>CM057833.1:2772500-7572500 GCA_030068075.1 Paguma larvata
ATACGCTGGTCTGGCAAACACAGACGTATTTAGTGAAAACACTCAAGGTGTAGCTTCTCATTTAAAAACAAACAAGTGATTAACCTGAAAATAGAATTCTGAAAACAAAGGCCTGGCTTCGATGTTGGCTGTCATGGTTCTCCTTGCTGTGGAGACTACCCGCAGGCTGGAATCACATCCGCTGGGGACTGGGCCACCTGAGAGCCTCCCTCTGTCCGCCCGCAGACAGGACAGGAGGGCACACGCCCAGGCGGGGTGCTCAGGCCCCAGGGAGCCTGAGAAGCGTCCTGGCCACAGGGTGGCAAGGGGATGTCTCCCTCCCCAGGTTACTCCATGTGTGGGGTGGGGGGGGGGGTGAGGGCTCCTGGCCCACCGGACACTCTTCATTTTTCTTGGAGTGTTCCTGAGACCACGTGGAGGAAACGGGGCGTCGAGCACAGCTTCTGGCTAGTGAGGAGAGAGAGAAACACACCGACATCCTTCCGCTCCCGGACAGCTTTCAGAAACAGTTACCGAGAAATCAGAACAGGCCCTGGTATACATTCAACGGATTAAGGCAGTTAACTTGTTTTCCCTCGCCAAAGGGTTGCTGGTCAGCAACCGAACAGGTGGTTGGTTACCCCAAATATCTGTTTTCTAATCTAATGGTGAGTGAGTGGACTCTGGCAGAGCCCACCCCGGGGGCCCAGGGGCCACAGAGTCAGCCTGTTCTCCATGTGGAGCAAGGGATTCCGAGTGGACTTCTGCACACAGCACAGCGAGCGTCTGGCCCTCCAGTGCCCATGACTCGGGGGTGACTCTGGCCGGCACCCGGCACTCCCTCCCCCTCCTGGAGATTCCTGCTGGAATCTTCCTGGTGGCCTTGGAAGCCAGGAAGGGATGTGGGCCAGGGCGGCCCCGGAGGCCCGAGGCTTGGTTTCAGCTGCTTTGTGTTGGGGGGGCTCCGGGGCAAGACACTAGGCTTCTGGCCTCAGCTCCCCCCTCAACACAAAGCACGGTTGGGCTCCAGCGTGCAGAGCAGAGAGGAGTACCTGGTGTGCGTGGGGCTGGCTGGGAACGGGGTGCGGCTGGTGGGAGCCCCTGGTTGGGGAAGAGGGTTGCTCCTTCTCTGCTCCCCCGAAGAGGCACACCCACCCTGCCTGGCCCGGTGCAGCGCCCGATTTCACCCGTTGGGATGTATGTCCTGCTCTCTGAGAGAGATGAAGAAAACTCGGTCCCTTCCCTAGAGAGGCGAGGAGTCAGGGTGGGGCCTCACCACTGCCCTTTCCAGAAAATGTCCCAGGGTCCTCTGGGAGGCTGCAGCCAGCCAGCCTCTGCAGATGGTTTTCCGGGCTCTGAAATCAGCCGCGCCGGCCCCTCCCTGGTCCCCTGGGGCGGGCTGCCGGCTCTGCATCAGGGACTCCCCGTCTGCGGTGCTGGGCTGGGTCAGCAAAGTCCACCCGAGGCGTCCAGATCTTTCCAGCCTTCACGATTGGCTTGACCGCCTGTGTTAAGGATGGGGGCCGGTGGGGCCACGAGTGGCAGTCTCCATGGCGGCATCGCCTGCGCCTTGTGGGTCCCGATCCAGGAGCTGCCCCCTGAGCCCCGCGGAGGCCCGCGACGCAGGGGACGTCCCTCTTTCTGTCCACGCCTCTGGGCCTGGTGGGCACTAGCCGCTGTCCTGGTCTGAGAGAGACGTGGCTCCTCCCCGTTTATGGGCGCCTGCAGGCAGCCGGGTCCTAGGTTGGCGTTACTTCACTAATCCTCTCCGCAAAGCCTTTCAGTCCATTTTACAGACAGGCACAGCGAGAGCCTTACAGAGCTGCCCAGGCCGCGTGGTCCGCAAGGAGAAACTGAGCCCTCTGGGATTCTCGGGGATACTTCCAGACTTCCGGTGGAGGGGCCGTCTCCACCCTGCGTGACCCCATTCCTGTTCAGGAGACACACCCGGGCCCCGGAGTGCCCTGTGTTCTCGAAGCCCCCGGCCTTCTCAGACCAGGCTGCAGGGCTCGCTGGCTGCCTCCCTTGGTCCAGCCCTGGGCAGCAGGGCTTGGCTCCTTGAGACCGTGGACAGGGTGGTGCCCTGGGCTGCGGGACAGTCAGCGGGGGCCGGTGCTACGGGCAGACAGAGGCCTCGCCCCCTTGGTCCTCGGCTGCCCGCGTGCTCTGAGTGCTGGGCACACGGCAGATCTCGGGATTACTGGACGCGTGTGTGGGGCTGGCCAAGGGGGCCTCCAGAGAGAAAGACGGGGTGCGGGGTTTCTTGCTCCATCCCCATCGGGAGCCCAGGAGATCCTGGGGTCAGCTGACCCTCTGCGGATGCCCCATGGGGACGTTGGCACGTGCTGGGGGGTTGAAGCAGTGAGCTTGCGTGCTCTGGGCCCAAGGGTGGGCGTGGGAGGAAGAATCCAGGCAGGAGGAGGTGACGACCAGGTGCTCCCAGCAGGGAGCGAGCCGTGGGCCAGCGTTTCAGGGCTGGAGCGTGAAAGCGCATCTGGGGGGACAGCCTCTTGGAGGGGCCCTCGTGGCCTTCAGATTTCCCGTCTACAGGTGAGGAGATGGAGGCCCCTCCTCGTCCCCCGGTGCCGCCTGGCACCTGCCGCCCCTGCACATCCCGTCCAAGAAGGGGGCTGTCAGGGCCTTGGACATCTCTCTTGGGCCTGTGTCTTGTCTCTGTCCCCTCCTCCATATCCATGTCCCCTCCTCTGTGTCCCTGTCCCCTCCTTCGTATCCCTGTCCCCTCCTCCATGTCCCTGTCCCTTCCTCTGTGTCCCTGTCCCCCTCCATGTCCCTGTGCCCTCCTCCATGTCTCTCTCCCCTCCCCCGGGTCACTCTCCCCTCCTCCGAGTGCCTTGCTCAGCTTTTCGGTCCCTCTGGCCCCAAGCCCACACTTGGGAGGTGATGGCGAGGGTCCACCAGAGGGAAGTGGCGTCAGTGTGACTCGTGGGGAGGAGGACAAGTAGGCGAGCAGGAAGTGCTTCCTGGTGAAGAGAGAAGCAGCTGGGTCCTGGCTCCCCCCGCCCCGGGCCACTGCATCCGGATACAGTGATTGCGTGCCCCCCCGAGGCCACTGCATCCGGTCACGGTGATTGTGTGCCCCCCCGAGGCCACTGCATCCGGTCACGGTGATTGCGTGCCCCCCCGAGGCCACTGCATCCAGTCACGGTGATTGCGTGCCAACCCCCCGGCCACTGCATCCGGTCACGGTGATTGCGTGCCCCCCCGAGGCCACTGCATCCAGTCACGGTGATTGCGTGCCAACCCCCCGGCCACTACATCCGGATACAGTGATTGCGTGCCCCCCCCGGCCACTGCATCCGGTCACGGTGATTGCGTGCCCCCTCCCGCCACTGCATCCGGTCACGGTGATTGCGTGGCTTCACAGTTGCTCCCTCGGTTTCATCCGCCGGGTGTGTTTCTTCACCCTACCCGTTGACGAGGCAGAGTAAGGAGGAGCGGCGAGCCTGGGCTTCGGGGCCCAAGAGCCTGGGGCTGAACCCCCAGCTCATCACTTACTGCGTGTGCTCAGGTCACCTCTCCCTGCTTTCAGGTGAGGAAACTGAGGCACAGGGAGGCAGGAGGCCCCTCCGTCATCGGTTGCCATGGGCACCGACTGAGCTCGTGAATGTCAGAACCCGTTCCTTGACCTGCCCCTGCAGAGTGCCCGGTGACTGCTGGGGGCCGCCGAGCGCCCCCAGAGGAGACGGAGGGTGGGAATGGCCACCGCCGGCCTTCCTCCGCAGCCCCCTGACCGCTGTTGGCCTCCCTAAGCGGACCCCACAGATCAAGCCTGCGTTCCTTCTGCTCCCTAGCGTCCTCTCCTTGTAAACTTTTACTGGGCATTCGAGACCCATCGCCGCCTCTGAGCTGCCCTCCAGGATCACCCAGACAGAGCCGAATCTGCCCCAGCACGCTGACCGCCCTGCCTCCGGGTCGGTTGATGCCCAAAGCACCTGTTTCCCCCGGTGAGCTGCAAGCTCTGGCGCACGCGTGCATTCACGCATTCATTTGTCCGTTCGTTCTCTCCGGACGCGGTCCCGAGCACGTAGTTGCGAGCCTGAGCGGCACGCTGGGTTGGAGAAGGTGAGGACATTATCTCCTCACCCCGAGATCCCCAGCGCCCATCATTGTAGTTACTTCATCAATGGTTGTAGAATAATTGGATAAAAATTAAAATTATGAAGCACAGTTAACGTTCCTATTAAAGTGTAATTAATATTAAATAACGATCACGCTTAATAAGCTCCCACCTCAGGCTGCAATTTCGTTTTCCGTGCCCTGTGTCTGCCCGCCGCAGCAGCCCTGGGGCCAGGTTCCTCTCTCGTTTCATGGGGAGAAAGCTTCTGAGGGAACCTCAGAGAAGCCTGTTTGATGCCAAGATGCAGGGACCCATCCAGGGTTGGGGGGCAGCCGGTGGTCACGAGATGTCATAGGTGCTGGTGGAGAGAGACTCTTGGCATCAGAGGAGGCCCCGTGGGAGGCCAGGACAGAGGAAGGGGGAGGGTGGGTAGTCACGGAGGGCTTCTGCGAAGTGTTGTGGGGAGGGGATAGGGGCTGGAGGGCACCCAGAGGAGGGCAGGGGGTTTCCTGGAAGTGGTGAGGGGGCATGAGGCTGAAGGGTGCCCAAGGAGGGCAGGGGGCTTCCTGGAGATGGTGGGAGAAGACGGGGCTGGAAGATGCCCTCTTTGAAGCACGAGGGCCCCAAATCCCACCATCTGCAAAATGGCCCTTCCTGCCCCAAGTGAGGTGACCTCAAGATCACTGGGCACCAAGGGACTCAGAGGGATGGGGGGAGGGGAGAGGGAGAGAGAGGGAGAGAGGGAGGGAGGGAGTTGTCAGTTTGTGTGGGGAATTAGCGCCAGAGGAAAAGGAGCCTCATCCCCTGACTCGGGGTACATCAAGGAGAGCGCAGAGTCTCGGAGACTCCACCGTGTGTTGGAAGGGGACAAGCTGAGGTCCCTCCCAGCTGGGGGCTTGGGCTCCATGCACGCAGGGGTGGCACGCCCTCGGCGCTGTTCCCCCGCTGGTGGGGTCGGGGTTGTGGGAACCTGCCAGAGATCCACGATGGTCGGGGACCCCAGGGACGGCTGTCCTGTGACTGTCCTGGGGCCCCTTCCTCTGCCCGAAGCTCGGGGACACCAGGTGACCGAACCACTCCATCACCGGTTTCCCTCATTCATTCGTTCCTTCCGCAAATATTTACCGGGCGTCTGCTCTGCGCTAGGAGGAGAGGGGAGCGGGACCGCGTGGGGGAGAGGGGCTCGGTTCCTGTTCTCGTAGGGCGTCAGTCCCAGAGAGATAGATCATCGAAGCCAGGAGGCGAGGGGCTGGTGGCCCTGGGGATCTGTTCTGGGTCAGTGGGGAGCCCTGGGGACAGCCGGGAAGGAGGCTGAGTGGGAAGGAGCAGGGCTCTGTCCCCTAGAGTTTTGGCTTCGCTTTGGGTGCAGAACGGACGGTGGGGAGCAGGTGGGGCACCAGGCGAGGTGGAGGCCTGGGGAAGGGGGAGGGGAGACGGCGAGTGGGTTCCAGGTGTGTCTCAGCAGGGCAGGTGGCCTCCCCTGGGGGACGTGTGCCAGCGTTCAGACACAGTTCTAGTTGTCACACTTGTGGGGGCGAGGGGGGCTGTTCGCATCTCGTGGGTGGAGGCCAGGGATGCTGCCTGACCCGGTGACCCCACAGGACGGCCCCCGGTGCGGCCCGGTCCCGCCCAAACCTGCAGGCTCCGAGGCCCAGAACCCCTGCCGGGGGTGGGGGAGGGATGGACAGGACCCCGAGCGTGTTTCCAGCATGGGCAGGGGGAGGGTGGGATCGGATGGCTCCTAGATTTCCGGCTCTGCTGCCCTCGGCGCACAAATCGGGGTGCGGCTGTGAGGGGGGCAGGGGGTTTGCAGGCGCCGCGTGGCGTTCTGCTGGGAGCTGGCCCGGAGGGGGTCAGCCTGGGGCAGCCAGCCTGGTGCAGACCCCGGGGAGGTGGGGTCGTGTTTGTGAGTGCCGCCTGCGTGTGCAGGGCCCGGGCTGCGGTGCCGGATCCTGCAGACCAGCTCCGGGCACCGAGCCCGCGCCCCCGGGTGGAGCGGAGGCCGGGCAGCAGGGGAGCGAAGGTGCCTGCGTCAGCCAGCCCCCAGCACGCGGGCATCACCGGCGGGCGGACTAGACGACGGAAACTCGTTTCCCCCGTCCTGGAGGCTGCAAGGCTGAGGTCAAGATGCCTCCAGGGCGGCTTCTTCTGAGCCTTCTCCGTGGCCTGTGGACGGCCGTCCTCTCCCTGTGTCCTCACACGGCCGTCCCTCTGGGGGTGCCTGTGCCTTAAGTCCCGTTGGCCTACGGCCCACTCTAATGACCTCATTTTATTTTAATCACCTCGCAAAGACCTGATCTCTCTTGTCCCGTTCTGAGGTCCTGGGGGTTCGGACTTCAACTGATGAATTTTGGAGGGACACACGGCAGGGCCTCGGGGAGGGGGGAGGATGACCCTGAGGGAAGACGGTGCTCAGCACTGCCGGGGATCATGTCCACTGGTTCGAAACCCAGCAGTCGTAGGTGATGGGGACAGTGTCCACGGAGCAGGGAGTGGTAGCACGCAGAGGGCTCGAGACGCCCCGTGACTGTGTGTGGACGTGGACTTGCCCTGAGTCCCACCATGGGCGGGATGGGAGATGGCACGTGTCCCCGGGCTCCAGCTTTGCGGAGCATTCTGACCAGAGCGACGTTCCCAGGAGAGCACGGCTCAGCGCCCGGCGGCTGCTTAGAAGGTTCAGGGCTTCTGTGGGCGGCTCTTTCTCTCCTTCCTCGTCCTCCCTTGAAGATCAGTGTGGGGTGGTCCTCAGGGGGAGGGCGCTGAACCCCACGCCCCGTCAGTCAGGGGCCAGCATTGGAGCCTCACGTCCTTTGTGGATGGTGCCCAGTGACCCCGCTGAAGCCCGGTGAGTTTTGCACAGAGGAGCTGTCCAGCCTTGGTGAAGATAGTTCCCCAAGACGGCGGAGGGTGACGTGGGGGGCGTGCAGACGTAGGCCAGCTTGAGATCCCGGCTCTGTTCCTAATCGCCCCCTCCACAAACCCCTCGCCATCGCAGCGTCCCCACCTGTACGTCGGGAATGACCATTCCTGCCCCGTCTGCGACAGAAGCGCTCTTTGGAGCGCGGAGCTCAGATGCGAGGTGGAGAGGAGATGTGGAGTCACCCGCGTGTCACGGACGCCGCCAGAGAGCTTGTTGGCGGCTCGCTGCCGTCCGTGCCGGGGCACCAGGTGGAGAACTTTCCGGAGACTCACTTGAAACCCTCTCTTGAGAGGACTTGGCGGTCTGACACTGAACTCCTCTGGGAAGCAACGTCCACACAGAACCTACCAGAGCATGAAGCCGGGTGCTTTGGGATGAGGCGGAGGCGGGGGGTGGCTGAGGCCTCCTTGGCCCTCGTTCCCTCAGAGCCCAGCGCTGGGGACTTAGCTTTCCCAGAAAACACGGGATTTCTTCCCCCTCGAGTCACAGCTGCTGCCCAGAAGCTCTGGGCCTTCCTGGAAGAGCTGTTCTGTCCCCAGACCTTCCAGCAAGGACTCCTGCGGCACCTGGTTCTCGGGACAGCGTCGGACGGGATGGCCCCTTCGGGAAGAGCTGGACGCTCTGGCCCAGCTGGCCCGGCTCCACTGGGCTCTTGTGGAAAGAATTGCCCCAAACGACGGTGTTTTGTCCTCACGCCAGCGGTGGCTGTCACACAGCTTTGTGCCAAGCTGTATTTGTGGTCAAGCTCTGGACACACCACTGAGAGACTCGGGCGACACGGCGCTTGCCTGGTGGAGGTGGGCAGGACGGGCGGGGGGCGTCTCTCGGCTCTGCCGCAGGAGGGAGAGCCGGAAAGGGGTGGCTGGGGACGGGTGTGGCGGTGCACGTGTCTGTGCGTGCAGGTGCGCGTGTGTGTGCGTACGTGTGAGTGCCTGTGTCTGTACGTAAGCCTGGGCATGTGTATGTGCGTGTACACAGACGTGCAAGTGTGTGTGTGTGTGACTGTGTGTCTCTGGGTATATGTGTGTGCCCGGCTTATCTGTGTGCGAGCATACATGTGAACGGGTGTACGCCTCTGTGTGTCTGTGTGTGTATGTGTATGTATGTCTGTGTGTGTGTGTGGCGTGCAGCCCAGGGAGCGGGTGAGTCGAGTCCCCCGCAGGACGCAGCTGGGACTGGGAATCAGAAACCACACAACAGCAGTCTTTGGGTCACACAGGAAGCCTTTTCCGAGACGCCGCCCCATACGTGCTCAGTGCTCTCTAGAGGTAGTGAGCCCCCCGTCACTGTTTGTGTTCAGAGGCTGGGAGACCTCTGATGGTGGGTAGCGCAGGGATGTGTGTGTCAGGTGGAACTTCCTCCAGCTCCCCGTGCCTCTGGCTGGAAGCCCGTCCCCCGCCCCAATCACTCAGTCACTCTGCGCCCCAGCCCCAGGGCAAGGTGGGGTGGGCGGCTGCAAAGTGGGCCCCAAGGCGCCGCTCGCGAGGTGGTGGGCTGAACCGTCCTCACTGGTGCCGGGGCCGGGGGGCTGCATCTCTCAGAGTGCGTGCATGGGGGTAAATGAGAGCTGGCCCAGGTGACCGTCCTGAGGCCACTGCCGGGGCTCGGGGCGGGCCTCGTGCCCGGGGCCCTTCCCCAGGGCTACTCTTCCGTGGCCTCGCCCACAGCCCGTAGGGACTCGTGTCCAGTGCCCTCCCGTGTCGGCAGGTGGTGCTCGGGTGGGGCGCTGGGGTCAGGAGTAGAAGGGCCTGTCTCCTGGTCACATCCTCTCTCCTGATGGGGACGCGGGGACTTTCTGTAGCCGGAGAGGAGACACAGCCATGACCTACATTGTAGGATTTGCATAGATGATTCATGTACTTCTGGCGAGTCCAGCTTGTTTCCAAGTTACCACTGCCTTTTTTCCCCGTCCGTGCACTGAAGGTGGGTTGTCACATGGGCCACGGAGGAGCCCTGACAGCCCCCTCCCCACCACAGGACCTGCATCCCGTGCAGGTCACTGAGGGAGTCCCTTGATCCCCCGCAAGGGCCCCGTGTCTCTCAGCCTCATTTGCACTCAGGTATAAAGGGCCGAGGACTTCGGGGCTCCCCCAGTGGGCTGGGTCTACCTTTGACCATGGAAGGTGGACCCTGTGCTCTCTGGACTCTGCACACCACAGACTCAGAAGGACCTCCAAGGTCACACGCCCTTCCCCCAGCCCCAGTCAGCGGCCCGGTGCACGGTTGTCTGTCCTTCTGCGCGATGCCCCTGGCCCGGCGTCCGTGCCGCACGCGAGGCTCTGAGCCTCTCCGGGGTCTCTGTGATTCTGCCTCCTTCAGAGCGCCTGCTCAGCTCCTACACACTGATCTCGTCTTCCTCAGTTTCCCCTGATGCGCGGGGACCCGGGGTGCTCCTGCCACGCTGAGTCCCTTGGAAAGGGGGTCCTGGGAAGGACTCCAGCCTCACCCCAGCTTTGCCCAAGGGCTGGTCCTGGGAGTTCTGGAGGCCAGAGATGGCTGCCGGAGGCCGGCGGAGAGAGCAGGGGTCCCGGCCTCAGCCAGCCCCGGGCCCTTGGCTCAGTTCTGCCAGCATCTGGTCATCACCGCATCCCCTTGCACACGGCAGGCTCGTGACGCCCTTGGGAGACGGTGCCCAGGCGGGTCCCTGTCCCCTGCGGTTGATGAGGTAGCAGTGGAGCTGGGCTCTCGGCCCCGGTGGCCCGGCCGCTTGGCTTCCGCTGGGGCGGGCGGCTCGCTCTTCCTCTCCCTGCCACGCCCTCCACGCCCCCGTCAACCCCTGCCTCCCGTCTCTGCCAGCCCGAGGAGCGCGTGGAGCCCACGGAGGGCCTGCTTTTGCTGTTCAGAGAGGCCTCCCCCGTCCTCGGGTGGCGCACACAGAGCCTTGAAGCACAGCGACTTTGGTGCACGCCAGCATGACGCCGGCGTCACAGCTAGGAGGTGGGGGCCGTCGCGGGCGCTCTGGAGGCCGGCCTTTGTTCTTGTGCCTCCACCTCTCCGGGTCAGGACTCCCGGTGCTCGCGTGGGCCACTCGGGGTGCGCACTTCCCGGGGTGAGGGGGGCCCAGACGACCGTGTGCTGCTGCTGGCACCCCGAGCTCCTGGGCTGAACGCTGGCCTCCCCCGAGCTCGCAGTTGTACCGAGAGACTTCTTCCCAGAGAACACGCCGCTGCTATTTTTGTGCTTCTCTCTCTCTCTCTCTCGTGCGAGAGGAGAGTAACAGCACTCCTTCTCCGAGGGCTACCGAGCCGGCGGCACGTGACGGTCGTGTAACAGGTGTGCCGCGCCCTCCCGTCTCTCCCGCTCCCTCCTCTTTGGCGTGGATTCCGGAAGACGGGCATCAGTGCGCTGGCTGTGGTCTTCTCCCGTGACCGCGTGAGAACTGATGTCCTGGCGGAGGGCGGCCGGAGACGGGGCACGCGGGCCGGGGACCACCGTGTCCCTGGGCTGTGCCCGGGGCCCTGTTCTGAAGGGGCCTCCGGTGCCCAGCACCGTGCGCCCGCGGCGTCCCTTCCTCCCCACCGTCCTGTCCCAGATCTCTTGATGAAAGTGGACACAAAGTAGGAGTGAAGGGGTTCCGAGTGGGGAATGGCCTGTGTTCCCCCGCTCTCGACCCTGGGTGACCCCTCAGGGGAGCTCCTGAGAACTTAGTGATGCTGGACTTCTCCCCCGAAGATGCTGGTTGGTGGGCGAACCGTGGGGCCTGGGTCCCAGTGTTCTGTAAGCACCCCCTCCCCAGCCAGGGGCTTCTCACGTGAGACCCAGGCGGAGAACAGAGCTTCCTCGTTCTGCCTCGACTTTGGTGTCGGGGGCGGGTCCCCAGGCAGCAAGGTCCTGGGCCAGCTCCTCTTACTGTCCGGCTTTGCCCAGAGGGCTACGACTTGACCCTGGGCCGGGGACCCTCTGGACCTCCGCCCCCACCTGCGGAGGCAGCGCGGGAGGTACGGCGCAGGGTCCCTGCCGAGGCGGGCTGGCAGAGCCGGGAAGGGTGCCGGGCGCTGGGGCACTGCCCAGAGAGGGCGCAGACACGAGGCAGGAGGGACAGTAGCGGAGCCGAGGGGGCCTGCTTGTCCCGGGGGGATGGTCCTAGAGGGGACTGGGGGGACCCGGCCGCAGGAGCAGGGCTGTGGCAGTCTCGCAGAAGCCCTGCTCCCCACTCCTGGGGAGAGAACATTCCCACCCACGGGGCTACCCACCCACTGCTTGTCACCACTTCACTCCTCCAGAATGCTTGCGGGCACGTTGCCCAGGCAACCAGAACGCCAGCGCGTTGCTATCCTTCAGTCTCCTCCAGGCACCTGTGAAGCTGTCGAGAACACTCCCCCCCACCCCCCGTGCCTCCGAGTCCCACAGCGCCCTGCTCCGGCGCTCCGGGGAGAGGGGCCTCGAGGGGGCCGGGGGGTCGTGGCTGATGCTCGTGAGTGCCCACAGGGAGCCCAGCGCCCAGCCTTCACCACGGAGTCCCGTGGCACTCCATGGCCTGGGGAAGCAGAGGCACAGAGAGGTCATGTGGATTGCCCACGCTCACACAGCCAGCACACTGTGTGTCGGGATGGAAGCCCGGCGGCCCGCCCTGAGTTCCCTGTGTCCCCACCGTCCAGCGCTGCTTCCCGACCACGAGTGCGCTGGTCGTCTCGGCGCCTCTTTCTCTGGGGAGTGAAGATGGTCATTCCCAACTCACCCGGCCCTGGGAGGAGCAAACAGAACACGGGCAAGGGTTCTCTTAGCCTCGGCCGTGTGGACGCCGGGGCTGCCAAGTCTCTGTGGGGCCGTCCCGGGCACAGCAGGGGGCTCTCGGCGTCTCGGGGCTCTCACCCAATGCCAGCAGCACCCCCGAAAGGTGGCAGCCTAAAGCGTCTGCAGACATTGCTGAGTGTCCCCGGGGGGAGAATGACCCGCAGGGGAGAATGGCTGATTTATAGGAAGCGCTTCGGGGACCACAAGGCAGCACTGAGGCGCCCAGAGTAATCACCTCCTGCGGGAGTGTGTGAAGCACACAGGGGTCCAGACCCCGCCCCAAACCTCCCAAACCCCCCCCCCGGGGGAGGAGCCACCATGCGGACGGTCCAGGGACTATAGCCTCTGTGGCTGCAGGTCCTGGAGGTTTTGTTTGCTTTACTTTGCTTCGTGTGTCCCCAGTCCTGCGGGTCTGGGATTGTTGGGACCCTAAGTCCCTGAGTCCTGGACGCGGGGTCCAAGCTTGATGCCAGCTTGCTGTGACCCAAGCAGGGCCCTCCACGTGTGGGTCTCCTGTTGGCCTCGTGGGGGTACTGAGTGTTCGGGGTGGGACTGGTGTTGAGTAGCACGGTGCCCGGAAACCTCCCGGCCCCAGACGCTTCCGGCTCCATCCGGAGACCGGTCTCACGTTATCCTTCCCACCACTTCTCACAGGAGCCTGACCGGGGACCCTTTGCTAAGGCCGGGAAACCCGCTGGGGTCCCCGGGGCCGGTGGGCTTGGAGTCCAAGTGTGGGTGGGCCAGAGCAGAGGACCGGCCCTGTCCCAGCCGGGACATCCCGTGATGCGGGCGCGGTGGCGACAGCCCGTGGGGCACACTCGTGTTCCTCTCACACTTGCCTGGCCACAACCCGGGCCCTGCCCTGGGCGGAGGCCACATCGGAGCGAGTCCACCTTCTGTGCACAGTCCTGGCCCCGGGCTGCCCCCCCCAACCCAAGCAGGCAGGACGCACCAGCCCTCGCCCACCCGGGGTGGGACCCAGGAGTCCCACCCAGGGGAGGACCCACTCCAGCGGGGGGAGGGCGCCGAGCGACCCCAGAATCGCGCAGCCGGCCCCCCTGCTCCGGGTGGGCCCGTAGCCAGACACTCGGTGTCGTTCCCGAGGTTTCTGTCCCACGCGAACGATGGCTCCTGTGCTGCCCCTTCCCCGTGAATCGGATGTCACGTGTGTGCCTGACGTCTGTGGGGCCATTGAAGATGAAAGCCTTTTAGGCGGCCCAGAGCGCCTCTCCTGAAGGAGGGACGCTCTTAATCATAGTAAGTCACGGGGCAGAGCGAGCGGGGGGCGGCTCCGACAGGACATTAATGACATCAGGTGGGGACACCATTCGAGTGAGTCACGACTCCCTTTTCTTTCATTAGGAAGATTGAGCCGGCGACTGCCTTCCTTCCAGGAGAAAGTGCGTGTTCTCCTCCGGAGCCGAGGCGGGGGCGTCCTGCCCCGAGCGGGGACTGGGGGAGGGCGGGTCTCTCTGCTCCTGGAGTCTGGCGGGAGCCGCTGCCCACGTTGGCGGTTGGGGCATAGGTGCGAAGGGGAAGGAGGGGGCGGCCTGTTGGCCCCTCTGTGTAGGCCTGTCGTGCTGGAGAACTTGGAGCCACAGGGGACCAGGAACCTTTTCCGGACCAGGCCCCAGGGTCTCCTTGCGCCGCCCCCCCCCACCCCGTACCCGAAGCCGCGTTTCCCCGGCCGACAGAGCGCATGTCCTCAGAGCAGCGTGAGCAGAGGAAGACCATGCTCCCTGAGACCCCCCACCCCCAGGTGGACGTCCCTTCACCCGGGGGGCCCAGGGGTCCCGGGGAGCTCCTGCCGAGGCCCCTTCACCCCCAGCGTGACCCCCAGGTCCGGACCCGTCCTGGTCCCACCCTGCTTCTGTTGGTGGTTTGCGTTTGCAGGAAGTCTGTGGATTTGCAGAAACTGAAGAGCGAAGTGGATAGAAGCCCTGTGTTCTCTGCTCCCAGGCGCCCCCGTCCTTCACTCTCGTGTCACCACGGCACACGTGTCCCCACTGTACCGTCCGTGAAAGCCCGCACTTCATCCGATTTCCCTGGCTTCTTGCCGACTTCCTTTTTCTCCTCCGGGACCCCACTCAGGGCACCACGTGACATTAAGGTGTCACGCCTCCTGAGGCTCCTCTGGGCGGTGATGGTTTTTCAGACTTTCCTAGTGTCTGATGACCTTGACGGCGTGGAGGAGGACTGGCCGGGTATTCCGCCGAACGTCCCTCATCTCATCGGGATTTGCGTGGTTGGTTTTCTCGTGGTCAGGGGGGAGGAGGGGCAGTGCCCTCCCCGTCACGTCGCGTCAGGAGTGCCTGCTGTCAACATGACTCACCACCTCGCGTATGACCTTGACACTGGCCACGGTCCTGGGTGCCAGGTGTCTCCACTGAAAAGTGACTTCCCTCCCCTTTCCTTCGGCTAATTTTGGGAAGCGGGTCACTAAGCCCAGCACACATTACTGGGGGACACCCGCTTCTTGTCAACTCTTCGAAACTCACGGGTTTCACAGCCGGAGGAAACGGAAGGGGACCCAGCCAAGGAAGTCACCGTCCCAAACAGCGGTGAGCCAACCTCTCCTTCAGGCAGAATCACTGGCTGTGGCTGGCGACCCAGGCCAGCTGATGACGAGCCTGAGGGCGGACACTGGGGGCAGGGGTGACCCTCGGTGATGCCGCGCTGGGGCTATGCGTGGGGGCGCTCCTCACCGACTGGCAAGATTTCAGGGCAGCCCGTGGGCCGCGTGGTCGCTGGGTTCCTGCGTGAGCTCCCTGCCCAGCCCAGGGTCTCAGTGCCCCGGGGCTCTTGTACATCAGATGCAGCCCCGTCAGCCCCCCGGGGACAAGCGTGACCTTAACCACAAGACGAGTAAGTCTTTGTCTCCCTTAATCGACAGCGGTTTGTTCTGTGAAGAAAACACACACAGGAAGGCAACGAATTCAGTCTCAAGCCGTTGCATCATATGAACCTGTTCTTGGGGGGGAAAAAAGATTTCAATAAACATGTAAAAGGGGGAGAAGCAAGAAAAGCTACAAACCAGAAAATAAAGGTGGACGGAGCCGTGGCTCTGACGGGGACGCAGCCGGCCGGAGGTGGGGGAGCTCGCCCTTCAGAGTTGGGGCTGGGGGGCGGCCCTGCGTGGGCCATGGGGGTGCGGGCCGGGCAGCCGGGTGCTCAGAAGAGCCCGGGACCCCGCGAGGACCTGAACGGGCCTGAAGGTCTCGCATGCGCGCTCTGTGCTACTCAGGGGCCGGTGTCCCCGCCCCCGCCCGCCACCCCTTCGCCCCTCCCACCTGGTAGGGGCCCACGCCCAGAGCGGGACACCATGCCCACCCCAGGCTGGACCCCCCACCCTGGCACGCAGCCACGTGATTTACAGGCCGTGAACTTGTGCAGCTGTCAGCACTATACATTCCAGAACGTTCTCACCACCCCTAAGAGAAACCCTACAACCATTGGCAGTCACCACCCCACCAGCCCCTGGCAACCCGGAATCTACTTTGCGTCTGTGGATTCACCAATCCTGGGCATTCGGCGGGAGAGAAAGCGAAGGACGCGTGGCCTGAGGCGACCGGCTTCCTTTTCCTCACGTGACGCGCGTGGGCTCCGTCCGCGCTGCCGCGTGTACCGGCCCGCTTTCCCTTTTCCGGCCGAAGAGCGTCCCCCGGGGCGTGTAGGTCATGTCGTCCACCCCCCTGGCGGACACTGGGGCCGTCTCTGCGTCCCGCCAAGGTGAGCGAGCGTCCGTGCACGCGTTTCTGTGCCGACTCGTGTTCGTCTCCAAGAGCGGAAAGTTCAGGGTCGGCTGGTAACCAAGTAAGTCTTGGCGGAACCGCTGAGCTGTTTTGCGGGGCGGCCGCACCACCGTACGTCCCCCCTCCCAACCATTCGCGAGAGCGCCCATCTCCCACGTCCTTCCGTGGCAGGACACTTGGACCTGTCGTGGCGCCTGTGGCCGTCCTTGTGGCCGCAGAGCGAGGGCATGTTCCCAAGGGGCCCGTGGATGCCCTAGAGGTCTGCGTCGTGGCCTGGCCTCCTTGGCGTGTCCCGTGGCGGCTCTGATGGCGGCTGGCAGTGGCGGCAGCCGTGGCCTCCCTCCTGCACGTGTGAGGGGCGCTCCGGTGCTGTGGACAGTGGCTGATAGCCCTCCGGTGGGCAGGAGGACTCTGGGTAGAGCTGGGGCCTCGCAGCCCTGTGCTGGGCGGGGTCAGAGGGCAGGGCGCTCCCGGGTCCGGGCCCGCTGCAAGGGTGAAGAGGGGGTTCCATGCTGCACCTCGTGTGGCAGGACCCCCTGACGCCAGGACGCAGCGGCAGCGTCCTAGGAGGTGCCCCGCGTGTGGCCCCGACCACGAAGGTCCGGACTGCACATGTGGGCCGGCCGACTCTGGGGACAGAGCAGAGGGCCTGGGACCTTTAATCCCTGTGGAGAGACCAGGGGTCCCTGCAGGCCACAGAACCGGCTCCTGACCTCCCTACGGGAGGGGCTGTCTCTGCCCCCGGCCCCAGCCCGGCGTGTCCCAGCTGCTGGTGCGAGGAGGGGCATCTGTCTGTCCCGACTCGTGCGCCTGCACTCCTAGTGTCCCCTCTCTGGAGTTCCGCCCCTTTCAGAAGGAAGAACCTGGACTGGGAAGAGGAGAAACAAAGCAAGCTCCCTGCCGTTGCCTTCTTTGGTTTTTCTGCATAACAGCTGGGGGGCGTGGTGATGAGGGGGTTTCTATGGTAACCAATTACCGCTCATGATTGGTGAAAAATGACAGAAATATCCTGTGTGTGAAGTTATGCCGGGGCAGGCGAGCAGGCACAGGCTTAGGTGCTGTGGTTTTAATTTCCTGGGGCGATATTTCTCCAGGTACTGCCGGCACGCCGCTGCTTCCATGGCCACTCTTCATTCAGCCTGCCTGCCAGGGCCCGGTGGTGCCTGCCTGGGCCTGGGAGTGCCTGCCGGGGCCCGGTGGTGCCTTCAGGGGCCTGGTGGTGCCTGCCTGGGCCCGGTGGTGCCTGCCTGGGCCTGGGAGTGCCTGCCGGGGCCTGGTGGTGCCTTCAGGGGCCTGGTGGTGCCTGCCTGGGCCCGGTGGTGCCTGCCTGGGCCTGGGAGTGCCTGCCGGGGCCCGGTGGTGCCTGCCTGGGCCCTGTGGTGCCTGCCTGGGCCCTGTGGTGCCTGCCTGGGCCTGGGAGTGCCTGCCGGGGCCTGGTGGTGCCTTAGGGGCCTGGTGGTGCCTGCCTGGGCTTGGGAGTGCCTGCCTGGGCCTGGTGGTGCCTGCCTAGGCCTGGGAGTGCCTGCCAGGGCCCGGTGGTGCCTTCAGGGGCCCGGTGGTGCCTGCCAGGGCCCAGTGGTGTCTGCCTGGGCCCAGTGGTGCCTGCCGGGGCCCGGTGGTGCCTGCCTGGGCCTGGGAGTGCCTGCCGGGGCCCGGTGGTGCTTTCAGGGGTCTTGTGGTGCCTGCCTGGGCCCGGTGGTGCCTGCCTGGGCCTGGGAGTGCCTGCCGGGGCCTGGTGGTGCCTTCAGGGCTCTGGTGGTGCCTGCCTGGGCTTGGGAGTGCCTGCCGGGGCCTGGTGGTTCCTGCCTGGGCCTGGTGGTGCCTGCCTGGGCCTAGTGGTGTCTGCCTGGGGCCTGGGAGTGCCCGCAGGGGCCTGGTAGTGTCTACCTGGGCCTGGGAGTGCCTGCCTGGGCCTGCTGGTACCTGCCGGAGCCCAGTGGTGCTTGCCGGAGTCTTGGGGTGCCTTCTGGGCCCCAGTGAGGCCTGGTTGTGTTTGCTGAGGCCTGCTGAGGCCTGTGGAGGTCTGAAGGTACCTGGTATTGCCTGGCGGGACCTGAGAGGACTGATGTTGCCTGGTGAGGGCCGGAGGGGCCTGGTGGTGTTGGTGGGACCTGGCCTTGCTTGGCGATAGCCGGAGGGGGCTGGTGGTACCTGATGGGACCTCGTGTTGCCTGGCGGCACCTGGTGGGGCCTGGTGAGGGCTGGAGGGGCCTGGTGAGGGCTGGAGGGGCCTGTGAGGCCATCTGGGCTGAGGTACCACTCTTGCTTGAAGACGCGCCCCATGTCCCTGGGGCTGGACTCCCATCCAAACGTGTGGAGCGCTCGGAGAAGCAAAGGGTTGAAGCGTCCGTCCTCACCGAGTCACCTGTGGCCACAGAGGAGCTGTGTCCCCTGTGTGTAAGGGTGTCTCACACTGACCCAAATTTCCATGTGCGGTGACAGCGGCCCTGGTCCCTGCACGAGCTTGGCCGGCTGTGCAGAGAAATTGCACGCAGGCAGAAACTCAGTGTGGAGGCATTAGCATAATGAGCGACCCTAATTTCTGCAGCAAAGCACCTTTGTTCCGATTAAAATACTGGGGACTTTTTACTTGGGGATTAGTCCTCTTCGGTAATTAGCACTCGTTAATACCAGTTCCTTTCAACGTCCTGACGACGGGCAGGGAGCGGCACGTGCCTAAGTGCCCACAAGAGAGGAGGCGGGCTCCAGGCACGTGGGGGAGTGCAGCGTGGGGGGGTCGGCTCACACATGAGCCCGCCAACATGTGCAGACCCCACACTGAGCCGTGCACACGCACACACAGCACACACATGCCTGCCGACATGTGCGGACCCCACACTCGGCCTCACACACGCATATCCGACAGGTGGGCACACAGTCACCCCCATAGACTCACACTCACTGACACACTGACACACTCACGCCCGCGGATACATTCGGGTCACACACGAACTGCCACGCTGTCCCACGTCGGCGCTCACACACACAGACACGAAGTCCTGAGACACAGTCCCGTGCACACACACACACACGCGACTCACACGCACACGGCGTGCTGCTCACTCCCTTATTTATTCCTTTTAAAGTCGCGCAAACCCTCATGAAGAAAAACCGCCAAGCCGTTTTTCCTCCGGGGCTCCTCTTGAGCAGTTTACAGGCTGGCGGCTCAGCGCCCCGCCCGCCCCGCCCACGGCAGTCACTAATGTTCCGGATCTATGTCGGCTTTCGCACGTGACGCTGGGGACGAGTACCGGCTTTGAATGGCACCTGTGGCCAGCCCTCGGCGGTCAGAGCCGGCGGGGGAGGGGGGGCGGGAGCGAGGCCCCGGGGCCCCCAGGCCCTCCGTGTGCCTGTCCGTCGCGCTCCGGATGCTCCCCTGCCACCCCGCGCACCACCCGGCTTCCCGTCCCCCACGGCCCCGCCGCTCTCCCTGGTGACGTGGGGTTTGCCCTTTCTCCGGCCTTCCTGGGGCCGAGAGGGCGGGCGATGGGGTTTCAAAGGGCACCCGTGCTGAAGGTAAATAGGGGAAGCCGAAATGTCAGCAGGACCTCTGCTCGGGCGGAGGCGGCGCATCGGCAAACTTCCAGCTTCTCCGCCGCAGGTCTCGTCTCCCGAGCCCAATCCGGAGGAGGCCGGAAACGAGAAGCTTTCCCAGCGCACGGCCTCCGAGGCCACGTTTGCCTGAGATGGTGGCTGGTGCGGGGGCAGGGGGGTGTTGTGGACCGCAGCGAGAGGTAGGGGCTCAGTAGACGCCCGGCCTCCATGCCCCCTATGAAGACCCGTGAGCCCCCTGGCTTGTCCCCACTGCGAGCGCCCCTGCCCCCAGGCCTTGGGAAGGGGAGGATGCGTGCTCAGAGACACCCGCCCTGGGTCTGTAACTTGCGGGGCCCGAGGGGTAGACGGGCCCCCCGGCTCCGCCATTCTCCTACCTCGCGCCCTCTCCGTGTCTCCGTTTCGATCTGGGCCAAAACCAAGCGGGGAACGCGAGGTCCTTGAGGTCATCTCGTCAGCTGAGCTGGGCGTTTTGAGACTCGGTTTCTCTCCTGTGCGCTGCACGGTCGCCGGCCGCCGGCCGCGTGGGTCGCACGCTCCCGGGAGGCCAAGCGCAGCGCAGGCCCGGGCCGCCGAGTCCCTGGGCGCAGGCGCGGGGGGCCGAGCCTCCCAGACGCCGCTCCGGAGAGGGCCCCCGAGCGAGCGGGGGTGCAGGGACGGCTGGCAGGGCCCCGGGGCGCTCCCCTGACGCTGCTCTCTCTTTTCCACGCAGTTCCATGTCCATCCGCTGGCCGGGCCGCTCCGTAGGAAGCCATGCTTGGATACTTATAGCCATGTTTCAGCTCGCCATGGATCTGCCCTCGTGTGAGTCCCTGGGCCCGGGCCCCGACTTCCGGCTGCTGCCCCGGCCACCGCAGCGGCCGCCCCGGCTGTGGAGTCTGAAGAGCGGACAGGCGGCGCGCATCCCTGTGCCCGTGTGGAGCCCGCGCCCAGCCCGCGTGGAGCGCAGCCACGGGCAGATGCCCAGCCCGCGCGCCAAACGGGCGCACAGACCCAGGGACCAGGTGGCCGCCCTGGTGCCCAGAGCGGGGCTCGCCAAGCCCCCGGCTGCGGCCAGATCCAGCCCTTCCCTCGGCTCCTCCTCCTCGTCCCCGTCGCCCGCGGCGGGCAGCGGGGCCGGCACGGACCAGCAGGCCCTCCTGCGGAGGGGGAAGAGGCACGTGCAGGGGGCCGGCTTCGGCAGCTTCGATTTCCGGGGCAGCAGGCCCACCACGGAGACGGAGTTCATCGCCTGGGGGCCCACGGGAGAGGAGGAGGCCCCGGAATCCAACACATTTCCAGGCCTTTACGGCCCCACCACGGCTTCCATCTCACAGACACGGAAGACGACTCTGGCCATCGCCACCACCACCGCCACGGCCACCGCGGCCACCTCCATGACGCTGCAGACTAAGGGGGCTACCGAGCCCCTGGGCCCCAGGAATAGATTCCCAGTTGGGGTTAGCACAACGGACCCTTCCACCAGTCCCAGCAAAGACAACGGCGAAGACGTCAAGCCCCCACGAATTCTGGGGGAGACCTCAGGTACACCTACCTCTTTTCCGGTTGGGGCTCGGTGGGCGGGGGGAGGGCACCCTGGGGGTGTGGCCTCCGAAGGATACCAAACTCTGCCTGGGTGACAGGACTCGGCAGGACTCCCCATTTCTCAGCGGCGGAGCCAAAAACAATGGCAGAGTGTTGACAGTCGTGTGGCAGCCCTGGGGAGAGAGGGGGCGTGTGTGTCCATGGACTTGTGTGCCCTGCAAATAGAGGTTGTGTTGTAGCCACGCCGTCCCGGCTGGTAGAAGGGGGCTGGTAAAGGTGCTCCCTTAGTGGTGGCCCCGAAGGGGACATTGTGCCTGCCTTGCCTGCGTTAGGGGCACCCAAACCCTGCCAGGCACAGAACACATCTTCCCCGATGGTAGTACCAGCTTTTGGGCTAGCCTGGGCATGGGATGCGGGCGCACTTGCTGATGGAATCGGGGCCCATTTGGAGTCTTCAAAAACCTTCGAGGGTGTAGCCCTGTGGAGGGGCGGCTGCCAGATTGGCCCAGAATTAAGGGTAGGTTTAAACAGCAGAAGAGATTGCGGTCAGGTACAAGGAAGAACTTCCTGTGGTATCAGCTGAAGTCCTGCAGACTGATTCGGGTCGGGGAGCATCTTTTCCCTGGAGATGGTTTAGCAGGTGTTTGGGGGACAGGGGTCAGAAGACATGGCTGTGGTTCTGCCTCTGTTAGCCTCCGTGCGTACGGACAGCTCCCATTTCTTGGCCTTCAAGTATCTACTGCAGCGCGGTTTTGTTTCTCGTTCTCCTCCTGTGCTTCCTTTTTCCAGTGGCTTCTAAAGGTGTAGCCCTTGAGAATCGCCCAAGCCACGGCTTGTCCACAGCATCAGGCACGGGCTCAGCTTCCTGGCCGGCTGAGGGAGAGTGCCGAGCCCGGGACCCCTGTGTTCCTACCTGCCTCCCTTCGCCTCTGTGGGGGCCACGGCCCCGGGCCCGCCAGGAGCAGGGTGGTCCCAGATCGGATCTGTGCATGCACACCTTGGACTAGCAGCAGGATTTGGTGGCTCGTAAAACAGGACGCAAATTGCAGGGTGTCGGCGGGACGGGGTGAGGGTGACGTGGGGCTTCCTCCAGCCCCCCGTTTGTTTGCTTCTCCTTGGAGCTTGGGCTCCACAGGCCCCATGGGGGTGCTCCTCAGGGCCCCGGGGGCAGAAGGGAATTGCTTCTCAGGGTCCGTGGGCGGCATAGGTGCTTTTCCTGTAGCTCTGGCCTTGGTCGGGACTTGGACAGGTTTTCACAGAGTGGGTGGCTTTTGTTCCATGACCTACTTCTTGCCTTCACCTGGACAAGAGAACTGAAGCTTTTATTCTGAGCGATTCTTCCCTAGAGAGCAACGTATCTATGAAAGCAGCAGGCCCGACTCCGTCTCAGAGCCAGGGGCCGGGGCCAGGCCCGGGGACGCGGGCTGTGGGCTTGGAGCACCGCGGGACAAGGTCCGGAGGCCGTCACAGGCCGTCCCCCGGGCTTCACCCCGGGAGTCCATCGTGCCTGTGCCGGGCGCCCGAAAGCAGTTGACAAAGCGCTTGTTTTTACCTCAGTAGACTCACAAGGCATCGTCATGATAGAACGGGGCGCTGCCTGCGTTTCCCGCCGTGCCCTCCACGGACGTCACTTACGGTAGAGGCACGGATGAGAAGACGCGTTCCGTTTATTCCAAGTTACATTTGTTGTTACTAAAAGTTAAATGCTGGGGCAGCGTCAGAAGGCCCAGCAAGTTAATTCGCGGTATGTTGGATGTTACTAATCCAAATTGACAGACGCTTATCTTGGAAAAGATTTATGGTTCTTCATAATATCATCTGGTGCCAGATTAATTTGTTTAGCAAAGCAAATTTCAGGGGAGGGGGGAATATGTGTGTTTGCTTTTAGCGCAGAGAAACGTGAATTCTGGGAAGCGAGGCGGCCCGCTGGGAGCGGGTGCCAGCGGCCTGAGGCGTCCCGGCCAAGCGAGGCAAGACAGGAAGTGCTGAGGTGACGCCTTGACCTGGGTGCGTGATGGCCCAGCCGGTCCTGCATAAGTGGCCCAAGGCCGGGCTCGGAGTGCCCCAGCAGGAACCCTGCGGGCCCCCTTGTCCTGGCCGTCACCGGACGTGGGCCTGGGCTCTCGACCCTCCGTGGAGCATGGCTCCTGCCCATGCTTCTCAGGCAGAATTCGGGCTGCAAGGGTGGGCGTGGGGGTCCCAGGGCTGTGGTCCAGGAGGCTGTGCGTGCCGTGCATGATTAGCAGTATGTGCTTCCGGGCCTCGGCTCGCCCGTGGCTCTGGGCTCTGCCGCACGGAGCCGTGTGACCGCGGGGACGTCCTCTTCTCTCGTGGCTGCGTTTTCTCCAGCAGGAAAATTAAAGCTCAGAAATATGTCTTCCAGATGACTGTCGTGAGATTCAGTGTGTCGACTCCAAGCACGAACTCAGAGCCCTGCCCACATGCCAGGTGTTTCTATACCCAGCAAGAGTACCCCCAGGGAGAAGCCGGCAAGTGTCAGGGCAAACAGGCCGCCAGGGACATGGGGCTCTTCCCATCTCGGACACACCCAACTCTGCCCACGCACTACTGAGGGCACCCAACGGAGAGAAGGAAGGTTCGGGGAAGTGACGGGAAGAATCCGTCGGGCCCGTTCCATTAGCCAAAGGGGCCTCTGTGGACTCAGGCTTGGGGAGTCGCGAGTTTTTATTTTTGCTTCTGTAGTAGAGAGATGTTTGGAAAGGGCAAGTTACGTTCGCCTGCCTGTCCAGAATATAGATATCGGCGGGCATGGCACAGCAGATGGCTGGAGATTCGGGGTGCCCTGACATCCCTCAGGAGCTAACGTTACGTGGAATAGCTGCCGGCAGCGTCACACAGCCCCTCTCCCGGGGACCTCCTGTAGGTGAAGAGATCGGGAACCTCTCCTAGTTTTAGCGTAGTGGGGAAGAGTGCCTGCCTTCAGATTCCTGGCTTCCTCTTGTATTAGCTGCGTGAACCTGGGCAACTTGCTTACCTTCTCTGTGCCTCAGTCGGGATTATGGAATTAACCATCTTATAATGTTGTAAAGGTTAAGTGAGATAGTATATGCCCGGTGGTTAGTGCCTGGCAGATAGTAGCTGCTCATTCCATGTTTGTGCTCTTAACACAGTGATGATAGTGATGTTGATGGTGAGGATGGTGATGGTGGTGATGATGGTTGGTGATGGTGATGATGGTGGTGGTGACAGTGATCATGATGACACTGGGCATGATGATGGTGAAGGTGATGATGATGATAGTGGTGGTTATGGTGGTGATGGTGATGGTGATGGTGATGATGATAGCAATGGTGATGGTGGTGGTGATGGTGGTGGTGGTGGTGATGGTGGTGGTGATGGTGGTGGTGATGGTGGTGATGGTGGTGGTGATGGTGGTGGTGATGGTGGTGGTGGTGATGATGGTGGTGGTTGTGGTTATGGTGGTGATGGTGATGGTGATGGTGATGGTGATGGTGATGGTGATAGCAATGGTGATGGTGGTGATGATGGTGATGCTGATGCTTATGGTGATGGTGGTCATGGTGATGACGGTGGTGGTGATGGTGATGATGGTGATAGCGATGGGATAATGATTATTATCCTTGTGACGATTTGCTACCCCCAGCTTGCCTCACCTTTCGCTGCTCCCTGCTGGGTTCATGCGATGAGGTCATTTGATGAGGTCCCACATCTTCATCCCTGACCTTGGTGCCCTTTGCAGAGGCCTGGACGGCACTAGCTAGGAACTGCGCGGGATGGAAAATCGCCTGGCTCAGGTTCGCCGAGGCATCGAGCTGCAGCCTCGCATGGTGCTGGCAGAGGGCGAGTGTCAGGTGGGGCAGAAGTTCACTTGAGGTCGAGAGAGGAGGGCTCCCCACAGCGAGGCACCGTCTTCCTGTGACAGCTCTCTTGCCGGTCATGTTCTGAGTCTGGAATCACAAAGTCTCCTGGGAGAAAAACGCAAAGTCATTTCCTGGGCTTTAATCTTAAAACTCGTAAAGGGAGCTGTGGGGATTGAAGCCAGCTGGTTCTGGTTCTTGCGCGTGCCCACTACGGATCTCCTAGGCTGTGGGTGCTTGGCATACAGCTAGTGATCGTTAAAGAGTTCTCGGGCCTGATGTTCTTAGACCTTTCTTGCTGCCACCCGGACGCTGAGATTTTCCAGCCTGCTCAGATACGCCTGGTGCTTTCCCCAGGGTCCACGGTCATAGCTCTCGAAGGTGCATCACTCAGGAGGGGCCAACAAGCCCAGTAAGGTCTCCATTGTCATTCAAGATCTGTCCCCATTGGGATCAATCGCATATTCGTGACACCAGGCAGCTCCAGGAGGAGGTGGCTCTGATGTCATGGCAGCCCTGCCTGGTAATTTTTACGTTGGAATTCACTCATGCGTTTGCGAGGATGATTTCCAAGTTGCTTTGTCCTTGTCACCAGGGGGCCTTCGGTGTCCTTTAGGTATGTCTCACTGTGAGCACGAGGGACGGGCTGGTGTCATCTTCCCTCACACCGATGGTCAGCTGACCTGGACAGTGTGGCCAGTGTCACGCTGAGAAATATCTTCTAAATGCCGAGATGGGCGTGGAAGGGAGTCATGAGCAGCTGTGGCAGGAGAGACACGCTCCTCTCCTTCTGTTTAAAGCAGTGATGGTGGTTGAAACGCCGAGCCCCTTTTAATTAACTTGCTGGGTGTTTGCTGCCAGGGAAGTGAATCCGTCCTTAACTTAAAGATATTTGAAGCAAATGACTCATGAACTTCAAAAGTTTTGAGTGGCTTAATTGGGATAAGAGCATCCGCGGACGAAGGAGCAGCCAGAGCTCGCCGAACACCCCGCACCCTGCAGCGGGCGAGCCTGGGCTTCGGGGTCTTACGAGGGACTTTGGAGTGGATGTGCCGTGGTTTTGCGGGGCCACCAGTTGTGGCCCAGGTAGGACCGCGTGTGTCCGCCGACGGCTCTCTGCACCCGTCCGGCCTCCCAGAGCACGCCTCTGCTTTTTAGCGAAGCCGTGTTCACATCGCATGCGTAAGTGAGCTCTGGCTCCCTGAAGCCAGCCTCGGAATCTTCTGGAGATGACTCCATCACCGGCTTCCCCGTATCTGCCTGTCACGTGTTCCGTGCTCCAGCTTACTGCGTTTATGCTTCCTCTGCTTCTCTGTTTCCCCCAGAGCCGCCTCCTCCTCCTGAGAGCAAATTAGGGGTCAGGAAGGCTCTTGAGTTCTTGAGGTGCCTGCCTCAGTGCCCTTTCTCTGTGAGACCTGCCACGTTCAACTGCCCAGGGCTGTCTTCCTCCCCCTCCCCGGCCCTCAGGAGCTGCAGGAAGAGGCTTGAGCTGACGCCCCTCTACCTGGACACTGGTGTCCCCTAAGTGCGGTGGGTGGGGGTGCTGGCCACTCAGGTGCTGGGGGGGTGCAGGCGACACCTGCAGGCAGGATGTGTCTTCCTTACGTCCGACACTTCGCTGAACACTGGAGCGATAACAGCCCCGTTTGATATGTGGTGGATTGAATTTACGGTTTTCATCCACTCACAGGGGAATGATTCTAAGCGTAGAGATTAAATATTAGACAGAACATTATTTTTAGAATTATTTGACGATGTGGAGAGAGGACCGGTTTTGGAATTTCTGGCTTCTGATCTGCCACACAGGAAACTGTCAGCTCCGTACTTGGCGGATATGAAATACTGCACTCCGGGGCGGGGGGAAGGCGCGGGGGGATCAAGAACCCGGGCCCCGGCTGTCTTTTCAAGGAGTTTAAAATCTATTTGGGAAAGTCAGATGGGGAAGGACACAAGCTCGCACGAGAGAGAAACGACAGTGAAGGACGGGAGCGGAGACGTCAGAAAGCCCTGGCTTAGATGCTTGCACAGTCGGTCTGGAAACCCGGCGGAGGAGGAGGAGGCTGGTCCTGGTGGCTGGTCCTGACCGACTGGGAGCATGTAGATGGGCAGGGCACCGGAGACAGCAGGGCGCGCTGAGCACGGGCTGGAGACCAGAGCTCCCGGAACTCCGGAGGCCTGCATGGTGGAGGCAGTCCAGCGGATGACCTGGGACCCAGTCTCCTCATATCTGGATCAGACGCTGGATGATAAAACGCTTGAGGGCCCTCCTCCAGCTCCGAAGGGGCGTAAGAACATTTGAGGCCCTGCGTCCCTTCTGCCCCCAGCTAGGAAAATGGTCTCGACGCACCCCCTCCCACCGCCTTTATGTTATCAGCGAAAGGAGAAGGCTCCGAGCTCCAGGCAGTGAGCCCGGTGGTTCCCGTGCACAGCAAACTCTGGGGCCGGCGGGGCAGGGGTGGCCAGGATTTCCGAGGTGCCGGGCGAGGGTGGGAAGTCACCTTTCCCCACGCGGGAGAAGTCGCCCACCCCACCCTGGAGCAGCCCTACATGGTGGGTGTCAGACTTGAAAATCTCCATGCTCACATACTTGCTGGGAGCAGCGTGGCTCTCACCCCGGCAGCAGGTGGGCTCCAGGTGGAGCTCCCGCGTGCCCCAGAGGTTGCCGCCTGGTTCCGGAGGCTCGGCCAAGATCACAGACAGATGTGTGATGGACGTGCCATATGGTCAGACGGGGAAACGAGGCCTCCGGTCTTGGCTTTGGGTGTGGTTCAGTGAACCTTTGCCTTGGAGTCTGTTGCTGGGAGGTGACGATCAGCAATAATAGAGGATTCAGTTTCCCTTCCAGAACTTTCCATCAGTGCAGGGATGCCCAGTCTGTCTCAAGAGCAGAGGCGAGGTGTCCGCTGAGGTGACTGTGGATGGGACGTGTAGGGGGTGAGGCTGGCAGTGATGGGGAGAGCCCCTGCCTTGACCCAGGCCTGGCCCAGCGCCTGGCTGCCCACCATCGCTGGTCAGCGGCGTGCCCTGGCTTGGCCATGCCCCGTGACCTTGGGGAGTGCTGGCTCCCACCTCACAAGGTCATTCTGAGACATGACCGAGTTTGGCCACCCGGAAAGCTATGGCCCGGGCAAGCGCGGCCCCCTTGCTCTGTGGCTGCGTTGGGGAGGGAAGCGTTTTCGTTCTGGGGAAGAACCACTCCTCCTGTCTCCTTCAGAGTCCCCTGAAGCGGAGGGGCTGGCCCTGCAGGTGCCAGGCCAGTTCACGACCTGTCTCTGTCCCGGAAGGATTTAGGCAGTCGGACCCCCCCAGGAAAACCATCAGCAGAACCCACCGAACATACCGGGTCAGCGGCCCTCACGTGTGGCTTGTGGGGACACCATGTCCGGGGTCCTGGCCTAGGGGAGGGCTGGGTGCTGGAGCCCCAGTCGGCACGTCCTTTGCCGGGGCCAGCTGGCTTCTCTGCAGACTGTCCCCTGTACACGTCCCTTTAACGTCACCTGTTGCCAGACTTGTGCTTCGTTCTTTGTGAAGCAGAGGAGGCAGGGGGGCGGATGCTCAGGGAGGGGAACCGGGGCCCTTTCCATGTCTCTGAGGGTCCCACCTCTCCCCATGTCCCTGCTGCCTGAAGCCCCAGGGCATCCTGAAGGGGCGGCCCAAGTCCAAGGGGAAGCTGATTGCCTTATTCGCTCCAAAGTTCTTGGCCCAGATATGCGGTCCAGTGATGAAGAAACCTTCTAGAACTCCAGGGAGGCCTGCCCATCAGCAGAGCCCATGAGCTTCCAGCTGGGTGGAAGAGTCAGAAGCCCCCACTGTGTGGTCTCCCATTCTGGACGGAGAGGCTGGCAGCTCGGGCCCCGGCCTGGGCTCCATGCATCCAGGAGGGGCCGAGATCCACGCCCGGGGCCCCTTCCCTGTCCCCCCCCCCACCCCCCGCTGGCAGCAGGGGACAATCGGCCTCATCTGTGCAGTGGGGACACTCCAGAGCCAGCTTCCTGCCCTTCTAGATCCAGGGCCCCAGTTTACAAAGCGTATTGGGAACACCATTTCTCACTTTCAGTGCTCCCTCTCAGAGAAAGTATAAGCTCCCGAAACAGAGGGTCCCCTAAGCTCACGTAGTGCCTTCGCGGTGATTTAGAGGGAACGTGAAGTGAAGGGATGGGCGGTGATGCTGGCCCGTGCCCGTCTTCATGGTGAGGGGGTCAGAGGCTCACCCCGCACCCCCGTGTGGCATCACCAGGAACCTGAGGGCGAGTCGAGCCAAGACAGGTGTGTCATCTGGGCACGGGGGGCAGGCGACTTTCTGACACGGTGAACGCTCCCGACAACATTTGGGACAAAAATAATACAGCCTTCTTCTGATGTCCATGGTGGCTGTGTTCTTGGAAACTCTGGTGCTTATTAAAACCGTGCAAAAAATACTGTGGTTCTGCACACGGAACAGAAGGAGCCTCTCTGGGCTCAGAGCATTTATAGCAGGAGTGAACAGAAGGACATTCGGAGTCCCACGGAACGGACGCCGGCCGTGGGTGGGCACGTCTGTCCTGTACACGCAGGGCAGGTAGCCTTCTGGCCCCGTGCAACTAATGTCAGCCACTGTGACATTCCTAGATGCTGCCACCCCCCCTCCCAAGAATCCCTGTTTATGTCCCGGCCCTAGAGATGTGTGGCTGTGCCCTCACCTGCACCTGCACGCCGGACATGAAAGGACCAGCTTTCATCAGCGCATGAGTGTCCTGGGGCCGAGGTAGCAGATCGGCAGGAGGTGGGAGTTTGAAACAATAGACATTTGATCCCTCACGATCTAGAAAGCAGAGGCCGGGGCGGCACCTCTCCTGCCTCTTCCTGCGGGTGGTGGCTGCGGTGTCCCCTCCGGCCTCTGCCTCTGTCTCCACAGGGCATCCTCCCTCTGTGTCTGTCTCTCATCCGCGCCCTGAGCATCCGGGATGGTCTCATCTTGAGGTCCTAATGCCATTACATCTGCGAAGTTCTTTTTTCTAAATAAGGACGCATCCGCCAGGTCGGGGGGTTAGGCCGTGGACGTATGTATCCATGGGGTACCATTCAATCCAGGAGGGGCTCGTCAGCTCTGGCTGGGGGTCGGCCTTGCCCCTTATGCCCGGGGGTCGGCCGCGCCTGGGGGTTTCCTCCAGAAGCTGGGAGAACCGTAGACCCTCCATCTGCCCCCAGTCCTGGTGCTGCTGGGAAGGTGGCGAGCGAGCTTGGGAGGCCAGTGGCCCAACCCTCACCCCCACCCCCCTTCACGAGGCCCTGGGAGCCACTGGGGCTTGGAGAAAACGGAACCTCCATTTGTATAAAATGCTTTGTATGAATTGAGCCTGACAGACAGGTCAGAGATCAAAGTGTCTGAGCTCTGGTTGGCCTTGTGCCCTGCAAATCCATCCTTCACTCACTCGCTCATCCACCTGAGATGTTTCCTGAGCACCTACTATGTGGTAGGCGCTGTGGTTACATCAGAAGACAACACACAGTCCCCGTCCCCTCCGGGGGCCACAGACAGACAGACACGCATGTAGAAACATAGGAACCACTTCGGGTCCCCGCGTGTGTGGGGAGGGTGCCCACAGGGCGGGGCGGGGAGCTGATGCTTTAGTGGAGGCCAGATGGTGGGAAGAAGGAGGTAGGAGGGAAGAGGAGGCCGGCAGCCAGGAACCGAGGGGTGGCCCGAGCGTGGCGAGTGAAGGAGGGGCTTGGGCACGGGGCCACAGGGCGGGGGGCAGGGGAGGTCAGAGGTCGGCTGGGGCAGGGTCTTCAGGTGCTTGGAGGCCATCGTAGGGGGGACCGTGGGGTGAACAGGGGAGTGGCCTGGCCTGCGGACGCTGCTGAAGCCCCTGAGTCCGGGTCGGGGGGATCAGGAGGGTGCGCGGCACTTGCGAGGAGTTGGGTGGGTGACACCAGGCAAAGAGAACAATCGGGAAGGTTTCCCAGGTGTGTGGTCAGAGCTACTTGTGCCTTCGACGTAAGTGGCGCCTGAGCTGGGGTGGGCACAGACCGGAGAGGGCGGCCAGCAGCCCCGGGGCCCTGCTTCCCTGCAGCATCAGCTTTCACGGGGGGACGTCTGTGGGCCCCTCGGACCTGTGTGTGTGCGGCTGGGGAAAGGTCTGGCCGGTGGGGGTCTGCGTGGTGTCAAAGGCACCGTGGATAGTTGAGATCACCGGGAGGGAGTGTGGGTGCTATGAACGGGGAACGGGGACAGAGGACAGGGCCCCGGAGGGTCCCCGAGCACCAGGAAGGATGCCCATGGAGGAGGGAACCGGGAGCATCATCCCATGGAAGGCTGGAGCAGAAGACATCTCACAGAGTAGGAGGGGGAGGAGAGGGGGATGAGGAGGAGGAGGAAGGAAGGGGAGGGGTAGGAGGGGATAGACGAGGAGGGGGAGGGGGAGGAGGAAGACAGAGGAGCAAGGAGAAAGAGGGGGAGGAGGATTGAGAGGAGGAGGAGGGAGGAGGAGGAGGAGGAGGTAAGGGAGGAGTGGGAGGACGGAGAGGAGGAGGAGGAGGCGGCGGCTCAAATCAGGGCTCCCGGGAAGCAAGAGGGATGAGTACCGAGGTGACCATCACGTTTGTTCTCCGCGGAGGTGCAGGCTTGGAGGCTTGACAGGAAGGGGGGCTCTGCTCCCGGACAGGCAGTGAGGGAGGGGAGGCAGCCGGGAAGATGTGGAGGGGCTCGGCCCGCGGGGATGGGGGGGCACGTGGAGGACCCTGGAGGCCAAGGACAGTTTCGCTGCGTCCTTTGCTGCTCTCGGTAAGAGCGTGAACGGTGCGGTCCGCGACGCGGTGACGGTGGGTGCTGGTCCAGCGGAAGCGAAGTCCTTGTGCGGGAGGAGGACCGGCCGCAGGGGTGCAGGGCGGCGGGCGCCCGCTCATGCGCAGCAGAGCTAAGCGCAGGCCGAGCTGGGCTCTTGGCGGGAGCAGGAGGCGGTAATGAGAAGGAGGCCTGTCTGGGAAATCCCGCTTTCCTGGCAGCAGACATTCCCCCTTTTCGCTCGGGAGGTTCTGTGTGAGCGGGAGGGGTCAGTGTGCTCGAGGCAGAGCAGAGGGGCCCCCACCCGCAGCGCCTCGGCCCCCAATAGCAGGTGTGTGGACACCGCAGGTGGAGGCGGGGCATGGGAGCCAGGCCTGCCGGGCCAGACGGGGTCAGATGTGAGACCCGGGACCTGGAGCAAGTGCAGGGGCCTCCTGGCACCTGGGGAGGGGGGAGGCGGGGCTGGGCGTGGGAAGGGCAGAGGCGGGTGTGGGCCTGGAGCTCAGCAGAAGTCAGGGGCAGAACCGTGGGCTTCCCTCAGTGCAGACAGGAGCTGCGCATGGGCCATCCCCAAATGTGCAAGCTGGCTCTGTCCCCTCGTCTGGGGAGGTCAGCTCAGCATCCTCGCCAGGCCATGTAACGGGCCAGAGGCATCAGAAGAACGTTTCCTGGACACGGCCCTGCACCACCTCCCGCGCCGTCTCCTGGGGCCGCGGGACCGCACCTGCCCCGCTCAGACGTGGCTCTTAGGCAAACAGCGCGGGACGCACTGAGCATCCTGGCCTTCCTGGGCCGTCTTTCCTCCCTTCCCAGGTGCAGCCGGGGCTCCTCCTCCGTAGCAGCCTCTGCTGAGGCTGGAGGGGCGTCAGGCCTTGGGGACGACCGTCCTGAGCCCACCCACAGCAGTCTCTCACCGGTACCAGGACTGGCCTTGCTCCTGGCAGAGACTTGAACCCAGACTCAGAAATGAGGCTCTTTATCTGTCTGCCTCCATGGGACACAGGTGGACGTATAGGGCGTGTGGACCCCAGACGCAGGGCTGACCAGTGTTCAGCCGCCTGTTCCCAGCAGGACTGGGCAGTGGCGCCTGGCCGGTGGCACGCCGACACATTGGTGGAGCAGGAACGGATGAGCAGCCACACGGCGCGGGAGGTGGTGCAGGGCCGTGTCCGTGGCGGTGTAAGAAGGTGCGGCCAACAGCGGGCCCAGCTGCTTTGACGTCTCAGCAGGCAGGCTTGGCCACACTGGCTACTCAGCTGAAGAGACAGCAGGCGCTCCAATCCACCCTGCCGTTGCCCCCCAGACTTCCACGGGGTGGACGTCGGACAGCGCGGAGCTGAGACTGGAGCAGGAGTGGGGAGGCGGGAGGGCTCACGTTCCCCGAGAAGTCCTGAAGATTCAAGCCTCACCATCATCCTTGCCGCTCCCCAGCTCTCGGTTCCAGGGCCGGCCGTCACTGTCCGTCCCTCTCTGGCTCCTGTGTTAAGAAACCGGCAGCTGGAGGGAAGGCAGGAGGGGGCCTCCTCGGCCAGGCTTATGCTCTTCCCTCGGCCAGAGTGGCCCCCTCCCCCTCCTCCTCCCATGGACACCACACCTCTAGGACCCCCTGGATTCTTTGTCTCCATTTCCTGGCATTCACCAGGACTTCTGTCACCTTATGGCCACTTGCTCAGATGTCTGCCCCCCGACCCCGCCACCTAATACCAGTAACAGCAAATACCACCTGTGTGCTCAGCACTTTCGCCCAGCCTGGGGGCTCCTTCGGGGCAGAAACAAACCTCTGCCCCCGGATCCCGTGCCCCCTCTGCCCCTGGCTCCTAGCACAGCGCCTGGCCCACAGCTGGCTCCACGTGGGGTTTCTGAACGAGTCGTACAAAATGCAACTTCTGGACGAATCATTCATCGGGGGTGAGATGCCGCGTGGGTCTTTAGACCTTTAGTGAGAGCGGAAGGGGACGCAGAGAGGAGAGGGGAGGCAGGGTAGTAACGTGCTGCTCCTTTGAGAGCCGCCCGAGCCCAGACTGAGAGACGGTGCCGCTTCTCCCGTGAAGACGCCCACTCCCCGGTCCCCACGCACATGCACGCCGGGGCTGCGTGGGCGGCGCCTGCTGGGGACCCGCCCGCCGGAGTCCACGCCACACGCCTGGGCGAATGTGGGGAGCGGTGCCGCTCACACGGAGCGAGCAAAGCAGAAGCATCTCGAAGACAATGAGGCTGCCGGCCTCCAGGTAGCAGGGAGGCTGGGAGCCACTCGGCTGGCCAAGGCTAACGGGTGCCCTGCAGCCGAGTGCAGACTGCAGCGGGGAGGCCCACCCAGATGTGCCGTCTTCTTCGGCAGGGCCCTGGGAGCCAGAGCAGCAAGGGCAGCTCCCCCCCGGAGGGCAGGGAGGAGAAAAGTCTCTTCTCTCCAGCTGTGCGTGTAGAGAGAAGCCTTTCTGGGGTGCCTTCCTTTTCTTAGGATGACACAAGTGCTGTTGGGCCAGGACCCCACCCAGATGCCCTTGTTCATCCTGGATCATCTCCATGGGGTTGGAGGGAAGCAGGGGGCAGGCCGCGGAACCCCGTAGCAGAGGGGGTGAGCTTGACCTGCTCGTGTGCACGAGCGTCTTTGGGGGGCACCGCTCCAAGCCCTGTCTCGGAAACCCGCAGTGGTCAGGGCCAGTGTGTTCTCTGAACATACCTGCTCAGAATTTCTCCTTTCGTATTGGGTGGGGGGTGGGGGGATCCTTGGTGATTGCAGGTTGGGAAGTTTCCCCGGGGGCGGGGGGGGGGGGGAACGAGCAGTCTGCTTCCTGGAGCTGAGCGGGGCTTGTCAGTAGGGAGGGGGTGCCGGCCGGGGTGGCAGGTTTGGGGGCCCCGAGCGATTCCTGGGGGAGGGTCTGGGCGGAGGAAGTGGTCAGGTTCCGTGTTTCCAAGGGGTTTAAGCTCGGTGAAGGCTGTTTGACTTCAGTGAGGAGAGAAAGCGGGCGAGAAGAGCAGAGGCGTGGCCTGTGCTGAAGCCAAGGGCCGGGCTGTTCTCCCCTGAGTGTCTTCCTTTCTGCTTCCCCTGCGTGGAGATTCCCCGTGAAAGGCCCACGGAGCCCCCGGCACCGGAGCTATGTGCACAGTCGTGCCTGAGGCAGTGGTCTGTTCCGTGGTGAGCCGCTGCTCAGACCTGGGGTCCACACTGCTCCCAACACGCCGGGCGGTCCTTCCCAGACTCGTGTGAATCTCTGTGACGGCTCCCCCTTTGTCCCTCTGAGCCCAGAGCACTGACCACCCCAGGCCCTGCCCTCTGTTTTCAGGGCTCCAGAGAGCCACACCCCTGCTGCCATCCCTCCCGTAAACTCATGGCTCCCTTAATCAGTATTTCTTGCATGGCAACGTAGAACGGGTACTCTCTGGTCACTGCCTGCCCTGGACCGTCTGCCCCATGATTGCCAGCTCCTGGTAGGTGCCTTTGTGGGATCTTTTGGAGCACAAACAGGGCTTGTGACTTGCTTCGAACCAGTAGAATGTGGCAAAGGTGACAGGTGCCATTATCCCGTGGTTACCTTACATCATACTCCGGATGCACTTTGCTAACAGGCTCACTAGGCAGACTCTCATTCTGGCCTAGACAAAGTAGCTGCTGTGTGGTGGGACAGCCTTCCAGAGGCCCACAGGCCAGGGGACTGTAGGAAGCCTCTGGCAGCTGAGGACGGTCCCCATCGGCAGCCGACAAGAAGCCAGAGCTCTCAGTCCCACGGCTATGAGGAAATGAATCCCGCCAGTCCCCAGGATAAGCTTGCAAGGGGCCCTTCCCTTGTTGGGCTTCCAGATGAGAATGCAGCCCAGCATGGGAGGTACCAGGGGCCTTGGGCAGTGGAGCTCTCTGGCCCCCACTGGACACCTCTGGAGCCCGGGGTCTCTGAGACCCCAAGCAAAGGACCCAGCAAAGCCACAGTGGGACTCCTGACCCACAGAAACTGACATAGTAAGTAGGTTTGAGCCTGAGTTTGTGGTTATTTGTTACGCAGTATAGATGACTAATACAGCCTGGAGGCTAGGGAGTGCCAGCAAGCAGGTGTGAATGAGGGAGTGATGATCCTATGGGTAAGTGGTGGTCTCGGGCGACGGGCCCAGGTTGGCCACTAGGCCCTTCACTGGCCAGCGTGACCCTTGCCTTGGCCAGTTTGGAGAGAAGCATCAAGCCCTTGGAAACTTCCATCCTGGGCACAGATGGCTGTGCCTTTCTCCCCACCGAGTTTCCTTCCCACTTGGAGCCTGGGACCTACTCCTCCTCCGACCCACTCTCCTGGGGGCCCTGTCATCGGTCCCTCGCTGGGCCTGTCACCTGGACAGGTGGGCCCTCAGGGTGTCCACTGGCCCTCAGCCCTGGCTGCAGACGCCCTGTCGGTCTTCCTGTTGCCCCGATGTCCACAGCCCCGCCCCCACTCTTCCTTCCAGCTCAGGCTAGCACGGGGCCCATGGCTGTGCTGTGTCCTGGGAAAGATCATTGAAATGAATTATACATCAGCCCCAGAGATGGATCATTAATTAATAAACTCAGCCATCTCCACTTCCCACCCGTAAACAGCACCCACAGTGAATGAAGAAGCAGCCTGGCTCCTGGCCTGCATGTTGACAAGTCCTCCCTTTCCTCAAGGCAGGGGGACAGGTCAGAGCGGGAACAAGCCTGGGCAGGGTGTGTGTGGCCCCGCGGCTGTTACAACCCTAACCCAGACGCACCGACGGGCCAGCAGCGGGGTGCAGGCGGGGCCCTCGAGGCGGGAGAGCCTCCTGCCTACAAACTGGGTGCTCAGGCCCCGCCCACACGCCTTGTGCTCAGGCCCCGCCCATGTGCCGCGTGCTCAGGCCCCTCTCACAGGCTGTATTGCTCAGACTCCGCCCACACACTAGGTGGACAGGTTCCTCCAACACACTGGGTGCTCAGGCCCCGCCCACACGCCTTGTGCTCAGGCCCCGCCCATGTGCCGCGTGCTCAGGGCCCTCTCACAGGCTGTATTGCTCAGACTCCGCCCACACACTAGGTGGACAGGTTCCTCCCACACATTGGGTGCTCAGGCCCCGCCCACACGCCTTGTGCTCAGGCCCCGCCCATGTGCCGCGTGCTCAGGGCCCTCTCACAGGGCACATGTGCTCAGACTCCGCCCACACACTAGGTGGACAGGCTCCTCCCACACACTGTGTGCTCAGGCCCCGCCCACACCCCATGCGGGCTCAGGCCCCTCTCACAGGGCGCATGTGCTCAGGCTCCTCCTAGAGGACTTTTGGCTTTGTTTCTCCGGCTGCTGGGCTCCAGGCTCCCCCTTAGGATGACCTGCCTGCACGCCTGTCGGCACAGTTCCGATGTGGTGCCCGTGAATCATCACGTCAGCTGGAGCCAGTAAGAGCCCCATTGGATGGTGGGGGGGTCTTTTGTTTAGGTACCTCTGAGTTTCCCTGGGGTGCTGCAGGCCAGGCATTTCCAATCCCCGTTCTGGAGGCTGGAGGTCCAAGAGCAAGGCGTCGCCGGGTTGATCCTTCCGAGGCTGCGAGAGAGAACTAGCTCCAGGCTGGTTCTCCGGGGGCCTGGGGCTCGCAGGCTTGCAGACGGCCAGCTTCTCCCTCTGTCCCCGCGTGGCCTTCCCTGTGAGCTTGTGTGTGTCCAAATTTCCCCTCTTTATGAGGACACTGGTCATGTTAGATCAAGGTCCACCGTAATGACCTCATTTTAACTTGATGGCACCTGTAAAGACCCTATTTCCAAATCGGGTCGCGTCCTGAGATCTGGGGTCAGGACTCCGGCACGTCTTTTGAGGGGAGCACAGTTCAACTCATAACGCTTGCCATCGGATTGAGGGCCCAGGTAATCCAGAATGACGCCAGCTAGAGACCCTAACTTCCTTACATCTGCGAAGACCCTGGTTCCAAACACTGTCCCATTCCCGGGTTGGGGGGGAGGTAGGGCCTCATCATCTTTGGGAGGGTTGAAAAAGTTCAACCCTGAAAGGATCCCCCTTCTTTCCGCACCCCATTCCCAACCAAATTCGGCTCTTTTGTCTTGTCTCTGAGCAAAGAAGTCGTGTCAACAGACAGGGCCCGTGTGGCCCCGCGGGAGCAAAGCCTGAGCCTGAGCCTGAGCAGGGAGGGGCTCTCCACGCACAAGAGCAGAAGTTTCTGGAGTTTCCCCTGACCGCATGTGGATAATTTAGCATCTTATCAGAAGAGGAGCCGGGGAAGAGAGGAGGCACACCCGTGCTGCTGCGTTGGTGGCAGAGGTTTCTTGTTAAGTTTGACGTTACTGTTAACTCTGGCTTCGGGGGGAAAAGAATCGCGAAAATAACTCGCAAGACGCTGAAAGCTGTAGACAGAGTCGCTCGGCACGGCTGTTCCAGAAGCCAGATTCAGCCGCAGCGCGCCCGGCCCCGCGTCAGGAGGAAGCGGGCGGCGGGAAAGCGCTTACCTCCCTCTGGATCTGGTCTCAGTTTTACAAATTTTAAAGAAAAGTGAAAACACAAGCCTCGCCTTCTCTGGCCGGATCCGTCCGTTCGTGCGGATTGGTTTCTAGAAGGCCCGTACTCATTCCTGCTCGCCCAGCTGTCCCGCAGGCCCTGGGCCTCTCTGCTCCGCGGCCAGAGATGGCGCCACGGAACCCAAAGCTCGCCTCCTGGGCCAGAGTCGAGGGGAGACACGCCTCTCCCAGTGAGAGGACGCCAGCCGTTTCCGTCGTTGGGCACTGAGCCCGCAGCTGCTGGACTCGAGCAGCCCATTCCCCTTGGAGACAAGTGTTCTCGAACACCCGTCAGGTGCATCTGGGCGTTGGGCACCCAGGGGTGCACAAGGACGAACAAACACTCGGAACAACACTCGACGCTCAGATGGGCCCCCTCCTGTGTCCAGTGCTTTTATCCCTCCCTGGCTGGATCAAACCTTGCCTGCACCCCTCCCTCTGCCAAAGCAAACGCATGTCGCTTCTCCCCTGGGCACCTTCTCTCCGTCTCTCTCATGGCATCTCATTGAGATTGCAAAAGCCTTTGCTCTGAGAACATTTTATTTCTTGTTTTTTTTTTCCCCCTAAGTAACTGAAGAGCTGACACGCTCAGACTCCTTTAAGATGCTGTCATCTCCGAGCAGCCCTGCAACCCTTCCCTTTGCATTTTTAAGCGCCCCCAAAGAGTTAAGAAGAATACACGATATCAAAGCATCCCATTGTTCACGTTAAATAGATACAACTTGATTTGTCAATTATATCTCAATAAAACTGCAGGGCGTGGGGGGCGGAGCAGAGGAAAGAAAGCTACAGGAGGGGGTAGGCAGGCGGGGGCTGCGGGATCAGGGCGAGGTTGGCCGCAGGGAGCATGTCTAACTGGTCACCCGTCAGTCACAAAGTCAGACCCGCGGGGACAGCTTGAGAAGGAGGAAGAAGCAGGTGCCGTAAGTGAGGTCCATGGTGGCTTCCGGAGGCCCCGACAGAGCGAGCTCATTCCGACTCCCGTGCTGTTTGCTTGGCGCTCCGGCTGGGCTAGCGCCTCTGGGACGAGGGCAGAGACGCTCCCACAGTGGCCTCCTTGCCTGGCAGTTTCTAGAGAAGAGCCAAAGTCACACCAGGCTCCTGGGAGGATGCCCTCCTCCCCTTCCGCCCGGCTCCCGTTCCACCTGTCCTGGGGGGCTGGGGGCGCCTCTGCAGCGGCTCTCCCCTCCATGCTGCCCATCCCCCGGCACCCCTCCCAGAGGCCAGGGTGCCTCTCCTCCCGTCTCACCGACAGAGGGGAGGGGGCGCCCACAGACGGTAGGGATGGCAGCAGGTTGTGCTTTGGAGAGAGAGGCTCCACCAGGAGGGGAGGCGTGAGTGTCCTCGGGGCCAGCGAGCACACCTTCACAGGCCTCTTTGGGTCCAGGGACAAGCCTTCTGCAGGGCCCCCCTCCTCAGAGAGCCCCTACCCTGCAGGGAGGGGATGGCTACCTTCCCCGGAGAGCCTGAGGAGGAGGGACGTGGGCGGTGTTAGGACCCATGGGGTCTGAGCATCTGGGAAAGCCGCGCAGCCCCGGGGGCCCTGCTGCCACCTCTTCCCAGGACCCGTCAGCACCGGGGCCTCACACGCCGACCTGGGCGAGGTGCCGCTGTGGGGGTGGGGGGAGAACTGGCACACAGATGCAGGAGAGAAGTGCACCGGTGCCCCCCCCCCACTCTGCCCCCGCTGGGCCGAGTCAGGCCCCCTGAGAGCCCTGGCCCAGGCCATAGGGCCCAGCCTCTGTCACCTCTGTAAAATGGCCCACGGCCGGTGCATGTAGAATTTGACCTGGACACCTACCCGTGGCCCCCTCTGTTCCGGATCCCCCGAGCGCGTCAGCTTGGAGGACAATTAAAAAGCTGCTAAAACCTGTATTTTCACACTGGGAATCTCCATGGGACTTCCTGGCCCCCCGGCTGGGGCGGCCCCCGCCCCTCTTTCCTCTCTGCTCTTGTTGAGGCCGGGGAGGCAGCAGGGCCCCCCTGGGCTGGGCCCAGAATTTCGGTTGATTGACTCTTTATGGGGACGTTACGCTCCACCCCTCCCCCCCAGACTGCCCGCACACCCCGAAGCTCAGCTCCCACGAGGGAACGTGGCTCTGTATTTGCTTGAGGCCCCACCTGCCTGGAGACTCGTCCTCTCCAAATCTTGGGTCTGGAAGCGGCTTCTACAGGAAGGAGAAGCCGCCAAGAGCATCCCACGTGTGTGCCGACCCGTTCGGTCCCGTTCATTCAGCCGACCACCGTGCGCTGTGCCGGAGGCCGGGGCCTCGGCCGGACCTCATCCGGATGCATCCAGTGGGGACCAAAGAACGGAGCAAGGAGAGCGAGGCCTGCTCCCAAGCCTGTGAGGTCCCAGTGGGCACGCCTGGGGAGAGGGTCCCCAGGGCATCCTGACCCACCCGAGGCCGGGCCCGGACGAGCCCCGTCCCCCTCGGGCGGCAGGGGCAGGAGAAGGCCACTGTGACTTGTGCTAGTTCCCAGGGACCAGAGAAGATTCTGGCGCTATGAGCTGCCCACACGCCGGCGTCTGTGTCAGAGCCAGAAATAGAACGTGGAAGATTCTTGCTCTGATTTCTGTGCTCATAATTCTAGGGCAAGATGCCCTTAGGAAACGTGGATCAAAGCGACGGTGGGGGAGCGCGCGGGCTGCGCGGAGGAGCGGTTCACGCCGGGTCTGCGCCGAGCGAGCGGGGCCGCGCCGCGCTCCCATCAGCTGCCTTCAGAAGCAACCGCGTCCCCAGTGTCGGCTCGGCCCAGCCCGGGAAAGACGGGAATGCTTCGCAAAAGGCCCCTTTGGTCTTGACAGTTAAAATCCTCGCCCAACCCGCAGCTTTCCTGGACCCCGGGACTTTCTCCTCCGGGGGGGAGGGGAAAGGTGCAGCCGGATGCCGTAGCTTAGAAGAAAAAAGCCCCTCACCCGAGCTTGGAAAATGAAGGGGGGTCTGGTTTGTAACTCCTGCCTTAGTATCATCAGCAGTGACCTCCGATGGGTGGTGTGCTCGCCACCAGCCAGGTTCTAAGTGCCTGACTTCAATCAAATCTGGTTCCCACGCAGCGCTTCTGGGAGACAGGGATTCTGTCTTATTCGGCATTGGCAGAAACAGAAGCACAGAGAAGTTAAGTGCTTTGCCCAGGGTCACACAGCCTACAAAGGGGTAGAACTACTATTTGAAGCTGGCCTCGGGGATGTTACTGTAATGCACATAGCTACTCCAGTCCCTATCCCATTCAGTCCTGGCCACAGCAATTTGGGACCTATGGCTTTGTTTGTTTGTTTGTTTGTTTTGTTAGTTATTTTGTAGATGAGAATTTGGAGAACAAGAGAGTCCGGTGTCTCTGGATCCTCTGTGGCCGGCAGAACCAGAGGCTGGACTGGGCCGGCCCGGCTCCAAAGGCCTGCTGTTCCCAGCACCCTGAGTGAGCACTCCTTAAACCTAGAGCGCGCCCTTTTCTGGGGGGGGGGTCCTGGGTGTCCCCCCCCATCAGATCGCCTGTTCTGTCATTCCTGCTGTAGCCCCCATGCAGCTTCCGCAATGTTCCCAGGAGGTGCCTCCCCGGGGGCTCCTGGTGACAGTGCTTAGAGCCTGTGATGCAAAGGGGGACAGAAGGTGTGTGACAGGGGCAGGAGAGCCACCTGCGCCCCGACATCACGGCACCCTCAGGGTCGGCTTTGGGAAACACTGTCTCTTCCCCAGCAGCCCGGAGATCCAGGGCGACATCTGCACACATGGCTGACCCTGCCACCACGTGGTCTCCGAGCACGTTTGACCTGGAGGGAGCGAACCTCACAGGCGGTGCTGGGATAGGTGTGCGAGGCGTCTCTGTGGGTGTCATTGGAAGGGGAAAGAAGGCAGCCCCAAAGAGCAGCTCCTGATGGTGGCTGGGCCACCTGTGTCCCCTCCTTCTCTCAGAGATTCCGAGGTCCAGGGCTGTCCTGTGCTTCTGGGGCTGTCATACCATCCCACGTGGCCACCAGGGACCCTCCTGGTCCCTTGGCTCTGCAGCCAGCCCTCTCCCTCCCCACAGCCTTGCCCGCCCCTGCCCTGTGCCAGAGCCCCTGACCACCAACATTCCCCTCATACAAATCATTCCCAACCCCCTGTGGCCAGAAGTAATCTCTTCCTTCCCTCGATGCTCATGACTGTGTCTCGGATTCCTGGTCAGCCGTGTGCACTGGGGAGCAGGTGGGGGGCCTGTCTATGCCTGGGGTGCACAGCTCCGGTGGGCTCCCCCGGTCTCTCCCTGGGCATGGGGTCCTGGGGCTCCCTCCTGGGTGTGGGATGAGGCCCGGAGGCTCATGCCGTGATGGCTTGTTTGCTCGGCCCTGGTCAAGCAATGCGGCGGCCACCCTGGGAAGGACGGGATAGCCTGGCAGAGCTGGGTTGACGTGGACGCACCGGGTGTATGGAAACTACGGGCCGCCTGTGCGAGGGTAGAAGCAACACAGGGTTATCCTAAGCTGTTTCTCGAGGGGAGCGTGTCCCTTCCCTAGCCGTGGTGACTGCCGGGGTGGTGCTCGGAACCCCTGTGTGCCCTGGGCGCTCCTGTCGGAGCCCAGGCACAGGCCGGGCAGGGGGCCTGGAAGGCAGACACCCCACACACACACAGCGGGCCGGGGTGAACTCTGCTGTTGCCTCCGCCGAGCACCCTGGCCCAGCCCGTGTCTCCAGAGGTCAGCACCTCAGGTCTTGTGCAGAAATTGAGCAGTATGGATCGCCTGGCGAGGGAGGGGTGGCAGGGCTGGGGGTGCTGGGGCCCGGCCTTCGGGGCTTGGGAATCGCCAGGGAAACACCAGCTGCCCGACTGCGCTCGGGGGCCGTAAGGGGAGCAGTGAACTCGGGTGGACACCATTCGGGTTTGGGAGGTAACCTGGTCCGAGTGTCTCAGAGCGGCTTAGACTAACCCTACAACCTGCAAGGTGCCCTCCTGGGGAGACCGGGGCCTCCCGGCCTCGCCTTTCACTGGTGCCGAGGACAGATTCTACTCAGCCTCCACGCTGCCTTTGTTTCCTCGCGTCTGTCAGAAGCGCAAGGGCACCCGACGCCTGAGTCCCTGCCCCGTGCGGCGTCCTAGGTGGGGACCGCCCAGAGCTTGGGCGACTGCCCTGGGGCAGAGGAAGGTCAAGGCCACGAGGGGTCCTGGAGCTCGGCCATCTGTTCCTTCACGTCTCAGGTTGTGACGACCTCCCGCACACAGGCCTCGGCGTCCGGGCCTGGACAGGCTGGCGTGAAGCCGCCGGGGCGCTGTTCTCGGGAGCCGGGAGGCCAGGAAGGGCGGCGGGGTGGAGTCCGCGCCGAGTGCCTAATTGCAAACCGCAGAGGGCAAGCCGGGCCACATGCGGAAGACCGGAGGCGGGCTGCCAGAGGGGGCGCCGCTCCCACCGTGGCGTCCGTGGGCCTGAAGAAGCGGAACAGTGGTTCGAGTTGTCGGCCGGCAGTCCAGAGGAAGAGCCCAGCGGGCAGCATAGACCCTCCCCCCGGGACAGCATGTGGGTGCAGGGCCCGAGGAGCAGTCAGGGGGCCTGTGCGGGGGGCAGAGGGGAAGGGGAAGGTGTGGGAGGGGGCAGGGGGCAGAGTGCGTAGGGGGCGTGGTGTGCAGGAGTCAGAGGGAAGGGGAAGGTGTGAGGGGGGGCAGGGGGCAGAGTGTGCAGGGGGTGTGGTGTGCAGGGGTCAGAGGGAAGGGGAAGGTGTGAGGGGGGGCAGGGGGCAGAGTGTGCAGGGGGCGTGGTGTGCAGGGGTCAGAGGGAAGGGGAAGGTGTGAGGGGGTGTCAGGGGGCAGAGTGTGCAGGGGGCATGGTGTGCAGGGGGCAGAGGGGAAGGGGAAAGTGTGAGGGGGTGGCAGGGGGTAGAGTGCACAGGGGGCGTGGTGTGCAGGGGGCGTGGTATGCAGGGGGCAGAGGGGAAGGGGAAGGTGTGAGGGGGTGTCAGGGGGCAGAGTGCGCAGGGGGCATGGTGTGCAGGGGGCGTGGTGTGCGGGGGCGTGGTGTGCAGGGGGCAGAGTGTGCAGGGGGCGTGGCGTGGTGTGCAGGGGGCAGAGGGGAAGGGGAAGGTGTGAGGGGGTGACGGGGCAGCACCGGTGTTCAGGCCACGGGCAGTGCTTGGGGGAATCCAAAGACTAGGAGAAGCCCCTGGGGAGAGACAAGGCCCGATCTCTGTTCTCAGGGCTTCCGCCCCCTGCCGTATCTGGAAGCAGCCTGGGCCCGGGGAGACCCGCTGGGATGCAGGTGGAAGGTAGAGGTGAAGGTGGGCGGGACCCACACGCTGCCCTGTGGCTCATGAGAGTCAGCGGTGACGGAGGCCCGGAGGGAGGACGGAGATGCCGCCAAGGCCCGCCAGCCGTGGGCTCGTGAAGGCTCTCTTGCGGGTGATGGAGGAGGGGGTGGGGTCCGCCTCGCCGTTTGGACACGTCCAGGAGCAGAGCTGAGACGTGGGGAGGGCCAGCTGTCTGTCCCCCTGTCCCACAGGGGACTAGATTTCCCGTCTTCACGCGCGTGAGACTCCTGGTACCGCCCGGAGCTGAGTGACACAGGGCGCTAGCAGGTCGTCCTGGCCTCGGGGTGCGCCAGCTCCGGGCCCGCCCGCCAAGCACACACGCGGCCCGTGGTCGCCCACGGCAGGCGACGGCCCCACGCTCCCGTGTCTCCCCCACGAGAATGCGAACTCGAGGTCTCATGGCTGCCTTCCCGAGCTTTCTGGGGAAATAAGTCAAAAAGCTAATTTGATTTTGAACAGATTCTTAAATCAGTTCCCAGGAGGCAGAGATCAATTTGCATTTCATCTGCTCGCACTGAGTCATCTCGGCTGGTATTTCGCTCAGGTCCTTGGTATTTTTCATGTCCTCTCGCCGCACAGACATGACCCTTATGGCATATTTTTGTAAGAAAAGAAACCATCTGAGGAAGGGGAGGAGGCAGCAGACTCTGAGTTGGTGTGTGTGTGTGTGTGTGTGTGTGTGTGTGTGTGTGTGTGTGTGTTTTGTTCTATTTTGTTTTGTACTTTGGTTTCGGGAGTGGCCTACGTAGCCCTCGACTCTGACTTTGACCTGGGCGTTTGGTCAAACTCACATGTTTCTGCCTCCCTACCAGAGGCAGGGGCTCTGCTTGTGTTCCTGGCTTCCGAGTGTCTCCTAGGGGGAGGGACCACCCTCTGCACACTGTCCACGCCGGGCCCCAGGCCCCCGGCCCCTGAGACAGCTTCCAGGCCAGCCCGCTCCCCACGGGCACCCCCGTGCGGCTCACAGACCCTCTCGGAAGGAGTAAAGGCTCTGACAGTTCTCCTGCCCCCAAACAAACTGAAAGCAGGGACTCAAGCGGCCACGCGTCTGCGCACCCGTGTTCACGGCGGCATGATTCACAGTCACCAAAAGGTGGAAACGGCCCAAGTGCCAATCGGCAGATGAATGGATAAACACAATGTGGCCGATCCATATGATGGAATATTACTCAGCCTTTAAAAAAAAAAGGGAAGGAAGTCTGACACGTGGTGCAGTGTGAATGAGCCACGAGGACTTCGTGCCGAGTGACACACACCAGACGCGAGAGGACAGATACTGTGGGATTCCACTCATGTGAGCTCCCCGGAGGAGTCCGTTCACGGAGACGGACAGGAGAAGGGTGGGTGGGCGCAGGGGCTGGGGGGGCGGGGGGCGGGGATGCATGGCTCACAGTGAACGGGGTGGGGGGGGTGGCAGAGTCTCGGTTTAGCAAGACGGAAAAGTTCTGCAGTGAGCCGCCTGTCAGCGGAAATACACTTCACGCTACTAAACCGTACACCTAAAGATGGTTAAGGGTAGATTGTACGTGATGGGTAGACTTTATCATAATTTTGTGAAATTAAAAAAAGGGGGGAGGGGTCCTGGGTGGCTCAGTCGGTTGGGCGTCCGACTTCAGCTCAGGTCCTGATCTCATGGTTCATGGGTTCGAGCCCCGAGTCAGAATCTGTGTTGGCAGCTCAGAGCCTGGAGCCTACTTCGGATTCTGTGTCTCCCTCTCTCTCTCTGTCCCTCCCCAACTCACCTCTGTCTCTCTCACTCCAAAAAATAAATAAACATAAAAAATGTTTTTTATTGAATTAATAAACAACAACAGCAACAAAGACCTGGCAGAGCTCCGTCCAGCTGAGGACAGGGTGTTTTGCTTCTGGCTCCAGCCTTTGTCCTCAGGAGGAAGCATCTGAAGCCGACTTTCTGGAGGTTTCAGCCACAGAGAGTCACACCTGCAAGTGCAAGCTGTCCCGGCTGGAAGCCCCGTGCCCAGTGGCCGTGCAAGGGGACATGGGAGCAGGGCAGGGGCTGATAGAGCCGAGCAGGAGAAGGGGAGAAGTAAAGGCACAGTGAGGGCCGGTCGCTCAGGGAGTGGGGGGAAGGGCAGCTGGACTGGCCTCCTGGCGCTGGGTTGCGTCCCGAGGTTGTATAGGTTTCTCGGTGCTTACGTCACAAAGTCGTCGGGGCCAGGGACTTGGAACAACACAAACGTCTTCTCTCCCAGTTCTGGAGGCGGGAACCCCAGACGAGGGATGAGCCGTGCCACGCTCCCTCTGGAGGCCCTAGGAGATGATCCTTGTCCCCCTTTTCCTGCATCACGGGCTCCCAGCATCTTTGGGCTTGCGCCCCTCCCTCCAAGCTCTGCTCCGTGTTTGCACGGCCTTATCCCCCGTGTGAGGCCCCCCTGCGTGTCCTCTCCTCTTCTTACAAGGACGCCGGCTGCTGGGATCCGGGCCCGGCCTAACCCAGTATGGCCTCCTCTTAACTTGGCCTCGTCTTCAAAGACCCTACTTCCACACAAGGCCCCACTCTGACCTTCCAGCTGGGTGAGTGTTTGGGGGTCGGGATACTCTTCGATGCAATGCAGGGGTGTTGGTGCACCCTCATGGTTTTCCTGGGGACTGTTCCTGGGACGTTTCCTGGCTCTCCGGCCAAGGAGGGTGACACCCCAGCAGCGGCGAGCGTGTCTAACCCTTGGGCCTTGGTTTCCAGCGTTCTCCGTGGAAGGAACAGGGCCTCTGGGAGATGTGGGTGGTTCCAGGGCTGGGGCAGGGAGACAACAAGGCAGGCCCGAAGCATCTTGTCCAGAAAGGAGGGCGGTGCTGGGAGAACCCGGGGGACGTGGCGGAGAGACCAGAAGCCAGCACCAGGAGCTCCTGCTGAGTGAGCCGGAGACCATTTCAGGCACGAAATAAGAGTGGAGACTACAGCATGTGGCGTAAAGTAGAGACTCCTGGGCGAGAAAAGAAGTGACAAGAGAAAGCCCCTCTGGAGAGTAGCGTGCCCGCCAGTGGTGCCAGCATGGAAGGATTGGTGGACTTAGACCTCCTGCCACCATCACGGCCATGAACTCAGGCAAGAAACACCAATGGGGTAGCCATAGGTGACGGCTGAGCCCGAGCTGGGCCTTTGCATCCAAGTTATTTCTCGGAAAATATTTGTTTCCACAAACAGGGGATGTCCTTTCCCAGGAAGACACCGCCAAGGCCCGTAGTCCCAGTGGCCCCAACCAGGAGGGACGGGCCACTCACGTGCTCCAGCTGGTAGGAGTCACTGAGAACACAGCGTGGCTTCGTGGTTTCTCTCCCCCAGCCTTTAACCCATGAGGAGACGTGGACAAATGTACTAAAATGACTGGAAATTCTGTAGCCTTTAAAAATGTCACGGTCGCAAAAGTCCAGGAGAGGCTGGCAAGTTGTTCCAGATTGAAGGAAATGGCCAACAAGCTGATGCTGAACAGGACGTGTGGGCTGGGATCAGGAATGCTGGGACCACTGGCAAATCCGGGCCGGGTCTCTGTCTATCCTCTCCCCTTTTCTCTAAGTTCGAAATCATTTCCAAATATGAAGTAAAGTAAAATAAATCACAAAATCTAAAAGCCAGTCACCCTTTTTGGCTACTCCCTCAGGCCACCTTGCACATAGGACACGGGACAGTGGTTGTAAAAGCAAAGATCTGAACGCCCGGCTCTGCTGAGATGGGGCCACGTGTGGCAGGGCCGGGGGCAGAGGCAGGGCTGGGCAGGCAAGCAGTTAAGGGGCACGGGTGGGGGGGCACATCAGGTTGGAGGGAATTCAGAGGAGTAGGGCTCAGCACGGGTGGAGAAGCACCGAAAACAAACTGAAAGCCACAGCTATCATCTGTGCCTGCTCTTCCTGAATATCCATTCACCTAGGTGTCTGTGTGTCCATCCTGTCATCTGTTCACCTGTCCATCCATCCATCCATCTGTCTGTCCATCCATCTATCCTTCCTTCCATCCATCCATCCATCCATCCACCCATCCACTCATCCATCTATTCATCATTTCGTCTGTCCATCCATCCATCAATCCTTTCTTCCATCCATCAATCCATCCATCCATCCACCCACCTGTCCACCCATCCATCTATCCACCCATTCATCTGTCCATCCATCCATCCATCTATCCTTACTTCCATCCATCCATCCATCCATCCATCCATCCATCCACCCACCTGTCCACCCATCCATCTATCCATCCATTCATCTGTCCATCTGTCCATCCAGCTATCCTTACTTCCATACATCCATCCACCCATCCATTCACCCACCCACCTGTCCATCCGTCCATCCATCCATCTACCTACCCACCTGTCCATCCATCCATCCATCCATCCATGCTTCCATCCATTCATCCATCCATCCATCCATCCATCCATCCACCCACCTGTCCATCCATCCATCTATCCACCCATTCATCTGTCCATCCATCCATCCATCTATCTTTACTTCCATCCATCCATCCATCCATTTACCTACCCACCTGTCCACCCGTCCATCCATCCAACTACCCACCCACCTGTCCATCCCTCCATCCCTCCATCCATCTATCCATCCATTGATTCAGCTGTAGGCCTTCAGATAAATGCTGAAGCTTTGCCAAGAGATCACAGTCAGATAAGCCTGAATGGTTTTCTCATTTCTTCCTCTCCCCGCACCACCCCCCAACGAGTTTGTCTTTTACATTTTGACCTGAGCCCTTAAATGCTCTGTGCAGCTGGGACAGATTTGCAAAGTGAAGGTCAGGTTGGCTCAACCCCGTCTATAGGAGGTCTCGCCAAGAACAATTCCTGACTTACCTACTCAAAATTGATTGGGGAATAATTGGCCTCCTGACTTCAATAAGGCTCATGTGCTGATTCAGGCTTGATGATATAATTACGGGAGAAGGCGGGGCTGCACCACGGCCTGGACGATCCCAGCGAGGCGGGGACCGCAGCTCAGGAGGTAAAGTGATGGGGCATTTTCATTCCGGAGGGAACGGGGTCTGTCTGGACAGGCCAGGGAGCTGTTGGAAGGGGTTATAGGTAGGAAGTGGGAGAGGGGACACACAGAGGCATATGGACTTCTAGTCACTGCCACTGTGATTTCGAGAGGCATCCGAGTCCAAACTGGCCCTTCAAGTGCCTGAGTCACTTGTCAAGGGCAGCAAAGCCAGGCCAGAGCTTCACAGCACACGGTGTAGCCACTTGTATGCGGGTTTAACCTAGAAGGAACCTTGGTTCCCAAGTGCTGGTTGTGGCCATTCGTCCCGTGTTCAGCCTTAAGCACAATCCTTACGTGTGTATAATGCTTCATGATTTGTAAAGGACTCTCACATTTTTTTTCCTCTGGCAGATGAGTAGGCTGAGAATTTAAGTGATTTGTCCAAGGTCAATGAATCAATCAACAGAGCTATTATTGAGCTCTGTCAGGGAGCATGGTGTTGAGTGCCACAGAAGTGGCTCCGTGGAGGAAGACACGGGCTTGGCTGAGCTCGGCCAGAAAGTGAGTGGACCTGAATGCAGACGCAGGCACGTGTGTGCACACACCTGCGTGCACGCCGGCATGCGCAGCCACAGACATACAACACACACAGCCATGCCTCCCCACATGAACTCAAAAGACCTCTGCACACACACGTACACGAGTGTGCACTTAGGCACACATGCCTGCAGGCCCAGCCGTTGGCATGGCACACTCACAGGCACACACACATACACACACACATTCCAGTTTTGAGCCAAGCACGCCGGTTTGCCCAAGGGCAGAGGCAGCACCGTGAGGAGTGACGGGAAAGCAGAAGGAAAGCCCTGTGGGTTGTGGGGACTTCGGGAGAGAGGCAGACCTGAGGGGCCTGAGTCCTGCGATCGGCAGCTCTTGAGGGACCTAGGGGTCCAGACCCTACCTGCGCCTGCTCCGTCCCAGGCCAACAGCGCCACCACGCCCAGGAGAGAGCCCCCGAGACAGTCTCCCTGGAAAGAAAGAAGACAATCCCAGTGGGACTTCCGGCCGCGTTTGCCACCACTGCTAGACTTGAAATAACCAAAATCCTCGCAATTATGCTAAATAACAATGAGTAACAATAATGATGGCCATCAGAGACCCCCTCAAAAGCCGGAGTTTGTTGGAGAGTCCAGGGTGACAAGCTCCTGCACGAACTGATCCGGCCCTCCCGCTCGGCCCGCACCGGGGAGCGGCAGGCGTGGGCTCCGGCGCTGGAGCAGACTCGGGTGTGATTCTGACGTCCCTTCCTCCCAACAGGGAGCAGGTGTCCCGGCTTCACCTCTTTCTTTTCCCCGTTATGAGCCTTTGGTTTCTCTCCATGTCTTGGGGACTCATGCCGTCCCCACTTCCCAACCTCGATGGCAGGTACAGATGTGGGGTGCTTTGATTAGAAAATAGTAAACCTCAGTACAGCACTGAGCGGGGAACCCGGGGGAGCACTCCTCTGGGGTTCCCGCCTCCTCCCGCCGATGCTCGCACCGCCCTCCCCCTGTGGGTCAGCAGCACGCTCCTTGGATTGACTTAGCTCAGGGGTGAACGATGCCTGTCTCGGAGATTCCCGAGCACCTGTGACGGAGCGCGGAGGGCGGGGATGCAAGGCCCTCTCCGGAAGGTGTGAGGGAGGCACGCCCTCTGCGTTCGGCTTCGAGTCCGAGGTAGGCACATCATTTGGGGATCTCAGGGGAAATCTGGCCAGCGGAGGCCGCTGGGTACCGGGAAACACATTCTCCTGGACAAGGTCCTCCTCCCAGGTCCCTCGCTGCCGCCGGGCGGGTGGCCTTCCTTGGTGTCCGGCTGGGACTTGAGCACGCGTGGAGAGAAGGAGCGTTTGGAATCAGGCTGAGCTGAGTCTGAACACAGGCTCTGCTCCTTTTGGGACTACAGGTGACCCGGACAAGCCTCACTGTCCCCCCTGTGAGGTGAAGACGGCAGAGTCAACTGTGTGAGTTTCCTGGGGCCGCCAGGAAATGAGTGGTGCTGAAAACAACAGAAACATATCGTCTCCCAGTCTGGAGACGAGGCGTCTCGAATCGGGTGTGCACAGGGCTGTGCTTCCTCCGAAGGCTCTGGGGGAGGAGGTTTCCTGCCTCTTCCAGTGCCGGGGCTCCGGGGGCTCGGGGCTCAGGGCCGCGCTGCTCCAACCTCTACTCCGTCTTCGCATGGACTTTCCCCTCCCTGCGTCTCTGTGCACGGTCCCCCTCTTGCCTCCACTTCTCGTTGGGTTTAGCGCCCACCCCAGGTCCAGGATAATGGGGGTCTTTAACTCGTTATGTCTCCGAAGTCTCTGTTTCCGGATAAGGTCCCATTCAGAGGTGCAGGGGGTTAGGACCGGAGCTTATCTCAGCCGCCTGCTCTCCGTCCTGCTCCATGTATTTTGTTAGATTTTCTTTTAACATTTTAATTATTTTTAAAGGGGGGCAGAGAAAGAGGGAGACAGAGGATGCAAAGCAGGCCCTGTGTCGTCAGCGCAGAGCTGACGCGGGGCTCGATCTCACAAACTGAGAGATCACGCCCTGAGCCGAAATCAAGAGTCGGACGCTTAACCGACCGAGCCACCCAGGTGTCCCCACTTTGTAAGATTATTATTGTAGGATAAGCAGTACCGTGTGAAATGGGCCCGCCGGGGCACCTGGCTTGTAGCAGCGGACCAACAGGTGGTGGCCGGCTGCCGTCATCCGAGGAAGGACCTGAGTGTCCAGCACTGACAGCTCCCAGTCTGCTCCGAAGCGGATCGGGCAACACGGCCGAGAATGTGCTGTGTGGCTCAGGGTGAAAACAGTCACGTTCAGTACAGACGACTTGCCCTGCACTCCGTTCTTTCAAACTTCCGTTCTTCGGCGGAAGATTGCCCAGCGGGGGCGGCGGTTCCGCAGGAGGCACTCCAGGCTGTACGTTTCGCCTATTTGCTTGGCTGTTCTCCGCGTGGCCTCTGGAAGTGCTCCCTCCCCCGAGAAACCGCCTGCCCCAACCTGGGAGTTTAGTGACGAGGCAGCCGGTGACCTCTGGTGTCAGATGAGACAGCGGTGCACCGCCGGTCACTGCACGCCGCGGTGGGGAGGCGCTGGGTCCCTGCAGTCGCCGCGCCTGCTGGTTGGTACAGACGGCGCGAATTGGCTCCAAACGCTCGCTCTGCAGGGCGGCCGGGCCTGCGAGGCTGTGCCGGTCCAGCCCGGGGTTCTGCTGCAGTGGACTCCCCCCCTCCCGTGCGGGCTCGGCCGCCTGACGGAATCCAGGCTTTACTGTTACTGGAGCTCCTCGGGGCTGTCGTGTTCTGGGGGCTTAAAGCAACAGAAATGTAGCTGTCACAGTCCAGAGGCTGGGCGTCTGGGGTCCAGGTGTGGACAGGGCCATGGGCGAGGATCCTTCCCACCGCTGACACTCCAGGGGTCCTGGGAGTCACCTCTGCCTCTGCCGCCGCCTGGCCTCTGCCTTCTGTGTGCGTTTCTGCGTGCCCCCTCCTCTTATAAGGACACTGGTCACATTAGCGTAGAGGTCACCCCACCACAGTACGACCTCATCTTAACTAATCACGTCTGAGGTCCTGGGGTTGGAACTCCAGCCTGTCTCTTGCGGGGGCAGGAGGGGGGGAGCACTCAATGAGCAGCAGTGTCTGTACCCTTGCACGTGCCAAGCCCCCTGCCCAACCCCCACGTGCACGGCAGCCGCGAAGGCTCCTGGCATCAACTTGGTATCCCTGCTTGGTTGGGAAGAACCCAGGAGCCTGAGCAGCTGACGGGACGCCCCCAGGCCCCGCGGGCCGCACAGCTCTGCCTCACCCGGGACAAGGAGTCCAGCACCGCCTTCCAGCCGTGCTGGGCTTTGCGCTGCAGAGACGCCTGGGAGAATCACCTTGTCCAGGAACCTTGGTCTTTTTGTCTGCAAAACTCAGATAACATCTGACTCGCCACCCGCCGGGCCTCTGCAGAGTGGGGGCAGGGATGCTGCAACCCCAGGGCGTGGGGCCGCACGGGACCACAGGTGCTTCCGTGCGTTTGCATCTGCCCTTCTCGGAGCAAGCTCTCGGCGGATGGTTGACCGGGAGGGAAGGCTGCGGGTGGGAGGCGTGAGAGGATAAGAGGCACTGCAGGTGAAGCTAAGGGATTCGGTGTGTCCGCTTCCCCGCCAGGAACGTGCACACAGAGGGACACAGTGTGCGCCCAAGACACTGGAAGGGTGCGGGGACCCCTGCGTGTAGGGGAGGGTGCGTCCGCATGAGGGTTGTGTTTGCCCGTGTGCATGCGCACACATGCACCAGAGGGGACGGGGGCGTGGAGGCACTTCACTCTGCCCTCGAGACCTCTGTGCTAAAGAAGGGCCTAGGAGGTGACCAAGGGGACCCAACGGGTGACCGTGGCACCCTCACAACTCTTTTAAAAATGGTTCTGGAGCCCGAGTGAACGGTGTCTGGCAGCCACTGCCCTCGCACGTGGAGCCATCGTCCTTGGCAGACCAGGACTCGCGGGTCCCCGAAGCATGGGGCTGACGTGGGGCATGCGCCACAGTGGGGGCCACCGCAAACCCCAGAAATCTCCCGTGAGACCCCTTCGTCCTCCATCCTTATGGGGGGACCCTGCTGTCACCTCAGGAGGACGGTGAGGTGCGCCCATGTTTGGTCTGATTGGACTAGAGAGGAAGGGATCTAACCTTCCGAGAGAGAGAGAGAGAGAGAGAGAGAGACAGAGAGAGAGGGAGAGAGAGAGAGAGAGAAGAACGTTTGTGCTCATCTCCAACGACACCACCCAGTGTCCCAGGAAGAGGGTGACGGGTCAGATGGGGTGGCCAAGAGGCAGGGACAAGACCCCCACCACTCTGACCCGGGACTGGGGCGGCGAGTGAGGCAGAGGTCAGCTCTCGCCAGTTCCTGTTGCAGAATCCAAGACCCGGAGTGGGCAGCCCATCTCCTTGCCCGGGGTCACCAAGCCGGTGGAGACGGGGCCACTTCCGGAACCCGCCTGGGTGGCCCGAGCCCAGCCCTCATTGCCCCTGGGTGCCTCCGTTGCCAGTGAGTCCCGCGGTGCCCGCCTGGGCAGGTGCGCCCCCCTCACCACCTGTTTCTTCCTCGTCGCGATCATTTCTTCTTCGCCTCCATCCGGAGAGGGTGTCATGGAGCCGCGTCCGGCAGAGCTCTCTGCGGCCTGGGGAGGACTGGGGCACCTTGGTCCAGCACGGCCTCGAGCACGTGGGCGACTGTGAAGGACCACTCCCATCCCCTACAGTTCCAGAACGTGGGCTACGTGATGAGCTGGGGCAGCCCTCTCTGCCTCAGTGCGGGGGCCTCTCTGCCCAGCCCACAGCCGGGGTGTGCCACAGTCCTTGTGGGTGTGCACGTTCTGCTGGGGACCTGTTCCTGGTTCTATCCAGGACCCAGCATGTCACCCGCAGAAGAGAGACCTGGGGAACAGACCAGATGATAGTGTTTTGTGCAAGAAGACAGAATGCAGTGGAGACAAGAGCCAAGGGTAAAAGCATCCCTGCTTTCTGCGAGGTGTGTTTCCATTTCAGGAATGACGAGAGCGGGTCACTGGGTGCTGACACACGGCCAGACCTGGGCAGACACCGAGTGCACACAGCGGCCGAGGGGCTGGGCGGGGGACTGGCTCCTGGACTGGGCCTCCTGCTCACGCCCCTGTCCTAATGCCACCAGACACCCCCCCCCAGGCCATGCACCTACCAGCTCCCTGGATGGCGATGGCAGTGCCCACAGTGAGACAGGACGACTTAGCCAGGGAAGCCGCTGTGCAGGGTACAGGGCTCGGTGCGTCAAAGAAACCATCACAGACACCCGAGGAGGGTAAAGCCAAGTGTGTCATGAAAGGAGGGGCCGAAAGGAGATGAGGAGGAGGAGGAGGGAACACTGGTGACTTCCACGAGGATGGAGGAGCAAGGAAGGAATAGGTTTGCTCTGTGCTTGGGGCTGCGGTTACCCCAGGGGAAGACCCCCACAGACAGGACAGTGAGAGGTCCCGGCTGCAGAAGGTGCCGTGGGCACGGTCAGGGTAGAGACGGTAACCATGGCTCTGAGAGTTGATGGGACTTCTGGCGGGGGTGGGTGGGTGGAGGGGGGCACAGCGCAGTCTCCGTGAGCCCCGTGTCTGCCATCTTACTGAGCGGGGAGGGCCGGCGGTCCCCCGGCACACGGCAGGTGCCAAACAAACAGGATTATTACGTCACAGAGTGTAAATCAGATATGTGAGCGGAGCTTCATACAGCTTCTGCACGGAGTCCTCGCAGACGGCAGCCTCCACTCGTCCCTCGCTTCTCCATGACACCCTTCGCGTCAGGACCCAAGATTTTCCTGTTGCTCTGAATCCCTTCGGCCAATGAGAAGCGATCTCGACTTCCCACGCCTGCCCACACACCCCCGCCCAATTACGCTGTCACCTGAATGATTTATTCTTCTTACAAGGAGTCTGCTTCTCAAAAGACGCCTGTGAAACCAGGACCAAAATGGTGAATTCTCGGCGTGAGATCAAGGCTGGGGCCCCAGGAGGAGGGAGGCCTGGGAGGCGGGGGGGGGGCCCACGAAGACACATCCTGATGCAGAAGGCACCGTGGTCCCTGTTCTCCAAGGGCCTCCTCGTGTTTCTGTGGTTCCTCGCCACATGGCCCTTGTTCCGGCCACCAAGCAGCCCCCCCGGAGGCCACTCCTGATGGCATGTCCCTCCTCTGAGGAGTCCAGCTGGGGCCTGCCACACACCTCCTCCTCAGGCGGAACCTTACGTCGTCACTTCTGGAGAAAGGCTCGACCGCACCGATCAGTCCGAAGGCTTTCATCTTGTCCTCCCGGCACAGAGAACAGGTTGAGGGAGGACAGCACAGGAAGGAGCGAGAGAGGACCCCAGACCCTCCTCGATTCTCCTCCGGCCTCTGAAAGCACAGTGTCCTCAGGGGTGTCGTTGGAGGGCCACCGATGCCGTCTCGGGTTCATTCCACAGGTGGGGAAAGCGGGCCCCGGAAAGGAAGAAACCACAGCAGCCAGTTGCACAGGACTCCGCGGGAACCGATTCTAACGGCTTCAAAAATACCACACGTGTTATTTGTAGGCACACATAGGAATGATTCATATGCGTGAATTGTCCGTAGAGATTAGTGTTCATACGTATCACGGTTCCCTCTGGAAATTCTCACTCGTGTAACCTGTTCTCTTCACTATATCGGTCACCTGTGATTTGGCAGTTAGCACCCGATAACGCCAATACCCAGATACGCCGCGAGACCATTTCTTCTGTCCGTTGTGTCTTTCCTCTCGGGGTTTGTGCTTCGGTGCCGTCCCCTGGTGCGCCTGGTAAACTTCGGTTCAGTGCTGGACATCGTGAATGGAGAGCGGTAGACAGAAGTGGATCAGAGGCGGGCGCAAATCAAAAGGATCGTATTTCATAGCACGTGAAGATGACTTGAAATTCAAACGTCCGTGGCCCCGGGCAGAGTCTCCCTGGGACACAGCTGCACCCGTTTCTTTGCCTGTGGCTGTGGTGCTGACCTTACCAGCCTCTGAGCCTGAACTACCAAGCCCTGGCCCTTCGCAGGAAACGTCGGGGGCTCCTGCCCCAGAGGCCGCTCCTCGGCCACCTCGGCTGGGATCCTGAGGATTGGAAGCTGGGTTTCCGTCTTTCTGGAAGGCCCATCCCCCTCGGAAGGCTTCAGCCCCCGTCTCTGTCTGCAGCCTGCACACGGCTCCTTGACTCCAAACGGCTGTCATCTTGGAGGTGGGAGAACAACGCCTCTTCTGTTCTCCAAACTCGCAGGGAGTTCCTGGCTTCTGGTCCCCCAGGCCGAGCTTGGGCATTTCTCTCTTGCTTTCTGCTGGTTCTCTTTGGCGGGGCCTCAGTCCTGGGCTTTGAAAGGCTGTCTTGCAAACATGGGTTCCGATGTCCTGAGGACCACGTGGCAAAGCAAAGGGCAGCTGTTCCCTCCCTCGCCCACCACGCGCCACCCCTCAGGCCCTCCTTCCTGCTCTCCCAGCATCACGGGGACCGGTGCCCGGAGCCACCATTGCCCGGGCCTGTCCTGCCCTGCCCTTCCCAGCTGACCGGACAGGTGGCCCTGCCTTGGAGCTGGGGTGGGTGGGGACAGGAGGGACTTTCGTCAAGCGCGCCCTCCCGGTGGGAGAAGGGGGTCAGACAACTTCCCGAGGGCAGCGGGATGGCCATGTGGGGCCCCTGCTTGGGGGAGGGGGTTTGGGGGCCCGTTGAATGCATGTATTTGTCTGTTTATTGTTTTTCATAAAATGGCAGTTAGCAGCATGCACCCAGTGGATGCTGTTGGGATTAACGATACTCCCCACCAGGAAGCTTTTAAAAAGTGCTTGGAGCACCCCTGCGGGAAGCCGGTGGGCTTCTCTCCCTCACCCCCGCCCCATCCAAATTGCATTGCAATTTCCCCAAACTTTGGGGCTTCGCAGAGACTCTAATGGCTCTCAGGGAGAGCCAGCTCCCTCCCGCTGGTGCCGTTGACACTGCTGGTGAATTTTGAAGGCAGAGCCGATGAGCTGTGTTTGCAAGCTGCACAGTGCCCTGAAGAGCCGCGGCCAGAGCCTCCCTCCCTGCCCCTCGGACTTGGTTTAACCCTAAAGGCCTGACTTGGAGCTCATCAAGTCCCTCGAAGGCAGGTGTTGACGGGGCTCCCCGGCTCCATCAGCATGCGGATGACTGGTGGCCGCCACGGGGCCCGACAGCAGATCCAGCCGAGGTCAGGGACTTGGCTCGGCAGGAAACGGCTCGGCAGCGGCTGGAGCTCCGCACAGCGAGGCCACCGGCTCCGCGTCCAGGACCAGTGCTCCCGGATGCTCCGGGTGGTGCTCATAGCCCATGGGGGTCATGGACAGCCCTCCTCGGACCTCCGATCGTCAAAGCAGGGGCTTGTCCAAGCCACGGTCAGGTGCCAGGAGCATGCGTCCTGGATCAGCGTTTCCTAAGCCCAGATTCTTCTCTCGCGCCCACGAATGTTTGTTTATTGAGGGCCTGGGGTGCCCCGGGAGGTTTGCCGCACTTGGAGGAGCGGCAGAGAGCTGGACCGCAGGACGGGGGCGCGTTCTCTCCGGAGCCTGTGTGCTGCAGGGTTCCACGAGGACCAGGTTGCACCCCGGGTTCAGACGCGGAGACTTGGGGCCCTCGGGGTGACATACGTCACCTGGGCTGTGGGCTCGGTCTCTCGGGACCCTCTCCCCGACTCCCCTGATTGGCTTCATCAGCAAGGCACCTTGTCTCCCTGGAGCGTTTGGCTGGCACTCGCCCCTCAGCGTCCTAGACCCTGGCGTGCACAGCTGGAGACCGGGCTGCAACTTAGTGTCTAGCCTGGTGTCTGCACATAGTAGCTGTTGAACGGACATGCAGGACTTTTCCATCCAACAGGGACCTTCTGGAGATGAGGTGTGTCACCCTTCCATCGTATGACACCGGGGGCTGTCAGGACCCTGTCAGAGAGGACAGGGCAGCCATCTGAGGTCCTTGCGGGCACACTGACGTGCCACTGCTCCCCTGGGACGGCTGGGGCACAGAAGCCACCTCAGGTGGATTCGGGACAGGGGCCAGCTTCCACCAGAAGTCAGGTCCTCAGGGCTGAGCCCGAACACTGTGCTTCCCTCTGCCCAAGACCCCTGACAGGAGCCACGATGGCACCTGCTCTGCCCGGGACACCTGGCGGGGGTCTTCATATGTGTCGTCTCTGGCCTCCAGGGCAGATCAGGAAGCAGGTGGGTCAGAGCCTCGGAGCCGAGCCGGGGCAGGACATGAGTGAGCCCGCTCCAGGCGCAGCTGAGCTCCAGGCACGGCCGTGGCCGTCGCAGGGTTCTGTCTTTACACTGTGACGCCCTGAAAAGTCAGAGGTCTTCTCTCCGGGGTCCACAAGTCCGCCTCCGGTATGCAGCCGGCGTCTGGGGACCGCTCCCTCTGTCCTCGTGTCTCTGCCTGCACACGGGAGAGGACTCGCCGGGCTCTGCCCCTGCCAGATGCAGCTAGACAGCGTCTCTGTCCTGGGCCACGGTCACACTCTGAAATGCCGTGAGAATAAGTGGGAGACAAGTGCGTGAGCCACGGGAGGTGGTTCCCCTCCAGTCTGCGCCCTGTCCTTTGGGCTTGGGTAGGCGTCTGGGGCACGGGGAATGTATTTTTAAAGAGATCCCCAAATAAAAAGTTTAGCGGGACTAAGGCCTCTGGGACTGGCCGCTGGGTGGGAATCCCACCATGGTGGGTGTCCTGGACGTTCCGACACGCCCTAGGCCCTGCCCTGTCCCTTTATCTAGAATGCGCGTGCCGGGCGCCTGCTCCAGGCCACGCGCGGAGCCGGTACGCCCAGCACCAGCTGTCCCACACCAGGACGGCGGCCCGAGCCTCTGCCCACACTCCACATAAAGTAACGTTAGCCAGGGTGAGAGCCGCTGCCCTCCGCACGCCCACTGCGCACAGGCTCCCAATCTGGAGCGCCACGGCGGGGCTGGCGCGTCCTCTGCAGGACGGGAGTATCCAGGTCGCACGGCGAGGATGCTCCGAGAGGGAGGGCGGCCAGGCTTCGTGGGGGAGTATCCATTCACCGTCGTGTGGGCTAAATGTGGACTCGGAGCCGATGGCGGGTGCCGGTGCCCCGGTGAGTAATCCAGCCAGAGACTCTGCAGCTGATGCGTGGGCCCCGGGGCCCTGGCCGCCAGGCCCACGCCCTGAACCGTGGCTGCTCTCCTAACAGAAGCCCCTCTGCCGGTCTCAAGTTGGCTGCTGGGTCCCTCCCCAGCCCCCGACCTCTCGTTAGCACCGAGCAGTGCTGGCTCCCCCTGCACACTCCTTCCTCGCCGGCCGGCCGTTGCCAAGACGGCCCCGCGCTCTCGGGAGTTAAGTGGAGGAAGTGGGTTGTTTCCATATTGGCTTCTGAGCTCGAAGCTGAGCATCAGCAGCTTCTGTTTTTGAATGAGATGAGCAATAAATTCAGTGTGTGCGTGCATGGGCATGCCTGTGTGTGTACGCCTGTGTGTGTGCATGTGTGTGTGCCTGTGTGTGTGCATGCCTTGTGTGCCTGTGTGTGCACGCCTGTGTGTGCTGGTGTGTGCCTATGTATGTGTGCCTGTGTGTGTGCATGCCTGTGTGTGCACGCCTGTGTGTGCTTGTGTGTGCCTGTGTGTGAGCATGCATGTGGTGTCTGTGTGTGCTTATATGGCCCGTATGTGTATGTGCCCAAGTGTGCATGCCTGTGTGCCCATGTGTGCCTATGTGTGCATGCATGAAGTACCTCTGTGTGCATGCATGTGTGTGCCTGTGCCTCTGTGTGTGCTCCTGTGTGTGCATGTGTACCCACGTGTGCATGCCTGGGTGTGCACACGTGTGCATGTGTGCCCGAGTGTCCGTGCCCGTGCCCATCCACCGTGCAACCTGGGAGACAGTGGCAAACAAGGCTGGGGAGAGGTGCAGGCAGAGACGGGGTGAAGAGGCCGCGATGCTCCCGAGCTGAAAGCCTCCCCGAGGTTGAGAAGCTCGTTCTCTCTGAGGAGCAAGCTGTGTTTCCCTCAGGACTGGCCTTTCTACTCAGAAACGATGCTGCCCGTGAGTGAGCAGGTCTGTGCCGGCCTCCAGGGCCGCCAGGGCCCAAGGCGGGAGGCACGTTTCCTGGGTGGGGATTCGGCATCCTGGTCCCGGCTGCCCAGCGAATGTGAGTCCCAGGGACCAGATGGGCGGGGCCTGGCCTCCAGGCAGAACCCCTTCTTGTAGCTGGTAAATTCAGCTCCGAGATGCTTATCCGGCCGTGCAGTCCTCCACGAGGGGCACCTGTGCGTGGGGCCCCTCGGCGGAAGAGGCCCTGCGACAAGGGGTGGGCAGGGGCACAGAGGGCCGGCCCTCCTTCTCCCTGGCTTCCCCTGCCCCCATCCTCACCAGGCACACACGGCATCCACTGTGGAATTCTTGGGGGTCCTCTAGGGCAGGGGTCCCCAAGTCTTTCCTAAAGGAAAGATAGTATTTTAGGCTTTCGGGCCACACGGCTGGACCCTGCCCTGGCAGCTCAAGAGCGGTCTCAGACATTATGTCCAAGAATTTGATGAAGCCCCGTGCCAATAAAACTTTGTTTACAAAATCAGATAGTGGGCTGGATTCGGCCCCCAGACCCCAGCTTTCTGACCTCTGCTTCAAGGCCTCTCTGCTCAGCGTGGTGTCAGTGACCCCAGAGAGTGAAAGAGACACAAACCTCAGCCCCGTTTGCCACCCAACCCTGGGGGGACGTGTGTGTGTGCAGGGAGAAGCACGGCTCACGGCCACACAGGGAAGCCCCTGCCCTCACTGAGGGCCTACTGTGCGCCGGCCACACGGCTAACGTGTGACTCTCCCTAGACCCTAGCAGCACGGCCATCAGCCATCCCGCCGGGGAGAAAGAACCAGTGTCCTCCAGTGGGCTCTGCTGGGCTTCGAGTACCGGTTTGCTGCGTCCTAGCTGTACCTGCACCAAAGGGTCAGCCTTGCTCAAAGGAATGACCTTGACCCCAGCACCTGGGAGGTCGCCGTAAGCCCTCTGAATGTCCTGACCGATAAGAATGTCTTGGTTTACCAGATAGCCTGTGCTACTAACGTGATTTACGGGGGAGCCGCGGGCTACAGAGTGTCAGCTCCATGTCTGGTCGGGCTGGAGCTAAGACCAGCCATGCCTGCATGACCAAGCCTCGGCAAAGACTGGACACCCAGGCTCAGGGGGTTCCCGGGCTGACGACACTCTGTGCGTGCGGTCACACATCGTCACTGGCGGGATGTAGGGCCGCCCGCGATCCTCCGCCGGGAGAGAACGGCTGCGGGCTCCCGCCTGGTCTCTCCCGGACTCTGCCCCCACGCCTCTTCTGGTTGCCATTCTTAATCTGGGGGTTTTTTCACTGTAGCAAACCAAAACGGAGTGCAGTTGCTTCATTCAGTTCCGTGAGCCCTTTGAGTCAAGTTTTGAACCTGCGGGTAGTCTTGGGGCCCTCCTGGATTATACTGCACCGCCTCGACAAAGTCCCCAACCTCCCATGGAGGTAGGGAAGGTCGCTGCACGCGCCTCGTGGGGTGGTGGGAGCTGTGCGTGAACTGATTCACTGAGAACAATGCTAGGTACCCGCTGCCACCCAGAGGAATGTGACGAGGCGGGCTCGCCCACAGCAGGCGCTGGAGGTCCGTCCCGCACGCCCTCCCCCAGCCTCACCGTTGCTCCTAGGAAGGAAGTGGCTGAGGGGGAACAGGGGATGTCGTGATGGGCAAAGGGCCGCATGTCACTGTTGTGGCTACACGGGGTGTGATCGGGACATTTCTGACCCACTCCCCAGGGGCCACCACAGCGATGGCGTCCCAGCAAGTCAGTTTGAGTGGCGTGACCATCCAGGTTTCATATGGGGACACTCATTTCCTGGTGTCATTCATGCCTTTCCTTCTTCAGTGAATAACCTCGGCACCATTGACATTTTGGGCCAGATCGTTCCCTCTTCTGGGACTGTCCTATGTATAGTAGGACGTCTTCCAGCATCTTCGGTGTCTGTCCGCTGGATGCCAGCAGGACCGACCCCTCACCGTGTGACCACCGAAACTGTCTCCGGCCATGGCCGGATGTCCCGGCTGAGGACAAGCTGACTTGGGGCCTTTGACTCCTCGAGGACTTGTCTTCAAGCTGTTATCATGAGGTATTAGCTCACCCGTTTCCGGAGGACGACTGTGTTCCCTGTAGGGGGCGGCCCTACTCGAGGCTGGAGAGAATTTCCATGAGAGGCAGCTTTCTCTCCACAGTGCCCCGGCTGGAGACTCCCCCATCGAGAACCCCGTGGACGTTCTGCAGAGTTCCTCCCAAAACGGCACACCCCTTAGTGGACAGCCTCGTTTCTCTGGGCACACTCTGGTTTTGGAAGATGCGTTTTCCCTTGGCAGCCTTACCCCCCTGCCGGGAGGTGGCCAGGTGCCTCAGAATGGGTCCAAGCCCCGGAGTGCCCGCTGCTCAAGAAAGCTGGGCCAGCCTCCGCCCCATTCCGCAGGGGACGCCGTGAGCCTCCCGGTTCCCAGAGACAGTGTCAGAGATCCAGTGGTCAGCAGGTCTTTGTTCCTGCAGGGCGAGCACGTGAGATCCCTGCATCATTAAATGAGCTACTGTCAACACAGATGGGTCAGCCCTCTGCCTCAGCAAATTCCAGGGCCCTCGTTCCTGCCTCCACCCGAGTGCGCCAGCCAGCTGTGCCACACACAGCCCTCAAGTGCTGGGGAAGGAGGCCCTCGATGGCTTTGTTTTTGCCGTGGACAGTGGCCGTGTGTGATTCAGCTTTGTTTAATCAAAAACCCATCCAGACCCAGAGACGGATTACCAAGTGCACATCAATCTCCAGGGCCTGATCTTATTACAAAACACCACAAATATAACCATAAAAGCCCTATTGATTGATGCAGAGTTTGCTAATCCATCTGTCCCCATCCATTATTCCAGGTATAATTTTTCATTATCTGGCTGGCAGCTGATTCCTGGCACATTAGTATACAGTGGCAATTACCAGGACCAGAAAGCACCCCTAAATTAGCAGGAACAATAACACCTGTCAGGAAGGGGAGCGAGAATCTCGCACAGCACGCCGTGCGCCCTGGGACCATGTCTGAATTGCAAAGAATCGGAAGATGGATTCGATATTGACCTTGTAAATTGAGAGGAGAAAGTTTGTGTTTTCTTCCTTTTCTTGGGGGTGTCCCTTAAGGTGACATCATGGTTCACGCGGTCACAGCCTCCCTGACAGCTGGCTGTAGACACTGTGCTAGGAGTGCCTTGTCCAGGGTCGGTGGGTCTTGGGGGACAGATGTTTCTGCCTGCATGATGCAATGACCAGAAGGGACCTGACCAGAGGGGACGTTATTGAAGGTGTAAGTATTGGCAGAAATGAGTGAGGAAGGAGAGAAGTGGGGGGAGGTAACCCCCTAAGAGCCCTGTCATTTGTGTGGGGAGGGGAAAGCCAACAGGGAAAGGACCCTCTTGATACACCAGTTCTGTCATCTTAAGGTTCTCATCTTTTCACAAAATGTGGCTCCCTTTCAATCCCATTGGAGGAAATGGAGACATATGGCGAAATTAATTCTGCGGGTCCTTGGAGGGACTGCATTGGTAGCAATCTCCCTGAGTTTTGGCATCCAAACATCAAGAATCCTGTCTACTTGAGTTCTCAGGAGAACTGTCATACGGCATGATCGATCAAGCCAACCTCACATGGACACACCCAGCAGGGCGAAACTGCCCACTGCTGACTCTTAGGGCCCAGCCTGCTTCAGATGAAGGCTGTGGCTGTCTTTGAAATCACCTTGGCAGGGGCCAGTGAAAACCTCAGTAAACTTCGATGACGGAAGGAGAAGGTTCTAATCTTCAGAACCAAAGGATTGCCGTCGGAGTCCTAGCTTTAACCGATCCTTCAAAATAGATGATATATTCTCATTAATTTATGAGACAAACCATCTTCCGCTCTTCAGCTAAGTTAGAAGCCACCACGCTATAGTCCAAGAGCCAAATACGGCTGTTGTCTGTGTTTGTAAATAAAGTTTTATTGACACACAGGCACACCCATTTGTCGGCACATCGTCTGTAGCGGCTCTGGCCCTGTAATGACAGGATTGAGAAGTTGCAACGGAGACCATACTTCCTGCAAAACCTACACTATTCACTCTCTGGCCCTTTGTGGCCAGACTAAAGAGATTTACACAGACGAAGGAAGGACTCCTAGCATTTGGAGAGGACCACGTAACAGGGCAGATGACTGCAACAGAACCGCTTCTCACACGTTGTTCTGTTCTCGTCATAGTAGCCGACCTTCCAAAGAATGAAAACGAGGGGAGGCATCCTTATGGATTTTTTTATATTCCGACCTGCTTCTTAAAAGTGTCATTCTTGCCACACGTAAACGGCCTGATCCTTGTTCAGCTATCATGAGCGTGGGGTCTATGGGGTCTTCTTGTAACCATTGATCTTTTATGCATGAGCCCAGGGGCCCATTGAAACCTATGGGCCAGGCGTCGAAGCATAAGGCTGCGTGCCTCGCAAGTGAAGTACGTGAGGAATAGTCGGATGTTTGCCTCTAGCCAATTTCATGACCAGAATGTGGCTCCGGTGGGTTAGTTCGGCGTTAGACAGTTGATTTTCTCTGAGGCTCCAGAGCAGAGAATTGCCTTCCATGCTGGCTCTGCCAAATGGTGCTGGGGAAGTCACTCTACGGCTCAGCATCAGCCTCCTCGTTGGTCAGGCAGGTGAAACAGGGCAGGATGGTGACGGATTAAATTGATCATGTGTGAAGACTTAGCAAGGTACCTGGCATAGAGAAGTCTTTCCAGAAAGCATAGTCATTCTGTTATTGTTGTGTGTTTTACCCGATGATCCGGCTGGTTATTAACCCACGTAACATTTCTTCCAAATTTTAATTTGGTGAGTCCTGTGGAGGAATTTCACACCGGAGGCAGGAGAACAAGGCAAACCTTGGGATTATATCTTTCTCCCTTTTCCCTTTGTTTGTATTTTCTACTTTTCAGTTATAAATGTAAGATGTTGCATAGCTACAGTTGTAAGGGACTATGTTAGAGCATGCGTGGGACTAGGGATGGATATAAAGGTGATGATACCCCTTTCTTAAGGGGCTTCAGGGACTTATGAGGACCTCAAGCAAAGGACTGATCTTCCATTCTGAGAGTCATCAATGAGGAAGGGGGTCCCTTGAGCCAACTGTTTCTCCCCCAGCTTCAATTTCTTCCATCTGTCAGACGAGGAGAATCAATGCTTTCCCATCGTGACCCACAGGGGGAATAGGAGGCAGTCAAACATCTAAGACGAGGCTGTCATGGAACTCCTTCCATGGACTTTTGTCACTGCATGTATTGAACCCAACAGACTTCCTATAGTAGGAAGATGAGAGGTCAAACTCTGGCAGTGCCCCGTGCCCCCCTGGGTCCTGCAGATGTTAGGAAATGGATGGCACAGAGCTCTGCTCTTGCAAGGGGCTCTCAGTGCCTCCAGCTGGCCCTAAGCTGGCAGTTCAACCCGCCCCTGCTGTTCCTCTTGGCTCACCCATTCGGTGTATCTTTATACATCATTAGCCTCCATAAGTTGAATTCTCCTGACTTAGAAGGTGGAAGGTTTAGCCCAAGAACAGAGAGTCAGTTCTCGCCACGGGGGTTGGGGTGTTACCTGCCAACAAATGCTTGAGAAACTTTTTTGCATGGGCCCAGAGCACTTCCCAAGGGGTCTATCCGTGGAGAGTGTGGTGAGGCTCGAGAACTTGCCTCCACGAATGTTCTTCTCCAGGAATGTAGATCAGAGAGGTTCTGGCCTCAGTCCTGGAAGAAAGGAGACTGAGACTGAGATTAAAGAAGGTCAGAGCAGAAACAGATTAACGAAGTCCGAGCTCAGAATCACGTACTACTGTTCTTATTATAAGCTGTGGAGCCAACAGATCCTATGTGATCCAGGGAATTTACACAAACTGGTCCACATAGTTTTCGCTTCCATAACTGGTGATGATAGTATCTACCTTTGAGAGTTGTTATCAGGAATAAATGGGATGGTGCACACCTGACGATTGCTACGACTTGTTGAGCGTGCCTGAGATAATCATGATCACCATCATCACTATCATCATCATCTCCACATTCATCACCGCCACCATCACCATCACCCAATTATCACCCCATCATCACCATCACTAACACCATCACCATCATCATCACCACCATCACCATCACCATCCTCACCACCATCATCATCATCACTACCACCACCGTCATCATCACCACCATCACCATCCTCACCACCATCATCATCCTCATCACCACCATCACCATCACCATTGCCACCATCACCATCACCATCATCACCACCATCACCATCATCACCACCATCACCATCCTCACCACCATCATCATCCTCATCACCACCATCACCATCATCACCATCACTAACACCAGCACCATCATCACCACCATCACCATCACCATTATCACCCCATCATCACCATCAGTAACACCATCACCATCATCATCACCACCATCACCATCACCATTATCACCCCATCATCACCATCACTAACACCATCACCATCATCATCACCACCATCACCATCACCATCCTCACCACCATCATCATCATCACTACCACCACCGTCATCATCACCACCATCACCATCCTCACCACCATCATCATCCTCATCACCACCATCACCATCACCATTGCCACCATCACCATCACCATCATCACCACCATCACCATCATCACCATCATCATCATCCTCATCACCACCATCACCATCATCACCATCCTCATCACCATCATCACCACCATCACCATCATCACCATCATCATCATCCTCATCACCACCATCACCGTCAGCATCCTTTTCTACCCTTCCTCTGCCAACAAGGTCTCAGTTGGGTGTTGGGGAAGCTGCTGAACAGTTAGGGATTACTGAAGCTGATGGGCGCTCCATTGTTGGTGAGACAGAGGGTGGTTCCTGCGGCATACCTGGCTATCAGTTCCATTGGAAAGCTGATCTGGCCATCTTAGACGAGAAAGCAACTGGCCCAGAGGCTTAGAGCAGGTGCCACAACTTAGACATAAGTGTATGTTAAGCCATCGTCCAGAACCAGTGGTGAACGCTGCCACTTTAAAAACTGGGCACTAGAGCAGCTAAAGGTGGGCACCATGGCTGAGCTGGCCAGAACTAACACTGCTTGGCATGCAGGAGGTGCTCAGGAACTGATTCTTGAATCAGTGGATGAAAGATTAAATTAAGGGAAGTCCATGACATTCATGTACCTTCTCCAGCTTTCCTAGTGGCGCTTATCCTGCGGGCTCAGGACGGGAATCCCTCATGACAAACAGAAATAGGCCAGATGATGGGCAAACAGGAAGAGAAAGCTTGCTTTCTGGTCATGCCAGCTTTGAATCATTTATTAGCAATTCCCCCCACGAGGATCATATTCAGTAGAGAGGTAACATCTGTTTGCGAGACTGTGTCCTTGGGAGACCGCCAGAAAAATCTTATACTTTGAAATCCTCCACACCGGGACCCACACATGTGTTGTTCTCACCTACCCACGCCCCCCCCCCGGGACCTGCCGGGATCCTCTGGGGTGATAGGTGGGCCTCTGCAGGTGGACGCCAGGAGTGGAGAGAGGCAGGTGTTTAAACACCTAACTGCAAGAACACAACAAGGCAAAATGAGCACTTGGGTGGGGCAAGGCACTGTCACCTGCAGGGCTCACCACAGACCGCCCCCCCCCAGGACCTTTACGGCCTGGCTCCTCAGGTTCTTTCTGATTGGAGGAGGTCAGGGCCTTTGCAGGTGGCTTTTATGGACCATTGGAGTCTGCTGAGGATGTCCCAAGTGTCTGTGTTCTAGGAAGGTTGTGACAGATGTGCCGTCAGGAGGAACAGAGCCTCAGGTAGAGGACCGGGGGTGGGAGTCTTTCCTCCCACTCCTCCGTCTGTGGAAAATGATGCAGGGGTGGGGGCAGAGGGACAGTGGGGAGAGAATCCCCATCCTCTGCTGTCCCTGTGTGGGGTTAGCAGATCACTCTCAGGCGGGGCTCAGGTTGCCCTGCTTCTGTCTCTGACTTATTGTTTCTTCTCCTCACCCCTGCATCCCCCTGCGGCTTACACACACACACAGCAGACACAAGGGACAGAGGCCAGACTGTACATCCTTTTCTGGACCTTTGGGAAGCATCAGCCAGGGGGCCTGGGTCTTTTATTCCTGGAATCTCAACAGGCAGTGGGCATCTTGGAGGAGACTCTAGAAAGAGGAAGACATTCCCCAGTGACCCAAATACCCCTGAGTCCGCCAGTGAGGGGGGTCAACCCGTTTTCACTCTCTCCTAAGTACCCAACAAATCCTGGGTCGTCCCGGCTCCTTCTGCCAAACCTGCTGCCACTCAGAGTCAAGACCTCACGAAGGTGGGAGGGAGGCAAAGGAAAGGTGACAGGTCTTGGAGGAATGCCTCAGCCAGAGCTCGCCTGGGCCAGGTGACAAGCTTGGCAGCTAGGTGCAAGAAAGGACACAGCGGCCCTTGGGCCAGGTCACAGCTGGAGGACCAAGAGAGGCTGGGACTGGGGCCTGCTTCCCGGACTTCAGGTGACAGCAGCGCTGGTAGGCGGGGCCCCCGGGGAAGGAGAGACCTGAGTTGGCAGGAACAGGGCCCTGCGCTTCCTGGGCCCCCCGTCTCACCCCCCGGTCTCACGGCCGCCCCCCCCTTCCTCTCTTCCAGGCCTGGCTGTCCACCAGATCATCACCATCACCGTCTCCCTCATCATGGTCATAGCTGCTCTGATTACAACTCTTGTCTTAAAAAACTGGTAAGGATCCTTGGCCCCTCTGGCCTGCAAGTGGGGGCCGCGGGGGTCCCCTGGGAAGTGTGCACAGAGACGTGCCTACTTTTCAAACCCGGTCCTGCATCCCACCCCAGGGAATTGAGTTTTCATTTGGGTCAGAGGACCCGGTGCAGCACCCTGCTCCCCTTCAGCCCCAGAGCAGCCCGGCCGGCCACAGGCGCCTCCGTGCTCCCAGATACTGCCCCTGGGGGTGTCCCCTCGTCGTGCCTTTCTCCGCAGAATACGGGCGAGCCCAGCCTCCGTGACAGTTTCTCAGGCAGCAGGTGTCTGTCTCTGCATTCGAGTGTACGTTGCGATGTCACCCACCCGACCCCGGTGGCCCGGGCGGATCCGCGCCCACCCCTCGCGGCCCCCGCTGTCCAGACGCAGCTGTCTTGAATCCTTCCTTGCTCCTACAGCCGCTCCGTGTCTGCTGAACTAGGTTACTGCTTTGCTCCAGGCGGCCTGTCTTTGCCGATTTCCTCCTGGAAATTGGCCTACTTTGAGGTTGGCCTTGCTGAGTGTGCGCACCTGCTACACCCCTGGGAAAATCGGGGCACTGCCGGGTGACCCTGCTGCGCGCACCCCTCTGAGGCCCCGTGTGCCTGCAGCTACTCCTCCAGCAAATGCGTCTCTGTTCAGCACCCGAGCTCAAAGTCCCTTGTAGAGTAACACTCCCAGACAGCCCTGCTGCTGCCGGCTGGTGGGGAGAGGAAATCCTACCGGGCTCATGGGCGGCAGCCGCCCCCAGTGTCCAGACAACGGAAATTCAAGAGAAAGTCGGTCTCCAAGGTCAGCAAAGGTGGGCCGGTGGGGATTGGCCCAACCCCCAAAATAGATCTCGCATCGAACAGTGAGGCCTCCTGAAGGCCAGCAAACACTAGACCCTGGGCGTTTTCTGGGACCAGTGACGAGGACCGCACTCAGCTTGCCGCAGGGCAGTCCTGGGTAGGGGCCGGTGGCTGGAGAAGGGACCCTGGAGCCCAGGAGCGCATGGGTGCGTGGCAGGGCAAATCCCATCCACCATCTTGAATGCCCCCAGAAGGGACAGGACTCTGTCACCTGCCATGTGACACACAGCCCAGCTCCCTCTTGATTTCCTACATTGGGGTTCACAGCAAGGCCTCAGAGAGTCCTTCTGGGGAGGACGACCCAGGCAGTGGATGAGGGGGTTCCATGGCCTTTGGGGGGGTGTCTCCTGGCTTTTGCAATTTTCTTCCCACCTTTGCTTACAGGGCAGGGCTTCTGTGTCAGAAAGCAGGGCTCCCTTTGTTGAAAACCGAGACTGGCCACGACCGTGACAGTCTCGTGGACCCTCGCCCCGCGAAGCCACTTCCTTCCACTTTGGCTCTGAGCACGGCGGGGAGGGGGCGGCGGGGCACTGGTGTCCCAATGAGGTTCCCCAAACAGGGGATTTCCTCCCAGTGCCCTCCTCCCTGGGGGCGGGGCTTCCGCTCATCCTTCCTGTGACTTGCCAGAAGTGACCGGGAGGGGTCACCGGTTGTCTTCCCGGTCAGACCCCTTGGCTGACAAGGGAGGGATGCCCATGTCCACGCTTGGTGGTGTTGGGAAGGCTCTGTGGTCCAGAGGGTCAGGAAAGTACCCCCGGGGAGTGCGGGACAGTCCTCTCCGTGACCTGACGGCAGTGAAGTTTGGACGGTCCGCTCTGTCTCCAACTGGGAGCTCGGGCGCGGGCAGGGCTGAGGGCCGAGGGCCGAGGGCTGCGGGCACCAGGCTCCTCATTCACTAACTCTCCCCAGAGGTAGTTACATCGTCCCTTCCAGAACGAACCACCGGACCAGCCCCACCTGCGCCCCATCACAGGGAAGCTGCGTCCACCCCACTGCCTGGCTGACAGCCTCTGGCCAGACAAGGCCTCGGCTCTGGGGTAACCCGGGGCAGCCACTTACCTGTAATCCGCCTTGCCGAAACAACCATATTTACAATTCAAATTGTATTAAGGACGACAACAACAACACGAGAGCTGATTGTTTGATTGTGGTTGATCTTTCCGAAAAGGCTGGGAATTCCCATTTAATATTAAATGACGAATCGTTAACGCCTGGAGGGGAAGGCTCCTCAGTGCAGGCTCCGGGTTTGGGTGTCGGCTGCCCCGCCCCGCCCCCACGCCCACCTGGCTCTCTTCCAGCTGTGCCCAAAGCGGGAACACGCGCAGGACCAGCCACCAGCGGAAGATCAACCAGCAGGAGGAGAGCTGCCAGAACCTGACGGACTTCGCCCCCGCCCGGGTGCCCAGCAGCCTGGACATCTTCACGGCCTACAACGAGACCCTCCAGTGCTCCCACGAGTGCGTGCGGACGGCCGTGCCCGTGTACGCCGACGAGACGCTGCGTCCCACGGGGGAGTACAAGTCCACGTTTAACGGGAACCGGTAAGCTCGGGCCCGGGCCGGTCCCTGCCGCCTCCGCGGATTCCTGGCGGGCCGGCGTCGTCACAGGGGCCGTGGGCCTGTGTGGGGTGGCCGTCACTTGTCTTTGGGGGGGTGGGCCGAGCAGATGCACGAAGCTGGTGAAACAAGAGGGGCCGGGCTAGACATAAAGAGGCGTTTCAGCACCCCGAGACAGAACACGGCAGCGGCCAGAATCCGCTTCCAGACCCTACACTTGGAGAGCAGGCAGAAGGCCCGCCCCACCCTGGACGGCGTGTGGTGGCGGCCGAGCGGGCACCCGGCCGGCTTCGTAGAGCTGGGCCCTCTGATACCAACACCCGCCCCGGCCTCCATCAGTGTCTCCGAACCCCCATCAATAAAATGTCAGCAGTGCATCTGGCCAAAATATCAAATACCAACCAGACTCTGGGTTATTAAATTCTCTTTTCGATTAATCATGTGTAATCCTTCAAAGAAGACGGGACCCTAAAACCATCCCAGGGAACATCGGAGAAACCCTCGAGTCAGCTTCCAGGGGTTTATCCAGCATTAGATTAAAACATCAATACGCTATTTTTTTAAGTGAGCAAACATTTATGCATCATTTTTTTTTGTAATTTTTTTTAAATGTTTATTTATTTTTGAGAGACAGAGCGTGAGCAGGGGAAGGGCAGACAGAGAGAGGGAGACACAGAATCCGAAGCAGGCTCCAGGCTCTGAGCCATCAGCCAGAGCCCGACATGGGGCTCGAACTCACAGACCGTGAGATCATGACCCGAGCTGCAGTTGGCCGCTTAACCGACTGAGCCACCCAGGTGCCCCTATGCATCATTTTGTAAATTAAAAAAAAAATTCTCCGGCTACTTAAAAGTCTTAGGAAGCAATGAGTGAAAGCAGGCGGACCCGAGGGACCCCTGGCAGCGGCAGGAGAAGCAGCGACGGGTAAATCCCAAGGGGCCCGAACGGATTCCTCCCAGAACCACGAGGAGTCTCGGTCAAGGAGACTCGGGGTGCCGTCCATCTAGGAGTGGTGCCCGTAGCTCGCGGGGTCCTCGTCCTGGCCGCGAGAACCGGCGGGTCTTCCATAAGCTCCTTGTCTGGCGTCTCTGCATGGGACTCTGCCATCTACCCCATATCCCCTGAGACGCTCCGAAGACAGTGGAGAGAGGGCCTCCTCTGCCCACTTCACTTATACCCGGTGACATTTGGGGGGGCTCTTTGGTTGCGTTCCAGCCTTGCCGAAGGCCTCGTTCGCAAAGAATTGGCAAGAGCATTTTCAAACCGTTTCACCGAGTGAAGATGTGCGTGGCAGTTTGGACATGAATCCTGGCCAAGCAGAGTGGCCATTTGGGGGAAGCGGGGTCGGGGGGAGGGTCGCCAACTGGCCACGGTGGCTTCCGCTGGTCCCGCTCCTGCCCCGCCCTGTCCACGTGCAGCCTGCACACGGCTGGGCGCGCTCCGTCCTGGCTCCGAGGCATTGGAGGGAGCGGGCTCTTGCGTTCGGGCCTAAGGCAACGCCCCGCTGGGTCTCACTGGCCTTCGGAAGCCATAGCTCAGGTCTCAGAGGTGACGAGTTACAGGAGAGCCCTTTCCGGAGCCAGGCCCGCCTGCTCCATCATGCGCAGTAGAGTGGGTGTTCTCTCTGCCCTCGGAGGCCGAGGAGACCCTAAGCTTTGCGCTTGTCCTGCCGATTAAAACGCTGAAATCTAGAACGCCACACAGATCCCTCGGGCTCTGGGTCCTCCAAGGCCTTCCAGGGTGGCAGTGAGTGTTAGCTGGCCGCTGGGAGGGGGTCCCCGTTCCTGCCGAAGGCCAGCGGGGGTCCAAGCTGAGCATTACGTCTGCTGCGGTCTTTGTGACTCAGGAAGCCGGGGGGCGGGGGGGGTGGCGGCGCCGCTTGTCCGTTCTCCGGCCCCAGCACACGCAAGCCCGTTTTTCTGCTCGCTGCAGACCCTCCTCTTCCGACCGGCATCTTATTCCTGTGGCCTTTGTGTCTGAGAAATGGTTTGAAATCTCCTGCTGACTGGCCGAAGTCTTGTTTACCTCCTGGGGGCAGGGCAGACGCCATGTGTCTATTTTATGGTACGTACCTCTTTTTCCGGACCCTTTGCCTCCCCGTCCCCACCCCCGCCTCCACTCCGGGACACGTGGGCGGCCTTCTGGACGCGGCAGGTGGAATTCCAGGGGTGCGGCCGTCCCCGACGCGAGCCGGAGGGCAAGGCTTGTGGTCTCTCTGCTGCACTTGTTAGAAACGCCCCAGTGGAGGGGAGGGATAGACACGCAGGGACGCCGACCAACACAGGGGCTGCCGTCAGGGCTGCCATGCCCGCAGGGACAGCCGGCAGGGAAACTCGGCCACTCCACAGGCAGAGACCAGGGCGGCGGCCACGCGGGCAGGCATCACACCGGCGTCACCTGTCTCTACATTTGTGGGGGGAGGACACGACGCAGAATTAAAATACAACTCTGGAATATAAAAATGAGAGATAAGAAGGGAAATGATGAAGGAAGGAAGCAAAGAGTTGAGACATCTACTAATTTGAAGCCAGGGACCGGCACCAAAACAGGATGAATTTTCCACGCTCTGCTGAATAGGAACATTTGGTTTGCTTTCAGTGATATTAACTTTAATGCTAACGTTAAATTGCCTGCTTCTGCACCGAGCCTCCCGAACACGCAGGCTGCTGGGGGAGACAGAGCCGTTCGCCCCCATGCCCACGCCCTACACACAGTCAGTAGGTGCAGCCCCTCGGTTCGGGCCCTTTGGTTTTGTTTTTCTTGTTGAGGCTGGGTTTTTCCCATTCGCAGGTACTCTGTGACCTCACACCCCTTCCCCGAGTAGGGAACCCAGTTTCTAGGACGGGTTATCGGGATCTGAAAATACCGCCGCTCCCGCTCACCTCCTCCCGCGGGGCTCGTGGTCAGAGTGGGCGGAAGGGCCGAGGCAGGAAGGTGTTTCCTCGGGACACACGTGTGCCCCTTGAGGCACTCGGCTCGAGGTACGTAGCCGGGGCCCTGGAGGAGCCCGAGGCTTTCAGAAATAGGAGTGAACAGATCTGTCCTAATCCAGCCCTAATGAATCGAGTGTTTGCTCCAAATCGAATCCCCAGCCCTCACTTCCTGTCCCGGAGCCAGAATGACCTGCTTAGCGTGATGTTCAGCCAATGGGCAAAGAAATGTAATTAGATTAGAAAACAAAGCATCCCTCCCTGCCCTCCCCCCCTCCCCACAAACGGCTTTTGTTGAGACCACGCTGGCGAGTTAGGGAAGACACACTCTTGTCCCCAACCATTCAAGAGCCAGATGCTCCGGCCCGTTGGTCAGAAGCTTGTGCCTCTGTCTGCCGCCGTGTGACTCACCTCATTAAGGCCAGGGACAGAGCGCCCTTTGGAGGTCCGCCCAGGTTAGCTGCTTCTTAGGAGCAGAGTCCCCTGGTAAAGCCTCTGCAGGACGGCCCGGTGGTCTCCAGCATGCCGCTCAGAATTTTCAAAATGCATAAGAGCATGAGACATTGATCTTTCCTGCAAGTCGGGACCCCCAACTCCTTTCCTTCAAGAGCCTGGGGTGGGCACGCCCTCCCCTCCAGGTAGCCCCCGCTGGGGGGTCAGTTTCCCTAATACAGACCCTCAGGGGGCACTCACGGAACACTCTTTCCATTTCGGGATTCATATTGTCCTCCCGGAAGTGCCACCTACAGGGGGAAACTGAGGCAGGAGGCAGTTAAGTGACTTGCCTGAGTTCAGGTCAGGTCACAGGTGGTGGGGCTGGACCGACCCGAGGCGGCTTGGCTCTGCCCACCGTCTGAGAGCCTCAGTTGTGTCCCGGTGCTCTGATGCCTCTGTCCCCCCGTGCCACCCCCTGCCCGGCCCCAGTGGGAAGAGAGTTGGTGGCCGACAAAGGTAGGTGTTCCCACGAAATCGGCCTCCCGGGACGTTCAGCCTGATTCGGCGGAGCGGGAGCCACGCAGACGAGAGACTGGTTCCTGAGTGCCCGGAAGCCGCAGCCTGCAGCCTTCTCATCCACACCGAGCGCCCAGCCGTAGCCCTGACTTAAAAAAACAGAGAGTAGAAAAAAGTGCTCCAATTTGCTCCTCTGCCCCAGAAAGCTTTGCTGTCTCCTTAGCTCGGCGCTCTCTTCTAGCAACACGGGGCGCCGAAGGACCCCCGCAAGCTCGGTGGGCGCTCCCCTTCCGCCATCCCCGGCGGGCCCGCCTGGACCGCAAGCCTCTCGGGGCATCGGGACCCCACTTGCCAGCTCGCCCGAGGAGCCATTTCGGGAACACCTCCGGTGGCGGGAGAGGATCCCTTGGTGTCAGAAGGGCTGGACACACTCACTGTGGATCCCAGGGGGGCCCGTGGGGAGAGCCGCCAGGACCCGCCCTGAGACCCGCCAGGCACCTGTGGCGCTCCGGCCACCTTCTTTTCCGATAGACATGGACCAGCTGGGCTACACGAACAGGCTTGTTAGCCTTTGATAAATGCTTAAAGATTCCGTCTCCACGTGCCGGACAGGCTGTTTCTCACTCACTTGGAGAAAAGCCTTCGGATTCTAAGTATCCCTGATTCTTGCCATTAACGCCCGGCCTCGAGCATCGAGCAGAGAGTGGCCGGGAAGTCCGCTCAGATTTACTAGGGTACTTATTGTCCCTTAAATAAATAGCAATTAATACGAAAACATTTAATTAAGGCTTAAGAGCCAGCGGAGATATTTATCTCTTGCATAGCGGTTAAGCCTCTCCAAATGCATTTTTAATGATGGCCTGGCAGTTTGTAACCGCACCGTCTCGTCTGCTCACGCTAACCCCTGTGCTCACGGTGACCCAGAAGCGGGGAAGGTCGCTTCCCTGCAGGCGGGTCGGTGGCGATGTCTGGACGCAGGCACCCCGATTTACCGTGTTCCCCTGAGTCAGCCTCTACCGCAGATTCCAGCAGACTCTTGCCTCAGACCACCTCCGCATGGCACCCCGGCGTTCTGGATGAGTCGCGGCGAGGCTGGGCTTCCCAGACGCCCGGCGAGGGGACAACGGACACACACGCCTGCCCCCGGCTCTTGGGCCGCTCTCCTGCCGTTTTTCATGGAACAAGTAAACTTCGGAAACCTCATTAGTGCTCAGATACCTTCCTTTTGCCAAGGCCACTTTATTCCCAACGGAGCCTGAAAAGTAATAAAAGTTCTTGCATCTGAAGTCGGTGCGAGATAAATCATGTGCTGTGATTATTTTCAAAACCACACCGAAGACATAACGAAGCAAAGCCGAGAAGTGCAGCTGAGCCCTCCCGCTTTGTTCTGGAAAAACACATTAACAGAACATCCGGCTTTGGGAATTCAGAGGGACGGGATTTTCAAAGACCCCTCTGCACACCAACCTCTGCGAGCTGAGCACCAGGGCAGGCGAAGTCCGTGGGAAAGTGCCGCTGTCGGGTCCTGTGGAAACTGACGCCGCTCCTTAGCCTGGGCCCACCTCGTGGTGAGCGTGTCAGTGGCGGGGCCGGGCGAGCCCGGGTCTCCTTCCAGGCAGCAGAGGGCACTAGTTTCTCCAAAGTCAGAATTTATCCCAAATCCCCATCTCTGGGATCACTTTGCAACACGCAGCTTCCCTTTCTGCCCGGAACCAGGCGCCGACGCCCTCGCCCTGTGCGTGGAGGGTGGGGGGCTCTTCTTGGCTCTCTGTACTAACCGGCCTGGGATGCACGTCCCTCTCTGGTCCTTCTCGGGGTTAGTGCCCAGCTGAGAGGTTCATGCGCAGCGTCTTTGGAACAGAAACCTGTAAGCCCCCCCCCCGCCCCCCTGCCGGGAGCTGAGTGCAAGCAGCAGCAGGAACGTGGGGCGGACTAGGACTTGGAGAGTGGCTGTGGGTAGCCTCACACCCCTCCTCCTGGCCTGATGGGGTGAGGCTGCCCTTGCTGGAGTCCCTTGCGGGGAACCCACCCGCCTCTGCAGAAGGCCAGCATTGCTCTTAAAGTGGCAATTCAGGGCACAGGGTTGGAGTCATCTCCCTCCCCCCCACCCCCCCACCCCGCCTCTTTCATCCTGAAGCTTTGGGTAGAAACAAATGACCATAGGTTTGGAAGAGGCTCTCCCCGTCATAATCCACCTGCAGGCAGAACGTGAAGGTCATTTCAGGCTTTAGTTTCAGGGCCGGAGGCCATGGCTACTTTCACACAGACGCCTCTTCCCTTATCTGCATCCACTGTGGATTTCCCGCTCTGGGCACAGGCCCGGAGCCCAGGCGAGCCAAAGGTGGACCCCACAGACACCCCGTGACTGTACAACTCATCCTGTCCCCGGCAGTCCTGCAACAGCACGCTCTGATAGAAACGAGATCGAGAACGCGTGTGGGGAAGGAGAGGCTGTCCAGCCAGGTCTCCCCGGGGAGGTGACCGTCCGCAGAAACTCGAAGGATATGAAGTCGCAGATTTGCCGTTTGAGGCCAAGGCGCTGCCTGGGACACGGAGCCGGAAGGACGCGGGGAGAGGAGGCAGGACCTTGTCCCGTGTGAGCTCTGAAGACTTTCGGCGGGGAAGTGGCAGGAGACAGTCCGTTCAGAAAACCGCCCACAAGATGCTGGCCCGAGGGAAGGGGCCAGGCGGCACCTGTCACCTCCGTCTGTCTGGCCACGGTCAGAATAAGGGACTGCAAAGCTGCCTTTCAGAAACCTCCTTGCTTAGCGGGGCCGCCGTCCAACCTGTGCTCCAGCCCCGGACCCTCTGCCAGGGAGGAGTGGGCATGCTGGTCATCACGCCAGGCCCAGGGGCAGCTGGGACAGGGGACAGAGGCTCCCAGGCCGTCCACACCAGGCAGGGGACCACCAGGCCCAGGCTTCAGTGTCCTCATACTTTTCTTGACTTTTTAGCTTTTAAAATCATGGTGAAACATACCTGACATGAAATGGGCCTCTTTAACCATTTTTAACAGTGCGGTTCGGCGGCGTTAAGTTCAGCCGTCCCCACCATTCGTCTCCAGAACTTTCTCACGGCCCTCAACCGAAGCTCTGTCCCCTTGAAATACCAACCCCCCAGTCCCCTCCCCCGGCCCCAGCGCCCCCCCTGCCGCTCTCTGTGTCTGTGGATTTGACTCCTCTGGGGACCACATGAGTGGAGTCGGAGAGTATCCGTCTCCACAATTGTTAGCTTTCCACAAATTAGAATGAAGAGAGAGAGAGAGGAGAGACCTCTCTCTCTGCTCTAATGGCTTCCTTTTGAAAACCACGCCCACCCCATCCTGGGGAGTGGGCATGAGCAGGGGCGGGGCACCGTTGGAGCGCAGCTGCAGAGGGTGGTCCTCTTTCCCGCGATGACAACCGTCCCGCAGGGAGGGGCAGTGTTCGCAGTTTAGGCCTCCCGGAGTTGTCCAAACGCGTCATTGGGAGGTAGAAGGCAAGAGGGGGAGGCAGCCAGGGGCCCCGCCTCGCTGTCCAGACCGGGGAGGTGGGCGGGGGAGGGTTCCTAGGGAGAAAATGGGCCCCCTCACCCCCGCCCTGCGTGGAACAGACAGTCCGAAGCTCCTGGTGCAGACGCTGTAGACACGCCGAGTGGGATTCTGTCCCGCAGCCTGAAGACGAGTCCCCCCAGCCTGGGGGCCGCCAGCTCTTGGTCCCCCCAGCCCTCGGTCCCCCCAGCCCTTGATCCCCCCAACCCTTGGTCCCCCCAAGCCCTCGGTCCCGGGGAGGACCACCCACAGGCTTATTTGATTCAGGACAAAGGAGCCCACGCTGTGGCCTGTTGAGAAAGGGGTAACGGCCGAGCCCAGCCCGTGATCAGAGTCACCTGGGGAGCTCGGACAGACCCATATTCACAGCCCCTGCCCAGAGGACCTGCGCCCGGGTCTCCAGAGGAGGGCTCGGGGGTCCGAAGCAGCAGCAGGTGGCCAGGACAGGGCCGGTCCGGTCGCTGGGCCAGGAGCCGCTGAGGGCCTGCCAGGGCTCCGGCCGAGAGCTCCTCTCTCATTTCGGAGCTGTTGACCCCCTCTCGTTTGCATCATGGGCACAGACGAGGGCGCGGCGTCATCCCCCTTTCTACTGGTCGGGGGTCCTCATTTCCTGTAGTTACGGGGTTGCGGGGGGCTCCAAGTGACAGCAGAGAGAAACAGGCCCACCCTGGCCACGAGAGCTGTGACTTTCAGCGAAAGCGCCCCCACGCTGAGCTGTGACGTGGCCTGGTGCACCTGCCCACGCCCAGACGGCTGTGGCTGCCTGACCCTCCCGGACACACTGGCCTCCGGGGCCTGTCACGGGCGTGGGAAGACTTCGGGGTTCCTCTGTTCTGAGGCTATGCCCGGGCTGCGTAAGGGCCGCCCCTTCCTTGCGCCGGCCGACTGGGCCTGTGCCTTGCCTTCTTTCTCCCTTCAGCAAGATCACCTCTCGGGGAGACCCAGGAGGTGGTTTTTCTGACACAGGGCGTTAGCGTCTCCCAGCTCCAGCCTCCAGCTGAGCTGAGGGCGGAAACGGACTGCATGGTTCCCGCCGTCCAGGGCCGGAGCAGGCGGCACCTCTCCCCTTAGGGGGGTAGGAGCCAGACAGGGAGCCCGCGTGGCACTGGGTGCGTTCAGTCACCTGCAGGCTTGGGGTGCATGGCGTCCCCGTAGTTCACGACTACCACGATGAGCACGAGGTCCCTGGGACTCCCCGCATGTGCAGCAGTTCCCGGTGACCAGGGCTGGCGGACACCCTTCCTGCTCTGGGGACGCCGCGTCTGTATGCCGGCTGGCAGCCTGGGGCTCGCCCCCACAGGCTCCTTCCACCCTCGCCTCCCCTGCTATTTAATCTCTTCTTGTTTTCTTTCCACGCAGGATTCCGTTGGTGAACCTGTAAAAAAAAAAATTAATTAAACACACACACACACAAAACCTACAACTCAACTTTGTACGGGGAGGGTCCCCATACCTACCGCTTCAGTTTGCCGGTGGGGAACTCGAAGAGCAGGACGCTGTAGGCCAAATATATTTTTATAAAAGTGCTCACGCCTATGGGGAACTGCCTGCTGCCAGAGTTTTCTTTGGAGAACGGAAAGAAGTGATGCTAGAAGGAAGCCAGAGCTGAGCAGGAAGTCCAGCAGGAAGTACCCGAAGCCTGGGATTTGCGCTGATTCTGAACCTGTGCCAATAATACCATTATGTGCCATGTACTGACCCGAAAGACTTGGTGACAAAGCCGAAACCAAGCGAACCACGCGTAGGAATCTCACAGAAAACAGGGGTGGGAGTCTTCCGATAGAGTCGCTATTTCTGGTTAATATACATATATAAATATATAAATACGCAGACACACACACACACACACTTTTTTTGTACTGTAGCAATTTTTGAAGATCTTCGATGTTCCTTTTTAAAAAAAAATGTTATCAGTTACAAAATCTGATTTATTTAACATGCTTCGTATGATTAGGATCACCGGTGTTTTCTACTTCGGCAACATACCATGCACACGCGCACACGCGCACACCCACACCCACACGCAAACACGCACACGCATAGAGACGCCTATTTTGGAAAGGCAGTTCCACGAGTGAGAACATATTCTCTCTGGTGACCTGGTACCCATCGTCATCCATCCCGGGGGACAGTCTGGACCCACGCAAAGGGACCCCTAAATGACACCTCCTGCATTTGCTGGTATTTGGTGAGTGGTACTAGATGTATAATGTATTTTGTTGGGCCAGAACTAAGAATGCCGTGGTTTTATATACATACATATATATATATATATATACATATATATATAGACACATAAATATGATCGTTTTTCATTTAATTGTTTGAAGAAGCTACCTAACAGCCACACACACATTTATGTAGCCGGCTGCTTACAAAGGGGGCGGAGCATCAGACCGGGCGGGTGGTGGATACTTGGCCATCTTTATGTTAAAGAAGCATAGACCGAATTAAAGAAAATTTTCCAGTTCCAAAAATTAAAGGAATATATCCTTATCACGTGTGTGCGTATGTCAGAACAGAACCCAAAAAGGGGCCCCCCTTTGTTCAAAAATGAGCAACAGGTCCATGGGCAGAGGCCCCAGGTTGTCCCATGGGAGCCATGCCCCTCGCGTGTCCCATGTTTCTTTCCCATGTGCTGGTGGTGGACAGGGCTGCCCACTCTTTCTAGGGTCCAAGCATGACTTTGAATCTTGATGGCGAGCGTAGCAAAGATGCTGTCTCTTGCTGGCACCGGTTGGTCAATGTTTGTGTCTTGCCGTGAAGAATCCTACATGGGGCTTCCCGGTGGAAATAGGCCAGAAGCTGGAGCTTCATTACAGCGAATTTCAACCATTGATTCATTAAAAATTCTGCCATGTCCGGGCCGGGCAACTCCCTCCTGATTCCAGCCATATCATTAATGGTGCCCTTGAGCCCCATCCGTGCCGTCAGTAGGGGGCACTGCAAGGGGGAAGCTGTTTTCTCCTTGCAGGGACCCACATTAGGTGCGTGTGGCCTGGATTCTATGGATGGCCCACGTGTGGTTTGACTGCACCAGTCTTGTGTGTGAGCCAGTCTCCGAAATGCCCCCCAGGTTAACCTTGCCCGCACTTGTTGGCTGGGCTGGTGGCCTCATGCTGCTTCCCCCAGGCCCAGTCTCCCTCTACAACATCTTAAAATGTGCTTGCCAAGCTTGCTTCTGCACCTCTGTCTTGGAATATGGGAAAGCAGAGTGATGCCAGGCGAGGAAAAAACCTTGGTGTTAAGTCCGTATTACTTGGAATTGGTTTGGGTTTTGGTTTTGTTGTTTTCCCCTGAAGCTCTGGCCTGTATGGAGGAGAGCACGGAAACCCCCGGCCACTGACATCTCCGGGGTCCTGGGGCTCCCCTGCATGGCACTGGAGGGTGCACCTCTCTCCATGCGTCACCCCACTCACGCATCTGGTTACCTGCGGATTGCTGGAGGTGGCATGGGGGACTTCCTGACTCAGGCGAGCACGGCTCGGTGTGAGTGCAAGTCCAGGGCTGTCTGTGCTCTCTGCTCTCTGACACCTTGAGCTCCAGAGAGTCCGACCAGGAAGGAGGTGATGGCAGGGGCCTGTTCATTCACCCACAGCAGGAACCCAGGATTCCTGACACAATTTGGTGTCCACATCTCACGTGTGATGGCTGCTCAGCCCCTTCCTCAGACCTCGGGATGCCTGAACCCTTTGCAGAGCCCCAAGTGACGCTGAGCTTTCGAAGGAAGCTTAAAATAACACCCCCCCTCACTGCCAAACAAACACAGCCCATTGGGCACTCGCTCAGGACAGACCTGGCGTCACACACACCCGCCAACACGCCAACGCCTGTGTGCCCCTCACTAGGAAGTCTGGCTCTGAGTTGACACCAGTCAAAACAAATCCACTCGGGGAAGGCCACCACTCCACGGTGATTGAGGGAGGCTATGTAGGGACTTTAGTTTCTGATGGTCACCTGGAAACATGTGGAAGCATCATCTCTGTTCACAGGGATGATGAAGGAAAGGAAGCAGGCTTACAAAACTCAGCCCCTCCCACGAGAAAGTCTGTACAGCGAAAGAGCACAGGCCCGGGCACACAGGTGCCGGTGTCCTGAGTGTTGGCACGGTGGGTGTGGCCAGGCCGTCCTTCTGCACACGGCCTAGGACAGTGCTCTGCATCGGCCCCCCGCTCTCCTCGGCATCCCAGAGTTCAGGTTCACTCTGCAGCCTTGCTTTGTTCCGCCAGAGTTCCACCTGCTGGGCCCTCCCATTGGCTACTGTAGCTTTTTCCCCCCACAAGAAAGGTACTTGGAAGAAGGGTGTTATGGTTTGGTGAGTCCCCCAAGTTTTGTCCACCTCCATCTTGTCCCTTGGTGACTTTGGAATCCACAGTCGTGCCCCCGGCCCCACAGCACACGGACCACTGTCCGCCATCTACCATTAACACTTCCAGAACAGCTAGGCTGGGTGTCGGGTACTCTACTGTCCGGTCGTCTGTTTCTAGGCGTAATTACTTCTAATCTTCAGGCACTTGATGTCATTTTTATCTGGTTGAAAGAATGGGTGTAATTACTTTCGTTGACAAGCTCCGAATGCCAAGGGGAGGGGCTCCGGGCTCAGCCGGGAAAGCTTCCTGGTCGGTCGTTCCCCCTGGGCTCGGATTCCAGCAGTGTCCAGGGCAGAGCCGGGCGGTGTGCCCACCTCGTCTTCCTACTGGGCCGCAGCTTGCTCACTCGCAGTGTGGAGGCGTAGGGAGCCCTGGGGGACGTCGGAGGGCTGTCAGTGTCCTTCCTGCACAGAAGGGAGCCCATGTTTTCCTCCGAGTGTTTCCGCTCTTTCTCCATCCTGAGTCTGGGTGTGCAAGTGCGCTGCGTTACACTAGTTCATCCCGGTCTTTCATGGAGCATTTAGGAACCTGAACTCATCAGCAAATCCCACCAACTCTGAATTTGACCCCCCAGGAATTGAGTACTTACTCCGGTGACCTTGACGTCTTGGAGCCCTCTTCCATCTCACAGATATTTTGTTGTTTCTCGGCCACATTTCAGCTTCAGCCAGAATCTTCCTTACCAGCTTTGGCCTTCAGGAACTTTGTGCGCCCATGTCTGTTCCCATTTGTCATAGTGTGAGAGGCACATCAGAGAATTGACCTTTTTGCCTCGAAAGGTCTCTATTTGACTTTTATTGCCCATGGAGTTATTCCATCTTTTTTTTTTTGCCTCTTCTCCAAGATGGTCCAGTATCAGCAACAGCTCAGGAAGCTGGGCTGACCCCACTCTTTTGGGAGATAAGACAAGGAGTCAAGGCTGAGGTTCCAGGCTGGGACCTGCAGCAATGTCATGGTCAGGCTGGGTCTTCCCATGCCTTCAGTGCACACCTTTCTTTGTCCATATTATGGTACCGTCACCTTGTTTCATCAGGGAGGTCCCAGCATGAGTGAGTGTCCGCACTCCCCTGAACCGTCTTCCCCCTCATTTCCACGGAGTCACCCCTCACATCACAGCAAGGAAAGGCACTGAGCGTCCTGAGTTCTGTCGAGATTCTGGGGCCATTCTTGTTTCACGGCATGAGTCCCTTAAGAAGATGCTACTGCAGACGTAGTTGGAAGAGAAGCCACTCTGTGGCTCGCCGGCGTTCACCGTTCATCTGCTCAGGCAAAGACTCGAACTTCTGTCATGTTGACCACATGGTGATGAGCAAGGTTAATATGATCCTGCCTTCATGGGTTTTACTTTCCGCTCTTGGAGGAGGCAGATAATTAACATAGACGCAAAACATAATGGTTTCCATAGAGAAGGGTGAGTGGTAGGAAGACAACGGGGCAGAGCGATTGCAGGGAGAGATGAGGGGGCTGTTTGCATCTCCTGGGGACTGTCACTTGCTTACCAAGGGCCGATACAATGGATATCACTCCGGTGATGAATTTCCCTCTTCCTCGAGTGCTGCCTCTCTCCACGGACCCCTCCCCATGCACATAAGTATGTACATTGTCAAGTCACAGTTAGATCAACCACGTATCAAGGAGGACAGAGGAATCCAAGAACCGAGATGCAGCCCGCAGAGCACCGGGGGCCCCAGAGAAAGTCATCCCTCTTGGTAAGAGAAAAGAAGGCAGCTGCCTTCTCCAAAGCTCACCCTCAATACTGATCACACTTAGCAACGTACTTCTTAAACAACATCTGCTTTTAAGTAAGCAGATACTCCAAAACACGCCATGATTCATGTAATTTTGGAATGGTTATTTTGGTGCAGTTTGTCAATTTGCTATGCCATACTGTTTTTTGATCGTTTGTTTGTTTTCCAATGTAAATAGCACAGCCCACATAAATGAGCAAAACTCTCACCATCTGAGAGTTTTTGATTATTCTTCCTGACTTATTTTACATTGATGTGCTTCCGGCTATGAAGACAAACTTGCTCTCCATCCCCTGCTCTGAGCCAAGATTTGTGTGTTAGTGGCGCGCGGCATTATTCGTGGGGTTTTGGCGAGGTCTTAAATAGTCGTTTGACATTTTGAGCTATGCTGCCAGACCTTCCTTGCAATAGCTGTGGAGCGTGGTTGTGCACAGTTTTGCATTTCTGGGGTTAGAGTTTGCATACGGAAATAAGGAATGGGTAAATAGAGGCGCGGGCAGAGAATCATCACTGTTTAGATCACCCCAGCCACCAAGCAAACAGAAGAAATCTTCTTTTTGACCTCGAATGATGTGAGAAAGATCTCAACCAGCAAACACACTGTCGCCAATTTCTGGAATACAAATCAGTCGCCGTGTGAGCAGGCAATCTCCGGCTGGAGATTCAGCTCGAGACAATCTCCCTTTCTGCCTAAGCACCATTAGTAGTGTCTGCGCTTTACCAGAGGGACCGCCCCACCAGAACAGGGACAGCCAAGCTAGAACATGCTTGTACATCCTCCCTGAACCCCGTTTCACTTTGGCTGGGGGGAGTGAAACATATAGGTGGCAGCAGACAAGAAAGCTGTGCACACAATGGCACCTCTCGCTCCTGGGTCGTTCTAGGACAGATGCTTTTCATGGGCTCCTTAAGGCGGTGGTGCATGGACAGTAGGGGCATGGCCGTGAGGGGCTTCTCTCCATGGCTCTTCAGACACCATGCCGGTGACAGGTCTACACTCCACCCTTGTAAGCCCAAGCCCCTGCCCAGTTGTAAAGGCAGTTGAAGAGAATGGTCACCTTGGCTGCACTATGTGTCTGGGTTGGAGCTGGAATGCTAGAACAAATCTTTCCAGTAGCTCCGTTGCATTTCCCACTTGATGGGTTCCTGGCTAAATGCTCCAAGAGTTACTGTGCATAGAATCAAGAGAACAGTTTTGAATGAATCTATAAATCTAAGTCATATATGGAACAACCACCGCTTAAGAGATACGGTTTGAACTGAGCCAGCCTTATGCCTATGGGACACATGGGTTTATGAGCACTTGGGGTTTAGACAGTTAGTGAGTAGTGAGGCGAGGGTCAGGGGATATATAAAGGGCTGTATCTCATCTGTGTAGGGTAGAATCAGAACACACTTGTGCCCTGAATAGTGTAAATCAAATAGGTTAATATAATAAACCACGAGAGTTGCTAAGACGTCCCCTGGGACTGAATTGACTCTTGCTGATATCTTGAATCTCACAGTAAAACATCTGCTGAGTAACGTGTGGCAAGAATGACGTGGAGGATCAGGTTTTAGGAAATTCTGTATGAACATTAATTAGTTTTGTCCCATGTGATCTCTCTCTTAAAAAATAATCCCCCGGAGTCCTGGATTTTCACACATAAATCAACACCTACACGTCTGCAACACCAAATAACAAATCCCTACAAGCTTCATCCTTATGTGGACGTTAACTCACCTAATCACCCTGGTTAGTTTTTGTCAGATTTCTGAGATTGTGCCGTAAAATGCTTTAGTGTTGATGCTTGTAGCTTTTGGGTTGGCAGCTGTCGGTGCTAGTCCTGATGACTTCGGCAAGTTGTTGCTTCCGGAGAATCGGGGAGAACGTTAGCCGTGGGAAAGGCAAGAACCCTATGCAGTGCTAACATCTACTTTTTGGCACCATTGTGTACTGCGAAGACTTGTAGCCACTAAAAATTTAGGAAAGGGGGGGCCTTGAGGACCCCCATATTATTATTTCAAATCATTACACAGGGAACTGCAAAGGCAAAATGACTGTACCAACCTCCTGGGCCACCTTCCCATTTCCGAGAGAACCATCTGCCCTTTTCCTCTTCAATCATTGCAAACCAAAAGGGCCAATCTCAAAGCCATTGTAACACCCCAACCTCCATTTCCAAACTTTGGGGGACCAGCAGGAGTAGGGGAGAGGGGCTCTGCTGAAGTCTTAGGCTGCCGACATCCATGGAAGGGTGCGACAGCAAGCCCGCAGTACTGTTCTTGACCAGGCTTTCCACCGGAAGGGCCGCTCCCTCTCTGCCTCCAAAGTCTATTTTGGGCTGGGAACTCCACCCTGCATTTTCTCTCTTATGCATATGGATTTATAATATCATATTATATGAGTGCCTACAACTTAAGATTCACAAAGCAACACGAAGGCTTTTCTTGATGAGTTTCTAGCAGGAAAACATGAACTTGCATGAAGCCCTGGAGAGGAGGGAGCTAAGGTGCTCTTGGGTATTACGCCACTTCCAAATACAAGCACAACTATCCTCCCAGTGAAGGGCCTTAAAGACAGGGCTGGGCAGCTGGCTCCGACAGGTCTGCTGGCTTGAGAGAGCCCACATTTGGCCCCACACTCCTTGAACCGAACTGTCATGACCTACAGACACATTAAAAAATATGGTTTTTTGTTTGCTTTTCACGCATTTGGATTGCTTCCTCAGAAACCAGAAGGGTGAAAGGCCCTTAGCAAAGTCGGTCCTCAGTCAACTGACCATAAAATTGATCCTTAAAGATGAATTACGAACCCAAGATGCCACGGAACAGCTTGAGCTTCAGCAAACGTTTCAGAGACCCCCGTATCGTACTGCTTGGTGGGAAGACGGGACACCATCCACAGCATCCGCTGCTCCCTGAAATACTCACCGCCAGTTGCGGTGAGAGGGACATGTGGGAACTTGTGAAGTTTTGGAATGAGAAAGAGATTTGGGGGAAACAGGTGACCAGCTTTGGGCTCCAGGTAATTGTTTTCTTAAAGACTAGAGTTTTGTTTTGTTTTCCTTTTGTTCTGGCAACCCCATTTGGATCCTTTCCTCCTCCCACTTTCCCTGGAGAAGCAAAATGTGGGGTGCTGGGGCCCAGGACTTGGTTATTCTTCAGTTAAACCCTACTCAGATGAAAAGCAGAACAGCAGCAACAAAGCCTTCCCTGAGCTTTAATAACCTTGTTAAGTTTACTTAACTCATGATTGAAGTATGGATCAGCAAGAGATTAAGGCTTTCAGTCTCTCTACATGTGCTATTGATCAGGATTCTTCTTGAACTTGAGTTAGACCCAGAAAGTGTTAAACTGGACATTGGAGAAAGAAGCATGGAGTCTCTTTTTAAATTATTTTTACGTTTTTCCCCAAAAGGAATAAATGTTTACCACAAAACATTTAAAAAATACCAAAACCCAATAGTAGGAAAATGTCTGAAACCCTTCAATTATTGTTTAATATAGTGGACACTGTCTGTTCAATGCTAAACTGGTGGGGACACGTGGCAGAGATCTCTCCATGGTTGCGCAATTGACAAATTTGGCTTCTGTGTATGTTTTCTACAAAGGAGGTCCAATTAGCTTTTGAATGCCTCTTTGCCAGTGTAACCTGTCATTGACTAATCTCATCATCGTGAGTGCCACTACGAAAGAAAAAGGCAGTCAACCATTTGCATGTTTTGCTTTCGCATTGTCAAGCCACTGGGCACACCTGGGCTTTAGGATGGGCTACACAGAATCCCCAGAGAAACATCCGGATCGTTGGCTGGATTTTTCACATGGGGCATCTTTGTGAGAGCCACATATCTGAGAAACAGAAGGTTCCATTTCCATTTTCCGCATTCTTACTACATTTGACTGACCCTTGAATTCACCAGGTCTAGTTCTATAAATTTAGAGACGAGCCTATCTCTCTCCTCCTCCCAGCTCACCCATGGAACTGGAAAATTCACGGACCAGGAACCTGAACCACAAGATGAGAAATTAAATGCTCATGGCCACCGGGGCCTATTTCCACAGGTTTTAAGTTAAATGTTGTAAAACTTCCTTTTTCCTCCCTTACTCATGTATAGTAAAGCTGGGTTTATTTTGATTTTCCTAAATTATTTTCTGATACAATAAACTGTTAACTGTTTATTTATACTTTTACATGGAGCACTTGTTATTTTTTCAACAGCAAAGCGAAAGCCTCTCTGTGTAAGTGTGATACATATATTTATACCACGGCTGTCCTTATAGACATTTATATACCATCTTCTTGAAAGAGTTAACTATTGTAGCTTACTGTTGTGTTTTTCCTTAAATGCATATCATAATCATGTTAATAAACAGAAATGACACTCTCTATTTCAGTGGGGGTGGGGGGCTGGGTGTGATTTCCATACTGGTGAACTTCTATTCCAGATTTTTTTAAGTTGTTTCTGTATCTCAAAGCTATGTATTTGGAAAAACATTGTACATGCAACACCTATATCAACTTTCCTGTGTATATTTACTACTCTGATGTTGCTATTAAAAAAAACATAATATGAAAAAAGAATAAGAAAAGAATTGCCATGAGTTGAGGCTATGACCTCAAAGGACTTTTTAAAAAGTACTATTTGTTCATTTATACATTTTTGAACAATATTATCTGAGACCTACTCTAAGAAAATGAGCATTCATGTTTCTATGCCATAGATCATAGATTCTAAAATTTCCTCCCTGGATCTTAATTATTTTCAAGACAAAGTTTTCCTATTTCATCCAGCAAGAAAACATTGCCAGGTCTCCATGCGTGGGCCCTGGGGTTGGGTGTAACAGAGTCTGGACCAACTGAGACCATCCCACAATGTACTTGAGACCGCACACGTTCAGAAGAGCAGGTTGGGTATCCCCATTGCTCTTTCCTGGACAGTCTGAGCCCAGCTCACATCTGCAGAGATCCCTGCAAAGGAAACCATCTCCAAGGGAAAAGATGAGCCGAAAGGTTATAATTGTGTGCCTGCGCCAAGGCAAGAAATTCCAAAGGGCCTCCATTATTGGAATCATTGGATATATGGAATGAAAAGAATTTACAGAGAGCAAAAGACAGGTTCAAATCAGGCTATTTATGGGGTGGTAAGCGCCCTGCAGCCAGCCCAGCAGTTCTCAACCACAATGCTGGCCCCCAGGGAACCTTTGGCAATGTCTGGAGAGTCTTCTGGGGAGAAGCTCAGAGCTCAGATGTTGCTCAACACCTTACTGTGTGCAGGGCAGTCCCCCAAAGAATCAGCCAACACAGAATGTTGATAGGCCAAGTTTGAGAAACCCTGCTCTCTACCTTCAGGAGATGCTGGAAGGAGGCAGGGGCTTTGCTCATCCTAATGTAGATTGAAAGGTGAAGTCCTAGCCCCAGCTGCTCAGGTTTTCACGTGCCTAGGCCAGCCGGCACTAGCGCTTAGTCTGAGAAAGCAAGGACAATAAGGCAGCCTTCTCAGTAAAGCCACGCTGCTTGGCCCCAGTGTATTCTACACCTGCTCAGCACTTTTGGACCTGTCTGATGTCTTTTCACATATTTGGAATTATTTAACATACCACCAAAGTCCTGTGTATTGTCAATTGCCCCATTTAATGTATGGAACAGACCAAGTTACCACGAGGGCTCATAGCTTTGTGAACGGCCTCTAGCCCAGGATGGGCGGGGCAGCGCACCCAGTCCACTCCCATTCAACAACAACCTCCTCCCCCCTGCAAAGAAAAGGGTCCATGGCCTGATTACTCTGCTGCTAAGTTTTCTGGTCCTCTTTATCGGGCGAAGTCATTGCCAAAGCCAAGGACCCGCTCTAGAAAGATAAGAGGTAGGAATCCGGAGGACCAGTCAACATAAAAGAGCTGACATGCACATCAGGACCTCAGCCAAAGTTCTGCAGCTCTGGAGAAAGAAGGTCTAAGCCATCTTTTCTTAAAAGGAAAATGTTTAAAGATGCGGATAGACCAACAATTGAAAGCGTCCTTGCAACTAGACTGAGCATTCTTTCCTCCTAATTAGCTCAGGAAAGCAGGTGGCGCAGTCTGTCTCCTCCCCCACTCCATAGCCCCTGCTGAATCGATAGACAATTTATGTGTTGCCTTCTCCAGCACATAGGACCCGCGGTAACACACATGCTTTCTTTCTGTCTTAGCTTGGGGTGGCGCCTTTGTCTTTGCTCCTCATATACACTACACCCAGGAGCTTCCATTTGTTTCTGAGACTGTGAGTTGGCCGATGGCTGAAGTGACCACGGACTCCCCAGAGAAAACTTGCCCTGAATCAGTGAGGGGCTTAATGCCCTGAGACACATTGATGAATGGGATACGTAACTGCTTTTAACAAGCAGAAAAAACAATACCACTTTGGTCATTTAATTGATTTAAACAAATCAACAGCCTGGATACCATTAAAATAAACTCAATTTGCTCACCAGTGAGAGGAGGAAATTGGGATTCTAGTTTCCATTTACTAGTGCATAGAGCTCTTGCTTTTGAACGGAAGCCAGGGAAATAAATATGGGACCCAAAATGGCTGAATAAATTTGGTAGAGTTGATGGTGACAGTTTTCCAAATATACAAATGTGGCAGAAGCCTCTTGGTGCTGAACAGTGGCTAGAGAGACATTTTTCCAGCCACGGGGAAGAAGGGCTGAGCATCCCAGGGATGTGGCGTGTTTCCCAGGATCTCTTTAGCAAGCGTTTCTGCCAACTGTTGGATGGACAAAGAAGGCAAGAACATAGGTTTGCAGGGAGCTGGGAGGTCCCCACATTACTTCCCTCAAGAGAAAGTCAGTTCAGGAGCCTAACGGTCAAAGATGCACATCAGGTCTGCCCCAAAACCAACCACATGAATGATCCAGGCTGAGAAAGACTGCAGGATTCTAGATCTCACAGCCCACTAGTCCACCGGGACTCTTTGGTTTGCAAGTGTTTCTTTTCACCTCTAAAGAGAGCGCTTTAGATAGATGTGTGTCCTATGCTTTACTCCTGAGCGTTAGCCTCGGAAGCAAGGGGTCCTTCAGGACAGTGTCCTCAACGAGGGCGGATGTTGCTGCTTCCTCACCCCCCAAGGAGACTTAGTGGTCATTGCAGCCAGGGAGGGGTGTGCTGCCTTCATCTGGCATATGGAGGCCAGGGATGCTACTATATCACAGGCATTAGACAGTGTCCCCACAGCAAAGAATGATCTGGCCCCAAATGTTAACAATACCCACATTGAGTATCCTTGCTTTAGGGAAATTATAGTTTGCCTCCTTTCTGCAGAGGGTAATTTCAAATGGACTGGATGTTGGTCATTAAAGACATCTGGTCTACCATGGTTGGCTCCCAAGACTGGCCCACACTGAGTCTTCCCTAAAAAACAGCAACTTAGTCAGGGGGCAGTCTCAACCTCCCAGAAAGTGACATGTAGGATCCCTTTTCCCTTTTTTTTTGTTGTTGTTTGTTGGTCTGTTTTGTTGTTGTTTAGTTTGGTTTTGCTTTTGGTGCTTGGGTTTTTAACCTAGATTATTGGTTTGCTGTGGCTGCTAGAAGAAAGTACCACAAACTGGGTGGTCTAGAACAATAGGAAATTATGGACCCACAGTTCTGGAGGCCAGAAGTCCAAAATCAAGGTGTGGGGAGGACTGTGCTCCCTTGGAAGGTGCAGGGGAAGAATCTGTCCCGGGGTGTGTCCTGGTTTCTAGTCGTTCCTTGACTTGTGGCAGAAATTCAATGTTCTCATGGTGTTCTCTGTGTGTGTGTGTGTGTGTGTGTGTGAGAGAGAGAGAGAGAGAGAGAGAGAGAGAGAGACTGTCCAAACTTCCCCTTTTTATTGAGGCACCAGTCATTTCAGTTTAGAGCCCCACTCCACTCCAATATGACCTCCTCTTAATTTGCCATAGCTGCAGTACCCCTATTTCTTTTTTTTATGTTTATTTATTTTTTAAAGAAAGAGCATGAGCGGTGGAGGAGCAGAGAGAGAGGGAGACACAGAATCCGAAACAAGATCCAAGCTCTGAGCTGTCAGCACAGAGCCCGAAATGAGGCTCAAACTCACAAACTGAGAGATCATGACCTAAGCCGAAGGCAGATGCTTAACAATCTGAGCTACCCAGGCGCCCCTGCAGTACACCTATTTCCAAATAAGGTCTCATTGTGAGCTACTGGGGGCTAGGACTGGACCCTGTGAATTTAGGTGGGACACAATTCAGCCCAGGATATTGGAGAGTCAGAGGGAGGTGCCACACTAGTCTGAAACCCGATCCCCCTTCCTTGTCCTGTATGCCCTAAGAAAGAGTAGGGGGCTGGTCAGTGAATCCAGAGGAGGTCACAGCTCCTTCTCCTCCCCCTGAGGCTGGAGGCTGGTCCAGGGAAGACAGGACCAAGACCATCTTTTCCTTCTGTGGCAGCTGGATTTCTAGTTGGAGGCCCAGCTGGGCTTCCGAGGGATATGCAGTTTCCTTTTTAAAGTGACTGTCCCCAGAATAGTGTTTTTGTTTTGGTTTCAGGTTGCTAGACAAAGGTGAAGCAGCTGCCATGGTTATAGGCTGTCATAAAACTCAGAAACCAGGGTGGCTCTGAATACATCATTCTGCACAGGGAGCAGCTGCCAATGCAGAGATGTCCCTTTTTCCCCCCCGTGTTTGCATCTGTGATTCCTCATTTCCTCTCATGTTGTCCCCGATGTTCTGAGCTCCCCATTCAGCTCCTGCACGCGCCTCCCTGCAGCATCGTGCCCCATTAGGGTCTGCAGCACCAATCAAGGGAAGGAGGCAAACGCTTCCGCCAACTGGGCCTGCGATCAGGGGGCTCTTGCCCACGTTTCTCCCATGCTCACCTCTGGCAAGAGAGTCTGCACATGGAAAGGACCCTCTCCTCTCGGATCTGCCCAGACTCTATGCGTTTCACTCCCTCTTCTCCACAGCTGTCTGCGCTTCCTAACTATTAGGCTTTGAACTTGGCAGAAGTGATGCAACCACATCTCTGGCCTTTTAGGCTGTGGTTCTCCAGGCTTGCAGGGTTTTGGGGGTAGGGTTGAAGGCGCCAGCAGAGCAGGAGGCAGGGGCGAGAAGGTGCAGAGGAAGCCGCACTCTGGCTGCAATACGGCTGCATCACTTTCCTTGGTGCTGGAGAGCTCTCCTTGGTGCTGGAGATGCTGAGGTCAATTCATTTGTTCTCTCTGGCTTGATAACACATCTTGGCAAGAACTAGCCATATACATATCCTGCTGATTGCTATAGAGACAGTCACCCAGAGTGTAGTCTCTGAGAACACTTCCACACAAACAAGGACTTCTGGACCACTACAAGACCATGAGTTTTTGATATTGACACGGAATGAGCTGTGGACATGGGCTAGACCTTCCTAGAACCACAAACCACCTCCAACTGGTCTTGTTAATACCAGCAGGTTTGGTGGGGCTTGTCATCACCGAAAGCAGCTGAGTCAGGAGAGAGCACCCAATCATTCTGTGACTGTCTCGTCCTTGTTTTATGGAAGTCTTTGTTTTGTGTTGAGGTGGTTCAGTCTGTGACCCAGGTTGTCTGGCGACCTCCCCAGTAGCATGGAGCTCCCCTCCCCATTATGCTATATTGGGTCAAGGAGGAAAAAAAATAATGAAGTGTTATCATGAACTGAACTCTGTTCTTCTCGCGTGAGAGGAAGTCACACCGCAGTTGCCCCAAGAATGAAGCAGACACCTGACTCCCTAAACTAGACCCCTGCCGGGCTCCCAGACCAGGCACTGTGAATGAGTAATGGCTGGGGTGTGAACGTCCCTCAGCCCAGGTCCTTATATATGATAACATTATGCAGAAAAATAATGAGAACTATTGAAAGAGGCTGCTCACTTTGGGATGGAATTACCGCTTAAATCAAACTGACAGTGGGCAGGGGGCTTGTGGAATGAAATTAAGGAGGAGGCTGTATTTCAGCTGAGAAGCTGTGGGTGCTTTCCAGGAGAGCGGGGCTCCTCTAAATGAAAAACAACTCTGAGCTCCCGTTCCATTCTCTGTGATTTATCTGAGCCGAAGAGGCTTGTTCGAATGGCTCCGAATGCTATTTTCAAAGAGCAAATGAACATCTCATTCTGGAATCAATGGCACAGGAAACAGACTTGGAAGGATGTGGAGCTGGGGGAGAGCATGAGGGATGGTGGGGAGTTCTGCACCTTCCAGGTGGAGGCCCCAGCTCAAGTCAGGCTGGAGGGGCACATGGAGGGGAGCTCTATGGTCACGGCGGCTGGGAAGGGTGACACCACGACTTGTCCTCTGAGTGTCAACAGGCATAGACTTGTCTCCTGTGGTTGGGGAGCAGGGATAGTGCATATGGCCAGGGGCCAAGGGGTGAAGGTGAACCAGCCAAGGGAATATGAGGAAGACCTGCCCAACTTAGACCCACAGCCCCCAGACCACCCCTGTGTGGACACATCCCACCCACCTCTTCCTGCCTGTCCAACCCAGGCGGCTGGTGTCTCACTTACAAATCAGAATTTTCCACTTGCTTCTGAAAACGAGGTCAAAGATGATGTGTCTGTCAGTCTTGCTGATGAAGGGCTCTTTTTGACCCCTACATCCAAGCCTCTGCCAACCCCCGAGGGCGTGGCTCCCAAAGTGAGAAGCATCTTTCAAGGGCTGGCATCCGCCTTGTGTGGAATGTTATCATTTAGAAACAAGAAAGCACAACGCAGGGCGGGCCAGCAGAGCAAATTGCTGGAGGCAAGGAGGAAAAGAAGGAACTGCCCTGGGGCTGGAGGGCGTGCAGGTCTCCAGGAGCCCAGAGCTGCCCCTCCTCCTTCACGGCACCACCACAAGAGGGACGGACGGAGCCCTTCCCGACCACAGCACCGAGCACGCCGCTTACGTCGCCTCATCTACCCATTCCAAACAACACCAGGAAGGAGGCACGAGTGCCGTCCCAGCCTTCCAGATGAGAAAACTGAGGCAGAGAGAGGTGAGTAACTTGTCCACGGTCACGCAGGATGACCTGGACCCAGGGGGCCTGCTCTAGCACCTACATACTCGCCACTCTGCTGAATCACCTGCCAAGGAGGCCACTCCAGAATGTCACTCGATGGTGGCGGCTGAGCGGATCTGGCAAAGTCCGCTGGAGCAGAGGTCTTCTTCTTCGCCCAGCATTCCTGGAGGACTTGTAGGTTCTTGCAAGAAGACTCAGTGACAGGTGCAGGAGGGAAACTGAGTCAGAGTCAAAATGCAAACTCCAAGACAGTGTGTGTTTCACGCACGTGAGATTTACAGATGAGTGGGCCTGGGAGACCCAAAGGTCCAACAGGAGTGAGGATGCCACACCTCACCCACTTGGCCCTCTTGGTCACCCGCCTGAGGTTTGCTGCTGGGGCATTTGTTGACCTCCAGGAGCACAGGAGCTAACAACCTATGGGAGAAGGAAGGAAAGAAGGGGCTGGGGGATAAATTCTTTTCCTTCTTCCCCCAGTGTGTCTCTGGAGAAGCCCCATCTGACCAAGGAACTCTGCTGTGTGTTTTGGGGAGGCTGTGGCCAGCACGGTAACTCACTGCCATCTTGCCCTCATTCTCCCTTCCATGTCACCTCCCTTTCCCCCACCCCACAACTGTTGCTCTTCTAGAATCCGCCCCCTCCAATAAAGCATCAGACAGGCTGCTTTCTGGGGGATCTGCATGAAGACAAAGCTGGATCTCGGGGGGAAATTGTGGCTTCTGTGTGCAGGGCAAGGGTGAGAAGACTCCTAACTTGGCAACAACATCAGGGAGCCAGAAGGAAGCAAGTCTGCCACCAGAGATTTGTCCAGGGTACAATTTCTACGAAGTTATAAAGGTGGGTCAGGGCCTCGAAGGATGGCTTCAGACATTCAGGCTTTATTCTGTGGACCTGTGCGGAACACATTCAATTGTCACATACAGAGCCACCTGGACAAGGGGCTCACATTCAGACCAAATGGCTCTGGTTTTGGAAGGTGTCCCAGGTGAGCCAGATGTCTCCCACTGGGGCAAAATCATTTCTTCAGGTGATGAGGAGCCATTGCTACTTTGAGTAAAGGGCTCGCATGGACAGAGTAGAGTCTGGGGTGAAGGATGTGGGTAGTGGGTTGGAGAGAAAGGAGATCCAAGCCACCAGTCAGAGGGGAGACATGAAAACAGTCAGCCAGGGGAAAAGGTCACCTGAGGCAGAGCCATGGCCCAGGGGGTGCACCCATGGGAGGAACAGAACAGGAGCTTTCTCCACAGCTGTCTGGGGTGCTTGCCAGAAAGCTAGCTGTCTGTGCTGGAAATGTCCGCACACAAGGCTCTTTCAGCACAGATCCCAACGGTGATGGGATTGGATAGGATGGAAGGTGGGATCTTGGAGTAAACAGATACTGGGGGACCCAGCAAGGCTGTCCCTAAGGTGGCCCATCACCCCACCTGTCAGCCGTCATCTCCTGGGACTCTGGTCTCTGCCCAGCAGGGGGTGGCCACGGAGGAGGAAGGGACACATGCCAGTGAGTGAGGAAGGGTCTTGGGTGTATTCAGGTGAACAGAGATGAGGGGCTGGAGCAGGGTGTGGGTGCTGCCGCTGCTGAGGAAGGTGAGGGGTCACCAAGACCCCTTCAGTGGGGAGCCCCGTTCTTCCTCAGAGATGCCCTGTCACCGCCCCTCTCTCCATCCCACCTGTCATCCTGATCAGGCCGTGCCATCCTTCACCCATCCTTACTGGTCTGCCCACCGTCCCGCCCCTTCTGCCCATCACAAAGCTGGCCTCAATATTCTCTGCACAAAAATCTCCAGTGGCTCCGAATACCTTCACAGAGCCTCCAAACCCATTCACTTTCCGTCTTTGTGTTAGTCCTGGGAAACAGCTGGGTTTCATTTCATCTACTCACCCGGGAAATGCATACCCTTGAATTCACTTTTTGCCTAGAAAAGAGCGTCCTTTGGAGATCAACAGCCAGGGGAAGTCGTATTTTAGTCAATAAAAGACAAAGACTGATTATTTTAGGGGTATCTCCTACCTTCCCCTCGATGGTGAATTCTCTCAGTTGTACCCAGATTCTCTGGATCTACTCTCATTATTGTTAGGCCTGTGGTTTTCTCCCAAAGCTGTGCTCTGGGTGTCTTCTGTCATCTGTGCCAGTGAGAGCCAACCAAGGGGAAATCCACCACCAACAAAAAAGGACTTCTTCCTTCCCCCTTTTTGTAAGATTTGGGCTCTGGCTGGTGATGAGTGTAAGAATACCAAATGTCACTGAAAGTGTACAAATCAACCTGCCAGGCATTGGGAGGGCCGATACTGGGGACCTCGGGGGTGGGGGAAGCCTCTGTCTGCACTCTTTCCTGGTTGTGTTCCAGAAGCAAAGGCATGTGCTTACAACTGAGAATGCCAGACTGAGCATGGAAGGAGTCAGAAGGAGAATCTGCCCCAACAAGACCTGACAATGTCAACTTCTGAATATACGGTGGGGCAATGGCTGGGTCAGGGTCCTATCTGTTCCTGCTGTAGCCCCCTTCTTCTGGCATCTCATCAATCTCCCATTTACTCTTCAGATACGGTGGGGCTATTCCTCTTGTTTCTGACACTTGGGTGACATAACCCCACGCAGGAGAATCAAGTGAAGGGGTCTCCAAGGCCTGGATGTTTTCTGCCAATGATAAGCTTCCCTCATCCCTCAAAAGGCACCAGACTGGACGGGCTCATCCCTACCTTTCCAGGCTTTTCATCCCCCTTCCCTACTCATCCCATGCTTCAACTCCAAGGATCAAAGCATTGGTCCTCCAGTATGACTTACTTTTGGGCTCCATGCTTAAACTCAGCCTAAATTGTCCTTCTCCCAAGAAAAGTCTTTCAGACTCCCCAGGGTACAGTTCAATTCTCATTTCTTCTTCAGACACTCATCTCCAGCTCCTTGCCATTCTAGCATGTGCCTTGACCTTCGGAGTGAGTCCATCTCTGCCTCGTGATCCCATGGCATTGGGCCGTGTGTATATACAGTGTCTGTCACTGACATAGCAGTACTCAAGGAAGTGGTAGCAGCAGTAGGTGATATCTGAGCATGTGTCTTGTGCACACCTAGACCAGAGTCTTCCCTGGCCCTGGCCTGTGGGCAGCACAAGATGAGGTCAGTGGTCTGGTTGCCAATTGTTACATAACAAGCCACCCCAAACCTAGTGGCTTGCAACAAAAATGCTCATTTCATTTTTATCTCTGACTCATCTGGGCACTGGCGAGGCTCAGCTGGGCGGTTGTCCCTCTAGGTCTCTCATCTGGTTGCAGTCAGATGGCAGCTGGACCTGGAATCCTCTGGAATTCTCATTAATGTGTCTGGAGCTGAGTTGGGGAGCCCCAAACTCTTGGGGCTCCTCAGCCATCTCTTTCTATCTCTGTGTGGTCCCCCTGTGAGTGTCAGTTTCCCTGTCCCTAAAATGGTACTGATAATATGACCTATCTCACAGGGTTGTTGTAAAGTTCAAATGAACAGGTACATACTTGAGAAATATCAGCTTTGTTTCTGACACTTGGGTGACATAACCCCATAGTTATCACTAGCAGGGAGGTTTGGGGACTGCAGGAAGTCTTTGGACACCCGATAGCTATTATTGGAATATAAAGCAACACTTGCCTACACAGATTCAGAGGGAAGACTGAGACCAATGGGTGCAAGCTATGTAGAGGAAGTTCCTGGTGCAATTTGGAATAATAAAATAGTTTGGGAATGGAACAGGCTGCTATCACAAAGATTAAGTTCCCAATTTTAAGTGGGTTCAACACAGATATCGGAGTATTCTAGGAAGTAACAAAGGGACACATATACTGGATGGAAGATTAACTAAGTTACTTCTAGGTCTTCTGTAGCCCTGACTTTCTATAACACTCTAAATTTATTTTGGATCAAGTGATGGGATCAAGAAACTACAAAGTGAACAGCATTCTCATTTCTTTATCCGGTCATTGGTTCCTTCAGCAAATATATACTGAGCATCCTGCAGAAGCCAGATCCTGCACCAAGCAGTGATGATAAGATGGTGATTGTAGCAATGCCCTGTCCTAGTAAGGATGATGTAGAAACAGAAATAGAATAGATTTAAAATATCTTTGAAGAATTGGCATGGCTTGAAACCAGAATTGATTTTAAAAAGAGTTGGACAATTATGTTAATGTTTAAAGATGACCAAGATTTTGAGCTGAGCAGACAAGGGGGAAGTAGAAGGAAGAGTAGATGGGAAGGGGAAGACAAGGAATTCATTTGGAACATGTGACTCAGAGATAATAGCAGGGTGGGACATGTCTTCTAGGTAATTAGAGATGAGAAGCCAGACATTTAATGAAAGGCTGGGTTGGATTTACTGACTCGAGTCAGCAGAAATTTCTGTCTCTGCTTCCGCCAATCTAGAGTAAATGGCACCAGACCTGAACCCTTGTAATAAACAACTAGAAAACTGGATGGAATGTATGGAACATCGGAGAACTGGCAGTAGAGGACCGTGATCTGTGAAAGAAGGAACAAGGGAGGTGGTTGTTTTCTCCCCTGAGGCGCTTTGGCACAGAGAGGGAAGGTAAGCAGACAGCAAGCAGGGATACTGAGGTGAGGGGGGAGAAGCCGAAAGTCAAAGGAGGTCACTAATTGAGAGAAGACAGTTGTGTTGAAACAAGGGGCTCAGGAAATCTGCCTCGAAGTTCTCAGGGGTCTATCGCCAAATACGAAGCAGCACAGGGTGACATTCTGTAAGGCTCCAAAAGAACCACCAAGACTCTGCAAAGCAAACATTTCCCGAAATTCACACAGGATTCCTGGAATCCTGAGTTCCAATTGACCAAAGCGAAGTTGCTTAACATCTGACTGTGGGGTCCAGAGAGACCTCAGAGTTCTGTCTCACTAGTGAGGCTGAATTGTCATAGATTAAGGCTACCCCAGGCTTGCCTTAGAAGAAATTAAAAACAAATCCCAGAAGGATCACATCGATCCACAAGTAGCCTAACCGCAGCCAGAACAAAACTCAGTGTATTCTAAAGGGTCACAAAGTGTAGATAACCACCAATGTAATCGTCAAGATGTCTAGCATCCAATAGAAAATAACTACATATATGCAAAAGCAGGATAATGTGACCAATTACACAGAGAAAATGTGTATAATAGAAACAGATCCAGAAGCCACAAAAATGATGGCATTATCAACCAGTCTTTCAAGGAGTAATTGTACATATGTTCAAGGGTATAATAGGGAAATGGGAAAATAATGAGAAAATATAAGATTTAAAGAAGTAGCAAACAGAACTTCTAGAGCTGAAAAATAAAATATTTCAAATAAAAAAATATTCCCTGGATCAGCTTAACATCAGATTAAATGCTTAAGAAGAAAGAATCAATGAACTCAAAGATACGGAAGTAGAAATTATCCAACTGAAACCCAGAAGAAAAAAGACCAAAAAACATTGTAAAAGTTTTGGAGACCTGGAGGACAAAAACCAAGCAGTAAAATATATGTATGTTTGGGGTCCTGGAAGGAGGGGAAATGGAGTGGGAAAACATTTCTTTTAATTTTTTAATGTTTGTTTATTTTTGAGAGAGAGAGAGAGACAGAGTATGAGCAAGGGAGGGGCAGAGAGAAGGAGACACAGAAGCAGGATTCAGGCTCTGAGCTGTCAGCACAGAGCCTGACGTGGGGCTCAAACCCATGAACTGTGAGATCATAACCTGAGCCACAGTCAGACGCTTACCTGACTGAGCCACCCAGTCTCCCCTGGAAAAATATTTGAAGAAAAAATGGCGTCAAATTTTCCTAATGTGATAAAACTACAGCCCACACACTTAAGCAGCCTAACAGATCCTAACAGGATAAACATAAAGGAAACCACATGAAGGCACGTTGTCACCTCGTTCCTGAAAACCAGTGGCAGAGAAAATCTTAAAAATATCCAGAGTAAAGCTAAAATAAATCCTATACAGGGAACAGAGTGAAGACACCAAGACGTGATGTCTCATCACAAACCGTGCAAGACATAAGACGCAGAAACGACATTTTTTTTTAAACATTTATTTATTTTTGAGAGACAGAGAGACAGAGCATGAGCACGGGATGGGCAGAGAGAGAGGGAGACACAGAATCCGAAACAGGCTCCAGGTTCTGAACTGTCAGCACAGAGCCTGACACAGGGCTCGAACTCACAGACAGTAAGATCATGACCTGAGCTGAAGTCGGACGCTCAACCGACTGAGCCACCCAGGCGCCCCAGAAATGACATTTTTAACAGAGGACGTGAACACTTTTAGAGACAACAAGCCTGAGAGAATTTGTACTCAGTAGGTTTGTATTAGAAATAGTGGAGGTTTTCAGGCTGAAAGAAAATGAGAAGAGGGAGACTCGGATCTGCACTGGAAACGGTAAATATCTGTAAATTTAGAATAATCCCTTCTCCTCCTGCCTTTTAAAAAGATAATTTACTGTTAAAATTGAAAACACTACAAACCGTAGTGTTCTATGGAGTTTAAACAAATAGAGAGGCAAGACACGCTACAGACTAACATCTTCTGTTAACATACATGCAAAAACCTTTAATTTCGAGAAATCTAATGTAGGCATATGGAGAGGACAACACTGTCTGGTGCTCATCCCAGGAAAATGAGGTTGGCTTAATATTCAACAACGCAATAGGTATTTCATCCTACTGGTAGGGGAAAAAAAAACCCTATGATCCTTTCAATAGATAAGTTAAAAGCTTTTGACAAAATTTGCCACTCATAATGCTAAAAATATTTTAGCACAGTATGTAAGCGATGAATCATGGGAATCATGGGACTCTACCCCTCAAAACCAAGAGTGCCCTGTAAACACTGTACATTAACTATCTTGACGATAAATTTTATTAAAGAAAATTCTTGGCAAATTAGAAAGAGAAGGAAACATTCACAACTGATAAGGGGCTTCCCAGCCAACCGAAGTTTATTGTTAAAACTACATTTAATGGCAAAAGCCTGAACGTTTGTGGGAACTTAGCAAGCACGTCCATCCTCACGAGTCCTACGCACTGTTTTACCTGTAGCCCTAGCCTGGACAATAATACATGGGGGTGGGCGCCTGGGGGGCTCAGTCAGTTGGGTATTCAACTTCAGCTCAGGTCATGATCTCGAGGTCTGTGATTTCGAGCCCCATGTCCGGTTCTGTGCTGACGGCTCAGAACTTGGAGCCTGCTTCGGATTCTATGTCTCCCTCTATCTCTCTGCCCCTTCCCCGCTCATGCTTTGTCTCTCCTGCTCTCAAAAATAAATAAAACATTAAAAAAAATTTAAAAGAAACAAAAAAAATAATACGTGGGGGAAAATAAAAGGCAAACACATTGAACAAGAAGCAGTTAAACTGTCTTTATTTACAGAAGACACGATCGTGCATGTAGAATATTCTAAGAAAGCTAGAAAAGCATTGCTAAAACAAATAACCAAATTTAGCAAATTCTCTGAAAACAGAATCAAAGTACAAAAATCCGTTTGGCCCTATAGCATAACAAACAAATGGAAAATAAAATTCTAAAAATGGCACCACAAAAATGAAATATTTAAGGATATATACTTATTCACTACAGTTATATATACCTAGTATATGATATATATAAGTTATATATTATATAACTATTTGGGAATATATGTATGTTTGCATACATACTAAAAAAACTACCAAATATTGAAGAAAGAAAGAAAAACCTACATAAACGGAGAGGATTATCTTGTTCAAAGACTGAAAGACTCCAGAGCAACATGTTAATTCTCCCCCAATTGCTCTTTAGATTCAATATAATTCCAATCAAAATTCAAGTGGCCTTTTTTTTTTAATTGACAAACTGATTCTAAACTTTACCTGGAAATTTTAAAAAACAGAACAGGCAAATGGTTTTGGAAAAAAAAAAAACCACAATAGTGTCTTAGTCTGTTGGGGCTACTGTAACAAAAAATCATAAACTGTGTGACTTAAAAAATAGAAATGTATTTCTCACAGTTCTTGGGACTGGGAAGTTCAAGATCACATGGTCGGGGAGGGTGGGAGCAGGGATTGGGGAGGCGGGGAGGAGAGAGAGCTCTCTGGTACAGGACTATAACCCTACTATCCTAGTGGCCCTACCCTCATGACCCCATCTAAACCTCGTTACCTTCCAAAAGCCACATCCCTAAATACCATCATCACACTAAGGGATAGCGTTCCAACATGAACTTGGAGATGGGACACAAACACGGACCCACAGCAAACAGCAAAGTGGAAGTCTTACCACTGCTTGATTTCAGTGCTTACAGTAAAACCGCAGTAACCAAGACACTGTGGTACAGCCATACGGACAGGCGTATAAATCAACGGGACAGAATAGAGATTCAAGAAATAGGATCACACTTATATAGTCAATTAAATTCCAATAAAATTGTCAAGATAATTTAGTAGAGAAACAGTAGTTTTTTTCAAAAACGGTGCTTGAGCGACCGAGCATTCACGTGCAAAAAACTTGGCTTTGGTTCTTCCCTTCGGCTGTGTCCGAAAGGTACTATGAAATGGACCACAGAATTAAACATCACAGCTGAAAGTATAAACTTTTAGAATAAGATACAGGATAAATATTCACAATCTTGAGGTAAGCAGAGGTTTCCTCGGGCACAGAGGAGCCAAAGCAGAAAAGAAACAATTATAAATAGGGCTTCACTCGATATTAAAAACGTTTGCTTTTCCAAAAAAAAAAAAAAAAAACTAGTAAAATTAAATTAAGTCGCAAACTGGAATGAAGTATCTACAATACAAATTGGAAAGAGCCCAATACACGGAGACCAATGATTTTTTAAAAGATGCTTGAGCAAACTCTTCACGAAGAAGAGAGGGGAGGGGCTGACGAGCACCTGGTGGTCAGAAAACGCAAATTAAAATCGGCGAGCAGCTCTGGGATGGTTAGGTCCCTGGTGAAGGTAACACGTGTGTCGAATGTGCAGGGCAACAGGGATGCTCGAAGGCATCGCTGCCGGGGCCCACACGCGTCGGAGCGCAGGTGGGCAGCTTCGCAGAAGGTCAGCGTGGACTTCACCTGAATCCCAGCAAGGCGCTCTGAGGCAGTGACCGCGGGGCGGCGAGTGCCTGTCCGCACAGACGCGCATTCACGCACGCTCATAGCAGCTCCATTTGCAGTCGTCCCAGCTGGAAACAGAGACAGACGCCCATCCGCAGGCAACCGGGCCGTGACACTGTGGCGGCTCCGCTAAGGAATGGCTGGTGCTGTCCAGGGTGCACGTGCTGATAGCCGACAGTGTGGCTGAGCAAACTGCGGGAAACGAGAGAGGAAGCGCACACCGCGACGAGCCCGTGCGGGTGGAGTTCTAGAACAGGCACCTGTAAGCACAGAGCGGATCGGAGTTTGCCTGGTGCCAGAGGTGGGGAGGGGGAGGCTTTACCGCAAGGCGCCCCGAGGCGACTTTTCTGCAGGGTTGGAATAGTCTGTCTTGCTCTATTTTTGGTAGTGGTGTACACGTTTGTCCAAACTCATCAGAGTCTACGCTTAACATGAGTGCTTTTTGTTGTGTGGAAATTAACCTGCACAACATTGATTTGCCCAAGTGTGTGGGACCTTCCAGGGACAAGCAGCTGGGTGTCAGAGACCGGTGAGCCAGCACACAGCAGCCCCCGGGGCACCTGCAGCGGGGTTAGCACTCTGGGTGTCGTAGTGCGGGCAGAGGCCTCGCCCAGGCTCCCGAGGTGGGCGAAGCAGGACGTACGGGTCTCCACGCGGCTAAGAGACCGTTTCCTGTATCACCGACGAAGGGATTTACGCAGGGGCTGACATACGGAGACTTGGTTTTCATGCTCGCACTTGGCACTCGTGTGGGTAGTAAATCGTAAGAGGCCACACAGGAGACCTGGGTGTGAAGTCAGATATGAAAATGTACAGAAAGTGAGAAGTGGGCGGCTTTGGAAATTGATTTGCTGAGGGATGAGAGAAAGGGAAGACTTAAAACAATGTACAAGTAAAATGTTTTCAAAAGGCACCCAGAGGCGCTTGGGAGGCTCCGTAGTTAAGCATCTGACTTCGGCTCAGGTCATGATCTCACAGTTGATGAGTTCGAGCCCCTCGTCGGGCTCTGTGCTGACGGCTCAGAGCCTGAAGACTGCTTGAGATTCTGTGTCTCCCTCACTCTCTGCCCCTCCCCCGTTCACGCTCTGTCTCTGTCTCTCTCTCAAAAATAAATGAACATTAAAAAAAAATCTCTAAAAAAGGTAGATAGCCCATACAAAAGGGACAAACCTCTTCAGCAGTTTACAAAGGAGGATCTCCAAACGGCCGATAAACATGAGAAGAAGTGTGCAATGTCATTAATCATCAGAGAAACGCTGACGGAATCCCAGGCTCTACCCTTTCGCACTCCCGTGTTTGGCAACAATTTGACATTTTGTTGGGGATGCAGAACAGAAGAAACACACATTAATCGTTCGGTGAGCATTACCTACTGGAACCGAACACACGCATTCTCCATGACCTGCTGATTTCACGCACCCGGGCATCCAGCCTCGTGCGAAAACGCACCCGGTCGTGTGTACCGGCTGGTCCGTAGCAACCCCGACTACAATAGCCCCTCGCTGGAACCAAGTCAGGCTTCCGTCAGCAGTAGAGTAGATACGTGAAGGGACGTAGATTCTTACAATGAAACACTTAAGCAATAAAGATGAACAAAGTACATCAATACGCATGGATGAATCTCACAAATGTCATGCTGAGCGAGAGAAACCAGACGCGGGTACACCTGGCATGATTCAGTTTATGAATCCTTCCCCAGCAGCAGCCACGCTTCGGTACGGGGTCTGAGGCTGCACATTCCGGTGGCTACGCGGTAGCAGCAGCAACGGCAGAAGCGAGAGATAGTCATCCTAACCGTCAAGATGGGGGACGCTCTGTGGAAGGGACTCTTGAGGTCCTCCTGGGCCATGTCTTGGTTTGGGAGATGGTGACATGCATGCTTGCTTTACCACTATTCATTAATCCGAGCAGTGATGTTTTATACACCTTTTTTTAATGTATATTACATTCGACAACTTAAAAATTTTAAAAGGTCAGCAAAATATGGGACGGTCCCTGAAAACTTAAGACGCGCAGGGCCGCCAGGCACGGCTGCACAGGTTGTGCGCTGCACAACACCAGCGGGAGCCGCTCACAGAGACGGCAAGATCCCAGAAGGGAGTCAAGAGCGGAGAACCGAGCGCCTGGTCTGAGGCCTCGGTAGATCCTTCAGGGGAGAAGAATGAGAAGCTGGGAGCGAGGAGGGTGAGAGGAGCAAGCTGAGGGCAAACGCGGCTAGCACGCCCCTCCCCCCACCAGGTGGGATACGGGTGACGCTCCTCGGGCCCTCCCGGCTGCCCACGAATGAAGGAAAGGAGAGAAAACCAACGGTTAACGGACAGAGGTCACAGTCAGGCAGGACGCGGGTCTCCATCAGTGTACAGATGCCTCAGTAAGCTACCAGAAAAAGGCCGTCTTACCAGGAGCCTAATCCCCAGGAACCTGTAGACTCAGATCCCTGAAGCCCCCTGTCACCCTCCCCTCCATGGTCACGTGGGAACAAAGGCGAGGAGGAAGTGGCAGGTAAAACTAAATTTCCTTGTGACCTGCGGCCACTGACAACTACTTGAGGCAAACACGGAGAGAACATTTCTCCAGGAGCCCTGCCGTCCGAACGTTAGTCCTGACTTTAATCCTAAAGTTAGTGCCTTCCGGGAGGGAAAGCAGCCTCGGCTGGAGGACAGCAAGGCCTCGGGTGTCTCAGGAGTCCTCCTAGCACATCCAGGTCCCTCCGGAGGCCTCCCTGCTGCCTTTACCTCCCCAGCTCCCTAGTGCATAACCAGCCACTCCTCACAGCCCAGGGCAGCTCTTCCCGTGCTGAATTAAAATCACCTTTTTTCACCAAAGACGTCTTCAAGGTTTCTTTCTTAGTCAGCTCCTGACCCCACAAACCCCACCGTCACCCCAAAACTTCATCAGCAGGAGAGACCAAGCCTCCTGTTCCCCCCACCCACCACCGCGAATCCCCCCCCCCCAGAGACCAGAGGCCACCAGATCAAAGCTGCAGGGGTCAGAGTCCCAGACCCTCCCAGGGAGGAAGTGACCGAGGGGACCAGAAAAGTGACCAAAGGAGGGACTGTATCCTGTCCTGCAAATGAGGACTTGCTATGACTGCGCAGTCAGGGTCCTTCTGTGTGGACTCGTTTTATGGGGGAGCAAACGGAGGCCCGAGAGAGGGGAGGTCACCGTCCTCAGGCTGCAGGGGTTAGCTGTCAGGCGGTAGCACCAGGGGACCTCATTTCTTATTCTAACTCAGTGGATTAACTCGGGGTGAGGATTCCCACTGGAGACAAGTGCGGCTGGTTAACATATTTGCGTGATAACAGGGTCTTTAGGGAAGAAACCTCAGGCCCTGGGAAAGCCAGCGAAGCAGCCTTTTTGCTCCCGGACATTGTGAATTTGAGAAAAGCCAGGGCCCCCGCCCCACAGAGGGTGATGTAAGCCCAGAATTGGGCGCGTACTTTAAGGGGGGGGTCACAGATACCCTCTCCCCCCACCACCCCATCGGAGGCCCAGGCTGACACCTGCGGGGGCCAGAGTTCGTCCCTGTGGAGGGAGCTGTGCAGGAGGAGGAGGAGACAGACAGACAGACAGAGGAGAGGACCAATTCTCTTCTGTCGTTTATTAATAACGATACCAAGTATCTAAGGTCGGGAGCGACAGCTCACTCACAACTAGGGGCTCACACTAGAAACCTCCTGCGGCTCTCCGAGGCCGCCCTGGGACGCCGGGCCCCGGGGGCAGAGACCCTGGCGTGAGACGCCCCGTGGCCACGGTGCGTCTGGTCCGCGTGGGCCGGGGGCCGGCCGGCTTATTTCCAAAGCCGAGCAAGGGACACAAAAACTCCAACAACAACAAAATCCACCCGTCGTTAGCCATTTCCCAAACCTAATGATTGTAATTAAGGCAGAGAGGAATGTCCGGGATATTTTAGGCGGCATCCAACATATCATTTTGAAAAATGAGAGCAGGGTTGGGAAGCCGCGGGGAGCAGCCCCGATAAGATGCAGCAACTCCTTTCGTTCATTCTCAGCACGGGCCTCACTTTATTCAGCCCCGAGCGGCGGCCAGCACAGTGGGGGGCTAGCCGGCACCTTACCCTGACTCCCGGGCCGCATACGGAGACCTGGGCGGGTCTGTGCGTTCCGCTATGCACTCGATTTACACTCGCGGCTCCCCCGACACAGACACCCTCATCAGGGTCTGTGTAAACATGCAAGGAGGCCCCTGTCCGACCCCCCACCCATCACGGGCTCTGTGTGCAGACAGACCTGACTCCCCAACCCGGCCGCACCCGGCCTCCTGCAGCCTGCCCGGAGGTCTCCTCGCACGTTGATTCCGGAGCCCAGGAGAGCCTGGGGAGCAGAGGGTCCTCCCCAGCCTCGGGGCGAGAGTCCCCGGGCCCCAGTGCTTCTTTCTGCTTGTGTGTTCCTTGGGTCAAGCCATCTCTCTCCTCTGGGGACTCAGGAAGGGGCTGCTGTCAGTCAGGAGCAGCTAATATCTGTCTGACACCTACTGGGCATTAGTGTCAGCACAGCGACGTATCGACAGGCTGGGGTCATTCCTGTTTGTTCCCGATGATAAAGATGTCACTTGAGATGGGACGGCTGGGGACTCGCACAGGCATGCGCCCTTCAAGTCTGCGAGGCTGCAGGAGGGCGCGGGGGTGGCACGGGCCCGGCGGGCGGCGTGAGTCCCCATGCAGCTGTCGCTGCAGGCACACGGGCGTGCAGGAGTGTGTGCGGACACTTGCTGGGGGGCGTGTGGCAGTGGCCTCTGTGGGTGCCGACGTGTCCATGAGCATGTGGCCGGGGCCACCGAGAGTCTGTCTGTCACTAACCAGAGCAGACGCAGCGACTTGAGGGAGTGGTGCCAGGTGAGGGTGGGCTCTGTGCCTACCCGGGGCACGAGAGGGTGCATGCTCAGGGGTGATGCGTGGGATGTTGGGGCCATTCAGGCTTGGGGTGTGGGGGAGGGTCTTTGTGTCCCCACCGGGAGGTCTCTCCTCTTATCCGCCTCTCGAGAAACAGGGGTGCGTGGCTTTATTCCTGGGATGAGAGGCCGGCGTTTGAGCATTTTCACCTTCTCACCTAAGGACGGAACCATGCAGCTCACCGATAAGCACACACACGTGCGCACACATCCCCGCGCAGCCACGCACACCCCGCTCGCCCTCCGGCGCACGGGAGCCGAGACCCTGAGAAGCCTGGTCACCCACCTTCCTTGGGGCACCGTGCCGCCACGCCCCGGGCACCTGCACGAGTCCTGGGGCCTCCGTGGCCGAGAGTGGTCCCCTTGCCTCGTGGCAGTTCTGGTCTTTGGGTGCAAACCGCCCTCTCGAGGGTCCGCCCCAAGCCGACGGCCCCGGGGAACGGAGCCGGTGAGGTGACAACCGGAACCCACCCGCGCTCGCGACGTGGCCGCCACGCTGCCCGCGCTGGATGGCCGCGGCCTCTTGAGTCTCCGCAGCGGTGCGCACCGCACTCTCCCTCACCGGGACTGAGCCGGGCTGCCGGCTACCTGCGGGAGACTCCGGCCACCCCATCACTTCTGTCCACCGGCTCCGCTTCCCCGGATCCGAAAAGGACTGTGGCCGGCGGGCGGTTTCTTTCCTCTCCCTCCCCACACTCGGCGAGCTCAGATGAGTCCGTTCGGCCAGCAGGTACAAGCGGGAGTGAGGCACGCTGCTTCCTAAGCTCTCTCCCCGAAACGCATCAGCCGTGCCCTCCTCTGGGCCTTCTCCCCCCCACCCCCCCAGCTGGCCCCTAAGAGGAGGCGGTGGGTTAAGGGCGCAGACCTGCCCTGAGCGCCGTGGACTGCGTGTTTCTGAGTTGGGGCATTTCTGCCGATCGGCCACGGCACGCTGTTCTCAGAAACACAGAAGGGGAGCTGCTTAGACGGCAGAGATGCGGGCTCACGCAGGGAGGCCCTGGATCTTACAGGCTGGAAGTGGCGGCCCATTAGGGCACCCCGCAGGGCAGTCTCAGAACACAGGGGACGCCAGGGACAGCCGCCCCCCTGCTGGAGAAGAAGTGGTTGGGAAGAGCGAGAAAATTAGAACAATGATTGGAACAAAGTCCGCCACGAGCGGAGCCCAGGCAGGGGTGCGGAGAAGGGGCACGGCTCCGCCGGAGGAGGGCGCCCAGCCGGTGCCCACACGCCAAGTGCATGAGTCTTCAGAACCCACGACCTTGCTGGCTTGGAACGCCAACTGCTTCGAACCACAGACAATTGAGTGTAAGTGTGGGGGCCTCTGCCTTGCACAAGACTCCCTCATTAATACTTCCTGGTCGGGCGCGCCTGGTGGCTCAGTCAGTTAAATGTCTGATTTCGGCTCAGGTCAGGATCTCATGTTCATGAGTTTGAGCCCCACGTCGGGCTCTGTGCTGACAGCTCAGAGCCTGGAGCCTGCTTCGGATTCTGTGTCTCCCTCTCTCTCTGCCCCTCTCCTGCTTATGCTCTGTCTCTCTGTCTCTCTCTCTCAAAAATAAATAAACGTTAAAAAACTTTAAAAGAATACTTCCTGGTCAGATGGTAGGGCCAGTCCAGGGGCAGCGGGTGGGTCGAGGGTGGGACCTCCGCACCCAAGTCTACCGCTCCCGATGGTCTCGAAGAAGCGGTCCCTGAGAAGATGAGCCAAACCCAGAGGCCCAAAAGCCAAAAAGGGCTACAGACCTAAGCCTCATGCATGAAGGACTTTGTCTGTGATTACTCAGGCCTGGAACAAAGTGCAGGCCCCCGGGGCCGCAAGGACACTGGTTTGTCAAATAGGAGGCAAGCTTTGCTTGCAAACGCCGTGACCGTGGGACCTATCTCCCCGAAGCTTCAGCCTTCGAGGAAGGCATACTGCAGCCCCTCCCCCGGATGCACAGGGGAGCCCCGCGGGGAAGCCGAGGCCACGGACAGTGGACGGAGAGCTCCGGAGAGCAAAGCCAGAATCTGACCGGAGAAGGTGCTCGCTTCGGGGACAGGGAAACAGGCAGAGGGGAACCGGGGTCTGGCGGTACGAGACGCTCACACAGTTTTGGGGCCCTGTCGTATTGAAAATACACATAAACACAAGTGTGAAGATAACATAAATATAAACATACACAAACTTGGATTATGGGACGGATATTTAAAATGAGATGAAAACTTGTAACGCCTCTGAAACATCAAAAGGCCAGCGAAAACATTTTCTTTCGGTCTGTGGTTTTGGCTTCATTTTGACTACTTTTCCTCATATTTGAATTTTGGGTGTCATCCATAATTGTGAAAGAACTGTAAAAATTAGTGGGAAACCGGTGCGTCTCACTGCCGCTGCTGTGTGGTCCCTGCGTAATCAAATGATCCCACGCGATTTAGGTTGACTCATTGAAGAAGCAGCATCAGAGGGGCTTCTAGAAACTGTGCCCTCGCCAGACAGCCCACCAGCCCTACACCACCCCCCGGGCCTCCCTGATCTGACCACCCCCTCAGCCGCACCTCCGAGGCCGCTGCAACGTCCCCAGACAGGGTGGAAACGCACCAGGGAAGGTCGGAGCGGCTCACAGTGGCTCCTGTAAACACACGCCATGACACAGCCCTCAGGAAGCCCATGGATGATTTAAGCACGGAAGCCGGAAGACCTGACGGACACAGAAGAGCAACTGAGAAGGTTTGGAGCTGATGTCCCTGTGACATGAGCTCTCCGAGGCGATGTGGGTGACGGAAAAGTGAGGTGCCCTCGCCTCAGGAGATGAGGCTGGACCCCGCCTGCCATTGGCTCCGGCCATGCCGGTCCCCTCTCTGCCTGCCTTTTCCCCAGGTGAGCAAAGCAAGGCAGTGAGGATGCCGGGCCCACATACCCCCTCCAGTTGCTGCAAGGATCAGAACCCTAAGCACTACAGGAAGTCCTTTGTCAGCCATGCCATGTTCTAGGGAGCTCAGATATCACCGATGCTGGTGTGCGTGGGGGAAAGCGGGTGTGAGCCTCCGCAGAGCCCTCCATCACCGCAGACCAACCGGCAGGGCGACCTCGGAGTGAAGAGGCTACCGTCTGGGCATTTCCACTTGCAAAGCCCCTCTTCCTCTTTTTCCACTGTTCGTTAACTCAGAAATACGTCAGGAGCACCTGCTCCGTTGCCGAATGCTGGCGTTACCGAGGTGAAGAGGCCAGCCAAGTCCTTGCTTTCAAGGGGCTTGTGATTCAGTCGTGGAATGAGCCCGGGGGTCGATATTAGACCGGACCAGCCCTTCCCCCTGGCTTGACTGTCACAGGCTGGAGTCCATTCTGCCAGGAGTCAGTCAAAGACGGAACGCACCACAACCACAGTGGTCTCTACCCAGGTCCATCCTAATTTTCACACCGGGCTTCTTGTTGTGGTTATCGTTGATGCGTTGGTGGTAGAGATGGTTACAGTCGTCGGCTTTGTTGTTGCCGTTGTTGCGGTGGCGGTGGTGCTGGTAGTTTGCAGTTGTAACAGTGGCAGTGATGGTGGTAACCACGGTGATGGTGGGGGTGGCAGTGGTGGTCATGGTGGTGATGATGGTGAAGGTGGTGGTGGTGGTGGTGGTGGAGGTGGTGGTGGTTAATGCTGTGTTGTCGTTGGTGGTGGTGGTGGTTGATGTTGTGTTGGTGGTAGTGGTGGTGGTGGTAGTGGTGGTGGTTAATGTTGAGTTTATGGCAATGGTGGTGGTGGTGATAGTGGTCGTGGTTGATGTTGTGTTGGTGGTAGAGGTGGTGGTGGAGGTGGTGGTGGTTGGTGTGTTGTTGTTGGTGGTGGTGGTTGATATGTGGACTGTCTCCGTCGATGTTTGGACTGTATCCGTTTCCAGGTACATCCATACGCCCCCTTTTCCAGAGAGCCAGATGTACTTATTTTAATTATTGATAGAGAAGTTAATTAAAACACGGACTTTCTGCAAGCCCCAGAACACCAGTCTTCAAATGTTCTCTCTGTGCCATTTATTATGACCCTGTGTGCACCGGCAGTAATCCAGCCTTCAATCTTTGTGACAATGTTCTGATCCTAGCCAATTTAAATAATTCTACCAGTAAAAATTCCACAAGATGCTATCAAACATTTTATGAGTCTAAATATATAGCACCAACTGTGTCTAATCATCCTTTTTTTTAAATCCTACTGGGAGGAAACAAGCAATAAAGAATGTGTGATATAATTTGTTCTTGTGAGTCCCTTTTATTATTGTTCCAGAGTCCCGACTCTTGCATTTCTTCTCCTAATTTCCCCATTATTTTATTTGCTTGAAAACATCCGAAGCGACATCTGGGACAGTTTTGTTCACCACTGTATGAAGGTAGGACTCTTTCCACAATGCGTTATTCATCAGCTAGCTGTGGTGTCGCAACATTCGACATCTTGGCCTTGAGAAAAACAGAAAGACGCTGCAGCCCGGGGAGTCGTGCTCCGACCCAGCTGCTGGCTGCCTGACCCTGGGCTGGGGTTAATTGCTGAGTCTTGATTTCCCCGTCTAGAACTTTGGGGTCATAATGCCAACTTGCCAGCCTGTCCTGAGGGTGCTGTGCAGTCAGGACATGGAGCTCCCAGAGCTGAACTCTGCACAGAGGGGCGGGATTCCATGGGAAGGGACGATGCTCCCCAGGGCAGGAGCACCGAGGGGTCACTTCTCCAAGCGCACCTGCCGATTCCTCCCTTGTGCCACCCGTCGGCATCCATCCTTAGAGACCGTCAGCCAGGGTGGGATACCCTTCGGGTATGTGGGCATTTCCTCCCCTCCTCATTATTGGGTTCTTATCTCCTCTCCCTGGAGTCTTCCCTGCACAGGAAAACAACAAGAAATCAATGTTGACTCAGAAGCCCACTTACTGGTGTAGAAGTGGCTTCATAATGCGTAAGGCTGAGGACAAAACGAAGCTGTGAGCCCTCTGTTCATAAAGTATTAAGAATTTTCCAGGGGTGCCTGGGGGGCTCAGTCAGTTAAGCATCTGACTCCTGATTTCAGCTCAGGTCATGATCTCATGGTTTGTGGGCTCTGTCTGCACAGAGCCCGCTTCGGATCCTCTGTCCCCCCCCCCTTGCTCCTCCCCCACTCTCACTTTCATCTCAAAACTAAATAAACCTTAAAAAAAAGAATTTCAAAATGGCGAGAGATTTAACCAAACTTGGCCCCTTCTAAGCGACTGTGCCGTGGCACCTGTCCCTCACAGAGCCATCCCTGGAGGGGGCGAGGGCGCCCGTCACCCTTCCTGCTCACCACAGGCTGGGTGCTCCACGTGCTTAATTTTAACTTTACTCTCTCGAGAGCCCCAAAGCGTAGCATTTTTAGCCCTTATTCACAAGGGCTTGAAAAGTTGCGACGTTTCCCCAGGCGCAGATTTCCGGAGTCCTGCTCTGCTGAGGAGACTTGACTCCCGTTGGCACCCGCATGGCCTTCTTGGGCTGCAAAGGCTGTGAGGAGCCTGGAACAGATTGTCCCTCGCAGACTCAGAAGGAAGCCGTCTGCCAACACCTCCGTCTTGGTCCTCCAGCCTCCTGACCTGGGAGAAGGTAGCTCTCCGGTGCTCACACGCCCTGCCGGTGGTGCGTTCTCGTGGCCACCGTAGTCACTCACGTGACAGGTACGGCAGGGGTCCGTGCTATCCACCGAGTATTTCTGGTTCTTCTGCGCACATGGTGGGACCTCCGCTCCCTGCACCATTCAGTTCGGGGTGGCCTTGGGATGTGGTTTGGTCGGCGCAGTGTGGGGTAGGCAAAAAGCGTGTGTTAACTCTGACGGACAATCCCAGCCCCGTGAGGGTTCAGCACATGCCCCGCCATCTGCGGAGTGATGGCAGGAGCGGTTCTGTCATAAAGCCCCTCCAGCCTCCATTCGCAGGGAATGGCACTCATCACGGGTCTCCTGCCCGCCTGCAAGGACCTTGAGTGAATGAGGAATAACTCTGGTTATGCTGAAGCACGGAGCTTTGGGGATGCTTGTTACAGCAGCATAACCTAGCCTCTCCTGGCTGATACAGGTAGAATGGACAAAGGAAGAGAGGGAAGGAAGAGAAGAGGAAGGATGTTTGCTGGATGACAATCAGTTTCCCTCGAAGAAGAGTAGAACTTGGGGGCTTCCGTGAGGCAGCCGATGTGCCCCTTGGCTTCAGTCACTGATCCCAGTAGTTTAGACGGAGTGAGCCCATGTATGCAGCATACGCACCCACGTATGTGTGTGGACAGCATGTGTACATGCACGCGTGTGTGCACACAAGGTCACGTAACTATTCAAAGGAGTTCCCTTCTTAAGTCGGCAATCCGCGGGGCTCGGGGGACAGAGCGTGCGTTAGTTCAACCGAGCTGAAACCGCTGAGTCGGGGACACTGCGCGTCTGACACACGGGCCCTTCCTCCTGCTCTAGAGCCGGAGAGGCTCACCTGGGCCCAGGTGAGCGTAGGAAGGAGCTAACGGTATGAAAGAGCCGATGTCGAGGTGATTTGTTGTAATAAGCCATCCCCCCGCGGTCTCTCTCGGCAGAGGTTTGAAATATGCCAGAAACTCACTTAAGGCAGAAGGATGATAATAGACTCTGAGCTCCAGAAAACCAGCTACTTTAGAGCCAAATCAGTCTTCATCAGAACTAATCCATTAAAAAAAAAAGAAAGCGGTGTGCCTGGTTCTATGCAGGACATTTGCATATGTTTCAAGTTCTTAACGGAGAAAAATCTCCACGTGTCAGGATGGGAAACTGAAGACGGACCCCATTCCCTTCAAAACGAGCGAGAGGTGTCGTTTTTAACGAAGGCAGAGGACGGACCCCGTTGCTCCTCCTGCTTCCTCCGCTCCCACAAATTGGGAGCCTCTCTGCTAAAGCCGCGGCAGAGAAAGGAGCACAGAAATCGCGCCGTTGGCTTGAGTGGGGCTCGTTAGTCTTTTCACCCCCTGAACTCAGGCTAGTGTTTCGGCCACGGGCCGGACACCGATTCCACAGGGCGACATCTCCCGACCCAGCGGGGTTTCTGCGGGGCCCGGGGCTCCAGCTCAGCACCAGCTTACCTTTTTAAATCAGCAGCGAGTCCCCCCGCTTGTCCTGCCCCCCCACTGCAGACATGGAACAGAAGGACGGCGGGCGGGTCCTGGGGGCTTCCCGAGCAGAAGGAGCAGAGCATGGGGACAGGGCGTCCGTACAGGAAGGACCTCACACATTTGTCGCGGCAGGATGTGCTGAGCCGGAGTCGGCACGGGGCCACCGCAGTGCTCCCCGGCCCCCGCCGTCTTTCTAGCGAGCGGATCATTCCAGCTTTGAGTCTGCGGCTTCGCCGCTACCCGTGAGTGTGGCCTCCAGAAAATCACTCCTTTAGAAACAATTGCTTGGCTACTGTTAAGCCTCCATTTAGTCTAGAAGTTTCCTTCGCCTGCAGGGTGGGACTTTCTGACAGGCGGAATGTGAAGATGGCTTTCAGGAATCCTGGCTTCTGGTTTCATACCCTGTATAATCCCCTCCCTTGTGTGGGTGGGCCTGGCCTGATCAGGCGAGCCCTTTGAAAGAAAGGTTTAGAGAAAAGAGAAAGAAGGAGACAGAGAGACCCAAAGCCACAGAGATGCTCTCCTGTTGGCCTTAACCGGGGACACTGCTTGGCCTGAGCCACAGGAGAGCAGCTCTGGCCATAAGCCAGCAAGAAGGCAAGGATCTCAGTCCTATGAAAGCAAGAAATTGAGTTCTGCTGATACAACTTGAGCGTGAAGAAGACCTCGAGCCCCAGAAAGGGTCCCATCCAGCTTCCATCCCAGGCTTGTGAACTGCTGAGGCGAGAGCCCAGACTCGTGACCTCTGGGAACCCCGAGACCATCAACGGATGGTGTCCCGAGCTGCCAAATGTGTGGTCATTTGATACACGGCTTAGATAATCAATGCAGATTTTTGACAGGAAGTGGGCCTGAACCCTGACGGCCGCGCGCAGCTGCGTGGCTGACAGCGCGGGGAGGGACTGACTACCTTTCCTCCCTCCCTCTGCAGAGCCGCAAACCCGTCCCGCCCCGTACTGACCGAGTGTGTCCCGGGTGAGGCGGGGTTTCACGGACGTGCCTCCTCGTGTGAGCTCACGCTTTGTTAGAGTCGTCTGGCAGTGGCGTGTCTCCCAGAAAGTGGGTGCATACCTGGAGGGCGAGGGTCGTGTCTTTCATTTCTACCCCGGAACCCAGCCCTGCGCTGAAGAGCTCGGTGACTGCCGCAGGGCCTGATGGACTTGTTAATTCAGCAACGACTTGGGGACGCTATGGGGACAACCCTGCGGGAAGCTGTGGGGACAACCCCTCGGGTAAGCACTGCAGCCTCCCCACTCTGCAGCAGCTCTGGTTCGGGCAGGGTTTGGTCCACCCTTGGCTTGGGGCTCAGGGGCGGGCTTTGATTAGTTCCTGTCAAGCCGGGAGATCCCACCCACTGTACCGCAGACAGGAGCTCAGGAATGGGCAGCGCCCCAGCCCGCGCGCTGGTTAACTGGGTGACAGGGCATTCTGCTGCTTCGTGGTTGGGGGAAGAGAACTAAGCCCTTGCACTGTGGACAGTCAGACGTGCACACAGACCTTCTGCCGGAATTTCCCTCCAGAGGGAAGCCAGGCCCTGCACAGAGAAGCGGCAAGTCGAGATTATTATAAGGGAGTGGAACTGTCCTTGATCAAGCCATGCCTGAACACCAGTCATTTCTGGATTTTCCTTATTGTTATATAATCTGAGTTTTTTGGTATTTTTTTTTAGGTTTTTTTTTTTTTTTTTTGATTCTTGGCAACCAAAAGCAACCCCGATGAGCTAGGTAGGAAGGGCAGAAAATTATTCCCTTTTCATGGATAAGCATGGAGGCCTCAAGTTTTTAACTAAATGATATTGGAAACCATCAGAGCCAGAAATCATCAAAGGGAAAGAAGATGTGGTGTAATTTTTAAATGGACTATTACTTGGCGGTCAAAAAGAATGAAATCTTGTATTTGCAACAATGTGGACACAGAACTAGAATGTACGTGCTGAATGAAATAAGTCGGTTAGAGAAAGACAAATATCATATGATTTCACTCATATGTGGAATTTGGGGAACTCGACAGATGAACACAGGGGAAGGGAAGGAAAAATAAGATAAAAACAGAGAGGGAGGAGAACCATCAGAGACTCAGATACAGAGAACAGATGGAGGGTTGCTGGAGGGGTGGTGGGTGCAGGGATGAGTTAGATGGACGAAGGGCACAAAGGGGGGCACTCGGATGAGCACTGGGTGTCACGTGTAAGAGGAATCGCTGGGGTCTTCTCCTGGAGCCAAGGCTACACTGCATGTTAACTAACCTGGATTAAAAAAAATAAATACAAAAATATTAAAAACAAACTCTTTTTCAGTCTTTCTCACATTGTATTGGTAGCGAGATCTTCCTAAGTGCTTTAGAAAACTTTTTTTTTTAACATTTATTTATTTTTGAGAGACATAGAGACAGAGTGTCAGCAGGGGAAGGGCAGAGAGAGAGGGAGATACAGAATCTGAAGCAGGCTCCAGGCTCTGAGCTATCAGCACAAAGCCTGACTCGGGGCTCAAACTCACAGACTGTGAGATTATGACCTGAGCCGAAGTCGGACGCCCAACCGACTGAGCCACCCAGGCGCCCCTGGAAAACTTTTATAATTTCAAAACACACGTAGAAAGAAAGAAAAACTTGCTATAAATGAACTTGAATTCTTTTCTAGTAAGCGGTCGGCAGAATTCTCAGATGGTGCCCGCAGTTTCCACACTGTGGTGTACCCAATCTGTATATCCCTTCCCCTTGGATGTGGGCAAAATATCTGAGTACGATGAGATATCGCTGCCACGAAGGATCACGTTTGTCAGATGGCGGGAGGCGACGACGATGTCGAAGGTGTGATTAGGGTCCAAACCAGCCGACGTTGAGTTAATCCCCCAGCCGATGATCCTGGGTGAGCCTGACTTAATCAGATGCTCCCTTGAACGAGGCGAGAAGGAGCAGGTGCCCGCCTGCTGGCCTGGAGAGAAGCAAGCTGCCGTGCTGTGGGGGGCACCTCAGGGCAGGGAACAGTGGACAACCTCTAGACTCTGAGGGCCTCGGTCCTGCCATTGCAAGAAACAGAGTTTCACCAACCAGTGAGCTTAGAGAGAACTCTGGTCCCAGACGAGACGTAGCCTTGGCTGGCACGTTGATGTCAGCCTGGTGACACCCCGAGCAGAGAGCTCAGCCATGTCCACCCAGACTCTCAGAGCACAGAAACTATGAGATGACAAGTTTGTGGCTTTATAAGCCCTAATTTGCAGTGTTTTGTTACACGGCAATAGAAAACTAATACACAATGTAACTAACTCTCTGCATCTGTCTTTCTCTCTGTGCATCTATTTACCTATCCGTCTATAACTCAGGTCCACCCAGGGGAGTCCCTCGTTTGAGTAACTCAAAGCCAGCTGCTTAGAGAGCTTAAACACACCTGCAGAACCCCTTCATCTTGGCCATCTAGTGTATCCGAGTCACAATAGCAAATTCCATCGCATTCATGCATATGTTTCCATATCTGGAGAGATTCCCCCCCTTCAGACACCTTCCAAATACGTGAGTTCCCAGCGTTGCCCCATGAACTAGGCACTGTCGTCCTTGCTTTGCAAATGAGATGGCACTCAGGGTCAAGTGACTTGCCCAGTGATCCCAGCACCGGGTTCTGCGTGTGTGGTTGGCCCTCAACTCCAACCCATGTTGTGTTCTTTTTTTTTTTTTAAATGTTTATTTATTTTTGAGAGAGAGAGAGAGAGAGACAGAGTGTGAATGGGGGAGGGGAAGAGAGAGAGAGAGACAGACAGAATCCGAAGCAGACTTCAGGCTCTGAGCTGTCAGCACAGAGCTCGACACAGGGCTCAAACCCAGGAACCAAGAGATCGTGACCTGAGCTGAAGTCGATGCTTAACCGACTGAGCCCCCCAGGCGCCCCTACGACCCATGTTCTAATCAGTGAGGAGCCAACAACACGCACGTGAGGAAGCGAATGCAGGTTCGAATCCTGGCCTGTCACTCACTGGTTGGTTGTAGGATTTGAGTTGAGTGACGGCATCCCCCGGGGCGTCTGTTTCCCCCACAGTAAGGAGACGAGGGTTGCTGCTGGATGAGATGTGGCCATTTTGTTGGCAGGAACAGAAGAGAGAGAGTGACGCCATCACAAACTGAAGAACCAGGCGGGAAGAAGGACCACCCAGGACCCAAATTCCCGCCTCCTTTCCCCTTCTTATTTTTCAAAACTCTTCCAAATCCATAAACACCATCACAGGGTTCACGGGCCCGGCGTTCGGTAAGTACAAACCACCGAAGTTATGTCTAATTAGCTAGCCTCAACTGACATTAAGATAAATAACTTTTCAAATTATTTTTCTCTGTGAAATTAGGAATTATTGGAGGGCAACTGTCTCTATTTAAATCAATGAATTACAACAAATGTGATTTTCTTGGACTCTGAAAGAAGAGGAAAAATTTTAATGAGCTAATCAAGTTCTCCGTGTTGATGGTTGGAGGAAAATTCGAAAACACATTAATCAGCTATGGATGAAGCCGTTTGGAGGCATATCGTGTTGTCAGGAGCATGCATAAGCAATAATAATTTAATAACAAGCAACACTAGATGCCTGGTCCCCCGTGGGCAGGGCTTACTCACCGCGGCTTCTTGTTTTCTCTCGTTTATAGCTGAAAAGGCAGCATGCCCGCTGTCGGTAAAGAACACAGCTAGTTCGCACTCACACACCTCTGTTTCTGTTCCAGCCTCCTGCTGATATTCGTGTCTGGAGTTTGAAAATGTATCAAAGCAAATTTCCTCTGAAATCTGATCGTGTGCCCATAAGGGGAGTAGTAGATTCCAAGAAAGGAATGCAGAGTGGCGGCCCCCTTCCTGCCCATGCCGAGAGCTGGGGTGGGGAGGCCAAAGCCGACATCAGAGGAAAACGCATAGCCCAAGCCCAAGGACTGCGGGACAAGGAGAGTGAGCCTGACTGTCGTCACAGAGCCCGCCCCAAGACGCTGAATGTCTTGTTCCACTTTGCCATGTTTTCAGCTTCTATCCTGAGGAAGAAAGAGGCCAACTTCATCTTTAGATTTCACATGCTATTTAAGTTGCGAAAAATGAGAGAATACTGAATCAGTTAAGATACTTTCTATTGAAAGTGACAAAACTTGATAGAAACTGTCTTAAGCAAAAATGGGGATTTATTGGCTCGTGCGACTGCAAATCTTGGGACGCATTCAGCTCTAGACAGAATTATAAGCGAGACACAAACAAAAGCTCTCAGAACTTTCGTCACTTAGCTCTGCTTTCCCACCCTTGGTTCCAACCAGGGAGTGCCAGCTCTTCCTCCTGGCGGCAGCACGGAAGAGCCGGCCTCCCCGCCTCTCCCGGGAGGTGAGCGGGAAGAATGAGGCTCTTTTCTGTAGGTTGGGGCTAGAATCTTGCCATTCGCTAACTCACTGGCACCGGAGGATGGTCAGGAACTCAAGATTTAAGGGGCTTCCTGGATTCCCCACCCAGCTCTGCAACTTTGAGCTAGTTACTAAACCTCTCTGGGCTTCATCTATAAAAATACGATAGTGTCTACCACATAGAGGAAATATGAGACTTAGGGCTGTGCAGACGGAGCATTCGGGATAAGAGGCCGGTGCATGTTAGCCCTGGTGTGTGTCACAGGGCCAGGAGAGGGGTTATCTGGGCCGAGGGCTGAGGCTGGGTCCTCCGTGCTCCGCTGGCGCTCCGGGTCGGTGTCCACGGCCCCGCGGCTCTCCTGACTTCCACAGCCTGTGCTGCACACCACTCCCTCCGCTGGCTTGCTTGCTGAAGAAGCAAGCACTTGTCCGTCTGCATGGTGCAGTTCCCGGAAGGTCAAGCTCACCCGTGTGTCACTAGTTTGCGAACACAGCCTTACGCTCAAACTCTCCAAGCACGAGGACGTCTACGGAGCTTGGTTTCCACGGAGCCTCCTTCCCCTGACGGGGACTGACAGGGAAAGGCTTCCTCCCACTCGCTCGGAATTACACAGTAAGGACGTGGGCTTGGGGTGCCCTGTGGGGTGTGACCTCTATCCCACAACATGGGAAGTCGGGATGGCGGGGGGTGGGGGTGGAGGTGGGGTTGGGGGAGGCTCAGGCTCTGATGCTTGTAACTGGCGACTCTTGGAGGAAAGTTACGTAACATCTCTGAGCTTCAGTTGGGAATAATCTTGACCTGTCCAGTTGTTCACTTTTTAAATTTTTTTTAACATTTATTTCTTTTTGAGACAGAGACAGAACATGAGCAGGGGTGGGGCAGAGAGAGACCGAGACACAGACTCTGAAGCAGGCTCCAGGCTCTGAGCTGTCAGCACAGAGCCGGATGCGGGATTTGAACTCACAGACTGCAAGATCATGACCTGACGGATGCTTAATCAACTGAGTCTCCCAGGCACCCCAGTATTGTTTTTTTAATGTTTATTTATTTTTAAGAGAGAGCGAGAGTGCGCACGAGGTGGGGAGGGGTGGGGAGGGGGACAGAATCCAAACCAGGCTCCAGGCTCCAAGCTGTCAGCACGGAGCCCGACACGGGGCTCGAACTCATGAGCTGTGAGATTATGACTTGAGCCGAAGTCGGACGTTCAACTGACTGGGTCCCCCAGCCGCCCCCCAGCCATTCCCTTTTGAAACAGAGCGCTCCGCCTGAGCCTTCCTGGGTGCAGTCGCTCCGTCAGGTCCCCCGACCACGGTCAACTCATAGACAGCCTCTGTTTCAAACACTATTTTCAAATTAACTTTAAAGTCTATCTGCATGGAGGGCTTAGAATGAGGAAAGGAGGGTTAATTCGGTCTCTGAATTAGACCAGGTTGCAGAAGAAGCCGTACAGGTAGCGCCTTCCCAGGCTCACCCGGGGCTGCTGCGACGACACGGTCCCGCGTGCTCTCAGCAGCCGCCAGCTCAGCAAACGGCTCGTGGGGCCCCCTGGACAAACGTGCCGGTGCCTCTTCGCAAGAGCCCGCCTGTGCTTCTCGGCCCCGTGGCCCCGTCTCCCTCGCACCCCCTCGCTCTCCTAAGGGTGCAGGTCTCTCCCTCTTGGCTGCTTTTTAGCCTAGGCTTCAATGCCTGTGGGGCCTTGGGCAGGCGGCTGAAGTCCCTGAGGAGCCCGGAGCGGGGCGGGGACGGGGGGAGCCAAAGCTCCTCTCGGGCTGTTAGTGCCACTGAGGCCGGCGCGGGAGCCACGGCCGTCACACTGCCACCTGCTGGCAGGCTGCAGCCGGCACCAGGCTTGCCTCCTCCCCCTCCTCCTCCTCCTCCTCCTCCTCCTCCTCCTCCTCCTCCTCCCTAGCCTGTGGGACGGTCGCAAGGGCGGCCCAGGCAATGTGAGCGAGAGGTCTCTGCTGCCAGGATTGTCCTGTGGTGTTCGTCCCCGTCTCCTCCGGCTGCAGGCTGACTCGGTCCGAGGCGGCGGGCCGCGATCGTGTCCCCCCCAAGTCGGCTTCCCTGAGAGCTGCGTGCGCTGTGTCCCCGTCTTCACTTTCCCATCGAAAGAGTGAGGTGTCGCCCCAGCGCGTCGCTCCAGCCCTCTGACAGTACGCCCAGCCCGCGGTGCCTGCCCTCACGCAGGGTCTGTGCTCGTTTGCCTCCCGAAGGAAGGGCTCCGGGGAGCCCGCGGGGAGTCACGGCGGCAGCGGAGACTCGCGGGTCCCGAAACCGTCCCGTTAAAACATCACGTGGCCGAGCGTGTGTCCGCGGGGCCAGGAGTCAGGAAGCCGCAGCCACGTGGGGCCGGACGCGCCGTCGCGGCCGACGCCGCACGGCACAGAAGGTGTGGCGGAGCCCGGCGGCGTGGCGCGGTGTCACGGCCAGTTCTTCGACGGTTAGTCGGGCCGGCATCACGTCGCTGGTGACACCCCGCTCGCCCCGAAGGCTCCGGAGACGCTCACCCGTGCTCTCGCCGCTCCGTGTTCTGCGGCACGACGCGCCTCGAGACCGTAATTCACAATGACGATTGTGCATTTTTATGCCTCTCCGCCTGCGGACGTCACCGAGACGCGCGAGGCCTCCGCAAGGCTCTTCGGCTGTAAGACTGGGTGGAGGGAACCTGTGTTCGTTGTGAGGCTGCGGAGACGGGGGGCGGCTGGGGAGCCCCGCGCCCCTGATTAGCGCGTGTTGACAAACACGCGCAAAGCGCCTGCCTCCCGCGGCCAACGGGGACACGGTCCCCACGAAAAGGCTGGACATACAAGTTTGTTCTTCGCGGTCAGAGTGAGTCACCAAGAAGAGGCTCCCCTCTCCGTCTCGGGAAGGGGCGTTGGAGCGGCCGCCAGAGCCGCCACGGGAAACCGGGACAAACATGGTCGTGGCTTCTGAGCGCCGCGGGGCGCGCGGTGGTCACTCGCTGACCCAGAGACGTCCGGGCGCTTCCTTGCGGACAGGATTCCACCTTCGGCAGGAAAAAGAGCATTGCCGAGGCACGACGGCGAAGAATCGTGAGGGCCTGAAGGGAGTTCCTTCGGATTCCTGAGCTTGCCGACGCTTACCGACAACACCCGCTGAATGTCCAGAGGCCTCCGTGGCGGTCCCTTCAGGAGCTCAACGGAGCCAGCGGGAGACCTGTATCTACGTCTCTGTCCACACCCGTTCCTGCACCTCCCCGTCCCGTCCGCGTCCATGCTGCGTTCCAGGTCTGTATCTGGACAGATGTCTCCGTTTCTATGTGTCTGTGGACGTGTGCATAGCTATAGACTAAGGGTATGTGAGATATAGACACATATATACGTGATATGGATTCATCTAGAGACACCGATTTATATCGACAGACACAAAGGTATGGAAAGATGGACATGATTCTAGAAAGACAGGTACATGGATACACACATGTAAGGAGCCTTTTCCCAAGGACTGGCTTCCCCACTGGTGGGGCTGACGAAGCAAGTCTGGAATCCACAGGACGGGCCGTCAGCAAGAGAAAGCTCGGCTCTGTTCTGAAGGCCTTTCAACTGACTAGGCCAGGCCCACCCATGTGGTCAAGGGGGATCTCCTGCTGAGAGCCAGCTCACTGCAGATCTGAAGCACAGCTACGAAATTTCTTCACTGGCTTCTGAGGAGTGGAATTCAGCCGACGGACCATTACGGGAGCGATGATAAGGCCTCTCAGTAGGTCGGGGAAGTGGTGGGTGCGTGGGGAAGCTCAGTCTGGGAACGTGATTTGGGGGAGGAATTTCCACCGTGTCTCAGACTATGGGGTGGGTCACGGGTGTCTTGCTAAATCGACGCCGGCCCAGCCGCGAGCCTGCACCCACGCACGGGCTCTGTCCTCTGCCCCGCGTGGCTGTGTCATTCTCAACTGCCCAGAGCCGGGAGGGAGATCCCGGCCTCGTCCCCACTCTCCTGACGAGGAAGCACAGGGCAGCGCGTCTCTGGGTCATGCCGCTAGCGCCCGGGGGAGCCAGGATTTCAGCCCACAACCTCTGGTGCCTGAAGTTTTAGTCCCTCTTTTAGAAGACTTCCCAAAGAATCTTCTACTCGGACCGATCCTGAATTATTCTTGAAAAGCAGGTAAGAGTCGGCACTGACGACACCAGTGACCACCTGCAGAGATTTCTGACAAGTCGCTTGCCGCCTGGAGCCTCAGTTTCCCTGTGCAGGGGTTTGGTCCTGGATTTGCCAGACTGACCGAAGGCGTGGAAGGCATGAAGTGTGTGCGACCTGCTTCTGTGAAGTGGGAGCCCTGTGCGCCGGCAGGGGCTCCGCCCCTCAGTTTCTCACACGTGTGATTCCACCCGTGTGCACGATGCGTTCTGCGGGCCCGACGAGCCCAGGCGGTGTGGGAGGCGCCGTCAGCGACACGCCATCTCAGACGACTTACTGCCAGCTTTTTTAGAGGCAAGATCGGAGACGAGACCACCGCTGCTCACTTTGTTCCTGCTGCCCCTCTCCCCCTCGCTGGCGTCCCCTAGGACCGGGTCCCCTAGAGCGGGGTGCCCGGGTGACCCCCTAGATGGAGCCTGGATGCCTCTGCTCCCCTCATCCGGCTCAGACCCCGTTCCTAGGAGTCTCTTCTGCCCGAGCTCAGCCACGGTGCGTTTACAGGGGACCCCGAGGCCTCAGGCTCAGGCACCTGCTGTGGGGGTCCCGTCCCCTCCGTGCCTCAAGGAGCCCCCCGCATGTGGTCTTGGGGCAGCGGCATGCCCGAGGTTTGGGCCATTTCTTCCTCCCCCAAGCCACAGACTCCAGTGCCTTCCCTTCCAGGATACCCTGACTCCAATGCGCTCCCTCCTCCAAACAGCTCACGGCAGCTTCCCCGTCGTCCTGCCTCGTAAGACCACTGCCCTGGGAGCAGAGGGGCCCTGAGCTCTCGAGACAAAGCCCCGTCTCTCCTTGGCAAGAAGGCCAAAAGAGATTCACCTTCCTCCTCTCCCTCTCTTCTTCCTCCGTGTCTATTTTTCTTGCTTAGTCCAAAGCCACGACTACGAATCACCTATTGATTTTTTTTGCTGGGCAGCTCACCCGGCCATATGCACACCCCGCGGGGCGTGGAGGGCTGCCACAGCCCCAGTGCTGGAAAGTGCCAGGACCCCCACGCGTGTCTCTCGCCCCCAGCGTTTGGATGGAACCCCAAAGTGAGGACGAAGCCCGTCCTCACTTCTCCGAAGCGAAGCTTCTCCGAGGACGGCTCTCGCTGTGAGGACTCCAGCCCGGCACCGAATGCAAACACCTGTCTCCTTGAAATCCGCTTGATGGTGATGCTGGGCAGAGAGTACGGAACGTGGTAAAATGGGTTTTTAACATTCGTGTTGGGTCTGCAGGGCTGCGCCTGCTAATTAATTATGCGCAAGTACTCCGAGAGGCGCCGGGTAGACAGGTCTGCAGGTAATGGCCTTTTGACAAATTCCTTTCAACTATTAATTTTTTTTAAGGGAGCTTTTTTTTTTCAAGTAGCTGGAATAAGACCGGGAGAGTCCGTTCATTTAGGGCTGGCTCCTCTGGACACCCGTTAGACAGGCTTTCACCGCACACGCTCTCTCCTCCTCATTAGTGTGACGAGGACACGGCCGCCGAGGGGCCGCCTGCCCTGCCTCCTGTGCTCCCGCAAATCCCACGGGAACGTCTCTACCAAATGAGGAGAAAGACAGGAGCCCCCTCCATGCTTTCATGAGCGGCTCTGGGTCATCTACCACCTGGGGCCACCCAGGGGCTCACCAACGTTGTCCAGCGGGAGTGCACCCCCAATTCCAGTCTCTGGAAGGAGCTCAGAGACAGGGGATGTTGCGTGTGGGTCCTGAGCCCTCCCAGGCGACAGAAAACACATCCAGGCTGGCGCAGCTCTTGGTACAAGGTCACCGGTGTTTGCCATCACTGTTGGAGGAAGGGTCCTGTGAAGGGGGACTGGACATTGGGAGGAAGACACAGAGTCAGGCAGAGATCGTGGGGTGAGGGCGGAAGCCCTGAGAGCCCGTCCCGGGATGGAGGTGGCTCTGCCGATCTGGGGCTGGCCCCGGGGCACAGAAGAGGCGTGAGGACAACACCACAGGCTCCTGGGTAGACGGTACCAGGAGGGGAACTCGCAGGGGGCCAGGAGGCGGGTCCCAGTGCTTACCCGGCCCTGTTTCATCTGCATGTGACTCCCTGGAGTGGGTTCCACATCCCCTCTACGATGGGGTGCCAACGCTCGCCAAGATGGGATGGGCCGGCCGGGCACAGGGCGCACCGAGCAGCACTGGGCAAGCTCTGCCGAGTCCTCCCCTTAAGTTCTCTGGGGCGCAGCGAGCGTGGGCTGGTGTTTGGGAAGGGGAGGCTCCCTTTGGGAACCGGTCTGCCCGGACTGAGGGACAGGACGGCTCTCCAAGTTGCCTCCCCGTCTGGCACGCGTCCCGAAGCCCCTCCGTTCTGGACGTACACGTAGGCGAGGGGGCTGCGCTGGGGACTGAGTCGTGTCCCCCAAACTCACATGTGGGGTCCTGACCCCCGGGACCTCAGGAGGTGGCCCCATCTGGGAATACAATCACTGCAGCAGTAACTGGTTAAGATGTGGTCGTGCCGGCCCTTGGTCCCATGTGACAAGTGTCCTTATGCAGGACACATGGAGGGAGTGCCGTGTGGACACGAGGCAGAAACGAGGTTTCCGCAGGCCAGCAAACCTCCAGGGAGCCCTGGGAGGAGCCTCCCTCAGCCTCAGGGGGAACCAGCCGTGCCCACACCTGGATCTTGGGCTTCGGGCCCCCAGAACTGGGGAGATGGGCTCTGTCGCTAAGTGCCCCCGCCCCTGCCCGGCGTGTGGTGCCGTTACAACAGCGTCAGGAGGCCGGCCAGGCCACACCACCCTGAGACCCGTTCCAGGAGGCGGATCGTGACCCTATGAGACCCCGTCAGGGCTTCTAGGCCACTCGTCTGTGGGCCACGCCAGCCGGGCGTGACCAGGGTTAGCAGGGGCCGAGACGGTCGCGGCCTGGGGTGAGCGAGGTCACGGGGTTGAGGGGGGAGCTGAGCGAGCGGGCTGGGGTGCCCCGTCTGGGCTTCGAGGACCCAGCAGGATGCTGCAGGTACGTGGATCCTCTAGGGGCTGCGCGTGGCTCTCCCCGAGGTTACGTCCTGCGATTCCCGGACCACGTGGTAGGTGGTGAGGGCTGGGGCTTCAGGAGCCAGACTCCCACGCACAGGTGCGCCCTGCGGCTCCACAGACACAGGGGCTCCTTCTGAGGGTGACAGTCCTGACATCGGAAATATTTCTCCAGGGGCATTTCAGGTGATGATGTTTAGCCGGTGAAGCTCATCTCCTTCCTGATTGGACTGCAAACAGAAGTGCTTCTGGGCTGATTTGTAGCAATCTGGCCAATTCAGGGCCTGGGCCGTCCTGCTGGGACCGAGGCCACCGCCGCTGTGCACCCTGCCTCTCCTGGTGACGCCAGGGCACTGGGTGACAGGGTGGGGTCCACAGGGTGCCACACACCCCCCACCTCTGAGCTTCCTGATTCCCCTGCCCAGCGAGATGCTTTCAGAACTCAGATGCCAGACTGAGGGCGTCAGGGACACACGACAGGGCTGTCGCCAACCACTCTGAAGCCTCGGCCCCGCGCACCAAGACATGTCACACACCCAGCACACGTGCCCACAGACACACACGCCTCTTCCGTGACCTCTCTCCTCCTCCTGTGCTGGACACCACCATGTTCGCTCGGTGACCCCTGTGGGGTCAGGGTCCTCTCATGCAAACACGGGCCTGCGGAGATTCTGACAGACGTTGCCGCCACTCCCCGCGCGGAATTACATGACCAGAGTTCTGCCGGCGTCAGCTCAGGCGGAGAAATCTGCACTTCGAGACACAGCAGGACGTGTCCAGGGTCGTAGGCGGTCGTGCACGGTCATGGACCATCATACAAGGTCATGGACCGTCATGCAAGGTCATGGACTGTCACGCACCTCATGCCTCTCCTCAGTCAGGTTCTGTGTCAGGTCAGCCCTCAGCCACCAGCCTCATTGCCTCCATGAGCCCGTCAGCAGTTTTCCAGAGAACACCTGTCGGGTAGCCCTACTCCTGCCCTGGTGTCTGCACCCTCCCCCGCTTCCCCCAGTCCTGCCCTGAACCCCCGCTAGCCCTGGGGAGGGGCCGCCGATGGAGCCACCCCTTTCTTGGTGTTGACACATGGGAAGTGGGACCAAGGCCTGAACCCGGAGAATTAATCTCTAAGTGTAGAATGTTTAACTTGCGAGAATCTTGGCCAGAAAGCTTGGATGACGATGTTTTATTTAATGACTACGCGTCCTCTCGTCTGATTCCCGACACTGGAGCACCGGCCGACCCCCTGCTGGCTGTCCCCTCTGGGGACTTGAAATTGCTGTCCCCTCACCGCCTCCGAGCAGCACCGGGCTCAGTCCCGCACTTTGGTCACACACATGAAGACGTGGCAGCCCTGTCCGCTCAAACTTACCCAGAGGCGGGTCCGAACCTTCTGGAAGGGCTTCCTGTGGAATGACACCGTCTGGAGCTAACCCTGTGGAGAGCAGGCCATGCCTGTCACCCGTTGGGACAACAGGGCACTGAGCGTGTGTCGGCCGAAGGGGACGCCATTAAGAAGAGTAAATCGAAGTGAAATTTTTTAAGAGCCCCGGATTGCTGAAGCCGCGCTCGCCTGCCGTCCGCATGGTTTTGTCTCTCTGATATACATTATGCAAATCTCTCCCCCTCTTCCTGTCTCTCTGATGGGAGAGTCTGGCTGGGTTTCCCCGGATTCTTAAAGTAGAAATTTAAATACAATATCTGAAGCTTTTAGCCTTACTTATGGCAACACAAAAAATCCAATTATCAATTAGAACCGATAATGTTTTATAGACTGTTCTCTTTATTAGAGCCATATTGCGGCTAATTCTAGAGAACAATTTCTCGGAAATGTCCCCGGGTTATGGTTTCGCCAACTCCAGTTTGCAGAAGATTTAAGATCCCAGCGAGAGCTCACCCGGGCGTGTGGCAGGTGGCCGGGGACCGCTCCCCGGCACCTGCGTAGCCCCGTGCCCCTTCCAAGCCCGGCGGTGCCCGGTCCTCCACTGGTGATCCGCCAGTTCCTTTAGGCCCCTAACCGCTGCTCGGTGCGCCCCTGACGTCCTGCCGAGAGTGTGCAGAGGCTGGGGGAGGCTTCCCCATCAGCGTTTCTGCCGCCAGATCTCGGGAGCCCCCACTCTGCAGGCCCCGCAGCAAATCTCGCCATCGCCGGCTCCACGGGCCTCTACAAGGTGCGCGTTTGTGGATTAAATCTCACGCCAGCTGGCACTCGGCTCACCCTCCTGCCAGCAAATCGAGCCGGCGCCGGAGCCCGGGCCGCGCAGCTCTGAACAGGGTCATTTGTCCGGGCCGAGCCGGAGGGGAGAACGGGCAGTTTCCACCTCAAAATGCAAATCCCGCCGGGCGAGTGGACACGCACAGTGCGGAAGGAGCGGCTTCTCAGAGCCCGTCTGCCCACCAACAGAACTTCCGCAACCTCATCGCACTGGGTCCCTGGGTTTCCCGTGGAGAAACCGACACGCGGGAGGGTCCAGGAGCTTGCTTAAGGCATCAGAGCCACGTCAGGGCGCCTGGGTGGCTCGGTCCGTTAAGTGTCCAACTTCAGCTCGGGTCATGATCTCATGGTTTGTGAGTTCAAGCCCCAAGCCGGGCCCTGCTGACAGCTCAGAGCCTGGAGACTGCTTCAGATTCTGTATCTCCCCCCTCTCTGCCCTTCCCCTGCTCATGCCTGTCTCTCTCTGTCTCTCAATAATAAAGAAAAACCTTAAAAAAATTAAAAAATTTAAAAAAGAAGAAAGCATCAGAGCCGCAGATCGAGGGAGCCAGGACTCACAGCCGAGTGCGCCCTGCGCGAGTTTCCGACAGTAGCGGACGCCTTGATGCTGAGACGGTCCCACAGAACTGCTTCTCTTTAAATGGGACGGTCCAGTCGGTACCTGTTTGCCCGGAGCCAACCTCGCAGGGCAGGCCTGTCGTGTGCTGCGTGGGACCCGTCCGCACGTCTGTAACTCAGTCCTGACAGTTCTGTTTCCACTCTCGTTACATGGCTGGTTAGTAACTCGGACCGAACTAAAATTAACTCGCAGCTCCCAGAGCCCGCCCGGCTCGGGTTCCGCGCCTCGTGGATCTTTGAGGCTGGGACGCAAGCTCTTCAGGGCAAATGGACTAGCCGGGCCTGTTTTCACTTTGTTTACTCAAAATGTGGACTGACGGGGCTCAGACGCGCCACTCCAAATACGGCAGCCCGGCAAATGGGTTGTTTTAAGCTGAAGGAACTTGAGAAACGGCAGGGGAGGGAAGGAGCCCTGACTTCTCCCCGGAGCAGCTCCCGACCCTCCTGTGAGGGGTGAGCTCGCCGTCCCCGGAGGAAGGAGCGTCCTCGTCTCCGAAAAGGTGGGGAGGTGTCTGCCGAGAGGCGTCTGAACGCACAGCCTGTGCTGAGCTTGCCCAGTTCACCGCCCTTCCTGGCACCCTTTGTCCAGTGCCTTTCCGCTCTTTCTCAGACCTGGCATGGAAAGGCTCAGGCTCGACCCCTGTGTCACCCTTCATTTCTTACGAAGGCGGCTGATGGAGGCTGTCGTGTCCCAGAATCCTTACAGGAAATACATTTGTGTGTTTTTCTTTTATAAATTTTTTTTTTAAGTTTTCAATGTTCACTTATTTTTGAGAGAGAGACATAAAGAGAGAGAGACAGATCTCAAGCAGGAGAAGAGGCAGAGAGAGAGGGAGACACAGAATCTGAAGCAGGCTCTAGGCTCCGAGCCGTCAGCACAGAGCCCAACGCGGGGCCTGAACTCACGAACTGCGAGATCACGACCTGAGCCAAAGTCGGACGCTTGACCGACTGAGCCACATCTGTGTGTTTTTCTCTTGGTAATCTGCCTTTTGTCGCAGCACCGGCTGAGAACCTAAAAGGGTAGGAGGAAAAGGATTTCTCCCTCCCCTACAGGACTGAGTCTTTTCCCTTCATTGGTCGTTTATTTTAACAAATAGTGGCCGTGCTGTGTGCGTCCTACAGCTTGCGTGGGCGAGCGCCTTTTCTCAAGAAGAGGGACAGAGATTCCTGCTCGTGAGCGGTGACCACAGCACACGGACGGGGCGCACGGCCCGTGTCTAACGCACTCGAGCTCCGCTGTCCGGCCGTGCGTCTGCGGCTCAGCTCCCGGCTTCGCTGACGGACTGTGGGAAAGTCGCTCAATTTCTGGGTGCCTCTGTGACCTCATCTGCAACAGGAAGGTCATAACAACCGGCATCTTGCGGGGGTTGAGGAGTTAGTGAATCGATATGTATAAAGTACACAGATCTGGGCCTCTTCCTGCTAAGTACAGACCTTGGATCATTGCCCGAGATGGGTGGAAGTTTAATTCATTATTTTACATATAAAGGAAGCATGCATCTAAGGACAAAACGATTCTGACACTCGTTTAAACCAGTAAGTCAGGCTCTATGGGACGGCGATGTGATGATGGAGTAGGGGCCTCTGTGGGGGCCGGAGCGGGGGGTGTCCGGGGGTCTAGCGGGAGAGAGACGAGCTCAACCCTGAACACAAGACAGAGGTGGCATTTCTAGCCGAGGAGCAGGATTGGAGGGAGGTAGTGGGTGGAAATTACTGAGAGGAAGAGGACAGGAAAATTCTTCACTAAACCGACCCAGCGGGTCTCCTGCTGAAGGCAGGCCAGGGTGATGAGGGGGTGAGCCCATAGAGAGAGTGAACCGCCACCGAGGAAGGGGTTCCGGCTAAACCAACCCGGTGGGGCTCTTGCTCCAGCTGGGTGGTGCAGAGCCAGACGCGGAAATCCGAAAGTCCAGGCCCGGTTGGGAGGCAGATACAGCCGGCCCTGACTAGGGTCTGGTCAGGGCTGAGCTCTGTTGAGCAGCAGGAACCAAATCTAAACAGTTACCTTTCCAAGCACTTACTCTGCATGAGGTCTGGCAGCCTTCCATTTACTTTGTAGCTAGTGACTCTCGAGCCCCTGCTGGGTGCCACTCACTGCCGTGAGCTCATCCCTGCCACACGCACGAACTGTCCGAACTGTCCATTCCTCTCCCAGCCCTGGGAGGCTCAGGCTGGGCGGTGATGCCTGGGATCCGGAGGTCAGGGGTCAACGCGAGTCGGGAAAGATCCTGGGCCGAGAGTGTTGTCCTGCAGAGGTTATGGCTGGGCAGCTCGACCTCGTCAGACAGGGGACGAGTCTTCAGGGGCTGTTAGGGGTTCTTCCAGCACCTGCGGTTCTGAGGCCCGTTGTGGGCACACAGTCTTCTCAGATCCAGCCCTTTGGCAAATACTGGACTACACAGAGCACTTTGAATGGCATCTTCTAGCCTCTGAGACGCTGACGTCCGCTGGGAGCCAGGAGTGGGATGCCAGGTTCCCAGGTGGACCTGACTACAGAAGACTATTTTTTATGGGATCATCTCACCAGTTTCCAAGCAAGCCTGCTGGGAATGCTGCTCAGATGCTCTCAGAGTCCCTCTGCAGGTTATAAGATCTCCCCGACCTGCTAATTGCACAAGACTGGGTATCACCCGGCACTTACAAAAATACGAGGAGGCTAAAATAAACCACCCTCCTCCCTGGGTCTGTGTCAGGGCAGACGGAGCCTGCAAAGCCATTACCTCGTGTCACTTGGAGGGGACCTGTTCACTGCCATTTCAACCTTTCCCCTGGGCCTCTGCATTCCGGTTTGAAAAATCGTCCCGCGTTAATCGTCAGGGGCTGTCTCCCTCCTCTCCCCCAAGCCCAAGACAAGGGCTTTTGCTTTCTCTTCATTGCAACAGTTGTTAAAAAGAAAGACAGCTCTCCCCCAGATGGTTGATGCCGCTTCTCCGGCCCGGAGTTTTCCATATATGAGAACAGCTCAAAGCCATTGGCGCTGGGACCTCAGGGAGAAAATCTGCTCGAGATTTTCAGGATGGAAGGAGGTTCCGCATCTTGGCAGGAGCCTGATTATGTAAATCTGGAAGCGTTCTGCCCAGTCAGCGGTGCCTCGAACCTTTCCCGCTGTGCTCAAGACAGGACCTACCTACCTACTGTCCCTCACGCTGCTGAAGGCCAACAGCACGCCCACCGTGGGTCCGTAGAAGCTTCTGGCGGAACCAGCTCTTCCTGTCCACACCGCTGTCTGCACTGCCTGTAGATTCTTGAATCTCTCTGATGGAAACTTCTTCCAGGAAAAGCGGGTGAGGCTGACAACCGGCACAGTGTTTCTCAATCGTAGCTTGTCTTGGGAAATGTCGGTGATGTCCTATCAGCCAGCGGGGAAAACACAGGACCTCACAAACACACATACGGGCCAAAGACACAAGCCGGAGACTCACAAACACAAACGCACAACTAGGAAGTCAATGAACGGAAGAATGTCCGTGCCGACACTAAAAAATGCAATGAAACAATAGATAAAGTATGTCTGTGTGTGGGTATGTTTTCTTTTGCCTACCAAACTAGAAGGAGCCACGTACATTTTGAGGAACCAGTTAGTGAATTGGTAAGTCTTAGTCACTGCCGGTGGCTACATAAACTGATGTTTGGAGCCATATTTTTCAAAGGTTTTGGAAAGCCCTGTGAACAGAATAGTTAACACCTCGCAGACGCCAGGTCCAAGTCTAAGTACTGCAGAGACACTGGCATGGCGGCCAACTCAATGGCTCTGGCAGGTGCACCACAATCGTCATCTTGTCTTCTGAGGAGAGAAATAGAAAGAGAAAGAGTTCAGGCAACTGGCCCGAGGTTGTGCACCTGGTAAGTGAGAGACTCAGAATTCGAACTCAAGACACGTCTCCCCAACTCTCTCCCTCTCCCACGCTACGCGACTCACTCATTTTTTCCGTGACTGTGAAGGAGCCCAGGTACAGCCTCCCATGACGACCTTGACAAGATGATGCTCACTAGTCTGTTCGTGATGGTGAGGACTTGGAAACAAGCAGATGGAATAATACACTCACGCTTAAAAATAGCATCTAGGATTTTAGGTCATCGATGTCAAAATGAATGCAAACACATTTATCTTCAGGGCCTACCTAAATCCTACTAAAAAGGAGATTCGGTGGAAGTTTTTAGCAACCCCCAAGGTCACTAGGACAATGAGAACAGGAAAAGAAATGGCAACATGATTTGGGATGCTGAGAGGCAGAAAGACAAGTGTTTATAGCCTGGGCCATCCAAGAAAGGCGCATCGAATTGATGGCACATACAACATAGAAAACAGAAGACAATTCAAACAGAAAGGAAAACATACAAACACAGAATACCCCCCAGGGGCTCAGGACTCGACGAACCTGCAGACGTAGGGCCCGACCTCTCCCTCCACCAGACGTGCCCTCCCCTACGCAGTGCACTGGCGTTGGTGAGAGGCTAGAGGCTTACTCTCTGGAGAGGCTAAAACAGAGGGGCCCTGAAAACGTGAGGATTAGACAGGATTTCCTCCTGGTTGACTCTCGGGATCCTGGTGATCAGACTTCTCCTTCCAGGGAGGAGACTGGAAGAGTCTTCTCTGGAAAACCTCAGCAGCCCAAGAGAAAAAACCCAAGATACGAACAGCAGAGTCTCCCCAGTGACGTTCCAGGCAGGTTGCCCTAGTCGACAAGTGCCATCATTAGTTGGGATCCCTAATCAACTCTTTAGGGTCCTTCGATTAAACTTGAGCAAGCTTTCAGGCCGCCTGGCTGGCACAGGTGGTTAAGCGTCTAACTCTTGATTTGGAGTCAAGTCAAGACCTTATGGTCATGAGTTCAAGCCCCTGTCAGGCTCTGGGCTGATAGCGTGGAGCCTGCTTGGGATTTTCTCTCTTTCTCTCTCTCTCTCTTTCTGCCCCTCCAGCTTATGCTCTCTCTCTCTCTCTCTCTCTCTCAAAATAAATAAATAAACATTTTTTTAAAATTTTAAGCAAACTTCCAAGAACCACCAAATATTTGAAGAAGTCTTGTAACATAGACAGATAGCAAACAAGCAAACAGAACCCCGGAGAGAATATGATTACGGAGGAAGAGGAAAAGCAAAGCCAAACGAGTAAGAAGCATGCCAATAATATCCTCAGACTGGAAGAGAAGATGTGTCATCTATGTAAAAAAGAGTTTTTAATGTTTATTTTTGAGAGACAGAGAGAGTCGGAGTGTGAGCGGGGGAGGGGCAGAGAGAGAGGGAGGCACAAAATCCAAAGCAGGCTCCAGGCTCTAAGCTGTCAGCACAGAGCCCCATGCGGGGCTCAAATCCACGAACCTTGAGATCATGACCTGAGCTGAAGCCGGACGCTGAACCAGCTGAGCCCCCCAGGTGTCTCAAGATGTTTCATCTCTTAAACCAGGACAGAAAGCCATTAAAAAGGAACACTTAGAAGACCAACCAACCAACCAAACAACCAAGAAAACGACAACAGTTTGCGGGCATTAAAAAGGTAATGACAAAAATTAACAACTCAGAAGAAAGGTTCTAAGACAAAACTGAGGAAATATCTCAGAAAGCAGCAAAATGACAAAGTGATAAAAGAAAGATAAGAAAGGTAGAGAATCATGGGCGCCTGGGTGGCTCGGTCGGTTAAGCCTCTGACTTCAGCTCAGGTCGTGATCTCGCAGTTCACAAGTTCGAGCCCCGAGTCGGGCTCTGTGCTGACAGCTCAGAGCCTGGAGGCTGCCTCTGACTCTGTGTCTCCCTCTCTCTCTGCTCCTCGCCTGCTTGTGCTCTGTCCCTCTCTCCCTCAAAAATACATTAAAACATTAAAAACAATTTAAAAAAAAAGAAAATTAGAGAAACAAACCACCCCCCAAAAAAAGGAGGAGGAGTAGAAGATGGAGAGACCGTGGACGGGACTGGCACCGGGGGGTAAAGCATCAAAGACGAGCAGAGATAAGCAGTCGTGATGTAGTAATCCTGGGTGCCCCAAGCCACTCCAAGCACCGCCCCATTAACTCAAGTCAAGCATTGCATATTTACTCATGTAATTCCAATAAAAACTCTCGAGCTAGACATTATTTTCATCCTACTTTATAAATCAAGACAATAAAGTACAGAGAGGCTAGAAGATGAATCACCCAAGGTCACCCAGCTGGTAAATGGCAGAACAAGGATTCGAACCCAGGCTGGCTGGCTCTCGGGTCCAAGACCCAACTGCTTCACTGGACTGCCTCCCAGTAAAACAGCTTTATAAAATCCAAGAAATAGTTCAAGTTTGTTTTCCGGACCTGACATTTCCAAACTGAAAAGACCGTTTGGGTGTTGGGCACGATGGATAAAATACCGTGCATAGTAAGACATAAAACCGTAGCATCGTGGAACTTCGGAACCCTGGGGACAAAGCGGAAACCCTGAAAGCTGAGAGAGGGATGAGAGAGAACACATCTCCTATAAGATCAAGAATCAGAATGACATGTGACTTCTTCTGAAGGGCAATGCTGGAAACGAGGAGACAATGGAATAATGTAGTGCGTTCAGTTCTGAGGGAAAGGGACCCCGAAGGGCAGCGGTCAAGCGTGGGCGCGGAGCAACAACGTCGTACGTGCACCTGCCCTCACGCACCTCTTCCCTGGAACCCGAGAGAGTCAGCCGGAGACAGGAAGGCATGGCATCAGGAAAGGGGGGCTCAGGGAAGTTGGGTCCCTCGGCTCGTGGGGAAGGAGACTCCAAGGTGGCGGTCGCGTATCAGAGCAGGTTGGAACTGGGAGGGAGGCCCCCAGGACGAAGTTCCCCGGATGCGTGTGAGTGAACGGAGAAGGGACTCCAGTCCAGCCAGTTTCTACAAGATGAGGGAAAGACAGGGGGACAAACGAGACAAACGGAGAGCCAACGCCCAAGATGGTTAACGGCACGGAGAACACATAGTTGTTCAGGGAAAGACAGGTGACGGCTCGGTGCCCGCCGAATCGAATCCTCCTGTAACCACCCACGTTTGCACGCATGCGGGGACTTACACGCCCAACGTGGATCTGAGCAGATGGTGACTCCCTTCCTCACCCTCGCGGTGGGGTAACAGAAGGGGGCGGGGAGCGGGCGTGTGTGGGGGTGAGGATGGTCAGAGCATTAAGCATCTCTTGTCCTTGGTGCCAGGAAATGGAACAGGCAGGAGTTTGATCGGGCACTAGTGACTTCTAATAAATTCTACAGACGTAGTTGATTCTATAACTATGTGCTCAGGTAACTGGTTACAAGAAAAACTCAATGAAAGAAACGATGAAGGATGTGAAGGTTGTTTGGTAGTAGATAGGACCACGGAGAACCATGTGGTCTGGACGAAACGTAGGGTCTCAGTGCCATGAGCAGTATAACAAGCAAACTATAAATAAAATCAGAGAAAAGACTCAAGGGAGAAGCATCAAGCACTAAGAAGGGATGTTTTTAAGGGGTCTTCTTTTAAGTGCTTCCAGCATTTTCCATCACTCGGTGACACTCCTCTGGTAACGGGCAGTGGAGGGGAGAAGAGCCGCCCCTGTGCAGCCATGGTCGCCGCTCACGGGTACTCGCTGGGCATGGAGTAAACGCGGTCTCCCTCCTACTCGGAGTCAGGGACACCCTCGTCTTCGTGTCGTCTGACGATACAGGACAACTTGCTGGTCACGGGAGCTGAAGCGTGAAGTCTGGAATGACAGGCAGTAGACAGAAGTGGGAAGATGGCAAAGGAAAACAGCGGTCCCAACGAATCCCGGGGGGGTGGGAGGGGAGACTGTGCTGATGGCACGTGGCTGGTGAGCACCTCGTCAACCCCACCCCACCCCCGTGCTGCCTGCGAACATGAGAAGCACGGACCATGGAGGCTCCTCTTGTGCTGCTCCCACACACGTCTCTGCTGTGGGGACCAGCGCGGGACCCCTCCTGTCTCCCCTTCCCATTTCGTGCTGGTCTGAGAAGGACACCCCACGACGGAGGGTTTCTCACGGCCGTGAAGTCGCCGTCTCCCCCTGGGGGCTTCCTGGGGGCGCCTGGATAAGTTCACACACGTGGGAGACGCTCGGCAAAGGAGCAGGTCTTGTCTCAGAACCAAACAGGAGGTGGGAAGTTTCTCCGGGTGAATTGAGGAAGACAACGGTCCCGGCGGCGGCCGGAACAGCCCACGCGCTCTCGTAACGGCCAAATGGTGGACATCTCTTCCCAACTCCGTGTCTGAATGATGTCCGAGTCCACCGCACCAGGCTGATCGGAACACCGAGCGCCTCCGCCGCATGGGCGCGCTCCAGCCCGCGCAGGACGAGATGGCGGTGTGGAGAGCCGGAGGACCCTTCTCCCCACGCCACCCTCGTCGAACTCATCTGCCTCCAGATGGATTCTTCTTTCTGGCCCTCACGATGCTGCCCTCACCCCTGCCTCAGGGACTTGGGACATGTTCTTTCCCTAGAAGCCTGCTTTCCTGCACAGCTTCACAGACTGGGCTCTGAGCAGAGCGCCGGGGCCTCCAGGCCACTCCTGTGTTGCTCCGTTCATGGCACCTGCCGCTGCCCCTGCTGCCTCGCCGGGGACCCCATCACTGCACACGGCACCTTCCCCACCTGCTGCGAGGAGAGCTAAGGCACGTGTGGCTCTATCGCCCTACGAACCCGCCCTCACTCTTTTCTTATTACGACGTCATTACGACGTCATCATCAATACTGTGGGTCTCCACGACCAGGGCGACTGGGGGTCTTTGTGTGTCGGGACTGCGGGGTCCTCACCTCCACTCGGTCAACCCCCTGCTCTGTGTGCCTTGCCTCACTTCCTAGTGCAACTTCTCACCCGTAACTGTTTGTCACCCCGTAAGATCGGGGGAGACCTGGGCACGTTCCCCTAAACTAAATGACTCTTCGTGCTCTGCGTCTACTAACAGGCCCTGAAAACTTACCCCCAATCTCAAAAACGGGCTCTCCCTCTGGTCAGCACTGGCAGCTAAACAGTGGGAAACGTCTCTTTCTGGGGCTCCAGGCTCTGCGGGTCTGTGACGCCAGCCTGTCCCCTCCCGGGAGGCCGACCCCTCCAGGAAGCGGAGCGGGCCTTCGCTTCCCGTTTGGCATGTGATGTTGCTTCAGAACCAGTGAGTAAACAGTCAAAAAGGAGTGCTTACTAATGAAGAGACAAACCACCAAAAAAAAAAAAAAAAAAGGATAAAGAAAAAGAAAAAAATGGGGAAAAAAATTTCACGAGCTGCTTCACAGAAGACGTGCAAATGGCCAACAGCACAGGTAGCGGGAACGTCATTAGTCATAAAAAGATGCAAATTAAAACAATGAAATATTAAAGTCGTAAGGAAACACAGAGCATTAATTTGAGAAGAAAACCCCAGAAATCCCAGACGTTGGCAAGACTGAGGAGAAAGAGAGCAGCGTTGCGGGAGGGAGGTGAATGGGACAAACGCTGGGAGACCGTGGCGTCCCCCGAAGCTGAGACACATTTCCCCGGGGATTCAGGGGTTCCCTCCTCGGTGTTTATCCAAGATTAAGGAAAATAAGTGTTCAGAAATCCCAGCCCGTGCACGAATGCCCGTGGCACCCAACTCCTACCCGAACAGGAAGTTATCCACACGCCGACACACAAGAGGATGGCCCAATTCTACTTTTGTGCAAAAGAGTCCTTCTCAGCAGTAGGAGGAACGAACCAGAGACACAAGCTAGGAGCTCACAGCTGGGGTGCTGAGAACACGGGGCTCCGGAGCCCACACTGTGGTTCTGTGGGCTCCAAGTTCCGGAACAGGCAAAACCATTTCATCTGGGCATTAAAATCAGGGTCATGGCCGCCCGTGGGCGTGAGGGATTGACCGGGAAGTGGCTGGAGGACCTTCCAGGCTGGGAGAAATGTTCTCTCTCGTGGCTGGAGAGCTGTATTCACGATGCACATGGGTATGTGTCAAAAGGCATCCAAGCAGACTCTTAAAATCTGGGCACTTCAGTGGACGTGACTTATGTGTGTGTGTGTGTGTGTTGTGGCGGGGGAGGGAGGTGGGAGGGGAGTAATCAGGGTCTCCAGGTCCTACTTTCCCTTAAGAATACTGGGTAGGGGCTCCCGGGGGGGTCAGTTGATTAAGTGTCCAACTTCAGCTTAAGTCATGATCTCACGGTTCATGGGTTCGAGCCCCGCATCAGGCTCGGTGCTGACAACTCAGAGCCTGGAGCCTGCTTCAGATTCTGCGTCTCCCTCTCTCTCTGCCCCTCCCCCACTTGCACTCTGTCTCTGTCTCTCTCTCTCTCTCAGAAAAATAAATGTTAAAAAAAAAAATAAAAAAGAATACCGTGGAAAACTCCAGAAAGCTCCCCGGTCAGCGAAGACAGTCTGGATGAGCGCCATTTGCTGTGGACAGAATTACCGCCCGGTTCTCCTCTCCTCCCTGCCTCTGCACCGGGGCCTCGTGAGGCAGCAGAGCTGAGCCTGAGTGACCGGAAGATGCGTGAGAGGCAGGCACAGGCCGCGCACCTCCGAGAGCTCTGACTGCTTGTTACTCGGCAGCAGCTGGCTGATACACTCGCCTCTCCTCCCACACTGCCGTCGAGTCTTCCCCCAAAGGTCACTTTGCGAGCATAGTCTTAATTGCACTGGGCCATGTCTATCACTAACGCCGCGCCCCCACCCCAGACTGCCAGAATCACCGTAAGACTGTCTACTGTTTTCCCTGTGGAATCAACCCGGTGCTTCAGCCCGATATCCGGACTCCGCTTCAGCAGCCCCCAGCAGCCCCCATTCTCCCCGTGCCTCACTATTTCCCCACATCTCACGGGCAGCTGTTCACCCAGCCTACCCGACACCCGTCTCCTGCCAGGAGTCCTGCCTCCCCGGCCAGCGGTTAGGAGCAGAGCACCCCTGTGGATATGGAAGCAGAGAGTGGGGTTCATCAAGGGGGTCAGGATGTCTCACTCCAAAATAGGCCATTTTGGCCCAAGATTATTTTGAGTCAAAGGCCTTTGAGCTCCTGAAATCCCTTTTCTCCCTAAAAGGAAAGCTTCCCCGAAGAAGCATCACCAGTAATCCCCGCCCCCGGGGGCAGCTGCAATCTCTTCTTCTGGACTATTCTATCTCTCACCTGTGTTCCTAAAGGCCCCTTTATCTCTCAAAAAAAGTTACTGATGTTTCCATTAGTGCCCCCCACCCTAAACTCATTTGCTCTCCCAGAAGTGTTCCTCTGCCCCTCCCATCCCCAGTAAGATGTATATAATCTCTCAAATCTTGTTTGGTGACGCCCCTGCCCATGTAGAACAGAAAATAATAAGCGTGCATGCCTTTTCTCCCTCCACTCTGTTGCCCATTTTAATTCACAACCCCCAGGCACTGAACTTAAGAGGATAGAGGGCAGGACTTTCCTCCCTTACAACCATCTATATACTGAGAAGTCAGATGGTGGAAGCAGGAGAGATTAGAAGACATAAGATTTAGAAGCGGAGCCCATGGACGCCCGGGTGGCTCAGTTGGTTAAGCATCTGACTTCGGCTCAGGTCATGATCTCATGGTCTGTGAGTTTGAGCCCCGCATCGGGCTCTGTGCAGACAGCTCAGAGCCTGGAGCCTGCTTCAGATTCTGTCTACCCCTCTCTCTGCTCCTTCTCCGCTCACGCTCTGTCTCTCAAAAATTAAATAAACATTTAAAAAATTAAAAAAAAAAAAAAAGAAGCAAGTCCAAAGGAATTTATTCTGTTTTGTTGTAAACAGTTCTGGGTCCGACTAAAACACCTCGCCTCCGGGTCTCACTTCCCAGCGGAGACCAGATGACCAGAAGCGCCGTGTCTGGGCTCCCCCTCGCTCCTCCAGCAGCGCGTGGAAGCCCAAACCTGTGATTCCTAAGGACGCGGCGTCTAATGAGGCCGGAGGCTGAGGAGCCCGCACTTGAACCGTCGGCACGGAGGGAGAGCCCGCTGCAGGCGGTCGAGATGGCAACCGGTGTTGGGGCCATCAATATTAGTTAAATTTAATAGTGAGGTCTTATTGACTCTAAGAGTCTTAATTATCAGGAAGAATGACCCTGTCTGTTCACAGCAGAAAAATGATCAAAACCGAAACCACATAAACTTAAATTGTTTGCTTGTCTTTTTATAAATAAGATTAATTGGCTAAATGGAGCCTATAGGTTAAAAGGGATAAGTGGCAGTTTGGGCTTTCTTTTTTTTTTTTTTTTTCCCTGACAATTGCCTTCTTAGCGCTGCTCTCAGACTTACGCTCCGGAGGTTTGATGGGGAACATTCATCACACAGTGTTATTGCTACTATGTTTTAATGCGACTCTTCTCGGATTCTCTCCCACCTCCCTGCTTTGTCAGCCAGGAGGTTAACAGGCCTTCAGGCAGTCGGAACAGGATGTCGTGAGGGGGTGGGTGTTACCGAATCTCCCTGGGAAGCCAGCCCAGGCACACGTGCGTGTATGCACGCGTGCACGCACATGCGCACACGCACACACACACACACACGCACACATGCGCGTGTGCTCCCGCCCTGCCCCGCTCTCGTCCGCGTCCAGCACGGCCGGTACCCGGAAAGACTGAATGCTGGTTGAGCCACCTCCCTGCAGATGTCCCCGGGGGCACAGAGGACAGAGAACCCATCTCCCCCGCAGCCTTCTTTCAGGAAGTCTGCGGCCTGCCTCAGTGCGTTTTCCTTTGCTACTGACGGAGGGCTTAACTGTCTTTGTTCTTGAATGCCCTCTCTGGGTGGGTGGGTCCCCTCCCCCCACCCCTGTGCCTTTCCCGACCCCTGCCAGTGCCCCACGCCAGTCCGACGGATGTGATGGACCATCAGGGAGCAGACCTCTGTCCAGAGCCTCGTCTCAGGGTGAACGGCCACTTCTAGGAAAACCGGCGACTCTTTGACATCGATGAGAACCTGCTGCATGTTCAGAACAAGGTGGGAAATAGACACGGACGGAGAAGCAGAGGCAGCCGGAGGGCACCTCTGTGCTGTTGGCTGGGCACCGGTCAGAGTCCGACGCCTGGCTCCGCAGAGCCTAGGCAGCGGGAAGCCAGAGGCGCTGCTGGAGTCCTGACCCCCCCGTAAGTCGGAATGTGGCTGTTTTTGGAGACAGACAGGGCTTTTTACAAGGGGGACTCAGTAAAGGGAGCCCTAATCCAATAGAACTGGTGTCCTTATAAGACGAGGAGGGGGACACAGACAGGCACCGAGGGACGATGGTGTGAGGACGTAGAGAGAAGAAGGTCACCTACACGCGCAGGAGAGAGGCTGGGGAGGACCCGGCCCTGCCCACGCCCGGATCCCGGACCTTCAGCCGCTCCGGCCGACGCACCCGATGTGTCCCTTCTGCTCTGCTCAGGACTGGGCAGGAGGCAGGAGGGTCCTGCCTGGCTCTCACCCTGCAAGGGCGGTCCGCTCCGGTCCTATCTTGCGTGGCATTTTTTAAGGCACAGAAAATATTCCTGCCCCTAAATCAAAGCCTTCCGTTTCAAAGGAAATTTAATAAAGCGAGCTTTTGCAGCCTCATGGAAATGTGTGCTGTGCAAACAGGAAGACCCTCGCTGGAAGGAATTCTCTCCCGGCGTCTTCGGCCACCAAGGGAACGGATCAAAAGATCGGCAGTCGTCCCAAGCTCATCGCTTGTCAAAGCAAGGCGAAGCTCAAAGCTGCCGACTTTTGTCCTGAGCTAAATTTAGCTAATCACACCTCCGAGTTCTGTTCTCCGTCCAGGACCCCTGGCATCCCCAGCGAAAGGATTAGCCGTGGTGACAGCAATAATGATAGTTTGTGCTTTTCGTTTCTTGCTTCAGACAGTTTTCAAAGGACTCTGCCGCCCCGCCTTCACTCACGTCTGTGCTACCAGCTGAGGCGGCACGGGGCGGGGGGGAGGGGGAGGACGCTGTGCGGTTTAACGAACCGCAGGACAGACGGACGGGAAGGTGCGCGTCTGTCCATGTGCCAGACACGTGCAGAGCATCAGCCTGCTTGAGGCACGCCCTCCATCCTCCAGGACTCGCCAAGGACACAGGGTGAGCTACCAGCCTCGTGGAGCTCCCCCCGTGGAAAGTTCTGGAGAAATGAAACGTGTCACCTCCCTTTGTCTTGGTGGTTCCAAAGTTGCCGGATACGGGGGTGACTTGAGACACTGCTTCTGAGCGGAGCAGCTCACGGGTGACCCCAGGGGTCTGCTGTCAGGTAACACCATGGACCACGCTGTCTCCTGAGCGTCCCCTGGGGGAGCCCGCCTGGGGCAACCTGAGGCCGAGAGAGACAGGGCCGTCCCCAGGACCCAGGACGTGATTTCTTATCAGAGCGAGGTGGCACAAAGTGACCCACAGTGGCTTTATAGGGAGGCAGTTGGGAGGGCGGAGAGGAGGCCTCTCCCCTGCTTGACTGCGGGGGGCGGGCAGGAAAATCTCTTCCCTCCTGATTTGTTTCCATGGTGACAGGTGGAGGTGACATTCTCCAATTCGGCCTCTACCTCTCATCCTCACGTCACTCCTTCATCTTAATATCGTCTCCGTGGGGGTTCAGAATAGAGGGGGGAGAAATGGGATCTTTAAGGCCACTCCTACCGCCGCACCCCTGCCCCGTGCATCTCAGCTCGTATTATGGGGACGTGAGGGCAGACTCCGAGGCACGGTTCTGGGTGTGTTAAGATAATTATCTGTGTGTTTGCAGTGATGCGCACGGGGGCTGCCTACGAGGGGCGGCCCGGCCACCCAGCGGCTCACGCCTCTGCTCAGCACTCCTGGGGTCGTTCTGGGTGTGTCTCAGACTCGCGGAGCAGAGGAAGGGCGCCTGGCAGCGGCGTGGTCCCCCCGCCCTCTGCAGCCACGCCAGGCCCTCCCCGCCGCTCAGAGTGCTCCTGTGGCCCCTGCGTGGCCTCGTGGTCAGCTCTTCCCTGGCCTCCAGGCTTTGGTTAGATGCTCCCTCCTCAATGACCGTGATGTAGCTCAGGCCGCTGCGCCAGGGCACACGGGCTGGGCGGCCCACCCGGCACAGCTCGCCCCTCGCAGCCCTCGAGGCCGAAGACCGAACTCGGGGCGTCGGCAGGGCTGGGTCCTCCCGGGCCTCTCTCCTTGGCGTGTGGACGACCGTCCTCTCTCTGTGTCCTCGCGTGGTCGTTCCCCTGCCCGCGTCTGTGTCCCGATCTCCTCTTCGTATGAAGACACACGTCCTGCTGGGTTAGGACTCGCCTCTGTGGCCACATTTTACCGTGATTACGTATTGAAGGGCCCCATCTCCGAACAGTCACATTGGGGGTGAGGGATTCAACGTGGGAGTTTGGGGGACACACAATTCAATCTGTAACAACCCCCCAGTCCATAGATAAACTGCCCCTCTCCCGTCACACCCGGTGTGTCTCCCCCCACTCACTGCCGGCCCCTTGTGTCCTCACTCCAGACCTGCCGTGTGACCACAAGCCACGGCCTTCCTCTTCCTGCTGCAGGGCAGCTGCCCCCTCCTCGTAGGCAAACTAAAATCCCTTAGAGGTGAGGAAGGGTGTTTGCAGAGTTGAAATGCCAGCAGGGTGGGGACTGCTCGCTTTAAAGGGTTGAGGGCACCAGGTCCTGTTTCCAGGCACCCTGAAGACACCCAGAAGTCCTGGGGGGCCCAGTCGGTTGAGTGCCCTACTTCGGCTCAGGTCACGATCTCACGGTTCCGCGTCGGGCTCTGTGCTGACAGCTCAGGGCCTGGAGCCTGCTTCAGATTCTGCGTCTCCGTCTCTCTGCCCCTCCCGCTCTCATTCCGCCCCCCTCAAAAACATAAATAAAACATAAAGAAATTGAAAGCAGAGAAGTCCCAGCAGGCTGGCGGCTGAGCCCTGGCTGAACCTTCAGCAGCTGCCGGTGACTGTGAAGAAGCCGCCGTGATCCAGTCCCCCGCAACCGACCGGACAGATTCTTTCCTCCAGACGGCCGATCCTCCCGAAAGGTGACCCCAGTGACCCCAGTTCCATGGTGCCCGGTGAGAGCACTTGTCCTGCAGCGCCTGAGTCTCCAGGCCTCGGATATCCGTGTGGACCCCTCTCCGAACGGAGACCCAGGACCTGGGGGCGCAGCTCAGCCCCTGCTCATCCGTCCCCTGCCCCTGCGTCCCAGCCCTGCCACCTTCCACGTGGACGTGCTACGATGTCATCCCTCTGTGGCCGGTGGGCCAGTGGCATCCAGGGGAGTTTCCTGGGTCGGCCTTGCCTGCCTCTGACAGGAGTCTCCCCAGGGGCAGGAGAAGGGTCTGCTGCCGAGCTGGGGGGTGTCCTCACCTGCTGAGCTGGGATATCCCCTCACCCGGTGAGCCGGTTTCCTCAGTGATGACCGACTTTAGATCGTAACACGCCTGCTCACAAAGCCGAATGACCTTTCGTGGTATCTCTGCGTGTCACCAGGAGCAAGAAGACTTCAGCTCGAAACTGTCTTCGTTTCCAGCCTCCTGTTGTTGTTGGCTAATATTTCAGTGCCATCTGGTTTTCAACGATCTGCTCTGTTTTGTTTTGTTTTGTTTTGTTTTGAGATATCCTTGTTTATTTGGAATTACCCATGCGTTCATGGCTCTCTCTGTTTGCACAGGTTTTCTGTCATCTTTACTGCTTCCCGTTGGGTTTGATTTCCTCCTTTTTGGGGAATATCCTTTCATACCTTTTTCAAAAAGGCTTACCGAATGGCAAACAGTGGACAGTGAACTCCTCTGGTCTGTCCGAAACTGTCCAAAGGGTAGATTAATGGGATATAGAACCTTCTGGGTGAAGAGTTGTTTTCTTCAGTATTGAAAAGCTTACTCTATCAAATGCCATCTTTTGTGCTGCAGATAAGATGTCTCCTCTGCATTTTACTATGGTTCTTTTGTTCGTTTCCTACCTCTTTCCTCTGGCGGGGTCTAGGGCTTTCCGTTTGCCTGTGTGCGGAATTCTGAGGGTTCCACGACTTTCTCTTGCTCGGTGGGCGTCGACGGATTAACGGCAGATGTCCCCATGTGGACTTGTTTTATTTATTTTGCACGGGACGTTTTTGCGTTTCTTCGGTCTGAGTGCCCACGTCTTTCCGCACTCTCGAAAAGCTGGCCGCCGCGTTTTCTCTCCTTCATGTATTTTTAGACAGATGCGCGAGTTTGCCGTCCTGGCCTCCTGTCCGAGCAGATGGTCGCTCCTTGGCTGCTGCCGCGTCAGCCGTCCCCACCACCTCCCTGCTCCGCGCACCTGCCGGCTGTGCCTAGGCCGCGAGGGCCCTCTCCAGAAGGGACGCCCGGCCTGTGACGAGTCTGCCAACTCTGATTCTTCACGTGCTTTCTTGGTCCCCGCCCGCTTCTCATAGCCCCTGGAAATTTAAAACTGTTTTAAAATCTCACTCATGTTTTTTATTCCCTCCTCCTTCCTGAGGGGCTGACTTTGTCCTTGTGGGGGCTGCCAGCTCTGGTCTTGGGTCATGGTCTTTTTTTCATGGAGAGTGTTCTTTTTTTTTTTTTTTAATTTTTAAGTTTATTTATTTTTGAGAGGGAGAGAGACAGTGCAAGCAGGAGAGGAGCAGAGAGAGAGGGAGACACAGAATCCGAAGCAGCTCCAGGCTCTGAGCTGGCAGCACAGAGCCCGACGCGAGGCTCGAACTCACGAACGGTGAGATCCTGACCTGAGCCAAAGTCGGACGCTTAACCGACTGAGCCACCCAGGCGCCCCATCTTGGAGGGTGTCTTGTGGGCCTCCCGGATTCTCCCTCTGCACCACCCACCGTTTTCCTTCCCAGAAGAAGCCTGCTGTGGGTCCATCGGCGACCTGCTCAGGTCCAAGTGTCCACTCTCAGACTGGCATGCAGCCAGAGCTGGTGTCCATCCCAGACCTGGAGAATGGCTGTCGGGCAAGGGGACAGGGGTCTCTGAGCACGGCCTCCTTCCTCCCCCGGGCCCCGGGACCCGCCGTGGCCGCCCGCCCCCGGATCGTCGGCTGCATGACAATAACGAAGGCCTTGCTTGCTCCATTCCAGACGGAAAGTTCTAACACTTCCCCACCTGGGTTCCTGCGACAGAGACAAGTGTGAACACGAAAGCCACACCCCTGTTCGGCCAGCGTGGGGCTCTCACTTCCCACAGGTGACACGTCCTGACCACAGCTGCTTCGAGTGGAGCGCCCTCATGTTCCCACGGGACGAGCACTTAGATGCTCCCCGAGGATGTCCAGTGCTCGGCCCTGGGCCCGGTTCCCGAACCCCACGAGGCATTGGGCTCACGCTCTGCCCTGGTTCCCTGCGGGTTTTGACCTGTGACTTTCCTTTCTGGTTTTGGGCCCCGGCTGACACTCAGCAGTTGCCTTGTTATGGTTAACCTGTGAATGCGTGGCCTCCACATCCCTTCCAGTGGTACGCCCACGAGTGGCAGCAGCAAGTCCTGGCATAGTGTCAGGAAAGAGGGAAATCTCCCCCAGAAAACAGTGCTTCTCACCGTGGGCCCTTCTGGAAGCTTCTTCAGATCAGAATCTGTGTTAAAAAGAACAAACCACGGGGTCCAGAATCCCACTCCTGGGAATATATCCCAACGAAATGAAGTCACGGTCTCGAACGGATACCTGCACATCCGTGCTCACGGCCACATCATTCATGACAGCGGAGACGTGGGAGCCACCCAAGCATCTGTGGATGGATGAGTAATGGATTAGGAAATGCGGTGTGTGCGTGTGCATGTGCACATGTGTGCGTGTGTGCGCGTGTGCACGATGGAATATTATTCAGCCATAAAAAAGAAGGAAATCCTGCCATTTACAACATGGATGGACATTGAGGACTTTATGCTAAGTGAAATAAGATGCAGAAAGACAGGTATGGTAGGATATGACCTACGCATGGAATCTACAAAAGCCCAGCTGGTGGAGACAGAGTTGAGGGATAGTTACCGGGGGCGGGGGATGGGGGAAACGGGGAGACGTCGGTCGAACGGTTCACGTCTCCGGTTGTAAGATGAATACATCCAGGCCCCTGATGTGCAGCACGGTGACTACAGCCGATACTGCTGTGTCGTACACTCGGAAGCGGCTCGGAGTGGATCTGTACTGCTCTCGCTGCCGGAGAAGAAGGGGATTACGGGACTGGCTCACCTGCCCGTGGTGATGTCCCACAGCACACGCGTGCACCTCCACTTTCGTAGTGTTATGCGTCAGTTACGGCTCAGTAAAGCTGGAGGAAAGAGTATTTGTTAGCACAGCCAGATACTCGGTGTCTGTCATTTGTTATCGGCGTGTTCGAAACACAGATAATAAAGGCATCGTCGCGGTACGATCCCCACTGCGGGTTTATGCATGTGCACATCCTTGTATGTTCAAACGAAAGGTACGTGTGGACGGAACTCTGCTGTGGCTTCTCCCCGGTGTTGGTAATGTCTTCTTCCGGGCTCTGTGATGATGTGTGACTCGGGGCTCTGTGATGGTGGGCGACTCGGGGCTCTGTGACGATGTGTGACTCGGGGCTCTGTGATGGTGGGCGACTCAGTTTCCCCCATCTGTGCAAATGCAGCTGCTGAGATTTTATTATAAAACTCGGTCTGTTTCCTAAATCTTGTAAGCTGCCTGGAAACAGGGTGCACAAAACCCCCTTTCCACCTGAACAGAACTGAATTTACCCAACACATGGGCCTCCTCTCGGAAAAGGCCCTGACGATCCGAGCAGCCCGAGAACGCGGCTGGCGCCGTCCACTTGGAAGCTGTGTTCTGAGTTCATTTATGAGCTCCCCAGTAGCCCAGGTCCAGTCCCTGCCCGGTCTCCCGGCATCCCCTCCCCCCAGTCAGCCTGGCCGTCTGGGCCTAATTTCATAAAGACAACAGGAAGATCTGCCGTCATGGAAACGGCTTCCAAGAAAGCGGTGCGCGTCCTCCGGGGGAAGTTCCCAAAGACCAGACGTCCTCCCTGAGCTGCTAAGACAACGTTCTTCCGGGATCCCCAGGGGAGGGTTTTGCTGGAGTTGCTCCGGCACCCTCCCAGGAAGGGTAATTCCACCTGGCCGCAGCCTCCTGGAAGCCGAGTCCCAACCACAGGAGCACGGTGCCCGGTGTGGCTCACCCTGAGCAGAAAGCTCCCGCCCCGCCAGGCTCCCGCTGCCCCCTCTGGCCGCCAGCTCACGCAGCTCCTACCCCATCTTCCTCGCAGAGTGTTTGAGCCTCCGAGTCACCCCGGGCACCCCAGACAGCGATTACCGGCCCCTCGCTGGCCAATTTGGATTCAGAACACCGACCCGATGACAGAGCACGCCCCATTAGGACAATGATCAGACTGCAAATGGTCTGTTTGGCCATGGAGAAGGGTCCTCAAAGGACTAATTCCGCTTTTGTTAATGAGGGCCTTTTTGATTTCCTGGTGCTGCTTCTCTTGATGTATGACAGATTTATGAATCATGGAGGATTTTAATATTAATGTTGGCCTGATGGAAGATAAATCGGGCACAGAATTTATTGGCGTAGTAAAGAATTAGATGTTCCCTCCTCCGTGACTATGAAGACGGCAGTAGGAATCTGTCCATTCGTCCCGGAGTTCGTGCACGGAGCCGCGTTTCAGGAATCCTCAGGTAGCAAACGGTCGGCAGGAAGCGTGCAGCCCGTAGGAGAAAAGTCAAGCCAGGACGCGACCTGCGCGGCACGGCCCCAAAACTGAGGGGGCCTGGCTGGAAACTGGTTAGCTCTCTTCACCTGTTTCTATGGCCTCCCCTCCCGTTGGCTTCCTGGACCTGTGAATATCACCCCTCGGCTCCCAGGGCCGGTGCATCGCGGGGGGCGCCCGGGCAAGAGTTCAGAGAGAGAGTAAAACCGGTGCACGGCCTTGGCGGCTCCTGCCGGCTCATTTCCTCGGCCTCCCTGCCCTCTCCTGCCGTGCTCTGTCCGTCTGTCATGCACCAGCCCTGTAGCTGAACACTGGGGTCCGGGATTGGGCCACCACCTGGCCTTCCCGACTTAGATGTGAAGACAAAGCAAGGAACACGTTTAACGGTTAGTGAGCGCTCACTCCCCGTCAGGCCACGTTCTAGGGAGTTTCTCACGTGCCGTCACCCAGACCTTGAAACAGTGCCACCCGCTGTGAAATATCAACCCTCCTCAGGTCGGGTCATTCGCCGGAGGCAGAGCTCAGGAAAGTGCCGTCCTATGGTTTCACGTTAAAGTTTTACATTAAAGCGAGGAGACCCTCAGCGGAGGTCGGGAAGGGAACACAGACTTCCCGGGCTTTCTCCACAGGGAACCCCAGGGGCTACCCCTTCTGGCACATCGGGGTGGCCCCCAGCTGGGACGCTCCACCGAGTCTGGGGGTCCAGAGGCTTGACCGGAGTTTCATCCGGTAGACACGATTGATTGAACTCGGTCTCCAGGCCCTCTCCCCCTCTCCCCTCCTGGAGGGCTGGCTGGCTCAAAGCCCCAGCCCTGCAGCCACGTGTTGGTCTTTCTGGTGACCAGCCCTATCCTGACACGACCTGAGGGCCGGTCAGGAGTCAACTCGCCAGCATCGCAGAGAAACTCTGATCGCTTAGGTCATTTCAAGGGTTTCTGAAGCTCTTCCTGAAAACCCTGAACGGAGGTGAAATATATTTTTTATTATAGCTCAGAGTCTCTTGCTCAGACAGCCCCATGTCCTGGCCTCGGTATTTAGATGACATTACTGACGCCAACCTCTGTCCCTTGCAGGTACAGCACTAAACCACACCTGCCCCAGGGGTCGGTCCCAGCGGGTGAGACGCCGCAGGGACAAACGGACGGTGGCCCCCACGATCTTTCAGCCTCTCCTCACAGAAGCCCGAGCGCACCTGGCCCAGAACAGGTGAGGACACGCCATCGCACGAGCTTCGCTTATAGCCGCTTGCGTCTCGTTTTTCTCCGGCGAGTAGGTCAAGGGGCCACGCTCGCCGAACATATTCTGCATTTTTAAATCGTGGCCAAGGAAACACAGAGCAAAGGTCAGAGACATTAGCAACTGTTCAGGGCTGACCGGGGCCTGAGCCAAGGGCGTCGCTCTCCTGCATAATAAGTCCGATGGAACGTAGAAAGGGCTTCTCTGCCCCCGTGCCCTCCGGTTCTGCTCCTTTGCTTGTTGACTTTTTGACTCACTGGCTTAAATAAACTCTTCTCGCGGAGATGAAAGAGCATTTCCTGGCCGTCTTCGCCCTCTGGTATTCATCCGAGCAGGGGAGAATGTGCACAGACGGAAGACGAGCGGAGACACCAGCGTGCGCTAAGCGAGGCCGGACCCATAACGTCCCTTCCCGCCACCTGTCTCCTCCGGCGGCGGCTGATGGCTGCGGGATGCTGGCAGCTGAGGTCCTGGAGCTCGAGGGTGGCCGGGATTAAAGGTGGGCCCCCACAGGCAGTAGTAACAAAATGCCACAGACACGGAGACTTTCTTTCTCATAGTTCTGGAGGCTGCGGCGTCCCAGATCAAGGTGGCGGCAGATTTAGTCCTTCTTCCCGGCTGGCAGAAGGCTGCCTTCTCACGGGGTCCTGTCACGGTGCGGGGAGAGAGCACTCCGGCGTCTCTTCTCGTAAGGGCACCGACCCGTAGGGTCAGGGCCCCACTCTCACGACCTCTCTTTACCTTAATTACTTCTTTAGAGACCCCGCCTCCAAATTCAGCCACACAGTGGGGTTAGCACTTCAACTTTGCGTTGGGGGAGGGGGCACAATTCGGTCCATAGCACCAGGATTTTGGACCCGGGGCGATAGGATCCACTTTATAAATTCTTCTTCGACCCCTCACTCTTCTCCCTTCCATGTTATAGAGAAAACCTCATTCCCCCTAGCCCTCCTCTCAATACTCTGACATTAGATGGGGGGTGTCTCCCACACCGGGAACCTCTCTGGCTCCCAGCGGACGCTGGCCTCTGCCGGCTCGCACACGCGCTCCTGCGTGCCCACAGCCCTGCTCTAAGCTAAAGAACACGTCTTTCTGCCTAAACGTGCGTTATTTACTGTAAGTTTGAGGGCTTGCCCCAGGACGTGATTTACAGAGCCGTTCTGGTTTTCAAAAGAAGGGGGAAAAAAATCTGGAACACGTTTTGGCTAAAAAATACAGGAGAATCTTCTAAGGCCTTTTCAGCACCCGGCACATAAAAGGGACATTGTCCCGACAGAGGCGCCGTGGTTCATTCGGCCAATAATACATATAATATTGCATTCCAGAAATGTTAGCGCCTCCGCGGGCAATCTTATCAACAGGGACAACTTTGAATAAAACGCTTTGTTATTAAATAAAACCTCCTCACAGACAGAGACCGGAAGGGCTTGCCGGGTCAGCCATTTGGGTTTGAAATCTCCTTTAATATGAATTTCCAGAGGATATTACAAAGGACCTACATGGGCAATCAAACATTGTGCGAAGCCGCGGAATATGCGTTTCTGCGACGGGCCTCGTCAGCGTCCGTCAATACATATGCATGAGGCGGCACCACGCTCGCTTCTGCCTCACTCCGGAAGCGGGTTTTGGGGGGACCCTGTGGCTAGCCTCCACGTCTTCCCTGCAGAGCCAGCCGCCCCACCGAAGCTCAAATATAAGAGAGGAAATGAGCAGCCCTGTCTTGCAGGCTGGAGGCCCCGGGTCCCGGGAGACAGCTTCAGTCTCCCAGAAGGAAGTGGCCCTGAGCCCTCCGTGGCCCAGGGGAGCCTGCCCCACAGACTAGGTCCATTTCTCATTTCCACCGTCTCCTCGCACGAGCTGCGGAGAGAGGCCAGCCTGCCTGCTCACAGTGGCCACCCCAGTCAGCACCTTAGGCAGGTCGCGGCCTCCCTGCCTCTCTGAACATGCGCGTGCGGTCACTGAAGGGAAGGCCGTGTGTGGGATTCCCGTGTGAGGTTGCCCTAACAAACGGCAGCCCACAGGGATGGCTTGAAACAACACAGACTTCTCTCTCTCTCGGTTCAGGAGGCCGGAGGCCAAACTCAAGGTATTGGCAGAGTTGACTCGTCCGGAGGCTCTGCGGGGCCTCTCTCCGCTCCTCGTAGCTGCTAGTGATCCTCGACGGTCCCTGGCTGTCCGAACACCCCTGCGGTCTCTGCCTCCAGCCCCCCACGGCTGTGTTTCTGCTGAGCGTCTATCTCCTCCGAGTATAAGGACAGGAGCCATGTTGGATTAGGCCCCCCCTACGCCAGCATGACCTCATCTTACCGCACGACATCTGTGACGACCCTGTTTCCAAATAAGGTTGCGTTCTCAGGTCTGGGCGTGGTGACTCCAACGTGGTTTTTTTTTAGGGAGACACGATTCAACCCATAACAGAAGGCTTTTTACTCTCGATGGCGGCTGACGCTGCAACTCGTTTTCAGAAGCAGAGATCCGTTTGTTCAATGGGCCCACGGTAACTAAGCACCTACCGGGATCGTGCTGAGCTCGGGGATTTGAAGGCGAGTGAGCCAAGAGTACCCACCCGTGGGAGGCAGTCCCAGACAGAGGTGAGGAGGGAGGGGCTCGGGGAGGGGGCTTGGAGGGACACGGTATGGAGCTTGTACCAAAGAGGCAACGGTGGCTTGGCCTCAGCCACAGAGCAGAAAATGGAACCAAGAGACGCTGGGACACATTAAGTCACGGAGACGCGCAACGCGGCCCGGCAGGTGCAAGAACGCTCGCAAACACTCAGCACTGCCTGAGAACACCCAGCATAACGGGTCACGCCAGCTAGCAGGAGGAAGGAAAACAGTGCTCAGAGCTGTAGCGGCCGAGGGGAGACGCACCACCATGCTCTGCTGGTGGGAACAGCCGGCAGCAAAAACTTCCAAGATGACCATTTGGCGGAAAGCTGCTGCCTAAAGTACCCATCACACCTGTGCCACACGCACGCCTGGAGGGCTTCCCAGCAGTGGCGTTCCTCAGGAGGTGCAAAAGCTGCTGGTCACCTACGTCTTCAACACCAGAGCGGCAGCTGCAAACTTCAGGATGGCCGCCCTTAAATTATGGCTTAAAAACGGTACAGCTCATCGTAACTGAGAAATTCTAGAGTGCAGCCCTACTTCATCACGTTTCTGTTCTGTGGGGACATGCAGGTAACAAGATATTATGCAGAAAATGCCAAAGACAGAATTACTTATGGCGCGATCTCAACTGCCAGTCTTCGTAAGTGAATATATATGAGTCACACGGGTGCGCGTGGAGGGAGGGAGCACTTTGGTCTGGCGGCTCTCTGGGTCATATTTAAAAATTCGCTTTTTTGTTTTTACCTCTTTGTAACCTGGATTCGTGGAAGAAAACCAGGGCAGTAAGAGAAAATAGGTACTATTTTACACCATTCGGGAGGAGCGCGGAAGGCTGGCTAACCTTCTTCCTTAGACCACTTTGCTAAGCCGTACCTCCTAATGCTTCCTTTGGGAAACAGCCTCCCCACTTTCACTCCGGGGGCCGGGTCTCCCGCTCCAGGGCTGCGGTGCTGGCGGCCGACACACGCACTCCAGGGACGCCCTTCTGGGTCTAACAGCTTCTTGCTCTCGCTCAGTGGGATCGCCTCAGGCGTTCGCTGGCACCTGCCCAGGTGAGCAGACATGAAACAGCAGGTGAAATTGGAATGAAGGGTGAGAACGGCAAGGGGGCAGTGCACGTGCGTGTGTGCACGCGCGCGTGTGGAAAGAGGGTGTGAACCAGGGGCTGAGTCCCGGCTGATTCGTCTGGACATAAGGAGGGTGACTCCTGTCTCCAGGGACCATCAATCTGGCCGTTTTCACCGGCACTTAATCCCCCTTAGAGCAAAGCAAATATTTTAGCATTTTCAATATATATTTTTAAGGGTCTGGCTTGAAAACCCAGAAGCCAGGAAACCTGAGCTCAGGCTGAAATTCTCTTTGCAAGCAGGTCTGGGGCAGTGCAAACGACATGAATTATACCCGCCATTACCTCGAGACACGCTGCTCCGAGTTGGCATAAAATTGCCCATTTCCTGCGGTGATATAAGGGGCCTTATTCCCGACGCTCGGTCGCTATCAGGAGCTACTATTTCGTGCCTGACACATTGGTCATTTTAATCACCCTGGCCTCCGTATCTGGGCCATGCCCCACTCTTCCGCGGCCGTATTTCTGACTCTGTCTGCACTTTTCACTGCCTGGGTCCTTCGGACGGGCTCATATTATTCAGGAAAGTCGACGGCCTCATCCCTGTAGGGCATGTCAAGTGGCGGAGGAAACGTTATAGGCAGACAGAATGAGTAACGGCGCAGTCAGGTGGTGAGGCGTGAGAGACGGAGCTGGGGGAGGAGCAAGGTGGCTCTGAGCACCTCTCACGCATGTGCGTGCCTGCGTGTGTGTGTGAGTGTGCATGTGTGTGCCTGCGTGTGTGTGTGTGTGCATATGTGTGTGCCTGTGTGTGCCTGCATGTGTGTGTGCCTGTGTGTGCCTGCATGTGTGCCTGTGTGCGTGTGCGTGCTTGCGTGTGTGTGAGTGTATGTGTGTGCCTGCGTGTGTGTGACTGTGTGTGCCTGTGTGCACGTGTGTGTGTGCATGTGTCTGTGCCTGTGCATGCCTGCATGTGTATGAATGTGTGCCTGTGTGCATGTGTGTGCTTGCATGTGTGTATGTGTGTGCATAAGTGTAGGCACGTGCATGTGTGTACATGTGTGTCCATGCATGTGTGTACCTGTGTGTACATGTGTGACTGTGTGTGCATGGGCATGCGTGTACATTTGCGTGTGTGGATGCATGTGCATGTGTGTATGCATTCCAGTGTGTGTCCACGCATGTGCGTGCATGTGTGTACATGTGTGCGAGTGTGTGTGTGCATGTGCCTGCGTGCATGTTTATGTGTGTGTGCATCAGTGTGTGCGTGTGTGCACGTGTGTATGTGTGCACACATATGTGCACGTGTGTGTGCGCGCGCACCCACTCCACCGCCAGCACACAAACACTGCTGCCCTCCAGCTTCCTGATTCCCAAGAAACTCAGTTCACAGTCAGCCCCACTGAGGCAGAGGAGGAGATGTGGCCCCCTTACTGTTCTCCCCACAGTCCTTTCTGCTCCAACACCGGCCTCGCACACGGGACTTCGTTCCAGTGTGGTTAGAGCGCAATCAGAGCCGGACGCCATCCCCAATTTCCGTTTGTCTGGAAGAAACACAGGAAAATGCAGAGGACGCAGGCAGATGTGGAGAACTCCACGCAGCCGAGCAGAGCCTTTCAGGAACACGCCTCGGCATTCCTGTCCACCCCCTGCACGCACCGCGAGTGTCAGGAGACACGCCCATCCACGGTGGGTGGTACGCCTTCCCGCGCGACTTCAGACGACCTTCCTTCCGCCCCCACAGTGACTCGGGGGCTGCCAGCATCACCTACACGGGCCGCTGCGGTACTTTTCCGAGGTGAGGACCTGCCTTGGCTGGAGCGTCTGTGTATTTTCTACCCAGAGAACAGGACGCTCCCGTGTTTACTTGGCCTGACTCTCATTGCATGTGTCACTATCCGGACTCCTGACTGTGGCCCCGACCCCGTGCCCCACGAGCCCCGTGGGGTTAGCCCTCGCCTCTGCACAGCAGACCTGACTGTATGTCCATCATCCTTTGACCCAGGAGGGGTTACAGGCAAAATCTGCATTCATTATGGCATTTCATGCCCCGGGAAGGCGTGGGGGTGTGCTAGAGAGACCCTGGGGAGGGCAGAGTGACCCAGACCCCTCTGGAGCACGGAGACACACCGCTCCATGAGTTTGGGATTGCTTGCCTGGCGGGCTGCGGAATCCCCCCAACACACCCACGTCCTCGTCCCTGGAATCTGCGACTGATCTCTTGTGGCCAAAGGAACTCTTCAGATGTGACCAAGTGAAGGATCTTGAGTCGGAGAGATTGCCCTGGATGATCCGGGTAGACACTAAATGTCATCTGAAGGGCCCGTGTGGAGCGGGGAGGGGAGGAAGTAGCTGCGGAAGGAGCGAATGACCCTGAAGCTAGACGCCGCAGTGCCGGCTTTGAGAATGGCGGGCGGAGCTGGGAAGGGCAGGCAACGGGTTCTCCCCTGGTGCCTCTGCAGGGACCGCAGCCCCGCTGACGCCTTGATTTTGGCCCAATGAGAGTGGTCGTGGATTTATTTTTGGATTTATGACCTCCAGAACTGCGAGAGAATGAATGTGTTGTTTTAAGCCACCAGGTTTGGGAAAATCTATTGCAGGAGCCGCAGGAAACTAATATACAAGCTTTTTGACGAGGTGCAGCCCTGGAAATAGCCGGGGGCTGGAGGAGGCAGGAGAGCAGGACTCAACCCAGGATGGTTTGCGCAGTTTCTCCCGTGTCACGGCGGCAGAACGGCTTTGGCAGGAGACGTACCAGCTCGGGGACAGTCTGGTCTCCCTGGGTGGCTTGGAGAATCCTGTGAGAACGTCTGGTACTAAGCACCCCCGTGTCTGACCCGGAGAAGGCAGGTGATATATTTAGGTTTTCCTTCTGTCTTCGAAGCTCTCTTCACCCTGGCTCCCAGCCGCCCCTTCACCACCCTTCGTCCTGCAGCTCAGTGCCACGGAGTTTTCAGGAGCCGACCCCCGCCCCAGGGCCGTGTGGCCGTCTGGTCCCGGCGCTAGGCGCCCCAGCTCCCAGACCCCGCCTGGCCCCTTCCCAATGCAGCCCAAGTCTGCCGCTCCTCGGTAACGCCGTCACTGTAACCCAGAAAAGCACTGCGGAACTCAGTTTGCCGGGGAGACGTTGCCCGAGATAAGGCCTGATGGCGCTGGGCTGCTTTCCTAACATTTATCTTCCAAATGCCATTAATCAACCGCGTTCTTCACGGAGGACGGACCCGCACCGTCTCTCCTTCCATCAGCAAGCGCATCATCACCGTCACCGCCGCCGAGTTATTTCCTGGGCTGCCGCTCGGCTCCACCTGTGTCCTGTCTAATCAGGACAGTGTGTGGGCTTGGGGTGGGGGGTGCTCACGCGCCCCTGAGCTCTGCCCCGGAAAGTTCAAAGCACATGGTTTACCTGCTTCCCTCGTGGTTTTGGAGCCGGAGAGGCGGGCGCGGCTGCCACACAGATGCCCCGGTTTGGAGCAAGGTCTGACCTGATGATGCCGGGGTGGGAGGCGGTCCCAGAAAGAGCAGATCGTTCTGGCCAATCAGCCCCACGAGCGGATGCGTTATTTACCAACCGACCCCTTACGCAGCCGACACCGGGCACTATCTGCGGAGGTAAGCCTCACCGCCTGCGACCCGGGGCTCCTGGTCTGGAGGGGAGGGGGCTGCGCCTTCGGTAAAGAGACAGCCCTCCTGTACCCAGGTCCTCCCTAAGACCCTCCCGCAGGAGGGAACGCCCGTGGCTGCTTGAGTTTGAAGCACACCGCGGTGGACAAGGAGAGGACACGAGTCAGAAACAGCCTCGAGCCTTGCTGGTCTCGGTGCTTCTGGGGTGAGGACAAGGGAATCCGTCGAGAAAAAAAAGGAGGCAGACAAGTTCAAGTTCGAGTCTTATCGTGTCTGGCCCGTGTGACTACTCCCGGCGTACAGCCTCCCGGTTTCAGGCATCCCGCGCCGTCTCGCACTTTGTAAAGGCTGCCGTGAGGGGCAGCTCGGTGAATGGAGACCGTGCGCGTCCCCCGTGGGAGAAGGAAGGAAGGCGCCTCCTGGGGGTCGTGCACACACCGTGGGCTTCCTGGCTGACTTCCAGGGACGGACTCGCACCGATTTCCAGGGCCCCGGGACCCAGCCCAGCTGGCCCGACAGGAAGCAGTCGGATTCTGAGGCCGGGCTCCCACCTTCCTCCGCTCTCCCCCGCACCCCGGAAGGTGAGGACAGGTCGCATCAGGTCTGGATGAGATTCCGGGAACCACAGGTGTGTTGCTTTTTGCATGTTCTCCTTGGGACACGAGTGTACGGGAGGGGCGGCTACTTCCACTTGGGCAGGTGCAGTAGAAAACTTGGGCCAGATGCGGAGAGGTGAGTGCCGTCGGGAGGGTCTGAGGCCGGAGACTTGTGGGGGCGGCGAGGAGGGAGGGGAAGCAAGAAGGGAATCAGAAGGTGTTTCCGGAAGGGCTGGTGTCTGAGCCGATGGTGGAGACAAGGGTGGGCCAAGAAAAAGACTTTCAAGGGCGACCCCACGCCCCAAGGCGGACCCTGAGGGTCTGGGCCCTGCCTCCGCTTGCAGAGATGGACGGGGCTCATCTGGGGGCGTGCACGGGGGGCTGGGGGGAGCTTTTTGTGCACGAGGGGGTGATCCACAGAACACGTGGCTCCTCCAAGCTCCAAATGGCCCACGTGTTGTTTCAAATCCTCCTCCTCCTTGCCGCGCCACCGAAGATCACACCGATGGAGGCTCTTTCTGCAACACCCCCGCAGGTCACCCGAGCTCCCGCAGATGCACCTTTGTGAGAATGAAGCAGGTGGGTGGGTGTCTTTCGGGGTTAGGAGGTAAGAAGCTGCGGTGGGAAGTGGCGGGGCTGGCCCTGGGTGGGACGGGGTCTGGCGGGGGTAGGAGAGAAGGCTGACACCCCGAGGGAGGCCCGGAAAAGAGGCACCTGGCACAGGCGTCGCTGGGAGGTGGGAGAGGGCTGACCAGTAACAGCCAGCAGGAGCGAGGGACCCAGCGACGCGCGGTCCTGCAGTGGAAGGTTAACTCGGCAGACTGGATGTTGGCAAAGTTTGATTTTAAAATCAAGACTCCCTCCCCCCCCCCCAAAAAAAAAAGCTGGCAAGGAGAATTAGGTGTGCCCAGAGGGAAACGCCGTGGAACGGTGGCATTTCGGTGCCCACAGAGGGCAGGGGAGCACGTCGCCACTCAGGGAAAGCTCGTCGGTGGCCTGCCGGCTGGCTCGCCTGTCCATGGACCCCAGTGGCTCAAGGCAGAGGTGGAAATGTTGGCATTCGTTCCTGTCCATGTACCCAGACGCGGTGGGCTTTTCCCCTGGTCTGCTGCTGCTGCCGCCGCTGCCGGAGTTAAACCACAGCCTCAAACATCCATCCTGTAAGAACCAACGGGTCCTCATCGTGAAGGACACTCGGTGCAGCCGAACGGGTCTCGGCCGACTCTCAGGACCTCCCCTTCTGGCTGGCCGGGGACCGAATGTCTGTGTTCCCCAGACCCAACCTCCGGTGCGGTGGCACTCTGAGGCGACTGAGCCATGAGGGTGGGTCCATCATGAAAAGGACGAGTGTCCTGTCAAAGGGGACCCTGGCAGCTCCCTTGTCCCTTGCACCCTGCCAGGGCAAGTCCTACCAGCACTTTGCTCTTGGGTCTCCACTTCCAGAACCGTGGGAAATGAAGGTCTGTCATTGACAAGCCCCCGTCTGTGATGCCCTGTCACGGCCGGTGGAGACACACCTCTTATCTTGCTGCAGACCAGGCTGGTTCCTGGGCTCCCCCCGGCGCAGCCGGAAGGGGACCCGCGGACTGCGTGCTGATGGCAAGGGACAAGCCACCCGAGGGCAGGGGTCCAGGGATCCATGGGGAGGGTCAGATTTTCATTTTCTGCCAAGCGCGAAGGCTTTTGCTCAGAAGCATCCCTGACATTATTCAGGGTCAGGCCCCCTGTTCTGCTTGCTCACCAGCGAGGAGGGGGTGGTGACGTCAGCTGCTGGCTGGGCTTCGGATGGTGGGGACCGTCTGGCACTGGCCAGCCCCATCGCCTGCTCATCGGCGCCACCCCCGGTCTCCAAACAGCGGAGACCAGGCATGCATGTGCGCACCGTGTGTCCGTACGTGTGTACGCGCTGAGGCTGCCAAGCACCTGGAACAGGCTTTGTGACTGGTGTCCTGCCTGTGGCTTTGGCCTCGGCGCCCCAGCCCCCCAACCCTGCAGAGTTGTTCTCCTTTCCCGGGTCCCTGCCCTGAGGAGGAGCACAGAAGTCCGTCGAAGCAGCACGCGGAACACAAGGACATGGGCTGTTCCCCTGCTCGGTGCTAAGCAGAGAGACCCATCACCCGGGAGACTCGACTACAGACGGTGTGCACCCAGCAGCCTCCTGTCTGCGTCCGGATAACACACACATGGTCCGGGAGCCTCCCCAGGACAGGAGGAGCTATTCTTAGAGCAATTAAGTACAGCATTCCGTCTTCGGGTGAGGAAATCCAGCCACCTTGCAGCTCTCACCGCGTGAGCAGAGCAAGCGGGCGCTCCCGCCTCCCCGGTTCCATCCAGCAGGAAAGCCTCCGTGGGTTCAGCCGGAAGCTCTGCCCTGTGCGCATGTGCATTTATTTATTTAGCTAGTTTCCCAGAAAAAGGGAACCACGCGAGATGCAATTTAACTGGTAATTTTATTTGCTGCGGAGTAGCTTAAGCAAAGATTGTATTTGATGTGGAGTTGAAAGGCATAAAGAGATAAATGGCTTAATTTGAATCAATATTAATTTAGTGCAATTTACTCTTAACTTTACTTCACAGCAAATGAAATTACTCTGCTCAGGAGTCGTTTGAAAACTTTTCCCTGCTCACGACGCTGCCGCTGAGGTAGGCTGGAGGGACCGTTTGCTGGTTGAGGCACCGGGCGACTGACGGGACGCCGGCCGAGGAGGCAAACACTCGGGATGGAGCCCAGGACCCGCGTCCCCCTACTTCTTTCTACTGAGACAGCTCTTCCCAAAGGAAAGTGGGGTTTGGAACTTGGGGCAGAGGAGAGAAGTCAGCCACGGACACGTGAGGCTACCAGACACACCTGCGGCTGTGCGTGCTGTCGTGGGGACGCTCCCTGGGTTGGTTCCCAGACCCCCCTCGACAGAGCCCCACCCACTGGTGGCCTCGAAGGCCCAGCTCTGTGGCCTCACGGTTCTAGAGGCTGGAAGCCCAAGATCGGGCTGTGGGCAGGGCCGGCTCTCTCGAGGTCTCTCTTCTTGGAGTACGGGCGGGCGGCATCTCCTCGCTGTGTCCCCACAGCGTCCCTCTGTCTGTGTCTGTGTCCTGACCCCCTCTTCCAAGGACACCAGTCAGATGGGACCAGGACCCCCCCTAGTGACCTCATGTTACCTGAATCATCTCTGTAAAGACCCCATCTACAAATACAGTCCCGTTCTGAGGTCCCGGGAGTCGGGACTTGAATATATGAATTTGCAGTGCGGGGACTCAAATTAGCCCAGAAGAGGCTCCCCAGGCCCCTTCTGAACCTCCAGGAGAAGGGAGATGGATTTGGGGTCTGACGTCACGCCCACGTGCAACAACTTACTCTGAGCAACTCCCAGAACCAGGAACAGATCCTGGATTCTACCTCCAACGGTTCCATCCCTGTGCGCGGCCCACACGGTGACCCCTGCAGCCGGGTGGGTAGAGGACACGGCGCGGCAGCCGCATGAGACGCCGCTGGACCGGGCGAGAGCATCCTGACACTCGTTCTCAAGCTGAGAAGCGTGACTTTTCAGGAAGTGAGCCGCCCCCACGTCCCCGCCCACTGCCCTCAGGAGGAGGGGCGGCCTCAGGACCGCAGAGGTATCCCTGGCTCCCACACAGAAGACACGAGGCATCGGTCCCAGCGGTCGAAGGAACCCTTTCTGGGCGCCTCTTGCTGGGAGCCAAGCGGGGCAGAAACACTCATTTATTGTCTCCGGTTTCACCTGTTTTACCCGTTACCGCGAGTCTTCTGCAGGCCGTGCGGCCGCGACATTCAGTTTCCTAAACCAAAGACTGGATAAGGAGAACGCCGTGTGCTCAGAAGGTCGGGTTCCAGCAGACGGCCGCGTGGAGAAAGCCCTCTGGTCCCCGCTCTAAACGCCCCCACAACAGGAGATGGGCCCCCTGTGCCTGAGCGACAGGAGCGCCTGGACCGTCAGACAGGGAGTGGCCACTGCCCCACTTGCCAGCCGAACGGGAAAAACAGATGATCTTTTAGGCCAGAGGCTCCCAGCTCACAATGAAAGCCGGTTGCTGGCCCGGACTCACGAGGTCCCTGCAGCCAGGACGCCTTATCTCCTTCTGCTCAGGTCCTGGTGCTCTCCGGGGGGCTTATGCCAGTCCAGCCCCACCGGCTTCGGAAGTCTTTCCTGGCCTCGGGGTCTTGGCAGGGGACGTTCGTCCCCTGGCTATTTTCTCAAGCAGCGCGCCCTCCCTGGGCACGGAGACAAACTTGCAACCTTCCCACGACTAATAGTCACTCGCTGGCTCAGAGCCCATCTCTGTATAACCTCCCAAATATCCGATGGCCCCACCTCGTGAACCTTCAGAATGTAAGCTCCGCAGGGCTGGGGACAGCGTCTGGGTTTCCCACGGCTGCGTCACTGGGGGCAGTGGCAAAAGATAGGCGCTCATGGACGGCTGGGGACAGACTGACGGAGCAGGTGACACCAGGCCAGTGTACAGATGCCCCAGGCGTGGGGCTGCCGCCGTGTGACAGAGCCGGTGACAGAGTGCATCTCAGCGAAGCCTACTAGAGAGGTTCTTTTCCCTTGAGGAAATACATTCTGATTTTCGTCACATTGGTGAGTGGGAAAATATGATTTTTAACTACAGATGCTCAGTTTATAGCCGACTTTATTGGAATATTTCTGTTCAGTAAATTAATTTGCATCACATAGCATTTTAGTGGCTGGATATGATTTCTGAGAATACTGAGAATTCCATGGGCGGTCTCGGATTTGCTGACGTACACATATATGTCCACATTTTTCTCGCAATGGGGGAAGATAGTTCTAATCAGATCTTGGCAACGTATAGATCAAAACGTCTGTTTAATTGGACTCCATCAGCCGTCGTGTGAAGGTTTGGGATTTGACTGGCGACTCAGGGCGAGTCTGGGGTCGCGTGTGTCTCATCAGAGTTGATTTGTCCAATTCTAATTGGCATCAAAAGAATTACAACCCTCAAAAGGGTCTGAGGAGAGGATATAAACCATTCCCTCCTGATATTTTATGCCGAAAGTTGATGGTGCAAAATTTAAGCTCCCCGATGCCTGACAACTGTTTGCAATAAATTCTAGAAGGAGAAAATAATGACTCTGGGACGTTGCCTTGTTCCACACGAGCATTACTGCTTTACTCTTTCCAAACCACGGTTGTGGGGATGCGTGCACACGGCGAGTGCTGGGCAGCTGGGCGGCTCCTAGACCAAGAACAAGGTCCCAGTGCCCTTGCTTCTAACTCAGAACTGACTTCCCTCAAAGGACGCATCCCCTGGGGGCCCAGATAAGTCGCTGCGCAGAATCAGTCCGTGGACACGTTCTCTTTCTGTTTCTTTCTGACGAGAGAGGCAGAGAACGCAAAGGCTGTGCTATCGTTCGGAGCCACACGATACGGAGCCTCCGTAACCACATCGCTGTATTGGCAGGCAACCCGCAGTTAATGGGTTTTCTAAATTATGCCATACAATTGGTATCTTCACACTTTTTTTTTTTCCAAATGCAATTTCAAAATTAAATTAGGCCGGATGTGTACGGGATTGTGGTGGATGATATTCAATGTGGACTGCGGCCAGCTTCTTCGGAGTCCACATAGAAGGGAGAGAAAACTAATTAACTTCCTGGAGCTCCAGGACTGGGTCTGCGTGTGCCGAGCCGCCCACCTGCTCCCCGATGGCAGCAGCCCTGCCTCTCACGGGTGCAGTGGCATCTGTGGGCTTCGGAGGGGATCTCTTCTCATCCGTGGGCCATTGTTTGTATGTGGCAGGAGAGACGGGGAAGATGCCAGGCGAGTTAGGGCAAGTGGACAGCTCTTTGGGTCCCACCGAGCCCCTTTGCCTTTCCCGCAGCCCTGGCCTTGGCACGAGTCTAGATTCTGTGGACCAACCCGCTGAAGATGCACTTTGTGTTATAAGGTCTTGCTCATTTGCTAAGATTTTGCAGCAGAAAATTCACCTTTACGATGAGACGGTGTGTTTCCTCAAAGCCTCCAGGCGTTGTTTCCTGGGGTGACCCTCATCCACGTACTAGTGTATCATGACTCTGGGCGCGGAGTAGGACCTTTGTGCATCGACGATCATTCCACAAACAGCCAATGGGCTCTGACTCTGCAGACAGGTGTGTTATGCTCTGTGGGGGACACAAAACCGCACCCATGTAAGTCCTGTCCCAGGGAGCTTCCAGCTTGAAGGGAGCTGTAAACAAGCTCTCCAATACCCAGCACAGGCAGAGTACCTGGCACAGGATGGAGTACCCACCATAGGATGGAGTACTCAGCATCAGCAGGGTACTCAGCACAGGATAGAGTACCCAGCACAGGGTGGAGTACCCAGCACAGGAACCAGAACTCAGCACAGGAAGAACACCCAGCACAGGAGAGAGTACCCAGCACACAGTACCCAGCACAGGATGGAGTACCCAGCACAGGATGGAGTATTCAGCACACAGTACCAAGCATAGAATGGAGTACTCAGCATAGGATAGAGTACCCAGCTTAAGATGGAGTATCCGGCACAGAATGGAGGACCCAGCATAGGATGGAGTACCCAGCACAGGATGGAGTACTCAGCATCAGCAGGGTACTCAGCACAGGATAGAGTACCCAGCACAGGGTGGAGTACCCAGCACAGAATGGAGTACTCAGCACACAGTACCAAGCATAGAATGGAGGACCCAGCATAGGATGGAGTACCCAGCTTAAGATGGAATATCCGGCACAGAATGGAGGACCCAGCATAGGATGGAGTACCCAGCACAGGATGGAGTACTCAGCATCGGCAGGGTACTCAGCACAAGATGGAGTACCCAGCACAAGATAGAGTACCCAGCACCAGCAGGGTACCCAACACAGGCAGAGTACCCAACACAGGCCAGGTTGGATAAGAGCTGCAGGAGCATTCCAGAGACTTTTTCTTTTTTTTTGAAATTTCTTATCACGATCTGCCAAACAGATAACCGGTTCTGAAAGCAAAATACAAATAACATCCTATTCTTCACGTGAGTCATCTTAAAGTGCAGAACGCAGTGCCTTTTAGAACACTCACAAGGCTGTGCAGCCATCGCCACTAATTCCAGGACGTTTTCATCTCCCCAGAAAGAGAACCCGAACCCGTCCCTCGTCACTCCCCATTCTCCCCCAGTGCCCGCAAAACTAGCCCTTTGTCCGTGTGATGTGGTCTACTTCGGACGTCTTGAATTAACAGACCACACACTCTGGAGCCCGTGGGCCTGGCGCCCCTCTCTCAGCAGGGTGTCCCGAGGCTCGCCACGTTGCGCTGGGTGCCAGTCTGCGCCTCGCCCCCCTCACGCCCGAACCGCGTGCCGGCGTTTGGTCTACCGCATTCTCGTTCATCACACGGTCACGGACGTCTGGGTTACGTCCACCGTTCGGCTGCTGTGGATGTGTGGCTGTGAACACGTGGGCACGCATTTATTTTTGAAGACATGTCTTCAGGTCTCCGGCGTGCACCTAGGAGCAGGCCACACGGTAATTCTGTATTTAACTTTTTAAGGAACTGCCAACTCTTCTCAGTGTATGAGGCTGTCAGTCTCTCCACAGCCTGGCCAACACTCGTGAGCTTCTAGACCTTTGGAAAATCATTCCGGCCGTCCTCCTGAGGGAGCGAGACACTCCTTTTTTTTTTTTCTTTTTTTTTTTTAAACGTTTATTTATTCTTGAGAGACAGAGCGTGAGCAGGGGAAGGGCAGAGAGAGAGAGAGGCAGATGCAGAATCCGAAGCAGGCTCCAGGCTCTGAGCCATCAGCACAGAGCCCGACGCAGGCCTCAAACTCACAGACCAAGAGATCATGACCTGAGCTGAAGTCGGCTGCTTAACCGACTGAGCCACCCAGGCGCCCCAAGAAAGACACTTTTTAACGGGGATTTTCTTTCTTGCCCCTCAGTTCCTCACACTTGATCTGGGACACATCGAGACTGGCGGACCTGGTGCAGAGAAGGGCCCTGGGGCGGGAATGGGGCCGAGACAGCAGGTTGGTTGAAGACTGCTCGGTTCCGAGCAGAGCAGGAGATGCGGTGACTGCCAGCGCCTCGGAGAACAGCCGCCCAGTCCCGCACGTCCTTCCCAACCCCGACAGGGAACATGGCAGGTGCCGGGACCCAGGGCGGCTCTGCTGTCGCGCCTTGCTTGGGTTCTCCTGCAGCAGGGGACAGAAGGGGCACCGAGCGTGCTCGGAAGGGTGTGCCTCTGGAAGGCAGCCGGCTGGAAGCCTAGGAGAAAGACTTCAGAAGGGGTCAACTCTGTGGATGTCTTCTCAAACTTCCGGCGTCCAGGGCTCTGAGAAAACCAGTTTCCGTGGTCGAAGCGCCCCATCTGTGGCACTGGGACATGGCGGCCCCAGAAAACTGATTCGGCAGGCTCCACGGAGGCATCGGTTTCCCCCGGGTCCCTGCAACAAGCCATCTAGTGCTTTCGTCCAGGCCAAGCGGGACCCACCCAGGGGCAGCCACGAAGGGTGGAGGGTGAGTGGGGAGGGTGTGCGTGCGGGGTGCTCTGACACCTTCACGTGCGGATTGGGACCATTTGCTTTGGAAGTGGCACCGTCGCCCGCCCTCCCATGGCCTACGGGCAAATGCCATCTAATTCTGACCCTACTCTTCTCTCTGTCGTTAAAAAGGGAGGCTTTACTCCGTTTTGCAGGGAGGACGCTGGGGCCCAGAGCGGCCGGGGACCTCCCCACAGGATGGAGCCTCCCTCGGCAGGCCCCCTGGAGTGAGCTTCGGAGAGGAGGCGCTGTGTCCTGAGCCTCCGCCGGCGAGAACCCGGCTCCCGAGTCTGCGTTATAAGCTGTGCACTGCTGACCTGAAGAGAAGCAGAGATTTTTGCAGAGACTGCTGAGGCCACAGAAAGTCTTGGTCCCTGACTTTAGTAATTGTGCTGGGCCACGGGGAGCTAGACAAATACGCTCCTAGAGAGAACGGACAGGCTGTCCCCTTTTCTGCCACGCACTGGGCTGCACGCCTGCATTCCGAACCGCGGCCTTCCAAACGGGGTTCTTCCCAGGGGCTGAGGCCAACCGTCCTGTGACAGAGGTGACGGTAACACGCTGGGCTCAGACACGGCGCTATTTACTTCTCTTACTGGTCTAAGGGATTAGGGCCCCGTTCTGTGGGTTGTTTATAGCCCGTCTAACATCAAGCTCACTTTGCAGCACACAGTAGGCACGTTACATGTGTGTGCATAGTCGAGGCGCGCCCGGGGGCTCCGTCGGTTCTGTGTCCAACTTTGGCTCAGGTCCTGATCTCACGGTTCGTGAGTTCAAGCCCCGCGTCGGGCTCTGTGCTGACGGCTCAGAGCCGAGCCTGCTTCAGATTCTGTGTCTCCTCTCTGCCCCTCCCCAGCTTGTGTTCTTTCTCTTAAAAATAGTAAATATTTTTTAAAAATAAAAAAACAAGCATGTGTGTAATTGAGTTCAGTCGAATGAAATCCCTTCCACTCTCCATTGCTGGCAACAAAGGACCCTGGCACTTAAAACCGCATGGATCACGAACACGAAGGACCAGTTCTAGAATATTAGGTTGTCTGTTCACACTTGATTTTTCCTCCCTTCCTCCCTCCCTCCCTTCCTTCCTCCCTCCCTTCCTTCCTTCCTCCCTCCCTCCCTCCCTTCCTTCCTTCCTTCCCTCTCTCTTCCTTTTTCTCCCTTTCTTTCCCCCTTTCTTTCTTTCTCTCTTTCTCTTTCTTTCTTTCCTTCCTTCCTTCTTTCTTTTCTTTCTTTCTTTCTTTCTTTCTTTCTTTCTTTCTTTCTTTCTTTCTTTCTTTCCTTCCTTCTCTCTCTCTCTCTCTCTCTCTCTCTCTCTCTCTCTCTCTCTCTCTCACTAATATGTTGGCGTGGTCTAACACGGTCCTACCTCACTTCCAGCAGTAATGGATCCTTGAACGGTCATTCTGTTGTGTATGAAACACAGCCCTTATCTTTCTAAAAAATGGGTAAGGGCTTTGAACATTGATTTGCACCTTCAGGCTAAGGTTGTTTCTTTCGGGAAATGGTGGCAGAATAAAGGATGTTTTGATCTGTTTTGCATTTGCCTTGAAAAATAAAAATCACACCAAACATTTGACAGCTCATTCGTTACACCTACCGGCTCCTCTTATTAGGTGGATACACGCACGGAGAAAGGCGCTTTGCTCTGCACTGAGTTTCCCTCGTTCTGGAAAGGCCGCGGAGAGGGGGGGTGCCTGGATTCCTGATGATGAGGGCCTGTCGGGAAGGGGGAAGGCACGGCTGTGCAACCGCAGACCCGGTGGGTGGAGGTTCTCCGTCTGTCGCTCCCAAACGCGGGGCCTCGGCTAGGTACTGCGTTTCTCCCCAGGCTCCTGTTTGGCACAGACAACACGGGCCGCGGGGCGCACCCAGCCCGGCAGGGCCGCCGAGGCAGTAGGGCGAGAGGGTTATAAAAGAACCTGGAACCTACGAGCACTGCGTGTTTCTAGCTGTCGTGGATCTTACTGTTAAGCTTCGAGACCCTCAGGCAGAGCTAAGAGGCCCGTGGGCAACAAGGTTCCTGGCCGAAGGGGCAGGGAGGCGGCTGCGCCTGAAGAGAGGTGTTCGGACCCTTGAAATGAGTTGGTGGGAAGCCCGGGGCAGGTCCCCTGGCCGGCGGGTAAGGGAAGGGTGATTATGCGGAGTCTGCTGCATGAATAACGACAAATCTGAGCTCTGTCCTGTGCCTCGCCTCCTGCCCGGCGCGGCCGCTCAGTCAGGGTGGAAACGACGCAGCCTTCCTGCAAATCTCTTCCAGCTCAGCTGGGAAACGGAGCCTCTCCGGACGCCCCCGGTGGCGCGGGTAGCTCAGGACGGAAGGGAGGGCGCCAGTCTCTTGGCGATGGCATTGAAAGGTGGCTTCCAGCCGGCCAGGGCACCGAGGGGCGGGGCAGGCGGAGGCCAGGGCGCGCCTCTCGGAAAGACAGACTGCCTTTCCTGGTTCCTTCCGAACACGCTTCCCTCACGCCCAAACGAGATGCAGAAATTGACCTGCGTTTTCAATCAAAACAGTAAATGCTTTACAGGAGCTCCTTATTTGCTTATTCATTCGATTAAATTTACATAAAGAATACTCCTCGCAAAGAGCGAAGCTGCTGCCCGTTAAAATTTTTAAAAAATAAATGGCAGCAAGTTTCGCGGCTAGAAATGAAAGAAGGTGGTGCTGTAACCTGCTCTTTTTTTCTGGAGAGAGAGAGAGAGAGAGAGAGAGAGAGAGAGAGATAGCATGCCTGTGGGCGGGGGAGGGGAAGAGAGAGAGAGGGACGGAGGGTCTGAAGCAGGCTCTGCACCGAGAGCAGCAGGCCCCACTTGGGACTCGAGCTCACAAACCATGAGATGGTGACCGGAGCCGAAGGTAGACACTCAACCGACTGAGCCCCCCGGGCGCCCCTGGGTCCTGTTCTTAGGTGGCAGAAGCAGCGCAGGGAACCGTCCTGACCAGAAGCTGGAAGCGGGTCCAGCGAAGGAGCCCCGGTGAGCGGGATGGTGGAAGCCGCTTCCACAGAGCAGCTTGTGACGCCGCAGCCCGCCGGCCAGAGGCCCGGAATACGGCTCGGCCGCAGCCGGTCCCCGGGTTATACGGTGGACGTGGGGAAGGAAGGCCAGCCAGAAGGAGAATCCAAGATTTCCTTCCTCCCTCTGTCTCCTCCTTTTCTCCCTCCCCGACCCTCCCCTTCCTCCCTCCTTCCCTCCTCCCACCTCTAGTCCTCTTTCCTCACTCCCTCCCTTCCTTTCTCCTTCCTCCTTCTTCCCCTCCCTCCCTTCCTTCCTTCCTTCCTCCTTCCCTCCTTCTCTCCTTCCTTCCTTCCTCCCTCCCTCCCAGTCCCTCCCTCCCTTCTCCCTCCTTAACCCCCTCTTCCTTTCTTCCTCCTTCTTCCTCCCTCCCTCCCTTTTTGGAGCAATGGGAGCTGCAGCTGACTGCCGGCCTGGAGGAGAAGCAGGGGAGCCAATGACAGGAAATGTCCAGGAGTCGGGATGGGACTCAGGAGGAGACAGTGTTATGCCCAGAATTCGGGGACCCCAAAAACCACCAGGGAGCTGAGTCTGATGAAAGAACAAAGAGCCTTTATTCGAGCTAGCTCGAGCTCAATCTCCTACTGCACCGATGCAGAGGTGGGTCGAGAGAGAGAGAGAGAGAGCGCGCGTGGTCCAAAAACACAATAGTTTTGAAGGGGTCTAGGGGCAGTGGGAGGGGTGAGGGTCGTGGCTCTAGCCGATTGGCTGAGGAAGGGTCAGGGGCCTGTTCCATATGTCACTGGGTGTGGTTCTTTTGGAACCGGGAAGTTGCAGGTTTTCAGCTTTTGCACAGGCACTGGGGACTCAGGGTGGAGGACAGGGAAACACAATGGAGTCAGTCCCAGTTTGCCCTTAAGCAAAATGGAATCAGTCCCGATTTGCCCTTACAACAGGTGCTAGGGGTGGGTTTCTAGGACATCTTCGGGAAGGGTTGGAGCTGAAGACACCATGCAGAAGAGAGGAGGAGGACAGAGAGGAAGCTGCCCAAGCTGAGGCCCAGAGACGGGAGGAGGAGGAGGGTCTCTGTCAGTAAGGGGGAGGGGGGCACGGCTGCCGCGGGCTCCTGGGGCCGCGGGTTCCCAAGGAGGGCCTGTCACAGCCTTGCACAAAGGAGAAGAAGGAGAAGTGACCACGGCTTGTAGATTTAGCCATGGCCCTGGGGTGCCACCTCAGGTGGGCCCTGGACGGGCTCTGTGTGTTGGGATGGAGGGGGGCGTGTAGGAAGGAATGAGGACGCACAGAAGTGGGAGCGAGGAAAGCCAGACGAACACTGACCTCCTTGGTTCTGGGTCTAGGCCGTGCGGCTTGCAGAAATGCATAGTCCGCGGAGGCGGCTGAGTGGAGTCAGAAAATCTGCAGCTGGCTCACCCGAGGCACTCCTTTGAAATGCAGAGTCTCCTTGGCCCCAGACCCTGCATGAGAAGCATCAGAATCCGCATTTCAGCAAGAGCCTCGGGAGATTTATGGGCGCATTAGATTGCTTTGGTTTAGACCATTCATCTTAAAAGATGACCATGAAAACAGAGAGGCCGGAAAGCAGATAGAGGAGAAGGTAAACAAAAGAATGTGCCATTTGTTTTAAAAAGATTTATTTATTAGCACAGCAAATATGAATAAACACCATCCAGGCGTGTGGAGACAGCGGAGAGCAAGACAGGCTGGTCTGGATTACGTGGAACTTCTTTCCAGGGGTGACAGGAGACTACACACAGATATGTGAAAGGGAAAGCATCATGAAGAATAAAGCAGGGGGGCGGCGCCTGGGGACTTCGGTCAGTTAGGTGTGCGACTCTTGGTCTCGGCTCAGGTCATGATCTCAGGATTCATGAGTTCAAGCCTGGTGTCAGGCTCCGTGCAAAGCCTGCTTGCGATTCTCTCTCTCTCTCTCTCTCTCTCTCTCTTTCTGTCCTTCCGCCCATCTCACTCTCTCTCAAAAATAAGTAAACATTAAGAAAAGAATAAATCAAGACAATGGAAAGTACTTGGGGTGTCAGCGGTGACATTTGAGCCAAGACCCAAAACCCAAGGAACTAGTCATGGAAAGATCTAGAGAAGAACTTTCCAGAGAGGGGTGACTGCATGTGCAGAAGCCCTGGGGCAGAGGGAGCTTGCTAAGGCTTGGACAGGAATTTCCCCAAAGAAGATGCACAGATCGTCACCAGAGACACAGAGAGAACTTCAGCGTCACTCACCATCAGGGGAACGCAAATCAAAACCACAGCGAGATGCCACCTCACCCCCGTCAGGATGACTCGTATCAAAAAGACCCGAAGTGACAGGTGCCGGTGAGGACTTGGAGAAGAGGGAGCCCTCGCGCGCGTGCTGTTGGTGGGAATGCAAATCGGTGCGGCCGCTGTGGAAAACGGCATGGAGATTCCTCAAAATATTAAACACAGAACTACCCTATGATCCAACCGTCCCACTTTGGGGGATGTATCCAAGCGATTGAGTCAGGCTCTCAAAGAGATATCTACACTCCTACGCTCACTGCAGTGTTATGCACAATAGCCAAGATATGGGCTCGAGTCCAACGTCCACTGACACATGAATGGAGAAAGAAAACATGGCATATGTGCACATGATGAAATGTTATTTAGCCGTAAAAACGGAAATCTTGCCACTTACAACGGCCCAAATGGTTCTGGAGGACATGATGCTAATATTTCCCTTAATAAGTCTGACAAAGACAAACACCAGACGATCTCACTTATAAGTGGAATCTAAAATAGTCAAATGTATAGAAGCAGAGGGTAAAGTGGAGGTTGCCGGGGGGCTGCGGGAGGGGCGATGAGGGTGTCGTTCAGTGGGTACAAAGTTTCAGTTATGCAAGAGGAGTAAGTTCTAGAGATCTCCCGTACAGCTCTGCGTCCATAGTTAGCAAGACGGCATTGTGCATTTTAAAATACGTTCAAGGACAGATACCATGTTCCATGGTCTTACAAAATAAAAAGGTAAAAATAAAAGGAAATTTGGGGAGGTGATGGAGACGTTTAGTACCTTGACCGTGGTGACGGTACCATGCATGTTTGCATGTGTCCAAACACATCAAGATGCATGCAATTGTTTGTGCATTGGTGACGCTTCAATGTACGTTTCTAAAAAGCCACCAATGTAGGCAGGCCAGTGGGTTTGGAGCATGGAAAAGGGGTGGGCAGGTAGTTGAGGATGAACTTAGGCGGAGAGTGTGGATCTTGGTCTAAGACTAGGTCGCCGGATAGCCGGGTGGCCGCGCTAACGGTGGCGGAGGTGAAGAGAAGCCAGCTGCGGCAGGAGGGGTCACTGAGATCCTAGGATGAAAGTTTGCGTGCCTGGAAAAAAACTTTCTGGAAAGGTGACTAGGACTTGCATGGCCTCTGTGTAAACTGGTGATTGTCCCCCCTTTCCAAAGCAATCACCCAGGAAATTAAGGCCCAAAGGAAAGGAAGCGGGGAGAGAGACGGGGTACAGATGGAGTTTTAGGGGGAAACTTTGCAGATCTGGGTGGAGAGGCCTGGTGGGCCGGCCGGGGACTTGCCCAGGAAGGGGCCACAGACCACGTTAGCAGCTGATTTCTGCTGTTTCGCCACCTCTTTCCAGCTCTGCGCTAAATTCGTCACATTTACCCCGCCTCATGCTCCGAGAGGGACTTTTGTTACCTCTGCACAGGTAATGCATAAAAATCCGGCTCCCTACCATGGCCGACCAGCCATGCAGGTAACAAGCCAGCCCACTGTCTGGCCTCATTCAGCAAATATTTGACACGGATAGAATTGCTTAGCTATGGTCGGGCCGTGGCCAGCCTAAGTATTCAGAGCCAGTGAAGACAAGTTCAGGGAGAAAGGGGGCGGGGAGGTGTCCGTGGGGAAACAGAAGTCTGTAAGGTGTCTGCCCAGCAGGGACTGTCTGGGGACACATGCCCACTGAGGAGAAATCCCTACACTTGGCCTTGAGTCCACTGACCAGTCCTTTTGTGTCTTTTAACAACCTGGGAGGATCTGCCTCACCATGCTCTCCCTCTGTGCCGTCCTCCTCAGCAGCCTCACCTTTGGGAAGGACCAGAGGGACCCCAGGGGCCCTCTGTTGAAAATCACTCTCCACGTGATACCCGGAATTCTACCCCCAGCCTCCAGACAGGCGTTCTCTCTCAGCTGCAAGCACTCTTAGGAGAGGAAGTGTGTTAAGACTCCAACACCTCAGTGTAAACCATTTTTTTTCCAGTTGTAAGGGTGGCGCCCAGCAGAGCATGGCCCCAGAAAGTGGAAACCAAAGACCTTTCTCATCTAATGGGTTATTCTTTCAGGGGTGAGTCCCATGGACAGTTATAAGAAGCTAGACCCCAAGGCGATTTTCTGATGCCTGAGCTGCCAGCCTCAGCTCATGCTTCCCGGGTCCCTGCGGTGCCTGGTCGGTGAGACGCAGGATTGGGGTAACCCCATGTTGCAGGTTGTACGTCCAGGAGGGGCACAGCCTGGATTCAGACTTGGGTGTATCTGGGTTCTAAGTTCATGGGCTCCTCAACCCCACACAGCATTTTCCTGGGAGTCTGTCATTGCACCAAGCAGCCCTGGGTACAGGTGATTTGACCGCTGGTCTTTGGGGCCACACTGTCACCTCTAGGACATGCCCTGCCACTCACTGCCCCAAGTGGTCCTTGGCCCTTGTGTTCTCCCCAACCAGCACCCCAGAATAAAGACCCCATTTATTTAGTAGGCAAGTATACTATAAATGCTTCTTCCTGCTACATTTTGAAGCAGCACTGGGGGCACCAGGTGGAGGACACGTGGACCACACCATGGCAGACATTATGGTGCAGTCTGGCTCCATACGAGACTCACGAGCCTCACAGAAGATGGGGCCTCGAGGGCAGGGGAGGGATAAATGTAGAAGCAGCCAAGAAGCTCCCAAAGGGCATGTTCATGCCACCCCAAAATGGGCTGCTTCGGCACATGGACTTTTTCAAGCTAAAGGCCATTGAGATCCAGCCGACAAAGGAAAAGATTTAAGAATAGGGGGCACTTTTTCCTTTCCTAAGGGAAATTTCATTTATGAAGGCAATTCCCATTTGTGGTGACATCTCCCACTCCTGTACCTGGAAGAAAAGGGCCCTTCCCAACCTGTATCCCTGGAGAAGGCAGGCTTTGCATCTGTTTAACAAACCCTGTTACACACCCGTGTGTGACATACCTGTCGCATCGACCTTCCCATGGCTTGGCTCCCAACCTAGAAGCCCCAAACCCCCATCCTCTGATGGCTGGAGTTCTAGCCACCCCTTGGGTTAATCGTCACCGGACGCTCCCACTGATGCACTCAGGGTACATGTGTTCACGTACTTGTTTTCTCCTGTAGATTTCTCTTTCTCCACCCCGTCTCATTTGCAGGGCCCAGCAGGAGAGCATGAGATGGGTAGAGGGAAAGATCCCTGCCCTTTGCCCCCTAGTGTGCAATTTCAGGTCCCTCCTTCTCTTCTCCATCGAGGCTCCCTCCCTGTAGGGTGGAGCCATCTGACTGTCTGATTTGTCCAAGATGAAGTGGCCACACTACCTACCATGTCACTAGCACACAGTGACTTCCAGGCAAGACGCCTTGCAGACAATCTCCTTGCCGTCTCTTGGTAATCCCATGAGGTGGAATTATTTGCCCCATGTGGGAGAAGGGGAGACAGAGAATCCAAATGATTAAGTGACTTGCCCAAGATCCCCGAGAATGACGCCGAGCCAGTAACATCTTCTTCATCCACCTCCAAAGCAACTCGTCCAAGCTCACATCTTGAATGTGGCCAAGCAGAGATGCCTCGAAGATATTTGAACCCTTGGTGATCTGAAGTCCCTCCACCCGCACCATGGACAGCTGCCCCTGGGACACTCACAGGGCCAGCCCTGTGGGCCGTGACAGCCCCTGTGCAAGATGTGCCCAGGCACCGTCTGCCCCAAGCACGCAGATCTGTCTTCAGCCTGCGGTCCCCTTCCCACACCACGGCGGCCCTAGTGCCCCTGCGTGCCATGTTCTTTCTCCTCTGGCAGAGGAATCAGAGGTTCAGATGAGCTTTAATTTGTGACTGGACACGTTTCAATGACATATTTCCAAATCAGATGTTTCAGCTACTCCGTTTATCCTAAATTCCATGACTCTATTTCAGAGCCTAACAGTCCTCCGCTTGGGAAATTGACACATCCAAATGGACTATTTGGATGGAAGCTTCCGTCGGACCAAGTGCAGCCAAAGCACCCGGCAAATGGAAAATGCAAACATATGGCAGAAGGAGGACAGCAGATTTAGAGCCACAGTATGAGCTCGGTGACAAATGGGGCTCTCGCAGGGGCACAAAACTCTTATTGTCTTCGTTCATGGCGGATGGCCTTTGGGGCAGAATAATAATAACTGTTCCTGAGAATTTCGGTTCAAGCGAACTCCTAAATAAAATAGCAGTGCCTGAAAGTGTTAAATTGTGGCATTTCTTCTTAGATAGTCTTTATTTATTTTTTTCTTAAGCGCTGCCGCATTAGTCTGCGTGGCAAAAATTAAAAGCCTGATGTAGTGTTGGTTGAAGGAAAACCCAATTCCACCGAAAACGGCATCAGCGGAAGGACAGGTGGGAGAGAAACAGGCAGGAAACGCAGCATGCTGCAGATAACACACCCACGCACACCAGGGGCTTACCCTCTGGCTGCTGGCATCCTTGGATCCCTGAGAAACTGAGGAAAGAACACAAATGAAAGGGATAGAGGAATAATTAAAGAATCTAACTTGGAAAACCTGGTACTTTTCCAGAGGAGAGTGCCTCCTTCAGAGCCTCCTGTGTGAGGCTCGAGATCCATTCGGAATACAGAGGCTTCTTTGCTGCCAGAGCACATGTCACCAAGATTGGGGTGAAGCCCCAGGAGAATATGCCTGGAGATGCCAGGGTGATGACGTTTGGGTTCTGTATTAGTCGGGGTTCTGTAGAGGAACAAAGCCAATGAGATGTCTATACTGTATCTACATCTGTATCTATATCTATAAATATATCTCCATCCGCCAGGTTGGGGAATCCTTGTCTTTTGAGGAATTTAGATTTTGGTGTCACAAAAATAGTCCTTGATTGTTATCAACTGTAGAGCATACATCTCTCTCTCTTTCCATCTATTAACCATCCATATTATCTGTCATCTATCTATCGATCATCTATCTATCTATCTATCATCCATCCATCCATCCATCCATCCATCCATCCATCCATCCATCCATATAATCAATCCATCTATCTATTTGTCTGTCAAGAAAGATTTATCTTAAGGATTGGCACACAAGACTGTGGGGTCAGCAAGTCCAAAATCTACAGGGCAGGTGGGCAGGTTGGGGATTCAAGACAATGCCATCTTGAGTCTGAAATCTGCAGTCTGGAGGCAGAAGTCCTTCCTCCCTGGGAAACCCCAGCCTTTTTCTCTCCAGGCCTTCAACTGATTGATGAGGCCCACGCATGTATGCAGGATGACCAGCATTACTCAAAGGCTGCTGATTTAAATTTTAATCACATATAAAAAAATACCTTCACAGCAACATCTGGACTGGTGTTTGACTAAAAACTGGACGCCACAGCCCAGTCAAGTTGGCACATGAAATTAGTCATTGCAAAGTCTCAGGACTCCAGGGGAGTAGAGTACCCCTTCCTGGGGACAGGAGACACACACGAGGCCAATGTTCACCTCCCATATCACTTTGGTCCATCATGGGAAGACAGTCAGGGCATTTGCCGGCCATTCTACAACAGGCAACAAGAGAGGTGACTTGCTCTAGCTCAGCTCTCAGGCACAACCTCCATGATGGTAAGGAATCCACCAGTGTGTCTCCTTCTTATCTACCACGTTTTCACCACCAGAATTATCAGTCCAGGCTGTAAAGGACAAGGGGGCGTTCCAGTTCAACCGCTATCATGGCCAACAGTGACGTCTTCACACCTGCAGTGTTCCTGGTACTTCACCAGATTGGGGACTCTATGTTTTAAAGAACTTGGTTTTGGTGGCACTTCAGTCGTTCCTGATTGCTACCAACTGTTAATTTATAAATTCCCCAAGAACAAGCGTCTCTGTTCTTGGCATCTTAATTACCAGGCTGGTCAAAGTTGTAGCTAATTAGGAATTTGAGAGAAATTTCACGGACCCATTGGCTGGCACCCAAGTAGTGTCTGTGTCTCAGAGGTTTGTTCGGTTTACAAGTTGGGGTCTTATGTTCCTGCTGCCAAAACAGCGATAGATGTGGCTTAGTAAGTGAAAGAATTCTCTTGTTCCAGTTCACTGCCAATCAGTTTTCTTGGAAAGAACTCTGTTTTTAATTGCTGTGAGTGTCCCATGAAAGGCTGAATTTCTCGCCCTTGCCTGAGCCACTGATGAGGTGTAGCCAGTGTGTTTGGGCATCTTTGCCCACTAGCGTTGCAGAGTATGGACTTATGTGTGTTTCCTGGGGCCCCTGTATGTGGGAGCCTCCAAAAACTCTCAGTGGAAAGTTGGATCCTGGCACAAGGAGGGTTCCTCCTGGAAGTCGGAGGGGAGGTGAAGTAGAGAGTGGAAAATCACAGAGGCCCATTTCCTGCAAGGCTGGCTCACAGATGGGCTCAGGAAGGAACCCCCATCATGGGAACGCCACAGGCTGACCTGTGTGATCGCACGTGGATACAAATTCATTGTCTTTTATTTGTCTTCTCCTGCTGGCTGGTGCAGCTGCAGGGCCCGTGAAGACACTCTGAATGGTGTTCACAAGACAGAATAGATTCCGGCCAGACAACTGTACACCCTGGCCTCTTTCTCCCAACACTTCAGGTCACTTTCGATCAGATAAAATTCCTGAAAATGTGTCTCTTCTCTTCCTGAGTCCTCTAAACACCCACTTTGATCTCTAGGAACCATTTACAATGATAATTTTGAACTATATGATGTTTTTAAAACCCAGGGACGCCTGGGTGGCTCAGTTGGTTATGCATCTGACTCTTGATTTTGGCTCCGGTCATGATCTCACGGTTTGTGAGTCGGAGCCCCGCACTACCAGCACAGAGTCTGCTTGGAATTCTGTCTCCTTCTCTCTCTGTCCCTCCCCATCTCTCAAAATAAATAAACATTTAAAAAAATCATTAAGTGCTTATTAGAGTACATGAGATACAAGTAATTTCAGATGAAAGACTCCCTGGCTGCCCCGTCCCCAGGCCTGTCTAGTTCTGCTTGTGCAGCTGAAGCTGCAAGACTCCAGCGGGGGTGAACTTGGCGCTCCGGCCCTTTGTCCCGTCCACCAGGTCAGGATGCTTCTCAAAGGTACCCAAAGGGAAGAGGAAGGCAGAGATTTAAATTCATAAATCGCAGGCTTGGAGCCTGTATCTCCCAGACCTCCTTACTTCGTTCCGTGAAAATAGACTGTCAACATGGAGATGGTTATCGCGGGCCACCACGACGACCGGAGAGTCAATCTCTGCAAAGGCACCCCGCTGGGAGACAGCTCCAAGCTAATCCGTTATGCATGATAGAGCTGGCAGGGTCATCTTGGAGATCATAGGCACAGGTCTGTGACAAAGAGCTTTTCCAAGATCTGTGGGAAACGGTCCTCTGCAAGTTAATTTTGAACAAGGAAGAACCACAAGGTCAAAATTATGTGCCATGGGCTTATTACAGGAAAGAAGGAATATTTGATCTGAAATTATCTGTATCTTCCTTATTCTATTCTTAAGCACTTACCATTTTTTAAAACTTTAAACAGTTCAAAATTAAGGGCTCGGAATCATGAGCAAAAAAGGACCTAGAAGTCACAGTACATAGGACCATCTTCAACAGCATGTAACTGCGTGCGTGTGTGTGCACGAGTGTGTGAGGGTGTGCACCTGTGTGTACGTGCATGCTATGTGTGTGTACACGTGTATGTGGAAGTATGCCTGTATGCATAAGGGTGACTTCTCTGGATGTAGGGTGAGCGTTGACAGTGATTTCAGGTAAGCATCACAGATGGAGAATGTGTAAGTCTCATGCTTCAGAGCATGTGTGTCTTTGGCGTGGCAACAGACCTTCCCATGGGGGGTCGATAAGCTAGGACTGGTCTCCCTGGGCTCATCCGCAATCAGGACAGTGGGATGTGAGGCAGCTCCTCCTTTGTTAATTTTTTTAATGTTTATTTATTTTTGAGAGAGAGAGAGAGGACAGTGCGTGAGCAGGGGAGGGGCAGAGAGAGATGGAGACACAGAATCCAAAGCAGGCTCCAGGCTCTGAGAGGTCAGAACAGAGCCCAACGAGGGGCTGGAACCCACGCGCTGCGGTATCATGACCTGAGCCGAAGTCAGATGCTTCACCGACTGAGCCGCCCAGGCGCCCTGTCTCTCTTTGAAACTAAGAAGGATATTCTGGAGCTCACGACACATGTAGGTGCCTCTTAGACTCTTACTTGAAACTCGTGCTTTGCTGGCGACAAAAACCTGCAATTTGAAATTTGAAGTTTCAACGTGAAACACCTGGGGGGTATATTCTCACGGTGGAGTCTATCAAACACACACGTGCCCCGGAGCTTCTGAGCCTGCACCTAGGACACGCCCTTGCCTATAAAAGGGGTTGGAAAATATTGGCACTCTTTAAACGGGTTGCGTGAAATGGAATCGAAGAAAGGACTAAGTCATAGGCATGGAGCAGAGGTGTGAACGCCAGCCGCGGAGCCAGCAGAGGAGGTTCTCACCCCATCTGCGTTGTTGACCCATCGTGAGATGAGAGAGAACCTGTGTTTTCCCTTTTATGAGACAAGAAGAACGCGTTGATTTCAATGAGGAATTAATTTGGTCTAATGCCGAGGAGAGGACCCGCCAAGGTAAGAACGGAATGTTATTATGTTCACTGGCTCAGCGTCAGACCAACCTCAAGTCCTCAGGAAAAGCCCTGAACTTCTCTATTCCAAGGGGAACAGGGGGAAAGGAAGCAAGGCTGCTTCCTTTTGTGGCAGGGACCCTCGGAACCGCCACCACTGGGAGCTGTAGTTTGGGCTCGCTTGTCAATTACTCGAACACTAAACAGAATCATGACCGTTGCGTTTGTTGTTTTTTTTTCCTGTGGCTTTTCATTATTCCCAAGATGACTGCAGGGATTAAGTTCTAAAAGCTTTTAAAAAAGGAAAGGAGAAGAAGAGTTTGTTTTCTGGCCAAGACCAACAGGAAATGGTTTTGCCCTCAAAGCCATTTTCCGAGTGGAGTTATTATCGATCAAAAAGAAACTTATAATAGAAACCGTTTTTCCGCTATTACTATAATGTTAGCTACTGGGAATGCAATTGTACTTATATATGGAGATGTGTTTTTTATTTTAGAAAATGCTCGTAATTCTCTCGCATGCAATCTGGTTGAAATTGGATTGTGTGCTTCTATTTGACCACGAGCAAGACGTGGCCCAAGGACGATGTGGGGAGACAGCAACGCAACAAGGACCCACAGCAGGAGTCCTCAACCGTAGTCACAGCGGTTGTCTGATTTCACCAAAAACACTTTCTTAACTGCTGCCCTTGGAGCTGTAATTAAAAGGGAAAATACAATAAGCACATTCTAATATGCACAATACCACATCTGCTGTGTAGTTTAACCAACGCGTTTCCAGAAACGTCTCCTTAATTAAAGGCATAAATCCATCCAGTCGTCTGCATAAACACTGCGATTTGCAAGACCGAGGATTTTCCTCCGACAAGTGCCACATTCTGGACGGGAGAGAAATGATGAATTGGGACATCGGCGGAACGGCGGCGACAAAGAGATAAGACGAGAAAAAAAAGCGTGGCTTTGGGTGGTGGTTAGACAACCAATAAACAAGAGGCTTTTTTTCCCCCACAATGCATTCATTCTCCCTTCCATCTTTCTGAAGTTTATCAAAGTGTGGGTTCCTGAGACACGGGTGTGGCCTGGGACGTCAGAGTCCCTTCCTCGTAAAGCAGCGGGAGAAGGCTCTGGATCTTTCCCGTTACATGTGCTCTGCTGCTGACCGCTGTGCATCCCGGGGAGACGTTTAATGTTTTTTAATGTTTTATTTTATTTATTTTTGAGAGAGACAGATAGTGTGCAGGGGGAGGGGCAGAGAGAGAGAATCTGAAGCAGGCTCTAAGCTCTAAGTGGTCAGCACAGAGCCCGACTCAGGGCTCAGACCCACAAACCGTGAGGTCATGATCTGAGCCAAAGTCGGACGCTTAACCGACTGAGCCACCCAAGCGCCCCATCCTGGGGAGATGTAAGCTTCCCGTCCACCTGCGAGTTTAGAGAGCTGAGGCAGAGGGTGCTGGGGGACGTGGAGTGGTGCCAAGTGGCAGTTCCAGGAGGAGGAAGATGTGGCCTGTTCTTGGGGGTAGCAGCCAAGCTCAGCCAACTTGGGACAGGCTGCCTGGCTTCCTATGAGACCGCTGCCCGAGAAGACAGATCTTCCTTTGTGACCCCTCCCCTCTTCCCTTATCACGGGCTCTTTCTTGAAAGTAATGTTTCCGCTGACTAGTTCTGCTGGGGAGTCTCTCTTCTGACCTCTAACCATGTCTCTAAAAATAGGCTAACCCATTATCTCAGGGGCCCGATGGACAGGGGGTGAATCAAATGGGGACTTTCCTTTCCTTTGAGATGGAAATGAATGGCCTGGACATCAAGGGGGCAGGCGTGGAGGCAGGAACTCTGAGCAGGGCAAGACATCAGGGTGGGGCATCCTCCGCACGGTCTTGGGAGGAACCAAGCCACCTTTCCCTCCCTGCTGATACAGACTCCCTTTTGCAAGGTCTGATGAAGACAGTCTCAAGAAAGTCTTCTTGACACACCTCCCCCACACCTCTGCCTCTGCCCTTCTTTTTCCCCCTGCAAGAGAATTTCTTTCTGACATGCTCACAGCACCCCCCAGGGGGAGGAGTCACAGCCCAGAGGATGTGTGAGACAAGGATGTGAGTGGCGGCTGGACACTCAGCGGAAAGCCCCCAACCCCATCCTACTGCTGGAATCACCACTCGGCATGCTTCCCCGTGACCATGCACACCACGGACCCTCTTCCTCGTTGTCTCCTGAGTCCATATGAGAAGCCGATTGGAACCACTCTCATACATCGGGTGAAGTAGAACCTTCTCCTCCTGGCTTCCCATTCCCACGGGAAAGGATATTAGTGACCATAACACCTATGGTCTCTCTCTACCTCCTCGGCAAGCATTACTGATGAATCTGGGAAAAGGAGGCAGCTCGGATGGCTTCATTGCTCCTTTTGTGTCTCGGCTCCTCCTACCTGTGATGCCACCGACAAGGAGTTAAGTTTCATTCGGGGGTTGTAAATTAGGAAGCTCATTGTTGCCTCACCCCTAAAGCTTATGCCCCAACACCTGCTTTATCAGTTATAAGAGGTTTGGTGTGCCCCTCAGTCACTACAGAACTCAGGGGGGCTCTGGGTCCAGCTGTGACTGCCCCGAGCATTCCTGCCTGCATACCCAGGGTGAGAGACAACATGGAGAAGGCAGGCCAGGCATGCATCAGGGGAGCCTCCCCTGGCTCAGTTTCCCCTCTGTGGCTTCGGCATGGATTTGATAGGCTGCATGGACAGAAGGCAGGAGTGCGTTCTGGCCACAAGGGAGCCACGGGTGTAGAGCATCTTTGCACCCTGATGGTGCCCAAGGGGGAAGGGTGTTCAACTTGAGGAAAGGGGGAAAGAAAGACGAGCTGGGAGAGGAAGAGGAGAGGAGAGATAGAATTTCTGAGCAGCGGTCTTCAAGAGTCAGGGTTCAGATGTAGTGTGTGGTCAAAGAAAAATGGGAAAGGTTTTTTAATATCTCTCTTTTTTGGGACATAATAATATTGCATTGATGTGTTATGCTCTGTCCGTAGGACAACTAACCTGGTTTGTCCATGAATGTCCACTGGACTTTTCTCATTTTGCTATTGATTTTAGGTTACGAACAAAGGGGCCCATGGACCCTGGTCTATAAATCACCAGCAATCTTGCTGCTGAGAACTAATTACGCTGACACCCCTATCTTTTACACTGCATTTATTACCAACGGTTGTGCTCCGGGATGAGGAGCGGATGAAAGGGAACACTGAGAGCCTTTGTCTGTATCCCCACACTAGACCATCAATCTCCTCAATGAAACGAGGCGAGAGGTGTCATCCTTCCAGAAGGGACGAGATAAAAGATGTGCTGCTGAGCCGACCGATGATTACGCATTTGCATAGGAGAGCTTGCAATTTGTACCCGTCAAACTTGCTGCTTCTGCGCTCGCTTTGGCACACCGTTTTTAAGTCAATTTTCAGTAAGCCCCAAACCATGGAGGGAGCTTCCGAATGGTCCAGAAGGACCGGTGCTGGGAGTAGGCATATGCGTTTCATTAGATTTTTAAATTGTGAAGTTAATATGCCCCACTACAGAAAGTGTAGAAAAATGGAGTGAGCGTTGGCCTTCTTCTTGCGAGTCACAGAGGTTTTCCAGATTCAAACTGGAGACCCCTCCAAATGAGAAAGGAGCGAGGCCCGCCAAGCGGATGACTGTGGAAGAGAACGGCCGTTCAGGGATTCTCAGAGTGTAGCCGCCGGCCAGCGGCATCAAGACCTGGATAGATGTGCAGATTCTGCTCCAGAGTAACTACGTCAGGAACCCTGAAAGCGGGGCTTAGCAAGCCTTCCAGATGATCCTGATACAGGCTTGGCGTGTGAACCGCTGATCCAGGTGATACTCTTGAAAAATCAGTGGTCCTAAATCAACACTTCGTGGGAGGCTTTCCCACGGAGACAGGCCCAGAAATGGTCACAGGACACAATCAAAATGCAGCTTCTCTCCCGAGGCTATGCACAGCCTGGAGAAAGTCATGGCACAATAGTATATACTCAATGTTAGAAAGTATCAAAATTATGTTCAATCCCCCAGTACTAGCAGTTTGGGTGTGTGCGTGGTCATGGTGGTGGTGGAGGAGTAGGGGAATAGCATGTGGGGACTCGCAATTTTACTTCTTAACGAGCTCGGAAAGTCAATCTAGTAACCACTCAATAGACAACAAATATTTAATGAGCATCTACTGTGTGCCAGGGACCGTTGTATATGCTGGGAAAACATGAGTGAGTAAGTAAAGACAATTCCTGTCTTTCTACAGTTTACATTCCAGTGGGTCCTACAACCTCACAGAACCACTTTTAAACCGTGATAAGGTGTAATAGCTGGTAAGAAAGAACGCATAAGCAGAGAGAAACAGAGCAAAGCTTCATTTGGAATCATCCGGGAGGTGATTAATTACCGTTTTTTGTCAATGACATCACACTCGTGATCACATTTCCCTTTAATGTTCAATCACAGACGACGACAATGAGAAATGGAGAGATACCTTGGAGAGACTTCCTGCCACAAAACAAGTCATTCTTGCATAATACATAACTTTTTGCCTTTCTGCACTTGTGTGGATAACAAGGAGGCCTTAAGGGGGAAAACAACAACAGTATCAAAAGCAAAATCCCTGAATCATCAGCCACGTGCACAGCCAAGCATCTTTGCAGTGGGGATTCTGGAAAGGGCTGCAGTCACCTGAAAGGTGGCTTCCCCAGGTTCAAGACCAAAGTGCATTAAGATCCTCATGTGAGGCAAACAGTCCATTTAGGCACCTACAGTTAGAGTCCACCTGCATGAGGTCATGGCCGGCAATCTCCAGAACAGACAGCCATACGTGAGAGTCACCAGAAACAACAGTTTCAGATTTGCTCTCCCAAGAAGGTAAAGGTGAGAATTATTACAATAAGAATACCAAATAATAGGTGGGAAGCATTATTTATTTATTTATTTATTTATTTCAGGTGGGAAGCATTTAAAGAAAAATAAAATGGAATTACAAGATGAAGCAACACCAGGTAGACAAAGCATAGAACCAGGCAGCACTTTTTGAACTGAAAAGTTTAATTGTTGAAATGAAAAATTTAGGGGCTATGTTAAAAAAAACAGATTTGAAAGAGCTAAGGAAAGAATTGATGAATGGGAAGCTTGACCTCAAGCAATCACCCATAACATAACGTGGAGAAGTAAGGAAAAGAAAAATAAGAAAGATCGAAAGATATAGACAACTGAGGGAGGTGTTTCAACATAAATATACTTGGAGCCCTAGAAGGAGAAATGACCAAAAATTTAGCAGAGACAATATAATAAGAGGTAATGACCAATAATTTCAGGGCACTGGTAAAAGACACTATACCCAAATAGAATAAGTGGAAAGGAATCTACTCTTTTGGCATATTGTAGTAAAATTTCAGAACAGAAGGGAGAAAGAAGAAATACTTGGAGAGAAAGACCACCTGCAAAGAGACGACGATCACTTTGGCAGCAAATGTATCAAAAGCAAAAATGGCAGCAGAAAGTAGAATCATATCTTCAAACTCTGGAGAGAAGACAAATGTCAGACTAGACCTGTGAATGGAGTGAAATTATCTTTCAGAAATAAGGGTAAAATGAGGGATTAATAAAAGTGAAGCGAATGCCCTACCCTCCCACCTAACCTGGGAAGGAATTACAGACGCAGTGTAAGGAGAAGGGAAATGACCAAAAAAGGAACAGAACAGATGGAAATGGGAAGATCTAAAGGGCACTGTCTGTACCCCCAGAGCCCAGAATAGTACCCGCCACAGAGTTGGTGTTCAATCATTTTTAATAGGAAAAACAGTTCCATAAAATAATAACATTTCTAATTTATGGGGGTTTGAAAAAGGCAAACCTAAATTTTTGGACAGAAACAGCAAAGTCAGGAGAAGCATGATTTTAAGGTTCTTGCCCTGGTTTGAAGGGATTTGTGATATTCTTAGACTTTGTTAAGTATCATGGGGATATCCCAAGGAAAAATCGCTAAAAAGGTAGAAATAGTGTATTAATTCTAAGCCAGAAGGGGGAAAATGTGAGTAAGAAACCACAGGCATCATATGCCAGGTGCTGCTCTAAAATTCTACACATAATAACTCATTTAATCCTCACACTGTTTCTCTGATATAAGTTGCCATTATTATCCTTACTTTTACAGAGCAAAGCACTGAGAGTTTGGGTGACTTTCCTACAGTCACACACACACACAAAAAAAAAAAAACACTCAGATAAAAGAAGGGACAAAAAAGGAGTAGAATATAGTAAAAGTAGACAAATGGCAAAGAATCAGATGGTGGAAACAAATGTCATACCTCTGTAATCACAATAAATGTAAATGGACTAAATTTGCCAATAAAAGACATGTATTGTAAGATCTAATTTAAAAAAGGAAATCCAACTTAATGCTGTTTCTAACAAACCCATCTAAAAAATGAGAACATACCCATTTGGATATAAAGGGATGGAAAAAGTTAGACTATGTGATTAACAACCAATAGAATGAGGGCTGCTATATTAATATCAGAAAAAAAGTAGCACATAACACACAAAAAACATTAACAGATAGAGTCACCACAATAGGATATATTGTTGAATTTCCCAGTAAGATGCAGCAATTCCAATTTGCATTCATCTAATAAAATTGTCTCAGAATATATAAAGCAATGCCCGATGGGAGAAATGGATAAATCCACACTCCTGAGAGATGTCAACATTCCCTACCTCAGTTATGGAGAAGCAAGCAAAATTTCTAAAAGCACAGAACATCCCCGGTGAGTGTGATATGCGGAGCACATATTGAGACCTGTGCTCAACAAGCAAGTGAACATTTCTTCTCATGCACACACAGAACTCTTACAAAACTCAGTCCTGTAGTGGAGGAAGTCCCTGGAGCACTTTCTCCATGAAATGTACGTGCATGATACTCTTGGGCAAGTGGCATCATCTGTGCAAAGAAGGCACATCTCTCAGGTAACCGTCTCCCTTGCCCAACAGAGGGCAGGGCTAAGCCCCATGCATGAGGCTGCTGGAGCTTCCAGGCTGTTTGGGACACTGTGGCTCTGCGGATAGTGAAGGCAATGACAATGATGGTGGCAGTGTCTGTGACCACGAGGCCAGCAGCCAACAACCACCAAGAATCTCCTGGGCATTCACCAGGCATTAATCTTTACATGGATCATCTCATCTCAACCTCATCACGGCTCTGCCAAGAGGGCACCATTACGGTCTCCACTTAAACATGAGGCAAATACAGGAATCATAACAGCTGCTCTTTACAGCCCCGGAGCTGACCCTGTCCAAGGGGCTGATGTCTTCTTTCTACTTGAAGGGAGAGGAAGGCCAAGTGGCAGACACTTTGGTTGCACGAGGCTGTCCCTACTGTTCTTAGGATTTTGTGGGTTTATTTTATTATTCGAACAGATGGAGTGGAGCTGATGGTCCTGTTCCCCCCAAATCTACCTGGGAATACACATTCAGGGCATCATGAACCATTTGGGCTAGTCCCAGCTAAAGAGGAAAGCATGCAAGGTAAAACAAAGGAGAAGTCGTTACCCATTTGGGGTTTTTCAAGAGGGCAGGGGGTTTGGATGAGGAGTGAAACATGTGGAATGTCAGCAAGGGTTCCTTGAAGGCAAAGATATCGGAATCCTCCCTTCAAGAAGGCAGGGCCCAACTTTCAGCCTGGTACCCAGAGGAAGCAGGAAGGGACGGTGAAGTAGGAGGTGAGGCAGGTCCGTCTCTAACCCACACTGTTGGGCCATTTACTGGGCACGCACCAAAGAGCCCCAATAAAAAGTGACACAGCTGGGACCAGGACTCTGGGCTCCTAATGTGCTGGGATCCAGGACGGGATTCTGTTTAATTGTGGGGTCGGGATTTGGGAATATAAAAAAGGGAGCCCATCGTGCTTTGAAGCTCCCTACTAGCCATCTCCTTCCCCTATTCTGAGAGAAGTAGAGGTCCCCCAACTGAACCACAGACCTCTGGAACCCCTCCCTGAGCCCACTCCCCTTTGGCGGTGGGGCTCCCTTTTTGTGCCCCCAAAGCCCCAGCTGCATATCCCTAGCACAGCCCTCCCCACCCTGGGAAATGCTGGGCTTCCCTTGTCCCTCACTAAGACTATGTAAGATTGTGGGTCACTTACCTCCAAGTCTGCTCCCGGCACAGTGACCATCAGGGCAGGCTCTTGTTGATCAATGAGGAAAAGTGACTTTCATTTTGCAGTGAGACTTGCAGAACAGCAAACCTATTTCAGAGTAAAGAATGTGTGTCATAACATAAAATAGCTCATCACAACCAGTTACTGTCTTCGGCGCGGACAGGATGACAGGAGGGACCCTGAGAAGGTCACAAAGGGTGCGTTTTACCATCAAAAGCCATATCGACCAAAGTCCATTATGACAACCTGGGAGTGCAGGAGTGGGTGGGCTCTGGTACATTAGTGATTGTCCCAAATACAAGAAAATTGATCTGTGACAAATGAATCCTGGCAGCTTTCATTTTCGATTTCCTTTCTGAATTATACAGAACCATTAAAATGTAGCCAAATAGAAAAGAATAAGACAGGACTAAGAGGTACATGTGCCATGCATTGATTTCTTACAAAAATACTTGAAGAGTAGATTTAATTTAACTAAATGGTAGTAGTAATATTGACATAGTAATCATACTACTAACAGCAAAGCTGCTTCTTAGGGATCCACATCTGACCCTGTGTAGGGGGGCTGAGTTCTTCCTTCTATCTGAGGGGAGAGGAAGGCCAAGGGACAGACACTTGAGTTGCATGAGATTGTCCTAACTGTTCTTAGGATTTTGTGGGTTCATTTCATTATCCTAATAGGTTGAGTGGAACTGATGGTCCTCTTCCCCCCAAATCTACCTGGGAATACACATTCAGGGCATCATGAACCATTTGGGCTAGTCCCAGCTAAAGAGGAAAGCATGCAAGGTAAAACAAGGGAGAAGTTGTTACCCATCTGGGGTTTTCCAAGATGGCAAGGGGCTTGGATGAGGAGTGAAACATGGGGATTGTCATCAAGGGTCATCTGCCTTGAAGGCAAAGATTACGGCACCCCCTTCTCCAAGATGGCTGGGCCCAGCTTTGAGCCTGGTACCCAGAAGAAGCAGAAAGAGATGGTGAAGCAGGAGGGGAGGCTGGCCAACTCCTAACCCACACTGTTGGGCCATTTGCTGGCCACGCACCAAAGAGCCCCAGTAAGAAGTGACAGAGCTGGGACCAGGACTCTGACCTCCTAATGTGCTGGGATCCAGGACGGGATTCTGTTTTCCCATCTGTGCAATACAGAGAACAGTGGTTCTCAAACTCAGGTCAATGGACCGGCTATAGAAGAACCATCTAGGGACTTTATAGAAGTCATGGAATTACCAAATGACTAGCTTTACTGTGGGGCCCAGGAATATGCAATTGAAGCTGTCCCAGCAATTCTAACGCCACAAGTTTGTGATCTGAGCCTCTATTAGTCTCTTAGGACTGCTGGGATGAAGTCCCACAAACTGAGAGGCTTCGAACAACACAGATTTATTCTGTCTCAACTCTGGAGGTCAGGAAAACAAAACCACAGTATGGACAAGACTATATCTCACCCCTGAAGGGGCTTCAGGGAAGAATCCATCCCTCACCGCTTCCAGCTTCTGGTGCTCCAGGCCTTCCCTGGTTCATAGCTATGTCACTCCAGGCTCTGCTTCTGCCTTCACAAGACCCTCCCTTGTGTGTGTGTGTGTGTGTGTGTGTGTGTGTGTGTTTCTACTGTGTGTGTCTCCTAGCAGTCCAGGTGTTATTGGATTTAGGGCCCACCTACACAATCTAGGATGATCTCACCTCAAGATCCCTAGCACCTGCAAAGTCTCTTCTTCCAAATAAAGTCAAGTTTGCAGCTTCTGGGATTAAGATGTGAAGAGATCTTTTGGAAAGCCGCCACCTAGCCCACTATAGTGCCCTTTTCTCTCTGAAGTTCTGGGTACCTGTGCTTCTCTCAAAGGCAGTGCATTGACACCCACACCTGTGCCCCATAGTCCATTATTTGGAGGTGGCCACTTGCTGAGAACTCCTCTTTGCTCTTGGAAAGGGACCTTGGTGATTATGGTCCTTGAGCAAGGACAGCCAGTCCAGAAAGATGAAGAAGGTCATAGCAACTCTCTCTGGTTGTTTTTTTTCCCCTGCATTAGAAGGTATCACTGGTCCATTGCAAACTCGTAACCACCCTTCTGCCCTTCTTCCACTCCTGGGAACATGGTGAAGGGTGGGGAGACATGAAGAGAAGGAGAGATAGAGAGAGTGATTGAGCCTTGCCATGCAAGCTGCATAAGAGCCAGCCTTGGTTCCATTCCCAGTGCTGAGGGCATGGCCTGACAGAGAGCAAGACTCCAATAAACTGCTTGTTTAAACCTCAGATATCTGCATGTCTGGCTCCCTTACTTCTTCTGGGGCAGCTCAGATGGTGCCTTGCAGAGGCTTCACCAACCATAGCCCTGCGGGGAGTGCCCCAAGCTGCTCTCTCCCCAAGTCTGCTCCTCTCACTCACCACACCAGACAAATTGCCTAATTACTCAATCTTCCTTTGAGTGTTCCATGCCCAGAGGCAGAATTTGATTCATGGCTACATTCCTGCTATCTGGAATGGTGCCTGTCATACAGTAGTGGTTGGCTGGTTGGCTGGCTGGCTGGCTGGTGGATAGATGGATGGATGGATGGATGGATGGATGGATGGATGGATGGATGTGTGAATGGGTATATAAGTGGATAGGTGGGTGAATACATGGATGCATGCATGCATGGATGAATGGATGGGTGGGTGGAGGGTGGATGGAAGGATGGTTGAATAGATGCATGGATGGATGGATGGATGGATGGATGGATGGATGTTTGGATGGATGGTTGGATGGATAGATAGATGGACTTTTGAGGTACCAAAAAGGCAGGATAATTTGGTTCTAGGTCAAAGGAATTGGTGTGTGGAAGACAGAGGCTTGTGTTTTGGCCTGGGATATAGCTGGGCCCTAGGAGCCTGGTGAGGAGCTGGAGTTGTAGGTTCAGTGAGTTATGAGCTTAGACTGGAGAGAAGAGGGTCAAAGATGGCTTCTGTATCTTGGGTGCAATAGTTTTATATTGCTGCTGAAACAAATTAGCAAAACTTAGAGGCTTAAACAATAGGAATTTACTGTCTCATAGTCCTGTGGGTCACAAGTCTGATATGGGTCTCACTGGGCTAAAACCAAGGAGGCAACAGGGCCGGGTTCCTTTCTGGAGGCTCTAGGGGGGAATCTAGTCCATTGTGTCCTAGGACTGAGATCTGTTTCCCTTCTGGTTGTCAGCTTCTGGAAGTCCTTGACTCTTGGTCTCTGCTATGGACTGAATTATGTCCCTCCCAAATTCATATATTGAAGCCCTAACTTCCAGTGCGGCTTTTTTTAGAGTTGGTTCCTCTAAGGAAGTAATCAAGGTTAGAAGAGGTCATAAGGAGGGGGCCAAATATGGTAGGATTAGTGTCATTTAAAGGAGAGACCCCTGAGAGCTCTGTCCCTCTGCCTTGTGGGGACACAGTGAGAAGGTGGCCGTGTGGAAACCAGGAGCAGGCTCTTACTGGGAACCGTCTCTGCCTGGGACTCCAAGCCTCCAGAACAGTGAGAGTAAATGTCCACTGACACCAGTCACCTGGCCCTTGCAGGCTGAGTTTCCCCTAACTCCACCTTCAAAGCCAGAACCAATGGGTGAAGTTGTTCTCATGGTTTCATTCTCTTCTGATGACCCTCCTCTCCCCCCATCTTTCTTTAAGGGCCAGTGGGATTGCACTGAGCCCATTTGAATAAACCAGGAGGATGTCTATATCTTAAGGTCCACAACCTTAATTCCACCTCCAAAGTCCCTTTTGTCACATAACATGGGATACTCACAGGCTCAGGGATTAGGGTGTGGGCATATTTAGGGGCTGCTGTCCCACTGACTACCTGGGAAGGAATGAGTAGCAGTTAGAACCAGGATGAGGTCATGATGCATGTTAGTTTAATCCTTCCAGAGGCTACACACTGGCTCTGAGGAGCAGCAGTTTCCAGACTATTTGGGGATACTTAAGGGATAGCTGTTCCACTAACTCTCTGACTCAAGGGCAAGAGAAAATATTGAACCCTTGAAGCCCAAGGCTATAGAATTCCAACTAGACATGCCTAGGACCCAACAAAGCAGAAAGAAAGAATGTAGGATTTTCATACGTGATAGCATTCCCCTTTGAGATCTGTTGGTCCATCTGTCCATCCACCCATCCATCCATCTACCAAGAAAACTTTTATTGGTAGAGTAAGTTCTGGGTGGCTTCCAGATGGATATGGGAGACCCTGGTGCTCATTCCAACCCAGTGGGTCTGCCCAGAAGGGACACTGGCTAACCACAGTTAACAGACTGACCCAGTGCTGCAGGGAAGGCAAACTGCCTCAGAGAAAGTCTGAGAGGGCACTGCCGAGACCATTTAGTTGCTGCTTGGTTGAAAGGAGTGAGTCAGAGAGGATGTCTCTGCACTTAGTCTTGTCGGAAACCGAGATCTTCAGCTACTGATATGACGTAGCCTCTGGTCCCCGAGACCATCAGAGACAGCTAATTAAAGCAAAAATACTCTAGAAAGCAATTACAAGGGGGACCCCTGGGTTAGCCTAAAGCTTGTGCCCCCAGAAACAGCCTGTCATGGAGCACAAATGATGTTCTGTCCTTCCCAGAAACCCCAGAGCGAAAATGAGTTTTAATCACCTGTCCCCCTAACACTAATCACCACCCATCAGCAGGACAGACCCTGCCAAAGTACATAATTCTCAATCACACAGGCTAAACAAATGAATAATTACAGGAATAAACACTGCAGTTAATGCCAGCACATTAAGCATGGGATCGACTCCCTTTGCTCCCCAGTCTGAATGCAGAGTCCCCGGGGCTGCCAAACTCAGGCTGGCAGGGCCACTGGGAGGGACACAGACTCGGACACCAGGCCTGTGCTCCGTGCTCCTCAACCGCACCTCTGAGCGGGTTCAAGCCACTCTGCAGGTCCTACTCCTCACTGGAAGACTAGAAAAAGCCATGTCCCTCCCAAGAGGACCTGGAGGGCAGCTTGAGAGATCATTTGCCCACTAATATGGTCAGGGACATATGAGAAAATGGCCCGCAGCACTAGCATCCTTCTCTGTGGTCCAGAGAGCATGAAACATGTATGGAAAAGAAGCCAGAGGCTGGAGTCATGGATGCCAGCCCTGTCCCAGCCTGCTAGTTATACCTCTGGGGAAACTGAGGATTCCCAAAGCCTTTGCAAGGAATGAGGCTCACGAATATGGTTTTATTACAACTAAAGTTGCCTGTACCCACCACCAACCGTGCCCACTTGATCCAGAACCCTCCTCCTTAGCTATCAAATAAAGACAAAAACAGGCGATTTTCTTCTCCTTCTATTTCTGTATTAAAGTAATCAAGTGATGTTGTGTTCGAGCAGCTGTTTACCCAAAGGAATGAACAGAGATCAATATTAATACCTGGACACCTACACACTAATCTTTCTGAAATGTCAGACAAAAATAAGGCATCAAGAAACTCTATTCTAGGCATTTACCAGTAATGGGAGTGAATCTCAATCTCTCTCTCTCTCTCTCTCTCTCTCTTGTCTCTCTCTCTCTCTCTCTCTCTCTCTCTCTCTCTCTCTCACACACACACACACAGACACACACACACAATTTCCTCCCCACACTCATACTTCTGAAGGTGACCCATGACACCTGAATGAACACCAATGATCCATGTGGAACTCTGAGCTTTGAGAGTAGATTTTTGGTCCTTTTCACGTGGAAAGATCAAAGCATGAACCCCATTATCCCAAGACTGGAGGGTGGCACCCAGTTGACAGCTGGAGAGGGGCCAGGCTCTCCACCCCTCTCCATGACGTTAGATGGACCACTGAGCCAACCAACACACATGTGGATGCCTCTTAAGGAACATTCTCCAAACCCATACTACAATTTCATTACTAGTTGATCAGAAGCTCAGATATAAACAGAAGGCATTCAGGGGTCCTGCCTGTATTTCTGAGTGATTTGAGAGTTGTGCTTAGTCGCTGCCCATAGAAGGTTATTCTGGAATTAAGATTCAAAGGGGCCAAGTGGGAGCTTGGTGGCTCCAGAGCTGATGCTTTCTGGAGGTGAGTGTCCCATGAGCAACCCATTTCTCTTTTGAATGTCCTCAGTCACAGCCCCAGGATGGCTGCTGGGTCTCCTTTTATTTCCTTGGCTCTGAAACCCTTCACCAAACACCCAAACCTTTGGGGAGCCACAAAGAGAAACCCTTGCTTGAGGAGCACATGGTTTCCATAGCTTCCTTGTCCAGGACGGGGAGTCCTCTACAAGCAACCCTCCTCACCCCAATAGGGCCACGTGTACCAGCCTGTCTTCTCTGAGCCGTGGCTCCCTCATCTGAGAAGCAGCAGGGAGCAAAGCGCGTCTCTGGGTGGCCACATGGGTTCAGGACGGCTCATACAATCTGCCTGATGCAATGCCTGGACTATGACAAGCCCCCAGGAAATGACAGGGGCCGTTGTGGTTGTCAAGAGCACTAAAAATATTAATTACTACCATTTATTATTATTATTGATTCTTTTCTTCTTTTAATACCACCCACATACCTTGGATTGGATGGATCGCCATGAAGGGCATCTACTATTTGTGTTTTGTCACCTAACTACTACCTTCACTGTACCCCAAAGGCCCAGCCTATCAGCCTGGGCTGACCCCTTAACAGTGAGGAGCCCAGCCCTGCTGATACTCATCGATGGGGTCTCAGGTGAGTTCCTGCCTTACTGGACCTCGGTTCTCTAATCCTCAAGGACAGGAGAAGCCTTCTGCGTGCACGTCCAGATTTCTGTGATCCTTGCTGACTCTTACAAGAGGACAAGGGAGACATTTTGACAGCCTCACAGCCACCGAAGACACAGTTCTGCCCTGGGGCTTCTTTCCCTCCTGTGTTAAGGACCCAGGAATTCCACTGCCTCCAAGTCAATGGAAAACAAACAAAAAAACGTACATCAGTGAGAACATGATGGTTGACAACTGGAGGAAATAAAGGGCTGGCTGGCGGCAAGGCAGGAGGCAATCCTCGTCCAACCGCCCTAAGCCAGCGCAGCCCTTTCCTCTAGGAAATCTCTGTGGAGACAACAGATAAAGCCAGTGTTGTATTAGTGGAAGTCTATTTTACAAGTCCAAAGTGATTATACTTCATCATCTTAAAGCAAAATCAATAAGAAACAAGAATGAAAAACACCAAAAGCAAAATGCAGAGACTTGTAGATGAGAGGGGAAAAAAAAAAAAAAAACCCACCACTCTAATAGGAATCTTGATTTCCCATATTGTGGAAGAAACATGGAAACTTTGGTTCAAATGGTAGCACTCTCCAGGATCCTGTCCTCGAGATGCCCTTCATTAAGGCTGTTCCAGAAGCTTGAAAGAGGACAAGCAGGGAACATGTGTTTAAAGTAGAAACACTAAAAGGGACAGACAACAGCTCACAGGCATCAGAAAAAATTGGATGAGAGGCACCCAAAATTCACGACAGCTCTGAGACAATATGATGGTCACCATCACCACTCCAGGAGTCACATGCCTGGCACCTTGCACTCTCAGTGCCCCAGCATCCTTGGTGGAGGAGAACTGTCCTTTGCTCATACCGAGCAGGCACCATCCTGGGAGCCACAAATTTCCTGATCAGTGACACTGGATAGACAATTGAAACACAGGCACCAGCAGAAGGAAGTTCATCCCCAATTCTGCAGACACTTGTATTCCTCCGAAATCAGTGGTTTCCAGTGTGTCAAAGATAAGGACATGTGGGAAAGGATACTAGTGGTCTGAAGTTGTACCACCAGGGACTAAGAAGTCAGGGCTCTTGAGTCAACCCTGATGGCTTCTCCACCTCCAGGCTCACCTGTGGCCCCTCACTCCTCTGCTCGGACCTCAGTGCCTGCCTGCTGCTCCTCTGGGCATTCCTGTGGCCTCCCTTTGCCCAAAATTCCTTTCTGCCAAGTGTCCACACAGCTGGCTCTCCAATCTGGGCTCAGGTACCCTTTCTAGGAGGCTGATCCTGAAAATTACTCCTTCCCACTCACCCACTGCTGCCAACCACCTCGCCAGTTCTGTCCTGTTCGGCATCTCTGCCTGCCTAGTGCACTGCATTCTTTGTACTTCTTACTTTTAATCATCTATTGATGTCACAGTGGAATAAGTTGTTTGTGACCTAGAATAGAAACCTGTGATGCATCATTTAATAGGTCAGCGTGGCTGGCTCATGGGGCTCAGGGATGTGGTCACACATTCTGGATGTTTCTGTGAGGGTGTGTTTGAACAAGACTGACATTTTAATTAGTGCACTCTGAGTCAAGCAGATTTCTCTCCCTGACATGGGTGGGCCTCATCCAATCAGTTGAAGATCCTCACAGGAAAAAAGACTGGCCTCTCCTGAGCAAGAGTGAATTCTGCAGGAGACGACTTTCAGATGTGAATCCCATCACCAGTTTTTTCTGGGTCTCCAGCCTGAAGATTTTTGGACCAGCCAGTATCCATAATCACATGAGTCAATTTCTTACAATAGACCACTCTATATGTGTACATTTTCTGTTGGTTCTATTTCTCTGGAGAATCCTGACTAACGCAGAGCTCACAACTGTTGAATGAAGGAATGAATGAGTGCAGGAAGGACTAAATGGCTTTGAGAAGGAATCAGGGATTAATGAGGAACCATTCTGGGACCGGGAGCAAGCCAGCATCCTTACCGTGTGAGGTTTTGTTCAACCACTGAGCCCCCACCTGCAGGCTCACCACCTGGAGAAGCCATGCTCCCTCTTTTGTGTCAAGAAGCATCTAAGCCTCAGGATGTCAGGCGTGGTGTGAACAGTTTCTCCTCCTTCAATGGTGAGGGAAGGACGATCCAGTGTTCAGAGTCAGAGGACCCAGTTACCATCAGAGCCAGAAATGCAGCCTCCACAGCCTTCATTGTCTCGAGTCCACAGCGGGGAGAAGAGTAACTCCTACCTGTGAGTTGTCATGAGTAATGAATACAGGCGATGTGGGCAAAGGCTTTCCAGAGCACCCGTTGTAACAGGCTCAGCGGGGCTGGATGTGCACCTTCGTCTGCTCAGGTTGCTACAACACAAATACCAGAGACCGGCGCTTACGTACAAGACATTTACTTCCTGCAGTTCTGGGAGCACAGAGTCAGTATCCGCTGAGAGCATGTTTCCTGGCTCATCAATGGCCAGGCTGTCTTCTCACCAGGTCCTCACCTGGCGGGAGGGTTGAGAGAGCCCTCTGGGGCCTCATGTAAGGGCACTCGTCCCTAAAGACCTTCCAAACACTCCTCCTCCCAATACCGCCACCTCAGGGGTTAAGATTTCAACACGTAAAATTTGGGGGGTGGGGAGGGGACACAAATGTTCGGTCTATAGCAGTGTTGTTACCAAAATGGAATACGTCGAATGTGCAAGTCACATCTCCAGTCACCAGACCAACCCAGAGCCTTCCATTTAAGGTTCCATGTTTGGTCATTCATTGATTCATTTAACCGAGTGCCTACTCTGGCATCGGCCTGGCTCAGTGCTACGGAGAAATCTGCCCTGCGTGTGAACCACTGTATCTCACATTTTTGGGGAGAGCATCAAAGGAACGAGATGGTACCAGTGCTCTGGAAGAGCCTGGGGGCGAGAGGAGGAACCTGGTTCAGAACCACTGCTCCCAGCAGACCAGCCAGCATGAGCCCAGAGTTCACCATCATCACACCACTGGTTGCCACCCACCAACTCGTTTCCTGGTGCTGACTTATGAGGCTCGGCAGGTTTTCCAGCACCCCCACACAATTCTGTAGATGGGAAATCCACACTATCCAGACTCCAATTCAGAAACTTGGTGCCACGCTTCCCCATTAGCCATCTGCTTGCCCTCTCAAGTTTTCTGATCAGATTTGTGGTCGGGACTTGGGTACCTCAATATGCCCGTCACATGAGTCCCCTGGAGTGGTGTCTAGGTGAGTGAGTCCCAGGGCTCTGCTTCTCTGGAGGGCTGGACGTTCAGTTCCAATGGCCTGGGCTACACACACTCATCCTTCTTAAGTCAAACACCCCGCATGGTGAAGTGTGTCAAACACTCAGAATCAACACAAAATAAAATGTTTGACAACATGCATTGCCCGCAGATAACATCATAGAAACTTCCATGAGTAGCCTTCATTTCCTCTGAGGAGCAAGAACACCCAAAGCTTCATTCTGCATCTCAAGCAAGACTGTCATCCAGGCTCCTATAGGCACCACCTCCTGGAACTATAATCATAAAACCCAATAAAACCTGGGGCTCTGATAGGAGTCCCAGGGGGCCCGAACCCCTGAAGTCTGCCATCTTGATGTGGTTGACATTGACCAAGAGAGGCTGAGTTTTGTTATTCTCCGATTTGATTGCTTCGATGGGTGTGGATGTCTTTAAACTATCCTCGTTCCTATTTTGGGTCTCTGTTTATCCTTCGAAATGGCCTGGCTAACGACTCCTATTTCACCTCCTGCTTTCCTTTCAGAAAAATGAATCCCATAAAAATCACTAGACTGGTGTCTGAGCAAACTCTTCGGTGTCATAAAATTTTGATGGAGAGGTTTAGCAAACGTGACAGGACGTTTTCGCGTGCCCTTCCGAAGTGTGCAAACTATTTTTGGCGTGTGGGCATTTACAGAATATTGCCAGAAATGAGCTTCCCCCCAGCTCGTTTGAAATGGGAAGAAGTGATGAGTCAGGCCAAGATGAAACAGGTTCTGAGTCAGAAGTCACGGGTTCACCAAGTGAAGCAATTCGGGATAATGTTCAGGCACAAAGTTTTAGAACGGAGACAGCAAGGGCCAGGGGGAGTGTGGACACCCAGAAAAGGAATGCGGGTTGTCAGTCACGTGGTAGTTGCTTCTACTCAGAGGTGGTACAAGCGTGGACAGGAACCCTGCCTGTAGCGTACTTTGCTTGTCATTTCAGTAGAGAAAATGCCTGAGGTCAAGTACCGTGTCCCCAGGGGAGTCATGTGACCGTCACAGGCCCTCGATGGGGCTACGGGAATGGGGTTCTTTTTCTTCCCCACCGCATGACCTACAAGATTTTGTGCACTGCATGATGCATTCTGGGGAACAGCTACTGAGAAATTTCTTCCCAAATGGTGTGAAGCATGTACAGAAATGGAGGTTCAAACAATTTGTGTAAAACAAGCCCCAGAATATCCAAATGGAGAAACGAGAATTGTCTCAAGAAAGTGTAGCCGACCCTCCCCCACACAGAAATGTGAGTCAGGATTTCGGGGAAAGAAGAAAATGATAATTATTGTGGGTTCCATGGGGAATAAGCCCAAACAGATGTCTGCAGTGTCACATCTGTGAGGATATATGGACGTCAGTTAGTCTATCGTCCTGCTACACATCAGGCTTAACCTTCGACTGGCGTTGTTTAATCCTGCAGCAACCCATTTTGCAGATAGAGCAAAGCCAAGTCTTGGTGCTTGCCTAGGGAGGTAGAGCCAGCCTTCAGACCCAGAGCCCCTACTTCTCACGCTGGGCTGAATGCTTCTAATTTACAAACACTGCTCTCCTTAGGAGGTACTGTCTCCATTCTCCAGGAATATAAACTGAGAAAGGTCCGGTAGGTTGTCCAAGGTCCCACGAGGACAGCAAGGGAGCTCCGAAGCACACGCTGGCTGGCCGACTCTAGTTCATGCTCTTTCTGGGATACCTGTGCCTCCCTGGGGCGGCTGGCATGCCCTGCCTGCTGTTCTCTGGCAAGGGAGGGCTGGGTTTCCTGTTCAGAGGGAAGGCAACCTATTGGAGGGGAGGCTACCTTCACCATAGCTGTCTCCCCGCCATCTTCCAGAGCACAGCGGGGCTTCGCTGTACAGAGAGGCTGCAGAACTGGGCTGTCCTTACGAGCCTGGAGCATGTGGGCTTCTTGTCATTACTTCCATTTTCTCCATTATGCTTCAAATTACATGATCTACGTTGTGCTGCCTCGCCATTGATTTACTGGTTAAATTAGCTGCTATTTCTCTCCCCTGCATTACAGGCTCCCAGTAATTTGTTTATGACTCAAATGTTCTGTTGGGCTCCGAAGGAAAGGCTAATACACATTCACTACAGTGAGGCATGGTCACTGTAAATCATGAGGACCGCCAGCCCCAGCCAGTCCCCCGATCCCCTTGGAACAGTATTCCGTCTTCCACCTGACCAGGGCAGCGCTGTCGAGGCATGAAGTATACTCAGAATTCATAGAAGGGACATGCAGAAGCGGGGCTATAGGCGTGTAAAATGTGTAAGAACACTTTCAAACTAAAGCCAAGATTGCACGGCTTGTCCTCTGCGTGACCTTCCGAGAGCACCCGACCCAGGCCCCCTACCTCACTCCCAGGCCCCCTGGGGATCGCCGTCTGTCTGACCTCAGAGAACGTGTACTTGTAAAGATGAGCGTGGATGACTGCAGAGCAGGGCTCACCGAGATGCTTCAAGGTCTCATCCCCACCCAGGGTCTCATCCCCGCCCAGGACACGCACCGCCCAGATGCTCGCTGGTGCTTTGTTGCTGTATCCATTTTGACCTTCTCTCGAAGAGTCTTAGCCTCGACCTGTCCACGGGGTCCCTGTACGTCCACCCCAGAACTCCGCTCCCCACTGGATGGTGTGGGTTTCCAGACCCATGGCCCCTCTCTCATCACACCTTGCCCTGGTGAGGTGGGGGGTCTTGGACCCCACCCAGCACCTTCCTGGCAGAAATGGGATTCCAGTGTCAATGCACACATATGGGGCACTTCCTGGTCACTTATCTACATTTTAACCAGACAGTTCTAGACCCCAGACCTAGGGGACATGCAGAAGCGGGGCTATAGACGTGTAAAATGCGTAAGAACAGTTTCAAACTAAAGCCAAGATTGCACGGCTTGTCCGTGAATGGACTGCAATGGACTGAATGTTTGGGCCTCACCCCCTCAAATTCATATGGTGAAATTCTAACCCCCAAGATGATGGTGTTAGGAGAGGGGGCCTTTGGAAGATGGTTAGGTCATGAGGGTGGGTCCCTCATGAAGAGGATTAGTGCCCCTGTAAAAATCCCACAGAGCTCCTTCACCCTTCCACCATGTAAGGGCACAGAGCAAAGAACCAGAAAGTGGGGTCTCCCCAGACGCTGAATTGGCCTGAGCCTCATTCATGGACTTCTGGCCTCCAGACCGTGAGAGAACAGCCCCGTCGGCAGCCCGGATGGACCCGCCATCCAGTGGGTCTCCAACAGGAGAGACTCTGGATACAGATGAGTGATGGGTGGTGTCCACAGAGAATGAACAAGCCTTTTAGACTTTCTAAACGAAAGGAAGAGTTTTATTTGAGTCCAAGCGAGGACAGTTGCTCAGGATACACAGTCTTCACGAAGAAGAGAGTGCTTCGGTCTGGCAAAGGAACACTTAGTGGAGGGTTACATCCATTTTTTATAGAAAACTCATTAGACAAAGAACATCTCAAATCTCAACATTCTAGCATATGCGGGGCTATGTGACTTGAATCTTATGGAACCAGGGAAATTTCTTACTTTTTCTTATCTTTTGTGTTCAGAATGCTCTTTTTTGGTTATTTTCTTTAACGATGCAGATGTACAGTGTGCTTGGGGAGTAAATAGAGCCCACGTTTGGAAGTTTTGCCGAGTCATTTTGAGCTCGCCAGATGCCGAAGTGTAGCTTCCCTGGGCGCCCAGGAGCAGGGCCCACAAACGTTCAAGCTGAAAATGTCCTTTATCAGTGGGGAGGTGTTGAGGAGGTCCCAAGGCATATCCGGTGTGGCCTTTCCTGGAGGTGGGCCCAGAGGAGAACCAGGTGCCTCAGGATGCCGGCACAGTGGTGCCCGGCACGGATCTGTGCGTCTGTGTCGGGTTGTCCTCAGGAAACACAAAAACAGGCCCATTTGGTAAAATATGAGGCTCCCACGCTGAAACTGAGGGGTAAGGGACATAGAGCACGCTGACTTGACTCTGGGCAGGTGACGGACACGAGGGGCAGGTATGGAAGGCCATCAGTGGCCAGGACCCACCTGGGGGACCTCTGCCTATAGATGGTGACCCCATCACTGATGTGGGCCTGCGCCCTAGGGCCCCCCAGCAGCTTCCCATGGTTGCTTCAGGGCACTGTCCTTTCTGATTGGGAAGGAGGCCAGAATACCTCCAGTCAACCCACTGGGAAAAGCCAGCTCCCAAAGCCAGAAGCTCAGGAAATTTCCACCCTGCATGACAGGTTCTCCCTGTTAGAAATTTTATTTGTGGATTTAATTAGAAACTAGTTTGCGACACAAATTATGTCGTGCTGAGGAAGGAAGAGTGTAAAGGAATAAGAATCGACCTGTTTCAACGCTGAAATCCATGACACGCGTGTCTTCGTCGCCGTATACGCAAAGCCTTACCTGTTTCGGTCTTACAGAATCATGCTTTACTCCTAATTCCACTGACAACATTTTACTTGAAGAAATGTCTAAACTGACCACATGGCGATAGGATAGACTATGACCTCCTACAGACAGACCAAGTACAGAGCAATTGCCCGATGCCTTCATCGGTCACCGGAAATCCTAATAGAAGATTTCAAGTCAATATTCAAACCTTTATGGGCGCGGTGGGTCCAGAGGCAATGCTAGCCAAAGATATTGGAACTCCAGGGACCAGCATTGAAAATAAAGCAGTAAAAAATATATCATTACCCTCGAGGCCAAAGCGGAAACTTTGCCATCCTGCTCACCAGCCGGGGCCGTTCCCCCTAGAGGTCTCTCTGGAGTTCTTTGTCTCTGCGTCTCTGTAGACTGTGATTCACGACCAGGGCTGAGGCTCTGGGCTGAGTCACCTCCAGAACGTGGGGGAGTGTGTGGCAGGGTGACACATTTGCACACAACCGCCAAGTGCCCCTGGCTGAAGCAACTTTTTCCTAATTGCTATCTTCCCCAATCCCATTTAAAAATGTAATGAAGGTGATTGCAGAACGCTCTTTAAGGTAAACCTGAATTAATGGGTTTATTTAAACTCATAATGAACTTTAAACTCTCCAAACTGGTGAGCTCCGGGGCTGGAATCACTAATTGCTGCGTCCCTGGGAGCTGGGGATGGGTTGCCGGGCCTGGCAGCTGAGCGCTTAGCTGGGGGGGACAGTCCATTCGTTATCCGGGTTTCTGGGAAGCAGTGACCAATTACTCCATCTGCTCAGCATTTCTCTTCCCCAAACAGACAAATTAAGCCCTAGCCCAGAGTCCCAAACATCAGAGTCTACTGGGAGGTAGGCTGCCCCCACAGAGAGAGCCTCCGAATGTAAAACAAATCAGAAAGAGGCATCTCAATGGAAGGGTTGGAGGGGAGGCCCGAGGCTTGTTGGCTGCGAATAAGGCCAGAATGTTCTCTTTTGCTGAAAGAGATTTGCTCGTGCCTGTGGTCGAGCTGCAGATACGCTGGGGGACCCTCAGTGGGGCCGGGGAGCCGGCGCCTGTGTGGGTACAGGTGGGAACCTGCCTCATTTATGCTCAGTGACTTCCACTCGGAGTACGCCCGCCTCGGTCCCTTGAGCACGTCCTGCCCTACTTGTACACGCGAGAATTCTTAATATTCTCCAAGGCTCTCAAGTCTACGGACACAGTCTTTCGCCTTCCTGGGCTGGAGCTCTCTCTTACCTGCTTCATTTCTCAGAGGATTTGGATCAAGGATAATTTGCTTTCCTCTCTCTTTCCTTCAGATTACTCTCCCCAATCTGGCCCCCCTCCTTCTGGACCTTGAGGTCACCACCGCGTCTGTGGCCCAAAAGAGCGCATCCTTCCAGTTTCCGGAGGGACCTCTGCTCTCTCTCTCTGTCTGCCGGCACGGCTGTGCAAGAAACGGGCGGAACGAACCTCGCTGGCTTACTCGGGCAATACATCATCAAGAGGCTTAGGAATGCTAGATTTTTCTGGGCCCGGGGCAAGTTCTGAAGTTTCATGTGTCAAGAAGTAAGGACACAGCTGGGAACAACTTAATCATCTGTCCAAAGAGCTCGCAGCTTGACGCCGCTCGGAGTCCCCAGTGCGTTCTTGGTTTCCATCACCTCGCAAGGCGCCCGCGTGTGCTGACTGGCGGGCCATCGAGATTAACAAACACAAAGACTTTTGCTGATGTACAGTCACAGAAAAGGCACCTGGAGCTGCTCTGTCGTGACTGATTAATTAGGGAAAGGCTCCGTGGTGCTAATTGGCGGTTGAGAATTTTCGGAGTTTTAACATTCATGGTATGCAAATAGATCGATGTCTAACAATATCTCACAAGATCATTTGAAAGTGAGATTCTCCTGAGAAGCGCAATCATGATTTGGGGAAGGCGTGGGGACCCCCGGTGTTGCACACACTCATGTAAATCAACACAAAGTTTGTTAGCAATTGTACTAATGTTCTCCAGCAAATGGAGAGACCGGCCAATGAATATGCAATACATGTAATTCCACCTACCTGTTGCCCTCGGTCCCAGAAGCGAGGACCGTTACGTTGCGGAAGTTTGATGAACGTTTTTCCCCGGCTCATATGACTTGGAAATGAGTGAGTTTGCCCAATTCGGAGGATATGGGTCCACGTGAGGCCCAGCGCCTTCCCGGTTTCCACGTGGAAAGCTCTAAATTGAAATCCGTACCTCTAGGGAGTGTGAGATCAAAAAAAAAAAAAAAACCAAAAAAACCACTGGGCCCCAAAGGGACCATTTCCCATCATAATGAGAATTTTAAATGGCGGGTTTAAATTCTTTGAAAAGCCTTTCAGAAGTGTGTGTGCAAGTGATGGTTCCTGAATTACCGGCAGAGATGCAATTAAATTAGAGAGAGAACATGTCATTCTCAGTTCCCAGCCCGCAGACCCTTTCCTCTGTCCCACGAGGAGGGGGCACATGTGGCAGCCACATGCGGCCCCGGGGAACCCAGGGGAAGGGGCCTTCCGGTCCCCCCAGCCACCGCATTTGAACTCAGACCGGAGAGGCGCACCGTGAAAGCCAGAGAGTGGCACAGCTTTCCTTCCCCGTGCACCCGCCTCTCCTTCACCCGGACACGGGCTAACCAAACCCGGGGCAGGGGGCTGTCCAAATGTTAGCAGAACCCCCCAGCTGCACCCACACGCACGGGTCGTTCTAACAACTGTTCCCTGAGCGCCTACAGGTGCAGGGCTCCCTACGTGCCCCACGTGGGTCATCCGCTTACGTCAGACTCTCCAGGGCAGTGTGTGCTGCCGGTGCCCCGTGTTCCAGGGTGATGAGGAAGTGGGGAGGTTTGGGAACTCGGTGCGTGAAGGAGCAGGAGGCCGCCTGCCTCCTGGGTGAGCTTCTGGCCTCCTTCAGTCCCCAGCTGTGCAGGCGGGTGACCCTTCTGAGTCTCCTTTACCTCGCCCGTAAAGTGGAGATTATGTCCCCTGTCCCGTGGGATTGTTGAGAGGACTGAACGCACTCGTCCTTGCCTTGCCCGGGCTGGAAAAAGTGCCCGCTGTGATTCCAGAGGGCAGGTCATTTGACCATTACGGGCAAGCAGTGGGGGAGGCTGAGGCTCCGAGGAGATGTGTCCGCCTCGGGGACCGTCGCCTGCGGCGTCATCTCCATACTGTATGCTGAGAAGGGCGCGGTCATGGGGGGTTGTCTCTTGATATAAAAGAACACATAGTGAGAGAAATACAGCTTCTCTGAGTAGCCTCAGGGACATCGGATGGTTTTCACCCCACGTGGCCCCACGTTGGGGCCAGAAACACGGTAGGTCAGGCTGGCTCGATCAACCTTTAGGCATCCGGTCCGGGCCGAGACTCCTTAGCGGGATGGACAGTAAGCCAGCACCTGCCGCGTGTCCTGGACTCCTGTAGTCGCCGTCACCCAGACCCCATTATCCTGCCCAGATGGGTGCCCGGTCCTAGCACACAGCAGAACAATGACCCCAAGATCAGCTCCTGACCCCTGGGATCTGAGAATGTTCCTGGCTTTGAGAAAATGGTCTTTGTTGATGTATATAACTGAAGAACCTGGAGATGGAGACTTTATCTCGGGTCACCTAAGCGGGCCGCCACAGGGTCCTTATGGGAGGCGGGCAGAGGGGATCTGACACACACATGAGGACAAAGCTGTAGGACCACGGACACGGAGAGCGGGGTGACGCAGCTGTAAGGTAAGGGCCGCGGGCAACCGCCAGGACACGGAAGGCACCGGACGCGTTCTCCCCTCAATCACGTGGTCCTGTGGACAAACTGGTTTTGGATTTCTGGCCTCTAGAAGTATAAGAGAGTAATTGTGTCTTGTTTAAAGCTGCTTAGTTGGTTACGGCAGCCACAGGCACCCACACACACGGGGCTTTACGCCCCCTGCCCGTGGACACATTGCTTTCTTCTACCTGGAAGACACCGTCCACCCTCCTGTGTCTAAGTGATCCCTACGGGGCCCTCAAGGCTTGTCCCCTCCTCCAGGAAGCCTGCCGGGACCGTGCCTTCTGGTCGTCACCCCTCCCACGGCACCTGCACTATCGCTTTGCTTGTTTTGCTCCCCGCCTAGACCAAGGCTCCTTGAAGACGGGGGCCGTCCTCTCTGCCAGGGTCTGACCCGGGCTGTGGACAAAAAGTGCGTTCTCTCGTTCCTACTACAAGTTCCCCCACAAGGCTGAGTGTTGCCAGCAAAGAGCGGAACACAGAGCGGAACACAGAGACGTCAGGGGTCAGCACTTCGGCCACTTTGGTGGGTAGCGGGGAGCTTGGGTTTCCTGCAGTCGGTCTGCAAATAGAGGTCACTCGAAGCCACTGCGCACTTGGAGGACAGGATGGGACGTCCCACAAGGGCACCGATGATGACGGCGGGGCTCCTGGAGACGCACGGACCTGTCTCCTACGACGAGAGCCCAGGGCTTTGCAGAGGGACTTACCTGCAGAGCAGCGAGACTGCACGGGAACTCTGTCTTGCGCTGAGGAACAAAAGGAAAGTCCCCATCGGTGCGGAGGCCGCAGGGACGGGCGGAGGATGGCCCTCACCATCGAGGTCACACATTGAATTAGGACTTGGATGAGCCGCTCTGTGCCCTGGGTGAGGTCACTCAAACGCCCTGTGTCTAAATGAGGGCCCTGAACCCAGTGGTGGCTGTATCCTTTCAACTCTAAAATAAGATGACATTTAACAAGAGCCCCGCACATTGACAGGGAACTGGAGTGACCTCCAGTGAAACAGCCCCGTATTGTTGACGGGTCTGGCCAGATGCCGGTGATGCGTGGCCTTGCCTCCAAGTGTCCTGGAGGTCAGCCTCCGGACAAGGGACAGCAGTGTGTCCAAGCCTGTCGGGGTGTGGCTTCCTGTCACAGGACAGAAAAAGATCCTTGTCTGCACTCCCCGCTGCTCTGCCTCCAGGGCGCTCACTTGCACTCTGATCCCGCCTCTGAATTGCATGCAGGTGGCTGGGGTGGAAGGAGGATGTCCAGGACACATCAGAACGCGGTAGCTGGGATCTTGTTAGGTAGGGACCGGGGCGTGGTCTCCTCGGCCAGGCCGCATCCTTCCTTGGCTCTGGGCTCTGCGGATCCTTGGGTGCTGCTCAGGTGCCATTGCCAGCAGGTGCAGCAGGTATGACTCAAAATGGGTCTCAGGCAGTAGGGTGTGGAGTGGGGATGAGAGCTAGAACATTGGATCCAAGCAGGACCAGATGCACCGTGTGCCAATGCCTCCCGGGCAGCAGCAGAGCCCAGTAGAACACACGCGTCATGTCACTCGTCCTGTAATTTGTGGTGGGTGGCCGTGGCAAGCTACTTCACTTCTGTAGGACTCAGTCCCCACCTGAGATGTGCAGGTGCCCCAGTCACTTCCCTCTTGGACGTTGTCCTAGGCCTAAACATGCCCCTCCAAGATACCGTGTCAAAACCCTGAATGCCACCATATTGGAAAAAGAGTCTTTGCAGATGCAACTGAGTTAAAGATCTCAAGATGAGATTATCCCGGAATGTCCCAATGCATTGGCCCCAAATCCAATGATCAACGTCCCTGTGACAGACACACAGAGGAAAGGGCAGATATCAAAGCTGTGCCACCACAAGCCAAGTGTTGCCGGCGGCCCCCAGAGCTGGAAGAGGCAAGGACTCTCCCCAGAGCCTCCGGAGGGACAGAGCCCTGTGGACACTTCGATTGTGGGCTTGCAGCCTCCAGAGTGGAGATCATAAGTTTGTGTTTTAAAAGCCACCAAGCCCAAAGCAGCTATAGGGAACTAACAGGGGGTTATGAGGATTAAGTAAATTAATTCATATCAAGTGCTCAGTGAGATATGTGAAGCAGGAGAGCTCAGGGCGCACCGGCGATACACAGAGCCTGTGGAAACGCAGGCATGACTTCGCACAACATGGGTTCCCATTCTCTTATTCTGTAACTGCCTGATAGAACCGGCTTGTCCCATGTGAGACTTCACTGTGTGACGATCTTAGTAACCGTCAATCCAAAACACGGAAGGTTTCCTCTCGGAAACTGTTCACGTAAAATAAAGCGGATGGAAATCGCCAATCGCCTTTCCCCTTAGTTTACTAAATACTAAGCTGATGAAGAAACCCACATGTATTGAGTGCCTACTGTATGCCTGACCTGATGCTAATTTAATCCATGACGTGTTAGTCACCCTCCCAACAGGCCTGTTCATTAATTCATTGGGTGTTTCTTGAGCGTTGACCCTGTGCTGGCTGTTATTCCAGAACTGGGGATAAAACAGTGAACCAAACGTACAAAACTAGGCAGAGCTCCCTGCGCTCACTGGGTTAATTTGTTCTGGGGGAAGAAGCAATGGGAACAAAAACTGAGTAGAGCAGTAAAATACATCACATATGGTGACGAAGGCGGAGAGAAATACGGTAATGATGGTCAGGAAGGGCCCATGAGGAGCACGCCCAATGACCAAGGCCCTGAAGGCAAGGGAGACCCCCCAGGGAGTGCCAACAGGTCGAGGGAGGCCTGGTGGACAGGAATGGTCCCTTGGTTCTGGGACTGGGGAGAAGCAGCCGGGAAGAGGGAGGAAACTGAGGAGGGCACGAAAGAGCCGGTGGAGATGTGTTTCTGGAAAACAGGGGAGGCTTATGGGGTCAAATGCTGCCTCAGGTCAAGGAATATGATCAGCCTTTGGGCTGACTGCTGATGGGACCGTGTCGGCATCCTGGAGGAGCCTCAAGGGGAAGCTGGAGGAAAATAGCAGCCCCCATCTCGTTAACGGCCCCTCTGTTCTCTCCGCGGAGCTGTCCAGTCGGTCAAGAGCCTCTGTTTCCGTCGGCCAAGGCAAGGTGTGGGGCCCAAGACAGACCACCTCTCTCTCCTCCTCTCTCATAGACATTCCCTTCAACGAGAACACAGCAAGCCAAACCGGACCAAGAAATCCTGATTCATTCCATCAAGATGCACTGTGAAGCGACTATCCACTGGTCCTTCCTCCTACTAGCACGGGGCTGCCCTAATTCCTCCATTCTAAGACTTTTACCTTGATTCTACCATTCCCTGTCATTTTATGCAGGGGCCAGGTTTTAGTTAGCCAGTCAGTTTCTGACATTTCCATCCAAAGAACCCCAATGGGCGAGAAAGAGCAAAGCTACGATTTTGTCCCTAGACATGGGCGGCCAGGCGACTGCAGAGTGGAGCTCTGCATTCATTTCTTCTCGTTTCAGATTGTGTCCTCTTTCTGTCACACCACAGCTGCCGCCTTTAGAAGCTATTCGGAAACGAAGAAACATCTTTATAAGAACAACATGGCCAGAAGCCAACACCATCGGAGAACTTACGAGGGGTCTCCTGAGATCCCTCTAACTTTTGCTCAGACTCCGGCTGGTGTGGGGGAGACACCTTGGATTGACTGCGCACCTGCCATCCAGCCCAGCGGATGGAGACATGGCCAGGGCAGGGGCGGGGAGACCCGAGACCAGGAATTGCACCCTTGGCTACACCTGAACGGGAACCTTCCATCGGGCCATTTTTGTAGGGTTTTTGTTCTAGGAAACCTGAGAAGTCATTTCACTTTGTGTGTTTTGGTAAAGGAACCAAGTTTAATGTTAAGCCGTGTGCGTGTGTGTGTGTGTGTGTGCCCATCATTCAGGGCCGATGTTTCTCTGCAGCGGGTCAATTTCCCCAGGGGTGTTTGCAGTAGAGACCACCCCCTGGCATCAGCTGTCCTGTCACTGTAGCCACAGAAACGGGACACCTACCTCACATGTCTCCCTGGGTTATGCTCATTCCCACTCAAAGCAACATCTAACTGACATCTTCCTTGTTTCTGTCTCCGAGCCCCACACCACAGACACACGCCCACCTGCACACGTGCTCACACCTGCACGTACACCACCACGCACCACACTCACACACCCGATTTTTCTGACCATTCATTTACTTTTTGGTGGGTTTCATGGTCTAAATGCTCCCGGTTACTTACTACGCTTAATAAAGCTCCAATCCACTCCTTTAAGCCCTCAACTTTGCAGGAAAGAAAGCAAGACAAAACTTGTGATTTGGCCGTGTTCTCCTCCTAATTTCATTATGCATATTAAATTTTTATTGCCGACATCCTTGTTTAGAGGGAAAATCATTGGTTTGGCTTTTTCTTAAACTATCAGATGTTTTATAGACCTTCTAATGGCGTGTTTGGTGTGAAATTAATTATCAAAGATTCGCAGAGAGTTTTAAATTAGATTTTTTCTGTTCTTCAAGGCAAACAACTGGTTCTGTTTTTGTCACTAATAGAAGGTTCTCATTGCTGCCTTTTTTCCCCTACAATGAAATGATAAAACAAATCTTCAACTTATTTTAATGTGCTAATTGGGGGTTATTACAGCTCATTTTATTTACATTGAAATGAAAAAGCACCAATTCATTTTCCCTGCACAAGCAAGTTAGAAAGAATTTTAATTGCCTCCTATACAAACATGTATTTGTAAAGAGAAATGATATTTAAAACTAAGGGCCCGGAAAAACTTGTTCGGACAATGGGCTAAGGCAGATCTATGGTTTTCTGAATAGATACCTAATGCCTAAACCAGTCTCCCTTTGGGATCATGGCTTCATATGTATGGGTTGGTGTTAACCTCTGCAGCAATGCTGGTAGGAGGTAGAAAAATCCAGAAAGAGAAACAAATACATGATGACTTCAGAGCATTTGCGATGCCCCGCCCAAGGGCATAGGGTTATTTCCCAGCAAGTATTTATGTCACAGTGGGGATTAAACGGTACCTGCAACCACCCGGGTTGCTGGGTCCCATACTTAGGGGCACAAAAGGATGCACCAATGTGGGGTTTTACCCTGCGGTGGCGGATGTATGTCATTGGCCTGCACTCCTTCCACTGACCTGTCCCCTTCACTTCCCCTTCTAGTGCTAATTGTCATGTGGGATGACAGGGATGGAGACACATGATCAGAAAGTGATGATCAGATAATGCTCCTATTAATAGTTCCAGTCTAGCAAACGCAGCGGGGACACGGTCACAAGCCACTGGCTTCCGGAATCCAGTTTTCTGCTCCAAGGCTGGTGATGCTCTTCCTGTGGCTCCTCTGGAGTTGGAATCTCGGCAGAGGCTGGAGAGGTGAGCTGGAGGTGCTGGATGTGGGAGGTGATGGGGGAAGTGGCAGTGAGGAGACTCGGTGCTTACAGGCATCCTGACCCCCGGGTCCCTGACCCCACCCTCTAACTGCTGGCTGCTGCAGACAGTAGGGTGCACCTGAGTTGAGGACTGCTGGCGGTCCCACCCCGCGTCTCATTCACGCCTCATGACTCATGATCCCATGGATGCTCCTGGGTCGATGACTTTTGGAACTTTCAGTAGATGGAGGGAGACAGGCAAGGAGGATGTCCTTCAACACTCTAGCAACAGGGGTCAAGACCACACCAACAAGGGACAGAGACCGGACTCGACTCAAAATTCAACAGCACAGCTGGGGAGGCCTTTTACAGCCAACAGGCAGGGTGAGGGGGTCTTGGTTTGGAAAACAGCTAAGGAGGGTACCTGGAGCGCTCAGTCGGTTAAGCACCCAACTCTTAGTTTCAGCTCAGGTCATGATCTCATGATTCGTGGGAATGAGCCCCATGTTGGGCTCTGCGCTGACAGTGTGGAGCCTGCTTGGGATTCTCTCTCTCCCTCCCTCTCTCTCTCTTTCTGCCCCTCCCGTGCTCACACTGTCTCTGTCTCTCTCAAAATAAATAAATAAACTTAAAAAAAAAAGAAAGAAAATCACAAAGAGGAACGTGACTGGACACCAAGGAAGAGAGAAGCAGCGGCAGGATTCTTGCTAAACGGAAGTTTGCCGCAGGAGGAATCCTTGTCAATGTGCAGGTGGGGTGGGGGGGGGTGGAAGGCCACCGGTCCCTAGCCTTCTGTGCTCGGCTCTGTGAGCTGGAAGATTCTTGCGGGACAAGGGGAGGCCGTCCTGACACTTGCATACCCAGGCTGGGCTATAGGCTGACCACCTCCTAAGATTGCTCCTTGCTGAGCACAGAATATTCTAGCAACAAGCAGGCTGAGGCCGAGCACCCACTCCCTTGGGCCATCTCCCTGCCTCCTGGGGTCTCCAGACAATGGAGCCAGGACCCCGGTATCCACCGGCTCCATGGAGGAAGAGCTCTGGGCACCCCCTGGACATTCTTCTTTCAAAAACTAAAGGTGCCCCTGGGAGGTGAGTTTCCTGCCACAGGCCAGTCACACAGGCTGGGATTCGGGAGTGGATCTGAGCCCGAACGGTTCCCCCTGGTCCTTCGTTCTCGGGACGGCCGCATTAGCTGGGCTCCCAGATGTGTGTGGAGGATAATTAGGGACATTCTGAAAGCAGCCCCAGACACCGGACTGAAAAGTCTGTCTCTCCGCCTTCCGCTTCCTTTCCTCTGTTTGGAGGCTGCGGAACCTTCCACACAGCTGGGCCCCTGGGATGCCCTGCTCGGAGCCGGCGTCTGCGTGCCATCTCGTTTCACAGAGCATCCGGATACAAAGCCAGCAGTGTGCGGATCCCCCCCGGGGGCTCGGGGAGGGGAGAGAGGCGGCGGGGGTGGGAGGAGGAAGCCAGGCAGGGGGCAGCAAGAGAGAGCTTGCCCTGAGTGCGCAGTGGGCCGGGCAGGGCCGCACGGCTGTGCCCCGCTCCTCCCCGGGGACGCCCCAAAGCTGTTTGTCGCATGCTGGCCTCGCTCCGAGTTTTAGTCCTTTACAGGAACAAGCGAGTGATGTCACTTAGCACTTCATGCTGGAGACTCTCTGCTCCCAGCCTGGGGACCTGCATGTCAGCCACCTCCTCTCAGCTGGTCACCACGCGGTGCGGTGGGGTCACGCAGTGGCCTATCCACTCCAACTTCCTGTGATTCCCCCCCAACCCCAAGGAGGCCAAGCTCCCAACCAGAGGGTCCTGGGTGGCTCCAGATGTGCCAAGTTTTGGCACCAAACGCGCAGGAACCTGGGCCTCGCCTGAAATACCAGCCTCTCCCTGAACGCTGAGCTCCAGCTGAGCTCCGGACAGCTGGCTCTGGCCCCATCCTCACAAATCCCCTCGGAAGGTGGCACGATATGGTACCCCAATAGAGGCCACTTCGGCCCAAGATTCTCTTGAGCTAAAGGCACGGGGAATATAGCAGGTGCAAGATGCTAGGAGCTCCGAACCCTCTTTCCTTCCCGAAAGCAGGTCCTAAAGTTCTCGTGTAGAAGTTGCCCTCTCGGCACCAGGAGGAACGGAACATTCTGATCACCAGAGAGGGGAGTCGAGGCCGAGAGAGAGACCTCATTAAAATAACTCGGCTCTGCCACCATTCCCCATGCCCCTCGCCCACAGCCGCCTCTGCTCCGACCGGGTCCAGCGGCTCTCGGGCTCTGCTGCTGCTTCGGGTCTTCGTTTCCCTGCAAGGGCTCCCGTGGAAACGTGAAAATCTGTGCTCTCTCCTCCCGTTAACCTCCCCGTGTCTGCTTCCTTCCCAGGCGCGGCTGGAGACTCCAGAGGACAGAGGTAAAGTGTGTGCGACTCTGCACCGTCCTTGGTCGTCCTGGATGCTCAGGACATCCTCACCAAGGTCCCCTCCCACCACGGCCTCAGTTCTGTCGCTGCTTCAAAGCTGGTTACAGATCGCGTCAAATTTGAGGGCTTTGCGTCGCTCTTGCGGCCGAACGCTTACTCGGCATCTTTAAAGCTCTGTTGCCTGGACCCCACGTTCCTGGAGAAACAGCTCCAAAGTGCCAATAACTCCTGTGTGTCCTGTGTCCTAGCATCCTGTGACATCAAACCCGGCAAGGATCTCGGCCGTACACTTTCCTGAGTCAGCCGCAAATAGGAGACGATGAGGGTTTTGGGGCGACAGTGGGGTTCGTGGGGTCCGGAGCCGACGACCAAGAAAGAATTCTTGAAGATGTGTTTGGTGCAAAAGGTGATTTTATTAAAGCGCGGGGAGGGACCGCGGGCAGGAAGAGCCGCCCGGGATCAGGAGGAGAGGCTGGTTATAAACTCTGGAGTCAGGGGAGGCGAAGCCCAGGGGAAGTTTCCAGTGAGATTTTCACATGCTAGAGACTCAGGATCCCGGAGGCCCGGCTATTGTCAAGCTGGGGTTGTTTTTCCCTCTAGCAAAGCATTAGCACTAAGACAGTAGGAGTTCCTGGAGAAACGTTTACTCTCTGCCGGCCTCAAGACTTTGTCCATGAGCTGCACGTTATAAGGAAATGTTGTTCTATCTGCCATTTCCTTCTGCCTTTGTTCCTCGCATCAGGAGAGAGCCCCGGCTGCCTCCCTGAACCTCTGCTGGCTGGGGAGGTGGTGGCACTCCGGGCTGACGGTAGGTCACGGCCACGCGTGATTCCGAGGAGGAACGGCCTCACTTCTGAAGCTGTTCCGTATCCCTCCTCTCCCTTCACTCGGTTCTGCGTGCGTGCCATCACGGATGTACTCTTCACTGCCAGGACAAGGGACCTTATTAAGCACAAAACAACTCACCTTTAGCACGGACCAGAGACCACCGGCTGTATGTCTTCATTTTAAAACTGTAGCCACGGATGCCAGCTGTACCGAGACTGTGATTTTCTCCCTGGGACCCACAGGGAGAAAAGATGCTAATGATGTTCCAAATGTTGATGGTTCTCTGGCCCCAGGAGACAGCCTGCAAGGGAGGACCATTTGCTTTAGCTCAGGGAGCCAGGGGTGGGGGCGAGAACAGCTGCGCCTTCCCCCAGATGTGTAATTGCCATATTGTTCCCTGTTCCCCACCCCCCTGCGTTTCAGGGACCTCGGGCTATAATTAATTCTTGAATATGGCAATAAATCAAAGCTTCGAAAATTACGGAAACTTTTCTCCCCCTTCCAAATGGCTGTGCTGGTTGCTTTAATGTTCTCTCTCCTACTGTGTCTCTAACCACCTGAAACCTGGGCCGACATTCCAGGAATTGATTCTGAGAACAAATCCGTGTTTCAGGCTATGGAATCTGGAGTTGAAAAATAAAAATAAAACCAGAAATAGCATCATTACCCAATCTGGGTCATCTCGTTTTTTATTGGATGCCACCTCCCCAGATACCGCGATTCGGAGTCAGGAACGACTCTCCACTGCAAAAGTCAAATGCTTCCTGCCCAGCAACGCTGTCATTTCCATTTTTAAGATGCTCGCTTTGCATATAAAAGCATTCGCAACCCCGTCTCTACTCACTGTAGTATCCTGCAAATGGGCCTCTGTAATTGATGAGAAATAATCATAATAAAAGAAGTAGGCGCTGCAGTCCATGAAACCCTCCGTGTGCCAGCGAAGGAGGAAAACAGAACAGCCTCTGGGCTAATCCTCCCGCTTTCAAAATTGCTGTTTCTTTTGTTTCCTCAACCCTCCCAGATTTAAATCTCTAGTCTCTGCAGCAGCAGGCAGAGGAACAAATGTGCTCGGTTCTCTTAACGACCCGCTTCCTCTGCATTCATTCGGGGGGAAGAGCTGCAGCCGAGGAGCGCGGCACAAGGGGACAGAAATTTCCAGATTAAATCTGATGAAACCTGAGACCACTCTTTCGCAAGAAACTGGGGCCGACTCTTGGCTTGCCTTCTGCTTCGCTTCAAGCCTTTCCTTCCTCCGAAAGGTTTGGGAACACCTGAGGGCAACAGGTAGCAAGTCAGGTGAGGAGGGCACGTGAGGGAACTTTGCTCTTGTTTCAGATGCCAACGTTTGAACGCTGCCTCCCCCCCCTAAAAACTGTGTGACTTGGACACATCGTTAAAGCCCCATTGGCCTCAGTTTCCGCATCTGAAAAATGGGTTTGGTAATAGCATCTTTCTCTCTCTCTCATTAAAAAAAAACACTTTTTTTTTCCGTAGAATTAAAAGAAATAACTCACATAAAGGCTTTAGAATCTGCGCTTTTATTGCTTTAAATACTAGAGGTCCAGCTGCACGGTTAGGAGTTCTTCACACCAGACTCGGTCCCTCCTGGACATCCGGGGAACCAAGTCTTTGGCTGAGTTGACAAGGTTGCCTGAAATAGCAGCCGACTGTGGTGAGTGACGCAGGATGCTTATGCACTGGTGCATGCAAACGGAGATGGCTATCAAGGAAGCCTTCCTGGAAGAGGCAGGGGCCTGGTTTGGTCAAACTGAAGGAAGCATTCTAGCTCTGTGCTATTCCTGCCTTCCCCGTTGCTGTTCCAAGCAGTACCGTGGAGGCCGGGCCAGGGACGGCGCTCCAGTAACCCACTCTTGATCCTCTGAAGCAGCTCCGGAAGGTACTGGGCCAAAACACCCGGAGAGAGGCCCGTCCTCCGTGTGCGTGCAGAGTCACGGGTGCCGCTTGGAACACGTGAACTTACACTTCAGAGTACGGCTGGTTCTGGAAGGTGTTGGCTCCCAGAGGAAAGGCCGCGAGTTCAGACAGATGAGGGGCCCTGAGCATGGGGCTGTCTGCCTGCTGTCGGGGAGCACCTGTTTGCCTCACGGGGACAACCCAGGGACTGAGACACCACGTTCGGGAAGCTCCGGTCTGGCCCTCAATGGCTGCCGCTTCTCTTCCCGCCCCGCCATCCTCGTCGAAACCGCCAGGTGTCCGACCCCGTGGGCGAGAGCGAGCTGCGGTGTTAACTCTCAATTACCGACATGCTATAATGCAGTTAGTTTTCCGCTTGCTCTGAATTCATTTCGTGATTACAGGGCTGCTTAAGACAATGTACACATAATGAATGAATTTTCCACAAACACGCATCTCTGCTTAGGTGTAAATATTTAACAGGCAGCTGCAGAAAAGGGAAACTGACTGACGCCAGTTGTTTTGGAAAGTTCGGTGCTGAAAACCCGCGGTGCTCTCACTCCACGTCCAACAGGCTAGCCGAGGACCTGCCTTGTGCCAGGACCGCTGCTCCCGGGGCTGCAGACACAGTGGCAAAGGAGACCGCACCTCAACAACCCGGTGGCCGTGAGACGCACCCGAAGCCTCCGTCGTGGCCCCGCTTTGTGAGCCGACGCGTGAAATCACGCCTGCGCCCCGGCCTCACGGCATCGGCCCGGTTTGCCTTCCAGCCCATCGCACCATCCAGAAGGCTCGGGTTGAAGCCACCAACGATCTTCATGTGCTAAATCCGAAGTGCGTCTCTGACTTCAAGCCCCATCTTTCTGCTTTCATCCCGATCAACCATCACCTTCTCGCCCCCACATGCTCTCTGGCCTCTGGGCTCTGGGCCGACACACCCCCGGGTTTCCCCCCACCTGCTCTGTGGACTCTTCCTCCACGCCGTTGGAGGTTGGAGGGTTGTAGTCCCAGGCTTGTCTGTGCAGTCTCCACCCCCCTCCCCAGAGACACCCAACCACAGGAGCGGCGGCTTCCATCAACCCGACACAGATCCGCCCCCCACCCTTGCACCTCCGGCTCCCCACGTCTTCTCTGAGCACCCAAGCCATGTGTCCGAATGCCTAAATACGCCACCAAGCCACGAAGTTAAGAACCCCGGTTTTCCAGGGCGCAGCCAGCCTTTCACACGTGAGAGAGTGACCCCCACGAGCCCAGGACACAAGCCAGGGCCCCAGGAATCCCTTCTGCCGTCTCCGTCCGTCACTCCACCCACCTGGCTCACCGCTGGCTCTTCCCGGTTGTATCTCTAGACATGTGTCCTGTTCCCAGGGCTTTCTCTGTGTCAGCGCCTGCGCCCCAAGGCCGAGACACGGAAACCAAAGGGACCTCTGGGAGAAAAAGCTGTTTTCCTGCTTCTATTCTTGCTGGAACCTGCACCCCCCGCCCCACTCCACACATACCGTGGGATGCAAATAGCATACGTCCTCCTGGGGAGGGACAGGGAGTCACTGACTGCTCTAGAACACATCGCATCTAAGGAGGGACCAGGCGGGAGTGACCAGACGAAGCTGTCCTAGACGTATTCCATGCCCCCAGAGGTGCACGTCTCAATGCCAAGACCCCTTTCCTCCCAGGGATAACACCCAGGCACTCATCTTTGTTCCAACCGGTTCCTGCATGTCCGAGAGGACACTTACACCAGCCCGCCATCCTCAGTAAAAACCCCCAGGCCCCGAACAAAGACGAGACTCCTTCCTTTCCTTTCCGTGTCCCCCGGGACTCTCGGTCCATCTGTGCCTGCGCTCTCTCCATCTCCTATTAGCTATGCTTTCACTTCCCGCTGGCTCATGTTTGACTTCTGTCCTCCCTGAGGCCACGGACCCCCTTGGCTGGTCCTGTGGGACCCCTCTGTGTCCTCACACCTGGCCGGCCAGTATCAAAGCCGCTGAGCCCTTCAAGTGCCCCTTCCTTAATCTTCCCCACCCTCGCCCCTGCTCAGCCTCCTTTCAGTCTTTTGAAGAATAATATTGGGAGGAACACTGGGTGTTGTACGGAAACCAATCCGACAATAAATTATATTTTAAAAAAGAAAAGAATAATTAAAAGGTAGTAACCGGATAATCAACACCCAGGCCAAGAAACGGACCTCAGCCAGGGTCTTAGAGGCTCCGAGGCTCCTCATGCCTCTCGCTAGCCACACCCCTCCGTCTCTTTTTAGATGGCAATTTTCTTGCCTTTATTTATTGCTTTGCCATCTACGTGTGTAACCCTAAACGACAGAGTTTGGATCCTGCCCCCTGTTTTATAGGCAAGAAATTCGACAGTACGTGTTCTTCGTGACTCCCTTCTTCAGCGTAACGCTTCTGGGGAGAGCTGCCCAACGCGGCACGTGCAGCTGTGACTTCCTCATCCCTGTGTCAAGGACACGCAGTGAACGCGTGCATTCCGCAGCTGGTAGACATGGGGGCGGGGAGCGTTCCCTTAGTTCGCTGCTCCAAAAGTTCCCCGTGCAGGTCCCCTCTGTAAGAACACACAGCCCCCCAACACGGCCTCCTGCAACCACGTCGCCGGTGGCCAGATACTCGGTCTTTTGCCTGCGTGTACGGGCACCCCAGCGAGCCGTTCACCCGCATGTTCCAAGTTAGCCATGACGTTGGGGCGTCCGTGTACGTTTACGGAGCGGTCGGATTTCATCTTCTCTGCCATGCCTGCGTAATGCCGGAGAGGCCGCCTAGTAAATATTTTTCATTTTCTGTACATTATGATGTTCTGCCATCTTGAAAAACAAACGAACAGAAACAGAAAGCTTTCAGGCTGAGGACTGACCCTCGTGGGTTCACCAGTTCTGGGAGGCTGCAAAGGACCCTGCAGGGAGCATGTCTTTGATATGCAAAGTGACCTTCCTAGAGCCCTACGTGCCTCCTCTCTCTGGCTCTTCCATCCTAAGGAGGCGGTATTCCTCTGCTTTTTTAACCAGCCAGGGCCAGATGTCAGGCGCCAAGAGACCTCCTTGTAGCCCCAAACCCACTGAAAGCTTCACACTGGCCAGCCCTGCACCGCTCGCTGTGCCTTGCCTTGCCTTTCCCGCAGAAGCTCCTGTCTCGGCTTTGGGTTAAGACCTCCCCACCCCCACCACCCGGCTGCTTCCCCAAGTAGGGGCACAGCGCCCCTCCTGTCTCTAGGATCCGCGAGTGTAACAGACTTCGCTTTTTCTGAGCCTCTCCGTCTCCTCTGGGGTCATCCCTGACCGACCATCTCCTAAAAGAATACAAAGCAGAGGCCTTTGATGGAGCCCCATGGGGCCCTTCATCTTGTGCCCAGGTTGACCAACACAGGTGCACACTACCGCCTGCGCGCTGGGCCTCCCCTGAGTCTATCTGTTGAGGTCTCTTCTCTCCCTGCAGTTCATGTCTGCTTTAGGGAAACAGCCCTAATTTTAATGGAATCAAACGCTGTATTAGTTCTGTATTAGTGATGCTGGCTCCTTGCTCAAAGAATCCCCTCTGACCTCTTACCCTAATTCTTGATTTATCGCAGGGCAGACCATCCCTCCCGGCTCAGCAGCTATCTGTTCCATCCTCCCCTGCGGGTTCTGGCCGGTTTTCATGTTGTTTTTGTTTGTTTCCCAGTCAATACGACACTGTCTTAATCAGTTTAGGACTGTCACGGTAAACCTTTGGAGCAACCTTGTCCCAGCGGTTCAGGCCGCTGTGTGGCTTGCTCCGGGCAATGGGACTTCAGCAAACGGAACCGGGAAGCGTGGCGAGCGCTCCCTTACCGGGGCTTGTCCTCTCGAAAGCTACTCAGGGACAAGGATGGCGAGAAAGACGACTGGGCCAGAGTGGACGAGCTCCTCCAGCCGCTGCCGCTAGACCCAGGCAGGAGGGCAGAACTGGGGTGTTTTCTCCGGTTATACAGCAATGTAAGTGAAACAATGGCCTCGGCTGTTGGTGGGCCTCCCTGCCGCCGGCTGGTTCAGAGCCTGCCCCCCTCCCCGCCCCGCTGCAACCCACCGTCCCTGTGGGCCCACGGGTATCTCTGCCAGAGGCTCCCACTGGTGCCTGTATGTCCACTGCCTATCCGCTCTCTGTTTATATTCAAAGCATAGAAAAGCACGCAGAAAAAATGTAACAAACTCCTCCGTGCTCAACATATTTTAAAAATGTCATTTGTTATTTCAATTCAGGTTGTTTTGAATATGAAAGAAATAACGTGGATGTCTTAAAGTTCCCTTTGAGCCTTTTTCCAGGTTCCTGTCCCCAGGAAGCACCCCTCTGGGAAGCAGCTTCCAAACCCTGGTGTCCACAAATACTCTCCTCGACCAAACTTGGGACGGGCTCATCCGAGCCTCCTTCCTGCTAGTCCCACACTTGTCCCGGTCTTCAGCCCGTTGACTCCGGCTGCAGCAAGGACGCTGGATCAGTCAGTTAGAAGGAGGTCCCTCCACCGCTGACCCCTGATCACCCTGGCCTGCCTTCAGCAAGGAGCCTGTGAACTCAGGTCAGCAAAAACCCCCCTGCCCTCGACGGTCCTCGCCATGTTCAGAGTTGAGTTCAGTCTCTCTCCCTTGTCGCAGAAGTCTTCAATAAAGCCTTCCTTTCCTTTTTGACCAGGGTCAGAAGAATTTTTCCTTAACAGTCAGTATCCCTTTGTTGAAATTTTTACATGGCTGCTATGCATACACACACACACACACACACACACACACACACACACGGCGTTCATCTTTGAGACACTTTTTAGCTTTGTTACGTGTGACTTGTCTCTGACATAAGTGTGACGGTTCTGTACATATATAATTCTATTAAGCTTTCAAAACTCAGCTTCATCTCTTGAGCACTAGCCAGGCTGATTCAAACACCAAAACATTTCTCCAAATGGCTAAATACTATTTTATCCTACGGCTATGCCACAATTCATTGACACACTTCCCAGTTCGTGAACGCTCGATTATTTCACATTCTCCCCTCTTACTGACCGTGCTGCAGGAAACACCCGTGTGCACAGCCCCTGGTGCACACGTACGAGAGTTTCTGGTGCAGATCACAGAGAAGAGCAGAGTCTGGGGGCCGGAGGGTTGCACGCCCAGCTTTACTAGCCAAATGCTCTGAGAGGGAAAGCGTCACATTCCAGACCCTTCGGTGTTGAGAGTTCTTGCCTCCTCACACCTTTGCCAAGACTTGATATGTACCTACGTTTGTATCTTTTGTTTTATAAAAATAACCTCCTTTTGAGGTTATTTCAGAAAGAGCCTGTGAATATAAGATCTCTTGGTCTTTTTATGTCTGAAATACATATATGAATGCTCTTATTGAGTCCTTAGGCTTGAGCCGTGGATGGTTTTTTTCCTTCCCTGAAATAGCTTTCCAATGTCTTGGGGGCACTTGTGTATTCTCACTGATTCTCCTTCCTTTATGGGGTTGTTTTTTTTTCTTCCTGGAAACATTTAAAAATTCTATGTGTTTTTTTCAACCCTCTGCAATTTCATTACACTGTTTCTGGACTTGAGATTTTTTTTATATATGTGTATTCTGCTTCTTCTATATTTGAAATTTTTTTTTAGAGTTTCGATCTTCTGTACAGCACTGTGGCTGATGTCCTCAATTTTTTCACTTAATTGATTTCCTTCGGCTCAATCTAGTTTTGACTTCAATCCACCTGTTGAATATATATATATATATTTTTTTTTCACGATTTCGTTCTCTGAAATCTCTCCTTGGTTTCCTTTCAGATTTACCCGTTCATGTTTCATACTTTCTAAGCTTGCCCACAGTGCCTGGTTTTTGCTCCTTTATGCCTTATCTTCTCGTTCCCTTACCTATTGCTTGCCTGTTACAATCTACAGTATTTTCTTATCTTTATACCAGGACTGGGAATCTTCTACTTCAAACTGTTCCAACATTTTCCCTGAAAATTTCCAACTCGCTTTGTGCCTAATAGCTAAACTGGTCGGTTAAATATATAGATATGCCCAGTTGGTTTTACTGGACTGGAAAACTTTACCAAACATTTTACTGTTGGTTATTTATGAGAGAGAAAGAGAGAGAGAGAGAGAGAGAGAGAGCACAAGTCGGGGAGGGGCAGAGAGAGAGAGAGGGAGACACAGAATTCAAAACAGGCTCCAGGTTTCAAGCTCTCAACACAGAGCCCAACACAGAGCTCAAACTCATGAACTATGAGATCATGACCTGAGCCAAAGTTGGACACTTAACCAACTGAGCCACCCAGGTGTCCCTTTACCAAACATTTTTAAAAGGAACACAATTATACATACTCTCTAGAAAATATAAAAGAGGGAGGTTCTTCCCAATTCATTTATGAAGCTAAAAATTACCCTGATTGGAAAGCCCAGAAAAAAAAATAATAAAAAAATCTAGCACTAACAGCAACTAGAGACTAATGTCCCTCATAATTAAAGATCCAAAAAAAAAAATAGCCTTAACTAAGTATTAGGAAATAGAACTTAGCAGCATATAAAAGCAATTGTACCCTATGTCCAGGTAGGCTCTGTTCCAGGACTACAAGGCAGTTCATCATTTGAAAATTAACCGATGTAATACATCACATTCACAAAGTAAAGACAAAAATTCACATGATCATATCAATTAGTATGGAAAATATATTTGATAATGTCTTGTTCTTACTCATGATAAAAATTCTTGAAAAAAAAATAGCCATATAGGAAAACTCCCTCAACCTGATAAAAAACAACCACAAAAACAATGTACAACAAACACACTTAGTGGTGGGGAGCTGGACACTGTCCCCCTCGAATGGTAATGAGACAGGATCCCTGTTCTTGTAACTCTTATTCGACGCAGTGCTGGAAATGCCTGTCAGAGAAATAAGATACATGAGGGAAATCAAAGGCATACAGATCAGAAAGACATAAAGTTGTCCCTATTTGCACATGATTTAATTGTGTTGTAAGGAAGTCCAAGGAATCTCCAAACAATAACTCTTGGAACCAATGAATGATGCAGCCAGGTTGCAAGGTGCCAGGTAAACACACAGATGTCAAGCTGCATTTTTATGTCTTAGCAATGAGCTTACGGACACTGGAGTTGAAAACACGATATGGTTTACAATCACTTAAAAATCAAACACTTGGGTGTGACTCTAACAAAACATGTATGGGATTTGTGTACCCTAAAACTACTAACTGCTCATGAAAGAAGCCAATGATCCAGATAATTGGAGCGACATACTATGTTCATGAACTAAAGGCTGAATACAGTGTATACATGTCCATCCTCCCCGAACTGATATACAAGATTAGCACAGGTCATATAAAAAAATCTCAGGGACATTTCTATAGCCAGAGACAGGATGATTCTAAAATTCATATGGAAATACAAGAGGGCCAGAATAGCTACAATCATTTTGAACAGCAACAACAGAAAGAATAAAGAGAGAAGACTCGATCTGTCCAATTTCTTATTACGTAGCCCCAGCTATCTAGAATGGGTGGTATTGTCAGAAGGATAGGCACATAGATCAATGGAACAGAATGGAAAATCCAGAAATAAATCAATATGACTGTTCCCGATGGATTTTTGACAAAGATGCAAAAGTAATTCAATAGAGAAAAGTAAGACCCTGTAACAAACGGGATTTGTTACGGGTTGAACTCTACCTCCCCCATCCAAGCAAAAGGTGTATGGAAGTCTTAAAACCTAGTACCTCAGAACTTGGAAATAGGGTCTTGACAGGAGCCATCAAACTAAAATGAGGTCATTGGGGTGGGCCCTATCCTACGTGACTCGTATCCTTATAATAAGGGGGAAATTGCACATAGAGAAGGTGAGGCGAGCAAGCAGGAGAAGTATCTGTGCAGACGAAGGCGGAAGTCACAGCCCACAGACTGCGAGCAGACCCCCAGGTCCTCTCTTGCAGCCCTGAGAAAAGACCCACCCCTCGACGCCTGAACTTGAACTTCCGGCCTCCAGAACTGGGGAACAATAATGTCTGCTGTTTCAACTCCCTGGTCTGGCTGCTTTGTTAATAGCAGCCCCAGGAAGCAAGTCAAAAATAAACCCAGTGGAAGTTTCATACCTTCTACAAAAACTAACTCAAAATGAATCATGATATTACATATAAAGTGCAAAACTATAACACTTTCAGAAACGACAACAACAACACAGGATCCTTAAATCCTTAGGATCGAGGGCAGGCAAATAGCTCTTAGACTCGACTCCAGAAGCACCAACTATAAAGGAAAACATGGGTAAATTACTCGTTATCCGAACTAAAATCTTTTGCTTTGTGGAAAAACCAAACTGCTGACAGGCAGAAAATATTTGCAATTCACATATTTTTTAAATATTAATTTATTTATTTTTAGAGAAAGAGCAAGAGAGAATGGGGGAGGGACAGAGAGAGAGGGAGACAGAGAATCCCAAGCAGGCACCACACTGTCAGCACAGAGCCCAACATGGGGCCAAATGCCACGCCCATGAGATCATGACTTGAGCCGAAACCAAGGGGCGGACACTCAACCGACTGAGGCATTCAGGCGCCCCCACAGATCACATACTTGACAAAAAGCTAGTATCTAAAATAAATAAAGTACTCTCCAGATTCAATACTGAAAAGGTAAACAAAAGAAAAAACTGCAATCCAATCAGAAAATTGGCCATGTGATATGAAGAGCCTACTTCACCAGGGAGGATACACAAATGTCAAAACACACGAGAAGGTGTGAGACATCAACATCAGGAAATGCAAATTAAAACCCCAGCGAGATACCCCCTCGCACCTATCACAATGGCTAACGTAAAAAATTACTGGCGACTCTAAACGCTGGCAAGCATGGAGAGAAATTGGAACGCTCACAGCGCTGGTGAGAATTCAAAATGGGACAGATGCTCTGGAGGAAAAATTGGGGGATTTTCTTAAAAACTAAACATGCAATTACCATAGAAGCCAGCATTTGCACTCCTGGGCACTTATCCCAGAGAAATGAAGACTTCGGTCCACACAGAAACCTGTGCACTGATGTTTATTTCAGCTTCGCTCCTAATAACCCCAAACTGGAAACAACCCAATGCCTTTTGTTGGGTAAATGGTTAAATAAACTGGGATGTCCACCCCACGTAATTCGACTCAGCAGGAGAAAGGCACAGATGACTGATACCCCCAGCTGCCTGCGGGAATCTCCAGAGATTTATGCTGAACCAGAAAAGCCAACCCCGAAAGGCTGCATGCTTTAGAGTTCCATTTATGTAACATTCTCAAAATGACAAAATTACAGAAATGGAGAACAAAGTAGTGCTGCCAGGGATGAAGGGGGCGTGGGAGACAGGAGGGAAGCGCAAGTGGCCTTCGTAGGGGACCAGAGAAAGCCTCGTGGAGATGGAGGTGTCATACCGTGGCTGTATCAATGCCAGCGTCCTGGTCGCCATGTTGCAGCAGTTTTGCAGTTTGCTCCTGCTGGGGAAAACATGGGATGTCCTTGTATCCACAGGCGAATCTACAATTATTTCTAGATAAAAAGTTTACATTTAAAAAGGCAGTTCTGGGGCACTTGGGTGGCTCAGTCGGTGAAGCCTCTGACTTTGGCTCAGGTCGTGATCTCACGGTTCGTGGGTTTGAGCCCTGCGTCGAGCTCTGTGTTGACAGCTCAGAGCCTGGGGACTGCTTAGGATTCTGTGTTTCCCTCTCTCTCTCTCCCACTCCCCTGCTCATGCTCTGTCTGTCTGTCTCTCTCTCTCAAAAATAAACATTAAAAATAAAATAAAATTAAATTAAATTAAAATTAAATAAGATAAGATAAAATAAAATGAAATAAAATAAAATGAAATAGAATAAAATAAAATAAAATAAAATAAAAAGGCAGGTCTGACTATGACTCTGCATTGTATAAAAACCCCTCATGGACTTCCTACTTGTTATGCAAGCAAACGATGTTTTTATCTTGGCTCAGGATCCCATGCAGGCTTATATTTCCCACTCTCAATCCCTCCCGTGCTCTCCCCTTTGCTGCTGGTGCCCCACTGCTCTCAGCTTCTGTGTCTTCTCTCCTCAAAGGCACAATGCCCTTCCCACCTCACGGCTTACAGCGCCTGCTCCTATTCCTGAAAGCTTGAGTTACCTACTGAATTGTTTATTTGTAAAGAGGGTGTTAGAACCACAAAGCCCAGGAGCATCTGCTATCGGCCAGGTCTGCTCCTATTCCAGGCCAGGAGGAAAAGGTAGCGAGGTATAGAGTTCCCACTGCTGCTCAGGTGACCTTCTGGGTTGTGACCTGAGAACAGCAGGTCTGGCTCTGCCAGGCTTGTTCATACAGCACAGGTGAGGGTACCGAGTGCAGTGACCAATAGATGCATCGTTTAGACCTATACCTGCTCTCCATCCTTCCCAGGAAACTGCATGTTTCAGACATCTCTTCGACACTATGTCGGGCCCTCGTGGCCTCACTTTTCTTCCAACCACTGTCATGGGGACAAGCTCTGTACAGTCTTGGCCAGCTTTATGCAAATGCATCCTGACACTACCCTACTTCAGGCCCACAGGCACCTTGAAGGCTACTCTGATGCCCAGTTGGGGAGTGGGAGCCTCATATCCACAACCAGAAGTATGGAGGAGTGCCAGAGTACTGCTCCGGCTGAATCTAGGATTTTCCGAAGGATGAACGGCCGGCAAAATGAATGAGAGAGCCATGAGACGTAGTCTGATCACCAAGCAGGCAGCCCTGGCAATTCTGGCATCTTCGCCTGCTGGTATCAGTGTCTTTATTTTAAAGGTAGTGAGTGACATTACATCAATGAGTGGCATTCCGTAGTTTGATCTCTTTAACAATAATGCGTTTTTTACCAGCAAGGCAGTAACTTCCTCAATCCTGTATGTTGGTTTCAGGTTAATTAACATAAAAATTTAGGGCGAGGGGAGAAAACAGGACTTTGCCTTGAGGCCTATTCTTCCAACTACAATGGCGGAGGTGCAACCCATCTGGCAAGGGTGGAACTCTCCATGAGTACATTTACATAGTCTCTTGTAGATGTTATCCATTGATGCGTCACATTCCAAGTTCCCTGTTTTACTTGAATGTCATAAAACAAAAGAGCATTACCTCCCTTGAGGTCAACGAGGGCAGCTCAAGAAATCGAGGCCTGAAAGGTTATTCGAAGGAGGTGGTATTGGGGCGCCCTTTTTTGGCTGGCAGGAGCTTTGCTTCCACTGCCTTTTCCACACAGGGAGGTGTCTCAACCTGTGAGCCAAAATGGCTCCCAACAGAGGAGATAACACCCCATGGATCCACTCTTGACTTGCCCCTACAAGGACAGTTCTATGATACATTTCATGAGGTTTCTCAGAACGTCCTACCTGACTAGGGTTTCCATATAAAGTACAGGATACCCAGTCAAATGAGAATTTCAGATAAATGATAAATAACATTTGACATAAGTATATCCCAAGTGTTGCATGGGATATACTTGTACTAAAAATAAATGTCTCTTTTGTTTATCTGAAATCCAAATTTTAGCTGGGCATCCTGTATTTTTATTTGCCGAATCTGGTAACCAGCGATCTTGGTGGGGCCGTGTCTGTGATGTGTCCTCGTGTCGGCCTTCCCTCCTTTTCTGTCCCTCTCTGCCTCCCTCTGGAATCATGAGAACATTACTCCCAGTGAACCCTCTGTCTCAGGCTAAGACACTCTTTCTGTGTCTTCAAAGAAAGGAATACCTTTTTAAAAAAGTCAACCAGTCCAAAAATTAAGAAACCCCTTTCAATTCAAGTAGGTGGCTGTTCCTTGGCATTACAACTGGTGTGGGTCATCCCAGTCTAAGTTAAGTTCTCCCATCCCCACTCCCCAGCTGAGTTCACTCAATTTCCTTCTGAATCCTTTTTACACCTTTTGAAGTCTGAGGGATATTTACTAAGAAGACTAGTACTTAAGTATAAGCCTTTAAAAAGTCATTTGACCTGGTTAAGTCACCTGTGCCCTACTTTGGCAAATGTTTTTGAAGTCTATAGCTTGATGGCAACACATCTTCCTTTTCAAAAAAAAAAAAAAAAAGCCCCATGGAGGGTGAGAAGGGGAAGAAGGTATCACACACCCCCCTCCATTGGGCTAGTTTCAGCTTCAAGAACCTTCCTTGTTAGTGATAGACAAGTGTGCACTTATATAATGTGGCAATTACTCCAAAGGCTTCACTCAGAGAGACAAATTCACCCGTGGACACTCCCCTGGGAGAGAAGCCAGGCTCCAAACATCTGTTTTCAGATAAGACGTCTATACAGCTTTTATGTGCTTACGTGAACGTGGAGGGAGGGGATGGCTGCAGGAGGGATTTTTCTCAAACTATAAGGTAAGTCAGGGAAAAGAAGGAATTAGAGCATTTTATAAGGAATGCAATAGTCCAGGATGGTCAATCTTTGCTCTGTGTGTGTGTGTCTGTGTGTGTGTGTGTGTGTGTGTGTTGCTATCTTGTGGTGCCTGTTTCACATACCTCAGAAATAGAAAGTCCCTGTTAGACCCAGAGCTAAAGCCCATGTTGTCGTATGCTCATCACCTTGGGAGGGAATGTTCCGTTTCGACAGATTCGTGATGTTGTATCCATCCTGCTAAGTGCCAGGTGGGACTCACAGAATAATTCCATTTCATCGAAAGCCAGTCTCAAAAGGCTGTGCTGATAAGGGAGCATCATCATGCACCCATGTAACACAGACCGATTCATACTGTAACCCCATGGAACCTAATCTATATCCTGAAGGTCCCCAGGAATCACTGTGTAGAACTGGGTGATGGGAGGGGCAAAGGCCAGCTGCATCAGAGTCTCTGGTGGGAGTGATGAGGATGCACCCCCTCCCCAACTCTCAGAGCCCACCCAAGTCCATGGATCAAGTTCTGTCGGGGTGGAGCCCATCCGTCCATCTCCTGCGAAGGACTTTGTGTAACCGTTTACTAATCACCCAGTTAAAGGCTAGAGGCCCTTGCTTTTCTCTTCCTTCTTTTGAGAGTCACAGTCGTTAAAGTGTCTCATGTCTCCAAGTCCCTTTACCCCTCTCTCTCTTGCCTTCCTGCCTTTGTATGAAAATGATGGAAAGTATTTCAGGTGACTGGGTCCCCTCACAATTCTGTTCTTAAAGACGTTCCATGTCAGCCCAAGACCTCTCAGTCCCATTAAAGATGGGACTTCCCCGTACTGGGTGTGTCCCTCTGCCCCTCTGTCTGCAGCTTTCTCGTGTCCTCACCAGGCCTGTTGACCAACTCCACACAGAGGACTGAGCCCACAAGCAAGTCCTCAACACTGTGTATATCTGAAGAGTTGGCATCACCGCAGCTGTTACTTTTAATAGTTTCTTTGCCCAAGTCTTTGGGTACCACCGAGAGACGAGTCACCAGGTGTGCCTCTAACTAGCAAAATTAGGAATCATTCCGTGCTTTGATGGTGCCAATTAGCTTCCCAGTATGAGCGCCAAGATTTTTTCTAATTAAGGCAGGAACGGTTTCTCAGTCTATAATAATCTCATTTAAAGTGTGTCCAAAACACCTACCATGCTTTGTTTGAGAATGTCATTCATACGCATTTTTTAAACTATGTGAAAATAGATAGATCCTTGGATGTGGTGTCTTTCACTGGTTATTCACTAGACATGTGTACAGTGTTGCTGTGGGATTGTGGCTCTGCATGACACATGGGCTCTTCAGGTCGACCTTGCACATTTGTGCACTAAAGACCTGCTCATCTGTGGAAGAGACTTGTGCTTTTAGTGCAAAACAAGCAAAGGCATCCTTTGGACAAACACATCCACTGTGGAAACATAGATTCAAATTTGAAAAATTGCAAAATCTAGACTGAAGATTCTTCCAATGCCCCAGAAAATGGAAAGCCAGTCACTAAGGCTGTCCCCTAAATCCCACTTTAAGCAGACCTCAGTACCACTCAGAGTCAGAACTGGGATATTCTGGCTACTGCTACATCTTCAGTACCTAGGACAGTGCCTGATGCTTGGTTGGGGATTCAATCACTAAGTGTCCAACAAAGCTTTCGGAATGAAGTTTTCATCTTTCAAAACAAGAAATGCATGACTTTCTCTTGTACCCAATGAGACCCTTCTGCACAAAACCTCCTGGTCCACGTTTCTGATCTTACAGCAGAGCTATGAAGAGCTAGAGCCTTTTTGTAGAGACAAGCTTACCCTGCATCGTGCAATAACCATTTTTTCAATCTCTATAAATGCAATCTAATCCAACTTTAAGTGTTTTACCCATCAGTTCCATGGTTGAGAGGATATCCTATATTGAAGTTCAAACAAACAAACAAACAGGAAAGTCATCTTCCTTCTGGTAAAGGACATAATCTCCCCATCAAGTGCTCAGTTACAACGTGGAACACCAGTAGGTTTGCAGTCATTGCCCAGTTATCGTAACACATTTGCCTCTTTCCTGACCAAACTTTTGTCTTAAACAAGGTCTGCAGTCACTTGATGGGATGGAAGAGTTTGATTTGGATCTTGTTCGATTTTCTCCCCCTTTTCCAATTTTTCTTTTGTTTCCTTGCCTTTCTGGTATGAGTCCTCAGGTAGCTAAAATTGCCTGGAAAACAATTCTTTAGACAGTGATGTCGAAGCCCATGTCACGGACTGTGTGTCACTTTTCCTTTCATCTCAGGATCAAGGACCACATTTGGTTTATAGTAGGTACTTAGTAAATGCTGGTTGAATGATTGGAGAAGCTTGTCAAATGGTTTGCAATTAGAAAAAGCATAGCTTCCTCTCCTGCTGTCTATAAAATATCCCATCAGTGAGAAAAGACATAGCCCTGGGGAACAGCAAAATGAGCTGGCATGGAAACCAGGCAGAATTTTTGGGAATCCAGTAGCTAAAAGCCAAAAGCCACTGCTTGGGCAGTCAACAGGGATGCCTGAGAGCTTCTGCCCTTTATGACTTGGAAGACAAGCAGGAAAAACTCTGAGATTATAATAAAATCCCATTGCAAATAACCACAGAGAACGCTGACTGGAGGGGAGGGTTTGCTATTGGCCTCAGATGAGGAACAGGATGGGGAAAGAAAAAAGAGAAAGAAGCCCTGTTTGATCTGGAGGGAGTGTGGCCCAGAGGGCTCTCATTTATAAGGCAGCATTATCTCCTGATCCATAAGCTCCTGTTTCTATTTAGAGCTAATTTGCTGCAGTGTACACTGCACAGCCCTAAGGGAAAGGCTGGCTTTTGGGCACCTGCCAGTTGGCCCCTCGCTGCCCAGTTTACCGCATTTAGATCAGCTGGAGCGGCTCTGAGGCAACACGCTCAGGGATGGTGGTAGCTGTCCGAACAATCTGCTGGGGAAACGGCCCAGCCCTGGTGCCCCTTCTGGAGAAAGACTTTCACTCCAGAGTTCCCTCTGACCTCTCCTTTTCTCTTCCGTATTTGTTTTGTTTTGTTTTTAATTTTTCTAATGTTTATTTATTTTTGAGACCGAGCGAGAGACAGAGTGCAAGTGGGGGAGAGACAGACAGAGGGAGGCACGGAATCTGAAGTGGGCTCCAGGCTCCAAGCTGTCAGCCCAGAGCCCGACACAGGCTCAAACTCATGAACCATGCAATGGTGACCTGAGCTGAAGTCGGACGCTCAACCAACTGAGCCACTCAGGCGCCCCCCGTATTTGTTTTCTATTACGGCATAACAAATCGACACAAATATCGTGGGTTTTGGCAACACCCAAGTATTGTCCAGCTGTTTCCATGGTTCGGGAGTTCAGGCACAGCTTATGGATCTTCTGCTCAGGGTGTCACAAAGCTGCGGTCCAGATGTCAGCTGGGGTTGTGCTCTCCTCCAAAGCCTCACCAGTAAATTGTCCACTGCCAAGCTAGAGGGTTGTGGGCAACATGCCATTCTTCGAAGGCATGAAAGTTCTGTTTCTTTTTTTTTAAGTTTTTATATTTATTTGTTTGTTTTGAGAGAGAGAGAGAGATGGAGAATCCCAAGCAGGTTCCACACTGTCAGTGCAGAGCCCAACATGGGGCTCAAACTCACAAAACCTCAAGATTATGACCTGAGCTGAAATCAAGAGTTGGAGGCTTAACCAATAGAGCCGCCCAGCTGCCTCAAGAATTCTGTTTCTTGATGCTTGCCAGCCCCTTGCCCTGTGGCTCTCTCCACCTAATAGCTCACAGCATGGCATCCTGCTTCTAAGCCAGTCAGTGAGACAGTCCTCAAGGTGAACTGGCAGTGTGACAATGTGGCAAGCTGTGGTCTTACAAGATGACTATTGTAAAAATACATAGTAACATAATCAGGTACCTCCCCTCACCATTACCATATTCTGTGGGTTAGAGGCAGGTCACAGGTCCCACCCACACTCAGGGAGAAGGGGATCCCACAAGGATATGGCCCCTGGGAGGTGGAGACTGGGGGAGCCACCTGCCTCTTCTTCCTATGTTTCACCTTGACTTTAAATTCCCCAACAACTCCGGGACTAATACCCTAGTCCTGATCACCAGCCTCTCAAAACCTGCTCCTCCCATAGTCCTCCTCACCTTACTTGATGTTAGCATCATCTTTCTGGATTCAGGCAAAACCCACCTTTTGGCCCCTCTCTTACACCTCACAGACAATCAATCCATCATCACACTTCAGCTTCTACCTTGAAATTATGTCCAGACTCAGAACACATCTCCTCACCTGCCCCAGTGTTCCACTCACATCCGCAGCAGCACTGCCATTGTGTTGGCCTCCAGTGTTTCTCATCCCAATTAGAGTTGAGCCCAAAGTTCTCACTGTGGCCCACACAGCCCTACACAATGGTGTTTGGCTTCAAGAATTAAGACTCGTCTGTTACTCTCTTCTCTCAAGCCTTATTCGTCTTCTTGCTGTTCCTCATACACACCAAGCATTCTTCAGCCTCGTGGCCTTTGCACTCGCTGTTCTGTCTGCTGCCATGCATGTCTCCTGGATATTCCAAGAAATTCAAGGTATTCTAGATGTCCACTCTCTTCCTCAGGCCCCAACTCACACTTGTCATTCCTGGGTGCGGGGAGCTCCCAACCTCATCACACTGGCTAGTGTATGCCCATGCCCACTGCAGTCTGGTAAATTCTCTTGCTCTGCTCTATATTTCTCCATAGAATTGACAGAATATATATTTACGTGCTTGTGTTTGGTCTACTGCTCCCATTAGTAGGTAATCTCTGTGAAAGCAGGGACTTTATCTTTTAGTGTGTTGGCTCCAGGTCCTAGCAGCCTCCAGAGCCAGTAGAGGTTGACTATATGAAAGACTATAAGGACCGGGTCCTGACACCACTCTAACTGTGCCATTGTGCCTGGCACGCACACACAAACCATTTCATTCATTCTCTCTGAGTATGTAGAAGGCCTTGACCTCGATTATTTCTGTCTTCACTGCACTGCGGCTTAAGCCTTTCCAGCTCCGGGGTCCCAACTGTCTCTTTAATGAACCAGAATTTCTCCTTTGGCTCTCGTTTCCTCTCAATTTGTTTGGGAAGTTTCTGAGCACATCCTGTCAGACCATTATGCTGGGATGACTAATATCTTACCCTGGTAAATGCATAGTTTGCAGGATGTGATTCTTCCCATGTTAGGTCTCGAAGCAAAACAACAAAATGACAATGGTGATGTCTGTGATGAAGGTTATGGAGATGAGGAGCTGCCCGTCATGGAGCAGAGCCTTTCTCTGGATGCAAATTCCTGCTTTCTGTAGATGCAAATTTGCATCCACAGCCACCGGACCTTGGCCATGCTACTTGCCCTTTCCAAATCTCATTGTTTCATTGTTTTCATGTACACAACAGGAGAATCACACCACCCATGCCAGGTTATTATGAGGAACACATAATTTGATGGATTCTAAAATATCTAGCATAGTGCTCAGCATGAGGTAAGAGCTCAACAAATAACCAGGAATCACAGTGGGAGGATGACAAGGAGTTCTACGTTGCAACATGATAGGCAGGAATGAAGGAACACCCACCTTTTCCCCTGGAAGAGCATTTTTACTCTTCAAATCATTTTGGGCAGCCAGGGCAGCTAGCTGGTGTAGTCTACCTACCAGCAGGGAGCCAAGCACTGAGCTAAGCTCGATGAAGATCTTAGAATCTCCAAGGGTGTGCTCTAGAATGTTGAGCCCTAACCAAGCAAGGGCACACTCACCATGGGACACTTTGGTTTATCTTTTATTTCTTCTAAATATTTAGTACATGTTTAATAGTGAGATTAAATTTAAGAACAAATGCAGAGAATAGAGGGATGTTTGTCACTAAGTCCCTCCTGCATCAGAGAATATAGCAGAGCAGTTTCTGAATCCTGACCACTTTCAGAAACTGAATTTGGGAAGCGACGTTTCTGGCAAGGTCATTGTGGTCCCCTGTAGAAACAGCTGGAATAGGAAAGACAGATGCAGAAACCCCTTCCCACCACTCCCTCCTGTCCCTGACTTCATGTCAGTGACTACCATGGTTCCAATTTATAAAAATACCACTTCCTGATAGAAGTAAGGTCTTCAAAATATTCAAAGGCTTTTATGATCATCAACTCAATCTTATACAACAACATTTTAATAACAGCTATTTCTACAGTAGCAGCAAAAAGAGATTAAACTTCCATCAAAATAGCCTGAGGATTCAAAATCCTCAACACGAGGTCTGAGTGGGAGAACACTGCTTCCCGTGGGGCCCAGAATAGTGTTTAATAGTTTGGAGGAGGAGAGGCAGTTGGCACCTCTTCGTACCTAACCCAGAAGGATGCTCGGCTGTGCCCACCCACTGCATTTTTCTTAATTTTCTTAAACCTGGCCTAGGTCCACCTTAAATTAATGTTAAACAGCTTTATTAAGGCAAATTGACTTCAATTTCAAGGCTCTCCAGGAGCTGGCACGCATTAGTAGGCTCCAGTGGTTTCCAATAGGTTCCAAAAGCACTTTTTGTTGTTTTAAACATTGGGGAACATCAGGGTTGGGGATATTAATGCGCATAACGATTAAGGCACTGTTTTCTTTGTCAGAGGTTTGATTGCTCACAGTAGGGCTGCTGCTAACAGGTGTATTTCAAACTCCATCACATCCCTCGCCACATCTTATAGCCGGTGCATTTTGAAATGTACAAATTACATCACGGAGGACTTCCTGCTCTCAGTGAGAGGAAGGGGTAGTTATTGCTGCAAGACACCATGGAAACCCACAGCATCTGACAACGGCACGTCCTCACTCCCTCCCCCCTATGAAGTAATGTAGACAATGTCTCTCTCCTCACTGAGCAATTAAATCCCACACAGGATGGCAGGATTCCAGTGGGCCAGCGAGCAGGGGTTCCAATGTCTCATCCTAAATCAGGCATGGATCACCAAAGCTTGGGAGGGAAGCCTCCATGGTCTTAATCAAAGTCACTTTCTCACTCAGCTCAAGAGGCCCTGCTGACTGACCAAGGCACCATGTGGGATTCCGTCGGTCTAGCTAGCAGTTAAAAAGTGGTCTGTGTGTATGTGTGTGTAGACGAATGGATGGACTTGTGAGTGTGTGTCTGTGTGTCTGCATCTAGGTGGATAAGTAGATGGATAGATGGATGGATGAATGGATGAATGGGTGGATGGAAGGAAGGATGGATGGATGGGTGGATGGGTGGACAGGTGGACGGGTGGATGGGTGGGTGGGTGGGTGGATGGACGGATGAATGGATGGAAGATGATGGATGGACTGATGGATGGATGGACAGATGGATGGATGGATGGATGGATGGATGGATGGATGGATGGAAGTGTGTGTGTGAGTGTATGTGTGTGCAAGTGGCCAAGTGGACATGTGAGTGTGTATATGTGTGTGTACGTGTGCATGTATCTATCTAGGTCGTTGGATGGGTGAAGAGATGGTGAGCACGTTTATGTGTGTGTGCCTCTAGATGAATTGTACGTGTGTACATGTGTGTTGTGAACCTGTAGCTGGACTGTCAAATTCATACATATAAATACGCGCACACACGTGCATGTGCACACACACACACACACACTAGCTTTTAACTTTACTAAAACCCATCATGCAGTGGACCTACAACAACACTTACACAGCTGCTCCCCCTCCTACCTGGAGTTGGTCTCCTCCAAGTCCTCAGAGGAGGGACAGAGTGGTTCTGTGTGGTGAGTTGGTGCAGGCTTCTTCTGAGTCGCTGGGTAGAAAGCATTGCTCCCTGACAGTTGTCACGGAGCTCAGGAAACTGCAACACCCTAGTGAGCTGCTGAAGATGCCCCTTGCCAATGCATAGTCCCTTGGTTCCAAATGTCTAAACAATATGCTTCCTTCCCAGAGCTCACACATCATGGTGAGGTCACCTCAAGCCCAACTTTCTTTCTCAGTTTAGAAGCTGGTTGTATTCTGTGGTCGCTCCATATTTCCCTAACTTGTTATCCTTATGAAATTTGGACTATGAGACTCTTGGAAGAGCCAAGAAAGGTCCAGAGGGCACCACCCACCCATGGGCCCTGGTCTTTTATCATTTGCTGCTGTGCCTTGACTCTAATACAGTCCATGTTCAACCAACCAATAACTCTGGGCGATTGCTGGGCTCAGGCCACATGGCGAATCCGATTCCACCCGCCATACTCCAAGGACAGGTACCTGAGAACTCACACTTTCCCTGATGACAGTGACCTGAGAGGGCAGTGAACATGGTGGGCTGGCAGCATGGGGTGTCTCTGGCCAGTCCCAAAGGACACGCCTCCTCAACTGTCTATCACATCACAGGCAAGTGTTTAGAGAGCCTGGTTGTGATCAGCCCTGGGCAAGTTCTGTCTGGAACACAGGAAAATGTGAGGGTGTCCTGTGTATTTAATAGATGAGTGTCTGAGGGCTCGAAGAAGTGTTACAGGTGGTGTTGAAATAGGCTGTGCCCTCCAAATGCTTAGCATCTAGATGAAGCTGAAATGCCCATGCAACCACTACTGGTTGAACTCAATGAATGGTGCTCCAGGATACAGGTCTGGGAGTTCAGTCAAGGGGGACAGAGGGAGTGCAAGGGAGAGGGTTTCCAGCAAGGCTGCATGGAGACCATAAACACAGAAGATGCAGATACCTTTTGAGCAGATGAAGCAGTGAGGGGAGGCACTCAAGAGCAGACCCAGGGGCGCCATCACCACGATGCCTCTAGGGAGTACCAGAGAGGCCGTCCTTGCCTGAACTCAGGAAACACCGAGGAGCAGGGGGAGATGCTGAGGAGGGGCCGTGGGATGGAAATGGGGGATCACATTGTTTGAGACCCTCCTAAACATCTGCAGGGGTAGCACTGGAGACAGGAATGGGTTGACTCATCCCCAGGGGAGACCAGTCCTCCCGTGAACCCATTTCCCACAGCAAGTGGTGAGGGACCATGAGACTCTGAATTATTCTTTTGTCACATGAAACTGCTTGCCTAAGGAGCCACAAACCACCCACAGAGTGTTCCCAAACAGTCCTCTCTGTCTCTAAGGGCACAGCCTGGGGAAAGAAGACGGTAGAGCAGAGGAACCCTGAGCAGGTCTCCCTTCTCCTCACCACCCACCTCTCTAGCCAGCCTCCTGCTGGCTGTGCCCATCTGTGCCCCAGGACCACAGCTGCCTCCCCCCTGCCCTCTCTTGCCCCCTGTGTGTTGACATGATCACTGTTCTTTCTACCCCTGCAGGTGTCTCCTTGTAAGGAAACCAACATGCTGACATTTCCCTTCTCATTATTCACAGCTTCTGATGCAATGCACATGGCCTCTCTGAGATCCGGGGACCCTCCCCTGTGGTATTCAGCAACCAGACTTCTCTGGCCTCCTTTCCCTGCTGATTTCGGCAGGTTTCTGCATCTTCCCCAACATATCACAACCTGAGATTCATCACTCCCTCCATCATTTCTGCTCATTGTCAACAACCAAGAAGCTTCCACCAGGACACGTGATCTGAACACCCAGAGCTAAAAGCGATCCTGCTCTCGGCTCTGGGGAACAACTGAGAGAAACCGGGTGCTGTTTCTTCCAGAATGTTCTGCATGCAAACCTAAAATCAGCCCAGTTCCCTCCATACAGATATCAGCTTCATTTCTAGCATGTTTCAGGCACCACTGTGTAAAGATATGGTATTTTTTTGGTTTGTTTGTTTGTTTTGTTTGTTCGTTTCCCAAGGAGTTCGTAGGTCTATGGAGCTAAGACACAGGAATACCTGAGATGAAATCAGAGTTTGGAGGAGTGGGACAGAGGCAGCAAGGTTTGCACAAGCCCCTGGGGTGGGCCTTGCAGTCCCCAGAGGGCTTGAGTGGTGAAGGGTGGGGCATGGCAACCAGGAACCTGCAGGCAGAGCCCTGGGAGGGGGAGGCACCAGGCTTCTCAGAGGAGAGCAGAGCGGGAAGATAGGGCTTGAGTGTGAGCGGGAACCAGCGGATTCAGGTCCTGGAGATCTCAGTGACCCTGAGAAGCTCCCCAAATGCCCAAGGGAGAAATCCTCTCTAACCCAGTGGACAATGGGTCACTGGAGCAGGTTTTCTCCTGAAACCGAATTTCTATTAAGAGGATTGCTCGAAATTGCTACTTAGGCTGTACTTGTAAAGACTTACCACATTTAGAACAATAGTGATTTTACTTTTTGAGCCATTTTCCTTCCTGGGAGAAACACATACCCCATCTTATCATGAAAACACATGAGAAGATGCAAATTTGTGCAAATAACTTCCATGTGGAGGTCAACACCCCTGGATCCTCCTTGAGAGGCATGTCTACACTAGCTCTCTGAACAAGGACGCTCGGGGAGGAGACGGTCCGCAAGCCCACCACCCACTCTGGCCTCTTGTCCCCACAGCCAAGGCAGACAGGTCCCATTTTAAAACTTAAGTGTCTGATGGCTCCTTTGTAACTTACTGGCTCTCCCTTCCATCTTAGACTTCACTTTTCTGTGGCAAATAACCTGAGTTTATAAAATGGATTCTCAGAGGCTCCATCTTCATCTATATGCTTGTGCTGTAAACCTAACTGACGTAGGCTCATCTCTGTATCAGCTGCCACATGAGGCTGGTGGGCCACCCGGCATCGTAGCTGACAGCTAATGTTAAACGGGGCTCGGAGGGGTTTGGTTTGGGTTTTTTTCTGAAGTTCTACAGCTGCCTGCTGTGTGACCAGACAGCTAATGACTCTGAGTTGTCGTATCAGTCTCTCCAAGTTCGTTTCAATACTGAAAACCAAAAGGAACTATTGAAACTCATTACCATTTTTATCTCTAATGGTGTGGGTTCTATTTCCTATCTGAAAGAAAGATTTTATTTGAATAAGGTAGGGGAAACCTCTTGAGATTTTTTTTTTAATTAAGAAAAAATATACATAATGGTTTCTAGAGAAAATAAAGTCCCCCCCAAACACATCTGTTAAGCAAATCAAAATCTCAGGAACTTGCTGTTTTGGAATAAATTGTATCTCTTCCCAAATTTCTGTATTGAAGTCCTGAACATCAAAACCTGGGCACATGACCATATGTGGAGACACGGCCTTCAGAGAAGGGATTAATTAAAATGAGGCTGTTGGGACGGGTCCTAAACCAATAGCACTGGTGTCTTTATAAAAGAGGAAATTAAGGCACAGAAACAGACATGTGTAAGGGCAAATCGGGACTGATTCCATTTTGCTTAAGGGCAAACTGGGACTGACTCCATTGTGTTTCCGTGTCCTCCACCCTGAGTCCCCAAGTGCCTGCGCAAAACCTGCAACTTCCCGGTTCCAAAAGAACCACGCCCAGTGACCTATGGAACAAGACCCTTGACCCTTCCTCAGCCAATCGGCTAGGGTCACGACCATCACCCCTCCCACTGCCCCTAGACCCCTTTAAAACTATTGTGTTTTTGGAACAGGCCCTCTCTCTCTCGACCCACCGCTGTGTCGGTGCGGGTAGGAGATTGAGCTTGAGCTAGCTCGATTAAAGGCTCTTTGTTCTTGCATCGGACTCGGCTCCCTGGTGGTTTTTGGGGTCCCCGAATTCTGGGCATAACATATGGGGTCTTGCCCGGGAAACCCCAAAACCGCCGAGGGACTCCCGACCCGAAGAGCCTGACTGACCATGGTCAATGTCTGTCTGTTGTCTGTCTCTTCTGTGTGAGCTCAACTTCGGGTAAGGCCCAATACGGTCTAAGAGGACGCACGGGTGGACCAGGGCCGGAGGATTCGGAAGACGTTCCAATCCTCCGTCTGGAGGGACGTGGAATCCCCTCACTCTGGAGGGACGTGGAATCCCCTCACTCTGGAGGGACATGGAGTTCCCTCACTCTGGAGGGACATGGAGTTCCCTCACTCTGGAAGGTCTGGGACAAGGCGGGTCGCTCCCGCCAGTCGGCGTGAGGCCGTCGTCTGGTTTTCGGTTTTGTTTCCGCGGAATTGGAGGATTGTTTCTAGGGGCCCTCTGTCTGTTTTTGTGTTTTTCTGTGTTGTTTTGTGGCTGTGTGAGCTCATTTTCTGAAGGACCGGCAAAGGACCGAGGCGGACGCGCTGGAGGGTCGCTGGTGGGGAGTGCAGGGAGACGTCCCTCACCCCGTCGGGAGGTTTCCGCCAAGGGCCTGAAGGGGCTGCTTGCGAGGGAAGCCATCCGGATTGTTTCTAGGGGCCCTCTGTTTGTCTGTTTGTCTGTTTTTGTGTGTGTCATTTTGTGGACTTACTGGACGGACATTATGGGACAGACTCAAACTATTCTTTTATTGTTTCTAGGGACATTACTTGGCAGAACCTTGTAGAGGACCCACCCTCTTGACTTAAAGCCTTTCTGCCCCTGCGCCGCCTGGAAATTAAACCCATTTTTGCTTTGCAGGAGACGGAGAGAAAGGAAGAGAAAAATCCTACCCAGCCTTCAGCACCCCTGTACCCTGTCCTACAAGGGGGGACTGAAGAAGAATTCATCTTTCCTCCTCCGTATCTGCCCTCCAGGGTGCCAGAGGAACACCAGCCTCCCCCTCGGGGGAGGCGGACGCTGTTCCGAGAATGGGAAGCGGGAATCCCACCACCAACCAGGCTCAGATACCTCCTTCCCCTTAGCTCAGCCCGAGTGGGATTTTAACACGGCAGAAGGTAAGGAGAGGCTCCGGGTCTATCACCAGACTCTAAATGGGAGGGGAAGCAGAGGCTGCAGAAAGATCAGTGTGCATGCTGCAAGGAGATAGGGCATTGGGCCCGAGAATGTCCAGAAAAAGGCCGCTGGGAAGAGAAGCAAGGCTAATCGAGTAAAAGTTTTAGAGCTAGGTGAACTGAGTGACTAGGGGAGTCGGGGCTCGGACCCTCTCCCTGAGCCCAGGGTAACTCTCAAAGTGGAGGGGACCCCTGTTGACTTCTTGTCGACAGCGGAGCACAACATTCAGTCCTCCGCACTCCCATGAGGAAAGTTAGCCAGCGAGAAGTCCTGGGTACTTTCAGACAAGGGGGGCCTCAGGTCACCGATGGCAAGGGCCACCCCATCCAGGTCCTAACCATGAAACTAGAGGACGGACTTTAGGACCATGTAAAGCTCTTTTCTCTGCCCTGTGTGCTTCAGTCTGCCTTCAGGCTGCTTTAGTCTGCCTTCAAGCCTCTAGGCCGCTGCGCCCATCCTGTCCTCCCTTCCCTCTCCTTCCGTTTCTGCCACCGCCTGGGGTGGCCTGGGGTGGAGCCTAGGTCTCTGGCTCTTCAATGCCTCAGGTAGCATTCCGCTCCCCCCACCCCCACACTGTCGAAAGGGAAAAAAAACCGCATCTTTAAACTTTAAATTTCCTCACTGGTTCCACGGGAGAAACTTAAAACAATGGTAAACTTTTAAGGGGACATAAATAAAATATTGTTAAAATAGATACTAAGTAAGGTTAACGAATTTGTTTGATGGATCTGTCTTTAAAGTTATCAGCATTAAACATAAAACTTTATTCTACTAAGGTTTACTGAAGGTCAAACAAGCTCATGTTACCTCTGTTCCGATTTGTTAGCAACAGGAAGCCTGAAAGCGATGGTTAACTTGATCTGCCTCAGTTTTTGTGGGTAAACGTTAAGATAGCCTTCAAAGTCCTTGGTAACCTAAAGTGTTAAGAGTTTGGCTTGCATGAGAACTTGAAATTGAAATCATTGGCTATCTAACGAGATAAGAAGCTGAAGCACTAATTACTAAATGTAGGTTTGCGCTTTGGACCTGTTGCAAAAAACTAAGGATATTTGGAACTGTTGAAAAACATGCTTTGTGCTTAATCGATTCGTAAGTTTGCCATCTAGCAAATTCTGATATAACGGAGTTCACGACTGGTTACTACTTAGCTTTCACTGGAGGCTAAGGTTTCTAGCAGTTAAAGTTCTGGGAAGTGTATTTAAGACGGATGGAAATAAGAAAAACAACTCTGTATGTAAGAAAGTAGGAGATATGAAAGAAAGATATAAAAAATAGAAATATACTTTTGGTGAAGGTAAAAGAAAGTAATTTTGTCCTAAATGAGACTGGTTATTTGGAAAGAAATGGCTTGGAACAAAATTTAAATGCAAAGAAAAACTGTAGAAAGTTCATGAAGGAAAAACCTTTACAGACTAAGGTTAAAAGACATGGATTTTAAAAGTACACAGGATTGTACTTTTATCAAGTGGTAAAAATTCCTCCTCCTTTGATCCAAAGGCTGGAAAAAATGGTGGCAATATCATTATTCCCCTAGATCGGGAAGGTCGCCCTAGATTTGCCTTTAGCCTGCCTTCTGAGAACCTTAAGCAGCCTTTTCAGAGGTATCAATGGAAAGGTTTGCCTCAGGGCAAGAAAAATAGCCCCACCCTATGTCAAAAGGTTTGTGGATCAAGCTTTAAGACCAGTTTGGTTTTGCAGGCTTTTAATGAGGCTTAACACAGGCACCTTTAAATGGTTACATCTGCCCTCCACACCCAGAAAGGCACCTTTAAATGGTTACATCCGCCCTCCACACCCAGAAAGATAGTTACATCCTATCCGGCACTGCTGGCTACTTTACTAACAAAGGGGGCAAACCTAGTAATTGCCTATAGCAAAGGTCAATTGGAACCCTAGAGGCCTGAGGCCTAATGATCTTTGGCAGATGGATGTTACTCGTGTTCTATCTTTTGGTAAACTGTCCTATGTGCATGTGTGTGTGGATACCTTTTCTCATGCTATTGCCTTGGCACATACAGGAGAGGCCTTTAAGGATGTGATCCAGCACCTTTGCCTATGCTTTTCCCACTTGGGAATTCCCAGGGCAATCAAAACAGACAATGCCCCTGCTTATACACCCGCCGCCTTCAAAAGATCTAATAGGATGTAGTGTTAACCTGGAGGCGAGGGTATGCTTGCGTATTTCCACAGGACCTGAACTCCCCTCTGTAGATTCCTGATAGATTGGTACAGCCCTATGTCCGGCCTCCCCAAGCCACCGCCATCTCCAGTTCCTCAAAGGATGACCCAAAGGGAGATGCAGAGATGCTCTTTGAAACATCACTCCGACGCCTCCACTGCCCTCTACCTACGAGAGATGGAGGATAACGCTCTCCAGGGCCCTGAGTATGTTCTCTTTACAGAACAATCGGCCTTGTTGTTGAGAGTCAAGGGACCCCCTTGACCCCTGCGACGTTTTCTCTATGTTGTTTCAGCCTGTGTCCAGGCCTCAGATGTTCTTTTGTACTTTAGTCTTCTGGAAAATTTAGGGTAGAAATTAACGAGGTTATATTTCTTATTCCGATTGTGTTTTATCTAATTGCATTAGTACAAGTCATCCAGGAGATCAGTGATGCTCTCATGTGACCTAAAAGTGGGTTTGTTACTCCTTTGTGTTTTAATAAGACTGAACATTCCTGGGATAAAGTATAGAAACATACTGGGGGTCTGGATAATAATCTTTCTAACTTTGTTCATCACTTTTTTGTTTCCATGATGATCAATATCGGAGTTTCCATTCTAATTTTGTTATCTTTAGAATTTTAAGGGGCAGCATAAAATCTATTTCAACCGGAAAAGGGGAGATGTTGGAGACCAGAAGATACTGGCCCTGGTAACACTACCTAAGGAAAAGACTCAGGCCCATAAGGCAGTGCCCTAGACCGGGACCCTCATCGGTGGATGGGGGTGCCTGGAAGCAAATGCCAGGTTGTAATACGACAAGAACATAATGGCTGGTCTGACTCTGAAGGAGGGCTGGTTAGCCAATGACGGGTAAGACTCCTTATGGGAGGAGCAACTTAAGACAGGCACGGTCAGGTAAGAGTCACCAGGACACCTGGCTATAGGGTCACTGGGCCTCTGTGTTGATTTGAGATTTATCCTAATATTCTGAAGAAGACGGGCCATAGAAAAATAAGAGTGGCTCCAGAGCTTCTTCCCCTATTAAACCAGCATATGCTGCCATACTTGAGGATCATGGAAATAAAATCTCTGAAGAGTTTAGAATGTATTTTGATCTATTTAGACTGATGCCAGACCCTCAGGAATGTGATTATTGCTGTGGGTTTCAAGTCAGGACTGTGGTAAGAAATTGAGGCTAGATAACTTCTTGTTGGCTTAACTATGATGATTGGAGCTAATTAACTCTGGCTAGCCTACCTCGGGATAAAGATGACATCGAGACCTGGGTCCATACACCCATGTTCGGCTGCCGGACCCCTCGTCATCCTACTTCTGTTACTAACCCTCCGGCCCTGTATCAACAGGCTGGTCCAGTTTGTCAGGGATTACGTGGGGGCTGTCCAATTGATGGTCCTCCTTGCTAAATACAAGTCCCTAGTAATAGAAGAGGGCAAGATAGAAAAGCAGCTGGACCCATGATTGAGTCCATAAGCCACATGACGAGGGGGGAATGTAAGGGCAAACTGGGACGGACTCCATTGTGTTTTCCTGTCTTCCACCCTGAGTCCCCAGTGCCTGCTCAAAACCTGCAACTTCCCGGTTCCAAAAGAACCACGCCCAGTGACCTATGGAACAGGACCCTTGACCCTTCCTCAGTCAATTGGCTAGGGTCACGACCATCACCCCTCCCACTGCCCCTAGACCTCTTTAAAACTATTGTGTTTTTGGAATGGGCCCTCTCCGCTGCGGCGGTGCGGGTAGGAGATTGAGCTCGAGCTAGCTCAATTAAAGGCTCTTTGTTCTTGCATCGGACTCAGCTCCCTGGTGGTTTTTGGGGTCCTCGAATTCTGGGCATAACACATGCACAGAGGGAGGACCTCATGGGGACACAGCAGAGGACAACTGTCCACGCAGCAGGGAGAGAGGCCTCAGGAGGAGCCAGCCCTGTCCGCATCTTGATCTCAGACCTCCCGCCTCCAGCATGGGCAGAGAATACATTTTCGCTGTGTAAGACCCTCAGCTGGTGGTCCTGTGTTAAGACAGCCCCAGTCATCTAGTACACCTGAAGATTGAGGGGGATTATTGAAGTACTCAAGTGTTGCTCATTGTGATGGTGACAGTAGGTATTATCTATTTATCATTTACCGTCTGTGTGCTTTCATACATCACCTCACTTAACCTCAGCAATCCCTGCGGCGTGAGTGTTACCATGGTCCCCAGTGGTGCAGACGAGGGGGCCCATTGTCCTGTTACTGGGCAGAACCAGGCGACCTCACCCAGAGTTTGGGCTTGAACCATGAAGCCATGCCGTGTCAAATTCCAAGCATCCTTGAACAGGGTATGAAGCTGATATCGACTAAAATTGCATGAGAGAGCCTGGCTTTGTTAAGTACCTCTGATGGGAATGCAGGTCTTTTGCTAATGCCTCCCCCCACCATATACATGGGTATTTTGTCCAACCCCAGAGATGAGATAACAAGATAAAGAAGGGGACCATCCTTCTCCATCTGTTGTGCCCCCCCACCCCCAACCCTGGGCGAATCTGCCCTTGTCTCAGGCACATTCATGAGGCACAGAGCAGAAGAGCCAGGGGCTCAGGCGAAGCTAGCAGGACCCGAGAGGACTCAGGGCCTCAGTCTTCAGAGGTGACAGTCTAGGGTTCAAGGCCAGGATGCCCAGGGCAGCAAGAAACAAGCAGAAGCCCTGGAAGAGGTGGCGAGTAAGGCAAGGGGTGCTCCTTGCCAGCCTTACTGGCACTGAGCACAGGAGCCCCTGGACATACCATGATTCTGGGCTGGCATCAGAGGAAGGAAAGGGGATCCCAGTCTGACACTCAGCTGGAGGACACTAGGGGCACCTGGGTGGCTCAGTCAGTTAACCGTCCAACTCTTGATTTGGGTTCAGGTCATGATCTCATGGTTCGTGAGTTTGAGCCCCTAATTGGGCTCTGTGCTGATAGCACAGAGCCGGCTTAGGATTCTTCTCCCTCTCCCCCTGCCCCTTCCCTGCTCTCTCTCTCTCTCTCTCAAAATAAATAAAAATAAACCTAAAAAAAATATGAGGACATTGCAGCCCAGAGGGTAAAATAATTTTCCCAGGGATATGTAGCTAGCATCGACACAAAACGTGAATGCAGGTTTGACTCTAACACCAGTACCAGGACTTATGTATTACAAATCTCATTATAAATCATAGTCCAGAAAAGTAAGGCACTGCTTTCTCTGTATCTGGGGGTTTAGGGGGAGGGGAGATTCCTCTCAGAAAGACGTGATGTTTCCAGGAAGCCCCAGAGCCATGCAGTGAAAACGGAGTAACTATTTCTGATTCAAAGGACACTTTGAACCCCTGTTATGTAACACCAGATAGAATATTTTTCAGGGGCAAACAACTTTTTATGGGTATTCCCTAACACATCATTTAAAAAATAGAGAAAGACTCTGGCACTCAGATTAGATAGGTTCTATGCAAACTGAAGACTCCAGGAGAATGGGACATCTTGACTTAGCTCAAGCAATGTGTCTATGGAACACCACTTCCCTGTAGACAGTGGACTAACATACGAACCTTGATCTTGAATATTCTTTTTTTAATTTATTTTAAGTTTGAGAGAGAAAGAAAGAGAATGAGTGAACGAGCAGGGGGAGAGGCAGGGAGAGAGAGAATCCCAAGCAGACTCTATGCTGTTAGGCCAGAACTCGACACAGGACTCGAAACCGTGACCCTTGGATCACAATCTGAGCCAAGATCAAGAGTCAGACACTTAACCAACTAAGCCACCTAGGCATTCCTTGAGCTTGACTACTATTATTTTTTAAAGTTTTTATTTGTGGTACATATATACAATGGACTACTATGTGGCAATGAGAAAAAATGAAATCTGGCCATGCGTAGCAACATGGATGGAACTGGAGGGTATTATGTTAAGTGAAATAAGTCAGTCAGAAAAAGACAGATACCATATGTTTCCACGAATAGGTGGACTTGGTGAGACTAAGCAAAAACCAGGGGGAGGGGAAGAGGGGAAAGGAAAAAAAGACACAGAGAGGGAGGGAGATAAAACATAAGAGACTCTCAAAGACTAAGAACAAACTGAGGGTGAGGGAGATGGGGGGGGAGAGGGGGTGATGGGCATTAAAAAAGGGCACATGTTGGGATGAACACTGGGTGTTTTATGTAAACCAATTTGAAAATAAACTATTTTAAATTAAAAAAAAAAGTTTTTATTTATTTTTGAAAGAGAGCACAAGCAGGGGAGGAACAGAGAGAGAGGGAGACACAGAATCCGGAAGCAAGCTCCAGGTTCCCAGCTGTCGGCAGAGAGCCCGACGCAGGGCTCAAACTCATGAACCAAGAGATTGTGATTGAGCCGAAGTTGGACTCTTAATGGACTGAGCGACCCAGGCTCCCCGAGCTTTAATATTCTTAATAAAATTGATAAGAAACTATAGCTATTGAGCCCTTATGATGTGTCAGACTGATTCTGACAACAGACCATTTCTATGATGGAGGTTCAATGGTTCCATTTTACAGATAAGGCAACTGAGGATTCACAGCAAGAACACGTGCCCAAAGTCTCTGGCTGGAACGGCACTGGGAGGTGTGTTTGGGTCTCTCCTGCCATTGTCTCCAGAACATCGAGCTCTTCTGCCTCCTTAACCGATGAGAGGGAGAGGGTGGAAACAGGATAGGAGGACAATGTCCCCCACTGTGGCAGAAAGTCTTCATTACACTCGCCCTTCCTCAGAGGAATAGCGTTCACCCTGGGACATTGCTAAAATGGAAACATCTAGAAGTGAACCTCAGCAGCCATCGAGTACCACAGCATCTGAGCAACACTGGAGGGACGCCTAGTAACAGAAGAGAGGCTTGGGTCCTGCCCTTTATGGGAGAGGAAAGTAGGAATTGTTATTTAGTCTGGTATTATTTGGCAGCTCTTGCTTACAACAGTCAAGTCAATATCCAAATGCATCTATAAAGACACTAGAGACACCTTAATAACTTTTTTCCCTCACTTTTGAATGCTGTGAGGCCCTCACACGCACTTATAAAATAGTGTGTCACTTTCCAAAGCTTAAGATGATTTGGAGCAGAAAATAGTTCCCTAGTTTGTCTCTCGAACCGGTCAATAAATCTGGCAGCTGTCTCTGAGTTACAGCAAAAATGTTGGATCTGCAGAGTACAACCATCTCAGCATCGTTCCTGGGAAGGAATGCGCATGTCTTCTGGAAGCCCAGGGCTCAAAGGATTTCTCGGTGGGTCCTCCATCACGTGCCAGACTCACTCTTCCTGTCATACGCCACAGTGATGAGGCTGTAAAACAAGTAGGCAGAATGCATTTTGTGAGAGCAAACCGTGAGTCGTAGAGATGAGTGGGGAGAGGGACTCATCCCCCAAAGAGGCCAGCTCAGTGAGCAGAACTGATGGGGACAACTGAAGATGCCCTGGGGCGAGATAATTGCAAAACACATTGTGGTTCTTCTGATAGCAAACAATTTTTAGCAGGGAGGGCTCTGGCGCACTGCACAGCCTGGGGGGAATCAAGGCCAGGAGGATGGAAAACCATGGAAACCATCATCCTGATCAACGCTGGAGCACCCGCAGTGGGAGGTGAAATGGCACAGGTGCCAAAGGACAGCATTTTCATCCCTTCAAGATCACGTCCAGGCAACCCCAGGTTGGCTCTTGGGTTTTAAGATGAGCTTGGACTTTTTCAGAGAAGAGATGTTCAGGTCAAGGTGTAACATTTAGTGCTAATACTGCAGTTCCGGTAAAGGGAAGGGAAATAAAGGCATCTGAGTGCTGGACAATGGACTTCAACAAGGGCGTGGATTAAAATAGACTCAGAGGAGAACATTCCGGAAACTCTTGTACATGTTCACTGAGAAACATGCAAGAATATTTCGGACAGTGTTCTTGGTTCCGAAGACAAATGGAAATACCCCAAATGACCATTCATGGACAGTGTATACACAAGTGGTTGTGTTCCATGCTGTGGAAAGGAGACAAGCACAGGTACGTGAATCGCCAAGACTCGTGCTAAGACCAAGAAGAGGCAAGTTACAGAAGAATGCATGCTTCAAAGAAGAGTTCATTCTTTAAAAACGTTTATATATTGAGGGTACATCAAATGCCAGCCCCTCTGCTAAGCACTGGGGGTGTGGACACCCACACAGTAGGTAGCACAGTAGACATACATACACAATATTCACCTTCATAAAGCTTACATTCCGGTGGAAATAAAAACACGCATGATTAAGTATGTACCACGCATGAGGTAAGTGTTGGGAAGCACCAAACAGGAAGGGAGATAGGAAGGCGATCGTTTAAATTTCAGTCCAAAAGGCCTTGGGGCAAAAACAAGAATCAAGGGAAAGAGTGGATCAGGCGGATGTCGTGGAAGAGCATTCTAGGCACTGAAAACAGCACGTGCAAAGACCCCGAGGTACAAGCAAGCTGGGAATGTTGGAAGAACATCAAGAGGTCATAGAGTGGAAGCAAGAGAGTGGAGGCTGGGGAGCTTGAAGGATGGGAGAGGTGGGTGGAGAACTGCTACCTGAGGAAAGTGGCTTTGGTCTTATAGTGGGAGGGTCTTCAGCAGAGAGAGGAAACATGGACAAAGGATAGAAACCATAGATACAAGTTTACCGTAGGCACCAGAAGAGAGGTGATGGCAGCTTGGGCCAGCGTGGGCTCCATATACGGCGGATCAGTACGTGATTCAAAGTGTGCAGAACCAAACCCATTGTTCATGGGCGTGTGAATACTTAATAATATCCTGAAGAAAACGAAGGGGTGAATGCATGTTGTGGAAAATATTCACCAGGGGGATGAGGATTGGGACAGGAAGGTTGATGGGAAGAACTACATTCAGGGTCACCCTATACCCATAGCAGGTGAATGGCCCTCCTGTTCACACCCTGGGAGAAGCACACAAATGTTTAAGAACACCATGGGGTAAAAGACCTTTATCAGTTGCTACTCAAGTTTTCAAAGACATAGTGATGGGCTTGTTAAAAGAGAGGTCATGTAAGGGACACTTAAGATTTACCATAAGCAGGGCGCCTGGGTGGCTCAGTCGGTTGAGCATCTGACTTCAGCTCGGGTCATGATCTCACGGTTTGTGAGTTCGAGCCCTGCGTCGGGCTCTGTGCTGACAGCTCAGAGCCTGGAGCCTGCTTCAGATTCTGTGTCTCCCTCTCTCTCTCTGACTCTCCCCCACTCATGCTCTCTCTCTCTCTCTCTCTAAAAAATAAACATTAAAAAAAATTTATAAAAAAAGATTTACCATAAACCAGGGTTCAACCAAATTATAGCTCCACAGAGTGTCCTCTGAATTCTGCCAGCATTTCCTAAACCTCTTCAATGCCTTTTGTAGGCTTATATAAAGGATTCAACATGAGAAACTACATATGATCGATAGATATCGTCAACATTTTACAGGGTCTACACCTTAGTCTAAACCCTGTGTCTGGAGTAAGCATCCGTGCTTCAGAGCACGAACATCCCGGCTGCTGGGATGGAGCACAGGTGTGGAGTTTTGCACGTTTGAAATTCCTCCAGCTCGTCGTTATTTCAGGATGTGGATACACGCTGCCTCTTTTATCGCTTAAGCCAAAAAGTGGTGATTTCTCTTGGGCCCAGACCCCTCTTGAACTGGAGAAGGAGGTTGCTATAAATATTATTTGATAAACGATGTCAACTTTTAATAAAAACAGATGTCACAAACTTTTAAGTGCTTTTATTTCTGGGTCCCCGGGATTTGTTCCAAGTTCATAATATTGTCAACTCCAAAATGAAATTAACTTATATAAGATAAAGTGAGGTGTTTGGAGAGTATTGAAGAACAATTTTGATTGGGGATTTTGCCCCACAGCAGAAAACTGCTTGGTCAGGGAAATTTCACAAGATGTGGTTGTGATCCACAAAACCTTTTCAAACAAATTGATCCAGCGCAGGGACAGTTTTTTGCCTTTGTTTTGCAATATGAGGGAGGATTCTCTGGGCAAACACTTCCCAAATATTTATTAATGAAATGCCATGGGTTTTATTAAGGATTTGCTTTTATTGGCCTTATTTTTTAAGATGCTAAAGATAATCTTGGTAAATAAGCAAAACACATTTTATAAATCTTTGCCTCTTTTACACCTGCTGAGACTAATCCTATTCAAGAAGCTAAAGAGAGAAATTTTCTGTGTGATTTTTGTTTTGTTTTCATATACTTTCACAATCACAGAGCATGTTCCATGAGAGGTCCCATGCAGGGCAGCAAATGGCAGAAGTATTGTGTGTCAGACGATGTGAATATGAATGTTAAACAAGCTTCATTGTATCTGGCCTTGGGCCAGCCATGTAACTTATTTGGGCCTCCATTTCCTTATCTGTCGATAGCTATATAATAATAGTGACTCCCCATACACATCCTTTCCAAATGCATATAGAACATTCTCTAGAATGTTGATCACATATCAGGCCACAAGTCAGGCCTCAACAATTTAAAAAAGATCAAAGTCATACCATGCATCTTTTCTGACCACACTGTTACGAAACCAGAAATCAACCACAAGAAAAAAATATGGAAAGAGCACACATACATGGAGGTTACATAACATGCTACTAAACAAGGAATGGGTCAACCAAGAAATCAAAGAAAAAATAAAAAATTATGTGAAAATAAAACAGTCCCAAATCTTTGGGATGTAGCAAAAGTGGTTCTAAGAGGGAAGTTTACAGCAATACAGGTCTACCTCAAGAAGCAAGAAAAAATCTTTAAGAAACTAACCCAATTTTATACCTAAAAGAGCTAAGAAAAGAGGAACAATCAAAACCCAAGACCAGCATTTATTCTGGAGCAGAATAAATGATATACAAACTAAAAAAACCTGACAGAATAGATCAATGAGACCAGGAGCTGGTTCTTTGAAAAGATCAAGAAAATTGATACACTTCTAGCCAGACTTATCAATAAAAGAAGGAGAGGGACTCAAAATCACAAATGAAAGAGGAAAAATAACAAGCAACACCACAGAAATACAAACATTTCTAGGAGAATACTATGGCAAATTATGTGGCCACAAATTGAACGACCTACAGGAAATGGATAAATTCCTAGAAACATATAACCTACCAAAACTGAAGCAGGAAGACATAGAAAATTTGAACAGATCAATAACCAGCAAAAAAAGTTGTATCAACAACCAAAAAATTCCCAACAAACAAAATTCCAGGACTAGACAGCTTCATAGGCAAATTCTATCAAATATTTAAAGAAGAGTTAATGCCTTTTCTTCTCAAACTATTCCAAAAAAGTAGAAGAGGAAGGAAAACTTCCAAATTCATTCTATGCGGCCAGTATTACCTTGATATCAAAACCAGATAAAGATACCACAAAGAAAACTGCAGGCTAATATTGCTGATGAAACATAGAGCAAAAATCCTCAACAAAATACTAGCAAACCAAATCCAACAATACATTTAGAAAATAGTTCACCACAATCAAGTGGGATTGGTTCCCAGGATGCAACGATGGTTCATATTTGCAAATCAGTCACTGTGATACATCGCATCAATAAGAAAAAGGATAAAACCATGTGATTATTTTAATAGATTCAGGAAAATTTGACAAAGTGCAACATTTGTATTTGTATTTGACAAAGTACAACATCCATTCATGATAAAAATCCTCAACAGGGGCGCCTGGGTGGCTCAGTCGGTTAAGCATCCGACTTCAGCTCAGGTCATGATCTCACGGTCTGTGAGTTCGAGCCCCGCGTCGGGCTCTGTGCTGATGGCTCAGAGCCTGGAGCCTGCTTCAGATTCTGTATCTCCCTCTCTCTCTGCCCTTCCCCCGCTCACGCTCTGTCTCTATGTCTCTCAAAAATAAATTGAACATTAAAAAAATTAAAAAAAAATCCTCAACAAAGTAGGCTGGGACGGAACCTCAACATAACAAAGGCCTTATATGAAAAAAAAAAAAAAACATAGCAAATATCATACTCAATGGAGAAAACCTGAGATTTCCCCCTAAGGTCATGAACAAGACAAGAATGTCTACTCTAACCACGTTTATTCAACATAATACTGAAATCCTAGCCACTGCAATCAGACAAGAAAAAGCAACAAAAGGCATCCGGACTGGTAAGGAAGAAGTATTTGCCAATGACATAATGTTCTATGCAGAAAACCCTAAAGACTCCACCAAAAAACTACCATAACTGATAAGAGAATTCAGTAAAGTAACAGGATGCAAAATCAATGTGCAGAAATCTGTTGCATTTATAGACATCAATAATGAAGCAGCAGAAATAGAAATTAAGAAAACAATCCCATTTACAACAGCACCAAAAAAAAAAAATACTAAAACACCTAGAATTAAACTTAACCAAAGAGGTGAAAAACCTGTACTCTGAAAACTAAAAAACACTGATGATGAAAATTGAAGATGACACAAACAAATGGAAAGACATGGATTGGAAGGAAAAATTATTGTTAAAATATCTAGACTACCCAAAGCAATCTATACATTTAATGCAATCCCTACCAAAATACCACCAGCATTTTTTACAGAGCTAGAACAAACAATCCTAAAATTTACATGAAACAGCAAAAGACACCAAATAGCCAAAGCAATCTTGAAAAAAAAAAAAACCAGAACTCCAAATATCACAATTCCAGACTGCAAGTATATTACAAAGTTGTTGCAATCAAAACTGTATGGTACTGGCATAAAAATAGACACATAGATCAATAGAATAGAATAGAAAACCTGGGAATATATCCCACAACCTTTGGTTAATTAATCATTGACAAAGCAGGCAAGAATATACAAATGGGGAAAAGACTGTCTCTTCAACAAATGGTGTTGGGAAAACTGGTCAGCCACATGCAAAGGAGTAAAACTGGACCACTTCTTATACTATACATAAAAATCAATTAAAAGTGAATTAAAGACCAAAATGTGAGAACTGAAGCCATAAAAATCTTAGGAGACATGACAGAAAGTAATATCTCTGACATCAACCATAACAGCCTTTTTCTAGATATGTCTCCTGAGGCAAGGGAAACAAAAGTAAGAAAAGAATATTGGGACTACATCAAATTAAAAACCTTCTGCACAGTGAAGGAAACCATCAACAAAATAAATGGGAGAATATATTTGCAAATGACATATCTGATCAAGGGTTAGTATCCAAAATATATAAAGAACTGGTACAACTCAACACCCAAAAAACAAATAAGTCAATTATAAACGGGCAGGAAGGGATGCCTGGATGGTTCAGGTAGTTAAGCATCTGGCTCTTGACTTCTGCTCAGGTCATAGTGTCATCATTCATGGGTTTGAGCCCCATGTTGGGCTCTGCACTGACAGTGCTGAGTCTGCTCGGGTTCTCTCTCTCTCCCTCTCTTTCTACCCCTCCCTAGCTTGCATGCTCTGTCTCTCTCTCTCTCAAAATAAAGAAATAACTTTAAAAAAACTTTTTAAAAATGAACAGACATTTCTCCAAAGGAGACATACAGATGGCTAACAGTCACATGAAAAGGTGGTTAGTATCACTCATCATCAGGAAAATGCAAATCAAAACCACAATGAGATACCACCTTATACCTGCCAGAATGGTTGAAGTCAAAAACACAGGAAACAACAGGTGTTGGAGAGGGTGGGGAGAACAAGGAACCCTCTTACACTGTTGGTGGGAATGCAAACTGGTGCAGTCACTGTGGAAAACAGTGTGGAAAGTCCTCAAAATTTTAAAATTAGAACTACCCTATGATCTAGTAATCACATTACTGAGTATTTACCCTCCAAATACAAAAAGCACTAATTTAAAGGGACACATGCACCCCTATGTTTATGGCAGCACCACTTACAGTAGCCAAATTATGGAAGTGGCCCAAGTGTCCACTGATAGATGGGTGGCTACAGATTACAATGGAATATTATTCAGTGATTAAAAAAAAAGAATGAAATCTTGGCATTTGCAACAACATGGATGGAGTTAGAAAATATAATCCTAAGTAAAATAAGTCAGTCAGAGCAAGACATACCGTATGATTTTACTCCTGTGTGGAATTTAAAGAAACAAAATAAGCAAGCACAGGAAATAAGCAAAGGTTACCAGAGGGGAGGTGGGTCCGGGGATGGGTAAAATAGGTGATGGGGATTAGAGAGGACACTTAGCAAGATGAGCACCGAATCGTGTAGAGAATTGTTGAATCCCCATACTGCACACCTGAAACTAACATACCTATATTTTAACTGTACTGAAATTAAAATAACACACTTTAAAAATAACAATAATGGCATCTCCTCATAAGATGATGGAAATGTTAGATCTTCGTTTCTTAAGGGACTCATAAGGTGACTTCTTTGGAGTCCATAAGCTGTGGTACCTGCCCCAGGAGCAGGTTCTGGGATCTGGGAGCAGGTTCTGGGATCTGGGAGCAGGTTCTGGGATGACCACCATCATCCTGATCGCACAGGCTTTGTAAAGCACAGCCACAGAGCAGAGTCTGCAAATACACAGGTTCATTCTCCAACCTTTTGCTCCTGAATGGCTCCCCTCCCACCTCCTCCACACGTTTGTTGGTTTTTCATAGGAGAAAGACATCGTCTCAATTTTTAAAAATTTATTTATTTGAGGGGGGAGGAGGGAGGGAAAGAGAGAGAATGTGCCAAGGAGGGGCAGAGAGAGAGAGGGAAAGAGAGAATCTCAAGCAGACTCCATGCTGACAGCAAAGAACCCGATGAGGGATTTGAACTCACGAACCACAAGATCATGACCTTAGCCGAAACCAAGAGTCAGACCCTTAACTGACTGAGCTGTCCGGGCGCCCCTCAATTTTTCTTATATTCAGGAAGATACAGCTCTCTGGTCTCCTTGCACCCTGCTTTGGATATTCTCCTTCTCATAGCAGAAATTGTTCCTCTTCTTTTTCTTTGAAATGAATAAAAGAGCTTTTTTCCTACATGATCTCCTTGCACGAACTCTTTATCTGTTGAAACATGTTACAAAAACCCTCCCAATTTACCCGATTCCTTTTAATGCTGCATCCTATCCCACACTGGTGATACTCCACAGTATGTTCTAATCAGTGCCCTATTACTGGGCATTCCCTTTGTAAAATTTTCCCCCTATAAACACCGCTGCTGGAAAAAATGTGGCACATTGCCTTAGGTAATGGTGTTTCCATTTCTATAGAATGTTTTTTTAAATATAGATGATACCGAACTGACCCCAAGAAAAAATAGAAAACTTGACAAGAAAAAGATTAGAAAGACAATTAAAGATGTACTATTTATAAATGAACCACAATTAAATGAGTAAATTCTATCTGATACACAAAGGACAGATAATTCCAGTACAACTTAAACACTTTTAAAGACATATGCAAGTATGGAAAATTATTGGTTATAATATTCTGGCTACCTCTAGCCTCTGTGGTGCCTTCATGCAAATTAGAAAGGCGTGCCTCTCTGGGGGACACAGGCTCACCCATGACACCTAAAGACCAGACGTTCACCCCAAGGGCACAGCATGGCCCCTGGACAGCTGGGTCTTGGCCCCACTTGCCACACGTGGTACCTTTCTTAATTTCTCAAAGCACACCACTCTCCGAACAGTGTACCCTAACTCTGAAACCATAGTACAAAAGGTAGTGCAAAGAAAGACTTGTATTTATCAATGTAGACATGACGATTCCAAACAATCCCTTAGCAAATTCATAGGTGGCAGTGCCTCAAAAAAATAAAACTCAGTAATCAAGAAGGTTCATTTTAAAAAGGGAAACATGGTTTACTTTTTGGAAATTCACCACTATAGTTTTTCCTCAACATATTAAGCGGGGAAACAAAGATATAAAAAGATACTAAGAAAACATTTGACGAAACTTAGCAATCATTCACAGTAAACATTCTAGAAGAAACTAAATATGACCAAGTTTATTTCTTCAAAACAAGCATCATTCTGCATGACGAACACTGAAATGATACCCATTAAAATCAGGAACCAAACAGTACTGTTGTTACCATCATTATTATCTACCATCTTTGTAAAGTTTTAAAGTATGTAATAAGATAAGAAAAGTTTAGAAATCAAGACAAAGAGGAAATAAAAGTCTCCTCCCCACATATAATGATTATACCTAAAAAATCCAAGAGACTCCAGGTAAAAAAACACTAGTATTAATCAGGAATTTTTATTAGGTTCACAAATCAAAGATAAAAGGAAAAAGACTGGTAGCCTTTTTTTTTTTTTGTCTTACGAATAATTTTAATACAGAAAATAGTGCTTCTATATACGTATGGAACACCTATTGAATCCTTGCAGCGGGCTAGGAGGTAGATAAGATTATTGTCCCTACTTTTAGGAAGATGAGAGAAGGCAGTGAGAGGAGAAATCGCCCAGAGATGCAGAGTGGGACAGAGTCCAGGCAGCCTAACTCCAGATGCTGGGCCGTTACCCCACCCCTTTCTGAGGCTCTCACTTCAGAAGAGAAATGGAAAATTGCATCAATTTAAAAGAAAGGATCTAACGTAGATTGCTGAAGGCTTTCTCTCTTGTCACATTTATGCTCAGTTACACATGCTGCGCGCGCGCGCGCCCACACACACACACACACACACACACACACACACACACACTTCTTTCCCATAAATCATCAGTGAATGACCGGGTTGTGTCATACGTGTCCAGTTTTACATCCTCCCTCCCGCCCCTACCCTGTGGTCCTTCCCCATCTATCCTAAGCACGGTACTCCCAACCCACGTCAACTCGTCTGCAAATAGCCGCCTGCTTTTCTGAATCTTTCACCATTACATAGTTATTTACAAACATACCCAAGTTCTTACGCGTGCCGAAACTTCCCCATGGCTTTCTAAAATGGGGTCTTTGTACGACTGGTTCTTTCCTTTTAATCCCTGCATGGTATTTCCTATTTTATTAGTGTGATTGTACCCCCTTTTCATGCAGCCGTTTCTTTCCTGTAGGCTTTAAGGTGTCTTTAGTTTCGGTTTGGTTTGGTTTTATGTATAACACTTTAGGCACTGGCATTTGCATTTTTATGCGAGAGAATGGGATCTGTATTTTTAATTTTAATAATGTTGTCAAATGCTTTCCAAAATGGCTGTGCGGACTTCCATTTGTACCAGGGACTGGTGTGTATGTGCTCTCTGGAGTATCTTGCCAACAGTAAGTGTTAAAGTTCTTAATTTTTACGGCCTGATTGTTGTAAAGAGAGCTCTCATTTTAACTTCAAACTGCATTTCCCTGACTGCTAATGAGGAGGAGTCTCTTCCCACAAATCATTTCGATTTGCTCATCTCTGGGTTGCCGAATGAAACACTTGGCCCATTTTCGGTTGGCTTGTCTTTCCATTACTTGTCAATTTTTAGGAGACTTTTATACTACAGCTGTTAACCCTCTGCCTGTCATATGCACTGCAAACATTTTCAAAATCCCTGTTTTTATTTTTAATTCCTTGCCATCAGAAGCTTTTCTTTGGATTTCATCAAATTTGTTTTATGATGTCTGGGTTTTCTATTTAAGAAATTCTCTCTTTCTCTAGATGTTTTGTATTCTTTGCAGTTGTCTTTAATACATTTCTAGTTCATATTTTCTGGGGTGTTGAAGAGGAGCTCAGCTTTATTTTCTTCCAGAAACAATGGCCAGTTGCACCAGCACCATTAATTAATCCATCCACTTCCCAGGAAGCATTTTCCAGGGTTTCCATGTGATCCTTCCACTAGAACCTTCCTGAGTGAATCATTTTCAGTCTGCTCTGATATCTCATGAGAACAGATCTCTGTTCCTAGCTATTCCCAGCGCCAATTCTTTCACCTGAATGTCAAGGTTTTTTTTCCCCTAATTTCCAAAATAACTCCCAAACTAACCAACCACCCAACGACCCACCCAACGACCCACCCACCCACACAACCAACCAACCAACAAATCATCACACAGTCAGTATGTATCTCCATCTCTCCATCTTTCTGTCTCTCTATCTCTCCATCTCTCTCTCTGCCACCCCCCCCTTCTCCATGTAAGTCCTACGTCTCTTCTATGGTTTATTTGTTTCAGGTGCTTGTTGCTAAAACAGAGAAAAACTAATTGAGTTTTGTGCATTTCTCACTCAGTCACCCATCGTATCAAATTTCTTTCTTAATTCCAACACTTTGCTAACTTAACTCTCCTGGGTTTTCTGAGTGTGCAGTCGCATCAGCGAAAAACACAACTAAATGAAAGGAATAGTTTTGTCTCCTCTTTTCCCCTGTTTACCCTGCGTTTTCATTTCTCATATTGTTGCCTTATGCGCAACACCAAAACAATGTTGAATAATCATGGCGACAATGGAAACCTCTTCCTTACCATTTAATTAAGGCAGCTCTGATACTGTACCTTTGTGGATAATGTGACATTTGCTCCTATTTGTTACTGCTTTCAATGTAAGTTTTTATCGTATTTAAAAGACTTACCTATGTAGTGTTTTCATTATCAGTGGTCTCTAAATTTTAACAATTGCCTTTTTGGCATCGCTAGCTTGATCATATACGTGCTTTCTGACACAGCGGATTGTGTTGATAGATTTTATAACATTTGATCAACCTTGCATTACTGGAACAAATCTGTTAAACTTATTTAAAATAAAATATGATTTTTTCGCTCATATATCTTACATTACTTTTACAATATTTAATAATAATATTTATTATTTATGTCGAAGGTTAGACGAGACGCCCTAGTTTGTTCTCACCTTAATCAACATCCAGGACAAGTGTAACACTGGACTTCACCCCTCCTGCCTTGTTTTATGGTGATTCTTTCACTTCGTTATTTCCTGGTTACTTTTTCCTATTTAGTTTTCTAGTGTGAGCAAGTTTCTGGTATGATTTCTCTTTCCCCTCGTTTGTTTGGAGGTTGTGATGGAACCGCATAACAAAGGCCCCCAGGGAATCTTACCTCCCAGAGTGCACAGCAGCAATGAGGTACGACCATCCTCCCCATTGGGTGATGGCATCAGTGTCTCATCTTGAATCTGAGCTGGCCCTGTGACTTTATTCAACTAAGACTGTGGGGCAAGTGATGTGCAAATTCCAGAGCTGTGAACTGGACTTTGGAACTTCTGACCTTGCCATCTTGGTCCCATGGCCGCCCGTGGAGCCTCTTGCCATGCTCTTCAAGGACGAGAGAAGCGGTGGAGAGCCTCTGAGGGACGTTGAGATCACACGGAGAGGAAGAGGCCCAGCAGTCCTCCAGCCGTTGCTGAATACAGCCACAGGAGCAATCCCAGGCAAACCATGAATCGTGAGAAATACCCAACTGTTGCTGTTTCAAGCCTTTATGTTCTGGGGGCCGTTGTCATGCAGCAACACGTAACTGATACCAAAGAACTTTTCCATCTGCTATATTCATAATCAAACACGCACTTCCTCATTATTGTATGAAAACAAGGCACCAACTATTTCCTCAGTGACACAGTACTGCCCCATCCGACCAGACGGAGGGGAGCCCGGTGCACACTTCCACCTTCTCCCTCCCCTTCCCGCCCACCTCCTGGGATCTGCGGACGTAGCTTCGTGGTTGGCCAGGATGCTCCCCCCAACCAGCAAGCACGCTTTCTATTTCAAGAATTGGTATTTTCAGTTATTTACTTGTTTTACACATGCCCACTCACTCAATCGTGATACATTTATATTTAACTTTGTGTGTGTGTGCCTTTCCAAGGTGTATGCCATATTTAAATACTAGCCCCCGGATGGAGCCTGTATCCTGGCACATTGGAGACTCTTCTCACCCGTCGAGTGGAGGACTTCCAGCTTGCTGGTGGCCGTCCTTTCCCCTCAGTGGTCTTTCTGGGTGATTCCTAAGTCTTAGTGCCCATGGCAGCAAAGGATGAACCGAATGTCAACCCAGCTCTTCCTTCCCGCTTCCTGCGTACTGCGTGTGTTTAATTACAGGGCTTCCACACTCACTTTTTTTGCTAGGTAGGTGACAAAGGGAAAAGATACACTCGCAGGGGTTTTGTCAGAAGTATAAAGGAGTATCTCGGATTGCCAACAGCTGCACCGCTTGGGCTGGCCTCCAAGGTGGATTTCCGAGTATGACTGGGCTGCATCCACACCAACCGGCTGACTTTGATAGGATTGAGCGTCATGCGCAGTAGAGGTCATTACAACATCGCAGAGCCATACCTTAAGTACATTTATAGCAGGCAAGCAGATAACTACCAAAAAAACATATCCTTCCAAAAGCTGGCATAGAATATGCTCACACACGGAAGCATCCTCCTCTGTTAACTTCTAGACGCTTTATCAATATACCTCCCCAGTCGAATCCAGACAGACTGAGAGGAGACGGTGCCAGGGGCTGGGGAGGGGCTGGGAGGGGTTAGTATTCATGGGGATGGGGTCTCAGTTTGGGAAGGTGAGGAAGTCCTGCAGACGGACGGGGGCGATGGTCCCACAACAGTGTGAATGTGCGTCAGGCCACCACATCAACACTTAAAAATGGTCACCATGGTAAATTTTATAGTGTGTACATTTTACCAGAGTGAAACGTGTGTATATCAGGATCTCATGACGAAGGCCCCAAGTTGCTGACCGGGAGACTTAATAAGGGAGAATCTACAAAGGTGAGGCAGGGTCACGGGCTCACCGATGATAAGGAGTGTGGGATGGAGAGTGCTGGGAGCTGTCAGCCCCCATCCCTGAAGGGGGGGATAGCGGGTTACTGGAACCTGAAGGCGGCTGTGTGGAGAGGGTGCTCTGGTGGTAGCTGTGGCCTCTTATTCACCTTCTCGCCTGATCTGCCTCTGCCCTGCAGACCCCTTGGCAGAATCCAGTAGGAAGCAGGAAGGCTAAAAAGCCTATGTATCCTATTCAACGAGGTCAGCCTCCTGGGAAAGGGAAAAAGGTAAGCAAATGTGGACAACGTATCCGATGCAGCACAGGAGAAATCCAGCCCCGCAGTACTTACGGAGCAATGCTTTCATGTGAGCCGTTGTCCCCAGGTCCTTGGGACCGAGCTGTCAATGAGACCGTCCTCCTTGGGAGAGTCCCTTCTGATAACACAAGCAACTTAACTCCTGTGACTTGTTTCCATATTACCCTTCTTTCACCTGATCTTTGTTATTTTTCTGGAACTCCTAATATTAATTTTTTTGAGACAGAGAGAGAGAGAGAGAGAGAGAGAGAGAGAGCGCAATTGAGGGAGGGACAGAAAGCGAAGGAGAGAGAATCCCAAGCAGGCTCTGAGATGTCAGCGCAGAGCCTGATTCGGGGCTTGATCCCACAACTGTAAAATCACCCCCTGAGCTGAAAGCAAGAGTTAGTCGCCTGACCAACTGAGCCAGTCAGGCACTCCTGGAACTCCTAACACTCTTACAGTCGGGTTTGGGATGCGAATTTGAAACCATCTGTTTTTATCTAATATTTTCATCTTTTTTGGAGTTTCTCTGTTTTGTTTCATCTTCTAGGCCAGCAGTCAGCAAGTTTTTTCTGCAAAAGGCCACGTGAATGTCTCCGGCTCTGCAGGCTGTGTAGTCTGTCCTCACCACTCGGCGCTGCGGTCACAGTGAAAAAGCAGACATAGATCATACGTAAATGGATGGGTGTGACTGCGCTCCAATAAAACTTTACTTAAAAAAAACAGACAGGGGGCCAGATTGGACCCCAGTGTGCAGGCCCTGCTTGAGGCCACTGAGCTGGCCCCTAACAGTGACTTATTCTAAGCTCATCTTTTTCAGTCTAATCAAAAAGCTCATTGTGTTACTTTGCTGTTTTCCGGGGGGTCTGTTTACCGTGTTGTTCATTGTTTTGTCCAACTTGTTCACTCTCAGCTCCCTGGAGGGGGCGGTGTTGGTCTGGGGTGCTCTGTTTCTTCCCCATGGTGACTTTAGGTCCTTTGGGTTCATCGTTATTTTTCTCCTCCTGTACTGATCCTTGGGCCTGGAGGGACGTCTGGTGGGTGATGTCGAGCTGTCCCTGCTCTGATGGGCAGCCGTGACGAGGCGTCAGCTCCCCATCGGGGAACCAGGCACAGAACAGGGCTTCTTTCCTCCAAGCCGTTTGTGGACACCCAGGTGGGGATTTCTGGGGCAGTGGCCCCTCTGTCCTCCGTCTACTTGCATCCAGGCCTTGGGGATCTGGGAGCCAGCAGGCCTCATGAGATGAAACACTGGGCTGCAGATCCTCCCTCCTCCCAAGGACCTGTGGCTCTGTGGTCCTCACCCTGGGCTCTTGCTATCCCAGAGAGATCACTCACAGCACAGCTTCTTGCAACCAGGTCCCCCTGAGAGCCTGCGACTCTAGCTGCCCTCCCCAGGTCCACATGCCGGCCAGCCCAGGAGCTCCACGTGCCGGCTTGTGCACCTGGATTCCAGCTGGGGTGGAGGAAGGGCCCCAGGAGGCAACTTCAGGCGGTCGTCATCTCATGCCACCATGAACACCAGGGTTTCAATCTGTCCAAATGTCACAAGTTTTCCGACCAGCTGCCGCTAATGTTTTTCAGAGTCAGCATGTTCGTTTGTTCACATGAGTAGATGTGGTGAGAAGGCTCGCACACAAGAAGCCCGGTCCTGCTGACGTTGGAAGTGGACCCAGCAGGCGACCTGAAGGGCAGGTCGGCATGGAGAGTGAGTCTGGAGAAAGAGCATTGCGGTGCCCGGGTCTGCATCTCAGAGATGAGATTTTCCCACCATGCCATGTGACCAGCTGCAGGCTGAGTGGCCGCCATGTTTCTTCCATGAAGTGAGCGTGGTCCAGGACAAGGTATTGAGGCTGGAAGGGATCATTAAGACAGTTAGCCACATCACCACAGCCCCTGGTGCTTCTCTCCTCCATCCCTATCTCCCTCTGCACAAGGACCATCTCTGGAGCTCCTTTGGTGGCCATGGGGCATCCAGCACAGACCTTCAATCTCTCCCCATTTGGGAAAAAATCCTGCGTAGCAGAGCACTGGTGCCACTAAAATACCAAAGAATGCGGCAGCAAAATTATCCCTGGTTCATACTCTTTAAAGAGTGACAGATGCCCCAGTTCCTGACGTGGGTGTTTATGCAGGAAGGCATTAAAAGATTAAGTATGACTCTATTTTTTGACAACAGACCAGGTCCCCATTCAATATCAATATGCTGGCATTATTATTATTTTATGAAAACAATAATTCACAGTTTGCTGAAAGAGAATAACAGTATTGATCTTCTGAACAGTGCATTTTATTTTCCATTAAATTTTTATGGAGCATGACAAGCTGTGTGCTGGGTCTGATCTCTTCTGCGCGTTAATGTACAAAGCTTTTGCAGATGTGGAAATTATGAGGTCTGTATTAATAAAACCAGCTCTGATCGTCTAGGAACGAAAAGTAAACATTTCCTCACCAGAGTTTTGCTCCAAGCTTGTTAGTTATTGAGGTTTGTGAACTGACCCACGAAGGAAATAGAAATCTCTCCTTGGTGAGCGGAGAGGAAGAAATATGTTAGCAACCGCGAGAACTCTCTCTCGGAGGCGCCTTAATAGCGTTGCAAATGCACATTTCTGAAGCAGTAGAGCATGAGTAGAGATGGGGAGTGATGTAGACAGACCCTGGCTCATTCCCCACCCTGAGACAACATCTGTCCCAGTACCAGAACATTTCAAACATCCCTCGGAGTAACTGTGTTCTTAGAAACACTTCTCTGAGGATCTGAAAACCATTCCTCTTCACTCGTGTCACAAACTCCCACTTGACATCCTTACTGATCCATTGGCCACTGGAGGATGTGGTTATTTGAGTGAATCCTTCCCAAGCCTCCAAGTTCCAGACTGTAACCCATGAGGACTCACTGCCATCCATGAGCACAGCGTGCTTTAATATCTCTTTCTTAAGAAAGAAAGAAAGAGAGAGAGAGAGAGAGAAGGAAGGAAGGAAGGAAGGAAGGAAGAGAGGAAGGAAGGAAGGAACGAAGGAAGGAAGGAACGAAGGAAGGAAGAAACGAAGGAAAGAAAGAAAGGCAACAAAACACAAAAAGAGCCACTACGATGAAGTCTCTACCTGGCCGCGCTATACGGGGACACCTCCGAAGAAGGGCATTTCTGACTAACATTTGGAGCAAAGTCTTAGATTCAATGGTGTTGTAAGTTGGCCACTCTCACACTGCCACAAATACATATGGGGTGTATGTGTGTGTATGTGTGTGTTTTCCAACAACAACCAATTCTCTGACACCGAATGGGTGTCCAGCAATTCAATCCAGTTCTGAAACGAACTACCCAGTGTTAGTGCAGACCCTACAGGGTAAGGGCTCAGTCCCCCGAGATGGCCCCGCTTCAGATGCCCGCAGCAGATGGGGTCCCCAGGTTACTCACACTTCTGCTCGGCCAGTTACAAAGTCAAGGTGAGCACAATCTCCTTTCAGTTTCAATAATTGCACTGCAACAACTCCTGGAACTCAATAAAGCACTCTCTTTGCTATTACAGATTTTTTACAAAGGATAGAACTCAAGACATGCATAGGTCTGTTGTGCCCAAATTCTGGATCCCAAGAAGACCGCCGGGGAGCCGGGACTGATGCAAACGCAAAGGGTCTTTATTCGAAGCTCGAGCTCGGACTCTTGCACCTCCCGACGCAGCGGGGCAGTGGCAAGAGCCCTGAGCCAGGTTTACACAGGCTTTTTATCAGGGTTCGAGTACGCTTTTGGAGCAGGGATGGGGATGCTTTGAATTGATTGATTGGCATTTTCGCGGGCTAGTTTCTGATTGAGTATTTCATATTTGGCAGGCGCGGGCTAGCTATGGATTGGCTTAGTTTGGGGGTCCCGCGTAGATTCAAATGGTCAGCGTGCGTGGGCTGAACACTCATTAGTGTTGCTAGGGGCTATTCTAGGAATCTGACCTCCTGTGGTTTCCCTGGAACTCAAAGTGGAGGCAGGGTCTGCTCATCAGGGTCCAGTCCCACCCGGGGTAGTGGCAGGGTCTGCTCATCTGGGTCCGGCCTTTTGGCTACTCTGTTTCCTGGAACCCGGGACAGAGTCCAGGGTGACTTGTTTTCCTGGAACTCAGGGCCCAGAACTACTCCAAGATGGAACTTAAACCAAAATGGAGTGGCCTTAGCCCTAACAGCACTATACTTTCACAACATGGCGATTCTCGAACACGGCAAACAGGATTCACAGCAATCACAGCAAACGGGTCAGGAGTCTAGTGCATTCCTAAGTCTCTAAATCTAACACCTAACAAGACTTAACATACAGCAACTTAGTCTAATACATAGCAAACGAAACAGGCCTCACAGCACCCCAAGAAAAGTTTCAGTGTTCACAACAAACAGCAATCAAAACAGAATTCTCAGCCATCATAACCCTTAACAAGGTTCACAGTAAGCCGAAGTCTGGGGCACACTCTCTCTAACGCAGTACCCCTCTATGGTTAGCAGAAAAGAGAACAGGCTTCAAACTGATGCAGGGCTGTCACTTAGGACAAGAAACTTAAAAACGCTCTCTTCAGGTCAAGGTACGAGGGGTGGCCTGGAGCTGCCATGCCCTCTCTGGGCAAACCGCCCATCTAACACATCGACATGCTCACCAGAAGCGCTCGGAACTCCCTTATTCTAGCGTTTCGTATTGAGGTTTTATTATATAAACAAAATTGGTTAAATCTTTGGCCTTTGCCATTAAACTCAACCTCTTGCCCCTTTACATGGAGGGTGGAACTACACATTCTAAGCCTCTGATTACTTTTCCCAGTGACCAGCCCTCTCCTGGAGCTCTCTAGGATCCAACTAGGAACCACCTCATCAGCACACAAAACACTCTTTACTCAGGAAATTCCAAGAGTTTAAGGAGCTCCGCATCAGGAGCTGGGCACCAAGAACAAATGTTTTATTATTATTATTATTATTATTATTGTTATTGTTATTGTTATTATTATTATTCCACAGTCTTGCAACATGTTAGAAGGAGGCTTGGGGATGGGAACCTCAGCATAGAAGGCAGGACTTTACTGCCTAAGTGTAGTTTTACAAAGCACATACCTGCCCACTCAGGCATTAGTTCTCTGCTGGACAGAGAGAGAAAATGGGTCAGCATGTGTGACTCTTCATAGCACAGGATGGAACTAGCGAGAGATACTTTACCCTTTTATGAGCTTATGAGCTGAGCCTGTGCCCATCAAGGAAGCTATCAGTCTTCCAGGGTCTATCCTTCTCTCTCCCCTATAGGACTTGTAATTAGTCCAAAATGAACTGTAGACAGACTCCATTTTCTTCAAAAAGCTCCCAGAATAACAAATTCAATGAGCTTTTTCTGATTATCGAATTATGACATTAAATAGGCTAGCTTTGAGCGTGTGTAGGTCAGGTTGTGATGCAGTGTGCTGAAGTCCCATAAATCACTTCCCAGGCTACAACCCACTCAGGGAGGGTGGGGGGGGGGCAGATGGGAAGGCTTTCAGTCTGTACAGGGGAGGAAACCCCATACCACGTTGACTCTTCAGTGTCAGTCTTACAGGGACCTGGGCCAACCCAAGCCAACCATAGAGGACCTCCCAGCTCAAAGTTAACTCGGATGCACACTTTCAGACCTGCTTCCCAAGGACACCTCCCCTGTGAAGCCTGGACAGAGGCAGGATGCCAGTCCACCTCTTTGAACATCTCCAGCACCTCGTCCTTCTCCATCCTCTTCCTGACCTTGCAATGGCCAGCTCACTTAGCCCCTCCAGACCGCAAGCTCTTGCTCTGCCCATTAAATGTTGGGAGTGTAGTTGGGCATCTGGGGGAAGAGTGGGGCCTTTGGAAACTGAGGTGGAGCACTTTTTATCACCATATTTTACCATTTACTATGATAGCCGGCACTGAGGAGCTGCTCGCAATACAGATTGACGCACGAAGCAGGTCAAGGATATTAACATTCTGTTGGAAATCCGCAAGGGCGTACAAAATACCAAAAATAATCAGTTTGGGGAAAACATGGGTTTGAAAAACAAACCTAATCTAAAAATCAAAACAGTGTTGACTCAGAAGAATGAATTTATTTTGGAAGCCAGCAATTTCAGATTTAATTGTGTTGATTTGTCATTTTTCTCCCCAGTTCCCTTTTCCACAGCGTGTTGCTGGGAAAGGCTCAGAACTGCCTGGGCTTTGATTTATCTGGGATGGCAGAAGACCCCCATGCTTCCAGAAAAGACCTCGTAGCTAATGCTTACTTCAAGTGCAATTAAAGGGACTTGAACATCCCATTTGAAATTTCATCTTCATACTTCAAAGAAATTAGTTTGATGAGTGATTGCAATAGAGTGAAACTAATAATGAAAATAATTAATGCTGGAAGATACTTCATAGGCACAGAAATTGCTTGTGTACCTTCTTTATATTTAAAGAAAGCCCCCAAGTCAAAAAAGGAAAAATCCAAGAGGCCAAACGGTCTATCCCAACTTCCTAGCAGTGTGCCCACTGCAGCCTAATTAGAAGATCCCTCCTGACACCTCTCTGCTTGGACCAGCATTTGAAAACACAGGCCATTGAACTAAATTCACATAATTGCTATGGAAAATATGGCCCAGACTTCTAAAAACCACCTGCACTTGGGAGGGAATAACAATCATAATGAAAGCTTGGGTGATGCATATGGGAAGAAAGAGGCTCTCCATCTTCCCACCCTTAAATTCACTTCACCAAACTTGACTAGTCTTTTCAACATGAGATTCCAGATCATATTGGGCAAAAAGATGTGAATTGATCAATTCTATTCTACTAACCTGTGCCACACACCTCCAGTGGAACCGGGATTGCCAAGCACAGAAATCTTTCCAGTGTGAACTCTCATCATGTCTATACCCAGCCACGATCTCAAGGGGAGGCAGTTAATCTCATGCATTATAGAAGTCTTAGTACCTCTTCATCAATCCCCAATACAAGTGCCAGGCATTTCGGCTCCCTTGTAAAAAGGTCTGGTTGACGCAAGTTCTTGTCTGATGGCCAACTTCTTGGTTTTATCCTTCACAGAGGAACCTGTGCAACACACTTGCCTTTTTATCTCCTGACTTCTGTTATGGACTGGATTGTGTCTCTTCCCTATCCCCTGCCAGTTCATATGTTGAAGCCCCAACCCCCAAAGTGACTGTTTGGAGTGATAATTAAGGTTAAGTGAGGTCATAAGAGTGGGACCCTAACCTGATTGGTTTTCTATTCTTATAAAAAGAGGAAGGGGCGCCTGGGTGGCTCAGTCAGTTAAGCGGTCGACTTCATCTCAGGTCATGATCTCATGGTCTGTGAGTTCGAGCCCCGCATCAGGTATGGCCCAGAAAAGAGGGGACATTGGTGTCCCTTCCACCTGGGCAACCATCTAAGAGTAGCAGATGGGAACTTGTGCATGACTTCCCAGCTTCCCCATCTTGGTGTAGGCTACAATGCAGAGTCATGGTGTACCCTTAAGGGTCCCCTGCAGGACTGAACTTCACCTACCCACAGGAATAGCCCACTTTTGCTGTGTTTTCTACTAGAATTTGCCTTTCCTCTTTCACTATTCTATATTCTCACTTGTGCTTCTCAAATAAACTATCTGCACTCAAATCCTTGTCTCAGAGTTTGGGAAACCCAACCTAAGACAGTCACTGACTATTTCCACAAGGTGTCTAGAGTACTTTCTGCTGTCTGCCACCCAAGCTCAAACAGAAGCTGTGTTACAAATCTGGACCATCCACAACGTGTTTTGAAGCAAAGCAGGGTTTGCTGTCCAACTCCAGACCCTCTGTCATCACTCCTCAAGAAATACCTTAGATGGAAGGCCTTGATTTCTTTATAATCTAAACAGAAATTGTAGGTTTCCCTGAATTAATCATTAAAAATTGTTCTGTATCTTATGATGCTTTGACATCTTAGGAGCCTTGCTAATCCTGGAAAGAATGCCCCTCTCAGGGCTAGCTAATTTCTAGAGACAGCCAACAACTTGCCTGCAATCACATCTTTCATAAACAAATCAACCAATCTTAAGCCTAGAGCTCCAAGCCCTTGCTTTAACCAGCTCTCTTATATCATTTTTCTGCCTTAAATCATCCCACGGCCAGTTACCAGATAACTGGAGACCATCCCAACAGCTTAGAGCCCTTGCAATTATGCAGCCAGCCAATCCTAAGCTTGCTCAGACTTGCTTACCCTGCCTCACCCATTCCTTTCTGGAAAACCACGATAAAGTCTCTTGCCCACGCCTTCCCCTGGCTCCCTCTGCCTCTCCACCAACCCCATGTGCGCTTGTGTGGCATGGTGTACCCCTGCCTCTTCATCTTTCAAAGATACTTTGTCTTCATGTCTGTCATCTTACTTTCCTGATTATAACAAATCCTGGGTGCAATCAAAACATTCTCCTCTTCCTGCTTCTCCATATGCCTAAAGCCCATCAGAGTGAAGAAGGCACCAAACATTAACTAGACATTTAGTGAGTTCACTTTTCTGAGCCTGGCCTTGCTCAACTCTAAAATCAAGATGACATCACCTGTCTCTCAGAGTATTAACACATAGAAGAGAAAGGCTTGTGTTCTAGATGATCAGGTTTTGTTTTTCACAATATTATTAGTTGGGGTACAAATTCCAGAATCAGATGATGTTAGGGTAGAGTCTGATGAAATCATTAATTCCAGGTATGATTAGTAATTCAATGGGGTCTTGAGTTGTCGATTAATGAATGAATAAGTAAATGAATGAATGAGTCTGTTGTTTTACTTGTTCCAATGAAAAGCATCTTCTTCTTAAGCTTTGTCTTTTGCCTAAACTTTCGGATTCTAATTTCATGCATTCAATTCAAAGCACTAAGATAACAAGCACATTGTCATTATTCAGCCTCGTTGACAATTTATAAGGTAGTAATTCATTATTTCATTCCGCTAAAAAACAGGACACAAGTATACACGATGACCGGTGGTTGAGATGACAGAAGGCACCCACCACCACTTCTCTCCATTTCTTTTCTTCCTATGGTGTTAATCTTACATAAGTGGTTATTACCACATGAAACATATTTGAGATTATTTCAATTAATTATGTTTGCTACATTGTTTCAAAAGATTATTCTACCATTTGCTAGCAATTAAACAGGCTTTCATGTTAAGTATGCCGCTTGAGGGTATGTTGAATAGGAGCTATGCACATAGTAATTGAAATTAAACTTCCTCTTGGAAGAAGTCTGTTCTTTGGAAGTCAAGCATTTCTGAGGTGGCAATTTAAAAGGACAAGGAAGGATGAATCATCACTTGAAATAGTTATTTGGGTAACCAGAAGCTTCTAAAGCTTTAAAATTTTACTCCTTCTTAGAATAAAATAATATTTTTCACCTTGCAAAGATAGTCCTACCGAGAACCAGAGGGATTAGTAATAGATATTTTTTTGCCAGCGAAGACCTACCGAGTGCACACAGAGTTTGGGCAGTGTGTTAGTTCTGTAGAAGGCACAGAGTAATGGTTCCAGTGGAGGCTGGAAGGAGAGATATTTAAATATTTAGCTTGTAGCAAAGGATGGACATGGGCCAATCAGAACACACATAGGCCCTGACACTGGAGCAAGTTCTTAAAAAAATGTTTGTTTATTTATTTTCGAGAGAGAGAGAGAGAGAGAGAGAGAGAGCAAGCGAGCAGGGAAGGGGCAGGGAGAGAGGGAGACAGAATTCCAAGCAGACTCCGTGCTGTCAGTGCAGAGCCTGATGCAGGGCTCAAAGTCACAAACTGTGAGACACTGACCTGAGCTGAAACCAAGGGTCAGACTCTTAGCTGACTCAGCCACCCTGGTGCCCCAAGAAGCAAGCTTTTAAAGATATAATTCTAGGCGAGGATGGATGCTGGGGAGATCCACCCATGGCATAACTTCATGCACCAATTTCAAAATAAAATTTCAAGAGTCATTTCCTCTTCACCCATGGATTATTTAGAGGTAGATTATTTATTTTCTAGGAAGTAGAGGGTTTTCTATTGATTCTTAGCTTAATTTCACTATGGTCAGAAAACCTACTATGAATTATTTTAATAATTTTACTTCTATGAAATTTGATGAGGCTTATTTATGGGATAGAATATTGTCAGTCTTGGTAAATGATTCTGTGCACTCAAAAAAGAAGTGTGCATTCTGTTGTTGGACGCAGGGTTTTCCATAGATTGATTGGGTTGTGTATTAGTTGTCCCGTCCATCAAAATCTATATTCATTCTGCTTTTTAATTCTCTTGTTTTATTCAATATTAAGAGAATTTGTTAATGTCTCCCACGTTGGTTATGGGTTGATCTTCCTTCTAGTTCAGTCCATTGTGGATTCATCTATTCTGATGTTATTGGATACAAACGTATTTAAGACTGTGATACCTTCTCAATCTTCTTAATGGGACTGATCCATTCATTTAACATTATGAAATGTCTTGATTCTAGTGATGCTGGGTGCCTTAGAGTTTACTGCGTATAATGTAGATGTAGTTCCAACAGATTTCCTTTGGTTAATGTCTGCAATGGGGTAGCTTTCAATCTTTATAAGTTCTTATGTTCAAAGTAAATGCCTCTTGTAAACATCATCTAAGGTTTTTTTCCTGTTTGACAATCATAAACTTTACCTTACTTGAGATATTAAGTCCATTCATATATTATATAATGACTGATACATTGAGTTTATATTTGCCACCTTATAACATCTTTCAGTTTGACTCAGTTGTTTAATATTCTTCATTTATGCTTCTTGGTATTAGGTTCAGTCAGATATTTTATTCATACTTCTTTTATTCTCCCTAAAATTTTGTTAGCTAGTGCATATAGAATGATACAGCAAATAAAGACTGCTGGTGTAATACTTAGAGGGGAATTTCTAGTCTTAAATACATACATTAGAAAAGGAGGAAGGTTGAAGTCAAAGATCTAAATTTCCATCTGTGGAAGATAAAAAAGATTAACTCAGATACAAAAAAGTAGAAGTAAGGAAATAAAAAAAGATAAGAGCTGAAATCAATAACCTAAAGAAAAAATATAGAGAAAAATTAATGCAATCAAAAGTCGGTTATGAGATGTCAGAGAAAATGAAAGAGTAAGTAACTCCAAAAGTCCATTGCTCCAAAAAGGCAATGAAAAGACTGGCAAAAACTCAGAAAGTCAGAATCAACTTTTTTGGAACTCTGGAAACTAACCGAAAGCCTATAGCAATCAGAGGAATGCTTCACCAAGGAAAGACATCTGAATCTCAGGGCGAATAGCAAACTTTGTGGTGTGTTAACTTACCATGGCTCCATCTCCTGCCCCTAAGTTCAATGGCAACCCTGAAGAAAAGAGTTCACAACATCATTTCAGGTCCCAGTAGCAGAGAGAGAGTAGAGCTGATCTCATTCACAAAGAATTGTGGTTGTTGGCTTTGGTCTGTCCAGTGGCTCCTAGAAGAGTGACCCAAAAGGCTTGTGTTTATCTCCCCTCACTTGCAACTCTCTTGGTGCTGGGCCACATGATACCCACAGGACCTCTTCTGAAACAGTAAGAATCAGATGTATTAGCTGCTGATGCCTGAGGCAATGAATAAGGGTTGAGGCAAACAATTGACTGACCACAAGTGTGGGAGGAAAGACTGGAGAATAAGCTGCTTTTGGGAATAAGTACTTTGAAAAGCTATCACATATTTTAGAAATCTAGAAAGCCACCTCAGACCATCTGTGGGTGCATGCTTAGAAAAATCCTGAGGCCTCGAGCTTTCATCTATGCCTAACCTACAGCATTGCACAAGCAAGAAGTGAATGCTAAGACAGGCTGTAAATTGCCCTGCTTAGTGCAGAAGGCAGGCCCTACACACAAACAGAACCCATCTCAGAAAAATGGAGGACACCATCAGAGGTACTACTACATTTAACAAGAGTTCTAGAAGGAGATAAGGAGTAGAAATGTTATTTGAAGGAACAATGGTCCAAAACTTCCCAAATTTGCTTAAAAATTAATTTACACATCCGAGAATCTCAATGAACTCCAAGCAGGATAAACACAAGGAAAGTCACCCTGAGACACATTATAATTAAAATAGCAAAAGACAACAACAGAGGAGATATAGAAATCAGCAAGATAGGAGCATCTTGTCACATTCAAATTATCCTTAATAAGATGACAGCTGATTTCTCATCAGACACCGTGGAGGCTACATGGCATTGGAATGGCATATTCAAACTATTGGGAAAACAAACAAACACCAACCAGCAAATCAACCAGTTTTACTATATCCAGCAAAACTATCTATCAGAAATGAAGGGGAAATACAGACATCCCCAAATACACAAAAACTGAGAATTTGTTTGCTAGCAGTCCCACCATATAAGAAATACTAAAGAAGATTTTGAGTCCGAAAAAGGTGTGACCACAGACAAATCTACTAAAAAAATGCAAAAACAGCAAAAAACAGAAACAAACAAGTAAAAAAAAACTCAGTCAACAAAAAGCACCAGTAATGGTATTTCTGTAATTACAAAAGATTCCTAAATGCATATTTTATATCCTTTATTTTCTTAACTGAGTTTAAAAAGCAATTGTATAAAAAACAGTGTGTATATAATTGTACTCTTGGACCCATAAAATTTTCCTTTCTTATAATGTTCTTGTTGGTGCTGCTATCAAAGTCATTCTTGACTCAAAAAGGACAGAGAGATGTTCTCACTTTTTCTACTTTTTGGATGAGTTTGTATAAGATGAGTATTATTTTTTCCTTAAATATTTGGAAGAATTTACCCATGAAGCCAATTGTGGTTGTAGTATTCTCTGTGGGACGATATTGAACAATTAATTTAATTCTTTCGATTGACGTGTCAGTGCAGGAAGGAAAGTGTGGTCTTTCCAATAGATAGGACTCGGTCAAGTTGACATCATGTAGAAAAGATGGGTTTTAATCCCCTAACTCACATCATGCTGAAATTCCAGATGCATCAGATACCTAACTATCCACAGCAAAAAAAAAAAAAAAATAAATGTTTTTAGAAGAAAATAAGGTAACTTCTTTGTAAATTTGAAGCAAAGATCTCTTAGATAGAAGACCAAAAGTACATAAACATGTAGGAAAAAGGTGATAAAATTATACAATATTAAGATTAAGAACATCTTTTCAACAAAAGATACCATTAAAAAGTGAAAAAGCAGCCACAGAATGGGAGGATATATTTATAATACATCTATCTTTCAAGGGCCTCATGTCTAGAATAACTTAGTAACTTCAGCAAATCAATTAGAAAGACAGACGACTCAATAGAAAAACAGGCAATAACATAAATGGGTACTTCCAGAAGGGAAAATCCACATGGCTGACAAACTTATGCATAGGGACTCAGTCTTCTTTGTTGTCATAAACGCAAAGCCACGTCACTAGTGCACAGCTGTCCCTACTAGATGGCTAAAATGAAGACAAGCAAAAAATACCAAGTATCAATGAGAATGTAGCACAATCAGCTCTCTCCCATATGAATTTAATCATACTCCTCCTTAGAAAAATGAAAATTAAAATAATACATCATTTCCACCTACTTACATCTCAACAATTTAATATAGACACCCACTTTGGAAAACTCTTGGTCATTATCAACTAAACCTGAGTACACAGTTGGTCCTTATTGTTTGCAGATGTCGTATTTGAAATGTCACCTACTCACTAACTTTGCCACCCCAACATCAGTCCTCCCAGCACTTGCACCGTCATGTGTCGATGTGCACAGAGCAGCTGAGGTCAAGCACGACGACACTCTGCCATCTTGTTTCAGCTCTCGGAGCTGTGTCCTTTTCATGGTGCATATTTCGGACTGTGTTTTTCACATCTGGGTGTCTTTTGCTGGTGTTTTTGCTTTAAAAATAATCCCAAGCACAGTGCCGAAGTGCTATCCAGTGTTTCTAAGCATGAGAAGATTGTGATGTGCCATATGGAAATTATCTATGTGTTAGATAAGTTTCATTCAGGCGTGAGTTATGGTACTGTTGGCAGTGAGTTCCATGTTAATGACTCAACAGTATAAATTACACAAGGTGTCTTTAAACAGAAGCACACATAAGACAAAATTATGTATTGATTAGTTGATGAAAATACTTTAACAAAGGGCTCATAGGAACCTAACCCTGTGTTTCTCCCAGGAGCAATGGCTCGGTATTTGTTAATTTTGTGTTTGCAGTCACTCTACAGGACACAGGTACTGTGAATGGTGAGAACCAACTTTATGTCCCAGCAATTCCACTCATGGTCATACACCCAAAATAGGCATATACTTATGTTCCCCCACAAGACACCAGCATGTTCACAGTAACCTTATGCGCAGTAGCTTCAACCTGGAAATTTCCCCAGAGCCCATAAGCAACAGTATACATTTGGTACAGTCTCAGTTAGAATGAATCAACTCCAACAACACACTTCACATGGACATAGCTTACAGATAAAATGTTTAGTGAGAACGCACAGGAACAAAAAAATTATATACTGTATAATTCCATGTAAAGAGAGTTCAAAAATAGGGCCACACTAATTGATGATGTTCGAAGTCGGGAAGGTGGCTCCTCCATCGGTGGGTGGATATTTGGAGGGGTTCGGACAGAGAACAAGAGGGTTTCGTGGATGTCGATAAAGTTCTGGTTAATGAAAGAGTGCTGGTCACATGGTGTGTCAGACCTTTCAAAACGTATTAATGAGCAAGTCCACAAATGCAGTAGGTATTTTCCTCCTCTCAAGGCAAAGAGAATGATAAGCACTTAGCAGCTTTCATGGTTTCACTCTCCTGAGCTGTTTCAACATTTTCCAGCACAGTTTGTGTGTCGGTGAGCAGCGCTATCCATCTTCCCCAGGGAAAACGAGTTTGTGCCACTCAACGTCTTTGGTTTTCCTAGCTCAGGTGGCTGTTGAAAGTGCCCTGCTCTGCACTGAAGGTTTTAATGACAGCCACCACCTCTTCCAACAGAGGTGGGTTTATCACTGGGGAACATGGGCTGCCAGAGTGGAGCAGGTGACATGTTTAAGCTTTCATGAGATCTAACAGCTCTCTGTTTCATTTCTCCTTGCTATTTCCCAGTAAATTTTATGAGAAGATGCACTCAGCATCTCATTATGGAGACTTCTTTAGTGTGCAATAAATAATATACGAACGGGCATCCTTGGTTTGAATATGTGCTCGGGGCTGAGAGGCGGACGTAACTAGACCCATCCGATGACCAGAGAATAAAGTCGCCAGCTGACCTTTAGTCCCCTCGGAAACGTCATGGAGGTTCAGGCTTGTAAAGACATGCTTTTGCCATGCTGACATTGGTTCCATGCTCCCTGGTCACTCTCAAGACCTACTTATGAATTCTAGCTCTCTTGGGGCAGGAACTTCCCCTGTTTTGTCACCAGTGTATCTCAGCCTTGAATAGACTCTGATACGTGCGAAGTGTTCCATCGCTTGCTTATTAACTGTATCCAAAGAAGGAAAACAGTAAAATAATCACTCTAGCCCAAAAGGAATGTCAAAATACTGCCAGGAAGGCAGATACATGTAGAATCAAGAATAGGCAATGTGCCCAGTTACCTGATTATCCCTGTGACAGACCTCAGCTTAAGAAATTGAATCTGCTGAGTCTTAGAGCAGAACCTTTTTAGGTTGTGCTTGGGGGAGAGCAGCCTTTGCTCTTTTTTTTTTAATTAAAGAATTTTTTTTGATGCTTATTTTTATTCTTGAAAGAGAGAGACAGAGCACAAGTGGGGAGGGGAAGAGAGAAAGGGAGACACAGAATGTGAAGCAGGCTCCAGGCTCTGAGCTGTCAGCACAGAGCCCAGTGTGGGGCTTGAACTCACTGACTGCAAGATCATGACCTGGGATGAAGTTGGATGCTTAATCGACTGAGCCACCCAGGCACTCCTATCCTTGTTCTTTTAAAGTCAGAATAATGCATCTCAATGTTTTCCATGGATCCTAATATTTCTCTCTGTTAAAGCAAGGCCCACAAGCCCCGTAGGTCTACCTATGACTGAGAATGTTTAGTATACTATTCAAAACAGATATACTGAAGATGCTCACAGAATCCATAATTTGGAACAGAACCGCTAATGTGGATCAGTATGCTCATCAATTGGCTTGTTCATTCACCTGCCCTTACGGAGAGCTCTTCACCACCAAAGACCATTGACGTTAATATTGTACAAATATAACGTGCTGCTTCCCCGCTGTCAATTGCCACATTGATGACACAATTACCCTTCACCTCGGGATGGGGGAGGGTGATAAAAACCAGGAGGAACTCTCACACGGTAGAAGAAACAGTGAACTGACTCAGACCTGTTCTGCACCCTTCCGTTTCTCTGTTTGATTTCTCCCTGAGGAAACTGCTATAAAAGAGTAAACAGTTCCAGAGGTACCAGGCACGTGAATTTCAATGGAAGGGGAAGCATCTTCTTAATCCGAAGGCAAATCAAAATAATTATATCTGTAAAGTCGATATTAAGAAAAACTAGAACTTGGAAGTAAGGCACAAAAGAGGCCAGCCAGCTCGTTCCATGTTATTTTGGAGTATTGCTTAGCAGGCTTACCCAAAGATATCTAATGATGCTTTTGCCGTCCAGTTGTGTAGCCACCAGACACAAGGGGCTATTTAAAATTAAATTTTGAATTAATTAAACTAATAATTTGTTAAATTCAGATAATTAAAATTAAATTTCCAAGTCACATGGACCCATTTCAAGGGTGCTGCAGACTCCTGTGACTGGAGGCTGCCATGTTGTATGACGTAGACCAAGAACGTTTGCAGCATCACAGGCAAACTTTGTTGGACAGGAAAGTACTCGTGCTGGACCTTGCTCAGCTTCTGGGAAGCCACATGCTAACTTGGAGATTTCTGTTGTGTGCTTCTAACCTCAAAGGTAACCATCTTCCTGTCCTATAGGATTATAGCTGGTTTCGTGTCTGACTTTTCCTGTTGGCCTGCAAAATTCCTGTTTGTTTAAATGCTACTTGAATAAACGTCACCACTGTCTTCATATCCTTAACAGTCAATGTGTTGAGTGTAGTCTTTAGCGTGTGTTCGTTTTATGTTGACAAGAGGCTCATGTTTTAAATATTTTGAAAATTATACGTTGACAGTTGGTCAACAACTTCATAGATCAGGTGAGCATCAATGGTTCAGGGTACACAATACATTTGTTTAAGTGAAGGGGCTTCCAGATTTTCTGAGTCAAACCCTGGAGGTCAGCGCAGGTATCTGGAACCTCGGTGTCAGGAAGATCTTTCACTTGCTCCCCCAGTGATGTGAGGCTGGAAATGCAAGCCTGTGCTTTTCCCACCTGAGTCCCATTCACAGAGCAATTCTATTCTCTCTGGCAATTCCAGAATTCATGGCGCATCAATATTCCCGGAGCAATTTGTGCCCTGATTTACAGCGAAAGGACATTAGCTATGCACATGCAAACGTACGGCCGTGTCTCTTTACGTACCAAGATGCCAGTTAATTTTGAACTTTCACTCCAAGGCACCTCGATTTACACTGAGATGCTGTATATACGGAAGAGTAATGGGCTTAGAGAGAAAGTTGATCTGAGACAAGAACACACCACCCAGTTTTAAGGATGCACTAGGCTTATTTGTAACCCTCATGGGAGTACTCAGTAAATTTTGTTTGTTTTTGTGCTTGTGTTGTTGTTGTTTTATTCTCTCCAGAATCTCAAACCAGAGCTCTTTCTAACAGCACAAAATAACATGGCAAAAATCTGTGAGATTCCCATGGACTTTGAAGTGGCCCAAAGATTGCTGTGCCCAACTTGGAGTTTTTGAGCTTTGATTTACTCACCAGCATAGACCACCCTGCCATCAAAGCACTACTTTATAACAAGAACCCTTTTACTCCCCCATACACCATGCATTTTTCATATCTCTCAACTTTTATTATCTCTAATACTGGCTCTGCAAGACAGGTCTTAACATCTCCATTTAGCAGAGAAGGGAAATGAGACTTGTGTGCAAGGTCACACGGCTAGGAAGTGTCTGAGCTGAGATTCACATTCAGGTTGTCTAGACCCTGCCGGTAGAAAGCAAACCCAGTGTTAGGTTAGCAGGGACTTTATTTTGAAAGGATTGTTGCAAGAAGGGGAACAAGGGACAATGGGGGCAACACTCCAACCATGAGATCTGCAGGTGTCTCAAAGGCCGGGCAGGAAAAGGTTTTTCTCTCCAAAGAGGTGTCAGTAGACTGGGAAGAAAGGGGTGTGGTTGATGGCACAGAGGGTCAGAGACTGTTTCCATCCCAGGCCAGGCTGTTTTTAGGAAGGGCTGCAGGCTGCCCTCGGGCTCAGTCAAAGAGGCCAAAGACCAGGAGTCTGGAGGAAGGAAAGAAGCTTCATTAAAGTTTGCTAACTTGCATTTTGTTTTTATTGATCTGTAGGCACAGGCAGCTTAGCTACTCATTGGAGAGGCAGAGAATGAGACTCATGAGGGTGTGGGTCTGGTCTTGTCATAGGTCAACAAGGGGCATTTGTGAGTACCGTCTAAGTCCTATGGCAAGGGGGCATCTTTGCAGGAAACCATTTCAAGGAATACAAAAGGCTGGGGGTGGGGGGTTGGGATTCTGGAACAGTCTCTATTTACCGGGAGCACTGATTTGGGTCAAATTCAACACAATCACTGCACGTCTACACATTTTTGTCACATTTTGTCCTAAATCTCTGAGGCCAGTCTTAGCATCTCTATTTATGGAAAACAAAAAGGGAGCCCACACATCTGTACAGAGTCACACATCTGTACAAAGCGTCCCATCTGGGATTTGGATCCAGGCCTGCCAGACCCTGAGGTCGGCACCCAGAGGTTTGGGAGCCCACGCAGGACGTGGACAAGAATATGGTCCTCAACAGCCTTCCAGATTCTCCACTGGCTTCTTACATCTCTGTTCTTCCTTGTTCTCCCAAAACCACCCCTCCCTCCAAGCCCAGTGGCACCTCTGAGCCACCCAGTGCTTGCTCCACTGCACCCAATTTGCTGTATTCAATTGAGACAAAACATCATTATACATTGGCCCCACCAAGGAAGATTCGGGCAATCTTCTCCAGAAATACATCGGTCACAGTCCATTTAGTGCCAGGAAATCAAGTTTGAAGGCACTATAATTATAATCATTGCTTTTGGATGGCTCTGTGCTGCTAGATACAAATCTGTAATTCCCTTGGCGATATGGCAGAACACGATAGAGAACCCTAATTCTCCTGAACCTACAACAGAGAAAGACCCATTCTGGAACAGCCCCACAGACCAGTCTTCACTCTCACCACCAACTGTGAGTCAGAGGTTGTCTTCCATAATCATTCCACTCAGGCAGACGGGAGGAGCGGTCAAATGGCCAGCAAGAAATAGGTGAATCAAACCTGGTTGCTGTCCACCCAAGAACGTTGCAGAAGGGTCCTGCTTCCACCTGGACCTTTCACTGCTTTTTATGTGAAAAAGCTTCCCAGCTTGAGTCTTCTCTCCTATAATGTGGAAGAAATTATTGGAGAGGGGATAGTTTTTCCTTCTATCTTTCTAGGTCCTCAGCTGGGGCCCTGTAAGTGAAACTGGCCAAAGACAGATTACAGGGAAAAAACAGAAGTTTATTAACATGAACATGCATGTGGAAGCACCAGGTGAGAACTGCCCCAGAAGAGTGGATTGAACTTGGGCTTAAATACCAACAAAGGAAGAGAGCTTTGGGTCTCTGGTTGGAGGAGGCAAGTTATGGGAGGGTGACTAGAAAATTAACAAGTGTTGCTTAGCAAGGTTTATTCTACAGATTAAAGTTGGTGCCTTCTCCATGGGTATGGGTGGTTAAGAGTTCTCCTCTTCCTGATGAGGGAGAAGGGCATTTCTGTCTTAATAAAAATTTCCTTTACAAATGCAACTTTCTTTTAAAAATAGGAAATCCTGTCCTGTTGTTAAAGACTTTCCTGTGTCTGTTGGTTCTCAGTGGCCTTCAGCTCAAAATAATCCATATGCCAAAGAGGTTTATGGGGTGACATATTCTGGTACCCCTTGAAAATAAACATTAAAGAAATCTATTGCAATTTTGTTATGGATTGAATTGTATTTCCCAAGAAAAGAAGAAAGACCCAGAACCTGAGAAGGTGACCTTATTTGGAAAAGGCCTTTACAGACGTCATCAAATTACAGTGAGGCCATGAGGGTGGGCCCTAACTCTATATGACTGGTGTCCATACAAGAAAGGGAAGTGGACACAGAGTCAGACACACACAAAAGGGAGATGATATGGAGACACAGAGAGAAGAGGACCATGTGAAGATGAAGCAGAGATGGGATATACACCGCCACTCACCAGGGAACACCAAAGATGTCAGCACACCGTCAGAAACTGGGCGGGACCTGGAGCAAATTCTCCCTGGCAGCCTTGGGAGGAACCCGCCGGCCCACACCTGCGTCTCTGACTTCCAGGCTCCAGAACTGACAGAGGATAGATTTCTGTTGTTTAAGGCCCCCAGGCTGTAGTCTTCCACCACAGCAGCCCAGGAAACCAATGAAAATCCCACCGAAAAGGAGGTATAAAAAAAGAATGTTGATGAGTGTGTATAATACACTTTGGTTATTTGACTAAGTGGCCATTATTTCTCTAAAAGAGACTTTTCCTCGGCAATAGGTATCATCACCAAGGGAAGAAAAACATTCCCCAAGCCTGCGCAATGGTGCGTACTGGAGCATCTGGAGCTCCAGTTCGACAGACCAGCCTGCACAGGCCAGCAGAAGACTGACCCAAACGTGGATGGCATCGGTCAGCCCGGCTCTATGGTGCGGTCCACAATTGCTGTGACCAAAACAATCTCCTGAAACCCTCATTATTCTTCCTTGTGTGGGACTGTTTCCTTCCCTTCAGTGGCTAAATAAATTGAACATGACGGATAATTTGGCTTGCTTATTTTTAGAATACCCTCTCCTTTAACCTATCTTATGAGCCTTCATTAAATAATCACTCCAAGCTTCCCCCAACAGAGCAGCTCCCAGTTCTTAATTACATCTGTAATGACGACCCCGTAGCACAGAAATGACAGTTACTCCAGAGACTGCCTCCACTGCTTTTCCAAGTCACGATCCCTCATCTCTCTCTCTCTCTCTCTCTCTCTCTCTCTCTCTCTCTCTGCCTCACAGGGGACAAGGTCTCTGGAGACACCCCTCATCTGGCTTTGAGGGAGAGATGTGTTGTGAGATCACCCAACTTGATTTGTTCAGAACGTTGCATTAGAACCGTTAGAATTTGATCAGTCATTTCTTGTCATTTCTTGTGACTTCATCAGATTGTAACAGTACCTTGTTGTAAATACACGTTCCACTTCAGCGATCCACAAAGGCTTTGCTTGTTCAGAAAGCTGGCACACCCGACTTCTTGATTTTCCTTCTGTCTCCTAGCGACTTGCAGCACACCTTGCCAATGAGGGGTATCACGGCTGTTTCTATGCACAGAATGGCGTCTCCCCAGAAGTTTTTGGAGCTCCTCCATGGCTCATCCTGTATCCAGAAGCCCCAAATGGACACCATCCATGCAAGAGACCCGTCCTGGGGCAGATCAGTGTGTTCCCATTCAAATAGTCAGGATTTCAAGTGTGGTCTATTTCACAAGTCTTTACTCCCCTGCCATCACCGATCAAAATATTTTGTGGCTCTTCAAGGATGGAGAAGGACAGAAGAGCAACCAAAGTATTTAGTCCAATGACCCGTCTGCAAACTACTGGTAATGAAATACCTTTCTTAACAGCTAACAGGAAATGCTCTTAAAATATTATTGCTAAAGTAGCTGGAGTTTTTAACAAACATTCAGAGACATAGAGGTCTTCAAAATTATTCTGAATGGAGGATAAATGAAGTCTTCATTACCTAGGAGACCTCAGTTGGCCTGGAGGTTCCTCCATGAAAAGTACATGGGATAGAGAAGGGATTCTGTCCCTCCCCATATCCATCGGTTCTGCCTCCCATCCCCATGCGCAGCTGGGGACCATCGCACTCATGCAGTCACAGATCCTATGCATGCACTCTTCTGGTGCAGGACTCCTCCAACCTCACGCCCTTCTGTGCTTACCGTGTCAGAACTCACATGTCTGTAACCCTGCTTTATGAAGTACATACTCACACTGAACGCCCAGCCTGCCGAAATGGCACAGCCTCATTGATATCTCTGTATTTTGTTTCTTTTAAAGTTGAAATTCTGTTTTCAATAAGTAAAGTGCCAAGAAAATATGCCTTATTTTCCTGAACCTCTCTAGGTTTGGGTTTGATTTTAGAGACAAATCTCTCATTTTCCCTGAAGGTGAGTTTGGCTGTGTTAGAAGTTAAAAAACATGTTGTCTGGTCTGTTTGGGTCTGGGTCCTCTCCTCTCGTCTGCACCTGTGCCCCCTCCCCAGCCACCCACCTCCATGCTGCCAGAATCCATTTCCCAAGACCCGCATGTATTCCTGCTTCAACACAAGAGGGTCGATTCCCCACCGTTCTCAGAGGAAAGGCTCAGCTCCCCAGCTTGGCACTCAAAGGCCGTCACAACATGCTGCCTCTCTAGGTCCTCAGCCTCAGTTTGGTTCATTCTTCACTAAATACTCCATGGAATTATTGGAATGATTGTCACTTCCTGAATAGGAAAGGATTTAACTTATACCCAAAGAGAGGTCTGTTCTTTGCGCTCAGCTACTGGCACTGGGAGGTGTCTCTAGGCCCTTGGAATTTCCTGCCTGATAAGAGTGTCTTTGTCCACAGGAGCCACGGCTGCTGGACCATGTAAACATGATTCACGATGGTGGCTTTGCGTTACACAGTAGCCTCTACTTCCAGGGGGCCCGCAGATGAAAGGTCGGCCGTGTTGGCAGCTGACCATGGAGCCACAGTAGAGACTCTGGACACTCGAGGCTTGGGTGAGCTTCCCTTGCTGCAGTCCTCCATGCCTGTTGTCACATGTCATTGCCAGGAGGAGTCGGTGCTCACCATGAGTTCACAGGGAAAGCACCCCCCGGAAACTCTGTGGGGCTCTTGTCCCTGCGTCTTTTGCCATTGCCGAATGTGTGTCCTTTCACAGTGACCTTAACTCATAGCTGTGCATGTGACAACATGCGGTGAGTTCTGGGAGTCCTTCTAGAGGACTGCTGAAACTGAATGTAGTTTTGAGAACTCCCTGAACTTGCAATTAGTGTCAGAAGGGAGAGTGGGCTGTGGGCTCTGGACTCTACGCTATCTCAATATGCACAAAATTTGTGATGCTTTCTCTCTCTCTCTCTCTCTCTCTCTCTCTCATCTCCTCTTATTCACTGGTGTAATCCTTTTCAAAACTAAAGGCATAACTACACTGGTGTAGTAAGAATGGCTCCCACCCAGAAGTAGATAAGTGAGGGACAGCGTCAGGTCTAATTCAAAAATGCTTTATGGTCTTGGTTTTCCGTCTGGTTAAAAAAAAAAAGAGAGAGGAGAACAAGAAAGTTTGTCCCCAGCAGTGATTCTCAGGAAGGACCCTGTGTCAGGTTCTGAGTGAGCGGGAGCAGACAAGAAGGGAGGTGTCCAGCTGGTTTGACTCCACTTGACTCTTCGAAGTGGTGGCTGAATTGGGGGTGGGGGTTGGGAGGCCTCCCTCGCGATAGCAGTGACGTTAATATTTTATCAACTTCTGTGCATTCTCATTAACTCCAGATTAATTTAGATTAAAAATATCTGTCCCATAATGAGATAATTTAACTTCCTACTATTTCTTGCAAGTCAGATCTCTTTTGTATTGAAGAAAGATTTTTTTTTGAGGTCCAAAAATACAAAAATGCCATGAAACTGGTCTTTGTTTAACTGCTTCCTCTTGGCCAGATCAGATCATCCATGGCGTATCTAGGGAGATACAGTCTTAATAGATACTGCCCAAAGAACGCTGCTCAGAACAGAGCCAACTCTCAATGGCCAGGCAAAGCACTGCTGTGTTTATGCAGAAACCCAATCCATGGGTTTAAACACACCAGACCCTCCTCCCAAGAGGAGAAGCCTAGCGTCCATATGTTGGTGCCATCAGGAATGCAGATACCACCATATGTCACCAAAGATGGCACCAAGGCTGCCCTTGGCCATGTTCCTGAGGCTTGCCGGTGATGCATTTCCCAGGCACAGGCATTTTCCAATCAACTGCTGAGAAGTTGGATGACAGGCTCTGATGCCATCAGAAGATTCAAGTTCTAATCCGTTCTTTGGAGCCAAAACTCGGTCCCTGGTAGCTCATGAGGCTGAGCCCACAGACTGGTTCCATCTGCAATGTAAGCTCTCTGAGAACATCTGAACATACTTTCCTTTCAAAAGCTGTGGCCGCCCTTCCATGCTTTGGCATGCAAATGAGTCCACGCCATAGTTGGTAATGAGTGCCAGTCCCTTTTTTGACAGGTTAATTAATATTCATTATTCAACAGGGGAGAAAATGCTGAGTTGTTTATCATTGCTTCATTAGTTTTAGCCAAATAAAGGATAAACATAATTACTCTCATAAACTACTGTGACAAAGCCAAAAATTTACAAGGGGGAAATGGATGCCTTCAGGAAAACCCCAAAAGAAATGAGACCCTTGGGTCTCAGAAGGTGAGCGAGAATAACAGGTCTTGTGTCTACTGCCACCTGCCAACCGCATCCTGCTTTGGACCCAGACAAGAGAGTTTGCTGAGAAAAACTCCACTCTTGCGTTTTATATTGCCTCGGTCTTCACTGATGAGGTGTTGGAGTGTTTTGTTTTGTTTTGTTTTGTTTTGTTTTGTTTTGTTTTGTTTTTCCAGATAGGACTAGCGTGGTTGTGTGCGTGGGTGCGTGGGTGCGTGCGTGCGTGCGTGCATGCGTGTGTGTGTGTGTCACATGTGTGTAGGAGTTAAATCTGCTGTGCAGGCGAGTTCTCCAAGTAAGCAGGTGGCCGCTCCTGACCGCAACCCCTGATGCCGACGTTCCTGCCTGTGCTGGTCTTGGCGGAGGCACACGGGGCTCCTCCCGCCGTCTCTCTGCTCTCTTCCCCTGCCTCCTTCACTCTCAGCAGCTGATTCTCAAGGCCTCTAACCATCTTCTGTGTTTCTGGCTGGATACTTGTGTCCTCCCAAGTTCCTGTTTCAAGTCCTAACTCTGGTGTGGCTATATTTGGAGGTGGGGCCTCTGAGGAGGTCGTAAGGGGAAGGGGGGTGATTTGACAAGAAGAGACACCAGAGTTCTCTCCTATGCTGAGCACGGGACCCGGGGGGACACAGAGGGGAGGCAGTCATCGGCAAGCCAGCCAAAGAAAGAGCCCTCACGATGAACAGAATCTGCCGGCCCGTTGATCTGGGACCCCCAGCCTCCAGAACAGCCAGGGAACAAATGTGTATTGTTTAATCTACTTCGCCTGATATTTTGTTAAGGCAGCCAGAACAGACTAATACACTCTATGTATCTGGAAACTGTAACATACACACACACACACGCACACACACACGCATGGACGCACACACCCTGTCGTATTACCTCTCTGCCCTGTCGTTGTGTATTTGGGAAGTATTTAATGAGGAGGAGGACGTATGTCGAGAGCTTTTGTTTCCCACCCCCGCCCCAAGCTCCTTGCACATACATTACCTCACTCACAGAGCCTGAATCTACAGCCATGGATTCCATGAAACAGCTGGGTTCTAAGACATGAACTTCAGTGAGCAAACGCGACCTTCTTTAAGTCAATAAGAGGAAAATAAAACAGAATCTTCAAGCCTGTGGTGATCTTCCTTCCGCTGGTGGACACAGCCTGATACAAAATAAAGCAGGTGTACGTTACCCCAAGAACGCCACGACTTTCTTTACTCATCATTATTACGAGTGTTGATAAGCAATAAATGTTACTAATATGGCTTGCTACGGGTTGGCTTTTCTGAGAGTAGACACAGAGAGGGAGTTTGGGACCCCTGTAGGGCGGAAGCGCCATGCAGGCTCAATGCAGCCCAGGCCACAGGACTGGAGCCCCCGGAGCGGGTCTCCCAGCCTCAACCAGGCTTCCAATCCCCTTCCTCATTCAGGCACCAGCCCTCTGCCAACACGCCACCTGCCTGCCATGGGTCAGTCCCCCTTCCCGGAGGGGACCGGGACTGCTCGTGTCCATACTGATGCCAAGGTGAAGCTCCCTGGAGTCCCTTTCCTGATCCCATTCCTATTTCCAGACATGACCACCGTATTGAAGCAGGTTTGGGTCTTTCCCACTGAGGTTCTTCATCATATAAATTAGCATACCCGTGCAACTACTCAGTTCTGTTTAGTGTGCTTTAGTCATATGGAAAAGCTATATATATGTAATATATATATATTTAGTCCTCAACTACATTTTTAAAATTTGTTTTTTAATGTTTATTTATTTTTGAGAGAGAGAGACAGACAGAGCATGAGCAGGGGAGGGCAGAGAGAGAGGGAGACACAGAATCTGAAGCAGGCTCCAGGCTCTGAGCTGTCAGCACAGAGCCTGATGCAGGGCTGGAACTTACCAATTTGAGATCATGACCTGAGCCGAAGTTGGATGCTTAACTGACTGAGCTCCCAAGCACCCCTCAACTGCAATTTTAAATTCAACATTCTTAAAGATTTACCTGTGGGGGGCACCTGGGTGGCTGTCAGTTGAGTGTCTGACTCTTGTTTTCAGCTCAGGTCATGATCCCAGGGTCGTGGGATGGAGCCCCAGATTGAGCTCAGCATGGAGTCTGCTTGAGCTTCTCTGTCTCTCCCTCTGTCCTTGCCTTTCCTTAGCTTGTGCACTCTCTTTCTCTCTCTCTCTCACTAAAATAAATTAATAACAAAGATTTACCTGTGTTGGTCCACACCAATCTAACTTAATTCATTTTCAGTGACACGATCCCACTGTGTCTCTATGCTGTGATGTGTTTTTGCCGTATCCTTCGGTTGGGTGTGGGAGCCTCTTCTGTCTCTTACTCTCCCAAGCAAAGCTACGGTGGACACGGGCCCACTAGGGCCCCTTGTCCGAAGGCTCCTCTTGAGGCCCCAGGTGAAGTTGCTCTCCTGTATCCCTGTATCTCCCCCGAACCTTCTGCAGCCTCCGCATACGATCCGTGCTCGAGTACAACACACCAACCTGGAATTCCCAGAATGATGCCCTCACGTCCCTTCCACCCCAGGATCAAACCCCCCGTTCCCAGGAATCGGTACTCGAAGGTCACAGAGCAGGCCGGTTGCTGCCATGGGCGGCGCCAAAGCCGGCATTTCTGTTTCACCGGGCTTTTCAGACAAAAAGTGTTTGCTGTGGAACTCTTCTTTCAAAATTGAGACACGCAGGGTAATATGGTATGCGGACGTGGCAAACGAAGAAAAAAAAAGAACAAATCTTCCGATCTTCCGGTTTTCTACTGTAATCAACGTGACAATTGTTATACTAAAGAAGCGAGGAAGCAAGCAGAGACGAGAGCGCAGGGAGGCCCTGCGAGCAGCTGAAGCAGATGTGTGGTCCGGAGGTCTGTGTTTTCCTCCCAGGACCTGTCTTCCTCTTCTCATCCGGACTTACTCACTCGTCTTTACTGTGGTCTGATGGAGGCCCCGGGCGTGGGTTCTCAGCCTTCAGAGAGTCAGTGATGTTTGCTCACCACAAATGGGACGGGGGCGAAAATGGAGACTAACATTTCAAAAACAAAAATGGTGAATTTCGATGGGTCAGGCACTCCAAATAGTGCATATTTCACGTCCCAGTGTGGTGACACCTGAAACGCCTCCTTCGCCAGGAATTCCTGGACCTTTCTGTGTTCTACCCCCTTTACCTGAAAATCAGGCATAATAGGAGCACTGGTTGGAAAGCCTGGGCGACTCAGTCTGCTAAGCCACTGACTTTTGAGTTCGGCTCAGATCATGATCTCACGGTCCCGTGAGTTTGAGCCCCAAGTCGGGTTCTGCGCTGACAGTGCAGAGCCTGTTTGGGATTCTCTCTCTTTCCCTCTTTCTGACCCTCCTCTCTCGCTGTCTTTCAAAATAAAAAAATAAACTTTTAAAAAAAAAAAAAGAGAAAGAAAGTTTAACAGGGATTTCTTCTTTGTGTGATGGATTTGAAAACTAGAACCAGTGTTCTGTGCCACAAACAAACAGAAGACCTGGAGGCACAGTAACACGAACGCTGAGCCGACAGAGCAAGCGTTGTGGATCCTTGGTCCAGGACAGGGAACCCACAGAGGCAAGCTGGATGTTCGGAATCCTTTTTGCCGGGGGGGTTCTGCCAGTTTGGAAGAGATAGCTGAGAAGCTAAGAAACTGAGTGACATTAAGAGGCACAGAGGACGAGGGGGACAAAAGATCCGGCTGAGCCCTGGTAAATCCATCTAGGCGGTGTTGGGGTCCTAGAGAGCTACGCGCTGGCGGTAAGGGGGGTAGGTCGCAAGTAAAAATGATCTCTCTCGGGCCCTGAGCCCTGCTTTACCTTACCAAAAGTCTCTGAAATTGGATTGACATAAACCCTAATTGCCCTGACTGCTTACCAGAAATGGTATCTGTCTTCGTGAAGCAAGTTAGCAAAGGAAATGAATGAGCCACGCTCCACCCAACAAATGAATGGATCTCACAGACGAGATGTTGAATGAGAGGAACACAAAGCAATTTATACTTTACACTTCCGTCTTCATCAAGTCCCAAACTGGAGAAATGCACAAAGTATTAGAAGTGAGGACACCGACCATCTTGCGAAAGAGAAAAAGATGAGACGAGACGGTAATCGGGGGGAAGTGCGGAATGCGTCTGGATTGTGCACAGAATTCTGTTTCTTTTTTTGATTTAATGTTTATTTATTTTTGAGAGAGAGAGAGAGAGAGAGCAGGGAAGGGGCAGAGAGAGAGGGAGACACAGAATCTGAAGCAGGCTCCAGGCTCTGAGCCGTCAGCACAAAGCCTGACATGGAGCTTGAACCCATGAACCATAATGAGACTATGACCTGAGCCGAAGTCGGACGCTCAACCTACTGAGCCACCCAGGCGCCCCAGCATTCTGTTTCTCATATGATGATGAATTTGATGCTTGCTTTGTAATAATTCATGGAGATGTGATGTAGGTTTTCTGTACTGTTCGATACACATTTTTTTAAGTTTTACAAAAGAGGGCAAAGACAATTCAATAAGTACTTACACTCTGGGTTTCTGAGAGTCTTTAACACACACTGTGAGTCCTCATGTGGGGTGTGTATACATATATATATGTATATGTATGTATCAAACAAATTTGGTATATATATATATACACCAAATATATATACCATATATATATATATATATATATATATATATATACACGCCAAATATATATACGCCCTTGGTGTATATATATATATATATATACATATATATATATATATATACCAAATTTGTTTGATCAAAGGAGATTTTTTCTTAACCACTGAGGACCTCTGGTTTCCAGGGAATAGTTTTGGGACTCCCTGAATGACCTCTTAGCTCGTAATCATCCCTGGCAATCTTTATGAGCCTATAAGTATGCCTAGGAATGAATAAGAACAAACCTTATTTGAAAGCTGTATGGCAGCCTCGCTACAATGTTGTTCTCAAGACTGATACCTGTAGCAGCTTCCCTGAGAAGATAATCTTTAATAGTCAGGATGCGGCCTTGGCTGTTGTCACAAAACAAACACCTAAGAGTGGTGCGCTTAAGTAAAATAGCTCGTTTTTATCTCCGTTCTAATGACAGTCCAGGCTGGTGGGGTGGCTCCGCCCTTATCAGGGACTTAGACTCTTTCCGCCATTTTCTTCCACCATTTTTTCCATATGAGGCTTCTTTCTCATGGCCCAGGATGGCTGCTGGAGACCCATCCACCACATCCACATTCCAGCCAGTGGGCTGGAAAAGGGGACAACGTACAAAGGCACACCTTTTGTTTTAGGGCATAACCTAGAATTAGCATCTATTATTGGTACTCACTCATCATCGGTCAGAATTTCCTCTCATTTGCGCCCAGCTACCAGAGGGGCTGTAAACAGGACCACTCCCAAGTTAATATATAAGATTGCTTTGTTTTGTTCTATTTTAACTACAGGAGGAAGAAGAGGATAGACACAGGGGAAAAGGTCTTCGGTCCTTCTCTAACTAAATATCTCTGGGAGGAGTGGAAAAAGATAAACCTCTGGGGGCGCCTGGGCGGCTCAGTCGGTTAAGCGTCCGACTTCAGCTCAGGTTGTGATCTCACGGTCTGTGAGTCGGAGCCCTGAACCTGGCTCTCTGCTGCCGGCACGGATCCTGCTTCAGATCTTCTGTGCCCCTCTCTCTCTGCCCCTCCCCTGCTGGCTCTCTGTCTCTGTCTCTGTCTCTCTCTCTCTCTTTTTCTCGCTCTCTCGATAAACTTAAAAAAAAAAAAAGATAACCCTTTTATCGGTGTATCTTCTGAACAGCATCAGTGATGAAGTAGAGGGAACTCAGGACCCTAGGCAAGAGTCGAAAACACACGATGTAACACGGAAAGCGACAATGATTGCCGGTCTGGGTTGCACTGTATCAGTGGGTCTCTGCTCGCTTCTCCTGTGTCTCAGCAGAGAGAGGTGACCTGGAGAACGCTCCGTTTTTGACACAACACCTGAGCAGCGCGTTCCCCAGAAAAGTGCCGGGAGAATGTTTTGACCAGACGGCCAGGTGTGTGTCACCTGCCTGTTTGTGCGCGACAGCGTGGTGTGTGGGAAACGGCGGGGGCTTCGAAGTCCCAAAGCCTGGGTGTGAACTTCATCTCTGTCACTTCCTCCGGGTGCGATGTCGCCTGATCTTCCAACCAAACCGAAGCCGAATCAAGCCCCGGCAGGTCTGGGCTTTGACATTAGAGCCCTTCCATCCGTTTCGGTCTCCTCGTCCCACGAATCTCATCTCGGTGCAAAAACGTCGCTTTTTTCCTCGAAACCCTACAGCCTGCAAGACACCTAATTAACAGCCTCACTTTGAAAGGCACCTAACGAAAGCCTCCCTGTGTGTCTGGGCACAAGGACTCTCATTAGTGAAGCTGGGCTGGGTGATTATTTATACTACTTCTATAATTAAAAATTCTGAAAGCTAATTACAATTATCCATCAGTATTTCAACACGCCAGGACTGAGATCTTAACCTTCCTCGCAACACTGTTTTTGCCGCTTCTCTGGCTCCAACCCTGTCAGGGCCCCACCACTCTCCCAGACCCCATCGTCTGTTTTCCAGGCAATTCTTGAGCCTCCTGGCCGTCAGAAGGCCTATCTGTTTGTCATCTCTGAAACGGGAAGGGAAGTGCCAACAACTGCCCCCTCCTAATACTTCTGCCATCCAAACAAATGTTTGCAGGATGGGGGCCTGGGATTACGGGCAGCGTGCCTGTGTCGGCGGTCCGTCTCAGCCTGTTCCTCTTGTCCTTCATACAAAGGGCCCTCCTGTGCACCTGCCAGGGCCTCTAGGCATCTCTTGTAAACACCACATGTAATTAGTAGCCATTAGTTCCAGCCGTGGATCAAACAGAGAGGAAAACCAAAATATCAGGAGCTTCATTTAATTAAAGTAACTGCACTGAGAGGGCCCATCTGAGAGTCTCTCGCAAGTAGTTACCGAACCCTAGGTGAGTCGAGAGAGACATTTCAATCTGGAAGAAGTCTGTCTATTACATCATCACCACCATCATCATCAGGACGCCAGCATCATCATAATTATGACGGTGCGTTGGGACCAGAGACTCCCCCCCTGGGTGCGCGGCGCCCCCCGCTGTGGGCACAGGACTCGCGCTGGCACGGACACCAGCCAGGCCCGCTTCAAGCACCTGCCATATGCCGTTTTGCAGGATAGGAACGCTTCTGGAAACCACTCTGTACATCGCGTCTCAAATACCGCAAGGAAGCGGAATTTTCGGGGCACGTGTGCCTGCGGCGTCTTCTGGTTACAAATGGCATCTGGCGAGGAACTTCTCGCCAACAGACTTTGGATGGCGCCAAAAAGGAAGAGAACGCGTGCCATAACCAGGAGGTGGCTTTGACCCTCAGACCATGGTCTGCTAGAATCCGGGGGGAAAGTGCTCTACTTTCAAAGCTGGGGACCGTGGATTGGAAAGCAGTCAGTGAACCCCCTTCACGGGGTCACTCAAAGTTGGTGCGTTTGCTTGGCTGAAAGTGGCTGCAGCTCTTGCCTCTATGACTTAATGCCTTACCAGCTAGAAAATTGGACAGCCATCCCTTTACAAGGGGGGGCGGTTATCTTGTCAAGCAGAGAGGTATTTTGTACTCTGCCTAGGCCTGCTAAGAACCGCGGATGGCCCAGAACAATAGGACAACGATGAGGAAGACCGAGTGGCTCTGGCGCTGATGCGAGCCCCGGCAGGTGCTGACCACAGGGAACAAGACGAAGGAGAAATTTCACCTCAGCCTAACAGAGCTACTTTACGAGAAAGGCGCCGGGACTGCAATTCATGCCTTTTTCCTACCTTCCATCTGCACCTCGTTGGATGAATCCCAAATTGTGCTCAGGGAGAGAGAAAATGGAATCAAAGCTAACGCAACGAGCTTGCGTGCAAATACCAGGACAGTGGAAATTCTTCTCAGTTGGGAACCAGTACACAAACAGGAAGCATGGATTTTTATTATGGTTTACAAACATTCTGTGTCTCTTCTTGCCATAGGAGTATACCTCTCCATGATATTGAACTAAGGTGTGGTCATCTGACTTGCATCGGCCGATGGAAGGAGAACAGCGGGACATGCTGTCTTAAGGTGAGAGCCTGGGGGCGCCCGGGCGGCTCAGTCGGTTAAGTGTCCGACTTCGGCTCGGGTCATGATCTCGCAGTTCGTAAGTTCGAGCCCCGCGTCGGGCTCTGTGCTGACAGCTCACAATAAGTCATTGTAGTTCATCTCTTACTGTGCCTGATTTACAAATGAAACTTTGTCATCGGTACGTACATATAGGAGAAAACAGTATGTGTAGGGTGCAGGTGTCCGTTGGGGGGTCTTAGAATGAATGCCCCGCAGATGAGGGGGACACTGTCATTGCTGTAGCTGCCATAATGACCAGCAATGCTCCAGAGAGTCTCCCCTCCCCGCCCCGGCAGCTTAGACTTCAAACTAGAACGGCAGGAGCGGAGACTCAGCAGACCCGTGATAAAGGTGTAACAGGGGAGAGAAATAACTTTGCTTCACGTCACTGAGGCCAGGGACCGATTTTACCACAGGGCAACCAAGACAATTTAGACTGAGACAATGTAAAACAGACAGACGCTGGTGCAGCACAGCTGGGTAGAAAAATCCACGCACCCGAGAAATAATGGATCGGAAATGGTGCAGCTACTTTAGTGTTGTGCAAAATAGACTTGGGAGCCAAACCAAAAGCAAAGAGAGTCTCAAACTACAGAGAAAGCACAGATTACCCCAAGGGAGCATTCTTCAGACAGGAGACTCCACCAGTGCAGCACACGAAACCCAAATCTTGGGATGCTATTCCTCACGTGACGCTAACTGCAAACCTAGAATTCTATGCAGAGTGTAAACTCACTCTGGGATTGCAGATGGAGGGGGTGAAACCTTCAGGAAAAAGATATGAAATTCACTCCTAGCAAACCCTTACGGAAGGAACCTTTAAAGGCTATCTTTTTGTGGCGCACACAAAATATATATATAACTGCAAATGGCTGGTCTAAAGTACAAGATAAAAAAAAATGTAACAAATCTACAGAAACTTTGACTGCAGGAAATAATAACACCTCTATCTTGTAGGATTAAAATATATATGGAGTTAAAATGTATGAAAAATGTATCATATAAGAGATTCTTAGATTCAAGAACGCTAAGGTTATTGTGTTGTCCAAGGTAGCAGAAAAACCATTGGTCAATTTCATAATTTGGAGATTTAATGATGTATGTTATAATGTCTGCAATGATCACTAAAGGAATAGGCTTGTAGCACCTAACTGCCAAAGTATGAGGGGAGAAATGGGAAAACAAATAATTCGAAATACAGTAAAAAAAAAGGAAAAATAGAAATGTCAGAAAAAATAAGAGGAATAAAATGACATAGTATAAAGTGAATAAAAATGTTTCAGTAATTAAAATCCACATGAAAGAAATAGTGTCACATTTTCTGTTCACAAGTGCCATATCTAAAGTCTAAGATTACAGGAAGTTTAAAAGTAAAAAGGAAGGAAAAAAGTGTACTTGACAGACACAAGTATAACAAAGCTAGCATCACTATTTTAATACCAAACAAGAGTTGAAGAAAAAAACATTACCTGAGAGAGACGGTTACTCATAGTGACATGAGACTCCATGGAGTAGGAAGGTCTGAGGAGTCTAAATAAGCTTGTATCTAAGAGCATAAGTCACAGGGCATGAACCCAAAATTGAAAAATAAATAAATAGAAGAGAAATACACAAATATGAATCATACAGGGAGATTTTTAACACTTCATTTGGGAATTGATGGAACAATCTGACAAAAAAAAAGTGTGTATAGTAGATTGCATCAGCCAATTTAAAAAAAAAACTGACTTAGTGGGCATATAGAATAAGTATATTTAAGAGAATACACCTGGGCACCTGGGTGGCTCAGTCAGTTAAGCGTCCGACTTCGGCTCAGGTCATGATCTCGCGGTTCGTGAGTTCGAGCCCCGCATCGGGCTCTGTGCTGACGGCTCAGAGCCTGGAGCCTGCTTCAGATCCTCTCTCTCTGCCCTTCCTCCACTCGTGCTCTCTCTCTCTGTCTCTCAAAAATTAATAAACATTAAAAAATTGTTTTAAAAAAAAAGAGAGTACGTAGTTTTTATAGACACACTGAGCCAGATCTCAGCAAGTAACAAAGGGTGGATAGCATATGAACTATGTTTGTGAACACAAATGAGAATAGAGTAGGAATCAGTTTTTAAAGATAACTTTAAAAAAAGTCCTATGTCTGTAAATCAATAAACCCTCTTCTAAATAACTCTTTAGCCATAGAATAAGTCATGATAGAAATTAGAATAAATGTAGAAGAGGAAGATAGTAAAAATAGTACATGTGAAAACATAGGAAGGCCATTAATATATATCCTTAAATTCTGATGTTGGAAAAGAAGAAAGCATACAGTTAATGAGAAAATAATTCATCTAAAGATGGTAAAGAAATAATATGATAGGTATAAAATAAATAGATGTAAGGTAATAATGAAGAAACAATAAGAAATTTAAAAATAAAAAAAAAAACATACGGGGAGTCCACAAAGCTAAAAATTGGTTCTCTAATGAATCTAATAAAATTGATAACTCTTTAGGGAGATTTAGCTAGAAAAAAGGAAAAGGTACAAATGGAAAATGTTAAAGATTATGTTGCAATATAAAAACTAATAAGACATTACAAATAAATTCATCCCACTGCATTAAAAATTTTAAAAACTCAGACAAATGAAAATCTCCTACCAAACACTTAAGAAGCAAATAATTCCATATTTTTTAAATGCCAGAATATGGAAAGAGATATAACGTTCCTCAATTTATTTAACGAGATTAACGCAACCACAGTAATTATAGCATTTGACTCAAGCAGTATATGGAAAATTACAAGCCCATCTTTTTGTTTAAAGTTCTAAACAAAGTATTAACAAACTCAATCCAGCATGATTTATAATGTTAATAAGTCGTGAGTAAGTTGGGCTTATCTCAGAAGTGCAAGGTGGACTTAGCATGAAGATGCTATGGTGGTTTCCCACATTAATAGATTAAAAAAGAACAATCATATCATTAACTCAACAGAAGCAGAAAATACGTTTTTGGTAACTTCTAACATCAACTGAAGACAAAATTTTTTAGGAAACTCAGGGGAAGGATCTTCTGTAATTTAGTAGAAAGTATCTTAAAAAATACTATAATAGGAGTGCCTGGCTGGCTAAGTAGGCAGAGTATGCGACTCTTGGTCTAGGGGCTGTGAGTTCAAGTCTCACGTGTGGCATGGAGTTTGCTTAAAATTAAAAAATAAAAAAAATATATACTAAAGCAAGTTTCATTGTTAATAGTGAAATTCGAAAAGTAACATCTTTAGAACAACAGAGTGTTCACTGTTCCACTTACATTCAATATCTTATTAGTACAGTGTTGGGTTTTAGCTAGCTCAGTAAGGCAAGAAAAATGAATTGAAGACCCAAAAATTGGAATGAAAGAAACAAAACTGTTACTATATTTTAGTTACCCTACAGAGATGGGTAATTTGGGGTATGGCTACAGATGACACCACACACACACACACACACATGCACACACACACACACCTCCAAAGGGTATGGAAAGGCTGACTACCCACGTAATGAGTAGGGGAGATCAGGACATCCCTCCAAGCTGGTCCAAATGTGGCTTGGGCAATCAGGCAAAGGAGACTGGCCTGGGGTTTTCATGGTGGTTAGGCGGTAGGACCAGCCTCAAAGTTCTCATAAGCAAGACCCAACTTAAGTGGCTTGAACTCCACACCTCAGCACCGGGCTTTCTCATGGGCTTGCTCAGATGTGGGGCAGCAAAGGAAGTGGAAGAGGGCTTAAAAATCTGGTGCATGGGGCACCTGGGTGGCTCAGTCAGTTAAAAATCCGGCTTCGGCACAGGTCGTGATCTCATGGTCCGTGAGTTCGAGCCCCGCGTCGGGCTCTGTGCTGACAGCTCAGAGCCTGGAGCCTGCTTCGGATTCTGTGTCTCCCTCTCTCTCTCTCTCTCTGCCCCTCCCCTGCTCATGCTCGGTCTCTCTCTGTCTCAAAAATAAATAAACAGTAAAAAAATATTTAAAAAAAATCTGGTGTAGTCGAACATCGAAAGTAGTCAGACTCTTGATTACACTCTCTACAGGTATTGGAAAAAGTGAAAACAACGTAGACTAAGTATCAAAGTTACTATGAGAAAATAGCAAAAGTACTAGGTATAAGATTCATGCACAAATTCAACTGCGTTTCTATAAACTAGCAGCAATGACTACATTTAGGTTGAAATGAAAAGGTTTACAGCAGCATCCAAACTATAAACTACCTAGAAATAAATCTGACAAAAATATAAAAATTTCCAGGGAGAAGATTCGACTCTCAGAAAGCTCTCGACTCTGCCCAAATTAAATGAACTCTACTCAAAACCCTGTTGGAGAGTGAAGCCCTATTTCGAAACTCGAATCAAAAGCGCGTGGCTCTTCCACTGTTTGGCTAACTGACACGTGTTATTTCCACTCACGCCATTGGTTTTGGCTGGAACTTGTCACGTGGCCTCACCTGACTGTGAGGGACTACAGAGTGCAGAGAAGCAGGATTACTGATAAGCACCAGGGTCTCTGCAAGATGCCTTGTAAATCGAACATGCACACATCCTTTGACAGAGTTTAGACCATGAAGAAACTCTTGCACAACTGCACTCAGAAGTATATCCAAACATTTTTTTAACGGTAAAAGTTGGAAAATGATCCAAATGCCCCTCCACTATAGAACGGATAAGTAAGTTGTGTGTTCTCACAAAGGAATACTTAAAACAGTGAGCACTGGAGTCAGCTCATACTGCCTTGCCAGAGACGGTGGTGAACCTTTCTTCCCAAGTCTGCTTGGAGTGGCTTTACAGAGTAGAGTAAAGTATTCACACCACAGAAATGGGCAAATGGTACAAATCAGGACCTTTGTTCTCTGAAGAGCCAGTTGTTAAAGACTTACCAGCACACCGCGACTATACTGCAGTAAAGATGATCAGCTATAGCCATATGCATCAACATAGATAAATCTTTATGTAATGTGGAAGAAAAAGAACAAAGTCATAGAAGAATACACACAGCATTATTCTATTTATCGAAAGTCTCAAAACTGACAAAAATAAGTATAAGAATAACCAGGTAGTAAAGGAAAACTATCAAGGAAACCGAGGATATGGTTTATAGCAAATTTTGAAGGTGGTTATCCAAGGGAGGTTGGTCCCACAGATTGAGAAGAAAAAATACATGAGGGAGAGAGTTTGGTTTATGATTATGTTCTAGTTCTTGGCCTCAGTCTGGAAAAATGAGTATTTGTTTTATAATAGATCTTAATTGTTCAAAAATATTTTCATCCATCCTTTTGTGGGTATGCTAGATTTCACAATTCACACAAACTTATAGTAAAATTAAACTCAGCACTGGAAAGAATAAAAGCAAAAAGAACATATGGAAAATCCAAGAAATGATGTGGAGGGAATGCTTGATTCGGTTGCCCAGAATGCAGAGGGAGAAGACATGCAGCTCAAAATAGGAGGCAGGAGATGATAAACAGCCCAGATTATCTAAGAACTATGGTTCTTTCCTAGGGCTGTGTGGGTGTGGGGAGGGTGGAGAGAGACAAGAATCACTGATAGAGAAGAAATATTTAATAATGGAAAAAAATCCTACATTGAAAAATCATTCTGGTCATGCAGTTCAAAGGAGAATTTCAGACAAAATTAATGAAAAGTTATTTATATCTAGATGTACCTGGGGAAAAAATTATTATTTAAAAAAGTGGGTCAAGGGAGTCCGGTCAAGGATAAAGCAAGAAAAAATATCATGTGGGGTGCAGTCTTTTCTCGGCTCCATTTCTTCCAGCTTGAGTACTGCAACGTCGGGGTTTTGACGGTAAATGTGTGTTGCTCTCAAATTTGTGCCTCACGGAGCTGTCTTACATGCATGTCCTATAAACGCGCAGAAAACATATTATTCAAATATAATTTATTCTATGAGACTGACCAGATCATCACAAGGGAGAACTCAAGAAACAGGAAATCCTGGCTTTAGAGAAATCAGTCCTCCTGACCCCAAATTAGAAGCAAAATTAGATTACTGTTGACAGATACGAGCTAAGTTGTTCCTTGTCTTCTTCTATGATACCTGAAGATATCCATCCCACAGAATATGCTTTACCCCTCGGGTCGGATGGACTCTTGTGCGAAACTGGAAAACCTTTAAAAACAAATAAGCAAACAAATGAAAACTCCTGTTTTTGTTCTAGCCCCCCTGTATTTGCTAAACAGTGGCCAAAATTGTTCCTTCGACTATATCTTCCATCTGCGGTCTGTGGAAACCCAGGATGGAACACAGGGTCCTCAGAGATGCTGCCAGTTTAAACTTCAATAAATACAAAGTATGCATTCAGATGTGTTCTATGCCAAAATTCGACTTGCTGAAGACATTCCCAACATATTAGTTTGGAGCATGACCTCAGAATAAGCTGAGAATGAATCTATACCTCCCAGCCCATCCTCGCTCATTTAAGCTTTTGTGTTTAACATCACAGACCAGGCAGGTTGTACCCGTCCATGCATCCGTTTACAATTTGGCCATTCTCATGTCCACTCCCACAAAGCCACAGAAACAGGCAAACATCCTCAGGACTCATGTACTATAGGCAACAAAGGTTGCGTGCTTGGCCGAGTCCGTTTCTGACTCCGCATAGCCATCACTTCAGAAATACCAAGTGTACCTCATCACATCAAGATTATATCATATTACAGTGGTTTTCACACTTACTGTAAATCTTAGGTTCCTCCTTTGGTTTTCATATTCTCTTAAAGGAACATAAGAGTAAATAGTATTCATGGACTCAAAATTGTGATGAAAACCGTCTGACGACTCCTCTTGTTAAACACCCAGCAGATGTGTTGGGGAAATGCACATAAATTTGTTATTTGCAGTAGCACTTGCCTTGGAAGACAGGTGACTCTTCAACGGGATTTAATGTGTACTTGGTGTAAATAGCCATGTCTACTAGTATCAGAAGATGAGTGTGGGGTGCAAAGCAGGGAATCAGGGTCCTGACAATCCTATGAAGAAGTTCGGCTCTAAAGGGAGAAAAAAGGTGGAGACATCTGCTGGGTGCTCAGGGGAAGAGGTAAGAATATAAAGGTTTTATTTGTTTTTGTTTGTTTGTTTGTTTGTTTTGGTATCTATGAGGGGTAGAATCATAGACTATGCTTTTCTTTTTCATGCTTCTCTGGACTCCCCAAAGTTTCTATAATGAGCCCGCACTGCATTCCTTAATCATAAACTATACTTTCAGAACAACGTATATAATTACGCGTAGTCCATACGACCACAGCCACATAAAATATGGCTTGTATCAGCCACAGGGGACGTGGACTCAGAATAAAACACTGGCCTCAGTGCTCAGGAAGTCAACTCAGAGGTGCATGGGCTGCAGGCGTTAGTGAGGGAATTAGCAGCACCCTCCCAACTGGAGAAATGTCATCACCTCTGAGCAGGGACTGCCCGAGTCACTGTATCCCCAGTCCCTAGCACCGGGTCTTGGTGCATACATGCTCTTCACTAAGTATTTGCGGAATGTGTAACAAGGTAATTTTCAGAAAAAGATAAAATCATGACTAGCATATTCATATGAAAATGAACACTAGTTAAGCATTTTATTTTACCCATAGAATATGAATGAACCAGACACACGTTCTAATCAGTTCAAAGGTAAACTCGAACAGCACAAATTTACATCTAGTAGAGAAATGTTGAGATGAGTTGCAAACAGAGATGCAATTGTTTTTTTCAAAGAGAGGAAGTCAGTTTAAACCCCTGCCCGGCAGGGTAACATTTATATTGCCATCAGTTAACTGCAATTTACAAATGGTTGCGAAAGAGCTCAGAGATAATTGTCAGGGCTGGAAGCTGATAACCCAATAGGGCATGATATATACCACGCAGTTTTCCTTAGAAGCATTTTTTTTTTCCTACAAATGAATGAATCACTGGTGTCATCTCTACATGTAGGAGAGAGAACATTAATCAGTAGAAATACCTTTAAGTCAGGATGAGATAACAACGCTCGCTTATAAGACAAAGCATTGTGTTACTAAGTTGTGTATCCGTCCTGGCTGCTTTGTGAAGACACAGGGGCTGGACTATGTCCTTGCTTAGTGTCCTTGTGGCTGTAAGAAACCGTCGCAGGGCAAACTCTGCCCTGAGGATTTTGATCACATGCTGTGAACATTTCTATTCAAAGCGAGCTTATCTGTAGCAACACGCTACTCTAGAATTGTACCTTATATTTATTAGATTTCACTAGCAGCCGTGGCTTCTACTTCCAATGTGCTCGCTTTACAAGCCAAAACAAGTCCTGATGCTTTTATTCATAACTGCTGGGGCAGGACCCGGCGGGGAGCCCAACCCCGACTGTGATATTTCCACTGCCTGACTGATTACCTAGCATAAAGATTCCACATTTAGGCTGCGCTTAACAACTGGGCATTGATTGTATGGCTGATCCGGAAGTAGGAGGCACTCACCTCTGTTCAGAACCTGTCTGTTCTGCTGGAATAAAGGTTCTTTGCAGGCGGGGAGGAGAATGGTACTAATTTTAGTTTGTCTGGAAATAAAGTGACTGATGTTCTTCTCAATGAGTGAAATTCAGTGGCAACTGTATTTAAAATAATAAAACATCAAAAGCTTCTACTTTTTCATTAAATGGCTAAAAAGTTCCAGGCGCTATGCTACTGGCTTCATATATAATATATCTGATCATTATAACAAACCTCAGAGCTTAGTGGCCATCCATCTGTCTACCCATCTATCCATCCACCAGTCATTCCTTAATACATTTTTCCATTCATCCTTCCTTCCACAATCCATCCATCCATCCATCCATCCATCCAACCATCTATCTGTCCATCCATTTATCGTATGCCATTATACAGACCAGGAATTGTATGATGCATACAGCAAAGTGAGCAAGACAGACACTATCTCCCCCTAGGGAACCAACTCAACCCATCAGCAAATTCCATTAACTCTATGTTCAAAATACATCCAAACTCTGACCACTTCTCACTACGCCAATGATATCACCCTCCACAAGCAATCACAATCCTTAGAGAGACCTTTGATCTTGTCCTGCCTTGTCCCCTCTGACTCTTGCTTGCTATGTCTCTCCTCCTCCTTCAGTCTATTCCAGGCACTCTGGGCTCTTTGCTGAGTTTCCTTCAACATATGAGACATGGGCTTGACTTAGAGGTTTTGTATGAACTATCTCCTTGTCCTCTCTTCCTAGGTTGTTCTACCCCTAGATAACAGCATGGCTGACGTGTCTCTAAATGTTCATATTGATGCCCAATGCAGGGCAGAAATCAACAAGTCTTTGTTGAATGGATGAATGAATGAATGAATGAATACACATATTGGCTAGCAAGGAGAGCTACACTGACACAGTGGTTTTCAACCAGGGGGGCACTTTTGCACTGGAGGAGGTGAAAGAGATCAGAATATGGGGCCCCAAAATAGGCCACTTTGGTATAAAGATTATTCTAAATTAGAGACATTTCAGATTAAAAAAGACGTAAGAATAAAAGCTTTCTATGAGCTTTCTTATCTGACTAAAAGCAGCAACTTTGGGAAAATAAAGCTGCCATAATTTCCTGGTAAGGGTGGATCTACTCCTAGAAGGGAGAACACAAACAAAACTTACCCTGAATCCCTTCTCCAGGGAATTTCATGGTCTTCAAGGATTTGGAGAGGCCATTCATACCTGTGTGGACAAACTGTCTTACTCATTTGTTCCCCTGAAAATCCACTTATCTTTCAAACGAAGTTATTTTTTTCTTCTTTACGTGCCTTTTCCCCTCTTTCCTTCACCTATTGGGAAGGTATGTAAGCCCCCAGTTCTAACCACCCCTCTGAGTGACACATCCCTGAGTTCTCCAGTATATGTGTATGCGGCACATGTAAATAGATTCTGTTTTTTTTTTCTATTAGTCTATCTTTTGTGAGTTTAATTCACAAACAAACTTAAGAGAGTGGTAGAAAGGTGTTTTCCTCCGCTGTACTTTGGCAATGTGTGCAGACACTTCCTGCCTATGGTCACGATCCTGGGCACGGGATTGGGGGTGGAGTTTAATGGCGTTTAGTGGGTAGAGACCAGGGATGTTGCGCAGGACGGCCTCACACAGAACAAGATGTCAACAACGTCGAGGTTGGGAAACCCTCAACTAGCGGTTATGACAGGCATCTGAAAATTAACTTTATTGACATATAAAATTATGTAGCATAAATGCACCCATTTTAAGTATACAGTGGAAAGGAAGTATACAGAGGAAAACACCTTTCTACCACTCTCTTAAGTTTGTTTGTGAATTAAACTCACAAAAGATAGACTAATAGAAAAAAAAACAGAATCTATTTACATGTGCCGCATACACATATACTAGAAGAGTTTGGCCAAATAAACCTATAAACCCCTATAAACACCGCTCATATTTCCATCTCCCTAAAACACGAATTCAGGCCCATCTTCAACCAATCCCTCTCCTCACCAGATAGCCACCGATCTGACAATTATTACAGCTGAGTTCCCCTACCCTCGAATTTCTCGTAAATAAAATCACATATGTTCTCTTCTGTCTTTGGCTTCTTTTGCTCAAAATCATGTGCTTGAGATGTATCCATATAGTCACGCGTGTTCGTAGTTTATTCATTTTTATTGCTGAGCGGGATTTACTGTATGAATATAATGCACTGCTTTTTTCTCCCCATTCTCCTGCTAAATGACAGCTTACATTACTTTCTGTTCTGGGCTATGAGGAACAAAGCCGCTTTGGACATCTGCAGAAGTCAACATTTTGGATATACACTTTCATTTCTCTCGTATCAATACCTAGCAGCTGAATCATTGGGTCATACGGCAGATTTCACCACATAGGACACAGACTAAATGGTTTTCCAGATGGTCGTGGCATTTTACACTCCCTTTAGCAGTCTATGAGAGTTCCTGGAATCGTCCACTGTGTTCATTTCAGCCATGTGGAGAGTGGGATTAACAGAAGTTGATTGGGGCGTTTATTAAAGCTTTGGTTACTCTTCGTGAATTCAGATCTCTCTCTCCAGAAGGGCCGTGTGCCCTAATGCTGTGCTACCATTAGGCCTCAGAATTGTAAGCCCTCGGGTCTCTGAACCTGCAGAGTGGACGTCTGTGAGGCTGGTAGACCAGGAAGCTGCAGCCTTGGGATTGCAGCATCGCGACACAGCAAGGCTGAAAGTCTTCAGAACCGGAAGACATGAAACTCAGAGAGAGAAGCACATGCGACCAAATCATGAGATTTCTTTCCTGCTCCGGCCCCAGCCCTTACCTCCTAGACCAAATTTTCATGCGCTAATACTACTTGGGAAAAATACTATCCTAATGTTTGGGGTGCCTCCAGATTCAAATCCGGACCAGAGGTCTGACTATGTTTGGCTGCTTTCTCCTCATCTGGGCAAAGGCTGCCTCTCATTGGTAGGTTTGCAGCTCTGCTTTTACCAACTGGTCTTTGGTTCTCCTAGTAACATTGTTCCCCTGTAGTTTAGTTATTTTAAGTTTCTTTGTGCCCTCAACTCTTCAATGGCTTTACAGAAAAGGTTGATTTTGGAAATTTCCTGAGGTTTCATTAGAAATAAAGCCATTTCACACCTCTGCGTGTGAGACATGGACGTGAGTCCTCCTCTTAAAGCAACATGTAGCACATTCCATGAGCCTGGACTTACAGATACTGTAGCCACTCAAAGACAGGCGATTAACCAATTTAGGGGGTCAGAGTAGACTTTCCAAGAGGAATCTAGCCTCAAAACCATCAGTAGGAAGTCTCCAAAATAGGAGACAGGTGGCAGAGTGTTTCAAAGCAAAGAAACAAGAGTCAGGAGAGAGTTTAGTGGGCAAATGAGAGATCAGGGTTTTCTTGGAGAGCAGGGTTGGAAGTGGGAATGACCACAGGGTGCTGGACCTGTACCAATAGGTAGCTTCTAGCCACACGTGGCTATTGAACACTGAACTGTGTGACTGGTTCAAATTGAGGTGCATCATAGACGTAATATACACACTGGGTTTCAAAGATTTGGTACACAAAATAGAAGGCAAAATATCTCGTTAACAATGTTTACGTTGAGGACATGCTGGAGCAGCAATATTTCAGATATACGGGGTTAAATAAAATATATTATTGTGTAGTGCTGGACGAGAGAGTTATGCAGCGTCAGACCATGAAGGGCCCTAAGAGTCGCCATCAAGAGTTTGAATCATGCACAGATTCAAGGGGAAAGATATGACCAGATGGATGTGTTTGGATTTTAGAGGGTTAATAAATAGCTCCTGTTTTTCTGGGTTCGGAATCGATTGAGTGTCAGAGGCAAAAGTCAGACAGATGGAAATAAATATGCGAGTTTTATCACTAGTAATAGCAGGATTTGAAGAAAAAACTTTAGATCTATAGCCGCCACGGGCGTGCTAACCATTCACCGAAGAAATTAAATTCACCACTTAGAGACTGACAGCGGCAGGGTCCCTCTACAGGCCATGGCGATGGATGTTCTCTATGGACAGAAAGATCCCAAAGACTAGAGACAGGGGAACAGGTGGACATGAGTATTGCCCGGCTCCTTTTCCTAAAAGCTCTGGCCAGGTCTTTGGGGAGGAATAAGAGGGAGAGAAAGAGAGGGAGGGAGGGGAAGTGGAAAAGAGAGAGGGAGAGGGAGGGGGAGAAGGAGAGACAGAGGGGGCAAGAGGGACAAAGGGAGGGTTGGGAGGTGCCCTGTGGTCCAGCGTTCTCCTAAAGCATTTTCACTGATGCCGTGTGAGTTACCTACTGCTGTTCTAACAAATCATCACACACTTAATGGGTTAAAGCTATGTACACCTGATGTCTCACTGCTCCAGAGACCAGAAGTCTGGGTAGGTTTGGCTATTTTCTTTAATCTGGGTTTCAGAAGCCTGAAATCAAGGGGTCAGCTGGACCAAATTTTCATCTAGAAGTTTGGGAAGGATTCATTTCCAAGCCTGTCCAAGGTGCGGACATAACCCAGGTCCTCGCTGTCGTAGGACTGAGGTCCTGTCACCTGGCTGGCTGCCACTGGGGCCACCAGTAGCTCTTGGAGATCTCCCTACAGCCTTTGCAGGGTGAGCCCGTACCTCTCAAAACTAGCAACGCTTCCTGCCCTCGGAATCTCTGTGAACATCACTGCTGTCAAATCTATCCTGACTTCTTCTTCCAGTCTGAAGGGGTCCCCTTCCTTCAGGGCTCCCGCAGTTAGATTGGTCTCACTCGAATAACCCCGGATAATCTCACTATCTGAAAGTCCATGACTGTAATCACTTCTGCAGAGTTCTTTTTGCCAGTTGTAACATATGCACAGAATTGGGGGACCCGGGTGTGGCTATCTTCCAGGGGCTCTCCCTACTACAGGCAGTAAATGAAATCTAGACGTATCTATTTTCACATCCGTATTTCCTCTTGTCATTAATTTCCTGGGAAGTAATTAAAATTCAAAGTCATTTTCCTTACTTCAGTGTCCTCCTTTATAAAACAGGAAAAATACTGAAGCTGTTATAAATTGTGTCTGATGGTCGCAATAATACCAGGCACATGGAAAGGGCTCAATAAATGCAAGCTATTACCTTTATAAAGAATGGTGACCTGCCTAGTGGACAGGCCACCAATACCTGCACCAACGTGTAAAGTTAAAATCCTACAGAAAGGGGTCACACTGACCGAAACCTATGGCCTCAGAGCCCCGAATCAGGGGTCCCATCAGAAATGTTGGACTTCAGCTGTTATTTCGTTCCCACAGCACATCCTGGCTTCCAGTGTTCCTGGGTGATAGGCTGCATCTTCCCCAACTTTGGGGATCAGCTGAAGTAGGCCGGTGTTCCATTTGGGGAGAGTGTGCATTGCGGCATGCGTCAATCAGTTCGTAAGTGATTGGTAAAAGAGAAGACCAAGTCAGGATACTACCGAAGACAGATGAGTTTTTCCTACCGCACCAGTTCTGCACCACCCAGCAGCAAGAATGGCTGGATGGAACACCCACTGGCTGGGAGCAGCCCCACGGAAGAACACCCTAGGATACAAGCTGCCCTTCTCCACCGGCCTCTCCCCTGGCCCAGCTTGGCCATGGACCCTGCCTACTTCCTGCCTACTTGGAAGCACTTTACTCCAAGGCACTAAGCTACTGTGTCCTAAAGAAGCACGAGACCATGAATAGCCTGGGCCACCTTGCAAAGCCAGGATCTGCCCCAGCCAGGACCTGCCTCAGCAGCTACGCCTTCTGAGCCCACATCCTCAGCAGCCTGAACTCTCTCTCACTTCCACTTGTCAGATTTTATATATATATACATTTGATGCTCTGATTACAAAATAGCGTAGATTCTGGATGGTCTGGTCTGCCCTGGGCCCTATTGTCCCCCTAAGTCACATTCTCCCCCACCCCACAGATTCAAGAACCCAGAAATACATATACAGTGTTTGATAATTTGAATTATTTTTTCAAAGCAACTGCGACTCATCCCCACTGCATGAGGTTGTTCAGGCCCCCCGATACCCATTCATCAAGATGAGACCAGTATATCCCCACTGATGCCAGGCTTGGTCACGGAACTTGCTTTCGCCAATGAAATGTGAGAGGCAGAGGTGTATATCACATCCATGTGGATGCTTTAAGTGCCACCCTGTGGCTCTGCCTTCCCTCCTTTTTCTCAGTGGGAGGAGGAGACGCAGGTCTCGGTCTAGGAAGCCACCTAAGCATGAGTGGAGACCATGCGGACACGGGCTGAAGCCAACCTACAGAAAGTCGTGTGATGTGACTTGGAGTAAGTGGTTTTACTCATAAGCCATCGAGCTTTGGGGGCTATTTGTTACAGCAGTGCCACTAATGAAAGCTGATGGATACACATGCTTCATCAGGAATACCTGCCATGACTCAGCCCCAGGATAATTAACTGCGGGCTTCCCTTGCCCAGGGCAGACCTTCCAGCACCTGGCAGATAGTAGGAGCGTTTCCTTCAGATGGTGTTGTGGACTGAATTGTGTACTGCCCTACAGGAGCCCAGTGTGACTGTGTTTGGAGGCGGGGCCCTTCGGGATGTGCCTAACTTGAAATGAGGTGCTAAGTGTAAGGATCTGATTTCAACAGGACTGGTGGCGCTCGAAGAGGAGGAGACACCAGAGGCCTCAGGTGCAGGTGCAGCAAGTAAGGCCACCTGGGAGCCTGGAAGAGAGCTCCCACCAGTAAGACTGGCCTCGGACCACCTGTCACCTCATTCTAACTTAATTACCTCTTCAAAGACCCTCTCTTCACATGTGGTCACACTCTGATGTATTAGGGGGCGAGGACTTTCAACATAGGAAAATTTACCATAGGGTTCTGGGAGAATGCAATGCAGCTCCTAACGGCATATACCTTGAATCTTAAAACATCTTGCTTGATCATCCAGTCCCATCTTCCATTGCTGTTGTGAAATCGGAGGCCGCTGTTACAGACGGTGTGGGTGTGAGGAGAGAGGGCATGCAGGGCGGGCCGTTTTGTCTCCATGTGACGCATACACAGGGATGCTCTGTCTGTTACTGCAATCCCCCTTGGCCTACCCTCATGACCTGAGACACACACATCTATAATTCAGGTGCCGTGTGGGTAGAAATACAGATCTGGGTGTCCTTGGTAAAACAGGGGACCAATTTGGACCATTGTCCAAAAAATGAATGGGAACCAAAGCCACGTGAGTTGATGGAATTACCCATCCTAAGATGGCTGCCGCAACAGCGAAGGCAAGGTGGGATTTTGAGAAGGAGCGAGCGAGGAAGATGGCCCTGAGCAAGGCTGAAGATCGGCAGCAGCTCCCACCGGATGAGGGCTCTGGCCAGCATGACTGAGGATGAGGGCTCTGTCGCCAGTGCAGACGCGAGCCACAGCCAGCAGTCAGATATTTAAGCTGTGATTGGAGGCCGAGAAGACAGAACGGTGGAGACAGTGTTGGAAAAGAGTGACGGCAGATGGCATCTACTTACAGTAACAGCTGGAGGGAAACATGGGGTCCAAGGAATTGTTTTTAAGATGAAATGTTCTCCCCTCATGTTTGAATGCAATGAGGAGGGACTTGGCTGGAAACACGTAAGAGGGGGACTCATTAGGGTTTAAAGCCCTGGAGAAGATGAACGGGGAGGGAAGTAGAAGCCAGAGGCTGTGTGGAGAGATTCAGCGGAAAAAGCTGCACCTTCCACTGAACTAGGAGCCGGGACAGAGGAAGAGGAAGAGGAGGAGGAGGTGGAGGGACTAACCTAGAACTGATGGTGGGGGAGGGAGCCCATCCACTGATGTGACTCCCACGCATTTATCAAGCATCTATGAGGTGCCAGGACCGTGCGTGATGGCAGGGTGGGAGGGGGCTGCGGAGGAGTGGGGAGGTGGGTGTCAGTGAGTGGGATCTTGTTCTCCCTCTTACTCTTTTTTTCTACATCCTGCAAATATTCTATCATAAGCATTTTTATGATACACAGAAGTGAATATATATTTTTAAAATTATTGTTTTATACATTAGAAAGCAGAGACAGATTTATCCAAACCAGGCATCTGGAATAGGATTGCTTCTGAAACTGAGCACTAATTTTAGGGCTAAATATTTTGGTAGCTAAACCCAAAAGGACGGTTTTTATGTAACATAGAATTTATCTGATCAAGGAATGCATTAAAATGCTGGTGGAGAGAAACTCGGAGCCCCCTTCCAGGAGAAATGCACATAAATCCTGATGTAAGAGACAGGGTTAACATAACAGATAATGTCTGACTATTGCCTTTGGGAGGAAATAAAAATATTTTCAAATGGCCATTGCTTATACTTCCTTCTGATGAGTGTAGAGGAGATAGTGCGATACCATGCCTGCATCAGGGCATCTCACACACATTACAAATGTGTTTATGGCTCCAAGTGAAATGTTTTCTAAAGGTCTAACTTTACCTAGAGACGAGCTGTGGGAAACTAGGAGAATGAGCAGTTAACACAGACAGCCTCTCAAGAAACATCGAAAGCCCCAGGTGAGTAATTTTTAGAGGGAATGCTATATATACTGCAGGAAGAAAGTTCTGGAAATTGGCCAAATGGGAACCAAGCTTCCTATTCTAGACTCTGTGTGAATAAAGTCAGGCAATCACAGCACTCACGCCTTGTCAGCTTGTTCCCTGGAGTCTGCAGAGATCTCCAGGGCAGGGCCCATGGCTTTGGTTTCATCCATGTGGGGACCCACAGGCACACTCGTGAGGATGTGGGTCCCTGCGCCCCAGGTGGGTGTCTCGGGAACTGTGTCCTGACAGTATGTTCCATGTTCCAGTGTTGGCGGGGGGCTGCTCAGAAGCTGACCACCAGTATGAAGGGGAGCCACTCAGCTGGCCCAGCCCAATGTGCACTCAAACCATTTTCCTGGGTAGGGGGTGGGGGAGTGGAGAAATGTCTCATGGGCTTGAATGAATGTGATTTCTTGCAGGACTCTCAGAGCTTGAAGGTTGAGGGATCAGTGAGGGGAGCCCTTGCTTCCCCTGCCCTGACAGAGGGGTGTGGCTTGTGCAGTTATGAAGGCAAAAGCCTTGGGGTGTGTCAGAACTGGACCTGGCCCTCTAACCTCTCTTCATCACCATGTGGCTTCCAGCAACTTTCTTCACTGTCCTTTCCTTCAGTGTCCTCAGAAGTGAGAGGCACAGGGCAACAAGACCACAACGGGAGGGGTGATTGAATGAGGGAAAGATAGACCGCTTCCAGCCCTTTGCCTGCGCAGGAGAGCAAATCGCCAGCCAGCTTGTTTCTAATGGCGTCAGAAGACGGGTTCCACCCACAGAAGCCTGGGTCACAGGCTCACACTCACCCATGCAACAGGGCCCTGCAGAGGCCGTTTCCAAAGAAGAGGATGAAAAACCAAATAGATTCAAAAAGGTTTTGAGAAATAAGCCACTATTTGATGTGTTTGGGCCATTGTCAGCAAGGAGATGTCCTTGAGTCTCCGTTGGTCATGTGTTGGGTTTACTCCATAAGGACACTGATGATGGTGAGGTTGGGGGTGGAGAGAGGCAGGGCGCAGGGCAGAAAGCTGACAGACAGTCTCACGGAGCCACGAGAGGGTCTCCAGAGCTCATAGGGAGCACCTTCTCAGGGCCCGGAGACATAACTCCTGCTCCCACTCCAGGGCTGAGGGACACTCAGGTCTGGAGACAGTCAACGCTCCAGGCAAATCCAGGCTTGCTCTCCAAAATGATAGACCCAGGTCAGAGCAGGTGAAGCCAGAGGCCGGGAGTATATTTCTCATTCACTTCTATCCGGGAAGGTTAGGAGTGGGTGGCAAACGTGAGGAAAATCAGACAAGAAAGTGAATTCTCCCCTGACAGGATGGAGAAGAAAGATGGGCACAGGAGAGATTTATTTCCTCCAAGTAAACATAACCCGGAGTATTTTTCTTATAGGTCATATTCATTTACCAGTGCTGAGAAAATCATTCCCTGTCATGGTCCCCACACCATAAGTCACTTGCAGAATTTCTTTATCAAGACCAGATAAGGATCAGGGGGGAAAATGATCTGGGCAGAACAAAGATCCTTTGCCTCCTAAATCTGGGAAGTCGTAATCTTCATATGAATAGCTTAAATTGCTCAGCTAATGAGCTCATCCTTAATTTCCTACAACAATGGCAGTTTCCACCAGCTTTTTATCAAACCTGAGCCGGGACTCATCATAAGATGGTGAATGATCTCTTGCCCATTATTTTTATCAGTACCACTGATTTATTTATTGCTCTTAAAGGCGTCACTGTGTTTGTACATTCTCTGGGAGAAAGGAGAGTGAGGGCATGGAAACATTCCACTGGAGAATTCGATCAAGGTATCTTATAGGGTCTCTTTTCTTCATTTTAGCAGATGCCCTCTCAGACTGTAGTAACCCCAGCCTCCCCACGCACATCGGCACCCACCATGGCAAAGAGCTCAGTGTCTCCTTGAAGTGTCCTCCATCGGAATATATTTTTGACTACCTCTCTGGATTTTTATGCTCAAGTTGTCTTATTAAAAAAAAAGCTGGATGACTGATGATGATGATAGTAACAGCAGAGATGAGATAGCACCAAAGGAAATTAACTCTTCAACTGCCCAAGTTCAAAACCCTTTCTCGATCTTTACCTCCTGCCTTGAGGAGGCTTGGAGAAGGAGTCCACCATTCACTGACCTAAGATTTCCCTAAATGCTAAAGATCAATGCAACAAAATCTTATCAAAGCGACATCTCCTGTTAGTGGTACTCGGAGGGTAAACATAAAATTCATGCTTTGCGCTCTGGATGAGTTCCTGCCTGTACAGCTGAGAACCCCATAACCTCTGGGGCTACTTCCCGGGGCTTCCCATTCAAGGACAGGGGAAAAGGACCTAGAATAGCTATTCGTTGTTTGGATGGAAAAGGATACATCCACATCTACATCCAGTTGTCAAAACCGTGGCTTGATAGAGACTTTCTCCCATTACTCCCTGACAACCCACCCCCACCGTTATTTATATGTCTTGTCGTGTACTGTTCCAAGGTGGTGTGCACGGTGTTCCTCTATTGTCTGCAAAGCGGTCAGAGCATTCGGTGAAGAATAGTGTGTTCTGTTCAGTGATGAAAATGTGAGTTGCATCCAATTAACCTTTATCCTGATGGTTATATTAATTTGAGCAGTCTGACTGTGAGGAAAAAACAGCCTTCCTTTACCTGTGTCAACACAGCTCATTATCCCCTTAAAGACTGGCCTGACCTCAGCCCTCAGGAAGCCCTCCCTGATTTATTCTGCCCACCATCACCTTCAAACATCCTTTTATGTACCCCTCACCCCACTTACTTGCTTAGACTAATAATTCACAATTTGGATATTCATCAGAATCACCTAAGGGCCTCGGAAGTCTATATATGAAGGCAACTGGATCCAAGTTCACGGATTTGGATTGGTGTGGGCAGGGATGTGGCCCAGGCATCTGCATTTTTTAAACTTTCCAGGGGACTCCACCATCTGGCAAGGGTGAGACCCCCCCCCATGGTTAGATGTGCTGCACACTGGGGTCACGACCTCCAAGAATTCTGATTCACTTGCTCAGGGTGGAGCGTGTGCATGGGGACTCCTAAATTCCTCCCTGGTGATTCTGTTGCAGAGGCTGGTGGAGAGGAATGGACTGAGACTTTATCTGTTGTGCTACTGGGTATTACAGGAACATAATTATGTCATGAGCAGGCCTGCTTCCTTGTTCCTGAGAAGGTTGGAGTCCTAGAGAGTGCAAGGTCCAGGAACTATAGGGAAGCAAATGGCTTTTTCACTCTGCCCTCCTAGATTCCCTGGCTGGGGCTCTGTAAACTAGATTAACAAAAGACAGAGTAAGGACAGAGTAAGGACAGAAGTTTAATAATACATATGCATCTACACACACACACACACACACACACACACACACACACACAGGAGCATCTAATGATGAGTAACCAAAAAGGATGGTTAGGACTTGGGCTTATATAGAACCTCAGCCATAGAAAAATATGTTTGTAGAGCAGTGACAAGACAAAGGAAGAGGGCTTTACATTTCTAGGAGAGCAAATTTTGGGAAGCCGAGTACAAGGGGGTTAAAGGTGAACAAGGGGTAGTTGGTAAGGTCGGTTGTGTAGATGCCTCTGGTGCTGTCTCTGGTGCTGATCACAGTCTGGTGTTGTCTCTGGTGATTAACTTCTGTCCTTCCTGGTAGAGAGGGGAGGGGAACGCCTTCACAAATTTATGTCCTGCTTCTAGACAAATAGGGGGAGGGCTGAGAGCTTTTTTGTACCTGCCTCTTCTCAATGGTCTTCAGCTCAAAATAATCCCTAAGCCAAAGTGACGTATTTGGGGCCAGTATGTCCTGCTGCCCTATAACACATTCACTGTTCAACCTTCTCCGCACAAAATCCCAACACTGTCTACAGAGGAATCTCCATTCCCACCTGGCATTCATCTCCTCAAGTCCAGATCCAAGTGGTGTGGCATCTTGTGCTTATCGAAATTGGAGAAGGGTCCTCTTTAAGAAGAATTCCACGCTGTAGATAGAAATTTAGATTTAAGGGCTCTCATGTGGCGCTGAAACTCAAGCTGCCTTGGGTCCATGGTAAATGTGGATCTGGTGTTCCCCAAGTGGGTTTGGTGATATTTCCAACAGCCTTTGACTATATCTTCAGATAGACCTCCTTTCTCTGATACGTCCGTTGTGTTAGGACCAGGGCCATTTTCCTCACTTTAGGGGCCGTTCTCAACCTTGGCATTGCACTGGGAGATATTTCGTCCCATGTCACAAGTAGAGGAAAGCTCAGGAGAAAAGGTCATTTATTCCCCCAGAGGATGCACCCAGCTCGGCGAGAGGCATCGGCCTTAATATATGGAATGCATTTTGCCCAGACCGTGACAATCATTAGAAATGGGCCTTTGGTGTCATTACCCCAGAGTCATCCTGATGAAGTATGTGTCCTGTGAGTAGACAGAAAACATTAGAGCGCCCTGAGCTGAATTGGTCAGCTGAAAATACTGGAGCGCCTTATCCTTGGAAGGAAATTAAGCCATTTATTGGAGGATAGAAGTTCAGTATAATAGTTAAAGCAATCTGACATTTCCATAAATTAATAAAATGTGTATGGTTGGCATAATTCAATGTGTAAAAGCATTGATCTCTCCTCTCTGAAGTCCAGGAGGATCCCAGGCATTGGGAAGAGACAGGATCTGAGGACCAGTAACGTTAGATGAGTCAAGGATGAGGCTGCCTGATCAGGAACCGCACACACGCACGTACTTGCTCATTCACACACACACACACGCACACACTCGCTCATTTACACACACGCATGCACACACTTCTCATTTACACACACACGCATGCACACACTTGCTCATTTACACACACGCACACACTTCTCATTTACACACACACATGCACACGCTTCTCATTTACACACACGCATGCACACACTCACATGTACACACGCACACACTTGCTCGTTCACACACTCGCATGCACACTCGCTTGTTCACACACACACACACACACACACACAGAGCTTAGATCTGAGCTAACTGTGGTTCTTTCTCCGTCTCTTCTCCTTTCAGGGCTGTGAGCTCCCAAGGACAGGCACCATTTGTCTGAATGGATCTTCCAGTTCCCACACTAGCCTGGAGCCTGGAGCAGAATAAGCACTGGGGAGCTGCCTGCTGCAGGAATGAACGGCTGGGAATGAGTGATCAAGGGCGCCTCACTTTGTAAGTTCCTCTGCTTTGATATCCCACTTACTGCCTCACACACTCAAGTTCACTAACAGTTGGTGAGTTAGGTTGTGATCTACTTTCCTGGATGACCCACGCAGGGACACAGACCCTGTTCCCAGGGAGGCCCGCTGGGGTCTGGGTGATGGTTCCAGGCTCCTCAGGCACTAACCTGGATCGTTGGGCAGCGCCTGACTTCCTCCCCAGGTCTATTTCTTTACCTACAAAGTGAGGATAATAATGGTACCCACCTTATAGGAATGAAATGCGACAATATCTTTAAAACGCGTGGTGCAGCGTCTTTTCATGATAAGCAAGAAAGGCCCGCTGTTATTGTTTCTGCTCTTATGAAAAAGGTTGAGGTCAAGTTGCCACATTATTTCAAGACATTTTGCCTTCTCTTCCTTCCTGTCCCCAGAGTTCACGGGCAACCTTTTCGCAGTGAACATAGTCTTAGTGAGGGTAATAATAGCATGATTATAGCCTCAACTCACCTGGAAGAAGTCCAAAGCAACAAGTAAACATAAGACTCTCTAGGGAGAGGCACGCATGATGACTGAAGGCAAAATGGTGCCTTCAAACCCAGCCAGAGCAAAATAGATCACACTGATGTCTTAAACTAACCCACAAGCAAATTATCCCCTGATTCGGCTCCACTGTTTAATTAGGGTAAGACAGCCAACGCGGCCCAGGGCAAACAAACCATTTTAATGAGCAATCACAACAAAATTAATGATGCTGACAGGTAACAAAGTATCTACATTTGTTTTTCTTGGGTGTAGGCACAATGGGATGTTGAATTAGGTCAAGGGCCTGAGTGGGCAGGGGCAGTAAATGCCTTGCTTGCTCTGGAGGCCGGCCAGCCTGGCCTCTTCGAAGCCGCCCTGGAGCCGCAGAAGGGTTGTTTGCTGGCTCCTAGTGGGTTGTGAGAGCCCCATCCCGATGAGGCCCCTATACTGCAAAGGGTATGCCTGGGCTGAGGATTTTTACTTCCGCTCAGTGACCCCAGACCTTATCCTGCTGCCCAGAACATGGGAGAAGAACTCGAGCATTATACAGTTGATGAAGCGAGTGACTTCTAAAACCCCCTGAGAGTCTGTGACCACGTGGAGACACAGGTAGTAGGGAGAAGAATCCTTCCAGGTGGGTCTGAGCAGAACAGGATGGGCCGAATAACCCTTCAGAGTTTTATCTTTATGGACAGAATCGACTTCTGTCGCCCAGGTTATGCCATGCATGTCAGAAGGCTCAGACTTTTTCTTCATGCCTCCATGCCTGCAGTTTTCCTGGGTGGTGTTTCCTGAAATACGGGGATTCTACTCAGGGCAGTGATTAGAGACATTTGTAGATGGGGTTGTGCCCAGAGTGCCAGAGAACACAGTGCCAGCTCACAAGGGCCGTTCCCCTCAACCATCCTGACGACCCAAGCAGGACGCTCGGTCTGGTGCTGGTTTGGTTTAACAACCATTATGCCCCATCAGAACAGAAGAATTGGCCGTCGGAAGAACCTAGAACACAATACGTTTTTCCCTTTTTCCTGTTTTTACTTTTATTAGTTCATTTTCCTTCATTGCATTTAAACTTGAAATATAATTTCTTTATCAAAGGCGCTCATTTAGGTAGACTTGATCTAACTACAGCATAAATTACCCAATAGCACAGGTGAATTGGGAGTCACAGCCCTGGCAGTGGGTTTGGCCCCGACTCAGCATTGCCCTCGGTGACCCAAATTTCCAAGCGGCTGTGGAAGCACAGTGGACGAGTGTGGTCAGCAGGGCTCAGGCCAACCCCACTTTCTGTCTCCTGCATGTTAGGCTTCTGTAAATCTCCTCCAAGATAAGGCTGCTGTGCCGCCCTGAGTTTAGAGAGGTGTTCTGGACATACGGGGCAGGGTGAGCAAGCTGGAATCTCTGCTCGGTGCTGCTTTCTGGGCATGAGCGTGGAAGTCGGTCGAGGAACCTGGGTCTGAGGAGTTTCTCGGGAAGAAGATAACTCAGCATGAATGAGGCCGGGATAAGAGGCAAATGCCACCTGGAAGCTGGTTTACCCTGTTCTCCAAGCGGCACAGAGACCAGCCAGGAAACAATGCATCAGAGTGTCCTGGGCTCACGTCTGCCTGACACCCGAGGTCACCTGCTATATGACTTTGGACGTGGGCAGTCACCCCTTCAGCATGACTTTCCTTATCTGCAAGATGGAAGGAAACTTGTTCAGTGTGAAATGGGACTGTGGAACGGAACCTAATGCAATGGAGACCAGCACCACTTACTGGGTGCAGGGACAGGAGTGATTATTTCTATGATCGGACAACTGGAGGCGTCCATCTTCTTGAATCTCCTCTTTCTTGATGGGCATCAGTTTCAAGGGCCTCCATCACTGGCCATGATTCCCAACAGTCATGCAAGAAAACATTTGCTTCCCAGCCAACCCGCGTCTCTCCAATGGAAACCAAACCAACACTGCAGAGGCTCATTTGAGTTTCGCTTTCGTATTCAATTGCAGGTCCCTGTTACGGCGCGTTCTTCATTGTGTGTGTTTAGTGGAATCTGTGTTCATTAAATCTGTTGTCATCACCTGCCGTTTGAAGCTGATTCAGCCATTAGCAGCTTCTCTACATTTCTATAAATATTTAAACCACTGATACTTGGTAATCACCTTGGAATAAAATTAGTAAAAGGACGTTGACTCACCATGGTTATTAAGAAAGGCAGCCTAATCCTTAGTGCTGAAGTGCATCTTGCTTCCAGGACATGAAATGTGAGTAAGCAGATTTGAAAGTACAATAGGAGTTTTTTCTTCTGTTTTGTCTTACACCAAGTAAGTCATTTGGACACCCGAGGCTCTCCACCACTTGCCCTGTGTCTTCCTCGCACGGGTACTTCTGGCCAAGCTTGGGAACGGTTCCATGTGGTCTCTTTGGCTACATCTGCATACTCACGTTGAGCGTGTTGACAACAACCTTATCTGTTGGACTTGCAGACTGAGCATTCCGGAAGATGGAAGCCTTCTTAGAAATGATAGTGACCTCTTGTCCAGGTGTTCAGAGTATGTTTCTGGCTAAGCAAAACTACAGAGGATTTATTTTCTTTATAACAATCCAGCCCAGACCCCTGTGTTGGGTGTAGCAAATCATCCTCTTCCGGGCTAGCAGCTCCCCGTGACAGATGTAACCAACTCATCCCAGCACCGTTTCCCACCGATCGAGGTTTAGGCACCATGATCTTTCCCAGCACCACTTTTTGCCAGGTAATGGGAGCCATAATAAAACCTGCCTATGGTCCCGGATCTTGACTATGTCTCCTTAATTTAATTACATCTCTTTTTCCTATAAAGAAGAAATCCTTCTACATCCAGTTGGGGAATTCTCCTAAATTTGCAATCGATGTTGACATTAACTCGTCAAAAGTTCTGCTGCTGCCTTTTGAAATCTCCTGAGTGAGACTGGCTGGTATTTGGACCAACATCTTGCTGGGGTTGCTTGCCCATGACAGAGCTTCCAGATAAAGTTGGCGACTCGCTCAGGGTCACAGAGATTCACAGAAGAGCATCTATATCTGTACCTACTGCCTCTCCAACCACTGGCTTACAACACTTGCCCAAACACACGTACCATTTCCCAGTGGTCTGAAGGGACTGCGTCCAGCGTGGAGATTTTCAGCGGGAGGTGTTTATGAATGTCTGGGGCTCGCCTGCACTTTCCACCTCCTTGAACCCTTATGCCCACTGTAGTGCCCTCTACCCGGCAGACTCTCCCTGAGTCAGGAGTGTCCATCCTCCCTGGCCCCTTCTGAAAGAGTTTGTCTTTTAACGTCATTTCCCTCAAAGCAGGAGCTGCACCAGTGGTGTCAGCCTTTCCTTTCTGAAGAACAAACCACTGGAGATCACGTGACCGGGCACGCTCTCTACCTGCCCTGTGAGCTTCCACTCTCTGATTCTGGTAGTGGCAGAGGACTCGTGGAGCATCAGAGATGCTCTCGGTGGCTCGCAGCTGGGTCCCGCACACACTGCCAGGCTCTGGAGTCCATCTGCAGGGGGAGGATGTGCTGAGTGTGGCAGAACAATCCAAGCAAATGCCGCCTATCAGCTTTCAGAAGGATTCTACGTGAAACGCTAGTGGTCCAGTGACCTTCGCCTTGGGCTTGTCTCAGTTGGCGTGGGCTGCGTAACAAAGTACCCGGCGTGAGTGGTTTAAATAGCACACATTGATTTCTGGAGGCTGGAAGTACCAGATAAATGTGTGAGTGTTCAGTGTCTGCTGAGGACCCTCTTTCCCGGCTTAGAGGTGGTCCTCTTCTCCTGGGTCCTCACATGGTGGAGAGAACAGTCCTGGTGTCTCTTCCTTTCCTTACAAGGACACTAATCCCATCATAGAGCCCCAGCCCTCACGACCTCATGTAGCATTAACCACCTCCACGGGCCCCACCTCCAAACACCATTATGTCGAAGGTGAGGGCTTCAACATATGAATTTGGGAGTGGAGGGGGGGGATCCAGAAGCATTCAGTCCTTAGCAGTGCTTCGCCAATGCCCTCCTGACACTGCTGGCTTCGCTGAGCGAAGGCAAACGATGGAACATTCACGCAATGAGTCCTTCTGAAATTGGGTGGCACATTAGAAATTCTGATTTAATTGGATGTGATCTGGGCATGGCCGCAGAGTCAGGAGTCTTGAGGCCTCCACAGGTGCTCCCGGTGCAGAGAGGTAGCTAGCCGCAGGTCAACTGCCCTGCTCAGGCACCTGCGTTCATATCCCTGGGTCCTCCCCGGCGGGCGGCGTCTGTCTGGCCGCAGGAGAATAACGATGTCGGCTGGCATTTTTGCGTGCTGCTCTGTGCCGGGTGCTGGACGAAGCCTTTTCACACATTGGTAGTGTTCACCCTTGCAGTAACACTAGGAGGGAGAAGTCAATGCTTCCGCCCTTTCAAGAGGAGGTAAGAAGGCCTGGGGCACACGCCCAGTCAGTGATCTGCACCCAAGACCACGTCCCTGCTGAGGTCTCCGGCCACCAGTCACTCCGCGTCTCCCGTAGCTGTGAGAATAAGTGCACAATGTCCAGTGCCCCCCTTGCCCCAAAGGAAGGGGAAGGGCTCAACCGAGGACATGGGGAATTGGGGAAGCTGGGAGGTAACTGCTAAAATTCTAGTAACTTTCTACCAGCCTCTAAGAGGAGGGGTTGGAGGTGCTGTGCTGAGTGACCCACACAGTCACTGGGCCTTCTACTGGCTTCCCCTGGCGTGGCCTGCACTGTAGGTGGGGGCAGGGGACCCGTTCTGCCCAGGTGCTTGGAAGGCACAGCTTTCAGAGCCTGTGGACCTGCCAGCGCGGGCAGTGGCTGCTGGCACCTGCCGGGTTGAGCACCACTTGGCCCGTGAGCAAAGCCACTTGGCCCCGGCAGCTGCACCCTGCAGGACAATGCCGGCCCCTCTCTGGGAAGCACAGAGCCCTTGTTCCAGCAAACCAATGGCCAAGCTGGTACGCAGGGAGTTTCCACTTCATTTCCCTGCATTATCCCCGGTCTGTGGATAAACAAAAAAGCAATAATAGCCCTTGTGGTGTTTTAATTGGCATTGGCTGCGTTTTAATTAGCAAAAGAAGTAGCAGGAAGGAGGTCGGAGGGGGCTCTTCTCTGACTGCCACCTTCTCCCAAAGCTTATGCGTCCCGGGGACCCGGCAGCAGCTTTTCGCTGAGCTGCCCATTCAGGTAATTCATTCACAATCAGCGTCCCTTCTGGAAGCTAAGTCAGGGCACTGGGTTAACGTCTTGGGCTTAGGAAAATAGTGTGTGTTAGTTAAATAAACGCAGAGGATCTGCGGCTCAGCACGACCCCAGAGTCCGGGGAAAGGTCATTGTCAGAGTTGAAAGCAAGTCTGTCTTGACGAGAGGCAGGCAGAGGGCATGGAGGGACAGTCACACTTCCGAGGGGACACAGAGCTGCTCACACGCCAAACCCCCTCCAGGCCTGTGTAAGATCTCGGAGGAGCCGCCCCCTCACCCACCAATTCCCGACCTGAGGCTGTTAGACTAGATTCACAGAGGCGGGCGGGGAGTGGCCCCGTGATTAGAACCCGGGCAGGAATCGGGAACATCCACATCATTTTCAAGTTACTTTGTGTCAGGGGTCATCAAAACTACAGACGTTTTCCAACAAAAGGAGACTTCGTTGGGGAGAGTAGATTCAGCATCTCCGTAGATGCCCTCGACACCTATTTTAAAACTGGTTTTTGAACGGCATCGAGAGGCCAGGACTGATCACGTGGGCAAACTGGCAGGGCGGAAGAACCGGAAACGCCCTGGGGGCTCCCGGCTCTCACAGCCGTGATTTTACTCATGAGAAGACCCACTCCAGTAAAAACCAGATGGGCACGTAACTTGCAGTAGCGTCTGGGTTGTGTGCAGAAGTTTCAAGCTCCATCCGTCTATCTCAGCATTTATTAAGCGCCTACGCCAGCCTAGCCCGAGGCCTGGTGTTGTCATCACGGACGAGCAGGGCAGGAGGCCCACGAAGCAGACGCGGACCTGGGAGTTTTCTCTATCCGGATGGTACCTGAGAGGTGGTCCTTCCATCCTGCGGTGTGGACCGACCTCCTGTCCAGCTCTGCCCTCCCCTTGCCTCCCTCCCTGTCAGCTTCCACGCAGCTTAAGTGCTGGTTTTTATTTCTATTCTTAGAAACACTCCCGAGGGTCCTCCCCTTGGCCTCGCTGTCCCCACCGCACCCCACTCAGGGCCCCAATTCCACCGGCTTGGAGGCCGACTCGGCATCACTTCCCAACAACCCTCTGTCCCAGAGATTCGATTCCAAAGTGCAGGCAGGATGGGCCACTGCTCCTCAAGGGACGGCAGATCCGTTGGATTCGGGATGACCGGCCCTGAGAGTTGCACACCAGCGGGGCATCCAGCTGGGGCTGAAGACGGTAGAGTATTTAAAAGTAGAACCGGGAAGGGTATTCCAGATGGAACGGCAGGAGTTACATGCAGACACAGGAGGGAGGTCCCAAGTGGGGGCAGGGAAGGTGGGTCTCATCTCCCAGGAGTAAATGACAAATATCAAGACTGCAGCCCAGCCAGGGGGCTGAGGAGCTTGGACTGTGTGCCCAGCCCACTGAGGGCTGAGCGCCCAATGCCAAAGCTGGTGCTACAGACATGGAGCCTTCCCTGGCTCAAATACACCCCATTGGGGGTGCCCTGGGTGTGAGTGAGAGAGGGAGGGAGATAGGTGGGGGGGGTAGAGAGGGGGAGGTAGGGGAAGGGAGAGGGAGGGAAAAGGAGAGGGAGGGAGGGGGAAAGAAGAGGGAGAGGGAGGAGAAAAGAAGGGGAGGAAGAGTGAGAGGGAGGGGAAAAAATGGGGAGGAAAATGGAGGGAGAGGGGAAAGGAGGGGAAAGGAGGGGGAGGGAGGAGCTGCGAGGGAGGACGGGCTCACGTTACTAGGGAAACCTTGGGACCCACTAACTCATAAAGGCTGCCACTTTGCTGCTGGGGGTTTGCCCCCCACCCTCACCCCATTTCTGCCCACAATGTCCTCTTTCTAAAGCTGTCTCATTTCTCTTTTGACAATGCTCTTGCTTGCCCAATTCCTTAAAATGTGGCTCCTGCATGGGGCCCGTCCTGAGCTGGGCAGCGGTGCCAATACTTCTGCTTCACTTAGGAGACCTTGCGTCTTCATCTTGGATACCAGTAAATGGAATGTTCCAGACTGTTATCGTGCGTGTTAACATTTTAGAGCCCAGACAGGATTTTACTGAAAATATTTCATGTCTTTCTATTAATTCCATTTAGCAAAGATTCTTTCCTTTTCTCCTTCCTCCTTCCTCCCCTCCTTCCTCCCCTCCTTCCTTCCCCCTCCTTCCTTCCCTCTTTCCTTCCTTTTCTCCTTCCTTCCTTCCCTCCTCTCTTCCCTTCTTCCTCCCTCCATCCCTCCCTTCCTTCCTCTCTCCTTCCTTTCCTTCCTTCCTTCCTTTCTTCTTCCTTCTCCATCTCTTCCTCCATTTCCTCCCTCCTCTCTTCCTTCCCTCCTTCCTGCCACGGGCATCAGGCCGCAGGGCATTCTTCCAGGCATTAATGAAGGAGCTGGGAACAGGTATGGGAACTCCCTGCCTGTGGGGCACCGGATCCAGTGAGAACATTTAAGATCTTGACTCTGTCACCCAAATGACCAGCCTGTCCCCTTTCCTGCCGTGGCTCCTGTCCTCTGGAAATACGGTCCAAAGAGCTCCAAAGTCTCCAACAAAATCATACGTAAGAAGGTTGTGCAGGACAGGACGTAAACACCAACAAAACCCTTAGGCAAAGCCAGAGAACCGTCCTGCGGTAGAAAGCTCCCTGCCCCCCGCACCTGGGCTCTCTTCCTAAATCTCTCGCTCTCAAATTGCCTGACGAGTTCTGCTTTGCTCTAGAGGGTCCCGGGTATTTCTTTCACCCTCTGCCTTCCCTGCACCAGATGGAAAGCTGCCCACCCTGGCCCCATCGTCTGCACGACCAGGGTCCTAACAGTTCACTTCTCTGCCCCTCAGCATGCTCCCCTAGACCATAAGAGAATGCCTTCTTCATTCAGGGGCGTGGTGAAGGTGCTTGTCTGAAAGGCCTATGCATGTGCTGTTTGCTGGGAAGTCCTCCGCCCAGCTAACTTCCAGTCATCCTCAGCGGATATGACACTTCAATTACGTACCTCCCATGTCTTACGGCCTGTCCCACCTGGCGTTAAATAGGTAGTCGTGTGCATTTTTACTCCTGCCTGTGTCTCTCGTGTTAGACCATCTGACCTAGGAGTACAAGGCCACACTGGTGTCCCCGTCACCCCGGACAGCGTCCGACGCTTGGTGTAGGCAGAACAGGTATCAATGAAGAGAGAGAAAAATGCACGACTTAATTACTGACTTGATGCACTCAGACATATGGTTTGTGCCTCCGTTTCTGTAAAATGTTAGAAAAATAAGATTCCGAGTCAGGGATGCAAGACAAAAATCAGACTTGGCTTTTGCACACGGCAGCTTTGCCAGCCTCATAAGTGGAAAAGCAAAGTGCATCAGATAGGGATAAGTCAACCAAACGAACGCCAGCCAGGACTGATGGTGGAAAGTCGGCTGAGAAATAGCAAAGTCCATTCCACACGGCCCTGGGTTTGAATGCTTATGAAATACTCGTCTTGCCAGACTGCCTGCAATAGGATTTTGCAAACAGTCCAGAAACCAGGAACCTTTCTGACAGAAGGAGAGTCAAGAAATCCATGATTGTTTTTTCCCGAGGATTTTGAAAAACCAAGCAGAAATGATACTTTTCTGATGCCTTCTGTACACAAGGAGAGTTCCAAGATCTCGCTTGCTGTCCTCTGACTGCCTTTCTGATGAGCAACAAAATGTTTGATTTTCTTCTAATAGATTTGTCATTTTACTTCAAGTGTCCAGTACTATTGACCCATGGAACCTCAATTCCAAAGCCATTAAAATCTAATTTTCCACACTGTGCCCCCAAGAGATTGACTAACTTTCAAAGAATAATTCATTTTCTTTAAGAAAAAAAAATGCATATCTCTCTCTATATTTTATTTTTATTCTTTAAAATAAGTCAAGGGACATTGCTGTCAGCCCCTCTGCGATTACCCTCTCGGTATCTTTCTGGCAACAGAGCATAAATGTCCCTCTGGTGAAGTAAGATCTGGTCACCATGCAGGGAAGGCTGTATTTATGTGGGGAACGACCACTTACTGATATATCATAAAGGACCCACCGTCATGTTTCACCATCAGGAAAGCAGGACAGAAGGTTCAAGGTTATTTGTTTTAGAAAGTAGCAGTTGTGTCAAAAACTAAGAAGAAAAGTGCTTCCAAAGGGAAAGTGTCTTCCCAAAAATTTCAGGGAGCTCAAGAATCTAAAGGTGAATCTTTTTCAAGGGTGAAACTAAGCCTCTCCATTTAAAATTCCAGGATCAGGAGACCTGATGAGAGGTCATGCGAGCAGGTGTCCACAGACCTATGTGCAGAAATCTCAAATCAATGGATTAGAAGCGTGTGAGTACCATTAGGTGGGGCCCATTGAAGTCATTCCTTCACAACCGAATGCAGCAGGGGATCCTGGAGCCAAAAAAGGACATCAGTGGACAAATTGGGGCAACTCGACCGGGTCTGGCGTTAAGTGACTAGTGTTGTCTCAGTGATGATTTCCTAGTTTGGGTAATGGTAACACCATTACAGAAGACACTGACATACAAGACAGTGGGGTGAAGGGTCTCAGCCAATGCTCTGTACTGCTTTTGCAACTTTTCTATAAGTCAAAATTATTTTGTAACAAACATTTAAAAGGATATAATCCAAAAGTTGGGAAGTCAGAGAATGAACCACCATTGTAATCACATGGGACATGAGAGTCAGCCAGTGCCTCTTTCCAAAGCTCCCTTGGTAAGGGTCTTGAAGCCAGTGGGAGGGTCGCTAGGGTTGTACCCCCAGGGCACTGTCACGTGAGTGCCATGGTTTTTATATAACCGGGCCATGGCTCCCGTGTGCATGCTGACCCCTGGGAAATGTCGGCACCCTCGATAGAAGAGTCCGGAAGGGAGACGTGCTGCCCATCAGTGAGCAGACTTCACAGCAGAGCCCCGTGGCCCTGATGGCACAGTGGTTGGCCTAGAGTCGACGCCCAAGAAGTTCTCAGGAGGTTGAGTCCTGCAGGGCGAATCCTGGCCAATGACCACATGAGCCACAGGATTTCCAGAAGCGTGATTGACAAGGACAAACCTCCAGCCTAAGGAAGGTGTTTGGGTTGTTCTTGAAACACCGAAGTCATAAAGAAGGGTAGATTTGCGAGACTGCAAAGACGATTTGACTCGAGGTGGCACATTTAGAATCTACGTCTGGGGTCTGGAAAGGAGGTGAAGTTAGCAGCAAATATTTGAGATAAGGGCCATTATTTTCAGGGGGCACATGTCACAAAAACCAGGTGTGCCCAGATGGGTTTGAAATGGGCCGGTGCAATCAGGACGTCACAAGTGGTCCTGGCATGACCATCAACTTCTCCCGTCCCCCAAGCAGTGAGTTCTTCTCTTGCTCCTTCATTCTATGTAAATCCAAAGAACCCTGAGCTTCCTCTGAGCTCCACAATCCAATCCGGGAGCCCTTCACTCAGCCCCACTGGTTCAGGCAGGACCCAGTGAGGGGCTACAGTGCAGGCACGGTGGCTCTGCCTCTCCCTGGCTGTGCAGCTGGACAAGTGACCCCCACTCTGTGTGCGTCCCTCATTCCAGGGTGAATAGGAGAGACTCGCTGTCCTGGATCACGTGTGGTCAAACGGGGCTGATGCTCCGAAGCCTCCCCCCTCCCCAACCCCGGCACTAGCACACAATGTTAGAAATGTTGGTGGCTGTTACTACTTGTGATCCAACCAGCAGGACTCATGGTCTTCCCGTACAGTCAGCTCTAGGGCAGAGACCTAGACTAGGAGGAAAGCCAAAGTCAAGACCATCCCCCACGATCTTGCCCTTCTGTGCCCGGGGAGAGCAAGGGCAAAGGCACCAAGAGAAACCAAAGAGGCAGGGTTTCGGAAGAGAAAACCCCGAGGGAACAGAGGCTATTTGGATCCAGAAGCCGGAGACACAGATGCAGCTCTACTCAAGGAGGCCGGCTCTCCAGGCCCTGCATCTCACTCCTCCGTCCTTCTGTCTGCCCACCCACACACGCCTCAGCCCCCCTGTGAGCACTCACAGCATCTACTCTGGAAATGTGGAGGGCAGCAGCATTGTCGGAGACTTCTGTACATCCCTCTCAAACTCATTCCAGGAGGCTCGAACTAATAAAACATAAAAACAAGACAACTTGGAACGAAGATGTGGAAAAGTACTTTGAAATTGCTTATGAATGCTTCTGAAAAGTCTTTTCGGCAAATACTAAACGCCCATGCTCCTCAAGCATTGTCTTTATCTCAGGCACGGGAGCATGCTCCTTTGAATCGTGGCTGGCGATGGTTGAGGGTTGGCTGTGCATCCGGCACTGGCACTGGGCAGGGTGTTTCCCCACGAGATTCCCCTGTGACAGATGTGACTGGTATTCTCATCTCACAGATGTGAACATGGAGGTTTAGCAGGGTTAAGTACTTTGCTCAAGGGGGCACAGCTCAAGCCCGTAGGCTCTGTGCTGTCCTGTGAGTCAAGACAACAGGGAATCTTGCTCGTCCGTGGATGTTTCTCCTTGGCATCTATCTTCTTACACACAGAAGACGCCTGGTGAATGCAGCGAATGCTCTTGGCTCTTGCGCGGGGGCTCAGAGGGGAGGGGAAAGCGAGCACCGGGTCCCCCGCTCTCCTGGCTGCGCACTTGGAGATGTGTATCACGCCAAGGCTGCAGGCTCACGTCTCTGACAAAGTTGAAAATTTAAATTCTCATTAGACAGAAGAGTCTGTTCCATACTTATTTCATCTGGGTAAGAAGTGCTAGAGGGAGCGCAATCAGACGGAATTTGCTTAAGAGTCTTCGGAGGCACGCGCGGGGTGGGGGGGAGCAGCTGCAGCCAGGGCGGTCTCCTGCCTTCGGTTCCCTTACTCGGGGCCATCTGTTTTCCCACAAAGACATGTTTCCCTACATCATTCTATATATACCCCCTCTCTGTCGAGCTCGCTCCTCTCTCTCTTTCTCTCTCTCTCTCTCACACACACATACACACACACAAGCTCATGCTCACACACACAAACACAGTCTTCTCCCAAAGCAAAATTTGTACATGTAATCAACATTTCCATATGGCCAAGTTCATCTGAATGTAATTGGAGCCAAGAAGCTAAATTTGGTCCAAAGAAACCCTGAGGTCCTGGGCGGCGTGAGGGTGCAGGTGCGCACACACACGCACGCACACCATCTCCCTATCTCTGCCGCGTCCCTGGGTCTCCACCTGACGCGCCGACGTCATTACACGCACGCAGCAATGAATAGGGTGCTTTGCTCTCATTTGTCAGGCCTGACAAGGCTTCCAGAAGAGAGGAAGAGGAGGAGGTGCTCTGTGCCTTTCAGCTTGAAGGACACATCCAGTCAACTCAAGGGCAAAACAGCTTAATCAAGCCCAACTCCTCAGATACCACCCACTTCTCACCCTCCCACACTGGCCGTGCTCAGCTCCCACACACCCACGGAATGCCACTCACCTCGTGCCCTCTGGGGTCTTCCTGCCCACCCCGCAGCTAACCCTCCAGCCTCATCCTTCACGGTTCACATCCCCACACTCTCTCTGCTGTCTCTGTTCCCACTCTCAGCCGGCTGGCCAAGGTCTCATGGGCAAGGTCCATTCTGGACCTACCCTTCAGCCAGCACCACCAGGCAAATCCATCTTCTGTGAACACCACTTTGAAACCACTCCTTGCACAGAACATTCAATAACCCCCAATGACCTGCCAGACAATGTTATCCAGTCCAGGCCACTGTACACAGGAGCCCCTTCTCCAGTCTTCCCAGCGACGAGGCACCTGGCCCCTCCCAGTGATGCGAACTCACTCACACAAAAGAAGAGGCAACAAGACAGAATTATATTGTCTCTGAAGCTCTTAAAACCTGGGTTCAAGTTCAAGCCCGCCTCAGCTGACTCTTTCTCTAACACGACCTGGGTAACCTGGGTTTCCAGCATGCAGCCTGCCCCAACAAATGTTGCTTTAGAGCAGAGGGTGGTGGGGGCTGGGAAAGACTCTCTCTTAGCCCTGAGTGTGTGAGTTCAGAGGCCAGCAGCTCATGCCATCCAAGCACGGGGTTAAGGCCAGAGGACACAAAGGCAGTGGTGATCCCGCAAGGGTCACCCTCCACGTTCAGACTGTTCACATGCACTCGGCTTTGCTTCTACCAGACTCACACCCAGACCCATTCTGAATAGTCAGTGAAAGATGAATGCTTGCTCACTTCTGTCCTTGGAAGCCAATCACCAGGAAAAAGCAGCAAGAGGTCCAAGGTGCTGACCCACAGGTGGCTGTCGCGTGGCCAGGAAGTCTCACCAAGCACCTGCACTTAGGAGCCAAGCTCTTCCCACTGCCTGGGCCCTGGACACAGAGGCGAGCTGCCAGGCTCCCAGGCACCACACGGGAGACGCACACGCATACCTGTGCCTGGGAGACCGAGGGGGGGGCCCGTCCTCCTCTGCCCGATGGACTCCTCCAAGGAGAGATCTGATTCTCCCTGCAGAATTGCACGGCGGCTCTGAGTGGATGAAGACTCTGCTTAATATTTTTGGTAATGATAACACTTTGTAGGACAAGTGCTTTTAAAGACTCAGAGACGGGGGAATCTGAGTGGCATTTTAAACGGGGCCGTTGGACAAGACTCGCCACGGCCCCGGCAAATGTCACGCGTTTCACCAGCAGCAGGGCGAAGCAGCGTGTTAGATGTGTTTCTCCCAAACCTGATTAAAACGGAAAGTGCCTTTTGAATATTTGGTTCTGTTTTCTATTGTGTCAAACATGCGGGAGAGAAACAAAGAGAGCTTGCGGGAGGGTGTGGGCGAGGGGCCCCCGGGGGGCCAGGGGCTGTGGTTTGGGGGTGTGCACAAAGGAGGCGAGAAATAGCCTGGGAGGCCCCGAGGGGACAGCAGCTCCGAGAGCGGAATTCATACTTCGGAGAGGCTGAAGCTGGAAAGCGCTGGTCTTCTCGTGAAGTGGAGTGGGGTGGTTGTGGCTGATTGGCCGGCCGGCCCTCGCCAGAGCAGTTAGGGCCCTCGTGGGGAACCCTGTTTGCGTCGGAAGACAATTCACTCTGCGTTCAGAATCCGCATGGCGTCAGATGGCATCCGAGTGGCTTCCGTTCTGGTCCAGCAGCTGGATTCCGGTGACGAGCTGCACAGTGGTGAGCCCCATGACGAATGAGGACAGGGCCCAGATCAACCCCCAGGTGGGGCGGTGAGGACGAAGCGGGTCCTGAGCCGTCGGCCCCCTGGGATCGCTCAGATAACGGGCCAGCGTGTGTCTCCCGTGGTGAACAAACCAGAAATCGGCCCTACAGTCAGGCATGTTTTCCAGCTTCTTCCGCGCACAGAAAATAACAGAGTGTTGGCATGTGGCCAGAATTAAGTGGGACTCCGGGCCTGCAAGTCCTGGAAGCCTAGTAAAGCTAGCATGAAGATCAAGAGCCACAAACAGGGGGCAGAGACGGAGGATTATTAAAAAGCTGCGGGGGTGTCTCGGAACCTAGGAGCAGGCATGCGCGGGGCTTCAGGAGGCAGCTTTGGGGACGGGTACGCGGCGTCCCCACGGCTCCCCTTTCTGCTCCTCCAGGTACATCTGCCGCTCCCTGCTCCCTGAAGTTGTCTGGCTCCCTGGGCTCAGGATGGCACTTACACAGGATGGGCATGAGAAATGGAGGTTCCAGACTGCCGAGGGAGAGGGTGTGCTTGACTCAGCGGGGGCCAGAGTCCCCTCACGGCCCCATCACGTGTGGTTAGAGAGGGGCTCGGCCATACAGGACTGTGGAGTCATCACGGGGCAGGCGGTACCGGGGAGACGTCTTATAAATGTTCCCTGAAGGTAAACCTAAAAGGAGGCAGGGTGGCACCTGTGATGGCCCCCGGGGACCTCGAAAGGGCAGAGAGAGGCCTGCCCCAGGGTCAGACGGCAGCAGGAGAGTGCTTTTCTGGACCCTCCACGGGGTCAGAGCTCTTAGTCTCTTCTGGTCTCCACAACTCCCCCACTCACATGTCTCTCCTGGACAAGCTCATCCCACAGTGCGGCCGTGCCTTTAACAAATCCGCCCCCACCCCCAGGACCGCCCTGGGCAGCTGTGCAGGGTGTAGTCACCTGACTCCCCTCCCTCATCGCCCGACCCGGGGCCCTCTGGGATCCGGGCTGCTGGCGGGCAGACTGTCTTGTCCACCAGCAGGGCAGTGGCCCTGAGTGGGCGTTTGTAGACACGTATCTCTCCCGTTCCTGGGGGCTAGGGGTCTGTGTTCAAGGCGTGCATAGGGCTGTGTGCTCCTGAGGTCTCTCCTCTGGCCGTATAGACATTATCCTTTCCCTCCATCCCCAAATTGCCATCCCTCTGAGTGTCTGTGTCCTGACCTCCTCTTCCTACAAGGACAGTCAGAGGGGACCAGGGCCTACCCTAGTGACTTCATTTTCCCTTAACCATCTCTTTAAAGACGTGTCTCCAAATACAGTCGCATCATGAAGTCCTGGGGGTGAGACCTTCAATGGGGGGTTCTGAGGGGATACAACTATCCCCAGGACTGCGTTCGGTGAAGAGTCACTGTGAACTGAAGTCTCAAGCGGCCAGGGAGCCAAGTCGGGAGGCAGTGCAGGGGAGTCCATGCTGATCAAACCCGCACACTTACCTGCATGCGGCCGCGACTCTGATGTCCCAATCTGATGTTGCAATCTGACACCCTAGAGAAGTGATTCATGGATAGTGAGCTGTGCGGTCCGGTGACCCTTCCTGAGAACGTGTCCTCTATTGCAATGAACGGCTCACATGTAAACAGTGGAACACCTGCACCCCTGCACCCCTGCCTGCACATGCCGCGCGCACACACACACACACACACACGTGCGCGCGTGCGCGCACACACGTCAAACTCTAAAGACACAATCACAGTGTACCCACATCACATCATAAACATGCCTGTGGCCATCACTGGTAATGGCACTGTAATATCTCGTCAGTGCAGGCGAGTGCCCTCTGGGCACGCTGGGTCGGGGTCCTCACAAAAGGCCTTTTCCAGCAGGGATGGAGTTGAGGTGGAAGAAGGTTTGCTGTCTCCAGACGGGCACCTGGTCGCCGAGGAAGCTGGCGTGTGCATGCCGTGCTCTCTGCCACGGAGACCTTGCATTGTTTGGTGTCATCATTGTGGATCCTGCACACGGGCTCAGGCCATTCAAAAAACACACAATGTTAGGAAAACAGCAGTTGTCAATATAATTCTCTTAACCGCCAACACAGAGGGAGAGGTGGATGAGGTGCCAGGTGGCATTATGGAGTGTCCCGGGATGCGTTGTAACTCGGCACATCCGAAGCTCCCTGGAATGTACCCATCATTCCAATGCACTTTCCCAACTTCCTTTAAAGAAACTGAGTATTTTTTTCCACTCTATGTCTGTGTTTTTTGGTGTGGAAATTGCCCACTGCTCTTATGTCCCATGAAGTGATAAAATTATTAGATGCAAGTTTACGATCAGATATAATCTGGGGGATAGAAACAGGTGCAGAAGGATGCAAGAATTCTTTCTGAATCTGAAAATGGTGGTTCTGAGTTTATAGCATCAACTAGTAGTTTTTAAATGGGCTTTTGAACTTCACTTGAAAAAGAATCTTCTTGCACACAATCTGAATATACATTATGAGCAATTTAATGCGAAGCTGCCACCATCATACCATTTTCTCCTGGTTTTCCAACTCTGAGCCCCTCAGGCAAAGTCACAGGCTGAATGGCTTTCTGCCCCTTCAGCATCTATCAGAGTCTCTTGGTTGGTTCCTTCTCTTCTTGAGATAATTCGATTTTTGGGGGGAATAGATATGCCCCAAAATATGATGCCCGTTGTCTTTGGCGGCCATGTTTTATCTATTAATTTTTTCTTCTTCTACTGATTCCACTGGAAACACGATGGATGGAGTGATAAGTTACTGTGCTTCTAGAAGTTTCTTCTCCATGTTTGTGTATCTATCTGTTCCCATCATGGGTTGTTGGCAGTGTAGGAACACATCTACTTCGTTCAATCACGGAGAAATAAACTGAGATATTATTAAGACAAAGCTGGTGTTTAAAAAATGCACAGCAGTAGAGCCCACCCACCTGCAGGGGAGAGGGGAGCCGAGCCCCAGAACTGCAGTCTGCAAAGGTAGAAAGTGAGGAGCGCCCTGAAAGGGGCTTTTCAAGGCACCTAAGTTCAGAGAAGGTGTCTAGAACTTTGATCCTTTACCAAAGGGAAAGGCAAGAGGGGGAAAAAAAGCTACATTTAAAAATTGTCAATAATTCCTGACTTATAATTGGGCATCAAACAGATCTTTCAGGAAACGAGGTCTCTCTTGCCTTCCGAAATGAGACTGTGTTACCTGCAGCCACACCCACAGAGTACCCGCCTTCAGCATCCTGTCCTGGGGCACTCCCATCTGGGGACACTGTCCCAGGAGACGGGCCACCCATAATGGTGACAGTTTGGGTGAGAAGGGGGACATCCTCAGATGGCGAAGTTCTCTGTTGATGCCCTCTGCAGCTTGGGCAGAAATCAGGAGGGGACTCTTAGGGAAACGGGTAGAAAATATAGAATGTAGATTTATTTTTGAAACCGGTGACAGATGTCTGTATCAGTTTCTAATGAGAAGCAGATGGCACACTCAAAATGGATATTGGAGGAAACTTTAGGGAAGACATCATTCACAAAGGTGTGAGCAGTGTGTAGGGAAATGGCAGGGTCCCACACTAGTAACAGCTGGTCTCTAAGCCTCAGAGATGGCTCGGAGCGCCTTCTGGATCCAGAGACGCAGGGAGGGGAGTAAGGAAAATTGTCTCCTGGGAGCAGATGTTGTCATGCAAATGTCCTGATCTACAGGGAGCCAGTGGGTTAGATACCCCAACCCCTCTCCTGCCCTGTGTACTGTAAGTGTTCCCTATTGGCCAATCCCACTGGACAGCCAAGGGCATGGCATCCACAAATACATGGCAGACTCCTGGGCATAGAGCTGGGGGCAACAGGGAGGAGAATATCATTAGCAGGCTTTCCTCCTACTCTGGGGGTCATGTCTTCCCCATTTCTTCTGTGGGCTTGGTTTTCTCACTCCTGGAGTGCTGTAAGGACGTTAGCCTCAGCCCTATTACCATTCTGCAAATTCTCTCTGTGTGTCCTATGGTTTCAATCACCTGGTGTCTCCAAATCCAATGTTAACCATTATCCTGAGTCAACCATACTTCTAATTATCAACCAGAACATGCCACTGTATGTCCCCAAGCCACCACTTAACCCCATGGTGTATCTACCACCTACAACTCTCTGCCCAATGAGAAGCTCAAGCTTACCCTGTTCCTTACTTTCTCCATAACCCAAGAGAGTTGTCCTTTCTTTTTGTTTGCTCTGTTGTACACACACATGTGTTTTCTCCTCTCCGTTTCTGCTACCACCATCTGAGGGAGGTTTTTGTCATCCTGCGTCCAGCCTTTCCTTAGCACAAGCACCAGAGGTACGCCCCTAACCCAAGGGTCTGCTCAAGCTCCCATCGAGCACAGCCCTGGGCTGTTCTTGCAGCGCTGGGCATGGTAGTGGTAGCCAGGACCCCGGTGTCACACTTCTGTTGAGCAGCAAACAGTTTCACAGTGTAACATGAGTTGGGCGGCTTCGGAAAAAGTGACTTGTGGTGAATGGAAATTAAAGAAGAAAATGCTATGAATGTTTCCCTTCACAAGGTTTGATGAGCAGGAGGAAACGTTTGTGGGGTGATGGACGTGTCCTACAGCTTGATGGTGGGAGTGGATGTGTGGGTAAATACACCTGCCAAAGTCATCCAGCTGTGTCCCCAAAATGGGTGCATGTCACCGCACGTAAATTATACCTCAATAATGTTAGTTCTTTACAAAGTTTGACAGGACAGTTTCAAGGTTTGCCAGATTCTAAGGTTGGACTCATTCCTCTGCATTCTAAACCCTTGGATTAGTTACAGTGATCACTGCTGGCCATCATGACAAAGAGGTGCCCATCCCAGCAGGCTCGCACCACCAGAGCGCTGTACCTTGCTCACATCCTTCTGCGTCTTCTGGGACTTCTAAGTGATGATTTGCGGAGACAGGCTCTTCTCACTGTATCCTGAGGCTCTGCTGTGTGCTGGGACCTCAGAGACTTCCCGAGATCATCCACATCCCACCAGCAAATGGCATGAACACGGAGACTAACCTAGGCATTAGAGAAGTCAGGGCTAGAAGTGTCCAGCATTATTTCCACCTGCATGCCTATAGCCAGAATGAGTCAAATGCCCCTGCCTACATGTCTGAGGATGTCGGCTTCTGCATATCAGGAGGAGAAGGGATGTGGCAACATGTCCCATTATCCCTACAGCAGTTTTCTGGATGGGGATATAGTGGGTGGAATTGGAGGCATCACCTCAGTTCCCAGAAACTATACAGAAGCCACAACCTACTTTACTTAAAACACACGCCCCAGTTGCACATGCCTTTAAAATGTACAGTGTCGGGAGTGCCTGGGGGCTTCAGTCGGTTAAGCATCTGACTCTTGATTTTGACTCAGGTCATGATCTCATGGCTTTGTGAGTTCAAGCCCTGCATCAGGCACCATGTTGATGGTGCAGAGTTTGCTTGGGATTGTCTCTCTTGCTCTCTCGTTGCCCTCCCCTTGCTCTCTCTCTCTCTCTCTCTCAAAATAAATAAATAGACTTAAAAAAATAACTGATTTCTTAAAAAGGGTGGGGGTGCCTGGGTGGCTCAATTCGTTAAGCACCCGACTTCAGCTCAGGTCATGATCTCACAGTTCATGAGTTCGAACCCCGTGTCAGGCTCTGTGCTGACAGGTCAGAGCCTGGAGCCTGCTTCAGATTCTGTGTCTCCCTCTCTCTCTGCCCCTCCCCCACTCACTCTCTGTCTCTCTCTCAAAAATAAAAATAAACATTAAAAGAATGAATAAACATTAAAAAAATTAAAATCAAAAAATAAAATGTACAGAGTCTGTGAAACATTGGAGCACCGGGAGGGTGTGTCCAAACCCTCGCATGTTTACAGGTTACGATGTACATGTTCCATGGTTCATGCAAAGACCATCCACTACTTGTCACAGGGACGGGGCTGAGAGCTCACGGCTGCAGGTCCCCCCACACCAAGCTCTGATGGAAAGGGGATGCAGACAATCTGGCCGCCCGTGGAAGTGAGGGTGGAGGAGCCAAGGGCAGAAGCAGGGACATCACTTGGGGGTGCCTGGGGTTGCTGGGCTCCACCAGAGCCCAAGCTAAAGGTCTCATAGCACCCAGTGGAGATTCACCACAACCTCAAGAATACCACCCTGGGCCCTTGGCTTTGACAGAGTGGGGTGCTACCAATGAGGTCCAGGGATACTTCTCCCCATGGTCTCCATCCATCCTCCATGGAGTCAAGGGTCCAACCCATGTGGTGTTCTCTGAGAGTGCCACCAAAGGATGAGGAATTTTCAGAAAGAGGATGGTAGCTACCTCCTTCTTTGTCTGAATTTCGTTAACAAAGAGCCATATTCATCATGTTTTTATTTTCTGTATCTTATGATGCTTTGACATCTTTAAAAAAAAGTTTTTAATGTCTATTTTTGAGAGAGAGAGAGAGAGACAGAGCATGAGTAGAGGAAGGGCAGAGAGAGGCAGTTACAAGGACCAGTTAATGTTTTCTGTAATTCTACTTCCATCTTTGCTAAAGTGGATATGATGCTGTGAACACTCACTCTGCCCACCTTGCAAAGCGAACCTCAGTGCCACGTCACGCCTGGGAGACAGTCACACACATCCTGCCCACTGCCATCTGAAATCCAGTGTTCCGGCTCTGTCTGCCACCAGCCAATGCTTATACACGGTGCTGAGACCACATGACCCATCGTTCCATGACCACCTCAATGATGAGGACACCATCTTCAGGTTTAGCATCAGTGAGCCGCAAACAAGAACAGTGTTTGTATTATTAATGAACATGCTGATTCCACTGCACATCTGCAGAGTTCTCGGTACTTTCCAGAGCAATTTCCCAGCTTCTCCTGGGGTCCTAAGAACCCCTGTGGGTAGGCAGAGTAGACACTGCTATTTCATCTGACTTACGAGGAAAGAGGGACCAGAGGGTGAGCTGACTTGCCTAAGGATGCACAGCTGGTCAATAATCACGCCAGGAGCCATATCTGCTGGTCGCTCTGCCACACAATGCCACTTCCACTTATCTTGAATTTCCCATTTGCTCTATCCATATTTAAACACACGCACCCATGAAAGAAGCATGATAAAGGACAGCCGAAAACTACATGCAGTCACTGTTTGTCTTGCTAGAAGAAACCACAGCTTTGTCACCACTAGTGTTCTACTGTAGGGACCTTCCCTCAGCCACTGTGCTGGCATCAGGGTAGCAAATGCACAGAGAATAGACAGTGACCAGGCCTCATGGACCCCACAGACCCCACAGACGCCACTGTTTCATGGGGCAGAGGAGTCCCAACCTCAGAGTGACTGACACACACACTCAGAGCTGGGACAGGTGCTGGGCCAAGAAGGACAGGGTGCTGTGTGGGCCTCCAATGGCAGGGGCCTCAGTGTGGAGGGAGGCACCCCTGGAAAACTGAGGTGTCCACAGAGGCCTAAAGGATAGGGAGTGAGCAGCAAGGCAAGGGGGACTGAGGGAGGTAGGCGGAAGGAAGGAAGCTTCCAAACAGGAAGAACACGATCCACAAGCCCCCATGGCAAGAAGGAACATGTGGCTCCAAAGTCCTGACAGATGGCAGGAAGAATGGCGAGACAGAACAAGGGCGTGGTGGAGGAACACGGGGCTGAAGGAGCAGGCGGTCTTTGTCCTGAACGTGTCCTGAGAGTGTCCTGAAGAGTCCTGACATGCCTGGGAAGATTTCAAGAAATGGGATGATCTGACCACATGTTTTCTGCTCTACAGGAATGGGTGGAGAAGGTGAGAGTGAGAACAAAGACACTGGAGAAAAGGCTGAGGTGAGTGTCCAGGACACAGAAGATTCGAGACAACCCAGAAACCTTGAGAAGATGGCCTGGGGCCCCGACTTTGAGGCCATGTCTTCCAGGAGCCCTAAGAGCCCCCTTGAAGCCACACGGCACCCACACAATTAACATTCAGGGATGCCTTCCCCACAGCTGTGCCGGCACATCTGGAGGGACCTCCAGCAGCTCAGCCACTCTGTGGGTGACAGATAGCTCTGGAAGGAAACTGATGTTCCAGATGGAGATGGCCAGTTTAATTTGCAGCTTCTAAATCTGTACAGATACAGCGTGCTGTCATTAAAGATTCATTTAGACTTATCTTAATAGGAAACAATATAACTCAACCAGACCCATAAATGACAAATTGCCCTCCCTCAAGAGAAATCTTAAGGCAAAAGACGTGACTTTCCATCATTTGATCTGTAGTTAATTTCCGCATCAGCTGACAGCGCTTTGCTGCGTTCAGAATGATGACTACTCTCGCCCTGTCCTGTCCGATATACTACAACCAACAACACGAGCTTCAGCTTCTCAAAGAGGTGAACCGTTGGCACCAGCTTGAGAGAATTGGTCATTGAGCCGGGGGAGTTTATGGCTTGCATGTCAGTGATTCCGTGCCACGTCTTGGTTTTAAAGAATGGAGAAAACAAAAAAGCAGAGGGGAAGATGATAGAAATGCGTTTCCCAAATTGTATAGCTACAAATGTGCCCAAGGGGGAGTGATAATGCTTTCAAGAGCCTTGGACATTGGGGCCACTCCTTCGTAGCTCCTACAAGGCAAGGGCAGCTCAATGGAGGGTAACACAAAGGGAACAAGGCGTCAGGAGTGTGCAAACGTACTGCTCCCTTGAGGGTTAATACAATGATATGGTCAAGGAATCTGTCCCTGGAGACCAGCTTGTGTTTGAGTCCCAACTCCATCGCCCTCAGGCAAAGGGCTGAACTTCTAAGCCCATTGCATGTCTATCAGAAAGGAAAGGGAGGATGTCATTGACTGCACATCACACGCTTCTTGTTAACATTTAGATGAAATAATGCAAGTAAAACATCCGCGCAGTGACCAGCATCTAAAACTAACAGCAGCACCGATGAGCACTTACTGTTACTAGCTGTGCGAAGGCATATAAATCCCACAGTGCGTTTCTTAGCCTATCTCAGGTGAAATTAAATGAAAATGCGCGCAGAACGCCTAGTTTAGCACCTGGCATGCTGGTCAGCCTCTGCAACATTTCATTCCTCACTCCGTATTTCAAAACTGGCTGCAGATCTGCCTAGTCCCTTGAGCAAATAATCCATGGGTGAGACATGTTTTCAACCACACAGCAAAAGAACACGCTTTGGGCATCAGCTAAATGTTTTCCGGGATTCTGGCACTCAGACCCTGGAGGATCACGAATGCTTCATTCTGTGACAGCATCAGGTTCAGGGTGTGTCAGCTGGAGCTCCTCAGCAGGTAAAAGGAAGTTGGGTGCCATGTTTTTAGATGTCTCTGGTTGCCAGTCTCCCAGTAGGCACTGTAGATCACACTTCCACCTGAGCCCAGGGCTTAGCCCAAGAGCTCACCTTGAACTCACACCATATTGGGCCCCAAGTGTGTGTGTGTGTGTGTGTGTGTGTGCGTGTCTGCGCGCGCACGCGCACGCATGTGTGTGTCTGTGTGTGTGTGGAGGGTGGTGGAAGCATTCCCTCAACCATCCTGGAATGCCAAGGTCAAAGGACTATGAGATCAAAAGGTATAGACATGGCTGACAAGTTTTAACGGAAGCATGTAAGTGAAAGCACTTGGTAGGAAGACACGTGGGAGGGGAAGATGGACCATTATCTATTTCTGTGTGACAATATTGCTACAAACTCAGTACTCTGACAACACACATTTATCATCTTGCAGTTTCTGTGGGTTCAGGACCTCAGCACAGCGTAGCTGGTATCTGTGCAAGGCTGCAGTCAAGCTGTCAGTGGGGCTGAGTGCTCATCCACAGCCCGATTGGGGAAGGAAGTGTCTGACTCCAAATGCTGGCGGTTGTTGGCAGAATTCTGTTCATGGCGGGCTGCCTGGATGAGGGCCTTGGTTCCTGACTGATTGGAGGCTGGGGGCTGGAGCGAGCCACTGGGCAAGACAGACCCTACAATCCTGCAAGTTATCTTGTACCCGCTGCTGCGATTGCTGCGTCCTGTTGTGAGGAGCACATCCCAGGATCCATTCACACTCAGAAGGGGTGAAAGGGTGTGAAGGCAGGGAGGTGGAGCCGTGGGGGATGAATTCAATCCTGTCCAGCACAGTCAGCATTGCTTCAGTGAAATATTGTTTTACCTGCAAGCAATTCTCTTGATGGGTTGTGAGCATATGGGAAGATCCTGGATGTCGCTGCTCCTTTGGGAGAAGAGGAGTATCTGAGGTTTAAAATGAGGGTGAAGGATAAACCAGGGTCTCTAGCTGAAGAAAGAAGTAACTTTTTTTTTTCAGAGGGATAGATCTCTCCTGAAAATGGATTGTCCAGCCCCCCGCCAGAGAAAGTACCCTTGATGACTGTCTCGTGGGGAGTGCTCAACAGGGTCTACCCCAGCCCCATTAGGGTGTTTCAACCTCGGTCCCAGCCATTACCTGCAGGACCCTCAGCCAATCTGATTCTCTCAGAGTTGTCCTGCTCTGGAATGCTGTGACCATCTGGCACAGAGAGACCAACAGTGGCCAGCTGCCTTCTGCCTGGGTCATGGCAGAAGTTGGCTTTGTGCAGAAAGGGCAGGAAGCTTGGGGACAGTGCTGGGGAGCATTTCACACAAAACTCAGAGAAAGGTGAGGCAGCACTTACTAAACCTTGGGTATTGAACATTTTTTCTTTTAATGTGTATTTATTTTTGAGAGAGAGAGAGAGACAGACAGAGTATAAGTGGGGGAGGGGCAGGGAGAGAGGGAGACGTAGAGGCTCCAGGCTCCAAGCTGTCAGCACAGAGCCCGATACAGGGCTTAAACCCAGAAACCGTGAGATCATGACCTGAGCTAAAGTTGGATGCTTAACCAACTGAGGCACCTAGGTGCCCTGAAAATCTTCCTAAGGGGAGATTGGGATAGATCTCAGCAGGAGGTTCTGGGTCTGCCCATTAAGAGGAGATCTGGGGAGCAGTTGCACCTGGCTTGACCTCCACCTGGCTTGAACTACACCTGTCATGACCTTCACCTGGCGTGACCTTCACCTGGCGAGACCTTCACCTGGCATGAGCTTGTGAGGCCGTGCTGAGCATCATTGGCTTTCTCACCCGGAGTTCTGGCACTGCCGTGGGCTCCAAGTTCTCCACTGTGGGTCTGACGTGCATTCTCGTGAAGAACATGTCCTCCAGCCCAAGGACTGAGGAAGACGCACCTGGGACTCTACAAAATGGCTGGAACAGCAGCCCCAATCTCTGCCGGGATATTCATCCCTCTCCACAGGGAGAAGTTGCTCCTATAATCCAACGTCATGGCAAGTGCCTCATAGGGTGCTCCTTAGAGTCTTAGTCCCTCGAGAGGTTCCTGTGCTGATGCATTTGGGAGCACTGCATGCGGTGGCTTCTGGGTGGCTCCCAGAGGAGGCCCCGAGGACAGAATATTGCTCCACTCAGAGTCTCTCCAGCACACTGGTGCCCAGGGCTTCTGCTGCTTTATTAGTAACAACTGTTGATATTCCACAGACCTGGCACGATACAGAACACGTGGAAAATGCTGACGTACCCACAGATCCATTCATTCACAGGTATCTGCTCTGCACCAGTTGTGTGCCAGGCACTGTGACAGGTGCGAGAGGTGTTGTCATAAAAAGAACAGACAACAGACCCTGCCCTCCAGACCTATTCCAGATCAAGGAGCAAGTGAGTAAGACATGCAGGATGTCAGGGGTAGGTCCTAGGGAGGACAAATAAAGCAAAGCAGAATACGGGCAGATGGGAGCAGCTGAAATTTTAAATGAAATAACTGGGAGGGCCTCACTAATAAGGATCTATCAATCGGTACTTGAAGGAAGTGAGCAGGTGTACATCTGAAAAAAAAAAAAGCATCATGGGCAAAAGGAACAGCAAATGCAAAGGTCCTGGGGTATGAGCGCCCTGAAACCAGGATAGTTTGCAAAGAGGCCAGGGTAGTTGAGTAGAGGACATGAGATGTGGAGAGAAATAGATGAAATCAGAGAGGTGATGGGAACCAAGTCCTATGGGCCCAATAGACAATGAAGGTTTATAGGTGAGGGGGGCCAATTCTAGAAGAATATGACAGGTAAGGAGGTACAATTCTCTGCAGTCTGATAGATAGAGAGGACCGAATTCTTTAAGGCCTAAGAAGTAAGAAAGGAGGCAAATCCTAAAGGGTCTGATAGTTAAGGAGAGTGGAGCAAATCCGCCAGGGTTGGGCAGGTAATGGCGGTATATCACGCAGGCTCTCACAGCTCACATTAAGGACTTTGGCTCTGACTGTAAGCTAGGGAACTGCTAGCAGATTCTGGGCCGAGAAGCCATCTGGCCATAATCTCACCGAGGGCCCCTCTGGATACAGGACTGAGAGCGGGATGAGGGAGGGGCTGGGGTGGAAGCCGGCAGACCAGTTTCACAGGCCACTGCTATAATCCGGGAGAGCGGATGGGGGCTCGGGCCAGGGAGATAAGAACGCCGTAACTGCTCTTCCTTACCAGAAAGAATCATTCGCTGTTTCTCCTTCAAGCTCTCTCTCGGCTTTCCTCTCCATAAACCACAGTCTTTAAATATAATACTCTGCACGAATCCTGGGCAATCCACTATTAGACACTGTTATGTTTTTTTCCACCTAATTGAGCGAGTGGTTAAGGATTTAAGGCATTTTACAGCACTTATTAATCTATTGTCAGTGTTTAATTTTATAGACAGGAACCAGTTAAAAGCCAAGCTGTAAAATCTCACTATGGCTCCCTGGCCCTTCATAGAGATCACAAGATTCATGGTGAGGGAGGAAGAGGAGGCAAGGAAAGCCATTCCCCAACGGCCAGGGGCTGGGAGGTGTCTGGGTGTCCTATTTAACTCACACCGATCAACTCATCACAAAATGAGGATGAATTGTGCAGAGAGCTTCCTACTAAGCAAACGAGAGGACGAGCATTGTCCTCGGTTCCAGCAAAGGGGCTCCGTGGAGGCAATCCAGACCTACCCGGGATATGCACTGATGACTTTCCCAAAGAACAGCCGGAACAAGGGCCCGAGCATTCCCAGCAAGAGCTCCTTGCACAACCGAACCCATCGTGTTGTTTGATGATGCATTTGCAAAACTTTTGTGATAAAGTCAGACCTCACGTGCCATGAATATCACACGATGTGCTGGCGTCCTATAGACGTTCTTCCATGATGCAAACGGATGCTGGGTAACTCACACCCTCACAAGGTGTCCCATCCAATTGGTCCAAAGTTGCCCCTTGGGAAAGGTCTTGAAGATCCCACACTCTTGCCAGAAGTGACCTAGCCATTTGTCACAAAAAATACCAGGTTGGCTGTAATCCCAAATGCAAACTGTGTTTTCTTCGTGTCCCCAAACATGCTGAGCGGTTCCTCCATCCCATAGATGCTTACTCATTACTTAACTGCTATCAGGAGTTCAGAGATGAGCTCTCTGTTCTCGAGGAGACACTGGGTTTGGGGAAAACTAAAGTGCATGATAAAAGTGGTCCTGGTTAGTCCCAGGAACATGCGGCATAGGACACAGCATCCAATGGGTCCTACTTTGCAAAAGCAGAAGCAGGACTGGGACAAGGTAAGGTTTCCCTACGATAGGGACTTGTAGGTGGATTTGTAAGATGTTACGACAGACCCAGGGTTGGACAAGTGACCACACATCACTTCAGGGACTTGGCAGAGACTCATTCTGGAGATGCATCCCTCCCGCTCCCATCCAAGCCGCCCTGCAGGCATAACTGAGAACCAATGGGTCATTCCGGCTGCTAATTTAGCGCCTCCCCTCCCCACATTCACAGCCTCATGGGAAGCTCCCTGCTTCTGCTTCTGATCCAATCACCACAACTAAATGATAAGTTACAGTTTCTTCCCTTCAAGGGGTCTCCAGCTCAGAACTAATCATAGGTATGGAACAGGGGATGCAGGTCACTGTGGTATCACCCGTGCTGACCCACGTGACAAATTCCTCTTAGAAGCTGCACCGGGCTTTGCCTGACCTGCTCAAGCTGCATGCCTCTTCATGCACCTGCGCTTCTCGCCTGCCAGGAAATTCAGAGCCAAGCTTCATGCTCCACTGTCAGACCTCATTCTCTCTTAAGAACTTTTTCAGATACAATTAACTTTCTTCCTTCTTTTCCCCTGCCCCCAATCATTCAGGAAGATTTCATCACTTAGTTACTGTCCTTTCGGTCTTAATTCACCTCTAATCTCTGCTAGAAGCCAGTGGGGATTTAGGGAATTAATTCCACTGTCCTTATCTGTGAACTCACGGTGACCACTGCCCCATGGTGGAAAATCACTCTCGGTGCAGACACAGTTCAATTGAGACATGAAAACTTGTGAAAGGGGAGTCTATCCAGCCGGCCTGGGAAAAGCTGGCCTTTGTAGAATATTAACAGCACGGGGAAAAGCAGGCAGTATGAAGTTACTTCTGAAGAAAAGATGAAAAGCCACATACAATGCACTGTGAACCTTGTTTTGGAGAAAAGAAACTTGAAGCATGTGTATACATGTAAACATATGAAGACAGTATGCTAACAGGGTAAAGCAGTGAGGTCTGAGACACAGGACTAGCAGTGAATTTCAAGCCTCCTTTCATACTTTTCATTTCGCTTATTTTTCTTCCCTATAAGCGTAACCTTTTGCTTTTTCATTGCGAGTTGTTTCCAGGTTTACCATGTCAGCACCCGTATATATATATATATATATATATATATATATATATATATATATATATACACACACATATGTATATTTATGTATGAATCATTCATATAAGCCACTGTATAGCATTTCACTGTGTGAGCACATCACAGTTATTTATTGATTCCCATACTGGTGAAGATGTAAACAGTTCCCTATCACTTAGAGCTACAATCTTGCTGTAACTTTGCAGCTAGCAGGTCCAAGTGTTCCCTTAGAGCAGACCCTGAGAGGTGGGATGGCCATGTCTCATGAGATATGTGTCTTCCAGTGCGATTAACAAACACGTCTCCAAAATGTGTGATTCCTTATCAGTACTTGGTATAACAAAGCTTCTTTTTGTTTTGTTTTGTTTTGTTTTGGGCCGGTATGACTAGTATAGACTGGTATCCCGGTATTGTTAGAGTATGGAGTTCCTGGATTGCAACTGAGGTTAAATATCTTTTCATGTGTTTTGGCCTTTCGGGTTTACGCTTATAAATTGTCTGTGACATTCTTTGACAGTTTATCTGTTGGTTGATTTGTGATGTTCATACTGATTTCTGGGAATCGTTTGTTAAAAATGATCATTTATTTACACGATATTAATGCAGCTTCTCTAGTCTCATTCTGATTTGTTAATGTATAGTTTCCTGACACACGAGGTCACAGCCAGGCCCTGTTCATCTCAACCTGAATTGAGGTAGTGGTGTGGAAGTGAGCTAGATTCTGCCCCCAGAGCCCAACAGACACAGACACAGACACACAAGACACACACACACACACACACACACACACACACACACACACACACACACGGGTCATCAGGGAAGCAGGAATTTGGCAGCCTTGGTTTTGGTACCCAAGTCACAAAGATGCAAATTCCACAGATAAAGAATGGACCAAGGACTTGAGTGTGGCCGGGGCATCAGATGGGTGTTTGTCATGAGGCACTGTATTTCTCTTCTCTCTTAGGAAACTCTGATTTGCGTCAGATCACTACAACCTTTTACATCCTTCTGATGGAGGAAAACATATTCCTTGCATAAAGAGCTTTGTCTCTTGACTATTTCAAGACAATGGCCAAGCTGCTCCTTCACTGAGGTCTTTGGGGAGTGCATTCATGGAAGGCCTGGCCATTTATGAATATTTCATTGCCTAGCTTGTGAAATGGCTGGACTCCAGGATGACTCTACAAAGACCAGTCTCTCAAGACAACCCATAAGTCTATAATACCCTCCATCCAAAGCAGTTTCCAAATATCTGGAGACAGGATCCCGATAAAAACTTGGGTTTTATTTACTCTCCTCCTTGTCAATGAAAATGGTGGTGGAGCTGAAATGGCCCATCTTGGGGCCCGTTGGCAAGTCTGTAGCATGCCTTCACCATGGAGAACTTCTTGCACCAACAGGCGTTCATTATCATGCACCCTGTCTAATTTGGTCAAGTTTATTAATGGAGGGCTTCTTTGTACCAGACACCATGTGAGGCGTTGGGAACTGAGCTGTCTTCATGAAGACAATACTTAACATACCTGATTCCTGAGATGGGGCGGCAAGGATGCAAAGGAAATCCTGAATGCTCACAAAGAGCCAGGCATGAGAGGACTAGGGGAGGTGGGGCTTGCCGGGGAAAGGACACGGAGAGCCAGTGTCATGGAGGCAGGGAAGGATGGGAAAGACAACGGTTGGAGATGCCTTTGGCCATGGAAAGGCATTTGGGTTTTATTCGAAGTGCTGAGATTGGCTTGAAACGGTAGTGCCACCACACATCTGTGTGAAGAATGTATGGGTGGGTTGGGGGGAGGCAAGAGGACCAGGAAGTTGACACACTTGAGAGACCCTGGTAGGTATGGGCTGCATGCTGAACCCAAGAGGGTGTCTCTGACCAGCAAGTATAACTGGGGGTGGGGAACCCCGTGAGGGGAGCAGGCGAGATCCAGACGCTACACCAGCTGCAGGCACTACTCTCATTTAGAAGATAAGTAAGAAATTATAAAGACCATTTTCCCAAAGAATCAGTAGCTTCCGTTTTAATGAAGGCTGAAGTCTGAATGATGTTATTCTAGCTGGGGACTTTGTTTCTGTCGGTGGTTTTTAACTAATTACCATAAGTACTGTCCATTTAGAATTTCACGGCAATTCCAGTCCCCATTAGTGTGTAAGCAATGCCTTATCTTTGCCGCAAGCTACTGTTTATTCATGGTATGAAACAGTACATCACAGACATTGTCATATCAAATAGATGTTTTTTTGTATTACATTGTGTGCAGTATGAATGAGCCAGAAGTGATTTGCTAAATAGGAAGTGCATTTAACAAGAACTTTGAATTTTAAAAGAAATCCACTTGCCAGTTACTTGGGAGTGCCTCACAGTGCTCTAACTTCCCTTTCATCCTTGAGTTTTTGCCTTAAGGAGGATGAGCTGGCTGGCAGGCTGAACCTTTGCAGAGGGGCTTGTTTACAGTGTCACCAGGCCACCAGAGGGTGATGCTGTCCACTGTCTTTATGCGTGAGGGTGGGTGTCTTGTTGGCTGCAAGAGCCAGGCCACCGCCATTTCTCTACTTTTCATCAACAAAGATGTCAGTTATCTGGTATGTCAATTTGGAGCCATAAGGAAATCAAGCTGGCACATTTTACAAAGCTTAAATGCTTGGTTGCCATTAGGATTCGGGACAGCACTTCCAGGAGCCGCCAAATGGAACCGCACATCTGCAGGGACCCGGGGAAAGATCACCTCTCCCCATCTATGAGAGACACATATGGAAGCAGACAGATGTTTCAGATGGAGATGGCCAGCCTAATTTGCAGTTTCTAAATCTGCAGAGACACCATGTTCCATCATTAAACATTCATTTAGGATCATCTTAATCGGAGACAATATAACAGAGAGATGTACCTGGGTGACAAATGGTTCTTTCCGTGCATGAAACACTAAAGCGACAGCCACTAACTTCTCTCCATCTGACCCTTCTAGAAAGGACTTTTTTTGACTAAAACAGCTCTGTGTTTCTGCAAAGCTCACTGAGGCACACGTGCGTCACGTGCTCACTGGAGTTGAACGCGGAGCTGGAGGCAAAATGGGACAGACGATGTGCGAGATGCAGTGCGTCCACCCGAGGAGCTTCCTGGAAGATCTTATGGGCATTTAAGAATAAATGAAATAAAGTCAGGGTACGTCTCAGTAAATTACCATGCTTCTGCGTTGGATTCACTTTAAAATGAGTTTCATTTTTAAACTTCTCAAGTATATTTGACATTTCTCTGGATGTTATCGGTGCCATTTTGAAAGCTTTCTGTGTGCACTCCACTTCATAAAGCTTCTTTCTTATTCAAAGACATATTTAATTAAAACCCAGTTTTATGGTGCATGCTCTAATTATTACTCTTGGCTTGAAGGCTTTGACTGAACCTACTTTTAATTCTGGAACTCAAATCCTTTGCAATTATTTTGGAAGCCTGGATGTTTTCAAAATAATTCCGATGGTTTGTATATAAGTTTCTCATTGCTTTTTTATGTAAAATAAAAATAAAAATAAGTAGAATATCCAGGAACTGGTTGTAATACATCCACATCAAGAGATTCATCTTGCTTAAATTGCCATATACCATGAGAGGGCATGGAAGTTCAATATCAGGAATTACACTGCTCATCTGACCAAGCCTTACTCCCATCACCATCTGGAGGGCCCATCTCCCTACCTGGCACAGAGCATACACAAGTCTTTGAGCACTTGGGTGATGTTGGTTTTTTGACAAAGAACTTGTTTGATGGTTATACAAAAAGATGTAGATATATATATAGTATGGATGTGGCCCCAGAAAGAGAATCAGACGGCCAAGGGTGGTTGACACAATCTTGATGTTGGGGTCAGAGCTGGTATCAACAAGCACGAACACTACATTGGTCTCAGTGTCCAACTCACCCTTGAGCCAGAGGGGAGCTGGCTTGGCTTAATATCGCGTCTCACAGTTCTGGCTACTCCCGAGAGTCTCATGGGGAGCCTAATAAAATCACTGCTACCAAGAATCCCCTGATGGGTCCGCTCAAGCTGTCATCACAGAATAGCACCCAGCAGGTGGCTCAAACAACTGGAATGTATTCTCTCACAGTTTGCGAGACTGGAAGTCGAAGATCGAGGCACCAGCAGGGCTGGTTTCTCCAGAGGCCTCTCTCCTCGGCTACAGATGGCCACCTTCTCACTGTGTCCTCGTATGGCCTTTTCTGTGCACCCAAATCTCTGCTGCCTCTTCCTCTTCTTATAAAGACACTGCTAATCAGATAGAATCAGGAATGCACCCTAATGGCTTCATTTAACCATAATTACCTCCTTAAAGTTCCCATCTCCAGATACAGCCACCCTGGGTGTCACAGATTCAACATATGAATTTGGGAGGAACACAATTTGGTCCGTAACACCTGCCCCCGAGACAAATTAAGTCAGAGTCTGTAGAAGTAGGGAGATCATTAATGTTTTAATGATTTTCATTTTTCAAGTATAAGCTTCATATATTGAAAGCATACAGTTTGATATATTTTGACATATGTACATGCCACTGAAACTATTATCCTCATTGAAAAAGTGAACATGTCCAGCACAAAAGTTTCACCATGGCCCTGCCCCCTGCAATCCCTCCTTATGGCCCTGCCCCCTGCAATCCCTCCTTATGGCCCTGCCCCCTGCAATCCCTCCTTATGGCCCTGCCCCCTGCAATCCCTCCTTATGGCCTTGCCCTCTGCAATCCCTCCTTCTTGCACCCCCACTCCCAGGCAACCACTGATCTGCTGTTTCTCTGTTGTGTTTTATAGAGTTTTATACGATTAGAATATTACATTAGGCAATTTTTTTGTCTGGTTTCTCTCACTCAGCATCATTATTTTGAGCCTCACCCATGTATTATGCATCCACCATTCATTCCTCTTTATAGCTGAGCAGAATTTCATTGCCTGGTAGCCTACTCCAGCTTTCTTTTGGGTAGTATTAGCACAGTATATCTGTTTCTATCTATCCGTATCTTTTCTCTGCATCACTGATTTTGAGCAATTTGATTATGATATGCCTTAATTTAATTTATTTATTTATCACATGTTTCTCGTGTTTCACCTTTCTTTGAATTTGTTGGGCTCTTTGGATTTGTGGATTTATACTTTTCATCAAACTTGGAAAATTTTGGCCATTGTTTCTTCAAATGTTCTTTTTTCTGGTCATCCCTCTTTCTCCTCTTTTTGGGGAAACTTAGTTACACATATATTAGAGCCAGTTAAAGTTATCCTACAGGTAACTGATGCTCCTTTCTTATTTTTTTTCTCTGTGTGTTTTGTTTTAGATAGTTCCTATTACTGTCTTCACATTCATTAATTATTTCTTTTGCAATGTCTAGTTGGCTATTTATCCCATCCAATGAATTTTTCATCTCAGACCGTGTAGTTTTCTTTTCTAGAAATTTGATTTGAGTCCTTTTTTATAACTTTCTATGTCTTCATTTGGCTTCGGGGGCACAGAATGAAGTTCTAATAATTGTTTTAATTTTCTTTTCTCCTAAGTCTATACTCTGTACCAGTTCTGGGTCAATTTCAATTGATTTATTTTTCTTCCTCACATGTCATTTTTCCTTTTCTTTTTTCTTTTTTCCTGGCTAGTAATATATAATTGGATTTTAGACATTGTAAATTTTACCCTTTTGGGTGATAGGTATTTACGCAGAAACAGTTTAATCCTTTGTAGTCTTCCTGGAAGATTTGTAAGATTGGTTAAGTTAGAGCATTTAGTCTAAGGCTAATTCTTTCCCACTACTGTGAAAGACCCTTCTGATTGGTTTTCCAATCATGTTTTGAGTAATGAGGTTTTCCAGTCTGCCTGGTGGCAAGAGGCACTATGCCTGGCCCAGTGTGAGTGCTGGATACTCTTTTCTTTCTTTAGAATTTCCCCAAGTGTTTTATCAAGCACTGTCAGAGTAGCCTAACTGATAGTACATGAGATTTTCCTTTGGGTATTCGCTTCTGATGTGCAGGAAGGCTGCCTTTCCTGAGGGTTCTCAGCCTCTACGCTAGGAGCTACAATCTTTTTGTAGCTTGGCTGGACTCTGGTAAGTCTTGGTTCTCAAAAGTTTGAGCAACCATTTGAGTCCAATGAAAGCAGAGAGGTAGACTGTCCATTGTGTGAGATGAGTGTTTTTCCATGTGTCCCAATTACATGATTCGGAAAACAAGCTCTCGGGGTGCCTGGGTGGTTCAGCTGTGCTGACAGCTCAGAGCCTTGAGCTTGCTTCAGATTCTGTGTCTTCCCCTCTCTCTGCCCCTCCCCTGTTCATGCTCTGTCTCTCTGTCTTTAAAATAAATAAACATTAAAAAAATTAAGAAGAAAAGAAAAAAGCTCTCCAAATAAAATGGAAATTCTTAGGGAAAGGTATGCATGTGTTATTCGCCCTGGAGAGGACTGGGACTTCTCTTTGTCCCTATTGGGGAGCAGCTTAAGAGTCCCATAGACAAATTCATCCCCAGTATGCAAAGCAGAGTTGATACCTGACTTAGAGGGGCATAAAATGTATACTCAATTACACAGCGTCTGAGCAATGCCTCAGGACAGCTGAAACATTGAACCCCGCCCACTGGCCTGGACCCTGTATGGAGTCAGACACACCTTTATATTAGAACAACCTTTAATTACATAGTGTTCTGTTCTCTCAAGATGTTTGAGATAATTTCATTTGGTTAACGGAAATACAGAGGTCCTTGTCATTTTAGCAACAGAACATTTACTTCTTTGAGTCACCTTCCTAGAGGATATAATCATTGCTTTCTCTATTCAACAAAAATGCATCAAGCACCTTTAATCCTACAGACACTTTGCTGGGCCAGGGTAAAAATAAAAACACAGTATTTACTTTCCAAACAATTTCTTTCTTCTCCAAGGGACATCCTTATATTAGGAAGGACTTAAGGAAAATCTTAGACATGTGGGGTTATTTATAAATTCAACAAATACCTACTGAACATGGCAAGTGTTGGTTTCTGTCCACATCGATGGCTTCCAGTCATTCCTTGACCTGCATCCGCATGATTCTGGTGTGTTCTGTCCCTCTCAAAAGTTGGCAATCCTTTTTGGTTCTTGGGTTTGCTGTCCATACAACACAACCGGTGGGGCTAATATGACAAGGATTTCGTACTGAAATGGGTGTGCAGACACGGCACTGACAGCTAGCCACCACGTGATGACAGCAGCCACAAAATGAAAATGGCAGACCGAGTCCTATTTAGCTTTGTGTGAAATATTCCAATTTACCCCATTTACAGTCTCTCACAGAAGAGGCTGGACCAGAATGTTAAATGCCTACAGACATTGGAATGGTTGCTCCTAATCAAGTCAGGTAATGAATGAAGAGAATTGAAGATATTAGAAGAGTTGACTGTCACAAACAGTGAATTACCAAGCAAGGATGGGAACCATGTACCAACCACTAGTTGTGAACATGGCCTGATTGTTTTTACTTTAGGACATGGTGTTTGGCTAATTCAACAGATGGATTTTTACTGACTTAATGGACTTCAGTATTCTCTCTTCTAATTTTTAACAATGAATCAATTGCCTACTATGTTCACAGGGGAGTGGGAGCAGCACATATGCACTGAGCCTGTGAGCTTATAACCAAATGGGAAGGGTTAACAAACTAAAACCACACTGCACAATTATTCATTCACTCATAAAATATTCGTTAAATATTTTAAACATTCTGCAAAGTGCTATGGGAATTCTGAAGAGTCTGTACAAGCAAAGTGCCTGACCTGTGGAGGGTGCACAGTAAATATTTGCTATACGAATGAATGAGTGAATACATCTGAGATCAAAAGAGACTTCCATTTAGAGAAGGTATATGCTATGAGTGGAAGTGTTTCCAAGAGAAAATACACGGAGTTGGAAAGCAAATATTGGGTTCGAAGAAAAAGAAGGTGTGCAGTTTACTTGGAGCCTGGGTGTATGTGGGAAAGGGTGGAAAGAAGTCAAAATTAAAAGGCAGGGACCTCTCACGGCAGACCATGCTGTCCTTAAGCAAAGAAAAACCATCAGAACTTGACAAATGTGACCCAGCTAAGGTAACACCATGAAAGTATTTGCTCTGCCTGAACATGCTTGTTGATACCAGACCAATTAGTCCATGTATTGGCCAGGGTTCCCCAGAGAAACAGAGCCAATGGGATAGGTTTGTAGGACAAAATTTATTGTAAGGAATTGGCTCATGCAATTATGCAGGCGGAGAAGTCGCGGGATCTGCCATCTGCAAGCCAGAGACTCAGGAAAGCTGGTGGTGTGTTTCCAACCCAAATCAAAAGGACCTCAAGTGTCAAGGGCAAGGGAAGATCGATGTCCCAGCTCAAGCAATCAGGCAGGAAGAGACAAATTCTTTTTTCTTCTGCCTTTTTGTTCTATTCCTGCCCTCAACAGGTTTGATAACAGCCTCCTGCACTGGGGAGGGCAAACTGCTCTACTGAGTCCATTGATTCAAATGCTAATTTTATCTGGAAACACCCTACAGCCACAACCAAAAATAATGTTTAGCCACATATCTGGACACCCTGTGATACAATCAAGTTGGCACATAAAATTAGCTTTCACAGTCCAGAGAAATCAACTAATTTTACAAAGCAGATATTCTCTCTAGAATTAAAGGTTTTTATCTAAGAATAGAACTTGATGTTCCAAAACAATGGAGCCAACTAAGCACAACTATGATCTCACTTAATGCTCACTGGGTGGAAATCACTGTTTGTTATATCTGACTTTAGGGCAATTTGGCTTAAATAGCTGCGAAGTTCTATAGCAGAAGACCTATCCTTAACAAATCTACTTTCTCTTTAATTCAGAAGGGAAATGTTGGCCCTTATTCAGCCAAAATCCAATTCTGCAAATAGTACATTCCTCTCTGACTAGAAAGTGCGGCCACAGTGCCAACTGCCCACTACTGGCAAGGAGAAACACTTCAACCAAAATAACCTGATCTAGACTATTCTGATACGAGATGAAGATAAACAGCCAACACATTGACTTGGCGATGAAGTGGCCAGCAACACTTGCAGGATTCGGGATGGCTAGGAGAGCATTTATGGTACCTCCTGTTCCCATGGTGATGTCAATTTTATCTTTCTCCAACAGCTTTTACCATTCTCTCTCCTGTTGCCTATTGCCTCCATAGATCATGTTTTCACTATTATAGATTGATCTTTACAAGGCTACTCTAGTGTGGCTAAGGATACCATATTTTCTGGAATTTTCTCCTCTCTAAGCCATCAATACCCTCCAGAGACAATGTTGGAAAAGGAGAGAATCATTCATCATTTACTAATCATGTGGAGGTAAGATCATTCTCAGGCAGCTGTTACAATCTGCAACAGCAGTAAAGATGATTTGAGATTTTAACTGCTGTGCTGGTTAAACAGCATTGGATGAGACCACAGGAGTTGGCCAAGACAAAGAATGCATCTCAGGTGCTGCCACTTTCCCAGGTGTCAGGAAGAACAGTATAAGACTGGAGCCTGTGGACTCGTCTGACTGAAGAACGGTCATGGCTGTGATGAAGGTCAACAATAGAAGAGTTCTGTGTCTCTGAGGTCCCTAGTCAATGGAAATGCAGATAAAGGGCTTAGAAAGCAACAGAATTGCCTGAAAGTGTGTTGAGATTAAGGATATATCCTGCGGCTGTATTTGCCTGGCAAACACTGTCTTTACTGCGTGAATGCTTATTGGCGCTGTCCTAGAGGCGTTGGTGAGGATTACAGAGGGGCTGGTCAAACTCTGATGCCACCAAGGTCACTCTCCAACCTAGATCTCTGAATCTTTTGGTCAAGACATCCCACTAAAATAGTCCTTTAGTCCTGAGAGGTCACGCTGAATTAGTCCCCTCCCTTTGTCACTCTATTCCAGCTGGGATTCCATGGCCCATCACTATAAGCACTGCCTTGCAAATAACTTTAACTCCTTTTGGCTTTCTTCCTCCATACTCAGAACAAAATTGTACTCTGGATGATTAATTCAGCCATCAATCTTCTTATTGACTATGCCCACAAGGCAGAAATTTGCTTGGGAATAAAAGCTAAATAAAGAACTGGCTCACTGGCTCACTTTAAACTCATGATAGGAACCCTCACCTGGAGTCTTGGGGTTGGTTCTCAGGTTCGTTCACTTGCTTGCCCAAGCCTCTGACACAAACATCTCCTCTCCTCACTTCTGTTCTTCAACCACACTCTCACTGCTCTGATGTTCTCGCCTCCCAGAAGCCTCCAGACAGGCACTCCTGCATCTGTCTAGGCAGAATTTACATCCCCTGGGCTCCCTTCCCTCTTCTAACAAAGCGAGACATGTCCCTCCACCTTTTAAGGACTCCACTTCTTAGAGTATTCTCTTATGCTGTATCAGTAATCTCTGTTTGATCATTGCTCCATTAACATAGAATATGCCCCAGTGAGCTCCTTCTTAAAAAATAAAGGACGTTTGTCTACCTCCCTCTGGACTCTCTCCACACCCAAACACCAGCCGTGGTGTCTTCCTGCTCTTCTCTACCTCTCACCATATGGCACCTCCCAAGACCTTTTCACCCGGCCTCTACCACAGGACGTCTCCCCAAAGACTTGTATTAAAGTTACCAGAAGCAACGAAGAATTTCCCTTTCCCTTTGCACGTTTCTCAGCAGAGTGCGACCGGTGCTCCTTGCTTCTTCCTCTATCTCTCTTCCCTCTGTCCCTCAATGTGCAAACACCACTGCTTCAGTTTTCCTCACTATTCTGGTTTCCCTTTCTCAGTCATGGCCATGGGTCCTCCTACTATGATTTCTAAGCGTTGGCCTTTCTCAACATCTACTCTTTTCTTCTTTATCTATACATCCTGTCTCAATGAGCTCATCCCATGACCTTAAGTAGTATCCCTACAATACAACTCCCATTTTTATCCCCATCAGAGAAGCCCTCTGTCCTGAATAGCACCAGACACATGCCTTGGCCTCAATGTCTTTGGGGGCATTTTACACTCAGGGCTGAGATCCTGAACCTCAGTAATGTTTTCACTTGTTCCAGCCACATCCCACCTTCCCCGTAGTAAGTGATGCAGTCATACATCAAATTCTGGAGCCAGAAGCCTAGAGTTACCTTCTTCCTCCCCGTGCACCCCCAACATAACCCTCCAGAAAGATCACCAGTTCGACCTCCCCAGTATTTTCTTTCCCATGGCCATCACACTAGTCCAAACCACCTCCATGACTCACCAGAGTCCCGCAAAAGCTTTTCAAATTTCTCTGCCTCCACATTTGCCTTTCCAATCCATGTTCTGCCTAAAATCTCAAGCAAACATTTTAACACAAAAAAAATCATCTTTATTCCTCCTTAAATCCTGCAGTGGCACTCATTACACTTCAAATAAAATCTTAACTTCTCCTCATGACCTACAAGGTCAGTGTGGGCTTGTGTCCCCTGTCCAGCTCTATCTTGGGCCACACTTCCTTATACTCACTATGATTCTGTGGCACCAGACTCATGAACACTTCATATATGTCACCTCTCTCTTACCTCCTGGAAGTCCCTCTGCCTGGAGTCCTCTTTCCTACACTCAGCAGATGGCTGGCTTCTTGTGCTGCTTCTCTGGTTGGTCCTTGTTGGTCATCTTCTCAGAGCTTTTGACTAAGAGGTCCCTCTTCTGGTATGGTTTTAATCACTAAACCTTGTTTTCATGTTCCTTCAGAGTTCTGCACAATTCTTAGTTATACTTCAATTGCGTGCTTTTGTTTATTTTCTGACTCTCCAAATCAACAGTAAGCATCAGTAAGTAATAGTAAGGATAAAGATCATGTCTGCTTATTGGCCTTTGCCTCTCTAGCCCTCAGTCAGGGCCAACACTAAGTGGGTGGTCCAGGAAGTTTGGGTTAATGAGTCAACCTCGTATTTCTTCTATCTGTCCGGGCTATGCTCTCATCTAACTGTTTCAATGCTTTACTTTATGATGACCTGACTCCATGGCTATATCCCCCTCAGTGCTCCACCAACTGGAGTGTCCTTCCTGAATTCTCCCAGATGCCCAAATGACACCTATTTAAGGATCAGTCAAAAGGTCATCTCCTCCAAGAGGTATTCTTAGATTCCCACAGTCACATTACCCAGTTCCTCTGTGCTCTTCTAACTAAGCTCTCTAATTGGACTTCCCTTGTACTGGGTCACCTACAGCACATTGTGAGCCAGGACGAGTGGGCAGCCACCTCCTCTGAAGGACCAAGGCTCCTGCAGGCTGGGACCAGGTCACGTATTCTTCTGCACCCCAGAGTTCCTTGGCTCTATTAATTACTCAAAGGTCTGTTGAAAGAAATTCCTATTCCTGTCTCTCTTTCTTTTCAGTAGAACACGACAGAACAGAAAATATTTCAAATAAGATAACCTCCATGGTCTCCCAGATAAATGCTCCATCTTATCTACTTCAACTTAAATTAATATTGAGTTTCGGCAGGTCAGAAACCTAGTCTGTATCTTATCTTGCATCATTCATGTTTTTCAACATTTACAAAGGTCCCAAGGGCAGACAAAGTGGGCACAAGAGTTGCAAACTTAGAAGTCACTTATTGAATGTTGCACTAGAAGCTTCCCTTGGCTTGTTTATCCTGTCAATGAGCCAGGCACTGAGATGGACAAAAATGAGCAAGGTTCATCCTGAAGGGCTTAATCTGGCAAAGCACCCAAGTAAGACTCCCAAGCTAACAGGCAGGTATTCTCCCACTTGGGGAAGACCCATCTATGCTCAGGTGCATCGATGCCTGCATTTCCAGAGATGCTGTGGGCAGATGGTGTGGCAGTAGCACCAGGGATATTTCACTTTCTGTCCTCTAGTAGCGGTGTTAGGTTAAATGGTAGGAACATGTGTTTTTTAGTTGACTAATCAGGCAATTCCTGGTTAAAGGGTAACCTCTGGGGAATGCTGTGGCCATGGAGACTGAATTAAAGACTAACCACTCAGGTATTCTGGGTTCTAATCTCATCACCTCTAGTGTAGTCTTGTGGGAAACATTTAATTCCCATGGTTTTGACGCTCCCAAAGTTAAATAGGAGAGCTACGTGCCATCAGGACAGGTCAAGAATGATTAGAGAGTTCCACTTGGATTTATTCAAGTGGTGTGTTGGCCCATTTCTTATTCTTTCAACGATCTGCAAAACCTTAGTCTGATGTTTGGGGAAAAAAGTAAAATTAAATCTATGCTGGAAAATAATATGTCCGTTTATATGTATATAAATATGCTTGCATATGTGTCTACATCTATATCTTTTACCCTGGAATATACTCCCAGGTACTTGCAAATATTTATTTTCAATATAAGTGCAAAGCAAAACTGCAGAAACCCATTAATCCCTTTTGATTGCTCATAGGATTCACATCTGTGACTGCCCTGCTAGTCCATAGCTCGCTGTCACTCATTGTCAATACGCAGGATGGAAGATGTTGTGCATTGTTAACTTGACCTTGAATGCAAGCTCATCAGAGACGCAGAGAGCTGGCTGCGGTCATTTGTGGCTGGTGCGTTCACGTTGCCATAGTGTCAGTGAGCACATCTGTTTCCAGCTGAGCTGCTTTTGTTTAAGCTTCTAGCCCTTCCTTTCTCCTGTTTGAAAACAGTTACCAGGAGGCAAAATGATTCAAAGTGACATCTGGGTCCCTCTCGGCATGTGCATGGTAATTCCCTTCCTTCCATCCTGTAATTAAGTCAATTAGATTCCTAAGTCTTCTATGAGGGGGTTTCCAGGAATACTTCCTCAGTGACACACACACCATCACCAAATATCATCAGTCCCCTCCAAGCACCACCTCCTATATGACTGCCTTTCCTCTACTTCCATCACTAGAACAAGACATAAAACCACGCATGGCAGTTGAAATCCCTTCCAAGTACTGGCCAAGTGGGTAAAGAAGAGAGATGCAGGGCACACTCTCAGGTCCCAACTCTGGGTGTGGGGGCCCCTGGCCAGTCTACCACAGATGCTTCCTCAGGTATGGTCAGTCTTGGGAGGCCATTTCCTGAAATGGCTATTTATTTACTGAAATACTGACAGATTTAGCATAATGCCTTAGACATGAAGCTGAATTCGGAGTTCTTTATCCCCAGATATTGGGACATTAGAGGATGTAATTGACATACTTTCTTGGTACATACATACACTGCATTAGTCAGCTGGGCTGCTGTAACAAAAACACCATAAACTGAGTGGTTTAAATAACAAACCTTTATTTCTCACAGTCTGGAGGCTGGAAGTGCCAGTCAAGGTGCCGGGAGATACAGAGCCCACATCTTGTTTCATAGACAGCATCTTCTCGCTGTGTCCTTATATGGAGGAAGGGGTGAAGGAGGTCTCAGGGGTCTCTTGGGTAAGGGCATTAACCCCATTCATGAGGTCTCCACCTTCACAACCTAATCACTCCCTGAAGGCCTCACCTTGTTAAACTATCACATTGGTGGGTGAGAATTTCAACATATTTTGGGGATTTGCTGGGGGCAGGGCACAAATAATCAGTCCCTAACAAACTCTGAAAAGCAAACAGACAAGCAAATTTTTTTTCTACATTTTCTTGATGAAAATGGAAATTGCGGAGTTCCTGGGTGACTCAGTCAGTTAAGCATCTGACTTGGATTCAGGTCATGGTCTCACCCCACGGTTTGTGGGTTCGAGCCCCAGATTTGTGCCGACAGCTCAGAGTCTGGAGCCTGCTTTGGATTCTGTGTCTTCCTCTCTCTCTGCATTTTCCCACTCGTGCTCTATCTCTGTCTCTCAAAATGTTAAAAAGAAATTGGAAATTGCACCTATGTTTCACTCAAAGGCTGCAAACATGATAGATAAACTTCATACCTTGTTTAGGAAGTCTCCAATTACATAGAAAACCTGCTTTAACATCTTAAATTCCATTTCCCCAAATACTCATTTCCTGAAATTCTAAAGAGAGTTCTTCAAGGAAATGATCCATAATTTCCTATTAGTGCACATCTGTATCCTTTCCAATAGAAAAGCCTGTCCTTGCAAATAGCACCACCAAGACCCATCCATCAATTAAGAAATGCACTTACTGAGACAGGGGTCACGTAGAAGGAGTCATCTTCAGTGGGGTTCTGCCACGGGCTCATCTGGAAATCCAAACCTTTAAATCAAGAGAATTTTGAACACACACAGACACACGTGCATACACGTTTGTTGCTGTTTAAATAATCTAATTCAGATTGATTTATCTACCAACATAATCAATTCCAAATCCCTGTCGATCTTGGGTCATCAAGACAATTAAAGTCAAGCATGACGATGCCATTCAAAATCAGCACAAAAAAGTCTGTATTTTTAAGAGTCAAACCTCTCGTTTCTGGCAACGGCAAACGCAGATGTAGGGTGGTGCGGGAGAAGACCAGGATACATTGCCTTCTCTTTTCATCGGGTAAGTCAGCTGAGAATTCTGATTAAGGCGAGTCCTGAGTGGATTTATGGATCCCATTGGTTTGTTGGCTTGTAGGATTGAAGTTCCAGCTGGTAACGACATTTGCTGAAGTCACAAACTCCAAGCCTAATTCAGTCCCTTTAGACCTAGCAATTGGTCCCAAGGTCTGTGGTAACTACATGGGCTAGACAACCCAGACCAGAGAAGTGCTGCACACTTAGTAGGCATTCCACAGACGTCTAGTTAACTTAACGAGCTATCGCGGCAAATATTTATGAGGACTACTACCTGAAACTTGTTATAATATGCATCAAATTCATTCATCTATATATCCATTCATTTAAAAACTGAAAATAAATAGAGTACCTACTATGTGCCACCTACTTTCTTGGCCCCAGGGATGGAGGTCTATAGAACGTGTGTCTAAGGGAATAAAGGGGTCCAACACATGACCTCTTTGTCCTCTGACCAAGTTTGGAACGACAAAGATATAGAAACAGGATTAATTAGAGTAAGAGCAAAATATCAGCTTCATCCCTGATGCAGTCTTCTTTGGAGGAGTGCTTCTATAATGAACTTTACAATAGTGAACCCAGAATGGAGCAGAATCAAGCATCCAGTTTAAGGTATTTACAGGTGAATCTGCAGAGGCAGGCAGACCACCAAGGGGGAGCTTTGCCAGGCCAGTTCCTTCCCCAAACTAACTAGAGAAGTCACCCACCAAGTAAGTGAGGAGGAGAGGCCAGGGTGCCATCCTATTTGGATTTCTCTTCACATTGAAATAGAAAGTCAGAGAAAGGAGACTTCCTCACCCTCTATCTATATACAGTGAACAAAATAACTCAGGGGCATTGACAGTGTGCAGGGAATTCTAATGGCCAAGGGGTGCAGGCAATGAACAAGCAAACAAATAAATGAACTTGGATGTTTCTAAAAGGAATGACTGCAGTAAGAAGATAGAGCAGGGAAACGTGATGATACACTGCAGGAGGCGGGGAGGCATGGGAAGGGGCTATCCATGTGGACAAGGCAGCTATACAGGCCTGCCTACGGAGACTCCATCCCAATCAGGCAGATAGATGCTAAGCAAATGATTATACAGCTCACTGCCTCATTATAACGAAGGTTGGGTTTAGTGTAAAAATGCATGGTGCTAACCAAGACTCTAATAGGAGGTGGGGACAGCAGAGTGAAGCCAGAGGCAGTGCCCAGGACCAGGGAGCTCCCAAGAACTCCTCTTTTCCAGACCTAAGACATGATCATTTTCTTCCAATACACAGTTCACCCAATGTGGAACCACCATTTTAAAAGATGCTTTTTAAAGAGGTAATTCTGTAAGCACCAGGAGAAAGACATTAATACCTTTTTGATGTTTGAAACCAGTCCGTGTGAAGCTGAACATGGAGCTGTTTCTGCTGCTCCCAGCTGGCACTCACACCACTCACACACCCTACAACTGACAGCAAACCATTAATCCACTATTCTTCCCATGGCACCTTGAGAACGGGATGGAATAGAGAGAGTAGCTGAGCCTGACAGTGGTTCGGGGAACTCGCACACTGCAGAGCTCCCAATGAGACACTTCCTCCAACTGCGGGGGACTTTCCTCCCCAAAAGAGGTTTGTAGAGAGGCACAAATCACTGCCAACGGAACGGGAACAGCGTGTGATGAATTTTCCAGCTGATATAAGAGCTATTTCCTCCACAATTCCTCTCCAAACATTGTTGTTTTCTCCAGATACCTTAAGCCCCTAAGCATGAGTTGTTTTTCAATCACGGGCCTGCAAGTGGTTTCTTGCCTCCAAACACTTCTGCTTTTGGCTGCTGTTAGAGAGGTTTGGAAGGATCTTTCTCTTTTATTGTTTAAGCTCCAAGGCCACATAGGCCAAAAGAAGGGTACTTTTCAGACTATTCTGTCTCCAGCAGGAGCGGCTGGAAGCCCCTTGCTGGCTGCACACCAGGGGCACTCCTCCTTCTCCCCAGACCCCACTGTTCTCAGCCACAGTGTGCCTGCACACGGACCAAAAACACTCTTCCTTCTTGTTCAATCCACAAATGTTTACTGAGTATGTTAGTTTCCTGTGGCTGCTGTAACAAATTACCACAAACGTGGCAGCTTAAAACAACACACATTTATTCTCTTGCAGTTCTAGAGGCCAGAAGTCCACAATAAGACGTATGGGCTAAAATCTTTCTGGAGTTCTTTCTGGAGGCTCTAGAGGGGCATCCTTTTCTTTGCTGTTTCTGCTTTCTGGAAGTCACCTGCCTTCCTTGACTCATGGCCCCATCCTCACAGCCTTCTGACTTCTTACTTTAGTTTTTGCATCTCCCTCTGCCTCCTTCTTACAAGGATCCTTGGGATTACATGAGGACCTGCCCACCCAAGCCACGGTAATCTCCCCATCTCACTTTTTCCTCTTGAAGTAGAGCTAACATACAGTGTTATATTAGTTTCAGGAATACAATATGATGACTCAACAATTCTATACATGACTCAGTGCTCATCACAACTAGTCCCATCTCAATTTTATCCCATCTGTGAAGTTCCTTTGCCGTATCAGGTGACATATTCACAGATACCAGGGATTAGAACCCAATACCCTTGGGAGCCAACCCTCTCAGCCAATCGCCCTAAGCAGGTAGACATTGCATGCCTTTCGGTCACACAGCATACGAATCTTCTCTCTAGGCTTGTAGAAACACTCTCCCGGGGACACAGAGCCAGCCTTCCACCTTGGAGACTAAAAACTGGAGTGGCATAGTCCATGCTTCCCTGTACTCTGTTTCTAGGACTTTAGCACGGGACTCAGGCTTCCACAGACAGATGCACAGAGGTTTTTATTTGACAGCTGATCACACAAAGAAGCAGGGACGTGGTGGGGGGGGAGGTTATTCTAGCAAGGGGGAGTGGGCAGCAGCTACACTGTGTTTTAAGTGGCCTTGACAGCAGGGGTTCTGCCAGCACAGCCATGGAGCAGAACTGACGTGTCATTGGTGCTGCAGGAACAGTTATGGGATGTGATTTCACGGTGTAGCTAACACACTGTTTCTCTGGCTGTCCCAGAGTCCTTTAGGGTAGATGATATCTTTGGATAAACTCATTTTCTACTAAATTGGCCAAAGACTTCTTTGTTGTTGCTGTTGCTTGCGATTGATAAACATGGCTGCTACAGGCTGAGCGGGGCTGTTCCTGTCTTCCCAGAATTATTACGAACACCTCAAAGCTGAATAGAGGGGACTCCAACACACCTACAGAGAGCTAGGAAGCCATAAAGTAGCATCAGCTGAGCTTACTCAGGCCTAAGGAGTGATGCTTCTTGAATCAGCTGCCTCACTGACCCCTCCTTCTGGTATGAAAATTAAGAAAGAAAGAGAAATTTATTGGGATTATCAGGAGGGATGATGGAGTGGGAACGTGGGGCTTCGGTAAGAAGTCATTTCCTCCCCTTCCCGTAGGTATGGTAACTTTACCTTTCTCTCCCTAAAACCACATGGGTGGGGGAGATTTAGGAGAACCACTTAGAGATAATAGGAGGGAAGCATGCCTTGGTTTGCTTGGGGCAGATCTTGTTGTCCCAGAGTCATTACTAGCAGCATCCCTCAGAATCTCCTAAGTGTGCAGGTTTGCACAATTGAGTCTGTGGTCCCCTATCTACCAAACACTCGCTTATCCCCTGGTTGGGTCTTGCTTAGCTGTGAGACCTCCAGTCCCACTATGGTTCTAGGGCACAACGTCATAAGACGGTCTCTGTGGGAACCTGGCATGAGCCTTCTGAGTTTTGGAGGGGAAGTGCATGTAGACATAGATCCACGCCCATATTTTATCAGAAGTTGGAAAGCTTGATGAGATATCAGCTCCAACCAGGCAAAATGGAGAGGTGTTCAATGGGTCTGTGAAGATAACAGGAGCAACCCTCACCTTACTGTGATCTCCCCCAGCCCTCAGAGTGCACAGGGAAACCTTCTGGGCTTCTCATGCTTTTATGTGAAGGGTTTTGGAGATTCAAAGAGGCTGCAGGAGTTGTAGAGATGCTGCAGGTGCAGAAGGGAGGGGCATGGAAACTGGACCTCCCTTCTTAGTCACCCTCAGTAATAGGGGTTTTTGCAGTAGGAGTGAATGCCCAAGAAAACCGCACTCAGTCTCTACACACAGACCAGAAGCCGTGGCAACCTCCAACAGAAGGGTTTCAGGACCAGGGACAGCTCACCCACCACCAGCCGTGGCTCTTTGCATTAAATGGTCACTGTTTTCCTGTCTCTTTTCCTTCAGATCCCTGACTCCAGACGTATCAGGGCCCAGAAAAGTGCAGAGTGGTAGGAGCGACCTCTGTACCACTGTCCTCCATCCACCCACACATGCCACCAATCCGAGTTCCTCGGGCGAGGGTCAGGCCCACATGGAGCCAGGAAGAGTTTTGAAACATTTACAGAAACAGAACTTGAAACAGGACTAGATTGATTTTAATAACTGACAGTAACTAGAAAGCAATTAAATCTGCCAAGACATCATTAAGTAACAGGAAAGGAGGGTTTGACATATCATGGCTAATGAAGGAGAATGGGGGAAGAAATTCCTGTGAAGTTGAGACAGCTCAATAAACCAGGTTCAGGTTCACATCCAATGCCTTTTGTTTTTGACTGCCTAGCATTCTCTTTCCTCCTTGCTTCCCATTGGAAAAATATGCTTCCCCCACTCTTAGTCTACGTGGTGGAGAAGGGACTGTCCATGGTGCACCTTCCTCCCACCTCCAAACCCCCCGCCCCGCCCCACTCCAGGAATAGACATGTGACCTAGGCCTTACCAATTAGAGTGAATTTCAAAACTTCTGCTCGAACTCCCTTGGAAAAAAAAATAGTCATTCTTTCATTACGGTCGTTCAGCTGGCAGAATTGTCAGCTGAAATTGCCATTCCCCACCTTTCTACCACAAGAACTTGGCTAAGAAAAATGCTATCATAGTGAAAAGAAGAGTCAGGAGTTTCAGAGTGCCTGGATCCAGCTGTGCCTGAATCTAGGTACGCTGACACCTCAGCTTTGTGTGCCAATAAATTCACTCCAATTAAGACATTTCAGAGTGGGTTTCTGTCACCTTCACGGAAGAATACTTGCCTAAGACAGGTGCCCAAGTAGGTGAGAAAGGAAGGCGTATCAGTCAGGTCCTAGCAGGAAACAAAAGGCAGGGGACAGATTAAGGTAAAGAAATCAACAAGAGAATGGAGGTGGCCCAAGGACTAGCAAGAGTGTAAGACTTTACCAACCATAGGCTTGTGTTTGCTGGAACCCCATGAGAGGAGCTGCTCGGGAAAGGGGTCACCTGGTGAAAGTCACAGCCATTTCCAGATCTACAGTGGTGACCCAGGAGCAAGAACTGGTTAATGTATCTGATCTCTCACTGCTGGCCTACAGCCTCCTGCAAGTGCCTCCCACTGGACAAATGCAGAGGGAAGGAACCTTGGGCAGTGCAGAAGGTAGTGGCCCAAGATGCTTCTAATCTCCCAGCAACACCCTTATTCAGAGAAATAGCAGGTTTGGGAGAGTCCTCACTGTGTCCAGGGACTTTGAGCCTGGAGAGAATGCCCCACAAGAATGACATGGCACTACTCCTGCATCGCAGAAGGCAAATCTTTGGTCGTTTCCTTCTGAGTTCAAGGCTGGTTTACTCCATGCCTTTGCACATATTGTCGCCTTGTTGATGCATCCCTCTCCCACTTCATTCCACCCTTTGTTGAAGATCCGAAGTCCCATCTTGTCCATAGACTTGGCCCTGAGCTCCCCAACCTGCAGTGCCCAACCTGCCGTAGCTTCACTGCCTTTAACTCAATGCACTTCTCTGGAAGATGTGCTTGCAAATCAATCACAGCATCAGCAGGTCAGTCCTTATGCCTTGGATTCACTCACTTGACTGTTTCTAGTGTCCTTAGTGAGAGCTTGCACCACCACCACTGCCCACCCCCAGAAGGGTTGGGTCTTAACACTTACTGTATTCAGAGGTCTCGCGCCGCCCACCTCCAGCACATACACCTGCTGCCTGCTTCCTCATCCCTGTTCATGTGCCACACGCTGGAGTGCAAACCATAGGCACCCGATGCATATTTGCAGGGTGAAGTGGTTTTCCCTTGGGTGGGGGAGTATTGCTAAATAAGTCCAGAGTCCTAGAAACATAATGTCTGTAAGATATCTTTGTGAAGAGCATCTCTGAACAAGAAAATGGTTGAACCCACACAAGATGAACTATTCTAAGCTAGACACATGTTCCAAGCCAGTCTAGGGTCCTGAGCTTATGCGGGCACCAGGACATCTCAAAGCTTCATAAAAATTCACCCACCCAACATCCCATGTCCCTTTAAAAATCTTACCAAAGCTATTTTATCTGTGCTTTTGCCTACACCGACTGTTCAAAGAGCTAGTCAACCTTGCAGCCTTTGGAATGAAACGTTTCATGGAGTTTCTCACCTGCTGTGAGGAGCACTGCTTCCTTTGGTATTACTTGATCTTGGTTCCTATCATCATCTCCACCCTACGGCCCATGGCAGAGCAAGGGAGCCCCTGACGGGCTAGCTGCTGCCTTCTTGAGACAGACAGATTCCACTGAGACCCAACCAGAGCCCACACTCCACCACACAAGCCACACGTGGAAGTTCAGGCGCCTGGACTTGAGGGAGTAAGGGAGAGTCACATGCTGATGCCGCACTGCCTCCATCCACAGAAAGGAGCTGACCCCCTTGAGTCCAGGCACCACATGTTCTTCCTGAGCACACACCCAAGGGCTCTGTTCAATTCTCAGAAGGGCTCTCATTTTCTCTCCACTGATTTCAGCATTATTTTCTCCCAGCATTGCAAGTCATGGCTCTTGGAGGCTGCTGGCATGTTAATAGGCTGGTTATATGGAAATTGGGTAATATTGCTGTGTTCCTGGCTGCTGCAGGCCAGTGCCCACGGGGAGCCTTTGGTTAGGAATCAAACACATCACCTTCAAATGCCATTTACTTACTTAACTCACAACCCAATCTAATGCCACTCTCTTATTTTCAGAAATGTCATAAATAACAATTTGATTCTCAAGAAAGAATACTCCTCGAAAGTTTCATAGTAAATATTTTGTACGTGTAAAGAAAATCAAAGAGTTAGAAAAAAATATTAAGAAAAAATGAGTCTAAACTAAAAATAATAATGAGTAGGGGGAAATCTGTATAAAACTCAGCTGTTCACCTGCGGGAGAAAGTATGCTGATCAGTGGAAGGTGGCCCTCATTAGCAAAGGTGACACCAATGTAAGTATGTCACACCAGGAAGCATTTTGATGAGGGAAATTAAAACCATATCTCAAAGGAGGTCCAGAGCTTCCCTGGGTACTTGCTGACAGAATAGACAGAACCACAGATGACATCACCACAAAAGCATTGGCCACACCTATTTAGCTGAGACCAGTTACCAAGATTCACTGTGCTGAAAGGCAGAGGAACTCTTAGGACAATAAAATGAGTTGATCTGATGAATACCCTTTAAATCTGCTAGTTTGGGTCACGGAGAAGAGGTCATGGTTTACAGTGTAAGCCAATATCCAGAGAAGAATGAATTCTCTCTATTTCAAAGTCAGCAAGAGACAGACTTCCCCTGGGTCACATGGCTCTAAGCTCTGTGCACACACCACTTGGGAAGATGTCGCCCTCATGCTGAGTTAATTTCCTGAGCTCCATGGGCACAGTTCATCTGGATCCAGCCTCCCTGGCTTGTCTTAATTTTGTTTGTTTCTCCCTCAAAAGAGTTTTCTGTTTACTCACTTCCAAATCAGATACTCTCACTCTTCAACAATAAGGTGGTTGGGAAAAATTCTCTTCCATTACAAAATGTCAGAGTCAGATACATGTGCCCTGAGTCCACAGTCCCTGGCTGTGAATGGGCAAAACAAGGAACAAGCATCCAGTATTTCAGAACTTGCCAACCACAAACATCTCCTTGTTTATGTGCTAATAATCCCAGTGACCCTGAACTACAGTGGTGTGAGATGAGATTCCACACTGCTTAGGTCAATGAGAAGCTCACTGCACATGAAAATTCTGTCCTTGCCATCTCAGACAGGGAGCTACAAATCTAAACACTCATGCTGAGTAGGGCACCATCTAAACCCAATTACACGCTGCAATTGAAGCTTGGCATAACATGAGCAAAGGGAAAACTTCAAACAATTTAAAAGTTTTATTTCAACCAGCTTTTGTAGTCCACTTCCCTTAACGCAGTTCAATCCTTGAAGACTGAACACCTACTGCGTGCCAGGATGAATTTACAAGCTCAGTCCTGAAGGAGCTTGCAACATAAAGGGACAGACTGGTGTATTTGTAAACTGCCATGCTGTTTGCCAATGCCGTCAACAAGAAATGCAATGAGCTTGGAATTCACCTACTTCTCTCCAACTGCCTTCTTTAACTTAAGGGAATTAGAAAGCAGAGACATACCTGAAGGTAGTTAACAAGAGGAAAAGAGAGCATAAGCTTCCTGGGTAATCCACACACTACAGAACTGACGTCACATGTCTTGTAATTTGTCCCTCAAGAGCTCCAAGAGATGATAATCCCAACCCTATCAAGATATGGTAAACATCGAAGTGATAAGGTCTATAAAGGGTCTAGCACACAGCCTGTATTATTTTTCCACTGTTGTATGACAAGTTACTACCAATGCAAGGGCTTAAAACCATGCTCGTTTAGTATTATGGTTTTTGTAGGCAGAAAATTTGGCACAGTGTGGCTGTGTTCTCTTCTCAGAGTCTTTTTACCAGGTTGAAATCAAGGTGTTGGAAGACTGTGTTTTCATCTGGAGGTTTGACTGAGGAAGGGTCCACTTTAAAGCTCCCTCCGCTGGTCGGCAGAACACATTTCTTGGAGGCTGCAGAACTCATGGCAGCTTTCTTCTTCAAATCCAGGAAGAAAAAGAAAGAGTCTCTGTTTTTTGGAATTTCTGACTTCAAGGAATGTATAAGATGTCTTGTAAAGAGCTCTCCTGATTGGATCAGGTCCACTCAGAATAATATCCCTTTTGATTAACTCAAAGTCTACTGATCAGGGCCTTAATTGAATTCTTTCTCCTTTGCCATATAACACCACCTAGAAATGACATCCATAATATTTGTAGGTCCAAGCCATTGTCCTGGGTAGGGGACCATGCAGGGTGCCATTCCCACAGAGGGCATCTTAGAATGGGGCCTGGCACACACACAAGCCCTCAAACAATGGTCATTATGCTTGTCCATGTCTTCATCAGCACCATTAACTCTGCCAAATGCATACATATTAGGAAACTGAGGGTGGGTGTGTTAAGTAACCTGATGAAATCTTTGAGCTAACAGGTAGCAAAACCCGAATTTGAACCTAAGGCTTCTCATTCCAATCTTAATGTTTTCTCCCATGCAACAACCTGCTGGAAGGGACCCACTAAAAACCAGGCTGGGTTTTATCTGTGTGTTAGCCTCATTTTCTGCCTTCTCAGGGGAGGGGGGAGAGACATAGAACATTAAACTTTTCCCCCACAGCTATTTTTCACCTACTTTTTCCATGGTAACTTCAAATTTGTTCAGCTTAGGGCACAGATATTTATGTGCTTATGAGAGATGAGTTCTCGCCCCAGGCATAAGGATGCATCATACTTGCTCTAAGCCAACCGTGGGGCTTCAGCTCCTCTTTGCCCATTGTGTTCAGTGACTTAGGGGAAGATCTATTTGGGACTACTGGGGAAAATGTCATTTCTGATAAAGAATAGAGGAGCAAGAGGGGAAAACTTCTTTATTCCTTTTCCTCCTACTCCCTTCTCCCTAATGGGTGCAATTTCATGAGGTTTCAATGCTTATAACTGGGCTGTCATCTTGAAATTATAAGGCAAAGTTCAAAGTTAACAGAGACCATTGACTCAGAGCCCTGACCTTGCCAAGCACTGACCTGACCCAGGCATTGACTTCTTCCAGACTTCTTGTCGGCTGGGGCCAGTGTGCATGTGGCCTATACCCCTCTCAATTGGCTTGCAGCTATTGGAATTCTCAATTGATAGAATAATGAAAGGAAGAGAGAAAAGAGATAGAGAAAGAGAAGGAGAGAGGTAAGGGAGAGAGAAGGAGACAGAGAGACAAGAATTCATTGTAAAAATGCTGTAGGAAACTCAAATTCTTGCTAGGATATGAAGAAACACATCTTCCTCCCACCACAAGGACCAAATGCCTACAGTTCTATAGGCATGGGTTTTGGAGCTGGAGACAATAGGACAGGACCACTTTAGGTCACTCCTTATATTCTAGTAACCTCTCCTACATTTTCATAATGTCTTTAAAGTTTTGAAGGAAATATTTCTTAATAAGCTGAGCAAATCCTTTAGATATTTGGAGAACACTTTTGGGACTTATACACACTTGCCAGTAACTACTTTGAGATGACCATATTAGAATCAATGGTTAAAAACAAAGAAATATGATTTGAGTCAGAGAATTTTTCTTTTTTTTTATAAATTTTTTAAACATTTTTATTTTATTTTTGAGAGACATAGAGTGAGCAAGGGAAGGGCAGAGAGAGAGGGAGACACATAATCTGAAGCAGGCTCCAGGCTCTGAGCCGTCAGCACAGAGCCCAACGCGGGGCTGGAACTCACAGACCGTGAGATCATGACCTGAGCTGAAGTCGGCCGCCCAACCGACTGAGCCACTCAGGCACCCCGTGAGTCAGAGAATTTTTCTATCAGTTGCTGAAACTTTTGGCTAATTAGTATCTGAATTCTTTGCCTAGAAAAACAGACTCCCTCCTCCCTCCTCATCCCTCCCCATATTGCCTCTTGCAATAGTGCCACTGGCTGGGGCCTCCAATATGAGGTATCTGAAAGGGTGGTAGACAAGGAGGAAACAGAGAATTAGCTCTTTACTGTCTATTGTGCCCTATGCATGAGTCAAACCCAACCCTTTAAGGAAGAAAGTAGAAAAGGAAGCCAGGACCAACTCAACTGGTTGGTGCTACTCTCTACTATGCTAAGGTCCAGAATTCATAAGAGTTATTCTGTCTGAACATAAGACTCAAGCATAGGGGAACAAACAAACCTCCTTTCTTGATCCAAAAGGACAAGTAAGTTGGGACTAAACATGGGCTAAGCCTAATGAAATTAATGCATTAGCATCCAATTTGAATATTCTGCAAGTATAATTGCCTGTGTCCCAGGCTGAGCCAACATTCTCATTAGCAAGCATGTGACCATGATCCAATATATACGCAACATGCTACACCAGGTGGGATATAGACCGTAGGTCATGGGCCTTGCCACCAAGAAGCTTACATTGTAATAAGGAGGCAAGGTATTTCTGCGAAAATTATATAATAAGAATATCAAATGTCAGTTCTAGACAATGAGAGAAGAGATAACCCAAGACAAGACATGATTAATTGCCGAGTGATTTGTTCAGACAGTAAAGACAAGAGGCCAGAGTGGAGAACGATTGCTTCAGTCTAGGGTAATCCAGGGAGGCTGCAGCATCCTACAGTTAGAAATGTGTAGACAAGACAGGGATAGTGAGCAGAATTTTAGTGTTCGAGAAGAGGAGATAACGAAAATAAGGCTGGAAAAGAAGATGGGAGGCAGAATATGATGGACTTCTCAGTCAAATGGACACTTTGTTCCAAGAAATCCCCCCTCTGCATGGCAGATAATGTTGTGGGGAAAATGGGGAAGGGAAATTGGGTGAATGGCAGTGATTTCCAGGGCTACACCCCAGAATCCTACACAATGAATCTTAACTCCATGACAAGTGCCTCGTTGGACTAGACTCAATACTGGACCATGAAAAGGAAGAAAGTCTGGCTGTGTTTGCTTTAAGGATATTCTTCATGAGATGAAGTAGAAGCTCTAAAACTTCTACTTCTAAGACAAGGAAGTCATCCTGTGCTTTCCCATCTATAAACATTGATAAATCTGGATAAAATACATAAGTCAAATTTTTTCAGGACTGGAAAAGTAGTGAAAGAATAAAATCTCTGTGAGAGGAAAACATGAGATGAACCTGACATTCACTCCAGCCCTCTTTCTGGGGACAAGGCAGAGGATAGTAGTCCCGCTGAGGTGAAGAGGTGGATATTGGAGTTTGGTGCCACTGCAGCAGCTGGAATTGGTGAGGCAGAATACTGAGAGGAAAGGGCTGCAATGGAGGTCTAGAAGGGGTTTCCCTTAGGTGGTTGGCCAATGGCTGGCTGTATTCACAAAGAGTGACACTCTTCAAATCCTACCCTAGAATAGCTTTTGTGAGGGTTCAGAGAAGAATAGCAATACTGGAATCTCACAGTGCTTGGAAGAGTCTTTATTAATCCACTGGAGTTGCAATTAAGACACCTGAAAAAGCATACATTAAGAGTCAGAACTATGACCCAGAGGAAGAGCTACCTTGGATATCCCTTCTTTCCTGAAAAAACCTACAACCAGTCAGGATTAAGGAGAGCAGCCTATAAATTTGCCATCAGACTAAACAAGGCTCAGCACTCTTTAAAGGAAGACAACATAATACAGATTCCTTATAATGTATCACACACAATGTCCAGTATTATTAAAAACATTACTAATCATGTGTAAAACCATGACAATTATATTCATGATCCAAAAGAAAATATTCAATAGAAATATCCTCTTGATGACATAGATGTTGGAATTAGCAGACAAAGATTGAAAGTAGCTATGACAAATATCAGAGAAAATTAAATAATTAAACAGAACCAAGTGGAAATTCTGGAACTAAAAACTAAAATATCAAGTATCTAAAATTTTAAAAATACGGACTGAGTTTAACAGAGATTGAAGACGGAAAAAGGAGTCAGAGAATTTTAAAAGAAATGGAATTTATCCAAGCTGAGGACAGGAAGATAAAAATGAGTTTAAGAAATTTGAAGTCAGCCTCAGTGACCTATAGGATAATTTCAAGTCTTTTCACATATGTCCTAGAAGAAAAGAAAAACAGAAAATGGGACAGAGAAAATATTTAAAAACATAATGATCAAAATGCTCACATATTTGGCGAAAAACATTAATTGAAAATTTGTCAAACCCTAAGTAAGATAACCACAAAGACAATCATGTCTAGATACATCATGATCAAACTGCTGAAAACCAAAGTTAAAGGGGAAAATCTTAAAGGCAGCCAGTTAAAAACAGCACATTAAGCAATATGAATGGTAACTGAATTCTCTTCAGAAAGAATGAGGGCCAGAAAACAATTGCAACTTTGAAGCACAAAGGAAAAATGACTGTCAATGCAGAATTCTATCCAGTGAAAGTATCTTTCAAAAATGAAGGTGAAATTAAAAAAAAAAGTTGAGAGAATATGTCACCATCAGAACTATAAGAAATAATAAAGTTATATAAGCTCAAGGAAAAGAATGCCAGATAGAAACATGAATCCACAGAAAGGAATAGAGAACACAAAAGATGATAAATATGTGACTACGTATTTAAAACATGCAGCTTCTCTCTTCTATTAATGTCCTTGAAAGGCAAATTATCGTTTAAAAGAAAATTGTATTATTATGACAGAGAAGTAAGATTTATTATGACAATAGCGCAAAGGACAAGTTGGGCAGATAAATTATAGTTTTGTAAAGTTCTTACATTTTTGAAGAGTGAAACGATGTAATTTTTAAGTAGAAAAGTGCAGGCACACCTCGGAAATGCTGTGGGTTCATATCCAGACCACCACAGTAAAATGAACTTCACAATAAGGCCAGTCCAATTATTCTTTTTGTAAGTACAAAAGCTGTGCTTACACCATAGTATAGTCTGTTGAGTGTGCCATAGCATCGTCTACAACAACAATGTACATATCTTAATTAAGAATACTTCATTGCTAAAAATGCTATCACCTGAGATTTCAGCGAGTTATAATCACTGATCACAGATCACCACAGTATAATATAATGATGGTGAAAATTTTGATAATTGTTATAATTACCAAAATGCGGCACAGAGGCACAAAGCCAACAAATGCCCACCTTGGAAATGTTGGGAAAATGGCACCAATAGACTTTCTCCATGCAAGGTAGCCATAAACTTTTAGTTTGTGAGAAATAAATATATGCAAAGTTCAATAAAGTGAAGTATGCCTATAGTAAGTTAAGGATGCACACTGGAATCTTTGAACAACTTTTACAAATAGCAAGGGTAAAACTCCAAAAGAAGGAATGAGATTGAACATAAAAGCCCTGCTACATTGTTATCCCGACTTTTTTTGCTATGGAAACTGAATTTGTCCCTCAATATCCTTTCTCCACTGTAATAGATTTTCTGCTGGTTAAGTAGCTGCCCAGAGGAAAGTTCGATATGACCATCTGACTAAACTATGGCCAATGGAATATGAACAGACGTGATAAGTGTGCAACATTTGTGTTCTTTCCTTAAATTGGAGGACAACACTGAAGGCATGGAAGTGTGTCAATATGGAAGAAACCTGAACCCCTGGACGGCTTTGCAGAAGACAATGATCATTTTAGCTTGGAAATCCAGATGAAAGCAAAGTAAACTTTTATTTTGTTGAAATTTTTATTTTGTGACCTTGTTACATGTAGCCAATATTAAGTTCTAATCAGGGCAGTTCTTATACATGAACGATAGGATTTGGATATAAAAGATGCACAGAACATTCAAAGATATACAGCAAATATTAATCACCGAATATGAGCTAGATATGGTGGCAGGCACGGGACAGACTGGAATACACTGGTGAACAAGACAAGCCTTCTCCTCATCGGCACAGTATGCACAATCTCGAAGTACCACCTCCTCACACTTGCTCTCTCCACTTCCTCACCAAGCATTTACTCTCTGATTTCCTGCAGTCAGACTCCCTCTGTTTTCCTAAACTTCCTCTTTTCGAAACCACTAAAAATAAATTCAGCAGGGGTGCCTGGGTGGCTCAGTCTGTTGAGTGTCCGACTTCAGCTCAGGTCATGATCTCACGGTTTGTGGGTTTGAGCCCTGTATTGGGCTCTGTGCTCATAGCTCAGAGCTTGGAGCCTGCTCTGGATTCTGTGTCTCCCTTGCTCTCTGCCCCCCCTCCCCCACTTGTGCTGTGTCTCCATCTCTCTCTCAAAAATAAATAAACATTAAAAATTTTAAAAAAGTAAATTCAGCAATGTTCTTCTTCCATCAATGGCAGAACAGCTTCTATTAGATCCTTCCACCAACAACAACCACAGATTTTGGAAGACACTGGAGAGTGGCACAAATGGGCAGAAACTGGAGAGGAGTCCATACAGGAAAGAAGAGCATGTTAAAAGGTAGGTTTCCTTTTTCCTGAGGTCAAGACCTCATCAAAGATAACCTGTGGGTAAAACTCATAAAGAAACCTACATGGAAGAGCCTTGAAAAGTCAGAGGAAGAGTTCAAGGCAATATCATCAGTTAGAAAGATAAAGGAGGGGATATTCTAGAATAAAGAAAGCCACAAAATGAAGCAAAACATTTTGCTTATAAATACTGTCAAAATTTCTGGATGACCCCTGAGCTGTGTGTGTGTGTGTGTGTGTGTGTGTGTGTGTGTGTGTGTGTCCAAGAAGCCAGCTAAGTCCAAGGGGACTGAGCAAAGATTTAACCTGGGCCCTCCATGAGGAGAAAGAAATCGAATGATAATAAAACTATGTGACCAAATTTAGCAGGATGCTGCTAAAGCAGAAACACAAGGAAATGCATAGCTGTAAGTTTTTTTAACGTTTATTTATTTTTGAGAAAGAAAGAGAGAGAGAGACAGAATGTAAGTGGGCAAGGGGCAGAGAGAGAGGGAGACACAGAATCTGAAGCAGGCTCCAGGCTCTCAGCTGTCAGCACAGAGACCAATGCAGGGCTCAAACCCACAAACTACAAGATCATGACCAGAGCTGAAGTCTGACGCTTAACCAACCGAGCCTAACCCTGAAACACATAGCTTTAAATATTTGTGCTACAGAGTAAAAAGGTCCAAAATTTCAGTGATCTAAAATTCAACCTAAAACTGCCAGTAAAAGAAGATAAATCATTAAAATTGAAAAAAAAAAAGAAAAAAATGAAACTAAGTTTTTAGGTTTTGAAAAATCAAGAAAATCTGAAGCTAGCTAGCTAATCAAGAAAAAAGAGATATAACACAAGTTAGTATCAGGATCATAAGAGAGTGTATCACTACAAACCCTACAGGTATTATGGGAATGACAAGAGAAGACTGAGAACGCTTTTGCTGATAAATTTAACAACTTAGGTTAAATGGACACATTTCTTGAAACATACAACTTATCAAAACTGATACAAGATGAAATAGAAAATCCAAATAGCCCAATTATCTATTAAATAAATTGATTTCATTTTCAATAATCTTCTGACAGGTAAAGCTTCAGGCCCAGATGGTGATGTTGCTGAATTGCATCAAGCATTCAAGGTAGAAATCATACCAATCCTCCAGAACCCCTATCGGAACATAGAGGAGTAAAAAATATGCTCCAATTTGTTTTATGAGGGCATCATAACCGAGATACCAAAACATGAGAAACCTATTAAAAGAAGCAAAGAAAGAATAAAACTTTTAAGCAAATGAAAGTCAGCAATATATTTTTAAAAATTTAATACATTATGTTAGATTATAATAAGAATTCAAGGTTGATTTAATTGTGAATCAGTCAACAAGATTCCATATTCATATAAGTAAAGGTAAAATCAAACGTTTATTTAAATAAATTCACAAAAACATTTGACAAAATTTAACACTAATTAATGTTAAAACACATCAAAGTAGGATTTGAAGGTTTCTCCATCTGAAAAGCGTCATATGCAAACAAGACAAGACAAAAAAACCTAAAGCCAGCTCCGTACTAAACAGGATCTTATTCACCGCTTCTCTCCCAAGATGAGAACAAGGCAAGGCGCTCCCTCCTGTGTTCTGTATTCCACATTCCTAGGATCCTAGACATTGCAACGAGTCAAGAAAAACAAAGGCACAAATGTTAGGAAGAAGAACTATCTCTGTTCACAGGTGGCATGACTTTTTAAATAGAGATACTAAGAAATCTACAAGCAACTTTCGTAACCAATACGTAAACATATCAATATCACAGGATAAAAACTCACACTCACAAATCAATTGTAGTTTTATAAACCAGAAGTGAACAATTGAAAACTTGATTTAAAAATCAATTCAATTTATTAAGAGCTTCAGAAATTATAAAATAGTCCATTATAAATTTAATAAAAGATGTGCAGGAGCTCTCTGCTGAAAAGTACAAAACATTACTAAAAGTAATGAAAAAAGGTCTGAGTGAATAGAGATGTCTGCAGACTGGATGACCTAATATTGTTAAGATATTAATTTTCTCAAAATCGATCTGTAAGATTCAATTTAATCACAATCTAAATTCCAGCAGGCATTTATGTAAGATTTCTTCAGCTGAATCTGAAATTTACATGAAAAGGCAAAAGACCTAGAATAGCCGAAGGATTCTTTAACAACAACAACAACTGGGGCACCTGGGTGGCCCAATAGGTTGAGCGCCCAATTTCGACCCGGGTCATAATCTCACAGTTCCCCCGTGAGTTTGAGCCCCTTGTTGGGCTCTGTGCTGACGGCTCAGAGCCTGGAGCCTGATTTGGATTCTGTGTCTCCCCCTCTCTCTCAGCCCCTCCCCAGCTCGTACTCTGTCTCTCTCTCTCTCTGAAAAATAAATAAAACATTTAAAAAAATTCAACAACAACAACAATGTTAGAGGAGTTAGAATACCTGATTCCAAAGTCATGTGATTTTGGCATAAGAATAGACATTAGATCAATGAAGAAGAATCTAAAGTCTAGACTAGACTTAAACATTTTTGATCAACTGATATCCGTCCAAGGCACCAAGGCAATTCAGTGGGGGAAACAATACTCCTTTTGACAAATGGCTTGAAAACAACCCGATATCCACTCTGTAAAATATGAATTTTGATCTCTACCTTATACCCTACAACAAGATGTCATCTGAGTTTCATAATAGACCAAAACATAAAACTTAAAACTACAAAGTTGCCAGAAGAAAAACTTGTAGAACATTCTGTAACTTGAGACTGAGCAACGTTTTCTTAGACGGGCATAGATAGCAATAACCGTAAACGAAAAAAGGACCAATTACACTTCATCAGTATTTAAAGTTCTTTATTATAAAAGGACTCAATGAATAAAATGAATGGGCAAGCTGTAGAATAGAAAAAATTGTGTTATACAATGTAGTAAGAATTCCTACAATTCAAAAGCAAAAAGAAATAAAATCATCCAATGAAAAAGAAACAAATGTGTGAATAACACCTTACAAATGAAGGTATATGGATGGTCAGTAAACACATGAAAACAATGCCCAACGTTATTAGTGATCATATCAATATCAATCAATATCCTATCAATGAAATTAAAGTCCCAATGTGATTGAACTTCACACCCATCGGATTGGCCAAAACTAAAAGGACAAACGGCAGAAACGGATGAGGAGCGACAGGAACTCTCATGCGTAGTTTATAGGAGAGTGCAAGGGGAAACTGCTTAGAAAAACGGACTGACGTTTTCTCCGAAAACTTGAAAAACAATGAACATTCCACTCCAGGGTTTATTTACATGAGAAATAAAAGCATATGTCCACAAAAAGATTATGTGTGAATATTCCTAAGAGTTTGTTCATAATGATCAAAACCCGGAAATACCCCTCAGGGCCCATCACCAGGGAAAGTGCTAATCACACTCTACTATCTCCCCACAATGGATTCCCACTCAAAAGTAAGCAAGAGTAGAGTGTGGGTACACACTGCGGCCTGGGGGAATCTCCACAAAAAGTAAGCTGAGTAAAAGAAACCTTACCCAAAATAGAATATGCTTTATCATTTCGTTCTTTGGGATTGGCCAGACACAACCACAGTAAGTTAAAATCAGCACAGTATTGAAGGAGAAGAACAAAGTTGGAGGACGGATGCTTTCCAAAGTCAAGACTCACCGTGAAGCTATGGTGATCAGTGTGGCACTGACGAAAGAAGAGACAGATCTGGGTAGCAGAAGAGAGAGCCCGGAAACGGACCCACATAAATACTGTCAACTCGTCTCTGACAGAGTAGCAAAGACAACGCAATGGGGACAAAAACAGTCTTTAAAACCCAAAGTGCTGGAACAGTTGGACATCCTCATACAAAAACCCGAGTGACAACGTCAACAAACTGAACCTAGACACAGGCTATACACCCTTCACAAAAAATTAACACAAAATGGATTCTAGACCTAAAAACGAAACACTGAAAAATAAAACTGGAAGGTCACGCAGGAAAAAACCAGGACAGCCTCGGGTGTGATGACTTTTTAGTTACACGCCAAACGTAGGATCCATGGAAGAACTGATAAAGTAAGTGGCAACTTCTGCAAAAGAGGGGGACCTGGGAGGCTCCGGCGGTTAAGCATCTGCCTCTTGATTTCGGCTCAGGTCATGATCTCACAGTTCATGAGTTACGGTTACACATCGGCTCTGTGGTCACTGCTCAGAGTCTGCTTCCGATCCTCTGTCTCCCTCTACCTGCCCCTCTCTCACTGGTGCACACATGCGCTCCCTCTCTCTCTCTCAAAAATAAATGAGAATGTTTAAAAAACTTCTGTAAAAGAAAGCATCAAGAGAATAAGACAAACCACGGACTAGAAGAAAATACTTGAAAAGACATCTGATAAAGGACCGTTATCCAGATACACAAAGAATCCTTAACCTCCAACAATAAGAAAACAAACCTGAACGGGCCAGAGACCTGAATAGACACTTCACCAAAGAAAGTACACAGTCGGCAGTAAGCATGTCAGAAGATGCTTCCCGTCATCTGTCCATCAGGGGACTGACAATTAAAACAACGAGACACCACGACACACCTATTAGAACGCCAAAATCCAGAACACTGACATCAAATACTGGACGAACCAGAACAGCTGGAACCCTCACCCACGGCTGGCGGGGATGCTACATGGCACGGCCACTTGGGAAGAAGACAGTCGCTGGTTTCTCACAGAACGAAACATGCTCTTACCATACGACCCAGCAATCATGTTCCTTGGTATTTACTCAGAGGAGTTGAAAACTTTTGATCATACAAAAACTTGCCCATGGATGTTGACAGCAGCTGTATCCATAATCGCCCAACTTGGAAGCAACCAAGATGTGCTTCAGTAGGTGAATGGGTACACGGTGGTCCATCTAGACAGTGGAATATGATTCGGCCCTAAAAAGAAATGAGCTATCAAGTCATGAAAAGATATGGAAGAATATTAAATGCATGTCACTAAGTGAAAGAAGGCAATCTTCAAAGACTGCCTATTATATGATTCTAACTGTATAACATCCTGGAAAAGGCAAAAACCATAGAGACAGTAGAGAGACAAGGGTTGCCAGGGTTTGGGGAGGAGGGATGAACCAGGCAGAAGACAGGTGATTTCACACAGGCCGTGAAACTCTTCTGTGCGATTCCGAGATGATGGATACATGTCTCCTCCCTGACCCTGGTCCCCTCACTTACTGGTCCAGCAACACTGGGATCCTGCCTGGACCACACACCCCCACCCCCCGACTAAGGACCTCTCGGGAGCACCAGCCTTGAAGCTCTCTGCTGGGAGTGCTCCTGTGGCTCCAACAGTTATCTCCCTAGGCTCCCTGCACCCCACCCGGCTTTACCTTTCCCCTTCCTCATTCTGCAAAACATTTCATTGATCTGGGTTCTCCCAGAAACAGGCACCAAGAAGGGACGGAGCAAGCAGGAATTTCTTAGGAGATATGTCTATGGAAGAACTGGTGGCAGCCTCCGAAAGGTGGGGACAGTGGTGGACCCAGGAGCCAGTCTGACCAGGTGGAGGGGAGCAGGGGGAAGGTTGGAGAAGACCCAGCGGCCCAGAGTTCTCTGGCAGTTTCAGCAGAGCTGCTGGGGAGTCCGTGAGCCAAAGTGGGGCAAGGAAGGGGTCCCTCGCCTCCCAGCAATGGGATCTGTGTTAGGATCCCCACTGCACTCGGCCTTCAGTGGGGAGCAGCCCACAGGAACCATGACTCGGGACCAGACGCGGAGATGGACTTCAGAGCATGGCAGATGGACGCTGACTGGTCATGCTTCCTCCAACAGAAGGAGCATGGGGAGGAGCGTGCCCAGGCAGCCGCTGAGCCCGACATTTCAAATCTATCCCTCCCCTCTGGAAGGAAGTCATGTTTACTCTCTAATCCCAGCACCTGGAATAGTGCAGGACGCATGGTAGATGCTCACTTAAATTTCCTCATGAACGAATGAATGAACAAACAAATGAATGAATGAACTAACCCAGGAAAGCTTCCGTTCTCACTTCCTCTGGATCCACCAAACTCCCTGTACCCCTGCCCTTCTCACACAGAGTATCACCAACTTGCATGTGGATATCGGAGGGCTGGGCCCTGGTCACGGGTCCTAGCTGCGTTGTGGTAGCAAACGCCTCTAGAGAGTGAGTAGTGAGTACAGGTGTGCTTAATAAATCTCTGCCAGCCCTGGTTTTGGTCCTCAGGAGACCTGTGTGAGCGAAAGCAGGACGAGGTCGCTCACTGTGCAAGTAGGGAGTGGAGAATCAAGTTATTGATCACTTTCTAAAGGCCGTGGCATACACAACTTGTCCAACGTAGCCTATCCAGTCTCAGTATTAATCTCCCTCCATCCCTCACCCCTTTCAACAGATGCGTCAGCTGATGCCTAGGAGGCAACAGAGCCAGAGCCCGGGAGCCTTTCCGTGGCCAGGCGCAGACCCCCGCAGCCCCTTCTCTGGGGCTTTTTCCAGCACCCAGCAGGGAAGCATCTCCACGGCTGTGACTGCAGATCTCACACCGGTTATAACATTCACCCGTGAGCCGTCTTCCTCCCTGGGCCACTCGGTTGCCTTGAAGTGCAAAACTGCAAAGGCACGCAAGTGAACGGGTTAATACTCGGACAGCGCCTCGGAATTCCAAAGTGAGAGCTGCCCAGAGAGCCCAGCTATGATTATTCATTATTATTAATAATAAAGTCAGAGGAAGTGGAGTCGAGGTGCCCAGCGCCTTGCAGATTGATGGATCACCACGTCCCTTCGCTATTTGCTAATGCCATCACAGTTACAGCTTAATCTTCCTGTAACCATTTTTCAATAATCAGGGAGGGTAAATTAAGTGAAATGCAACTCCTCACTATTAAGCACAGCATCTTGCTTATGCTGCTTTTACCGAAGGGTATCGACTGGAGTGAGCAAATTCGAAGCTGCCTCTTCATTGCTCAGGCTGCAATTCTTTACGGTGCCACAATTTTTGGGCTTCTCCTCCCCGTAGACAAATTTTGACCACACTGGGGGGAGCTCGGGCGTACTGAAATGGAGCCGCCATTAGCACCTCAAGAACCACGCCTCTCGGAGGAGGGCGGGACTCCTCACCTTAAGTTAATGCTGACAAAGTCTGAAGTGACGAAAGCCTCATGAGTCACAACCAACGTGGTCTCAAAAATTCAGAATAACAAGAAATGTTTCCAGATGTGAGCGTGCCTGCTCCTTCAAGCGCTCGGTGGTATGATGCAAGTTTGTCACGACAAAGTACTGTGCAGCCCCTTGACTTTTGGTTGCAATGACCTTCCAGGAACAGAGCATTTTAAATAAAGGATAACACAGGGCACCCGGGTGGCTCAGTTGGTTAAAAACCCGACTTCAGCTCAGGTCACGATCTCACAGTTTGTGGGTTCGAGCCCAGCATCGGGCTCTGCGCTGACAGCTCGGAGCCTGGACCCTGCTTCAGATTCTATGTCTCCCTCTCTCTCTGCCCCTCCCTGCTCTCTCTCTCTCTCTCTCTCAAAAATAAATAAACATTACAATAAATAAATAAAGGATAACACACTGGGATTTGTTTAGGATTAGCTTACTTCCGCACAAACTTTTAGTAGGGGAGAGAAAAGACGGGTAATACCTCACACACATCTGTGGGTGCCATAAGTGATGTTTCAAAGATAGTGCCGTACAAAGAATGAAGAAATAAATCAAGGAGGCTTAGGAGCTTCACATCAGAAACTGTAGCACCATCTGCTTTAAGTAACGTTTATTTTCCCGAAAAAAAAAATATGTTCTAAAACTGAATAATGTCCATGTAGTCTAAATATTTGCTCTCCACAAGCATCCTGGGAATGATATGCAAAAGTTCCTGGAACTAGAAGGCATTACAAAATACAGGAATGGAAAGAAACAAAGTTATTTTACTATGCAGTGTGTTCAATTGCTATGTAAATGTGGGAGCATTATTATTTATTGCTTTTTCAGCTCTGACAGTTGGAAATATTGCAGAATCAAAAGACATCTGTTGAGTGTAGCAGTCAGGGCTGAACGGTGCTATTTCTGGACCCCTGGGTGCAGGTGTGAAGCCACAGCGAGGAACACATTACGCAGAGCTCTTTGCAGCCACTTACTTGGTATAAGGGAAACACTCCGAGAGGGCGTGCGAGGATGTGATGCACCAGCCCGGCCGACGCTGAGCGTCCGTTTCCCCTGATCCGGTTCAGAAGGTCAGACTTGGTCCACTGACTCAGCCGTCCCACGAGCACCGTTCAAGACGGTGGCAAACAGCACGGGCTTTGGAGCGGATGGACCTGGGCGCACACCCCCGCTCGAAGACTCTGGCTGCGGGGCTTTGGACAAGTCGTATGACTTCACTTGGCCCCAGTGATCATCTGTAAAATGGGAACCCCCTGTCTAGGGTTCTTACAAGAATGGACTTGCCTGCTACCCAACAAATGCTTTATGTGCTGGTTACCAGGACCCCTCTGACCTCCCCCTGCCTCCTCAGCTGAAGTCATAGTTCTGCTAGGGTCCCGGAGGGCTTAAATAAAAATGCATCTGGGACATCTTTGCTAGCACGCTTTTAAATTGTATTGACAGGTGATACAGAGCATAGGGGAGAGATAGGATTCATTGACTTGTGGCAGGAACTTCTGTATTTTATCCCGCAGCATCTCTGGTCCTCTCATCTGACGGCCCTGTTTTATCCTTGGATATTTCAAATCTGTCAGGAGCACTGGCACCAAGCCCCAAGCGCCAGATCTTAAATATTCTCTGAAAGTGCCTTCCCACCTTTTCAAGCTCACTCTGAACACCTGACAGCGAGCAGACTCTAATGAACATCAAGATAGCATCCTCACGCGGCTGCCTGACCACTCGAAACCATTCTCGCCATCCCTTTTCCAGGACCGCGAGGAAGCTTTCTGCTTGCCAAGAATTCATCACGAGATTCTTTTTTAATAAATCAGACTTCTCTCTAACAAATACCTACCAGACCTCAACACTTGGAAAATGTTTATTTCGGAAATGCTCATACTAGGAAACTCTTTCTACGTATGCAGCGAGGTGTTTTTATTGTTTGGATTCCTGCACTCGTTGCTACAGACACTTTACTAATGATCTCTAGAAGTAGGCCAGTTAGGGCACCGGTCATTTCACTGGCCGGTGACGTGGGAGGGAGAAAAAAAAAAGAGAGAGACAGAGAAAAGGAGAAAAAAAAAAAAAACTCAAGGTAACCTGACTATGCGCCTATGTGACAACGTCTCTCATGACCTTGTAACTGAGACCACTTACTCAGACTGCATGTTTGTGTGTGTGTTACCATATATGGGGGACCAAAAACAAAAAATAGAAAATATATTAAAAAAAAACCCTACACCACGTGACATTCGGTGCTCAGTTCTTTGGGTACAAACCCAACTGAGGGAGCCGCCACAAATAAAGTTGCTTCCTGGAAAAAAAAAAAAACCCTGGGTGTCACGACTCTCTGTGAGAGAATCCTGTCACAGTGAAGCATGTGGTTCTTCAGGCGCCGGTCCCTGGGATAGCGCGTTTTTTTTCCCTCGTGGTTTCTCGATAGAAAATAAGAAAAGAATCACCCAAGTATGAGATGCTTAAAACTGTGTTCCAGTTCTTGAGAAAACCCCGGCACACATGAAAAAGCACAATTCTGCCTAAAATATTCCTTTTCTTCCTTCGACTAAATAGTGCCTGTTGGTTTAAGGGTTCTCACCGGTGGGCATCTGAGCCCAGCTCGACGAGCAACGTCCCCGGGGTGTCCTGGGACACCGTGCGACGCTGGCCAGAGAGCAGGAGGACAGGACACGTGTCCCTCCCTTGCCCGTCTGGAAGTCTGCAAGCTGGAGGCGGCCACGGAGAGAGAACCGAAGCAGGAGGCCGGGGTCCTGCGGCATGGGCCCGGCCCGGCGGGTTCGGCAGAGAGCAGGCAGGGGAGGGTCTCTGCGGTGGAGGGGCCACAGGGAGGCTCCGGGTGTTCCTGGAGCCGGAAGCAAACAACAAGGCGGACGAGAGCATCCAGGAGGTGGAGCTAGGTCCGCTGTTGCAGAAAGACCGGAGCCAAAGAGGCGGCCCTCAGGGACACGGCTGGCGGAGGACGGGGAGGAGAGACTGGCCGGAGGCCGTGGCGGGGAAGGTCCCCGGGCACAGTAGCCTGTTTATGCAGAGGGAGGGAGCCTCCATCCCCACCGCCCCGCCACGGGAAGAAAAAGGTCCTGCTAAGGTAACATGAAACATTTCGAGGCGGAAGCAAGAAGAGAGGGAGACTGGAAACAGACGGAAACAGGAGAGGAGAGGGAGGCGCTGGGAACACCCAGGACACGCGGCTCCGGTGGACTGAGATGAGGAAGGGGGACCGGGTGGGGAGGCGTGCAGGGGCAGAGGAGGGGGAGAGGCGGGCAACGGCAGGGCAGGAGGGGACAACACGGAGCCCCGGCGAGCAGGGGGCTCCGGCAGCGCCCACGAAAGGCTGGATGAGAAGGAAATGGCAAACGAGAAGAGGGGGCGTGAAGAAGGCAGCTTGGTGGCGGCACAGTCGGGCCCTCTGGGCTGCGAGGGAGTCACCTAGTGAGGCAAGAGCGCTCCCCGTCGGGCACCGGCAGCCACTCCTCCGAGAGCCGCTGTTTGGGGAGAACGTCGTCGTGCAGGTCGGCGTCTAGCACGCGCCTGTCCCCGCAGTATCGCTGGCTCGGCTCAGCGACCACAGCCGGCTTCCACCACGCCCCCCTCCACCTCCCTACGCGGCAGGAAGCGCGGGCGAAGCCGCCCCGATCGCTGTTTTTAGGGCAGTCCGCCCCTCCCCCACTCGAGACAAACCCTGTTTCCGGAGGCGACGCTGGAACACTGCTCATCACCGTGCTCCCAATGGTGGAAAACCCAAACCCGCGTGCAGCTTGGATTTCCAGAGCAGTGTTGCCGGTCTGTCACTCAGAGCGATTTGGAGGAAATGTGTGACCTCGTCGTGCATTTTAAACACACTTCCTTGGGGGTGCCCGGGGTGGCTCAGTCGGTTGAGCGTCCGACTTCAGCTCAGGTCATGATCTCACGGTTCATGAGTTTGAGTCCCAAGTCAGGCTCTGTGCTGAAGCTCAGAGCCTGGAGCCTACTTCCGATCCTCTGTCTCCCTCCCTTTCTGCCCCCCTATTGCTTGCGCGCGCATGCTCGCTCTCTCTCTCTCTCTCTCGAAATTAAATAAATAAACATTTCAAAATAAATAAATAGGGGCGCCTGGGGGGCTCAGTCAGGTTGGGCATCCGACTTCGGCTCAGGTCATGATCTCATGGTCTGTGAGTTCGAGCCCCGCGTCGCGCTCTGTGCTGACAGCTCAGAGCCTGGAGCCTGCTTCACATTCCGTGTCTCCCTCTCTCTCTGCCCCTACCCTGCTCATGCTCTGTCTCTCAAAAATAAATAAAAATATTTTTAAAAATTAAAATAAATAAGTAAATAAATAAATAAATAAACACACTTCCTTGGTTCAGGGGTCTCTTTGCTCTTGTCCTGAAGAGTTTATAGTTCCAGTTCCTTGAGGACCTCCTACGGGCCAGACTCCATGGAAAGGGAAATGAGAGAAACTATCAGGAATGAGGTAGGCATTCGATCTGGGCTCTGCAAGTTGGCTAGCTGGTTTGCCGGTCGCTAGGGAAGGCCGCTCCAGCCACACACTGTCGCCACTCCCCTCGTGTGCTGCAAGAACCGTCAGGGACCGTGACTCCCTTCCCCTGGGTCAGACCAGAGGAAACGGAAGCAGGAAAGCCCCATCCCCACCAACTCCGGAGTTTTGGTGACGGTGCTGGCAATCCAGAGAAGACGAGTTGGCCAAAAAAGTGTCACTGTAAGGAGAGATGGGGAAGTTCAGACTCACGCCCAAACATCGAACGGCTGCCAAGGGGGAGGTTGACGAGATCTGTGCTGTAACTAATGTCCCCCAGTGCAGAGGCAGAAGCAGGGGGGAGGCAGCTGTGGTGGACGCCGCAGAGGTGGGGGGGGGAGCTGACGAAGAAAGAAGGGACCCAGGTGTTCCCGGTGCAAAGACTCTCTGAAGCAACACCCGCCTGAGGGTTTCGCCAGGTGTGGGGCGTCAGTGACAGAGCCCCCTCCGCGGACCTGGCTCTGTTTGGGGGTGTCGCCCAGCCTCCCCTGCAGGCAGCGCTTGGTCAACATCAGTGCACGAGTTCTACAGTAGGACCCTGTCCTGCGCTGTGCCTTAGCTTGTCTCCACCTAAAAAGAATCATCATGCCGGCTGCTCGAGGATTCAGTGGGATTAAATACTTGGTCCACACCAGGCGCTACGCCCGTCAGACTAAACGGAGGCTATCTTCTTCTCTTTCGTCTTCCCGTACTGCTCTCTCCGGCACAAAGCGCCCCTTCTGGGATCATCAGTCAGGTCTGTGGAGCCCTGAAACCTTCTCCCAGTTTTGGCAAGGTCCGCTTGGCCAGGCCAGCAGCCCTGTGTTCCTGCCACGAGGCTCATTCCTGTCTTCCAGCTCCATGGGTAACATCCGTCCCATGTTATCTGGTGTGGACGTCAGGAGAGCCTGTGACTAGGGCCGGCTTCGTGGGCGTGTGACTCCCACAGCCACCCAGGGCTCCGACCTCAAAAGGCCCCAGCACTTGGCCTAGTGCGTTGCTGTCACTCTCTTGAAACTCCTAGTAGTTTCTTTTACTCTTAAAAAATTTTTTTAATGTTTATTTTTGAGGGAGAGAGAGAGAGAGAGACAGAACACCAGCAGGGGAGGAGCAGAGAGAGAGAGGGAGACGCAGAATCTGAAGCAGGCTCCAGGCTTCGAGCCGTCAGCACAGAGCCCGACGCGGGGCTCGAACTCACAGACTGTGAGAGATCATGACCTGAGCCGAAGTCAGACACTTGACCGACAGAGCCCCCCGGGCGCCCCCCTCCTGGTAATTTCTTAATAAGCGATCCTGCACCTTCGTTCTGCCCTGGGCCCCACAAATTGCATGAAGTCGTGAGGTATTTTCTCCTCCAGCTGCCACAGCTGGGGACAGAAAGCAAAGCAAAGTCAGGTGAGGCAGCAGCAGCGCCCCGTGATCGCACCGCATGTCACGAGCTCTGTGAACTTCTTTAAATTGTGGTAAAATACACATAACCGTAAAATCGGCCACCCTAACCATCTTCAAGTCAGCGATCAATGGCATCTAGCAAATCCGCTGTGTGGTGCGACCGTCACCACCCGGTCCCCAAATATTGTCACCCCCTCCTCTCCCTCCCTCGCTGTGAGCAACCGCTAATCGACTCTCTGTCGTATCGATTTAACAATTCTGGACGTTTCCTCTAACCGGAGTCCCATAATACGGGGCCTTCTTTGAACTTCGGGGCCCATGTTTACCTCATTTATAAAACACAGATAATAGCAGCAAACTCTGAGCGTTGCTGTGAAGACTCGGTGAGAAACCGCTTATCTCACTGGGTCTTTCTGCGACCGCTCCGTCATTATCTGTTGCTGCTGTCACTGTCGTCACGGCGAGGGCCAGGATGCTGAGCGCGATTCTGCCGTGAGCTCTCGGCGATCACGCAGCCGGCAAATGCCAACACCGAACCCCGGACTCTGATCCTCATCTCCAATCCTGTGCTGTCTGTAATCTCCCCGTGGCCTGGGGAGGATTGGGGGTGGGGAGCAGGCCAGGGGGGAATGGTGAGAAAGTTCTAGGGCAAGAAGGGAGGGGGCGGGCGGTGGAGGTAGAGGAGATGGGCTGGGGGGCGGCGGCTCCTCCCGGGACCTTCGGTACCTATCCTCGGGTCTGGGCCACACTAAGGTGGCCCTGCTAGGCCCCCGGGGGCCTCTTTCACAGGATCCAGACTCTGCAGAAATTTTAGCTGGAAAGCGGGCTTGTGCGGGATGAGAGAAGGCAAGCCGAGCCCGCGTGGCGTCCTGGGGACGCGCCGTGCCCTGGGCGCATTTTCTTCTCTGTCACAGATTCGTGTGTCTGAAAATAACCACAATGCGGTGCAGGACTCCCGCTGCGGGAGCTGTCCAGCATTTGCAAACAACAGCTCGGTCCGCTTTACCCTTTGTCTCCCTGTCTGTGGGTTAAACGGGACAGGCATAGCTGGATACCAACCGCCCCTCCTGGAGTCCTTTCTTTGCTCTTGTGGCATTGTCTGCGCCCCACAGAGGGCCTGGACCAGCGACACAGGGACACGGGAGCGGGGCCGGCCTCTGAATACAATGGCCACGCGGCACCTGCCGGGCGAACGGGTATTTGTCACACTGCCTGAGACGACGCTGGGCGGGGGGCGCAGACGTCTTTGGGGACAAAAGTCCCACTTTTGTGCAACCACAATTTGTCGTGGGAAAGTCCACTCCAAACAAGTTGGAGCTCTGTCTAGCCCTCGAGCCTGAGAACCGGACTTTGCTCCCCAGAGCAGCCAGATGGTCGCGGTGCCATCTCGAGGGCCACCAAGGAGAGGCTCCACTCTCAGAACGGTGCTGTACCAGGAGGCAGACGCGGACAGAGAGGACTTGGAAAAGCATCTGCCCCAGAGCTCGGGTCTACGGGGCAGAGGACATTTTTGCTCTCTTTGGTACAGGACAGCCAGAGACAGAGGAAACACCACTCCGCGGACGTGGTGTTGTAGCCCGTCCTCTTGTTTCCTGGAGGCTGTGTCTGTGCCCCCAAGCCTTCTGTTTCAGCTCTGCCACTTCCTGGCTTCGTGATCTTTGGCAAATTGTTTATCTTCTCTGAACCTCAGTTTTTTCACCTGTGAAATGGCTATAAAGTCATCGAGCCCATGGGTGGCCTGTGAATATTTAGTGAAGTGATCGGGTCCAAGGCACTCAGCACAAGCCGGTGCACGGTGAGCGCTAGGCGACAGGCCACAGCAGGACACGCGGAGACGCCTTCCGCCCCATGGCGCTTAGTCGTTCTTGAATCTCGGATAATCCTGTTGTCAAGTTTCACGCTGTTGTATTTTCTTTTCTTTTTGTAAGGTTACGAGTCGCCAATGGATAAAAGTAAGACTGCCAAGGCAAAGTGAGGTTTGAGAGTACACTTTATTGCAAGCACCCTCGGGCAAGGTTCCGCGACTCGCAAGAGAGGAGTTGGGGAAGTCGCCCCCGAGATTGGGGTTAGGGGTTTTTAAGGGGTTTGGGGGTGACGCTGAAGTTGGCTACATATTTTTCCTTTTTTGGAGATTCTGTCTGCTTGCCAAGGTCCTATTGGTCCGTCAGAGTTTGGGGTGAGGGTTCAGGTCCCTGTCAGGTTCCGGATTCCTGAGAGTGACGTGTCCCTCCTTTGTGGTTGTGGCGGGAATGTCGGCCATCTTGGGTCGGTTTCCATTGTGTGGAGCCTTCCCTCTGCCCTAGCCTAACACTTTTCTTTTCTTTTTTAAATTTTACTTATTTTAATGTTTACTTATTTTTGACAGAGAGATGGAGTACGAGCAGGAGAGGGGCAGAGAGAGAGGGAGACACAAGATCTGAAGCAGGCTCCAGGCCCTGAGCTGTCAGCACAGAGCTGGATGTAGGACTGGAGGTCATGAACCTTGAGATCGTGACCTGAGCCCAAGACAGAAGCTTAACCAACTGAGCCCCCCGGGCGCCCCATTGTATTTTATTTTCTGAAATGGCTGTCCGTTTGCTCATTTTCCTTTTCTCTTGTTTGGTTTTAGGTCTATTTCCAGAAATCAACTTTTAACATATTTCTTTCTTTTGCTTTAAGCCAAATGTTAACTCCTTCACAGTTCTTAAAATTACGTGTTTTTTTTTTCCATTTCTACCATCTTGATGTTTCCAGCTCCCTCTTGAAAACTGTTGTATTTGCTTCATTTCTTTTATTTCATGTTTTTATTCGAGAGGTTTGGAATAGCTACACTCTGTTTCTGGTAAATGAGAAATTGCCTTTAAACTTTTGGCCAAACATAATTATACATGCTTTTCTTTTTTTCTGGTAAATTTCCAAAATTAATTCTATAACCTCTTTACCGTAAAGACAAGACTTTTAGCACAAGTCTTTCCACATCCCCTCTCCTGGTAATCAGGTCCTGCTTAAGCTTTATCAGGTCTTAACTCCAGATTGTGTCAGTGTTTCCTGTATTATGACTCTGTTTAATTTTGAGTTTTACTCAAAGTAAAGACAACAATGTTTCCGTCTTCATTGTCTCTACTTTTTCTTGTGTTGGTACCCCCCTCTTCCCGGGCTCCAGCTTTCACTCTGCTGATGTATGTACTGGAGGACGTTCCTTCAGAAATAATGTGCAAGTAATATAATTTTTTTTAATCTACATGTTTGTTGGGATTGTTTTGTTCTCTTTCTTGGCCGACTCTTTGCCTGAAAACATAACTTTAAGTTGAAATCCTTTTCCCTTAGAACTTTGAAGATATTATCTCTGGGGTCTTTTCTTTGTTATTCTTCAAGTGCAATTAACATGTATTATATATATATATATTTTTTTAAGTTTATTTATTTTTGAGAGACATAGAGGCACAGCGTGAACAGGGGGAGGGCAGAGAGAGAGGGAGACACAGAATCGGAAGCAGCCTCCAGGCTCCAAGCCGTCAGCACAGAGCCCGACGCGGGGCTCGAACTCACAGAATGCAAGATCATGACCGGAGCTGAAGTCGGCCGCCCAACCGACTGAGCCACCCAGGCGCCCCTAACATGTATTATATTATTTTCAGGTGTAGATACAGGGGTTCGGCAATTCTGCATGGTACTCAGTGCTCATCACGAATCCCCCTCACCACCTTCCTTCAGTCCTCACACACCTGCCCTCTGGGAACCACTAGTGGGTTCTCTGTATGTAGGAGCCTGTTTTGTTTGTCTCTTTCTTTGTTTGTTCTTGCAAATGACATATCTGACAAAGGGTTAATAACCAAATTATATAAAGAACTTATACAACTCAACACCAGAAAAACAAATAAGTCCCCGTTGTCTTTTACAATTTTACTTAAAAATGGTAAAAATGCCAGTCTAATCCTTGCTATTTTGAAAATAGCCCACGTTTCTTCTATGCATTTTTAGGATTGGCTTACTTTTTTTTTTAACTTAGATTTCAGATATTTTAGGGCTATTTAGGACAATGTACATCGTCATTGTTTTTATTTAGCACTCAATGATTTCTGTAGACTTGAAACTTTCTTAGAGTTTGGCTATTGTCTTCTACTGTCTTTTCATCATTCTCCCCCCTCCCACTCTTTTCTCTCTCATCACTTTCTGGATTGAGCATTCTCAGGTAATGATTTTACTTCTCGAATCAATCATCCATATCTCTTACTTTTTCCCTTACTATTTCTGTCTTTATTTTCCTGTTCTGCGTATTTAGCCAACTGCCTCATCCTATCTTCCAAATCAGTCTCAGCTCCGAGCCACTTTCATTCTGCCCCACAGCTGTCTGTAGAAGATTACTTTTATAAATCTTGTTTAGAGCTCTTTGCTATGTTCACTCTTACTTCATAATAGCTTCTTGTTTGGGGGTCCCATAATACGTCCATGTTCCTAGTAGGAAAACTCAGTGTCAAAAAGACATCAATCCTTCCTCTGCTGATTTATAGATGCAATGAATTTCCAATTCAAATCCTAATACAGAGTCTATGGAACCTGAAAAATGGATTCTAAAATGTTTGTGGAAGTGTAAGAGAACAAGAAAACCAGTAAAAATAAAGACAGGAAATGGAGGACCCATATGACCAGCTGTCAGCACTTGCCATAAAGCGTCCTGAAGTAAGACCATGTGACGTTGCCCAGGCATTTAGTAAACTGGCCCAAAATAAAGCATAGCGAGGCCAGAATTAGACTCACACATAAAGAGAGAGAGAAAGTGAGACATGCAAACACACACACACACACACACACACACACACACACACACGCAGAGATTATAGTGTGGAGTAATGGGTGGAAAGGAATTTTTCAATGAATAATACTGATACAGATGGTTATCCATAGTTTTAAAAAGTGAATACGTCATCAAATTCATTCTATACAAAAACATAATAATTTCAAATAAATTTAAAACTTAGAAAGCAAATTGCCAAAATGTTTAAAAGGAAAGATGAAAGAATATCTTTCTGATCTCGAAACAGAAGGAGCTCTTAAACAGAATCAAAATATTAAATACTTTTAGAAGACTGATAATTTTGGCTACATGGCAATTAAAAAGATGTTTATCAGACATACTATAAAAAAATCTAGAAACTGAGAGAAAAGATGTTATATCATATATAACTAAAAACAGAAAGGTTTTAGTATTTAGAACCTATAAATATGCCCTTTAAGTCAGTAAGAAAAAAAAGAAATGAACCAACAGCAAAATGTGCAATAGACATGAACCGTCACTTCACAGAAGTGGAAACACACATGTCCAGAAAACAAAGACAGTAATTGGCCCCATTAGAAACCAGGCTAATGTGGAGGAGGATACAGTGATAGACCCTTCGACCCCATGAGATTGGCACAGCCTATAATCTCATGAAACAGGGACAGTTTAACTATAGCCACTTCAAAAACAACGTGGCATTACCTTGTAAAGTTGACCACACACGTATGTGAGAACTCGGCAAGGTAATCCTAAGTACCTTAAGAAATTCTTGTACAGGTGCGCCAGGGACCAGCACAGTCCAGATTAGGGAAAAAAAAAACTGGAAACAACCCAAAGTTTTGTCAACAGGACAGCAGATAAAAAAATTGCAGTATATTAATACATTAGAATATTCTGGGCCATTAAACATGAATGAACCTGAGAGTATCATATTGTGAGATGTACCATTAAGAAGGAATGAACTATGTTAGACACAACAAATGATGAATCTTGGAAACATAATGTTGCATGAAAATACAAGTCTCAGAAGGCCACATACAACAAGTTACCGTCTTTATAATAATCAGAAACGTGTGAAACTAAGCAGCACACTTGTCAGGTGTGCACATATGGAAGGATCTTGCTTTCCTTCCAGCCACAAAAGGAAGTCAGTAAAACAGTTTAGCAAACCCTGTTACCAGATAATATCAGAGTGCTTTTTTGAGCATCTTTTTCTTCAAAGCAACAGTGACTGGGTATTTCTACATTATTATGTTATTTGATAATGATAAATAATTTGGAAAACACAAGAGCTAAAAAGAGGCAAGTAAAATTGCCCCAAACCCTACATCTTCAAAAAACATCCCTGAAAAGGGACTGTTTTCTGTTCTGAAGAGCAATACCGATCCAATTCCAACAACGTCTTCCAACCATGTGGGTTTAGGGATGAAGGATGGATGTCCACTCAGCGGTTACACAGCAGGATGTATTTGTGAGTTTGAGTTGCGGGGCCCCTGGCACCACGGACCTGTCTCTATTGTGGGACGCTCCTAAACTGGTCTCAGAACGATTTGCCTGTGCCCAGGTGAGGGATGTTGCCCAGTTGGCATCCATTCCAGAACCATGATTGTATGATTCCATTTGTGCAAAAGTATGACATTGTCTTAGGTGCAGTCTTTTGGAAACCCAAATTTTTGAGGACAGAGTTTCTACTTAAGATAAAATTTAACAAGCTCTCTAGAGAAATTAGCCAAGGTCAGGGATCTAAACTTGCCAAATAAACAAATTGTCAGACACTAAAACGGACAAGTTTCTCTCCCCCTCCCCATTTTTAAACATTAAGGAGCTGAATAATTCTATTTTTCCTCTAGCTTCAGATAGAGCAAGTGTTCATAAATATTCATTTTTTCCAACTGGAAGCATTAGGCCTTGTTACTTCGAGTGGAACTAACTGAAAATTAATGATGGTTTTCAGAAAAAGCAAGATTATATACACAGAAGCAATTAAACACAAACCTATTAATTATTTAACAACTTGTTAATGAGTAGAATTTCAGCAGTGGGGTTTTAGCTGCTCTAGATTGCCCCTGCCAAGTCACTTATATACCATCCTTCCGAAGTTTGGCTTTGAGATGTAAAAGAATTTGGGGGGGATTTTCACACAGCTTTGCACCTTGCAAAAAAGAATCTGGGATGCCAATTACAGAGACATGGCAACAATGTGAGTTGGAAACAGAGCAAAGAAATCATCTCAAGATTTTGATCCAAACCCTGAGATGTGGTAAAGTTTAATTTCAGATTCAGAATATTTGTTTTAACAAAACAATATTCACACTATTTCTATTTTGTACATATGTGTACATATATATTAAGGATTTTAACACGATGTTGACCCATTTTAAGTGTGTGTGTGTGTGTGTGTGTGTGTGTGTGTGTGTGTGTGTGTAGGTGTGTATGTGTTATTTTAGGTAAACTCAATATACAAAATCAACCACTGAGGCTGAATTTTCACTTAGAGCACAGAACCCCATGCTTTAAGTCTAAAATATATGCCTTTTGAGCACATTGTCTTACCAAATTGCACCATCTACAGGCAGAGGCATGATATTGCAGCCCAGCCCTATTAGACATTCCAAACACCCACCCAAAAGACTTAGCTTTTCTTCTCCATCCTTTCTGTATTCTCCATGGACATCTAGGTGCTCCAGGATCTTTTTCCAACTTCTTGTTTAAGTTTTTTATTTATTGAGGGAGAGGAAGGGAGAGAGAGAGAGCACACCATCAGGGGAGAGGCAGAAACAGAGAGAGAGAGAATCCCAAGCAGGCTCTGCACTGTCAGCACAGAGCCTGATGTGAGGCTTGATCCCATGACTGTGAGATCATGACCTGAGCTAAAACCAAGAATCAGATGCTTAACTGACTGAGCCACCCAGGTTCCTCTCAATCTCTTCTTTTCTCAAGCGACTCTATCCCCCAGGTGGCCTAATTCAGTCCTGTGGCTTTAATACCATCTCTATTGTGGTAATGCCCAATTACAGGCCACACCAAGACCTCTGTGCTGAACTCGAGACCCATTGCCCTCTGAAAATCTCCACTTGCACGTCTGACAACCCTCACCCCCCAATCACGAGCCTATTCTGCTATCTCAGTAAATAGAAATGCCAGTCTTATTTCTTTACTCAAAGCTTGGAATCATCCTTAGAAGCTTTATCTTTCCCTGGGCACCACCCCATCCAGTCCTTGGAATCCACTGTGGGTCTTCCTCCGTAAGTTCCACTCATGTTACTATCTTGTACCAGAATTAAGTTCCTTAACTGGTTTGCAGGCTTCCACTCTCATTCCTGCCTATTTCCTTTCCTCCAGACTATTCACAGAGCAGCCTGGGTGATTGTTTTAAAATGCGAGTAATATCGAGTAATATCACGGGGCTGCTGTGTCCAAAGCCACCCAATCCTGCCCTCTTTCTCAGAGCAAAAGTCAAAGTCCTCGCATGTCTTCAAGGCCCCACAGCATGTGCCCGCACTCCTGCTCTGACCCTGTCGGCTGCTACTTCTTCCCTCTATCTCTGTGCTCCTGCCACACGGGTCCCCACTGTTGTGGCCAAAATACGCCCACGTCCTGCACCGGGGCCTTGGCCTGCTCTTCCCTCTGCCCGGGTCTCTGTTTCAACATCAGCCCCTCCTGCTCTCCCCCAGCACTCCCGCCCTTCCCTCCACCTGACATAGGTACCCTTCCTTTCCATTTGTGCATTTCCTATGTGTTTCCTATGTGTTTCACTCATTCCCACATCCAATCAGTCATTTATTGTCTCTTTCCTCCTACGGAAACAGGGCAGGAATTGTGTCTGTTCTGTTTCCTGCACTAGAACAAAGCCTTACACAGAGTGGGCACTAGATAAAACTTTCTCAGGTAAAAGCCTGAATAAAGATTGATTGCATGAATAAACTTATGAATGAATTACTAATTATTAACAAATGATTATCAACAAATGAATAGGTTTGCTGCACTGTGAAGTGGGTGGAGGATGGTCTCACAGGGAAAATTTACAGAACAAAAAAAGGGGAGTTTCCAAGTCACCTCTACGGGTCAGAAACAAGTGAATCCACCAGAGATGAAAGCTTTTGCGCACTGGCCTGCCCCACCCCCAAAACGCCTTGGGGATCCAGTCTTCCCACTGGATCCCACACAGGGTTCTAGAAACTTGCCGCTCAAAGTGTGGTCCACAGACACTGGCCCGCAGCAGAGCCATCATGGAGGAGCTGGCCAGAAATGCAGAATCTCAGCTCCACCCACGCCTACTGAGTCGGAGTCTGCATTTCGGCAAGACCCTCCCGCCATTGGTGTGCAGGTAAAGTTTGAGAAGCACTGGTGTACGCAGACGTGCCAGTCCATCAAAATCGGCACGCTAGCCCAGACCTACAGGCCATCCCTGAGCTGAGTGCTGAAACTGCCCTTCTGACCTCAATGGTATCCATCCCAAATCCCGTATCCTTGTGACGATGATGTAATTGAAGATAAGGGGCCTGCCAGCCATCTCCACCCCTTTCTCCAGGGTCCTAGCCCTCATCGGGTCTTCTGCTGGCATGCCACTCACATCCCCACTGGAAGCCTCTGTGCTGTGCCCCCCGATGTTTGCCTACAGGGCCCTCATCACTCCAGCTATCTCTGAGATGGGCAATCTGGCTGGAGCCCAGCTGGGAGTGGAGCCTGTAGCCCACTGGGCAGCTTCCCAGGCTTTCCTGTTCCTCCTCACCCTCTTTCCAATCTCTTAGCTGGGCAAGTGCAAACCCAGGGGCCACTCCCCGATAAAATAGCGTGTGGGAAGAGGGGCGGAGACATTTGCAGACAAGCCCTATGGAGCAAAGCAGTAGCGAGGGAGTGGGTGAGCCCAGAATGCAACCCTAGAGGCTGTCTCCTCTGAATCACCTCTACCGCCGCTGGAAAAAGGCAAAGCCCTCCCTGGATGAGCCCAAGCTGGAGCTGAGGATTGTACCCCATCTGGCAGACGCACCTATCAGCCAAAGCAGCTGAGTGTTCTAAAGGGAGGGCGGGGAGATATTTGAGACGCACACATGCTATTTTATGAAAAGCAGCCTGTGCTAGACAAAACAGAATCAATGAATCAGACGAGCAAGAATATAAAATAAAAAATTTTTAAAGGTCCTCAGAATAGTAGCTGAGGAGATTAAATACACGAAGCGGGTTCAAGTCCTTCTGAAAGAGAAGCTGAGGAAGTGAGTCTGAAATGATAATATTTTAAACAGTGAGCCCAGCAGATGGGTGGGTGGCCAGAGGGCCAGGGACACCGAGAAGGGAGGGGTGGAGGTCAGGTGAGCAGCTCACGCAGAAGGTGCGGAGAAGGCGACAGCACAGGGAGACCGTGGCTGCTGAGGAACGAGATCTTTGCGTCCACATAATAGGAGCCCTGCCAGCAGAGAGAAAGGTGAAAAACTGAAAAGGACATTTTTGTGAAAAACAAGAAAAGACCGAGAATTTCACGGTCTTAGGAAAAGATGTTCTCAGCTGGAAAGGACTTATAGGAGCCCCAGCTGGATGGATTAAAAACACAGAACAAAATAAAAAATAAACTTTACCTGGGCCCATTACAGAGAAATCTAAGATCATCAAAGGAAAGAGAAGTTTTCTAAAACACTTTCAAAAGAATAAGGCAGATAACCTGCAAAGATAAAAGAGTAAGATTAAAGACTTTGCTCATCTGCCTCCAATCTGCTGTTGAGACACAGGGCGTCTAAACGTGAAAGGAACAAAAATCACAACCCTAGGATTTGCATGCAGACAAGCTATCGCTTAAATGTAGGCTGAATACGAAACTTCAGAACCTTTGTCTCACGGAGGCCATCAATGCTGGTAGTCACCTATCAAAGCCAGAGACCCTTGGATTCTAATCTAGGAATAACACATTAAAAAGGAAGGAAACACAAAAAGTTCTGGTTTGGGCAATCGAGCAGTTTAGCTCTCTCACTAAAAATCACCTGGAAATGTGGGATAAATTACAGCCGACCCAACTTTTACTGGAGAGCTGAACTCAAAGGAAAGTAAAGGATATTGTCAAGGTGAAGGCCCACAAAGAAAAGGGAGTCAAAACCAGAGCAGTAGGTGGGGGTGAAGTGGGACAGTCAGCAGTGTCAAGGACATAGAGCTATGGGTTTTAACAACTGCATGGGGGCAAAAGGCAAGACCCTGGTCCCTTGGACATGGGACCCTACATAAAGCCAGGCCCTCCAGGGGCAACACCTCCAAATTCCTATGTTGAATCCTAACCCCCAATGCAATGGCATTAGGGGGTGAGACTTTGGGAGATGATTCGGTCATAAGGGTGGAGTCCTCATGAAAGGGACTAGTGCCCTTACAAAACAGACCCCAAAAAATCCCCTCACCCCTTCCTCCACGCGAGGACACAGCAAGAAGACACTGTCTATGAACCAGGAAGACACCCCTCCCCAGACCCTGAATCTGCCAGCACCTTGACCTGGACTTCCGGCCTCCAGAACTGTGAGAAATTGATGTCTGCTAATACCACTCTGGAATTCTAGAAGCCTAAATAGACTCAGGCAAGAAACAAGAAGGAAAACCAGCTGAGAAGGCATGGCCACAGGCCAGCCCCTCTGTGGATCTGTGGTTTGCACGTACACCTGCTATGGAGGAAAGACGTATCATAGCAGGGGTGATTGAGAGCGTGCACATAAGCATCAAGGCTGCCTGGGTTCAAATCCTAATTCCACCATAAACCATCTGTGTGATTTTGCTCAAATTAAATAACCTCCTTTTGTCTCCATTTCACTATCTCTGAAAGGAGCATATAAACCGTGCAGTGTCTGCCATGTTGGAAGCACTAATACATTTTTTTTTGCTGGGGGAACACTGAACAAGGTCCTGGGTCTTAGTGCGTCCAGGTGTAGGACAGACTTGAACACAAATCCTCTCTGGAGGATTACATCTCCCTCCAGACCCATAAGGATTCCCACAGCTTAAGATCAATTAAACATGAGCTCACAATCGGCAAGTACAAAATACATAGAGGAGGAAGGCACCATCTCTTAGAGTCAGAAGAAACAACATTCAGCATAATTAGACCAATAAATGCTTCGCATGTTAGATTTATCCCACATGGAATAGAAAGTATATGTGTTTAAAATGAAAAAAGCATTTGAAGACATGAACAAATAGAAGACAATATCAAAATGTTTATATTTGAAATACATGGAAATTAAAATTAAAATACCTTAAATTAAAAATATAACGGGGGCACCTGGGTGGTTCAGTTATCTGAGAGTCTGACTCTTGATGTCGGCTCAGGTCATGATCTCAGGGTCATGAAAGTGAGCCTTGTATCAGACTCTGCACTGACAGCACAGAGCATGCTTGGGATTCTCTCTTTCTCTCTGTCCCTCCCTCCCTCTCTTGCATGCACGCTCGCGTTCTTGCTATCTCTCTCTCTTTCAAAATAAATAAATAAACTTCAAAAAATATAATGGATTGGTTTACCAAAAAACCCAAAAACATTACTCATAGCTAAAGAGAGTTAGTGAACTGGAAAATAGATCTGAAGAATTATCCAGAATGCAATACAGACAGAAACAGAAAACATGAGTGAGATTCAACGATCAAAACACAGAGGACAGAATGAGAAGGTCTGACAAACATTTAAGAGGAGTTCCAGAAGGAAAAAAAAATATTTTAAGTGAAGAAAGAGATATTCGAAGTTTGGATGGCTGGACACTGTGCATAATAAATTAAAAAAAATTAGTTCTCAGGCTCAGAAATCGCAATGAGTCCCAAGTGGTACTAAGTGAAATCTACACCTAAAGACATTGTGTTGAAATCAAAGAACATGAAAATCTTAAAATCAACCAGTGAGATGATTACAATAACAATAATAATAATAATAATAATAATAATAATAATAAATCACGTCAATTATTGGTTTTATTACAGAAAAAAAAGCCCAGACAATAATGGGATAATACCTTCAGATTACTCTCACCCCGATGTCATTCAAAGCTTCCGAGTGCTTGTATGAGTGTGAGGAATAAAGACATTTCCTGAAAAATGGTGGCGGGTGTTATTGTATGTTTTCATAGCCATGGACGTGACCCAGAAGAGAGGGAGATACAGCCATTGCTGGGTGACATCCTGGAGCAGGTGAGAGGCCGGGAGCTGGCGCAAGACAAAGGAGGTAGAGTCTCTGGACACAGATGCGGGTGATGCGGGGGTGGGATCGGCCCCCCGTGTTTCTGGTCTCTCCATGAACCGGGAAGGAGGTCATCGCCAGTGAGGGGGAATCTCAGAGGAGTGCTTGGAGGTTTGAGGCTGGAGGAGAAGGCGTGAGACAGTCCTTCCGAAAAGTGGGAGGGGAGATGGACCAGGGATTTATCCTGGGGTGTCCCGGACCCTTGAGGATGCCGTCTGTCCACGTGCAGCAAGACCAGGAAATCAGTGTGTGGTGTTGTCTCTGTTTCCCGGTGCAGAGGCGGGGTAGCTGGGGTGTGGGGGCTAGCCAGGTGAGCCCCTGCAAGGTGGGCACACGCAAAAAAAACAAACGCTGCATGCTCTCAGGCAGACATGTATCTGAGGACAGACATAAAACCCATTAGCGTCTGTGCCTGCAGAGGTGGGCGTGGGGCTCAGGGTGGAAGAGAAGAGATGAGACTAAAATAAAATAACATCAAATAACCAGGAGAGGCGACTTACAAGGCACAATAATGGCCATCCCTGTGAACTGAAGCATATAATTGCCCAACTGGGTGCACCTGAGGTCCAAAACCAGGAAAAAGGCACACCGCGGTGCCCATTTGTTTGTCTTTTGAATAAATTGGAAAAGATGAAGACTCAACCATTTTTATTCCCCAGTGCGTCTTTGTTCTTAGAAATATCAGCAAGAGAAGCCAGATCACCAGCATGGGTGACGGAAGAGAAAGGTCCAAACCCGAGCCCCCGGGAGCCGGCCGCCGGCCCGGCTGGGCGTTGGCAGTCACGTGGGCTACACTTTGGGTTCAGCCCGGCTGCATCTATTTGCGGCTACTGATGCGCTGTGCGGCGTTGATTGTATTTTATTTTTTCCTTGCCTGTTAGCAGCTGATTGAGGAATAATCATGTGGGTTGACTGCAGAGCTATGCAAACTAGCTGTTAAAATGCCATAAATAACCCAATTGGCCACTTCGCATGAGGGTTATTTCTGTTGCATACAAAAGGGCTTATGTAACTCCCATACAACTCGGTTTGGAGTTGTTAGCGGTTGAGACAAGAAGGGAGCTCAGAGTCCCTTTCTGGCAGGGACCCTTCTGTGCGGTCAGCTCCCTGCGGTCTGGACATGGCTCAGAGATCGCACCTCACCCCCACCTGCAAGGTCTTCCCTCTTTTCTTGGGGCCGGCAGCCTCTCCGCTCAGGTGTTTGTCACCCACCGCCGTGTAGCAAACCAGCCCCAGACAGGGAGGCTGAAGACAATGTCCCTGTTGTGTCTGCAGGGCTGCAGGATTGGGCACAGCCCGATGTCCTTCTGTCCCCCACAGTGCCAGCCTCACGTCCCCACCTCCGTGCTGCGTGCGCCTAAGTCGTCGAGGCTCAGAATACAGCGAGCAGGTAGGAAGGTCAGCCTGTCGGGAAAGACCACGGAATCCACAGCAGAGCTGGTCAGCCACGGTCGCCCTTCTCTCCACGGTGGTTCCGCCTGGGGCTCCCGCTCTGCTCTGCGCTGTTCCCTCCGTGCTGGAGGGCCATTTCCTTCTTGGCCCTCAGTGGCATCCTCACCTAGGGTTCCTCAGACGGGAGGCTCCCGCTTCACTGCGCTTACCGCCGTGTGGCCTGGCTCCTGGTCCCCTTCTGAGCTTTGCCGATTGCCCCATAAGCAGCTGCTTGCGGATTACCCCTAGAATGTTCTGCCAGGAGCTTTGGGCGTCCAGGACTCCACAGTGGACATTTAGGTGAGCTGTCCAACCTCTCTGACTGCTGTCATTCCAAGAACCACATCCCAGGCCCACGGAGCACAGAGCGAGAGACCAGACCTGTGCAAGCCGGACAGCGAGCGTCAGGAGCCGGGCGGCCGGAGCCACCGAGGGACGTCCAGAGTGGGAGCGGGGAGCAGACCTGAGCCGCCGTCCAGCAAGGAGCCCCTGGCTTCCGGCACCATAGAAATAGTCACATTTATGACCACCGTCAGCTCACTGCTCGTCTATGAGTTGGGACAACCTGGCCCAGAGTAAGTGCTGGCTGAGAACGAGCTGCAGCTGGCCCATCTTCTGGTCTGGGGTTGGGGGACACGGAGGGACAGGTTCTTTGAGGGAGGGGAGCACAGGGACGCCATCGGGCCGCGGTGCTCTGTCTGGTGCAGGTCGAGCCTCCATGACCACCTGCTGGCCGCCATGCTTGTCTCTCTTTCTCAGACACCCTGGGCCCCTGCCGGGCAGCTCTGCACCCGGCTCCCAGCGGGTGTCACAAAGACCGACTTTCCTTCTCTCCTGCTCCTGAGACTTCTCTCTCCCACCTCACCTCGCCCAGCTGCTCTGGCTCCCGCGCTGAGAGCAGGGTCCCCTGGCTGCCCTCCCTGGATGTTTTGATCCCCCGGCCCCTCGCCGTCTGCCTGGACACACACACACACACACACACACACACACACACACATATATATATATTTAATGTTTATTTATTTTTGAGAGAGAGACAGAGTGCAAGTGGGGGAGGGGCAGAGAGAGAGGGAGACACAGAATCCGAAGCAGGATCCAGGCTCTGAGCTGTCAGCACAGAGACCGACACGGGGCTCGAACCCATGAGCCTCGAGACCGCGACCTGAGCCGAGGTCGGACGCTTCACGGGCCGAGCCCCCTGGCGCCCCTGCCTGGACACGCATATTAACATCTCTGCCTGGGATGTCATTTTCTGGATTCTACTTTCATATGCTGCTGCATCTTTCCGGTGTTAGGTACTATTTATTTAAAGATTGCTTTGCTTTAAAGCTCTTGCTTGGTCGCTCGTTCTGTCTTATTTGCCTTTTGGCCTAAAGTTATGACCCAGGGTTCAAAGGCCTGCCCCCTGCCTTCCTTTGGAAGTCAAGCTCACGGCGTCTGCACGGCCTTTCTCCACCGGCTTTCACAAGGCTCGTGGAACGTCTTGACCCAGAGGAGCCCTGAGGTGCCGGTCACCTCACGCTGGCCTCCCAGACGCTCGCAAACCCCAGGACACCCCCCTCTCCCGGTCACGGTCCCAGGATCCAGGAGCCTGAAGGGCAGCCCGGCTGCAGGGCAGCACCCTCCCCAGCCCGCTGCGTAGGCATCCCCGTGTTGCATGCCCGCTGCGGGGCTCTGCCCCAGATGAGGGCGCGTCTGAGCTGGGAGCAGGGAGCACTCAGGGCTCCGGGGAAGGGGAGCCGGGCTCAGACGCCAGAGGCTTCTCAGAGCTGGTTGCGAAGGTTCTAACGCTTCCCGCCGACAGCCCCCGACGGCCACCGGCACACCTCACTCTCCTCACCTGTGAATAACCTCAGGCCACTCTCCTCCGCGCTCGGAAAGTCCCCGCCCCATCGTGGACCTGTTCCTGCACCGGTACAGGTGCAGTCCCGCTGGGGCGCCTCGAGCTCGCGACTGTCATTTTCCTGTGCTAACAACTTGGATTTCCTGGCGCCAGATACTCGCCGAGCGCCCCCTCTGTGCGGGGCTCTGTGGCCAAGGAGCCTCCAGGCCAGAGTCCACTCGTCCACGCGCTACAGCGGGGCTTCCGTCTGAGACCTGCCCCCGGGCTCGCCTGGCTGTCACCGGAATTCCCGCGAGACAGGAGGCGAGGGCTCGGGAAGTCATCACGGACTTGCTCACAGGCCGGGGGACCGGAGGCTCTGCTGCTGCCCAGCTCCCAGGAGATGCCACCCTCCTGTCTAAGGACCCCTCCGGGAGCTACGGTCTGGAAGACTGTCCCCTCCACGGATGAGGCTTCTGTGCCCGCGCCCCTGGCCTGCTCTGGGCCCCAAAGGCTCCCCGCTCTGTTAATCCGGCTTCCAGCTCTGGCCATGACGAGTTGTTCCGGACACCCGACCCTGAGTTCCGGAGTCCTTCCCTTCCACCACCCCTACCCGCTACATTTCCCGGTCACCCTCCAAATCCCCCTCAAAAGACTCCACCTCCAGGGAGACCTCGGTGATTACCCCTCTCCTTCTTTGCAAATCTTTCTGCAGCAGGAGAACGTCCAGAGTGAACGAGAGAAGGCCACACGGGATTGCCCGGGGCCATTTCTGCCCGCGAGCATATCACAAAAGGCAGCTGCTTCCTTGTCAGGAGACAGCGGGCCTCGGGATGCTAGCCCAGGAACCGCCCCCCAGGGGGAGTCCGGGCGCCTGTGTTCTGGGAAGTACTGACGGTCTACAGCCGAAGTGTTTGAGAGGGCAGGAAGGTGTGGAGGTCCCGCGGCAGGAAGGGCCGGATGGCACCTTGCGTTCCCAGAGGCTGAGCAGACAGACTGGAGGCTTGCGCGGACCACCCCAGGGCTGTGGGCTCCGGAGTGGGGGCGGTGGCCTGGCCGCCCTGGGCACCACGGCCTAAGTAGGACGCAGGGCAGGGGGCTGAGTGTCCTTGTGTGTCCTGCTCTTGAGTGGGGCTTCAGGAGTGACCAGATTCCATTCCCTCCTGGGTCTAAGGCGAGGGACTGAACCACATTTTATTTGGGGTAGACTAAACCACGCCGTATCTTACTGCTGGAACAAATTCTTGCAGGCGAACCGCTCTGCAGGGACAGACCATTGACGCTGTCCCGAGCCGGCTGCGGGTCGGGCTCCTCCTCAGGGCACGTGCCGGAGACACACCCTCTGGGAACCAGGGGCCTCGTTCGGGATCCTTCGGGGCGCAGCCCTCTCTCCCATCCGGACCCTTGCCCTTTCACGCCCCCTCATTCAGATTCCTCATTGGATGCTTGTGGCGCAAACTTGGGGTCCTCCCTCCCCCCAAACATTTTTATCAACCCAGATGGCCACGTGTACCGCTCTCCAATTACTCCTCCTTCCTGCTCCCAGTCCCTGGCAACCACCGAGCTGCTTTCTGTCTCCGGGCAGTGAGGGAGCCTAAGGCGAGCCGACACCCCCACGAGCCCCTCTTGCCTTGACTGGGTTACGTGTGACGCTCCTCGGGCCCTCCCGGCTGCCCACGAACGAAGGAAAGGAGAGAAAACCAACGGTTAACGGAGAGAGGTCACAGTCAGGCAGGACGCGGGTCTCCATCAGTTTACAGATGCCTCAGTAAGCTACCAGAAAAAGGCCGTCTTACCAGGAGCCTAATCCCCAGGAACCTGTAGACTCAGATCCCTGAAGCCCCCTGTCACCCTCCCCTCCATGGTGACGTGGGAACAAAGGCGAGGAGGAAGTGGCAGGTAAAACTAAATTTCCTTGTGACCTGCGGCCACTGACAACTACTTGAGGCAAACACGGAGAGAACATTTCTCCAGGAACCCTACCATCCGAACGTTAGTCCTGACTTTAATCCTAAAGTTAGTGCCTTCCGGGAGGGAAAACAGCCTCGGCTGGAGGACAGCAAGGCCTCGGGTGTCTCAGGAGTCCTCCTAGCCCATCCAGGTCCCTCCGGAGGCCTCCCTGCTGCCGTTACCTCCCCAGCTCCCTAGTGCATAACCAGCCACTCCTCACAGCCCAGGGCAGCTCTTCCTGCCCACGGGTCCCGTCCCCTGCTGAATTAAAATCACCTTTTTGCACCAAAGCCAGAATTCTTTCTTGGCCCTCAGCTGTGAGCCCCCATCACCCCCAAACCCCATCGCGTGCGTTTACCTGTTCTGGACATTTCATAGAAACCGAGCATCTGGCTCCTTTCACCCGTGGTGACCTTGAGGATAGACATTGTAACATCCATGCTGGAACCTGGATCGACGTGGGCTTCCGTCCGTCAGGGCTTCATCAACAAACGGAAGCCACTCAGGGATCCGAGCTGGAGAGCTATAGTCCGGGGAGCTGATTATCCAGGAAAAGAAAAGCCCAGAAGCCCCTCTCGTGCTGCAGGCTCAAGGAAAAGGCTGTGCTGTGGAATGCCCAGGTCACGTGACGGAAGGCAGACCCACACGGGGCCCGTCCCGAGGATGCTGGGCACGGAGGTGGCTCAGCTGCTGGCAGAGATGCTGCAGGTAAGGCAGGGAGATCAGGGAGGAAGAACCAGCTTCTCCCCTCACCCCTGCAGGCGTCACCTCAAGAGCCTTGACGGGTCACGCCCAGCTAGAAGCCAGAAGACTGGGAGCCTGGCGATCACGGCCCGCAGCGGGGCCACGTCCGTGGGCAGACAGGCCCCGGACATCACTTGGGTCCAAGCAAAACATCACCCGAGTGATCCACTAAAGCGACGCTGTCCCCGCAGACACATCCCTCAGGTCACGACGGGAAAGCGGTCCCACAGAAGGGAGCAACTGCTGAGGAGGGGCAGAGCCTGGGCACTGACCTAAGTCGCCTCACACCTGAGTGCGCATTCCCTGCTTCCGTACCCCGAACACTCCCCGGGCACCCAAACTTCCGTTACACGCAAGTGGCTTTGGAGGACGGTCCTCCAGGGGCTCAAGGCTGAGGCTCCACCCTCCGCGGCCAGAAGGCACCGGACCTTTTGCGGGTGAGATACAGTTTATGCAAAACCTCCGAGGGTGCTTCTGGCCCGTCCGCTCCCGAACCCGCTGCCCCAGGAACGTACGTTTGGCCATTACCATTTTGCACACAATAGCAAAAACACAAGCCCTCTTGAATTTATAGACGGCCACGATTTTAATCATCTTTTATAGTCTGCCTTAATTGTATATCATTTTTAATGACAGTTTGAAAAATAAGTTATTCTTGCTGACATTTTTATGACCTATTTAATATCACAGATCAGGAGTTTTATTGTACCGCATTCTGGGTACAACACACAAACTGGGAAACCGGGAGGGGGAGAAAAACGCCCTGGTTGAAGTCATGGACTGCAGGGCAGGAGAAAGTGCTGATAACGGTCTTACAGCGGAATTGGTCCAGATTACATGGGTTACCCTGGGCTTTTATTCCTGTGTCTGTATAATAATTGTAATTTTACTGCAAATACTGAGTGTCGGAGAAAGACTTCCCTGAAGGGGTAATTTAATTTAATAAAAAAGGCCTGCCCAGGGTCCGTATTGCAGAAAACCGCGAGATGTTTCCAGAGCCGGCCTCCTGTCTCTCACGAATGCTACCTTCCCCCAGGCCTGCTTTGCCGGCTTCAGCTCCGTTAGAGAATCTGATTTCTTAATACAGTTCTGTAATGCAAAGCAGGGGAAAAAAAAAAAAAAAGCCTCGCTAATTACTAAACCAACAATGTCCCGACCTCTTTTCAGAGTTTTAGGGGGGAAAAACAATCCTAGACAAACACAAGAACAACGCACCGTTTTGGGTCCCCGCCCAAGGCCTGCTCGGCATCTTAGCGCTTTGGGGCCTGGGGCCTGCGCCATTGCTGGGAATGGCTCTCTCTCACCCACCAGAATCCCAGCTAGAGTCCCACCCCTGCTCAGGAAGTGCTTTTTTTTTTTTTAAGTTTATTTATTTTGAGAGAGAGAGAGAGAGAGAGCACAAGCAGGGGAAGGGCAGAGAGAAGGAGAGACAGAATCCCAAGCAGGCTCCGCACCATCCTCCCAGGGCCCCACGCGGGGCTCGAACTCAGAAACTGTGAGATGATGACCTGAGCCAAGATCAAGGGTCGGACGCCTAAGCGACTGAGTCCCCTAGGCGCCCCGAAGGCCATTGCGTTTCTGATGCAATCGTGCAGCTCAGGCCTCCTCTTGTGAGGAAGGAGTGAATTTGGTCGTGTTCTCTGTGCGCCACGGAGGGGAAAGCATGGAAGGGTCCGCTGCTGGTTGGGCAGCCCCACAGAGGCCACGTGCTGGCCAGCCCTTCACACGCCTGCACCCGACTCAGGGCAAATGGCCGGCAGACTCCAAATGCTCCTAATCCAGCCAAGAAGATCAAGCAAACCGTCGCCCAAGCTCTCTGTCCCCTCCCTTCACACACCAGAGAGGAACGGGAAGGGAGGCTGGCACCCTCCATAGGCTGTGACCTGCCCACTGAGGTGGAGTTCTCATGGGACCTTGGATTGCACACGAGATCCTGGAAGACAGAGGGTCCTGTCCTGTGAGAAACTGGGTGGAAGAGGAGATGGAGCTAGGAGCGAGGTCATGACAAACACTCAGCTCAGAAGCTTCCAGTAGCCCCATGTGCTCCAGCAGACACGCTGCGGCTGACCCAGGCAGGTCACTCTGACAGCCCTTCGTGATGCCTATGGTGACAGGCGTGGCCCCGCCCAGCAAGGAGATGCTTCTGTGGGGCCTGTGGCTTCTCACCGGGGGTTTGGGAAGAAGTTAACGCTTCTGTGAAATCTTTTTCTCCCGGAAAAAAATATGCAATCTTGCAGGAAAGTTCTGCCTGTCAGATCTGGCCATGTCCACGGAAAACCCCAGCGAACCATGTCCAATTAAATACCCATGTGACCCGAATACCAGCCTGCTCCCACCAGCTTGCCCCATCCGAAGCCTGGCTTTCCGTGGGTGCCTCCCCCACCCCCTTTAGTGTGTTCTGTGTCCAGTTCCCCCGGCAGCGGCTCCACTAACAGAAAAACTCTGCAGATGTTTTGCCAATATGTTGTTGCTTCTGTTTGTGTTTCCCTCTCTGGGATCCAGCTGCCTTGCACTGGCTGGGACCTCCCTGCTCTGATGAGGAGCAGATGAGAGGGGGCTGCAGAGCCCAGCCTCTCCTCCAGCCTTCCTCAGACTCCCCCTTCCAGCTTGGCGCCCCCCAAATACTCCGAGGCTGTCCATAATTCAGAGCCTTGCACTTTGCTCGTTCAGTCATAGTTGTTGGCCTCCCTGTCTGTTTCTCTGGGGGCTGGGATAACCGGCGCTGGCCGGTTCCAAAGCTCATCTACCTGGGAACCAGGGACAACAGTCGCTTCCAAGCCCCCGACATACTTTCCTTTGTTCCTATAGACATTCCGCATGATTGCATCTGCAGAGTGCAGGGTCCCTTCTGGGCCCCGGGGAAAAGGGGGAAGGAAAGAGACCTCTCCCCGTCCTCTCATGGAGTTAATATATTGAAGGGGAAGGCAATGAAAGAACAGATAAGGGAGTTGTCTCAGTGAGGGTGCTGGTGACGTGGATGAAGGAGAGAGGACAGGGCCGGCCAGGACGGGAACAGAGGTGTGGCTTCAGAGAGTGAGATGAGAGGTGACCAGAGGAGGGCCAGGGGGATCCCGAGACCATCCAGAAGAAGAAAGTTCCAGCACAGGGAGCAGGATGGGAGGAGACCCCAGCAGGCAGCTGGTGGGTGTGAGGAGGTGTGATATGGGGACTCAGGGGGTCTCAGTGCTGTTGTGGTATGGGGGTGGGAAGCAGAGGGTGAGGGCCTCTGAAGGCGAGGACGGGGCTCTGAAGCTGGTGGGGCTGCAGGGCTTTGGGAGAGGGGTGGGGATCTGATTTGTCACTGAGCAGGACCCTGCACTGTGCTCAGACTAGACTGTGGGCATCCCTGAGGACAGTGCAGGAGTCCTCAGCTGTCATGACAAGCAGGCAGGACACGGCGGTGCTACCTCTACGGTAGTAACGGGAAAGGATGAGGAACGGATGCTGGATGCTGGTAGGTTTGACGGCAGAGCTGATGGCGGCTTGGGTGAGAACCGAGGTCAGGCAGTCCTCCTGGGGAGAATGGAGGTGGCTGGGTAAGAAGCCATCCGGCCATGTAAGCAAGAGATGCTAGCTGACTTGCAGGCAGACAGGACACAGGTGCCCAGGCGCCTGGAGGAACAGGCTCCCACTATGGAGATGAATTTCAGGGTCATCATTGAATTGGCTGTGTCTAAAACCACAAGACGGGAGTTGGGGGTAGAGCCAGTCAGGAAGAGACTCAGCTGTAGATCCCAGGGAGGAGGGCGGTGGGGAGAACCAGGAAAACTACGGAGAGGAGCCACTGGGTTGAGAGCTGCCTACAGATTCAGCAAGGCGAGGGCTAAGAACCAAACCATCAGATCAACCAACCACCGGATTAAGTCAATGGTAAGCTTGACAAGAGACATTGTGACAGGACGGTCGTGGGCCACTCTGAATGGAGAGGGTTTTGTTTTGCTTAGGATATTCTTTTTATTAAGCTTCACTGAAGTATAATTGGTATAAAATGAATTGCACGAAGTTAATGTGCACAATTTGATGTCTTGACATGTGCAGGAAGGGTATATATGTCTATAGATGTACACAGACACACACACACATGTATACGTGCCTGTGAAACCAGTAAAGACAACGCATCTGTGACTTCCAGGTGTTTCCCTGTTCCCCTAGGATCCCTCCTCCCTCCCCCCACCAGCTACACCCCATTCAGTCCCCAGGAACCACTGACATGCCTGCTGATCTAGAATCCTGAACTCGGAATCATGCAGTATGGACGATTTTTCTGTCTGGCTTCTGTTCTTTCTCACTCGACATAATTATTTTGAGGTCGTTCCAAACTGTGCATTTTTCTTTTTCTCACCAAGTGGTAGTCCCTTGTACGGATGTACCAGGTTGTTCATGCATCCCTACCGGTGAGCATTTGGGTCCTTTCTAGTTTTTAGTTACTTCTCTTCGGTAAAGACCCAGGACTGTGGTGGCTGGATCGCATGGCAGGTACATGCTTAATTGTTTAGGAAACGGTTGAACTGCTTTCTGAAGTGGTTGTCCCCCGAGTCTTTCTGGTGGGCACCCTATGGAGGGAAGGGAACGGCTCTCCTGTGTCTGCGGCTCCAAGGGTACCATACTGCAACACTGGTCCACACCTGGCCTGCAGCGTCCATTCCCTCTCTAGCCAATCTCTTCCCATCCTCTTCCTCCCACCCTCCGCCATGCATGAGGCAGTCCCTGTGTCCTGAATCTCTCAGGGGCCTGCTCATCCTGGGATTTCAAGCTAGTTGGTAGCCTTTCAAGTTCTACTTTTAACCCATCTCACAGATGAGGAAACAGAGGCAGAGTGAGAGTACGTATGTCTCCCAATGTCAAAGAGCTAGGAAACCAACCATCAGACACTATGGAACCCAGCATAGAGGATCCCAATGTCAAAGAGCTAGGAAACCAACCGTCTATGGAACCCAGTTTGGAGGATCCTCAGAAAGCAAAAATAGAATTATCATATGATCCAGCAATCCTACTTCTGGGTCTATATGTGACGGAAAGGAAATCACCCTCCAGAAGGGCTCTCTGCACACCCGTGTTCATGGCAACACTTCACAATAGCCAGGACGTGGGAAGAACCTACGTGTCCATCGGTAGGTGGACGGGTAAAGAAAATGCGGTGTGTGTATAACGCGGGGTTATTCAGCTGTAATGAAAAGGAAATCCTGCCATTAACAATGACGTGGATGAACCTCATGGCATTGTGCTGAGATGAACCAGAGAAAGACAAATACCGTATGGTCTCACTTAGGTGTGGAATCTTAACCAGCTGAAGTCAGAAACAGTCCAGTGGTGGTCCCCAGGTGCTGGGGGCAGGGAAAATAGGAGATATTTGTCCAAGGGGACGAACCGCCAGTTATAAGACAGACACGTCTTGGGGATCTACAGTACGGCATGTCGGCCGCAGCTGGCAATGCTGCCACACACTGGAGAGTCGGTAAAACAGTAGATCGTAAGTGTTCTCGCCACACACACAACAGTGATCAGTAAGCAGTGATGGATATGGTAAGTAACCTTAATGTGGTAATCATTTCACAAGATACGGCGTGTGAATCATCACGTCGCACATTTAAACTTACACAACATTTGGTGTGTCGATATTGGCTCCAGAACTTGGTCTCTGGGCCACTGCGTTCTACCTCTGCCTGAGTACACAGTAGGTCTTTAATTGGTGTCTGTCGAATGCCAGGAAGGAGAGAGAATGAGGTCTGGCTAACTTGGTGGTGCTGCCCACGCTGAATCACCCACCGTCCGCGGTGCACTGCTGGGGACCCGCCTGACCCCTCCTCCATCGGGCTTCCCCAGGCGGCCGGTGCTGGGACCACGAGGACTAGCATAACTCCTTGTTTGGGATCCCCAGGCAATGGGCTTGTAATTGATTTCTGTATAGGGAACATTCATATTCATGAACGACAATTATATTGTCAGAAATTCCCAGCCATTTAGATGTGTTAAAAGTTGTATTTTCAGAGACTCTTATGGCTTTTAAATCATTATCTGCCGTCCATTGGAAGGGTTTAATTGACTTCTCGCAAGCGCCTTCATAAAGTATCCACTAAGTAGATCTGAACTAGTGAAGTCTTCCCTTCTTGCTGACAAAGTAATTTTGTGTCATTAGTTTCAGTGGTTAAAATACAAATCAGAAGGTGAAATACGTACACGCACTGTTATGAAGCGTAATATCACTTTTTAGACATATTGAAACCACTCAGGGAAATTGGAAAAGTCTTGCCATTCTTAATATGCCAGTGTCTGCCTCAGCCCTCCTCCTTGATAACTCCTTCATTCAAAATGAAATGGTATTTATCCAGAATTTGCCTTTTATAGACTGCTAAGAATATGGACTAAAAATAATAAAACCTTGCTTGCAGAGAACTTTGCTCTCTCCACCTTCCCCTGTTGGAATCGGGGGCTCCTACGAAAGGAACAGGCTGATAAAAAGGCAGCCCACGCTGTCCTGAAGGGTAGGAGGCTCTGCGCCTAACCAGCTGGTGACCACCGGCAGCTGATTCAGCCCTCGGCGTTTAGGTTTGACCTCCATGAGCAGAGTTTCTGAGGTCCTTCATACACCAACTGTCTGGAGTGGCCCCCAATCCTGTGTGTGCATGCGTGTGCGTGTGCATGCGTGTGCGTACATTAACATACACGTGTGCGTGTATTTGCATATGCTCCTGTGTGTATTCATGTGTGTGCGAGATCAGTGTTGGTTAGCACCCAGGTCAACCAGGGTCAGCACTTTCGAGATTTCTCAACAGCAGTCTGACCTTTGGGTTCTGTTCGGATTTTTTGCATGTCATCTAGGTAATGATTTTGGCTTTCCTAATGAATGGACAATAAAATCAAAGTAGAGGAGCAAGATAAAATGACTTCGATGATCCAACATTTACAACCATCTATAAAAGATTGCGATGCCATGGATGAGAACCATTGGGGAAAGGTCCTGAGTACAGCGAATCCAACATCATTATTAGAATCTGAGCACCCTGACGGGTTTTCCAATTTCCCTTTAAACATTTGCTATTATGGTTATGACTGCTGTTGTTATCACCGCTGTCATTATTTTGCCTGGAGAATCATCCCAAAAGGCAGCAGATGGTAACTAAGAAATGGTCTTGAGATGCCTCCCTGAGAACCAGGTCCTGCGCCTGTGAGCCCGGCCCTGGGAGGCGTGGGTCTGAATGGGAAATAAAGAACAACCCCTCCACAGAGCTCGGCGAGGAGCCTGCTTGTCCTGGCGCAGGGCTTTATGAGTGTGCCAAGATCCGGTCTGACGTGACACATAGGTAGCAGGGAAATCGTAGCCAGGGGCCAAAGCCCAGAAAATGCACTCCATGGCTGCGAACCTGAATGCTGGCAGAGTCCACCAGTTGGATTCGTGCATTTCTAGATTGACCGGCATATATTTCCGTTCGTACGTTGAGAGTGGCAAATCAAAGTTACATGATAGAAAACAAAACCATTTCACCGGAAGTGTCCAGTGAGCACAGGGTAATGGCCGTAAAGTGGACAGAAAGTCATTACCGTGTGTGCATAAAATACGCGTAAAGAAAGGCAAGTTGGGAACCGTCCACGTAACAGGACGCGGGCAAGTGTTCACATTTTGGAGCTCACCAAATTCAAACACAGGCAGATAAACACAGACTGCCATGGTCATTCTTTGGGTCTCACGTGTGAGACCCTGGTTACACCTGGAAGTTTCTCCTTTGGGGAAAATAACCAGTGTGACATCATCCATAAGCCCCAGTCGGTAGGCACCAGGAGCCCAAGCTGGATCCCCCGACCCAGGTAACTTGCTCAGATCGGACCTTCTGTACCCGCACCACCTGTCCAGTGTGGTGGGTTCTGGTGAGCCAGGGCTTACAACACGTGTTTGACCCTCCTTCGTCAAGCAGCGTCCCTGCCTCTCTGCATTCAGACTTCTCAGTCGGTCCCCATCAGCCACAATTTGTCTTCTCGCTAACACTGTCAAAGGAAAACATATCCCCCAAAGCCAGGCTCCAGGCGCCTCGTGAAGAGGCGCTCACCCGCGCAGCAACTTATGCAAGGGCAGTGAAGAATACAGATTTCATCCGGTCCCCTGAGGGCAGCGTGCCCCTGGGGAGGGTGCCCCGGGAAGCAGCTCTTGTCAATGCCTGGTCCCCATCACATCTCCAGTAGACCCGACCGTGACAGTTCCCTGACAGCTCATTTACATGTCACACCCACCTTTTTGTTGGCTCTCCTTTCCTCTGAGACGCTTTGTGCAATGAAGGTGCTGGAGGTGAAATCCTGGTGCCAAGTGGTAGGAAGACCCTCAACACCCTGCGATGCCCCCCGTGTGTCTCTGGGGCGACTCCGACAGGGAGGGCTCACACCCCGGCTCCTTCCCACCCAGTGCTCCTCACAGTGGTGTCACCGTGTAAACCATGCTGAGAGACTGGCTCTGGCCCTGCGTGGACAGTGCTTCATTCAATAGGATGATGCCAAGTACTTTCTTAGTGCAACATCCCTCTGCTGGGCCCCAGGGATGCAGGGACAAAAGGACCTCACAGGCTGGCAGGAATGATGGACAAGTGAGTTTGGTATGAAGGAAGACAAGAGGGAAGTAGGGACCGAGCGAGGGCTATGGGGCACTGCGTAGGGACTCTGAAGCCTCCTTAAATCAGACAGTGTGGGAGAGGGAGGGACTGAGGTGGGGGCAAAGTTCTAGAGAAATCCCAACTTCCAGGTGCAGAGGGTGCCAGTGAGTCTGAGCAGAAGTAAGTCCAGCAGTGACGGTCTAAGCAGACCCTTACTTCCTGGTAGGGACATTCCCCATTTCACCGTGCCTTGTCCTTGCCACTCACTTTACCAACCCTCGGATGACCTAAACAGTCTGGGAAGGAAGCCAAATCAACAGGCAGAGGTAGGGAGCCCCCAGTCTTGAGTGGACACACATGGGAATGTCGGGGCCAGGGGACAGACATGCTGTCACCTGCCTTCCTGCTCCTGGAGCCATGGCTGCAGCAGCTCCCTGCACCTGACCGACAGAGCACAGGCAGAAGGAGGGAAGCATCAGGAAATGCCACCAGTGTAAAGGCCAACACACTGCCCTTCAAGGTAGAGCGAGCCCTCGACGTTATTCTAAGAGAGACAGAAAGCCATTTGCCAGGATGGGCGTGCACAAGCTTCCAGAGAGGGAGGCAGTGCCCTGGCATGGATCCCACGTCACGCTGGCCCCCAAACACTCATTTCCAGCACGCTTTTCAAAACTCGCAAACTCCCATGTTGAGGAACAGGGCCTGGACCCCAGCCCCCAGTGGTCATGTGACTGGGCAGTCGTTCAACCTCTCTGCCTCAGTTTCCCTTCTGTAAAGATGGAGGACAGTGGTGTCCTCTCCACACAGCCTCTATCAGACCTAACTGTGAGAATGTACAGATAGCACGCAGCTCTTGACGGCTCTTTTATTTCTTTTACTATATTGGGATCATACGGGTATCTTAATTGCCACTTAGCTCTTAAGTCTCCTTTTGGTTTTTCCCTTTTCTTTGGTTTCTTATTTGCTTATAAGTTTAGCTGTGCCTTGTGACCTGCCCTGGGGGATCCTCCAGTGTGGGACTCCGCGGGCACACACTCCCCACCACAGATCAGGGACGGGTGGTCCCATCCATCCTGTGACCCCTTGAAGCCAGAGCTAGGGAACATGGCCCGCACACAACCATGGTTCTTCCCCAAACTCTGACTCTCATGTGAAGGATCCTGAAGTCTAAGGGGTGGAGTCAAGGCGGGCTGCGGGGCACAGGGGACACTGTCCAGCAGAGCTGCGTCCAACCAGCTGCTCTTGGCTTCTCCTGCTCCACCTGTCCTGCCTGCCTGCCTGTTGATTCTGGGAGCTACCCGGGAGCATCCCAATAAAATCCTCCCTGCGTAAGTAGCCCGAGGCAGTTTCAGCGGTGTTAACCAGGAACCCAGAACTGTGAATAAACAGAGTTGGCTCATGAGGCAGTAGCTTCTCCGCAGGGATGGACAGAGACCAAAGGAGACTCTCCTCACTGGGCTCTCTCTCCCTCTCCCTCCGTCTTGTCCCGCACAATCCCTGGTCCTTTGTCAGAAGTGCCATCAGCGTCTCCACCCCGAGGCCAGCTGTCCGCAGGGATGGCCTTCCCTTCTGGTCTGGGAGAGACAGAGGCCGGGCCCCCAGCTGTCCAATCCTGCTTCCATCCTCAAGTCCCTTCTGCTTTCAAGGTCGGAGCTCCTCGGATTCAACTGCAAACTGACACTCAGTTTAAACCAAGTCCTTAGCATGGAAAGAAGGCTTCGCCCTGCTAACAGGATGTCCCAGCCTTTAAAAATTAGCCTCGTCAGGCACCCCATCCCAAGGCAGCCTCAGAGGAGAGGCCTTCCAATGCCTGGGGGCTCAGTAACCTTGACCAAGTCCTTCTCCCTCTCTCTCAGCTTCTTCACCTCTAAAATGGGAGCAAAGCCTGCCTCCTTACACAAGAAAATGCTTGTGTAGAGCAAATCGACTGTGTACTGAGCGACTCACCGAGTCCCCCCCTGGAGTGCCGGGACCATGCATCAGTAAATATCTCGTGTTATCTTCCTCTCTGTGTGTGCAGGGCGTCCGGGTGGACTTGACTGTTGTCACCCTGGGGTCCAGAACTGAGCACCACCCACTCGCTGCCTTTCCACGGTCCTGGCAGGATGGTGGGTGTTCTTGCCGAGAGCTCCCCAGTGCCTCCGGTCTGAATCCTCAAGGCCAGATGGGAAGGCGAAACTGGGGAATAGATCCAACACTCGGTCTAATACATGTTTGAACAGGAAAATGAAACACGTGTCCTCTGAGGGCTCCACATGGCTGTGTTTGCTTTAAAGACAAGACAGGACCCCACCCCCCCCGCCCCCCCCCCCCCCCCCTGCGCCACCGCTGGCTCCCTGTGAACTTGGGAAATCATGCTCTGGGCACCACACCTGAGCCGCCCTGCCCGTCCACGCCGGGCACTTACTTCTAGGGTGTGAAGCTAACCACCGTAAGGAAAGCCCCAAGTGCACGGCCACATCTTGTGTCGAGGGCGTCATCTTGATCGACTGACCCTCAAAGCAGCTGCTTTCATGGCCGGGACACAGGTGGGGAAACTGAGGCTGATGGGCGCTGAGTGAGCCACCTTGGTTGTGATGAGGGAGCATTGGGCAAGCCGACACCCTGCAAACCACATGCCCCCCCCAGGTGGGATAGTGTGACACTCCTCAGGCACTCGCAGCTGCCCAAGAACAAAGGAAAAGAAAGAAAATAAATGGCTAACTGATAGAGGTCACAATCATGCAGGACGAGGTCTCCATCAGTTTACGAATATCTTAGCAAATTACAAGGAAAAGGCAATCTTATCAATAGCCTAATCTCTGGGAACTCCCTACTGTCTCGATGATAATGCTTTGTTAGAGGGAAGAACGACATTAGCTTGACATAGTGAGGCCTCCAGTAATCTTCTCCTTCACTCCTTCACTCCAATGAGTCTTCTTTAACATGTGGAAATCCTTTAAAGAAACTTCCTCTTGACTGTACCTCCCCCAGCTCACAGTACATACCCAGTCACTCTTCACAACCCCAGTGCAGCTCTTCCTGCCCCCGGGTCCTGGTCCCTGCTGTGATAAAATCACTTTTTTGCACCAAAGACGTCTCCAGAGTTCTCCCTTGGCTGTCTGCTCCAGGCCCCCATCACTCCCGTCAGGTTGCACGGCGCTGATGGCAGAGCGGGGTCCTCTCTGACTCCACAGCCACTGCTGGTCACAATGTGGAGTGAGTGGTGTAGCTACAGAAGCAGGTGGGGCCCCAGACGGTTCAGGATGGGGAATACACCATGGTACTGAGTGTCGTGGGCACAGAAACAGCCTCCAAGGTGTCCTCCTTGTCATCCTCCGACCTGCAAACCTGTCACCTTGCAAGGCAAAGGGGACTTAGCAGATGTGATGGAGTTTCGGACCTTGAGGTGGGAAATCACCCTGGCTTATCTGGGCAGGGCTGTATCACCACCCAGAGTCCAGAGACCTTGGAAGATGCATCCTGATGGCTTCGAGATGGAGGATGGGGCCACAAGCCAAGGAATACAGGCAGTTCTAGAAGCCTGAAGAGGGAAGAAGTGGTTCTTCAGGTAGAGCCTCCAGAAGGAAAGTGTGCCTACTTGATATCAGTCCCAGGGGACCTGCTCCAGACCGCTCACCTCCAGAACTGCAAGGCAATACATGTGGGTGGTTTTAAGCCAGGAAACATGGATTCCTTTGTTAGAGCAGCAATAAGATATGAGTATCCCAAGTCTGCAGCCCCCAGAATGAGCCCAGCTCGCTCCTCCCTGGCCCCGCGGCTGAGCACAGCTGGATTAACTTTCACTGAGACATGGAGGCAGTAACAATTCCTCCCTCGAAATGGTGGCAATAAAGCAGTGAGAACAGTGTCCAACTGGTAAAAAGTGTTCCCCCAGCAAATGCTAGCTACCGTGACAATGCACAACAGACAGGAAAGAACCATCAATCACCAATATCAGCCAGCTTTTTGGAGTAATGACATCAGAGGTGAGCTACGTATGCAGCTGCCAGGTATCAGAGGGGACGAAGGTGTCCCCTTGCTCAGAGAGACCGGCCTTTGCTTCCATGACCACCAATATTCTTTTTTTTTTTTTGATGTTCATTTATTTATTTTAAGAGAGAGAGAGAGCAGAGAAGGGGCAGAGGCAGAGGAAGAGAGAGAGAGAGAGAAAGAGAGCAAGCAGGGGAGGGGAAGAGAGAGAGAGGGAGAGAGAGAATCCCAGCAGGCTCCATGCTGTCAGCATGGAGCTCAATGTGGGGCTCGAACCCACGAACTGTGAGATCATGACCTGAGCCGAAACCAAGACTCAGACACTTAACCCACTGAGCCAGCCAGGCGCCCTTGACCGTCAGTATTCTTTATCCCGGCACTCGGGCAGCTCTTCTGGAACTGGCAGTAGCATCTGCAATGATGCTTTGTTGGCTTGCTTCCTGTCCAGGAATAAACACCGCTGTGGCCATCGGGGTTTCGAGTCCATCTCAACTTTGTACGTGATCATTCCTGCAAAGTCTGTGGGGCCAGCGTACTGTCCGTTTGGTTCACAACTGTAGACCCAGCACCCAAGCCAGGGTGCGAAGCCTGGTAGGTTTCAACAGGTATGTGTTAAATATATGGATGGATGGACGGATAGAGGGATGGATGGATGGATGGATGGAGGGAAGGATGGATAAATGAATGGATGGATGGATGGATGGATGGATGGATGGAAGGAAGATGGATGGATGGATGGATGGATGGATGGATGGACGGACGGATGGATGGAAGGAAGGATGGATGGATGGATGGATGGATGGATGGATGGATGGATGGATGGAGGGATGGATGGATAAATGGATGGATGGATGGATGGATGGGTGGACGGATAGACGGATGGATGGATGCCAAGCCCACAGGTTTCTTGCCTGAGCTGGACTGTGGTGCAGGCAAGAAGCAACTACAAAGGGGATTGAGGAGGAGGGACCCTCCTCTGAGATGGCCCTTGATGCCCTCCAGCCTGACCCATGAGGAGGAAGAGCCCCACACCCTGCTCATGAAGCTATGGTAGGAACTAGCAAAGGCAAAGTGCATGGAGAGATAAGAGAAAAAAAAGGAACTTTCTTCTGAGATGAAGACATCTCAGGCCGAGTCAGACAGGGGTGCCCTGGGAATCCCCATTATCGTAGCGGGGAGCAAGCTGGGGAGGAGAACACCACTCAGCAATCAGACCTTAGCTGGGGAGGGAGAGGGCTCCGGGAGAATAAAGAGGGAAATTGTCCTCTAAAGGTCAAGCCGTTTCTCTCACTTTGCAAAGCCTGAGGTTTTGATTTCTCGGTGGACAGCGAACTCACTTTCAGACAGCCCTCCGCCTGTTGAATTCCCACCAAGGGACTGAACGGTGATTTCAATTTGTGTTCGAATTAATGCCCCTGTTCAGAAGACAACGGCAAGTCCAAGGCAGTCCTAAATGGGGGAAACTAAAGTTCCTCCACCGAAGTCCTGCAGTCTCTAGAGGGGGACAGAAGCTTCCAGAATGTGCCAGAGCTGGAAGGTGCATGACACAAGTTGTGTTTTGGGGAAGCAAATCTCATGAGAGATGCTGCGAATTCCATAGCATTACCAGGGAGGCTTGGTACCGACGTGACCTGAGAAAAGCAGTCTGGGGACCCCCCCCCCAAATCAAACCCAAGCGGATCTGCTTATGACAGGAAATGAGGGGCAACACTGGAGGGTTCGCTGGAGACAGGAACTCCAGAGGGAGGGTGGGAATGTTCAAGCCGCTGGGACCAGAAGAGAGAAGAGCCGATGAGTCCATGCCTTTGCCGCAGGGCCGGCACGCTCACTTGGGAAGGTCACTTGCAAGAACCTGGGGTGGGTGGTCTGGGAGCAGCATCGCGTCCTGCTTTGCTGGCCTCACCCCACGCGTGTGGCACCAGTGGCCCTCATGGAGGTGACTGAGGACGACCCAAATCCAGAGCTGCGCCTGTCGGCTTACGGCTGGCTCCGTGTGCCTCCAGCCCCGTGACGGGATGGAACCTGGTGGCCGATGGTCTTCAGCTGGACCACGCCTGCGTCCCCGAGACAGGTGAGTGAGGCAGGCAGCAGATGCAACGCGGCCGTCTCTCCTCTGGAAAACCAAGACGGACACACTCACCAGCAACAGAAGACCCAGTATAAGAAGGACCGGAAATACAGTGGTGGGGGAGCGCCCTGCTGAAGTGCCTGGCGTCCCCCGGGGCTCCTTCTGGCTCTCCAAGACCCGCACTCTCTTCTCGCTCTCGGAGTTCGGCCTTTCTTGACTTGAAATCCCGAGAAGGAAGTTCTGTGAATAGAGAGCTTTCACGAAGGCGTCAGCCTCTCCCATAAATTTTCGGGGCCATTTCTCATACCATAAAGGTTGTGTCATGATCGCTGCCTGGCTTGATTGCCAGTTTGGAGTGTTTGCTGGGTAAGAAAGGAGAAGATAAATCATGGGAGATGCAGCCTCATTATCATGTGACATTTAAGAGTAATTTACACCCGACATCATACCACTTCTCGCGGTGGAAATAGCCTCGCTGGTCGCCTCAGCCTTAGCCACTACCACGACTGTGTCAAGAGAATGGAAATAAATTGATACGGCTGAGTTCTCTGTGCATTTTTATTGCCTTTTTATCAACGTGAGTGAATAATAATACACACGGAATTGCTTACTGGGCCGGGCGTGGGGGTGGGGCTGCGCCGGAGGGGGCGGGGCTCCCTCAACTTTCACCCAGAGAACATTCTTGAAGACGAACAGAGGCGGTCCTTGACCACACCGCTGTGGCCATCAGGGTTTCGAGTCCATCTCAACTTTGTACGTGATCATTTTTGCAAACCCTCACCCCGCTTCCATGCTCCCCTTCACACCGTGCGGACCCTAAATGGAAGTGAGGGCTCCCTCCCCTGACCTGCAGCCGTGAGCCTCCTGCTCACGCTCCACCCGCACTCCGTGAGCGTGCGTGCATGAGTTCCCTGTGACTCACGCACGGGCAGCTTTACGTCTGTTAACTTCGTTTCTTCCTCAAAGCTACAGCACCTGCTCCCTGAGGTAGGAACGAGTTCTTACTCTGTTGTGTTCCTTCAGGTTGTACTGGGGCACACCCTCCTGGGAAAGAGGTTGCGTGTTCCCCCGACCCCCGTGTTCCACTGCCGAACCCCCGACCCAGTGGAGAGCAGGGTGTGAGTGCCCAGCCACAGACCTGGAAGGAACAGAGTTGGGGAAACAGGAAGGGCAGGGACCCGCATGCCAGGAACATCCTCAGAAATCCTGGTAGAGAAAAACACCTGTTGACAAAAACCGTTAGGAGAGAGTGACTTTTGTTTCGGAATCCCTGAGTTTCTTCGTAGCAGCCTCTTCCGGCTCCTAAAGAATTAATTAAAATCCCGTTGGTCACTCAGTGCACGCGTGCTCCGTGCCAGCCCTCCTCGGGTCCCTCGCCAGCGGGCAGTGGCATCTGTCGGCTCGCACAGCCAGGGCAGCCCCCTCGGCCGGGTGCAGGAGCGCCTCCCACACCGTGAAAGCTGTTCTCGCCTCGTCCCCACGCTCAGTGGGTCTGAGAGCGCCGGGCACTTGGCATTTCCAACCAACCTGATGTCCAGGATAGGCTGTTCCCGAGTGGGCTCGGGGTCGTGGGCGGGGGATGCTGATTTCTTTCATCCCCCGCCTCGCGTCCATCAGACCCAGAGCGGGGGGGTGGTACGGCCCCCTCCCCTGGGCTACGGGGAGGACCCAAGGAGCCATCCTTGCAGGAAACGCATCACAGCAGCCCCACACGGGACCTACTGAGCGCATGACCCACTGTCGGCTCCGCCTCTGGGACCCTGGCTCCGCTTCCCCTGCCTCGCCTCAGCCTCACCCTCTGTGTCGGAAGCAGCTGGCCCCTCACCCCCCGGCTGCACCGTCGTGTTTCCATCCCACGTGGCCAGCTGTATCCATTCTCCCCACAGGCGAGCACCCGGTTACAGCACCCTTTTGTCGCACTATGTCTCGTCGCCCGGACGAGAGAGCCACTGTAGCTCTGAGCACCGCCGAGCACGCAGGGATTCAGTCACCGCGGCTCCAGAGCCCGAGCTGGTGGCAGAAGAGAACCCGGCCACCCTGGGTTCAACAGCAGGCAGCTGGCCAGGGGGCGTGTGCATTACTGGGAGCCCCTCCGCCGAGGCCAGGGTCAGGGATCACAGGCCGAGTCCAGGGCCGATGGCACAGACCGGACACAGCAAATCCGCAGACACAGCGCCTCCATCCGGAGGCGACACGCAAGCAGCCCAGGGGAGGGTCGGCGGCCCGGCAGATGGGCTGGGCCCCGTTTCAGGTCTGTATTTCCAAGGATGAGATGAGAGTGGAAACCCAGCCAAGGGAAATTAATTAAGGCAGCATACCCTTAACTATACTTTTCCGTGCAAATGGATCCAAGGCCAGGGAGCTATGAAGTGGGAGATAATTGCGTTGGAGGAATGTGGGGAACTTGTGATTTAATGAAGGAAAGGCAGGGGGGGATGGGGACGGCACCAGAATGCAAGATGAGGTGCAGCGGCCAGGCCGGGGACGAGCCCGGGGGGCTTCCCGACGCCACGAGGCACCAGCAAGCGTGCCTGGGGCTCTGCTCTCTCAGGGTCCCCCGATGGCATCAGGGAGCATCAGTGGACACGGGGGCGTGGCCCCTGGACTCGTGGTTCCCCTTAGTTCCTGGATGCCGACTGTCGGTGGCCTGGACGCCGAACCATGAGATCGTGGCCTGGACCAGCATCAAGAGTTGGGTGCTTAACCCACTGAACCAACCAGGCGACCCCAACTCCTCTTCTTAGTAGCCCTGCCTGGGCCCCTCCTGGGACACCCCACTGGGTCCACTGCCCGGCTGTGGGTTCCGCTCATCCCCGGTGGCCTTCTGTGGCCGGCCAGCCTGCAGGTTCTCCCTGGAGGACCCCGATCCGGTCTCAGGTAAGCCAGCACAGAGCTCTCCGCCTGGGCATCCAGTTCCGGGTCCGTTCTGAGCAGACCAAGGTCTGCAGGCCGTTCCCGAAGGAGGATGGGTGGTGCGCACAGGGTGGGGTGAGGGGGGTTCCGAGGTGTGAAGCGCCCAGGCATCCCTGCTCACACTCAGTCCCCGAGCCCCCTCTCTCACCAGGCACCTGCTTCCTCCAGCTGAGGACAAAGAGCACCCGGGTGACCTGGACTAGTATGTCCGTGTTAGGTGAAGTGGGGGCCCCCTACAGGCCCCCAGCCCATCCTGTGGATCCAAGCCCCTCCCTGCAGTTGAAACTCTCCGACCTCAGGGACCCTGGCATGGCCAGGCCCCAGGACACGCACGCAGGGCGCTGCTCCCTCTTGGCTCTCTGACACGGAACGTCCTCCAGGGGCTGTGCTCCCTCCGTGCAGCCTCTCGGGCAGCCGGGCTTCTGGGCCAGCACTGCCCACCAAGGGGACGGTCCACTTCATGTGTCCACTTGGCAAGGCCACCGTGGCCCGGTTTGGATCAAGCATCTGTCCAGATGTCACTGTGAAGATTTCTTTTTTTTTACTCAATTAACCTTTGAATCTGTGGAGGCCGAGGAAGACAGGTCACTTCCCCCCGAGGCGTGTGGGCCTCCCTCAGTCAGCTTGGGCTGAAGAGGAAGACCTAGGCCCCCAGGGAAGAAGGGATTCTGCCTCCGGCCAGCTCTCAGACCTGAGTTGTGACAATGGGCCCTTCTGTCAGCGGCTGGCCGGCCCTGAACTTCTCAGGGCTCTGGGCTTGCCAGTCCCCAGATCGTGTGAGCCAGTCCTTAAATCTCTCTCTCTAAACACACACATGCGCACACGCACACACACCCTCCTGAGCCCTGGACACTGAGTCCCACTGGGACACGTCTAGGGCCCCCAGAGGCCATGTCAGGACTCCCTCCGCGTCTACCCTCCCCGAGGCCTCCCATATACACAAGCCGAAACCTCTGCTGAGGCCCCACCGGGAGCAGGTGTGGCACGTGGCTGCCCCCATGTCCACCGCAGGACTGGGAGCCCCGTCGCTCTGTGCCCGCTGCACAGGCGGGACAGAGGAAGGAGATGCATGGAGTACTCACCCCCTGGCAGGACTCACTGCACCTGGTTGAGACAGGCCCACCATTCCGCATGGGAACCCTGCTTCCGTTTCACAGATGAGGAAACAGGGACACAGCTCAGCAGTTTGCCCAGGTGTCAGGCCAGGGTGGGGACACCAGGTGTCAGGCTGGGGTGGGGACAGCAAGTCCGGGGCCAGGTCTTGGCCCAAATGACTGCCTGTTTCAAAACTATCAAACAAAGTGAGAAAACAGGCAACAGCTGCATAGGCCTCGTGACCTGATGAAAAGTCGTCACCACGCCCCACCCGCCCCTGCTCCATGGCCGCCTCTAATATGCTCCGTAGGAACTGAGTTATGTCACTCCTACCCTAATAATATCATACGTTATTATATTACATAGAACGTACTTATATGTGTACAAATATACACAGAAAACCTTAAATTATTAATACTATGTTCCGTTCTTTATGTAATTTATGCACACATGAGCACCGTCTACGCGATCTGCTCGCTTACTTGTGTAATCGCCCTCCACATGTACTCCCTCCCTCTCCCCAGGAGCGAGCAGGCTACGTGAGGGCAGGAGCTCGCCCGTTCGTTCCCCGCCGTGTCCTCATGCCTGGAAGGGCAGCGGGCACAGAGCGGTGCTCCGGAGATACTCGCAGAGCAAGGAAGGAAGGCGGGCTCATTCTAAGAGACACGCGGCAGCTACCGCAGTGTGTGTGGGGGGGGAGGGGCTTGCCCGGGAAATAACAACAGCGGATGAGAGGTGAGGACGGCGCCCCTGACAACATGGACACAAGCTGGGGACAGGGGGTGGGATGGGCACCCACACTGGGGTCTCCCCTTCATTCGGGAGCAGGAGGGGCCTGAGGATGGATATCAGGTTGACTCGGCAAGCGGGGTGGGGTTCTGCCCACACCACGCATCGGGGCAAGGACCCCGGGAGAAAGCAGCAAGCGCAGAGTCTGGGAGCCCGGAGACCTGGCGCTGTGCCCGGGGGGTGGGGGTGGGGGTTTCCCCGGGAAAGAGGACACCGTGGCTCCAGCAGCTGACTCGCACTCGGGGTTTAGAAGGGTTTCTGCGGCTTTGCAAGGGGTTCTCCGACTTCTCCCAAACCTATTTATGATGAAAAGGGGAAATGCAGAGCAAACGTCTTTGGACAGATTTTTAAATATTTTTATTTATGTTTATTTATTTTTGGGAGAGAGAGACAGAGTGTGAGTCGGGGGTGGGGGGTGGGCAGAGAGAGAGAGGGAGACACAGAATCGAAAGCAGGCTCCAGGCTCTGAGCCGTCAGCACAGAGCCCGACGCGGGGCTTGGACTCTTGAGCCTGGAGATCATGACCGGAGCTGAAGTCGGACGCCCAACTGACTGAGCCCCCCAGGCGCCCCGTTTGGACAGAATTTTCGTAGCAAAAAGGAGCGAGAGGAGTCAGAATGTCCTCATCGACTCCCACGGCCCCCGCTGTGTGTGTCGATCCTGTGGGTGACAGATGATGCAGGTGATGTAGATTTGCGGGATCCTCCGAGCCCCGAGCGTGTGCCCTCTTCCCGCCTCCCCTCTGTGTCCCCTGACAGGGACCTGGGGTCCTCCCGGCAACCCGGAGGGCACTGTTGCTTCAGGCTGCCCCCTCTCTGCCACGGCCCTCCCGGGAACCGAGCACTGGTGTCCCCGGGGTCCCTCCGGGCAGAGCAGGACTCCCCCGCTTCCCAAACCAACACACCCGGCCTGGCTCCATGGAAACAGACCCTTCTCAGGAAATCCTGGCTTTCCTTCTGACCCCGGGGAACCACGCAGTTGCATCCCATCCCTGCTGGGTCACGTTCTTCCCAGTCGCCGACCTCCCTGCAGCCCTGTCAGCTCCCCTCGTGGCCCCGGGGAAGCCTGTGGCTGTAGCCTGCCCCCTCCTGACCCGACAGGTCCCGTCTGGCTTCTCACCCACCACAGCACGTGCTGCCACGAGGGGTCCCAACAGAAGACCCAGAGTGTCGTCGGGAATATACGATTAAGAGATTAATTCAAACACACACTGCAGGGCCTAAATTCCCGCCCTGGGGCACTGAGGGTCCAGAAAATTCTGCAAGAAGAGACAGGAATTTATGGCATAACCAGCTTCATGTAAAAGGCTCAGGGCTGCGCTGAGGTCATGCCCAGTTTCGGCCAACCTGTGACGTGGCCTGGAGCCCCTTGGCACGTGTTTTCCTGGAAGACCCTTAAGCAATATCCCCTGTGGTCCAGCTTTCTGTCCTTCTGTCTCTTCTCCTTCACTGGAAAAGTCTCTCCATGAAAGCTGCGTGCACATGCGTCTGTGTGTGCACATGTGTGCACCTGTGTCCACGTGTGTTGCTTCGTTTATTTGCTTAGAAAACTTGAATGTTTTCTAAGAGCGCAGCCGATGCCCAGACTGCGGAAGCGTCGATACGCACGGCCGTCCGGGTGACCCCACCACCTCGCAGCTTCGAATCCAGCCCGCTCAGAAGCCCTTCAAATTAAACACGACCTTCAGGGGCAGCGAGCAATTTCTCGCCCCAGACTGTGAGTCTCCAAAACCCAGCTGGTCCCCATTGCTTCACTCTCTGTCCTGAGTGAGCTAAGGGGATGCAATTTCTCCTTTGAGAACGAAAGGTCAGCCTTCTTAGGGACTGCGGCGCAGTGTCGCTGAAGCTTTTCCTAACCTGCCCTCCCTCGAAACGAGAGAAGGACTCATCTTCCGGCTTCTCCAAAATGCAATCAGACAGAACAACGGGAGGACGAAAGGGTCAGTGTGCTGTCACGACTGCGCACTGCACGGCCCCGCTCGAGCCCCTGCCATGTCACCGCACACCCCTGGGCATGGCGGGTACACAAAATGAATTAGACATAAATCTCTCCTCCTGGAGCCCGTACACTCTGAGGGGAGCTATTAGACAAGCATAAATAATTCACAAGTGGTAAGTGGTGAACGCTGGAAGAGAGACCCAAGCATAGTGCTCTGCGGGTCAGAGGAGGGCGAACGTGAGGACGGGCATGCCGCCTCTCTGCCCGGAGCCATCCAGAAGCTTCTCATCTCTTTCAGCCAGAGCCAAAGTCCTAAATGACCTGCAAGGTCCAGCTTGTCCTGCCACCATTCCTCCACCTACTCCTACTACTCCCTTTACCACGTAGGGCCCCCCCCCAACACCACTGGGCACATTCCCGTGCAGGGCCTTTGCACTGGTGCTCCCAGTGTGGGAACCCCCTTCTGCCCCATAGCCACCTGCTCACCCTCACGCCTGCCGGTCTGCTCGGTGAGGCCTTCCCTCATCACCCTGCCTGAAATTGACTCCTTTTCCCCAAACCTCTTCCAATCCCTGCCCTTGTTTCACTTTTTCCCACAGGAGGCATCACTGGCTAAAACTTTGTATTATATGCTTTTGTTGTAGTGGTTATGGTTGACCATTTGCCCAGATTCTACTACAAATTAAACTCTGTGAAAACAGGGCTGTGGATTTGTCAACTGTTGTTTCCTGGAAACAAAACCAGTGCTGGGGTCGAGCAGGAGCTCAAGGATCAGCTGTCAGATCCGGGAATGGTCCCGTTGTGTCTCAGAAATGATGCGGGCAGGAGGTGGCTCCCTGAGAAAGCCAGACAGAGTCTCAAGGACAAATTCAATGGCGAGAGGCCACATCGTGGGTCCTGCAGTACGGTCTTCTGAAAATCCAAACCAGGTGCAAGATCTTACTTGGCCACGGACTGTGGTAGCCTAGGCAAGCAACTCCCCTTACCCGTGCCTCAGTTTCCTCATCTTTCAAAGTATGGCATTTGTGGGACCTGTGTTCTAGAGTTTTTACTGACAGTAGGGACACAGCGCACGAGGCAAGCACTCACCGACCTCAGCCAGCTTCGCCAGTGACTCTCTCACTAGAGTTCTTAGTTTCGCTTCCTTCTTGATGAGTGGGGTGACCAGATGGGCTGCAACAAGTCCACACTTAAGGCCATCAGCCATGCACGGGTCTTGAGAGCGAGTCCTCTGTGCACCTATGCAGGTGGTCATTCCTAGAGGAACCTGTGTGGGGGAGGGGTCTCCTATGAACCTCCTGCTCATGCGTGTTTGATTTCTACAGATTGCCAGTAGCTCAGCGGGACCCGCTAGGAAGTTTGAGAGGAAGCAGAGCTTCTTGATCTGTGTTTCCTACAGGAATTGTTGTTTTGTTATCCTTTGTTGCCGGCCTCATGGCCGGAGCCCTCTCCTGTTCTAAAAGTATTTGGGAAAAGCACAGCATTCTTATCTCCCAAATCCAAAGCACTGACACGTGGCTCTATACCCAGGGATGCAGATGCCTCAAGGGACCAGGGTGGAGGATATTGGATTCGGACTGCTGACGACTACTTTCTTAAAAAAAAAGAAACTTTAGTGAGCTGTTATGATGTGACAGGGATATAACAGCTAGCAAAAATAGACACGGCTCCCTTTGGAAAAGAGACGAGACAGAGAGAGAGTTGGGACAACAAACTGAACAAACCACCGTGTCCTGATGACATCGCCAAGCAGCTCGCACAGCCAGGAATGGTGTGAAGAGTGCCCGCTGCGGGGACTTCAGCCCAGACAGAGTGGCTGGGGCCCAGCTCCTGCCACAGGTCAAACTGCATCCTCCTGACTCTCCAGACCCGTGGGCTGGAGTCCTAACCCCAGTACCTCTGGACGGAACCTTATTTGGAAACAGGGTTGCTGCAGACGTAGTTAGGAAAGTAACGAAGGTGTCATTCCAGAGCGGGCTGGGCCTAAGCCGATGGGACTGGCGTCCTTATAAAAGGAGGATATTTGCATCCGGACACACACAGAAGAACACCTTGAGAAGGTGAAGGCAGAGATCAGGCGATGCCCCTTTAAATCCAGGGAAGGCCACGACATGCCCCCAGAGTGGCAAAAGCCAGTGGAAGGGCCTGGGGCAGGCTCTCCTTCACAGATTCCAGGAGGAACCCGCCTGGAGCACCTTGCTCTCAGACTTGCAGCCTCCAGGGCTGGGAGAGAGTAGACTTCTGTTGTTTAAGAGCCCAGCTTGTGGAGCTTTGGTACAGTGGCCCGAAGAAACGAATAAGCTTCCTCGAGGAAGGCACAGGAGTATGAAGCATGACTTAGGCAGAGAGATGCAGCCTGAAGAATAGCATATAGGAGGTGTCCATGGTGGTAAGATGGTGAGCACAGGGCTTAGGTGTGTATGTGTCCAGCACAGGGACGGGTGGAGCGCGGGCTGGAGAGGCAGTGGGATTGGACATGCTAAGGCGTCATTGGAAAGAATTAGTCTGGGGTTGATGACATCGGAGCTGAATTTTGAAGAGATCCCGCTTGTTACAGTTGGAAAGAAACATGGAAGGGGAGGGTGTGGGGCAGGGACCCCAAGATGTGTCCACACCAGTTCGAGGAACAGCAGGTACAGGTGGAGGTGGAGAAGAAGGAGAGATCTGAAGATGTTTAGAATGTAGAACAAATAGAACTTAAGAGTGGGACTGGGGAATGGTAGTTCTCAAGAATGTCCCCCAAGAGTCTTTGTGGTACCATTTCCAGGGGAAGGAAAGCTGCAAGGGGTGAGTGTCAGAGGGAGCCATCCCCCAGTTGAGGTGTGACATGTTGACATAACTAGGAAATACCCAAGGAGGCAGTCGGCTGGACAGGTTTGAGGTCCAGAAGGAGGGTTTGGGATGTTAAATGGGTCGAGTATCTGAGAATGGTGATTGTCTAGGGGAAAGTATAGGGTGAGGAAAGAGTAGGGTGAGGAAAGTACAAGCAAATGCTGAGGGACGCCATATTTAATTCTTAGAAGGGAGCAATGAGCTCACAAAGAAGACAGGGAAGGGGAGCACGGAGTCGGGAAAGATGCAGGTGGACCTCTTTCAGAAGGGAGGCATGTCCAACAGTGTGCACAGGCCTGAGGATGTGGGAAAGGAGAGGTGAGCAGTAGTGCAAATAGAATGGGCCCATAGAAGCAGAGGTGGGAATCAGAGGCTCAGCTTGAGATGTGCCAGGCCGGAGATGGCTGCTGGACCTCCAAGGGGACATGATGACTCAGGAGTTAGACAGATGGCTCTGGAGTTCTGAGAAGTCCACCTGGGGACACCGGTTTGGAAGTCATCAGCATACAGATCTATTTAAATCAACAAAACCATCACGAGAGTGGGTATACAGAGTAAGGAGGAGAGCGCCCATGTCTGTGTGTTGGTGCAGCCCACTAGTAAGAGGTCACGTCCATCAGGAGAGGCCAGCAAAGACAGTCACAAAGGCAAGATCAAAGGTGGGTGATAGTCAGGAGGGAGTCCACCCTAAAAAGGAAGAGAAGATTTGTTCTGAAAACCAAGTGAAGAATTTGTTTTAGAAGAGAAGGGTCAGCGTCAAACTCTGCTTGATGATAAATCAAGAAAGACAAAGACTGAAAACTGACCACTGGGGTTAGCACCGTGTAAGTTATTGCTGACTAGAAACAAAATCGATAAGAGATAGATAGATGATAGATAGATAGATAGATAGATAGATAAGATAGATGATAGATCATAGATGACTATAGATTAGATAGAGAGAGAGAGAGAGAGAGAGAGAGAGAGAGATAATGAGGAATGGCTTAGGTGCTTATGGAGGCTGACGAGACCCACGATCCACCATCTGCCAGCAGGAGACCCTGGAGAGCCGTTGAGGAGCACAGACCAAGTCTGAGAGCCTGAGAACCAGGGAGACTGATGGAATAACTTGCAGTTCAAGAGCAGCAGACCAACGTGCCAGCTCAATCAGACAGGAGAGGTGAATTCCTTCTTCCTCTACCTCTTGTTCTACTGGGCCCTCAACAGACAGCGTGCTACCTTCTTCAACTGGGGAGGGCCACCTTCTCTGCAGAGTCCACCAATTCAGACGCTAATCTCATCTGGAAACACCCTCCCAGACCCACACAGAAATAATGTTTAACCAAATACTCCATCCACATGTGGCCAGTCTAGTTGATGCATAAAATTAATCGCTACACTGACTGTTGGGTTCATCACTATGCAGGTGATTTCTGGCCCAAAGGGGCACTTCTGGGCAGATGAAGAATGTAGACCTGATTGAAGTGTGTTCTGGAGAGAGTTGGAGTGGCTTCTCTAAAGAGTTCTGCTGCACAGGGAAGGAGAGGTAGGAGGCAGCAGCGTAAAGTGCATTCTGACCAAGAGATGCTTGTTTTTAAGAAGGAGAAGTGAGAGTGTGCCTGTCACCTGACCAAGTCGGGGAACCGCTACAGCAATGTCCTTGGGCAGGGGATCCAGCATACCGAAGGGCAGACCAAGTCCAGGAGGGCGAGTGGCCACTGCCTGGAGCACAGCAGTCCCTTCATGTCGACAGGAGTGGACGCAGAGTATGTGCAGGAAGGCGGGCAGATGCAAGGGGGTGGTACATGGAAACTCTACTACTTTCTTCTTTTCTCAGTGAAATAGGAAGCCATGTGTTCAGCTGGGAGGGAGTTTAAGGAGAAGGAACTGGGGAGTAAAGAAAGAGGGAAGCACAGAAGGATTAGGAGAGTGGGAAAGGGATGGCTCAGGAAATAGAACATGCTTTCTGGGAGCATTTGGGAATCCCCTTCAAGCCTATGACAATCACCAAAAATTGCAACGGGAGTCACATTGAAGAGAGGGACAAAAGCCAGGAGTAAAAAATCTTCCTGGAAAGAGGGGGTGTGGCCTGGGGCGTCTGTTCTGGGAGTCTGTGGTACGGAAGCTGCTGGGTGGGACAGCATGTTGACAGAGGGGTTTCAAAGGAAGGGTGAGGGAGAATGACCATGATGGGCAACAGAGAACAAGAAGAGCCTTGGGGTGAGGTCCCGGACGGGAAAACAGCCTGATGTGAGCATCAGGGGAGACATGAGATGCATTCGGGCAAAGCTGCAGGAAGGATTGAGCTCAGGAAAAAGGGACGATTTAAAAGATTTGATCAATGACCCATCATGGGCTTCAAAGGCACGGTGGAAACCATGGGTGTTGGGAAGGGGTAGGAGATGGGGTCAGAACAGAGTGGGAAGAGAGTGCCCCTGGGATTTAAGTCTGGGGGACCAGGGCTGGCTGGCAGTGCTGACACCCTGGTAGTGATGGGCATAAAGGGGGACTGGTCCCCGCAGCCCTAAAGCAGACCACGGAGGAGAAGCATCTGGGGAGGCTGGGACCTGGCATGTGCAAATGTCTGGGGGGGAGGTGCACAGGCCACAGAAGGGTGGTCTTATTCAGAACATGTGGGGACTTTTTGTCCTTCCTGACTCCAGCCGTGGGTATAACCTATAATATAATATAATATAATATAATATAATATAATATAATATAATATAATATAATAAAATATAATATAATATAACATAACATAACATGAGTTCTGTAGGTCAGGAGTCCAGGCATGCACAGCACGGCTGGGTTTTCTGCTCAGGGTGTCACACTCTCTGTGTCATTCAATTGTGCTCCCAGATGATGTTCTGAGGAAGAATCCACTTCCAAACTCATTCAGGTTGTTGGCAGAATCAAGCTCCGTGTGGATGGAAGACGGGACCTGTCTCCTTGCTGGCTATCGGTCAGTTCCTAGAGGCCACCCACAGTGCCACAGTCCCCTGCCGTGTGGCCCCCCTGTCTTACAAGCCAACAATGGAGATTCATCATCTCCCTCTCATGCCCAGAAGAGCCTCATCCTTTGTAAGGGCTCACATGATTATGTCAGGCCCCCCTGCAGAGTCTCCCTGTAAGCCCACCTGAGCCATAGGACATGTCTAGTCACAGGAGTAGAATCTGTCATGTTCACAGTCTGGGGAATATACAGACACCAGGGATGGGAATCTTGGGGCCCATCTTAGAGTTCTGCCCACCGCACTTGGTCTCTGCTGATGGACACCTGCTCCAAAGTGATGACCTCACTTTTTTTTCTGTAAATGAAGGTCAAGGCATCTTCTTTGGGATGAGACTGGGTGGGGCTGGCCAGTTGGAGTCCAATGTGTGCAGGGTGGGTTGAACGGTTGATGAGGGCATGGAAGGGGAGTTGACCAGGGGCACGGTAGGATTGCCTGGCAGAGAAAGAGTGGCCAGGGCTTGCTGACAACTCAACACACTGCCTGTGTGCCTGAAGGACCAAGTGGAGGTTGAAGGAGTTTGTGAACAGGGAACTAGGAGGGGGTCCTATTGCCACAATTACTGTCATTAGCCCTGGGGCTGGGAAATGTCCCCACACCCACATTAAGGACATATCACATAGGGTCAAGGACCACTCATTTTCCATCTTTAGTCATCCTGGAAGCATCTAGGAAACTCTCCCCGCCCCGCCCCTGACATTGGTCTCATTTGGTAAGGGGACCCACTCGTTGGGAGCCCTCCATCTCCTTCCATGAAAGTTCCTGGTTCCCTTACATGGCTGAGGCCAGTCTCCATGAGCATAACAGCCTCAGCCGGGGGCATCCAGGGACTATGAGCTTCTGTAGCAGCGACACCTGGTTAGGGAGGAGAGAACAAGGAGGCGAAATTCAGCCTGCAGCCTTCCCGAACCAAGAATGTCTTTGTGTAGGTTCCGAATTGAATAAACACACAGCGTGCAGCCCGCCAAATGCCAGTACCTTCCCTTTCCCATAACAAATGGCTGATTAGAATCAATAACAACTCCCTGCCGCCACGCTAGCACACAGTGTGAGGGCGGCGGAGGCGTCTGGGCTCAGCAGAACAGATGCTCTGTCCACGTCCGAGGCCCCAGCCAGGGGGACGGCCACCATTTAGCCACGCTGGGCTGGCCACTGGCACTCCCTCTCGGCTTCTCTTTCTGCTACTCAGCTTCTCGGATAAGCCGGAAAATCTGCTTTAGAGCACGAGATCCATGGAAATTGTGTTTTCAGCCCAGAGGGGTTACGTGCGCATGTCCAAGAGGTAGGAGGAAGGAAGGAGGAAGCAAGGCTATGTTCGTCACGGGCTTAAGGGATGTCCGTGCTGGAGACCTCAGCAAAGGCGCAACCTGGAGCAGAGGCAGATTTGTTTAATTTAAAGGGGATTTGGAGTGAGAATGACAGAGCGGGTAGGATGCAGTTTCTGGAACTGACCCCCTAGGTTCCGGTTGCATCCCTTGTCAGCTGGGTGACCTTGGGAAGTCAACTTAACCTCTAATGTAATGTAATATAATATAATATAATATAATATAATATAATATAATATAATATGAGGCAGCTATAACAGTGACTGCCGTGTGGACAGCTCCCATACATCCATACGAAGCACTGAGATACCTCAGCACACCTTACCTGTCATTACTGCTCTGTCGGCTCTCCCTAAAGGTGCCAGTTGGATCTGACCCATGAGACACAAGTGCCCTTAAGGTCTTGGTGGGGAGCAGCTTCCTCCAGGCACTTCCTGTGGCCTTCAACAAAGGAGATGCTCCTTGCATCAAGGTAGGATGGGCTGCTGAAGCGTAACCAACCCCTGCAGAGTCACAGTCACATGTGAGATGCTGTGGTCTGCCACCAACCACAGCATGACTGAAGCAGTCTCTCGGGGCACGGCTCCTTCTGAACAAGGTACTGAGGTCTGCGTGTACAAATTCAAATGTGTGGATCCCTCGTGTGTACTGTTTTTCCCCATCTACCCTGGCAGAGCACCAACCTCAATAGGGCAGCACCATCCAGGTCCTCCTGACATCTGCCTCTACCTCTCATCCACCGTGTAGACATGGATGGATAGCCATAGATGGATAGATACACATGGGATGGATGGATATTCATAGAATGGATAGATCTCCATAGGAAAGATGGATTTCCAGAGAAAGTTGGATAGCACTATCTGACATTCAGGATAGGCCTCGTTTCTCTTGATCAGAAGCTTCAGCGGTTCTGGCTGGCCCGGCTTAGTGTTCCACAGCCTTCCTCACCCGGGCCCACGTAACCTTCTGGCTGAGCACAAAGTTCCTTCCTACAAACTCCAGCTGTGCTGTCCACCGCCCAGCATCAGGCCACTTGCTTTGCTCTGTCCAAATCTCTCATCCCCGTTCCTCTTCTGGATAAGACTGTGCAGGTCCTCCGAGGCTCAGCTCTGGAGGCTGCCCATAGTTCCCCCAGGAGGAGTACCTTACTCCCTCCTTTGTGAGATCATAGCACCTATCGCTCTTGGTTGTTGCCATTTGCACTTCCCTGTAGGTAATGAGGAATGGAGCGTGCTGTATTCACCTCTGCAACCCTATAATGCCCAGTGCTTGGCACAGAGTGGGGCTGCAGAAAAGATGGATGGATGGATGGACGGATGGAGGAATGGATGCATTGATGGATGGATGGTTGGGTGGATGGATTGATGGGCAAATGGAAGGAAAGAGGGAGAGAGGGAGAGAGGGAGGGAGGGAAGGACAAATAGATGGAGGGATGGATGGGTGGATGGATGGATGGATGGATGGAGGCAGAATGAATAGATGGATAGAAGGACAAATTATAGCATCATTAGCCCTTCTGGAAGGCAGTAAGAAATGGAGGAGAGAACAGACAGAATAGTCTCACTGTGGGATCAGGGGGCCCTATAATCGACCCTATCGGGTCCCCAGACCAGCCTGTCCTCCCCTCCCCCAGCACTTTAGCCAGGTCCCTGAATTCTCACCCATGCTTCTCCACTATTGACCACAGATATCTCTCTGGCTCTCCTGCTCAGCTGGTCACTTGACATTGGCCCCTATGGATGAAGAACCTTGTCCAGTGTCCCCATAGTTATGGCAGGCAGAGTCTTAGATTTCAGACCCCAGAATTACACCTCTGTCTGCCTGGAACCTAAGCACATTTTCTAAGAAGAAAGGAGTGGTGGGCAGGCATCATAGTGACATGGAAAAGGAGGAAAAAGGAGTGAGCAAGAGGCCACCATTCACTCTTGTGAGCTGATGTCAGGGAGACAAACTACAGCACTGAGTGCGGGTCGGGGAGGGGGAAACACATCCCTCTAAGATGCTTGAGAATGGCAGAGGGGAGAAAGCCCAGGGCAGAACCCATTTACTAAGTACCTACAGTATGTCCCACAAGCGTCTTTCAACAACTCCTACAATGGGGGAATATTAACCCATTTCGCAACGGGAAACTGAAGCCCCCCAAATGTGGTAATGTGTGGAAGATCCCAGAGCTAACAAGGGGGGGGTCTAGCCAGAACTCAATCCAGGTCTCTCTGACCCTAAACTCTTTACAGACCCTAGCTATGGCCCCAAAATGATTCGGAGGAGACTAAACAGGAAAATGAGGGGAAGAGAGAGGGGGGTGCAAAAAGCAGAGCAAACCCAGGGCCCTTCATCCCAGAGACACACCCCACTCTGACACCACAGAGGAACGCCTGAAAAAGCAGCCTGTTTCTAGTCTTTCCCTGGGAACATTCCAGAGCACACCAAGCAGCAGATGCTGGGTTCCCTGCCGCCCTGAGATGATGGGAGCTCAGTATGTGACAGCGATTAATAGCTTATTTCTCAGATCAGCCTATTAGAAAGAATCATGCAGGCACCCGCGGGCCATTAATCTGCATTGGAACCCAACCCGCACGGGCTGCCGGTGGTCGCGATCCCTAGCTGTGCCCGAGGCCAGGGGATGCTCATACACAGAGGACATTGCTGGAAATGCCAAGAGCCCGAGATGGGGCCCAGGCAGTGTCTGGGCAGGGTCACAGGGGACCCAGGGTCTCAGGGACCACGAAGGCGACGGGCCTTATTCCTAAAGGCGGGGATGGCTCCTTGCGGAAGCAGCTTCCTGGAACAGTGTGTTGAGAAGGGTTTTGAGGCCGTGTTCAGCTGCATTTTGTGTCACGGGTGATGGCAGGCAAGTGACCGCCCAGGTGCCTTGAACGCGCTGCCCCTGCACTCAGTGACATGCCGAGGGCCAGGAGGACGCCCCATCCCAATGGGCAGAGTATTTTATCACTGTGCTTGGATCATCGCCTACACACAGTAATAATGAAAAGGATGGACTTTTAGTTGCTTTCATTATTGTTCTTAAATTCTCTGGAGGCGACGCCCAGCCTCACTGCTGCTCCAGGGCAGACAACTCCCACCGCCCCCTGCCACTTGCTACCACGCCCCTGCAGACAGAGCTGCACTCCTCAGCTGGTCTCCCTCACGGCCCTCCTCGGGGGCTCTGGCCCCTTCCTTCCCCGCCTCCACCCTGACCCCGAGAGCTCCAGACACTTCAGGAGCAAACGGAAAGGATGTAGGGCAGGGCCTCAGACGGAGACTCGGCCACAGAGGCCAATGCAGGTGAGCCAGCCCCAGAGCCCCAAATCCCCGTGTGCTTGCTGGGGTCATTCCACGGCAAGCCCTCTATCCAACGCATGGCTGCAGATAGTGGACAAATGAGAGAGAGGGGCTTTCCGGTGGCTTTTCTGGGAGACCCTGGCACAGGGACTTAGCGAAGAATGGCTCAGCCTCATTTCTCTGGGGGCAGCAGAGGCCAGCAGCACAAGTCCTTGGGGGCTTCACACCACTTCTCCTGGGGGACACCAGTCCCTCTGCCACCCAGCATTTTCTTTAGCTGCACGTCACCATCGCTACGGCACTCTCAGGTCCCATTCTCCTGGCTTCTGAGCCAATTCACCTGCTCCCTCCGTCAGAGGGAGGGAGCTGAGCTGTCCTGACGCCCTGGGGAGGGAAGTCCCCGAGACGCTGCCTCCAGCCCTGCTCAGCTCGCTGCCTCCACTGGACCCTGAGATCTCTGACCTGACCAGCCCAGTCTGTTCTGAGCCTCTCACCTGGCCCCTCACCTGGCTCCTGGTTCACCTGGGCTGAACATCCACATAGGTCCCAGGGCCTCACCAAGCGTCCCCAGCCATCGCCTCTTCAGGCTTGGCTGGGATACATTGACTCGCTTCTCCGACCTCACGTCCAAGTTACAGCGTCTGTGCTGCGGTTGGATGCCAACCAAGGATGCCTTTACAGCCTTCCCCTAGGTCTTCAATATAAACCTGCAGTGCATGGGGGCGCGGCAGTTACAAGACCTGCACAAGCCCTGCTAACGGGGGGAGTCTGAATTTACCAGGAGGATAAAGGAAGGGGCAGATCCTCCCAGGAATAAGGGATGTTTGAGGGAACACACCTTCCACGGGCAACCTGGTTTACATAGAACTTTTTTTCCTGCGAGAAGCAAGGAGCAATAGTCCCACAGAGACAGGTATGATCGGCTGATTTTCTGATGTGGCTGAACCTTAACTGGGACCAGCCTCTAGAAACAAAGGTTCCCAGTGAAGGGCTCGGCATTCCGGTGTCTCTCCCATCCTAATGCCCTAATGAGAGCTCATAGTGCATTCCCAAACTTTCCGTGACTGATTTTTCTTTTAAGAACGTCCAAGTGTGTAAGGGCACCTGGGCATCTCAGTCAGTTGAGTGTCCAACTTGGGCTCAGGTCATGATCTCACAGCTCACGAGTTCGAGCCCCGCGTCAGGCTCTGTGCTGACAGCTTGGAGCCTGTTTCAGATTCTGTGTCTCCCTTTCTCTGCCCCTCCTCCAATTCACGCGCGTGCATGCATGCTCTCTCTCAAAAATAAACAAACAGTTAAACATTTTTTGAAAAAAAGGAACATCCAAGTGTGTGTGTGAGTCACAGTAGTTGCGGTTTGGGCGGCTCAGACGTTGTCACCTATGTGGGAACATATGGAAAAGAGAACAGCACCCAAGCTCACCGTATGCTTCGGCTGTGCGACGCTCACACTACCCAACCAAACAGCCAAGTTCCTTCCTCCGCCACCCACTGGGATTTATCCTGTCGACGAAAGTGTTAATGACCATTAATGACTGATTAGTTATTTCACAAAACAGCATCATGACTACCTGCTGTGGAATTCACCGTAGGTCATAGGCTCTAGTTCGTCTACACACTTCTCCCGTCTCTTGTCCCAGATGTGATTTGATCGGGGTCCCAGATTTCCACCCATCCTCTGCATTCCCTCGCATCCTATCATGGCGGTCCTAGTGTCCTCCCCACCTATTTACTGCTCCGGTCTCCATGGGAACCTGCTTGCTAGAGACGGGCTACCACTGAGCTCAGCAAGTATTCCTTTGGACAAGGCAGAGAAGATACTGCAGGGAAAAGAAAGGTCGTAGTTGTATACGTTGACTTCCCAGACAAAAGAACTTTAGGGAAATGTCCTTAATCATCTGTCCCCGTCCCAAACACATTGTCGAAGTACCCTCTCTTCAAAGGACCTTTCTCTAAGTCCTACCATCCACGGATGAGCGAAGGAAGGACATCTGGCGGACAGCAAAGGTGGATTTCACCAGGAAGGGAGCTCCGTTAGGTGCGAAGTCTGAGAGGCAGCTCGTGAGAACTTACCAGAAGACGGGAGGCGAGAAGAAGCAGCCGGGCGGCTCAGAAAGGGCTTCTTGTTTTTCTCTCTTAGGTTGCTTTCTGTCCCTTCTCGTTAGAAAGACTGATGGCTTGCCCTTTTTGCATAAAGTCGGAGACAAACATGGAGTTGCTTGATGAGTTTTTTAAAGCTAGAAAATAAGCCACCAGGGGGGAAAAAAAATACAGCCCCAAATGGAGTCCTCTGTAAGTAATATATCTGCTGCCTATTGAACTCTGTTTTCCTAAAACAAAAGTGACGGCAGCAAGCGATTTTTTTATTATTGCTCATCTATTGTTTAAATATTTCAGCTGGGAGACGCCGTGTGAAGAGAGACAACAGCCAGTCTGACACAAGATTTATTAGAGAAAGTTGGCACAAATATATTTGTAGGGAACAAAATATGTTTGTAGAGATTATTCCAGAGTTACGGTGATTAATAAGGGATCGGACGTGGGGGACGTCAGAGAACCGCCTCCCGGCCCCCCCGCGCGAGGCTGAGTCAGAATCGAACATGAACTCCGGCGGCGCCAGCAAGCTCGTGCTGCAAAGAATGAAGTTTTCTGAAGAGCAGGAAATGAATACCGCACACGGTGTTTCCACTCAAAAAAGGGCCGGACTACTTAGTTATATGTGGACTTGCGAATGGGGTTTCGAGCCAGGAGGTGTCCACGGGGCTTGGCACAGGCAGGGGCTCCCGGAGACCCCGCAGAGGTGGATGCCAGACACCAGAGATTTATCTTTGCTCCCGGGCTGGCGAGCTGCAGAGCGAGCGGGAGGGCGTGAGACTCTGCCCCCGGGGCCGTCTTCTTTCTCCGATGGGGCCACGGGGCCTCTTCTCCAGGGGACGTGTGTATGCTTGAGGCCCTACCCAACCGCTCGTTGTCTGGATTCGAAGGCGGATTCTGATGGCAGCCAACAATAAGTATCGATGGCTCACACACTCCTGGGCAAAGAACCCGGTTCTTGTTGTTTTTAAGTTTATTTATTTATTTTGAATTTTTTTTGAATTTGTTTAATGTTTATTTATTTTTGAGAGAGAGAGGGAGAGACAGAGACAGAGTGTGAGCAGGGGAGGAGCAGGGGGAGAGGGAGACACAGAATCCGAAGCAGGCTCCAGGCTCCGAGCTGTCAGCACAGAGCCCGATGTGGGGCTCGAACTCACGAACTGGGAGATCATGACCTGAGCCGAAACCAAGAGTCAGACACCTAAGCCGAGCCCCCCAGGCGCCCCAGGAAGGAATCTGGCTGTTTATCCACAGGGCTACGAGGTGGTCCCTTGAGCTGGCAGAGGCTGTGGGTGAGAGTTCCCTGCACACCTCCTGGCAGACTCGCCGTGGCATCGGGAAATGAGTAGCAGTCGCGTGCAGAGACCCTTCCCTCCTGTGAGCCATCCCCCCTGCTAGCAAGTGCACCACGGCTCCCTGAGGAGGCGAGGGTGGAGGGGCCGGCTTCCTCCTGGGCAGCTGGCCTCCCCGACGCTATCCATCTTCCTCTGTGAGCTGGAGTTGGCTGGAAACAGGGGCCTGATTAATAAAACTCATGAGTAGACCCCGAGGTCGGCGCTCACAGGCTCCCAATAAACAGCCCATAGATTGAATCTCGTCGCCCCAAAAGGGTGAGCTTCGGCTGGAAGGCACCGAGGCACTAATGAAGACTCCCCCTGCCTGCTGCTCCCTCGGGGTGGGTGGGGGCTCGGGTGGGAGTCCACATCCTGCTCAAGAGCGGAGGCTGGTGGGATTTCCAGGCCCCCCAGTTTTGTTGCCATGGAGAAGGAGTTGGATGTCTTTAATACAGCTGTGCGGATGTCTCCCCCAAGACGCGCCATGACAAGTCGTACTGGATGTAGCAAATGAGCAGCTATAATCTTCAAACTGTATGAATAAGTGATTGATTGGGCACGGGGGCTGTAAACAGCACTCTGTGTTCTGGCAGCGTGGGGCCCGGCAAAATGAGATAATCAGTCTGGGAGAGACACACACAACGCCGCCGCTGGCTCCCGGTAACCTTCCGCAGCACAGCGCCGTGGGCCTGGGGAGTCCGCCCAGAGCTAATGACCGCCTCCTGCAGGCCCCGAGGACACCGGGCCACTCCAGGTCCCAGCTGGCGCCCCGCCCACGTCTGATTAATCCTGCCATGTGTGGCTACTGGTGTTTTTAAATAAAGGCATCCATCTGCCCCTCCCCACCGGCGCCTCAGCCAAGCGCGCTGGGCCTCCCTGGAAGAGGCCGTTGGGTGTTTGGGGGAGGTGGGAATCCACAGAAACATGAATCTCTGGGACCTCCTGGCAGGGCTTTTTCTGCGGGAGCAGCTCCCTGCCACCTGGGGACTCCTTTTCCCCCGGCCAGACCCAAGTGGAGGAAGCCATTCCCCCCACGGGCCGGAGTGACCCACCACCTGTGTCAGCCAGCATCCTCCCCAGAGATTCTGGAGCTGGGCACTGGAAGTCTGGACGGTGACAATGGACCATCAGGCAGACGCCCGGGACTGGGCCGGCAGGAGGCTGATGACGACGGAGGAGAGAGAACAAACAGGGAGTCAGAGACCAGGCTCCGTTGTTTCCACAGCTGCCGGGGCCTCCCTCTTCTGTTTCCGGGTTTCCTTGTATCAGCTGGCTTCTTTCATTTTCTGTATTCTGGCGCCCTGACATCTTGGGGCCCCGCTGACCCTGGAGGGCTCCCTCGCTCGGAGCTGGCCCATTCCCAGAGACGCTCACCAGCTCGCTTGTGAGGACATGCTCTCCAAGTTCAAACCAGCCGATGCAGAGCCCAGACCCCATCGCTTTCTCTGTCAGCTCTGGATGCCAGGAGGCCACCCTCCTGCTCTAAGCACCTCAGGGAACATACAGGACAACTCGGGAGGTCCTGCAGCCCACTGAGGTTATGCAAACTAGCCAGTCCAACGCCTGCCTGCCCTCATCTGCTCCCTCCATGGAAACCACATTTCTTCCTTCTCCCTTCTGTTTCCTGATCAACCCCGGTGCTTTCCCGTGTGGCCCTGAATGGCACGGTGTGCCTCCTCCCCTTGGGATCGGTGAGTGTAACAAACTATCTTTTCAATGGCAGTAATTTTCTGACCTGGTGGCCTTGCCATACTTAAATAATAATAAAACCTATATGTTAAAACAGTGGTGTGGAAAGACTCTATCCTGACCCACTTTTAGCCTGATCTCCTGCCGAGGTTCTGTGTTGGGGTTATACCCCCACCTCCCAGGCCCCACAGTCAGTTGGGGCCATGTTACTGGCCGGCGGGTAATGGGCAGCCGTCTCATTGCTTATTGGTTTGTGGGCAGCCGCCTGGATGTGTTTGTCCCCTCTATCACTGTAGTGAGGCTTCTGTCAGTCTGCATCCCAACACAGGCCGCGGATGACGGACACGAAGAGTGACCTGGGCTCCCAGAAGATTACGTATGAGTAGCCATCGACGTTTGTTGTGCCAAGTGCCTGGTTGGCACCGTTTATTACTGCACCATAACTCATACTAACAGTGGAGACTGATCACTCGTAATCAATTAATTCCTTGTAACTTGAGTTGGTTCGAGTGGGTCTCTGTACTTTGCATTCGGAACATCCCTGATCAGAAAACCGCACTCAGCAGGCACTAGGTCATGCTTCTGGGGGGTGGGGGGAGGGCAGCTGCTACACTTTGGGGCCATGGGGACTTAGCCAGGTAGTTGGGTTCCCTTCTGCTCCAACTGCTCACCTATAACATAAGGCGCTGCCTCCAAAGCTCTGTGTGTGTGTGTGTGTGTGTGTGTGTGTTGTGATAGTTCTAACTGCTTGGCAGATATTAACTCATATTGCTACCATTGTGATCACCATCAATATCAGCACAGCCAGTATCATCCAAATCACCCATAATACAGGCGAGAGACAACAACCAGGACCATTCACTACCGTACAGGTGAGAGACAACGGTGCCTGGAGCCAGGGAGGAAGCTATGTGGCTGGGCAAAGTGGTAACATTCTGGATATATTTTGAAGACGGCAGGCGACAGATTGTATTTTCTAAAGTCAGCCACACCGGTATATGCTTCCTACGATTCCACAATGCGCCTTTGCCACCCACCCTCCATCCAGAGCCAGAGGCTAATCCCTATCACCTAGAACATGGGTGGGCTCTTGACTGCTCGGTCTAACAGAGCACAGCAGAAGTGATGGTGTGCAAACCCTTGGCTGAGTCCCAAAATGTGATGCATCCTTTCCCTCGTTCACTGGAACCTTCCACTTGGAGCCTCGCGTGGCCGTGTACGAATCTGCTGTTCTGAGGCTGTTGAGCTGTGAAGAAGCTGAGCCACATGGAGGGGCCACGGATGGCCTCTGGTCAGTGGTCTAACCTTAGAGTCATCCTCACCAGACACCAGACATGATAGTGAGGACGTCTCTAGGTGACCCATCCCCCACCTGAGGTCCCAGGTCACATGGGGCAGAGAGAAGCTGTCCCCACTGTGCTCTGTCCCAACGCCTGATACGCAGAACCCATGAGTGTATCAGAATGCTTGTCCTTTTAAGGTAATCCAGGGGAGGGCGCCTGGGTGGCTCAGTCAGTTAAGCGGCCGACTTCAGCTCAGGTCATGATCTCACGGTCTGTGAGTTGGAGCCCTGCATCGGGCTCTGTGCTGACGGCTCAGAGCCTGGAACCTACTTCGGATTCTGTGTCTCCCTCTCTCTCTGCCCTTCCTTGCTCACTCTCTGTCTCTATGTCTCTCAAAAATAAAAGAAAAAATAAAAGAAAAAAAAAAGGTAATCCAGGGGGGCAGTAGTGGTTATGCAGCCATAGCAACTGGAACGAAGATAAAGCCAACAGGAGGTGCTCACGGGCCGGACGGGGGGATAAGATGCAGAAGGTAATGAGAAATGACTCAAGGCTTGATGACATCCTAAGTTAAGACGATAGACATCCAGGGAGAGGTTCCAACCGGGTAGAGCTGCACAGAGCAGTTTACGATTCAGACCTAGAACCTTACAGCCCTGCAGCTCTTCGTCAGGAGGTGGGCGCACCAAGTCGTGGGACGGGAGGTCACCCAGAAATCAGGGTTGGCTAGAGAAGAGGTCAAGCTCCCGGCTCTGGGTATCTCTCCAACAAAAGTGCATATACAAGTTCACCAAAACAAGTCCCACCAGAATGTTGCAGCAGCACCATTTGTAATGCCCAAAAGCTGGAAATGTAGGACAGTCCATCGACCACAGAATGAAGGAACAAACCGGGGCGGGTTTTCACCACAGTGGAAAGAAAATCTACTGCTCCGCAGAGGAACATGTGTTAATCTCACAGAGGGGGATTTAAGGCAAAAAAAAAAAAAAAAAAAAAACAGACAGAAAAGTGTGGCGTACACTTTATAGTTATTTTTATACAAAGTTCTTTGAAAATCAGGCAAAGCAAACTGATGATTATGGAGATGAGAAGCGGTGGGAGGAAGGGGTGGTGATGGCTGGGAGGGGACACAGAGCGGCCGCAGGGGTGCCGGAGATGTTTCCTGCGGAGCCTCCGCAGGTGCGTGCCCTTCATAAACACTCACCACACTGCACCATTTGTGAGCTTTACTGCACATGTTGTACTTCCTTCTGAAAAGCTTACAAAAACACTCCCGGATTCTCCGCGCAGGTGGCCCCATGCATCACATCGGGATTTTCAGGAACAAAGCTGGAACGAAAGGCAGCTCTATTCTTTCAGTCCGAACATCTATCCAACCAGAATCCCCCTTTTCCAGGACTCCGCTTTCTGCTTACGAGAGGTTTTTCCTTTACTCGTCTGAACTTGGCAGTAACAAGGTCCCGGACCCCATAAATACAGTGCTCCTCCCTTTCAGCAAGGTCAGTAGTCCCTGCTCTGTGGTCCTGTAACACCACTGTTGATTAAAATTCATTCAGCTGAGAATTAAATACAATTGCTCACGCATCGCTGCATTTCCATAAGACATTTTTCATTTGTATGAATGCCTTAAGATTGATCAAAACGAGATATTCATTAAAGAATTCATAATTAAAGTTTCAAGAAATGTGTAATGGACTCATTTTCATTATGACATAACTTTACCCCAGCGATTTTATCACACGCCTCGTTGCGGGCTGAGGATGGTTTCCCATCCTTGAAGCCCAAGGGGGAGGGGCCCAGCCGGGGTCGCACCTGGAGGGTGACTTGGCTTAAAAGGAAAGGACATCATGGTCTGATGATTTACAACACTTGAAAATTCAGAAGATAAAACATGACCCCTCCAACAGATTTGGTGGGGAAATACCACGTGTGTGGCCAAGAGCCCTGGGTTCAGCCCAGAAAAGTATAAATGTCACCACCTGTCTCGTCTAATTTCTCACAAATGTCTGTGGTGTTAGTATGAGCTGAGGGTAAGACGAACAGGCTGTGTAGACCAGCAGGAATCAGCCACAAGTCTCCTCCACCCCCACGTCCAGACACCTGCTTGCAGGTCTCTCCTTTGCTCACCTTGCTGGTCCAGTAACGGGTCTGAACACTCCTATCAGTCCCAGTCATCTGACACCACCCCCCAACCCAATCATCTCACGTAACATCATACCATCTGCGTTCCTCTCTAACGTGTAAAAGCTGGAGGAATGGGCATCTTCAAGAACCAAATGTTCCCCGTGGCTCAGGGAAGCTCTGATGGTAAAAGAAACAAATGTGCTTCCCCATACACGTCTTGATGAGTTTATGACTCTGGAGAGACGGGTTTCAAAATCCTATCCTTCTTCCTTGCCGTCACAGAGAGCAGACTCCGTGATCCATGAGACCCAGATCAAAAGGGACTCCATTGAGAGAAACTTAATTTTCCATTCTGTCCCCGGAGTCTTTAGGCCACAAGTGGTGACAACGTTTCTCAAATGACTTTTAAGCAACACGGTAGTTGCCTTAGTTTGCTTGTTTGTTTTCGTTGTTGTGGTTGTTACTTGAGGATCTTCAAGGAGCCCTGACAACTGGGGGAAAGGTTCTGGATCATAGCCTTCCAGAAAAATAGATGGTAAAGAAAGGAGGGAGGAAGGAAGGGAGGAAGGGAAGGAGGGAGGGAGGAAGGAAGAAAGGAAGGAAGGAAGGAAGGAAGGAAGGAAGGAAGGAAGGAAGGAAGGAAGGAAGGGGGGAAGGAAAGAAGGGAGGGAGAGAGGGAGGGAGGGAGGAAGGGAGGGAGGAGGAGGGAAGGAAGGAGGGAGGGAGGGAGGGAGGGAGGGAAGAGAAGGGAAGGAAGGAGGGAGGGAAGGAGAAGAGAGGGAGGGAGAGAAGAGGAGAGGATTGGATATTCCCAGGGATGGCAGCATGGTATGGCTAAGCCCTTTATGTTTTATTAGGTAGGCATTTCTCTCAGTGTATATTAGAAAAAAACACCAAACCAGTGATGTGATGTTATTGCTTCCTATAAACAATGGGTTGACTTAACAATCATTTAAAGAAAGACTTTAATGAAGCAAGCACTCAGGTACTCAGATGCGGTAACCATCTTGGTGACCGCACAGCAATATCTGAAATTTTGGGAAGCGCCAAGGGGCTTCCTAGCTCTCTGTCCCCCACCCTCTCTCCCTGTCTCTCCGCATTTCCTGAGACTTTTCGTCATGACGCTGAAGATACACACACTACATCCTTGGTCTTTGGAGGAGCTCGTACAGGAGTAAGGTGCCCGGGAGACCTGGCAGTCCACAGCCAAGTTCCCGAGAACCTCAGATAGCCAAGGACACACCAAGGAGGGGGTGATAACGTCTGTCTGGAGAGACTCGAGCCTCTCAGCATTCACTTGGCCACCTGCCCGAACCCCACCCCAACCCGCACCAAAAGATGCGTTGCCAAGCAAACACTCATAGAGTCTTAAAGGGAAGATGTCACTGGGCACATCTGTTTGGGGTGATTAATAGGGCGCCGGACAGGGACCCCAGGGGGGCTGCAGGGACGTCACAGGAAATACCACCCCAGACTTTAGGGTTTGCCCTTCCCCGGATAGCTCAGCCTGGGGGGATAACACTCTTCGTGGGACATTGGCGAGCAGGCTCCTGGGAAAGCGGAAGAGCGCACACGTGGCGGTCCGGATTCCTTCCGGAGTAACGATTCGATTTCGTGATCCTTGGCTTGACTCTTTAAAAAAAAAATTAAAAAGCACACCCACAGATAAGATTTGTCCAAACCGATAGTGCATTTTCTTCTGAACATTCAGCAGTCTGTGCACCTCCATTCTCCTAACACAAAAGATTCCTTTCTCTGTTTCAAAGTCACCTGCGCGTAGGCAGTTCAGAGCTGTATCTGGCAAGCATTGATAACACGTGGCGTGCTGGGCCCCCCTGCGTGGAGCGTGCACTGGTTAAATATGTTAGAAGAGATTATGATAGTTTCGACAAGACTTCTAAGAGGCTTATGTCTCTGTTTTACCTCTCGCCAGACATCTGTTACAAGGATTTAGATAAGACGTCTCCAGAATGATGTCATAACCTGCACACCTACCTCCTCCCCTTGCCGGTCCCCCCTGGGAGGAGAGGAATGACTTCGGTGCAGAAGATTCAAATTTGTTTCGGGTGTTAAGATCTCAGCTCCACATAAAAGAGTTTGGCCACGTGACAAAGGCTAGCGTGCAAGGATGCCTGGAGCCATCAGTAAATGCTCAGATAAGCCACCCTGAGCCACGCCACACCTGGGCACACCTGCAGTGCCCTCTCACGAGCAGGTGCTCCCATGTGCCCTGGGCTTGGCCATGTGACATGCTTTGTTTCATGGCATGTTGCTAGATGGCCCACAATCGAAGTCTCGAAAGCATTTTAGCCATTGAACTGGTTGGCTCTGGCACCCCATATACTCCCTGGCATCTTGTCGCCTGAAGATGAGGGTGGAAGCATTGGAGACCTGCCAGCCACGCCTAGTGTAGACATGGGTGAGCCCGGTGCAACCAAGAACCGCTGTATCAGAGAGGGTTCTGCAGAGAAACAGAGCCAGTAGGGTATATAGAGATAGGCTAGGTAGAAACATGTGCATCCCAAGCTATACTTTATACATATAATTTATAATTATATATGTTTACAATATAACATAGTGTATATAAATCATTTCTACATATATACAAGGAGAGATTTAGTATAAGGAATTGATTCATGCCAGGGTGCCTGGGGAGCTCAGTCGGTTACACATCTGGCTCTTAATTTCAACTCAGGTCATGATCTCACGGTTCGTGAGTTGGAGCCTCACACTGGGCTCCGCACTGACAGTGCAGAGCCTGCTTGGGATTCTCTCTCCCTGTCTTTTTGCCTCTCCTTCTTTCTTGAAAATAAACAAATAAACTTTATATATATGCATACACACACACACACGCACACACACATGAGTTGGTTCATGCCATTTCGGAGGCTGAGGAGCCCTATAAAAAGCTACAGAAAAGCTGGCGGCAAAGTGCAGTTGGAGCGTGAAGGTCTGAGACCAGGAGCAGAGGGGACAGGAGAAAACCCACGAGCCAGCCCAGCAGAAAGGCAGAGAGAAAATACCACCCCCATTTACCTTCCTATTCGTTCCAGGCCCTGGGCCAATTGGACGATGCTCGCCCCCGTGTGGGGGGCCCTGCTTCACCCAGCCTATGATTCCAACGTTAATCTCATCCGGAAACACACCCACAGACACACGCCAGCTCTCTGGCTCCCCCAAGGCCAGGCCAAGTTGACTTGTAAAACTAACCGTCACACCCGCAGCACAGCAGGAACCATGTGCAGGCCTCACCGCGTGTCCCCGAGGTCCGGTGGCTGCTCTGTAGCTGAAGGGAGTGACGATGGCTAGAAGTCACTCGGGACCCCGCACCGGACGGGCTGTGTCCTCAGGGCTGTAAGTGGCATCAGCCACTGATATTTGCATCAGCTTTGTCAGACGAATGTGGTTTTTAATGCTGTTACCAATGGGGAAACAGAGGCACAGACGAGTTAAATCACCTGTCCAACAGCACGTGGCGGGTACACGGTGAAGCAAGAGTTTAGAGCAAGGAAACGCACTGTGGGATTTGCTGTCTCTTATCACACAGCGCTGTGCCACTGTTGCTATGACCTCTGGTAGCAATAGTAACATTACTGATAGTACTAATACTAATACCATTAGCATAATATTACTACCACTATTACTATGCTATTAGCAGTACTGTTAATGCTACTATTACTATTAAGGTATTTATAGATTATCAATCCATTCTAAGCAGAAGAATTACTATCTTGTGGCTTAACGTAGTACAAATTGTTGTACATGGACAAGGTAAGGCTTCGTTTCCCTCTAAGTCAGTATGGTCATTCCTCTGCTAGTCTGTAAACCTCTAAATGGCACCCCCAGGATCATACAGCAGGGCTGGCACACATCAGACACTTAATAAATGTTTCCAGAGTGATAGGACACCTGTGCCCAGAGGGTGGGATTAAGGCAAGCCCTGTGATGGTTTACAAAATAAAATTGAGGTTCTCCATCAGGGGTAGGACTCGGAGGAGGCCGATGGGACATCTGAGGTGCTCACTCTCAGGATCGACCATGCACCTGCTATACCCCAAGAGCGAGCAGCTCTGTTCTCTAGCCAGGGAGCCCCAGCCGGCTCTGTCCAGAGTCCGCACTCGCTCGTCCACGTGATAGACAGCCCACAAACACACAGTGATCTGAATAACCTTTCTTCCTTGATTTGGGAATGCATCGTCTGCTGTAAGTTTCCATTTCCTGAATATCTCATGACAAGCGGGTGAGGAGGTGGTCTACCAACTGGCTGAAAACAAGAAGCGAGCCTACATTTCATAGCTGCACACCCTACAGGTAGATAAGCCAACACAGATAACCGAGAGAGGCTCCTCCTAAGTATCCACTCCCAAGGTGGTTTTCCATGGTAAACTCAACTTCCCTTTACTGTAAATATTCATGTTTACCCTTCTACAAAGGGCACACACCCAGCTGATGAGAGAGGGACCTTGTTTAATCTTTAAACACGTCCTCAGGGAACCTAGCTGAGTTTATAAGGTGATTTAGTAAGTAAAAATTATACTTGCTCTCAAGAGGGAAAAAAAAAAACGTTTGCTTTCCATTTCGTGGTGCCAGACACCCAGAAGAGCGCTGTTGCCATTTAATGAAAAGGAAAGGAGACGCTCACACGTGTACGATAAAAACCGCTAACTTCACAGAGAGTCCACAAATCCAAACGGGAACGCGGTGGCTCTCGGGCGGGCTTGAGAGTGGAGAGCCACGCTGTGCTGCTTGCTTCCTAATGAGCCCACCCCTTTCTTCCGCTCTAAAGTGCCCTCTGAGAGAGAAGCACCCCAGGACCACGATGTGTGGTCTACGAGAGGGACCATTCTCCAGAGAAAGAGCGAGCTTTCTGGAAGGGACAGTCAAGGAACACACTCTCAGGTGGGCTGTTTGGTGGAAGGGAGAGTGATGTCACCTGCAACAGGAGAAAACCAAGGGAAGGTGAGGTCCAGGCTGTCCATGGGGGTCATCTGCAAGGCAGAGTGTCGTGTCCCTCCCATGGCCCTCCCTCAGGAACTGCTTCTCTTCTCTTCTTCCCATATCGGCATCCGGGTCTCTCTTCGGCACCTTGGCTGCCTTCTTGATTGGGAAGATTCTAAACCCAACTCTGGGACCCCAGAATTTTCTACCACCGATTCCAGAACAAAACCTACTGAACTGTATGGCATAAAAATAGCTTCTATTTTTAGTTTTAGTGACACAGAAGACCCTCCTAAGATACAGCCATGGAGGAAGCAATACTGGGATGGAGGTACAACATGGCGCCAGCTACGTAAACATGGCTGATGATAAGAACACAATACAGTCAGCAAAAGAGTAGCACAGCTCGCTCCTGGGTGGGGAGGTTATTATGGCCTTTGTTCCCTTTTTATATATTTTTAAGATTATTTATTTATCTTGAGAGACAGAGTGCAAGCGTGGGAATGGCAGAGAGAGAGAGAGAATCCCAAGCAGGCTCTGCAATGTCAGCAAGGAAACTGCCTCAGGGCTCGAGCTCACGAACTATGAGATCATGACCTGAGCCTAGATCAAGAGTTGGATGCTTAACCAACTGAGCCTCCCAGGAACCCCTACTTTTTACACTATTTAAGAAAGTTTAAAAGTCCTCCCAACACCACAAGCAGCTTAGAAGAATTTTATAATCCAAACAGTTACACAACACTCCAAGGGTATTCAAAGAAAGAAAAAGGACTCGCTAGCATTCTGGTCGTTGACACAGAGAAGAGTGCCGGGGGCGGGGAGGACAAGATGATGGGTACAGAGGCCTGATGACCTTCTCTCCAGGACATCTGAGCCTGAACCACGAAGGGGCTGAAGACACCCGCTTACAGCCGGGTCAAAGCCCGACGAACTTCACTTTTGTTAGGTGTTTTTAAAGACTTTTAGAACTTTAGGTCTTTTCTGTGAACTGTGTTTGGGGACAAAATGGTATTTAAGAGGAGCTGATAGATTGTCACTTGGGGAGAACAATTTAAAAAGTAGGGGTTGGTGGAGCTTATACTTTGAAGAGGGAGCGTCCCTCCAGAGAAGAAGGAATCCGTGTGGTACACGCTCCCTGCCACAAGCACAGAGACGCAAAACACTTCTCTCTGCTCCAGCCTTCCCAGCCACGTAGGAGAGCGTCTACTGAGAATCCTCCTATTACAGAAAACGTGACATTCAGCAAACTCAAGGATGCTGACTCTGAGTAAGCGGCCCGGCGGGGTCTCCTCCAGAGAGATGAGCTTGAACTGGAGGCATTCCCACGTGACGCGACTCGCGAGGCTTACCCGCGCTGACGGAACGGGAGCATTTAGGGAAGCTCACCCCCCTGCAGAAACGGAAGATCACCAAGAGATCAGAGGGGAGTTCTTCCAGTGAAGACCGGACCTGGTGGGTAGGAGGTGTGTGTGCTCGCCCCAGCCCGTGCACCAATATGGGACAATCGGTTACCAAGTCTTCATGGGTGAGACTCAACTCCAAAAAGCTCCCGCCTTTGCCCCACCAGGTCTTCAGGTCCCTGTTCCTGCCCTACTCAGATTCCCTTCCTGCATTCTGTGCCTCTGGAGACCCTTTCTGTCCCCCCAGAGCCACCGTGAAATCCATGCCTTGGGTACGCAGCCCCTCGCTGGGGCGACGCAGCATCCCACTAAGACCCACGTGGCACTGGGCTCCTTCCAGGACACATCTGATTCCTCCCGACGCTTTCCAAAGGTGGGTGTGATGAAGTGAAGACAGGGTCTGCGGGCAAAAGCCTCCGTCCGAGTCACAGATTCTCCGAGTGCTTCTGCCGGAGCACTCGCCGTAATGACCACTCTCCTTCCAGCCCCGCCGACGCCACGCCGGGCACCGATCAGAGAACCTGAATGAATTAACTTCATTAGTCCTCCCACACACCGGCAGGAGGGAGACACTACCTGCTCCCGCCTTGCAGGTGGGAGAATCAAGGCACAGAGAGGTTAAGAACCTTGCCTAAGGTTGCACAGCCGGAAGTGGGGATTGGACCCCACGCTGGCGAGGTCGCTCTGGCACTACTACACCTCTGCCTAGGATGGTCAAATGCTACTGTCCCAGTTATGTTTAGTAAAGTGGGTAACGCATGGGTCACCACTTGGAATGGCACGCTGTGACAATGGCCACCATGGAGATGGGCTTTTGAGTAGATGACGGGGCACGTGGACAGAAGGAAGATGATCACGGTCACATATGTTGGTGAAAACGGCCACCGCTGACCAAACATCTGCTCAGGCACGTGGCCAGGGGTCCTCGGCCTCAGCTTAGAGGCCGGCAGAATTTTCTATCAAGAGCCAGATGGTAACGATTTTAGGTTCCGTGGGTCAAGAGGCAAATTCAAGAATATTATGTATGAACTTACAAACCACCAGAGAAAACAAATTGCCACCAACTTTTATTGATGGGTATTTTAATAATTTATTTATTACATGATATAAATATATAACTGTATAACAATATTTTTAAAAATAATATAATGAAATTCTTGTTTCTAGAATAACATTTTGTTTAATTGGGATTACAGCTGGTGATTCGTTTTGCCGAATCCATTGCAAACGTTCACGTAGGAAAAACATTCTCAGCCTGCAGATGGTACAGAAACAAGCCGTGGCCCTGTGGGCTCTTGTGCAAGTGTCCTGTGGCTGCAAAAAACTGCCATAAACTTAGCAGCTTGAAACAACACAAATTTATATCATCTTCCAGTTCTGAAGGTCAGAAGGCCAAATGGGTCGGGGCACGTGGATGGCTCAGTCGGTTAAGCGTTTGGCTCAGCTCAGGTCATGATCTTGCAGTCTGTGAGTTCGAGCCCCACATCGGGCTCTGTGCGGAGGGTGCAAAGCCTTCTAGGGGCCCTCTGTCTCCTCTCTCTCTGCCCCTCCCCGCTTGCTCTCTCTCTCAAAATAAATAAATAAACTTAATTTAATAAAAGAAGAAGAAGGAGAAGGAGAAGGAGAAGAAGAAGAAGAATAAGAAGAAGGAGAAGGAGGAGGAGGAGGAGGAGGAGGAGGAGGAGATGGAGGAGGAGGAGGAGGAGGAGGAGGAGAAGGAGAAGGAGAAGGAGAAGGAGAAGAAGAAGAAGAAGAAGAAGGACGAAGAAGAAGAAGAAGAAGAAGAAGAAGAAGAAGAAGAAGAAGAAGAAGGAGGAGGAGAGAGGAGGAGGAGGAGGAGGAGGAGGAGGAGGAGAGGAGGAGGAGGAGGAGATGGAGGAGGAGGAGGAGGAGGAGGAGGAGGAGGAGGAGGAGAGAGAAGAGAAGAAGAAGAAGAAGAAGAAGAAGAAGCAGCAGCAGAAGCAGAAGCAGAAGCAGAAGCAGAAGCAGAAAAGAAGACCAAATAGGTCTCACTGGGCTAAAATCAAGGGGCCGCCGGGCTGTGCTCAGTGTTTCCGTAGGCTGCGGAAGGGAATCCCTGTTACCTTTTCCAGCTTCTAGAAGAGACGACACCGGGCCCACCCGGATAATTGAGGATCAATCCAGGATGAGAATCCACGATCGTCTCCCCAGCTCAAGGCCCCCAGTCACATCCGCAGAGCCCTCCCAGGCGAGGCCACTTGCCCACAGGCTACGGGGTGCACGGGGCACTCACCCCTGGGAACGCCGTTATCCTGCCTCCCACTCTGGAGTCGGCCGACTTCTGCTGTTTGCTTACTGGTGCTCCTTAGATGCCACGTGGAAGGGAAATGGAGGGCTCTGAGTTGGGTCTCAGAGTCCTGGCTTTCCTTCCCCATCATCACTGTCTGCTTAGGTTCCACATGCAAAGCCCTCGAAGGGTAGGGACCACCACTCCCCTGCAGCACCCAGTAGAGCAGCTGCCAGCCAGGACATTTCCGATGTATATTCTCAAAGCAAGTCGATCCATCCATCATGTAACACATCAAGCTCTGAAGAATCAAGTAGGAAGTTTAACTGGAGAATGAAAATTTTCCTATTTTTTAAAAATTGTTTTTAACGTTTATTTTTGACAGACAGAGAGACAGTGCATGAGCAGGGGAAGGGCAGAGAGAGAGGGAGATGCAGAATCCGAAGCAGGCTCCAGGCACTGAGCTGTCAGTGCAGAGCCCGATGCGGGGCTCGAACTCACAGACCGTGAGATCATGACCTGAGCCGAAGTCGGCCGCTCAACCAACTGAGCCACCCAGGCGCCCCGCAAATTTTCCTATTGATGTTCAAATGTGAGAATATGAGGGCAGTGATTCTGTGACGTCCCCGTCACTAAAGCTGCTCACCCCAGCTGTGTGGGGCCAGCTGGCCGGGGGGACCCGCCCCACGGTGCTAGGCATCTTGTGGCTGAGGGGCCCGCACACACTCCCCAGACCCAGGGGCCACTGTGCTGCCGTCTGCCCACCATCCATTCAAGGTGATGTCTTTCTTTCTAAACTCTCTGAGTGTGCGCTGTGCACTGTGCGTCTGTCCCGGCCAGAAGGGGAGAGTCAGGTGACCAGGTCGTTAGTCCGTCTGGGTGTCTGGGTCTCTGCTGTTTTTCCAGCTCCTAGAACAGTGCCTGCGCCTGGGATGTGCTTAAAAAAATAGTTGTTGGAAGAATGAATAAACGAATGAAGGAATGAATATAAGAGGGCTCATCTTCCCAATTAATCTTGACACAGTTATAGAAACTCCTCTCTAACCAAATGCAGCATAAATGTCCGCGGGAGAGACAATACTTTAAAAAGTCGTCAGTCGCGGGACGTCTGGGCGGCTCAGTCGGTGAAGCTTCCGACTTCAGCTCAGGGCATGACCTCATGGTTCATGGGTTCGAGCCCCGCATCGGGCTCTGTGCTGACAGCTTATATCCTGGAGCCTGCTTCAGATTCTGTGTCTCCTTCTCTCTCTCTCTCTTCCCCTTACCTGCTCGTGCTCGCTTTCTCTCAAAAATTAAAAAAATGTTTAAACTCCTCAGCCTCACCTGGGCGTGTAAATTCTGGAACCTCCCCAGGGTACGTGGGAGGTGGGCAGTGCTCCTAGAATTACAAGTGGGCCGTGCCCAAAGGAGTGGCTCTGCCTTCGGTCCACTTTCTGCTCCCTGCACCCCGTTCCGGCTGACCCAGCACCAGCACAGGGAGCGTGTCTCCTGAGAAAGGAGCAGCTGCCACCAAGTCTTATACTAAATAAGAAGGAAGAGCAGGGAATCTGCCATGCTGGACAGAAGGGAGGGAAAGGGCCGTTCAAACAAATCTCACCAGGCGACGTGGCACGTCCCATTCGTGGAGAGATTAGAGGCACCGAGTTATTTCATCTGTTAAGTTCCTTGCTAGGGGACTGTCACTAATATTACCATTGTGTGCCTGAGTCAACGGAGGCACAGAGAGATTAAGAACACGTGCCTAAGGCCAACTATCCACAAGATGTTGGGTTGGGGGCACCGCGTGTCTGCACGGGTCCCTATCCGGCGTGGGGACAGAAGTGAGGGGCCTCCTCGCCCTGGCCGGGGAGCTCCAGGTCCACCGTGTCGTTTCTCCAGATGTGTGTCGTGCTTCTGCTCCCTGCGATATGTTTACACCACCTGCACTCTCATTTTCTTAATAAGTATACTTCACTCAGTATCCTTTTAAGAAAAATGTGGGTATCATTGCTGTCTATGGAAAACCATTACCATCTCACGCACACAAAAAATAGCCATAAAAACAAACCCAGCGAAAACAAATCATCAGACTGTTAAAAATGCTTCTCTACGAAGCCCCAGTAATCATCTCAGTATGGGTGACCGCTTGTAGAAATTACAGGGTTATTTGAAAGTAAATTTCTAACATGTGAATAAGAAAGAAGTAATGGGGTAGTAATACCACCAGCTCTGAAGTCTATGCACCAAGGTGTAGTAGTGTAAAATACAAAAGCCAAAATCGCTCCATACCTCTAATGGGATTAGACTGACAGCTTCCCTTCCTTCCCCAAACCCTGGCATTGGGAAAATGTCTCCTGTGGGATCCAGTCTGGAAAGTAAGTTTTGTTCCATTTCTTTACATCCAGACCCAAGAGAGTGTGAGCAAAGACATCGAGTACACACAGAAAAATTTTTGAATGTAAAGCTAATTACTCACAACTTGTACTTAAGATGCAAAAAGTGCCTGCTCCCAGCTCAACGACCCATTTTATGTGCTGTCGTGGGCAGTGCTGCCCTCACATCGGTCCCTGCAAATGTGCAGACACACCAAGAGGGTAGGTCTGGTTCATTTTGTCACGTCTCTGCAATACTTTAAAAGCCCATAAAAGTCGTGCCAAAATGGCCTGAAAGAAAAATCTCCGATTCTCATCCTGATGAGCACATAAATCCAACACTCACTCCAATGGGTGCCGCCATTTGTCCTAATTTCAAACAAATCCACAGATCTATCTACGGTCAATTTATTTACTGTGTTCAAATTAATTTGGGTGATGTTAGCTCCTCTCATAAAGATCCCATGGCCCGTTTGAAGACAGGGCTCTGGATTCGAACCTTAGCAAAGAGAAAACGCACTGTGACCAAAGGGGTCAGCTGAACGTATGGAAATCAATACTACTACTAAATAGAAACCTATCATGTAGAGACTTGTGCTTGAGGACCAAGAGTCTTATGCCTAAGACACACCAAAAAGGAGACTCTTTGCACATAGTTCTGGTGAAAAATGCACCAGCTAAGAAAATCAACTAATTCAGATTCTGTACTGCCAGAAAGAACTCTAGATCCTGTATTGGAATCTACAATGCTCAGCGACATGTTTTCAAATCCAACCTGATAAAGTGAATCTCCCTCCGAGCATGTATCCTGTCCTGAATTCCCCCCAAATCTCCTAATAGTTGGAATTTCCCAGCTGCCGTTACTCTGGAATGAGCATGAGATGACCCAGCCAGATTCAGGGGTCGGTTGCCAATTCTAAGGCATCAGCTTAAACAGGAAAGTGCTGATCTATCCGTCCTCCCCATTACATTATCTGCGTACAGCTCCCTTCGAGGCATTACTGGATTTCTATAAAACATCGTGTTCCACATCACCCTCAGACAGCTTTCTGCCACTCGAATGAAGCAAGGGTTGCATTTCAGGAACCCAAGCATACTATCGGATACAACACCTACCCATCTCCCGCCACTGGGCAGAGAGTAAAGCCTTCGCCATACCTGTTACACTACCTGAACCATCAGTAAAGGTTTTCACCTGTGAAAGAAGCGTTTGAGACAAGCTCAACAATGAGAATGCAGTGAGGGTCAAGATTCATTCATTCATCCTGATAGCTTTTCTCAACATTTCTTTTAATGTTTATTTATTTTTGAGAGAGCTGTAAAGTAAAAGCAGAGGATCGGCAGAGAGAGAGGGAGACACAGAATCCAAAGCAGGCTCCAGGCTCCAAGGTGTCAGCACAGAACCCAACGCAGAGCTCAAACCCATGAATCATGAGATCATGACCTGAGCCGAAGTGGGACACTTAACCTACCGAGCCACCCAGGCGCCCCTCATCCGAATAGCTTCAAGTGTCAATCTGTGTTGATCACTACATGTAAGGAGCAGAATGTAAAATTAAGGTGACAATAAAAATTATCACTCGATTAATAGTGGCATTTATTGAGAGCCGCACGCTGGCTGCTCTACTAAGCACGCTGCATACATTGCTGCAACCTCAGAATAACTGCAAACAGTTGTATCGTTACTATACCTACTTACTAAAGAGGAAACAGAGGCACAGAGAAATTAAATAATTTGCCCAAGCTCTCAAACGATGAATGGCAGCATCAGAATGAAGACCCAGACAGCCTGACTTACAAAGCCACAGCAGAGCAGATCATAACCGAATGAGTAAGGCAAGGACTTGTCTTCAAGCCACTCACATCCTGAACTGTGAGACAGATACAAAGACATTGGTAAAAGCCATTATAATGAAATTCTCACTTCTGGTGACAAAATAAGAGACAGGACTTTGGCGTCTGCTGAAACAAACACACATTGGGCAAAAGATAGAGTGCACTGGTTTTTAAGACACCGTATGCCAGACAATGAAGGACACTAGTCCCAGAGAGATGGGGAATGAATGAAACAAGCTCTGTGATCATCCCAGTTCTGTGTGTTGTGAAGCCTAGCAGACTCCTGAGAAAAGAGACAGAGCTGAGAGTCTGCAGAGACAAAGGCAGCCAGCATTCGCAAGACAGAGTCCCAGAGAAGCAGGAGATGCAAAGGAAGGGACCCAGAGACCTGAAGAGGCCCCTGCAGTATTCAGTCAAGTGCTGAGAAGCCAACGGACATGAGGAAACCACCCAAGGCCAGGGATTTTTAAAACCCCTAAGGATTAGAGCAAACTGCTTGCAGTGCTCACACAGGGCCAGGAATAGTGCTTGTTCCAAAGAAACTTCAAAATTCATGAAGCATTGGGTGAACTACTAAGGAAAGTTTTGGTGTCATCATGGGGAATGATTAGCCCTAGTCTGAGGACTGCTGAGATCCCATCAAACCAATCTTAACAGCATGAACCTAAACAATCAAACCATTGCCAAAGAACTTAACTACATCCCAGAACAAAGCTCAGGAATGTTTGTACAAAAACAGAAATATCAAGCAACCAACAAGATCAAAGCCGCAGTGTCCAACAACCAATCAAAGCAAACTGAAAGGAAAATGCGACCACAGTAAGGAAAAAAAGAATCAATCCATCAATCAGAATCACATAACTGACACAGATGTTCAAACCAGCAGATGTGGACATGCAAAAAGCTACCTTAACTATAAGGGGGAGGGGGGAGAGGCAGAAAAGTTACTTAAAGAATAATGGCTGAAAACTTTCCAAACTTACAGAAAAGTATAGACTCACAGATAGAAGCTCAACAAACCCAAGCATATGCAACAGAAACTGTGCCAAGGCGCATCAACAGATCGCTCAAAACCAGCAGGAAAGGGAACACCTTACAAAGCAGCCAGAGAAAAGGGATACTGTGTGTACAGAGAATGGAGATACGGATGACTGCAGATTTCTCATCAGAAGCTATGCCAGTGGGAAGACAGTGGCACAACATCTCTGAAGTATGGAAACACCGTCAGCCTAGAACTCCACACCTCACGAAAATGGAAGCCAAGAGAACCTATCGCCAGCTGATCTGCACTACAGGAAGTGTTTAAAGATGTCCTGCAGGAAGAGGCAGAACTATGCCGGAGAGAAAGCTAGGTCTTCATCAAGAAGTTAATAGTCCTGGAAACGAGAACTATATGGATAAAATGTAAGATACATAGGCCTTTTTAATTTAAATCTCTTTACCTTATAATTCACTGTTTAAATGAAATAATAACGATTGTGTATTCTGGGGTTTATATATAACACACGTAAAAGTAAAATGCACGACCACTGCAACAAACAAAGCAGGAGTGGAGAAATGGAAGTACAGTATTATACCATAAGAGGAGTGCTATGTTAGTTCTTGACAGCTGATGGTAATAAGTTAAAGGTGTATACTATAAAGTTAAATGTAATCACTGAACTATCCAAACAAAAAGTTGAAGCTAATAGTCCAACAAAGTAGATTAAAAAGAAATCACAATATCTGATTAATCCATAGAAAGACAGTTAAGGTAAAAAAAAAAAAAAAAAGGATGGAGGAATAAAGGAGGAAAATGGCTTGAGTAGCAGAATGGTCTCTTAAAATCTAATCATATGAACAATCGCATGAAATATAAATGGTGTAAATATAGCCGGTTAAAAGTCAGCAATTGTTAGATTGGATAAAAAAGAGAGATCCAACTCTATGCTTCCTGCAAGAAATACACTTGAAGATAAAGACACAAATGGGTTAAAGGATGGGAAAAAGGTATACCATGCTAACACTAATGAAAATATAGTGGGAACGGTTATATTAATATCAAAGTCAATTTCAGAGTAAAGAGTATTATCAAGGATAAAGAAGGTTATTTCATTAAGAGAACAAAGCAATTATAAATGTTAATGTACCTAATAACTAAGCTTCAAAATCCATGAGGCAAAAATGGATACATCTGCAAGAAAAAAGACACAAATCCACATTTATGGTTGCAGAACTCAATACTTCTCTCTCAATAATAGATATAAATAGTAGGAAAACAATAAAGATGTAGATTTGAATACCACAGTCACCTAACTTGACCTAAATGATATTTGTAAAACACTCCATCCAAAATAGCAACAACTCATTCTTTCCAAGAGTCAAAAGACAAATAATGGGTCATACAACAGGCCTTAAATTCAAAAAGATTCAAGTCATACAATGTATTCTCTCTGATCAAAACAGAATTAAATTATATTAATTTTTTTAACGTTTATTTCTTTTTGAGAGACATAGAGACAGAGAGTGAGCAGGGGAAGGGCAGAGAGAGAGAGGGAGACACAGAATCTGAAGCAGGCTCCAGGCTCTGAGCTGTTAGCACAGAGCCCGACGCGGGGCTCGAACTCACAGACTGTGAGATCATGACCTGAGCCGAAGTCGGCCGCTTACCGACTGAGCCACCCAGGCGCCCCAGAATTAAATTATAAGCAAATAAGAGATATAGCAACAGAAAACCCCCAAGAATTTTCCAACTAAATAACCCACTTCTAAATAACCCATAGGTCAAGAAAGAAAGAAAAAAAGAGGAATTGAAAAGTATTTTGAATAGAAGGAACATGAAAATATTGTGTGTCAAATTTGTGAGATTCTGCTGAATAGTACTTGAGAGAATTTTTATGGCACTAAACACCTATATTAGAAAAACATAGAAATCTCAAATTGATGACCTGAGTTTCCACCAGTTTAGGAAATGAATGGCTGGTGGTACCTGCAACTGAAATCAAGAAATAAGAAGAGGAGGTGGCTTATGAATGAGAGCACCTAAGTTACGCATACGACATCCAAGTTGTCCTAGGAACTTAACAGTATATGACTCTCAAACTAGGGGACGACTGCAGGCCGGATACACAGATTTGGAGTCATCAGGATGTAGAGGGCAGCTGAACCACAAGAGTAAATGCAATCACCTAGGGACAATATATATATAATATGAGAAGAGAAAATCGCCAAAACTGAGCCCCAGAGGACACCAATATTTAAGAGGTGGGAGGAAAACCAGGAGACAATGAACTGGACAAAGAAGGAAGGATCAGAGAGCAGAGTGAACAGAGAGACAGCACGATGACTGCAGAGAGGTTTTCAGGAAGTAGAGACTAATGGTGTCAAATGCAGCAGGAAGACCCACCGAAAAGAGTTCACAAGATCCACTCCATTTGGCTTTAGGAAGCTCTTGGCAACCGTATCAAGAGTGCTTCAGTAGAGTACTGAGAAGTGGAAGCCAGCCTGAGGAGTTAATTGGAAGCTAGGAAGTTGAAATAGTGGATGTAGCATTCTTCTGAGAAATTTAGATAAACAGGGTAGGGGGAGAAAACAGCTCGAGCAGAAAATGTGAGCAAGGGAGGGCTTCTAAAATGGGAAACACTTGAGCTTTCTAGAAAAAGTGGCAGAAGACACTAAAGAGACAGAGGCTAGGAATAAAGGAGGGGGGTAAGTGTTGAGTAAAATTACTGTACCAGCTCTAAAGAGCATGGATGGACTGGTAGGTCTTGGCCAGGAAGAGCCATACACTGTCCTTTGAGATGGAAGGATACAGATGACACGGGGATTCAGTCTCGGGGAGATTCTGAACTCTATAGCCTGAATTCAGTTTTGTGAGTAAGCTGTGGATGGGGAGACTACCAAGTTCAACTTTAAGATACGCACTCCCAAAGGAAATGGACTACACAGAAAGAAGTTCTCAGCTGTGACCTTGGATGGTTTTATGTTTCTAAAATGTCTCGTGAGTATCTTCACGTTTGGATTAAAGCAGCTGACACACTGTAAACCCCACACCACTATTCTGTTCACTATAAACATCAAAGAATGCACTTATTGTGATGAGCACTGGGTGACGTACGGAATCGTGGACTCACTATGTTGTACACCTGAAACTAATATAACACCGTATGTTAACTATAAACAACAAACAAACAAAATTAATGTTTGGTTCCAAAAGGCGCACCATTTGAAGAGGTGGGTCGGGTACCAAGGAAGTGTGTCAGTTGGTAGAGGTAGACCAAGTTGGCATTAACCGTTCACTTTGAAGACCACGTCAAGCTGATAAACTTAGAAAGAATCAGTAACTTCCACTAGTAACCAAATGGATAGAGATCAAACCCATTGTAAGACTCCTCTCTTTCCTCGCTGGCCAAAATTTAATGATGATAATTTGTAGTATACCCATTAGGATCTGGGCACAGGATCTGCTTGGGTCTGAATTTTGTCTCGCCTCTTACAAGCATGTGACTTCGGTTCTCTTAGTGTCCATTTCTTCATCCATAAACTACAAATCTCAACAGCATTTCCCTCCTCCAGGGTAGAGTTAGCACCTCTATGGCTTTTAATACACAGTAACCCTGAAATAAAAGCTAACTGAGGTTATTCTGGCAATGGAGGATTGTAAATTGGCACAATCCATAGAAAAAGCAATTTGGCGATGTGTAGTAAGAGGTTCTGAAAAGTCATACCCCATGTAGGTATCTATCCTAAGGAAGTAGGAAATCCCTGAACAAAGAAATCATGTCTATCCTCTTATCTCCCATTTCTCTAGTGATTATCACAGACCCAAGGTCAGAATAAATGCATGGTTGAATGCATAAACAAAGATTTATATAGGAAGATGATTATGGCAGCATTATTTAAGAAAGAAATCCGAGAAAAGTCTTCACGAAATATGACAACCCGTATGATAGAATATTATGCAACCATTAAAATGACATTTTGAAAAATATTTAGGAAAAGTGCGAATTATTCACAGGATAATGTTAAGGGAGAAAAAGCAATAACTGGGATACAGAGTCGTGCATGACATGTGGTGTCATTCGAAGTTTATAAGACATGTATATGTCCATACAGACTGGAAGGAAAGAAATTCAAAACTCGGCTAGATTTAACTTTGAGTGTTCAACCGTAGGTAATTCCTTTTTATTCTTTATGTTCCTTGTGGGTCTGTGTTTCCAGATTTCTATAATGATGATTCGATAGTCTTACAATCAAAGAAAGAATTTTTTTTTCACATATATTGGGAACCACTCATTAAGGATCGTTGAAAAGAAACAGGGTCTACAGTCAATAGAGAGACATTTTGGAACTGGGTAGCAAACCCCACAAGAGTGAGAATGTTTAATTCCTTAGGGTTTAACCAATGAAGACAGAACTCAGGGGGCATGCCTGGGTATGTTGCGAGGAAATCGCTAGCAGAGCACGTTGTGAAGTAGCATCTCCAGATGGGAAGCTCATCGGATAATGTAAAAATATGTGAGATTTTATTCCCAAGAACCGCTCCTGTGAATCATTTATTGTACGCTGGCCTTCTTGTACGAATCGGGGAGCTTTGCAACCTAATTTTAATTTCTAATGTGCCTGGTGCTTCTCCTCAGTTATTGTCTCTGTTTAAAATCCATTAGTATAGATGAAGGAATCTGCTTATACTTTATGTACCTAGTTCTATATTATTTTTGTGCATTTATAACTGGCCTCTGGAGTTTAGTCTCCCCCTTAATGATTTAGCTGTGCAAGATGTTACACCAATTTATTAGACGGAAGAAGAGGAGCATGCTATGCATATTAAATGTGAAGATTTTTCCACAGTCTGCCGCACAATCAAGAAGAAGGGCTTCTTTTACCTTGTACCAGATGCGACTCTTGGAAAAGATTTCCACGGGTTGGCACGCTGGTTCATTAATTCCGAGACCGGTCTGAGTCCTGTAAGATCCTGGGACAGCTTGCATCTGACAACTGATTCTCCCATTTATCTTGTCGAACAATGTGATTGAATTGGGGCTGCCACAGAAGGCTCTGTGGGACGTACGGGCACACTCCAGTCTCTCCAGCTTCAAGGGCACCTCTCTTTAGTCAATAAGTCCCTAGAATGTCAGGAGCCTACAGAGTATTTCTTTTTCAGAAGCCGGGGAAAGAATGCCAAACCAGAGACTAGCATCCCCTGGGCTCACCTCCCCACGGACAGTGGCTCCACTCCCGCACGCCCTCCTCCCCTCCCCATGTATTGTAAGGGACATCCTGGTGGAGAGTGCTGGCAGGGTACCATGGATGGTGGTGGTTGGTTGCCCATCCACTGGTTTTGGTGCCTCCGGGAGACTTGTCGATCACAGCGTCCCATCACCCCACTCTGCACCACAGAAGTGATCTCATAAGCAAAGAATGGCCAGTAAGAACATTCCACGCTCGTGACCACAGTGACTGGGTCAAGGATGGCCATGGGACATCAGCAGGTCCAATCAGAGATTTCCGTGTCATTGAAACTTTGGGAAGTTTTCCTCCTCCACTAGTGTGGGAGCTAGAGAAATACGAGTCCCGGAATGCCAGAGGTCGAGAGTGGGGGCACCAAGGGCAAACCAGCTAGGTTCCTAGAGCCCTTCTGCCTTTGCCCAAAGTGTGGTCTGATCTGAGGAGCTGTCCCTTAGTTTCCTCTCCTGTAGAATGGAGCTAATAACTGCACCCACCCTCACTGGAGCACGCTGCAGATAGAACAAATGATCTGCTATCCAATGCTCAAGAAGCACCAACTCTAGGGCAGGCCCTGCCCAAGCCTCAGCCTGCGACCCCCTCTTCGTTATCTCGCTTGCCACCTGCAGAGAGCTGCTAGGGAATCAGGTCAAGCAGAGACGAGCGGGGCTGAGGGATAAGGGATGTAAGTCACGCACATGGTTACATCTCCTGGATCCCGCATGCCTTGAGGTCTGTCCACCCCTGCATCCCCCAGGAACAAGTCAAAATTTCTCCTTTGCTGAAGCCAGTTTGCGTAGAGTGTTTATTACCTGCAGTGAGTTCTGATCACTAGAAAGCAATGCATAACCCAATCTCTGAAAAGCAAAAATGTCTTTGCTTCAAGTTATAAACTGCTTTTACCCCCTCGAAAGAAGATCCCTTTCTTGAAAAATTTCTGGGAGGGAAACATTAGAGCTGAATTTCTTTTCTGATTCAAGTCCCAAAACTCACCATCCTGAGAGTCAAGGAAAGTTATGGGGCTGGTCATCTGGTGATTTTTCTCTCTTTCTGGAATATATTGTCCTTTTAACAGCAAGTACCATTTGTATTTGCTGCAAGTAGAATTTTCGATTACTCTCCTGACATCCAGATCAGTCATTGCTTTTTATTATGCTCTGGATTTGGGAAGAAATATGCTCCTGACAGCAACTTTATTTGAATTCTTCTGCTTAGGTTAATAGCAAATAAAGGCCAAGATCACCACCAGGTCCAAACCAACAGGACTGAGTTTGTTCTAATGGAGGCAGCTATTTAAGATGCTTTTCTTTCACTGGTGCTGTGCCCACAGTCTTTACGACTGCATATTATCACCCTTTCAGAAGCTGTTTGCCTTGGTCGTAACCTAAAGTGGTGCTTGGCTCGTATAGGTATTCTCTCCTTTCCCCAGTATTAAACCAGAAACTGTTCCTTGAGCCAGGCAGCGGGCTAAGCCCTTCACCTGCCTCATTTTACTTAATGCTCATCCAGCCCTGAGATGCAGGTGACGCATCCCAATTTTATGGATAAGCAAACAAACACACCCAGAAAATTGAAGTAGCATGCCCAAGGTGAAAAGCAAAATGAGTGACAGACCCAGGAGTCAGACCCGGGCCCATGTGAGCTAGAAGGTGCTTTGAGTCTCTACCGCTATTCAATCTGTCACAGGCACAGGAGCCCCCAGACAGATTCATTCTATACGGAACCCTGTGAACTCATCCACCTGCCAGCAGGGACTTTATCACACATTAGTTCTCAACCCCACTCTTACGTTTTGACTAAGCTTCCAGCATGCAGTTAGTGTGCACATGGAAAGTGTGGTTGGGAGAATTACCTGCCAGTCATTTGTGAGCCTCAGAGATGTCCGTGGAGATACTGATGTGCCATTACAGGGTAGTAAAGTAATCTAATTCCAGGCCACGAAGCCGTTCCAGTCTCCAGAGCTGTGACCGCCCCCTTCAGACACACAGCCATGGCTGTGTTGTTCTTTTCAAACAGCAAGAGTTGTTCTTTTCAAACAGCAATGTCTCCTATACTCTCTCCTCCTCTTCCTCCTCTTCCTCCTCTTCTCCTCCTCCTCGCCCTTCTCCTTCTCCTCCTTCTGCTCTCTCTCCTCCACTTTCTCCCCATCTTTCTCTTCCTCAAGCTAACTCAAGACTTTCACCAACCCCTACACCCTATAAAGATCAGCACGACACATTCAAAGACTTATTGGATGTTTGGAACACCCTCGGCACACATCAGGGAGATGGATACAAGAAACACAGATCAGCCCTGCCTCCTGCGGCCTGAAAGACACCAGCTGTCTTTCCAGTAACGCTTTGATGCCTTCTTCGGGCCTCTAGGAGAAACTCAGAAATGGCCCTTCAGCAAGCCAGAGATAACATGGCTCTTGCGGAGGCAGACAAGGTGAACACACCATCTCTGCTGTCGACAGCTCTGTAGCACTTGCTTTGAGCTTTTCTTCAAACGTAGGCGTGCCCCGAGTCCTGAGCCCTCGCTAGAGCCCTGCAAGTGGTCAAGTCAAGACTTTGCTTAGATCCAAAAGCTGGGTGACTCCACTAAAAATAAATGCTTTGTGTCACTCTCTGTGGGAAAATAAAGACCTCAACCACATCTCACACAGCTAACTCAGCCAAAACAAACAAACAAACAAAAAACCCAAATGAGGCAGACATTGACAGTACCAGAATTCCAATCTGGAGAATAAGAAGCACAACTTTCCAAAAACTGGGGGCTGCCCACGATTAGCCGCATTTCAGGACTGACATCATGGTCTTCCTCAACCCCGCCTTCCCTTCTGATGCCAGTGACACATTCAGAGGGCTCCCAAAGCCACACTCGGTCTTGGTAATTCTCCAGAAGACCCCCACGGAACTCACAGAAAGCTGTGACACTCACGGTCATGGTTTATTGTACGGAAAGAATACTAACCCAATGCAGCCCAAGGAAGAAGTACATGAGGTGGAGTCCGGGAGGGCTCGAAATGTACAATTTCCATCTTCGCTTTCCCTGGAATCAGAGCACATTACCTTCCGCTTCGATGCGACCACATACATGAAGTATCGTCAGCAGGGGAGCTTACCCTCGCTTCAGCGTCCAGAGTTTTTACTAGGGTTCATCACAGAGGCATGGTTGATAGGATTACTTATGCGGTGGAATTCAGTCTCTGGGTCCATCGATACCAATAGCCAACCCCTGACAGCATCACGACATCGGTCTTTCTGGCGTGGCCTGCCTCCACCCTATATCCAGCATGGCTGGCTTCCATGCTCAACAAAGACACTCCTACGGGGTATGGTAAAGATCACCTCCCAGAAGCCGAGGTCCAAGGCCCGATAATTCTTTTCTTTCTTTTTTTTTTTTTTAACATGTATTTATTTTTGAGAGACATAGAGACAGAATGTGAGCAGGGGAAGGGCAGAGAGAGAGAGGGAGACACAGAAACCGAAGCAGGCTCCAGGCTCTGATGAGCCATCAGCACAGAGCCCAACGTGGGGCTCAAACTCACAGACCGTGAGATCATGACCTGAGCTGAAGTCGGCCGCTTAACCGACTGAGCTACCCAGGCGCCCCCAGATATTTCTTTAGGCAAAGCCAAATTCTTTACATCCAGGGAGGCAGACATAGAGAGGCCGACTGGGTGCAGGGGGTGTGCAAAGGCTGTGGCCAGAAGGGTCCTGAGGGTGTGGAATGAGGAGGTCCATTTGGGAGAGATTAAATTGGATTTCCCAAATCGGAATTTCAGAATGGATGGGGTCAATTGGAAGCAATGAATCATTATTATTTCAGGACTGTTAATTGCAGCCTCTCCTCCTCTCTCTCTCCCATATGGACTCCCCAGCAGCCGGGGCCAACCCTGCCCACAACTTACCCTTCCTTCCCCGCAATCAGAGCTAATGCGTTCATAAACCCAGGGCCACAGACCAACTAATTATAACGCACTCGCTTGCCTTTATTTTAGACTCTGTATTTCCCTGCTTGTTGAGCGGAGAATTGTAACCCTATTATTAATTCATTAAGAAACATAATTTCATGCAAAATAATGTGTTTACCCTCTTCTATCAGGTTAAGGTAGTGTGATTATTGGAGCCGTGTCAGGGAATGGACGACGGCTCCCCAGGGGGGCATCTGGAGCCGCTTAATTTCTCGTCGGTCAGATGCACGGAGCCGAGGAGACTTGACTGTGGTTCGGATTTTTTGGTATTGTTCTATTCAGATCTACGTGAGATATCTGGTAGAAGACATTAAATGAGAGGAAGATGCTTGGGAAAATATTGTTTGATTGTGTTTTTATCCGGTTGGTATGAGATGATCTTCTACGCCTGGGCTTGGTGTTGCCGAAAAGGGTTCACTTACATCCCGTAAGCGCTTGGCGAAAGGAAAATCAGTGCCTTTCTCTTTCATGTGGAAAACCGAGATTTTTTGTTTTCCATGGATGAGTTGCTGGGAAAGACCCAGCCAGGAAAGAAGATGCAAGCAGGCCTGCTGTGCCGATCCCCGTCCTCCGCCAGCGGACCCCAGATCCCGCTCAGACACGACCGATCCCCTCTGACACCCGCTTCGACACCTTCCCCGGGACTTAGGGTGCTGTGGATGTCCTCCGTGCCGGCCCGCTATTCTGATCGGGTCAGGACTTGAATTAAAATAATCAGATTTGAGTACAGTGGAAGGATGGGTTTCACCATTTTGCCACTTTCTTCTTCCTAAATAACCTTCCCTATTTTTTTGTGACTTTTGACCCCTGGGGTTGGACATAAGATCCTTCTTTTTCATTTTTTAAAATGTTTTATTTATTTTTGAGAGAGAGAGAGAGAGAGAGAGTGTGTGAGCAGGGGAGGGGCAGAGAGAGAGGGAGACACAGAATGTGAAGCAGGCTCCAGGCTCCGAGCTGTCAGCACAGAGGCCGACGCGGGGCTCGGACCCACGAACTGCGAGATCATGACCTGAGCCGAAGTCAGTCACTCAGCGCAGAGCCACCCAGGCGCCCCAACATAAGATCCTTCGTAAATGAACAGGAAGACAAATGGACATAGAGAAACAGCAGAAACATCCCCAAGAAACAAGCAGGCGGCGAGCTAGAAGCGGGTCTTCCCAGGTGTTGGCATAAACCACAGAAGAAGGAAAAGAAAGGGAGCCAGAGGAAGGACCGAAAAAAGGATACATTTACAAATTGTACCGAAGTGGAAAATACCGTGGCAGGCGGCTGGGGGCTGTCAGGGGGAATTGCTTTCTGTTCTATATTAACGTTCTCGGTTCTTCCTCCCGCGAATGACTAATCTTGTTTTCCGTGAGGACGCTTTTTCTAGTACACTCTACTTTTGTTTGTTTTCTCTGGTAAGTGTCGATAACTCCTCTGCTTTGCAAGGGCTGCCTGCCCGGGAAGGGCCGGATTCGAGGCGTCCTATAGTTGGATGTGACCTCAGCAGGGACTCTGCGCAAAACAGCCCTGTGACCCCAGGGCAGTCTCCCCAGCGCAAAATGCAAGCAGGAAGGGCCCAGGAGTCAATTTCCTGAGCTCCCGGTGAAACCCGTTTGAAAAGCCAGCTTGGTTTCGCAAATGCAAATAACGCCTTGTCCTGAGTAAAACCTTTGCTTTGTTTTGTTTCCTTTTCCTAGGAAGGCACCTTGGTCCTTCCCTCTCTTGCAGTCTAGGGACTCCTAACCTATTGCTTTGGGGCAAGTTTCACCTCTTGGGGTGGAGGAAGGCAGCGCTTGACGCCTGGTGCGACGGACACCCTGATACCTGCACACAAAGCTTGCCCTTTCTCTCCTTAGACACATGTCTGCATGAGGCCCCAAAGAACGTCTGTTCACCCCTAAATTCAGTGGGTGACAAGTAAGAAAAGCTCTAGTTGTAAGACCTGAGTCAGTTAGGGCAAACTACCCATCCACTTGTCAGGAAACGCCCTGGGTGGGCCCCGCCCGGGAGCTGACCCTCACCACATACCCTCCTTCTGTCTCCGAGACCCCAGCGTCCCACTCCCGACACCCCAGCTGAAGCTTCCAGGTGGTACCAGCGTGTATTCAGATACAGTAGTAGAATTGCCACTCTGACTCCAAGAGACCCATGTCAGGGGCGAGCCTTTGGATGAAAGGTATCTTAATTTGGGTCTACCCCCAAGGCAGAGCCTGAGGCAAGGGTTGGGAGCAGCTGGCTCATTTGAGAGCAGACCACAGGGAGCAGGGAGAGTGAGAACGTGAGGAGGAGGAAAGGCCGACTTCGATGTGCACTGTGGACACAGTGCTGCTGGGAGAGGCCACAGCGAGGCTGGGTCTCCTGCTGACCTTCCTGCAGGGGCCCGAAGGGGTCTCTCCCGGCACCGATGGCTCCTCGCAGGAGGTGGGCTGGCGCACAAATCTTACTAGGCTCTGCTCATCTTCCTCCTCCCTCTTTGCATTCCCCACTGATGAATTACCCTCACCACAGAGCCCTTCAGCTAAAACCCCCAGGCCTTCCGAAGGCTGGAACATTCCCCGTGCCCAAGCTTCAGCCCACACTTCTTGATCGCCGTGTGATGCCAACACAAATAACTTTGAAAAGGAGCGCAAAGGGAAAGAAGGCGCTGCATTGAGTAGGATGCTTCTGTGCCCAGGCAGAGCCGCCAGCGAGACCACGCTGGGCCCGTGGGTGGTGGAGCTGCAGGGAACACAGGAATCAAGGCAAGAGCAGCTAATAGAGAGACAGAGAAAGAGAGAGAGAGGGCGGGAGGGTGACGGGGGGGGAGGAAGAGGCAGGAGGGAGGGAGGTTGATGGAGGGAGGGAGGAAGGGGCAGGAGGGAGGGAGGGAGGGTGATGGAGGGAGGGAGGAGGACGCAGGAGGGAGGGAGGAGGAGGCAGGAGGTAGGGAGGGAGGGGCAGGAGGAGAGAGGCCAGCAGTCGCTTCCCTAACCATGAGCAGAGCAGAGCATCCGCAGGAAGCTGGGAGGCGCTGCCGGGCCACAGGACCCAGGACACCCGGCCCAGGAGCCCCAGACTCCCGGACTGGGTTTTCAGGGACCACAGCCTTCACTCTGACTCCCCGTGTGAGCTGCCCCCGCACAGGTGTGCAGGGCGCCCGAGGGCTACTGCGTGACACCTGCATCCTGTCCCGTCCAGGGCAGAGCCCCAGCGTGGCAGTCTGGTCAGGACTCAGGCAGGACATCCAGCGGGGCTGTGACCCACGGACTTCCCTCACTTCTGTCTAGAAGCACCCCATGACGGAGTACCCCGAGGTTCACCCGCATCCTCTCGTAGATCAAGAAGCACCCCTTCTGATGCACGGGGCGGTCAGCCCCAACGACGAGTCGACAGAGAGAGCGAGCCTTGGTCTCAGGCCCCCACAAACCCCACGGGGACCTGAACTTCGGCTCTTTCCTGCTGTGTGCCCTGGGGCAGCCCCTGCTCCCTCTCTGTGCCTCCGCATCCTCCGGTATGAAGTTGGGGCTGAGCTCCCCGCCTCACAGGATTGTGCTGAGGCACTTGGCTCGCAGGACGGACTGGACGACCATCGGCCTGCAGGAAAACATGCGCTCCTTTCTCTTCCAACGCGCCCAGCTGATAAGCTGACATCTGGATCCGTCCCAGCCCTGAGCGGAACCCACAGTGGGAGGGCACCCCAAGGCCAGAAAGAATTCTCCATGAAGCAATCGCCCAGCCTGTTTGCTGTCCAGTGATGTACTGGTCAGGCCAGTGTCTTGTCTTGGCACCCCCAGAGGGCGGCATGGATGGCAGAGGAACAAGACCAGTCCCGGGTGTGACCACAAGGCCAGTCCCAGGTGTGACAACTAGTGATCATGGCCGCTGAGGCTGCCTCTCCTTTCTGGGCACCCAGACCATGACGGGCCTCAAAATTCTGAAAAAGACCAAAGTTTTGTCCTGCTCTGTGATGTCACCCAAAGCCGAGAATGCTCAGGCCTGCTCTCAGCGGGGCCCCTCACTCGTGACTGGACCCCTTAGCCTGGCTCTGCATTCCTGTACCGGCTTTCTCCAAGTGAGCACAGGCGGGCACGACGGACTCCTCTGTGCCCTCCGTAGTGTGGCCAAGGCCAGTTCCTCCTTGATTTGCCCCAACCGGATACAACCTTTCTCTTCCGAACTCCCATGGATCTGCATTTGATCCTCTTTAACAGAATCAATTCCTTCCTGCCAGCACTGGCTGACACGTTCCAGGGCCCCGTACTCAATGAAAAGGTTGGGTCTTGTTCAAAAGCAGCCAGAAAGTTCCATCAAAGTTTCCAGCATGAGTCTCCGTCCCTCCTTCCAGTCTCTGTCTCAACTTCCATGGTGTTTTGGATTTTCTATTTCATGTCCTTTTAATTTTTTTCTATTTATTTTGAGAGAGAGCTAGAGAGGGGCAGAGAGAAGGAGAGAGAGAATCCCAGACAGGCTTCCATGCTGTCAGCACAGAGCTGGATGTGGGGCTCGAACTCACAAACTGTGAGATCATGACCTGAGCTGAAACCAAGAGTCGGATGCTTAACCGGCTGAACCACCCGGGCGCCCCTATTTAATGTCTTTTTAAGGGAATAAAAATTGAGATTTTAAGTTATTAGCATGAGTTTTACCTTTCCTGTTGACTGTGTGCAATCCCGGTTGTAAATGCAAAGACAAGAGGATTTAACTTGTATGTGGAGTCACTGAAGCGACACCACCCGTGTGTCATGGCTCATCACGCGTGTGTCACGGGCAGGGCGGCTTGGCGATGTCTGGCCTGAGGGAGCAGCAAGAATGCCCCATGCACACGGGCGGCAGGAACCCACGCTCGTCACACCAACGGCACGTCCTTGCTCGTGTGCACGCTCTCCCGTCCCAACAGACTTCACTTACACAGGAGGAAAGAAAAAACAATTTCAAAATGGCGGCTGCAGAGCATGAACCCACCTTGGGCTCTTCTGAGCATGACCCTGTGTGACAGAGCAGATCACACACCCAGGAAGCCGCCTCCTCCCTGCTTTGTTTCATTGTTGGTTGAGACACGGCTTCCCTCTGCCACCAGACTGTGAGCTCATTAAGGAAGGAGCCTGAGCCTCTCCAGTGTCTTCCATGAGGTGAACGAGTGAATGGATGATGGATGGATGGATGGATGAATGGACAGTCAGCACTGTGTTTAAAGTCAGGACACACTCCATCCTAATTCCCAATGGGACCATATTAAGAGGTGGGCCTTTGGGAGCTGAGTAGGTCACAAGGGTGGAGTCCTCATAAACAGGATTAGTGCCCTTATAAAAGGGACCCTCCAGAGCCCCTCTCCTCTCTACCAGCAGCTAGGTCTTCTCACCAGACAACAAATCTGCTGGCACCTTGATCTTGGACTTCCAGGCCCAGAGCTATGAGAGACAAACGTATAAATCTGTGCATTCTTGGGACTGCAGCCCAAACACTCCAAGACAACACTCAAGCCAGATTTCAGGACGTCCACGTCAACTTTGAAAAGCAGAGGTGGCCAAATTATAATGGCCCACACTTCTCTACAGGGGATGTGGGGGGGTCCATGTGAAAAAGCTGTGATTTTCGGATTTCACACATGAGAGAGAAATACTCCCCCCTTTCAGCAGAGGGGAGCACAGTTCCCGAAAGCACATACGTGCAAGTGGACGACCCAGAGCCGCTTGGCCCGAAGCATCCAAACACCTCCGGCTGGAAATCATTCATGTATCCATTTCCTCCACAAATGGATACGTAGTAAGTGCCTACTATGTGTGCTGGGGCGCGTGAGTGAAGAAAATGGGCTCCTGAGCACTTTCCAGGGAAGAGACAGACAGCAGACGAAACACCTGAGTAGGAAGAGAAGACAGTGTGAAGAAACCTGAACAGAGGGGACGGGGCGCTGGGGGCGTGCGGTGGGCGTCTCGGTCACTGACTGAGAGACGCCCTCTCATAAAGACGATGTTGGAGCAAGGGCTTGAATGAGACAGAGTGAGCCCGGGAGCTGTGCAGGGGGAGAACGTTCTAGGCACACTTAGATGCTCGCACAGTGTCCGGTGAGTGTTATTGGGCCTCCTGGAAAGAAGGACCAGGTGAGGTTCCCACAGCTGTGCTGCCGGCTCCCAGGTGCCACCACCCCTTGTCACGACACCAACCCTGCCTGACTCGGCACGCTGTAGGGGGGTGCCTCCCATGCACGAGGCTGGAAGACCGCAGCGGAGACACTTCTGGGGACTTTCTGGGGAGTCTCACGTGGCTTCCGTAACAGAACACCAGAAACAGGGGATCGCGAACGACAGGAATTTACCGTCTCCCAGTCCTGGGACCCAGAAGTCCTAGATCGAGGTGTTGGTGCGGTCGTGTTCCCCCCGAAGGCTCCAGGACAGGATCTTTCTGTGCTGGTGGCCCCAGCTGTTCTCGGCTGGCAGACGCGTCTGGCCAATCTCTGCCTCCATCTCCACATGGTCATCGCCCCCTTGAGTCTCTTCCTTGAAGGACTCCAACATGTTGGATGAACATAACTTCATCCTAACTTGACGACACCTGCAAAGACCCTGTTTCCTAATTAGGTCACCTTCACAGCTACCGGGGCACGAGGACTTCAGCATGTCTTCGGGGAAAACACAACTTAACGAGGCAGTGGAGGAAAGACAATTGTTCTGTTGGCCCACACAGAGATCGTATCATTCTGGGAGTTCATACGCTTGACGGAGTGAAGACAGGCCGCCTACATGTCCCCGCTGAAGGTGATACTGTCAGTGTCTTTCCTGTCACTCGGGGCCGAGCAGACACAGGTGTTCTGGTTGGGAGCAGCATTGCCCATTAATTACTGGCTGCCGTGATTTCTGTGGGGAGATAATTACTCAGTTTTGTTCACTCTAACACAGGAAGAATATGCTCCCATCCAAGCTGGGTACCGCCACGGTCTCCTGGGTAACCCGGGATGTCTCCTGGCTTCTGGCGTCTCATTTCTGGTTTCCAACTTTCTAATGCTTTTGGTCGGCAATTCCCCGTGGTTGAATCCTTCCGGCTTCGTCTTTATTAAAAGTCTTTAGATGTTGAATTTAATCTCATTTTGGTATTCATGGGGAACATACTCAGAGTTTTGCTTGGTTTTTGTTTTTCCAAAGGACTCAGAAAATTAACTCCTATGAACAACTGTGTCGCTCCTGTCCCTCATCGAACATTCCTTGTATACCTGTACCCAGAAGCCTCTAGGTTTTGTGTTTCTTGAAACAATAAGCGAAGAACAATAAATTTCCACTTGGGGTTGTTGTCTTGGACAGATGGCTCAGCACTTTCTCATTTAGCACAAGAACAATGACGTGGGATTTTTTTTCCCTTCCCTACCAAAGCTTGCTGTCTTTATATTTAATTAACTATTCTGCTTTTAGACAGTAAATCAAGCAACGAATTCCCTGGTCATTAAAGGTGACTGCAAAGCCTTGTGGGTAAAGCCCTGTGCCTCAGATTTTACTAAGCTGCTAAATCCAAACTTGGGCTTAATGAAAGGAGCAAAGACCAGGAGTCAAGAGTTGAGGATTGCCATTCCGACTCTAGCATTTAATCACTGGGTGACCTTGGGGGAGCCCTGTCACTTCTCTGGGTCCTCCTTCCGCCTCTGCAAAATCAAGATCATACTACCTGCTCTCTGCTTAACTCGCAGAGCTGTTGGGGGAAAGACAGCGAGGAAATTAATGCAAAGCCATCTTGGAAAAGATAAGACGCTGTTTAACAAGAGCATTTTATTTTAGCCCCATACATCTCCCCTGAACTCATTAGCTGCCGAGTCAAGGGCACAGACGCCGAACCAGGCCAGAAATTATCTGGGGATGACTCCTGAAGATCATGAAACATATTTCCTTGTGTCTTCAGCATGACCTTCAAAAGTTTTCCCCGTAACTAAGCACCAGAGAACTCGACGGAGCCACGCCCTTGCTTGGGTAGGCTTACAGGCCATGATAGGAAAGTCTTGACACAGTCGTTATATTTTAAAAAGAAGACCCCTCTTAGCCAGGATGATCGACATCCTTCCAAACGCCAAGGCTCCAGATGGAATAAACACAAGCAGGTCGAAGATGCTAGGATGGCGGGGAACCGTGCACCAGAAGGCGTGAAAGCAGTCTCTGGAATATGTGTCTCTAGCCTGTGGCTCTTCGTCTCGTGGGATGCGTTTGAGAAGCTGACGTGTTCCTTCATTGCACGGAGCCCCTGCATTACTAGAGAAAGACCAGTGCCCAATGCACTGCCTCCCTCCAACCTGAGGCCGTCCCTCCACCGGGGGCCCAGGGGCAGAGAGAACGGTTCCTTCCCCACTGGAAGGGAGGCGCTGGGGCCTGGCAGCCGGTCAGCGTTTACTGAGAACGGGGAGAGAAGCAAACACATCCTGACATCTCAGAGATTTGAGCTGGAAGGCCCCGTGGAGATTAGCCGTCAAGCTCGCCAACCTGCCAACAGTTTGCTTTCACAGGGGGGCCGTTTGTTTTGGTTGACGCTCTTTTCCCCGCAAATGAAATCTTATGGTGAAAGGTATGTTTGAAAAGGGACCAAGCCTGGCCGCCAAGGTGGAGGTTGGGAGGGCTGTCTCTCTCCCCTGCGATGGGGAATCTGGTCTAACCCCTTACTGCTCACAGACGAGGGAAGGGAGGCTGGGAGACAGGATGGGTCTTTCTCAGGGTTGCACAGTTAGCGGCTGAGCTGGCACGAGCCCCAGGTCTGCGGACTCCCTGTCCAGGGCTCCGTGAACCTCCCGCAGTGAGCACGCGAAATGCAGCTGGCACACCTCCCCTGTGTGCTCCGGCCCCTCACTGACCGGCTCTCTGCTGAGACACAGGCGTTCTGCCTTCATTTCTTCCATTCTGAGCTACTGGCCACCTACCAGCTACCGTGCCAACGATGAAAAGTATCTCTTTTTTTATGGTCTCTATCGTATGCAAACACTAGTGCAGAACACCCAACGGCACTATTTTGGTGACAAGAGACGCCAATTCAAAAGGGCTCAAGCAAGAAAAGATCGTCTGATGGCTTGTATACCTGTCATACATCCAGGGGTTCAAGCTACTGTTTCAGGACCCTGTGTCTCTCTTCCTCCATCCCTCCCCCCATCTCCTCCTCTCCCCTCCAACTCCCCTCTCTATCTTTTTTCTCTCTCTCTCTATCTGTCTTCTCCATTGCCTTCCATTTCATTTTGTTCCCAGACACACTGTTACCTCATGGTGGCAGAATGGCTGCCAGCGCTCCAGGCTTCCAACCCCAACCCCACGGCTCCAGGAAGAGAGACTCCATCCGCCCAGTGATTCCTACAGAAACCCTGGGCCCAACTTGATGGGCAAAAACCTGACCATTTTCCCATCCCTGGGCCCACTTCTGTGGCCAAGGGGACTGGACGTGCAGTCCAACATGCTTGGGACATTCCCATGCCACCCCCCTGGCACTGGGGGAGGCTACCTCCAGCCAGAGCACATGGAGGTCACGTTGAGGGAGGGTGGCCCCCAGGGGAGGTGATTTTACTGCTAGGGGGAAAGGCGAAGGCAAAGTTGAACGGGCAAACAGCAAAGTCTGACATATTACCATCTATCTTCTGCGCTAAATTCTTAGGAAAATGTCAGGATATCAGAGAGATCGTTTATTCAAAGAAACCGAAAAATGCAATGTTTAATTTTAAATGTAATCCTTCAAAGGATTAAATAAGAATCAAAAAGCCAAATTCCAGAGATGTTCATAATCACGCTATTTAAATAGTAAAACAACGGTTCTGCCGTGGCCGGACATTTAGTTAAGGAAATCACGGTGCACCCTCCTAGAGCAACGTTACGCGGCTTTTAAAGCGATAATTACGACGACTCGCAACGGGAGAAATGCCTCCGAGAGAAAGTAAAATGAGGCCATAAAGCACATCGCATCTCCGCCGTGTTACACACCGACCAAAATACCCGACGCCCGGGCACACACTGGAAGGGGACGCACAAAAGCGGGACTCGCATCTGTTGGCCTAGCAAAGTGGCAGGTGACCTTGTGTGTTCTCAGTAACTTCGACAAGAAAAACCTCTCAGATGAATGAATCCAATGCAATGGAACCCTTCTCTTGGCTGGCGAGCTCGCTAGGCAGGCTCTGACGGGCTCCCCCAGGCCCCTGTTCTCTCCCCAACCAGAGCCCCCGTCTCGGCCACCAGAAAGAGAAGCTGGGACCCAGCGCATGAAGCCAGGTGAATCTGGAGGCCGGCCACGGACCCTGAGGTGTCCCTGTAAGTGGGTGGAACGTGACTGCGGGGTGTGTGCTGGACTGTGGAGTACCTCCCCCCTGCTTTGTATCCTTCCCAGAACCTCAGGTCGTGACCATATTTGCAAATACAGTCACGGCAGAGGTAACCAGTTAAGATGAGGTCCCACTGGAGTAGGCTGGACCCTTAATCCAAGATGCCTGGTGTCCTTATGACAGCAGGAGAGGCAGGCGTGCAGGACAGAAGCCCCTGGGATGACAGAGGCAGACACGGAAGGGACACATCTCTAAGCCAAAGAATGCTAGCTGCCGCCAGAAGCGGACGTTGCAAGGAAGCATTCTTTCCTGCAAATTCCCGGGAAGCAGGACCCTGACAACGCTTTGAACTGGGAGAGTCAATACATTTCTGTTGTTTTACACCCCCTAGTCTGTGGTTTTGTGATTGGCGGCCCCATGACACTAAAACAGGTGCGACACCCAAGAATCCAGATGGGTTGGGGCCCCTGTCAAATCTGCCAGAAGCCAATGGAAAGGGGCTCCAGGTTGGACCGTAGAAGGGAGCTGGCAAGGCAGAGGCTGGTCCTGGGGCAGCTGGGTCACTAGACGGGCGAGCCTGCAACCTCCAGCTCACACACGGCCTCCCTGGCGCAGGCTGACCGAGCACCTCCTCGGCGCTCCTGTTGCACCTGATTCCAGGGAGGCGGGCAGGCAGGGTCGTGTCCCTGGGCCCTGCCCTCCAGGTCCATTTCCCCAGTCAGCTAGTGAGCTTCGTCTGGGCCTGGCTCACATCTTGTTAGTCTGCGGGGTCCTGAGGTCTCACAGGGCGCTGACACGTGGCCGTGTGGATGGATGAGTGAAGGAACTGGACGGATTGGCAGGTGCAGAGAGACAGGCTGGGGACAGGCACCCTCCCCAGAGTAAAGAATCAGCTCAGTCCCTCAGCCCACCTAGAAGATCATAAGGCAGCTGCCTTGCCAAAAGCCACGCAGTGAGCCACAAACCCAGGCGATAACCCCAGAAGTGCCAGCTTCAAGGCCTCCTCTTGTTCCCTTGTCTCCCGAGGTGCCGTCCAGCTAGTCAAGTGGGTCTTTCTCATCCTCGCTGTCACTGACCTGGAGTAGCCGAGCCCCCGGGGAGTGGAGCCAGACCATCAGGGCTCGAACCTCGCCATAGCCACTTCCAGAATTCAGAGCCTGGCCGTGTTGCTGGACCTCCGTGAGCCCACTTTCCTCATCCGTAGAATGGGATTCAAACGCGTCTGCCTCACGGAACTGTTGCAAGGATTAAGTACTGTGGGGTGAGGAGAGTGCCTGGGGTACAGCACGTGAGCAACACGGTTCTTCCCACGTAACAGCGACAGCGCTCTGCCCCCCATCACAACCCCCTTGGGTTCTTGAGGTCCCGGCTCACGTGAGGAGGGAGAAGAAAGGATAAATAACGCCCTACAAGTCAGAGCTCTTCCCTTACCGCTTAGTAACACCCAAATCTGTTCCAAGCACCAGTCCTTAAAAGCCCAAGCTCTGGCCCGAGCCACAGTGCGGCTCTCCGAAAAATAATGTGAGCCACATACATCATTTTACATCTTCTAACAACCACACTTAAAACACTGCAAGAGAAAAATGGATAAAATTCATTTTTCATTTTTATACGATTTTATATTGCGTTATAACATTTAACCCAATCTATCACAAAATAAGATCATTGCAACAGATAATCAATATAAACATTATTAATGAAACATTTTATATCCTTTGTGTTAATACTAAGTCATTGAAACCCAGTGGCTGTTTGACACAGTCCATCTTACTTAGACTAAGCACATCCAAACCACTCAACGGCCACATTTGGCTCCTGGCCACCATATTGGATAGCACATCTCTGGAGGCAAAATCAACCTATTTTCAACCAAACTGGAGGTATTGGAATGCCACCTGAGAACCAGATGTGGGTTTCTTGTGTCTAAGAGGTAGACGGGGTGATGTCATCCATGTAAACCAGCCCCGGCTGTGGCCCAGAGAGCATCTTCTCCACCGGGGGCGAAGGTTGGGTGGACCCTTCTGGAGGGGAGGAGCCTGGCCACAATGCCACTGCCTTAAGACTAAAGTAGAGCCAATCGCTTGGTCCACCCTTACTGTAGCTACAACCATTGGACCTTTCCATAAGCTTAGTTCTCACTCTATAGTCAACAATAACTCCCCGTCAAGCTCGGCTCTGATGGAGAAGGCTTTGGGATGTGGGTCCCACGGGAAACACCACAGAAGTCAAGTCGAGAATGCTTCAGAACTTCATGGGGCTTGGGTGGCAAGAACCACGTTCCAAAAACTACAAGTAAATTCTTGTCTCTTTGGGGCCAGCCTGCTACCTACACACCACAGAACCCCTGGTCCCTGGGCTGCACAGACCCCCTGAGACCTTCCTGGCTGATTTCCCAGGGACCAGACCAGGGTGCCTGAATGAGCAAAGCCATAGCTGGCAAATGCCAGCCAAGACTTAGCTCCGCCTCCCCGGGCTTATGGAGGGAGGCTCAGCACAGAAGAAAAGCTCTCATTTTGGCATCAGGCAACCTTGGGATTGGATCTCGGGCGTCCCGCTCACCAGTGTGTGACCTTGGGTAGCTTGATTGGTCTCTATGCTTCTTGTTTTCTCTATGCATAATGCCGTAGAGGGCATCGCCATTTCAAGGCAGGTCCTGAGGGTGAAATGAGCTGCAGATTAAAGCACCCAGCACAGTGTCCAGCCCATAGCACCCATCACTACAGGGTACCTGATGCTTTGCAAGAATTAGAGAGACCACGGAGCGTGGCATTAAGACACAAACCCTACGTTCAGACTAAATTCAAATCCCCATTCCACCATTTGTAGCTGTGACACTTGGGACAAACCACCGAAACTCTCAGAGTCTCCATTTCTGTGTCGGTAAGGTGAGAATAGGGTACCTGTCTGTAAGGGGATGAGCCCACATATGCAAATGTGCTCACCATGTTGACTGGCACCTGGTAAGAACCATGTGTCCAGTAATACCCTCTGTGTGTGTGTGTGTGTGTGCGCATGCCTATTTATTCTGAAAATGTGGAAAAGAAAGGTTCCTAAGAATATCCAAACAATCTTACCTAAATCGTGAAGAGGTTGGACTAGATAATTGGTAATAATGATAATAATACAATGGTGGCGATGATGGTGATGATGGTGATGATGGTGGTGATGATGGTGATGATGATGATGCTGATAAAGGTGATGATGTTGATGGTAATGGTGATGATGGTGGTGATGATGATGATGATGGTGATAGTGGTGGTGATGATAGTGATGGTGATGGTGATGATGATGGTGATGATGATGGTGCTGGTGATGATAGTAATGGTGGTGATTGTAGTGATGGTGGTGACAATGATGGTCATGATGATGATGGTGATGGTGGAGATAACGATGATGGTGAGGAAGATGGTGGTAGTGTTGACGATGTAGCTAACATCTGTGCAGAGCTTGCTATATGTCACTTGGTGCCGAGCCCTTTCCAGGAATTCACCAGACAGAAAGTATGATGAGCCCCACTTAAGAACTGAGGTCCGCAGTCATTAGAAAGTCTTCCCAAGGTCATGCAGCCAATACCAAGTACTGAAAAGCTCTGAAATTCTTTGGCCTTATAGAAGAAAGTAGGAAAAAACCCTGAATTCCCTTCTAAGAATTCGTGGGACTTAGATAAGAGCCCCTGCCCCTGGGATGTGTGGTCAGTGTCAGCAGGCAAGTCCCATTAGGGGTCACAGGTAGAAAAGGAAGAGCAGGGGACCAGGGAGCAGCAAGAGAGGTAAGAACTCTAGGAAGCCGGCTCAAAGGTGGAACAGAAGGAGGCCAGCTGCTGGGGGAGGCAGTTGGGGCCACCAGCCTCCCTGGAGGGGATTTGGCCTTTTTCGAACATTCATGCAAATGCCTCCGGCACAGGTAACATCCAGCTGGCAGCATTGGCTGCTAACAAGGATGGCAGCCTCACAGAGGGTCCCTCTGAGGAGTCACTGGTGGGCACGTAATTGTATTCTCTGTCATTAGCCACCATGCTTTATTGGATTAAGAGCATCCAGCAAAGCCCACAGCTTACCCTCTGACTGGACCCTCTGCACCCCCAGAGGTAGGAGACAAAAAATGGTGACTTCCCACTGCTCCGAGTGGATGGAGTCCTGGCTCTGGCATCTCTGAGTGGCTTTAAGCACTTCACAACAGACTGCTGTCCCTGTCACTAAAAAGTCACACCCGACGCGGTCAAGAACCAGACAGCAAGCCAGTAAACCAACAGCCCCAGAGTCAGCAAAATCATAATTTGAAAATTATAACACCGTCCCCACTCAGTCTATTTTGCACACTTTCAATTGGTCTGTCTAATCTCTTATCTGTAACTATGAAGTTGTATTTCCCTCCTAATAGGCCTACAAATGTTATAGATGATAGTTCAATAGCAGACAGAGTGGGAAGCAGCAGGCATACTGAACAGGGACATTAGCTCCTCACACCCGCAGCCGGCGCTGCCAGACCCCCTCCGTGCCCGGAATCTCAATCAACTCGGCCTCCATCTGGCCAAATGGCTGGAGACACACAGCCTACACACCCCAGGGAGGAAAGTGTGTGTGTGTGTGTGTGTGTGTGTGTGTGTGTGTGTGTGTGTGTGTGGTGGAGGGGTGTTCAGAGTGAGGGGTGGGAGGGAGAGGGCTGTCCCCACTGGGGTCCTTCCCCGGGGGGTTACCCTTCAGCAGTGAGATCCCCCCAGCCCTGTTCTCTTTCCGTTGTCAGGAAACTGAGCTGGTCTCCCACTGCCTTAAGTCTTCCATGGCTCCCCACTGACTAGAGGATATAGCCCCAAGCCCTGAACTTGCACTGTGTTCGAGAACTTTGGTTATATTCCCCCCCGCTCCCCATCTCAGACTCACCATCCCCTGCGGCTCGCTCAGCCTCCTCCGCTGCTCTTCCCTACTGCTGTCCTCTCCCCCACCGCCTCGGTGCCCTCTCTCCTCCTTTCTTTTCCTGGAATACTCCACTCCACCTCCGAAGCCAGTGCAGGTGACAGCCTCCCCCGGGAAGGCCTCCTGAACCGCGGGTACCCACACCTCTGTGGCGGGTTGGTTCCCACAACCCCAGCTCCCCGAAAGATGTGTGAATGAGACCTTATGGCAAAGGGAGTTTCGTACAGGTAATCAAGGGTCTCGAGATGAGATCCTCCTGCACCCAGTGCCAGGCCTCTCTGTCAGAAAAAGGCAGGAAACGGGAGACAGGAGACAGACGCACTGAGAAGGCGTCCACGTGAAGACGGAAGCAGAGGTCAGAGTGACGTGTCTTCATTTTTTTTTTAATTTTAATATTTATTTATTTTGAGAGAGAGAAAGCGCAAGCAGGGGAGGGACAGAGCGAGAGGAAGACACAGAATCTGAAGCAGGCTCCAGGCTCCGAGCTGTCAAAAGAGAGCCCGACGTGGGTTTCGAACTCACAAACCGTGAGATCCCGACCTGAGCCAAACAGGCGCCCTGGAGTGACATGTCTTCAAGCCAAGGATGCCGGCAGTGCCAGAGGCTGGAAGAGGTGGGAAGGACCCTCCCAAGGGCCTTCAGAGTGCGTGTCCTCCTGTTAACACCTTGATTGCAAACTTTTGGCCCCCAGAACTCAGGGCGAATAAAGGACTTGGTCTCGAGGCCCCGGATTGTGGTAGTTTGTTCCGGCCCACTCCAGGAGGCTCCTACCCCTTCCAGCCGGGTTAAGCCCCAGCACACACACCACACACCCCAGACCCCAGCTGACCTCTGAGGCGGCCCCCATATTGAAGTCACGTACCGCAGGCCCTTGCTCACTAGGCTGTCATCTCTGTGTGTCCTGCCCAGTTCTGAGCCTGGGACGTGCTGGGGACACGACACACACCTGTTATGTGACAGAACAAAATGGAACAGGCTGCAGCAGATACCTCCAGGTCCCAGGTGCCAACGGGCCCCTGCCCCCCCCCAACTCTGAGCCCCTCCGCCATGGGTCAGGAGCCCAAGCCTTGCAAGGGTGACAAAGGCAGCTCCCCCTCTGAAACACCCTCAGCATGCAGCTCCCGCCCCGGCCTCCAGCCGCAACTTCACCCACATTTATTCCCAAACGACAAACCCCACAAGTCCGTGCCCCCGGCAAGATCTGCCCTCATCATGACTTTCTCGGGAGGGGCTCACCCATCAGGGTTTACCGGTGCGTCCTCTGCATCATTATGGAGGCGCCGGGCTGGAGTCCCGGAGTCCCAGCTGTCACGGTGTCGTCTCATTTTCTGGCTGGCTCCTGCTCATTACGTCCTGCTCTGGTCTGACCCCCAGCGAGCATCCCTGAAGCTGGGGAGATGCGGCCTGCCAATGGGCACCAGCTTAGCACCTCTGGGTGCACCCCCCTTTCTCTATAGCCTCTCACTCACCGCATCATGCATCACAGGTTTCTGTGCCCATCCACAGCAAGCCCTTGGTGTCACCATCACCCACCTACCACGTCCACTCTGCTGAGCCACGTGCAGCCAGCAAAGGCAGCTCAGATGCTGGCTGTGCCCTCGGGGACTTGCAAGCTGGAGAACAGATTGGAGAAAGATTGAAGCCCAAAGCTTCCGCAGTTCTCAGAGGTAAGTGGGGACCTCAGCCTTCAAGGGGACGCTCAAGAAAGCTTCCAGAGAGGGGATAGGAAGTTGAGCCCACCACTCCTGGAGAAGGGCGTGAGACGTGAGCAGGCAGACAGGTAGGGCTCACCTCCGTCTCTGAAGGAAGAAACCAGAAACGGCATGGGGCAAGGAAGCCGGAGCACAGTGCCCTGGCTGGAGGTCAGATCACGGGCTGGCGGGCTCCCAACTGCTTGGGCTCACCTCCCGGCCCTGCCACCTGCACCGCGTCCAGCTTGTCTCTATTTCGGTGACTCAATGTCTCACCTGTACAAACGCTGAGAAATCCAGGATTGAGCAAAGAGCCTGGTAACGAGGGCCCGCTTCCGATGTCAGCCCCCGTCATTCCTAAGAGAAGGCATGGGGACGGGAGGTCGGGTTTGAGGTTTGGGACTTTGTCCTGCGGGGGAAGGGCAATCGCAGCCTGATTAAGTTAGTGGGGCCCAAGAGAGCTGTGGAATGATGAGTCAGACAGAGAGAGGCTGGGGGTGGGGAGACCGCTAAGTCATCCACGGACAGGGGAAGGGGAACAGGGGGACACAGAAAAGACATTGCCGGGGTCTGCAGAGCTCGAACCTGGTGGGCTAGCCTCAAGGGCAGGTCCACCTTTAGTCCCTAAGCAATGGGACAGTGGGGACCCTTAGGGGGAAGAAGAAAATGAAGAGGGGATAAGGAAGCTTAAAAGGAAGGAAGAGGAGAGATGGGAAGTTCAGGTTCTGTCGTGGTGCTGACTTAGAGTGTGGCTGGACATCTTCCTGGGAGGCTGGAACTTTCTGGAAGCCAGAGGGACAGGACGTTGGGAAAGAGCTGGAATCCCAGATCCAGGTTCCAAAGTCTCCCTCATTCAGCAGAGACACGGGAATCAGAGTGGTCATTGGGAATCTTCTTTTTAAAGCACATGGAAGGATGACCCTGTTAGGAATGTTTTTGTCTAGCCACAGAAAGACAGGGAAAACTCAACTTAAAAATTAGGTACTTTGGGGGCGCCTGGGTGGCTCAGTCAGTTGAGCATCTGACTTCAGCTTGAGTCACAATCTCACAGTTTATGAATTCGAGCCCTGCCTTAGGCCTGCTGCTGTCAGTGTTGAGCCCACTTCAGATCCTCTGTCCCCCTCTCTCTCTGCCCCCTGTCCTGCTCATGCTATCTCCAAAATGAATAAACATTTATTTTTTAAAAAGTAGGGACTTATAGCAGCACTGTCAACAGCAGCCAAATTGTGAAAAGAGCCCAAATCTCCACTGACTGATGAGTGGATAAAGAAGATGTGGTTTATATATACAATAGAATATTACTCAGAAATGAAAAAGAATTAAATCTTGCCATTTGCACTGTGGACAGAACTAGAGTGTATTTTACTGAGCAAAATAAGTCAGTCAGAAAGACAAATATATACGATTTCACTCATACGTGGAATTTGAGAAACTCAACAGATGAACACAGTGGAAGGGAAGGAAAAACAAGATAAAAACAGAGATGGAGAAAAACCATAAGAGACTCTTAAATACAGAGAACAAACTGAGGGTGGCTGGAGTGGAGCTGGGTGTGGGAAGAGGGGCTAAATGGGCGATGGGCATTTAGGGGGGCACTTGTTGGAAGGAGCACTGGGTGTCATATGTAAGCGATGGATCACCGGGTTCTGCTCCTGAAACCAAGACTACACTGTATGTTAATTAACTTGAATTTAAATAATAATAGTAAATAAATAAATAAATAAATAAATAAATAGAAATTAGGTGCTTCTTTTTTCCAAAAAACAAGAAGCTGGAGGTGGGAGCTGCTGGTGCTGGTTCAGCAGCTCAGCCAGGTCGGACCTGGTGTCTCTGTGATGCTTAGTCTTTTTCTCACGGTCCCAAGGGGCACGCCAATGCCCTAGGCTTCAGATCCATATCCAAGGCAAGGGCCATGGGGTGATGCTGTCGGCCTCTGCCCGCTCTACCAGGAAACTCCCCAGAGGACGTGGATGCAGGCTCGCCTCTCGGCACTCTGTCACCTGGCTGCCACCTGTAAGGTTAAGGAAGCCCAGAGAGTGAGATCACCTCATCTCTACCAGGACGGGTACCAGGGGTCAAGCGGAGGGCTGGCCCTGGCTTGGCCGTGCCGGGGTCCACCGTAAAGGGCGACCGGAAAGTAAGCAGGAGACACGGAGGCTGAGAATACCGTGTTTTAGACACCAAGGAAGGAAGGTGTTTAAAATGAATAGAGAGTTTAGGAGCATTAATTTCTCCAGGCAGGACAGACGGTAGTGAAGCAAAGCCCTGGAGGTCCCAGTTCTGGAAGAGAAGAGGGCCGTGAACGGGGGCTGGGTGGTGAAGAAGCGGAAGCCGCAGGAATATTCCAGTAAGTGAACAGCTTGGCACTGGACAGGGCACCGAACGGCATCTTGGGGAGAAGGAACTTGCGTGTCTGTGATGACAGATAGAATAATGGGGCAGGGGGAGGACCACATTCATGCGGGCTGGGGTCAGTGGGGCAGTCAGCCTTGGAAGGAGAGGCCGCTGCTGCAGGAGGGAGAGGAGGAGAGGAGAAGCAAAGCTGGAGACGTTTTCAGAAAGGGGTTGGGTTAGAGCCGCTCTCTGTCTGCTCAGGAACGCTGAGCCATGCATGGGGGCGGTGAACACAGGGGCCACGTTCACTTGGATAGGTCACCAGAGCACACAGGTGGGCCTGTAGGTCCCTGTGCTGAATGAGGCCATGAGAGGCTGCAGAAGGCCAGCCTGCTTGGGGGCAGTTCCCCACTACTTAGGTTGCCTGTGCCTCAGTGGCCCCGGGGCCCACTTAGACACATGGGGCCCACAGGAGCCCCTCTCCATATGCTCGTTGCGTATAAAAGAACTTTGCCCCTTCTGAATGCAGACTTGTTGAACATAACATACTTCTTTGAGGGGAAAAAAAGAAAAAAGAAAGGAAGGAAGCAGGAAGAAAACAGGAAGGGAGAGAGGGCCAGAAGGAAGAAGGGACGAGAGAGAACATCTCTTAAACGGCCCCCGAGCACATCCCGGCCCCGAAGCTGGAAGAGGATGGTGAAGATACGGTGATGGCTGGGCCACATCGGCAGTCACCGTTCCTCGAGCGCCCAACAGTCCCGCGAGAGAAATCCCATTATCATGCTCGTTCACGGGTGGTGGATTTGAGGAACAAAGAGTCGGGTCTCTTGCTCACTGTTTTCTGGGTGGTAAATGACACACCTAAACCTGAACCCAGACAACCTACGGCCAGAGACCATCACTTTGTTGCTTAAGGCAAACAACAGGAGGCTGGGATTCGGGTGAAGATTGGATTAGGTCCAGCCACAGTGGATATGCAGAAGTGTTAGTCTTTGGGGCCGGGTCTTGGGGGCATCCTGGTCCAGTCCATCTCCCCACTCCAGAAACAGCCATTTTCTGACTTTTATCAGCATCTCAATTTAGTGAAAACTTTTATCAGGAATGGATGCTGAATTTTGTGAAATTCTTTCTTCTGAATCTTTCGAGATTATTGTATGGATTTTCCTCTCGATTTTGTTAATGTAATGAATTATATTGATTGGTTTTTGAACATTAACCTCACTTTGCCCTCCTGGAATAATCCTACTTGGTCATAATGTTTAAAGCCTTTTAAAATGTATTGGATTCAGGGCTCCTGGGTGGCTCAGTCGGTTAAGCGTCCAACTTTGGCTCAGGTCATGATCTCATGGTTTGTGGACTTGAGCCCTGTGTCAGGCTCTGTGCTGACAGCTCAGAGCCTGAAGCCTGCTTCAGTTCTGTGTCTCCCACTCTCTCTGCCCCTCCTCTGCTCACACTCTGTCTCTCTCTCAAAAATAAATGAATATTAAAAAAATTTAAATATATTGTATTCTAATTTCTAATATTTTCTTAACGATGTTTAAATAAACGGGTATGAAGGATATTCTGTAGTTTTCTTTTGTGGGAACCCCTGTGGCAGGTTTGGGGGTCAGGATATTGCTGATGTAATAGAAAAGTTACTTTTACTTCTCTCTTTTTCCTAAAAACACTTGTGTAGGATTTGTATTATTTCTTTGATAAGTGGATGATAGAATTCACTTCTGAAGCCATTTCAGTGTGGGGATTTGAGGAAAAGTTTTTGAATATGAATTTAATATACATGATAAATATGGGCAATTTAGATTCATAAGTTGTGTTTTCATTTTATTTTTTTAATATTTATTTATTTTTAAGAGAGAGTGGGGAAGGGACAGAGAGAGAAAGAGGGAGACACCGAATCTGAAGCAAGCTCCAGGCTCTGAGCTCTCAGCGCAGAGTCCAACATGGGGCTCAAACTCACGAACCGTGAGATCATGACCTGAGCCACAGTTGGACACTTAACTAACCGAGCCACCCAAGTGCCCCTAAGTCATGTTTTTAGATGAAGTTCTCCATCCCATCTAAGTTATTAAAATTATTGGCATAAAATTGTTCATACTATCTCATCTCTTTAATGTCTATAAGATCCATAATAATGTCTCTCCCCTTATTAAATTTTCATTTTTATATAAACAATTTGTATTTTTTCCCCTTCCCCCTTTTTTCCTGAAGCGGGTCACAGAATGGTTTATCGGTATTATTCTTTTCGAAATACCACATTTTTAATTTTGTTGATTTTTCTTTATTTTGATTCCCAGTTTTATTTTGTTACTTTCCTTTTTCTATTTTCTTTGGGATTTCTTTGTTCTTCTTTGTCTCTCTTCTTAGTATAGAAGCTATTGATTTTAAACCTTTCTTGTTTTCTAGTATAAGCATTTTGAAAGCTTTAAATTTTCCTCTATATACTACTTTCACAGCATCCCACAAGCTGTGACATGTTATGTTTTTATAAAATTTTCTCTTTATCCTTGGCTTTCATTAGTTTGAATTTGATGTATATGTTTTTTCATTGTATTAATTCTGTTTGGATTTCACTGAGCTTCCTGAATCTGTGAAAAACATTGATGTCTTTCATCAGTGTTGGAAAAGTTCTCAACTATTATCTCTTTGATTATTTCTTCTGCCCCATTTCCTCTCGTCTGTCCTCCTGGGCACCAAACCATGTATTTTAGACCATTTCGTACTATCCACGGATTCTGAATAGCCCTTTTCCCCCCCTTCGTTTCTCTTTGAGTTTAAGTTTGGGTATTTTCTATTGATCTGTCTTCAATTTTACTGATACATTTCCCTGTTGAGTCTGGTCTTAGTCCCATCTAATGAATTCTTCATTTCAGATATGCTTTAAATTTATAACGTTTCAACTTGATTTTTTTATGACTTCCATGTTGCTGAAGGAAAATCCCTATCCCTCCACTGTTTATTTTAATAAGCTTTTTATTTTGAAATGAATTTAGATTTACCGAAGAGCTGCCAAGAGTCTATGCAAGGTTTCTGCATGCTGGTCCAGTTTCCCCAAATGCATGTCCGCTACCTACGGCCACACCCGTTTATTTATGTTTTTATCTGCGACTGCTTTTTATACTACAGTGAAAGGGTCAAGCAGTTATGACATAGATCAACTGGCTGGCAAAGCTTAAGACATTTGCTATTTAATTCTTAAAGAAGAAGATTGCCAACCCCTGCCGTACGGTTAGAATATTACCTAACCGTTAGTTTGAACCATTTATCAAAAGTAATAAATTAGCGTTGGTACAGCACTATTAACTATACCATAGACTATTAAAATACAGATTTTCCTTAGATTTCCCCAGTTTTTCCACTAACATCCTTTTTCTGATTTAGAATCCAATCTGGCACGAAGCATTACATTTAAATATTGTGTCTCCACAGTCTCCTCCACTCTGTGAAAGTTTTGTGATCGGTCCTTGTCTTTCATGACCTTGAAATTTTTAAAGAGCATTGCTCAGGTATTTTGTATAATACCCCTCAGTTCGGATTTATATGACTTTTTCATGATTAGACTGGGATTGTGGATTTTGCAGAAGAATACTACAGAGACAAAGTGCCCTTCTCATCACAACATACTAGGGGACATATGACAGCAACATTGCTTATTATGAGTAATAATAATCTTGATCACTTGGTTAAGGCGGTATCTGCCAATTACTCCAATGTAAAGTTATGATTTTTTCCTTCTCGTACTCGATTCTTTGAAAGTGAGTCACTATATCAAGCACAGATTCAAGAGGACTAGATTTAGACTAGACTTCTTCCTGGAGGAAGAAGTAAAAATAGAATTTGTGGACATTTATAAAAGCCACCATAGCAATTATGGAGGATATACTTTGCAAATGAAAATAACCTGTTTCTCCTTAAGTTTTACCCACTAATTTTAGCATGCATCAGTGGACTGTGCTTACGGTAATAATGGGTATGGTGTTCTAGTGATGATTTTTCTATTTCCCTTATTCTACACTTGTTAATTGGAAATTTCACTATTGGTTTTTATTTAACTCACTTGTCAAATTCTTATGCTGGATCTTTTATTATCATTTTCATTATTTATGTATCATAATGTCAACACCTGTTTCCTCTGTGAGTTTACTTCTGTTGACTATTTCTTCTCTTCGCCAGGATCATGTTTTACTGCTTTCTTATGTCTTGAAACGTTATTGTATGGTAAGCATTTGTTACAAAACAACAATATCAACTGGTGTACACACAATATTTGTCATCATTTGTGAGTGTCGCCCCCTCTTATGTCAGACTAATGGGGGGGTGATTTGACCTCTAGTTCAAGTAGTATCAGGATTTATTGTACCTTTAATTTGTAGTTTAGTTTACCGTCGACTCAAAAAAAATATTTTCAAAGTAGGGACAAGTCTTTCTTTCCTACAGGGCTTGGGTTCTGAGCACAAGAAAGACTCCTGTGATCTCTGTAATTTATAATCAAGAACAAGGTTTCCCAACTGTGGGAAATCTCTCTCTGCTTCCCAGCCCGGTGTCAACTTTTTGGGTTCTGGAGAGTTCTCTTTGCTCTCCAGTCTTGCCCCAGGTTTCAAGCGGCTTGGGAGATCTCCCTCTGATGAGTTTCCCTTAGCACCTGAAAGGTGTCTAGAGGGCTTTGGCTGGACTGTTCTCAGGTCTCCTTGCCCCAACCCCACCTTCAGAAGAAAACTCCTTTGAACTTGGGGAGAGTCCCCACACACCTCAGATGTGGGGCACATCTTAGTAAAGAACTCAAAAAAGGACCATGGGTCAGTGCAGTCTCTCTCAGTGACTGGGGTGCTGAGAATTCTAACCTGTGTTGCCAGCCCCCCCCAGGGCCATTGACAAAGCACTCAAGTTTTAACTGGTTTTACCTTAGCCTCTTCCAGGTTAGATTCCTCCTCCTCTTGCTGCCCTGCCAGGAAAGAGGGCAACCATGAATCTCTTCTCTCTTTCGAAGGGCTTACTTCTTTGCATCCTTAGCCTTATGATGAGTTCAGAAAAACAATGATTTTGTAGTGTATGTGATTTGTTTTGGTTGCTGATGTGAAAGCAAGGGCTTCCAGCTACTCTTTTTACATAGTAACCAGGATTAGACCTCGTGTCTGTATATGATTTAATTTAAAGAATGAGTCTTATAGGTTTAAAAAATATTTGAAAACTTTAACCCAACTCTCCTGGTTAATATATGGAGAAAATCAGCAGAGGCCTGGCTGGAACTCAGTCCAATGCCGGGGTGTGGGGATGCATCTTTCTGACAATAGTCTCCCCCACTTATACCACCACCACCACCACCACAACCACCGTCACCACCACCATCGCCAACACCACTACACAAGGACCGTTTGTCAGACACCCACTTTGGGGCAGGTATGCACTAGTTACTCACATGCATTGTCTCATTTTATTTCCACAGCAGTTATTTGAGGTAGGTACTATTATATACACCCCTTTTATAGATGAGGAAACCAAGCCTCAGAGCTATGTACCTTTCCCAAAGAGTAAATTCAAGGTCTTACACCCAAGTCTATATGATCCTATGGTTGACACTCTTGCCCTCCTTGACACGACTTTATTGCCACACGATAACTCTCACACTTGGGAGGCCTGGAACCCTGCAGCTGAACCAACATCCTTCCTGTCTAGGTCTCCACCTCTGGTCTGCTCATCTCTTTGGTCCTCCCTTTTATAATTTTTTTTTAACGTTTATTTATTTTTGAGAGACATAGAGACAGAGTATGAGCAGGGGAAGGGCAGAGAGAGAGGGAGACACAGAATCCGAAATAGGCTCCAGGCTCTGAGCCATCAGCACAGAGCCCGACGCAGGGCTCGAACTCACAGACTGTGAGATCATGACCTGAGCCAAAGTCGGCCGCTTAACCAACTGAGCCACCCAGGCGCCCCTGGCCCTCCCTTTTAAAGACAGAATGGAGGCCAAGCGTAGCGTCCTATATAATGTGGAATGTCCCCTTTCGGTGGCCATGGCAGTGTCACCACACCACAGTCTCAGGCTCTGCCAGGTGGACCGAGGTGTGGGTGACCTCAAGCCAAAGCAGCTGGAACTTGGGTCTTACCTTTGCACACGGGGCTGGAAAAAGTCCTTCCCCAGAAGGCCACAGTGCCATTGTGTCGAAGGAAGCTCTTGGGCAGGTATACGGAGTCCATCACTCCTAGGGCCAAATTGGAGGAGCCCATTAGCACGCCATTTGTGCGGTCTGGATGTGCAAAGCTAGAACGCCAGAGAGATTAAAGACACCGGCATATCGTGGCAAGGACCGAGGCCGCATCCATTTGTCTGCCTCTTATCTGCAGTGAGGGAAAGGAGGGAAAATGTCACTAGGGTTGCTCAGGGGGGTGAGTTATTTCACAGACATGGAGACCAAAGGATGTCAACATACCAACGGCTGTATCAATCGGTGTGCGAGAATGGACAGCACTTTATCGGAGGGCTCTAACGAGGTTCGGATGTTATCTGCGCTCCACAGCCTGGTTCAAGGTGAAGCATCAGCTCAGGCAGGCAGACAGGGGTTTGGGTCCTGTTCTGCCAGGTTCTCACCTGGGAGCCCCAAGCCAGTCCCCTGCCTACCGTCTCTGGACTCGTTTGCAAAGTGCGTGTGAACCAAACCACAGAGTGTCTTTGGGCTTGGCGAATTGCTGGTGGTCTTGGGTCAAGAGAGGCCCTGGCTGGGCTGGGTGATGCAGAGGAAGGTTCCACCTCCAGGAGCACGTGCAGTGGGCAGCATGCCAAACAGGAAGGTGGCTCCTTGAGGGCCACTCGATGTCTTGTCCGTCTGTCTGTCTCAGCACCCACTTAAGAGCCCAGCTTGGAGCGACTGCTGAGGGAATCCCTGTTGGGCTGACGGCCCGGCTCAAACTCACACCTGCAGAAGGGCCACGCCAGGTGACAAAGCGAACGCCATCCATCGTGGCTCAGACCCGCCACCCTCGATCAAGGAAACACGGGCCCAACGGGAGTCTGGGGGGCCGCTGTCCATTTCCATAATCAAATGTTTATGTACCATTTCCTCCTGCCCTTTCTGCTCTCTTCTCACCTCTTGTTTCTGTTTGAGCAAAGTGTGTTCCAACATCCCCTTTTTCCCTGTTGGGGACAGAAAGTGCCCATAACGTTGGTGCAGCATTTCAGAGAATGAAGGCCACACGTGTGTCTATTTGCCAATCAGAATATCGATTTCTTCTTGAAACGAAATGTCACAACCAGGAGATTCATTCAAGATGTAGAGTAGGTAGGGGAAGAAAGCCAAGTTCGACAGTTCTGTCTGTCTCTGGGCATCTCTTACGAGGGCTTAGCAGTGCTGCCTCCCTCTCTGTGTTGGCCAGTCTTGAATATCAGACCCGGGGAAACACAGATCCCAGGCGTCCTGTTCCTGGCGCGATTCCTCCGCTGGCGGTACAGGGCTGTTCGGAACATAAAACGGTAACGTTTGTTATGGCCTATTTGGTATGCTGAGCATCGGCAGCCACGTGCTGTTGTCACTGGATAAACACTGTTACACCACAGGACACTGACGGATAAAAGGCAAGGGCTCCAGGTCATCTTCGAGATAAAAGCCCTGTTCCCTCCTTGGACAGGAGAATCAGTGGCAATGAACCGACAGGTATCAGGCAGCCCATATTAAAATGGACTAAACACTGAGCCGTGCTGACTGACCGGACGCAGCTGAGAATATGGACCAGAGGCAAGTATAGAGCAAGCAGGCATCTCTTCAGCTGGGCTTCTCCTCAAGCGTTGATGATAGCCACGTGTTCGAGCCAAGAATGCTGTGCACAGACATGGCCGTGTGTTTCTACACAATGGCTCTGTTCTAGAAAGAACTCAGCCCCTCTGATGTGCAGAGGGCCAGAGGACACCCCATCCTTACTTCCATCTCTCAGGGCGGCTGTGATCAGATGCAACTCTTTGTGAGCTAACTTGGCCAGGCTACAGGCGTCTGCCTGGCAACGACTCTAGGAAAAGGCCCAGAGGCGCCCGGGTGGCTCAGTCAGTTAAGCGTCTGACTTCGGCTCAGGTCATGATCTCCCAGTTCATGAGCTCAAGCCCCGCATTAGGCTCTGTGCTGACAGCTCAGAGCCTGGAGCCTGCTTCGGATTCTGTCTCCCTCTCTCTCTGCCCCTCCCCTGCTCAAACACTCTCTCTCTGTCTCTCTCTCTCAAAAATAAATAAACATTAAAAAAAATTAAAGACAAAACCCAATGGCTGCTTTCCTTTATGAATCCTCATCCAATTTTTCATTCATACACAGGCATTTGTTTCAACGCCTACCGCCTGGCAGTAGACACAGGAGTTTCCAAAGTGAACAGAAATGAATGGTCCCTGCCCTCATGGAGGTGCTATTCTGATGGGTAGGACAGAAGACTCCCCCAAACAATTCAAAAGATAAGGCAATAAAATAGCCCTCTGCTACTTAGAGCAGTAAATGCCATCAAGGAGATGAACGCAGAGACAGGAAATAAGGAGTCAAACGAGAATTCCATTGCAAATTAGGGCTGGCCAAAGATTTTCTGGCAGAGGCCGCACCCTGGGGTTTGAGAAAGTACGAGAGAATGCAATGCAGAAACAAAGGGGCAATGAACGCTGGGATCCGTGGGACCCGGGTGGGTCACCGCGACAGGGCGCCGCCTCCTGCAGCTCATGCTCTTTCCAAGTCTCACTCACGTCTCCACCGGCACGGGGCACCGGGGATGTCACCGGACAGGCCACAGGCTTCGCTTTCTCCGTGTTCTTCGTCTTTCTTCTGCATCCCCGTCGCCCCCAGCTCGGACACCCCGTCCAGGGCCTCAGGTGCGCTCCGAGCAGGAGACGCGAGCATCAGCCCCTGCCCCCCGCCCACCTAGGATTTGCGAAAATTAACTCCTGTTAAGTGACTTCAGGTTTTAAACCTCCCCCTGAGGGTTTATCAAACACAGAGAAGGAAAGAATGACATAACTCCAATAATGACAGCTACTTGTTGAGTCATTGGTTCAAGACCAGTTTTTCCAACCCCACAGACGCCCTCTTGAGACACTTTCCACAATTCCTGCGTCCCGCTTGTCTGGCCGTCGAAACCAGGAACCGGGCGAAGGAGGAAGGCAGCCCGGGCGGAAACCGGGACCTGTGACCACACAGAGCATCCTGCAGTCGGGGAACCAAGATGCGACGTTTCAAACCGCCCTTCTCGCTCCCTTTGCTGTGGTTAGCGCGACACTTACTTTCTCGGTTGCACGCGACAAGGCAAGAATTGCAATGAGCCCGGCACAATGAGAAAGTCCAGGGTGGGGGGTGGGGGCCCCAGCTCCAGCCGCGGGCGGACGCGGGGTCTGTTTTCCTCTCTCTACTCCACTTGCCTTACTGTCCCACAAGCTCCGTGCACAGGGCGTCCTGAAGGCGCCCTCGGGGCCCCCTCGGGGCCGTATTCACACTTAGCAGCTCCCAGCTCCGGGTGGGTGTCCGAGAGCGATCACAGAACCTTCCCCGTGGGAACGGCGCAGGGCAAGGAAGGGAAATAAGGGAGGCCGGCAGGTTGCCCAGAGCCCGTGCTTTCCGGGGACCCCCGAGCTGCAGTTTCAAGACGTGCTCTGGAGCCACTGTCTCCCGGTGACCGCACCCCCCATTGCTAAATCTAAAGCTGACTCTGTCCTTACCTCCCTGGGACTGCCCGCATCCTGCACCACGGCGAATCCCTTCCTGCCCGTGCCGACATGTGACGCCCCCTCGCCCAGCCCTCCGCTGGGCTGCCAAGACACCACACACTGGGATTTCCGCCGACCCCGATGGCTGCTCCTTTTCCTCTCTTTGGCTGGTTCTCGCCTGATTCTGTGAAGTCCCGGGGCAGGAGCTGCCCGGTGTTGGAGAAGTTCCCCCTTCTGTGCGCCTGCCCCAGTGGCGACCTCGTCCAGGGCTCTAGCCGGAAACGCCAGACGCCTGCATCGCCCTCTCTGCACCAGTCAGGTGCGCGCTTCTCTCCCTATGCCACGTTTGTGCATCCGGCCACGCACGCAGCCTCCATGCCCGGCCGTTCCCCAGATGCCGTCAACCCCACTAGGTGGCCGGCCCTCTTAGCCCCGACTTCTCCCCCGGCCTCCCGGCCACTCCGTGGTGTGTCCTGCATGGATCCCCTCGCCGTCTCTGCTGGACGCTGAGGGGAGCACTCAGATCCCCGCCACTGGGTCTTCTCGCCCCCTCACCGTGCAGGATGCTGAGCCCGTCCTTCACCCGGCGCGAGCCCCCTCACCTGCCCGCAGTCCATGTGGGTTACTGACGGCACCGACGGCTCGGAGTCTGTGCTCCTCTGGGGCCGGGAGCCGGATCCGCCTTGCCCAGGAACACAGCCCAGCTTCTAAAGTGCTTCCCGGGGATACAAGATGCCAGTAAATACCCACTGGGTAAATGCCCAGGGGGCTCCCGTGGCCCCGCCTGCTTGCAGCCGAGCCGGGGGGCTCCTGTGGATGGAGCGTTAACGGTAAGCCTGTCTGCTTCTGTTGGGCCCACAGGGGCATCGAGTTGGACCAGGCACCCTCTGCTTCAGATCCGTGGCCGTGGCCACAACAGGTGGATGGGACATCTGGGAAGGTGCAGGCTTCCCCCACGTGGATTCCACGTTCTTCTCTGTGTATGTCTTGTCCCACAAAGTCACGAACAAGATATAAGACCCTCAGGACACAGGGTTTCACGGGGAAAGGGGTCATCACATGTTAACTCCGCCTCCCAGGAGATTTCCTGTCCCTGCTGCACCCGACTTAGTCCCTCGGCTGCACGCCCCCCAGATAGGAAATCACAGCTAAGTGCACGCACCCTGTGCGTGTCTGCCCCAAACCCAGCTGAGTTTCTGAATGGCAGGGATGTGATCGGGAACGTGGCCTCATAACCCGTTCATAAAAGCCGGAGCTCACGGATGGCCTACTTTCAAGAAATAATGCGACCCAGCTTTTCATTGTCTATGGAAACAGGGGAAGATATAACTATAAAGCTTTCACAGAAAGACCCAGAAATCTGGAGAGGCAGAGGGATGTGTCCCAGAACCAGGCGGGAAGCCCTGCACAAGGAAGTGCCAGGTCCCTGTTTGGATCCCACCATCAGGAACTCAGGCTTAGGATACAGAGATGGGCGTGTCTGGGTCCCCCGCAGGGAGCAGACCATCCAAGCCGGCCCCTCGCTGGGTGGAGAAGTTGGTGGGCAGAAAGGGAGGTCCGTCCTGAGGAGGTAGACCCCAGGGCGGCAGCTTCCGCCACCCTCTGCTTCCAACCACAGCCGAGCCGATTGGCCCGGACCAACTCCCGGGCGGGGCTTGTCTCCGGGAGCCGCACGCAGCTCCGTCTCAGCCACCACTGGGAGCACGGAGAGCCGTGTGTCATCATCCGTGGCCATGGCCTGGCTCCCCGGAAGAGTCTGTGCTCTGTCCCGAGGGGGGGTGTGTTTATGTAGAAAAACCGAGAAGCTTCGGAGAAGGACAAGAGAAACTACGAAGGGTTTGCGCCTTCCTCTAGTGCGATTTTTCTAGTGTTTGCAAGTAACTAGGTGGCCGAGAAGGAGGGAGGAAGCGGGAGCGATTACTGATGCTGACTCAGTGTTTACGACACGGTTCTGTTGGAATAAAGGTCACGGTGGCCTCGAAGGAGGCTTTGTCTAAGTGGGACAGTGCTGACAGTGACCACGGTCAGCATTTCGAGATGTTCACGGAAGACCAGGAGGTGTGTGCACTTTCCTCCCAAACCCTGCCATTGACTGCACCCCGTGGCCTAGAAGGAGCTATGGCTGTGAGGAAAGCATCAAAGGGAGGAAAATCACAGAGCTCCTACAGCGAGGATGTTGGGACACAAACCGGCAGCTGTGATGGGCCCGCGGGAGGGTCTCGGCTCCACCTCTGCCTGAAGGGCGGTCCCTCTGGAATAACACCTGTCTGGGGACTGGTTTCGTCACCCCCGATGGGCTTGCTTCTGCTCGTGGCCCCAAAGTTTCACACCAAATGCCCTTCTGATTTTCTGGGATAGCACGACCTCTTGGAGATGAATTTTTACATGAAACTCCAAAGATAGCACCATAATATCTACTGAGGGCTGGTGTCTGGAGGCAGAGCACTGAAGGAACAGGTCACCCATCCTGTCAGACCACAGAGCTTCTCCCCGCGATGGGGCAAAAACCACACAGTGCAGCCCAGGGCGGGGTCAGGCGTTTGTCCCAAGCTTTGGGAGAAGGTTGACTTGTCAATATTGTGTTTTCAGGGGGATTTTCATCTGGAGGCACCACTCCTGAGATCCATCCCCATCTCTGCCTCTAGCTCCCCGATGGAAAGGAGGAACGGTCAAGAATGAGCTTGATTGAAGCATGCTGTGTTTCAACAGAACCGGACAGAGCACGGCCGGTTCCTGATGCCGCTCCCGGCTCCGGTCTGAATCGGAATACCGACCGCTTTCGTGTGCCCTGCTCTCTCACGGGGTTTTCCTGCCGTGTCCGGGGCCTCCAGCTCCCTTCGCACCCGGAGGAGGGCAGGTGCCGTGGATGACAGCGACACAGGCTTTGACACCCCTGCCAACAGGCTTCCCAGCAGAGCCCCAGAGCGGCCCTTTATCTTGCCAGACTCTCCGCGGCAGTTGGGGCCCTTCCTCCTGGGCCTCCCACGCAATGAGGGGGTACACTCAGCCCCCGGTGCACTCAGCCCCTAGCTCCCCACACCACATGCAGCGTTTCTATCCGTGGCTTTGACAGCCAACCGCCTGCACCAGGTGCTTCCCCTGAGTTTCAGAGCAAGGAAGGCGCTGGTGTATTTATTCTGCTCCCGTCTGGGGTTGGGCTCCATTATCCTGAGAGACGGAATATATAACGGACGGTGGCCAGGTGGCACATAAAAACAGAACTCCGCCCCACAACCTGCAGCAACACGCCAGGAAACCGGCCCCTTGCCCACAGGAGCCAGTCCCCAGGCTGCGGCGAGTCAGGCTGTCCTCTCTGGTGACTGGTCCAGGAAGCCAGACCCCCTGAGGCGGTCAGCCCAGGACGGCCAGTGATGGATGACTAAGTGCCAACCTCTCTAAGTTTTCTCACCGCCCTCGATTCAGGACCCGCCGGAGCACCCACCAGTCACATGAGGCCCCGATTCTAGTTCGCCATCCCAGCCTCCCCGGGGCCGACAGCCTCCATCGGCGCTGTTACGAAAAAGACAAAAAGGAACGACAGATACAAAATGGAGTCGCTGGCCCCCCAACGACGAACCAACAGCGAACCAAGACCTGATGCCCACCTCGTAACAGTTCCAGCCACTCCCGGAAGTCTCACCTTTGACCAGCAGTCTGGATTCCTGCTCGGCCTTGGGAGATGGTCCCCGGGACAGGCCACTCCATCCACCACAGGGCGGTGACCTTGTCTGAAACAACCCGCTCTTGCTAGAAACTTCTGCCGACCGCTTCTGTCCGTAAAGGCCTTCCCACATGTAGATGGGACCTTGCCCCGTTCAGGAACCATTGGATAAGGCCAAGTGGAAGCTCACATCTGCTCAGCTGGATTCCGTATTTACCAAGAATCTTTGCTCTCGCCTCCACAAATCGCCCCCGCTCCCCGGTCTGCATCTGAGTCACAGCAACTGTGCACAACGGTGGCCGACGCCGGGCCACCGCACGCTCTCCGTCACGCCTGCATCTTCAACCTGGGCCTCAGGGTCCATCGCACGCAGGGCCAGACGCCAATGGCGTTGCAGGCCGATCCTGGTCTGGCATCCTGCCCCTCCCCACCCACCCCCCTCCCCGCCCCCCCCCCCCCGGCTGTCGTGCTGACTGACAGCACGTTATTAAAGTTCTCCTTGAGATCAGCTCTGAAGATCACCGGCCGGCCGGGCAGCCAGCCTTTCTCCCTCCTGCCTTTAAAGGGCACGAAAAGCCAGGCGTGAAATTAGCAAACCTCGGGGCAGGCGTGAGCAAGGCGGCCGCAGGGCTTCCGGGCCGGCTGCCCCCAAAGCGTGCGGCTGTCATCCGCCCTGTGCTTTTAGTCCCCGCTTTGTCCGTCTAAGCACAAAAGCTTTACTCCATCCACTCAAGCCTCCCTCTTGGAAGAAATGCCAGGACACGTTGCATAGGACCTCAAAAGGACAGAACGAGCACTGACTGACTCCGACATGTAACATGGAATGGCAGGACCAGACAAAAGTGATTTTCGTGGGGGGCGCCCGGGCGGCTCTGTCGGTTCAGCATCCGACTTCAGCTCAGGTCATGATCTCGTGGTCTGTGAGTTCGAGCCCCACGTCGGGCTCTGTGCTGACAGCTCAGAGCATGGAGCCTGCTTCGAATTCTGTGTCTCCCTCTCTCCTGCCCCTCCCCCACTCATGCTCTGTCTCTCTCTGTCTCAAAAATAAATAAATATTTTTAAAAAATGATTATCCTGGGAGATGAAAGTGCATGTTCCTTTATTTTCTGCAGGTGGCCTCTGAGGCTGCGCCTGGCCCTCCCGGCTTGGGGGCTCCGGCGCTGTGGGAGGACATGCTCCGTAGTTACCCCTCCATCAGGGGGAGCAGCGGAGCCTCGTGGAGGAGGGGATGATGCTGGCGAAACCGGCAAAGGGCCGGCAAGTGGTCAAAGGTGCCCAGGGCACAGGGAAGGTGAAGGGGAGACGGCGGGTTTGGTCCGTGGTGGGGTCCGTGCCCCGCTCTCCCGATCCAGCACCGAGAAAGACGAGCCGTGGAAGCCACGCCAGCTGGAGGGCAGCGGGACTCCCGTCTCTCCCGCATGCGTGATCCTCGGGCCTCCCCGCCAGCACCACCCGGGACGTGGCCAAACCCGCTGGGTGGTCCAGGCAGTCACTCAGCATCACCGAGGTTTCTCGGGTGGAAGGGATGGGACCCAGAAGTGTCCGGGGCTCTGTTCATGCCCAGAGTGAGTGGGAGGGGACGGTGCCGGAGGTAAGAGGTGAGGAGGGCCACAGGATGAGCACGAGGCCAGCCTGGATGTCAGGGGTTTGCGGCCCACCTCCAGACGGGTCTGTGCTGGCATCTGGAGCCGGAGCTCAGCTGAACGGCCAGAAGGGGCCGCCAGGAGAGAACTCTGAATCCCCCAGACAGGCCTGAGCCCCAGGGCTGCCTGGAAACCCATCAGCCACACAGACGTGGTGTGGAGACATAAGACCTCACACACACAGACTGGTCGTTCACTTCTGCATGGTTTACGGAAGCCTCTCTCTCCCCTGGACACCACACCTCACTGGGGAGAACAGGCAGAATGGGAGAACGTTCCAGTCATCAGATCAGACCAGGCGCTGGGTGCATTCGGACAGTCTCCACCTCCCTCACCCCCACTCACAGGTGGGCGGGAGCCGGGACAAACCCACCAGAGCTAGGAAGGGATCGCTTCGTCCTTGCCCAGGTCAGCTGGGAGTTACACCGTGAACCCACACTCCATCCTTACCCACAGCACCATCTTCCAACCTAGGAGCTAGGAAGGAAGCGAGGTCAAGGCTATTCACCCGCGAAGATTTATTGAGAGCCTTGGAGGCACCCGGCCCTGGGAGCGCTGCCTGCATGGAGGCTGTGTTCTAGAGGAAGAGGCAGACGACACCCTGTGAGCAGTCCCGCGGGTACTATCTGTATATGTAACATCGATGAAGTCTTCGCTACACCATCAGAAACGTGACCGGAAAGGACATTCAGAGATGCGTGAGCCACAAGCCTCTCCCCTAAAGACCTAGTCATCTAGCTGGGACCCGGTCATGCGCATGCACTTGTGCAAACGTGCCGGAGAAATCACAGGCACCCACACACACGCGTGCAAATACGCACACATGCGCACACGCAATACAGCGTACATGTGTGCACACACAGATGTGCAATTAGACTTCTATGTGAGCTGCACACCTATATACACCCATGTGCACACATGGGTACATGTAATCATATAACTATACGTGCTCAAACACACACGTGCACAATATGCACACGTGTGTACACGTGTGCGGCAATGCATACATGTAAGCATGCATACATATACATGCGGATACATGTGCCCAAATGCACACACCCGTACATGTGTGTGCGATTATGAATACATGTGGTCATGCATATACATGCACGCACCCCCACACACATACGCATGTGTGCACAGCTACATATACATGTAGGCTGTATACATATTCATGCTAATATATGCACCCACGTGCTAACACATGCATCAACTATGAATGCACGTAGGCATGCATATACATGTTAATGTATGCACCCACCCACACACATGTACACGTATATTTGAACACACACAAACACACATGGACAGGCACACAAACACATGATACACACATGTATGTGAATATGCACACATACACACATGCATGCACACAGAGACATGCATACAAGCACACATGCCAATGTGCATGCATATACACACACACGTACATACACAAATACACACATACACACGCATACATCTTAAAATTGCAAATAAGCGTGGCAGATATCTAGCCCCAGACTGTGGCATGAGTGCTCCAGTGACCTCTCCCCCCCAAGCCCCACTGGCCATCATCACCGAGCCCCTGTCTGGAAGAGTGTCCGCTGGCCTCTTTCTCGCCTGTCTTCTGGCATCAGAGCATCGGCTCCATGCTGACACACTCTGACAGACGGCGGGGCCACAGGAGCTGGGCAGATTTCACGACCGGACACCGTGTTGGACTCCCAGTCAACGATCCATCAGAGTCTGTCAAAGCCAAGAGACAGATCTGCTACATGGGATGGTCTGGCCCCGTCTCCGGCTCCAAGCGCGCTGTATAAACCCCTGCTTCGTAAACCTCCCTTTGACCGACAGCATTGCACTGAGTAACTATGTGGAGATAACCTGCCAAAATATTATCCTTGGCGCTGTCCCCCAGAGAGATGGATGCACCGTGCACTAAACCGACTGCTGAGACAGCATTTGCTCCAGAGGGCAAGTTGCTTTCCATTTATTAGGCTAAAAAATTATACCCTTGCATTAGGAGGTCTCGAAGCCAGCCTGCTCCATTATAAATGCATGTCCATTCATTCGTCCGTCTATCCGTCCCTTAATTTATACACTGTGAGTGGTGAGATCATAAATAGGCCTCGACACACTTGGAAAAGCAGAGAACGAAGGGAGGGGATGGGCATGCGAGCCCGCGTTCAGGAGGCTCACTTGGCGATAACGAAGCCAGTGTCGACGTTGTGTGGCATGTGTGGTGTTGACAGAGAGGTTGGGAGTGCTGGAAACCAAAAGGCTTGGGAGTGGTTTAGCGGAGGTTCACGAACCCCCAGGGATCGTAGCTCACCTCTCCGGAATAATCATCCAGCCAGAACCTCACAGCAGGAACGCAGGGAGGACAGGGCCACACACGGCATCTGCTGCACGGAGACCCCGTCACCTTCCTGAGGGAGGAATCAATAGGGAGCTCCAGGCACACTCCCGGGGGTCCTCCACAGAGCATCTCAGGGGCCATGGGGCAGGCACTATGTGGGCCACGTCTTCTCTGAAGGACCGACTGGGGCGGCTTCTGCTTACAGACTCATTCGGGCTGTGGGCAGAACTCATTCCCTAGTGGCAGTGAGATCGAGGGCCGGGCTTCCTGCCAGCCATTAATAGGATGCTGTCTTTTGGTCCTAGAGACGACTTGCGTCCCCCTGCCCAGGTGGCCCCCCTGCAGACCCTCTCTCAACGTGGTGTCTGGCTTCTCCAGACCAGAAGCAGGCTCTGTCCCCAGAGGGATCCCGCCCCTTTGGTAGAGCATCCCCGTGATTAGGTCCCTCACACTCAACATAATCTTCCCATTCAGTCACTCAATGCCTACTGAGGGCGGACCAGGACGAGCCTGAAAAACCCCACCACCTGGCAAGCCCTGAGTGTCCCACAGTCAAGGCGAGAGATTCGACAAGGGCGAGACTCGTGGGGGGTCAGCTATGGTGTCCACCCCACCCACACACACTGTTGGAAGCAGAACCAATGCTGAGGAGGGGGCACGACCTGCTCAGAGTCACACAGCTGGTTCTACGGGGACCCAAAATCAGAACCTGGCGTGCGCTGTTTTCTCCACTGGACTGTTTCTACCCACTTTACCGACATCCAGCTGTGTCCACATAGAAAAAAGGCATTCGCTCTTACTCTAAATCAGGTCCGTGAGTTCTGCAGCATAAAGACCTCCACCCTAGAGGAAGAAGCAGCGTCAAAAAGAACTTATTCCTAAAACAAAACAAAGCAAAACAAAATACTCACATGTCACATGAGCAGCTAACGTTCTGGAGCTGGGAGCCATCCCAGGCACTGGGCTCCTTGTCTAATCCTCACAAGGATTCTGTTCTTTTCTACTCTCCACGTGGTTAAGTGCCACCGTGCAAGAGCTCGCCGCCAGCCCTGGGATGGAGACCCCAGGTCTGTGGTCATAAATGCTACCCCGTCAACCAGAGAAACAGCATCTTCCCCGCCAGTGGGCAGCCATCCCCCACAAACCTCCCCGTTCCCTGTCCATAGCCTCCCCCCTCGAGTCACCCCAGGGGTGGCACCTCCTTCCAGTGCTGACTGGTCTCCGCCTGTCCTCACACACCTGTAGACACTCACGAGCACTTTCCAAGGGGCTACGGCTGGAACTGTAAACGCACGCAAGCTTCTTGTCTACGTGTGCTAGAGCCTGTCTCTTTGGTCCATCGGTTCTTCATTCATTCGTTCATTTATTCATTCATTCATTATTCGTCAATATTTCTTGAGTGTACACTCTCTCCTGATCCCAAGCTGGCCCTGGGGATACAAACATGAACAGCCTGAGTCCTGTCTCAACCGCCTCCTGTCTGGGGCAGGCGGATGGACAGATGCCCACGGAGGACCGTCACAGGTGACGGCAGTGGGACCACATGCAGGGATCATGGAGACGGGGCCTCAGTGTTGGGAGCTCTTGACACCCACAAACTGGTAAGCTCTCCCTAGGTTCCTGCCTCTCGCTCGAAGGGGAAGATTAACCTAGAGGGCATCATGAGTGGTCTCACTCTCTGGCTGGCAGGTGGTCTCCAAAACCCAGCCGCGGCCTTTGAGAGGTCACCCACAGTGGGATCCCCACTGAAAGGTTGCCTCCACTCCGTCTTAGGGGCCCCGCTGGTCCCCTGCAGGCTCCTCTGGTTCTGGTGCCCACCCCCACGTCCTTTCCTCTCCAGCGTGTCTCTTGGTGCTTGAAGCCCGGTGGCAGGACCCTCTCCTCTGCCCGCCCTGGTGGCATCAGAGAAGCCAAAAGTCACCATCCTCAGCCTCCCTGGGAGTGCACTTGGGGCTGGACTTCCGGGACATCCTCGAGCAATTCTCTACCAATGTAGGTTCAGCCCAAGTGTGGAGGAAGGTGGTGCTCGTTCCTTACTTTTGGATTCACCTATATTATACTCTGTTTACATCCTCAGTCAAGGGTCTCAGCCCTGAAAAGACTTCAACTTTTGGAAAGAGCAAGGGACAAAGGTCATTTCCTTTCAGTTATTCAAAAACCCTCACCCAGTCAATGTCCATTCAGGCAGCAAGTATTTATTGAGCAAATTGCAAGGGCTTCGATGGACCGTTCCCTCAGAGAAGCTGCAAACCGGCTTAAGCAACAGCAAGGCAGCGAATAACAAACACTCCATCAACAGGTCAAATCGTTTTTAAAAAGCATCTGTTCACTTTCATAGCAGCTGAAAAAAAAATCAATAAAAATCCAGCATTCATTCCTGAAAAAACTCTTCGTAAACTAAAAACGGAAGGACGTGTCGGCCCCATAATTACAAACATGTATCTTAGGCCAACAAGCCTTGAATTTAAGGCTCGGGGTTGTTTTAAAGTCAAACATTCAACCAAATACACAGAATCCTTCTATTTGGTTTAAGTGGATTTTACAAATCTGAGCATATTAAAAACCGGTAGAGAAAAGGATGGTCACTTGGTTATTTCTGGGCTTGGGGATTATGGGTGATTTTGACTTTTGTTTATTTGTGTGTTTCTTTTCTAAACTCTCTTCAATTTTTTTTTAAATCGGCTCTGAAGTAAAGGGGGCCTCTACAGTTGGGCCACTTGTCCGGATGGGTGTGGGGCCGAGCCTGAGGGGCAGAAGGTGACTGGCCCAATGCCACGAACAGCGTGGCCGGGAACCAGCTGTCCTTCTCTGTCCCTCCATGGGGAAGGCGGAGAGGGCACACAAGTCTGCAGGGGTCCCTTGGACTTCTGAGGGGTGACAGAACGGCACTTCTAAGCCACCAGAGCCCCTCGAAGGCCACACCAGACCCTAATGACGAAGCTCTGCCTTGCCTGTGAAACAAGTATTCCCTCTCTCTCCCTGTACCACAGCGACACAGAAAGGCTCTGTGTGTGCGGGAATGGAACACACGTGAGACCCGCAGGCCGTCGACTTGACGTAGCGGGGCTCCCATCTCCACGGAGTCTGTTCGGGGCCCCCCGACGGATGCTCACTCAGACTGCTTTTCACCACAGTCTCGGGCACACATCCTGTTATAGTCCCGTGTCATCTGGGCACGGCCACAATCCTGCCCTGCAAAGAGATGGTTTCCTACGCCGCCGTGTCAGCAAGTAATATCAGCAGAGAATCAGCCGGTGTGGTCCATGCCCGTCTCCAAAGCTGCAGGCCCCCAGACTGAAAATCTCTAGGCCCCCTCCCCCATCTATGACACTGAGGCGTCAGGAGGGAATCGAAGTCCGGGGGTCAGCTCGGAGCTCTATGGGGAACCTACAGGGGCCCGGCACTTCTTGGGGCCCACGTGGAGGTGTCCTGAGCTGTGTCACTGCCAACACCATGACAGCATGGCAGATGTCCCCGAATTGCTGGCTCACGGTTAGCACTCCCTTCTCCTAGGGGGTCAGAAACAGAAAGTCCCTAAAGTTACACAATCTCTCTCCTCCTGTGTAAGAGGGGAGGCTAAATGAGAGGGAGGGAGGGAGAAACAGCCTGAACTCTCTCTTCCTTCCCTCGGATCTCCCACCTGCTCCTCCCCGGTGGCAAGGAACTCCGGGAAATGTGGTGTGCAGGACACAGTTCCCAGAACCCAGCGCGGGGACAGGGAAGAGCAGAGAGGACCAGAGTGAAGGGACAATGGCTGATGCACGTTGCTGGCAGGCGACTCACCTACCAAACACAGGAGGAGGACCACAGGACTTTAAACATCATTGCGCCTCCCGTAAGCTGACAGAGGTCCAACGACACAGAGAATGTTCTGGATGGAAACATTCTGGGAACATCTGCTGGAGGAGGAGACACTGGAAGGCCAGGTCCTGCCGTCAATCAGTGAGAAGAAGAGCAGGGCAGTGAGCCCCATGAGCAGCTCCGGAGACCCCTCTGCCTGGGGATTCCAGTCCCCGCCCAGCAAGACCCTCCCCGCTACTCTCCTTCTGGAATCAAGAAGGTGCAAATCCCCTTCCAGATTCACCACGCACGCTGATTCTGACAGGTGTAAACATGGAAAAAGAGTGCCTTGGGAGCCACCGTGTGCCAGCCCATGAGCCCTGCCCTGCCCGGCCCTGGGGCACCTGCCCTGAGACACCCCCGCCCCCCGAGCCCAGTGGAGGGAGGCTGTGAGCAGACACAGCTCCCCGCCAGGGCGGCACAGGGAATTCGGCAAGAGGTGAGCCCCACCCCACTGCCTGAGCCGCCCCTAAAATCACCCTCCAGGACTGGAAAAACGTACCCCATGCTTCCGGAAAACTCATAAAATACAACTATTTTATGACCCAAACAGGAATATAGAGCAAGAAAAGCCCAGCCCCGCGGTGGCCCCCTGGGCGGCTCTGAGCCACCCAGGGTGCTGCTGACCCTCCGTGGCGCCCTCCCACGGGGCGGGAAGCTCCCGGGTCACCCACAGCCCACTCGCTCCCTTAAGCTCACTCGACTCAGAAAGCTTTCTCCCTGGATTTCAACCGTCCTCAGATCTGAGGGGAAGACACTGCAAGGAATGAAAACTGGAGCATTAGTGTCTGCATTTAAAAACTCCCAAGGGGTTAAAATCCAATTACTGCCTGGACGGGCTCCCTCTCCGTTCTAAATTAATTACCGAACATTCCCGTTTTCACCTCCTCTTTCTCCCTCTCGCATTTTCTCGCAAGGCAAAAGGGGCTGCACAGTCATCTTCCTGAGAGAGCGCCACGGGTGAAGGTATTGGTCTTAGGAGAGGGGCCTCCAAGTCACAGCCTGCAGGGGGGGCGGGAGGGGCGCCCCGAGACGGCTGGGGCGCCTACGCCGCCAGGGCAGACCCAGGATCCTTCACCCAGGACAGCCTGGGATGGGCGCACGGGCTCGGGTTCGGGAATTCCGGGAGAAACGCATTCCAGGAAGCAGTAAAATGTTGGTGGGAGAGAGCGCCACGCGGGCCCCGCCGGCCGCCTTTCCTCTTGGCCTTGGAACCCGGTGCCCGCCCAGCGCCTTCACACAGAGCCAGCCTCCCAGCTGCTCTCGGCTCAGGTCGAAGGGGAGCGGGTTCTGTTCCCGAGCACGCAGTAGCCGGGGCGTCCGAGCAGGCCACCTGGCAGGGAAGCTTTGCGGAGCGAAGCGGTGCCAAGAAGAGCCTGTCGAGGACGAGCGTCCCCCAGAGAGGATGAATAATCCACCAGCCTCCAACCTGCTCCTTCCAGTAGAAGGGACGGTGGCGGATGAGGTCACCCAGGACGAGGAGAGGGGGGGTGGGGAGCAGGCATGGGCACCACGCTACGTCACGATGGCCAGTGGAAAGGGCGGTCCTAGAGGGGAGCCGACGGCCGAGCCCCTCGTCGCCCTGCCGGGCACTCAGCGAACGCTCCAATACCTGCTCTTTGTGGCTTTGTGGTGTAGCAGCCGTCGGCCCGTGTGCCGGGTCATGTGGGTGTCATCTTCCACCGGTGTCCACGGGCACAGTCAGAGGTACACGTGCCCTCTCTCCTCCAGGGCTGGGGCGGGTCAGGTGCAGATCCCACCAGCCTGGAGTCTCGGTCCGACTCTGTGGTTTGAGGACACGCGTCTCACTTCCCCAGAGGCCCTGCTTGGACAACTGGTTTCTTTCTCCACGGGCCTGGACGAACGGAAGGGAGGGGGCGAACGCTTTTCCACAGGGGGCTGAGCAGGTCTGGGGCACTACAACCGACGGGAGAAGTCAGAAGAGAGGAGGGGGCCTCGTGAGTGCTGACTAGCAGGGCACGAACCACCCTCCCTGACGGCTTTTAAGACTCTCATGGCCGAAGGGGTGTTTTAAGCCCAGGGATGAGAAGCCGAGATCAGAGTGCTTGGAAGGCTGGTTCTCAAGTCTCCGGCCGGGAAGTGATACAGGCGGGATTTGGAAGCAAGACTGTGGGGCCCCCGAGCACTTTTCTCTACCTGTTCTGTCCCCCGAAGAGGGACATCTGGGGAGGAGAAAGCATCAGAGCTACCAGGTCTGGGCATTCTCCTTCCCCAGACACTCCCCTGTCCCCACTGGTCATGGACTTGGCACGCCTCAGGGTAGCCGCCGTGTCACCCCCACAGCCAGCTGTCTGTCTTCAGGCATCCTCTCCTGGGCCTCCAGAACTCAGAGCCACCCCAGGGCCTGCCAGTGCCCTGCAGCAGCGCGCCAGGACCCCCAAAGTTCAGGTGGCTGTGGCCAGCCGGAGCTGCCGAGAGAGGGGGGCTCCCCACCCTGGCCTGGCTGCCGTGGGGGCTCATGGTCCATCGGCGGCTCCAGGGCGGCTGCCCCAGGGCCATCCCGGCCACCCGTGCTTCTCAGAATCACCCCTCTGTTCTCACCTGCGCACTCAGGACAAAGACACAACTAATATCTGAGTGTTTCCTATGTGCCCAGACTGTGTGCATGATTTTATTCTGTCCCCATGGCAACAGCGCAAGGTAGGTGTTATATTATTTGTAATTATTTTATTATATTACATGAAACTACACTATATTTTTCTATACTAGATTTATATCATATTATATTATACTATATTATATATATTATTCCTATTTTTATTCTACTTTTCAGGAAACTAAGGCCCAGAGACACCAAATAAACTAAAACGCCCTGCGGTGAGCTATTGAATCAGGTCTGTGTCACCCCAAACCTATGTTCCTGAACACTGGGCCAAAAATAAATAAAATGCAGAAAGATGCCTAAACATGGATCACATATATCCCGTAGACATATATATACATTGTGTGTGAATATGTGTATATATATACACTCACTTTGCGGGTGTGCGTACACGTATGTGCACGCATAGCGCATAAAATAAATACGTGTACGCACAGAAATACATGTATATACACACATATTTCCCATTTCGTTACATGCACTGACTTATTCCTCTTGGGATTCAGTCTAGACGCCAGACTGATACTGCTGCTTAAACAGCTCGAGTGATTTAACTCCAATTATTTTTATAATGAAGTTACTTAAATAAGCATAAATACAGAGCTAGGTGCAAACTGCTGATGCACAGAGCTTCCACGCAGCTACAGAAACAAAGGAGGTTCAAAGACAAACAAAACTCTAAAGACAAGAGACCTCCGTCAACACCGCTCCTTACTGAAACCAAAAGTTCCGCGTGCTTGTCCCAGGTTTGATGAATCAGCTTGAGTCTTTTGGTTTGGCGCGTGATGGGCCACCAGTTCATCCATCAACATCACGGTCTTTAACTTTTTTCACTGTAAACTCATTTTTAACCATTGATTCATTGTGTTTATGGACGCAGTGAAACAGAGCAACACAAAATTTATTACTGAAAAGAAAAAAATTCGGTAAGGACTGTTCAGCTTGAAATCCTTTGCTTGGCCTCTCCAGGCAGGTTCAGCAAGACTGGTTTTGGCGTCAGGAATCCTGGGCTGAGTAATGGCAGCGACTCTCAGCCCCATGAGGCACCGTGGGGCGAGCAACCTTCCCTCTGTCTCCTCTCTCCCTTGTCCTTTGTGGGGCCCGCAGTGACGGGGAGTCACCTCTGCTGGGACCCAACACCACGCAGAACAAATTGCAAATGTAGACAGAAACTGTGCGTTCGGTGGAGACAGGCACCCCCGGGATGCACACGGCACCCGCTGCTGCTCTAGGATACGATTCACTGAAAACACATCACTTAGGAAAGGCTCACCGAACTCCGGAAGCCCCCGGGAGCTCATCCCAGCCCCTCTCTGACCCGGGCAAGTCTAAGAAGTACTGCCGAAATCACGAATCCCCTGAAAGATTGCTCCAGAACCTCAAATCGGTGTCCTAGGACTGAAAGGGAACAGGTGGAAACTCACAGAGGAGACATCTTGCCGGAGCATTTGTCACTGGGGTTTTGTTTTCGTAACAATATGGCTCCAATTAAAAACAAAAGCGAGATTCAGCAGTGAGCATTCTGCCTGGCAGTGGCCCCACTGTCTGTGGAGAGTCATATCAGGACACTGGGGTAGGAAATACCGCCTCTGGCGGAGGGGGCTGTGGGCTCCACGATCCAGTCCAGGGAAGGGCCTTCGTCTGTCACCTCTCCAGTCAGACAGTGGGCGTCTTAGTCTGTTTGGTGGCCATAACGAGACAGGGGTTTAAACAGCAGAAATCTGTTCTCCCGGCCCCGGAGGCTGGAAGCCAAAGAGCACCATGTTGGCAAGGGCTGCCTCCTTCTGAAACCTCTCTCCTTGGCGTGCAGATGGTCGTCTCCTCGCGTGTCCTGGCGTGGTCTTCCTCTTGTGTGTGTCTGTATCCCCACCTCCTCTTCCTGTAAGGACACCAGTCATTGGATTAGGACTCACCCACATGACTTCATTTTACCTTAATTACCTCCGTAAAGACCCTGTCTCCCTGTCACAATCTGAGGTCCTGGGTAGAACTTCCACATATGAATTTGGGGTGGAGGTATCCAATCAGCCCATAACTCATAACTCATTGCATAAGCCTGACACCTGCTGGAGAGATGGCCCTCAAGGGCCTACGACATGGGATCTCCTCTCGGAGAGGGCAGCTGGTGACACCAGCTCGTGACTTGAAATGTCTCGGACTTGGGGGGGGGGGCGTTGGGAAATGCAGAGAGAGCCAGAGCCACCAGAGTGAGTCAGAACGTCTCCCCAGAGTGGCCATTAGCAGTTTCTGCACACAAAAAAGGAAATCCGAGCGTTTCTCTAATTACTGCAGGTTAATTAGTTCTCCTCAACATTTTTGGAAAGAAGAACACCTCATCACAGCATCAATCATTGAAATGCACTCCCTGCCCGGCATGGGCTGGAGGAACAAGGGCCCCGGAAGAGAGAGGCATGGCCAGGGCCCCTGTGCTCCCGCTGGCCGCCTCTACCTGAACGCAGTGGGAATTCCAGACTTCTCACCCGGGCTCAGCTGAAAACACACAAAAGTTGCCAAAGACCTGGGGGGGGGGGGGTGGGTCGCCATGGCACCAGAGAGGAGGGCACGGGGCATGGACGCATTTCTCAAAGCAGATTCCCAAAGACGAGGTCCGGGTTTCCGGGAGCACAGGTCGAAGTTCAGTGCTATCACCACTCACACTTCTCCCACCTCTCACCCCAGAAAGGGGACCAGAGCAGCTGGTTCAACACGCCCGCTTCTGTGTCCCTATTCACAGCGAGGTAGTCCTGATTACTAAAATCCTGTGGCCACGGGAGTGTTTCTCAATGTTGGCTTACATCACACTCGGCTGATCTCGCTGGTCTCGAAGACCACTGGGATTTTTAAGCCCTCCCCAGGTGGTAGTAAAGAGCTCCAAGAGGGACATCACTAGTACGCGGAACATAGCAGAAACTTCCATGGTGCAGTAATAAGGTAGGGCAGCCATAACAAAGCACCACAGCTGGGGGGCTAAAAGGAACACAAATTTGTTTTCTCACAGTTCTAGAGGAAGGAGGTCTGAGATCCCGGGGTCCTCAGGTGGGGTTTTCTCCTGAGGCTTTTTTCTTTTGTGTATTGATCGCCGACCGTGTGTGTCTGTGTCCTTCTTATAAGGACGCCTAATGATTTCATTTTACCTACTTACCTCTTTATTATTTTTTTTTTGCTTCTTTTTGAGAAAGAGAGAGAGAGTACATGAACAGGGGAGTGGCAGAGAGAGAGAGAGAGAGAATGCCAAGCAGGCTCTGTGCCATCAGCGCAGAGCCCAAAGTGGGGCTTGATCCCACGAACCATGAGATCATGACCTCAGCCCCAATCAAGAGTTGGATGTTCAACTGACCGAGCCACCCAGGCACCCCTCTAATTACTTCTTTAAATAAGACCCAGTCTCCAAATACACATTCTGAGGTTCTGGGGTGTAAGACTTTAAGATAGGAATTTGGGGGCAGGGAGCATAATTCAGCCCGTAACCCCGCGGCTTTGGAAATCTTTCTAATCTTTATACTCTACTGTAGGGTTTTTCAACAGCAGCACCATTGACATTTGGGGCCTGATAATTCTTTGCTGAGCGTCTGTCCGGTGCCTTGTAGGATGTTCAGCAGCATCCTTGGCCTCCACCCACTGGTGTCACCACCTGCTCTCCTGTCTCAATGACCATGTCCAGGTGCTGCCCAGGGTCCCTGAGCAGAGGGGCATAGTCATGCCCAGTGAAGAACCACTGCTCTAATAAAGTCCTTTCTGAAGGACTGAGACAACACTGATCCCACGGGGTACTCTGCAAAATGGGGAAGTGTTTATTCTTTCAGAGACTATTTGTTAGACCTGCACTATACTCAGCACTGGGGTATGACCGGCATCAACACAGACAAGTCTCTACCTCTTGGGAGCTGCCAGTGCAGACTCTGCCCATCACAGGAAATTGCATGTAGGGAAAAGTGCTATCACAGGAAAAGTGCACGTTCAGAGACAGAAATACTTGCCTAGAGGTGGATGACCACCTCTTTTATAAGTAGCTTTATTGAGATATAATTCATGCATCGCACAATTCACTCGTTTAGAGTGCGCAGTTTAGGGGCGCCTGGGGGGCTCAGTCCGTTAAACATCCAACGTCAGCTCAGGTCTTGATCTCGCAGTTCATGAGTTCAAACCCCTCGTCGAGCTCTGTGCTGACAGCTCAGAGTCTCTGTCTCCCTCTCTCTCTCTGCCCTCCCTCGCTTGAGCTCTGTCTCTCTCCCTCTCTCTCAAAAATAAATATTAAAAAAATTTTTTTAATTAAGTGCAAAGTTTAATGGTTTTTAGTACATTCACAGAGTAGTATAACCATGGCCACAGTTGATTTTAGAACGTTTTCACCACCCCAAAAATCACCCATCTCCATGAGCAACCCCGCCTCATTTCCCCTCAATCCACCCCCTAGCCCCTGGCAACCAACAGTCTCCTTTCAGTGTCTATGGATTTGCTTCTTCTGGACATTTTGCATAAATGGAATTGCATGATATAAGACCTTTGGCGACGGCCTTATCCACTTAGCATGTCTACAAAGTTCATCCACACTGTAGTGTGTGATCAATACTTCCTTTCTTCTCACTGCCGAATCATATTCATATATATATGTATGTATGCACCTGGGTGGCTTGGTGGGTTAAGCACGACTTTGGCTCAGGTCGTGATCTCACTGTCTGTGAGTTCAAGCCCTGCGTCGAGCTCTGTGTTGACAGCTCAGAGCCTGGAGTCGGCTTTGGGTTCTGTGTCTCCCTCTCTTCCTGACCCCCATCCCACTCATGCCCTGTCTCCCTCTGCCTCTCAAAAATGAATTAAAACATTAAAAAATTAAATATTTATATAATTTTATATCCCCTTGATCAGCATGTGGGATACTTCCACTTTTTTGACCGTCGTGAAGACTACAACATCCACGTGCAACGCTTCGTGTGCACGCACGTCTTCATTTCGGTGGCCCACGTCCCTCTGAGTGGAATTGCAGGATCACACGTGAGTCCATCTCAGCATCGGAGGAACCGCGAGTTCTGCACAATTTTAGGGGCATCGTCTCATTTCCACCATCAGAGCTCAAGGGCTGAGGGTACGCCACACCCTCTTCAACAGTTACTACTCTCCTTTCCTCACGGCCGTCCTGGCGGTACGAAGGGGCATCTCACGTGGTTCTGATTTGCGTTTCCCTGATGGCTAATGGCGAGCATCTTCTCCCGGTTGGGCTGTTCATGAATCATCTCCGGAGAAATGTCTACTCAGGTCTTTCGGCCATCTTTAAATGGGTTAATTTCGCCCCTTTGTTATCGAGTTGTAAGAGTCCTTTATAGATTCTCGATGCCAGCCCGGTATCAGCAATATGATTTACAAACACGTATCCTAGTCTGCAGGTCATCTGTTTACTTTCTGGACGGCGTCCAGCTGCGGAGCCCAAGAGTTTTCAGTTTCGATGAGTCCCAGCGTTTCTGTTTCCTTTGCCGTCGTGGGAGCCTCTGGTTTTCTAAGCCCGCCTCCTCAGGTGTAGACCCTCTGCCTGTGAGCGAGCTGGGGGAGGAGGATGGAGGCCCCAGCACTCTAGGCCTGCCGCACCGGGAGTGGAGGAAGGCTTCCACAGGAAGCCCCTGACCTACCAGCGTCCCTAGGAATCAGCATCTCCCTGCTGAGTTGGAGGGCATGAGACCCGCTGGCCGCCTGCGCCTCCCGCCGAGATGCCACAGCAGGTCCCCAGACAGGGCGCTGGGGACCAGGAGACCCCCTCTTCTTGGCCACGCCCACGCGGAGGGAGCCCTCTGCCACACAGTGCGCTGGCGTGGGGCACGTGGCTCAAGTGCCACAGACTCACTGTGCTCACGGGGTTTCGGTAGATTTTCTGGAACAAATGCCACTTCGTTTGCATCGTGCCCTCGGGGCAATTTCCGGAGACCTTAAATGGCTTTTCGTTCTTAGTCGTCACGGGTTTTGTGTGTTCCACCAAAAAACAGGTCCGCGGAACTCCTCACGCTGCCGTCCTCAAAGCTGAACTCTTAACAGCCTCCTTTTGAAAAGGGGAGGTTTTACTGTGTCACAGGGAGCTGAAGGATGCAGAGAGACAGACACGCCCACAGAGGGGGTCTGGGTGCTGCAGACTGAGAGGACCACCCACCACAAGAGCCTGAGCAGAACGGAATTTGTACAAAGAACCGCCGAAAGCCATTGCGGGGGGCTCCAGTTAAGCGAGATGGACTGGACGCAAATATCTACCTCTGCTTCCTCCCCGAGCCCCACCCAGATAACAAGAAAGGAACAAAGGAATCACAGACACACTATAGCAACATAGCAACGCGATCCGGTGAGGGTGGGCAGAGAAACGAGTCGAGGACAGTTTGGAAATGGGAGAGCAGATGTTCAAAGGGCCTGGGTTCAGCCAACTAAGAAAGCCGAGATCTAAGCCTGCCGGGAACGAGTGAACCAGTTTCTCTCACGGACCTCCGGAAAAGCTCAGGCTCCAGGTGCCAGCGACTCTAAGGGAGACAGAAAATAGAAAACAGAGCTGAAAACAGGGCGATAGGTTTGCACGGGAGCAGATCAACCCCAAGACAGCCTCTCCCCGCCCCCAATCAAGACAACCCTCCTTCCATCCCAGTTGAAAATGGGGGTCAGTGGTCTGCACACATGAACATCACGATGAAACACGGAGCAAAAAAGTGGGTAAAGCTTCATGCTGAATGGGGCGGGTCCCACCCGGGTCCCACCCTCCCTCGCTCTGCTGCCTGCGTGCTGGAGACGAAACCCACGACCCCGCACATCAGGCTCTCCTGGGAAGCACGCCCGGTCCGGCATCTCCGCCCGCCTCGAGAGGGCACCGGGACCCCACTGGAACCAGCCCCGCCACGCATGTGGATCTTTCCGGGAGGCGCGGGGTCTTCTCATTTTTATCCTTATCTTTGTTTTGCACCTCGCTCTTAAATATAACTGCACAAATATTTTGGGAAAGCTTGCAACGAAAAAGTCAAGAGACCGAAAGAAGCAAACACAGTAAGGAACTCAAAGGAGACAGAAATAATGCAAGAAGCCAGGGAGGGCTCCGCGGATGCAAAATTGATGACACACCAGATATAAGGGAATATATTGTAACCTGTGAGAAAGAACAGAACATTCCCGTTAAAGAGGAACGCATTCGGAGAACAGGAAAAGCTTTCAGAAATTAAAAATATGCGGGTAGAAATTAAAATTTGAATAGAAGCGTAGGGAAATAAAGTTGAAGGAATTTCCTGGAAAGAAGGACGGCAGTACAAAGAGAGAAGAGAACTGGAAGAGCCATCTGCTTAATGTCTTACTAACAGAAATTCCAGAAAGGGGACACACACACACAAAACAACAGAAGAGAAAAACAGCTTCCAGGAAGGAAGGATGACGGCCTCCACCCTGAGGGGGCCTACTGAGCACAATAAAGAAAAAGACCTACTGGGCATTAAGAGATGATGTAGAAGCTTCCAGAAGACAAAAGCCGGCTGCCTGAACACCAGGCATCAAAGTGGTGTTGGATTTCTCTGAACACCTGCAAAGTTCAGAAGGAGAATCTCCAGCCGAGGCGTCTATACCTGCCTAAACTGTGAATTAAGTGTGAGGGTGGGGTATAGACCCTTCGAAGTCGAGAGATCTCAAACAATTGGGCTCCCAGGCCCCCTTTTCCATGAAGCCACTAGAAGACTGTTTCCATCAGAATCCGGAGTGAATCATGAAGGTGAAGACACGAGTCCCAGGAGGTGAGGGCTTGTGTGGGGTGACAGCAAAGGAAGTCCCCAGACCGAATCTGTGCAACGCATCTAGAGAGCAGCCCGTCCCCCGTGGGGAAGAGAAAGGGGACTCAGGGAGCGACACTCTGACCCGAAAGATAAGAGCGGAACCGTTAGGGGCCCCTGGGTGGCTCAGTCAGTTAAGCGTTTGACTTTGGCTAGGGTCACGATCTCATGGTTCATGGGTTCAAGCCCCACGCCGGGCTCTGTGCTCACAGCTCAGAGCGTGGAGCCTGCTTCAGATTCTGCATCTCCATCTCTGTCTGCCCCTCCCCTGCTTGCACTCCCTCTCTCTCTCTCTCTCTCTCTCAAAAATAAACATTAAAAAAAATTAAGATTTAAAAGCGGAACTGTTAGCCTACCTGAGATTTCCGGCCAAAATGCAAGTAATTTTATGGCTCCCATCAACCGTTCGGGGACACACAAGAGAGGTGCGTGCAAACCCAGCGAATGAAAACACGGGCGGGTGTTCATTCCGGGGAAAACACGAAGCTGATCAGGAGAGGAAATGCAATCACAGAACACTCTGCGGCTCAGCTGTGAATAATAATTACATAATTATGTAAATGCCCAATATCGATCTAACCGCAAATTACACTATTGGGAGGGTGGGGGCCAGGAGCCGCGCGTGTGTTTTCTGTCGTCGGGCCGGGTTCAGGGAGCAAAGCTGAGACTGAAATCCTGGTCTTCCCAGCGCGGAATCCGTGGAGAAGCAACTGAAACTTAAAAGAAAAAGTCAGATAAGCATTTTTTTTTTAATTTTTATTTTTTGCAAATACCGAGGCCGGAGTAGAAACAGGGTGTACAGAGCTGACAGTCCGGCTCTGGGAAGCGTCAGGAAGGGCAGGGAGGGCAAACCAAGGGCCGGCCCTGTTCTCATCTGCGTGCAACCATTAGGCTGTGAAGGATGTTTTCCACAATGGAACGCAGAGACGACAGAGGGTCGGTCGAGTGTCCTAAGTCAGTGGGAGAGGGATGGGGGAGGGGAGGGAGCCGGAGAGATGTCAGACTTGGGGACGTGTTCGGGGCCCCCCCGTTCGGCAGCAGTGGGGGGGGGCGGGGGGGGGGAAGCAGGAGCCCGGCTGGGACTTGGTTCTCTAGGCAGGAGAGGACTGGACTTAAAGGGGCTGCAGAGGAGACCGAGAGGGGCAGCCTCTGGGCCCTGCCGGCGAGCTGGATGCCAGAGAAAGAGGGAGAAGGAGGGAGAATGTCGCCCCTGAGACTCCGGCCTGGGGGAACAGTGGAGGGAAGCCTGGGGGGGAGGGGAGCGCAGGCGGGAAAGCCTGAGTCCTGCCCGCGTGTTGTTTGATTTCTCAGGCTGCCCTAACGGTGCCCCCAAACCGGCAGCTCAAAACAACAGAATTTAATCTGTCACGGCTTCGGAGGCCAGAAATCCAAAGTCAAGGGGTCTGTAGGGCCGTGCTCCCTGCAGAGGCTCTGCGGGAGTCTGTCCTTCTCTCGTCCAGCCTCTGGTGCTGCCACTCAGTCCTTGGAGTTCCTGGGTTTCAGCCGCGTCTCATCTGTGCCTCTGTCGTCACAGGGTATTTCCCTGTTTCTGGTGTCAACACTTGGCTCCTCTTATAAGGACACAGTCATGTTAGATTAGGGCCACCCTAGTGACCTCATCGTCACTTGACTACGTCCATCTGCAAAACCCTACTTCTGAAGAAGGTCACATTCACAAGTGTCAGGGCCTGCAACTCGAAGGGGGGAGAAACGCCGTTCAACTTTAACAGACATGCGTCCCAGCGAAACGGATTTGGAAGACGCCTTCTACCGAATTCTGCCCCTGGAGGCTCTGAGAAGTCCTGCAGTCACACTCGGTACGTTTACTACAAAGACCTGCAAACGTGTCTGAAGGTCCCGCACTCCCTCCTGCCACACCCCTGCTGACTCTGGCCAGATCGCGGCACTGGCCGTGCGGGACCCCTGGCACCCCTGTCAGGCGACTCAGCGTTGGTGACACGGCCGTCGCGGCAGGAGAGAGTTTGCGGCTGCCGCTCTGGGGATCGAGGGGGAGGAGGAAGTCTCCAGGGAGTGGAGGGCGCCTGGGGACAAGGAGCAGGTAAGGAATGAGGAGGTCAGAGCAGGGCGTGCTGAGGGCCACCCGTCTCCTCCCCGGCCACAAACCTTCGTCCCTTTTCTTCCGCGTGCTCTCTCTTGGCCAGAGAGGCTCTGTGATCTTTGTCCCAGGCCCAGCACACAGCTCCCAAAAGGAGTGATAGGGGCGTGCCTTGTCGTTCATGTGAATCCCGAGTCCCGCCCAACAGATGACTCCGGAGGATGCGGTTGGTCCCCAGAAACACCAAGCGATTGGAGGGTTGGAAATTTCAGCCCGGTCCTCTGACCTCCAGGGAGGGGAGGAGGGGCAGAGATAAAAACTCTTGAACAAGGAGATTCAATGTGCTTCCAGGTCGGCGATCACGGGGAAGGGCAGCCTGGTGCACCCGGTTCTTCTGTGTCCTTCCGTTGGCTGTTCCTGGGACGTAGACTTTGTAATAAATTGATGAGCCAAAGTAAAGCACTTTCCCACGCTCTGTGAGTCATCCTAATACACTATGAGCCTGAGTACAGATCGTGGGAACCCCCAGTTTGTAGCCAGTCTGTCAGAAAAACGGGTGGTCCTGGACTTGCCCCTGGTGTCCGACGTGGGCGGTCTTGTGGGACTGAGCCCTCTCACCTGTGAAATCGGACATTAACTCCGGGTCTATGGGGTCGGAATTAGATTTAATTCTAGTGTTGGGGAACTGGTTGTTGTCTGAGAAGACACCCCAGCCTCTGAGACAAAAGGGCTTTGGATCCCAACCCAGCCACAGTCCCTTTGGGACCGTCACCAGCAAATCCAACTCGCCTTCGAAACCAGCAACCCCCCAGGAAAAATGCACACACCTAGAGCCGGCCGCCCTGGCCTGGCTAAACGCCCCCCCTCCCAAACGGAGTCTTGGACGACCAGACACCAGTGCTGAAGGAGCAGAGACGCGTCTGAAACACCTTCCTAACCAGCTGGGCAATTTGTCATTTCTGTCCAGTGACCTCACCTGCGAATGTGCCCCGGAGGCCATTTCTGAAGACGCGTACGGCGTTGGAGGGACCAGCACCTTCCCCACGGCCCTGACTCTCCGAGATTTACTGGAAACTCAGGGAAGAGCCACCCGTCAAAGGCTTTCCCATTTAACCTGCAAGATGGCCTCTTGGAGAGGCGTCTGCATCCTCCCCGGGCGGGTTTCACTGAGACCCGCAGTTTCCCCAGGGAGACGCTTCCAGGGAGTGAGAGAGCCGTCAGCCGGGCTGCCCGGCTCCCCTCTGAGCCGCGGGAAGGACGGGGCGCGAGGAGGGCGAGACTGGTCAGCCGCGTGCATGTCACACAGCAGACCTAGGGCAGATTAAAAAAAAAAATCAATATTTAAAAAAAAAAAAGGCCAGTGTAAAATTTCGGTGGAAAAATATCCCCTCCCCAATACCTTGCCTCCCAACTCTCTCCCTAGAACTTTCGAGTTATTTTCAGTACTGGTGCCTTTCAGACCCAGAGAGTCTCTCGGTAGGAGCTATTTCTTCATTACGTGCTATTTCAGATAGTTTTACCTTCTCTCCTGCGTAGCCCCCAAGACGGGAAATGTTTGGGTTCGCTTGTTTTTTTACCCCTCTTTCACAATGCGGCTTCCACCCGTGACTCATACCTTGTGGCCAAAAAGGTGGATAAATGAACGAAGAGCACATCTTTTCAAAAGGAAATTAAGAGAAACGGCAGACTGCAAGCGTGGTGTGGAGTCTCGAGTCCCCGGCACTGGCACTGCAGGGGCAGGACGGGGTGGCGTTACCAGCCGGCATGAGCGCAAACCCCTCGCTGTCCCCTGCAGCACGGTGCTGGGGGGGGGGGGCTCCGACCAGGAGGCTGGTGGAAACCACTGCCCACCCCCCACACGCACATGTTTGCAAGGAGCTCCATCCCTGACTGCCACCCAGTGGGCGCTAATCGTGGGCAACAGCTCCCGAGCCCACCGCCAGCTGAATAAAGACCACTATTTTAGGAAATGTCCCTATTTATCAAAAAAAAAAAAAAGCCTCTTATCGTGAGCAACTCTGGTTTCGGGCCGTCTGCCTGGAAAGCCAGAGCTGAGGACACGCACAGTTTATTCCAGGAACGGCCGAGCCAAGTCCACCCGAGTCCTGAGCCAGGCAGGATGTGACCCTCTGAGGACTCGGCGTGGAAAACCGACCCTCCCCTGTACGCCCTGCGGGTCCATCCTCTGGTCGGGACGACCCCAGCTGCTTGGTGGGACCGGGGCTCTCTCTGCCGAGGTCCCGGGCTCCTCTCACTGAGACGAGAATGGGGACCGTGTGGGGAGCTGCACTAGGCGCTCGCACCGGCCACAGGCGGGGGCTGCCCTGGGCTCACGTTCCGGGGTGGCGATCCCTGACCTCTGCTGGGTGGCACCGTTCAGGCCGCAGACCCAGCTGGGACCGTGCATCTTGACGTCCTTGTAGCCCCCTCTGTGGGGCGGGTTGAGCCCTGGTTCCCACACCCCCCCCCCCCATGCTGCTGGGCATTCTGTTCCAAACAGACCGTCGGTCCCCAGCCTGCGTCCCCAGGCGATGCTCCCTCCCTGCTGTCTCAGCACACGTGGTGTCCCCCACAGTCCCTTGCCACCACGCTCCTCAGGGGCCACCAGGAAGTGTCCAGAGCTGCTGGCCACAGACGATTCGCCTGGAGCTCTGCCACCCCCTGGGGGCACTGGGTCACTACAGGGCTCAGCCGGACATGAAGAAGCAAGTAGGGAAGGGTAATTTTCTAAAATCGAGAATGAACCCCAAATTTCAGAGGCCAAACCTTTGCCAAGCCGGGACGGTATTTCCCGAAAGCGTGAAATGACCAGGGCTCCGATTCAGCCGCCCGAGTACGTCAGCGACTCTGGGAAACGGGTCGTGGACCCCCAGTGGTGGATCCCTGAGTGTCCGCAAATGCTTGTGGGGAAAGAGGAGGGGAGAGCCCTGCCCCCGAGAACCTGGGGTCCAAAGCCCCCCACGCTGTGGGTCTCCCGCCCGCCCGCCCAGACACGCCCACTGGCAGCCATCTCTCCGGGCGCTCCAGCCTCTCCACGCCTCGCACCTTGAACCTTGGATTTGCAGTAACCACACATGTAGGGGTGACTCAGCCGACCCCGGACTGCAGCCTGTCCGGTCGGCCGCCCTGGAGACGTGACTTTGTGATGAGCAGGAGAAAGTTAATTCGCCCCTTCTGGTCGCGGGCAACCGTGCTGGCCTCCTGCACCTGTAGCCCAGCCGGAAGCTCCCGTACATGAAACACCCAGTGGCCCGTGGACTGGCCTGAATTGGGGGTGGGAAGGGGTTGGCCAGGCTTAAGTTCTAGGGCAATTCTCCTTTAAGGCAGACAGACAGACAGACAGACGGCTGGCTGTAGTTGCATCCCCTGGGCTGGGCGGACTCAGATCTAAGAAGGGGAGGGACTGGTTCAGAGACAAAGCCCTGCAGACGAGGGGGGCGGGGCTCCGGGGGGACAGGTGTGTTCCCAGAGTACCCTTCCCCCTGGGAAAGCAGGGGTCAGGGATGCCGACCTGGCCATGCCCACGCAGGGCTCTGGGGAGCAGCCTTGGTCGAATGTGGCTTCAATGACAGTGTCCTGCCTCTTTGGAGGAAACGCCTTGCTCTGAGCTTTATTTAGCCATGGGCCATGATGCGGGGACGAAGGACACAGGTGGACGCGTCAGCTCCGTCATTGCTGCCTCGCTGGCTCCAGGAGATGAGCCCCCAATAAGTCATGCGTCTCCTGCCGATAACTCCCGCAGGGACACCCGTCCCCCTGGAGGTCAGACACAATCTGTCCCCTCCCTGGGGATGTAGGGGGTGGGCTCATCATCAGCCCCCCTACTGGCGAGTGGCTCCTCTTGGGCTCTGGGGGCAGGAGGGAGGGTCTGGCACCATCGCCGTGGCAGCCACCCCTGCCATCGCTGAAGGCTGATACCCAAAGGCCCAGGGGCATTGTGGGTAAGGGGGCGTGAAGTTTGTCCTTCCCCCACCCCACCCTCGCCCCGGTACTGCCCTGTCTTCATCTGTGGAGTGGCCACCACCGTGCTCCATACCTCAGAGGACAGCCTTGAGCCACCAGGGACCTCAGTCCATGCCTGGCACGTGGTAGGTGCTCCAGCAACACCAGCCGCCCCCGATTATCCCTCAGAAGCAGGAAGCGTCCTCAAACATAGATGTCCCACCCCCCACACTGTCCCCACTTCGAAGCCTCACTGGACGAGCCCACCTCCCCGCAGGTGCCGGTCTCTCCATCCTGTCCCTGCCTTCAGCCTCCGGGACCAAGCCCTGTGTCCACGCAGGCAGCAGAGAGGCTGGGAGTCGCCCCGGAGCCCCAGGAAGAGGCCCTCCGGAGCCTGGATTCACAAACTGTCCGAGGGGAGGACCACTGGGACACAGACCAATGCTCCTGCAAAACGTATTTTTTTAAATAAATCAGATCTCAAGTGTCCTCACACAAAACGGTAATTACACCTGATTGTGGCAATCACTTCACAATGTACACGTATATTAAATCATCACATCATATACCTTAAATAAGTACAATTTTGTTGCCGATTATGCCTCGAACCTGGGAAGGGGGAAGGAAATCGCTGGGTAGTTGATATAAAAATAAGCACACAAAAGATAACCTCCAATTCTTAAAAACTATTCTTGGACGCAAAGGAAACAAAATGTCTTTCAAATCGCTGTACAAGTTTCCAGATGCTTCTTCCAGATTTCTGTGCTTGTCTCATCCGAGGCCAGGACCCAACACTCAGGGAGGGGTGCCCAGCCCCGGACCCCAGCAGGCGGAGCGCTGCCCCGGCTTTATTCGTCATTGCCGTTAGTCAGGGCAGACAGAGCGCCTGCTGGGGGTGTGTGTGTGTCACACTGGACGGACGATGAGGTCTGCAGGGGTGAGGCGACATGAACTGCGGGGGTGGGGGTGGGGTTCCTAACAGGTCATTGTCGGGAGCAGGATGCAAGTGGGAGCCACCCCTTCACGGGCAGTGCCCCGCCACAGAGTTTGTCCCACAGCTAGTGGGGGAGGGGGCTGCGGCCGCGGGGTCATCGCTGTGACCATAAGGCCGGCCACTGTGTCAGGAGGTGGGCAAAAGCGTTTTTCTTTTACAGACAGGAGCACGAAGGCAGGAAGAGCCGGGTGGGGCTTGGGATGGGAGGGAGGGAGAGGGACCTAGTCTCAGGAGGGGCTGTCTGCTGGCTGAGGCTGGGGGTGGGTCTTCGGGGAGAAGAAGGCAAACCCAGGGCTGGCGATCGCGGGAACTAGCTGCTCAGCTAATCACGGATGAGGTGGAGTGGGGATCTGGGGGCTCCGTGTCTGGTCTCGCCCTGGGTGAGGAAGGGCATGAGGGGCCTCACCTAAGCCGCGTGGGGAGTGCGTCTGCCGTGAGCCGTTCCCGGAACACCACGCGTTGGATTGGCTAACCTTCACCGTGTGGCAGGATCACGGGACTTGACCTCGTCATTCTGGGGCCCCACCTCCCGGTTCAAATGGCAGCACCTCTTCCCGACCGGGGGACCGGTTCTCTCACTATAGATCCCCAGTCTGCTTGGTGAGTTCTATGAGATGGAATAGTGAGCCCAATGAGCCGCAAGTCCTCCCTAAATCCCGGCTCTGTTTTCTGGCCCCAGGCAGCTCCTCGGGGATGCCCTAGGGGAAACTCCGGGATGAAACAGAAGGTCCCTTTGCGGAAGGAATGCTAGCTCTGCATTGAGTTTCCTTCTGCTTGAGTCTTCCAGGACTGGGACTGCGGTCAGGCGCCCCACAAAGCCTCGGCTCAAGGGAGCCAGGCAGCCCGGTGGCCTGTAGACACACAGACAGGACCCGAGGGTGGCGGGCCGGGCCATCTGAGGGGCCCCAGGCAGTCCTGGGTCACATCCCATCCAGTACCATCCAGAGGAGGGGAACACGGCCGGAGGCCCTCGGGTGTCCTTTCAGAGGACAGAAAGAAGGCATGGCCCTCCTGCCCGGCGTCCAGGAAGCACCCACCAGCACCAGTGCTGGGCGCAGGGTGGGGGGAGTGTGATCCTGCTGTTGGGGGGAGTCCCCGGGGCCACAACCACCACCGGAGAATCTGCTCAACAGACACAGACTCTGACCTGGGCTCCCATGGATTTCGACCACGCGGTGAGAGTTTGTTAAGCTTTTCAACACAGAGATTCCTAGATGAGTCCCCGTGAATGCCGTAGTTTTGTTCGTGTGGTTCAGGTAGAGTTTGGTACATGACTTATCAGGGTCTGCATCTGATCGGTCCCTGGACTGAGAGAAGACAGGGAGGCGGTGGGAAGAGGGGAACAAGGGAGGGAAGAATGGACGCCTGGGTGGGGGAGAGGGGGACCGAAGGGAAGGAGGAGAGGAGTGAGGCAGCAGGAGGTCTCAGCCCTGACTCCACCCTCACGACTATTCCTCCCACGTGAGTGCTCCCCAGAAAACACCGATGTCATCGCCCTCCCCCTCTGCCTGCCCCATGATCATCCCGGTGGCGTTTGTCAGGGGCCCTCTGTGGAGAGAAAATCCCTTGCAAATAAGGAAGCAAATTTGGTGCTAAATAGATAAGCACTGAACTTTAAGGAGAGATGTCCGTCCCAGCCCTGGAACGCGTTCTACGATAATATTCTACACTTACCTAGAGCTGGCTGGGAGGGTCCCATAGGAGCCTGATGCCTCGTGCCATCAGAGCCCCGATGGAGCAGGAGGCAGTCTCCTCACGCCCCCGAGTCCGAAGAGTGCATTCCCTACGATCGTAGTCACATAACAGGAATTGACACTGAGCCGTGTCTTCTTCCAGGCTAATTGAAAAATGACTGATTTTCCTCATGCAAACAGCTCTCCGTGTCCGTTATCAAATGCGGGGTGCACTAGTTTTTAATTAACCACTCTCCACAGCTTCCTTTTGCATCTAGTTGACGGGTTCATCGTGTCACCATAAATAACGACCAGGATCTTCCCAAAGAATATTTCACATCTTGTTCAACAGATTGCAGACGGGGACTTGGGGAGAGGTGTGGTTTGCACCCCCTCGACCTACCCGAGAAGGGCTTCCTGGCTGAAGTCAGGCGAGGCAGCTGGCTGGGACAGTGCCCCCATCCTGTGCTGTCCCCGGACCCACTGCGTGCCCGTGGCTGAGCCCCTCGACCGCTGCTTTGCGTTTTCCTTGGCAGGAACGCTTCCAGGCACGCACGCACACAAGAGGCTACACACGTGACGACCCTGCCTTTCTTCCACGTTTTCTCCAAATCCCTCCCAGTTGTATGACTTGGGTTCCCGCTTCCTCCTCCTGGTGCTCACGGGGCTTGCACTTCACACACGGTGCCTGGAACATGCAGTCAGACAGGGGGCATGTATCAGTTAGCTAATGCCGTGTGACGAACCACCCCGGGGCTCACCAGCCTCAAACAACAGGCATTCATTAAGCTGGCAAGTCCGTGGGTCAGCCAGGAGGTTCTGCTGCTCTGAGTAGGGCTCGGCTGAGCTCACCTGGTCTCACCCATAGCCCTTCTGGTCACTGACAGATCAGTTGGAGGCCGGCTAATCCAGAACAACTTTCCTCCAAGCAGCCTGGAAGTTTAGCCCCGACTCGTTCTCTTGATGGCAGACTTTCATTTCCTTGGCCCGCCTTGCAATATCTCACACTGGCCCGTTTTCAGTTGTTGTGTGTGTAGTCCCTGTGTCACCAGGCTCTCCCCATGCCCATCCCTGCGGAAAGAGAACACAGAGCCAGTGCCAACACTGGGGGGTCCCTGCTAGACGCCCACAGGCTGGCTCTGTCATACATACAGTGTCCACGTCACCACAAGCTCCTCTGGCCATGACCAGACCTGCCTTTGGGGGCTCCAGGCTCTCTGGTAGGTGACACATACCCCCTAAAAGCCTTGGGTCCCACGCAGAGCGCCCCGTGTACAGGACATGGCAGAAACTACAGTGTGTGTGTGCACCTGTGTCTGCATGGGTGTGCACAGGCCCGTGCAGAGACAAACACTGAAAAATTCCCATACAGCCGTGTGTGCCGTAAGTGAAAACACGGGGTTTTTAAATTTACTGCTCGTCCGTTCTAAGTGCACAGATAATTCAAAGTATGAAGGAGCCCACGGAGCAGGGGTGAGAAGGAGACTGGATTAAATGTCAAGAGCCCTGAAATTTAGGACTTGCTGCGCTATCGAGGTGGCTTTAGCGCTAAGTCCCTTAACTTTTCTATGTCTTAGTTACGCTTTTTAAGTGGAAATTCTCAGGCTCATCTGGCAGGGTTGCCATGGTGACCAGAGAAGAGCACAAATATAAATATAAGTGAAGAGAGCCCGCGTCGTATCAGTATGGGCCATTGGCAGTAGTATTATTCCTGTCTGTGCTAAGAGCCAGCGGGGAACACGCTTGAGCCCCACGTCCACACTTGGACCTGGGTAGAGGTGCACTCCACGTTACTCTAGTGGGTGAGCCAGAGGGTGTGTTTAGAGCCATTCATTCACCTTCCTCCATTCAAACCATCTTTGCTAAGTACCTGCTATGTACCCAGCACGATTACAGACACCGGGGATCCTGGTATTCACCAAAAATACAAAGTCCTTGTACATATGGACTTTGCATTTAAGCAGAGAAGCCAAAAACTAAGTAGTGAGCAACGATTTCAAGGGCTCTTAGGTCAGGGCTATGTCCCACAAACCCACCATGAGCTAAAAATACCTTTACATTGAAAATGCACTTAATACACCCAGCCTACCGAATCTCGTAGCTTAGCCTCCCCCTACCTTAAATGTGCTCTGAACACTCACGTTACATCTACGGTTGGGCTAATCATGTAACACAAAGCCTACTATATAATAAAGTGTTGAATGCCTCATGTAGTTTATTGAACACTGTACTGAAAGTGAAGAACAGGATGGCTGGATGGGTGCAGGATGGTTGTAAGTTTCCCGGTTGTTGTCAGTCCCCCACGATCCCGTGGCTGATGGGGGCTGTGACTCCCGGCCGCTGCCCAGCATCAGGACAGAGGATCAGACCGCATATCCACTAGCCTGGGACAAGATCAAAGTTCAAAATTCAAAGCACTGTCTTTACTGAATGTGTCTCACTTTCACACCATCGTAAAGTGGAAAAATCCTAAGTCGAACCGTAGTAAGTGGGGAACCACCTGTATTAGGAGAGAAGCATGGGGAGCCGCATGATAAAAACCAGGTAGACATCCTCCAGTAGGCAGGTGGGTGGTCCCAGAAGCCCTCTTAAAGGACGTGATGTTTAATCTCAATCCAGAAAGATGAGGAAGGAGCCCAAACCACCGTCCAGAGGGGCAAAGCCACCTGTGCCGGGTGACACAGCTGGTTGGTGCCAGACACCCATCGCGCTTTGATGTTTCTGATTCCCCGCTCCCTCTACCACCAACTGTACGTCCAGCAGACACTCACTGTGATATTGGCCAAAGGGATAAAGGTTTTTCCAACTGCTTGACCCCTTTGGTTAGAGTCTAGTGATCCTGGCCATCCATCCTCTGTTCCTTGAAAGTCACCATAACAGCATAAGCAAGACCATTTTCAACACCCACACACTCTATCCCTCTGTCCAACCTGACCATACAGCTAAAGGCCTCTGGGAAAGAGAGAAGCCTCATGCCTTTGTGTCACTGCGCTGATGGCACTCCAAGGCTTTCGGAGCTGTACGTACGAGCTACGGCTCACGAGGCACTTCATAAACCCCGTGTGTTGGTCAGAATTGACCCATTCAATGAGTGGATCTTTAAATGCTTATAAAAGCTGAGACACCCTCCTTCTGGTTGCAAGCTCCTGCTAGCTAAGGGTCTGTGGATAGAATAAAGATAAACAGAGCCTTGCCGTAACATGGGCAAACAGGACAGAGGGTTGGACAAGCTGAGGACACTTGACATGAAATAAAATAATCTGTGTCTGATGAGAGTATTAGGCAAAACTTTAAGGTCAATTTAGCATGATTTAAATATTTCCCACTCATTAGCAATAATTTAGAATGCATTTCCTTTTCTCCCCCCATACTTGAAGTTTTATTTTAATAGCTCTGTGATTTTGGAACAGATCATTAAAATTAATGATATTCCAAATGTTCCAGTGTGCCTGGTAGAGTCTGATCAGTGTTTTTTCCCTTTATAGATCATCAGAATAGAACATTTTAATGGCTCTAGTATAAGGGCATTCTCTCTCTTTCTCTCTCTGTTAATGAATAATTCCCATAGCCAGATATGGAACTCCCCAAAGAAGGAGGAAGCATATTTCATTAGGCATGTCAATGCTGGACCCTAAATAATTCAGGACCCCAGATTAAAATACTCGATGCTCTCAATGTCCTAATGGGATATAATGAAATATCCCCAATGCTGCTGTCTTAAAATTAACATCCTTTGAAATTCCCAAATCAATCAGTGCCAATGACAAGAGCTGAGTCTAATCCTTTATTGATTTGTGCAGCCACAGAAGGGAAAAGGGAGCCTTGCTTAGCCCCATCCTTCAGGCTGGCCGGTGGCCAGTCAGTGGTGTTATTCATTCAGTCTGTGTCCTGGGGCCCTGAAAATGCAGGCTGGCCACCCCCTTCTTGTGACAGGCAATGCCACTGGGCCTCAACAGTCTGGCCTTGGCTATTACTTGAGGATAGGCTGTGGCCAATCCTGTCCTACGCAGCCCTTTGAAGACACCATTCACCCCTGGGTAGAAGTACTGACTGAGTCTCCTACTGGCTCAGGCTCTAGGTGGCCCTGTTTTTGGGAGAACAGTCTCCCCTCAGCCATCCTCTGTGCCATCAGTCTGTTTAATTTTCCACAGCAGCTATCACCGTCTAACAGATATTGGCTATCTGGGGGAGGCCTTATGTCCTTTGGACCCCATCCTCCATGTTCATATAAGTGAACTTCATCCGTCTTGACCACCAAGATGAAACCTCAAGGAAGGTTTGTGGGGTTGTTTGTTTGTTTGTTTTTCTACTGCTAAATTCTGGGTACTATAGTATATGCTATATAGCATATAGGTACTCATAGATGGATGGGTGGATGGATGGATGGATGGTGGATAGAGTATAGATGGATAGTGGATGGATGGATATATATATATGGTATATGGGTGGATAGATTGTGGATGGGTGGATAGATGAATGGGTGCGTAGATGGATATTGGATGGGTAGATGAATGGTGGATGGATGGATGGATGGAAGGATAGACAGATGGTGAATGGATGGATAGACTGATGGTGGATGGATGATAGATGGATGCATGGATGCATGAGTGGATGGATGGATGGGTGAATGGATGGAAAAATGGATAGATGGTGTCTAAATGGATGAATGCCCCCCTCCTTATATTCTTAGCACAGAGGACAATGTCTAGCACATATTTGTTGTCTATATGAATGAACCAATCCAAAATCCAACAATACCAAGAGTTCCCCACCCCACGAGCTTACTTCTATGTCTGCTCTGGCTAAGAGTCTCCCTTCACAGCATCCCATTGACCTGCTGGGCCATGGTGTTTGCATCTCTGACCTTGGGTCCTGTGAGTGTTCTCTGGCTGTGCTGATAGCAAACTTTTCCTGGGGCAAACCTGCATTTCCTCTGCTTCTCCCCTCAAGATCATCCGTACTGGACACACAGTAGACTACCGCGTAAGTCATGCCTCTGGTAAGAAGCTACATAGACTGACACAAAGGGAATAATAAAGGAGCACTTTGAATAATTCAACAAACAGCCCACGGAATCCATGTGCCTTTCATAGGCATTAGGCGCCTGTTGGTTGAAACTCAAAGGAAACACAGAAAATGGGAAACCACAAGTCTCTGTATGAAAATTAAAACCACCCAGTGATAAAACAGCCTCATGTCTCAGAGTCAGTGTCGAGAGGAAATAAGAAACTCCAACAAGTAAATTGGAATTAGGTCAGAAGGCCTGGGACGGAATCGCAGCGAAAATACGAGTCTACAGGAAGAAAATCGAAAGAGAAGGACTGGGAGGGAGGAGGGGGGCTGATTAGAGGTTCCCCAGGAACTGGGCCTGCCGCCCTCCTGGCCTCACCTGTGGGGAGTCCCCGCGGCTGACACCGTGCAGGACTTGTGGGACAGAGGGAGCCTTTGGTGTGTCTCAGAACAAGGAGATCTCACCAAGAGACCCAGGAGTGAAGAACGGCCTGGAAGGCCCAGGACACACATCCCAGCTTGTTAATGAGAACTTCGGAAGGCGGTAGCCTGGCTTCTAGACACCTCCCTTTGAAATCCAGCCATCCCCGGCCGAGTGTGAGAGAGGACCGTCTAACCAGCCGGGCATGCGCTCCAGGGTCCTTGACCCAAGGCAGCGTGGGCACCAGTATTCACTCATCCTGTCCCCAGCAGGGTGGAGCGTCCCCTATGCGGTACCCTTTATCTCACGGTCACTCCCAGAGCACACGCTGCAGGGTGGACCCCAGGGTAGCTTGCTTGAAGAGGCAGGCCCCAGAGCAGAGGACAAAGACACGTGTAACAGGTGAGGACCGTTTTGTTCCTGGCCCCGTCGCCTAAAGTGCCAAAGTGCCCGGGGCTCGGCCTTGACCCGCCCTCCTTGGCTCGACCTTGGGATCCCTGATCTTTCCTTGGGATCCCGCTGGGCCCTGGTCTAAACAACACCTCTGGGCCACTGACCCCCAGCTGTTGCCTCTGGCCTTGACACCTCCTCCTGAGCCTCAGCGTTTCATCCAGCTGCCTCCTTCCACTGCAACGCGGTACGGATTGTGAGGTCCCAACCCGCTCTGGGCCCAGCAGAACCCCGGAGCCCCTGCCTGCCCCATGGGTTCCTTCCTTGTCTTCCTTACACGCACACAGTGCCTCCACTCACCACGTGCTCGGCTGCCCAAGCAAAGCCCTGCCAGAGCATTGTCCCCTTGGCAGCCCTCACACCCGAGAGGACAGCAAGCCCCGTGGGGTGGGGCTTCGAGTCCATCCGGATCCCTCCCCGTCCACAAGGTCCTCCTTGGAACAAGCCCCTCCCCCGCCTTGCCTCTCAAGTCAGGACTTTGACAATAGCACACAGGTGCTAACTGAGCCCTCGCTGGTGGCTAGGGGCTGGTCTACATACTGGGAGGCAGCAGGGCGCCAGACAGGAGCCCCTAACCTGTGCCCTAACCCTGGAGCAGAGACACCAGCAACAGGAGCTATGGCTACAAGGGCCGGGAGGAAAAGCAGGATGGAAAGAGCTGGGTGCGGATCAAAGGCCTGACAGAAGTCGGGGTGACGACCTCGGAGGTGGTTGGGGAGGGAAAGGGGCAGGGAGTGGGGAGAGAAGACCGCATTGGTCCCGCAGGCCCCCGTGAGGACTCTGGCTTTTCTGTGGATGAGATGGAAGCCTGGGGGGGAGGAGGAGTGGTTCGAGGTGAGGAGTGAATGGCGACACTTGGCTGCTGCGTTGAAGCCAGTCCCTAGAGTGCAAGCAGGGAGACCAGGTAGGAGGCAGCAGGAGGGGTCGGGGAGAGAAGCCCAGTGAGATGCTGCAGGCTGGACCGGACAGGGAGCGGGGGCTGAGGACAAGGAGGGGCTTGGGGCTCCTGCTTCTGCCCTCAGAGCTCACCCTTCCTAGCAGCCCCAGGGAGCCTCTGAAAATGGAATCAGCCCATCCCCCCAAGCCTGCTCATGTCCTCCTGGACGTCCACACTCCTCAGCCAACCCACAGGGACCCCTGGCTCCCACTTGACCTAATTTTCCTCCTCTTCCCTCACTCCCTGCTCCTCGGGTTCCTCCAACACGCCAAGCTCATTCCTACCCCAGGACCTTGGCACTGCCCTCCCTCTGCCTGGTGTGCTCTCTCTCTCTCTCGATCCTCACCTGGCTGTTTCAATCTTGACATTCCCATCTCGGCTCCCCCCTCCCTCTTCTGAGAGGCCTCCCTGACCCCTAGCACCCCTACCACCCCTACACCCCATTTTATTTTCTTCAGAATATCTATCACCGCTGGGTATTTTTGTGGGGTTCACTTTCCGCACCCTCTCCGGCTACAACAGAAGCTCCGCGGGCACAGCTGTTCTCTGACTGGTGTACCTACTTCTCTCCAGCACCTGGTGTGAGACCTGCGTGCCTAACAGGCACTCATAAATATTTGTTAAGTAGGACCGCGTGAACGGAACACGCGCCGCCTCCTCCGGAGCACTCCACAGACTCCGAGGGACTGTGAAGTCCTTTCGGAGTTTCTGCTTGCCAACACACCATTTTCTGCACAGCGAAGAGTCCAGATGGAAGGTAGAGCGAAAACCAACATCTTCCCGGAGGTGAACGCCGGAGGAACTCAGCTGTTCAGCAGGGCACACTCAGCTGCCTCTGGGCTCGCAGCTACCTGGTGTCCATGGAGAGCCAAAACCAAGACAAATTACTGAGGGGAACGCAAACTCACTGCCCGTGGCCACAGCACACCCGGGGTCCCCTGCCACTCTCCTGCCCCCGCACCTGTCTCCCCACCGGCCCTGAGGGCCACTCTCCAAAGCTATCAGAGAGCAGAAGAGAACTCCACCCGTCTTGCCTGGCTGGTCCCCAGGGGGACCACCCGGGGGCCACTTGGGACAGCTGCCAAGCCAGAGCGCCCCAGGAAAGGAGCACCTTGCTTCTATGGAAGCTGCCGAGAGAGAGCCCCAAACAAACAAAACCAGTCCGACGTCCCCTGGCTGCGGGACACGGGACCATGTAAGCTGTGGGTGGACTTTCACATTCTCCGGCCGGGTGGGCAACGGGTCGGCTGGGACAGCCGTCAGAACACCACGGCCAGGGTGCTCACCCGCAGACACACACCCTCTCGGAGCTCTGGAGTCTGGGCAGGACTGTAAGCCTCTCTCCCTGGTTTGTGGACAGCGGCCTCGTGGCTGAGCCTGCAACCAGTCCCTGGTGCAGCTGGGGGAGAGCGGATGCCGGTGCCTCCTCCTCTTCTCCGAAGGACACAGACCCACGAACCCACTGGATTAGGGCCCCACGCTCACGGCCTCTTTCCAACTTAATCACCTCCTATAGGAAGTCACACTGGGGTCAGAGCTTCAACCTAGGAACTGGGGAGGACTCAACTCAGTCCTTACCGGGCGGCCACCTGCGTCTCACGTGGGTTTTCGGGTCCCCATTTATTTATTTTCTAGGGGTCAGAGATCCTTTCTGGCGTCCAAGAGAAAACCCAACCCCATATAAGAAGTAGAGGCCTGAGAAGACGTAGCCGAGTGATGTCAGGGCTCAAGCGATACTGATAGAATTTTCTGGAAGGGTTGACGGTACAGGAAAGAGGAAGGGTCCCTGGACGGGGATGCAGTTCATGTAGTGATGCTACTCTGTGCCAGGCACCGTGCTAGACCCCAAGGCTGCAAATATGACTGAGACGGGCACGGCCCCAGCCTCCAGCTGCTCCCCACCGTGAAGGAGGCACTGCTGGCAGGCACGGGGACTTCAGAACCATGTGGTGCTTTTCCGGCTCATCCGGGGGCTCGGAACCTCCAAACTCAGGTCTGTCTGACTCTGAGCCTTGCTTTGGGGCTCCAAAACTCCCCTCGGACCCCCTGCCTCCACTGTCCCTCCTCAACAGGGAGGCGGTTGGGAAACGGGGAGACAGGTGCAGCCTCAGGCAGAGGAGGCCATGACCTTGCTGGGCCACAGCGCCGATGGAGAAGCTGAGGCAGCAGGATTCGGCTTCGTCCTGACTCACCCTCTGGCCGACGTCCGCCAGGTGTCAGCCTGCCTTCCGTCACCATCTGGACGCGCTCCCCTGCACGCCGCCCAAAACATGGCCTTCACGCCCTAACGCACGAGCCAGGGCCGCCCGAAAGAGCTGGGAGGCAGAGGGCAGAGGTGGGGGGAGGGGCTGAGTCAGGATGCCTGTGGGCCAGCAGCAAGGCTGTCACTCTGGCCACCTCTCCGTGTGGGGCACGTCACAGCACACAGCTGGCCAGGCGGGGGTTGGCGGTGTCCTCTGGGGTCACCTGGATCAGCTGTCACCACGGTGCCCATCATGCCTCCGGGCATCAGGCTGGAGCCTCTGCTGTGACAGTCACCGCTCCCCTGTCCAGGTCGCCACGGCGAGCTCTGTCCTCAGTGGCTTGCTTGGCTGTGTGCAAAGGGCTGGGCTGCCCCACAGCCCGAGCGCGCCCGGCCTCTCAGCTGCACGCTCACACTCTCCCCAGGGAGTTAGTTGTCAGCTCCCCTAAACCAAGACCCCCCTCGGATGTTTAAAGCCCCCAGACCCACCTTTGAGCCGTGCCCCAAGTCTCCTGGGGAGCAGAGAGGACGACATCACAGTGTCCCCCCCAGGACCCCCAGCCTGGTAACCCCCTCTCCTCAGTCATCCCTCCAGGGGCCTCGTCCAGACTTGGGCTGGGGTGGGCCCTCCCGGTGGTCACAAACTCTCCTCCGCACCCTCTCCTCTCCTGCCCTTTTCTCCAGGTCCCAGTCCTCCTCGCCCCTGCGGGACTCCCGGACCCACTCCCTCCCTCACCTCCCTTCGGTCTCTGTCTTCATTCCCTGCCCAACCAGCCTACGTCCTGTGAATCCTCAACTTCCTCTCCAGCAAAACTCAGCTGCCTCGTGCGTCCTGCCTGCAGAACCCCAGCCTGGGTTCCCCCTTGCCTGTGCGCCCCCCCCTCAAGCCCACACGGGCCACCGAGCACTGAGCCCCTGCATCTCAGAGGCGTCCGCTGCCGTCCCCACAGTGGTCAAATCTCCTCCAGTCCTCCGACCTCCTCTTCCGGGAACCGGGCTTCCCAGGAACACACACAACAATCTGGAAAACGGCAGAGCGTCTCGGAGGTGGGCCGCTCCCGGGAAACAAGAAGCTGCTAATGAGATGAAGGAAACTTTTCGAAGCGAAGCGAGGAGGGACGTGATGGATGTGCAGATGGTGGACCTTCCGGGGAAAACAATGCGGGGTAACGCTGCAGCCAGGGAGGAAGCACTCCCCAGCCCCGTGATCCGAGCCGCTCATCAATCACCGCGGCCGCTGGCGACTCGCCAGGCACACGTGCGGCCTCAGGCGGAAATGGGCTCGCACAAATGGTATTGTCTCTGCTGGGAGTTGCTTGGACAGCGAAGGGTCAAAGGGTCGAGTCTCTTAGGTGCCATACTTTTGCATGGCTTCGGACGGGGGGGGGGGGGGGGGGATAAAAACTGCCCCGGGGGAAAAGCAAGACTGCCTGGTGTTTCTAAAGCACTCCGGGCTTTTGCAAAGATTTCCTTTACCTCCAGCGTCCGAGCTGAAGCTCCCGGCCCAGTGCGGTGTGGGCACGGTGCCATTCTAACTCCCGGCCGACCCGCAGGGTCCCCCCACCCCACGCTGCTTTACAGCGACGAGAGGCCAGGACGGGGGCGCCCTCTGCCTGTCCGACGTGCTCTGTCCAGGTGACAGTAATGACGGCAGCCTCACGGGGATCTGACAACCGCCACGGGGCACGCCACCGTCCACAGCGGGTCTCAGCCTTGGCACTACTGCCATCCGGCCGGATTGTCTCCACAGTGGGGCCGTCCTGTGCAGAGCATGAAGTATAGCAGCTTCGGTGGCCTCCACTCAGCAGATGCCTACTTCTCCCCCTCCCCGCCCCCCAGCAGCCATGACAACCGAGAGTGTCTCCAGACAAGGCCAGACGTCCCTATGGGGAAGGGCTCCCCCGGGCTGAGAACCGCTGCTCAGTCCCCATTATCCCAGGTCACCACCCTTCCACTTTCTTCTGCGTGAGAACGAGCCCCTGAGGTAGGAAGGAACGTGCTCGGAGAACCAGCCTCGATTCTCGTGGGTTGGCTTCCCTAATCCGATAATGGACTTGACACAACGAAAGAGAAGGGGAAGGAGTGGACCCAGAACAATAACTGGGGCTCTCTGTCCCGCTAGTTTGGGACCCCAGCGCTTGGTGGGCACTGGTGCCCAGGTGCCAGGGTGAAGGTACGGGGTGCCCAGTTGCTGCCCCCTCCCGCCCTTCTGCAGGTGCCACCCAGAAAGGTAGACCAGTGGCCAGCAATTCAGGGTGACCTCCTGGGCATTGCCAAGCTCTGGGGAAGAGGCCCAGCCCGGGGGGGCGGTCTCAGCTGGGGGGCTTCGGTGCCACGAGCCACCAACAGAAGCCGTTCTTCTGCCTCCAGGGACACCGTGGCTGGGCCCACGGGCGGCGGGAGCAGAGCCAGCACTGGCCAGCTGGCCTCTGACCCCCCCAGGCCGCTGCACTTGCTCTCTTCTAGGATGGAAGCTTCTAGAAGGAGGCTCTAGGGAAGGTGAGCACTCAGTGAGGCCCGGGAGCAGAGGCCAAGAAACGCCTGGCAGCACGTTCACTTTACGGGGAGCTGGGAAACCTGGCAGGTGTCTCCCCTGCAGAGGTTAGCTCTGCGTTTCCAGAAATTGCTCACTCCTTCACTCGTCAAACTTCTGGACAGGCTGTGCTCTGCGCCCTGCGTCGATGGATGGAACGGGGATGTGAAGGTGAACAGGTAAGGCCCCTGCCCTCAAGGGCTCTGTGACCCAGTGCGAGAGAATCCTGCAAACGGAGAGTGGCAATTCGTCACGCAGGAGGGTTCCTGGGGGTCGGTCCTCGGAGCCGCCTGGGGAACTGTGTCCTGTGGCAGGTCCCCAGACTGCTTCCTCACGTGCCCTCCAGGCCACTCTGCCGTTTGTGCAGCCGCAAGGCGGAAGAAATTCTCCTGCTCCAGTTGCCCGACAAGCTCGCCTTCAGACGTGGCCAGTCGGCCTCTAACCCAGGGGACCCACCAGAGAATGAAGCACCGCGGTGATCCGAACGGATTCTGGAGCTCAGCACCCAAGATCTCCGCAGAGGGTTCCTGCTGGGCCGTGAAGCGGGGCCGCTAGGTGGGCAGGGGGCGCCCTGAGCCACCACCAACCGCAGGGGAGGGGGCAGGAGAGGGCAGCGGCTGGGCGCCTGCTACCTTCACCCTGGCATCTGGGCGCCGGTGCCCGCCGAGTGCTGGGATCCGAAACCAGCGGACGGAGAGCCCAGACGCTGCCACTGTGCTGAGCCGTGTCCTCAGGCTTCGGATGTGGCTGGCGACCTGTTTCTTCGGGTGCTCCCCCGTCCTCCCGCCTGTAACCCACCGCCCGCCACAGAGAAGGTGCGGCTCCGGCACTGTTAACCCGATGAATGAACGAATGAATGAAAATGAATGAATGCATACTGCTCTTCTCCTAATCCGAGCTATCCAGTCAGTCTGTCAACTCAGACAGATTTCCAAAATCGTTGTTCCGAAGCCATTGAGCTGGTGACTCTTCAGGGAAGGACATATCACGTGTGCCCTGCCCCTGCCTGGGTCGCAGAGAAGTTGTCCAGGGGACAAGGGGTAGGTGTTCACTGCGGGCAGCAGGGGCACGTGGGGACGAGGCGGGCCAGCCGTCCCGGTCAGAGAGGGGCATTCAGGAATTTTTATCCTAGTCCAGGAGAGATTTGGGAGCAGGAGGGGACAAGTGAGACAGAGCAGTGTGACCACTCGCCGAGCGCTGGGAGCCCTCCACACCCCCAGTCCCCACGCCCGTGCTCCCAGGGGTCATTTCAAGTTATCGAGACATGCGATGTCCCACGTTGGGGCCCACTGTGTGTTTCTCAGCAGTAGTGACAGTAGTATCCGCTCTTCAAGTCACTGCCATCAGACCCTGAGGGCAGGAGGCCAGCTCCTCAGCCGGCTGGCTCCCGGTGTCCACTGCCTCTGCCCCACTGGCTGCCCTTCCCTGTAGAAGCCTTTAGAAGGTGTCCAACCTCCACTTCGAACCCTTTCGAGTACAGGCACGGGCCCAGCGCTTTACCTGCGGGCCCTCGGTGTGATGGCACTGGCGTCCTATTCGGCACACTCGACTCCCAGAGCAAGATGGGGCCTCTAAATGAACCCAGCTTCGGGGAGGAGCACGTCGACGCTGGCCCAGGGGTCCCCACGTGTTTCCCTACACAGGTGGATTCAGCCGACCTCCATGCGGGCCAGAGACAGAGGCCGAGCGCGTCCGGAGCTGAGCATCTCGGTCTGAAAGAGACCAGCGCGACGTGGGAGAAAAGACACACCAGGTCCTACCTGGACGGCGAAGAAAGGGCCTCCGTAGGGAGGGCAGAGCACCGTCCACCGCAGGAACCAAACAAAAACCCACCAAGCTGGGAGCTCCGTCCCTCCCGTCACCCGCCCTTCTGCGGACTCCCCGTACCGCTCACAAATGCACCGAATCCTGCTGCTTCAACACGAAGGCCCAACCTGAAAACGTAATCGGTGTCACAACTTACAGCACCGGTAACACTGAGGGTGGCCCTGAGGGACTAGAAGTGGGTTGGGTACCTGAGTATTAGTAGCATAGAGTACTGTAAGAATTAATACTGCAACATAAGCAGGAAATTAAAGCGAGTTCGTGTGATTATTGATTGAGAATGGGGAAAAAAAAAAGGATCATAGCCAAATAAAATATTGAAAGCCTTTCAAATACTATCATCACAGAATCCTAGAAATAACTTTTTAAAAAAATTAATTAGCTTTATGATCCATTCTTTTTTTATTGTAGCGGGAACACTCAGCACAAGATCTAGCCTCTCAAAATTTGCAGTGCACGACACTTGCCAACTGCAGACCCAGGGCTGCACAGCGGCTCCCTAGAACTCGTGCGTCCTGCATAATCGTAACTCTGGGCCCGTCGAGCAACATCTCCCCATTGCTCTTGCCCCCAAGCCCCAGACGAGCACCCTTCTCCTCTCTGCTTGTACCTGCTGACGACTTTAGATTCCGCTTAAGTCTTTGTCCTTCCGTACCTGGCTTATTTCACTTAACATAACGTCCTCCAGGTCCATCCATGTTGTCACAAATGGATGGATTTCTTTTTTTTTTTTTTTAATGCTGAATAATACTGGCGTTCCCTCTCCCCAGGCTGGGGGGGAGGACAGGATGTGGTCGACGCCGCTAATGACAGACACCACGTCTGCCAGCTGAGTCGCGGCGATAGCATGAGCGAGCAGACGTGTGCCAGTTACCCACGGCCTGACGCAGGGCCGCAAACGTGATTGTTTGCATCAACAACCCTTCCTCAAACTCACAATTCTGCACGTTAGCAACTTAGGCTGGGCTCTGCTGGGCGGCTCTCCTGGTTTGTCCCTGGATCCCGCCTGTTTCTGCAGATGGGCTGGGGGCCATGCTGCTCGGGGTTGGCTGGCTGATGGCTGGGGTGACGGGGTGCCGGGGCTGCTTGCCTCACAGGCCCTGGCAGCTAGCCGTGCTGCTTCTGAGCCCAGGCCTCAGGGGGCCTGCACGTGCCATCGTCTTCGACGACAAGGGCCAGCCCGGGCTATCATCCGAAACACGGCCTTCCATGATCAGGATCCACGGGCCACTCCGGACGGCTGATGCACAGCTTGGAGCCATGGTGCAGGGAGAGTCTGGACCTGCCACGGTGGGGTCTGTGTGCTTCACTGACAGTTATTGTCACCTGCACTGTCCCCTCATCCCCGAAACCCCCTGGGTCACCATCACGGCCCCCAGATGGTCTGTTGAAAGCAGCCCTCCTTCCTTCACCCCCAAGGAGACCCAAGACCTCTCCCCATTGGCACTGAGCACCTAGGGACCATCCTCTCTGATACGGCCACCTCGTGCCAGGTGGTGTCACCTGTCCCTCTCAGAATGCCAAGGTCACTGAGTTCTGACCCTAAAAAAGCCAGAAGTGACCTTAGGGTTGCCCTTGTCCAATTGCATTTTGCTGTGAGGAGGAAACTGCAGCCCCAGGCAGGGAGCCGACCCACCCAAGGGCACGCGGCTGTCTAGACCTGGGTCTCCTGTCTTCTGACCCCCCGCTGCTTCCTCACCCCTGCTGGGCCGAGGGAGAGCTGGTCTGCCTTCCACCTGACGTCGTGGGTATGGCTCCCAGTCCCCCAGCTGGCCCCAGAGCTCGGTGCCCCGGCTGTGCTTTGCCGCCGCTCACCCTCTATTCCTGCACCAAATCTGTTCACTCTGCTGATGCTGGGTGCGCCCCGCCATGGGCCCTGCCGCCCCCCTCAGACTGGCAGGCTGGAGGGGAGCCATGAACAGAACAGCCTGTCAAGGTCATGGCCCACATGGCTCATCGGCCCGGCATGGGGTGACCAGGACACAGCCTGGAGGCCTTTCGTCTCTGCACGACCAGATCTCAGCCAGGGTGGTTCAGGCTCAAGCCATGGAGGCCAAGAGACTGTGGGGAGGAGGGTGTCTCAGGAGGGTGTGGGGTCCTTTCAACCAAAACTCCTGCTTCCTGGGAACCGACGAAGCAGAACAGTAACTGCAGCTACGGGCACCTGGGACCCTGAGCATTGTCTCCGGCATCTGGGCATCTGTGACACTGAGCGGTGCCCCCGGCATCTGGGCGTCTATGACACTGTTGCGTACCCACGGATTTATGTCTTTGCCTCCCCACTGGGCAGAGCTCATTGAAACCACGCAGATTCACCTCTGCAGGGTCAGCGCCTGGCACAATGCCCGCTTCACGGAAGATGCACAATGAATGCATGGTGAGTGAAAGAACGCACGATGCTTGATAACACGGGCCCTGCTCAGAGAGGTGAGAGCATGTGTCCTGGGTCCCAGTGTTTTTGTCCAGCTTTCCCACCATTACCTGCAGCCCAGAAGCTTGGGGGTCAAATCAGAGCTCCCATGTCTGGCTCCATACCCGAATCACCTGGAGTGTTTCTATACACAGTTTCCCAGATGCTGCCCAAACGTAGGCAGTCAAATCTGGAGGGGCTGGACCCAGAATCTGTAGTTTGGAAACACTGCCCAGGGAGGTGGTTCTCAGGCAGGACCCCGGACCAGCCTTTGGGAAGCCTGAAAACAGGTCTTGAGTCTCCCCTAGGGCCTGGCCAACAGCTCCCACTCAAACAAGACAGATCCGGGCTCAGGTCAGGGTGGAACCAGCTGTGCTCTGGGTCGCTGGGTCCCGGTCCTGCCCAATGGGCTCCAGAGTGGGCACCGAATTATAGACAGACAAACGGATAACTGCAGCAGACACATTTAGCTGGGCGAATCCTAAGGGCAGTGACAAGGTCACGTTCTCCCGCTGGCATTAAACAAAATCCCAGCAGGGAGAGGCAGTGGACCATCACCACCTACCTTGGCTGTCACCACTGCAAGAAGTAGAAGTTGGCCCGTCCTTGAGCACAGCCGGGTTTGAAATGTACCTTCACCCACAAAGGACTCTGTCTCTGACGGGGACTTGGCCAGGTGGTGATACACAGGAGACAAGGGCATGGCTCTGGAATCGAGTCAAGCCTCTGCCGTTCACCAGTCGTGTTACACGGACAACCTCTCTGCGGCCTGGGCTGAAGCATGAGGAGTCTCCGTGAGCCCCTGGGACACAGCAGGCGCCTAATAATGTCCTCCAAACAGCTCTCGCTACTACTAGTAAAGCGTTTACTTACTTACTCATCAGTGTGCTAAGAACACTTAACGGGAGGTCTACCCTCTTATCCACTTCTAAGTGCACAGACCATTCTGTTAACGACATGCAAACGCAAGGTTGTCCGGAAGATTCTAGAAGGGCTCATCTGGCATCACTAAAACTTTGTGCCTGTTGGATGGCATCGCCCGCATTTCCCTCCCGAGTCCCTGGTGGCCGTTCCAGTCTTTGCTTCTGTGCATTGGATTATTTCAGAGGGATCACACACCATCCCTCCTCCCATGATTGGCTTCCCTCACCACAATGTCTTTCGGGTTCCTCTGTCTTGTCACAAGTGGCAGAATTTCCTTCACTTTTAGGCTGAGTAATATCCCCCGTGTGTATATGTCACACCCTCTTTGTCCATTCATTTGCCAGTGGACGCTCAGGGTGCCTCTGTGTCTCGGCTCGTGTGCTGCAGGGAGCGTGGGGACGCAGATCCCTCCTCCAGATCCTGACTTCGATTCATTCCAAACAAGATCACCTTGTCGTGAGACAACTGTTGGAACAGCTCTGTGTGCAAGCCAGGGCACGTGTGTGTGTGTGTGTGTGTGTGCGTGCACACACAGGACCCACGCTGCAGCCAGCAGCCCAGTGCACACCCGGAGGCAGACCTCGGGCTTCGGTTCACTGACCGGAGTGAAACCATCCAGGACAAGGAAACGATGCCAGTCGCTCAGACACGTGACCCCCCTTATCAGACAGAGACCAGGCGCTCTCACGGCCCGCATGCCAGTCCCGTCTGTGCCCGCTTCCCTGCACACCTCTGGCTGCTCCTTTGGCCCGCTCCCGTCTCTCTCTCCTCGGCACCCACCTGCCGCCCCTCTCCATGGTGACAGACTCATGGGGCAAGCTCCCCGACAAATCTCTGCCTGCAGGCCAGCCTGGCTCGAGCTCACCCTCCAGCCCTGTCTTCCTTCAAAGCCGCCAGCACAGGCTCCAAGGACGATCCCGGCTATGAAGGCGGATCTGGGGGAGCTTTGCAGGAGGGATGGGGAGGGTTCTGGGCGTCTGGGCTTGACAGGAGCTCTGGAAAATGTGTTTCCGACCCCTGAGCTTCAGCCGCAGGTGCACGGTGAGCCCGCCTCTGCCCCTCCCCCATCCTCCCTGGCCTGGAGCCTCCCAGGATGCCGCACTGTGCGGACGTATCACGGGCAACAGGCTGCTAACAGGCTATGAGGAGGGGTCAGGTGTTTGGGGGAGCATCAGGGAGAACATTCACATTCATCACGTGTGTCCGGCAGGAGCGGAGTCCCTGGTGGGGCTGCCCTTGACCTGACAGCCAAGAGGCTCCCAAGTTCTGGTGATGTTGCTAAGTCCTCTCTGCTCACTGTTCTTTCCTCGTCTGCCTCCAGCAAGACACAGGGACCAGGAATAGGACTTTAATGTCCCACCTCTCTCTCCGCACCTCACCACAGGAGCAGTGTCAGGGCGAGCGCGTAGTTCCTGGACCCACATTCAATGTTCAAGTTCACTCAAAAACAAAGGCAGGGCATTTTGGGGAGTCACGCTTTGCTTCTGGAACAGCAGCCTCCAGAGGAAGCATCTATCCAGGGTCCTGATATCCGGCCTTGCTTCATCCTCACAGCGATCTTTACACAAGGGAGCGCCGTGCAAACGCAGGTGCTACTACGTTTATTCCATGTCTTACCAAAGAGGAAACTGAGGCTTAGCTGAGGCTCAGAGTGGTCCAATTTCTCAGTTAAAGTCAAACCACCCCAAAATTTGGAGGCTTACATCAGCCATCATTTATGAGTTTGTGATTCCTGACTCGGCCGACAATTTACCAAGTCAATGTACCGTGACAGGCAATGGGCCAAGCAGGGACTCGGACCACCATCCCCTAACCCCAGCCCCTTCCTCACATCGCTCTTTCTTACACTTACGGGTGAATGTCCGCTCAGCAGAAAGGGGACTCCAGCCGGCATTTCAGGTTCTTCAGAGCTGATATTGCCATGTGCGTCGCCCACACATATGTTGCGTGTGAGTCTCCCCCAAAGAATCACGTGTGTCCCGACCATGGGGAGCAGCTGGATTGATGTCCAGACATGCCCACCCTTCAAAGATCTTCTAGACTTGCCCCACTGACCTCTGCAAAAGCAAAGCCCTTGGTCCCCTGACCCAGGAACTACGCACTCGCCCCGACACTGCTCCTCCTTCCTCCCTTCATCAGGGCCTCGTCTTCCTCACCCTCCACGTCACCGCTGCCTTTCTCTTTTTCTGGCCACCCCTCCCCTCACACATTTCCCCAAAATATCAAGCGCCAGATGGAAAACCTCGAGACAGCGTCCCCGCCCGGCAATCCTGAGTACACGGCATACTGCTTCCCTCGGCTGGCTGGCTGGCTGGCTGGCGGGGGGTGGGGGGTGGGTCTCCGTTTCCTCCCCCACTCGGAGCAGACGCTTGCTTGTTTTTCCCGGCAGAAAATTCTGGCTGGAACAGGAGTGAGAAGCACGTGGTCAAAATAGGAGCGTCGGCGGTGGGGGGTGGGGGCGGGGGCGGGGGAGGCTGGCATTCACGCTCTTGTCTTCACTGGGGTGTCTTTTCCATCACTTAAGCAATAATTGTGCATCAAACTTTTCAAAAGACAGAGAAGTAGGTCACAGCGTGGAAGCAAATATTAACTATCACCCCGCCGTTAACATTTTGCTGGATTTCGTGGCGCCAGGCTCGGGTTCAGCTCACCTGAAGTTCACGACGTGGGCAGAAGTGTAACGTTTGTCACATCATGTTGTGCCGTAAGTGCGTGGCAGGCCGCTGCCTCCTCTCTGGCCACTGTCTTCTGAAGGGTGGCCTCGTGTTCCCTGCGGTGGGTTCTGTGACTCGACCACGTTGGGTATGGTGGGGCACAGGGAAGCCTCCGGCAGGAAGGTCTGGAACCAGGAGACCAGGGCTGGGGCCAAGGGGGAACGGTCCAAGAGGTGGGTGCTTTGTGGGGGCTCACGGGGAAGACCCCGCTAACCTCATGTGTGCCACCTTCTCCCACCTCGCCAGCAGCAACTGCCGGGGACAACATCCCCTCTCACCCCTGGGCCTTCTGCGTCTTGCTAGCCCAGGGCCATCCTGGCCATCAGCTCTGGGCCCCCTCACGGTGCAGAGGAGCATGAAGCGGGTGTGGACCACAGACCCCCGGGCCTGCCCCTGGCCTCCACAGCGGGACCCTCACTTTCAGTGAACGCTCGCCCCCAGCACCGCAGGGTCTCTTGGGGTCTTCACCTCTCGCTTTAAAAGTTGGGCTCCTTGCTGGCTTCAGGGCTTGCACCCCCTTCCCACCGGGAACCCCGGGACTCTGCTGCCTGCTTGCTCTGCTTCTCAGCGGTCCAGCCCTCTCGCTCTGGGTCTAGGTGGACGCGTGGGTTTCCAGACACCTGGCCCCAAAAGTGTGCTCACAGAACCTTCCTCGGAAGGAATCAAACCGCAGACATCCGCATCTCTGACTTCCAGCCTCCAGAACTGTGAGCAGTAGTACCCTGTGTCGGTTAAGCCCCCAGGCTGCGATACTTGGTAAGGCTACCCCCGGAAGCTGACAGAACCCCCTTGGTCCCCAACACACAGGAGAGTCAGACTCTAGCAGTCGGTGGGGCTTGGCCTCTGTGGGAGAGCGGGGTGTGGCCTTTGCGGGGGGCGGGGCTTGGTCTCCACGAGAGGCGGGGTTTGGCCTCTTCGGGGGCGGGGCTTGGCCTCTTCGGGGGCGGGGCTTGGCCTCTTCGGGGAGGAGGGGCTCGCCCAGGAGTCCTGAGTGGGAATTTATGCCAGGCCCCCTGGACATTTCCTTTGAGCCACATTCTCTCTGTTGTACAGACGTGGGGCGGCCTCCTGAGCCTTGGACAGAACTGCTGACTCCTGTAACCTTGCCCACCTCCCACGCGAACGGCTTCAGCGCGCCCGCCGGCCGCATCCCTGACGCATGTGCGGAGGCTGGCTGCCTCACGGATACAGACTTCCATCCTTGCCGGAAGTGAGCATCCGGCTCCACTGGGGCTGCTCTTCAGGGCACAACCGCATTCCAAATCACAGTGTCGCGTCTCCAAATGGGGGCCCCGGGGAGTCGGGGTGAGAAGAGATGGGGGCACTTGGTGCCGCGAGGCTCGGACACAGCAGGAAGCAGGGCTGCCCCAGCTGCAGGGAGGGCTGGGGCAGCCATGGCCGGAGGCTGTGACAAAGTCCTGCTCAGAGGCAACAGTCTGGATAGAATGACCAAGCGTCACCAGGAGGTCCTGAGACCCTGGCCGCTATTCCTTCCACGTGAAATCAGCTCCCCGCGTGGGCCAAAGATCAGGAAAAATGAATGAGTTTAAACAGGAACAGCACTAAAACCATGCGGAACGGACACACACTACTAACCTCCGCTTACTGCAACACCGACGTCCCTCCTAGCTTGGAAGGCCGGCTTGAGCGCCCCCCCCTAGTGCGGACCCTCCTGGCCACCTGCAGTGTCCACTCTCCTCTCCCCCACCTCTGTTTGGCCTGCAATCCCCCTCTTCTAACTCCACCATTAGACACCAGGGAACAGAATGATGAATACAACCATGACAGTAATAACTATATCCAGTTCGTCGACAAATATCAGCCCGAGGCCTGATTAACACACGGCTCCTCGCAAGCCCAGGGATGTGGCAGCGGACGGTAGCTGATGCTCCAGTAGCAGAAGTCACAGGCACAGCGGTTGGCATTTTCAGTGAGCTCTCCTAGTGCTGGGCGTCGTATCTGTAAGGTACTTGAGGTGCCTTATCTCAGTTAACCATCCTAGGGAGCAAACGGTGCTAGCATTACCCCCACTCTACCAATGAGGACGCTGACAGAAAGGTTAGGACGTTTGCCCAGGGCTGGCTGCTGCCACTGGTGATGTTCAGAGGAGGGGTCGCGTCATTCTCCCTCCCTGTGGCCTCTTCCGGGTCATCACAGAGAGGCGCCCCGGGCACATTACGGAGTAACCAGCAGCCGCCACTCTTGCCACGGTTCGGTGCCAGTGCCTAGAGCTGGTACAGCCCCTGGCAAGGGGGAACGGTGGGTGGCCCAGGAGCAGGGGGAGCACTGCGGCCAGGGTGGGACCCAGAGGAAGCTGGCGTCCGGGCTGAACCAGAGACGCACGCCCCGTCGGCACCGGCACGCTTCCTCTGAGGGGCTTATACAGACATCGGGCTGGTAAACCTGAAAAAAATCTCTAGAAAGCATCTAATTAATGCATTTTCCCAAGTAGCATGTTTTAGTAATTGCTGTTCGAGCAACAGAAAAGTTGAGAAGGCTTTTATTGCCGACGCTGCAGGGACAGATAGGGATCCGCACGGCTGCTCCTCCCGGGCCCCGGCGCTCTCGCGCTCAACCTACTGACATCCATTAACGTTCTCCCAGCTAGAAAAAATGTATCTCGTTCCAACACTCTCCGTAGGCAGGAAGCTGGGCATTGAATTACCGAGCTTGAGTAATTGCCCACAGTCATTGTGATGGAAAATGGCAGAAATCGCAACGAGTCACGGGGTGGTGGAAAGGCAACTGTTTAGTGACGATAATTCTGTAAGGATAATTTCATTAATGGAAGCGGGAGACGGTGTTTGTGGCGGGGAATCCGGTGCACGTATATATAAATATCCACGGACGGACATCTAACGTTTTAAAAACGGCTGCCGTAAGTGGGTACGTATGTGTCTGCCTTTTTAATGAACGCCCGAGTGCTGAGTGGCAAAGTGCCATTCAGAAGTGACTTGTGATCGTCGCACGGGGGAGAAATCCTGCAGGTGAAAGGAAACGGGAACGAGGATGTTTCAACCGCGGATGTAAAAAAGCTTCTGTTTGATTTGGGGCCACAAAGGATTCAAAAGACATGAAGGCTCTGACACCCCTAATAGCTCCACCAACCGTGGTAGAGCTGGCCTCTGGAATATTCAGAACAGGAAGCAAGCCAGGCGCAAATCCACGCACCTGGAACGGTCGTGGCCACGCGACACTGGGTGCCGAGCAGGCCCCGCGAGGATCCCATATACGGCTCTGAGCTGCTCGGGTTCCCCCCGCGAAGCGGGGGGGGGGGGGGTCCTCAGCCTCCCGACCAAAGTAGGCTTCCGCTTTGCAGAACAGGGCCGTGCGCTTTGAAGGAAGCTGGCCGCTCCATGCCGCGACCTCCACGGCCTTGGGCTTGAGAGTCTGATGGGACGTTTCTGACCAAACCCTTGTCCACAGCTCTTCCACCCCCTCCAACAGCCGTGTCCACCTTCCCGACACGACCGATCACGCCGACGTCGTGAAGCCTCCATAAACCCACACGGAGGGGGTTCCGAGAGCTTCCGGGATGGGGAACCAGAACACTTCCGTGTGCCACCGGGCAGGGACCCAAAGCCCACAAGGACAGAACCCTCTTTGTTCAGGACTTTGCCCCCAGTATCTCTTCATCCAGCTGTTGGTTCCTATCCTGTAATAGCTTTTGTAATAAACCAGCAATCTAGTGAGTACACGGGTTTCCTGAGTCCTTCGAGTCACCCTAGCAAAGGAGGAGGGCGTGGGGACTTCTGATGTAAGGCCAGTTGGTCAGGAGTTCAGCTGAGCGACAGCCTGGACCAGCTATTAGTACCTGAAGGGAAGTACCAGCTGTGGGACCGAGCCTTTCCTCTGAGGCGACTGCCTCTGTCTCCGGCTACATGGTGCCCTGAGTTGCATTGAGTCGTAGGACCCCCAGCTGGCATCTGAGAACTGCTGGGTCATGTGGCCCCACCCACGCTGAAACTGGTAGCCCCCGTGGCCCCTCACACCCCCTCCCCTTCCCGGCAAGCAGAGCCACTTCCCCGCACTCCTGCTGGGCTGCTGGGCTCCTCACAGTGACAGCCGGGAAAGCAAAACTTTTAAGGGGGGAAAAAATGGAAGATAATAAAAACAGATTAACAATTTGCAAATTATCCTAAGGAAAAATGTCCTATTAAGAAAAAAATGATGAGCACATGCAATTGAAAACAGTGTGGCTGGAGAGAAGAATGGAGTCGCTCTCACTTGAAATTGCGGTATTGTCCCGTCCCCAACTAATAGGCTCTGTTCCCTGACAATACACTGAAGATATCGTTTATTAAGCCCATTATGCTGCCGGCCGCAGTCAGTCACATCTCAAACATTGCCACATTTATGAAAGACAGTTACAGTCATTTGCAAGATAATTACCATTTTAATCTCAAACCAGCCTGTAGGAGCAAATTGCTTTATAAGTAACCAGGTTTCCAGCGTGTCATAATGGAATGCTGTACCCGCTCCGAAACAACTAGGCGTGTTTAGCACTTGTCCGCAGGGTGGGGGAGTGTGTTGCCTGGTGGGCCGGGGAGAGACAAGGCAGCCCCCTGCTCTGCGCCTGAGGGCCGACGTGGGGAGTATCAGCCTCCATCTGCCAGACCCATCACTCTCATTAAGTGAGATTGAGGAGGAGGGAGGGAGGGAGGGAAAGAAACAGAGAGACGGAGGAAGGAAAAGAGACAGACGGACAGACAACAAAAGGCAGAGGAAGAGAGGACAAGAGAGAAAGCAAAAGAGAGAAAGAGAGAGAGAGAGAGAGAGAGAGAGAAGCTGTCATTAACACAGAGTCGGGGAAGGAGTGGAGGGAGGCGGGGAGGCAGGGAGCAGGTGGGCTTACCCTGCTGGGAAGCTGGCCTGGAAAGGGGACCAGGGGTAGGAAAGGGCTGTCTCCAGAAACACCGAGATCCCTGGGAATCCAGCAGGCACCCTGATACCCAAGTAAGTGGCCAAACCCACAAGTTCAGCTTCCTGAGCGGGACCGCCTCCGAGCGCTGGAAGACCTGACTAATACTGTTACGGTCAGTCCGTGGCTTGGAGGCGCTCCTGTGAGAAAGGAAGAAACAATCTTGAACCGGAGGGGAGGAAGGCAGGAGCCACGAGGGGCGCGTGGGAACCACGTGTGAATCTGCAGAGCAGCTCACGTCAGACTGGACGGTGACTACCTCGGCGAGTCCCGGGTGTGACCTCCCCGAACCGGCACCTGCCGCGTGGCAGGCATGGGGGTGGCGTGCAGGCCCGAGTCCCCGTGTCTGGTCACGCCGGACTCTAAAGACAAGAGCTGGCATCCTGTCACCTCCCGCTGGGAGACAGATGAAATCGCGGGGGCCCAACTCCTCGGCCTTCGTTTGAACTCCCTCTGAAACGTTCCCACAAAATAAGCAGCCCGCCTTGGTCACCTTCACCTGATGTATCTGAATTATCTGAATGCAAATACAGAGTTCAGAGACCGAAGGAAGGAGGAGGAGCCAGCCGGAGAAGGAGAGGAGGTGCCCGTGAGGTAGAGAACGTTCTAGAGAGGGCCAGCCGTGAGCCCCACGCAGGAAGCTGGGACAGGAAAGCACACCGTGGGTGTGTCCGCACGGTGGACAGTGGGGAGGTTGGGCGGAGGTGGGAAGCCAAGTCCAAGTCAGCCAGAGATTGCATATGAAACAAGCCAGAGAGAAGCCAGCTCCCTTGGGCCTTGTTTCAGAGTCCTTTCTGTCGCAGGGGAGAGGAGTGCCGGGTCAGAGCCGGAGGAGGTGACAGGAGGGGACCCGCTCCACGCCTCGCCGGCGCCCCCACCCCTCCCCGGGACAGCAGGGGACTACGGTGCAGGTCAGGACGGAGACCGGGGACACGCAGCTAGCCCAGTCCCAGCACTGCCTGCAAGCAGCTCTGATCAGAACTCTCTATAGATGTGCAGATTCCTCCCCCACCCACGCCTGCTCTGGAGGCTTCCGTTTCCGGTCATGGCGCCGGTTCCTTCCCATTCATAGGAGCCGCACTTCACCGTCTCCTTCCCCCCGCCTGCCTGCCCCAGCCCCAGCTGCCTCCGAGCCCCCTCCCCCACGAACTGTCACCATCTCCCCTTCCACCTCCAGAACATTCCACCTCTTGACTGCAGCTCCCAGCACACACACGCTGGCTGGTATCGGTTAACCTGTTGCTGTGCAAAAATCGCGCCCGAACTTAGCTCAGAACAAGCATTGATTATCTCACGTTTTCCCCAAATTTGAGAAAGCCTAGAGGAGCTTAACTGGGCAGTTCGGGTCCAGGGGGTCCCCCCTGAGCTCCCCACCAGACCACATCATCTGAAGCCCCAGCTGGGGCCGGGCGAGGGTCCAGAGCTGATGGTGGGGCTTCGGTTCTCCTCCAGGTGACCCCTTGTCCTCCAGGGTCGCTCTCCTCTGTGTGGCTCCTCTTCACGTGACTGCTGGGCTCCAAGAGAAAGAGGCAGGAGGGAAGAGGCACCCAGGACAGAAGCACCGGCTTTTAGAACCAAGTTCCGGAACGTTCTGCCAAGTGCCATGGGTCACACGAACCAACCATAGTGCAATTCAGGAGGACGCGGGCACCAGGGGGTGAGGTCCTGACTCCCGCGTAGGGAGCATGGCTCTGAGCAGTAGAAGCATCCTCAGTTTGAACTTGGTACCCGGCTGGCCAGCAGTCATAGTTCAAGGAGGCACCCAGTGAACGCTTTTTGGAACATTGGGCAGGGTTTCGGGTCCACGTGAGCAAACATCACTGAGGTGTCCCATGCCTGGGGCACATTCTCACACCGTTGAGATGTTATCTCGGGGTGTCCATGTACCAGTCCTTGCTCCCCGTCCTCCAGAGCACCGCCCAGACTCGCGTAGGCAGCAGCCGGCGGAGATTTTGCGGACACACTCAAGGTCGCAGACCGTCCTCGCGCCCGAGCGTTGTTTACTCAACACAGAGAAAGCAGGCGCGAAGGTAACACTGGGATAATTTCGTGGTAATTCAGTGCCATGCCCCTTTTGCAAAGCTGCCGTCACTGGCTGTTCTGTGTGAAAGGGGACAAAGGACGCGGGTCACCTGAGAAGCCCTCCTGTACCTGCTTCTGCCTCCCATGCGCCTGCAGCCCCCAGACCACGTCGCCCGTGCGGCCAAGGCTATCGTCAGCCCTTCATTTGTAATACAAACATGAAAGAGAATCGGCGAGGCGATCTTGACACAACGCATTTCCCACCAGACGATTACAGGGGAGAGTTTCATCCTGATTTTGCCATTCAACACAGCAACATGTCAAACAGCAGCCCGTCCAAACCGGCCGCGGCCCCTTTCATGCCCGTGATCCCTCAGGAGAGGCGGAGGGGGGCGCCCAGAGCGGCTGGGATTCCACACAAAGGCCAGCGTTTCCCAGGAGTTCATTAACAGAGTCCGGAGGAGAGGAAAATATTTTGAAAACAGAACAGAAAGTGGCTGTCTGGGAACCCTGGGGCGGCTCTGGCCCCGACCCTGCGCCCGCTGGCGCCATCTTCTCGAACTGAAGTGCAGACATGACCTGTGGACGCCTCGGCCTTCCCAGTGACGTGATGATGTCGCCGAAGCCACCAAACCAGGTCACCCAGCCCACAGCCCCGCCTGGTCCCGCACTGGGCAGGAGCCCAGCCCCGCCCCCACCCAGGCCACACCTGCTCCCTGGGCGTCTCCACAGTTCCTTCCCACATGTCCACCTTGCACTTGTAAGGTCTCCTAACCCACCCCTACCAGCTGAGATCCTGGTTCCCCTGAGAGCAAACCTCGCCCCTTCCCTCTACATCCTAACCCCACAATTTGCAATCTTCATCATTGTACTCCACCCGTTTCAACCCTGCCTCTGCACTCTGGGCACATTACCTGAATGTGGCTTCCTCCACTCAACTATTGCCAAGCAGTCCATGGTCCCCGGGTGGGCGTGGGGGTCCGTGCAGCCTCAGGTTTCGGACCAAGTACTCTACATGTGGGTCTTCTCCAAAGAAGGAAAGTCAGAACCACTGGGTTCCCGGGGAGCCATGGGCCCCAGAAGGCAGAACCGAACCCACGGAGACCAGCCCAGCTCTGTCTGGCTCCCCGACTGGCGTCCGCCCTCGCTCCCATCCCTGCAGATAGGAACTCGGAAACTGCCCTCTCGGCCCGCGGGCCTCTGACCAGGCGCCCACGCACACACACCTCAGGTGATTTGTGAGTACACACGGCAAGCCCTCAGCCCGTGAAGTCCAACAGGTCCCTCGTTTGGTCAACACCTGTGCGCCCCGATGGGGGCGGGACGGCCTTGGTCTGCTACTTCCACAGAGCCGGAGCCCCTCCTCCGAAATGCGGTGTGTCAGTCAGTCCGCCCACTCCAGGATCCGAGCTAAACCTGGCTCACGTTCATGGGACGGGCAGGGGGGCAGGCAGGGCTGCCCAGGGCTCGGTCAAGGCTGCTCACTGCTAGAAGGAAGGCAAGCAGCCCCGTTTCCCTGCAGGAGCCTTCCCCCGGCCCCCTTCCCTGGCCAGGAGGGCTCAGCCCGGGTGGCCGCGAGTCCTGCCACCTTTCCTGGGGACGGACAGTCAGCAGCAGCTCGGGCAGCAGCCAGGGTCCGGCAGGACACTCCAGTGGGGTGTCCCATGCTGTAAGGGGTTGGCTCGTCAGCCCTGCGGTGCTGATAAAATCTGCAGGGACCTAAAGCCAAGCGTTCCCGCGACCACCCGCCTCCAACTGCGGTCTTCTCACACAGACAAGAACAAGAAACCATCGCCGAGAAGCGATGGCCCTCCCGCTCTCTGCAGGGGCCCCCTTTGGACTCTGTGTCACGACGAAAATGCAAGAAGCAGAGCCCGTCTGTGATGCTCGGGATGTCTCCTCCCTACCGCCAGCGGGACCAGGGCTGTTGACCGAATGAATGAGTGACCCACCAGACTGCACATCTGCTGAGGTTTTGTGTGTTTTTTTTTAATGTTTATTTATTTTGAGAGTGAGAGAGAGTGTGTGTGGGTAAGTAGAGGAGGGGCAGAGAGAGAGAGAGAGAGAGAGAGAGAGAGAGAATCCCAAGCAGGCTCCACACTGTCAGTGCAGAGCCCGATGCAGCGCTCGGTCTCAAGACCATGAGATCATGACCTGCGCTGAAATCAATCAAGAATTGGATACTTAACCAACTGTGCCACCCAGGCGCCCCGCTGAGTTTGTTTTGTGCACTCGGAGATTGTACTGTTGACTCCCCGCACTAATCCCCATGAGGTCAGCACTATTACTATCCCCCCCCATTGAAAAGATGAGGGAACAGAAATATTCAGGAACACCCCTGGGGCGCCTGGGGGGCTCAGGCAGTTAAGCATCCAGCTCTTATTTCAGCTCAGGTCACGATCTCATGCCTGTCGTGGGATCGAGCCCCCACTCAGGCTCCATGCTGAGGGCCTAGAGCTGCTTAAGTTTCTCTCTCTCTCTCTCCCTCTCTCTGCCCTTCCATCACTCATACTGGCTTGCTCTCTCTCTAAAATAAAAAAGAAAAATCAAAGAAAAGAAACACGCCGAAGGCCACATGGGGGTAGGGTTGGCAGATTTAACAGATAAAAACACAGGAAGCCCAGTTAAATTGCAATGTCAGACAAATGAATAATTTTCGCTAGTGTAAGTAGGTCCCCAATGCTGCATGGGATATACTTATACTAAAACATTATCTGTTGTTAATCTGAAATTACCGTTTAACAAGGCTTCCTGTCTGTTACCTGGCGACATTCCCCACGAGCAAGAGGCTGGAAGCCAGGCCTGAATCCAGGCTTCAGGGATCCGGGTTCCTGCTCTCTCCCGAGGTGTCTGCGGACTGCGGGGGAGCTAGCACTGGGCGTCAGCTCCGGGGGACCCTAGGAAAGGAAGGGGCGCACCACAGGGAAGGTAGAGAACACGCGGTTTCCAACAGTGAGCTCTCCCCTGCTCCCCGTGCCCCCGTCAGGGGTGAAGGGTGGAGAGGGAGAGCTGGGCTGGGGGGGAGGGGATGACACGGGGCACGGGGCGGGAAGCACACTCATCACAATGACGGGAAAATGACCCCAGAGGACTACCCTCTGCCTTCAGGCACGGACGTGGATGGGAGTTGGAATTTGTCCACAGCGCTTAAGTTTGTGCTGGAAAAGCACCTGGCACGTGTGCGTGTGTGTGCACGAGTGTGTATAAATAAGCATATGTCTGTGCCCGCGTGCAAGCAATGCTTCTCAAAAGTGCTCTTGGAAGGGCCATCTCCCAGGTGACAGTGCCCCTCGGGGACAGGTGGCTGGCCGGAGTGAGGACCCACAGCTGTACTCCTGGGCTCCAATGACCTCGAGAGGAGATGAGGAGATGAAACATCTTTGAGACCCATCACCACTGAACAGCAAACCCGGCTGGACCCCATCTCCCTCGGCTCCCAGCCCCACAAACTGCGCATCTGACCATCAGTTCACTTTTATATAAAGTGTGCAGTGCTCGTCGGTGTTAAGAAAACAGGCCCTTTAAGAGCCGCTATAATAAAAAATGACTTCTGCCTCCCTGGCTCTCCGGGAATGAAATTAGTCCTATTACCTCTTCCTCTCCTGTTAAATTCTCAGGCTCGGCTCTCTGCCGATCAGCAGAGACTCGGTGCGGTTAAAAAACGTCCAATTAATCAGGGACTGGAAGTGTCGCCAGAACATTCCAGGGCTCCCCATTGTCTGTGACTGGGTAATTAAAAAAAGAAGCTGTAAAAAATTGACTACTCTTTGGGAACATTCTGACCTGGAGAAAGATTAAGGAGACTTCCACCAGGTGTGCCGCGTGCGGCTGTCAGGGAGAGAACTTCCAGAACAATCCGCTGCTCTCCCCGCGCAGCTCGCCGAGGCTGCGGCAGTAACCGCCCACTCCCACTGTCCCGGGGGCTCGGCACAATCCTGCCACCTTGCTAGGCGTTCCCTCCCTTGCAAGGCACGCGGGAGCTTAAAGATGGACACAGGGTTTGGGGGCTACAGAGCAGTGGGCAGTGCTGCCAAGCATCTGTGCGGGGACTTTCTGCTTGAATGGACAACACTCTTTCTCTTTAGTCCAAATTAAAAGCCCACCTCTTCCAGACTGTCGCTCCAGATTGCTCCAACCACTCCCTAATCCCCCCAAATTCCTCTAACAGCCATCATCTCTTTTTCGAACAAGGAGCATTTTAAATCTACCCAACAAATCGCTAGAGGCAGAAACGAGTTTCCTGTATTAAGTCTTCCCGAGGGACCGGCTTTCTTTTTCTCAAGACTCTAAAGGGCTTATCCCCCGGCCCTTCCTTCGTCACCTACTTGCTTAGATTGTTGATCGAATGTCTTCTGTCCCCAAACGTAAGTTCCAGGAGGGCAGGGATCTTAGGATTTTAATCCCTGACGGGACAGGATTTTCGTGTGACACATGACAGGCCCTCCATAACTCATGCTTGGGTGAGCGAATTATCGTCGCCAAGCCCTTCCGTGAATTCCTCTCTTTGCTCTTTCACCCACTCACCCCTTTGCACATTCAGCCTGGACTCGCTCACGGAGCGCCTACTGCAGGCTGGACGGTGTCCTTGCGGCAGACAGCTGAGGGTAGGGTTGCAGGCTGGACAATGAAGGAGGGGGGCTTCATGTAAGAGGTGGCCTAGAGCACTTAGGGAGGACCGGGCCAAGGACAGGTGACAGGGCATCCCGGGCAGGGGCCCCCTACACCTTAGAAGGTACAATGACATCTAAGAAAAGGAATTGATAATCCAGCCCGGCCAGGTGGCCGTTGAGCAAGCGACGGGCAGGTGCTTCCTGCCGGAAGCACCGGAGATATTGGAGCGGAGCCCCAGAGCGGCTGCGAACCTGCCCACCCCCGGCTCAGAGTGATGGCCAGGGGGAAGTCCTAGCCTCTATGTTCTTCCTCCCCCAGCATCAATTACTGAATCCCGTCCCCCCGTATTACCCCAAAAGAGCCGGCCGCCGGGGTGGATGTGCTGGAGAAAGCTCTCTGATAGGCGTCGGTCCTCGGAGAAGGTGACGAGGAGACGCGCCCAGGAGAACACCCCATGGGGGAGCAGGGGAGAGGCGGCAGGGGAGAAGGAGGAGGAGGCGGGCCAGGGTGCCGTGAGCCGCATGCAGGGGGGCCTGCAGTCTATCTCCTGGTCCCTGCTTTGGCACAGTCACCTGGTAAAATCCCTCCAATAAAGCAAGAAATGCATGCCTGCCTTAGAGGACAGAAGTCCAACCAGCGAGGGGTCTGACTCAGGCTGCCACGGTTCTCCCCAGCGAGGAGGCCGCCAAGGGTCGGTGCCGCGAGCCCCAGCCTCCCGCCGCGAAGAGAATGATCCTCTCCCTTCTGCCGCACCTCGCTCACGATCAACAGTAAATCCTGAAGATGAGAGCCTGGGTGGAACCAAGGCAGACACAGACATATCCGCCTGGAAGTCAGCCGGCTCCCCCCAACCCCCGCCCGGCGCGCGCGCTCTTAGAGACTTTAACTCCATCCCCGATCCCACCAAGAATCTGTTTGCCTCACAAACAACTCGATCTTGTATAAAGAGAGAGCAGACACTTGTCCACACCCTGCCTTTTAGAAGGAACAACCTGGGCATGTGTGCGACGTGGAAGACGTTCCAGTAACAGTCAAGGTCCCCGTTCCTTCCTCGTCCCTCCCCCCCCCCCATGGAGTGTGATGGTTGTGGACCCCCTGCCCAAGGTCAGTGCCCATCCCAGCAGGAAGAGCCCCACCTGTCGGCCCAGACACCCTCCCCCCATCAAACTCCCAGAACCTTCCTGCCTGCAGACCCCGAGGGCATGAAAGAGCCCTTCCCTCCTGGCCTGGAGAGAGGCAGGACACCCACCCTGGGAAAGTGGACCCCAGGCAAGGTGTTGCGGTGTCTCAGCTCTCTGGCCACTGTCAAGTGTATTCAGGTAACCCTGCTCTCTGAGTGCTCCCACCTGCTCTCTGAGTGCTCCCTCCCTTCTCTCTGGTGCTCCCTCCCTTCTCTCTGGTGCTCCCTCCCTGCTCTCTGAGTGCTCCCTCCCTTCTCTCTGAGTGCTCCCTCCCTGCTCTCTGAGTGCTCCCTCCCTTCTCTCTGAGTGCTCCCTCCCTTCTCTCTGGTGCTCCCTCCCTTCTCTCTGAGTGCTCCCTCCCTGCTCTCTGAGTGCTCCCACCTGCTCTCCGATGGCTCCCACCTAATCTCTGAGTGCTCCCTCGGTTTCATCAACACCCCAGTGCACCCTTGAAGGACCACATCTACTTTGTAAAGCATTGAACGGCGGTCCCAAAATATGCTCCTGTCCTAATCCCCAGAACCCGTTACTGTGACCTTATCTGGAAAAAGAGTCTTACAATTGTGATTAAGTATCTTCGCGTGAGACCCTCCTCAATTTTCCAAATCCTAAATTCTAAATTTCTAAACTCACCAGAAAGTGCCGTGTAAGAGAGAGAGGAGACACAGACCCAGGGGAGAGTGCACGTGAAGACAGAGCAGAGGTCGGAATGACGTATCTTCAAGCCAAGGGATGCCAGCGGCCCCCAGAAGCTGGAAGAGGCGGGATGTTCTCCCTTAGAGCCTCCCGAGGGAGCGTGGTGACCCCGTGGTTCTGGACTTCTGGCCTCCAGACTGTGAGGGAACAAACTTCTGCAACCTGCGTCACTTGTCGGGGCGGCCCCAGAACACTCACGCACGCCTGTGGCTGCTCTTCGCACCGTGACAGAGGCTGTCCCTGGGGAGCGGCGGTCTGCCGATGTCCCGGCTCTGCTCCCCATTTTGCTAACGTGGCTGTGACAAGGTGCCCCGGCTGGGTCCAGTGCCCTCTGGCCCCCGACACCTGCCTCTCCGGGCAGCCCCTGGCTTGTTTGCCTTCACGACCCGGCAGCACCTCGGTGCACGAGGGGACGGAGCAGTCTGGGGCTTCAGACAGAGGGGTTCAAGACAGGCAGGCCACCCTGTGGCCCCACATCCCCCCCACTGATTCACTGGGAGATCAGAGACCCACCTGCTTGGCAAGGCTGTCCCACGGGCCTACTGCGAGGCCAGCCACACGCCTCAGCTCTGCGGGGGCCCCTTCAGGAAAATGCTTTGTTACCTTCTCTGCGGTAATTCCTTGAGGCCAGAGGCTCAGAAGCTGGGCTTGCAGAAGACACAGCAGTCACCTTTAGGGGCTCTGGGACCCTCAAATGCCAACCGGGTTTGGGAAATACAAGTGCTTCGGGCAGAGAAGAACAAAGGCCCAGGGCACCAGGGACATCAGCCTGCCCTTGACCTGCTGCTGCCACCCCTCGCCTCCTTGTCCAGGAGGGCTGGGCACCCCGCCCCGCTGTGCCGGGCGATGTTTGTTGCACGAGTGCATAAACGAAAGAAGGAACGGATGAATCACTGTCTTCCGGCCTCACCACTCTGCACCTTGGAAGCAGCTGGAGGTGGGCTCCTCAGCCTTAGCGGACAGGCCTCCTTGCAGATGCCCGGGGTGTGGTGTGGGGGCTGGGAGTGCCAGGGCCCCTGCACGCTGTCACCAGAAAGGGCCCTCGACGCCCTTCCGTCTGCTAGGAAGGGGGCAGCAGCGGCCAGAAGGCGGGGACGGTGCAGCCGGGTCCCTCCCCGTCTCCCTCATCCCGTCCGAGACGAAGGACGTGTGAATCCAGGCATCTTAGCCAAGAAGGGAGAAGCCACGTGGCTTTTGCTTTTTCCTGTTCCCCGACTGCCCCTCAACTGGCCGAGGGTCTCAGCGCGAGTCCCAGGCCATGCCGAACTGGGGACGATTAGTTACGTAATGCAATATTAAGGCCATAAATCTTCCCAGGAACGGAACCCATAAACCCTGGTTTTTATTATCCACTTACTGCACAGACCCTGGCTGCTCCTTCATTGCAGCCCAATTATCCTGCAATTACTGTTACATTGTTAAGTAAATAGTGCGCCGGAAGAGGCAATTCCAGGGCCCATAAATATTGGGGCAAACACAGAGCGAGGCCCGGGAGCCCGCAGAAGGAGGCAGGGCAGGAGGGACACAGGAGGTCCCAGCCCCCGTGTGGGGACAGGACAGTCAGGGGATGAGCCTGTCTGCCCCGCAGCTGAGGCCCTGGCTCCCCCTTTCCCTCCCAGTGCGAGCGACGCCCTTAGACCCGTGGCTGCGGGGCGCTGTCACTCCAACGGTACTGCTAGGGCTCTGAGCACGGCCCATAAATATTGGGGCAAACACAGAGCGAAGCCCGGGAGCCCGCAGAAGGAGGCAGGGCAGGAGGGACACAGGAGGTTCCAACCCCCATGTGGGGACAGGACAGTCAGGGGACGCGCCTGTCTGCCCCGCAGCTGAGGCCCTGGCTCCCCCTTCCCCTCCCAGTGCGAGCGACGCCCTTAGACCCGTGGCTGCGGGGCGCTGTCACTCCAACGGGTACTGCTAGGGCTCTGAGCACGAGCACGAGGCTGAAACACGGGGCGCAAAACTTGTGGCTTGGTTTTCTACCAGCGGGCGCCTGGCCGACGTACTCGGAGCAACAGAAGACTCGGGGCGCCTGGGGGGCCTCAGTCAGTTAAGCGTCCAACTCTTGGTTTCGGCTCAGGCCGTGACCTCACAGTTTGTGGGTTTGAGCCCCGAGTCTGTGCTGACAATGCAGAGCTTGCTTGGGATTCTCTCTCTCTCCCTCTCTCTTTGTCCCTCCCCTGCTTGAACTTACTCAGGCTCTCTCTCTCTCTCTCTCAAAAAAAGAAATAAATAAAATATTTAAAATAAAAGACTGGCAACAGTCGAGGGGCCCATCAGCGGGAGAGCAGGCGAAAACATCAGAATGCTGACTGGCCACAACCAGGAGTGACGTGCTGATCCATGCAACCACACGTCCCACTGCCCGACAGCGGCCAGCACGGGAGCACAGACCGTCCGGGTCCAGTCTCGTGACATTCTGAAACAGGCGAACCTCATCTGACCTTAAAAATTCTGACCACCGGGCACCCCTGGACAGACAAGGCAGAGGCGGGAGGGATTTTCTGAGGTTCTGTCTCTTGGTAGAGTTTGAGTGACACAAGTGTGTGTTCGGCAAAACTCAAATGGTGACTCCCGTAGTCACTAGGCCGATGGGACAGAGGCTGGGGGGGCCTTGCTCCTAGAAACCGCCCCACTCTGAGGGCACCTGGGCGGCTCGGTCCATGAAAACTCGTGATTTCGGCTCAGGTCATTATCTCATGGTTCATGGGTTCGAGCCCCAAATTTGGCTCTCTGCTATCAGCACAGAGCCTGCTTCGAATCTTCTGTCCCCTCTCTTTCTGCCCCTTTCCTGCTTATTCTCTCTCTCTCTCTCTCTCTCTCAAAAATAATTAATAAACATTGAAAAAGAAATTTTAGAAGGTGCCCGACTCAGGCAGCAGCCGTGGCCAAAGGGCTGAGCAGGTGCATGGAAGTCTCGCCATCCTCCCCAAGGCACGAGCGGGGGTGAACTCTTCCCTAAAAGGGTCATCATTCCGAGCTCTCCTGTGTCAGCCCTGGGGTAGAACTGGACCTGGTAGATTGGATATTCTGGGGACCCATGGATGTGTTCTTGCTGAGGACCAGTTGGAGTCTGGGCTTCGGAGAAAACGCCGGAAATGCTGGCAGTATGATCACAGTTCATTTTATGGCATTCATACTCTCTGGAGCATTTCTGAGTCCACCTCCTTTTTTTGTGTCCCCAGGGGGTCACAGTCAGGACACCCAGCTTCATGCTCGTCTAAAAGACAGACACCTGCAGGTCACAGAGGCTGAGTTAGCAGAGCCCAGGGCTGAACACCGAGCTAGTGATGCCCCTGAGGCAGAACCTCAGGGTCCCCTGTTCCAGAACCCTCCGTGCCTCTTTGCCTAATAAGTCGAAACTAAATAAGTGAAAACACGCTCCATATGACCTAAAGAAAAACGTGTTTGCCGCCTGTGGGAAGCAGAACAATGGATCAGTCCACATCCTGTTCCCCAGAACCTGTGAATCTGCAGGCAGCTCAGGGGGAACTGAGGCCGACGCCAGTCAGATGACCGTGAGATGGGGAAGGTCTGGGCAGGCGCGGAGCCATCACCAGGGTCCCTAACTGGGAAGAGGAGCGCTGGGGAGTCTGAACAGAGGGACGGCAGCTTGAGAAAGTCCCAGCAGCCGCTGCTGTCTTTCAGCCTGGGGGAAGCACCTGAGCCAAGGGTGTGGGCGACCTGCAGACACTGGAAAGGTAAGGAACCCGTTCTCCCCTAGAGCTTCCAGAAGGAACGCGGCCCTGCCCCTGCCTTGACTGCAGCCCAGTGAGACCCGTTTCGGGTGGGTCTCAGCGTGTGCTGACCTGAGAACTAACTTTGCGGCCTTGGTGACAGCAGCTGGGAAGCCCGAACACGTCTGTCCCCACGTTAAGGAGTCCCTGGGCTGTGCTCCTCTCCCTGGGATGCCCTGATCCCTGCTGAGCCAGACACCCTGGCTTCCCAGACCAGAGCCCGAGCCTCCCTCCCCACCGCGCCCCACGACCCCGGGCGCCCGATGCCAGGAAGCCGGCTCCTCAGAGCATCCGTGCCTGAAGGGCTTTCTCCTCTCCGACCCCCGTTCTCGCGGCGAGCCGGGGACCAGGCACCCAGCGGCGTCTGTTGACAATTAATGCGATGATTACCAAGCCCAGATTGCAAAAAGAGCAATATCCCTTCTTATAATAACGTCTTCCAACAGGCTACTTTGCAATGCGTCTGTTTACACCCACTGTTTAAATTGAACATACGCTGTTTTTAAATTCTATTTGCATTATCGTATCGAGCGATCATTCCCCGGAACGTCATAAAACAAACATTAATTAGGGCTCCAATTGGTGCAGTCTCCTTAAAAGCTCTCAACCATACCACGGGCCATCCTACCCTCTGGACTCTGGTGTTAAGAAAGTTGGTAACAGCCGGAGCCAATACCTCAAAACGCAGTAGACGAATGTTCCCCGATGCCTTTGGCGGGATGGAGACCCTAAGCCGGGAGGGGTGATGGAGAATGGCAAACCCGCCAGTGGCCTGTGACCACCCCACACAGTCAGCACCAAGGCCAGGGCCCAGGGAAGCCCCGCCCGTATGCCCACATCCACAGCTCGGCGCCTTCGTGGAGAGACACTGGAAGGAACGCAGGTTTGGATGTCAGGTACCTGGGGACTTCTCCAACCGTCTGTCCCTTTTTCTGCGGAACAATCAGGATAAATACTTGGGGCGAACCAGCTCGGCCCCATTTGTCTGAAACAACGGCTTTGGCCCCGACACTGTGTTCACTTTCCGGGAATTCTGCAGCCGCAGGCACCACCGGGAAGGCCAGTCCCCCTGATTTCCCGTGTCTGCCGTGTACGTTTCGTGGTGTACCTCACACCTTGTAAGGCAATGAGACCGCGCTCCCTCCCACCCACCCCTCCAACTCACCTTCCTCCAAACTGGTCCACTCACTGACCCCCCAAACCCATCGGGGTTCCGCGCCCAGGACGCTCCTATCTGCTCTCCCCCAACCCTGGCGTCACCCCACCCCAGGGGCGCCCGGCCTCTCCTTCCCAGCGCCCTCCCTCCCACTCTCCTCCCAGGCGGAGGCTCGGGGCAGAAACAACCCCTGCAGGTCCGGGGTCCCTGGCACACCAGCGCTGCTCGCATAACGCTGGGAAGAACTGGCCAGAAGGGTCACCTCCCCGGCTCGCTTCCTGGTGCCGAGTTCCTGTTGACCTGGGGTCACCTTTAGCGCTCACTTTGCAGGCAGGTGGGTCTGCCGAAACCGGCAGGACAACAAAGGCAGCGGGGGCGGGGAGATAGCCGGTCCCGAGCGGCCCCGGGGTCGGTCCTCACAGCCCTGGGGACGACCTCCCGTCTCCGGAGGACGCGGATGACAGCCGCGGAGGAGCCCAGGGACCTGGACTCCGCAGCTCCTGTGACCCGCCTGGCGGGGCTCCCGGAGCCCAAGGCGGGAGCTCCTCGGGGCACCTCTTGATGCTCCGACCGCCGCCTCGGAGGAGGCTGCGCCTCTCTGCTCTCTGAACCACAGAGTCCCGCAGAACCTGCGGCCTTTACAATGTGCATTTACTTCCCGAGGACTCGAGGCTGCTCTGTGGACGCATCTGAGATCAGAGGGGGGCGACCTTCCGCCACCCTACCTCCTCACCCCTCCCTGACCCGCCGCCCCCTCCCTCCCTCCCTCTTGGGAGCTGGTCTAAATGCCTGGTGCCAACCGTCCCAGCTTGCCCCAACTGGGGGGCCCCCGGGGTACGGGACTTCAATACTAAACCCTGGGCGATCCCCAGGCGATGGGACAGAGGGGACTGTGTGAGCTTCTGGAGTGACACAGACTCAGGGACCCACTTCGAATAGAAAACAAGTCCAAGGGACAGGGGTCCTTCCTCAAGAAGAGGACCTTGCCTGACAGCGAGTTTCCTTCGTTTTCTGGAAATAGAACAATTCCAACAACGCTCACTAGCACGAACCCCAGGGCAGCGTGAACGAGCCTGGCCCGGAAGTCAGACGGCTCCCCGGGGAGCCCACAGGCTCCAGGAACAGGAGAGGTGTTCCCGCCCCTCAGGGAGTCCCCCTCAGACCCTGTGGAGGGATCTGGGTCTCTGCCAAGCTCTTAGGCTTCAGCCAAAGGAAAGCAACTCTAAAACATCCTCCTGCTCACTTAAACACTCGATCCCTTTATTCTAAATCAACACCGCGCGCTTGTCCCGAGTTTACAAAACGCACACACAGTGGTAATGCGATCCTTTTAACAGCGTCATCCCCCGGCGGTGGGGAACGGCGCGCGGACCACTGTCATGTCACCACCCACTTCACGTCACTCCGCGCCTCAGCGGCTGAGTTATTTTCATTGCATTATATATATTTTAAAACGAGAGAAGCTGTCACCAGAAGGGTAATTGTCCTTGCACGTAATCCTGTCTGGATGGACCGGGCAGCGCTCACTTCATTAAGCGCAAAGCCTCTACCTGAGAAAATCAATCGCAGCCTAAAGCATAAAGACGAAAATCAATCCCAACTGCGAGTTGCAAACTTCTATCTGCATGAGCACACCAGAGGGACGCCGGGGGCTGGCTCCGGAAGGGCCCAGCCCTGCACCCCCGGGAGCCGAGAGGGTGGGGACAGGATGGGGGCTTTTGACACTCTAATCAGCAGAAGCCACATAAAGAGAAGGGCATTTGTTTGGTGCCCGTCGGGTAAAACGTGAAAGGCACAAAGTAACATCCATGTATTCAAACATTTTTTTGAGCAATTACTGTATGCTAAACCCTAGGAAAGACCTAGAGATTCAAGATAAATGATCTAGCAGTGTCTGTTCCCCAGTGGCTTCCAATGGAGTGGGGATTGTGGGCCCACAGGCCCTAAACTTGACCCGAGTGGACTGGGAAATGCCGAAGGTCTTATATATAGGGTAGGGAGGGGGCAATTTGAGTTGGGTCTTGAAGGATGATGAGGAGGTTGCCAGGAAAAACGTCCTCACGAATAGTTTTGGGAGGGATTTTAACAACCTCCTAAGCGACCCCCAACCACAGCATGGTTTGAAAAGCTCTGCACTCGGAAGGGCAGCAGGCGGGGAAATGGCCATGCGTAGAGGGGTTTGAGGCTCTGTGAACTACTCTTTATGTTAAATCTTCTTTAATAACCAGAGGACAAAATCTAGTCCTCCCTGGGCCACACCCCAGAAAGGGCTAAGTAGAGCTGAAGACAGTGGGTGGTCAGGTGTCTGGATGGGCAGCAGGGGAGCCAGGAGGGGTCGGTGGAGGCAGGTCCTGGAGGCGATGCAGGGAGCAAGACTGCCGGGCTCCCAGGCCAGGGGCCCCTGTCGTCACCCCGCCCCCGGGGGAAGGGGCTGGATCAGCACCTGCTACAGAAGAGGGTCAGCACGCACTCAAAGTCAGCGGCTCTGAGTCGGTCCCAGGGTCTTGGGATTCCCAAAGCCGTACTCTCCACAGTAGCCGAGGACCAGAACACACACACTTGACTGTGGCCACCAGCTCTGTGAGGACAGGGATGCGTCTGGGTGACGGCTCCGTGCTCACCACCTAGCAGGTACTTATCAAATATCTATAGAATAAACAAGCGGATTAAGACGGCACCCGGCCGAAGGTGATGTCACCACGCGAGCCAAGCAGGAGCTGCACCTACGGGCGGACCGGGTGCTGCCGCGGGCGTCCGGGGGAAGCCGGGGGAGAGTGCCCAGCAGGGTCGCGGGATGCGCTCAGTTTCTGTCTCCTGCTCTCACTGCCGAGTGGGAAAATGAAATGCCCCGTGAACTCGGCAGCAGAAGTTGTGGTTGGGATGAGTGATGAGTGGTTGGACCTGCGTGCGAAGCTCAGAGCACGCTGTCAAGTCTGTGCGCCCTCGCGGCCAGGGTCACCCTGCCTCTCTTCCCCGAGCCCTGAACCTGCCTCCCTGAGAGGCTGCCCGCAAGGTGGTGCCGTGTGTGTGACCACGAGGAAGGGCAGACGCGGGCCCTCCTCTGTTGGCCGTGTTGATGGGGCCCTGAGTCAGGAACCACACTCTCCGGGGCCCGAGTTTCCCAGGTTTCCCTCTGTGTAGACAGCTACGGCCATCCTCCAGGGTGGGGAGGACAGGAGGTGGCTTCTCCACGCGGACCGATGTCCCTGGCTTCCTCTGCCTCCCGCACGCTCCCTCCCCTCCAGACAAGGGAGAGTGGCTTGTCAGGGACTTATGGTTTTTCTTCTTCTTCTAGTCTGTTATTGCTGCTGTGGCAAATTCCTGCCAATGTTGTGGCTTGAAAAACACGGATTTATTAACTTACAGTCCGGGAGGGCAGAAGTCCCCAGATGGGCGGGTGGGCAGGGCCGCAGGCGCCGGGGGGAGAACCTCCCAGCTTTCTCCCGCTCTGGGAGCGCCCGCACCCCTTGGCCCATGGCCTCGTCACTCTGACCCGGGCACTGCCTTCCCAGCGCCTTCTGCAAACACTGACTGTCCTGCCGCTCCTCTGGGAGCGGGTCACTCTGTCGGTGACCCGAGGCTCACGGGAGAATCCCTGCACTAGGGTCCATGTCTTCATCCCTACTGCAATGTCTCCTTCGCCATGTGAGGCCGTGTAGTCACGGATTTCGGGGTCAGGCCGTGGGCGTCTATGGGGGCGGACGTTAGTTGGCCGAGCACCAGGAAAGGAAGTGGGCATGGGGACAGACCCTGGTCCCCCCCACTCCTGCACTGTGTCATAAACTCCATGGGGGCTCCGACCTGGGCGTGGCCAGCCAGCCGGGGATAGGAGCAAGCCCTCCGTGGCACCTGGGTCGCCCCTTCTGTGACAGCCTCGCCAGACGTGGACATGATTCCCTTTAACTCTTTACCTCCTCGGTTCCCGCGTCCAGCTCTGAACTCGCAGGCTGTGCCCTGCGTCCACTGACTCAAGTTCCATCCCTGCTGCATTTCCAGGCGGGGAGGAACCGGGCTGAGAACAAGATCCAGGAGCCCAGAGATGACGGCTCGGGCCTGGCGGACCGGCGCAGGCGAGCCGAGGCTTTGGCTCCCACTCTGCGCCCCCGTAGGTTTCTGACGTGGAAACTGTGAGGTTCCACGCGGCCAGGGTTGGCGGTACGCCCTGTGTTCACAGTGCAGGCTGGGTGGGCTGCACTGGGCCTCCGGCCAGAGTACACGTAAGCTCTGCCAGAACCTGACCTTGGCAGGTCACTGCGGCCTATGGAGGCTTTAACCACAGGCCAGCGGCTACTCTTTAGCCTGTGCCGTTTTTAGCAGGGCAGGGAAAGCACAGCTTTGATGACAGTCTTCGGGTACATAGACTTCAAGGCGTTAGGCGACAGGACCGTTTATTTTTGCTGTTTTGACCTGCTTCTCCACCGGGCTGGTGGGCCAGGGAGGCAGGACCTAACGCCACAGGGGCAGCTGCAGCTCCGACCGCCAGCGCCCCCAGCACACAGCGACCAACACTCTTCTGTTCCCTTCTTGGTTTTTTTAATTGCAAGGCAATTAGAAAGAGAGGGGGCTGTAACGAGAGTAACGTGGAGCCCCTGGGCCCTTCAGGTCACCCTCACAGATGGTCTCAAGTGGACCCTTGCTGTCGGTCGCGTAAGTTCTGATCATGTTGGTCACATACGTTCTGTTCTGCAGACAGGGGTGTGCTGAGGGCAGCTGGAGGGCAGTGAGCCCCCTTCCTGTGAGAGCGTGGGGCGCTGCAGACCCGAGGGCTGAGAACACAGGACCTAAAGGGAACCCGACTGCTCAGGGGAGGCAGAAGCCGGAGAATAGACCTCCTCGTGTCTCTCAAAACACAGCCGTGCCGCAGGGAGACAAATAGAGGTGAGACAGGCAGATTCAGGGTTCAAACAGGGGGTCCCCTCCGGAGGGAGGCAGAGACCTTAGGAGCCGTGCCGGGCAGACGCGAAGGGGGCTTGGGAGCTCCCAGGGCTCGCTGCCGGTTAGACCAGCACGGAAGAGGGAAGGAGGAGGAAAGGAGCCGTTTCCAGGTGAATGGCTCCTAAGGGGGGGAAGGGGGCAGGGCGGCGTCTCAGCTTCTACCCCGAGGGTGAAGGACGGGGGTCCCCGGAAGGAGCAGATGAAGGGTAAGGCCAGAGTCATGGGCATCTCCCCTTTTGAGGTCACTGACGGCTCCAGGAAACAGGACGGGAACCCTGGACAGCTCACAGGGCGGACACGGGGACGTAACCTTCAGGGGGCGCCCTTGCCGTAGGTGCTGATGGAGAAATTTAGGGGGTCAGGACTCTTGGAGAAGCCAGCAACGCAAGCAGTGAGGCGGGGAGGGCCCAAGCACACCTCTGTCACAGCCTCGTATGGAGTCCTGGCTCTGTCCCCAATGCCGTGGGCCTCCGGCCGTCCCTCAACCTCTCTGTAACTCAGTTTCTTCATCCGTAAAAATGGGGCAAATGATCTATGTTGCAAGACTGATCAAGAATTAACAATTAGGGGCGCCTGGGTGGCTCAGTTGGTTAAGCGGCCGACTTCGGCTCAGGTCATGATCTCACGGTCTGTGAGTTCGAGTCCCGCGTCGGGCTCTGTGCTGACAGCTCAGAGCCTGGAGCCTGCTTCGGATTCTGTGTCTCCCTCTCTCTCTGCCCCTGCCCCGTTCGCATTCTGTCTCTCTCTCCATAATAAATAAACTTTAAAACAAAAAAAGAAAAGAAAAGAATTAAGAATCAGTATCTGCGGAGCGTGCAGAAAGGGCTGCACACGGTCCGTGCCGTGATACGCAAGCATTGTGAGTAGTCCTGCGTCTAGGGGAGAAGGGCAGGCAGGGCAGCCGTGTGCAGAGACCAGGCCCGGGCAGATTCTTCCGGCAGGATTAGACACCAGAGTGGGGTTTTCTGAATCAGGAAGGTAATGAAGAAAAGATTTGTTTAAACGGCGGTTTTGGCAGACTTAGGACTTATCGATTTCATATTTCTTACCACGGGAAAGAATCCAGAGGAAAATGTCAGAGCACAAGCGCCTGGTTCAGCAAACAAAAGGGAAATGAAAGGAGAGGGGCCTCGAGCCAGCGAGCACAGCCTGCCGCGTGTGTGTCCGAGGGGGCGCAGACCGACCCGGGCAGCGGGTGAATGGGACCCGAGGCGTTCCCGGGCCTCCCCGGGGGAGGAGGTCTGCGTGGGGCGCCCACCAGCCTCGGGGCCACCGGCCTGCGGCCACGGCCGTGCTCATTCATTAAAACAAAGGAAACCCTGTATGTCAGTTCCTCCATCTCTCGGCCGCATTCCAGGCTCAGGCACTTACTGCGGGCGACGCGGACGGAGAACGCGTGTTCTACCATCACGGAGGGTCTCACGGGAAGGCGCTGCTCTGGGCTCCGTCCCTCCACACCCACCGCGGCAGAGAAGATGGCGTGGAGAGAAACGTGCCATGCACTAAAATGTGAGCCCGAGGGGCCAGGATTGTGTTCACACATCCATGGCCACATGCCCCAGCCTCAGGACGGGACCTGCCCGGGGCAGAACGAGGGCCCCAGAGACGTGCACGTCCATGTCAAGGGGCCGATGGACGCGTGACCTTTCCTGGTCACACTGCAGATGTGGTTACGGCAACGATTTTGATGGTCTTCGATGGTCCAGGGGCCCATGCCATCCCCATGTCATCAGAAGTGCACTTAAGGGAAAAGGGAAGCCCGTGGGGCTGGTAGTGAGGCAGGCGGCCTCTAGAATAGACCGTCCCCTGGGGCCCCAGCTTCCTCAGTAAGAGACATGGTCATTCCCACCTTCCCGTCACCTGCATCTCTTACTGGCTCCCCGCTGGGGCGGGGAGGAGCCGGCGATACATGGTGAGGGCCCGCCAGCCGGCACAGAAGACTCTGGCTGCTGCCGGGGAGTGACAGCTGACGGGGGACGCCCAGGAACAGGGACACCTGTGTCTACAGGTTTGCGTCCCCTCGAAACTCACAGGCTGAAACCTGCCCCCCAGAGTGATGGTGTTGGGAGGCGGGGCCTTTGGGAGGTGGTTAGTGTTTGATGAGGTCGTGAGGGTAAGAACAGAGACTCCCCCCTCCCCAGCACGAGGACACAGCACAGGCATCACCTACACGCCAGGAAGACGGTTTCCACCGGGAACAGCCCCACCCAGCACCTTGATCTTGGACAGCCAGCCCCCAGAACTGTGAGAAGTTGGTGTCTGTGGTTTAAGCATCCCCAGCCTGCGGTGTTTGGTTAGGGAGGTCGCGCCGACTAAAACGAGGAGTTAGCAGTGGGGACGGCAGGGGCTGTGTCCAATGTCGATATCGATTTTTTTTTAATTTTTTAATATTTATTTTTGAGAAAGAGACACAGAACGAGCAGGGGAGGGGCAGAGAGAGAGAAAGACACAGACTGTGAAGCAGGCTCCAGGCTCTGAGCTGTCAGCACCACGCAGGGCCCGAACTCATGAACGGTGAGATTACGACCTGAGCTGAAGTCGGACACTTCGCCCACTGAGCCACCCAGGCGCCCCTCGACATCATTTTAAGGAGGCACCCCCAGACAATGCCAACATTGACCCCGCCCCACTGACAAAGGCCAGAGGCGTGCGTGGCCCGTCCACACTGATCTGCCCGGGTCCGGTCGTCATGGACACCAGCCCCCGGTGCTCACGGCTGTGCCGCCAGCTGGCATCACCGTCCTGGCCTGACGGACAAGGCCCGGCTCTGGAGCCTTGACTCCTCCCCAGGCGGCGCCCGGACGGAGTCTTGGTTCCCGCTCCGACGGCAAAGCAGTTCACCTGTTCTGCAAAAACGCTCTCTCGACGGGCGGTTAGTGATGAGCTCACTTCATGAATTACAGCAGCCCATCCGTTTTCTACGGCGGCTGAGCCAAACCCAGAGACCTTCCATAATTTAACATGTGATTACATTCTGGGCCAGTGGAGTTTGGGGTTTAAATATTTCAGGCAGAAGCCTGGGCTGCCAGCCCGTGCCTCCTCCCGACTTGTCACTGGGAAAGGAAGAAGGGGACCGTGGTGAGTGACGCTCTCGCACCCGCCACGGGGCCACGCACCGCTTCCCATCAAACACAGCAGCGAGAAGGGCCGTCCTGCCCCTTCCAGCGTCCCGAGGACGCAGAGGAATCGAATTCCGGCAATCCGTGTCCCTGAGTGGTTCTGTGTCCTGTGTCCCTGAGTGGTCCGCACCGGATGCCTATGACTTTCCTGGGGAGAGACTCGCCTCGTCTGCCTGGCGCCCCCCTACCGGCAGTGCCTTCGGGCAAAGCGCGCCCCCGGCGGGAGGTTCTCCGAGGCTCTCAGGTGGATCAGCTGATCCCATTCATTCCCCGTGAGCACGAGTGTGGACCGACACGGGGTCGCAGCTCCTCCAGAGCTGGGCCGGCCCCGATCCCGGCCGTCTGCTCCCACCTCCGGAGCGCTTCTGTCCAGGAGGGCGCACCCACGCTGAGCTCCCGAGACTGTGCGGTAAACCCGCACCGGAGCGGGCGCCCTCGGGGCCGTCCCTGCGTGTTCTACACACTCGCTCACTTCCCCAGCGGCGGTCAGCGCGTGCCCACGCAGGGGGCTCCGTGCTGGGCGCGAGGGCACAAGAGCTGCAAGGAACGAATCTGCCTCGGCTGCCTCGTGCCCGCCCCCCCCCCAGAAGACACGTGGAAGCCTTATCCTAGTCCCTCGGGAGGCGATGAGGGCGGGCGTCCCCCAGGGAGGAAGGGGCGTGGCCGAGGTGGGAGACGCGGGCCCGGGGAGCAGGCCCTGGCGCCGTGTGCACGGAAGCAGTGGGATCCGGTCCTCGTAGGAAGAGGAAGAAACCGCTGCTCCTTCACCCGCTGACTGTCCCCCACGTGACGGACGGTCCAGGAAACAGTTCCCTCCCCAGACACCGAAGCTGTCGGCACCCTGATCTTGGACCTCCGGCCTCCAGAACTGGGACGAATAGACGCCTGCTGTTTACACCGCCCAGGCGCTGATATTTCATCTTAGCAGCCGGAGCTGGGCGCATCTCGGAGGTGAGGGTGGCCAAGTGCTTGAGCTCGGGACACGGGGTTTTAGCACGATAGGTCCACGCAGCTCGAAGATCCTCACCTGGACCCTCTTCTCGCTTCCCCTCCCTGCCGGGGGGATGACGACACGCCCAGGAGCCAGCGGGCCGGTCCACGGCAGCCCGGCCCGCTCAGTCCCAGGCACGCTCCACCCGAGGCTCCAGGGAGAATCTGCTCCCTGCCTCTCCCAGCGGCCGGTGGTCTCCTGCTTTCCTGGGCAGGGGGCTGCGACGCTCTCCCCTCGGCCTCTGTGGTCACAGCCCCTCCCCCTCCAGGTGAGTCCAGTCTGCCCTCCTTTGCTCTCACGCACACACGGTGACGGATTCGGGTCCCACCCGCCAGTCCAGGACAGCCACCCTTCTCAAGACCCCTAACTTGATCACATCCGCAAAGGCCCTATGTCCGTGTGAGGTGACCTTCACAGGTTCCAGGAGTGAGGACCTGATACTGTAGGGGCCATAATTTGGGGCCACCACTCACCAACCACAGCTCTTCAAAGAGGACAGACTCAGGTGACGATACATTTGACTCTTTGTCTTTCTCCCTTCTTCTAGCCAAGACCACAGACAGTATATTATACCCTGTAGAAGAAAGAAAGAAATCTCTGTTGTGTGTAACCCATGGCTCGGTGTGATTTTCTGGGACTTTCAGCCCAAAGGCATTCTGTCTGACTTGGGCCCTTAGCGGAAAGGGGGCCAGGGACTGGTGTATCTGGGGAGCAGAGGTGACTGGGGCCCCGGCCGCTCTTCTCAGCAAGGACCCGCTTGAACCCCACCCCCTTCAGCGTGGCCTGGGGCCACCGTTTGGGAAGCCCTGGAGAGGCCCCGAGCTGGAACGTCCCGGTTCTCCAGAGAGGCCACTGTGCTCCTCCCTGGGTCGGAAGCCCTCCCCTGTCCCACCCGGCTGTCAGGAGCCCTCAGCCACGTGCCCTTCCCCTTACCGCTCTGGGCAGGCCTCTGATTCACTGAACGGCCCGGGACTCCCGCACGGCAGTGCCGCCGTCCACGATTCCATCTTGGGGAAACGATCTGCTCCAGGGCCTCTACCACCGTGCTCTCTGGGAGCATCGCCAGAGCACACTGAACCTGAACTCCGTCCACGATTCAGGTGTCTGCTCCCCAGGTACATGCCAGCCCCTTCTTAGCACTGTTTTGTTCCTAAAGGTTATTTCGAGACAGAGAACATGAAGCAGGAGAGGGGCAGAGAGAGAGGGAGAGACAGAGAGAGAATTCCAAGCAGGCTCTGCGCTGTGAGTGCTGAGCCCAATGCGGGGCTCAAACCTACCAACCAGGAGACGGTGACCTGAGCCGAAACCAGGAGCTGGAGGCTTGACCGACTGAACCACCCAGGCCGTTTCTTTAATCAGCTCACGCGTCCGCACCTGCACGGCGCCTGCCTCCGCGCTAAGCACGGCACAGGGTTACCGTGTTTAAGGCTCCCGGCCTGGAGACATGGGCAGGGGGGACGAGCCCCGCCTCACGGTACGGAAGTGATGTTTCAGATGGGCTGAATGACCGGCTCCAGTCTGCGGCCGGCCAGCAGCCGATCCGGGGTTCGAGCCAGGCCGTGGGGCTCTGTAGCGTTCACTCTTCACCCCTGTGCTGTTAGCGGTCTGGCCAGGGAGGAGCCTCCAAAGGGCTTCGGACATAATACGTTGATCACAACAACGTTAATCCCCGTCTATTACAGTTAACGCAGGCAAGACCGGCATGGAAAAGCACAGATACACAGAACGAAATCGCGGGGGGCCACGCCCCGGAGACAATTGCCGCGGCCGTGAAATCTCTCCGATTGCACGCACACACGGGTGCACGCGAGCACGGGCAGAGTCAGAGGAAGGATGTGCTGTTTGCCGTCTGCCTTGTCTTTAAGTTCGTCATGGAAATGAATCACGCTCACCCTGCCACATCCCGAAATACTTTTCTGGCTGGGTCACATTTCAGCGCACGGGCAGCAGCACGGTGTATGCGTATTTGTTTGTTTAGAAAGAATCTAGATCCTTCCCGTTCTCGTTTTTGCCGTGACAAACACTGCTGGATTCAAATCCTTGTACGTATCAATTACTATTTTCTTAGAACAAATTTCTGGAAGTGAACATGACTCTAAGTGGGTTTGTGGATTTTTTTTTTTTAAACTCGTATCTGTCCTAGCAAAGTACCTCCCGCAGAAAGGATTCATCAATCCTCGCTTCACTCCCCGCCCCCCGGCGGTGTGCGAAAACGCTCGTGTTTCTCTCCGACGGCGGTCAAGACTTTTCTCTTTGAGTTGCAGTCACCGAACACGAACACGATGTGTCTCTACCGCCGAGCGTTCCGAGATCTACCCTGCTCAGAGCCCCGCTTCCTCCATCACGGCTGGAGGACCCTCGGCCATCGCTGCTTTGAACACAGGCTCCCTTGCCCCCGGACCCCAGCCCCCGGACCCCCCAGACCTCTGCCCCCCGGACCCCTGCCCCCCAGGTTCTCACCCCAGACTCCTGCACCCCAGGCCCCCAGACCTCCGCCCCCTGGCCCCCACCCCCGGACCCCCGGAACCCTGCCCCCCAGATCCTCGCCCCGGACTCCTGCACCCCGGGCCCCCAGACCTCCGCCCCCCGGGCCCCTGACCCCGGAACCCCAGACCCCTGCCCCCCAGACCCCCAAACCTCCGCCCCCCAGATCCTCGCCCCTGGAGCCCTGGACCCCCACCCCCGGACCCCCGCCCCCTGACCCCCACCCCCAGACCCCCGGACCTCCGCCCCCCAGATCCTCGCCCCTGGAGCCCTGGACCTCCGCCCCCCGGACCCCCCGGACCTCTGCCCCCCGGACCCCTGCCCCCCAGATTCTCACCCCGGACTCCTGCACCCCAGGCCCCCAGACCTCCGCCCCCCGGCCCCCGCCCCCAGACCCCCGGAACCCTGCCCCCCAGATCCTCGCCCCGGACTCCTGCACCCCGGGCCCCCAGACCTCCGCCCCCCGGGCCCCCCCCGGACCCCCGGACCCCCAGACCTCCGCTCCCTGGGCCCCCGACCCCGGAACCCCAGACCCCCGCCCCCCCGGACCTCCGCCCCCCAGATCTTCGCCCCCGGACCCCCACCTCCCCGCCCCCAGACCCCCGGACCCCTGCCCCCGGGCCCCCCCTTCCTCCACGCTCACACCCTACAGACGCCACAGCCACTCTTCCTTCTGCCCGGGCCTCGCAGCTTCCCTCGCTGGGCGGTTTCCCTAAATCGCTCATTCTAGCTGACCGCCAGCGTTCCCGTGTGGTTTCATTTCACTTTGCTTAATTCCTGGGGTTCTGCCTCCTCCTCCTGCAACCTCCCCGCCGTGTCCCCCCGACGTCATGCTCTTCCTCGGAAGCGTCTTTTCTTCCCTTTTTCTCTTGAAATACTTCACACACTTATTTTAACATTTCCTTCGAAGCTGACCCATTTTCCCTTCGCCCTGGCGTGTAATTTATCCTTTTCTCTGCTTCTGTGGAGTCCGACGGGGCCCTGAGTCCCGGGCCCTCCAGCCAGTGACCCCAGACCTCCACCCGCGGGGTCCTCTGGGTTCCTGGGACGGGAGTTTCTCTTTCTTGCTCTCAGGCTCGGACATCGAAGCAAGTCCGTATGAGTGTGCGACACACTTTATGAGGCCGGCTCAGGCCCCCCTCCTGAATGGAAGTGTCTTTATAGTAGGTGCTCACTTAATAATTACTTGTCAATCAACTAATAATAAAGGTGACAACGCAAATGATTTAATAAGTGTCTCGGGAGCCGTGACCACAGCTGAGCCCGGGAAGCCTTTTATCACCTCGCGCTCTGGGGTCGGGTTGGGAGCCAACGAACCAAAGGTGGAGAGGAACTGGAGAAACACTGAGGGGGGTGAAACTGGCGGGGCTTGGTGATGGATCCAATTGGGAGTCAAAGGTGGGAAGGAAGACACTTGATTCGGTCTGTGTTTTGGTCAACCACTCCCATGGGGTGAGTTCTGAGACGCTGTGGCCTTGGTCTGCCCCTCCTTGCCCCCGGGACCCAGGGGGTTCCTGCTCTGGGCCCAGCCTGGTCTCAGATAGGGGCTGAGCACTTCAGACCCTCACCCGCACCACTCGCTCCAGAACATCACGGGCCACGGGCAGCTAAGGCTCCCTTGACTGTCCCCATCTCACCCGCTTGCTGGACCCGTGGGCTGCGCAGCTCACCACCGCCCCGTGTTCACCAAATACTTGTCAGGGAGACTCCCCTAAAGTAAGCCTCTACCCTCCTCCTCCCACCAGGAACTACGGCTCATTGTCGTGGGTCGGGTTGGGGTCTCCCCAGAAGATACAGCAGAGTCCTAACCCATGGAACTCGCGAGGTGACTTTATTTGGAAATAGGGTACTCACAGGTGTCACCGAGTTAAGACGACACCATGCAGATTAAGGTGGACCCTAAATACAACGTGCCTGAGGTGTTTTTAAGAGGAGAAACACTGATACACACACAGGAAAGATCCCTGTGCCAGCAGAGATAGAAGTTAAGGGACTGTATTTGCACGCTCAGGACCAGGGGGTCCCCGAGGACCCCCAGAACCTGGAAGGGGGTCTTCTCCCAGATCCCAGGATGAACTAGCCCTGCCCACATCGTGGTTTCAGAACAACTGGCCTCCAGACCCAGGACAGAATAAATTACGGCAAGCCGCCCCGTGTGTGACACTTTGTCCCAGCAGCCGAGTCGACTGCCTGAGTCTCCAGACCTGCTTCTACAGTCGCCTTTGTTATTGTAACAAAGTAATTTAGTTAAATAGCACATAAGCCAACCTATATGAGATGATGAGAGGCCCACCGCTCTGAAAAGAGGCTGTTTCAGAAAGAATAAATAAAGGTAATTTCTTAACTATCGTGCGGTGGAATTAGGTTGGCCGAGTCAACCATGAAAGATTGCAGAGCTAATCACATGAATCCAGGATTCTAACCTCGGATTGCTTTATTCTCAGTCCTAAACTAGAAATCAAAGGCGGACTATTGTTCAGTGTGGTTTATGGGGGAGATGGGAGGGAGACCGAGATTGGAATTCCAATCAGGGAAACGGAGTGCAGAGAAAGGGGTTTTGTCTTCCAGCAAACGACCAACACAACGAAATCCACATTACCCATTTTATGCTAAAATGGCAACATTCGTGGCACATACATAGCTTTTTTTTTTTTTTTTTGCTTCTCCATCTTATCCAAACTTCGCTGAACCAAATCACCCCATTGTGTCAGTATTTTTGCTGCCCGTCCCCGCTCTTTCTCTGAGCCTGGCTGTGCTGATGGAAAGAAGAATCCTAAGCCAAAGGAACAGAAAAAATAACAAAGAACTTAGGGCCTTGGTACAGACATATTTGGCCAAGCTTATGACTGCCCCGTGACTGGCCTCCGGATCCTACTGTGTGCTGTTAGCCGGTGATTGGCCGTCCCTAGGTGGGCGTGTCGTCTGCCCGCTGCGGGCGTCTTGAAGACAGGAGCCCGTCACAGGCCTTGCTCAGGGCGCTCGATGCTCATGAGCCTGAACCTTCCGACGCCTTCTCCACTTCCTTCAGCCGCCTCGGTGCATCTCTCTTGGTCACTGCCCCTCCATGACCAGACCTGGGTGAAATGCCATAACACAGGGTGCCACTTTGTCACAGCGGTCTATGGTGTGTCCCCAGACCTGATTATGCTGTGGCCGTTGTGTCCATGAGTAGGTAATTCTGTTAAATTGCACCTCCGACCAATCTGGGAAGATAAAAGGCAGCTGCTCTGAGCAGGGGTGGCTTCCCGAGAAGCCCCTGGAGGCCGGAGGGCACGTCCAGAGTGCAGGGGAGTCGGCTCTGTGGTGGGACACGGCAGGAAGGCGGGACGGGCAGGTCCCCACCCCCTCCCCTTCACAGACGGCTCCCAGGTACCACTGGCTGAGCGAGCGCCCCTGCCACCACTGGGTCCGGGGCGCAAAGACGAGGTGGAAGCCCACTGCATTGCTTCGCCTTTCTCTCCCCCTGCCTCCCGCGTCCCCTCACTGCTGCCACCCTGGGCTTGCGACTTCCAAAGACGGTATCAGCATCTCAACGCTTGCTTCAGGCTCTGCTTTCCAAACTAGGCAAAGACTCTTGTGAAGGGTCTCGTGGGCACCGCAGGCGTGGACGTCAGTGCTTCACCGAACCCAGTCTGTCCATGCGTGAGGCTTGCTCGGCACTCCGGGATGCCGTGAATTTAGGTCGCCGCGAGCGCAGACCGGGCGATTGGCACGCTGCTCGGCACGAGGGGGCTGGATTTCCGATCACTCTGGAGAAGCCTCCCAAGATCCGCTGGGCCCCAGGGGCTTTAGCAAAAGAAGGATTTCATGAGGTCATGTTCTCCAGCCCTCACCCCGCAGCAGGTGTCCGTTCAAGCCATCCTGCAGAATCGACATCACCCCGGGAGCCCAGCCGTCTTCACTACAGAACACCCTTCTTCTTGCTGTAAGTTCACACCCTCCACCATCTGTGTTCAGCTCACCCTCTCGTTATCGCTAAGAACCATGATCATCTCCCCTGTCTGGGGAGACAGGTTTCTTGACCTGCGTGTATCAGTCAGCTCGGCTGCTCTAACACAGGACACAGACTGAGCGGCCTAACCAACGATATGCGTTGCTCACCGTTCCAGAGGATCGAAGTCCAAGATCCAGGTACCGGCAGATTCAGTGTCTGGCGACGACCTGCGTCCTGGCCCACAGATGGCTGCGTTCCCGCTGCACCCTCACGTCGCAGAGAGAGAGCTCTCGTCCACTCATCCCATCAGTGGGGGCCCCCCACTCAAAGCTCACCTAAACCTAACAACCTCCCAAAGGCCCCACCTTCAAATACGGTCGCATTGAGGATTAGGGCTTCCACATGTAAATCCTGGGGGGACACAAACATTCGGCCCATGGCATTGGGCACACGATGGCGGAGCTCCTTGGTCACGGCCGCTGGAGAGGCCACTGCAGGCTCCCTTGCCTTGTGTCACACTCGGTCACCTCGCTGTCTATGTGGCTTTGACCTTCAGAGTCTCCACTAACTAGAGTCCTTCACCCGGCGGCCGGGTGAGAAGCATCCCTGGCCTCACCCAAGTTTCCAGGAAAGAAGCCATTTGCTTCCTGGCCGATCTCTACCAGAGCCCGTCGGTCTTCCAAATTCGGGCTGAGTCCAGGGCTTGGATGTTAACAGTGAACATCTACCCATTTTAGAATAAAGGATTAAAAGTCACTAATTAAATCCCCTGATGACTGAAGTCAAGGCCCCAAGAATGGACCAGTCTGCCGGCTCCTTGCTGGATGGACCAAATGCTGCCTCTCCTCAGGGGAAGTCACAGACCTCAGGAACCACTGCTTGCAGGGATGTGTCGGGTGGACAGTAGCAAGGAGAAGGGTGCTCACGCCCTCCCCAGGTGTCCGGCACAGACTCGCCTCACCTGACAAATTCTGGCAAGGAGGAGACAGCCGCCCGCCCCCGGCCCCCCAGGATCTCAAGACGATGGTGCCAATCCTTCCCATCTGCCGGGGACACATTTAAATCAAAGTCAGGGTAATGTTTCAACAGCCGACTCACAGCTCTGCAGACCGTCCCTAACACGTGCCGGGCCCTGGACCCGACACCAGGAAGACAAGAGTTGGCAAGACGCCCGTGGCCCGGGGGCCGAGAGAAGATCAGAAACGATGACTAAGCAGCACAGCAAATCTCGGGACAGGCAGACGCGGGGCCTCCTTCTCTCCCCACCCCCAGCCACAGGGAAGCAAGCCCCAGGACACCAGGCCCCACCAACCCCCTGCCGACCCCAAAGGTCACCCCTGGGCATCGGGCCTGTGCTCCTCTGTTGCTGGGAACTTTTTGAAGCTCCTCACGGCCCAAGGAAAAGCTCAAACTCCTTTGAGTGTCTTTCAAAAGGGTCCTGGTATGACTTTCGTGGCCATTCCTCCATAAAAAATATAAAATATTAACTATGACAAAGGTGTGGGTGTAAAGACGAATGTCGTGATGAGTATTTGATGGAGAAGTCGGGCTGGCTGACGCGTCCTCCCTCCGTCTTGTTCCCACCAGCCTTCAGCCTCACACCCACCGAGATATGGCGGGCCCCGGCTGGCGCCTTCCTGCCACCCCACTGCCTCCCATGCACTTCCTGCCTGCAGGGTCCTGTGTAAGCTTTACACCCCTGCACACAGGTGACACTGGCTGGCCCTCTGGATGGGGGGGGTGGTCTGTGGGCAGGTGCCCTGGGGGCAGGGCCCGCGCATCTTCCTGGCTTTCTGCTACTGACCGCATTGCAAGACAATGTCTTTCAGACCCTTCATTCAACCTCAAACACCCTCTGCGAGCCTGGATCTGGAGGGTGCCGGGAGAAAGGAGCTAATTAATAGCCTAATCAAGAGGCTGACCTGCCACCGTGCTGATGCATGCAGGGAAGCGAACGGGGTGCCTGAAGACAGAGGGGTCCCCGGGAAGGCTCTACCAGGAGCTGAGCTTCCCTGAGCTCCGGTGAAGGAAAGCTTGGGCGCACGCGGACACAGCCAGGTGGGAGTAGCTCACGGCGGTCCGCAGAATCAGAAGTCTCAATCAGCACCATGAGGCGGGCATCTAGACCTTTCCTTATGTTTCTTACACCTCTCCAGCTCATCCTAAGCAAATCCACCTTGAGGAAACCGACTGCATTGTCTCCAAGATGTGATTGTGGGGGCATTCCTGCAACAACAGCAAAAGCATGGCTGGGAGCTGACGACCCCAACTCGATTCATAACAGGACTACTAGTAATAGTAACTAAATTTATTGAGCACTTACTATGTCCCAGGATTATTTGAAATGCTTTCCATGGGTTATTTCAGCTGGTGCCCATGGCCCACAGCACACATTAAGACCTCGAGGGGCTCCCACCAAGGGGACCCCCGGCATCAGGTGATGGGCAGGTGAGGGGCAGCCAGCATAACTGTGAGGGCATGCTGGCTCTGGAGACCACCCCCTGCCTCCCTTGTCCTGCTTCCCACAAACAAGACGTCTTCCAGGAAGGAAATCACCATTCCTGTTCTAGACACTGGGCTCAGTGCCTCACTGCACTTCAGTTAGCAACAGAGCTGGGTTCAAACCCTCAGTACATTCTTGACTATGGTCACACAAACCCAGAGGAGGAGAAGCCTGGCTGGTTCCCCAGGGAAATCTTGGGAGGTCTACGTGTGCAGCCTAGTTAGGAATTAGGTGCCATGTTTCTCTGCAAGCCTTTTGGAAGAGCCTACATTCTCCAGCTGCAAGTGAGTTGAGAAAAATGGAATTTAACAGAGAAGTGTGATCACCAAGGAAAGAATGGTGTACCAGGAGCCAAGCAGTTCTGGCATGCCTTGGTGACAAGGCAATGCCAGTGGAAAATATGAACGGTCTCCCATCAGCATGAACGGTCTACCACCTCATGAATGGTCTCCCATCAGCATGAATGGTCTACCACCTCATGAATGGTCTGCAGCCTCGTGAATGGCCTCCAATCATCATGAATGGTCTGTACCCAGCATGGATGGTCTACAATCTCATGAATGGTCTGCAGCTAGCCTGATGGTCTCCAGTCAGCATCCATGGTCTACAATCTTACTGATGGTCTTTAGCCAGCATGAACGGTCTCCAATCAGCATGAATGGCCTGTAGCTATTTAGAGAGGTTCCCATGACTCCAGACAAGATGCAAAGCCCTGGGGCATAGAGAGACTGACCCAGCAAGTGTAGACCACGCGTGTACGAGATGGCATAGGAGACAACATCAGCAGGTATAGCCCCCAGGGCCCTGTGGGGACGTATTTGTCTACAGGTCTTCTTTCTGTCCCCCTCCCTGGCCCCAGCTCTCCTCGGGGTGAGTACACTGCCCCATCCCACGCACCTGGCTTAGCCATGTGACTTGCTTTGGTCGATGGGACGTTAGCATCAGTGACCAGGTGCCCGTTCAAAGTCCAGGCCTTAAGGAGCATCGCGTGTGCCCACTTGTCCCTCTAGAATGTCCGCCATCACCTGCAGCCTGGAGCAGAGCCACCCGCCAACCATGAGCAAGAAAATTCCACCTTCGTTGTTGTGAGGCATCGAGGTTTGAGGGGCTTTGTTAAACTGCTTTATAAAACAGCTGACTGTCGTACCCCAGGGGGAGATAAGGAGAAGTCAGAAGGGAAAGGGAAGCCAAAACCTCCCGCTCACGGTCACTGCCTCGACAGCCCGGGGATGTAAGGCTACAGCTGTTGGTACAGAGACTCAAGACTCTTCTAGCCCATTAACCTCCCCACAACAGGTTCTTTCAGTCCTGCTGGCCTTGCACCCGTGAGTAAGTGAGCAAACCCTGAGCTCTCTCCTCAGCAAGCTGCCTCCCATAAGGTCCTCTGGCAACCTGGGTGGAGCTCCCTCTCCCTGGATATTGCCCTGAGCTGAAGGAATGCAATGGAACACGAGTCCGGCTCGAGGTGGGGGCAGAGGGCCACGGAGACCTCGGGGACTGGACGGTTGGCAGAGGAGAGTGGACAGCTCCCTGTGCTGAACCGGCACGCCCAGGACGGTCACCCCAGGGAGAAGAGAGGCAGTGCCCACCATCCCAGAGCTATCAGAGCTTGGAGAAGCAACCTCAAGACAGCAGAACCCCTAGCCCTCCAACCCCCACAACATCCACTCCTGTGGCCTGAGCCACCACCCCGCCTCAGGGGACTGTTCCCAAGGATGCGCTCTGAGCAGGCAGCTGGAACATTCGTCTCCAGGACAGGTGCACGGAGCCCACCTGCGACCCTTGATTCCGAGAACAGTGGGGAGACGGAGCAGCCAGGCGACCCTGGCTTCCTTCGGGGTTAATGTTTTTGTTTCCTGGGATAACAGAGTACCACAAATGGGGGCCTTGAGGACAATTGAAATGGATTCTTTCACTGCTCTGGAGGCTGGAAGCCTGAAATCAAGGTGCCGGCAGGGCTGTGCTGCCCCTGCAGGTTCTAGGGAAGGAGACCTCCATAGTGTCCTGGCTCAGGGAGGAGACCTCCGTGCCTTGTCCTGGCTCTGGTGCTGCCTCCGTCACCACGTAGCCATCTCCCTGTGTATCTGTGTCCCCTCTTCTTATGCGGACCCACCCCAATGCAGTGGGGACCTCGTCCTAACTAACCACACCTGCCAAGACCCTACTCCTCAGTAAGGTCGTGTTGTGGGTGGACATGAATTTGGGGGGGGGGGGTAGCTACCAGTGGTTCCAACAGAGTCTCAAGCCATTTGCAACACAAGACAACATTATCAAGTCCCCCAAACCACATGCTAGAGAAGGTCGGAGCCGCCCCTTTGGTCGGCTCCCCAAACCCCTGGCCCGCGTCTCCAGCCCAGTGCCCCGCCCGGCGATCTTGGGAGGCATGGCTGTCACATCCACAGCTGGCCCTGGAGACACGGGTATTGGCATCTGGCACAGCAGACTTGCTCAGGGATTGTTTTGATTTGTTTTGTTTTGTTTTTTGGCTCTGGAAGGGATGGGTCAAAGACTGAGGCGCATAGATTACCGCCGGAGAAAACATCCAAAGAACATCAGAGCCCCCCATGAAAATGTGAGCCCGCAGAGACTGGATGGTCAGCAGGGGAGAGTAGGCACCGTGCAAAAGGGAGCCACGCCTCGGGGGCGCCCCCGCGGGCGGCGTTCTGTTCGATAAGAAGCTTCTCTGCCCACCCCCACTCCGCTCTCCGCACTAGCCCACCTTAGAATGCACCCAGCGATTCCGGTCCACTTAGCTTCCAGAAGGCCCAGGTAGGAAGTAATCATTAGAAACATGTAAATTAAGTTACCCCAGGAGCTAAATAGATTCATCATTGACTTTTTCCCTCCTCTTGGATCTTAACCTTCTGAGGAAATTAATCACCAAATGGCTCAAAACAGCCATTCGGATTAGCACGCTCTATTCACAGCCCTGGAGTGTGAAAGGCCAGCCCTGCCGGGACAGGGAGGAACCCACCACCCCCCCCCCGACTTTGCATCCCCCCTCTGCCCCCAGCAGGCCTCCCATTGGATAGGATATTGGATATGGCTGATCTTGGTGGGGGGGGGGGCAGCCCCAGAAGCCCCTGGCCACCTGCCTCAGCCCCCCAGCCTCTCTCCAGGCAAAAGAAAAAGGTGTCACCATTTAGGACGTTGACAGCCTCCGTTCCACTGGGCCAACATATCGGCCACACTCTCTGGACAGAAGGGCTTTGTCCTCCACGACAGACGGTACATAAGCAAGATTGCTGCTCACTGTGTTTCATTCACTAGCCCAGTCACTGAGCATTTATTGAGCACCCACAGTATGCTGGGAGCTGTCCTAGTACTAAGGACGTGGCCATCAACCAGACCTGCCCCCGCCCTCAGGGGGTTCGAAGCGCAGTGGACATCCAGAACCACATGATCCTAACAGTGTGACTGCAGCCGGCAGAAGACGCCCCGGGCGCCTGAGAAAGGGGGTGTAGGAGCTCCCCAGGGGGGAGCCAAGAGGGCTGCATGGAGGAGAGGACACTTCGAGCTTCGTCTCAAGCCCGGGTGAGCATCGCTCGGCGGGGGGGGGGGGGGGGGGGGAGGCGCTCCAGGCAGGCGCAGCCCGCGTCGTGCATGGAGACAGCCAGACTCAGGTTCCAAGAGGGACACAGTCTCTGGCCCACCGTGTGACTGCGCGGTCGCTGGGTAATCTGTCACCCAGCCACGTCATTCCTACCTGCAGGTACGTGGCTGCACGGGGTGGGTACTGTCACTGCTGCTGTCCTGTAGCTACAGGCGTCGAGGGCTGCTGGGGCACAGGGAAGATGTGGGTGGCAGCCCTGGGGCCAGAGGAAACTCTGTGCTGGGTGAGGTGTGGGGGGGGGGACGGTGGGCGGAGTGAGCGAGCGAATGACTGACTGAGTGAATACGAGGAGTAAAGAATGGTCCTCGTGTCACAGCGAGGGGTCCATCTCAGGGAGAACCTTGAAGGGACAGCGGCGGCCACAGAGCCCAGACAGGGGCACCTCAGTTGGGCAGGTGCGCCGTGGAGCCGCCCCCCTCCGGCGGCTGGGCAGGACGAGGTCTGCAAAGTCCCTCCCAGTCCTTCCCCTGGTTGACATCTTTGTCCCCTTCTCCAGGTGACTTCTGTCTTGGATCTGAGGCCCGTGCCCTGGCGCTGCCCGGGTCACCCTTACAAACGCCAGTACCTTCACAGGGACACCTCCGTCCCTTGCAATTCCGCTCCTGGCTCCATATCAGCTTGCCGTGGCTGGGGAACAAATTCCCACGACCCAGTCCAACAAAGGACAGGGGGAACTCTGTCCAGCAGAAAGAATCGGTGACAAAAACCGCGGACGCTCGGCACAGCCAGGAACGGGGCACGTAACGTACGGTTTTATTTTGGAAATTAAAGCCAAGGGCAACTTTGGGACACTTATGATAGACAAGTTCCAGGTTCACATGTGTCTGCCAGCTCCTTCCGGGACAGGTCCACAGCCGTGCCTCTGTGGCCGCCCCCGGCCTGTCTGCCCAGCACATCGTCAGGACCGGCCTGCTCCTCGGGCCCCGGCTTGTTGACCACCCGAGCTCCGAGTCGAGAGCAGCGATCCGAGGCAAACAGTGCGCCCCCTCTCCTCTGTCTCGGGCACCCGGACAGGGGCTACCTCGGGGCCCCCAGACCAGGGCTTGGCCTCAAGCCTGCGGCTCCCCGTCTGCAGCCCCGGGGCTGTCTGCCTCTGGGACTCCGCACACGGGCTCTGCAGAGGCTGCGTCCCCGGCAGCTGCTTCTGGCCGGCGAGCGGAGAGCCGGGGAGATGCCAATTTGTGACAGACGTCTGAAGAAGCTATTTCTAAAACAGCAATTACCAGAACGGGGGAACAAATTACTACTTACTTCAGACTTTCACACGCGGAGAATCGGGGCCCTACAAAGTAATCAGGGCAATGTGTTTGCAAAACTGCATTATTTATATTGAAATATTTCACACAGAAAGGTCAGGAGCAGAAATTGAAGGTTAGCGAGGAATAAAATACCAGGGTCGCCGTATCTCTGGCAAGCCGGCGCAGGGGCCGTGATCACTGCCGCACTGGGCACAGTTGGAAACTATTAAATAAATCCAGGCTGGTGTCCAACACCAGATTTCTAGGGAAAAAAATGAGCTCGGCTGTCCAGACCCCACGGCAGGACGGCAGGGCAGGGGGACAGGCCCGCCCACACCTGTGGCCCACGACGGGCCCGCGGTGCCCGGGGAAGCAGCTGCCAGAGACCCACCCATCAGATGCTGGGCGACACATCCCCCAGCCTCTCTGGGTCTCTACCCAAGGTCCCTGGGAAATTACACAGCTGGGCCAGGACCGGAGGGAGGAAGGCAGCAGGGGGAGGGCAGAGCGGGCTGGCGGGACCCTTCGATGTGGAGGGGCGGGGCCAGGGCGGCGCCCTCACCCTTCACGCCCCGTGCTCCCTGTGGGCCCCGAGGGAGGGGACACCCCTGGCGATCGCGCTGTGTTTACACCCGCTGACCTAACTGGAGCCTCCAACAGTCCCGTGAGGCGGCGAGTGGAAGGTACCCGCCCCATGGCTGGCTGCCCCCCGCCTCTGCTGGCTTCCTTGCCTGGGCAACCTCGGGCCTCACACTCAGACAGTCCAGTCCCCTACTCACCTCAGCGTCCTCCATGCAGTGCGGTCCCCGGGCCTCTCCCCCGTGGTCCAGTGCGCAACTCCAGGGACAGTGATGGTGCTGTTGGTGGATTTCGGCCACGCCTGCCTGCGTCCCTTCCAGCCTGGCAGAGAAGCCCCTCCGGGCTTGGTCTATACTTTGCCTGCCCCACTGTCCTGTATTTGGGAGTTAGGAACGGCCCCTTGCTTAGGGACACGACACAGGTCTCTGCCTGACGGCTCTCAGTGGTTCCCTTTCTCATGCCATTTGGCCTCCCAGGACCCTCAGCACAACCACCCTGGCCCTCCCTTCCAGCCTCACCCATCCCGACATCCTCACTCACCTGCCCCCAGGCTGGCAGGCCCACCCTGGCCCGAGGCTTCTCCCAGGCAAGTCCCTCCACCCGCTCACCTCTCCTCCGGGTGCTCTGTCCCGTTCTCCGGGTGCCCCTGGCTCCTGGGAGTCCTCCCACCCACACGGCACCTGCCGGCACATGTCCTTGCTGTGGGTGTCGCTCTGCACCCACCACTGAGACGAAGTCTTCCTTGGGGCTGACACTGTGGCGCGTTCCCATGTGTACGGTCGTGCATTCTCCAGACCCTCCTGGGGCCCTCAGGGGCACAGGGGTGTCTGTTCTGCTCTCAGGTGTATTCTCTGCCCCCAGGACAGGTGTCTGCCACAGAGCGGACACTCAGTAAATATTTGAGGAATTATCCACCACGACCCGTGTCCCCTTCATCTGCCCATTCCTAGAATGGAAGGCGCCTGCTCCGCTCCGGGGCAGACCTGCCAGAGAGACGGGGCGTCCGCGGAAACAGAAATGCTGAAAGGCACCTTGGCTGTCGGTTTCTCAGCAGCTTCTGCCTGGCGCAGGGGGCTCGGCGCGTCCTTACCGACCCTACTCACGGAGAAGTCTTGTGCTTGCGACCACAGGGCTGGAGCCCAGGGACGACTGTCAGACTGTGGCAGAAGACAGGAGGACAGCAGCAGGGACAAAGGGTCCTTGCCCATTTTGCCTTCACGAAGCAAGAAGCATATCCGAAAAGGTCAGAGGAAGAGGAGCCACCGAGACCCCCGTGAGGGCGAACCCCATCTGCAGGGCCCTTCGGGTAGGAGGGTCCGGCCGGAGTCGGCTCCAGACTTTGCAAGCGAGAATGGCATTTTTTGTTCAGAAAGTGCCATTAAAGGTACTAAAACATTGACCCTTTTCTTCCAGTCTTTCTCTCAGCTTGTCATGGCGATTTTTAAATTGTTTTTATGTATTTATTTTGACAGAGAGAGCAGGAGAGATGGGCAGAGAGAGAGAGAGAGAGAGAGAGAGAGAGAGAGAATCCTACGCAGGCTCCACACCGTCAGTGCAGAGCCCGACTGGGGGCTCAGACTCAGGAACTATAAGATCATGACCTGAGCCTAAGTCGGATGCTGAGCCAACTGAGCTGCCAAGATGCCTCTCGATATACTTTTTACGTTTATTTATTTATTTTGAGAGAGAGAGAGGGAGGGAGCAGGGGAAGGGAAGAGAGAGGGGGAGGGAGAGAGAGAGAATCTAAGCAGACTGCGCCGTCAGCACAGAGCCCGACGTGAGCTTCAAACTCACGAACTATGAGATCGTGACCTGAGCCGAAACCAAGAGTCAGATGCTTAACTGAGCCACGCAGGCGCCCCGTCACGGTGATTTTTATTTTATTTGCTATATAGTAGCACTCCAAGGAAGGAAACATCTAAACTTTCACTTATCAGCGTGGATTTGACCACCCGTCCTGAAATTGTGCAACGCCAGCGTGGAAGTGGACTCGCTGAAACTGCACGATTCGCATTCCGTGGCTCGTACGTGGGCGCGTATCCCATCCTTACCCGGACGACGGTGATGCTGCCCACCAGGAGTTCTGTCCCCCTTTCAGCGGCGGGCTCTGCTTTGGACACACGGATCGGTGACGAAGGATCTCGAGGGAACGGAAGTGCGCCGTGACCGTACACGGGGAAGCGACGTCAGTGAGGAAGGAGACGAGGTTCCTCGGTCTTTCGTGTTTCTGGGGACGCCAGGGACATCTCGCCACTTCCAAAGCAGAAATTGTTCTGGTTTAAGTGGGGCGCGCGGCCACTCGAGGCCATCAGGGCCCTGCTGCGCCGTGGACATAACACACTTCCCGGGGACACACTTTGAGTCTCGCTGAACTCCCACGCACCGTGTATCCACTGGAATTCCGTGTTCGGGCTGCGTCGTGAGTGGCACAGCAAACAGAGTGGCCGGAATGGCGGACATAGGTACCGCAGGCATCTGCTCGCCTCACACCCACACTCCGGTGCCCGTCCGATGTGGCTCTCGAAACACAAATACAATGTTAGAAAACCATCAAGCATTTCAATATAGAGACAACAGAGCATTAAACCAAACGTGGGCCCTGGGGGCGCCTGGGAGGCTCAGTCGGTTGAGCGTCCGACTCTTGACTTCGGCTCAGGTCCTGATCCCAGGGTTTGTGAGATCGAGCCTCGCATCAGGCTCCGTGCCGATGCCTGCTTGGGATTCTCTCTCTCTCCCTCTCTCCCATTTATGAGTACACCCTTGTGCTCTCTCTCACTCTCTCTCTCAAATAAATAAATAAAATCTTCAAACACGGGCCCTTCTGACTGCCTGGCCTTGTGTCTATCAAGCTGGCACAAGGCAAGGCTAGGGGCCCAAGGGTAGGTCCTGGGGTGGCCTGGCCTTGCTCAGGAGGACGCGCTGGCCTGAGCTCCCAGGGGGCTCCTCTCCCATCTCTGGACTTTCTCTGGGCCACGGTGTGGACGTGGACCCACTGGAAAGGGAGGCAGGGACTTTCGGGGATGAGACCCTCTGTGGGCTCAGCTCACACAGCGCGTCAGGCTGACCCGAGCCTCCCACATGCGCTCTCCGTGTGCAGGACAGCGGACAGCGGCACGGCTCGGCTCAACAGACTCCGCCGGAAACCCCTGTGTCCATTTCTGAAACCCGCAGGCGTGAGCCCGGAGTCGGACGAGGCTGTGCCCAGGGTCCGGCTGGGCAGAAGGCAGCACATTCAGTGAAACTGGCAGGCGCGTGTCGCTCTCAGCCTGCCGAGCTGTTTCTAAAATCCGTTTTGAGCTCTGGAATGGCCCCGCCCCCGTGATCTGCAGAAGAAAGCTCCTTCATCAGGGTCTCCCCCGGCTCCCCCCTGCACACACACACGCGAGGATACCCACACACCCATCCCCCTCGCAATGCCTGCTTTGCTCACGAGATGCCGGCATCTTGGCGTCGAGGTGGACGATGCTGTGTTGGGCGCGGCCGGCACAGAGAGCACATTTGGCTTTATATCTCTTTTTAGTCAGTGCTAAGGATTCCCCAAACTGAGAGACAATACGAAGTCGCTCATGCATTCGTTCAACAAACATGTGCCTGCAGCCACGTAATTGTCTCCCTTTTTCACCCAGGGCAAGGGAGGCGTTTCCCACCTGTCCCCAGAGTGGCACAGGATGGATGCATTTTGTAATGCTCGCTCCTGGCTCCCCTCAGAGGCCCCATGTTTTTAACAGCTGCCTGGCGATGCCACTCAGAGCCGGTTTAGAACCACTGGTGGGGGGAGCTGGGACGATGGGCCCACTCGGTCTCTCTGAATCCAGCCCAGGATGGCTCCCGGTTCCCACGGCCGGCCCTGCCTGTCTGAGGGGGGACCGGCTGTAGGGTCCTATTGACGGATTGAGCCCCGGGTGAGAGGAGGCGAATGCCTGTGTCTGCCCGCCCCCGTCCTGCTCCCAGAGACGTGAGCACCTCGCCGGAGGCAGAGGAGGGAGCAAGCACTGGGGGCCGGGGACCGGCTCTGCCCTTCCCAGGTGGCCACCAAGGACACAGAAACAGGGCGCGGTGCCCGTGACTTCCACCCAGCACGGAGCACCGTAATGAACTTGAGATGGAAAAACCAAGGTACTGGCGGATCCTTAAGATGCCTAATGAAGCAATCGGCCCGCGAGTCGGTCTCGCCCTCCAAACGAAGCCCCAGACGTGGAGCCGCCACCGGGCTCGCCAGGCCTGCTTCATGCAAAATGGGTAACGTCATTACAAGCCTCTTGAACGCGGGCTTATGAATAAAAGAACAATGTTAGAAAACAAGTCTCGGTGGTTTCTACGCATCGCAAACAGCCGGGAGCACGTCCCCTCCCCAGCCCTTCAGCCCGGCAGAGGGCTGTCCGCCAAGTCCGCCCCCCAATCCCACACACACATCACCGGCCACGCTGCAAAGTGCGGGGAGCAGAAGTCTGACCTCCTGAGCATCCAAGCCCCCTCCTGCCCCACAACTCACTTTGGGGCCAACCCTCAGGCACCGAAGGCAGAAGACACACAGCTCAGTAACAGAAAAGAACCCCAACAGCCTCCACCCCATGCTTGCAGATGCTGCCAGAAACATCTGCAGGAAACTGTCCATCCTGCAGAGCCTAGCTCGGGCAGGAGTTCCCTGGGGAGCTGGCGCCCCTGGGCTCCCTCTGCAGAGGACGGCCTGCTCCGGGGCAGCGTGCAGGACGGGCACGCCGCAGGGCATCAGAGACAGAACAGAGGAGACCGAGAGAAAAGCCGTTTCTCTCCAGGCCTCAAAACGAGAAGATGAAGTGTTCGGGGGGCAGGGGCCTTTCAAAGGACTTTTTCACCCAGTGCCGGCGAGGTTTGAGGGACTGGGAAGAGACAGATCTGAGCAAACTGGACGGATGGCTTGGAAGGCGGCGCGGTCGGTCAGCGTGCTGGGAAGACACGGACCCTGTCGTGCGTGCAAGGGCACTGCAGGCCGTTCCAAGAGTTTCCCGCCTTGCTGGGGTTTGTCCTGGGAACACCAGTATCTCCCTGTGTGGCCTGGGGGCAGGACGAGGGCCCAGTGACCTCCCTCCCCAGGTCCCGGGGCTCTTGGGTCACAGTCCCTGCCAAGGTCATGAGTATCTTGGGGAAAGACCCTCATTTTCCCTCTCTGGCTGAAGCATCTCCGGGTCCCCTCCCGGTCCAGTTACCCATTGGTAACCTCTCTTATTTGAAATACAAAAATATGTATTAACAAATATTTATGAGCTTCTGGCAGAACCGTTCACACGAGGAAGGTGATTCATAAATATTGTTTGGCTTATTAATTGGTGCTGTGGTCCCTGCCTTAGAGGGCTCTAGGAACTGTCTGCCATACTTGGTCCTGTCCCCAGCTGTCACCCAGCACCGCAGCCACCCACTCTATCAAGACGGGGCTTTCTGGGCACCTGGGTGGCTCAGCTGGTTAAGCAGTCGACTCTTCATCTCAGCTCAGGTCATGGTCTCACGGTTTGTGAGTTCAAATCCGAGTCAGGCTCTGGACTGACAGTGCAGAGCCTGCTTGGGATTCTCTCTCCCTGCCCCTCCCCTGCTCTCTCTCTGTCTCTCCCTCAAAATAAATAAATAAACTTAGAAGAAAACAAACAAACCAAAAAGACGGGGCTCTCAAGGCAGGCATGGTCCTAGATCCACTCCCTTCTCTGTCCAACAATCAACCAGGCGACCCCACAATGCCCGGACGCAGAATTTCCCCACCGACACAAGCCACAAGCCCGGCCATCCTTCCAGAAACTTGGGAACTCTCTGACGTTCTCTGAACTTTTCTCTTTCGGCCCAAGTTACGGGTGGGGAAAAAAAAGCCCAAGTAAAAAGCAAAGGGCAAAACTTTGAAAGGCGTGTTTGCAACTTTTAACGGCATCCATCCGTCACAGCGTGCCAGAGGGGAAGCCGCGACAGTGTCCCGACTGTAATAACTGCATATTGAGCAGCCCGAGACTTGATTTATTAACAATGAGATTTTACCAGCAAGCCGTTATTGACGAATGGCAGCAATTTTAGGCACTGCAGATCAATACCCTTTAATCGAGTCAAATCTCAACAAATTAAATTAAAGCAAGATTCTCAGAGAGCCCCAAACTAAACGAACGGATATGTGTGAAGTACCCCCACGTGGCTGGATGACCCTCGGGTCCCTGTCCCGAGTCGACGGTGGCATTTTTGTTAATTTGAAAAGCGAGACACACATCAGGGCACTGGTGTTAAGCGGCCACATCGGGGGTCCTCTGGAGCCCTGCAGCCGGACACCGGGATGTAGAGGGGCCTTGCCCGGGACGAGGACCACGCAGAAACAAACCCTCCCCTCCCTGTCTGCTGCCCCCCACACTCCCTCTGGCTTATGGCTCCCGGGGAACAAAGGCCACATCCCGACTCTGCCCCAGGGGACCCGGGTGAGCTTGGCTGAATCACAGGTAACTCTTCTCACCCACAAGATGGAACTGACCACAGTCCTTGCCACCTCCAGAGTTGCTGTGACAAAATCACTGATTTGGAAGGCCAGGTCTGGCACAGCAGGTGTACTGGGTGTTAGTGCAGGGAGGTGGCCTGCCGGACGGCGAGCACCACACCAGCCCGTCCCCGGGGCGACGGCATCCCTGCAAAGCAGGAGGTTGGCCAGCCGTGGGCCCCCAGAGGAGCCCCCTCCTCCCCCTGGAATTCCGCTGCAGACAGGAGCTTTTGTTTCCAAGAGTCATGTACAGATCGTGCCCCATCTGTAGAAGAAGCCTGATGTTCTCGGTCTGCATGGGAAGGGAGGACTTCACCGCCTGCAGCTTGGAGGCGGCGTGTCAGAGACTCGGAGGCGGCCAGGAGCGCACCCAACATCCGGCCGGGGCGGAGCCTGGCTCGGGGGAGAACTGAAGGCAGAAGTGGTTCCTCGCAAGAGAGGGGCATCCGCAGGGCCACTGGGGACGTGAATGTACCTCCAGCCTTTGATTAGGACACCCCAGCCGCTGGCGATTCAAAGAGCAGCCAGCCCCAAACGCTGCTGAGGTTTGCGGGTTTTCTTTGTCGGCTACGCTCTTCCTATACACCTGCTTGTCACTGTGACCCTGGGCAGACACGCGTGGGCCCTGCTCCCCTCCTCAGGAAGCGCTGTGAGGGCGGACGCGGGGGAGACCAAGCTCAGGCCTCCGCCTTTGTTTTTCCTGAGCGGTGTGTGTCCAGAGGTGTTCTGAAGCCTGGCCCCTGAGCCCCAGCAAAGCCCCTGGCACCCTCCCAATCCCGCTTCCTTATAACTGTGTTTGTTCCCTGTGGCTGCCATAGCAAATTATCCCAAACTTCGTGGCTTGAAACCACAGAAATATATCGTGTCCCAGTTCCAGAGCCTTGAAGTCTGAAATCAAGCTGTCAGCTGGGCCACGCTCCCTCCGGAGGCTCCAGGGAAGGGTCTGTCCCTTTCCCCTTCCAGCTTCCGGGGGCTCCGGGTGTGCCGGCTCCGAGCGGCCTCCCTCCCATCTCCCCTCCGCCTTCCCGGGGCCTCTCCTCTTCTCTGCGTCCTCTTCTCTTGTAAAGACACCTGTCGTTGGGCTTCAGGCCCACCCAGAGCACGCAGGGCAATCTTGGGATCCTTAATCGCATCTGCAAAGACTCTTTCTGGAGAAAGTAGTATTTACAGTGTCCGGGGATGTGCACATATCTTTTGGGGGGGCACCATTCAGTGCCCTACGAGTAGTTTTCACCCCATCAAGGAATGGATGAACGAATGAATGGCTGAACGAATGAACGAACGAATGAATGAATGAATGAACAAGCAACCGCTACCGCTGACAGCAGTCAGCAAACAGAAGAAGGCGGGCAGCTGGGCGCCTGGATGCCCCAGCGCGGACACAGGGTGGGGACTGAGGGGGAGGCCTTGAAACCCCGCAGTGGAGACTCTGTCTCCCCGTTTCCAGGGTGAGGCTGCAGGGCCCTGCTCCCCTCCTCAAATCGGGCGGCAGCCTTGAATCAGAGCCCTTCCGGTGGACCCCAGGCCCTGGCCCTGAATGAGCCGGCTGCGGTGCGAGCCAGACCACCGGGACCCCGGTCTGGCCTCCAAACCCCCCTCCCTCTGTCACAGGGAGGGAGCTGCTGGATAAACACGGGCAGTATGTGCGTGTGCGTGTGTGCACGTGTATGTGCGGGTGTGCGGGCCCGTGTGGGTGCGGGTGTGTCCACGCACGTGCAGATGTGTGCGTGTGTGGGCGTGCAGGTGTGTGCGGGTGTGCAGGTGTGCGGGTGTGTCCATGCTCGTGCAGACGTGTGCGTGTGTGGGCGTGTGTGGGCGTGCGTGTGTGCAGGGGTGTGCAGGTGTGCGGGTGCGGGTGTGTCCACGCACGTGCAGACGTGTCCATGTGTTGTGCACGTGCAGCTGTGTGCAGGTGTGCAGGCCTGTGCGTGTCGTGCACACGAGTTTTGTCCGCACAGCTAGTGGCGTGGGCGTAATTAGGACACATTCCCAGCAGCCCTGTTTCCTCTTCAGGCCTGTAATTCCCTACCCTGTCAGAATATTAGCACTAAAAATTATGAGACATAAATGGGACTGGTTACCATAAAGGCTGTAAAATATTTGTTTCTAATGGAGCCTGTGCACAGCGAATCTGTCTCCCGGCGGCCGAGAGCCCTCCCCTCTAAGAAGAGGACTACCTTCTCAACTACAGGCGGCAGAAACACACGCCTGGTTTTCAGGGTGCCCCCACATCTCCCCCAGGCTGGGGTCTCCTGGCATCCTGGCACTGGTGAGGGGGTGATGAGGGCATTCGCAGCTTCTGGGCATCTGCCAGGGGCCAGACAAGGTGGCCAATGCATCGCACGCACTGAAGCCCCGCCCAGACCGCAAGGCACCCCTCTTTCCTCCGAGCAGACAGAACGTGAGGTTGAGCCAGGCTGGGGCCCTCATCCAAAGCCATACAACTGGTCCCCGAGGAGCCAGGATGGCCCCCAGACCCACGTGCTTTCCGGTGCAGAGGTTGGCACCTTGTGGGGATGAGAACCACCTGGACATGGGGGTGGAGGTGGGAGTGCTGTTTTTGTGGGACCACCCCACCCTCAGCCCCCTCCGAGCCGCAGTGAGGGGAGCCTGGGGTAAATCTGGATTCTCATCCGTAATGAACCCCCAGTGACAAGGCTCCGAGGGGCTTGGCTGGAAGGACAGCTGCACGGAGGTCTGTTTCCAGCCAGCCTTCCAGGACGCTGCAGTCAGGAGTCCATGCGGTCCGGCACCTGCCCGTCTCCCATGTCTAGAATGACCCTGAAAGGCCCTCAGAGCCAGGAAAACCAGGGTTCGCTGGCTGATGAAGGGCACCAGGGGACTCAGGAAGAGGATGGGACCCCAATTGCTACAGATACGCCACGTGGGGAGTTGCCGGGACAGGAAACCTTGTGGAGAGCAGTGGCTCTCAGGGGGCGGTCCGCAGACATTGTCCAGGGGGTGCAGGCTTTGCCTACCAGGACCCGAGGCAGGAGCAGAGTCCCCCTCGTGGCATGGATGGGCCTTTTCCTTCTGTCACGGAAAGCCCAGATCCTCTCATCAGTATTCGGTGGGACAACAAACATGTTTTCAATACGGTGGGCAGCCCTGGGCGTGTTAGGAAGAAGGATTCACAGACAAGCAGTCTGGATTGGCAAGGGCAGTGAAAGCCACAGTGAGGACTTGTGACCTTACATGTATTTTCATTTATTCATTCACTCGTGCATTTATTGGAAAAGCAATTAGGGAGCACCTACGATGCTCCAAGCACTGACTTTGGGGTTGCAACGCAGCCACGGGCAAAAAGACACTCTCGGAGCCTGTGCAATTAACAAGCACGAGGCGAAGCCTGACAAGCCATGGGAACTGCAGCAGGGCCCAGGCACAGTGAGCAAAGGCATTCAGAAATAGTCCACACAACCTCCTGCTCAGGTCCTTATGAGGGTATGCAGGCAGCCTGGGGAGAAGAGCTGAACTGTAACGACCATTAACTTCTACCCAGAGGAAAGAACCCTGGAAAACTGGGTCCCCTCCTGGACTAGACACAAGGAATGTTCACACCAGTACCTGGTGGCAAATTATTCTCTTTTAGATGGAAGACACTATCTGTTTCTATGTTTGTCTGCCTGTCTATCTATCCTTCCATCCACCCATCTATCCATCCATCCTTCCATCCATCCTCCCATGCATCCCTCAATTCCTACATCCATCCATCCATCCTTCTATCCACTCTTCCTTCTATCCACCTACCCATCCACCCATCCACCCATCCACTCATTCCTTTATCTAGCCATCCATCCACACAGCCACTTATCTACCTACTCACCTACCCACCCATCCATTCATTATCCCCTCATCCATCCATCCATCCATCCATCCATCCATCCATCCATTCATCCATTCATCCATTCAACAGTCCAACCATCCATCCTTCCATCCATCCATCCATCCACCCATCCACCCATCCATCTATCCAACCATCTATCCATCCTCCCATACATCCATCTACCCACCCACCCATCCATCCAGCTAGCTATAAGCTATCTATCTATGTACCTATGTGTCTATGCATTTATCTACCTATCTACTTCTCAATCTATCTGTGTATGTGTCTATCTATAATCTCCCTATTTATGCATCCATGCATGCATCCATCCATCCTCTATCCATGCATCTATGCCTCTATCCACCTATGAATCATGATATTACATCTGTATCTATATATGTAGACATATGTATAGTAGAAAAAGGTAACGAGGAATATAAAACACAAAAACAGAAGCTGGGGTTTAAGCTTTTGGTCCCATGTGGATCTATGCAGACGTTTCTCTGGAGCAGAAAATGTCTTACTCAATTCCATTCTGCTGAGATTGTAATAAACAGATAAATAATTACAGAAGGCTTCTCCAGAGCAAGCCTATTTTCCCCCAAATTATTGAGCCGGGTTATCCTGACTAACAGAATGTCCTGAACAAGAAAGAAGTAACCTTTGGAAATGATATTCTATACAATTTCAAATGTGTCCAGACACTGGCCCAGAACGCGGCAGTTAAAACACTCCCGCATCAGAGCGTTGTTGACTGGGGGGCTTTCTCTGCGGTCCAGCAGCTCCAGTCAGTCCCTCGCAGCCCCATTTCTGCAGAAAGAGCAGAAATCAAGCCTCATTACTAAGCCTGCTCTTGTTTGGGAGAAGTTAACTGGAATTTACTGAACACGGCTGATTCGGGGAGCCGAGGAAATGGACGCTTTGCATCTGAATTTCCATGCTCTTCAGCAACGTATTTCATGGAGAATTGACCCGTGATTTCATGGCCTCAATCTGTCTTTCATGGCGTTTCTGCCAGCCCGTCTTCCCCTCGCCCCTGTTGGCATCTGAGGTTTTCATCATTCAGTGTCCTCCGTCCTCCCCCACCACGCCCCACACCCCACCCCGCGCATCACTCAGGGGCCACCTGACTGTCTCTTCTCCAAGGCTTATCTCTTCATTCTCAGGTTCTAGCAGTAAGCCCAGGTCCTATTTATGCACCCAGATGAAGCCAACTCCCCCATGAAAGCCACACACACCTTCTTGAGAAGATCGGTTTATGGAGGTGATTGTTCTGACACAGACAGACACACAGCGTCCCCTCGTCATGACTGTACACGTGTATTCCAGAATTGAGATCTAGCCTATAGGCTGCAGGGTTGACCCCAGAGAGCACCAGGAGGCATCAGCCATTAGATCGGGCTTCATCCCCAGCTCCAAAGGGCTCCATTTCGGTTTGAAACGTTAACTATGTGGCGTGGAGTTAGAATCAAAGCCCAGCCCCTTTCAAGTGAATGGCCTTGGACTCGCGACCCTCTCTCTACCTCACATACTCACCACTAAGTGGAAGTATCACACCCATTGCAAGGTGCTGCAGTAGGGACGAACAGAGATCCTCCAGCCATCCCCTTCTGAGACATACCGAGTGCGCAGAGCATGGGAGGTCAAGAAAGGTCAAGGGCACGACGGAGGAGAAGAAACAGCAAATCTGTCACGCACGCCACAGAAGCCCAAGCAGGACTGCGGAGTGCAACAAGCCACCTGAAACCCAGATCCGTCTCTTTCGATTCAGCCATTCCTGAAATATGAACATTACCATTGCCAGCAAACCCACATTCGCAGCGTTCCTGCCTCGGAGTATTTATGGAGACATCCCACCAGTCAAGGGAGACTTACGAGCTACATAAATACAAAGGATAATCCAGCAAATTCCAAGTTGTACTAAAGGGCTGCAAATCAGCTCTTGGGCTGGGTCCCAGATACAAAGAGAAAGTGTGATTAAGTGTGACTTTTTTAAAGTTTTGTTTGGATTTATTCCTAAAAGCTCCTTCACCCAGAGACTCGGGTTTCTTGTTGGCACAGATGGCTGCCGTGTCATGAATCAGAGGCAGAGAATTTGGGCAGTGTCCAGAAGGAACCTAGAAGGGGGGAAAAAAAGAGGAAGAGGAAGAAGTCCAAGAAACAGAATGGCTCTGAACTTTGGGGCAAGATTTGTCAACGTGTTCCTGGGTCGGGGCGCGAGGCCCTGAACCACAAGTGCCAGCTGGGACCTTGGGCTCAGCAGCTGCCCCACACTGGCCCTAACGGGGCAGAGGCTTTTGTGGGCTTTCCTTGGGGCTGTGCAGGTGACCGCAGGCAGCACATCCAGCCACTTAAGGGACATCTCAGAGGCATGGCAAGCCTTGGCTGGGACGTCATTGGAATGAACGAGAAGACAAATGGACAGGCAACGTTGGGAAACACATGGGACCATGGGCTCGGACGCTCCGTGAAGACAGCACTGGCGGTCAGGCCCAGAGTCCATCCCGGGGCAGAAGCTCGTTCCTCTCCCCAGGGGCCTGGGGAGTGACTGCCAGCCACGCACATTCTGCCCAACGGGCTGGGGCAGTAAAGTCTCCTGAGACAACAGCGTCCTCACAAGAGACCCTGAGCTTTTGGCTTCTTGCCTCCTGAGCTTCCTCATTCCTGCGATGGGAATGATCACCTTCCTCGAATTACCACGGTGGTTACAGGACAGGCCCAGAAGGTCCTTCAGGAGCAGCCAACAAACTTGAATTTTAAGGCAATTTCTTCCACCCATTCCTTCTGATCATAGCAAGTAAGGAGAGTTCAATCACAGCTTTTCATGTTCTGATGCTTTGATATCTGGTAACTGTTTGACCCTGGAGAGACAGACGGCCCCTCCTGGGGCCAGCCAGTTCCTTGAGATAGCAGGTGACCAGCCTCGTAGCACACTTTTCTTATGCAAACCAGCCGGTGCAGAGCCCGCACCCCCACCACCACCTCTATGGGGCTCTCACACCCTGGGCCACTGTCCCCCCGTCCTAATCACCCCAGGCCAGGTACCAGGCCACTAGGAGGTGCCCCAATGCCCCCCAGAGCCTGGGAAAACCATTCGAACTAGCCAGCGCTGAGCCTGGGACTTTGCCTCATCGATTATCCACTCCTTCCTGCAGAAGCCCTCGTCAATCTTCCGGTCCACATTTCCCCCTCGCTCCTTCTGCCTCCAGACCCACCCTCGCGTCCCCCTCTGTGGCCTGGCAATGGCATGCTGTGCCCCCACTCCCTGGGGTCTGTTGGTCCCCCCATACCAGAATAGTAATAAAATGCACATTTTCAAGCAAGAATAACCAGGCCTGGGTAGTATATCTCGATTGTCTTCCCCTTGGGGACAGGCTGACCTGGCTGCAGAGTGACCCCTCTCTGCCCAAGGCAGCTTGTGCACTGGGGCTGGGGCAGGTCCAGTGGGTTCCAGGGAGGCATGAGCCAGCACACCCAAGCCGCATCCCTACCTGGCCTCTCCGTGCCTGAAGGTGGCACTCTGCCCGTCCCCTATGACAACTTGTGACACTTCCCAGCATCTTCAGAACCCAGGCAGCAAGAGGAGAGCTTTCAGTCAGGGGCCTCTGGAGACCCTCCACTGAGTGGAGACCTTTCCCCTGGGGTTGTTTCCTCAAAACAGCATCGGTCTCCTCAATTCCCCTGCTGTCTTGCTTCCAGGGACACGGGGACTGTCCTTGCCTACCCCATGAGGTAAGAAATAGCTTCGTGAATTTCCTTTTTTTTAATGCCTACTTATGTTTGAGAGAGAGAGCATACGAGAGGAGGAAGGGCAGAGAGAGAGTGTGGGCAGGATCCACACTATCAACACAGAGCCCGACGCGGGGCTGGAACTCACAAACTGCAAGATCATGACCTGAGCCGAGTCAGCCATCAGGCGCGCCAAATTTCATGAATTTCTTTGGCCAGTGAAACGAAGGTCACAGCCAAGAACAGGCATCACGCTGTTGGGGTGAGACCATCCAGAACTTTCTTATCCAGCCACAGTGACTTAGGAAGGGCACATTGACAGGGAGGTGCGATTCTGGGCCATTGCGTGAAGAGACAGACATTCATTCTGGAGAGTTCTGAGCCCGGCGGTGACCCCCATGTGAGGGATTCTGCAGGAGGTAGTCCTGGTGGGGGCTGTTTGTTACCATGCCACAACCCAGCCCGTCCTGACCAACACAGGCGCCAATGGGGGGCCAGGTCAGCATGTAGGGACTCCCGGCCCATGACCACCAAGAGGACAGGTGCTGGGCACCTGCACCCCACTCAGGAAGCCCCAACAGAAGGAGAAAGAGTGACATGGACCGTTTCACGTGACTGCATCGGGAAGAAAGAATCATGTTCTATCTGTCACCCAAACTGCCCGCGGAGTGAACCTTTATTAAAAGTTTTCCATGAGCAATTAATCCAGCAATTTAATCACAGAGCGTTCCTTTCCTTTCTTTCCCGTAAGATCTTAAACACATTTGCTGCTTTTGCATAAAGGACTTTTGCTTCTAATCATATCGATTTTACTGTAATTAATTTTTAATGTATTTTCCAGGGTCTTGTGTATATACACACCAAGATTTTTTTTTATCATGTATTAACATAGTCATCTCCACTCTTAAAGTGGGTCATTAAATGAGGGTTAATTTATTATTGCTTAAGATAGCACGATGTTAACCTAAATACCAATGCCTTTTGTCGTGTACCCTTTGAAAGGCGATAGGACACAGAAAACAGACGCCACAGGATTAAAGTCACCAAATTCAGTCTTTGGGGCTTTTGGTGAATTTTGACAACGGCTCGACGATCTGGCAGGAAAGACGTCCTCGCGAGACTTCCACCTGGTGTCAGGTGCTGGGGTGCCCAGTCCCACCCGGACCCCTTCCCTCTGATACTAGGTTTTCTGACTTGGCCAGAAGTTGTGTTATGACACAACTCTTGCTGGGTCATTCACGGTTGGAGGATCGAGTTGTCCTAACGGGCTCACCGTGGCGCTCGGTAGGCGGTACGATCTCCCCAGACTTTCCCTAACCTCAATATTCTTTCCGCGGGGTCTTCCTAACACAAACCTGTTGTGTTAATTAGCTCTGAATACGCTGTTTGCTCCACCTCCGACTCAATATTCACAGCAAATACCCTTATCTAACATTGCCAAGCCTGTGTTTTTTGCATCCATATTTGAGAGAGGTGCCCCCAAAACAGGGAAGAGGAGTCATCTATCTGGTCTCCATTCATTGGAGATTGGCTCTTAGGGTCTGGGGCCACGGCCTGCCCAGCAGGAAGCCCCAAAACATGGAGCAGACACAGCAGCAGCCCCTCCCCGCTGGGCTGTGGGCCGCACCTGCAGACGCGGGTCGCAGCTCCGGTGGAGGCCAGCCCCCTGATATCTGCTCTCTGGAGCAGAGCCCTGACCGCCCTTGCCCCAGCGGGACGCTTGTCACTGCCATCCAAGTGCCACGAAGCTGGGCTCCGAACCGATCACGGGATCGGCTGGGTCATTGGTGAGCACCAGCCTCCTTTCCAAGACCTGGCGCCCACGTCCGGCAGCCACGACCTGAACCACTGTATACCAGTTCTAGTCTCCTGTCCTCTTTGTTGGGGAACTGGTAATAACTCATCACGAGTGAGGCCAGGGACACTGGTCTGCTCAGACACCCCAGAGTTCCTGGGGACTTTCCTCGGTGGCTCAGGGTGCGGTAGAGAGAGCCATAGGAGGGTCTGAGTATAAGCACGCTGTTTTGTGGTCACCGGGTCGCCATGATGGTGTGCCGGCCACGGCTAACACAGAAGTCCAAGGCGCAAGGTGTGGCTGCCACCCACCAATCACGCAGCAGTTTGGGCCATCGCCCTCTGACCATTCAGCAAGCCTTCACGGACCCGGGGATTCTGTGCCTGCTCCTGCCTTGGGAACAAGAAGGTCTGGCTTCACCCACAGACTGCACCCGAGCTGGCCAGAGAATCTAGGCAATGACCGGCCAAGCCTTCGTTTGCTGGGGACCTCACAGGACACTGCTCACCTCTGCTGGGGAGGCAGAGAGCGTGTTCACAGGTCCTAAGCTTCAGGAGGCTGGTGGCATGGCTGGATGGGACCCAAGGCAGGGACCCGGATGGGGGGGTGAGAAGCCCTTCACCAGGGAGACTGCTTCTCCTCCCAGAGAGCACAGGTGCTCGAGGATGGGTGAACAGATGGACTCCCATGATGTAAAGAATCGCTTCCGTCCCACGTGTCTGGCCCAAGGGCAGAGAACGGCTGCCTTCCTCCCCCTCTTGGTGGCCGGTTTGGCCGGTGACATTACTAAAGGAGGCCAGGCCTCCTCCCTAGGGCCCAACGGCCAAGACACAGCAGGAGACGGTGAGACCCCACTGACGCAGGTGCCCGTAGAATCCTCGTGTTGTCAGGAGCCAGTTCCTGAGTCCACAGCCCCAGGAACGATGGGGGTTTTTCCCTAACAAGTGAGGCAGCCCTGCCTTCCTGACTTGAGGGGAGGGGAGAGGAGAGCCGGCACTCTTCTCTCTGCACCCTTCCCAAGGACGCACGTGGCTGGGGAGAACCTCGAAAGTCAATCCCCCCCTTTGTTAGGGTAATAGCACCTGGACTCGCTGCTTCCACTGCCCGCGAGAGCCTCCAGCCTCCTTCTGTGAGGCCAGGGGTTAGGGCAGAGAGAGGCCAGGCAGTGAGGGGCTCCCCAGCGGCCCCCAGGAGTGCACGCCTGTCATGGGTGGATTCGCTGGGGTTGGCGGATGGACGGATTGGGAGGTGTGCTTATTTAAATATTTACACTCGTGGAGAAAGGAATATTCTGGCACGGGGCCATTTATCTCATTCTTTTTGGAAGCACTCCCTCTTTTTAACTAATGGGGAAGTGGCTCACTAAATAATTTATAGCCCGGGCTTGCCGACACACCACGTTTCCACGGGGAACATTTGCGCGTGCCACCAAAGCAAGTGGCTTAATGGCTCAAGAGAGTGTGCCAGGCGTGCGTCAGCTGTTCGGAGCGTGCGGCAGGCGTGGCCCTGTGGTCAGGTAGAACAGGCGCCCGGACCCTGCAGGACTGATGTGGGTGCAGGTGACCCCATCCCCCACCTGTGGTCCTGTGTGGCCACGCGCAGAGATGCACCACCAAAGAGCCACACCCCGTAGGGGGCACCAACCCAAGACTCTGCCCCAGAATGACTGACTGACTCGCCCTATGACCCAGGGGACAATCTCCCCTCTTGGGAGTCTGAGTCTCCCCAGAATGAAAGGGGTGAACTACCTCCATGGCTCCCAAGCTTGGTTGCGCACTAGAACGTTCTGAGGCACCTTCAAAGTTCCCAGGGCCCGACCCCACGCTGCCCAATAACATGGCCTCTCTGGACAGGAACCCAGGTATCTGCACTTGGAGAATTCCCCGGGGGGGTCCAACCCACAGCCAAAGGGGAGCACCGCCGGGCCGTACGTGTGGTCCTCCAGGTGGGATCCGGGGGCATCGGCAATACGGGCACACGCTAGAAATGCAACGTCTCAAGCCCCCTCCCCAAACCGCACCCAGGAACTCCCCGTCCAGGGGATTCTGGGCCACAGAGAGTTGGCTCCATCATCTGAAGTCCTTCAGCCCTGCCTCCAGCGGAGAGCAGGACCAGGCAGGGCTGCCGAGGAATCCTGGCTCGTGTCCACTGCCTTCACTTCCCTGCTCAGCGCGCTCCGCATCTGTGAGGCGCCTACAGCCCTCCCTCCCCGCCTGGAAGGAAACAAACTAGCTAAGCGTGTGAAGGCGAAGCCATCGCGGATGCTTACGAGACGTTAGCTCTGCTGGTAGATTCGTGGGGATAACCCAGCAGGCTCCAGGCGGCTGCCAAGACTCGGAAGCGTGCTTAGCTTCTGGAGAAGGACAGAAGGGCGGCCAGGCCTTTCCAGCGAATCAGAGGCCCTGCGAGCAGCGCCCAGGGTCCTGGAGACCCCCACCCACGCTCCCTCTGCGGGGCGGCAGGGCTGACCCCAGGAGGGCACCTGGAGCAGCGGACTAGGAGGCCGTGCACAGAGTGGGGCGAGCTGGGGTTTGCGCCAGCTGAAGCCCCTTGGAGACAGAGGCCTGGTGCCCGGAGGAGGCCGATGGAGGAGGGAGGACACGGCCGCATCAGGCCCGCTGGCGGCGCAGGCACACACGGAAAGGGACTCATCCCAGATCCACCGTGAGGAGTGTCCCTGAAAGCTGGCGGGGTGGGCGTGCGGGTGTGGGGGCGGGGCGGAGAGTGAGGATCTAGGTGGTTTCCGGACTCCCTAGAGCAAGGGGAGCCTGCAGTGCGCAGTACCGGCCGCCAGGTGGCAGCACCACCGCCACGAGGCTACGCGGGGGTGGCGGGGAGAGGTGGGGGATGGCTTGGGGACCTTGTCCCAGCCGCTAATTTGTAGCAGCTTGGTGGGGGTTGGGGGCAGGGAGAGCTGGGGGGTAGGAAAGGAGGACCTTCCAGGAGCTCGCTGGAGCAGGCTGCACCCCACGAACCAAGGCCAGGCATGTCCAGTGAACCCCAGAAACCAGGCATGTGTCCCGGACCCCTGAGCGCCAGCCCTGCCCTGCCCTGCCTGACAGCCCCTGTTTATGGCCTCTCCCTCCCCCTCCCCACCCAGCTTTAGGCGGCTCTTCACAAACGGTCCCCGGACAAATCCTTCCAGGTCTGCGAGTTCCTTGAGAACTTAAGTTTTGCTGTTTTCTAGTTCAATGAGTCTGAAATACTTCTTCCCCGATGGAAAGACAAAACTTCCCAGAGATCATTGGCCAGGAAACACCATTTTCCCTAAAAGCCATCTTTCTTGACCATGATTCCTTAAACTGAGCTCTAAGGGTTTCAGAGAGCTTCTCCAAGAGAAACTGTTTCCTCCCAAGAGATTCACGCACCTAACCCACATTTGGTACCCACAGGGTCATAATATGAATGACAGTAGCTGACTTTCACTCAGGGTGGACTACCCCGCACAGTTTATCCTGGGCCGGATTCTCAGAAGCAGCCCAGACGGCGGGTGCAGGAGAAGACAAATCACACAGCTCAGGCTGGAAGGGCAGCCTGACCCCCTTCTTAACCTTGGGGTGGTACCCCTTCCCCCCGGTTTCCTGGAACCCCCATTCTTGCCTTTCCCATGTCCCCCATTTACCTCCATCCAGCTGGAACTAGGCTGGGGGGCTCTCTGACCCTGCAGAACTCTCCTGGAGAAGGTAGCAGAACCTCCTGGTTGTGGCTTACGTGCCCTCCCTGCAGGGGGATGACCGTGGCCGTGCAGGGCTGGCTAGAGGCATGGGGCGGGTGGGGGGGGGGGTGTGCCTCAGCTACTGAGGATGTTTGACTTGAGTTTCCCATGGGAAGCAGAGCAAAGCCACCAGCAAGAACTCAGCATCCCAGTTCCCAAAGTGTCCACAGAACAGCTCTTTGGAATTGTGGCACCCAGGACCTCGGAGCGTCCGTGAAGCATCCCAGACGCAGAAGGAGAGGACAAAGTAGGGGGGTGGGGAGGCGGAAAGGGGACGGGAAGGGGGTCCTGAAGACAGCCCGGCTGCGCCCCGAGGGCCCCGATACATCTGGCTGACGCAGCGGGAGCACGAGGCTCCAGCAGCCCGCAAGGCCCCATCAATCTGCCCTGTGTGGAGTCCAGGACGTAATTGAGTCTCTCCGGCAAACAGAGAGAGCTGAGAGGCAGGAAGTGCTGAGCTGATGGGCCACAGAAGGGACATTAGCGGAATGAGTCTACCCAGCGTCAAACAAAAACACATTCCAAAGAGCAAGCCAGCAGACCGGTGTCTCGGCACAGAGCTGGGCGTTCCCACCGGGCACCAACCTGACATTACCCTCCTCCACAATGGCAAAAGCGAGTGGGGTGGCAGCTCTGCGAGAGGGAGAGAGAGAAGGCGAGATCATCCGCGTGGGCCAAGATCTCAGGGAAAGAGCCTTGAAATATTCTGAGGGGCCTGGTGCTGTCCGTGTCTCCAGGTCCTAGAACAAAGGAAGGAGAACGGAACTGAAATCGGTGGGCGGGAAGACAGCATCGTCAAACGTGCAATTCCTTCATGTCCGCAGGCGGTCTCACCAGGATAAATTGGCCTTCCAACCTGTCCCGGCCGTAGAAGTCATAACGTGGCGTCGCTGGCACCGTGCTGGGAAAGAGCACTGGGCTAGGAGTCCTGATCGTTACTAGCTGACTGACTGAATTTGAGAAGAACCTTCAGAAACCTGTTTCCCTTGCTTTGCACACTGAGTCCTGAGGGGTGTGGCTTCTGCTGAGGAGGCCTCATGGGCTCTGGCGAGGGGGGGGGAGTCCACCTCCAACCCACTCACTCCCTGCCAGTCAGCTGGGAGCAGCCCTCAGCCTCTCTGTAACCCCAGCTTCAACCAAAGCTAGTCTTTCCCTTCAAATTCGGTGTTTCTTTTGAAAACACTGGAACTATTGCAAAGCGCCCTCTGGCTCTGATGTCAGGCAGCAGTGACTGAAGTCACCTGGGGTCCGTGAAGATTCCTGTGGGCCAGTCCAGAACACTCCACTCTTTTTTTTTTTTTAATGTTTTATTTTACTTTTTGAGAGACAGAGCATGAGCAGGGGAGGGGCAGAGAGGGAGACACAGAACCCGAAGCAGGCTCCAGGCTCTGAGCTGTCAGCACAGAGCCCGACGTGGGGCTCGAACCCACGGACCTCGAGATCATGACCTGAGCGGAAGTCAGACACTCAACCGACTGAGCCACCCAGGCGCCCTGGAACACTCCAGTCTTCAGCAGTCCCTCACAGTGATTCCATCCTCACCTCTGTGCTCCCTGAAGGTGCCAGCTGTACCTTGGGGACCCCCCTTCCTCTCCCCACTGTCCCTGTGCTGGGTGGGCAAGACATGACCACAAGACTGTCCTTTCAGCATGGCGTGAACTCAGCATGTAGCAGGTGCCCAGTAAATGAGGACAGAGTGAGCGCCGCCTCGAGCGTTCTGCTGTAAGCCTGTGGGAGGCAGAGTCATGTCCCCGCAAAGATGCGCACGCATCTGAGCAAAAATGGCAAAGGGCCTCTGCAGGTGTGATTGAGGCTGTGGGCTTTCCAAGAGGGAGATCGCCCTGGATTTCCCGGGTGGGCTCAATGGAATCAAAAAGGCCCCTCGCGAAAGCAGAGAAACGTCTCTGGCTGAAGCGGGAGAAGTGAAGCAGAGGCAGGACTTAGAAGAAGATAAGAGTGGGGGGGTGAGAGGGACGCACCTGCTGGAGAGAGGGGGGTAGACCCAGGAATGCGGGCAGCCCCCGGGAGCCCGGAGCCATGCCAGCCACAGCAGCAGGGGAACCCAGTCCTACAACCGCAAGGAAGCAAGTTCTGCCCACGCCCAGAAAGAGCGAGGTCCCATCAAGGGGGCTGCTGTGGGGAGTGTGGTGATGACAGCTGCCGGTGGGTTCCCAGGTTGCTCTCAGTCAGTGACTGAGAGGGGGGCGGGGGTTCCAGAATCCAGCCTTTGCAGCCAGAGGGGTAAGCTCTCCTCAAGGACTCCCCATCAGCCTGGCCCAGACCAGCTCAGAATTCCGACGCGGCTGCACGTCCCCCTACCCGGTCCCTCCCTCCCCCCACCCGCCCAGGGGTCAGCCCTGCGCCTGCTCCCTGAAGGGTCCCACGGCTCGCGTGCCCTCCCCGTGTGTCCCTCACCAGGGTCTCTCCCAGTCGGTGTCCTCCAATCCGCCCCGAAATTGACATCACGTTTTCGGAAGGACCTGCCCGACATACCGGCTTGCCCCAGCTGGCCCTTGAGGAAGAGACTCCCCAGCTGGTCGAGATCCAGGTTTGCTCCGGGTCGCCCCAGCAGGTAGAGGGGCAGCGCCAAGGCTGCCGGGGGCATCCCGCTGCCGGCCTGCTGTTCTGATGCCCCGTCGGCCGGCGCGGTGGAGGGCCCCTCTGCCCAGGGTGGACCTGCCCCTGGACTCCCTCTTGCCGCATGGCGCTCTTTCCTCCAAATGTCATTCCCTATTGCAGCAATAAAACCACAAGGGGCGGGGTCTCCTCTCAACGGAGCTGTGCTTGATTCAGCCACTCACCAGCCTTGGGAGCCCAGCCCCTTCCCCAGGCCTCGGCATTCCCACCTGTGAAATGGGGACAATGAGAGCTCCAATCTCATAGGGTTGTTTCAAGAATTAAACACGGCAGGTGCCTCACTGAGTCAATCATGAGTGAGTCTGGGAAAGGCGGCCCATTATCTCGTTCCCATCTTCGGGGTGAAAGTTATTTTGCAAAAGAAAACTTGTCTCGGGGCGCCTGGGTGGCTCGGCCTGGGAAGCGTCCGACTCTCCATTTCAGCTCAGGCCATGTTCTCACAATTCCGTGGGTTCAGGCCCCACATCGGGCTCTGTGCTGGCAGTGTGGAGCCTGGTTGGGTTTCTCTCTCTGCCTCTCTCTCTCTCTCTGCCCCTCCCTCGTTCACGCTGTCTCTGTCTCTCTCAAATAAATAAATAAGCTTTGAAAATATTTTTTTTAATGACCCCAGGGAGCGGGCAGAAATACCTGGGAGTGTGGGAGAAACGGGACGGGCGGGGCACAGGGAGGTGATTTTTGTAGTTGGTGATGGCCCATCCGGGCGTCTGCTTGAAATTTTCTACATTAAAATGCTAAATTCAGCTACAAAAACAGTGAGGCACAGAGAATCGTACACCACACACCAGCATCTGCCACCAGAGTTAACCGATGTTACCAGGTCACATTTCATGTTAACCAGAAATTTCACGTTAACCCCTCAGATAATGTTTTCAGAGAAAATGGGGCTGATACCCCAGGAGCATTCTCACCCCCCCCCCCCGCCCCGCCGCCTCCGGCATGTTTGGAATCCCTCTCAATACATCCTTGTCTTTTGTAAGGCTTGCTCTCACTCCGGAAGCTCCCTAGGACGTGCATGACCCACGATGGCTCCCCCCCACCCCCTCTCCGCCATCTACCACCCCTCAAGACGTCTTGACTTGAGTGCACGTCACATAAATCGGTGCACCGGGCTGTCACTTCCGTACTGGACACTCTGGGCACAAAGCTACTTCGGACAAGACATGTGGGGACATCCGAGCCCCCGTGGCTCCTCGGCCAGAGTCTCCCCGCCGTGTTGTTGCGATGACTCCGTTTGTGCACCGCTCAGCCCAGGCTGCAGAACACAAAACTGCAGGCTGGCGCCTGGTACAGCACAGGCTTACCCGCTCACGGCTCTGGAGGTTGCGAGTCTGGGGTCAAAGTCGTGGAGGGGTCGGTCGACTTCCCCTGAGGGTCCCTCCTTGGCTCGCAGACGGCCCACTTTCTCATTGTGTCCTCGCATGGTCTTCACTCTGTGTGTGTGTCCAAATTCCCCCTTCTTAGAAGGACCGCACCCTAATGGCCTCATTTTACGTCAGTTACCTCTTTAAAGGTCTTTCTCCAAATACGGTCACGTTCCGAGATCCCAGGGGTTAGGACTTTAGCCTATGGTTTTGGCCACGGCACTGCCACGCTCAGATGCTGCGTGGCACCCTTTTATCTGAAACAATCTCCACACGTTACTTACCAGGTGAGTCATGTTTCCCCTTTCTGCTACTTCTGAGAGCTCGCCTTTTGCAAAGACTTCATTTTAGAAGGTTTAAGGAAGAAAATAGAAAAACAGACCAACCGACACCTCCAAGTTTGAATACAGTAAAACCTCATTAATTTGGGTTTACTGTCGGAAGACAGTCTAGGAGAGAGCAAAGGCTTTCAACCGAAGATCACTCCAGAAGTTTCCTCATAACCAATCGCTCTATCCTTGACAAGCTGAGAAAAGCTGTTTCAATAAACATATAAGAACCACGTGCAAGGGGCGCCTGGGTGGCTCAGTCGGTTGAGCGTCCGACTTCTTCAGCTCAGGTCATGATCTCGCAGGTCCGTGAGTTCGAGCCCCGCGTCGGGCTCTGTGCTGACAGCTCAGAGCCTGGAGCCTGCTTCGGATTCTGTGTCTCTCTCTATCTCTGTCTCAAAACTGAATAAATGTCAAAAAAAATTAAAAAAAAAAAAAACCATGTGCAATTAACGTTCCCACGTGAGCGCAGAGATCACGCCACGCTCTTGACTGACTATTCCCCTGATGGGGTTCACACCTCGGTCTTTCTTTATTCACACACAACCTCTTTGTGTTGGATTTGGTGCTCCTCGTGGAGTCCAGTCTGCAATCAGGAGGGAGCGGAGACGGTAAGACACACGCGAACCCCGCGCGTAGACCTCCTCTCTTCCGCACGCGGTCTGACAGCTTCCAGGGGGACGCGGGAGCCCGGGCGCCGGCTCCAGATAACATGTCACAGGGAAGTCTGGGTTAAAAACAGATTGTGTCGTAATTAATTCATCACGTCCCTTTGAGGTAAAATAAAGGGAGGTACAATTAGGCGGTAGTAACTCAGAGAATGCTTTCTTCTTTTAAGTTAACGGGGCCCCTGGTTTTGAACGGAATCCTAGGCAATCCTCCCAGGTGCGATGGTCTCCCAGCGCGGCAATTAAACGTGTCAGCAAAGCTCCTGAAGCACTTAATTTTCATTAAAAAGATGACATTGCAAGCAATTATCAAGGACAATCCACATTCACGGGTATTTATATTCATAAGGACAGATTGTAACACAGAGACGCATAAATTACCCAGATCTGTTTCTTTGCTTCTCCCTGAGCTAGGCTGAAAACTGGTTGGTCCTAATTAACTGCTTCCCGTCTTTGCCTAAGAAGGGCCCTGTGCGGGGCTCTGCTAGCCTCGTGTTCACCCCCACCCCCCCCACCCCACGCGCACACACGCACATCCGGGCTGATGAGAATAATTCCTGGAGTACCACACCCGTGGGTTTTCATTGTGGACTCGCTTCCTCCGTTTATAACCCTTAACATGTATCCCTTACACGGTGTCACTGCCAGACCTCTGAGGGTCAAAGCCAGCGATAACAACATCTGGTCCATCTGGAGCCCCTACGGCAAACCAGGTGCCCAACCAAGAGCATCGCCAGATCTAACCCTCACAACAACCTGGAGCTATCGACCCACGGATGATGGTGAAGCCAAGGGTCCAAGGCAGAACAGTGATTTGTTCCAAGGGACTCAGCTACAGGGTGGCTGAGCCAGGACTTGAATCCAGATCCGCACCCGCCCAAAGCTGGTCATCGCTCCGCGGTGCCAGGTGGGGCTTCCCAGACGGTCCCGCGCACACAAATGGTGGCTGCGTCCCATGCCAAGTCTGTGCAAGGTCCTGAGGACGAGCGTGAAGGAGGCCCAGCACCTGTCTCCCGGTTCTCAAACCAGTGCAAGAGGCAGATCCCAAAGGAGATGAGGGGAGTGTGGCTACGGAGAGAGTGCTGCGGAGAGAAGACAGCCAGCTGTTGATACGAGCAGAGCACTCAGCTAGCATTTAACATGTCCGCTCTGAACACAGGACAATGGTGGATAGTATAAAAGAAGAGAAAGTAAGCAAGATGTAGCCAGGCCAAAACAAACAGACTGTCTCCACGGACAGAGCAGGACGGAAATGCTAGACACTTGGCCTAGGGCTTTGGCAGAAGTGTGAGAATCCCACCCCTGAGAGGCAATGGGATCAAAATCACCCTGCAGGAACCAGACTTACCGCTTTGCCCCTGCGGCATTTACAAGCTGTGAATCAAAGGCTGCAGGTAGCCACAATACACCTCACAACAAACCCTCACAACAAACCTGTTACCACCAGGAACCACGGATCTGCAGCATTCTCCCAAACGCTGGGGTGATGGGAGCCCTGGACGCTGTCCGGAGGCCTGGTTCTGACCATGGAGCCCACACCCCTGTGGGGTCCAACAGATATCCAGTAGTTGGGAAGCAGTGAACTCAGGGAAGCAGAGGGCAAAAAATAAAAAAAGAAAAAAGAAAAGGAAAAAAGGAAAAAGACCTGTAGTTCAGGAGGACTTGCAAGCCCAAATCTCAAATCACATAGAAATTGAATGCAAAAAAAAGCCAATGAACAAAATCCAAAATTCACAAATAGCATGAATGCACAGAAGATAAAATTAACTTCATGGAGCAGTCGGACACAGATTTGAAAACAAATAAGCTTGTGAAGTGAAAAGAGAAAGATTTTTATAAAGAAAACATTAAGAAATAAGAAATTAAGACATAAAAAATTAGAAGTTAGGGGAGCTTGGGGGGCTCAGTCAGTTAAGCGTCCTACTTCAGTTCAGGTCACGGTCTTGCGGTTCATGGGTTCGAGCCCCATGTTGGGCTCTGCGCTGACAGCTCGGAGCCTGGAGCCTGCTTTGGATTCTGTGTCTCCCTCTCTCTGTGTCCCTCCCCTGCTCGTGCTCTGTCTCTCTTTCTCAAAAATAAATAAATATTAATTTTTTTTAATTTAAAAGTTAAATAAAATGAGAGTGGATATAAATTTTAAAATTCACTTAGATTTTGGAAAATGAAAATATGATCACTAAAAAAGAAAACTATAGTAAAAGCATAAATTAAGTCCATCTTTCCAGAAAGCAATTTGGCAAGTCAGTCAACATTTGACCAACATTTATTGAGCATCTGCCAGATTCAGGCACTGTTCTACGTGCTAGGCATTCAATGGTGAACAAAACCAACAAAAAACTCATAAAGACTCCATTATATCTTAGGGAAATCAGACAGTAGAAAGATAAGATAGTAGGAGGTTAAGTCAGAAAAGTAACAGTGAGTTTAGGTGATGGAACCCCAGAAATAAGGAAATTATTGAGGGTACAACAGAGAAAGATAAAGAGATGGAAAATCTGGCAGGAAGAGTTCAGTTAAGTGTCCAACTTCAGCTCGGGTCATGATCTCAGGGTTCTTGGGTTTGAGCCCCACATTGGGATCTGTGTTGATGGCTCAGAGCCTGAAGCCTGCTTCAGATTCTGTGTCTCCCTCTCTCTCTGCCCTTCCCCTGCTTGTGCTCTATCTCTTTCTCTCAAAAATAAATAAATATTAGAAAATAATAATAATAATAATAATAATAATAATAATAATAATAATATCATTCATATTAAAAACCAAAAAGAACAAGAAGATTAGGGTGAAGGACTCCAAAATACATCTTCCACATTTTATGATTGGACACTGCACCAACATCTTATGGGCCACTGCAACACAAATAATGCTTCCAATTAAACTAAAATCTTATGTTTTCTTATGACTTGGAATGTTCATTTCCTACATTTCCTACTTAGTGGAAAAGCTTTTTATGAATTATATAGGCTTAGTAAAATGCTCATGCATCTATAGAAAAGAAAATATAAGCAAAAGAAATTAAGATTGTCTTCAATCTCCTTACCTTCAGGGTCTAACACTTCTGGATAACTTTCCACAGAAATCAGACAGCAGCCATCTCTTCCTCAAACAGTTTAGCCCTCTGAGTTCTCAAGAGAGTTGATGATAACTACGGTTTTCAAAAGAGTGCTCCACTCTTGTCTCCAGAATCTTTCTCAAAACACTGACATTCATTCTGCAAGTGTTGACTAACTTAATTTTATCAGAGGATGTCAATGGGGGGTTTTTGAGAAACAAACAAGACTCACACTCCTTCCTCAAATGGTCTTTAAATGTTTTGCTGACTGTAGATTTGAGAGATTGAAGCTGTAGCATCTGCCGCCAAAAATAACGGCCAAGCTGAGCATGCGCAGGCAATGGAAACCACTTCACAGCTGCCACTGAGCTGGTAGCTATTGTGAGAAACTACCAACTGCCAGATGCATCCAATTTTCTTAGACATTAAAATGTGGTGTTGAGGAGGGAGGGAGATTGACTCTTGGGATTGAAATACAGTAATAGAAGTTTCAGAATAAGAGACTAGAAAGTGGGAGAGAGGTGATATTTGAGGAGATAATGACCAAGTTTCCACAACTGGTGAAATACATGAGTCTTCGGGTTGAAAATCCACTCCAGTTTCTGAACAGGATAAAGAAAATTAATTCCACATTGAGACATGGGAAGTAAAATTATAGAACATCCAAGAGAAAGAGAAGATCCCACAAGGAACTGGACTAAAGCAGACCGTTTATCATAAAAAGATGGCACTTAGGAGCACTTTAAAGTGTTAAGAGAAAACAATTGTCAATATGGAATTCTGTACCCAGCTAAACTATCATTTATAAGAAAGGATGAAATAAAGATATCTCCAGCTTTAGAAAAAATAAAGAACTTACTTCCTCCCACTCTTTCCGGAAAGAACTACCAAAGGATCACTTCAGGAATAAGGAAACTCAATCCAGAAAAAAGCAGGATGCCAAAGACAATAAGAAAAATTGAGCTCAACAATGGTTTGGATCGAGTTGCACTGCCATAAACCTGCGATTCAGTGCCCGTGACTTCTGCTGACGTCCAACTTGCACTTGGACCATTGGACTTTGCCAGTTGTTTCATTTTACAACTCAATGGGGACTTGCCCACAGAGGAAACACAGTAAAAATGTGTTTAATGAAAGGAAGAGAGAAAAAAAAATGGGCAGATGGCCATAGAGGTCATAGGAGGTCCGGGTCTGGGGAGGGTGGGTGGCCTTACAGGTCACATTATAAGCAAAACAGTGAGACTACCTTAATTGAATTTTTAAAATATCATCACATATTCTGGGTAGAAGATGTATGGAAAGGGGGCGAGGAGAGCAGACATGGGTTTGTGGGAGTCCAAATGAGAGGAAGTCCAAATGAGAGGAGGTACAGGGATGGAGAGAAGTCGCTTCGACAAGTAGATTAGGGCAGGTGGAATAGACAAGACCTGGAAGCACCCACCCTCTTCTCAAAACCCTCAGGTGACGAACAGCGGTAACCAGCTTCTAGCCCCAGCCATACGACACCTGTACCCACTCCCTTCCTGCAAGTGTGCGCCCGGGTAGAGCCCTGCCCACCTCCGGAGCTCTCACTGCTCCAGAGACTGAGCAGTCCATCTCTCTGGAGCGCCCTGACCACCTTCATCAAGGAGGCAAGAAAGGCCTTGGCCTTTGCTGACCCACGTTCACGGGCAGAGTCAGTCCCGGGTCTTGTACTGCCGACGGGCAGCTGAGGGGCTTTGGCTCAGACGGCCAAGCTCCCTGAGCCTCTGTTCTGTTAGCCACAGAAGGAGTGCATGGAGCCTGCTCTGTCCACCTTGCACCCTCCCTGAAACTCTCAGAGAGCATCGCACGCTGCACAAAGGGAGGGGTGTCATCATAAGAAGCAAACACATCCTCGCGGGAGGAAGAACTCGGCCTTTTGCCCCCACTGAGCCCCACGGTGTACACCCTGCTTTGTCTGCAACTAAAAGCGGTTGCCAGGCGTCTGGGGTTTGGCTGGGAACCTTCCGCGGCTCCACGGAGACCCCCGCTGCCCTGACTCGGCACTGGTCTGTCCACTCTGGGTCGTGGACAGCAGGGTCCAGGTGACACTTCGGGCTTTGGCACCAGATGCGGGATCTTCATGCAGTTTGTCTCGTGCAGACGCTGTCTGCCCAGACAACGCAGAGACTCCCTTCTCCCGAGAAAGAAGTCTGTGTTTCTGTACTCTAAGGATTCTCCACTAAAGGAGAAAATAACGGAAACCCCGTGGCACACACACCTCCCTCTTCGCCACTTGCCTGTTCCTCAGGCTAAAAACCCCAGGTGCATCCCAGACCTACCGGGATCCGCCGGGTTCCAGCCGAGCACCGTGGATCTGGCTCCGCGTTGACTGCGCCCACCTTCTGGGCGGCGCGTTTGGCCCTGGTTGGACCAGGAGCGTTCTGTGCTGGCTTCGGACACAGCGGGTCCAGCTGGCGGATGTGACGGGAAGGCTCAGGGCCTCCAGGGAAAGAACCCAAACCAGCCCCTGTGCTCAGGATCTGACTGACGTCTGGGGTTTTCTGGAAACCAGGGGGCGGCTCCACAAAAGCCTGCCTGAGAAGGCTTCCCGTGAGAAGAACGGTCCAGCGGGGACCGACTTCTGAGCAACTGTTGACCCACTTGGCTTTTAAACAATTATCTGAGTTCTATAAACAAACAGACCACGATGCTGCCTTCCTCACGTCCGCCCAAGTGAGTACGGAATTGTATGTAAACCACAGAGTTGGGGGAAGTAGGAATGGCCGAAGACCTGAGAAGCCCTGTGGGCGGGGACGTCGCCTGGATGGGAAGAGCTTCGAGCGGTGGCTGGCAGGAGGCCAAAGAGGGACTAGGAGGGCCCACGGCGCTCTGGTAGGCAGGATGCCCCCCACAGGCATCCACGCCCTATTCCTTGGAATCTGGGGATACGTTGCATTATTTGCAACTGTGATTAAGATTAAAGACCTTAAAATGGGAAGGTTATCTTGGATTATCCAGGTGGGCCCCATCACACGGGCCTTATTAGCAGAGAGCTTCCTGAGGCTGACGGGGAGTCAGAGGGCCTGGCACGCCACCACTGGCCACGTGGAAGACAGGAGGAACTGAGGCCCCCGGACACAGAGACCAACCCCGCCGACAGCCAGCCAGGAAACCCAGTCCCACAAGGGGAGAGCCACCCCCATGAGCTTGGGCACAGATCCTCCCCCAGAGGGGATGCCACCCTGCTGGCCACCCCCGATTTTGGCCTCATAGGACTGCACACGGAGAACCCAGATGTCCTGGGCCTCTGCCCTGCAGAATCTCGAGACGGCAAATGGGTGTCGCCGTGGCAGAAACCTAACACAAGCGCTGATTCTGGGCGTCTCTCCTGGGGGGCGAAGCCTCGGGGCGATTATTTGGTTATCGAAACCACCATGGGATAAAGAGTAACCTGGACAGGACCTGGTGAGCCCAGAGCTTCAGGGACAGGACTGAAATCGGAAGTTTCTGGGGAGAAGCAGGAGGAGGCAAGGAGGCAGTCTATCTGAGAAGTGTGCCTCCCCCAGATCCCTGGAACGGCTGGAAGGAGGCAGTGACCCCAGTGAGGGGGCGAAGGGGTGCCCAGGAGCTGGTTCTCGAGGATGACCGGAGCCATTGGAGCCCACCCCAGGGGAGTTCGCTGGCAAACAGTCCTCTGGTGACCCCTAATCTGGGAACGGGGAGTCTCCCGCTCAGGGTGACCTCGCTTCTCTGGGGGCAAGGAGCATCGTGCATTCCTCTGTCCCATCCGTGACATCCCGACACACAGGCCCGGAGGCACCGGGCTCTCGGGAACCATGGGAAGCTCTGAGTAAGCCCTTGGCCTCTGCTGGAGCAGGGCGAGCAGAAAGAGGGGGGCATGCACCCCATTTGTCAGGGAAGACTGGGGGGCTGGAGTCATGATGATTCAGGGCCTGCTGCTGGCCGCAGTGGTGCCTGACGGGGCGGGCGGCAGGCACTGGGGGAGAGCTTCCTGGGGAAGAATGTCCACGTCGACCTAGTCGGGGGACTCGGGGCCAGGCAGGCCTCCTGGGGCTGGACACTGTGGCCAAAGTCATGCTGTCACCCAGCCGTCCGGCTTTGTCTCTCTGGCTGGGGCTGAGCCCCGCAGGGTGAGGACCAGATCAGACGGTACTCCCAGCACCACCAGGCCGGGAACACAGGAGGTGACAACGGACGGGGTGCTCCTGGCGGCAACGGCCCCGGCAGCAGCTCACCGCCCGGTCCCTGCGATCGCCGGGAGCTCTTCACAACCACCTGCCTTCCCGCCGATGCCCCGCGGAGGGGGAGGCCAGCGGCTCCCCTGCTTCGTCCAGAACTTTCACGGGGAGCCTCCGTGGGGCCGGCCAGTAGCAGAGACCTGGACCTGACTCCCGCCCTGCCCTTAGGAGGAAAAGCGTAGGTTTGTGGGGGGAGCAAAGGCCCAGTGGTGAAAGAGGAAGGAGAGCAAGCTTTGCGTCAGGGTCCCCAGCAGGACCCACCTCCGGCAGAAGTGGGCAGGTCCCCACGCACAGAAACCCCGTGGCCCCGAGTGTCCCCAGGCCCAGGCCCCTCCCCAGATGTCGACGCACACGGATCCCGGACTCTGCCTGAGCTCATTGCGCCCACACTCCGGAAGAACGGAATCCACCTGTGGAAACAAGGGAGCCGTTCCCGTCCACAGGCCCACCCTCCCTCCACCTCCTGCTCAGAGAACAGCTGACCTTTCCCTATGTCACGACTGTGGGAGTCGCCCCAAAAAAGGTGGGAAATGGCCCCACAGAGAAGCAAAGGAGCCGTCAGGAAGTGGGCACGCCTGCGTGGATGTCCCGACCAGCCCAGCCCAGGACAGACATGGGGTGGCCCGGCCAAGTTCCTCGGCTGCTGCTGGCGGGGAGGGGTGAAGTGCGGGGGCCACTCACACCACTGGGGAGGAGGGCGAGGACGGGCAGGGAGCTCACCAATCGGATGCGTGGCTAGCTGCCGAAGAGGATGGACACGGCAGCCTTCCCGGGCCGTACGGTACAAGCAGGGGGACAGTTCGATGGTGACTCGGCAGGGCTGAGTGGTGCAGATCCTGGGTGGGTGCTCCCGCAGCGGGGCGGCTGCAAGGAAGGAGGGGTCCAGGGACCCCGTGGCCGGAGTGATGGGGGAGACAGTAGGATTCGAGGTTGGGATAACGGGGACCCAATCCCGTAGCGCCGAGGAAGCCCGTTGCAACTTTGGCCTTTACTTGGCATGCAGCGAGGCCCTGAGGTTCCCAGCAGAGGCGGCGCATTAACAGACCCCAACGGCAGGCAGAGGGCGAGGCTCCGCCGCAGCGGGCACCGGCGCGGAGGCGGCCAGGAGGGCGGAGGGAATGTGCAGCCTGGACGCTGATGGCCCGAGTGCCTGCGCCGAGGAGGGGCCGAGAGAAGGATCGGGGCGCGGCCTGGGGGACCGAGACGACTGAGTTGCTATTAACTGAAATGAGAGCTCTCCCGTCCACACACATGAACGGAGCCCAAAGCCTGCACTGCCGACCTAATAACTCCACTGAAAGGAATTTGTCGTAAGGGAATAATCATAAACCTGGGGAAATATTACAAATATGGCCCATTAGAGTGCTGCTTACAATTAAGAATGGAAGCAGGCTACTTATCCAGCAACAGAAGTCGGGACACAGACGGTAGGATCTGTGGTTAACGGGCCAGCCACAGCCATCCCTCCATCTGCCCGCCCAGCTCCCACTTAAAGGGTGAAAAAGCCAGGTACTCACTCCCCCAGCCTCCCCGTTAGCGAGGGGTAGCCAGGTGACCCGTTTATGACAGAGGAACCAGGAATGAATGCCCAACCACACACAAGTCTCCGAGGCGGTTTCACCTTTCCCTTTGTTAAGTTTGGACACGATAGCAGTGTTCGGCGATACAATTCCTTTGCCACTTTTCCTGCCATGGATATAAATGCATTGCCCGGAGCCGTGGCAGCTCTTCTGGGGCCACGAGGCAACAACATGAGGGAAAGAAAACCCAGCACACTAAGAAAGCTAAAGGGATCCTGGACCTTTGATGGAATCGACGAACTGACTCCAGCCATCACCAGCTTTCAGAATCTTCTTATAGGAGAAAACGAAGCCCCGTGGTCAAGCTAGTGTGGACCGGGTTCTCTGATACTTGTAGCTGGGGCTGTTTGTACTCATTCCCATGTCACAGCTCGTCCTGGGCTGGTTCCCCAGCTGGGTCTCTAGTAGCCCAAGCAAGGGAGACGACTTAAGCCAGTCTTGATGCAGTAGCAAAGCCTCCGTCATCGGGAGGGAAACAGCCCAGCGCTAGGAGCTGGGAAGCTCAGAGAAAATCAGAAAGCCTTGTCTCCACGGCCAGTTTTTCCTCAACAACCAGAGTAGAGCTTTGTGCCGAGGCGTTGGGTCCCCATGAGACCCAGGGATGCAGACGCTATTGTTACCCCGTTTCGCAGAGGAGACGACTGAGGCCACAGGGCTGACCGTCTGCTCAAGGACACAGACTGTGCACACGTGAGGCTGAGCTGGCCCCAGGAGGGTCTGACTCCGGAGCCCAGCCCGGGCTGCCCTTCCTCCCCTCTCCACCTCCCACCGAATCCTGCTTCCCCGGAAACTCTAGAAGGTCTGGACACCCGGAGTGGACTGTGGCCTCTCTGCATCCCAACAGGGCTAGGTGGGAAGGTTCTGGAACCTTCCAGTAGGTGCCAAAGAGAGGGAGCCAGCACCACTGTTCTGCAGGGACAGACTGGGCTCCCTTGGGGGTGCGGGTGGACAGGTGGGGTGCAATGATGAACAACCTCCTGAAATGCAGGCGGGTCCTGGGTGGGGGGAGAGCAAATCAGGGCGGAGCTAACTAGACCCCAGGCTCCATGTCCAGAGCTCCACAGGGACTCTGTGAACACACAGCCAGTGTCCCATGAGGAAAGGAAGTGGGGCTGCTCTTAGGGTGACCCCCAAGGACACCCACAAGGGATCAAGTCATGGGAATTATATGTTATCTATGGAACCTCATGAAAGGGAATACCATCTAGCTGTAAAAAGTCCTTCTTTCAAAGAATATTTTAAAATACAAGAAGACATTTATCCTATGATGTCAGGTTAAAATAAAAACCGAGGGGCACCTGGGTGGCTCCATCGGTTAAGCGCCCGACTTCGGCTCAGGTCATGATCTCTTAGGCTGTGAGTTTGAGCCCCACGTCAGGCTCTGTGCTGACAGCTCAGAGCCTGGAGCCTGCTTCGGGTTCTGTGTCTCCCTCTCTCTCTGCCTCCTCCCCCCCATTCACACTCTGTCTCTCTCTGTTAAAAAAATTTTTAAGAAAATAAAAACTGAGACCCAACCCCAAGTGTCCAACACGATTTCAATTTTGTGACATTCCAAGTTAACATATGTCAAAGACAATGCAAACAATTAAAACACCCCAGCAGCCATCATCCCTCGAGGTGGAACCGAGGACCAAGTTTGATCCATTTTCTGAGCTTCCACAAAGCTCAGAGGGCCTTCAAGCCAGAGGGAAGTTACTACAGCAGGCGCTGGAGGCGGGGTGGGCGGACCTCACCGCCCGGGCCCCTCTCCTCCTCCCTCAGGACGCGCTGGGGCAGCCACAGACATGCCAAGCTGCGTCTCGCCCGTCTCTCGGCGCTTGGCCGTTCCCAAGATCACTGCTGCTTAGAAACCCGCCCTCGAGGCTGCCCGCCCCCCCCCCCCGTCCTCCCAGGCTGTGGGACACCCGGGGTCCACCCGAATGACGGGGACCCAGGAGGAGCAAACAGCTGGCACGGGACCTATCGCTCCGGTACGCGCTCCCATGTTCTGGAATCCGGGAGCTCTGCCTCGGGACCTGCCGCTTCAGAGAACAATTTTAATTGAAATGGTAATGATGGAATTTCTTCTCCCCAAAGACGAGCGAGTCTGGGAGCGCGCCCGCAGGAGGCCACGGGACACAGATCCCTGCTAATGAGGGCTGAACCCCGCCCGGGGCCCTGTGGCATCCGTGCCCGCGGGCAGACCCCGAGCTTGCCGGCCGGAAGAAGGCCCTCTTCACAGTGCCTTGTCCCTGGGACTCCGGCAGGGCCGGTCGCGGTGGCTGCCCCAGAAAGGCCTCCCCGAATTCGAACACAGGTGAGGAACCCACTCTGCATGGCAACCTGGTAGCGTCAGCCCACCCCCCGGAAACTCCAGGGGGACAACAACGGCATTAAAGCTCCTGTCTGCCTGGCCTACAGACGAGAACCACACTGATGACACTCAGCCTGAGGCCACGCATCCGGCTGAGGTATGCGCAGGGATCAGGCAGACATGCATTCTTTCCACGACCACGCGGTGCGGGCTCTGCGCCCAGCTCTGGGCTGACACGGCTGGGCTCCTCCCACTAGACCCTTCCGGGTCAGAAGGGTCCAGAACTAGCCCTTCTAACTCCTCACGCCCGGCAAGCCTCCTCCGTTCCTGCTTTCTGGGGTCCCTGCTCTGCCCCAGGAACGTGGCTTCAGCAAGAAGATTTCCGTCCCTCCTGACCCCAAGGGCTCCCAGGGGGGCCGTCCCACTGCGACAGGTCACGGAGGGGGCGCTTCAGTGCCCTCGAATAGACCACAGCACAACTGCACGCCGACGGAGGGGGGTTTGAAGTCAGGGCTTTGTCTTCCCGGATGATCAGACTTGGGGCCCCGGTCAGGTCCCTTCTCTGAGCCTCAGTGTACCACCCATAAAATGCTAGGCCAGTGCGGGACGAATGGGCGCCTCTCAGCCCTGCCCCCTGAGACGCGGGCGGGGGCGGGGGCCCAAGGAGAAATCCTCCAAGACGGCGAGACGCCGGGGACTTCGAGATGTATCTCCTCGGCAGAATCCCTTTTAATTCCCCCATGAGGATGAACGGCCTCTGCGTCCCAGGCTGCGCCGGCCCGTCCCATCCGTCGGCGGGGCCGCAGGCCGAGCCCTGGCACTAACTCACGCCAGGGGATCTCAGGGCGGCCGCTCCTCGTGGGGACCCGCCACGCCCGGTCACAGCTCCCCGCTGGCTGCATGCTCGACGGCACGTGCGGGTGACCCCGTGGTGAACAGCGTGCGGACCCCACCCGCCCCCCCCCACCCCGGCACAGGAGGTGCCCGGGCACAGAGCTGTGCCACCAGGGGGCCCCTCGGAGCTGGAGGCCACGCGTGGACCCTGCTTCTCCCAGGGGGCCTGGCCCGCCCTGGGCTCCCCAGCTGCCCCCGACATCGGGCCAGAGTCCCTCCGGGACGGGGCTGCGGGCTCGGGGCCCAGCAGGGGGCCGGCTCCCTCAGCACGGCTGGGCACACAGCTGCGCATCCCCGGGGCCGTCGGGGACCAGGACAGAAGGTAGACGGCAGGGGGGGGCAGGGGGGTGACCGTGGCGAGCCGGCCAGGGCATTAGGAGGAGGTTAGCCTAAGGAGGTGGGGAGCCAGAGCTACCTCCTGGAGGTGGTGCCGCTAGACTTGCTGGAAGGTCGGCCACGGGGCGCACGAGGAAGGGGAGCAGAGCAGACTCCAGGTGCGGCCGAGCAGGAAGCTGTCATTTGCTGCAGGGGAGGAGCTGAGCGGGGCAGGTGCGCGCACACACGCGGAGCCCGAGAGCCTGGGAAGGGAGCGGTGGGGGCGCACCCGCAAGGGGAGGAGACTGTGTCCCGGACTTGACGTGCTGCCACAAGCATGAACAAAAGCCAGGATGTCGAGGTGACCTGACAAGTCCGGAGGTGGGATGCTCCACGAGTCCGACTGGGGCGGGCTGGAGAGGAGACAGGAAAGGAACGAAGGGACCATGAGACAGAGAGGGAGCTCGGCTGGGGGGAGCAGGGCCCGGGTGCCCTTTCTCTGGGCGGCAGCAGTGGGTGAGAGGGAGACCAGGGAGCAGAAAAGAAGGCGGGCGTGCTGGGGCGAGCCAGGACGAGACTGAGATTTCAGGGCAGAGCGAGAGACCGGCCTCGGCAGGCACAGGAAGGAAGAGGGGCGACGAGGCGGAGCGCGGGCGGGCGGGGCTTGTGGGGACCGTGAGCAGTTTGCAGGGTCGCCGGGGGCAGGGGGGAGAGCAGCCCGGAGCGCTCCAGGAGGGCACTGAGCAGGACAGACCTCGAGCACAGAAGGAGGCAGCCGGGCTAGCTGCTGGCGGGCAGGCCAGCAGGGCCGCTGGGCTCTTCTGCAGGGCAGGAGCCCTGCGGGAGCAGGTGTGCGGAGAGGAGGGGCTGGGCGCGAGCAGAACCGAGGCAGGTGTTGCAGGAAAGCACGGTGACCAGTGACGTGAAGGGCATGGAAGGAAGGAGGGCGAGCACCTGCGGAGGCCGGGTTACCTTGACGAACGCCGGGGAGGGGGCGGGAAGGCGTGGGCAGGGAGGTCAGTGCGTCCCTGGAAGCATGGGTGTCCCGGACGGTCCTGCGGGGCTGAAGGTGGCGGGTGCCAGGGAGAGAGAGGCCGGCGGCCAGGGAGGAGCATGTGACAGTGTTCAGTGGCTGGATAGGGACGATGCTTGGCCCTTATCTGCTGGGTCTGGGGCTGTCGGAGCAAAGGCCTGCAGTGGCTGGGCAGCCGCGTTCTGTGCAGCAAGGACGCCCGGAAACTCAGTGCCTCAGAGCCGGGGGCCATGTTTCCTTCCATGGGGTTTGCCTCGTCAACTGGGATACATCTGTCCCTGCAGCCGGGCCCCCGGGATGGCTCGCTCACGTGGCTGGCAGCTGGGGGCTGGCTGGGGCCGCGATGGACCTGCCCACACTCGGCCTCTTCACACACCTGGGCTTCTCACAGCAAGACGGCTGGGTTCTGGGGGGAAGCACCAGAACCCAGAATGTCTGTGCCCCCCGCAAAATCCATATGTTGAAACCTTAACCCCCAAGATGATGATGCTAGGAGGTGGGGAACTGGACTCAGAGGGTGTCGTGAGGGTGGAGCCCCTAGATGAGACCTTTTGTCACCATCTGCCCGTCACCTTTCTGTCCCACACCCCTGATAAGCCCAGACCCCAAGGGCCAGGTCCCTCCCTGGTGGAGGAGCAGGACAGTCCCCTGCATCTGTGACTTTGTGCACAAATTAGACTCCGTGATGACCTGGAACTCTTCCAAGAGCCACAGTCAGCGAGAGGAACACAACACAGACACAATTCACTTCAACGCCTGCCTGCTGTGTGTGCTGTGCGGGAGGGAGGACGGAGGGGCGTGACCCGGCCGCCTCGGGCTGCAGGGAGGGGTGTGTGCCCGGGTGCCATCCAGGACCACCAGTGTCTCACTCTCAGCTCCTGAGCCGGGAGTCGTGACAGCCGAGCTTGCAGCGGAAGTGGGACAAGTGCCACAGGGGAGAACCCCAGGGCAGGCAGACGGTGTCCCCGCTTTATGGAGAGGAAACTGAGGCCCAGAGGAGCACAGACGCCACTGCGGCAGGGCCACCCCACCCGGGGTCTTCCCAGAGCCCTCTGGTGGGCACCAGTCTTTCTGGGTGGCCTCTAACTGGATTTTGGGGGCATCACAGGGAGTGGGCATGAGGGAGGGGCTGTGAAGACCCTGTCCTCTGTTCACCTCCCTTTCCAAAGCAGCACATTCCAGAACCTTCTCCTGTTGGCCCAGCCACCTGCTGGGGCACTTCTCAGGGCCCTGCCGGAAAGGTACCAGGTTCCCCAGGTACAAGAGCTGGAAGGCAGGGTTGGGGCTGGTTTCCGTCCTAGGTGCCAAGCCCCCAAACCCGCTTTGAGCCTTGTGACCTCCAATGTGGTAAGACCTCAGCAGAGCCAGGCAGCCCTCCAGGCTTTCTGCCAGCTGTCTCTAAGCCCTTCCAGGAGGTTCTGCCAAGGCTACTCAGGGGCGAAGGGATGTCACAGGTGCATTCCCACAGGCAGGGCCCTAGACAAGGGTCTGGGAGCTCCACAGCAGGTGGGGCCGGGCAATCACCTTCCCCGAGGAGAGGGAGCTGGACAGGCACTCTCCTGCAAATGTTCAGCCATCAATATGGGCCACCAGGGCGGCTGCCTCCTCCCAGGTGCTTCCGGCTCCCTGTGCACACGGCCAGGTGCTCCGGCAGCCTGAGGAGGCAGTTAGAAGCAAAGCACACGGGAGCCAGGGGTGCGTGCACAGAGCCGCCGGGGGATCCCAGGGCACCAGGAAACCCCCGAGTGTCTGCTGCAGGCCAGCCGAGAGGGCTCTGCCGTCCTGCCCGGCTCCGCCGACCTGGGCCTCCATGCAGACCTGTCTTCCAGGGGCTTTGGTTAGGGTCCCAGGGAAGGCACGGAATCGCCGCTCTGTCCCCGTCTCTGCTCTCCGTCAGCAGGTCCAGACCTGGAAGGGACCAGCCATGCTCACCTACCAAGGGCAGACCAAGGGCAGGCACCAGACGCCCTCAAACCCGGACCAGACACTTCCTTCTCCGCCTCCCGCTTCCGCGCCCAAGCTGGGCCCCGTTAGGAACCCCAAACAGGAGTAAGCCCCCAAACCCACCATTCATTCCTATCATAGTTCATTCCATAAATGTTACCAGATGCCTACTCCATACACGGTGTGAAGGCACCGAGGTAGACACGGTGCGACTACTGGTTACAGAAAACACGGACTTTTAAAAAAACGTCCCTAGCACTTGCTTTTGGCTCAAGAAGCAGCATGCTGAGCTGGACTTTCGGCGTTCTGTAACTGGACCACCCAGGACAGGATCGGAACATCAGCCCGTTATCTGACCTGAATGGACTTTTAGCCGCCGGCCCTTCTGGACCCTCTGGCCATGGCTGTGGATTCGGGCGGATGCCCTAGACTCCCGGTTCCTGGAAAGGGTCCGGCAATCAGGGGCGGATGCTGGCGACAGGCACGCACCGTTGGAGGCTTTATACAAAACATCCAGATGATACTCTAACAGCCTAGTCGGCAGGGGGATTCGAAACAGATCAGTCTACGTGTGTACGATGAAAGGTGATGAGAGTGACGAGGGCTCACCCGGGGCCAGCCCCGCCCCCAGCACCTCTGCCGGGCCACAGGCCCGTGAACCCTTGAGAAGGTGTCAGAGCGGTCAGGCGGCAGGCCTCTCCTCCGGAGAAGAGGACCAAGCGGAAGTTTCCCCTAAAACCCAGACTTCGCTCGAGGCCGTGTCCGGCTCGAGAGGCGGGGCGAGCTCCGGCCCCTCCTGCAGGGCCCCAGGTGTCCAAACGGCCGTACTCAGGCGCTGGTACACTGTGTTTGGTAAAAGCTGGAGAACCATAAAAGACACACTCCGTATCGGTTTCAGCTCCTTAAAGAGCTATGAATCTGAAACCCATGTTGGCTGGCACCCCAGAAGGGGTTAATAACAGCTGACATCCACCAAGCACCTACTATGTGCAAACACTTGCCTTCTGTCACGTTTCCATCCCAGCCACAGTGACACGGGATCCGAGACGAACGCAGGACTCGAAATTAAACGAACACAGATAAGATCTGAACTCGAATGTTGACCCTATCTCTCCGAGAACGAGTTCTCTCGTCGGCGTGCCGAGGATCCTGACTCAATCCAGTGCAGCCCTTTGCAGGGGAATTAATTTTTTTTTTTAATGTTTATTTATTTTTGACAGAGAGAGACAGACAGACAGAGCATGAGCAGGGGAGAGGCACAGACAGAGAGGGAGACACAGAATGTGAAGCAGGCTCCAGGCTCTGAGCTGTCAGCACAGAGCCCGACGCGGGGCTCGAACCAGGAACGGTGAGATCATGACCTGAGCCGAAGTCTGACGCTCAACCGACTGAGCCACCCAGGCGCCCCTGCAGGGGAATTATACGTGCCTCCTACTCATGCATCCGATACATATTCGTCGAGCACCTACTATGTGCCGTGCTTTGTTCCAGGGTCTGGAGGACAGAATGGCAAATGGGACAGACAGACAGACAGTGCCCTCAAGGGGCTTATCTTATCGGGTGCTGCCTCAGCCGGCGCCGCGGAAGGCACGTGCAGGAGCACTCACGGGACCCGGGAGCCACAGGGCGAGTCCTCCGTAGTGACGGCTGTTATCAGAACGGTGACCTTCGTGTCCACGATCTGATAGAGGGAACTAGCACAGCGCATCGCCCAAGGCCGTTCGGCAGGCTGGTGTTGAAGCCGTGTACGAAAATAGTGGCTACCGTCTGTCAAGGACATGTCGGGGGGCAGGCACGATGTTAATACCTGACACTTCTGACCCCTACGGTGAGCCCTAATCTAGTCATCTAACACGCGCATGTCATAAACTAGTCACAGAGCTCTCCCCGTGAGCCCATGGCGGCAAAGTCCCTGCCCCATGCCCCACGCCCCGGGTCCCGTGGGTTCCCACGAGGCAGGCTGAGGCCAGGAACCGCGTGGGCGTCTCTGGGTTGCACAGGAAGCCGAATGGCGGTGCCTTCCTTCCAGGGGCCCCCGGGGACAATCAGTAGCATTGATTAACTGACCAGCAATAATCTCCTAAAACCATGACTGGAACATAAGCACACGAGGTGTGCGAAACCCTCATCGCCTCTGCGATTCGGTCCCGTGAGCTGAGACCCAGCAGCAAGGGGAGACCGCACGACCCCAGCGCTGTGTCCACGCACCATCCTCCCCCCGAGCCAAAGACACATACCCCCACTCGGCACCTGCCCTGTTCTCTTTCTTGACACTTCAGCCTGGACCACCGTCTCGGCCCACAGTCCAGCCATGTTCAAGTTCCAATCGCTGTTTGCCCGAAATGGACGGGAGGCTCCACGGACAAGAGCCGACAGCCCGTGCAGAGGAGGGAGCTGCCCCGTGTGTCCTGCTTGCTGGTTGCTGTCTAATCGCCCCGCACTTCCTTCATCTGCTTCCGGCATTTATGAGCGAGGCGCCGTGGCTGGAGACAGAATCAGCAACGGGACATAGAGGCTTCTCCATCCCCCAACTTACTGGGAGTTTCCGAGGACACCGGGCAGGGCCCTCCCTGATTCCCAGGGTCGGGGTCTCCCCACTCCACACCGTCTGAAAAGGACTAAGGGAGTAAGAAGCTGAGAGGGACAGGGGATTGCTACTGTCCCCCGGGTCTGTCACCTCCCTGCACCTCCCAACCACAGGAGGCCGGCTCGGGGAGAATCGTCAGTTCCCCAGAGACGGCACCTGCACCCGTTCGAGTCTCACCCGTGTGGATGCTCAGCTCAAGGTTCTTTACGCTCACCTCACTCAGCTCTTCCTGGAGGCTAGAGACGAGGCATTCTGGGTGCCCCTCGCCTACACGCAGGTAAACTGAGTCTCGGGGAAGGGTCTTGACCGCTGTGGGGCCACACAGCTAGTGACTCGGAGCGTCGCCATTTAAACCTGGTCTCAGAGGCCGTGCAGCCCAGACTCTTGCGCAGCCTCCCATCATGGCTCCTCCTATAATTAAAATCGGTATTTGGAGCCTCGAAGCTGTGCTTAGAACTACACAGACCCTTGCCCGCCCGACCTCACCCCTTCCTGCAAGGTGACTGCCATCGCGTTTCACAAGGAGGAGGACAGGAGCCGGGCGAGCTGAAGCCACACAGCCCGGAGGGTAGGGGGTCGAGCCAGCCGTATGAACGTGAACATCTCAGCGTCTATCTACAGAGCGAGTGCCCTATTCGCCGGCCAGTCCGGCGCGGTGGTAAATCCACGCGGAGGCCTCGTGCCCAAGAAGTATTTCACTAACTTGCAGAGAACACAGACCCAGGCGGGGCTGAGCGAAAGCCTCCGAGGCTCCCCATAGATGCGGGGAAACATTTCATCTCTCTGGGGCCTCGGTGCCATTCTGTGTAACCCGGGGACGCTAACACTCGCTCGAGAGGAAGATAAACCTTAGAATGTAAGTACAAAGTACAGAATATATGCACGGTGACTGGCAAGCTACAAACCCTCAGAAAATATAGCTCTTGCCTCCTAATCCAAAAATCAGAAAAGTCAAGTTTATTCGGAGAAGAAAAAAAAAAAAAGAGTCTAGATTTCCCGGTCAACGTGGTGCAGAATCCAGCTTTCTTTTCATGAGACAAGGGAGCCGTCGTTCGGAGGCTGTGATTCAGAAAATGCCCTACAAGGCGCTGTCCTGAGGGCACGTGTCTCCGTGAGGCCGGGTCCAGGGCTTTGGGCAGCTGAGCCCCATCCCTCAGGGACCGGGTTCCAGGCAGGACCGGGGGGCTGGCTCTGTAGAACTGGGAGCCCATGCAAGACCCAGACCCAGGTGGAGGCCTCTAGGGGGGCCGAGCCTGCAGCCTGTCTCAGGCCGGGCAGGCCAGGCAGGACATTGAAGCCTGGGCAGATGCCAGCCTCAGGGACTTTCTGGGCCTGGACCACATTCCACACCTGGCGGGAAGTGGCCACTGTCCCCCAGTGTGGCCAGGAAGCGGCTCTATAGCAGTTTAACGTCTGAGCAGGCCCCAGCCCCACCAATCTCCAGCCTTGAACCCCAACCAAATGAAGCAGGTGCCAGGCCCCAGGCAACCCTAAGAAAGCCATCAGGCCAACTCTGCAGGCTGGTGGCAGGAGCCCAAGATGAGAGGAGGCAGAACACTCAGTGTGACATCAGGGGCATCTGGATGCCACCCCAAACCATAGATGAAGGCACCTTCCAGAACAGGGTTGCTGTCAAATGAGACAAAGCTCCACCCAGCTTCGCCACTGAGGAACAGTAACTAGGCACGACCTCACGACCAGCTGTAGGGGAGTGATTCACCGATAACGCAGCCACAAAACAAAAGCTCTCCTGCCTTAACGATAAAGCTGAAGGACACTAATGTCCAGAGTAAGTCTGCTTCTATTTTCGTATTTTTATAAGATACATCAAACATGCAAGACAAAAATACGTTCCCCGGTTTACGAGAGGCATCACTTAGGAAGGTCGCTGTCCCCAACACAGGGGCACCTCCTCCGAGCAGCTGTCCTGGTTATAATTCACTCCCAGCCTCCAAGAGGCACTCGCCAGCCTAAGCTTTGGGTTACTCTCTCCCTTTTCCTCTCGTAATTTTTCCACAAATGTACATGTCCCTACACAGTATGTTGCTTTCGTTTTCTAGACTCCAAATGTAATAAATAGACTCCCCACGATGTTCCTCTGACTCGCTTTTATGGCCAATGTTGTTTTTCAGCGTCGTCTGTGCCTGAGGATGTCGCATGCGCCCGTCACTTCTACACTCGGGGCCGTGCACCGCGATGTATTTAACCATGTTACTGTCACTGGAGCATTCAGCTTTCCTCTTTCTCGATTACAAATAAGACTGCCATTAGCATGCGCATGTCCGGGAGCTTCTCTGGGGTTGAGCATAAGGACGTGGGATTGCGGGTGTGTAAGGGGGTACGTCTTCAAATGTGGATTTGAAGGCAAATTATTTTGCACGGTGCACATACCAGGCTGCACTCCCAGCAGTGATGCATAAAGATTCCTGCTGTTCCACGGCCTCCTGGATTTCCGGTGTTGTTATCTGTATTAGTCAATGTATTAGCGACATCGGAAGTGAGGACATGGGAACTCTAGGCATGGAGAGGCAGCTACAGCGAGGAGGGAGCAGAGATTCACCCTCACCCCACCTCCAACCTGCGCAGCCAGAAGCCAGGATTTTGTAGCGACAAGGGTCAGACCGGGAGGGCACAGAGTAGGGCAGGAGAATAGGCAGTCCTTCAGACTTTTAGATTCGCACCAATCTGTTGGGGTTGAGATGGTTCCTCATTTGGATTTTCATTTATATTTGCGTGGTTAGTAATAAGGGTGGGCATTTTTTCAGAAACCTCATTGGAAATCCAGGGGTCTTTTTTTACGAAACACCTGTTTGTAACATTTGCATACTTTTCTTACTGAATTACAAGATTTCTTCATGTCTTTAAGGCACTAATCTTTGTTCGGTTAACGGATAGTAAGTACCTTCTCCACTTGGCAGTGTCTTAGCCCTCTTGATGATATCTCTGGATAAATAAAAGTATTTAGACTCTAATGCTGTCAGTTTTATCAGTCTTTCACTTGATGATTTATTTTATGATGTGTTTGCTTGACTGGATCATGTGTTCCTACATTCATTCTCCTATAAAAGTCTAAAAGTCTCCTAAACGTTCTGCTTTTCACTTTTAAGCATTTGATTCAACATGTATTATTTCTATAAATGTCATGAAGGGGCGAATATATTATTTCATCTTTACACAAAAATAAACAATCGTTGCAGCATTATTGGTTGATTATTGATTAGCCCTTCCTTTCTCCACTGGTCAACAATGTCACCTCTGCAATACACCATTTTGTCCACTGTGACACATCCTTTTGTCTATTGCTGTGATAAGACCATATTGGCTTGATTTCTATAGTTTCATAGTCAATCTTCAGACCAGGATAGGCAAGTTCCCACACGCTACCCTTTAGGAGCGTTCCATATAAATTTTGAAATCATGGGTCAATTTCCATATACTGGAGGTATGATTGAAATTATACAGCATCTATGGACAAATTTGGAGAGAACTGACCTGTTTATAATATTGTCTTCTCCTAGCCATAAATATGCAATGTCACCTAACTGAAATTTAAGTATTTTCAAGATGTCTTAACAGAGTTTATAATTTTCAGTACAAATCCTAAATATCTTTCATCAAATTTATTCTTAGTTTCATTTTATTGTCATTGCTATTTGTAAATTTTAGTTTAAATGTGTAACTGATCGCTGATGGTGTACAGAAATACGATTACTTGTATATTGATCTGATACCCGGTACTCTTACTAAACACTCTAATTAACGTGTGTAATTTGTCTTCACGTTTCTTCAGATTTTTCTAAAGAAAGCACATCATTTCTGCCCATGGCAGTTTTATTTATTCCTTCTAATCTGTATATTTTTTATTTATTTTTCTTGTCTTATTGCACTGTTTAGCTCCTCAATACAACGAATGGGAGTGGGGCTAATGACATTCTTGGCTTAAAGAAATGCTTTACCTATTTTTGTCATTGAGTACGATGTTGCTAACGGTGTTTAGAGACTGCATCACTGTTCTGGAGTCTGAGTAAGATAAGCTTCTACCATAATACAGCACTGAATTTAAGTAAAGGATTTCCCTATATTTATCAAGTTGAACATATTTTTTTCCTCAAGCTCTTAATGTGGAAAAATATAATTAATACATTTTCTATTTTTGCTTTCTGGAATAAAACTGACTTTGTCACCATAGATTATCTGTTTTCTACCTTGCTGCTGTATTTTGTGAGCATATTTTTAGGAGTTTTGCATTCATGTTCATGTTTGAGATTAGCCTGTAATTTTCCTTTCTCAATCTGTCTTTGTTTTGATATCAAGATTATATACTTCTATATGTTGATCTTGTAAAAACTATTCTCTGAAAAATTTGGTAGAAAAAGAAAAATATCTGTTCCTTGAATAGTGAAATCTGAACGTAAAACTTCCTGGGTCTGGTGTGTTCTTTATAGAAGATAACCAAATTCAATGTCTTTAATGGTTATAAAAATATTCAGATTTTCCATTTCTATTCAGCGTTGGGAATTTATACTTTTCAAGGATTTTAGCCATTTTGCTTAAGTTTTCAAGTTTACTGGCTTAAATTTGCTCATAATGTTTGAACTTATGATCTTTTTTGTCTGTGTAGCGTCTATCCTCTCCATGATATATTGGAGAATAAAGTAAGTCAAAAAGTAGCCTGTAAAATAGACCAAATTACATGCCAAAAATGTAGGCGTACTTACTGCAGAGTAATTACTTCTGAATTATTAATGATTTTTGTGTTCTTCTTCATATCTTTTACATTTTCCAATTTCCCGTAATGAACATGTATTGCTTTCAAAACCAGAGAAAAAATAAATATCATTTGTTTCCAAAAAAAAGACAAAAATATTTCAAAACAGTGAAGCTGGACTGTGGTTAAACAGCATGTGTTCAGCCTTGTTCTCTGTGTGTTTTGAACTCGCCCCCACAGACCCTACCCCGTCTTCCAGTCTGTCCTTTTCCTTCTCCCGTCCGATTCCCTGGCTCCCTGAAGGACTGATGGAAACTTGACCTTGAGCAAAGGAACTTCCTTCGCCTCCCCCTAATCTCCCTGCCTGGCGAGTTCTTCCCCTGATCCTGTATCAAGTCCCAAGAGAGCTCCAAACCCGGCATGTTTATTGTCAGATAATAAAAAGTCCTCCAGTCACTTTCGGTCACAAAAACCTGTCACTTTAGTAATTAAAACGTCCATTATGATTTAATAGGCAAAACTCTCCAAGCATCCTTTAAGGTTAAAGGTCCCCACCCCCAGCCAGAACCAGTCTGATGCCTTCAGACTTCACAGCCTTCCGATTCAACAGGGTGTCAGGCAGGAAGGCAGGAAGCCTCTCCACGTCCATCACCGATGTCGGCAGGTGTTGGTCTCTTCTGGCCACGGGCACCCTCAGATGATAAAAGCAGTGCCCACTACTGGGACTCACTGTGAGTCCTTTGAACACCCCCAAGGGAACAAGTACCGATGTGATTCGTGTAATCTGCACGATTCAGAAGATGTATTTCCCTGCATCTGGTCACTTCTTTTACTCACCCACCCCTGAGAACCTGGCTGACCGCCCCATGTGCACTCTCCCTACGTCCCTGGGAGGACGTGCTAGCCAGGATTTTGAGTATCTCCAGGCTGGTTCTCTCTCCAGTGTCTACCTCCGGTCTGGGAGAAACAGAGATGCTTTCTCCCTTGTCGGTGGTAGTTCACCTGTCTCTAAGGTCAGGAGGACACATGTCAAGCTCTCTAAGTGGCCAACTTGAAGCCCCATCAATACATTCAAAGTGGACAATGATGACCCCTGCCACCCACCATCATGGGATTGGACTCACCCCTGACAACTCCTGGGTGACTTTTGATATTTAAAATGCAACCTGTCCAGAACTGAACTTCAATTTTTCCTGCCAGACTGGCTCCACCCATGTCCCTCCTTACGTCGGTTGATGGCAACACCGTCTCAGGCCACGTCTGGGAGGCCATCCTTGACTCTTCTCTGCCCCTTACAGTCTCGTCTAGTGGGAAATCCAACCTTCAAACTGTGTCCAGAATTCCACCCCGTCTCCCCACCTGGGGCCGCTACTTGGTCTCCCTGCGTCTGCTCTTTCACCCCTGTTCATCCACAGTGCTCAGTGAGCCCCCTCCACAGCACGATTCATCCCAAACCCGATAAGGCTCCCCAGTACACAAAGGGAAAAAGTCAAAGCCTAATGTGGCCTCCAAGCTCCTCTTGTACGACCCCCACTCGCTGTCTGACCTCAGCTTCTCTGGAATGTCAGACTCCCTCCCCTACAGTCACACGTGCTCCCTGCTACTCCCTGACTTTGCCAAGCCTACTTCCACCTGGGGGGATTTGGACATGATGCCCCCCCTGCCTGGAACAGACTCATCCAATCACCTGCTGGGCTGACTCTCTCACCTGCCCCAAGTCTTCCTTCTTTATCATCTCCGTAAATTCTGCTCTAACCACATATTTGACACTTCCTCCTTGTCCCTCCCACCAGACACACATGCACACACACCGTGGACATGCACGCACACACAATATGGACGTGTGCGCGCGCACACACACACACTATGGATGCGCACACACACGCACACACACTATGGACTCACGCGCACACACACACACTATGGACGCACGCACACACACACACACACAATATGGACGCGCACACACACACACACACAGGCATGCACGCACCAGCCCTTCCCACCTCCCTTACCCACAGCACTTACTAGATCTTAACCCACGTGATCTCACTCTCTGTTATATTCATTAGTAGTTATCAGCCTCTGCCTCTGTGAGACTGGGCTCCAGAAGGCAGGACCTTGGCCTACTTCCTTCACAAAGAAACCACCTCCCCACCCCCAACCCCTGTGCCCACACTCCCGAGCCCAAGGCAGGCACACAATTCCTGCTGGAAACAAAGAACTCCTCCCAAAGAAAGCCTTGGACTTCCCAGGCAGCTGGGGGCTAAAAGCCGGTCTTTGGTGACCCCGCGTGTCCAGAGCCTCAGCGGGGATTTGGCTGTAACCGAAACTCGGCCAGGAAGAGCCTCTGGAGTGGCCGGATGCCGGCTGTAGATGCTGCTTCCATGGGACGCGAAGCCCAAGGCCAGACATAAGATGGAGCTGGAAAGTGTCGGACCCCGGGGACAGCAGTGACAGAGGAACGCTCTTTGTAGGCTGGCCCGGGAGCCCTCCCCACCATGTTCCTTGCCTCTTCTCCCAATTCTTCCCCACTCAGGGACGTCACACCCCACCCTGTGCTGCCTAGAGTCCCACACTCCCGCTCCAGCTTCGATACCACCCCGGTCAGGAGGTCCGGGCCCCAGAGGTGGGGGGACGGGGGGGTCCTCACACTCCCCCGGCCCCAAGCGTGGAGGTTTCCCACACTTACCCTCAGCCCCACGGCCCTTCATCAGGCCTGTCTGGCCCAGACGGGGAGAAGACACACTATATCCCTTCCAGACCCAACAGGCTCATGAAACTTGTTGACAAAAAGCCAGTTCACCCGCTGGCTTCTCGGAGGCCTGGCTGGATAAGTGGCTCTAACGTTCTCTACTTCGTGGTGATAAAATATCGGTCATGCAGTCACCACAGGGCTGGACGCGCCTTCTTGAAAAACATGAGTTCAGATGTAATTCTTCCCAATGTCCTCGGTGCCCGGCCCCATTCTGCCCCACACCCCCGGCCCTGCCCCTACAAGTCCGTCAAGTTTGTCATCCAGCGGAGTCACCGCCACCAAGGCTGTGTCGTGGCAAACAAGCCTCAGGAGTCCTCAGGACCTCTGGTCACTGGTGCTTCAGGAATTGGCCACTCTCTTCAGAGCGTGGTTACAAACCGGAACCATCAGAAGAGACGTTCCCGGGGCACCTGGGGGGCTCAGCGGGTTAAGCGTCCAACTTCGGATCAGGTCGAGATCTTCGTGAGTTCGAGCCCCGTGTCAGACTCCGCCATGCAAGGAGACTGGCAGCCTCCAAAGGGAAACAGAGAGGCGGTTCTGGAGCCACCTGAGCATGAGGCCGGCCTGTGGCCCCCGGGCCGTGAGCTTCACAGCTGCCTGAACAGCGGGGTGGAGCAGCTGATGGAGAGCCGAGGGGTCAAGCTTCCAAGCGGTCTGAATGAAGGCACGCACTGACCACATGGCCGCTGGGTCCAGTGTCTCCAAACCCCCTCCCCACGGGTCACCTAGGAGGGCCCCAACCTGTGTGGCCAAGGCAGTAGTTCCAGCTCAGCTCTGGGGTTCTTGGAGGGTCCTCCGGGCTGCATGCCACACGGGGCGTGTTTTCCACTCTGTCTGGGGCGGGGGGGGGGGGGGGGCGGCAAACTTCATCATCAAGGCAGAGGTGTGAGGTTGCTGCATTAGCACCTGCTCCGGAGTCAGTCTGTACGTGCGAGTTCTCTCTGTCTGTGTCTCTGTCTCTGTGTTTCTGCCTCTCTCTGCCCCCCATTGTCTTCCTCACCTCCCACCTCGTCCCGCTGCAAAGACCCTCGTGCGCCCGCGTGTGCCTCTGCTACGGTGTCGACGCTCGTCTGCTCGTACACGAGAAGACCACGTGCACGAATGTTTACTTTTAAGTATTAGTTTGCTTTACTAAAATGGCATCGTATCGTCTGCACTTCTCTGTGAGGGACAGCGGGACAGGACGGGTGTGGGGGTCACACAGAGGAGCGGGAGCGGCCACTGTGGTCGTGGGAGGAAGGAGAGGGGCCTGGTGGCTGATCCCATGAGGGTGACTGTTGGGAACCGTTTTGGGCTCACAGGTTGAGACCCCTCCCCGTGTGGAAAAGGTAGTTGAAGCGGTTGTGAGCTGGCTGGATATTGGTGTGATTCGTGTAAATGTTAGGCTCCGATTATGTAAATTCACTCATTCACGGGCAGAGGACAAGCATTGGGAATTCTGTCCTTGCCGGATGGGTTGCACCTCCCCCATTGTAGTTGGAAGAATGGGCAGAAAGACTCCTGGCCTGTTTAAAGACAACATAGGCAGGTCTAGGTAACTTCCTGTTCTCTCCCCAAGCCTTAAATTTATATGCTAATTAACTTGAAAACAACTTGCAAGATTGAGGAAATCGCTGCTTTACTGATAAAACACATTATTGTTCAAACTATGCTTACTGATGGGCTGTCACTCATTGCTGTAATGTCACTCACTACTTTTAAAGAAAGACAGTGAGGCCGGCAGGGCGGAGATGCCAGAATTGCCAGGGCTGCCCACTTGGTCATCAGACTCCATCTCTCTCGTGGCTGTCTCATTTCCTTTCGCCTGGCCGTCCGTCCTTCGGGGACCCCTAGGTTCACCGGAACTGGACCCCGGCAGGTGACCAGGACAGTGGAGTACCAAATGGCTCCAAAATGCCATCCTTGGTGAATGTGAGCAGCACCTCGCAAGGGGACACCATGCAGGGCGCCTGGGGGGCTCGGTCGGTCAGACGTCCGACCTCAGCTCAGGTCATGATCTCGCAGTTCATGGGGTCGAGCCCCACACCGGGCTCCACACTGCGGAGGCTGCACAGGATTCTCTCGGTCTCCCTTTCTCTCCACCCCTCCCCCACTTGTGCCCACTCGCTTGCTCGCTCTCAAAATAACTAAATAAGCTTTTTTTAAAAAGTGGGGGACAGCATGCTAGGAACGTTCAGGAAATCCGGTTTGGGGGAGGAAGAAGGAAGGAAACGAAGGGGAGGGAGTGAGAATCAGGAGCAAAGCCATAATATCGTCGCCGTTACGAATTGGTACCGTTGGCGGTGACAGAGACAGAGCAGCCATGGTTCACTCCCAGGGTTATGAAGTTGAATGCGGAGGAACAAACACATAATTCACTCCTAGAAGACGGAGCCGAAGCCACAAAGCCCAGCCAGGAGACCCTCTGGAATTCCATCACAGAGCACACGCCCGGTCCCAGCCGAGTCCCCCTGGGGCTTTGGGGTTTGTCTGCCAGATGTACGCGTTCTTTCTTTTTAATGTTTACTTATTTTTGAGAGAGAGAGAGAGAGAGAGAGAGAGTGAGAGAGCATGAGCCAGGAGAGGAGGAGGGCAGAGAGAGAGGGACAGGGGATCCAAGCAGGCTAGGCTCTGAGCTGACAGCACAGAGCCCAATGCAGAGCTTGAACTCACAAAACTGTGAGCTCATGACCTGAGCTGAAGTTCTCAACCAGCTGAGCCCCCCAGACGCCCCTAGATGCACGTGTTCTGCCTCACGTCCCTGGAGGCCCAACTGTACTTCTACACAGTACTAGGGAGTCGCCCTCCCCCATGAGCCCTGCTCTCATCAAGAGCAGGTGTCCCACGCCACCAGGGAGGTGGCCCCTGCGTGCATGAGGCAGTGAGCAGTGCTGCAGGACACCTGTCACCAATGCCGATGTCCCAGGCCCCACGCCACCAGGGAGCCACAGGAACCAGAGCAGTGCCTGGTGGCCAGTAGGGGTGACCTCCCTTCCCCCGAAAGAGAATCCTCCCCTCTGCTCATCTCTTCAGGCTCAAGAACACCAAAAAAAAAAACAACACCCACGCTAGAAGAAAATACAAACGCTAAAAACAGGTTTGGCCGTTCCTCAAAAAAGCAAACTTAGAAATTCCACGTGATCCAGCAATCTCGGTCCCCAAAGAACTGAAAACAGAGCCTCAAACCGGTACGTGTGCGCAGACACTCACAGCCGCGAGTGACGGAAGACTACTCGGCCGTAAAAGCAGTGAGCGCTGGGACGCGCTGCGTCAAAGGAGGGACCTCGGGAACATCACACTCGGCAACAGACGCCAGACACGGACTCTCACGCATTGTCAGATTCCATTTCTACGAAACGTCCTGAGTCGGCAAATCCGTAGACAGAAAGCTGTGTTCCACCACGCCTGGGGAGGGGTGTGACCGCTCACGGGGACGGGGTCTCCTTTGGGAGGATGAAGATGTTTGGGGACTAGACACGGGTGGTGGCGGCACGTGACTGTGCAGGTGCTAAATGCCACTGGAGTGTCGACTCTCAAATGGGTAATTTCACGATGTGTATTTCACCTCCACTGAAAAACAGTTAAGAGCAGGAAGAGGTTGAGGTTGGAGGTCATAGACCAGAAGGTTCTGCAGAAGGACAAGCGTGCGGTGTGCGGGTAGGAGCCGCATGGGCAGGAGGGAGACCTGAAAGTCGGGGAGGCACCGAGGGGATGGCAGGACGCGGACTGTGCGTGGGGACGCCCTGGAGACAGCGCTGGCAGAGCTGGTCAGGACGAAGTAGAACCTGTGACCTCAGCTGGCAGAAGGGACCTTGCAGATGGATTAAGGACCTTAAGGAGACAGGGACTTGATCCTCAATTATGGGGGAGCACTAAATACCACCACAGATGTCCTTACAAGAGGGAGGCCGGGGGACATCAGACACAGAAGAAGAGATGATGACGTGGCCACAGAGACACATGGCAGTGACTCGGCCACCAGTCCGGGGCTGCAGGCAGCCACCAGAAGCTGGAAGAAGCAAGGAACAGACCCTTCCATACAGTTTCCAGAAGCAACTAACCCCACTGGCCCCACCTTGATGTGGGCCCCAGAAGGATTGAATCAGAGACTTCTGTCCTCCGGGGCTGTCTGGGGTCACTTGCCCCAGCAGACATCGGGGATGAACGGCGTGACCAAGCCGGGGCTGCGATCCCGGTCTCCAGACCCAGCCGCCGGCTCCCAACAAGACCGGGAACACAGGTAAGTGTGTCCCCAGACGCGTCCTGCTCGCACAGACCCGGGTGCCTGGGGGCATTTCCAGCAAACGTGCGGGCGCCCAGCGTACGGAGAACATGACAGGACCCGCAATGTGGCGTCCGATGTTCCCCCTCCGCTCCCAGACGCGGAAGAGGGCGTGGAGGTGGGCGCGAGGCTCTGACGCCCGACTCGCTCGCTGTTGTATCATCGAGTTAGTCGTAGGTGTTTTTTTTTTCCCAGAGAATTCTACCAGCAGAATTTGGGGCACGGATTTATTTTATCCCTTAAAAAACTCACAGAGACACATTGCCTTGCCCTGGCCACCTGTCCTTCCCTGTTAGTTAAGAAAATAAGAATAGTCGCCCTGGCTGAGCCCACAGCCCATCCAGGCCCAGAGCTGGCCTCTGAGGTTGGGGCCCGGGGACGATTTAAAAGTGACCTCCTTTCGGTTAGTTACGGACCTCTCACTTGGGGCCAGTGGGTTGGAATATTAGCATTCGTAGACAGGAAGTTGTCTAAGGCGGCTCTCCAACGGGGCTCTATCAGTGGGGAAAAATGAGCAGCTGACCCACACACCCTGAGCCCAGGGTTCCGGCCGGGCCAGCCGCTGAAGGCTGGGCGGAGCTGGCGTGGGACGGCCCCCAGGAGCAGGTGGGAGGGAGGCGGGGCGGCCCCCCCTCCCCGTGTGGGAAGCAGGGCTCTGGGCGCGGACAGAGCAGGGTCTACGGCAACCCCAGAATGTCAGTGCTGGAGGTACCCCGCCGCCCCTCGTCGAGCCCCGTGTGCCCGCGTCAGTGTCCGGGGCCGACGGGAGCAAGCACCGCAGGCTTGCACTTTCCCATGGTTCTGGAGCCCAAGACCGAGGTGTGGGCAGGGGCAGTGTCCTCGGAGGCCTCTCTCCTCGGCTTGCAGACGGCAGTCTTCTCACTGGCATGGCCTTCCGTCTGCTGGACAGCAGCCCCGTTCTCTTCTCATAAGGACGCAGACTGGATTAGGGCCCAATGGCCTCGTTTTTACTTAATCCCCTCTTTAAAGACCCCGTCACCCAATATAGTCGCATTCTGAGGCAATGGGGGTTGGGACTTCACCATGCGAACGTTTGGGGGACTCGATTCAGCCCAGAGCAGAGTTCCGGCGACGCACCCGGCTTAGGGAGCACCCTCCAGCTTCCCACCCCCCACATCCAATCCGTAGCAACTGCTATTGTCTCTCCCCGTCGCCATCAGTCAGAAGGAAGGGAAAGAAAACAAAACAAATGTGAAAATCCAGCGAAGCTTCGATTGCAGGAGATGCCAGGAATGTTCTGGAATTACTGGAGAGTGGTTTACCCCATCCTGCTCTGGGGGTGAGAGAGGCAGCTGACACGAACAGCTGACAGGAGAGACAGGAGAGACAGGAGAGAGCCATGGGGTATGTCCCCGGAGGCAGAAGAGAAACAGCCCCATCCCCTACACCCCCGGCCCGCATCCCTCGAGGCCTGACCACCGTCCCAGCCCCACACTCCATCTTGGCCCCGCAGCCCAGCCGGCTGCCCAGGGTGAGGAAGGGAACCACGCTCGGTGATTTTCCACCACAAAATCTGCAAAGAGGAGGCATCCCTATCCCCAGCCTACCCCAAGGTGAGCAGAAAGTTAACGAGGCAGAATCCCCACGTCCCTGGGCATTCCGGGGACCAGAGGCCACGCTCTGATGAGCCGAGGGATGATCAGAGGCCGGGAGATTAGCTGTATACATTGATCCAGCTCCCCGGAGAAACCTTGATTCTGCTCTTGGATTCCGCTCCTGACTCCGGCCCCCACCTTTGAACAGCTCGCGGAGTCTCCCTCGGAGTGAAGCCAAAGATTAGCTAATATTTTCAGGTAGAAAGGGCTCCCTCCAGAATAAACACAAACACCATTCTGCCCGGGTCTCCAGCCAGCCCGAGATCCAATCACAAACTTTCCTCCCCTTTCCACGGGACACGGCCGGGAACAGAGAGAAGGAAGCATCGCTTCCGAACCCCGGGGCGCGAAGCCTTCTCTGCACAGAAGGCGGCAGGGGCGTCTGGACTGAAATCGGCCCTGAACACCAGCCTCCCATGGGTGCGGGAGAGGTGAGCCCAGCGAACTTCTCCGAAGTCTCACCGGCAAAGATGAAGCCACCACGGAAAGCCTCACCTGGGAGGATATTCCTTCCAAGACCGGGCTCCCTGAGGGCCACCCAGAGAGGAAGGGGAGACCTGGACCTTGAGTCAGAAAGCTCCTAAGAGTGGACTTCAACCTGCCTGATACACAGAAGCCCTGAGCCTCAGCCGCCAGCTGCAGGCCACGGGGCCCTGGGAAATGTCTATAGGCAGATGAGGTCATTCTTCACTCGTCAGGTAACCGTGAGACCCCCAAACCATCACAGGCTGAGGACAAGAGTACAAACAGAGACCCACGCAAGCTTCGGTGGAACGTGTTCTGGCCTCCCACCTTGACTGGTAGACTTACCGATGACCCAGAAGGTCAGGCTCAAGTTCAGAACTCTCTCCTCCTTGACGCTAAAGGTCAAACGGGCAGGCAGCCCAGCAGAGCTGGTCTGGACCTCTGCCCGGCCCCAGACCACCCCCTTCTGCCCCGGCCCACGTCTGTGCTGTGAGGAAGCAGCCCTGCCCCTGAGGGGAGCACCTCGGATCAGGCCGGCCACACTCGGCAGCCCCTTGCGCCTGCTCATTTGTCCCAGGAGGATGTCTCAGGGCCCAGAGCACGAGCTAAATTGGGGGTGTGGGGGCACAGACTGCAGATGAGAGTGCTCCCCGGTCGGGCCGACCTCGCGCTGGGCGGGAGGAGGTGAGGAGGGCCTCGCCGGCCTGCGGCTGGACACGGTGCCGGGCTGAGCGGGCACGCACGTGCCGCCTGAGTCTCCTCCCCCTCCTCCTCCTCGCCTCAGCGCCTCCCAGCCAAGAAGTGTCGGAGGGATGTGCGAGCCGCCGTCCCAACTCCCCACAGCAAACCCTTTGGGTGCAAAGTGAGATGTAAACAAATTAATAACGTGAACAATGAAAATAACGACACCACATTTCCCTGACTCCAAGACACGCTTTTTTTCCCTCTCTTTTTAGCTCATCTGAAATCGGGACACATTTGTAATTATGATGAATGCTACATACGATGGGGCTTCATGGTCCCTCCCAGCGCGCTGTTGTTAGGCCGGTGGTGCCCTCTACAGTCAATGGCACCCCGATTCTGAGAATCGGGGTTTCTCAGGACTCAGGGTGGAACCCTTGTCCTGGCCTGGGGGCAGAGACCCTCCGTGGAGATCTGGAGATCGGGGGTGTCGAGCGAGGGGCACCGTGGGGATCTAAAGGGCCCCGGGAGCTGGGGGTGAGGGGAGCGGGCTGGGGGGGCAGGGTGGGGCTCCCCCTCCTCACCTGGGTCCGGAAGACTTCTTACCTGAAGCAGCCGCACCTACGAGGGGTGGGGGATCAGACCCCTGGGCTTCAGGGCCAACCTCCCACCCCCCGGGGGTAGGACAGAGCCGCCCGTGTCCCCAGGGGCGTGCGGAGCCCATCACCTACGTACCCCTCACCTACGTAAATGCCATGGATGTGGCCCCCTCACCGTCGCTTCGGCAAAGCTGACTCGGGCTGTCTCTGCCTCCCTCCCACCAGTAAATATTCCAGAAAGAAAAGAAGTTCATTTCCTCCGAAGCAGGCAGGCGCCGCGGCTCGCCTTTCCAATCAATAACTGATTATCTTGCTTGCAAATTCAATTCGCTGCCTGAAACCTGCCTTTCCTGATGGGTCCTGACAAGTCCAATTGTGCCAGCGATGTCCGTCCCAGGAAAGGCCTCCCAAGGCCGGCGGATTCCACTCGGGCCCAGGTGCGCGGGGGGAGCAGACGGGGGGGAGCCCCCTACTCATACCCTGTCTTTCCAGACCCACCAACCGGGAGCCCTCCACCCTAGGAGACCCCCCCATCTCAGAAAAGCAATGGAACCCCAAAATTGCTTCTTCAAAATTCAGCCTTCAGCTCCAAGGCCGGGGCTGCAGGGGGTGTGCCCTGACCATGAGGAATGGGCAAGGAAGTTTCCGGTGGGACTAGCTCCTTTAAGGGCTGGGCAGCCAATGATGGGCTCTGGGCTGAGACAACAGATTCCTCGGGCTGGTCTTCTAAAGCCGAGGACCAGGTGACATGGGTGACAGCATTAGCTTCCTTCCCTAACAGGGATGCATGTTGGGAGGACACCAGGAGGCAAGGACCCGTTCCGTTCGCTCATTCACTGGTTCACCACCACCTGCTGGGTCCTGTGCTGAGTCCCTGGATCCCAAAAGAATGACCGTTCCTTGTCCTTGAAGGGGTCCTACACTCATTCATTCACTTAGTCCTCCGATGTTTATGAGGCTTGGAGCAACGGCCCCAGAACTTCGCTAAGCTCTAGTTTAGGGATACGATTCACGATCCTACCTCTGGAATAACTCAGAACTCGTAACCGTGACCCAAGGTGGAGCGTGAAGGACAGCCCAGGAGGGGTACAGATGGGTTTCTGAGCCACGCAGCCCGGGACCCCTCAGAATTCATTCAAAGATTCCAGAAGTGATTATACAAAATTTCATCGTAATTATATTTGAACTATTCTAAGACGCAGTGAATAATCAGCCCATCCACCAAGGTGTTAAATGGAAAGTTTCACCCCTTGGAGACCAGCAGCGGGTGGGGTCCTCTCCAGGGAGGACTTGGAACAGAGTCTCCTGTGGTTGCCGAGAAGGGCTTCTGGTGGGCGGCAAAGCCAGTGCCCTCATCACACACACGTGCTGGGCAAGTGTCAGACTCCTTCTCATTACAGAGAAATAACCCATTGGCATGGGTGCCAGGGACGATGCCACACCAGATGATTTAAACGGGTCCTCAAAGTCTGATGGCTTCCTGTCCAGCTTTGGTCTTGATAAATAAGGAGCCTAGATCTGTCTTTCAAGCCTCAGTGCCGGTTTAACTGAAGGCAATCTTGAGATTACCGGGTGGGCTTTCCCACGAAGGTCCAACCCAAGAAGCTTCGGAAAGAAGTCAGATGCTGAAGTGGCTTCCAAAACCCCCATTTCAGATGTCATGTGTATCAATATCACTCCATTCTGTCTTCATAAGAAGTATCAAGAGGGAGAGAGAGAGAGAGAGAGAGAGAGAGAGGGAGGGAGGGAGAGAGAGAGAATCCCAAGCAGGCTCCGTGCTGTCAGCTCAGAGTCCAACAGGGGCCTCAAACCCATGAACAGTGAGATCATGAGCTGAGCTGAAATCGAGAGTCAAACACTTAACTGGCTGAGCCACCCCAGGCGCCCCCGGGATCAGACTTTTTTTCTCAGATCGTGGTTCCTGTTCATGAGGAGTGGAATATAGAGACCACAGTCCTGATGCTAAGGATGCCTTTTGCCTCCGGGCATTTTTAAATTTTTTTTAAATTTTTTTTAACGTTTATTTATTTTTGAGAGACACAGAGACAGAGTATGAGCAGGGGAAGGGCAGAGAGACAGGGAGACACAGAATCTGAAGCAGGCTCCAGGCTCTGAGCCCGACACGAGGCTCAAACTCACAGCCCATGAGATCATGACCTGAGCCAAAGTCGGACGCTTAACCGACTGGGCCACCCAGGCGCCCCGCTTCCGGGCATTTTTAGTGGGTAGCACCAACACTCTCATTTTATGAAAACCAAAGATATTATAAGATCATACTGATATTGCCGATTCAAACTTCCTAGTAGGTGGATTTTATTTAATTTCTTTGATTTCGTAATGAAGTCTCTCTATTTTATACACTAAAAATCTTGGACCTTAAAAATGTGAACATAATTTATGAACTTGCTTTATTTTCTTCCATAATATTTTAAAGAGTAAAACCAATATTACTAAAAATATTATGACTTTCAAACTGAAATTTAAGATTTCTTGGCAACGTTACTTGTACTTTGAGTGAATCCGTGTATCAAGAAAGGATATATGATCACAGTACTGTATTCTAAAGTAACACGAAATAATTCTCTTCACTACACAGTTTTTTCCCAGCTCTATTGAGATGTAATTGACATAGAACCCTGTGTACATTTAAGGTGTACAGTGTGTTGATTTGACACCCCTGTATTACCACATGATTCCTATCATAGCATTAGCTAACACTTCCATCATGTTGTTTAATTACCACTTCTTTTTGGTGAGAGACCTACTGTCTTAGCAACTTCCAAGTATATAACCCAATATTATTGGCTATGCATGTTAATAAACACTATATTATGCAAACTTCGCCCTTTTTCTAGTTTTCATTTCTTTTGGAATGTTTAAAATTTATTTGTGAATTTAATTTCATACGTGATACCTAAGCAAAAACTATAGAACAAGACAAATTCAGAAAAGTATCACCTCCATCCTGTCACTTCCTCTGTTCGCCACCTCTACCTTGAGAGGTAATCACTTTTTTCAAGCGGCAATCTGTCTTACTCGTTTTCTTCAAAAATAACAAAAATGTTCATAGGTTCGCGCCTTGAGTTTTTCCATTTAACAATTTATTCTGGAGATCATTTCAAATCTGTGAATAGATATTCCTCTTATTTATTTTAACCGATGAAAAACTTTAATTTAGTATTTTGCCTAGATCTTAAGTCTAAACTTCAACAACTTTGATTTGACGAGTATATGTCCCAATGTTATCAACACCTCAGTCAGGACACACACTTCGTACAACTGATCGATCAAGATGAATATTTAGATAGATCACCATAGAAAGTTCTCTTGTGCCCCCTTTTATCGTTCCCCATTACGACAGGTGTCCCACCCCAACAGGCAACCACAGCTATGTTTTCTATCACCACAGACTATTTTTGCCAGTTTTCAAATTTCATACAAAATAGGATTCACATGGACTCTTGGTCAGCATGACATTTTTGAGATTCAAATATGTTGTTGCATATATCGGTAGGGTTTTTTTTGTTTTTCGGTTTTGGGGTTGTTTTTTGGTTTTTGTTTTTTGTTGTTTTTTTTTGTTTTTTGTTTTTTTTTTTTTTTTTTGCTGAGAAGTATTCCGACATATGGATATACCACACTTTTTCCATTCACCTACTGATGGATACTTAAACCTGTTTGGGGACAGTACAAACAAAACTTATATCAACATTCTTACATGCATTTTTTTGTGAACATATGGTTCCGTTCCTCTTGGGTGAATACCAAGAGTGGAATGGCTGGGTCATATAATATAATGAATACATATTTAACTTCATGATAAACTGCCAAATTGTCTCCCAAAGCATCAGTGCCATATGCATTCCTGCCACCGGTCATATGTGACAGTTCCAATTGCTTTGTATTCCCGTCAACACTTGGTATCGTCAGGTTGGTTCTTTTCCTTTTAACCATTCTAAAAGGTATGAGGTGGTATCTTGTGGTTTCAAATTGCATTTCTGATCACAACTAGTGATGTTGAGCCTTTTTCACGTGCTTGCTTGCTTTCCACATATATTCTATGATGAAGTGTCAGTTCAAATCTTTTGCCCATTTTTTATTGAGATGTTTTCTTTTGACTGAGTCTGAGAATTCTCTGCATGTTCTGAATACGTCATTTGTCAGATATGTGATTTGCAAATACCTCCTCCCAGTCTGTCGCTTGTCTTTTCATTCTCTTAAAAGTCCTTCTTAGAGAAGAAGTTTCTCATTTCGATAAGACAGGAAGTATTCATTTTTTTTCTTGTATGGATCATATTTTTAGCATCATATTTGAGGAACTTTTGCTTGGTCCAATGACACAAAATTTTCTCCAGTGTTTCCTTCTGAACCTCCATTGTCTAATATAGTAGCCGCTAACTACATGGCACTGTATAATTTAAATTAAATAAAGTTTAAAATTTAGTTCTTAGGTCACACTAGCACGGGTATTGAACAGCATCGTTCTAGAAATTTTAAGGTTTTAGGTTTTACAGTTAGGGATTATAGTGAGAAAAGGATGGGTTCAGGCTTGGGGTTGGGGGGGGTGTTTTGCTTTGTTTTGCACATGGATGTCCAGTGGTTTTATTACTTGAAAAGATTCTCCTTTCTCCTTTGACTTGCCTTTGCACTTTTGTCAAAATCAATCCGCCACATCCATGTGGATCTACTTCTGGACACTCTACTCTGTACTATATTTTCATCAGCATGGTGTTGTATTGACAATTTTAGCTTTGCGGCAAGTCCTGAAATCAAGTGGTATGAGTCTAAGTTGAGAAGCGTTCCCTCCCCTTCTGTTTTCTGAACGAGTTTGTACAGAGTTAGTAGTAATTTTTGTTTAAACATATTGTAGAATCCACCTAGTATGCCGACCAAGCCTGGAGTTTTATAGCAAGATTTTAAACTACAGATTCAATTTCTTTAATAGACATATGACAATTCAGGTTATTTCTTCCTGAGTGAACTCAGGTAGTTCGTGTCCTTCAGGGAATTGATCCATTTTTATCTAAATTGTCAAGTTTATGGGCATAAAATTGCAATATTCCCTTATCATCTTTCAGTGATTGTAATGTCTTCAGTGGCTACACTCACCTTCATGGCATGGGTCACTGGTGTCTTTTCTCGGTCATTCTTGTTTAGTCTCACTTGAATTTTATCAATTTTGCTCATCTTTTAAATAAAAAACAACTTTTGGTTTCGTTGCTTTTTTCTTTTACTCTTTCTATTTTCTGTTTCATTGTTTTACTCTACTGTTTTCCTCTGCCTATAATTTTTCATTTAATTTGCTCCTTTTTCCTATTTTCTTAGAGTGAAAACTTAGGGGATTGATTTAAGGCCTTTTATTTAACTGATATAATTAACTAAATGTTGAATCAATTGATTCATTTTTAATATTTAATTAATAAATTTTAATGCTTGACATTTTCCCCTAAACTCTGCTTTAGCTGCATTCGCAAATTTTGATATGTTGCACTGTTAGTTTTACTCAGTTCGAAATGTTTTCTAACTTCCTTTTTGGCTTCTATTTTGTCCCAAGGGTTATTTAGCAACATGCGCTTAATTTCTAAGATTTTCCAGATACCCTTCTTTTATTGATTTTTAGCTTAAATCTTTATGCTCAGAGAAGATAATTTCTATTATTTCAACTCTTTTAAATCTTTGAAATCTATTACGGTTTTTCATAGAAGGGTTTATCTTAATGAATGTTCCAGAAGCACTTGGAAGAATGTAAATTCTACTGCTTTTGAGTTACAAAATTCTGCAAATATCACTAGGCCATATCGGTTGGAAGTGTTTCTAGGGTCTTCTGTATTCTTATTGATTTTCTATTTGTTTTATCAATTGCCGAGAAAAGAGTTTTGAAGTGTCTAAGCACAATTGTGGATTCTTTATTTTTCCTTTCAGCTCTGTGTTTTTGCTTCCTATGTTGAAGCTTTATTGTAATTTGATCAGGTCACTCAGAACTGTTAGGTCTTCTTGGTGAATTGACCCCTGCATAATTGCACACGGTGTCTTATTTTTTCCTGAAAGTATTCCATGTGTTGAAGTTTACTTTGTCAGATATTAGTATGGCCACTCCAGCTTTCTCTGTATTGCTTGTTGTGTGAAGTATATTTTTCTATCACTTAACTTTTGGCCTATTTATATCTGTATATTTCAAGTGGATTTCTTGTAAATAATATATAACTGGGTATTATATTTTTATACAATCTAACTATCTCTGCCTTTTATTTGGTATATTTAACCATGTACATTTAATGTGATTATCGATATGCTTGAATTTAGCTCGACCATGTTATTATTTACCTTGTTTGTCTCCTGTGTTTTTTGCTAATTTCTTCCCATTTTTCTGCCTTCTTTTGGACTATCTTAATTCTTTGTGGGTTTTTTGTTTTTTCACTTTAATTTTTGCTATTGGATTTCTGGCTATACTCCTCTGTATTATTTTTCAGTGCTTGATCAGTGGATTATGCTATTTGTGCCTGTCATGGTCTGCTTAAAGTTAATATTTTTGTATCAGAGTTACTCTTCATCCTTGCCAACTCCTGGTATGGAGAGTCTTTTAACTTTAGCCAGCCTGGTGGGTGTGTAGTAGTAATATTTCACTGTGATTTCAGTTTTAATTTTTGTATCTAATGACGTTGAACATCTTCTCATGTGTGCATTTGCCATTGGTATATCATCTTTGGTAAAATGTCAGTTCAAATCTTTTGCCCATTTTCAATTGGGTTCTTTTCTCTATTACAATCGACTTATAAGGATTCCTTATATATTTGGTACCCAAGGACTTTAGCAGATATATGTCCATAATATCTTATTTTCTACATAACATTTGTGATATCTGCAGAATTCCTCCCTTTCCCTTTTTCACTCTTTATATTGGGAATGCATTTTCTCTCTTTTGTTCTTGATTAGTTTTATTAGGAGTCGATCAGTTTTATTGATTTTCTCAAATAATCTACTTTTGAGTCTATTGGTATTCTCTATTGTATACTTGCTTTCTGTTACCCTTATTTGTGCTTTTGTCTTTATAATTCCTTCCCTTCTGTTTTCTTTGGAGTTGGCTTGATTTTCTTTTTCTTGCTTCTTAAAATGAGAGCTGAAGTTATTGATTTTTCAACCTTTCTTCTTTTCTACATAAGGCTATAAATTTCTCTCTAAGTACTACTTTAGTTACAATCTACAAGTATAATATGATGTGTCTTCATCACCATTTAGTTAAAAATATTTTCTAATTTCCGAATTTCCATTGTGCTTTCTTTTTTGAACCACAAGTGACTTAGAAGTGTGTGGCTTAATTACCAAGCAGTTGGAGATTTTCTAGTTATCTTTTTGCTATTGATTTCTAGCTTAATTGCACTGTGGTCAGAGAACATTCTCTGAATTATTTCAATCCTTTGAAAATGGTTAAGCCTTGCCTTGTGAGCTACTGTACGGTCAATTTGGGCAAATGATTCATGTTCATTTATTCGAGTGAAAGGCAGGCACATTCTGTCTTCATTGGGCGCAGGGTTTTATATATGTCAATTAGGTCAATTTAATTAATTGCGTTGTTCAGAACTTCCATATCCTGACATTATTTTGCCTGCTTGTTCTATCGACTATAGAGAAATATGTCACAATGTCTTTTTTATGATGGCTATGCCTCTGTGGCTTTTCCATTTTTATATTTTCTCAGATTTCTGTCTGAACTTGAAGTATATACTTAGAGTGTCATCCTGACCAGAAATCCCCTCTTTTATCTGCTTTATACATTAGAGTTCATGAAATATTTGGGGAGAAAAGTCCCACCTCTGATACAGAAAAATGTTTGAAAATGGGCAGAGAGGGTTTCAAGAGCGGAAACATGGTCAGTGGGTCTCTGCAGCCTAATAAGAAGGAGCGATGTAAAGCATTCCGTGTCTCCAACGGACTCTTCCCTCCCTCCTGAACGCCGTCTCGTGGAAACATTCCATTAGAATGCCTAAGACTTTGAGCTAGAAAGCTTTTCCAAGCTTTTGGAACTGGGGATTAAGATATAAATGAATCATCCACTAACTTGATATTTTTTATTAGTCAATTGAAATCAAGATAGAAATCTAAGTTGTCTGGAAAGACAGGGAGGTTCCAGGGACCTCCGAGCAGGGAAGGAAATGCTATAGAAACAAAGGAATATGACAAAGTTGCTTCCTTGACCATAGGCTTTCAAGGAGCAGACCACGCAGGATGGGGGAACAATGATTCTCCTATATTTGGAATGATGTCCCCAGGGCCAGTCCAGGTCATGGTATAGGGGGCGTTGGGTCTTCATGCAGCTAGGAGGTCCCACTAAAAGAGAAGGACCTTCTGAAGAGAAGCGACCCTGGCTCACAGCGACCATGAGCAGCTTATACCGTGGCTCAGTGAGTCATGAGCAAATAAGTCACGAGCTCTCATATGGAACTGTTCCCCCAGGACAGGGGTCGGGGCCAGGGATGTTTTCTCTTTGGTGGGATCGGTGAGTCAAATTATCATATTACTAAAGGTGTACATGCCACACTCTCACCTAGCACCACAGGTGTTACAGGTGAAGTGCCCACAGTCCTTGCCCTAGAGCAATGTGCGATACATTTGGGAAGGCAAGGACTCATAAACAACCAGAGAATAAGGCAGGAAACCCACTGAGACTCAAGACCCAAAGTTCTATCCTGCAGAAACTCAGGGAGGAAAGGACTCAGGGGAAGCTGGTCATCAGGAAAGGCTTTGGGAGAGGAGTGGGACTTGACTAGACTGTGGAGGATGCTCAGGACAGTAAAGGATGAGGAGGGACCATCAATCGGTGGGAACAGTGCGGCCAAGGCACCAAGGGAGGTTGAAACCGTCCATCTAGGCGCTAGTCACAGCAGCAACGCGAGGGGCTCCTGGGCGGCTCACAGCAGCAACGCGAGGGGCTCCTGGGCGGCTCAGTCGGCGGGGCAGCCGACTTTGCCCAGGTCATGATCTTGCGGTCTGTGGGTTTGAGCCCCATATCGGGCTCTGTGCTGACAGCTCAGAGCCTAGAACCTGCTTTGGATTCTGTGTCTCCCTCTCTCTCTGCCCCTCCCCCACTAGCACCCTCTCTCTCTGTCTCTCAAAAATAAATTAACATTTGAAAAAGATTTTTTTTCAAGCAGCAGTGAGGAAAGCCTGCCAGGCAGATATCTGCAAAGAAAACACTTCTTTCCCCAGACGTTCAAGGATCTCTTTTTAACGAGATAGAATTCACGTACCACAGAATTCGCCAATTTAAATTGTACAACTCAGTGCTTTTAGTACATGGAAAGTTGCATGGCCAACACCACAATCAAGTTTAGGACATGTTTGTCACCCCTAAAAACAAAAAAACCCTATCCACATTGGCAATCACTCTCCACTTCCCACCAACCCTCCCAGCCTCACGACCACTGGGGCTACTTTCCACCTCTGTGGATTTGCATGTTCTGCACATTTCGTATAAAGAGAATCTGTTTTGGGATTTCCCCATATTTCTTACGCCGAAGTTCTCAGTATCTCAGAATGTGACCTTGCTTGGAAATAGAGTCATTCCCCATGTAACTAGTTAAGATGACATCATGCCTGAGCAGGGCGGATGCCTAGTTCAGAATAACTTCCGTCTTGACAAAAAGCGGAAATTTGGACAAAGACACGCACAGGGAGAGGACTGGCCACCGGACAAAGATTGCCAGCAAGCCACCAGAAGCCAGAAAAAAAAAAAAAAAGGCATGGAAATGATTCTCCCTCACAACTGTCTGAAGGAACCAGCCTTCCCGGCACCTTGATTTCGGACTTCTGGCCTCCGGAACCTGTAAGGGAATAGATTTCTGTTGTTAAGCCACTAGCGCGTGGTGTCTTGTTATGGCGGCCTCAGGACACTGATGCAATTTGTGGTCTTTGCTGACTGGCTCCTTCCACTTAGCGTAACGTTTCCAAGTTCCATCCGTTTCATTCCGTCCTGCGGCTCCGCGGGCTCCCAGCGTGTGGATGGACCGCATTTTCTTTATCCGTCCATCAGCTGGTGGACATGCGGCTTCTTTCCACTTTGGGGCTGTCGTGAGCGATGCTGCCGTGGGCGTTCTTGCACGAGTTTTTGGGTGGCCACGCACTTTCATTTCTTTCTGCTGCGTTCGTAGAAGCAGGACTGTCCAGTCTTATGGAAACTCTAGGACTTCCTTCCTGAGGGGCCGCCGGACTGTTTTCCAGAGGGGCTGGCTGCTCCATTTCCCCCACCTCCCACCCCGCCACGGAGGAGGGCGCTGGTTTCCACATCCTCACCGGCACTTGCTACTGTCTGGTCTTTTGGACCGTAGCCGCCACGGTGGGTGTGAAGTGTGTTCAAGAATCTGCTCTTAGCCTTTTTTATGGACAAGGCCACATGCAAACACCCACGATTCTAGGACATCATACGCCTTTCACAAGCATAAAACCAACGTCCCTTCTGATCAAACCCTACTTTCGCCAAACCCTAAAGTCCTCTGCATTCCACCTGGACACCGACCGAGGGGACGCAGCGCCGAGTGACCGCATCGCTTAGCCCGGGGTCCCCAGCCCTGCCCCTTGCAATTAAGGGTGGGGGAGGGGGGAGGCACAGATTTCTCCAGCTGTGCCTCCCTTCCCGCCTCGAGGTTTCTATAGAAACCGTCAGAGCTAGGAGCCCTCCCTCGCCTCCTGGGTGTTAATAAACTGCCTCATTATTTTGCAGAAAGCACTTTGAAAAATCAGCAGCCCCACAGTTTCATCCTGGTCCAAATTAATGAGGAAAGATAGGGGCTTTTTTTTATTATTATTATTGACCATGAAAAGAAGGAAGAGTTATAGCTCATTTGTGCGCTTTTGCTGTATTTATGTTTTATGTATTAGAAAGTGATTTCCACCTCCATTACGCATCCCTAACGCCCTCGTTACATTAAAGGGACAGGCCAGGAATCTTTTTTTGCCCATCAAACCACCAAATAAATCGTGGTGAAAGATATTAGGAAGGAATAATGTTCAACGGTCATCCGGGCTGCGCCATCTGGGGAAAGAGAAATCTGTTTCTCAGCCGCACGTCACTGAGAAGAGGGAATCCGGCAGCTTCTCTCCGGTGGGGGACTGGCCGACGGTGGGTGCGGGCCTGCAGACAGAGCGGGCAGTCTGGCAGAGGCCACACCATACCACAGCTGTGACCCAAGCCCCAACTTTCTCGGCAGTGAGTGGGAGTCATAAGAGAAGTGAACACACGCTAAGTATTAGGAGTCGCCTGCACGCCGGGACATAGCAGGAGTCAGGTGGGGGAGGGGGGAAGGCCCCTATTTCAGGCCTGTTCGCAGTCGCCGTCCACAGGGCTGCTGCGGGGACAGAACGAGACACACCCGTAAAGCTCGGACAGACAGCAGGTGCCGAGTAACCATCAGGTTCCCCCCCCCTCAGCCAGGACCCGACGAGCTGTCACCTGTCTCCACGGAAGGCAGGGACCTGAGAAAGGACAGGAAACGAGGAAGAACACAGCCCAGTGAGAAACCACCATGTCTCCACGGTCGGGAGCCCAGGCTCTGGGACCCGGGCTGCTCGGGGTCTGATTACAGGGCCACCACCGACCGCCTCACCACCTTCGAAGCCCCAAGCAGGTCCTCACTCCCCTTCTTCTCAGCTTCAGCGTCTATAAGGTGAAGGCCCCCGGAGGCCCCGATGAGAAAGGACACGTGCGCTGCTTGCCCGTGACAAGCGCTCGGACATCCGACGAACGTTACCTGATCGTGTTCCAAGGAACAGCGGCAGCACTGGGACCGAGGCGGCTTTTGAGGCCAAAAGAGAAACGGCCTGGGAGCTGACGACCCCTCCGGCCTCGGAGAGGGCGGCACGGAAATGTCCCTGGTGCCTCTTCTGAAGCCTCACATGGGTCGCCGTCAGGGTCTCTGCTTCCTCTGCAGGTCAGTTCCGGGAGCTGAAGGTGGTTGGGCTGAGAGAGGCTTCCTTCGCTCAGTCTCCAGCTTCCTTACCTGCCACGGGCTCTCGTGGGCCTGACGCCGGGATGGAAGGTTTGGAGACAGCGTGTGTCCCTGTCCCGCCGGCCAGCATGTGCCTCGCCTGCTCCCCTGTGTTCACAGCCCCGACAAAGCACTTCCGCTGAGCCTCTCCCCTGGAGACGTCCCTCAGTGGTCGGGATGGGTTTATGCAGGTAGACAGGACTCCGGGCGCCAGCTCAGGGACCACTGTACATGTTCCTGGGTCAGTGACAACCCACAGAGCCGAAGAAAGGAGGTGGGGATGGAAGAAAGAAACGGATTCAAGAGTAAGCAAAGGCTAGAATGACCGCTAGACGTACAGGGAGCAGAACAGAAGACTCCGAAAGGATTCCGAAGTCCAGTTGGGGCCCTGCTCACGAAGATGGGGCAGAGAACAGAAGTGGCGGCCGCGAGGGCTCTGGCGCACCGGGAGGGAGGCGTTGGTGGGAAGCGGCGGGACCAGGTGCGATGGCATGAGATTCTTGGAGTCGGCCTTCAGGACGGGCCCCGGGTGAGTTTAGGGTGGAGCATGGAGGGGCCGGGAGCCCGTGGCAGGGACAGGAGGAGAGAGCACGAGAGGTCAGGAGAGCAAAGCTCTGTACAGGCGGTGGGCCCACCACATCGGGTAAGAGGGAAAAACTTTCCCCTGGATTTGGCGACAGCTGAGGGTTCTCAGTGTCTCCGTGCAATCAGGCTGACCGAGGCAGGTGCAGTGTAGCGAGGGGCGCAAAGTCCAGGGCAGGCGGCCACAGGACTCCACCCAAAAGAGAAGGCAGCAAGAGCGTGGGGGGGCGAAGGTGCCCCAAGGAGAGCCCAGAGGCGCAGAGAGCTCTGGCCAAGTTGCCCTGCCCTGCCCGGGCCTGCCAGCCTGACCGCGGGGGAAGGGGCCCCGGAGCCACAGTCCACGTCCACAGGGGCCTCGGGAGCCCACCCACGTGTGGCCTGATCCACTCCCAGACAGGGAAAGGCCATCGGCATGGGGACTGAGTCGTGTACATGGCCACACGCAGCACCGGACCCACCAGACACGGTCCCTGCAGGGACAGTAGGGTCAGGGCTCAGACACAACAGAGTCGCAGACTAACTTACGCGCGAGAGGAAGCAAATGATGGAAAATAGCCCGATGGCTCCAAGGAAGCGTCTGTTGCCCACGTCCTGCCTGCCGGGCTTCCAGCAAGCGTCAGCCGGACCACCCTGCCCGCCCCATCTCCCTCGGACCCTGTCCCGAACAGCGGCGCTAGCACGCAGCGCAGCGGCCAGTCAAGACTCTGGCCGAAGGAGAGCAAGGAACGGGCGGCCCAGACCGGAAAACCACCACCCGGTCCTCGCACATTGGCCTTGGCAGGCCTCTCTACTCCGCCAGCGTGAAGCCACAGCAACAGCAGGGTCTGGCAGCCCGCTTGTTCCAGAGGGTGCCCCCTTCTTCCTTTGTCTGGGCGTTTCCTCGGGCAGAGGCTGCAGCGCCCACAGCTCGGCTGCCTGGGGGCCTCCCCAGGGGGCCCAAACTGCACTGGCCTCCAAGGGAGGGGAGCAGCGAGATACCCCAGCCGGTGGGGAAGGGGGTCCCACAGATCTCCTTCACGGGACAGCCAAGAACACATCTGCTCACACACCCGCCGTGGTGCCACGGAAGCAGAAAGGGCAAGGGAGAGAGAGGGGACTGCTCAGTGGGCAAATCTGGACTCAGAACGGAACCAGCCTCAGGCTCTGGGAGGCGGTCGGCAGCCCACACTCTCCCTACGCTCTCCCTACGCTCTCCCTACACTCACCCTACACTCACCCTACGCTCTCCCTACGCTCTCCCTACGCCCAGATCCCATTCCCTTCATTTCATTATCATACCTGCATCATATGCGTAGGGACCTTACTCTAAGGCATTAACAATCTGGGTGCACATCAGTGTGTGTGTGTGTGTGTGTGTGTGTGTGTGTGAGCGAGCTGGGGAGGGGCAGAAAGAGAGGGAGAGAGAAAGAGAGAGAATCCCAAGCAGGCTCTGCACTGTCAGCACGGAGCTCGACATAGGACGTGAATCAGTATTTGTGTATCCTTTAGATAAATAGTAGTGCCATTGCTGGGTCGTAGGGTAGTTCTATTTCTAATTTTTTGAGGAGCCTCCATACTGTCCTCCAGAGCGGCTGCACTGGTTTGCGTTCCCATCAACAGTCCAAGAGGGTTCCCATGTATTCACATCCTAGCCAGCATGGGTCTTTAAACGATCCTTTGGCTGTGTTGAGAACAGGCTATCGTGAGACACGGTGGAAGTGGGGACATAGGTTAGGATGCCGCTGCTGTGATCCAGGCAAGAGACAGGGGCGGCCCGGACCGAGGAGGCAGCTGCCGAAGTGCGGGAAGCAGGGGAGATTCTAGGTCAGTCTTGAAGGCGGAGCCGGGAGGGCTTGCTGACGGATTGGATTCCTTCACCGGGGAGCCCGGCCTCCTGCAAACTAATCTCTGTGCTCTGGTCTCAAATCATTCCCTCCCGCTACCCGGCGCTCCTCGATGCTGCATATTGCAATGCCATTAGCTCTCAATCCATCAGCAGGCGACTGGGGTGGCAGGCTGCAGCCTAGGGGTCTGCTCTCATCCATCACAGCCTCTGGCCCGTGCAACTCGGTCCCCTCACCCTGTCTGGGACAGAAGGGAGCAGCCCGTGTCTGCCTGGCCAAGACAAGGCAGCAGTTGTGTCCTGGGACATGAACTGAGGCGCTGGTCCCAGAGTTCAGACCGCCTGTTGCCTCTGAGCGATGGGGCAGAGGACAGCCAGGTGCACAAAGTAACCCTTCGTAGGGGGACAGTGGTCCCTCAGCCTCCTCCAGAAGAGCCCCCAGAATAACCACAGTCCTGACACCTCGTGTCCACTCAAGAGTCAGGCTCCCCGAGCAGGAGAAAACCTCTGCCACGCAGGTGTCTGATGCCTGGCACCTAAATCTAGTTGAGCGAGTCTCGGAAGCCCCCCTGCAAGAGCTCTGAACTGGCCTCCAGGTGTCTGCCCAGACATACAGGCTTTGATAAGGGGCTCTATGTCGGTTCGGAGCACGATATCCTCTTGCAAAAAACACCTGATTTCTTTCAAGGGAAAGAAACCACAAAGCAGTTATAGACTGTGGGTGTCCCAGAGACGGGTACAGAGCAACTGGAGAAACCCAGGCGGCAGGACCCCGTGAGTAAGCCGGTGTATGAAACAGATCACCCCGGGTTCCATTTAAATCCAAGGAGAACCTATTTCATTCCTTCCCCTGTGCGAGCCTGTCGGGGACACGAGGAGACGGAGCCCGGTCCCAGCCCGGTGTCCAAGCCAGAGCGCGGAGGCTCTGGGAACTGCACCCCGTCTGCTGGACCCCTGGGGAGATTTAGCAAGGCCTCCTTGCTGAACGAAAACTTCCCTGTCATTTTCAAGGTTTTACTTCCGGCCAGAGAGCCGAGTTCCCCAGATGTCATGAAGGCAGGCGCGCCAGCATCATCGCCACGGACAGAGCGGCGGCCGCTCGGGGACGGAAGACACGGGGTGGGAGAGGACGCTGCAGCAGCTCCCACGGCTCCAACAGGAGTGAGGCCGCTCGGCTGAGGATGAGACACCCCGCCTAAGCCACGGGGCAGCCGGCGTTCTCAGCCTCTTCTGTCTGGTGCGGCATTCACGGGCATCGCTGGCCTGGCGAGGACGCCCTGTGCGACCTCAGCGACCTCACGGGGACACAGACGCTACTCACCGCAAGGGCTCAGGGTAGACATGTTTGTGCTTTATCGCCCTGGCAGACAATGGGCTTCAAAACCTGGCTTCACAGGCAGCCCCCGCGGGGAGGCCAAGAACCCCAGCATCAGCTCATCGCAGGGACAGCCAAGACTCCGCCTGAAGGGACCATCCTGCCTTTTCCTAGAGGCCGCTCGGCAAGAGAGAGAAGGGACAGTTTTCTGAGCTAATATTTTTTCGGATGTGCGTAACCATAGAAATACTTGCACAATTTGCCTTAAATTCTTTTTGGAGCAGGTCAGGTTTAAATGAATAACAAAATAATAACATATTCCTATAGTCAGAATCATAGGTTACCTGTATCTTAACCCTACTTTTTCACTTAACTGGAAGGTATAAGCTTTTCCCCATATTATTACGGGCTCATAAGTTTAATTTTTAATCACCGTTCAGTTTCTTCAAGCACTATAATTTACTACAGCCCTTTTCTGTGGCTGGTCATTTATCTCCAGGGCTTCTGGGTTGTAAATGTTTCAGCCAACCTATGAACCAAATTATTAATTGTCAAAGCATTCACATTTCGTGTTCGCCCAGTCTTGTGCAACTGGGCTGGAGGTGAGGAGCCGGCATGGTCTCTGTCCTCAAGCAGTTTGGAATCTATGAAGGGGAGGCGGTGATAACATAGTAAATAAACAATGATCGGGGCACCTGGGGGCTCAGTCGGTTCAGCGTCTGACTCATGACGCTCGGGTCAGATCTCGCGGTTCGTGAGTTCGAGCCCCACGTCGGGCTCTGTGCTGACAGCTCAGAGCCTGGAGCCTGCTTCGGATTCTGTCTCTCCCTCTCTCTCTTCCCCTCCCCCACTCGCACTCTGTCTCTCTCTCTCTCTCAAAAATAAATAAACATTTAAAAAAAAAAACAATGAAGGGGCACATCGAGGTGGGGGAAGGTATTGGTGCAAAAGAATTTAAAATAGATGAATAAACTATTGAAAAAACTAGCGCAGACCCTAAATAAAAGTGTGTGTGTGTGCACCTCACATGCGCTCCAGAGAAATCTAATTCCAGGGAAAAACTGGGCGGTGTTGAGCGCTGTAAACATCGGCTACAGCAGAGCCACGGCGAAGGCTCTCCTGGGCGCGCTGGGCGTGCTGCAGAGAATCGTGTCCCGCCTGTGATGTCCGTGTAAGGCTTCCGGGCAGCCAGCGATGCCTGGAAGGGGTGGAGGGAGACCAGGCTGGGGGCCTCTCTGCCCTGCAGCTGGTCCTCCAAGAAGCTGTCTGGCCCGGGGAGGAGGGAGGAGGAGCTGCCGACCCGCTCCCCACGTGGGCCCCCGGCCGCAGGAGCAGGAGCAGGACCAGGCCCGGCAGGCCGTGCTCCCCTAGCGCTGAGCGGGTTAACGGGCGCTGTGCCGGGCAGGTTGCCGTCTGGCTATTAAGATTCACAGCTCTACACGGAACACAACAGACTGTGAAATGTAATAAATCTGGAGTTGCCTCTCAATTTCACCAATAATAATTAGCAAATTAAAATGGAAATGTCACCACAAACCCATAAAAATTCGTAAGCGCAGGATGGAAAACTCTCTCAGGAACAGAAATGGCTTTTGTCCGTGTAATACCCAGGGCAGACGCGCCGTCCAGTGTTCCTCGGGACGGCCGTCGTGCCCAGGGAGCCTGGCACGGAGCTGATTCATCCCAGGGTCGGCTGTCTTTGCATGTCAGCAAGCGGACATAACTGTGTCATCAGGCCTGCTCTATGGAGCCTGCAATACATGAATGGGGGCTGGAGCCGTTGCTTGTACGAGGCAGAGGGCAGCAGAAGGCACGCCGGCCGCACCTCGACTTCTCTGTGGCCACCACCAGCCGCCGTGCATCCATTTGGCCAAACGAGGGACAACTGGGAAATTCGGAGCAAGCCGTGTACCATCTGGCTTGCGTTTGCCAGGTGAAGGCAGAGAATGCCCACCGCTCCCAGCGAGAGCACCATGTGGAGTCCCTCCAGCCGGCCACGACTCGCTGCTCCTGACTACCAGCCGTTTCCATCATGGAGGCTGTGAGCTCCCTCATGGGAAAACCCAACCTGTGAAAACCCAAACTTTCCCCATGTCAACAAAAGATGGAGACACTATCCACATTACGCAAAATAATTCTTTGTATCAGCAAATAATGAGACTCAGTCCTTGTACTTCTTACAGGGACCAGACTGATCCTCATACCTGAAACAAACAAAAATCTGTAGTAGTCGGTGTTCTCCAGTGAGACAGAAACAATAGGACAGAGAGAGAGAGAGAGAGAGAGAGCAATGTGCCCACGGAAGGAGATTTACCATAAGGAATTGGCTCACATGATTATGGAGGCGGACGAGTCCCAGGACCTAGGGGGTGAGGCGGCACACTGAACGCCCGGGACAGCCGATGTGTGCTTCCAGTCCAAAGGCTGGCAGGCTCCAGACCCAGGAAGAGCCAATGTTCCAGCTCAGATTTTCAAAAGACAAAAAAAAAATGTTCAAGATTTTGGACACTGGCAATAAGCTGATCCCTAAGAGATGGGAAATGAAAGAGGCAAGCCCTAAAATCGCCCCAGCTAACTGCCTCCTATTTCCGGGACATGGCACAGACGAGCGCTGTGCACTCCCCAGGTGGAGAAAGCCTCGCTGAGAGTCTTCAAAAACCCAGGCAGGAGGAGGTTTCAGGACAGAGTATCAGAGGAAAGAGAGCTTCACAGACATAGGGAACTCAGGGGACTGGCGAATGGTCCTCTCGAGTATTCTGCTGCGTACTGCATGCAAGGAAACTGCATCTCAAGTCCTCGGAAAAACCACTCTCCAAAGATTAAAGAGAATAAAACCCAGTGCTCACACAAAGCAGAGATCCCGCCTATTAACCCCAGCTGGCCTAGAGAATCTCATACTTTCCATGGCCTTGGGGAAAATACACAGAATATCCATAGACGGAACAGAAATCAGTGACCTCAGCTGCCACTTGAAGAAACTAGAAAAAGAAGAGGAAATTAAACCCAAAGTAAGTAGAAGAAAGGAAATAATAAGAATCAGAGCAGAACTCAGTGATACAGAAGGAAAAAAGTGGAGAGAAATCAATGAAACCAAAAGTTGGTCTTTGAAAAGACCAACAAAACTGATAAACCTCTAGCCAGATTGATCAAAAGAAAGAAGAGAGAAGACAGAAGTTACCAGCATCAGGAACGGGACAGGTGCATCCCTACAAATTCTCCAGATGAGTAAGAGAGTTTAGTAAGGTTTCAGGACACAAGATCAATGTACGGAATGGGGCGCCTGGTGGCTCAGTTGGTTGAGCGGCCTGACTTCGGCTCAGGTCGTGATCTCATGGTCTGTGAGTTCGAGCCCCGCGTCGGGCTCTGTGCTGATGGCTCGGAGCCTGGAGCCTGCTTCGGAGTCTGTATCTCCCTCTCTCTCTGCCCCTCCCCAACTCATGCTCTGTCTCTATGTTTCTCAAAAATAAATAGAAATTTAAAAAAAAATTAAAAAAAAACAATGTACGGAAGTTAACTGTATTTCTGAATACTGGCCACCAACCATCAGAAATTAACATTAGAAAGAATAAGCCATCCGTAGAGTATCAAAAATGAAATGCTTAAGGAAAAATCTGATTTTTAAAAATGCTAAACACACACAGAAAACTATAAAACATTGCCATGCGAACTTAATGATGACCTAGATAAATAGGAAGATACGGAGTGTGCATGGGTCGTAATACGCATTCGAGCGAAGACGACGGGTTCCCCCATTAGAGCCACAGATTCGGTGCAATCTCGTTCTAAATGACAACACGCTTTCTGTTGGAAATTGATAAGCTGATTCTAAAATTCATATAGAAATGCGCGTGAAGAAATTAGAATCGCTGAAACCATTTTTAAAAATAGTTGGTTGATCTCAAGATTTATTATAAAGCTACAGCCATCAGGACAGTGTGGTATTGCATCAGTATCAACACACAGATCGATGGGATAAAATAGAGCCCAGAAATAGACCCACACGCATATGGATAATTGGGGCTTTTTTCAGTAAAGGTGCAGAGGCAATTCAGTGGGGAGAGAATAACCTTTTCAACAAATGGTGCTAAAGCAGTTGGATATCCATAGACCAAAAAAAGCGAGCTTCTCTTCATACCTTGCACAGTGGATAAAAATTAAAACTGGTGAAAGTGTACAACCATAAACCCTCTATCAGAAACCGTCTGTGTCCTTGAGTAGGCAAAGGTTTTTATGCAACACCAAAAGCACAGTCCACACAATAACAAATTGATAGATTGGACTTCATCGAAATTTAGAACATCTGCTCTTTGAAAGATACCAGGAATCAAATGAAGAGACAAGGCACACACCCAGAGAACAACAGTTACAAGGCATATATCCGATAAAGACTTTGTTTCCCCAATACTTAAAGGACATAGAAAAAGAAATTAATTATCCAATTTTTAGCAGCAAAATATTTGAATAGATACTTCACCAAAGATGTCAAAGAAGTTATGAAAAGATGCCCGATGTCATAAGTCATCAGGGAAATGCAAATTCAAATGACGGCGAGCCCCCACTGCACGTCTACTAGAAAGTCTACGGTTGAAAAGATTTTCCATACAAGTGTTATGTGTCCGTGGGGGAACCTAGAACTCTCAGAGTAAGGGTCGTGTAAAATGTTACGGCTATTTGGAAAAAAATTGTGAATTCCTAAAGTCAAACCACATGATCTATCCATTCCAGACTTGAGTGTTTGCATTTATACAAGCATGTGTTCTTGCCAAAGACTTGGATTCCAGTATTTCTAGTAGCTTTCTAGTAATGTTCAAAGACAGGAAACAACGAAACAGTCCATCAACCGGTGAATGGATAAGTCATGGTACATCCACACAGTGGAACACTTCTCAGAAATATAAAAAGCAATGAACGATTGATACACGCTACATGAATGAAGCTCAAACTAATTATGCTAAATGCAAGAAGCCAGATTTCCACCCCTCCTAAAAGTAAGAGAGTAATACGATATGATTCCATTTCTATAAAATTCTAGAAAATGCAAACTAATCTATTGTGCCTAGGCACAGTGTGGGAAGGGGCACAGGAGGGACAGAGGGGAGGGATACAAAGGCACCCCGAGGAAACTTTTACGGTAATGGATGTGTTCGTCACCTGCGTGGCTCTGACGATGTCTCGGTTTGCTCAGGCTGCTACTACAAAGTACCACACGCTGAGTGGATTAAACCACAGAAACCTGTCTTCTGATATTCCCAGAGGCTGGAAGTCTGAGATCAAGGCGTCGGCAGAGTTGGTCCCTCCTACGGGCTCTCTCCGGCGTGTAGACGGCCGTCTCCTCCCCGTGTCCTCACCTGGTCTTTCTCTGTGTCCTCATGTCTTCTTATAAGGACACCCATGATATTGAGTCAGGGCCCACCCTAGCGACGTCATTGCAACTGAACTGCCTCTTCCAAGCCCTTGTCTCCAAATGTAGTCACTTATTGGTGTATACGGGTTAGGACCTCAGCCTTGGAATGGGGGGAGTATCATTCACTTCCTCCTAGCTATACCTCGATAAAGCTGACTTTTAGAAAATACTACTCGCAGATTCTTTTGTTTGTGGTTATTTAATGAGGTCTTCCACTGCGTGCAGTTTGGCTCATCCAAGTATGGCTGGAGCAGAACTAACTGGGAATGAAACAGTTTTCAATGAGAAGCCCTGCCCGTATGTTTCTTTTCCACAATTACTTGTAATCTTTCATGCTCTTCTGTGCTCGCTTCGCCCTGGAGATGACTGCCCAGAGTTCCACACGGAGAGCGAGGACTCTCTGGTCCTGAGAAACAGGTGGCGGGTGAAGGCCGCCGTTTCCACGCTGGGCTCATGCCGGCAGGGGAACACTTGTTAGCCACTTACCTGGACTTTTCAGATGCTCTGGTAGCTGAGCAGCCTCCCCGAGAGTCCTCCTGGACCCAAATCCAGGAGGAAGTGCTCCTCCGTAAGCACCTGACACTTCCCGGAGAGAAGAGCTAAACTCGCCATCCTCCTCGGTCTGTCCGCAAACGCCCCCAATCGTGCGTGGTGCCACAGTCATTTTCAAGAAAAGGCCGATGTCTTCCAGATTTCTCCTCCTCCCTCCCTCCTTCCCAGAAGGGGTCTTTGCTCCCTTATTTGCCTCTGGAACCCTGGGGCGTGCATCCGCCCAGGAATCGTTGGACAGGACACCCCCCCAACCCCCCGCTTTAGGGCAGCATTGGGGCTTGCTTTGGTCCAGATGACACTTGGCTCAGAGAAATGATAGAGCCAGGGAGAGAAGGACTCTGTCCAGTCCAAATACGTCAGTCGCCAAGGACAGCCCTTGTGGAAGCAGCCCGTTCCCCGTCGCTCTGCCTCATTAATTAATCTGTTTGTTTCCTTCGCACCACTTAGCACACACGTCTGTGTCAGTCGCTGGAACGGAGGCCCAATAAAGCAGGGCCTTGCTTTCCTCATCCATTACGGTGTCCCAAACACCTAACCAAACCTGACACACGCCGCGTGCTCAGTAAATGCGGTTTTATTTTTTAATGAATACATTGGGCTGTGAACTTTTATGGGAAGTCCTGAACTTCTGGAACGCTCCTACCTAAAGCACACCCAAGCACTGGGTCCAACTTGTTCGTGCCTCTTCTATCTACTGCGGTTCCGTGAAAATTTCTGTTTAAAGAAAAAAGGAATATCCTCATTTTTTGAGTGTCTACAAGTCACGAATGTAGGCTTAAAGTAAGAGAGACATCACACCATTTTTATTGGACTTTTTTGCAAGCCCAAGCGGGGATGCCCTTCGAGATGCTGGTCCCTTTAAGATCCCACAAACGGCGTCTGCAAATATTTTCTACATCGTTGTGTGTGAAGAACATTTCACGAACCAACGAATGTGCCGATTCCCGAGTCTGAGGGAGGAGGTTGGACCAGAGAGGCTCTATCGGGTTTAATTGGTGCCCCTCTCTCTCTCCTCTTCGTTCATCTGAGGCTGGCAGGACGGGCGTATGCCGCCCAGAAAGAGAGCAAAAGAAAAGCAGATGGGGACAAAATAGGGCCAGAGGCGGCCTGGAGGAAATCTGCTGTCTGCAGACCATGGAACAGGCTGGAAGGTGCCAGCAGTGACAAGGTGGGTGCCGGGGGCTGGAGAGCAGGAAGCAAGCTCCATGCCAGGAACGGGGAGAGAGAGCTGGCTGCTTCTCCCAGGTACAAATGGCTCCTGATTTTTCCATCGTTATACTCTGTTATGAGCAGTTGGAACCTCGCCAGGGTGATTTAACAGTCCAGACCAGGTTTGCTTTCTCGATGACAAAACCCACGGCTACACCGGGACGTGGTGTTGTGCAGGAGACACACTCCCCACCCACCAGCTGGGTGATGATGGAGTGGTCTCCACGCTGTCTCCTTCGGTCTCTCTCTCTCCCTGTCCCAAGCACAAGACTCAGGACAAAATCGTAGGATTGGCGCCTGGACTTGCTGGATTTCTCAAAGCGGTGCCTTCAGGCTGCAAAGGAAACACGAGCAACCTCTCTGAGCTCAGCTCCAGCCCCGCCTCGAAGGCCGGAGTCGTAGGGTCCAGGCGGGGGCCAGCGCCTGCTCCCCTGGGAGAGAGCGCCGGCTGACCACCGAGCCTCATCTCCACACGAGCGTCGTCCTCTGCAGCCCTGATAAAATGAGACGGGACGGGAACGACCAGCAGGCAGAGGGGCACATACTGAAATCACACACCGGGTTCCCGTTGGGAAAATGCTAGAAGGCTGCCCTCAAAAAAAAAAAAAAAAAAAATCTCACAAGAGACTATTTCCGGCGCTAAGTGTCCCGGACCTCAGCTCTTTCTGGGTAACTTGGGTACCATTTAATCCACTCACCTCAGCCCTTCGAGAATCTACTCGCACGAGTCGTACCGCCGGAGGCCAGCCTCCACTGGGGCGGCCCCGAGAACAAGGCCGTTCCTTGCCTGGCCGGGTGGCCTGGTCCTACTTTGAAGAGCTCAGACTTTTAGAAGCTCCTTTCTTTTATCGGTTGAAAACCTATTTCTCCGCAATGTCGATTCTGCCCTCAAGGTCACACAGAGAAATGAGTTCTTTCCCTTCCATCGAAATATCCATCCCACATTCAAAGGCGGCTACCGTGCCGACTACTCGACTTTCCTACTCCAGGATAAACGCTGCTTGCTGCTTCCACCCTCTTCAAAATCTGTTTAGATTTATAAATGATGGTTTTAAATACACGATCAAACATGAAAGGCAGCACGGTATACAGGTGAGCCTGTGAGTTCCCCGATTCCGGCCACTCAAACGCTCTCTGGTCTGAGGAGTTTCTAGAATCTGCCTTTCTCCCATTTTGAAATTGGAGCGTGTCCTTGTCTCTGATGTTCCGGTGGCTCCCGCATTCCCCATGATTCCTCATGTTGCCAAGGGCTGTCTCTGTGCCAGGATGTGATTGGCTAAGAACTGGAGACGTGAGTGTGTCCCCGCGAGGCTCTAGAGGGTTCTTCTTCCTGCTCGATTCAAAGCGTTGTGCACGGGTCCGCTGTTCTTCCAGATCGACTCCGTCAGGACAAACGTGCTCCTTGCCCATTTTACTGGTGATAGAGGAAGGCTCGGAGTCCTAAGTGATTCCCAGGGGCCCACGGCCAGTTGGCGAAGGGCCCTCCATCTTACCCGAAACCTTCAAGCCCCTCCGCCCCACGCTGAACCTCGTCCCTCGAAAGAATGACTCTTCACCCTTCTGGAAGGCACTCCCATGCGGCAGCTGCAGAGACAAAGGCTGTCCGTCCATCACCTGCCTCCATCCATAGATGGGGAGGGGACCAGAGGTGCCACCGCCGAGGGGACTTAGAGGCTGCAGAGAAGGATGAGCCAGAGTCCTGAAGGGGTGCCTTTTGCTCTCCGATTCCTCCCGCCCCCGGCAGCCCTCGGACCTCTTACTCAGGGGGAGCATTACTTCCGCTTCATACCAGAATCCTCAAGGCAGCCCCCAGTCTGTCCCCGCCGGTGCTAGCATGGAGGCAGGGACCTCTGGCGACAAATGAGGCGTGCGTGGAGTCTCAAAAGAGGCCCGAAGGTGGCAGGAGCCGGAACTTCCCAGTGACTTTTATGTCCCCTTTCCGAACGGCTGTAAAGAAAACAAGACATAAAATACCTCCCCTGTATAATTCGCTGGTTATAGGTGGTTTCATCACCTTTTTTTTTAACGGCGATCAAAAGTGACCTTTATGTTTCCCTCACGGCTGGTCCAGCACGCCCGGAGAAAGCTGGGGGAGCTGAGGAGGTGGGGCGGCCCCGGAGCAGGGGCTCACCCCCCTTCCCTCGCTGAGGCCTGGCAGGGGCAGGGGGGGGGGGGCGAGATGCGGGCCAGCCTCACGGCTGAGCTCTGCCCGCAGGCTGCCCCCACGGACCTGCCATCTGAGGAGGCTTCCACCCGGCCACTCCCAAAGGGAAGGCGAGCGGGCCCCCCCGAATTTGAATTTAGGGCTGAAAGGACCAGGCATGGTATAGAGATATAAATAGAGATGGAGGTAGAGGCGAGATCAGGCCCCATCCCGCCTCCCCTGCACACCTGGTGTGAGCTCAGGCCCCGTCCCGCCTCCCCTGCACACCTGGTGTGAGCTCAGGCCCCGTCCCGCCTCCCCGGCACACCTGGTGTGAGCTCAGGCCCCGTCCCGCCTCTCCCCCACACCTGGTGTGAGCTCAGGCCCCGTCCCGCCTCCCCGCGCACACCTGGTGTGAGCTCAGGCCCCGTCCCGCCTCCCCTGCACACCTGGTGTGAGCTCAGGCCCCGTCCCGCCTCCCCTGCACACCTGGTGTGAGCTCAGGCCCCGTCCCGCCTCCCCTGCACACCTGGTGTGAGCTCAGGCCCCGTCCCGCCTCCCCGGCACACCTGGTGTGAGCTCAGGCCCCGTCCCGCCTCCCCTGCACACCTGGTGTGAGCTCAGGCCCCGTCCCGCCTCTCCCCCACACCTGGTGTGAGCTCAGGCCCCGTCCCGCCTCCCCTGCACACCTGGTGTGAGCTCAGGCCCCGTCCCGCCTCCCCTGCACACCTGGTGTGAGCTCAGGCCCCGTCCCGCCTCCCCTGCACACCTGGTGTGAGCTCAGGCCCCGTCCCGCCTCCCCTGCACACCTGGTGTGAGCTCAGGCCCCGTCCCGCCTCCCCGCACACCTGGTGTGAGCTCAGGCCCCGTCCCGCCTCCCCGGCACACCTGGTGTGAGCTCAGGCCCCGTCCCGCCTCCCCTGCACACCTGCTGTGAGACAGCCCTGCTCGCACCCTCCTGCCTCACCTAGCCGGCACCTAGTGACCTGCTGCTTTGTGCTCATGGAAGGCTGCCGTTCTCTGGTTGATTTTGTGCTTCCTTGCTCATTTATTTTTCTATAATTAGGGAAGAGAAATCATCTCAAAACTCTGCTAGAATGTGATTTAAATATTTAAGCCACCAGGGCAAGCATTTGTTGATTGCTATTTATATTTATATAAATTTATTAAATTTAACTTAATTTATTTTTAATATAAATTAGAGTGAATTAAGCAACATTTATTAAACGTTAAAGAATGTCGAGCTATTAAATTATACTTGCACGTGACGTAATTACAAGCCCACGGGAGTTTGCGAAAACAGCGCAGACAGGTGCCAACGGGTCCTGGCCCCAGTTCCCCCCGAAGACGACATCTTACACGACCAGGGAAGAAAACCCAAGGCAGAAAATCATAGTGAAGCAATCTGCAGGCGAGAGAAGATTTCGCCGGCTTCTCCACGTGCTCGTGTGCATGTCTGCGTGTGTGATGGAGAGCGCATGTCTGTATAGTAGTGTGTGCATGTGTGTGCATGCATGCACGTCCATCTGTGTGTGCGTGTCCCCGTGCACGCGTGCATGCCTGTGTCTCTCTGTGTGCTTGTATGTGGTTCTGCACAATTTTACCACACGCACAGACCCCCACGGCCACCCCCTCGCAGACCCCCGAGGCCACCCCCGTGCAGACCCCGCGGCCACCCCCGCGCAGGTACAGAACAGTTCCGTCACGAGGAGGACCCTCGCCCGTGACACCTGCTGGTCATTGTGAGTTTGTGTGCACGGACGCCCAGGAGGACCTGCTCCCGTCGGTGTCCGAGGCACGGCCAGGCCCCCCGTGGCACTTCCCCGGGGCAGGTGCCCACCGTGTGTGCTGAACAAACAACTCTCTACCCGTGGGAATTCCTCAGCAGCCTTGGATGCGGACGGACCCACATGTCGCCCCGGCGTGGCGCACCAGGCCACCTCCTAAGACCACTCGGCACCAGATGAGGTGAGGGGGACGAAGGCCGAGCAGCCCCCAGAAACCCACCTGCTCCACGCCACCCCTCGCCGCCCGCCACACTCACCCAGCCACCACCCGCCGCTCCGGTGATGTAAGGCCCCCTCAGGTACGGGTGGGTACAATGACAGCCAAGTGACCCAGCCCCGCGAGGGCCTCTCGGCTCTCGGCGGGGACAAGGAAAGCAGCAATACTGTGGATGCTGTGAACGCTGTGGACGCTGTGGACAGCTGTGGGCAGCTGGCGCTGTCTTCCTGTGAATCCCTCACTGCCGACGCAGGGTTGGAGGACCCCCCGCGTCCTCACACTCTGCAATCGGGCAACTCTTGGCCAATTTCTTCCTCCCCGTCCTTCAGAGGTACCTGGGAGTTCACGTCAAGGTAACACCACCCAGGTGAGGTGTTGGAGAAGCCCCGTGTGACAGCTCCCGGGCCCATCCTGGGCTCCACAAGAACAGAGCCCACTCAGCGTGGGCCCCGGAGCCTCCACCTCCAGGCCCTTGGTTCCTTTTGCCTCCTTCTCGAACCTGCTTAGGGCCCCAGCTCATACCCCTCTCCCAGGGCCCCCCGTGGCACCCATGAGGACGGAGTTCACAGCTCCTCTCTGTGGCTAGTCAGTGGTTTCCGGTCCCCACGGCCGCCGTGTCCATGGCAACGGCAGCTCTCAGCCTTCCCCACCTCAGTAATCCCTTCCGGTCCCAGACTGCAAAGGGAACAGAGACCACTGGCCTCTCCGGGGCCTCAAACGCCCCCTGAGATCACAGTCTTGGAAAGCCGCCAGCGTGACCCCGAGCGTAAAATGCACACATCAGATATTGTCAGCACGGAATCTGTTCTCCAGGGGGAGCAGGGGAAGGAGACGCTTGCTTTTTAAAAACACGGTTAAAGCAACGCAGCAGGGACTCCCTCCGTGGGTGGGGAGTGGCCATTTGGGACCTCCCCATCCCTAAGGAGTCTGAGCAGGTCTGGGCCCCGACTCTATTTCTCCATGGCCCCTTCACGCCATCTGTAGGTGCTGGAGCTGGGACAGAGCAAGACCCAAGTGCCCGAAGCATCGGTGGGGGTTACCGAGTCGGGGACAGTCACTTTATCAGTGAGGGTGGCTGCATCTGTTGGATAATCTATGCCCCCCAGACAAAGTCAGAGGGATACCCCTGACCCGCAGCTCCACACTTCTCTGTGGACTCCAATCATGCACCTACGATTCCAGAAGCTTCTTGAAAGCTGAGACCGTGTTTGCAGCCCCATCATTTACCCCACGCTTGGCACGCGGAATACCTACAGTTAACAATACTGTATCATGTGTCTTAAAATACATTAACGGCAGGGGGGGCTGGGGAGGGCACCTGGCGGGCTCAGTCAGTCGAGCACCTGACTCTTGGTTTCGGCTCAGGTCATGATCTCATGGTTCAGGAGAGCCCCACATCAGGCTCTGCACTGACAGCTCGGAGCCTGCTTGAAATTCTCTCTTTCTCTCTCTCTCTGTCTGCCCCTTCCCTGCTCAAGCTCTCTCTCTTTCTCTTAACATCAACTTACAAAAAATAAACAAATAAAATACATCAAGAGGGTTAATCTCGTGTTCCATACTTTTCAAAACCCTACACACGCAGAAGAACACAAGGACGTTTTTGGAGATGATGGATAGATATATTTAGTACCTTGACAGTATCACAGGGGTTTGCATGTGTCCAAACACGTCAAAACGTGTATCCCACTTGTGGGCAGATATTTGTACATCACGTATGCTTCGCTACAGCTAAAGAAGAGAGTGTTCTGGAAGTGTAGTTGTCAAATGAATGAAAGAATTAGAAATCAACCCAATTCGTGGGCTAATCTGATGGCTGGGACAAAGATAAACCTTTGTGGCTATTTGGTGGATATTTAGGGTCTGGCCTGTGGCCACCCACACCCCCCCGCCCCCCATCACCTTCCCAGTCTTTCTCAGAGCTGTGAGTCTCCAGCTCCTGCAGGAGGGACCTGCTGCCTGCCCGGGACACTCACTCCGTCCAGGGGACACTAACCATCATAAAGCCATTCTTCACGTTAAGCCAAACCTACCGCATTAAGACTCAAAGCCGCTAAAGTTCAAAGAAGACATAACTGTGTCATTTGATTCGTTCAGCAGAGAGCGGGTCAGACGGAAAGGTTACGGTGCTCTCGAAAATATTCCGACAACACTTTTTTCTAATTTTAATGCTATCATTTCGCCTTTTCAGAGAAAGGATTTCTATTTATCAGCAATGAATAAATGCTTCCGAAATCTGGGATTACTGACTCTGACCTTTCCTTTATCGGCAGGTACTAAAATGAATGGGTGGATGACAGAAATGTAATTTGAGGGCCACGAGATTTACGAGGAGGCAGCGCACCGAGGGGAAGGCGGCGATGACTTGAGAGAGGGGCCGGGCGGAGAGAGGAAACTCCTCAACGGTTTTCCCGGACTGGCGGCTTTGGAAACGAGGGTGGGGGCGTTTGTGGCAGAGAGTAGAGACCCACCCTAAGGTGCTCTGGATGAGAAAGTGGGTGCCTGAGTTAATCCCCATGAATTAACTGAGAAGCCCCCATAAAACCTGCAGCTCTGTGCCTGACACGGGCGCCACTCAGTCGGTACTGGACGTCGCCACTGTCATCATCCCCCAGCCGCGGTGAAAGGCGGCAGAAAGCCCACGGTGAGCCCTGCGTGCTGCCTACCACCCTCCCCTTCCTTTCGAAACCCTGCAGTCACTCGGCTGCAAAGCCAGGCCTCCCTCTTCTTGCCACTTTTGCGTCTATCAGTATCAGGGGCTGAACTGTGTCCCCAGAGGGACTCGTTCAAATCCTAACCCCGCATGCCTGTGTGCGTGCCTCTATTTAGAAACAGGGTCATTGCCGATGCCATCGAGTTAAGATGAGGTTGTACTGGATTAGGTTGGGCCCCACTCCAATGACGGGCGTCCCCGTGAGAAGGGGAGAGGTTTGCACGCAGACAGAGACACCACAGGGGGAAGAGGTCCTGTGAGGACGGAGGGGGCCGGTGGTGCCACCGCCAGCCCAGGAACACCGGCGACAACGGAAGCGGGAAGCGGGGGAGGATCCTCCCGGGGACCTTCTGCCCACACCTTGGTGTCAAACTTCCGACCTCCGGGACGGTGACAGAATGTATCTCAGGTGCCCAGGCAGCTACCACGTGCCAGGCACTGTGTTCCTTCTGGGGGGGGGGGGGGCAGCGGGGGAGTGCTCGAGGACCCCGCAGCGAGGGCAGGAACAAACCCACAAGTGTCCGTGTGATTTGGGATCGGTCCTACAAGTCGAGCCAAGAGAGTAGAGCGGGCCCTGGCTGACGGAGTTCAGAACAACTTACGTCCTGAGAAAAATCCCCTTTTCTCGTTCCTTATAGCAAATCCCCGAAAGTAACAATTACTCAGCCAAGTCCTCTTAGCCTGCGATGAAACCCAGAAGGTAGTGGGTTCCCCGCCAGGGGCTTGACCTCAGGGGGGTACGTACCAGGTGGGCTGTGAGGTGTCCCATGAGATGCTTACATTGGCCACCAGGGTCCTGGGTTCAAACGACTGTGAGAAACACTGTCCACTTAGGGCTGGGCTCCCGCCCGCACAGAAACAGCCTTAAGATATAACAGACACGTTCCGACAGAGACCTCAAAGCCCCTTCCCAGCGCCCAGAAAACCAATCGAGGCCCCGTGGCGAGTGCTGCCCTCTGTCATTAGAAAAACCCCCGGACAGAGTGAGTGCCCCAAGAGCATCCTGGGGACCCCAGATGACTGACAGCTGGCCCAGCTGACCAGAAAACGGCGCCCCCACCCCCGACACCCGTGGGGGCTCAGGGGCAGCTAAGATGTGTCCCCCGGGGAAGTCGCGCTCAGAGAGAAATCATTTCTAAATTGTAGGGCGAAGTTCACTATTGAAAGCATTCGTTTTGACGGATATCCGAAGCTGCACAAAGATGAGCTCACGCATCTAACGTCAGGGAATGATAACGGACGTATCAAGGCACCTGCACCCCGCCCAGCACCTGGGAGAAGTGGGGAGGCTCCAAGTCGGAGGCCACAGGAGCGAGAGCACGGGCTGGTCACCCCTGAGCTGCTCCCGCAGAACGCAAGGGCATGGGCTCCGCACTGCGCGCCCCCATGTGCCATCTGAGCCGGCTTCCCCGGTCACCGATGTGACAAGGTGAATGAAGCAAACAGCCGGAAGGTTTGCGACCCGGAGTGGAGCTTCTCAGGGCTCGCTTACAGATCGCATGTCGGAGAAGGGACTCGCTGTCGGGCCCCGCCTCCCAGATGCCCGTTAAGGCATGTGGTGGGCTCGTGGCTGTGCTCCTATGTGGCCAGTTTGTCTGTCTCTGTTCAGAGTCCCCTTATTCTCAACTGGGACCTCAGCCGACGTCTCATCGGTCCGGATGGCTCTGCCCTGGAGGCCCGGACGAGGCTCTCAGGTAATGGGAGAAGGTGTTCGACCCTCGGCCAGGACAAGGCGGTCAGGAGTGAGACACGCTGCTTAGGGGAACACGTTACAGACTTGGCGAGTCTTCGCAGAGCACCTGCTCGGCGCCGGGCGGGTTTCAGGGGCCTGAGACAGAGCAGTGAACAGAGCACACGAGTCGCTGTCCTTCTGTGCAGGATTAGTACCCCCGGGAAGGGAAGGAACCGAGCCCACGCGTCACGTGAACCCCCTTAAAATTACAGGAAAGAGGGGCGCCTGGCTGGCTCAGTCGGTTGAGCGTCTGGCTTCAGCTGAGTTCATGATCTCACAGTTCGTGAGTTCAAGCCCCACGTGGGGTTCTGTGCTGACAGCTCAGAGCCTGGAGTCTGCTTCGGATTCTGTGTCTCCCTCGCTTTCTGCCCCCCCCCCACTCACACTCTGTTTCTCTCTCTCTCTCAAATATAAATAAACATTAAAAAATAATAATAATAATAATAATAATTAAAGGAAATAAATCTGGTTATTCGAATATGGCAAACCACACAGTAAAACGTGAGTAACATCTTCTCAGCCGCTGAGTCTAAAGCGAAGGAAGGGTCTTCAACCAGGAAGCCGTCAGGTGGGGGTTCGTCACCAAGATGCACGGCCGGTTTTGCGACCGATTCTGAACAGGTGATATACACGTGAGGGAGAGAATTCCAAAGGGACCGAAGGTCAAACGTGACGAGGAAACTTCTCATGCTTTACTCTGGACAAGCTGTGTACCCATACACATCTGTGCGCACACACGCGTCCCTCCCCAGCACGAGCAGTGCATCTTCACACACAGGGGGCGTGTCGCGTGGCTGTCTCACGGTGGGCCCTGAAGACTGTACCGGGCGCATGTGCCTAGCTCCGCCTCCTTCTTTCAAGGCTCCAGAGGGTTCCGTTGCCAGGATGCACCATGAGGGATGCATCCGGCCCCTGCTGGTGGACATTCGGATCTTTTCACCTTTTTCCTGCAGTGGATATTCTCATGCACACGTCAACCCTGTGCTTAGACTCGCTGAAGCAAAGGCTGTGTGCATCGTAAATTTTGATAGATGTCGGTAAACTTTCCTGCCCGCAAAAAAGGTTATTCCGATTTACATTCCCACCACAAAAACGACTGTTTGCTTACCATCTTGGTCAATCCAATAGATTAAAACATGCTCACTCCAAAGAGGGTTCGATACTAAGGATGAGGTCACTCGCTTTTCGTGCATGGAAGAGCCACCGCTACTCCCTCTGCTGTGCAATGCGTCCTTGGATGACGGCCTGAGAAGTCCAGAGTCCTGGCCTGTCCTCCTTCCCCCGGCCGCCGCCACCAGCCCAGGTGACATGCCCTGCCCCCGTCACCACCTGCCTTCCTGCTTCCAGAAATCATGGGGCACACTTTGACAGGAAATTGGAACGAGTTCTCTTGTGATGGATGTGTGCCCTCCTCAACACAGCTGACAGCACCCTCGCGACTTTCAGGACCGGAGTTTGAGCCAAGAGCTCTGGAGGTGTCACGGGAGCCAGTGGGAGGAGGGAGTGCAGGGAGAGAGGTGCGGGGCCCCCACACTGCATGCAGGCCCCGCTGTAACGCTGTCCCCCAGAGTGCTGCCCGCCCAGCTCGGGGCAGGCTCCTCGGCTGCGTGTCCGGGGCGCACAGCTGTGTCCTGCTGACCTATTCGCACTGATGCATCCGGCCTTACAGAAGCCCCTGCTGCTCCGGGACCTCCCCCAGCCCCGCAAGCCACAGTGAACAAGGGCGCGATGGCCCCGCCTCCTGGGGCCTCGCTGCGGTCCCCGAAGGCCCGACCCTGCAGGAGCCCTCAGTCTGCAGAGCAGGCATCATTGACGAATGCAAAACGGGCTGCAGACCTTGGTGAGACAGTGTGAGGAGGAGGAGAAGGGGACAGGTCCACGCTGGCCAGGGGGCACCGGGGCAAAGGCAGCCCCGGCCAGCTGGGCAGGACGGGCAGTGCAGCCCAGGGGCCGCTGGGGACCCGCATGGCCCACGGGACCGGGACACCCCAGGGGAACTCTACGGTTTACAGGATGGAGTCGGGAGGAGGCGGCAGCTTAGAAGTTAGCAGGCCAGTACAGGAACCTCAAACAGGATGGGAGGAAGGTTCTGGTCCAGCAGAAAGGGGCAAACTTGAGGGAGGGGCTGGACCCGGAGGCAGTCGAAGACAGAATGAACAAGATGGTGGGTGGGGGTAGCGTGACGAGCTGGAGCCGGAAGGTGTCGAGTGTAGGCGGTAAGACTCTAACCTGGCCCAGGAGGAGTCTGGCCTTTGTCCGCAGCTCCTGGGACGCGATCCCTAAGAGTGTCCGTGACTATACGGGGCCTGGGCCGCCAGACCGCCTAACGCTGTGGCTTAGGGTAGCAGCTTTGGGTTGGAGGGTATCGGCTCAGCCTCGGCAGGGGCTGGAGCCCAACGTCAACCACGTGGGTGACCAACTGGGTCTATGTAACTGGGTGGACCTCAAAAGGGACACTGGACCCCAAGGTTCGAGGCAGCTTCATGGGTCACCAATACCCCACGTCTTATGGTCACACGTCATGTCTTCGCCTGGGAGGATTTAGTGCTATCCACACCTTCGATGGAAGCTTCTGGAACTTCACTGGACTTGGGCCCACACATCCCTTTCCTGGGCTGATTTTAATCCGCACCTTTTCGCTGTTATAAGGCATACCCAAGAATAGAACAGCTTTCAGAGATGGCTGCAAGGCCCAGACGTGAGGGTGGTCTTTGGGACTGCCCCTGACACCGCAGCCCGCAGCCCCAACTGGGGTCCAGGCCGCGCCACGGGGACCCAGGCCTCACGCAGGGATGGCCCTGGGAGAGGGCGCGTGCGCGGCATTCTCGGTGTCGCACTGAGAGGCGAGCGGAAACTATGCCAAGGCGAGCTCACACGTACCGGTGGCTCGGGAGAAAGATGCGGCAAGGGGCAGCCCAGCGACCGCGAGCACAGCGCCGTGGAGGAAGGCGCCGTCTGACCCAGACCCGGACAGCGGCCAGAGAACCCGCGGCCGCGGAGAGGAGGCTCCAGGAAGGCTCTGCAGGGCGTGCCGTCTGTGGCAGTTCATCACATCCGCCCCGCGGCTTAAAAGCCAGCTGGGGACCGCATGCCGACGGACGGGTCGGGCTGCCTTCCAATAAAACTTTATTTATAAAAACCGATGGGTCTGATCGGGCCCTACAACTGTACTTGGCCCGTCCCTGGTCTGAGGTTACAAAGCCCGTGAGCGGCCTTGCTGGGACCTCCCCGTGAGTTTATCTGAACTGCTTCTTCCCCGAGCATTGTCCGCCCCGGCTGGAATCCTCTGGACGCAACCTAGCTCCAGCCGCCCCCCTTTCAGCGCGTGGCCTGCCCAGCTCGGGGAGGACTCACGTATCCATCTCCCCTCCTTCGGACACGAGCCTGTAAACACCGCTAACACTGCACAGCGTCGGGACGGGCGCTCATGCCGGCTCCGCAGGCGCCCCCAGCTGGCACACGACACCCTCACCGCGTCAGCGGGCCGCCGGCTCGGGGACCCGGGCTCACCACCTTACATGTTACCCTGTGAAGTCTCATCCTGTTAGAATCGATTCTATCACTTGAGACTGTCAGAGCTGCTTTAAATCCTGGTTCTGTCGCCTGAGATTCTCTCCCCGCTCTGAGCCATCACGGGAGGCCTCGAGGGAGGGGGCTGAGGACGTGGACTCGGGCCGGGCGGCCTGCGCAACAGTCCTGACACACGCATGAGGGGATGTGTGGCCCTAAGCGAGTTACTGGGCGCTTCTGTGCCTCGGGTTCCCTGGCTGTCAAGGGGGATGTTGACCCTTCTTCAGAGGGTTGTGTGAGGGAGGTGAGGAAGACATGGGGGGGGTGGCAGAGGTTCATTAAGTAACGGAGCCTTTAGACGGGGCTCCAGCTCTCAGAAAGAGCTCTCTCTAAGGACGCGCTGGAACCAAGTCGCCAGAGAAAATCTGTTCTCGGTGCCGACATCACAGCCCTGAGGCGTCACACCGGAGACCCCCCCCAAGTCAGCCAACCCTCCCCGGGTGCCACCGGTCAGCCGGCACAGAGCGAGTCCAACTAGGGTTCTAGCAAGGACGGCGAGGCGGCTGTAACGTGAGAGACCTTCCCGGAGGAAGAACCTAGAACAGGACTCTGACGGTGGAACAGGTGCCTGCGGTCCTGGCGTCCCCCGGTAAGGCCCGGCCCCTCCGCTGAGTGTCTGGGAAATGCGGCCACGCGGGGTGCCCCAGAATCTCAGTCAGACCCCCAGCAGCACACTTACTGCACGCCAGCCACGGGTTACGTGCTTGGGCCGTGATGCTCACGTAATTCACCATCTCCCAGAAGCAGGGCGCTAACCTCATCCCTCTGTGGGCAGGGGTCCTCCCGGAACCTCAGTGTCTTTCTCTGTAAGGTGAGGGTGGTGGCACTTTCTCCCCCACGAGAGGCTTGTGAGGGTTATTGGGAGTAAACCCATAAAACCTACTCAGCAGTGACGGGCCTTAGTGCCACCTGTCACTCCGCATTGCAGCTGGGAAGCCATGGCGCCGGGGAGAGTGAGGCCAACCTCCAAGACTACTCCACCGGCAAGGGGCAGAGAAGGATTTGCCCCGGGAGCCCAGCCCCTGCCCCTGCGTGCCACCACTGCACCCACCCGCCCACCTCTCCTGAGCAAGAGAGTGACGTCCTGCCGGGCCACAGGGCTGGCTGAGGGGACAGTGCCCAGAACCCAAACTCGGCTGCTGCCTTCCTCGCTCTGCTGCAGGTGAAGCCGTATCTTCAGTCCAGATGAATCAGACAATCAATAAACCCTCCTGAGCATCCAGGCGGTAAAAAACAGAAAAACACCTTCGTGCCTGGAGGAGTCGGTAACGAACCCAAGCCAGAGGCTGCGGCTTGTTTGGCCGGATGTGACTGGCTTTAGGAAGGACAGATGGCAGGGCCGACACGTGCCCCCGGCGCTCGGCCCGGGCCGGGGAGAGGCATCGGCGGGACCCAAAGACGTAGGGGTCCCTGTGCTTCTCCGTAGCCAAGGCTCTGGGTCCGGGAGCCCGGGACAGGGACATTTGTCTCTGACAGAGGCAGGAGCTGGCCGCGTTGGGTGAGTGATGGGTATCTTTGCTCTGCACACACACCATTAATCTGGCAGCCAGCTCAGCCCGGGGGAAGACGGGAAGGCTCAGGACGGCTCGGGGTCACCTTTCCCGTCACGGGGTTCTCAGCCAGCCCGGAGAAGCCACTACACGTGCCGGCTCACCCCCAGCTGAAGGTCAGAGACGGCAAACAGCACAAAGCTGGGTAGGCCGGGGGTGCAAACTGGGATCCTCGGTGGGTTCGGGAAGGAGAAAGGGCAGGAGTGACTGAAGTCTGAGGCACAGACCTCCCAGCCCCTCCAGCTGCCACCCTGGAAACCGTGTCCCCGCAGAGGACGCCAAGCAGGGCCCCCCTGCTGGCCCCCACCGGCTCTCAGAGGAGGCAAGACAGGATGGGTAGGGCTGGGATGCAGGGGTACGCCAGGCCAGCCCCCCGAGATCGTTACAAGTGGCGTGACCTTGGTGTCACAACAGACTTGAGTCTATGCTGGCTAGCTGGTAAACGGAACTGTGACCCCAGTTTCCACTTCGGTAAAGCAGGCCAGGGGTGAGTCTGAAGTAACACAGGAAATGCACTCAGCACGGGGGTCCCGGGTGCTGCCCCGACACAGCCTCCAGGCACCTCTCGAGGACAGGGGTCGGAGGGGTGCGGAGGGTCGGGGCTGGCCAGGCAGGGGGGATGTGGTCTGGGCCTCATAGGAAAGGGTGACATTCAAGTTGACGGGGAGGGCGTTCCCAGCCGGAGACCTGAGCCTGCAGGGGTGCGGAGGTGTGAGCAGGCCACTCCGGGGTAGAAAGGGGCCAGGCTAGCCCGGACGTTCTGTCCGCAGGGCAGCCGAGGAACCAGTGGTGCCAGAAGAAGCAGCCGGTCGTGAAGAGCCATGAAAGCCAGAGTGACCCCAAGCCGGGAAGTCCCTAGTGGGCCGGGGGACTCGGTTTCCCCAGAGGTCCCCAGAAGGAAGGACTGAGGGATCAGGTGCATCAGGGGGGCTGGTTCAGAAGCTGGGAAGCGCCGCTGGGAACCGGGACGGACTCGGAGGCGGCAGTATCTGTGGGAGCCCTGAGCTGCAGAGGGGAGCCGGCCGCTCCAAGGGGGGGTTGTGGCCAGGACGCCAGCACAAAGGCAGCTGCCTTCTTTGCTTCTTTTTGAGCGCTCCCGGTGTGCCAGGCCCCGGGCTGGGCACTTCTGGACCCTGAGGAGAACCTGCAAGCAGGCATTATAATCCCTCTTCGCCTGCAAAGAAACGGAAGTTCAGAGAGGGTGGGTAACCTGTCTCAGGTCACTCGGCTGGTAAGCGGCAGGGCGGACTTTGAGCCCAGGTCGTTCTGACCCCAAAACTCACCGTGTGCATGTCCTTCCCTCTCCGGGGAGCCCTGACCGTCTGCGCCCCTCTAGCGCGCTGGAGAGAACTAGGCGGAAGCTAATTACGGTCGATCCCTCGGACCAGCGAGAACAGTAAGTAATCGCTGACGTGAAGTGGGGGAGCAGTTCCAGGTGACATCACTCGGGGCCACGACACCCCTAATATGTGGGTGCTAAAAGCATCCCCGTTTTGTAGATGAGGAAACGGAAGCCCAGAGGTCAGCGGTGCCCCGGGGTGCCCCGCTGGCCAGCGGCGGAGTCTGGAGGAGAGGACGGCCGAGCCCCACCCCCCGCGCACCCATGCCTCCAAGTCTGGCGCTCGAAAAGGCGTGAACCAGAAGGGGCTGACATATCTGTGGGGCCCTGAGAAAATGATTCATGTGACCCAGGCTGGGGAGATAAGAGGACTAAGGCACTGTCTGAACGCACCGTATCCTGCTGGCTGCAGGGTGCAGGCGACTCGGGGTCCACCCGGGCCGTAGGACACGAGGAGGCTCCTCTGATCTCTGCAGCGCGTACGGCCTCTCTGGGGTCTGGAAACGCTCGCCCCCCGCTTCCACCAAGATAATCTCTGGCAGAGACCCGCTCCAGAAACAGCACCTGAGCGCGTGATGGAGGGAGGCTGCTGGGAAGCGTTGCTAGGATACGGGGAGGCGGGGCACAGAGGGCATCAGGACCGGGGAGCACCACTGAACGCCAGCAGGCATGGCGGCCGGCTCCCGGGAGCGGGAGAGTGAAGGGATGGACACCAGTCTCTGGAGTCCGACGAGCTGGATCTTACCCGATGTTGACGGAGGGCTTGAGGATAATTTGAAATCTCATTGGTGGGTGTTTGGGTTTGGTCTTAGGGCCATTCCACTTGGTAAATAGCAAGAAGCTGGACGCCTTCCCTGAGGCACTGGGCGAAGTTTACTGGTGCTGCCCTGGCAGTGAGCAAAAAACACGCAGAAGCCAGAGAGAGAGAGAGAGAGAGCCTCCTCAGGAAGTGCGGGAGGAAGGAGTCACTTGGCCAACCCCCTCCGAGACACGTCCCCCTCCGACAGCACCTACAGTCTAGGTTCCACATAGGAAATAAATATTCCAAGGGCCTGGTTTCCTGGTGGATTTATGCGTCTTCCCTGCTCTCCGCTAACCCCTCCCTGGTCCCAGCACCTAGATGAAAAGGGGGGAGAGACACTGCTAGAACCACGGGTGTTACTTTGCGGGCGGCAGGAGTGTGAGGGTCGAGCTAGAGCTAAGGTGTCAGGGCCCGGAGTCAGCTTAAAAAAAAAAAAAGAATAAAAGCTAAGTCAACCACAGAAAGGTGAAATTTTTCTGCTGCGTAAAAGCTACCATAAACGGAGTTTTGTTTTGTTTTGCTTTGTTTTGTTCCTTAAGGGATTAACCACAAAAATACCTCCAAGTCTTTCATACGGAGACTTAATCTCTATATTAAATAGAGCTCCTATTAAAACCCGTAAGGAAAAGAGTCCCATAGAAAACAGCCCGACAGAAAATGACGGCTCACGAGAAAGGAACTTTAAATGGCTCTTAAATATATGGAAATGTGACCAACGTCACGCATAGTAAGAGAAAAGCAAAATTGCTTTCTTCACTCATCAGCTCCGCAAAGATCAAACACGTGATAACCCTTGCTGAAGTGGTTACCGCAGCGCTCCGGCCCTGCGGCTGGGACCGTGAGTCGGAAAGGTTTTATTGATTGTGACTGAACAATTTCTACCAAAATTCCAAATGAATGTGTCTGATTCGGCAACTTCGCTTCTGGAAACTTACCCTACAGATACACTCCTCGTGTCTGAAATCGCATGGGAGTAATTCTAATTATTATACCATCGCTTTAATGAGCGAAAATCTGGAGGTTGCCTCAATGTCCTTCAACAGAAGCTTTGTTAATTTTATTTTTTGAGAGAGAGAGAGAGAGAGAGAGAGAGAGACCACAAGCAGGGAAGAGGGGCAGAAGGAGAGGGATAGAGAGAGAGAGAGTGAGAGAGAGAGAGAGAGAAATCTTCAGCAAGCTCCACACTCAGCGCCAAGCCTGACACGGGGCTTGATCTCACAACCCTGGCATCAGCCGAAATCAGGGGTTGGACACTCAACCCGCGGAGCCACCCAGGAGCCCCTGAAGCTGGGTTACTTAAATTACAGCCATCTATGTTAGAGCCCAGAATACCTTGTAGCTGATTTTTTTTTTTTAAGAATAAATAAAGTGCACTCAAAAACAATGCCAAACATATGTTCTAAAGTAGAAATGCAGGGTGCGGAATAATGTGGTTGATATGCATCTGTTCCTGCAAAGTAGGGCTGTAGTAAACGCATGAAGAGTCTCCATTAACTGGTAACTGTTAATAAATGAAAAGTTAATGCGGGGACGCCTGGGTGGCTCAGTTAAGTGTCTGATGTTGGCTCAGGTCCTAATGTCACAGTCTGTGGGTTTGAGCCCTGCGTCAGGCTCTGTGGTGACAACTCAGACCCGGGAGCCTGCTTTAGATTCTGCGTTTCCCTCTCTCTCTGCCCCTCCCCTACTCGTGCTCTGTGTCTCTCTGTCTATCAACAATAAATAAATATTTACGAAAGGAAAGAAAAGGAAAGTTAATGCAGACTATACCTCTCTTTCTTAACACTAAAACCCCAAGGGATCCCGCACGCTCAAGGCTTTTCCAACACATATGCCGATCGACCTTAAAGCTTACGGACTTTGGAAATGTGGCTCATGAAAAATCCAGTGGTAACATTCCAGTCACAGCTGTTCGGCACACAATTAGGATCGTCAGATCTTTGGAAGTTTGTAAAACTCATTCACACAGCCGTCCGGGCCTGGGGCTTTCCTTGGGGGAAGATCTCATTTTCTTAATGTTACAGGACTCCTCAGGCTTTCTATTTCTTCTGAATTCTTGCGTAAATTTTGGTGCCACACCGTGTGCTCGGGGTCGGAGCACATCAGCCAGAGACGCCGTGGGAGAGAGAGGAAGCCGGAGGCCACAGGCTCCTGGGCTATAGCTTTTCTGTGCCCCGGCGACCCTGCCTAGGACCGGCCTAGCTAGTCCACTTCCACGGCGAGTCACACCGTTCCCTTCTCAGAGCACTCAGAGACCCATCTGTGGCCGGACAGTCAGAGCGTCAGCCCAAGGAGGGAGCGCGGCTTCAGCTTCTTCCACACAGCCCTCGGCCAGAACACGTGTGGCTCTCCACCCCTGTATACTCGATCGACCCCCGTTACATGGACGGTTCTGTGACCCACCGCCAGTACGGTCTCCATGCAGCCCTCCCCTCCCTCCCAACCTCCCAGATTCCAAGGCCCTGACCTGCTTTCTCCTTAGCACTTGTCCCTTGATGAAATTATCTTTACTCTTCCGTGGTCCGCCCCTCCCTTGAAAATGGAGGCCTCCAATAAAGCCTTTGCTCCAGGGGTCTCGTCTGTCTCCATCACCACTGTCCAGGCCGTGCCACCGTCTCGGCTGCCCAATTTGCAGCTACAACAGGGTTTGCTCCCTGGCTTGTTGCGCCCACGTTGGCCGAGGCAGGCCGAGGCTCCTTCCCCCGGGACGCATCACCTCATAGCAGAAGGGGGCCAGACCAGGCACGGAACGGCTGAAATGGCTCCAGAAGGCAGAGCCCACCCCCGGCTGAGCCTGCCCAGCTGGGCCTTAGCTGCCGGGGCTGCGGACTAGAAGCTGTCCAGCCCAGACCGCAGCCTGAGTGATTTAAACACCTGCGGTTCACTGCCTCGACGGTTCCGAAGGCCAGAAGTCCAAGATCAAGGTGTCAGCAAGGCTGGTGCCTTCCGGAGGTTCTCAGGAGTCTGCTCCGGCCAGGGCCCCGGCTCCTGGGGGTTTGCCGGCTGGCCGTGCTGTCCCCGGCTGTACAAGCATCACTAGAGCTCCACGCGGCCCTCTCCTGTGTGTGTGTCTTCGTGTCCCAATCTCCCCTCCATGAGGACAGCAGTCCTATGGGGTACGGGCCGCCCTACCCCAGCACGACCTCATCTTAACTCATCACGTCTGCAATGACCCTATTTCCAAAGAAGGTCACATTCTGAGGTCTGGGGGTTAGGAACTGAACACGTGAGTTGGGGGTGGGGGAGGACGTAGTTCCACCCATGATAGCGACTCAGGACTTGGCCTCAGATTCACTGAAGGGCCAGTCCCGTGGCCCGTGGCCCACCCCGCCGGTGGCCCCGACCCCTTTGTCCCCTGCTCTGCCTGCCCCACCCCTGCAAGTCTCTCGGCCGCTGGCCTTCGGGGTCCAGTGCCAGCCACGGAGGTCAGATCTGCTGTCAGAGGTGCCTCCTCTTATCACCTACCATGGCCAGGTCTGTCTCGGGGCGAGCCAGGGGCCTGGCGTCAGAAACCCAGACAGTCACGGTTCCAACGCCACCTCCTGCATGAGTGTGGTGTGACTCTGGAGGGGCGTCCCGCTTCCCTGAGCCTCCGGACCCTCACCTCGAAAATGCTCTCAGGGGCGCGGGGGGGCTCAGTCGGTTCAGCATCCATCCCTCGGTTTCAGCTCAGGTCTTGATCTCACGGTTTGTGAGACTGAACCCCGCATCGGGCTCTGTGCTGACATCTTGTCTGCTTGGGATTCTCTCTCCCCCTCGTTCTGCCCCTCTCTCCCACCTGAGTGTGCCTGCTCTCTCTCAAAATAAACGATAGGTGGATGGATGGATGGATGGATGGATGGATGGATGGATAGATAAAATGCTGCACAGGTTAATGAGTGACAGGAAGCACCAGGCCAGACACACGCTCCCCGTCCTGACCGCGCACTGACCCCCAGGACCCACCGCTCGGATCGGTCTGGGCTGGACAGCTTCTAGCCGCCGTCTCTCACCCAAACACACACATCAATCCACCTCTCAGTGAATGTTCTGGGCTCCTGCCAGGCACGCGGTGTAGCCCAGAGCTGACTCCCTCTCCTGCTTCCAGCCACATCGGGGGCCTCGTGTGCTGGGGGGCAGTGAGGCTTTGCCTGAGAATTTCCCATGCATCCCAGTACTGGGTATGTGAGCACACTCCCTCTCTCTCCCTCTCCCTCTCCCTCTCCCTCTCTCTCTCTCTCTCTCATACACCTGCCCCCCTTACCTCCAGGGAAATTCAGTCAACACCCCCACCCCAACCACAGACTCTGTAAGACAACCTGTCCCTGCCAGGAGCCGCCTCCTCCCCCGGGGCCCTAACCACTCTCTGCGACCCCTGCGAAATGACACGCGGCGTGCACACACATTAAACGCAAATGACCCTTCATGATTATTGCTGTGACCATAATTACCAGGGAAATTAGTCACTGTGAGCTGCCCAGAGCCTGCTCCGGGGACCCACGAGAAGCCTGGCCTTAGCACCACCGGCTGCCAAGCCCCTGGCTCCAGCCCCCAGCCAGACACCCCACACCCCTCCTGTGGCCCTGGCTCGCAGCAAACCTCAGTCAGGGGGACGACCAAGGAGGGAGATCCCGGCCTGCCAGGGGAGGAAGGAGGACCAGTCACTGCTGTTACCCAGGGTAGCAGCTCGCTGAGGTCTTGCCCCAAGCTAGCTTCTCAGAAAGGAACAGGAGGCGCATCCCAGGGTCACTAATGATAATCAAAGTCCCAGCCACCCAGCCCGTTTCACTTCTTAAGGACCTTCTCGGGCATCATCGCAGGTGACACTCCTGGTCGTTTTTACAAAAGGACAAACTCGACACATGGATCATAACCCTCCTCCTGTCTCGGAACCAGAAACATCCCCAGCACCACCCAGTGAGTCACACGTCAATGATTTATTTTATTTTGTTTTGTTTTATTTTGTTTTTTTAGTTCATTTATTTATTTTGAGAGAGACAGAGACAGCAGGAGTGGGAGAAGGCAGAGATGGGGGGAGGAAGGACCCCAAGCAGGCTCTGCACTATCAGCGCGGAGCCCGACTCGGGGCTCAAACCCACAAAGCTGTGAGATCATGACCTGAGCCAAAACCAAGAATCGGATACTCAACCCACCGAGCCACCCAGGCACGCCCGATGATTTATTTTAACCCCCGTCTCTGAAGTTAGATAGAACTGGGTTCAAATCCCAACGCCATCCCTCGCCGTGCGAGCACGGATTCATGGCCCTCCTCATGAGGTTCGTTTCTTCCGTCTGTGAAGTAAGGAAAACACCCATTTGCCTTGCGGGGCCGTGTCCAGGGTTCGGTGGGACCACATGTCAGTCAGGATGGGCCATTCATGCTGCCGAAACACTAAAAAGTCTCAGCATTTAACCAACCAAGTCAGCTCCACTCAGGCTTCATGGCCGTCACGGGACCACGGGGCGGGGGGGGGGGGGTGCTCGTCACTGTCACCCGGGGACTCAGACAGAGGGACGCTTATGCCAAAGGTGCTTGCGCGGTTCCAGAGACTAAGAAAGGAAGCCAGGAGCAGCCACGGCTGCCTCTGAACTCTCCCGCCAGAAGGGGCCACACCTTCCCGCTCACGGCAGGCCGGGCCGTCGCCAGAATGCCCAGTTAAGAGAGTGGCCGTGAGTCATGCCCTGAGGGAGGATGACTCGAAGGGACCGACACGGAAGACACAGATCATTCGTGTGGAATCCCAGTCGGTCCCTTCTGGCTCCCTCCACGCCCTCTTCATTCCTTTGAGTTAATGTCTCTGACGCCCACTATCCACGTAGGGCCTCCCCTCTGCAAATGCACCTTCCGGTATGTTCCACGCTGGAACTCCCCGCACCCTGGCATCCGCTGTGGCCACGTGACTTGTTTTGGCCAACGGAGTGTAGTGGTAGTGACAGGTGCCCGTTCCGAGCCTGGGCCTCGAGCGACCTCCGTGCCCCCCTCGCCTTCTGTGCTGCGGCCTTCACCATGAGAAGGGTGTGCACAGGCTCGCCCCGGCCCGGCGAGGGACACCAGGACGCCTGCCGTACCCTGAGCCCAGGTGCCCGGCCAGCCCAGGCGAGAATCGGGCTCATTGTTGTGCGCAGGAGCTAGACTCCAGACCCCTGCCTCACACTTCCCACAGAACACATGACTGGAGCACTACAAGTAGAAGATGAAAAACAATTCATCAATTTCTAGAAGAAAATGCAAGGCGGTGTTTTTACAACAAAGTAGACAGACACAGGGTGTTTGTGCCTTTTTTTTTTTAATTAAGCCAAAAACAAACACCATAAAGAAAAATACTGACAGGGGTGCCTGGATGGCTCAGCTGGTTAAGCATCCAACTTCAGCTCAGGTCAGGATCTCGCGTCTGTGGGTTCAAGCCCCGCATCCGGCTCTGTGCTGACGGCTTGGAGCCTGGAGCCTGCTTCGGATTCTGGGTCTCCCTCTCTCTCTGCCCCTCCCCCACTCACACACACACTCTCTCTCTCAAAAATAAACAAACATGAAAAAATTAAAAAAAAAAAAAGAAAAGAAAAATACTGACAGCTATTAAGAGTAGAATTTTGATCTGACAAAAGAAGCCATAAATAAATTCAAAGGACAAGTCATGGTGCCCAAATAGAGAAGACATAGTTCTACGGTATTTGGCCACAAGAGCACTGATTTCCAGATGACACAAAAAATCACACAGGTCAGCAAGGGAAAACCAAAACCCCAATAGAAGAATGAGCCAGAGACAAGGAAACAATTCACAGAAGAAGAAACCCAAAGGGCTAACGAACAGAGTGCAGGGCGGGCCGCTGCGCAGTAATTAGGGAACCGCGAACGAAAACAAGTAATCAGGGAACCGCAAACGAAAACAGCGAGGAACTATCACCCCGCGCCCACCAGACCGGCAGAGTACAGGCACGCCACAGATGCGGACAGGGAGGTGAGCGAGTCCGCGAGCGGCGGGTGAGGGCGTGCAGGGCACCCCGGCCTCGGACACGGGTCGGCTGCGTCTCCCTGGCAGAGACGAAGATGGACGCGTCCCAAGACCCCACCCCACCAGGGGATCAGGACGTCGGCAGCATCGGGGGAGGGGCGCGCCATCTGCGTCTCGGGGACGCAGAACTCTAGACTCGTCTGACAACTTCGGGGGAAGGGGAAAAGCATGTGCAGTAGACGGATGGGCCGCCGTCGGCGTAAAACTTCAAAACCAAACCAGAGAGCACGAGTTCTTCGCGGGCAGCCCTACTCGGTGTAAAAACCTGCGCGAAAAGGGGGGACGTCGACTCAGAACGGCGGGGAGGAAAGAGGCCAGTGGAACACATAAGGAATGCGTCAGCCAAGCGTCAATAAAAGCTGGATTGTATTATGTCCTTAAGACGCACTCTGAGGCTAATGTGTCGTGAAGCTGGCACGCAGAAGCTTAACCGGCAGGCACGTGAAAAATTTGATATCGTTGTTCTCTGCACGGGTTTGCGTGTTCGTAATACCGCGTACTCGTTCCAAAGGGCTGACAGAGAACGAAAGGAGCCGTGCCCGGACGGGAACAATGGTGACCTTCAGGTGGCAGAATTCTAGGTGGGTTCTTTTGACTTTCTTCCTACTTTCGTATGACCTCTTTCCTTTTGTGAGGATTTCTTACTGTGAAGATGGATTTGGAACCCCTGCGTCAGCCGCGCGCCGCGCCCCGGCTGGGAGGACGGTGAGGGGGGAGCACGGCTGTTCACCGGCCAGCCCCCGGGCAGCTCTGCCGAGAAATATGTGGACGCGTCTCCCCCGCAGCCAAAGAGTTAAGAAAGCTTGACGTGCAGTGAATCCTTCCCGGGGAGCTAAATCCCGGCCTTATCTAATTTTGTATCCTGAGGCTGATTAATTTAAACTCTAAAATAAAATAAAGATCAGCGTTAAATAAGGCTTAAATACTCTGCAGGATCCTTAGTCGAACAAACTGACACTGTACATTTTATGGTATGGATTGAGGGGGCCCCTGGTGGCAAGGGGGGAGCACAGGGGGTGTCCTGAGCGAAGGAGAGAAAATCGGCAACGCGCTGGAATTCCGGAGTGCCTTCACCTTTGGTCTCCTGTCTGGTTGTCAGCGGGAAACTCAAGAGCCACAGACTAGCAGCTCTTCACCCAGGAGGCGGTCTTGTGCTGTGTCCCCAGGCGCCCCTTAGCACCGAGGGGAAGGGGCTAATCAGGAGAGTGGGGTCGGGAGATGAGAGGAAGCCCCTGCGTTCTTGGAAAACAGCAGAGAAGAGGCTCTGCCGCCTGGACATTGCTACCAAACAGCTGCCGAGAGCGCGAACTGACAGCGATGACCCCGGGCTCCCCGGGCAGCTACTCATTGCACGAGGGAGCCAGGAAAGGTGGGACAGGTAAGGACGGGGTGGAGCTGTCTCACACACGAGCCCGGAGGGATCCACACACTGCATTGGGAAGGAGGGTAGGCAGCTGACAGGTTCCCCAGGCCGTGCGGCACGAAGCTGGGCCATCACCCCAAGAACCAGCTACACCCGCAGAAAGTTGCCCCCGGCCCCCACGCCGCGGCCAGACTACTTCGAGAGACCGTGTCCGGCATGAACGGAGCACCACCGTAGGACTCAGAAGGTCCTAGACCCAAGCCCAGCCGAGCCTCTGAGCAGCTCGCTTAGCCACTGGTCTCCCACAGGCTCGGGGATGGTGAAATCCCTTCAACAGATGTATATTGAGCACCTACGAAATACAAGGCGGCACTGAATCACTGGTTGGGGTATAAAATAGGGTACGGTTCCCCAAGATAGGCAATGCAATACCTGAACAGCAAACTCGAGTTGCTGTAACCAACCTGGGAGGGGGCGGGTGTTGGAGAGAGAGACAAGAAGGTGGTATGTCTGGGCAATCGGGAACATTGAACGGCCGATCCCCAAATGGACAGCTTCTCTTCCTACGAAACCTGTCCCTATCCCTATTAGGCCTTCCCAGAGACGCAGGGCAGCTGGGAAAAACGCAGATAAGGAGAGAGGACAGAGACGCACACATTCCTGGCACTGCCAGCCACAAACGATTTGCAGAAAAGAAGGCAATCCCTCTGGGTCCATGAGTGGCAGCGAAACTACACAGGAAGACACTCGTCGACTACTCAGCTCATGGATTTGGAACACCCGCAGACCGAGACGCCGAGACTCTTTCCCGACCCAGATGGAGGGGTGCGGAAGTGCAGGAAGGGGTCAAAGCAGGAGGGCCGGGGAGACCGGACCATGAGAAGGAACTCTCGACGTGACCAACACACGGACACCCCTCTCTGCCGACCTCCAGACCAGTGGGTGGTCCTGCTTGTGTGCTGTGTGGGGACATCGCGCTGTTGTCTGGGGCGCGGAGCTATTCAGTAATCACATACAACTGGTAGCATGTCAGAGAATTGGGTTCAAATTTGCCATCTTGCTATTTGCTTTCTATTCGGCCCACCTGCTGTTTATTCCCTCTTCTGTCTTACTCCTTTTCATTCCATTTTGTCTTTTTTGTCGGCCTATTAGGTATCGCTACTTTTTTTTGGTTTGGTTTTGATTTTTAGTAATTATTTGATCGCTCGTTATATATGTGTGCAACTTATCATAGGTCACTGTCAAATGATACGATGCTATTTCATATGCGGTGCCAAAATCTTAAAATAACGCACTGTCATCTCCCCCTTTGGCTCTTGTGTTGCTGGTGTGCGACTTGCTTCTACATACGCCTGTAAACCTCCTGCTATGTTGTCATTATTTTTTATCAAGTCAATCAGGGGCGCCTGGTGGGCTCAGTCGGTTAGGCGTCCGACTTCAGCTCAGGTCATGATCTCACAGTTCGTGAGTCCGAGCCCCGAGTCGGGCTCCGTGCTGACAGCTCAGGGCCTGGAGCCTGCTTCGGATTCTGTGTCTCCCTCTCTCTCTCTGTTCCTCCCCCGCTCACGCTCTGCCTCTCTCAAAAATGAATAAATGTTAAAAAAAATTAAATAAAGTCAACTATATTTACAAGATATTTTTAACATTTATTTATTTTCGAGAGAGAGAGGGAGGGGGAGAGAGGGGGAGAGAGAATCCCAAGCAGGCTCCATACTGTCAGTGCTGAGCCTGATGCTGGGCTCAATCTCAAAAACCTGAGATCGTGACCTGAGCCGAAATCAGGAGTCAGACGGCTAACTAACGAAGCCACACAGGCACCCCTATGAGGTATTTTTTTACTGTTTCACTTTAACCTGCACATTCATCATTCTTTGGTACTCTTCATTCCTTTGTCTAAATCCAGATTTCCAGCTGGTATTATTTCTTCCTGCCCGAAGGACTCCCTTTATCATTTCTTACAGTGATGATATGACAGCAATCAATTCTTTAAGTTTTTGTGTCTCTCAGAGTCTTTCCCGTAATATCTGAATGATATTTTTGGCAGCTATAGAATTCTGAACTGAAAATCGTTCTCTCCTTAAGTAGAGGCAGGCATTGCCCATTATCCCCTGGGTGGCTTTGTTACTGACTAGAAGTCTGCCATCATTCTTGATTTTTTCCTCTCTACATAATGCATCCTTCATCTCTGGCTGCTTTTTTTGTATCTTCCCCCTGGCTGCTTTTTAAATTTTCTCTTTTTTCATCAGTTCTAAGCAATTCGATTACGACTTGTCTTGATGATGTAGTTTTCATCATGTCTTTGTGTGCTTGGGGTTCTTTGGTATTCTTGGATCTCTCGGTTTTTGATTATCACCAAATTTGACATTTTCACCCTTTAATTCTTTCAAATATATTTTCTTCTCCCCCAAATCCCTCTTCAAGGACTCCAATTACACATCTATTAGTCTGTTGAAGTTGATTCTCTGTTCACTTATTTTAATCATTTTTTCTGTCCACTCCATTTTTTGTATAGTTTCTATTGCTGTCTTCAAGTTTACTCATCTTTTCTTCTACACTGTCTACCGTGTTGTTCACCTCATCTAGTGTGTTTCTCATCTCAGACGTTCTATTGTTCATCTCTGGAAGCTCAATCTTGGCTTTCCATGTCTCCGCTTAACCTGCTCGGGATTTCCTCTACTTTCTTGATGTGGAAGATATCGTTATAACAACAGTTCTAATGTCCTTTCTACTGGTTCCATTATATGTGTCATTTCTGTGTCTGTGTCTATTGATGGACTATTCTTCTCACTATTGATAGTGGTTTTTCCTTTCTTTGAATCCCTGGTAATTTTTTTATTAAATGACAATCTAAATTTTACTTTTTTGAGTACTGGATGTCGCTGTGCTTCTGTAAATATTCCTGAGTGTGTACTAGGGTAAAATTAAATTACCTGGAAATATTTTTGGTCCTGTGAAGACTTTCTTTTAAGCACTTTTAAGTGGGACTAGAGCAGCTTAGACCTCGGGCTAATTTTCCACACAGCTGAGGCAATTTTTTTTCTCAGTAAACTCTGGCATGTCTTGGGAATTATAAATCTTTCCACTGTTGCTGGTGGGAACATGAAAGGGATCTGCGTCTGTGTGAGGTTTGAGCATTGTTCCTTCTGTTCAGGTGGTTTTTTCCTCCAGATCTGATTACTCATATACATGCACTGATCGGTATCGAGCTGAATTCTCTGGAGTTTTTTTCCCTTTGCAGTGTTTTCCTCTCAGTACTGTGGGTACTCACCCTGCATAATTTAGCTGCCTTGATCTCTCCAGACTCCCAGCTCCATCTCCTCAACTTAGGAATACCGCCAGACTCAGCCTGGGTTCCCCCAGGACAGCCCGGGCGCTCGCTCTCCAGGCAGCGAGTTGGGATAATCATTTGGCTCCACTCGTCGTTTGCACCCTCTGTCTCAGGAATCGCTGTCCTGTGCGGCCTGATGTCTGACAACCGGCTGTAGAATTGGATTTAAACACGAACGGCCTGACGCCATCCTTAACCCCTGGGCAATATTTGTCCCTCAGGCCCGCCCTGAGGGTTTCAGCAGCTTCTGGTGGAGGAGCAACTGGGGGTTGGAAACAACACTGTTCTGAACATTAGGAACCACTGCTGGATGTCCATTATTACCACTCGGTAAGTTGCCCGTCACTCACCCCACACCGCGTGTCCCACCATTATTAACTAGTCTTCGTCCTTCTTACTGTCATTCCAGAGCGCTGAGCTAGACCCACTGACTGTGTCGTTAGCAGACGCAATGGGGATGTCTGCCAATTACGGTCAAGAGCTGGCGCTCAGAGCCAGCGCATCGGGGAGGCAGCCCCGGCGGGGGTGGGGGGGGGCCTTAGGAAGACCACTTTCCACAGGTACTCCACACACCGAAGTCTGGTCTTGAGGGACTTGCGGTGTTGAGTAAGAGAATTGAGTGTGATGGTTTCTCAGACTTTCTCCCTTAACAGCTATGAGTTTATAATTATCTATTTCCCCTCAGGGAAATAAAAACCATGATCCCTGATTCACCAGTGAATATAGGAAAAGGAGGTAGAGAAGAATGGATCAGACCTATTCCTGGAATACGCCAGACAGCTTCTGGAGATTAAAATAATGACCGCTAATGGATATACATGTTTAATGTTTCAGTGCTGGTAAAATTAATACCCTGTTTAATATTAATAGAAGCCGTGTACATCTCTGGAGTTGTTAATCTGCTCCTTTTCCACTACGTCAGATGTAAAAATAGCTCCCCGTGATTATCCAGGTGGAGAGGGAGGAGGGGGGCCTGAGGAATAAGAGGATGGTGTCGGCAGCGTGCATTTTAAATGCATTATGCCTCATCAGAATTCTGAGGGGGACTTTTTTCTTCCAAGTACAGACACTGTTTCAAACTTCATTCATGAGTTCATTCTTACTCAACAAATATTTATTGAATGCTTTCCACGTGCCACGCACTTTGGTAAACTCCTTACCTCTTCTACCTAATTTACTCCTCGCAGCGACCCTTTGATGGCACTGCTGCTATTCCCATTTTAAGGATGAGAACATTGAGGCTCAAGGTCCTGCAGGGAAGAGGAGGGCAGAGACGGCACAGGGGCTCCGGTGTCTCTGACTCCAGAACCGGCACTTCCGATTCCAACCTTCCATGGCTTTTGTTCTCCTAAAGCAGCTTTCCATCTGGGACTGCGTGAATTCTGCGAGAAGGAAACGGGAGCACAGGACAGGAAGTGAGAGGGGCGAGGTCTGGAAGGTGAGGTGCCCTGGCCCCACAGCTGAGAAGAGGCTTTGGGAAAATGTACCTCCTTGACGGCAGCTTCAAAATTTCATCCTAATTAAGCAAGTATGTGCTGGGTGCCTACTCTGGGCCAGGCACCGAGGAAACGGAGATCAGACAGACAGCTCTCCTGCCTTCAGAACTTTTATGACTTCTGTTCTACTGGGAGAGACAGACAGACAGAAACACAATGCAATCATAAACAGAAACCAAAAAGCACATAGGCAGAAATAAAATAAACACAAGTCATGTGGATGGCTTCAACGAAACAGAGAGCAGACGGAGGCATCAGGGAAGGAAGCCGGTCCTCTCTGAAGAGGTCTGTCTGCGGGGAGGCTTTGGGGACGCAAGAAAGACCACCCCTGTGTCCCTCGGGGTGAAGGGCATGTTAGAGGGGCATGGGGGGCGGTACTTTGAAAGTGGGAGGGGAGTGGGAGTTCAGAGGAGGTCAAAGGTGGGGCCGCGCAAGTGTCTGGCCGCAGAAATCACTCCCAGGGAAACTTCAGGAACGAGTGCCTTCCAGCAATTTGTTCTCCCTTTCTTTCCTCCCTCTCTACTCAAGACAAAAATCCTGGAAGACAGGTGAGGAAGGGGACAGTCCGGTTGCCTGGCTTGGGTCACACATTTGCTCCTTGACTGGGTGACAGTAGAATGTCTTAGCCTTTGCTGTCCTGTGGAGGATCTTCGTAGGAGGAGAGAGGAGACTCTCAACAAAGACGTAGGTGCTGCTGGGAATGGAGGGTAGATGCTGCGTGGACGGAAATGTCAACCACAGGAGGAGACGCCGGCCGGGACTGAGCCTGAGAACTGAAGGGGAACCGACTTTTGAAGGCGGAGCGAAATGCAGCCTAGGAAGCAAAGACAGCATGTGCAAAGGCCCAGACATGAAAGTTTGTGTCAAGTACCAAGAGGGAAATTTCATTATCTAGAAGAAAGGGAACCGATGCCTATGTAAAGACACACAGAGTACATATATGTACGTGGATGGAGGAGGAGGAGGAGGGGGAGGAGGAGGGGGAGGGGGAGGAGGATGATGATGATGGTGGTGAAGGAGAAGAAGGAAAATGACAAGAGGAAGAAGGAAGGAAGGAGAGAGGGAAGGGAATGATTTATTGAAAATATAAGCTTCCTGAAGTAGAGAGGTGGACAGATGGGTGGATGAAATGAATAGTTGGACAAATGTTGGTTGGTTGGTTGGATGGAAGGAAGGGAGGGGGGATAGATAGATGGAAGGATGGATGGATGGATGGAAGGAAGGAAGGAAGGAAGGAAGGAAGGAAGGAAAGAACGAAGGAAGGAAGGAAAGAACGAAGGAAGGAAGGAAGGGAGGGAGGAAGGATGGGAGGAAGGATGGGAGGATGGATGGATGGATGGATGGATGGAAGGAAGGAAGGAAGGAAGGAAGGAAGGGAGGGAGGATGGATGGGAGGATGGATGGATGGGTGGATGGATGGAAGGAAGGAAGGAAGGAAGGAAGGAAGGAAGGAAGGGAGGGAGGATGGATGGGAGGATGGATGGATGGGTGGATGGATGGAAGGAAGGAAGGAAGGAAGGAAGGAAGGAAGGGAGGGAGGATGGATGGGAGGATGGATGGATGGGTGGATGGATGGAAGGAAGGAAGGAAGGAAGGAAGGAAGGAAGGGAGGGAGGATGGATGGGAGGATGGATGGATGGGTGGATGGGAGGATGGATAGGAGGATGGATGAATGGAAGGAAGGAAGGAAGGAAGGAAGGAAGGAAGGAAGGAAGGAAGGAAGGAAGGGAGGAAGGGAGGATGGATGGGAGGATGGATGGGAGGATGGATGGATGGATGGATGATGGATGGATGGATGGATGGACAGACAGATGGAAGGACAGATGGACAGATCTTCCTAAGATGCTGATATCTAGCCTTGCCTTTAAGTCTGCAATCCTTCGGCATCACCCTCCATGTCACTAAGACACCACGCATCAGGATCGGAACGAGGGTGAGGTGAGAGACATGCTGAGGGCACAAACTCTAGTGGGGGGCTTACTCTCAGAGACAGGCGAATACCTGAGAGTGAACATCTCCTTGACTCTGGTGCCCCAGGAACCTCGATGACCTCAGCCTTGCCATGACCCCACTAAGCATCACCCATGCGCTTCTGGAAAGAAAACGGACCTCCCATCAGAGACAGACCGATCTGTCACCGTGTCTTGATGTGAAGGCCTGGGATGTCCCACTGGTCTGTTCCGCCTGCCGTTCTCTGACCCTTCGCTGAGACAAGGTGATAGCACAGAGCGGCCATCCCCACGGTTCTGGATCCGGAGCCGTGTCGTCAGCTCGCTGTGTGACCTTGAAGAAGTCTCTTCCCTCTTGGGCTGTGGCAACCCCTCCTTAGAAGGCTCGCATGACCCCTCACCCACTTTCCCGGTATTTTCCTCACTTGCTGATTTTACAAATATTCTTCCCACCTCTCCAGCCCTGGACTGGACGCTGGTGTATAACGATGAGCCGCATGGGCACTGTCCCTGCCCTCCTGAAGCTTAGAGTCCAACAATCAAGTCAGATAGTAAATCAAGGAGGTGGCCAATCACAGTTGCTCTGAAAGCAAACTCCAGGGGGCAACAGGACCCTGGCCATGGAGCCTGACCCAGACTGCAGTCAGGGAGGCTTCCTGGAGGAGATGGTTCCCACAGATGAACGAGAAGAGGCCAGGCAGATGATGAGGAAGAGATGACAGGGTGCCCTGTGGTCTCACGCTGCGGTCTGGGGAGGTGGGCCAGAGAGCGGCTCTGTGGACTCCACCTCAGGCCCCAGGAGACTCGCTCATTTGTGACAGCGGCACTGCCTTCAGCTTAGAGCATGTCGCCTTGGAGTCCTTGAAAGTCCTTCCTTCTGCCTTGTGAGGCTGGGTCTTGCTGGGCACACGGAGGGGCTTTTAAGCTGTGACTTGCTGGAGTGGAAGCAGCAGAGGGTGTCATTCTTAACACACATGCCCTGTGGCAGCCCGGCGTGCAGCCTTGGAAAGATGATTAGGGTATTTGTTCAAAGGACGTGATTGCGACATTTTCTCTTCCACTTTTGATGTTTATGACTCCCTTTCTGTCTTCTGGCTGCATCCTATAAGCCACGCAGAGCTCAGCCTCCAAACCTCATCTCATTATCCATTTTCCCCCCGATTGCATATTTTAGGGACTGGTAATAGGGCTGCCTACGGTGCTGTGTATTACAGCTGAAGACTCCAACACCCCCTCACTCCCCCGCCATGCGAAAGAGACAAAATATTTTCATTTCTAAGCCTCTAAGCCTACAGGGAAAAAAGTTATGGGATCGTGTGACTGCGGTAGCTTAAGAGCCTTCGGGAGCTGGGGAAGGAATCCAACCTCAGCTGACTTTTCTTAAGTACCAGGCGCCTGGGCTACCCGGCACCATCGAAAGAGAAGTGAAGTGCTCCTGAACACACCTGCCTTCCCCTCCACCTGCCCGTCTCGAGGTCCCCAGCCCTTGCTCACGACACGTAGCTTCTGGGACGAAGGGGAGGGCAGAGCTATGCTAATGAAGCACCTACTGTGCAAAGATGCTCTGCCTTCGAGTCTCTGCCCTGCATCTGCTGGATGGGTGTCGGTAATCTACGCCGTGTAACAAACTACCACCAGTTTAGCAGCTTACGACAACATAAACTCATCATCTTGCAGTTGCCGAAGGCCGAGAGCCAAGATCCAGGTTCGCTGGGTCCCCCGCTCAGTCTCGCCACGCTGAAGTCAAGGCGACAGCCAGGGCCGAGAGCGCCTCAGATGCGATCTGAATCTGACCCCCATACTTGAAGGGCGTGGAGAGAGTGAGGAAAGACGCAGACCACCCCAGACTGGTGGGTAGCAGTTGTAATAAGCGAGGGGACTTCCTTAGGAGATTCATCCCAGGCACCCCGAGGCAAGCAGCTCTCCCCACTCCCCCCACCAAGTCTCAAAGGTTTATAGAGAGGCCTTAACTGGGTTAACTGATTCCCCCTCTCCGCAATATGGCAGCTTATTTTCTCAAGGTCAACGGAAGAGTATCTGCTGCTTCCAATCTCTCTGACTTCTTTCTCCTCTGACTTCTAGACTTTTTAGTTAAAGGGCTCGCCTGATTAGGCCAGACCCACCCAGAACCATCTCCCTTTTAATGAACTTAAAGTCCGCCAAGTAGAGACTTCAATGACATCTGCCGGATCACTTCGCCTTGCCATATCATGCAACCTAATCGGGGGAATGACACCTCCTCATACTCTGAGTCCCGCCCACTTGAAGGGAGAAGCTATAGAAGGGTGTACCCCTGGCGGCCCTCTTAAAACTCTGCCCGCTGCCGCTTACGCCATCTTTCGTACACACGCTTGCCTGGCTTCGGTGGCACCGCAGCTCAGGCTGCCTGGGTCGAACCTCTGCTCCGACTCCCACTGGCTGTGTGACCTCGGGCAAGCCACCTGGGCCTCAGCTCCCTCCTCCGTAAAATGGTTCAGTAACGCCACCTACTCGGTAAGCCGTCTTTAAGGTTAAGTGCCAAAGGCGTGTGGCCTGCTTGGCCTTGCCGAGCGTGCAGGGAGCCTTCAGCAGACACCTGCTGTGACTTCCAGACTCTTCCCCGCTGCCGTGCCGGAACCGAGACACTTCCTCCCCCGGAGTGCCGCCCTCCCTCTCCCCCGTCCGTCCGCAGCAGCCTCCTCCATCCCAGGAGCAGACGGAGACGGAGCAATTAGCCTCCAGTAATAAAAGCACACAGGGCCGTCGGCCGGGCTGCCAGAGGGAGTTATGAACTGCACGGAAGCTTGTGCTGCTACAGGAGAGTCTGTCAGGGGACCACTTCCGAGGTAAGAACAGAAAACACGCCATCCATCACTGCCAGATCCTTCCCGTGGCAAGATATTAAAGCTTGCTGTCCCTCTCCGCGTTTCCCAAACCTCATCCAGCGAGCCTGCCTTGTTGTGTTTTTTTTTGGTTTTTTAGGGTTGTTTTTTTTTTATATGATCAGACGAGCAAAGGCAATAAACCGGATTCTCCGTAGAAAAGCTCTGTGGTCAGAAATGCCAGCTTCTGTCAGGCTGAGTCTGCAGGTAGGGCGTCGCCAGGATGCCTGAGAGCTGGCGTTTTGTTCTTTTCTTTTTTTAAAGCAAAGATCCATTATGCAAATCGATCATAAAATTTTTAAAGCCTCTTGTCCTGTCTCAATTAATTACAGCCTTCGCGGGCTCAGCTCGAGCCGCAGAGAAGTCTTCCCGGTACCGGGGCGCTGTCCTCAGAGGGAGAGCCGCTAGCCTTGTCCTGCCTGCAGGGCCCCTGTCCCTCCGGGCCGGTGCCCGGCTGGCTGACCCTGCTTACCTGCTCACCAGTCCCCGGCCACCACCCTTCCCCACCGTCTGTCTCTCTGTCTCTGTCTCCATGTGTCTCTCTCTCTCACACACGCCCCTGGCAGTAGCCACCGCTCTACCCTCCAGGAGGGTCCTTCTCCAACCGGAGGGAAACTGACGGTCTGTAATGCATTGCTCGGCCCCTCTGCTGCTGGCGAAGCGGAGGCAGCCGCTGGCTTCGTTCGCTCCACCTGGAGAGGAGAAGGGACTGAGTTTTCCAGAAACGCATCAGCTACCGCCTCTGTCCTCGAGTCGGCTCTCCACCCCCCGACCCCCGTCTCCAGGGGAGCGCGTCCGGGCCCCTCCACAAACCCCTTCCCTGCCATCCCCCTCGGCGGCCGAGTGTTCTCTGACCACCAGCCTCCCTTTTCTGCACGTCCCCGCCCACTCGCCCCCTCACCCACCCGCCCTGCGCCCTGCCTCCTGCCCGTCTCCAGGGCCACTGCTGCACGGCCCACAGAACGCCGCTCCCAAGGAAGAAACGTGAAACTCATTCTCACGGAGGTCTCGATGGCCAATGACCACTCCAGGCACTGGCACCGTAATGGGATCAACAGAGGAATTCTTGGCACTGGTGGGAGAGAAGACTCAACCTATCGGGGCCTAAACACGAAGTATTTTATTTCTACCCCCCCCCGATAACCGCCCCCCAAAAGTGACGTTCATTTCCCCCACCCCTTCCTGCCAAGGGCCAGGTCCTCTGTCAGTGTCTCGGAAGACGACACCAGTTTCCTCTCTCAGTTGTTACAGCAACCTCAGGGTCAGTATTCAGGGCACGTGTTTGGGCCAGTGCAGCAAGCAGCTGTTCTTGCCGAAAGTTCTGCCACAGACGCTTAAACCAACGTGAACAGAAGCCCAGCCTGCCCTCCCGGAGGGCGAGCTACCGCTCAGGCTGTCCTGGTGCCCCCGAGGCCCAGAATGGCTGGCCGAGGACACGTCCTGCGGGGTGCTTGGGGGCCACAGGCAGGCTCGGAAGGCGCGGGGGATGCCGTGAGGACTGGCAGACGAGGCGGGTTCACGGTCCCCAGCCTCGCGAGCAGCCTGGGGAGCACTGCCCGTCACAGCCTGGAAGCCGGCGCGTGCCTGGAAGAGGGGAGGAGAGCCCACGGTTTCCCGGGGACCCCGCCAGGTACCCACCCCGCCTCACCCGCCGGCCTCACGAGTCCACCCGGGACCAAATCCAGCCTTGCAAACCCCCCGCCGCCCACCCACAAGCCCCAAGACCGCCGCCCTCCCAGGCGGGAAAGCTCAGGCCTAACAGGGAGCGAACTGCCCTGCTCTCCTGGCCTCCTCTTCTTTCCTCCGGACGCCAGCCCCCGCGCCAGGCGCCTTCCCTGCGGTGTCCCCACTCACGCCTCCCCGTAGCCACGTTTCGTGTCCCCGTTTTGTGGAGCTGGAAACGAGATCCGCCTAACCGAGGAGCCAGCCCAAAGACAGCTGGTAAGCTGTGCGGCCAGGATTCGAGCCCGCTTGGGCTCTGGAGCCCGGGACCTTCACCGGGAAGGCTTCCCAGTCCCTGGTGGGAAAGGAAGGGCGGAGAGGAGGCAAGCGTCTGCTCCTGCGGAGCACTCAGCAGCCACACTCTGCCCCCAGCGCCTGCACGCGTGTGCCTTACATTCTTAATGCCAAAGGCTCTAAGCCCTGGGTGCAAGTCCTACCCGACCCTCCAGCAACACTCCCCAGGGCCTCCATCCCAGCCCAGACGCTCCTGCGTCAAGATGTCAACGGGCAGGGAGAGAGAGAATGCCCCTGCTCCCTGGCGGAAGGAGTCACACGGCAACAGGACGCGGAGAAGCCCATCCCCGGGACCCCAGCTGGGACGACAACATCACCCACACCTCTCGGCCCCCCGAGCTCCCGCCCAGATAGCCCCCGCCAAACAGAAGTTGCCCAGTTCGGCACAGAGTCACAGAGACAACCCTACAGAGAGGGTCCTGGTAAGAACCAGGCCACCAGCAACGGCGGCGGCAAGGGCGCTGGCTCAGGGGCTCCGTTTAGATTATGAATGGGTGGCCCCACAGCTACTGCCTATCCCTCCCCTCTGGGTGTCGCGAGTCCCCTAGCACAGACCCAGTGGGCCCACCGCCAAGTGTCCAGAGACACTGAACTCGGAAGGCGAGGCCAACGGGTCAGGAGGCTGTTCTGTTGGAAGAGACAATCGGGTGGCAGTTGCCGCCACGTGTCCTCTGTCACTTTAACCTGGGCCCGGCTGCTTCGGCTCCTGGAGTCCGGGAGGGCAGCAGACCTGTGATCACTCGCGCCTCGCGGGAGGCTTGCGGCCCCCCCCAGCGACCGGTCCCACACAGGGCCCGGTACCGCCACAAGGCGTCCACGCCCTGCCATCTCGGCTTCCGAGCCCTGAGCCGGGTTTTCTCCTTCTCTCATCTTGCCACCGACTCACCCAGGGCCGATCACACCTCACGGGGCCCCCTGCCCGTCCTTCAGCTGAGCACAAAGCCCTGGGGCCGGGAAGCCCAGAGGCAGGCCGGGTAGGAGGGGCCGCCCCATCCACCGGGAGCTTTCCCAGCACAGGAAGCAGCGAGCGCGTTAAATGCCTTGACGTTCGCATCGGAGCCCGGATGTCTCACTCGTGTAACCGCACCCGGGGGACGGCACTGCCACAGCGCTGGCGAGTCAACGCGGGCCTCTCGCTCCGGTCAGGCCCCAGGATGGGACCTGCCGAAGGCCTTCGCAGGACAGACGCTAAGCAGGAAGTTACAGCTGGTGGCGAGGTCTACCTGAGGCCGAAAGAACGCAAACCTCAGAGCCGAGTCGGCGCAGCTCCTCCTCCTCCTCACTGAGACGATTCCTGCCCCGCGGAAGCCGAGCTGGTAGAGAATGCCGGGGCAGGCAGGGTCCAACCCCCGCGACCAGACGGGACGACTTTGCCCACGGTCAAAGGACTCGGTGCGAGCAAACAAGCTAAGAAGTTTTACTTTCTTTACTTCGTTTTTTTTTTTTTTAGAGAGAAAGAGCATAAGCTGGGGTGAGAGGCAGAGGCAGAGAGAGAGAGAGAATCTTTTTTTTAACGTTTATTTATTTATTTTAGAGAGAGGGAGAGACAGTACATGCACAAGTCGGGGAGATGCAGAGAGAGAGAGCAGGAGACGCAGAATCCGAAGCAGGCTCCGGGCCCTGAGCTGTCAGCACAGAGCCCGACGCGGGGCTTGAACCCACGGACCTCGAGATCATGACCTGAGCCGAAGTCTGATGCCCAACCGACTGAGTCGCCCAGGCGCCCCGAGAGAGAGAGAATCTTAAGCAGGCTCCACACTCAGCAGAGAGCCTGACGTGGGGCTCAGTCCCATGACCCTGGGATCACGACCTGAGCCGAAATCAAGAGTCACCGAGTCTCAGTCAACTGATTGAGCCCCCCAGGCACCCAAGCTAAGAAGCTTTAAGCGCACAGGCAAAAAAAGTAAACTGCACTCCAAAAGCATGAAGTGGGAATCCCCGTTCTGAGCACGGAGATCCAGAACCGGGGGGACAAGACCCAGTCCTGCCGGGAGCCCAGAGAAGCCGGGTGACTCTGTCACTAGACAAGCTTCGTCGTGTCCTCAGGCCGAGCCCGGGGGTGTCAGGACGATGGAGCCGTGGCCCCATCCCAGGTTCGCAGGTACGAAAGGAGGAGAAAGAACATACCTGAGGAGCCACGGACTGCGTGAGGAGGGCTCAGGTAGACGCGTGAAGAGAATATTCTAGGAGCCAGAAGGATGAAGCCCTGAAAATGGAACCCGCCTCTCCATCACCGCCCCCGCCCGCACTGTGCTCCGCCCAGAAGGAACGTGGTGCCCCACACCCTCCGTGCCCCCGACTCTGGTCTCTGCCGTCCTCAAGCTCCCTCCCCGCCCGTCTCCGTCTTTGGGGTCCCTAAGCCTCCGCTTCACCTGGGAGTTTGCTAGCCAAGGCAGAACCTCAGCCCCTTTCCCCCAGAATCGCTGGGACAGGACCTGCCTGTTACCCAGAGGCCCGGGGACTGACGTGCACACATCTGAGAAGCATACTGTAGCGCATGCGCGCGCGCGCACACACACACACACACACACACACACACACACACCCCTAAGTCCAAGGCAGCCTCTCCTGGACTTCCCGGCCCGTCGGTTCGTCTCCGATGCCTTTCCCCACCCTGTCCCCTGGGCCCCCTCCTTTGCCTGGGACCAGCCCTTACACAGAGGGCTTCACACAGCGTGCCCGCCGTCTCCAGCCACCAGACCGGGAGCCCACTGAAGGCAAGGATCCAGGCTCAGGCCTCTCGCAGCCCCGAAGTCGGCCTGCTGCCGGGCGCCGGCGATGTGTGCCGGGCACAGTGAAGATTTGCTGGACGAATCAATACATTGCACTGAAGCTGCTCCACCACATACACTGGGAGCTGGGAGGCTGCTGGGTACAACTATTTAAATATCATCTGATTTGTTCTTAGCCTTTTAAAATGCTCGGAGAAGAGAAGGCTCTGACCTTTCCGAGGGAACAGATTAATGTCAGGGCCTGGGGCCGCCTGCACGAGGCCGGAGCCGAGAGCCAGCATGCCAGGGTGGCCTCACGCACCGAGGTCGGGCGAGGGATTCCACTTGTCATTTTGTTCCCGTGTCCAAGGGACGAAGAGTCCCCCTGGGCAGGCTGCTCCGGAACCACGCCGGGCTGCCACCGGGAGGAGGGAGCACCTGGCACACCGCGCCCCCCCCACCCTGGTTCTTCCTGGGAAGAACAGCCGCAAAGGAAACCTCGTCCTTCTCTGCAAAGAAGGAAATGGCATTCCAAGAGCAGGAACGAAGCCATGGCCGCACCTGGGGCCCAGAGAGACCAGGATCTCGAAGGCCCAGAGACACGACACCTCGGCTAGGTTGGAGTTTGAGGGTTCGGTGCTCAGTGTGCTCCGAGCCTCGGAGGCTGACCTGAGAAAATCCAGGCTGCAGGGAAGGGTCGGCAGATTTGGGACACCGCGCACAAGTAGGCTAATGCAGCCAGAGGGAGGACAAAGGGAGGGGGCAGCGGACGGGGGGGCGGGGGGGAGGCTGCAGTTGCGAATTCATTTGGATGAATCCTCTAAACTATAATTAAGGAAGAATCTCTCCAACTTTGGAGCGCACAGAACAATAAACAGCTGCCCGCGTTGGTGAATAGCCAGAGCGGCGCTGGGTCCGCGCCCGGCAGCCGGGGCCCGCGGCCGTGTGCTGACTCGGGGAGGCCTCCTCCGCCGGGACGGGCCAGCCTCCGGTCCCGCGGCAGGCGGGGTGCGTGGGGGCCAGGGCGACTATGGGCATCAGCACGTGGGTCGGGGAAATCCCAAACTGAAAAACAAGTCACGAAATTACAATTCAAGAGGCACGCTGCCTTGGGGCTGCCCAGGTTAGGTAGGGCGCGTCGCAGGCGCCTTCTTGGACGGTGGGGGCAGAAGTGTGAGGGGAAATCTACGAACGCAACCCGGAAGAAAGCACCCTTAACCCTGGGAACACGGCGCTGCGGCTCCTCCTCCTCTGCGCGCGCCCTCCTGCCGCCTCGACCGTTACCGGGTGGGCACAAAACGCACCCAGCCCGGTTCTCGAGGATTCCAGCAGCACCGCGTTTCAGGTTGGGGGGTACACCGCGCGCACACAACTCATAAGCTGCGGGCTGGGCAACTCGAGGGGCGGCAAAGGCTCTGGGAGCGGCTGGGTCTGGAACAGAACTGGTCTTAGACGGCTGGGCGGGGGAAGGGGGGGGGGGAGAACGCCGAGAAAGCACCGCTAGGACTTACCACCCATGCGCGTCCTCCCGGCAGCTGCCAACACGCAGGCGCTCACCTGCTGAGTTGAGACTCTGCCTCCCCCACCCTCCCTGAAGTTAGGCGTGATCAGGTGACTTGCTTTAGCCAATGGAATGGGAGCAGAAGGTGCGCTGTGATCATGTGACCGGCTTTGACCAATAGAATGGGAGCAGAGGGCAGCTGGGGGTCTATGACTCACAGTTGGTCATGTGACATGCTTTAGCCAATGGACTAGAAGCAGAGGTGTGTGAGCCGCCATGTTTCTGTCACTATGTGGTTGGTGCCCAGGGACCACCAACCAGAGGGCGACTGGGCATGTCAGAGCCCCCGAGTGATGCGGTGGGGACACCACGAGTGACGAGTCATCCTTTGCCACTTCAGTCACCACAGCCTGGGGGCGAGTTGTCACCTCGTCAAAATCAAGCAGTGTTAACTAACACGGACGTTCCCAGGAGCGAGGTGTTGCTGTAGCAAAATTCCAGAATGTGTGGCCTGCGCTCATGATCAGACACAGGCACGTAGGAAACGGATACCAGAGGCTGGGAAGATAGATAGATGGTGGCCGCCGCACGCGGTGACATGAACCCAGGGAGGCGGCTGCCCCCCCGGAAGGGGTCGAAGGGAGGCTGAAAAGCCCGCGCTGGTCGCTGTTGGAACCTGGCCAGGCGCTGCAAGCGGGAGGCGAGGTCAGGAAAGTAATGGCCGTTTTGCAAGCACAAACTAAGGGAACGCAAGGAGGTCCCGAATTCAGGGACACGTGGGTCTGGAAAAGCCCACTTCTCCCCAAGCCCAAGTGAGGAGGGCGTGAGGCCCCAAAGGCTGGCCGAAACTGCTGCGCGGTGAGAGCCAGAGGGAGGGAAAGCGTGTCACAGTCAGAGACAAAGGGATCGATCGGGCAGCATGGGCTAACAGCCTCGCCAAGGGTGTGACACCCAGCAGACCCCCCCCATGGACACAGCAGCCCACAGAAAGAGTCTGCAGGTGGGGCTCCCCCGTGCAGCCTGATGGGAAGAGATTGCGATTCACCCTGAGAGAGGACGGGAGGACCTGGGAGTGGGAAGGCTGAGAAGCACAGAAACCACGGGACTTGTGCTGCCCCCGGAAGCCGGCCGGGGGCCGTCGGAGCATGGAGCAGACTAGACTGGACAGGAGGAAGGTCCCTGCATCCTGAGAGCGCTCCGCAGCCGCGGGCCCACCGGCATGGGCGCTAGAGAGCCGCGTGCATGGGAGACACGCTGAGCCTTGACCCTGTACGCTCAGGAAAAGGGAAGGCTGCCGGTCCCCAGGTCCTACCGGGGTGGCTCCGGGGGGAGGGGGGGCAGTGAGAAAGCAGGGTGCCCCCCGCTGCGGAGCCAGGGGCTGCAGAGGACCGCAGGAGCTGCTCCCTGGGAGCAGAATCAGGCCCGAATCGAAGGACGCCCCTCCCCCACAGCAAAGACGGGTTCTCAGAACGTTTTCCTGGTGGGGTTCGGAAGGGCCGTGGCCTGCTGTGCCCTCCTGGTCCCCACTCTCTTTCTAAATGGGGACACGGATTGTGGAGCTCTGGTCTCTGTTCCACCAAGAGCAGGGCAGAAGGGGGTGCCGATAATTTGTCTTTTTAGCCCACAGACCCCTGAGCCAGAGGGGCCCCCAGCAGATCTGAAGCTGGGGCCCTGCATGCGACCCAGGGACCCGGCCCGGGGCCCTGCTGGCAAGGCTGTGGCTCCAGGCTCTTCTCCTGAGTGGGCTGAGCACTGGCAGGGCCCCCTTCATGTTTATATTTGGAAATATAGCATTTGCTGATTAAAAATAGAATTAATGATATCGTTGTTCAACATAAGAAGGCAATTGTTTGGGGGAATTATAGTTCCCCTCCCTTTCGAGTTTTCTGCAATCCACGGCATTTCCAAGCATATAGAATTTTTCAGAAGATTTCTAAGAATAGCTTCTTCCAGAATCCATAGAGAGGGTACGAGATTTACCCTTTTCAGCCAAAGAAAACTGTTCCCAGACCCTTAAAAGCGTCCTGTGTTTGAGGCCACATGAAGCCACCAGAACAATAGTTCCGGGAAAATGCCTTTTTGTCACGCTTCGGTTGAAAGATCGCCCTTTCAGCACGCAGGCCCTGCAAGAAGGCGAGAGCCCCACTGGCCCTCCTGCCCCTGCCATCCTCGCCACCCTCTCCCGGGTCGGATGGGGGTCGTCTCCGCAGGTGCCCCCACCTGGCGGGGCCACGGCCCCGACCCTCGGAGGGGATCTCCCTCAGGCTCCGGCAGAGAGAGACCCCCCCCTCCCCCGCCCGCCCCTCCGGAGCCCGAGCCAGGCCCCGCTCTGTGTGCGAGTGTGAGTCAGCACGTTCCTCTGAAAACGATTTGCAGTCACTGGTAATAGAAACACATCCAGAACGAGGCAGTGAGAAATAAAGCGGAAAGGAGAGCCGAACGGGGAAAGCACACAAAACTAGAATAAAAGAGAAACAACAGACCGGGGGAAATAACAGCATCGAACATGACAAAGAGTCGATATCCCGGCGCGATAAAGACCTCGGCCAGCCCCGGTGTCTGCCCGGAGATGCTCAGAAAATGAGGGCACAGACCAAGCTTACGCCAGAGCGAGCGAGTGCGCGTGTGCGTGTGCGTGAGAGTGAGGGAGCACGTGCGTGTAAAGGCACGAGTGTGGGTGTGACTGCATCTAAGGTGTGGGCCCACCTGAGTGTGTGAAGGGGTGAGCGTGTGCGTACGTGTGCACCAGGGTGCTTGTGTGCCTGCGCAGGAACACGTGTGTATGTGAACACGTGTGAGCATGCGTGTGATCAAAAGTGACGGACAGTCCTGAAGCCAGACCCTGGAGCCCGGAAGGTCCCCAAAGGCCACGGTGGCACAGAGCGGCGTGGTGGGGGACGGCTGAGCTCAGACCCCGGCGCCGACGCTCGCTCGCTGCCCGACCTCGCTCACGATGACGTCGCGCCTCCGGCGTCGCTCGCCCATCTGTAAAATGGGAACAGTCGCGCGGTGGTTGTGCGGCTAAAGCATGCCATTTTCTCACTCCATACCGGAGAATCTACCTCCTGCAGACGGATGGACGGACGGCCCCTCGCAGCGCGAAGACCCACCAGGCTCCCCCCCCCGACCCCCCGGAGACCTGGAGGCGGCTGGCTTTCCATGACGGCAGAGGTGCAGCCTGGGGTGCGGCCAGGGAACGGAGCCAAGTAAGGCCCAGGCCTGCGTAGAGAAGGTGTCCCCAGGAGGTGGGGCCCTCAGAAAGCAGGAGGTGCCCAAGGAGCCTCCCGCCACCCCGTTCCGTGTGGACCCAGCCCCGCTGCACACAGGGAGGCAGAAGAGGGCAGGGGCGGGGATGGGGAGGGTGGGGGAGACTCTGGCTCCGACAGCCGAGGTTCAAACCCCAGGTCAGCCAGCTGCGAGTGTGCGATGCGGGCCAGTTGCTCCAGGTCCCCCCCTTTGCTCCAAGGGCCCAATGTGACAAAGGACCATGAGGCCAGGCGCCGAGGAGCCTGTGCTGTTCCCTGTCCCCACCTGCAGTGCGACCTGCGTGCGGAGTTTACGGGAACTGCGCCAGGACCCGGTCAGGCCGGGCATACTCCCGACGCAGGTTTTAGTTGGCATCAACTCTCTCTTTGGAAGAGTGCCCTCCTGCCTCGCCAGGAACTCCCGTGCGGCCGCAGGAACAGCCCCAAGACCCTGCAAATGAACGGGGAGAAGGACAAAGGCCATTCACACAGGGCGACGGCAAACTAACGGGCGAGATGTGAACCCTCGCTGCATAGAGAAATGCAGAGCAAACACGGATAAAGTGCTGCTTTCAATTAGCAGCAAACGTTTTTATGATAATGAGGTTGGGGGAAGCTGACATTTTAATCTACGGAGAAAGTTTTTTCAATAATTCAAACATCCAGCCCAGGAAGAGCAGTTAAATAAATAACCATTCGAAGGGACGCCACGTCGCCATTTGCGTGAGAGCGACTGGCTTTTGTCTTATTATTTATACATAGATCTACTTTTCCGTGCTTTCGGAATCATCTGGGTCCTACCGTGAGTATGCATGACTTTATTAAGAGCAAATAAATTAATTTTTTAATGCACGCCTCCGGCTAAGAGCGCTCCGCGTTTGAAAACAGCGTGCAGAGTCATTAAGGCTCAGGGAACGAAGCCGGCGCGGCGTCCCGCTTCCTCAAACAGCGAGGCCGCTGTGTCGACGGCCTCCTGCCCGAGGTGGAACCCCGGGACCCTAAAGCAGACCCCGCGGGGCCCGATTAACCCAGACCCCCGACTCAAACTCTGGCGGTCCCCCCAGGCCGTCTGCCCTTCCTCTCTGTCACTGCCACCCGCCCGAGCCATCCTGCCCTCACACCCAAATCAGTACGACGCTCCAGCTCCCTGTCTCTCGTGCTGCCCCTGCCGCCCTGTGACAGACTGACTTGTGTCCCCCAAGAAGACACTTTGGGAGTCCTCACCCCAGGACCTTAGAATGTGACTGTATTTCAAGACAGGACCTTTCCCGCAGTCATCAAGTTAAAGCGAGGTCGTTCGAGTGGATCTTCATCCAGCAAGATGGTGTCCTGACGAAAAAGGAGGAACTCGGGACGCCCGCGAGGCTCAGTCCGTTAAGCGTCCGACTTCGGCTCAGGTCATGATCTCACGGTCTGTGAGTTCGAGCCCCGCGTCGGGCTCTGTGCTGACAGCTCGGAGCCTGGAGCCTGCTTCGGATTCTGTGTCTCCCTCTCTCTCTGCCCCTCTCCTGCTCACTCTCGGTCTCGCTCTCTTTCAAAAATAAATGGACATTTTCTTTAAAAAGGAGTAATTTGGGGGTGCCTGGGTGGTTCTGTTGGTTAAGGACCCGATTCTTGATTTCAGCTCAGGTCATGACCCCAGGATCATGGGATGGGGCTCGCGTCGGGGCTGTGTGCTGACCGGGAAGGCGGGGGCCACCTAAGAATCTCCCACTCCCTTTGCCTCTCTCTCCCTCTCTTTTTCTCTAAAAAAAAAAAAAAAAAAAAAAAAGAAAACAGTACTTTGGACACCAAGAGACACACACAGAGGGAAAGGAATGTGAAGACACAGAGCCAACACGACCGCCCCCACACCAGGGACGGAGGCGTCAGAAGGGAGCAGCCCTGAGTCCAGGATCTCAGACTTGCGGTCTCCGGGGCTGAGGGTGGGTTTCCCTTGTCTGCGGTGCTTTGCTATGGCGGCCACGGGAAAGTAACGGAAGCCCTTCTCTGCAGGGCAGGCAAGGCGATTTCCCTTTAATCTGAGCACGTCATCAGTGCTCACACCCTTCTAGTAGCTTCCCATGGCACTTAGCAGAGGCCGGGGCCCCTCGCGTAGCTTGTGGGTCCCGGCTTCTCCCTCCACCCCCGCTCCAGGACGCACCCCTCATGTCCCCACGCAGGGACCGTCCTTCCCGTCTCCCGGCTTTGTCACCTGCTCACGCTCCGTGTGGGACACTCTTCCTACTCCTCCGTCTCCCCCCAACACGCGCGCACACACACGTACACACGCACACACCTCCCCCTGCTAACTTCTCCTGCTGGATGGCAGTGTGCCGGTGTGGATGACACGCCCCAGCTGGCCCCGCCTGAAGCTCGTTCCTTCTTCCAGCAGCTCTGTTGACTTTTGGGGGCAGATCAGTCTCTGTTTGGGGTGCTATCTTAGAAATTGCCCAAGGCTTGGTGGCATCCCCAGCCTCCCCTCTGTCGCTGGAGCCCCTCTGCACCCCCAGTTATGACAACCAACAACTCCAGACTTTGCCAGACCCCACCCCCACCCGGACAGAACCACCTGTGGCTCAGGGCCACTGGTGACAACCGTCAACCCCGTGGAGACGCGGACCACACCTGCCTTCCTCCCCACCGCAAGCCCAGCCCGGGAGGGTCCATGCGCCTGGGACAGAAGGACCGGTGGACAAGGGAACTGGCAGATCCAGCCCAGTCTGCGGTGGCCCCACCGTAGCCTGCCCTCCCTTTGGCTCCTGGAGCTGGAATAACTAACCCCTACGTGCCGTCCAAACATCCTGGGGCCGTTCCTGGGCAGCCCCGTGCGGCTGGCTGCTGGCTCCTGCTTCCTGTTTCCTCCCACTGGGGCTGTGTATAAACCCGTTAGCCATCAAGGTGAAAGGCAGATAAATAAAAATGAGCCCACAGAAGTGCAAATGGCCTGTGATCCCCCTCGGGCAGGGAGATAACATGCTCACGCTCTAACGGTCGTATTAACGATTTAACAGGGCCCCTGGCGCCCAGGGTCAGGCAGGCCTCATCGGCAGCCAGCGGATCGGCAGACGTCCGTCCCCGCACGTGGGAGGCAGGCCAGGCCGGGGACTCCTGGGTGCCCGTGGATGGCTCAGTCCCACAGTCCGGTGTCTGACGGCGCCCAGGCCTCCTCCGTCCCCCTGGACATCGGGAGCCTCCGCTGCCCACCCAGACTCTGAGCTCTGCCCCCTGGGAGCAGCGGCCTCCCCTCAGCCCACCAAGGTTTCTCCACCTTGGCACTGCTGACACGGACTTTGACCAGAGGCAAAGGGACCGAGGCTCCCTGAAGGTTAGGACCACGCACCATGTGGCACGGAACTGGCTTTCCGGTCAGTGCTCAGTTTGTTGAGTGGGGAAAGAAAGAAGTGGGCAGGAGAGGAAAGAGGTGTTATGTCCGTGGCCAGAGAAGACAGGCAAAGGCTGCAGGTGGGATGCTCGGAGTTGGTACCCACGTCCCACCTGACGCTTGCTTCTGGAAGCAGCTGAGAAAAGCATCCAGAGCCAGAGGACCAAAGGCGGGACTCAAGGACTTCACAGAAGGAAGGCGCGGCGGCCTTGGGAATATGGCTGGGCTCCCTCGAGGGGTCAGGAGTACTGTGGGCCGGCCAGGATGCTCTGCTCATCAGAGGGGTCCCCTGCCTTCACTCCGTCCCCAGGGGCACCCAGACCGCGCGCCCCCTGAGCTCAACCCCGGCCCGGTCCATCCCCAAGTGGAGTGGCTGTGCCTTCCCACCCAAGGTACTTCCACTTATAGGGCAGCCTCTGGGCGGGAGCTGGCGACCCTGCCGGGGAGGGGCCACCGCATCACACCCCACCCCTGCCGCCACCCTTCCGCACGCCGTGTCCTCTCTAGACTAACTAGATGCTCATTATCTGTGTGTGTGCTTGCCGGCTGCCGCTCCGGGAGGGCAGGGGCTTTGCCTGGGGGCTTGCCAGCACCGAGCAAGGCTGGCCCCCTAGAGGGCACTCACGTCTGGCGGCACGCTGGGATGGGTGAGGCTCCAAAGCCCTCCGGTTCGGGATGTCGGCGAGAGCGCGTTTCTACCTCGCGCTGGAAACTCCTCGCAACGTGCGACCACTTAGCCAAGGAGCTAAGCTATTATTAGCAACCTTCTTAAGTCAGACAGACCGAGTTTGAGAACCCAGCTGCCTCTTCCCGGCTGCGTGACCTTGGCAAGCCGTGACGTTGCCGCGCCTCGATCCTGCTGAGGAGCTCCAGGCGCCTCCTCGTGATGTCACGGGGACCAGGCCAGACAACAGGTCTGAATGCACCTTATAAACTACCAGTCAGTTGGTTCGTCGTTATTGCTACTGTGATTCAGCCGTGATTCAGCTGTGTACCACCGTGAGCTTGACCTCCGACCTCCCCATAGGCAGGCTGCCGTAAGCCGGGCTTCTGATGCGAGCGGGGAGAGGCGGAGCCACAGCTGGCCCCTGGCAGCGTCTTCCTGGGGTCCTGGAAGCTCCTTGCCCTCACTTGGCAGCCAGCCCAGCTGCCTCCCTGCCCCACAGAGCAGCCCCGCTTCCTGCTTCCCCAGCACAAAGGGCTCCCTCGAATGGCCTGCTGGTTTCTTTGTCTGTCTCACTCCGCCAGGGGCATGTCTTTGAATGGAGCCCCGGTTACTTGTCCATAAATATCCAGGTCTGAGCCTGATACCTTGCAAGATCTTTTTTGAGGTTCTCAAAAATGCATGCACACGCACACACACACACACACAGACACACACACACACACGCTGTGTGTTAGATTGTGTTAATAGGATCCAACTTTTCTGCTCTGCTGAGAAATGCTACACGTCGAAAGCCCCATATCTCAAAACTCAAATCCACAAGCACTTTTGAAAAACCGACATGTACGGCATAAAGAAAAAGAAAAAGTAGAGGAAGAAGGCTTCGGTCCCGAGCCTCACCCGGAGCCCACCGCGTTTCCTTCCGCTGAGCTTGCTCCGAGTCAGAGCCGCGTCACATTCGGCGGCCTTTGCCTGCGGGTTAGAAATCACACGCCCTATTTTTAACATAAAGGAAGTCCTCGTGTCAGTTGGGGGGGGCTATTCGTCGCCCGCTTCTGAAAACAAGCGCCCGCCTGTGGCAGCGAAGCGTGGCCGACGGATCGGGAGGGAGAGACCTGTGCGCCCTGCGCTGCAGCGACGTCACCAGGTCGGGTGGCGGCCGCACAAACACTAAGTTACCCGCTGATTAACTGTGCTTCTAGGTTCTTCCAGAGTGCCTTTCACGTGGACGGTTGTGGACACTCCAACGGCGAAAAGGCAAAGGCCCAGGGAGCCCACCCCCTCCTCGGAGGAACGCTAACAGGATTTCGGGACTCCCCGGTATCTCCCGAGGGTGTCCCGTGACAGCCAAGGACTGCCGAGCATGCTGGATATTTGCAAGCATCCTCCGTCTGTGAAGACGGACTGAAAACATGCTTCCAGGAGCTACCGCTGCACGCCCATCGGGACGGCCAGGACCCAGAACACCTGCTGTGGGGAGCCGCGGGAACGCTCGCTCGGTGCTGGCGGGAACGCAGCGTGGCGCGGTCAGTTTGGAAGACACGTGGGCAGTTTCTCACGGGGACGAACATGCTCGCACTAAACCATCAGCAGTGGTGCTCTGGGGTCTCTACCCAAATGAGTGCGAAACTTGACCACACGAAAATCCGCAAAAGCATATTTACAGCAGCTTTATTCATAATTGCCAAAAACTGAAAGCAATCGAGATGCCCTTTAATATCTGAGTGCATAAATAAACTGCGGTCAATCCAGACAGCGGAGTATTATTTAGCACAAAAAGGAAGTGAGCTTCAAGCCATGAAAAGACATCAAGGAACCTCACGTGCATGTCACTAAGTGAAAGAAGTCGGTCTTAAAATGCTCTGTACTTTACAATTCCAGGCGTGTGAATCGGAAATTGGAAATTGAAGAGGAAAACTATCGAGATGGAAAACAGAGCAGGGGCTGCCAGGAGCTTAGGGAGAGGGGATACTGAATTGGTGAAACACAGGGAGTATTTTAGGGCAGTGAAGGAATTCTGTGTGATACTAGTGGGTACCTGACACTGCGCATTTGTCAAGACCCATAGACTTTTGCACAGAGAATGAACCTTAACGTGTGTAAATTAGGGAAAATAAATCAGGAGGTCAGGGATCCCAGGATGTGATGGACCCTGTGACAAAAACTCTAAATGTAATACGAATGCAGGATGTGACCTCACTGAAGGCGGCGGGGGAAGCACCGATCTGAGTAACACCGGAAACGAGTGGAGTCTGTTGAATGAAAGACAAAAAAAGAAGTCGCACGCAGCTCTGTACTCGAGCTGGTTAAGTTGCTTCCTTCGGGGGTGCTGGGTAACCGTCCTGGAACCACTGTGCATACAGCCTAAGAATGAAGAGAGAAGTACATGGATGGAAGATTGGGGGGTCCGGGTTTCCCACTGCGGAGTGGAGGTTACGGGCAAACACAGGGAGGACGCTAGAAGGATCCAAGTGACCATGGATTAGAGCTGGAGATACAGACACAGACGGAGAGACAGGCTGATAGACTTGGTAGATAGATAGATGATAAGATAGACAGATAGATAGAGAGTTATACATATAGATACGGATACAGATATAGATAGATGATAGATGACAGAGTGCATACATACATGGGTTAGTGTGATCTTGTGATTTATAATAAGAAATATATATTCGTTCTTCATTTCTGGCAGGCACAGAGCTCCCCAAACCCTCCAAATTTCCTAAGTGAGGAGCGTAACAAAGGTGTCTTTTGTTATGTTAATGAGGTGGCTTTGGGACCCCCACCTAAGGATGGGGGCTGGTTGCCGGGAGAGCCATTCAAATCATTAGAGGGTTGGAACTCTCAGTCTCCATCCCCACCCTGACCCGCCCTGAGGGGAGAAGGGATGGGGGTCAAACCAATTGCCAGAGGCCAACAATTTAATCAATGATGCCCACGTGATGCAGCTGCTATCATATTCCAGAAGCAGACGGCTCACAGAGCATCAGCATCAGTGACCACACGGAGAGCAGAGAGAGCGACGTGCCCAGGGAGGGCGGAAGCTGCGTGCCCCAAACTTGCCTCGTGTATCTCTTCCTTCTGGCTGTTTCTGAGTTATAGCCTTTTATCAGAAACCAGTATTCGAGTAGGTAAAATGTTTCTCTGAGTTCTGTAGCCACTCTAGCAAATTAATCAAGCCCACGGATGGGGCTGTCAGGGCCCTCTGATCCAGAGCCGAAGGGTCAGAGGCACAGATGACAACCTGGACTCGAGACCGCATCAGGAAGGGAGGGCCACCTTGCAGAGCTGTGCCCTCCACCTGTGGGACCTGATGCTGTCTCCAGGGAGACAGTGTCAGAAGTGGGCTGAATTGTAGGACGTCCAGCTAGTGCTGCAGAGAACTCCTTGGATGTGTGGGGAAACACCCCCCCCAAACACGCACGCACACGCACACACACACACACACACACACACACACACACACATTGGAAATTGGTCTCCGAACACCTTTTAGCTAGTAAACATACATTTATGTCCTTGCTCGGTCTGCCGAGAGGGCCTAGAAGCAGTGATGTCCCAGCAGCCATGAGCACACCCATTACCCAGATCTTGGCTTCTAAACGCCATTCTCCCGTAAAAGGAACCAGGGCTCCTCAGAGAAATTGCAGATTCTAGGGCTGGGACAGGGAGGTATACAAGATGAGCCTACAGCAGCCAGAACATAAGAAAATGATAGATAAATAAATAAAGAAATAACCAACACACACACACACACACACACACACACACACAATGATGGGGACATATCAGAGGGACACAGGAGCCAAATGAAAGAGCCAAAACTGGAACAATTTCAGCAGCCAAATAAATATAACTCAAAGTATAAAGAGAAAATTCATGATTCCATACCGATAAAAATAAGTGATCGAATAGAGAATAAAGGGTAAGAAGAGACAAATCTCCCATTCAGAAGGATTCCAAACAATCTATGCAGGATCCTTCCCCTAAAGGAAGCGGATCACAACTGCCTAATGTGTGCTGTGTAGAGTGACTTCCTTCCAGAGGGGACCGGAGGGAAAGGGGGCGAGGGAGAAACTTTCCGGTGGAGAAGACAGACGGACTCGGCCAGGTGACCAAGATCACACCGGCGGTGGTAAGTCACGGCAGCCGGCACTCCTGAGGTGAGGTGATGGGAAAGGCGCCGTCCCTCCTCCCGAAACCCGTCACTCAGTCCGACCACGAGAAAACCGCCACACGAAGCCCGATGAGGGACGTTCGGCAGAATACCCGGCCAGTCCTCCTCCACGCCATCAAGGTCATCAGACACCAGGAAAGTCTGAAAAACCGTCACCGCCCAGAGGAGCCTCAGGAGGCGTGACACCTTAATGTCACGTGGTGCCCCGAGTGGGGTCCCGGAGGAGAAAAGGACGCTAGGGAAAACCAGTGAGGCCCTGCATACCGTGTCCGCCCAACGATGGCGCGTGGACACTCGTTCATTCCTCGTAACAAATGTAGCAAATAACTAAAGTGTTACGGGAGGCGGGGCGGGGGAGGGGGACTGAGTGGGAGGTCTGGGAGGACTCTCCGCACTACCTTTCTGCAACTTTTCTGCAAATCTCAAACGATGCTTTAAAAACGATTTGATGCGTATATAAAGTGCGTATGGATACATACACACGTATGCTGTGTATACACACGTACGCTGTTTCCTGTTGGCCTCAGCCCATCCAGCGCGGTGCTACCATCTAGCAATGGCTAGGGGGACTCACCTGGGCGAGTCCCCACCCTCATCCCCCCTTCCAGAGCCGTGCTGTGGCCGCACCAGGCAAACCTCAGCAACGACCGCCAGGGAACTCTGAAAAATCACGGTTCTTCAGTCTCAGGGCTGGAGGGTCCAGGGCCCCGCGGCCAGGTGGCAGGTAGACAGAGAAAGAGAGAGTGCGCAGATGGGAGGTTCTGCCTTCATGGGGGTGGGGGTGGGGGTTTCGTGGGCTCACTCTTTATTGGTGAATTTAAAAACTAAGAGCAGAGTGGCGTCCTGGGGACTCAGTGGGTTGAGCGTCCGACTCTTGATTTCGGCTCGGGTCACGATCTCATGGGATCCAGCCCCAAACTGGGCTCCAAGCCGGGCATGGAACCTGTTCGGAATGCTCTCTCTCTCCTTTCTGGCCCCTCCCCTGCACACTCTCTCTCTTGAATAAAAATAATAATAAAAATAAATAAATACAACATAATATATAATAAAAGAGCAGAGTCACAGCCCAGGAGGAGAAAAGCAGGGTCACTCGACGGTGAGTTTCTAGAGTGCTGAGGGCTCTCTAAAGGGGAGCTGCATGGTGGGGGCGGCCCGGCCCTTCCTCCAGCGGGCGGCGGCCCCATGTTGGCCCCGGACCGGTGTCTGCTAAGCGCCGCCTCCCAGCAGAACGCCGGGCACTTACTGTACAGAAGACACGCATGCACGCACAAGCGACCCCACAAACAGTCCCGGGCCCCCACCCAGAGCCCGCCCCTGGCCCGGACGTGCTCCCAGGCCAGAGCTCTGCCAGCCAAAGAGAAGAGGCATCCGGGTGGGCACTTCACTGCTCCAGGCTTCGTCCGCACAACGGCTTCTGAGTGGCGAGACCTCCAAGCCCCCCCGAGAGGGGCCGGTGTGGGGCCGGGGGAGGGTCGGGGCCGGCCGGGCCTCTGCTCCCCAGCAGTGCTCCCTCGGGGGGTGTCCTCCACGGCCGCTGCATCTGGGCCGGAGCCTCCCCAGGCATTTGACAAAGATTTCTCTCCACGGTGCTTAAATGTTCTCAACGCCCGCGCCCCTAAAGAGAGAGTTTTATTCTCTAGATGCCGTCATCGCATTTGAAACGTTTTACTCCCCGAGCAAGGGCACTACCGAGGCTGTACCCCCAGGGGGACGCCTCACGGGCACCTCTCACCAGATCCCACAAGAACCGTATGTGTTCTCCTGTATTCTCAGCATCCCGAGTTGCGGGGGTAGCAGGAGGAACTGAGCTGAGCCACAGAAACGCCAGGCTCGGGGATGGTTCGCTCTCCCCTGTGGATGACGGCGGAGGAGGCTGGGGGACCTCCTGTCACCCTGCTGAAGCCTCCCAGCTGGGCGCCTCTCCCTCCCAATGCGGAGCAGTGGGGAGGGGGCTGCTCTCAGCAGGACAGACATGGGACACCTCCCCCCCCACACACCCCGCACTACCACCCTCCCCGCAGAGGCCGGAGGGGCCAGTGCTTTTAGGGCTGAGATTGGAGCCACCGCCTGCCACCTCTGGGCCCCGAAGCCTCGCGCAGCACAGAGAATGCTGGGGACCCAGTGCCCAGGCCCCCCCGTGGCCCGGTGCGTCCCCACCCTGCAGCCACCCGGAGCGGGCAGAGCTGCCCCCAGCCCAGCGGCCCAAGCAGGCGCGGAGCAACAGTTGGGAGTCTCCTCTCTCCAAGCGGTGAGGAAGCGACGGTGAGCGGAGGGAAATGATGGAGATTCCGTTCGTTTAAAAAAGAAAGAGCAGCCCCAAGAGAATCGTGCAAGGGGCTTGTGCTGAGCCCCGCATCGGCAAACCTAACTAACAGCAGCTTCGGCCCCTCCGGGCAGGGCTGGCGAGGTCGTGACCGGACAGACCCCTTCGTCCCCTAGAGGAAGGCGACCGGGCCCGACACAGCCCACTCCTGCCCCCACACCCCCCCCCGCCGTGCCTCCAAAGGCCTGGCATCGTGCGCGGCTCCTTCCCGCGAGCCGGGTGGGATGCCACCAGATTCACGCATCATTAAATAAAGCCAATGAGAGCTTCAAGACTGACTCCGTTCAATTTTGTCTCTTAATGAGTCCCCCCCTCAGGAGGCGGGAATGCGTCGCTCTGCAGTGACGGCGATCTGCCTGGTTTTGCTTCAGGGTTTATTTAATGTTTTAATACGTGAAAAGTCACGAGGTCCCGGGCAGAATCTGACAGGCCAGTGGCTCCATCCCCCACAAAATGCCTCCCGTACCTGCCTCATGTGGCCACGGCAACCTTCCCAAGCCCCCCAGGCTTCTCTCCCGGGCCCACAGGGGTCTCCGTGCAAGGCTTGTCTCTACTTCTCTGGACTCGTCCCCCGCCGCGTCCCCTCCACAGCGGGCAGCCAGACATCTCTGTAACACGAAATCAGACAGCGCTACTCTCTGCTCCAAACCCTCCCTGGGTTCCGCGCCCCCACGTGGTCCTCCACGTGGTATGCGACCTCCGTGACCTCATCCCGTTCCTTCCTGTTCCTCACTCGCTCAGTTCCCCCACGCTGGGCTCCCCTTTCCCCCCTCAATACTCTCAGGCTGGTTCATGCCCAGCTCCTTTGTACTTGCTGTTGCCTATGCCTAGAATATTATCCTCCAGAATCTCTGTACAAGGAGCACCTCCTTCCCTTCAGCGTAAATGTCACCCCCTCGGGGAAGCCCACACTGATCACTGACCTCAATTCTCCCACCCGAAGCCCTTCGCCATCGCGGCCCAGGTTTATTTTCACCCTAACGCCAGCGCTGCCTGACTCTCTCTTGTGTATCTGCCGATCCCTTTCCTGCCTCTGCTAGACAGGCTCTGCCTCGTCCCCCACTCTATTCCCAGAGTCTGCAACGGTGCCTGGGACACAGCAGCCGTTCAAGTGACACGGGTCCCGGGGAAGAGCCGAAGCTGTGGTTCGAGCCCCCAGGCCTCTGCAGCAGAATCCCCTCTTCCTCGAGCGAGGTCAGCGGTTTGTTCCGTTCAGGCATCGGCTGACGGGGTCAGGCTGTCTGCCTCGCTCAGAGTCCACGGACGTCAACGGTAACCTCGCCCACAGGCGCCATCACAGAAACGCCCAGAATAATGCTCGCCCACGTATCGGAGCTCTGTGACCCAGCCTGGTGGGTGCAAACCCCAAACAAGAACACGCCCAAAGAAACCCACGTGCAGACGCGTGCCACCTAAACTTCCGGAAATCGAGGACGAAGAAAAATCCCGAGAGCCGCCGGAGGAGAATCCACGTTACCCAGAGGAGAACAAGCATCCGAGGGAGAGCAGGCGTCTCGTCAGCGGCTGGGGGGCGGCGCAGCACTTCCCGGGGGCCGGAAGGACAGAACCATTAATCCAGGATCTTCTAACCAGCGAGGCATTCTTGAGGAATAAAGAGCGAGTCACGGCACTCCCAGACGGAGAAACACCGAGAGAACTTGCCACACACCTACCCTAGAAAGGGGCCGACGGAAGTTCTCCAAACAGAAAGAAAAGATCAAAGAAGGGACCTTAGAACGTTAGAAAGGAAGAGAAGGCATAGTGAGCCAAAAAAAAAAAAATGAGTAAGTAAAATACAGTTTTTTTTTCAACTCTTGAGTATTCTAATACGTTTGATCGTTGAGCACAACTTACGACACGGCCTGATGTGGTTCTGCGTGTGTGTACAGCAAATATTTACGTTATATTATCCATAAGGGGGTAGCAAAGGGGCATAAGACAAGAGGAGTCTTCTCTACTTGATTCGAACCATTGAAATGGCAAAGCCAGTAGACTGTGGTAAGTTACACATGCATCATGCAATGCCCAGAGTAATCACCAAAAATCTAGACAGAGAGACACGCTCAGAAACCCTCTAAATAAGCAAACGAAATTCTGAAAATGTTCAAGGGACAAAGGCAGCAAGGCGGAAAAAATAACACAGAGAAATGAAACGCAGAAAACAAACACGAAACACAGACAGATACACATACGGTACTTAAGATCTAACCTATGAATAATTACATTAAACATACCGATTAAAAGACAGATTGGCAGAGTGCATTTAAAAACATGTCTCGGGGCGCCTGGGGGGCTCAGTCGGTTGAGCGTCCGACTTCGGCTCAGGTCATGATCTCTCAGTTCGTGGGTTCGAGCCCCACATGGGGGGCTCTGTGCTGACAGCTCAGAGCCTGGAGCCTGCTTCGGCTTCTGTGCCTCCCTCTCTCTCTCTGCCCCAAACCTGGTTGCTCTCTCTCTCTCCTAAAAAAATAAACATCAAAAAAAATTAAAAATAATTAATAATAATAATCAAAACATGTCTCGACTGGACGCCGGCCGGCCGTAAGAAACTCACTTTAACTATAACGACGTTGGAAGAAAGTGTCGGAGCTTGCAAACCCTAATCACATGAAAGCGGAAATGACCGTGTTCACGTGAGACAAAGTGGACATCGGAGCAGAGAGAATTACCAGCAACAGAGGAGACACGACATAATGGCCAAAGGGTCGATCTTCCAAGAAGACCCAGCAATCCTAACTGTGAGCATGCCAAACAACAGCGCGGCGAGCCACACGAAGCGGACACCGTCAGGAAGGAGACGCAGACGGACCCGCGGGTGCAGCAGGAAACGTCAGCATCCCTAGCTCGACGCCTGACAGGTCTCTGGGCACAGCACTCAGCAGGGGCACAGCACTCAGCAGGGACGCAGACGAGCCCAACGGCCCCATCCGCCAGCAGGGCCTGATGGACATGCACAGAGTGCCGGTCGTTCCCAAATGCCCTTGCAACGCAGACCAACACAGACCAGACGCTGGGCCAGAAAACCAACTTCAGAAATTACATATAGTTGAAACCACACAGAGTGTGTTCTCCGACCACGACGGAACCACTCCAGATGTCCAGGGCTGGAAGGTGAGCTGAAAGCCTCCAACGCGGGGGACCCGGCACGCCTCTGTGGGGCACAGAGAAAACCCCAAGAGGAACCAGAGAGTACATTCAAATGACAACGAAGGTACAACTTCTGGACACCGCGGGAGCAGGGCCGAGGGTGAGCTAGAGCACTGAACTAAGGAAGGCACGGCCTCGATCGATCGTGAATCTTCCCTAGGAACCTAGGGAAACCTAGGAAACCTAGAACCTAGAACCTAGGAAAAAAGAGGAAAATAAAACACAGGCAGAAGGGAGGAAATAATAAATTGAAGAGCAGAAATCAATGACATTGACAACAGAAAAACAATACAGAATATCCACGGACCAAAGAGCCCATCTCCGGAAACCTCACTAAAATAGACGACGCTGAAGGAAGCCTGACAAGAAACATAAAAGACACGAATTACCGCTGTGATGAATGAGCCCGGGCTATGGCTGTCGAAACTACAGGTATCAAACGGGTAGCAGGGAATCCTGCAGATACACACAAATGTGGCAAACTCGGCTAAGTAAGGCGCATCCGTCGTTAATAGAAACTAACACGAACCCCTGAGCCCTGGGCCTCCCTGCAGGCAGCAGCCAGTCCCGCCCTCCTCCAGGCAAACCACACCCTCTGCCGCAGAACGGTAGGTGCGGAGCCTGCCGAAGTCACCCAAGATGGACACGCAAGATAAAGACTAAATTGGTTTGGGGACATACGTGCAATTAGCCCGGGCTGAGCGGGGGTCTGAGACCCTCCAGGGACTGGATCCCAAGTGGAGGGGCCTGGGGGTGCTGGGATATGGCGGAGGTGGCGGAAGCCGGGGTGGGGAGGGAGGCTGGTGGGAGGCGTGGGGCACCGATGGGGATTTGCGGGGCGCTTCCCCAGCCGTGCTGATGGCGCTGCCGGTCTCAGTGTCACGCCAACACCGCGAAGGACTCAGCAGCTATGTGAGCCAGGCTGGGATCGCCCAAGTACTGAGGAAGGAGTAAATATTTTTCAGGAAACTGCTTTTTCTCTAATTTATGCTGTGCTTTTGAAGGTGCAGAGGCCCGGGCCTTGGGGATGCCTCAGAACAGCAGGCGACAGGGAAGGGCTCGCCGTCCTGGTGCGTCCTCCTTCCAGAGTATTCTATTCTGCCACGTAAAGGAGCCGGACCTCTCAAAGAAAGCCGGGCTCTCGTAAAATTTCTCGGAAATCCAGTCAGGAAAGCGTGCATGCCTCCCTCGGATAACGCTGCAGTATTATAGGCATTTAACTCGATCGGTGGGCTATGGAAAAATAAAACACCCATTTAAACGAGCGTCTGCAAATGTAGCTGAGCTGAGAAAAGCCTCAGCCCGTCAGGGCTCTGGGATGACCAGGCAGGGCTGGCAGAGACGCCTATGCCACCTTCCGTCCCCGATGACAACCCGAAGCCTTGCGGGAGCCGGGGCGCGGGTTCAATGCGCAGGCTCCCTGGCCCCACCCCGGACCCGGTGAGCCCAGATCTCTGGTCGAGAGATGGCAGCAGGGACCCCAGTCCGCAGCAGAGAACCTGGGCGCCTCTCGTGCACAGCCAGTCTCCCAGTGCCCAGCCTGAGCCACCTTGAGGGTTGTCTGGAGTTGGGACGGAACTGTCAGAGGAGGCTGGAAATCGGCGAGTCTTCGGAAACAGACAGGTCTGCTGTGAACCCCACCATAGCCCCCACCCTGCACCCGGAGAAAGGAGAGCAGCTCCTAGGAGGACCCTGGAGGGTTTGAGATATGTCCCCAAGAGTGTGCACAACACAGATGCCAGTCAACTCACTCCCAAAGAAGAGTCTGGGCAGCGCTGCCTCCCGGAGGCTGAAGGACAAGAGGGCCGCGACTTGGGTCACGTAACTTGGGTCTTGTGCCACCTAGGACAGGGGCCCGCTGGGGGCCCCCTGGAGACAGATGACTCTACTCATAAGATAATCTCCGGGGCCACTTTAAAGAGATTCCTCCCAGGAGGATGCCTGGAGGGCTGGCATGTTGGAAACAGCTGTGTGGAGTGGGCGGCCGCAGGCCCGGGGCAGAGTGAGGAGACGGCTGGCCTTCGTCCTGGGACCGCAGAGCCAACACCGCCAAGTGGCCCTGAGGCTCTGGGCACCAAGTGTCCCTCTCTCCTCTCCACCCCCTCCTCTCCCTCCAACCTCGCAAGGACCACATGCCCAGAGCCTGCGATGGTGGTGAGGGTCCGGGTGTGCCCCACTGTCCCCAGCGGGCCCCCACGCACTGCCAGCCGTGGCCAGGCTCGTGCCAGAGGAGCAGAGACACGGAGGTGCAGTGAAGATCACGGTTTGGGTCGTTTTACTGGACTAAACACACTACTTTAAAGACAAATCAGCCTTCCGCTGTAACCGAGAAAGACAATGTGACTCTGAGAAGGACGAGAGACGTCACGCGGCCCTCCAGGGGGCTCCGTTCGCTCCACGTAAGCCCTCAGCAGCCCCGAGAGGCGCCACTGAACTGACAACGCGGGCACGGAGGTGAGAGGCGGCTCTCTCAGGCCCCGGAAACCCCTGGACGCTGAGCTGACCTGCTCAAGAACCGAGTCTCCCAAGCAGCTGGGAACAAACATGACGAGGAGGGCAGGGTGGGCTCGGGGCGGCTGTGTCTTCCCACCCTCCCCGCACGGAGCACCCTGGTCTGCTCGGCCCCACGCCTGGAGAGGTTGCAGAGGCTCCTACCTGCCTGCCCAGCATCCATCCTCACTCTCTTCCTTAGGAATAGAACCCAATTTTTGGCTGAGCAATGAGGATCCTCCCTTGTACTAGGTGTGGCCACGTGATCCAGTTCTGGCCAATGAGGTGTGAGCAAAGCCTTGCATGGTACTTCCAGGAAGAGTCCCTAAGGAACACAGATGGGATGGCTGGAGTTCCAGCAGCCATCTTGGACCATGAGGACGAGGGCGTGCTGGAATGTCGATCCCTAACAGCTTCCTACAGCCTTCTACTTCCAAACTGCTGTTAGGTAAGAAGGGGTACAAAATATCTATCTTGTTTCAAACACCGATGCTGGGAAGATTTTGGTTAAATGCTGCAGAGCCTAGTCTTGGCTGGTGGATATACACAGTGACCCCCTCACACGCCCCGCATGTCAAAGACACTGCCAGCCTGGCACTCGGCGGGCGCGTCGCCAGGCTGAGCTCCACCTCCCTTGTACGTTTTGGGAGAAAAGTGTAGTTTGGGGGTTTCTCTCTTAGCTCTCTCTCTCTAGTTAGTAGATTAGTGAAATCTCCCCCTAAGGCAGAGACAGGCGATAATGGGGCGTTCACTCCAGGACTGAAGGCCTGAGCTTCGACTGGACCTGGACCTCTAGGTCATAGATGGCACTTCAACCCTGGCCTGGGATGGGTCCTGGAGAGATGAAACTTAGCAGGTGTTATGGTTCAATTGTGTCCCCCCTAAAATTCATAAGACATTTTAACCTAAGAAAGGGATTGTTGCAGATGTAATGAGTCGAGAAGAGGCCCCTAGTCCAATACGGCCAGCGTACTTATGAGGAGAAGAAATTTGACACACACAAGCATGCATATACAAACACGCACACAGGGAGAACACTACACCATGGGAAGACCAGAGTGATGCTGCCGCAAGCCAAGGAACCACCGGAAGCCAGGACAGAGGCCTGGGACAGACCCTTCCCCAGGATCCACCTTCGGAAGGAGAATGGCCCTGTTCACACCTCGATCTCAACTTGTGACTTCCAAAACAGTGAAACAATGAATTCCAGTTTTGGTGCTTTGTCACGGCAGCCCAGCAAACTCGTGCAGCAGGTTGTCCCTGCATCACCCTGTCCTTCAGGAGTTTACATTCCAAGCAACATGGCACACTAACTGGCTGGTACTCAGTGTTTCTTGGGTAGGAGGAGAAGTAGGAGGATGGATGGACAGACTGATGGTTGGATGGATGGATGGATGGGTGGATGAATAGATGGATGGATGGAAGGACGGATGGACGGACGGACGGACGGATGGATGGATGGATGGATGGACGGACGGACTGATGGTCGGATGGATGGATGGACGGATGGATGGATGCATGGATCAATGGATTGATGGATGGATGGAAGGGTGGGTAGGTCGATGGAAGGAAGGATGGATGGATGGATGGATGGACTGATGGGTGGATGGATGGATGAATGGATGGTTGGATGGATGGATGGATGGATGGATGGATGGACTGATGGGTGGATGGATGGATGAATGGATGGTTGGATGGATGGATGGATGGATGGATGGGTGGGTGGGTGCATGGATGCAGGGATGCATGGATAAATGGAAGGGTGGGTGGGTAGATGGAAGGAAAGATGGATGGATGGACTAATGGGTGGATGGATGGATGGGTGGATGGATGGGGTCAATCAATCGATAGATGGATGGGTGGATGGAAGGATGGATGGATGATGAATGAACCAATGGGTGGGTGAATAGATGGGTGGATGGATGGAAGGGTGGGTGGGTAGATGAAAGGAAGGATGGATGGATGGACTAATGGATGGATGAATGAATGGATGGATGGATGGATGGATGGATGGATGGATGGATGATGGGTGGGTGGGTGGATGGATGGATGGATGGATGGATGGATGGAAGGGCAGATGGAAGGGTGGATGGAAGGGTGGGTGGGTAGATGGAAGGAAGGAAGGAAGAGGATGCATGGATGGATGGATGGATGGATGGAAGGATGGGTGGATGGACTGATGGTTGGATGGATGGATGGATGGATGGATTGATGGATGGATGGATGGATGGACGGGTGGATGGACCAATGGTTGGATGGATGGATGGACAGATGGATCAATGGATGGATGGATGGATGGACAGATGGATCAATGGATGGATGGATGGATGGACAAACAGATGGTTGGATGGTTAGATGGACAGATAAACGAACATAAAGATGGGAGTACATGGTGGGTGTGTGAGCACGTAGGTGAACAAATGAATGGACGTGTGGATGGACACAGGCACACAGATGCTGCAAGGATTCTGAAAAATGCCTAGAGCGCCCACCAGCGCTCACATGTCCCGCCAGCCCGTGCGACAGCCAGAATGGCTGCGTCATGCCCGTGGATTCCACAGAAATCAATGCAACCTCAACTCCAGGGAAAAACAGGCCATCGTTTTCTGTAAAACCGCCAGGAACTGCCCTGATCAATGACTCGGTCCATCTGTTTTCCTCTTCACACCACCTGTTTTTATTCCTCTTGAATAACAAAGGGGTCTGGAAGGAAGAAGCTGGAAGTAAGGGTGCGGCAAGGGGACTGGGCGCACAAAGCCAAGGGAGGTCATGGGCCAGGTCCTTTCACGGAGGGTGACATCCTGCAAGATGTCTTTGCCTGACAGGTGAGATGAGCGAGCAGCAAGAAGGAGATGCGGGCCCCCAGGGATGCCGTCCTCTGCGGGAGCCACCTTGGTGGCAGGTGCTGCTGGCCTTCCAACATGAGGGTGTCTGACCACTAACGCGAATTAGAGGGAGCTGAGGCACAGGGACACAGCCACGTGTCATGCACAAATTCAGGCACCCAAGAGTGAGCAGTCATATACCCCCCCCACCATGAGCACCGGTGGGGAGGCGGGGGGGCGCAAATGCTCGGCTTGGAGAAGCATCCTTCCTGTTGACCTTGACCCAGGTCCATGGGGACGGACGCCCAGTGGCCTCAGGAAAAGGGGCAAGTAGGAGCGAGGTCTTGGAGAGTGAGCCTGCCCAGAACAAGGGCCCTGCACCTCGTCAACCCTCCCGGGCTCCGGGAACAGCCCGGTTGAGCAACTGAATGAAACAACCCAATGCACTCAGTGCAGAGCCGCCCCCAAGGCTCAAAACACTTAGCTGTGCCTCTCCCTGGCGCCCAGGCCACTGGGTTTCTCCCCTCCGTAAATAATAACCATCGGAAAAAACCCGAGGGGCAGTGAGAACTCTCTGGAAGGCTCGGCTAGTAAAGACCATTTGTTAATCGACCCCTTTCTGGAGCTGCGGACTCATTTGGCTGGGCTTCTGGGGTGCTCATTGCCAACGCGGCCTCGGCTAATAAGTAATTAGAAGATAATTAACATTTGTAACATACAAAGGGAAACATCTGGACCTACTGACTTATTAAAATGTAAGAACCTGATTAATCAATTGTGTAGAGAGGTGGAACACGGGCTCAGGTAGAAGCACCAGCTTCCGCGGGCTCAGCCCTCCTCGGCCAGCTCTGGAAGAGTGTCCTCGGGTCCCAAAGTCAGCGACACTCAAATGTGGACTCGGTCCACCCAAGACAACCTCCGCTGGCCGCCCACTGCTTCCTGCGTCCCCACACGTGTCCAAGGACCAGAGAAAGCAGACACCCAGCCCTTTTCCACTGGCCAACGTTCCCCGGGGTGAAGAGAAACACCAAGGCATGTGGCACCTGTGTCCCCTGCATTCCCTTCTCCCTCCGCTTCCCCTCCTTCCCCAGACAGCCACCCGGGAGTTCAGAGAGAGGGGGAGCCCCAGGTGTGCCCCCCTGGGATGCACCATGGCTTGCCCTCAAAAACGCCCAGGACTGGGGACGGAAAGAATAAACAAAAGCCGAGTTCCCTCCAGCCGGGACCACGTCTGTGAAGCCGTCCCGGATTCCAGACTGCGCTCTCCCGCTCTGGGCCAGGACAGCCTCCCTCTGACCCCTCTGCCTCTCCCCTCCATCTTGGAGTGGCGGGGGAGGAGGTGGCGGGGAGGGGGGAATGTGTGGGAACACGTGTACTCGATGAGCACGAACGCACTCCCCAAATGCTTTGGCTTCCGGCCAAATCATTCGGGTGTGGCGCTACCAAGTAATCACGCTCCTCGGACAGGAGGGAGCTGAACTCAAAAACCGGGTGTTTCTGTGACTGTGGGAAAAGCCAGTCAGGGTTGCCGTGACTCCAGTGAAGCCGGACGGCGTGGACGTGGTCGGGCTGCTCCCTGGGGGCCCCTCGATGACACTTCCTGGGGACCGTCCTCCGGGAAATGTAGATCCAAACCACCTCGGCTTTCTCTCAAGGGGAGAAGCCTGAGGAGAAACACTCACGGATGCAAATTTGAGAGGCTCCGGGTCTGGGGCCCCTCCGGGCCTGGGGCCCCTCTCCTGCCTGGGGCCACCTCTGTGCTCTGCTTTCCTGCCTAAACAAAGAGGTTCAAAGGTTCCGGTGGGGGGTGCTCACAGCACTTGAATCCCAAGGTCAAAGTGACTGGTCCAGGGGCAGGCATGTGACCCCGTGAGAGTCCCCCTGGGATTTTCCTCCTTCAGCCTCAGGGAAGAGGCCTCTGCTGTCCCTTGGGGATGCGCAGCCCAGGCTCCTCCCCTGGAAAGCCCTCCTGGGTGAAGGGACGTAGCCGACACTCAGTGAGGCAGGGGTGGGGTCGGGGCTGGCTGAGAAATACCCTGTTCCCTCGGGCCAGCTCTCTCCAGCTTCCCCGGTGGGATTTTGTGAGCTGGGGGCAGGGGGGGTGTCCCTGGATTACTGAACCAGCGGCGTCCTTGCTTCGGCTTAAGGCTGTTCGGGCTGTGTTCCTGCTGTTCCGAGCTCCAGGGGCGAGTTCAGGGAAAGAAAAAACAAATACAAGAAAACGCACCTGAGAAAGTGATACTGACCACATAAAAGGTGAGGCTGACCAAATAGCAGGGGGGAGGTCTGGTCGCTTAGCAGAGCAAACCACTTGAGGTGATTTTACAGCCGAGGCGCCCCCCGCGGGCACACAGCCCATAAAGAGACCCTCTTACTTGGCCGTTTGCAGGCGACCAGCCTCGACCCACGCCCTCCGCTGTTTGGGGTTTCCGGCAGATCCCCCGTTCCAGGGGACTGCTTCCTGGCTTCCCGGGAAGGCGGACGAAACAGGGGCCTCTCTGGGGCAAGTGGAGACCCCCGTGGCATTTGGGGCGGGACCTCGGACAGCCAGCAAGGGAAAGGTCCTCTGCTTTGGGGGACCGACACCCCCCCCCGACCCAGCTCTAGAATCGCGAGATGAAGAATAGTGAGCAGGGACCCGCTGTCCAGGCAGGGCAAGACAGCCATCCAGGCAGGAGAGCCCGCCGCGCCCCCAGCCCCGTGCTCTGCCCTGCTCCCCCTGTAGTCTTCACACACGCCGGGGAAGCATGAGTATCACTAACACCACCGCTGGGAAGGGGCAGGTCTGGATTCGAACTCGGGTCCTCCCGGCAACAACTGTGTTCCTTCTACCACCCGCTCTGGGGCATACCGGGTCAGGACCCCCAGCCCCCAAGCTCCCTCACCAGGGTCCCCACCTCATGGTCAATCAAAACACGGCAGAGGGGCACCCTCCCCCTCCCGCCCAGGGCCACCTCACCCTGGCAAGTCAGACTGGCAAGGACCATCTCGGGAGGCCCGGAGGGCGCTGAGGCAGCCCCTGCAGGGAAACTGGCCGGGAGAGAAAAGTCGGTCACTTAGGACTCCGGACTGACTAGGCAACCAATTTGCAGAGTCTGTCCTTAACTTGTGCCACGGGCAAGGTCTGCGTGGGCAATTTGGGTCCATCAGCCTTTAAATTAGAGAGAGCCGCATCCACCACCCCCCCCCCTCCCCGTCAGGCCAGCCGCAGAGCGGAGACAGAGTCGCTCCGGACGAGTGACAGCTCCAGTAAATGCATTCCTGCCAGGAAAACAGCGTTACCACGCGGAGCTGCTCTGCAAAGTACTGAACTTCGGGAAGAAATAAAATAAAAATAAAATGGCTCAGGCGCTCCCGGGCGCTCCGTCTCTATTGCCAGATGCAGCGGGGAGAAAAGGAGGCCCATTACCAAATAAATACCTCGCCGTCCTCGGCAGCGACCGGCACGCGCTGCGTCACGGTCACAGAGCAGCATCTGGCTCACGTGGGGAATCCGTGCCCGGCAAGGAGAGCCCTCAGGGGCACCTCGGGTGGCTTCCCCTTCACAGTTGGGGAAACTGAGGCCAGAGCTGGCAGCAGGTCAGGCCAGCGGGCCAGAAGGCGTTCGAATGCAGACGCACAGGACAGGCCCCGAAGCGCGACAGGCCGGAAACGGTTCCCCAGGATCTCCGGGCCCGGCTTGGGGACCCAGACGGCTGCCATGTAGCTTGTGTAGGACGTGCCCGCGATCCTGAGGAGTGAGGAAGGGCAGGCTAAAACCAGGGCAGCCCTCGCTCTCTCCCGTTGCTGACGTCCGGGAGCCTCCAGTGACCAGGCCGAGTTCTGATGCTGAGGCTCTGGGGTCTGTCCTTCTGGTCTACCTGCTCCCTGTGCCCCCTGCCCGGCCCCCTGTGCTCGCGCCTCTCCTAGCAAACGGGAGCCACCTGAGGCCTCCGTCCTGCTCTTTGTCTCTGTACCAGGTTCTGGGAACCACAGGGCGAGCTCAGCAAGGGCCGGCGTGCTGCCCTCGCTCACGGCTGCATCTCGGACCCCAACACAGTACCCGTCACGTAGCAGGGGCTTCGCAGACTCGTCACGAGCATGGATGGGGGCCGGGAGCCGACAACAGACCAGGCTTCGAATCAGTAAGACGGAGGTTCCCAAGTCCACATCCGTGTGACGTTCTTACCTTCCCCAGGGAACGCCCTGGTCGCCCTCCGCACGGAACACTGGCAATCAGGTGACGGGACCTCCACGCGTCCCCCAGGGCAGCACGCGGGCTCTGAGCCTCTGCCATCCCCCACAGCTGGCTTGTCCCACCACACTCCCGGAGGACGGCCCCTCCAAGTGCATACCCCTCACGCTTCAAAAGTTAGAGTGGAACCAAGGAAGGGCCGGGTGCAGGAGGGGTCAGCGGGACCCACGCATGTCCCCAAAGTCACCCCCAGGCATCTCTGGGTGGCCACTCTACTTCCTGAGCCCAGGACCTTCGGCTACAACGCAGCGAGGGAACGGTCCCATCTGAAAGGCGTCGAGCGGGAGGCCAAGGAGGAAGTGCAGCTACATCTGGTGCACTTGGGACTTGCACGCAGGGGCCCCCTTATCACCGAGGGCTCGAGGGCTCGACTCGATCCCTGATGCTCTGACTCCCGCCCAGCCCCCTGAGCGTCCCGGTCCGCCGCTCCCGGGCGTCCGTGCAAAGGGTTTTGGTTCCGGAAGCACGCGTCTGGCATTTGGCTTCTTCCACCACTTCTCCATGGATGCACCTCCTCGCTCTCATCACAGTAATGTTTTACAAGTGCCTTTCAGAGTTAGACACCTGGAAACGATACCCAGGGCCTCCGCGGTGCCTAGCACCCGCATTGGTGCAACAGACAAGTTCTAAGACGAGCCACGGGCTCCCGAGGTCGGGAAAGCTTCCAAAAGAGCATTTTTGACTCATTTCCTGACTCCGGGTTGGTGACCATTCACCCGCACCCAGCCCTGGCAGTGAAATCACAGCTCAAAGTCACGAGAAGACCACACGACGTGAGGAGCAGTCCTTTGGTCTCCCCTGGGGGGGGGGGGGGGGGGGGGGGAGGGAAGGCCCGTGCCCAGCAAGAGGCAGGAGGAAGACGGGTCAGGGCGGACTGGGCTCTGGGTTCCGGTGGCCGCCACCAGGTGGACGTGAGCCCGGCTGCTGGCCACACAGCTGCCTCCAGGCGCCCGGGCTCCTGCAGTTCCATGCGCCGTGAGCGCTCAGGGGAAGCGGGAGTCTGGAGACCACCACCCTGGGACTTAGAACACCGAAAATCAGACTACCCTTCACCTGCTGGGCCACTCCGGAAGCCAGGGCGAAGGTCCAGTCCGTCTGGCCTCTGGGAAGTCCCAGGAGCCCTTGCGCATTCACCTGTCTCTCCCCCATCCCCTCCCGCCCAGCCCCTGCGGGAAACACTTTTTCCCAGAATGTTCCTGGGAACACCTGGCCTCCGACTGACCGGGAGCGGTGGGGCCCGGGGGCAGGGCGTGGGCAGAGGATGAGCCGGCGAGCTCTTCCCGGGCAGCCTCTGTGGCAGTGCTCCAAGGTGCCCAGGATCTGTTTCGATCGGGTGCGGTAGGGCGCACAGACAGGGAAGGGACAGCCATGGAGGAAGAAATGGATGATGTTCGAAGACCCCGGAGGGGAGGCACGCCTCACGGGGCGCCCGGGGAAGCGCAGGACCGGCCGGGAGCCAGGAGGCAGAGGACCTGTGAGCAGAAGCCTTGACTGCGGTTTCCACGGAAAGGAAGGCTTCAGATTGGCTAGTCTGAATAATTTCAGAGGGTTCTGGGGGCCCAGGGGCTGCTTCCTGCTGTCGGTACCTGCCCTGGGGTGACAGGGCCAGGTCAGATAAAGAAAGTGCTTGGGGGGGGGGGTTGGGGGGGAAGCAGGGGCAGGTAGTGCTCTGGGTTAGATGCTTTGCATTTGAAAGGCACCCTGAGAGAGAGTTGTTTGCTATCTCTGGGAACTGGAGAACCTGGGAGGGGCAGTGCCCAGGGCCAGCAAGGCCCTAGGCTCCAAGCCTCAGAGTACAGAAAAGACAAGGTTGAAATCAGCCCAGGGAGGTCCTAGGGCCACCGATGACCTATATACAGAGGCTCTTGCGCAAAGAGTTCCCCATCTTCCTGGCAGACACCGGGCTTGGCAAACCGACGCAGCTGGATTTCAGCACCTGGTCACCAACTAGCCCCAGGCACCCTCGAGCAGTGTGCAACCAGAACAACTGTCCGGAGGCCCTGCCTTCCCTGCCCAGGGGCTAACCCAACCAAGCCAGGGCAAGAAATGGCCTCGCTGCTCTGAAAGCGCCCACAGGGACAGATCGACCCGACCAGCCTGCGTCCTATAGGCTCATGCTCTGCACACAAGTCTAAAACTTCCGAACGAGGCAACGCTGTGTTTCAAAATCCCGTGGGGTTTTTCTCGTAAAGTATCAGCAGGAATGGACACCATCAGAGCGGAGCGAGTGGTCTCTCGGGAGAAGTGTCGTGTTCCGGGACCTGCTCGAGTCCTGCCCACCCACCCCTCTCCAGCGGGGCCTGGCCAGGCCTGGATTTTCTGGGGCTCCTGCAGGCGAACCCCATCCTTGAGCCCCTTTCCCCAGACAAGGAGGACATCCATCTCCTTGGAGAAAGCAGCAGCCCTGTCGGAAACTGAAGAATAAACCTCTTCCTTCAGTTTTCCTCGGCAAAGGCCTGCGGGGAGTGCTCTATTGAGCGTGACAGCGTGTGGTGTGGCTGAATGGTCAGGGTGGAAGGTTCTTCTCCTGCAGAGATTTTTTTTTTTTTTCTCAGCAAAAGAAGAAAACGGAGTGATGTCCTTACCTCGGGCTGTAGCATGCTTTGTGAAAGGCAATTTCAAAGCAGAAAGGTCAGCCCGAAGGGGAACCACTGTTTCTAAAACCGGGTCCCGCAGAAGAGTGAGCCACCAGGAGAGACCGTCGAGGCCAGGCCCCGGACTCCGGCGAGGCCAGGAGCGGGTTGGGGGGAGATCGGGAGGTGTAAACGGGGCCTCCGGATTTTGTTTAGCTCTGCTCTTTTTCGGACCAGTGCTGCTGGAAGTCCTGCCTGGCTGTGGCCACCCCGGGACGGCCAGCTCGAGGGAGCCCCCGCCCATCAACCCAAGCGCAGCCTCGCAGGAGGCTCGGAGCCCAGCGGCCCTTTCTCTGCACCTCCTGCCTCCCGCAGCCACACAGGACGGAGCACCTCACCTCCTGACTGGGGAGACTGCAGGCAGCTCTCCCTCCAGAAGGGGTAAAAGCCCCCCACCCCAGGCTAGTATGTCCTGTTCCAAGCCCACGGCGTGGGGTTTCCTGAGCAAACTTTAGTCCCCACACCAAGGCCAAGCAGTCTCTGCAATAAACCATGTTTTCAAACACGCATTTTAAAAACACAACGGGGCGAAGTTGCTAGAGACACTTAGAAGCGAGCAGGCCCCTGGGAGTCTCCTGGTCCTGCAGCCTGTTTCTGTGATGGGGCAGGGCCAGCTGGGAGAGAGCTCCCTCCGCGGTCACCCCGGCGACGGAGATGAGGGCTGCAGCCCCCGTCCCAACGGGGGACCCCCAGAAGGGGCCGCCATCACTGCGGGGACATGCGCCCTTCTCCTAAACCACCTGCCTCCCCGCCTTTGAAATCCTGTGGTTTAAGACACCCAAAGGAACCCACTAGAAGTACCCCGGCGACACACACTGTCCCAAGCCTCCTTGGCCAGGAAATAATTCTTCGAGAGTTCACGTCGACTCTGCACATCTGCCCAGGCACTCGAGCGGACGGAAAGTTGCAGAGTCAAGGCCTCGCCCATGTGCCGAGGTGACTGGGAAGCGGCAGGGAGCTCCAAGAAGCCTCGGATGTTGTTGGAAATGACCGAGCAGAGCAGCCGGGCCACCTGGGATCAGAACACTGGTAAAGGCGCCAACCAGGGGCGCCCGGGTGGCTCAGTCGGTTGAGCGTCCGACTTCAGCTCAGGTCATGATCTCACGGTCTGTGAGTTCGAGCCCCGTGTCGGGCTCTGTGCTAATGGCTCATTAGAGCCTGGAGCCTGCTTCGGATTCTGTGTCTCCCTCTCTCTCTGCCCTTCCCCTGCTCACGCTCTGTCTCCCTGTCTCTCAAAAATAAATAAACGTTAAAAAAATTTTAAAAAATAAATAAATAAATAAATAAATAAATAAACGTTAAAAAATTAAAAAAAAAAAAAAAAGGCGCCAACCAGAGGCCCTGCGGGTGCTCCGCTGAGCAGCCTCGACCGCTCGGGACCCGAGCCCCACTGGACAGCTTGGCCTTGAGCCGAGACAAGCTGAAGCGTGCCTGGAGCCCCAACTCTTCCGTTTGGGGCATTAAAACAACTTTTTGGTCGGCGGAGCAGGGGGCCGGCCTCGGTGTCCCCCAGGAAATCAGGTCACAGCTTGAGGGCACTCCACAGTCCTGAGTGAGCTGACCCGGGATAATTACAGATGACCCCAAGCTTGGACAGCCTCAGACCGATGCCAAGGGAGCTACAGCTGCCTCTCCAGTGAGGACGAGGGGGAGGCGGTTTCTTGGGCCAGGAGGGTCAGCAACACCTCCTTCAGGAAGCCCACCCTGACTTCCCTTTGCCACGAGACAGGGGCCCTGCCAGGGCTCTCAGAGTGCCTGGACACATCACCCGACATCCACCCTCTTAAAACACCCAGTGTCTGTCTTCATCCCATTTGGAGCAAGATGGGTACAGAAGCTAGGGCCCCACTGAACCGTAACTGTCTGGGCGAAGACCACGTTTGTCACTGCGTGCCCAGAACTTGGCGAGGTGCCCGCCCATCGTTAGGGCTGAAATAATAAATGCCACAGATCTAATCGCAACAATAATAATAGCATGGCCTGCGGGCTCGGGGCCAGCACTGACACACCCTTGCTTGCCTGAGCCTGAAGGGGCTGCTGCTCTGCACCCAGGTTGCAGGCGATGGACCACGTAAATGGATTAAAATCACTCATCCAAAGTCACCTCGCTGCTCGGGGACAGAGGCTGTCGGATCCCAGGGCCTCCCCGCAACGGGGCAGTGAGCTCAGCCCGGGGAGGGGCAGGGGAAGGGCATGCAGTCGGTGCAAACAGAGTCCTGGGGTCAGAAGCAGCAGCCCAGGGGGAGCTAGTGAGGCACAGAGAGGTCACATCCCAACCTCGCCTCTGTCCGTGCCGCTGTCAGGAGGGCATGACGCTGCACGGACGTGAGGGGAATCCGGGCGCTCTCCGGGGAGCCCTGGAGACCTGCCCAAGCCTGGGGGAGTGGAGGGAGGGGCCAGGGGCTGTAGAGTGATGGGTGGAGGTGGGGGTGCACCCCTGGGGGTTTTCAGGAGGGAGAACACACCTAGAACCCCCCACACACCAGCTGCCCCCCGTCTGTGTCCTCCCTTTCTGCCGGCCAGGCATCCAGAAGTGTCTCACCGTGGTGTGTTTGGACGGACTGAGGACGTTTCATTAAATGTCTTTAAAGAATTAACGCAGGACCACGGAAATCATGACAATCAACTCTAAATGAACTGATGTCTGAAATTTCACTTTTGGGTCTAGATCGGCTACAGACGGCTCTGTCGGATCGGACTGAGGAGTGTTTCAGTGCAAACAGCGAGCAGGGGTGGGACGGGACGCTGGGGGGGCTGGGGTGCGGACGGTGGTGGACACAGGGGCAGAAACGCAGGGGATGTGCTCGTCCAGTGGGCGTGGGTCTCTCTTGGTTGGTGGCGCTGCACGGTGTGTCTGCTGCCATCCATTCCCTGCCCTGTTCCCTCCGCCTCCCTTTTGATGACAGCTCTGTGACCACCTGCCCCAGTCCTAGACGGCGAGGGTAGCTTGTGGACACTCCCACCCTGGCTGCAGACATGTGCATTTCTCTGGCCGCAATGGGTGGTCCCGTGATGGGCACGTGATCCCAGCTGAGCCTGCAGATGCCTCGGGGTTGCAGGACCCACTGGGAGAGAGGCCATGAGGACATAGCCGGAGCCACAGCAGCCATCATGCCATCATGAGGGCACAGCCAAGGAGGCAATGGAGAAGGAGAAGGAAAAGCAGGAAAGGGACAAAGTGGCCCTGAGGGGCTCTGTGTGAGCCCTGCATGAAGGTCTCTTTTCCACCAGGTGGTGGGTTTTTTGGTCACTGGCAACTGACAAAGATGTCCCAGCCAGGACTCCATTGACAGAAACAGTCTCCTAAGACTAAAGATGTGTCTCACATACTTGTAAAGAGGTTGTTGTTGTTGTTTTCAGTTTATTTATTTTATCCCTCCAGGGAGTCGAACTCATCCGAGGTCACACGGTCCAGAAGCCCAGAAGCGAGCGGCAGGATAGGATTCCGTCCACGCCCTGCCCGCCGGCCCTCAGGCTGTGGTCAGGGGGCTCGTGTATCAGACAGAACTGCTTCCGGGCAGGGGGCGCGGTGCTCATTGAAAACCGCCGCTCTGTCTCTATGTCTCTCAAAAATAAACATTAAAAAAAAAAATTAAAAAAAAAAAAAAAAGAAAACCGCCGCTGACCTACAGGATGGGGTCTGTCTCCAGAGCGGGACCAAGTGCCCCCACCTCAGCTCACAAGCATCCCTGAGTCTGAAAGCCCCTGTTCCCTTCTGGGCACGAGCCACCGAGACCTGGGTTTGAGGGGGTCCTGCGGCCAGGGCTCTGCTCCACCCAGCCCTGCAGCCGGGACACGGAGCCAGAGCCCTGGCCGTGCCCCGGGGTCCAGACTCGGGCACAGGACCCCTGCTGCCCGGCTCCGGCCCTCCTGGGAGAAGGCCAGAGGGGACTTTGTCTTACTATCTGCTGGACCCCCCGTGCCTGGAAGAGCACCTGGTCCCTGGGACGTGCTCAAAGATGACGGGAGAAAGGGAAGGGAGAGGGAGGAGAGACCGAGTCGGAGAGAGGGAGGAAGCGCGGGCAGGAGTCACGGGTGGTGCTCCTGTGGACGGGACTGGGGCTCTTCAGCTAAACCCGAGTCCCAGAAAGCGGCCACCTGGTAGCCGCTCACTCTTTCCCGGGCCGCCTGGCGCAGTGGGAATGATTGGGAACACCCCGAGTGTGTGGGTGAAGGAGGAACCACGGGGGGGGCGGCATCCCACACAGTCACCGAGAGCCCCCAAGCTCTCCCAGCTCCCCAAAGGGCTGAGGACCCCAGGACACCTCTCCAGCCCCAGCGAGCTCTGCCCCTGCTGTCGCCTCCCTCCCTGACCCGGACGGGTCCCGGGCCGTTGGCCTCGGCTGGGGGTGGACTTGCCCCTCCAGCAACCACCTCAGCTGCAGGGACCGCGTACCGCAGGGGCGTCTCGGGTCCTTGAGGAACCTTAGAAGCTTTCCCACCGGCGCTGAAGGCTGCCGCGCCCACTCCCTGCTCACGGGGCCCACCCCCCAGGCACGGGCTGAGTGACTAACGGGAGAACAACATTCCTGAGCGGAGAGCTCTGTGACCTTCTCCAGGAAGACCCGGCCCCTGGGGCCCCGCCTCTCCTCCCCCCTACGGCAGGGCCGCCTGGGGCTGGCAGTGGGCACACACAGCACCCGGCTCTGTGCCTCCCAGGGTGCGGTCCGGTTTGCTGAACGCGTGCTGTCTAGGGACCGAGTTCTCGCTGGGATGCTTTCTGGTGGCTCCGCTTGGGGTTTAGAGACATAAAGATCTTTTTTAAAAAGCAAACTGTCAGACTCGTTCCTGCCTCTCCTTGCAGAGGGCTGGGGACCTTGCTGCCTCTCTGTCTCCTGTCCTGTCCTCCAGGTGGGGAGGCAGCTTCCCGGGCCCCTCTGTGCTCTGGCCAGCCTGCAGAACTGGATCCCAGAACCTCCCTCATGCCTGGGGGCGTCCGGAAATCCCCAGAAATCCCCAGATTTCGGCAAGTCCCTGCGGCCTCCAACCTGGGTCTCCCATCCGCCCCGCGTGCCGGTTTCCACCGACCTCTCCACCGCCCTGCCCTCCTCCCTCCTCTCGGGATGGAGCCCCCGCCAGGCTCCGCACACCAGGCATCTCGTCCGTCAGACTCGACTTGTTTCTGCTCAGGACTTGAAACACGCCGGGAGCCCCGGTCATCCTTCTCTGAGGCACCGAGGCCCCGCCGGCTCTGGCCGCGGAGGAGCCCGGGGATGTCGCTCCACCGGGGGGCGCACCGCCCAGGGCCCAGCTCCCTGCCGGCGGAGCCTGCCCAGCAGATGGTGGGGGTGAGGCGCTGGTCCCCGAACTCCCCAGGCCCTGCGAGGACCCCCAGCTCTCGGGTCGCTCCCAGGGAAGGATCCTGGTCACGTCAGGTGTGAGAAGTAACACCTGTGGGCTTGAGGGACGCGGTGGACAGGGTGACGGGTACTGAGGGGACAGCCAGGGGCTCCCGCCGCTCCGCATCACCCTTCACGTGCTCCCTCCCTCCCTCTCACCCGGTTCCTGCCTTGGGGGGCTCGTGGAGCGAGACCCTCTCTGAGACCCCAGCGGACCTCCGGGAGAGCGGCCGCAGCCCCGACGGCCAGGTCCCTGCTGTGCCCGAGCACCCTGCCCCCGGCACCCACCGCCTCCTTTAACGAGCCAGGGGCTCCCTGTCTCCTGCTCCGTCACGGCCCGGCAGAGCCTCCTCTGTGTCTGCGAGCCTCGTGGCCGAAGGCCTCTGCGTGCTCTGGCTCTTTCCACGGCCTGAAGCAATTTACCTGAATAATTTATTGCGGCACGAAGGTGGAGGGAAATTCGGAATCCTGAGCGGCCTCTTCGGAACCACTGCCACTTAGCAGCAGCCCCTGGAGTCCCAGCGCTTAGCCAGGTGGGGGGCGGGGGCGGGGGTGGGGGGGTGGGTGGGGGGGAGCCCACCTCCCCCTTCCCACTGGTCTCCAATGACTTCGCTCTCAAGCAAAGGTTACGCTGGAAATTAATTCAAATGTGCTGTCAAAACAGTTATGTAAGCAGCTTACTTTTAAAGACCTGGACCGGAGACGCACCCCGGTGAAGGCTTACGTAAGCTCGGGGACGACAGGCCGCTGGGGCGGACGGTCCTCGGTGCAGCTGTCGGGAGGCAGAGCCAGGCACTGGGAGCACTGGCCGGGCAGGAGCGGGGCCACACAGGGACCCCCGCCAGGTCCCGCTGCCCGCCCGCAGACTCGAGGACCAGAAACAGGCAGGGCGTGAGCAGCCGGCTGCACAGGAGCCTGCCAGGGGCCTCCAGGCTTCAGGAGCCGTGCTTTGCCCTCCACCTGCCCCCCACCAGCGCCCCACCTGCCCCCCACCGGCGGCCCCACCTGCCCCCCACCAGCCCCCCACCAGCCCCCCACCTGCGCCCCACCTGCCCCCCACCTGCCCCCCACCAGCGCCCCACCTGCCCCCCACCGGCGGCCCCACCTGCACCCCACCTGCACCCCACCTACCCCCACCTGTGCCCCACCTGTCCCCCACCAGCCCCCCACCAGCGCCCCACCTGCCCCTCACCTGCACCCCACCAGCGCCCCACCTGCCCCCCACCGGCCCTCCACTGGCCCCCCACCTGCGCCCCACCTGCACCCCACCTGCCCCCCACCTGCGCCCCACCGGCCCTCCACCTGTGCCCCACCTGCACCCCACCTACCTGTGCCCCACCTGTCCCCCACCAGCCCCCCACCTGCGCTCCACCTGCGCCCCACCTGCCCCCACTGGCCCTCCACTGGCCCCCCACCTGCGCCCCACCTGCCCCCCACCTGTGCCCCACCTGGCCCTCCCACCTGCCCCCCACCTGGCCCCCACCTGCCCCCCACCTGCGCCCCACCTGCCCCCCACCTGTGCCCCACTGGCCCCCCACCTGCACCCCACCGGCCCTCAAAGCCCCAGCCCCCGGAGCTGCTCTCCCCAGCAGAGACCCCCCTGCAGCACAGGCCCACCCTACACGGGAACTCCCTTCCCACCTCCTCGCACGGGGGCCTTGATTTCCTCCCGGCGGGACCAGGCAGAACTCCTCGGAAACTGTCTTACTCATCGTTTCCAGCACAGAGTAGGTGCAGAGAAACAGTTTCCGAGAAAAGAAAAGCAAACGACCTGCTACCCATTTGATAACCTCCCTACTTACTAATCCAAGAAATGGAAATTAAAATAAGATTCCTTTTCACCTTTTAAATTGATCCGATATCTTAAATAAATTTCAACGATCCTATTCCAGGCGGGTAAGGACAGAGTAAGACAGACACTCCCGCTCACTGGGGACGGGCGTGTAAATTGGCATAACCATCTGGAAAACAATCTGTCACTTTGTGTCTATCAGGCTGTGAGGCCAGGATAAGCGAGAGGGAAAAAAAAACAACAAAAAAGCGTAATGGTTTATAACAAAGTCTTGATTCTCTCTCGTGCCGCACGTCCAGAGCAGTTTGACTGTCACGCTGGAGGAGAGAGTGGTCTGCGCGTTGTACCGTCTTCACTCCAGGGCCCACGCTGATGAGGCGGGAAACACCTAGAATGTTGCTGGCATCTGTGGCGGAGGAAAAGGGATGCGGCAAACCTAGAGCTGCCTCTCAGCTTCTGCCCCGTGGCGACACACATCACGTCTGCTCGCATTTCATTGGCCAAAGCAAACACATGCTTTGACTTCTAGCCTAACTATGTGATAAAGGAAGGAAGGAAGGATGGATGGATGGATGGATGGATGGATGGAAGGATGGATGGATGGATGGATGGATGAAGGAAGGAAGGAAGGGTGCGTGTGTTGATAGATGGATAGATGGATGGATGGATGGATGGATGGAAGAAGGAAGGGAGGGAGGGAGGGAGGGGGGGAGGGGGGAGGGAGGGAGGGAGGGAGGGAGGAAGGGAGGAAGGGAGGAAGGGAGGATGGATGGATGGATGGATGGATGGAAGGAAGGAAGGAAGGAAGGATGGATGGATGGATGGATGGAAGGAAGGAAGGATGGATGGATGGATGGATGGATGAAGGATGGATGGATGAAGGAAGGAAGGAAGGGTGCGTGTGTTGATAGATGGATAGATGGATGGATGGATAGATGGATGGATGGATGCATGGAAGAAGGAAGGGAGGGAGGGAGGGAGGGAGGGAGGGAGGGAGGATGGATGGATGAGAGATGAAAGAGCTATAAGAAAAGCAGGGGTGAGGGCAGAACTAAAGGCAAACGCATAAATGGAAAAATGAACCAGAGAGGAGGGATCCAGTCTCTAAATGGCTAGACGGTACGAGAGAGGAGACCAGTTTTCAACAGACAGCCAGACGTGCCCCAAGGTATACATTTGTGGTGTCTGGGGCACTTGCATCTTTGTTTTACACTGTTAATTCCAGAGAAGGACTGAAAGACACGGAGGCGACTTTGAGAAAGTGGAGGAAGTGAGACGCTGCCTCTCTCTCTCCCTCCCTCCCTCTCCCTCTCCCTCTCTCCCTCCCTCCCTCTCTCTCTCTCCTTCCCTGTCAGCTTCACAAGAACACCCCGAACACCGGCTCCTGTCTGGCACCACGCCAGGCACAGAGGACGCACACACACTCCCATCCATCGAGACGCATCGGCGGAGCGGAGGAACAGACAGGTCTCTATGACATGGAGGGGTGAGCACGACGATACAGGCAAATCCAGGGAACATCGGGACCAGAGACCAGCACCTGGGAGTCCTGGGAGACCGGAGAAGTCCGCCCAGAAAAGGTGGCGCCTGCCCTGGGCCCTGAAAGACGACCGCGAGCTGACCCGGGAAGCCCTAGGGCGGCAGCTCACAGGACGAGGGTCGCCAGGAGAAAAACGAGACTCAGCGAGTGTGTCATCCAGGCAAGACCGGCTGCTGTAACAAACACCCCCAACAGTTCAGTGGCGGCAACGCGGCCGCCCTGGCTGGGTGGCGCTCCTGGCTGGCCCCCTCCCCGGAGGTCCTGGCCCAGGCTCGTTCCCCCATGGAGGACCCATGGAGGTCCTTAAAGCCCCCCTCCGCCCCTCAGAAGACGGGGAGATGGAGTCAGCATCCCGGGAGGCTGTCGTGGGCCAGGGCGGGAAGGGCTGCCCTCGCCTCTCCTGCCCACCCCGCCCGCGTTGTACGGAAAGCAGTCACACGGCTCCCCGGGCTGCACGGGAGGCTGGGACACCTGGGGGCTAAATGCCCCTGAGGAAAAGAAAGAGTTTAGTAGCATCTGGCCAGTTTGGAGAGAACCCTACTGACTCCCCTGCGGCCCAAGCCTTCCTGCACGACCGCCTGGTCGCCCGGTACCTGGCGCCCTTGGAGGTGGAGGTACGCGGCTCCCTCTCGAGAGCCCAAGGGCAGAACACAAATGAACAAGCCTGGGGGGCCTCGTTCTGGGTTTTTCGCACCAACGAACCGGCTTGCGGAGCAGCGGACGTGAAAGAGGTGTGGTCCCGAGGAGTGGGGATCGGAGGTGAGCGGCCCGGGAGCTCCGTCTGGGCCTTTCCGTTTACCCTTTCAGCAAACAGAGATTGTACGCGACCCTGCACCCAACCCTGTGAGGGGCTGGGGACAGTCCGTGCAGGCGGGGGTGACAGCGCAGGGAGACCGGAACATGAAGGGTGGGAGGGACGCAGGCCGGGAGTCTGAGGGCCTCCGCTGCCTCAGGCGGGTGGGACGGAGACCACACTCTGCTCTGTCCTGGACAGACAGACCTCGGACAGACACAGGAGGATCACAGGCGGCCAGAGCAACGTGGTTGAGTCTCCCTATATTTACAAAGACAGAGGGTGTGTTGGTTCCCAAACAGGAAACGAACTAGACACTGAGCAGACACCTGTTAGAGACATGGCCACTCGTCATCAGCCCCTTTGGAGGGTCAGAGGTGATAATTCTACTTTTTAAATATTTATTCATTTTTGGTAAAGAGAGACAGAGTACAAGTGGGGGAGGGGCAGAGAGAGCGGGAGACACAGAATCTGAAGCAGGCTCCAGGCTCCGAGCTGTCAGCACAGAGCCCAATGCGGGGCTTGAACTCATAAACTGCGAGATCATGACCCGATCTGAAGTCGGATGCCCAACCGAGCCCCCCAGGCGCCCCAGAGGTGATAATTCTAAAACAAAGCAAAAGAGGTCTGGGATTCCATCCCCAGTGAAGGTGGTGGTACCAGTAGGGACCTGAAAAGGTTACAGTGATGCGAAGACATTTTTATGGGGCGTTCCACCAGATATTTGGGGGGAAATCCCTAATTGGGGAAGTCAACATCCTGGGAGACAAATTTCCATGGGCCTCCCGACCACGTTTCTCATCCGGACCACCAACCCCAAAAATGACATGAGTGACTATCTCCTCAATCATCCCAAATCATAGCTAGCACAATTCCAGATGCGGGGGGGGGGGGGGGGGGGGAGGAGCCGATCTGCTGCACAGCGGAAGCCGTGAGGCATCCGGCCCACAGCTCTGCCCTGCTTGGCAAACCCCCTGACTCAGTGAATCCCGGTTCATTCAGAAAACCAGGCTCATTGCTTTCAAAGTCAACAGTCACGTGAAGAAGCTCAGCCTCAGCGCAAATTTCCAAAACCGAAGAGAAAATATCCCAGGAGCACTGATCTCTGAAACAGACCTTGGCGGGTCAAAAGCTGCCTGCGGGTGTTAGCACACCTAGCGTGCAGGTAAGGCACTGAGCACACACAGGTCGCCCAAAGAACCGGCCCAGAAGCCACCACTGTGCCTTTCTGCCCCTTAGGAGACCCTCCTCCTCCTCGGGGCCCACACTGCAGCCGGGGACGATACACGGCCGGCCCAGCGGGCAGACTGCCTTCCCAGTACTGGGGAGCCACAGTGGGGTCTTCGGAGAGACACCCCAGCTGCTTACGGACACCTTTTTTCTGCCGTGGCCGGAGCCTGAGATCCAGCCTCCAGCTCAGCTCACTCCTCTGTCAGTGTCCCAAGTGGGAAAGTGGGGAGGGGGCGTATCGAATCCTTCCACGAGATCTGCTTTCTTAGCACTGTCCAAGAAAAGCTCCTTGACCCCACCCCCCGCCACGCACTGAGACATGTGGGTGGGAGGGTGGCACCCCGGGGAGGGGGGGCTCCCACGGGGCAGGCGGAGCTGAGCGGCTAGAGCCCCCCACCACTGGAGCCCCAGATCCAGCTGTGCAAGAAGCTAGACAAACCTGGACCCTGTGTGTGTGTGTGTCGTGTGTGTGTCTCATGTGTGTCGTGTGTGTCGTGTGTGTGCCGTGTGTGTCGTGTGTGTGTATGTCGTGTGTGTGTGCCGTGTGTGTCATGTGTGTCATGTGTGTGTATGTGTATCGTGCATGTGTGCGTCGTGTGTGTGCCGTGTGTGTCGTGTGTGTGTGTGTATGTCCTGTGTGTGTGCCGTGTGTGTCATGTGTGTCATGTCTTGTGTGTGTGTCTCGTGTGTGTGCATGTGTGTGTAGCGTGTGTGTGCATGTGCGTGTATCGTGTGTGTGTCTCGTGTGTGTGCGTGTGTGTGCATGTGTGTAGCGTGTGTGTGCATGTGTGTGTAGCGTGTGTGTGTCTTGTGTGTGTCTCGTGTGTGTGCATGTGTGTGCATGTGTGTAGCGTGTGTGTGTCTCGTGTGTGTGCATGTGTGTGTAGCGTGTGTGTGTGCATGTGTGTGTAGCGTGTGTGTGTAGCGTGTGTGTGCGTGTGTGTGTGCGTGTGTGTGTCTCGTGTGTGTGCATGTGTGTGTAGCGTGTGTGTGCATGTGTGTGTAGTGTGTGTGTGGCGTGTGTGTGTGTCTCGTGTGTGTGTGCATGTGTGTGTAGCGTGTGTGTGTCTCGTGTGTGTGTGTGCACACGCACATGGTCTTTCTTTCCCTCCTTCTTTGCTTTATCTTACTTTGCACTAACTGCTCCGGTGCCCTCAGCTGAAAGAGTCCCAGCCGACCCGCACGTGAAGCAGCACAGCTTACATTCCGGGAACCTCCACGCCCGCGGGGAGGGCCGACGCTGAGCGCATCTGGAATTCAGAGAACCGGGGGTCAGACGGGGCGCCCCAGCCCTGCTTCCTGCTCAGCACCTCCCTGGACCTCGGTCAACCGGGGCCTGAGCAGAGCTCAGCATTCTGGCCCTGTCTGGGACTCAGCTCACACACACAACACGCACGCGCGTGCACACACGCACAGACACACACGCACACACCTGGGATGCTCCAGGGACTCAGCAGGGGCCATCCACCACCCAGCAAGGCCGCGTCCGGCAGCCCGGCTGAGCAGTGGCCTCGAGGCGACGCCTGCACGGGGAAATCCACATTTTTCTCCCACGCCGGCCGGAGCGCTCTCAGGCAAAGCCCTTCCCGGGTTGCAAGGAGGCCCGTGGGAAGGGTTCTCGGCCTCCCTCCCTCTGCCCACCTGCCAGCCCGGGGGCCCCGCAGGGGTGAGGTCTGGTAACAGACGCACGAGCAGAGACCCACACAAAGACACACGCACACGTGTGCATTCCAGGGAAGAAGTAAAATCCCCACTCCCGTTGCCATGGCAACTCAAGTTGGAGCTGTGGCAGGAGCTTTAATTGGAAGTGCTTATTTGGCTGAAACCCCAGGAATAATCAACAGGAGATTAGGGACATTAAAAACCAGCAGGAGCCACAGAGCGTCTTGGAGGAGATGGTAACGGGAAGGACAGTCCCTCTGAAAACTCCCGACGGGGAGACTAACCAGTGTTTGCGTCCGCCGAGGGACGGCGCCACACCGGACCTGTGCCACACGCTTTGTGCACGTCATCTCCTTGAACCTCCAGCAACCCTGGATCATTTCTCCCATTTTACAGATGGGGAAACTGAGGCTCGTAGAAGTTAATGAAGTGGCCCACATCCACCTGGGATTTGAAGCCAGCTCAGAATGACCCCAAAGGCCACCAGCTCTCGAGCACTGTGCTGGGCCTCGTGTCTCCCAAAAGCCACCAGCATCGGGTCCCGGGACCCCCAGGGCCTGCAGCTCTTGCAAGGCAGCTGGCACGCCAGGGCACCCCAGTCGCTAAAGCCGACAGCTCAGCAGGCCCGAGGGCCTGGCCAGGCTTGGCCTCTGAGACACCAACAAACACTGGAATCCAGATTGTTGCTGGCTCCCTCCCCAGGCCGCCTGCCCCTGTCGCTTGGCCCTGCTCCTGGCCACCAGCGTCCACCCTCCAGCCCATGGGCCTGGCGACCCCTGGCGGCAGCCATGGGACACTGCACTGACACGTGGGCTTCCTCCCACACCCCAAACAGGGACGGTCCTGGTCCAGGAGGCTCCCTCAGGAGGGCCTCCAGAGAAGGTACCAGAGCTGGGTGAGAGGGGCAGCTTAGCCAGCGCCCAGCACCTTCTGAAGGTGGTCAGGAGTGACGAGAGAAGCAGGCAGGAGAGGTCACTTAGCGCCCAGGGATGCCCTGGGCTGCCACCCTGCCACCACCCACCAGCATATGAGGCCATGGACAGGTGCAGACCAGCCCTCTGCAACAGCCGGCTCGAGAAGGGTACTTGCACCCAAACGTTTATCCACCTGGCAATTTAAATTACTTTTTTAAAGCAAGTGGCATTTACTCAGTTGGCATCTTATTGAATTTCCCCTTCTTGAACTACTCAAATATGCAAGTCACTGTTATTGCAAATAAGAGAACTCAACGGTTCAAACAGTGAGGGAGCAGCGCTCAGAGCAGCCAACGTCCCAGTGGAAGTCAGCGCAGGGGTGGGCGGGGGGGCTCAGGGCACACGCACACTGCCGTCCCAGGACCCAGCCCCCTGCCGCAGCGAGCGGTGAGCTCTGGTCTCCTGTAGGGCTCCCAGAGCACATCAGGGTCACCCCAGCACGGGCCCCAGGGAGGCTGGAGACCCCCCCTGGGGGGCTCCCACCCCTTAGCCAGATGTAGAGAACCAGGGTCACTCTCACCCCTGCAGGCCTGCCTTGGGGGGCCGCACTTGAGGACCCAGAGAGCTGGGTGGGACCATGGGCTCCCCGGCCACTCTCGGTGTTCCTGAGAGAGAAGTCGTGATCGGCTGTGTGCCACCCAGAGGGCAGCAGAGCCCGGGGGCAGAAGGACCAGTGACCCCGAGGCTCAGACCCCCAAGAAGTCCCAAGGCAGAGCCTCCTGTCCGGGAAGGACGGGCCCCGAGAAAGCTCTCCAGGAGACTGATGGAAGGAAGGAAACGGATTTGGGAATCAGAGCAGCCTGGGCCGGCACCTGGCCCTGCAGTCTGCTAGCTGTGACTTTGGCCGTGTCACCTCCCCCTGACCTTCTGTCTCCCCATCCCCTCACCAGGACAACAGCAGCCCCGCCTTGAGACACTGCCGGAGACCCAGAAGCGCTGCTCACATACGGAGCGTGGCCGGGTGCCCGCACAGGGCTGCTCAGCAGTCACCCCGGCTGCGCGCCGTCCCAGGGCCACCCTCAGGACGGGTCTGTTCCCGGCCCCTCCTCCAGGCTCCTCGGAGGCCCCCTTCTGCCCTCGAGGCTGAGCCTCCTTCCACACCCAGGGGTTGGCCCGGCCTCAGCCCCACAGGGTGCACCCGCTGGGCTCTGGCCGGGCTGCGAGGTTCTGTCTACCACCAGCTCCTCCCTCTGGACCCAGGGACATACTTCCACTCATCCTGAGGGATCTCAAAGCTCCGGACGACGCCCCAGGGCCAGGGGAGCCAGCCAGGGGACACAGGTGGGTGGGAGGCCCTGGAAAAGGTCCGTGTGCGTCCCAGGGCCCGGCGATGGGGCAGTCCTCAGGGCGGCACCCAGGCCCAGGCTGCAGGCACCGTCTGGCTAGCTGCTGAACCCTGTGGATCCCGTTAGAAGCCCTCGAGGAACGCAGTCTGAGGTGCTGAGCAGCCCGGCCTCCGCTCCCGGGAGTCCCAGATGGGCAGGCTTGGAGCGCTGTGCGGGGCGCCAGGGCTGCCAGCCGGGGCCCGTAGCTGACCTCTCTCCCAGACTCAGAGAAGCCAGACTCTGTGGCAGGACTCAGGAGAGGCTGCAGGGCCCCCACCCCCACCCCTGAGAAAGCATTCCTGCCAGGAAAGCTCCCGAGAAAAGACAGTGACCAGTCACCCCAGCAGAAACCCCCAGGGCCCAGACACAGAGTCTCCAAAGCAGGCAAGTCCTCCAAATGCTGCCGGGTCCCCTGGAAACAGCAGGAAGTCCCTGGTGCCATGGAGACAAGGGGCTCAGAGTCTGGATCCAGAGGGTTGACCCCCACGGTGGAGCCAGACGGGGGTGCCCAGGGTGTCTGCGGGAGAAGAGTCGGGCTGGCCATCGACATGCGGGCTCCAACCATGTCCCCCAAACTTAGCAAGAGCCACATCGCGGGGACAATAGCTGCCCTTTCCTGTGTCTGTGACAACCCAGGGACGGCACCACGTCACCTGATCCTCCGCGAAGTCTAGACCAGCTGGGTGGTATGCTAAGTGCGTTGGGTACTATTATCAGTCCTGGCCCCACCGTCCAGGTGATGCGAACTCCGACCGGCCTCTCCCAGGGCCTCTGACCTTTCCCTGGGAGACAGGCCCTGGGCACCCCAGCTCCCGGATGGGCCAGTCCCCTCTGGGAGGGAAGGGGTCACCGGCAGGAACGGGGAAGCTGCCATCGAGCCCTCTCTGGGATGGGACCCAAGGAGGAAACCACAGGCCCACTGTCGTCAGGACTGGCAGCCAGTCCCTCCTGCCGCCTCAGATTTCCGCCAGGGCTGGAACGAGCTCCCGGAGAGGGACACGCATGGAATGGATGCCACACCCTCGCCTGGGTGCGGGCACCGGCCAGAGCCAACAAGGTCCCCTCAGGCGCAGCACACAGCAGCCAGGTATGGACAGCGCTTCCTGAGTTTATAGAGCGCCTGCTAGATGCCAGCACGTGCGTCAGGAGCCAGGAGCGGCCCAGCAGACGGGTAAGGGGGCAGGGAATGAACACTCCCACAGGTGAGCACAGGAGAGAGAACTCGAGAGGGAGGCAGAGAGAAGGAGAGAGCAGGGAGACCGAGACGGACAGAGGTAGGAGACAGAGAGAGAGAAGGGGGGACAGTCAGGGTGAAGGGCGCGCTGCAGGCCGAGCAGAGGGGCCCCGCCAGAGCGCCAGCTGCCCCACGCCGGGCAGCGGCTGAGCTCGGCTTGGGCCTGGCTTGGGGACAACCCTCCGCTTTGTGGGGGGCGGCTATACCCCCAGGTCCGGGTTACATTCCCCTTCAGCCACAGAGCCCAGATCGTACCATTCTCCACATTCCAGATTCTTCCACCAGCCCCCACTCTGTGCCCAGAGGGTCCCGCTCAGCAATGCCTCTCCCCATGGCCCTGCGGCCAGCCCAGCAGAGCTCCACTGGGGCCTGTGCCTGGGCATGGCCTGCCTCGGACGCCACCCCGTTTGTCGGCCTGTCTGTCCGTCTACCTGCACTGAGGCTCCCCTGACCCCGGATACCCAAGTGCACCCCTCCCCAAAACAGCCCCACCAGTCAGCCGGGCCAGGGAGGAATCCAGACTCTTCCAAACTGCTCCTCTAAGTCGCGGCACTAGGGCTAAGGCTGAGCCCCCCTTTTCTCGGGGAGAAAGGGGGCTCTGAAGTGACAGGGCCCAGGACCTGCGCCCTTAAGACCTGGTGCCTTTGGCGTACTGACTATTCGAACTGAAGGACTTCGAGGAAATGACGGGAGCAGGAAGGACTCTCTGACTTCTTCCAGAAACAGTCATAGACCCTCCTGGGAGGGACGCCCTCTCTGAGACCAGAGGGAAGGACTGTCCTTATCTCCAAGATGGGGTGTCTGGGGCCGGACGCACTGAGAAGAATCGGAACAAACAGGCCTCGCTAAGCCCCCCAGGCCACGACCCGGAGCTCACGCGACTCTGTCCCGTTGCGTTTTCCCACGACTTCCCACTCAGCGTCAGACCCACCGTGAAACACTCAGCTTTGACCGTTGCCCTTCGTTTCCTTACGGAGCCTCCTGAGCCGCGCAGGACACATTAAATACTTTTGTGTGCTTCTCTCGTGCGTCGTTACAGAGCCCCAGCAGCGAACGGGGAGGGCAGCAGGAAGACAGTTTTTCCCCGGATGCGGTCCCACACGCGGCTGCGGGAAGGCCAGCAGGCGGGCGGCGTGGCCTTACCTCCCGCACTTCAGCTTCCGTTTAGGGGGAGGGCCACCCCAGCTCCAGCGGGCCCACCCCACGTGGGGAACCAGCTGGGGCAAGATGGTTACCTTCCCGAAGGTCGCACTCACATCCTCCAACTTCTTCACCAGCAGCCCACCCACTCAGCTGGGCCGGAGAGGTTGGGGTCTTCCTGGCCAGAGGCCCACCCTGGGGACCTCCATAGCTGGCAGTGCCCTGCAGAGGCTGAGCACCTTAGGGCTGGGTAGGTGGCCTGTTTTCAAATCTGAGTCCCTGACTCTGAAAACTCTCAGCTTCTCTAGTCCTCCGTATCAGGGGATCTTGGGGGACCATGTCCTCAGGACATGCTACTCCCCCCTGCATGAGAGCCTGACTTCAGTGACCAAAGTCCCTCTGTCCCTGAGGCCAGCATCCTGGGCAGGGAGACTTGGAGGAGGAACCTGGCTGAGGCCCTTTCTCCTGGGAAGGTGATTCTTCCAACCATCCATCATCCCATCCATCCATCCATCCATCCATCCATCCATCCATCCTCCCATCCATCCATCCATCCATCCATCCATCCATACATCCTTCCATCCATCCATCCACTTGTCCCATCCATCCATCCATCCATCCATCCACCCATCCATCCACCCATCCATCCATCCTTCCATCCATCCATCCACTCGTCCATCCATCCATCCATCCTTCCATCCATCCATCCATTCTCCCATCCATCCATCCATCCATCCTTCCATCCATCCATCCACTCGTCCATCCATCCATCCATCCTTCCATCCATCCATCCACTCATCCATCCATCCATCCTTCCCTCCCTCCCTCCCTCCCTCCATCCATCCATCCATTCATCCCTCCCTCCCTCCCTCCCTCCATCCATCCATCCATTCATCCCTCCCTCCCTCCATCCATCCATCCATCCATCCATCCATCCATCCACTCATCCATCCATCCATCCTCCCATCCATCCATCCTCCATCCATCCATCCATCCATCCATCCTCCCATCCATCCATCCATCCATCCATCCACTCATCCATCCATCCACTCGTCCATCTCTCCATCCATCCATCCGTCCATCCACCCGCTCGTCCATCCGTCCGTCCACCCACCTGCCCAGCAAGTATCTCCTGATATGGTGGGCTTCACAGTTGCTAGAACTCCAGTTCTTTGCTAAGTCGGGGATCGGGGGCATCGGGGATCTGGGGGCTGTGCACCCAGAGAAGTTTTGCCTTGGGGAAAAGCAATGCCCCCCTCCTTTCTGCTCCCAGACCAGGAGGGGGAGATGGGCATCTACTGAGAAGACCGCCGCCTGCCCAGGTCAGCCGTGAGCCCCGAGCCTGAGGCTGCCTCTTCGTGGGGCTGCGCCCCTCCGAGGGAGCCCGTGGAGGCCCAACTTGCCCCTGGAAGTTGGGAAGCAAACAAAAGAGAAATCCCGAGAGAGACCCCTCTCCCACCATGACCCAGAGAGTGGTGGTGGCCATCCTAGCCTCTTCATCACGGACTGCCCTCTGGGCGCCTACCCTGTGTCAGTCCAGTCTGGCTGCTATAACACAAACATCAGACCCGGGCGGCTTATAAACAAGGGAAGCTGATTTCCCACAATTCCGGAGACTGGAAGTCCAAGCTCAAGGCACCAGCAGATCCAGGGTCCGGTGAGGGCCTGCTGCCCGGTTCAGAGCCAGCCCTTCCCTGCTCCCAAACTCTGGGCTCTAGCCTAAAGTTATCTGCAGCTAGGGCCCAAACTTCTGGGCTCTCAGCCCAGAACCAAGCTCCCAAACTCCTCAATAAAGAGCCGTGCAGCTCCCAAAGGGGTCCAGGGCGGCTAGGCTAGCCGGGGTCGGTGTGTGCTGCAAGGACACAGAGACAAGAATGCTGAAAATACAGTCCCCCAAGACCCCGCCTCCAGATCTGGTGAGGTAAGACCCCCAAGGCCGGCGTCTGGAGCTGGGGCCGGCAGGGGCCGTGCTCAACACTTGGCTGACATGTTCTCACCCAGCCTCGGAACAGCTCTGCGAAGCTGGTGCTTCCATCGCCTGACTTGACGTGTTGGGGGAAGGGCTCAGAGAGGGTCAGTAATTTTTCCAGAGTTGCACAGCAGGTTAGCAGCAAAGCAGGGATTTGAACCCAAACCCTGTGATGCCACAGCCCAAGTTCATTTCTCTGCTTCCAAGGACCTGTTTTTTTCCCTGTGGCTTCTGGCTCCCAACCCTCTTTTACTCCGAGAAGAATCCCTTCCTGTGACTTTAGGACAGAAGGAGCAGTCAGCACAAAAGCCCCCTTTAACAGAACTGGACGGAACCCTCTGCACAAGGAAAACAGGTGTCCCTTACTGGCGCTCCATCCAGAACAATGCTGTGGGGTGAACTGTGTGCCCCTCCAAAACACGCCGAAGCCCTGACCCCAGCTCCTGGGAAGGGGCCTTACCTGGAGCTTGGGTCTCTGCAGACGGCTGAGCTGAGGTGAGGCCACGAGCATGAGTCCTAATCCAACAGGACTCATGTCCGTATGGAAAAGGGAAGGGGCGTCCGTGTGGCTCGGTCAGTTAATCATCCGACTTCGGCTCAGGTCATGATCTCACAGTTCATGGGTTCAAGCCCTGCGTCGGTCTCTGCACTAACAGTGCAGAGCCTACTTGGGATTCTCTCTCTCTCTCTCTCTCTCTCTCTCTCTCTCTCTCAGTCAAAGTGAATAAATAAACTTCAGAAAAAGGTGGGGCAGAATCTGACAGAGCCACACGGGGGAGTGGCACGAACCAGATTCTTTTCACAGCCCTCAGAAAGAACCCCGTCTACGGACAGCCAGATGGCGGATTTCTCCAGAACGCTGGGCCAACGAACACCTGTGGTTTAAGCCACACGGTCTGTGGCGCTTGGTACAGCAACCCTAGCAAACGAACACCAGTGACCAGACCGGGGTTTCTGGAGCCAGACAAGCGGAATAACCAGCCACCGACCCGGATGTCCTCGAAAAATGCCACTTTGCCCCCAGACCTCGTTCTGGGAGGAGAGCCCGGCCGGGTGGAGCTGAGAGAAGACTCTTAAAAAGTTAGCCCGGCCCTGGGCCCAGGGCACTTGCAACTTCAGGCAGGAACGCCCTCCCACCGCCCGCCTCGAGCCGGTCCCCGGGTCGCAGAGGCCGAGGACCCGCGTGGTGGCAGGTGGACGTGCCCGTGGACATCTGCCTCCAGCCAGGTCAGAAGCAATTTTTCAAAAGCAGAGCCAGCTGAGAAGCTCCGAGCACAGGCACTTAGTGGGGTCGCAGAACTGTGTATCTGGAATGATTCTAAATAAAGCCTCAGATTCGGCACGAGCCACGCCTACAGCGGCAACAAGTTTCTGTTATTAAGGAAGAAAGCTCTCAGAGCTGAAGGAGCATGAATATTTGCAAATTCTGTGCAAATTCCACTTTTCTTTCCCCACAAACCAGCTCCTTAAAGAGGCTTTTGGACAGAATCGGCATTCCAATTAGAAATACGTACTCGCTGCCTCCATACCAGGGACAAGAGCTCCCCCCTTTGTCACCTGCTGGCCACACGCACGCCGGCACCTGCGGGCCTAAGCTGTGGCTTTGCCCTGAGCCCAACCCCCGTCACTGGGGGTGTGAGGCCATGAGGCCGGGAGGGTGGGGGGGCCCTCACCCCCGCAGACCCGGAGCACCCTCCCTGAGACAGGGGAAGGTGAGCACCCTCCCGGAGACGGGGGAAGGTGGGAGTCAGGACAAAGGCAAAAAGGCTCCAGACCGTACTGGCCACAGGGTTGGTAGACCAGCTGCCTCGGTGATACAAAGACCTGGGGAGAAGACGGAGGCGGGGGCGCCACACCCCAGGGCCACAGGAAACAGGGAGCCGGCTCGGAAGCCACGGGGAGAGTCCTGGCACCGGCTTAGCACCAGAGGTTGAGTTAGGGAGGGGATGCTTCCTGGAGATGAAGTAACTCAGAGAACACACGCTGACATCCCCAGCCCGGCCCGGCACCCAAAGTACTGGACCCTCCAGAAATGTCGGCCGGGGGCGCCCGGGGGGGCTAGTCGGTGGAGCATCTGACTTCAGCTCAGGTTCGAGCCCCGCAGTGGGCTCGCTGCTGACAGCCTGTCAGCACAGTGCCTACTTCAGATCCTCTGCCCCTCTCTCTCTCTCTCTCTCTGCCCCTCCCCCCACTCATGCTCGCTCTCTCAAAAGATATATAAAACATTTATTTTTTAAAAAAAGAAAAGAAAAGAAATGTGGCCACCTCCACAGCCTGAGCCCCCCGTGTCAGGGGTCCCTGCGTCTGACCCGACGTGGCACCCGCCCTCCGGCACTAAAGCGGTAGCTGTCTGCAGACTGCCACATCCTCGTCCCCAGAGAGGACACTGTCGACCTGCCGCTGGGAGAGCCGACACTCGGGGCCTGAAAGACACCCCGCCGCAGTGAAGAGAAACGGAGAAGGGTTTGAATCACAGCTAAAATCGAGACCGTGGAAAAAGAATAGCTAAAGTCATTGCCAAGTCCCTGTTAGGATTAAATGGCCCGACAACCTCTGAGGGAGGGACCATCACTCCCGTTTCGCCGCCCCCGAAAGCAAAGCAGAAGGAGCAATCCCGGGCCCTCCGGCTCCGAGTTCCACACACCCCCGTCCTGACCTACCTGTGGAGACTCTGTCCCCGCAACCTCCCACGGCCCGAAGCTGTTTGGTGAAGTGACACTATGGGACACTAGAAACCACACCAGACTCTACTGCCCTCCCCAGTTCCCAGGGGGACAGACTGGGGCCCAGGGAGGAAAGGATTGCACACGTCAGCAAACGCTGAGTTCCAGAATGTTCTCTACCTTTGCTTTCCTGAGCAAGACTACGCAGAGTCTGTAAGAAACCCCACTTCTGACCTGAAAACCGTGGGAGTGATGCAGCCACACTGGGAAGCAGCCCGGCTTGGGGTCTCCGAGGTGACGTGCTGGTGGACAGACCCTGCTCAGGACTGAGCCCTGTCCCAGAACAAAACCACAGCCCGGAGCACCGGCTCGCTTGTCCGGAGGCCACACCAGCCGCTCCTCGAAGAAAGATGCGGCCTCTCCTGGAACGCTGATTCGCCAGAACAAGAAACGTCGCCCTGGTGGGAATCCTCGTCGCTGAGCTGCACGCTCTCACGAGAAATTTTGCTTCTCATTCATAAAGTCTCCCTTTCGCTGGACACTTCAGTCCGACATATGAACTGACCCCTGAAAGAGGTCACACCGGGCCGTCAAGGAGACGTCAAGGAGCCAGTGGGCAGACGAGCGGGGCCACGGGAACCTCACACACCCAGAGCCCTGGTGCCCAATTCCGGCCATCGGGTCGCCTGCGGAGAAAGTCGACCGCGCAGTCTGGAGTCGGACGGCCGCTCGGGGGCCCTGCCTGAGGCGGCCGCTGGGAGCCCAGCGTGTCTGAGAAGTTCCCTGCTGGCGCCTGGAGGTTCGGGTCCGTTCTGCCTCCCCCTCCCCGTGTAGTTCCACTCTCCGCCATGACAAGAACGCCGTGCCCCAGTCCTGCAGGGAAGCCACGCGCGCTGGAGCTGCCTGCCGTTCAGACACGCGAGTGCAGAGCGAAACTGGGGGCCCCTCCCGCCCCGGCACGTCTCTCGTCAGTACATGCGGGGAGGGGGGCTCGGCGTGTGGGCGCCTGGACTCTAACCTTGGCTCTGCTACCTTCTCGGCCGTGGGACTCGGAGGAAGCTCGGTCAGCTCTGCATGCCTCCGTGTTCTCAGCTGTAACGTAGGGGCGGTAGTGGGGGCGGCTCCACGGGCAAAGCCAAACTCTCTAACCAGGACGTGTGCTCAGAGCAGGGCTGGGGCCGTAAGCCGCGACGGCTATTTATTTATGAGAACCGTCTCCTGCGGGACGACGTCGGGATGGCTGGGGAGGGGGCTTCTTTGCAGAGCTCAGGAAGCCACTCGGGTCGTGGCAGACAGGAAGAGGGGGATGGCGGGCGAGCCCCTGGTCCACGGACCCACCCCCAGAGGCTGGAGCAGGCAGTGTGATGGCGGGGATCCGGGTGCCCGTGCTGGTCCTCCAACTCGGTCCTGCTCCGGGAGGGGCTTTCTCTCCTCCACGCCTTGCTAGGCGGTGCTGGGATCTCACCCGAAGGGAAGCTTCTCGGTGAGAGTGGCTGCAGACCTCTCTCTGCTGGTGACAAGAGAACTCTCGCTCATCAGCGCCATCAGATGCCTGAGCCGTCCCCTCCTCGCGCACTCATGAAGGCCCGGGCTCACAGAGCTGTCAGGGTGCTCTGTAGCACGCGGTCACTCGGCCGGGGCCACAGCCCGCTCTGCACTCTTGAGCGAGTAGGGACGGGCTTTCCCCAAAGTTGCACATGCAAGGACACCCCTGCAAACGGGACACCCGGGAAGAGGCAGGGGTGACAGAGGGAAGGTCTTCAAATCAGACCCACTCAGGGGCCGCACCCCAAGGCCCCCCCGCATCTCGAACGCCGGCACTAGCACCCCCTCTCCTGTCACCACCCACCTCTGGGTGTGCGGTGATCACGCCGGGCCCACCGGAACGCCCCAGGCCACTCTCCCCGCTTGGAGGTCAGCTCCTGCACAGCCCGATTCCATCTGCCACGCCAAGCCCCCCTTGCCACACAGCCCAACCCACGGACAGGTGCTGGGCTTCCGACTTGAACATCACGGAAGGCCTCACTCTGCCAGCCGACAGACCCACGGCACGGCTGACAATGACACCAATAACAAGCACTTATGCAGCGCCTCCTGTGTGCCAGAGCTGCTCTGCGGCTTCAGGCGCGCTGCCCTCCCTCTACACGGCCCGGGCGGCAGCCACATTACCGTCCGCCGTCCACGTCTGACGGAGCCGAGGGGCTGCTGGGAGGCTGAGGATTGGCCGACATCACTGGCATCACATCTGAGCCCCGGCGTCCGGCCGGGGAGCCCCCCGTCTCTCGACACCAAGCCCCGAGAGACTCGGAGCGCAGCTAAGTGGCCAGAGGCTGCCCGGCCGGAGGCGGGACCCTGAGCACACAGTCTCCCCACTGCAGACGGGAGCCTGCGTCTGGGCGCCGGGGCCTGGGAGCAGCACCAGGCTCCGTGACAAGTGGGAAGGAGGCTGGCGGGGCCAGAACCCGGGAGGGCTGCGTCTCCACCTGTGTGGCCACGAGTTAAGAGATCACACACACACACACGCGCATAGGCATACACACACGCATGCATGCGTGTGTACACGTGTGTGCGTGTGCGCACATGTGCATATGTCTGTACGTGTACAGGCACACACAGGCAAGACCCACGAGGAAACGGGCTCCTCGGCGCTCCTGGCTGCGTGAAGCGGGAGCCCAGGAGCCGTCGAGGAAGCGGGCTGCTGTATCGGCCGCGGCGCAGCCGCCTCCCCCGCGGTCCCTGCGCAGGCGAGAACACAGCCCGTCCGGCTCCTCGCGACACTTGTCGCAGCTCCGGGCCAGCTGTTAAAATAACTTTTTGGTTGTTATTACAAAGTAATAGATGTTTATTGCAGAAATTTTAGAAAGTGCAGACAAGCCAAAAGAAGGGAATAAAAATTACCCAAAAGCCCCAAACCGCAAATGTACCACTTGACATGTTTTTGAGCATCCTTCCAGTAATTTTCCTCAGCGCTCATTTCTGTGTTCTTCTAAAACGAGCTCTCTAAAAATGGGCTCACACTTTTCTTCCTGTTTGGCAAAATGCCTTTTCTCCTGGATTATCGGGACCGTGTGGGGGAGAAGGCTCTCTCCCCTTCTCATCCCGCCCCTCCGCCTCCGCTCCCCACCCCCCATCCCCCGAGAAAGGAGGCTGGCGGGGCCAGAACCCAGGAGGGCTGCGTCTCCACCTGAGCCGCCGTGAGTTAAGAAATCACACACACGCGCGCGCATATGCATACGTATACGCATGCCTGCACACGTGCACGTGCATGTACACACGTGGGCGTGCGTGCACATATGCACATGTGCGTCCATGCACAGGCACACACGTGCACATGCACCTATGCATACGCGAGTGTGGTGCACACGTGTACACATGTCCGCACACGCATGCACAGGCACACACGCACAGGCACGGCTCCCTCATCCCCCCGCACCAGGCGGTCTCCCGCCCAGGGCTGCTCTTGGGCTCAGTCTGACCGCGTGGCTCTGCCCTCGTGTCCTGGCATGCGCACACAGGCACCTCCATCCGGGGGTCTCCGCAGTCTCCAGGTGGGCAGATCTGACCTTGAGAGAACAAATGAGCCTTACGGGGGCCTGGAGCCCTAGCCCTGCCTTCCGGAATGCTCTCCAGAGAACCTGGCATGGTGGGTGACGGGTCCGGACACAGCCGATAAAGCCCCCTGCTCGCCCGTCGGCTCCCGCTCACTGGGCACACGCCCGCCTCTGGGCTCCCTGGCTCTCCTGGTCAAATGGCATCCCAGAGCCCCACCGCCTTCCGCACGGGCATCTTTGCCACCATGCTTTTCCGTAACGTCATCGCGGGAAACTGCAGGGCATCCAGGGCATGACCCGTGTGACCATCCCCTGCCGAGGGACAGATGGAGGGTCCCCGGTTGTCCCGCTGGCACACACAACACCGTGACCAACATCACACGCACCCATGGTTGTTTCTGGGACGGAACTCGGTGGAGGCGGGGCGGGTCCACGGAGCCTGAGCCCGGCGCAGGAAGGACCTCCACGGGGAGGCCTCATGGTCCCAGATCCAGGCCTCGCCACGGTGTCCCACCTGTGGCACCCCTTCCCAAGACACTCCGCCTCCCGCCTCTGCAGAGCGCCTGCCAAGCTCGGAAAGGAGGTGGAGGGCAGAGCAGCCGGGTCGCGCCGTGGGAGAAGAGGCCACGGGAGCCGGTACCTGGTCTGGCAGGTGCGAGCCTTCAGCCGGGTGAGCCCAGGGGCACGTCGGCCGGCTGCCCAAACTGCCGCAGGGACGGCTCCTCTCGGCAGCCAGGAAGCGGGGACACTGGTGGCGACAAGAGAGACTGGAAGTCTTCTGACTCCAGGCAGTACTGTGTCACTTCCTCACGTCTGAGGAAAGCTCACAGCTTGGGAGCCTAAGCGCCCTTGGAGCCCTATCCGGACAACAAAACCGGGGGCTCCTGTCTTCGGCACTGGCAGGACATTCAAACCACACAAGCCTCCGCCCACGCGGGACCTCTCAGCCCGCCCCCACCCCAAACGAGGATGACAGGACGACGGCCCTGTGCTGGCTCCCAGGGACCTCTACCGCGTGAATCATAAGCCTCTCACACCTGGCTGGGGTGTGTGTATGCGTGCGTGTGTGTGTGTGTGCGCATGCGTGTGTAATCATCAGTCTCGACATCAGAACCGAGCTTTGGAGTGGGGGATGGAGGAGTGGTCCCTCCTGCTTCTGCAGGTGCCTGTGCAAGTGCCCAGCGACCAGGCCAGAGCGCCCCTGGCCTGGCCCCACGTGGCAGGGAGCCCCGTGCCTCAGAGTCCCCTTCCTGGACACCTTCTAGGCCCTCCTCCCCAGTGCCTAGACCCCGGTGGGGGGCCCCAGGAATATTCCAGCGCCTGCACAAGCCTCCGTCAGTCTCCCTTGGGGTGCTCTGACCTCTGCCCAGAGCCCAGGGTGCCCCCTGGGAGCTCTGAGACTCGCATCTAGGGGGCCAGCCTCGAGTCCCGGCTCCAGGTGGGGGATCTGGGGGGTTGGTGCCCAACTGATGCCTCCCGCCAGGCTGTGTGGTGCAGGAGACCTGGCCACGGGAACGGTGACTCACGCATGCTGACCGCGAGACTCGGCGCTGCAGACGGCGCCCACCGGCCCGAGGCGTTGAAGTCCCTGTGCCGGCCCGCGAGTCGGCTCCTGCCTGGCTCCATTCTGACCCCGGGCTGGCGTCCTTCATGCTCTGACCCCACCGCTGCTGCACAATAGTCACCCCCTCCGCCGCGACAGCAGGGCTGGCTGGGCCGGTCTCCTCCGAAGCCTTTTTTCTTCCCTTTTGAAGCGCTTATTAAAAATTCACCAGTGTGGAGCCAGGCCTGCTCCCAGCACCCTCCTGAGCCCCCCGCCATCCTCTCTCAGAGAGTATGAGTACTATTCCTATCCGTTCCCTGACACTGACGGACGGTGAGCTGCCTACTAAGAGCTTTCTGATGAGTCAGTATACCCCTGCTTGTGCTTCCTACGTCCACGGACTAATGCCGAACGCAGTTATTACATAAACTGCCCTCAAAATATCTTTTTAATTTCACTTTTTACTTTACGGTAACTACAGATTCCCATGTGTCTGTAAGGAATGATACAGAGACCCCACCTGCCCCTCGCCCCCTTCTCCCCGGTGGTAGCATCCTGTAAACCTACAGGGCGATATCAAAACCAGGATGCTGGCATCGATACGGTCAAGATCCAGAACATTCCCTCTGCCGCCGAATCCCGCCTGCTCACCCCTCGCCCACGCCCATGCCCTCTCCCGTGCTCACCCCTCTTCGACGTTCTGCAACCAGCCCTCTGTTCTCCCGCCCTGTAATTCTGTCATCGCGAGGCTCCAGCTGACCTCGTGGGATGGGCGCTCTGCACTCGGCGACGTTCTCCGGAGGCTCGTGCAGGCGTCGTGCACAGCGGCATTCCTCCATGGGGGCGGACGGACTGCGTGTTGCTTAACCGCAAACGGCAGAAGGACATCTGGCTCGTTTCCAGGGTTGGTTTGATTTGCCGACTGCAAACCGAGCTGCTGTTCACGCTCGTGTGCGGGTATTTGTGTGAACACAAGCCTTCGTTTCTCCCTGGGAGCAACGCCCGGAGTTCGGTCACTGCAGCGTATGGCAGTCGCCCGCTGAGGTTTTTGAGAAGCCGCCCCCCGCTGTCCGGAGCGGCCGTGCTACTCCACAGCCCCACCGGCGGGGTACGGGGGTTCCCGCTTCTCCACGTCCCTCCCGGCATGGGGTATTGTCACCTTTTTCTCTTTTTAGCCATTCTGGAAGACGTGTAGGGATAGTTCGTGATCATTTTAACTTACGTTTCCCTAAAGAATAATCAAGTTGAACGTCTTTCCACGTGCTATTGGCCGTCTGTATGTCTTCTTTGTTCTTCCCATGTTCTAACGAGATCGGTTGCTTTCTGACTGTTGAGTTTTGAGAGGTCTTTATATACATAAAGTACTATTCCTTTGTCAGATATGCAATTTGCAAACATTTGCTCACACGGTACAGTTTCTCTTTTCATCCTCTGGACAGACTCTTTCACAGAGCAAAAGTTTTAATTCTGAGGAAGCCCAATCTGTCAGTTTTCCTTTAATCGTGTCTTTGGCGTCCAATCCAAGAACCCTTTGCCTGGCTTAGATCCGAAAGATTTTTCTCCTAATTTTTTTTTTGCTTCATATTTTTTTTTATTTTACACTTAAGTCTATAATTGAATTTTAGTTAATTTCTGCATCAAACGTGAGATTTCTTTCAAGGTTAATTTTTTGCCCCTGGATCTCTGGTTCTCCAGCGCCATTTGTTGAGAGGCCATCTCTCTTCCACTGAATTGTTCTTGCACCTTTGTCGAAAACCACGTGGGCATATCTGTGGTCTTCTTCTGGGCTCTCCATTCTGTTCCATTGGTTTGGGTGACTTTTTCTTTGCCACTGTAACACAATCTTGATTATGGTTGCTCAGGTCATGATCTCATGGTTTGTGAGTTCGAGCCCCTGCGTCAGGCTCTGTGCTGACAGCTCAGAGCCTGGAGCCTGCTTCAGATTCTGTGTCTCCGCTCTCTCTGCCCCTCCCCAACTCATTCTCTCTCTCCCTCTCCCTCTCTCTCTCTTTCAAAAATAAGTAAACATTAAAAACGTTTTTTAAATGAGCAACTATCCTGGAGCCTGGATGGCCCATGCTGGCCAGTGCCAGGGTAGGTGTAGAAAGGAATTTCCAGCCCAATCCTGAGTGCCAAGAATTGAAGGATGGGGCTGGTTCCCAGCTTCCTTTCCTAAAGCAGGAACGGGCCCTAAGAAAGCACTGATCTGGAAGGCACAGTGACATTTGGGGTCTCCCAGAAAGCATTGTCAGCTCAGAGCCAGTGTCCAGTAGTCCCCAAAAGGTCTGTTTCCCCTTTCCCAATACCCAGTCTTGCTAGGAAAGGGCCAGAGGTCTCTTTGGGGAAGACTGGCAGAAAGATAAATGATATCGATTTCTGGCAGTGGGGTGGGGTCTTTCCTCAAGGGGACCCAGCACCCTCCCCCCACTTCGCTCAAGGGACTCTGGGCCTTTGAGTCAACTCAGTCTGGGGCTGATGGGCCTGAGACGCTGTGTCCCCTTGCCTCGGGTAACTGACCCCCAGCTCCCCTCCAAGGAACAAGGGCAGCCCAAGATTCTCGCTTGCCTGGCTTCCTTAAACTGCGACAGGAACAGAGAGTGACACAGGCCAGTCATACACGCAGCCGCACAGAGAAAGACCCTGCCCAGCTGAGGTGAGGAGACCAGCGGGTCACCCCCTCCTGGACCAGACGAGGAGGAAAACACCACACAGCAGGAGAGCTGGCTCAGGGGAGGCGGCTCAGACGGAACCCTCTCTCCCTGAGCCCTCCCTCCGTCTCCGCTCCCAACCTCAGCCCCCGGCAGGAGGATCAGGCCAGGGAGAGGTCACTCGCCTGCCCAAAACGGGAGACTCGAGGCTAGCCACGCCCACTGGGGAGAAGGAGGTGGCCATGCCTCAGGTTCTCATGGTGTCCTGGCCTGTCCTCACGAGGCTCTTCTGCAGGACAGGCCCGGCATGGGGAGAACAGAGGCTCCCCTCCCAAGAGGGCAGGAGGGCTGTGATGGTGTGCCGTGCCCCCCCCAACCCACACTCGTGCTGACACCCAAGCCCACTGCCCTGTGCCAGGACAAGAGCCATCTGCTGAACCCAGACTTGGCTCACTGTGACTCAAGTACGTGTCTCTTTTGCTGTTGTTTAGTGTGTCTGTTCCCGGGGGGGGGGGGGTGATTTTCTTTTTACCAGCTCCCTCTCTTTTCATTATAAATGTGCATTTTACAAACATCAGGAAACACAGAAAAACAGGGGAAAAAATGATCATTTTTACCGCCCTAATAAAACAAAGTAACATACGCTGCATAACAGAAAGCCGAGAACACAAAGAAAGAAGGCAAATCCAAAGGTGAACGCAACTTAAGGTCAATCAGCTCTGGGACCCTTGCTCCCCGCCTTCGGGGGGCTGTGTGGGGCCCGATGCCCGGGGCCCTTGTGGCCGCCCAACCCCCGCATGCCCACCACCAGCCCCTGGCAGCCACTAGTCCACTTCCTGCCCCCACGGACCTGCCCGTTCCGGGCGTTCCGCAGCAAACGGAGCCAGGGGCACATGGTCTTTGAGGCCGAACTGCAGCGTTTCTGTGCCTCGACACGGGGAGACGGCACGTTCGTTCGCGAGAACACCCGTCCCTGTTCTTTCTTTCTTAGAAAGCCTACGGTCCTTCTGTCGGTGAGCCCAGTACTTGGCCACATCCAGCCTGCTGGACCAACGGAAGCCACTGAGTGGGCCTGGCCGTCCAAAGCCACTGGCGGGTCCCTCCACGAGAGGGTTTCCACCTTGGCACTCTCGACGCGTGGGTGGCAACGCTTTATGGGCGGCCATCCACCGTGGACCGTTTCACAGTGTCCCTGACCTACGGCCACAGGTGTGGGCGCAAGGCCACTCCACAGGGCGCAGCATGAGGACCCGGGGCTGGACCCCCAGGCTCCCTAACGGTCAGCCCGTCCTCATCAGCAGCTTTACCTGAGGGGCCCACCTTTCCAGCCGGCACCTGCCCAGAACCGCAGCAGAGCGAGCCAACTGCAGGCTCAGATGCTCGCCGAGGCCCCTGCCGGCCCAGGGCCCCCGACCTGGCCTTCGCCCACCCGGGCTCCAGGAAGCCTGGCCCCACCCTCTGACGGCGGGCCCGGCCCTTTCGGCACAAGCAAATTCAGTCAGTGGAAGATGCTTCGGCAGCAGCGGGACAGCTGTGACATCTGCCAGCCACGCCCCTCCTGGCAGCCAGCCTCTCAGCACTAGTTCCAGCCAAAAGTGTTTCTTTTCTTTTTCAAAAGGCAAATAAATGGGTCAGAAGCCAACAAGGGGGACCGGAAGCTTCCTCTGGAGGACAGGTTCCAAAGGATAAAGTTAGAGGCTCGATTAAGGAAGATTTAATGAGTGAGAAAGAGATCAGAAGGAGGACAAACCCAGGGCGTAAATCAAATATTAATCATCGTGAAGGCAAGGCTCCTACGGCACAAATCCATAGCACTGGGCGGACTCGCAAACATCCGCCTCTCTGAAGAGCTTCCAGAAATCTGGGGCTAAAGCACAGGGGAGCAGGGATCCGGGGGGAGAAGAGAGAGTCTCATTTAGCCAGGAGTCACGAGGCATCCTGGAAAACAAGGGAGCCCTGGTGGCTGCTGCTGTCCCTTGGAGCCTGTCTTCCCCAGAGACGCTGGGCCGGGAGCCCTGGGCAGGAGAGGCCCCATGTCGCCCCTCACTCTGCTCTATATCCTCCTCGGCGCAGGGCCTTGTCCTAGGCAACGACGTGCCTCGTTTCAGTCTACTGGACACTCTCGTGCCACCAAGCAGACAGGGGCTGGGAGACAGAAAGCCAGCAGAGGAGGCAGAAGTCCAAGCTGGACCCTTTGGTTCGAAGCCCTCCCTCCTCCCAGGCCCCGTGCTGTCCCCACCTGCCCAGGGCAGCCTGTCCACCAGCCACAGACGGTGGGCAGCGTATCGCTGTGCACGATGGAAGGGAGGGAGCCTCCCCTCGCCCATGTCGACCCCATCCCCGCCTCACTCTCTGAGCTCCCCATCCAACCAACCCCTCACCCTCCAGGAGAGGACCCGGTCATCTTCAGAGCAAGACAGAAACACAGGCTTACAGGGCACACTCACCTTGCCTCGGCGCTGACCGCTTCCGGGGACCCGACCGTGCGTGCACCTGCTTGCTCCCTCTGCCGACTCTCAGGTCAGGCCGAAGTGCTGGAGCGCCGACGCCCCTGGGACCAGTTCCCTCGCCCCCTGGCTACTCTGTTAGGCTCCTAGATCTGCCATAACAAAGCCCCACAAACTGGGGGTGCTCAAAAATAGCAGAAATCTATTCTTTCACCTCTGGAGGCCGGGAGTCTGAAATCAAGTGAGCAGGACCGCGCTCCCTCTGCAGGCCCCAGGGGGGAATCCCTCCTGCCTCTTCCAGGTGCTCCAATCTCCGCTCCAACCTCTGCGCCGTCTCCACGTGGCCTTCTTCCCTCGTCCCTCTGTCTCTTCTCTTCTTCTTTCAGGGGCCCCAGTCATTACGTTAGGGTCCACCCAAAGCCAGTCTGTCCTGGTCTCAACCTGATTACATTTGCAAAGACTCTATTTCCAATACGGTCACTCCGACAGGTACCAGGTTAGGACTTCAGCGTATCTTTCGGGGGGACACAAGTCAATGCCTTCAGGGGGGCGGAGCTCAGAAATGTGTCCTCCTGTGGGGACTGTGGGCCAGCAGCACCTGCTTTAGCTGGGACTTTGCTAGACTGCTGGGCCAGGAGCTGCACCTCCCAAGCTCCGGATGCCCCCGGGGACTCGACCTCAGCCCTACTGCCTTCCCAGGCCTGTCGCATCCGCGTCTCTGTGACACTGTCTACGGTTTGCTTCCCTATCAATCGTTCATACTCCTATCCTTGGTACCATGTCTGCTGTTGGGACCCCAAAGACAGTGGTCGAGGCCCACGGCTATGTGCCCCCGAAATCTTGATCCTCTGTAGAAACCACAGCCCTTGGCTGCCAGCTCTCTCGGAACACAAACACTTGCTGTGAACTCATCACACCCAGGCCAGGGAGGGAAAGGAGAGAGGGCCCAAGAGAAGGGGCTCCTTCAGGGTAAGCTCCCTCTGACCCCCAGCACCAGGCCTTGTACAATCTCCACGTGGGCCAGCGCTGCCTCCTTGGCCCTCCCCAGACCTCACCGGACTAAGAGCGGAGGGGGCGGCAGGGCTGGCTGGAAGCAGAGGAAAGTGGGCTCCCCAGCCCCACCTGGCCCGTGCTGGCTGAGCAAGCCCACCCTGATTTTCTGAGGGATGCTTTTGGAGACGAGATCACCTTTGCCAGCTGTGGCTTTGATCTCTCCTGGGCCAAGGAACAAACGTACGAGTTTCTGATCTTCTCCAAACTGCTCGGAGTTTACCACATGGGGACAAGGATCTGGACTCATTTGCTTTCTTCAGAACACACCTCCGGCCTCTTTCAAAATTTCCCAAAGAACAGCCTGACCTGGGTATTACAGGACTGTCTCTGTTCCCATCAAACGAGAAAATCGTTTCTAAAGGGGAACGAGAAACCCAAAGGCTCCGTACAAAAGGGTTTCTGTCTGAGCTAACTTTAAGGTGGCCCTGCCCACTTCAAACTCCCGAAAGTTCATAGAGATCATTTAGGGAATGTTTTTCAATGTCTGGAAATGCAATACCGCTGGAGCGTCCAAGGCTTGGCCGCGCGGGATGTCCGGTCCCACCACGAAGACACCGCGGCAGAGGGGCTCCGCCCTGCAAGTGCCCAGGAGCAGGAGGCAAAGGGCTCAGGCACGTGCAATGCCCACACGCAAATTCCAAAAAAGGAAGGAAAGCTGAACTCAACTCCCAACGGCCAGGGCGAGCACTCAACAAGTACTTGCATGCCTCTGCTGGGCAGCAGGAGGCCGGGCCGGGGAGGCAGGGTTCACACGTGTCCACAGCGTGAGGCTGGGCTCCCCGCTCAGGAACTACCCTCAGGGGATTACGCAGCCTCTCAGTCTCGGTCTCTTCTCATCTGAAAGCAGGAAAAATACAAATCTCTACCCCTTAGGGCAGTCGTTAGAGTCGTTAGTCATGGTGCACCTGATAAGCTCAGCACAGTGCCTGGGAGCGACGACGGAACCCCGCACAGGCGTGCATGCGCTTCCACGACTGGGAGGTCCGAAGCGTGAGATTGTCCTTGAGGGGCCCCCTCTCCATTGGCCTCCCTCTCGCCGCTCCCCAATCCTCTAGGTTGGCTTCATTCTCACGCAGGCTCCGCCCGCACTGCAACAGAACAAGCCGCCGACAGACCAGCCATATTGCCTTCTGGCGGGTGATGAGAGAGAATCTGATTGGCCCTGCCTGGATCATGTGCCATCCGTAAGCCAATCACCACAGGCTCAGGGACAGGGCTCTGCAATTGGCCGGCCGAGGGCACGTGATGCATGCTGGGCGGATAAAATGGTATCAGTTGCACTGCGGCATCGCAGCGCAGGTGCTCAGTTAACGTCGGTTGGTGCTTTGTGACTGCGCGTCCAGAGGGCGCGTGTGCAGGCCCGCAGCCAGGCGTACTGTAGCCGCCACAGCGCCCAGCACTGAGCTGCTCGGAAGTCGTGGATGGCGCCCAGTCCTGCCTCGCCCCCTGACACCGTGGGCTCCAGCAGCCTCGGCTCCCTGGCCCCACACGTCCTTCCTAGTTCCCCAGCAGGTGAATGTCCTCACACAGCCCACCCTGGCCGTGCCTGGGGACAGCAGTCTCTGCTGTTTGCACTAACACAGGAATGGGCTGCTGGGCAGCCTGGGGCTGGCTGGTGTGGCCAGAAATCTCAGGTCTGTGTGGAGGCTACAGGTCAGGGGGACAGAACAAAGCGTGGGCCCTCACCGCCTGTCAGAACAGGACCTTGGGGCACTTTCCACGGACAGCACAGCCCTGAATGCTACCAGCCCTGCCTGAAAACAGCATCAGAACCCAGGCACGCAAGAGCCACAAGACCCCTGGGAGAAAACTGGTCCTAGACCAAGGGTCCGACTTGAGAGATAGACAGGGGACAAGGAGGAGGACCACCTCCCCCTGTGCTAAGCCCAGCAGGGATGTCCCAGAAGGAACACACATCTCTGGGTCAACAGCACCCGCCGCTCTACCAGAAGAGACTCTGCCAGCTCTGGACGTCCCCAGCCAGACGGTTCCCTTGGTACCCGCAGTCAGGGTACTCACACATGCACAGACTTCAGCGCTCTGACCCATACTCTTGGCCACCATCAGAGGTGATGATGAAATCACTAACGTTCATGGAGCTGGGCTGTGAGAAGTGCTTTGAACTCACAAGCTCATTTAACTTCCATCTAATGGCTGGGACCCACCTCCTCGCACCAAGAGGTGACACAAGATACCCACAGCCCCATAGTCAGCAGACGGAGGCTGGAATTTAGTCCAGGCCTCTGTCTTCAGAGCCCCTACCCTCTGGCCCAGTGCCCACTGCCGGAGGCAGCCCAAGAAGGCGGCCAACGGGGTTGGGGGACAGGCAGCTCTGCCGTGCAGAGAGAAGAGCTGGCATTCCGGGTGAAGGACGCCTGCAAGGTGGGTGGGGTGTGGACCGCCCAGGCCAGCACCCCCTAGAGGACAGAGCCACTCAGCGCAGCCCCGAGGAGGCAGACCGCCGAACTGGAGGGCTGAGGGCATGGGGGTGTCACAGGCATTCAGAAGATGGCTAGGCACATTCTGAGGGCTCTCAATCTGCACGGGGCTCATAACCCCCCAGGAAAATTTAGCCAGAATTCCATGTCTCTGTCCAGTGCACCTTTCTGAGAAAGAGTCCCAAGGGGTCCCTGAACCCCACTCCTCAAGTTAAGAGCCAGCCCCACGTGGAACCTTCTAGTCCATCCCATTTCCATGTGGGGCACAAGGAGCCCTGGCCCTGCTCACCCTAAAGCTTGCTGCTTCTGATGGGGGGACACCTGACCCTCTCCAAACCTGCTCCCTTCCCTTCTCCGTGAGACCGTCACGACGACGGTCCAGGCTTGGCAGATGGCGAAAATGTGGCTGAGCGGGGCGAGGACCTGGCCCCACCCATCAGCTTTTTAGTTGTAGGAAGGATCTGGCCCAGCTCCGTTCCACCCCCAGCCACTGGGCCGCACTACCCCGAGTGCTCAGAGACTCGGCTGGGCCTTCTTCTTTCATGCTGGCCCCGGCAGAGGCTGGGAGGCGAGGGGCGACCCCTCCCTTTCATGTGCCACCTCTGTTCTGCACATCAGTCGCAGAGAGGAGGAGCGCTCACAGTGAGCATGAATCCAACCGGCGAAGTTGCATGAACACCGCCTCGGCAGCCCGTCTCCCCTCGGCCCTTCAGCCCTGCCAGGCGACAAGCCACTGAACACGACGTGAGGCTCACGCTTGAGTTGCAGAACATACCCTCCGGTTTCAGAAAGGGCGTCTGGCATCAGATCTGTGGGTTGTTTAACAGGATTAATCCCGCTTGCGAGCACTCCGCTGCTGCTTTGTTCCTGGCAAGACAGGCCCGGGTGTGAAGGAGCGAAAGGGGCTTGAAGTCCGAGGATCCAGCTGCCGTGCGTCCCCCTGGATTCTCCCTCCAACAGCCTTGCTGTGCTTATTCCTGAGATGCCGTCAGGGGCTGGGGGGGCACTGCTGGAACGGAGGCCGGGCAGCCCCGGCGGGGACCAGCAGGGACGGGGCACCCCGGCTTCCTCCAGAAGGTGGCAGCCATTCAAGATCTCGGCAGGCCACCCCCCCCCATCTGCGTGTCTCACCCCCAGCCTATTCAACTTTGTCCGTAAAAGCCCAAGACCCAAGAGTCCAATGGAACTTCAGGAAAACCTTCAGGACGCCTTCAAGCCTCGGACGCCTCAGTAAAGGTCAGGACCAGGCCGTCTGAGCTGAGCGACCTGCGTCCCAGCAGTAGAGGCGTATACCCTGAGGACACAGAGGCAGGCGCCAAACGGCCTGGGTTCGAATCCCAGCTCTGCCACTTTTCTAGCGGACATTAGTCGAGCATCTTAGCCTCCCTGGGTCTCAGATTCATCATCCGGGAAATGGGAGGCCGCTGCTGGTAATGAGGCCTGCACCTCAGGGCCCCTCGGGGACGGCTGGGCGCAACACATGGGCCCAACACTCAGCACGGCGCCCGCCCCAGGAAGCGCACTGAGTGTGCTGGCTAGTGTTCTCATAATTCTTATAATTATGTGTGTTATGCTATTATAAATGTTGTTACGTTATAATTATTACATATAATCATTACTATATGTTGCATTATGGCACAAATTGTGTCGTTATAATTATATAATATTATTACTGGGTGACAGGCGGTACACTATGCTTTTTACGTGAATTGCTATCTCGTTAAGTCCTGCCAACCATTGTCTGGAGTCCGAAAGCATTTAGTCCACTGTACGGGTGAAGACCTGAGAAAGATCACGATTCGTCCACAGCCCCAGGCCAGCTCCCAGCAGAACTGGACTCCAGCCCTGGGCCGTCAGACTCCAGCCCTCGCTGACTCTGCCACCCAGGGCTGCGATGTCACACATCAGGGAGCTGGCCAGGCCCTGTGAATGGCCGGCCCGAAGTCCGATGACAGGCAGACAGACATGTGGGCTCGGCGTTGGGGACCACGGGGGGCAGGAATATAGGCATAGTGTGGCCGGACCTCCCTGGTTTTCAAAAGAGGTACAGACTATGACTTTCAATCACTGGCCAGTTGTTTAATATATTTTAAACACAGGATGACCCAAATATATACATGGTTAAAAACCCTCTGCCAGCAAGTCTCCACCAGACCAGGCTCACGGGCCCCGAGCCTGTGAGACATAATCCAGAGGACCCTAATCCCTGCATAGGGCACATGGTTCTGTCACCCTGACCTTCCCGGGGATGGGGGGCAGGGCATCCTTCCCTAAAGAAAGCCCCGTTTTTCCTGGTAGAAAACGGGGGAGAGGCTGGGGAACCGGGCTCATGGCAGGACTTCGTGCCCCGCACCCTGCTCCCCTGGGCTGCCCACAGGAGCAACGCCTGGTCCAGCATCACCCGCGTGGGATACGAGGGCCACCAAGGCAAGGGCAGGTGGGCAGTGGGCAGTCCCTGCCTTCGGTCGTGCTCATGTGCATTAGTTAAAGCCCAAAGCTCTGGAAAACTTACAGGGGCCTACGGGGGGAGGAAATTGGAAATCGGAAGAAGTAGTTTCTACCCTGGCCCCACTTCGGAACCCCTTTGCTTCTGGAGTCATGACTTCTGCTGTGCTCGGGGGGCCTCCTCTGACCTCTGGAGGGCACAGCTGTGAGTCGGGCATCAGGGTCCCTCCTGGCCCCCGGGGCCTGGCACCGTGTCTGGCAAGCAGTAGTGGGAAGAAACAACGAACAGGAGGACTGAGGGGCAAAGTGGGGCTGCACGAGAGGGAGGAGAAGTGACTGCGGACATGCCCCCCCCCCACCATGCTGCCTGCGAGGGGCTCACTGAGGCCCTCCGTTCACCAGCCGCCGCTCACGGGCCCAGGAAGGCGCACACAGCAGCCTCCAGGAAAAGGACAGCTCTCCCCGAGGACCCGGGGCCTCCCATCTACAGAACCCACCCCCGGTTCAAACCACGGTGCTTTGTCTTCCAAACCCACCTTGGACTTCCACCCCCACCTGCTGAGTAGCCTGCCATTCGGCAAGGCCGGGAAGGAAGCCACAGGAGAGAAACTGGCCAATAACTACCAGCCCCGTGTTCCAGAACAGAAGCTTGGAGGGGGTCAGGCCCGCACACTCTCTCCCCACGGAACTTAGTGAAAGGAGTACATCGCACCCACCAGGAGAAGGCTCTCCCATTTCAGAGACAGGAGCCAAGACCCAGGGAGGGAAGGGCATTGCCCAAGGTCATATGGAGACACACAGCACAGTTCCGGGGGCCCAGCCCCGCGGAGTCCTGGGCCACGGGGGAGGCTGACCTAGTCTCTGCCCTTGGGGCCACAGGAAGTGGCCACTGCTCCCCAAGGCAGCAGACTGGACTCCACGGGGGCGCCTCTGCACGCCAGCCTCCGTCACCTGCCACAGGGCCACCCATCAGATGCGACAGATGCACCACCTCCTGTCGAAGACCATGAAAACAGTTTGAATGCTTTGTACTTTGACGCTCCCTTTGACTCTAAGCCCAGGCCTGCAAAATCTCTTTGCAGAAAAAAACCCTCCATTTGTCACGGCACATTCTGACACATTTGTGTGGTCCTTTGATCTGTCCCTAGGCTGACAATAGCCCCCCGGTTTCACTTTAAATAAGAACATTCACAACACAGACAGGAAGAAATGGTGGGAAGGCGGGGGGCAGGGGGATAAAATGGACAATTACTTTAAAAAAATAACTTTCACAAACAGGAAGACAAATTCAGTCCGTGGAGAATGGGGCTGGGCTCCTGCCCTGGGACAGATCCATAACCCGGCGGCTGTCCCAGCAGTTGACAGGCCCCAGCCTCGCAGGGAGAGGACAGGGTGCAGGGGGGAAGGGGGCTCGGGTGTTACCCTGCGGGTCACTGGTTTCCGTTTAGCTCAAACACCCTGTCACTGAGAGCTGCTACACTGGCCGCCAAGGAACAGGCGGGTGGGGGTGCTGATGGGAGAAGGGGGTCCCGGGGAGCCAGGCCAGGCCATCACACCTGGTGAAGGTGGGTCCCCACCTTGCTCTCCCTTAGCTCTGTGGCCTGCACTCCAAAGCTGGTGACGTCCAGCCTGGCCCGGATCCCGGCATTCCCTCCTTTCGTGGGAAAAACAGCTCCCTAGTACCTGCTGTGTGGTGCCCGATTCCCACAGCAGCCCTGCAAGGTGGGCACCCCCCGCTTTCCAGGGCTCAGAGAGCACCGAGGTCGGCCCCCAGAAGAGGGCCGGCCAGCACTCAAACCCAGGGAAGCCCAGCTCCAAAGCCACTGTGCTCACCTGCTCAGGTTACGTCTGACCCTCACGGCGCATTCGCTCGATTCAACAGATGCATCTCGGTGTGCCGAGGAATGTTCCTGAATGTTCCTTAGCCTTAAAAAGAAGGAGATTCTGACGCCTGCTACAACACAGATGAATCCCGAGGACCTCAGGCTAGCTGATTTAAACCAGACACGAAAAGACAGATAGATACTGTAGGAGTCCGCTCATGTGAGTTCCCAGGGGAGGCCAGCTCACAGAGACAGAAAGCATAACAGGGGCACCAGGGGCTGGGGGAGGGGAAATGGAGAGTCAGGGTTTCGTGGGGACAGAGTTCAGTCAGAGAAGATGACAGCGCTCTGGAGGTAGATGACAGTGGCCGCACAACAGTGCAAACGCATCTGCAGTGCCCCTGGATTCTACATTTAAAAATGGTTACAACGGGGTAGTGTCGTGGGCACTTGACCGCGGTCTCAGTCCGGTGCTTCTAAACAACAGGCACGTGTTGCTCACGGTTCCGGAGGCTGGGCGTCCAAGACCAGAGTGCCCGCACCGCCAGGCCCCCTGAGGGCTCCCGTCCACCTGCCAGGTGCCGGCTCCTCCCTGCACCCTCCCGTGACCGACGGAGCCAGGGAGCCCCTGGGGTCCTTCGGTAAGAGCCCCAACCATGAGGTCTCCCCTGGCACAACCCGATTACTTCCTAATGCCATCACCATCAGGGGGCAAGATCTCAAGCTATGAATTTGGGAGGAACACACACATTCAGACCGCAGCGACCGCAAAAACCGAAAAGATGCATTTCAGAGCCTAGAAGTGGCGTCCCTCTCCGTCGCAAAGCTCGCCCTCCGTGCGGCCCTGCGACCCCATCCCTCACTGAACAATCGTTTCTTTTCTTTCTTAACGTTTATTTATTTTGAGAGACAGAGACAGACCACAAGCAGGGGAGGGGCAGAGAGAGAGGGAGACACAGAATCGGAAGCAGGCTCCAGGCTCTGGGCTGTCAGCACAGAGCCTGACGCAGGGCTCGAACCCATGAACCGTGAGATCACGACCTGAGTCGAAGTCGGACACTCAACCGGTCAAGCCCCCCCAGGCGCCCCAGAACAATCATTTGGTAAGCACGGGTGCTCTGTTGGGCACTGGGCTGGAGACGAAACATGGTTTCTGCTGCCGGAGAGACCTGAAGCCCAAGGGGGGCCGGGAAGCACGCAGCCCTGCCCGGTGCTCCCTGGACAGCGTGCCGCCCCGTGTGGGGATGGGGCTGGGGCGGGGGGGGGGCAGCTGGTACCCAGGGAGGAGCAGCAAGGGCCACGGGCTCCCCTTCAGCAGCAAAGAGGGTCTGCAGCGGACAGGGGAGGCTCAAGCCTTCCACTGCTAATGACAACCCCATCCCCCGAGCCACGAACGCCTTCTTGCCATTTATCTGAGCCACCTCCGGCCGCTTGTGGAGATGGATGACGCCGGTGTGGACCGTCGGTGCGTGTCCCTGCTCCCGTCTGGTGGGGGGGGAGGGGTAACCTGTAGGAGTTACAGGTGCGGCGAGGCTCACCTGCCCCCACCTGCCACGTACTCTGTCTTCACGTGGCGTCCCCATCACTGCGATCGGAGGCGTGTGCTCTCAGGAGGTGAAGGATGTGATGTTTACTCATCGCCTCCCTGGCCATTCTTCACGCTGTGTCCGCAGGAACCAGGAAGGGAGATGGATGGGCCCGGCGCCTCTGGACTCCCCCCCCCCCTCCGCCAACCAGACGGGAGCAGGGACACGCACCCGAGTCCACCCCCGCGTCATCCATCTCAACTTTATTATGTTCTGACAACGTCTGTTTGAGATCGGTGTCATTTCCCATCCGAGGCTAATTTTTCACTTTCGGCAAGTTGTCGAATGTGCTGTTTGTTGAGCCGTTATTCCGTCTAGAAGTTGCTCCGTCTGGCTGTGATTGAGAGCACTTGATAGAGCTGCTCAGGCCGTGGAAAGATCTCGTATCTGATCGCTGACGTTTTAATCTTAAAAGAATCCATTAAGGGAGGCCAGCCGCGGCTCACGGTGGCATGGCCGTGTAGACACGGGGTCACGCCACGGTGCTTTTGCAGGTCTGCCCTCTGGGTCGGGGGGAGCCCATTCTAACCCCCGCCGGGGGGACAGCACCCAGGTCAGGAGGAGGGCTGGCTCCTTGCCTTTTACAACCGCCCTCCGGAGGGATGCGTTTTCACAGGAACACGAGTTCAGATGAACCGGGTTCAAGCAGACCCCCTGAAGCAGGTCCTGGCACCGCTACAGCCTGGGCCACAGTGGGGGGCTGAGCATCACACGGAGCCTCGATGTCTCCGTTAGCCGGTGGGCTGACCGACTGAGCCACCCAGGCGCCCCCTTTACTGGTTTTTAACACCTTGATTGAGATATAATTTACAGGGTGTACAATTCACTCATTGAAAGTGCATAGCTCTGGGCGCCTGGGGGGCTCAGTCGGTCAAGCGTCTGACTTCGACTCAGGTCATGATCTCGTGGTTCGTGAGTTCAAGCCCCACGTCAGGCTCTGAGCTGAGAGCCTGGAGCCTGCTTCGGACTCTGTGTCTCCCTCTCTCTCTGCCCCTCCCCCACTCATGCTCTGTCTCTCTCTCTCTCTTTTTCTCAAAAATAAATATTTTAAAAAAATTTTTAATAAATAAATAAACATTAAAAAAATTTTAGAAGAACTCACGGCTCCACTGATACGACCTCTTGAGCAGCCAGAATCCTGTATCTGCCGGAAACGAGGGAGAAGCCTTACACTCTGACCTTCAGATCGCAAGCAGAGGGGTGTTCTCTGCCGCTTTATGGTGAACCAGAGGGACTGTCTGGGGAGAAATGGGCCCCCTGAAAGCACGTGTCGGTGCAGCGTGCGTGGGTGCTCCCTGAGGCCGCCCGATGATGTCCTTCTAAAGGGAGACAAAGAAATTTCTGGAGGAAAGGACGGAACCGGCAGCACCGGGGCTGGAACAGTCTCCTCAGAGAGCAGCCGCGCCGTGCTTTCTCCCCAGAGACCACATAGCTTCACTTACCTACAGGACGAAGACAAACAAAGATCCTTCTGGTGTCAGGCAAATAGGTACGTGCAGTCTGGGGTAAACCCTTCAGCACCAGACACAGGCTCGCGGCTCCCTGGAATCTTCCTCCTTCCCTCCGGATCGGTTCGGCCCAGAAGCCGTGGGTCAGGCCCGAGCCCGGCGGGCGTCTGCAGGGGCTGGAGCGGAGGGGGCCATGGCCTCCCAGCACAGGGTGCCGGGATGAGCAGGAGAGGCTGCCCACAGGGCAGGGAGCTGACTTGGTGCAAACCGGGTTGGGGGGGAGGGTGGGAGCCGGCCCGGGGAGGGGGAGGGGCCAGTGACGAGAGGCTGGTTACAAACTCGCTCTGTCTAGCCTGCAGGATGGGTCAAATAAATCACCACGCGTCCCCGCTACAGGGTATTATGTAGCCGTGAAATCGGTGTTGTAGAAAACCAGTTAATGACACGAAAACCGTTGGTGGGAGGCTGACGGAGAAGAGCGGCTCACCAGAGGCTCTGACGCCCCCCGTCGTGTGTGGTTCTGCTGCTGCACAACAGTCCAGCCCAGAACTCGGTGCCACTAGATTCGGCCCTGGATTCTGTGGGTGGTGCTGGGGGGGGGGGGCCGCACAGCGGGAAGGGCCCCTCGCTGCTCCAGGAGGCTGGGGCCTCGGCTGGGGTGGCACGCGGGCAGGTGGGACAGCTGGTCGCCGGAGGATCCAGCCAAGGTGGCGGGCGGACTCACACACCCGGCGCAGTTGCCCCTGTGGCATTTCTGACACAGCCGCTCAGAGCTCAAAAAGTCTGTGAACTAGGCCTTTTATGACTTAACCCCAGGAGCCTGAGGGTCGCTGTCGCCCCCAGTGGACGAGCTTCAGTCACAAAGATCCTCCCAGACTCAAGGGACGGACGTGGAGAAGCACCAAAGGCTTTGCGGCCAGGGCCGGAAGCCGGAGCATCCTCCCTCAGGAAACAGTGGGAAGGAAACAGTGGGAAGGCGTGTCACGGCCCCCGTCTGAGGCTGGTGAGGGTCTAGAAGGCACTCTTCCTCCTTCTGCTACTCTGTGCTTCCCTCCACAGCGAGCGCGCACTCTTCCCTCTAGAGCGAGCGTGCCCCATTCCCTCCATGGCGAGCACGTACTACCTCGTTACACCAGGGAGCAGATACACAAGGCTGAGTAAGGCCTCCCCATCCCCCTGTCCACGCACCACCTCGCACCTCCTTCCGCAGGTCCGCTGCAGAGCAGGGGAGGGCGGAGACGACCGGAGGAGCCTCAGGCGCTGCGGCCCGGCCCCTGCTGCCAGGAACGGCCGCGGGGTCTCCTGGCAGAGGGCCTTCGGGGACCCCGCATGCTGCTTTCTCACTGCGACCGCAAACCAGAGCTGGGCGTGCGTGGGTCTGAGCGCCAGGCACCCGGGGAGCAGAAAGAAGCCTCTGAGGGCGTCAGCCGACCAGCTTTTCCCAGGCCCTGAGGATGTGGGGGGCGGGGTCCCCCCCAACGGGGAGTCCAGGAGGGCGGGGCGGGCACCAGGGCCGGCCGCGCGGGCAGCAGTCCCGGGACGCGCCTCCGAATGGCAGCCCGGGGCTCTGAGACGGGCACCTGCGGCCAGGGTCCAGCCCAGAGACCAGGCTGTTTGTCCTTCCAAAGGTCAGTTTGTACGTTTTTCATTTGAGGTCACACTTAAAATTCAGGAGGTTGTGTATAAAATCCTGACCTCTGGATTCTTTTGAGAAAGCTGGAGATTGGGTGACACCGAGCCCACCCTCCCACAGGGCCACCAGCAGGTGGCAGTGGGCCAATTCGCTCAGTCCCCGAGCCCCACCAGCACCACGTGGGCACTCGCACACTTTCCCTGCCAGACCCCGGGGGCACTGGCTTTGTGACCCCTGCGGCTTTGCAGTCCCAGAGTCTCAGCAGTGGGAGTGTCCTCAGAAGGGTGTCCACCCCTCTCAGGAGTACGGCGTGCCTGGAGATGTACACCACACGTCACTTAAATACCTCCAGGACCAGGCGGCGCTGTCCCTGAGGCACAAGGCCTGACCAGTCCGGTCCCGCCTAATTCTCCAGCCTCACCTTGTCCCACCAAGTGCTTAGCACCTTCCCCCGCTTCTTGTCACACCCCCCTGCCTCTTCCACCGACACACCTTCCCCAGACACTCTCCACAGCACCTCCTTCTCATGCTTCCAGTGTCTTCGTGAATGTCAGCTCCTTGGATAGACTTCTCCGGTCACCCAAGCCGAAGCCCGTCCCCCCCACTCATCATTCGCTTTCTCTTTCACAGCACCTGGCACAATATGGAAATGCTGTACCTGATTCCGTGCTTAGTTATCCTCCTCCCTCACCAGGATGCCAGCGCCGTGAGGGCAGGGAGTGGTTTTCTCTGCTTATTGTTGTAGCATCGCCGGCTAGAAGAGTGCCTGTTCTAATAATCAGCATAATAGGTGCTTAATAAATATGTGATAGATGGATGGATGGATGGAGGGATGGATGGATGGGTGGGTGGGTGGATGGATGGAGGGATGGATGGATGGGTGGGTGGGTGGATGGATGGATGGGTGAGTGGGTGGGTGGATGGGTGGATGTGTGGGTGGATGGATGGATGGAGGGATGGATGGATGGATGGGTAGAAGGGGGGATGGATGGATGGATGGATGGATGGATGGATATGTGGATGGATGGATGGATGGAAGGGTGGATGATGGAAGGGTGGATGGATGGATGGATGGATGGATGGAAGGGTGGGTGGATGGAAGGGTGGATGATGGAAGGATGGATCTTGGAAGCGTGGGTGGATGGAAGGGTGGATGGATGTGTGGATGGATGGATGGATGGATGGATGGATGGATGGAAGGGTGGATGGATGGATGTGTGGATGGATGGATGGATGGATGGATGGATGTGTGGATGTGTGGATGGATGGATGGATGTGTGGATGTGTGGATGGATGGATGGATGGGTGGATGGATGGAATGGTGGAAGGATGGATGGATGGAGGGATGGATGGATGGGTAGGTGGGTGGGTGGGTAGATGGATGGATGGGTGGGTGGGTGGGTGGATGGATGGATAGATGAATGGAAGGGTGGATGATGGATGGATGGATGGATGGGTGGGTGGGTGGGTGGATGGATGGATGGATGGGTGGGTGGATGGATGGAAGGGTGGATGGATGGATGGATGGATGGAAGGGTGGGTGGATGGAAGGGTGGATGGATGGATGGATGGATAGATGGGTGGATGGATGGATGGATGGATGGAGGGATGGATGGATGGGTGGGTGGGTGGGTAGATGGATGGATGGGTGGGTGGGTGGGTGGATGGATGGATGGAAGGGTGAATGGATGGAAGGGTGGAGGATGGATGGACAGATGGGTGGATGGATGGATGGGTGGATGGATGGAATGGTGGAAGGATGGATGGATGGATGGATAGGTGAATGGATGTGTGGATGGATGGATGGATGTGTGGATGTGTGGATGGATGGATGGATGGATGGATGGGTGGGTGGATGGATGGAAGGGTGGATGGATGGATGGGTGTATGGATGGAATGGTGGAAGGACGGATGGATGGATGGGTGTATGGATGGAATGGTGGAAGGACGGATGGATGGATGGATGGATGGATGGATGGATGGATAGGTGAATGGATGAGTGGGTGTATGGATGGATGGAAGGGTGGATGGATGATGGAGGATGAATGATAGACAGATGGATAGAGATGGAAAGTTAAACCATTACTCATTTGTTCATACTCTCATTCAGTGAGTATTTCTAAGTATCTGCTGTAGACAAAATTCTAATCCTATCAATGGGAGCCACATAGAATTGGTTGGCCCCACCCAGGACAGCCTTTCAGATATTGGAAGACCCACAATTGTATTTTCCCATAACCCTTCCCCCAGGCCTGAGGGACCACCTCCTACAGCAGTCACTGGTGACCTCCAACCTCTCCGAGTCACCCCCTCTGCCCTATTCCCCTCGGCTCTGCATTTAGGCCACTTTCTATAGCCACAGACTTTTCCCAAATATTGTCCATCATAAAAAAGTTGCTCTTTTTTTTAGTGTTTATTTTTGAGAGAGAGTAACCACAAGCAGAGGAGGGACATAGAGAGAGGGAGACACAGAATCTGAAGCAGGCTCCAGGCTCTGAGCTGTCAGCACAGAGCCCGATGTGGGGCTCGAACCCATGAACCATGAGATTATGACCTGAGCTGAAGTTGGACGCTTAGCCCACTGAGCCAATAAGTCGCTCTTTAAAGCAGGCTTATCGTCTTTCTGTGGAGAAAGACGGATTTTTTTTTTATTTCCTATCCATCATGAGCCAGTACTTTTGTAACACACAGTAAACATGAGTGGCTAGAAAAGTGGAAAGGGAAAAGGCATGAGATACAAGCCACAATTGTTTCATTACATTCAACGGATATAAAATTACCCCGAAAATTACCGCAAGGATTTTTAAACGCTTACTCTCAATTCCTGTACTTTTCTTGTCCAAACTGGTGACAGTCTGGGGACCACCCTTTGAGCAGCTGAATGAAGAAGCACCATGAGCCCATGGAAATTTCTGGGAGGGGGGATAGTGTTAACACCTGGGAGCAGGTGTGAGTCAGAGGCCGTGTGCTGTGGGGCAGGTGGTGCGCTGTGCCCCCACCCCCACCCCGGGGTGCTCCAGGGAGACCTGCAGGCCACGCCCCATGCGACTCCTGGGAGCCGAGGGCCCAGCCTACACAGCCCCTCCCGGCTCTGGCGCTGGCCCAGTGCCTCTGCTTGTCTGGGGCCAGAATCCATGAAGAGAACGGTCAAAACACCGGCCTTGAAACAGCTTATGCCTTCATTGGGGAGGCAGAGAATAGTGGACAATAAAGTATCTGGATGTTGGGTGGTAACACGTGAGGGTGGAGACTAGGGGGGTTTTAAATATGGCGGCCGGGAGGCTGAGCAGGAGATCACAAATGCCTGAAGGAAGAAGGAGGGAGCCACGCTCACAGAGGGTCCCAGGCAGCGGGCATGGCATATGCAAAGGCCCTGGGGTGGGATGCTCGAGAGGAATGTTCTGGAAACACCTCTTCCAGGAAGAAGTATTGCTAGTTCACCACCGCTGAGAGTCTTTGGCCTATAAACTGAGGCCAAGCAGCCACGCAGTGCTCTTTAGTCCCAGGTGGGGCTGGTATGGAATTTAGGACGGCAGTCTCTGGCGGACAGGGAAAATTCTGAAGAAATCACTGACCTCGCCGAGCCTCATGGCCTCACCCATAAAAAAGGGATAGGACACACAACATACATCCCCAAGGATGTTGTAAAAATTTGATGAGAAGCCACAAAGATAGCTGACATTGAGAGCGGCACATGGAATGACTCAGCACATATTTAAAAAAAAAAGGAAAGGAAAGGAAAACGCAGCCTTGGAAGGAGACACACTTAGAGCCGGATTAGTCATTTCTGCTTTAGTGAGAAGTAGCGTCGGGTCTGTTTGAGACCTCGAGCGGGGACTAGAGCGTCAGGCCCCTCTCCTCCCAGGATCACACTCCTGTCCGAGCACGTTCTTCTCCCTCCCAGCAGCAGGGAGTCCTAGGGGTCAGCCTGTCCTCCCATCGGGGGAGGGGGGGCTCCTCCCGTTCGTGACTCCTTCATGCAACGCCCTACGCAGACATGCGAGTACACACACCCTCTCGCACACACACACAGGCGCGCCTGCACAAACACGCATGCGTGCTTACGTCTACACGCACGTGCGCACGTACCCTCAAAGACACACGGGTTACGTGCTCGCGTGTGCGGACACAGACACACACATTCTCACGCACGTGTGTGTGCACATGCATCGCCAAAAGAGAGGCGCTCACACGCACGCGGGCGCACGCACGTGCACAAATGCAGGCTGGAAAGGATTAGCAGACGTTTGCTGTGCTTCTGCTGGGTGGGGGGCCCCGCAGGGGGCCCTGGAGCCCGCGGAGACGCTAACCAGAGCCCCTGCCCTCGGAGCAAAGGAGAAGACAGCCAGGGAAAGTCAAGCACCTGCCGTGTCGGGAACACATCGCAGGCGTACATTTGACAAGGCGTGAAGACATCGCGCATCCAGCCCCCCGCCCTGTGAGAAAGGGGTAAGTCAGGCACCGGTGTACGCGGCCGAGCGTGTTTGCACAACTGGCCCATTTTGCCAGGCGTCTTGGGCAGCGAGGACTTAGTCCTAACCGTGCTCCAGGCCTGGAAATAGGCAACGCATCCGTCTCCAAAAGACGAAAGTGTCAGTCACCACCCCACGCCCACGGGCCATGAGGACCCAGCCCCGAGGACCCCAGGCCCCTGGAGTGGGTTCAGCATCTGAGAACACAAGAGAGGCAGTCCCACTGGGACTCCTATGGGGGGCGAGGTGGTGCCAGGGGAGCCCCAGCGAGGGGGTGGGAGCGGGTGCTCCAAGGATGACGCAGAGCTCCAGAAGGACCCAGCAGCCGGCGAGAAGGGCTCCCTCCAGCCACGTCTGGGACAGTCTGAGCACGACACGACCAAGAGCGACGGATCGTAGCCCACTGAAATAACAGGAGGGGCGCCTGTGGGGCTCAGTCGGTTAAGCGGCGACTCTCGGTGTCGGCTCAGGTCATGCCTCACGGTTCCGTGGGTTGGGGCCCCGTGTCGGGCTCTGGGCCGGCAGCGCAAAGCCTGCGTGGGCTTCTCTCCCCTCTCTCTGCCCCTCCCCTACTCACACTGTCTTTCTTTCAAAATAAATAAACTTTAAAAAAAAAGAAAAAGTAGGAAACTACAAGTCCATTCATATATAAACCAATGAATAAGTAAGTAAATTGAATGAAAGTGGGGCAATGAAACAAACAAATTCGACAAACAACTTTAATAAATTGTAGGGGAAACTGGAGAGCTCTTTCTTAGAGAACGCCTGTAATAAGGATGCTCAAGCTAGGGAGTCACCCAGCCATGCTGAAGCCAGTGGGTACGAAGGGTTGTTTAGAGGGGTGTCTGGGGGGCTTAGTCGGTTAAGCATCAGACCGTTGGTTTCAGCTCAGGCCATGATCTCACAGTTTGTGAGTTCAAGCCCCGCATTGGGCTCCATGCTTACAGTGCGGACCCTGCTTGGGATTCTCTCTCTCTCTCTCTCTCTCTCTCTCAAAATAAATAAATAAACTTATTTTTTAAAGGTTGTTTAGGGGTGAGATGTTCACCTAGGCTCAAAGCACCTCCCCACCGATGACCTGGTTCTTACAACAGGACAGGAGGAACCCATCACGAGCAAAGAGCCCCGGGGGACACAACCACAACCAAGCGATCGGTCCTCGGGCACCGAGGCCTCCTGCGCCTCCCAACTCGCCAGGACACGATGCCGCTGCCTCAGGAGCCCACCTGCCCCTGACGCGTCACCCGCATCTCCACGCGAGGAAACAATACAAGACTCAAAGCCAGAGACTGTTACAGCATAACTGGCCTCTTCTCTTTTGAGATGTCAGGGTCAGAGTTGTTGCCAGAGGAAGGCTGAGGAACGAGTCCAGGCTGCAGGCGACCGAAGGGAAGTCGTGACAACCGAAACTCGCTGCCTGACCCGGGGTCGGACCCCGGATAACGGCAACAACAGGCACAAAGCACACCGCGGGACAGTGGATGGAGGAAGACGGCGGCGAGGCACGCCGGGGAAAACGGAACGGGGCTCACGTGTGGGTGGAGAACGTGAGAATTCCTCGTACCGTTCTCGCAACTTTGGCATAAACTCAGAACGACATCAAAACTTGACGTTACGAGAACTGTAACTTGGTTCCAATCACACTTGAGAGTCATGGTGTGTTCGAGGGTCCCCACACCGCCCTCGGCTTCAGCAATTTGCTGGAAGGGCTCAGGAACTCGGGAAAGTCTGGATGGTCATGGTCGTGGTCTGTTGCAGGGAAGGCTACAGGCCAAAGTCAGCAGAGAGGACGCGGGACAGAGCCCAGGCGAGAGCGGGCACGAGCCTCCGGCCGCCGTCTCCCCGCAGGGGCGCGTGAAGCCACGAGCCCCAACGCCAACAGCACGCTGTGAACCGGGGGATCCCCGCCAAGCCGTGGCGTCCCGTGTTCTCACTGGGGCGGTCACACAGGCAAGGCCGATCGCGCCCCTGCAGAGAGCAAGGGCCAAAGGACTGTCAAACCCTTACGGAACGTTCCAGTCAGGAGGATGCCAGAACTGAGGCCACCGCCCCTCCTACGCGGCAGCTTTGCCACATGGATGTCCTTGTGGGACCTTTCTTCCTGTCCTCACCCCCTGGGGCGGAAGGGGACACCTCGGCCAGGGCTTCCCAAATATCTGCATCTAACGCTTGGTAGCAACATAATCACTGCAACGGCTAACAGGAAAATGACAAAAAGGTTCTCAAAGCACACTGCTCACGCAGAGAAAGCAAAGGTCTGCGAGCTAATTCCACGCTGTCGGGGTCCTCGTTTTTACTGGAGCCGAGAGATGGTGCCCGGGGCGAGTTTCCCCACCGCCCCCCACCTGCTCCTACGCCGTGGCCGTCAGGACAGGTGCACGTGCCTTTGGTCCATCGTCCGCTGCTCCAGCCTCCTCCCCAGATGGAGGGCTGCCTGGCGGGACAGGCGCTGCGGGGCAGGGGGTGGGGAGGGCAAGACACCCTGTCCTTGTTCTCGAGGAGCACACGGCCTGGCGGGGAGACGGCAATTCAACAAAAGCGCCCAAATCCATTCAACATTACAAATCACAGCTATTGCCCCGAAGGCAGGATGTGGGTTAGGCGCCAGAAACAACCAGAGGGACCTAGGATTTAGACGGTGGCCGGGGAGCAGGAGGGACCCGGGCAGGGAGACCACACACACGGGGGACTTCCTGGGCACAAGAGGCGCCGAGAAACAACACCCCCTCTCCCTGGCTGAGTTCTTCTGCACCGATGGCAAACACGACGAAGTTGTCAGGCGGAGGAGGACAGACCTGTCACCCTTGTTTCCGTACAAGGCAGAGCTGAAGGAAGTGGCGTGCAGGCTAGGGGTTCCCAAATCAGACAGACCTGGTTCCCCTCCAAGCACAAAAGTCAGCCTCGGGAGAAGCAGAGGGAGCAGGTGCTACGGCCACCCCCTCAACGAAAGGCACCCCCTGCAGCAGAGCCGAGGCCCCGCCCCCACCACCCAAAGGGGCGGGGTGAGAACAGAGACGGAGAAAGTGCTGGGCCTTCCCCCCCGGGAACAATGCAAGACCACCTGCCTTAGAGCAGAGCAACACCGCGCTCCTACTTAGATTTTATTTTTTCAAATTGTATTTCCCGTGGCTGAGATACAGCTGATATACCCAACGTCGTGTAAGTTCGTACAGGACACGACACGTCGGCTCGACACATTCACATGCTACAGTGTGACCACTGCCCTTACCCTGACACAGCATTGTCCTTCGCTGCCGAAGGGCCCCAACCTGCAGCTAGCTGAATGAGTACGTTCTGGAGACCTAGTGCACAGCAGAGCGAGGAGAGCCCACGACGCTGGCCTATGAACTTCAAAGTTGCTAAGAGACTAGATCTTAACTGTTCAAACGCACTTTCAAAAGGGCGGACCTTGTCCATGTGAGAAGAGCTGGGGGGGACACGCAGAGGAGGCGGGACCCTAGGAAGCTGGTCGGAGGGTCCAGGACAGGAGAGGTGGTCTCAGGGATGCGGGCGGGGGAGCAGGGAGCTGGAGGGGTCCTGGGCGTGAACAAGCCGGCCGTGTTTTGCCCCCAAGGAAGACGGCATCAAGTCTTCCCGCCTTGGGCACTCTATCGTGAGCTCCTTCAATGCACGTATTTGGAGCAAGTCTTAAAGGAAAGAAGAGAAAACTTCTGGAGCACGACAGGGCCCCCCCCCCCCCCCCCCGCCACAGGCCGGCTGCAGCCAAGTGCACGCTTCGGCAGCTCATGTCTCCGGGCGTTCTGCTGCTGGCTTTGGGAACAGACCCCTGCGATTTGGGGCTCCTGCACAGGAGGCCGGGGCCCCGCGCAGCATCTGAAAAGACACTGGGGAGAGAAATAAGAGGAAAGCCAGGCTTTTCCAATAATAAAAGCAATACCTCTCAGAGTTCCTTTGGAGAAGACTCCGGAATCTGGAGGGCATTTAGCCCTTAAAGCGTGAAACGTTCTGTTAAATTACTAAAAGGAAAGATTCGGGTTTCTTTGAACCTGAAAGATACAGTAATTACTGAACCAGAACTCACAGCAGGACGTGCTTTATGGAACCTAATTAAAGCGGAACGGGAGGAGCGAGTCATCAGAACCGTGTGAAAGAATCCATCACGGGGACCTAAGTGAGCAAGCGGAGGCGAGAGCAAGCTCGGGGGTGGCCGTCCGGGGACAGGAGGCGCCCGGGGCGAGGACGGCCTGGTGCTGCTCCCGGTCCCGACACGAGGCCGGGGTCCTAAGTGATGCAGGGCACACAAGCATCCCTTCCAGTGACTCCTTGGAAGGCAGGCCATTTTGTGCATGCACACACATGCACACACATACAAGCACACGCACACACGTGCACACACATACAAGTACATAAGTGAGCACACATACAAGCTCACGCACACATGTGCGGACCCAAGCACATGTGTGCACACATGTGCACATGCACGCACATACAAGCACACATGCACACACGTACAAGCACACACGTGCACACATACAAGCACACTTGCACACATGTACAAGCACACGCACATATGCACACTCGTGCACACACATACACATATAAGCACACGTGTACATGCATGCACAAGCATACTAGCACACATACAAGCACACAGCACACACATGTACTCTGCTATACATTATACCCAAATGGACTCACATCTACTTACCCGCGTGTGCGTGCTTGCTCACGGGCATACACAGTGCCCACATGCACACGTGTGCACACATGGCCATAACGTGCACATTCACACATGCATGTGCATTCCCGCATACACTTGAGTGTGCATGGGTATACACAGGCACACACACATGCACACACAAAACAGCTCTTCTCCTCATCAGTTGCCCACAAGGAATACAGCCCTCTGTGTCCTCCTGACGCGTCAGACAAAACCCTTGGGGGGCTTGACCGGCAGCCCCAGAAGGACAAAGATGGACAGACGGCTGCTTATTCTCCGAGGGGCCTGGAGCACTGCTCTGAGCCGCGGATCCCGGCGGGATCTGGAACAAAGCAAACCCCCTGCACCCCCAGCCGGAGGCCTTAGCGTGGGTTTTGCAGCACATCGAGCCTGGGGCAAGGTTAGAGTCCCGGCTTTATCCGGGAGGCGCAAACCGGCCAGCCACGGTGAGGGGAGAAGAGGGACAAGTGTGGAGCAAGCAGAGTGACCCAGGACGGGGCTGCCAGCTGATCCGCGGCGAGCCGCGGAGCCCCGCGTGTCCCTGGGCGGGCATGTCAACCGGGCACGCGTGCTCCTGTGGCCAGGCTGCGGCAGGAACTGTGATCCCAGTCGTTCCATGGTAAGGAGGGGGAGGGAGTTTCTCCGCCCTGCGTCCCACTGGCCAAAGGGTCAGCGCCCAGGGCTCTGGTTCCCCAGCAGCGTGTTCGGGACATCAGATCCCACACCGTGAGCCCGGGGCTTCCATCCCAGGCCGGAAGTGGTGGAAGGAGCCAGAGGGGAAAGCCCCACCCCCCCCCAGGGCCAGTGCCAGGCTGGTCCGCGAAGACGGCACGCCGTCCAGGGCTGCGGAATATCGCCGAGGACATCCAAGCCTTGTGTCCAGTACAGCGAACAGGGCCCCCTGTGAGTGCCGCGCTGCGCACCCGCCGGGTTCCAAACTCCCTCGCCCAGTAAGGTGGGCCACGCGCTCCGTGAGCCCAGCCTTGCATGCAAAGATAACTAGGACACACGAAAGAATCCAGAAACTCGTTTCTTTCTTTAGGAGAAAAGGTTAGTTTCTAGAGTCAAGAAAATAAAATCCATGAAGATTGGGAATTTTGGGGGTTTTTTTTTGTTTTTAATGGAGAAATGAAAGCAAACAAAGGAGAGGCATCGGCCTGAAGGCCAAGCAGAGACAAGGAAGAAACAAGTGGGACTTGCCATGTGGTTCATGGATTTGCCTCGTTTGCTCAATTTTGCCAGTCCCACTGGGGTGTAGACAGCGCGGGGCGGGAGAGGGGCGGGGACGGAGAGCTCTGTGTGGAGCAGGAAGGCACTGACTTCCGGTTCGCCATGGCCAGCCGGGAGGGGGCGCCCTGCTTCCTCGCAGGAACAGGGGGCTCACCCACCGTTCCAGGGTCAAGGAGCGCAGTGAGGCGGCCCCTGGCCAGAGAGGGTGCAAAGCCTGCCGCCTGCCTGTCTCCAGCAAGATTCCAGACTTCCGAAGTCATTTCTCCACCTGCCGCTGCGCCCACACCCGCCACCGCGAAGGTTCGAGGCTTCCCCAGACAATCAGCCGGCTCTGGCTAAAGCCATCAGGCACACTGACAGCTCTCGTAGAAAAGTGGGAGAAGTATGAGCTAAGCAAGGACTCCATTTAGCTATTTTTCCCCGAGACCCGAAGGCATTTTTATTCACACCGTTTTGGGGGCTGAGATTCTGCCCGGCACTCTTACCACCATCCATCTGGTTTCCTTCGCCGCTGCCGGCAGCATGATGGAGGGAACGGGGCCCCTGGCTGGGCGCCGGGCCAGCCCCCTCGGCCCTGTTGGAGCCACGTGGCCCCAACAGGCCTCCAACCTTCCCGATTTGCCCGTGGGGAGGGTGGGGGGGCGGAGGGAATGATGGGGAGCACCGACACCCTCTTTACCTGGGTGGGGCCGGGGGCTCCCAGAGCTCTGCCAGGAACACGGCACAGCATGTGGGACCACTCAGCACAAGCAAAAGTGGGCTCAGTCCGGCGAAGTCTGGACGGTGATGGGCCAGGGAAAGAGCCCACAGTAATTTAACACATTAGGGCAGAGCCCTCCGGAGCCCCGGGGAGAGGACGCGAGGACTCGAGCGAGCCAGATCCCCGACATGGCGGGGAGCGGGGGGCGCCGAGAAGCATTCGGGGAGCGAAGCCCAGCAGTGCCGAAAGCCAGTCACCTGGCTCATCGAAGCAGCAGCGTTCAGGCCCAGAACGTCGCAATCAGAGCAGCTTTGAGCATCAGCTAACGCGCTCCATTTCCCCACAGCTGCCTCCAGTCGGGACTCGACTTGGGCGGACACTTTCCTCAGGGTCACCCGCCAGACACAGAGTCCCGCCTGAGACGCCAGCACCGGGCTGGGGCTCGCCTTTCACCGAGAAACTCAGCCTCAGGCGGCAGATGAATGTTAGGGCCGCGTCCGGCAAGAAATGACCTAATGACAGCAGGAAGGTTCCCCCTTCCCTGTTAACAAGCAGCTGAAACCTGAACCAAAGGCAAAGCCCCCTGGGAGCCCAGAAGACCAGGAGGAGGCGGCTGCAGACAGGCCTTCCCCCGAGGGACACACGGCGGCCTGGGGAGAAACTCCGGAGCCACTCCCGGAGCTCAGAGTTCAGGGGGAGAAGCCAGGCAGCGGATGCCGGTCCCCCTGACAGGTGGCTGCCGTCTGTGAGTGTCTTCCACCTCTGATGACCAATGCACACTTCGCTGATGTCTGCTGTGGCGTGGACGAGCCTGCAGAACATCACACGCCGTGAGAGGAGCCAATTCTCCAGAGGCTCTGTGGTCATTAATATGAAATGTCCAGAAGCAGTAACTCCACTGAGCCGGACACAGGGGCTGGGGGGCGGCGGGGGTTCCTTTGGGGCGATGGGTTGCCTTGGAGGCAGACAGAGCCGATGTTTACACCACACCGTGAATGCCTCAAACCACACTGAACTGTTCATCCAAAACAGTTAATCTAACATTATGTGAATTTCACCTCAAGAGGGAGGAGGCGGGGAGGGAAGGAGGAAGAGAGATTCGAAGTGGGTAAGACGAATGCTAAACAGGAGAGGAGAGCAGGACAGCAAACAGGGCCGCACAGGCAGCTGCCCAAGGGCACATCGCCTGGGGACAGGGGCTCGGGCAGCCCAGGAGCTGCAGAGAGGCACCCATCAGAGCCCCTCCCCCAGGCCAGCAGACAGGGGAGGGAAGGGGAGGGCACCCGGGGCCGGCGCGCTGCGGCCACTTGCCGGTGTCCCTCCCAGGCCTGGGCGAGAACACCCTGTAATTGACCCCGTCTGCCCTCTGACCTCAGGCACAGTCGGCTCTACCGACGATGCATCAGCTCTGACTTCGCCTCGGTTAGAGAGGAGGCCTCTCAGAAATGCACCTGCCTGAGCGCTCGCGGTCCCCACTCCCGCCTCCAGAGTGGGGCGGAAAGACACGTTACCTTGTGAGAGCCAAGCCCTCCCAAAGAAGCGGCACGAGAAGCGGCGGTGGGTCTGGGGGTACCGGCAAGCCCCCCTCTCTGCCCCTCCCGGAGCCGCCACCCAAAAAGCATTTCCAAGAGGCCGAGGCACAAGGAGCAAGCTGGCCCTCCTGTGCATCTGAAGATGCGCTAATTGATACAGAACTCGAGTTTCCAGAAATAATTACAGCCTGCGCTAGACGGAACACTTAACAAGACGGGAATGTTTTAGATGCATCAGGAGGAATTATCAGCAGCAGAGACTGGCTCACGAGGGCCCTGAGAGGGAGTCATTATCCCGAGAGGCTGGCAGAGTGGCCCAGCCTCGATTAGGGAGGTCCGGGTGCTACAGCAACACCCATTATTAAAAAAAAAAAAAAATCCCTCACACCCAAGGGCAGGGAAAAACTCCAAGACTTCTCTCCTCTGCCCTTGGCGAGCCTCCCTGAACATTTAAGCAAACTCTGGAAGAAAAAAAAAAACAAACTCATATTCCTGGTATTCAGGCCGGGGTGGGGGGGTCAGTAGGAGAGAGTAGCGTGTTGAATGGTGGGTTCCAAAAAAGATACATCCACATGCTAACCCCCAGAACCTGTGATGGCTATATTTTTGGAAACAAGGTCTTTGCAGCTGTGATTTGAAGTTAAGTGTCTCCAGATGAGATCATATGCCGATTAGCCAGGTGGGCGCTAAACCCAATGACGAGGGTCCTTATAAGCACAGGGGCGCAGCATGGGGAGAAAATAGAATGTCATGTGAGCACAGAGGCGGAGGCGGAACCAGAAGCTGGAAGAGGCAGGAAGGAGCCTCCCCTGGACCCTCTGGGGGCAGCGGGGTCCTGCCGACTCCTTCACATAAAAGGCCTTCTGCCCTCCAGACTGCGACAGGATGAACCTGCCTCGTTTTAAGCCCCCCGTTTGTAGTAATTGGTGATCACGGCCACAGGAAACCAATGCTGCCAGGCCGGCCCTTCCAGGTCTGACCGTGGCCCCCGCCTGCTCAAACATTTCTCTGACCCCCTGTCACCCCCGCAACAAAAGTCAAATTCCTTAGGAGGCCTCCAGGGACGTCTGCAGCCTGGTCCCATGTGTCATTCCAGTGGCGTTAGGCCGCCCCAACTTCATGCAGCCTCAATGCACCCTCACGGGACAGGAGCCACAAGTGGGGGCACAGACCGGGTCTCTTCTGGGGTGCTCTGGGTTTAGAGACCAGGACAAGAGGACCCTGAGCCCACAGGTGACTTCTTACTTTAGCCAGCCATGGTCCCTGGTCCTCCGCTGGCCTTGTCTGGCACCACCTCTGAACAGCCCAGGACCAAGGGGGGCAGGTGGCCAGACGGCAGCCCCATGGGCCAGCCTTAGCAGATCTCAGGGACACCCCACTGGGGCAAAGCCACCAGGGCTGCAGGGACACAGACTGCTCCCCAGGGGCTCTACAGCTTGGCTCCAAGACAGGTGGGACCCAGATGACAGCATCCTGCAAAGGTAGGCAACTGACGAGCCTACCTTTCTGCCAGGCTCAGCCCGCTGCGGCTCCTCTGCCGAGGGGCTGGGACCCCAGCCACGTCTCTGATACCCACGAGGAATGGCCACTCCCAAGACCGTTTCTGTCCACAGCCGGGCCTCACGTCCCGGTGGCCAGAACACTCATCCCAGAGCTCTCGGGTACGTGAGGCCGTCACCAGTCCGCCCCTTGAGGGATGCGTGGGGGCGCTCTCACAGTCTCGCCAGGGAACGGGCAGAGAGGAAGGGAGACGGCTGCCGACTACCGCTGGTATTCATACGACTGGGAGACCAGCCCCCAAACATCCAGCCCGGGTCGTCCACCTGCTCATCGCAGGAGAGCTGTACCACGTGGCCCTGGACCACTCGGACGCTGGGCTTACATCCTGGCACAGCCACGTGCTAGCTACGAGACCTAGGGCGAGTTACCCACCCTCTCTGTGCCCCAGTTTTCTCATAGGTTGAGAACGCTGCTGCTGATAATATTACCTATCACAGGGCTGCTGTGAAGACGCACTAGTGTTTGTAAAGCTAGAAATTAATAAGTAAACTATCTCTGAGTCTCAGCTTTCCCAGCTGTAAGATCGTAGAATTATCCCCAGAAACAAATGGAATGGAGAATGGTGGCTACGTAACACAGTCCCGGGAACACAGCCCACAGTAAGGGGTGGCTGCAGTCCATCGTCTCTGTCATCATCCTTGACATCCTCCCATTGTTCGTTTGCGAGGAGGACAGTGGTGTCTTTGCCCTGAACTTCACAGGGCCGGAGGAAGGCAACTGAAATTCAAGAATACCTCACAAAGGGATTGTTTTTATGGTTTCCGGTCCCCCCCCCAAAAAAAGCCGAGCTCTGCTTCTTTGAATCCCTGAACACATCTTCTCAAAAACAGATCTCAAGTTCCTGCACCACACTTATTAGAGCGTTCGCCCTTCAGGTCTAGTCTCCATGAACCAGAAGTCTCATGCTTCCCTCAGTCCAAGGGCTAGGGACCCCCATCTGTTTGCAGGCAGATCGCCCCAGACCTCAGCCAGCCAGAACCAAGTGTCACCAGAAGGAAACACCCACTGTATCGATTAAGCCTCTGACCTCTGAGCACTCAGCCTTCCTCTGCCCCCAGCCACTGTGAATTCACACACACACACACACACACACACACACACACACACACACACACACACAATCTCCTTGGCCAAGGAGCCCCGGATTAATTGGGCTACAAGCTAAAACCTCCCCTTGCCAAAAACATCTCTCCTCCTCTCCTCTTGCCAATTACATTCTCTCTCACCTGCCCCAACAAAATGCCACTGAGTGTCTGGCTCTCCCCTGTGAACCGATCTCATCAGTGCCGGGCATTTAGACATCAGCTGGTATCACATGACACACCTGAAAATGTCAGGCCCATCGGGTCAGACATAAACAATTTAAGAGATGCTGAATGAGTCTCATTCAGGAGCCTCCATTCTGTGCTGGAGCCTCCGGTGAGCAGAGAGACAACACAATATTCCTCCTCAGACAGAAGTCAATGCTATCAAGATGCCTAACACCTGAGCCTCCCCCACTGAAAGCAAGCACTTTCTCAGAGCAAAAGAGAAATAATGGGGGCGGGGGGCAAGAGTCAAGGACTGCCAGATTCTCTGCCAGGGCTGGGGGCTATGATACGGTTACCATAGTCTCCCAAACAAGTCATTTCTTCTTTCCATCCATCCATCCATGCATCTTTCCTCTTCTATCCATCCTTCCACCCATTCATCCATCTGCCCATTTTTTGTCATTGTTCACTCAGAAACGATTCTTTCCCAAAGGGTTTTGCATGCAGATTGGAACCTCCCACAACACCTGGGCATCGTCAGAGAACCACTCGAACATAGACATATCAACTTGCCCTGTGTATTTTGGAGCCCAAGCTACAAATGGCTCCAGAGAGGATTTTTAAACAGTGATGAAAATGGAAGATGAGACCCTTTGGTTTCCTTTTATCAGAAAGACATGAAGACTTTTTTTTTTTACATACATCAGCAGTAAAGGTGTTGTTTGCAATATGCCTACTCTGCTCCTATTTGATTCAGTTCCTGCAAGGTTATCACAGTGCTTGGAAAAGCCAGATCTCCCTGGGGGCAAATTATTAGGCAAATGTTAAGATCTACCCAGAAACCTCATCCTGTGACCAGCAGGAGGCTCCGCAGACCTCGCCCTCACTGGCATCCCTTCTTGTCCCACCACTGACCCCCACTGTAGCATTTCAGTCCTTCAAACGGGGCCATCATGCCAGCGTCAGTATGGCTTCCCACCTGACCTTGGCACAGGAGTTGACTGAACAATTCTAGGTGATGAAGAGGTTGAATAAATACCAAGTGACAATTTTCCCCTAGGAAAATAGCAATAAATTAAGCAAATTAGGAAGAGAAGTATCAGATGTTGCACTGCAGAGGTTTGTTGTGTTTTTTTTTTCATTCTTAGGCTAGGCAATCAAACTTGTGTATACCCTGTGATGAAGAGTCAACATAGGCATCCTTCAGGTTGGCTCTTTAAATTTTGCCAGGTTGGAACTTTGCAGGAGGACTATCAAAATAAGCATACTTAGTGGTGTCCCATTCCAGAAGTCACCCTTGCAAAAAAAAGGAGTGGTCAATTTTAAGGGACCAGAATTATTGACACGTGCCCATAATTGCCCCCATTTTTCACGACTCCATCCTCACTCAAACTTGGCAAAATTAGCTGGCCTAAATATTTTGACTACCTTCCTCTCTCTTTCTGCAGCTTGGATTGGCTTCAAGAGCCTTTCAGAATTGATTTGATGTAATGCTGCTCTGTTTCATTATCGATTTTAGTTCCAGAGCAAAACAAGAAGTTTATGTCCACATTTAGAATATAAATGCTACCATGCTGTCTAAATATTATACCTCACTGTCACAGTGCGACAGTGAAAGCGTACACATACTTTGATTGACCTTCAGACACTTAAAGTAAACATAATTCACACACCTGCCAGGATTAGATCCTCCCTTCATCACAAATACAATATCTTCTGGCTGTGCAAACACTCACAAAGCCATTTCTCTTCATTAAAAAGCAAAGACATATGGAATCTTCCCCCGACAAGAGGCACCTCCGCCTATTCACTCCAAGAAGGCTGGAGGGACAATGAGCATAAGTAGTGTGTCCTCCACACAACGGGCACGTGGGTAGGTCCTCACCAACCTAGAAATCGCTTTCTCTCTCTGGGAACACACAATGGTTTTGACGAGAGAAGGCTAAACGTGTTCAGCACCATGGACAGAGCACGGGATTCGCCATCCACCACATTTCCTGAAGGGAGAAAAATGTAACCATCTATCCATCCATTTTCTTCCAGAAAAAAAAGAGAGAGAGAGAGAAAGAGGTAAATTAAATCTGGATTCGACATTTTTTCATGTTTAATTCCTTAAACATAAGTCAACAAATGCTTTCTTAAAGAACCAGATGTAAGTAGTTTGTCTTTGCCGACCACACTCTCTCTGTTGAAACTACTCAAATCAAAAGCAGCCAAAGACAACAAGTCAGAAGTAGATGGCTGCAGCTGTGTTCTGATAAAACTTTATTTACAAAAGCAGGAAGATTTGGCCTGTGGGCTGTAGTTTGCTAACACTTGCTTTAAGTTCGTAGTCAAAGCGTTGAGAAATGGGTGAGGGTGTCAAGCAGATGGGAATCCTAGGGTGTCTCTGATTTTAGAAGGACTGTAGTCATGCGGCCAGGTCATGACTCATCAGGAACTTACCCTTCTGATAAGGAACCAGCGCCATATCTCCTGATACTCAACCAAGTCCTGCCAATAAACTTTCTTTAGTTTACTCTGCGATTTCACCTCCTTAAGCTTCAACTCACACCCTTGACAGTTAGCAGTAAAAACTGGAACAATGAAAAAGACTGGAGATACCAGCATCTCTCTAAAGATCATTCCTTTACCCTGTACCCAGGTGGTCAACCCAAGGCTGGTCTCTCCCAAAGAGAGCCAACACTTGGGCTACTGATCCCTTATCGTTATGCTGGTAACGGAGCATCATTGACACTCCCCACTTGCCTCAGAAATGGCGCAGGTCTGAACAGGAGGTTTGTAAGGAAAGCTGGTTCTTTGGAGACTACAAATGGGGAAAAATAAGGAAAGAGTAGGCAGAACTGTGTTGAAAAGCTTCAGAAAGGCTCTGTTCAGTTGTAGATCTGAGTGCTTCTCTCATAATTAAACACTCCAGCAGCTAATTGGCTTCAGCAATTTTTTTAAAAGACTAGATTCAATTTCCACTCCCTTAAAATGCAATCTAGACAATTTATGAAAAGCGACCAAATATACTGCAGAGATGAATAGACTTTTTCTTGCCATAGCCTTCCTTAAAAGCACTCGGAGTGGTAAAAATATTCTTAAATCAAAAGGAATGCCATACTTAATAAAAGGAAAGCCGGCATAATTAATTTAGTGTCTCCTTTATTATCATAAAGGACAAACAAAGAGATTTGTTTCTACCTTTTAGGTTTTCTCCTGGACGAATCAATTTAGAATGGGCAATTTTTTAATGTTATTTTAGAGAAAGAGTGTGCGAGTTGGGGAAGGGGATAGAGGGAGGGAGAGAGAGAGAGAAAGAGAGACAGAGAGAGAGAGAGAGAATCTTAAGGAAGCTCCACGCTCAGCGAGGAGCTCAACATGGGGCTCGATCCCATGACCCTGGGATCATGACTTGAGCCAAAATCAAGAGCCAGATGCTCAACTGACTGAGCCACCCAGGCACCCTTAGAATGGACAATTTTAAAATGAGGAAGTTTCAAGCTGCTAAGAGGAAGTGCAGACCCCATAAAACCTCCTGCTATTCAGAAAACACACACAGCTTTAGCAAGAAACACAACCCTTTAAAAAAGGGAGGCGGAGAATGGCTTCCAGGTGCAGAGAAAAGAGGCAGGGCAATAGTGACTGGGGTCTACAGACTCAAGTGCAAAGCTGAGGTGGGAGTGTCTGGAAGAGGAATAAAGTGTGATGGGAAACCTGTAAACAGGAGAGACAGAAGGCCCTAGAGCTCGGAGATGGGGAGGGGTGAGGACCCACCCCCAGGATTCCCCACATGGATAAGGCCTCTCAGATTGGTGAGCGAGAGCACGCATGCACGGAACCCACCCACGGCACACAGAGAGACACAGACACTAGTGTAGACACACACCTCACACATGCATACAGGCACATTTACACGTACACACAGGCACAGAACAGTGGGTGCGTGCGCAGACACACACACAGCGGCACGCACAGTCACACCCTCCCACAGACTACAACACAAACATACAGATACAGAATAGGCCAAAACACACACATTCAAACGCATGTACCTACACGCACTCACACACCGACACAACATATGTATTACGCTCAGCTGAAGAAGAAAACAAATTTGCCTCGGGGCCCAGGTCTCAGACATTTCTCGAGGTGACTGGGCAAACCTGACCTGGAGAAGACACAAGAAACTCTATGCACATCTTGCTAAGCGCCGTGTTCGGAAGGTGAGGAATGATGTATGTGTCATCAGCAGTCACCACGGGGCCAGGCATACAGTAGGTGCTCCGTATATGTTACACGAAGTACACATTACCTAGAGTTTAAGTCCAGAATCTAAGATCAGTAAGCTGGGGCTTCTGGCTCCTGACGCCCTCCCAGCCCTTCCCACACAAGGAGTGTTTAGGGTACCTTTCCCAGCTGACCACTCCTGCCCACACGAGTCCCGCAGATACCCACCAAGCAGGCACCTGGTTTTATGCCTTCATTCTCCAGAATCAGGCAAAGGAAAAGTGCCCCAGCATGGTTCCGCCTGCCTCTGAATCTCAGCTCCGCCCCAGCTTTGCAACCTCAGGACCCTTGCTTGGGCTCCCTGCATCCGTCTCCTTGTTCGTGCATGGGAATTTGAGCTTTAGATAGGATGAAACATGACTTTCCCCCCCTCCCCAAACCTGCCCTACCTTAGATCTCTCTGTCTCTGCTGCTGGCAACTCCTTCCTCCCACTCAATTCCTCTCTTTGTCGTGCGCCTAATACCAGCTCTGCCAGCCAATCCTGCAAGCTCTGCCGTCAGGACCAGAAGATCCAAGGTCTTCCCCCACCTGCATCCCTATCATCCCTCACCCGCCTCCCACCTGACTCCACAGCTTCTGCCTGAGCCGCCTGCAGCAAGCCCTTAACTCACCCACCAGAGGGACGCTTTACGACCTCCAGCGAGCCACCCCTATTTCCCCCAGAGCAGAATGGACATCCTTACCCTGCCCCCCACCCAGGTCCACAGGACCTGCCCTCCGTTACCTCTGACCTCACTCCAGCCTCTTCCCTGAACACAGCAGCCAGGGGTCCACCCGGGTTCACAGCTGCTGCCGTCTCTGCCTGGAATACTCTTCCCCGGACACCTGCAACCGGTTCTCTCATGCCTTCCAAGTATTCGCTCAAATGCCATCTTCGCCTGGAGCCCCAGCATGGCCACCCTGTTTTTTACAGCCTTCTGCCCCTCCCCCACCCTGGCGCCAGTATTTCTAAGCTTTGCATTTTTGCACAGCAATACCACCTTCCAACCCAATATATCATTCGCTGATGCGTTACGTAACTCTTGGTCCTTTTTGTCTGTCAGAGTGCCCCAAGCACTTAGGACAAAGCCTGACACACAGGAAGCACTCGGTGAGGACGGGTCGGATAGACGAAGGGATGGTCCTTAGGTCAGATGCCTATTCTGTGCTCGGCACCAGGTACGGGGGACGAAGGAGTCAGAAAGGAAAGGTGGTGTGTTCAGCTCCTCTCCCCCCGGACCCTTCTTCTCTGCTTTCACCACGGTTCTGTGTGGGGAGACACCCGGAGTTTCCCTCCACCTCGGGCGCCTGCCCAAGGCGCTCGGCAAGTAGCAGAACAAGAAGTCAAAACCAAAATGCTCCCTCCAGGTCGTGTGCTCCGATACTTACGGCCCCCCGGGAAGGATGGAGGGGAGGGGAGCATGCTCTGTAGACTCCCCAGGCCGGATGAAAATTACTGTGCCTCTTAAGGACATGCCTTACTGTGAATCTGAATATGGTTAACCCAATAAGCAAGCACGGGTTCGGAGGGGAGCAAAATCCAAGGAGGGGACCTGAAGTCAGTCAAAAGTGTATGTAAGAACATTTAAGTCTTTACCAATTCATTGCCCGCCATTTTCCATCCGGTCTCAGAGCCACAAGACACATTGTTAAAAAATTCATTATGAGCTCCAAGAAGAAAAACCTAAAACCAAGAAACAGAATATCCGCTGTAAGGGATATTTTATCTTTTTTTAATGATAAGGGTTCTTTTTTCTTTTTTTAATGAAAACATGCTGGGACCCAAGCCTGAGAGACTCCTTTGAGGGAGTGACCGGGGGAGCCTGGGGAAACCTTCTCCCCGCAGCACAGGACCGGGGCAGGGAGGTTGGTGGGGGGCTCGTTCATCCACCCAGAGGGACCATGACCTCTCTTCTTAAGGCCAGGGGGCCAGCCCTTTAAAGGAAGCATCATACGTCAAGGCGTGTTTCCTTCCTGGGGTCTCTCACACCTTAATTTAAAATTTTTTAATGTCTATTTATTTTTGAGAGAGAGAGACAGAGCATGAGCAGGGGAGGGACAAAGAGAGGGGGAGACACAGAATCGGAAGCAGGCTCCAGGCTCTGAGCTGTCAGCACAGAGCCTGCTGTGGGACTCAAACTCACGGACCACGAGATCATGACCTGAGGCAAAGTCAGAGCTCAGCCTACTGAGCCCCCCGGGCGCCCCTCTCCCACCTTAACGTAAGCTGATGGTCAGTTTCATTGTCCTTGACCCACGGAGAGCCAGTCAGTTCTCCAAGCCTCTTTCCACTGGGACCTCCGCTTAAAAGCCCTGTGACCTTGGGCAGGTCACTTGACCTCTCTCAGCTTCCATTTATTTTCCTGGCCCACCTATTGGGCTGTTGGGAGAACCCAATGGGAAGAGAGAGAGGGACCGCCCCTCAGTCATCCCTCAGCACCACTCCACGCGAGGGAATTCCGCTTGCCTTCGGCTCACCGGATCGAAGGGGATAAAGACACCTTTTGCGGATTTGAGTTTGGAAGGTTAAAATTTTTAAGTCAAGGCAAGCTGAAAAGAGAAATCAGTTGTGCCCAACTATGAGAAGCGACCTGACCCGACTGCGGGTCTAGGCTATCACCCCCAGGGATCTGAGGAGAAAAACCCCATGCCTGGAAATGAGGTCATTCAACTGGAAATGCCCATTTTTAGATCGAGGTGATGCAGGTGCAGCGATCAGACCAACCGAAGACCTGAAACTCTGCGTCGTGGAGCCCAGATGTGAAATGAGACGAAAGGGAGCCAGGAAAGAGAGAGGCTTTGCCCAGGAGCGAAGTCTTCGCTGCGATCGGCTGAGAGGGGGCGCAGATTTCAGAATGCTCTGGGGTGCGATCCGTGTTGTTTGAGATAATGCGGTCACATTGCAGGTCACGGAAGCCAACGGCACATCGAGAAAGTAGACAGCTGGCCTTCTAGAACCCTCGGTTCAGACACTGCGTCCTCGCTCACGCCTTTGCACAGGCAGCAACCAGGTCCGCTGGGGGTGCACACCGTTCTTTCCCCCCAAAATCCCTCCACAACCCGTCCAGACTGAATGGACGAACGCGTCGAGCGTGCTGATTGACGGAAGACAGCAATCCAGCAGACCTGGGCTCCAAGTCCACCGCCGGCTCTCGCCGCCCGTGGGAACCCGGCCGAGTGCCCCCTTCCTCAGCTGAAGACGGAGCCATTAAGGCCCACCTCCCCACAAGTTGTCCTGGAGATTAAACAACGTGACGTAAGAAAGCGTTTACCCCCGAGCCTGGCCTAGTAAGTGCTAAATAAATACCGATTATCCGAACGAAGACAGCACTGCCCGCAGCAGCACCGTCCTCACCAGCATGATGATGGACCAGGAGCGTTTCCGGGTTCAGAGGGCTCTCTGGCCGAGCGGACACATTAGGGCATTGGCTGCTCTCTGCAACAACACCGAAACCCCAAGGTTCTCATAATCACAGTCTGTAGCCCTCTCAGGCCGCAGTCCGGGGTAGGCCAGGTGGCCCCCTGAGTCTCCTCCAGGCCGTGACTCCCAACTCCAGGCTCCTCCTCTCTTGTGAGGTCATCTTCACACCTCTGAGGCTGCCAAGAAGGGCAAGGGAAACGGCCACGGCCGTGCTCCTGGCCTCATCCCATTGGCTACAACCCCAGCAGGTGACCCTGGTCTAACCACAGGGGACGCTGGGAAGTGCAGATTTGACACGCGCACAGGAAGAGGAAACATGATGGACGCTCGTCTAAGGAGCTCAGCCTCAGGGGATTAAATACAAAATCCTTTTTATGTAATCATCATAGTTTTACCATTTTCTCTTTCTTCTTTTTCTTTCTTTTTTTTTTCTTTTTAGTTTATTTATTTTGAGAGAGAGAGAGAGAGAGAGAGAGCACAAGCAGGGGAGGGGCAGAGAGAGAGAAGGAGAGAGAGAATCCCAAGCAGGCTCTGCACGGTCAGCTAAGAGCTCCACACAGGGCTCGAACCCATGAACCGGGAGATCGTGACCTGAGCTGAAATCAAGAGTCTGACACTCAACTAACTGAGTCACCCAGGTGCCCATCGTTTTTTTTTTTTTCATTTGTTTATTTTTTTAACGCACACCGTTTTCCTTTGTAGTAAGAGTCCAGTCTTCCTGTGACGCCTTCAGGGTTATTAATGGAGATAATGTAACATTTTTTAGATCTGGCTCTGTGAATACCGGCAGCAGTACCTTCTGTGGGGAAATTTTTATCAAAACCTTGATATAGACACGTCCCAGACATTTTCAACAGGGGAAGAATTGGTTCATTCGAATGTTATTTTTGCTCCGATCTAAATTTCACTTCGACGTTTCGTTTAGAAATCAGCCGTGCGAAGAACTCATTTTACTTTTCAGGAGGCTAAAACCAGGAGATCAGGTGACCACAGAGAAGCGGCCACACGCGTGTTCCTGGAAGGAGGGAGCGTGGCATGATTCACTGGCCAGCACGCCTGCACGGGCGTCACAATGTCTATGCAGTGTCTGCGCAGAATACCTCTGTTAGACCGCACATACCAGCACCCCCCAGCGACTGGAAACAGGGTCAAGGTAGCTAAATAGTAACACACCCTACCGGTGCTCGTGGGGCTCAACAAAGTGTGAGAATCCCTCACTGTCGTAGAAAGTAAACAGACTCTGGGGATTAGAGAGTCCTGGGTACCCACCTAAGCTCCCATTCCTCCCTCGGAAGAGGTCTTACACTCCCCAAATCTCAGCTTTCCCTTCCACAAAACGGAGGTGCTACTTCCCCCATCGATGACTGAGATGAGTTAACAAGACAACGTATGCAAAGCACTCGGGTCAAAGCCGAGCCCGCGGCAGGAGAGCCGTTACCGGCGGCTTCTGTTACTGCACGTTGCAAACGTCCGTGGGAAACCAAGTTTCCTGCTTGGAAAATAAGGACTATCAGGCTGACTTGCTTTTACCTAAAATGTGCCGAAGCGTCCAGGGTGAACTGGAAAGGGAGAGAGAGAGAGACCCAGAAGGCTGCTGTTGAGTCTCCAAATGCCCGTGGGGGGATCGCCATAAAAGCAGAACCATTCCGAAGGAAGCCGATGAGGTGGTAGCGAGGAAGGGGTCTCTCAAAGCACCCCAAAGCCCAAGGGGGGCCCCAAAGTGCCCCGCTCCCAGGAGAGCTGGACGGATAGAGAAAAGCAGCTCCCAGCCAAGCTGAAATCGGGCTCTCCCAAAGGGGTGCGAGGAAGTGGGGAGGAGGAGAGGGGAAAGTTCCTCAGAGTGTGAGGCAGGAAAGGCTGAGAAGAGACTTGGGGTGGAGAAGCCAGGCCCAATGCTGCCCTAAATCACACCGACTCCAGACTCCCGTGCCGAGAGCTTGAGCGGCTGGGAGGCAAGCTCAGCAGCTCCCTCTAAACATGCTGACTTCCCTCCTTAGAGAGAGAGAGAGAGAGGGAGGGGGGCAGGGGTGGTGAGGAGGGGAAGAAAAGGGAAAGAAAACCACAACAAAAGCTGCTCTCAGGTAAAAGCCCATATTTGCTGCAGATAAAAAAAACATGGTTTTATCTTCGGGAAGTTTCTTTTTACAGTTACCCTTCTATTTTTGAAAAGTGGATTCTGGTGTTTCATTTAGGACAATGATATACGTACATTTCCCTTTTGGAAGAAACGTATTTCGCTAAAACGCCGAGCCCATTTGAAGAATATAACGGCAAGACGGTCTGGGTATTAACCGGATACGGCCGAGACCGTGCAGAAGGCCGGAAGTGACTGAGGTTTGGGCCAGGCTCCCCACGTCTGGTGGGGCGGAAGTCTAGACACCTATGGAGCCTCCTTTGCCCACACGTGTATGCTCCCGGGCGTAAATGGGTATCAGAATTCCTCTAATATGAACCCCAGCTTTCCCACTGACACCGGAAGATGTACTTTTCGTCCCAGGCAAGCGGCAAGGTCTGAGACTCAGGTTTGAGGGGTCCGGAGAGGACGGAGGTCTCTGCACCGTCAGCCCAGCTGGCCAGAGACCCGCAGGGGGCACGCCAGGGCTGCAGAGGCTATGAAAGTTCTGCTGCTTCCCTTCGCCTCCTTCAAGGGTCTCTCTTGGGGCTCTGCAGGGAGCGGGTGCTGGGCCAGAGCAGAAGGCGGGGATCAGGCTTCCTAACCAATATCTTGTCCTAATAATAGCTCCCATCCCCCAACTCGTTACACCGTGTGACTGGCCCCGGGTTAGATGCTTCTGTGTGTGTTTCATTTAAACATATCCGCATTCTGGGGCGCCTGGGTGGCTCAGTCGGTTAAGCAGCCGACTTCAGCTCAGTTCATGATCTCGCGGTCTGTGAGTTCGAGCCCCGCGTTGGGCTCTGTGCTGATGGCTCGGAGCCTGGAGCCTGCTTCACATTCTGTGTCTCCCTCTCTCTCTGCCCCTCCCCCACTCATGCTCTGTCTCTATGTCTCTCAAAAATAAATAAACGTTAAAAAAAAATTTTTTAAACATATCCGCATTCTCCGAAACATGTCCAAGGGGCCTCGGGGTGCCGTGAAGAGACTCAGCTTGGTTGGAAAACTGACCAAGGAAGAAGAAAGTTGAACATAACCCCCCCCCCGCTCTCCCCCCCCGCCCCCCGGCATCTGCCAGGTTTTCTCTCACCAGCAGGTGGCCGGCAGCTCTGACGTCCTTGCTTCCCTGATCCATCGAAACGAGGGCTTCGTGGGAACCAAAGGGTCCCGCTCTCTGTCCAGGTGGGGCCTACGCAGGACAGACACCCACCTACCCACACAGACGCACCCCTCCCAAAAACACCCCCCCTCCTTTCCCAGAAGCCAGAAGGCATGGGCTCCTCTTGGAGACGGCAAAATCACCCACTCGCCTCATGGGGCTTTTTCCTCCGTATCTTTATGATGGGTAGGAACTTCATACACGCACATTAATCATTAAAATGTATCCCAAATTTGGGCAAAGGAAATACGATGACCACTCGGTTTGCCGGTGTCCTGCGAGAGCATTTCCTAAGTCAGCCAGAGCACCGGGGTCTCGGGGGAGCACAGCTGTGTTTCCCTGACAATGTACGATCGCCACGAGCCCGAGTGCTCCGCGACTCTGGACGTTACGGGCTTTAACCTGTAGAAACTGGCAAGGAGTAATGGTTTTCTATTTCCAGCGGAGAAGACGGCCCCAAAGGTCATCCTTTCATTGCTCTGTAGGCCATTAAGTGGTCTTGAATCTGACTTAGCAAGCTCATTTCGGCTCATTTCAGCTTGCCTTTCCCCACTGACTTGCTCCTGACTTGTTCTTCAAATCAGCTACTTTTCACTTCCTGCTAGCTCATTAATTCATTCCTTACTAAAGCCAATTAAAGTTTAACATGCTCTCGTGTATCTGGAGGAGAATTCTGTCGTAAGCAATGCATCGAGCTAGCAGCAGTATTTGTAGGACAGATGCATACTCTCAGCCGAGCAACGTGGTAGGGGCTTTATAAATATTATCCGCTTTAATCTTCATAAAAGCCCCAGAGAGTGTGTAATCTGATGATGCCCGTTTTACAGATGATGAAAAACGAGGCGCAGAAAAGAAGTAACCAAGGTCACGCCTCCAGGGGAGATAGACGGAGCATTCAGAACCAAGCTATGAGCGTCCTGCGAAGAAAGAATCCAAGCCACGCTTGAGAGGATACAAGTAACAAAATCCCTATCCCGTGAGGTTATGGCTGATGGATCACAGAAGCTCCCAACAGCAAGGAACGAGCAGTGGCTAAGATGCTGACGCCAGTCTGGCCCTAATTTCTTACCATCTGTCCTGAGTTTGGGGGGCCAACTTCCCCCTGGTCGACAGGGTGGGAGATCAGGGCAACACGGTATGTCCTCCATGCCGCCCTTAGGAAAGCGCAGTGTCCAGGGATTATGGGGTGTGTGGCCACGGGGCACTGGCTCTCTCGATCTATTCATAGTCAGGTACGCCTTCCCGGAATATGGAAGCTGCAAAGCTAAGAACTACATTTCCCAGAGTGCTTTGCAGCTTGAATTCAAGGTGAGATGTAAATCCCACCAATCAAATGCACCCGTGCAGGACTTAGGCTTGACCTGAGCTGGGTGGGTGAGAGGGCTCGCCGGCTCCTGGGCAGCTTCCTGCCCTCCCACCCGGCCGGAGCATTCTGTGGTGGTACTTTAAAAGTCTTTCCCGGACACTCAGCTCAAGTCTCTTGTTTCAGGCCTCCAGATGGTTCCTTAAGCCGTTTAATGCCCGATAGTGAATCCCTTTACACTTAAACTGGGTGAAATAGATCTTTTCTCTTCCACTGAAACCTGAGTCTCACAGGAACCGGCACCAGAAGTGGAATCTGAATTGGTTATCAGACCTGACTGTGGCTAAAGGGAGCAACGGACAGATTTTCGGGCACCCGAGCACGGAGCTCGGTAGAGAGAGGGAGCCGCGGTGCACGTAGTGATGCGATTACCCAGGGACCTCAGAGCCGCAGCGCTCACCCCCCAGAATCCAGGGGGTACGGGGACCCTGGCGGGCAGCCTAACCAGAATGTTATCAGAACGGCTGCCCTCCTCGGGCTCACCGATAGCGATCGATTGATCATGGCACCCCGGGGCTGAGACAGGTGCCAGTCCTGCTCCATCACGCCTCCGGGCCTGGCGAACCGGAGCCTAACCTGAGGCACGGCAGTAGTTACTGCCCCTCTCGCTGCCCCAAGCCCTTGAATGAAGAGGAGGCCGGGTGCCCTGGGGGCCAGCACGTGTATCTGCTAGACAGTGCGGCGTAACAAACAGTCCAAAACCGAGTGGCTGAAACGTCACTATTGCTTGTGAATCTTGAGGTCAGCCGGGAAATTCTGCTTCCTAGGCCGGGCTCCGTTTGTCCTGGCCAGCCCCTCACAAGGCCTGGAGCCTCAGGCGATTGGCCTGTCTCTGCCCCCTGTGGTCTCGCATCCCTCCGCAGGCTGGCAGGGCTGGTTCCGACGGAGAAGGCAGGGTTGCCAGGGAAGGAATAGAAGCACCTACGGCTTCTGAAACCCTTGGCTCCCAACTGGCACAATGTCATCGACCCTACACTCCACTGACCAAAGAAAGTCACAAGGCCACCCAGCTTCAAAAGGAAATAGTCTCTGCCTCTTGACGGGAGTCGCCGCAAGGTCACACCGCAAAGGGGTGGGCGCACAGGGGACAACAGCCATGTCTACAAATGACCTCGCGCAGCCCCACACGTGTGTCCCGTCAAGCTTCCTAACCTACCCCAGAGGGACCTGTGGCCACAGGCCGGCTCGCGGCCCACGCAGGAGAGAACACCCAGTCCTTCGGGGGTTCCTAGACACTGGCTTTGAGCCAAGGATAATCCCAAGACCCCGGATCCGCTGTGGCCCCAGTCAGAGCGCAGGCCCGTGAAGGCCAGAACACTGGAGCCTCGGCGGTCTCATGGTGAACCCAGTGAGTTCACGAACCACACCTGCTATTTCTGCACTTCCTAAGAGTGTGGTTGGAAGACACGGGCACGGAGACTGGTACAATCCTACACCGGCCCCAGCCCACGCAGCGAGGGTCGTTATGGAAGGAAGGAGCCAGCACGAGTCTCTGGGACTATCATTTCCTCCCAAAATAGCCGATGAGAGCAGCTCTGCCTCCCTGGAAGATTCAGGTCCCATGTCGCCGTCGGAGACTTAGGAGAGTCTCGTCACATTCCCATTAAGCCCACCCGGTGGGCCCACGCAGAACACGGGTGGGTCTTGGAGAGCGACCAGATAGCATCACCAACTTGCTCACATGGCGACCGCAGTCACTGGCCCCGGGGCAGTCCCCTGGACGGAGCACCTGATATTGGCTATTGATCTGGCAGGTGCCTTTCTCTCTGTGTCACATTTAGCCCCCCTTTGCTGAAGCCTCACAAAGGCGGCCACACGACTCCACTGTCAGACGCGGAGCTATGTCAGCTCTCTGTCTCGGAGTCCTAATTCCATCCTTGGGGCCTTCATTGCGCCCAGCACCCCCAAGGATATCATGCCGGTCCTCCACTCGGATGACCCCACGGTGACAGGGTCTTGGAGCAAGAAGCCCCGGGCAAACACCCGAAACCTTGCTAAGACCCAGGTGCGCCAGGAGATAGGAGATAAACCTCTTGGAAATTCGGGGACCTGATCTGGGGTCTGTTCAGATGCCCCCTCCAGTGGTGAAAAGAGGAGGTCGCTGTACCTTGCAACTTCCCACTAAAACAAGGCACACCCTGCCTACCCCCCCGCCCATGCAAGACTGGGGCTCACAGCGGGAGGAGGCTCGAGAGCCAGCCTGGGCTGTGGCTCGAGCAGCATGCCCTCTTGGCTCTTAAGGCCCTTGAGATCCGGCAGGACTCAGAGCGTCTGTGGCAGACGGGGAGACTGTACGGAGAATCAGAGTCCGTCCCTTGGGTTTTGAAGCAAAGTCACAGCCTCTTGAGCAAACAACAATTTCCTTTAGAGACACAGTTCAGCAGCTGCTATTAGACTGAACAGAGACGGTACTGCTAGTCCGGCACAGATCCCTACAGAGTGCCCAGGGACCCGGTGTCACCGGATGGGGTCCCACCTCCTGCACCGCCCCCTGGGCCACGCCAAGCAGCAGCCGCATCTAAGGTGTCTTAGATGCCCAGAGACCAGGGCAAGCAGGTCCTGAAAACCCAAGGTATTGCATCAGGAGGCAACTCACAGCCTCTCCAGTGGTGCGGCCACCTGTCCTTCCAACCACCCACCCGGGGGTCTCCCCGTGACCGGCCGACCCAGGAAGGAGCAGCCGGAAGCAGACGCCGCCGCGCCACGGCTCTCCCCCGGGAAGGCCCTAAAGTGGGGCGGAAAAGGGAAATTTTCCCCGTGGACAGAACCCCAGGTGCGCAGCTGATTTTCCACTGGGTCCTAGAAGGAGAATTGAGAGCACATATGCCCAGTGGACGTGGGAACGGCCGAAGGCTTGGCCCAGGGTCGTGGCTTGAGAAGAGAAGGGCTGGAGGAGGGTGGGGGCTGGGCCTCTCAGAATGAGCCCCGGTCCCCGCTGCAGAGGAGGCTCCCAAGAATCGGATGGACCTGACCCATTCCAGAGGATGCCAGTGAGCCTCCGACCCCAGCCGCCCCCGTGCGAGCTCGGTGGTACGAGGCGGCCCCAGTTTAACAGAAACAACGTCGGATCATACCTCGGAGCTCACACTGGAATTCGTTTCTTCAGCGCCCCGCTCCCCACCCCCAACAGTTGAAGAAGCCACGTAATACTCTATAATGAACCCCTTTCTGCGACACTCCTGGGGCAAAATTCGTTCCCTGTGAGTGGACCCCACACATCTCTGGGGTCTTCCCACACTAGTGCGCTGCTCAGAAATTGAGAGGTTGGGGCTCCTGGGCGGCTCAGTCGGTTAAGCGTCCGACTTCAGCTCAGGTCATGATCTCACGGTTCGTGAGTTCGAGCCCCGCGTCGTGCTCTGTGCTGACAGCTCAGAGCCTGGAGCCTGCTTCGGATTCTGTGTCTCCCTCTCTCTCTGCCCCTCCCCCACTCACGCTCTGCCTCTCAAAAATAAACAAACATTAAAAAAAAAAAGAAGAAATCGAGAGGCTGAGTGAATTGAGGGGTGATCATGGATTTAGGGTCCTGAGAAAGAAAAGGCTGATGTGGATTTAGATGATTTAATTCTTGTTTCCCTACTTCGAGTTCCTCCCTTTGAGTTCCCTACAAATATTTTAGCGGCAAATGATCAGCTTAGAAAAGACATAGATACTAGATTCTAACAAAGAAAACATTGAGTCCTTGACATACAGGTTCTTTGGGCCTCGGATTCACAAACCAGATCAAAGGTTAAATTGAGAAGCAAGTAAGTGGTCTCCCCTACTCCTCCCCCCATCTCCCACCTCCCAGCACCGACCACAGGTGCCGCAGGACCCGCCTCCCTGAACCAGGCCTCGCCTACACTCGGTCACGGCCACCGTCCTCTGAAACCCTGCCCAGAGAATGGCCAGGGCTGGGCAGGAGCCCAAGTCCCAGAGGACGAAGGGAAGGGAAGCACCAGTGCTTACGGTCCATGACAGAAACATTCTGACATCTTTCGAAACACCAAGGATCGTTTCCTCAATGCCTAGAGGCTTTTCCTCCAAATGACGGTGATTTTCTTCAGACGAGGGAGCATGGCCGAATTAAAGATCTTCTCAGTTGGATAGAAACGCAACTTAAACTTGCTCAGCCATCCCAGAGGACATTTTTGGCTCATGTAACTGACAAGCCCAAGATGCGTCCAAAACGGCGGATGCCTCGCGTTGGAAGGATGTCACTGGGACTCAGTTTCCCTCCGTATTGTTCACCTCTGTCCTCCCCGCCGGTATCACTCGCAGGCAGGCCCGCTCCTAAAGTTAGCCCCTGAAGATGTAAGCCTACGTTCGGCCAGGTTCAAGATCAGAATGAGGAGATTTTCTCTTTGCAAACAATTCTAGCAAAAGTGCCAGGATTGAGGCTCCTTGAGCCAAGGGGGGTCCTGCATCCGGTTATCCTGGGGAGCCCAAAGCCCAAAGGAAAACTCAAGCTGATTGGGTCTGGATGCCACCCTCACTCCTAGAACAGGGTCGTGAAGCAGGGAGGGGGTGTCTAGACCATACGATCCCCCCCCCACACACACACACAGAGTAGAGAAAGGCATTCTCCCCACTAAAATAAATGGAGGAAGGGGAGTCGATGCCAGGTGAGCAGAACAACAGATGCACCTCTGGCTGGCCGTAGGGGGCCTGCAGAAGGGACAGTGGGAAGCCAGAACTCTATACAAAGTAGTGACAGACCAGCAGGGCAAGAATCCCAAAGAACGAGCTAGCCTGGAGAGCCTCTGAGAGCGGGACTGCGACTCTACAGTGCAGGACACACCCGAGACCTCTCCAGCACGCGTGCCTCTTCTTTGAGCAGCTCTAGAGAAAACACTCCAGTGTTTACAAGAACAGATAACTCTACAAAGTTCAGCTGCTCAAAGTGAACACTACAGAGCCCGCTCAACTGTGAAAATGGCACTAAATAAAATGTTCCCCAGCAGGAAGATGAAGAAATCACCCCATTCTTCCCAGGCAAAGATGTCCTCCTTGACCTGCTCATAGACGGGTCTCCATTTTGGCTTCTCTTCCCGAGAGTGGGGCCGGCTGAGCACTCAGTCACCCTCCTCTCCAGTCCATCCTCAGGGAGCTTGAGTGCAAAGGCCCAGACACAGGGCCCAGTGCAAGGTGGCACAGGCCATGGAAGGTGGGGGCACCTAATGTCGGAGGCTGGAGGCATGGCTTGCTTCTCCAGAGTTCCCACAAGAAGACCCTTGGGGTAAGAAAATATGGTGGAAATGCACAGGTCAGGCTGCTTGCTGAAAGAACTCCTTTCGCAAATTGTTTTGAGCTGTGAGAAGTCACCTCTATCTGTCTCTGTGAAAAGGGGTCGTTTCCCAAGTGGAGCTCCCCTTACTATAAAAATTCATTGTTACCAAGTAAGACCACCTTTTGTCGGTCACCAAGGGCTTCTATGCCATTTGAAGCTCAGAGAAATCCTATCTGATAGAGGGTGGCCGTGGAGGTGGCGGTGGTAGTGATGTGGCATGGTTAGGGTGACAGGGCTGTGTCGGGTGGGGAGGTGGTGATGGTGGGTGATGACTGTGGTGGTGGTGGCCGGGGTAATAGCGATACGGTAGCAATGGTGGGTGATGGTAGTGGTGATGGTGATGATGACGGTGACGTCAAGAGTGTGGTGATGGTGGGAATGATGATGGTGGCGGTAATGGCTGGGGGGGACAGTTGTTAATGGTGACCACGAGGTTACTTCCACTTTGCTGATAATGAATGTGTCTTGAGACTCTTCAAGCTCATAGTGTTTTGTTCAAAAGAGATGAAAAGGTTTATTAGCCATGTTCCAGCCCAAACACCAACTACCCAGGCAGGGCTGTTTCAGTACGCTTTAAACCATCGAGTGCCTCATTTCACTTTAGCCATGCATTTCACGAGCTTCCCGAATAGCTGACATGCACAGGATCCACGTTTCGTCCTTCTGGGAACTCGCTCTTAGAACCCAGCTGCCACGCTGTGAGGGAGCCCAGCGACTCCCGTGTCTGCTTCTCTTCCTGGAGAGGTTGCAAGAGAGCAGAGAATTTTAACCTGATTTTCCTGGGAGTCAGACGCTCCTCAAATGTCCTGGAAGTGTTTGCAAAAGTGGGTGTTGAGTGCGTTTCCGGGAGAGGGGGGCCACATTGATTAGTCGCCTAAAAAACGGCGTAACAAATCACCTGAATTTAACAGCTATGAACATTTATTATCTCACAGTTTCTGCGGGTGAGGAATCTGGGAGTGGCTTCGCTGTTCGGAATCTCTCAAGGCTGCAGTGGGGCTGTCGGCTGGGGCAGCGGCATCCGGAGGCTGGCCCGGGGCTGGGCTGAGAGTGGCCGAGCTGGCTCGCTCGCGGGGCTGTTAGCAGGAGGTCTCCGTTCTCACTGGCTTCTGGCAGGAGATCCGGCCTTATGCCATCTGGATCCACTTTATATAGGACTGCGTGAGCGTCCTCACAGCGTGGCAACTGGCTTTTCCCAGAGCGATCCAAGAGAGAGCGAAGCGGAAGCCACATGACTTCTGCGACCCAGCTCTCTATCACTTCGGCAGGATGTCACCTTACGGAAGCTAGCTCCATGTGGTGTGAGAGGGGACCGCACAGCGGCATGGATACCAGAGAAGGCCAACTCAGGGGCTGGCTACCGTTGCTTTCATCGGTCTCAAAAAGGCCCTGACACCCCAAAAGGGTCTCCTTCAAATGTTGAGTTCCAGGGGTCTGTTGGTATCAATGACCTCCTCTGCTTCCTTCAGAAATGGAACCAACAGGATAAGGGACAGTGGTCAGAAATGGGAGAGTATGTTCTCTCCGGGCCTGTCCGATCTCCAGTAGGTGAATGAGAACAGGGTGGAAGAGGGACGAGGAAACGTCGGTCTTTGGCTTGCCCATCTCTCCCGCCAACCCTCTCACAGCCCCAGAACAAGTCATCCTCACCCTTCCATGCGTCCCAGCGCATCCCAGGGAAAGCCGGCGGCCCTCTCTCCCGTCAGAGCATCTCTGGTTTCAAGACAGGATTTGAGGCAAAGATGGAGGGATGTCTGGGGCACCTGGGTGGCTGAGTTGGTTAAGCGGCCGACTTCGGCTCAGGTCATGATCTCACGATCTGTGAGTTCGAGCCCTGCGTTGGGCTCTGTGCTGATGGCTCAGAGCCTGGAGCCTGCTTCAGATTCTGTGTCTGCCTCTCTCTCTGCCCTTCCCCTGCTCACACTCTGTCTCTCTGTCTCTCAAAAAAAATAAAGAAACATTAAAAAATAAAAGATGGAGGGTAGTCTGTGTGCACCACCCAGAGCAGCAGTCCCTGAGAGGAGGGTGACAAGCATGGCTCTGGAGGTTGTAGGTCTGACTTCTGACCGTGGGCCCGATATCGGTGGCTATATGTACAGGGCAAGTGCCTCAACCTCCACGAGTCGCCTTGTGTCCTCTCAAGGTTGTTGAGGATCATTTTAATAAGAAAAATGAACTGTCATTACGTGCCCAGCCCTTTCCTAAGTCCCTGACATGTTCCACCTCCTCCCATCCCTAGCATTAGCCCCATTTTACAAGAGGGCAGAATGAGGAGAGGCAGGTTATGCTCAAGGCCACCAAGTTTTCAAATGGCAGAGCCAGAAATGAAATGAAGAAGTCTGATTCCAGAACCTGAGTCACTCGTTAATCACCAAACAAGCCCAGAGGCTACAGTAAGGATGGCCATGGTGCTGCTGCCGCTGCGAATGACGTGACGTTAGTGATGCACACATGGTGGCCTGGGGCAGGGCCTGCCTCCTAGTGATGACCGTGATGGTGGTGGTGGTGGCAGTGATGGCGATGACAGTGATGACGATGGTGACGGTGACGGTAGTGATGATAGTGATGGTGGTGACGATGACGGTGATGGTGATGATGAGGGTGGTGGTGATGATGATAGTGGTGGCAATGCAAACTTGGTGGCCTGGGGCAGAACCTCCCCGATAGTGATGATGATGGTGGTGGTGCTGATGGTAATAGTGATGATAGTGATGATGGTGATGGTGATGGTGATGGTGATGATGGTGATGGTGATGATGGTGATGGTGATGGTGATGGTGATGATGGTGATGGTGATGGTGATGATGGTGATGGTGATGGTGATGGTGATGGTGATGGTGATGATAGTGATGATGGTGATGGTGATGATGGTGATGGTGATGGTGATGATAGTGATGATGGTGATGGTGATGATGGTGATGGTGATGGTGATGGTGATGATGGTGATGGTGATGGTGATGATGGTGATGGTGATAGTGATGATGGTGATGGTGATGGTGATGATGGTGATGGTGATGGTGATGATGGTGATGGTGGTGATGATGGTGATGGTAATGGTGATGGTGGTGATGATGGTGATGATGGTGATGGTGGTGATGATGGTGATGATGGTGATGGTGATGGTGATGGTGATGATGGTGATGGTGATGGTGATGATGGTGATGGTGATGGTGATGGTGATGGTGATGGTGATGGTGATGATGGTGATGGTGATGGTGATGATGGTGATGGTGATGGTGATGATGGTGATGGTGATGGTGATGGTGATGGTGATGATGGTGATGGTGGTGATGATGGTGATGGTAATGGTGATGGTGGTGATGATGGTGATGGTGATGGTGATGGTGATGGTGATGGTGATGATGGTGATGGTGGTGATGGTGGTGATGGTAATGGTGATGGTGGTGATGGCGATGATGATGGTGATGGTGATGGTGATGGTGATGATGATGGTGATGATGGTGATGGTGGTGATGATGGTGATGGTGATGGCGATGATGAAGGTGATGGTGATGCAAATGTGGTAGCCTGGGGCAGAACCTTCCTGATAGTGATGATGACGGTGATGTGGTGATGGTGTGATGATGATGGTGGCGATGATGATAGTGGTGGTGATGCAGATGGTGATGTTGATGATGATGCAAACCTGCTGGCCTGGGGCATAACCTGATAACGATGATGATGATGGTGATGGTGATGGTGATGATGGTGGTAAGGGTGTTAATGAAGTAGGGGAAAAGACAAGGTCCCAAGACAGGGATGGGCTTTTAGGCCAAAATGACCAGGAGAAGTTAGGGAAAATGTTAGGCAGCAGGCCCGGGTAACTAGTAAAATTAGGAAATTTAACAAGCGGAACAGAAACCCACGGCAGAAAGGAACTGAATCTTGTTCAATTCTCTCTTTTCCCAGATGACCAGACCAAAGTCTGGAAAGAAAATCCACTGGCCCAAGGCTACTAGCCTGTATCAGTGACCAGGCCCAAGCCCCATATCCCGGCTCCTGGCGAGGAGCCGATCACCCGGCCTCTCCACAAAGAGCTGAGTGCCGACACGGTACTCGGTCATGGCAGGGCTTCCATTCATATTTGTTGAGTTCCCATTGACTTACAAAAAGTTCCCAGCATGGATCAAAAGTCTGGAAGGATGTCAGGCACGCAGCCAGCAGAGTACCCAGTCTTGCTTCTGGAAGACCGAGGGGTTCTCTAGGGCCCCAGAAAGATCCTGGCAGAAGGCAGAATAGCCCAACAACAGAGCCTGTCTGACAACCATGGGCACTATCTCAGGAATGGGGAGTGGATATCAGACCACCCACAGCAGGACTAGGCCAACAGTTAAACCATAGCTGCTGACCTGATCGGCCACCCTCCCCACCCATCAGCTGCTGACTGCAGTCCCCCTTTCCAGCTACAGAGAGGTCTTAAGCTGTCCCCAGGGTGCCAGGAAGCCAGCAGAAGGAAGACTGTAAGCTGCAGAAAAGCCAGGAGGCTGGGGGATGGAGGAGACCGGAGATGCTGGCTCCCTAGCCACGGCTGCCCAATGCTCCATCCCTGCCCCTGTCCTGGTCTCCATGCCCTCTCCTGTCAACTGTCCAGCCACTGTCCTCTCTGCCACTGAGGAAGGCCAGAGACCCGACAAAACTCACTGGTGGACTCAGGCCAGGAAACCCGCAGGGCTGTCTGGAAGAGAGAGGACTTGCTGTCCAACCGGCTGCCCTACCCTCCACCCCTCCCTCACTGGCCCTGGCCCAGGAGGCTGCAGAGCTGGCTGGCCCGGTGCCTGGTGTGAGCCAACAGCGCCACCATCAGATGCCAGCTGGGAAATCCTCCCTCCCACTCCACCAAGACCCACCCTTCGAACAGAGGCTCAGCACCAACAGCTCGCCTGCGCCTGGGAACCAGAGCCTTCCTTGCCGAGTGCGTCTGCAGAGCTACTGGGGAGCCTGAAAGATCACGTCCGTCCTCTCCCTCAGCAGTGCTCGGACTGGAGCGGCCGTGCTGGGGCGGAGGATAACAAGCCAGGCCATCTCCAGGCACCGCAGGCCCAGCAGAGAGCAAGGCAGGCAGACACCGGCCTGCGGGCAATGACAGTAAAACGAAGAAGGAACATCGCCTGGGCTGACGGCTTGCTATTAGGGCTCTTCCCTGGACACCCGCAGCCGAGGCAGCCGCTGTCCCTTCCCCTGGGTCCACAAAAGGGATTGAGGCTCAGAGGTGTCAAGGACACTCCCAGCATCACCCCAGAGCTGGCAGAGCTACACGCGGGCAGAGGGGAAGCTCTCAGAGTTGCCCTGCTACCTGGACACCAGTCACAAGGGACATCTGGATTGGCAGCTAATGCTTAGAAGGAAGATTTGAACATCTTCCCCTGCTTTGGCCTTCAGATGTCCCCTGGGGTCATTCCTGGTGACCCTGGGGTGCCCAGAGAAGATCGGGGGTGCACGCACCTGCCAGGACCACGCTAATCTCACACGGGCCCTTCCGGGGAATAACCCCGGATGAACCCATTTTGAGATAACGCGGCTAAGCCCCGCCCATGAGGACAAAATCCTAGGTCTCCCCAGAGGCGGCGGTAACAGGGGCTGGTGAAGTGGCACCCAACACGGGGCCCAGCCCATGGAAACACCCAACGTGACCACACCGCACAAAGGGTCTCTCTACTCCCAAAGAGGGCTGCCTCGGGGTACCCTGGGGCTTCGCAGATGCGAACGGGAGTCCTACAAGCCCACACAGAGACAAGTGCCGCAACACAGCACAATGCGAGTTCACGGCTCAGGTGATACCCGGGATCCCGAGTCGCCAGACTGCAGAATGACCACCTTAACTGGCTGTGGTATAATTCGGAATTTCCCGAGTAATAGAAGCATCTTTTCTTCTTCATGACAAGCTCCTCTCAACCCTACAGGAGTTCGCCCTGATGAGGCGATTCTTGGTGGACCTCGGCCGGTTGCCAGGGAAACCAACCCAGGGATTGGAGGGATGGAACTTCCCACCCCACCCCGACCTTTGGGGAGGGGCGGGGGCTGGGGATTGAGTTCCATCACCAGCGACTGATGATCTAATCAAGCATGACTTCATAATGGATTCTCCGTAAAAACCCTAAATGCTGAGGTCTGGAGAGCTTCCAGGGCTGGGAGCACAGGCAGGTGCAGGGAAGGTGGAGCCCCCCACCCCACCGCGCCCTACGCCTCTCTTCCACCCAACTGTTCCTGAACTGTATCCTTTAGGGCTAACCAGGAAACCCACGTAAAGCCCTTTCCTCAAGTGTCGTGAGCTCTTCAAGCAAATTATCAAACCTGAGGAGGGGGTCGCAGGAACCCCCAATTTAGAGCCACCTGGTCAGAAGCCAGGTGGTTGGGGCCGTGTGTCTGGCCTTTGGAAGAAGGGGCAGTCTGTGGGACCGACCTCTTGCATCGTGGGGTCTAATTCCAGGTAGTCAGCGTCGGAATTGAACAGAATCCTTGGACACCCGGTTGGGGTCGGAGAACCAGACAGACGGCTTCAGAATGCTGACACGGCCAGTAGGAAAGCCGAGTCCATGGTCCCCTGACCTGCTGACAGCTCCCTCCAGGCGGCACCCACGTCACCGAGGATTCGGAGCGGCAGTGTCGGAAATTCAGTTTCAAACGTGTTTGCCAGTGTCACGCGGAAGCATCCCCATGGGGGCGGCAGGGAGGACGGGCCTGAGGTTTGAGGGCTTTTGTGCTGGTCTGCCCCTGCCCTTGACTCAGCCGCAGGAGGGGAAACCCCGGGCTTGCATCCGCCCCCAACACACACTAAGCAAGTGGAAACGGGAGCCTGGGCTCCCAACCTTGTCCCTCTGCCTCCGGGTTCCCGCCTGGGCTGTGGTGGGTGGTGTGTGATGTCTCAATGAGTGAACGACACCGCCTTTTTCTCCAAATCACGGACTCGACCCCTAACCCAGCCAGACCTGTCAGAAAGCAACAGCCGGGGGGCCGGGGCAGAGAGAGGGGGTGTCCCCATACCATGCCCAAAGTCCACATCCAGACCAGGAGGATGGGGGTGGCTGCAGTCGCCCCGAGGTACAAAAGGACAGGAAGAGGGTCTCCACACCCCCGCACAACAACCATTTTGTTAACCTGACGAAGATTCTCTCTCTGACCAACCGCTACCAGCTCCTCTGAGCCCTTCAACCGGGCCTTGATTTTGACCTTGCAAGTTCCTCTCCCCACCGTCCAACTTTAGTAAGAATCCTGCTAGGTCGGTTTAGCCAGAGTCCCCCCACCCTCGCTATCTGATAGGGTCCTTCGTTGCCCGCCATCCCCAGGGGGTGTCTGACCACCTGGGTGCCCCAGCGAGATGCCCGTGGCGGGGGGGGGGGGGGGCGGGGAGCCTGTGCCTCCCTCACTCCTGCTGTTTCCTCCTGGGGATTTTCCATCCGCCGCCCCCACCCTGCTCCGTGGCGATAAATCCCCAACTTGCCCATTTTTGTGCTCCGAGCTGAGCCCCACCGTGAGACCCCACTGAACCTCTCGCGGTGCCCCGTCCCCAGAACAAAGCCGGTTTTACTTTGTTCTTTAACAAGTGTCACTGAGTAATTTTTTTTAACCAAACCTTTGGGAACGAAGAGAGCCCGAAGGCACGCCAAGCCGAAACTTGGCTTGGAAAACCCCAAGTTTCGAAGCGACTGCCTGCTCCTTCCTGCCAACACTTAGCTGTTCGCTCTCTCCCGAGCGGCCCAGGCCCGAGTCCCACTCGGCGTGGGCAGCACAAAGCTGTGTCTCGGGCTGTGAGCTCACGATGATGGGGCTGGGGACGAGGAGGAGGGGTGCGGAGGCGGGACGCACGGGGCAGTCACCGAGACGGAAGCTCCCTGGGGACAAGATCTTTTGTCTGCCGTGTCCCCCATGTCCGGGGCCTAGAGCGGCACCTGGCACAGAAGACGCACGCGGGCATCGCTCAGGGAATGAAGGGAACAGATAAGTCACCCTGGGAACACGACTTCCAAAACGTACTTTGTGGGGTGCTCCAGGAGAGGTCAGCCCCCGGAGGAGGTGACGGGCACAGGCCGGCTCGGCGCCGTGGCGGTGGCCGTCCAAGGCGTGGAGAGGCCTCCACAGGAACTGGCTGGTCACGATGCTCCACCAGGCCAGGGAGAGCGCCCCCTCTGTCTTCTTGGAAACCCAGTGGCCTCCCAGGGCCGGCCGGCCTGCCGAGATGGGGGGATCCCCTGGCCGTGTGTCTGGCAGCCCTCCGGGAGACAGACACAGGAGCCTCCGCAAAAAGAACGGGAGGGTTTCCACAGTGACAGAACTTCCCAGGGGAGGAGGTGGGCCCCGTGACAAGGAAAGGAAGCCTGGCTCTGCCCTGGGACCCCTACCACCGTGTCCTGGACACTCAGCTCGGTCGCCAACCCCAGGGGCTGGCCAGGCTCTGGGGAGCCGCCGAGGAGGCCGTTGTCCCCGAGGGCACTGGCAAGCCCTGGTCCCCTCGGCAGCCAGCCGGTGACGATTTGCTCAGATTCCCTGATTGTCAATCAGGCGGCGGGGCCTCGGGGAGCTGAGACCCAGGTCTGTGCCCAGCGGGGGCGGGATGTCCCCACTGACACAGCCTCACTCCTCTGCCAGACCTGTCCCCGTCAGCTTGCAGGGGGCAGGGGCAGGCCCCGGCCTCCAGGAGGGGGAATGGGAAGCAGAGCCCAGGGGGGGAGGAGCCAAGCTCGGGTCGTGGCCCTGGCCCTTGAGCCCCTGAGGCTCACGTGCGGGGTTTCCTCCCCAAAGCTTCCGCGCGGTCCTGTTCACACACGCATGCCTCCCGCCAGCCCCAGAGCCCCTGACGGGAGCTCACGCCAGCTCCTGCATGCCCTCCGCTTCCTGTCCTGCAACGCCTCCCTAAAACTCTATTTTATCTTATTTATATTCAAGTCAACATACTATGTAGTCTTGGCTTCAGGAGCAGAACCCAGGGATTCATGTCTTACATACGACACCCAGTGCCCATCCAACAAGCGCCCTCTGCAACGCCCATCAGCCATGGCGCCCGGGCGCTTCAGTTGATTAAGCATCCAACTTCAGCTCAGGTCACGATCTCATAGTTTGTGAGTTTGAGCCCTACATCAGGCTCTGTGCTGACAGCTCAGAGCCTGGAGCCTGCTTCCGATTCTGTGTCTCCCTCTCTCTCTGCCTCTCCCCCACTCACACTCTGTCTCTGTCTCTCTCAAAACTAAATAAACATTAAGAACAAAAATTTTTTTTAATTTTTTTAACATTTATTTATTTTTGAGAGACATAGAGACAGAGCGTGAGCAGGGGAAGGGCAGAGAGGGAGACACAGACTCTGAAGCAGGCTCCAGGCTCTGAGCCGTCAGCACAGAGCCAGACGTGGGGCTCGAACTCACAGACCGTGAGATCATGACCCAAGCCGAAGTCGGCTGCTTAACTGACTGAGCCACCCAGGTGCCCCAAGAAAAAAAATTTTTAAAGGTCCATCACCGTTTCAGCCCACCCAGTCCCCCACCTCCCCCTCCAGCAACCTCAGTTTGTTCTCTGTATTCAAGTCTCCGATGGTTCGCCTCTCTCTCTGTTTTTATCTTATTTTCCCTTCCCTTCTCCTATGTTCATCTGTTGAGTTTCTCAAACTCCACATACGAGTAAAAGCATAGGATGTCTGCTTTTCTCTGCTGACTTATCGAGACAGCACGGTACTGGCAGAAGAACAGACACACAGATCAATGGAACAGAATACAGAACCCAGAAACGGACCCACAAACGTAGGGCCAACTCATCTCCGGCACAGCGGGAAAGAATATCCAATGGAAAAAAGACCATCTCTTTAGCCAACGGTGCCGGGAGAACTAGGCAGCGGCCTGCAGGAGGATGAACCTGGACCACTTTCTCACGACATACGCAACGATAAATTCAAAGTGGACGAAAGACCTAAAGGTGACACGGGAGACCATCGAAATCCTACGGGAGAAAACAGGTACATTTTGAACATTTTTTAAGCCAAGCCTTCGCTTCCTCCTGGGAGCGAGGGGAGCTGTTCGTCTGGCTGGCCCCTTCCTGTTGAGCCCCTTTCTGGAAGATTCTGTCCCTCCCTGCACCCACTAGGAGAGACTCTCTAACCAACCCCCTCTCCTCCTCCCAGGCGGCTGAGCAGATCCTGAGATGCAGTATTGAGAAGGCCCATCGTTGCCGTGAGTTCAGACAGACGCACCCAGCCGGGCGGTCTGTCCGCGCGAGCCGGCCCCCGCTTCGCACCCTGACCCCGCATCCCGACGGAGGGCGTGGCCAGGGAGGCCGGCTTGAGCCTTGTTTGGTGTCTCATTTTCCCCCGGGGCTTGCAGCCTGCCTGGGGCCCAGAAAGCCAAGTCTGGCCCCCCACCTTTCAGCACGAGGACAGAAAACACGTTAAAACCACACAGAAAATCAATTCGCTTCCGGAACCAGAGAGGACAGCTCTGTCCTCCCGCCCCTGCAGAAGCCCTGGGGGAGCCCCGCAGCCCTCTTCTCCCTCCTCATCCTGCCCCCGCCATCAGACCCCGGGTTGCCTGGGGCTTCGTCTGCACCGGCGCCAGCGGGACAAGGTAAGAGAAGGGGTGAGGGCCGCGGTGGCCCAGACGGTGAGAGACGCGAGTCTGTGGTCAGTCAGCCCCGGGTGGGGTGCGGTCACGGCAGCCCAGCTCGGAAGGGACATGGGAGTGACGGAGGGCAGTTTAGCATGCCCGATACACAGGGCCTTCCTCCAGAGTGTGTCCGTCCTCATTCTGAGCACTGACGTGTCCTTCCTTCTGTGATGGGAGGGTGGCCAGAATTGTCCAGGTTTGGAAGGAATTCTTTCAAAGCCCTTCTTCAGCAAATAATAAGTTAGAAATCTTAAACTGATTCTCTGGTATTTTTTAAAATTATTTTTATGGACCCACGAAATCCAAAAGCTGGCAGGTCGGGCGGTGAAACTTTTACCCCCTGAGCATGCCCCGCCCGGGAGCCCCTCAGCGGCCTAGCCGCGGCGTTTGCCCGGCCACTGTGCTTAATCGCTGGCTTCCGAGGAGCCAGTCAGGGGACACGCAGGACCAGGATGGTGCCCTGACTGCTGTCGTAAGTGGCCACACGCGGCGGCAGCGGCCGGGCGGCAGAGGGGGAGGCCACGGGTTATAACTTCCATGAGCTGAGCTCGCGTGTGTTAGAGCGATAAAAATAAAATTAGAAAAATTCTCTTCAGAAGCAAGCCAGAGTCAAGCCCACCCCATTATATTTTAGTAAGTCTGGACCACTGACGTGCCTCTGCGGGGACATGGACACGGGTGGCCAGGGAGGGCACAGCCAGGGGGACGTGTACCAGAGGCTCTGAGCGCTGGGCGGAGGCGCCGGGGACGGAGGGACCACCGAGGCAACTCCAGCGTGGATGAGCCGGGAGACTCCCTGCCCCGTCCATCCTGGGGAGGGAGCGGGCGGATGTCCTACGGTTGCCAGAAGCTGATTTTCCTCCTGATGGGGAGGGGACAGTAGGAGAATGACAAGCCGTCCGCAGGGGGTGTGTGCACAGGCTCGCTCCCGGGGACAACATCCTCAGCCAGCCCGAGCAACACACAGATCACGCCGGCTCCTTCTAGGTGGGCGCCTGTGGGAGACCCTGGCTTCCCCGCCCCCTGCCCCCCGAGTCTAGCTGGCTGGTCCCTGCGTTCTGCAGGGGGGGTGGGGGGCACGTGTCCGTGGGTCCAGCCTGGGCGCGAAGAGGCAGGGACGCTCCAGGCCTCCGGGACCACTGCCCTGCACTCTCTCCACTGAAGCTTATTCTGGGGACCCCAGCCAGAGGGACCCCAGCCAGGACCCCTTTTGGCTGAGGTCGAGCAAGGCCAGGGCCACCAGGCTCAGGCCCAGCATCCCGGCCTCTCCCTCCCAGAACAACAACCAGGCCTCTCCCTGGGCCAGCCGGGGTCCCCGCCCCACACCCCTGCACAGGCCTCCTCACAGATAGAATTCACATACGTAAAAGTCACCCTTTCAAGGGGGTTTTCAGCACTTTCACCATGTCGCACAAGGTCTCCTGTACCTGGTTCCGGAACACTCAACCCGCAAAGAGGAGGCCTTGGCAGAACTCCCCGTCTCCCCTAAATTCCAGGCAACCGCGAATCTGCGTTCTGCTTCTGGGTTTGCCGATTCTGGACATTTACGTGGAAGGGATCAGATGCTGCGTGGCCGTCTGGCTTCTCTCCCTCGGCGCCATGTTTTCAAGGCTCTGCCGTGTTGGGGCGCGTGGGAGCACCTCGTCCGTCTCCGCAGCTGACCGGCGTTCCCCGGCAGGATGGGCCGCCTTGCCGCACCTGCTCCTGGACGCGGTCCCCATCACGCCACACCTGGCGGTGCCGAAGTTCATGGTTTAGTCGAAGCTAATGTCGTGAGGACAGACTACCGGGCTCGCCCAACATCCTGGAGGCAAGACGGGGCGGCCCCCCACAGGCGTGGGGAGCCCAGCGGGGCGGTGCTGGGCCTGGCAGAAGGGGGTCCGGGCCGAGATGCCTGCCACCAGAGAGGCCTTCGTGCCTCACCTCCAACACCGGTGACATCAGCAGACCCGCCCTCACCACCCGCCACCGTGAGGTGGGACCGTGGGGGCCTCAGGAGCCACACTGTCCCCGCCCCCCAGGTCCCCATGCTTCGGGACACAGGAAATGCCACGGGCAGCACCCGATGGGGCCAAGCTGGCTCCTGCCAATTCACCGCTTGTTGGCTCACTGTCAGGCAGGAGCCCGCCCGGGTCTCAGGACGCCCCCGAGGAGCTCAGGGCTCCGAGGCCAGGACTCTGCAGGACCCCGGGGGCAGGCGGGGCTGCCGAAGGGAGATGTGCTTCCCGGGGGAGTCGCTCTGCTCCCTCCCGTGCACGAGACTCACGGCTGGCACGGCATCGGTCCAGCCTCCATCCTGACGCTTGTTAACTGGCCTATGAATTCATGAAGAAAAGGCCTCTCTAATTAAAGCCGTCATGTTATCGCTGTATGCAACTCCCCCCGGGCTGAGTGCAGCGGGGCCCTAATCACCTGCCAAGGGGGCCTGAACTTGCACCGCCCCCACCGCCCCCACCAGCCTCCCCTCCCCTCCGGCTCCCCAGGTAACAAACCCCTGACGCCCAGACTCGGGGATAACGCAGCACCCAGAGCATGTCTTCTTCCTGCTCAGGACTCGAGTCCACACCCCCCCACTGCAATCAGTAGAGTGGGGGTCCTTACACCTCCCCCTCACTGCAGACCCTGGGCCGTGAGCTCCCCGGGCTCCGCTGCTCTCTGACTCAGGACATGGCCAGTTCCCTGGCGCCTGGCTGTGCCGGACGGTGAGCCCGAGGCTGGGCAGGCCCGCTGTGGTCTCCCCGCCCCGACCCCTCTGCCTGGAATGCTCTTTCCTACCCACCCACACACCATTCTCCCCGCTTACATCTCAGCGCAGGCTTTTTCCCCTCTGGAAAGACCCCTGCCTGTCCCAGGCCTGCGCCAGGCGAGCAGCCCCTCTGTCTGGGCCCCCACAGCCCCACGGTCAGCTTAAGCGCCACACGCCCACGTCCAGGGAGCCTCTTGCCCGCTGCTCTGTCCCCTCCGCCACAAGCACAGAGCATCCCAGGGGACCGGATGTTTCCCCTCGGAGGCCCCGCCAAAGCCAGCGCTGCGGGTCATGCTGTCCAACCAGATTCCCTGTGGCAAGGGTTCTCGAAGCCCTGCTCCCTCAGCCACCCCACACAGCTGCATCTTCCAAGAGTTCGTTCACCAGGCGGCTGGCCTCGGGGCTCAAGGATCTTCTAAAATCCCCATCTTGACTCTCCTGCTGGGGTCTGAGGGGGTCACCACACAAGCCCCCGGGGGCGCACCAGATTACGGTTCAAAGTCCCGCCTCCATCGGGGCAGCAGGACACCGCCACGGTCCCCTTTGGGGTGTGGCTTTGCAGCGGCTCCTGGTAGGGCGGGCACGGCGGGCTTGACCGTGGGGCCTGCTTCGGCCAACAGAACACGAGCAGGTGTGACGTGAGCCCGGCTCTCACGCGCCCGGTGCTCTGCCTCGCCCTGTGTGCTTCTGCCGCCCTTGAGAACAGGCCCCGGGAGGCCACTGGCCCCAGAACGAGATCCCCCGGGGGCCGAGCTGACCCTGACCTGCAGCCTAAAGCGGAGACGCCACTGTGACCGGAGAATCGTGAGCAAAGAAGAAATGCGGATGCTGTAACCCATGAGCCCGGGGCTGTGTGTTCTGCAGCCTGGTTCGAGCCCAGAGCCGCCTCACACGCCCCTGGCACCCACCGCGCTCCGAACCGACTGCAACGAAGGGAGCATCGGTCTGGGGCGGACGGCACGTTCCTGCTGACAACGGGAGCTCACGGACAGCAGCTCAGGTGTGAGGCCACAAGGGCTTCCTGCTGCTCCCCCCGAACTTGGGTAGAACCACCTACCTGTCACAGCGAGGGGCATGCAGCCCGGCACATGGGTCGCTGCAGGCCGGCGAGTTCCTGAGAAGAGAGGGCGGTGGGCACAGGCTGAGTGGCACGGGCCGCGGGCTCCTCCCGAGCTCTCCCACCAGGGGTTTGCAACACCTCCCTGGGGACCCCCCGCCCCCGCCCCAGGGGAGGGAGAGGGAGGACTGGCAAGGGCGTTTGCAGGGCCCTGTGCAGCCTGAAAGCCTGCAGCTCCTGCCTGAACAATTATCCCGCGTTTCAGAACAACAGAGCAGTAAACCAAGTGCGGAGCCCTCCTAGGCAGGGGGCCCCGTGTGACTATACGGTCACACGCCCACAGAGCCATCTGTGATGGGGAAGAAGTGTCCCCGCCTCCTCACACGTCCAGCCCAGAGCCTGACAACGACTGGCTGGCTTTCTCCCTGCGCAGAGGGGGTCTCAGAGCCACAGGCTCTCAGAGGCTGACAAGCTCAGGTTTAGCCTCTCACTGACCTGGGTTCAAGTGCCCGGGCTTGGGGGAGCTGGAGCTATTCCTGTCCCCCCGGCCAGGTGCACACCTTCAAAGGGTCGGGGCCCCTGAACCTTTCCCACCCCAGCCAGCTAACGTCTCCTGCAGGTGGCTGGGGACCCAGCTCAGCTCCTCCCTCTACCTGGAAAGGGGGACTGGGGTCGGACCACCGTGCCCCCCACCCAGGCACCTTCCCCCCAGCTCCAGCCCCCACACCCTGGAGAAAGCGGATCAGAATCTCAGAAGTCCCCAGGCCCCTGGCCAGAGCCCAGCCTCCCGTCATGTCCAAGCTGACAAATCCGAAGACCCGGGAGGATCACTCTTGGCCGGGCTTCCCAGGATCGCGGCCCTGGGCGCCTGCCGCATCCTGATATCTCAAAGCTCTCTGTGAGCGAACAGCTGGAAACTGGAGTTTCCCATCACACTTACTCTCCGCACGACCCCGGAGCCGGCCAGCGGAACTCGACGCCTGCGTCAGCCTCCGGGTTCCCACGGGAACTGAATGGGCCCTGCCGTTTGAAGCGGTGACGTGAAGCCGCCCCTGGACCTTTCTGGCTCACGGCAGCTCCGGAAAGACGAGGGCTCGCTCATAATCCTTAAGAAATGTTATTATTCTAGGAAAATTATTCAGTTAATCCACCTTAATAACCCTGCGGAGGGCCCTTGATGTACTGCGGTCTGACAGTACTGATTTCAGAAACACTAGCTGTCACTTTTCATCCACGGAGCTACGGAGGCACCCAGCATGGGCCCTGACAGGGGCGCCCACTTGTCAGCTTAATATGCCATAAAAAGCAGTGACGTCCCTCCCCGCGGGGCATAAATCTCCCCTAGCCTACCGAGGGCTTGGGGTGCAGACAGGAAGAGCAGTCCGAGCCTCCTACTGGCACCCAAGGCACAGCGGGGCCACCCTCTGCCTGACACTCAGGGAACCCAGGGCTCACCTCCAGCAGCACACTGACCTTGGGGACTGTAAGTGAGCAGCGATGACTGCGCTGTGTTCCAGGGATACAGAACTAGAATGGAGAGTCTGGGATGGATGGACGTCACCCAGCACATCAGAGATCCCGGAGACACAGCTGTTGAATGAATGAATGAATGAATGAATGAACCGATTAACTCACACAGCCTCCCGGCAGAGCCATAAATACCGCTTGCTGCCCTGGCGGCCCACATGCCCGGGGAGACTGGCAGGCGCTGGGGGCACCCCGCCCTCACATCCACACCCAGCATCCTAAAGCCCGACTGCCGGCCTCTGCCTAGAGGCCCCCGGCCTGGGACGCCGGCAGCAGCGACCTCCGGGCTGAAGACCAGGCCCTGCCAGAGGGGGTCGGGGAGAGGCTCCGGGGGAGGCAGCTGCTCCCTGGGGGCCGGGGCCCCCTCTCCAATCTGTGCCAGGCCCCCCTCAGGGCTGATACCTCAGATCTCTTCCAGACCACGCTGTTTCTGGAAACAAACTGTTTCTAGCAACGCCCGTTTCCACATCCTCATTGATTTTCTCGGCTTTCTCAGCTTCCTCTCACAACGGGTTACTGCAGCTGCCAGACGGGAACGCGCCCTGCGTTAACCTGCCTCCTCGAAGCTCCGGCCTGCTGGGGTGCGAGAAGGCTTCTCCCCTCCCTACACTGGGGTGGGGGAGCCTGGAAGTACAGCCGGTACTCTGGGAAGCCCAGGGGACCGTCTCTCCCGTCCCCGCTACTCTGCTACCTGTTGCAGAGACAGGAGCGCCTCCCCTCCGGTGTGGCACCAGCAGGCGGGAGGCGCCCTGCCTGCCCAGCCTCTCCTCTTGTGCTGGACACGGCCCCAAACACACGTCCTCTGACTCCGTCATTCTCAGAGCCCCTGGGGCAGGCACGGCTACTGTCCCACCTTACGGGTGAGAAAGTCAAGGCTCAGACAGGGGAGTGATGGGCACCGAGGGGACAGAGACCTGCCCAGCGGTGAAGACACTACTATTGTCTGTGAAGGGCTCATCGGGGCAAGCTGGGGCTCGGAGGCTGGCCAGTCCCCTGGGCCGGGGTGAGGAGGGACACTCGAGTGCAGTGGCCAGGGTCGCCCTCCCCCTCCTACTCCACACTGGGGACCTTCCAGTCCAGCAGCGCAGACTCCTGCTCTCCTCCGCCTCCAAGGGGCTGCTCCAGGCGCTGGCCATGAGGACGGCAGGGAGCAGGGCCACCCTGACCCAGGCAGGCAGGCGCGAGCATCTTCCCCAAGACCAGATTCGCAGACCGGTAATGACCCTGAAGAGAGAGGGCCGCAAGTCACAGAGAGTGGCAGCTACGTCAGCTTGGAGCTATTGGGACAGAATGAGGGGGCTTCGAGCTGGAACCAGCGAGCGTCAAGGAGGCCGAGGAGGCCCAGCACCTCCTCGTGCTTCAGAAATGACCAAACATACCAGCCAGTGCGAGACGGAGGCGGGACCCAGCAAGGCCTCCCCAGGACGCAGGGCACAGAGAGACCAGCCGGCCGGCTCCCTCCTGGACCCTGGGGCCTGGCTCCACAGAACGGTCTGCCCGGGGTGGGGGCAGCGGGCAGAGCCCCGAGGCTGAGTGGGCGGAGCCTCTCTGAGCCTCAGTTTTTCATACCTGGTTCACACGGCGAGTTCCTACGCGTTCTCAGCCACCCACCCCCAAGCTCAGCCTCGTGGGAGGAGAGGGCGGGCTGCCAACGGGGTGCACGGAGCCTCTCGGTGCACAGCCAAGCGTGACCGTCGGTGGAGAGCCGAGCCTAGGAGCGGGGGACGGGGCGGCTGGAGGAAGACAGGCCCCTTCCCACAGTGACACCAGCCGGCACCACCCGCATCCGGACCCCCAGGGAGGGTCAAAGCCACCACAGAGGAGGCTCAGAGGCAGGACCGAGGTAAGGGCCAGGCCGAGCCAGCAGGGTCCGCCTCCCGCCAGCAGCACCTGAAGCAGGGACTGGGGGCGGCAGGCCTCAAGAGCACCAGCACCCGGTGACATCAGCGGGGGGGGGCCCCCTCCCCGCCCACCGCTTTGGGTGGCTGGCACCGCGCATGTCATCATAAGCCAGCGCCAGGGGAGAGGGCCAGGATGTGGACGTGGGTGGGTGACCTAGGCTTCTGACAATCACCGAGGGCACTGAGCCTCAGTTTCCCAGCACACCGGGTAAGGTTCCCTGGGGGGCCCCGAGGCCCAGACGGCGCGTCCGGAGAGAAGGCGGGGATGGAAGCCGGACTCTGTGATCTTGTGATCTGTCAGCTGTTGAGTGATCGAGGCCAGGAGTTTGGGTGGTGTTGGTATTCTCTGGAGTTCTGGAAGCAGAGCAGCTGGGCCAGGACACGAGAGGAGGCTGTCACCGGCCCTTATGGCAAAGTGGCAGCGTGTTCACATTTGATTCTGTGGGATCGAACAGTCACAGTCGGCAGCGCCCAGGAGGGGAGCTGGGGACAGGCCTTCCCCGTCGTGCTCTGTGCCTGCTCCTTGGGACACAGCCTGCGGGGATGTCCCCTCTCCACAGACGCCCCAGAGGGGGCACCAGGCCAGGACAGGCAGGTGTGCTCACACTCAGGTGTCACAGGCCCCAGGAGGCCGGCCAGGAAAAGCTTCCCCACCTCGGATCCCCTAATGTGCCCGAGGCCACAGACCTGAGCTTCCTCCATTGAAGGTGAATGCCAGACCCTGTCCTCAGCTCCGCAAGTACCCCCACCTCGCGGAGAGGACCCCACCCCACGGAGAGGACGCCAGGAGGCGGTCTGGAGGGCCCGGGAGGGAGAGAGCAGGAAGCGGAAGTCCGGGCCTCCTCTCCCTGCATGTCTGAGCTTTGGCACAAAAGGAGGCTCTTCCTTGTCTCTCCCCTTGAATGTGGCCCGAACCCTGGTTCTGGAGACGCCGCCTCCCGGGCAGGAGCGCGTCGCTCTGGCGCCCGCTCATTTCAAGGTTGAATTCTTATTGCAGAGAAATGCATCTTCAGACCCTTGGGGCCCAGATCTGTCGGGGACGGCTGACGAACCAGGACGACAGACAAGCGGAGGCCGCCTCTGCCGGGGAGGACGGCCACGCTGGGGCCTCTCCCCACGCACCAAAGCTGCCCCCCCCCGCCCCTGCCTGTGGGCCATTCGTCAGATCCACGCCACCCTCCCGCCACCCGCGGACTAGAAACCGGGCCCCCCGGGCCGTGTGGGCCGCAGAACTCCTTCTGTGTTCGTGTCCCGGGGCCACCACCTACAAGACTGCCACAGGCTCAGTGGCCCTGGCACAACACGGTCATTCTCCCACCGCTCTGGAGGCCAGAAGTCCCAACGGCAGGTGGGGGCAGGGGTGGAGGCGGGGCTGGTTCCTTCCGGAAGCTCTGAGGGAGAATCGGGCCCAGGCTCCGCCCTGGATTCTGGTGCCTTCCAGCAGTCCTTGCTGTCCTCAGCCAGTGGGCGCCTCACTCCCGCCTCGGCCTGTCGTCACGCTTCCATCTTCTCTGTGCGTCCCCGTCCATCTGCTGTGAGGACACTCTCGTTGGCTGTAGGGACTGCCCTGCTCCAGTGGGATTAATCACATCTCCGTCACTACCTCGACGAATCCGCAAAGACCCCATTCCCAAAGGCCACGTGCTGAGGCTCTTGGGCGGACATGAATTCTGCAAGGCACGAGTCGCCCTCCGCGGGTGGGGTGACGGTCCCTCAGTCCGTCTTCCAACGTGTACCAGGTTTCAGGTTCTCCCGAGCCTCCCCCGCATGGAGACGAGGCTCCTTGGGCTCTGAACAGTCTCCCGTGGACAGGTCACACCTGGCTTCGGGGTCAGGGCCAGGGGCCCACGCGGCACTGACAGCAGACGTGCCCCAGCTGCTGCAGTTTCCAGGGCACATGAGGCTCCGCCCTCTTCATCCGCAGGAAGGGCCTCAGAATCCATCGCCTGTCGCCCCGAGCTAGGGCGGCGTGACCCCACTGTGCTCAGGCCGCGCCAGACACGGGACCCCCTTGACTGCCACCGCGGTCTCCCTCCCTCGCCTGTCTCTCTGGGAAGCCCTCAGCGCACATGCCTGAAAATAACACCGACGCCTCTGTGTTTAGACGGTTGGGGTCAGACCAACAAACGTACCTCGACCCCGTACAGGAGGAGGAAGAAAAGGTTGTTAAGGAAACATAATGGCCGTTTTCTCCAACCTCTTAGAACCTGAAGCAACAATTTTAAAAGGCGCCTTAATTTATTTCTAAATCGGGACAAACATAGCATTAAATCATTATCAGACATGAGAGACGCGAAGCGGCTAATCTCGCTTCCATTTGACTCCATTTAGCTAAAAGTGGCTTTCAACAGGGGTGGGAGGAGGAGCAGGAGGGAAGAAATATAATGCCCAAAAATGCCCTTGATGGAAATGATAAGGTTCCTGCTGAAACACGGTGGGGCTTTGTGCGCGGGAAGAAAGCAGCCTCCAGGCGGGCCAGCTTTCTCATGCAAATCCCCGGCTGCCAGGGAGGCCAGCTGTACCAGGGGACCGGAAGCCGCACGCAGAGTCCCAGCGCTAGTCCTGGTCGCGGGCGGCACGCTCTGGGCTCACGAAGGAGGGGAGAAGGCCCACCTTGGCCCCAGCGGAAGAGCCTGAGTGGCCAGATCAAGGTCATGGTGCTGACCGTCCTCTGACACTGGCGTTCTGTCATAGAAGAAACCTCTGTTCTTTGTGAGAAAAGACAAAGGAAGGAAAAAGAGGGAGGAAAGGGCTCAGCAGGGCGTCGGGTTCTGAAGGGCACAAGCCCTGCTGGATGCTCGCTCCCCGAGGGGCCCCAAGCCCTTACCTGTACCCAGGAGAGGCCTCTGTCCCGCTGGGGCAGGGGCGGGGAAGAGGGAAAGAATGCCTGCGTGGAGACAACTCGCTTTTCTCGTGTAACCGAGGGCAGATGCTCCCTCCTGGCCTGCTGAGCCCAGCGTCCCAGCCCCGCAGGCCCCGAGGCCGTGGGCAGCCCGGTCGTGCAGACGGCGCACGCCCTCCAGTGGCCGCTGGGCCACGCCATGGGGGTAGAGCAGGCCACTCATTTGGCCCCAGGGGCTGGGGCCAGGGCAGGGCGTCTGTCCACCCCAGCCCCATCGGCCCCTGGTGACCCCAGGAACTCCTCCCCGCGGCCCTGTGGGCCGGCCCAGACCCCCCACCCCTGGCTACTCCTTTTCATTCCACGTCTTGCTCGACGTCACCTCCTCAGAGAGGCCTCAACCTCCCTTCTGAAACAGAACCCCGGGGCGCCTGGGCGGCTCAGTCGGATTCGCGTCACCTCTCGGGTTCGGCTCCAGTCATGATCTCGAGGTTCGTGAGATCGAGCCCCACACGGGGCTCTGTGCTGACAGGGCAGAGCCTGCTTGGGCTTTTCTCTCCCTCTCGCTCTGCCCCTCCCCTGCTCTCTCTCTTTGTCTCGCTCTCAAAATAAATCAAAGCCCTTTCACTGCTTTTCCCCTTCACAGACTTTGTTGCTACCTAACCATACAGGGTGTGCCATCTTTTACCGTCTGGGCCCCACGAGGAGTTCCTGACCCGGGGCAGGGACTGCGTCTGTCCCCTGACACCGCACACCCCGCCCCTGCACAGTGCGCAGCACAGAGGGATGCCCATGAATCCAAGCTGGAGGAAAGGATGAAGGAAGGAAGGGGAGGGTGTTGCGGGAGCATAGCTGCTCTGGCATCCGTCTTGCCAAAGGCCCTGGGGCACTCCTGGGGCACCAGTGAACGAGCCAGCCACAGGCCAGCCCGGGCACGCCCCAGAGGGGCACCTGCCAGCCGCCGCCTCCCGCCAGGGGCAGCACCGTCTTCATTTGGTGCTCCCGCTCCTGCCTCCGCACGGCAGAGTCACGGCCGGGCAGAGGCGTGCGCCCAGCGCCGGGCGTAAGGGTGTGGCGTGACGGCACCCTTCTCGGAGCACTGTCAAGACAACTTGGTCAGGTTTCCGCGGCCCCCACATGGGCACAAGCACAGAAGGGCCCCAGATGACCCCCTTCGGGCTCGTCTCACAGCCTAGACGTGGGGCGAGGAAGGGTCTGCGGCCCCTCTGTTGCACGGGGACAAAACGGACATGAGGTGGGTCTCGCTCCTAACTTCGGGAGCCCCCCCGCTGCCCGGTGCAGGGTGCCCCAGGACCCACCCCCACAGGCTTCCTCTCCCGGCGGTCTCGGCCGCTCGTCTGCACACTTGGACGGCTGGCCACCACTCTGCTGCCTTCTCATCGCCCCAACTTAGGAAGAGCCTGGCTCGCCGCCTGCCGGGCTCAGGGTCCCCGCTTCCTTCTCACCCGTGTTTGCAGTGAACCGAAGATAAAGGTTTTGGTGTAAAACCACACGACACTCTGCCCCTCGGTTATGCTCCCTCCTCCCGTCCCCCCATCTCCAAGTGTGCTCCCAGCCCGCCCGGCTCTCGGCTTCTCCACCAGCAACTGTGGCAAAGGCCGCGGTCGTCCCCCAAAACCTGCCCCCACCTGCTCAGCAGTAACAGCCCTGGTTATCCGGACACGGGACACCCACCTGGCGGCCAGTTCCCAGACCCTGTGGAGCTGGACGCAGCCACGTGATGAGGTTCTGGCCAAGGGGATTCTGGTGGGCAGAAAAAGGTCCAGGGTGTCCCCGCCCTAATCCCCAGAAGCTATGACTAAGTGACCCGACACGCGAAAGGGGACAGTTTGAGCAGGATTAAAGAAAGGATCTTGAGATGGAGCGGCTACCCCGAATTTTCCAGGGGGCCCGATGTAATCACAAGGGTCCTCGTAGGGGGAGGCTCAGGCCCCGCACCCCGACTCCCCGGCAGGCCACCCCCTGGCCCTCAGCCACGCGTCCTCAAGGCAAACCCAGGCTTGTGCCTAATGATGCCAGAGCCTCTGACGACAGGGAAACGGCAGAAAGCACTCGAAAACACCGTCACTAAGAAAACCGGTGAAAGTTTAATATTTCACCAGAACTTAAAAATAGATATGAAATAATACCAATAGAAAACATTGCATAGCAAATCGCGTTTGTACAAAATCCAGTAAGAAAACATCATTTTATCATTTAAGATGATTCATAAAGTATCTTGCTAAAAAGCAAATCAGCGTCAGAAACGGTGGTGCTCTTCCGAGCGCTGCAGAGACACAAGCCTCGCAGTTCTCGGCGCCTGCGGGGCTCGCCGCGAGGCGGGTGCCGGCACGAGAGCCCGTCGGGAGCACAGCGCCCCCTGCTCGCCCACCAGTGGCCCCGGCGGGCACGGGGGGAGGAGGGCGCGCGGGACCGGGGCACGAGCCCCTGTCCCTGCTTCACTGGTAGGTGACCTTCACGCAGAACGCTTCTTCGTTTTTGTCCTCGTGGTCGTTGATGTAAATCAGAATCTCCTCCTGCCCGGCGCTCCAGCGAGGCGCGAACCGCAGGCCGATGGTGTAGGTCTCTCCTCCCCCAACCTGGACGCAGGCGAGCATCGAATCCTCGCCCCGGCCCAGCCACCCTCTCTATTCCGGCGAGTTCTACGCGCGCAAACCCAGGCTGACAGAGGCCCCGGGTGCAGGGCACACGTGCGGGGCCCCCGGGCACCAGCTGCTCTTCCCAGGCCCCAGGGGACGCTGCCCAAACGAGGAAACGCCCTCCCCGACCGCACCGCTGCGCTTGCCTTAAAATACTCACGGCAGAGGAAAGGCTAATTTGCGGGGCGCTTACGGGTGAAAGTACTGATACACTGAGGGCAGGTTGGCCACCAGAACCCCCACAACGGTGCCCGGCGGGGGCCCCAGACGCGCAGGCAGGAGAGTTGAGGGGTACCACCCCCACCCCCGTCCCCCCCCACCACCGTCCCCCAGTTCAGACCGGCTCTGCTCCCTCCCTGAATCCCAAGATCACCATCATTAGACGGAATAGCGTCTAACTGCGGGCTCACCCCCACGCCGTAGAGTCTCAGGCCCCCCCAGTGGCCTCTCCCCCGTGGCCCCCGCGCAGCCCCCCACGCTGCAGAGTCTCGGGCCCCCCCAGTGGCCTCTGCCCCGTGGCCCCCACGCAGCCCCCCACGCCGCAGAGTCTCAGGCCCCCCCAGTGGCCTCTCCCCGTGGCCCCCGCGCAGCCCCCCACGCGGCGTTGCGCACCTGGAAGGAGTCCTCCCTGAACCGCAGCAGGTCCGGGTGGTCGCTGAGCAGGCGGTAGGTCCGTGGGGAGGGGTAGGGGTTGGTGTAGGTGATCCGCTTGTTGGCGCCCTTGCCTTCCCCTGCGGCCAGCGTGATCTCGAAGGCCTGTGAGGGCGAGGACGGTCACCCCTCCCGAGCCGGCTCAGCGCGTGCGGCCCACCGTGGGGCCCGTCCATGAAAACGGCAGACGCCCGCTCCGGGCCTCACCGGACGGGAGCAGCCCCACCCCCACCCCCGGGCCACGGGCCACAGAGAAGGCAACCGCCGCCTCGGACCGGGTCGCAGGAACAGGTGACAGTCAGGCAACACACCACCCATACCCCACGGCCCGGCACGCGGCCCGGCCTACCCCCGCCCCAACCTGACCTTGGAAATGAGAGGCGGGCGGCAGGAAAGGCACACGAGCCACGAGGCCACCAGCTGGCGGCAGTCCACGTCGACCAGGTTGAGGTGGATGAACCGGCTCCCCGCCCTGCGGGGCCTCACGCCCACGTGCAGGTCCTGCACCCCGTGAGGGGGCAGCACGAACACACCTTTGGGGTCAGTCTTCAAGGGCAGAAGAGAAGCGGGTCAGGGCACAGCCCCTCACGCCGGGCAGACCACGGCTTCCCGGACGCCCTCGGCCCAGGGGACGAAGGGAATCCGGGGGAACCCCAGCCGTTCCGGGGTGGGGGCCCTTGTGTCCTGCAGGCGGTCAGCACGGGCCTGAGGGACAACGTCAGATCTGAAGCCGGACCCGGGCTCGCCGTCGGCGTCACCGCGCATCACGGGTCCACGTCGCCGCCCAAGTGGGCGAGGGCCCCCGTGTGTGACGGTCCCCTGAGCACCAGGGCCGCCCCGGGAGGGGAGCCCTCGACGAGCCTCTCTCTCCGCTCTCCGCCCGGGCGAGCGTCAGGGAGTCTGCAACGGCCCGAGCTGCCCGGACGCGCCTGTGGCTAAATTAACTCCACGGTTACTTGTAACATTTACCTTCCAACAACCCCGACTATCGACTTCGGGGTCTCCCAGTCACTCATGCCAGGACGGCGTAGCTTCCAACCTGAACACAGACGGCCGAGCCCCGAGCCTGTCCTCGGGCCCACACCGGCCACAGCGGTCCCCACGCCACGCGCGCCCAGGGAGGGGTAAGGATGAGGAGAGGCCAGAGGATACCCGGCGACCCACCGTGAGCTCCTGGGGGTGCGACGTGAACGCTCGCACTCTCCTAACCGCCTGCGTCCCCCGGAGGACGAGGGACAGGCGGGTCCGCTGGCCTGTGACACAGGAGACGTCCACCCGCTGCAGGGAGTGGAGGTGGACCTGCCAGATCTGGACGGGCGTCGCCAGCCAGCGGTCCCTGTGCCGGACGGAAGCCATTCTCAGCGCCGGGGAGGACAGCCGCACCAGCCGCGAGAGGGAAGCCAGGAGGAGGCCGAGAAGGTGGCCGGGAGGCCGGGGGCCAAGGGGATGGGGTGGAGCCCGGCCGCGGTCTCGTTCCCGCCGAGGAGCTGTGGCCCACACCACCTGGACCCTCCACCACGACGCCCTGCGTGACTGCCGATGCGGGCTTCCGCCAGAAATCAACAATCCCGGTCCAGGGGTCTGGGGCGAGCCCACGGGGAGCAGGACACGGAAGCGTATGTGGGCTTGGAGGCCACGCGGGCCTGAGCTCGAGGCCCCTGACCTAGCTGCCTGGTGCCGCAGGACGCCAACCCTTTCCTGGCCCTCGTCCACATAGCCCGAGACGGGCCCTGAGCACAGTTAGCCCCACCTCAGTGCCGGACGCGCTATTCGAGAGCCCCAGCCCGCCCCAGTTTTAAAGGGTCCTCAAGGGGCCGGGACAGGAGACTTCCGAGGAAAAGCTAAAGGAAAAGGGTCATTTTAACCGAGTGGGAGAAGCAAGACGGTAATGTGATCACTGTCACTGAAGGACAATGGCCGCCACCCCCCATCTCCCCCGGTTGGAAGCGGGCACTGCTCTGGGGCTCTCCGTGCGTCCCCCAGGCTGCCCGTGCCTCTCTGAGCAGAGGGCGCCCTTTGCGAGGCTCCTGTCAGCCCTGGAGTCTCACCTGCCGTGGCCGAAGGCCCAACAACGACCCCCGTCAGGAGCTCAGGAAGGCCTAGGCCGGCCCTTCCAATGCCAAAGCCGTGTCTCACCCTCGCCTGCCCCTCCAGACCTCCAGGGTCCGGGTTCTCGGACTTACGTGTAAACGAAGACAAAGAAGTCTTTACTCTCTGGGCTTCGACCACTAGCCACCTTCAGGAAAACGTCGCGTGGCTCCCCGGGGCCCTGCCGGCACGGGGCGCACCGTGAGAGCACCGCCCACCTGCCGCCCGAGCCCGGCCCCGAGCCCACGCGAAGCGAAAGCAGGCATGAACCAGGGTCCCTGCCCCACAACAGGTGTTTAATTTTCAGTATTAGTCAGAATTCGCTGTTTTTTTCACTGCAAAAAAGAAAATCATTAACTTCTTGATTTCGTATTGAGTTCAATGATTATATTCTGCAGGAGACTTTATCCGGTTTCCTAACCAGTCATAATACAATTACGGCCATTATTCTCGACACAATGGCAATTAATAAGCGGCTTAATTACCACTCACTCTATTCACTCGGCTTCACGCCTTTTTCCCTTCATTTAAATGGAGATAATCAAAGACCCGATCTACCGGCGGCGGCGAAGAAAACTCACGCGCAGACTCCCACGAGAATGTCCAAACAGCCCCTGAGCCCCTCGGAAAGACACCACCTCACGGAAACCTCGCAATGAAGAGGCCGCAGGGGGTCAGGGGTGGGACGACGGGGGCTGGCCGGGACGCGGGTTAAGCGGGACTTACCACATTCTGGGTCTCACAGATGACGTTAGGGTCGCTACATCGGACATGGACCTGGGGCTCCTCGCCGGGTCTTCCCACGGGAGCACCTGGAGTGGGGGATTACCGAACAAACAGACAAACGTCTTCTCTGAACAGGCCTGGCCCATCGAAGGTGCTCAACACAAGCCCACGGGGCGGAGGGCAATGCCGTCCTACCCCGGTCCCGCCTGCTCGGGCCCTGGCACCTGCGCTGTGAGCCGCGGCCTCGGGGCCTTATCCGAAGGGAGGGACCGAAGTAAACGGGGGGCAGCGTGGGGACTACGGAGCAAGGGCCAGACGCAGAAGACGCCATGGTGTTCTGAAGGCGCCAGGCCAGAACCGCACTAGTGACTCAGCAGCAGGAGGCGTGAGTGTGCTCCCTGCACAGCCCTCAGGGCCGAGGGTTTTCGGAGGCGCAACCGGCCAGCCGAGGACACACCCCGACATCTCAGAGCACGCAAGGAGGTAGCCATTTCAAAATAAAGGGAGGTGGCAGAATTTACGGACGGGTCCCAGGTTGGAGCCAGAGCATCGCGGGATAGCACGACGATGCCACTTGTCACCTCAGGGAAGAGCCTTTTCCCATCTGTGGAACCCGGCACACGCGAGGGGACAGACGGGACCTGCCTGCAAGCGTGAGCCAGGGGGGCAGGCGGATGGCCTTCTTCAGGAAGGTGAGCTCCGGGTGGTAGAAGCGGAACACCTGGTCCACCACGTGGGGCTGCGTCTCCACCGTCAGGCTGAGCACGGCGATGGGCTTGCCGCCGCTGCCCCGGAACCAGACCTGCCGGGAGCAGACGACACCCGCGTCGGGACCGGCCCGCGGGACCCCGGAGAGCTGCGCGCGCCACGCCGTCTCCATGGGGCCACTCGCCCCCGTGAGGAGGGAAGGACAGGCGTCGTCAGAAACGGGGCCAGAGTCTGTGGCAGCGTGGGCTGCACGTGGGCGCGTCCCTGTGACGCACGTACCACGCATGGCTGCTGTGACAGCTATTTCTCACCAGCAAGCCACACACCTCGAATGCCAGTGGCGAAGGTTTGCAGCCCCGACGTCGGAGGCGTGCCCTCCACCGCGCATGCGCACCGGGCGGGCGTTCGGGGGTCTGACGCTAACGGCGGCTGTTTGAGTCCAGACAGTAAAAGGAGGCTGTACGTGAGCATGAAAGGCCAGGAACGTAAACTCCCTGCTTTAAGCTGAACCTCTCTATCCAGAGGAGGCCGCTGCTGGGGACGACTGGCAGGCGTCTCTACCCGAGCTTTCCGGGCCCCCGAACGAGGGCGGGCGGGCAGCCTTCCCACGTCCACAGAGAACCCGGGCCCCCAGACGAGCCTCCGCACACGGGAAGGCATCCCGCCCGGGCGTGCTCTATCGTGAAGCCCTTTGGACGCACACACACACAAGGCCATGCACGTAAGCCGACGTTCAAGCCACAGATCGGAACAGGACGGCCTCTGTGAGCCCACATCCCCTTGGGGACAGCCCAGCCGTCCACACTGCTGAGCTCTGGGCGCCCTGCCAGCCCCGCCCAAAGACGCCGCCCTTCCAGACTCCACGGGGACCATCCCAGCTTTTCTTTGCTGTTTTCCTGCAAAGCTGTGCGTGGTTGTGCCTGTTCGGAGCTTCGCCTGAAAGGTCTCCTTCTCCATCTCTCGTGGGCTCGCCGGCCGGGAGAACAGCTCCCACAGGCTGTCACCTGTGCCCGGACCCTCTGGCCAGAACTGCGCCCGACGCTGACACTTTGAGCCGAACACCACCACTCACGCAGCTGGCTGCCATGCTCGCTACAGACCAGGTCTCTGCCCCCCGCCCTCGTGGCCGGGCCTCCCTGGACCACACTTCTGCTCCCCGGGCGGCTCCTGGAAGCACAGGGGACAGCCAGGCTCCGGAGAAGGGAAGCTTCCAGTCAGCCTTGCCCAGCGACCTGGCCTGGCCCGGCAGTGGCAGCTCCCCCCACAGCGGGGCTTCGATCCAGACTGCGCTTTTCACACCGCAGACCCTGAACGGCGGGACGGCGCCCTCCTCGAGACGAGTCTCGGGCTCCCCGCCCATGCCGAGCCCCCGAGCTTAGTATTTCCGGCTTCTTCCCTCTGTTCCCTAGCACCGGTGGGGGCGAGTAGCTGCTTCCTGCCACTTCTACCTCCTTGAGTTCTGGTTTTACCCTTCCAGCGGCCGGTAACATCAGGAGTTGGCCTAGTTAACAGCACTTGGAAAGGGAGGGCAGTGCCAGAGGGAGGGTAGTTCCAGCGTCCAAGGCCGGCCACAGCCGAGAAGCGGCCAAGATAAACCTCTGTTCACAACGAGACTCCAAAAACTGGACCACCTCCGGAGGTTGCCAGGGCACAATTCATCATTTTGAAAACTAATAAATGAAGGAGTCCAACACGGACCCTGACTTTCTGGTGTAAAGTATATTTTAGAGCAGGGGCGCCTGGGGGGCTCAGTCGGTTAAGCACCGACTTCGGCTCAGGTCATGATCTCGCAGTTCATGAGTTCGAGCCCCACGTCGGGCTCTGTGCTGACAGCTCGGAGCCTGGAGCCTGCTTCCAGTTCCGTGTCTCCCTCTCTCTCTGCCCCTCCCCTGCTCACGCTCTGTCTCTCTCTCTCTCTCTCAAAAATAAACATTTTCTAAAAATTAAAACAAAAAAGACATTTCAGGCAAGCTCGCTGCTGGTGGGAAATTCTGATTTATGGCAGAATCACAGCAAACAAGCAGAGGGAGGAGGAGAAAAGTCGAATTTCCCGTTTTCCACCCGAAAACGAGTGGGGCCGTGAATCCAAGGCGGACAGCAGAGACGGGGCAGAGGACCAGCAGCCCGGACCCACATGGACCAGAGACAGGCGAGCAGAGTGGACAGCTGGTGAGGCGGCAGGGACAGTGGCGCCGTCCTATGTGACGGGGACGCACCCTGAGGGGATCGTGGGTGAACCCCTAAGATTTCCAGGGTTTGCCTTCGAACTCCAAACTCACGAAAAAGTGTTAGCCTCTCCGGTTCCATCGCGGCTCCTTAACCACGGCAAAGCTGTGTCTCCACGTCACAGTGAAATAAAGCCGTGTGCACTGTGGCGGGGCCGCGGGCTCCAGCTGCTGCCACGGCGAGACAGGAACACAGGCCTGCAGTCGGGAGCTGGTTTCTCGTCTGGGACTCGCTGAAACCCTCCGTCCTCGGCAGCGATGGGGCAAAATCTTGTTGCTTTTTTTTTACTTTCAAACTACTTCAAGCAGGCATCGGCTCCCCCAGAAAAGCTTCAGAAACGCCTAACGACAAGCATCGCAAGCTCTGAGAACATTCTAAAGGCAGGCTGCTGTGTGTGCAAACACACTTCCCTTAGAGGCAGAGGTGGCCCCCTCCCCCGCACGGACTCTAGGAGACGCAGGAATGCCGCGGATGAGACGCACAGGGCCCGTCTGATCCCCATGTGTGGTGGCCGCGTGCTGACACAGCTGCACTTCTAGGTCCGTGGGGTGGCACAGAAAACCAAGACTCACAAGGTGCCAAGCATCCAGGCAGACGCTTCCACGCCAGACACCCACCCGGAGGCCGTACCAGTGTCGGCTGAAGCTGCCACCGTCCCCTCAAGACACAAAAAGTCCGCCTCCGGGGGCCCCATTCCACCACCACCCTCCCTGGCAGCAGGTGCAGGGAAGGGCTGAGGCCAGGACCCTGTGGCCTGAGTGACAACGGAAGTCGTGAACACCTCACCGGGTCTGCTCAGAGGACACCGGGCTCTCACGGCAAGACCCCACGAATGTCTGGGACCGGAGGTCTCCTGTCCCCTTACCTTGGCGTGCTTGGTGGGCGTTGCGCTGCACTTCTGGGGCGATCCGGGGTCCGTGCCCTTCTCAGATCTCGGCTCGGCAGGGGCCTGTGAGAAACCCATCGGCACCAGGGGGTCACAAGATGGGAGTCGGAGGCTGACAGGCACTGTAGGAACAGCTGTCACTCTGGGGCCCCCAAGCACGGTCTCCTCTGCTCTCATGATAACCGTCCGGGCGGCCGCTGTCACAAACCAGCCTCACTACCCCGAAGACGAAGCAGGGGCTGCCGGGAACCGTGCAGGCCCACCCGACAGGCAACCGGCTCTGGAGCCAAAGGCCTGGTGTCTTCGCTGTCCCTATGACCTCTTGTCCTAAAAGCGCATCCAAGGAGCCTCCCAGAGTCCCTCGGGCCCCTTGAAGTGAGAAGCCCTACCCTACAGAAGGCCTCGAAAGTCGGTGAAACAGATGAACCACATGCCCGCGCCCCTCTACCACATACCACTCCCATCCCTCCCTGGAAACCACGCCCGCTCCAGGACACATGGGCAAACGGCAGTAACCGGAGAGCACAAGATGCCGGAAACTTTCAGCCCGTTAGCTCCTCTGAGGGAAGGGAGCAGTTCTGTGCCCACGTTGACAAGAGCATTCAGAGGGCCTTCCCGAGGCCCGCTGTGGACACGCACGTGCAGGGGCCGGGGGGGAGGGTGACACCCAGGGGCTAATCGGCCTGTGCAGCATGAGGGGGGGGGAACAGGCGGAAATGCCCCACCGTTACTTAGCCCAGCGAGATTCGCCCATGAGCCCGCCCAGCCCGGCCGGCACTGGGAGGGCGGCCTCCCCACCTGCCCCACGGAGAAGGTCTGGTATCTGAAGGGGACGTGGGCGGTCTCCCGGGGGCGCAGGAAGAGCTGCGGGGCGAGGCCGCCCCGCAGATGGAACATGTCCTCCTCCACCGGCGTGTGCAGCTGGGCCGCGTCTTTGAAGGACCTCCACTCCCGACTGTCCGAGATGACGCTAGAGGGCGGGGGAGACGCGCTGCTGAGGCAGGAACGCTTCCTGGCGAGTCCCCTGCCCGCCCGCTCAGAGATGGCACCGGGGACGGAGGGCCCCATCAGGGCCGCCGCTCGCTCGCACCTCAGCTCGGCGCTGTCCACCTCGATGGTCACCGTGTGCTGTGTGTTGTGCGGGTTCCGAAGGGCAAACTCGAAGAACTCGGCGGTGCCCAGCGTGACGTGGATGGTGTGCTCCGTGGTGATGGCCAGGCTCAGCGCGCTGGCGATGCTCTCGGCCTTCGTGCGCTCCCGGTAGGCAGCGATGACCTGCAGGTCGCGCGCGTGCTGTGCACGGACGCTCTGCTGAGCCTGCGGGGACACGGGTGCCCAACCAGGCCACGGTCCTGGCCTCGCTCTCCCTCTCAAGTTGCCACCGCCCCGCCCCTCGCCCCGAATACCAAATTTCTTCTGGAATCACCCACCACCCTCTCCCCACTTCCTCAGCCACCCGGGTTGGACGGGACCGGTCCGCCCCAGCTCGGAGGACAGAGAACACCGGTCTCCACAGCACTCCGGGCTTCTCTGTGCCCTGCCACGGTGGACCCCAGGGGAGGTGGGGGCGGCCCGCATGCTCCCGAGACTACAACCGCCCATGATGCCGACTTGTCCTGAGGCCCCGAGGCTGGCGTCCGGGTGCAGTGGGGAGTTAGAAGCAGAGGTTTTCAACAGAAGAGGAGAGAACGGCCTCAGAGCTAAGACGGAGAGGCTGGCCGCCCAGGTCCCCAGCGTGGCAGCAGGAGCCTCGTCTTTGAGCAGGGACCTGGCTGACCTGAGATGGGCCAGAGTCCGGACAGCAGGTGCGCTGCCTCAGTGGGGCTCACCACAGGCCCTCACCAACCTCCTCTCTCGACGCCCGGCCTCCTTGGGCTTGGCCACCACGATGTGTTCTAGAGGCCGGACACGGCCTGTGTCTCTGTGTGACTTGCACTAAGGAGTAAGGCCCGTGGAGGCTGCCCCTCAAGATCTAAGATCTGGAAGGGGACCCCCACGCCAGGGAGGCCCAGACACCAGAGGGCAGGGCCGCCTGGATGCCTGTGGACTTCACCTCAAGAGGTAAGGACCAACTTTGGTTTAAATTACTTTGGACATTGACTTTCCCACGTCTGTTGGCCTTCCCCTGGCAAAGGGGTTGAAGCCGAGACTTCCACTTCTCCCTGGGGATCTGGAAACAGGAGGGGGGTCGTGCTCGCACTGGAGGCCTCCCTACGCGGACACAGATGATTAGAGCTTCTTCACAGAGCGCGGGGCAGCACGGCCAGATGTAATTTAGGGCGAGAAACAACGCAGAGCCGCTCTGCAGCCGGGAATTGAGGCCGTGCGCTCTTCCGACCACTCCCACGCCGTGGGGGCAAAACGTGACCAGCCCCCAGCCCCCAGCGGAGATACGAGGCAGGCTCGAGGGGAGGGCAGGGGTCAGGGCACCACGACATCCCTGCCCGGTTTACCGCAGACGGAGTCGGCAGGAGGAGGGGGTTGTGAGGCGGGCGACTCCTCGCCCATCCCGTGACCCTCCATCCATATACCAGAGAGGCAGCTATTACCTCCACCCCAGACCTCCCTCCACCCCACTGGACATGGACGACTTCTCTGACAGAAAGTTCTGGAGTGTGAACGAGGCAGGCACAGCCCTGCCTTCCCTCTCCTCTTCCTCTTGGGATCCACCTGCCTGCACCCAGCATCAGGGGCTCGCGCTGCCCCTCGGCGGCGGGGGTGGTGAGAAGGATCCGGCCCGTGGAGGCGGCCTGCAGCCGTGTGGCCTCACCCGGGCGGCCCTGGGTCACGAGCGCCTCACCTACAGACACCAGACGAGTCTCCAGGATCTGCTCCACCATCGCTAGAGTCGTCAGTACCAGAGGTGACGCCCTGGTCTCCCTCTGCCAAACTCCTGATTTCTCAATTCAAAACCCAGGCAGGCAAAGGTGGGGATGCTTATTGGATCCCGCAGGTCCCCACAGGCAGCAGAGCCCCTGCGTGTCTCAGGGACCAGGTCGAGGGCACGCACGTTACCCTGCTCTGGTTGGGCAGCTCTCTCTTCCGTGGCACTTGGCACAGGATGGCCACGTGAAATGGGGGTAGTGCTGCCAGACCGCTACCGTGAGGGACGATACCGGGGGTGCCGGCAGTGGGCAGAGGCAGGGGCCGGTCCCAGGGGCTCCGACAGCAGCAACCTAGGACCCCCTGGTCAGTGCCAGGCTCAGAGTGCTGGGCACCTGCTCCAATGTGGAAGGGCTGGTCTGAAGTCCAGGCAGAGGGCCCCAGGGACCCTGCTGCTGCACAGGCCTGTGTGTGCTGGGCTTTGTCACTGCCGCCTCAGGGGACCCCCCCACAAGGAGATAGCCTGCCAGCCCTCCACCCCAGGCTCAGGGTGGGGGGGGGGCATTCACGGAGAAAGTGCCCAGATGGAGGTCTTCCTGCCGCCTGGGACTCCGCCGCACACAGTGGCTGGCGCTGACCAACACCAGAAGGCAGGGCCAGCCACCACCCCGGGGAACCGGAACCGGACACAGAGGAAGGGGAGCCACCCGCATCGGGAGGCGGGGACCGTCCCAAGCAACAGCCGGGACCCGAACACGGGCATGTGACCTCACTCCGTGCTCTCCCGCTTCCCCGGGAAGCCCCAGGCCATCGGCTTCCCTCGAGTCCCTCGTAACTGCCAGAGAAGAATGCCACCCCCGGTGCTGCTCTCTGCCTCCCGGGCACAGCCCCCAGAGCCCGAGACCACCCGACGGCATGAACCCGTCACGCGCCAAGGGCAGGGCAGGGGCTCAGCGCCTCAGTCCTGACAGCCTCTCTACTTGCAGCTCCGTCCAGAGGACGGCAGGCGGCGGGACTTCTGGTCCTTTCTCCCGAAGACAGCTCTCGATGCAAGAGAAAGTGCCACATACTCGACAGACCGAGTCACGCTCACCTTAAACTCCCCAGGCCGCTGACCCAGGAGAATCATGAGAATTTAGTGTAACATTTCCTCACACTTAGAAATCCAATTACTTCCAAATTCACTGCTGTCTTCAGAATGAGGGCTCTGAGCTGCGAATCTCCGCCAGAACGTAGCAAATAGGAGGAAACCCCCTAACGTAAGAATTATAATGACACCAGCTCCGACACTGGCAGCTGCCTCACTGAGGACGTGCGGTGCGCCAGGCCCACCGCCCTCCGGGGCAGGGCTGCCGACGAGCCCCGGGGGCAGCCGACACAGCCAAGGGGCCTCCGGGCCACCGGCTCCAGGGGCCCCACCCGCAGTAGCTGCCGTAGGGGAGGAGGCCCGCCCAGACCCCGGCCCCGCCAGCTCAGTCCGGCCCCGCCAGCTCAGTCCGGGGCCTCTCCTCTCCCGCCAGACCCTTCATCTTGCTCGCTGACCTATTTCTGCCTGTCGCCCTACAGCCCGCGCCTGAGGGCAGGGACCTTCTTCCCCAGCCGCTGCGAGCACCGAGGGCCGGGCAGGCTTTGCCCCTGGAGAAGACACGTCTATTGGGACACCTGCCTGCCTTGACGTAGACGGTATCCTCAAACATCTTTCCCAAGATCCCTGTGGCTTCTTGATTCCAGAAACCCGTCAGGGACCACCACTCTCCTCCCATTTCTGGGCTGCACAATAGCACAGGGTCTTACTTAGATTTCTAGCCCCAGTGGGAATTTTTCTGGTCAGAATGATTAGTTGATTTGCATTGATGACCCATGATATGGAAACCGTTCGCAGCTCTGGCCCCAAACCTGGGGGACCGTCAGGATCCCCCGCAGAGCTTCTGAACAGCTCCAGTTCCGAGGACCCCCAGCCCAACCAGACACAGAATCTGCAGGGACACTGCCCAAGAATCGGCTTCTGTCAAAGTTCTGCAGGTAATTCTAACCTGAAAAGCTCCCTTGACGGCTGAGACGTCATCTCCCCTACACGCCACAAACAGGATGGGGAGGGGGGGAGAGAACCACGTGGGGAGAGAGGGGACAGAGCACGAGGCTGCTTTCGTTCACAATGACCCGGCCCCTCCACCCCCCACCCTGCACAGGACGCCCCGGGGGCAGTGGGAGGCAGACGAAGCCCCCCCACCCTGCACAGGACGCCCCGGGGGCAGCAGGAGGCAGACGAAGCCCTTACCAACATGCTGGCCACCCCGCAGCTGAGCTCGCCTCGGGACTCCTGGAGGCGCACGGACCTCATCCGCTCCAGCTTGCGCCTGCGGACGGCGTCCCCCTCGAGGCCGGCACCCTGGGGCCCCTTGCTCCCGTGCCGCGTGGGCGCGAACAGCATGGCGGCCAGCTCACAGTCCACGTCAGCCAGCTTCTGCGCTTGGACCACATTTTTTGCTGCTGGGAAGTTCAAGAGGGAGCAAGAAGTTCAGGTGTAGAGTGTACGTTCTTCAAGCAGAACCAAGCCTCCAGCCACCTCACCCGGGGAGGGAGGCCGGCACGCACCCTGCCCTTTCCTGTACCTTCTAAGATGTGCGTCAGGACGTAATCCTATAACCCGGTCTCCACAGGGTCCCCCTCCCTTTACCAGCCTTTCGAATAAAGGAACCAATCTCGGTCCGTACGGATGATTTTCCAGAGGAGAAAAAGGTCAGTGTTCTAGAAGATGATGCTCTCTGGATTCTCAAGGGCCGCCGACCCCCTCACCCAGGACGGGCACCGCTCTGCGCCCTCAGGTCCTCAGACCCACCTGTGTGCTCCCATCAGGAGTCAGGGGCTCTGAGGAGTCACCCACTTGGCCTGAAGCCCCTGGGTGACTCGGGTGGGTGGGGCTCAGACCAGGCCTGGCTCCCGAGCTTTTGCCCTTGCCTCTGCACCCAACTCCCTCTAGACAGCCGGGCCCCCAGGGCACTGACTCCTTTGGGGACTGAGCCCCCCGGGCACTGACTTCTTTGGGGGCATCTGCTCAAACCACGGACATACGCGAAAGCCGTGTCTGCAGACAAACGGAAGCCAAGATAAGCCAGGCGCCAGCGGGCAGAGAGGCTGCACTTCCTCAGGTGACAAAGCCACGTGTGGCTCACACGAGGTTCCCGGACCACCACTCGGCTGGTGCGGGTGGGCGAATGAGAAGGTGCACCCGGCTTAGGGCCGGGCCCTCCCGGACTCCCGACCAGCAGAACCCACGGGAAGTGAGCGCCCTCCTGATCTGCCGTCCGGATCCCGCACTGACGCCGCGTCTCCAGCCTCCCGCTGAAGCGCTCCGGGCGGCGGCGAAGCGGCCTTCCCCTCACTCGCGGTCGTGCGTAAACCAGTGCGACTTCCAGGGTCCTCGCCTCCAATCTATTTTAAAGCTGTTTTTGCTTTTCAGATGCTTGAGCTGGTTTAGACGAGTAGGATGTCCAGCCCAAAACAATGTTTCTCACTTCTGGGGTACGGCCCTGTGGGGCCACAACCCTACCTGGGCGGGGTTTGAGCGGCCTGAGGCCCACAGTCCCAAGCGGGGGGACCGGGCAGGAGACGAACAAGCCTGGGGGTTAATCAATGAGCTCACGGGTCAGACCGCGCAGCCCAGTCCCGGAGGATCCAGAAGTGGGATTCCTGCACCTCCTCAAACTCTGCACGACACCCCACTTCCCGAGCCTTGCCCGGTGGAAGACAGGCTGTCAGGTGGGGCGCCCTGTCCTCTAGCTCCAATCAAACAGGCACCAGGTGGGGGACCAATGACTCCAGGGACTCTCAATTCACTCGACAAACCCACACCGGTCACGGCTGCCTGCGCTGCCTGGCAGAGTCTCCGACCCGCTAGGCCCCGAGGCCGTGCCTTTCACAAACACCCCCGGCCTGTTCTGGGACCAGCCAGGGATGGAGCGCGACCAGCCCGCAGTGGGAAATCTCGATCCCGGGCGAGGTCACCACCCTCACCCACACACCGGGCCACACCGCGTCCCCCCCTCTGCCTCGGTTCCTTCAACGCTACAACGAGGAAGCTCGGGACCCCTCTCAGCCCGCCTGGGTCACCGCACTCAGACCTCTCTGCGCATCTGGGCCCCCGGGCCCCCTCTCCCAGAGAGCGTACGAGCACCCACGAAGTCTTGGCTGGAGTTTTGGGGGGCTCGAGGCTCTCGGCAGCTACAGTGTGGAGGCCTCGTCCCAGGACACGGGTTCAAGGCCAACAGCGTCAGAGGACCGTCCACACGGGAAGCTCAGGGCAGTTGTGGACTCATAGCACGTGGCCTGCAACGCAGGGGACACTGCCCCGGGGACGCACCCCACTTTTCGTCCCACCCACATCGACTCTGCTTCCAGGTCTGCGGGTCATTTAAGGAGAAGGAAGCCTCTGGACGCTCCCTGCCGTGAACATTCTCCGCAGGCACGAGCCTTTACTTCCCAGCCTCCGGAACTGGTCTCCTCTCCCCCAAGAGGGGTTTTCAAACTCGCGTTTTAGAAATCGGTCTCTGAACGTCCTGACCTTTTCTTCGTCTCCTGCTCCCCTGCAAATGGGCAGCTACCCAAAGGCAGACACAACTCGCAGGGTCAGAATCTGCCTACGAAACCGCGCAGACGGTCTCCACAGAGCCCGTCTGAGCTGGGGCAGCCTGCCTGCGGTCCACGGAGGCAGGCACCGAGCTGGACATGACAGCCACGGCTCTGCCCCCAGACCAGAGGGGCGGCAAAGCCCCTCACAGGCTCACACGTGCACACGCACGCACACACAGCCCTCACTCCACCCGCCCCCCCCCACCAATCTCACACGCAAGTGACCCCCCTGCCCCGACCCACTCCCCACTCACATCTCGGCCCCCCGCGCGTGAGCAGGCTGCCTCCCTCGAAGTGGCCGGCTCTGTCGTTCGAGATGACCCGTGACCTGGAAGGCGGCAACGTGCTGGAATTCCTCACCCGTGGCTCACACGCGTGACCTGGGGTACAAACACCCCCGCATAAGGTGTTAACACTGCAAAGGGTCCGCTGAGACGCACCAGTATTCCCTGCAGCCAGTTCTGGTTTTCAAAGGGCTTGTCCAACCCCCGGCCCGCCAACACCCCAAAACCGCACGCTGGGTTCTGAAGCAGCCCAGAGGTGACGGGCGGGCTCGTCGCCCCACGTGCGGGCAGCGGCATCCACTTCCTCACGGCGAGCTAAAGCTGCAGGTGCTCGGGGCGCCGGCACAGGCTCACGTCTGGATCCCCGCGGCGGCCCCGGCGGCCCCGTGACGTGGGACGGCGCTCACATGCCGTCGTCACCCTGTTCAAGGAAGGCCGCGCGCACACCCGCAAATGTATGACAACACACTCGAAGGTGAAAGTCTCCACAAGCTAGAATCTTCTGGAGCTGTTTCCATAAAGAGGCCTCAGACAGAAGTGTGCACTTCAGAGGGACGGGGCATGAGCCCAGAGGCAGAGCATGCGGCACAGTTGCCCAGGCTGCTAACTGGCCGATGTCTGTGAGGCCGGGGGGCAAGGAGTGTTTGCCTGCAGAAACACTTCTCCCGGGAGGGAGGACGGAGCCTCTGTGCTCCGACACGACTCCCGCCTCGGGGAGGCAGAGCACAGCTGATGACGTCAGATTCCCACACGAAAGGCTCGGGCGGCTGGCTCCCCCAAGTCCCACTGGCCGGCGCTGAGCACCGACAGGTTGGGGCGCCCCAGTGGTCTCTCTGGGAGCTGTCAGAAGCAGCGCCCCCTCCCGCCTCCACTCTGCCCCGGGGAGGACAGGACGGGGTGGCTTCCGTGCTCCGCTCTGCCCTCCTCTGCCTCTGCTCTGCAAGAGGCTGCCGTTCCCAAGGGCGAGCCCAGGGCCGGGTGCGGGCGCACACACCTGTGACCACGGTGTGAGCGGGTCCTCAGCAGTGGTGACAAAAGTAACATTCGCATCTCCAGCTGCCTGACAGACGGGTCTCCCTGGTTCTGAGCTGAGGCTGAAGGGAACGCCTGTCCTTCAAGGAAGGTCGTGTGGTCTCTGCCTGCCACCAAGGGGGCCACCCCTGCAGACCCCAGGGACAGCGGCTGGGGACGCCGAAGACATGGGTGTGCTGGCAGGCCACTCTTAGGAGCCCAGCGAGGACAAAGGCTCTTGATCTTGGTGTGGGGAAAATGCTCGGCTCAAAAATGACAGCTCAACACCTCCGGCCACATCGAGGAGCGACTCGCTCGGCGTGGTTTAGGGGCCACCGGTAAACGGCAGGCAGGGCCTCCCCTCCGGGGACTCTGTCCTTCCCATTTTCAAATTCCTCGGCCATCTTGAGTGTTTTCTGAGCATCTCAGATCAGGCTGGCCTCCCCCAGCCTTTCTGGCACAGAAGCCGCCCCTGGTCCCCTGCCCTGCCGCCCGAATGTGCTCCCGGCTCCGCCAGCGGCCCCGGCAGGTGTCGGCACGTCCGCGGTCTCCCACGCCCCCCCAGGGAGACGGGGGCAGGTGCGGGGCCACCGTCGGGAGCCTTCTCTGACGCAGCACCCACCTCAGGCCTGGGGAAGCGTGGGGTCGCACCGCCTGCCGACAGCAGAACCCAGGTACTGCGGGTGTGCACCGCGTCACCTCCTCTGCAGCTGGTTCCTCACTTGCCCGGCCACTAAGATGGCCACGAAGGTGACAATCTCACCTGCCGGCCCTGCGCCCTGAGCACCGGATTCTGGAGCCCCAACTGTTTTCAGTCCCTGCTCTGCTGGGAAGCTCGGAACTGCCCCACAGGGTCCCCGCCACCTACCCGCTGCAGGCTCCATGCCCTTCCCCTGCGACGGAGGCTGTGAGTCTCCTGCTGAACACACTCCTCCCGTCTCCCTGGGTCTGTTTACCCCCGACACAGCTCAGTGTCACAGGGTCGTCACACTCGTCCCCAAGAACGGAACCTGGTGTCAACACCCCTTTGCTGGGATCGGCTGCGGACGCCTCAGGCTGCTTTGTCCTCTCAAGTCCCAGAGGAACAGAACTGAGGCAATACAGGCCCCCTCTTGTTCTCCACCCATTCACGAATCTCTCACCACTGGGCCAGGTCACCGTGGCCGCTGCTGGGTGAACACCCCCACAAGAAAGAACCAGCAGTGTCCCCAAGAAGCCCCAGGGCCCCTAGGTGGGCAGACAAGCAGGGACACACAGTCTGGCCAAGCGGGGAGGGGATGGCGGCCTGCTCCCAGCAGCACAAGCCCCAAGTCTGACCTCGCTGCCCTGGCACCACCCTGCTTTCCCTGTGAGAGGGGACTGTGCCAGCCAGCCACAGGTGCCCAGTCCTGCTGCCAGCTGAGACAGTCGGGGCTCCCGGCTCTCAGGGCGGCTTCGCCCTGGTGCGGGGGCGGCGTGGGGCCGGCGGGTCTCCAGAGCTTCCACCCCACCCCGAGGACCCGCTCCGTCGGTCACCTGGCAGCGGATACATGCCACACCCGAGGGAAGCGGGGACCCCTCCGGGGCCCTCCCCGCAGCACAGGCCAGGCGGCCTTCTCCCGCGTCTCGATGAGATGCCCGCCGGCCCATTTCCATCCTGGGAAGAGCTCGCTGGGAGGGACGCACGGAAACCTGGGAAACACACGCAGGGCAGGGCCTGGAGCAGACGGCTGGCGGGGACGGCCAGCGCCCTGGGAGCCCCGCCTCTCAGGAGGAGTGACGACAGTCACCAGAGTGTACAGGACCAGCAGGAGCACGCGGTCACCTCTGGACAGACCAGAGCCTGGCCTTCCCTGAGCCGCACCGTTTCCTCCGACGGCATCGCGCTCACATCGCTGAGTCGTTTGGAGGCGGGACAGTAAACCAGGTCAGCTGACCATACACGCGCGGACTCGAGGACCGGGCCGGCGAAGACACAGACTTCCTCAGGGCACAGTCCGCGATCTCAAGTTGCTGCGGGTTTCTTTCCCTTCCGGGGAGCCCTGGGTTAGGCTGGGGACCCACGCGTTGGCGGCAGAACTCCTGACACGGCAGCGCGGCCATCGCTCGTCCCGGGGCAGGAGCAGAGCTCATCACCGCCACACGGCCCCGAGCCCAGGCTCTCTGTCAAAGTGCCCACCACCCGGTTCCCCTTCAGCCCTGAGGACCCGGGGATCTGCCCATCGGGCCGGGGATCGGGACAGCCCCTCGCTCCCCCGGGAGCCCCCAGGAAAGGCTGCAGATACAAGTGATAACTGGGCTCCCCGATGAACCCCAGCCGCACCGCACAACCAGGATCGCTGGGACGGAAGAGCATGGCTCTCGCCACCCCCACGTGACGAACCATCCTCGAGACACACAGCCAGTGAGGTTGCAGAGACGACCGCGGAGCCCGTCTGAGCCGAGAGGCCTTCCGGCAGGAGCACCGCCCCCCCCACCATGGGACAGTTTGCAGGAGGCCTGGGCGTGGGGCAGGCGCCTCCTCCCGCAGCCTCGAGCTTGACCCCAGGCGCTGTGAATGCGGAGCCACGGAGCACCGTCCAGGAGAGGAGAAGCGGGCACCGTGACGCTGGTGCCGACCCTGCTCTTGTCCCCGGGAGGCTCGCACGGCCCTCATCCGATCTGCGGGCCTGTGCCTGCTGCTCGGTGCATAACAATCAGTTTTATGAAGAAATAAAAGCTGCGACACTTTTTTTCCCAAAAAAATACAAAATTTACAGAGGAAACCACAGCGCGGCCGCATGGACACAGTGTGCTGCACGGCGTCTGTCCTCCGTGAACCCCCTCCGTGTCCTCGCCCCAGCCTCTCGTACTGTCTCTGGCTCTCCGCCCCCCCCCCCAGCGCTATCGCTCTCTTGCAGGCGAAGTATGGAAATGACAATTTAAGATAACATATAATGGAGCTAATCTTTCTTCTGAAGATAAGATTTAAAACCCGGAGTCACTGCACATTTATGGGCTGGTGAATAAATATAAAAATAACCACGCAATCTCAGAACTAGAGTGCCTCTCGCAGCTCCCTCGCTCGTGCGAGCTTCTGAATGAGGTCTGCTTCTCACATGCGGCTCATTTATTTCTCCGGAACCTAATTGAGTTTTGCTGTTTCCATATTGTCTGTTTTCAGGGCTGCCTCGGATCCTACATTTGTAAACAAGCAGGCAGAAACCTCCAACCTGACTTAATGAGCTGTCCGCTCCCCCCCGCCCCGCTGCGGCGGCCCTAGCCCGCCCGCCTCCGTGCCGCCCGCACGGCCCGATGGGGCCCATGGGGCTCCAGGCTTTAAAGTCAGGCTGGGCTTTGAGGAATGGAAAATCCCCCAATAAAATGAGAGAGGCTGGAGTCTCACCTAGACAGACACGGCTCCGGAAACCTCAAACGGCTTGGTTTCACTCTGCTTTCCATTTCACCCCAAAAACCCCAATCCTTCCACAGTCCCCGAGAGGGAGGCTGAGTGGGCTTGCCCTCTGGCCCCAGGGGGCTCGCTCGGGCCCTCTGCAGCCTCCAGACCTCCAGAACATCCAGGCAGGGCCACCGTACCCCGCCCAGCCCAACGCCCTGCTACCCGCACGAGGACGGGGCAGCACCATGGCTGTGCTCAGGGTCTCTGCGGAGCAGCCCCCGGGGCACCGTCAGACGGAAGGTCGGGGCGCGAGGCTCTGAAGAAGTGTTTCTCTGTTCCCTCACCCCCGAGCTGCACAGAAGTCGAGGAGCACTTCTCTTTCCTCTCCTGCGTGAGGGAATTCTGTGGGCTGAGGGTCTAGATGAAAATCTCTCCCGGAACCAGGCATTTCATCTCTGTGACGGAGATGCCCCAAGACAGCGCCAAGCCACAAAATGTGGGCAAGGCTGAGACGATCAGGAATCAGGAACACCAGGGGCACCTGGGGGGCTCAGGTGGGTGAGCGTCCGACTTCAGCTCAGGTCATGATCTCACAGTTCAGAAGTTCGAGCCCCATGTCAGGCTCTCTGCTGTCAGCGCAGAGCCCACTTTGGAGCCTCTGTCCCCCTCTCTGCCCCCCCCCCACTCACACATCCACACATGCACTCTCTCTCTCTTAAAGATAAATGAACATTAAAAAAAAGGACAAAAAACAAAAAAAGAAATCAGGAACACCAAACAACTGGTGCCAGGACAGGCTCAGGGGTCAAGGGCAGATCTAGTGGTCAGGGACAAATGCCCAGTGGTCAGGGACAGATGCCCAGTGGTCAGGGACGGATGTCCAGTGGTCAGGGACAGGTGTCCAGTGGTCAGGGACAGATGCCCACTGGTCAGGGACAGATGTCCAGTGGTCAGGGACGGATGGTCAGTGGTCAGGGACAGGTGTCCAGTGGTCAGGGACGGATGGTCAGTGGTCTAGGACAGATGTCCAGTGGTCAGGGACAGGTGTCCAGTGGTCAGAGACAGATGTCCAGTGGTCAGGGACAGGTGCCCAGTGGTCAGGGACAAATGCCCACCGGTCAGAGACAGATGTTCAGTGGTCAGGGACAGGTGTCCAGTGGTCAGGGACGGATGGTCAGTGGTCAGGAACAGGTGTCCAGTGGTCAGGGACGGATGGTCAGTGGTCAGGGACAGGTGTCCAGTGGTCAGGGACAGATGCCCCGTGGTCAGGGACGGATGGTCAGTGGTCAGGGACAGATGCCCAGTGAGTAGTCCAGGAGAGGTGCCCAGTGGTTGAGGGCAGACTCGGTGGTCAAACAGTAAGAGTTTTTCTGAATTCCTACGATTACATGATGCCCAAACATGGCCACTGCCCGGGGGAGCTCACGCACCGACGGGGAAAAGGAGCGTCCACCCAGGAGACGGCACGAGGACAGGCAAAGTTACCGGGGGCCTCTTACCTATGTTGGCCAGGGTCAGGTGCAGCCAGCCCTTCACCACCGTGTAGACGCCGATGGGCTTGATGCTGCCAAACCTGGTCACGTCTCCACTCACCACCACGTCCTGTTCGTATTCGGTCGCCACGACCTCGAGCTCGTGCGAGACCTGCACGGCCGGCCGCCCCTGGCGCAGGACGTGCTGCAGAGAAAGCGAGCAGTCAGAGGGCAGCCAAGGCGGAGCTCGGCTTCCGAAAACCCAAGTCCTATCGGGCCTTTCCCACAAGCTCTCCCGTAAATCACACCCAACTCACCCACTAAGTAAACGCCACGGACTCACCAACAGGCCCGGCGGCCACCCTCCCAGAGCCCCCCTTCTGCGGTGAGAACGATGGAAAACGAGCGACGGGACAGGGCTGGGGACACTGAGCGGACCCCATCCCCGGTGAGAGCTTCAGGAAGGAGGGATGAGCCAGACAGGGAAGGCTGGGGGTACACCCGGCCCAGAATGCAGAGTACAGACCCCCCCACACACACTCAGGGCTGGGAACATCGCACGGGCCACTGAGGTAGCTTAGGGTACCTGGTAGCTGAGGCCCGACCGTGAGGGTCCACACCGTGACCAGGCTGGTGAGAGCCGGCACCGGGACCTTCCTGACCCGGTTCCCTCTGCCGGTCCAGCTCACCCCTTGGGGGTCTGCCTGAGCTCAAGCACCAGGGAGGCCCTCCACTGGTGCCTCAGGCCCAGCTGGGACCCTCCTCCCGGGAGGCCGTGGCAAAGTCCCCTGCCTGGTCTACTAGCACTTCTCACACACGAACGGGCACGTGGGACCAGACGAAGGTCCCGCTTTTGGAATTCTGGTACTTCTATGGCACCAGGCGTGCCCGGCCCTGGGAGTGGAGGCACCCACAGCGACCCCTCCTTCGTGGGTCTGGCGGCTTCCAGTTGCTTCAGACCCTGCCTGCTTAGCAGCGCGGGCCCACGGAGCCCACATAACCACACGCACGCTCACAGCCGGGACCCCCCTGGAGAACGGCCGATGGACGGAGGAAGCAGGCCCGTCGGCGCCGGGAGGAGGAGGTGCAAAACAAAACAGAACAAAAACGAGCTGTCACTTCTCACCGAGACTGGAAAGACGGTGTTTAAGCTAACACCCTGACAGGCGGGCGTATGGGAACCAGCGGGCGCCCTGGTCCCCACCCCGGAGGAGCGGCCCCGCCGGGCTCCGGGGCGGCACGCACCCCCCCAGCTCTGCAGGCCAAGGCGTTAGCACGTGCGCACCTCTGTCTCGGAAACACGCTTCTGGCAAGTTCTCGTCTGGGGACGGCTCAGCGTAAGGGCAAGGAGCACAAGTTCCGAGTCAGAACTGTGCTAAAAGCCTGGCGCTGCTATCGTCGGCGTGACCTGGGACCTCGGTTCCTCAGCTGGACACGAGGATAGCGCAGCCCGGGAGCTCGGGGCCAGGCTGGGGACACAGGCAGCGAAGCACGGGAGCAACTGGCACCATGGCCCTAACCACACAGCCGTATCCTCGGGAAGTGAGCTGGAGACAGGGCACGAGGCGCCTGAAGACACTCGCTGCGCGGCTGCTCTGGCGCTCGGGGGGAGAAACCCTCCGGGCGACACCGGCAGGTGAGGGCGGCCGCGCCCACGCCTCCCGCAGCACCCCTCCCACGGGCCGGCTCCGCACGCACTCGGCATCTCAGAATCCGGGGGGCTCTCTCTTCTCGGCCACATTTCCCATCTCTTGTAACTTTTAAAGGTTTTATTTTTAAAGAGTAAAACTTAATTTGAATTTCTCCAGTAAGTGTCAATAATCACAACAGCACTGAAGAGGCTCTCCCTAGAGACAAGAGAAACTAACTTGACCCCCAGGTGACGGCACGCAGGGACACGGGGCTCAGCCGGGGATGAGGTGGGGGCCACGTGGGTCCCAAATCCACAGGGGCTCCTCTGTGCCCCTCCAGTGCCCCCAGCGCTGCCACGAGTATCCCTCCCCACGTCCGTCCACTCCCTCCTCCCTTCCTCTCCCTCATCCCTCCTCCCCCACTCCCTCATCCCTCCTCCTCCCTTCCCTCACCGCTCCCTCCATTTGCACACCCTCAGCCAGGCAGCTCCACGCCCACTGTGGGTCATGACTGTGCTGGAGACGGAGAGCGACCGTCCCATCCCCACCCTCCAGGAATCACCGGCCAGCATGGGAGTCGGATGAATGATGGCCACGATGACCCCGTGGGGCTGCACCAGACAATGACCCAGGAAGGCCGAGGGACCACAGTGAGGAATGAGAACACGAGCTGACCTGACACCTGTCAGCGCTCACCACGGGTGACTCCGCCCTTGCTCCTCCCGCTCCCCGGGGGCAGGGAGGGACACTGATGGGGTGGAGGGGGAAGTAGCCCAGGTCAGCCCTTAGAGGGAGGAGGGGGAGCGCGGCGTCAGGACAGCCACGCACACAGACAGGTGCGCGGCAGGATCGGAGCCATGAGCTCGTCGCAGTGAGGGCCACCTAGGAGCAAGGAGTGACGGGGCTGCTGCAGGGGCGGGGCTCGGGGGGGACCGAGGCTGATTCCGGAAGGAGGTCGGCCAGTGGGTGACTCAGAGACGGAAGGGCTGCGGCTGCGGAGCCGTGTCCTCTCGCGCCTCCGTGCCACCACTGGGACGTCGTCGTGTCCCCAGTCCCTGGCCCAGGAGCGCAGTGCAACGACGCTGACGCTCTGGGAGGAACCCCAGGGAGGAGTCTGAAACCGCCCCGCGGATTTAGGTGTCAGCACGTGAGGAGGAGGGAAAGCACTTCGAGAGAGAATTAGGTTCTAATTCTAATCACAGTCAGAAAAGCGCAACCCGAGTAACTGAGAGCAGGCACCGGTGACCTTCGCACGCTCCACTCGGTCCCCCATCCCCTCCCTCCCGGCTGAAGGGGGACTCCCACAGGCCAGGGCGCTGCCCTCAGGGAACGCGCAGCCTCCCGTCGAGGGGGTCAGTTGGCAGGGGGAACAACTGACGCCTGAGAAAACAGAACCTGCTGTTGCACGGCTGACCCCCCGTGAAAACCTTCTCCTCTGGGAAGGACGGGATCTGAGAACAAGGAAGTCGGACCCCGGTCCCCCCACCCCCGGAACCCGGTCCTCCCCCCCCACCCCGGACCCTGGCCCCTCCCCCGATGAAGACCACCGACCGAGTGGAGCCTCCCGGGAGGACCACCCCACCGGGACGGGGCTCGGCCCACAGAGGGCAGCCACCTTCATCTGGACGGCCGCGGATCCGACGAGGAGCAGCGAGTCTCCGTCCCAGACGTCCACCTGGAGGGCCTGCGCGGCCAGGTAGCGGGTGAACCAGCGCTGCTCTCCGGGCCGCAGGAGTCCAGGCTCCACCAGGAACTTGAGCTGGAAGCCAGGAGAGCCTGTTCAGAGAGGCCCCAAGTGAGTCCAGGAGTAATTAGAGTCATTCATCACCTTCACACTTTGAAGAGGTTTCTGCTCTGTTCCCAACCACTCACTTCTGCTTCCGTCGTAACTACAGCTTAATAAACACATTAATCAAAAATGCCATAAAACATCCAAATTTGCAAAACGAAGAGTCGTGTCCAGAAGTCTACAGTTCCTTCCAGTACATACAATGAACTCCTCCCAAAATATGATTTAGGGCTTTCGCCGAACCCTTGTGAAACAGTCTAGTCTGAACGGGGACAGACGTCCTGCTGGGGGTGCCCGGGGAGGCCAGCATTCCGTGGGCAGCGTTTAAGGAGAATCGTAGCCTGCGCCTGCTGTCAAAGCGGGGCCAGCACACACCGCGGGAGCTCGCGCCGAGGTCCGGCTGAGCACACACAGCTCGCAGGGCCCAGCCCCCGGCCAGCACTGGGCCTCCACGGGCTGCTCCCGGCCACCGGGCTTATTGCTAAGATGGGAGCGGGCGGTGGCCCCTGCCTTCAGCTTCCTGAAGCAGCCTCGCCATCCATTCTAAGCTGACGGGAACCCCGAGCTGCAGCGCAGGTGTGTCAGTGCCGAGGACACGCTTGCACCTCTCTCCCCTTCTGTCCATCACGTCACGTACTCACGGAGCCCCGGTGAGCCCGGTACTAACTCTGGGGAGGAGGGGCCCGTGTTTACTCAGCAGGGGAGCAGGTTCCAGGCCAGCCTGGGTCCCTCACCCACCCCCGGGGGGCCCGCACATCAACGTCCAATCTGCTCTCAGGACCCGGGGAAGGAGGGAAACAGGTTGGGACAGGACACAGCGCTGGGGGCTGAGAGGAGCTGGGGGTGGAGGGCGTCCCGTGGGCCCAAGGGATACAGCACCAAGACCAGCTGCCAAAGGCCTGGCACCAGCCGCAGCGAGGGAGGTTGCAGGGGCACCTCCTGAAGTGGGGGAGCAGCCAGACCCCCCCCCGGGGGAGTCAGGACAAAGGCTCAGCGAGGGCTGGCAGTGACCCCTTGCAGGCCAGTCCCTAGCATCACATCTCCAGTGGCCTGACGAAGTCACAGGCCGAATGGAGGCCGAGGACGCCCACCGCCCCGGCCCCAGTGCCACCAGCCAGCTGAGATGTCTGGGGTCTCTGGATACTCCCCCTTAGTGATGCAAGCCCTGAGGCCGGCTCCTCAGAGGCGTGCTGCCGACTGGATCAGAGACCTGTGACCGCCCCAGCCCCGGCTCACAGCACTGATGGCCCAGCTCCAGCTGCTAGGCGCCCCTGCGCCATGGAGAAGGAACAGTTTGGGCACCAGCTTCCACCCTGGTCAGACTTCTGACTCAAAGAGGCAGAACAGATCTGAGCTCTGTGGGCCGACTTCCCAAACGACACCTAGAGACGCCCGGCCCTACGAGCTCTGTACCCCACCCCCCCAGACCCACAGACTCTTTGCCCAGGATCTATCTACCTGCTCACCAACGTCCCCCCCGGACCCTCCACCCTCCTTCCCACACCCCTGCGAGGCTGGCTCCCGCCCCCCACCACTACCTCCCATCGGCTGCACGGTCCTCTCAATGCAATCATCAACTCACATTCGACACGATAACTGGGGCGCCCCCACCATGCACCAAGCGGGGATAACACGGAAGAAGAGGACGAACAGGCTCCCAGCCTGATGGAGCTCACGGTCTCAGGACGACACCCTGAGCCCAGAGCTGATGGTGTGCTGAGCGCCCGGAGGCGGCCTGTGGGCTGTGGGAGCCATCCCAGTCTGGGCCCAGCCTCAGGGCTCTCATGCAGGAGCCTCCCAATCCCCCTGCCCCCCGCAGGTTTGGGGTCCTTCACTCCTGTCCGACTCAGACAACCGGCTCCTCGGCGGCCTCCCCTGAGGTCCACGCTCCCCATAAAGCATCCGCAAAGGGAACCCTGTGGCGCCCCCATCCCCCTCAGAAGTCTGTGATGCTGCTGACCAGCCACTCAACCAAGACAGACCCCAAGGGCAGTGGCACCTCCCCGGGCTCCGCTCAGGCTCCCAAGCTTACCTCCCTCACCACCCTCACAAACACGGAGCCCCAGCCCACCTGGGCCCCTCACTGAGCCTCAGTCCAGCCACACCCCTGTGTCCAAGCCTGGTGGATACGCTTCCTCTGACTGGACGGTCCTCAGTCTCTGCCCCGCCTTCATGACTCGCAAACACCCCTGCTCCGTGAAGGCATCCACAACTCCCACAGGGGAGGGGCACCTGTAAGACTACAGTCTACAGTCTACAATCCCCGATGAACAGACAGCAGCTAGGAATACGTAGGTATCAAACGACAACGCAGAAATCTAGAGACGCAAGGAGAAACTGATAAAAACATAATAATAGTAGAGAACAACTAACCACTTTGTTTTCAAGGCAGGTCGAGTCCACAATGAACAAGGACATGGAAGACCAGAGCAGCTACTCCCTAAGGTGGAGCGTGTGCACATACGCACAACGCTGTTCCCAGTAACATGGAATACATCTTTCAAAGTCTTCGGGGCGTTAATAGTAGTTAACTCTGTGTGAGACCGCAGAGAAGACCTAAGTATGCTCCGTAAGGTAAACACATTACAAACCACATTCTCTGATCACAAGGCAATGAACCAGAAACTGGAAACGAGTTTTAAAAACGAATTTACAACTTGCCTTTAAATAATTTGACATCAAACGGAAACAAAATCAAAACAGATTTTCTAGAAAAGAATGAAAATACTACTTATCTGAATCACCGAAACATAAAGCAGCAACCACAGGAAAATTCATAGCCTTGAATACTCTGCACCCATGAGGACAAAAAGAATTAAAATAAAGGAATCGAGCAACTCAAATTAGAGAAATAACAATAAAAAACACCAAAAAAAAAAAAAAGTAATAAAGACGAAGGTAAGATTTAGTTGGTGTGAAAACAAGAAAACAGCAGGACCTGGATGAGGTACTCTTCTGAGTCTTTGGGAGGACGGGGAAATAGAAATGAGCAAGTGAGATGTCCCTGCACCGGCGAGTCCACTCCTGCCCATGAGGCCGTGCTCCCCACGTTAGCCCATGGACTCCCCAGAACCCCCATAGTGGGCCTAACCAGTTCATGCAGAAACCAGCCCAGTCAGAACGTGCTGGGGGGTGGGGGGCGCTGCAGGGAAGAGACCTGGGGGTGGGGCCACTACAAATCACAGCCAAGCAGCACCTCTGAGCAAACAGCGTGCCCACGTTGCGTGGACGGATGGTCTGATGCAGAGCCCGACAAACCACAGCCCATGGGCCGATCCTGCTGGGAGCTAAGAATGGCTTTCGTCTTTTTCAAGAGTTGTTAAAAAAAAAAAAAAAAAAAAAGGTTCCAGAGAGAACATATGTAACCCAGAAAGTCTAAAATATTTACTATCTGGCCCTTGACAGAAATCGGTTTGCCAACCTCTGGTCCAGTGGAGCAAAACAGAAAATCCAGAAATAAACCCAATGAAAAAATGTTGGTATATGACAGGGGTGGTCCTTAAGTCACTGAAAAAGAAAGGGAAAAAAAGGTGTACTTTTTAATAAACGGCACTGGGTCAGAAGGAGAGACATTTGAAAACAGATAAAATTGGATCCCTATCTCCCATCACACAATAGGATAAACTACAGAGAAGCCAGAAATCTCAGTGACACACGAAACCTACAAACCCTCAAAGAACACGTGTGCTTTCTCTCTCTGAGCTGGAGAGGAGGACGCCCTGGTATCCAGGACTCAGGAAAACTCAGAAGCCGTAGAAGGGAAGACGGACACATCGGATGGGACAAAAACAAAACTCTCTCTACTTGGGAGAACCCCCCAGAAGCAGAGTAAAAACAGCAAAGCAGGAGCACATGTCTGCGACTGATATCGGAGGCCCCAGTTAATCTCCCTAATAAACAGAGTTCCCGAAACAGAGGACGGAACAGACGGAAACTCAGATAGAAAGATGGAAAAAGCCACGAACAGAAGTTTGCAGATAAGGACAAATCTAAAAGACGCTGCACTCCACTCACCGGAACAGATCCATCTCACACCGATCGGGCTGTAAAAATCCCAGAGGTTAACAAGCCGATTTGTGGGCAAGGCCCTGAGGAAACGGGAGGCCCCGGCGCCGCCAGCAGAGCACGGGAAGGTCCCGGCTAACCCAGCAGGGTGGCGGGGGTGGCTGGCACGTTAGTAACCTGACCGCTGGCAACGCACCCGACACGCGCACACCGCCATGCGCAGAGAACACGCTGATCGCCAGGGTACTAACCGCTGCGTGCTCTGAAACGGCAAAGCCCTGGAAACGGCCCGAGTGCCACCAGCGGGAGACAGGCCGAGCGAGCCACAGAGCACGCCCAGAGCGGTGCGACGTGGTGTGGAGACCAGCACAGAGGAGCTCCGTGCGGCTTCAGGCTCAGGGTGTCACGTGCACTGAAAAAAGCCAAGCGAGAAAGAGTATATTTGCTATGCTACCTGCCGAACAAAGAAACAAGGAGAAACAGAAATATATTTGCTTACTTTTTAAAACAAACAAAAACATCAGAAGGGGAAGCTGGAAACGGAAAGGCTGGTTACCTGTAGGGCCGAGTGGGATGTGGACGGATGGTTGGGAGGGGACCAGGGGGTTATATTTTGAGCCATGGAAATATCCCAACAAATGAAATCAGAAGGGAAAGAAAGCTGATGTAAAACTGAAAACAAATGGAAACAAATGAATCTGAATGAATATAGAATTGGTACCAGCTCCCCGGATGGTCTCTGGCTCTGCCCTCCGCGGGATGTGGCCCAAGAAGGGAGAAGGCCAGAACTCTGACCCTCCACTCAGTGCGCGTGCCCTTAGCGTTCACAGTAACAATATCATTCGGAAACTACGTGACAGAAACTGTTAAGGACAAGTAAGTAAGTACATTATCAGGAACCACGATCCCCAGCATAAGAAGATACAAATAAATTCCTTTGAGGAAAAACTTCTAAATCTCAGTGAGAAGAGTCAGGGTGAACTCATGCTATGGTATATTCCCCAGCTCTGCCCAGTGAAAGGCTTGGAAGTAACGTGACCCAGAATCCGAAGCGCTCTGGCCCTGGGTCTCTAAGCGCGCCCCACATGGGAGAAGCGGCTGCTCCAGGTAGGAGGCAGAGAAGGCACACGGGGAGCCCTGGACGCAGGCCCGTTCCGGGAGGTGAGGCCGCGCCCGGGCAACTGGCCCGCCGCGAGGGCTCCTCCCGGCCAAACGTAGGAAAGCTTGAGCATCAGAAAGTAGTAACGATAGGGGCGCCTGGGGGGCTCAGTCGGTTAAGTGTCTGACTCCGGCTCAGGTCATGATCTCACGGTTCGTGGGTTCGAGCCCCGTGTCAGGATCTGTGCTGGACAGCTCAGAGCCTGGAGCCTGCTTCGGATGCTGTGTCTCCTCTCTCTGCCCCTCCCCAACTCACACCCTGTCTCTCTCCCTCTCGCTCTCTCAAAAACGAACATTAAAACAAAAAGAAAGAAAGGAAGTAGTAACGATGAATATAACACACTGGATAAATATCAGGGTGATGCTCAAGAGACAAACGAAACCACAGACAGGATGCGCGCGGACTGCGGGCCGTCCCTGTGGAGCAGCTGCTACACCTTCCTACTCTGCAGCCTGGAACTTGGAGGCAGAGTCTCAAGCATTCGTTCTGTTTTGGAGAATGCATATGTAGTCACCCTGGGCTGAGAAGGAAAAACTCTTTTTTACATAGAAGAATGTCGGTTAATGAAGGAAAATCAGATGATAAAATTAGAAAAATTCCCATTTACAAAATTCCAACTCAAGTTTATCTATTTTTGAGAGAGAGTGAGCGAGCGTGCATGAGCGAGGGAGGAGCACGGAGAGAGGGAGAGTCCCAAACGGGCTCCACACTGTCAGCGCAGGGCTCAGTTTGGGGCTCGAGCCCACAAACCGGGAGATCGTGGCCTGGGCTGAAACCAAGAGTCAGGTCACTTAACTGAGCCACCAGGCGCCCCTAATAAACCTCCACTTAAAGACCTGACCCAGGCGAAGCTCCCCCAAGGAGGTGAGAAGAGTGGGTGAGAGCTGCTGGGGCCGATATTCACGTGGAGCCCAAGAATGGCCTGGGCACTCTGTGCTGAGCCGCCTCCTTCCCCCAGAGGCACGCGGGCGATGCCTTACCCAAGGGACCAAAGCAGCACCCTCGACGAGCCCTGACCCCGCACTGCTGACAGGATGCCACGTGAGGCACACGATGCCACGTAAGGCACGTGGAATGTTCATGCCGCATCTAGACCCGACGCAGTGTGTGGCCCTGACCCTCCGTGGGCAAGATCGACCGGAGGATCAGGGCCAACAACAGCGTGAGGAAGCCACCAGGCGCAGGCGGAAGGCGGGAGAACTCGCCCGGGCCCTGCAAACAGCCAGTCGCCGGAAAGAGGCGGCAGGAGACTATCCCAGAGGAGAGATGAAGGACGTGGCCCCCAACACCACGCAGGCCCCGGACCGCGTGTCGGAGAGAACAAGCAGCCACGACAAACGCATGAGGGAAAACAGGGAGCGGGCGTGAGCCTCCCGTCCTCCCCAGGACGGCGGTGGACCCGTTTCTCAGTGAAGCCTGACACCGTGTCTAGAGGTGAAGGGTCATCTCGCCTGAGCCTCGATTTCAAGTGACTGAGGGAAACGACGAACAGTTAACGCAAGCACGTCAAAATGCACGGCACAGTTTCGGCAGGTGGAGACGCGGACCGGACGCGGAGAAGGCGCAGGACACAGGAGAGCCGCCGAGGCAGAGGCGGCACCAGATGGGCCCAGAGCGGGGCTGGCAAACCCCGGCGTGAGATTTCTCCAGACCAGGGGGCTCCCGGCTGACCCAGAGCTCAAGGGCTCCCATGCTAAGGAAGGTCCCGCTGGCCTAGACGTCGCGAGGAACGCGAGAGAGAAGCCCAACTCCAGGCCAGAAGGCAAAGGAAGTAAGAGGACGAAGGCGCCGTGGGCGTGCTGGAGGACGGGGCCCCACACGGCTGAGGCCTCCTGAGAGCACCCGGGCAGCAGTCGGCAAGGAAGCTCTGTCCTGAGGACAGGAGGCAACAAGACAATTCTCCTCACGAGCCGGACACTGAGAAACAGGAGCCGGGGGCAGAGGGAGCCACCAGGCCCAGGGCCGTGGGTTCCGGAAGCTTCTGTCTGGGAGGCTGCCACGGCTCCCGCTGCATCAAATCTACTCTCGTGGGTGGGCACTGGGGAACACTGACTGGCAAGCCTAACCCTACGGCAACCTCACTCGTGGGAGCACACCCGACGCACGCGCACGTATACGTGCCCAAAGAAGGCGCGAGAGCCGGAACAAGTCACGTGTCTATGGGCAACCGAACGGATAAACGGTGTGGAACCCTCGGACGATGGATTTCTATGAGGCCGAGACAGCGGACGAGCCACCGGTCCACGCCGCACCCGACGGGCCTCACGGACACGGGGAGCAGGAGTGAGGCTCGGAAGGGCTCATACACCATCCTGCTTCAGTTCAAGGCCACAGGCGCGCTGGTCCACGGTGACACAGTTCCAGAGAGCGTTTAACCCTGGGGAAGCCGGGGACGGTGGGTACGGGGGAGGGCTGGGGGACCCAGGTACTGTCTGCAGCCCTATCCGTGTGGCTGGGCTGGGGGTCACACAGCTGTGTCCACGTTGTAAAAACTACAGCTTTTGTAAACATTAACTCAAAATGCATCACAGCCCTAAACTTGAAACACAAAACTGATATCCTGGGGACAGAGGACAACAATCCAGCTGACCTTGGGTGTGGCAACAGGTTTTTCACTCTAATACCGAAGACACAAACCATCCATGACAGAAATAACTGACAAACTGGACTCCGTTCTACCCTTCCAAAAGACACTGGTAAGACCATGAAAAAGACCAGCCACAGGTGCGGAGAAAACATTTGCAAAACGCAGGTCGGATAACGGTCTTGTGCGCAAAATATACAAACAACTCTTAAAACACAACAACAATAAAACCAATCTACAAATAAGCGAAAGGTACGAACAGACATCTTGTAGCCAGCCGGCATATGAGGAGAGGCTCCCCATCGCACGGCCTCAGACTAAACGCAAACTAAAACAGCAGCGAGACACCACTGTGCACATGTGAGGACGGCTGAAATCCAGAACACCGACACCACCAGACGCCGAGGGGATGCGGAGCGCCAGGAACGCCGGCTCGTCGCTGGCAGGAGTGCGACGCGGTGCGGCCGCTTGGGAAGACAGTCCTTCAAAAGCAAACATAACTCTTACCTTACGACCCAGCAAACGTGCCCCCAGGAATTACCCAAAGGAGACGAATTGATGTCCACACAAAATCCTGAGCAAAGATGTCTATAACTGCTTTATTCATAAAACAGAAACGAAACAGCCGAGATGCCCTTCAGTGGGTGAATGGAGAAATACACGGTGGCCCCTCCAGACAATGGGGTAGGATTCAGCACTAAAAAGAAATGAGCTACCAAGCCACGAGAAGAGATGGAGGAACCCTAAATGCATACGACTCGGTGAAAGACGCCAGTCTGAAAAAGCTACTTACTATACAACTCCAAGTGTATGACACCCTGCGCAAGGGAAGCTGTGAGGAGGGGACGGGGAGAGGGAGGGCTGAAGGCGTGGAGCCTAGGGCATATTGAGAGTGGTGAAATTCCTCCGTACGATACCGTAAGGGGATAGAGATGCTCTGCGTTTGTCAAAACCCACAGAACGCACACCACCAGGAGCAAGCCTCGGTGTGAACTCTGAGCTTTAGTTAACAGCAAGGTGTCAACACTGGTCCATCGACCGTAACAAGCGTCCAGACCTGATGCAAGATCCTGCTAACGGGGGAGACTGGGAGCAGGGGGTATTTGGGAACTCGGGACTTACCAGCTCAACTTCTCCATAAAACTGAAACTGCTCTAAAAAATAAAACTTACTAATTTTTAACGACTGGTGGAACCGAACACTTTGTTGCATACATGTTCTAGTTCAACAACAAAAGAAAACATATCCTAAGTGAGGCTCAAGAGAGGCTGGGGGCCGGGCCGTGGGCACCCCAAGCTGGAGCTGCTGGAGGAAGCCCAGACACACCCAGGCAGGGGTACCTTCGGCTAAGTCAGCTGGGTAAGATACGGAAAGGAACTTTTTCTCGGACCTCAACTTAGGAATTCTGGACTTTGAATTTTAATTCATAATGACAAAATTTGATTTTGGAGTTTAATTTCTTTGTACTCAACTTGCAAGGAAATTTAATTTTTTTTAAGTTTTATTTTGAGAGCAATACAGCACAAGTCGGGGAGGGGCAGGGAGAGAGGGAGAGAGACAGAATCCCAAGCAGTCTCCACACCATCAGAGCAGAGCCCGATGGCGGCTCGAACTCATTAACTGCGAGATCATGACCTGAGCCGAAACCAAAATTTGGACACTTACCCAACTGAACCACCCTGGCGCCCCAGGAAATTTAATATTTGAACTAATTTCTTCTGGGCAATTCATAAGGTAAAGGAGTTTATATTCCAATCAGGCTTTTGTACTGAGTCGCCTGGACATTGTCCCTTAACCTCATGCGGAACCTCCCTGGATACCTTGGCCGGATGGGGCTCAAAACAGGAAACGGAAGAGACGCGTTCTCAGCAACAGGTGCATGGGGGGCCTGAAGTCAACGCACTATTCTGATCCATCTGAGATGGAGCCTTCTGGGGACATGAGCTAAACCACCCACCAATGCCCCGGGGAGGACAGGCAAAGGGAAGGTGGTCGGTTTGGGAGAAGTGGTCCCGGGAAGGCTGGGAAACCCAGGGAGCTGAGAGGACAAAACCCAGGAATGTGGCGGAAGGTCCTTCCCCGGCCACATGCTTCCAAGCAGAGGGACGTCCTGCACCCACCCTCTGCCCGCCGCACGCTCCTCACCAGGCCAAGAACAACAGCTCATCGGCCGGAGGGTTTTGGAGAAGGAGCAGAGGCTGAGCCACGCCCCCTTCCTCTCTCCCTTTTCAGATTTGCCTGCAGGGAGAGAGGATGACGGGTCTCAGACAAGCAGGGGGAGAGGGCTCTGCCCTGGGGCCTGCAGCAACTGCACAGCCCTACCTCTGCCGACAGCAAAGGCCATCGGACGGAGGGGAGCGCCAGTAAGCCGCCAGGCTCTGGGGCCCACCGACACCTGCAACAGCTCTGACCCTCTCGACTGATTCTGACCTTGGGCCCGCTGTACCTGTGACTCCTCCTGCCCAGCAATTTGGCTGACCTTGTCTGCCATTTTCTAAGCATTTATGCTTATTTTAAAATTTCTCTCCCTCTACTTTTACTGGATTTGTTCTGGGTTTTCCCCAAACTTCATGAGTTGAAGAATTAGATCAGCATTTTAAAAAATACCTTCTTCTTTCCCAATACAAGCATTTAAAGCTGTAAATTTCTCCTAAGGCACCTGGCTGGCTCAGTTGGTTAGGCATCTGACTTCAACTCCGGTCATGATCTCACGGCTTGGAAATTCAAGCCCCGCATCAGGTTCTGCACTCTGAGCAAACAGCCTACTTCAGATCCTCTCTCTCTCTGCCCCCCTTCAGCTTGCACTCCCTCCCTCCCTCCCTCTCCCTCTCTCTCTTTCTCTCTCTCAAAAATAAATATATAAACATTTAAAAATAAATAAGTAAATAGTCATTTCTATATTTCTTCATTAACCTATGGAATAACTTAAAATGTATTTTAAAATTTAAAAAAAAGGGGGGGGGGCACCTGGGTGGCTAGGTCGGCCGAGTGTCCGACTTCAGCTCAGGTCATGATCTCACAGTTCATGAGTTTGACTCCCAAGTCAGGCTCTGTGCTGACAGCTCAGAGCCTGGAGCCTGCTTCAGATCCTCTGTCTCCCTCTCTTTCTGCCCCCTATTGCTTGCACACACTCTCTCTCTCTCTCTCTCTGTCAAAATTAAATAAATAAACATTTAAAAATAAATAAATAAGTAAATAAGTATGGTCATTTCTGTTTTCACTTCTTCATTAACCTATGGAATAGTTAAAAATATTTTTTAAAATTAAAAAAAAGAAAAACAGTAGTTCAGAGCCTTTTTGGGGGAGAGAACGGTTGATTTCTGACCTGCAGTGTTATGGTCAGAGAATGCCATATGGTTAGATCGGATACAGAGTCTCCTGGTACATGGGATGTCTGCGTGATGGCCTAAAACATACGCCCACGTATATGATGTTTCCATCAGTCTCAAAGTATGCTTGAAAAGAATGCATTTCCTCTAACTTGGTTCTGCGGGTTTCATAAGATCATCTTTTTAGACTGTATTTTATAATCTCCCCGATTATTTTCTGCCTGATGTGTCAACTCACCGACACAGGTCGGTCTGACTTTTCACGGCTGCAGGTGTGTCAGCTTCTCCTTATAAAGTCTGTCAGTTTTTCTTTTATGTTTTGAGGCTGTGTTTGCTGGAAGTTCAACAGATGCAGAGTTATCTGTTTTCCCAGCAATTATTCCCTTGATCATATTCCAGAGGCTTCTTTATCCCTAGCACTGCATCTGCCCTTTGTCTCTTCTGTCTGATGCTAACGTCGTGAAACTACCTTCATTTGATTAGCGTTTTAACACATTTCCACCTGTTCTTCTGCTTAAGAGACACGAGGTTCCCAGCCCTGCCCCCCTACCATGTGACTGACCAAAGTGGGGGAAACCAACTGACCATCAATAAAACAACATTTTTGATCTGTTTTGATTCACTGCAGTTTAAATGCACTGGCTTCTAATGACACCAGAAACAAAAGCCTTCGGCCCCGCTCTCGAAGGGTGCGAGGGCACCGGCTAATTACCGTGAAAATCAGTCAGTCGAAGGGAAGAACAGAGCATTCTTCTGCCTTGCCTCCAGGAACTGAACCTTAGGAAGTTTCTCTGCGTGGAGGGATTCCAGCTGACAAATGAGAGGGGTTCTAGAAGGAGAATGCCACCACTTCAACCCTGAGCAAAACAGTCAGCCCGTCAGCAACAGACCTAGCAGCCACCGACGGGGCACAGAAAGAAGCGACTGGGCTCTGTGCAGCTGCAAGAGGTGGTGAATCCGGCCCTGGCCCCGGAGAATCCGGCCCCGAACAAAAACATGCCTCTGGCCACGCACATAGATCTCACTCCCAATGTGTGAGAAAAGGGGACAGAGAAGGACATTCTCGGTGTCACCGCTGGGGAGCAAAACCCCAGCGCAGGCTGCAGGCAGCTCTACGGGACAAACAACGCAGCTACTTCAACAAATAAAATGAAAACAGAGACCGGGGACGGCGGGGGGACGGCAGACAGATGGGAGGGTCACGCCACTGCCGTGTGCAGGGATTCCGGCCTGAAAAAACCATTAAAAATGTTATCAAAAAACAAAACAAAACAAAACAAAAAAAACAAAAAACCCTTCTTCAACCTCAAAAAAAATGTATGAAGTTACTGGGAAAATTTTAACATTAGCTAAATATTTGATGGCATTATGGGGCTATTATTAATTTCAAGTGGGATAACACTGAGTTTATGATGTTCAGAGAGAACTCACTGGTTTTTAGACACATGTGAGGAAATATTCGCAGGTGCACTCAGACGATGTCTGGGTTAGCTCCGAAGTGACTCTGGCTCGGGGAGGGGCTGGGGGACACGGCCGGCAGCTGCCACAGCTCACCAGCGGACACGACGGCTCACTGTACTGTCCCTCCAAATTCTGTATGCACTGGACCCGGCTCGTCATGCGGCATTTGGAAATAATAAAATTTGCAGACAAGGCTTGGCACTGGACCTCGCACGCCTGCCAGAGGCGCGAGCGCTTACCGGCATCGGAGGAACCGTCTCCGTCGAGAACCAGGAGGTGCAGCAGGGAGCCGGAGGGCGCCCTGCCCGTCTCGTCCAGCCTGACCAGCTTCAGCCGCGGCGTCGTCACGGGCGGGAAGCGGTAGAACTGGAAGGTGAAGTACACGGTCTCGGGCCACGGCGCTGCCCAGCTGTCCTGGGACGCTCTGAATCCAACAAGAGCCCCAGGTTAATCAAGCCTCCAGAGCAGAGCACCTGGGCTTTCAAGAGCCCCGCGCCCCAGGCGACACGCTGCCTCGTCCACCCACGTGAGCAGCTTCCCTGGGACCTCGGGGAGCCCGCCGGACAGCAACCCGCTTCAGCCCCAGCTGGAGAGCCTGCCCGCGGAGCCGCACGAATACCCAAGAACTGGCCCACACGACACACTCCACCGCAGATCGGGCAGAGCGGCTTTGACGGCATTTAGAAATGGCCGTGTGGGGGTCGTGGCCAGGAGGAAATACAGACAGCATTCCTTAATCCAGTCAGATCTCGGCATAGAGCGTTCTCCCCGCTCAGAACCACACCCAGGCGTTCTTCGGTGCAAGGAAAGCGAGCGCCGGGCAAAGGGGAACACAGACAGACGTTTCAGGACGCACCTGCTGAAGGCGAGAAACCGCAGCACTATCTCGTTGCTCTGTAGACAGTCGGATTCTTCCTTTTGAGGGCTGAATTTCACGGGATCTGCGGGATTTACGGCCTCGGCCGGTTGCTTATTGGCGTCCAGGATCTCGGGAAAGCCGGAGGCCTGCAGGAGCACCATGGAGGCCCGCGAGAGCTTACTTCCAGAGCTGAAACAGAAAGACCACCGCAGCCGGCCTCCAGGAGGGAGCCAGCACCCGTGGACCCGCCGGCCTGGGGAAAGCCTGTTGTTTAGGGTCTGTCTTCACGGCACAGCACATGCGGGGTCCTCCCCTGGCGGTCCCTCACCTCCTGGCCTGGGCGCCCGCGACAATCGGGACATGTGCCGGCGTGAAAGGCAGCGCCTGAAGGTGTTCGGCAACAGACGCTCCCAGGACCGCGGGCGCCGGGCTCAGCTCGGCTTCCAGGTGGGAGATCCTCCCCTCCAAGGGGGCCCCCTGTAAGCAAAAGGCGGGCCCGGGTGAGGCCAGCCGGGATCCCAGCCTGGGACCGCGGACGTCGGGCTCAGCGAAGCTGCTCCCCTCCAAGGGGGCCCCCTGTGAGCAAAAGGCGGGCCCGGGTGAGGCCAGCCGGGATCCCAGCCTGGGACCGAGGACGCTGGGGTGTGGGGGTTCACGGACGAAGCGCCGCCTCTGTCAGACTGCCAGCTTCCGCAAATGAAACAAACGGGAGGCTAGCTGCCTTAACGTCAGGTAAACGATGAATAATCTCGGTATAAGTATGTCCCGTGAAACCTCCGGGACTGACTTACATTAAAAAGTCACTGTTAATCTGAAATTCGGATTTATCTGGGCATCACGTATTTTGTGTGAGTCAGGAAGCAACGAGAAAGGTAGCATCAATTTTATGAACAGGTACTGTGGGAGAGAGGCGGCGTCTGAGAAGGTCAATTAACATAAAAACCGCATTTATAGAACAGAGCGACGAGCCCTCCTTCCTTCCGGCCGCAGGAGGCACTGGGCCCCGCCCTCGGCTGGCACGCGGACCTTCCTCTCGTCCTACGCTACCTGCCCACTCTAGTCATTCCCTTGTGTCCCACCTCTCACGTCCCTCCAGAGCAGACGACGTGTCTAAATGAAGAGCTTGTGTGGGGACCGGAACGCTCTCTTTCGAGCCTGCCTCCCCAGCCTTCCGCTCCAGCTCAAAAGGAGCACCACAAAACCAGAGAACGCAAACGCGTCTCGGCTGTCGATACTAAGAGATGCCGGCTCTGCACAAATGCACGGCCCCGGCTAGATTTTAGAACAAGGCATCTCACGGTACTGTGAGTGTGCTCGAATAAATAATTTAATGACTGTTTTTCCTCAATAGACTCCCAGTAGAAGACCGAAGATGTGGTTTGCAGGTGAGCCAGCCTGCGTCTGAAAGCAGACCTTATGCGCACTCCCCAAGGTCAGTGGAAGCACAGGCCTGTCTGAGCCCAGAATGCACCAGAACCCAGGCCGGTGGGCTTCTGCTTCCCCTTCAGCTGCTGACAGCAAGGAGAGTGTCCCGGAGGGCTGGAGGCTTGGATCAGCCTCTATTTATATCTCTGGCAAAACTCGCCTTCCTCTTGCACGCACAGAGATCTGAGGGTGGTCTAACTCTGTCTTGTCAGGTAGAGCAAAAGCCTAATTAAACCCTGCGGCAGGAAGAGCTCCCACGCCAAATGCTCCTCGGTCAGCAGGACGGACTGGTGCCCGCCCCGCCCCCACCGTCCCCATGCCTCCATCACAGAGGGCCCACGAAGGTCTCGGCCACCTCACCAAGGACCAGCACAGCTCGCAAAGCCAGAGACCTCAGCGAAGGCAGGGTTCGGAGCCACTCCCTGGAGGAAGGAAGGGAGGGCGTACTTACCGCCTGAGCCGGGGAGGGCTCGGAGCCACCAGGTTGCGGTGACGAGGGTGTGGCCGAGCGGCACCGTGCGCCGGACTGTGGGGAAGCCGCCAGCTGGGAGAGAGACAACTGAAGGGGAGGAAGCGCGGACGAGACGTGAGCCGCACCCCAGTCACATCTCGGTGCCCCCCGCCCGCAGCGGCACAGACCCAGCGAGCACGGCAGAGACGGCAGCGGGGGCTGCGACCTCGTGCTCAGTGGCTGCCCCGGAGCCCCAACCCACTCCTGATCTCCTTTAGTTTAGCTGTGGACACGCGAGACCATGCTCACTCCCTGACGGTCACAGCCACACACGAAATATCATTAACACGCAAGAGCACACGGAGAAAGGAGGGCCGGGGGAGCCGGGGGGGGGGACCAGGGGGGCCGGGGGAGCCGGGGGGGCCGGGGTCTCTGCCATTCGCAGGCTGCAGGGCGAGCTGGTCTCTGAACCTGTCGGGGTTCCACTTCTAGCCGGGGACTGAACACCTCCGAGACCCTTCCGCGTCCCAGCACCTGCGTTCCCATGCCTGAGCCCCCCGCCAGGGCAACGACTGCAATGGCAGCCTCGGCGGGTTCTGGGGACGGGCCGCACGGCGCTATGAGCGCGTGACCATGGGCAAGTCACCACTTTTTTTTTTTTTCTTTACCTCAGTGTTCTCATCTGTACAATAGGAGTGAAGAAACTACCTAAATCACGGGACCACATGGGAATGAAGCCGGCACCCGTGGGGAGGGCTTGGCAGGGATCCTGGCACGTGGTTAGCCTTCTGCAAACACCAGATGTTGGGAAGGTGAGTGCAGCTGTCAAGGGGGCCCACGCTCCCCTGGAGACCCGCCTCTCAAATCCTGGACTCTAACACACAGCGACAGCGGGCCCGAGGAGGAGGAGGTGCGGGCACGGAGGGACTCGACATACGAAGAGGTGGTGAAGGCACACGACCGGGTGGGGGCGTGTGGCGATGGGAGACCCCAGAGCATCTTGGGGGGCAGAGAAGAGCCGCAGGGTCTGTTCGGCTCCCCTCAGACCCCACGAGCTGTCTTGAGCCTTTCCTCTTTCCTGTCTCTGGAAGCAGGCAGTGCTGTCCTGTGAGTCCTAAACGTTTAGGATGATATGGAAACTTCTGGAAGGCAAACGCCAAACAGGCCGGCAGGGAAGCCTGGGAGGCTGTGTCCAAACATGTGTCTTCCGGCAAACACAGCGCTGGCCACCAAGCCAGTCTCCAAGCTGCATGGTATACGGTAAAGCCGCTTCTGTGGGACAGTCTGATACTGAATTATTCGACTTTTCTAGAAGTCGGTTTCTAGGGTGCTGCTGGCCAACAAAGTCACCCAGAAGACAAGCCAACTCTGACCCCGTAGAAAGCGGTGCAGCCAGAACCACAGACGAGCACCATAGCCACTCGGGTCCCCAGAGGCCAGCAGCGAGCCCGGGCCTCTCTTCCTACTCGGGAAACCCTCGAACACAGACCAGTCTGCTGTCTGACGGGCGGTCGTCAACACGCCCAGTCTCTGTGGCCGCAGCCTGTCTCTACCAGCGCCGGCTGCTCGGCCTGGGGGCCTGGCTGGTGCGTGGGGCAGCCGAGACCTCGCTGCCCAGGACACCGGTCGCTGCCAGGCACCCTCTCCTGGCAGAGGAGAGACGAAGACCACGCTCTGGAGCCTCAGAAAAACAACACAGGCTGTTTGGTCCTGAAAGACTCTCCGCCCTTAGACATGACTGCCGGGAGAACACATCATTTTTTAAAAGTATTGAAACGTGCCTCTGACGGCCGACTGGAAGGTCACTAGCAACACTGGCAGCCGCCAGCCGCACGGAGAGCTGGAAACTGGCTGCACGGTCGGGCAGGGTGCGGGCAGGGAGGGGGCAGGGACAGGACGCAGCACCTCGGCCCCTCCCCTTCCCCAGGACACCATTGTTCGAGATGCACAGAAGTACAAATGGAGCCTTTAAGTAACTGATTTTGGAATTCCGAAACAGGCCTCTCGGCCTGGACTTACCCCTGGTCCCACGGGCGAGTCCTGGGGGGCGGCGTGCCCTCGGGCTGGCGGCGCTGGCGGGCCTGGGGGGGAGCAGACGGAGGTGGGGAGGGAGCCCGAGTCAGCCAGGACCTGCCCCGTCTGCCCCCGGCTGTGGCCGGCGCCGCCGGCGGGGCCGGGCAGCAGGAGCTGGGCAGTCTGGCAGCCCGGATGTCGGGAGAAGACTTGGGCGTGGGCGAGAGTGAGGACCGCTCTCCAGGTGACGGAGGAGCGAGCGGAGCCTGAGCCCGGTCTGCTGCGGCTCTGGCCCCTCCGCCTGGCCTCACGCCCTCTGATCCTGCGGTCTCACCACGAGTGGGCCTCGCGACCCGTGAAAGTCCTTCCGCGCCCGCCCTGGGTACTTCCATCTTCCCGTCACTCACACACACCTGACTTCAAAGAGCTGGTGTCCCGTGTCAGGGGCGCCTGGCGTCTCCCCAGCTGGGGTGGACTTGACATTTTATTAAGAAAGGAACTGCTAAACAGACGCACATGACTGCACCCCGCTTTTCCTGTCTCCCAGCTCTGCTGATGCCTGCTCTCTCCAGGCGTGGGCGTGGTGGGACCGGGAGGGGTGGAGGCCAGTCCTTCCAGAGGCCCCGGAGCAAGGGGCCGCGTGTGTCCTTTGACCTCGGGGATGCCAAGGCGGGCTCCCACAGGCTCCAAGCTGCAGCCGTCTTGCCGTGCAGATCAGCGGACACCGGCCCACCGGCCCCTTCCTAACAGGCCACGGCGGGCGCTTCCCAGGAAGTTAGAAACACTCTAGTCCGAGAAACTTCAGCTCCCAAAACGTGCTCACGGCAAATCCCCGATCAAGCCGTGCCTCCCGGGAAAGCTGGTACCTCACCAGAAGCGAGTGCAGATGAGGGTTCCGCCGGCCCCCACACCTCTACCCTGCTTTGGCCACCCTCCTCCCCGAAACTGTCCAGTCCCCGAGTCCCGATACACCCCACCCGGAACAGGGACTCTGGAAAGCCCCACTGACTTTGACGACAAGGATAAAACTGCAGGAAACGGCTCCACGGCCCTCTGAGAAGAGAAACCAGAGCCTCCCGTGCAAGCCTCCCCCACGCACCCTCATTCACCACACTCTCAAAGCTGGGTGCCGTGCGGTACGAGGGTTTCTTGCGATAATTCCTCACATCGGGACTGACGCAACCTCACCTTCCTAGAGAATAAATCAGCACAAGAAAGGCGTTGGCAGTGGATTAAAAAGATGCCTGCTGGTGACCCCAGGCCGGGACGCCCAGGGGGCAGGGCCCGAGCGCACCAAAACCACAAACACCCCGGCTCCAGGGCTTCCTGTCACTGCTCCGGGTGGTGGCCGCTGGCTAAGTTGCTTCCCAAACGAAACCACCTACCAGCCACAGCCAGAGAACGCCGTGTCCCCCGGAGCGCAGCCGCCTCGGTGCCTCCCCGAGGCCACAAGGACGTCCCCGGGCTGGGACGCCTGAGCTCCAGGACAGGGCACGGCGGGCCGGGAGCCACCGGGCAGCACGTGTGTGGCGACAGCGCATCTGAAAGAGCCACGTACACCGACACGGATGCACAGAGGGGAGAGTGGCCACGGCCACGGGTGCGGTCTGGCAACAACTGGGCGGGAGGGGTCGCCGGGGGTCCTGATGTGGAACGTGGGGAAAGCAAGTCACCAAACGCCCTGCGTGTGTCATCTCATCCACGTTAAAGGGGGAAAGAAAAGCATGGCAGATGCAGGAGTGGAGGTGAGCTCCCTGGAACCCCCACAGCGGGGCGCAAGGGTGAAGGGCAGCCACTTCCCCTTGATGCAGGGGTGAGGTGAGCGTGCATATTCACGGATTGTCGGTGGAATTAAAAAGAACTTCGGGATGCCTGGGTGGTTCAGCTGGTTAATGTCCAATTCTTGGTTTCAGCTCCGGTCATGATCTCACAGCTTGTGAGTTCAAGTCCCGCGTTAGGCTCTGCACTGAGCATGGCGTCTGCCTGGGATTCTCTCTCTCCCTCTCTCTCTCTGCCTCTCCTCTACTTTCTCTCTCACTCAAGATAAATAAACTTAAAAAGAACCTAAACTGGGGCGCCTGGGTGGCTCAGTCGGTTGAGCGTCCGACTTCGGCTCAGGTCATGATCTCGCAGTCTGTGAGTTCGAGCCCCGCATCGGGCTCTGTGCTGACAGCTCAGAGCCTGGAGCCTGCTTCAGATTCTGTGTCTCCCTCTCTCTCTGCCCCTCCCCAACTCATGCTCTGTCTCTCTCTGTCTCAAAAATAAATAAACATTAAAAAAAAAAAAAAAGAACCTAAACTTTAACAATCATCACAAGGTGAGACTTTGCATCCCTGTCAGAACCCAGAATGCTCCCGGCTGAACCGACGACAGTGGGCAGGAGAGCAGGAGGGCAGGGCAGCCCGCAGACGGAGACACCATGCAAAGTAGCTGCTGGCCCCCGAGCCTCGCCCCACACGCACCCCCTGCCGGGAGCAACACTAGCGTCTGGCTGAGCGGCCACAGGGCTCTGGTCTCCTGAAGACACGGCAAAGCCGAGAGGACCGACGGCTCTGCGTGTGCTCTGGGCGGCTCAGGGCCACGCAGCCTGGGGAGCCGTGTGCACCTCGGCCTCGGAGACGGCACAGAGGACAACGGGAAGGGACTACACGGGTGGCTCCCCCGCCACCAGGCCTAAGTGCCCACCGACCGCCTGAGACAAAGGACAGGCTCACACCTGCTACAGCGGGTCGGCGCCCGTCTGAAGATTAACTTTCCCCGGCACCCTGCCACTCCCCGGTTAGCCTCCACTTGCTGAAAATCGCCGTCAACAGAAGCTCAACCATCCAAGCCGCTCTGCTGTCAGTTGGGCTTCTGGAAGCCCAAACTGTGGACACCAATCCCTGGGTCACACAAAGACCTGTGTCCTGGTGCCTTCTCTGCCTGGAGGATGCGTGAGCACGCAAATCTGAAACGTCACCGCTCCACAGACCGTGCCTGTGGCGAAGGGACTGGGCAGGGGTCATGGAGACCTATGCAAACAAATGCACAGGTAGACAGGAGACCGGGTGTCCGTGGAGACATCCTCCAGGCTGAGCAGAGGCCTCTCCGGAAGTGCTGGGGAGCCCACAGCACAACCGCCTTCCTGTCCGTGCCCAACTAGGGGCCAGCCCTGTGGAGCAGGCACCACCGAAGCCCTCTGCCCCAAAATGCAAGCTGTCTTCCTGGGAATGCTTTTCTTAAACACGGCCATGTGCTCCGGGGGGAAACAGGGGAAGGAGTCAGCAGCCGGGCCTGATGAGGGGTGTTCACACGGAAAACGTTGTCCGGGGAACAAACACACCTGTGTCCCGCTGAGGGGTCAGTCACTCACAGCTCAGGTCTCAGGCTGGGGGGGCCGGCGGGGGGGCGGTGCTAGAGACGTTACAGGAACGGGAACAGCTGGCACCAAAACCACGGCCATGTAAGGGGTCAACACTGCGGAAGACAGCGTCCCCGTGATTTAAAGGAAGACCTGGAAAAACAGATTTCCTCGCTGGGCCTGGAAACAAAGGATTCCTCGGTATTTGATGGTCCTTCGGACACCAGGAATTCATATGGCAAACCCACCTGCAAGGCCCTGAGTCCTGCTTATTTGGGGGTAAACAGTCGTCCTCTCCCTGGGGCTCTAACCACAGGAATGGGGACAAGGAGCAAACCACACAGAGACTAGGGACAGCCAGCTCAGAGACGGGGTGGCCGTGGGTCTTGGCGCTGAAGGAACCCAGGGCTCAGACGGCCGCGGGGCTCCTGCGTGCTGGACGCCTGGGGAGGCCCAGCACACATGGGGGTGCGGCGGGGGAGGGGCTGGGCTGCCCGAAGCTGCACGAGCCTCCCCCCACGGCTGCCGCCACTGCTCGGACAGGCTGGGCAGTCAGGGACAGCGAGGGACGCCATCCCGAGCCCAGGTCCCGGGGTCCTGCCAGAACGCTGCTAAGTTGGCGCCCAGGGTCCGGCATGCACCTGAGCGCCTGGGCGGCGGCGCTGCACCTGCGGGAGACGCCGGGCTCTCCGTGCCGAGGGCCCGATGCGCGCGCCTGGTAAAGATGCCCCATCCCCAGATATTCAGAAAGCACAGAGCACACGGGAGAAGATGCTTGCTCCAGGTGCTGACAAGGGAGTGCCACTACAAAGGTGTCACGTCTAATGTCTGTCCATCCTGCTGCCAGCGGCGCTATAAAACCCAGGTGCGTGAGTGCCCTAACCCGGCCCCAGAGGAGCGGGGAGAGCCGAGGGGGGCCCAGAGCCTGAGGGCCAGAGTCAAGGGTCAGCGTCAAGGGCTGGCCGCTGCAGTCACCTGCCCCTCGCCAAGGCCTCTGCTCCAAGCCACCCACTAACGCCCTCCACCAGAGCACGCCCTGGGGTCCCTTTAGATCTGCTCGCTCACGTCGCTCCCGCCGAACGGCCAAACGCCCCCTCCCGAATGACTGCCTGGGTGACACGACCCGGGGCAGGGAGCCGCCTGTCAGAGAGGACGTCCCCGCAGCGCTGACACACAAAAGGTCACACCCAGGGCAAGAACGCACCCCAGGGTATTCTGGGAAGCACGGTGCGGACAGGTTTCCCGCGCCCCCTTCTCCACGGCTGTTTTTCAAATCTGTGAAGCAAACACACGGACATCCTGACACCAATATTCAAAAGCAAAATACGGGTCAGGGAAATTCCAAATTCCAAAAACCAAGAGCGAGTGCCCTCTAGTGGCCCCGCGCACTCGTTCCCGGAGGGCGATGAGTGGGCCTCTGCTCCCTACCTCGTAATTCTCCGGGGGACACAAAAAAGATAATTCATAACAGAGAGCCAAAGTCCCTCACTTAACGTGACAGCCGCATGTCATCGAGATTTCCAACAGCACCGTGTAAGCTGGTAAAATATCGAAGGAGGAAAAGTTTCCATCACCGGTTAAACACGAGTCATATTTAAGTCTCTTGTGTCGGGTCCTGGGAGGCCAGGTCTTCAAACGCGTGGAATCTGGGATGAAGGCATGAAGACAGCGATAAATCCAAATTAGACAAACCAAACGCAATCGGGTTCCATCCAGGCAGACCCGCGGGTCCCCCGATGCTGGCGGAGGATGGACGGCGTTGCCACCACACGTCGGGTCTAGATCGGATTCTTCCAGCAATCCGTCTGCACGGATGTAACGGTCACTCTCCTAGTGAAAAACTCAGAGGGCACATACCCTGCACGTCCAGCTAGGGCCCGGTGAGCACTGCACGGGGAGCACACGGCCTCACCCGGGCGTCCAGAGAGATGTCCGTCCACTGGCTAACAGCATCACCTCGAGCCCGAAGCGAGCGGTCTCTGTGGGGAGGGGTCCCCTGCCCCCTGAACCTCCACCACATGCCTGGAGCCCAGGAGTGTCCGGCTTCCCACGGGCACTGCTCTGCGCCCGGCTGTCCTCGGAGAGCTGGAGACAGCGGGGTCCGGGGGACAGGCCGGCTCCCACGGGTCTGCGTCCTCACACGGCACAAAAGGGGCAGGACTGCTGACACCTGCGCATTCGAACGTCGCAAAGTGCAGGAAGAGCTGGCCGAAGCTGGGATGCCACCGCGCAGCAGAAGTGGCAGAGAGCCAGGGAAAGAGCTGGGACTTGGACCCGCAGGTGACGTGTCTGCCGGTCCCACCCTGACTCCACACTCTCTTGGGAGAGCAGCGCCCACGGCTGCCGGTTGGGCACCAGCCCCTCCCGGCCCTTACCGTGCGGATAAAGGCAGGGGTGCGGCAGGGGCTCCCGTCAGGACTGCGGTGAGCGTGCGCACGGAGGTTCTTTCTGCTGGGACTGCTAAGCCCCGGGATACCCTCAGAGCTCCTGGGTCACTACGTGGAGAAACTCCTCCCGCTGGGCAGCCAACAACAAGAGAGCTTAAGGGTGAGGGGACGAGATGAGGGAGGCGGACGGACAGACAGACAGACAGACACCGCTCGAGGGCCAGCACGCAGCGGGCCTCACAGCGGCTCTGCGAGCACGCGCTGAGGGCTTTACTGGGTCAGAACCAGAGGGGGACACACGGCCCCTCGCGTGAGATGTTCCAGGGACGTCCTCGGCGTCGAACAAACGCCCACACCGAAATCTGCACCTCTTCAGGGGAGTACTGCTCCCCACCCCGAAAATGCCCACACCCTCGTCCCCAGAACGTCACTGTGACACTCCACTGCCAGGGATTCCAGCCGCCGAGTGGGAGGGCCGTCCTGGATGACCGGCGGGGCCCGACGCGATCACAGTGGGCCTTGTCAGTGACAGGGAGGCACAACGATCAGAGTCAGACAGAGACTCGGAAACCCTACGTCGCTGCCTTGGAAGGCGGGGAGGGGCCGCAGGCTGCGGCCTCCCCTGGAGGCTGGAGAGGATCCTGCCCTGAGCCTCCTGGAGGAACCTGCCCCCACTCCCCCGACGCCCCGCCCAGACATCTCCTCTAGCCCATGAGACCCAGTTCTGACTTCTGACCTCCAGAACCGTAAGACACTAAGTCCACGGCGTTTTAGGCCACTCTGCATTTACGGTAGTTTGTTATGACGAGAATAGTAAAGTAATACACTCGCCTGTAATCTGTCCGTCCATCACACTCTTTAGTGCGTCTCGTACCTATCTCTGCCCTGATGGCACGCTGTTCCAGCTGCTGTGACTCTGTGACGCGTCTGCAAGGCAGGAAGGTGAAGCTGCTTTCCTTCCTCGAAATCACTCTGGCTATTCCTGACTATGCAGTTTTTTTAGCTAAAAACAAAGGAATTTATCTTACAGTAAATAAATGCAACGCACAAGGGAGAGACATCCCAGCAGAGAGCATGAACCACGACTCGAAGTCACGAGAACACCCGGCAGGACTGATGGATCACAGGAGCCCAGCGCAGCCGAGAAAACTCTCAAAACCACTGGGCTCCCAGGCCTGGGGGCGGAGGATGCCAGCAGCCTAAAAACCAGGAGCGGCGGGCAAAGACTTCTACTTCTGGCCAAGACGGAATAAACGCATGGTGGCCAGATCCACCCTCCTGTCTGAAACAAATTTTTAAAAACTGACGAAATATAGAAAACAACAGGTTTCATGATGTTAGAATCCAGGCAACAGAGGACAGCGTCCTGGGAGACCCGAACCAAAGGAAGTGAGCCCTGCAGTGGCCGAGCCTGCGGGTCACGGTGCAGGGAGACGGGACACGGGGGACCCCTGATGGAGAAGACAGAGCTGAGGGTCCAAGAAGACCAAGGAAGTCGAGTTCGTAGGGCCCAGTGTCAGACAGGACAGGTGCACAGAGAGCGAGCTCGGGTCACTTACAGAGGGTCCCCTCCAGAATTCAGCAGGTGACTGATGAGGAGGGTGCCCAAGGCTGGGGGCAGAGCCGCCGGACCAGGACCCGGTGCTCACACGGGGCCAGAAACAGGCCCCTTCCACAGGCCAGACCGGTGAACCTCGGGGAAGACGCAAAACAGACCCCGGCACGGAAACTACAGCATCTGTGAGGAAAAACACCGTGGCCGGTGCGAACAGCCGATCGGACGCTGCGGAAGAAGGAGTGAGTGGCCCTGAAGACACAGCTACGGAAACTGACATGCGTGTGACTGGGAGCCACAGAGGAGAAGGAGAGAGAGAGAGGAAACTGGAGAAAACATCTGAAGAAATAATGGTGAAAATTTTTCCAAAAGTGATGAGAACTGCAAACCAGGAAATCCAAGAATCTCCATGAAGCCCAAGCAAAAACCCAGTCAGCATACAATTCTGGGAAGTGGAGGGAACGGCAGACTGGGCTAAAACCCCAGCTCCGCCCACAACCACACACCAGGCAGCCGGGAAGGTGAGACCCAAGCCCGCAGCCCCCCGGCAGGCACGCGCCCGAAGCAGCCAAGTGACAGGGCTCTCCCACCGCCGCACGGAATCAATGCCATTAGAAGGTCTTCAAACGCACCAGCTACTTCTTCCCAGCACCATGACGGCTCCCTAAACTGAACACATGTGAGCTCGTTTCCAGGGAAGGTCACTGTATCCTCCCCGCAGGGCCAGCTGTACAGGTGCGTCCTCCGAAGACCCCGTCTGGTCGGGCATTTCCACAGACGGGGGTGAACCACACTAACTACACCTCACCACTGGTCTTTCATCGGTGACTTAATCAAAACTATTCGATCACAACATTTACCTATTTTTATAAGCTGGGATACTCTCTTTCGTGCTTACCTTTCTTAGAGGTTAGAATTTGTTTCATTTTTAAAAGGTAACAATGAATCTATGTCAAGGAAGGAAAGATACTAGACTTTCAGGGGAGAAAGGGTGGGGAAATAAACTAGACCCCTGTTTAGTATTTTTAAACGATACATTCTAAGCTTCCGATCCATTCCGCTTTATCAAGTAGGCCTGCAAACGCTCTAAAGGGACTCGCACAGAAAATACAAGGCTTCTGCCCACCACGCCCACCACTGCACGGACTCCACCAGACAGCCCGGCCACGCCTCCAGGGCGAGTGGTGGGATACTGTCGACGGACACGCTGGTGGGAAACAGCAGTGCTGACCGCAGTCTGCTGAGCACGGCACTCAAGAACTGAAAGAACCAAACAACGAAAACCATGACCTGAACTGCCTTTTTGAAAAGGAGGAAAATACTTAATGATGTGGTTTGTCCCAAAGCAACTGACTATACATCTAGTACCTGAATGTCTTCAGAGATGCCAGAAAGCCCTGGAAGGCCAGGCGGACGGTGGCCAGTGCATCAAGTTCCAGGCCAAAGAAGGAAGTGGGCAAATTTAATTCTTAAAAAATTAAATTCATCAAGACCAGTTTCCATAAACTAGAATCTCAACTCATAAAAACTCAGTCCCACACAAGTCCCAGACTCACCGGCGACTCTGCCCCGGCACCCAGGACCCTCTGCCTGCCCCCACCCCGGCACCTGCGACCCTCTGCCCCGGCACCTGGGACCCACTCTCTGCCCCGGCACCCGGGACCTGCTCTCTGCCCCGGCACCCAGAACCCTCTGCCCACCCCCACCCCAGCACCCAGAACCCTCTGCCCGCCCCCACCCCGGGAACCCAGAACCCTCTGCCTGTCCCCACCCTGGCACCCGGAACCTGCTCTCTGCCCTGGCACCCGGGACCCTCTGCCCGCCCCCACCCCGGCACCCAGAACCTTCTCTCTGCCCCGGCACCCAGGACCCTCTGCCCCGGAACCCAGGACCCTCTGCTCGCCCCCACCCCGGCACCTAGAACCCTCTCTCTGACCCAGTACCCAGGACCCTCTGCCCCGGAACCCAGGACCCCACTCTCCGCCCCGGCACCCGGGACCCTCTGCCCGCCCCCACCCCAGCACCCAGAACCCTCTCTCTGCCCCGGCACCCAGGACCCTCTGCCCCGGAAACCCAGGACCCCACTCTCTGCCCCAGCACCCGGGACCCTCTGCCCATCCCCACCCCAGCACCCAGGACCCGCTCTCTGCCCCGGCACCCAGAACCCTCTGCCTGCCCCCACCCCGGCAACCGGAACCTACTCTCTGCCCCGGCACCCGGGACCCACTCTCCGCCCTGGCACCCAGGACCTGCAGCCAAGACACCGGCAAGTCCTCCCTGGACACTGAGTGGCACCCGTCAGGAGGATGGGTGAGAACTAAGCTCCCCTCTGCGAGCTTACAGATTTGTTCATTCCCAACTTCCTATCTAAGAGACTAACTTCCTGTGATCTAGAACATTCTTTCAGCCGGCATGACCTCTAGAGCCCCAGGCCAGGGCTCAATGCCCGCCCTGCAGAGTGAACTTCAATGCCCCTCCGACATCACCCCTGCTCTCCACCGCTGGAGGGGCTCTCAGCCGGACGCTGGCCCGGGAATCCCTAGGCAGAAGCCACGAGGCCCTGCCCACCGGGGGCCGGGCCGGCCGGACACAAGGCCGGCAGCCGCAGTCACTGGCTCGCCACCTGCACGCGCGCAGACACGCTGCCGCCCCCGGGAAGGACGCCGCTCTGCTGGCAGCCCTCGCTCCCTTTCTCACAGGCGCTGAGAGCGGACCCCCACCCCCGGGCCGGGCTTCGAGTGGATGGAAAGCTCCGTCAGAACAGCAAACGCATGACACGCTAACGGCACAACACAGAGGCGGCGGCCCGCGGCTCTCAGCCGAGCTCCGACTCTTAGGCCCGCGTCTGCAGGACCCCCAGGCCAAGGGCCCCCTTCTAGGTCACCAGCACAGCCTTCCACAGGCCTCTGGCCAGGGAGCTCCGAGTGACAGGTGACGCCCTGCCAGGCCACCTCTGTCAATGTCCAATCCTATACCTCCGCATTGAGCAAAAGCTCGACCAACCGGCTCAAATTTAAGCAATCTTTGGCGATTCTCAGCTAAACATTATTGTGCGGGACCAAGTCTGTCTCCTCAGGGACAGATGGAAGTCACGCTGTGTGCTCCAAAAGTCACTTCTCTGCAAACACTTACTTGCAGGGGCCGCGGGTGGCTTCCTGGAGGGCTGCGGCTCTGCCCCCGGGTCGCGGCCGTGCCCTGGCGGTGCGTCCAGGTGTCCCTCGGGGCTCAGCGAGTACTGGAACTGGACCGTCCCCGACTCCACCTGCTTCACCTACGAGTGACACAAGAGCGTGGCAGCCACCCCCCTTCGTCAGGCCCTCCTGTTACAGCTCACCCGAAACGAGTCCCCGGCCCCGAGGCCCGTGTGAAACGGGATGCCTGAAGCCGCTGCTCTGAGATCAGAATCGCGTCACTTTCCGAGCAGACAACAATCGCCCTTGGCATTCAAAGCCCAGACGACCACACTAGCACCGAATGGCTCTTTCACACATAGAAACCACATCTCCCCGGTTTTGAAGGTGTTTTTAACAAATCTGTGCAAAACCGACCCGTTACATTTTGGTGTATAGTTCAGTTTAACACATGTAGCCATGACCGCAAGCAGGGCACAGAGCAGCTGTCACCCAAACACCTCATCACGCCGCCCCACGTAGCCACCCCGCCCCCGCCAGGCCCGGCCCGGCCCAGCAGTCACGGGATCTACAATTTTCGGGACCGGCTCCCTGCACTCAGCACAAGGGGGTGAGATTCATCCAGGCAGGAGTAGGTATCAATATCGTCCCGTTTCCCCGTATTCCGCTGCACGATGCTCGAGGTTTATTCGTCCGTTCGGCCCATTTGAGCGCAGCGGGGCCGTCTTCGGCGTGGGGGGTTACGAACGCCTGGGTGCACGTTTCTGAGTGGACGTACACCTTCGCTTCTCTCACAACAGGACTGCTGGGCCGTGTGGCACGTGTGTACTCGCCCTGCAGGACACCAGGGCTCACTGCCAGACCGTTCCAGTCCGTGATGTGCGTGCCGACCCTCGCCACCCGCGCTGCACGGTGCTTGCCGCTAGTCACCGCTTTATTCTAAGTCCCAAAACTGCGGGGCGTGATTCCTCCAACTTCACTGCTCCTGTCCAAACTCTTAACTCTTCTAACTCCTCTGCCTCTGTATAAATTTTGGGGTCAGTTTATCTGAAAAAAAAAATCCCGCTGGGATTCTGGTTAAAATTACGTCATCTATTGATGAATTAGGGGAGAATAATACCTTTATCATGTGGAGTCTTCCCATCCATACAGACGTGTCTCTCCATTTACCCAGTTCCTCTGTGATTTCACCCAAGAGTAACCACAGCCCACAGTGACATGCAGCCAAAGGACCGTGCGAGTTTGCAGCAAACGGCTCCTGTAGGCGTTGTGTTAGATTTCTTCCGTTGAGGGAAAGGCTTTGTAAATAATACTGTTGTTGTTGTTTTTTATTTTGCTTTTCAACTTTTCACTGCTAATACACAGAAATGATTGGTTTTTCTATCGTAAGCTCCTATTGTATCCTGCAACCTTGATAAAGCCACTTATTCATTCTAACAGGGTTTCTTCACAGATTCCTTGGGACCTTCCACAGACAGCTTCCTGCTGTCGGCAAGCAAGTACTGTTTCTCTTCTCCCTTTCCAACCCGCATGTCTTTAATTTTGTCTTCTTGCCTTAATGCCCTGGCTAGGACTTCAGCTACGAATCTGGACAAAATTCTGAATGCTGAGTGGACATCCCTCGCTTGTCCCTGATCTTAGGGGACCACGCTCAACCTCTCACGCTTGGTAGGATGCTTCCCGGTGGGTTTGTGTGGGTGCCATCAAACAGGAAGGGGGGGTTCTCTTCCACTCCCAGTTTGCTCACAGTTTTTGTCATTAATCAGCGTTGAGTTGTGTTAAATGCCCTTTCTGTGCCAATTGCTGTGATCATACAGTTCACCTTCTTTAGGCTATTATCATGGTGAATTTATTGAGTTTTAAAACAAAAAGAGCTTTGCATTTCTGGGACAAACTCCCACCTGGCCATGGTGTCTTCTTTCCATATTGCTGGATTCCATTTGCTAGAGTTTGGTTGACGATGTTGCATCTGTGTCCAGGAGGGACGCACGTCCACAGTCTTCTCATGCTGTCTCTTTCTGGTCTTGTTACCCGGAGAGCACAGCCTCGTCACATGGGTTGGGAATTGTCCCCATCCTTCTATTTCCTGGGAGAGACTGTATAAAATTTCTATTATCTCTTCTCTAAGTAGAATTCACAGTGAACAGGCTTGGATTTGCCTTTTTTACAAGTGTTCTAACCACGAATTCAGTTCCTGTGATTGCTACAGGACTGCTCAGGTTGTCTATTTCATCCCGGGTGAGTTCTGATCATTTCTGGTTTAAGATAAATGGATCCATCTCATCTAAACTGCCAAACTTACGGGCAAAGAGTTGTTCACAGGATTCTTTGACCGTCCTTCTGACACCTGCGGGCCCGGCAGTGACGGTCCTTCTCCCGCTCCTAACATCAGCAATCTCTGTCCTGTCTTGTCGTCGGTCTTGCTGGGCGTTTATCAATTTTATTAATCTTCTCAAGGAATCCATTTTGGGTTTCATTGATTTTCTCAATTTTTGTTCTCTGTTGTTCTCTGTTTTCGATTTCATTGATTTCTGCTCTTTGTTACCAACTCTCTTCTGCGGCTTTGGGGTTGTTTTGCTCTTCCCCTGAAGGGGGCAGATACGACTACCGAATAGAGACCTTTGTTCTAACGCAAGCGCTGAATGCTGTAGGTTTCCACAGAAGCACACGTCGGCTGCATCCTACACTTTCTGATACGCTACATTTTCCCTTTTGTTCTGTCCAAAACGTCCTCTGTTCTTCGGGAGGCTTCCTCTTGGAGTCGGGGATTTGGAAACGTACTGTTTACTCGCCAGGTCCTAATGCTTTTTAATCTCATCTTCCTTGTTGATTTCTGCTTTAATTCTGTTATGACCGTGGACTGTCACCTGTATAATTCCAATTCCTCAGAAACCATGACGGTGTTTTATGGCCCAGGACACGGTCTAGCTTGCCGCGTGTCCCCTGTGCCCTGGGAAAGGGCGTGTGCTCCGCTGACGTTGGGCGCGGGATTCTGTAGACGGCATCTCGATCCAGACGGTCCTTCGGTTCTTCCATGCCCTTGTCGATCTTCTCGGTGCTTCCCGGCTCACGGAGAGCGGTGCTAAAGTCTCCGACCACAACCGTGAGTCTGTCTGTCTTCCCTTCACTGCTGTTAGTTTTTGCTCATTTTGAATCTCTCTGTCAGATGCACACACTTTTAGGATGGCTGTGTCCTCTTGGGGAGTTGACTCTTCTGTCACATGTAAAATCCTTCCTAATTCCTGGAAATTTCCTTTGCTCCAAAGTCCACTTTGCCTGGTGTTGATACAGCTCCTCTTTTTTTTTTTTTTTGAATTAGTGTTTGTAGGAAATGTTTTGGTGTCTGTTGAGTGTCTTTTCTCTGAAAGTTGATATTTTCCTGGTTCTCTGCATGTCAATTAAGTTTAGATAATATCCTAGACATTTTGAATATTATGAGACTCAGAGTCTCGTTTAAACCCTGAGGTGCATGCTGAGGCACCTGGATGGCTCGGCTGGTTGAGCATCTGGCTCTTGATTTCAGTGCAGGCCATGATCCCAGGGTCGTGGGAGCCAGCCCCACATGGGGCTCTGTGCTAAATGTGGAGCCTGCTTGGGGTTCTCTCTCTCTCTCTCTCTCTCTCTCTCTCTCTCTCTCCCCACCCCCATTCCCTCTCTCTCTCTTTAAAAAAAATTTTTTTAAAAAGATTAAATCCTATGAAGCATGTTGCCATTTCTGTGCAGTTGAGAATCAGCCCCATGTGTTCAGGCCACAGTTCCCAGCCAGCCCTGCGGGTGTCGTGAAATCCGTGCAGTGCTACTCGGGCCCCTCCTGCAGGCGGTCCACCCAGGGCAGCCCTGGGACGGGGCTGGTGGTCTGGCCACAGTCGTTCTCGAGGCCTCTGGTGTGCTGCTCAGGGCGCAGCCTGAGGGTTAACCCAACATTTCTTAAGCAACATTATGGGGTTGCTTCCCAAGCCCCTCCTTCTTCCTGGCCCCCCAGTACTGTCCAGCTCCCTTTACGACCCCTAGGCCAGACCCTGTGTGCTGTGCACTTCTGGCGACAAACAGCCCCTGAATCCGAGGCCACAAAGTGGGAGGACACAGTGGTTCTTTAAAGAGTGCGGGAGTGTATCAGAGAGCTAACGTTCTCGCCTGTCATTATCGGAGGTCAATAAATAATGCCTAAAACGGCTCAACTAAGAAACAGCAGTAGCAGCATTAATATTTGGAAACAAATACCGTACGTCACCACTAAGAGCTGGAAGTGGCTGCCTCTGGAGATAGACACTTTTTTTTAAAGACAATTATTTGCTCATAAGAAAATTGCGAGACTTGTTTAGGAAAGAAAACATAATCATAACACACTGCCCTTACCTTCACAGTCAGTAACGCTGAAATAATCATAACACAAACCCTCAGACTTACTTAGTCAAAAATTATGGGATGTTTACAACACCTATATTTTCCTCTGATTAATAATCGGCCACTTCCTCTTACCTGTGAGTTCATGGGGTCAGGGATACTCTTCCAAGACTGTATACGGGTGCTCAATAAAATCTCACTGAATGGGGGTGCCGGGGTAACTCGGTCGGTTGAGTGTCCGACCCTGGGTTTCGGCTCAGGTCATGATCTCACGGTTCTTGAGACTGAGCCCCGCATCGGGCTCTGTGCTGACAGTGCACAGCCTGCTTGGGATTCTCTCTCTTTCTCTCTCTCTCTGCCCCCCACCCCCGCTCACACACTCTCTCTCTCAAAATAAATAAATTTCTAAAAATTTAAAACTGAAATAAGAAGTTCCCTGAATGGATGAGTTGGAGGAAGAGTGACAGGGTGCAGGGGTGGAGATGAGGCGCGCCCCAGCCCGCGAGCGATCCGCCTGGCTGGACGCCGGCACTGCTAGAAGACAGGCAGGAGGAAGCAGAGGAGGGGGCGGAATGACGTCTGTGACCAGACTGGGCCCGTTATGTCAGGTGATTACATGTGTCTAGAATAGCGGCCCTCACCCAGGTGCAGCTTTGCTCCTGGGAAACATTTGGCGACGTCTGCGGACACCTCGCTCACAGCTGGGGGCGTGCCCCCGGCATCTAGCGGGCAGAGGCCGGGGCCAGAGGCAGGCACCCCGCTGCCCAGGAGGCCCCACAGCACAGCACTGTCGGGCCCAAAGTGTCAGCAGCGCAGGGGTTGAGAAACGCCAGCTGGAAGGGAGAGTCCTTGGGACGAAATGGCAGTAAGGATGGGTGTGCGTCCTCAAGAGAGTCTAACCCCACGATGCAGCTTACACACTTGGAGAGTGCAGGAAACACAGGGGCAGGACAGGCTAAAATTAGATCGAATAAGTATTTATTTAAGCACATTCGTGTACCCACACAGAGAGAGAGGGAGAGAGAGAGAGGCCATGGCTTCAGGATTTCCACTGGCAATTTTATAACAAGGGCTCAGACGGGCCCGCAGGGGGCATGCGGCAACATGTGGCCCCGTCACGAGACGCCCCCGGAGCAGGAAAAGCTGCGCGGTCGGCGGCTCCCTCATCCGGGTCCCCGGGGCATCGCCCGCACACAAAGAACAACACTGAAAATGAGGTTCGTCGCTAGAGTCGGCACACAGACGACGTGCCGAAATACCGCGGCGTGGCCCCTTCCCTGAGAAAAATGACTCAACTGGGCTCTGAGGTTCCCGGCTGCACCGCTGAAGCGGGAACGCGAGCGGGAGACCCGAGGGCCCCGGCCCCGACACAGGCATCAGGCGGGCTCCAGGCGTCAGCCAGAGGCGCCCCAGGTCCCTGCTGCCCATCCCGTGAGGGTGCTGGTGGGGAGGGGGAGGCGGGGGGCGAGACCCCTCACACACGCTTCACCTGGCCCTGCCCCCCTTTGACCTGCGTCCTCTACTGGGGTCCAGAGAACACTTCATTCCAAACATGGATTGTTAAAGCTCCCGTAGTGGCCTGCCCGCCACACACAGCCAGAGAGCGCCAAGGGCCAGGGCACGAGCGGCAAGTCACACGGACGGGCCGGGCTGGACGCCGACACCCGGCTCCAGCCACAGCCCGAAGCCCATCCTCCGTGGCAAAACGTTCCAACGGTCCTTTTTCAAAAGACAAGTACAGGTGCACCCGGGTGGCTCAGTCAGTTAAGCATCCGACTCGTGGCCTCAGGTCATGATCTCACGGTTCATGAGTTCGAGCCCCACATCGGGCTCTGTGCCAACAGCTCAGAGACTGGAGCCTGCTTCGGATTCTGTGTCTCCCTCTCTCTCTCTGCCCCTCCCCTGCTCGTGCTCTGGCTCTTTCTCTCTCTCCAAAATAAATAAACATTAAAAAAAAATTTTTTTTAAAAAAAAGACACACACAGCACAGAAGTGGGTCTTGTTACGCGGTGTGTACAAACAAGGGTCACAGGCCACCTTGCGCGACTGACATGTCGACGGTGCATCGGAAGCCCTGAGATGAGACCAGCTTCGGGGAGTTCACGGCCGACTATGACTCGGCAGTCACACCTGTCTCTTAAGGGCATATCCGTGACAGGAGAAATTCTGCTCACGGCGCAGCCACAAACAGACCCGTCACCTGCTGGTGTTGAGAACGTGGGAGCCTGCCAGCAGCTCACGGGCCAAGACTCACACTCTCGCGAGCTCCTCAACAACTTACCTCTTCGGAGCTCATGCGGGTGGGGGGTACTTTATAGACCAGATGGCGCGAGGGGTTGGGCCGGATCCCACCCTGCAGAGGTAAGATCACCTTCCCGGAGCCGGCTTCCGGCAAGGGGTTCCAAACAGCCCAGCGGACTGTGTGCATGCACGCCACGCTGGACAAAGAGGTGACCGAGGACGCCTGGAAGGGAGACAAAGCACACGGGCGCGTGAGTGACCACCAAACCCGGCTCACCAACACCAGGGGGCAGTGCCGCCAGGCAGGGACCCGTCCAGCAGGAGGAGGGCACCACACGGAAGCTGGGGGGCAGGGAAGCAGCCGCCCACCTGGAGCACCCCCCCCAACCTAACCAGCACCCTCCTCCTCACGGGTCCCCTTTCTGGCTCAAAGCAGCCGCGGCTTTTGTTTTAGAGACCAACGCCATCTCCTGGCCTTTCCAGTTCCCAGGAGGCTCTTCCTGCAGGTTTGCAGGCACGCTGTACTCGCCCACATCTGCCCAAAGCCATTAGGAAAACACTAGGAAGGAGGCTTGGGCTGTGATAGGGAACTCGGTGAAACAATGAAGAATGCACGTGGACATTCGATTCAGGATTATTTACACACACTTTCTGCAGCCGAGTCAAGTTCATGACGAAGGCACGTTGTATCCATGTGACTCCACGTGCCTGAGAACCGCCTTCTCTGTCACTGGCCGAGTGAAAGCAGTGAGGACGCTACGGAAAACCCAGCATCGGGGAAGAGTCGTTTTCTCAGAAGGGGTCTGAGGGCTTGAGTCGGCAGGGTTTTAATGGCACCACTTCCCTCCATGCACGAAGAAGAAAGAACAAACCCCACTCCGGGCCCCGGTGAGGTGGGAGAACCCCTACCGGCTGGGCGGTGAGACAAGGCAAGGTCAGGAAGTCTGGCTCTGACCGAGCCCGACGGGCAGAAGCCACAGGCTCCCTGGGAGGCAGCACGTCGGGACCCAGGAAGGCAAATTCTCAACCAGGGACCACGGGGCACTTGCGAGTAGGTGGGACGGGGAGCCCAGGAAGGCCTTCCCAGCCCAAGAGCGCAGCGACCCTCACCAGGGGCCCAGTGACACAGCCCAGACCCGCGGCCGCAGCCCCGCCTTCCTGCCCCGACTCCCGGCCTGGCTGGTCGCGGGGGAGGAGCGGATCCTGACAGCGGCAGGCGGTAACTGGAGCACGAGCACGGCCCCCACGTCTAACGCTCTCCTCACGGGCAGCGGCAGCCATCCGTGCCCCCCTGTCATGAGGACGGGGGCTCCGTGTGGTCCCTGGGCAACCGAGGGAGCCGAGAGCCTCTGCCACCTAGACCGCCAGCCACACGCACTAACCCAGGCAGCCCAGTTCGGGCCACAGCGACGGGGAGGGCGGGCAGCCCATGTGGAGGGGGCCTCGCGCTCTCGGAAAGGAAGGGAGGCCCACGCCCCGTCGGCGATGGTGAAGGACGTGGTCCCCAAGGAGAAGACAGCCAGGGGGCCGCTGGCACGGCTGCGTCCAGCAGAGCGGCCGGGGCTCCCGGTGGACACCACTCACTTGCTGGGCACGGGCGAGCAGCCACACCGTTGTCCTGGCCAGGAGTCGACGGCACTTGGGTCCGAAGTCACACACACACGAAAGGACTCTGGCTGGAGCGCGACGCAGATGGCTCGATGGTGAGCGAGGCCACACCGCGGCCGGGGGTAGGTGTGAACAGCTCGTCTCTCCGGACTGTCCCCTTGCCAGCTGGTCTCCCCTTCTGCGTATCCCTCGGTCACGTGGGGATAAATGTCCAGTCAGCGTCGGGCCCTGAATTAATCTCTCCCGGAGGCCCCATCATTAGTGAACCAGCCTCGCTGCAGGGGGCCGTTCTGACCTTTTAATGGAGCTGAACTTCAGACACCAGCTGGGCTACCTCCACCTCTGCCCTGGCCACAGGGGGGTCACAGGGGTGACCGGCGATTTGGGTCCCTGCCGACTGAGCGAGAAAAACAGCCGCATCCTGGAAGTACGAGGAACCAGCAGAGCAAGAAGCCCAAGTGTGTGACTCCGTGGCCCTCCGACGCGTGTCGGCCACGAAGACGATGCCTGCGGCTCCCCACCCCAGTGACGCAAGCCGGACCCCGCCGGCTGACGACAGGGACGTGAACCGGTACCAAGCAGCTATAAACCCACTGCCCTTTAAAAACAAAACACTGTACGTGTGTCGGCAAAACCGGCCGCGACGAAAACTACCCGGAGCCAGTCGTGTCTGGACTACTTCTCTGAACAGTCGTCTCCTCTGAGATCCAGTCTATTATGGGATCGAAAATAAAATAAAACATGCATCCAAGTTCCCACCCTCTTTGTGCAAGTCCTTCTGGTTTAATCTTTCAAAACAGGTGATTCCGATACACACTCTCCCAATTTCCCGGTTCCTTCGGTTTCCTGGTCCCCAGTCGACAGAGCTCTCCTCTGCGCAGCGTACTGGTCAGTTCTACGCATGCCCAGCTTCCCTCACTCGTGTTTCTAACGGCTCAGACAAGAAGAGATGGTTAGCAAGTCACCGATCACTCCTTTGTAAAGATTTCTGCGACAGTTAGGGCCCGGTGGCAATTCAATTGCCATTTATTAGCCTGTGGTCCCTCTCACCAGGCCGGGGTGACACCTGCAGGCGGCAAAGGCCCCCACACTACGCCCCTCAACTCCCCCCAGCGCCAGCCCCAGGCTCTGAGGAGGTCGGGGGCATCCAAGCAGGTGGGCAGAGCGACAGCAGCTATCCAGTCGGTCAACACAACGAGGCTCCTCCCCTCGGTGAACTCCAGGGGCCGAGAGAAGATCGGTTTAACTTCAGAGCGTCTTACCCTGCCCAGGGGGGTCTGACTTCATGAAAAGAAGAAAAAAAACTATATCACATTGCTCCCACTGAGACTTTTAACTGTAAGGCAAACAACATAGGAGAGGCCAAAGGAATACTCGTGGAAGGTGAGCCAGGTTTGCTGTGGGGAAGGGCCGCGCCGACAGTCACCAGGCAAAGCCCAAACAGAAAAGACACCTGCCCCCTGGGAAGGCCGCAGTCCGGGCTCCCCGAAGTGGGCTCAACAGCGGCCTCCAAAAAATACGTTCACATCCGAGGCCCTGAGCGCTGTGACCGTGACCTAATTTGGAAAAGGGGGCCATGCACATGGACTCAATTACTGAGATTAGGGGATCTAGGTTATCCAGCCGGACCCGAAATCAATGACGAGCAGGACAGAAAGACAGTGGAGACAGACGGAGGGAAAGGCACGGAGGGAAGGCCGTGCGCAGGAGAAGGCAGGAGCTGTGCCATGAGACAAGGGCCGCCAGCAGCCGCCAGAACCCAAACGAGCCGGGAAGGACCGTCCCTGCAGCCTCGGAAGGGAAGCCCGCCCCGCCTGCACTGGCTTCGGCCTAGCGGAACTGATCCTGGATCCGAGGCCTCCAGACTGTGGCAGAATAAATGTCAATTGCTTTGAGACACACACGGTTCGTGGCAATTTGTTCCGGCAACCCCAGGAAATGAACGAAGTCCCCCTGGCTTCCGTCCTCAGACCAACTCAAAAGTCACCTAGAGTCCAGTAACAAGTTCATGTTATTTCACGAGGGTGATTTTCTCCAGGTTTTCAGGGAGACCTCTCTCCTCCTGCCCCAGGCTCCTGGCCAGCCACCAGACTCAGGGCCTGGCCGCACTGCAGAGGTGACAGCAGCACCTGTTTGGGGGGCGGGGGGAGGTCCCCGCCCCTGACGCTGAGCTGGGCCCGAGGGACGACCCTGGGATGCTGGGGTGAACACGAATGAGAAAACAAACTTGTGTCAAAGGGCCTCCCAGTGTCCCCAGGATCAGCCGAGTCACAGCGGGACGAGGAAGCCAGAAGAAACGAGACGACAGAGACGTCACAGCTGAAGGAGGGGTGGGAGGCCAGGCCCTAGGCTGAGTGCAGGTAAGTTGTGCCCCAAGAACGCCCACCACCAACGCAGGCGGCAGGGACCAGGGAACGGCCTCCGGAGGGGCAGGAACCTCGGCCCGCATGACTGGCGGGCACACTCGAGCAGCCAGAGCGCGACAAGGAGCGAGGTCGGCTGTGGGTGACTCGCTCCCCGGCGTCCTCCTTGAAGGACGCAGAGTCCTCGATCCCTGAGGCAGACGGCACGAGGCCACCCAAGGTGAGGAGTCGGGAGACAGACGCCCAGAGCCTGGGTGACGCCACCGGGCAGAGCGCAGGCTCACAGGACAGGTGTCACCCTCCCGGAGTCCTGCTTCCAGAAACGGATCAATTAGATGCCAAAGCCCTTTGCAAATCTGACAGACGGAGAGCCTGCAGCTGCTGCGGGCCCGCTGCCTCCGCACGCACGCACGCACGGCAGAAAAGGAAACCCAACGACGCAGAGTTAAAGTCACTTAGTCTCCCCACGGAGGACACGGTAGATGCCATTTAAAGCACAGGAATCTTCGATAGGTGACATACTCATTTCATTCCACGGAGCAAAGGAATTATTTCTGAGCAGACACGTGAGCAGTGGACATCAACGGGAGTGTGGTTTGAAGGAAGTCCCGTAACCTGGGGCGAGTCTCCATCCCCGCTGAAGGGGTCGTAACACTCTGGACCCCTCTCCGCAGAAAAGGTGTCACCTGACAGTGAATGCAAGCAGCACCGGCGACACGGCCCTGAGCCTGGAGCTGGGCCCCGAGTCCCCGCAGGCAGCGCCTTCGCCTTCGCACGTGCGTCCGCGGGAGAACCTGGCCCTTGCCTTGCTCTGCTCCCTCCCTCTCCTCCCACAGAGCCCTTGGTGGAGGGGCTCAGGCTTGGCGGCCTGGCATGCCTTCTGGGGGCACAGCCCCCTCCACCTCTCGGGGCCAGGTCCCTCCCCCAGGTCAACAGGGGACTGTGTGCTTTGGAGCAGCCGCCGCTCCAGGGAAGGGATGTGTGGGAGGCCAGGGCCCGTCCCGGGGCGAGGGGGCCCCCAGGGGCCGTGAGAGAAGGCGGCTCTCTTCCGGAGTCAGCACCGGGGGAAGAAGTGAGCCCCTCCCGGGGGGGGGGGCTCCACAGTGCGAGGAAGACAGCGACAGGGAAGGACGCAGGGCCTGACGCCAGGTGCCCGCAGGAAAAGCCAACCGGCTGGACATGATGACACAGCTTCTGCCATCCAGAGACAGGCTTCCTCCTGGGGACGGCGGGAGAGGGTCACGGACCCCTCTGCGCGCTCCTTACAGTGGGACTCACCTCAAACACGGTTCAATTTCCCAGCCAGTGTGTAGTAAACGGTAAGAGCCGCGTGAACCGCTAGTGAGTTTATAGACGACTCTCCAGAAGAAACACACCCGCGGTGGCAAGTGAGAAGGTGCGATGGAAGAAAAAGTCCTTAGGACGTACTTAGGACGGCAGCACAGGAATCAAGTGCCTATGCACAGACGTTACTAAGCAGCCATTCAACTGTTTAAAATCTACATCTGGGCGCCTGGGTGGCTCAGTCGGTGAAGTGTCCGACTTTGGCTCAGGTCATGATCTCACGGTCTGTGAGTTCGAGTCCCGTGTTGGGCTCTGTGCTGACAGCTCAGAAGCTGGAGCCTGCTTCGGATTCTGTGTCTCCCTCTCTCTCTGCCCCTCCCCCGCTCATTCTCTCTCTCCCTCTCTCTCTCTCTCTCTCTCTCTCTCTCTCTCTCTCAAAAATAAGAAAACATTAAAAAAAAATTTTTTTAATCTACATCTTAGGGGCGCCTGGGGGCTCATTTGGTTAAGCGTCCAACTTCGGCTCAGGTCACGATCTCAAAGTTCGTGGGTTCCAGCCCTGCGTGAGGCTCTGTGCTGACAGTTCAGAGCCTAGAGCCTGCTTCGGAGTCTGTGTCTCCCTCTCTCTCTCTGCCCCTGCCCTCTACTCTCGCTCTCAAAAAGAAATAAGCATTAAAAAAAATTCTTTTAAAGAAAAAAGAAAAAAGAAGGCGGCAGGGATGGGAAACCACAGCCGCTCACGGAAATGGCTGACTCCAGGGCTGGGCCAGGCAAGATGCGGGGCGAGCCTGGGGCATCCTGTTACGCCAGGAGTAGGAAACTCTTTGAGAAAGAGAACACGATGGAGGCGTCACAAGGACACAGCCCGAGGGCGCCGTGGACACTCTGGGACACTCAGAGCTCCGAAATAACCAGGGACGGCAGTTTGTTTGTTTGTTTTTAAGGTGTCCTTGAGTCCATCCCAACAGGGAGCTGGAAGTCCTCGCTCTGAGAGGCAGCAGCGGATGCCAGCCCCAGGGCCCGGCTGGATGCGGGGCAGAGGTCTGTGCAGCTGAAAGGGTCTCCCTTCCCTTTAAGGAAAGACCGTATCAGCTACAAGGGAGAAAACAGCAAGTCTCGCAGTGGGGACGTCACGCAATACCTGCCCAGGGGCGCCGGGGAGGCTCAGTCGGCCGAGTGCACAACTCTTGATCTCGGGGTCGTGGGTTCGAGTCCCACGTCGGGGGTAGATATTACTTAAAAAAAAATAAAATCTTCAGGGGTGCGTGCGTGGGTGGCTCAGCCAGTTGGGCGTCTGACTCTTGAGTTCGGCTCAAGTCATGATCGCACAGTTTGTGAGATCGAGCCCCACACTGGGTTCTGTGCTGACAGTGTGGAGCCTGTTTGGGATTCTCTCTCTCTCTCTCTCTCTCTCTCTCTCTCTCTCTCCTTCGCTGACCCTCAGTCACTCACACAGTCTTTCTCTCTCTCAAACATTTTTTGAAAATTAAAAAAAATATAAAATCCTAAAAAAAAACACCTAACTAGGTCAATGAGGCCGGAGGGACCTCCCCCACCTCCAGCGTGGACCCTGAGGGACACACCACGCCCCTCCGCCGTGTTCCCGCAGGGATGCGGAAGCCGACTCAATCAGGAGGAAACATCACCAACATGAGGAACGCTCACTTTAAAATGTTTCTGAAAGGAGGGAGAATGTCCTATAAAAATAAAATCGCGGAAGCCAAGAAAGGCTGAGGAGCTGCTCCAGAGCCGAGGGGACCCCAGAAGCAGAGACACCAGCGTCACGCAGCCCACGCTGGAAAGAAAGGCCACAGAGGACACCCTGGGTGGCTGGCAGGACCGGCTCCTGGCAGACACTAGGCCCGACTCCCAACTCTGCAAGGCATTCCCAGGCAGATCACAGAAAATACGTGTGTGGATCTACAGACAGACAGACAGACAGACAGACACACACACACACACACACACACACACACACAAGGAGGGAGCGAAAGAGGGAGGAAACACAAGCCAGCAAGCAGAAATAGAGCAAGTGGGGGCTCCTGGGGGGCTCAGTCAGTTAAGCCTCCGACTTCGGCTCAGGTCACGATCCCCCAGTTCATGGGTTCAGGCCCCACGTTGGGCTCTGTGCTGATGGCTCAGAGCCTGGAGCCTGCTTTGGGTTCTGTGTCTCCCTCTCTCTCTCTGCCCCTCCTCTGCTCATGCTCTGTCTCTCTCTGTCTCAAAAATAAATAAACATTAAAAAAAAATTTTTTTTTAAAGAAAAAAAAGAAATAGAGCAAGTACGGCAAATGTGAGCGGGCGAATCTGGGTAAGAGTAGACTAATGTTCCTGGTACTTTTGTAACGTGTCCGTAAGCTTGAAATCATCTCTAGATAAAATAGGTGGGGTTTTTTCGTATTTGAACACTTTATTCTTTGAGCATGAAGGCTTAGCCCGTAGATAACTAAGAAAGAAATAAATTTCAGACAAAGGCAAAGAAGCATGGCTCTACAGAGTAAGTGAAACACGCATGAACTCTGTTTTCCTCGGCACCCGTGACGACCGAAATGTAATTTAAAACAAAAAATTACAAAGAGAGCTTCGTGGCCGGCCAACTGGTTTGGGGCGCGTTCCTGATCTTTCTAAGGGGCGACCAGGGGAGAGTACTTCCTCTAGGCCGGAGCTCAGTGGGCAGGCGTGGGTGCGCACGTGGCTGGCGGGCACTGTCCACGCCCACCTTCTCCCGGTGTGCTGAAACGCAGTCATTCTGGGGTGTGCGACGCTCCGGGTTCCGGCAGTAGGGACCAAGGCACGTGTGGAGACTCTGGGATTTTCTTTAGCATCCAAACGAAAAGTTTTTGAAGAAATCACATAAAGTCCTACTGTGCCTTTTTTCCGAGAACAGCGTCAAGAACGTGGAAAGGCAAGTGACAGGCTATGAGAACATGTTCACGGTCTGTGTCTCTGACAGACGACTTCTAGCGAAAGTACAGAAGAGAGACTCCTATCTGCCCAACAAGAAAAAAGACACACGATCCCAAACGCTGGAACGGCCGCTTCGCAAAGGAGGCTGGGAACGGCCAACCGGCACGGGAACGAGGACTCGCCGCGGGCCATCAGGAAGGCAAATCAAAACCACAGCCACGCCCACCGGGAAGGCTGGAATTAAAAAGACGGAACCAGAAGCTGTGAGGGTGTGGAACAGCTGTACTTCCCCACCGGCGCTGGCGTGGCCACTGTGGGCTTGGAAAGGTAACCTCAGTCTACCCAGGACCCAGAACCCCACTCCTCAATTCGCCAAGAAGAAATGGAAACGTACGTCCACAAAGACTTGCCCGAGAGGCTGCGGAGCGAAATGAAGAAACGAACTTGCGAACCACATTCCCGGATAGAAGGTGAACCCCCAGAGCGTGGAGGGAACCCCTAAAGCCCGCAACGATACGAGAAACCGCCCGACCCAGGAACAGGCAACGGACTCCACCAGCCAGTTCTGCAACGCGGACGCGGGCCCGCAAGCGCGTGGGACGGGGTTCGACATCCGTGACCATCAGGTGAATGCCAATCACAACCGCAGAGAGACGGCACCTCACGCCCATTCACGCGGAAGCAAGGAGTGCGGGCGAGCCCTCGCGCACTGTCGGCGGGAACGCGACGCGGAGCAGCCGCTGCGGAAAAGGGCAGGGGTGCCTCAAAAAGTCCAAAATAGAATTTCCACACGATCGGGTAATTCTGCTTGTGGGTGCACACCCCAAGGAATTGAAAGGAGGGTCTCGAAGAGACAGGCGTACCCCCATGTTCGTATTAGCGTTGTTCACAATGTCTAAACTGGACCAGCCAACTGCGGGGCGTCCGGCCTTCGGCCGTGAGAGGGAAGTCCCCCACCGTGCGGCAGCCCGGGTGCGCCGGGAGGACATGCTGCTAGTGCAGGGGACCAGTCCCGGAAGGACGAATACCGCTCGAGTCCACGTACGTGGGGTCCACAGAGTTGTCAGGGTCATGCGGACAGGAAGCACATGGGGCGCCGGGGGCGGGGGAGCAGGGGCCCCGGGAGCTGGTGTCTCCTGGGCCGGGGTTTCGGCTCCACCAGAGGGGAAGGGCTCTGGGGAGGGTGGGGGTGACCACTGCCCGACGGTGTGAACGTGCTTAACGCCCCGAACCGCAGCGCCTGACCCAGAGAAGACGCCAGTCCGTGCTGTGCGTTTTTACCACAAGAGAAAGAGACACTAAAACGAGGTCAGGGTACCACTAAACTGTACGCTTGAAGACCGTCTGGGGCCTTGTGAGTTTCTCAATGAAATATTTTTTAAAAAGACAAACCAAACAAATAATTTTCAAAAGGTAAGTGAGTGGATATCTTCCTTAAAGCTCCAAGGGAAACCCAACATTCAAGACAAAACAGAAGAGCCGGCACCAGACCTCGTCTCATTCAGCGGGCTCCCCCCCACACACACACGGCGGGCGCTCAGTGGGCCCCGCTCTGGGCGGGCAGACAGAGGGCAGGGGCCGGGCTGAGCAGGGGGGGCTGTGGCTGTGCCGTAGGGGGTGCGCCACGGTGACGCTGGGACACCTGGCTTGCCACAAGGGACGAGCCGGGTTACCCTGAAACATTCCCAGGAAACCCTCAAGATGCCTCTATTCCAAGTTCTGAAATAGCAAATTCACGTCATTTTCAGGATAAATCCAGGCATGATTCGTACGTGCCCGATACAGGCCGTCAAAATGTTCAGTTCTGAGGAGTCCCAGGCCCCTGCGAGCACCCGGATCTCTGTTACAGGGACCTGTTTGTCCAGAGAAACCGGCAAACACACAAATCCTGGAGCGGCTCCCCTTCGCCTTCCAGAGACCCGGGAGGTATTCTGCTACGTGACTCCAGAGAGAGGGACCGTTGTGACGCGGGGCGGCCCCGAGGGGCTTGCACTTCTTCTCACGTAAAAACGGAGCAAAGGACGCGGGGCCCGACTGTTTTTACAGCGGCCTTCGTTCTGCGTCGGTCCCTCACGTCCTAGGGAGTCCGCTTTCCCGGCAAACGCTGAGGAGCCCGCGCTCCCGCAGCTGCCAGGGTTTCGTGCGGGCGCACCGTCCCCGCGCACGCAGATTCCGGGAACGAAGCTGTCCCGGCGGGAAGACGCGCCCTCCGGCTCCTCGCGGCCGCCCGAAGGCAAACCACAAAGCCGTCAGCTGCGCCGGCTACGCGAGAGACGCAGGCTTCCACGGCGGGCCACCGAGGGGCGCGTCTTCTCAAAACCGTTTCTCCAGTTGGTTTTTTGTGGCTCCCAAGTTTTAATCAAGAACTTATATAAAGTATGTCAGATAAAGGCGTTTTAATCCTCATCTCCCTCCTCTTCCTCATCTAGGTTTTTCTGGAAGGAACGCAACTCGTAACTCTCTTTGCTGTTAGCAACCACACGCAACCAATCACATAGATGATTCTCCTTCAAATATTTTTTGGTGAGATATTTCAAATACCTTTTGGAGAAAAGCACCTCAAGTTACAGTAATCTTGCTCTTGCTCTGTTCAATGGTTACGGCCCCTCCGCCGAGATTCCCCGCTTTTCCATTCATTCGATTCTCCCCTGAAGAACCCGCTCCGCACTGGCAGGATCCACGACCCCGTCCCCACAGGGCGGGTGCAGTCCAGGGTGAGCTTCGGCACTTGCTTCTTTTTCTTGCCCCCCTTCGCCACGACGTGTTTCCGGGCGCCAGGGCGGCAGCAGAGGCGGAAAGGGAGGTAGTTTGTTTTTAATGACTGAACAAAACACTCAGGACCAAAAACTTCTTCAGACGCAGGTGACTGGGCATAAAGTGGACACACTACAGCCCAGAGGGTGTCTCCCATCCAGAGAAACCAGGTAAAAATGACCCGTCTCACAAAGGGCCTCGGGACACTGAGGCCTTTAGCTCCTGGTCCAAAGTGCGGGCAGAGCCTAGGTAAGAGCACACTAATCCTCCAAAGCGTTAGGACTAACGGAACACGGGGCACAAGGGACACGGCAAGGCCAACCTGACCGACCACAGGTCTCGGCACCAAAGGCGGCATCCGTGAGGGAGACCACGGCCGCCCCAGTCGTGCAGGGAGACCTGCTGCAGAAACCATCTTCCAAAGAAAAGTACGGGTAGCTTTTTGGCTCGTCTATTTCCGGTTCAGGAAGGACTTGGCAAGCGCACGCGGGCTGCCTGGGAGCCGGCGATACTGGAGAGGCTGCGTTGGGGTTTTAGGCGCGGTGACCATACCGCAGCGGTGACTTAAGCCCCCCCTCCCCGGTCAGGAGACACGTCCGGAACGGTTCAGAGGCAGCGGCGGCTGTGTGGGACCTACAGGTCTGGCCGTGAGCGGGTGACTCCGGGGTCCGCCCAGGCTTCCCTCTGCCTTCGTATTTGAACTTCACGAGGAAAGGGCTGGAGGAAGACAAGAACGTACGTGCCACGAGGTTCCCAGTAATGAAAGCAGGTCGTGACTGGAACTCGCTTGCTTGAAAATACATCAAGACGGGCCGTCTGAGGGCGGGCCGCCTGAGGGCCACGCACAGGTGCACCGCCGCTGGGCCGCCCAGTTCCTTCCACTGTCTGCCGTCTGCCTCCGCTTATGTCTGAAGCAACCGCCGTACGGAGCTCTAACACAGGGAAGGGAGGGGGAGACCTGCAGGCGGAAGGCCCAGAGAGGGTCCCGGGGCGAGCGGGCTGTGGCCTGTCGTCCCGGGAGGAGACGGATCACGTGAGGGCCCCCCCACCACCCCGGGCCGCACCCCACCACCTGTCACTGGTTAAGCATTTCCATCAAGAGTTAACAAAATGGTACAGCATCAGGTGAGACACATCCGTTTCTGGTAGGGACTTTGTAATCGCAAGCAAATCAACCTTGTGAGTCACACTGTATGAATGTGATCAGCATTCTGGAGGGAGGCCATCTGCACGTAAACCGGACACCGTGGGCGCCACGTCTCCCCCCACCCATGTCCTCCCAAGGGCAGTTCTGGGGTTCCAGCCCAGAAGGCCCTCCCTCCCGGCAGAACCCCCCTGCCCGAGCCCGGGGTGCCCGCCCCACGCGCCCAGGAAGGTTCGCACACACTGCATCTTAGATACGGTTTCTGGTAATAAGTAACGAAAACCACAGCTGGGAACCAACAGTGTGGCGGGTGTCCAGCTGTAATCAGAACACCAGCCTCCAGATTTGCTCACCTGATCGGGACTCTCAATTATACTGATCTGAGGGGTGGACGGCAGGGAGGTCAGCTCACTGCTGCCAGAGCACATGAGAAAATAGAACAGCCCCTCCGCTCGGCACCCCGCTCCCCTTCCTAAGGCTCACCCAGGACCGAGCTCAGCCCTGCTCCTCCGTCAGCTGCGCAGCAATGCTGGTGACCGACCACCATGGAAGGTGCCTGGTCACCCTTCTTTTATTTCTGACTTATTGTTAAGTTGATACTTGCTTTTACAAACAGAAAACGGAAGCTTAAGTATGGCATGATTTGGGTTTTCCAAACAGTGGACTTCAAAGACATAAATGACCGTATGCTATACGGTGACCTCTGAATAACGCGGGGGTACACGCGCCGACCCCCACACGGTCGCCAACCTGCGTGGAACTTTTGACTCCCCAAAAACGTAACTGCCGAAAGCCTACAGTCGACCAAAAGCCTTACCAGTAACAGAAAGAGTCAATTAACGCGTTTCGTATGTGTACATATTATATGCTGTATTCTTACAGTAAAGTCGGCTGGGAAAAAATGTTGTTAAGAAAATCATAAGAAAAAAGTACATTTACAGTACTCGACTGTATTTACCGGAAAACACCTGTTAGAAGTGGACCCCGTGCTGCTCAAGGAAGGGTCAACCGCGTTTCTTCCGACGGAACCCTGCAAACCCTCGCTCTCGGTTACGATACAGGCACACGTCAGATTCACTACAGGACATTTAGCACTTGTGCAGATTCGAGCCTTACTGTACTTAAAGTATGTGAAAAATACATTAAAACGACTCATTTTCCAAAGTAAGTATCCATCTGATACGTGTGAGTAGTGCTGTTATCAGGCACGCCTGCTGCACCGTTTACTGCCGTCGGCCTCGGAACGTGCTGTTACCGCAGACGGGAAAGGACAGTAACAAAGCGATCGCTAAGGGAGAAGCGTTTCTACGCTCGTGAGCGTGTCACTTGCCAGGCACACTGCTAATACGACGCTGCTCTTAACAGAAACAACACGAGTGGAGACCCTGTGGGTTCTCGGGGCACGGAGCCCGGGGCCGGGGTCTCACCTTGCCGTCCGCTCCTGACGGGCTGCTGAACACGTACTCCAGCTGAAAGACGATGGCGAACGCGGGGTGGCGGACCACCTCGGGGAGTCGGAGGCGGCTTCTCAAAACCAGAGCCTGGTTTCCAGACCTGGGTCAAAGACACAGAACAGCAGCACGTCAGGCCGTGCCCCCACTGCCCCGCACCCACCCGGGCGCCGGGCGCTGCTGGCGCAGAGTCCCGCCCACCCCCAGCAACGCCGAGCTCTTCCGTGTGTCCGGCCCCCGAGGCAGTTCCCAAACCAGAGCCTTCGTAGGTGCCTCAGTCAATGCTCTTTCCAAACCGCCAGAGCTTGTGTGTGAGGAGGACAGAACGAGACGGCCAGGTCCCCAGGGAGGCCCGTCCTCCGGGGCCGGCCGCTGCCCGGATTCCCACGCGGCACTCCGAGGAGAGGTCTCGGATTCTGACTTGGGAAGCGCAGGACTCAGCAGAACGCAGGCCGCCCTGCCTGCTGGCTCCACCGTAGGAGAAACAGGTCGCAGGCACGCCTGGGGGAAGCGTGCCAGGGTGTCCTCGGGCCCGACGCAGCCTCAGCTGGAGGCATCCGTAATAGCACAAATCAGGACTTCCCCAAGCTAACAACACCGAGGTCTGCTCCTGACGGGTGTAAGTCAGCAAGACAAAACCAAGGCACCTGGGAAGAACCCCGGGCGGGCGAGCACACGCTTCACGTGCAAACACAAGTGCGTCCCGCCTTGATCCCGGTCCCGTGCACACTCGTACCTCCCGATTCCCCAGGACCGGACCGCACGTCCCCGGGGAGAATACCTGGCCTTGGAAGAGGAGCCAACCTTCCTGCTGAAACTGGCAGAGCGCGTCAAGGCCACGTCCATCTCGGGCACCAGCACCACCACCTGGGGCCTCTGCACGAAGCCCAGGCCGTTGTGCACAGCCACGTGCAGGCGCCGCTCCAGGACCTCCAGCGTGCCGCCGTCCAGCGGGGTGCCCTCCTGGGGAAGCGCGTGACACCGGGTGAGTCCCTGCGCGGGAGGGCGGCGCTCCCGGGGGAGAGCCAGGCAGAGAAGCTCTGACAGGGGTTTCCAGATGGGACGGTGCTGAGTGACCGTGAGTCCGAGCAAATGACAGGCAAATAATGCCGTCGAAACCGCCGGCCTCAGGGCACTTCCTGGGTGGTTTCGGGTTTTCTCACGAGGACGGCCTTCTCGGAGCAGTACACCCCAACACCCACCCCCACCCCCCGAAGATCCCCGAGTCATCGGACTCTTGCTCAGGCTTCCACGGCGGGCTCAATTCTCAAGGCACACCAAAAAGCAGGCAGGGGCCGGGCCCCCAGGTGCAGGAGCCCACTGTCCCCTGCGCCTCCGCCCTCGCCGAGACTCAGACACCGGAGAGCTGGGGGCAGCAGGGACAGGGAGCGCGTCTATGCGGTAAGTCACGACCGACAACCAGGGACTCTGCCCCAAAGCGACGGCTGGATATTAAAGTGTTACATCTTAACAAAAAATGTACAGGCACTTTAACAAATGAGCAAGGATAGTCCTCCGGGCTATGACTGTTTATTAAATTGTGTGATCGTTGCAAAATGATCCCTGAATTTTCAAGTTTTCCTCCCTGCCCATTAATCAAGCTGGACGGACCTAAACTCAGCCTGTTAGTCTCCGAGTAATGAAAATAAGGTGATGGAGGTAGCAGTCGGGCAGGGACAGAAATACAAAGCAGTGAAACTACATAATAAAGTGATTTTTATGGGAATACACAGAATTCGAGGCTGACAGTCCTCAAGCGACTCCACCCCCGTGCGACCCGCTCTGGGCGGCAAGGACACAGCAGGAGCCACGGCAAGAAAACATGGGCTGCCATTTCCACCCTGTTCTCTGCTTGTTTCTACCTCATAGGACACGGATGCGGAACCGCCTTTCCAAGGACAGGTGGCGAGCACAACAGTCCGTCTCATCTGCGTGTGCTCTATGGCCACAGCGTGCCAGGGCGGGCGCCCACGGGCGCATCACGGCATGTGAAGACTGAAGGCCCACGACGGGGCCGACGCGGCGTGGCGCACACCGGCTGCAGCGTGAACCAAGCCCCTGTCCTCTGGGTGCAAACACACCCCAGAGGGGACGACGACAGGGGAGGGGACAGGTAAGGAAACCAGGCGCTCTCGGGGAGGGCGGAGCCCCCGGAGAAAGGAGCCGGGGCCGGGAGGAGCCGCGGCCTCAGCAGCACACGTGGGCGGCCCGGCAGACAGCACAGAGACCCGGAGCTGAGAGGAGCCCCGTGAGGGTGTGGGTGCGCACCGTCCAGGAAGGCCAGCTGCGGGGACGAGCTGCGGCCGTGACCGCCTGGAGCCACGGGAACGTGTCACACGGGCAGGCAGAACGGGACACTGTGAGAGGAAGCCCCTTTAACAGAACGCGGCTCTGCTGGGACGAAACGGCAGGTTTCTAGCCTTGCCCTTGGAACGAGCCAAGTGTCTCAAAAATGTCCTTTGTAAACGCAGAACGTTTGGCTGGTTTCCCTGTGCTCATCCAGATACCTGGTTTACTTTTAAATGAAGAGTGTTTTAAGACACGACAAAACCAACTTCAGCGGCTTATCGTAACAGCACCTCCTCCGTCACACCGAAGTTAAGAAGACAGGCTACCTGTCCCTCTTCAGCCACAAAGAGGGCCACATCGCCAGGGACTGGTGGCATCCGAGGCCTGCAGCCCCCCACCTCTGCCCCGCCCGCGCCTGCGCTGATCACGTGCGGGTCCCTGAGGGAGCACCGTACCTCCCGGAAGCGATCGCTGGCGAGGAGCTCCAGAAGCTCCTCCTCGAACTTCTCCAGGGAAGGACACAGCGTGAAGAACAAATCATCCAAGTCCCACGTGGCAGACTTCTGAAGGCGAGGCTTTCGGAGGGCGTCCCCTGAAACAACGAGGGGACTCGGTTAGACTGTCCGCGGGGAGGAGACCACCAGGGGCGTCCAGGGCTCTCCCCCGCCGAGGGCCAGGCCGGGGCGCTGCGCCCTCCGGGCAGAGGCGAGACCACGGGCGCAGCACTCAGACTGAATCAGAACCCACCCCCGTTCACACGGAGGCGCCGAGCTGACTCGACAAACCCAGACTTCACTCACGGCCCCATTCCCCCCCACCCTCCTGCAGGCGCCCGTTTCATGACTCGGTATCCGCAGAACACAGACCACAGAACGCAGGCTGACATCTGTTCCGACCGGCCCGGGTTCCCTTTATCACTGACCTCCTCTCTAGCGAGAACACAGCCAACGACGCCGTTTCTTATTTTTGTACGTTTACCTCGAACCATTTGGAAACAAGCAGAAACACCGTCTGGGCTGGCAGCACAGAGCAGAGCCCCCGTCCTGCCAGGAAGCAGCCCCAGACTGTGAGCTCCGTGAGGACAGAAGGGGACAGTGGCTCCTGGCACCTAGCTCGGCGCCCGGCTCAGAGCAGGTGCGGGAACCCCCACCTGGAGGGGCGGGGTCAGTCTGGGCAGAGCCCTCCCCTCCGGCTCTGGCATGAAGACCACTACAGGAGGCCAAGGGCCACGCGCACCGCGCCCCCGCAACCACGCAGCCCGGGCTCTGCGCCCGCTGCCCCGATCCTGCTCCCGCTCTTCCTGCCTTGCTGCCCTGTCTCCTCCCAAGTTTCCGCGAGTAAGAATTCAGGTGCCAAGTCAGATTTTAAGAGCCGATTCCAAAGTCAGAGAGAGAAAACAACGGACGTGAGACCGGCGAGGACAGCGCGGCGAGATCCCGCCGGCGTCCTACGGAAGGCGACTCACACGGCCGGGGGCAACCCCGCCGTCGCCTCCGTGCGCCAAGGCCCTTACAAATATCCACAGCCACCTTCTGCCCCGGTAATTCCACTTTCTCAACCCGTTCAGCGAAACTGGTCAAATGTGGAAGCAAAGCTTTATGTGTGAGAACACTCACGAAACAGGATTTATAACAGGAAAAAAATAGGAAACAGCTAGCGCTCGCTGGCGGGGAAATGCTGAAGGAATCGCTGCGTCCATTCAAAGTGAGAATGAACTCTCGTCCTCGAAGATTGCCTACTGACTGCAAAGCAAGCACGACACTGCTGGGTCAGCTGGTGAGTCAGACCCCGTTAAAAGCGCAGGTGTAATTACTCGCCAAGGCCAGAGGTAAAAACAACCCCAGGTCCATCAGCAGATGAACAGATAAGAAAAACGTGGTCGATCCACGCATGGAATGTTCTTCAGCCTTAAAAGGGAAGGAAATTCCGACACGCAGATGAAGCTGGAAGATTTTATGCTGAATGAACTGAGACGGTCACAAAAAGGGTGAATGCTGGGAGGCTCCGCTCACACGAAGTCCCTGAAAGTCAGAGACAGAAAGCAGAAGTGGGGACGCCCGGGCTGGAGGCTGGGGACAGAGAGAAAGCTCTGCTAGTGGATGGCGGCGGCGGGCACGCGGCGACGTGAGTGGGCGTAACGCCACCAAACTGCACGTTTTAAATCGTTAAAATGGTAAATTTTACGCCACACAGACTCGACCGCAATTTTTCTTTAAGGCCAGCCTTCCCCGCAGCACTCCTGCGAGTGTCTGAGGCACGTCCTGAGCGAGAGCTTCCGTCAGAGGAGGAACCGCACGCTTGCACGGCCTGGCTCCGGGGAGCAGAAACCACAGCCGCCAGGCCTCCCCCTGCCCCGACAGGCCGACGGGCCTGTGGCAGGACTGCTCACGGAGGATCCCAGAGACGACGAGGCAGGGAGGCCACGGCCTCAGGGAGGCGCAGGGACCATCCCCGGCCACTCGGACCCAGCAGGTGGCGCCCAGGCAAACCAGCAGCGACGCAGACCGGGAGCAAGCACGAGCGCGGACGCAGCGGGAAGTTGAGGAAGAGGAGGACGCTCTCTGCTTCTGCGGCTCCGTGTCCCGTCCCGTAGAGGCCAGGTGACTTTGTCACTTGCCCACACGAAGGGCAAGGAGGCCACCCCTCCAGCAGCCCTGTGGCACCTTCAGGACACGGCCGGCGCCCGTCTCCACACTCAGCTGAAGGAACACGCTGCTCGCACACGCACGCTGCCTCAGAGCACAAACAGCTCCTTCTCGGGTCACCAAACAATCCCTCCCTCTGCTGTGGCTAAGCCGTTGGCCGACGCAGCTGGCCAGGAACACAGGTCCAGGTCTCTGCGGGCAGTCTCCAGGACTCCGAGGGGGTGCAGTAGCCCTCAAGCTCCCGGTGAGACATGCCCATTCTCGGCCTTGACGCCTTGGGACCATCCCACCCTGCCCCCCACCCGGGCTCTGGTCACTGGTCCCAGGCACCCTGGGGGGGGTGGGGAGCGACCAGCGTGCACACCGCCCTCCCACCTGACGATCCTGCGATCCTGCGCAGTGAGGAAGGGCGCCACCCTGCGTGACACGGCCCGCGGGCCACCTTCCAGGTGCGGCGAATGACACACCAAACACTCGGTGTCCACCTCCCCCGCGCGTTCAGGCTTGTTTTCTGCAGAGACACAAAGGGGAAGCCCTGCAGCCCGCCCGCCGTGACCGCTGCTCCGCGAGCCGCTCCTTCCAAAAGCACCACGACGCGGACAGTCGAGCCTGCCGGCCCAGTGTCTGCAGACTGCGATGAAACAGAAGCAAAACCCGGAATCGACGCCTCGGCCCAGCACCCGGGGCGTCGCGGCTAGGAGAGAGCCACGCGCCCCGTGGCCGCTCAGAGCACAACGGCCAAGCTTCAGCAGGAAGGCACTGGGGACCAGGAGAGAGAGGAACACGGCAGAGAGGCACGCCGGCAGCGACACAACAGTGCCAGTGCCTAAGGTAACACCGTGACGGTGACAAGAGACCAAGGACAGGCCAGCCGCCAGCAGCCCGAAGCAGCCTTGGAGCCATGTCCGAGATGCAGCGGACAGGGACAGGCTGGGCCCCAGCACTGCTGCACCCGAGATGCACAGGGGACGGTCGCCAAATCAGGGCCTATCGGCAGGAAGAGGACAGACTGGCAGTGGGGTCCCCATCTCCCTGGACTGACACCTCCGCCCACCAGGGAGGGCTAGGGAGGGCTGGGCAGTCAGAATGAACTGCGCGTCTCCTGAAACCAGGGAGGTTCCGGGGGTGGTTACATGCACTCTGGGGCTGAGGCCGGGTGAGAACCCCAGTTTCTAATCCTCGGCCTCCTCAGCTGTGAAAGCAGGGTGACGGCACCCAGCCCAGGACGGCGCTGCAGGGACCGAGCTAACACCATCCACGCTGTGCTCCGGAGAAGAGCCACGAGCTCGGAGTCGTGGGCTCCAGGAAAAGGCGCACACACGTACGTGCGTGCGTGTCTCAGCAGACTGTAATCTTCAGCCCTCGGCACGGCTCATCCCAGGAGAGTCTACTCTCTTTATCTTACAAGAGGCGAACGGGGCTCCGACGAGCTCAGTGACTTGCCCGAGGCCGCCCCGCTCACAGGAACGTGCGTGAGGGAGACTCGGGTACTCAGGCTGAGAGCGCACGCGCCGTGAGGACTTTGGGGAGTGCGTGGATTTGCAAATGCGGAATCCGTGAGTCACCAGGACGGGGCGTGCTGGGAGCAGTGGGCTCAGGCAGGACTCAAGGCGCCGGCCGACCCCAGCCCCTCCGGAGACGGGGTGGCAGCAGACACAAACGGACAGACTCGCCGTGTGCACGGCCCGTCCCGCAGCACGCCCACTCCCCACGTACGTAAACTAAAATACACGAAAACGATGGTGGGCAGAGGCCATTTCCGGGACGGATTTCCCCTGGAGGTGCGTCCTTCTGGTACCACAGCTCGGGGGGCGACAGTGCAGCAGCGGGAGCGGGTCCCGGGTGTCAGGAAGGTGGCAGAGCCCAGCGCTTCTGGAAGAGGCCCAGTCCAGCAGGAAGCAGGCTCCGCACAGCCTCCCATGCCAAGAGCCGTCAGCGGCAACGAACAGAGCCACGAACTGGTCTACAGGTGAGGAGGAGCGTCCCACTCACAGAAGGGGAGGAAGGGGGAGGAAAGATGGCTCTTCCACCCGGACATGGGGCTGAGGAGTCACGTCTGCACTGCACAGAACCTTCCAGATCCTGAGGGACCCGACAGGCAGGGCTGGGGGGCCAGCTTTCTCCAGGCCATGGCTTGTGAAAGGCACGGGCTCCGGAGAAGGGCTCTCAGCAGAGCGCCCTCCCCGGGTGCTGTACCACAGAAGGCGGCCACAGGGTGGCCACGGCAGAGGACAGTATCCCACGGAGAAAGGACAACAGGTCCTGGGCTGAGCGCTTCCTAAGTTCTCGGCACTGGGCCCCACCGGCCGCTTCCTTTGCTCCCCAAATGTGTCTCCGGGACAGGTCCCAAGAATGTCCCCATCTTATGGAGAAAATGCAACAACAGAGGCTGGGAGAGGCTAGGAGACTCAGGGCTCACCCTGCGGCCAGGAGTGGAGCCGCGCTCCCTGAGGCCTGTCGGCCCCACCAGCCAGCTCCGACACCACCGTCTGCACTTGCTCAGTGCACCGCCCGCCTCAGCGGCCGGGTCGGATGGAGCCCCAGCAGACCTGACCCTCCCAGGGGGGAGCTCTTGGCCCTCCAGCTCTATAAGTAGATCTAGCTTTCATGTGTCTGTTGCCACGCCTTTGGGTGTGAATCTATTTCCCGAAAATAGCACTGGTCCTGTGGGAATCAGACCCTCCTTCCTCAGGGAGTCCCACGCTGCGCTGCCGAGAAAACGGGGGTTACAGGCGCTGAACGAGCAAGAACTCCTTCCTCGTGACATCCTTTAAGGAAGCGCTCAGACACACCCCAGGTGCCCAGGGAGCTCCCCATGAGGTCCCCACAGGGTCCAGAGCCTCCCGGGGACACAGCTCTCCTGGAAGGACACTGGATTCACCAGAGCGCACCCCACCACACAGACGGCGTCGCGAGAGAGGCAACAGGAAGACAGGAGGCTGAGAGCGACCCAGGCAGGAGCGGAAAGGAACCTGAGCCGCCGCGTTCCGCAAACACCCGCTGCCTCTGACGGCCGTGGGGGTCGTGAGGTCCGCCCCAGCTGAAATCCACCCAAGACGCGAGCGCTCTTCTAAGGGCCGCCCACCGCGCCCTCTCCCCTGCTTGGGGCCTGCACACACGGAGCCACCCAAGGAGCCTGCCTCGGATGAATTCCAGATAAACCAAAGCGTCGGGGGCTGGAGGAGGTGCAAAGGCGCACACCACGCTGGGAGCGGTGGTTTTCTCCGGGCGGTTCCCTGGGGACTGGGCTGGAAGGGAGGACTCGGGAAGACTCCCTTTGTCGTGTTAAAACTGGAGCTCATGGGGCGTTGGGTGGCTCAGTCGGTTAAGCGGCTGACTTCAGCTTAGGTCATGATCTCACGGTCTGTGAGTTTGAGCCCCACGTCGCTCTGTGCTGACAGCTCGGAGCCTGGAGCCTGCTTCGGATTCTGTGTCTCCCTCTCTCTCTGCTCTTCCCCTGCTCACAGCTCTGTCTCTATGTCTCAAAAATAAATAAACGTTAAAAAAAAAAAAAAAACTGGAGCTCACACAGGGCAGGAGCCCGCTCTGCTGGCACCACCCTGCCCACCCGCGCCCTGAGCTCACACGGGGCAATCCAGAAGCCGAATCCAGGCGAGGAGCCGAGCGGTCTAGGGAGCCTGGGAGAAGAATCCCCGCAGCCGCTGAGGTGCCTGGAAGCTGTTTGCCGAAACGCACCATCAGCAGGTCGGGGAAGCAGGGTCTTTAAGGAGCACCTCGAGGATTCCTGAGCGGGGACACCACACAGAGCAGGCCACCGAGGCAGCCGAGGGAGGGCCCATGGGAAAGGCCGCTTGGGGGGGCACATCTACGGGAGCGGGCACGCAGGAGGGCCACTCAGTGAAACCGAAGCAAGGGACGACGGAGGAAGGCGGGGAGGAAGGAGAGGCGGGAGGCAGAGCGCCGAGGCCGGTGTTCAAAGCCGACGCAGGGGTCAGCGAGCAGCAGGTCTGCGGGTCAGGGAAGACGAAGGCTCGTGTGAGGACGGCCATGGGGGCCGCGCACACGGCAGGGGCACCTCGGAGGCAGCCTTCCTCAGCTTCTCTGTCAGGCGTAGGTTCCCGGGACTCACGGTGTGGTGACCTCCGTGGTCTCCCCGGGGGGCCTGCCCCCCTCAGACGCTGCTGGGTCACAGCTCACTCCCGCCGAGCCCCTGGCAGAGGACCGTGGCCAAGTGCTCTGCCCCAGATGCTGCCGTGATGGCAGCTGGCTTGGGGGGTGGGGTGGGGGGCGGGAGGTGCTCCCCTCTCCTCCAGCCAGAAACACCATGGGAAGTGGGCCCGGGACCGCCACACCCCCCTGAGTGCCTGGCCAGGAAGCCTCACTCAGGACTCTGTTCCGTCCTGGCGTGGGCCCGTGGTCTTCGGCCCGGTTCTAGAACACGGGCTTCCCGCTTACACTGAAGACAGGTTCCTCTGCACTCGGCCGCTTTATGCAAAGCTCTGCGCCTGCTCCAGGGCGGGAGGAGCGATCGGGGCCCTCTCCCCCACCCATCTCCCATGACCGCCCCCCACACCGACAGAGGCAGCAGCACGGCACCGGGCCATGGCCGGCTGGCAGCTCTGCAGGCACGAGGGCGGGCCAAGGAGCCCCGGGGCAGAGACTCGCTCTAGGCCAGGGTGTGGGGGCTCCCCCTGCAAGCAGCAGCTTTCGGAGCACGGGCCCGAGGACAGTCCCCTGGCGCTGATGCGGCTGTCCAGGCCCATCACGCAGACGTAAGCGAAAAGGTGAGAACAAAGCAAGGAACAGAGGACGGAGGGAGGGAGGCTGCGGGATCTCCTGGTCGCAGAGAAGAGACGATGGACGATGCCGAGAGATGCCGAGAGCTTCCCTCGAAGGGACGGCCCGCTCTCTCCCGGGGAGTGGCGAGGCCCCACCAGAACAGCCACGATCAGGATCTGTCGTTTCCAGGCCCTCCCGGGTTGAAAACCACTCTTCAAAAGTCAGTCCTCACACAAAGGAGGGAGTCAAACTGGGGACATGGGGAGAGGGTCGGTGACTGTCGACGTCAGCATCCCGGTCGTGACCTCGTGAGACAGTTTGGGGCAAACCGGGCAAAGGACACACGGAATCTCCCTGCATGATTTATTAAAACCACGCGTGAATCCAGGGTGACCTCAACAGAAACTTCTGTTAAACACGGCTCGGTCCTCCCGGGCTGTGGCGTTTCCCAAGCGAACAAATATCCACGTCCCCCCAGGCCGCCGAAATAAAGTCAGACCCTCCACAAACCGCACGAGAATCCCACCGCGGAAGCCGGTCGCAGTCCCTGCCTCGGCCCCTTCAGGGCTCCAGAACGTCGCCCGCAGAGAAACCCCCCCAAGACTGAGTCCCAAAGGCCCAGGAGACCCCGGGCAGGACTCAGAACGCAGGCCTAACCGCCATAAGGACACGAGCTGAGTGCCGCCAGGATGTGAGCTGGATTTCCACCCTGGCGCCTGCACGTGAGGCGAAGCCTGACAAAGGTCACCAGGACCTTGGTGAGAAGCTGCGTTCTGGTCCTTTCTCCCCAGGGAGGGGGAATGCGCCTGCCTGCCTGCCCCCACCAAGCACATTCAGGCTCCGCTCCACGGTCCCTGGTCATTGGTTTTTACGTGCAACACGGGCGCCCGGGTGGCTCAGTCGAGTAAGCATCGGACTCTCGAGTCCAGCTCAGGTCGTGACCTCAGTGTCATGAGATCGAGCCCTGTATCGGGCTCTGTGTTGACAGCGTGAAGACCACTTAGGACTCTGTCTCCCCTCTCTCTGTCCCTCCCTCACTCGCTTGTGCACAAGCGCTCTCTCTCTCTCGAAATAAATTTAAAAAAGAACGACATAAACTGTCATCGGTTTCGCAGTTTCGCGGGCACTGCCTGCACCCAGTAGGTGCCCCAGGGACCAGCCGGCTGCCCCACGAGAACGGGGCAGATGGGAACCACTGGGCTTCGGATCCCGTCAGAAGACATGGCCTCGGCGGACGAGGGGCTGGGATCACGTCCCACTCTGCCGCGGCCCCTCCGGCCCCCTGGACTGACGCGAGACGCGGAGAGCTCCCCCAGGGCCGTCAGCGCAGCCCCTCGCTCGGCGGCAGGGACACGGACACAAGGCCCCGGTGAGCTAGCTGTCTCCAGGTTCTCCCTGCAGCTCTACTGACACCCGCTGGCGAGTCACAAAGTGATGGAGGCGCCTCGGGCCCCAACAAAAGGCTGCTCACCCCGAACCCCGGTCGGGAAGATTTCCGCAAGGGGACCCTACGGCAGGGGTGCGCCTCGGGTCTTGACGTCAGCACGCGGCACGGCGGCACCGAGGGGGCCTCCCCTGAGCGACGGGGCCGAGGTCTCCAAGCCAGATGCAAGCTGTCACGTTGCTTTCAATGTCGACAGCGGAGACTGTGTGACATTCTGTCCCCCTGTCTGTCCCCTCCTCCCTCTCGAGAGGACACAAGAGAATTACAGAGGGCGGTGGGACTTCCCACGTGGGGCTGGGGGCGGCAGGCTGACGCTCAGCGAGCCGCGGCAGACCCGAAGCCGGGACCCGTCCTGGGACTTGCTCCTGTTCGTAGTTAACTTATCATCATCTCTCCTCAGGAAGAAGTGACCCAGGATGAGATGACGGGGACCCATCCAGACATCCGAGAACTCCGAGACGACGTCTGCGTCCCCGCGTGGGCCAGGACGCCGGGCCCCGTGGGGACATCGCTACTGGAGACGTCCCCTCCCTGGAGCCGAACTCCGTCCTTCCTTTGGGTCCTTGAGTGTCCCTGTTCTAAGTCACAACTCGGCACATCACGGCTCACACTCACACCCCGTCCTGCTCTCCCTGGACCGGAACTGGGAGCCAGACCAGCCCAGAGGCTCCAGCCACGCGGGTGGGGAAGAATGGGGCGGTCCCTCCTCCCGGATTCCTCACGCGGCCAGATGAAAAGCCCCAGAAGTACCCAGAAGGAGCGCAAGGCCCAGGTCGAGGCCCGCCGGCAGGACCCCAGAGCAGAGCACGGCTCTGCAGTGCCCTCCTCGGCGTGAAGCGGTGGTCCCAGACCCACCGCTGGAGAGCCTCCGCCTCCACCACGCCGGGACGGGGCCCTGAGGCTTCCACGTGGACGTCGGTTTTCAGACAAGCGAGCCGCTGCACCCCACGTTCGCAGCGGCGTCGTGCACAACAGCCGACGGCAGAACGAGCTGGGCGCCCGTCCAGAGGTGAGGGGATAAGCACAGCATGGTCCATCCACGCGATGGAATACTACTCGGCCTTAAAAAGGGAAGGAAACCCCGACACGTGATTCGACACGATGGCCCTCGAGGACACGATGCCAACCGAAACCAGCGGGTCATGGAGGTGGAATGCGGTGACCCCACTTCCAGGAGGGCCTCAGAGGAGGCAAATCCGGGCACGGAACGCGGAACGACGGTGGTCAGGGCCTGGGGGGGGGGCGGGTGCGGGGAGTGTTCATTCCGTGGGGACAGGGCTTCAGGAGCAAGTTCTAGAGGTGGGCGGTGGTGGCAGCCGCACAGCCGTGTGTAGGTGCTTAAGGCCACCCAGCTGCACACTCGGAGGGGGTTAAAACAGTAAAGCTGTGTCGGGTCTATTTTACCACAATTTAAAAATAATAATAATCAAGCCACTGACATGAGGGTCCAGGAAGGCTGAGAGGGAGTGGTTTTCCCGACCTCGGTCAGGATGTGAACGAAAGCGTTTCCCCAGGAAAGAAGACAGAAGTGATTGGAGGGACATGAGACACTGCTCAGAAGGGATGACAGACAGGGCACTGCCCCCTCTCCTCTCCCCTTCCCGTCCTCCCCCTCCCCGCTTCCTCCTCCCCCTCATCCTCCCCTTCCCCTCCCCCTCTCCTCGCCCCTCTCTGTCCTTCCCCTCCCCCCACTTCTCCCCCTTTTCTTCCCCTCCTTCCCTCTCCCCCCCACCTCTACCAGCCCATTTGCTGAGGCTGCCTAGCCATGCCCAGCCCCCTCCCGCTGCGGAGCCTGATTCCCTGAGGTCTAACCATCGATGACGCAGACACACCAGACGGAGAGAGACAGCCCAGCCCTTACCCTTTTCTCCGTGAGCCGGAAGGAGGCCAGGAATGTGCTGCAGCCCAGACACCAGAAGGTTCTCGGGAAGAAGATGGAACACGGGCTCCAGCAGCGGGTGCGGCCTCAGCGTGTACTGCAGGCTGCAGCCCTCCACGAGGGCCATGTGCTTGTTCTCTGGGGGAGAAAACACCCATGTGGCGGCTGGGACCAAAGGCCATTTGGGTCAAACCAGCCGATAAACTGAGCATCTAAGAAAGAAACACCACAAACAGGAAACGTGTTTTTCCATGAAGGCAAGGGTTTGCTCTGTTCAGCCTAAAAAGCAAAAAGAATCAATCCTTAAGAACTCTCCGGTAAAACTACAAACATAGATACCTGGGTTTTTTTTTAATTTTTTTAATGTTATTTATATCTGAGAGAGACAGAAAGAGAGACCACGCACACCACGAGCAGGCAGAGAAAAGGGTCAGAGGATCGGAAGCAGGCTCAGCACTGACAGCAGAGAGCCTGACGTGGGGCTCGAACTCACGCTCCGTGAGACCACGACCTGAGCGGAAGTCGGATGCTTAACTGACTGAGTCACCCAGGTGCCCCCCCCAGATACCTGCTTCTAACGCAACACAACAGAATACCTCCTGCTCACCCCTCCCCCCAAGCCATGAAGCCCAGGCGCCGCCTGGTCCTGTTATCAGCAGGGGGCTAGAAGGCACTCTGGGCCCCGGCCCGCCTCCCTTCCCCGCGCAGCACACGCGCCGTCGAGACAGAGCAGCGGGACTAGGTCCTGGAGCAGCAGCCTCTAGGAGAGCCCTGCCCTCGAGGACAGACCGCTCTTCTGGGGCAACCAAGACACAAACCCAGCGACACCCACAGCACGAGGGAGGACGGGATGGACCCCCGGGCAGGCGTGGACAGCAGACGGCGGGCCAGGGAAGGCAAGAGAGGGAGAACATCCTGGAGAAAGTAGCAACGAAAAAGGGCTCAGACACAGAGCTCGGGAATGCGGAGGGAACAGCAGCAACAGAAACTGAGGTTCGAGAAGGGACAGAGCCCAGGACCACAGGGCCCAGGGGCGTGCCCCCTACACATCCCCGAGAAACGGTCTTGCTGGGCCTTGATTTCCTCCACTAATAGGAGCCTCACCACCTCCTACAACATGCTACACGATTTTGTAAGAAACGAGCTAAATATGACCTACTACATTCACTAGAGAAAGAAGCGAATGAAAACCTGTATTTTTAATACCTAACCACTACAGACACAGGGTCTGCTGCTCACTTGAAAATTCAGATGCCCTGAAAGGCACTCTCCCGATGGCTGGCTGGGAAGACGCTGGCTGGGCCTCCATGGAGGGCAATCGGGAGACATGTTACAAACTAGCCCTCAGGCCCAGCACCCCGGCTGCGCGGGCACGTGTGCAAAAGGGCAGCCATCCACACCGGCGACACTCCCAGCCTCCAACCCCGGGTCCCCCGGGGCTGGCTTGCAGGACCATTCGGTAAAGCACAGAACACGCACTGAGCGACACACCACGCAGCTGTAGGAAGAAGGGGGTGCCCTGGGCACCAACAGGAAAACTTCGCCAAGGTCCACTGCCAAGGGGAGACGCAGAGGCAAAAATGCAGCCTGGACACGGGCTCGTGTTCTGTCCCCGAGGGTCCCAGAGACTCAGAGTGTGCAGAGCGGCGGGGGGAGGCCTCACTGGACCTTTTTACACTTTCTTATGCTGTTTTCATCCTCAATCATGTGAACGTACTACCCGTTCAAGCAAGAAATCTGTACACTTCCGGAAACGCCCATGAGAAGGTGACCCTCGGGCTCTCCGCTCCCAGAGCCACACAGCCTTCCACGGCCGCCCCGACAAGCTGCTGGCGGGCACGTCCTTCTAAAGGTCCTGATCCCGGGGAGCCCGCTGGCTCGGTCGGTGGAGCATGTGACTCTTGATCTCAGGGTCGTGATTTGAGTCCCACCATCGGGCGTGGAGCCTACTTAAAATTAAATTAAAAAAAAAAAGTCCTGATCCTAAGGATACTCCAGGACACAAAACGCCAGCGAAGTAACGATTAGACTCGATGAGAAATAAACTCAAAGTCAATTTTTATCAATAAAATGAAGTTTCAGGGGCGCCTGGGTGGCTCAGCCAGTTACGCGTCCAACTTCAGCTCAGGTCACGATCTCGTGGTTTGTGAGTTCGAGCCCCGTATTAAGCCCTATGCTGACAGCTCGGAGCCCAGAGCCTGCTTCAGATTCTGTGTCTCCCTCTCTCTCTGCCCCTCCCCCACTCACGCGCTGTCTCTGTCTCAAAAACAAACACTAAAAAAATTTTTTTAAATACCTTAAAAAATAAAATTAAGTTTCAGACCAACTGCTCCTGTACAATGGAATTTTCGCCAAACTCGGCGGGCAGTGGAAGGGGTGGGGTTGGCTCGATTTGTAACTCAGGCCATGGGGCGCGCTCAAAGACCCCGTCACAGAACCCGGGCAACAACTCCAAGACACAGAAAGCCACCCTCCCAAACAGATCCACCTCCGACCACTGGACCCCACCCCCACCCCTGCCCCGGGCGTTCAGGGATGTCCCACCAGGCGCCCCCATCTGTCTGTCCGTCCTCCACACAGCTGCCGGGCCTTGTGGAGGGCGGCGGGAGGCCCGGCAGGACGGCCCTCTGCAGTTAGACACAGCTGCGCGTGGCCAGTGGGCCTCACAGAGAAAGGTCTCTGGTGACCGACGGCAGCCGCCTGGTGTCCCGCAGGCCAATGCCCCACGGCCAGCAGGCTCCGGGACTGCCGCCCCAGGCACGTCGGTGGGGAGCAATGCCTTCCTCTCAGGCTGGCGCGCTACGGTGCCTTCGGTCGTGTCCAAGACCCAGGCCCGTGGTAAGCGTTGCCCGAATCCACTAAGTCAACCCGCTAAGCTGACAGGTTTACGGGGAGGAAGGCCACGAGAGGGACGGGAAGTGGAGAACACTCAGGACAGTTAGAGGGTGAGCCGGTGCCGCTGAGGGCGGCAGGACCTTCCGCCGCGCCTCGTCTCTTACGTTCCACGGGGTCCTGGAGAAGCGGGTGCAGGAGGGCGCGGGGGCTGCCGTGGTACAGCTTCAACCTGCAAGACACGTCCAGGGGTGCACGTCAGCTCTCTGAGTCTTGCTTCTGGTCACCAAACGGCAGCCACACATCTCGAAGGGAAAGCAGTCAAGGCACCAACCGCCCCACACCTACCAGAGCGTTCCACACGCCACGCAATCTCACCCTCCGCAGAGGTGACAGCCGAGCAAAGCAGCAGCCCCCCGCGCCCCCTGTGCTCCCAGCCACACACTTCCGGCACACGGACAGCCCCGCCCCCACGCAGCCAAGAACCCAGGCGCTAGAAAACCGGGCCCGGGAAGTTTCCGGCGCTCTGAAACGTCCGGCAAAGAACACGTCTGAGCAAGTGTCACGGCTGTGTCCCCAGAGCGCTGGTTCCCACCCAGGGACGAGACAGCCTGACACTTGGTAATGTCCACAGATATTCCGATGGCCTCAGCCAGGGGAGGAAGCTGGGGGTGTTCCTGGCATCTGGTGGGCAAGGCCGGGGATGTTCTGAGACCCTGCAGCACACAGGATGCCCCCCAGCAAAGACTGAGCCAGCCCCAGGGGTCAGCCTGCCGAGGCTGAGGGGCCCTACTGCAGGGGGACAACGCAAGCGGCAACCCCGGCCGGCGTGGGGACACGCGGTCTCTGCTATCGTGGTCTGTGCGGCTCCTGGACACGGAATGTGTGTGGAGGAGTGCCCGCTGCTGACGGGTGCGTGCCCCATAGTGTACCAGGTGCCCCCGCAGCCTTGTGAGACGCGCACCCTCCTCGGGCACACGAGAGTTCAGAGCCAAGAGCTTGGGTGCCTGGCCCGAAGCCCCCCAGGACTAAGTGAGAGCCCACGTCCGCCACACACCGCCCCCCAGGCCCGGGACCAGAGCCGGCCCGCCCCCGTCTAAAGGACAATTCCGTGGCCTTCCCAGAAACGGCTAACCCAGCGACTCCAAAGCGAAAACCTCCCGGAGGACGCCGCTGGGAACAGAGCACAGCACAAGCTGACAAAGGTCAGGCTTTCTGCTGCGGCCGCTAATGAGCAGTTAAATCTCCCCAAAGCGAGGCTGGAAAATCCCAAGGATGGAGAAAACAGGGAGCTACCGCTGGTCCTGGGAGGCAGAGGTAGGAGACTCCAGCTTGCTGCCAAAGATCCGAAGAATTCCGAACCCACACGACAAAGCCTGGAGGGCGCCGTCCGGCCTCTTGCCCTCGGTGACCACTTCCACCACGGCCACGATGTTCGGGTGGTTTAAGGACGTGTGAAAATACAGGGACTGCAAAACAGAAGCCAGAACGTGGGTGATGGCGCATCGCCAGCTGCGCGAGGGAGGGTGCAGGAAAGGTGCGGGCGCACGGTCTCCGGCGTCCGGAGATGCCCCAACGTGTGTCCTCCTCGGACACGCCTCCCTCCTGGGGCACCAGAGTCCAAGAGCTCCCCCGGAGTCGGGAGCTGGTGTCACAGCTTTTCATTCCGGACAGGAGACTATCCGCTTCTGCTCCGGGAGCTCCCAGCCACGGACCGTGGCCCTGCGCGAACAGGAAGGCAGGAACCAGTCACTGCAAACACGCACCTGCCGAGCCATCCCACGGAACACACAGCGTGAACCTTCAGCCCAGCTCGCCAACATGGACTCTAATCCCTGCGTTCTGTGCAACCGTACGAAGCTCCACCCAAACTAATTCCATTTAGACGAAGCAGGACCCTTAGATTTCTTGAGATGCTATGTAATTATCCCCAGTTCGGAGCCCAAGTAACATCTTTTTATGACAAAAATCACCTCAACGTCACTTTCTTACAAGATTGTTCTTGGGTCTCAGCCAAGTAGATGGTATTCAGGTAGCGCCTAAAAGGTTTCCCACCTGTAACCTTTCCACTCTGTCCTATGCAAATGGAGCCCCAGCTGGGCCCTGTCCTGCCCCTGCCCAGCCTGTCCTGGGGGGCGGTAGTCCTCGGGGTGGTCCTGGGGGTGGTCCTGGGGGTGATCCTGGGGGGTAGTACTAGGGGGCAGTCCTGGGGTGGTCCTGGGGAGATAGTCCTAGGGGTAGTACTAGGGGGTAGTCCTGCGGGTATTACTAGCAGTAGTCCTGGGGGTGGTCCTGGGGGATAGTCCTGGGGGTGGTCCTGGGGGTGGTCCTGGGGGGTGGTCCTGGGGTGGTCCTGGGGGTGGTCCTGGGGGTGGTCCTGGGGGTGGTCCTGGGGGTGGTCCTGGGGGTAGTCCTGGGGATGGTCCTGGGGGTGGTCCTGGGGGGTACTAGGGGGTAGTCCTGGGGGTGGTCCTGGGGAGATAGTCCTAGGGGTAGTACTAGGGGGTAGTCCTGCGGGTATTACTAGCAGTAGTCCTGGGGGTGGTCCTGGGGGGTGGTCCTGGGGGGTGGTCCTGGGGGGTGGTCCTGGGGGTGGTCCTGGGGGGTGGTCCTGGGGGTGGTCCTGGGGGGTGGTCCTGGGGGATAGTCCCGGGGGTGGTCCCGGGGGTGGTCCCGGGGGTGGTCCCGGGGGGTGGTCCCGGGGGTGGTCCCGGGGGTGGTCCTGGGGGGTGGTCCTGGGGGGTGGTCCTGGGGGGTGGTCCCGGGGGTGGTCCCGGGGGTGGTCCCGGGGGGTGGTCCCGGGGGGTGGTCCTGGGGGTGGTCCTGGGGGGTGGTCCTGGGGGATAGTCCTGGGGGTGGTCCTGGGGGGTGGTCCTGGGGGTGGTCCCGGGGGGTGGTCCTGGGGGTGGTCCCGGGGGGTGGTCCTGGGGGTGGTCCCGGGGGGTGGTCCCGGGGGTGGTCCTGGGGGTGGTCCCGGGGGTGGTCCGGGGGGTGGTCCCGGGGGTGGTCCCGGGGATGGTCCTGGGGGGTGGTCCTGGGGGGTGGTCCCGGGGGTGGTCCCGGGGGTGGTCCCGGGGGTGGTCCCGGGGGTGGTCCCGGGGATAGTCCCGGGGGTGGTCCTGGGGGGTGGTCCTGGGGGTGGTCCCGGGGGTGGCCCTGGGGGTGGTCCTGGGGGTGGTCCTGGGGGTGGCCCTGGGGGTGGCCCTGGGGGTGGTCCTGGGGGGTGGTCCTGGGGGGTGGTCCTGGGGGGTGGTCCTGGGGGTGGTCCTGGGGGTGGTCCTGGGGGGTGGTCCTGGGGGGTGGTCCTGGGGGTGGTCCTGGGGGTGGTCCTGGGGGGGTGGTCCTGGGGGGTGGTCCCGGGGGTGGTCCTGGGGGTGGTCCTGGGGGTGGTCCCGGGGGTGGTCCTGGGGGATGGTCCTGGGGGATGGTCCCGGGGGTGGTCCCGGGGGTGGTCCCGGGGGTGGTCCCGGGGGTGGTCCCGGGGGGTGGTCCCGGGGGTGGTCCCGGGGGATAGTCCCGGGGGTGGTCCCGGGGGTGGTCCCGGGGGTGGTCCCGGGGGTGGTCCTGGGGGGTGGTCCCGGGGGTGGTCCCGGGGGTGGTCCAGGGGGGGGTCCCGGGGGGTGGTCCGGGGGGTGGTCCCGGGGGGTGGTCCCGGGGGGTGGTCCCGGGGGGTGGTCCTGGGGGTGGTCCTGGGGGTGGTCCCGGGGGTGGTCCTGGGGGGTGGTCCTGGGGGGTGGTCCTGGGGGTGGTCCTGGGGGTGGTCCTGGGGGTGGTCCTGGGGGTGGTCCTGGGGGTGGTCCTGGGGGGTGGTCCTGGGGGGTGGTCCTGGGGGTGGTCCTGGGGGTGGCCCCGGGGGTGGTCCCGGGGGTGGTCCCGGGGGTGGTCCCGGGGGTGGTCCCGGGGGGTGGTCCCGGGGGTGGTCCCGGGGGGTGGTCCCGGGGGGTGGTCCTGGGGGTGGTCCCGGGGGGTGGTCCTGGGGTGGTCCCGGGGGGTGGTCCTGGGGGGTGGTCCTGGGGGTGGTCCTGGGGGTGGTCCTGGGGGTGGTCCTGGGGGGTGGTCCCGGGGGTGGTCCTGGGGGGTGGTCCCGGGGGTGGTCCCGGGGGTGGTCCTGGGGGTGGTCCTGGGGGTGGCCCTGGGGGTGGTCCTGGGGGTGGCCCTGGGGGTGGTCCTGGGGGGTGGTCCCGGGGGTGGTCCCGGGGGTGGCCCTGGGGGTGGTCCTGGGGGTGGCCCTGGGGGTGGTCCCGGGGGTGGTCCTGGGGGTGGCCCTGGGGGTGGTCCTGGGGGTGGTCCTGGGGGTGGTCCTGGGGGTGGCCCTGGGGGTGGTCCTGGGGGTGGTCCTGGGGGTGGCCCTGGGGGTGGTCCTGGGGGTGGTCCTGGGGGTGGCCCTGGGGGTGGCCCTGGGGGTGGTCCTGGGGGTGGTCCTGGGGGTGGCCCTGGGGGTGGCCCTGGGGGTGGTCCTGGGGGTGGCCCTGGGGGTGGCCCTGGGGGTGGTCCTGGGGGTGGTCCTGGGGGGTGGTCCTGGGGGGTGGTCCCGGGGGTGGTCCTGGGGGTGGCCTTCAGGGAAAGACAACACAGGGGAGTCAGATCCACCTGCGTCTCGGCCTGGCTGCACCGTGTGCTCCGCTGGCTCAGGAAAGGACGCGCCTCCTCTCTGCGGCGTGAAGCCCGGTGCGGTCACCTCTACTTAGAGCTAATATAAAGTCGTAGGCAGGCACCGCAGACGGGGTAGGATCGCTGCGGGTTTCACAGATCAAACCTGGACGGAGGCGCTGAGCTGTGGCCCTGGACTGGGAGGGTCCCTGGATCCGAGTCCGCGCAGGGGGCGAGAGACGGGTGCGGGGTCACCCCCCGACCCGCACACCAAGACCACCCCCCCAGGCAGCGGGCGGTGAGGCAAGGCCACGCTGGCCAGCTGCGATGTGATTTAACCGTGGACTAATCCCCCATTAACGAGTCATTACCAGGGTGTCACCGAGAAAACGTTTCCTGTAATCACAGACTGTCAGCCCAGGATAACAGAGAGACACATTAAAACATCAACCATGAGATATAAATCGTTATTCTATTATCTTTTATTGCAAAATGATGAAATAATGGCCACTCACAGCTGACAGGTGGTGGGACCAGGAGAGAATTATGTTTCTGTTTCCAAGACTCGAGAACTGTTTTCGAACTGCCAGCCGCAGCGCCGGTCTGTCACCGTCTCACCTGTCCTATTAACACCTGGGCACATCCGCATTAGCAATGCTGCCGTTTCCCTTTCGGCCACGAAACAAATACTGCCAACTCCGATGCAAAGCCACGGTGGCCCTCCACTTAGCGGTCACCCTGACACTGCTCTGCCCAGAGGCAGCAACACCGGCAGCTTCAGCAGGTCCAAGTTCGAGTTTCGGGCCACTGCCCTTCCCTGCCGTTCACCCCCACAGACAATCGTTCTGAGACCGGAAACAACAGCAGAGCCCCGTTGCCGTCTGTCCCCAAAGACCCACCTTCAACCAGGAGCGTCAGCCACCAGAAGCACAGCATGCCGACCGTGACCCAGGGTCGAAGGGTGTCACCCTGTCACCGCTGACCGTGAAGGGCGCATGCTCTTTTCCAAATGTCATTTACAGAGCCTTCGGTGAGGGCACAGCACCGCACCGAATAATTTCTGAGGAATCTGAAGACACGATCCCACCCTCGAGTTTGGAGTTCAAAGGTAAGGCTGGCCTCGGCAGGTACAAAACGCAGACTCAGCTCAGAACCATCAGAAGCCTGTGGAAGTAGAAGGCTCCCAGGGGTGAACACACAAGGCAGCGTGGAGCTTCTCGGAAAGAGCACGACAGGCCCCAGGGCCACCCGTGCTGAGCCCCGGTCAGTAAACAAGACCACACCTGGCCCAAGTGCAGTTTCCACCTCTCCCGGGCGTGTCACCGCTGGCCGGGCGATCTGGAACTCCCTGGTCAGTGCTGGTGACACGTCTGCCTGGTGGAGCCATGCCGTCCCACGGGGACGGTGACCTCACATGAGAACGATGTTCTCTCTGCCAGAAGCGACTTTTCCCCACCGTGTTCTGTCTCTAAGAACTCCCCGGGGCTCCTCTCTGTTTCCCGGATGGGAAGCTGCCCGTTCATGAGTCGTGAACACAGCCAATCAGACCCTCAAATTTACACAGCTGATTCTTGTTTTTGTTTTTGGGTTTTTTTCTTTTTTTTTTTTTTAGTTTCTTTATTTATTTTGAGAAAGAGAGAAAGAGAGCGAGCACACAAGCAGGGGAGGGGCAGAGAGAGGGAGAGAGACGACCCCAGGCAGGCTCCACGCCCTCAGCGCAGAGCCAACACAGAGCCCGCACTCAAACAGTGAGTTCATGACCTGAGCAAAAATCAAGAGTCGGACGCTTAACCGACTGAGCCCCCCGAGGGTCTCCTGATTTTTGTTTTCTAACAAGTTTTAATCCTCTGGTCGCCTTTTGGGGACTGTCCCCAGGAGGGCAAAGGCGGGCCAGCCCGGCTCACCTGGAACCTAGGCACCATCCCGCCTTACAGCACGCGAATGGGCTGCGCCAGAAATCCCGCCAGCACGCCGCTGAGCCAGAACGGCAAATAAGCCCTTCAGTGTCAGGACGGCCAGCCAACAGCGAGCTGCGACACAGCAACTGAAACCGCGTGATTAACAGTCTGAGTCGAGCCCATGAAACTACCCGCCAGAGAAGAACTCTCGAGACGGCAGGGGGGGCTCTCGTTCACCCCAGTCACATCCCCACTCATCTACGCTTGACAGGTGGCCTCCCTGGCGGGGTAACCAGGTTAGCAAATCACGGAGACGCGCCTGTCCTAACGCCGTCGTCTTCCAAAACACCGACGCCGCTTTGCCCGGGGGCCAGGTCCCCATTCCTCACCCGCACGACAGAACCGAAGTGGGGCGTCTGAGGATGCGCCGTGATGGAGAGGCCGCAGCCGCGTGTCCCCAGCTGCACCCCCACTGGACCGCCCCCTTCGGCCACCGGCGGAAGGCTGGGCGCCCAGGCCGGGGAAGGAAGGAGCAGAGATGACAGCAGTGTCTCCCCAACAATTCTTTTCCCATGAACCCTTAATAGAGGGTCTCAGCAAGGCAGAGAGGCTCCCAACACTTCCTGCGGCCTCCCACTTGAGGCTCAGATGGTTTCCCGTGCGCCCCCCACTGTGAGGCCGAGGGCCCCAAACCCGGGGACTCTGACACAAAACTCTCCTGGGAAACGCAAAGTCTCCAGCTCCAAGGTCAGAAGCTTCTGCTGACCCAGGGCAGAGCCCGCCGTTACCCACGACACGCTGGAGCCAGCCCCAGGGGTCAGCCCGCCGAGGCTGAGGGGCCCTGCTGCGGAGGGACAACGCAGGCGTCCACCCCAGCGGTCCTCGCCACCGTGGTCGGTGCGGCTCCTGTGTGGAGGTGCGCCCCCTGCTGACAGACGAGAGCGTACCAGGTGCTCCCGCGGCCTCGTGAGACGCCACCATCCTCTCTCAGGCGGGCACAAGTGAGTTCAGAGCCAAGAGCTCAAGTGCCTGGCCTGAAGCCCCCCAGGACTAAGTGAGAGCCCGCGTCCATCTGACACCGCCCCCCACGCCCAGGGCCAAGTGTCCACTTCTGAAGAGGAAATCATACCGCTCTTGCTACCCCGATGAGTAAGACCATTCGAGAGCAGATCTCGCGGCGCTGGCTACCGGGAGCAGAAGCAACCCTGCTAGCTGTCCCTCGAGCTCAGGCGGTGGGGTACCCACTGCTCTAGCAACTCCGGGGGCCGAGGGGAGCCCTGGGGGCAGCCAGCCCGGTCTGTGTGGCTGCGGTCTGTGGAGAGCCCCAGGACTCCTGTCTGGTCATTCCCATAAAACACAAGGGGGAGGAGGGGCCTCTGGGGGGCTCGGTCAGTTAAGCGTCTGACCCTTGATCTCAGCTCAGGTCATGATCTCATGGTTCAGGAGATCGAGCCCCACGTCAGGCTCCGGGCTGACAGCGTGGCCCCTGCTTGGGATTCTCTCTCTCTCTGCACCTCTCCAGCTCTCTCTCTCAAAATAAATAACTTAAAAAGACATACAAGGAGGAAGAAACAGGAAGCCGTCACTGAAAGCCTGCGTGTGCTTTGTTGGGGGAAAGTTTAAAGGAGAATTGTGTCCCTCTCAGAAGCAAAATGCAGAAAACTGCACGGAACTTTGGCTTCCCAGGTTATTTTTCAGAAGATTTTCTTTGAGAGGTGGAACAGAGCATTAACGTCTCGGCAGACATAAAAGGTGATTCCTCTGCACCAGGAGGGTCTCAAGGACAGCAGCGAACTCTGGTCTCTGAGGCTAAGCGGCTCTGCCAAACGGCGCCCAGGAGGCCAAGCCTGAGGTGGGGGTCTGAGCCTGAGGCGGGGGTCTGAGTCTGAGGTGGGGGGTCTGAGCCTGAGGTGGGGGTCTGAGCCTGAGGTGGGGGTCTGAGCCTGAGGTGGGGGTCTGAGCCTGAGATGGGGGTCTGAGCCTGAGGTGGGGGGTCTGAGCCTGAGGTGGGGGTCTGAGCCTGAGGTGGGGGTCTGAGCCTGAGGTGGGGGGTCTGAGCCTGAGGTGGGGGTCTGAGCCTGAGGGGCGAGGCCGAGGCCGAGGCCGAGGGGAAGGGGCAGGCCTGAGAAGGGAGGCCGAGCCTGAGGAATCCATCACGCGCGGAAACACCAGCTTGGGTTCAAGGCAGGACTTCTTTTTTCGAGGTCTGTCTCCAGGACGTTATTCGCCAAGCAATTGAATCGGGGCACACGTGACACTGGCGACTCGGTGAACCCCGGGCACACGGGCTTCGCTCGCCAGTGCACACTCGGACTGGACAGCCACGGCGACTCCAGAGACAGCCGCCGCGGCCTGCCCACCGCCAGTCAGATCTCCCCACGCCACCGCCGGCCGGTAAAACCAGAAAACGCAGCCAATTAATAAAACCAGGAAAAGGTCTCACCAAATTTCAGAACCCCTTCTGCAAAGGGAGGGTGTACTTGTTTCACAGGTGTGTGGGCAGAGTGTGCGGGCCCTCCCACCTGTGGGTGCCGCCACGGGAGTGCTCCACACTGCCACGCTCGCGTGCACGGAAACACGCACACACACGCATGCACAAGCACGCACACACGCACGCACTGCACGGGGGACGGTGGGGTGGGCAGTGGTTCTCCTTCCCCGACTAAACTCAAAAGGAGCCTGTTTTCCCGTGTTCTGTCTCAAGGAGACGAGAGGCCGGGCCGGAGGACGCGGCCGGCGGGCGCAGCAGGCCGGGCCGTTCCTGGGGCGCCACTGGCCTCTGCTGCTCACCTCGGGCATAGCAGCTGGCCGGCAGGGCCTCCCGAGCACTCCGTGCCGCTGGCACCACCGCCCAACCAAACCCCCTGTTCACCCGCTGGCCCTTCGGCAGCTCCAAGACTGGAGGGTGCAGAATTTTCCAGAAACTGTAAGCACTGTGTCCTCACTAACGCACCATTCCCTGCCGCATGCCCAGCTCTGCAGGAGACACACGGTGAGGGAGGCCAAGGCTGAGCAGGGGTGGCCCTCGGCTCCTCTGGACACGGGACTTGGCCCTGACCTGTGAGGGCCCAGGACTGGGTGATGCGTGCCGTGTCACATGACCGGTGTGGCAGCAGAGGCCTCCAGGGGAAGGAGGGCGAAGCCGGGCAAGTCGGCAGGAGCGGGGCAGTTCTGGGGGCTGTTCTGCGGGTCACCGCGGCTGAGCCACTGTGGCCAGAGCACGGCCTGTGGGACACAACCCCGCCACTACAGGGACGTCCCGCCACTCAGCACTGGCCAGGGACAGGCGGGCCGAGGGGAGGACACGGGAGGGGGGCTCATTCCCAAACCACTACTGCAAGGCACGCGGGTGCTGATTTCAGAGCTCACCTCCGCCCAGGGACACGAGGGGCTCTTCCGAGCAGCCGGCCCTGGAAGGCGCCCCCAAGGGCAGGGGAGGCTGAGCCCGGCCAGGTGACCCACGACCCCAGGGCCACGCTGCTCCTGGCGAACCTCCTCTTTGCCGTGTCGGGGGCGAGAAGGCCGTTTACGTCCGCGCTGACACGGCCCTGTGAGGAGTCATCCACATACCCCCCCACATGGCTCAGGCACGACGCGGCCGGCCAGGCCTCTCAGCAGCGCCTGCACAGGCTGTGTGAAAACCTGAGTATCGGACGCATCTTACATCCCCGGGACACGTGCTTTCCCAAGGCCTTACTGAACCTTCCCGACCTCTGGTGGCGAGTGCCTCTCCCACCCCGTGAAGTGAGGGCTCCCCCGAATCGGTCCTGCGCCCCGACCACAGCCGGAAGCCTGGGTGGCAGCCGAATGCTGAGAGCGGCGTGCTCGGCCTGCTGCCCGCAGCTTCACGACTGAGCCGAGACTGTCCCCAGCAGCAAAGGGACACCTGGGCTTCGGTCACCTGCAGTGACACCTCCCGGAGCGGCTGTGGTCACTGCCACCTTCATCACTCACCGCACTACTGTCACAACACCAGGCCCCCGAGCCCCACCCCTGAGCCCGAGAAAGATCCAACCGACAGGGCAGCGGCCCTCTCCACACCTGTGACGTCCCCCAAGGGGGTCAAATCGAGCAGACGGGCCACGTTCAGAAGCCGGCACGCATGACCCCACTCTGCCTGGAGGCTCGGCTTCGACGTTCGCTCGGGGGAGACCCTCCTTCTTCGTCTGCCCATCTCCCCGGACGGCAGCGCGCCGGTCTCCTTCCGGAGCTGGCCACAACTTGCGATGACTGTTACCTGCTGCTGTGTGTCCCCCGTTCTGCACAGCGAGCGCCACGCCCGTGCCGTCCACCGCCAGCCCCCGGCACCCAGCCCCAGGCCTGAACACAAGCTTGTATTTGGAGCAGCTGAACAAAGCCAGAAAACACCGGCCCGCGGGGCAGGGGGCAGAACCATGGTATCGGCAGCGCCAAGGCAACAGCCCAGTGTGGAGACAGAAGGCACGGGTTCGAGTCCCGACTCTACCACCTGCTACCTGGGCAAGTCACCTTCCTGCTAAGCCTCGAATGCTCATCTTTAAGACAAAGAAAGAAACCGAAGTGAAGGAAGAAGGGGAACAAGGAGAGTGAGAGAAAATGGGGGAGTCAGAGGAGACCGGTAATTTCCTAACTTTGCTCCGCGAACCCCCGGGGATACCTGAAGGTGACAAGACCCGCAACTGTCCTCGGCCCCACTGTGCAGACCAGAGCCACACGCTCTCATCTGCCCAGGACCTGCGGCTCCTGCACAGGCAGTCTGGAAACGAAGCTTATCTAAGAGAAGCTTCGCGATGACCCGTCTGCGGCTCGGTGGCCTTCCTGGTCGTGCGCTTGGCCACGGAGCAGCCCCGCCCGCCGCCGAGGCCCACCTCCTCGAAGACGATCCTGGGCGGCTGCCTGGACAGCGGCTCCACCGGCCTCACGGCGGTCTTCCACGTCCTCCCGAAAAAGTGTCGGTAGGTGACATCAAAGAGGGACACTCGCAGACAGCAGCCCACCTCCGACAGCACCTCCGGCGCTCCCTACAAGACAGAAGGTGCCGGCCCTGAAGGCTTCCCGACGTCGTGAGCCAGCCCACATGCACCTAGCGCCCAGTCTTGGAGAACTGGGGCACTCAGCATCCATCCCCGTTTGAGGTGTCAGTACCCTGTGGGGGAGTTGCCTCTCCGTGGCTAGTGCTCTTGGGGGGGGGGGGGGCTATGCATCAAAGTGCTTGGCCCTCCCCTGGCCAATCTGAGCACTGAAGTCCCAAGGTACTGACAAGGGCAAAAGACTTACCCGGTGCCAACGAGACACAGAGGCCAGGGCTGAAGTGACAGAGGTACCTGATGCCACACAGACCCGAGAGAGAACAAGTCCAGGTTACGGCACAGGAGATCCTGGATCAAGCCACACCTGAAGTTTGTACCAACTGTGATTTGTTTGTTGTGTGAGTCGTCTCTAACTTAGGCTGTTTTGAATGGGGCTGTCTTTATTATTTGCAAACAAATGAGTCCTTCTTGATATAAACACAAACTCTCCATCCTCGACTTGTCAGAACTGTTTTGGGGTGGTATTAGCAAAGGAAAAGCAGATCTTTAGGACTAAGAAGTCACGGCTACAAACAGAGACAAAACAACCAGAGACTGTAAACACAAGCCATTTCTCAGAGCCACACAACCTACAGTGAGGCTCTGTTTTGGCCTTTAGTGCCTCTGGTGGCTCTTACCGTCTGCCCTGCGACCAAGAAATGGTTTTCATTCATTCATTCATCAAACATTAATCAAGCATCTACTCGATGCATCTACTCTGTGCCAGGCACTGTTCCAGGCACTAGCAATACAACAGGGACCAGCAGGGCTCACATGAGGAACGGTAAGCGTGAGGGAGGCAGCGGGTGTGCATTTTAACAGGATGGTACGGGAAGGTCCGCGAAGGACGATGTGTGAGCGGAGGATGAAGGGGAGAGGGGACACCAGGCGGAAGGAGCAGCAAAGCAAAGGCCCTGGGGCAGAGGAGAGCGGGGTTCTCGGCGACCCTGGAGAGCCTGTACCACCACACTCAACTGCGTTGTTCACTAGTTTTTCAGGAGCTCTGTGGTCCTGTTGCTCTGGCATCTGGGGCCTCAATGCAGGAGACCGCCCCGCCCCAGGGCCAGCGAATTCCCAGAGTAAAGGACTTGCCTTCCAGAACCTCTCTGATATGCAAACCAGCCAGTCCAGAGTCCAGACTCCCTCCTGGCCCCTGTCGGGCTCCTAGACTCCAGCAGACCGCTGAAATGGTTCACACCCGCCAGTCCCAAACCTGGCCGAGTGCTCACTCCGCCTTGGGCCTTCCTTCCTGCGAGAACCCCGTGAAGACTCTTGGCTATGGTCTCCCGGCTGCTCCACCTCCTGACAGAGCCCGTGACACCCTGGTGCCACCCCGCGTGGCCCTATGTGGTCCGGCGTACCCCACCTCTTGGGAACAGTAACAAACTGTCTTCCCAGTGTTGCCCTCACCCCACATGCTTTTTTTTTAAGTTTACTTAGAGAGAGAGAGAGAGAGAGAGAGAGAGAGAGAGAGGGAGAGGGAATACCAAGCAGGCTCCACACTGTCAACACAGAGCCAGATATGGGGCTGGATCCCACACGACCTGAACCAAAATGGAGAGTTGTATGCTCAACCGACTGAGCCACCCAGGTACCTCTCCCAGTGTAGGTTTTAAAACAAGGCCCCCCATGAGGCGCCTGGGGGCTCAATGGGTTAAGTGGCCGACTCCGGCTCGGCTCGTGTCATGATCTCACAGTTCCTGAGTTCCAGATACGCATCGGGCTCCGAGCTGTCAGCACAGCACAGCACAGGTGCTGACAGCTCGGAGCCTGCAGCCTGCTTTAGATTCTGTGTCTCCCTCTCTCTGCCCTCCCCACTCATGCTCTGTCTCTCTCAAAAATGAATAAACACTTAAAACATAATAATAAAAATAAATTAATAAAACAAGCCCCCGCCCATATAACTATAGCAACTGTGAGGGAAGAGGGAGGGGCCGGATGTGTCATTTAACTCAGGGGGGTCCTCACAGTGTAGTCTATCAAACCCCCCCACTGGGCACCCTAAATAGCTCACAACTGTTTGGTCAATTTCACCTCCCTCCAGCCTGCTCCCGGGGAGCTCAGCGAGGAGGGGCTGGATGCCGAGTGTGTGGGACAGAACCACAGAACCCGGAAGGGTGGGGTGGCCAGCTGCCGCAGGGTGCCAGGCATCCCTAGTCCCTAGCAGAGGGTGACGGCAATGTTTTCTGTCTCTGGCAGCTGGGAGAGAGGTGGTGTCAGGAGTGGAAGCAGGAAGACAGCCAACAGGTAGGGAGGAGCTGCGGGGACCTCCCCACTCCCTGGGCCTCCCCACACCTCTCTCAGCGGCCTCTGCCTCCCTAGCCACAACTCCTTCCCTCCTATTCCCCCCAGCTACCTCTTCTCAGGAAGCTCTCTGGCCCGTGGCTCACTCCCGTGCCTTCCCTGACCCCCACCATCGAGACCCCTGCCAGTCCTCTGATCATGCTTTCTCTCTCCCCAGTGTTCATCCGGTTCTCTGCTGCCCCTGCCCGAGTCCCCGCCCAAGTGTGAGCCCCCGTGAGCTCCAGGAGGATAAAAGCCCAGAGTACTCTCTTTCCTGCTCCATCCTTAGGGCCCAGAACCAGACCTTGCCCCTGGACTCTGTGCACTTGCCCCCAGGGGCCTGGTCCTAAGCCTCCCATCACTGCTGGTGCTGCCGAGGGCGCCACCAGCAGCCTCTAACCTCCTTCTCTTCCCCCCTTCCCTCCCCCTCTCGCTCCTCCCAGTCCCTCCTCCTCCCTTCTCCTCTTCCTTCCTCCTCCTCCTCCCCCTCCTCCCTCCTCCCCTCCCTCTACCCAGTCCTTCCCCTCCCTTCTCCCTCCCCATCCTCCTCCCCACTTCCCGTCCTCTTCGTCCTCTTCCCTCCCCCCCTTCCTCCCGCTCTCAGAGAGGTGAGCACCAGCCAGTCCCGCTCCCAAACTGACCTCAACTTCTTCCCAGAACTCCAACCCGAACCACCCTTCCACCTCTGTGTGACTGCGTACTCATTTCTCCTCAGGTAAGTTTCTAAACAGTCTCCGCTGTTGTGTGCAGACAGAATGTGGGACGGCCATCTGCGTCCCCCCTCATCTATGTGAGGCAAACATAGAATGGCGCCCAGGAGACATCAAACTGAACTGGAATAGCCAAAGCAGAGAACGATCCACGTTCGTGGCAAAGTTAAGCTCAATGGAAAAGGTTAAGGGGGCAGCGGGAAAGACAGACTGAAGTTATCACGAAAACGTCCTGAGCTCAAAACAAACATATTTTTAGCCAACATCTTTCACAGAGAAGTTGGCTATCACCTAAAGCTGTAAATTCCCAAAATAACTAAAACCGTACAAACTTTGTAAGACTGCGCCTTTTACATCCGTCTCCTACTGGTCCTCCTTTATCTGTTTCTTCCTTTTTGTTTAATTTTTTAAGGAGGCTTCACATCCAGCCACAGCCCAACGCGGGGCTTGAACTCACAACCCCGAGATCAAGACCTGAGCTGAGATCAAGAGTCCCGGGCTTCGCCAACGGAGCCGCCCCGGCGCCCCCGTCTTCTTTCAAATGCTCTTTCCACTGATTTCTCGTATGTACAGCCGACCCTTGAACACACAGACTCGAACCACACGGGTCCACCTTTGTGTGCTTTTTTTTGTTTTTTACAAACACGTTCTAGGACTGGAGATGTGTTTTCTCTTCCTTGTGATTTTCTTAATAGCATTTTCTCTCCTCTAGCTGCCTTTATGGTAAGAACACAGGGCGTGATACATACAGCACACAAAATACATATTAATCGACTGCTTACATTATTGGCAAGGCTTTTGGTCACTAGTAGGCTATTAGTAATTACGTTTTGGGGGAGTCAAAAGTTATATGCAGATTTTTGACCGTGAGGGGTCAGCACCCCAACCCCCATAGTGTTCAAGAGTCCACTGTAAAACCTGTAAAGAGCTGTAAAACTTTGGGTTCCTGTGTGAAACCCCATCTATCCTTTATGTATGTCACGAGATCCTCGGTCCTAATATTTCATGGACTTGTGTGTTAATATTCATGAGGGACAGCAGTCTGCACGTGTCTTGTGACATCCTTGCTTGATTTGGTTATCGGTTATAGGGACCTAAAAAAAAAAAAAAAAAAACACACTGGGAAGCATCCTCTCCTAGTTTTTGAGTTTGTTCTAGAATTCGTATTATTGCTTCTTTCACTATTTTATAAAATCCAACAGTGAGGTCATGTAAGTCTGGAGTTTGCTTTGTAGGAAGATATTTGATTATGAATTCCGTTTCTTTAACAAATATATGGCTATTTAGATTTTCTATTTCCTCGGGGCGCCCGGGTGGCTCAGTCGGTTAAGCTTCCAACTTCAGCTCAGGTCATGATCTCACAGTCCATGGGTTCAAGCCCCATGTCGGGCTCTGTGCTGACAGCCCAGACCCTGGAGCCTGCTTCCGATTCTGTGTCTCCCTCTCTCTCTGCCCCTCCCCCGCTCATACTATGTCTCTGTCTCAAAAATAAACATTAAAAAAAATTTTTTTAACAGATTTTCTATTTCCTCTAGTTTCACTTTTGGTAAATTGTGCTTTTCAAGAAATTTCTCCATTTCAACTAAGTTATCAAATTTATTGGCACAAGGTTATTTATAATATTAATAAGTTACTGATTATGTTTAAGTTTTTTAACGTTTATTCATTTTTTTGAGACAGGGAGAGAGTGAGTGGGGGAGGGGCAGAAAGAGAAGGAGACACAGAATCGGAAGCAGGCTCCAGGCTCTGGGCTGTCAGCGCAGGGCCCGATGCGGGGCTCGAACTCATGAATGTGAGATCATGAGCTGAGCCGAGGTCGGAAGCTTAACCGACTGAGCCCCGCAGGCGCCCCTCCCGTGACTATCTTTTTAACATCTGCGGGATAAGCTGTAATACTCCCTTCCTTCCTGTGTTGGTACTCTGTGCTTTCTCTTTGCTCACGATCAGTCTTGTAGGAGTTTATCAATTTTATTGAGCTTTCCAAAGAACCAACTTCTAGCTTTGCTGACTTTCTCTACTATTTGCCCTTTATTTATTGATTTCTGCTAAATGAGCAGAAATCTACCATTTCCTTCTTGTTCTTCTGTAGACGCTGGTAGAGGAAAGGGACCATTGATCTCATACCTTCCTCCTCGAACACAGTCACATAAAGCTGTTAGGTTTCCTTCGAGGGACTAAAATAGTTGCACCTCATAAACTTTGGTATGTTCTTCCATTACTCAGTTTGAAATATTTTCTAATTTCCCCACGAATTCTTCTTTGACTCATGAGTTAGTTGGTAGCATGTCATTTAATTTCCTGCTGTTTGAGGATTTTCTAGGTATCCCGTCATTCGTTCCTAACTTAATGCCATGGTACTCAGTTGACGTATATAGACTCTGTAAACTTCCATCGTTTTAAATCCTTTGCGACTTGTTTTCATGTCCCAGCAGGTGGTCTACCTCGGTGAATGCTCCACGTGCACTTGAGAAGAACGTGTATCCTATTTGCTGGTGAGTGCCTTAGAGGTGACAGACAGGTCAAGGTGGTTGATGGGGTTTAGATCTTCCAAATCACCACGGGCTTTTGTTTGTTTGGTTTTGGTTTCGGTCTATCTGCTCTGTGAGTTAGTGAGAGAGGGGAGTTCAAAGTCTCCGGTTGTGACGGTGAATCCGAACAGAGCTCCCTTTAGTTCAACCTGACGCTGCTTCACCCATGTGGAAGCTGTGTCGCTGGGTGTGTGCACAGGAGAGCTGGCAGAGCCGGCCCCGCCGTTACGCTTTGAAAGGCCGGCTCACGAGGCTGGCCTCGGCTGGAGGCTGGGGCTTCCCATCACTCTCCTGGCAATGGCACGCTGTGCCTAACTGCACGAAGTGGCCCCCGCCGCACGCCTGCCTGCCCGCTGGGAGTCTGAATTTGGGGACGTGCGAGGCCGGGGATGCCCACCGACCAGTCCCCAAGACGCCAGGAGCCTCTACAAGCTTCCTAGGCTGGGAACATTTCACACGTGTTGTCGGGACTCGTTGAAGGACCGGAAGCATCCGCAGGGCTCCACGGCAGAGGCCCCCGGAACACGCGCCCGCCCCCTCGCCTCCCCCCACGTGCCTTTCCCGAGGCTGCTGTTGCTCCATATGCCGGCCGGTAGGAAGCCTTCCCCCCGAGCCGGATTACCTGCCGAGTCTTGTGAGTCCTGCCGACGGGTCACTGAGCCTGAGGGTGGGCTCACAGGCCCCAAGGGAGGTGCGTACACCTTTACGGCTGTCATAGCGTCTTGACTGCCATCATCATCACGGAATGCCTCTTCAGGGGCACCCGGGTGGCTCGGTCGAGCTTCCAACTCTTGATTTCCGCTCAGGTCATCACCACGCAGTTCGTGCGTTCGAGCCCTGCGTCCGGCTCTGTTCTGACAGCGGAGAGCCTGCGTGGGACCCTCTCTCTCTCCCTCTCCCTCTCTCCCAAAATACATAGACTTAAAAAAAAATAAAGAAACGACCCTCATCTCTGGTAACACTCCTCACCTTGAAACTGACCTTCCCTGACATCAGCACAACACGGATTTCCCACAGGGTTTACACGGCCTATCTGGCCTCCATCCTTTTACTTACGGTTTATGTCTTTCTGTTTAAAGTGTGCTTTTTATAAACAGCCTATAATTGGGTCTCAAACAATAACTTCTAACACATGACTCTGAATCAGGAATTCCACTTTTAGGGCTCATTCTACAGACATGTGTGTACACGAAAAAAAAAAACCCTATAAGAGAAGTCATTCATTGTGGCGGTGTCTGTGGTAGCAAACAACTGGGAAAAACCTGTGTGCTCATCAGCAAGGGTCCGAACAAACAAATGCAGAATCATCCAAAGAAATCTATGTTGTCTCAAGAGAGAATGAAATTCTTCACGTAATGACACGGACACCTGTAAGACACATTGCTAAGAATTTTCTTAAAAGCATGATAATACAAGTATGTTTATTTGTTGTATTTGCTTAGAATTTCTGGAAAGTTATACCAAAAACAGGTCGCATCGGCTGTGTCTAGGGCGGGACACGGGGACCTTAAGGACTCAGTACACTTTCCCCGTGTACCCTAGTGAATTCTGAGCTATGATAATCACGTTTTCAAAAATAAATAAATACAAATAAATGAAATAAAGTGGGGCAGTGAGTAAAATTTCCTCCGCAAAACTCCGAGCAGAGGGGACAGTGCTGTCACTGACTTGCGAGCTCCTACAGGCAGAGCCCCCGGCACCGTCTGCCCAGCTCGGAGCCCAGCCACCGCCCCCCCCTTCTCTCCGACCGCTTCCGCTTCTGACAGCCCCACTCGGGACGAAGCGGACCGGTACAGGGGCGTGCTGGGCGGTACAGCAGGAGGACGGCAGCGACCGCGGTGCTAACATGGAGGCCACACAGCAGGCGCTGGATCAAAGGGCTCAGAGCTGTCCGCCGTAGGGCGAGTGCCTTCACAGCGGTGGGCCCGCACAGACCCAGCTCCCTGTCGACCCGGACTGCGTGGAGACTCGCTCTACCGCCTGCGGGGGAGGACCCGGCCCTGCGAGGGTCCAGACCCCTGGAAAAGTCCCCAGCTGGCGCTGGCAGGCCTGGGTCCTCCAGCACACCCCGCCGGGCCTCGCTCGAACCCTTCAGTCACGCGGGCGTCCTGCGAGCAGCGCAGAAGCACCGGCTTCTCCAGCAGGTTCGCCGCCCCTGAAGGCCACGACACGGAGGGCTGCGGAGCCACGGAGCACGGGCCTGAGTGTGCACACGGCTTCTGCCAGGAGCCCGGAGCTCCAACCGCCAGGCTGCACGCAGGCGGTGTTGAATCGTGCACGACGACCTGGCTCAAATAACCCAGGAAATCGGGTTACCGGGGTTTTAAAACTGCTCCATTGCGGGCCAAAGAGACCTTCACCCGGTGTCAAAAGTGCTGACCGAGTCGCTGAATCACGTATTCTCTTTGCTGATGAGCCACTTTCCCTCCAAATACTGCCAAAGCCCAAGGTAATGGGCACAGCGGTAAGACTCGAGTAGGAAGTGAAAATCAATATCCCCTCGGCTGAGAGCAGTGACGACACGCAGTTGACAACAAACAGCAAATTTCGTTACCTGCTTAATTAGCGGCTCATCAAGCCACTTCAGGACGCACTGAAATGCGGTCGATTCCTTTAAAGGCTGGCGCGCTCTCTGTGGGTGGGGCGGGACCAGCACGTTTTGGTCAAAAATCCTGAGCCAGTCATTCATCCTGCCAGTCTGGGGTGACTCGGGCCTCTGCGGTTACCTGCACGATGTGTGTTCAAAGAAAGAAAGGAGTTTTAAGGGCCACGGTGCTCAGAGCAGTTCTGAAAGTCTCCTACCTCCCTCTGCACCATCCCCCAAACCCGCCCTCCGCCATTCCTGCCTCCGAACCCCAGTGCAGCCGACTGGCTGCCTTCCCCGGGTTCACACGCCCGTCCTGCTCCGGACAGCCTCCCCTCCTTGCTGTCCTGACCCAGCCACAGCGGGACTACGCTGGCCTCAGCTAGTGACTGGAACAGAGAGGGGCGCGTGCAGGGCTGCTGTGTGCAGTTGCAGAGGTTGGGCACGACACGAGAGTCCCCGGCCTTGGGGACCAGCGCTGTCTTGGAGGAGACCAGGAGGCACGACCCAGTCGGAGCCAATGAGCTGCAAGTCTCACGGCTTCTGCCGCTTCTGCTGAGAGAAGGAAATACTCTTTTCTGCAGCCCTTGGAGCAGAGGGGGGATCAGTGTGAAGCTGTCAGGGGCCACCACAGGAGCGGCTTCCACGAGACACGCGTTGAAGACGCGAGCAGAGCAAGAGGACCGGCGGGCGTAGGTGTCATGCCAAACGGCCCTCAAGCCGCCAGGGCCGCTCAGCTACGGGGACGGCCTCCTGTCGCCAAAGCCGGTCTGGGACAGGTCTTGAGTGCCACGGCGTCTTGGCGACCCGGCTCGCCGCAGATGTTGTCCGCAGCTGACACACGACCTTGGCTTTGACAAGAGGCTGAATCCTGCACACTCGAATGACAAGACAGGGCAGTGACCTGGTCTCCTAAGACAGTGGTTCTCTAAATGTGGTCCCCAAACGCTGTGGTCCCCCAGGGTTGTCAAGGGCCCCACAAGGTCAAAGCTATTTTCACAACATTCAGACGTCACTGGCTTTTTTCTCTGTACGGACGGTTTGCGCCGATGGAGCCAAGGCAACGGCAGCAAACCCCTCGGGCCGCCGCGTGTCCTCCGGTCACAGCAGAAGTCGCGGCGGCAGCTTTGGTAAAGCTGTGAAGACGCTCACTCCCCAGCCCTGAGCACACGTGCCTCTACTATTCTGTGATGACATGGGAAGTCCACAGAAGCCCTTCTGCTGCCCAGGGAAGGGTGCCGGTCGGCTCGGGTCGGCCGGCGTGGCCTCTGCGCCGCCGAGCAGGGGGCCAGCTGCTTCTGTCACTCCGCAGCGCCGTGTTTACTAAAAGACCAGCTGGGAGGGGCGCCTGGGTGGCTCAGTCGGTTGAGCGGCCGACTTCAGCTCAGGTCATGATCTCACTGTTTGTGAGTTCGAGCCCCGCGTTGGGCTCTGTGCTGACAGCTCGGAGCCTGGAGCCTGCTTCGGATTCTGTGTCTCCCTCTCTCTCTGCCCTTCCCCTGCTCATGCTCTGTCTCTATGTCTCTCAGAATAAATAAACGTTAAAAAAAAAAAAAAAAAAAGACCAGCTGGGAGACAAACCGTGCTTATTCCAACTTGGGCACCATGCAGACAGACAGACGTGAACAAAATGAGTCTGGGGGTGCCTGGGCGGCTCAGTTGGTTAGGCAGCCAACTTCAGCTCAGGTCATGATCTCATGATTTGCGAGTTCGAGCCCCGCATCGGGCTCTGTGCTGATGGCTCGGAGCCTGGAGCCTGCTTCAGATTCTGTGTCTGCCTCTCTCTCTCTCTGCCCTTCCCCTGCTCACGCTCTGTCTCTCAAAAATAAATAAACATTTAAAAAAAAGTTTTTAAAAAAAAATGAGTCTGTCACTTCAAGGAAAACTTGTACGAATTGGGCTTTCAGGCAAAACTCACAATCGGGGAAATCAGGAACCTCCACCCGGCACCTGACAGCTTCCCGCTCCTTGAGGGTTTTCCTGAGGAGACAGAGGGTGACGGCAGGAACGGGATCTTCTGAAATCCTAGGATTCAATGTGTTTGCCACAGCAGCCTACCTGAGGCCAGTATTCCCCCAGCGAGCAGGGCATAAGGATATAAAAGCCTGCGTGCGGGGCGCCCGGGGGGCTCAGTCGGTTAAGCGTCCGACTTCAGCTCAGGTTAGCATGGTCTTGCAGTTCATGAGTTCGAGCCCTGCATCGGGCTCTGTGCTGACAGCTCAGGGCCTGGAGCCTGCCTCAGATTCTGTGTGTGTCTCTCTCTCTGCCCCTTCCCCGCTCACACTCTGTCTCCCTCTCCCAAAAAAAATAGACATTAAAAAAAAAAATTAAAAGCCTGCATGCACAAAAAAATCCATCCCAAGTGCAAGGCAAACCAAAGGACTGTAAGTATCCGAATATGACAAGTTCACTGGCAGCGTGTCAAACGCCACCTGGCAACAAACCTTCAAGAAACTCCCACTTATTGGTGAAGCACCAAAGAGAACATCCCCAATTTTACCTGAGACACTCCTCCCTGCTCTGAGTGACGCCACGTCTCTTTCGGAGACTTTGACCAAAACAACAATGCTCAGCAGGTTAAGAACAGAAATCTGTGTGAGACCCGGCTGCCTAGTAAGCCAGACGTTAAAGAAACTTACACGAATGCACAACAACCCCTCTTCTTGCTCATTTTTTTGTTCCGGAAAACAGTGGGCTTTCATAAAAAAATACACTTCAGGCTGACACGTAGCAGATCCGCAGCTGTCTTTAAACGAACAGTAACATTGTTGACATTCCTCAGCTTTCCTAATAGGTAAAGCCTGGTAGGTGCCAAGTGCTTTGGAGTCCTCGACAAATTTGTGAAGCGTGAAGGGCTGTTCCAACGGGACCAAAATACGAGGGCTTTTGCGCCACGTGCCCGCCGCGTGGGGAGCGGAGCCCACAGAGCAGCCGTGACTGGCCCGAGACGCTCCCCCGCACCCAGGGGAGTGTCCCCCCGTAGCCCCCCCGCGGGCAGGCACCCACTGCAGCATCCGGACTCGGGCGGCCCCCGTGTGCGCAGGACGGCACGCAGGCACTGGAGTTTCTGTCCTGCGTTACTGCGTCGGCACCCTCTCCCGCTTTAAGGAATGAGCCTCCCGCCCCGTGTGGGCAGGCTGCCCACGATCACGGGCAGAGCGCTTCGGTGACGCGCTCACGGATGAACACGTGACCCGCAGTGTGCAAGCCATCGTCTTCCCTGGGACTCCGGCCACAGTTCCCTCTGGAGGGGCCGTCTCTGCTCAGAGGGCGGGAGCTGCCCCGGCCCGCCCAGGGGAGACTGGCGGAGACGGGGACGCGGAGGACCCAGACCTCCGGGTGGAGACAGCGCGACGGAAGGCAGCCCCACTCCCACCGGAGCCGAGCGGCCCGTCTGAGCCTTTCTGAGCTAAGTAACTGCCCCCAAAGCTGTCGCTGTCCTAATCCCCAGCACCTGTGAATGTGTGACCTCACGTGGCAAAAGGGACTTTGGGGGCATGACTAATTAAGCTAAGGACCTTCTGGTGGGGAAAGCACCCTGCATTCCATAGGTGGGCCTGGTGAGGGACACAGGAGGGTCAGAGGAAAGTTCGCGTGACCACAAAGCAGGGAGACGTGAAGGTGGAGGATGGGGCCAAAAGCCAAGGAGCTCGGACGCCTCCAGAGGCCAGAAAAGGTGAGGAAACAAATTTCTCCCCCGGAGGCTCCAGGAAGAACACAGCCCTGCCCACACCTCGACTTCAGCCCAGTGAGACGGGCTTCGGACTTCTGACCTCCAGAACGGAAAGAGCGGAACTCTGTGTTGTCCTGAGCCACCCGGCACGTGGTACCATTACACAAGCCACAGGACACTCACATAGGGGAGCACCGCTCATCAGCAGCAGCGGCCTGACTCCCAGCGGGAGGGCCACCTGCTCCGTCCCGGCCAGCCACTTGCATCAAGGGACCCATTTCCCTGTGTCCTTGGTACGCGGCTCACCCTCAGAACTCTGTAAGTTCTCATAAAATCAAATCAGAGTCTCAGTAAAGTTGACTCCCAAGCGTGTTTCTCCAATGGAAAATGTTTTCCCGTGGACTTCCGTCACGAAACTGGGACAGTAACGCACACGGAGGGAGCGCCGCGGCAGCCTCGGGAAGGGGCCTCTGCATGCTGCCCGCGGGGCTCTGGGGCTGTGTCCCCCCCGCCACCCTGCAGGCCACTGCAGACTCTGCTCACGTGCCCCAGATTCCTGACCCGGCACCTCCCTCCCCTCCTGCCGGCTACCGCACTTGGCCGGGCAGGTGCTGAGGGACACTGCGTTCTGGTCCGGCTGGAGGGAACGCACGACCACAGGAGTGCCCCCGGCTGTGCCGACAGGACTCACACCAGGAAGAAAGGCATGCACTCTGAAGGGAACAGCCACCCAAACGAAACAGTGATCGGGGGAGGCGGAGGTAGGCGGCGACAGTTGGAGTGGGCAGTGGAGGGAGAAAGGACACCGGAGACACGGGCTCCTGGGAGTGGAGACCAGGCAGGCACAGAGTTCTTCCCTTCCCTTCCTCCCAACCCCCACAGGACAGCTGCCACCTGACCCTCCCTCGCTCCACCACCGCTCTGCCCTTGCTGTCCCTCATAGACACTATGCCCTCTCTGTCCCCTTGACACACACACACACACACACACACACACACACACACGGCCCCTGGAAAACCCCCACGCGTCCTTTAGAAGTCAGATCCAATGCCACTCCCTCAGGGTGAGCACCCCCAACCCCCACCAGTTGCCCAGGCTTACCCCTGCTCTCCTCCGACTTCAGGGAAGTGTCGTGCCCTCCCTGCATCTGTCTCCCATTTACAAGATGAGAGGCACGCGAGGTTTCCCAGAGGGCCCTGCTTCTGCACACCTGTTCCGTTCCAGTGTGTGTCATGGTGAAGACTGCCAAATGCCCCGTCTTTAAGAATCTAAAAATCCGGGGCACCTGGGGGGCTCAGGCGGTTGAGCGTCCGACTCTTGATTTCAGCTCAGGTCAGGAGCTCGCAGTTTGTGGGTTTGAACTCCGAGTCCGGGCACTGACAGCACAGAACCTGCTTAGAATTCTCTCTCCCCCTCTCTGCCCCTCCCCCACTCACTGTGTGTGTGTGTGTGTGTGTGTGTGTGTGTGTGTGTCTCTTTCTCAAAAATAAATAAATAAACATTAAAAAAAAAAAGAATCTAAAAACCCAGTAGGAGAAACACCAAGGAGCAAGGTGTGAGCAGCACAGAGGAGATGAGCCTAATATTTTTTTGTTTGGGGGCAGAGGTTGGGGGCAGAAAGAAGAGGGGGCTTGGGCGCTGAACAGGTAAGCTGGGATGAAGTCTCACAAACAGCAGTTCACCAAAGAGAGAGAGGGGCAGGAGCCACAAGGAGCCGTGCAGGCAGAGGGAAGCTTCTTTCCAAGAAGTGACCAAGATCTGGGGTGCCTGAGACCCCCAAGCTGGGGGAAGCTTTTCTGGGAGTAAGTGAGGTCTAGTTAAGCACTGCCTAGAATTTGCTCATTCAAGCAATACCTACCACGAGCCGGAGCCTGGAGAAACCGTCCTGAACACAGCAGACAAGCTCCCTGCCCTCACGGGAAGCATCTGGTGCGAGGCAGAAAGACAGGAGATGAGTTAGCACACAAGGAGACACTGTGTGACCTATGAAAACGACGGAGGTGTGGAGGGTGCAGCGACCTGGGATGGAGACTGGGTTGGAAGTGGAGACGAGAGTCCACAATCACAGGACACCCGGGACACCGAGACCCAACCGCTGTCAGGAGACAGGTCGTGGAGACATGTGCACAGGTGGGGTCTCTGACTCGGAAGGAGCGCTTAGGAGAGCAAGCAGTCGGGCCGCGGGAAGGGCCCAGGTGGCCAGCTCTTACGCGGGTCAGGAAGTTAGCGAGACGGACAGCGGAAGGGAAGGCGGGAGCGGCTGCACGGTTGGCCACAGGCAGGCAGGACCAGCAGGGCAGACAGAACCTCCCGCAAGGGCCAGAGTCTCGCAGTCTCAGCTGGCGGCGTCTTTGGGATGCGCCAGCAGGAGACAGGCACCCAGCCAGCGTTGAGGACCCAACCCGGGAACAAACACCCTGCAGGGGTTCCCCGCTGCTGTGCGGCCCGGCCGGGAAAGGGCGGCGGGACGCCGAGTGCGGCGCGCCAACGTCAGGGTCTCCGCAAAGCCCAGGTCGTCCGCACCGCGCTCGTCTTAAGCCGAGCGGCTGCTGAGGGACGCAGGGTCAAGGGCAGAGGGCGAGCAGGGTGAGCCCCAAGGACCCCCACTGGAACCCCGGGCCGCACCAAGGGTCAAGACAGGGCGGGATGCCACTGACGCGGGCACCCAGTCCCTGCGGAAGGACGCACGGAGCACCCCTACCCCCGGCCCCGGCCCGCTCGGCCGCCCGCAGCCCCCAGGGCCTCGTCCAACCTCCCCCGCGGCGCCAGCCAGCATGGTTCCGCCCGCCGCGGGCTGCGTTACCTAGGAGACGAGCCCGCCGCGGCACTGCCCGGCGCGCCGAGGCCCAAGTTGTCGAGGACGTGCCCTCACGATGGACTCAGAGCCCCGCCGGTGCCCTCGGAAGCCCGCCGGAACCCGCGGGAGCCCGCCAGAGCCGCAGGCCTGGGGGACAGAGGACCGGCAGAGGGTCGCCCGGTCCGCCGCCACCGCAGGAGGAGCCTCGGCAGGCGGCGCGCCGCGCGCTCGCGCCTGGAGCCCGCCCCGCGTCAGCGTTGCTGGCAGGGCCGAAGGGGCCAATCGGAGCCCAAGTCCAGAGGCTCCGCTCTCGTAGCGCCAGCCAATCGGCGCAGCGGCGGGCCCGTCCCGATTTGCATGGCCGACTACCCCTTCAGCCAATTGGAATATGACTGGCGTGAAGGCCAACCAATAAGAAGCCAGTAGAGGCGTGGCCCAGGGCGTCCCACGAGGTGAAGATGCTGCAGGCGGAACCTGGCCGAGCGAGCGGGATTCGGGGGCGCTAAAGTCGCCGGGGCAGGGCGGGAAGGAAGATCCGGAGCGGGGCACAGGATTCGGAGCTGGAGCCCCCAGGTGAGTGCAGGGGGACCCCGGCGGGCCGGGCTGGCCCCCGCCGTGCGCCGGGAGAGCAGCGCCGGGCACCCGCGAGGCCCGTGTTGATTCTCCATCTCCTCTTCCACAGCGCGTCCCCGCGCCCGCCTCCGTCCTCACCTCCTCTCCAGCCGGCTCACCTCCTTCTCCATCATCTCCCTTCCCCCATCCCGCCCGACCTTTCAGCTCCCATCCCCGACCCCTGCCCCAAACTTCATCCCTCCCCTCGTCCTGGTGCCCTCCTCCCCATCTCTGCCCCCTCCCCTTCCTGCAGCCTCGCCTTCCCCTGCCCCCAGCCCTCCTTCCCATCCCTTCCCGCGGCCTCTGCGCAGCCCCATCCGAGCGCGCCTGGTCACAGACCTCCCCATCTCTCCTCCTTATTGCTCCTGAAGGCTCATCCTGCCTCTCCTTCCCGATCCCTGTCCCCATCCTCCCATCCAGTCGGCTCCCAGCCGCTACATCTCTCCGGGTGGGCGCTCTCCCCGCACCTTGCAGGTCCCCAGGACCTTGGCAGTCCCTTCCTGCACCAGTTCCTCTGGCTACCTACACACCCCACCCACCCCACCGCACCCCACCCCGTGCCTAAGCCCCTTCCCCGTCTTCGGCTTCTCTTTCCCTACCTGCTTACCTGCTGCTGCTCCCGCGGGATGCAGAGACCCAGAAGCTGCACCGCTTTCTGCTGCAGTAGCAGCAGCTGGGGTACCTGCCCACCTTGCCACCTTCCCACCTGGGCACACCCTGGCTCCGCTCCTCCTGGCACTTATCCTGGGGGATCCCGTGGGGGAGACTGCGCTTCACCTAGAGCGTCCTGGGGGGCTGCAGGTGGGAAGCCCTTTGGCACCCTTTCCTGCCTTCCTCCCTGGCCACATCTCCCTCCCCACCCCACCCCCACTTTCCTGCTCAGCCTCACTTTGTGATTCAGCATTTTTGGGGTTGGTAACTTTCTTTGCTTCCTGGCATGACAGGACTCAGCGGTGGTGGGGCTGAAGGTTGGGGGTCTTGATCCCGCAGTTAGTTACCAGGGCCACCTTAGGAAACAGACCTCAGCTGCCTGGTGGGGACGGGGATGGGGAGCAGGGGACCCGCCAGTGGGGGCTGCCTTCTGTCCCCTTCATTTGTCTGTCCTGTGTTGAACCGCATCCAAGGGGAGATGACATAAGTAATAGCTCTTGGGGAAATGGGCTATTAGCATTTATGGAAATTAATACATCCACATCCGAGGAGTAAGAACACAGCTGTCCCAGTGTCTGTCGTTTCAGGATTTCTTCTTTCTCTTTTGCAACTTCTCCTCCCCCTCAAAAACGCCATCCCCCTTCCAGTGCCAAGAGCAAGCTCCCACTCTGCTAACACACTGCAGGGTTTGGGGACCTGCGTGTGGAGAGTCCCATCTGCCCTCCTGATTGTTGCTTGGAAAAGCATCCACCTGCAGCGCCAGGCTTCTGTGCAGTTCCTGGGCTCCTGCCCATGTGCTCTCTCAGCGGGGCCCCCCCCCCCCAGGGCATCAGCTCCCCAGGTCGTGTCCATGGGAACGCTCCACACCCACACCCGGCCTCAGTGGCACCGATGGGGTTTGGGCTGCAGCACGTTCCTGCCTGGAAAGCAACCTGGGGGAGGCATCCCGTACACAACTGAGGTTCAGCTGTTTGTGCTTCTCTCTCCCCTGCCGGTTGCCAGTCGCTGTAGACACTGCTCAGCACCCCCCTCCGCCCCCCGCACCGCCAGGACTGAGCCAGGCTATGGGGGATGGGGGGGTATGAAAAATGCGAAACCCAGATCTTGTGCTCAAAACCCTTTTGGGTCTGTCTGCGGAGCACGTCACAGGTGTGGCGACTCGGGATACCACTTCTTGCCTTGTGAGGGTCTCCGCCGGCCGCGTGCACTGGGGGTTGAGGGGCGAGTGAGCTGTGTGGACGGGGACAGCTTGAGAGGCTGGCTTTCTTTGCCTTTACTTTTTCAATGATCTCCTCAACCCCAAATGATTCAGGAGGAAGTGAGCGGCACAAGTTTTGATTTGGCAGTTTCCGGTCGGGGCTGGGAGGGGGGGAGGGGGCTGCTCCTCCAGACTTTCCGTTTGTTGATGCTGGGTCCAAGGCAACCGGACACCACAGCGAGTGGCGAAGGAAGGCCTCCTCGTTGTTGGAACCTGTGTAACGCGTTTCGTTTCCGGGGACTCCGGCTGAAAGCAGCACGTGTTTAGTCCTTGACGAAATGCTCAGTGACCTTCATGTCACCAGAGGTCCCAGAGCAAGTGTGGTTTCCTGGAGTCCCTGGATAACAGGGCAGGACAGTGGTGGCTGCGGGCAGCACTCGGGGAAGACCATCTCTGAAGGCGTGTGGGGCCGGAAACACCGAGCCTCCCGTCATCCCCTCTCCCAGCAGCTGGGGGTCTCCCCTCACAGAGGTGAAAGGTCTTGGCCGTCTTCTCCCCTAAAGGAGGCCATGGGAGCCCAGAGGCAGAGACTTCTCCAAGGTCACTCGGGGCAGGGGCAGATCCAGACTCTTTGCACCCCGCTAAGAGAAGCCCAGGTGGTCTTCGGCTCTCCCAGTCGGAGGAAGCCAGCACCCCGTGGATGTGCCCAACCTTTGGGTTCAGCTGCCCTTTGGGGTGGCCGCTCTGGAGATGCCGCATGTATAGAGGAAACCAATGCCCTGGGGTGTGTCTGAGTCACTGGGGAGCTGTTGGGAGGGGGGCAGGGGACGCCATCGACCACAGAGGATTCTGGTGATACCATCCTGCCTGTCCTGGCAGGTCCCCAGAGCCAGGGTGCTGTGGTCCAGAGATGTCATCAAAGAGAAGGCAGGGGGCCAAGGCACCGGGCAAGATGAAAGGGAGAGGAGTCTTAGGTCATCCTGAGCCTGCGCTTTGGACCTCGCTCTGTGACGGATCCTTGTAAATAAATAACTCTACAAGATGGGATGGTTAGCCCGAGTGGGGAAGCTGAGGCACAGAAGGGCGGACAGACCGGCCGAACTTACTAACTCCTAAGGAAACCTAGATTCTGTTCCTGCTGTGCCAGGACTCTGAGACAGGTACCACCACCCTCCACCCCCATCCCAGCAGGCTCCGGGAATGCCGGGAATCCTCCCCCCAGCACACACACACATGGGTCTCTGATACTCAGGAGGGTCAGGGTTCAATCCTGGCTCCCAAGGGGCATGGAAACCCACCCTTTTCATGAAGGGGGGCCTACACTCTGCCCTCTGCTCGCTCCGCGTCCTGCCTTTCTCTGGAGCGCTCTGTGAGCAGAGGTGGTCCTTGGCAGCGCTCTCTCGGCTCAGCCACTTCGGGGGAGGAAAGGGAACAGGGCCTCCCCGGGCGAGAGCGCACACCTGGGACCAGATGGTGACCCACCTGGTCGTGCTGTCCCGTGGGGTTAGCTCGAGGCTTCCTTTCGGCCTGCCCTTGGCAGGGAGGAGAGTCTCCCCACCGGGTGGGTGTGAGCAGCTGCTGTGTCTTCTTACCCTTTACCACTTCCTGTGGGGCTCAGCTGAGAGCTGCCCTGCCTCTCCCCGTATCCCCAGGATGAGCCCTGGGCCCAGCGCCCCCCAGCCTTGAGGGTGCCCCCCCCCGGCCACACACCCAGCCCTCTAACTCATAGCCCCGCAGGATGTGGTCTCGGGAGGCTCTCCCTGCTCGGCTGAATCGCCACGTACTTAACCCTGGAGACCTCGGCGTGTGCGCGGGCTTGTGGGTGTCCCTCGTAACATGGCCAGCCCCCCCCACACCTGTCTTGCTCACATCCCTGGCATCCGCCGCCCCTAACCTTCCTCCTTGCAGACTGCCTGCTTCTCTCTCGCTCCAGCACACCGGCACCTGCAGAGTTGGCTCTCGATGCCGTGCGGGGTACAGATAAAATCAGATTGGGGCAAGGGAAGAAGCGGAAAGGCGGGACTGCGTCCCGCCAGCTTCACACCCGTGCCACAAACTCAGTTCGGGCATTTTCTCCACGGAGATCTTGGGCCCTGGCCGCGGGGCAGCTGAGGTCTGTCGTCCAGCTGGAGGCCGAAAGCCAGGCACGCCTTTTCTCTCAGGTGCCTGCCCCCGAGTTCAAGGCAGAGCTGCAAAGTGTTCATACCTGGGCCAGCTTCCCCAGTAAGCGAGCAGCTTCTCGGGTCCCCTAAGTCCCAGGTCTTGTCCACGGGGCTCTCTGTCGCCAGTCTGGCCCGTGGACCCCGGTGGGGGGGTTAGCTCCGCGTCTCCCTCCGTCTCTGGCTCTCGCCTTCTCGGCCATCTGGCTTCGCTCTTGTGTCTCCCTCTTTCTGGATTGGCAAAGCGAGACTTTTTGAGTAAAAGCGCAGGGACGATCCGTGCCTCGTAGCGGGGTGAGCAGGGACTCAGGTCCCCTTTGGAGTGACTTCACGAGCCGCTCCCCCAGGGCTGCTCAGAATGGGCTGTCCGCCCTTGGGGGCCAGCCTGGCAGAGCCCAGCTGGCCGCTTCCCTGGAGGGTGGGGGGCGGTCCCGTTCCCATTGGTCTGCGGAGAAGAGCGTCCCTGTGAAAGGAGGGACGCACCTGGCCCTGTCCTCGCTTACCTCGGGCCTCCTGCAGGGCCGGGCCAGTCTTCCTGGCGCCTGTCTGCACACCGCACCCGCTTGCAGCGGCCCGCGGGCACTGGGGGGGCTGGGGAGCCGCTGTCTGAGCATACTACCCCCCTGCACCACGGCACATTTCCACGCTCCCTCCTCGGCAGCCGTGGGATCCTTCAGAGCAAACCCCAGCCCGGTACCCACGAGCTCTCAAACGCAGCCAAGGGCAGAAGGAGCTAGACTTCTGCCTGGGAGCCGTGCTGTCCTGAACAATCTGGAGGCAGGGCCTCTCCAGGAACAGTGCCCTTCCCGCCCCTTCCAGATGGAAGAAAGTCAGCTATAACTAGAAGGCACGAACAAGGAATTCTGCGTCCGGCTTCACTGGTGGCTGTGCACAGAGTGTGACTGCAGAGCGCGGAGGCAGGTGGCTCCGGGGGTCGCGGGGTCCCAGACGTGCCAAAGGCCGTGGGCGCACACCCCAGAAACACAGGGCGGGGAGAGGGGGGCACCCGAAAACAGGCTCCCGAGGGTCCCCCGTGCAGCTCCATCTCTCGCCAGCACCGGTCCAGGGGTTCTGAGACCTCACTCTGAGAAACACTTCCCAGCTCGTTCTGTTTATCCGTGACCTTCCGCGCTGGCTTCTCCTTAGGGCGGCGCACGAGGAAGCTGTGATCCTTGGAGGCTCCGACGCGAAGGGCTCACTGGGGTTTCCTCGGGTCTCAGGAATTTTTGACCTCAAACCGTGCTTTTATCTTGACAAGCGTGGCAGGATGCCGCTGTCACTAGTGTCGTGGTCCTCTTGGAATGAGGTTTGGTCGGGGATGCGGACGGTCCACGGCGAGGAGGACGCCGGGCTCTGCCCCTCTGGTCTTACCCTGCGGCATCTCCCCCTGCACCTCAGTAGCCTGTCTCCCACCTCTGCTCCTGATTTCCTCTCCCCCCGACGCCGGGGGTATCGCCTTTCTCTCTCACTGAGAACAAGGTATTTTTAGTCGCTCAGGCCAGGAGGTGTTCAGGTGTCAGGGACAGGAGACCCGGAGCCATCTCTGTCCCTTTTGCTCCTACAAAGGACACGTGATACCCGGAACAGGAATTGCAAACCCCAACCCAAAACCGCTACCTCTCTACAGGGCCCCGGGCAGGCTTTGACTTTCCTGGAGCAGCAGACACCTCCTGCTTTCCACCTGCCCTGTTGGAGAAGGGAGCCGGGGGGTGACTGGGGGGTCCCAGCTGCCCCGACCAGGGCACTTTGGAGGCCCCGGGGATGCCGCCTCACCGTGCTTCCCCTTCATCCTGAAAGATGGGTTTAGGAGAGGCCACCAGGGCACGCAGGGCACCGGCTGGGGGACGTGCACCCACTGGACTAACGAAAGGATCTGTTTGGATGAGAGGTGTCAAGCCTCCCGGGCCCGATGTCACAGCCCTACCTCGTGCTCCCAACCCTGGCTTTGTGCAGGTGCGGCCTATGCTGGGAAGTCACCCGTTCCTTCACTGTCCCAAAAAGGTGCAGACGAGGCTGTATTGGCAGTGGGGGGGGGGGGGGAGAAGACGTGGGGTCCAGGACATGTAGGTGTCTCTTGGGCCACAACAGAAGTGTCTTCAGGCCGGGCAGGTGCCACCAGGCAGCGTGTGTCCCGCGTGGTCAGGAAGAGACGTGAGACTGAAGCCAGAGTGTCAGGGGGACATGGGACAGGGCACCATTCTGGGCAGGGCGAGCTGCATACAGAAAGTACAGGGACCGGGCGCCTCGGTGGCCCAGCTGGTTAAGTGTCAGGCTCTTGGTTTTGGCTCAGGTCATGATCTCACGGGTCATGAGTTCTAGGCCCACATCAGGCTCTGTGCCGACAGTACAGAGCCTGCTTGGGATTGTCTCTCTCTCGCTCGCTGTCTTTGAAAATAAATAAATAAACTTTTTTAAAAGGTACAAGGATAGCGAGGGTGATGTCAGGGAAAGGACGCTGGGCCAAGCGAGGAAGCTTCTCGGGGCCTGCTCATCGTCAGATGTTTCCTGCCTCTTCTGTGGGGCTGAGCGGGTCAGTCATACAACGTGGGGAGAGGGAAACTGACCAGGTCCCTTGAGCGCCCCCAGCCCTGCCCTGAGGGTCCCTCAGGTACAACCACCTTCCCACACACACACACATTCACACGGCCTGTGTCCCGGGCTGGGCCCTCACTCTCTGCCTCACCCATGGTTAGAAGGTTCTGGCAAAGCCCACAGGGTGCCCCCGGGAGGGCTGGGGAAAAGAGGGTTTCTCCCCACCCAACTGCAGCCTGGTAACCATGGTAACTGCTGGAGGTGCCCAGCCACCTGCTGGGCTGTATGGGTGCCAAGGGCCTGGCTGGGCCCCATGGTACGCCCACGTAGGTCCCGGGGTAGCAGCCTGTGTGAACAGTTGGAGAGGGGGCGGCAGGGGCAGCCCCAGGCTCTCACCCAGTGCTCTGCAAGCAAAGACATCCCAGGCCAGGGGGCCCTGCCCCCAGCCCCTCACGGAGACAAGAGGGCGCCTGCCCCCCGCCTCGGGCAGAATCCCCGGTCTCTAACGCAGGCCAGTGTGAGCAGGCACTTGAACTGGTACGGAGTTTTATTTCACTCAGCACTGCTTCTCCAGCCAGTGGGCCTCAGCAGAGTCCCTTCCGGCCCCTCAGTCTGGTGCCCTGTAGTCCAGCAACCCCATTTTAGGGAGAAAGAACCAAGGCTCAGGGAAGAATCCCGCCTGTCGGCAGAGTTGGCTCCCGACCTGCGTTGGCTCCCTGAGCCACCTTGCTGGCCTCCTGTAAGTCTCTGCACTCATGGCGGTCATTGTTGCTGGTGTCTGGGCCCCCTCCTAGACCGTGTGCCCGTGAGGACAGGGCATGCCCAGCCCTCAGGCGGGCACGTGCCGGAAGCAGGCTCTCGGCGACCGTCAGGAACAGCGGGCACTCCCAGGAGGCAGAGCAGGGCGGCAGTGGCACACGGAGCCCCCGTCCGCCCAGCTGGAGGCATGGCCCCCACACCTAGAAGGGTCAGAGAAGGGAACCCTCTGGGCAGAAACCAAACCTTGTGCCGTGGTCCCCGGGACCCCGTGCCACGCACTGGACCGTCCTTAGCGGAGGGGCCCGCCCGTCTTGGGGGGATACTCTCGCAACCCCAGCCCAGGCCTCCCCGCTTCCTGAGCCAGACAGCCTGTGCCTGGTTCTCCAGGGAAACGCTCGTTTCCCCGTATGTGCTGGCAAAATTGCCTGGTACCAGGGCATCGCCCCTCGGGCCCCAAGCGCCCTCGCCTGCCCCGGGCTGACCTCGCAGTCCCCTGAGTGCCCGCAGTCCCTTGAAGCCAGCACTCTCCGTGCATCGGAGGCCAACCTCACCGCCCAGCTCCCTTAAGGGCGTCCACGCCCAGGGCTCAGAGCTGCAGAGAGGGGCAAACGTCACCATCCAGTCGAGTCCACGAGTTCCCCGTGACTCAGGAATGAGGTCAGGCCTGCCGCCCTGGCACTGCCCTCCGCCAGAACTGCTTTTTGGGTCCCCCCCACCCCTCCGCCCCGGGAACCTGCGGAGGTCCCGCTTGGAGGAGCTGGCCTGCGGTACACTCACCACCTCATGGGCTTTGGGGCCTTGGGCCGAACCGTGGGACCAAGCCTGGGCTCCCTATCTCCTCTCCCCCATACTGGCTGCCCGCCAGCAGATCCTCGCCCAGAGTGTCTTACCTGCCACAGGATCCAGGGCACGATCCTGGCACACCCCGAGCTACAGGCGGTGCCCCAGGGAGGTCAGGGCAGCCACAGGCTCCGGGGCCTGGCACCCAGCCAGAAACGGCAGCACGTGGAGACCGGGCCTGGGTGCTGAGACAGCTGTGGTCCCGGGGCCAGCAGCACCGGCTGACGGCCGCAGCCTCCCGGCCGCCTGGCATCCGAACGGACGGGGCCTCCGTCCTGCGGCCCTTCAGCCCTCCCGAACAGACCGCGTGCTCGGTGCCCGGCAGCCAGGACGCCGCTCGTGTTTTTACAGCCAAGCCACTTAATTGTGCGGAGAGGATGCCTCCTAACTGCGGAAACTGTCCCAGGGCATCCAGATTGAGCAGTCCCAGGTGGCAGACAGAGAAGGCCATGGTCCCACGAGCAGATTTGCAGGGGAGCTGGGGGCCCCCGGGGGGGAAACCTGAATAGCTGAACGCCTTTTGTCGCTCTGAGAAGGAGCTGGCACTTCATCTGGATGTTGGAAGATGATGTTGATGGTGACATGGTGACGATGGGGATAGCGGTGTTGGTGGTGATGTGGATGATGATGGTGGTGGTGATAGTGATAGTGGTGGTGGTGATGGTGATAGTGGTGATGGTGGGGATGATGGTGGTGATGGGGATGATGATGGTAGGGATGGAGGTGGTGGTGGTGATGGTGATAGTGGTGATGGTGACATGGTGGTGATGGGGATGATGATGGTGGTGGTGATAGTGATAGTGGGGATGATGATGGTGGGGATGGCGGTGGTGATGGGGATGATGATGGGGGATGGCGGTGGTGGTGGGGATGGTGATCTGGTGGTGATGGGATGATGGTGGTGGTGATGAGTGATAGTGGGATGGTGGGGATGGCGGTGGTGGTGGGATGATGATGGTGGGGATGATGGTGGTGATGGGGATGATGATGGTGGTGGTGATAGTGATAGTGGTGGTGGTGATGGTGATAGTGGTGATGGTGGGGATGATGGTGGTGATGGGGATGATGATGGTAGGGATGGCGGTGGTGGTGGGGATGGTGATCTGGTGGTGATGGGGATGATGATGGTGGTGGTGATAGTGATAGTGGGGATGGTGGGGATGGCGGTGGTGGTGGGGATGATGATGGTGGGGATGATGGTGGTGATGGGGATGATGATGGTGGTGATAGTGATAGGGTGGTGGTGATGTGATAGTGGTGATGGTGGGGATGGTGGTGATGGGATGATGGTAGGGATGGCGGTGGTGGTGGGGATGGTGATCTGGTGGTGATGGGGATGATGATGGTGGTGGTGATAGTGATAGTGGGGATGGTGGGGATGGCGGTGGTGGTGGGGATGATGATGGTGGGGATGATGGTGGTGATGGGGATGATGATGGTGGGGATGGCGGTGGTGGTGGGGATGGTGATAGTGGGGATGGTGACATGGTGGTGATGGGGATGATGATGGTGGTGGTGATAGTGATAGTGGGATGATGATGGTGGGGATGGCGGTGGTGATGGGGATGATGATGGTGGGGATGATGGTGGTGATGGGGATGATGATGGTGGGGATGATGGTGGTGGTGGGGACGATGATGGTGGGGATGGTGACGTGGTGGTGAGGATAGCAGCGGTGGTGGAGATGATGGTGGTGGAGATGATTGTGGTGGCAATGAGGATGATAATGGCGATGGCAGTGGTGAGGGGGATGGTGGTTATGATGATAGTGATGGTGGTGATGACGACGGGGTTAATGGTGAGGATGACAGCAGCAATGATTGCCGTCACTGTCATTGTCTGTACCAGAGCCGCCTTTGTCGGAGAGCAGCCCTGCTCTTCGTCAGCCCTCTGGTTAAACCTGGCACGCATTTGCTCTTCACCGTCCAGCTGCCCCGGGACTGGGCAATAGGATTCTCTCTGCTTCACGGGGGAGAACAGGCACCACGCCTTCCCTCGGGTCATGCAGCCAGAGGACAGAGCCAGCATGTGACCTCGGAGGACCCCCGATCCCGTGTTCTGGACCGACCTCAAGACCGGGTGGGTGCGCACCCCTGGCCTCACTGCTGGTCTAGGGTCATCAGGACCCCTGGTCTGGGTCATCATAAGCGGAAGCCCCAGGAAGGCGCCGCCTGGCCCCCAGCTCCGTCGGCGAGGAAGGTGAGGAGTGCCGCTAGAACCCCACGCCCACCCCGCGCGGGACTCCTGGGCTGCCGCTGGAGCCTTGCCCTGCCTCGTGCGCACAGGCCCTCCGCACCAGAAAGGGGGACCGAATGCAGAGCGGGAGCAGAGGGCCCCCTCCCCTCTCACCTGTTCCTCGCCCAACTAGGGGCGGTGCTCCCTGTGAGTGGCTGCGTCACAGCCCATTGGGTTTCCATCATTCCTTAAACATTTCCTCGGGGTTTAGCGAGGTCTGTGTGCATCTAAGTGTATTTGCTCTCTCGGACCTCCAGGATATATTCGCCAGGAGGGCTTCCGGATGCCAGGCCACGGACCCACGTTACCTCAGTTGTTTCTCCAGAAGGTTATACCACGTGGCCCAGACGTAGCAACATCTTAACGGAGTAGCTTCATCGTAACCCCACCAATGATGAACATTTTCTTTTAAAACTATTGTTTCCCGTTCATGACGATCACAAAGGCTCCGTGCCTGGTGGCTGTCTTTGGCGCAGCTCTTAGTTCAGCAGAGCCTGCGGCGGAGGTGCTGGGGGTGAAGCTGGCTCTCGAAGAGCTGGCGTGGTGCTGCATGCGCGAGACATTAATCTTTCATGCCTCCGTCATGCGGTGCCGGGACCGTAATCCTCTTTGAAACCATTTGTTAGTTATCCCGACGGTCCCCTGGAGAGCAGGGAGAGCCCCTGGAACCTGCTCACAGATGCTGATGCAGGGAGAGCTGCAGAAATAGCCCTGCAGGCTCCCCGCCCCCCTCCTCCCCTGCAGGGTGTGGAGCTAAGCCAGGGCTGGGGACACGGGGCTCCAACCCCGCCCCCCCCCCCCCCGCCCCACGAATGCGCCTTCCGTACAGCGGGCTGAGATCGCAGGGCTTGAAGGGTTCGGTGGTGGGTACGTTAGTTTCCTGGGGCTCCCAGAACAAATTACCGCAAACAGGGAGGCTCAAAATAGCCGTATTTACTCTCTCGCAGATCTGAAAGCTAGAAGTCGAAACCGAGGTGTGGGCAGGGCTCCTTCCCTTTGGAGGCCCCAAGGGAGGGCCTGCTCCAGGCCCGGCTCCCAGCTCCTGGCACTGCCAACGGTGCTCTCGGGTTTCTAGATGTGTCATCTGCCCCCACCTTCCCAACCCCTTCTTTCTGTGTCTGCATCTTCCTCTCTGCTTATAAAGACACTTGTCATTGGATTTTGGGTTCCCCCCTCCCGATCCAGAGTGACCTCATCACTGGATCCCTACCTTAATTCTATCTGTAAAGACCCTTTTGCCATATAAGGTCATACTCACAGGGACCGGGAATTAATACTTGGGCATGGGGGGGATGGTACACAGCTCAGCCCACCGCAGTGGGGTTCTGCCACTGATGCCCACCCCCAGCCCCAGCGCCCCCTCTGGAGGGTTCTGTGACTTTCTTTCCAGCCTGCTGTTTCTTTTCCCCTTGGTGAGGATCACGTGTCAGGTGTTACTGGTTGGGGGTGCGAGTTCACGAGGACCCTGGAGTGGGAGTGCGGGGTCGCGTAAGGGCCCACAGTCACACCTGGAGCTGGGGCTTCGTGCTGTCAAGCATAGGGTCTCCCCCAGCCGCATCTGCCGGCTTCCTTGGAAGGCAGAACCCCCCAGGCTTGCCTCAGCAGCCCGGAGAGGCTGTGGGAAGCCCAGGCCCTCCTACTAGAGCTGACCTGAGGGTGACAAGGTGACAGGTAAGACAGGACCCTGTGTCCCACCGAGGGTGGACGGGAGGCACTCAAGTGAACCTCCTGTTCAGGGTGCCAGCCCGTGCCCTCCCCCCGTCTGTCAGACACGCTGCTCTGCCAGAAGTCTGCTTCCCTCCTGCAGCCGGAGCCCGGATCTGGCCCCCCGGCTTCCAAGGGTTGCTGTCGAGATGCACCTGAAGGGCGAGGTTAGGAGCTACCGTCCAGGGGTCCGGCCCCCGCTGGGTGTGAAATCAACCCAGGGTCGGTGCGCACGGCCAGCCTGAAGCTGCACCAGGCACCGTGCGAAGCACAAGGGAGGGGGCCCGGCTGGACGTGATGGCCAGAGTGTCCCAGTGCAGGGCTGATCCGGAGTAGGCGGCTCCCGTCCCCGCAGCCCAGGACCGGCCTCCCCACCTCCGATGTCGCTGCAGGAACTCGCATCGGCGAGCAAGGTGGCAGCACCCACTGCTCCCCAAGCAGGCCGCGCAGGGGGCGGCTTCCTGCAGGGCTCCCGAGGGGAAGAGGCCCACCCACACCTGGGGGAGGGCCAGGTGCCCAGGGACTGCTTGGGGGCACAAGACAGTGCCAGCGCGGCCACTTCATGTGGGCAGACTGTGAAATTGCCCATCTGGGAACCCAGGGTGCCGGGATCCCTCCTCCAACCGTCCTGGGGCGGAAGCGGTTAAAACCCACCCCCGTGCCCGGAAGCTCGGAGCAGCTCCAGCCATGGGCAGAGCGGCCACCCCGGCTCCCTCCTGTGTCAGCTGCTCTGACTGCTGAGTCAGGCTCGGAGACGCAATAATCAGTGTTCATCGCCGTAACCACCGGCAGAACTGCCTGTTTTCCGTATCTGGAAGTCTGTTTTCCTGCCTCGGCTGTTAGGACTTTAGCCGTTTGTGAGAGGAGCCGGTTTCTTTATGGTCTCTTGTGGACGCCCCAAAAAGAGTGGGGGAAGTCAAGCCCTCCCAAGGACACTGGGCAACACTGTCACTCTTGCCATCGCAGAGAGTGTGGAGGTGGGGGGGTTCCTGGGACCCCCCCCCCACCTTGAGTAGCCCCTTGATTCATTGATTCCCCTGCTCAGAGGTGGACGCGCCAGCCAGGTACTCGCATCCCCGCAGCTGCAGCCACAGCCGGGAGGGCCACAGGGTGTCCCTAGCTTGGTGCAGCCTGCAGGTGCTGCCGGGAGCCCCCCGGGGTTGCATGGCCGCCCCCAAGGGCACTGCTGCCTCACCCTGGATCCCCCAACTAGCACCGGTGAGGAGAGAGTACCTGGGAGTGAGCCATTAAGACCTGCAGGCTGTCTACTCCGCGTGAAGGGCGGGTCTTGGGTTTCACAAGGGAAACGCCCCCTAGTCTGGTCCCTCTGTAGAAAGCTGCAGCCCCTCCCACCCCCATCCGCTGCAGGACGGCCAGCACCAGGGACAGGTCTCCCGTGTTCCCTGTTCCTCTTGGAAGTACCGATCAGCTGGTCCTGACACCAGAATGGGCGAGAATTCTCTCTTCTCAGCCTATGATCTCATGCGGTGTGTAACTCCCACAGGAGGGGCTGCCCCTTGGGGCCTCAGGCCTTGGGCTGCCTCATGGGGAGATGCCTCTGTGGCCTTGATCATGTCTGGCTCCCCAGAGGGAGGCACTGGGGCAGCCCTGCCGTTCCTCTGGGAGTGGGTGCAGCAGGAGCTGTAGGGACGGGAAATCGGCCTTGGCCGGGGCCCAGAAGGAAGAAGGCGAAAGCGCTCCTGGGTGCACTTCATCCCCCGGGAGGGAGGAACGGGTCCAGCCCCCTCTGCCTCCCTCCAGAAGTGCGAGACACGCGCTCGGAGTCTGTCTGAAACGCGCTGGGACTGAATGTGCACTTGCCCTGAAGACGAGCGCGAGGGTCTAGGTGGTCTTGTGTGGTTCCTGGTCCTTCTGGCCTCCCCACAGCCCTTGGGCTTTACCTGCCCTGTTGGCGTCTACTTTCTAGAGCAGCAGGAGGCTGCCCAGGGGGTGCCCTGGGACATCAGTGCCTTCCATCCGCGGGAAGCTCGGCGCTGCCCATCTGGCCTCTGTAAGGACAGGCCTTTTCCCAGCATCCCTGGGTGCACAAGCACCAACAGACTACAGGCCACTTGGTTGGTGGGTGGAGTGGGCCCGTGGGTGTGCCTGTACGTGTGTGCGTGTGTGTGCACACGCACACACACGCACACACCCCTTCAGATCTGCTTTGTGCTTCCCGTGCGTCCTCCCCCCTCCCCGAGCTTCTCCCCAGGGCTGGCCTGGAACACGCCGTCCTCCGGGGCGGTGGGGGGGTTGGGGGGGTTCTGGTCTGTCCCTAGATTCTCTTGATAAACTTCCTGTAAGATGAGAACCCTGACACACTTTCACCAAAGGGGATGTAAAATTAGTTTCAAAGGAAAGCAAGAGCTGCACGATGTCCCAGAACTCACACTTGCCCTGGGCTTCTGCTGCGGAGTCCACACGCCCTCTCCTGGGACCGGGGTGGGGTTTGGCCCGGGTGTCGGAGACATGCTCTCGCACTCGGTTCTCTGCCTGCCGCTCTGTCTTTGGCAGTATTTCCCACACTTCGGTCACTGGCCTTCCATGTCAGGATTTGGGTCATACGTGCACACTTCCAGCCCTGTTTCTGAGTTTATATTTTTCTCTTAAGCTTTTTTTCTTAAATAAGCTTATTTTGAAATGAAGCTTGCTGTCCCTGCAATGAACAGAAATCCAGCCTCACTTGTCGTAGTGCAGAGATAACTAGAAAAGAAGTAGGTAGATATTGGGTTCAAGAACTATCTCAAGGGGCGCCTGAGTGGCTCAGTTGGTTGAGCGCCTGACTCTTCATTTCAGCTCAGGGCATGATCTCAGGGTCGTGGGATCGAGCCCCGCTTCGGGCTCCTCACTGAATGTGGAGCCTGCTTGAGCTTCTGTCTCTCTTTCTCTCTCTCGCTCTCAACCTCTGCCCCTCCCCGCTCCCTCACTCTCTCAAAAAATAAAAAATAAATGGCTCCTTTAAAAAAAAAAAAAAAGAACCATCTCAGGTGTGACCAGGGCACGCAGACTTTGACCGTCTCTGCCTTCGGGGGTGTGGGATGAGCCCTTGCTTGCCTTCTGGAGATTCGGGGGCGTGGGAGTCACCCCCATCCCCTACGTCACGGGCAGGCTACTCGCGTTCTCCCGGGCGAGCTGAGGAGTCCCTCCTGCCCCTGCTCAGGTGAATATAAAAGAGGAGAAGCCTTGGGGCACAAGCCCCGTATAGCTCCTTATTGGATTTAGGCTCGGGAGGGAGCAGATATCGGGGAGCGGGAGTCCAGGGGTAGGGCTGGCGTTCAAGTGTTGAAGACTTCAACCAGAAGGCTGGAGGGGGCGTTCTCCAAAATCATGGTGGCTTGGGGACAAAATGGCGGAAGGCCGCATCAGAGTGTCGGCTTCGCAGTCGGGCAGCCCTGTCCCAGCTCTTTCCTCTTGGAGCTGTGGGGCTCCAGGCAGGTCTCTGAGAGGACGCAGATGGTACAGGAGTGAGACATGGAAAGCACAAGCTGCCTCCCCACTGGCTCCCCGCCCCCAGGGTAACCCTGAAATACCGCGGGATGACCTGCCGAGGCCTGGGAACCTATGCGTTCAACCCCGAGGCTGGTGAAGTCCCTGGCAGACGGGGAGCTGTAGCGGTCCCCGAGTCGACAGCAGGAACAAGGACGGGGCTGCCACGGGCACAGGCAGGTGGGCGGGCCCAAGGTCAGGTGTGCAGGAGGTGCAGAGAGGACAGAGAAGGCTGGAAAAGAAGACAGGGCTGGCCGTGAGCGGCTCGGCGCGCAAAGCTGAGGTGCTTGGACCTGACGGAGAAGGCCCCGGGCAGCCATCGAGGACTCTGGAGAAAGGCATGATGGGACAGACCCCTGGGTGAGTAGCAGGAACGGGACTCTGGTGACAGGTAGGCGAGCATAGTCCAGGCAGGCACTCTCAAGGCCAGCGGTGGGAGTGGGCACGAGAGGGAATGTTCCCAGGGCTACTCATGTGGACAGAACCCACAGAGCTGAGAGTCTGAGCCTGCAGCTCGGGGCGGAGGGGCGAGATGGAGGCACGGCTGGCGTGGGGCTCGTGGGTGTGGCGGCGAGAGCCAAAGCTCGCAGCGTGGGCGGGGGGGGGGGGCCAAGAAGTGCCCTGGAGGGCCGTTCAGGGGGCAGGCTCGCGAGGGGAACGCGGGAAGCAAGAGTGCTCGGAGGAAGAGGAGCAGCTTTGTGCTCCTGGGGTGCCGGTGGTGCCGGTGGTGCCGGTGGTGCCGGTGGTGCAGGTGATGGAGGTGGAGGTGACCCATGTGCAGGTGACGGAAGAAAAGGTGGTGGAGATGGGGGTGACGAAGATGGGGAGGTGATGGGGGCACAGATGGTGGAGGCGGAGGTGATGGAAGTGATCCAGGTGCAGGCGATGGAGGCGGAGGTGACCAAGATGGGGAGGTGACGGAGGCACGGGTGATACAGCAGGTGCAGGTGATGGAGGCAGGGGTGAAGGGGGCAGAGGTGATGCGGAGGTGTGCGTGCACGTGTAAACCCGTGTCTTCATGCCCGCCCACGCGTGCCCCTGTGCCCCTGAGGTGCCCGGCTCTCCGCATGCTTCAGGAGCCCGGCATCGTCCCGCTGGGGGTCCCGACCCGGTGGAGACTCGGGCCTGGCTAGAGCCTGAGATCCTGACCAGGGCCCGTGCGGGCTGTGCTGTGGCATCGGGCAGCCCCTCGGAGGAGGAGGCCACCCAGGCTGCCGGACAGCCTGCCTCTCCCTCGAGGAGCAGCCGGAAGACGACCTGCTCGCCCCGCCACTCACCACCCTGCTTGGCTCGGCCGCGCAGGGAGTCCTTGTTAACTAGAAGGAAAGCAGCACCGACCAGAGCAGCGTGACACGCTCCGTGCACTCAGCCTGTCCTGGCGGGAGGGGTTCCACGGGGAGCGAGGCCGACCCAGTGCCGCCATCACGTGGGGGACAGCCAGGTGAACAGTCACGAGCTCCGAAGGAGAGGCGTGTGCTGACATGTGACAGACGGGACACTTTGGAGAGAGCTCCGCAGGACACTGCCTCTGGAGATGTGACATTTGAGCAGGCACACAAAGGAAGAGCACCCCGAGCAGAGGGACTGCACCTGCAAAGGCCCTGCGGTAGAAGAGAAGAAACCGCTCCAGCCGGGGACTGAGGAAGACCCGCACCAGCCTCTCACCTGGTTGCCCAGTGGGCAGAAATCAAGAGTCGGACGCCCAACCGAGTGAGCCGCCCAGGCCTCCCAATGGCGCCTCTTCTGCCCACGCCACTAAGAGGACACGCAGATGTCCCTGTACCCCGTCCATTCACAGTCCAGCTTCGGGGCAGAACCTCGAAGGCCCAGCCTGATCTCCGGGAACAGATAGGTCATCGTGTCGGGGAGAGTGAGGTGTGGTGACTCCATCCTGCTGCTCTCATGAGGCAGAGCCCCTGCCGGAGCGAGAGGGCAGACGGCCTGACGGCGGAGGGCGCTCTCCAGGCGCGCTGGCTCATCTGCACTAATCATGAACAACACAAGAGGGTTTAAAAATACTATGCTTATTTCATTTCAGCGCAGGAGCGAGAAAGAGAACGTACAGCCTGTATGAGCAACTCAAATCAAAAATAAATGAGGCAAAAAGAGTCACCAAAAATAGTACGGCATCGGAGGCAGCAGCCCGCGTCCCTCGGCCAGCTGTCCCCGGCGAGCGCCATCGCAGAGAGCGGCCGGGAGGACGGCTTTGCGTGTTTATTCCGGAACAGATTAATCAGGCCTGCAATCGGATGATAGATGAGAATTACTAGCAAAGTAAGAGCAGGATAATTACTCGGGGCGCGCGGGGGCCCCTGTGCGTCCTCTCCTGCAGCAGCCCTGCACCCCCGCCAAGCTGCGAACCAGGGCGCGGCCAGCAGCCCGCGTTGGGTCATCTCTGACCTTCCCGGCAGAATGTTCACACAGGACCTGCCGATGCCACGAACCTCACGAGGGTCCACGCTTTTGTCCCGATCTCATCGTGGTGGACGCCACCTTTTTTTTTTTAATGTCATAGATCAGGGTTTTACAAACTACAAGGACCCACTCCCGCCCACCACCTGTTTCTGTAAATAAAGCTTTATTAGAACACAGCCACCCCTCCCCGTTCAGTCACACGCTGTCTCTGGCTGCCTTCGCACAGCCTTGCGGCAGAGACCGACTGGCCCCCAAAGCCTAAAATATTGACTCTCTGGCCCCCACCTGCCCCTTCTTTTTTTTTTTTTCATTTTTTTTAACGTTTTATTTTATTTTTGAGAGACATAGAGACAGAGCATGAGCTGGGGAGGGGCAGAGAGAGAGAGGGAGACACAGAATCCAAAGCAGGCTCCAGGCTCTGAGACATCAGCACAGAGCCCGATGCGGGGCTCGAACTCACAGACCGCGAGATCATGACCTGATCTGAAGTTGGCCGCTTAACCGACTGAGCCACTCAGGCACCCCACCTGCCCCTTCTTGTGGTCTCCCGCCCTAGAGGTTTTCCATCGTGTGCTAAAGCACGCCAGGCAAGTCTGCTGTCCACCTAAAGACACCCGTTGGTGACAGGGTTCTGTTTGGTGGTGTGTCTGTGTGGATGTTGATGGGACTTTAGAGGCATTGTTGTGGGGGGACAAAGAAAAGATTCTGCAGGAATGTTTCTCTTATGTCAGGAACAGCTTTGGGGCAGGGATATTTGAGCCACACAACTAGACTCAGACCCCTGTGAAGGGAGAACACAGGTGCTGACGCCCACCTGCCGCCTGTGGACGACCACAGCTGTCCGAGGGAAGAGGGCCTCCCGCTGACCCCCCAGCGGCCAGGCGGGGTCCCCAGGCCCGCCTGCTGGCCTCCCTCCCCGCTCCGCTCCCCAGGCATCGGAGGCAAAGGAGCAGGTAGAGCCCCGCGGGGCAGGGCCGGGAGGGACCTCGTGCTTGGGGGTTCCCTTTCCCTGCGATGTTGTCGGGACCGTCCCTCCAGCTTCTGTGAGTCATCGTGGAGCCCTTTCCAACCTCGGGCCTGGGGCGTCCACCCATTCTGGGACCATCTGGGGAGGGGATCCTTTCAACCACAGAGCCAGGTGTTTTGACTTGGCCTGTCTTGAACGCTTGGGAACTCTGCACAGCGTGTTCCCTGGGGCGGTGTCCCCCCGGAAAGAAACGCAGGGAGCTTTTCAACTGTGAAGGCTCGCATTGCAGCGAGGGCTCCGGGAGGCCTCTCGCACCCGGCGCGGCAGGTGGGAACCGTAGGCGGGGCGGTGGTTCTATTGTTGAGCGCGCGCCAACAATAACTCGCCGCAGGGGGACCGTGGCCCCCGCGTCAACAAGGGTGCCTCCTGCGGTTGCCCTCCTCTTTGCGGTGAGGTTTTGGACAGGGATGGGCAGAATCCTAGAGGTCACTCCACCGCCGAAACAGGGCTGCCTTCTGGGTAGGCGTTATTAGAGCGGATTAGTGTGTCCAATCCCCAGAGGGGAGGTTGTGATCGCAGAAGAGGAAACGCCCAGCAGACTCCCAGGGTTGGCTTGAAAGTCCCCAAACCCGCTACGATACACCCAAACGCGAGAGACAGTAACAGAGCCCAAGAGCCTGCTTGCGGCTCAGCGCGGAGCACCACGCAGAGGGAGGTAAAGACCCAGACCTGGGTCCAGAGGCAAGTGTGGGCACGGGGCGGGGACGGGTGTGGGACGGGGAGGAGCTTGTGCAGCAGGCTGGTTGGGCAGGGAGGGGGGGGGTGGCACCTGAGGCCTGAGGGAAGCCTTCCTTTCTCCAGGAAGGAGGCAAGGCTGTCTAGCGAGACCTGGTGACGGGGACTGCCGTTCTGAGTCAGGGCCCTGCAGACCTTCCCTGCAGAGGACAAGAGCAGATGTTTTAGGTGTGAAGGTGATGCAGCCGCGGTCGAAACCCCCCTCTCTGCCTCGTGGCCGTGGTCTGAACGCGCCCCCCTCCCCAAACCCACGTGTGGAAGTGCTGACCCCCAGTGCGGTAGTATTTGGAGGCGGGGCGTTTGGGAGGGGATTAGGATTTGATGAGGATTGGGGCCCCTGGAAGAAGATGAGACCCCAGCGGACTCGCTGTCTGCCGTGTGAGGACACAGCCGGAGACGCCCGGCTGGGACAGGACTCGGGCCCCCACCGGACACCGAGTCTGCCAGCACCTTGGCCTTGGACTTCCACTTCCAGAACCGTGAGCAACACAGGGCTGTCGCTGAGGCCCCCCCAGTCTGCGGCATCTTGTTACGGCAGCCAGAGCAGAACAAGACAACAGATGAGCACGGCTCTGTGCCAATAAAACTTTATTTATGGACCCCGGAATCTGAAGTTTAGATAATTTTCATTCCCGTGAAATACTCTTCTTTCGTTTCTCTTCCAACCACTTAAAAACCACTCTTCGCTCACAGGCCACGCAAACACAGGCGATCGGCTGGATCGGGCCCCCGGGCCCCTCGCCGAACCCTGTCCCAGAGCAAGGAGGGAGGCCCCCTGTCCTCCCGGACTGCTGACCAAGGCCTGAGATCCCGTCCCTGGCTCTGGGTGCCTTGTCGTTTTCTGAAGGCTCTCCGCCAGCGGCAGACTGGAGGCTGTGACCTCAGTGTCGATGTCGCAGGAACAGGCCATACCCGGGGATGGCCATTCCTGTGCCCAGGGCCTGCAGTCAGCCCCTCGAGCGTCAGATCTCTGCCCCTCCACTTGCCGGCCAGCTGAGTTGGGCCCGGTGTCCTTGGCAGCACGACGGAGTCACCCAGCCACCTTTCTGGTTCCGTGTGACAGCGAACCAACGCACGCCGCGTGCCGTGGGCCCAGATTATATTCGTGAAGTCAGAAATCTCGTGGGGATACGCCGAGAGACGCAGCAGGTGAGCGGGGCAGGATGCGTGAGGACGTCTGTGAGGCGGATTGGGGCGCCGTGAGACGCGAGGCAGGATTTGTCTCCGGAGAGCAGAAGCAGGCCTGGCGGGTGTAGTTACAAGGACACCGCTTTCAAATCAACATAACGAGGACCTGTTTCATCACTTTGGTTGTGCTCAGGGGACTCATCTGGGTGATTTTCGAAATCTGCGTGGGAACCTTGCAGTGAGAACCGTGTCTCCAGCGCCCTGGACCTGGGCCTCCGCCCCTTGCGCGGGGGTGGGGGGGGGGAGTCTAGCACATGTGAGACCAGTTCTCTTGCTACATTCGCCTGGGGAACACGCCCCATCTCCACCACACCCCCCCTCCCACCGGATCTCAGCCAGAGGGACGGGAGTTACGTCAAGGCAGTACTTGCTTCTTAAATTGTGGAAATCTCCAGAACCACTGTGAGGTGCCCCACCTACCAGGAGGATGTTTGGGGTGGTCTCGATCTTGTCCTGCGGTTGAGTCGCGGGGGACAGTAAAAGACTGTACTCGCTGCAGGTCACCCCACCTGGGCCTTCGTGGTGCCACCTGCTGGCCCCTGACCCTCCCCGAGACAGCCCCGGAACTCCCAGCCTTCCTCCCCCTGCTGAAAACGGAGGTAGAACTTGGTGAGCAGCCCCCTCTGTGCAGAAGAACGTGCCGGAAGTCTCCCTTTCCACCAGGAAAGCGAATCTGTCCTGGAAGCCCCGCCCACCAGGACTCTGCCGAGAGACTGTGTCCTGGGCCAGGTAGCTGGGAGCTGATTCAGGAGGCGGGGCCCACGAGTGGCGGCTGGGCCAGTCAGCAACCCTCCCGCCACATTTATTGGTCCGGCTTGAACGTGGGGCTCAGACTCCTCAGTGTCGGGCGGAGAGGAGCCGCTCTGGACTTGGGGGGGGGGGGGGCCCAACTTCGCCGCCCTGCGTTTCACACTCGCCGGCCCTCCCGGTCGGAGGGAACTGTTTAAAAAGAGTCGATGGGTACAGTAGACACGTAAGGGTTGGGGACGGTGCTGGGGCGGGAGGGCTACAGACAGTCGTTTGAAACGTCCGACTTTTGCCTGCCCCCTGGACACCTGAATTGAGCACAGGGTCGCGGCAACGGCGGGTGGTGGAGGGATCCCCCATCAGGCCCAAGGTGGGGCTCCAGGGCAGCCAGGGGACAGAGCCCCAATCTGGCGTCAGACCCTCCCGGGTCCCATCCCAGCCCTGCCACTGACGGCCGAATGCCCCGGGGTATTCTTTCGTGTAGTGAGCCTTGGCTTTCTCACCTGTAGAAGCGCTCCTGCCGTGGGGGCTGCAGGGGGGAGGCCGGGGTGCGGCCCAGAGAGCCCCCCCACACCCCCCCCGCCTCAGGGTCTCTCCTTCCCGTCCTCCCACCTACACTCTTCTCTTCCGCCTCCTGTCCACCTCCCGCCACTTGGGAGCTACCAAGCGCCCCAAACTGCTCACTTCTCCCTTCCCTAACCCCTTTTCCCCAGCACCCCATCCGTGTCGTAATCCTGCTGGGGACACAGAGTGGCACCCCCAATCCAAGGCACAGGGGCTGAGCTGGCCGACTGCCCGTGCCCACCCCTGGGCGAGAGGGGAGCCCACTCCACCCCCACCCCCTCCCCCGGAACCGTGGGGAAGGGGACGGCCAGGGCTGCGGCTCAGCACAGCACAGGCGGCCGGCTCGGGGGCAGAGGGAGCGCTCCGTCCGGGTCCTCCCCTGGCCTCGCTCTCCCCCAGGTGAGGGGCCTCCCCAGGAAGGAAGGGCAGAGCAGGGAGAGGCTGTGGGGAAGAACGGTCGCCTCCCACCTGTCCTCCCCGCCCCCACCCCCGGGGCTGCCCCACCCGCACATGGCTCCCTTACACCTGCCAGGTCCCGGCACGGTGTTGGGACCCGATGGGTGAGGCAGGGCCGCGCAGAGCTCAGAGCGCAGCTCGGGGGTCTGCCAGCGCCGGGTCTGAATCCTAGCCGTGGGCCTGACCTTCGACCCTCAGCGTCGTCATCCAGAGAATGCGGAGGGCAGCAGTGCCCCCGAGGGCTGTGGGGGTCCAGGTGAAAGGCGTGCAGCCCAGCCCTGGGACGAAGCTGGCGCCAAGAAGCAGAACTCTGTGACATCACCAGGACGCCCTGGGAACGCTTGTGTGTCCCTCTCCCCCGCTGAGAAAGGGGCCCGCTGCTTGCCTGCCGGGGTCTGCTCCTGTTCCAGAGGGGGGGGGACACACCCAGTGTCCTTCCCCTTCTCACATCCCCTGTCCCCTCCCGCCGAGAGGTGGCCGCACTGCCAGCCAGGAAGGTTGGGGTGTCCGGCCCCAGAGCGGAGGCCCCACCCCAGCGCCTCGGGGGCCCCTGGCTCACCAGGAACCCTCCCACACGCTGCCATCCACTTCCTGGTTGGCCCTGTGGTTCCCGCGCCTTCCACCTCATATGCACGAAAATGGTCTTATCTCAGGAACAGGTACCTGGGGTGTTTCGGGGATCCCGTCTCCTGAATGGGTTTTGTGCTCGAGGGGGTGGGCACCCCAGCTCCTGAGCTCAGTGCTCCCCTGACATCCAGGGTTAATCGGGGCCCCGTGCCCGCACAGGGCTGGCTGCAGCCGGGAGAGCTGGCCCTGCTGGACCCAGCCACAGCCCGCGTGGCCATCTGTCACAGCAGCTCGGCAGAGCGGCTATGGGGGTCCTCCCTGCACGGGGACATGCCAGGCCCCCCACAGCCCAGCGACAACGGCCAGGGCGGGTGGGTGGGGCCGAGCGGGCTGGCACCCAGCAGAGGTGTCTGACCACGACATGGTTCTGCCCAGCATTTGCTTTCGTCCCTGGGGCAACAAGACAGGAGCTTCCTGGAGACCAGGAGCGCCCCGTGGGGACACCTCTGTCCCGCCCTTGGGGGAGAGGGAGCGCCAGCTGCCAAGCAGCCCCTGCGGGCTCCCAGAGGCATCCCTGCCCATCTCCTCCTCCCGAACCCCTCACTGGGGATTTCCCGTCTCCGAGCGGAAAGTAGACTCACAGGCAGAAGTGAGGGTCCCTGCCTTAGAAATAAGTGAACGGGTCCCCACCCCTCGTGTCTCCCGCAGAGCTGAGCGCAGGGCCAACAGCGGGGTAGCTGGGGGGACCCCCGAAGCCGCTCCCCACCTGGCAGCTCTGTCTCAGAGGGGCAGCCTGTGGTCCCCATGCGGGAGAGGAGGGCAGAGGTGGTCAGAGAGCTCCCTGCTGCCCAAGGGGCTTCCTCCCTGCCCAGAAAACCCCTTGCCTCCCGGACGTGTTCCCTCCCTCCCCCCCACACCGGCTTCTCTTCTCCAGTTCTGTGCCGGGGCGTGGCCATGGTAGGAGGCCCGGGTGGCCAGAAGGAGGCAGCGGGGGGGCCTGTGAGCTTCCGAGGTGGGGCAAGAGGGCCCCAGAGCTTTGCTGAATGAATGACCGAGGGGAGACCGTGGCTGCGAGATTCCGGAGCACAGAGCACACGGGGGCTGGTTTCCTACTTCGCGCCCTGACTAGCTGCCGCCCTGAGGCCCCCTCCGCCCTGGCTGCAGGTGAGGGCCCCATCCCGCTTGTGGTTGGCGTGATCAGGATGGCGTGGGGGGGGGGGGGTGCGGTGAGCTTCCACTTCCTCTCAGGGAGGGAGGATGGCTGTTACCAAGACTGGGTCTTCAGACCCCCATCGGCCACAGCGCACCCCTGGATGTGGCTGGGAGCCCACGGCAGGGCTCCTGCTTCAGCCGGGAGGCGCTCAGCCCGCAGGTGCCTGAGCGGTGGGTGTGGATCCAGGTGGGCTGCATGGCGGGGGAGGCGTTTCAGTGTTGCTCTGGGAAAGTCGAAAGTGTAGGGCCGTGATGGTTTTTTTTGAATCGTGCCACTAATCAGATGCGAACGGGGCCTCTCCCTGCAAGGGTGTAGCCTGAGCCCCGTGCCGGGGTGACCCGTGTGTCATCAGGGGACAGGCACTGGGGTGTGGCTTTGAAAACACTACAATTTCTAGCCTGTCGTCTTTTTAAGACATTCTTACGGGGACTCTGAGGCTTGGTGCCACTGTCTGCTGCTGTCCGAACACGTGTTCGGGGGGTTGGGGGCGGACACGATCTTTCGTGTCAGGTGGGCCGATCTCCATGCCACTTGGTTCCCCTGGCTCAGGAGCTTGGGGGGGTTAGAGGTTTCTCCGTGGCAAAAAGCGGGGGGGGGGGGGGTCCTGGCCGTGGCCCCCAGCCCCCAGTAGTGTTTTCACGGTTCTCCCTGCCCCCGTCCGGTACTGAGTATGACCTGTTGGTGCTACTTGGAAATCGGGTTGTGGCTCTCCGGACGGTCTCCCCGCCCGGCCCCTGGGCCATCCGTCCAGCCCCTGGGCCTCTCTGCTCACCCCCGAGATGACCCCACAGGCAGAGCCGATCCCCCGAGTGCGCTCGGACTGGCAGCGCCGTCGTGGACGGCACTCACTCTTCCCCGCCACCCTTGCTCGCAGGGAGGAGTGGGCTTGCATCTCGCGGCGCCCCGCTTGTGGGAGGGAGAGGAAGGGTGTGTTGCGCAAGCAGCCTTCCGGATCTGGTGGTTTCGAGCAGTTACACCTCTTCCTGTCTCTTCGTGAGGCGCACAGTGGCTGCCGTGGCTCCTGCAGCTTCGGACCCATAAAAGGCGGTGGTTTCACGCCGTGTAATAGTCATAGTGGTTCTTCGGGGCTTTGGCAGGAAGGATTTCCAGGGTTCGAGAAGCGGCACGGAGAGTAACACGAGTTCAAGAGACAGGAGAGTCCCATCCCCGAGCCCCGAGGCTTCCGGGAACACCCCCGATGTCCACCACGCCCAACAGCGGGAACCTCTCCCGTCCTCTCCCTCTCGGGCAGTGGTCACAGAGCATCCACCATGTGCCTGGTGCTGCTCTGGGCACCGGACGCCTTGGGGAACAAAAGAGACAGAGTTCCCTGCCCTGGCGGAGCCGACATTCAGGGGTCTCGCAGATGGGGAGGGTGTGACCTTGGGGAATCGTCCCTCGCTGGTGCCTCGGTAGTGACCAGCGCCATACCTCCTGGTCCTCACACCCGCCCCCTTATTAGGGCTGGCCTCTGCAGCCAAGAGAACAAAACTCCTGAGCCTCTGGCATAAAAGATATCGAGGCTTCCCTGTCTCGACCCCTCCCTCTGGGAGAAGCCAGCTGCCTTGGCATGAGAGACCGGGTGGTGGGAAGGGGGCCCCTGCTCACCCCTGTGTGTGAAACTCTAGTATCTCTAGCCCCAACCCAGCGGACACCCTCACCGCGACCTCAGGAGAGATCCTGAGCCAGAGCTACCTGGCCAGGACAGCCTCCCATTCCTGACTTTCCAAAACCGCGTGAGAATTCCTTGTTGTTTCCAGCCGCTAACCCGGGTCACTTGGCAGTAAATAACTCACTCATGCGGTGTTATAATTCTTTTTTTTTTTTTAAGTTTATTTATATTTGAGAGAGAGAGAGACAGGGTGTGAGCAAGGGAGGGGCAGAGAGAAGGAGACACAGAATCTGAAGCAGGCTCCAGGCTCCAAGCTGTCAGCGCAGAGCCCAACACGGGGCTCGAACACATGAACCATGAGATGGTGAACTGAGCCCAAGTCGAACGCTTAACTAACTGACTGAGCCACTCAGGCGCCCCCAGTGTTGTAATTCTTAAGTCCTCCACTAGGTGGAGACAAGCCTTCTGGAATCTTTGAGCTTCCAGGATGGTCAGGAATTGGGATGCAGCCACAGAGGGCCCGAGAAACACAGTCCCAGCGTGACGCCGAGTCACACCTGCATGTGGCTGGTTGTGTCCACAAGGGATTAGTCTTTTTCTGGGGAAGTAGAAAAGAGGAGCAGCCCCCACGAGCAAAGCGGGGAGGCGGTGAGGGAAAAGCAGATGTGGTAGCAAATCTGAGGACCCTAAGAAGTGATTTTCTAGAAGGTGAGACCACCGCCTGGGAGTAGTGGTGCAGACATTGAGGAAAGAGGGATGATCGGGGCTCCCGGGTCCTGGGCCAGCACCTTCCCTCTGCTGGGGCCAGGCGCAGGGGGATCCCAGCCCGCGGCCCTCCCAGCGCACCCCCACCTGTTAGCACGTCAGGTCCTCCTCAACCCCCATTGTCCCATTTCCCAGATGGAGAAACTGACACTTGGGAAGGTTGAAAGATCTGCCCAAGGTCATACGGCAGATCTGAGCCCAACCGGGCCTCACCTCCCTCCCTGACACCTGGAATGGTCTCCTCGGGTCACCCACCAGGCACCAGGCGGGATTGTGTCATCAAACAAGCCCTGTGGCAGCTCTGGTGAGGCTTCGAGTCAGGAACGGTTACCCAGGGCTCCAACTTTGCAGCCGGAGCTCATACTGAAGAAAGTTCCCGCTGCCCGGTTGTCCTGCACTCCGGAATCTCCGGCGGGGAGACGAGCGAGCGGAGGTTTTTTCTGCCACCTGGAGGCCCCTCCCGTGACTCACGAGTCGTAACTTCTGGAACGAGGGGGAGCCTGAAGTCCGAAGCCAGCAGGGCGTGCTCCCCGGAGCGCTGAGGTCACAGCCCCGTTCACTTTCCGCGCCACAGTCCTGGGGGCCGACCACAGCGAGCACTCGCTTGTCTTGCGTCCGTGGGGCGGCTGGCGGCGTCCGGTCTGGGCCGGGTGGCCTGTGCACGTGCGACTGTCCCCTTTGGACCAGCGGGGCGGTCTGGGGGGTGCACTCGTCCGCAGGGATGGAGGAGGCGAGCCCCCCGTGGCCGAGGCCGGAGCTCACACGGCGTCACTGCTCACTCTCCGCTGGCCGAGGCACGTGCGTGTGAGCGTGCAAGCGTGCGGGTGACTGCGCGTGAGCCCCGCATGGGAGAGAGGGAGGGAGAGGAGGAGCAGAGAGAGGACGGAGGGGAGGCGTACAAACCAGACAAAACACAGACCATCAGGGACTAGAACGTAGGGCGGATGGGAGTTTGTCGCCATGCTGAATGTTTATAACTTTGACGATGTTCGAAAGTTTTCCGGAATAGTGAGCTGAGGGAGAAGAAAGGTAGTGCCCACAGATGGAGCCCTGGGTTTGGGGGGGCCTGCCGCCGTCGTCAGCCCCCCTCCCGTACCCGCCGAGAGCTGGGATTTACCCAGTTTCTTCCCTCCTGAGCTCAAAGCGTTTTCATGCCTTCCTTCCCTCTGCTTCCATGAGAAAGTACAGGCAGGCTTTTGTGAGTGCTTCACGTCTCCGCTTCTCCAAGAATGAGTCAGGTCAGGCTTGCTTGCCCAAGGTCACACCCAGACCAAGTGGAAGTGCAGGGGGCAGAGGGGCCCAGACTGCAGTCCCCAGGCTGAACCCGAGCCGGCTGTCCCTTTCTTCTGAGCCACCCCTTTTGGAGGACAGGGCAGCTCTGCCTGCCGGCCTCCCTTCCTCCGTGTTCCTGGGGCCGGCGGCCTCCTGCTGGCCCCTGGGGATGGCCGCCAACCAGACGGCGCAGTCTCTCCTGCTGGAACCGTGGCAGCTGCGGACGAGGCAGAGGCCTCTGGGCAGGTCAGCCGAATGCAAGGCAGGGGGCGTGGGCAAACCTCGCCGGTCCCCCTCCCTCCCCTGGGAGGTGGCAACGGTGCCAGTCCCCCAGTAAGGCCTGTGGTGGCCGGTGCCTGGCTGTGGGCCGGCCTCCGGCTCCACCCTTCAGGAGTCCAGGCGAGGGAGAGGTGAGGGCTGCGAGAGGTGGCCTACTCTGGGCCACCTCCCTGCGTGTGGCCCATGTCGACCTGTCCCTGTAGCTGCCCCAAGCACCACGCCTGGGACAGACAGAGCACTGCACCCCCCCGAGAAGACCGCCCTTGTCCCACAGCAGGCAGGGTCCCCAGCACCGCGGGTGGTCTGCTTGCCCTCAAGTGCAGATGCCCAGCCCCTTCCCCTGTGCCTTCCCCGGACGAGCGCTCGGCAGGCTGAGTTAGACTCTTCCGTCCGTCCGTCTGTCCGTCCGTTCGTCCGTCCGTTCGTTCATTCCCTCATTCAACAGCCAAGGAGACGGAGAAGAAGCAGCGGGGACTCAGGGAGAGAGCATGGGTCCCAGGAGCCAGAGGGGGGCCGCCCCGCCGTCACCCCCAAACCGTGGGCACCGTCGGACTTAGCGACAGGAGGTCACGGTGCCCTTGGGAGGAGTCGCTTCCTCGGAACGGCGGAGGCAGAAGGGAGACCTGCAGACCGGAAAGGGCGGCTCCGGAGGCATCTTCCCGTGAACGGAAGGAGGGAAACGGCACAGGTGGTGGGGAAGGAAGCAGGTCCAAGAAACTGCGCTTTTTGTCGCTCCAGACGGGGGAAGTAGTGAGCGGCCGCGTGCTCCGTGAAGAGCGAAGAATCCGCGTGGAGAGTCAGGATGCTCCTGAGCAGGGGCGGGAGCAGGGCGTGTGCTCAGGCGGGCGCCGTGGCCGTGGCCGTGGCCGGCCGTCCAGGCGGCAATAGGAGAGGAAGCAGAAGGTTCCGAGAGCGACAGTCACGTGGCAGAGGACATGTTGGGGGTTTCAGGGGAGAGGGGCTGAGCCCGCGTCATGCTGGGGGGGGCGGGCAGCCAACAGCAGGGTCAGCAGAGTGCTGTGTGAAGGGGCAGGCGGTAAATATTTTAGGCCTCGCGGACAGCGTGCGCCACCGTGTAGCACAGACGCAGGCGCGGCTCCGAAGCTAACGGGCGTGGAGGTGCTCCGGTAACACCTTACCTGCAGACCTAGGCGGCAGGCCGGACGTGTCTGTTGTTGGTGATTTGCCAGTTCCTGGTCCAGGACCCAGGCTGTAGGCCAGCGGTCCTCAGAGTGTGGTCCCTGGACCAGGAGCACGAGCATCACCTGGGGGCTAGTTGGAAATGCAGATTCCTGGGCACACCCCGCGTCTATGGAATCAGAGACTCTTGGTCCCCACACTGTCTCCAGTTCAGAAGGGGTTTGTGATTCTGAAATCCTGGGAGGTAAACACTCCTGAGTGCCCAGGCTGGGGGTCGAGACACCACCACTCAGCAACTGGACCCAGGAAAGCCGGACAGGAGAGAGTGGGGTGTGGGCTGGGTCACATCCCCCATTAAGGGCACAGGCGTCCCGCCTGCTCTGGGCTGCCTGGCCCCCATCCCCTTCCATAAGATCCTGGGAGGACATACTGCACCCCCTCCCCTGTGGCCGGCCCTCCTCCTCGGCGACCTCTGGACCACCGTGTTCGGACACAGTGCCTGGCACTCTGGGCACCCTCGGTCCTGCAGCTGTGGTTTCCTGTCCATGAACAGGACTCTGTGTTGTGCAGGCAGCCACCAGCACCTGCGCCCAGTAGGGCCTCGACAAACACTCTGTGCACCAGTAAACCCCCCACCCTCTGACTTAAGGTTAACGACTCTCATGAGAAGGCTGGCTTTCGTGCCCTGAGTCACACGGCGGGGCCCTGCCCAGGAGCACCCGATGGGCCCAGAGGAGAGCCGGCCTCTGAGGAGCTGCAGGGACTCAGTTCCCCTGGAGCTGGGTAACCGACCTCCTTCTGCAGGAGGCGCTGTGCCGCTTTCTCCCGTAGACCTAGGCAGGGAGGAATCAGGCTGGTCCCTCTGGCGACGGTGACGCTGATGGAACCCCAGAGTAAAAGACTAGGTCACCAGGAGGCACTCAGGGTGTGCCTGGAGCCATTCCACCAGGTGCGGGTGGACAGACCAAGCGGACGAGGGACCCGGGGAGAGGCGGGCCTGGGCCACAGCATCCCAGGTCGTGAGGAGTCACATGATACGCCCGCCCACAGACTGGATTTGACGTCAGCCAAGGATCCATTGAAATTCTTTTAAGGATTTAGTGCATTTTTGTTTCGTTTTGTCATTGCTTTCTGAATGAGATTTTCGAGAATAAAACTTAGCGGGGGGAGGGGGGGGTGGGCGGGGGCGCCCGCACAGCTCAGTCAGTTAAGCGTCCAGCTCTTCATCCCAGCTCGGGTCTCGATCACATGGTTCGCGAGCTTGGGCTCCGCATCGGGCTCAGCTCTGGGGATCAGAGCCTGCTTAAAAAAAAAGAAAAGAAGAAAACTTTGGGGACCTTCGCCGACCCCATCGCTGCCATCATTCCCGTGAGGTCATCTCTGGAGCGACCCCGACTTGCCGTTTCTCTCCCCATTTTTCCAGCACGCTTACACGCATGCACGCGCCCCTCACTCAGCGTGCCGGGGCTGGAGCGTGTCCGGCCTGCTTCCCGCCCGAAGGAAGAGCGATAGACGTTCAGCTGGGAGGCCCCACCGGGGCAGGTGGAGCTGGGTTTCGAGCCCGGCCAGCCCTTTGCGCGTTGGCACGGGGCAGGGGTGATTTTGGATCAGAGAACTGTCACTCTTTCGGAAGCCCTGTATTAAATCCCTGCTGAGTACCAAGCCCTGTTTGAGGCACAGAGGGTGTAGCAGTGAGCAAAACCAGCGAGGTTTCTGTGCTGGCGGGGCTTGCACTCCAGAGAGAGTCAGGACCTCCTAACTCAGGGACAGACCGCCAAGACGGTCACTGGTGCTGACTACACAGGCCAGCTGGCAGAGTGCCGGGCAAGAACCCCTGAGCATGGCAATCAGGGGCAGGCTCTCAGAGGAGGCTCAACGATGAGAAGGTCTGTCATAGGGCATTTCAGGCAAAAGGAGCTGTAAGTGCAAAGGCCCTGTGGTAGGTGTGCACTTGGCCTGTCGGAGAAGAGAAGAAAGGAGTGCGTGACTAACCTCCTTTTGAAGTAGACACCCCTGGCTGCCGGTCAGAAGTGGGAGAGCAGTCAGAGGCTGAGCTGGCTCAAGTGACATGTTGGTGGCTCAGCCTGAAGGTAGCAGGGGGGAAAGTGAATGGATAGATGTGTCTTTTGTGTTCATTATCTGTTGCTACATAAAAATATTGCTGCAAACTTAGGGCCTGAAAACTCTGTGTCCGTGAGTCGGGGGTCCAGCACAGCACAGCCTACCGGAGTCTTCAGCTTCAGGGCCTCAGAAGCCTGCAGCAAGGTGTTTGGCCAGGGCTGGGGTCTCACTGGAAGGCTCGACTGGGGAAAGATACTCTTCCAAGCTCAACCTATAGGCACAGCCTATATCACCTGGTCACGGAAATGACACCCCGTCACCTGTGCCATGCCCTGTGGGGTAGGAGCAGGTCGCTAGGTCCAGCGCACAGTCCTGGGGAGGGCGCAAGTCTCCGGAGCTGGTTCTCTGACTGGCCGCCTTCCCAGAAGCTCACCTGGGGCACTGGGAAGCTGGAGCATCAGGAACGAGCCTGGGTGGCGGTGATGTCACTTCCTGGGACGGGGGAGACAGCCCAGAGTTCTAAGTCCACAGATTTCCCCTGGGACCGCCAGGAAAGAGCTCCCAGGACCTCAGGAGGGCAGCTGGGGAGGCGGAAGGAGGAACCACTGAACCCAGCCATGCCCGCTGTCTGAGCCCCCATGGGTCGGTCCGTCTGTCTGGTGTGGGGCATACAGACGCCCCAACGTACTGGGCCTGCACTATCGCAGAGCCTCCTGCGCAAACACGACTGCTCGTTTTGAACCACCTCCCCTCTCCTCTGCTTCTCCTCCAGAATCTCCCCTCCGTGAAGAAGAGAGCGGGTCAGTGCGAGTGAGGTCGGCTCCATGTATCCCGAATCGACCACGGGCTCCCCGGCGCGGCTCTCCCTGCGGCAGACGGGCTCCCCCGGCATGGTCTACAGGTGATTCCTCTGCCCCCGCCCCCCCCCAGGCCACCCTGGGGTCGGCCCTGCCTCTGAGGAGGAGTCCCCGAGGCCAGCCCCACCCCTTGACCCCGAGGGAGGCCCACGGGGCGGGGGGGGGGGGGGGGCTCCGAGGTGCAAGCAGGCAAGCTCTTTCTCCAAGGAAAGGAACGAAGCTTTTAACACCCAAGTGGGAAAGAAGAGCGATTTTCCCAGTGGGGTGGAGCCGCGGTTAGACGTCCCTGACTCTTCTGAAACAGTGGAGGCAGCAGGCCCGGAAGTGAGGGGGGCCCTCCCCAGCTTCTGTTTCTTTCTTAGGCATCCTAGCCCGTGCAGCCCCCTTCGAGGGAGGCTCAGAGCCTGGCACCAGGAGGGTGCAGCTCCCCAATGTGGAGGCGGCCTCCACACCCAGCTCTGGGTCTCTCCTTCGGGAAGGTACAGGCCGAGCCACAGGGAGGGCACGCCAAGGCATGGGGTGACAGCTGCTGTCCCGGCCATGGAGCACAGAACCCAGATGGCAGTGGCTGTCCGGAAAGACTGGGGCCCGGGCTGGACCCTAGAGCCCATCGGTCCCCGATCGATTGGGCCTCTCTCGAAAGTTGTTAGGACTTGACCCAGAGCAAGTATCTGTAGAACCCACAGGGAAAAGGGGCGTCCCTCCTTCATCAAAACCACGTGGTCACAGGCAGACTCGCCAGCACGTGGGGTGACGGGCAGCTTCTCGGGTCGAGGGTTTTGTGCTGTCGTTCTAAAGCAGGTTTCGCTAACACCCAGACTGTCACTCAAAGGGTTACCTCTCGTCTTCGCTTCCCTGCTCCACTCCCCTGCATGGGAATGAGCCTGGGCCCCAGACGACCCAGCGTCCCAACGGGCCGGGCCTCTGCCTTGGCCTGCCACTGGGTGGCGCTGCCGCCGAGCACTTGGTCCCCGGGCACACAGACAGCCCAAGGCAGAGTGGGGTGGGGCCGGGCCGTGGGGCGTCGCTGGTGCCTCCCTGGCCCGGCACCTCCCTGTGGCTAATGCCAAATGTGGACTCTTTCTCTCTTTCTCTCTCTCTCTCCTTTTTCTCTGTCCTCCATTGCTGTCCGCAGTACTCGGTATGGGAGCCCCAAAAGACAGCTCCAGTTTTACAGGTAACGAGCCCTCCGTTTTCCCTAAGACCTGCAAGCTGAAGGCAGGGGAGTGGGCGGGAGGGCCAGGCCCCCGTGCAGGCCGGGTGTGCTGGCGATCTCTCCAGTAAGACACAGGCTCCGGTGCCCCGCCCCACAGCACCGCGGGACGCCCCGATGAGCCGTATGAAGCCAGCCTCCCTGTGTGCACTGATCTCTAGACTTCGCTCGGATTTGAGCAAATGGACTCCTGACACCTGCTTGGCCCTCACCAGGTCGACTTTAGAATCTCACTTGTCGGGCCGCAGATGCGGCCTCTCCTGTTGTCGCGGGTGTGTGCTGCTCGGGTGATCAGAGTAAAAGACACAGGGAAAACCCCACCATTCCCCCCTTTTCTCTGAACGCGAGCTGACGTGTGATCGGAGGTCGGTACCGTCTCAGGGACGTGTGGCTCCGGCGTGACCTGGATCAGGGGCGGACCTGCCGGTGTCTGTCGGGTGCGTCTCCCTATTGCTGAATCAGCACACCGTGCACCTGGGTGGGAGGCTGTGCTCCAGAAGGCCGCGGCGTCCAGGTGGGTCCAAGGCAGGGCAGCCAGCAGAGTCCTCCCGGGCGAGTCCTGACTCACCCGTAGAGTGGGGGGCGAGCCACAAAGATGGGTGCTCCTTGGGAAGGCCGTAACTCCAGGAATTTACTTGGATCGACATTTTCCTCCTGTCGGGGAAGTGGCAGGGTTACGGGAGCCCCAGGTCAGCCCCGCCAGCATCAAGACCGTGGCTCTTGGGGGCGGGGCCCTGGTGTGTGGCGTGTGTCCTGGCATTCGGGCCTGGGAGCTCTGTGCCCGGAAGCAGCTCCCCAGGGTCGTGCACACCCACCAGCGCAGAGCCAGGGGGAGGTTCCTGCTGACACGCGGAGGGTGTGGGGACCTGGATTTCCACAGCCCCCCGCACCTCTGAACGTGACTGTGAGCCCGGGCCGCGGGCTAATTTCCCCACTACTTCGGTGCCTCTCGCGGGGTCTCGCTCCTTACAGAGAACCCTAAAATGGTGACTGAAATTTTCGCTAGATAACATTTTGCCTGAAATAGTTGGATCCGAACTCGGGCTTGCAGATGCTTTTGTCGGATGACGCGTTTGCCATCACGTGCGTATGATGACACGCGTGACGGCATAGTGTATAGGACGAGTGTGAGACACTTGTCCCAGAAGGACTGGACCACTGAGAGCAAACAGGCCTACGAGAGAGCCCGAAGGAAAGGAGTGACAGGCTGGGCAGCAGAGCCGTGACACAGACCGCCAGCCCAGGGGGCCCCGCCAGCGGATGTGCCAAGTGGATCGCCAGGGATCACAGAGCCCAAGTGAAAGGGGGTCCCACTCCCCGTGCTGGCCCTCAGGGATCAGGATCCAACCTGTTGTCCACTCCCTGGGGAACCTTCTGGATGAGCACCCTGTGCCTAAGAGGCTGTCTCACCTTGAGCCGAGCCCCGCTGAGCCCACACGCTCTGGCCGTCCTGCCCTTTGCATCTCAGTGTGGCTGCTGCTCACAGACACTGAGGTGTCTCCTGTGGGGTCTCCGCCTATGACCTCTAAAGAGGTGGATCTTCGTTTAATATGCTGGGTGTCACTCCTAGTAGGGCATCCTTGTCACCTGGGCGCTGACACAGCTACCAGAGGGGTAAGTCCGTCTGCAGCATCGTGCCGACTAACCACCCCTCCCCTAACAGGGCAGAGGCGTTCAAGGTGTGTGCCCTGCCCTCGAGTGGCTCACGGACTAGAAGGGAGATTAGACCCTGTGTCTGTCAGCTCTTCCAGAGAGTGCCTCGTAACAAACAAGCCCCAAACTCAGCACCTTACGAGGAGAAGCGTGTATTTCTTGTTTATGTGTCTGTTTCCGTACATCTGGGCTCAGCCGGGTTTGGTCTGAGCTGTAGGTGGGGCCAATCCTCCTGGCCTTTCTAACCAGAGGCTGTTCCAGGGGAAAAGCAGCTTCATGTAATGTCTCCGAAGGCCCATGGTTGGAACCGGCACACCGCTCATTCTTTTGTCCAAAGCAAAGCTCATGACCAAGCCGGATGTCGGAGAGTGGGAAATATTCACCCGCCCCCACAGGAGAACCCCAGTCACGTGATGCGGAGGGCGTAGAGGACCTGGGACCGTGTGCAGTCTACCCCAGAACCCAAATAACTAAAATATCTAGAAGGCAGAACTTGTCGTGGGGGAAGTCTAAACAGCTGTTGGCATTCTGAGGAAGGTGTGGCACAGCCTGCTGGGACTCAGGGAAGTCTTCATGGAGGAGGCAGCATGATGGCTTTGAGCAGGACGACTTGGGGGCTCGGCAGACTTTCACATAGAGCCCAGGAGGAACATTCCAGGAGATGTCTGAGCCACGGCTTAGAGAGGTGCCAAGAACAGGAAGTGGTGGTTACACAGACTGGCCATGAGGGACGGGACGGAGAGGAACGAGGGGCCAGACCATAGAGGAAGTTGGAGATCGGATGGGGAAGGGCCGTGAGTGCCGAGCAAAGGAGCTTAGGCTGCATTCGGTGGGTGCCCAGGAGCCATCGATGGTGTTTGAGCAGGGCAGAGGTCAGAGCTCTGCGGGGGCAGGGATGAGACGGCAGGTGGGGAGGCCGCCTGGGGGAGCCACAGTGGAGGGGCCCCGGGAAGAGGAGGACAGGGCAGCAGGCAGGAGACAGGAAGTCAAGACCCCAGAGGGTGATGAGGGCAGGTGCTGAGAAGATGTCGAGTCGACAGAGGGTGCAGAGCCCGGCAGGGAAGGAGATGGGGTGTGTCAGGGCCTGTCGGGCTGATGCCGCCGCCCAGCAGCGGGGCCCTGTGACACGCAGGCCAGGAGCTGACATGGCGGGCGGGCACCTTGCAGAGGTAGGGCCTCTCCCGGTAATGAGCTGCTGGCAGTTCCCTGGCTCTCGCGTCCCGCTTCCTGTTTTGTTTGCTTGCTTCTCCGGGTCCCGGGCAGCGATTCCACACCTGGGCAGCAGCTGCCGGGTGCAGGATTGTCGTGGGACGGTCCACTCAGCCTCCATCCAGAATCCCTCGTGCTGGGAGGTCCCGTCATGCCGAGACTTCTTTGGGGTCCTGAGATGACTAGAAGTGACCCCGGAACGGGGGCTCAGCATGGCTTCTGCCCAGAGCTCAGCCTCAAAGCGTTTCCCCACCCCCAGGTCCGAATGTGTGCTGCGAGGAGGGGTCCCTGCACCCCTGCCTGCAGGGAGTGGTAGTGTGGTGTTTGAGTAGCAGACTTCCAGAACCTTCCGGCCATTTATAGGTACTGACAGTGTGAGACATTCCGATCTGGGGCATGTCCCAGGAGAAGGGAGGAGGGACACTCGTCTGCGTGGCTGAGGGTCTTGCCAGACCCCAGCCCCTTCACCGTGGGTGGTGGTCACGTGCTATGGGACCCTTTCCTGCAGACAGAGGAAGGTGGTGGGGGTAGGGCTACAGCCCTGGGTCCTGGCCTCCGATAGCCTGCCCCTCTCCACCGGTGGCTCCCGTCTCTGGCCCTCGGGGGCACGGGAGGCCCGGTGGGGGAGTGAGCCCCAGGCAATTCGAGGACCCCCGGTGGGTGCCCCCTCCCAGCCCTGCGGGCCAGGAGCTGGCCTCGCCAGGCTGCACCTCGGGAGTGTACTTCCCGGGCTTTTAGGGGAAGAGACGCTGCTCGTGAATAATTCAGCCTCTTTCACCGAGCTGAAAACGCCCTAATAGACTAATGGACTCCGTGCCTCCAAACTCGACCCTCACGGGGCGCTTCTCACTCACCAATTGCTTCTGACGTCCTGCAGCGACACTCCCTAATGAACCAGCCGCCGTGCCAATCCTGACAGCGGCTGGTGAACCCTATAAACTAGACTGTGTCCTTCTTAACGAGCCGACACCAGGAAGGCAGGTGAGTGGCCCCCTTAGCTCCAGGAGTCCAGGGGGCAGCCGCTGTCTTGGGGGGGGGTGCTGCTTGGGGACACACAGCCCAGGAATGGAAGTTGCAGAGGGACAGTATTAGGGGTGCAATTGGCTGATCCGAAATCAGGCCCCCTATATTTTTTTCAAAGCAGAAAACCTAAAAAAAAAAAAAAAAAAAGCCAGCCCTAAGTCACCGCAAGGGGACGGTGGGCAGCAGGACGGTGGGCTTTCTGCCGCTTCAGCGAGCGTGCCTCCCAGACCTGCGGGGGGCAGGCTGTCCGTCTTCCTGCCTGGGGGAGACCCTGATGTCCAGCCCCACCTTGTCGGGGTCACCAGTAGGATTCGGCATTGTCGAGGTTTCCCGAGAATGACAGCAGGGAGGTTTGGTGGCCGTCAGGAAGGTCTGTCTGGAAACACATGTCTTGGGGAGCCGGGGCAGGGGCGGGGCGGGCCGGGGGGTGCTTGTCTGGGCCTTGGCTGGCTGAGCGCTCTCCAGCAGAGTGGTTTTGTCTGCGCTGCCGTGCGTTTCAGAGCTGCGTTCCGGAATGATGCAGTTTCCCTTCGCGTCCCCGCTCTCAGGAACTCAGGCTGGCTTCTCTAACACGGAGACAAATGTCACCGATTCAAAGAGCCATTCGGGATGCTTTCCGAACCCCACGTTTCCTGCTTTGGTGGCTTTCAGTAAACAGACCGCAGCTGAGAAATTCCAGGTGGAGGGCCCTTCGGGAAGGCCGTGGTCCCCACCGACTTAATGAGGTCGGTGCCTTCGGGTTGGGTTTTTCCACGGCACGGTGTTGGTTTTCTGGAACCCACCCCCCCAGCCCTCCCTCCACGAGAATACATTTGCAAAAGGCAGGCCCCGATTCAGGGACGAACCTATAGCCGTCTCGTAATTAGCAGCGGCCGCTGAGGAGGGGGTGCATTTTCTGGAGATGGGGTGGGGGCTGGGTCTCAAGGAGGAGGAATACGAGGTCAGGGTCACTGCGTCTTTAAGCCCTGAGAAGCAAAGGGCCTGAGGCAGGAGCCCCAGCAAAGGGCCCTCCCTTCTGGCAGTGACTCCCTGCGGCCCCTCCGTCCAGTGCCCCCCGCCTGCCGCAGTCGTCCTGGGAGGAGGCTGGGAATAAGCCCCCGCGTGACCAAGTCCGGGGGCCGGACTCTGTCCTCTCCCACGGGCCACACCCCTGACCATCAGAGCCCCTCTGTGCCGTCTGTGTCCTTCCTCCTCGGTGGGGTCTTGCCTTCCTGGAGGAGAGGAGGAACGCGTCCTAGCTCTTCCAGCACTGAGCGTGGCCAGCCGGCCACAAGCCTGCTCGTGGGCGCCAGGTCCTCACCCCTCCGCCCCCCAGCAGGGTCACCATGCTCTCCCACGCCCGACCGCTCTGAGTCCCCCGGCCCGAGCCCGCCTGGCATCATGGGGGCACTCTCTGTGCCCTGCATGCCCCAGGCGCTGTAAGGGAAGACCACAAGGAGGGGAGACCCCAGCCCCCACAGAGACCGCGCACCCCGCCCTGCACCCAGTGTGCTCTGTGGTGGTTTATTAACGTCTACGTTAATCCTGTTCAACATTCTCCGGTGAGAACTGGTACCTTCAGCACTCCCTTGTGTCACCGAAGCGCACGCTCACGTGTGCCCTCTCCAGAGGCCCAGCCTGCCTTCCCGCCTCTGTCCCCTCCTCCTCCTTTCCTATTGTCCCCACCCCGTTTATCGTAACTGGTATCCTACACACGATTGGCAGCCGCCTCCCCGCACTCGGCGTTCTCGTAGCCGCACGCCCAGCCACGCCTAGTTAGTTGTCCAGACTGTCTAGACAGCCAGTGCGATCAGCCTCTGCCCATCCCACTTCACAGACATGGAGACTGAGCCTCGGGGCCCTCAGGGTGCCTGCTTGCCTTGCGCTAAGTAGGTGACGGCCAGGGCTGCCCCTGTCCGGAACCTAGGTGCTTAGCCACACTGTCGCCCCAGCCTACCCACCCCCCAGCCTCCGGGACCCTGGCTGGACTTCCAGAGCCACACCAGACCGGATAGCTTTCCGTGGGTCGTGTCTTGAAAGCTAATGGTTATCGATCTCGGCCCGGCGGGGCCTGGCTGGGAATGCGTGTGCCTGTTTCTGGTCCCTGCAGCGGCAGCCCGCCAGGGTCTCCGAGCACAGACCCCCAGGGAAGCCAGAATTGGCCTGCCTTTGCCCCACGTGGGACGGGCAGCCGGCCACACTGCCACATCGGAAGCAGCTGCCCGAGGCTGCACTGCGCCCCCCACCCCTGTGTACTTGGAGGGGGCGAGGGGCCAGCAGGCAGGCAAGGAGGGGCTGTGCTGCTCCCCGGAGGCTCCCGTGGCACCATTTCCTAAGACAACCCCCGGCCTGGGGCCCTGCGCCCCTCCTCCGCTCACGGTGACTCTCCTGGAACATGGGAACTTTCATGCGAGGGACCTCCTTACCTGCTGTAGCGTCAGTCAGGGGGACTTAGTCCAAACCCTTGGGGGAGACATGAGGTCCTGGGCCCTGCAGGCCCCCTCCCTGTGGATCTGAGCCACAGTGAATGGGAGTCCTGGCCCCAGGGCCACCCCTCCCCACCCCCCAGGAGAAGGCATTCTGCTCAGTGCCTTGGGGCCGGCCCATCCCTGCCAGGTGCTGCCCGCACTGCCAGCCCCAGGGGGAGGGCCCAGTCTCTGCGGTGGGCACTGAGCCTCAGTGGTGAAAGCAGACAGAAAGGTCCTCGCTCTCCTGGACCTGACCTTCAGGGGAGCGAATGCAACGAACGAGATGAGTAGAGAAGACTCTAGCAGGTGGGGTGAGGAGATGGCTGCGGGAACAGCCGCAGCAGGAAAGGGGGCTCTGCCGTGTCGGGTGCAGGCGGAGAGCTTCCCCGAGGAGGGGGCTAACCCGGGGCGTCATCTCTGCCCGCAGGGGTGGGGCCGCACCCTCCGCCGTGCCTCGGCTCCCAGGACAGCTCTCCCTGCCCTTCCCGGGGATAATGGAACTTGTTCTTTCTTGGGGCAGAGGTGGGGACCGTACGGTTCCTCCGGCCGCCAGGGCCGGGCTCCGGGATCCCACCCTGCCGACCCAGCGGAGCTAACCACTTCCATGTCACTTTCTGTCCTCGGCGATGATGCGGGGGCCGTCCCGCAGGCACCGGAGCCAGGGCAGAGGGCCGCGGTCCGTGCCGGTGGGAGTCCCCGGATCACAGAGCCCCTGCCCCCTGCGACCGAGTCCTCGGTGCGCAGCCACGTCGCCAGCTTCCTCGATTCGCTCGCTCGTGTCCGCGCATTAACACAGGTGGTAGCGTTCCAGGCACGTGCTTCTTCCTCTTGTTTTCGTTTCCTCTGTGTGCTAGGATTCGTTGTCATCAGTCCACATAGAGAAGCCTCACTGAAGGCTGCACGAGTTTCCATTATTGGGATGGACGAACATTTACGTAACCAGTTTCCCTGCTGATGGACATCTGTGCTGCGTTTAGTTTCCAAGAGAGCGCAGTCGGCTTTCAGGACTAGTCCGCGATCGTGCTTTCCCTCGCCATGCTGAACCCCTGTCCCCCCTCTTATCGCCCCGCTCCCTTAAGTGCATCCCATTCAGTTGTCCTCTTGGAGACTTCGTGGACGGTGACATACTTAATCCTCACGGAGGATGGGGCCCAAAGGAACCCGCAGGTGCCATGGCGCTTCCTCCACGCAGAGAACACGCATGGATGTCGGTTCCCTCGATAAGGCTTGCGAGCAGACAAATAGGGCGTTCCTGGGGTGGGCTCCCCGAGCAAAATCACACCGGAGTTGGCTTCCGTGACAGACGTGCCCCTCGCCCCTTCCAGGAGGCAGCCCGGACCTGGTTTTACCCTGGGAGCACCTCCGGGGAGCTCTGAGATGTTGCGCCTTCGCTGCGGGGGCCCGGGCTCTCTGCATGCTCTCTTGCCTCTGTTTGCACTGGGTGCCCCCTTTGAGTTCTCATGCCTGGAATGCGGCTTAGCCAGCGCTTGTCTCGGGGCTGCGAGGGGCAGGGGAGGGCGGCTTAGCCGGGGTCCCCGGTCTGTGCAGCTTCAAGGACTGACAGTCTGGTGCCAGGAGGAGTTTGCATCCAGGGGCCCCGGCCCCAGGCGCCGAGACCCGTTCCGGCCGCTCTAGTTGGAGGGCGTGTCTCTGCGGCACCCCCGCCCCCCGGGGCCAGCATCCAGCCGGGCACCGGGGGAGGGCGGCGGCACCTTCTCTGACTCACGGCCACTCGGCGTTTCCCGTCTGGACAGCGGCGGCTCCCGGGCCGGGCGGTACCATGTTGTCCATGACGTACAGCGAGAGCCTGAGGAGCGTGAGCAGCAGGTGTCACTCGGACTGGGCCCTGCACCCCGTCCGCCAGACCGACACGCTGGAGCTGCAGCGGCTGCGGGAGGTGCGGGCGGCGGCCCAGGCCAGGAACATGGAGAGCTTCCTCCGCATGCACGGCCTCTCCCTGGACGGCTGCACCGCCCAGCGCACCGGCATGAAGTACCGGTAAGGGCCGGGCTGGGGCCGGGCGGGGAGTATCTGCACAAAGCAGGCGCTGCAGCCCAGGAAACGTGGGTAATGACGAAATCGGACATCGGGGTACGTAGTTCATGTTCAAAAAGGCCAACCAGGGGCGCCTGGGTGGCTCAGTCAAACGTCCAACTTCGGCTCAGGTCGTGATCTCGTGGTTCATGAGTTCGAGCCCCGCATCGGGCTCTGCGCTGACAGCTCAGAGCCCGGAACCTGCTCTTGGGATTCTGTGTCTCCCTTCCCCTCCCCTGCTCGCACTCTGCCCCTCCCTTGCTCGTGCTCTGTCTGTCTCCCTCTCTCAAAAGTAAATACACGTGAAAAAATTGTTTTAAAGTCCAACCATATCGAAATGTACGAAGAAGAAAATGAAAGTCTTTTCTCCAAAAGATAGTCCCGTCCTCAAAGATAAGCACGGTGACCGGTCTGATTTATTCTGAGGGAGAATGCGGTTTCCTGAAAACGCTCCCAGCAGGGGTTAAACGCATAGTTGCATCCTTCTTGCGGTATCACTGGGACAGATTAATCCTGAGGGGTTGGCTAGGCACGAATTAACGAGAACGCCCCTGTTTGGTCATCTCTGGCAACAAATTCGGCCTGGCACCAGAATCCCAGGCTGGGTCCTGGGGGCAAAGATGTGCCCCCCCCCCCGGCCGCTCCCCATCTGACCTTACGCTGGGCCGTCCTCGAGGAAGGTGGTTTTCGACAGGCAGCCTCTGAATCAGCACCTACGCTTGCATCCATAGCGAAGGCTGTGGACTCGTGTCCCCTGTGTTCTCCGGGTGATGGGCTCTCCTTGGAGCTTCAGAAGGACATTCAGTTTAGCTGGCTCATCTTTCAGTTCAGCATCTGGGGCAGAGCTCCGGCGGCCGGCCCACTTTCTCCTGCGAAAGCCTCAGAGAACCGGCTAAAGAACCCCAGAGCTGGTGTTTGCATTTGTACGTTGCATATATGCAACTTGTTCCTGTGTTAAATTTGAATTTCAAAAAAATTTTTTTAGCATAAGTATATCCCACACAATACCTGGGTCGTACTTACGCTAAAACATGGTTATTTATCTGAAGTTCAGACCGAACTGGGTGTCCTGTACTTGATCTGGCAGCCCGGACCCCTGGCTTCCATCTCACGCAGGCCTCCCGGGGTCTGTGGGGAGGAGAGCAGAGACCAGCCCTGTTGCTGCTGTGACATTTTCTCCTGCGGACAGTGTGTCTGGACCTTCGGCTCATTGTTTGAACGTGTGGTTGCTGTTTAAAGAGACAAAACACTTCTGCTGGGAGCCCATCAGATGGCAGAATTCCTAAGGTTTTGTAATCTAAATGCAGCTGGATGGGAGGAACAAAGTGTCGGCTAGTTTGGCCCCAACAGTTCCTAATTCTAACGGAAATCTCTCAAGACCAAGACAAGACCGGGGGGAGGGACTCTGGCCATTGATACTTGGCCTTAATTCAGGAGATGTTTATTAAGGGTCCAGGCAGCGGGCCAGATGTCACACAAACAGGATAGGGGCGCCTGGGTGGCTCAGTCGGTTGGGCGGCCGACTTCAGCTTGGGTCATGATCTCGCGGTCTGTGAGTTCGAGCCCCACGTCGGGCTCTGTGCTGACGGCTCAGAGCCTGGAGCCTGCTTCCGATTCTGTGTCTCCCTCTCTCTCTACCCTTCCCCTGTTCATGCTGTGCCTCTATGTCTCTCAAAAATAAACAAGCATTAAAAAAAATTAAAAAAAAAAAAAAACAGGAGGGACAGCCCCCCACCTCCAACGGACGGACGGGGCATCCGCACGTGGGGAAGCAGAGAAAAAAAGCAAGCAACCGCCTAAGGGCGTGAGAGAGGCCAGGCACAGCCGCGACCATAACCTTCTGAAAGGGAGACATGTGAAGGTTCTGTGGAGTAGAACCTTCGTGGCCAAGGAGACAGGGGGACATCTGAGGAGCGGAGAGAAGGCCCGGGTGGCTGGGCCAGAGCGAGGAAGGCGGAGGGCAGTAGGCTGAGTGGGGCAGCTGCAGCTCGACCAAGTCCCTGGGAAGACCCCAGCCCCTCCACTGTGGATACGGGTGATGATGGCGGGTTGCGCTGGGCTGAATCGTGTCCCCCAAATTTCATGTCCGCCCTGAACCTCCTGGCCTTGTTTGTCAATAGGGTCACTGCAGATGTGATCAGTTACGATGAGGCCCTACTGGGGGCGCCTGGGTAGCCGGGTCGGTTAAGCGTCGGACTCTTGGTTTCAGCTTGGGTCATGATCTCACGGTTCGTGGGTTCAAGACCCACATCGGGTGCTGTGCTGACATCTGCAGAGCCTGCTCGGGAATCTCTGTCTCCTTCTCTCTCTGCCCCTCCCTCACTCGCTCTCCATCTCTCTCTCAAAATAAATAAATAAACGTTAAAAAAAAAAAACAGATGAGGTCCCGCTGGCCTAGGGTGGGCCCTAACTCCGATGACTGGCGTCCTTAGAAGAAGACCACGTGAGGACACACAGGGAAGAAGCCACGCGGTGGTGGAGGCAGAGAGTAGAGCCTTGTGGCCTTGAGCCTGGGAATGCCCACAGCCACCGGAAGCTGGGAGGGGCTGGAAGGGTGGTCCTCCGGAGCCACCGGAGGGAGCGGGCCCTGCCCACACCCGGCCGTCAGACGTCTGGCCTTCAGAACTGGGCGAGCGAGAATCCACTTCTATTCTTTGAAGCCCCCAGTTTGTGGTGCTCTGTTATGGGAGCCCCAGGAAGTTAACACAGGGGGGTCGGAGACAGGGACAAATCCTACTTGCCCGACCCCCCCCCCCCCCCGAGGGAAACCTGGGCCACATCTGAAATGCAGGAAAGTCACCAGGGAGCTAAGTACCCAGGGAAAACTCGCTTCCCAAGTCGCAGAGGAGACCAGAAAACCAACGCGTCTTTAGCATTTGAAGGGCCAAAGGCTGTCGCCCCCGCACCCGCGCGGCCCTTTCTTTATCTGGCGGATTTGATCTTGCTGCATCCAGGGGGGGTTCGGTTATCGGGAAACGGGGGCCTCCACAACTAACACCAGCAGCTATTAAAGATCTCAGATAAACGCCGTTCCACAGTTAATGTCCCCGCCAGCAGTAGGGCTGCGACTCTGTTAAACTCAGTCTTAAATATTAATGTAAAAAAGATACAGCCTCCAGATAAGCAAGGGGACAGCTGTGCCCCAGGCCCGGGCGTTTTATCTGCTGAACTGAGCCTGCAGCTGGAGGAAAAGCTTTCGTGTTAACTTCCTCCGCTTCTTTTTAGCTTTCCTCAACTCTTGTGATTTAAAAAAAAAAAAAAAAAAATGCAGCGAGTTTTTAAATCCACACAGTGCATGCGTAAGCTCTCCTCCCCACCCCCACCTGGTGGTGGCAACGGGAGGGTCCGGAGATGAGGCCTGAGAGATGGAGCACCGGGAACGAACCCCAAATCCCCCCAGACCCGCGCGGCCCTCGCCTGCTCTCATTTCAGCTTGGACCCCCTCCCTGCCGCCCAGGAGGCTCCTTCCTTCTGTATCTCGAAGGTGCTAAGCTCGGTCCGTCCTCAGGGCCCTTGCACATTCCGGTCCCCCGGATTCTCTCGCGGCTGGCTCCCTCGCGTCAGTCGCATCTTGGCTCTCTGGGAGACCTCCCCGAGTGCCTCGTCTGAGAACGTCCTCACCTGCCGTCCTCGCGCACCCTGTCCTGTCCTGTGGTCCTCCTCGCAGGCCCTGCTGTCTCTCTTCTCTGCGCCCCCTAAGAGCAGGGCTTCTGTCTGTTCCCAGCACCTAGAACGTCCCAAGCCTCTATAGGTACGGGCCGGACGGTGTTGGAGGGTCCTGGCCTTAACCCCCTTTCTAGAATATTCCCCTGTAAACTGTGTCTCCTTCCTGCTACTTCCAAGACAACAGTTCTGGAGGCCGGGTCTGAGCCTTGTTGCAGCCCAGGTGTGGAGGGTGGGAAGCCCTGGGCAGTGAAGCTTGGAGGTCGTCGGCCTCGGCGGGGCGAGCAGGCCCGTGCACCTGCAGGTTCTGACCTAGCCCATGGGCTTTTCCCGCGAGCCAGCACTGGGACCAGGCGCTGTTTGATCTGTGGTCAGGTTCGCTGAGTGGACTCTACCTAGCTGCTCGGTTACTCCTAGGAGATGCCTTGCAGGCGGGCTGTCAGAGAGGGCTTCCTGGAAGAGCTGAGAATCCAGGTGTGTCTCAGAGGCCAGGTAGGCAGGACAGGCGTGTCTCAGGACAGGTGGACGACAGGACAGGTGTGTCACAGAGGACAGGTGGGTACAAAGAGAGGCAAGAGAAAAAGAGCAGAGGCCAGAGAGGGATGGCGTGTGGACCAATCTCGGAAGCTGAGCGGGGGACAGGGCCACCTTGAGAAATGTCCCGTATCGCTTCCCTGCATCGGCCACAACGAAGCACCAGAAACGGTGGCCTACAACGACGGGTTCTCTCCCAGCTCTGGAGGCCCAAAGTCTGAAACCCAGGTGCGGGCAGGCCCCGTGCTCTCTGAGTACTTCAAGGGATGACCCCTCCCTGCCTTGTCCAGCTGCCGGTGGCTGCCAGCGTCCCCAGCGTCCCTCGGCTCATAGACGTGTCGCTCCAGTCTCTGCCTCCGTCTTCGCGTGGCTGCCTTCCGTCTGTGTGTATCTGCCTGTCTCCTTATGAGGACACCAGTCATTGGATTTGGGGCCCACCCTGCACCAGTACAACCTCATCTTCCCCCGACAACTTGTACAAAGAACCTGCTTGCAAATAAGGTCACAGACACGGGAGTCAGGACCTCAGCGTGTTTTGGGGGACGAATTTCTACCCACAGCAGGTCCCAAGGGCTAAGTCAACTCCTTGAGCCTACCAAGGCATGGGGGAGTGTCCCGGGAGGGATCCGGGGATCCCGCCGGTACCTGTGTGACCTTGGATGAGTCACCTGGCCTCTCTGTGTCTCAGTTCCTCATCTGGAAGGTGAGACTACAGGGATTCTCACGAATCGTCCGGAGGACTGCATCAGGCAGTGACATCAGTGAGGGCTCCGGGCTCGGCTGCGGGTGCGAGGGAAGCCGGACCTGGGGCTGTGGCTCCATCGGTGTGGATGACAAGCAGATGTGGGAGGGAGGCAAAGGGAAGAGGAAGGCCGAGGCGAGGCCAGCCAGCCTGAGGGAAGAGCCGCCCTGGCACAAACAGGAGCTCGGGGGACGGCAGGCGTGGGTGACTCGTGGGTCTCCGTGGAGGGCCGACCGGGGCCTCGGTGTCGGCATAGCACCCACCACCCCGGCCACAGAACAGGAAGGGCCGCAGCGATCCTAACACCTCCGCCGGTGGATTGAGCTGTAACCGGTTCACGGCACAGCCGGCCTGGCCTCAGGAATCGGGGGCATCCCTGTCAGCAGGACAGACAGACCCCAGGCCTCTTCCCCGAGGTCTCAGGGAATCCACCCCGGGAGGCTCTTCTCATTGGACAAGGAAGGGGACCAAGATGCTTGGTTCTGCATTGTCCACCTGGAAAGGCAGGGTCAGCACAGTCCGATCCAACCCACAGACAGCACCAGGCAGCCCACCGGGACTGCCCCCCAGCCCTCACCCTTGAATCCGAGGGTCTGAGAGCGGGAGCCGCTCGGGGGAGGGGTCCCGACACACTGCTCACCTTCCACGCCGCCGCCTCTGTAATGAGGGCGGAGCCAGCGTCTGCCTTCCTCGCTCGACCCCTCTGTGCCTCAGTTTCCCCGTGTGTGGCAGGGTGCGGCGGGAGTTTGGCTGCACAAAAAGTGCTTGGCAGGACGGCTCAGTGAGCACCGTTTCATCGTTGGTGCCTCTGAGGTGCTTCTGGCGACGAGGGAGAAACATTCAGGGCTCCTACGACCGCTTTGTACGCGGCATCGACTAAGAGCAAAAGGGGCCACCGGCAGCCGTTTAACCCTTTTCCCCTTCTGGTGACTGGGCTGCGAGGTCCTGCAGGAAGCCCCCAAGGGGTCTTCAGCTCTTACCTGCGATGACATCTCCTCCAGGAAGGTCACCAGTCTGCCACCTTTTGCTCTTAGAAAGTTCAGAGGCCAAGGATCTCCCATCTACCCCTTATCTCATCAGCAACACCCCCCCCACCTCCTTAGGCAAGGAGTCGCCTTTGGGTGCAAAACATGCTCCATTCGGCACAGTCAGGGCAGCCTTGCTGCTATGGGGGGGGCGCCTGGGCCTCTACAGGACGAAGCCGCTCTTCCTCACTATTGCAGTCTGTGCTTTTATTTATTTATTTATTTTTAATGTTTATTTTTGAGAGCTAGAGACACAGAGCATAAGTGCGAGAGGGGCAGAGAGAGAGAAGGAGACACAGAATTCAAAGCAGGCTCCAGGCTCTGAGCCGTCGGCACCGAGTTCAGTGCGGGGCTTGAACCCATAAACTGTGAGCCAAAGTCAGATGCTTAACCGACTGAGCTCCCCAGGCGCCCAGCAGTCTGTGCTTTTAGAAGCCATCTTTGAAACTTTGACCCCAGGCCTCAAGGCCTGCACGGGCCTAACTCTGCAAGGGGAGAGTGCCCAGCACCTCCCCCTGTGAGCCCGTCACCATCTTGGAGGAAGAGCCTGGCCGGACCCCCTCTTGTCCATTTCTTGCAACCTCCTGAGAGTATTGCAAGTCGTGACCCCGGTTTGGGGCAAAGTGGAAAGTTACAGACTCTGACCAGCTTTTAAAAAAACCTACCTGCTCCACATGGCAATTCCCTGCTGAGGACGGCACCTTGTTGGCCCTGGATTTCCCCGGGGGAGTGCTGAGCTCAAATATTCATTTCCGTCGTTTCCATGACACGTTACAATGAGCAGGGCTGGGTTCTATCACAAGGCCCTGCTCAGGAGTCCTGCTGACACCTGGAAGGAGTTCTTCTTGCAGAGAGGAACCGGGAGTGGTTCCCAGCCCCTGCTGTGTCTCTGGGCGGGGCGTAGTTGGCGCTTGGAGAAGGGAAGGGGTACGGGTGCCTGGGGAGCTGGCTTCACACCGAGTGTGTTTTCTGAAGTGGTATCAGAGCGCGAAGAGGACTTCAAAAGCAGACAAATGGGAAGGGTGTTCCCACAGGGAACAGCAAGACTAAGACTGAGGCCCAGAGACTTTTGAGGCAAGGTGGCATTTTTGGGGGGCAACAGCTTTATGGAAATGTAATTCCTATACCGTACACATGTTTAAAGTATACAGTTCAGAGGTGTCTGGGCGGCTCAGTCGGTTAAGCGTCTGACTCTTGGTTTCAGCTCAGGTCATGATCTCATGGTTTTTGAGTTCGAGCCCCACATTGGGCTCTGTGCTGACAGTGTGGAGCCTGCTTGGATTTCTCTCTCCCTCTCTCTTTCTCTCTCTCTGTCCCTCCCCTTCTCACACACACTCTCTCTCTTAAAAAAAAAAAAAAAAGTATACAGTTCAGTGATTTTAGTGTATTCATAGGGTCGCGCAAAAATCACCACAATCAACTTTAGAACATTTTAATCACCCCCAAAAGGAAACGCTATACCCACATTAGCTCTCTCTCCCCAATTCCCAATTTCCGCCCCCCCCCCAGCTCCTGGCCACTGCTAATCTCTTTTCTGTCTCTATGGATTTGCCTATTCTGAACATTTCGTATAAATGGAATCATACACTCTGTGGCCTTTTGTGACTGGCTTATCTCACTCAGCGTAATGCTTTTAAGGTTCATTCATGTTGTAGTGTATATCGGTGCTTTATTCCTTTGTATGGCTGAGTAACGTTCTGTTGTATAGGCAGGCGGACCATATTGTGTTTATCAACTCGTCAGTGGTTGAACATTTTGGTTATTTCCACTTTGGGGGCTATGATGAATAATGCTGCTGTGGACATTTGTGTTCAAGTTTTTGTGTGGGCGTATGTTTTCGGTTTGCCGGGCACATACCGAGGAGTGGAATTGCTGAGTCGCGTGGTGGAGCAGATGATATTTTACCCACCGTGGTGACTGAGTCTTTGTGAATCTCACTTAACTGGGTGCTGCTTAAAGCACACCATCTGAGGAACCCCTGAGGAATGGTAAGGCGCCAGATCTGATAGTTTGCCAGAGCATAGAGAGATGAAATATATAAGGAAGAAAAAAGTAGAGGATTTCCACATCCCCGAGACCAGGTACACACCACAGCTAGAAGCTCTTGATGAAACACAGCTTCCCAGGCCCAGCCCCAAAGCTGCCAACTCAGTGGGTCAGGACGAGACCCAGGAATCTGTATTTGTAACAAGCTCCCCTGGTACCCTAGTCAGGTGTCGAGCAACCTTGCCCTAGACTCCTAGCCCCATGAGCCCTGGGAGGAGCAGAGGCAGTCTCTGCCCTCTGCAGCCTCTTTGACCACCTGTGGGCTCCCTGAAGGCCAAGGCCCCGCTCGTGGAGGGGCTCAGCACTGTAGATTGCCCTTGGGCCTTCTTGGGCCCTGCCACTTGTGAGGCTCAGGGAGGGACAGGCAGGCCTGTGGCTTATGTAGGCAGGTGAGAGAGGAAGGCCGAGCTGGGCCTCTGGGTCCTAAGCACCCCCCCACCCCCGCTGGCCTCTGTAAGTGGTATCTGTGACCTGCCAGGGCTGCCTCGGCAAAGGCCCCACCTCTGTCCCCAAGTCCAGGGGGTGTCTCCTGCTGCTGTGTCAGGCCTGTGCCCCTGAGGGGGTCAAAAGGGGTACAGTTACCAGTGTGGAGGTGGGGGTAGTCTCGCACATGGACCTGTACCAAAAAGCCATTCCTTCGTGGCGCTCAGGTGGCTCTGTCGGTTGAGGGTCTGACTCTTGATTTCAGCTCAGGTCACAATCCCAGGGACTTGGGGCCAAGCCCGACGTCAGGCTCTCTGCTGAGTGTGGAGCCTGCTTAAGATTCTCTCTCTCTCCCTCTGCCTCTGCCCCTCTCCCCCATTCATGCTCTCTCTCTCTAAAATAAAAAAAAAATAAAATTTTAAAAAATTTACAAAAAGCCATTCCTTCATGCTGAGGGATCACGGGAGTGCATACATACCATTCGTGATCTGACCATGCTCTGTGTTCTGCATTGGACGCTGAGAACACTGAGGCTCGGAAAGAAAGTCTCTGGTCCGAGGATGCCCAGCTCAGGAGCAGGGAGGCCAGACAGGAACAAGGTTTTCTTCTGTGTCAGAAAGGCAGGGCGGGGGCCGAGAGCAAGTGCAGGCACCATCCATTGTGAATATCGTTGGGCGGATTCCTCTCTGGAGAGTTAGCGGGTATGGAAGGGCCCTGTGGGTCCAAGCTAGGAGAGACGGAGCGGCTTCTCAGAGCACGCCTCTCGTTTTGCCAGCAGACGCCCAGAGAGGGCAGCCCCCTGCCTGGGATCACACAGCAAATTAGCAGCAGAGCCTGAACTAGACCTCGCATCTAGCTCTTTCTCTGCCCCTCCTGCATGGCAAGAAAGACCCCAAAAGGCATGTTTGGCCAGGGCTCACCTCACAGGGCAGAGCCAGCCCCTCCCGCCATGGGGGGGCATCTCCTTGGGTTCTAGGAAACCCCACGAGCTTTGTTCCAGGAGGAGAGCCTTGCTCCCAACTCCATCCTGACCCTGTGCGTGAGTGTGGGAAAGAAGACTGGGGTCACGGGGAGGGGTGTCCTCATTCACTCGTTCATTCCGGAAGGATTTACTGAGCGTCCGCTGTGAGCTAAGGACGGTGGAGTGCCGGGACTTCTCAGGTCTCTGGCCCCACGACCCCCAGGCTTCTCTCCTTGGGTCCTCTAGACAGAGAGGTCTCTCCTCCACATCTCGGGTGATTCTCCTTCTGCTCGTGCCGGTGGAAGCCCCACTTTATGGGGCGAGAACCACAAGCAGCCAGAGCCGGCCGCGGCCAGCCGCCTGCAAGCTCCTGGCTCTCCCAGCTGCGGCGCCCGCCTGTCCCCGTCCCAGCCGAGCGGCTGTCAGCCTGGAGCAGCCGGTGCCGGCCTCCCGGGGATCGGCCAGGGCAGGCGGCGGAGCATCCGTGTCATTAATAATGAATCGCTAGATGCCTCCTGCGCTTCTCACCGGTCACCTAATTTACTCGGTGGGGGCGCCCAACGGCCCATGGTGTGCAGAGCCGGGAGCTGGGCTCTGGGAAGCCTGGAGAAGCAGCTGCTCCCCTGAACCCACGCCCACCCCTGGCACCCCCCAGGCCGCCTCCCTGACGGGAGGCACCCTCCCTTCTCCCCTCTCCCCTGGAGGAGGGCGATGTCACGCGGAGGTCGGGAGTAACCGGCAGCCCAGCCCTGCCGGACACCGGGACACCGCCGGGCTGGGGGCTCGGGCAGCCAGAGCCAGACCGGGGTGAGTGCAGGGGAAGGACCGGCAGAGCCGAGCAAGACGTGAGCACCGCCCCCACCTGGACTTCCAAGTTCCCTCTTATAAGGTCTTTCCTCGCATGACTCTGGACATTCGATTCCCTTCTCTCGGACACGGCACAGAATTTTTCTATCGTTGCCTGGGGAAATCCTCACTTCCCAAAGGAACGCCTTGCGGCTTCTTGGCTTTCCGGGGTAAAGTCTCGTCCCGGGAACAGGAGGACTTCTAGGCCACAGGTGACTTCAGAGCCCGGAAGGAGGGGGACGCAGCCAGGAGCTGGGCACCCGGCCTCGGCATGCAGGTGTCTTTCGTGTGCTCGGAGCACAGCCTCAAGGGCCGGGGGCCCGAGGAGCGGCTGGGCCGGCCGGCCACCAGCAGCCCCAGCCTGGGCTCCCGTGGCCGCTTCCGCGCCGTGGCCATGGTGGCCCGGAGCCTGGGACACCTGTCAATGCAGAGCCTCCCGTGTGCCGGTGACGCCAGCGTGAAGCAGCCGGGGATGAAATATAGGTACGGGGATCCGGGGTGGCTTCTCAGGGTCTGGGCTGTGTCCCCACCACCCCCGTCAGGGAGAGCCAGTGAAATCTGCCATCCGTCATCAGATTTGGACTCTCTGCGTGCTGGGGGGGGGGGGGAGGGGCGGGGGGCAGGGAGGGGATCCTAGCACTGTGCGGATTGGGTGAGAAATAGCATCTAGGCTCGGCTCAGGGTCAGCCCCAAGTTTCTCTGTTCACCACCACAGGGGCTAACGTCCATGATGGTTTCTCTTCCTTCCTTCTGCCTGTTTGTTTCCTTTGCTGGTGGGTGGGGGGAGTGGGCGGCGGTAACAGTAGCCAAACCATCCGTGTGACGGTTTCCAAGACACCGTGATGCTTTCCCTTCCTGGGAACCCCCCCACACACTGGCCACAGGCCTCCCGCCCTCCCCTGGGTGGTCTTTGCAGTTAGGCCCTCGTGACAAGTGTTGGTTTGATATTCAGGGACCACTGGGTGAACCGTGTGATGAAATTCATCTTCCAGACCCCAGGCCCAGGTTCCTGCCCGGGCAGGACCACCGCTCGGCAGGGCACAGAGCAGTATCTGGAGTCTCCTGCTGGTGGCTTAGCCCGGGCTGCACGGCATATGTCTGCCCGGGCTCAGTCCGCCCCCTGCCTCCATGGCTTGTGCGCGGAGAGGGTGCAGAGCACGGGTGTCGGGGGCAGGGACCTTTCTCCCCTCCTTGCCTGTCACCCCCTGTCCCCGGGCCTTGCTCGGATGCTGGGCACGTGCACCCAGGGGGAAGAGGAGAGTCCCAGCTTTGTACAAAGGACCCCCGGGGGCAGGGTCGTAGGGCACCTTGCTTGGGAGTCTGGCCTTTCTTACTATGAGTGTTTCTGTACCTTAGGCCTTTCTAGAATGATGTTCCTGGGAACTGTTCTTGTGGCAAACCCTCTGTGTCGACCGGACCCAAAGAGTCACGCAGGCTCAGAAAGAGCCACAGAAGATTCTAGTTGTATCTGAGGGGGGTGTCTGGGTTTCTAGGTGGTGACTGAGAGACTCACTCCTAACACCTGAGATGTTGAGCCTAAACCTCCCCGAAACCAAAGCCTAAAGTCAGGCCTCGCGTGAAAGAACCGTGCGGAGTCCCAGGCCTCCTGGAGATGAATTTTGGAATCGCTCTGATTTCTCTTGCGCCTCTGCCTGTATCCCTTCCTTCCCTGGGTCCTTGGGGGCGTTGGGTATTCTTTTATGAGCCTCTGGAGCAAAAGGCTTGTGTTTCCTGCCCTCTCAGCTCTGGGAGGGCAATCCAGAATGGAACTCTCCAGTCTAGGAGCCCTGCCGTCTCATCTCTTTTGTTAAGTTGGGAATCAAAAGCTAAGAGTAAACAGACTACATGTTTCAAGCGAGGCCCCTGTTCCCGGCTGCTGCTTTTAAGTCAGCCCTGGGATCATTAAAGGAGTTAATATGAGTGAGAGCATTTCTTAAAATGTAAAGTTCTGTGTAAATGGAAAATATAGCTAGGAACGCCATTTTCCTCCTAAGATCCTGTGATTGAGTAGGGAGTAAATCTCAGAGAGCCTGAGTCCTCCAGATTACCGTGTGTGCATATGTATGTGGGGGGCACCACGTGGGCGCGTGTGTGCACATGCGTGTGGGCGCGTGTGCACTTGCGTGTTCAGGCATGACAAGTGCTGGAGGCAGGGAGAGTGAGACAGACGGTAAGGGAAGATGCTCACTGGGCTGGGGGTTTGCAGCCCCAGAGGCTGGGCTCAGATCCCAGCCCCGGCACTTCCTGACTGCGGGCGCCCCAACTGTCCTTACGTGCGGCGAGCTTTTCTGGACTACAGTGTAGGGGCAGGAAGGCGGCTTCTACCTCTGCAGGAGATGCAGTTGCATAGAAGCTGAAGTGGGAGCCGGAATCCAAACCGTTGGGTCTCCTTGGTGAGCACGGGGCGCCTGCCTTACAGGGAGGTGCCCGCCCCTCCTGGGGTCACTGCATAGTGACTGTCCCAGGGCCACCGCTTGCGTGCAGATGCAGGCTGCAGGGGGCCCAGTTGTTATTTGCCCCCCACTCCGACCACCTCCTTAGGAAGCTGGCCAGGAGGGGGGCCTCCAGACACACCCTTTATGTTTGGGGAACGGAAGGTGGGTGGCCAGAGCGCCACGTTCTTGCCGGAGGGCCCAAGGGGGGGCTCTGTGTGGGAGAGGCGCTCGCGCCAAGCCCTGTGAGTGAGGGGAGGGGCCCGGCTCAGGGCCTGGACGTCTCACCCCCCAGTCACCCAACAAGCAGCCCCGAGACCCTGCCAACGTCAGCTGCAATCGCAGGGTGAAGACCCAGAAGCCCAGGCCTGTGCTTAGGGAGCCTGAAGTCTGCGAGCGGGGCAGCCCTGTAAACAGGCGGTCGCACCCCCACCCCCCACCCCCGTATGACAGCTGATCAGGAAGCACCCTGGCTCCCACGTTCATCAGACCAGCTCGTTAAGGCCATGTTGCTGTCCGCGCCTGCTCAGAGTGTCATCCTCCACCCAGGCGGCTGAATTTAAAGGCCTCAGACTCTTTTTAAGGGCTCTGGAATCACCCAGGGTCCTTGGCGCAGCGTTGAGGGCCATGCGGCATGTGGCGGCTAATACGACAGGCCAGGCGTCGGTACTTGCCTCCGGCAGAGGTTCACTCCGCGAGTCCTCATTAGCATTTTTCCAGGCCACAGGAGGGATATAAGGAAAACTAATGGAGACTAACGTTATTTGGGTTTAGAGAGTCAGCCCACGATTTCATCAGCGCATCGAGTTTTAGTTAGGGGAGAAAAATCTCCAGGAATCGGTGTTCGAGTCTGGAAGTTTCAAGGGGCAGCGCGTCCCCAGCCCCGGTCCAGCTGAGGCTGAGATGCGTGGGGCTCCCCGCCCCCGCTGAGCAGCCGGGTTGATAAAGCCTTTAGCCCGGAGACACCCTGTCCCTTCTCGTCCCTTCTCCCGAGGCCTGGCAGCGATGGCAGAACTAATACCATCATTTTATCAGGGAGACAACTTGAGCGGGGTAATTGCAGCATCACGCGGTGTCCTAGTTTCGCCCAATTATTCCTGTGGGCAGTGGGTGGAGAAGCAGCTGGAGAGCCTGGGTCCCCGCCCTGGCACTGGAGGAGACGAGGAGACCGTTCTGGTGGGCGAGGGGTGACCCCCCCTCTCAGCCCCAGACTCAGGTGGGCGCAGCCGGCTGTTCTGTGCCCAAGTCTGACTGTTGCTAAAGGCACGCGTCTCTCTGAACACGCAGCGCGCTCAGGCACTTGGTTCCACGCTGGTAAAGGGAACTTCATGGGGACGTACCTAACACTTAGCCCTCCACGGAGCCAGGCCAGGAAATTGCTTCCCACAGTCACAGGTGGGAGTCGGTTTTGTAGAGTCAGGAGCTCAGCCTCCCTTCCAGCCCCTGGATTTATCGAGAGCAGGTGCCCAGGGCTCTGTGACCCCCTCCGGGCATCGCTAACGGGGCTTCGGGGCGGAGGGGGGGCGGGTTTCGTGTCCTTGCACACTTCCAGGAAGGGGTCTATAGCCTTTATCGGTTCCTCAAAGGGGCCTGTGACCCCCCAACAGTTAAGAACCACCGATCAGAATCTTTGATCCTTTTTGCTTCATTGTGAGACCGCTTTTAAGCCAAGCTCTGATTTCTGGCTACAGGTACTTTCTAACCGATGTGGGGAAAATTGTCCGTACTGGTAAATGGGCCCGGGCTGACGCATGATCTGTAGGTGATACACTTGTGCCTTTCTTTCTTTTTTAAAAAAATTACTTTTTAATTCTAGTTATTTATAGACAACGAAACAAAAATTAACTTTCTGCTTAACAAGCAACATCAATTACCCGCACGGTTTAAAGAATGTAAGACTCGGCCCTTGAATGTCATACATACTCTATTTTAAATTTCTCGTAGCAAATCTGAAGATACATCAAGGCCATTTTAAGTATTTTCCCACAGGCTTTTGGAAATGTGGTAACATTGTGTTAGGTTAAGGTGTCCCACGTGAAGATTTGACACGTGTGTGTAGACTGTGGCAGGGTCACCACGGTACGGGTCGTGACTATCCCTCACTTCACACGTTATGCCTTCCTTTACAGCAGCCACAGATGCGAGGGGCTCCAGGTCAGAACATACAAGACATGCCGAAGGCAGCCTCAGTTATTTCACCAATTTCTGGGGGGGAAATGCGGGAGACTTCAGTTTTTTAACACAGTAGCTTTCAAAACTATTTGATTGGTCTGTTGCTTCTCACACGAGGGAAGAAGGCTTCTGTCTGTGTTCTGTGCCGTGTCTCTTGGAAGTGAGACACACGCACGGTCTGTGTTCTGTGACTCTGTGCCCTGGACATCTGTGTTATCTCGTTTCATCCTCTCGGCAAGCCCTGTGAGAGAGGCAGCGCCGTGAGCCCATCCTGCAGAGGGGCACACTGAGGCATCGGAAGGTTACATCACACACCCAAAGACGCGTAGCCAGGGTTCGAGCTCTGGCTTCAGAGCCTCTGCTTGCTCTCCCCCCACCCCCCGAAAGATAAGCCAGCTGCTGTTCTGTGTTGTACTTTATTTAGGGAAAATCCCAGCCCTCCCTGCAGGAACAGTGGGCCGGCAGCTGAGCTGGTTTTATTGGGAAATCTGAAAAGAAGCCTGTGCCTTCTAGAACGTCTTTAAATTTGGTGACAGGTGAAACTGTTTCCAAGCCGCTTACAAGGATATTATACCCCCTCCTCAACGCCCCCACCACCACCTGTGGTATGGGCGGGGCCCAGGGTCTCGGGATCAGACACCAAAGCTTTAGAGGGTCCGGGGGGTCCAGATTTGGGTAGAGAAGCTGAGGACACAGCATCCACTAAAGTTGGAAGTGGGGTACCCCCAGGGAAAAGCTGGGGCCCTTGGGGAAGGAGGCTGGGGCCCACCCTCTGGGTCTGTCACAACTCTCTGACTTTCCAGTGCCTGGTGGGGTATGGCGCCCGGGGGCTGGTCCCAGGACTCGGATGCCGGCAATGGGGTTCCCCCCGAGGGTAGTGGACTCTGACCCTGCCCGGGCCAACTTCCCCGCCTGAGCAGCTCGCATCCCGTGTCCTCGGAAATGGGTGCGGGGCATGGTGTCGTGGCGAGGGGAGCGTGCTCGTGGAGCTGACTGGCTGGGTGGAATCCTGGCCCGTCCGCTCCCGGGCAGGTCCCGCATCCTCGTAGGTAAAGTGGGGTATTAGGGAAAGGAAGGAGCCTGGCCCACGGGGCTGTGGAGGACCCGTGACGCGACGCTGCCCCGCAGGCCCCCGGCCAGCCCGTGCCCGGACAGATGAGCACCCCAGTCCTCAAAAGAGCACTGCCAGCCTCCGTGACCTCCTAAGGACATTAGTGAGGGCCTGCAGCCCCATCTCGCGGACCCTGGGACCCTCATCTGGCAGGCGCCTCGGCAGGCCCATGACGGAGCCCACAGGGCCCCTGCAGCTGCGGCCACCGGGCCTGATCAGAGGCAAGCTGCCAGGATGTCTGGGTCTCGCCCTCCTGTGCAGCCCCGGCCGGGGGTCACAGCAGGGACTGAGGCTCAGTCGGGGGTGGGCACCAGCACCCCACCACGGAGCTCCCGTCTCGTGCCGATGCCTACCATAGACAGACGGGTCGCTGGGCTGAGTGGCCCAGGTGAGAAGTCAGGCGGGACTAACTTCTGCAGAAAGAACCAAAGATACAGAGTCACGAACATGACACTCTAGAGAAACGGAAGGAAGCTTCTCACAAGGGGAGTCCCTGTGGCCAGACCCACAAGGCCTACATCAGCCTCATTTCAGCCCATGAAACAAGACAGTGTCCACTCCGCTACCCTCTCTCTGGGGTGCTCTCCAGGCCCCGCCATGGCCACCAGCAAGGCCCAGCCCCGTGGCCGTACTGTGGTGTGTGTGTGCGTGTGTGTGTGCGTGTGTGTGGCAGGTGGGGGGGATCGGAATGTTGGCTCTTGACCCCCGGGGGGGCAGGTGAACTACAGGCCTCTCTCCAAAGGACCCCTTGCCTTCAGAGCCTCAAAAGATGCATTGACTGGGGTGGGGGGCTCAAGGAGCAGGGCTTCGGGAGCACTGGGGGGCCCGCGCCTGGCTGGCGGGTCCCATGCCATGCACTGAGAACTCACGCCATGTTTTTTTTCCAGGAACCTGGGCAAGTCGGGCCTGCGGGTCTCCTGCCTGGGTCTCGGTGAGTGTGGGGGCCCCCTTGGTCCATTGCCACCCAAGGGAGCAGGGGCTTTGGGAGGACCGAAGGGGCCACCCCTGGGGGTGAGGATGGGGAGCCAGGATGGGCGGGGGGGAGGGCGCTGGTGAGGCTCAGTTGCCATGGCAACCAGGAAGTGGGGGGTGTTTTAGGAGAGAGATGGGGGAGACAGGCGAGTTACCAGGGCCCTATCCCCCCCAGCCCCCGCTCGCACCAGTATGTTAGGGAAGCGTGCTGGCCGCAGGCGTGTATGGAGAGCGTCTTCGTTCCTCACGCGGCAGAGTCCTCCTGAAGGGCGGGTGGATTTTTGCCCAGCTGTGAGCTCCGTTCCCAGAATACGCTGTCCCTCCGCCCCCACGGCACACGCAGCACGCTCCCGCCACACCCTCCACACACACACATCCACACGTGCACCAGCCAGCAAGAGCAAGGGCATGGCTGCCAGACCTGGCTCGTTTTCAGGGAGACACCCCCTCCTCCTGCTCCGTGTGGCAGGTCACCAGAACAGGAGCCCCAAGCAGTTCAAAGACCTGCAGCCAGCCGCCTGCTCCAGGCACTTCCTGTCCCCCAGGTTGGTGGCCCTGAAGGCTAGGTGTCCACATGTGCCGAGGACGTGCTCACCGCGGCACAGAGTGGCACGGTGCCGCCTGAGGACTGAGCACTCTGGGGGCGCCCCAAGCTCCCTGGGGAGGCTCTCTATCCTGAGCCTGTGTGTCTCCTTCCAGGAACGTGGGTGACCTTCGGAGGCCAGATCACCGATGAGGTAAGACGGGACTCCCTCGGCCCCCAGGTCCCTGCAAGGGCTGCCCACGCCGGGAACATGGCAGAGTCCACCACAGGAACCACGGGGCCTGTGCTCACGGCGGCCACCGCAGCCTCCCTCTTTCTGCTCCTCGAGGGTGCCGGGACCCTTTGGGGTAGCGGGAACGGCGAGGTGGGCCACGGCAGTGTCAAGTACTGGTGCCTCTACTTAGCAGCCAGGCGCCTTGGGGCGTCGCTGAGTCCCCTAGAGGCACAGAAACTCGGGCTTCTCACCTGCACACCCGTCCCACCGCTAGCCAGGAACACTCCGGGAGCACCCGCTTCCCAAATTACAAAGCCCGACGGGTTTCTAAGCTTCCCCGGCAGAGAACGCCCTCGCGGATTTGAAACGCCAGTGAGTCTCCGTTGAGGTCATTCCGAATGCGGATTCGGCAACTCTGACTACAAGCTGAAGACCGAGTGTTTGCACGCTTTACCGAGCTCCTAACCGCATTTCCCGCGGCCGCCATTGATCCCGTGCGCGGCCATCGATGTCCTTGCTGGGACGTCTGGCTTCCCGCGGCGACGCGGCGTCTGCCGTGGAGAGAGGGGGGCGCGCCCCGGGCCGCCGGGCACGTCCGGCCTGTGAGCGAATATCCTGGAAGCGAGAACAGCGGCTTTTGCTCAGAGAGGTCTGGGCCTCTGCACCAGAAGCCGTCCTCGCGTCTGCGCTGCGTCCTCTCAGAAAGGTTGCGTTTAAAAATTCATCAGCGAGTTCATCTGAGACCTCGTTAGGCTGTGATTGCGCCGTTCGCTTTCAAAGGAAAAGCTTTGCTTCCGTCAAAATCGAAACGTATTTAATGTGTGCTTTTGCTCCGTTTTGGTTTCGGGGCGGTCGCTGGTTCCAGAAGTTCCCTTGCCCTTGCTTTGAGGGTTCTGGCTCTGGACTATCTCAGGGTGAAGTCAGGAGCTGTTAAGGCGCAGGGAAGTGTCTTGCCCTCAGCCACCAGACTGGTTCAGAGCACTCGGAATAGAAAGTCGGAGCCCCGGAGCCCCTGTGCTTCACCCTAAGTAAGTAACGGGCGACTCCCCTGTTTCCCTCATGACATGGAGGGGGAACGACTTCTTTTCCCCGGCGCGTGATGTCCTTGTGAGAAAGATCCAGAGAAGTGGCAGAATCATAACCTTCCGGTCAGGTGACATCTTCACCAGCAGACCCGTTGCCCCCAAAGAGTACCGATTTGTGATCCGCCGTCAGCCCCGCTGGCTCTGGCCTCCGCCGCGTCTCCGTCCTGTATGTCGTGACGTGTGGGAAGATCCTAGAAGTTGTTTCCAGGTGACACAAGCTGGGAGGACAGCGGATACGATAGGTGACAGACTCGGGGTTCTAAAAGGTCCGGGCAGGCAAAAATGATTGCGCGAGGGGGCAAGCAGAATCTCCACATTAAATCCTACACTGAGTGTCCAAGAAAATCAATACGTCAAGGATGAGGGGCCCGCCTCAGACGAAGAGCTGCCAGGTTTATTCTTTAGCTGGCTGGCTTCGTGCCCCGCCTGAGCCCCCCCAGTGTCGGCACCCCGAGGAACCCAGGACCACCCCAGGCTGCAGAGGGACATGTATGCTGCCCAGACCTCGGGAGGCCACGGGCCACTGCGCATTCCAGACAGGGCTTGCCACTGGGACCACCGAGTTCCTTGCTAAGCCCATGTCCAGAGGAAGGTGCTTGCCCTGCGGAAGAATCCAGAAACAGGGTCCTGTTTTTAGAGCTCCGTTTTGTGTGCAAGACACCGTGATGCCCGGGAGATGCAGGAACAGGGCACCGGTGGACTTTCTGTGGCAAAGGGGTGTTTCACGGCAGGACTCCGCAAACGGCAGTGAGCAGCGTGGCCCTCTGGCCACCTCTGGCCCCCAGCCTAGTTTTGGTTCTTTTTTGTTTTTTTCTTTTCATTAAGTATATGAAACCTAAGATTTGCTCTTTTCTCCATTTTTATTTTGGGTAAATATGCATAACATAAAATTTACCGTATTAACCATTGATAAGCATACAAGTCAATGACATTCAGTACACTGCCTTTGCTGTGCAACCATCACTACCATCTGTTTCCAAAATTTTGCATCACCCTAAACAAAACTCTGGAACCATGAGGGAATAACTCCCCCAGCCCCCACGAGCCTCTATTCTATTATCCCTATGGATTCCACAACTGGGTGTTTATAAATAAAGTTTTATTGACAGGCAGCCACGCCCACTCATTTACATATCGTGATGGCTGCTTTCCCAGAGCCCCATCTGGCCGACAGAGACTACAGTCTTTACTCTCTGGTCCTTCCAAGAAAAACGCTGCCATTCCCTGTCCTCTGAGGTCAAAGCAGCTCACTGCAAATGTCTGTGGGGCTGCGGCCCTGGGAAAGGGGTCCTGGGGGGCTGGACAGACGGTGTTACTAAAGCCGTGATCACACGGCCCAGTGTGGACGCTGCCCTGGTCAGAGTCAGGTTTCCACCCTCTAGCCCAGCGCCCTTTCTGTGACCTGACACAGGCTGCTCAGATGAAAAACTCCTCCTCAGAGCATGCGTTCAAAGCTCCCTGGCCATTAAAAATCTTATAAAGATAGTAGCTATAAACTTTACATTTATTTATTTTTTTAATTTTTTAATGTTTATTTATTTTTGGAAGAGAGACAGACAGAATGTGAGTGGGGAAGGAACAGAGAGAGCGGGAGACACAGAATCCGAAGCAGGCTCCAGGCTCTGAGCTGTCAGCACAGAGCCCGAAGCGGGGCTCGAACTCACAGACTGCGAGATCATGACCTGAGCCGAAGTCGGACGCCTAGCCGACTGAGCCCCCCAGGCACCCCTGGACTTGACATTTACTATGGCACGCCGTCCTCCATCGACCCAGGGAGGTACCGTTATCCCCATCTGGAGGCCACAGAGCTCCAGAGACATGTCAAGTGCCGAGGTCTACCTGGAGAATCCTGAAGGGGGGCCACGGTCAGCTCCCGGGTCTGGGATGGGATGGGTTCCCGGTCCCCCCGAGTCGGAGCGGGAGGGAGGAGGCCCACATGTCTTCTCCTAAAGTCCCTCCTGCCGTCGGTTTCTGGGACTCTGATGTTGGAAATAGCCATTCACAAAACAGAGGCCCCATCACATAAAGTAGGACTCGCCCACAGAACGGAAGTCTTTAGAAGTCACGTTCTGAAGAACGACGTGGGGAAACAGGCCCAGGAGAGAGTGCGTGGAAAGCAGCACCTACAGCGGTCTGTGTGTCAGAGCCACAGGTTTGCGGGCGGAAAAATTCACATAGAAAAACCCAGAAGAGGAATTAGACCAACAGCCTAGCAATGACAAACATAAAAAGCCCAGCCCTGAAAACCCCCATGCCCTCATTCTCTTTCCCACCCTCCTGGGATTGTGTGTTAGGATTGTGCTTGTCTTTCTGCTAAGAGACAGGCGAAACGGGACGGCCGTCCTCCGGGTCAGAGCCCGCCGATCTTCCCTGCGTGGCGAGCACGACAATCCAGGAGCGTTACCCGTCTCAAGACCCTTAATGGAGTCACCTCTACAGAGACCCTTGCTCCAGGAGCTCTAATTTAAGCAACCGCAGAGAACAAGAAAACCGAGAAAGGTGTTTTCTCTGGAATGTGGGCTCCCATTTTGTGCAGGACAATCAGGGAAAGCGGCAGGGGGAGTGAGCCATGTGGTGATTCAGAGAGAGAGCATTCCTGGCCGAGGGAAACAGGACTGTGCCCAGCCTCCAAGAGGCCACAGGAGGAGCCTCAGGTCAAGAGATGGGGTCAGAGGTGAGGAAGCAGATCCGGCGGGGACTTTGGCTTTGACCGTCCATGGCAGAGAAGCCACTGGAGACTTCTGGACAGGCAATTCGACCGGACTTAATGCAAAAGGCTCGCTCTGGCTGCTCCACCGAGGATGGCCAGTACCCGCCCCCCAGGTGGTGGGGGGTGCTTCTCAAATTGTATCGTATGCATGAACCCCCCGGGAAATCTAGTTAAAACGAGGTTCTGATATGACAGGTCTGGGCCAGAGCCCAGGATTCTGCATCTGTGAGGCCGAGTCTGCTGTCTGTGGACCGCACTTTGCCCAGGTATAGGGTGTTGGGGGCAAGGGCAGAGGCAGAGAGAGTCAGGGGCTACCACAGAACCCCAGCTGAGGGCGTTCTGGCTTGGACCAGGTGGCTGCAGTGGAGGTGGGGGGGGGGGTGTCCAATTCTGGATCAGCTCCAAGGGGGAGCCGGCGGGACCGGCTGAAGGTTCCGATGCCCGAGCGAGCTACCAGCCTCTCTGTCTGCAACACGCCCCTCCACCTCCTCTCCCCCTTCCTGCCTGAGGAACACCTAACCACCCTCAAAACCCAGCTGTGTAAATCCTGACACACTCTACAATGTGGAGGAACCTTAAAGGCACCAAGCTAAGTGAAATAAGTCAGCCAGTCTTTTTGTCAGCCAGAAAGACAAATACTGTAGGACCCCACTCATATGAGGGAACTGGGGGCGTCAGAATTATAGAAACGGAGAATAGATGGGTGGGTGCCAGGGGCTGGGGGCAGAGGGGCATGGGAAGTTAGCAGGGTTTCTGTTTGGGGAGATGAGAAAGTTCTGGAAGCAGGCGGGGTTGGTGGTCTGCCACGACACACATGTACCTAGTGTCCCAGCACTGTACACCAGAAAGGTTAAAATGGCCAATTTTATGTTATGCGTATTTTACCACAATTTTTAAATTGTTTTAAGTAATTCTTTTAAAAAGAGGAAGCCTCCGGGAACTAATGTGGGCTGATTTCCAGGACGTAGTGTGAGAAGAGCAAAGAACAGAAGGCATATGTCAGGGGGGCATGAAAGATCTACGGTGTCTGAAGCATCAAAATAAAAGCCCCGAGTCCCCTCAGCTCAGAACGCTCCCCAGGAGGCAGCGTGCACCCCCAGGAGGTCGGTGTAACCCCGCTGCGGCCCAGCACGGGGTGCTCTGCCGGGCAGAGCTCGGGCGGCTTGGTGGGACACACCCCGGAAAAGTCCGGATGAAGACAAAGACGAACCAGTGAGGGAGGCTGGTGTGCCTGGAGCTCTGGAGAGGAAGAAGGGGCCCCCCGAGGTGGAGAGAGATGCATGGAGGGAGGAGGAGGCTGGGGAGGGCGTCTGGATGCATCCCTGCGGAGCCCATCAGCCCTGCGGTGGATGCAGGAAATCCCTCGGCTGACAGCCCCCCCGCCCCCTGGGCTTTCTGGCTCCAACGACAGCCCAGCCGCCGACTGATGGGGCTTAGCTTTGGCCTGCTCAGTATCAGAACTCTTTGGGGTTCCTTGCCCGCATTGGAAAATCAGGAGATTTTTCCCACCCCCGAATTCCCTGGATCTCTGGCTTCTCTTGAAAAATCAAGGGATGCGGTCACGCTGAGCTGTCTTCCCAAAGGGGCAGAGACTGAGTGCGGGCTCCGCACCGGCCACCGGCCTCACCCTCCATACCTGTCTGGCCCGTGGGGCTTCTGAGTCCGGTATGGAGAGCATCTCTGCGAAACCGAAGGCGGCTGGCTTTTGGTCCTGCGGTTTTTGAGGGCCAAGGAGTATTACTCGGCGCAGCCTGGGCAGCGGGGAGGCAGGCTGGGCACTCGAGCTGAGCTTTGAGGAGTGAGGGGCGGGGCAGTTGGCATCTGCTACGACTCTCAAAGGGACACCCGCACCGTCCAGAGGACCAGCAGAGTTCTTCGCCCGCTAATTGCAGGGGGGCCTCCCCTGGCTGCTCGAGCCCCACCCTCACGACCAGTGGGTCCCGGCGGGCAGAACGCAGGCTCATCCTTAGACCAGCCTGAGCAGCAAACTCTGGCCAAGGGCGTGTGCAGAACGGGGCCCGTTCGTCAGCCCCTGCCTGCCAGGCGGCGGAGAAGCTCCCGCCAAGGCCAGCGTGCTGGCTGAGGGTGGCAGTTCCTCCATCTGCAGACAGTCATCACATGTCCTCGTGTGGCTGCCGGGAAGGAATCGGGGAGCATTGGGCCGCAGGACGCGTTCGGGCCGTCGCTTCACAGAAGCATCCGTTTTTCTGCCAGGATCTATCGCCCTCCTGTTGGGGGCTGTGTTCACCCCAGCATAAGCTTTGTGGCGGCCCCACGATAAGAGTCCCTGCTCGCGGGAAACTCGAAACCCATAGGCCGTTCCTCCCTGTGGGTTCGTTACCGAGAGCCTGTCCTGCGGCAGGAGAGGTCGAGCAGAGCCCCGGGTGCAGGGCCTGGGCAGGAGGCCCCCCAGGCGCCTAGGTGATGCCCCTGAGTCTCCAGGCACGCACCCCCCCCCTCCCGGGGCCTGGCCGGGCAGAGCTGTACTCGAGCAGCCCTCGTTTTCTCGTTCCAGATGGCAGAGCAACTCATGGCCTTGGCCTACGACAACGGCATCAACCTCTTCGATACTGCAGAAGTCTACGCAGCGGGCAAGTACGTGTCTTTTCTCACAGGGCAAGTGGGGGGCCGGCCACAGCTTCCCTGGGAAGAGCGGTCCTTGTTCCCAAATGTCCACAGACGTGCCTCCCGCTCTGCCCGCTTTTCTAAACTCTTAGTGGCTTGAGAAGGTATTGTTTTCCTGGGGCCAGAATTGCAGAACGCCTGGACACTGGTCACTTCCTAAACTCCCCGTGTATCCAAGCCCCGAGAGGCCCACAGTCCCCCTGGTGCCTGAGGTGCCGTGCCGGCCGGAGCCTGATTAAGCCGTCGTCCCCGGTGCTCCTGCAGCCAGCCACATGCCTGACAGGCCCACGTCTTAATGTCACAGTGAGGGCTGCAGGGAGCGCGGGGCCTCTCGAGCTGGGGAGAGCGGAGTCTGGCCAGCCGAGCGCCGTAGGAAGCACTTCCCATCTTGGCAGTGAACTTCCCTACTCAATTATGTAAAAGCCCTCTTCAGCCAAGGCTGCTGGCTTCAGTTTTAAAGACTAGCTGTAATCAAATCATCCACTCTCCTGCATCGGGTTTCCAAAAGTCAGCTTTTGTTTGTGAAGTCATTTGTTGGCTCTCCGTCCGTCCTCCCTCTGGTCCCTCCTGCCTGGGGCGAGCCAAGTTCCCATCAGCTGGCTGGCTGTGCACGGAGCTGCTGCGGGGCTGGCACCTGCCTCGAAGGCTCTGGGTTATTACCTGCCATTTGCGATGGAGCCCAGAGCACTGAGAATCGGGAACCCGGCGGGGCCTTTCCTCAAGTCCCAACCCAGGGTCTGAGGATCTGACAGCCCCAGGGACCTCCGCTGGGACCCCCAGATCTCCCGCAGTCCTTATCAGCAGCCCTCTGCCCCTCCCGAAGCTACAGCCCCCTCCTAGCCCCTCCCTACTGGGCCTCTTGCCATCAAAGTGAAATGCTTTCCTGACAGATGAACTAAGCCAAGGGGTCAGAGGTAGAAAAGCTCGTTGCCCAAGCCAAGCCCGCAGGCGTTCCCTGGCCCTGCTCCCGCCTTGGTCCCGCCGCCCGTGAGAGCATGCGGGAGACAGCTCCGTGCAGCCTCCTGGGGCTCCAGATGGCCCAGCCCCTGCGTACAAGCCTCGAGCACCCCACTCCACGGCCGCCACACTGCCTGAGTCCCTGTCTTCACTTCCCCCTGGTGAACTGGACACCCAGGGCTGGCATTGCAGGGCAAATGCACTGGGCATCTGGCAGCCTCAGGGCGTCTCGGAGCCCCTTTCCAGCAGCCAAGGACTCGGAGCGGCTTCCGGTGGGTTACTGTCGCCCCTGGAGCCCACTGCCCTCATCCTGCCCTCCTCTCCTCCGCAGGCCTTTGTGGCTCCTTCTCAGGCCAGCCCTGGGCTGGACCTACTCAACCCCATCAGTGGCCTGGCGCCAGCAGTGACCCACAAGGGAAGCAAGGGACAGGCAAGAAGAAGACGTCCTGGGCAGGGGGCTCCTCTGATGGCCACCGGGCCAGGCACCGTCCTTCTTGCTAACCAGAATGCCAAGTGCATATTTTGCTGAGTCCCCTGCTTCTTATGCTGATGCTAATTTGGGCACTTACCAGAGAGGGGCAGGATTTCTGTGCCCGCTCCCCCCCTCCCCCGGCCCCCAAGCAGATGTCAGGCTTCCCAAACTCAGGGCCACAAGAATTCGTAGCCACAAGCAACAGGCTTTGGTTTGCTAATGGTCTACAGCTCCCATAACCCCAGGACCACTCACTCCTCCTTTTTCTCCCTTCCTCCTTTCCGGATTTTTTGTCCCGCAATTGAGGGACCGAGGAATAAAAGGAAGAGGCCCAGGGCTGAGTGGATTTCTGTACATCTTGACCATGAATGAAGAGCATTCAGAATGTATGCTGAACAGCTTGCAAATTAGAGCCCATTATTTCTGAGTGGATGACTCAGGCGCTTTTATAATTGGAATGTAGCACTGGGTGTGGCTCATTCTCCGTCTGTTGTTTTTGCTCAGAAGCATTTTGCTACAGGCAGAAAGTTCTTAAAAGTTAATCCAGCGCCATAGTGCCAAGCACGGCTGGAACAGCCCCGCCCATGACCCCCGGCTAGCCCGAGTTTGGTGCAGGGCCAGAGTGACGCCAGAGAGAACAGAGAGCAGTCAGCAGGGCATTTGTCTCTATTGTTCAAAAGCAAGAAACAAGAGAGACGCACGCACCCACACACACGCGCACACACGCGCACGCGCGCACGCGCACGCGCACGCATGCACCCTGCTGGAAATTCAGCCCCTGGCCCTGAATACACGTTGATCGTCTCTGAAAAGAGAGGACACACTTGATGAATAATTTACCTTTTTAAAAAAATATATACTTCTCTGGAAACTTCACCCCCGGAACGTTGCCAGACCTTCTCCCCAGTGAGTTTCCAGCAGGCCAGGGAAATGGGATACCGCAGGCCTCGCCAAGCAGGACATCAGCCCCTCCCTTCTCTGTGAGAGCCCGAGCCGCGACAGGTTCCTGCAGGGGCACCATCCACGGCCACCTTCATGGGGAGGGACAGCCGCCTGCGGGCTCTCTCCTCGTTGGAGCCAAGGCGAGCATTCTTAACAGCCTGGCTCTCTGGCCCCAGGGCATTTCCACAGAGGGGACCAAGGGGCCGATTGTCACGGTAGGGGCCAGGTTTGTTTGTGTCACGCTGTAATGCAGTCCCCGTGTCTCGGTCTTTTTCCGCAGGGCTGAAGTGGTGTTGGGAAACATCATCAAGAAGAAGGGGTGGAGGTAACTACCCTGCTCTCTCTCTGGTCAGCGTCCAGGGCGCACCCAGGGAAAAGCGTGGAGGAGGCCGGTGGGAGGGAGGAGGGCACCGTGAGGGACAGATGCACACTGGCTCCTGGGCGAGCGCCGGCTGGGGTCCCGAAGCTCTTCTTGCCTCTTGCCCGGTGGAGTGCTCGGCGTTGGCCTCACTGGCCCTTGGGCAGCCGGCCAGTCCTCCTAAAGCCTGGAACGTCTCAGAATCTTTCTCACTGGGAAGGGGAGAATGTTCCAGAATGGAGGCAGCCCAGGGGGAGAGAGCATTCACACTGGGGGGTGGGGGGAGGGCTGTGGTGAGGTGGGAAGCTTGGGCCGAGTCACCAAGCGAGGTGCCAAACTCCGTTCCCCAAGACCAGAGGCATCTCTGCCTGAGAGGGGAGTCGAGCGGGGAGCCCTTGTGCCCCCGACTCTGCCTCTCTGCGTCTGGCCTCCACCCCTGGTCCAGCAGGGATTCGGGGGGCCAGGGAACTAGGCCGCACACTGATTTGTGTGAGGCCAAAAAGATCTGGACAGGAGGACTCCGTGGGTGGCCCCCTAAGGCAGAGGCGATAGCCACTGAGGAGGGGGACATCCTTCTCTGGGCCTGGACTCCGCCCATTGCCACTGGCCCTCCCTGTAAAGGAACCGCTGTCTGACCTCCCTGGCAGGGCTGTCCTGAGGCTCGAGGGCCTGAGTCTATAAAACAGCCGGCAGGCTCAGGGCTGCCCATCGCACTCGCCTGGGGAGAGTGGCCCTTGCGGGCGGTCCTCGCCACAGTCCTCCACTGTGTCCCCGCACAAGCAGCTCAGAAGGCAGAGGCTTCTGCCCTCCTTGGCACAGACCGGGCTGAGCCCTCGCCTGCACTTGGGGGCCCCTTGGGGCCCGCGAGTCTTTATCTTCAGAAACAGCAGAAGCTGTTGGAAAGCTGCCCCCGCCCCCAGCGAGTGCCACTCAGAACCCCCCGGGGCACAGACGACGGACACCCTCCCTCTTCCCCAACAGAACTGTTTGTTTCTTCTCGGCTCTAATTCGTCACCAAATTCCTCCTCGTGCCGTAATTAAAGGAAATCGCCCATCTTAGCGTGACCCTCGATTAGGTCTTAGGTGAATACCTAGAGAGATGCATATTACGCTCACCCCCCCTGCTGGGAGGTGAAGTTCAAGGGGGCCACAACTTATGAATTTGAGGAGCTATTTCTTGAGCAGCCCCCCTGCCTCCAAGGGAGGAAAACACAACCACAGGGGACACGGCACCCCCTCCCCCGGGAAGGATCTCGATGGCATGTGGCCTGGAGGGGCGTCCTTATCCCCGCTAGTCCAGCCAGGACCAGGCAGGGGTCGGCACCTGCCTCCTGGGATTTACAGCAGGAGGCCTGAATCCGTTCCTTTCCCACAAGACGAGTTAGTTGCCTCTGTGGCTTGTCTCCTGGCTCGATGGAGAGCCCCAGGACCTCGGGCTCGCACGCGGCAAACGCGGAATGATCTAGAAGCGCCCGTTTCCCACCCCGTGCTCCCAGACGAGAAGAGCGTTTAGGACCCTCTTTGTAAGCTGAAGACGCCCCTCCCCGCCCCGGCCGCGTCCAGCAACACCCCTCTTCTTCTGTTCGCAGACGATCCAGCCTGGTCATCACCACCAAGATCTTCTGGGGAGGAAAGTAAGTGTGACAGCAGGCGTGCTCCCGGCGGGGGGCAGGGGTCAGCAGCCATGGCCCCCGAATGGGGAGGCTCTCCTGGAGGGGTGCGGGGGGCGAGGGGTGGTTTGTGCAGCCGTCTGCCCCGGCTGGTGCCCAGCCCTGCTGAGTGACATCAGGTCCCAGAAAAGCGGCTTCGGCTGAGTTGCCTTTTACTCAATCCTTGTTTCGTTTTTATTCTTTACCGTCATGCGTCTGTTATTTTTTTCCGACTGCAAAGGTATCATCCCCCAAACTCTGGAAAACCCAGAAAATTCGTGAACTGTCTCAACCATGCACCATCCTCCCTGGCCGCAGACCACCCTTGCCCGTTTCCAGGGGTCTGGCCTCTCATTGTCTCTAGAGCCGGACCAAATCCGCTTCCTAGGAATTATAAATAACGATTCATTCTTAATTAAAAAAAAAAAAATCCAAGCGAAACAGAAGGGCCGGTTGGAACCCAGAGCCCCCTTCCCCCTGCACCCATCCCCCTCCCCCAGGCCAGCCAGGCAGCCGCCCTCCTCCCGGCTGCTCAGGCGAGCGCACCCCTGTAGCCTGCGGCCTGTCTCCCAAGCAGCATCAGACGCACGCGGCACGCGATGACCTACTTTTCTTGGCCTGACGTCGCACCGTGAACACTTCCCCCGAAACCGCTTGCAACACCACACACGCTGTTGTGCTGTTTTTCAGGGCGGAGACCGAGAGGGGCCTTTCCAGGAAGCACATAATAGAAGGTGAGGGAGGCGCTCCGGCCCCGCGCGGCCCCTGACCCCACGCAGCCTCCTGCAGACGTGCCCCGCGCCCCAGCCTGCGTTCTGGTCCCGCCGACTCCTTCCTCCCAGCCTCCGAGTCCCGAGAGGAGGAGGGCCCCGTCCCTCCCGCCCTCAGATGGGCAGCGCGGTCTTGGGGAAGACCTGGGCTGGGCCCCATGCTGCCTGGTGGTCCTGAGCAAGGGCCATCACTTCCCCAAGCCTCTGTGGCCACATCTGTAAAATGGGTGTGGGAAGAGTGGCCACCTCTGGGGTTTTGGGGGAGACCGGGAAGAACCCAGGAGTGGGTGAGGGACAGACACAGCCGGGCGCTCCGAGCATGAGCGTTGAGAGAGAGAGAAAGGTCGAGTAGGCGGCCTCGCTTATCATACACCTGTGTTGTCTTCGCGCCTTTCTCCACCTGTGTTCCGAAGCGACACACCCGCCCCTTTAAGAACCGCTGATTGGGAGGCTCTGCAGCCCCAGCACCTCTCTGTGCAGCTCTGTTCTGAGCCGTCGCTCGGTGCTCACTGGTGTCCGTGCCTTCGGCGCATGGACAGGGGTGCGGCTGCCCCTCCTAGTGGGAGAACCTGGCTCTCCCCGTCTCCACGTGGGTCCCCGGGGGGTCCAGGAGGGCACCGCTTCCTTCAGTCACAGAGCATCTGGCCTGCGGACCCGACCACACAACCCCCCACTTCGGGGCGTGCGCCCACTTCGGTCCTGGCTTTTCTTCACCTCTGGTGGCACCTGCCCACGTGTGTCCCCACGCAGCGTGACGGCTCTGGGTGCCGGGGGCCTCTTGCTCCCCGAGCCGCACGCACGTGCGCAGCCGAGGGCCCGGGAATGGCAGCGAAGATGGTGACCTCCCCTCCTGACTCTCCCCCCCCAGGTCTGAAAGCCTCCCTGGAGCGGCTGCAGTTGGAGTACGTGGACGTGGTGTTTGCCAACCGCCCGGACCCCAACACGCCCATGGAAGGTGGGTTCTCCACGGGGCACCCAGGCCTTCTGGCTGCTGGGGGCGGGGGCGGGGCGGGCCTAGCGCCTCCAGGCCGAGTCCCCGCCCCGGCCTTGGGTCCGTGCCCTGATCCGCGCCCGGCTCCACCCCCTGCTGGGTTCAGAACCCTGCGGAATGTTCTCTCCTCTCAGCTCTTACTATTTCGTAGCTACATGAAGTCACGATGTGATGGCTGTTTGCAACCGCTGTGTTCTTTTCGATCCCATTCCCGTTCTGCCGGGAGGTTTTAGGGGCCTTTTGCTCTGGGACATAAATTGTTACTTAGAGGAGAAAAAAAAAAAAAAAAACGTGCAGCACTTTGAAAAGCAGTTTTGGTTGTTTTGCGGCTTATTTCTTCTTTCCCCTCCTGCCATCTCCGCCCTCCCATCACCGCCCCCCCACTTCCTGCTTCAGCCCTCCTCATTTGTGCTTCGCTGCTTCAGGGCTTTGGAAAATGAAGTTGTGTTCGAGTTATTTTTTTCTTCATTTGTCTATATATATACCGTGCACGCGTGCGTGTATATATGCGCGTGTGCGGTCTGTGTGGTTGGTTTGGTTTTCGTTTTTTCGTTTTTTCGTCTTTAAACAAAACGAGCACTCTGGGAGAGAGGTCCGTGCGTCCCTCCCTGCGCTCTCTGTCATACCGGGCCTGTCCGTGTCCCCACAGCTATAAACTCTGGTCTCTTTAAATCTTTCTTTATCACCAGGGGACCCATTTAGTTCCTCCAAGTCCAGGACATTCATCATAGAAGGTACACAGTACCCTTAGCCCGACTCTCGACTCCTGTGTCCGAGCTGCATTTTATGAGACAGTGGTTTTATTTACAGTACTCTCTCTCCCCCCAAGACAAACTTCTCCATAAAATGCATAAAGGAAAAATAAGTGAGAACATCTTGCAAGTGAGGGGAAAGCAAAGCGGTGCGGAGCCCCCTCCCTCACCCCCGCCTGGCCCGCGCTGCCATTTCATTCCTCTGCCCCCCCCCGCCCCCGTGCATGACCCCCCCCCCCCCACGCCTTGCACTGCCGTGATCCTCCAGGCCGGCTGTCTGTCCGCCACGGCTCCTCGTGCTTTGAGGATGCTGGGATGGGCCTGAAACCTTGACCCTGGATGGTCTGGGAGCGGGTTGGGGAGACCAGAGGCCCACAGGGGTGAACACCGGGGGGACCCCTAGAACGCGTGGCCTTCAGCAAGTCTTAACGTCGTAGGTCATGTCTGCTAAGCTCCCGGCTCAAGCAGAAGCAAAACACGCCAGCGGCCAGCTGCCCCGTCACGGCACGCCGGCTCCTCCGCAAGCGTCGCGGCTGCGCGTGGTGCTCACGTCCCCTGGGCGGGCTGGGCCACCTGCCGCTCTCCCCCCTTGTCACGCAGCCCGACCCCTTCATCATAATGCAGTCACTCGCCTCCTTGCACTGTGCCTACACGAACAGGCCGAACCCTGAGGCCTGCCGCGGGCTCCGGCCAGGCCAGTCTCTGCCTGCCCCTGAGCCAACGGCCTCCCAGGACCGGGTGCCAAGGGCAGGCCGCGGTGTCCCCGGGAGCTAGGCTGTGTTCCACAGTGGGAGGGCCCCTGCCTGCCAAATGGCACTGCCCCCCTGACCCCTCCCGTGGATTATTTGTGACGAGGCAGGAGGTACTGTGGGTGCTGGCGGCAGCCGGAAGGATTGGGCCCTCCTGCTGCTGCTGCCCAGCGTTAAAGATTGAGGTGCAGGACAGTTGTCCCTAGTGGTCCCTGTTTCCGGGGCCGCTGACATTGGCTTGCGCAGAAGTGCAGAGTGCCTGGCTGCCACGAGCGGGCCGTCTGCCCAGCCGGCCGAGCCCGGGACCCCTTCTCTCTCAGGCCGGTCGCAGGCTCCGGCGGGCTCTTGCCCCGGTGGCCCGTTCCCCCCAGGCACCGGGCAGACCCCCCTCTCTGCATGGAAGGGGCCCTGCGGTGCAGGGCGAGGACACAGCTGTGCTGAGGGATGAGAGGGAGCCAGGCTGGGCAACGAGGGTGTCCGCTTCCCTCTCCGGCATGCGGGCCGAGGCCTTGGCTGAAAAGAATCGGTGGGTACACTGCATGGTCGTGGGGGCCCCCAGGAGTGTTTCTGAGGAACCTGACAAGGACAGTGGCCAGAAGCCTGACCTTGGGCTTGGGTGTGGGTGAATATCTTCCCGGGACCCTGGGGCTTTCCGAGTGGTGTGGGCAGTCAAACCGGGCTGCCCATTGGTGGTCCCTGAGGGTCAGGGTGGAGCTTCAGGCCTCCCCTCCACCCTCCTCCCTGAGGATGGGCAGAGAGGAGCCGGGTCCCTGACCCTGGAAGGAAGGAGAGGGCAGGGATCGGCCTGCAGGGCTGGAAGCCGAGGTGTGGTTTTTCCGGGGTCCTGGAGCCCCAGCTACCTTAACTTTCTACCAAAAGAGGGGACCTCAGCCAAAGGGGCACTCAGGGACCCAGGAGGGGGGGGAAGTGACACCCCAAAACAGACGTGCTGTTCTCTGCAGAAGGTCCCCGAGGGTCTGTGCCATTCAAGGGGGAACTTGGTGAACAAAGCCCGCATTCTCCTTCCTTCCTCCGGCCCGCCCACGCCCTGCCGTCTTCAGGGACCCCAGGGCCCCCCGCCCCCATGTCGGCAGCAGATGAGCAAGCCACCTGGGGAGAGACAGGACTTCCAGGGGTCAAGGTTGCTGCTTCGTTTTGACAGACACTTGTTCTTGAACCCTCCTTCCTGCCCTGCCTTTGGGAGTGGGACTTGCAAGCACTGTATGGGACCAGCGAGCAACCTGGCAAATCAGCCCTCCCCCCCGCAAAGCGAAGAGACATTTGAGATTTTTAAATTTGAGGCCAAGTATGTTGTTAAACCCACAACATCCCATGGGCTGAAACAGCCTGGCGCGGGAGCGGTAGGGAGACTACAAGCGACAGCTTTTTATTTCCCAAAACCTTGGTCGAGGACCGGGAAGAGTGTGGCGTCGCTGGGGCGACGGTCCTTGGTCTGATCCCGCGCTGCTTTGAGAATCTGGGACCGATACCAACGGGGCTTTCCATGTCTACTTCTGGCTCTTGGGGACACATCTGGGACCAGCCAGGGCCCCACCCTGCCCGCTGTCCTGACAGATGCCATTATTACCCCTCATTCAGTTCTCGAGATCCCAGTGAGAACCTGAACCCCTCCGAAGTGGGGAGACTAGAAACAGGCAACTTCCGGTCGCCATTTGCTTCCTGCTGCCTTGCGCCAATCTGATTCTTCCCCAAACTAGAGACCGCCCCCCCACCATGCCACCGTCTAGAATGACAGTCTCTGAGCTCAGCTCTCCCTCCTGTCTCCAATCTGCCGTGGAAGCGCCATGGTCCTTCTAGAACCCATTTTTCAAAGATTCCGTAAGACTTGTAACTAACTACTGGGGGAAATTGTTTCCAAGACCAGCTGCCTGGGCCGTGGTTCCCTGTTCCCTGCCGTCCCCGGAAACCTCTGCCATGCCCGCCTCTGGAGCCAGGAAGTACACTGCTTGCAAGACATCTTCGCAGCCCCCCACCTCCTGCCCCACCTGTATTTGCGGAATGTCCCCAGGCCGGGCCCCGGCCGCCAGTCGCCCCACCCCCGACCCGCGGCGTCACCTTCTCTCCTGACAGAGACGGTGCGCGCCATGACCCACGTCATTAACCAGGGGATGGCCATGTACTGGGGCACGTCACGCTGGAGCTCCATGGAGATCATGGTACGGCAACCGCTCGGCGTCCGTGTGTCGGGGGGGCGGGCCCCCGCCCCGCTCTAGGGAGGAACACCTGGACTCTAGAACTGGGTACCACAGGGAGGGACAGTGTGGTGCCATGTGGCAGCCACATCTGTAGGCAGGGCTCTTGAATCCCAGCACTGTGTGGCCCTGGACAGATGGCTTAACCTCTCTGAGCCTTGGTTTTTGCACCTGGAGAACAAGACCGCTAGGATGACCTAGCATCCCCCCCCCAGCACCCCCCTCCAGGAGGCTGTTCTGAGGATGACCTGAGAGGGCAGGCAGGAAGCTCTCAGCGGAGAACCCGGCTCTCAGCCAGCGCGCGGCAGCAGTCCCAGCACCAGCCGCCTGTACCGGGCCCTCATGATGCTCCGGTCGCCCTTAGACTTGAGGGCCGCATGCAGACTAACTCCCATTTCATCCTCGCGTCACCCTAGGAGGAAGTGTTACCGTCAGCCTGTTTCTCAGATGTGGGCCCTGAGGCACAGAGAGGTTCAGTAACACACCCAAGGTCACCCAGCTCATTCTGAGGTCCATCCCCAGGCTGTGCAGAGCTGGGCCTGGGCTGCCTCAGAACGTGAGCTGCTGTCAGGAGCCCGGCTTCCCTCTCCCAATCCGTGATGCCCCCCTGCACTTTCAGGAAAGCGTCCCCTTCCTTGTCATTTCCCTCCAAGAGCCATCAGAGACACAGGACCGCAGATGTCTCTTGATATCTGGGTATTCCAGAAGGGTCAACGGGGTGGCACTGTGCTCCTTGGAGGTTGGAGAGCAGCGGCCTGCAGGGTCTTCCCAGGGCCCGCTCTGAGGCTGCCACCCCTGCCTCTGGGCCCCCTCCAGGCCTCAGCCCATCCCGTGGCCCTCCTCCCAGAAGTCCCCACATTCCCGTATCCTTGGGACGGGGGTTCTCCTCTAGCGAGTCCCAGATTTCTACTTCATCCAAAAAATTAAGCAGAATTTTCAAGTTCAACACAACTCCAGAAGCCCCTGATTTTAATCAGCCTTTGGCATTCACAACATTAACAAGCTATTTTCCTGAAGCTGCCTGGAGCCAGCACAGGGCTCACTGAGTGTCAGTGTCCTATTCCCATTTCACAGATGCAAAAGCTGAGTCTCAAACCAAAGAGGAAAGGGCCTCTCATGCTGGCAGGCAGGGCTTCCCCAGGAATCTGTCAGGAGAGTCAGCCCTGGCTCACACCCACCCAGCGGGAGCGCAGGGAGAGTCTGCAGAGTCCCGGCCTTGAGCTCCAAGTTCCAGAAATGGGCTGGTGCTACGTTTCCTCCTGACGTAGTGTTTTCCTGCCACTGTCACCATCGTCCCAGGGCCAGGGCCCTGGAATAAGGATCATGATAAAAACGGTGGCCGCAGAGCAGGCAGGCACTGCCCGGAAGGCCGTGAACGCTGTTGCCTCATTTGAGCCCCACAACATACAGGGAAACTGAGGCACAGAGAGGTGAGCTCCTTGCCCAAGGCCACCTAGCCAATAAGTGCCAGAATCTAAGGCTCGCTGATGGGTCGTGCATTCTCCCCAACCCTTCAGCCCTGGGGTCCCACCTCTTTTCCCCCCCCCCCCCCGCAGAGCAGGTAGGGGGACGGGCTAACAGTTTCCCAGGAAAGGCGTGAATTTCCCCAGGGAGGAGGGTGGGGGGAAAGCAGGTGAGCCAGCCGTTTCCTGGGGATGTCTTTGTGTCTCCTCCATGCTGCCCGAGCAGCCCCCAGACCCGCTGACGGACAGGGACCATCCGCGGTCCTATTTGCTTTCATAGGAGGCTTATTCCGTGGCGCGACAGTTCAACCTGATCCCGCCCATCTGCGAGCAGGCGGAGTACCACATGTTCCAGCGCGAGAAGGTGGAGGTCCAGCTGCCGGAGCTCTTCCACAAGATTGGTGGGCTCCCCCTCCCGCCCCGCCCTTTCTCGCATGCCCCGCCCCTCCTCCTCGCCGCCCTCCATAGCTCCGCCCCTTCCCCTCACCGCGCCCCGCCTACCCTCTCCTACGCTCCGCCCCTCCTCGCTCCCTAGCCCCGCCCACCCTCGGGACCCCGGGCCTGACTTCGCCTGACTTTCCTCTCCCAGGAGTGGGCGCCATGACCTGGTCCCCTCTGGCCTGCGGCATCGTTTCCGGAAAGTACGACAGTGGCATCCCGCCCTACTCGAGAGCCTCTTTAAAGGTGAAAGAGCTGCCACGCTGGGAGGAGGGGACGGGCAGGTGACAGGCATTTTGGATTGGTGGGGCTTTGGGAGGGGCGCCGTTGGGGTCTGGGCGGGGCTTCCCGGGGCCATTGTGGGGGCGGTTCCAGGGATGCGAACTTGGAGCCCCTGCTGGCGGGACCCCAGGTCCGGAAAGGCGGTCCTCTTAATGGGGTGTGCCCCAGGTGAAAAATCCCCTTCACTCGCTCGCCACCCCCAGCTCGGTTCGGCATTTACAACGTGGGCTCGGCAGCCCACCTGTGCTATTTGGGATGGCCCCTCCCACGACAGGTACCCCCCCCTACCCACTCTCTATGCCAGCTGAGACCTCCGGGCTGGGGGCTGCAGAGCCGCATCATTTGTCCCTCAGAGGCCACCCCCTGGGACAAGTTCCCCCCATGCAGACGCACCTCCGGAGTGGGGACTCAGGAGGGTCTCTGAATGCAGGGTTTGGGGGATGAGGAGCAGGCAGAGAAAGGCCTAGGCAGGTCAGGGCAGAACCAGCACTGGAGCCCCCCTGCCTCGGGTTCAAGGACAGGTTGGCCTGTCCCACCCACTCCTGCCCAATCCACAGCAAGGTCAGGGAGTTCTCTGGAAGGCATCGCAATCCCAGGGGTGGGGGGCAGGCGAGACCACAGCTCCCCCAGAGCTTGGGGAAGGGGTCCTCTGGGCCAACAGCCACAGCATCCCTCCTCCCCGACACCCACTCCCACCCCCTCCACCTGCTTCGCCCTGGGCTTGCCAGGCCCCTTGCCCTGGCTCAGGGGCCCAGCCTCAGCAACCCGACAGGCTGCTGGCTTCAGATTCAACAGGTCCTGTCCTTCCACCTGCCCAGGTCTGTTCTGCGGTGGGACACGGGTAGGCAGGGGTGGGGATGCTACCTTGACACAAATCACCAGCCGTCTGCATGCGGAGGGTCCGGATGACCCCCCCCTCACCTGTGGGCTGTGCTGCTTACTCCCCACAACCAGGGCTACCAGTGGCTGAAGGACAAGATCCTGAGCGAGGAGGGCCGGCGCCAGCAGGCCAAGCTGAAGGAGCTGCAGGCCATAGCTGAGCGCCTGGGCTGCACCCTCCCCCAGCTGGCCATAGGTAACGGGGCTGGGGAGATAGGGTTGACCACTGTCCGGGGGGCCACGTCGGGAGTCCCTGAGTGCCCGGGCCACCCCTCCATTAGCCAGCCATGGGCACTGGGGCCCCTACATTCATGGAGAGAGAATGGCGGAGGTGGGGGGAGTCCCTGAGCACTTGGGCCACCTCTCCCGCCTGCAAGTGGTTGATGCCTGGGCTTCCCCAGAACCCGTCTCCCTCTGGGCAAAGCCCCCGCCCAGCACGCAGAGCTGTAGGCTTACCAGGACCCTCCTGGGCACCCTCAGCCATGACCAAGAGGCTGGATCTGCGTGGCCCAGTCAGGGACAGGGCAGAACCAGAAAGGGCCCCTGCACTGGGCGTGTCTCCCTCACCTCCGGTCTTCCTGCCCCAGCCTGGTGCCTGAGGAACGAGGGAGTCAGCTCCGTGCTCCTGGGCGCGTCCAGCGCAGACCAGCTAATGGAGAACATCGGAGCGATACAGGTGGGGGGAGCTGCTGGAGGGGGGGGGCTGCTGGGTGCATTCCCCTCCGGGCCCTTGGGGTGAGTGCAGGGTCCCACTCAGCCATTCGTCCATCCGTTTGTCCAGCGCACGCTTGCTGAGCACCTACAACGCGCCAGGCGCCGCGCCGGGCGTCTGGGCCACCTCAGCGAGCCGCTCAAAGCCCTGCTCTTGAAAGGCAGACGGTGAACAGCAGGAGGAGGAAATTAGAATATGAGGGTGATGAGCCGTGTGTGGGGAAGAACTTGAGCGAGGTCAGGGGTGCCAGTGGGCCCAGAAGGGAGGCAGGCGCCGTGGGCCTAGGTGTGAAGGGGGCCGTGGGGGCAGGCTTGTTGAGAAAGCGCCCTGGGAGCAAAGGCTTGAAGGATGAGGAGCGAGATGTGCAAACACCTGGCGGAAAAACATGCCAGGAGCACAGGAGGCACAGGTGGGCGGTGGGCGTGGGTGGAGCAGAGGGGGCGGGGCAGCGCCTGGGGCACTGAGGACTTGGGGGCTTGTTGGTGAGACTGGAGTCCCCAAGAGCAGAGGAGGGGTACCATCCCTCTATCCCTGGCTGCCGAGTGGGGGAAGGGCTTTAGGGAGCAGGAGAGGGCGCAGAAAGATCATCGGGGAAGTGCCAGCAGGCCCCCTCCGAGAGGGGTGTCGCTGGTCCCGAGCTTAGCTGCTTGGATCCTGGATGTTCGGGGCGGTGTGAGAGACGGAGGGTCCCGGCAGAGGCCGCCCGTGGGGTTTTGTTACCTGGAAGGGTGGCCTTGCTCTCGGTTGAAATAGGGAAGGCCGGGAAAGGAGTTTAGGGGTCCGGGAACCAGGTGTCTGGCCCTGCAATCTATTTCGTGCCTTTCAGACATAGTTCTAGGGCATTCTGGCCTCTGAGGCACCGAGTATATACCAGCGCAGGCTTCCTGTCCTGCCCCAGACCTTCTGGAACACAACAGCAGCATGGCCCCCCCCATCGGTGTCAGCTGGGGCCTGAGGTGACAAGGCAGGACAGGCCGGGGCCGGCAGTGGCCGCAAGAGTGTCACCCAGCCGCCTCCACGGGCCAGGCCCTGTCCTGTTGGCGGGATTCTGACTAGCTCTCGTCCTCACACACAGGTCCTTCCGAAACTGTCGTCTTCCATTATCCACGAGATTGATAGTATTTTGGGCAATAAACCCTACAGCAAAAAGGACTACAGATCCTAAGAAGCCCCCCCGGCCGCTTGCCCGGACAGTTTCTGTTTCCCTCCCAGTCTCTCTGTTCGCTCGCTTAAGCTGTTTTGAAGCCAAGTCAGGGGTGTGGTCTGCATCAAAAAGAAAACCTCACGCGGCCGGCCCGAGATGTCGTCGTCGGGGCAAAGATCTCAAAAGTCGCTGCAAGACACCATTCGCTGCTTCGCGGCCCGAGTTCTGATCCCTGCCCGGGAGACCACGCTGACCGCTGACGGGAAGGGTGTTGGCGTGGTCCCGCCCAGGCTCGCCTGCAGCCTCTGCGCCCCCTCCGGGAAGAAACCGCCACGTTTTCTCCCAGCCTCGGCCCTTCCCAGAGACGCCTCGAGTCCGGGCCAGGCCGAGACCCAGTCGGGGGCTGGGGGGCCCGCAGGGCTGGCCTCTCCTCTGCCGAGCACCCCCTCCTGGTGTTGGGGGTGGGAAGGAGGAACCCAGGTCTGGCTCCCCCCGTGGCCCCTCTGCCAGGACACTGGACATTGGGCAGGGCCTCCCAGGTGGGGGTCCCCCTCAGCCTCCCTCCTTGCCAGGGGCTCCCGGTACTTTATGATGGGCCCAACCTCAGATTCCTTCTGCACCCGCTTTTCCACCGCCCCCTGCCCCAGCGGGTGTCTAAGGGTCCTTCCGAGCTGTCCCCTGACCCCACCCCCACCCTTGCTGGCAGGGGCAGAGATCCAGGGGGATTCCTTACCAGTGTGGGGCCCACAGGAAGCTGGGGGGGTCTAACCAAGCTCATCGCCCAGCAGCTTCCTCCCTGCACACAGCTAACAATCCCCGTGCCCAGAGCAGCCCTGAGCACTCGGGAGGTCCCTCCAGGGCCCCACCCGCCCTCCTCGCCAGGTGCCCTGCCCACCACCCCTCTGTCGTTGCCCCAGAAACCCCCGAGGTCATGCATACTTAGCTAGACTGTGGCCGCTGACCACATGCAGGGCGGCCCACCTCCGCTCCGCTTGGGTCATGACCTCAGGGTCTGCAGAGAGAACACGCTTAGGCCCCTGGGGTTTTCCATGCTGCACGGAGGGAGGGGGGGCTGAACATCCAGCAGGAGCCCCTCCCTGGAGCAGTGCCTTCTTCAAGGCCTCAGCAGGTCAGGGTGAGGCACCCCACGTTAGGGTGCTGAGTCTGGGTGCCCAGAGCTTGTAACCTAGGCAGACGGGCAGCGGAACCACCCCCGGAACCACCACACGCACCCTGTGAAGAGGTCGGGACCACTGGAGTTAGTCATTCCTGTCGGTGCGTCCACCCCCCCCCCAACCCCCCAAGCCTGGGACTGACAGAACAGCCGGCCCCAGGCTGGGGAGATGGAGGAGGGGACAGGCCTGCAGCCAGGAGTTCTGAGCTGCCAGTCTCTGCTGGCTGTTTGGAGGCAGGAGCCCACTCTGTAGGGTGCCTCTGTGCCTCGGTTCCGGCAGGTGGCAGCTGGCCCCGCCTCGAAACCCCGCCTAGAGCCTCACCCTCACTGTGGCCGTACACCCGGTCCTGCTTTGCCCGCCATCCTCAGAGAGCCTGCTGGCCAGTCCTGGCTGGGCCGAGGCCTGAGACAGCCACAAACTTCCTGACCTTTGTGCTGACCCTGGAGTCTAGAACCTTCTCCCCTCCCAGCCCAGGCCCCTGGGGATCATCACCAAATCTATAAGCTGCACACTGTGGGTGTGGGGAGGGGGGGAGCCTGTCCACATGGGGTGGGTGTCTAGCTCCCAGGACAGGCAGGAACCAGGTGCTCGGGGCCAGGCAGCCAGCCCCAGCCATGCCAAGGGACCAGTAGGCCACCCCTCACTGGGGACAGCTGCTGGGCCCTCTTCACACTGCTGCCCCCTTCATGGGGAGCCACACCTGGGAAGGCAGTCCCCTGTTGGCCACATTTGCCAAACAGTGAGACGAGGGCCCCCAGAGTTGAGCTGGGCCAAGGTGGAAATGCCCACAGCCAGGACCCAGGCAGCCTCCCGGTCCTGGGGCACTGTCCACAGCCTGGTCCTGAGCTGTCCTGTTTCGCCCACACCCACTCACGCCTCTGCCCTTCTTCTTGGGGGAGGGCCCCTGACTTAGAAGGGGTCTTGGGTGGGGGCAGAGCCACCTCCCCCCCCCCCGCCCGCCCCCGGGGCGGCCAGAGTCTGGAAACAAGGTGGGAAGAGTTGGGGCCTGGAGGAGTGGCCTGGGCCCCAGCACGGGTTTAAGCTGGCCCCCTGGTGGAGGGAAGCCTCCCAGCCTCTGACCCTCCCCTTGAGTCAGTTTGCCCAAGGGGACCCCTCCGGGCATGCCCAACCCAGGAAGGTGGTCCACTCTGGGAGCAGGGGTGGGACCCGCCTCCCCTCCCGACACACGGAGCCCCCACCGTTTCTCATCCCAGATCCCGTGCGAATCCGAGGAGGCCCGGAGGAATGACAGAGGGGCTTGCTCCGTCTTCCGTCATGTAAATAACGCTTTTCTTCTCTCCCCCTTTTTTTTAACGACTGTGGCTCCTCAGCTAACTGCACTCCCTACGTAGGCAGAGACTGCCTTATGCCTCGCGCTTCCAGACGACACTCAGCGAGACACAGCCACCGTATTTATGGAATGACAAATAAAACCCCAGCCTGTCGGGGTCTGCGGCTTTCTGTTCCTCTCCTTTCCAGGGGTCGGCCACGGGCGGTGGGGAGGGGAGGAGAAGGCTGCCCCCTGCGGGGGGCCGGCAGCCTGGGGGCCCCCCCAATCCTGACCTTGGGGCGAAGGGTGGGCATGGGGAAAAGGGGCCTGGGGAAGAGGCCGAGGCTGGGGACTCTGAGGCACTGGACATCCCAAGTGATTTGGGGAGAAGAGTGCCCCCCCCACTACCCTCAACGCATTCTCTGTTGCCAGGAGGCTGCTCTGCCCTCCGGATGCAGAGATCAGGGTCCAGGAAGGCCCACGAGGTGCCACTGGGTTCCATGTTTCTCTGACGCCATGTTGCGTTTGTATATAGGGGTGCAAGTGGGAGAGACAGGCGCCGCCCACTCTTGAGCTCCCCCCTTTCCCAGCAAGCCCCTCAGCCTCATGAGGCCATGTCTTCCGGGGGACAGGGGGAGGTGGCTTCCGGTGACACTCCATCCCCCATATCCCTCTGCCACCTCTAGTGCCCACCCCCACCCTAGATCAGCGAGAATCTAGGAAAACACCGATTCCATCCTTTCCCAAAGGATTTATTAAAACACAGAAAACCAAGACATACACACAGAGTACAAAGTAAAGGGGGTTGTGTCGGCTGCAGGCTCTGTCCAGCCTTTCCCGTGTCCTGCCAGGGACCAGACAGGTGGCCACTCACGGGGGCTCAGCTCCCAGCTCCAGCCCCCTGGCTGGGACCCTCCCAACTCACCCTGAAAGCCCTCGGCCCCTTTGCTGGCCTAGGGGTGTACCCAGGGCCAGGGGCCCGGCCCCCTTGGCCAGATGCCGGCCTGCGCAGGGATCTGCTGCATCATACCCTCGTGCTCCAACACACAGGAGGCGGGACCCCCCCTCATCTCCGCACACAGGAGCCGAAGGGGGCTCGGGCCCCTCTCTCCACGTCAGGGGTTCAGGACATACACACACACCCAACGGGCCCTTTCTGGGTTATCGCACCTAAAAAAATACTTTGTTTAAAAAAAATCTGAAAACTAAGAAAAAAACCCAAAACACAACGCCAATGACTTTGGGCAGATGCACCACGACCTGTAAACTTCCAGAAAGAGAAAATGGGGCAGGAGCCAGCTTCCTCGACGGAGGTGGTAGTGGGCACGGCACAGCCCCAGGTGTCGGGAGGAAGGTGGGGGACCCAAGGCCATGGCCAGGCTGTGACCTGACCCCCACCTCTCAACCAAGCCCCCCCCCCCGCCCTGCCCCAAGCTCTGGAGGCGCTCCTGTTCCTGAGCCAACTCTCCACACAACCCCCTCAAGCCCTCAAGAGCTTCAGGACCAGATGCTTGGGAGCAAGGGCTACCGTGTCACTGGGGCAAGATTCATCTAGCCAAATCTGGGCTGGGGAGGCCGCAGAGGACCCTGGGAAGGAACCCCCAGAGAGCAGGAGGGCAGGCACCTGCACCCCTTGTGGGTATCGGCAGGACCTTGGTCGTAAATTGCAGAAAACAAAGGAGCTTCCATGGGTGGCTTACAGGGAGGTTCTCCTCACATGGGACACACTTCCCGGGCAGGCGTGTGCAAGAGGGGGGCCCTTGGGACACGTTCAGTCCGGCCCAAGCTCCCCTCGTCACCTAGGAGCCCAGCAGGCCAAAACCGTGGCCCCAAGGTGGTTTGACAGAAAGCCCTCCTCGGCACTGGTTTAAATCATAGGGCGGCTGGAAACAAAAATTCGGGCTGGCACTTGAGGGTCCCGCCAGCAGCAAAAACCAAACCCAGCCAGAAGGCGCCAGAGACGGTGGCCGCCGTGCTCGCCCGCCACCACTCTCGGCCGGAGATAACCGATAAACTAAGAAGAAAACAGTCTGTGACCCATTTTCCTCTCCCAAACGAGCTGACCAGAAACCCACTCCCCAACTGTCCGAAGCCCCCCGATCCCGGGCCTCCGGGGGGGGGGGTGCCGATTGTGGAGAGCTGAGCCCCTCCCGGGTCTGGCCATCTGTGGGTGCCTGGCTCCGGCCCAGAAGAGGGGGGCAAGGGGGAAGGTCTGAGATGGAAGCAAAGATGTGGGGGGCAGGGGGGAGGACAGGAGGAGGCTTCCTGGGGAGGAAGGGCTGACAGCAGGGGGGGTCACCAGCCCCTGGGGCAAGGCAGTGGAGATACAGACCCCTGCCCTGCCACCCTGTGCCTCCCGGCTGGACACTCAGGTCCCATCCACTGCGGCCAGGGAAGGCCAGCACTTTTCCTGGTGAGGCTGGCCACAGGGCCACAGGGAGGGGAGCATCGCGGGGCTGGGGGGGGGGGGGCGGGGCGCAGAGGGGTCACGTGGTCACCTCACCCGTGGCCCAGGAGCCTTTGCAAGAGGCACTGACCACAAGACATAAGCATGTGCACCTGTTCCTGGAGGAACCAGGGGTGAGCCTGCCCTTCCCAGCAGGCGAGGTCGGCGCTGCTGTGCGCACGTCCCGAAGCCTGCATGCCGCCTGCGTGCCGCCTTCGGCCTGCTCCCCACTGCCCCCACCTCGGTGCCTGGGCTGCAGCAGCCTTGGGAGTTTTCACGAAGACAAGCGAGGGGACACCAAGATGGAAGAGGTTTTGGGGTCCGGCCCTCCCGGGGTGCACAGAGAGCAATTTACAGAGGACACCTGGGTCCCAGGACCCTGTAAAGGCTGGCCGATGGCCCAAGGGGCCCCAAGACAAGCCCCCGAATCCTGGCCCCATCCTGGATTCTATACCCGGGGCACCTCCCCAGGAAGCCACCTGCCCACCGCTGGGAAAACAGACAGACCCCGCCTGGGCACGCCTCCTCGCCAGCCGGGGGGGGGGGGGGGGGGGGGGGGGATGCTCAAAGGAGACAGTGGGTGTTCCCGGCAGGAGGGCTGTTGAGTCATCAGGTCCAGTCCCCCGTCTCCAAGCAGAGCTTTCTTTCCCCAGGCCATCTGATAACACAGCAAGGGCGGCTATGACACAGGCCCCAGTGGCAAGCGAGACCACATCAAGGCCTCTCTGGGGACAGGACAGCAGGGAGAGGTCCAGGCTCCGAGGGGCAGCCCTGTTCCCTTGCATCTGTGGCCAGGACACCGAACAGGGAGTGTGTACCTGGATGTGGCTGTGATGGGCCGCCCAGAGCACAGGGCAGGACCAGGGTCTCCTGGGCCACCCTCAGTGCCACCATGACCTTTCCCGCTAGGATGCTAACCACATCCCGGCAGAGAGCAAGCCCCTTCCCACACAGGCCGAGAAAAAGGCTCTGGCGGGCTCTTCTGCTTCCTCCCAGGAGCACACGCTGGGCCTGCCTTGCTCTAATCCGGGGCCTGCGAGCCACGCGGGGCCTGCCTTGCTCTGATCCGGGGCCTGCGAGCCACGCGGGGCCTGCCTTGCTCTGATCCGGGGCCTGCGAGCCACGCGGGGCCGGGGCCAGATGCCTGCTGACGGGCCCCTCCCCCACGGAGATAGCTCATAGCTGGTGGTCTCCAGCCCTGGGAAGAGGGGGGTGGAATAAACCCCCTGCCCCGGGCATCAGCCGAGGTCTCTACCCTTGGGCTGGGCAGCCACTCCCCGGTCCTGACCCACCCAGTGCTGGGGAGCCCCAGGGGGCAGGGGGCCGGGACATGGGTGGTCAGGCAGTGTGGACGGGATGGGGCGGGCGGGAGCACGCTGAGGGCTGCCCAGGCGGACCGAGTCCATGGGGCAACAGCCGGGCTTCTAGAATCTTCCGTCGCAGTCTGGAGCCCGTCGACAGAGAGAGATGTTAACTGTAGCAGGTTAGACCCCCTCCACGCGTCACTCAACTTTTATCAAGACAAACTTTTCAAGTCTTCAATAGGAAAGTGCAAAAGATGTACAAATAAATGAAATCTCTTCTAAGAAGTCGTCTGGCAAAGGCCGCCGAGGGACACGTCCCCGAGTGGGGTGGGTGTGACGCTGGGTGGAATGCTTGCATGATGATGAGGTGGCACTTCTGGGCTCCGGCCCAGCCAGGCTAGGCCTCGTCCCCCATGTGATGGTGTTACTCAGTTTCCCTTTCTGTCCCCAGGTGGCACGGCTCCTAAAAAGGCTGTAGCTTTTCTCTCCTGTGGCGGTCGGGCAGGTGGCCCGGCAGGCGTGGCTGCAAGAGGCGGATCCCGGGTGACGGGGCTGAGCGCCAGGCCTTCACTGGGGCGCCCAGCACCCTGCCGCCACCTACCGCCACCTGTCACGGCCAGCCGCACCCAACCACCACCAGAAGGGCCTCCCTAGGGGCGCCCCGGGCGGTCGGGCTCAACTGACTGAGCATCCAACTCTTGGTTTCAGTCCAGGTCATGATCTCAGGGTTGTGGGTTCGAGCCCGCAGCAGGCCCTGCACTAACAGTGTTAACAGTGCGGAGCCTGCTTGGGATTCTCTCTCTCTCCCTCTCTCTCTACCCCTCCACTTGCTCTCTTTCTCTCTCAAAATAAATTAATTAATTAAAGTATTTTTTAAAAAAAGAAAGAGGGGCGCCTGGGTGGCTCAGTCGGTTAAGCGTCCAACTTCGGCTCAGGTCATGATCTCACCGTTCCCGAGTTCGAGCCCCACATCGGGCTCTGTGCTGACAGCTCAGAGCCTGGAGCCTGTTTCAGATTCTGTGTCTCCCTCTCTGTCTGTGCCTCTCCCCTGCTCATGCTCTGTCTGTCTGTCTCTCTCTCTCTCTCTCAAAAATAAATAAACATTAAAAAAAAAAAAGAAAAAAAGGAAGGAAGGAAGGAAGGAAGGAAGGAAGGGGCTCCAGAGCCAAGACCTCCCTAACGCACCTGCAGTGCCAGAGAGACAGGAGGAAGAACAGCCAACCTGGAAACCCCCAGCACCCCCACCCCGAAGTGGCAGTTCTTACGGGGACAGACGGGGCTTGGGGCGTCCAGGGGGAGGAGGCCTGAGTGAACCGGCCGTTTCTCAGGAATAAGCTCCCCTCTCCTGGTGGTTAACACCAAACCCCCTCAGGCCCCGAGCCACCCTCCGCGTCCCAGACAGGGAGCTGACGTCCCCGGGGCACCCACCCCCCAGCTGGGCACTGGAGGCAGAACCGTGGAAGCTGGGTTTGGGACCGAGTCACTGCCGTGGACGCGCGTGCACACAGACGTGCTCGTGGACACCGAGGGCACGCCGCATGGATCAGGGCTGATTCTGGCCCGACCCGACCTGCCAGTCTGAGGAGGGGACGGGGGACAGCGGAGCCACCAGGTGCGGGCTTACCTCAGCTGGAAACGAGCGCTGCAACAGAGGGACGTCGCGGGGACAGCTAGATATCTGTCGGAGAGAGAGGAGCCTGCTTGCCTGGGGAGGCGGCGGGCAGGCGGGCCCCCGCGGAGCGCCCCTGCACGTGCCGCGCGGGAGCGACGGGCACCTACCGGTCACATAGGGCCCCAGGGGCATCTGGTTGTAGTTGACAAGCCCTCCCGGTCCAGGGCCCCGGAAGTTGGGCCCAAAGTTGTTGTTGTACATCTGGGAGTTGCCGAAAGCGCCCTGGAGGCAAGGACTCGAGTTTAAAGGTCGTCGTCCCAACGGCCCCACCCCAGGCCCCAAGCCAGGGGCACCGAGGGCTCTCGAGGGACGGGGACCGGGCCCAGGGCGGGCGGGCCGAAGCTGACCTGCTGGGTGGTGGGGTCGCCGGCGCGGTTGGTCAGGCGGCTCAGGATGCTGCGCTCCGACATCTGGAGACGGGCGGCCACGGGCGGGATGCGCGACAGCATGGAGGGCAGGCGCGTCACGTCAGCCTTCATGTCGCTCAGCAGCTCCTCCAGCTGGTTCAGGACTGCAGGGGAAGGGGGGGCGGGTAGAGGAGCTGCTGGGCGGCATCGGCTGCTCATTCACACGGGTGTGTCCTTACCCCTCCAGGCGGGGCGGGGGTGGGGGGCTCGAGGCGCTCCTCACCCAGGCCCACCGAGCCGAGAGATGCCACCTGCGGCAAGAGCAGGCTTCCCCAGGGCCCCGAGGGCTGCGGGGTGAGAGCCAGGAACTCTGACCCCACACCGGGCTCCCCCCAGGCCCTCAGCTGGAGCCCCGGCTCCCGGGGAGGCGCCCCCACCCTGGCCGGCCCACCGCTGCCTCAGGAGACGTCTCCAGCAGAGCAGGGGCCGGCGAGTCCAGGGGCTCTCGTGTGAGCTTGGCCTTGGCTGCCCCCGGCCCTCTAACTCGCTGGGAGCTTCCCCGAAGACCTGGAGCACGGAAGTCATAGATCTGAATCCCAGAAGAACCTGGACACTCGCTCCGCCACCCCGGCGACGTCTCGGACAATGTCAAGTGGGGTCATAAGCCTACCACTCACGGGCAGCCCAGGGAACGGAGGGCCTCAGCTTCCCCGGACTGGATGATGGATTGTCCCAACCCGCCTGGAGGCTACTCCCTCCGGGCTGACCTTCTGTCCCCAGGCCCCGCCCCATCGGTGCTCTCTTCCACGGCAAAGGAAAGGACCCAGGTGGCGGGAGGTGGGCGGGCCTTTGGGAAGGGGGCTCGCTCACCCTTGTGCAGGACAGCGTTGGCCGGCTTGTTCCCGGCCAGGGACTCCTTGGACAGGTGCTGGTGGCTCTCAGCAAGGCACTCCACCTCGGCCAGGCGGGCGTTGAGGGCCATGGCAGGGTGGTTGGGGTCCTGGGTCATGTTAAGGTACGCGGCCCTCCGGAGCTGCTCCTCGATGACCAGGGCCTGCTCCAGCAGCTGGGCGACGGGGCGGGGGGAGGACTGAGCGCCGGCCCGGCCCGCCCCCACCAGCACCCACCCCCACACGTCCGCAATCTGGGCGAAAGGAGGGGGGGTGGGGACGCGCTTCCACCTGTCTGTCCACCTTCCTCAGACCTCAGCACCCCCTTGGCACTCTCGCCGAGCCGGGCTCTCTGCACCCCTCACCTGGGGCAGGGACACTCACCCGGTGGGGCTTGGCGCAGACCAAGGACCCAGCGCCCTGTTGGTGGATTGACTGCGCGACTCCCTTGGTGGACAGCGGCGCTCGCTCGGTAACTCGCTTGCCCCAGGCCCTCGTGCGACCTGCCCCCTCGCAGCCCCCCTCCCTCGCGGGCTCCGACCCTGCCGGGACCGACCTTGAACCTGCGGGCCAGGAACTTGTTCTTCATCTCCAGATAGTTGCCCTTGTGGATCTCAGACTTGAAGGGCTCGTTGAGGATCATGTACCTCGGGTCGTTCTGGATGTCCTGCCAGCGGGCGTAGCCGTGCCTGGGTGGGGCGCGGTTAAGGGCAAACCTGGCCATGGGGTGGGTCGGGGGGTGGGGGACACAGCATCCCGGCTGCGGGCTTGGGACAAGTCATTAACCTGCTGCAAAGGGAGCAGGTGCCCTCAGAGGCCCAGACAACGCTGAGGCGTTGCGGGCTTAACTCCTTCACCCAACGACCTGGAGGGCGGAACCTTCCAGTCCCAACCCCCACACCTGGGGCCGTGACCTCGTTTGGAAATGGGGTGTTTATAGATGCAATCGAGTTAAGGAGGGGTCATACTGAATAAGGGCACTAACCCAGTGACTGGCGTCCTCATACGAGGAAATCGGGGGGCACCCGGGCGGTGCATTTGGTTACGAGTATGACTTCGGCTCATGTCATGATCTGGCGGCTCGTGAGTTCGAGCCCCACGTTGGGCTCTGTGCTGACAACTGGGAGCCTGGAGCCTGCTTCGGATTCTGTGTCTCATTCTCTCTGCCCCTCCTCCATTTGTGCTCTGTCCCTCTCTGTCTCTCAAAAATAAATAAACATTGGGGGCGTCTGGGTGGCTCAGTCAGTTAAGCATCCGACCTAGGCTCAGGTCACAATCTCACGGTTCATGGGTTCGAGCCCCGTGTCGGGCTCTGCGCTGACAGCTCGGAGCCTGGAGTCTGCTTCGGATTCTGTGTCTCCCTCTCTCTCTGCCCCTCCCCCACTCCTTCTCTGTCTCTCAAAAATAAATAAATGTTAAAAACAAATTTCTTTTAAATAAAATTTAAAAAAAGATTTTTTTTAAAAAGGAGAGGAAATTGGGACACGGGCCCCCAGGGACGCGTGACAGCGGAGGCAGAGCCGCCAGCCGAGCGACGCCAAGGACTGACGGCCGCCACAGAGGCTGGGGATCCATCCTCCCCCTTGAGCCTTCGAGGGAACAAGGAGACACAACGAAATTATCTCGCCCAAGGTCCCACAGTTAGCGAGGGGCAGGGGCAGGATCCGCAGCCCGGCAGGCTGGCTCCAAGCACCTTGACCTCCACAGCAGCCATCTGTGAACGAGGGCCCACAGCCTGTTTGTTAAATTGTTTTTTAAGTTTATTTATTTATTATTATTGAGAGAGAGGAGAGACAGGGCGTGACCGACAGAGGGGCAGAGAGAGAGGGAGACACAGATTCTGAAGCAGGCTCCAGGCTCCGAGCCGTCAGCACAGAGCCCGACACGGGGCTCAAACTCACAGACCGCGAGATCATGACCTGAGCCAAAGTCGGACGCTGAACCGACAGAGCCGCCCGGGCGCCACCGCCTATGTTTTTAGATAATGTTTTACTGGAACACAGTCACACTCGCTGGTCCGTGGCCGCTTTTGCTATAATGACGCAGTGCAGCAGCCACTCTGTAGAGCCGGAAATACTCACTGGCCCCTTCCCAGAAAGGTTTGCTGCTCCCCATTCTAGAACACTCCCCCTCTCCCAACAACCAGCCCATCCCAGGCTGTCTCAGCTCTGCCGAGGGGTAGCTGTGGGACCCTCTCCTTGGCTCTGGGAGGTCTGTGCTGACGTCACCTCCGACCGTCCCGTTAGAAAACGCCACCCCCGCGCCCGCAAAGTTCCCTCTGCTCCTTCCCTGCTTCATCGCGTGCCGAACGCCACGCTTCGCCAACTTAGGGTGTTTGCCATCTGTCCCCAGTAGGAGTGAGCCCAGGTCGACAGGGGTTTGGGAATGTTGTTCACGGACGCAGCCTCCGCGCCTGGCACGTAGGGGATGATCGACGAAGACGGGGCGAACGAGCACAAGCCCGCCGTGCACGGTGCTGCGCCCCTTCGGGCATCGCTACCGGGAGGAGGTGGGGCGCGCGCCAGGCAGGACTTCCGGGGATTTGCTGCGGCGTCAGACATTCGGGCTGGGACTTACTAGCGGGTGGCCTCTCTGAGCACCGTGTCCTACTCTGCACAACGGGAATCATGGTGGCGCCCCCTCAAAAGGCTGCTGTGAGGATGGAGCGAGCCCTGAGCGCAAAGGGACGAGCCGCGGCTGCGGTCACCATCATCCTCAGCGTCGCCGTCACCACCCGGAAAGGGGCCTTGGCACCTGATCAAAAGCGCTGGCCCCTGACTCCTCGTCCCGCACACCCTGTGTCCCCTCCCTGGGGTCCAGACAGGATCAGGCCAGCTCCCTGCCCGGCCTGGCGTGGCCAAGGATACGTCACGATGCCCGCCAGCAGCCAGTAGTCATGACGCCGGTGCCAGATGTCGTAAATTTTCCCCGAGGACACAGCAGCACGTTCCTCATTCTGCCACAGCGTGTGCAGCTCTGGGAAGCCAGCCAAGGGGAGCAGAATGAGGAGCCCCCCACCCCCAGTCCTTCCCAGAGGTAGGCGCAGGAAAGTCTCTTCCTCACCACCCACCATCTCCTCACCCCTAGGAAGTTCAGTGTTCCAGGGTTACTAGGAAAGGTTATAAAGTGCACTTTTATCAACCATTCACACTTTAGTATAAAGGAACCATCCGCCCAGACTCCCAGGACCCACGTGGTTAGGAAGCCTGTGACAACCACCGCCCCAGCTCTCTGCGCACCACCCCGCCCCAATACCTGTGAAGCCCCCGTCGGCAATGTTGAACATGAATTTGAACTTCCCATTCTTGTCCTCCTTCTTCCCCTCCTCCTCTTCCTCTTTGTCGCCATTTTGCTGTGTTTCCAGAGGCTCCTTCTCCTCCACTTTGGTGTCATCTACGGGAAGATAGACCCATATTCATTCGCTCATCCCAAAGGTCTGGCCCAGGGGCCTCTCTCTGTCAAGCCCTGGGGACCCAAAGACAAGTGGCAAACATATCTCCTCATCCTCTAAGGGGCTCACCGCCAAGAGGGACTTTAAACAAACCAGCAGCTCCTCCCTCTGTCCTGAGCAGGAGGGTGGGCCCCAGGCCCAGATGCCACTTCCCCACCAAGTCAGGACCCCCTGGAAACACGGGGCAGAGCACTGGAGAAAGTGCGCATTAGGGGCGCCCAGGTGGCCCACCCGGATGAGTGTCCAACTCTTGATTCCAGCCCACAGTTCATGAGGTCGAGCCCAGCATTGGGCTCTCTGCTGGCAGCATGGAGCCTGCTTGAGATTCTCTATCTCCCTCTTTCTCTCTCTGCCCCTCCCCAACTCATGTGCTCGCTCTCTCTCTCTCTCTCTCTCTCTCTCAACTTTTTTTAAAAGGTGTACATTAATACGAGGATGAGTGTTCCAGAATACTCCAGCACCTACAGGTACACGAAGCCTCCAACTGAGCCCCGAAGGCTCCAGGCCAAGCTCTGTGACCACTCTCCTTTCTCCCGGTGGCAGCTGGGGCCACAGGAAGGATTAGGAGAGGGGGTGGGCGGGCGAACCCAGGCTCCCACCCACCAGCGCCCGTCGGGCCTGGAGGTGGCACCCTGGGCAGCTGCGGGAGGCCCAGTGGGGTCCAGGTGGTGCCCCCTAGAGACCAAGGGACACAGGACAGAGCACACGAGCGCCCCAAACCTGGCCTGAAATCGTTGCCATCCCCTCTGCTGTGAATCAAGCTTAGCTCCAGCTTGTCCAGGATCTTCTCCTTCTCAGGAAGCATTTCTTCTGCAAGACAAGGGGTCTGTTGAGCGGGGAGAGGCCCAGGACACGCAGAGGGCACTCCGGGCTGCTGGCTTTCCAACTCCACTTCCGCCACACACAGGACCCCAACCGTCACTTGACTGAGGAGTCCAACAGGTGCCGTCGAGCGGTCCTCTGGGAATGAGGGCACAGACCTCTCCCCCAAGCTGTCAGCCTGCCCCTTCCCTCTCACCCCCCTCCCCGGCAGCACCCCAGCCCCAAACTCCTCGAGGCGCGGCCTCAAAATCCTCCCAACCGCAGTGACAACCAGAAGACTCCAAGTTCTGGCAGCCTGGCAGGCCTTCGATGACACGACACTCTCTTACGAACACCCAGAAATGTCAGGCGAAAATCTATCACCTTGGAAAAACACACAGTGAGCTCCCAAGAAGCAAAGGAAATCGTCGGTGCCATAAACGAACGGAAACTCGAACTCGAGAAGCACAAGGCACGTGGTGAGCGGATGCCGGCAAGAGGCTGGTGGGGGGGGGGGGGGGCGGGGCTGGGCTGCAACTCCAACACCCGGAGGACGAGGCGGCAAGCTCCGAAGACACAGGAACCGGAATCTAACACCCTCTAAAAACACCCTCCAACCGCCGCGCGCTCGGCGAAAGAGAAACTTCCATCCGATGCCTTGTGGCCAAGCTGAGGAAGCCCGGCTCCTGTGGGGGATCCAGGGGCAGAAAGTCTCCAGGGAAGGGACCCAAACCCAACACGAAGTCCCTGCGGGCTATGGAAGCCGAACGGTGCTGCCCAGCAGAGACTGTGCCATGAAGACTGGTCCCAGAGCAGCCAGGCCACCAGCAAGACCACGGGGCCCCGGGGCTTCTGCAAATAGAAGCAGGGACATTCCTGCTCCTCAGGGGACATCGGAGTCCCGTGAGTAGGAAGATGCACCCACCAAAACCCAGAAACCATTAATCCATCCAATAGAAAGAAAGAGAGAGAAAGCAAAGAGTAATGAGCATCTGTAATAAGACAAGTCCAAAAAATAAAGGGAAATTAGAAAAAGCCAGATGAGGGGCGCCTGGGGGGCTCAGTCGGTTAAGCAGCCGGCTTCAGCTCAGGTCATGATCTCACGGTCTGTGAGTTCAAGCCCCGCGTCGGGCTCTGTGCTGACGGCTCAGAGCCTGGAGCCTGCTTCAGATTCTGTGTCTCCCTCTCTCTCTGCCCTTCCCTTGCTCACGCTCTGTCTCTATGTCTCTCAAAAATAAAATTTAAAACAAAAAACGTAAAAAAAAAAAAAAGCCAGATGAAATTCCTAGAAATTAAATACACAGTCATGGGGCCCCTGGGTGGCTCAGTCGGTTAAGCGTCTGACTTCGGCTCAGGTCATGATCTCACAGTTCGTGAGTTTGAGCCTTGAGTCAGCCTCTCTGCTGTCAGCACAGAGCCTGCTTCGGATCCTCTGTCTCCCTCCCTCTCTGCCCCTCCCCTGCTCGTGCGTTCACCCCCTCTCTGTCTCTGTCTCTCTCGAAATAAATAAACATAAAAAATTAAAGTTAAACATTTTCGCTGCAGAAATCGGAGATGCCTTCCAAGACTTCTGAGCCCTGGAGTGCAAGCAGGGCTTGTGATGAGGCCCAGGTGACCTTAAAAGAGGGAAATTCTCAAGGTGGGCCTGACCTCATCACACAAGCCCTTTAAAAAACAGGCTTTCTCAAACCAGTCACGGCACAGGACCTCAGCGATCTGAAGCAGGCGGGGGATTCAGCACCCAAGTGCTATTTGGAAGCTTGAAGATGAAGCGGGCCCCGTGGCAAGGAAGGTGGGCGGCCTCTAGGTGCAGAGAACAACACCCATCTGACAGCCAGCGAGCAAAGGGGGCCTCGGTCCCCCACCCCCAAGTTGCTGAAGGAAGCCGACAACGAGAAGGGGCTGGAAGCAGATTTTTCCCCTAAGCTGCCAGACGGGAACTCGGCCCAGCCATGTCGGTCTTTCGAGAACCCTCAGCAGAGAATCCGGCCGCACCAAGCCAGACTTCTGACCCACAGAACTGTGAGCTCGGAAGTGGGTGCTGTTTTAAGAACTGAGGTTGCGATCGTCTGCTTGGCAGCCATAGAAAATAGTACAAATAGACAAACGGGTGGTATAAAGAAACAAAACAGTCTAAAGGAAACAGTGTAAAGAAAGAAGCGGAAGCTAGATCTCAGTGGAAGCTAGATCTCAAGATGACTCAAAAAGCCTTGCAGAGAGGGGCGCCCGGGTGGCTCAGCCGGTTAAGTGTCTGACTTTGGCTCAGGTCATGATCTCATGGCTCTCGAGTTCGACTCCCATGTTGGGCTTTCCGCTGTCAGTGCAGAGCCTGCTTGGGATCCTCCGTCCCCCTCCCTCTCTCTGCCCCTCCCCAGCACGCTCTCTTTCTCTCTCTCTCAAAAATAAACTTAAAAAAAGAAAAAAAAAAAAAAACCTTGCAGAGAGACAGACAGAGAAGGGAAAGCTACACCAGCCCCTGTCTCTGGCTAACCTTCTACCTGCTTTCTTTGTCACGTCTGCAATCTGCTGTTGAACAAGACCTATTTCTGTCTCCTGCCGGCCGCCTGCCTCCTCCACTAGAATACGAGTTCCACGCGAAGGCTTTGGCTCTTTTGGTTTCCTGCCCGAGTCCCCGGTCTCAGGACGGCGCCCCACACACAACGGGCCTTCAATACATGTTTGCTGGGTGAATGAAGGAATCGGGAAGTAACAGAGACGCCAGGAGAAAAAAAAGCATGATGGGGACAAAGACAATCCACAAAGAATGTGCCCATGACCAGCGAGAGACAGAATACTTGGCTTTAAGAATCACAGTTAGTCACAAGCAAGATAAATAAAAATTTCATCCTAGCAAAAACACACGTATCTTTTCCTTTTTTTTTTTTTTTTTTTTTAAGTAGTCTTCACGCCCAGCACAGAGCCCAATGCAGGGCTTAAACCCACAACCTTGAGATCAGGACCTGAGCTGAGATCAAGAGTCAGAGGGACACTTAACCGACTGAGCCGCCCAGGCGCCCCCACAGACGGAGTAGCTTAAAAGCGGTCTTTCGGTGTTAGGAAAATTAGAAGAGGCAAGTTTCCGACAAAGGAGCATTACCCTGAGAGCAGCCTTCTCAGCACAGGGGAAGCCAAAACACACAGGGAAGAAACATCTTCAAAGTGCTGAGGGAAATCCCCTGTCCCGTCTTGTGCTTTGCTGACTATTATTCAAGAGTAAAGGAGAAAATAATACGCAATGAGAGAATTTTCCATGCACTGAAATCTGCTGAAAGCACCATTAAAGGCAGGACTTTAGGAAGAAAGACAACGAACAAAGCAATGATGAATGAGGAAGCAGACACAAAACTGCTAAGAACGGTCAGATCGAAATAAGGATGAGACATTTAGAAACAAGCGGCACCTGGATGGCTCCATCAGTTAACTGTCTAATTCTTGATTTTGGCTCAGGTCACGACCTCGAGGTTCATGGGTTGGAAACCTGTGCCGGGCTCTGAGCTGACAGTGTGGAGCTCGCTTGGGACTCTCTCCCTCTCCCTCTCTCCCTCTCTCCCCCCTCTGCCCTTCTCTTTCTCTCTCTCTCTCAAAGTAATTAAATAAGCTTTAAAAAAAGATTTAGAAATAAGCATCATAACAAATTTGGGAAATTAAAGCAAATAGAAACTAAAACATTGAGCAGCACGTGGAAGATGGAAAGGGAGTGGAGCTGTCCACCATCCTTCTTTTATGCAGGAGGGATACATGTTAAAAGCTTAAAAGTATCAAATAGGATTGACTATAAACTTTCCGAAGGAGCTGAGGTAGAAACAGGAAATATAAAGAAAATTTTATCAATCCAAGAGACAGCAGGAAAGGGAAAAAAAAAAAAAGCAAGGGTAATATACAGCACAAAATAAGAGAGTAGAAATCCATGCAAATATCTAGCTATTACAATAACTGTAAAGACATCAAACTTGCCAGCTAAAAGATAGAGATTCTATGATTGGACTTAAAATAACAAATCCTGCCATACACTGTTTATATGACGTCATTACAGATCACAGGTAAAGGAAACAAGAAAACTTTTTAAAGTAAAAAAAGGGAAGAAAATGCTTGCCAATCATATATATGATATGAAATCTGTATCGATAAGGAACTCTTAGAACTCAGTAATAAAAAGACAACCCAATTAAAAAATGGGCAAAAGATCTGAACAGACGTTTCTCCAACAAAGATATACAAACGGCAAATAAGCACATGAAAAGAAACTCAACATTCTTTACGCATAAGGGAAATACAAATCAAAACCACTTGAGACACCACCTCTCACGCCCTAGGATGACTATAATCAAAAGACAAGCGGGGCTCCTGGCTGACTTGGATGGTAGAGTTTGCAACTCTCGATCTCAGGATTGTGAGCTCGAGCCCCACGTTGGGTGTAGAGATTACCTAAAAATAAAATCTTAAAAAAAGTGTATTAAAAAAAAAGACAAGCGTTGTCAAAGACACAGAGAAATTGAAACCCTCAGACGTTGCTCATGGGAATGCAAAACGGTGCAGCCACTGGAGAAAACAGTCTGGCAGTTCCTCAAAATATTATACACAGAGCCACCATCCAATCCAGCAGTTTCACCCCTAGGTATATACCCAAGAGAATGGAAACCTATGTCCACACATAAAACTGTACACAAATGTTCACAGCGGCCAAAATTTAAAAACAACCCAAGTGTCCATCAACCAATGAGAATACAATGCAGTATATTTCTACAATAGGATGTTATTCGGCCACAAAAAGGAATGAAGCCCTGATCCACACCACGAAAAGAATGAACCTCAAAAACATTAAGCTGAGTGAGAGAAGCCAGACACAGGAGGGCCTCTGTTTTATGATTCCATTTACCCGAAATGTCCAGAACAGACAAATCCACAGAGACAGAAAGTACATTAGTGATTGCTGGGGTGTTAAGGAGAGAGGGAAATGGGTAGTGAATGCTAATGGACATGGGTTTCTTTTTGGAGTGATGAAAATATTCTAAAATTAGTTGTGCTGATGATTGCAAAACTAAACTCCACGAATATACCAAAATTCACTGACCTGTACACTGTAAATGGGTGAACTGTATTCCAGGTAATTACATCACACAAAGCATATGTGTGTGTGTGTGTATACATGTATTTTTTTAACGTTTTGTTTATTGTTGAGAGAGTATAAGTAAGGGAGGGGCAGAGAGAGAGGGAGACACAGAATCTGAAGTAGACTCCAGGCTCTCAGCTGTCAGCACAGAGCCCGACGTGGGGCTCATACCCACGAACTGTGAGATCACGACCTGAGCCAAAGTCAGATGCTCAACTGACTGAGCCCCCCAGGCGCCCCTACATGTATTTTTTAAGTGAAAGGATAGAAACACATATACCAAATACGCTCTAAACAAAAGTAAGATCCATCCAAATCGGCTTAAATAAACCTTAAAGCAAAAAGTATCAGGAGGGATAAAAGGGTCATTATATAAGGGCACATGTCCCCAGAAAGATATAGAAAACCTAAACCCATATGCACCCGTCAGCCCAGTCTCAAATGATATGAGGCAAACCCTGGCCTTACGAGGAAAAAGGGACGGACCCACAGTCGCAGTGGGAGATTTTAACACAAGTCTCTCAGACTTGATGGATCGAAGCAAACCAAAGCTGAGTAAAGATACAAGGAATTTGAGGGGCACCTGGAGGGCTCAGGCAGATGAGCATCCGACTCTCGATCTCGGCCCAGGTCATGATTTCAAGGTTCGAGCCCCGCATCGGGCTCTGCGCTGCCAGCACAGCTTGGGATCCTCTCCCTCTCTCTCTGCGCCACCCCCATTCTCTCTCTCTAAGTAAATAAACTTTAAAAAAAAAAAAGAAACTTGAACAACATAAGGACCTAATATGTATATTCAGAATCTCACACCCAGTAATTAATAGGCATTCTTACCAAGCTCATGTGACCACTTCCGAATCTGACCGTATTAAGCCAGAAAGCAGGTTTCATGGACATAATATAGAAACTATATTATACGGGCTCATGTGCCCCAACCACGAAGCAACAGACTTAGAAATCACTAATAAAAAGACAGCCCAATAACCGCCCCCCAACTCTGCTTGGTAGGAAAAGCTAAGTCCACTGTAGAGACCCGAGCCCCTGGCTCTGTTCTCCTGTGGATCCTAGCACGCTAGGACAGAGCCCACCCCTCACTCAGAGAGAGCCGAAGCGGAGCAGAGCTTGGCTGAGGCCAGAGACTGCGTGTGGGGGTGGGGGGGGGGGGTGCATGGGAAGCCTCACCTTTTGGCGGCTGCTCTGGGGACAGCGGGGCCTTTTCTGTGTCCTCCAGTCGCTCCTGGCCATCTGAGTTCTCATGCTTGTCCTCGCCCTCCACTCTGTCCAGGGCAGTCGGCAGGGCCTGGGGAGGACAGGCTGGGGATGCTGCGGGGCCTGAGGGCACTGGGCTGGGAACCCGCGCCCTTCCTGGTTCCCGTCCGTGCTCCCAAACTGCTCCCCGAGGCCCAGAGGCCCAAACGTGGAGCCAGAAAGCCTGGGTTTCAGCTGCCCGAGCAAGGGCTGACGAGGTCCCTGGATCCACCCCCCACCCCTTACCCACCAGGGGCCCAGGCCCCAGCATCCTCCACACCTGGGTTTCTGGAGGCTTCTTTGGCTTCTGCACCCCCAGCTCCTTCTCATCCATGTAGCCCAGCTGGGCTTCCATTTTGTCTGAAAGATCAAAGGAAAGATGGGAGACAGTGGGCTGGGGCAGGCGAGGGGTGAGAGGCAGGAAACGGGGCGCCGCGGGGGAGAGCTGGGGCCCGGCCTTCTGGAGGCTCCCTTTGGGCCAGGCACCTCCAGGAGAAAGACAGGGGAGCCAAGTGACCCAGGTGAGCCAGAGACCCCAAGCCAAGCCCACAGACATGGGGGTCCTCGGAGGACCTCGGGGCCCCGAGAGGCCAAAGCCACGGGCTGATGGCACAGGGATGCCCGCAGCAGGGCGGGAAGGTGGGTGGAGGCCGGCCTGGGAGCAGGGACAGCTGCACGCGGTTCCCGCCTTCGGGCTGGTGACAAGCCGCGTGCCTCCCCTTACTGAGCCGATCCTGACCCGCTGCCAAGCGCTCAGAGTAGCGCCAGGAGGTGGCCGCTATCCGGGCCCGAGTCACAAGTGAGAAAATGGGGCTCACACAGGACCAGGCGCGTCCACCTCCAGACGGCACACGTGTGCCCAGGAGCAGCACGTATGTCCTTGGAGGCACTGAGCCTCTCGGGGATTCACACGCCACCCGGGCCTAGGTAGGTCACGGCCGGGCCTTCGAGGTCCGTGGAGGGAAAACGTCACTTTGCCCAAGAAAACACATGGATCTCCAAACGACACTCGAAGACAAACAACCCATTAACAAAGAGCAAGGGATCTGAAGAGATTTCGCCCGAGAAGACCCACGAATGGCCCCGAAGCCCGTGAAAAGATTCTCAACATATTCAGCTGTCAGAGAGTCGCAGATGGAAACCATGGGGAGACGCCCCTCGGCACCCACGGGACAGCCACAGGCAAAACGTCAGACGACAGATGTTTGCGGGGGAGGAGGGGAAACCGGGACGCGTCACACGGTTGCTGGTGAGAACGTAAAACGGTGCGGCCACCGTGAAAAGGCCCGGCAGTTCTCAGGATGTTAGGCCACGTGGCCCAGCAACGCCTCTCCTAGCCACGCTGCCAGCCACGTGACTCGCGGCATCCCCGACCTTATTCACCGTGGCCCCCAAGTCCACCAGCTGACAGACGCACAAACACGAACGTGGCAATCCACACAACGGGATGTTACTCGGCCCAACAAGGGGGGAGGCGTGACGCGCCCTACGACGGGGATGAAACTCAGAAACACACTAGAGCGGGGGCGCCTGGGGGGGCTCAGTCGGCGAAGCGTCCGACTTCGGCTCAGGTCACAACCTCACTGTTCATGAGTTCGAGTCCCGCATCGGGCTCTGTGCTGACAGCTGGGAGCCTGGAGCCTGCTTCCGATTCTGTGTCTTCCTCTCTCTCTGCCCCTCCCTGCTCATGCTCTGTCTCTCTCTCTCTCTCTCTCTCTCTCTCAGAAATAAATAAACATTAAAAACAAAATTTTTTTTAACGCACTAGAGAATGAGGCTGGACACAAAAGGCCACAAATTATATGGTTTCATGCACGTGGAATGTCCAGAACAGACAAATCCACAGAGTAGATTAGTTGCTGCCAGGGGCTCGGAGGAGAAGCGACGAGGAATGACTGCTGACGGGTACGTGATCCTCACGGGGGGATGAAAGTGCTCTAGAATCAGAGGCGATTCACCCCTGCGAATACACGAGAAACTGCGGAATGGTAAGGTTTGCAAGCCCGAACGCTGCGGTGCGTGGACATTCGTCAGAGGTAAGCTCTCAGGAGGATGTGGCTCCTGCAGCCGGGACGTGCGGCGGGGAGGGAGGCTGCGCGGGGCCCCCGGCGTCTCCTGGGGCCTTGCCACCTCCCGTGACCCAGGTGCCCTCCCCCGCACGTCGGAGCCCAGACCTGGCAGGCCCTGGGGGGCCGGCGGGAGGTGGGCAGGGCTGGCGGGCACTGGCGTGTTGGGGTCCGAGGAGACGACCTCGCTGGGCTTCTTGCTCTCGGGCCCCTCGGGGATCAAGTCCGGGGTGCTGTACTTCCCGTTAACGTGCTCGAACTCCTGAACCTGAGGCAGGAGACGGCCAAGGAGAGAGGGAGGGGGTCTCAGCCCAGACCTCAGGGCCTCAGGGCGGGCCGGAGGGACACGGGGTGTCCCGGGCTTGGGATGAATGCCACCTCCCGGCCGAGGCCGGCCAAGCCAAATGCACCACTGACCCCGATGCCAGGCCCCACCCCCACCCCAGTGTGCGCTCTGCCCCGCCACCCACATCCCACCCCCTGCCTTACCATCCCCCCACCCCGGACAGGCGTTCAGAGGGGTCCCTCTAGCCTGACTCAGTACCCAGAGCCAAGCACTTGCCCTCTGCCCGCTGTCCCCACCGGGGGCACACGAGGGCCATGGGGGGGCCTGCCAGGAAAGGCCCGGGCAAGGCTTACTCACCCACCTTCTTCCTAACTAGTGACATGACCCCGATGCGCGTGAGCACGTGCTGCCTCGAGAGGCCCTCACGGGGCACGCCGTCCGCGAAGGTCTCTGCACCGTCAGCCCCCGGCTCACACAGGTGCCGCATGAAGAGGGACACATAGGCTCTGGGGTAGGGGGGACTGGGGCTCAGGGAGTGAGGGGCCAGCGAGGACCCTCTGAGAGGGCTGGCAGGACCCCCAGGAAACCACCCCCCCGGGCCGGAACCATCTCCGTCAACTGCCTCCCAGCCAGGCCTGCCGGGTCAGGCCCCCAGGGAAGGAAGGATGGGTGGGGGGCCTCCCCCAGGTGGGAGCCCCCTACAGAAGCCCTTGCCCTGGATCTGGTCTAGCGGAGGCGGCTGGTCAGGGTCTTCTGCGCATGAGCCCTGCCCACCCGAAGGCCAGACAACAGGAATCCTCCCAACAGTAAGCCCGGGGCAGGGGGGGCGGGGGGCGGGGGTAGAGGGCACAAACGAGGCCCGTTGGGCAGGCTCCCGCTCTGGGGTGGGCAGCCACGCCCTGGGCCGCCACCTCAGCCCCTTTACCTGAATTCCTTCTCGCTCTTCCCTCGAAGGTCCCGCACCAGCCAGTGGGAGTTGAAGGCGTCCTGGGGGGGCATGCCCCAGCGCATGATGGCGTTCAGGAAGGCCTTGCGCTGCCGGGCGTTGAAGCCCAGCACCTGCGCAGGCGGGAGGGGGGCGGAGGAGCAGAGATTTCAGGAACGGGCAGACAGGCGTATGGAAGAGGAGGTGGGGAGAGGCACAGGGGAGGCAGGACCCAGAGAACCCAGGGGTCTGTCCTGGCCCCACCCCTACTTGGCTGTGACCCGGGGCAGGCCCCTCGCCCCCTGCCTCCACCCCTACTCCACACCCCCAGAGGCCCAGCAGGGATGAGGTCTTTGTTCTGAGAAGGGAAAAGGGAAGCTGGGAAAGGGGGGGGGCAGGCGGGCCCCACCTCGATATTGCCACCCACACGGGCGAGAAGAGGTGGCAATGGCTTGTCCCTGTCGCTCTTCAGTTGCCTCCTGGATTGCCGCCGCCCACCTGGGAAGCAGACCCACGGCCACACCTCACCGGAGCCCCGGGGTGTGTCGACCCCCCACGTCCCTTCCACCGGCTCGCCCCAGGACAGCAGAACCCCTCAGGACCTCCTCCAAAAAGTGGAGGACTGTCCTGGTGTCCCCAGGGGACCCCAGGCCGACCAACAGCTCCCTGACACATGTCGGGGCCCCAGTCCAGGGTCACCAGTCCTGAGACTCACTCTGCCCTTCCGGCCTTTCCTCAAAGTCCTCGTCCTCGTCCTCGGAGCCGATAGAATATTCGGACTGGTTATCCGACAGCTCGTCCTGCCACTCTGTGAGGGGCCATGAGCAGAGGCACAGAGTGAGCCCCCCACACCTCCAGCCATGCCAAGCCCCCAAACCCCAGCCCAGGGGTGAGGGGCAGGGCGTACTCCCTGTGAGCTCACTGGACCCCACAGCCCTGCGCTATATCCGAAGGCATTACACCATCATCATCCCTCTCTTACAGATGGGGAAACTGAGGCTTCGCCAAGGTCACACCAGGAGCACCGGTGAAGTCACTGGACCGCTAGCCACCAGCTTCCCAAACAGCCAGCACCCACCCCTGCTCCCTGTCCCCCCTTTCCCCAAGATCCCACACACACTGCCCTCCAGCCAGTCCTCTGACCCCACCCCCACCCCCGCACTCTCGGCGCCCACGGGCTTCCCGCGCGCTCAGGCCACGCACCCTGGTCCTCCTGCGAGGCGTCGTTGTAGTTGACCTGCTTGCGAATACGCTTGCCCTTGCCGAGGTTCCGGGCCAGGTCCTCCTGCTGCTGCTCGTAGTGGTGCCTCAGCAGCTTCTCCCAGTAGTCGGGGTCCACGTTCTCCTCCTGCTTGATGATCTCCCGCTCCACCTCCTCCTGGACACAGGCACAGGGGCCGGGTGAGGGCAGGACCCACAGGCACAGGCCCGGATGCTCGGGGGCGGGGCCAAGAGCGGGCGCCCCTGCCCGGGGAGCCTCCTGCAGCCTCCGCCACACCTCACCCTCTAAGCCCAAGGATGAGTCGGAAAGGAGTAGGCAGGACGCCAGCTCAATCACCCCAGCCCCAAATGGTCTTCTTCCTGCCCCTGACATGGTCATTCTTTCGTTCGTTCGTTCGTTCATTCATTCGTTCATTCATTCCGTAAGTATTTCCTGGCCTTGTGCCAGGCACTGGGGTACAGAAGTGAATAAGCCCTAGCCCTGCCCTCAGGAGGCTCCCGTGTTTCCTGAAGGATAATTAGCATGCAGGGTCTGCATGAAGGGTGGAAGGAGCCGCGGCGGGGGCGGGGCCGTGGCAGGGGCGGGGCCGCGGACTTACCACGCCGTCCTCCTCGCGCACCACGTACTGCGCCACCTTGAAGGAGCTCAGGTATTCATTCATATTCTGCAGCTCCGTGTCGTCCGTGGCGTCCTGGTTTCTGTCCAGCAGCTTGGAGATAGCCGCATCGTCATAGTGGATCACACTGCTGTCCTCCACGTCCTTGTTGTCGCCTGGGGGCAGACAGGGTGCAGAGTGAAGGGACAGATGGGAGTGCCCAGGTCCAAGCGTGGGGACACCGCGGGAACAGACTCCAGCAGGGGGCCTCAGCGGAGGGGCATGGTAACCAGAGAGCAGAACCAGCACCGTATCGGCCCCGCTGCCTGCCTACCCGACAGTCCGCGGGCACCCAAGTGAGGGGCCAGTGGGTGTCAGGGGCCCGACAAAACCCAGAAAGAGGTGGCAGGGTGGGGAGACACCCTTCCTCTCCAGGGACGGCCACTCGAAACACAGGAGGGGCTGGGAGCTAGGCTGACTTAGCCCCTACCTGGCGGGGTACTGCCATGCTTTTTCTTGGCGCTGGCAGCCAGGGCTCCCCCTTTAGAGGACTGGACATCCGGGATGGGCGTGACAGGCCTCTGGCCCTGAGACATCATGCCTGTAGGACAGAATCAGAGGGATCGCAGGGCTGGGCGCAGTGCCTAGAGATGCCGCCCTAGCCCTCCCCCCATCCGACCCCCTCCCCGTGGTAGGAGACAGGGAGCAGGGGACAGAGGCTACGGGCCGCATGGAGTGGCACCCCCCACCCTCTAGCCGCCCGAGACGCCCACCCTCCACGTCATCCTTGAAGAGCTCCTCGGTGCCGAACTTGAGGATGTCGTCCAGCTCCTGCTTGGTCATGGAGCCGGACTTGGAGCCGAGGCCGGGCCGCACCACCAGGTGCGTGAGCATCATCTTGCGCTTGGCCACCTGCGTGATGCGCTCCTCCACCGAGGCCCGGGTCACGAAGCGGTAGATCATCACCTTCTTGTTCTGCCCGATGCGGTGGGCACGGCTGAAGGCCTGGGGGCAAGCGGCAGCTCAGTGCTCCCGGCACAGGGCACAGCCGAGGGCAGGGGGACGCAGGGCGCGGCACCGCGAGGTGGGAGGGGCGTGCACGCTTGCTCGTGGGCATGTTCTGCATGGACCGGGCTCTGTGGGACCGCATGGAGATGTGCTCGCTTCCTGACCGTGGGTGGTCTCTGGTGGGCCTGGGTGCCCGCATCTGTGCGGTGGCAGGTGGGCAGGGGCGTGTGCGAGGGGCAGCGGAGCCCGTGTCTGGCTGTACCAAAGCCACACAGAGCTCTGACGGCAGTCCTGGGGAGGTGGGGTTGCACCTCCCCTGAAGCGAGCCGCTGGTGACTGCAGGAGCTCCTGTTGGAGACACACGGCCCCCTTGGGAAGGCAGCGAGGCCAGGAAACTGCCCAGTATGGGATGAGGATGTGCCCGGGGCTCTGTGCGTTGTGTCTGCACAATGTGACCCTAGTGTGATTATCTGTGTGGGTGACTCTGCGTAGCCGCACACACGTGTGCATGAGACATGAGTTTGTGTGTGCCCCTAAGGCTATGTACTCAGTGTGTCCATCCCTGCCCCAGGTGGGGTAGCCAGGGACAAGAGTGTGTCTTAGCTCCCACACCCCTACCCACCTCAGCCCTCCCATCCTTCCTCAACAGCCCACTTGCCCCTCCCTCCATCACTTCTCCCACAGGCTTGTCCCCCCATATTTCCCTGGTTTCCCCCCAAACTGGCACCCTCTGGGTCCAAGGACTCCCTCTTCCTGACTCCCTAACTAGGGGTGATCAGCCACACAGACTGCTGTGTGTCCTTGGGCACGTCACCTGCCCTCTCTGGGCGTTTCCTCTTTTGTACGGTGAGGGAGCTGGAGGGGCAGGGCATAGCCTCCACTCACCTCCCGGGTCCCCTCTTGGGGCTGGGATTCCATGAGGTTGGCCCGGGGTGGGGGGGGTGACACCCGGACACACAGTCTGAGGGGGAGGGGTGGAAAGCCCACAGAACCAGCAGCGGCAAGGGGGCTCTCTGAGAGAGTTGCAGTGTCAGGGCCACAGACCTGGATGTCATTGTGTGGATTCCAATCCGAGTCGTAGATGATGACCGTATCTGCTGTAGCCAGGTTGATGCCCAGGCCACCCGCCCGGGTCGACAGGAGGAAGCAGAATTGCTGGGCCCCGGGGGCTGAGGAAGAGAGGCAGGTGCCCAGTGGGGTCAGTGAGGGGCTGCCCAGAGAGGTGAGGGTGGGGACGGGTGGACAGCGGACAGGAGGGCTAGAGAGGATGAGAGAGGGGGGCGGGGGTGCTGGGACACGGTGGCCCCATCACAGATGACATCAGCCGCAGCTGTGTTCAGGGTAGCTGGAGGAGGCCCGGGGCCCAGGGTGGAGACAGAGCAGCCCCCTTGGGCCCCGCTTAGCCCCCAGCTGTGCTCTGAGTCCTGACCCTACCAGAGGGAGCCAGAGCGAGAAGGAAGTTATGTTCAAAGCCTAGATGAGCAAAGACCAAACTACAGATAGCTGGCGAACACGGGTAGAGCCCCTGAGAAGGGTCGGCCCCGGACAGCTTAATCGTTTATGCTGTCCGGGCTTTGCCTGGTCCATGATGCTGTCGGCGTGGCCAGGGAACACTCGGGTCACAGCGCTAGGGCCCCGGCCGCCCCCCCAGGCAGCCCCCACTGTTTCAAGACAGCTGGTTCGCAGGCCCCGCTGGGCCCTTCGTAAGTGACCTGGGACTGCAGGTGCGCCCACGAGAGCTGCAAGCAGGTACCCGATCCTCCCAGGGCCTCAGGTACTCCCACTTCCGTCTAGATCTTGCAACTCTGTACTCGCTTCACCTCAAACACGAGTGGACAGGAACCCCTGCCCTGGGCGATCGGGCCGTGGGGCCCCAGCCCTGTTCTGAGGGTGGAGGCCAGGGGAGGGCCGCGAGCCCCAGGGAAACAGCTCACCATCGCTGCTGCAAACCTTGCCACTATAAAGGGGCGCTTGGTTCACCTGACCCCTCCCCCACTCCTGAGGTCTCCTTCCCGGCCCAGCAAGTTCTGACCACCTCTTCCCGGGCCAGGAAGAAAGTGCATTGGGAGTTTGGGTATGTAGGGCTCTGCTTCTTCCTCTCTGCCTCTAGGGAGCCGCCCGCAGGGAGCAGGTGCTCAGCTCCACCCCTCCCATGGTCTGTCCTAGGGCGGCAGCCTCTGTCCCGCACAGCTTGTAACTAGTGGTTTAGCTGGTGTATCGGAAGCCCACAGGTGCCGGCCAGACCCTCAGCGCCAGCTTCATTTAGTAACAGAGGTGGTACTTTCCTCTCTGTCTTTCTCTTTGTCTGGGTCTCAGTTCCAAACAGGTGTTCCCTACGGGGCCCTCAGCACCCCAGCAGGGCCCCCAGAGGTTCCATGGAATTCATTCCTTTTAGCATTTAAAAGGGGCAGCTGTTAGGACTTAGAGACCCATCTGCTTTCTTCAGCCACTTGAGGGGAAACTAATCTGAACAGTTGGGTGGCCTGGCTGAGATCCCAGCCTGGGAGGAAAGGTGGGTATGGGGTCCTAGTCAAGAATGCCCGGGTGAGGGCAGGAGTACCGTTGAATCTGTCGATCGCCTCTTGCCGGAGGCCCCCGGTGATGCCGCCATCGATCCGCTCATACTTGTAGCCCTCATACTCCAGGAAGTCCTCCAGAAGGTCCAGCATCTTCGTCATCTGCAGGGGACATGATATGCCTGAGGGGCCGCCCCAGAGCAAGGCACCCCATGGGGCCACGGGCAAGGTCCCCATGATAGTTCGGGGAAGACAGAGCAGCCTGCTGAGTGGGGAGACAAGTGGGACCCAGGCAGACCTGACGCGGGGCTCTCTGGAGAATAATGCAGCCTCCGGCCTTGACCCCCACAGCCACTGCATCCCCCACGCCAGCCCCACAGCCATCTGCCTAAAGCACGGCTCCGAGCAGCCCTGCTCCTACCTCACAGAACTAAGCCTCAGCTCCTCAGCCTAGCATTCCAGGCTGGCAAGACTCGGTGCCGTCCATATGGGCTTCATTTCTCAATGCTTCCTTCCATCATACCCCCCAACCCCCCAAAAGACTTGGCCTCTCCTCCCGGAATGCCCACCCCCTTACTGCCTAGGGAACTCAAACAGCACTTCTTCTGTGAGGTCTTCCCTGATTGCACTGCTCCCTAGAAGAAGAGGAAAGCAGTCCCTTCTGGGCTCCCATCACCCTGTGCGTCTCCCTTCATTCTTGAGAGATAGTTGAGCTGGGTATAAAATGATCTATTCCCGCAGGGTCCTGAAGATTTTGCAACTCTCTCCTGCCACCTGTTGTTGCCAATGAGAAGCCTAAGGACAGTCTGATCATCATTCCTTCGTAGGTACTAGGTGTGAAGTGCTGTGCTTTCCCTGTGATGTGCCCTAGGGATTCATTTATTTATATTTATCTTGCTCGGCACTCCACAGTATGTTTCCGACCTGAGACCTCACGTCTTTCCCCAGGTCTGCAAACTCTCACGGAATCCGGCTTCTTCGCCGTTTTCTCTACTTCGTCTTCTGCAACTCCTGTTAGATGACTACTGGAGCCTCTCAAGGTGCCCCCCACCCCCGCAATTTCTCGTTTCTGATCTTTGTCTCGCTCTGCTGCGTTCTGGGGAGATTCCTCAGCGCCAGGTCCCGTTCATCAGCACCGCCTTCGCCAGAGCTGAGAGTTTATCCAGGCTGTTGAAATGTTTTATTTCAGTTCCATGCAGATCCTTTTCCTATCCAATTATTCTCGTTTCATTTCTTCCTGCCTGTGCTCCACTGATTTCTTCTTGATTTACGGATGTTACTCCAGTAATTTTGAGGATCCTACACGTTTGTCTGAAGTCTTTTCAGGCTCTTCTATTATTCTTTCTGTTTGGAGTCTATGTACTGTTTTGTGGGATGTCTTAATATCCAGCTTTGTCATGAGGTTTGGAAAGTGGGGTTTGTGGGCCCGTTCTAGGTGGGCTCTGTCTCTGTCCCTTCCCTCTGTGCACACTTCTAGGAGTTGTGCGATCCCTTCTCCTTGGTCCCAGAATCATACCTTATGCTGGCAGGGGGTTGGGGGCGTTGTGGATCCAGTCTCCAAGCCGGACCACAGTCTCAGCCTTGGTCGGATTTCCCCCCAAATCTCTGGGCCTCCTGCGGGCCCGTGGTGGGGTCGGGAGCCGCAGGCAGGAGCAGCTGTCACCGGCTGATTTTAGACTTTAGTACACAGAGGAGCAACATCCTCCTCTCTGGCTTTGAGTAAGAAGCCTGGCTCGGTCCCAGAATAGGGGAGCATTTTTAGCACCAGGACCCCGCAGGACCACTGCTGTGACTTCCGTCACAGAGACGACCCTGGAACTAAATGTCTCTTTACCTCCAGCGCCCACACTAGACTGGGAGTGTCTCAAGGACTGGGACTGGCCCCGTGCCTCGCACGGAGCCTGACGGAGGGCAGATGAGAACAGAGGGGTGAAGGAACAAGGGGAGCACAGACCAGCAGACTTCCGAGGCTGCACAGCCTGTCTCTGACCACCCAAAAGGCGGTGGTAACAAGTGCCATCTCAGGATAAGCTGGAGAGGGCCTCCTGCCCACATGCAGGCTCTGCCCGAACCAGCCCCAGGGCCCCTCTGTGACAAGTCAGGCTGCAGGGGTGAGGGCCGGGGGCTGTCGTCCCGGCCTGGACACCAGAGAAGGCTCCACTGCTTCAGGCAGGGGCAGGCCGGAAGGGGCAGGTGGTGGGGAAGACGCAGGGTTTTACAGCCAATGTGCCTGGAGCGCCTAGAGCTTGGCACCCAGCCAGCTTTCTGGGCCGTGCCCGGCCAGGGCGCACACGGATGACCTTTGACACGCAGTCCACAGGGGAAGAGCACCAGGCCTGGAGGGCTGCGGGCAGGCGGTGCCCTCGGCTGGCAGGGGTGCCCTCTGCAGGGTGTGGAGCGGGGGCTGCGGGGGGGGGGGGGCGCAGGGGCGTCAGCTCACCTGGGAGAAGATCAGCACACGGTGCCCTTCGTCCCTCAGTTTCTTGAGCATCTTCTGCAGCAGCATGAGCTTGCCCGAGGACTTGACCAGGGAGCTGCCGTCGTAGGAGCCGTTGGGCAAGACGGGGGCCTCCTGTAGACGCGGCAGAAGGCAGGGCATTGGGGGGCTTCCCCTCTCCTCTCTGGTTCTGCACCAAAGAGGCCCCGGGCGGAGGGGGGCATGGACAGGGGCCCAGTATGTGTGCTGAGCACAAAGCCCAAGCCGGGGTGGGGCCAGGCAGACAGGCCACGCATCCCACGGGGCCCCTCTGGGCACACAGCACTCCCAGGCAGAGCCCTTCGTCTCCCCCTGCTGGCACTCCACCAGCACACTGGAGACATCAGCGAACAGGCGGACGACAGGGTCTTAAGCTAAGCCGGCCTTCCCAGAAGGAATTATGCCTGGTCTCTGTGGTCACGGTAGGGCGCGTCCCGGCAGGGCCAAGCCCTGTACTCCAGCTGGGCAGGACGTCAGCCCGAGGGCCCCCGCCGTGCCAGGGGGGTGAGAGCGATCTGGGGTCGCCTCACTCTGCACGTGTCTGGCTGTTCGGGGGCAGGAGGTAGACACCGCGGAGGGTTTCGGTAAGAACCAGAATAGTAGTGACTGTGACGACAGGAACGGCCATGCTGGGCTCTCTCTGAGGGTACGTTACGTGCGCTTTCTCAGCCGGCCCTCAACCTTTCAATGCTGTTATTGTCTCATTTCATAGAAGACAAAGCTGAGGCTCGGAGAAGGACCACTGGCTTTCCTGAGACCACAGGGCTGGAGCCGGTGCCTGACCCGGGGTCCAGTCTCTCACATTGGGGCTACCTGGGGCCCCACACAGGCCTTCCTGACTCCTCGGGTGACCGAGTGCAACCAGATCAGCCTCAGGGGACTGGAGGGGACCTCGGGGTGCCCCGATGCCCCCCATTACTTTATGGTCACAAGGACGGGCCAAGGGAAGGAGAGGGCCTGCAACGGAGGGAGGTGAGAAAGTAACAGGACCACATCACCTATGAGCCCTCACACGTGGGGAGGGCTGGGGGCTGAGGGCGCCACGGCAGCCACGGACGCTCACCACGACGGGCAAAGGGAGCCTACCGCGGCAGCCTCGGGCCCTTACCGTGGGGGTCATGGGCACCCACTACAGGGGCCACAGGGCGGCCATGGGGACCTACCACGGCAGCCACAGGGAAGAGGTAGGGGTGGTTGCAACACTTCTTCAGGTCCATCATGATGTTGAGCAGCGACACCTGGTTCCCGCCCCCCTTGGAGTTCAGTGCCTCGAAGTTCCGCGTGAGGATGAACTTGTAGTACTTCCTGCAGCAGGGCAAGGAAGAAAGGCGGGCTGGACTCCGGGGCCACCCCAGCCTCTGAGAGGACACTCTCTGCTGCGCAGGGAGACAGCGCCGCTGACCGAGCACCACTTACAGAGAGAGCAGGGGAGCCCTGCGAGGTGAAGCCCCAGCCCCGAGCCACTCAGCAAGTTACTGGGGACATCGAGAGGCAGCCCCAGGCAGCCCCAACCCAGGCCTTCGAAAGAGGTCGAAGAAGGAAGCACGTGCAAAAGGTGAGTCGAGGCCTCAGTGGGGCCGGAGAGCCTGCCCACCACCCAGGGAAGCAGTGCAGGAAAGCTCTGGGAGAAGACAAGCCCAGGGGGCATGAGGCAGGCCGCTCTGTGGCGGGGTCCCCAACAGGCTGAGCGTCCACTCACTTCTGCATCTGGCTCAGCTCCACACGAACGATCAGCTCGGTCTTGGCCGGCATGTTCTTGAACACATCGGCCTTGAGCCGCCTCAGCATGTGTGGCCCCAGCAGATCATGTAGCTTCTTGATCTGGTCTTCCTTGGAGATATCGGCGAACTCCTCCAGGAAGCCCTCCAGATTGCTGCAGGAAAGAACTGGGATGAGAGCCAGGAGCAGCGGACGGGAACAGGCCAAAGCCCTCTGCAGAGGGAGCCAGGATTGGGGTGGGGGACCATAGGATCACAGGGCAGGCCGGGAGCCTTAGTGGGCCTGGGAGCCTTAGCCCTGCCTTAAGTGTCCCTTCAGTGTCCACCTAGTATAGCTCGGCCACATAGGATACCTTCCTCTCCACAAAGCTGTCCTAGAGAGGAAGTCTCTAGGACTTTTACCCATGTTACAGAAAAGGAAACTGAGGCCGATGGGGGCCTAAGGTTGTATGGTCCAGCCTGCCCTCCAATCTATATCTCCTGATTCTGAAGTCAGCACTCTCCACCCTGAACCCCCCATTCTGAGCCGGAAAAGGTGCAGGTGAAAACAAAGAGGCCGAGGAAGGAGAGCCCAGGACCCCCACTGGCAGGGGCTCTGTGTTCGCCCCATATCCACCACTACTCCCAGCCTTCTGCCCTCATCACTGTCACCCAGGTGGTCACGTAGGTGTTAGTGGAGGGGGAGGAACGAGCCGGGGCATGGGGGGCAAGGACAGAAGCCTCAGAGGACCCCCGGGGGGGGGGTCTCCTAGGGCAGAGCCGAAGAACAGCCACGATATTCAGGGCAGCTCATGTCTACTGAACACTCTGCACACACCGGGGCCGCGACCCCTCCCGCACAGGTCATGGGGGGCAGGCACTGCTAATGCTCCCATTTTAGTGACAAGGAAGCTGAGCTCCAGCTAACACTGCAGCGGTCTTGCCTGGCTGCCCGCCTCCCCGGCCACACCCCCTCCCTGACTGCTCGCTTCCCCGGCCACACCCCCCAGACCACACCCCCTCCCCGGCCACACCCCCTCCCTGACTGCCCACCTTCCCGGCCACACTCCCTGCCTGACTCCCCGCTTCCCCGGCCACACCCCCAGACCACACCCCCTCCCCGGCCACACCTCCTCCCTGACTGCCCACCTCCCCGGCCACACCCCCTGCCTGACTGCCCGCTTCCCCGGCCACATCCCCCCGAGGCCACACCCCCTCCCCGGCCACACCCCTCCCTGACTGCCCACCTCCCCGGCCACACCCCCTCCCTGATTGCCCGCCTCCCCGGCCACACCCCCCAGGCCACACCCCCTCCCCGGCCACACCCCCTGGCTCACTTGAACCGCTCCGGAGTCAGGAAGTTGAGGAGGTGGAAGAGCTCCTCCAGGTTGTTCTGAAGCGGGGTCCCCGTCAGCAGCAGCTTGTAATCGATCTTGTAGCTGTTCAAGACCCTGAAGAACTTTGGAGAGGAAGCGGCCAGTCAGGGGGAGCAGGGCGGCCAGCCGGTACCCCTCCCTCCCCATCCTCCCCCCTCCCCCCCCCTCCGGGGCCACTCCAGGGGCGGGGGGCCAGCAGCGAACACCGCCTACCTTGGACTGGTTGTTCTTGAGCCGGTGGGCCTCGTCCACCACAAGGCAGGCCCACTCGATGGAGCCCAGGATGGCCTGGTCGATGGTGATGAGCTCGTAGGAGGTGAGCAGAACGTGGAATTTGATCTGCACTTCTTTCTGGAGGGGAAGAGGAGCGTCTGGGAGGGGAGCAGGTAGGCTCTCCAGAGATCAGGAGGGGTGGACAGGACTCCCGAGGGCCCAGGGAGGCCCTGGGACGGACAGGAAGGGCCTCACGAGCCGCTCCCCCTACGCTGTCACTGTCCCCATTTACAGCTCCCGGGATCTCAGCCTAGATAAGTTCGCCCTGGTCCCCAGAGCCAGGATTCAAACAGAGAAGCGATCCCTGCACGTGAGGTTAAATGCTCTGCAGCTGCTGATTTGTTTTTGAAGTTTTATTTTATTTTGAGAGACAGAGAGAGTGGGGCAGGGGCAGAGAGGAGCGACAGGAGGTTCCGAAGCAGGCTCTCCACGCTGACAGCAGTCAGCGGACACAGGGCTCAAACTCACCAACCAAGAGACCACGACCCGAGCCCGAAGTTGGACATTCAACCGATGGAGCCGCCCCCGCGCCCCCACGCACCCCCACAGACTTGAAATCCTCAGTAATTACATTGCTGAATTTGTGTTTCGCAAGAGAAGACCTGTGGAATGATGGAGCCCCCTGCTCCCCTGTCCCCTCCCAGCAAACAGCGATGCCTCACACCCTCGTGGGGGCCAGGCCTGGGCATAGGGGGCATTCACCCCGAGAGTAGCCCCGTGCCAAGGGAACAGGACATTAAATAGCCAATGAAAACCACTACCCGGAGGTGGAAAGAGAGCCTACGCAGGGGCCCTGCATCTTCAGTCTCCACGGGGGGCCCCGCACAGGAGGTAGCCGGTCCTGGCCAATCCAAGCCCAGCTCTCCCAGCGACCGATGTCCCTTGGGAAGGGACCAGAGAGGGGCAGAGGGGCATCTCACGGCTCTGCCGTAGGTGGTCCCTGGGTTTGCAGCCAGCCCTGCCCGTTCCAGCTAGACCCCAGTCAGGTTAATTAGCGTCCTGAGCCTCAGTCTCCCCTGAGAGCCTGCCTGCGTGAGGAACCCCATGAGAATCGAGAGGGCAAAAGCTGTTCCTTAAAATAATTTACGCATGGAATCACCACCATGGAATCACCACGGTCCAATAATTCCGCTTCTGGGTACAGACCCGAAGACCCAACAGAAGGGAAGCAGAGACTTGGAGTAAATGTTGGCACATCGATGTTTCTAGCATTTTTCACAAGAGCCAAAAGGTTTGGAAACCCCCCAAGGGCCTGGACGGGTGGGAGAATAAAGGAGATGCAGTTTGCCGATGGAGTGCTCTTCCGTCTGAGAAGAGAGGACATTCTGGGGGCGCCTGGGGGGCTCAGGCACTTGGCGTCCAGCCTTTGATCTCAGCTCAGGTCATGATCTCACGGTTCAGTTCGTGGAATTAAGCCCTGAGTCGGGCTCTGTGCTGACAGCTCGTAGCCTGCTTGGGATTCTCTCCCTCTCTCTGCCCCTCCCCTGCTCACGCACACTCTCTCTCTCTCTCTCTCAAAATAAATAAATAAACATTAAAAAAAAGAAGGGAGGACATCCTGACCCGGGTTACGACAGGGGTGAGATTGAGGATATGCTAAGCGATATAAGCCCGTCACAGAAAGGCCTACACTCTGCTATTCCACTCTCTTACTGAGAGTCAGAAATCACAGGGTGGGCGCCACGGGCTGGGCAGGGGGAGGGGGACACTACCTGATGGGGACCGAGTTTTGGTTCTGCAAATGGTTGCCCAACGGCGTGGGTGTACCCGTTGCCCCCGAACTGCACGCTTCAAGATGGTCACGACGGTCAATTTTACGTATGTGTCCTTTACCCCAATTTGTTTTAAGTAGGCTCCACGCTGAGCTCCAACGTGGGGCTGAAACTCACAACCCTGAGATCGAGGCCCGAGCTGAGATCAAGAGTCAGACGCTTAACCAACTGAGCCAGCCAGGTGCCCTCCCATAATTTTAAAAAATAAAATGAGGGGCGCCTGGGTGGCTCAGTCGGTAAGTGGCCGACTTCGGCTCAGGTCATGATCTCACAGTCTGTGAGTTCGAGCCCCACGTCAGGCTCTGTGCTGACAGCTCAGAGCCTGGAGCCTGCTTCAGATTCTGTGTCTCCCTCTCTCTCTCTGCCCTTCCCCTGCTCACTCTCTGTCTCTATGTCTCTCAAAAAGAAATAAACGTTGAAAAAAATAAATAAATAAATAAAATAAAATGAAAGAGATGAGTCCGAAGAGTGCCTAGCACGGCACAGGACCCCGGCGTGAGCTCAGGAGTTTTCTGTGACTAACTGGCCCACGGGCCCATCACCTGAGTCATCCATCCCCTCATTCAGCAAATAGTTACTGGGCCTCCCCGGGGGCCCCAGCGGCTCCAAGATGCTGCCGCAGGCTGGAGTAGGACCCTACCCCCCACCACCCTGGGATCCCGGGAGGGGAGCCCCAGCCCCCAGCGTGAGTGCTGACACTGGTCGAGGGCCTAGCATGCGCCATGCGCTGTTCTGAGAGCTCTTCGAAGTGCGGTCTGGGGACCAGAGGCCTCCACACCTCCTGGGACTTCGTCAGAAATGCAGAGTCTCAGGCCCCACTCCCGAGCTGCTGGATCAGAACCTGCCCTGCAGCAAGAGCCCTCACCATCAAGTGTGAGAGGCCCTGCCCTGCTCCCTCGGCCACATCCTTCATGACTCTGCGGGGTCTCTGAACTCATCCTGCTGAGAAGGATCTGAGACACGGAGAGGTCCCCCAGCTGGTGTACTAGGTTGAATCGTGTTCCCCCCAAAATCCAGGTCACCTAGCACCTCGGAATGTGACCCTTCCAGGAACTAGGGTCTTTGCAGGCATGATTAGTTGAGATGAGGTCACCTGGCTCAGGGCGGGTCCTAAACCCAACAGGAGTGTGTCTGCGCGAGTAAGAGACACTGATGCAAAGGGGAGAGGCCGTGTGTCCAGAGGCAGGGATGAAAGCAACACAGCTGAGAGCCAAGGGACGCCAACGGCCACCAGAAGCCAAAGGAGGCAGGAAGGACCCTCCCCTGGTGCCCTCAGAGGGCGCGTGGCTCTGACGCCTCGATCTCAGGTTTCGAGCCTCCAGAACCAGGAGAAAGTAAGTCAGTTGTTTTCAGCCCCCTGGCTTGCAGTACTTTGTGATAGCTGCCCCAGGACACTGACAACTACCTGGAGAGAAGCCCTTCCCGGCCACAGGCCCCCACAGGAGCCTCGGCTGAGGGACCCCCGCAGAGCGCAGGGCCTTTGCAGGCCCCGGCCGCACACCCGGAGCCTCTCCGGGGTCCTCCCCGCGGATGAGGCATGCTCACCTTCATGCGAAACACCTTCTTTCCGCTCCGAATGGCGTTGTCCTCGAAAGAAAACTCATTCTCCCGGATCACGGAGCGGCTCTCCTTGTCCCCCGTGTAGGTGACCACATAGAAGTCGGGCGCCCACATCTCGAACTCGCGCTCCCAGTTGATGATGGTGGACAGAGGCGCGCTGACCAGGTAGGGCCCCTTGGAGTGCCCCTGGGGACAGAGGGGGATGGAAGCGGTGAGGCGGCCCGCCGCGCCCCGGGCCCGCGCCAGCCGCCGCTCCCTGGCCCCCGCCCCAGCTCGCACCTCCTTGTACAGGGAGTAGAGGAAGACGATGGTCTGCACCGTCTTGCCCAGCCCCATCTCGTCGGCCAGGATGGTGTCCGTGCCCTGGGCCCAGGAGAAGCGCAGCCAGTTGAGGCCCTCCAGCTGGTACGGGTGCAGCGTGCCGCCGGTGGAGTCGATGTACCAAGGCTGCTTGTCAAACTTGACCGTGGGCTGTACGGGAGGCAGAGGTTCAGATACACCCTGAACCCTGGGCACCAGAACCCACCCCGGGGCCTTTGCACACACTATTCCTTCTGCCTGGAATACTCTCTCCACTTCTCTCATCCCTGCTAACGTATTTATCCTTAAGGTCTTGGCTGGAATGCCTCTTCCTTCAGGAATCCCTCCCTGACTCGCAGTCTGGCTGAGATGTTCCCGTGTCCTCCTGCGGCAGCCCCGTACTTCCACCATCGGGGCAGTTTCCTGACGGCTGGATTCTCTGACTTCGAGCCCAGGTTGTGCCCGCCACACTCATCCTGACCACCACCGGCCCCCTGGGAGATGGCGCTTCTTGAAATGGGGCCAGAGTCCTTGTTCCCATGGGGCCAGCAGTTGGCAGATGCCCCAGAGAAGTTTGCTAAATGAATGAAGGTCAGCCCTTCCACTCCCTGATGGGCTCAAAGCTGGGGGTGGGGCAAGTTGGGGGTCTCCTCTCCCGGACCAGGTAAGAATGGTGTGTAATTACCATATCAGCTTAAAATTGATTTAAATGCTTGCAATCAGCTCCTCTAAAGGATTGTAAATCTGTGTGCTGAGCGGAGACTGTTTGCTCCCCAGCTGGTGCACGGATAAACCCCCGGTTCCAATCTCACAGGAAGCCAAGCCTCTCTGTCCCCAGGAGCTGCCCCTGGGGGACCTGCCCCAGGTTGAGCTCTCCCCAGCTGGAGGCGGGCGGGGGGGGGGGGGGCGGGAGGGTGGGCCTGGGTCTCGGTCACCTCGCCCCACCTCTGCGCCACATGCCATCCTCCGTGGCCAAGCCCGGGGTGGCAGGCCCTGGCAGCCCCACCCGTCACCCGCCGCCCCGCTCACGTCCACGATGGGCGTGTCTGGTGGCTTCTCCTGCTTATCGTCCTTCAGCTTCTTGCCCTTCTTGACCAGCCTCTTGGGCAGCCTGGCGTCCTCTCCCAGCATCAGCTCCCTGCGGAAGAGCGGCGGGGGGCGGGGGCGCAGATGAGCCAAGCTCCGGCCGGGCGGGGGGCGGCAGCCCGGGGACAGCCCAGCGGCCAGCCCACCTGTGGCCCCAGTAGGCCTGCTTCAGGGCGTCGTAGTAGGGGATGTCGATGTCGTCGATCTCCCAGGTGCACTGGTCATAGGGCAGGTCTTTCCACTTGATCAGGTAGTGCACGTCCCCCTTTTTGTCGAAGCTGCAACACGGCACACGAGTGGTGGGGGAGGGGCGCGCCTCAGGGGGAGTCCGGGAGGTTGGGTTCCCGGGCCCGGCAGGGAGGGAGGGCCGAGCACCAGGGCTGCGACTCCAGACAGGCGAAGAGGCTTGCCAGAGACCACACAGCCAGTGAGAGGGAGGAGGGCACGGGGCGAGGGGCAGACCCCAGAGGGACAGGTGAGAGGCCACGCTCACAGAGGAGCAAAGGGCCAGCGACATTCCCATCCTCCCATCACAGCGATGAATCCCACCCAGGCCGGGGGTGTGGACACCGGGACTTGGCATTTCTGAGCTGCATAGTCCTCTCCCCTCACTGCGGGCCTTTATTTATGGACTTAAAAAAAAATTCAAAGGACCAGAGCCATGCCCATCCTGGTCCCATCGCCGCAAAGTAAGTAAGGGCTGATTCCTGCAGGTACAAGCGGGATGACCTCTTCTGGAGACCCCTGGGGACACAGGGACCTGGCGACCAAGCTAGCAGCACAGAAGGGCTGCTCCAGGGAAGCACCTTGCACTTCCGCTTGATTCCGGCTGCTGGGAGGGTCCTAGAGGGCCCCCAACCAACCAAGCTGAGCAGGCGGCCAAGGTTGGGGGTACAGCGGGGTCGGGGAGTCACGGCCCCCCAAAATGGCTGTGGCTGCAACTAGCCTGGGAATCATTAAGAGAAAGCCCAACCCCCAGTCACCATAGAAACTGCTATTTTTTAAAAATAAATAATTAGTTGTTACTCAGACTTGGGATAATAAATGTGGGGAAAAGGCATCAGCCCTGCCTGGGCTGAGAGGCAGGGAGAAAGACTGTCACTTATGCTTTTAGAACTCAGTTGAAGGGGCGCCTGGGCAGCTCAGTCGGTTACGCGTCCGACTTGATTTCGGCTCAGGTCATGATCTCAAGGTCATGGATTCGAGCCCCTCGGCTGCCTGGGATTCTCTCTCTCCCCTCTGCATGTCCCTTCCGCAGGGTGAAGGAGCCGGCGGTCCCGGCCCTGCGGGCACCCCTCCAGTGAGCCCCAGGGCCGCAACCCGCCCCAGGCGCGCACCTGTGGTTCAGGACTCGGTGGATCGTCATCCACTCAGGCTTGATGCCGTAGCGGTAGAAGCGCTCCTCCATCTTGGCGTAGAGAGGGTCTTTGTTCTTCCTTTTCTCGCTTTTGCCGTCCTCATCGCCAGAGCCGTAGTCAAAGGGCGGCGGCTCATCCATGTCGTTCTTTCTTTGGTAGTTGCGATACATCACCGTGTGGTACAGCTCCAGCTGCTTGCGCAGGGGAGGAGGTCACGGGAGGGAGATGGGCCACGGCCCCCCGGGTCCCCAACACGGCTCCCCCGGCCTGGGTCCCAGGCAGGACAGCCCGCACGGGCAGCCTCCCCCTCCCGGACTGCCAGCAGTGCCCCTGGCCCGGGGTGCCGGCCAGCGCCTTCGGGAGCGGCGCCTGAGCACAGCCGCACCTGCCCGGGGTCGGGGGGCCTCACCTGTAGCTCTTTCACCCAGGAGCAGTGCCAGTAGGAGAGGCCAGCCCACTTGACAAAGAACTCCCTCTCGGGAATGCCCTCCAGAGGCTTGGGTGGGGGGACGCCCGGCTCCATGTCCGGCCCTGGCAGTCCCACCAGGAAGGGAGCAGGGGGCTCCGTCCACCTCCAGTGCAGGATCCGCTGGACTTTGCCCTTCAGTGGGGGGCACTGCGGACAGAGGAGGGTCCCCAAGTTCAGGGCTTAGCCACAGGGTCCCACCCGGAAGCTCCGGTGACATGAGGCTGTCACAGGCTCTCTCCAACGAGCTGCATGGCCCCCCCAAGTCGGCACCACCGTGACCCCACAGTGCTGCCCTGTCCTCAGGGCACACGCGGTGCACACAGGAGATGGGCGACACGAGTCTGTGCACTCGCACGCCCACACGCGCACACACACCGGAAGCCCAGATGCACACAGGGTAACCAGGGCTGGCCACAGCACAGCCCAAGATCCAGCAAGTGGAGAATCCAGTCTTGGGGGTGGGCCTGGGGGACAACTCAGAGCAGGGGGGCCTTCGAATGCATACAGCAACTGGGGGGCGGGGTGGGAGGCGCTCTCCTCTCCCTGCCTCCTGCCCTCTCACCACCCCCAGCCCTGGGACAGGAGCCAGGTCCTGGCAGGGTCTGGGTGGTCAGTTCTGCTGTTGTGCGACCTTAGACAAGTTAGTTTACCTCCCTGAGCCTCAGTTTTGTCATCTAAAAATGGGAATAAGCAAAAGGCCTGTACCGGGAAACTTGGTTCGCGGTAAGGGGTGCACAACGAACAGAGAGGCTGTGTAGGTGATGGTAGGGTCATCGTTGCCACCTGTTTCTTCATAAGGGCTCAGGTTTCGGGTAGAAAAAGGCGGTGGGCGGGGCTGGGAGGGGTGGATGGGGGGTACCCGCGGTGGGCGGGGACTCGGGCGTGGATTGGTGGCCGGCTGGGCGGCCCCCGGAAGGGGCGGGGCCTTGGCCAGCAGGCCTGTGGCGTCACGGGGCCGGCCCAGGTGGGCGGGGCCTGGGCCAGCAGACATGGGCGCCCTCCATGGCCGGGGGCGGGGCTATAGCGAGTGGGCGTGGTCTGGCCCAACAGAGGCGGAGTCTTTGGTGGACAGGACTCCGCTGGCGGGGCGTGGCTTGTTGGAGCGTCCCAGGTAGGGCTTGTGGGTGGGCGTGGCTTGGGCCCAAACACGCGGGACTTTTGTGGGCAGGGCCTGGCCGGAGGGAGGGACCTGGCCGGGGCGGGGCCAGGCCAGGGGGAGGGGCTTGGCTGGCGGGGCGGCGCGGGGCGGCGCGGGGTGGGCGTAACACTCACAGTACAGCGCGGGCAGAGCCATTCACCGTTTGGGATCTCGGGCAGCGGCGGGTTGAGGCAGTGCAGGTGGTAGGAGGACGGGCAGGCGTCGCAGCAGAGCAGTTCGCCGCCGTCTTTGCACACGCGGCAGAACTCCATGTGGTCGTCCTCCTCCTCCTCGCAGCCGCCCTCCTCCTCGTCGTCCTCGTCGTCCTTCGGCTCCCACTGGATCCCCTCCTTTTCCTGGAGGGGAGAATCGCGTGGCGGCACCTCGGGCCGGGCCCCCCCTTCCAGCAGGGTGCGCCTCCCTCCTCCCTCCGCGCGCGAGCGCGTGCGCGCCCGTCCCCATTCTGCGCCTCCCCGCGCCCCTGCCCCGGGGCCTCTGCCAAGCGCTTACACAGTGAGGACAGCTCCACTTGCCCTCGGGAGCCTTCTCCAGCTCGGGGTCGAGGCAGACGAGGTGGTAGGCCCGCGGGCAGGTGTCGCACAGGATGATCTCCCCGCCCTGCTGGCACACCTCGCAGTAGTCCTGGTGGTCCGTCTCGTAGCCATCACCGTCGTCAACTGGGGAGGGGCAGAGGCGGTAGTGGAGGGCCTGGCGCCCACTCCCAGTGCCCGACCAATCTCCACCCCGGACCGGACCGGTACATAGTAGGTGTTTAATGGATGCTGGATGAGTGGACGGTGGACGGACAGGCAGGGAGTGAACAAATGTTGAGGAAAGGGGTGGAGAGGTGGGTGGAAGATGGAAAAAGGGAGGGGGATGGGGGGGGAACAGGCCTGATGGGATAATGGGTGGACGGTGGAGGAGGTAGGAAGCACTTCCTTCTCCAACGGCCCCTCTGCTAGCAAATCCCCCGAGTGGCTCAAAAGTCCCTAATTTAGCCTCACGGGGACAGGACCCCTCTCCTGACTACAGAGACCAAGTCGGTGGAGAAGCACAGGAGAACTGCCTGGCGGAGGCCGGGAACGGCCCGGACAGGAGGATGCCCTCCCCTGCTAACCAAGGGGGCCCTGCACCCCCTCCCGCCAGGACAGCCACGGAACCCCGGGAAGTCCTACTCCTCTTCTTCTTGCGCCGCCTCTTGCTCTTCTTCCCCAGGGCCGCCGAGCCCTCGGAGCGGACGGAGGAGCTGTGGATGCTGGCGCTGTCGAAGTCCGACTCCTCCCGGTCATCTTCCTCGCTCTGCGGGGGTGGGGGAGGGCCCCGTGAGCCCACAGCCTGCCCTGGGGTCTCATCCCAAGGGTCTCACTGGCCTGGGCAGAGGATGAGGTGGTGCAGGGCATGGTGGAGGCTCCAGAGACACAGTGTGCCTGTGGTTCGTCTCCTCTCTCTCTGGCTAGAAACCCCAAAGGCCCCACCCAACAGTCCACCCTGATGTCCTACCACCCTCCCCGAGCCCTGCTCTCCACCCTGCCAAACTCCTACACATCCCTCGTGGTTGAAAGCCCTAAGGACACCTCCTCCAAGGAGCCTTCCCAGATCTCTCCTTAACTGGCCCTGTTGCACAGCCTTTGGGCCAGGTCTGGCCTGTCCCATCTGCCTGTCATTGGCTCTCTCCCAGTGTGTCTCCCAAACACCCTCCAGACTGTGCACACCTCCGGAGCAGGGCCCACTATAGCTGAGCACGCTAATACGCACTCCACAAATATTTGCTGAACTGAGCTGGACTACCAGCTCCCGTGCTCCCCTCTACAGCAGCTAAACTCAAGACCTGTCACTTGCCTCTACTAAGGGACAGAGAAATGGCTTCCAACTCTGCCCCTCTACGCGCTGTGCGGGTAGGGGAGGGTGTTAATGCCCCCCCTCCCAGAGATGGGAGGGCCAAAGGCTCAGATGGGGACTTATGGTCAGTCTGAACCTGGTGCCAGAGCGGGCCCTGGATGGGCGAGGAAGGGTCAGGGCTCCAGCCCAGCCTGATCCGGCCTACACGCCACCTTCCCGGGGTCCAGCCTCCCAGCAGACCTGGGTATGCAGGCCCCATCGGGATCTCAAGGGCCGGCAGATTCTCCCACCTGCTACCCAGACAGAGGAGAGCTGGAAGCGAGCCCCAGCTCAGCGGGTGCTCCCCGCCCAGAGCCCTGACTCAGGAGGGTGGACTGACAACCTCACATTCCAGTCCCCCTGCCTTTGAGGCCCACGAGCACAGTCCCACTCGTGCAGAACGCTTCGGAAGGCTGCTCACATACCCGAGCACACGGCCACGTACATGCGGTCTCGCTGCCTCTCACACCCACCCATCCCGCCCCCCCCCACACACTCACGTTTGCACACTCCCGTTCACGCACGCGCGCACGCAGTCCAGTCCCCCTGGTCGCACGCACACGCTCACCGAGGAGCCCTTCTTCCTCTTGTTGCCGATCCCTCCAAAGCGGAACTTGAGCCCAGCTACCTTTCTCCCTTTGCCCTTTTTCTTCGCATCCTTGGAGGCTTTGATCTTCTTCCTCACTCCCGGCCCTGAAAAGTGACAGCGGATAACCCAGTAACCCACGGCCGCGGCGGCTTGTTCGCCCAGAGCCAGGATTTCCGTCAGCATTCCCAGGGGCTCCCGAGGGAAGGGTGGTTCGGCCGCCACCCCTTTCCAGATGAGAAGGCAGGGGGGGCTCAGAGCGGTGAGGTCCTTGCGTAAAGTGACACAGCGAGAAAGGGGGAGCCAGAGAAGAACCTCGACCCGGTCTCTGCTCTGGCCACCAAGGCCCCTGTTCCATGAGTGGCGGAAATGCCGGCCATCATGGGAACAGTCATGTCCTGTCCCCTGTCCGAAGCTGTCCCCAGTGAAGCCATGGGCCCCCACAGCCCACAGGGCCACCGGCCTGTGGCAAGAAGCCCCTTCCCTAGCTGCCAGCCTCCAGATTCTCCCCAGGCCCAGGTGACACCAGCACCACTCAAGCCTGCCTCACCTCTGCCAATCACCCCCAGGAAACACCAGCTCCCTGGTGGCCAGCAGGGTTGAGGCTATTTTTATGGAAGTGGCCACAGGACAATTAGCCACCTGGAGAGCCATGACCCCCCAACAGCCTCTCCCGCTGGCTGAGCGGGAAAGATGGGGCCCTGGTGGCAGCTGGCCTTGCCCTGGGCCCTCCCCCGGCTGCGTCACACAGCTGAGATGGGGCTAGGAGTCCAGCTGTAACCTCCGTGGCGCCATAAAATCTATTTCAATTTTTCAGGCTCTGAATGGGCAGCTCAGGGAATAGCTTGGTGGCTGGAGCCCAAGAGGAAATGAGAAGGTAAGGCAGGCTGGGGAGGCCCAGGATGGAGGACGGCGAGGGAGGAGAGCAAGAGCGGGCTCTAAACCCCATGCCACTCTGCCCACCGGGCCCCCGCAGAGACCTGGAAAAGGGGTACGTCACCCCAGAAACCACAGCTCCTCAGGGCTGGAACAGTGGGCCCCAGAGCCCCCTTAGCTGCCCATCAAAGCCCCGAGTACCCGGAAAGGCTGAGCTGCTAGTGACCCCACCTTTGAGAGCCCTGGGGAGATGTATGTCTCTACCCCAATGGGGCCAGAAATCCTCCACCTAGGGGACTTAGAGTGGCGGAGAGCTTCTGCCGTCCCTATTCCCCCCCAGCCAGACACCCAGACACCCCGCACTGAGCCCAATTTTGTATCTGGGCCTCCTTCCAGGCCTCCCAGAGCAGCCGGCCCCGACCACAACCAGACCCATGTGCAGGCATTACCCCGAGGGCTGGCGCTCAGACAAGAGGGGTCAACGGGCTAACTCTGGGACCCTTTCTCCCTGAAAACGAGAACTCAAGAGCCCCCCACTCCCAGCAGCATGGGCCTCCCCTCTCTCCCTACCTCCATACCGTGTCGGAGGGGGCCAGGGCAAAAGTTGCAAAGCTCTGAGCACACTATCCCCTCCGCTTCTCTCCAGCCCCGAGAGGGAGGCAGGACAGAAGCTACGATGCCTCAGTGTAGCCGAGAAAGGGCTCCAGGGTCAACCACGGCACTGGGTCCTTGATGCAGACTGCCCCATCTCTAGCAGCTGCCCGAGGCTAGAGGGTTTACGGGGGACTCTGCCGGCAGGGCCAGGCGCCCGTCCACCCACAGCCTTACCCTTGCCCTCCTTGGTCTTGGCCTTGCGGATGGGTACAGGCTGGGGCGCCTGCTGGGGGCTGACGGCCAGCGGAGGGGCGATGGTGACTGTCTCCACGGCCGCGGCCACCGCTGCCGCGGCCGCTGCTGCCGAGCTGCCCTTGAAAGGGTTGTTGGCGCTGAATTCCCGCCACTTGGCACCCAGGACGGTCATCATTTTGGACATGGGGATCTTCGGGTTCTTCTTGGCAATGAGCGGCCTGTGTGGGGTGAAAGGCAGGTGGGCGAGGGTCCCGCCATGGAGGGGAGTGAGAGCCCCCGCGAGACCCAGGGAGCCCCTTCCTCTCCTGAACCTGGGATAAGAAGCCCCGTGTTCCAGGCTGAGAAAACTGGGCAGAAAGGAAGCCAGGCAGCAGGGGTGAGGACACAGCTTGCGACGGCAGCCCAGCCCCAAACACTCCCTGATTCCCTACCTATGTGGTTGGCCATCTTCTAATTAGGTTTCCAGACCCAGTACGACCCGAGGGACCAGAGGAAGAAGCCCGTAGTGATCCGCCGGGTGCCCAGCCCTGGTTCTTCCAGAGCTGAGAGAGGCCATGAGGGCTTCTGGCCTTTGGGATTGAGCGGGACTGCCATCCTGGGGCTCGCGGCAAGCCAGGGAAGGCGGGACCACCGGGTAAAATGGCTCTGCCCGGGGTTGGCGTTGGCCTGACAGCCAACCTGCACCCCAGGTGCCTGTCCTCCAACTTGTCATTCCCATGGACGCCCGGCCACGGCAGCCGGCGGTGTGGCCCACCTGAGGAACTGGCTGAAGGCCTTGTAGTTGGTCAGCGTATGGTAGTCGGCCTCGGAGAACAGGTACTCCACGTCGTCCAGGCCCCACTCGGCCATGAGCTGCCCCGAGGACTTGGGCTCCTAGGGACACCCAAGCCAGAGGCGGGGTCAGAGCAGGGTCCTTCTAACCCCTACCCCCACCCCTGAGGCCCCCACCCAGGAGGTCTTGGAATGGGGGCGGGGGGAGGGGAAATGTCGTGTCTGCAGTTCCTACGCACCCCCACCCCCCAGCCCACCTGCCCCTTGATCCGTGGGAAGGGCTCAGGCACCAGCTCAGGAGGGGGTGCGGGGCCGAGCCTGGGGGTTTAGTGTGGGGCTTTTGGGGGGAGGCTATATGCACACCCACGGCAGGAACAGTAAAAGAACTCACTCTCTGGGAGGAACATGTTCTGGGAATTTGGGCCCTGGGACAGAAGAGCAGCCTGGAGATGGGTTTTAAGAGGCCAGATGTCCCTGAGAAGGGGGCAGGGCTGAAGGGCTGCCTGAGGCATGTGGGGAAGAGATGAGGCCGCCTCAGGATGTCCCCTGGTAGAGTCACACATGGACTCCATGAAATGACAGACTGCTGCTCTCTTGCTTCCAGGGCCAGGAAGGTGTCCCCTGGCCAGGGCAGGGGCATGGGACAGTGGCCCAGCTGAAGGCAGATACGTGAGAGGGTCCCTTGCCCACTGCCTCATTTTCCAGATGGGGCACCAAGGCCCGAGGTGTGTGACTCCCTAAGGGCACACAGTGAGGCCTCGAGACAGCCAGCCCAGGTGTCCCATCTCTGGCCTACCCCGGACCAGCTAGGACTGGGGGGTGGGAGGGGAGGTGCTGGCTGTGAGCTGGGGCCCTAGAGCCAGGCAGACGGCAGTTCTGACCCTGGCGGTGAGAGGTGGACAAGCTACCTCATCCCTCTCTGCCTGTCTCCCCATCTGTAAAATGTTCCCAGGAGGCAACGAGTTAGCACGATTGCTTGGAACGGGGCCCTGGCCCCATTTCGCACTGGTCCAAGGCACCCCGCCCCAGCCCCACCCACTGGCACGCTCAGCCAATGGGCACACGCCACACCCAAGCCACAGTCCCTGGCCCAGGTGGGAGTCCGGGCCAGGGCACCACTGGGTCTCCTGTGTGGACAATGATCTAGGACCCAGGCCTGCTTCCCCCGCTACCGGAGGGAGCCGCGGTGGCCAGGAAGCCCCGAGCTGCAGAGACGCTCATTCTCGGTCACAAGGGTGCCTGGCCTGGAAGCCCTCTGGCCTCTCAATTCCTGGGCACTGACCCAACAAACCCCACCAGTGCCTGAGCCCTCCAAGCTGGGCTGTCTGCTCCTGCAGCTGAAGGCCACCCGGGACGTGCCCTCAGCCTCCCTCGGCCCCAGGAGCTGAGAACCAGGCCTCCTGCCCAGTGCAACAGGGAGGCTTGGGAACCGCTCCTGGCCTCCTGATCGCCTGCGTGGGACCCCCTCCGGTGCCTGACCTGCCCCCGAGACACGCGGCCATTCCTGGAGGCACCTCAGACCTCGCTCCCAGCAGGAGGCGGAACAGCGTGAGCCAGTGACGCCGCCGCAGGACGGCCCTGGATCGTGCCCCCAAGTTCATCCTTCAAGCTGTCAGCCCTCAGCTATTATCAGTCACAGATGACGCACAGCACACCTGCCGACTAATGAAATCCCTCTGGGTATCGGGACACCACAGGTGCTTCCTAACTGGAGCTGTTGAGAGCCACCGTTTTGTGCCTCATCCAACCACCACTACACTGATATCTCCGGGGCACTTATCTTTTTTTTTTTTTTAATCCGTGGCTACCCCAAACTGAGTCTGGGTGCCTTAAGGGAAGAACAAAGGGAGCAGAGTGCTCTGTCTGGGATGGCTCACGGACATCTGCCACTATCCCAGAGCGGGGCCCAGGGCCCGTCCCCTCCCGGAGGAGCCCTGCAGTGGCCTCAGGGACCCGAGGGGCCATGGCTTGGCTCACATCACTCCGCACACGCACAGAGAAGCTGCTGTCCCCCAGGGAGAGCCGCAGGCCCGTCCCTGTAGCTGCCCTGACTCGTGCTCCCTGGGACCCTCTCTCGGATGCCCACGCGGCCAGAAATTCAGTGCACGCACTGAGTGCCAAAGCTCCACTTCTCCCTGCCCTAAGTGGAGCCGTCCAGCCGCTTCTTGCTGTCCGAGGCTCCATTTGTCCGTTTCTTTCCCCGGAGTGCTCCAAGGGAGAGGCTCTGAACTCCAGCGAGAACACGGCTCTCCTCACAAAGACTGTGCACTCCGGCAGGCAGAGGAGCAGAAAATTCGTGAGCACGAGGCTGCTCCGCTTCCCCCCCAAACTCCTGGACGTCAGCCACCGTTATTTCAAATATGTCTCTGGGACTCGGGGCACGGCGTTCCTCGCACACTTGTGTCCAACCTCCACGTGCACGCACATGCACACGCACACCCACAGACCCATCCGCCCCCGACCGCCACCCGGGGGGGAAGGAGGCTCTGGTCCTTTTCGCACAGGGGCCAGAAGGTAGAAGAACCGCCTTGAAGCCGCAGCCTGTCCAGGCTGGCGTGTCCTGGCGGAGCCCAGGTCCCTGCGGCCGGGCCCTGGGGGTTACCTTCAGGCACCCGTCATCATTATCATCCTCGTCATCATCTTTCCTCTTTCGCTTGGCTTTTTTCTCCTTCTTGTCCTTGAGTTTCTTTTTCTTCTTCTTATTTGGGGAGTAGTCACTGCCCTCACTCTCCGACTTCTCTTCCAGATCCTCCTCATTTTCCGTCAGCTCGTCATTGCTCCCCTGGAAGAGAAAGAGGGATGGTGACGGCAACAGGGGCCCAAAGAAAATCCAGAGTCCTGGGCAGCAGTACTGCCACGCCTACTGGATCATTCTGCATTCTGCTGCTCACAGCTCAGCACCAAAGCCCAGCCAGAGGGGCTGGCTCAGGGCAGCACTGGGCAAGGAAGGGCCTCGTCCCCAGTGCTGGGGCCACAGCAAATGGCGGAGCGGGCAGGTAAGACGAGGCCTCGTGAAGCCACACTTCCCCTCGGGGGGAGTCCAGTGTAGCCTGGGGTGAGGGCTCAGGCCCTGCTTCCATCAGAATCAGCTTCCTGTGGACACTGGGATTTAACGAGGGTTACGTGAGAGCGCTCGGACCCAGGAACTCGTACAGGACACGACGTCCAGAGCCGAAATACAAAGTGCACCAGAATAAACCCAAGCAAACTGAGCGGGAGAAGGACTGGGGGTGTGAGCCAGCACCCAGCCTCTGTGCTCCCATATGCCTCCTGCAGGGCTGCGTGTATCAGGTGAAACCTGTAATTAATGTAGCAGGCACATCCCAGTTTCATCTGTCTGTGGGCTCTCCAGGAGCTGCGATGGCATGAGCCCACCTTATCCACCACCACCACCCGCCCTCCCCTCCCCCCGCCGCGGTCGCTTCGCTGTGATAGGAGACAAGGTAATTTAGGCAGTTCTTAAGCCTGGCTTCCTTGATTTAGTTTCCCCGTCTGTACAGGCAGAAAATGGCCCATTTGTATGGAGATAAGGGTGTTTACAGCCAGAGCGTCCCCACCAGAAAGGCCCTGCCCCTCCGAGAAGGCTGTTTTCTCTGAGAAGGCTGTTTACTCTCTGCCTTTCCAGATGCAAGTGGACTGGCAAAGCCCTTCCCAGCCCCCTCCCGGCCTGGGTCTGCGGGAGAGGCTGGGCACTGACGGTCCAATTACCAGCACAGCGCTTGTCATTTTCGAGCTGGCCGTTTGCTGTCTTCAAGGTGAGCAAAGAGAGGCATGGAAAAGATGAGGAGAGAACTGGAGAGGTGAAAAATGAGCTTGGGAAACAGCACTGCGGGCAGAGAGGCCTAAGAGGAGGTGGGGAGGGGGTCGGAAAGGAGAGGAGGAAGGAGAGCAGATGGGAGAAGGGAAAAGGGGGAGCACGGGCGGGGTCTGTCTGGAGGCTCTTTGGGAGGGCCCGTCCTGATCTCTGCCCCTTCCAGGCACACTGTAAGGAGCTAAGTCTTTTCCCAGGAGAGAGGCTCTTCCCAAGACACAGCTGGGAAAGGACTCCCCCACGGGCTCCCTGCACTTCCTGAATCTCTCCCGCTGGGATTCCTGCTCCCAAACCTTTTATGCTCATTAAACGCTGAGTCAGTGTGCTGGCTGGCCGGTGGCAGACAGCAGGGCCTCTGTGCCTTTCCGGAACTGGGTGTTTTTCCCAGAATACTGACTCTCCATGCGGGGGCCCCAGGGGCAAAGCCAGTCCTGGCTGCTGCTGGGGCAGGACAGCCTTGCTAGTGCTCCGAGGGCAGATACCAATCTAGAGCCCTGGGACCACAGCTCCCAGCTCTGCCACAACCCTTCGGGGAGGCAGAGGTCAGACAGGGACATCTAATTTCCCCGCGGGTGTAGAGTTTGGCCAGTTGCAAGAGACCACCCTTCCAGAGACCTGAGAGACAGGCTCTACCCCAGCCCTCACCCCGGCAAAGGTAAGGATGGAAGGAGGCTGCAGTGGGTTTCAGCACCTTGGACAGCGGCAGCGGGACTGTGGGGCCGCGGGCTGGGGGGGGGGGGTGGGGCAGGCATGGGGCTGGTCCTCAAGTTGCCCTGGGGTGGGCCCATGACTGATACCCACTCAGCTGAGGCCCAAGTGGCTTGACCATGGGTCCTGGGGGCCCCTAGGGAGGTTCCAGGACACAGAATGCCTAGGAGCACTGTCCTTCGCTAGCTCAGACCTAGGCAAGTCACCGGGGCTTGACCTCAGCTTCCTCATCCGTGAAAGGGGGATTCAAGAGGAACAAAGGAGAGGGTGTGTGAGGGGGCTGTAACCATTTTGAAACGGGAGAGATCCGAGTACGCATGACCCCAACTCTGCTTGGAAGCCAGATGACAGACCTGAGGACATCACCAGCCTCACCCCTCTCATTTCTGCTCATCAGGACCCGGCTAAGCCAACTGCAAAACCAGTGTCTGCATCTGGGTGGCAATTATGTGCGATCGGGCAACACAATGCCCACAGAAGAGGCTGTTGTGGCAGCACCCAAGGGAAGGCTGACCTGGACCTCTGATGAGAAGCTGCCACTGCCACGTGCCAGGAGCAGCCACTATGGCTCCAAATGCAGGCCCAGAGGGAGCAGGCAAGAGGGAAGCAGAGAGGGAGTGGGAGGAGGCACCTCCAGAAGATTCCACTATCTGTGTGTGCAGTGGAGGCCAGGCCTGGCGGAAGGCCCCAAGCCGAGCACTGCCAGAGAGCTGGCCCAGCATCCATTCCAGGGCTAAGTGGCACAGCAGAATGGCCAAGATCCTCCCTGAAGAATGAGTTAGAGCTACAGTAGGGCACAAATGCCACTCATCAGTGCCCCAGTCGCCCCCCCCCAACCCCCAGGGTGATGGCAGTGGTGGCAGACCCTCGTTACAGGGAAAGGGGAGACTTCTCCCTCCACAGTCTACCTGCGCTGGGGAAAGTCCTGTCAGAAAGAAAGCTCTCATTTCCCAATTCTCCCAACTCACCACCTGTTCCTTCATCCTCCCCAGGCCTGCCTTATCCCCCTAACCAAATGAAGTTCATAGCACCTGGGCCCACCCCCACTTGCACTCCGACGTCATCCAGGCCCTCCTGCCTGCTCAGGGTGAGGTGGGGGTGCTGGCTGAGGGTGGAGGTGTAGGACAGGTCTTTGAGATTGGTTTCCCACTGGCACTATAAGCCTGTATCCACAGCCTATCTCTGCATCCAGCTGTCTGGGCCCTTCAAGACCCAGGCCTCCTTTTTCTTCCCCCAAAATCTTTCCTTGCAGAGAAAGGGGCGAGAGGAAGGGCAGCAAGTGGTTCTGAAAACAACACAAAGAGGAGTGACCCATGAGCAGGACCTGGAGCAACGCAGCATCCGCCAGGGGTGAGAAGGAAGGAATGACCGAGAACCAGGGGTAGACCAGCCGCTTCAGTATCTTGGAACTTACAGAAAGGGTTTTGGGCCAAGCCGTGTTCAGCGGCAGAGACATAGGCATGGAGCAATAATGTCCTAATAAAGCCTTGAACTAACCTCAGCCCCAAGCCACACTACGGCCTGTGAACATCAGTATGACCGTCACAGCTGGGACTTTGACCTTGATGCTGTCCTTTGGGCTGTGGCAGCCCCAGACATGACTACAGGGGAGGCACCTGGTGGTAGAAGAATCTTAGTGGACTTGGAGTCCCCAGCGGAATCCATCGGCTGCCTTCAACACCACGCCCAGGCTGTGTGTGTGAGGAGCTAGGGGTAAGCGGGAGGGCTCCCTGCCCTGACCCCCTCCCCCTGGCCCACTGAGGGCCTCCAGTGCAGGCCCTGGGGACCCCAAGTGGGCAGTCTCCACCGCCCTTCGTCTTCCCCAGCTCTGCAGATGCCTTTTATCCAGGCTTCTCATCTCCCTCTCTCCCTTCCTTCAGCGCCCAGCGCTCAACGCACACACCCCGCATCTCTCGATAAAGGAGGCATTTACACTCAAAAGGAGAGATTCAGAGAGTTGGTCATTCTCAATTTGGGGTCCTTCAAGATTGAGAGGGAAAAAGAAAGAATGAAATATGAGCCTTCCCATTCACGAGTGTTATAAACAGTTATAATTTAGCACTGAATAATTGGTTGCTATGGTAACCGCTGCAGTACAGGTTGAAATCATTTCTCCCTCCTGCGCTGGGTCTGACAAGGAGCTTCATCTACATATGCTCAGGTTCTGGCCGCAGCCCGGTTGTTTTATGTAAATCAGGACCCACGACTTGCTGCCTGTCCCCACCCTCAACCCCTGATCCCCCCCCCCAAAAAAAACAAAGCCCACCCCTCTTCTGCCTCCGCCCACTGCCTTATCTTGGGGCCACCTGGCTGGAGATAACGAGGAGCACAGGGTGAAATCCCCCTCCCCAGGTCCCGGGGACCCAGGCAGGCTGGCGGATGGGTGGGGGGCACATGGCCGCCAAGACGCTGCTCTCTGGCCGCGGCAGCCTGCTCCTGACTCTCTAAGACCCGACAGCCAGCCGTCCAGGCTCTCAGGAGTACAGGGGAGGGGGCAGCAATGACCTAAAGGTCACCTTGGGGGCCTGCCAGGCAGCGCCTGGTCATGCACGCGGGCCTCCCATCCACCCGCCCCTTTTGAGAAGCAGAAGGAAGGAGGGTGAGGAAGGGAGGGGTGGGAAGGGGAGGGAGGAAAACGAAGCTGGAAGAGAAGGAGAGATAGAGAAAAGGGAGAGAGGGAGAGAGAGAGAGAGAGAGAGAGAGAGAGAGAGAGGAGGGTGAGGCAGAGGCCAAGCTCAGGCCTCAACAGTGGAGGGAGACAGAGAGAGACGGGCCTGGACACACAGACACATGCGGGTGGGTCCAGAGGAAGAAGAGAGGGCGAGACCCCAGCGAGCGGCATGGGTATGGGTAAGGGGGAGGCGAGCACCAGCCTCCCAGGCTCTGGAGGCCCCTCGCCCCTCCAGCTGCTGAAGCGCACCCTGCCCCAGGCCAACCCCGGCCTCACCACTGCACGGACACTGCCCACCTCCAGCCTTCTTCCTGGCCTGGGGTGGGGGGGGGGTCCTGCTGCACCCTGTGCCCAGGAGGGAGAGAGAGAATTCAGCCCTGCCTGGGGCACCCCTGGTGGTCCTTCATCTGCATTTGGGGCTGGGCCAGACTCAACCTAAAAGCCTGAGACCAAGGAACAGAAAGCATTGGGCCTCCTGCCCAGGTCCGGTGCCCATGAAAACAGCTGAGAAGGAGCTGGGAGAGGGGTGTGTGTAGGAAGCACAAGGCCCCGGGATCCTAGACCCCACCTCCTCCGACACCGTTCACAGAGCCTCAGGTCTTGGAGGGTGAGGGCAATGGCAGCGGCAGGACAGGCCGGTCCCTGCATCCCAGGGTCCTGCCAGCCCCAGACCACCAACACTCTGGAGCATAAAGATCACGCCCCCGGGTCTTCCTCCCGAAGAGGCTTGGGCATTTCGGATCTTGCCTGCAAAGCTCTTGTACGCACGGCTTTTGGCGTCTTGCACTCAAACCCAGCTCTCAGGACACCCCCCTAAGAAGGCCCGGGAGCTGAGGTCTTTCTCCACAGGCCCAGGCAGAGCCGCCAAGGCCGCCTCGGGGCCCTGACCCAGCCCCAGCTAGCGCGACCCCAGCAGGGCCACCCACCCACCTCCTTCTTCTTCCGCTTCCCTTTGGACCTGTTCTCCTTGAGCTTCTTGGATTTCTTCTTCTTGGGAAGGCCCACGGGCTCCTCGGGGAAGTAGTCATCGAAGCCTCCAAGGCCCCCATCCTCTTCTTCTGGAGGAGGAAGAAGTGGGAGGGGGTTACTCCACCACTTCCCTCAGGGAGGCCCCCAGGGACACAAAGGAAGAGGCAGGGCCCAGTTGGACGGTCAGCTCCACAGGCACCCACCTACCAGGTCACGGCCACGTGCCAGGTCACGGCCACTGGCCTCCCCAGCACTCACCCCTTCCCTGCAGACCGTGCCCTTGCCCCAGCCTTCTCCCGAGCCCTCAGAGCCACCACCCCACACCTGCTGCGTGGAGTCCTAGGACTCAGACGGGCTGTGCCCCAGGTCCCCACTTCTCTGGACTGCTCCTCCCCTCACTGTAAAATGGGAAATAAATAACCCCCCAACCCTGACAGAAGAGTGCTCCAGAATGGTGTTCTGAGCACAAGCGAGTGACTAACTATGAGTCCTCATTGACACGGCTTCCCCAGGGCGGGGAAGCAGCCCCACAGAATCCCAAACCCTTTCCAGCTGGCCCCGGGGAGGCCACACAGCCACAGTGTGGCCGGGAGATGGTCCGTGAATGCAGGACGGTGAGGACGCCTGGGTCACGTCACCCTGGGACCACACGGAGCCACACAGCAGGTGCCCGGAGTTTGCAGGGAGGCCAACAAGGAGGATGCCAGGCCCCTCCCTTGATGAGGCTCAAAGACCACATCGCGTCTCCCGCCCGAACCGGCGCACACACACCCACGCAGTGCGCACACCCCCAGTCACACATGCAGGATGCCAAGCACATTCCGGCTGGGCACCCAGGAAGACGTGAAATTCCACAGACAGATGCTGCATCCGCCACACGTGGGTTTTCCAAAAGCAGCCACGATTCCCTCCCTCGTGAATGTAAAAGGCCAAGAGGGGAGCGGGCCGGGAGTGTGCGTGCGCAGCGGGGGTCTTTGAAGAAGCAGCTGGCTTCGAGCTTCATGCCACCCCCCCCCACACCCAAAAGGAGAGGGCTTGACGTGTGGCCCCAGGGCCTAACTCCCACCCGGGAAATCAGCGGTGAGAAACGGCAGTGAGCCCTGAGTCCCCCTAGTTGGGGGGACCGAGAGTCAGACGTGGACCATGAAGGGGACGATGGAGAGGGTCCCCTTGGGAGCAAACAGCGGCAAGAACCACACCCCCAGAGTAGACACACATCCAGAAGGACGCCACGGAGACCTCAGAATCCACAAAAGGGGCGCTGCGTGCCAGCCCAGGGGCCGAGCGCCCACAGTCAGGCTCTCCTACCCCGGCCCCCTCACTGCCCAAGCGCGCCCAGGGGAGCAAAGCAAAGAGACCCCTGGAATACTGGCGGTGCGGGGGTCGGGGGGACGCACGACAGGGGATCTCAGCCAGAGCGGGTCTGCCACCCCATGGCCCTGAGGAGGGCGCCCAGGGGACTCCCACTGGGGAAGAGGGTAGGGCGTCCCCACTGAATTAAGTTAAAAGAAACAGGGCCCGGCACCCAGCCAGCCCAGGAAGCCTGGACCACTTGGCATGGTTTTTGACCCCACCCCTGCGGCTCGACATCACAGTGCAGACACGCCCACAGCAGATGCTCAGACACGTGTGTGCACACCCAGGACACGCCAACATCCAGCCTCCCGTCCTCCACACAAGTCTCTGACCCCCCAGAGTCCCTGGGGTCACGTGGGTGCAGCTAGAGGGCACTGGTGACTCCAGTGGCCAAGCGGATGCCCTCCCATCCCAGGGCCGGTTCCCACACGCACCACCCTCCCTAGCAGGGGCAGGTGGGGCTGCACCACTGTCTGGGCACCCCTCTGCCCCCAGGCACCCCTCCAGGGTGGCCGGGGCCCGTGGAGTCCGCGAGGATAGGCAGCAGGGCAGGCCCAAGTCTAGAGCTGTCCCCATCCGGCTGTGCAAACACAGGTGTAAAGAGAGGCAGACTCCAGGCAGGACCTCGAGCTGCTGTGGAGAACGGCTCAGGGGTCCTGGCTGACACAGGGCCACAGCTGCTGGGCCTTGGCCGGGGCCATGGCACACAGGGCAGAGCAGTGGGGGGTCAGCCCAAAGCTGGGTTTGGTGTGGGCGGGTCTTGAGTGGAGGCAGGCTGAGGCAAGGCTGCACGCACTGACCCTGTACCATCCGGTCCCTCTTAGCCCCGGCAGGGGAGGGGCAGTGGTTTTCAGACCACTTGAAAACGTGCATGGGGACCCCCAGAGTCGTCCTGGAGTGGTGGAGTCTGGAGGTAGTGACACAGCTGTCCATCCACACTTGCCCACCCCCCACCTGCCTCCACCTCCTCTGAAGCCAAGGGGAGACTGCCTGGGCAGAGCCACCCCTGCACCCTGGCACTGCCCAGTGCCGGTTATGTAACAGGCTCAGGCTGATGCAATCGGGGGGGGGGGCTTTCTCCCTCCTGCCACCTCCCCCGAGTCCCCCGTTTCCTCACAGGGTGGTCCCCGGGCCAGGAAAGGCCAGCTCCGCACATGGTCACCAACCGGCCGAGTGGCCGGCAGAGCAGACAGGGGATGAACGGGTGGCTGTGGCAGGTTTTCTGCCTGGGGTGGAGGGCAGGGGGTCAGGGGATGCCCCACACTCTCGCCCTGACCCACGCCCAGAACGAGCCTCGGAGGATGAGGCCCCAGACCCTCCGCCCATGCACAGAGCCCCTCCTCCATTCCCAGAAGACCTCATGGCCCAGGGCCGTCTGCCTGATTAAATCCCTCCTCCAAGAAGGTTCCAGAGCTGGAGCACCAGGATCAGAACCCCACCCTGCCCACCCCCACCTCTGACAGACCCTTCCTCTCCCTGCACAGATTCTGGAAGCCCTGAGGACACGCCAGGGCTGAGCTCTGTGACATTCCCCGTCAACACCTCGTGACTCCCCGGCACCCCGTCCTCACCCTGGCCTCATCTCCCCGCCCTCCCTCTTCTGCAACAGCAGGCGAGCTCCCGAAAACCAGACCGTCGGAGTCACATCCAAGCCACCCTTCCCGGGCCCATCTGCTGCTCCCCGAGCCCCCAGCGCTGTATCCCCCTCCTCAAGGGGGAATCCATCTTGCCCTGGGGTGAGGGTCCAGGCAAGATTAGCCCCAGGACTCCGTGCCCCACCGCTCCTGGCCCTTCCTGGCGGCCCCCACAGCCCTCTGGCCCGCCTGGCTGTGCCCTCCCGCACCAGCCCTGCCCCTCAGGGCCGAGGCTCCATCGATCCAACTTGGGCTATAATTAGGACCCATTAGCCTTTTTATCTCTGCTACCTCCTGAGCTTCCAGGTTGGGAGCAGGCTGGGGGGCGGGGGCAGGAAGTGGGGAAGCTGCTTCAGAGACAGAGAGACAGAGACAGGCGGTGGGGTGGAGACAGCAGAGCGCAGAGAGATCCCTCTGCGGCTGTTTCCTAAGCTCACCCATAGCCCTCTCACCAGCTCCCTGCACGGGCTCCGCTCCGGCACCCCTCGGGCTGCCCTCACCGAGCCATTTAAGGCTGCAGCCCAAGCAAGCTGGGCGGGCCCTTCTCAGGGGTAACATGTTGTAACAGTGCGAGTGCCTACATGCTACCTGCGCTGGGCTTGAAGCAGGTCACATGCGTTAATTTGTATCAATTCATCTACTCCACACAGGAACCCTGAGAGATGGTACCATTAGTACCCCCGTTTGCAGGTGAGGAAACTGAGGCTCAGAAATCTCATGACTTACCCGCATAGCTTCACAGCCAGCAGGTGGTGGAGCCAGGAAGGAACCCAGACAGGTGGCTCCCACCACCATGTGTGGTCCTCACCCCGGCCCCTCTCCGGGCACCGGAGCCTCCCACCCCCCCAGAATGCAGACTTTCCCCATATTTCTTTAGCAAGGCCTGTGTGCCAAGCGAGGGCCTCACCCTGGGATGCCAAGGTGACTTGGGTCAGCCCTCGGTCTGGAAAGTCCCACAGGGTCCCTGGGCGGGGGGGGGGGGGGGGGGCGGGGGGAGAGTCAGAGCTACCACACCACATGCTCATCCCCCAGACCAGAGTGCGTTATGCTCTGCCCAGCTCCTGTCCCCTCCTCTGGGCAAGAACGCAGCCCCCCCCCCACCCCACCCCAGGGAGCTTTGCAAATGCAAGGTGATCAGATTATGGAGGAAAAAGTTAGGTCATCTGATTTGAGGACGGTGGAAGGATTTGAGGGCCCAAGCCAGAGGGCAGGGGCAGGAGCGCCACCGCCAGGGTCCAGAAAGGCAGGCAAATCTGCCAGCGATGAGCACCCAGCTCGATGCCCACCATCCTCTCTGGGGCTTGGGGAGGAGGCTCCTTCCCTTCTCCATCCCCAGCCCGCCACTAAGCAGGAGACACGCCCAACCGGGAGCCAGGGGACTGCAGGCTTCTAACTACCACCCCTTTCTGTCAGGCCACCCCCAACCCCTTTCCAGATGAGCCTGCTTCTTCTTCATCCTCAGACGGGCCTAGCCGCGCCATTCTCATGGGGCGATGGAGACTTAGACTCCGTGAGACACACACTAAGTGCTCAGGACAGCAGGTGGAGCCTGGGGCCCCAAAAAGGGTGGCAGAGAGGGTTGGGGGATCTCCAGTTAGGGCACTGCTGAGCCAGGGGTTCCCAAGGCCACTCTAGGGCTAGCCAAGGGAGAGGGCACCAAGACTAAGGTTCTCATCATTCTTTGGAGCACCCCCACACCACAGGCCCTCTGCTGATAACGGGGGCAGGGGGGTCTGTACACCTGCTCAAGAGAGGATTAATAATTTATTTATGACATTTAACGAAACCCAGACATCACTTCATTGGCGTCTCATCAAAGAGAGTGTCAGTTCTGAGCACTCTGGGCAGGCAGGCAGGGGAAAGAGGTGAGGCTTTTACCTTAAGGGACTGGGGACAGGAATAGAGTGAGGAAGAGAAGGACAGGGACCCAGGGCAAGCAGGGACAGGACTCCATGCAAACCCAGAGGACAGGCAGGAAGGAGGAAGGAGAGACAAGGAGGGAGGGGATAGAGAGACACACCTGAGGGTCAGGGAGAGACATGGACAAAACAGGGAAAGAGAAATAGCCAAAGAGAGAGAGAAGCAGAGGCAAGCACTCAGAAGACAGTGAGACAGACATGGGGACAGAGTGGGAAAAAGAGACAGGGAGAGAGAAATAAGGACAGAGCCAAAGGCAAGGCAGAAAGTCTCAAAAGTTTTACCTGCAAAATCCCCAGAAAGTTAGATACATACTATGTTCGGTACCTGGTTCGGAGAAAATATTTGATAAATCTATGTTGGGGAGGCAGAAGGATGGATGAATGGATGGAAAGGCAGACGGATTGTGGATGGATGGATGAATGGACAGATGGACAGATGGATTGCAGATGAATGGATGGATGGATGGAAGGATGAACTGTAAACAAATGGATGGAGAGTGGAGAGAGTGGATGGATGGACGGATGGATGGTGGATGGATGGACAGATGGATAGTAGGTGGAGAGTGGACAAGATGGATGGATGGTGGATGGATGGACAGATAGTTGATGGATGGAAAGATGGATAGATGGATGGACAGATAGATGGATGGACAGATGAATGGATAGTGGATGGAGAGTGGGTAGGATGGATGATTAGATAACGGATGGATGAATGGATGGATGAGTGGGTAGATGAATGGATGGATGGTTAGATGATGGATGGAAAGACAGATAGATGAATGGATGGTGGATGGATAGTGGATGGATGGATGGATAGTGGACGAGAGTGGGTAGGATGGATGGATGACTAGATGATGGATGGATAGATGGACAGATAGATGAACGGATGAATAGTGGATGGAGAGTGGGTAGGATGGATGGATGGATGGATGGACAGATGAATTGTGGATAGACAGATGTAGAGTGAGTAGAATGGATGGATGGATGGATAGATGGATGGATGGTGGGTGGTGGATGGAGACTGGCTAGGATGGATGGATGATGTGGGTAGGATGGCTGACTGGTGAGTGGTGGGTGTACAGCCAGTTGGCTGGTTTCATGGTTGGATAAAGAGACGCTCAAGAGGAAAGCACACACGTGGGTGGCTGGATTAATAGGAGGACTGGTGACTGAGTAAACTAACAAAATGACAGACAATTTGGAACGAAATGAACATCCCACAGGCTGATGCACTGGGCAAAGCACGCTGGTCATTTTCTCTCCCTCCCCCCAGCAAACAGGCTCCCTGGGACCCCCAAAACCCACATGTCCCCAAGGGGGTGGGGTAAGCTAAGAAGGTGTGAACCTTGGGAATCATGGCCATCGCTGCTTCCTGGATCCTGGGCTCCAGGAAGCCTAAGATGCTCACATGACTGAGGTCAGTCCTGTGGGCATGGGGACACGAGCCAGTCCAGTGTCTTTGGGACCAGTGTGGCCACGCTGCTTGGCCAAGGGAGAGGCTGGGCTCGCCAGCTCTGAGAAACCCACCCCTCTGGCTCTAAGTGATGGACTGGGGTCAACCAGACTGGGAACTTTAGAGGAAAAGGCCAGGGGCTTCGGGCCACTCCCTCTCTCCCTCCAGCCCCACCCCGACATCACACTCCCAGCCCGCCTCCAGCCCAGGCGCCCACGCCCCCCAGCTTACTAGATGAGGGTGCAAGTCTCGGAAGCATTTCCTTCGGGAAGGCAAGTCAACTGCCCCCTTTGGAGGCTGCTAATTACAGTGGTCACAGTCTATTGGGCACCTATTATGTGCTGGGCACTGTGACCTAAATGTTCCACGTGCACTGTCTCACTAGCCCTCACAATAACCCTCTATGAGGTAGCTGGTGCCATATCCCCATCCCACAAGTGGGGACACCGAGGCAGAGGGGCTGGGGAGCTTGCTCGGGGTCAGTCAGCTAACAAGCAGAGCCAGGATCCATCTGACCCTCCAGCCCTCCGCCCTCCCGGCAGAACGTGGCAGCTGCCAGGGCCGGAGCCAGAGAGGCAGGGACCCACCCCGCCTCCTCCTGGAAGTAGGCTTGCCCACCTGCCTCGCTGCCAGAGCACTGGCCGTGCAGAGCCCTGTGTGGGAAACAAGAACATGGCGGGGGGAGGGGGGGAGCACAGTGGAAAGAAAGATTTGACGAGAAACAAGTCCGACCGCTGCAGATTTAAAAATTAGTGTGACTGCGCCCAAGGCACTAGCTCCTCCCCCCGCAAACTGTGATGTTTTGGAAGCAGCTGGCCTTAGGTCTGAGCGGGTCACAGCCATGAGCTCAGGCTGAAGGCCACGGGCCAGCTGTAACGGAGGGCTAGGGGGCCAACTGGCCGGCACTTCAGGAGAGACGCGAGGCCCAGGCTGACACTGACACCGTGTCCAGAGGCTGGGGATGAGCCAGGGGCTCCCAGCCTCAGACGCTGAGACCACAGCCATCTTGAGCACCCACAGTGCCAGATGCCACGCACGGCAGGTGGTCAAGGGAGTCACCCTCGAGATGGGGAGCCCATTGACACAGAAGTAACCTGCTGGAACAGGAAGTGCGGCCGAGAAAATAAGGCATTAAAATAAAATAAAAAACAGAATAAAATGGGCCCTGAGAAAGACAGGGGTGGGGCCACACTTGGGCCAGGCTTTGAAGGAGGGCCTCCCCGCGGAGACGCTTGGGCTGGGACTACACTGACACCAAGGAGGCAGCCACAAGCAGAGAAAAGAGCAGGTCAGACAGAGGTCACAGCCAGTGCTCAAGGGCAGGACGGAGTCCGGAGTTGGAGGTGGGGTTCCAGAAGCACCAAGCAGGCCAGTGTGGCTGCAGCTGGGGAATGAGGGGGTAGGGTGGCTGAAGGTGGTAGAGATGAGGAGCTTCCTGAGTGACAGTCTGGGTCTGATTCGTGTTTGCGAAGGTGTCCCCGGCTGCCGAGCGGAGGGCGGTCAGTGAGGACTGCTTAGGAGGCTGTGACGTGGACCAGAAGGACAGGACAGTGTCTTGAGCCAGGGACACAGAGAGGGAGCTGGGAGCTCGAGAACCCTTGCAGAAGCATGGGGCTGCAATCCTCAGGCCAGAGGGGCCCAGACCAGGACCTCTTCCTGGTGGGGCCCCTGGGAACAACCTCGCCCCTCCACCTCGCCCTGCCCTGGAGCAATGGGCACAGGCAGGGAGAACAGGTAGTGGGCAGGTGACTCTGACAGGGACCCAACGCCTCTGGCCCAAACACAGTGAGGCAGGTGCCCACCAACCCTTCCCATGCTCTGAGCCCTAACACAACCAAGGAGAGGCAGATATGGGGGGACTGGGGACAGGGGACCCCACCCAGGTATCAGCGTTAGTGCATGTTCAGCTGTCCACTGGCCCATCAGTGCCACAAAGGGGCCCCGCCCCAAGCACTTACTGGGAACTCCTGAGGAGACCCAAGAACAGCTTAGGGAGGAGCCCGCCTCCTGGGTAGAAAACAGCCATGGGGTTTCAGTGCCTGTCCTGGGCCTCTATGTTCCTTCCCAGAAAATGGGCCTAAATCCTTGCACACAGGGACAAAACAGTCCATTATTGTCCAAGAAACCCGGCCATAAGGGGCCACCTCATCCCCCCTCCCCTAAGGCTGGCAGGCTCTTTGCGAACTTGGCCGGACTGTCTGAAAAGCAGAGTGAGGCCAGGCTCCCTTAGGGGCCCCAATCAGCCTTAAAGCAAGCAAACAAGTGGGGGTTGGGAAGGAAGCCTCCCCCCCCGAGTGGGCGGGACCACCTGGTGGGAATCCCCTCTCCAGGAAGACTCAGAGCAGCCTGGGGAGCTGCTGCCTGCAGGGCCCTCCCCTTCCCACTCCCTGCACACAAGAGTCGGGGGAGCCCATGTGGAGAGTGTCTCATGCGCCCTCCCTCCAAGGCACTCTTGGGGCCAGACAACACACTCTTGGGCTCGGGAGGGCCCCTGGACCTCCCCCAAGTCTCTCAGGAGCCCAGAAGGGGCCATGGGCTTGGTGCCGGGCAGCTGAGAAGAGTCCACGAGAAGGGAGGGAGGGGGGCTGGCCGACAGGGTGAGGCCCTGCCCAGCTGTGCCAGGGGAAGAACCGTCCCAAACAAACGGTGAGCAGTTAACTACAGGATGATCCGGCAAGGTTACCAGGACGCACGACCCCTGCTTATGCAGAATTCTGAGAGGGGGCGGCGAGGGCCGGGGCGGCGGCCCTGGGCTTCAGGCCCCTGGCCAAAGCGGCATGGGCTGGAGGCGCCGGCGGCCCGGGCAAAGTGTTCCGGAGCGACGGCCCCAGCACCCCGCGGCCGGGAAGGGGAGCGGGAGTCCGAGCCCGAGCGCCCCGGCCCGGAGCCCTCGCGGGCCCGGGGGGGCGGGGGCAGCCGCCCCAGCCACGGCGCTCCCCGGGTCCCCCGGCGCGGCCGGCCCTCGAGCCGCTCGGGCCCCACCCAGCGCGCCCTGGGGGCCGAGGCGGGTGGCGGCCGGGTCCCGCCTGCCCCCGCGAGGCCAGAGGCGCGCGGCGCGGGTCCACGGCGCGGGGTGCGCGGCGCCGGGAGCCGAGCGCGACTCCCGCCCCCTTCAAGGGCACGCGGGGCTGAGCCGGCGGCGCCGCGCCCCCTCCCCGCCCGGGGGCGCCCGGCGCAGCCCCCCGCGCTCCTCCGCCCGCGCCCGGCCGGCGCCGCGGCCCGGGGGCCCAGACCGCACCCCGCCCTCGGCCGCCCGCGCGCCGCGCCCCGGCGGTCGCCCGGCCCCGCGCCCTTGGCCGCGCGGCGCCGGCAGGGCGGGAGCGCAGCCCCGCGGCCCGGGCTCCGCTCCCGCGCGCCGCGGGTCGGGCCCCGGGCCCCCGCCGGGCCCCGCGCCCCGCGCCGCCCGGTCCCGGACGCAGCCGGCGCCCCGCTCACCTGACATCTCGTCCTCGTTCTCCATCTCGTCCGCGAACAGCCGCGGCAGCTCCTCCTCGGTGCCCAGCGGGCCCCGCATGCCCGGCGCGGGGGGGAGGGGAGGTGGGCGCCCCCCCTCCCGCCGGGCGCGGTGCCAGCCTTAACCCGTGCGCGGCCGGACGGGCGCGCGCGGCGGGCGAGGCGGCCTCGGCGAGAAGATGGCGGCCGCCTGCCCCCCCGCCCCCCCAAACCTCCACCCCCCCGTCTCGACCCCCTTCCTCTCGGCCGCCCTCGCCCCGCTCCCCGCAAAGCCCGGGCCGCTCCGCCCACCGCGCCCCGCAGCCCGAGTCCCGCAGCCGGCCGAGGGTGGCGGCGGCAGCGCCGGCGGCACGGCGGCACGGCGGGGGGGCGGCACACATGCCCGGATTGTGACGTCCAGTCTGTTGCTGTGGCAACCCCATCCCATCGTTCCGGCAGCGCGACTAGTTAACAGCCGAGAACAAGTTGGGGGGACTAGTCCTGAGCCCCGGGTGCAGGGGGGCGCACCCGGCGCTCCGGCAGGGGGAGCCGTCGAGGCGCCCGCGCGCCCAGGGACCCGACGGCCGAGCGGGCAGCAGCGACTCGGGCGAGCCAGGCCCAGTGGGAGGCGAGGAACGCGCCCCCGCGCACCCCGGGAAGACCCGCCGCCGCCGCCGCCCGGGAAGGCGCCCTGCTCCCCGGGTCCCCAAGGGCGCAGGGGCGGGGTCCCCCGGGCGGCGAGCCGCGAGCTCCCGCACTCCACTCACATGCATCGAGAACCCGGCTCAGCCCGTTAGGAAGAAGATCGTAAGGAAAATGCGTTCCGCACTTGGGGAAGGGTCGCTCTGGAGCCCGGGTCTGATTCCTCCAGAAATATGCATGCAGGCTGGCTCCTCCCTCACCCCATGGCACCGCGCTCCCACCGCCCACGTGCCCTCTTCCAAAACGCCCCTCCAGGCGAGGTCCGGTCTAAACACATCCAGAGCCCCTGGGTGTGGTGCGGATCTTCGTTCTCTGGGCCCAAAACTCCCGCTCAGAAGCGACACCTGTCGCTGGGCGGTAAGGAGGCGCCGCCAACAGCCCTCGGTTGTTAAAGCTGAAGATGGAGGCCGAAGCCCCTGGGAGCAAGGCTGGAATTTTAAATGAGCGCGGCCAGTCTGGGCTGCCAGGTCTAAAAGCTACTCTGAGAAGGCCAAAGTTTCAGTGGCCCTTGGGATGGTCGGCTCTCTAACCCTCGAAGAGCCAATAAAGGGAGGGTCCCCGTATCTCACGCCTCAGGCCAGACGTGTTTGGAGGAACCCACTGGAGACCCATGTGGCTGCCAGGGGCCCACAGGATCTGCCCAACTTGGGAAGCAAGAGAGAGAGGTAGTGGGGTCTCATCTCTGGCACCAACCTCCACCCACCCCCCACCCCCACCTTGGCCGAACACCTGTCCCAACCTGGCAGGCATATCACAAAAGGGCTCTCCTTTTCCTGGAGTCTTTGGGGAACCAGGAAAGTTGTAACTGCCTGGTGAGGGCACGCCCATGCAAGACCTCTTGGCAGGGGGGCCACAACCCAAGCCATGAAGCCAAGCTGTGACGAGCCAGACGGCGACGGATGGCCTGGAGGAGCTGGAAAAATGAGTAGCCAATCTTTCCTCCCCTTCCCATCCAAACGAATGGCCAGCGAGCCCCGAAGAAAAGCTGCTCTTCGTTCATTCCTGGGCACAGGCAGTTCTGTCCAGCTTCCTGGATCAAAGTGCAGGGTGCTGGGGGTCCCCTTCCTCTGCTGGGTCACTTGTAAACCACACTAGAGAGGGAGGTGGAAGCATCCCAGGGCAGGCGGCCTGCAAGGGCAGAGGGAAAGGCAGCAGGGAGGGGGCTAAGAAAGCAAAGGGCTTCTCTGGTCTAAGGCTGTATTTCATACCACCGAGCATCTAGCCCAGGGGCCCCAAATCGCCACTGCTTTAGCAGGCCTCCGTCTTCCCCAGTAAGGCTGCCTTGCTCTTCCCAGACCTCCGGGCTTTCTGAATGTTAACTGTCCAGGAAAAACCCTGAAGCACCATCAAACCTGTCCACCCCTCAGCAGCCCGCCGCCAAGCCCTCCCGGATGGCGGAGGCGGTCAGGACCCTTCCAAAGGTTCTCTTCCCACTTGAAACTTGGATTTACAGGGGCGCCTGGGTGGCTCAGTCGGTTGAGCGTCCGACTTCAGCTCAGGTCATGATCTCACGGTCTGTGAGTTCGAGCCCCGCATCGGGCTCTGTGCTGATGGCTCAGAGCCTGGAGCCTGCTTCGGATTCTGTGTCTCCCTCTCTCTGTCTGCCCTTCCCCTGCTCATGCTTTGTCTCTCCTGCTCTCAAAAATAAATAAAACATTAAAAAATTAAAAAAAAAAAAAAGAAACTTGGACTTCCAGTATCTCCTATCACCAGAGAGCCCCCACCTCAGGCACACACCATTAATCTTGGGTCCAGTTCCCAAGCCGAGACTGAGACAGTCAAGGCGTCATTCTGAACAGCTCCACCTGCTGAATTTGGCAACAGAGTCCAGATGCTCACGCTCCTAGTCCTCCCCCGGCCCCCTCCCCATCCCATCTTGCAGAGGGCTGCGGCTCGGGAACATTACTTACCGGCCAAAAGCAAAACTAAGCAAACACTGGGATGGCAGAAACAAATGGAGTTTTGACTAGAAACCTCTGGGAATATTTAAAAGAGAGCTCTGATTATTGTTAAACTATTAACAATAGTGACAATGGACCAAGAATGTCTGATATTAAAAACAATCCCTTGGGGTGCCTGGGTGGCTCAGTCGGTTGAGCGTACGACTTCGGCTCAGGTCATGATCTCACGGTCCGTGAGTTCGAGCCCCGCGTGGGGCTCTGTGCGGACAGCTCAGAGCCTGGAGCCTGCTTCGGATTCTGTGTCTCCCTCTCTCTCTGCCCCTCCCCCACTCATGCTGTCTCTGTCTCAAAATAAACATTAAAAAAAAAAAAAAATCCCTAAAAAAGGTGACGGTTCCATAAGCGCTGAGAGTAAGCCTACTGATGAGGTTACAGTTTCAGGAGACAAGGTCCTTCTGTTGGCTGGTCCGAGCCTGGAGCTACACCTCAGGGACAATTCAGAATCAAAATACTTTGAACTATCCTGGTTACGAAGGCACCGAGGAGAATGTGTGGTCACCTGCAGCACGTGCCCCGGTCAGTCTCCGTCCCTGGGCCGCATGGACTCCTCCTACAGGTGGCTCTCAAGCGCTGCCCGAGGATAGTTCTTTCCCAATATATCCTGCTTGTGATGCCCTGATGGCCCTGGGAAGCCCCTGTCCCTACAGCCCTCGCACCAGCCATGCAGTTCCGCCCCGACATCCTATTAGCGGCGGGGACTGCGTTGCTGGCAGCATCTCGGTGTCTTCTAAAATGAAGGGCAGGACCCCCCGGGTGGCTCGGCTGGCCCTGTGTCAGGCTCTGGGCTGACACCGCAGAGCCTGCTTGGGATTCTCTCTGCCCCTCCCCCGCCTGTGCACGCTCTCTCGCTCTCATCAATAAGTAAACTTTAAACAATAAATACATGAAAATAAAATGAAGGCTAAATGTCCCTTATGCACCAAGATTTCCCTTGCACCTAGAGCCTGTTTCTCAAGATGGGGGCCTTGAACTGCCTGAACCCAAATCACTTAGGGTTGCTGGGGGTGCTTCTTGAAAAGGCAGACTTCTGGGCCCCATGGCCCTGAACCTGAGAACGTGCCTGTCTAATGTTTCAATCACCTCATGGGTTCGTTCTGGGTTCTAGGTACGGTAGCAGCCAACTCAGCTGGTCAGTGCAGCATTAACAGACGGTTTTAGCTTGGCTAGAAATAGCCTCGAAAAAACGAATGTGAATTCTCAGATCCTCCCAGAGACAGGCACGATAGGAAAATGTCTAGATGACAAATTCTTGGGTTTTGCTCCCGGAGATAAGCAGAATGGTGGCATCCTTTAAAAGGCTCCCTTCACTGGCTTCTTCTGGCACCTCCTCCTCACCGACCGGGCCTCATCCTTACCTTCCACCCTCCCAGAAAGGGACGAAACCTCCACAACCTTTTACCCCAAAGAGAGACACCTTGTAAGTCAGCCAACACCTGCAGCAGGACCCCACCCAGGCTCTCCCCAGCTTCCGACTCTGGGCAGCCCCATTCTCCGTCCAGGGTTACCAAGAGGAGGAGGTCTGTCCCCGTGGTACTGCAGAATCTGTCATCTCGTCAAGGACCCTCACATCCAAGGTGGATGGCCCCCTCCCGGGGAGCGGCCAGGACCACGCTGTGCTTCCAACACTGGATAAGCTTGGAGCGCAGTCACGGGAAGGACCACGGCAGCGAGAGGAAGGAAGTGAACGCAGACTGCCAAAGCCAATGTCTAGGCTCTCCTGAGGTTAAGGTGACAACCAGGGGACACACCAATCTCCTCACTGGAATCCTGCTCACATCCCAAGAAGTCAAGTATCCTCTGGATACTAGGTCTAAGTACACCTAGAACATTCCGTAATCTTTATCAGTTTTGTCTTTGAAAGTATTTGGTATGACCACACTCCCCCACTGTGCTCCACGTCTTACACACAAGTTGTTTCTACCAGGCGCCACTGGTGAAGTTAGGATCCGTGTATTTCAACACTTGGCTCTTCCCAAAGAGACAGGAAGGTAACACTACTCGGAAAAAGGCACCTTCACCACTGAAAGTCACAGGAAAAGGTGGGTGTCATTGAGGCTTTTGAGAGAAAAACAAAACTCAACCTTCAGCCCAGAGAGGGGATTGGTAACCAGAATCAGGTAAGACCGTGCCAGCTTCCTATTCCGTTGCTTTTATGACCAAAAGTCTCAGCCTGAAACTCTCCATGACCCACCCGCTGTTCCTGGGTGGGCCATGAATTATTTCCCATCAAGCCGACAGGTCAGGAGATAAAAAGGCAAGTGGCCTAAATGTGGTCGGGACGAGCTGGCATGATGGGCATAAAGTGATCCGGGTACATGTGCTGCTTCAGAAAAAGTCATTTGCTTGCAAAGTTATTCTCTCGCCTCTGGGTCTGACCTGGAGAGCTGAGTCATGACCAACTCCATCCAGACTCTCCCAACTCAAGTAAAGAAAACGGGAATAAAGGACACACTTTCTTCTCAAGCTGAAGGAAGACCAAGGTCATGATTGGTACAGCAATTAGCAGGAAAAACAATCTGTTGCTAAATACATTAACATGCCAATCCTTAAAAAAAAAAAAAAAGGCCTTGCACAGTAATAGTAGCCATGTGTTAGCCACTTTAATAGAAAATATGATCAAAACTCAAATTACAAGAGCTCAAAAAGGCATAGAGAAACCCATGAGTTTCAATTTTATTACAAGTTTTAAAATCTGGGAGCAGTTTGAAAAAAAAAAGTATATGCTAATTTCAGCCCAGGATTAATTTTTTACAACCAAACTAAGAATCACTAGCAGCGACATCGATGCAACAAAGGGGAGTACAATTTGCAAAGCTAGGTCATAAACTTAACTAACAAAGTGAAGGGTCATGGTAGGGACAGCGGACAGAAACCAGCTGGTGCCTCAGTTACAGAGAGAAAAAACCTCGCCTTCACACATGCAAACAATTCTGCTTCACAAAATTTGCATAGAAATAGAAAATGCTAGAGCCTTTACCACAAATGAAATTGCAAAGATGCAACACGTTAAATTCAATCCCAGGAGCACCAAATGTTATATTGGAGCAAAGACGGAACTGACGTCCAGCTCCCCCACCAGCGGAGCCCAAGAACGGCAGGTGTAGAAATTAGCTGAGGGAAACTCTTTAAAAACATGATTTTACTGACCGTAATTTTAAAACAATGCAGACATTTCTGCAGAATTGTTTAGATTTTCGAAGGGCACCATAAGGCATCAAGGTCTCTTTTCAAAGCCACTCCCAAATACTCTGGGTTTTGGGTTGGCGACGATACATCTTTACAACTTAATAACCTTTCTCAGATCTCTAGCCTCTGCGCACAAGGCAGCAAATTCCCGCTTTCGGCCGGGTCCTGCTTAATGTCAGTTTGTAGGACTTGACATTAAATCCGGCCACGGCCTAGGTGGCTCAGAAGGGACCATTCCCTGGGCATGTCAACAAGCTTTTTCCCATCTCCTCAGGCATGAACTCTCAGTGGCTTCTCCTTGGTGCCCCACCCCGGGGACAAGGCTCGGATGGCCGACAGAGGCACACAGTTCCACCTCTGGAAGCTCCAGCTCCGCTCAGCTCCAGCTCCCCCTGCTGGGGGCCGGAGGGGCAGCTGGTTGCAAAGAAGTGTATAAACAGTTTTTATTTACAAGTTCATTCTTGTGCACTTTTACTTTTAAAACCTGGGACTTTTATAAGCGCTCTCCAAATTCTTTTCCCGAAGAGGAGAACACGCAGCGGCGCAAAAGGACATTTTGTTTCTACAGGAAGAAAAAGGATTAACATACATAGCGACGGTGTGAGTAATTTGTAATCAGAAGGTGAAGTCAATGCCCCAGAACCCTGCCGTGTCCCTGCAGGAGAACCTCCAGAAGTCCCTGTTTTGCTCTCCGCGGACTAGGAGGCCCAGCGTCTGCATGTACATGAATCTTGGAGAAAAGCACCAGGTAAAACAGTCACCCTCTTTGAAGTAAAACAGTGACTAACGGAAGTGTGCGGTCTCCACTCCCTTTAGCCACCTGCTCAAGGTCAAATCGTGGGCAGTTCCCTTAAAGGAGGTTACTTTTATTTTGGTCTTATTACCACAATAACTAAAAATTTTCCAGGCAGGAAGAAAAGTCTAATTACAAATAGGTGAATGGCAGCCCAAGTGAAGCCCTTTTACTGTGATTTCCAATTTTCTGGTCAATCCACACTGCAGAGATACAAGGAAAACCACCATTTTGGTTCCCAAGTTTTATTCAAGAACTCATACAAAATATTTCAGATAAAGGAGTTTTAATCCTCATCTTCCTCCTCTTCCTCATCTTGGTTTATCTGGAAGTAACGCAATTCGTAACTCTCTTTGCTGTTAGCAACTACGCGCAACCAATCACGTAGATTATTCTTCTTCAAATATTTTTTGGTGAGATATTTCAAATACCTGCAGAGAGAGAACACTTGAGAACTCCACCTCAGGGCTCCGGCATCCTCAACACTGTCACTGGTACAAAACCCGGGCATTCAAACCACTACCATTCAGGGGGTTTCCCCAGCATTCAAAAAGTGCAAAGATAAGGCCACAGACCCAGCCAATGTTCTAAAACAAGTATCAGCCACCAGTTTCGTATACACTGGCAATAAAAATGCGAACAGGTAAGTAAAGGTAACAGTCGTCCGTTAAACACAGCAAAACACCTATAAAGTGCTTTTTAGTGACCCCTGGAGAAAGACATCATGGAAGGAACTTCACGATTAAGCACGCGATCTTAGTACCTTTTATGGAGAAATCACTGGTTTCTAATGACCCCTAAGTACTTCCCATATCTCACCTCACGGATTCTAACCTACTTCTGGGGTTGTTCAGATGACAGGGATGGTTTGTTAGGGCCTTATATACACTCACTTCCGCTAGGAGATGCTCACCACCCAACTCACGGGAAACGGGACGCCCCCCTGCCACTGCCCTTGCTCCCCCTCTCAAGTCACAGCACTCAGTCTCTTTTTAATCTGTCAGCCTGACTGTTGGCGTGGCCTGGGGGACAGCTAAGCAGTCACCACAGCAAACTGCTTTAAAAACCGGCTATTTATATAAAGGCAGCAAGTGGCTTCTGTGCTCAACATCCCAACTACCCAAAGCCTGCAATCTTGTTTCTTCTCTCAGTCGTTTACTTCTGAGGCCCTCGGGCATCTTCCCAAACCCATAAGGAGAAGAGGGACTAGAACACCAAACCCCCGGCTGGGCACATGAGGCTTTCCAAAGCCCCGTTTCCCCCCCCTGATACTCACCATCTCCTCAGGCCGTTACAAGGACTAGAGGAGGTGCACGGGCAAACCGGCGTGTTCGCAAGGACCCAAACAGTTACGAACCAACCAACTCCCCGGCTCCGAGAAATGAATATGTTCAACAGTGTTACTTACGCCAACAAAGCAATCTTCACAAAGATGTGAAGACCTCAGTTCACTCCTATGCACTTTTCCCTACATAAAAACATATCGACTTTGTCGTTCCATCTAAAAAGTATTCTTTTCTGTCATTTACTGTTTCTACCATATTGTATTCGGGCGAGGTGCTTAATTCAAAAGTTCAGGGGGTTTATAATTGTTCATAATTCTAAATTAAACCGCCTGGGTGGCTCACTCAGTTAATAAGTGTCCGACTCTTGATTTCAGCTCAGGTGATGAGCTGTCAACACAGAGCCTGCTTGGGAGTCTCCTTTCTGCCCCTCTCCCGCTCATGCATGTGTGCATGCAGTCTCTTGCTCCCTCAATAAAATTTAAAACCAACATTTTTTTCATTTTTTCCTAACACGATGTTGGAAAACTAGGTAAAAAGCTACAAAGGTGCGGAGAAGAAGTCCTACGTGAGGAACACCTAGAACACTTCAGGACGAGGAGGATCGAGGCCCCGTCCTCCTGCACGGGGGGTGAACGACCTGTGCAAATGGACGGGTGGCAGAAGCCATTCTCCAGCCAGCCTGGTAAGCGTGGGAACAGGCCACAGGTCTCGGCACCCCCTGCCCCCGACGAGCTCTACAAAGCAAAAGCCCAGCGTGCTGCCAGCTCTGGACGGCCCGGAGACCCCGCGGCTGCACCTGTCTCCCGCGGTATCACGTCTCCTTCTGCACAAATGAAACAACCTGAGCCAGGCAGAACAGGAAGTCACCTCTTGACTGATAATAAATAAAGCTAAAAGCAAAGGCTGAATTATACCCGATTTGTCCTAACACACCTTCAAATTTCTCATTACTTGATTCAATTTGATTGAAAGCTCCTAAGAATATGCCAGGCTCTGGGCTAGGCGCTAGGTATAAACCAGTTCGATTCCTTACAACTACCGCACAATTCTGCAGGACAAGTGAACTGGGGTCTCTGACTTAGAAAAACGGGCCCATGGGAGTAAAAGCATGGCTTCGGTCTAAATTGAGATCTCATCCAATGATACTGGCACTTCTAGGGAACAAAAAGTAGAATAAAAATCAAAGTATGCTGATCACGGACACTGCAGAAGGCGGAGACGTGTCCCGCTGCTGGGCCGTGCACCTGAAACCAACACAACACTGTGCGTCGACTCGATCTCGAAAAAATAAAAATGAAGGCTCTCCACTGTGATCTACAGGGGAGGGAGGCCATACTCCCATTTTCAGAACCGTCTAAGCAAGTCTGAGCATCTTTACTGCTTGAAATACGTTAGCCTGCGAAAAACAAACCTTTTAAAACTACCAAAAATTGAATGTTTTTAACCCCATGTCCCCATGGGAACATTCAGTGCCTCCTTGGACCGGACCCTGTCGCAGGCGTTAGGAGATGCCAGCAGAACACAAATGACTGGGAGGCACCGCTGTTCCGGTCAGGGTGCGGGCAGGACTCGGAGCCGGGAGGCAGGCAGGTCACACTCATCTGTCCCATACCTTTTGGAAAAAGGCACCTCAGAAGTTACAGTAATCTTGCTCTTGCTCCGTTCAATGGTTACGGCCCCTCCGCCGAGATTCCCCGCTTTTCCATTCACTTTGATCCTCTCCTGAAGAAACTGCTCCTGTGGAAATCGTCAAATCCGTCGATTAGTGAAGTGGCAGCTCTGCCCACTTGTTTTATACTCTTAACACTGAGCGAAAAGTTGTTTTTCAAATGTTCAGTGTTTTAAAAAAAAATTACGGCACATCTTTAGCTATTAATATAAGGTCTGAAAGCTAAGAACGGCAATTAGAAGACAGCACTATTCGACTGTATTTACATGAAAACACCCCAGCATGAACACACCTGACTGCTTCCACACAAGGTCAAGTTTGCCTCTACACAAAAGGCTTTGACCATTGAGTCAAAAGTATACAGTAGACAAGAAACCTGGAGCCAAACTGTTACAAAGTACGGACAGTTCTGAATCTAAGGAATATAAAACACTGTTCTCAGTACCAGGAGAGGAAGTCAGTCAGTCTTCAGCCTAGTAGTAGGAGCAAAACCTAACAGAGACCAAAACAACTACGCCAGCTCAGGGGCCACATGCATGGCACAGGAGAAGGGCAACAGCCCAGGAGCCCAGAGATGGGACTCTTGGCAAAACCCCTTGGAAGCCTGGGTGGGTCATTCACCTCCATGGGGTCTTGGTCAAAAAGGACTCCGGGGCCACCTGGCTGGCTCAGTCAGTGGAGTGTGCAAGACCCACATTGGGCTTAGAGCCTACTTCTACAAAAACAAAAACAAAACAACAAAGGACAACTCTGGTTCTCTTACTGTTACAATGATACAAAATCCCTCCAGCCCCAAATCTCTACAATCCTCTATTTAAAAACTCCAAGGGTGGGGGTGCCTGGGGGGCTCAGTCAGCTGAGTGTCTGACTCTTGATGTCAGCTCCAGGCATGATCTCAAGTCTCATGGCTTTGAGACCCACATCGGGCTCTGCACTGACAGCATGGAGCCTGCGTGGGATTCTGCCTCGCTGTCTCTGCCCAGCATGCGCACGCGTGCTCTCTCAAAAATGACACTTTAAAATACATACATACATACTCCAATACACTGCATGCTAACTGAGCACGGAGTAGAGTGACTAAGTCAGAAACCTTGACTTTTGCATCTTAGACTCACGTTTTTTTTTATCCTAGGGAGGCTTCTAGAAGGAAAAACAATTACACACCAGTGAGTGTAAACGCAGGGAGAGGGAAGTGATGCCAGGGCAGGGCCATCGCAGACACAAGCCGGAAGAGGCCACAAAGGTTAGGAGGGAAAGGAGGCCACAGAAAAAAGACGTGGTTACACAGAGAAGGGACAAGGAGCCAATTAAGGGACCTCCTGCAGGAACAGGGACACGAAAGGCATCTCCACAAGGCAGTGACATGGAAGTTGCGGGCATTCACTGTTGTAGGTGGCCATAGCTGAGCCTCTAGGTTTTTTCACCCGAATATCATTCTCGTTGTAATATTATCTTGGCAAAGAAGAGCAAACGTGAATTTAGGAGCCCACACAAGAAGTCTGAATTCCAGGACGCCCAGTGGGCTCAGTCGGTTAAGCGTCCAAGTTTGGCTCAGGTCATGATATCACAGTTTGTGGATTCGAGCCCTGCATCAGGCTCTGTGCTGACAGCGCAGAACCTGCTTTGGACCCTGTCTCCCCGTCACCCCCTCTGCCCCTCCCCTGCTCGCAGGTGCATTCTCACTTAAAAATAAACACTAAAAAAATAAAAAAATAAAAAACCAAGTCTAAATTCCCCAGACATGGCTACTGAACAGGAAAAGAGCAAATTGCCAAATCCAAGTTGCAGAGTCAAAATGAGGCAGTGAGGTTAGTATTTCTAGGACCAAGCGGAGGGGTAAAATGTCAACACAGAGCAGGATATGGAGAAAAACAAGCTCCAGTTCCAAGTCCGCAAGGGACATTTTTAATTTTTTTTTAACATTTTAATTTATTGAGAGATAGAACATGAGCAGGGGAGGGGCAGAGAAATGGGGAGACACAGAATCTGAAGCAGGCTCCAGGCTCTGAGCTGTCAGCACAGAGCCTGATGCAGGGCTCGAACTCACAGACCGCGAGATCATGACCTGAGCTGAAGTCGGACACCCAACCGACTGAGCCACCCAGGTGCCCCATCAAAGGACATTTTAACATAAACATTGAAGCCCCGATAGCTCCTAAGAAGGAAAGGCTGAAGAAGCGCTGCCCTTCGTCCAGCGCCCACAGCCCGGCGGAGCCAGCCCCCGCCCTGTGAGGATCAGGGCCCAGTGTGTACGCTTAAACACAGCAAGGTGCGAAGCGGGTACTGGACCCAGGGGGGTGGGCCATTTCCTGGGAACTTAGAAGGAAGATCACTTTGGGAAACAAAAGAGGCAGAGAAACCGAGGCAGCCCTCCAGCACTGATGCTTCCTCCTCGCCACGGACACACACGAGAGAGAGCAAGACTCAGAAACAAGTAACTAGACAGCTTCCGGGGCTGTTCGGGGCCGGAACCCCGGAACGCGCTCCAGCAGGTTTTCTCGGCAACGTCCCGTACTGTCCTGACCTGCGGCGACGGTGTCACTTACAAAGTTGGCAGCATCCATGATCCCGTCCTCCACAGGGTGGGTGCAGTCCAGGGTGAACTTCAGAACTTGCTTCTTTTTTTTGCCCCCCTTCGCCACGAGCTTTTTCTAAGTACACAAACGATGAAACAGATGAAGGCGCAACCAGTATGCCCCTCCCCCAAACGCCAAAAAAAAAAATAATAATAACCGAACCAAAAATGCCTAAGATGGAAAAGCCCACATAAACCCAAAACCCAGGGAGGTGTGCTCGCTTGCAGGGTCCTTGCAGGGTCGCCAGAGACCCGCCCTGACCCTCTGAGGGGTAATACCGAGGATACTGCCCTGTAAGCTTAGGGGCCTGGAGTCCTGCCCTTTCGAGGGGGAAATCCTAGCACTCCCGTTTACTTACCCACCCTTTCCAGCCTCCCCCATCTGTCTGGGCATGCAAGTATGTTATCTTATGAAGCACAACAGAAGCAACATTTCCTTTTATTTACCATAAAACTTTAAAAACAAAGTTTCAAGAAATAGTGGGTAGTTTATCCCAGGATTAGGGCCCGCATACAAAGTACCCTTGCATACCTAAAAACAAACTGAGTCTGGAATGAACACTTGTCCTAACTCCCCAGACTAGGGTCCTGATCAGACTTAGCGGCTCACCTGCCTTCTTGCAAACTGCACTTCCCAGCAGCACGGCTACCCCAGCTGGGACGAGAACAAGGCTGGACCCTGGTCCCAATTACAACACTACTGTCGATTTCTAGGTTTTGATTTAAACCATCAGTCTGAGCACATCCTGCAAGGATCCAGTTCCTTTACTCTCACAAGGCTCCGTCTTCTCCCTCCGCAAGCTCCCACATCACTAAAAAAGTCACCTGCACAACCTTACCTACCTACTTGCAGGTCCCCTCTAAAAAGCTTTACAGAGTCTAAAAGACTTTTCCACGAACACGCCTGGTCTCCCTCCACGTTTAAAAATATTTCCTCTAGGACTTGACAGGCTCAACTTGTCAAACATTTTAGCTACTCCAAAAATCACTCCTTTCTTTTTAAGACATCTCTTCCTGGTAACAAGCAAAAGGGATGCTTCAAGATCTAGCCCCGGACACACACAATCAGTAAGTAAAAGGCCTGCCCACAGTGGGCTCCAAGCCTCCCATCAAGGTTTTAAACCAAAGGCATACAAATGCAGAGCATTAAAAGCCCGCCCTGGCAGAAAACGTTAACTGTGTCCCAACAAAGGGGAGGCAGGAAAACGACTTGCTCGAGGCAACCTGTGAGGACGGTGAGCTGCAGGCCCAGTGACATGAGGGCGCCGCACGGCCGGTCCCAGCTCGGCGGGAGCAGGATGGAGCTGGGCCTTGCCCTAGACCAGAAACGGTCTGTGCAGGTGCGCCCCAAGGAACTGCTTCCTCCACGGACACTACGAGGGTGCTCGAACCCGGGCCTCTCTCTGGAAGCAAGCCGGCCAGACCACCTTCCGTGGACATTCCCACTCGTCCCCGAGTCCCGGGTACAGGCTACCCGGATATGCGACTCCCGAGGTGTCAGGTCCCCTTCCACTTCCCCGCCCTCGGCCCTCCGCCTTCCCTGCCCAGACCCTGGCTGCCTCACGCCGGCCGGGCTCCCCAAGGCCCTGGCCGGCCCTGGCCTCAGCCTGGGCGCTCCAGCTCCCCGCTGGCCGCAGACAGGGGCCCAGCCCGAGCCACGGCCTCCGCGAGCTCCAGGGCTCCTCTCGTGCCCCAGGCCGCGGCCTCCTCCGCCCACAACGTGCTGGGCCCGGGGCGGCCCTGGCCCGCTCCCGCCGGCCTGCCAGCCCAGCCTCGGCCGGGCTCTGCAGAGGGCCGTCCCGTGCGAGGCCGGGCAGGAGCCGGGCCGGCGAAGCCCACGTGCCTGCCCAGAGCCGAGGCCTCACGCGGAGCCATACTAACCACGGGCGCCATGGCGGCAGCGGAGGCAGAAAGGGAGGTGGGTGCACTACGCAGACGCAAAGAGCCCGCAGCGCGCAGAGCACGCAGGACTCAGGCCGTACCAATCGCTCTGCCACGCCCCTCGGCCGCCACGATTTCGCCCTTGCTGTAGATCGGGGAGCGATTGCTTTTCCCCGAATGCAAAGCCCGTCCTATCGCAGGCCCTGGGGTGGAGGGGGGGGTGCAGAGGAAGGAGGCATGGTGGCCTGCTCCACTGCGAAAGATCGGAGGGGGGAGCTAGACTGGATGAGCCCAAAGAGAAATAGAGGGGTTAGCTCTACTTTTGAAAGTTTTAAAAAGAGAAAAGAAACAAGGACATTCACTAACCCATAAATCACCAGCTAGTGGTATGGGAGTCGAACCCACCAACTTGGGAAGTTGAGGCCTTTCTGGTCCCAGGGTCCTGAGGACCGAGAGCACTTTGGCTTCTTCCTACCTGAAATGCCCGGCCTTAAAGCTGGCGCGCAAGGGCTGTGTCTCCCAAGGCTAGCCCTCCATGCTGCAGGCAGGTACACTCTCCAGTCTGACCTCTTCGCCATCTCAAACGCAAGCTGCCCACCCTCGGATCATCACCACCTAGCTTTCCAGCGCATGCCTTCTAGTTTCCCAGTTCCAAAACTTCTGCCAGAGCTTCTCAAACTGGCAGGTAGACAGGAATCCCCTGGGGATCTCCTCAAAATGCAGATTCCAATTCACTGGGTCTCACTGGTTTGAGATTCTGCATTTCCCACAAGCTCCCAGAAGACGCTGCTGCTGGTGGTGGTCCATGCACCCCAAGCTGAGTAGCAGGGGTCTTCAACCTACGACCCATTGACTGGGCTGCTTTCCACCCACCCTCACCCGGCTCTTGTCCTTACCAGTTACATCCTAGGGTCCTTCGTGGTAATCACCCAGCTGCATACGCCCTCCTCTCCATTCCCCCTGGCTGCAGTGACATCCCCTGGCAGAAGTCCAATCCTGGCTTACAAGGGTTGGAGGAAACACAGCGCACCGACTGGTGACTGATCTAGGTTTAAACTCAGGCCTGTTGTGCCAGTTAACCAAGTCCCAAACCCGCCCTGTTATTATTATTTTCTTTAATGTTCATTTACTTTTGAGCGAGAACGTGCAAGTGGGAGAGGGGCAGAGAGGGAGGCAGTCAGAGAAAGACAGTCTCTTTACACCGATTTTCTTGGAAGAGCTGCCTCCCTGTGCGCTGCCCTCCCATTGGCCCTTATACGCACTCTGGTCAGGCTTTTGGCCCCCAGCTATCAGGACAGCTCTCATCAAGGTCACTGTTGATGTCCCGCTGCTAAGACTGAGGTCAGGTTTCTGTCCTCCTCTTCCTGCTTCCTTAGCAGCATCTGACACTGTGGGTCACTCCCTCCTCCTTGCTGACCTTTCTTGGGTGGGGGGTAGGACCTGGGGCCTCCTGGTTCTCCTCCCACCTCACCGGCCACGCCTTCTCCATCTCCTTACTGCTCCCTCCTCTTCCCTGGACTTGAAGGGCTGCAGGCCACAGAGCTCCCCTCATCTTTACCTGCACCTGACCTTTCGGGGGACCCAAGATCATGCCTTTAACTACAACTCCCCAAGTCTGTGTGTGCAGCTCCCGCTCCTCCTTGGACTCCTGACTCACAGCCAGTGGCCTCCTTGCTATCTCTAGTCTAGAGTGTCAAGTGGACCACCCTGGCCCCCAGGACCCCACTCCACCCCTTACCCTTCTCCCCATGCCGAACCCATGCCCCTTACCCCACTCCCATCCTCAGCCCCACCTCACCCCTGAGTTCCTGAGTCTCCACACACACTGGTCTACTTTTCTTTGCTTGACATTTATTCCAACCTCTGGGATCTTCTACTTGCTGCTCCCTCCGCTTTGAACTCTTTCTGGCTTTTCTCGCGTCTGATTTCTTCTCATCCTGCAAGGTCTCAGGCTCAGTGCCCCTCTCTGCCCAGGATTACCTGGTGTGCCCTCAGCTCCCAGCGGCCCTCCTCCACATCATTCTGATACTTTTCTTCATATCAGAATGTATCTGTATCTTAGCAGTCCGTCACTACTGTACTTGTCTATGTTTATACTTGGTTAACCTTGGCTGCCGTGTTCCCTCCCATGTGTATGACCTATGGCAGCTGCTTAGCAACAGAGGAAGACACGAATCGATGGATTAAATAAGCCCAAGTACCAGGAAGGAACATTCATTTCCTCCTGCCCCTCCAGAAGGAAACCACTGCATCCCTCATTTCTGAAGTATTCTCCAGTTTTGTATACCAGTTCTAGCACCTCCTAGGGTAACATTTTCTACCTTCTAAGGTTGTTGTCTGGAGGAGTTAATACAAGTAAAAGAACTTTGAATAGGGGGGGCCCGGGTGGCTCAGTCAGTTAAGTGTCCGACTTCAGCTCAGGTCATGATCTCACAGTTTGTGAGTTCGAGCCCCGCATCGAGTTCTGTGCTGACCGCTCAGAGACTGGAGCCTGCTTCAGATTCTGTCTCCATCTCTCTCTGCCCCTCCCTGCTCGCTCACTCTAACTCTCTCAAATATAAAATAAAAAATATTAAAAAAAAAAAAAGAACTTTGAATAGTACCTCGGGTACAACATTAGCTATTGTTATTATAGTTATTATGGCTCGGAGCGCAAATAGAACCAGGGGCAGAGAGGACCTTTAAGAGAACAGGTAGTTAAGGGGTGCCTGAGTGGCTCAGTCAGTTAAGCGTCTGACTCTTGATTTTGGCTCAGGTCATGACCTCTTGGTTTCCTCGCTGTGCGCAGAGCCTGCTTGGAATTCTGCCCATCTCCCGCGCAAGCTCTCTCAGTCTCTAAATAAGTAAATAACTTAAAAGAGAGAGAACAGACAGTTTACACCTAGAATCCACTTCCTTTCTCCCCCTGTCAAACTCCTATTCATCCTTCAAAACCCAGCTTGAATATTATCTCCTAGCTTTTCCTAACGGATAAATAAGAGTTTATCCAGCACCTTTTGTGGGTCCGTCTCTGGGCTTGACTCTGATTTCAGGAGGGGCAGAGACAGAGGCTGCCTTCCCAGAGCTCAGGATAACACAGCAGAGAAGGTAGAAAATAACCTGAGGATGGAAGGCACTGTGGAGAAGGGAACACCGGGTGCAACAAGGACTGGCCAGGCCAAGAACAGCAGAGGGAGCTCTGCCGGAAAGGCCCAGAAGCTCCGCTCCCTCCCAAACCCATCCCTTCTTTTCGGAACTCTGCCGGTGAGGGGGTGGGGCCTTAATGATTTAGAAGCCTGGGAGGCGCGTTTCAGTTCATTAAACTCTCGCGCATCACCGAGGGGCCGGCCCCGTCTCGCCCAAGCTGTGAGGCTCTGAGAGAGAGAGAGAGAGGTCTCTTGGCCGAGAGACCCCAAACAGCCAAAGGCGGGCCTGGGATTCCAAGCCTTCCCACGCGCTGTCTGCGGAGGGGCGGCCGCGCCGCTCTCTGGCGCCCCCAGTTGGCCGTGGAGGAGATGGCGACCCGCAGGCCCGCTCGCGTCCCAGCCCCCGTCGGCCCGGAGAGAGCCGGCCTGGCCAGGGCGCCTGGGCACCCAAGACGAGCCCACAGCCAGGGTCCTCCGGCCCCGCCCTGTGCCGCGCTCCTGCGGCTCCGGGCTCCGGGCTCCCGTCCCAGGCGGGGGCCGGTCAGAGCCTCGGGCCCTCGCGCCGCGCGGTCCTTTGCAGCCTCCGCGTTCCCGCCTCTGCCCTCCGGGCGAGACGCGGAGTGGCCGTGGCGGAAGCCCCCGTCGCGGCGCCGCGGTCGGCCGGGGAAGGGTGCGCGGGAGCGCCGTGCCCGAGCAATGCTGCGGCCCAGCGCGGAAGGGGTGTCGCCTGCAGGTCACCCAGAGGACACCGGGAGGGGAATTCCTGGGGTGGGGGTGAGGCGAGGTGGGCGAAGTGGAGGCAGGGGAGGCTAGGCGTGGGGTGGGACGCCTGGCCGGCTCCTGCGGCCTGACCTCCCGGGCCCACCGCGGGGGCGCGGGAGAGGCGGGGAGCGCGCACCGGGCGCGAGCCCTCCGCACGCCTCCTGCGGGTTCTCCCCGCTCGGGCGCTCCAGACCCCAGCCGGGGCTCCACGACCGCCGGACGGCCCGTCGGAGCGGGGCGGGGTAGAGAGGAGGGAGCCGCGCGCGGGTAGGGGGGACGCGCGGGCTCCGCGGCCGGGTCCCCGCACCTCGCACGGCCCGCCGCCCTCCTGAGCTTTTCCCAGAACATGTCGGGAGCTCTCTTCGCGCCCCTAGAGGGCCTGGGGGCCCCGGACGCCGCGAGCGGCCACCCGCTGGTGTGCCCGCTGTGCCACGCACAGTTCGAGCGCCCGTGCCTGCTGGACTGTTTCCACGACTTTTGTGCCGGCTGCCTGCGGGGCCGCGCCGCCGACGGCCGCCTCGCCTGCCCGCTGTGCCAGTGAGTGCCCCAGAGCCCAACGGGCGTCCCCCACCCCCAGGGAGACTGGCCCCGTCTGGGTGGGAGGCTAGGTGCGGGGAGGGCAGGGCTCTGACTCCCGGCAGAGGCTGCCCCCAGCCCGCACCTCGCAGCCCCGGAACACGTGGGCTCCCGCCCATTATACAGAGCGGGTTAATCAAGGCCCGTAGTTACCGGCCGAAAGCCTCCCCTAGAAAGCCAGTCGGCGAGAGGAAGGCAGTGCAGGAGCTCAGCGCAGCAATCAGAACACTGCCAGTAATTCACTTGGGGGATCCCTTTGGGCTTAGGGCAACCTATGCAGGTTATGTTGGCTCAGGTTACAAGTGTAGCCCTAAATTCGTGCGATGCAGAGGTGAAAGGGTTGAGGGGAGGTTTCCGCCTTTGAAACCCCAGGTCACCAACCCCAAGGGCCCCCCAGATTCACCCAGGACTGAGCAGAGGGAGGGACAGGGTCAGAGTGAGCTCTGGGCAAGATATTTATAGCAGATGCCAGGCCCTATTTTTAGTCCCAGCCTGAAATGTGGGGGGTGGGACCGGAGATAGGGAGCCATGGGGAAGGGGCACCTGGATCTTGACTGCAGCTCCTCTGCAGACACCAGACGGTGGTGAAGGGCGCCGGCGGGCTCCCTCCGGTGGATCGGCTGCTGCAGTTCCTGGTGGACAGCTCAGGGGACGCGCAGGTGGTGCACTGTGCCAACTGTGACCTGGAGTGCGGCAAGCAGGCAGGGATGCCTGGGGATGGGGTGGGGAGGGGGAGTGCCAGGTTCGACGGTCTCCCAGCATGCACCCCACATGTCCTTAGGGGATTATTCCATCTGTAGATTCTCCAAAACCTTTCTAAGTCACCCCAGACCCCAAATGTGGGCCCCATTTTACAGGTGAGGAGACTGAGGTCCAGAACAAGTGACCTGAAGCACTAGCCAGATATTGGCAGAGGTTAAAGCCATTCCATTTGGGGAGAGCTTACCGGTCCCCAAACTTAGGGTGGAGTTGGGACGGTCCTTGAGGGCTGCGACCTGGGCAGCTGACCAAGCTACCTGTGGCCCAAGGGGAAGCGAGGACAATGTGCCGTTGGAGAGGGGTGTCTAAGAAAGAGGAGCAGAGGCCAGGCTTCAGGCTGGGCGGTGAGCGGCGCATGGGACTCTGGCTGCGAAGGCTGGATGGGGTATTCCAAGTCCCAGGAGGACAACCCTGTGGCAGCAAAATCTCAGTGTGTGCTGGAATATGTGAGAACCAACAGTACAGAGATGCCCAGCAGGAGGTTAGGGGCTGGAGGTGGGGACAGCAGGGGAGAAAATGACCTTGAATGCCAAGTAAGGAGTTGCGTCTGTGCTTACGTAGCCATTGTCAGGGTCAAAGCCACAGCTGCAGCGAGACCTGGACTCTCAGCCCTAGCTCTTGTGCAGGGAAGGGAACCAACAGGCCCTTTGTCCCTCTCCCAGCCACGTTGTGACTCCAGATGGCCAGGGTGGGCACTGTCATTTGGCCACTGGTGAGGGTGCCAAGGAGGGCTTGAGAAGCCTTCGAACACAGACTTTTGTTGTAGGTAAAGTGTTTCTCCCCCACCCCCCACCACTCCGCTCTCCTCTGTAAACTGGGTATATTCCAGCGTCATGATTACACAAAAGGGCTACTTTTGGCCCCGTGCCTGCTCCAGGCTGAGACCCACGCACTCTTTGACACGTGCGGGCTCAGGGACTCGGGCTCCTCGGCCCAAGCGCAGGCGCAGGCTGAGGCCGCGCTCGGTCCTCTGTCCTTAGGACGCAGAGACCACGTACTTCTGCAACACGTGCGGGCAGCCTCTGTGCGCGCGCTGCCGCGAGGAGACGCACCGGGCACGCATGTTCGCGCGCCACGACATCGTGGCCCTGGGCCAGCGCAGCCGCGACGTGCTCCAGAAGTGCAGTGAGTGCGGCGTGCCGGGTGGGGGAGATGGGGGACCGGGTCGCGGCGGAGGCCGCGACGGGGTGGGCCTGCCCGGAGCCCTCACCGCCGCCCGCCGCCGCAGCGCTGCACGCCGAGCCCTACATCATGTTCTCCACCGACAAGAAGTCACTGCTGTGTATCCGCTGCTTCCGGGACATGCAGGGGTGGGTAAGGGGAAGAGGGAGGTGAGGAGTGGGGGCTGGAGGGCGGCCGGGAGCCGGGGCTCACGCGCCGGGTCCCCGCAGGGAGAGCCGGGCGCACTGCGTGGACCTCGAGTCAGCCTACGTGCAGGGCTGCGAGCGGCTGGAGCAGGCGGTGCTGGTGAGCGCGGGGTGCCCGGCGCGCCGGGGCAGGGGATGTGCGCCCTGCCCGGCTGAGGTCGCCCTGTTCCCAGGCCGTGAAGGCCCTGCAGACCGCCACACGGGAGGCCATCGCGCTGCTGCAGGCCATGGTGGAGGAGGTGCGGCACAGCGCCGCGGAGGAGGAGGCCGCCATCCATGCCCTCTTCGGCAGCATGCAGGTGAGGGGTGGCAGGGACCGACAGCCACAGGCTGAGCATCCTCATCAGCCACAACACCCCACCTCCCGCCCGCGTGGAGTTTCCGGTGTAGCAGGGCAGTTCTTAATCACCGTGGCCAGGAGAGTTCTAGCCCCAGGCTGGCACCAGAGGTGTGGGGTGGTCAGGGAACACCCCGCCCAGGAGCTTGCTGACATTTAAGGTGAGGGCACCAGGGCTTCCAGGCAGTGGGGTGCAGGCAGGAAGAGCCAGGAGGTTGGAGGGACAGCCAGCCGAACCAGCTGAGTGGCTGGGGCCCAGGTGTGGGCGAGAGCTGGGCTGGGCGGTGGCCGGCTGAGCATGCCCAGTCAGAAGCAGGCTGTCCCTCCCAGGACAAACTGGCAGAGAGGAAAGCGCTGTTGCTGCAGGCCGTGCAGAGGTGAGTGGTGGCGGGGTCTCCACCCCGTGTCCTTTGGCCTCCGTACTCCTATCTTCCTGCCCAGACCTGGGCAGACCCTGCCCCACCCTGGGGAGCAAGACACGTGGGTGAGGAGGGCAGGGTGGCTCAGGGTGCCAGGGAAGGGTGCACAAAGCTGGTGGGGAGATGGACCGTCCTGGTTCTGAGTCCTGCCCCCCAGGTGGGGGGTGGGCGGCACTCCCCTCGGAGGTGAGGCTGCCTGCTCCTCCCCCAGCCAATATGAAGAGAAGGACAAGGCCTTCAAGGAGCAGCTCTCCCACCTGGCCACTCTCTTGCCCACCCTGCAGGTAAGGGGAGCTGGGGGTACAGGGCTGGGCACCCCAAGCCCAGAGGCCTCCCTCGCCGGGCCAGGTACAGAGCAGTGTCCCGCCCGCAGGTTCACCTGGTCATCTGCTCTTCCTTCCTCAGCCTGGCCAATAAGGCTGAGTTCCTGGATCTGGGCTACGTGAGTCCCCCTAGCTCCTGAGGGGTCTTCCCCCTCCCATCAGAAGCCCACCCTGCACACCCAAGACTCCCACCTCAGGGCTTGGCAGCCTGCCACCTGGAGGCTGGACCGGGGCTTTCTGGGCTTACCGTCCCCTCCTCCACACCATCATCGGCAAACCATTTAGGGGCCAGCCGAGCCCCTTTGAGGACAGCGAAGCCGGGCAGGGAGCGGGAACCTCCACTGCCCCCAAAGTGTAGAGCATCTACTGAAGTCCAGCTACCCCAACTTTCCTGTGGATTGGGGGGCTGGGGTGGTGTGGGGATTCCTGGACAATCCCGGGGAAGGGCTGGAGGCTCCGACAACTCACACCAGGTGAGTGCCAAAGACAGCCCCCCCACCCCTCCTACCCCCCCACCCCCGCCACGGCCAGGCGCCTGGGCCCTTACTGTCTGCCCCCCCAGCCCGCCCTCCTCCCGCTGCAGGAGCTGATGGAGAGGCTGCAGGGCATCGTCACGCGGCCGCAGCGCCTCCGGCCAGCGCAGAATAGCAAGGTGCGGGGCGGCGCGGGATAGGCCAGGGTGGGGGCCGGCGGGGGCGAGGAAGCCGCCTCACCACCCACCGGTCCCGCCGCCCAGATCGCCAGCGACCACCGCGCCGAGTTCGCGCGCTGCCTGGAGCCGCTGCTGTTCCTGGGGCCCCGCCGGGCGCCGGGGGCCGGGGGCGGCACCAACACGTGAGCAGCTGGGGCGCCCCCCTGCCGCGGGGATGGGGTGTGGGGGCGGCACAAGGTCCCCGGTCTCAGTAGGGTCGGGCTGCTTGCCGCCCTCCCCGGGCAGAGGGACCGGAAGCCCCGCGCGGGCCGACCTGGCGAAGCAGAGCCTGGTTAGGGAAGGGGAGAGGATCCGGGGGCTGTCCCCAGTTGCTGCTCCAGCCTCCGCTGCTCCGGTCGCGACGCCTAGGGACTGAAGGCGAGGGGCAGCTCGGGGTAAGGCCTGACGTCGGGGCCTTAGTCTGGAGAGCCGGACACCCGGGGAAGACTTAGGAGAGATGCCTGGGCTGGATGTATGTGCCGGGTCTCCAGGGCCCCAGTTGGGGGACACTCCGTGCAGGTGAAATGCCCAAAGTCCCAAGGGGGAGAGTGAACAAAGTTTATTACCAGCCCTGATACGTCTGGATGGACCCTTCCCTGTACCTTGACATTACCCTGTGGAGTTTTTATTTTTATTATAAGTGTTTTTATTTATTTATTATTTATTATTATTTTTTTTTTGAGAGAGAGAGAGAGAGACAGAGTACTAGCAGGATAGCAGGGGCGAGGCAGAGAGAGAGAGGGACACACAGAGTCGGAAGCAGGCTCCAGGCTCTGAGCTGTCAGCACAGAACCCGACACGGGGCTTGAACCCGTGAACCACAAGATCATGACCTGAGCCGAAGTCGGACGCATAACCGACTGAACCACCCAGGCGCCCCTACCCTGGGGATTTTTTCAACACCAGGCTGATGTTCGTGGTCGCGGGTGTGCCTTGCACAGGCTTTTTCAAAGCTCTTGAGTGCCGTCCTGGGGAGAGGCTGAGAGCCTGGAGACGGGAGACCCTCCCAGCCCCCTGCATCTGCATCCACACTGGCTCTCCCCTCAGGCTAGCAGCGGGCTCAGGCCCCAACGTGCTGATGGGGCCCCGCTGCCCTTCCCCAGTGGGAAAGGTGTCGGGGTCGCTGGTCCAAAAGCCCACGCTGCACCGGTCCATCAGCACCAAGGTGCTGCTGGCAGAGGGTGAGGATACGCCCTTCACGGAGCACTGCCGCCGCTTCGAGGACTCCTACGGGGTGAGCAGCGGGGCCCGGGGCCTGCAGGCTGGGAATGCCACCGCCCCTGCCTCCCAGAGTGCAGTGGCCAAACCTAGTCCTGGCTGGGGGCTGTGCCTCCGGGCAGCGCGCTCACTAGGTCTCTGCGGACAGCGCCTGCAGGCAGAAACGCAGAACCTGAAGGACCAGGTTCAGGAGCTGCACCGGGACCTCACCAGGCACCACTCGCTCATCAAGGCGGAGATCATGGGAGACATCCTGCACAAGTCCGCGCAGGTGGACGCGCGGATCGCCTCGGAGTACGCCTCCCTGGAGGGGATGAGAGCAGTCTTCCAGGAGGTAGCCGCTCCCCAGACGCCGACCCCCCCTCCCCCGGCAACCCCACCTGTCAGTGCATACAGGGGCTACCCCGAGACAGGAAGGGGAGACAAAGAGGAGCTTGGCCTGGTCCATCATGAGGCCCTCATGTGGCAGGCTCTGGAATGAGGCTCTCTGCTGCCTGGAACCACGTGAACTAGCTGGGGGTGCCCTGTGGACCTGCATAACCAGAGGACAGAAATGCCACCAGTGGAAATCCAACTCATGGCCAAATGCAACGTCCACGTCACTTTCTCTTTCAGATTTGGGAGGAATCCTACCAGCGGGTGGCTAATGAGCAGGAGATCTACGAAGGTCCCAGGCGACTGCTGCTGGGTGCACCCCTGTCCTGGAGCTAACCCGCCTGCTAGCAGGGGCAGGAAGTCAGTCACCCACTAACCAGATACAAACTCCCATGCTCTTCCCCTTAGCCCCTGACTTTGCCTCACAGTTGCTAATGCCCCAAAACGATGCAGTGAGGTCAGGAGTCAGTGAGCGGAATACCTCCCCAAGTCTCACAGTGCTCTCTAATTAAAGAGTCAGTCGCTGACGTAGTTGGGATAGATGTGTAGATGGTGCGAAGCCTGAGAAGAGCCTGAGGCCGACGAGACCCAACGCTCTGGCATTGGCCCCCACAGCCCAGCTCCATGACCTCCTCCAGCTGAAGCAGGAGAACGCCTACCTGACCACCATCACCAAGCAGATCACGCCCTATGTCCGCTCCATTGCCAAGGTGAAGGAGCGGCTGGAGCCCAGGTGAGAGCAGGGGCTGTTTACAGGGGAGCCGAGACACTTCAGAATGTGTGTGGGAAAGGTGCCACACGTTCAGAAGAGCTCCTTTCGGGAAGTCGGCGGGCCAGGTCATGAGGGCTTACTCAGGGCATCTGGGCAGACCAGGTACCGGACATCTCTCAAAAACACAGGATGAGTAGGCTGCTCAGAGTTTCTGCTTCTAGGCATAACCTTGCCCACCTCTAGCCCTCAGGAATAGGTCAAAGCAGAAGACACTTCTTGGGGGTGACAGGAGGGCCCTCAGCAGATCCAGGAGCAGGACATGGAGGAGAGGGCAGAACTGCCTCACCCATGGTTAAGCCAAGTCTAGGCTCTCAGCACCATACATGGGCGTCAAAAGGTGTTACAGTGGCAGAGGGATGTTGGTGGCAGGTTCTCAATGTGCTTGTCCCTTGGGTCACCTGGTCACAGGGTGGGCTGGTTGCCCTGTAGGTCTGGTGCACCTCGGTCAGCCTGAACTCTTCCCCCACCACTCTCCTGGGGACTCCTGTTTGCCTTGCCCCTCCACCCCTCCATAACTCTTTGGAAAAGGGTGCACAGGAGGTACGTATTTTGGACAGCACAAGTCTGAAATGTCTATATTCTTCCTTCCCACTTGACTGATAGTTTTGCTGGGTATTGAATTCTAGATTGGAGGGGTCCCTGGGGGGCTCAGTTGGTTGAGCACCGACTCAATTTCGGCTCAGGTCATGATCCCAGGGTCGTGGGATTGAGCCCCTTGTCAAGCTCCTTGCTGAGTGTGGAGCCTGCTTGAGGTTCTCTCTCTCTCTCTCTCTCTGTCTCTCTCTCTCTCTCTCTCCCTCCTTCCCTCCCTCTGCCCCTCGTCCCCTCTTCCCTGCCTTTACTTGCTGTCTCCCTCTCTCAAATAAATCATGAAAGTATAGATTGGAAATGATTCTCCTTTGAAGGCATCACTGTATTATTTTCTTGCTTCCAAGGTTGTCTTTGAGAAGTTTGAAGGCATTCTGATTCCTAATCTTTGTGATGAGACCTACTTATTCTCTTTAGAAGCTTGTGGAATTTTCTCTGGTCCCAGCATTCTGAAACTTCACACTGGTGAGGACCTACTTCCATCCATTAGGTCTATTCCATCCATTAGCAAGAACCGGTAGGTCCTTTCAGTCTGGAAGATCATGTACTTCAGGTTTTTTTTTTATTTTTATTTGTTTATTTTGAGAGACAGAGAGAGAGCACGCAAGCCAGGGAGGGGCAGAGAGAGATGGAGGGAGAATCCCAAGGAGGCTCAGCTTTGTCAGTGTGGAGCCCAGTGTGGTGTTCAAACTCACGAACCGTGAGTTCATGACCAAATTAACCAACCGAGTCACCAGGTGCCCCCATGTCCTTCAGTTTTGACATGTCTTTTTGAACTAGTTAGTTGATTGCTTTACTTTTTCTCTTCCTGGAACCCCTATTATTGGAATATTGGCTTTCCGGGGCTGGTGAACCTTCTCAGTATTTTCTTCTTTGTCTTTCTGCTGCACTTTCTGAGAGATTTCCTTTTTCTTCCAACCCTCCTGTTGAATTCATTTTTGAAGAACAAAAGAGCATTTCCTTGGGTGAAAATTCCCAAGAGCTCTTTTTAAAATTTCATTGTTTTCCATTTCCAAGAACTCCTGTTTTGTACCGTAGTCTTTTTTCTCGTCCAAGGCTGATAGGTGTTTGTTGTTTCTTTCTCCCTTAAGTCTTTTTCCTCCAAGTCTTTGTTTAGGTTTCTGTCTTCCAGTTTATGTGTTTTTTTTTTTTAAATTTTTTAATCTTTGTTTATTCTTGAGAGAGAGACAGAGCATGAGCAGGGGAAGGGGCAGAGAGAGAGGGAGACACAGAATCCAAAGCAGGCTCCAGGCTCCAAGCTGTCAGCGCAGAGCCCGATGCGGGGCTCAAACCCATGAGATCATGACCTGAGACGAAGTAAGATGCTTGACTGACTGAGTCACCCAGGCGCCCCTCTTCCATTTTAAAGGCTTTTCTCAGGTCGTCTTTGATCATGTGCTCATATTAGGTGTGGGGGGTTGGGGGCAGACTGGAAGCTCAGAGCACATGGGTGTCACTTTACTGCAGGGGATGGGGGGATCAGGGTGGGCAGGGCTTTTTTCTGTTCCCCAGTCTCCTTCCTGCCGGCCACTGTGTGGAGCATCTGCAGGCACCCCTGGTTTTCGTTTCTCAGCCGTGTTGTACCTTTGCACCTTCGCAGAGACTGACCCTTCAGGGGACTGGGGGTGGGGGAGGGGCAGCTGCTCAGCAACAGCGAGCTTGACGGTAGCCCCCTCTTTCTGTCCTGTCCTTCCTGTTAGAGGCGAGAGGGCTGCCAGTTCCCGGGCCCCCTGGGATTCTGTCGTGTGAAGGGAGTAGGGCCTCGGCTTGTCCCGCTGTCTGCTCCGAGCTCTGGTTTCTCCTGGCTGCTGAGGTTACCACTGACCCTCCAGCTTCCAAAATTTTGGTGTTACCCTTGTCTCAACCTGGAAAGGTTTCTTCCCCTGTTGTTTTGGCCCCGTTACTAGAGATTTAGTGAGTTTGAGGAAGAAGGAAAACTAGTGGGCAGTGACCACGTTCCTCCGGAACTGCCAAGCCACCTTTCAAGGGACTATTCTTTTTTATTATTATTATTTTTTAATTTTTTGGCATTTATTTATTTTGAGAGAAAGAGAGAGAGACAGAGCATGAGCAGGGGAAGAGCAGAGAGAGAGGGGGACACAGAATCGGAAGCAGGCTCCAGGCTCTGAGCTGTCAGCACAGAGCCCGACGCGGGGCCCGAACCCATGAGTGAGATCATCATGACCTGAGCCGAAGTCGAATGCTCAACCGACTGAGCCACCCAGGCGCCTCTCAAGGGACTATTCTGACACGCACATGGACGTGCGTACTGAGAGGTTAAACTCAGCACGGCGTCTGCACAGCTGCGATGAAACCCCAGTCTACCCGGGACCAGCTGCGTCTCCCCCCAAGCTGGCATTCCGAGTCATTTACTCCACAGACAGTGTGATCCCGTTTATAAAACCTCAAAAACAGACAGAACTACTGCATTAGCGGTCGGGATGGCGATTATCCCTGGGTGGGGGTGGGGGGCTCCTGAAGGAGGTGACATTCTGGGTGCCCCTACCCAGCTCGTTCGGGCTGTGCGTGCGTACCGAGCTCGTTCTTATCGTTTGTGTGCGTTCCCTTCTGTGTGCTCTGCTTCGGTGGGAAACTAGCTTCAAGTGCTGTGCTCCTGCCTGCCTGTCCCTGTGGGGAGATGGAGCCTGTGGTGGGCCTTGGCAGAAGGAAAGGAGCTTAGGCTGGAGCCCAGCTCCTGGAGGCGGGGCGGGGGGCTGCCTCTGTCCTTTTTCGTGGCACCATTCTCCAGGTATCTAGCATTGCTGCCTCTGCCTCCTCTCCCGGTGCCTGCAACACCCCCGCTCCCTCCACCCAGAGCTCCTGTGGCCTGTTGTCCTCCGTGACCTCTGGCTGCAGCCCTTGGCCTTTCAGCAGCGCTCAAGGGCAGGGCTGCGGCCACCGTCTTCACCGGCACTTCTCCTGCTTCTAAGGCAGCCGCACCGGTTCCCCTCCTGCCACTCAGGCTGTCCCTTCAGAGGTGGCCACTCTGCCACTTCTCAGTGCCCGAGTGTTAGCTTTCCGCAGGGCTCAGTCCCAGAGCCTCTCCCCATCCCACGCTCTGTGCTTAAGGGGCTTCATCCAGTCCCCCCATTTTAAAACCCATGTGACACAACCCCCAAGCCCCTCCTCCAGCATAGGCCCTCCTGGGCTCCAGACTCCTCTCCAGCCGCCCCCTCCTGGGGCTCTCCACCTGGACATGTCATGGGCGCCTCAGATCCCACAATGGCAGGACCCCATTCCCTCCCCCAAACACGCCCTGCCCCAGGAGTGGCATCCATCCCCAGGTGTCCAAGGGAGAAGGCCAGGGGGGCCTTCTGATTCCTTTCCTTCCCTCGCCCCATTTCCAGCCCACCCCGAGTCCTGCCGAAGTGTCTGTCTCAGCCCGCTGTTGTCCCCATGGCAGCCCCACGCCATGCCACCATCACTGACCCTCTGTGGCCCTTCTAGGGTGGTCCGTAGTCAGTGGTCTCAGGGCCTAGACTTCCATCACTACGGGGCCCGACAGCCCTTTGGGGACCCTCCCTGTCCACCTCCGACCCCGGCAGCCCCAGCCACACCCATCGTAATGGCCTTTCAGTTCCCGAGAAGCCAGGCCAGGTCCCCTTCCCGACTGTCCCAAGGATCCTCGTCATGAAGGTGTCCGCTCCTGCCGTTCCCTGCCGCCTGGCCCCGCGGCGCCTTCTTCCCAACCACAGTGCGGCTCTGGCCCTCAGTAAACAGCTGAGACCAGAGCCTCGGGCAGGCCCCTGAGTGTCTCCTTCAGTTCGGTCTCGTCTGAAGAGGGGGCTGAGGGACGGCGGCCGGCTCTGCTGCCTTCGAGCCTCCCGGAACCGTCTCTCCCGCACAGGCTTCAGGTGGCCGCAGACGCCCAGCCGGCCCACCTACAGAACACCCACGAGGAGGGCATCAGCGCTGAGACCCAGGCCAGGTACGGCGAGTCTTTCCAGCCGAGTTGATCCCAGAGACAGGTCCCGGGTTTTCTTTCCCATTCGGTCCGGCCTTTCTGGAGCCTCGGCTGGGTCTGTTTGTAAAACGCAGACCAGAGAGGTTCGGAACCCGGATGGCGGCTTCATAGCCGAGACGTGACCCGCACTCTAGAATTAGAGACGGCCACGGCTGCTGCCTGAGCCACTCATACCACCGAGGGCTGCGGGCGCTGGAGACCGGCTCGTGGGCATTTACACCAAGTGAGTCAGATTCACTTGAATGAGGAAAAGTAACTGAGGATTCTTCCTCCAAGTGAGAGCATCACTCGTCACTGGAGCCCCGGTGCTTGCCAGAATCCTTGCCAGAGGAGGAGAAGACCGTGCGCTAACAGATCCGTCACTGTCACGGGCGGATCTTGTAGTATTTTGCTCAGTTAAGTGTGCTCGCCACGGGGCAGAGCACGGGGCTGCCGAAGACCCAAGCCAGGATAGCCTGGAGGGCGGGGGGCCGTCTGCCGCCGTCTAGAGCGGCTGGTGAGAGCAGAAACTAGTCTCGCCCTCCTGGGCTCCACGCTCGGCTCAGAGGCGCCAGAGGCGTGTCCGTTCAAAGCTGCTGTCACCACAAGCCACAGACAGGGCCGGACTGCCGATGTCCTGGCAGCTAAAAACCATTAGAAATGAGAGGAGACTCCTTTAGGAGAGAAGGCTCCGGCTCACCCCCTGGTGCCGTCCAGTGGGGCTCCCCATCCCAGAAACCACGCCGGTGCTGGCGCACAGTGAAATGGAGGGTGCCAGCAGCATTCATGTCAGGTGTCCCCGTAGGAATGACCCGGTGAGTGCCGCAGAGAAGAGAGAGAAAGCGTTAGAACCCAGAGGGAACAGCCGGACTCTGAACAGCCTCAGAGAAGAGACTCTGCTGAAGAACAAAGATGCTCACGGGCCCAAACAGAAGAACGGGGGCGAGGCCCCCGCGCGGAGAGAGCGCCCGACTTAGCGAGCGGGACAGGTGCTGAGGGCTGGGCCTTTTCCAGCACGCAGGTCAAGACCGGGGTATTTAAGAAAAGCAGTTCCCGCCACGTCATGAAGGGTGATCACTACTCAGCAGAAGAACCCAGACACTCGGACCGGTCCTAATCTCAGATCCTTTGGCTTGAGCTTCACTCTCCCCCATGTCTGCGCTGCCCACGTGAGCCCCTCGCTGGCCTGGCACCTCCTTCGTGTGTGAGCGCCAGGCCCTGCAGCACCTGCCCGTGGTTCAGGGTGTCCTGAACCACCGCCCCCTGCTGGAAAGTTCCAGCCAGTAATCTGAGCGCTGACTCAGCTTAAGGAAAACCCATCACCCAGCAAGCACTGAGCTCACAGGGCAAAGGAGAGGCGGCTGGTGGCACGGGTCGCAGGAGGTGGTCACTATAGCTTCTCCACAACTTGTTCCTGCTTCTCCAGACGACTGTCACTCTCGTGTTCACCTTCTACTGATACTAAAGGATGATTAAGAATCAACTTTTCTCCAGAAAGGTCTACTCCTACTCGGTGCCCTGTCTATCAAGCGGAACGTCACAAATGCTTTAAAAAGGAAAATTAACCCAGGTGACCTAAGGTTTTAAGTTTTGGAGGTAAAATGTCCACACAGTCACATTTTAAGGAAATATCCAGCTTGATTCGCTGGTTCAAACAGCAAATGGATGGGGCACCTGGGTGGCTCAGGGGGTTAAGCATCCGACTTTGGCTCAGGTCATGATCTCGTAGTTCGTGAGTTCAAGTCTTGCATCGGGCTCTGCGTTGGGTGGTACAGAGGCCTGCTTGGGATTCTCTTTCTTTCTCTTTGTCTCTGCTCCTTCCCCACTTGCACTCTCCCTCTCTCTCTCTCAAAATAAATAAATGAACTTGAAAAATTAAAAAAAAAAAAAACACACACCAAAAACAGAATGGCAAATGGCTTTCATGTGGCAGGCTGGCAGGCTAGCACGTCGATACGTGAGAACGTCACGTCAACACCCACAGCTCTGCACCTGCTTTCAGAGCGCCGAGGTTCTCGTTCCAAAACATCACAGACTCACGGAGCCTAAAGGGCGGGAGGAACTCGTCCTAACAAACTGGTTAGAGAATCCAATTCGGAACAGGACTGACGTCTGGCTTTCTGCTGCGGGTCCCGGACGCGTCTCAGCTGGCGACGACGTGACCCTGAGTTCCTACACCCCACACAGTCACACTGTCGCTCATAGTGAAATCAAGTACAGTTTTATTTAAGACTCGGAAAGAATAACCAGTATCTGTGAAAGAAAATCCACTTTAAAATATTTAAATAAACATTTCTGCGTGTAAAAAGAAGAGTAAAATAATTACTCCATTAAATTACTCTCCTAGCTATGGGACGGCTTCCTCTAGCGCAGGCGCTCGGGACCACCCGCGGCGCTGGCCCGCGCTGGCCCGGGTCGCGGCTCTCACAGCAGGGCGCAGAGAGCAAGCCTCTCCCACCAATCTCATTGAGCCGCTCCGGAAGCAAGATGTGGCAGGAGGTCACAACTATCTAAGGCAGTAAGAAAGTGCAGAGAAGGGACAGTGGGTCACTGTTCCCGCTGCGGAGGGGCTGCTACCAAAATGAACTGGAGCCGTGGCCGGTCCTCCTGAGCCTAAGCTACTAACGCGTGTATTGGTTTAGGAATACTTCCCTCTCGTGTCACTCAGTGTTAAATAAACGGAAGGGATTCATCAAGTGTAGTTTTTAGGCTCAAGAAGCAGTTCACACAAACGAAGGGGCAGTGGGGTACGCTGCCATCCGCTTTCAGCCAGGCTCACCCCACTACCTCTCTCCTGGAAACCGCTATTCTCGGCCACAGCCCGCAGGTCCTGACAGAAGGTTTCACTTTACGCTGCTTCAAAGCGGCTTTGTTCTGCGCAGCGCCTCTTCCCACTGAGGAGTCTGCACTGTGAAACCTGCGGTGGAAAAAGCAAGCAATCGCTTGCCAGTTTCTTAATTTGAGGGAACTGGTGACATGGCCTTCACCCAGAATGCTTTTGGGAATACCCAAAAAGCCTGTACTTCATTAACCTGATTCTCTGCATGTACACTGTCACTGCTAAATTTATAAAGTTAAAAATAATCTGAAAATGTCAGTACTAGATGAAAGTCAATCACTTGCCAAATCCTGCCAAGTAGTTCATCTTTTCTCCCTAAGTAACTGCTGACTTCTGCCCTGGGTGTACAAGTCGGGGTAAGGGTGCCCCCTAGTCCCGCCCATGGAAGTGCTCTTTGAAGCACAGGCGGTGTAACAGCAGCACCTCGCTGCAAAACACCAGCCCCACCTTCTAGGCTCAGGGGCCTGGCAGGAAGGTGGGCTTTGTGAATTCCAGCAGGTGGAGCAAGTCATCGCCAAATGCCAACACCTTCAGACTTTCTGTCCCCAAAGCCAGGGGCCGTCATTAGCTGTTGGCTTCACAGCCCCCAGGGGGAACGAAAGCTGGGTCCCATCCTGGTAGCTACAGCACAGCACTTTCCCTCAAGCGGCTGGGGATGGCTGCCAACACCCCAGCCACGCCCCCCTCCATTCTGCAGTCCTAAGAGTGGAGCTTGGTGGAGCTTACTTGGCTAAGCGTGGTCTGGAGAACAAGTCAGAAGTGAGTCAATCAAGTTCCCAGAGTTAAGTGCATGTCGACGTCCCACTGGGGCGTTCGTGCCAGAGGGACCTGCTGCTGAGTGCTCCGGCGGTGGCCTCGGCCGGCCTGGCCGCGAGGCCCTCACAAGGGCCAATGGGAGAGTCCACTCACACGGGCGAGTGGCATCCCAGTCGTCAACAAACCCGTAAACCTCTTTGGTATTCATAATAACAAAAGATTAACTAGGCCATGAAATCTAGAAACAAGTGATATTTCTGAGTTGGTAAAATGCTCTCCTGAACACACATTTCCGGTGTCTGGTGCAGCCAGCCAACGTCCACGTCTGTGTGACTCTTAGTATACGCCATTCTCTCTCGTCTAAGTATTAAAAACGTTTGACGTTGGTCTAAGTTTTCCCAACACCCCTATGAGGTAGGTGGTACTGACCCCATTCTACGGATGGGGAGTCTAGGCACGGAAAGGTTAAGTGGCTCCTCGAGGCAGCCGGACGCGGCGCGGCGGCAGGCAGCCCTCCAGCCGGGGCCTCCGCGGCCTTCGCAGTCAGGCTTCGTTAGCGCCACCGCAGAACTGTAGGAAGGATTCCACGCGGAGACCAAGGCCCTCTCTGGTCCAGAATTAATCAAGGGTCCTAAAGCTTACATGTTTAAAACCAACCACTCTCCCCAAACTTGAAAAACAAAAATACTGACTAAATCTCCATTGCGATCAGTTGCTCTATTTAAGACTTTCGTAAGCGGACTCGCTTGAATTCTGCAGCGATGTGTGCTTAGACCCCTTTGGGAAAGACAGTGTGAGAGGACCTTCGAGACAGTGGCGTTCTGAGAACAGAACACAGAAATCAACAGCTAACAGACTTCAACTGAACATAAAAATGGAAGCTATGGTGAAATAAGACTGAACCCCCAAACCGATGGAGAGCACTAGCTCCGGTGTCTGACGGTGCCTCACATGGAGCGGGTCCTCGGTGAGCATTTCTTTGATAAAGGAAAAATGACACACCTTTGACATGCCTGTGTCACCGGTAACAGCCCCCTCTGGGGAGAAGAGCAGGAGCCAGGGCCCCGGGGAAAGCCCCGGGAACCCCGTCTCCCTGGTCTGGGGTGCCGGCCCTTGTGAACACAGAGCCACTCAGCCAAGTTGTCTGGAGGCGTCCATCCGCCTTTCTGCCAAATAAAAGTTGGGGCTACAAACACCAAGTGAGTCCCCTCTGGATTGGTACTGCTTTTATAAAAAATAGATATGTAAATACGATTAAATATATTAAGAGCCAAAGTGCCTTATAAAGAATTATCTTAAAACTGTATAGATGCTCATGCACTTAAGCACAGGAAGGAGGAGGTCGAAGCTGTGCCGTTTGTGTTTTTCGGTTAAAGATTCTGAACGTTTCTAACGCTAAGCACGGATGTCCACATACCCCTTCCTGCGGAAGAAGCCTTACTCAACCTGACAAGTGAGTCTGCCTCTCCCGAGGGGTCCTGGTGACACTAAATACCTCGTGGGGCATGGCGCGTGGCCTGGGCTCTCGCCAGGGCCCTTCTGGCGAGGCCTGTTGAATATTGCTGTTATTTGCTCCTTGTCCATCTTTAATCTGTGTCCTACCTTGATTGAGCCCAAGAACAGACTGCTCTAGGGTACGGGGTCCTTTGGTCCTAAGGCCTTCTGACCGTTGGGTCTTGGGTGATATTCCAGAAGAGTAACTGGTGACGTATCAAATGATTCAGAAAATCCGTTCTGAGGCAGTGCCGTCCCGGGCTGTGTGGAGGGGGAGGCCCCTCCCGCTAGGTCACAGCTCCTGCTCTGTCATAGCTCCACCTTGACCCCCTTTATAAAAGGCAGGCCTGTGGGCACCCGCTTCTTATACTCCAGGTACTCGTCCCCGAAGAAGTGAATTAGCGAGAGCTCCTCCTCCTCCGTCCGGTCCCGGAAGAACCGCCACACCGTCAGGGCGTAGCCCACGCCGCACACGGGGTTGCACAGCATCACCTGCCGGGGACACGAAGCCGGTCAGCGTCAGAGCGTCCCGACACCGCAAACCGCTGCTCCTCCTGAACACCCGCGGAGGGCTTCCCGTCAAGGGCCGCCGGCTCTCAAAGCACGCACTATCAGGGCCTTGGAGAGCCGCGGCCAGGGCGCCGCTCCCTGAAACCACACCACTACTTCTGCCTTAGAGCTAAACACTCAGCACTGTCGTTTCCCTTCATGCCCTTTTCTGCCGTTCCTCTTACGTGAGAGACACCTAAACATCAAAACATCGACTTCTCAGATTTCAGTCCTCAGGCTGACAGCCGCTCCCTGTAGGGCTCCTCGCACCCCCCCCCCATTCCAAGCACCCACTCCAGTCTGCGGCTGCCTGGCCCCCCGCTCCTGCCCACCCCCCTTCCCCCGCCCCCAGCGTACCAGATCCACCGCTACCTCTTGTGCTGCTATGAAACCACTTCTTTCTTCAAACCCCCCCCACCCCGCTGTCCAAACCCAGAGCAGCAGCACCTTGGCCACCTCCTCCGGCCTCCTTCCTCTGGGGTGTACCCACTCTGACTGCCTCTCACCTCCTTACTCCTGTGTTTTCCCCACTCTAAGAACCTCTTCCCCGCCGATTCACCGCCAAACAGTCCTTCCAGGCCAAGAACATCTCCCGGCTCTCAGGAATTTCCTGTGCCGTGTGGGAAGCCCACTACCCCACCCGTCCGCTCCAACGGGCCCGATGGACCACGCCTCCCCCCAGCGGGCGATCTCCACCCAGAGCCAGGCATGCGCTCTTGACTTCTTGTTCCCGCCGCTGCTTACTGGGCACTTAACTGTACTCCAGGCGCGGGCTAAGCCCTTTACAACCAATGAGCCCCTACACTGAGCCTCTGAGGCAGCACTGCTGTCCTCAGTGTGTGAGGACAGAGGGGCCAAGCAAGCAATGTGAGAGCCAGGACTGGCCCCGTCAATGACCCCAGAGCCTGTGACCTCGCAGCCGGCACACACGTGTGGCTTCCCAACGCACCCTATACTGGGGTTTCCCAACTGCGGTCCGCAACCTGCTACTGAGCCCTGAAATCCATTCGGTGTGTCACAAAGAGCACCACAAATAACAAGACGGAGAACAGGAGTATTCTGTGCTCTGGGAGAGACCTGCTCTGTTTTCATACATGTGTGTGCTGGGCCACGGTGTGAAAAGACCTATGGTCAGAGAGGTATGAAAACTCTTGATTCCTAGAGCACTTAAACACATAGGTAGCATTCATGGTAAGTTACATGATTCAACTATAATCGACTTGTTTCCAGTTGACTGTTAATGCAGCAGTCGTAAGTTTCAGAAATGAAAGTTGTAAAATAAATGCTGGGGTGCCTGGGTGGCTCAGTCGGTTAAGTGCTCGACTCAATTTTGGCTCAGGCCATGATCTCGCGGTTCGTGAGATGGAGCCCCACGGCAGGCTCTGCGCCGGCAGCGTGCTCTCCCTTGCTCCCTGCCTCTCCCCTGCTCATGCTCACGCGTGATCTCAAAACAAACTTTAAAAAATAAATAAACCTAATACGTGACCTTGGCCTCATCAATAGCAGCTTCTAATGAAAACCAGAACCCACGTGAGCAGCAGAAGGCTCTCGCCCCCTGAGGCCCCATCTCTGTTCCCACCCCATGGAGGTGCTCCAGATCTAAGCTGAAGAAGCAAGGAGAGAGTAGAGCAGATAGGATAACAGCACCTAGAATCGCCAGGAGTTTACAAGGTTAGGACACCCAGAGTTTAGGTGCGCAGTAAAAAAAAAAGTTAAGGACTAAATCTATTCTTTCGGGTTTTATTTCGTTATCACTTGAAACGGCAGGGGGACACACGCCTATTTAAAGAAGGCCAATAACCTTCTAAATCTATTGAAATCCACTGAACTGTACGCTTTGAAATGATAAATTTTATGGTAAGTTATGTCAAATTTTTTTTTTTTTTGAGAGAGAGAGAGCACGCGCGCACAAGCAGGGGAGAGGCAGATACAGAGAGGGAGACACAGAATCTGAAGCAGGTTCTGAGCTGTCAGCATAGAGCCCGATGTGGGGCTCGAACCCACAAACTGCTAGGTCATGACCTGAGCCGAAGTCGGACGCCCAACCCACTGAGCCACCCAGGTGCCCCTATGTCAATTTTTAAAAATGTAAAAAAAATTAAAGGCAACCACTGTCACCTCTGACACTGTACCTGGGTTCCAATACTCCAGTAAAACCACCCAACGTAAGAAGGATGCCGAAACCAGGCGTACACTCCGCTTGTCACCAGGGTGTGAGTTTCTGATTTTTCATTCTGCACCACGTGATTGAAATTGGAACCAGCTGTGAACATGGCCGCTTTCCTCAGACATTCTCCGAAGACCACCATCAGCAGCCCCAAGGCACTGAGCCAGGGGATCTGCTTCAGCTCTGGAGGAGAGACATGCGACAAACAGGAAGTGAAGACTCGGGCCCGTGGAGCTCCCGCTGCGGATGCTTAAAATTAACCTATTTCTCCAAGGCCAGCAACATTAGGAAACATGCTAGTGGGCAATTAGCATTTGTCATCACATTAAAATTTAATTATAAACAAAACACATTCCCGTAAGTTGTGCTGTTCGTCTGTTTCAAGTGCCAACAACCCAATTAGAGCATCATGGCAAAGACCTGATGGGCTCTCCATGCGTGTCCCTCTGTCCCACGCCCCTCCTTCCCTTGGGACAAGGACAGCTAAGCGAAGCCGAGAGGGGTCCGGTGTTCCCCACCCTGGCCCTTTGCCGAACCCTGGGAACCACATATATTGTATTTAATTGGCTGTGGAAAGTTCCATTTGAGAGCAGGCTTGGGATGCACAGAGGTTCTTGCTAATGACATCTTCACACGAAAAGTCTCAAGTCCCAGGAAATGAACAGATGCAAGTCTCTGACGGAAAAGTAAGGATTACAGCCAGCGAAGGCCGGGACTTCCTACGAGGTAGTGCGGCTCCTTACGGAAGGCTGACGCAAACGGTCACCGTGTCCTCCGTTCAAAATCCGGAAGCAGAACCCACAAGCTGTGCTTGTCCTTTATAAAGAGCTTAGTGAGGACGGAGAGCTGGGGAAAGTCACTCAGGGAGATTACACCTGGGAGGCCAGCCCCCGTCCCCGCCCTCGGGCCTGCACTGGAGCCACCCTGCTCCCCTCCAGAGGGAACCGGGGGACACACTGACCTGGCCAAAAGATATTTTCGACTGTGAACTCTATCCAAGAGGAAAGAGCAGCTACCGTGTACTCCAGACTGTGATTCAGGAGAAAGGAATCCAAGGACAGGCTTTTGGGGTTATTGACTGCCGTGACCAAGTATTCGGAATAATGGAAGAGTGACAGGGAACACATATACCTGTTTAGAGACGGAAAGAAAGAGAGGTAAGTTGGGGCAAGGGACTCAAGTTGGCCCTCAGCCAAAGCGCGCATCTGGGTCTGGCAGACTGTCCCTGAATTCTGTGAGGAGGTCCTGTGGTCACCTACCTGAGAGAGGACATCGGGCACCTGTCACATCGCTCCTCAGGTCTGCAGAAGGTGGGGCTTTCAAAGGACTACGTTTTGATGTAAGAGACCCCACCAAGAGACTAGGGCTAGGAAGGCGTTATGGGCCCTTCAGTCTTTTAAAAATGGTATTACGCACAAACATGAAAGTGGGACAGAGTCAAAACAACGCAGTGAGGGGTGTTGAATACAAAATTTCAGCGAAACAAGCGACTCCAGCAAAGGATTAGAGGGCTCAAGGACTGGCGGCAGCAGATAAAGCTTTCTACCTTGAAGCCACTGGTTCGCATCCAGGTCAGAGACTAGAGGGCTCAAGGGACTGAAATCGTAGTGGAGGGGAAAGCCCTACGGTGGCCGTGGGGGAGGCGCCAGATGGGATCTAACAGAAATCAGAGATGGAAAAGGCCTGTGAAGACGAGCCAGAGCCTTGCCCCTTCCTGTCACCGAGGGCTGTCACATTACAGAGGAGGGCGCCTACGGGGCGGGTGCCAGGGAGACCCGTTTCTGCCTGCGACACAAGCCACCGATGGGCCCAGGTTCTTAAGGTCAAGACACAGGGATCTAGGAGGACGTCAGAGGCCGTGCGGAACCCTCAACAGCCTTCAGCCGGTCAGAGAGGAGACACAGGGATGAGGAAATGCCACTTCTGGCCCTCGGAGCCTCCCACCCTCGCCTCAAAACCAGTATTCCCCAAACACAGCTTACCAGCCGAAGTGACTCCAAGAGGACTGGCTAAAACTGAGCAACATGCCGCAGCCGAACACAAAGCCAAGGAAGCAAGCTCGGATGGCTATCTGAAACGGACCCGAAAGAAGCTCGGTCACCCGGCTGTTCCTTGAGCACACATCCCACTTCCTGGGATAAGCAGGCTACTGGCAAACACTGGAGCTGATCTGCTCTGAGACAAGGGGGTGAAGCAGAGGTGTCCGGGGTTCAAATCCGCACCCACCCCTCTCTGGCTGTGTGGCTCTGGGCAAGTTACTTAACCTCTCTAGGCCTCCGTTTCCTCCATAGACACAACGGGGATAATGGTACCTTTCAGGATTGCTGCGAAGAGCACCCGCAGAAGGCACTTAAGAGTAAGTGCTATGTGTAACTTCGAGCTGCGATTGCTCTTATCGTTGCTATTATGATTCAGAGCTGTGGGGAAACCGCATGAACCTGGCTTACGGGTCAGATTCCCCCAAGTCCGCGCAGCGAGCCTAGGCGGGGCATGCGGGGCTCTGAGCTCAGCCCCCCTCCAAGTAACTCTGCGGGGGCTTCTGACCTGACTTGGCAGCAGGTTGTGTGTCTCCACATCTTAAATGACATAAGAGAACTCGTGGGCCCGCTTCCTCCCCGCCCCCCAAGCGCAGCTGAACCGCACCAACTGCAATTTCCCACCCACTCTGCGAAAGAGAGGGCCCGCGCCCCGCGCCCCCCACCCCCGAGCCTGGCGAGGCAGGGTACCTCCTGCCAACTGAACTCCAGGAGAAAGAACACGCCAGGGGGAGGCGGCCCCTCCCGCAGGCCCAGCTCTCGGCTCATCCCGACCCTGATGGGGACGGAGCCCGCGCGCCGCGCCCAACCCACGCGGTCCTGCCCTCGCCCCAGCCCCGGCCCCCCACCCCCCGCCCGGCCCGCACCTGGTAGCGCGGCGGCCGGTAGAGCAGCAGCAGCAGCGCGTTGAGCCCGGCCACGTAGAGCGCCAGCCCGGTGCGGCCCTGCAGGCCGGCGCGCGTGAGCAGCGGCAGCGCGAGCACCGAGGCGCCCAGCAGGAAGGTGGCCAGGCTGAGGCGCGCCTCGGAGCCCGGCGGAGCCCGCGCCGCGCAGCCCGCCATGGCGCCGGGCGGCCGACGACCGGTCGACGGCGCCGGCTGTAGCCCGGGGAAACACGCCCGCCGCGCCTGCGCACTGCGCCGCCGACGCCGGCTGGGAAGCGCCGCTGCCTGGAGCCGCGCGCCGCCCGCGAGCTCTCGCGATACCGCCGCGCCGCGGAGCGGACGCCAGGCTTTGGCGGGAGCGCCCCGCCCACCGCCCCGCCCCGCCCCGCCCCGCCGGTCCCCGGGGTGTCCTCTGACCCAGGCAGAACGGCGGACTCGGGGCGGGCCGCCTGGGGCCCGGGCCGAGAAGCGGCTGGCGGCGTTTGCCAGAAAGCAGCCTCAAACTCAAGACTGTCCCCGTCCCGAGAAATCTGAAGCGACCCCGCCCTCGGACGGCCCCGCGCGGTGCCCCGGCAAAGCCGACAACCCTCGGCACGCAGGCGAGAGCAGGGCGGCCCGCCAGGTGCCCAGGCTGGGCGAGCGCCCTGCCCCGCGGGCAGCCGGAACACCCCGTACTGGGCATCCGGGCGCGGGACGACCGCCCACTTCGTGGTGAGGGAGCATGTTGGCCGTGGAAAACACCACGTTTTCCAAAAGGCAGAATACAAGTTTACAGCGCGACTTTGGCCTCACTGGGGAAAAGCAAAGCAAACGTGTGAGCATGGGGAAAAGATTGAAATGTAAGCCAGAACTATTTAACGTTGGTCACCTTCTGGTGATGGAACTCGGGGTGACGCTCATGGTTTTCTTTATAGGACTGTGTTTTCCATATTGCCCACCATCAACATACATTACTTTTTGAATCGGAAATTGTTCTTTTTTTTTAAAGGGTCGACGCCTTCTCCTCGGGGAGCTCACAGGAAGGAGAAAGGCAAGTAAGCAAGTGACCAGAATATAGTGGGTGAGAGTGGGACAGGTCGCAAGTAAGAATGGAGGAGAGGGAGGGGCTCCAAGGAGGGGCCTGCAGATGGGCAGGCAGAAGGTTAGGAGGCAGCTTGGAAGATACTGGAGCTAGGTCTCGGGGCACTCGGGGACCCACAACGTTAGGCTGGAAATGAGAGCAAGGGCATCTGTGAAGGGGAGGGCAGGCACTGAGTTTGCAGACAAAGAGGCAGGAGAGAGAAGCCTGAGTTGGGATAGGGGACAGGCCCCCGGGGAGGCTGGAGCCCAGAGTAATGGGTCAGAGAGCGCCGAGACCAGACTGAGCTGCAGTCAGCCAGGCCTGCATCTGAGCCTCTGGCTGCCCCACTCTCCTCTGTCCCCACAGGACCTGGCAAGAGGCCTGCCTCCTGAACAGCTGGGCTCAGGGAAGGATGGAGAGAGCCTGGGATTGAATCCTGGTCTCAGTGCTGCCAAGGCTGTAACCTGGGGCAAATCACCCCCAAGTCTCAGTGTCCTGTAAACTAGGGGTCCTAATTTCATCATCAGGTATTGACGGCGTTCTCCAAAGCCTTGTACTGTGTTTAAATGGTGCTCAGGAGACATTTGCTAAACTGGGTTCATGGGAATTGAAAGGAGAGTTAATGTTTTTGTTGTTTTTAAGTCTGTTTAGTTTTTTTTAAAGTCTTATTTATTTTGAGAGAGAGAGAGAAAGAACACAAGTGTGGAAGGGCAGAGAGGGAGCATCTCAACTGGGTTACCTACTGGCAGCGCAGAGCCGGACATGGGACTTGAACTCACAAACCATGAGATCAGGACCTGAGCTGAAACCAAGTTGGATGCTTAACCAACTGAGCCACCCAGGCACTGCAACTTTGTATTTTTTTTTTTTTAAGTTTATTCGTATTTGAGAGAGAAAGAGGGAGAACACAAACAGGGAGGGGCAGAGAGAGACACAGAATCCAAAGCAGGCTCCAGGCTCTCAGCTCTCAGCACAAAGCCCCATGCGGGGCTCGAAGCCACGAACCATGAGATCAGGACCTGAGCTGAAACCAAGAGTCAGATGCTTAACCAAGTGATCCACCCACGCACTGCAACTTTGTATTTTAAAACATTAAATCTCCAGGGCGCTTTTTCTAGCCATTGGCATCTGGTCTCCACCCTGACTTAGGGCCCTGATTTACCCCCAGGGACCCGCTCCCTTCTGCGGGCAAAGAGTAACATGAAATCTATTTATTTTATTTTTATTGTTTATTATTATTTTTGTTAACATTTATTTATTATTGAGAGACAGAGCATGAGCATGGGAGAGGCAGAGAGAGAGACACACACACACAGAATCTGAAGCAGGCTCTAGGCTCTGAGCTGTCAGCACAGAGCCTGACACAGGGCTCGAACTCACGAACCCTGAGATCATGACCTATATAGCAGATCTGAGCAACCCTCTCTCCTCTGCCCATCACTTCCCTTCACACCATCCATCTCCATCAGCCCTGATTAGGGAGCGTGGGGCAAGCTGAGGGCAAAGTACAGGCTAACAGCACCCCCGCCCCCCCTGAGGTGGGATGTGTGTGACACGCCTGGCTGCCCAAGAACAGGGGGTATGGAAAGAAACCTAACTTCTAAATAATAATGGAGATCGCACTCACGCAGGACAGGAGTCTCCTTCAAGTTCACAGATAACTTAGGAAACTGCAAGCAAAAGGCAATCTTATCCAGAGCCTAATCTCCAAAAAACCTACAGACCGCCATTTCCCGGAGCCCTAACATCACCCTCCTCAAGATGTAGGGGGGTTTAATGCTTGCCATGGTGATGTGGGAAACGAAGGCAGATGAAAAATTAAATTCCCTTACTGCTCACAGCCCACTGAGGAGTCCTCAAACAGACGGAGTGAGTGACCTCCTCCAGGAGCCCAGCTGCCTCTTTGCTGGGGGCACAAGGGAATCTTGGCTTCACGTTATCCTGATCCTGTGAGTCTCCTTATACACATAAAAATTCTTTTGGGGCGCCTGGGTGGCTCAGTCGGTTGGGCGGCCGACTTTGGCTCAGGTCACGATCTCACGGTTCACAGTTTGTGAGTTTTGGCCCCGCGTCGGGCTCTGTGCTGCCAGCTCGGAGCCTGGAGCCTGCTTTGGATTCTGTGTCTCCCTCTCTCTCTGCCCCTCCCCTGCTCGCACTCTGTCTCTGTCTCTCAAAAATAAATAAACGTTAAAAAAAAATTCTTGGGGCGCCTGGGTGGCTCAGTCGGTTAAGCGTCCGACTTCAGCTCAGGTCATGATCTCACTGCCTGTGAGTTCGAGCCCTGCGTCGGGCTCTGTGCTGACAGCTCGGAGCCTGGAGCCTGCTTCCGATTCTGTGTCTCCCTCTCTCTCTGCCCCTCCCCTGCTCACGCTCTGTCTCGATGTCTGTCAAAAATAAATAAATGTTTAAAAAAATTTTTTTTAAATTTCTTTTGCAAAGCTCCTTTATCCTCCCCCCCCACCAAGTATATGTTGGCAATTATACTCCAAGCATTTGGCCCCTGATATACATGGTGAAGGGTCTCATGACTGAGGTTTTACTAAGTAGTAATAAATGACATTTTCCTAACAAAGGCCAGCCCCTCAAGGTCCTGGAAAGCTTGCTTCCAAAATTCCTTAGAGACTTACTCTGTCCCTAACCCCCTCCCGAACTGAAGGTATATACATAATCACTCACTCTTCGCAACCCCGGTGCAGCTCTTTCTGCCCACAGGTCCTGTCCCTGTGCTTTGATAAAATCACCTTTTTTTGCACCAAGACATCTTCAAGAATTCTTTCTTGGCTGTGGGCTCCGAACCCCCACCGTCACCCCAAAACCTCATCAAGCCCCATCTTGGAGAAGGAAGAAAGGAAGAAGCAGTCTCTTCCCAGGTGTGGCCAGACCAGAGGGAAGGGGAATTTTTAGAGGAGCCTGGAGTTGCTGAATCCGTCAGGACCCAGGGCTCACAGAGCAGTAAGGGAGGAAACAGGCAAGGAGACGCACCAGCTGGCATAGACCCAGAGAAACAAAGTCATGCGGAGATACACAGAGTAACGGTAATTCAACACGGCGATCTGGACAGAAATCCACACCGAGACCTGCTTTCCTACCAGAGAGAAAAGCAATCTGATCAAAGAAATCCACTCTGCATCTGGCTCTCCTCCCCAGGCCGCAGAACAACAAACCCGTAAAAATATAAGAAAATAAAGGAAACCTACTCAGCCCTGGGATGCCTTACTCGCCTTCTTTTGTAAATAAGCATTTGAATGTGTTTTGTTCTTGGAGCCGGGAGGCCAGCACAAAGGGAGCCCTTTCTCATGCAGGAAGGTCCCTCTGCAGGGTCTCCCCTGCACGCCCCCTCCCCCCGCCCCCATCCTGCTCTTCGCCCACCAGCCGAGGTGGTTTTCCATGCTGGGCTAAGTGCAGATTCCTCCTGTTTAGAGTCCTAAGAACCATCTTGACATTTCCAAGTTAAACTGCAGGCTGGGATGAAATTAGCCTCTTTTCTTGCTTCCTTTCCCTCTCTCTCTTTCTTTCTTTCATGTTTATTTATTTATTTTGAAGGAGAGAGTGTGGGAGAGGGTCAGAGAGAAAATCCCAAGCAGGTCCCACGCTGTCAACACAGAGTGGGACTCGGGACCCGACCTCACGAACCATGAGATCATGACCCAAGCCGCAATCAAGAGTCAGACCCTTAACCGACCGAGCCACCAAGGCGCCCCTGGCCTTTTTCTTAAATCGGCTTGCTTTATGGAGCAAGAGAGAATGTAGCAAGAGGGGAGGCCCCGAAGCATGCAGGACGCAGGTGGCAGGATGAGGTGTTAACCAAACACCAACCCACACCAGCTTCCCAGGATGAAAAGTTGGCTCTTGTCCAAACTTGACACCAAGTAAGAAAAAAGTCTCCCTTCTCCCCGCTGGTGGGTCTCCGGTCAGATATTGTTGGAGGGGCCTGTGGGGCTCCTTGTCACTCGCAGGCCCTCTGTCCCATCCACTTCCCACACGGAGGCCAGGAGGGAACCCTGATCCTCCAACACTTTCCTTTTCCCTCCTCTGGCCATTCTGGGCTCCAGGCATGAAAGCCTCCTCTCTCTAGTCTGGAAACGGGTAAATGACGCGTAATTTATGAGCGCATCAGCCTGAAGTGCCTAAGTCATACATGCACAAAAGGGCCGGGTAAATATTTAAAGATTAGAGCCAGCTGGGGAGAAACACAAAGGGCCGGGACAATGGGGGTCTCTCGGAATTCACTCTCCCCGAGCTGGGCCCAGCCGGGTTCAGTGCTGATGCACTCACCGGAGTCCCAGCCTTTGTCCCCTGGAGGGCCCTTGGCTGCCGGGCTATTCGGAGTCCCAACACAGCTAAAGAGAGTTAAACAATCACAGCCTCTCCAACCCCATCTGGAGACAATTGACTGAGTCATTTCAGAGCTTTTGCTGTGTCCCAATAGTTAATTACACGAAGCAATCACTTCATTCCACTTTGGAATGCATCTGCAGAGAGGGCCGGTGCGTTTCTTCCCCGCAGTCACCTTACCGGCCGTGGCTCTGCGGCACTCCCCAGTGAGTTAGTGTTGCTTTCAATCCCGGGGTGCTGCAGGAAGGAAAGGGCTCTCACCCAGGGTGCAGAGGCTACACGGGCTGTCCCCTGGGCGGCCAGTAGACTATCTGGTGCAGCTTTTGTCCTGGGGCCTGCAAACCCCGTCCCTACCTCCTTTCCAGACCTTACTTGCTGTGTAACATTTTTTCTTTAGACAAAGTCGAGAAAACCAAACCGGGGAAAAGAACAAAGGCACAGGTCACTTTTTGCTTTCAATTCCCAAGCCTGAGGAAGCAGAGGATTCTGAGTGTTCCTGGAATCCCCCGGGGCCTCCAGGACTATAGAAGGAATGTTTTTCCTTGAGTGAGCAAAGGACAACTTGGGTCTCCCCAGCGCTTTGCCGGAACTCGTGCTCCTTTCCAGGCCCCCTGGGGAGCCCAGATGCTAAAGATGGAAAGGGAGTCGGTGGCCTACATCCCAGTTTGCATAAGCCGGCTTCTAAGTTAGTCTCTGTCCTTCCCAGGAGCCGGAGAGCGCTGCGCCCTGCTGGCTCTTAGATAAAGGGGCGGGGGTGTGCCGCCCCTCCCACCCCACGTCGGAAACGCCCCCACCCCCAACCTCAACGCACACCTTCGGAGCCCCAGCCTGCCTGTGAGTGTGCGGAGGCTGGGCTAGCTCAGGACTCACAGAGTGGGGGAGGAGTGGAACTGGGTTCTAGTGGGGACGTTGCGGCCCAGGAGCCCGAATTGCGGGTAAAGTGGGGATTCCTCCGGGCGCGGGGAAAAAGGAGGATGGAATCCGCACCGGGATCTGTTTCCAGCCCCGAGTCCTGCCCGACCCTCAGCCAGTTTAAGGGCAGTTGGCGGCGGGCGAGCCGCGCTGGGAGTGGGGAAACCCGGAAAGCAGGGAGTAAATCAGTCTGGGCGGGGGAGGGGGACCCCAGCCCGGGTACCTGTCCCAGGAGCGCAGGGGCCGGTGCCGGGGTAGGGGGCAGCGAGGCGGAGGCCCATTAAGCGGTCGGAGGCAGAATTTGACGACTGCGAGTCCAGCCCAGGCCGCGCCACCAGCCTCGTCGCCCGCAGCCAAAGCAGAACATTGCGAATTAGCTCATTTTGCGGTCAATTTTCCACTGCTTAAGAACACACTAAGCCCCCCCACGTGAGCCGCCCCACCCAGCGCGGCCGGGAGCCTTCCGCTGGGGCGCGAGAGGAGTTGCCGGCCCGAGGAGCTGCGGGTACCAGGGTGCGGGCGGGGGCGGGCCGCGGGCCCCTTTATGGCGGCCCTAACTCTGGAGAGGGGGCGGGCCGCGGGGGCAGCGCCGAGGGCCCTTGGTTTGCTAATGCGCCGGAGTTGAAAGGCGCGGGCGGCGGTTTATGGGGAGGGATCATAATTAGAGGACAAATTGCCCCGCAGCCCGCGCCGCTCGAGAGCGGGGGCGGGGGGCGACGGCCAGAGCGAGGCGCGCGCCCACCGTCCGTGCAGATGTGCAGCAGCTGGAAGCCCGCGCGCAGCGGGGCGCCCGGAGTTTGGCCCCGAGGGGGCGGGCGCGGGCGGGCTTTGTGGGGCCGGCACAATGCCCTCAACACTCGGCTGCCCCCTTTGTGCCCGGCCGCGCCGCCTGCCTGCCCCGCGGCGCCTTTGTACCGAGCCGCCACCGCCCCAAGTCGCGGGAACGCACGGAGGCCAGTGGGGCCCGCTCAGTCCCGGCCCCGGCCCCGGCGCTTCAAAGCTGCTCGGCGCGTGCCAACGCCTGCCGTCGGCCTCGGCCCCGCCGCCCGGCCCGGCCCGGCCCGATCTGGCCCGTGGGTCCTGCGGCCCGGGCGGAAGAGCACCTCGGAGCGGCGGCGGACGCAGCCTAGGCCTTGAAAGGAGGGCGGAGCGCGATTCTCCACGCTGCTCCGCGCCTGAGACGCCTCTGCCCCAAGCAGGGCCCATCAGTACTCCGATGGGTGTGGGGGAAGAAGAGACCCCCGCTCCAGGGAGCCACGGGGCCCATCCAGGACCCAACAATCTCCCCTCGTTCTCACAATGAGTCCCCCCCCACAAAGGCCGATTTGTTTATTCCTCTGCGCAGCGCTCAACTGCAGAACTTCTGCGCGATGCTACTTCCTTGCCCTCTCGAGTAGCGGTGGAGGCCCGCATTGTTCGGAGTTCCATTTTACAAACCCTGAAACGGGGGCCCTGCGAGCCCAGGACAGGGAGATAACCGGGGATGAACCCAGGGACGTCGGCCAGCCAGCCACAGCTACTGGAGACCGGCTCCCCGGGCCCAGGGCGGGACTGCATCGGTGCTGCTGTAGGGCCTAACAGGTCCTGGGGTGGGTCCCTCCTGCACTGAGCTCCCTGCTCCTCCAACCACAGCCCGAATAATGAACAGTGTTTGGAGGTCCCAGACCTCCAAGAGCACAAGAACAGTGCCCTCGCTGTGTGATCAGTGATCTTTCCACCCTCACCTTCTGTTTGTTGGGAGCAAGAGAAGGCCGGTGGGAATTAACTCCCAGGCTGTGAGGGATAGTGTCAGAGCCTGAGTTGTCCAGCCCGGAAACTCAGGACTGAAACGAGCCCCAGCTCGAGGCTGCCTGCAGCCTCCCTCTCCCCCCCGCCCCAGCTAGAAGAATGTGGATTGGGGGCTAATAGCACCAGAGGGCACATGAGGCCAGGCTACACCTCAGCAGGGAATGCTCCCAGTAGGGGACCCCAGCCAGGAGGAGACTGGCTGTGGCCCTGAGGGTGGGCTGCACGCTTTAATGGGACACATGTCGCTGTGTGGCCCCCTCGGGCCCAGCCTGTGCCCGGCTTTGAGTAGCTACAGGCAGAAAATCGCTGCATTGTCCCAACATTAGGGCGACTAATGTGGCGTTGCCAGCGTGGCCAGAGCGTGAAACCCGCAGAAAGGCCTTGCTGGCGGGTCCTCCCTGCCTCCGCATCTTCATCAGGCCCACGGAGGCCTGGCATGTTGTCCTAGTCATTAGGGGGACTCAGAACCAGCTGGATCCATGGACCTTTCTCAGTGGGTGCCCCCCAGAATGCTTGGAGACAAGGGACAGCAAGCACGAGGTAAGTGGGACTCATGAGGCTCGGTCCCTAGGGACACTAAACACTGGGACAGAACAGGGCATGGAGGGATGGGCATGGGAGAGGACCCCAGGCTCGGGAAGTAGTGGGGATGAAAGGGATATGGGAAAGACTGAGACAGGGGAAGAGGGGCCCCTTGAAAGAAAAGAGGGTTCCTGGAGGTGAGGCTGGAGCCTGGGCTTTGAGAGGGAGTCAGAGAGAGGTGGGGAATTTCCCAGTGCATCCCCCTCTCATCTCCTCCCCCTCGGGGTTCCTCGAGTCCAGGAGCGCCTCATTGACATGTAAACGAGGAGCCCCTATAAAGGCAGCACTGCCTCCCGCCAGCACAGATACGACAACATGGGCACTAAGCCCGGGACCCAGGGCAGCTCCGGTGGCCATGCCGGCGGCTTCCGCAAGGTCTGGGGTCCTGAAGGGCGCAGGGTGTGGGGTGGGGCAGAGGGCAAGAGGACCCTGGCCCTGCCCTATAATGCCACCCCTCCACAGATCTCCAAGCCACTGATGGAGAAGAAGCGACGGGCACGCATCAATGTATCGCTGGAGCAGCTGAAGTCGTTGCTGGAGAAACACTACTCCCACCAGGTGAGACGTGGGGATGTGGTGAGGTGGGGGTGATACCATCCCCAGCCTCATCCCTTCCAAGCCGGACTGCGAAGCTAAGAGCCCTTTCCTCGGGTCTGCAGATCCGGAAACGCAAGTTGGAGAAGGCGGACATACTGGAGCTGAGCGTCAAGTACATGAAAAGCCTCCAGAATTCGGTTCAAGGTGGGAGGGGATCTGGAAGGGATAAGGCTAGGATCTGCGTGGGGGAGGGGACTTGTGGCGTCAGACCTGTGGATATGACAAGGCCAGATAAAGGAGGGATGGATAGAGAAGAAAGCTCGGGGCAGTGGGCAGCTGGGTGAGGAGTGGGCCCCAGCTTGCTGGAGGCAGGAGGCTGCAAAGGCCCTGCAGGCTAGTGCAGTCGCAATCCGGGTAAGCCAAGGTCCGGACCCTGGGAAAGAAATTCAGGTTGCCTAGCCCCTCCCCTCCTTTCCCTGCCACTTTTCTCCCCTCCTTTTCTCTCTCTACACCTCTCCTTTCCTCCTCCCCTCTCCTATTCTTCCCTCCCCTTCACATTTCTCCTGTCCGCTCCCCTCCCCCCAGGGCTCTGGCCGGTCCCCAGCGGAGCAGAGTTCCCGTCTGGCTTCCGCAGCTGTCTGCCTGGAGTTAGTCAGCTTCTGCGGCGCGGAGAGGAGGGCGGCGGCGGCCTGCGCTGCCCCCTGGCGCACGAGCGCGCAGGCGGCAGCACCATGGACAGCGCCGGCCCGAGCCCGGAGGCGCCCGCGCCGCTTGGCCCCTGCGTCCCCGCCATTTGGGCCCCTGCTCCGGCCATCGGCGGCTCGCGGTCCCCGCCACCCCGGCTCCTCTTTCCTGGAGGTCTCCCTGGCCCGTCCTCCAGCCTCCCGGGGCCGCAGCCGGCGCCTCGCCGCTGCGCCGAGAGCCCGGGACCGGGTCTGGGGGTTTGGCGGCCGTGGTGAGTCCCGGCGCGGCCTCCGACTCAAGGGGGCCCCCGTCTGGCCCGGGGACGCAGAGACTGTTTAGAGTGTGCCTGCGGTGATGGCCAGCGCCCCAGTCTTCCGTCTTGGTGCCGTGGCAGAGGTGGCTGGGAAGGTGCCTCGTGCCCGCGAACGCGAGGAAATACATGGAGCCTCGAGGGTACCTGGGTCCGCCCCCCACCCTAGCCCCACCTACTCAAGCAGGACCCACTCTCCTCTCTTCTCACCTTCTCGAGGGGCTGGGAGGGGATGTCCCAGGCTACTCCTCTTTCCCAGGGCCCCTGGCGGGCAGCCCGCCCCCGCCTCCGCCCCGCAGCCTCACCGCTGTGGGAAGGTCGCTTTCGGCAGCGGCGCAGAGCGGACCCCTCGCAGCGAGGAGAATCGCTGCCCCGCCCCGGCCCATTCAGCCAGCCGAGGACGCCCGGTTCCCACCGGCACAAAGCGCGCCGGGTCCCGCCCCGCCGGCGAGGGGCCCCCAGCCCACCCCCACCTTGGGCCTTCTCGGCTTCCACGGGTCCCCACCCCCTCCGCACGCAGCGCAGCCCACCCGGCCGGCGCGCTCTCTGAGGTCCGCCCATCTCAGAAGACCTGCCCCGAGCTGCCCAAGCACAGCAGCCCGCCCTGCAAAATGCTCCGCCCATCGCTCGGTTCACCCCACACCCCGCCGCGCGCGGCTCCGGAGGGTTCCGGCCGCATGACCTCTGTTGCCGCCACAGAACCCGCGACCCTCGACAGCCCTCCGAGCGCTCTGCGCCTGTTTATTCGTCCGAAAATGAGGTCATTGCTGTGCTCCGACCGTAGCCCGGGGTCCCGGTGTTCGAGAGGCAGCCTGGGGTTGGGGGACCGCAATCCTGCGCCGAGCCCTGGGAGAGATCCTGGCACTTCACGTGAAAGTCAGAATACAGACCGCGAACCTGTGAAATGGGTATAAAGTCCAAATTTCTCCCACGATGCCTACTTGGGTGCATCTTTTGAACTTACAAATACCGACTTTCTATAAAACCTTTCCCGTTTAGGGATATTCCTGTTTTGCCTGTGTGTGCTAAACCCGTTCTGGTTAGAGTGCGCGAAGAGAGCGGCCCGGCTCCCCTACTCCACCCATCAGTCTCTCTGGAGCGCAGGCGGGGAGGGCGTCCCGGCTGTGGCTGTAGCGGTCGCGGGGCAGCCTCTGGGGTCTCGGCCTCCTGCTGCATGGGGCGGGGGGGGGGGGGGGGGGAGCGGGGCGGGGGGCGAATGGAGGACAGGGGCAGCCGCACTAATCCCTCTGCCGGCCACAAGGTGGCGACCTTATACCGCGGACCCAGGGAGCGACCTCCAAACTTGTACCTGGGCTGGAGCGGGTCACCACCAGGTATAATAGGTCTGGCGCCCCCAGGCCCTGCCCTTCTTGCTCTCTCGAATCAACTTCACAGGGGCTAAACGGCCCAGAAGCCATTCTTGGCTGCCAGCTGCGCTTATGGGGCTTCTCCTGTTCTTAGGGCTGTGGTGCTGACCCCACCACTGGGTCCTGCCTCTGCTCCGGGCCAGTCTGGCTCGCTGGGTGGGGCTGCAGCGCTTGCATAGAAAAGGGGCACTGGCCCAAAGGATGGCCCACTAGGAGGAGTTCTGGACCCAGAGGGAAAGACGCTTGGGGGCAGCTGGCTAGCTGTGCTGCTCTATTCTAAATTTTTTTTTTAACGTTTATTTATTTTTGAGACATAGAGACAGAGCGTGAGCAGGAGAAGGGCAGAGAGAGAGGGAGACACAGAATCCGAAGCAGGCTCCAGGCTCCGAGCTGTCAGCACAGAGCCCGACACGGTGCTCGAACTCACAGACAGCGAGATCGTGACCTGAGCCGAAGTCGGCCACCCAACCAACTGAGCCCCCCAGGTCGCCTGCTCTATTCTAGAAAGGTGTTTCCATGAAACCACCGTAGGAATGCCAGGTGCAAATCGTAGGAAGTTTTTATTGTATTTTGTACAGAAGAGAAATGCTCAGTTGTCAAAAAACTACAAACGGATTCCTGGCTCTGGGTGGTGGTGGTATGAAGACAGAGCCCCCCTCCCCTGTGAGCCCCAGGCCAAGCTGCTTATGAACGCAGCAAGTAGGCCTGGAGGCTGCACGTGTGAGGGGGAGACCCAGGCCGCAGGGTCCTCCGTTTGGGGTTCTCCCTCCTCTTTATTTTTGTAAAAACCGGAACTGGAGGGATTTGGGGATATCGCGTCTCCCTGCAAGTATTGCCATTGGATATGAAATGCACAGAGTAAAAACCCAATGTGACAAGTGGGCCAGCCTGAGCAGGGGCTGGGGTGGGGGGATGACACAGTGGCTAGCTGACAATCTCTGCCCCCACTTGGCATGTTGGTCCTTGAAGGCACAGCTGCGTTGGCCACAGGTGGCGCTTCCCGTGGCTGGGGCTCTATTGCCATTTCCTATCCTGCTCACCTGTGGCCCGCTTCTCCCTCCCCAGGTACCCAACAGCCTAGGACTAGCGGGGCCTCCCAAGCAGAGATGGAGCCAAGTAGTCCCCTATCCTCGCCCCTTCCAGGGCCTCTTCTGGGGCTAGGACCTTGTCAGGGGAGGTGAGGAAACAGCCTTGACCACCGGAGGGTCCGGGGCAGTGTTGCAATCCCAGGTTACAGAGCAGGAGGGAATGCAGAGCCGGCAGGCTCCGTGCTGGCCCCGGAATCTGCTCAGGGTTTTCGTGTGTGGGGGCCGTCGTGTGGACGCAGGAGCCAGGATGAGGCAGCCTCTGCATTTGCCCTTGTCCTTTCAGCTCAAGGTCACAGCGGTTCCTGGGCTTCTCCTTAGCCCGAGCCTAGGGTCCTTTTCTACAGAATCCCCAGCAGGCCCTTCCCCAAGACGCATGGTAAAGCAAAGAGCCCTGTCCGCGGGTGAGGGAGGACCATCACCAGGGACCAGGCCCAGAACCTGGGAGGACTCTAAGCCAGGATTCCCTCCCTGGGGCATCCCGACGAGGGAGCCCGTTCTCTCTTTGCTTCAGTTCTTTCCCATCACAGACCCACAACCTTCATGATGGGAGTCACAGGCTGACTTGGGGGGGAGGGGGAGACAGTGATGGCAGAGTGATGAGGGTGGGGACACTAACAGTGGTGAAGGTGGGTGGTTGAGCAAAAGTGCTGTGCTTTAGCTGGGGCGTGCTCCTGGGGGGCCAGGGGCACTGAGAGTGGGAGGCCTCGGGTGCAGAGGCCACACCAGGCCACACACTGAAGCCTGACACCCCTGCCCCACCGCAAAGGGCCCACAGAAGGCCCGAGATGCTCACATCCCGTCCATTCAGGAGCCAGTGCCCATGGACCAGGAGACTTCTCCAAACAGTCCTGAGAGTTAACATGGTCACCTGCTCAAAACAGATGGGGAAACCGAGGCAGAACTGGTCAGCAGGAACGCCTGCTCAGAGAGCTTGTTTGGGCTTGGAAGACCCCTGTGCTTAGAGACCCTCTGCAGCCGGCCCCCCACGGGGGTGAGCCTGTTACAGTGCAAAGTAGAAAGCAGGGTGCAGCTCAGTGGCTCCTGCTCATGCAGGGCTGGGCTTTGTTCTGCCTAGTGGTGGTCCTGTCCCCAGGCTCCCTGCGGCCACCCATCCCCCCAACCCAGCTGCTCCGGCACTGGGAGAGGTGCATCAGGCCTTTTACTCAAGCCAGCCTGGCTCTGTCCCGAGATGCGGTACCCAGCAGCTGGTCCGTGCCCGCACTCCAGGCAATGCCCGTGGCTCAGTCACGCAGGGAGAGCTGGGACATGGCCAGGCGCCGTCGGCGGGCCCCGCGTGGCGCTGCCCAGAGCCCGGCCTGGGTCGGCGTGGCATCTTTGGTGCTTTGGTTCCCGCGGGCGGTCCGGCCCGCCGGACGCGCGCGTGGGGAGGCGCCGGTAGGTCCTAGGACGCGGAGCCCAGCGAGTCTGAGTGCAGCGTGACGTAGCCCGAGGACTCGGAGGGCGAGCTCAGGAAGCTGCTGGTGCTGCCGCCGCCGCCGCCGCCCGCCGCGCGCAGGCCCCCGGGCTCGCCCCACGAGGCGCTCAGGCCCGTCCCCAGGGGTCCCGCGCGCGCGTGCGCAGCCGGGCGCGGCCCGGGGCTCCGCTGCGCGCCGCCGCCGCCGCCAGGGGGCGCCGCGTCTTCGCCCGTCTGGGCGCCGTCGAGGAGGGGTCCCTGCGGGGCGGGCGGGCGGCGCAGGGCTTGCGGCTCGCTTTCGAAGGCGGTCAGCGCGAAGGCGTCGGGCAGCAGCGAGGCCGAGGCGGAGCGGGCGCCGGGCCCGGGGCGGAGGCGCGGGCTGCCAGGGGGCGAGTCGCGGGCGCGGCGCGAGGCGCCGTCGGGGACCGAGGGGCGCAGGGACAGCAGGCTCTCGGCCGAGCGGCGGCGCGGGCGGAACGGGGGCGCGTCCTCCGCGACGGCCAGCAGGCTGCCGCGGCGTCGGTCAGACCCAGAGGGCAGCCCCAGGGCGGCCAGGTCCTCGCCCGAGCCCCAGCGCGGCAGGAAGGCGGGCAGCGGGACGGCGGCCCACACTTCCGCGTCGTCGTGGGAGAAGCGTCGCGTGGGCGGGACCTGTCAGGACGGGCGGGGTTAACCCGGGCTGCCCTCCTGGAAAACGGGACCGACGCGGGGCTCAGAAAGGAAAGGCCTTGGGGAGATCACCATACTTCCCCCACCCGCATTTTTGGTGTCTGGGGCCCTGCCCTGTCCCTACCTGCAGGTACTGCGTCTTGTCCTCCTGCAAGGGCCGCATCGGGTAGAACTGGGGCAGGCCCCCCTCCAGGGCAGAAAGCTCATACTTTGCCATCCTGTCCAGGGCCACAAAGTCACCTCCATAGCTGTAGTCGAGAGAGTGCTCCAGCACCAGGTCCGGGGGGATGCCACCCTCCAGGCTGGTCTCTGCAAGGTGGGGCAAAATCTTAGGGGCCATGGAAACCTGGGGGTATGGGAGAGAGAGTTCCAGGGACCCTCAGAGACACACACAGGGCAGGGGGCTGGTTAGTGGAAAAGGGAAAAGGCAGGGTCCTGGGTTCAAATCCCTGCTCTGCCACCTTTGGCTGTGGGACGGGGGGTGGGGTGGGGGGCTCACCTGAGTGGGGTTCCTCCTCTATGGGGATGGGATATCATGTTACCGGGTGGGCTTTGGGTCTGACAGTGCCTGCTACATAGCAAAGGCTCAGCACAGAGTAAAACTGTGATTATTGGGGTGAGGCAGCACCTGGATCCTAGGGGGCCCCTTGGGACCCCTAAGGGGGAAAGCTCTGTGGAGCACATTCGGTCTAGTGTCCACAGATAGATACTGCCTGGGACAGCCAAGCTGGACAGGAGAACGCCCCAGGAGCTGCCTAGGTCCCTTAAGGGTTCGAGGACATTTGAGCATGGGGTCACGTTGTCACCTGACAACCGTTACCCTGCTGACCTCACCCAGGCCCCATTCCCCCTGGGGCCTCTCTCAGGCCATCCTCACCATTGTCTGAGTCCTCTTCGTTAGCCATGAGGGCCACGCACTTCTCCCAGATGGCCTTGAGGTCGGCGCGGTAACGGTCGCAGGCCCAGAGGAATACAGGCAGCAGGAGCGCCTGGGCCACGGAGCACCACAGCACGCACAGCGCCATCCAGGGCGCAGAGGCATCTGCCCGAAGGCTGCTGAAGCTCACCACCTGTGGGCGCAGGGCTCGGCCTGGCACCTGGCAGGACCCCCCTCCCCCCGCCCCTCACTTCTCCCACGTGCGGGAGGAGGAGGCAGCAGACAGAGCTCTAGGCTCTCGGGCCGGAAAGAGCCAAAGTGTGAGAGCCCAAGTCCGTGTCCACCGAGAGCTGCTGGCTGCCCAGGTGCACGGCCATGACCCAGCGTGTGCACAGATGGTCCTTCCCGTAACGCCGGGCACCACGGGGCGGGCCTTCCCTCATGTCAGCCTCGTGATCGCCCAAGGAGAGAGGTGGGGGTGTGGCTTACCAGCCCCTTTTAGGGAAAAGGAAACTGAGGTTTGGAGAACCGGGTCTCAGGCTTCCCAGTTCAGAGACTTTTTTGCCATCCTCACTCCTCTGTGGCCAGTGGCCTCCTTGGCTTTGCCCCTACATTGGGGGCGGGGGTGGTGTCTGGGCCATGGACCTCAGAGGAGGAGAATCCAAGCAGTTTCCGAGAATCACCCAGGAGGCCTTTGGGTCACTGCCCAGGGACCCTCATTCCTCCTCTCCCAGGAGAGCTCCTTCCCCCACCCAGAGTGACATTTAATTATTCTCCCCTCAGAGCAGAAGTGGGCATGAGACACTCATCACACTGCTTCCACTATGTGAGCTGTGTGACCCTCGGAAGGGTGCCGAACCTCCCTGGGGCTCGGTTTCTTCATCTACGAAATGGGCCAAGAACCCCCAACATAGTGAGGTAAAGATCTGACACCGTACCAGGCCTGCAGCATGGAGTGGGCTCCATAAAGGGCACCCCCTTCCATGCCCCGAAGAGAAGGCGGGGGGAGCCTCTTAGTCCACTGCTGCCCCCTCGCGGCTCTGCGATTCTACACCCGCTCCTTCTCTCCGTCAGCACAGACTGGAGCTGTAGGGCCCCACTGCACACAGGACAACCCAGCACCGGGGGAGGGGGCGGCAGGCCCACTGAGGGCTGGGCTGCAGGTTACCTGGGACTGAATCCTGAGTGCCTTGAGGCTGCCACCCCACCTGTCACCTTCTGGAGCTTGTGTCCTGCAATAACTCCAGGGACACAGCTGCTCCCTAGCTGCCTAGCCGCTTGGACAAAATCTCAGGCTGGTCCTTGCCCCTAGACCTCTTCCTGTCCCACCCCTCCGGGGGCTAGGCTGGAGCCCTATGGGTGCGAGGCCATGGCTGTTGAATCCAGACTTTATTCTTGGGGCCAGGTGGTCATGTCACTCCACCTTCAACATCCTCTGCCTGAATGGGCCTCACTCTGGTAAGGAATGTCCCCTACGGTGTGCCAGAAAAATCCTGCGGTCTGCAGTCATCTGACTTGGGCTCAGGTCCTAATACAACTGCCTTAACTTGAGGTGGGTCATTTTACCTCCCCAAACCTCAGTTTCCACATCTGTAAAATGGGGATGATGATAATGCCCTTCCCCCACCCCCCACCCCCCGCTCCCCCCCCACCCCTGCCCCAGAGGGTGGGAGGATTCAACCACCTGATGTCTATCAGAGCATGCCTGGCCCCCGGCTCCCGCCAGCGGACGGTCGCACCCACCAGCACGGGGAAGCCCATGAGGCAGTCGTAGATGAAGACGATGGTGGCCACCAGGCCCGTGATCTGCAGCGAGGTTTTGGCCGGCTCAGAGCCGTCGATGGAGGAGCGGCGCTTGCCCTGAGCGTCCTCCACCACGATGGTGGGCACGGTGAAGGCGCGGTGGCCGGCCCGCGGCCCCACCTGCACGGCCAGTGTCTGGAAGAGGGCGATGGCCGTGCAGACCACACCCATGGCCACGCTGCCGCCCACCAGCAGCAGGAAGCAGACGCCGAAGCCCAGGCCGATCTCGGCCACGATGAAGCGGCAGCCGTGGGTGTAGAAGCGCTCGCTCGTGTCGTGCCAGCCGACGGCAGGCAGGGCTGACAGGATGAAGGACACCATCCAGATGCCCATGACCGTATGCACGGCCTGCTTCTTGGCGTTGCTCAGCCTGACACGGGGTAGGGACAGGACCGAGGGGTCACTCACAGGGTCTTCCCGGAGCCCCAGGGACCTGCAAATGATCCCCGACTGCCCTGGCCCCCCGGTACGTCATAGTCATGACGGTCGGCAAAGGGGGGCCTTGTCCCTTGCACAGAGGATACTCATGCGTGTTGTCACACGTCCTCACCAAGCCTTTCTGTCCTGGACACCATGTACCCCCACGCGCACCTGCAGGTGCATGCCAACCGCAGCCTGGAACAGCCCCTCCCCGTCTACCCCCAGCGCAACGCAGGTGTGGCACCGTCAGCACCCTGGGGGCATCTGTGCACACAGGGACGCCCAGCAGGCCCCTCCGTACGCTGCCCGCACTCCCCCCGCCGTGAACGCCGGGCACCGAAGCGCATGCGCGCACGCGCCCGAGGGCTCACCGGTAGTTGACCGGCCAGCGGACCATCCACATGCGGTGGTAGGAGAGGGAGGTGACGGAGAAGCAGGTGGCCAGGGTGAGGGTGTAGAAGGTGGAGACGAAGACCTTGCAGAGGCCCTCGTTCCACTCGTAGTCGGGGCGCTGCCGCCGCAGCTGCACCACGGCATACGTGGTGATGGGCACCGCGACGTTGAGCATGTGGGTGGCCGCGAGCGTGCACAGCAGGAACTCCAGCGGCTTCCACTTCTTTTGCTTGGCGCCCACGCTCAGGATGCCCCAGGCGTTGGCCAGCAGGGAGAGGCCTCCGCACGCCAGCCAGCCCACCGCGCTGCCAGGCAGCCGCCGCTGCTCCTCACTCATGGTGCAGACGGGCGCCGGCCGGCAGCCGAGACATCCTCCCCGGGGCCAGGCCTCAGCTGGGAGCAGCGGCCCTCACGCACGGTGGCTCGGAGACACCGGGGACCACGAGCATCTGCAGTGGGGGAGAAGCCGGTGAGCGCTGGGAGACCGTCCCTCCGGTTTCTTAGAGTAGGGGAGCGAGGGGGTCTCCTGAGGCACCATTACCTGTGTGCTCCCGGCCTGCGCTGGGCTGCCTCGCCCTCCTCTCTACTCTGGGGCCTCCAGCCCATGTCCCTGGCACGCAGGGGACATGGCCAGGGGTGCCCAATAAAGTGAAAACACCTTCCCTTCCACCTGCTCCCGGCCGAGGTATGGGGCTGGGTTTGCTTCCAGGACAGCTGTGTCCATCCTGGCCGGCGCTCTTGCCCCCTGTGCCCTGGCCCTGCCCAGGAACCAGCACTCTCCCAATAAACGTCCCCGACCCTCACACGGCCCGCACGATGCGGCCCCGGCGCATATCAGGGGTGCTTCACTTAATCTGTCCCACTTCATTTGGCCAGATGAGGACACGCCTTAGAGGCTTTGGGGGGCTCCCTGTGTCATAGGGGTGACCGGGTGACCACTTCCATGGCCAGCCTGGGAACGGGCAGCCTGCTTTGCCTGGGTCGGCCCCCGGCACTACCACAGGCTGGGGCTCAGACTAAGCTCCAGCATCCAGGCTGCGGGGCTTGAGCGAGGTTCCCGCACCCATGTCCTCTGTGACGGAGACGATGAGGACTCCTCCAGGGCAAGGCCGGGGTGGACAGACGCCGCGTCTCTAAGGCAGGGGCCGGGTCTCACACCCGATGGGCGCTCTGGGTGGTGGTCACAGTTATGCTCCGGGACCAGGCGTTGCACACGGTGGCACTCCGGGGAGGCGGTCGGTATTATGCTCTGGGTGCCTTGGACACCACGGGTCTGTAGACGGCTCAGGGACCAGACCTCGGCCCCAACGAGGAACGGCTGACGGCCTGTGGCCAGGATCCAGGGACACAGGAAGCTGGGCAGAACGCACATGTTGGAGAGGCACTCCATCCTGCCCGGCAGCCCTAAGCCACCTCCCCAGGAGGAGCACTGGCTGGTCCCTCTGATATGAGGCCCCAGCAATAGGACAGTAGGAGGATCTGGCCAGAGCCCGGAGCAGGCGGCGTGGGGAGAAGTACAATGCTAGGCGGAGGCCTACTGTGCGCTCTGCCTATATTTGGCCCTTCGTACTCAAGGGCCTGTTTAATCTTACTGGTTGCAATTCTCCTGCCCCCAACACTTTTGAGCGCCTACTGTACCAGACACAGCCACGTGATCCCCCAGGGACTGCTTCCAGCTTGGGATGGGGATGGACAGGGCACTGAGGGCCCCCGGCTCTCAAAGCAGGGGAGGCAATGCCACTCGGCCCCTTCTTGTCTTGTCCGGAGTTCTTTCGGTCTATCTGTGGCCCTATCTCCCTGGACCCTGAAGCTCCTTTGAGGGATGTGTCTCATTCATCTCTCTGCCCCTGCTGTGGGCCTGCCCAGACCCGTGACCCAGGGAGGAGGCTGTCCCGGACCGGACCGGCGCTCCTTAAAGGCCTCCTAGGGGGCTGGGGGAGTTCCGGGGCCGGGGAAATCCACCCCCCCCCAAACATTGGGCTTCTGCCTAGAGCATCCTCTCTCCTCACCGCAGACCCAGTATGGGAGATGGGGCGGCCCGATCAGACCCTCCACCAAGCCATGCCAGTGTCCAGCAAAACTCTCCGATGTCCGTATACAGAGGCCGCATGGGGTGGGGTAAAGACCTGCTGGGTGCTACCTCTAGCTCTCCAGCCAGTAACGTGCCTCAACTGGGCCTCGTTTTTCTCATCTGTAAGCTGGACGCGCTAGTACCTACCTCGGAAAGTGCCACAGTAGATACGCTATGCCAAGGAACGCAGCCAAGCACACAGTAAGCGTCCAATAAATGCTTGCCAGGTGGAAGTCTGTGCTACAGCCCTCTTTGCTCACTGGGCTCTGCTGTCCCTTAAGGGCCAGCATGCTGAGCTTAGCGGTGTGGGGAAGCCTCAGACCTGTGCAGGTAGACATAGTCACCCCACCGGAACCTGGGACAGCCCGGCTTGGGAGTGAGGAGGGCACAGGGCGTGCTGAGGGGTTTAGGGCAGGCAGGGAGTGGGTGCTGCTGGGGGGCCAGAGACCACAGACACCAGCGATCTTTTCATTGTCAAATAGGAAGCTGGGTTCAGCATGCACCTGGTGAGCCGGCATCTATTTCCACCCGTGTTGGGTCTCCTTGGCTGTCATATTGGGCGGCTTTCCCTCAGAGGCCCCGCAGAACTCTGTCTGACCCCTGTAACCCTGGGCCCTGTTGATCACCGGGGCAGGGTGGCGGGGGAAGGCGGCACAGGCTGCAACTGGCACAACCTTTCCCGGTGCCAGGTCTTCCCCTGGTCTGGCCTAACAGTCTCTCACTGAGGGGAAAGGCCCTGGTTCCGTGGGCGGAACGGGCCTGGCCTGGAGAGGGAGGACGCATCTCTGAGCAAACAGGCACACTCCCGGTTAGCAGCCGCAGGGACTTTGTGTGACAAATACCAACAGTATCCCCATTTTAAAGAAAGTCAAACAAAGAAAGAGGTAAAACCGTTAGCCCCAAGCTGTGACGTGCATGAACCAGGACCCAACCCCCGCTTGGCTGACATCAAAATCCTGGCCTCCCAAACCCAAGCCCAAGCAGGAACAGGCATTTTTGTTCCAAGAGCTGAGGCTGCCTTTCAACCCGCTGCCCCTGCAGGGTGGGTCCTACTGTTCCCACACCGCGGATGGGAACACTGAGGCGCAGAAGCCAGAGCAACACAGGGAGGAAGTACGAGGGCCAGGTTTGCAGCCCAGGATTCCTAACAGCCGCGGTCCTGGGGAGGGGGTGGGTGGGATGTCACTGGGGTGGAGGCCGGGAGTGAATTTCCAGTCTCCGAACTCACAGTGAGAGGGGGCTAACAGTGTACGAACTGGGAGACCCGTTCCTCCAGGCTGATGACCAAAGACCCACTGATCACACGCCTGCTGTTCACTTTCACAGGGAGCAGGGAGCACCGAGGGCCGGACCCCAGGGTGGGCTCCGGCTAGTGCGGTGCGCACCCGGGTGTCGCCGCCCTCTACTGGGAAGTTTCTCCCGTAACACACTCAAAGCGTCCCCCCAGCATTTCAGGTTGGGGCTTCCTGCCTCCCTCAGATCCTGGAACCCCTCCTTTTTCCCCCCGCCCCCACAGCGCGTCGCAAGGCCCCCTGCAGGTGTGACGGGTGCAGGACCCAGCCGGCCCAGAAGACTCGCTCCGCAGGGTCTGCGGGCGGGGCCCCCGCGTGACGTCACGGCCCCGGGCCAATGAAGCCTCGTGGCCCCAGGGCTCTATTGCGCAACAAAGAGAACCCAGAACTTGAAAGGATTCCCCGGGCTCCGGCTGCACCCGCCCGGCTCGCTCGGGCCTCAGCCCCGCCCGCGCTGCTGCCCAACGGCCGGCGACACCCGGCCCCGCTGCCGCCCAGGGCGGGGCTCGCAACGCTGAGCCTCCGCATCTCCGGCACGCCCCCCCCACCCCCCACGCCCGCCCCCCAACCCAGCGAGTGGTTCCTGCCTCTCGGTGCTTCCATACTCCCGCCCCACACGGCGCGCCCCAAGCGGGACGTCCCCCAGCCCTACCCAACCTCGAGGGCGCGTCCGAGCTACGGCCCGGGAACCAGCCGTCCCCACCGACTACGCTGGGCAGGGGCGGGCCATCCTCGCTCCCAGCAAGAGGCGCTGCCAGGCCGGAGGCTGGGGGCGGGGAGGCGGGACGGAGGAAGAGGCCGGCTCCTGGGAAGTTACCCCGAAGGTCCCCAAGTTGGGGGGGGTGCATGGCCCTCGGCGATGCCCGCCGCCCAGCGGACAGACCGTGAGACCACCGGACATCAGGCAGACCCTCCCCGCCCAGAGCTCTCCCGCCGGGGGACCCCGAGCCCAGGGTCCTCCCACCCGGCCGCCCCCGGGCCCGGGCGGCGGCGCTCACCCTGCATTCGGGCGCCCGGGGCTCCTGCTCGCTGCTCCCGCCTCCGGCTCTGGCTGAGGCTCACGCGCTCCCGGGCCGAGCGCGGGCCGCCGGGGGCCGCGGGGGTGGCTGGAGGCGGAGCGGCCCGCGGGCCGGGGCATCCTGACGGCGCCGCCCGGGGCCCGCGCGTTCCGCTCGGCTCCGCTCGGCCCGCCGCCCCTCCCTCCCCTCGCGCCGCCACCGCCGCCGCCGCGCTCGGCTCCCGCCGCTCGGCTGGCTGCGCTCGGGCGGCCGGGGGCGGGGGGCGGAGCAGGGCGCATGCCTCTGCGCCGCCCCTCGGACCGCCCCGCCCCCGCCCCCGCCCCCGGAGGCGCTGCCCACCGCCGCGACAGTCTGCGCATCTGTGGGTCCTTGGTTTCCCCGCCACACCCCTGCACCCAGCCTCTGCCTCGGCGCGGAAGCCCCCTCGGGAGGGCGGCGCCTCTTGGGACGCCTGCACTACGCAGCGGCTCCTTGCTGCCGTCTCGGGTCGGGCCACTGCCCCGATGCCGCTTCCGAGCCTCCTGGGAAAGGGAAGGCCTGGAGCTCTGGGGGGCGGCGGGCCCAGGGGGCCAAGGACGGAACGGACAGTGAAGACCTAGGGCCGGGCGTGGGGCTCAGGGAGGCCTTCCGGGAGGAAGCCACATCTACGGTGAACAATAAGGGTGGGGCGTGGACGGGACCTAGAGCGTCTGAGGATCAGCGACTTCCAGGAACTGGGGAGGTCAGGATGGGGGGCTGGGGTAGGGAGAGGCGAGGTTGGGCCAGCTAAGGATTCGAACTTATCCTGGATTCTGGAGAGGTCCACCGTGGGACGGTGAATGGACCGCGGGTCTGCCAGGTTGTTGCCCTTCACCCCATGGGCCCAGGAATGTTCTCTCAAGCTGGAACCAGGACGTGGCAGCTGGGAGAGGCGGAGCCTGCAACCCAGCACTCCCTGTCCCGCCTCAGGAGCGCCTCCCCCCCCTCCCCCCCCGCCCCACTCCTTAGCATTTCTAGCGGGGCACAGGCATCCAGACAGAATCCTATTAGTCTCCTCAATGGGGGCCTCTGGAGACTCCTAGAGTCTTGGTCTCCCATCCATACAGAGGACCCTGCCTGTCTCTTCTAGGACACCCGTGACCACACGCACCCTGGGCACAAGGCCTCGAAGTCATTCTGGGCTGCTCGGCATGGCATTGTCCTTCCCGTGCACCTGGGAGGCATCCAGGAGCGGGCAGCCCAGTGTCTGGAGGAAGGGGGCACCTGTCCAGATAGGACCGGACCCAACCAAATGCAGCCAGTGCTGCCTGCACCACTCTGTGGCTGGCTCCCACACCACCCGCCCCTACACCATCTCTATATCCCAGGAGCAGCTGGGGAGTTAGGGGCAGCTGTTAGGAGACCCAGGGCAGGCCTTAGGGTCAGTGCTCTGCGACAAAAGGAAAGGTGTTTGTATCCGAAGCCTCCCCAATGAAGTGGGGCTGGTGAACGGGGGGCCTTGGGCCGTGCACTCCATGTACAGCTTCTGGGCAGTCAAGACCCCTACTGAGCTCTCCATGGACGGGCCAGCTCCTGCCCAGGTGGCCCTGGATATAAATAGGCCACCGGCAGGAGGAGGCTGGCACACGGAGGCTGGCAAGCAAGTGTGGCATTTCTGAGGCAAACACAGGTGATCCAGGGATCCCGAGCCTTGGGCCACACTGCTGCCCCGCTGGCAGACGACAGCCCGCCCCAGGCCTGTGACCCCAGTGCCCCTCCACCAGCCTGCTCACTCCCTACTGCCTGTACTAGTGTCCCTGCCCTGGGCTCAGCTGGCTCTGGGGGCAGGTGGGAGATGGGCCTCCCATGGCTACCCTGGGGGGCCTCGTGCTAAATGCTTTGCTAGCCTGGGCTCCTCCCAGCTGTCCTGGGAAGTGGATTTTATGTACCCGGCTTGCCCAAAGCCACATAGATGAGCGGCCAAGCCAAGACTGAGAAGGACGCAGATGCCCTGGCGTCCCCCTTCCCTTGGGCTCTGGTTTCACGGACCATGGTTCGGCTGGCCCGGGCTGGGCTGGGCTTTCTGCTGGACCTGTAGGGGAGCCCTCCTGGTCACTGCCAGTCCAGGGCACCACCCGCTGCCTTCAGGAGGTCAGAACGGGGCCTGGGTGGAGCTGGGGAGGCGGAGGGGATTGGTGCTGTGGCCTCCAGTGGCCTGTCCCCTCCCCCTGCTTCCAGGCAGGAAATAACCCCGGCAGCTGGGACCGAGGCCTGAGACAGATTCCGAAGCTCTTGGCGGGTGTTTCTGCACATCTGGAGCCGCACCCCCTCTCTGGGCCCCGGGGAGCCCTGTGTGAGGTCGCAGCTGTGGTGGCCACTCTCCCATCTCCAGGCTTTCACGATGAGCCTGGGTCGGGAACATTCTCCCACCAGGTGTGCTTGGTGGAGTCTTCTCAGCCACAGGTGGGGATGAAGGGCTGACCCCTGTGGTGCTTGCACACACACACACAGCCTCACGGTTCACACGTGCACACACACACACACACACGGCCACAGATGTGTGCACACACACACACGGCCTCACGGTTCACACATGCACACACACACACATGCACAGCCACAGATGTGCGCACGCACGCACACACACAGCCTCACGGTTCACACGTGCACACACACGCACGCACAGCCAGGGCCACAGATGTGCGCGCGCACGCGCACACACACAGCGGCACGCGGGCACCATTAGCACACACTGCTGCTCAGAACCCCGCCCCACAAGCCTTCCCCATAACCCCCTGGCCCGAGCGGCTGGGGGTTTCCACAACTGGCACAGGGGCCCTGGCACCAGCTGGGAGGCTCCTTCTAGAAGAATCCCCACCTCTTCCTCCAGAGGGCTGAGGAGCCAGAGTTGCTTCCACTGAGAAGAGGCGGAGGGAGGCTAGGGCAGGGCTCCCCAGTCAGCCTGGGTTCTGCTCTTCCTGTACCTCCCTGGGTCCTCGCAAACACCCCCATCCCATCTATGGGAAGGCCACTTGAGGCTTAGAGCTGGCAGCCTGCATGAGTCAGACAGATGGCAAGCGGGGCGCTGGCTGGGGTCTCCGGGCCAGGACACAGAACCAGGGCCCCGGGAGGGAAGGGGTGTTCCCTCCAGCCAGCAAGTCACAGGGAGAACCCGAGTTCTGGGGTACACACAGGTATCGGCACCCGGGGGAGACGGGAGTGCAGGAGGGCCCATGGAAGTCTCTAGCCCCCACATCCCGTGCCTAGCAGGAAAGCAGCCCACCGAGACAAGTGACGACCCAGGTCCAGCCAAACAGCAGCTTTATTAGTGACGCTGGATTCTGTGCACACGGTGCAGTGTGCACGCGAGCATCCCCTCGGGAGCGCCTCCAGCGGGAGGGACGACACTGGAGTGATATAAATAGAGCTTTGGTGTGTAGGTTTTCAGGAGAGAGCACGGGTTAACACTGCAAGACGAACACTTCACACAACACCAGCTCTCAATGCGGGTTGGGATTCTGGCCGAGGGGTAAATTCTAAGTGACTAGACACTGGGGCCCCCGAAGACCTGGCGAGGGAGGGGGCGCCTAGGGCTGGGGCTCCGCCTGGCCCTGCCGCTTTGCCTTCATCTGCAGGTACCGGCCTTTGCCTTCCTCAAAGCGCTTCTTCTCGTCCTCGGTCTCGGGCTGTGGACCACACACAGAGACAGGCAGGTTAGAGAGGCCGCGCCACCCCGGCTGTGGGCCGTGGCCTGGGCCCTGCCCCGGGGGAGCCCAGAACACCCCACCCCGGCTCTGCTGGTGGCCTGGGGCTGCCCAGGGGCTAGCCGCTGGCCTCGGAGACCCTGGGAAGGGGTCCCTGTTGGGATGCCGGCGTCACAGGCGCCTCCACGCCACCCTCCATGGCAGGTGGAATCCCAAGCCCAGTGCCTCTTTGATAATGAACTTTAGCTGGAAATGCACTTGATGAAACATGGGAGGGAAGGCCGAGAGCAGGGCCAAGTGTGAGGAGGGAAGGGGGTCCCCGCTGGGTCCACTCCCAGGGTGTGCCAGCTGCTTCACAGTCCCTGCCCCAAAGGGAAGTGGAGACCAGCACTGTGCTGGCTATGCGACCTTGGACGGCCACTTCAATGGACCAGGAGCAATAGCGACGGCTGTGTGGGCGAAAGCCCTGGACGGCGGCACAGATGACCGGAAGAGGCACCTCGGGCCCTGCTCGCCCCTTCTCTGAGCAACCCAAGAGGCCACGTCCGCATCCTCGGGGCGCAGAGCCCACTGGCCGAAGGCTGGGCTTTGCCCCGGAAGTCTCGGTTCGTGCTGGCCCACAGGGCAGGACTGTCAATGGTGCCCCCTTCCGCTCTCAAGAGTGACCCGGCCGCGAAGCGCAGAGGCCACCGCAGCAGCTCAGGCGGTCACTTCCCGAGGCCCCGTCTGTCCCACCTCGGAGTTCTCTCTGGCCCCCTCCCACCCCCTGCCCCGTCAGGAATTCGGGTGTAAAGAACTCGCTAATTCCTCTCGGTGTGCTCCTTTGAGGGTGTCTGAAAGCCAAAGAAATGGGGCAGAGGCCCTTCATCCACAAGGACACCACGCCCAGCAGCTAATTTTGGGCCCAAGTGTCTTCCAGGCAAATGGTATATTGGCAAGAGAGAGAACCATCCGCCGGAGGATGTAATGTCAGGTTAGACCAAATACTTCCTCCCCCTCAGCCTCCTCAGAAATTGTTCGCTAAATGTCACCAGGTGTAAACTGTCAAAACCTTGTGGCTTGGAGCCAGCGGAACTTTTGGGTATTTAAAGAGCCAGGCTCGTGCTCCTTGGAGTGGTTCTGGGGCCTGTTTGAAGAACACACGTGGAAAGTGGCTTTTCCAAGACACTTTCCTGAGGAAGGTGCTCCCGCGGCTCCGGTTTCATCTCCGGCTGGCTTTTTTTAAAAATGAAATTTGAGGCCATGCGATCTGACCTGAAAGAGCCCAGGGAGACAAAATGTTCTCTCCGTGACAGCAGGCAGTGCTAACGGGGCGCCTCCTGGGGACAGGAGGGCTGGGGGCCCGGTCCCCGTTCCCGAAGGCACCCCACAAACACGAGGCTGCATCCAGCTGGGCCCGGCTTCCATGCAGCCCCGGCGGGACATGTCACACGGGGGCTCCAACGCCTACGTGTGCATCGGTCACCCAGGTTCAGATCCGGCGGGTCTAGGGCCCGGGGGCTGAGACTCAGTTCTAACAAGCATCCAGGTGGTGCGTGGCCGCTGGCCTGTGGGCCCCTCTGGCCCCATCCATCCGTCCCTGCAGCCAAAGAGGCCAAGAATGCAAGGTCGAGGACACCGGGCTGAGACAGCGGGGGGGGGGGGGGGGGGGGGCTTTTCCTCCTCCTCCCCTGGGGAACGTGCTTGGTGTGGCTACAGAAACCGGTGACTCCCACCCATCTGCGAGGCCCAAAGGCCACGGCTTGGGAGGACGGCACGGCCGCGCTCCTCCCGCTGGGGAGGGGCTCCGGCCAGGCTTCGCACCTGCCGCGCAGAGGACCCGCTTGTGGGCAGTACGTTTGGGTCCTGGAGCCGGGAAATGGGGACCGGATGAGGGGGCAAGCTGGAGAGAGACAGTGGGCTGGGCCGTGTGCTGAGAGCCCTCCCTCCAGCTGGTGGAGTTCCCATCTCTGGGGCAGGAGAAAGAAGGCAAGAGGCTTGGAAAGAAAAGAATTTGTCAAAAGCAAGAGCCGTGAGCGAGGCAGCGGGCTGGAGAGCGATGGCCACCACGCACGGAAGGGTCTCCTTGGGAAAAGCAGAGGGCAGAGTCCCGGGATCACCGGGGGCCCCTCGTCTGTGGGGTGGGAAGTTCCTAGACGCTCCTGGGTCTGTGTGCTTAGGAGGACAGGGACGGTGCCCATACCCTCTCCAACCCAAGGCCTCGACACGGTGGCCCCCGGGAGCTGCTGGGCCACTTGCCGCTGGGGCGGGCATCCCCCTGGATGACCTTCCGGGCCCTTCTAACACCGGGCACACTCGAGAGCCTGCTGCTGGGGCCACTGGTCCTGCGGCAGCCATGAGAAGGCAGGCCGGGCCCCAGGGCCAGGTCCCTGGGGGCAAGGGGTGGCCCAGAGTCCAGTCCACTGGTAAGAATAAGGCAGCCACAAAGGACAAAGAGCTTTCTCTTTCCCGGACACACACTGGAATACTCGGAGGCGACGATGCGGTCTCAGATTTGCTTCCACTGGTCTGGGGGCGGGGGTGGGCAGGGGTGCAGAGGAGAAAGATCGGCCCCGCGTTCATAACCATTTAAGATATCTTTCTTCTCTTTACTTTTGCATGTATTTGACTTTTCTATAATTAAAAGGTAAAAAAAGAAAAGCCAACTAGACCCATGAGGACAGCTGCAGGGACCCCTCCTCCCTCCCTGGGCACAAAGAACTTCAAGTCACAAGCAGTCGGTTGAGGGACCGCGTCTGGCGTTGGAGGGGAGCTGCCCCCCACCCCGCGTCCACTTCCCTGCGGCCCTTCGCCAACCTCCCCACCTGGCACCTTCCTCCAGCCTAGAACCATGCCCGCAGTGTCCCGGGCTAACCCACGCATCTGTGGCCACATCCCTCCGACTGCCCAGGTGAACCTTGTGCGGTGACCGAGCCTAGAGCCTTCCTGCCCCTTCTCCCGCGTGTGCTGGGCACAGAGGGCGAACCTGGGGCGGTTCTCGGAGGTTCTCTGGGCAGCAGCTTCTAGGGAGCGGCCTGCACTGAGCCCCAGCACGTTACAGTCTGCACAGTGACCCACGAGGAACGAGGAACACCGAAGTCATTATGGTTTCCCTTCCACCGACGATGACATGAGGCCCAGAGAGGGTGGGTTAGCTCTGGTAAGCTGCAGAGCCTCCAGTTGAGCCTGGGCGCTGCTGCCGTCCACCCCACGCCAGCGGGCACTGGTCCGTGGCTCTTCAGCAGGCAAGGGGAATATGGTGACCCTCCGATGTTGCCCAGAGCAAGCCCGGAGCCCACCGGGGTGAAGGCCCCCTCTCGAGCTGGTGCCGGCCTGCCTGGACCTTGGGGCCCACGGTCGGGCCCCCGCACTCCAGCCTTGGAGCTAGGCGCCTCCCCAAGAAGCTTCTCGAGTTCTGGCGGGAGAGGGCAGGGGTGTGGTGCGTCCTCCCTTGTCCGGCTCAGCTTCCAACACCCAGTCGCTCCCGTGAGGGTGAGTGCAACACGTGGGGCTGTCGGGGCGCAGGTGTACTGAGGCACCGCGAGCAGCCAGGGTCCCCTCCAGATTTCCACAGACACGAGCGATGTGCGGCCCTTCTGTCACATTTAGGGGAAGCTGTCGCCCCATGCTTTCCCCCTACTCACAGGGAATCCTCTCTCTAGTCCATCAACCTCGGGCACGTCGGTCACAAGGCGGGAGAGCGTCCCGTTGGGTCCTCATCAGGGCCAGGTGTCGGGAGGCGAGCAAGGCGCCCTGCCCCCAGTCCTGAGGCGGCGCTCGCCCCCGGGCCGTGCACGCGCAGGGTGGCAGCTCACCGGCCTCCCCTCACCCCGAGTGGCCCTGAGGCGCCGCGGTGACCAGCCCGTCTAGCGAGGCTTTCTAGAGCCTCCGTTCCACCGGGTCACCCCCAAGCACTGCAGCTACTCACCCCTCAGCAGCCACCAGGCCATCAAGGGTTCCGGAACGTGTGGGCCAGAAGCTCGGGGGGCTTCTCTCACTAGTTCAGTCAACGTGCGCCCTGAGGAGGGGCAGAGGCCGAAGTGCCGTCTCTGCCGCCGGCACAAAACGCGGTAAATTCTAGCGTCCGCTCGTGGAGGGGGAGGCCGGCGTCCGGCACCGACGTCCAATATTCCGCAGCGAAGTCATCACCCGGGACCTGCCCTCAGACAGAACGAAGGGCGCTCGCGATGGAGGTGCGGGCAGCCGGCCAGCCCTGCGAGGCCTCCGAGGAAGGGGCCAGCTGAGAGCTCGTCTCTCTTCTGGTCTTGGGACGACGGCACGTGCTGAATGTTCTGGGCTCTGCAGAGCCCCGCCAGCCCTAGGGGTGGGATCGGAGCGCCCACCCCACGAGCGCTGCGCCCCGTCACCCGGTTGCCCTGGAAGGTGTCCAGTCTGGGCAGGGATTTGTAAAGCCGGTTGAGTCCCCTCACGGCCACCCGAGGGGGAGAGGGAAGCACGCAGTGGCGTGCGGGGCAGCGCTCGGCTCTCTGTGCTGGCACAGCCCTGGCCCTGCGGGCTGGAGGACATTCGGCCTCCCCGGGCCGTGAGTTGTGACTCAGAGGAGCCACCACTTCCCTGCCGGGTGTGAAGCCGACAGAATGGGACAGATGGCTGCCTGTGCACAGCCCCCGCCCACGGCCCAGCTGCCGGCTCCCTGCGTCCCGTCTCCCTCCATCCCTCCATCCCTCCATCCGGCAGAGTAAACAAATACATAAGTTGTTGGCTGTTGCTGTTTTTAATGGAGGGCTGGGGGCGGTGGGGAGGAGGAGAAAGCTCCTCCATGGGAAACCACATTTGCCTTCAAGGGCTTGGAGCTGCTGGCGGGGAGGAGGGCTCAGGACCACAGGCCGGAGCCTGGGGGGGCGGGGGGGGCTCAGACCTTGGCGCACCATCTCCCATGGGTGCGAGGAGGTGCCTGCCTCGTGGAGGGGGCTGTGGAGGGGTCGTGAGGAAGCCAGGCTCTGGGCTGCAGGGATGGCCCCCATCTTCCCAGGGCAAGCGTCTCACACCTGTCAACCAGGGACCCGAGGAGGTGACATGGCCACATGTTCTCTGCATGTGTGCCTGTGAGATACTCCTGTCACACACAGCCTCAGAGACTGAATGTGCCAACCCCCAGCACTGCTCGGGGAGGAGGGCAGAGGGAGGACAGCCTGGGGGTCACCCAAGCCAGAGAGACGGGGCTCATTAGTGCCCCTGCCCCCTGCTCGGGGAGCCCCAACGGCCCCCGCCCGTCGGCTGCAGAGGCCTCGGATCTGCGTCCTCTCCCTCCTGCCAGCCGCTGTCTTCCGGGCTCCTTTCCACGGGAGGGAAGCCTGTGGCTCCTGGAGCCTAACGGCGCAGACCAAATGTTTTCCCGCTTGCAATTTTCTGTGCCGCGAGCACACACATTCGGAACTTGGCGCGGAAGGCGAATGACTAAGTTCCACCCTCGGTAAAATCCATAGCTTGCCCTTTTTGTAATTAACGAATGTCTGGTGCAAAGAGGGTTTCCAGTGGCGACAGAGCAGCTTCCCGCGAGCCCGAGGGACACGGCCGTTCTTAATTAGGAAGCCGTGCATGCTCCCTCTCCCGTCTTCATAAGGGGAGACAGGAGGGGTCTGGGGACAATTGTGCAGGCAGTCAGGACGTCTTCTGCTGACTGGGGCCACTTGGCATGGCCTGGCTGGGGGCGCTGTGTGTAGCCGGGCAGCGATGAGCTTGGCATCCGGGACCCCTAGCCTGGCAAGCAGCTGTGTCCCCAGAGCGCGGCTCCACCCACGGATACAACCTTGGCGGGCCGGGTGGGCGGCAGAGCCCCTCGCCACCCTGCCCAAGTCGGGGGCTCCCTGAGGCTGCCTCCGGCGATGGCTCCAACGGTGAGACCGCCCGTGTCGGGGCCCCTCGCCCAGCAGCACGGCTCAGCCTCTGGAACGACGGCTGTGCTGTGCAGGGTGGCTGTGGACTCCCCTCCGAGAGGGCCCGCAGGGGGTGAGGAGGAGGCGGGGTGCTGGGGACATCGGGAAAGGCGGCGAAGGTACCAGCCTCTGGTACAGGAGGCGAAGCAGGACTCGGTCCTATGGGGCGGCTTCTCCGCAGCTTCTCCCGAAGCACGGGGGGCGGGGACGGTCCCAGCACTCACTCCCGTGCCAGCTGTGCAGACACGGCTGTCCCCACCGGACAACAACGATAAAGATCCTAACGGCCATGTGCTGAGGCCGGGCCCGGCCCCAGAGGCACTGCCGAATGAATGAACGAACAAATAGAAGAGCGAAACAAACCTCTTTCTTCCAAATCGGTGCGGGGCTTGTGCCGGAGACGCAAAACCAGTGGTCTTTCTCCAACGACACGCAGTGAGACATCTTCCGTTCTCGGCCAACCGGAGAGCTCAGCTTCCTGAGGGGCTCAGCGGGAGCCTGCCCGGAAGTGTCCGGCACCCCTGGGCGTGGATCAAGTCCCCAGAAGCAGCACCTCCGCTCTGGCCGGTGGTGCTGACATGCCTCAGCCGGAGTCTGCGTGTGCGTGCACGGAGGCCCTTCATCCTTCCTGCCACGCGGGGCTCCAGGGCCTGTTTCTCACCTGTGCCTTTGAGCACAGGGGTGAGGAGTGTCCCCGGCTTCACAGAGTCTTTGTCCCCTTGCAGAGAAAGCACGGTGCCAGGAAGCAGCAGTGTTTCAGGGACGGGCGGGTCTGTATTCCACCCCAGGACGTACTGGGCACGGGCTTGCCCTGCTGAAATCCCGTTCCTCAGTCCTCCAGCCCTGGAAGGCCCCTGTCTGGTCCCAACAACCTTCGCGGGGCTCTCCCCTCACTTACCTTCCAAGGCGGCCGCAGTGGAACCTGGGGTGCCCTGACCAGCCGGGGTCCCTCCTTTTCCCCAGGAGACTGTACCTCCGCCAGCCTCGCCCACAGGCCTCCCCTCCTCCAGCCGCCTTCCTGGCGCCGCCGGAGTCAGGCCTCACCGTGCTCTCTGAGAGCCTGCTTTTGGGTTCTCATGGGAGAAATCAGAACAGCCAGGGGACACGACAACGAAGCGACGAGGCCGATGTTTCCTGAGCAGAACTTCCGGGCGTTTCAACAAGAAAAGCTGTTTCATTGGTGCTGTGGGCCCTCCCTTTTGGGCAGCTGGCTGTTGGATGTCAATGGGGGGGAGGTGTGTCTCCCAAACCCTGGCTGCTCCAGCAAAGGGGCCATGGCGGACCAGCAGGGACACAGTGTTGCTTCAGGGGACATGTGCAGGCTGCACGAGTAAAGGCGGTTGGCGGAAGAGCAGAGGTGAAGGCCGCGCTGGTGGGGGCTGCCCCCTCTCACCCACGCCCCCAGGGTCCCAGCACCAAGCATTCAGGTGACGGGGGAGCAACTTCAGGATGCGGCACGTTCCCGCCGGAAGACAGAGCCCCTGTGAAGCGTCCAGAACCGAGGGAGAGAAGAGAACGCTGCAAGAAGCCTCACGAAGTCCAGTTCCTGCCTCACCCCTGTGCAGGGAGGGGCGGGGGGAGGCAGCAGGGAGTACAGGTTCCCTCCATAACGTGGCTTCTCACACCTTCCAGAAGAGCACCAGTCCTGCCACCAACAGTACACCTGACTTGCTTCAGTTAGGGAGCAAGTGCAAATCATCCCGGGACACTGAGCGTCCAGGACGCGGAGGGGTCTCCCCAAGCCGTGGAGCCGCCTGGGGACCCCGCCCACGCAGCTCCCTGGGTAGGGACCCACCTTCCTACAACCTGGGGCATGACGTGTCCCCTTGCCGAGTTGGGCTGCATAGAGCAGGCCTGGCCGCGGTCAGGAGCGACAGCCTCCTGAGCTGCTGATGCTTCGTCTCGAGGAATGGGGCCATCGGGAGGACCCCGGCCCCCTGCGTGCCTGGGGTCAGGCTTGGGTGCGGGGAGGCAGGGCGCTGACGTCCTCTTCGGGGCCAAGGAGCGAGGGGCCCCCTAGTGAGGTCATCTCTAGGACAATCCGGAGAGGCTCTGCAGGGTAACCGCTCAGCCGGCGATGGCTCCAGTGGGGAAACAGAGGCTCAGGGGTGGCTGGGGCTCAAGGTCCGACACCAGGTCCCTTGGACCTGGTTAGCCATCTGACTTTGGTCAAGTTACCTCCCACCTCTGTCACGGTCACCTGTCTGCAGGACGGGAGCAACCTAGCCTGACCCCTGGGGTGGGATCCAAGAGCACAGAAGTGGGTCGGCACTCCGTGAGCACTCCAGCTGTCATCACTACGGGCACCTGGGACAGCCAGGCCGCCAGCCCCTTCCCAGGTGACAGGGACGGGCCCTGCCTGTGCACTGGCCAAGGTGGGCACCCGCGGCCCCTGGAGTGGGTGCTCAGGAAGCACGGAAATGACTCCCAGAGCATGCGTTCTTCTCGTTCTCTGGCTGGGGCGAGCCTCTCTCTAAAAGCAGACAGGGGGGCGCCTGGGTGGCTCAGTCAGTTGAGCGTCCGACTTCGGCTCAGGTCATGATCTCACCGTTCCCGAGTTCGAGCCCTGCGTTGGGCTTTGTGCTGACGGCTCAGAGCCTGGAGCCTGTTTCAGATTCTGTGTCTCCCTCTCTGTCTGTGCCCTTCTCCTGCTCACGCTCTGTCTGTCTCTATCTCTCTCTCAAAAATAAATAAACATTAAAAAAAATAAAAATAAAAGCAGACAGGGAGGCTGTGCCTCACTGCCTCTTGTTTTAACCCAGGAAATACTCTCTTGTCACTGCAGGGGCTGACGACGGAGGCCTCTGGGTCTAGGCCCTGGCACACTGAGCAGCAGCCTTCCCTGCTGAGCAGGGAGGCGAGAGTCCACCAGCACCAGGCGAGGCCTCTGCAGAGGCCGGGCTCACTCTGTGGCTTGGGTTTTCTGGGAGCAGAGCAAACCTGCTTTGCACACTCTGCCCCACCACCGCCCCCATGTGACATACCTCTGCGGTCGGGCCTCAGTTTGCTGAGGAAAAGATTCCTTTTTTAGGGACGCCCGGGTGGCTCAGCTGGTTAAGCGGCCGACTTTGACTCAGGTCATGATCTCACAGTTTGTGAGTTCGAGCCCTGTGTCGAGCTCTGTGCTGACAGCTCGGAGCCTGGAGCCTGCTTCGGATTCTGTGTCTCCCTCTCTCTGCCCCTCCCCCACTCGTGCTCTGCCTCCCTCTCCCTCAAAACTAAATAAACATTGAAAACAATTTTTTTTTAGAAAGAAAAGGTTCCTTTTCCAAATGATCCATGAATACAGCAGCTGTAGTCAAGCATTCTCTCAAAACGTGCACCGCCTATGTGCCAGGCTGGGCTCCCGCCCTGCCACTCTGCCTCGTGTAGACACACCCCAGTCACAGCAGGCCAGGACACCACGCCCCTGGTACCCTGCCCTCCACATTCTCCAGCCACACCTCCTGTCTCGCTGGGGCCCTTGGGGGCAGCAGCGTCCACATCTGAACCAGAGAATGGGAGGTAGGTGGGGCCCCCAGAATGTGCTTCCTCCGGCTTCAACACAGAAATAATTTGGTTCTCCAGTTTCTAAAGAGAAACGGAGACTATAAAGGGTGCTGCGACCAACCTGGTGTCAGGGCCCCAGGGAGCCACCCCAGTGGTTTCCCCTGAGTCTCTCTGCACAGGGCGCCTTTCCGGCCCCGCTCAGGGAGATCAGGGGGCGCGCCCTGCACCCCTGAGGTCAGGGCTCATGGCCACAGAGAGGCCTTCAGAGGCAGCAGGGCCTGGGCCTGGCATCCAGCCCAGCAGCCCAGCTCCATACTCCGCATCTGCCCCTTTAATGATTAGCCTGGAAAGTGCCAGCAGCTGCTGGACTCGGCGCAGCCGCCCCAGAATAAAATATTCATCAAGAAAAACTCCAAACAGCAACGCTGCCTTCCGTGTCAGCCGGGCCCTGGGGATGGAAGCTAAAAATAGACAGGAGGTTGAAGAATTGCTGACGGGAGGGAGGGGCGGAGAGGGGAGGAGGGCTGAGCGCCCACCGCGGGCACAGGCACGTAGGCTACAGGGAGAACACGCGGGCGCTGGGAGACGGACAGCGCTGTGTCGGCGGGCCTCGAGGGAGCGCCACGGAGGACGGGCCGGAGCTCCCTCCCCGCCACGGGGTGGGCCCCAGAACACCTCAGTGAAGAATCAAAGATCACCTTTCATTCTCAAGAGGTAACGGCCTGGATCAATGTGAGGCCGGCAGGAAGACTCGGCCATCGCTAACTGCTGGTCCCTCCAACTTCGGGGATTCGGTCACTGTCCTCTGGCTTCTGGGCAAGTGTCTTTCCCCACCATCCCTCTGCAGCCCTGCTGGGCACCAGCACTGCCTCCTCGGGGCCGGCCCCCCACCTGTGACTGACATCCCTGCCCACCGTCACAGGTTTCTAGAAAGGGCATGGCAGCATTCCGCGCACACAGGCTGGCCCTGACCCGGGACTGCCTGCTGTCTCCGTGAAGGTCTTGGGTACCCACACGGAAGCCCCTTGCCCGCGGGCCACCCTCCACAGGAGACTGGACCTCTGGAGAACCGAGGCTCTCCTCCCGGCTGCGGCACCGGTCTCCCCAGGTGGGCTGAGTTCTGGGGTGCACGCGGGGCAGGGCAGCAGGCAGCAGGGGCAGCCGTGGGCCTCCGATCAAGCCCACGGCAGCTGCCGGGCTCTGGAGGGCGAGCCTTTTCACTCGGCTCTAGCTAGCACTTCAGACCTGGCCAGAAAACCCTGTCAATTTGCATTTGCTCAGAAAGAGCCTTTGCAAAATGAAGCTGTCCAACCCCTCGGCTGTCCTTACTCTCGTTCCCGCTTGGGGAGCCCCGCGGGCCCCCGGCCACCCCCTCAGCTGATAGTAGAGGAAGGGGCCCCGGTGGTCCTGGGGCCGGGCCTGGCCGGGACCAGCTGGGTGGCCTCAGGTGTGTTCCTGCCCCTTCTCCCTCGTTACAGGCAGCTGGCCCCTGCCCCTCGCCCTCCGGGTCCCTGGTTCCTTTTACCCAGAGAGTCGCTGAGAAATGGCTCCCCTTCCCCCCACTCCAGGCCCTGCTCAGATGCAGGCCTGTGCACAAGGCCCGCCTCGGAAGGAACCTACCCAGGGAGCAATGGTGAACACGACCCCACCCCCCCGCCTCCTGCTTCCTCCCTCATGACCCTCACCACCATCTAACACCGTCTCTCGTCCCCTCCCCCCCCCTCCCGTTTACTCTCTCCCTCCAGGAGGGCTCCAGAGGGTTCCAGGAAAGGACGGTGAACAGCAGCTGACAAGCATGGAGCTCCTAGTATAAACTAGCACACAGAGCCCTCACCCACCCTCCGCGGCGGGCACCGGGGCCAGGCACCGAGCAATGTGTGTGTACCGGAGGGTCCGAGATGGTGCCGAGTGCCCGGAGGTGGTGTGGGGACGGGACAGGGTCGCTGGGCGGTGGGGGAGGTCAGGCTTTATCTAGGGTGTGGAGGGAAGGCCATCTAAGCAGGAACTATCTGAGAAACCGTAGCAGGAGCTGGCTCCGCACCAGACTGAGGGAAGGCCTGCAGGCAGACAAACAGCAGGTACAAAGGCCCCGAGGCAGGAGCGAGTCTGGGGGCTGAGGACAGAGCCTCGCTGGGCCCTGTGCTGAGCAGATTAGGCAGGAAGGAGAGATAATCTGATTTTGTTTTAACAAACTCACTTGGCTCCAGCGTGGGGTCAGACTGAGGGCGGCCAGAACGGAGGGGGCGGTGAGCTCGGGGCTGAGCAGGGATCCAGCCAGGGATGGGGCCTAGAGACGGTGGGTGTGGGGGGCTGAGCAGGACAGAGGAGCCGGGCAGGTTCCCAGGCTCGCTGAGAGAGGGAACACATGAGGACGAGTGGGATTTGGGGGGGAAAGATAATGAGTCCAATTCAGGATAAAGCACGTTTGAGATGTGCACAGAGACGCCCGAGAGAGGCCGAGGTGGCCGAGCTGGGGCAGTCAGCAGGGAGCGGGTGGTGACCACACCGACGCCTGCAGCACAGGGCCTGGACACAGCAACGGGAGGAGGAGGGAGGGCCCCGTCAGGGCCTGGTCGTTACGGGTCACGGATGGGTGGTCTGGACACGGCAGTCCTGTGTTGAGGCAGCACAGGCTTCACCGCGGCCTGGTGAGAGACGACGCCGAGCGTCCCGGATCCGGCCCCCCGCGGAGGCCAGAGAGAAGAGAGGTCAGGGACCCGCCCATGTGCCGCGGAGCCCGGCCTTCAGGATGAGGTCCCGGGACGACGTGGAGAGAGACGGGCACGGGTCGAGGCGAGCAGCGGGGAAAGCCCGCGTTTGGGGGCCAAGGGGAGCAGGCAGGGCTCCGAGAAGGGGCCCAAGACTCAGAGACGCGGAGCGGCAAAGGTCAAGGCCAGGAGTGGTCGGGGCGGGGCTCGTGGATGGAGGGGCGGGGTGGGGATGGAAGCCATCCTGCCGGCCTGAAGGCGGAGCCCGCAGAGGGGAAGGCATGGTCCCGGCCGGCCAGCGGAGTGGCGAGCTGCCCAGCAGACAAGGCACCTTGGAAATGGGGGGCCGGGGGCTGTCTGCCGGAGGGAGGCTCCTGCCCCCACTCTTGCCTTCCTTCCTTCCTTTCCGCCTGGTTAAACCCCCTTCTCCCTCAAGGCCAGGTTCACAACCCCCCCCTTGGCAGCCCCCTCTGCTCTGTCATCCGGAGACATCTCTTGACCCCGCCTGACTCACTGGAGTCACAAAGGCAAAGGGCGGATGGAGACAGGCAGCAAAGCAGGGCCTGCAGGCATCTGCGGCTCCTGGGGCCGCGGCCACGCCTGGGACCCCGCTGCCACGGTGGCCTGGGTGCCGCCCCCCATGGGGCCTTGGGGGCCTCAGGCAGGCCACCAGTCAGGTGGTCACCCACAACACTCAGAGGATGAAGCATGCGGGAGCCGGGTTCCCAGCCCAGGTGAGGAAGTGGGGGGTCTTAACTGCAGCGCGTCTGCCACAGAGGTTTTCAGTACCTGCTGTTCTGGGGAAGCCACAGGAGCGGGGACGGTAGGGGCCGTGAAAGGGCCAGGGGGCCCGAGACCGCCCCCCGCCCTCACCGCATGGAGGGCAGGAAGCTCTGACCGCGGCCCCAGGAGTAATCAGGAGCAGCCTGAGCAGAGGCTGCCTGCCCAGAGCGACGGAAAGTCCTGTGCTAGAGCCAGACCCAGGTTCCGCAGGACTGAGTGCACGACCCTCTGTGGGCGCCTCAGCCTTGCTGGTGGGAGGGGTCCTCAGCCGGGTACCCGGACGCGCTCCACGGGGGGCACTCGCTGTGACTGGCATTGCCAAGGAATTGGCGAGGCTTACTGTAAAACCATCACTACCCTCAAGGGAAATCTAGAAGTATCGTTCGTTCGAAACACAACGACCGAGTGACCCGATGAAGCATCCTCAGCACGCGCCCACACCGTCCCCATTCCCCACCTTGAACCTCGGCAGCCTCTGGCTCCCTGGTTCTCAAGGGCCCCGCCCCCATGGTCAGCACTTGTCACGTCGCTGGGATTCCAGCTCCAGACCCTTCAGTGCTGTGGTGGTGGCAGCCCACGTGTGGGGCCGCGTGGCCAGACACCTGCCACCTCTCTCTGCATGCCGCCAGGCGGCCGAGGCCAGGAAAGGTTATGAGGCCCCGATGCCCAGGGGTCTGGCCTGGTCCCCATCAAGCAGGACACACAGGCCACAGCTCTTGAGAACCTGTCCCCTGGGAGGGTCTTCAGCCCCATTTTAGCCTGTGTGCACGGCACCGGGAGCCCCAGGGTGCTGCACTCACCCCCGAGAGAGGACGCCCAGGGCCAGCGGCTGGTGAGGGGGTCTCCCTCGTCCTATCCACCTGGACGGGGAAGGCCCTCACATTCGAGGGGCGGCGCAGCCAAGGACGCCCGGCCGCACAGTGGCCGGGCCGTCCCCCTGCTCCCCAGAAGGGGCTCATGTGACTCGGTCTCTCCTGGGAACCCAGCAGGGCGGGCGGTCACTCACCACGAGCTGGGGCACAGGCAGCGACTTGCCCTCCTGGCTCAGGGACACGTAGGTGAAGAAGGCACTGGCCGCCCGGTAGCGCTTCTGCGAGTTGTCCACCACGGGGTCGGCGTCCACCAACACCTCGATTTCCATGGACTTGTTGCTCGTGAAGGTCATGCGCCCAGAGATGGTGATGACGCACCCTGCGGAGGGCACAGCGCGTCAGCGGAGGGCACGGCGGGGGAGGGGGAGGGGGGCGCGGAAGGGTCGGGAGGGCACAGGCGTCGGGGTTATTGGGGGCGTTAGAAGACACCTGGTTAGGAGACGTCACTCTAACACCAGGAGGACGGACAGGTGACGAGACATCGCAGCGCCTCGTTAGCAGCAGCCCCTGGATGGTCACCTTTCTCGGGAGCACGCATCAGCGTGACCCTTCAGCGCTGAAGGGCCACTGGCCCCCTGCCCAAGCGTGAGTCTGTGCCCCCGGGAGGGGCAGCGTCTGCTGGAAGAAGGCCGGAGACACACCCGCCCAAGGTCAAGCCCCCAACCTGCTTTCAGATGGCTGCACGGTGAGCTGGCTCCACCCCTCCGTAGGATTGTTAAGGCTGAGTCAACCCACTGTCTACACTGTGGCCTTACTGGTGCCACACGGCTGCCCCACCTCGTTGCTGTAAGTGCCACTAAAGAACCTCCTCCCACCTCCCTGGTCCCTCCCCTGGTCCCTCCCCTGGTCCCTTCCCTGGTCCCCCACTCTTGTTCCTGATGCTGGTCTGGCAGCAGCCTTGAGCGCCTGGTAGGGCCAGCTGTCACGGTGACCGTGGCCCTACAGCCCCCAGAGGCACCGTGCGTGCTCCGGGCCCCACCCTCCTACCCTTCCGTCCAGGTGATACTGGCGTCTGTCCTGGAGGGTGCCCCATCTCTCCGTCAGGCTCACTCGCGGGACCAGAGCTCCCCCCTGAGCTGCAGGTGCTGCCTTCCCCCAACATGCCCATGGCCCTGGCCCGGGTCTGAGTCCCCGGGCGCTCGCCACCTGCCAGTACCAGCACGGTGTCCCCTGAGGATTACGATGAAGTCCAAAGTCACGCGTTCCCATAACACTAGCCCAGGGGTCCCTCTCTCTCGACCTCAATCCAACCTCCCTCAACTTCCCGTGCCCCTTGGGTCGCGTATACCCACCCTGGCAGCTGCTTCCTAACCTACAGTGGTTCTTCTGTTCACAGGCCCTCACCTACCATCTAGCCTTGGCCGTTTCTGGCCTTGTTCCTTGTATCTCCTTGGAGCCTAGTCTTTTTATTATAAACAGACTCGACTTGCCTCCCAGGATAACTACGGGGAAGCAGGAGATGGGCCACGCACATGCTGACCTCGGGCCCAGTTGTTAATACCGCCGGGGGTGGGGCCCTGGACCACGAAGCAGCGCTAACTCTCGGGGACACCCAGGGGAAGGGCATATGCGTGGCTTCACCTCCACCAACACGGGGCCATGACGACTCCCCGACCTCCACGCTCCAGCACGGCCTCATTCCGGGCTGGGTTCAAGGCAATCCCTGCCCGAGTCCGGCGTGTAATGCTGAGTCGTGCTCCCTGGAGCCAGTGCTGGCCGTGGGGATCCTTTAACAGCCCCGGGAGCCCCGACATCCTAGCTTCAAGGAGACAGGCCCCATGAGACACGTTTAAAGACCCAGGAAGACGAACAAGACAGCGCGGTGACTGTTAGGGGTGAGCGTGCGGGCAGGCCCGAAGCAGGAGCAGTTATTCCACGTTATCAAGTACCAGAAGGTTCCACGCCACATTCCGTTCCATACTTACAGGGAAGGCTTCATGTCGTGTGCAGCCATTTCCGGGAGGGGAGGAAGGCCGCATGCTCAGTGGCACTATGTGAGCTCTAAGGGTAGAGTCGTGAGCAGAGCACCCAGCCCACACCCGTGCTGAGCTGAGACCAGGTGGCAGCATGTCAGGGTCAAGGGTCAGCGGGCAAGTCCTCCCGCCCAAGAAGGAGCGCCACCCACAGGCTCGCCAGGCCCTGCCTGAGTCACGGGAGCCTCCGCACCCAGGGTGCACGCAGGGTGGGTTGGGGGAGGTACAAATGCCTCTCCTGGGGTCCTTTCTGTCATTACGTCCCCTCCACCCTGAGCATCTGTGATTGCCACGTGTTCTCCAGAAACAGAACAGACCGATTTTGGTTAAGATCTTAGGGGGTCAGAGACCCCTGAAGGAGACCCCTTGTTGTCCCCAACTCGAAGGCCATGGGTTTTTGTTGTTGTTGTTTTAAAGTTTATTCATCTCTTTCGAGAGAGAGAACACGTGCACACACGTGCGTGTGAGCAGGGGGAGGGGTAGAGGGAGAGGAAGGGAGACGATCCCAAGTAGGCTCCCGGCCGTCAGCACAGAGCCTGACCCGGGCTCGATCCCACGGGCTGTGAGATCCTGACCTGAGCCGAAACCAAGAGTCCAAAGCTTCACTGGCTGAGCCGCCCGGGTGCCCCAGAAGGCCATGCTGTGACTGACCCCGAGGGCACAGGTTTAGAGGCAGGGTCACGCCCTGTGTCCGAGTGTGCCCAGCATGAAGGAGGCACCCCAGACATGCCTGTGTGTCTACCACACCTAGCCAGGGGCTGTGTGACTTTTAAGAGGACACACAGCATCTGGGCTTGACCCGCTCACCTCTAGTGACCACCACTCCTGCCTCACATGACCAGAGGTCACTGGGCGCAGGTGCTCACAGCCCAGAGGGTGGTGAGGACAGTGGCCGTCGCGTGCAGGGTGCTGGGGGACAGAACCTGCTCCAAGGCCCGGCCTGGGCTGGCTCCCCCTTCCCACCGACTCCTCGAGACGCGGGCAGTGGTTGCGTACTGGATCCCAGCCGGCGCCAGGTGCCTGGGGGCCCCTCACCACGTGGGGGCTGGGCAAAGCTGAAGAGCCACCTCGTCGACGTGGTTTACTGGGGACCGTGGGGCTTGGACACGAAGCCAGAGGCGCGCTGCCTGAGCGGGGGTCAGGATGCCCAGAGGGCTCATGGAGGTGGGGTGGGGAGGCTCTTTCCCACGAGGTCTGGCTCATTCCATCTCCCCCAGTACGGGGGCACGACCACAGGAAGGGCGCGTTGGCTCGACCCTAACCCCTGCCCGGGACATCAGGAGACGACCCCAGACAGGGTCCAGCTTGTGCCCCCGTCCCCTTCGGTTTGCCTGAGAAACTGCAGAGAGAGGGAGCCTGCCGGGCGCAGGAGCCGCATGCTTGAAGGCTCTCCGTGGGGGGCAGTGGGGGCCAAGTGTCCGAAGCGCTGAGACATTGCCTGGGGACTTCCCCACTAGGTCACACGGCCAAATGCACCCAGAGAGCGGCTTGTTTGTTTAAAAGACCAGGTGTGGGGCGCCCGGGTGGCTCTGGTGGTGATCTCGGCTCAGGTCAGGGTCTCGTGGTTTGGGAGTTCGAGACCCGCGCCGGGCCCTGTGCTGGGAAGGTGCCGCGGAGCCTGCTCGGGATTCTGTCCCTCCATCTGCTCCTCCCCGTCTCATGCATGCATGTGTATGTGCGTACACGTGTACGTGCTCTCTCTCTCTCAAAAAAATAATAATAAAAATAAAAAAAGACCAGGCACGACCAGGTCAAGAGGAAAAATGGCACCTGCTGCTGGCACTAGGCGCCACCAGCCCACCTAGGACAGGCTCATGGTGTCAGGGCCACTCTCCCGGCCTGGGGGACAGAGGCCAGGAGGGCGCACAGAATTGTCCTCTGCGCTGAAGTGGGAACAGCCAGACGCTCCCCGAAAGTATCTCCATGAAAGGCAGGCTCTCTGAGGCCCGGGGCGAGCCCTGGGCGCCTGGCCGTCCCCCCAGGCTGCAGTGTGCTGGGGAGGTCCTCCGGCAGGCCACGAGCCAGGAGCCACACTGTGCTGTGGCCTCATCTGCAAGCAGCCACAGGAGTAACGTCTCTGGGGGGAGGTTACGGTGAGGAAACGGTGAGCTGCAAATGTGGCCACGTGGAGGTCGCCTCCCCGCGTTAAATATGCCACGGGGACGCAAGCCCAGGACAGAAACTTCTGGTAAGGTCTGAGTGTCCTCCCTAAACGGTCCACCTCAAAACAGGTGCGGAGTGTGCCCACACAACGCCGTCAGTATCTCTGGGCGATGATTTGTACCGATGAGGCAATACGAAGTCACGGTTAAAACAAATCGCGTTTTTCTTTTTCTGTAGCAGGCACGTTTACACGGGCCAAGGGGCCGCTTCTAACGCTGTCTAAATGAATAAAACGGCCTACTGCATCAGCAAGGGAGGTTTTACGTTCTCAGCCCGTGGAGAACACAAGGTCACAAAGCCTTAGAAACCCTGCCCTTTCTCTCTGGGTCCCAGATGTCAGCAGCTATGCCAGACCTGACGCCGAGGTGTGACCGCTCGACGGTGGGCCCGGCAGGACAAGGCCTGGGCATCCCCAGCACACGAGCGTGGTCCGAGAGGCTGAGACTCAGCTGCACTCGCCGGGTCTCAGGACATCGGGACACAAGGTCCCCTCTGGACCCTCGCGTTCCGGCGCAGACTCGGTAAGAGGCTGAGATTCGCCAGGAGGCTCGCCGCCTCCGTCGCCTCGTTGCTGGTCTCCCGGACCTCCCAGTACCTGGTATCAGCAGCTTGGGACAGACTGAGGGACACATCCGCTCACGCCACCCTGAACCCCCCGAGAGCTTGTCGTCCTGTGTTCGCTGCCAGAGTCCTGCCTACGGAGCTTGCAGGATGAGACACGGGCGGGAGGCAGAGCTCGGACTCCGACTGCGGGCGGAGCGGGGGCCCCGAGAGACGTCTTAATCCCCTGAGTCTATGAACTCTGTGACCTTACGTGGCAAAGGGGCTTTACAGATGCGGTTAGGTTAAGGACCCTGAGATGTGGCGACCGGCCGGGATTATCCACGGGGGCCCGATGTCCTCACGGGGGTCGTCCTAAGCAGACAAGGAGGCAGAAGGGGAGGGTCGGAGGAAGGCTACTGTGCTGACTGTGGAGACGCGGGAGGGGCCACAGGCCACGGAAGCCAGGCGGCCTCTGGAAGGTGAACGGGTGAGAAACGGACTGTCCCCCAGAGTCTCCGGAAGGAATGGCCTTGCCCCCTGCCGGCGCCCTGGCGTTAGCCCGGAGACCCGGGCCAGACTCCGCCCTCCAGAACTGGGAGGCGGCAGACGTGTGTTGTTCCAGCTATTACGTTTTTGGTAAGCTGTCCGGCAGCCACTGAAAATTAATACAGCTACCCACACAGACGCTACGCTGGGTGACTGGAATGTAAAATCCGGGTTTTTGGGGCCGCTACTGACATCGATGCTACATTGTTAGTGACTATAAAATCAGGAGCATGACACTTTATAAAGCTCAGAGAAGATTATTTTTGAAATGGTTTTATCATACGTTTCTACCACTTAATGTGACATTTCCATGTTTGAAGCAGGGTTCTATGACGATACAACGAATCTAGAAACGCGAATGAAGTTCCAAGTAAAAACGAATGAATCTCGAAGGCAACGGGGCCAGGGTCCCAGCAGCCACGCAGCCGCAGAGCCGGTGGGCTTCCGCTGGGAAGGAAGGTCGGCGGCAGCGCGCAGAAGGGCCCGGGAAGTCACTACTAGCGGTTATTTTGTTAGAAAGTATCCAGCCAAAATGAAGGGACGAGACTGTCCCAACTGTTGGCTGTCTCGTATTCTGTACGATTTGCAACCAGCAGACAGATATCTGACTGAAGCTGGAGCTTACGTGAAATTCCTCAGAATTTCCCAGAAAAAAGCGGAGCCCCCTGGGTACCACCAAGATGCTGGCCCCGCCTGGGGAACCCCAACCGGGCCCCTGAGGTCTGAGTGGGTGTTCCTGCAGATGGCATGCTGAGGGTGCCCTGGGGCCACAGGTGGCCTCTCCGGGGAGGCTCTGTACCAGGCTCTGCAGCGAGCTGTGTGGTCGTGGGACCCTGCCGAAGCGGGCGCTGGGGCACCAGGCTTTAGGGCTGACTGTCTCTATGACTGTGGGGGTTGATGGAATTCCCTCCTAGAACGTCAGACACTGGGGATTGAGTCCAGAAGGTCTAGAGACCAGCGCTGCCCAGAACTTTCCATGACAGTGGGAAGTCCTCACTGTGCTCTGTCTGATGCAGGGCCTGCCGGCCACACGTGGCTACCGACACCTGGAAATGTGGCAGGTGTGACCATTTCCCATTTTGTTTACCTTTAATTAGGATGCAAATGGCCACGTGAGGCCAGCAATTGTTGTGGGGGGGGGGACACACGGGCCCCCCAGGCAAAGGCCCCAGGCAAAGCCCGACTGGCAGCTGGAGGCAGGAGGAGGCTGAGGTGCCTGCCTCTGTCTCAGTTCAGTGGGAGAAGGGCCCCAGGCCAAGGCGGATGCCAGGGGCCAGACTCCCCCGACAGCTAGGATGCTCAGCCGCGTTTTCAAGAGGCTGGAGAGAGCCAGGAGGTTCACACACAGCTGCGTGGGCCCAGCTGCCACTCGGGCGGCCGAGGGAGTGACAAAGGTGAATGGCACTGCATGTGATAGTCCAGGGGGAAGCTCAATACCCCAAGGTGATGCCCGCGCTCGGCCCTGGAGCCGGCCGGCCTGCCCTCCTGGCTCCGGAACAGAGCGGCCCTGCGGCACCGGCGGTTTCCAGGTCGAAAAACTGGGGATAAGTATAGTTCCCGCGCCACCGAACAGGCACACGAACGCCCCTCGGAGCGGGGTGTAAATCACCCTTACGACCCCCAGCTCCTCGGTTCCTGGACCAGGGCTGAGCCCGCTGGAGTGGCCCAGCCCCGGGGGGTCGCCACGTGCCCGGCCCCACCTCCAGGAGCCACTGCGGCTGCTGGCTGCTGGCCGCATGCCGGGATTTGGAAAAGAAAACAGAATAATACAAAGTTGCCCTTCCCACAGCTGCGGGGCTGCCACGCACTTCAAACACAAGAACAGCTCAGTGTTTAAGCTCCAAAAAGAGCAGCGACAGTGAGCTTTCTCGGAAAGGCAGGGACGGACGTGGCGAAGTAACTGTGGCACTTCTTACATAACTGCTTTGCAGCCCAGAGCATTTTCCAGAAGGTCCCTCACTTCCCACCCAAGAGCCTGGGGAGATGGCTCCTCCCTAACACAAGGCCAGCTTTCCTGGGCTTCCTGCCCCGGGCTTCCCAGCCTGTGGTATCAAAGGTGACGACATTCCTCTCTTACTTCCCTGACCAGCTGCCTTGGAATTTTAACATCTCAACTTAAAAAAAAAAAAAAATCAGCAATGGAGCAAGACACTATAAAACAGGAAGTTCTGGTTTTTAGGCCTCATCAGCCCTTAATGATGTCTGGTTGACCCCACCCGGCCCCGCAGGGTCTCCTTGAGAGGGAGGAGGGAACAGGTCGCAGAGGCGAGAGGAGGAGGTGAAGCAGAGGTTTCGAGGAGGAAGGCAGATGGCCTCACGGAGCGGAAAAGGCAAGGAAGGCAACAGATCCTCCCTGCTTGGAACGCAGACGTGCGCACCGCTTCCAGACGCCTGAGCTCCAGAACCGTAAGAGAGGGGGTGAACCTTCTGAGCCACTCGTTCTGCGGCGAGCCACGCAGCAGCCACAGGGGGCTCACATACAGGCCACATGCTTGCCCGGCAATAGTCTACGTTTCTGGGCTTTTCTCCACTGTGTCAGGTCAGCCCTCAGAGGGTGGGGGCCACCCCTCCCAGGAGGAGTGGCCTCTCCCAGCTCGTCCTCCGGGGTGCGGGTCTGAGAGATGGCACGTGCACGGCCCCGAAGGCCAGGCACTGGCTGTGGACAGCTGCCGCGATGCGACCGCAGCCCTGGGGTGTCCCCCGGCTCGGTCGCCTGCACGAGCCTCTTCTGTGAAAATATCATCACTTAAAAATTAGTCCTTGGGGGGCACAGGGGCGGCTCGGCCGGTTAAGCGTCCGACTCTTAGTTTCGACTCAGGCCATGATCTCACGGTCCATGAGATCGAGCCCCCTGTCAGGCTCTGCGCTGACATCGCAGAGACTGCTTGAGATTCTCTCTCCCTCCCTTTCTGCCTGTCCCCTGCTTACGCCCTCTCTCTCTCTCTCTCTCTCTCTCAAAATAAATAAACTAAAAACAAACAAAAAAAAAACAAAAAAAACACCCAGTCCTTATGCTGATCGTGTTTACCCTTGGCCCAGGAACGAGTTGGTTCTAAGCCCAACAACAAGAAGGGCGGCCCTGTGGTCTACGCTATAGCGTGTTGCCATTTTGTCATTTCTACAAGTCTGGGTCTTGGGGCTGACCCTGTCTCCTGCCACGCATGGGGTCTCTGAACTTTGTTCCGGGGGGGCTGCCTCGGGCGTCAGGTCCTCGGGCTGCCCCCTGGCCCTGGCTGTGTGACTGTCTTTCTCGAAACCAAGAGCCCTCCCTTCTGCGCCCCGAGAGCCGCCCCTTCTGCGCCCTGAGAGCCCTCCCTTCTGCGGGGCGGGCGCCGGCTTTGCCGCTGGCTCTCACAAGGGCGGGGCTCGCGTCCACGCGGGGCATAGGTTTTACCCGCCTCACCATTTTGCGAAAGAGAAAGTGAGCTCGCGTCCACCCAGAACCAAGCTGTCAGGAGAGAAAGCATTTGTAATGGGCTGAACGCTGGCTCCCCGAATGTAAGTCTGTTCGGAACCTCTGAGTGTGATCTCACTGGGAAGAGGGGTCTCTGCAGATGCTCCTGAGTCAAGGATCTCAGGACGAAATCCTCCTGGATTAGCCGGGTGAGCCCTAAATCCTGAGACAAGAGTCCTCGGAAGAGAAGGACAGACAAGAGAGAGGCCGCGTGACGGTGGAGGCAGAGGGCGCAGTGACGTGGCCACGAGCGAGGAGCCACTAGAGGCTGGAAGAGGCAGGGCGGAGGAGACGCGGGGTCACGGACAGCAGCGGCTCTGACGCTGCACTAGAGCCCCGCGGGTTTGGGCTTAACGGGATCTCAGCAGGTTTGCGTCAGAAAATCAAAGCAGAGCGAGCGAGCAGGAATGTCAGTCTCCGGCCCCCTCAGCGAGCTCCTGGCGCCCCTGGATAGCCCACAGCCAGCAGGGTCCCCCCAGCCTCGCACTGCGTGTCCCCAGACAGGAGGACAGGAGGGCAGGAGCCGGTCAGAGCGGCTGTGCCTGCGGGGACCGTGGCCTCACAGAACTGAAGACAACACCTGCCCGTTCGGGCTCTGAAGTGGGTGTGGCCCCTGAGCTGCCAGGCCGGGGACCTGAACGCCGCCACGGCCTCTCCCACAGAGAAGCCCACAGCTTCACACGGGGACGATCCTCCGGAAAAACAAGACACACGGTGTGACAGCATCTAACAGCCCCTGGAGGACCCTGGCACGGAAATAGAGCAGACCCCACCGCTGCCGGCTGGGCGCCAGATGAGAGGGGATCCGAGAAAGCGGCAGTGACCTCTCCGCTCCCCAGGGGCGGCACGGGCTCCAGGCCAGGGCTGGGACACCAGCGTGTGTGTGTGGGGGGGGGCTCAGCACCCGAGGGTGCAGCCGGGCAAGCCCACGCAGCCCACCCCTGCCTCTGCCTGCTGGAGGAAACCGATCCGGAGAAAGTCTTGCCAGAAACTCCGGCTTCTGAAGGTGGAACCCCTTTCCTCTGACTTGGAATAAGAGTAACGCCTTAGAAACGAGAAGCATGTGTCAGGCGGCCGCACGCGCTGCCCCAGCGGCTGCCACGGGGGTCCTGGAAGGCCCGCTCTGCTCTGAGCAGAGTCCACAGTCTTCCCTGAAGGTTAGTACTTCCTGCCGACCAGAAACCAACCGTTCTGCTTCCCCGGAAGCTGACTCTGGTCATATAAGGGGCTGAGGACAGGGGGGTCGGCCCTCGTCCTCTGGAGGCGTCCCCAGCCGCGGGGCACATCTGCCGAGCGGACTCTAGGAAAGTCTGTCTCTTCCCGGCTGACACCAAGGATCATCCCTCCCCCAGGGGAAACGTGCTCGGAGGCGTACACTCTGGTGGCGGCTGTCACCGGGACTGTGCACGGAAGGTGTTCAGAGGGCTCCGTGCGCGGAGCATCTTCGGAGGATGGGTTCAGCGCTCTTCAGCAGGATAAAGGTCTAAGTCTCATCAGACTGACAAGCCAAACGAGCAAACCCTAGCCTCACAGACGCAGTAACAAGAACAGAGCACGGCACTCCGGCCCCTGCTTCTCGTGGCAAATGGGCGGCCCCAGGGCGCTGGCGACCCTGGCTACAAACCAAAAGCAAGCTGGCAAAGGGAGCCGGACGGCCAAAGGCCACCTGCCTCCTCTCGGTCAGCAGAGTCCCCGTTACCTTTTCTGATCTTGTCGTGGAAGTTAATGGCGTCCACAGAAGCAGTGACTATGTTGGTCTTGCAGTGACGCGCTGCCACGATGCCGGCCACCTCGTCCATGAGCTTCATGGTGACGCCTGCGGGGAGAACGGCCGCGGGGCGGGTTAGACACGGGGAGGCCACTCCCCACCCTGGGAGCACGTCGCACAGGACAAAGCCCTCCCGTTCCCCAAGGGCAGGGGCCGCGGCCAGCGCTGGGCCCAGGGGGTGCGTGACCGGGGCATGCTGAGCTCATGACGTGAGCGTGGCTTCCTTGGGAGCGCCTGAAAACCACCGCGGCCGATGGCCCGGGCCGCTGACCGAATGACAGGCCTTTCCCTGCCCTCTACAGACACCGTGTTCCTTCGGGAAGGTTTTGTTACAGAATCCACCCGGATGGCCGCACCCGAAGTCAGCCGACAAGCGAGAACGTGGAGAATCAGGACCCTCGCGTGTCGCTGGTGGGCATGAAACAGTCTGGGGTTTCTCAAAAGGCTGAACGGAGTTACCATACGACACAGCAGTTCCATCCCGGTACGCCCCCAGAGAACTAACGAGTGACCTTCTCACAAACCCTTGTACACGGACGCCATGACGGCGTCACTCACGACAGCCCAAGTGTGCATCGGCTGACGACCGGACAAGGAAACGTGGCACGTTCACAGGACGGAATATTCTCCAGCAGGAAAAACGAACCACACACGGACCCGCGCTCCATCGCAGGGGTGCTTCGAAAGCATCATGCTGGCTGAAAAGAAGCCGTCACGTAAGACGGAAAACGGTAGGATTCCCTTTAAAGAAAGGCCCAGAATGGGCAAATCCAGAGAGGCAAAAGGGCTGGCGGGTCAGGGGAAGGTGGGGAGCGGCTGCTAATGGGTATGGAGCTTCCCTCTGGGGTGATGAAAATGTTCTAGAACTGACTGTGGTTCGGTTGGGTAGCTGGGAATATACTGAAATACCAATGACTTGTAACAGCGGAGCTGTATGGCACAAGAATTATCTCAATAAAGCTGCTGCAGAAAACAAACAAACCCGGAAAGCAGGCTCACAGAAGGCTGGGCTGTCTTCAAACCCTCAGGCTGCAGACCTCTGGTCACCGCCCTGCTTTCACTTGATGGGACCGTGACTTCGCACCTGCTAGTCTCCTCCTCCCCAACTCTTGCCCCCCCCAGGACAACACATCATGCTTATTTCCTATTTAAACATTAATTTTTTATTTTGAGAGAGAGAGAGTGTGTGTGCAAGTGAGTGTGAGCAGGCAAGGGGCAGACAGAGAGGGAGAGAAAGGATCCCAAGCAGGCTCCGTGCTGTCAGTGCGGGGGTCGATGGGGGGCTCCACCCCTCAACCCAGAGATCATGACCTGAGCCGAAATCAAGAGTCAGATGCTTAACCGGCTGAGCCACCCAGGTGCCCCCTATTTAAACATTTAAATCATGTGTCATCTTAGACTAAAGACATGAGATTGCAAATATTCAACCATTTTCGACCTACAAAAGCAACAGAGTGATATTTACCAGAAATCTTAGAAGGCTCCACACCTTCGCCCTAGGGTACAGAACGCTTTCTAGAAACCCAGAGAGGAGAAAACCGACTCCGTCCCACTCACGAAAGCCAGACTCACAGGGAAACATGTTCAGGGTAAGGCTTGCAGACTCGGATGCCAGTGCGGTCAGGCAGGTGACGTGGGGAGGTGAGGAGCCCGCTGCCGGGACCCCGCCTACTGCCTCCCACCCCCAGGAATGAGAGCCGCGTGCTACCAGCCTCCCGATGTTTCCAGACAGGCTCAAATCTACACACTTAGGAAGAATCTACCCATTTTTAAACATTGGTGACTAATTACAATTCCCTTTACTGTGTGGGGAAAACAAAATTCGATGTAACTAAAAAGAATAGAAGTCCCTTCTGCACCGGACCAGAGGCCTCGCACGAACACAGACAATGCTACTTAAAAGGAAGCCCGAGGCAGAGAGGGGCCCTCTGCCTGGGGGAGGGAAACCCGGGGTCCCGTATTCTCTCTCTCCACGTCTCTGCATATTTGAGCACGTCCAGGGTAAAAAGGTTTAAAAAAATACGTTACTGTTCTTCATTAAAAATGATGCTTTTATTACCAGGACTTTTAAAAGCAGCTCCTGCTACGTGATGGAAACGACCCTGAGGAGCGGAGACTTAGCCGCAGCCTGCCATTTTCAAGGCGCTTTCAGAGATACTGGGGTACTGATCTGGTTAATCCAAGCGGGAAGGGATCCCCGTTTTTCCAATTACCAACAGAGATTCAAACATATCGGTCCGATTCCAAAGACTGCAGAGAGAAGGCTGGGGGCTTCGGCAAGGCCAGGAGCCTCTGCCTTCAAGCGGCTCGGCTCAAGGGTCTGAGACAAAGGGTCATACTTTGCTTGGCAAGGAGCCTCTGTTGGGTGAAGCTGGTACTGGAAATGGACACAGGAGCCTTCCCTAAGCCCACCACTCTACCCACTCCAGGGGCCTCGGCGAAGGTGGGGCAAGCCCAGGCGTCCCCAGCCCAGCCCTCGGAGGAGGAAAACACAACCCAGCACCCAGGGAAGTCATCGTGCTTGTCGGTATGGACCGCATCCCTGGGGGGGTGGGGCGGGTCACTCACACTGCGGTGTGAGCATGGCCCTGCCTCACAGTGGTTCAGACGGCCTGGGCCTGAGTGGCCCATCACCCCTGCCTGGCTGGGGACCCTGGGCGGGCAGATCGCCCCCGGAGTCCTGGGTTCTGCTACTGCAGGAACCAGGGGGACGACATCTTCACGCTGGACGAGCCCTGTGCCGCCCGGCGGAGCAGCTGCCACCACAAGGCGCAGGACTAGCGAAGGTCTGTGAAACCCAACGCCTACGTAATCGGAGACTCTGTAGGAGACCCGAGGTGTGGAAGACGTGCAGGCAAGCGAAGAGACGTGAAATGTCTCAGAATGCCCGGAAACACGCGGAGTGAGAACCACACACTTTGCTCAGGGGACAAGGGTGGAATCCAATCGACAGCATCCCCTTACGTGTGTGTGGGGGGAGTGTACACACGTGTGTGGGCGTGTGGGCACGTGTGCGAGAGTGTACATGTGCACGCGTGAGAGTGTACACGTGTGCGGGAGTGTTTGGGAGTGTACGTGTGCCTGTGCCCGCGTGTGCTCGGGTGTGGAGTACACGTGTGCACGCGTGTGCGGGTGCATGTGGGAGCGTATGCACGTGTGGGTGTATGCGTGGGGGGAGTGCACATGTGAGTATGTGGGGGGGGAATATGCACACATGCACGAGTGTACACGTGTGTCACACGGGTGTGCGTGTGCACTCGCAGAGGGAGAGCCCACAGACCGAGTTCTCCTGGGTCGGTTTGCCTCATGAAGAATTGAGCTGTTCCGACTTCCAACGGCCGCACGAGGGGCCCCGGCTCGCTGGTTTTGAATTCGGAAGGCATCTTTCCGTAGACTTCCTCTACGTACAATAAGTAAACCTCCTTGCGCAGCCAGCAAAAGCTCATCCAGTCTGAAGTAGTACTGAGAGAGGCCGCGTTCGCCACGAAACAGCACAGCACCGGCAAAAATGTGTATTAAGAAAAGGCCGATCTGGAGTCTCAGAAGAGTTGGACCCAAGAATGACGGAGAGGCAGGGTTCTGGTAGACACTGGGGCGGGGGGGGGGGGGGGCGCGTCGGGGGCGTTTTAACTAGAAGGTTTCAGACATTCGTAACAGAAAGTCTGTGTTATGTGTGGCTGTCCTTTTCTCGGGTGGAGGCACCATCGGGGTGCTCCTGATGAGCCAGAGACAGGGAGGATCTTTGGAGGAGGATTTTTCAAGAGAAAACAGCAGCCCCGTGAGGTAGGCACGTCGTCGCCTCCGTTTTTCGAAGCGGGAACTGGAGGCACAGAGAGGCCTGTGTTCAAAGGCACGGCACTCACTTGGGGTAGAGTGGGGAGCCGCCCCTGTTCATGGGGTGCCAGAGGCTACCCCAGGCTGCCTCTCGATCCAGGACCTACGACACTGAGATTTGAGGCAGAATCCCTAAGCAAGGCGGGATACGGAGAGAGTGCAAGATCATGGAGATGGGTGAGGGTGGCAGCAAAATCAGCGTGTGTGGGTGTGGAAGGTCTCGAAACCAGAGCTGCCAGCCGAGCCACCAGGCCGGTGTCATCGACTTCGGGGCCTGGGGGCAGGGAGGACGGGAAGGAGGAGGGGAAAGGCAGAGTCTGAACTGGAAGTATGTTTGGAATGCAGGAAGTACCCACAACTAACTCCTTGTTGATAGGTCCGGAAGAGCAGAAGCCGTCAGGAATGGAAGAATAAATGGACAAAGGGCGCAGTCAGCTCCTTCCGGTGGGGCTGTTGCCCATGGGTCCAAAGGGCAGGCAGAGAGCCCACAAGCCAGTTTGCGGTTATTAAAAATATTACAGGATCTGGAGTGTGAGCCGACCAGGAGAGGCTCCGGGCCCGGACAGACTCCCGGGACAGACAGGAGCAGCTGGGCGACCTCCCGCTGCCGCACGCCCTGGTCGGTCCCTGCGCCGCTTCCCCAGACCATGTGTATCACGTGTGACGTGGGGGCCAGCACCAGGTGGGGACGTGCCTGTGTCCCTGCCCGATTCAGAACCTGGCACGGGGTGCTCAGGAAGGGCCTGCACTGAATGAATGAACAAACGAACTAATGAAGGATCGCCAGCTACCGATCACATTCCGACCCGAGCGAGCCGCTCCGGAAGCAAGCCGTAGGGCCCGTGTTTGGGGGACAGTCTGGTTCGCACTCACTGCTGAGGCCAGGAAGGCCTGCGTATCCAGTGCAGAGCCCAGGGTGCTGGGCTCTGCCAGGCGAGGCTGGTCCTCAGAGCTACCTGGCTATGACTGCTGGGGAGCGACATTTAAAGAGACAGCCTCCCCGCAACCCCAACAGCCAGCATACAAATCCGAGCCGGGCCAGCTGCAAACGGAACGTTGGCATTTTACGGCCAAGGCCACTTGTGGACTGAGTCCACAGATTCTAGAACCCAGACAGGGGCGCAGGCATGATGGCAGCGTACATGTCTTTTAGCTTATACCCCGAATTGGGGGTTCATCCCAGGTACGGGGAACAATGACTCACAGGGGCAGCGGGCAGCCAGGACTCACAGGGCAGCCTGCTCTGCAGGGGACAGACTAAGGGGGCGGCAGGGTCCAAGCTTCAGGAAGGCTGCCACCTGGACCAACTCTGCCCACGTCCATCCACCTGTGCCTCTCAGGGAGGCCACGGCAGCCTTGACAGGAAGGGAGAGCAAGGTAGACTTGAGGGCTCACTACGTGGAAAAACTGTCCACGGCTCAAGTGTTTGGCCTTGAAAGGGGAGGCCTCCTGGTGCCCGCGGCGCTTGAGGGAAGCATGGCATCAGAGCTGGAGGCAGAACCGTCTGCCAGAGCAGACAGGGCTCGCTGGCGACCCCCAGCACCTGTGTCCTTACAAACGCATATTTCGGCCGCTCCCAGATGAGGCAAGGATGCCAGGCCCCTTTGGGGTCCTGCGTGTCAAGTGACTGCTGGTATCCTAGAGGGAAGAGAGGTGGTCTCGTAAAAGTCGAGACTGTAATAAGATGCTAATTTAAAGCTGCCTGTTCCCTCTTCCTGGTGGGGCGGGGAGCAGCCCTGGGCACAGCACCGTGTGGGGCTGGTTCTGAGACGTTCTCGTTACCTGCTGCTAAGACAGAATGATGAGGTCGAGTGGCCTGTGCAGAGATAAGATCACGACAGGCCTTGTCCCGTCCTGACATGTGTGTAAGCTGTTTCCACAAACTCAGTATCTATGACAGAAGACACAACAGATCACAAGCCATGTGTCCACTGAGAAGAGTAAAACAAACCAGGCCCCCCCACCCCGTGAAAACCACCCTGACCAGTTTGTGACTTGTGTCCCCCTCACTTTGCTACTGGGCCCTCTGTCTGGCCAGAGAAGCCGAAGCCACCGGCCGGCCTCGACACGGTCCCCACGTCCTGTTCACTCCTCTGCACTTAAAACATCAAGCCCCCGAGCCTCCCAGAGTGCCCCTGCCCAGGGTCCCACTGGAAAACCCTGTCAGCGTCTTCCCGCTTAGGTGCAGCAGGGCCTCCCGGTGACGGGAACATCACTCTGGTTAATCACAGTCCGCCGTGTGCCGCCCGCACTCCCCAAGCTTCGCCATCTAAAAAATGACAGCAAGATTGCAGACGCGGTGTCCTCGGACTCCACATCCCTTGCCGGAACCACGGGGAGGCAGAAACGAGGCCCGCTCGGCCATCAGCATGCAGATAAACAGCGGGTACCGGAGATATTTTTGCATCTAACATTTAACTGCTCAAGGGTTTTTCAAGTATCGACAGCGTGTTGGCTGGCTTAAAAATAGAGGCTTAAATTTACTTTCCCGGGCCCGACTGGCGGACTGGGTCACGCTTGCCTACAAACCCGGAGCAGCCGTGAGCGGCTCAGCGCCCAGAGCCGCTTGCTTGCGCTGTGGGTGGCGATTTGAGATGCCCCCGTTTCTATATTTAATCCCGACTGACGGAGTGTGGGTGCCAGCCTCCTATATTAAGAAAACAATAGTAAGTTCACCCTATTTTCACCAGCCCACCCCCCGGGAATGGCAAGGGGTTATTCTGAGAGCCGGGGAGCGACAGCCTCCTGAGATAGTCTGGCTTCTCCCTCCCGGGTTCCCAACGTACCTGTGGGCAGCTCTGTGAACCAGGGCCACGGGCAGGGGACTCTCACAGGAGACAATTAATAAGGATTCTTTTTGGCCAGTAACACACAGGGTAGTAAAGAGGGGTTTCTGACGTCACTGTCAAAAGCGGGAACCCTGGCGGAGGCCTCCAGCACAGCTGGCGAGCATCGCAGACCCCGGGAGCCAGGGGAAAGGGCTGCCCGGCCGCCCTGTACCCCTCACGCTCGGTGTCAGGGCGCCGAGGAGGTCACAAGCGAACATGCCTACTGCTGTTTGAGAATCGATGCTTCCCTGTTCTGAACAAGGCGGCAGGGAAAGTAGGGCAGGCGTGTTCCTGCCCCAGACGGCCGTGGGAGACTGCGGCTGAGGTGGCGGTCCTGCGAATAAGCCCCATGGTGCCGTCCACTTTGGGAAGGCGGGCGAGGCCTGGAGTCCACGCGGGAGAAAGTCGCCTCTCGGAAGGCCAGGCGCCAGCGCGGGTCAGCTTCCGCAGAGGAAAGACTCAAGTCAGGGCGAAGGGTGGTATTGAAGGATTCCACGTCCATGATCCTCAGCAGGAAAGACGCTGTTAGGGGACATCCGTGCCCCTAACGATGCAGCGGAAGAGAAAGCAAAAGCTAATTACCCTGGCATCGACGACACAGGATCCCAGCGCACTGGCAGAGAACATTCTGCCCTGTGTGGCTGCCGGGTCTCTCAGGCAAAATGCTCTGGATTTCCGGAAGACAGCGGAGCTGCCGGCCAGCCACACACGTCCCCCAGGCTGGAGGAGGCCGCCGAGAGGGTCAGGGGGCCGGAGGAGCCCCGTTCCCGGGATAGGCGGGAGCGGCACCCGGGTCTCAGCCCTGGGGTCCCCCGCCCCGTGTCCCAGGGCTGCCCGCCAGGACAGGAAGCTGCTCTCTGGGGCTCCCGCCGCAGAGAATGACTTTTGCAAAACCAAAGATTCTTAGAAAGTGAGAACGGGGAGGAATGCAGCTGTCACCTCGCAACTGCTGGCCGCAGGACGACCGAACGAGACCCGAACCTGCATTTGCGTGCTCACCCCGGGACCTCGCGAGGCCAGCTCCCCAAGAGTCCGAGACGAGCCTCGCTCCTCTCTTCTCTCCGTCCTCCCTGGCCGAGGGCCCGACACGCCGTCGGCCACGCGGCAGGGGCCCCAGTTAAACGAGGCCACGACACTGGAAAGGAGCATCTGCGCCTTATTCTGGATTCTGCAGCGAAAGCACTTCCTCCCACAGGTGCGAAACGCTGCTATTTCCCGACCGCCCCGCGGAAGCCAAGCAAATAGAGCATCTGGGCGGGAGGCCTCCTCCGGCACCTTGTCTCCCAGCCGTCCCCTGCTTGGGCCACCAGCCTTCTCCCTGCCTGCGTCCCGCCCGCCTCCCTCCCTTCTGCCTTCTCCCCTAGGTCCCAGCTAAGCTGTGCGGTCCCCCAGCCTGGGGACCCCGGTAGCCACGTGCGGCCCTTTGGCTGCCTGACGCGTGTGTGGCGAGTACGAGATCTGTCTCCTGACGTTTCGGGGGGGGGGGGGACGCGGCATCCACATGGTACTCTGCCATGACCCTGGACCTCACACCCCCTCCTGGGGGGCCGCCTCCACGGTCCTTCTTCCCGCACAGAGGCCCCTCCGTTCTTTCCAGTTCATCCTGCGCCTTGTAGGTCTACTCAGCTCCAGGCCCTGCTCAGTGCTGGGGATGCAGCCGTGAGCAGGTCACACCAAGTCCCCACCCTGTGAGCCTGTGCTCCGGGAGGGGTGGTGACACCGTGAACACAGAGAGCAGGTGGGGGGTGGGTCTCCCTTACACGGGTGCCCCGGGGGGTGGGGGTGGGGGGGAGGGGAGCAGCAGGGCCAGGGTCCACAGCCGGAAGTGCCCCAGGTGTCCTGGGACTGTGGGGGCGGGAGCAAGGCGAGAGGGTGGAGATGAGGGGGATTGGGGAGGCACAGGGGAGGGCCCTCCTGGAGGGCCCCAGAAGGACAGAAGCACAGATAAAAAGATCCGGTCCCTCCTGGGAGTGACACAGGAGTGAGCCAGGAGCCACCACAGGGCCTGGAGCAGGCTCGGCGTGACCGGATTTCTGGCCTAACGGGACTGGGGAGGCTGTGGCACCGAGAAAAGAAGTGGTTCAGGGAGGCCAGGAGACCAGGCAAGAGGAGGAGCAGGGGGGGACGGTGGAGGAAGTGAGAGCCCGAGTTCTGGCATGTTCTGAAGGTGGAGCCCAAAGGACAGGCTGATAGATGAGGTGGAGAGTCTGCGAGAGAGCCAGCCGGGCCGCAGGAGGTCACGGGAATTCTGGCGGCCTGGCCGTCACTATAGGGGGATGCCTGGGAGAACGGGGGCTGGGGGAGCCAAGGAGCCGGGAAGCCATCCCGGGGGAGGTCCTGAGGACTCAGGGTGAGGCCAGATGAGTCCCGGGGGGCGGGGGGGGGATTCCCGGAGGGAGGGAGCTCAAGGTGCAGGGAGCGGAGGAAGGGGCCTGGGGAGGGAGGTTGAGGGGGGCTGGATGAACTGTGGGTGCCGGGACGGGCTCTCTGGCTTTGGCTCTGGCTTTGGCTTTGGCTCTGGCTTTGGCTTTGGCTCTGGCTTTGGCTCTGGCTTTGGCTTTGGCTCTGGCTCTGGCAACAGGAGGGAGGTGCTGGGAGCAGGTTCCAGAGGGGAGATGAGAAGCAGGCGGCTTGCCGAGAAACCACGATGAAAGGGGGAAGCGGAGGCATGGTGCGCAGGTGGGCCAGGCACACCCCTCTGCCAGGAAAGAGATGACGCCTCCAGCTGGCCTGAGGACGCCAAGGCCACTGTGACCAGTGGAACATCAGTGACTCTGATGACAAAGGTTTGATGACAGTCATACCCCATTATTCTTTCTCCGAAGCAAGTGAACGGCAGAGCGGGGAGCCCTGTCAGGTTGGCAAGGTCACCCTAGAAATCAGCACAGCCAGCGCGTCCCCCCAGACTGCATTGGAGCTAGAGGGGGGGCCCCACCAGGATGCTCATTCGCGGACTGACGGCACAGGTCAGAAGACCGCTCACTCTGGCCCCTTCTTTTCTGAAACAGCAGCACTCCCTCCTGGAGCCGACCGGCTCTCACACTCACCACGCGGTGCGTCCATTCACCGCTCTGACGAGACCCGGGGCCGGGGTGCAGGCGTGGCCGAGGCTGAAGAGGCAGACTTATTCCAGTCAGTGACCACCCCTCACTCAAAATCAAGTGCCGGGCAGGGTCAGGCAGACAGCCATGGCTCCCCACCCCAGGACGCGGCCCGCACACAGGCCTGTCCCAGGAAAGACACCAGCTTCCAGCCTGACCCGGCGGCTTGATCTAAGGACGCCGAAGCTCCAGACAGTCTGACTTCCCGCCTGCGATTCTAATGGAGAAAAGCTGCTAACGGCTTAGGACGCCCCTCCCTGACTGAGAGTCTGTAAGCTCCCTTCTTCTCTCAGCTTGGGGTCTTTCACGGGGTAAATAAGAGGACAACAACAGGGGCGCCTGGGGGGCTCAGTCAGTTAAGTGTCCAACTCTCGATCTCGGCTCAGGTCATGATCTCATGGTTCGTGAGTTCGAGCCCCACGTCCGGCTCTGCACCGACAGTGAGGAGCCTGCTTGGGATTCTCTCTCCCTCTCAAATAAATAAACTCAAAAAAAAAAAAGAGAGAGAGAGAACAACAATAATTAGCTGTAGGAACGATGTCCTCTCTCTTCCAGCTTTTAAGTAGTTAGCACCAAGCAGGACGCTGGGCGGCTGCCGTAAGGACACCTGGGCAGACGACAAGAGGATTTCAGAGCTGGGAAACGTTTTCAAAGGCAGGAAACACACTCCGGGTGCTGGATCCAAGCAAGGTTCACCGCTCCCAGCTGCGTCCTCTCCCCTGGGCCGTCCCCGACCAACAGAATCACCGGGCAGCTCCAGAAACTGCAACACTTGGGCCTCCCCACGGCGTCTGGGCCTTCTGGTGGGGCCTGGGTATCTGCATTTTTGAGTGCCCGCGTGATCCCAGCAGGCAGCAAGGACGAGACCACAATCTACAACCTCTCGGGAAAGTGGACAGACCAACACTGTGGGAAGGATGAGTTGGCCAATGGGGCAAAACCCCGGAAGCGGGCAAGAAGAGGGTACAAAGCCCAAATGGAGGGCTGACTCTACAGAATAGGAGGAAGGTGGGGGAAGGGGGGGACAGCGCCAGAGGAAGGCATCCTGAGGTAGAGGAGTCTCAGAAAGCTGGCGGACATTGAGGGAAGACCACCTGCAAAGGCTGTGCTGGCAGGGGCGGGGCCTGGCAGGGGCGGAGCCTGGAAGGGGCGGGGCCAGAGCTGCAGGAAACTGATTCCAACCCCATGCGGCAGGGACTCATCTCAGGAGCAGTGGCTCCCCAGCGAGGTCCTCAGACCTACAGGTGCTTGTTCAGAACCTGGGGGGGAGGGTGGCAGTGCAGCCATCCAGAGCAGCGACCCCAGAGGGAGGGTTTATTAAGCATAGCATGGGGGAGGGGGGTGACATCACAAACCAGAGGAGCCCAGAAACTGCAGACCACACAATTTGTTATTCAGGACCGCAGTCAGCAGGAAGATGGTGGACGGGCCCTGGGCAGAGGCTAGAATGAGCCGTGAGGATCAGGTAAGGGGGACACGGAGACGTGTGGCCAGACTCCCTGGGTTTCTGAACAGGAACCTCGGAGGCCGTGAGGTGATGCACCAATGCCTCTGAGTCCCGGGGAAAGAATGCCAGACCCAGCCGGGAAACCTGCAAAGTGCAGGCAAACTGCTCCTGAGCCCCCACAGGGACCCGCCCCCCCTGCCCATCGGTTCTCCCGTTCCTCTAGAGCAGCTCCAGTGTTTGACAGACGCGTCTGTACAGCTAGACGCACCAGCGGACGCAGCCCCGGACCTCTCACCACTGCATCGTTACAGGGGACCCAGCGTCCTCTGTCTCCTGCGAGCCACCGTTCGGGGCCTTCGGCGCAGCAGCTGAACCTCTAATCTGGCTAATATAGACCTTTCGTGGGAAGCCACTGGAGGACGTGTTCCACCTAAACCAGCAAAGGGGAAACTGGCAGCTCCAGGAGCCTGGGCGCCTGGCCCAGGGGAGCCGCGCGGAGCAGGTGCAGACAACGGGCAGGCCGGCTTGGGAGGGGGAGGGCGCTCTCTCCAGGGAAACCTACCAAACGACTGCCTGGCAGGCGAAACTGTACTGAGAGGCATTTTACAGAGGAACAGGGGCCGGGAGGGGCTGAGCGGGATGTTCAAAGCGGGTGGAAATGAGGCGATGAGGCGGGACCGTGGTGACAAAGCCACGCGGCGATGCAGTCACGGCACTCTGCCTGGCTCGGCACGGGCAGTACTCACAGCGGCGGAGTCTGAGGGTGATGAAGCGGGAGACACGGGGAGAGTGAGGCACAGACGTACCAGAAGCACGGCCAGAGCAGCTGGCGAGGGCGGGGGCAGCCGCGTTTTGTTAGAAGCCATTCTAGACCCTTTCCACAGAACATCTTGGTTTAAAATAAATAATTTAAAAACTTTTTTAAAGTGCCAAAGAAAAAAATTCCAAGGCCGCCAAAAGTTCAGAAGGGCAGAATTCGTGGGGAGGACACCTCTGGTCCGCCCTGAGTGGGATGCCGGGCCCCCCCAGGGAACCCCCTACTATCGTCATGGTCAGGCTGGCAGTGAGCAGAGACACCGCCTCTAGGCTAGGTAGCGCACGTGGAACAGCCCACAGAGGGCCGGGCAGGGGGCGACCCAGAGGAAGAAAGCAGCACAGGGGGCGCCTGGGTGGCTCGGTCCGTTAAGACTCTTGACTTTGGCTCAGGTCACCATCTCATGGTTCATGAGATGGAGCTCCAAGTCGAGGTCTGCCCTGACAGGATGGAGCCTGCCTGGGATTCTCTCTCTCACTCTCTCTCTGCCCCCTCCCCCCACCCATGCATGAGCTCTCTCTCAAAATAAATAAATAAACTTAAAAAATAAATTTAGGGGCGCCTGGGCGGCTCAGTCGGTTAAGCGGCCGACTTCAGCTCAGATCACGATATCCCAGTTCGTGAGTTCGAGCCCCGCGTCGGGCTCTGTGCTAACAGCTCAGAGCCTGGAGCCTGCTTCAGATTCTGCGTCTCCCTCTCTCTCTGCCCTCCTCCTGCTCACGCTCTGTCTCTATGTCTCAAATATAAATAAATGTTAAAAAAAATTTTAAAAATTTAAATAAAAAAAAAAAAAAGAAAGCAGCAGAGAACACCTCAGGAGCCAACAGGGGAGAAGAGAACAAGGCCTCGAAGAAGACGAGTCAAACAAACAGACGCACGATCGGCCCCCCCATTTCACGGAACTCCTAGAAAGCAACGTTTCGTGATACAATTGAAGTTCGACCCAAAACACATCTGAGAAAACAAACATACCTACGAACAAAAACAATGAAAAGTAGTTCTTCTATTTTAGGCAGACTTTTTTCATTGCCACTGTTAGCAGTCAGTTTATATGCTGCTGCCTTGCTGATTTCTTTAATTCTCTGAGTTATTTTTGTCATGGAATCTCTTGGGTCATCCGCACGGCTCCTGTGCCGTCCGCAGAGACAGACAGCTTCACCTCTTTTCTGCCGATTCCTGTGCCTCTGAGTTTCCCTCTTACTTAACGGCGGTGGCTAAAATCTCCAAAGCAGTGTTAATTAGCAGTGAGAGGGCATCCCCTTGCCTTAGTCCTGACCTCAGGGGACGGTCCTCAGAGCTCTCCCTGAGTGAGATGCTCCCGTTAGGGTGCGGATACCTGGGTTTTATCCTGTTCAGAAAGTACTGTCCATTCCTATTCTTACTGAGTGTTTACAGCAAGGATGGGGGTCCGGTGAGTTTATGAAAAGGTCCTCACGGCATGAACCTAAACTCCCCACAGATACCTGCCAAGTCACCCCTTCAGGGGCCATAACCAACAGCGGGCGAGGGGAGGTGGTGGGGAGGCCAGGGAGGACCTGCATGGACTCACTCGGGACTCAGGGAAGGCAGAGGCCAAATCCCAGGCTGGCGGTTGTGCGGAGGCCCCGACGTCAGAACCAGGGATACAGAGAGTGCTCCTTCCCAGCACGCTGCGCCAACACCCTCTGTGCCCTCCTGCCGGCTCCCTGCTGCTCCGGCTTCCCTCAGTGAGTCACCGGAGGGTCTGTCCACGCACCCGGGACAGGACGGAAGACCGGGCATCTGACTAGAGCCCTGCAGCCCATCTGGAACCTCCTCCCCTCCCCACAAGCCCCTCACCAGTTTGGGCCACAGCCAGCGGCCAGCATCTGTGCCGTGTGTTTGTAAACGGTGGGACTCCTGGGAGCGGGGCCACGAGATCGAGACTATCCCGGTGTGAAAATCACAGAGAACGGCACAGGGGAATGGTTTTTCAAAGACACATACGCGGTACAGAATGACTCAATAAAAGCCAAATCGGCACCCATCTCGCTACGAGCTTCTCCTGCGACCGGCACCTAGTCAACTGCAGGTTAGAGGAGACTTTGCTTCCAATGAGTTTAGACGCCATTCTATCAACAGTGTTCTGTCTGTAGGAAAACGCCGTAAAATCCCCGGTCTCTCGCGGGGGTTTCCAGCACAGGGTTTATTTTGTTCATTTGCCCCTGGTGAGTTACTAGATGCTGTTTAGAGATTACGTTCGATAAAAATATTTTTTTTTATTTTTTTTTAATGTTTATTTATTTTTGAGGCAGAGAGAGACAGAGCATGAGTGCGGGAGGGCCAGAGAGAGAGGGAGACACAGAATCTGAAGCAGGCTCCAGGCTCTGAGCCGTCAGCACATAGCCCAACACGGGGCTCGAACTCACAGACTGCGAGATCATGACCTGAGCCGAAGTCGGACGCTCAACCGACTGAGCCACCCAGGCGTCCCTAGGTGTGTTTTTTTAACTCATGGGCACAAAACCCCTACTAAAATAGGCATTAAATACTGTAAAGCCATCAAAACGTGCCTTAAACGCACTTCTTTTTTTTTTTTAATTTTTTTTTAACGTTTATTTATTTTTGGGAGACATAGAGACAGAGTATGAGCAGGGGAAGGGCAGAGAGAGAGGGAGACACAGAATGTGAAGCAGGCTCCAGGCTCTGAGCCGTCAGGACAGAGCCCAACGTGGGGCTCGAACTCACAGACTGTGAGATCATGACCTGAGCCGAAGTCGGCCGCTCAACTGACTGAGCCACCCAGGCGCCCCTTAAACGCACTTCTTAAAAAACCGTGCCTGTATCAAATGGATGCCGCAGCCCAGGCCCTGGGGACGGGCGTGACACACCGTGGGATTCCAGATTTCCACCAACTCCCTCACTCCCACCCTCCTGCACGTGAAGACAGCCTGGGCTTTTCAACAAGGAGACGGCAAACGGAGGAAACGCCCCCGTTCCCGAACCTCCAGCACGTGGATGAGATAAGCAAAACTTCTGGCACTGGGTTTCACAAAGTCCCAGGCGGGACGGAGCTCGGCGAGGCTGAAAGACAGTTCCCGGCGGTTACAGGAGCCTGGGCTCCGGGCGGCAGGGCTCGGAAGGGGGGCTGCCCCTCCGCTTCCAGGAGGGAGGCCAGGGCTGGTGAAGAAGAGGAGACAAGACGGCCTGTGAGGCCGCACTGTCCTCGGGGTACGGAGATGCCCCGCCCGCCACCGCACGCACGCGCCTGGAAAGTACTGTTGGTTGTGAAGCATGGCTTCCGTTGGGTAGGATTTAAGTTAATCACATCTATGGGCACCACTGCCAGCATTTAGTCGAGACAGGAAAACAATCACGAAATTAAATACACACCCACACACACACACACATGCACACAAGATTAGCTAAAAAAGAAAAAAAAAAAGAAACCAACTTTAAAAATATATCTCCAACCCCACGGCCCATTATCCTGTGCTCCTCAACCAGAACGCTTTCTGGTGTGCTGGGATCTGTGCTGAGGTGATCTGAGCCTCCTGCGCATGGAACGAGCGCCTGTGAAGCTGCTCTCACTCCGTGGGGCTCTGGGGACCACACAAGCAGTCAGATCGAGCCCTGCCCCGAGGCCTCCCCTGGTGGAAGTATCAACGTAACCCTGCAGAGTGGTACCAGCTGAGCTGGGCTTTGAAGGCTGAATAGGAGATTTCTGAGAGGAGAAAAAAGAAGAGCTGAGTATTCCAATCGGAAACCAGAGCACAAATGAATGGCGTTGTGCCCGTGCCTGTACGTGTATTGTTTTCCGTGAGTCACAAAAAGCAATGACACTCTGTGAAGGTAACAGGCGCCCCTCTAGGAGCCCCGAGCTAAGTCCCACGTCCCACCGTACTTCCCGAGCCAGGAACTTTCAGGCCTGCGTTACTGAAGGCGGGATCTGACCGAAGGAAGAAAGAAAGAAAAACACCAGCGGCAAAGCCATGTTCCAGCAGCCGCTCTTTGTTAGCGGGTCACGGTGTCACTCCCTGGTGACACCACTGTCCCATGAAAGGCCCTGCCCCAAACCACAGGCATCCACTAAACACCTCATGGTTATGCGGTCCCGGGGTTGCCTGGGGCCCTCCCTCGGAACAGTCATCCGTCTGACTCTCATTTCCAATTTTAAAAAGAGGCACCGACTGCATTTCGGTAATTTATTATGCAGCCTCTTAAAAGTTTAAACTTCTACTTCATTAAACACAAGAGCCTGAACTAGGTCAGACGGCAGCCCGGCTCCGGGGGGATTAACGGAGCCGCTGTCTTCTTACCTCCGTGCACGAAGCCGTGCAGGGTGCAGTCGGAAGGCCCCACCAGGTGGATCAGGCTGGACTGGCTGTAGCTGACCGTGTTCGGCTCTGGAATCGCAAAGGAGAGAGGTTAGTGCTCGGGACAGGACGCTGCCCACGACGGAGCACTACGCCGCGCAGACAGCTCAGGGAGGACTTCCTAACGTGCTCCGGCCAGGGAAGGGGAAGCCTTTCGAGGGCTGACCGGCCACTCTGCTGGCGGGGCTTAATGTCACTCCCTGGGGACACCCATGTCCCCAGCAAGGCCCTCTCCCAAGCCACAGGCAGCCGGTAGACACCTCGAGGCTGCCCGGTCCCAGGGCTGCGGGCACCCTCCGTCAGGACGGTCTCTGTCTGGCTTCGACTCCTAAAACTTATTATGCAACCTCGCAAGCATGTACCATTTACAGTTCACCGAACACAACGGCGAGGTGGAAACCAGGAACATGAGGGAGACGCCGCAGACTCGGCTTCCCCGGAAGGCACCCTGGGACTCTCGCCAGCCCCCAGGCTCTGACTTGGCACCCAGAGGCACACCAGCGCCTCCCTCCATTCACCGCCCCAGCTGGCCAAATCCATGGGGGCCTCCCTCCCTCCCTTGATGACGGTGCCGAAATATCTGTCAGAGGCTACGCGTCAACGAAAACAGAAAAAATAAAACCCTGTCCCCAGAAGGCAGTCGTCATACCAAGACGCTACCTCCTCTGACAGGTGCGGGTAACACCGGTGTAGGGTCTTCTGAGCAGACCCGGCCGCTGCTCCCACCTTCCAGAGCCTTCCGGGCAAGGACGCCGCTCATCTGTCTCAGAAGGGGTGACCCTTCCCGCCCCGGCAAGGCTGAGCTGTTGAAGAAGGCAGCCCACAGGGCCACTGCACGACGGGGACACAGCGCAGATGAGGAGGGGTCCTCTCCACACGGGGCTGTGCACACAAGTCTGCGCCGACGGTAACGCCGCCCTGCAGGCAGGAGCCAGTGGCACGCTGGCCACTCCTCGGCGCCAAAAGTCCCTCTGAGACGCTGTCTGATGCCTCTCCACACGGAATTTCGAGCCATGTGGTGGCCTGAAGGGGCCGCGAGGCGGGGAAACCGGAGCCCGTGTAAACGGAGACCGGGAAGTATTTCACTCCAAGCTCAAGACATTTGTACTTGTCCTCGGGCCTCACAGCTTAGAGGGATTTGGGCTCCAGCTCCGAGCGCTCGTGTGAAGTGCCACCGAGGAGAGGCCCCTGTGAGGGCGGAAGAGGCCCTCGGCCGCACGGGAAGCGATGAAGTGGCTCTGACTCGGGGGGGGGGTCTCGTTCTCGGGGGCGGTCGGTTCTCACCTCTAGGGGGTCCCGCGACTGGCCTTGCTCCCCCACCCTCCTTCCTGGCTCACTGTACGTGGTCGGAGGCAGGCACTGGCTGCCACGTGAGGCCCCGGCTCCTGCCCCGGGCTCTGCTGGGGGGTAGGAAGCAGCATCCTGTCCCGCAGTCAGGAGCTAGCGGAGGATTCCCACGTGAGAGGCCACACGCTGGGGACGTCGCCATCCGGCCCACCCGTCTGGACGTGGGTCACACGGTCGTCACACGGAGCCCCTCCAGGAGCTGGTGGGCAAGGACACTACCCAAAACCAACCAACAGATGCCACGGACGACTCCAAGCGAGGGGATGGGGGTAACGTCCCAAGTGCCAGGAAAGGCGCTCCAGGTGTCCCCTGGTGCCACAGGAGCGCACGCGGTGCAGACGGCCTATGCCTTTGACTCAAGGGAGGAGATGCCCTCCCAGCTGCCACTCGAGTGCAGGCCTCCCAGGCCCCAGGGGTGTCCAGGGTTCTGCCCTTCCTAGTTTCTAACTTCACTCAGAAATGGAAAAGACGTACCCCCAAATCCCTGTTGTGCTACGGCAGGTGTAGGTAACGGTTCCTGCTGGTGAGAGTGCCCCCAGCCAGGGCCACGCCTACGGCCAGCCTTGGGGGCTCAGACACCTGGACCCTCCCTGCCTGGGGACAGCGGAGGAGCTGCAGGGCACGCTGATGGAGACCCTCTCCTCACCTGTCAGAGAAACCCCCCCAGCCGGCGCTGTGCAGGCCACAGCACGCCGATCTCAAACACTGTCCCCCTCGGGGCCTGTCTCTCTAAGCATGCGGGCGGACAGCAGAAAGGCCCCGAGGGGCCCACTCCGCCGCCTGCATGTGTGTCCTACTCATAAAAGACACGAAAGTCACTCTTACAGCACCAATGAAAACGAACAGTCTCAAGTCTAGCCCGATCTCGGGAACTGCTCTGAGCAGCGAACAGACCTGCAGGGCGGTGACGATGACATTTGTCAAAGACCAAACCATGGAAAACTGCACACAAAAATCTTCGTCACGTCAGGTATTTATTCAAACGACGAGCCATTTGAATCATGATCACGACCTAGTCAAAGAGAGGCCCCCACTGCTCTCTGATAGCGTTCAAAAGTATCAATTAGGCCGTCTCTAATAATCTGTTTTCGGAACTTGAACTGATGAGCTTTTAATAAGTGAAAGCACCAAAATTCTGATGGGGAAAACGACACACCCACCCAGCCACCCCGCAGTCCCGCCTCCCTCGGCCATGAACTTGGCCCCCACGGGGCTCCTCCTGGGTGGGCCTGTGTCTGTTTTTTCCTGTGTTTGGTTCCCAGTCGCCGGTCATTCTGGGCGGCCTCCCCCTGTTCCTTCATGTTCTGCGCCTCAGGTGAACCACAGTGACACATACGGAAAAGGCTCGGCCAAGTGCAAGGCGGAGCCACAGAGACTTGGGGGCTGTCTGTTCCCGCTGCCAGTGCTGCCGTAAACGGGCACCAGAACTGGGGCCCCGCCCAAAGGAAACCCTTTATTTTGAGAGTCAAGGGCACGGTCCATCAACCTGAAGACACACCCCTGGAAGCGCAGCAGCAAGGGAAACCGCAGCAGACAGTCCAGGCGGCCCCGCTCTGAGAAGGAAAAGAAAGAAATGAGCTCAAGAAGGAAACAGCCAGTTTGGAAGCAGAACTGAGACTGAACGGAGCCCAGAAGCCTGGGGAGTCAAAAGGTGGGCAAGGCCTATTGCTTCTGAGGACTGAGGGGCACAGAGATCAAAGCCCATCACCGCTCAGCCCACGAATGTGTCCACGAGAAAGGGTCTAGGAAGCCACCGTCCAGCTGAGAGAGCTTGAGAAGTGTGCCTGGAAAGGACTCTCAGCGTGACTGTCACAAGCAGCTGACAGGAAGTCAACAGATCTGACGCCCACTGAGTGTAGGAAGGACGACCTCTGATGTCTCCAATCACAGACGAGCAGGTGCCCGCTCCGGGGAGGCCGAGAGCAGTGGACACGGAAGACCCTTCCGGACAACTGAGAGGGACTGAGAGGACCCACCTCCACCCAAGAGCAACACCAGGGTCTCCTGCAGCCCCTCCCCTGCCAGCACATCAGCCCTGGAGACAGGTGGGCGTGTCTGCCCCTCATCTCTCGTCTTCTGTCCCACCTGCGTGTAGACAGTGCCAGTGCGGGGCGGGGGGGGGGGGCGGGGGAGGACTATCATTAGTTCACTGGCCCCCGGCCCCCGAGTACCGCATCTAAACGCAACAGGGGACCACACGCAACCCAGGACGCTGCTCTCGGACGCCAGGCAGTGGCTGGACAGGATTCCGGGGGTGGGGGTGGGGAGACCCACACGTGCAAAGGAATGAAACGGGCCTTGGTGGTCAGCAGGCAGGACGGGGCAGCCTCTTCTCCTTGCCTTCTCCATGCGTGGCCCCCTCCGCAGGCTGCCTTCCTGCCAAAGGGGCGTGAACGGAAGTGCTCCTTGCTGCTTCAGGGCCCAACCCATCCAAACCCCAGATACGTGAGCCTCCTGCTCTTTCCTCTTCCGAGAGAACTCCGAAAGCTACCTGCTGAAGATGCAGAGCCCCAAGACGGAGTCCACACCATCTGCAGGACACCCTCTGATTAGGACACCCGGTTTGGACTTTACAGGAGATAAATCTCTAGTGAGTGAGGCACCAGGATTTTCGGGTTCAGCAGCTACAGCAGCTACCATGACCTTGGCTAATACAGAGCCTAATCTTTGAACCTCAGCTTCATGGACACCCGGAACCTGACGGGGGTCCCCAGGGCCGCAACGGGAGAGGATCAACAGGCCATAAACAAACACAAAATTCCCCTTTACTGGGTTTCCAGCCAAGGAAACAGAGGCACAGAGAGACTAAGCGCCCACGGAGGCAGAGGAGGGATTCAGACCTGGGCGGTCTGACTGCAGACCTTTCTCTCGCTGCCCGGCCCCGGCATCCCCACACCTCGCTCCCTCCCCAGAGCAAGTGCTCACAGGCAGGATGGTGCGGCCTGTTCAGACCCTGGAAGGCCCGAGATGGGCACCAAGCCCTCTCCAGGACAGCTCAGAGAGGACATGCCCATAGGGGTGGCCGGTCGCAGGCCGGCCACAGGGAGGCAAAGCCTGGGCACCGGCTAATGACCGGCCGGGCTGACTGTATCATAAACCTGACAGCCCCCCCGCAAAGGCTCCAGATGGCCAAACAGTCCCTACGTGGCCAAAGCTGGACATCTGACGGCCGTGGATCGAAGAGTTCAAGGTAATTGTATTTTCTCTCATCAGATGGAGAAAACAATAAGAAGAAAAGCTGGGTGTTGAACTCTCTGAAAAGACATCTCAGGGATGAGGTCAGCCCCGCGAGGGCGTTGCTAGGCAACAGCCAGCAGAAATCTGGTTCTGGTCTCGACAGGGAGAGAGCCGCAGATTTGTGGGGTGACGGGGTCCTCCCACAGGAAGACGCTCGAGTGTGGGAAAGACCCCCTGTGCCGAGCACCGCCCTGGCTTCTCCCCAGCCCCGCCCTTGCTGCTGCTGGCCGGACACTGTCTCTCCCTCCTGTCTGATGAGAATTGGTCACAGGGCACCTGGGTGGCTCAGTCGGCGGAGCATCCAGCTCTTGGCTTTGACGCAGGTCATGATCTCACAGTTTGGGAGATCCGGCCCCGTGTCCGGCTCCGTGCGGAGCATGGAGCCTGCTTAAGGTTCTCTCTCTTCCTCCCTCTGCCCCTCCCTCGTGCACGCTCTCTCTCTTAAGAAAACGAAAACAAAAAAGAACACTGAGGTTGACTGGGCCTGGGGCCCACCTGGGCCAAGCGGAATGACCTCATCTTGAGACCCTTCACTCAACTACACCTGCAGACACCCCTTCCGCAAGTAAGGGGCCACATGGACGCGTCTTCTGGGGATGCCTGCTGTTCAGCCCCCCTCCAGCTTCTCCTACAATTCCCTCAGCTCCAAGTTTGTACCTTTCCTAAGAACCCCCACCCCCGCTCCCGTACATCCTCTGCAGTCGTCCGTGTCTCTGCCTGACCAGCCTGCACGCTCGCCCTCCCAAAGCAGAGCCTGGGCCTGCCATCACGGCCGCCCTCAACAGGTGCCTCGGGGCCTGGGGTAGACCTCCGTCACCAGGAGTGACCCCAGGCCTGTCTCGTCAGTTACTGTGTGATAAACAGATCGTCTATTAACTTTTAGAAAAACTGCTTCATCGAATTTCATCAGAGCAACAACCTTTCAGACAAGTGATTTTTTTTTTTATCATTTTGGTGTTTGCTGGAAAGCAGAGGTGAAAAGAACAGTAAAGACACCAACCCACGCACAGTCCACCAGCCTTCCCTGAGGACGGGCTGAGGCTGGCACAGGAGAAGGATAAGGGGGAGACACACACGAAGAGACCAGAAGATTTGCAGACTCTTGTGCCAACAGACCCTGCCCGGGGAAGCCAGGGCAGCCGGCCGGACGGCAGAACTCGAAGCCCAGAAGGTCCTGTCCTCGTGGGCACCCTGCTAGGCCGTCACCGGCGCCCCTGCCCTGATGCTGGACGTGGCCTGCAGCCGGGGCAGGTGACCGGAAACTTTGTCCGGTCTGGGCCCTGGAGCTCACCGTGGTCCTGGTTAGTGGGAGTCGGGGCACAGCACGGAGCAGGCACATCGGGGCACAACACCGAGCGAGGAAAGGGATTCCTCGGGACAGGTCTTCAGCTGTCAAGGACCAAACCAGGAACTTGGGCGCCCTGAGGTGTCACCCCATGGCACCCAGCGCACAACACATGGCATGTACTCAAGGCCGCTCCCCATGCAGGTAAAACGTGGCCACGGCGTGTGCAGGGGAGACCCACGTCCCAAGGGCTCACCGTGTCCTGATGGGAACCGACAGCCCAGAGACCCTGCCCTGGACTGTCTGCGCACCGGGGGGGCTGTCTGCTAAGGACACGGTGGGGGAAGTCCCCTCCGCAGGAACCATCCCTGGACCGAGCTGTTCGGATTCTGGATGGACGCGCGGTTAAAGCCACCTGGGCAAGGGGGCAAAAGACCAGGAGGACGCAGCCTGAGAGGGAGCCGGTGTGCCCACAGAGCATTCTCGCCCGCACGGCCAGAAGGCCATTTGCCACGGCGACATGTGAGTGGCAGGCTGGAGAGGAACAACGTGGGAAAAGCTGCTGCCGTTTGTCTGTTCTGTGTGAGCTGGAAACTCCCCAAAAATGTGCTCCCGAGCTCGCTGGGAGAAGGACACAATAGCGACTCTATGGGCAGGTGCACTCGCTCCGCCCAGCCGGCGGGGCCTCTGCCCCAACGCTCCACGGGCCTGCGGGGCCTCGCTGAGCCGTCCCGCCCCCTCACTGCGGACTGGGCCTGGTCACAGGAGACAGCGCCCGGCGTGGGGGCCGCACTGCCCCCGAGAGGAGACCGGTCCCGAGCCTGCCACGCCCCCGCACCGGCCGGCGGGAGTTCGCCCCCATCCCGCACCCCGGCCTTCACCTGGGTTCAGGACGGGCTGGACGATGTCTCCGTTCCTCCACTTGGTCTCCATGCGCTCCAGCTTCTGGGCCTCGTACCGCTTGCGGCCCTCCTCCTCCTGCTCCTGTCGGGAATACTGCGGAGAAGCGTGGCGGACGGTGAGGCCGGCGGCAGCGAGCCCGGCCCTCCGCCCTCGGCCCCCCGGCCAGGCGGGGCTCAGCCTCCTGGGCCCTCGGCCCCCCGGCCAGGCGGGGCTCAGCCTCCTGGGCTCGAGGCCCCCCGGCCAGGCGGGGCTCAGCCTCCTGGGCTCGAGGCCCCCCGGCCAGGCGGGGATCAGCCTCCTGGGCTCCAGGTCCCCCGGCCAGGCGGGGCTCAGCCTCTTGGGCCCTCGGCCCCCCGGCCAGGCGGGGCTCAGGGGCCAGGCCCAGAGAGAACCTGAGTCAAACGTCTGCTCCATGTGCGTCCTAGAATTGCTTTTCTGCCCACGTGTATACAGGTAGTTAGTTCTACCGTGCTATGTGAGAAGTTTCTTTTTTTTAAAACTGTATACTTTTCACAAAATCTTTATTTTGAGAAAGAGAGAGGGCAAGCGAGGGAGGGGCAGAGGGCGAGGGAGACAGAATCCCAAGCAGGCCCCACACTGTCCAGCAGGGAGCCCAATGCGGGGCTCGAACTCCCCAACCGGGAGATTTTGACCTGAGCCAAAACCGAGAGTCCAAGATTCGGACACTCAGCCCGCTGAGCCGCCCAGATGCCCCCGTGGGAAGTTTCAAAGTAGCAATATTTCCTCCTCTCACTGCATTAGTGGAACTTATTAACCTAACCTGACTCAGGAGAAAGACCCGGCACACAGGAGCGAGCATTCGCCCTGCTCCCAGCAAGTCGCTGCCGAAACAACATCACGTCCCCAAGTCAGTCCCTTCTTTTACGCTTGCCCGTCCCTTCTGGGATTCATTCCCGGACACAGAACTACCGAATCCAGGGCGCCCCAACAGGGTGGAGAGAGCGCGGGTCTTCCACGAGCCCTCGACGTCTCGCTCTGCGGACTCCCAGGCAGTCCAACAGGCTGCACGTTTGCCAGGAATGCGCCCCAAAGCTGGGATCGCCCCACTGGAGCTTTCTTCACGGATCACAGGGGCTTGGACCCAAGAAGTCAAGAACAAGCACGAATATACCAAAACTGGGGTTCCTCGGGCAGAGCAGGAGATGCTGGATTTCTCTGACACGACAGCAAGGGCCCCATCCCCCGGCCCAGTGTAGGGTACACACGCCCTCCTGTGGGACCCCCTCCGAGAAGCCCAGGCCAGGTCCACGGGCCCTGTGACGGCTGCCTTCCCCCAGGGGGCCTCTCTCCTCCCGCCGCACGGCCCAGGCCCCCGTGCTGACCGTGGCCCAGCCATCCTCCCTTCTCCCAACATCTGCCCCTTCATTCACTCCGCCGGCATCTCTGGCTAAGCCCGGGGAGCAGCCGCTAGGCTCAGGGCCCCTTGTTCCCCTCTCTTGTCCCCCCACGAAGCCTCTCTGACTTAGGCAAATTCATTTCAGGCTGCAGTTTTCGGTCTTTCAAAAGCCAGTTTTAAACGCCTTGCTCTTCCTGCTCGTGGCTCTGCTCCAAATCGCACAGGGTCTGAACACCATTCTGCGGCTTAATTACCATCGTCTGAGGCTCAGAGAACCCGTCTCCAAAGGAGGCTGAGAAAGGAGCTGAGTGGTTTGTTCAAAAGAAACAAACCCTGAGTGTTTACGTTGCGGTGGGTCATCTGCTCTCTTCCTCCATAAATAAACTGGGGCTTTCCGCCCCACTGCCCAGAGTAAAGACCGAAAGGGCAGAGTCTGGGCTGTGCCTATCTGGTAAAATTCATGGCTGAACTCAACTGTCCTCAAGAAATGCCTTTTAAAGAGACTTTTTAAGAAAGAGCCAACCCCCTGGAGCTTATTAATAACTTCTTGCCGGGTGCGGCCACACGGGGCCCAGCGGGGCCCCATAGGACCCGAGCCACGAAGGCAGAGACGCAGCCTCCTCACAACCGTGGCCCTGCTGGCTTTAACTCAGGGGATGAAGTCACCAGAGCATCCCGGGGACGGGTCGGCACCCCACTCTCATCCGCAAGGGCTCGGCAAGCCCAGCTGGTGCGAGGTGGCAGCAGCTCAGCCCAAACGTCCTGACCATCTGTGCAGACTCTTAACTCAAGCGCACACTCGGACACTGAACAAAGCCCCCAGTGTCCACTCCCCAACGGCCACCAGGTCTCTCAAGGGCCGCGCTGCCCCTCTGGGCACCGCAGGGGTCTTTCTCCCAGCACAGGGATACTGGGGTCCCTGTTCCCTGGGAAGCAGATGGAGGTAGTTAACGCTGCACACGGCCGGGGCCGGGCTTCGTGCAGCAAATGTGCACACGCAGTGGCCCCTCGAGCACGAACGAGGGTGTGTGGTGAGGTGTGTGTGTGCGTGTGGTATCGCTGCGTGGACCTGTGGGATCCAAGTGATACACCCATGACATACATATCGCGTATATGCACGCAAGCTGTAATATGTACGTACACGCGCCAAGACAGAGAGACGCATGCGCTCTCAGAGAACAACGCTGTCCGTCGGAGGCTGATGGGAAGATTCTGGGGGGATATTAGAAAGCCTGGTGGCCAAGCTACCAGCAGATAAGCAGGAACGCCAGGGAGACACGGAGCTTTCCAGATCAGTCAGGACAAGTTAAACAGCAGACCTGTATTTCAAAGCCACAGAAGGCTCAGACGCGGGCTTCACACGTGGGGGGTGCGAAAAGCTCCCATAAATATTAGCGACGGCTGCAGCTGGGAGCTGGGTGGCTTCCGGAACTCTCCGCTTCCGCCTCTACAAGGGCAGAGTTGGTATTTATGTCTTATCAAAGGCGGCTGAACAAAGGAGATGGGAACACACTGGGCCCCTCCTGGACGTGGGGGTGAGTGCTCCCTGGGGAGGAGCTGCCCTGGCCCTGTGGGGGGAAAGGAGTGGGCGCGCCGCCCGCCCCCGCCCTGCTGGCTGAAGACCCAAAGCTCACAGCCCCCCCCCAGCCCTGAGGAGCCAGAGGCAGCAAAAGCTTATGCGCTCAGCCCCGGAATCTTCTTCAGTATTAGCCCCGCCGCATGTATCAGACGGCGCTGAAGCCACAGAAACCGCCTGCCAGAGACTTCTAAATTCTGTGGCATCTGAAAATTAAATCACTTAAGTAATTATGTTGTATTTACATGCGGATGTGGCTAATTTAACACCAAGTGCTTAGTGGGAAAGACGAAGGCAGAGGCAGGTATGCAGTTAATTTCTAAAGAGAAAGCGTCACTGCGCCTCAGACTTACTCCTGCTTCTTGGGTCTTAAAGCCCCCCAGTCAGTGCCGCAGGGAGGGGTGAGACAGAGGAGAAGGGAGAGGGGCGGGGGGTGGGGGGGAGCTGGACTGAAGGGCGGTGTTCTGGCTTGAACAGGGTCCTGTCAAAGTTCCTACCCACCGGGGACCGGTGCGAGTGCCCTCCCATGGCATTGGGGTCTGTGCGGGTGTGACCAGCTGGGGTGAGGAAATCTGCTGTGCGCGGACCCCAGTGCCACGGCTGGGGCCCGTCTATGGGGGTACACACACAGACACCAGAGCGGGAAGTCGGAGGCAGAGGCAGGAGGGGTGCGCCCACCAGCCAAGGAGCGCCCACAGCCACCATAAGCTGGAAGAGGCAGAAAGGGTCCTCCCTGGGGCCTCTGTCCCAGCGGCCCAAGGACACTCACACAGACACGACCAGTAGGAGCTGTCGGGCCCCACGCCCCAGCCCTGAGCGTCCCCCCACTCTCCTCGCTCCTGCATGGCTGGGTGACACCAGTGCTGCCGGGGGCGGGGGGAGCACTGCCTCCCTTCTCTGATGGTTCCGAAGGACTGGTCGCCAACCTGACCCAGGCCGAGGTCTAAGCACCCTTCCTGTTCTATGTGGAGAGGGCTCCCCTGTCCCAAGAGACCTTTGTAAACCTCTAGACTACAGGGCGGCTGGAGCCCAGCGGCTGGCCGTCCCCGCCCGGGGAAACGTGCTTCCTGGGCCCGGACTGCCCCCGGGGGCCCAGACGGGGTGTGCGCTCAGACGCTGAGCGGGTGGGCAGAGGGCGGGAGGCCAGTCTTCCCCCCGCAGGGGCGCGGGGAGTGAGAAGGCCAGCAGGGGAGACACAGCGGGCCTCCCCCAAATGGGCGGGGCCTGCACCAGGGAGTCCCCAAGAGCTCTGTGAGCAAAAAGAGCAGACACCAGTCCTCACCTGTCTGGTTCCCAGTTTCATTACTTTAATAAAAATTGGTCTCTGGGATGCCGGCTCCGTCAGCTAAGCATCAGACTCGACTTCAGCTCAGGCCGTGATCTCACGGTTCGTGAGATCGAGCGACGAGCTGAGAGACTCCGCTCCACACTCTCAGTGCAGAACCTGCTTGGGATCCTCTCTCTCCCCCTCTGCCCCTTCCCCCTCTGCCCCTTCCCCGCCCATGTGCGCACGCTTGTGGTCTCCCTCTTTCAAAATAAATAAACTTAAAAAAGATGTTGTTCTTTGTAGGTCGCCATGGCAGGAACGTGCTAACTGCAGCCCCAAGACAGCTCCCTCTGAGAACAGCTCAGGCGTGAGAACCGAACGCTGCGGGCGTCCACGGACGGGCTGTCACGCGTGTCTTGGAAACACGAAGGGACTTGGGTGTCACGGGAGGAGGTGAGGGGCAACCTCAGGGAAGGAACTAAATTCTTCATTGGCACGACATTCGGCCTCCAAAAGCCTGCCCACTCAACGCGCCCACAGCGGGCCCGGAAACTACCAGAACACGACGGGCTCCCTCCATTCAAAGATGCTTCTGTCTGCAGCAAAGCCATGATGACAGAAGCAAGGACGGCGGCAGACACCAGCAGGGGCAGGTGGAGGGAGACGGGGCTGAAACCGAGACGTCTGAGCACCCGCTTCCTCGGGGACCGCGATGCGGAGCGGCTGGCCCGGGCCAGGCAGCCTGGAGGTCCTGGCTCTCGGCAGAAGGACCGTCACCCAACACAGTCATGACGCTCACCTCTGCTCTGGTCGGGAGCACGGGGAAGGGTCCTCCGGGAAGGGCATCGGCCAGCACTAGGCCAGCCTTCACTCACGTTCCCAGCAGGGAAGATTCCAGACAGGGACGGCCCCCTCCGCTGGCATTTCCTGCTGGGTCCCCAGCCCCCACTGCTGCTCTCCTGGGACGTCTGTGTAGCCGACGACCGGGCCTCGGCCATCTGCCCCCAGGGAGAGGTGGAGGGGGGTCTCCTTACCACGACTGGGGGCACCTCCAGGACCTTGTCCACGTTCTTCAGTGACAGGGGCACGTACCACAGGGTGGCCTTGTTGGTCAGCTTTTTAGTACCTTCAGAGAAAAAAAACCAACCACATGAGTGATGGTACAGGGAGGCCACGGGGAGCACGAGGCACAGGACGCGCGGGGCTGAAACACACCTCTCTGGCCCCAACCCCCGAGGCCTTTTTGAAAAAATTTTGTAAACATTTTTATTTACTTTGGAGAGAGAGACAGAGCACAAGCGGGCGAGGGGCAGAGAAAGAGGGAGACACAGAATTTGAAGCAGGCTCCAGGCTCTGAGCTGTCAGCACAGAGCTCAATGTGGGGCTCGAACCCACGAACCACAAGATGGTGACCTGAGCCGAAGTCAGATGCTCAACCGACTGAGCCCCTAGGCACCCACCCAAGGCCTTTTATAGCCACAAGGTGAGAGTGTGGGCACAGAGCACAGGGAGCCCCGGCCATCTCCGCCACAAAGCTGCCCCCCCCCTCCCGCAGGGTGCTAGAAAGACTTCAGACCACACACCTTAAGCCTGGGGGGCCCGGCTTTCCAGCACTTGCTAACACGGACGGCTCCACCTGCAGGCAGGGCCTCCTTGCGTGTGTGTGACAGAAGGGAAGTTTGGTCCCCAGCATGCCCGGAGCCTGAGCAGCCTCGGGTGGGGCCCTCACTCGGCCACCCCCCAGAGAAGAGGGGACAGAGCCAGGGGACTCAGCCCAGGCCGAGCTCGAGTTCCCGCAAACAGGTCCAGCGGACCCTGAACTTCTAGTCGAGCACACTCTGCTGAGAAGCTTCACGCCGCAGTGCTCGGCCAGGGAGCGTCCACCTGCCCAAACACCGCTGAGAAGCGCTCCCGCCACACGGGGCCAGAAGGACAGCGGCACGTGCGCCTGAGGCTCGGGGCGTCACAGAGCACCCGCAGGCGGCCCGGGGCTGGGGGGCGCTGGCCAGGCCACAGGCCCCGGCGCAGGTGCACGGCCGGCCGGGCGAGACCCGTCCTTCGAGGTGGAGGCTTCACACCGGACGCCTGGATTCACTGCCGACTCAGAGCTCCAATGCGGAAGCTCCAGCGTGGACTGCTGAGAGACGGGCAGGGGACTGCTGGCTCCCAATCTGGGCTGAATGAGAAGAAACAGAACCTTCGCGGGGGCTACCAGAGAGGTCTGTCTGGGCTCAGAACCCTGGGCCAGAAAAGTCCAGAGTCACTTGGTTCACTCCCCCTCACCGGTATCGGAGGAGCCTGGAGCCCAGAGAGGTCAAGGGATTTACCTAGGGTCACACAGCAACTCAGCGCCACTGAGTACAGACCCAGGGAGGCCTTTGGGATCCCAGTAATTTCAGGGAAATGTTTGCAAGGATGCCTTCGAAAAGCAGCTTCTCAACAGGGAAGATCCCCAATGCCGAGAAGAGTACGACTGCAGGAGGCAAGCGTGGCAGACGGGGGGCAGCCAGGCCCGCTCTCCAAACCCCTCCTGGAGCTCCCTTCCCGTCGGCTCTGTCCGACCTGCCTTCCCAAAGCGGGCCGGGGGCTCTGGACTCCTCCCCTAAACACGGCCCTCAGGACCAAGCTGAGCCCCACGGTCGCAGGAGGAGGGCGAGCCTGCAGGTGCCCGGGCCTGGCCCCGCTGGGGCCTGGCCCCGAAGTGACAGCACCATCAGGACCACAGGCTCCCCGGGCTTGGGAACCACAGGCCAATAACAGGCAAACTATCTTCACTGCACTTTGACTAAGAGTAAATCTGACAACCTGCTTTGGGGAATAAAGATTTCCTGTCTGACTCTGCTAGAGCCGGCCTGACAAGCTGGTTTCCATGGAAACCCGCGGTGGCCCTCCGCTGGACCTAAATGAACACCGCAGGGCAAATGAGGCAAAACATGCTAATTGTACTTTCTCCATCATTTAATAAAACCATCAAAAGACAACTGCGGCATTACAAACACCTATTTGAAAATCTTAAGGGCTCTCAGCTATTTTCTGGAGCAATTTGCAACAATCACATCCCCGTTAGCTTAATATTTTGACAGTTGCTGGAGATGAATGAGCCGTCTCGAAGGCAAAGGTTTGCTGGTTGTCTGCCTCAGCAAGCGCTCGCTCGGCTGTCTCCCGACAGGCTGCACAGCCCTGAAGGAGGGGGACACGCAAGACAGGGGACCCCTGCCTGCTGGGGTCTCAGCTCCCTCCCCGCCATCAGAGTCATCCTGGGCCCGCCGGGCCAGACACAGCTGCAGGCGGCAGGGGCAGTGCGTGGACAAGGCGGCCGCAGCCCTGCCCTCCCCTCCTAGACACGTGGGCAGACAGACACACATCAAGACAGAGCGAGAGGCCTCAGGAGACACAGGGTCCCAGAGTAAGAGATTCACACGGATCCGAACACAGAAGTGGCAACTGGAGAAAGAGAGCCAGAAACGAGACAGAGGGGGCGCCCGGGAGGCTCAGTCGGCCGAGCGTCCGACTTCAGCTCAAGTCATGATCTCATGGTTCATGGGTTCGAGCCCCGCGTCGGGCTCTACGCTGACAGCTCAGAGCCTGGAGCCTGCTTCGGATTCTGTCTCCCTCCCTCTCTGCCCCTCTTCCCCTGCTCATGCTCCGTCTCTCTCTCTCTCAAAAATAAACATTAAAAACAAGAAAAGAAGAAAAGAAATGAGAGAGAGACCTGCAGCTGTGGAACAAGAGAGGTGGCAGCTGGCCCTTCAGCAGGAGTTTCCGGGGCAAGCCGTGCAAGCCGTGTGGAGAAGCCGCGGCCTCGCGGCTCCAGGCGTGACTGCCCCCTTCCCGTGTTACTGGGGAGGCCTAAGGTCGGCAGGGGGGCCACCCGGGCCAGGGGCCCATCCCTTGCTTCTCCCAAGCCTGTCTTCTCAGAGCACGTCGGATCACAAAGCCTGCCCCTCCGTCCCCGAGAGGTGGACACTGCACCCCTCTCCTCACCGCCGGTTCCCGCCTGCACAGGGCAGGTGAGGCTCCGAGTGGCCACCCTGCAGGGAAGGAGCAGAGCCGAGGCCGAGGGAGCCCGGGGAGGCGCATCCTCACTGGCTGGGGGCGGGGCCCCGGGGGAGAGCCTCCAGCCCCTGCCGAGGGAGGGAGCCCTCAGAAATCAGACGGAGCGAGTCATTCTAGACAAAACCCTCCATCGGCTTCCCACCTCTGCACAGAAACACGGATCTCCCAGCAGCCTCTGCTGGCTTGGTCGTTCGTCCGCTCCTTCGTTCTCCCCGCCGCTCCCCCCCCGCCGTCAGCTCCACGTTTGCACCGTTTCCCTCAGAAGCTCTCAAGCCAGGGCTGGGTTTCTCTGCCTCGGCGCAGTGTGCCCCTGGCGTCCCCACACCGGATGCTGGCAGCCTCGCCCCGATTGTGACAACCAACCATATTCCCTCGAGAGGCGCCATGCCGGGGGTCTGATGCCCTGGAGACGAGCTCAACTTTCAAAGTCATGGACCCCCACTCAGGGGGTTCCTCCTGAGGACGGAGAGCGGCTGAGGCAGTGACGTCCCCGACAACACCCGGCACCGCCCAGGAGAGGTGGCCTGGGCCGCAGAGGGATGGACCACAGGGAGAGATGACAGGGCCCCCAACGCCCCACTGGGAGAAGATGGTACCAAGGTACCCCTTTCTGGGTCACCGCCTGAGGCATCCGAGGTCCCTTGAATGCCAGAGCGGCAACAGGGCCTGGGCCACAAACTCGGGACACAGGGGTGCCGGTGGCTCCCCGACCCCAGGCCTCACTGAACCATTCACCGGCCGTGGCTGGGCCCGCAGAGGTCACCCGGATGGACAGACGGACAACGGGGCCCAGGGAGAGGTGACGCCCTGAGCCCCTTAAAGCTCTCTGAGCACAGCGCCCTGCAGGCAGCCCCAGCCTCGGAAGGGGACCCAGGCAGCTCCTGCCTCCGGGGCCGGCAGGGACTGTCCTCGGCGCAGGAGGACAGGGTGGTCTGGGACAGGGAGGCGGCAGCAAGGGGACAAAGGGGCCTGCCTGTCTCGGCAGCAGCGTGGTTATAAAAAGCAGCAGCGAGTGCAAACTAGAGCCACACTCCCCTGCAGAGCCCAGAGGGAGGATGAAAAGGGGTTTCCATGGTTACCACCCTGCGGAAGAGAATATTCAGATCAAACCAGAGTCAAAGGTTCGCCCAGTGAGCTTTCAGCCTAAGCCTGGTATGCGGGGCCGGGGCGCAGGGCGCCACCTTACAGGGTGGGGGGGACAGCAGGGGCCCAAGTCAGTGGCTCGTGCCCTCCCAGGCCCTGCCCCTGAGGAGCTGGTCGCCAGGCCACCACCCGGGGAAGGCGGGACGGGCAGCGGCTGCGCCCCCAGGGCCAGAGCTCGAATCCCGCTCCGGGCCGCATGCTCTGGAGTCGCTGCGCCCGGCGGTCTGCGAAATGAGGATGGGCTGGGAATCGAAGGAGGTCATTCGCCGACAGCATCGGGACGGGCCCTGGCGCGGGCCGGCCTGCCACGCGCGCGCGCTGTCGCCGTCGTTACCTGTGAGGATGTTCTCAGACATCACGTGGACCTGGACCTCCACAGAATGCTTGGAAGTGTAGGTGATCTCCGCGCTCACGTGCGCCACCTCGCCGATGCACATGGGCGACAGGAAGTCGGTGCGCTCGACCCGGGCCAGGGCGGCCACGCAGCGCTCCTGCAGAGAGACCGGAGACAGGTCACCCGTGGGGCACGCCCCGGCCCTGGAGGGGCCCTGAGAGCGGCCGCCCTGTCCCCCCACCAGGAAAGTCATGCCGCTTAGTGACGCCACACATGCCTAACTGCGAAGCCACAGGGGACACGGGAGCGCCGATGGGAACGAACGCTCCAAAGCGGTCGCGAATGGGATTCTCTGAGTGGTGCCGGGTATGAGTGGCTTGTTTCTTTTTTCCGATTTTCTACAAAAGACGTGTATTCCTTGCAGAATGCAAGGTAAAAAAAGATACCCTCGTTATGGAACATTTGGGAAATCCAGAGAGGTAGACGGAAGAGGGGAAATCACTCCTCCCATCCAAAGAGAACCCACGTTTCTATTTTGAGATCCTCCCTCCCAGGCTCTTCTCCCTGAGAACGGGATCTTACTGGTTCCTGTGCGGTTCGTCCTACACAGTCCTGCGAAAACAAACATACGTGTCCACAAACTGCCTTCCTTCACTCAACACGGGGGAAAATAACTCGGCTGCGTTACAACCAGGGCCCTGCAATCACTATTCTTTTATTTAAGTTTTATTTATCCTTCAGATAGGCAACCCCCTTGCAGGACTCAAAATTCGAAAGGGTACACAGGGCACCAGGTCCGCCTCGTGTCACCTGTCCCCAGCCACCCAGGACCCCCGAGGTAACGGATCATCGCGGCCACGGAAGACACCCACACCTGGTGTGTCATCTGGAGGGCACACGACAGACTACCGTGGGGCTCCTTCTCCAGCAAAGTGACAGACTCCCGCATTCCTGGGCACGCCACACTGCCCGTGACTGACACTTCACGCCACACCAATGCAAAAGTATGCTTATGGCCAGAGAGAATGGAATATTCGTCTGTTTTTAGAGATTTGGGTCAACACCTATAGTTTGTTGTTTTTAATTCACTCTTCTCCAATGAAGTTTTTATTTTTTTTAAGTTTATTTACTTATTTTGAGAGAGAGAGGAGAGACAGAGGAAGACACGAGTAGAGGAGGGACAGAAAGAGAAGGAAAGAGAGAGACTCCCACATAGGCTCTGTGGGGCTCAAACTCATGAACCAAGATCACAACCTGAGCCAAAATCAAGAGATGCTTAACTGACGGGAGCCACTCGGGCACCCCCCCTAATTATTTCTTTTCATAAATAATCCTGCGACGGATCCGCTTGGGTCGTTTTCAGTACTGGGGATTGTTGCCCACACTGAAGGGACAAACACCTGCCTGGTCCCAGAGTGCTTCTCAACAGGACAGCAGCGTGTGACGTGGCCACAGCGCCTCCCGGTGCTTGGATGGAGAATCGCTTACTTCCGTCTGTGCTAAGGGAATGACGGGAAGGACGCAGGGGTAGGAAGAGCGGGACTTCAGACCCTCACTGAGCACCTCTACCACTTCCTGCCAGGAACCAATCATCTCTTCTAGAACGCTAGGCACAAGTCTGGCTGCCCCCAGGCTGGGCGGGGAGCAGGGGGTGGGAGACGGGGCTCACTCTTGAGGGCCTGGCCATCGGGGCCTGCCCACTCTGGTCCTCGCTTTCCCAGTTACTCCTCACAGTGCCCCCCATCCAAGGACGGGCAACACTCAGCTTGTAGGTAACGGTCACTTTGAGCCCTGGCAGCGCCACCCGCAGCACCCGTGCCAGAACCCCTGACCTTCCCTCCAAAAGAGACAGGTCCTGTCGGCTTGAGGTGGGGCAGGGAGTCCATACGTTTGGGAGTCCTCCACCTTCACCCCCCGCCCCAGGCAAGTCTCAGGAACACGGAGGTCGGGGGTTCCTCCAGTTTCTGTTCCCATAAACGTGCCAGAGTCGGGTGTCGGCAAGACTGGGGACCAGGGTGACGGGAAAGGTCCTGGGGCTCAGCTGGGGCTACTGGGATCTGCGCTTGCCTCCTAAGTCACATGGACACGAAAACCAAGCGCGCCCCTAAGTAGACTTCTGTGGCTGCAGCACCACCCACTGGTGGAAAGCTGGAACGACACGCGCGAAGCGGAGCAGGACAGGAAGGCGGGCCCTGCCTGGGGGCCGCTGGTTGGAAGTACCCTAGCGCCGTTTGCAAGACCCAAAGCGGAACGACACCAGGGGCCTTCACCGTGGAGAACACGGATACGCTCACACGCAGGTGGCATCCACGCAAATGTATTGACAATTTCTAACGGAAGTACAGCTTATTCCCACATCCGTCCACGTCTAAGCCTTGGATGGACCTGGGCGGTCTCATGGCCACAAAAGCATCTCTTCGTTCACAGTACAGGGTCCCCCTTGCGCACGGGGGATTCCTTCCAAGGCCCCCCCGGAAGTCTGAAACCCCGGGTAGGCCCGGACCCTGTATGTACTGTTTCTGCCCCCCGGCCCCCCACCCCTACGACCAAGTTCTGAGTTAGGCACACTAACTAGTAATGACTGTCACAACAGGCTGTGACGAGAGCCATGTGAACGTGATCTCTCTCTTAGTGCACTTCTTCCTGAAAACGCCTGTGTGACGAGACACAGGAGGTGAGTGACCTGGGCAGGTGACGCAGCGTGAGGCCGGTATCTGACGGAGTGTCAGAGGGACAGTCATCTGCTTCCGGACCGCGGGGAAACCAGGGTAACTGAGACCGCAGACCGGGGGGCGGGGGCTCTGACGCACAGAGCCAGGTGGCGCCTCATGCGTCATGCGGGGGGCGTGAGTCACAGCGCCTGCCCTCAGTCTGGGTTCGGGTGACAAACAGGGCAGTGCCGCACGGTGGCAGGTACTCTGAAGAGGGCAGTGTGGGATACGGTGGGGATCGGGGCGGGGGCGGTCTCCCCACAGAGGGCCGTCTGAGCTGAGGCATGAAGGAAAGGTAGGTATGGGGTGCGTCCACCCCAGGCGGAGGGGAGGGCAGGCTGGACCGTGCGGGTGGACCCGGGGAGGGGGGTGGTGGACGGGGACGGTAAGCAGCAGGCGGTGCAGGCGAAGGTCGGCAGGGCCTGCAGGGCCAGGTGGGGAGCGGGTCCAGGACTCCGCAGGAGAGACAGAGGCAGCAAGCGGACTGGTTCACACGTGGTCCACACGCTTCAGGGCTGTGTGAACTTTCAGAAGGGGGCACTTATGTCCCCTCCCATGAACCTGAACACTGGCGGAGTGACCCAGGAGGGTACAGAGCGGTGGTCAGGAATGCTGTCAACACCGGCCTGGCCCAGGGAGCCTCGGGCCTGGCACAGGACACCTGGCCCGAAAGGATGCTGACAGTGGCCTCGCTTCTCTCTTCTGGGTTGGAAGGTCGCTTGTTATGAATCTTAAGCTCGGTTCTAAAGGACAGAACAATGGTTATGGGGCAACCACTCTGGAGTCTGCCCAGGGCAGGGAGGGCAGCCTAAGAGACGGGTGTGCCGCCTGGGGACTCTACGCTGGGCCAGGCGGGTGCAACCTGCCTGGGAGACCTAGCAGGGTACAGGGCCTGCCTCGGGCCTTCCACAAAGAACGGGTATGATCCAAACATTCAAGATATGGACCAATGAACACCTGTATTTGGTATGAGGTTCTCCAAACTGCAGGCATCCCTGGCTGCCCATGCCTCAGATGCACCAATGTAACTCCCTGCTTAGAGCAGGAGGGGCGGCCCCACCCTGGGAAGCAGCCATGAACGTCTGATTAGCATCCGCCCCAGAAGCTGCCCTCTCTCTGCCACACTCCCAAAGGGGGGGCAGCATCACACCACCTACTGGGCTCAGGTACCCAGGAAACCACGGGGGCTGGGCCCCTGAGTGACTGCAGGGCTTTGGACAGCAGCTTCAGAAGCAGAGCCAGAAAGAACAGCGCTGGGCCCTGGGCCCAACTCCCAGCTCTGTCACTCGCTAGCTCTTGACCTTGTAACATACAGAAATGAATGGTGGGGGCACGCTGCCGCCAGGATCCGAGGGGCCGATACGAGGAGAGAGGGGTGAGCCGCCCCTCTCGAGGACTGGTGGGGATCAAACGTGTGAGTGTGTGTGTCCAGAAAGGGCGAGCTCTTCACCGCTATTGTCTGAGCCATGCCCGCCCCTCCACCCACCCACTCAGGCTGCCCTCCGCCATGTCAGCTTAAAGGACGCCGCGCTCGGTGACCTTATAACTTTTCTAGGCCTCCACTCCTCACCCAAAGAAGGTCACGCACACGGCGCGATCATTGGCGCATGAGGGCCTGTGGAGGGAAGCTCTCCGTGGGCTCACCATTCCACGCACGGGCTTCCGGCAGCGAGCAGGTAGCCGGAGGGAATCCACGGTGTCCCAGGCCGCCACCCAGATGCTGAGCATCCGGCACGGGCCCGACAAACCAAGCTGCTCCCTTCGCGGGGCTTACACTCTAACGGGGTGGAGAAGGGGGTGAGCAGACCAAAGATAAATGAGCAGAACACACAATGCTCCAGGGAGCGCTGGGAGCGAGGAGGGAGCCGGCCGTGAGGGAAGGCCTGAAGGGAGGTCCGATTTACACAGAGACTGGAAGGAGGGGAGGGGAAGTCACGGAGATATCCGGAGGAAGAAGAGCCCTGGCAGAGGGAAGAGGCAGTGCAAAGGCCCGGGGTTAAGGACGCACCGGCCAGTCCACCCAGCAGCAGGAGGGCCAGAGTGGCCCAGGGGAGTGTGGCAGGAAGGCACGGGAGAGGAGATCCAAGAGCTGGACGGTGCTGGGATCTGGACTATCCGGCAGGCGGAGCCAACGGGATCAGCTGCCAGTGAGAAGGGGGTCAATGCGTGTGAGCTACTGGATGCCACAGAGGTCGCTGACGGAGGAGAGGGAGACCGCGGCGGGGGCGGCCTGGGGACTGGGGCCTGGGGACAGGTCCGGGGTGTGTCTTTTTGGCCCCCTCAAGGTCAAGAGGCCAGTTAAGCATCCAGGTGGAGCCACAAGAGACCCAGCCGGAACAGAGCCCCGGGGCTACATGAGGGTACTAAAGGCACCGACTGGATGAGATCCCGAGGGAGAGGGGAGGGGGTGGTCTCCCTGACTCAGGGCCCCAGAGAAGCCCCTCAGAGATCCAGCGTCCAACCACCTGGAGCTGCCTGGGGCCCACGTGCCCCCCTGAACCTGGAACTTCCCACCCCATCCCGGGTCCGCTGGTCCAGAGGCATCTCCAAGTCACAACTGTCCCTCCTGCACCCCCAGGCTCCCTCCAGGGAGCACGAGAGGGCTCGAAGCACAGGTTGGAGGCCTGATTCACGGTCCAGACCTACCCCCTACTTCCCCATGTAGCCTCGGGCAAATAGACGACCTCTCGGTGCCTCGACTTCCTCACTTGTGCAATGGGGTTTTAGGCCCTCAGCACCCACATGGCCTCCCAAGGCTCCCCTCCCCCTCTCCTCCCCCCCACCCCCCGAGGTTCTCCTTCCTGCCTCTCCCACCAGGTCTGCGGAGACTCTCACTGTCTCCCCCAGTCCTGGCCCCACAGGCTCAGGCCCACCCTCCCCATGGCCAGCAGAGGGCGCCAGAAGTCCAAGGGCGCCTGAACAAATCCAGTCTCCCGGCCAGGCAGGCGAGCTCCTCCTTCGCGGGGTGCCCGTGTCCACCCAGCAACACGTTCACCCCGGCCTGGTTCCTTACACACACGCACACACGGGCTGCTCGCTCTCTCTCTCCTCCCCCCCATCCCCGCTCCAGCCAGCGCACACACACGTGCTGCTCTCGTGTTCCCCACCGCCAGCATTCGCTCCTCCTGTCAACACAGCAGTGGCTGGCCAAGGCCCAGGGGACACAGGTCACAGGACACAGGGACACAGAGGCCATGGCTTCCCGTGGTGCCACATCTCTGCTGGCCCCCAGGTGGCAGTGTGGCGCAACACAGACCCACTTCCCAAAGCGAGGTGGCCGGCAGGCCTCTGGAAGAAACGTCAAGGCCCCTTGGGGCTGGAGGGACGGTAGGAGGTGATGCCCCAAAGCCTCCCAGCTGCCCTGAAGTCCCAAAGGCAGAAAGCCTGGCCTTCATTTCAGGCAGTCAGGGCTTTGCTGGGCTTCCCAGGCAAGAGTGTCAGTACTTGCCCCAGCTCCCCTCCCCAAGGGGGTCGATGGGGCAGGGAACGGGTCAGGCTCAGTATGGCCAGGCTCCGGGGCGGGGGGAGGGGAGGGAGGATTCTAGAAACCAAGACTTTAAGGAGGAGCAGCTTAAAGGCAGCTCTCAGCTCAGTCTCTGGCTGTCCACTGTCCTCCCTCGTTGGGCCCCAAACCAAGCACCATTCCAAGGGGTCCCACCCAGGGCTTCCAGAAATTCCCAAGGCCCAGGGGATGAAGGAAGGGAAGACCCCAGGCGAACTCCTGTCCTCACCCGAGGGCGGTACAGCGCTGCACACAGAGCGACGCCAGGCCTCCCGGGCTGCGTGACGGCTGCGTGACGGCTCCCGGACACTTACCCCATTCTGGCTGTTACAGTGCCGGGTGCTGATGATGGCCCCCGCCTCCTCGATCATCTTCAGGATGGTTCCGCCGTGGACATTGCCGGCCACGTTGGCATCATCCGGCCGCATGATCCTAGGCAGAGGAGAGAGAAGCAGGATGAGGCCCCCGGGAAGGACGTCACTCATGAACGGTGACAACGGGGGTGAGGAGACCAGTGGCTCGCAAAGAAGGGAAAAGAATTTCCCCTGAGTTTGGTCAGAGTGGGCTGCTGATCGGACAGCCCCAGACAAGGGGCTGCCAGGTCCTGTTTCCACGGGAGGGAGGAGGGCAGAGAGCAGAACTTTACCCCCTGGAGCCGCAGGCACCCGGCCGACAAGGGGGGGGACAGCGTGGAGCTCTGGCAGAGGCAGCAAGGTGGCGGCATGGCTCTTGGGAGTTCCCGGCACACTTGCCCCTCCTGCTTCCCAGGCTCCCCCGCGACCAGCAGGGCTGAATGAGCATGAGGACACAGCCTGTGACCCTTTGGGCGGCAGACAAATTCCCGGGACTGCTATCGGGAGTCCCACTTGGGGCCGGCTGCACGTGCCTCGGCTGCTCTGAGAACTGGAAACGAGCCGCAGCTCTGAGACTCTTGTTGGCAGGTGAGCGCCCGTCACCTCCCACCCCCTGGCACGCTGAGCTCCTCGGGGGCACCTGAAGGGGCTGACTCCCTGGGACTGACTGCTGGGAGCTCCCGACAGTCAGGGACAACTGAAATGCCACCTCATTCCCCCAAAGAAGAAAAACTGTGTCCCTGTTGTAGGCAGCCGGTGGTGGGGAAGCTCCAAGAAATCTCTGGAATCGCAAGAAGCCCCCGTGGTGCTCCTAGAGGGGGCCACCCCAGCCGAGCCGGCACTTTCCCAAACCACCATCAGGCTAATGACACTGCCTTTGCCACCAGCCTCAGGCCCGGAGACAGGGGATGGGCGAACACACATGCCACAGCTCGGCGTGCCCGCCACCACCTGGGCTCAGCCGGCGTGGCCTCCCCTCTGGGCCACCGAGCTCCGCCGCCGTCCAGGTCTAGCACCTCCTGACGGCTCCGCTCAGTAGCTCAGTCCACAGTCGGACTCCGGGATCGTTCCTGGTTCCCGCTCCTCCCAGCAGCGGTGAGCTGGGCAAGCCGCCCAAACTCTCGTTCCTGCCCTTCCTGGTCTTTAAAATGGGCGTAACTAACAACTGAACGGCCGCACTTGATCGTGGGAGGACTGGATCCTGAGAGAGAAAGCAGAGAACAGCCCCGCCACGGGCCTGGCGCACGCCCAGTGTGATAAGTGTTCACCGGGAATATCCCTCCCTCCACGTAAATATTTAGCCACCCTAATCCGAGAAGGTCGGGGCCACGACACCGAGCTGGGAATGCTGTTTTCTCGGCGAACGAGCACAGACATCCTGGAGTGACGGCAGACTGTTGCCCACCCCCCAACGGGACCCCCCTCCTCCTGGGGCCGCCTGGCTTTCCTGCGCTGGCGCGCCGGCTCGGGGCAGCAGTCACAGGAAGCCTCGCGGAGGCCAGGGGAACCCCAGAGCACAGGAAAGAAGCTCCGCTTGGCTTCTCGGACATTCGTTTAAAATATTTTTCTTTTTTTTTTTAATATTTATTTTTCAAAGAGAGAGAGAGAGACAGAGTGTGACTGGGGAAGGGGACCGCTTACACACACACGCACACACAGAGAGAGGGGTCTCCCTCTCTCAGAATCCGAAGCAGGCTCCAGGCCTTCCCCGATGCGGGGTTCAAACTCAGGAACCGTGAGATCACGACCTGAGCCGAAGTCGGCCGCTTAACTGACTGAGCCACCCCGGCGCCCCTAAGACTATTTCTTGAGTCAACTCAAAATGTGTAAGGGCTTGAGTGTAAGACCGGAAACCGTGAAACTCCTAACAGAAAGCGCGGACTGACGGTAAGCACCTTGTCAGTCTCGGTGGTGGGGTGTGGAGTCCGACGCCCAAAGCCAAGGCCACAAAAGCAAAAGTAAACAGGACCGCATCGATGTAAAAAGCTTCTGAGCAGCAAAGCAAGCCATCAACGAAATGAAAAGGCCACCTACGGAATGGAAGAAAATCTTGGCAAAGCCTGTATCTGATAAGCGGCTCGTGTCCAAAACATACAAAGAGTTCACACAACTCAACAGTGGGGAAAAAAAATCTGATTTTAAAATGGGCAAAGAGGGGCACCTGGCTGGCTCTGTCAGTATATCTGACTCTTGATCTCAGGGGTCGTGAGTTCAAGCCCCGCTTTAGGCATGGAGCCTACCTGAAAAAATAAATAAAATAATAAAAAATTAAAGGGGCAAAGACACTGATTAGACATACAGACGGCCAACAGCTGCATGGAAGGGCGTTTAACACCACTCATCGTCAGGGAAAGGAAAATCAAAACCACAGTCAGATCGCTGTTAGAACAGCTATTAACAAAACGACACAAGGGGCTCCTGGGTGGCTCAGTCTTAAAGCGGCCGACTTCGGCTCAGGTCATGAAATCACGGTTCGTGAGTTCGAGCCCCGCGTCAACCTCTGGGCTGACGGCTCAGAGCCTGGAGCCTGCTTCGGATTCTGCGTCTCCCTCTCTCTCCCTGCTCCTCCCCCATTCACGCTCTGTCTGTCTCTCAAAAATAAATAAGACATTAAAAAAATTAAAAACCAACAAACAAAAAAAACACAAAACGACGCGAGGTAGCCCATGCTGGCGAGGATGTGGAGGAAAAGGAGCCCTCTCTCCGGGCACCGGCGGCGGGAGTGCAGGCTGGCGCAGCCGCCGTGGAAAAGCGGGGAGGTTCATCGGACACCTGAAGCCAGAACGACCATACGATCCAGGCATCACCCCACTTCTGGGTATTAACCCAAAGGGAGCACAAACGTTCGCTCCAAAAGATGCGTGCGCAGCGGCGTTCGACACGACGGCCACGACGTGGCCACAGGGATGGGTGAACGGATACAGCTGACGTGGGGTCCGGAAATACAATGCAATACTGACTACGCGACAGTAAAAACTAAGGAAACTCTGTCACTGGTGACACCACAGACGGACCCGGAGGGCACTGTGCTGAGTGAAACAAGTCAGGGACAGAAAGGCAACTACTGTTCTGATCTCCCGGGCACGTGGCGTCAACAAAACTGGAACTCGGAGAGAGAAGAGACTGGCCACGCTCCAAAGGCACAAACTTCCGCTGCAAGAGAAGCCAGCCCCGGGGGCACGGTGCCCCGCCCGGTGACTACCGTGACCGTGACCAGCGCTGCTGCTCCGTACGGGAGCGGCTGTGGAAGCAGATCGCGAGAGCGACCCGGTCCACGTCAGGGGACGCGCGTTAACGAAACCCCTGCACTGATCCTTTCGCACAATGTGCGCATACCACACCGCCACCTTCCACACCTAAAATGTATAGAAGGCTATAGGACAATTAGATAGCAATAAAACTGCAAAGATAAATCGATAAAAAAAATTTTTAAATATTCCCAAGTTTTAAAAATCCAGGCTTGGGGCGCCTGGGTGGCTCAGTCGGTTCAGCGTCCAACTTCAGCTCAGGGCATGATCTCAGAGTTCGTGAGTTCGAGCCCCGCATCAGGCTCTGTGCTGACAGCATAGAGCCTGCTTTGGATCTTTGGTCTCCCTCTCTCTCAGCCCCTCCCTGGCTCATGCTCTCCCTCTCTCTCTCTCTCTCTCAAATAAACATTAAAAAAAGATTTTGAAGAAACATTAAAAAAAAAATCTTAAAACATGTTATTAGCCTCTTTCCTTTGTAATTGTTTTCAACTTAGTGAAAGACAGAAGGTGGTTTCCACACGGAGAGGCTGGTCCCCGCCGAGGGCACAGGCACCACGGAGGCTGCCACGGGGCAGCGGTGGCTGGGGGAGCCGAGCCCCTGGGCTCTAGGGCACGAGGGAAACTTGAACCCAGCCTTTCTCTCGGGCCTTGCTCTGCCCGTCTGTAATGCACAGCTGTGCCCGCCACCGTTGCCCCAAAGCAGTGCTGTGCGACCCGGGGGAGAGGGGCAGAAGAGGAAGTGCCCACATCCGGCGGGGCGCAGAGTGAGAGAGACCGACAGGAGGCTGGAGACAGCGCCTGGAGCTGCGACACTGCGGGTCCCCAGAAACCCCACACCGTCAACACCTGGCTGCCCCAGGACCCCAGGGGATTGGGAGTAAATGCCAGGACCCCAGACCCCACGCTTTAGCCCCCCCCCACCCCGGTCACCCTGGGTCCCGCGCCAAGCACCGACCTAATTCCCCAGGCCAGCTGGCCACTCGGACACAAACCTCCCTCCACCGGACCCGCTCCCGCCCCGGCACCCGGCACTTACTGTGAGCCCAGCTCACTCCCCGAGCCCCTGGGCCCCACATGGCCCCCACTGCTCAGGAGCTGCTGGGCACGACTGTCCTCCAAGACCCCTGACACACGGCCATTCACTCGCTTAGGGCCCTCCTCCCCAGTTCACTTCCCCGGGCCCCCCCCCCCCCACCATGGCCTGGTCATCCCCGGGCGCGGGTGAGGGCTGCCAGAGCATGCGGCCCCTCGTTCAAGCTTTTGTTTTCCCATTTTTTTTTTAAGTTTATTAAGTTTATTTATTTTGAGAGACAGAGAGAGAGCGAGTGGGGGAGGAGTAGAGAGAGAGGGAGAGAGAATCCCAAGCAGGCTCCACACCATCAGCGCAGAGCCCAATGCGGGGCTCGAACTCACAAACCGTGAGATGATGACCCCGGCCGAAATCAAGAGTCGGACGCTTGTAACCGACCGAGCGCCCCGGGCGCCCCGTTTTCCCATTGCTAATGCAGACATGGGTACGAACACTGCTTCTCTCTCCTCGCCACTAAAGACACAAGAAAAGAAACCGCAGCAGAGCAAGCACGGCGCCAAGCGGCCCTGAGTGCGGGACGGGCACCTGGTCGGGGAGGCTTCTCTGCACCTGCCCGTCACCTCCTGGACGCAAGCGGCCTCTTATCCCACTGCTTCCGGAGTCATCTTAAGCAGGAATCTAGTCCTCGATCACCTGCTCAGACTTGCCAGGGCCTCTCTCATCTGAAGAATAAAGACTCAACTCCCTAGTGAGGGGTTTGGGGCCCTCGGGGATCTGGACCGTCCCCCGGGTCACCTGCCACTGCCCTGGCCAGATCAGAGCCGTCAGCCGGGTACACCTGGGCCTTCCCACCGCCCTACCTGGACCCACCTGTCCCAGCAACATCCGACCTACGCTCCGGGAGGGAAGGGCACTCTTCTGCGAGTGGGAGTGGGAAGAAGTGGACACAGCCTCGTGGCGGGGGCAGCCCGGCATTGCCAAACTCCAGCGCGCGGGCGTGCTCCGGTCCAGCCATCGCACCTGTAGGAGGGGGTCCCGCCACATTTCCAAACACGAGTAAACCTGTTGGTTCCCCGCTGCCTTCCATGCAACCGGCCTCACAGCAGACACCTTGAGGGCACGCCCCTGCCCTGGTTCCTTAGCCCCATGCAGAGCTTTTATACTGGGTTGAACTGGGTCCCCCAAGAGATATGTGCACTCTAGCCCCTGGAACCTGTGAATGGGGCCGTGTTTAGAAGCGGGTCTTGGTGGGGCACCCGGGCGGCCCAGTCGGTTAGGCATCAACTTCAGCCCAGGTAACGATCCCACGGCTTGTGGGTTCGAGCCCCGCGTCGGGGGCTGACGGCTCAGAGCCTGGGGCCTGCTTCAGATTCTGTGTCTCTCTCTCTCTGCCTCTCCCCCCCTTATGCTTGTGCGCTCTCTCTCTCTCTCAAAAATAAGTAAAACATTAAAAAAAAATTTTTATTTAAGAATAAAGAAAGGGGTCTTCGCAAATGTAGTCAGGCTAGGAGGCGGTCATTAGGGTGTGCCCTGATCCAGCACAGACGGGCCCTTCTCAAGAGAGGGAAACGCAGACCCACGCAGGGGGGCAGGCAGAGCGCGGGGTGATACAGCGACCAGCCCAGGAGCCCCGAGCTGGCAGAGGCAAGGACGGATCCTCCCCTAGGGCCCTCAGAGGGAGCGAGGCCTCTGAGGCGGCAGGACTGGGGGCTTGGGCTTGTGGCCTCCAGGCCTGAGAACATAAATTTCTATTGTGTTAAGCCACCGCGACACGAACACACACTCACACTCTGGGGGGCTTCGCTCCATCCACAAAAAGAGCAGGGAGTGACACGGGCGAGCCCACAGGACCTGCGGGGGTGGCGGCCGCCGGGGCCGGCTCAGCTCCGGGTTCCCCAGCCCAGGGCCCAGGCCTCGGTGCCCGCTCCACGGGAGGGGGCTGCGGTCAACCTGATTGTCACCCGAACACGGCAGTGCCACAACACAGCACTGCTGCGGGAGTCCCTGGTAACGGGTGGGGAGGCGTGCTTCCCTTGCCCGCAGGGAGCGCTGGAACGGCGCTCTGCGGGAGAAGGCGGCACGCAGCACCACGCACACCCGGATTTCCGGACCCATCAGTCCTCTCGGGTGTTCCGCCTGCAGCGAAGACAGGCGGGGCCTGCGGGTGGCTCAGGTGGGGGCACGCAGGGCAGCCAGGGCCAAGGACACCTCACAGGCTGTGCCGCAGGTCCCCAGGCCCGTCCCTTCTAAATGAAGCTGAAACTAGAGAGGCAATGACGGGTGTCCTGAGCAGGGACGACTCCAAGGTGCTTCTGCCTCGACCTTACCCGCAGTGCCAGCTTTCAAGCTTCCTTCGCGCTCAGCATAGGGGGCAGCCACCTTAGCAGGGAGACCGGGAGGAGCAGGGGTTGCCATTCCTGGCGCCCACGGGGCGTGCCGCCCATGGCGCGTGTGAGCACCCCGTTTCTTTTTTTTTTTATTTTAAAGTTTTTTAACGTTTATTTATTTTTGAGAGACATAGAGACAGAGCATGAGTGGGGGAAGGGCAGAGAGAGAGGGAGACACAGAACCCGAAGCAGGCTCCAGGCTCCGACGAGCCGTCGGCACAGAGCCTGACTCCGGGCTCGAACCCACAGACCGCAAGATCATGACCTGAGCCGAAGTCGGCCGCTTAACCAACTAAGCCACCCAGGTGCCCCTGAGCACCCCGTTTCTATGGGGGCCTCTGCCAAGCTGAAGCCCAAGTAACACCGCTTATCCTCTCCAGTGTGTGGCTTCAGCCCCGGAGCCCCCACCACATCCCCTACAGGAGGCAAGGGAGGAGAGATGGCTGGGCCAGGAGAAAGTCCCTGGGGCTCTTTCAGGCCCCAGAGCAGGCGTGGGGCTGGCGGCACCAATCACACCCAACACCCAGGCTCACACTTGGGCTGGGGCAGGGAATGAACGAGGAGACGGCTCCGGGGGTAGTCCGCGGACCAGCACCCACTGATCCTGAGAAGCCGGAGTCCCCAGGGGCTGAGCAGGCAGGAAGCTCAGCAGCGCCCTGCCCAGCCACGGAACCGGGGGCACCGGAACCGGCGGCAAGGGAGAGCCACGATCCCTAGGGCTCCAGCCAGGAGGGTGAGGAATAGCCCCACGGCTCCACGGCTCCACTCCTGCCAGGGAACCCAGGGTTTGACCCTGCCAGGCCCCCAGAACCCCAGGTGGTCACGCAGAGGCTGGACTTCCTGTCCCAGTCTCCGTTCACCACCTCACGTCCCGTGTCCGCAAGAACCAGGCCAGGCACTGCTGTCCCTGGCCACACGAAGGGGCCGCGTCCTCTCTACCACCGGAACCCTTCAAAGGGCCCCCAGATGGACCAGCTGCTACGGTGGCCCCCATAAGAGAAGGGGGCGGCACGTGACTGGGCGGTACCTGCTCATCTGGGAAGCCATGCCTGATGGTTCATCCTGAATCCCGGGTCCCGAGAGAGGCAGGGCAGGGCGGCTAGCGGTGGCCACAGCACCCACTCATCCCCACCAAAAGCACTGTCCCAGCTCCCCACCACCCCAGGCTGCTCAATCTAACCAGGGAGAGGCTGCCTCCCCAGTCCGAGGACTTGACCAAAAGCCAGCTATCGCAGCAACCTCACTTTGTAAACAATGGCGGTGGAGAAGCACATCTTCTAGCCCTCCCGCGCTGTCCCTGAGATCAGGACGCCACAAGCGCCTCTCCGAGAAGCCTCTGGGGGGCCGGAGGTGAGGGCAAACGCCCGCCCAGACTTTCTCGGCAGAGACTAGGCCCCACGCCTGAACCCCTGAACCTGCTGCAAGCCTTCTGAGGCTCCCGAGATGCAAACAGGGGAGGAGGGTCTCAGCCAGAGTGAGACTCCCAGCAAGAGGTCGCAGCTGGTGCAGAGTCCCACATCCTGCTCAGAGCGGCCGGCATGTGACACCTGTCCCCGAGGCTACCTCCCAGAGGTCTAGGATCCAGGTGACCTGCCGGCTCTGCCAGCCCCAGCGCTCCCCTGGCCGACAGCCCCACCCCCACCCCAATACAGACCCGCCTCCTCCTCTCTCTGGTTTCAGGCTGCCAGGGACAGACCTTCCAGTCTCCCCTCCTGCTGGGTGCTGGGCGAGCTGTCTGAGTGGCTGAGGGGCACGTGTGACAGTGGCAGCCCTGCGAGAGGAGGCTGGATGTGTAATTATCACCCCCGCGTCCCAGGGCACCCCCACACAAGGCCACTTTCCCAGGAATCCCGCGGCCAGGGCACTGGGCACAGCACGGCCTCTGTCCACCGGGCAGGGTGACGGCCGCCACAAATGAATGAAATCTGCCTGCGAGCCGCCGAGGGAGTCCTTCCTGAAAACCGTCATCCTGGCCTGGCTCCTGACACCGGTCCACCTGCGACTCTGGCAGGTTTTGTGCTCGAGGGGTGAAGTGAGGACAGAGCAAGCTGGGCCTGCCGCTCTCTCTCACACGCGCCCCACACAGGGCCCAGCAGGCTCCCGGCTCCCGGCCGCCGCACTGAAGGGCAGACAAATTCCGCCTACAGGTCCGAGTACCATTGTCCCCAGCCTTCCCACCTTTATGTGGAGGGAGGGAGAAGGAAAATTCCAGACTGACCGACAGCACAACACCGCACTGTGCAGGGAGGCGGGCCAGGGCAGGAAGTGGCAAGGCTGCCCTCAGGGGAGGGGGCTCTGAAAGGAACAAAGGGGCCCTCCGACCACGCCCAAAATGTCTACCCGGAGGGGGGACTCAAGGGCAGAGTCTGGGCGGAAAACCTTCTCTGAAAGCCCTCCCCACCCACACCGCCTGACTGTGGTGGGGGGGGGGGGGTGTGCCTGGCGGGACGCAGACCTCTCGGCTGTCCCTGACGATGAGCGGAAATGACTCCATTTGCAGGAAGGGCGGAGGACTGTTCCTGTAGGACACAGCGTGGGGCCATCCTGCTCACCGCTCTGTCCCCAGCACCTGGCAAAGTGCCATGACTAGGTGTCAATCTGGGAGTGAGCCAGAGCCTGGGAGGCACCCGGGGGACGGAGGCCCGCACCCTGTCCGCAGGCCCTGCGCGCACCGGCCGGCAGCCCGTCCCCCCTCCCACCTGCCCTGCCCGGAGAAGCCTGGCCCCAATCCCCTTCCCTGGACCAAGAGGCCAAAAGCAGTGCCCGCCAGGGCCACTAAGGACACAGACCACCACGGCGGGTTCGGGGTGCCCCCTCCGAGGGCCCTGTGCTGGGTCTGGTCAAGCCCATCTATCACCTTCGGGTCAGAGGAAAGGCCCCGAGGCCACGGGTGCCCACTCTGGCCACGGGGCATCCCACCCATGTGTCCAGGCACCACAGCCCTTCCCGCCCCGCAACCACAACCAGGGACCCCCCGCCTCAGGCAGCGCCACCCCCAGCCACCCCCCAGGTTCTTACAGCTTGGCCTTCTCCCTAAGACAGGCCCAGTCGGCTCCCGTCCTAAACACTTTCAGGGACGTGCCTCGCCGAAGCAGGAGCATGGTCTCGGTCAGCCCCTTCTGGAGCTGCGGCCAGATGGGACCAAAGCGGGCCCTCGGCCCGGATGCTGTGCCCTTTGGACTTGGCCCCATTCTTCAATGCGGGCATCGCCGCCTCCCTAAGCAACGCTGGCTTCTCTTCCCCTTGGTCTCAACCCTGGGTGTGCTGGAGCACTGCCCACTCCGGGCAACGGTGGCCACCCCATCCCTCCAATGACCTTCTGAGTCCCTTAAAATCACAGGAAATTCGAGTTAAAAGATGCTGGAAATTACCCCCTTCAGGCCCCAACTTGCACCTGCGAGGAAAGCAGGCACACACCGCGTGGACCTGGAGGACTGGGCACTCGGCACCCTCAAGATGGCGTCCCGGGAGGGGGCTGGGCCGAGGGCCAAGGGACGCACCCGCCTGCACCCTGCAGACCTACCATCGAACCACCACCCAGGTGACACGGTGACGACTCACATGCAGAAGAGAAGCGGGCACGACCCTGCCCCACCAGGCTGGTTCTCAGTCATGGAGAGATGGTGAGAACACACACGACTGGCGTGAAGAGAAACGGTCCTCACTGGAGCACGGGGGGGGTCCTGCCGCCAGCTGGCGCCTGAACACAGACCCCGGACAGAGAAGCCGGCCGGCGCTGGGCTGGGTTGACGGGGCACACGGTGCTGTGACGTGGGGCTGACCGTGCAGGAAGAGGCGCCAAAGTCCGCGACTGAGAAAAGCTTTGAAACAGGCCGCAGGGTTCAGACCCTAGGGGCGCCATGAGGGGGAAGGCAGTTTTCAGACTTGGAACGACCCACTAAACGGCGGCACGATCAATTACTTAACGCCTAGGCACAGGGATACGACTTAACCTGGAAGAACTAAGATTTAAAAAAAAAAAGACAAAACAGAGAAATGGAATGAGGGAAATCCACAGGAAGCGACACACCCAGAGGTGCCCAGGGGGCTCAGGCGGCTGGGCATCCAGCTTCGGCTCAGGTCATGACCTCACGGGGTGTGAGTTCGAGCCCCGCGTCGGGCTCTGTGCTGACGGCTCGGAGCCTGGAGCCTGCTTGGGATTCTGTGTCTCCCTCTCTCTCTCTGCCCCTCCCCCACTCATGCTGTCTGTCTCTCTCTCTCTCTCTTAAAATAAACATTAAAAAAAATTGTTTGAAATGACACGACCAAGTGAAACACCTAAAAGCCCACCCACGGCTCAGTCAAATCAGCGAGGCCACGCCGAGTCGAGCTATCAACACACCTTTCCACAGAGAGGAACCACTTGTTGTCAGCCTTATGAGTAAATAATTTCGAAGTTAAATAACCAGCGTGGTCTCTTGTGTTCTAAATTAACCCAGAACCATCTTAAACGATACAACCAGACGTGAGGAAAGGTTCACGGCAACATTATCGGTAGCAGCCAAGAAAGGCAGGAAGGACCCAGACGCCCATCACAGATGAATGGATAAGGAAGACGTGGTCTCTCCACACGCTGCGACAGGATTTGACTCTACGAAGGAATGAAGGACTGGTGCGTGCTACCACGTGGAAGAATCTGGAACACGCACTGCCGAGCGCAAGAAGCCAGTCACAAAAGGCATGATTCCGTTGATGGGAGACGTCCAGAACAGGCAAATCTGCAGACAGAGAGCAGCCCGCACTTGCCAGGGCCTGGGAGAGGCAAACGGGGAGTGAGAGCTAACGGCACGGTGTTTGTTTCGGGGTGGAGAATCTGTTCTGGAATTCGACAGCAGCGACGGTTAGCCTTGTGACTGAGCAGAAGACACTGAACCATACTCAAGAGGAGATGAACTCACGGACGCAGGTTGTATCGCAACACAGCTGTTACAGAAACACCTGACGGCAGACAGCTGTGGAGAAGCAGGCCCATCCCTCTGTCTCCAGAACTCTCTGTGTCAGACAGACCTCCAAAAACTCAGTCCGGCCAGGCCAGGAAGAGCGCTCCGAGACTTCAGCCCAAAGAAAACCACACACAGCTGGACACGGCGGGCTGCAGCCGCAGTGCTTCCGACACCAAAGTTGAGCTAGCTCGGGGGGCCCCACGCACGGGCGAGGTTGCGTCTGGGGTGCGTTTCTCTGCAGTTGAGCGGCAACTCTTCTCCTCAACTTTCAAAGGCACCCGGAAGCTGACGAAGGTGGAGAGACGGCCAGGCCTCTTCCCTCCAGGCCTCCCACCCCTGCCCGAGGAGCAAGGGGGCCCGGGCCTGAGCCACGGCGACAAGGAAGCGAGAAAGGCACAACTCGAAAGGCCAACTGGGGGAACGGATCAGAGGGCTCTCGGAAGAGGGGATTCGAGGGGAAGCCCCGGCGGCCTTTCTTAGAACCAAGCCCCGCTCCTCCCACAGAAGCTCCCGCTCCTCGGCCAGAGGAGGCTGGGAGGTTCAAGACTCCCATCCGGAGCGCACGAACTCTCAGAGCTTCACGGTGGGGAAACCAACGACTCGGTTTTTCCAAAGGCAAAGGCGCTTACCAACACTTCTCCGTGCAAGACAGGCGGGCGTAAAACGCGCCCAGGAAAAGGGGTTCCGCGCCCCTAGACGGTAGGAAAACAGTTAAAACCGCACCGAGATCCTGCCACACACCTCGGGACGGGTACACTTGGAAAGACTGAGCCGAGCAAGTGTCGGGAAGGACGTGGGCGGCCGGAACTCCCGGGCGCCGCTGTCGGAAACACACGACGGCACCACCACTCCGGGAAAGAGGTCGGCGGGTCCTTCCACGGTCCAGCCTCAGGGCGCCCGGGGGGCTCGGGGTGAGCGGCCGACTCTCGGTTTCCGCTCAGGTCCCGATCTCACCGTGTCGTGGAGTTCGAGCCCCACAGCGGGCTCGGCACGGACAGCGCGGAGCCTGCTTGGGATTCTCCCGCTCTCTCCGCTCCTCCCCATTCTCTCTCAAAATAAAGTAAATAAACTTAAAAAGAACGGTGAAGCCCCGCCTGCCATATCGCCCACGCTCCCCTCCTAGTTCTTGCCCTTCTGTCTCAGGGAAACACATGTCTCCACTAAGACTTGTCGATGAATGTTTGGAACGGCGTCCCTCGCCCTAGCCCCACACTGGCAATGGCAGGAATGCCCATCCACAGAGGCACGGACAGACAGACCGCGGCCCACCCGCAGGATGGAAGACACTCGGCAGCGAAAATAAACGGGCTTCCCCCACCCGCGACAGTGTGGACGAATCTCAAAATGACCACGCTGAAGGCAAGAGCCTGGACAAAATGGAAAAGCACACCGTGTGTGGGTGGGTCCATTTCTTTTCTTTTTTTTTTCATTAAAAAAAATTTTTTTTATGTTTTTTTATTTATTTTTGAGAGCAGGAGAGACCAAGCATGAGCAGGGGAGGGGCAGAGAGAGAGGGAGACACAGAATCTGAAGCAGGCTCCAGGCTCTGAGCCGTCAGCACAGAGCCTGATGTGGGGCTTGAACTCATAGACTGTGAGATCATGACCTGAGCCAAAGTTGGACACTTAGCCGACTGAGCCACCGAGGCGCCCCGGTCCATTTCTGTAAAATGCTAGAAAACACAAACTGATCCAGGACGGCGGAGGGGAGGGGCCGCCTGGGCTGGGGAGGCAGGAGGGGACTTGGGAGGTGAGAGATACGGGCGTTCCCTTGACTACGGTGACGGTTTCCCAGGTGCGCGCAGGCGCCGAAATTTATCAAAGCATGTGCTGTTACAGTAACTATGCTTCAATGATTTGAACAAGTAAGCCCTTCTCCCACTCCCCCTGCTGTGGCTCGTGCTGGGTTTCCACCTCAGTCCCTGACTCTGGGAGAGTCACTGACCTCAGCCCATTTCTCTGAGCGGTGGCAGTAACTGCCCCAGAGTCCCCTGGGAGCTGACCAGGCCCTGTGCGGGAAGCAGGGTGCCCCCAGCATCTCAGTAACTGGCTCTGTGCCGGCAACCCCCAGACGAGGTGGGAAGGAGGCCTCACCAAGAGCCTCGCAGGCCCAGCACAACCCGGTGCGGCCGCGGTGCTGATCAAAGTGCTTCTCCACGTCCAGGGCGCTGAGACTAAGCTCCCGGTGGGAAGATGAGCAGGTCCTGCGCGAGAGCACGGGCCAGCCGCCAACGTGGCCACCCCGAGTCTCGCCGCGCAAGGGCTCTCAGACGCCCCCGAACGTTAAGGACGCTGGCTGTCCCCTGAAGACCGCAGATGAAGACAGTCTCGGGGGAAAGCTGGACTCGAGGCAGAAGGGACTGAGATGACAGCAGAGCGACCCTCTCGGCCTCCAGAGCCACAGCCCTGCCCCACACCCCGGGCACCCAACAGCCCATCCTGCCGGGCACAACCCACGGACCACACCGGCATGTGCCCCCCGAGAGGCAGTGCGGAAGTGTCCACAGGGAGCAGGCCCAGGAGACTCGGTCTGGGTCCTAGCCCTGGCTCTGCCACCCCTGCCACATGCCCCCAAGTCAGCCACCGCGCCTCCAGGGGCTGCCCGTCCCCTGTAATGTGGAGGGGAGTGCGGAGCTGTGAGCTCCTCGAAGCTGTGACGCTGAACGCTGATGCTGTCTCCGCAGCTCCCCCGCCCCGGAAGAAGGCCTGGCGGAAAGAGCGCCTGCCACCGGCCAGCTGAAGGCACCAACGAGGACACAGTTCAGAGAACAAAAAGGCAGGGGCGCCGGGGTGACTCAGTCGGTTAAGCGTCTGACTTCGGCTCAAGTCATGATTTCATGGTTCGTGAGTTCAAGCCCCACGTCAGGCTCTCTGCTGTCAGCTTGGGGCCTACTTCTGATCCTCGATCTCCCCCTCTCTCTGCTTCTTGCCCTCTCTCTCTCTCTCTCTCAAAAATAAAAAATAACACTATTTTAAAACTTAAAAAAAAAAGAATGAAGAGGCAAGCCACACTGGGAGAAAATATTTACAAAACACGTAACTGATGAAGGACTTGTACCCGAAATACATGAAGAATTCTTCAAATGTCTACCATAACCGGGGCGCCTGGGCGGCTCAGTCGGTGGAGCGTCCGACTTCAGCTCAGGTCATGATCTTGCGGCTCGTGGGTTCGAGCCCCGCGTCGGGCTCTGTGCTGACAGCTCAGGGCCTGGAGCCTGCTTCACATTCTGTGTCTCCCTCTCTCTCTGCCCCTCCCCCGCTCGTGCTCTGTCTCTCAGTCTCTCAAAAATAAATACAAATGTTAAAGAAAAAAAATTTTAAAAAGGTCTACAACAATAACCAACAACCCCATATGAAAATGGGCAAAGATCTGAACAGACACGTCGTGCGACAAGCACACAGATGGCGTGCGAGAAGATGTGTGGCACCACAGGCCCCCAGGGAACCGCAGAGTAGAACCACTGACTGCAGCGACAGCCCCAGACACCGCGAGGAGGGGAACACAGGAGCTCTCGCGGCCGGTGGGGATGCAACGGGGCGCGGCCACTCTGGAAGACGGCTTGGCGATTTCTTACAAAACTAACTGTACTCTTTAATTTTAATTAACTATACTCTACTCTCTACCACATTAATGATGCAAAATCTAGTAGGTACGTGGAACCCATTAAAGAAAAATCAAGTAGGATAAACGGTTGTTGGGAACGGCCGAACTAAGAATCTCAGTGGGGCGCCTGGGGGGCTCAGTCAGTGGAGCGTCCCGCTCTTGATCTCAGCTCGGATCAGGTCTCACGGTTCGTGAGTTCGAGCCCCGCATCGGGCTCCACATGGACGGTGCAGAGCCTGCTTGGGATTCTTTCTCTCGCCTTCTCTCTCCCCTCCCCCACTCGCATGCCCTCTTTCTCCCAAAATAAACTTTAAAAAAATAATAATAAAAATTTTAAGAAAGGATCAGTAACCACAATCAAGTGGGATTTAACCCAGAGAATCAGGGATGATTCAATATCCCACAAATCAATCAACATGAGACATTACACGAACAAAAAAATGAAGTGAAATCACCCAAAATAGATCATACAAATACTGTATGATTTTACTTATATGCAGAATTTAAAAAATAAAACAAAAAAAACAATAAAACAATGGACTCATAAATACAGAAAACAAAACAGTGATTGCCGGAGGGGAGGGGGGAGGGGAACGGAAGAAACGGGTGAAAGGGGTTAAGAGGTACGAACTTCCAGTTATAAAAACAGGTAAGTCACAGGGATGCAAAGTAGACCCAGGGAACAAAGTTGAGAAAACTGTAACAACTCTGTAAGGTAACAGATGGTCACTACACTTACGGTGGACATTTCGTCACGTCTATAAATGTCAAATCACCATGTTGTACACCTGAAACTAACATGACATTGCGTCACAACTACACTCGATTAAAAAAAAAAGAACGAGGCAGTATGTTTCAGTACCATGGGTTAATGGGCAGCTTCAGGCTGGCTTGTGAGTGGTATCGCCTCTGAGATCCTGGCTTTTATAATGCACATGACCCGGTGGGGTCGGCCTGTCGTCAGTGGGGGCAGAGTATCAATCAAACACGACTTAGTTTCCTGAGACAACGAGGGCACCAGAGAGCGGGTTAGCCGTTAAAGCTCTGGATTCCAAACACAAGCCACATCTGAGGGAACGCGGCGCCGGCACAGCAACACGCACACATGCACACACACGCGCAAAGTGTGGCATTTTAACTGAAAACGGTGGCCACCCACGCGTGCCACCCTCATCGGTCACGAGGCTACAGTTCCCACCTGCTAAGTGCCCGAAAGGTAATGAAATATTTAGCTGGCTCCAAAAGAATTGGAAGCCTGGGGACTGAATAGGCGGAGAGAGGGGCGGGGTCCATCTCCAGCACGCCCCCTACAGACGGCCGGGGTGCGCCGAGGCAGGCCAGGACGGGGTCATCAGAAAGGAACCCGCAAGCGTTTTCCAGCCCCGTGCCCTGAATGACAGCAAAGCACTCCCACCAGCGGCCCGTCTAAGACCCATCAGACAAATCTTACGAGGGCGAGGACGGGGTCATCAGAAAGGAACCCGCAAGCGTTTTCCAGCCCCGTGCCCTGAATGACAGCAAAGCACTCCCACCAGCGGCCCGTCTAAGACCCATCAGACAAATCTTATGAGGGCGAGGACTTTAGGGTCTTCTCCCAGACCCAGGGAGCAACGCCCTGGCCTCTGTGGCATCGGGACGCTCGCCTTCCCTAAGGCTCAGAGACGCTCTCAGCATCGTGCCGAGTTTGGGAGACACAGCACCCCTTCGACTTTTAATCCTGTTCATTCATAAACCAAAGTAAACAACAGGCCATTTCTGGGCGGGCTGGAACTGTCTCCGTCACCTGTCCCCTCTCTTTATAGCAGCATTTGCCTCCAGTCGCGGCAGGCGATGACGTACAGAGAACCCGGTGTCGAGAGACCTGGGTTCCAGTGTCCACTGTGCTACCGCAGGCAAGTCGCTCCTGCCCTCAGTTTCCCTATCTGTAAAACAAGGGTGATTCCTGTGCCCCCCGGGGCTGAGAGCTGAGCAAGTGAGCGTGAAGGGTGCAGGTGCAGACGGGAGCTGGGGCGAGGTCTCAGAACGCAGGTGCTGCCTCTGAACACAGCGCTGCTCCCCCGTCGGCGGACAGGAGCTTTGCTCCACATCAAGATGGTGAGAATATAAGTTTTATTACAAAAGCAATTCTTTCTCGCAATACTTCAGCCTCTCAGTCTGAGTGTTATCTCCCCGGCTGGATTCAAATTCTGATTTGCCGGGGCGCCTGGATGGCTCAGCTGGTGAAGCGTCTGACTTCGGCTCAGGTCACGATCTCGTGGTTCATGAGTTCAGGGCCCCATGTCCGGTTCTGTGCTGACGGCTCAGAGCCTGGAGCCTGCTTCGGATTCTGTGTCTCCCTCTCTCTCTCTGCCCCTCCCCCACTCACACTCTGTGTCGCAAAAATAAATAAACATTTTTTAAAAATTCTCATTTGCCTGGGCGCCCTGGGCGGCTCAGCTGGCTAAGCATCTGACTTCGGCTCAGGTCACGATCTCTCACTTCATGAGTTCGAGCCTCGCATTGCATCAGGCTGTCTGCTCTCAGCACAGAGCCCACTTTGGATCCTCTGTCTCCCTCTCTCTATGCCCCTCCCCATCTTGTTCTTTCTCTCTCTCTCAAAATAAACAAACTTAAAAAAAAAAGGTCCTAAAACTCTGATTTGCCTATTGGGTCTGATGCCCAATTAAGTGCCTCACGGGGGCCACAGGGCACACTCGAGGGTGTGACTGCTACAGGCAGCTTCCCACCTCCCAGGGTTTTAAACACCCTTTATTATTTTTTAATGTTTATTTTTGATAGAAAGAGACAGGAGCAGGGAAGGGGCAGAGAGAGAGGAGAGAGAGGATCAGAAGCAGGCTCAGCACTGACAGCAGCGAGCCCAATGTGGGGCTCGAACTCACAAACTTTGAGATCATGACCTGAGCCGCCCAGGTGGCCCTTAAACACCCTTTGGACAGCCTGTCGCGCCTGCTGGGCCTGGCCCACAGCAAGCCCAAGCCCAAGGGGAGAAATTCAGGGCACCATGCGGTTCCGGCTGTCTGGCACAGCCCAGGAAGGTCCCCAGTGGGGACCGGCCCCAAGGGAGGCCTATACATGAGGCTGCCACCTGCCTGGGACAGGCTGGTCACAGCACAATGCTGCAGGAAGGGAGGGTGGGGAAGTGAGAGGGGCAGAAAGGCCGGAAAGGGGCGGGGCTGGTGTGCAGGGAGGGGAAGTGGAGCCACAAACCTCCCCCCCAGACCCCACACAGCCGCAAAGAGGCACAGCCTAGCGGTGAAATGAAACCACGTGTGTCATGAACACTTCGGTTCTACAGGGCGCAACTTTGGCTGTTGGTGGACTTTTGCTTCTGTCCTCAGGGTGGGGAATGACCCAGGGAGCGGCCCAGGTTTGTGGCTCCAGCCCTGCACTTACCAGCCTGGGACCCTGACAAGTACCTCGGAAGAAGGGGTGTGTCCACCTCAAAAGAATGAAGCTGGATGGAGCCTTACCTCACACTGTCTGTGAGGGAGACTCAAAACAGGTGACGCCCTGAGCAGAAGGGCTGAGGCTGCAGAAGTCTTAAAAGAAAGAACGTGCAGGTAAGCTCTGTGACCTTGACTCTGGCGATGGTTCCTTAGGTGCGGCAACGAAAGTACAAGCAACCAAAAAATAAAAAACAATAACTGGGCTACATCAAATGTTAAAATCTTTGTGCTTCAAGGGACACCTGGGTGGCTCAGTTGGTTGAGCGTCTGACTCTCGACTTTGACTCAGGTCATGATCTCACGGTTCATGAGTCTGAGCCCCGCATCCGGCTCTGTGCTGATGGCAACCAGCCTGCTTGATTAACATTCTCTGTCTCCTGCTCTCTCTCTCTCTGCCCCTCCCCCCTCATGCACAAGCACGCGAGCTCTCTCTCTAAATAAACATGAAAAAAAATTTGTGCTTTAAGACAGAACATCAAAAGTAAAAAGACAACCCACTGAATGGGAGACAATCTTTGCAAACCATGTATCTGAGAAAAGACTTGTCTCTAGAATACAGAAGGAAGTCTTACAACTCAGTAACGGAAAGACAAATGAAAAACAGGTACAGGAACGAAACAGCCAAGTTGTACAAATGGCTGATAAGCACTCAGCATCACTAGTCATCAGAGAAATTCAAAGTCAAAGAGAAATTCAAAGCCACAACGAGACAGGACAGGACGCTGCAATCCAAATGAGGACCGCTCCCCCGCTGCTGGGGGCGGGGCTGCTGGGGGCGGGGCTGCTGGGGGCGGGGCGAGAACGGCCAGGTTGGAAACACCCTGGAAGTTAAACAGGGTAAGCAGGCGACCCAGCAATTCTACTCCCACAAGAGCCGTCTTTGCTCACACCGCCGCTGACACCCAAGGGGCGGCTCCTTCTCTGCAGCCCCAGCTGGGCGTCCTGCAGTTCCACGCGGTTCTGACCGAACCGCCCAGAGGTGGCGCAGACCCCATCCAGGGTTCAAGGGCTCCAGTCTGTCCCCACTTCCACGCCTGTCTCAAGTCCCAGGCCGCCTGAACTTCTGATGAACCGGCTCTATACTTTGGGGTGCCAACAAAAACCTCCTCCGGTTGGATCATTTGCTGGAGCGGCTCCCAGGACCCAGGCAAACTTTGCTTTATTCGCCTTTACCGGTTTGTTGTAAAGGATACAGCCCAGGAACAGCCAAATGGAAGAGGCGCACAGCACAAGGTGTGGGGTGGGAGTCAGGCGCACCGTCCCACCAACACCTCCGTGTGGTCAGCAACCCGGAAGCTCTCCCAGCTCCACTCTTCAGGATTTTTATGGAGGTCATGACGGAGGCACTGGTGATGAACTCAACCTCTGGCCCCTCTCCCCCCACCCGCCATCCCCAGGTAGCAGGTGGGGCTGAAAGTTCCACCCCTCTAAGCCAGCCTGGCCAGCCCCTGTCCAGAAGCTACCTAGAGGGCTCCCAGCCACCACGCATCTCATCAGCATACCAAAGGCGCACTCTCACTGGGGGAATTTCAAGTGTTTTAGGAAGTCTGTGCCGGGGCCCAGGGACAAAGACCAACTATCTTTGTCTTACTAAGCCACACCAGGTATACATTCAAGAGACATAAATGCATCCGTCCTAACAAAAGCTTGGGCAGGAACATTCATAATAACGTTATGCATAATAGATAAAAGGTGGGGGGAACACGGCAAGGCCCATCAGCTGACGAATGGACACACGAAACGGGCTATGTCCCCGCACAGTGAATTATGAAAGAAGCATGGATACACGCATGATGAAAACAACACGCTAAGTGAGAGAAGCCAGATACAAAACACCATACTGCGTGATTCCACTTATTTGGAATGTCCGGGAAAGCCAAACTTGCAGAGAAAGAAAAATAGATGGGGGCGCTGTAACAATTAATAAGAATTATATTAATAAAAAATAAAAAATAATTCATAAGCCTCATTTGTAATGGAGTCAGGAGGCCAGCAGGGGGAGCTCTCACAGCCCACAGACCTGCTGGAAGAGAGGTATCCTCAGGTCCCCACCACACCCCTCCTGCCGGACTACCCCGCAGGACCAAGAAAGGCTCTCCTCCTGCTCCTGCAACAGCCCAGCCAACGAGGGACTGTCACAGTTCAGCCAACGAGAAGCCACTATACTTCCAACTCCCAGTTTGCTCCAAAGGACAGCCCTCCCACTCCCTCCCACCCCTTCCCTCTATAAAGGCTACTTTGTTCTCCGGACTTGCCAGCCCTTTCACGGAAGGTTGCCTGTCCCAAGTTGTAATTCTCTGCTATTCCCAAATAAACCCATTTTTGCTGGTTAAACTGTACCCTTCAGTGGATGAGTCATAGGGAACACGGATTACATTTCAACAAATAAAGCTGGTATGAAGTAGAGGGTAATATACTCACTTAATGAAGTTTCTGTAAAGTTTGAAATAAACATGGGAAGGCCACAGCACAACACTGCGCTGCTGAAGATTAGCCCATCGTGCGAGGCCAGCTCTCCTGCCCTGCACAAGCCTTCTGGTCCAAAAATCACAGCCTGACCCCCTGCCCCAGGAGACAGCAGATGGCCCCACGTCCCCAGACTCCTCGGCAGCAGGTGCCCAGGGAGGGACGAGCCAGCGCAGCTGCCGGCACGTGCAGTGCTTGAATTTCCACACCTGCCTCCCTCCCTCAAAGGGGCCGGCTTCCCTGAGCCCCAAGCCCACCGATCCCGAAAGCCTACCTCCTCCAACGAAGCCTCGTGGGCTTCGGCTGGGCCCTGGCCGGGAAGCATGCCAGGATTCCACTTGGATGAACACAGAAGTGGGCATGCTCTATCAAGTAGTTCACCGAACACCCTGCGCTCCGGTGTACCCTCCGAACCAGTAACAATAAATCCTGAGTCATGTGGCCTCAGACGCCAGGGCGAGTCGCCCAGTGTGCCTCACACTGGAGCGGAGGAAGGCACTGCTGTGGGCATATAAATGTCCCTGTCGGAGGAAGGCACTGCTGTGGGCACAGAAATGTCCCTGTCGTCCTACCTTGTGGTGATACAGGGTCGAGACGGCAGATTAGGCAGATGAGACCTGGTTTCAACAGCCTGGCTGGAAGCCCAGCATTTCTCCCCAGGACCCTGGGAGCTCCCGGGCGCCAGAGGCTCCCGGGTGGCCGCCTGCCTGCTGAGCTCGCGGAGGGGAAGGCGGAGGCGGAGAGCGTAGCCCAGCAGCCTCATCTTGCAGTGAGCCAGACAGTTTACCCAGTTCTCAGCACAGGGCGGAGCAGCGCCCACTCCCGCCTCCGCAGGGGGCCTGACCCACCCGCAGCCCTCCAGACAGGAGTGCCAATCTCCGATCTCCCTCTCCCCGCAGCTCCTCCTCCCGTGAGTCCACAGTCAAACTGGCAGTTCTGCTTCCGGAAGCATTTCACAGGATGCTTCTCTGCAACCCAATTGATGCAAGGAATTCGTGACGCGGCCTGAAGTCACAGAGCTTGGCTGGCTCCTGAGCAAATGAGAGGGGGGCAACAGCAGGCCCGCAACCTGGCTGTGGGATGGCAGAGGGACAGTTCATAAGGGCAAAAGGCGCCGAGTGGAGTCAGGAGGCTGGAAGGGGAAGCTACACAACTTGGCGTCAATTACAGGCAGCTTGGTCAATTACAGATTCCGTCAGAAGAATCATCAGTTAGGAGCCTCCACAGAAAACCATGTGCCTGGCACCTTCTACAAGAATTTGACCACCCCCGCAACGCGGCCAAGGAGAAACCCTCATCACCCTGAGCGCTGGCTTTCCTCCAGTGCGCTTTCGTTCAGAAGCACCCTCCCAACTTCCCCTGCCCCCTCCAAAACATTCCTTTCCTTTGCTGAATTTGCCTAAGGTTTGGCCACAGCTTGCCTGTCCCAACTCGCAGTTCTCTGGTCTTCCCCGAATAAACCCATTTTTGCTGATAAAATGACTGACTTTTCTTATTTTTAAGGTTACCAATTTTTTGGAGATCAGAAGTGGGATCCAGACGCAACCCCCAACAACTCCAAGGCTGGGGGACACGCAGGTGCCAGTGCCCCGGAAGCCGACTGGGCTCACTGCTTTCTCGCTGACCCGGGTCCTGCATTTCGAGCTCCGCTCTCTTTGTGTGTGAGCTGTCCTGGCTTTATTTAGAATCTATTTTAAGGCTTTAACCTTTCAGAGAGTGCTCACTTGGACTTTGGTCGACTTCTGTTTGGAACCGGGCAGTTCCTGTTGAAACTGCTGTGTAGGACTTTTTCTTTCTGCTCTAGAGACAAACTACTAAGAAATGGGATCCCAGGGCACCTGGGGGGCTCAGTTGGTTGAGCGTCAGATTTTGGCTCAGGTCATGATCTCCCATTCATGGGTTCAAGCCCACGTTGGGCTCTGCTGACAGCTCCGAGCCTGGAGCCTGCTTTGGATTCTGTGTCTCCCTCTCTCTCTGCCCCTCCCCTGCTCATGCTTTGTCTCTCTCTCTCTCTCTTTCTCGAAAGCAAACATTAAAAAAAAAAAAAAGGAAAAAAAAAGAAATGAGATCCCAGGCATCGAAACTGGGGACACCATCCCCCACTTCTAGGACCACCGTTGGTTTTAGATTTAAACACTTTGGTCCCTCCTTGTGCACACTTCTAATTAAATGCATCAACTTAACCAAACGTAATTGAGAATATCAGTGGCCATTATGGGGAACTTTTCATCTCCGCAAACTTAATGCTTCTCAAAGCAAAACTGGACAGCCAGGCTCTAAAATTGTCATAACTGAATGGGATACCTACCTGGACTGGAATTCTGAAGGTTCCAAACATTGTCAGGAATCTAGAACTGCCTCTGCCCACTTTTAAAGAAAAGCCTAGTAAGACCCCTGCCCTCAGATATCCTAATAATTATTTTTTATAAAGTTTATTTACTTTGAGAGAGAGAGAGAGAGAGAGCACACACGTGCGCAAGTGGGGGAGGGGCAGAGAGAATCCCAGGCAGGCTCCACACTGTCAGCGTAGAATCCAACAAGGAGCCTGACCCAGGGCTCAAACTCACAAAATGTGAAGTCATGACCTGAACTGATATCAAGGGTTGGACGCTTAACCGACTAAGCCACTCAGGCTCCCCAGATATCCTAATTATTAGCTTCCCTTTTTTCTCTCTGTAAATGGGAGGGAATGGAACGCCTTGGAGTACTCCTCCACAAAAACACAGGGACCACCATCGACCCACAGGGTAGAGAGCCAACAACCAGACCCCGCGGCACGGGAATATCCCCTCACGGCCTTTCCTGCCACCAACCACCCTGTTAGTTAAGGCCGCTGAAGAAACGATCAGGGGACCCGCTTTAACCATCCTTGCATTCTGGCCAAGGGGGAAACCACAAACATTTATACCAACAGTCAGCACACCTTTGGGGCGGCTCATGACTTTGGGATGTTGGCTACCAGTGAGGCTTCCTTTCCTCGACTGGGAACAGAATCAAAACTGGCTCCCAACTCCCAAATTTATCAGATGCCGCACCTTTGCTGGCAGCTCCGGCTATGATTCAGGCTCCGGGCATTCCAGACGCGACTCCCTGGAGACCAAAGGAAACCACCTTGCTGATATTTCTGCCAAAAATGATGCTCTTAAGGAAACCGATAGCCAAATCTCTGTCACAGTCCAAAGGGGATGTTGTTCCAAGTGATCATTTGGAAAATTTGACAAGAGATACCCAACAATGGGCCCCAGAGAGGGAAAAACAAGATTGGAAATCTATTCATCGTTGGCTCAATAAAAAGAGAGAACTCTGGTTTGGACCAAATTAACAAATTCCCACTACTCACCTCTATACATGCATGAATCCATACTGACAAAAGGATAGAGTTTGTGAACCAATATTGGTGAAGAAATATTAAAACGGGGCTGCAGAAAGGGCCTACTTCACTTACCCACCTGTCCAGAGTGCAATCCCGGGAAACCCGTTCCCACAGATGGATCTTATGCATCCCTCCTTGCCTCACAGACAGAAATATGTTTCGGTCACAATTTGTTTATTTTCTCACCGGCCTGAACCTTTCTCTCACAGACCGGCTACTGCTGCTTCTGTGGTTAAAATTCTGTTCAGAAAGATTATTCCAACCTAGGTAACTCCTCTCAAACTTCATGGAGATGGGGAAACCCATTTTTCTGGTCGGGCAGACTCGACGAGTCTGTGGTGCTTGGCTAGTTTTCGCACATTTCACTGTGCACCCTACCCTCAGTCCTCAGGGTTAGCTGAACACGCTAACGGCACCGTGAAGGTTCAACTGGCAAAATCCGTATAGACCTTCCAAACGCCTTGGCTGAAAGCATTGCCATCGGTCCTTCTAAATCCCAGATCTACCCCCTTTGGAACTTGTAGACTCTCACCCATTAAGGTAGTCACTGGACATCTAATGCACTTGGCCTCTGCCTCCTCTGACCCACAGTTGACAAAACGAGATACATTCCAAAATTTTAAAGGTCTAATTGCTTCTATTAAAAAGAACCATGGGGCGCCTGTGTGGCTCGGTCGGCTGGGCGGCCAACTTCAGCTCAGGTCATAATCTCACGGTCTGTGAGTTCAAGTCCCGCATCGGGCTCTGTGCTGACAGCTCGGAGCCCGGAGCCTGCTTCAGATTCTGTGTCTCCCTCTCTCTCTGCCCTTCCCCTGCTCTCGCTCTATCTCTATGTCTCTCAAAAGTAAATAAACATTTTAAAAAAATTTAAAAAAAAAACAGAACCATGCTTTGGTATGGGGTGCCCGGCTGGCTCAGACAGTGGAATGTCCAACTCTTGATTTTGGTATTGTGAGTTCAAGTCTTGGCTGTAGAGATTAGTTAAAAAATAAAATCTTTAGGGGCACCTGGGTGGCTCAGTCAATTGATCGTCTGACTCTTGTTGGTTTCAGCTCAGGTCACGATCTCACAGTTTGTGAGTTCGAGCCCTGTGACTGGCTCTGTGCTGACAGCATGGAGCCTGCTTGAGATTCTCTCTCTCCCTCTTTCTCTCTGCCCATCCCCCCCACTCATGCTCGCTCTCTCAAAATAAACATTTTTCAAACATGTTTTTAATAAAATCTTTTTAAAAACCTAAAAATAGGGGCACCTCGGTGGCTCAGCCAGTTGAGCATCCGACTTCAGTGCAGGTCATGATCTCGCGGTTCACGAGTTCAAGGCCCACATCGGCTCGCTGCTGTCGGCGAGGAGCCCGTGTCAGATCTCTGTCCCTTTCTCTCTGCCCCTCCCCCGCTTGCGCTCTCTCGAAAAGAAATTAAAACATTTAAAAATTAATTAATTAAAAAATAATAGCAAATAATAAATACATAAATAACGTACAAATTAAAAAAATAGCCGTGCTTTGGTACAGCAATCTTTCCGACACCCATTCCCGGGAGATGAAGACCTTACGCATCACACCCGGCAACCTGGAGAATTCGTCTGTTGGAGGAGACGCCTCCACAAAGCGTCTTCCGACTTGCTGGAAAAGCCCTTCCAAGGTAAGGCTAACCCGCGCTTGTGCCGCCAAACGCCAAGGAATAGACTCCTGGACTCACGTGACTCACCGAGAGACAGCGCCACACCCTGACTGGCCCCTGCGCGCCACCTGTGGCCTGATCCTTGTCGCCGGTGGCTTCTGCTCTCTCTTTCGTGGAAAGAAAATGCTCTCCTCCACATTCCCCCAAGCCCTTGCAAAAGGGGGAACCTCTTCTTTTGTGTACGGCCCTTTTCAGAAACAGCCTCATCACGTTCCCGAGACAAATTCGTTTTTCGCTTGCTTTTTCGAAAGGAGTAAAAGGTTCAGGAGTCACAAAAGTCTTTCATCGGGGCTATGATTTGACTCCGGGTTCTTAGCCAAACTCATGGGCTCTGAATCTGCGAACTTACAGGCTGTCTTATTGGATAACATTTGTTTTTCCAAACAGTTATTTCGAGAGAGTGATACTGTTTTCACGCATCGTTCAAGTTTTGCGGTTTTTGCAAAAAGTTCACTAGCGATTGCGTCCTGCTCAGACCTGCACTGTGTCCTCCCCAGGGTCCTGGGCTACCCTTCCCGCGTGCTCGAGAGGCAATGACAATTCTGCTCTCAGGGCCACTCGGCGGGGACTCCCAGGAAGCACTGTGACTGTGGCTTTGCCTCCCTAGGGAGAACTTTTTTCCCCTAAGTCAGAGTAAGTGCCTATAAATATTTTCAGTTGGCTACTTTCAGACCTATAGTCCTGGTTCAGAACCATTACACGATTTGGAAGTTAGGTTACCTCTGTTTTGTATAAATATTTTAAGTTTTGTGTTTCGCTGCCTGTGAAGATTTTGTAAAAATGATGTACCCAGTCAGGTACATGCTTATGGCCTGGATGAAATAAATGTACTATATATTTTTTAAACTTTGTAATGTTTTATTTATTTTTGAGAGAGAGAGAGACACAGAGTGCGAGCGGAGGAGGGGCAGAGAGAGAGGGGACACAGGATCCAAAGTGAGCTCTGTGCTGACAACAGAGAGCCCGATACGGGGCTCGAACTCATAAACTGCGAGATCACGACTTGAGCTGAAGTTGGACTCTCAACCCACTGAGTCACGCAGGTGCCGCTCAACTCTGGTTTCAAATGGTACGTTCCCGCCCCCTCCCCCCACTCTCCATGAGTTTGAAACAAATCTCAGACATCACGACTTGGCATTCGTAAACGCCTTAGCATTGCCTCTAAAAGATAAAGACTACAAGGGGCGCCTGGGTTGCTCAGTTGGTTGGGTGTCTCAATCCGTTAAGTATCTAGACTCTTCACTTTGGCTCAGGTCACGATCTCGCGGTTTGTAAGTTGAAACTCCGTGTCCCCCGTGTCCCCCGTGTCGGGCTCTGTGCTGACGGCTGGGAGCCTGGAGACTGCTTCGGATTCAGTGTCTCCCTCTCTCTCTGCCCCTCCCCCACTCATGCTCTAGCTCTCTGTCTCTCGAAAATAAACAAACATTTAAAAAAATAATAAATAAATAAATACAGAACTACAAGGGGCACCTGGGTGGCTTAGTCGGTTGAGCATCCGGCTTCAGCGCGGTCATGATCTCACCGCTCGTGGGTTCGAACCCTGGGTCAGGCTCTGCGCTGACGGCTCAGAGCCTAGAGCCTGCTTCCGATTCTGTGTCTCCTCTCTCTGCCCCTTTCCTGCTCCTGCTCTGTCTCTTTCTCTCAAAAATAAACGTCGAATGGGGCGCCTGGGTGGCTCAGTTGGTTAAGCGGCCGACTTCGGCTCAGGTCATTATCTCACAGTCTGTGAGTTCGAGCCCCGCGTCGGGCTCTGTGCTGACAGCTCAGAGCCTGAGCCTGTTTCGGATTCTGTGTCTCCCTCTCTCTCTGCCCTTCCCTTGCTCATGCTCTATCGCTATGTCTCTCAAAAATAAAATAAAAATGTTAAAAAAAAAATTTTTTTTAATAAAAATAAAAAAATAAACGTCGAAAAAAAAACAAAACAGAACTACAAAACAATTATCCCGCCTCAGACAAAACACAAATGCCTTGTATCATTAATACCAAGGGAGCGTTCAAGTTCCTCGATGGTGTTCTGCAAGTTTTGAACTGTATTCACAGAGCGCCAAGAGCTGGAAAGACCCCGGATGCTCGCTGACAGGTGAAGAGAGAAACGCATTGTGGGTAATGGGTGCAGCGGGGCCATGAGAAGCAGCGAGCCCTGCAGGCACAGCAGCGGTGATCCCAGCACAATGTGACGGGCAGGATTACATCCATGTGAGAGTCTAGAAAAGGCAGAAGCTAGAGAGAACAGCGCTATTTATATAGGGGTCGGGGCTGGGTAGGGGCTGACTGAGTGGGGGCCGGAGGGAACTTCTGGGGGGGTGAAGGAAATGTTCTAGGTCACAGTTCTGGTGGTCCTTACGCGGGTGCACGTTTGCTAACTCAGTGAACTGTACCCCTAAAAGAGGTGCATTTTATTACATGTTCATTAAACTTCATCAGATCGATTTTTGAAAACCACGTGGGTGACGCGAGTTGGTTAAGCGTCAGACTTGATTTCGGCTCAGGTCATGGTCTCGCAGTTCATGAGTTCAGTCCCACGTCCGGCTCAGTGCTGACAGTGTGGAGCCTGCTTAGGATTCTCTCTCCCTCTCTCTGCCCCTAGCCCTCCCCACCCGTGCAGGCTCTCTCTGTCAAAATTAAAAAAAAAAAATTAAAATTTTTTTTTCTTTTTAATTTTAGAAAAAGTATAACTGCAATGATCTCACCTTAAAAAAAAAACTAGAAATTCCCTCATATATTTTAAGTTTCAAAGGACTATTCAAGTTCCCCCAAATATTTCATAAATGCTTTAAAGTCTGCACTTGGTTGATTTTCTGCTTCAGTGTAATTTGCACACAGAAAATGTGCATTTGTAACAAGCTTCCTTGGTTACTCAGGTGTAGGTAGTCCCCGGGTGGGCTGACCACGTAATTCAGCCCTGTCCCTGGGACACCTCTGTCAGGGAGACATGGTGGACCTGGAGGCGGACCCTGTCTTCAGGAGGCTGGGCTCTGCCTGCAGGGGGCCGCCTTTAGGGTGGCGCCCCACGGCCAGCAGGGGGCGCGCTCACGCCCTGCCACTCAGCATCAGTTCAGGCCAATCAGGAAAAGCAGCTCCTTGCAAGTCCGCATGGCGTTGCCTACTACTTACCACCCCAGCAGGAGGAAGACGGGTTTCCTCTTGCCCTGGCAACAGCTCAGCCAGTGAGAGACTGTCACAACTCAAAAGGGAGAAGCCACTATCCTTTGAACGCCCAGTTTGCGCCAACAGACTCTATGTTTGTAACAACCTTCTCCTCTATAAAAGAGCTTTCCTCTCTTTTGTTCTCCAGACGTGCCGAGGGCTTTGCTGTAAGCTGCCCCGCCCTGCAATTCCTAAATAAACCCAGTTTTGCTGGTAGAATAACCGGCAGATTCCTTCTTTAAAATTTATTTATTTAGGAGAGAGCGCAAGCAGGGGAGGGGCACAGAGAGGGGGACAGAGGATCCGAAGTGGGCTCTGCGCTGCCAGCAGCAAACTCGATGTGGGGCTCAAACTCTCGAACCCCGAGATCATGACCTGAGCTGCAGTGGGACGCTCAACTGCCTCAGCCATCCAGGTGTCCCTCCGACAGCTTCATTCTTAAGATTAACAGCAGAAAGCAGCTTCTGGCCTGACTGAACCCCGGAAGCTGGTGCGCCGTGGGGCTGCCCAGCTGCTGGGCCCCCTTTCCAGCGGGAGGCTCAACAGCGAGTGAGAGTGCTCTACCCAACCACAGGCTCTCTGAGCTGGAAGAACTGTGCCCCTTTCTAGGGCCTCCACGTCCCAGCAAGGAGGGAGTCAGCACTGTGCATTGTCCTATGGAATGTTCTAGGATGTTAGCTTAATTCCACTGTAAACCCAAAGACAAAGCCCGAGGGGAAAAAAAATTCTAACCCTTTAACAGGCTAAAACTCCAGAACACAGCAATCCCTGCTCTCGAGACATTTCCTGGTAGATCTGTATCTAAGAGCACGCAAACGAAATACCCTGTGGCCCTGACACACCCACGAACAGATGATTCTGGATTATCCAGCCTGGGCAAAGTCTATGCCAAGGGCCGCCTCCATGAGCTAGGCGGTCCCCGGGCAGCTTCTGAAACCCTTAGGAAGTCCTTCCTCTCACAGGCCTGCCATAAATTCCAGTTTTTAAATCCCTCTCCATGCCCCACTGTCCCGGAGTGTAGCCACCAGTCACAGGTCTCTGCGACGCTCTCTATTTTTACATTTGGATACATCTAAATGAATGCAACTAAAAATTCAGTTCCTCCACATCTGGCCACATCCCAAGCACTCGATGGCCGGTGACGAGTGGCTACCACATTGGGCGGGACGGACCTGGTCCCCAAAGTCCTGCTCTCCAACAACCTGTTACACGGCATGTCCTTCGGCCCTTTTTCAGTGACGCCTCTGGGGCTTCTACGAGGGGCCCACCCTGACGCCGTGATTAAGCCTCAGGACCAAATACAATACACAATACACAGCAGTGGCGCCACCTGGCAAGAACACTCTACAAACACTCTACAAACTCTCTTTAGCTCCTGGTCAAGGTCCGAGGCCTGCCCTTGACCAACTCTTCAGCCTCTGAGAGCCTCATTTTTCGCATCTGTAACAGGACACAGCTGGACCGGGGGCCGGGGGAGGGGGGGGGCCCTTCCTGGTCTGACATTCTAGAACTCTTGACTCCAACAAGGAAAAATGTAGTTTGTTAAGTAAAAGTTCATTACCATTAGTTAAAAATAAACCAAAAGGGGCACCTGGGTGGCTCAGTCGGCTAGGCCTCTGGCTCTTGATTTCGGCTAGGTCATGATCTTCTAAGAGGGAGCCCCGTGCTGGGCTCTACGCTGACAGCACAGGGCCTGCTTGGCATCGTCTCTCTCTCCCTCTTTCTCTCAAAATAAATAAATGTTAAAAAAAAAAAAAAGTCGGTTAAGCGGCCGACTTCAGCTCAGGTCATGATCTCACGGTCTGTGAGTTCGAGCCCCGCATCGGGCTCTGTGCTGATGGCTCAGAGCCTGGAGCCTGCTTCAGATTCTGTGTCTCCCTCTCTCTCTGTCTCTCAAAAATAAATAAACTTTAAAAAAAAAAAAAGGAAACAATCAAAGTAGTCAAAGGACAAATGTTCTTCTGAGACTTTAAATGCTGTTTCAGGGCTGGATCAAAGTGGGGAGAGGACAGCACCCCACAGTGGTCTGACTGTCCAAAGTTCAGGCTCTCGAAGGTAAACTGTTCTCTTTGTGAGCTCACTTTCCCTTTGTGAGGTCCCTTTTATAACTGCCCAGCGCTGTGCCAAAGATCGTAATCCCTACGGCCACCCTAAAACAGGCTTCATCATCTCCAATTCACAAAGGAGGAAGCGGGGGCCCAGTGAGGTTAAGGAGCATCCTGAGGCCAAAAGCCACTCGCCTGCAAGAGGCAGGGCTAGGATTTGAATCCGGGCCCCTCAGCCTCTGGAGCCCGTGTCCCACTTTTTGGACAAAAAAGAGCTTCCATTTCCTTACAAGGTGCCAGCCATTCTGCCAAGCACTGGATATACTTGCTTGAACAGTCAGGACAACCCATGAGAAAACACGGACACGGAAAGGTCAGGCAGCTTTCGAAGGGGCAGAGGCTGAATTCGTTTCAGGAACACTACTTAACATGTAGTTAACAAATTACATTTTTCCTCGTTGGACCGCAGGGCTGGTTCTAACCTCGGCCTTCCCCAGCCTTTAGGGCCCCTATCCCTTCAACACCGCCTTCCCGGCCAAGAGCATGCGACCACTCCTAGTTATCTATAGAGTGCTGGAGGTTTTGGCGTCCTTCCCTGCTGGACCGCAGAAGCCAAGGACCCAGTTTTCCACGTCAGCGTCCCTCCGTGGCCCTTTGCTCCTTGCAGGCATCCAGTGAAACCTGTTAAATTCATGGGCTTGGCTCCTAGGGCAGGAGGCTCCTCTTTCAACATGGGGTGTCAGCTCAGATGTCCTTAAAGGGCTCCCCTCCCTTGTATGTCCACTCTCCAGTGTTCTGGGGTTTCTCTGGGCCAAGCCCTTGTGACCACGGCCCTCATCACGGCCCCACCCCCGTTCCCTTCGGCAGTCATGCTGGGCACCTGAGGCTCACCTCGGCCAGGCATCCTGCCCACCTGTCCCAAGGCTACTCAGAGACAACACGCGATTGTGAATATACCAGAGCAGCCCTGTGCACACCACGGGTAACAAAAAGCACACACACACACACACACGCCCATGCACACAAGGAACCGTCTAAAACTATCCAAGAACCATTAACTGTTAGAAGCTGGTTTAAGAAAAGGTAACAGGTGTAGACTGGCTATTATCATCCCCGTGAAGTAAATAAAAGCCTGGCCTCCCACGTGTAGACTGAAATCAGTATCTTCTTTTGGGGGTGAGCGCAGTGGAAAGAACACGGGTCTGGGGACAGAAGATCTGGCAGGGACTGCCGTCAGGCTCTTGTGGCTGGATGACCTTACAGAGACATTGGGCCTCCCAGAACCTCGGTTTCCTTCCTCTCTTCACAGGGGTGAGACCCCCGCGTCCTCCCTCCAGGGGAAGTTGGGCAAACTGAATGAGATGGGAGATACGCAAGCCCTTTGCAAACAACGACTGCCAAGGTCACCTGGCCAATAGGAGGCAGAGCCTGATCCAAGGCCCTGACTCCAGGCCTGTCTGTTTCCCAAAGTCAGTTGCTTCTATTATGTCTTGCCCAGGAACTTAGAGTTGATGGGGCCATGACTGCCACACGGCCAATAACAAAGGGAACAGAGCAAGGTTCCCCTTAAAGATCTCCTCTCCCTAGGAAAACTCAAAACTGACCTTGAGGTTAGGAAAGGCTTCTGATGGAATCAGAAGTAGGGGTGGAGTCAAGGCACCCCAAGGATCCAGCACTTACTACACACCGGTCATAGCATTTTGCAGGGAGATGTCGACATCCACAGAAACCAACCTGGTGGCTGGGACCCAAGGTCAGTGTGACGCCCCACCTCCAAATCTGAGGAACCCGCCCCAAACCAGGAAGCAGCTCATTCTTAGTGGTGTGGCAGACAGAATAGGCTCGGCTGCAGGCCCCAGCCCTAGTGAGGCCTTCGCAGACTTCTTGCTCTCACTCAGCTCACGCTCAAATACCAGCGTGCCTGCTTCCGATTCTGTCCAAGGGAATGAGGAGTAACCTTGAGGCTGCCCTCCCGGCTCCAGCGGGAAATGAGCCAGCTCACGATCTCCGGCTTCTTCTGGGGGCTTCTATCTACCCGGGGCCCGTGGAGGAAGGCAGGGGTGGTCCGCCGCGAAGAACAACCCGTTGCCCCCATTGTGTAAGATGCTTCCAGGCTCAAGGGAGCAGTTAACCGTTAGAGGGGAAGAGTATTTTCTGCTCCTCCGTTAGCACAGGCTCCCCGAAAAAGCCGAGGCAGGCAGGAAAGGGACTGTATCTCTGCAGCCTCCGCCCACTCGGGTACCCACCGAGGGGCTCGCCCGGCAAGCTCGTAATCTGCGCCCCACCTCTCGCGGGATCCGGCAGGCGGTGCACCACCGCCCAGAGAACGCCCTCGGATTAGGGGGCTCAGCGCGACCCAGACAGGGGCTCCGGCGCGCTGGGGCACCGGGCGGGGCGGGGCGGAGCGCCAAGGATGCGCATGGACCCCGCCCGGGGACGCCGCCGCGCCGATTCCTCCCGCAAACGGCCTGCGTGGCCGCGGCGCCGTCCCCGGGATGCACCGCAGGCCGCCGGCGCTGCGGGCTTTGAGGCGCATCCCGGCCTCTGCAGGAGGGCGGCGAGCCGGAGAAGCCGGGCCCGGCTGGGGGGCTGGGGCGGGGGGCAGGGCGGGCCGGGGCGGGCCGGGGAGGCCCGGGCGCTGACTCGCGCCCTGGCCGCCCGCCGCTCCACGCGCCCCGCTTACCGGCAGATCTGGATGGCGGACGGGGTCTCCGCGGCGGGGCCCGACATGCTGGCGGCGTCGGCGAACGGCTGAAGGAGAGCGCAGGTGTCTGGCAGGCCTGGCGCGGAATGAATGAGCCCGGGCGGCGCCATGGAGGGGGAGGGTGGAGGCGGGGCCTGCGCGGCGGAGGGGCGGGACCTATGCGTCGGCGGCGAATCGAACGTGGTCTCCTGCGCAGACCTCGCCCCCGTGCGCCCCGCCCCCAGGCGCCCCGCCCCTAGGGCCGCCGCCGGCTTCCCCGGCGTCCGGTTCTGGCGGCGGTGGGGCGCGGTGGGGCGCCGCTTCCAGAAGGTTCGGCGACTGTTGGGCGGTGCCGAGCGCGACAGCCGCGTGGAGCAGCCTCGCCCCGCGCCGCGCGTGTCCGTGGTGGGGCGTCCCGGCAGCCGACGCCGGGCAGTTGCGGATACAGCGCCCAGCGAGGTGGGCGAGCCCGGGCGCGGAGGAAGGCCTGCGGGGCAGGAAGGCCTGCGGGGGTCCGCGTCCGGGACTCGCCCTCTCGAATCAGCCCTGACGGGAAATTGAAGGCGGTCCCCCCCCCCGCCCCCCGCCATACGAGCGTTTCTGGCGGAGCTGCTGTGTATTGTGCTGGGAGGCACGTGGGGGCGCGGAACCGGGAGTCAAGAGCCTGCGAGCTGGGCTGCAGACTAGCAAGGAAAGACCCCGGTGGCCTACACCGCCTGCTGCAGACGGGATCTGCCTACACGGTCCGCTGCAGACCGCCTCGGGCTTCGTCTAGAACTTACTGGAAGCCCAGAGCTTTTGCTTGGGGGTGTGCGTGCGGCAGTAGGGAGCCCTAAGGATGCCGATCTGTTCTGTCGCACAGCCTAGGTCAGGTCCGGGTCTCGAAATAGGCTTAAACAAAGCCAAAGAGGGGAAAGATGATTACCTCTGTGTGCCAGAATTGCAGAGAACTTTTTATTCCCTATAAAATTTGCCTTTTCCACATTCGTTACCGTGAACACAAATTGCTTTTGTAGTCAGATTTTTAAAAATCTGATAAAACCCACAAAACACAAGCTCTTCAGTGAGATCGAAAAACCCGTTTATACTAAACTAAATAGCTCTGAAGGAATCCTGCCTCATCCTGGTCACTCCTGCATGGAGGCAAGCCTAGCTCATGTCTAAGTTCTTGGAACAGAGAGGGCAGCCCAGATCACATCTGTGATTGTAAAATCATTGCATTAGAAATTTTGTTTTCTAGCGTGAGTTAAATCGATGCAAGCACCAAGGGTCACCAAGCCTATTTAACCACCACCTCGTCCCAGGATGGGTCCCAGAGGGGGTAGATTTCTTAGGACGGGACCCAGGAGCAATAAGCCAGCTTTGGAGCCTTGGGCAAGGGGTGATACTTACCTGACCTTCCCCAGGAGAAACGAGGTAATGAGTGTAAGAGGCCTAGCACCTTAATAATAGAGGGGCCTGCCTTCCTCTTTGTTCTCACCTTTCCTACTCAAACGTCCCGTGTCTCTTAACAGCCTACCCGGATGGTCAATGCCATGGCCCAAGTCTTTACTGAGGCCCCGCCCTCTTTGTATAGGTGGGAGCGTTCCCGTGAAGTTGGATAACCTTTTGTTCCTCAAAAATCTCAAAAAATCTGATGTGGAGACGTAATCTCCATCATAATCTGGGACACAACGTGGTTGTGGCCACTTGCTCAACCTTATTCCTAGCCTAGGGAGTGGGCCGGATGGTTCGGGCTTAAACAGACGGGTCCCTCCCAGAGGGAGACAAAAAACACATCTGGGGCAACGTCTGTACCTTCGGGAAAAGGTGTGAGTAAGCTTTGGCCCCAAGGCGAAATCTGTCTACACTCTCCGTGTGACAGTGTGACAGCCCTTCCGGGAGCAGAGGGAGCCAGGAACACGACGGTTCAGCCCAGATGCTACTGCGTCCTGGTTCTGTAGAGAAAATGGCGCCCCAGGATTAACCACTTGTTTGTCATTGCCCGTGTGTATGCTGTTTGTTTTGCCCAGTGTTCAAGGTCAGCGGTGGGGAGGGGGGCATTCGCTTAGCGAAGCCATTGCCCCTTATCTTCCCTGCAGCCTGGTGGGTTTACCACGGTCTCTCACCTCAGAGTCGCCCTCCTTCCCACGTCAGGTTTTTTCCCTATTTTCTCCTCAGGCTGCTGAGCCATTGCTGTCCCTGTCTTTCGGCAAAACTTCTCAGAAAACCCGTCTATATATACACCTTCTGTGGTCCGCCCCCCTCCCGTTCTCTTCTGCACCCATTCCGTCCCTGGGTTTTGTCTCTACAGCTCAGTTTATCACTGAGGAATTATCACTAATTCCTTCCCAAGTTGCTAAATCCAGTAATCCCTTGTCAGAAGTCATCTCTCTCGGAACGCGAACTCCTTGCCTTCCAAGACACCCCACACGGCTACTTTTCTGGCCGCTTCGCTGGGCCTGCTCGGCTGGTGCTGCCACGTGGGATGCCCAGAGCTCTCCCCTGAATTCCAGACCCTCGCCGTTCTCGTGCCTGGACCTCCTGTCCCCCCAGTGGGGTTCTGGGCATCTCCTGCTCTGCATGAAATTGCTTCTCCCGGTCTTCCCCATTACAGTTTCTTCTTCCTAATTGCTCAAGCTAACAACTAGGGAGTCTCCTGTGACTCATTTCTCTCCCGTCCCCCATCCAACCCACCCGCAAATCCTGCCAGATCTGCATCCCAAGTAAGTCTAGGGGCACCTAGGGGGGGCTCAGTTGGTTAAGCATCCGACTTTGGCTGGTCATGATCTCATGGTTTCTGAGTTCGAGCCCCGCCTCGGGCTCTGTGCTGACGGCTCAGAGCCTGGAGCCTGCTTCAGATTCTGTGTCTCCCCTCCCCTGCTCATGCTCTGTCTCTCTCTCCTTCAAAAATTAATAAACATTAAAAAAAATTAAAACAAAGTCTAGGATGTGCCCTGTCTCCCTGTAGCATTCAAGTGTCCGTCCACGCTTCCATCCAGATGGCCTCATGTCCACTCTCCCGGTGCTTGCATGGTCCCCGCCACTGTGACCCCTCAAACGGTCCTTAACTACCCCCGACCCCCCTTTCCTCAGGCACCCCCAAGGCTCAGCCCTCACTTCCTTGGGTCTTTACTAAAATATCACCTATAAATAAGGCCTTCCCTGGCCACCTGTCTAAAACTGAGTTCCTCAGCAGTCCCTACCCTCTCCCTGGCTTAATTCCCCCCTCAGCTCTTACTGCCACTGAACCTATATTTACTCATCTGTATATTGTGTCTCCCCCAACATGTCCTGTGAGGGCAGGATTTTTTATTTTTTTTTATTTTTTTATTTTTTTACTATTTTCTTTTTCATTGCTAAGAGTGCTTAGCACATAACAGGTGCTCAGGAAATATCTGACAGATGATTGACTTGGCGCTTACCAACAGCAACAAGTTGAAACACCTCAGGTATTTAATTCATTCTATTTAATTTCCCCACTCTTTCTTTGGACTAGAAACAGTACCCACAAATTGTCATTAAAAAAAAAAAACTTACAGGGGCGCCTGGGTGGCTCAGTCAGTTAAGTGTCTGACTTTGGCTCAGGTCATGATCTCACAGCTTGTGAGTTCAAGCCCCCCATCGGGCTCTGCGCTGACAGCTCAGAGCCTGGAGCCTGCTTCGGATTCTGTGTCTCCCTCTCTTTCTGCCCCTCCCCCACTTGGGCTCTGTCTGTCTGTCTGTCTGTCTCTCTCTCTCAAAAATAAACACTAAAAAAATTTTTAATAAAAAAATTTTAAAAACCTTACATATATTATTTAAATAATTCTGCAAATTTTTATGGAAAGATATCTTGGAAACTATTGACACTGGTACCTTTTGGGGAAAAGGGGTTAGGCCTTTGCTTTTCATTTATATATTTTCGGATTGTTACCGTCTAACCTCTCGACTGTTTTATTATTTTTTTCTAGCCAATATGGAGTATTGAATATGAAGCAATAGGGACTCTCCCACACTGATGGTGGAAACATGAGTTAGGCAGACTCTTTGGAGAATAAGCAAAAATAATTGCTAAAGCTCGAAACTGCTGTAGCCTTTGACCCAGAAATTCTGCTACTGGGTATATATCCAGTATATTGAGCCTGAGGTCACCCAGATGGGCTTCAAAGAGGATTCGCAGCAGCACTGTTTGCGATAACCCCAAACTGGAACTCAGACGCCCATCGGCAATACGCCAGATCGGTAATTGCAGTACACTCATCAGAGCCATACCGAAGAGCCATGAAAACCCACGAACCTCGGTTACACACGGGGAATCACAATATTGAGGAAAAGAAGGAAGGTCCAAAAGAACGTATAGCATCAAGCCACGCATACAAACAGCAAACACTCTATTTGTGCCTTCCCGAAAGGGTAAGTGTGGGCTCCGATGTGGAGAAAAGGGAAGTCTTTTACACTGTTAGTAGAAATGCAAGTGGAAAACAAGATGGCGGTTCCTCAAGAAATTAAAAATAGAACTACCGTATAACCCAGCAATCCCGCTTCTGGGTATGTACCCAAAGGAAATGAAACCATTATCTCGAGAAGATATCTGTGCTCCGTGTCCATTGTAGCATTATTCATAATAGCCAAGACACAGAAACAGCCTAAGTGTCCATCAGTGGGTGAAGAGGACCAAGGAAATTCAATATGTGTAAGTTATATATTATAATTTTATACATGCACACACACGGTGGGATATTATTCAGCCTTTAAAAAGAAGGAAATCTTGCCATTTGCAACGACATAGAGGAAGCTGGAGGGCATTGTGCTAAGTGAAATAAACCAGAAAGAAAAATACAAATGCCACACAGTAGGACTCGTACGTAGAATCCTTTTAAAAAAACGTTGAACTCCTAGAAACAGAGAGGAGACAAGTGGTCGCCAGGGCTGAGGGTTAGGGGAAGTAGGAAGAGGTTGGTAAAATGGTACAAGCTTTTATCTATGAGATGTATAAAGTCTCATTATCTAATGCATAACACGATGACTGTGGTCGAGACACTGTGTTGTATCACTGGAATTTGCTAAGAATAAATAAACAACTCTGTTAGGAAGCTATAAGCAGGTGGTGAAAGTGTCGTCACCAGGGAGGGTCACATGGAATGGGGTGAGTGGGGGGCGGTATTCCTGTTTCTTCTCCTGACCTGGGTGATGGTGTACAGGGTCATTATTTTTTATACCATAAATGTAAGCTTTATGCTTTGTTTTTAAAGTCGATTTATTTATTTTGAGAGAGAGACGGCACTAGTTGGGGAGAGGCAGAGAGAGAGAATCCCAAGCAGGCTCCGCACAGCCAGCGCAGAGCCTGATGTGGGGCTTGATCACAGGAACCATGGGATCATGACCTGAGCCAAAATCAAGAGTCGGACGCTTGGCCAACTGAGCCACCCAGGCGCCCCTAAATACCATTTCTTAAACTGCAGATTTGGCTCTTGTGTAAGCTTGAATTTATCACTCAGAGCTATGAAAGAGAAAAGGCCAAAAAAAAAAAAACAAAAACAAAACACAGGGCATGTGCCGCCAAAACTGCTCGTGTGTCGATAAGCACCATTCACCTGGAAGCGGGGGAGGCAGAGGCAAGGTCACAACAGGCTGGCAGCTGACTATAGATCCCCAGAGACGGGCTCCCAGGAAGTGCACTCAGCACCAAACATCACTTCTCCACATGGGAGAACAGGGCCTCTGAGTAAACTCGGAGACCTTTCTGGAAGCCTTTGTCCAGAAGTCACAATGGGCTCACCCTTGGGGAGCCTCAACAGACTGGCAGAGTCAAGAGACTTTCTGAGACTGGGACGGAGACGAGCTGCAGATGGAGGAGGGAGGCTGATCGAGAGAGAGAAACGCAGGCTTATGAGCAGGGGCACCAGGCCCTGCCGCGTGAGCCTCGCGGTGCGGCCTCGCGTTGGCTCCTGACTCATCACTGCCTTGGCTCTCTTATTAGGAGACACAGGGGAAGGGTGGTGCTGCCCATTGGTTCCTGGAAGGAGGAAATGAGATGATATCATGAGGCACTTAGAACAGTACGTGCTGCAGAGAAAGGTCAGGTAAGCTTTCGTGGACCAGCTGGTGAGGCCGAGTTGCTCTGAGGTCCTGGGGGCTTTGGGGATGATTAGACCACATGGGATTCCGTCCGCCTTGGGCCGGAGCACTCTAACTGGGGTCCAAGAAGAAGACCCCAGTCAGTTCAAGCAGCCGTCAGTACAAGAAAAAGACACCGCAGGGTTCTCCAGAGCTCACCATGTCCTCCTGGGCGTCAGGCACCAGATGCAGCCTGGAAGGGGCCATCGGGCCCCTCTGGGCCCTCTGTCTTCTTCCAATGTCAATAATATTTAGCCGTGGTTTTTTTTTTTTTTTTACGTGTTTATTTATTTTTGAGAAAGAAAGCACAAGCGGGAGAGGGGCAGAGGATAGGAAGCGGGGCTGGAACTCACAAACCTCTAGATCATGACCTGAGCCGAAGTCGGACGCTCAACCGACTTAGCCACTCAGGTGCCCCAATATTTAGCAGTTTTACTAAAGATTTGTTTTTCCTCCTGAGAGATGCTGGACACTGCATGATTATAGCAACTTGTCTAAATTCAGTAGCATCTTGTCTACTGACTTGAGCGGTCGAGCCCCTCCGTCCGTGGCCGGCGGGAAACCTACCAATGCTGAAGCGTGGCCTTCATCTCAGGGAGGACTGCAGAGGCTGCTGAGGGACCTCCCTGGTCCCCGCCCCACCCCTAACGCCTGTAACATCAAGCCCTGGGTCTCCGACCCAACTGTGAGCCGCTCTGAGGAAACCCAGACCTTCTTCCCCCTCCTGTCTGAAAGCAGGACCCACAATCCGAGAGGGCAGGCCGAGAACAAACGGGTCATTATGCGGAGAAGAAAAACACCCACGGGTTCAGAACAGACAGAGAGTCACTTTCCAGGTGAAGCATTTAGAAATCACCTCTTCCACTCCAAGTAGGTCAGACTGTAAATCTAGAATTATAGCCTTGCCCGGTGCCTGCACCTCAATGCGCTGCTGAGCCGCGATCTTCAAAGCGCCTTTAGAGGGGAGAGCTCCCTTGCTTTGTGACTTTGTGAGCCTGGCGGCCCCTGGGCGCTGCATCTGAAGCTCTGTGGCTCCACCTAGAGGCCGAGCCCCCAAATCGCGGCACCCTTCCCTGGCCCCGGCCTGGGCTCCACCCGCCTTCGGGTCTCGCTAAAAATCAAACTAAACTTCCCCTTACTAAAACTTATACCGGGAACCGTGTGATTACAAAAAAAGCCACTCAGAGTGAGGGGAAATTCTATTTTTTCCCCACATGCGTGTAATAAAAAACTGGGGTCTAATTACGGTTTCTCAAAGGCCCTGGAGGAAAAACGATGCTGGTTTCATGCATCAGGTAATTGCTGTTTGAGGAGTCAAAGAGCCCTAATTTGCTAGAGCTGCTTAAATCGGGTCCCACATGAAGAACCGCGGCTCGCAGCCCCACCCCCCTGTTCTCTGCCTGTGCGCGGGCTCCCCGGAGAAGGGACTGCTTTGTAACCCAACCCTTGCCTGGCGAGAGATTTGGGCGACCCCTGCAAATGCTCACCTAAATGTCCGGGTCACTGAGGGAACAGAACCGCTTTTGTTCCTCAGCGGGACGGTAACGCAAGTTGGATTTGGTATTCGTGTCCTTAAGGGGGTTCACGTCATCATTGGTCTTGGGAAGGCTAACTAGTTGGGTGAAGGGGTTAGAAGGAAGGGATCCAGGGGCGCCTGGGGGGCTCAGTGGGTTGAGCGTCCAACTTCGGCTCAGGTCATGCGCTCGCAGTCATGGGTTCGAGCCCCGCGTCGGGCTCTGTGCTGACAGCTCAGAGCCTGGAGCCTGCTTCGGATTCTGTGTCTCCCTCTCTCTCTGTCCCTCCCCTGTCTGTGTTCTGTCTCTCAAAAGATAAAATAAAATGTTAAAAAAAATCTTAAAAGGAAGGGATCCAGAGCCTTGCAGCAAGGGACCCACCTTCAGGCACCTCCGAGCTGTGTGGCTTCAGGTAAGTTCCTTGGCCCCTCTGTGCTTCAGTGCAGTCATCTACAAAATGAAGATGACAGTACACACCTTGTAGGGTTTGTATGAGGGTATCGATGAGTTAATACATGAAAATCGTTGAGAGCAGTGCCTGCTGCATACGGAGAGCTCAGTAAATGAGAGCTGACAGTGTGACTAGTTAACGAAGATTATTCTCATGCGCCCGACAAATCTTTATTGAGCATTTTATACATGCCGGGCCATGTACTGGGTACTACCATCATACCTACGATACCACACAGTACAGAAACCATCTAGATATTTTTTTTTAAGTTTATTTATTTATTTTGAGAGAGCGTGTGCACAAACAGGGGAGGGGCAGAGAGAGAGAGGGAGAGAGAATCCCAAGCAGGCTCCATGCTGGCAGCACAGAAGCCCGATGCAGGGCTCAAACTCACAAACGGTGAGATCATGATCTGAGCCGAGATGAAGAGTCGGACGGTTAACCAACTGAGCCACCCAGGCGCCCCGACACCATCTAGATATTTATTCATAAAGCATACGTGCAGAAAAATGCACAATCATAATCACACAGTTGACTATCATAAAATAAATACACCCATGAGCCCCCCAGACCGCGAACGAGAACATCGCCAGCACCCCGGAAGGCTCCCGCCTGTGCTCCCCCAGAAATGGCGCCCCTCCCTGGTAAAGACGATCGCCATGTACAACATCCGGGTGACAGGTGGCCACGCCTGCTGCTGGGGGCAGTGGTCTGCTTGCTATTGTCACCATATAGTGTCCGTCGCACGAGCGTAAGCCTTCTTTACATTTCCAACCCAGAGTTCCCAAAAGCGGTGTCCTCGCTCCTCACTCTTTCTAGACCACCATTCTCTGGCTCTCAAGTCCTCTGAGCACGCCGGCCATCGCTGCCATGGCCAAGGAGAGGCCATGGCCCCGCGTTCCTTGACGACCGAACTCGGCCGCTTCCCCGCTGTTTGTTTTTCTACGGTCCATCTACCTTCTGCTCTTTTTTCCCTCTTTTCCCACCTTCTTTCAGGTTATGGTTTTTTTTATGATTCCACGTCCTCTCCACCTTGGGCCTTCTTAACTGTCCCTGTTCCCAGTGCGTGCTCCGTGGACCCCTGGCGGTCCCGAGAACTTTCAGGGGATAAAAGCTCTTTTACAATTCCTCCAAAATATTCTTTGCCCTTTCCAGTCTCATTGTCTAACAAACATACAGGGTTTTTCCAGAAGCTTCCTGATGTGTGACGAGACTACACCACGAAGTCAGTCAGTATTTGGAAGATCGGCATAACTCAAGGAACCGATATTGTTCAGATGACCAAGGCACGATGTTGCATAATCACATGTGGGTAAAAGACCCATTCAAAATGCCAGATAGGGGCACCCGGCTGGCTCAGTGGATGGAGCATGCGAATCCTGATCTCGGAGTCATGAGTTCGAGCCCCGCATTGTACATAAAGCTTACTTTTTAAAAAAGTGCCAGATAGGGGTGCCTGGGTGGCTCAGTCGGTTGAGCACCCAACTTCAGCTCAGGTCATGCTCTCACGGTTCGTGGGTTCGAGCCCCGCGTCAGGCTCTGTGCTGACAGCTCGGAGCCTGGAGCCTGTTTCGGATTCCGTGTCTCTCTCTCTCTGCCCCTCCCCAGCTTGCGCTTTATCCTGGTCTCTGTCTCTCTCAAAAATAAATAGACATTGAAAAATATTTTTAATATTTTTAATAAATAAATTAACAAGTGCCAGAGAGATCAATGGAATTTAAGGAAACAGAGCAAGAATAAGCAGTACATCGATATGGTTTTGAACTCTGCATTGCAGCTGACCTAGAAGGAGTTAGCCCTTGTTGGGTTTTGATGTAGTCGCAAAGGAAAGTATCCGCAAGTTTCTGAAAAGACTATTAAAACATTAAAATACCCCTCCTGTGGGGCAAGTCGGTTGAGGGTCCGACTTCGGCTCAGGCGGTCCGTGGCGATCTCGTGGCCTGTGGGTTCGAGCCCCACACCAGGCTCGCTGCTGTCAGCCTGTCAGCAGGGAGCTCACTTCAGATTGTCTGTCCCCCTCTCTCTGCCCCTCCCTTGGTTGCGCTCTCCCCAAAATAAATAAATATGGAAAAAATATTTAAATACTTCTCCTTTTTCCAACGATATATATATTTTTTTAACGTTTTTATTTTATTTTTGAGAGACATAGAGACAGAGCGTGAGCAAGGGAAGGGCAGAGAGGGAGGGAGATACAGAATCTGAAGCAGGCTCCAGGCTCTGAGCCGTCAGCACCGAGCCCGACACGGGGCTCGAACTCACGAATCACGAGATCATGACCTGAGCTGAAGTCGGACGCTCAACCGACTGAGCCACCCAGGCGCCCCTCCAACGATGTATTTATGTGTGTTTTCATATACTTCCACGGAAACAACACATCACAGCACACTGAATGCAGGAGATAGGAGAATCTAGCTGTGCTAGTAACACAGACAGCAAAGAGATTTGCAAAGCTATGAAACAATGCCGCTCTTATCTCCAAATTGTTTTGTTTTGGAAAATGTATTTCTTATTGAAAAGATGTACACGCTAACATATAATGCATGTATTGTTGGTTTTAGTGAATTAACACAGAAAGTTTTAAAATTTCTTTTTCATCTCTACTAGAGTAAAACTCAATAGATAGGATCTACATGAAGTTGATTTTATTTTATTATTTTTAATTTTTTTTAATGTTTATTCATTTTTGAGAGAGAGAGACGTAGTGCAAGCAGGGGAGGGGCAGAGAGAGAGGGAGACAGAGAATCTATAACAGGCTCCAGGCTGTGAGCTGTCAGCACAGAGCCCGACGCGGTGCTCGAACTCACGAATCACGAGATCATGACCTGAGCCGAAGTCGCATGCTTAACCGACTGAGCCCCCCAGGCGCCCCTGAAGTTGATTTTAAAACGTCTTCCAGCAATGGTTACAGCTAACAATACACCAAGTGGATGAACTTCCCAGGACTTCCATAACAAAGTACCACAAACAGAATGGCTTCAAACAATAGAAATGTATTTTCTCACAGTTCTGCACCCAGAAGTCCCAAATCGAAACAACAGCAGGGCCACACCCCCTCTAAAGGCCGCAGGGAAGACTCCTTCCTTGGCTCTTCTCGCTTCTGGTGGCCCCGGGGGGTTCCTTGGCTTGAAGCTGCATCACCCCAATCTCTGGGAGCCACCTTGTCTCTGTGTCCCTATTGTCCTCTTCTCTCTCTCTCTCTCTCTCTCTCTTTATTTTTTCCCCTTTAAGCAGGCTTCGCGTCCAGCATGGAGCCCAACACGGGGCTTGAACTCACAACTCTGAGATCAAGACCTGAGCTGAGATCAAGAGTTGGAGGCTTAACCAACTAAGCCACCCAGGTGCCCCTGTCCTCTCCTCTTCTTATAAGGGGACCAATCCTTGGATTAAATTTTTTTTAATGTTTGTTTATTTTGAGAGAGAGACAGAGCATCAGCAGGAGAGGGGCAGAGAGAGGGAGACACAGAATCCGAAGCAGGGTCCAGGCTCTGAGCTGTCAGCACAGAGCCCGATGTGGAGCTCAAACTCATGAGCTGTGAGATCATGACCTGAGCCGAAGTCAGATGCTCAACTGACTGAGCCACCCAGGGGCCGCGGGCCCCCCCAATCCTTGGATTTAGAGCCCATTTTAATCCAGTGTGACATCGTCTTCACTTAATTCTGTCAGCAAAGATCCTAGTTCCAAATAAGGTCACATTCTGAGGTTCCAGGTAGATGTGAATTTTTAGGGGGACACTACTGACCCCACTGTAACTGGTATATTACTGGAAATGAATGCCCTTAAACAGTGTGATATATCAGGAAGTAAAGTGATGGGGGGGGACTAGAAACGATGGAAGGTGGAACTGGTGCGGGACGCGAGCCCCTCAGGACCCCGCCCGCCTCCCCTCTTGGCCACGAGGCTAATAACTAGGGTTAAGTCATTACAGAGCCTAGCCGAGCAGTGCTGGGCCTGGTGACAGAGGGCAGGTCCTGGAGAGAACACCCAGGACCGGATTGGGAGGAGGCTCAAAGAGAGGGGAAAATCGAGCTGGCTGAGGGAGCGTGCATCGCTCTGCGAGCATCATCCCAGTACACCGGCTGTATCACGCTGGCATTTGCCCCTTGAGATGGTGCGGTCGCATGGCGAAGGTGGCTCTTGGTGGCATGATGAGGTAATGGCCCACTCTAAGGGAGGCCCGCGTGCCTACAAGGCTCGGAGAAGGGGCCATGCTACCATGGACGTGCCGTGTGAGGCTGGACAAGCCCCGGATGAGGAGGCTACTTGGGAGTACCTGGAGGACGCGCACTGATCAGGTCAGTAAGGAAGGCGTGGCGAAGGCTCACCAGCGTCACGGAGAAGCGGCGCGGCGGACAACAGCAGAAGATACCGTTCCAGGAGCAGGACCAGGGTCGTCCCGAGTGACGGACTCCGAAACAGCAGAGGCCACGTGGCCACACTTAACGGTCAGGAGCCGGGAGAGCAGAATGGTTGCAATGAGCGGCGGAGGCAGCCAGGGAGGCCTGAGCCCTGGCAAGTTACGGTGATGGCCATGAAAACAGCGTCCGGGGGCCAAACAGAGAGACGGCCAACACGGGCACGGCTCGGTCTGTATAATTAGAGGAAATAACGAATGCTTACCGGGGCCTACAGCAAAAAGTAATCATTTCTTGTCTGCCTTCCATGACCTGAGACAGTTTTTAGATCTGGAACCCACTGACCGAAGAAGGCTGGGCCCCCGGGACCTCGCAACACGAAGTACGTGTATATAGTAATGATTCCTCCCAGATTTCCACCAAGGAACCAATGGGCTTATGTGGCTAACTACACAAGGGGAGGTAGAGCGTGTGATGCCTCCTGGCCCACTGGACACAGAGTCCAAGTTCATGAGGATCCTGGAAGGCCCAGAGTCATCACACACCGCCTTTGAGTGGGAAAATCATGGAGGCCAGGTCACCGCTGGAGCCCTTCCTGGTCCCGCCTGGCTCACGGCGGGTCCACTGAGTATGTGAACACTGTGGTCATTCTCTGGTCCCCCAAAGCATAGTTGGCATACAGAAACTCGCTATTTGGCTCAACCCCCACATTAACTCTGTGGTCTGTGGGGTAGGACCTAGCACAGAGGGGAAGGTCAGGTGTAAAGCTCTAAATCAGAAACTTCCTGGGCTTTAGGGAATTGCATTCTACTCTATGGGGGAGCAGTATCATCACACATGGGTTATGAGAACACAGACTGGTGAGGGGCGCCGAGGTGGCTTGGTCGGTTCATTGTCCGACTTGGCTCCTGTCTTAATCTCTTGGTTCATGAGTTTGAGCCCCACATCGGGCTCGTTGCTGTCCGCACGGAACCCACTTCAGATCTCTGTCCCCCCCGCCCCCCGCTCCTCCCCTGATCCCACGCTTTCCCTCTCAAAAATAAATAAACATTTAAAAAGAGAGAGAAAAAGAATATAGGATGGTGAGGGGCACCTGGGTGGCTCAGTCGGTTAAGCGTCTGACTCTTGGTTTCAGCTCAGGTCATGATCTCACGGTCGTGGGTTCCAGCCCCACATCGGGCACGTGAGTTCTCTGACAGTGGAGCCTCCTTGGGATTCTCCCTCCCTCCCTCTCTCTCTCTGCCCCTCCTGCTCGTGCTCTGTCTCTCTCAAAGATACATGAACATTTAAAAAAAAAAAAGATGAGTGAAAGCATAGTGGGAAAATATCTGTCCCTTAATTTAACCTCCTCCCACGCCGTTCTTTGTTTAGAAGTGAAACCCTACCACACGTGTGTGTCTGCACGCATCATTTTCTCAAGTAGACTGTTAATTTTGGAATAGAAGGATAGTTAGCATCTGTTAACAGTATGTATACTAATAAGTTACCAAAGTTATTAAATTATTAACAAATTATTTCTTTTTTTTTTTAAGTTTATTTGAGAGAAAGAGAGCACGTACAAGTCAGGGCAGAGGGGGGGGTGCGGTCAGAGAGAGAGGAGAGAGAGAATCCCAAGCAGGCTCTGCACTGTCAGCGAGGAGCCTGATGCTGGTTTTGAACTCACGAACCACGAGATCATGACCTGAGTTGGATGCCTAACCGACCGAGCTACCCAGGCGTCCCTTTAATTATTTTTTTAAAGTGCAAATCTCTGAGAAAATTGGGCGGCCACGTGGAAAAAAATGAGACTGAACGACTTTCTCACCAAACACGCACACAAAGTCACAGCGGATTGAAGACCTAAATGTGAGACCTAACTCCATAAAACTCCTTGAAGAAAACACAGGCAGTAATCTCTCTGACATGAGTCATAACACCTTTCTAGACATGTCTCCTCAGGCCAGGGAAACAAAAGCAAAGTTAAACTATTGGGATTACATCAAAGTAGAAAGCTTTTGCTCAGCTAAGGAAACGATCGACAGAACGATAAGGAAATATACTAGACGGGAAAAGATATTTGCAAACATCATATCTGATAAGGGGTTAATATCCAAAATATATAAAGAACTTATAGGGGCACCTGGGTGGCTCAGTCGGTTAAGCAGCCGACTTCCGCTCAGGTCACGATCCCACGGTCTGTGGGTTCGAGCCCCACGTCGGGCTCTGTGCTTCCAGCTCGGAGCCTGGAGCCTGCTTCGGATTCTGCGTCTCCCTCTCTCTCTGCTCTTCCCCTGCTCACACACTGTCTCTCTGTCTGTCAAAAATAAATGAACGTCAAAAAAAAATTAAAGAAAAAAAAGAACTTACACAACTCAGCACGAAAAAGCCAAATAAAGCCATAAAATGGGCAGAAGACATGAGTAGCTATCTATCCAAAGAAGACAACAGACACATGGAAGGATGCTCAACATCCCCCGTCAGCAGAGAAATGCAAATCAAAACCACAACGAGGCATCACCCCACACCTGTCAGAATGGCTAAAATCAACAACACAAGAAACACCAGGAGTCGGTGAGGATGCGGAGAAGAAGGAACCCTCTTACCCTGTTGGTGGGAATGCAAACTGGTGCAGCCACGGGGGAGGACACTATGGAGGTTTCTCAAAAAATTAAAAAGAGAATATGATCCAGTTACGCCACTACTGGGATCTACCCAAAGAAAACAAAAACTCCAATTTGAAGTTTTTATCAAAAACTCTGTTTATCACAGCTTTATTTGCAATAGCAAAGATTTGGAAGCAACCCAAGTGCCCAGAGATAGAGACGACGAAGATGGATAAAGAAGATGTAAGACAGGTCACACGTGTATAAATGAGATCTAGCACACGGACAAACGCAATATTACTCAGCCGTAAGAAAGAACGAGATGTGGCCATTTGTGACAACATGGGTGAACCTGGAAGGTATTGTGCTAAGCAAAATAAGTCACTCCGAGAAAGACAAATATTGTATGATTTCACTTCTATGTAGACTCTAAAAAACAAAACAAATGAGGGGCGCCTGGGTGGCTCAGTCGGTTAATGGTTAAGCGACGGACTTCGGCTCAGGTCATGAGCTCATGGTTCATGAGTTCGAGCCCCATGTCGGCTCTGTGCTGACAGCTCAGAGCCTGGAGCCTGCTTCGGAGTCTGTGTCTCCCTCTTTCTCTGCCCCTCCCCCGCTCGTGCTCTTTCTCTCTCTCTCTCTCTCTCTCTCTCTCAAAAATAAACATTAAAAATTTTTAAATGAATAAACAAAGGAAAAAGAGACAAAAGAAACCCAGACTCTTAAATACAGAGAACAAACCGGTGAACGCCAGAGGGGAGGTGGGTGGGGGATGCGCGGTAAAGAGGATGCAGAGTCCATTTGTCGCGATGAGCACTGAGTAACGTACAGAATTGTTGAGTTGGTATATTGTGCACCTGAAACTAATGGAACGCAGTATGTCAATTACACTTCAATTTTTAAAAATAGTTAAAAAAAAAAAGAAAAGAAAACAGTGTAAACCTCTGCCCCCAAGCAGAATAGCAAATCAAAACAGTCTAGATTCCCAAGTGGCAAAAATTGATGCAACTCTTAAAAGGCCTAAAGTATGCATCAGAGCTTAATTCAAGTAATCTCCACAGTGCCCCATGCGGGGCTCAAACTCACAACCCTGAGGTCAAGAGTTGTGTCTCTACGGACTGAGCCAGCCAGGAGCCACGCTTATCATAGCTTAATTTAATTGCCCAGTCTACTTCCTATGAAAACCAGACGGATCTTCTAGAACGACCTACTGCGAACGCAACCAGGTAGCGGTCCCAGCTGCAGATACAGTTTCTTTTCGTCCTTGTTTTCGGAGGTAAAATACACAGAGAATTCACCATCTTCCCCTTCTTTCCGTGTGCAGTTCGTGGGCATGAAGTGCATTCATGTTATTCCCCAACCAGCACCGCCTCCGTCCCCAGAGCTCTTTGTATCTTGCAAAACGGGAACTCTGTCTCCACGGAGCACCAACTCCATATTCCGTCCGTCCCCCCAGCGCAGGGCACCCACAGTCCTCAGACCTGGTGTCTTTGCTAGAGGAGACTCACCTGGCCCCAGGTGTACGGGGTGAGGCTTTTGACTCACATACAGGGCATCGGAACCCCTGGAGGTGGGAGCTGGAAGTCTGTATTTCACAAGCTTCCCAGAAGGGTGTGAGGACCAAAAAAATGCCATAAATACTGCAAGTGTTCGTGTAAATCTCTACCTTATAATACAATAGCCCATGACGAATGGGTGGAGTGAATGGAAGACATTTACCTGGTCACTGTCATTGAGCATTCTGGACTCTTAAAGCTGAGCAGGGGGGTGCCTGGGTGGCTCAGTTGGTTGAGTGGCCGACTTCAGCTCAGGTCATGATCTCGCGGTTTGTGAGTTCAAGCCCCATGTCGGGCTCTGTGCTGACAACTCAGAGCCTGGAGCCTGCTTCAGATTCTGTGTATTCCCCCTCTCTCTGCCCCTCCCAAGCTCATGCTCTGTCTCTCTCTGTCAATAATAAATAAATGTTAAAACAGATTAAAAAAAAAAAGAAAAAGCTGAGCAGGGAGAGTCCATTCTGGATTTACCAGAAAGCTGAGGAAGCTCAAGCGTGGATCTGCTCCCCAGGAAGGGCATAACCTAGTGGAATGTTCTGGAATGGGGGAAAGGCCTGGGTTGTCACCAGGAAGCTTTTCTGTGTAAGCATGTCTGATAAGATGCTTAAGGAGAAACCGAAAGCACGGGAATCAATCTGCAAGCGCCACTCGTTCGATTTATTTTTAAATCGTGATTTATTTTTTCGCTCTGAATATTTATTTTCATACCAAGTCTGTATTTACAAGTTTATATCAGAATGCAGCCCCACAAGACCTGGGTCGGCCTCTGATTTCTGAGGTCTAGAATGTTCTTTGTTCTTTAATAACTTGGTCCCCGTTCTCCCTGAGGCTCGTAGTGTGCCAAGCACCACAGCAGGTGCGTCTGGGCCCACCCTCCACGACGGAGCGAGCGGTGAACACATATTCAGCTGGGAGTCTCCTTCCTTCAAGGAACCCAGCCTCGCAACGCTGTCCCCAGCCCCCCGCGCCTGCTCCCTACTGCCCCCCAGTGGACCTCAGGTGACAAGACACCACCTGTACACTGGGCGTTCCCATGAAGCGCCTTTCTCACGCTGCTGAAAGCGCCTGGGGCTTTGCCAGCCTCTCAAAACCCAAAGTGAAACTAGTTGCTCCCTGGGAACCCTCAGTGGGTGGCAGCCTTGGCCCCCACATCGCATGCCCCGGCAGCTCCCTGCAAGGCGGTCGCCTGGCTGTGCAGAGGGATACATGTGCATACGCACATAGACACACACCCAGAGACACAGCCACACTGGTAAGCGGCCAGGCCAGAAGTAAAACCAAGGGAAAAAACACCATTGGCTGGGTTAGTTCTTTTCTGAGATGTCTATAGCAACCTACTGTGTTTTTTAAAAACTATGGCCACATAAAGGGGCACCTGGGTGGCTCAGTTGGTTAAGCTTCTGACTTCGGCTCAGGTTATGATCTCACAGTCTGTGAGTTCGAGCCCCACGTCGGGCTCTGTGCTGGCAGCTCAGAGCCTGGAGCCTGCTTCAGATTGTGTCTTCCTCCCTCTCTCTGCCTCTCCCCCACTCGCACGCTGTCTCTCGCTCTCTCTCAAAAATAAACGTTTAAAATTAAAAAAACTATATGGCCAAATATGGATGTTTCAGGTGGGAGGGAGCTGCCCATGACAGAGAAGCCCTCTCCGTCTTGCTACTGTCTCCAGAGTGATCCCCCCAAAGCACGGCGGGGAGGGTTCTGCGGAGCCCTAGGCTTTTCCAGACCTTCCCCGCAGGCTATGTGCATTCTGATCCCATTACAGATAAACCAGCAGGAGACTCATCGGCAGAGTCTGGGCTTCACAGGCAGAGTGGAGCAAGCTGTAAATGTTATTAGAGGGGTCCTCCTTGGCAACCTGCCCTTTATCCTCCCTCGTGGAGATGAGATTTGACTTCTCCAAATTAACTGGTGCCAGGGAGACGTGAGCGGTTTGGCCCCAGCCTGCATTTCCCAGACAGCTCAGGGCTCTGGTTGTCCCTGGGTCATCGGATCATTTCACCCACCCACTGGTTTATGAGAGATGCAGGAGTCTTTTCTCCAACTAAGCGTGATAACCAGACAGAGAGTTAGACTCAGTCATGGGATCGTGGCGGAGAGGGTGTCCTGACTGCCGGCCTCCGGGCACGATGTGGACCTTGTTAAAGACCACTGAACGTCCCTCTGAGTGAGGCAGCCTCCCTGTCACGTAGAAAAAGCCCGCACTGCCCTCCGTTCACCTTCAGGAATACCTGGGAGGAGCCTGCGGGGGTCCTGCGGAGAAGGCCAGTGTCATCTCTGTTTTGACAAGCCCTGTCAGAGGACCAGCTGAGACCTCGTGGGCAGCTGTTGCCCATTCCTACCGGGAAACTGGCTTCTCAGCACAGGCCCAGAGCCTCGCCTGCCTGGGCACGCCTCAGCTCCCTGCCAGGGCCCGGTAGCCACCCGGCTCAGGTTCCCTGGAACGCCTGATCCCGTGAGTCACCGGCCTGTCTACACTCCCCTCCTTCCTGACTGCTTGTATGATAGCTTGATTGGAGACAGGACAATGGGAGTCACAGGGTTGAGGACCCAGATGGGGCTCGGAAGCAAGAAGTGGCAAATATGACCCAAAGTGGGAAAGGGGCCTCTGGTCGGTCAGTTCTTACCGTCTTCAAACTTGTATCAAAAGATCTTACGTTATTAGGAACAAGGAGCCTGCTCAGTGTGCACCCAACGCGGAGTCCCTCACCCACAGAGGAAACTTGGCATCTTGTGGTGGGTGTGGGCTTGTGGGTTACCTGCCCCTCCTTGCTCACCTGCTCCGGGAGACTCGGGACACCAGGCTTACATTCTCAGGAATCAGGGAAAACCAGCAGAAACGGCCTTCTCTGTTCTCCGCACCATCCCCTGCATGCGTCCCCGGGGCACACGAGTTTTGGTGGAGCCGAGATTCAAAGCGACATTGGGGACTGGGGCTGGGGGTCGAGGCAAAAGGATTCCGTACAGCTGTGGTCCAGCCGCACTGCCCGTTCACTAGCTCACGACGTTTATTGAGCAGCCAGCACGCGCTGAGTTCCTGGGGGCCCAGAGGGGCACTCGGCCCCAGCCCTGCCCTCTAGGAACTTACAGTCCGGCCAGCTGGGTCTGAGAGGCGGCGGGACGACGCCTGTTGTCTTCACATTGACTCCTCCGATAATGCCCACACCTTTCAGCTAAATCAGTGTCCAGGCCACCATGGGTTTCTGGGACAGAGTTGGACTTAGTTACACCCCTGCCGTATCAACTCCTCTTGTCCCTAGTGCCCTGGTCCCTTGCTTGGGACGTTGGACTGGGGATGGCCAAGAGGACTGCCAACCTCCCTCGAATGCTCAGTGACTCCTTATAAAACAGGAAGGTGACCAGCAGGCTGCAGGCGCCCCTCCCTCCTCCTGGTCGCAGGTGACTGGGGGTGTGACAGGGTACCCTCCTAATCCCACCCCTGCCTCACACCCCAGATCCCCTAGAGGTAACTTAATGCTGGGAAAATAAGTCCTTGCCAAGGCCATCTTACAAGGCCCCCACCCCCAGCAACAGAGCCCTGGCTGCACCCTGTCCCTATGACTGAAAGGGTGGGACAGGACAGCCCAGGAGTGAAAAGCCCCTCAGGCCATCGCTATTGTGTGTCCAGAGGTTCCAGCGCTGAGCTGTTAAGGGGCCGGCTGTTAACTGGGAGGGCAGTGACCAGTCAGAATAGATGTGAGCTCCTGGCCCAGTCCTTGGGCTGGTGCCAGCACTGGGCCAGGCAGGGTCAGCTGCCCAAGCATGGCTGGCCCAGTACCAGTGCCACTTCCAGTCGCTGGGGTGGGGGGCTTCTTCCTCCCTCTGCAGCGACCTGTCCCCTTCTCCTCCACCTAGACACGCCTTCAGGTGGGGTGAAGCTGGGCTGCTCCACTTACTTCCTCGAGCTGGCCCGCGTGGCCTTCCAGCGGCCACACGGATCACAAACAGGTTCCGGCCTGTGGATGCTGAGCGGGTACCTCGTGACGGGAATCCGCGCTGCGCAGCGCCGCGGGTCTCCTGCAGTCGGCGGGGTCCGTGGACTGGCCAGGGGGCTACCAGGGCCTCCAGAGGCCGCGGGGAGGCGCAGGCGGCGCGGGGGCAGGCGCGGCCGGCGGGGCAGGCGCGGGCGGGCCGCAGGAGTCCCCAGCGCGCCCACCGTCGGGGGCGTTGCCGGCCGCCCTCCGTCGCAGGTGCTCCAGCAGGCGAGCGCTCACGGCGGGCTCCAGGACGCGGCAGGCGGGCAGCACGCGGGCCAGACGCGCCAGGCAGGCGCGGTAGCCCTCGCCGTAGCTGTCGGAGGGCGCTGCGGACCGAGAGAGGCGTGAGGCGCGCGGGGCGGCGCGGGGCGGGGCCGCGGCGGGGCGGGTCACTCACCGGGCGCTGCCGCGGGGCAGGAGGACGCAGGCAGCTGCTGCAGGAAGCGCACGGTCATTTCCAGGATGTCCGCCTTCTCCAGCTTCGAGCAGTGGGAGCTCTGCGCCCGGCCACGAGGGAGAGGGGCAGAGACACGCACAAACGAGAGAGATCTCCGGCCGACTGCCGCGAGCGCCTGGGTGTTGGGCGCGCGTGGCCGGGGTCGGGTCGGCTCCTCGGCGCCAGCCGCGCTCGGGCTCGGCCCTGGGCGCCGCGCGGAGCCCCCTCGCCGGCTCCTGGGGCAAGGGCCCCTCGCCCCACCCGCCCTCTCGCTTTGCGCCCGGGGAGCCCCCACCCCCGGCCCCCAGGAGCCCCGGCACCCACCTCCCTGCCCAGCAGCGGCAGGATGAGCCCCTTGAGCTGCCTCAGGCTCGCGTTGATGCGCGCGCGGCGGCGCTTCTCCAGCAGCGGCTTCAGGCTCTGCGGACAGGCGTCCAGGCCGAGGTCAGGCGGGTCGCGGTCCAGGGCCCCGCCCCGGCCGTTCGGCCCTCAGTCCCCAGCCCCTACCTTGCGCAGCTCCGCCGGGTCCCCCGCCCTCCGAGGCAGCCCCATGCTCGCGCGCGCCGCGTGTAGGAGACCTGTGCCCGCGTGGACGCGGATGCGGACGCGGACACGGAGCGCAGACCAAGCCCGGAGGCGAAGACCAGCGCGCTGCGGGAGCAGTCCCGGGAGGGTTGCGCACCGAGCCCGTGGCCCGGCTTTAAGGCGGCGGCGACGCCCGCCCTGCCCCGCCCCGTCCCTCCCCACGGAGTCTGGCGGCCTGCGGGTCCCACCTCCCGTCTTTGTTCCTTCACAGGGTAGGGGCGAGAGGGGGGACTGCAGAGCCCCCGAGGTGCGGCTCGCAGCCTTCGTATCCCATCTGGGGCGGGGGCGCGGGCCGGGGGCGCACCCGAGCACCCGCAGAGCTGTGTGTGGGCGCGCTGGGAACCTTCGCCGTCCTGCGCTCGCTCCTTCATTCGCTCTCGGCACCTCCTCTGAGCACCGCCCTAGGCCGGGGAGGGAGAGCTAGCGGAGGCAGGACCGCGGAGGCCCGGGCCTCTTTGAGCTCCCACGTAGGTTTCCAAACAAGGGGTGGGGGGGACTCCCCCACGAGGAGCTCTGCGGACTGAAGGGCTGAGCTGGAAGGGGAAACCGAGGCCCAGGGTAAAGCGTCAGCTAGCTCGGGCCCTAGCCGCTGGAAACTGGCCAGGTGCTGGATGGCCTGCGCTCGCTCTAACGACCTCATAGAATGTTCCAGCGGCTCGCCAAGTTAGGGATCATTGGGTTCTCCCGTGCTCGGATTTGGATGGCTAAACTGAGGCCCAGAGAAGAAGAGGCAATCCAGGAGCCCTGGGCTCATTTTCATTTTAATTGGCTCCAGCTGTGGGTTCCTACCGGCGGGACAGTCGGAGACCACGTGACCAGCGGGGCGGGGTGGTCCTGGGCGCCCGCTGCCCGCTGCCCGCCTCGGCCCCAGCGGTCGCGGGGCCCGCCTCCGCGCCGCGTGGCCGTTGCTGTACCAAACTGGCTGGGCGTCCCCCGCCCATCTGCTCGGGGCTGCCCTCCCCTAACCGGCTGGCGGGGCAACGGACAGCCTTGCGGACTGCCGGCCGACCTGTGGGCGAATGGGGGGCGAGACCCACAGACAAGGGTCAAGAAGAGGTATCCGGGGGCTGACAGACGCTGTCCAGGGTGCTGGACGGATGTCTTTTCCCCGCCCCACTGGCTACCCAAACCTCACCTCTACCCCCATCCCCGCTGCTCGCTCCAAGTCCCCCTCCCCATGCCCCCCAGAAGGGCCTGAGAAGACCCGCTTGGCTATCAGGAAGGGACCTGGAGCAGTCGGGGTGACCCGGGAGCTCAGGTCACCCATTCCTATCTGTGACACTCAAAGGACCAACTGGTTACCATTTATGGAGCACATACTGTATGCCAAGCACCTTTTAGCCCTCCCCCCCATTAACCTCCATAACAGTCCTAATTATGAGAACAAAACATTCAATACATTTGGCCCAGCAAGGCCTGGGAATGCCTGAGCCCCTGTCCCCCTGGCATCACTGAGTGCAGGGTACCTATGGAGCAGCCCCCTCCAAGGTAATGAATTGTTCTTTAAGGGCTCAGAAGAGGGTTTTGTGGATCACTTAGCAGATCACTGATGCCTCACATGCCCCTCACCCCCCCACACACACTGCCTGACAGCTCTGTGCCCACAAGCCCACCCTACTGCAACATCTGCATCTTTGCTGACAGACCCTGATACTAGCTCCTGGGGGGACAGGGTAGGGAGGAAGATCGCTCCTGGAATACCCCCCCCATGCCCGTGGATCACCACTGGAAGACCGAAGGGTGGGGGAGCAAATCCCCTTTTCAGTGCCAGTTACTGCAGATTTTAAGGGTTTTTTCTCCATTCTCCCATTGCTGTGAAGGACTTTGACCAGGTCAGCCTGGCCCGCCGGTCCCTGCAGCCAAAGGACTCTGGAGGTTTTGGTGGTAGCCTAGAGTAAGGAGTTATTTATGACCAGGGAAACAGGTAAGACAACGGAGTGGGCAAAATGCGGGGGTGCAGGCTTTAGGGGAGGGTACAGTGGGGTCACACTCCACCCTGGCTCCCTGCCCTTGGTTGAGAGGAGAGATGTGAACGTGGTGGATGATTGGCCTGAGCCCAGCAGGGGGATGAGAGGAAGCCTCTTGGTGGGGAGGGAGCTGACATCCGGAGGGCACACTGAGGTGCTCTGAGCACCTGTGTCACCCCAGGCAAGAAAGATAAAAAAAATTAATCTCCTAGTGTCTCGGTTTCCCCAGCTATAAAATGGGTACAGCTGTGGGCTGTACCTCTTTCCTAAGTGTGGAGATTAGATATACAGGTGAAGGTGAAATTATCGCCTTTAGCTGTGGCCATTTATATCACTCATCCTGTCTGCAAAACAAAGCATGCCCCATAGAAACCGTGGGGCCGACAAGATGGACATGCTACACATGCAGCTCAAATAACAAAGTAGGGAAATTCAGTGAAAATTCATCTCAAATTAAAAAGGGAAGGACAGGGGAGGGGTGGTCAGTCAGGTGAGCGTCTGACTCTTGATTTTGGCTCAGGTCGTGATCTCGTGGTGTGAGTTGAAGCCCTGCATTGGACAGTGCGGAGCCTCCTTGAGATTCTCTGTCTCCCTCCCTCTCTGCCTCTCCTCTCTCTCTCTCTCTCTCTCTCTCTCTCTTTCTTTCTCTCATAAATAGATAAATAAACATTTAAAAAATCCCTACCAAATTCCTTTTAAAAAAATGGAAGGACAACCCCATCACAGGTAAATACATGCCTCTATCTCGTCGCCCATCCAAAGCAGATCCTGCTGTTCAGAAGGCAGGCTCAGAACGTTTCCTGGACCTGCAGCGAATCCAAGCATTTGATTGGCTTGGCCGTCTCTACCCAGGAAGATCCAGGCTGGTTCTCCTTCCAGAACTCTCCCAGAATCACAGCAGCGGGAGCTACAAGGCTGTTCGGTGGCTCCTGGAGCGGCCCTGCTTTTAACAGCATCTTCCAGAACGAGAACTTGCAGCTGCAGCTCATTCCCTCACCTGTGACTAAGGAGGGAGGCCTCTCTGGGCCCTGGAGACCAGAGACAATCCTAAGGCAACTGGGGAGAGACCCCCGCTCTCTGACTGGCTTGGCCCCCCTGCCTGCTCAACTTCTGAGCAGAGGTTCTGAGGTGAACTTCCGTGCCTGGCGCTTTCTCGGTGCCTCCCCGCGCCATTCCCCAGGAAGACTCCTTGCCTCTTGCAAGATCCTGCTGGAGCAACAATTCACCAAACCTGTCGCTTTTGTCTTGCTTGTTAAGCAAAAGAATGTCACATAACTCCCTCCGGCTTTTTCAGAAAATGCACTTGCCTGTTTCCCTGAAACTTAGAGAATAGGCGGGGCTCAGGCAGATGGCATTCCAGGGTCTGTCATACTCTGTCCCCTCCAGCTGCTGGGTAACAGGGAGGAACGTGAACTCTTGCTGCTCGGAAGAGGGAATAGTGGTGACTGAAAGCAGTGTAACTGAGCCCTGCGCTGGAGGGAGCCAAAGACCTGTGGGGGTGAGGGCACCTCCGTTCTGATGTGTTTATGTTAAAACGAATCTGAGTGTAAGATTTGCTCTTTCTAACTATAAATGTCTCTGTGTTAAAGAATATACATATATATGAATATATATATATGTATTCATATGCGGGTGACGCCTAGCAGAGTGCCTGGGGAGCAGGAGGCTTCCACAATGCGTTCTGGTTGGCATGGGCTCTCTGGAGCCCCCGGGCAGACCTGGTGGACCTCGTGGAGCCCGGAAAGGACAGGGAAGGCTTGGATCTCAGCCTGAGTTTGGGCGGTTTTCTGAGAAGAGTCCGGGCGTGAAGAACATGAATTGCAGGGACTTTTCGTCATGGAGGAGGTTCAAGGGAGGGGCACCAAAGACAAGCCCCTTTAGCTCTTTGTCTTCACAGCACCCCCTGCCACTCGCAGGCCCCCCCGCCTGCCTGCCGCCGGGTGTGCTAGAGAAAGGCAGCTCTAGTGGGCATCAAGAACCAGCTGAAGGGTGGAGGCTGCCAGGAGAAGACTCCTCCCTCCCTCCCTTTGTCCACAAACCACTGGGTAGGGGTCCCAGGCCCCAGTTGTTGCAGGCCCCATGGAAGGAGGGAGGTCGTCTGGCCCTTTGGAAGTGAGTGGAAACCCACCAGGTGCTTGGAGCCCTGGAGGTAGTGGTGCACAGCGCCACCAGGTGTCGGCCCGAGTCCCACACTGGACTCCCACTGTTCCTGGAAGCAGGTTCATTCTACAGCATTTCTGCAGCCCAGGGCATCCCTGAGCTGGTCCTAGCTAGATGCTGGGTGAAACAAGCCCTCACAGGGCTCCAGTGGGGGTAGGGGGGGGAGTGGGGGAGGGGGAGGGACGGGAAAGCAAGGGCACAGGCTGTTTCGACTTCACGAGGCGTGCTGTGCTCCCACAACCAGGCAGCCCCCGCCTTCTGGAAGCTTGTCCTCCTGTCCAGGGGCTACGCCTCCCTCCAGCTCCCACGAAAGGCTTCCGGCTATGCAGGCAGGCTGGTTTGGCACATGTGTGTTCTGGCCTGCTGCCTCCTGGAACTTTCCTGAGCCCTCAGGGAAGCGTCCTGGCCCTGCTCCCCAGGTGACTGCTCTGGTGATCTCCCCACTGCACCCAGCCCTGGCATCCCTACTTTCCTTTCTCCCTATCTGGCAGCCCCAGGACCCCAAGCTCACTGTTGGCCACCACCACCCCCCCCACACACACACACACCCCAGACAGAGGTACTGGGTGCTGTCTAAGCCAGACACCTGAATGTTCCAGGCTTTCGTGTTCCTTCCTTCTCTTTCTTCTGCCTCCAGGCGGCTCTGGGGACAATTCTTGGGGCCTGGAGGGTCCAGCACCTGTTGGACCCACTTTGGCCCGGACCCAGAGCCCCTCAAGGACTTGTGTGGCCTGTTCCCGCTGCAGGGTCTATGCCCTGGCAGTCAACCCTTCCTGGAATGCCCCTTCTTATCGTTGGAAACCCAGCGCACCATACCTCCTCAGACGGACAGTCCCTGGACCGCCCACGTAGCCCCTACGACTCAATCTCTAACCCCATATTTCCATTCTGGTGACACTCGTCACTCTCTGCAATGGCGGTAATTATTTGCTGGCTTGTGTCCCCAGAGCCTGGCACAGCACGTAGTGAGCACTGGGTCGATGAATTAATTCGTTTGGGGGCTCTGTTCGCCAGCGCCTGGACGGGTCTCAAATTCGAATCCAGTTTGGCGGCCCTCCGGGGTCTCTATTTCTACGTGAGCTCAATCAGGAGAGAAGTCCCGGCGCGCGCTGGCCTTTGTCGCCAGCCCGCAGGGCGGCGCGGCGGAGGCGGGCCGGAGGCGGCGCGGGGGGCGGGCCCCAGCCTTAAGCCGGGCGCCCGCGGGGGCCCCCAGCCCCAGAGCGCAGCGGAGGCGGAGCGGAGCGGGCGAGGCAGTGCGGGGCAGAGACCCGGCCGGCAGCCGCTCCGCCCCCCGGAGCCGCAGGGCCACGACGGCCGCGCCGCGGGCACTCCCGCTGCCGAAGCAGGACAGGTGCATGGCGTCCGGGGGAACGCGCTGAGCCGGTCGCGGCGCCGCGGGCGGCACCATGGCCCTGGAGCGGGCGCTGCAGGCGGCGCGGCAAGGCGAACTGGACGTGCTGAAGTCCCTGCACGCCGCCGGCCAGCTCAGACCCTCGCAGCGGGACCCGCTGGACGCGCTGCCGGTGCACCACGCTGCCCGCGCGGGCAAGCTGCACTGTCTGCGCTTCCTGGTGGAGGAGGCCGCCCTGCCCGCCACGGCCCGCGCGCGCAACGGAGCGACGCCGGCCCACGACGCCGCCGCCACTGGCCACCTCGACTGCCTGCAGTGGCTGCTCTTGCAGGGCGGCTGCGGAGTGCAGGTGGGTGCGCGCAGCTCACTGGGCGCTCTGGGGCTTCCTCTCCGGGGGCGGGGGGAGCTGTGGCCCAGAGGCCCCTTGGCTCGAGGGCGGGTGGGATTGGGGACCTACAGACTGAGCTTGCTCTTGAGCGCCTTCCAGAGGGCTTAGGGTGGGATGGGCTCCCCAGATCCGAGAGTGACCCGGGGGAGACGCCCGGCCAGCCACGGCCACTGCCTAGAAGAGCACTGGGTAATGCGGAGTCAGAGGGGATTGGGCTTACCCGGGCCGGTGTTTAATCTGGGACGGGGCGGGAAGGATGCGGAGGGAGCAAAGCTCTGATCCAGGGGAGTCCTGGACTGTAGGTGGGGCACAGAATCAGAAGCCCAGGTCTTCGGGGATCAGGTCTGGAAGAGGGTGAGCAAAGTGCTACGGGGCACCCCAGGCAGAGATGCAGGTGTCCCCAAGGCCAGGGCATGGGGGAGGGGGGCTGGGCGTGGTAAATGGGGCCACCCCAGGACCTTAGCTGACCCTGGGACATCAGCACCTTCCTGCCTTCCAGCTTCTGCCTCTCCAGCCCAGCCTGGAGACCCCAAGTCTTCCTGTCCCAAGACCCCACCGGGTTGCTCTCACTCAGCGGCCCCCAGGCGGATATAAGCCTGGCCCCTCCTGAGCTGGAGGAAGAGGCAGCTCAGGCCCTGATGTGTATCTCGCGGCTCGCTCCTGCTGGCCATAGAGCGTCCAGCAGGTACTGGGCTTGGGGACTCAGGTGCGCTCCTGATCTCCTGGAACTGCCAGTCCATGGGGGCAAAGGCAGCAAACCCAGGTGCCCTCAGGTCTGCCCGTGCAGTGGGGTGTCAGGGAGCTAGCTGCTTGAGCCAACTGGCTCGGAGTGAGTGACCTCTGCAGGGAGTCCTGGATGATGAGAAGGAGATGACCAGGTGCCGATTGGAGATTTCTAAGCGCAGGGAACAAGAAGTCCAAAGCCCTCAGGCATACACATTCTTGTCCTGCTGCAGAAAGAGCTAGGAGGAAGGCAGCCTGGGGCGGGGGGAGGGGAGTGGGGGAGGTCGGGAGAATCCACCATAGGCTGGGGCCAGGGATTTGGATGATATTCTAGTTGTGGGGAAAAGCCGCTGGAGGGAGGAACTGGAACTGATTTCCCAATTAGCAAGACCCCTGGCTTAACTGGATGTAGAAGGAGAGGAGGCAGGGGTGACCCAGAGCTGGCTGGTTGTGCCCTAAGGATGACCAGACCCTGCCCACCCCCACCCTCAGGATGGCAAGGCCACCCTTCCGACCCTTCCTGGGAGATGCGCGGATTGCTTGTCTGCTGGCTGGCCCTGTTATCAGGACTTCCTGGCACACGGTCCACGCCCACTCCGTGGGGAGGTGGCATGCCTCCCTCATCCCAGCGTCCAGCCTTGGCCGGAAGCCTCCCTGGCCACTGCAGAGGAGGTAGAGGAACAAGTGGCCTTGTGCCTAGCTTATCGAGTCTCCCTCCCTCGAGTCCCAGCAAGCTCGGGTGCTGGGGGCGGAAGTGTGTGTGGGGAGAGGATGACCTCGATCCCCAGCCCTCCTCAGCCCAGGGAGATAAGCAGCTTTAGGGTGCCGGCTGCAGCACGTGAGGCTCCTGGGGCCTGCGCAGCTGTTGGAGACTTGGGGACGGGCCAGAGCCCATAGGCCCGGGTTCTCTCCTTACTGTCTACCCCCCGCCCCCATCCAGAGGTCCCGGCTCAGGGGGACAGACTGAACCAACCTTCAGCTCCTGCCTGGGTGGTCCTGCACACAGAGGGGTCTCAGTGTCGTGCTCTGTGCCACCTGCTGTCCCTCACCTTCTTCCTGCCTCCTTCCCCACAGCCACCCCCATAAGCTGGCTGGTGACTTACTAGTGGTGGCCCCGTCGTCTCTGTGCCCTCTTTTCCTTTCGCCTGTTTTATAAGAGCCTCTGCGATTCCCCTTCCTCAAGCCTCCTTGGCCACACGCGTCCCCACGGTGCCTCTCTCTGGACAGGGGGGACTTCCCTTCCTTGACCCTAGTAAACCATGCTCACCTCTCACTGCCCCTGCATCCCTTCCCCCCGCCCCTTCCCCCCTCCCTGCCCACGTCTCCATTATCCACGTGCTTGGCGCAGGGAGCTCGCGCTGTTCTCAGTCTGTGCCCACACTCCCAAACTCGCCAGCCTTCGAGTCCAGACTTCCGGGTTCTCTGTGACTCTCCTCCTCCAGCCCAGGTGAGCATCAGCAGCATCTGCCAACCCCCTCCGGCCACAGACACGCCCACCTGGATGTTCATGGGTGACACATTCAGTACTTTCGGGCCCCGATCATCAGCCTGCCCCTTCAGGGGGTGCCTGGGAGGGTGTCCTACCCAAGCCCCTCCCAGGGGCTGCCTCGAGCCCCCACCTATCACCATTGACTGACTGTCCAGGCCCTGCCACCGGTACCCGGAAGCTTCCTCCTCCACAGAGCAAGAACACAGCCTGTTCCCTGGGCCCAGAGCAGGGAGTCTGCTGGGGAGTCGTGGCGGGGGGAGGGGGGGGTGGACAGTTCTCTGCACTGATGTTGGGTTATTGGAGGTACACCAAAGCTGGAGGCCTTTTCTCAAGTGACACCTGGGGAGGAGGGGAGGGAGGGGCCAAGGGTCACAATCCTGATGCTAGCTTGGTAGAGCCCCAACAGCCCACCCTTCCTGCCCCAGCCACCCTTGCTCACTCCTTCAGGCATTCCCAGAGCATCTGGGGGACGGTTTCTCTTGCAGGAAGGACGAGAGTGCCGTGTCCTGAAAGCCTACTGTAACGCAAGCAGTTCCCAGCCATGAGTCCACAGGCCCGAGGACGCCCGGCACGGACGGCACGGGTGTGCCACTTATGAACTGAGGGCCGACGGAATGGCCCCTGTGGCTGGCGGGGTGCGAGATGCGGTCTGAGCCAGAGCCGGGGGCAGGACAAGGCCTCAGGACTAATGCGCCCTTCTCCCGCAGGACAGAGACAATTCTGGTGCCACAGTTCTGCATCTGGCTGCCCGCTTCGGCCACCCTGAGCTGGTGGAATGGCTACTGCGTCACGGCGGTGGGGATCCCACCGCGACCACAGACACGGGCGCCCTGGCTGTCCACTATGCTGCCGCCAAAGGAGACTTCCCCTCCCTGAGGCTTCTCATCAGTCACTATCCTGAGTAAGGACAACCCTCTTCCCCCGTCTTCTGGGTGCTGCGGGCGGGGGCTCCGGGGAATGCCTGAAACCTGCCCCTCCGGCTTCCCAGGGGAATCACCGCCTCTGGGCCACCCCCGCGGCCAGAGGGCCAGGCCAGAGACGGCTCCCACACAGGCTGGGCTGTTTCCCTTCCTGGCAGGCCGCCCACAACCACTCGCCCCAGAGCTTTGCAAGCAGATGGTCTCCCCAGCACACAGCTGCCCCCCGGAGGCTGGGCACGTGGTTCAAGATCACATGCGCCTCTCCAGGAAGCCTACCCACCTGCAGCAGGCCAGGCGGCTGTCTTGAGCTCCGGCCTGTGCCAATCTGCAAGGCTATTCTAATGGGGGGCAGGGGTGAAGATAAGGGAGAGCTTCCTGGACTCCTAGTCAAGAGCGAGGAGGAGCCTTCCCCTCCCCAGCCCCACAGCCCCCTGATTAGGCCATCCAGAGAGCAATGTGTCATTTCCTGTGGCCCCTCGGCCCATTCCCGCCACCAAGGGAGGTGGGCCCCCCAATCCTCCCAGGGTCCTCAGCCTGAGTGGCAGGTCTGAGAGAGCTGCTGAGCAGTGGGCTGGGGCTCCCTAGGGTGGGGTGGGAGCATGCAGAAGAATGGGGCTCAGTGCTGAGCAGGGGAGTCCTGGGAGGTGGGGGGGGGAGAGGGAGGGAGGGAGGGAGCCAGGTGTTAGGTGCACCTGGGTGAAAAAGCAGGGGTCCTGGGGGACTGTGTGAGGGGAGTGGGACAACAGTGGCCCCAGGGGCCTGACAAATGGGGGCGCTGATCAGTGACCTTTGTCAGTCCAAGTGGGGGCCTGGGGCGTACGCGATGGCAGAGGACCGAGCCTCAGGAGGAGAGCAGCCCCGAGGTCGGAGGGTCGATCCTCACCCCTGGCCCCACACCTGAGCGAGCCTGCAGGGCCGCTGGCTGCCAGACGGAGAGCAGGCAGGAGGGTACCGGGCCCACGGCCCCGTGGCAGGCTGGCCGCTGCTGGCACATGGGGTGACGGCGGACAGTCCTAAGAAACCCAGCTTGGCCCGCAGCCACCTTGCAAAGCAGGCATGGCCGGGTTTGGTTGGTGGGAGCCCGGCAGGTAAGCCACACGGGCCAGGATTTTCCTCTCCGCCGTCCCTGCCAGAGGCTGCTCGGTTGTACTTTGGCATGAATTCTCTGCTTCTGGACGAGCTAGGGCTTGGGTCACGGCAGAGTCCTTGGGATTTAGAGGAGGAGGCCCCACAGACCCCTGAGTGCAGGCTCCCGGCCTGGCACCATCAGCAGCACCCCTGGGGGGCCTGGTCCCAAATCCCTGACTGGGGCTCTCCAGCTTGAGGCTGGGCAGTGGCAGCTGTGACACGCCTGCAGTCCCACTGCGCTGACTCTAGTGCTCCTGTCCCACCCCCTCACGTAACACAGAGGGCACTGAGGTGTCCTAAAAGGGGACGACTGGACTGTGGCCACCTTTCTGCACCCAGAAGCCTCCCTCCGCACATGTAACGGGCCCCCAAATGCCAGGCTAAAGGCGATGCCAACTTAGCCCAAATGGTGTAACTGAGAGAGGGCTCCAAGCCCCGCCCTGGAAGTGCTGATGAGGAACTGGGGAGGCAGGGGGAGGGGTAGAGCCGCAGGCTGGCCCCTGAACCCCTCCTCGCCGAAATGCCTGGGGCCTGGGATGAGCTGGAGCCCTCCATGGGCTGCGATCCCGGCCTCCGGAGGACTGGCCGTGCCATGGAGCACATCGCACGGGCTCAGGGCCTCGGGAACCCTGACCCCTCCCCGGCCGTGCCAGGTGCTGGCTGTGATTGGGCCCCGGTGCCAACTCAGAGGCCAGATGGCCTGGGCCGATGAGCCGTCAGCCCCTCAGAGGCCTCTATCGATCTCCCAGAGGTGGTCAAAGGACTTGGGTCCATTCCCGCCGCAGCGTGTGACCTGGCTGATAAGAAGGTGCTTTTGTGTGCTTGCCTCGGGCAGGAGGGGGCGGCTGGGAATTGGGGGGGCCTGCTGGGGGTTGGAGGGCAGTGCCCATTTAGACTCCTATCTCGGGGGTAGAGACTCCTGCTCTCCACGGCTGGGCATGGAGAGGGCAGAGGCTCAGGCTGCCCCAGGCCACGGAGCTCACTCCAGCCGGGCAGCCTGACTGTGGGGGCCGTGGCTCCCCACTTTTCACTCTCGTGAGCCTCCCTGGCCTGCTGTGAAGCACGGTGAATTATTCACAAGGGCTCAGCTCTCCCTGGCGGTTGGTGAGGGAGGAAGGGCTCCCAGACCTACAAGTGAGAAACTCGATCCTGCCCAGGGAGGCTGTGGGCAGCAGCAGGCCACGGCGATGCCGAGCCGCGGAGGAGCAGGAGGGCCGGACAGCCTCGGCGGAGGCCTTGCTAATGCCAGGGTGCACCTTAGGGTGTTATAAAGGGCTTGAGATTGTAGGGACGCCCTGCACCCACCTGCCTCTCCTCCAGGGTATCCCCATCCATTGGGCAAATTCTTCAGAGGTGGAGGAATTGCTACCGTGGCCTCTGGGGCTATTTTCCCATGGGGCTCCCCCCCCCGCAGAAAGAGGGTCCCTAAGCTGGCAGCATGGAGGCTGGCAGGGACTGGGTCTGAGGGAGTTGGAGTCAGGAGCACCGACCCTCCTGGCCAGGAGCACCAGTGGTTGTAGAGGGAACCAGGTCTCCAGACCTCCCGTCGGGGCAGATGGAGAAGGGGCAAGCAATGTGTCGTCACAGAGCTCCGGACCACCCTGCCAGCGGGATGCCGGGGCCCCGGAACTACCTCGCGCTTGCTTGGCCTTCACCATGTGCTCACCTGGCGTCTGTGCAGCTGGAGGGGAGCCCCAGGCTCAGCTCGGACCCTTGGGCTTGAGTTTTGAGGCTGGGGAGAATGGTCGGGGGTGGGGTGGGGCTCTAGGCTCTTCTTCCTCTGGGGCCCCAGTGCTCTGCCTGTCATAGCAAACTGGAAAATCAGTCTGTCCAAAGATTTCCATCAATTCCGCCTCTCTGCAAGTATCTCCTCCGCCTGGGGCCTCCCCTACCCGGGGACAGAGATCGGAAGTGCCCTGGCCAGGGGTCAGATAAATCCCACCAGGATGAGCTCCGACCTGCCAAGTGCTTACTAAGTGCCTAGGACTCCACGGTAGTCCTTATAACCACCCAGGCCGTAGCTCTGTAAGGAGCCCAGTTTACAGATTGAGTTATTTGGGGGGTAGAGCTCAGTGGTAGAGCTTGTGACTGCAGATTGAGTTTTCAGCTAATGTTTATTGAGTATCGACTCTGTGCCAGACAACTTCCCTCCTTCCCTCCTTCCTTTCTTCCTTCCCTCTGTCTTTCTTTCTCCCTCCCTCCCTTTCTCCTTCTCTCTCTCTCTCTCTCCCCCCCCTCTCTCTCTCGGGAATGCAATTGGGGGAGAGGGGCAGACAGAGAAAGAGTGAGATAGAGAATCTTAAGCAAGGTCCACGCGCAGCATGGAGCCCAACGTGGGGCTCAATCCCGTGAACCATGAGACCATGACCTGAGCTGAAATCAAGAGCTGGATGCTCAACCAGCTGAGCCCCCCAGGGCCCCCGTGCCAGGTGATGTTTTAAGTGCCAGGGATACGTCAGTGAATTAAACAAATGTCCCTGCCACGCGGTATTGACAGATACAGAAACGGTGTCTCAGAGAGGCTAATTGAGCAGCCGAGGCCCTGCTGGTTCCCCGGTTCCCTGCGTGGCCTTGATCAAACCATATCCCCTCTCTGGGTCTGTCTCCCACTCCCGGTCCAGTCCCTAATCTCTCAAGTCTCCCTGCCCTGGCCCTTGTCCTCTTCCTGTCCAGCTCTGCCCACCTTTGAGAATACACGTCGGATCCCCAGACTGGCCACAGGCTCCCTGATCACTGACAGGGAAGGCCATTTCCTTACAAGGGCCCAGGGGCCCTCCTCGCTCGGCCCACCCGGCACACCTCAGCTTCCGATCCCCGTCCGCGCTCCGTTCTACCTCCCGGGCCTCCTTGCAGCTCCAGCCTCGCACTGGCTGTTCCTGCCGCCTGGAACCCTCTCCCTAGTGGGTTGGGGGCTTGGAGGCTCGGGTCAGCCTCCTTCACATTGTCACTTGCCCAGCAGCACACAGGTCTTCCTCAGCCAGCTTTATTGTCCCTAGAACCCTCAGTATCCCCTGACATTACATTCTGTGCGTCCTGGGGCGTTCTCTTGCCCCAGCTCCCCACCCGGTGAGGGCAGGCCATGTCTGCCCCGTCCCATAGACCCCGTGCCTGACACACACGAAATATTGGTCAAATGCATGTCCGGCCCCGAGTGCAGCTCACCCCACGGGTGACCTCAGATGGCACTCCAAGCTGGGCCTCCCTGGGCCCACCTGGCAAACAGACCAGCTGAGGCCGCGTGCGAGGGGACCTCGCAGAGCTCCCTGCCTGGCTGCCCGCCTCACTCACCCCCACAGTGACTCACTCAACAACGAGCAACTGGGCAGGCCGTCAGAGCTTGGGGTGTCATGAGGCCTCGCAGCTTCTCGGAGCCAACTTTCGGGGGGGGGGAGGAACAGGTGGAGAGCACGTGCCTCGCTCGTTTGCATGTGCGTTGGCCTGCCATCTGGGAGCTACGGGGAACCAAGCTCTGGGATGGCAGGGGTCTGCTCTTTTCATGGCTCTGCCCCCTCCTGGCATGTGGCAGCCTGGTGACATGTGTCCCTGGAGTGAACCAAAGAGGCACACAAGACATCTCCAGGAACCAGTGCCATAAAGCAAAACGGGGTAGTTTGGTAGAAACCAATGGGGTTTTCTTTAAATTGAGGGGGTCAAGGGGCACCTGGCTGGCTCAGTCGGTGGAGTGTGTGACTCTTGATCTCACAGTTGTGAGCTCGAGCCCCATGTTGGGTATAGAGATTACTTAAAAATAAAATCTTAAAAACACACACACACACAAAATAAATCGAGGGAGTCGAGGAAGGCCTCCTAGAGCAGCTGAGAGCTTATCTGAGACCCGGATAAAAAGAGGTGCCAGCCCTGCAGAAATTTGGCGTGAGGGCGTCACAGGGAGAAGAACCAGCAGAGGCAGAAACTGAGGGGATCAAGCTTGGCTCCACTCTGACCGGAAGGAAGGCCTGGAGGGCTGGGAGAGTTGCAGGGAAGGGTATTTCAGCTCAGCTTGCGGAGGATTGGGCGTAAGTAAGGCTGACTGTTCTAGAACCTTCCTCAAATCATGGCCGCATTTCTTCCCTGCGCCAGGCCTGATCTGGGATCTTTTCAAATAGTGGAAGATAAGAGAGGGAGAGCCACCGAAGGATCCGTGACTTTCATCCGGGGCAGCCTTACCCCTGATCCTCCTTCCTGACCTTCCTTGGAGCAGAAAGGACTGGCAAAGGGAAGGGCCACCGGAAATGCTGTTCTTTGACCCGAGTCTGGTTCCGTGGGCAGGTGGCTCCTTGCTGCTTATGGCAATGGAAACAGCAAGACTCCGTCCAGTGTTGGGCGGGGCTTTCCAGCAAGCATCCCACTTTGGCTGTGTTGTTGCATTTCATTCGTGTCCTCATTTTTCCACAGAGGAAGAAGACTATGATTTATGTGACTGTTGCTAGGGAGTTTCAGACCTATAAAGAGGTCAAGGGTTGGGGGTCTCCAAAGACTCCTAGAACTTGGGCTCCAGAGAGGGTGGTGAGGTGTCCTTTACCACAATGGGGTTGGCAAGCTGGGGAGGGTTTGAGGGGGGAAGGCGAGAGATCTGCTCTAGGCACGAGAAGTTCCAGAGGCCTGGGCAATGCCCGCAAGGACCAGTGGGTAGAGGTGGCGGCCAGATATAGACTCCAGGTCCAAGCTAGAGAGAGGAGCAGCATGGGGGTGCAGGTGGCCTTTGACCCTGGGAAGTGGACGACCTCACCAGTGGGGAGACTGTGTTCAGAAAGGCGGCCCTGGGGTATCCCCACATTTGGAGGTCAGGTGAAGGCCAGGGCCCAGCACAGAAGGCTTAGGAGACTTGGCGGGGGGGCGGGGGGCGGCGGCGGGTCCGGGAAGCCAAGAGGAGCAGGTGTTCAGGAGAGAGGGGAGGGGCACGTGCTAGGGAAGGGCCAAGTCAGAGGAGCACGGAGAGACCCCTGGGGTTGGTCACAGGGAGTGACAGTTGAGACCAGTGGGTGGGCGAGGGGGTCAGCTGGTCAGAATATGGCTGCAACAGCAGGAAGCAAAGAGCAGCCTTCCCTCCAAGGGAGCGTGCCGCCTTCAGCAGCTTCCTCTTCCATTCTCTCATAAGCGGCCAGATGTCGGGCAAGTATGGTGCCCATTTGCTGTAGGCGGAAACTGAGGCTCGGGAGCTTAAGAACTCACTAGGGTCCGACCCAGTGAGCTACAGAGTCAGGGTGGTGGCCGGAGGCCAGGGCCAAGGGCAGGAGTTGGGACTGGCATGGTTACCCTTAGTGTCCCTGTGGCTAGAACCTGATGGGGGAGAGCAGGTGGGGACCCCAGACCCCACTCCTGTCCTCTGGGTGACTCTCTGCAGCGGAAACAATGCCTGGCCTGGCCTGACCTGTGCTGAGCCCGGACACCCCAGCCCAGCAGGGTCCCCACAGAGGCACAGGGAGGAGAGATCCCAAAATGTAACAGCGGTTTCGGCTTCATGCCAGGTGACAGGCCTGTGCTGAGGAGTCTCCGAGGAGGTCTCCTGGGTGCTTGCTGCCCCCTCTGCAGACGGCTTTGAGAACAAAGAGACCAGAGGCAAGACCGTGACACAGCTCGGCAGGGCTCACATCCCAAGTCCCTCTTTTTTTTTTTTTTTAATTTTTTAAGTTTATTTATTTATTTCGAGGTAGACAAAGCGTGAGTGGGGGAGGGGCAGAGAGAGAGGGAGAGAGAGAATCCCAAGCAGGCTCCACACTGTCAGCACGGAGCCTGACGCAGGGCTCGAACTCATGAACCATAAGATCTAAGATCGTGACTGAGCCGAAGTCAGACGCTTAACCGACTGAGCCCCCCAGGCGTCCCCCAAGCCCCTCTCATACCCAGGTCTTTCTCTGCCTGTCTCTTACCGGGTGGTCTTAGACTCCTTAGCATAGTGTCCTCACCTGAAAAAGGGAACAATGGCGGCACCTCCCCCACCCGCCGCTGAGAGGACAAGGGGAGAAAGCTCCGTGCTCATCACAATGCCTGAAACAGACCAATCGTTCGATAAACAGTACCTGCTTTCACTGGTATCAATGACCATCCCTACCGGTATACGTTCATCTCTCTCCATCTAAATTAATTAAGTTTGCTCCTTGTACTCATCCATATTTTTATAATTTCTCCCAGTGAGCATGAGGGTGCTCCCGCCCTTCTTGCCTCCAGGCCAAAGTAGAAGAGGGTGACCAGGCCAGGGACCCCGCTTTCCCACCCTCGCCCCCATCGGCGTATCTGCCCCGTTGTGCTGGGGTCTCCTGGGCCGGAGGCTGCGGCTCCAGGATGGCAGAGGCTGAAGTACTAAAAGGAACGGTGATAAGCTGGAACCTTTGCTGAGCATTTCCTCTGTTCTAGGGACTCCAGCGGGGAGTGTCAGCCACTGGGCTGCCCCCTCCTGCCCAGGTCCTGCTCTGTGCCAGCTTCTCAGGCCTTCTCAGGCCTTCCCGGGCTGGCTGGCCACCCCTGGATAGTGGACACCTGCCAAGCAGGGGGTGCTGGGAGGGCAGGGCTCCTGGCAGATCCGGCTGCCCCTGCTGTGCACACTGTCTCAGACCTCCCCAGAGAGGTCTCAGTGGGTCCTGGGTGGTGGCCCCCTCAGCCTCTGATCCCCAGGACCCCAGCCCTCACCGTGCTTTGGTTACGGGGTGAATAATTCAGGCCACTGAGTGTCGGTCATGAAATATTAAACAGGCCGTTACTGTCACATCAGTATGTGAATGCGTGTGTGTGGGGGGTGACGATGGCACTGGGGCGTGGAGGCTGGTGGCCGCAAGCCAGCGTGTTCCTGGGGAGAGGCGTGTGGATGAATCTGTCACCGTGCGCCCTGTCGGCTCGTGAGCACTACTGCCCCAGCACAGGTCGGGTAACGGAGGACAGCCAGGCATGGTCTCTGTCCCACCCCAAATGTGTGAAGTGCCACGCTCAGCGTCAGCCCTAGATAATGGCAGCTCTGTGTCTAGGGAGGAGGCGCCTGTGTCAGAAGTAAGGAGAGAGCAAGGAGGTGCCCAGTGGGGGGCCTGCAGGTGGTCTGGGGTCAGGGAAGTGGACAGAGACCAGGGTTTTAGGGACAGGGAGAAGTCAGCTGGGAGGGTCCAAGGGGTGTGTGAGGGAAAGGGACCAAGTCACATCGGAGGTGACAGGAGGGTGGGTGAGTGGGCAGACAGAGGACTGGGTGGCCTGAGCCCATGTTGATGGACAGCTGGACAAGCAAGCACTTGGATGAGGGAGGGAAGGCGTGGAGGGACATCGACGGAGTGTGTGACTGATGTCGCCCGCAGACGGACTGGGGAGGCAGATGGAGGGAAGGTGTGACGTCAGGTGAAGAAGTGCACTTCGTGGGGCACGGAGGGCTAATCCAGCACGGGGGGGGGGGGGGGGGGCGCGGCCCCTACCCAGAGCTTCTGAGGCTCTCAGGGGAGGGCAGCCGGCACCCAGCTCCTGTGTCTGGTCCTAGATTGTAGCTCCACCTAGTGCCCAACTGTGGTAACTGTGCTCTGGGCCGTGCACACCCGTTATGAAGCCAGAAAAAACCGAGACACAGTCAGTGGCAGGGCCGGCTTCCCTGTTTCCCAGCAGCACTCCACCTCCTGGGGTTGATTCCCAGCTCCCCAGTTAGGACTCTCCTTCAGCAGCTGGGGACCGGGGATGAGGGGCAATGACAGCTACAAGCTGAGCCTCAGGAAAGCCCCGGGAGTGAAGGCAGGGAATGGCCCCTTCACCTGCTGTGTGCCTACTGCACGCACCAGGCCCTGCATCACAAACATGCGTCATATCGCATTTACCAGTTACGCGACCTGTGGCAAGTCAGAGCCCTGAGCCTCAACTGCCCCTCTGCAAAATGAGAACGACAATAGGACCTAAGTTAGGGCACTCGGTGAGAACCTGCCCGCCGGTATCCTAGTGCCCCAGAGGTGCTCGGTGCACGGTGGCCGCCTGTGATGGATATCCCAATTTAACTTTAGATACATGACGAGTAATGTTTTAGTATAAGTATGGCCCACGCCCTGTTGGGGATATACTTACACTAGAAGATGATTTCTTGTTTACCTGAAATTCAGAATTAGCAGGGCATCTCGTGTTTTATCTGGCAACCCTACTCCTCTGCCCCCTGGGAATGCAGTCTCCCAGGGGAGGCAGAGGCCAAAATCAGTTACATTCAGTCAAGCATGGCAGGCCGTTCGGGGTGAGCCCAGGCCATACAGGACACAGAGGTAGGAAAGCGGGCTCTACCTGGGGAAATCAGGGCAGGCCTCATTGAGGAGGGATCTGGCCTGAGTCCTAGGGAGGAAGAAGGAAGGGCATTCCAGGTCGAGAGGGACCTGAGCGAAGGCATAAAGGTGAGACAGAAGGCTTGGGGACTTGGGGGCTCACAGTGACAGTGGTTCAGTGTGGCCGAAAAGGTAAGTAGAGGCCCGCTCACCATATCCTTGAAGACCTTGGTGGAGAGGTTGGGCTATTTACTGAGGACAGGGACTAACTCAGTCAGGTGTACTGCAGAAGGGGGCTGCTGGAGGGGAGTGGCCAGGCCAGAGGGGCCCCCCTGAAGGAGGCTGGCACAGGACCAAGTGTCCAGAGGGAGTCAGGTATAGCGGCCCTGTAACTAGACCTTCTCCGACCCGCTCTCTCAGCCCTCCAGAGCTCCTCAAAAGAGCGCGAGGGACTTTGGAGGGAGGTGGGCGCGGAGAGCCCACGGTGGGTGCTGTGTCTCCGCAGGGGAGTGAATGTCCAAACAAAGAACGGTGCCACGCCCCTGTACCTGGCGTGCCAGGAGGGCCACCTGGAGGCGACGCAGTACCTGGTGCAGGAGTGCGGCGCGGACCCGCACTTGAGCGCCCACGACGGCATGACCCCGCTGCACGCCGCGGCGCAGATGGGCCACTGCCCAGTCATCGTGTGGCTGGTGAGCTCGGGGTCAGGGCGGGGCCCGGGAAAGGGCGGGGTCTGCTGGCGAAGCTGCCGGCGCCGACGGGGGCGGGGCCTGAAGGGGCCTGGCGCCCAGCCCCCGCCCGTCTTTCGCCCGCCCCCTCCCGCCCAGGTGAGCTCCACCGACGTGAGCCTGTCGGAGCAGGACAACGACGGCGCCACGGCCATGCACTTCGCGGCCAGCCGCGGCCACGCCAAAGTGCTCAGCTGGCTCCTGCTGCACGGCGGCGAGATCTCGGCCGACCTGTGGGGCGGGACCCCTCTGCACGACGCCGCTGAGAACGGGGAGCTGGAGGTGGGGGCGGGGCCGGAGCGGGCGGGGCGGGACGGGCGCCCTCTGCTGGCGCCGAGCTCTCGGCACAGCCCTTCCCCGGGCGCGGGGAGCCGGGCCAGCGGCCGGGGTTCTCATCAGCGGTCCTCGCAGTGCTGCCAGATCCTGGTCGTGAACGGCGCGGAGCTGGATGTCCGCGACCGCGACGGATACACGGCCGCCGACCTCTCGGACTACAACGGCCACAGCCACTGCACCCGCTACCTGCGCACCGTGGAGAACCTGGTACGACCCGGCGCTGCCCGCTGCTTAATCTCGTCCCCCGCCCCGCCCGCCCCGCCCCCTTCCAGCGGTAGGGGTTGTTACCCCTTTACCGCGGAGGAAGCTGAGGTTCGCAGACATGAAGCCCCTTGTCCGAGGTCACACAATGAGGAAGTCTCCTAGACCATTACCCTTCCCAGCCCAGAGCCACTGACAATAGAAGAGGGAGGGGGTGCAGGAAAAGGGTCAAGGGGAAAGAGGACCAGCGTCCTCCTGGTAAGAGGGAAGGCTTGGAGAAATCCCAAGACACTTACATACCAGTGGGAATAGTCACGTTCATTCACCTGCCCACAACCCACAGGTAGTAGCTCATTGAACTCTCCATCACCTCTAAGGTAGGTGGCATTAATGTCCCCATCTCACCCAAGGTCACGCAGCTGTTAAATGGTGGAGTCTGAGTGGCATGGCCTGGAGCCACTGCTCTTGGCCACCGCAGTGTATGTTTGCTCACTTCATGGCTACTTCATAACTGGAAACTTCCGTTACTGTTTTTAATTTGTTTTATTATGGTTGCACAGCTGTGAAGTAACCTACTAGGACTTGAGGTCAGGTGTGGTCGGCTCCCAGTCCAGGGCCCTGCCTCATCTGGTGTAATGCCTGCTTTGGGACAGGAGGGAGGGCGGAGGGTGGGCCTCACAGGTGCCCTTCAGGAGGTCCAGCTCTCCCAGGGGGCAGCCTGGCCCAGAAGAGGGGCTAGGCAATGAGGTCTGGAAGGGAGAAGGTGGGATGGCCTCCTGCCCATAGCGCACGGGGGCACCCTGGTTCTGGGGACTCCAGAGCACAGCTGGGCCCAGTGGCCAGAGACTGCAGCTGGACCCGAGGAAGAATGTCTCCCCCAAAAGGGCCACCCGCAGAAAGTAACGGTCCAGGGGATAGTGAGCACCCATCACCAGGGTGTACAAACAGGGGCGGATGCTGCGCAGGGCACTTCTGCACCAGACCTGGTTCTTTCCCTCTGCGAGAGCGTACAACTCTGTTTGGAGCGTGGGGTGGGAGGTGGCACAAAGCCCCAGCCCCTCCATCTCCTCTAAACGGCAGCTTCGGTGGCTGGCAATAAGCAATAAACCCCGTTCCTTGAATTCTCACTCATCATATAGCATGTACTGGCTACCACACCCTGGCCCTTCACCAACTTGAAAAATCTTCTTCATACTTTCATGGGGCAGGAAGCACTGATATCCCCATGGACAGGTAAAGACCCTCAGGTCCAGAAAGGATAAGTGACTTGCCCGAGGTCGCTTGGCTTACTAGCCCACTTACTAGTGGGAGAGGTGAAATTTGAAGCCAACATTCCAGGCTGCAGAGCCTGGGCCCCTAACCTCTGTTACCCATGGGGTCAGAGCATTTTCGGCCGCCCCCTGCTTCCAAGCCCAGCCCCTGTGCTTGCCCTTGGCTCATGGAGTAGGCGGCAGGGCCCGGCCCGGCTGCCCTGAACTGGGTGGGCTGCGGGCCCCTTGGCCCCCTCACCCAGACAGGCCCAGCTGCAGCAGAGACAAGCCGTGCAGGATGCTGGCCCAGAAAAGGCAAACACTCCCACAGAGCCCCTAATTACAGGGCCAATGAGCAGGGCTGCTGAGCTGTTACCTGGTGCGAGGCTTGCCTCCCGCTCCCGGGGGGCCTGTGACACTTCTCAGGCAGGGGAGGGGGCGCGGGGCAGGGAGGAGCAGGCCTGGGCAGGAGGCAGCAGACGGAGCCAGCCAGCAGGCTTGCCGGCAGGGAGGCCAGCATGGGCAACGTAAGCAGGGCCCCCACCCCAGCCCGCTCCCATCCCGGGAGGGTCAGGCCCGTGGGCAGGGGCATAGACAGTGGTGGGGACAGCATGCCTATGGCCTGAGCTCGGCTGCCCGCCAGACTCAGCTGGGCCACCCCAGGCCCCACCCTTTCTCCAAGGGCCCCATCAGGAGATGGGCTGGGCTGGTATTGGGATTTGCCCCAGTAGGGCAAGGAGAGACCAGGGCCGCTGGCCAGGTAATGGGGAATTAGTCTTCCCTGCAAGTTGTGGGGGCCCTGCACGCCTCCCCTACCCTAACTGTTCCGGGTGTTCCCGTCAGCTGGCTCCTGAGCTCCTCCCCGCTGGGAACCATGCAGTTCCTATGGTGCCATGGCAGTCTTACCCTTGGGGTCCAGACCAGGGGCCCCTCTTGTGACCGTGTCTCAACCCCACTGAGCAAAGAGGGGTTGGGGCAGGAGTTTCCCAGGAATGCGGGGTCCTGCAGCAAGGGGGGGCCTGGGAAGAACCCAGTTCTGAGAGACAGTCTCATAATGGGGTGGGATCCCAGAAAGGGAAGTGGCCTGGCCTCGGTCACACAGCAAGGACATGCCAGGCCGAGTGCACTGGTCTTCACTGTTGACTCCATTGCCTCCCTCCTGTTCAGAGTGTGGAGCACCGTGTGCTGTCCCGGGACCCGTCTGCTGAGCTGGAGACCAGACAGCCCGACTCTGGCATGTCTTCACCCAACACCACCATGTCAGCCCAGCCACTGAACTTTGACCTCAGCTCGCCCACCAGCACCCTCTCCAACTACGACTCCTGCTCCTCCAGCCACTCCAGCATCAAGGGCCGGCGCCCCTCGCGTGGTGAGCAGGCCAGGCCGGGAGGAGGGAGAAGGGAGCGCAGACTAGGACAGACCGCTGGGCCCCCGGGGGCCAGCCCCAGGCCCACTCTGCCTATGGCTGACGCCGGACGCTGCCCAGATCACCAGCAAGGGCTGCTGGTCCTGGCGAGGGGCAGGTGACACTTGTCCTGGTGTGTGCTCCTCACAAGCACACCTGTGCACCCCCATGTACTCTCCCTGAGACAAAACCCACATGCCCCCTGCATGCAGATGACTCGCACACGCGCACACAACACACACACACACACACACACACAAGTTCCCCAGACTTTACACACACCTGGCCACACGCAAGAGTGCACACATGTATGCACAGTACACAGATACGCACACACAACCACACATACGACACCGTGCAGGTGCACGCACACACCTACAGCACAGACACACAGCCTTCCATTCCCATACTCCGAGCACGTGTACACACATAAACACGCGCGCGCGCGCGCGCACACACACACACACACACACACACACACACCATGTCCGCAGACCGATGCGAACACATTCATAAATACAAAGAAACGCAGATACTTGCAAACCTACACACACGAAGGCACAAATGTTAGGCAGAAGCCAGGCACGTGGGTATACACACGCTGACCGCACCCTGAGCCTAGATGTCCATCTGCCGGTGATATCCGCTTCATGCCCGCAGAGGTGGTGGGATGCCCTGCAATTTTGGGTGTGGCCATCGGGACGCCTGCCGCCCTGGAGGTACACCTTCACCCTCTGAGTGGCTGTGCTCCCCACGGAGGCCCTGGAGCTGAAAGCCCCCTGGGGCCTTCTCTCCAGACTTGAGGGCAGTGCCTTTCCCCAACACACGCAGGGCTGGGGGAGGCGGGAGCGCAGGGCAGGGCGAGGCGCGCCCTGCGCCGCCGGGCCCCTCAGTGTGCCGTACCAGGCTGTATCCCTAAGCCCACCTCGCCCCCTTGGCAAGTTGCTTCTGGATGGAAAAGGGTCTGAGTCCTGGGGGACAGCCTGTCTGCAAACTCCCTCACCCTGCCTTCCCTCCCTCCCCAGGCCTTGCTGCCTCGAGAACTGCAGATATACAAAGCTACATGGACATGCTGAGCCCGGAGCTGGGCCTGCCCCAGGGCAAGATGGAGAGAACCACACCCCCGCCCCCACCCAGCTTCCCTCCACCGCCCCCACCCCCGAGCACCCAACCACCCCCACCCCCACCGGGCTACCCGGCTCCCAAGCCCCCCGTGGAGCCGCATGTCTCCGACATCTACATGCAGACCAAGAGCAAACTCCGCCACGTGGAGACTGAGGCCTTCAAGAAGGAGGTAGCGAGTCTTCACCCACCCGCCTGCCTCCCGGCGCTGGGACTGGGCTGATAGGCAACAGCAGAGGCCAAGAAACTGCCTGGCTCATGGGCACGGGGGTGGGGGTGGGGTGTCTGGGCCAGTGGCCTATTCAAGAGTCAAAGCTCCTGGCTAGCCCCGTGGGGACTCAGGGCTGGGCACTGGGGACAGGGAGATGAGTCAGACAAAGCCACTACCCTCTCGGGAACTGGGGATGCATGAAGGAACATATAACCAGACAGCCGGGTCTCTCGGGGAGCTGGGTCCTCCCCCACCTCTTGCACGGCGAGCGTGGTGGGGTGGTCCCACCCACAATTGGCAGAGAATGTGTGCAGAGACTGCCCCCTCCCCTCCGCAGCCCTACCTGTGGCCAGAGCCCCAGGCTCAGGTGGGGAATGGCTCCCAAAGGGCCGTCTTCCAAGGGGGAGAGATGAGGGGGCAAGGCTGTGAAAGTGAGGGCCCTGGGAGGGTGGAGGAAGGGAGAGAAAGCACTAGCGGGACTCGGCACTCAGTGGGGGCCAAGGTTGGCTCCCCAGTTTGGGGCTTGAGTGCCTGGGCAGGTGGAAGGGCCGGTCCTGAGAAGCGAGGCGTATGGAGAAGCCAGCCTGTGGGGAGGGGCTGTGTCCACAGGGGGCCCTGGGGTGCTGGCCAACAGGGCAGAGCAGGCTGGTCTGGGACATGGGGGGTGGACTGAGACCACAGGTAGCTGAGTATGGGGTAGAGGCCGCCCCGGAGGGTCCTGTGGGAGTTCTCTAGGCACACCACTCCAGAGCCAGGCTGAGCAACCGATTTGCCCACAGGTGTCCCAGGTCCCAGGGCCACTGGGTGGGGGAGGGGAGGGACACTCTCCGCAGCGACTCCACCCTCCTCTCAGGCCATCTGGGACCAGGCTCCCGGTGGGCTCCCTTTTCATCTCTGTGAGGTGGAGAGGGCCCAGGAGAGGACCGGAGGGGGCCAAGGGCAAGCGGACTTTCCTGGCGGGTTGTGTGGGCCCTGCCCAAAGCCACAGGGCAGGTGGCCCAGCCTGTGCCCCCTCCGCGCCCCTGAGCACCGGGGTTTCGAGGTCCCGTGCCCCTACCGGCTGTGTGCGTGCAGGGCCGCAGGCGACAGGCAGCTCCACAAAGGGCCCTTTGTGTGCCCACTGCGCCTGGCACCCCCGCCTCCGCCCCCTGGGCTGGCCGTTGCTTGACCGCATTGGGAGCAGGGTCGTGGCATCCGCGCCTTGGGGCTGCAGGGGGCGCCGAGGGGGCGGGCTGGCCCGGAAAACAAACCCTGTGGTGTCGGGTTTCCTGCAACGAGAGCCGGTTCGGGTGGGGCTTGGAGGTCCGGGGCCACCGCGGGGACGCAGGGGCAGGGAGTGGGGGGGGGTGGAACAGGGGACAGCCCCCGCGCGGGGACTCGGCCTTTGGCCCTGCCGTCCCATGTCCTTTTCCCTGGGCTAGGCTTAGCGGAGGGGTGGGTTGGGGGGCAGCTGCGACGAGGCGGGCCACCGCGCTGTCATCCGAGCCGGCCTTGCCGCCCCTGAAACCCGAGGCTTAGGCGCGGGTGTCGGTGTCGCTTACGCGGATGTCGATGGTTTCCAGATGCGGGAGGAGAAGGGCGGGGGCGTGACCCGGAACCCAGGGGTACCGAATACCAGGGGCTCCACTGCTTGTGTGGCTCCGCGCGCGCTCTGTCCGCGGGGTACGGAGGGGGCAAGCTGGAGGAGGGGGATGAAGGCTGGGGAGCTCAGCACCTAGCGGAGGGAGAGGGGTGCAGGGGCGGGGCCACATCTGGCTTGCGGGGCGGGCGAGGCGCTGCGGCCGGTCGTGGCGCTGCGGGTGGAGTCCCCGCGGCATCCTCTATGGCTGGGAGGGGGTCAGCGCGGGATTGGCTGGTCCTGGGTGATGTCAGGCCGACCGAGCTCATAGGCGCTCCTAGGCGCGGGCGGGCAAGGGCTGGGCTGTAACCTGAGAGGAAGGATCAGGTAGCGCAGGTGTCGGGTCCATGCCGCCCCCGCCGCCAGGTGCACAGCGGGGGCCACCGGCACTGGCGCAGGTAGGAGCAGCCCCGGGACCGGGGCGGCTTAGAGCCTTGGGCAAGCAGGAGCCTAACAGGACAAGGGCTCTAAGAGGGCTCCCTCGGGGCCGGGGTCCCTGAGAGAGCGGGTTCGGCAGAGCCTTGGGGACGCGCGGGACGGTCGGGTAGCCAGGAATGGGGTGAGGCCGAGGCCTTAGCGCCGGCTGAAACTGCGACCTGCCCCTCCTCCGGCTCCCCCTGGCGACTGGGCTGGGTCAACCCGTCCCTGGTCCCGCCCCTTCTAGCCTCAGTGGGGGCCCTTGTGGCCCTTGGCCTGCGCCCAGAACCCCTCCCTGGGGAACCTGCCCTCCCCGGGACCGCTGCCCCATCCCCGCTCGGAGAACAGGAGGGCCTGGGAACCCGGTTGGCTGCACCCCTCGACGGCCGCTTGCCATGAGCCCCGGGACTGTGAAGAGCTGGGGGGGCGGGGCGTGGGAGGCACCAGGGACCAGCGCCTGAAGCCCCTCTGCCGCTGTCTTCCCGCAGCTGAGCTCCAGCGACGACCACAACGGGCTGCGGCGGCAGGACTCCAGCCGCAAGACCCGCGCTTTCAGCAAGCAGCCCAGCACGGGGGACTACTACCGCCAGCTGGGCCGCTGTCCCGGGGAGCCGCCGGCCGCACGCCCGGGCATGGCGCACAGCGAGGAGGTGCGTGCCTGCCAGCCCGCACCCGCCGGCCGCCCGGGACCCGGCCCGGCCGCCCGCCTCTCACTCGCTAGCCCCTCCGCTCCCCCGCAGGCGGCGCTGCTCCCCGGGAACCACGTGCATAACGGCTGCGCCGTGGACCCCAAGGCGTCCAGGGAGCTGCCCCCGCCGCCCCCGCCGCCCCCGCCGCCGCCGCCGCCCCTGCCGGAGGCCCTTAGCTCGCCGCCGCCTGCTCCGCCTCTGCCCTTCGAGGGCGCTGGCCCGGGCTGCGGGCAGCGTCGCTCCTCCTCGTCCACTGGCAGTGAGTAGGGGCGGGTTGAGGGGTGGGGGGCGGTGCTAGCCCTGAAGGGGAGGGAAACCTAGGCAGCGCTCCTTTCCCAGTTGCTACGGCCCTAGTGCTTCCTCTTTCCCCGACTTGTTCTTCCTGCTGCAAGCCCCTACCCCAACGAGCACCTGACCCTAAGAGAAGGCTCCGAGTTGCCTTAGTGTGAATCAGTCCAGCCCCCTTTCCTCTCTGGGCCTATGGCCCTCTCAGCAGGGAAGGCCTCCCGGCTCTGGTGGCTGGTGCTTCTAATGAACTGGTGCTAACTGGAAACTCGGAGAAGTAGAATTCGTTTCAAAGAGGCAGGGCTGCTCAGTCAACCTTCTTCCTGCCCCATGTCTATCCCAAATTTCTCTTCTACTCCTCACCCCTTTCTCCTGTTCTTCCAAGCTAGCTACAGCCTGAGCTTTTCTCAGATAGGTCAGGAGCTCTTCCTGGCCAGATACCCCCAGAGGCCCCAGGCCAGCTAGGACCCGGCTCTGGGGACAAGGCCAGTGGCCCATCATGCCCTGCCCGTTCCCTCCTGATGATCCCCCTGGGCACTCTTTTTAAGATCTAGGCTGATGACCAGGATTCCTGGGCTTCTCTTCTGTAAGGTGGGGCAGTCTCTTGCATGCCAGGGCTCCCGCAAGGCCCAGGAGGTGGTGCCTCACATGGGGGGGGGGTGCAGGAACCATGTTTAGTGACATCATCCAAAGCTTCAAGTCCCTTACTAGGAGTGCAAGGGTATATCATCGGATCCAGGGTAGGGCCAGCCTGGGCTCCCTTCGGATCCCTGTGGAACCTCAGCCCCTGCAGACCAGAGCCCGTGGTGGCATGTCCATCACCAGCTGAGCCTCCAGAAAGGCCCCCAGCTCTGGGGTTAGCTTTTTCCTTCTGGAGCAAGGCTGAAGCTAGGAACGGAAGAAAAAATAGACTTTGGGTTTCTCCAGAAACCCGTTCTCAGCAGAGCCTGGGCTGGGTGCCCGATCCCAACCTAATGCCAAGTTCGAGGCCCTTGCTAGGGGGACCAGGGCCAGTGGCAGCCCTACCCAGTCCTCAGGGACACCGGTAAAGCCCGGAACTGGGCGGACCACCCTTGTGGAGCCCCAGAGCAGCCTGAGCCAGGGTCAGATGAGCTGGAAAATTCCTCCTCTCCTGTCCGCCCCCTCCTCTGCGCATCTCCCTCCCCCCCTTCCTGCCCTCCCTTCTCTTGCTATCCCCCGCTGTCCTAGCCTCACCCCGGCCCCCTCCCCCTCCTAACTTCGCTGTCACTTCTCTCCTCTCGGTCCCTAGAAGTGAGAGTCCTGAGGCACAGGAAGAGTGAGTAGCTGCGTGCGCGGCTCCTGGCTGAGGTGCGGGGCGGGGAACGAGGCGCGCTCAGGGAAAGCAGGGCTGAAGGATCTGGGACTTTGAAATATAAAAGGGCAGGGCCAGGGGCCGGCAGGCCAGGGGTCCTCCACACTGCAGGTGGGGCCCCTGGCCCCACAGCTACCTTCCCAGCCCCACCACCCCCACACGCACACCCACGAATTCTACCCATGGCTGTCAGTTTTGCCCAAATAAATGAGCCTGTTGCCAGTTCCTGCCTGGCGGCTTTCCCTTTTCCCCCTCCTGCTGCTCGCTCAGGGATCCCCAGCCTGGGGAACCCAAGAGCTGTTGGCTTGTTCGGGGCCCCTCAGCCAGCCCTCACCCTTCCCTGGGTCTCTAAAGACAGCCCTTCCCAAACCCCAGCCGCCTCCGCTGGCCTTGTCAGAAAATGCAAACTCCACGCACCGCCTATTTGCATGCTTTTCACCTGGCCCTTCTTCCTGAGTGACTTCGCCCCGTACCCTTAGTAAAGGCTTCGCTTGCCTCGGTCTCCAGAGCTGAGCAGCGCTTTGCCATAAGTGTGCTACGCAACGGGCTTGCAACCAGTGTGTCCGCGTGCGAGTCTGTCCGTGGATGTGGGAGGTGGGGAGGGGACCGGCTGGGTTCTGGCATCCGGGGTTCTGAGCCCATATAGCCATGGAGGCCCCAGGTGACTCAGTCCAAGGGTCACTGAGCTTTGCTGATGCAGAGAGGGCTGGAGGGAGACTCCACCCCGGCTGACGGAGCCAGGGAACCCAGGGCAAAGGTCGGGTGGCTGGCCCTCAGGTAGTGTCTTGAAGCTGGTCAGTCAGTGTCCTGGGCGGAGACATTCGCTGGAGTCCCCAGGGCCGGCCCAAGAGCCAGCATGAACGCCCAGGGGCCTCCAGGCAGGGCCCCCATTTCCCGTGAGTAGGGCAGGGAGGATGGTGGGGCTCTGCGAGCCTGGAGCGGGGAGCCGGCCTCTGGGGTACCCGAGAGCCGCCCCCAGGGCCTGGGATCTGGGGAGGTCCCATCTGGGGCGCGCTCCCTCGCGACTTGGGGAGAGGGGAGCAGAGGGGCAGGTTGGGGGCGGCGGGGATGCAGGCCGCGCGCCCCCGGCCAGCACCTCCTCTCCTGCCTCCGTGCAGGCACCAAGTCTTTCAACATGATGTCCCCGACGGGTGACAACTCGGAGCTACTGGCAGAGATCAAGGCCGGCAAGAGTCTGAAGCCGACGCCGCAGAGCAAGGGGCTGACCACGGTGTTCTCGGGCAGCGGGCAGCCGATCTCCCAGGTAGGCGGCTCGACGGGTATACCCCGCCCCGGTCCCCGTCCCCCGTCCCCCGTGCCGGCCAGTCGCTCAGCCTCGCCGCTTCTCCCCGCAGCCCGAGGCGCCGCTGCCGCTGCCGCAGGCGTCGCCCGCGCCGTCACGGGCGCGCAGCCCCACCCCGCCGGCCGTGGGGCCCCAGCCGCTGCTCAACGGCAGCGTGGCGCCGGCGCCGCCCGCCACCCCGGCGCCAGGCGTGCAGCTCGATGTGGAGGCGCTCATCCCCACGCACGATGAGCAGGGCCGGCCCATCCCCGAGTGGAAGCGCCAGGTGATGGTGCGCAAGCTGCAGCTGAAGATGCAGGAAGAGGAGGAGCAGAGGCGGAAGGTGGGTGGGGCGGGGCGGGGCTTCCCAGCGGGCCGTGGGGTCTGCGCCGGGGGCGGGGGCGGGGGCGGGAGGGGAGCTTGGCCCATCCCCCACATCACCCCTCCAGCCTGCCGGGTCCTTTCCACCTCAGGCGGCTCCCATTGCCCTTGGGGGAGGGAGGGGAAGCAGGGCTGGGACCCAGGGCAGGGGAGCACCCCTACCGCCACCTCCAGCAGCCTGTCCTTCACTGAGATGGCAACCTCATCAAACTCTAACGTGCTTCACGTCGCCTGGGATCTTGTAAAAATTGCCGATTCTGAGTCAGGGGCATTGGGCGGGGCTGAGATTCTGCATGTCTGGGAAGCTCCTGGGTGAGGCTGACCTGCTGGTCCAGGGACCGCACTCTGCCCAGCCAACAGGCTTCTGGTTGCAGTCAGACTGGCCTGGGCCCTTACCCTGCACCACTGCTTTCCAGCCACCCAGACGAGCTGGCATCCAGCCTTGGTTTTCTTATCTGTCAGATGATTGATGGATCGTTTACTGGCTGACAGGGTGGTTTGCCATTGACCGGCTCAGCACGTTGTTTCCTGGGTGCTGTGCGTGTGCACTGTTGTAGCCTCTAGGGATTCACGATGAATATCTCAAGGCCTTTTCAAGGTGGCTTTGGGGGAGGGGGTGGCAGGGGGTCAACCAACAAGCAAACGCACCATCTTAGTAAAGAGATAAGTGCCCCCAAGAATACAAAACAAGGTAACATGAGGGCCTGAGTGGCAGGGAGGCCAGTGACTGGGCTGTCGAGGATACGCCGGCACTGGGATGGGGCGCGCAGAGGACTGGGGCAGCCCTACGCCCACCGTCCTGTTCGGGCCGGGGCTGCTGTTAGGAAGGAGGAAGCGATGTCCGAGGTGGACTTGGAAGATGAGCGGGAGGTGGACTGGGAACCGAGTGGGGCAAAGAGCAGGCTCAGTGACCTCCTGTCAGTACAGGGGCGGAGCAAGAGAGATCAGTGAGGTCAGATCACCATGTCCTGGCCTTGAAGAAAATGGACTTTCTCCCGCAGCAGTGGGGAGCCTGGGAGAGGGGTTTGGGGGGGAGGGATTAGCCTCATCCTATTTGTCTGTGGGGAAAGGATTGATCGCAGTGGGTCAAGATGAACCGGGAGGCTGCGAGGATGGCCCCCCCGGGCTCGAGAAGCCCAGCACTAAAGTGAGGAATGAACGACACTCTCAGAAGTTCCCGGCACGCCTAGCTCATAAAATTGATTATCATTTCTAGTGCAGGGACAAGGGCTGAGAGCTGAGGCTTCAAGCTGTAAAACACTGACAGCGCGCATAGGGAGGGCTCGGGCTGCAGGGACAGCTGAGAAGGGGTCATCAGACCCGGCGAGGTCTCTCTGGGATGTGGCCCCCACGTAGCAAGACCTGAGATGGGGCGGGAAAGGGTAGCCTGGTGTCGCAGCTTCAACGCCTTTTGCATGTTCCTTCGGTGGTGTAATGAGCAACCAAGCCAGGTGTGGAGACTCCCTCTGCCCGCCCAGTCTCTACAACAGCGCCCAACGACCCCGCCAGCGACCAAAGTGGACACTGCCCAGCGCCCGGAGTAGCGGCCTGGGCCGAAGTTTCGCCCCAGTGTAATCGCCGGCCGGCCGGGCGTGGCCCATCCCTGCCAACCGAGCCCCGCGGAGCCATTACACCACCCAGGACATGCAAAGGGCGCCCCCCGGCGACCGCTGCGGGTGCCGGGCCAGAGGGAGACGCGCCTCCCTCCCCTCTCTTGTCTTCCCCGCCTTAGCTGATGTCCGCCAGCTCATGCTGCTACCCCCGCGAGGGCTGGAGGTACTCCAGCGCGCACAACGCCATCCTTGGGCCCTTCGGCGAGCTCATGACCGAAGCCGACATCCTCCGCATCGAGCAGCAAATCGAGAACCTGCAGGTGTTGCACAAGGCGCAGAAGCTGGAGGCGCGCCTGGAGCAGCTGGAGCTGGAGCTGGAGCAGCTGCTGCCGATCTCGGCCGCCCTTTCCGCGCCGCGCTTCACCGTCGACCCGCGCCGCATGCACGGCCGCGCCGCCAGTCTCCCTGCCTGGTGCAGCAAGATCTCCACGCTGCTCAAGAGCATGGCCACGCTGCTGGCCGCGCTGGGCGGCCGGCCCGCGCACCTGGCCGAGCTGCTGGCCGCCGACACCGGCCAGCCGCTGGCACCGCTGCCCGACGCGCCCTGGCGGCCGGGCCCGCTCTGCCTGGGCCGCTCGCACTCGCTCACCTGGTGTCGCGAGGCCGTGGCGCGCGAGATCCTCGAGTGCGGCGTCTCCGTGCAGCATCTCCGCGCCGTCTACGAAATGCGCGCCCAGGGCTCGGCGCCTGCGCGCGGCTCGCGCCGCAAGCTCTCGCTTGCCGCCGCCGCCTCGGGCCGAGAGCCCATCCTTGAGGAGGACTACGTGGCGGCCGGCGCCGGGGAGCCAAGCGCCCCTGTCGTCAACGGCTTGTCGCCCCCCTGGGACTCCGTGGGCGCCCTGGGCCAGCCCGACGCGCCGGACCACCAGGCGGCGCTGCCGGAGCCGGAGCAGCAGGCGCGCCGGCCGCCGCTCTCCACCGAGCTGCGCGGCGTCCAGGACTACATAGATATGCGCAAGGAACGCATCGTCTACCTCTTCCTGGAGCACTGGCGCAAGTGGACCTTCCGCGGCTCCCGGCGCCACGCCCAGGCACGCCTGCGCAGACTGCTGCCCCGCGTGGTGGCCGCCGGCGCCGGCCGGGGCCCCGAGGCCGCCGACGCTCTCCAGCCGCAGGCCGGCGACGTCCCGGACGGGCGGCTGCTGCGCCTGCTGAAGCAGCGGCAGGTGGTGGGCAAGCTGCTGGGCCACTGGCGGAGCCTACTGCGGCAGGTGCCGGCACGTCCGCCGTGCGGCTCGGGCCTGGCGCACGGCCTGTACTGGCCCGAACACTTTCTGCCGCCCCTGGACGGCGGCGCGCCCCCGAGCTACGACAGCCTCACGCTCGACCTCTTCATGCTCGGCTACTTCCAGCTGCTGGAGATGGGCCTGAGCCGCGAGGAGCGCAAGTTCCGCCACCTGCTGTGCTACGAGATGTTCGACCGGCTGGGCAGCCACCCGTGGGAGCTCATCCGCCTCTTCCACCGCGTGGTCCTCGAGGAGGTGGAGGCTGGCCGACGCAGCTGGAGCGACGGCTTCGAGGACCTCAGGCGCCAGTTCTTTGGAGACAGCCCGGAGGCTGAGCCAGCGCGGGAAGAAGAGGCAGAGAAGGAGCAAGAAGAGAAAAAAGAGGAGGAGGAGGAGGAGGAGGAGGAGCCGGCGGACAAGGTCCCTCCGGGTCAAACTGTGGACTGGCCAGAGGGGCAGCCAGACGGGCAGCCAGAGGGGCAGCCTGAGGCCGCGACCCCCGCGACGCAGCCCCCAACCCCCCCTCCGCCAGCCGCGCCTCCCCCAACGTGGGACCCTCCTAGTTCGGAGGCCCCTGTCGAAGACCCCCTGGCTGGTGTCTGAGATGGGCGAGTTCAGCAACGAGGACATCTGCCGCTACATCGACCGAAGCTTCTCCTTCTGGAAGGAGAAGGAGGCAGAGCTTTTTGACCTCTGAGCAGCAGAAACCGGAACTTCCCCTCAAGCATCTTAACCCAGGCTTGGATGCCTGTCTGATGCCCTCTGGAGGCCAGAAGCCCACAGGAAAAACCCAGAAGCCAGCAGGATGGCCTTGGAAAACCCAGAGTGTCCAGGACCAGGCTGCCAGAGCCTTTGAAGCCCCACCATCGCCAGATGTAGGGCAGTGGCCTGGAATGGGCAGGGGATGGCACGGGGCAAACCAGGTGTTCCCCGCTGGCCCGACAGTCTTGCCCGGCTCTGCGCTGTAGCCAGGTAGAAGAAGCCGCTCCTCCAAGTGAGGGACCGTGGGTCCCCCCAGGGGCAGTGTGGCTCTCCTTCTCTTTGGGTTTGCACTGGAATTCACAGCTACTTCTTTGAGGTCAAGGGAGCCACGTGTGTAGTGTTCCGTGTGACGTGTTCTCCTCTGTAACATCCACGTAATAAAACTCTTTGCTGTAAGCCGCCTGTGTTGGATGCCCGTCTCCACCCCTGCCAAGTCGATGCGGCCACACGGTTGTAGATAGAGGCAGTGTCTACTCCGCTTGGGAATAGGACGTGCACAGGCCAGAAGGGCCTTCGCAGTGGAGGCCAGCTTGAGCCTCTCGGAGCTGACTGGATCTGTGGGCGCCCAAGTATGGGTCTGCCCAGAGAGTCGGGGTCAGGGGCCTGGAGCCATCCGTCAGCCTGCCCTTGTGGAAAATCTCATTCTCTGCTTCTCTCCTCCACCTTAGCTCTGACCTCTCTGGCGCCACCTGTAGGACACAGAGGGCCTGAGTCATGAAGGGGCAGAGCACAGGAGGCTCCCCCTCTAAGCGGGTGGTGGCCAGCTACTTGCCCTGTACAAGGACCTCTGTATCCCATTGTCCCTGACTGGTGCAGGCCCCCCGGGGTTGGGGGCGCACTCCCTCTGAACCCCTACCTCCCAGCCCGTGCTGGTTCTGAAGTTCGGTGCTTGTGTTTCAGGAGGAGGAGGAGGAGGCCCGGCTGGCCAGCATGCCTGCTTGGAGGCGAGACCTCCTTCGGAAGAAGCTAGAAGAGGAGAGGTGAGCTGGGGGACCGGAAGCTTCAGGGCCTGGTAGGGTGTCTTGATCATGTCCCTGAGGTGGTGGCACCAAATAATGCTGTCTCTTTTTCCTCTAGGGAGCAGAAGCGGTGAGTGTGGGCCGACCTGCTGTCCCCTCCCAGCCCCATCTTGAGCGCACCTCCTTGTCACTCTGGTTTGTAGCAAACCTCTCTGCTCCCAGTAATGCCACCAGACTCCTCTCCCCCAGCAACTTAGCCCCTGCCCCGAAGTCTAGATTTTATGCCCTGATAACCTTGGCCTGGATTGCCCAGCCCCTCACCTCCCATTAACCTAGCCTTCAGTTAGAAGCCCACCTCAGTATCAATAACCTTGACGTCTGTCCCTCAAAGCGTGGTTTCTGCCCCAGGAGTCTAGCCCAGTGCTTACAGAAATATCATGCGAGCCACTGTGTAATGTTAAGTTTCCCAGTAGCCACCTTGAAAAAATAAAAAGATAAAGGTGAATGTAACACTGATATTTTACTTAACCCAAAGTATCAAAATATTATTTCAATACGTAACCAGCATAAAAGTTATTAATATGTTTTACGGTCTTTGAAAAAGCAGAGCCTTCGAGATGCCCTGTGCATTTTACACGTAGAATACACTTCAGTTCTGACATTTCAGACGCTCAGCAGCCCCCTGTGTTTAGTGGCCTTGTCTGCAGTGCAGCTCCAGCCCCCATTTTATAATAACTGTCCCTAATTAGCCACCACTGCCTCCCAATAATGTGGTCCCTCCTAACTTGGGTCCTGTCCCCAGGACGTCCTCCTCACCCTCTGCCACACTCCTTACCCAGCACCCCTGTTTCCAGTAATCCCCCAGCCAGAAATAGCAGCCACAGCCTCTCCCTCACCCAGCTCCTGTGTGTGCCCAGTGACTCCAGTCTGCCCCCAACCAAGCCCCTCCCTGTTCCCACCAACCCCTACCCTTGTGGCTCCTGACCCCACCCCAAGTCCCTAATCACTCAGCCCTTCTGACCCTAGAGCCCATTGCCCTGGCCATCGTTAATCAGCCCCACTGCCCCCAGCCCCTGCCCCCCAGTAACGCATTACTTGCCACCTGGGACCCCCTCACGATGCCTAGCCCACCCTCTCACGCTTGCCCGCGGTTCTACCCCCCCCCCACCCCACACACCATGCCTAGGAAAGAGGAGGAGCGACAGAAGCAGGAGGAGATGCGGCGGGAGAAAGAGCAGTCGGAGAAGCTGCGGACGCTGGGCTACGACGAGAGCAAGCTGGCGCCCTGGCAGCGACAGATCATCCTGAAGAAGGGGGACATCGCTAAGTACTAGATGCCGCCCTCCTGCTCGCAGCCGCGTGAGCTCGGGGGGACCCCAGTCTCCGCCCCGGCCTGCCCGGCTCGGGCAGAAAGAGCTGGGAGCCACGCTGTCTTTCCCCTCCCGCGCTGGAACCCCTCCCTGACCCCGCTCCGGCCCCCGCATCCCCAACCCGGGGCGACGCTGGAACCCAGTCGCCGCCACCGCCACCGTCGCCCAGAAAAAGTGCCCAAGCAAGCTGTTGACGCAAAAAGATGCTGCTTATTTGCATGCCTATTTACATATATTTGCATGTTCGGTGAAGGTCGTGCCGAGCGCTCCCCAGCGCCGTGGGTGGCGACTTTGTTTTCCTGCGGGGCGCGCGCCCGGCTGCAGCCCCCTCCCCCGCACCCCGGAACCCGCGCGGCGGGCGCATCCTGGGCGGAGGCTAGGCCCCCGCGCTCGGGGAAGGGGTTTTCCTCCCGTCGTGACCCAGATCTGCGCCCGGCCCGCGCGGGCCGCGTTTCCCATCCCCGCCGAGGGTTTCCTCTCAGTCATTTGTTTACCAGAAACGATGAAACCGGCAACCTGCCCGTCGGCACGGAGTTGCCGCTCCGGGGGCCCAACCTCCGCCTCCCCTCCCCCTGGTGAAGTCTGCGACCCCCTCCCCCCAGGTCCCACGATTCCCTGGACGCTTTCACGGCGCTGGTGGTGTGAGTGCGGGACAGGGGCCCTGCGCTTGTGTCCCCACCTGCTTCCTCCCCGTCCTTGCCATCCCGCACCCCCATTAAAGCTCTCTCAGCCGCCGCGGCTGCCATTCACTCTCTCGCGCCGCCGCCACGACTTCCTCTCTCCATCGGGTAACTAGGCCACAGCCGGCAGAGCGGGAGGGGGCGGTCCGGGCGCCAGGGGCCACGCTGGGCTCCACCGTGGGTCCCCGAGCCTGGGGCGCCAAGACTTCCGGGCCTTTCGACGCCCCCGAAACCCGGGCCACTTAACACCACAACCCCTCGGAAACACCAAGCGGTAGCTTTTCTTCACAGATTTAATACCCAGGCCTCGGCCAAGGTCAGGCCGAGACACTGCTGGGCCATCTCCTGCCCCCTCCCGATATCTGTCGATGCCCATTTGCCTTAACCAGAACCCCCGGGGCACATGGCAGGCAAGACGGCTGGCGCTGCTACGCAGGGCCGTGCCAGGAGCTTAATAAGTGACATAAGATGTCTACACGCATAAGTAACCGTACTTAGAGCTTCTACAAAGGCCGCCAGAGCCCAGAGGCGCCCGGTGTGCCCTCCGAGTCACGGGCCGCGCTGCAGGCGGCTGCGTAGGTCCTCGGCGCAGCCATCCAGCCCCATCCGCTCCAGCGCCGCGTAGACGGCGCCCAAGCCCGCGGGCTGCTGCTGACGCCAGCGTTTGAGCATCTCGTACTGCTGGTCTCGGAAGCGGCCGACCTCCACCTCCACGGCCTCGATCTCCGCTTCGCGCAGCCCCAGCGTGCGCACGAACTCCTTCCAGCGCCGCGCGGGCACCGCGTCCATCACGTCGTAGAGCTGCGGGCCCGGCTGGAGCGTGGCGGCCGCCGAGCCCGCGGGGGGCGCTGGCGAAGGCGAAGGCGGCGGCGGGTCTGGGGGCGGGCCAGAGAGAGCCGGTGGGGAACGCGTACTAAGGCCGAGAGGCGAGGCGGGGACCACGGGCAGAGCAGGGGCCAGGGAGGCCCACCCGGTCAGCTCAGGACGGGAAGTGGGCAGGTGGTGCCTCAGGAAACCACGCCTTCTCATCTCGGGCTCGGGAGAATGGGGTCAAGGCCTAAGGCCAGTGAGGTCTCTCACCAAGAGCTCTGCCGTGCAGCGGGTCCCAGGACCACGTCACCTCCGAGCAGGGCGCCTCCTGGATCTGGGGGGAGCCAAGGGTCCAGCCATTGCCTACCAACTGGACGGCGCGGACCTTTTCACAGCTGCTGGGTGGCGCTAGATGGGTGCTGTCCCTGGGTGAGAGGTGGGTGGCCTGGAAGCCAAGAGACGCCCCAGGTCAGCCCACCTGGCCTAGTAAGGCCCCCTTTCTGGGGTCTCTGGCCGGGAGTGGCCGTTCCCTCGATCAGGCAGCAAACATTCTTCCAGGCTGTCTCCGGCAATCAGCCATTATGTGTCACTGTGTGGCCCAGAACTATTTCCTCTGCCTGAAACAACCCTGTCCTGGCTGCCCTCCCCTGTGGCCCCAACCCTGTGCGAGGCCTCGCTATGATGACACTTGTCCCACTGAACTGTTGTTAGCTCCTGTTTAACTTTCTGGACCCCACTAGCCTGAAAGCCACTAAGAGACAGGTGCTATGCTGTTCTCATTCACTGACTACTCGGGGAATTCATGTGTGTTCATGAGGCCTACTCTGTGCCAGCCACCGTGCCATGCACAGGGGACCAGCTCCAGAAGGCTGAGGCCTGGGGTCCTGCTCCCTCTCTTCCCTGCATATTACTAATATTCTTACCTGTAGGGGAGTCAGGGCCTCCAAGCCAGCTTCATCTGCCGAGAGACAAGAGCATCTCATCAGCAACCAGGTAAGACTCCTAGACCTGGGTGCTGGTCCGGCTCCTCTCGGGTCCCCCTGTGTCACCCCCGCCCCCAGCACTCTCTCCCTCAGTTTCCCCCTCTGCGTCAGGGGTGAGTGGGCTCTGGGCTACCCAGGTTGACCCCATGCCCCTAGAAACGTGTGTGTGCATGCGTGTACTTACTAGGAACTGTGGGCTTACAAGGCTGGCAGCGGTGGTATGTGTAAGTCAGGGTGGCACCAAGCAGGAGTGGGACCACCAGGCCAGCCAGGAGAACCTGGACCCAGAACACTGAAAGAACAGGCGGTGAGTGGTGGGTAGTAGCCACGCCCCAGCCTCCCCAACCATGCCAACAATCCTGCCCAAATTCCCAGCACGCCACCACCTACTCTGCCTCCAGCCACAGATAGACACGCAGGGCTCGGGACAGCTCCCGAGGGTGCTCCTGCAAGAAGAGGGAATGGGGTGGAGGGCGTGAGGGAGAAGACACCAGGAGAGGTGACCTGTCCTCTCCATCCTGGAGGCCCTTCCCTCCCCAGGCCTCTTCCCTGGGTGCCACAGTACCCCGGAATGTTCCCAAAGGACTGCTGAGACTTCACAGGTGTCCCTAGGAACAGTAGCAACAACCACTATTTATGGAGCTTTTTCGAGACTAGACTGAGGGTCGCTAGAACGCCAGCTCTGTGAGGACCGGGATCTGCCCACTTTGCTCCCTATCGTATCCCCAGCACCTAGAACACCTCTGGAAAATGGTAGATGCTTAATAAACACTTGCTGAGCAAATGAATGGATAAAGTGTTTTACGCCTTAATCTGTGCCCCAGGGTGGGGGTGGGTGGGGGGGCGGGGGAGAACCTGCTAACATCGTCACATGGGGAAGCCACAGGTCAGAGAGGTGAAGTCACTTGCTCGAGACCTCCCAGAGAGTGAGTGCCGGATCATACAGTTTTGAAACTGTATCAACTTGACTCTCTATAAATGGTCAAATCCTATGCTTCCTTACAGTGCGGCTGGAAAGGTTACTAAAGTACGGTCTGACAGAGCCCACACACCCCCGTGTTTATCTGGCATAAGGTGAATGCGGGTTTCCCTTCAGTATCCAACGTCTGCCTGCATGGCGCCCACCCACCACGGGACCAAGCTCCCTCCGCCTTCCCCGAGACCCCCACTCTGCTCCCAGCCCCCCTTTCCCTGTCCCAGGGCAGCCAGGACATTACGTGGGGCAGGACACGCAGCTGTTGCCATTTTCATAGAAGCCGGGCAGGCAGGTCCCACAGTCGGTGTCTCTGCCGGAACCTGTAGTCCGGGAGATGGCGTGTGTGTGTGTGTGTGTGTGTCAGGAAGGGAGATGGGGAGTTGGGGAGAGGGGGTGTGTCGAGGGGCGGGCAGCCCTGCGCGGGAGCACTCACAGGGCACCCGTGTGTGGCGGTGCAGGGCCCTGCAGTCTGAGCACGGGTGGCAGCGGAACGGGGAGCCGTCCTTGCAGGGCTTGACCAAGCACTCGGGGAACCAGCCTGGGTCACAGCCGCAGTGGGCATCCGCCACCGCCGAGCAGTTCTTCAGGGCCACCTGGGAGACTGGCAAGAGCGTTCAGGGAGATGGGGGGAGTGGAGGCCGTCAGGGCCGGAGACCCCCCGAGGGGACCCGGGGCAGATCTCCTGGAGAATGGAGATGGGGGCAGCCCAGAGACGGGGCCACCCCCCCAAAGGGAGAGAAGCATGGAGATCGCCCCAGGTCAGAGGCTGAGGCATATACAGAGATCGGAGGGTCCTCAGGGAGAGAGGGATCAAGGGGGAGGGACGCGGGATGGGTGGACACGGGGCTGTCACACCAGAGGTTAAGCCCAAGCCAGCCACCTCCTTCAGGAATAGCCTGGCCATGGCACTGTCTTCAAGAGTCCCCCACTGAGCACTAGGCCCCTCACCCTCCTCATCACAGGCCTGGCAGCGGGTACAGCGGGTCTCATGGTGGTTTTCCCTGGCCAGGAAGGTGCCGCGGGGGCACGGGAGGCAGGTGGAGGCACCACAAGGCTTTGGGCAGGGGGCCTTCAGGTAGTGCCCTGTGGAAACAGACCCAGGTCAGACAGTCAAAGGGGGTTCCCACTTTCCCCTCCCTCCTCTCCTATCTCTGGCTCCCTACTTCCTCCCCACCCCACCCCACCCCCACCAGCCTCCCCTGTCTCCTGACCCCGCCTGAACCCCATCTCCCTCTATCGGCCCTCACTTCCCCCCACATCCCTCCCGCCCCTCTGGCTGCTCACCGGCTGGACAGCCCTTGCAACAGAACAGACCGTTCCTCTTCTGGAAGTTGGGGACACAGTCACACTTTGGACTGGGTGTGCCGCCCTGGCCCCGGGCGCCCAGCAGCACAAGGAGCAGGACCTGGAAGACAGCTGGCTGCTGGCTTCGGCAGCGCTGGCCATGCGGGGCCCCTCCCTGCGCGGTCTCCCCCACTTCCGAGCCCCCCCCACCCCACCGCATTTGCCCTCAGAGCAAGGTGCCGTCTTCTCAGGTTCTTGAGCCGGAGCTCCATGGATGTGGCATAAGACAAGCTTTCCTCCCCCTGCGCACAGAGCAGGCTCCGGAGGGGCAGAGAGAGAGGAGGTCTGGGAGCCCCTCTCACACGTTTCCCTCTGCCAGGGCACCAAGGGGAGGCACCGGGCGGCCTCATCCCCACTCGTGCTTTTTGTAAGGTGGAGGACCCGGATCCTTCTCTGCCGGGGGCCCCTAGACCCTTCTGGCCCCCGGGGTGGGGGTTTCCTCTCAGCGGAAGGGCCCCACCCGGCTGAGCCTCTAACTAGCGGAGTCTCTAAGTCGAGAGGGGTTGGTGGTGGTGGTGCTGGCACACTTCCCCGCGAAGTGGGGCCCCTTCCTTCTTAGCGCAGCGACCCAGGCCTGAGGTAAGGCTCCAGGCTGCCCGCCCCCCTGCACCGCGCTCCCACTCACCGCGGCCACCACTGCCGTGCAGCCCCCCAGCCGCAACTCCATGGCTCCTGGCGCCTCGCTGGGCCCTCGGATGACAGGCGTGCGCCAGCCCAGGGGCTTCCCCCGCTCCGCCCGCTCTGCCCCAAGCCAGCCCCGGGGGAGCCCGCCTCGGGGGTGGGGGCCAGGGCGGGGCCCCCAGCCCACGCAGCCTGCCCCTGCGCACCTGAGCTCACCTGAGGCGGCCTGGGGGGCAGCAAGGTGTACACAGGACAGGGCGGCACCAGGTCTCCACGCCTGGCTTCTAGCCCCAGCCCTGAGACTACCACTTCCAGGTGAAGTGACTTCCCTCCTTTGGGCCTCAGAACCCTCCCTCAGCCATGAGGGGTTGGGCCACAATGTGGCAGCTGGGAGACCCAGCCTCCCCAGATACTGCCTGGGTGTGGGTGCAGGGGCCAGGCCCCGCTCCAGGAGGGGAGTCCCAGCGGGTATTCTCAGTAGAGCCTGGGACACATCGCCCACCCTGGTGTAAGTTTACGAGGGCGACCCAGGGCAGGGCCCACGAGGCACCTCATGGGAAGGAGCACTTCATGGGGGGCCCTAGGGTGGACCTCGTGGCTGAGGCAGGGGGTGGGGTTGATCTTGGGGTGCTGGTCTGGTCACCTCTGCCCTGTTATTCACTAATTCACTAACGCTTTTCCACAGTCTCCTCCAGGGGTGCCCTACCACAGACAGAGGGAGACAGGAGGAAGAGGCGCCTTCCCCCAGCTCAAGTGCACCTGAGTCAGGAAAGGGGCTGGTTCCAAAAGCAAAGAACTTCTTCCAGTCGTATATACAAGTCTTTATAAAAGAATCAAAAGCTCAATAAATATGCGACTTTACACAGAGCCCAACCCAAGCCTGGGGTGGCCAGTGGGACTGGGAGGGAGGGAGGCGAGGACAGGAGCGCAAACATCCCACTTGGGGCCAGGTGAGGGTGGAGGTGGGCAAGGCCACCCTGGAGCCCACGCCAGGGGGATCGGAGCTGGTGACTTCAGGGAGCAGCGAACGAAGGCCCCTGCGGGGGTCGGGGGGACAGGTTAGTGAAGGTGGCCTTGGGGGGGGGGTCCTGAGGAAGTACTGCAGCCTGGGCCTGGAGCTCTGCTGAGCCCTCCTCCACTTCCATCCAGTCTGGAAAAGTGCAAATCGGGGCTCCTGCCCGGCTCTCTGGCTACCGCGCGGGCAGCAGCTGAAGCAGGAACCCGGATACCCCGGGAGGCATGCTGTTTGCTGTCTCTCGGTCAGTGGCACCTCTGGGGGCCTCCCTCTGCTCAGACCTCCCTGCAAGAGAGGGGAAGGGAGAGGACAGTCCTTCTTTGGCCGACGCCACTTCCAGAGGGGCTCTGGCCACCCTCCCTGCCCCACTGGAATCCTTAACCCCTTTCCCCACTGCCCGCTGTAGGTGCTGTCATTCAGGCTTGGAAGCAGGTCTCAGGTTCCCTTCTCCCTCCCCCACCCCCTAATGCCATCTGCTCCCAGCCATGACAGCGCCCCTCCCCATTCCTGGGGCTGTGTCCCCAATGCCAACACTCTGGCCAGCAGCCCTGGACCCCAGGGCACTCACGAGGCAGTGAGCGTGGAATTAAGCAGCAGGGTGGTCCTGATTCGGTACAGTTGAGCCAGCGTCAGCTTCCGGTGCTGCGCGGAGATCCCTGGGTGGGGCTCTGGCTGGACTCTGGGTGAGGCCCCCAAGGGCAGCTCTCTGCTCCTCCTGGCGGGTCTTTCAGGCTCCCCAGCCAGGCGGCTGGTTCTGCCCTCCAGCTCTGATGGCTTGGGGCCACTGCCAGGGCTAGGTGCCCTCCGGTGAATCCAGCTGGGCCCAGCTTCCTGAGGAGAGCCCTGAGTCCTCGTGCCAGAAACCGTAACGGCCAAACAGAGTTCTGACAGACTGCGGCTGGGGGCGGGGGGCGCTCCGCGGGCGGCGGCCCCTGATAGCAGCTGGAGGAGGCTAGCCTCAGATTTGGACTTGAGCAGGTGGGGCAGACGGGGCAGCAGCTGGACAGGGGTGCGGCGGCGGAGACGGGGTGAGGGTGGGGGTGAAGGGGCTTGTGGTGACTCTGGGGGCTGGGGCGCCGGTTCCACCACAGGGGCTGGGGCCACAAAGTCTTGCAGCGAGGTGGGGGAGAGGGTGCCGTAGGCGGAGTCCATGGAGCAGGAGCGGCCATCCACGGGGCCCAGGGGCAGCAGCTCGCTGGTGGGCGTGACAGATGAGGCAGTGGTGCAGAGAGAGGTCTCGTCCGACTGGGAGCTGACGGGGCCACCCTCGAACTCGGGAGAGGACAGCGGCTCCCCAGGCTCCACCACAACCATGGCCAGGGTCTCTGTGGAGCCATCTGAGGCACTGTGGGGCCAGGAGGAGATAGTCAGCCCGGCCACAGGAAGCCGAGATGGCCTGGTGCAGCCAGGGCTCGGCGACACAGACGTCCACAGCCTCTGCCCGCCCGGAGCGCGAGGCTCAGAGATGGCAAGCACGTGGCCCAGGAGCCAGATCTCCCAGCCCTGTGCCCACAACGCAGATGCCCATAACGGGGTCTGTCGCCACCACATGCCTCCCTCCAGCCGGACACGGTGGACCAATCCTCGGCTCAGGGGTGCTAGGGGACTCGGCTGGTTGAGTGTCCGACTCTCGATCTCGGCTCAGGTCATGATCTCATGGTTCGTGCGTTTGAGCCCCGCGTCAGGCTCTGTGCTGGCAGTGTGGAGCCTGCTTGGGAGTCTCTGTCTCCATCTCGCTCTCTGCCCCTCCCCCACTTGCTCTCTCTCTCTCAAAAATAAATAAACATTAAAAAAAAAAATCTTCGGCTCAGCTCCACCCAGCTGGACCTAGAGGAGCAGAGTTGGCACTCAAGCTGAAAACCTTTCCACCCCTGGACTCTGGTGGGAGACAGAGCCCTCTCCCTCACGCTGTGGTCACAGCATGAAGCCACTCGGAGGAAGGGACGGTGTCCCAGCCCTGCCCAGTGTCAGTGGCCTTGGGGTCAGGAGCGGGGGCACCTGCCCTGCCCTGCTGAGTGGCCCCGGGCGAGCATACCAGTGCTGGGAGCTGAGACTGTCGCTGCTCTTGCGCAGGATGGTGGGGGAGCTGGCGGCGGAAGTGCTACTCTCCTCCCCTCCCTCCTCCTCCTCGTCCTCGTCCTCTTCATCCTCCTCCTCCTGCTCATCCTCCTCCTCTTCCAGGCTATGCAGGTGCTGCTGGCTGCCTGGGTGCTCCTGGGCGCGCAGCTGCTGCAGCTGGTTCTGCAGGTGGGGGAGGGGGTGGTGAGCAGCAGCCCCCACCCACTGGCCACCCTGGCCACCCGCCCGCCCCCCACTCGGCTCTCACCTGGGCGTTGTAAATGGCGTCCACCCAGCCACGGCACAAAGCCTGGCCGCTGGCCTGGAACGTGTAGGCCCCCACAGCGCTGTGGAACTCGTTCAGGTAGATGAGGAGGAAGGAGCCTGGTGAGGAGGGGCTCCCATCAGTGTCAGCTAGGACCACAGCCCCTGCCCGTCACAGCCCCCCTGCCGGGAGCAGGGCCGGCCTCCTCACCAGGGTCTCGAAGCTCTCGGCACACAATCTTGTCCACCAGCAGAGGTGGCCGGATGACCTTGGTCCTCTCGGCCTTCTTCACCGCCTTGGTCACCAAGAGTAGGTCCGTAAAGAGGAAGCAGTACACGTCCATCTGGGGTGGGGGGTGGGGAGCAAGGGGAGCAGGCCAGGGATCAGGGCCAGGGTCTGGGGACCTCAGCCGGTCTGCTGGGACACCCTCTCCTGGGCTGGGCCCCACACAAGCCCTTTCTGCCTGCACTTTGGTGACGTCGCTGGGGCACTCAGATTTTGTCAAACACCTTCCCTGCCCCCTGCCCCCCCCCATGAACCTGGGAATAAAATTAAAATGAAGAGCAAGATAAAGCTACATACTGTCATTTTCATGGAGCTACACACTTGCAATTTACTTCGATTAAAGATTTACATTAAAGAGAAAGTGAGAAGTGATTTTAAAACCGCAATCTGCAGGCTCTGGGTTAAACACCTGGAATTAACAGCTCAGGAGCAAGGCTCTGGGCTGTTCCTGGCCTGCTCCTGGGTTGTTCCCTCCCACCAGGAACCCACAGGGCACCAGCAAGGGGGCAAGACCAGCACCCCATGGGCTGTGTGCTTGCTGCCACATTTGTAAAGAGTAGGCAGAAGGCAGATCATCAGCCAAGTCATTCCTTCTCGAACTGCCACCCAAGTGCCAGGGCAGCTGAGAACCACTAACTAGGGCGGAGAAGGTCCCCAGGAAAGGGTGGTCCACATGCCCAGGGCAAGAGGGGGTGGGGAAGGGGTCCCAGGAGTGGGATGGCCCCTAGACTCACCTTACTGTCCTTCCCTTCCTTCATTCTCAGGCTCCCCTCCAGAAGCAGCTGTCGTGTCTCCTCAGGGGAGGCACCAGGGATGGGTGCTGTCAGGTCCAGATGCAGAAATTCCTTCAGGAGCTGGTGATTGGGGGCGGGGTGAGAGGGGGGAGGTGTAGCGAGGTCAGGGTCTGACTCCCCTTGTGGGCTGGCAATCCGAACGTAAGATTCCCAGCATAGGTGCCTGTCTGCCAGGTTGGCCCTTCCTCTATTCCGGCAGGGCCAGGGTTCCCGGCACCCACAGCCTCCCACCTTGTCCACCTCGTCGTTGCTGCCTTCCACCGCCTCGTAGGCGTCGATGCGGCTCACCACGGCCGCCAGCCGCTGCCGCTCCTGCCGCTGCCGCATGCACGCGTTCACGTGGTGGATGAAGCGCTCCACGGAGTCGATCTGCGGGGCGGGTGACGGCAGGTTCAGAGTCAGGGTCTAGGAGCCGCCGGGAGCTGCAGAGGGACCCCTCCCACCTCCCCGGTTACCATGGTGACGACGGCCTCCTTGGCGCGCGGCTCGTCGGTCTTCCTCAGCACAGACTTGAGCAGCAGCGGGTACTTGGTGAGCCGCTGGTGGGGCTTGGCCAGCATGTCGCTCAGCTTCAGCCGCTGACACTGCTGGTGCTTCTCGGCCCACTGCGGCGCAGGCAAGGGCGGGGCTCAGGGCGCGCCCCGCCCCCGGCCCAGGCCACGCCCCCCCCCGCCCCCGCGCACCTGCTGCCCGGGTGGACCACAGTCCTGCACCCCGGCCAGCCCTCACCGTGACGTAGGCCCGGAAGAGGTCGTTGTCGCGCAGTAGGCCGCGCATGTACTCCATGCAGCCCTCCTCCTCCGTGCAGTATCGGATGTAGGGCTTGAAGAGGGAGCCGAACTGGCCCGGGACGGAACAAGTACGGTTACTGTGCGCTCGCCGCGGCCAGGCCCTGCACCGGGAGCCTCACAAGCCCTCTCTTACTGCACTTTCGCGACCACCCCAGGACGTGGCAAGTGTATCACCCCTCTTTCCAAACGGTACGTCCGTCAGGTAGGAAGGGCAGATGGCCAGGTGGGGTTCCAACCCGGGCTACCGACTCGGAATTCCTTGCCTCCGATCACTAGGGGTCGTTTGGGGCCAGGATCGGGGGGAGGGGGGGGAGGCTAGGGTGGTGGGCAGACGGGATCGGCGCCCCAGCCCTTACCATCTTGAAGCCCCTGAGGAAGTCCCCGGGCTGCATCAGCGCCCGCGTGCGCCGCGCCTTCTCCAGCACCGGCACCATCACGCTGCCCCACAGTCCGCGGTGCAGCCGCGCGATCTCGGGGATGTTGCTGAACAGGCGCTCTGCCTCCACCTGAGCGGGTCGGGAGGTGTCTCGGCCGGGCCCCCCCGCCGCTCGCCCGGGCCCCGCCCGTCCGGTTCCCTGGGTGCGCCCCGCCCCCAGCCGCAGGCCCCGCCCCACCCGTCCCTACGCTTTCTTCAGCGCCCCCCACCCTGGGTCTCGCCTCACCTCGCAGAGCAGCCCCGACTCTTGCAGGTTCAGGAGGCAGCAGAGGAACAGCTGTGGGGGGCAGGGAGCGCTGCAGCTGGGGGGCATCCCAGTCCCGATGCCCCCACCCAGGCTCTTAGGTTCCCCTCTATCTCTTGGAAGCCCTGAAGCAGCTTGGGACTGAGACGGTTCACCCCTTCAGAAAAGACCCAACCTCCACTGCCCACGGGGGGCGGGGGCGGGGGTGTCGACCTCCAACTGGAGGGAAAGCTCTGGGAGACTGGCCTGGCAGTCACACCTGGAACTCTCTCCTCCTGCTCTGTCCTGGCTCGGCCCCCTGAGTTTCAGCTAAAGAGTTCTCCTTGAACCCCAAGTCAAAGAGAGGTACTCTCCCCAGGCTGAAGTACACACACACACACACACACACACACACACACTCCACCTCCGCATGCTGGGTGTGGGCTGCTGGGCACCTGGCACACAGGAGGTGTTCAGAGATGGTTGGTGAATGAGGGCAAGAGTGAGCCTAGGGCTCAGGGAACTCGGCAACCTTGCCCAAAGCTTTCCTTCCCCTGTTCTTCTGCAAAGCCCCAAACCCTGTTCAGGGGCCCCCAGAGGGAGTGTCTGGGGGGCCGGGAGGCAGGGTGCGGTCCCACACTCACGTTGGTGAGCACCCTCAGTTTCTTAATGTAGGAGGCTTCTGTGTGCAGGAGCTCCCACACCGCCTCCTGCTGGTGGCACTGCCTCCGGGTCAGCTTCTGCGGGAAGTGCAGGGTGTTGGCCAAGAGTCCCAGAGGGCGCCCGGGCGACCAGGGAGGGGGTGAGCGACCAGGGAGGGGGTGGGCGACCAGGGAGGGGGTGAGCGACCAGGGAGGGGGTGGGCGACCTTGCAGGCAACCTCCTTTTCCCCGGGGAAACACGAGGTCCCCCAAGCGCTGCACCCTCCTCCGCCGCTGAAACAGCCAAGTGGTGTTCCTTGCCTCTGTCTCCCCACAGTGAGTTAGGAGGGACAGCAGCCTGGTAGGGCTGTGCCCTGGTCATTGGGTCCTTGGAAGGGCCCCATGACGTGGAGGGGAAGTGTCCCGCTTTCCCTGAAGCGGGGGAAGGAAGGGCTGCGGCCGTGCCCACCTCATGCCCATCAATGAGCTCCCGCCAGCTCTCTTCCAGCTGCAGACAGGCGTCCTCCTCCTCCTCCTCTTCGTCCCCCTCTTCCTCCCACGAGTCGTGGTCGAAGCGCAGCCTGCGGGGCAGCCGCGGCAGCCCGAAGAGGCCATAGGTGTGCAACTTGCCCTCCAGCTGCTCCATCTTGTCCACCTCCTGGAAGGAGACCCGTAGTTGGGGCCGGGGGCTGGGGCCGGGGCCCGCCAGCCGCCCTGCCCCAGGACCCACGGGACCACATACCCGGCCAAAGGCGCTGGTGCTGGGGCCCGAGCTGAAGAAGCCACTGAAGCGGCTGGCTGCCCGGTTTTTCCAGCTGTCGCTGCCACCGCTGCCACCACTGGGCAGAGAGCAGCTGGAAGGCGCGGGGGCCTCCTGCCCAGGGATGCTCGTCTCCCCCAGGAACTCCGACATGTTCTTTCGGCGGCGGCCAGGGGCCTGGCCGGGGGAGGGTGATCAAGGCCAGGCCTCGCCACCCCTGGCTCCCACAGCCCCCCACCCCACGGTGGGTTTCTCGGATCTCCAAGAAGCTAAGATGCAGGAGGGTCTCTGCACCCCCACCCTGGGATGCCACCTCTTCTGAGATCCGTACGTGCTCTGGGGGGCCGGAACGTCCAGGCACAGATGCGTTGGGACCACCACCCAGCCTCTCAGCACCACGCAGTCACACGCACACTTAGGTGCACTTATAAGCATGGTGCTCCAAATGGGTGCGCGCGCGTGCGCACACACACACACACACACACACACACACTCTCTCTCTCTCTCCTCAGGCACCAGCAGACTCAGAGACAAGCCCCGTTATCTTGGGGCCCCCTATGCTCAGAGCCAGCCCTATTTTCCAGAAGGGGAAATTAAAGCCCAAGAGGTGAGGGGCCCAGCTGACCTCCCCTCTAAGGTCCCTCCCTGCCCCCAGCCCTGACACAGCCTCTCACCAGGATATCCAGGCTCTCCCGGCGGCTCTGGGGGTCTGTGCGCTCCAAGGAGGGGGGGACCGGCCCTGGCTGGCCGCAGGATTGGCAGACTCAGGGACTTGGAGTCCTTCACGCCCTGTTCCACCTTCCCCTCGTCCCCCGGCTTGGCTGGGGCAGCAAGTAGGGGGCAAAGAGAGATCCTCAGCACCCAGGTCCAGTGGAGTTGGGGACCGCAGACCTCTCTCTCCTGAGGATCTGAAACCAGGCCTAGCTGCCCTCCCCTGAAGCCCCGCCCTGCTGGCACCCATTGCCAGGGCCCAGCGGAGACACCTGTATGGTAATGAGCCAGCTCAGGGCCACGGCCAATGGGAATCTGAGCCTGCGAAGAAGGAGCTATCTCCGGGAGGCCCAGCCGGGGCCCCGGCCACCCTGCCTGCCAGGTTCATCGCTCACCTTTGACCCGCAGGTAGTGTCCCCCGAACCTGTAGGCCTCGAAGGTGAGGGACAGGGGTGTGTTGGATTGGTCCAGGTAGATATCCACTTTGCCCAGTGTGATGCCCTTCCTTTCAAATACCGGCAGCAGCACCTCCCTGCCCCAGGATGGGAGGTGTGGCTGTTAGGGGGCAGGCCCACAAACCCCCCACCCTGTGCACAGCCCCAGCCCCACCCCGCCTAACCAGTGGGAGAGGGAGCGCGGGATCATACACAGGGACAAGGACAGACAGGTGTGAGCACACACACCTGCCTACAGAGATGCACACGCTCCCACAGGGGTCTGCACATGAGCCCGCGCTCCCCTGCCCTCAGGCTTCCATGTCTGCACACCGGGGCAGACGCCAGCATGTGCCGGTCCACATCCGGGACACGTGCTGGAAGCCACGGGTGGGCGTGCTCACTCACCGGCCACCACACAGACACACACAGGCATGCCTGCAAGAAGCGCCCCCCACCCCCAGCCCCACTCCCCCGTGCTTCGGCCCCACCAAGCCCTACCCCAGCGACTTCTTCTTCATGGCTGGTACGATCTCTGTCTCAATGTCCACATTCAGGTCAAACTTCAGGGTGAAGCACTCCTTGCTTGGATCCTGAAAGGGCTTGGGTCTCAGCTTCTGCACCCCTTGTCCCTGACCCTCCACCCCACCAGGGTGCAGGATGGGACCCCCAGCATGAGAGTGAACCCAGGATCTCCCCAGCCTGCCTCAGTCCCAAGGAGGTCCCCAGTGTCCCTCTTGCCCAAGGGAGGAGTTCCTGGAGCATCTCCCATCCGGCTAAGCTGGGTAGTACTGGGCTGCACGGCACGGTGGCCAGGGAGGGACCCACTCACTCCGGGCCCCATTCCTGCTCCTGGAGCTGCGAGCAGACAGGCCCCATCTTGGGGATGGAAGGGAAAGGGCCCAGGGAGGGCAGGGGCTGACAGGAGTCCCCCTGACAGCCCGGGGGCTCCTTACATCTGTGTGTCTCCTCCTTGCCTTCTTGGAGAGTTTCAGGCCTGTGCTCTTCCGGTCCCTGCGGACAGAGGGCAGAGGGTGGAGGCATGGGCAGACCTCACCGGGGGGGGATGTGAAGAGGCCCCTGGCTGGCTGCCCACTCTGCTCACCCCAGGTGATCAGGTAACTAACTCGAGTGCCGCACAGGCAGGCCGGGGCCCACGGGGGCTGTGCACCCTCTGGTGGCCAACCCAGGAGTCACACCCAGTGGTCCCTAGCGAGGCGGAGTCTGATTCCACCGCGCTGGAGGCTGGCCCAGGCTGGGCAGCTTCCTCCAGAAATCGGGGCATCCGCAGGGGCGTGGAGGGGGTCTCCAGTCAGGTCTTCTGAAGCCTCTGGTCCCTGGATCTCCGATCTGAGATCCAGCCTTGGGATCCCCTCAGGTGTCCGCTTTTGCCCACCTACCCTTTGCCGTCCACAGAGCTCTCCTCCTCCTCCTCCAGGTCCACTGCAGGGCTGGTGCGTGGGGGGCAGGACCGGGTAGACACGTTCCTGGCCAGGACAGAGCCTTTGGGGTAAAGCGGGAGGAGGAAAGGTCATGCCTATTGCCGCCCTGGCTGCCTTCGTAGGCTGCTACCAGTCCTGGGAACCCCCCAGCCCCAAACGAACCAGGGCCCTTCAGGTCTGTGTGGAGAGGGGCTCAGTCATTGCTCATCGTCCATCCGTCCCTAGACTCAAAAAGACACAAGCGCTCTGGGATGACACCCCAGGTGATGCCTTGCCCCCAAACCTGTGGCCTCAGTTTACCCTTCTATAAAATAGGGATAAGAAAGCCCTGCCTCTGGGAATGTTGTGGGAAGGGACCAAAGTCTATAGCTCTTTCTCTCAGGCCTCCTCTCTGCCCCCACCCCCTACCACTGTGAACACACTCAGAGTCCCAGGGGACCTCGGCAGAGGGGGAGAGTCCTTTTGTCCCTCTGACCAGCTAAAAAGGGAGGCAAAGGGTTGGCATCTCTGGCCAGGCTCAGATGCCTGTAAGTCACCCCAGCACAGCCAGTTGGTGCTGGGCCTGGGCCAGGTCCCCATCCAGCAGGAGGGTTTCTGGTTCCCTTCTACAAGCTCTTTCTGACCTGCCCACACCCACCACCACAGACCCTGCTGGCCAGCAGCCTGGCTAGCAATCCCCTGCCCTGGGGAAAACATGAAGGGGGCCTTTTCCATGCTGGCCCGGGGCGAAAGGCAGGAGCAGCTACAGGACTTGCAGACCCAGCGAGAAGGATCCAGAAACCGGAAGAGACAGGACTTCCCTCAGTATGGGGCACAGTCCCCCAACCTTTTCTCTTGTTAAAAACTTGGTAGCACAGAAGGGGCCACAACACGCTTGGGTTCATGATTTATAGTTAACTCTTGTCCTTTTTTTTTTTTTTTTTAATGTTTATTCATTTCTAAGAGAGAGAGAAACAGAGTGCGAGCAGGGGAGGTGTAAAGAGAGAGGCAGACACAGAATCTGAAGCAGACTCCAGGCTCTGAGCTGTCTGCGCAGCACCTGATGCGGGGCTCGAACTCAGGGACCATGAGATCACGCCCTGAGCCAAGTCAGCCGCTTAACCAACTGAGCCACCCAGGCGCCCCAACTCTTGTCCTTCTGATGGCCCTGTCACAGCTCCAACAGTTACCCAGACAGCGCGCCCCTAGACAGGGAGTCCAGAGCTGCTCTGGGAGCTCCACGTGCCAGCTGGGGTCCCTACCCACACTCGCCTTGGTGAGGCAGGTCGAAGCGGACGTGTCCATCATAATGCATGGCGCTGTGGAACTTGCTGTCACAGGCCTCGCAGAGGTTGAGGGGCCCCCGGCGGTGCAGCTGCTGGCAGTCAGCGTGGTGGCATACCTTGCGGAGAAGGAGGGAGAGGTGGGTCGGGCTGGGCCCGCACAGAGCCTCGGGCAGGCGGACCCGTGGCCCGGACCACTGCGGGGCACAAGTGGGGGTCCTGGTCCGTCCGAGGGCTGCCCTTCACTTGCCAACCGTCCATTCCCCGCAGGGTGCCCTGTGCTCATTCATTCAGTCTGCAGACGCTTCCCAAACTCCATTGTGGCAGTTGCTACCAGGGCCTCTTCCTGGGGCGCGGGCAAGAAGGGCACCCCAAAACGCTCAAGGCTGCCGTTTGCTTCTGCCAACTCAGTGTTGGAACCGGCAAGCCCTTCCTGCCATCCCCTCCAGACCCCCTGCTCTAAGTTCTGTGACCCGTCTGGCCCCTGCATGGCCGACCCCTCGTGGGCTGGAGGGGGTTCTGGGGGAGTTAGGGAGAGGTGCAGACAGCCTGGCTGCTCAGACACTGCCCCCCACCCCCGTATTTACTGTATTTACTGTAAATACTCCTCCCCCATCCCTGTGGATAACTGTCCCATCTTCTCTGCCCTCTGGCTCCCACAGGATCCCTCTGACCCCTCTGCTTCCCACTTCCCTCGTCCCCCCCAACCCAACAGGCCCACCCACCTGCCCCGCACTGGGGGCTTCACCTGCTCCAGTCCTGGCCAGCCTCCCAGCGCGCCCTGCCCTCCCCGACAGCATCAGGCTCCCTGTCTATCGGCTCACGTCAGGTTCCTGTGGCTCCATCTTTCTCGTTCCCTTTCAGCGAAACCCGGTGAAACGGGTCTCCATCCCGACCACTTCCTGGTTTTTCTGCCCAGTACCCATTAGCGTATCTCCCCTGACTTTCCATTTTTAAATCTTTCAAACCTACAGAAAATCGTAAGAACGGTACGATGACATCCACGCGCCCTTCCACCTTCCCCCGTCGTGAACATTCTGTCACACCGGCCTTCTCCGTCACCTCCCCCTCCCCTGGCGCAGAAGAGCGTGGGCGTTCTCCTACAAAACCCCCATACGACGGGCACCCTCGGGAGACTGAGCGCTGATATACGGTCCGTCTCAGGCCAACATTCGCATCTGCCTAACCGTCTACACCATGGCCTTTATAGATTTTTTCCCCCAAACGGGAGCCAATTCAAGATTTGCACATGCGTTCGTCTGTGTCTGTTTATCCCTTTAAGAAAGTTCTCTGCACTTTTTGTTTTTTCTTTCATCACACTGACGCTTTTGAAGCAGTCCAGCCAGTAGTCAGGGAGGAAGCCCCTCCACGGGGATCTTTCTGGAGGTCCTTGGAGGGTTTCAGGCTGAGCGTTTGGGGCAGGGACCCGACGGAGTGGACCGTGGCCTCCTCAGTGCCCTCGTCAGTGCTTCTGGGTCCCCTGGGGACCTCGAGACCCTGGGTAAAGGCCCTTTTTCTCTTTGAAATGAGTAAGTAGCCCGTGGGGACATACTTCAAGACATCCTGTCCCCGGCAATCTCCCTCCTTAGGGTTTTCACGTCCACTGGTGACGTCTGCCCAAACCAGACACGACTACAACAGTCGCAACTGAAGATTTTCTCATTCTTCCCTTCTCTCTCAGACCCTCTCCCATCTTGGGCCCCCACCATGTTTTTTAATAGCTGTTTTTTAAAGTTTGTTTTTTTTTTTTTTGGGGGGGGGTGGACAGAATCCCAAGCAGGCACAGAGCCTGACGCAGGGCTCAGAGCCACAAACCGTGTGATCATGACCTGAGCTCACGTTGGACGCATAACCAACTGCGCCACCCAGGAGCACCCCTCCCCCAGCCATGTTTCTAGGTCCACTTATAGGACCCAGCACTGCCGCACGTGGCCTCTTGCATGGCGTCGCCTCTGTGGTCCCCAGGACCCCACGCTCTGCTGCTTCCCCTGCAGCCCTCGCCCCCCTGGCCTGCCTCCTGCTCACCTTTAGCTGCCTCCCGCCCTCTGGGGACTCAGCCGGTCTCGTGACCCGAAAAGCCATCTGTGTGCTGAGGGCCTCCCGGAGGTAAATTTTCAGTCAGGTCCTCGCCCAGGACACCAGACCAACCTTCGCCACGCCGCCCTTGGGTTCCCACAAGCACCCCCAACTGCCAGTGTCCGCTCGTGAGCGGCCGGACCGCCCCCTGCAGCTCCCCGCACCTCAGTCCACGGCAGCGCCTTCCAGTTGCGTGGGGAGTGTGGGTTGAATTGTGGCCTTCAAAAAGACAGGTCAAGGCCTAACCCCCAGTACCTCAGAATGTGACCTTCTTTGGAAGCAGGGTTATTGCAGATGCCTTTAGTTAAGATGAGGTCATGCTGTAGCGTATGGCGGAATCCTGTGACCGGGGTCCTTACGCAAGAGCAGGTGAGACAGAAACAGGGACACGTGGGAATGAGGCAAGCAGCTACTACACTGTGTGGGTCTCCACGCAGGAGAGAGTAAACTTCCCACCCGATCGGGATCGTTGTCACTGCAGCCCCCGGAAACGAATACATTAGGCCCAAATCCCTGGGGTCACCTCTGACCTTCCTGTTACACCCCCGTCCAGCCGGTGGGACAATGCTTGTGGCCCTCCCTTCAGTATCTGTAGCATCACCCCCCCCCCGCCCTCCCCCCGCCATGCTGATTAGCCCACTGCTGCCCCCTGGTGGCCGTCCTCATCACCGCTCCATGGGATTACGACAATGCCCTCATCACTGGTCTCCCTACTTCCATTTGCCCCGCAGTCCGCCCTTGGTGAGCAGCCAGAGTGGCCCCTGTTCAACAAGGAGTCACGAACGCCTCCTCAAAGTCCTCGCCGGCTCCCCGTCTCACTCCACTAAAAGCCAGAGTCCCGTATGGTGACTGCGGGGGGGGGAGTCCCGCGCCACCCTCCCACCCTAGCTCCCCCTGCTCCACCCTCTCACACACGGGTCCCTCCCCGGCAGCTCCGACATGCTGCTTCCAGCGCACCCAGGGCATCTGCTACTCCCTCGGCCTGGGATGCTCTTCCCCAGACACAATGACAGAATTTTAAAGTCACTGCTCCTCCTTGAGGGCTCCTGGGTGGCTCAGTTGGTGGAGCAACCGACTTTTTTTTTTTTAACATTTATTTATTTTGAGAGAGAGAGTGTGTGCATGAGCGGGGGAAGGGCAGAGAGAGAGAGAGAGAGAGGGAGAGAGAGGATCTGAAGCAGGCTCTGCGCTGACAGCAGAGAGCCTGACCCGGGGCTCAAAGTCACAAACCATGAGATCATGACCTGAGCTGAAATCAGACACTAAACTGACTGAGCCACCCAGGCGCCCCCAAGCTTGGGCTCAGGTCATGATCTCATGGTTAGTGGGTTCGAGACCCACATTGGACTCTGTGCTGATGGTGCGGAGCTGCTTGGGATTCTCTCTCTCTCTCTCTCTCTCTCTCTCTCTCAAAAATAAATAAATAAACTTAAAAAAACCAACAACAACACTTTAAAGTCAATGCCCCTCCACGCTCCCTGTCCCCTCAGTGTCCTTTCCGCCACGGACCAGCGGTTTCGCTTTGGGGCCTCCCCAGCTCACCAGCCCCTGCAGGGACAGTGATTGTGGTCTGTCCGACTCATCGCCCTAGCTCAGGGCCTTCCTAGCCACTCAGTGAATACTTGTTCAGTCTATTGGGGCAACGGAGGGTCACCGAAGAGTTTTTGTCTGAGGAGGGCCCGGTCAGAGATTTTCAAGGTGACAGACGGGGTGAGGACAGACAGCCTGCAGACAGCAGAGACAGTAGTTAAAGGGAGGAGGAACAGTCTGATCTCTGTAACTCGGGGTCACCGTGTGCCGGGGGCTGCGTGGAGGGCTCCTCACCCCAGGAGGCAGGAGCTGCGACTCCCCCTATTTTAGAGGAGGAAAGGGAGACGCAGGCAGGTTTCCAGTAACTTCTTGGAGGTCACACGGCCAGTGGAGCCAGGGCTTGAACCCAGTGTGTGTAGCCCCAGCTCCTAGATTCCAGCACGTTCACACCGGCTACGTCTTGGGTGGCTGAGAAGGGAGAGAGGAGCAAGAGAAGCTGGCCTCGGGGGCAGCGGTCTGGGGGCGAGGGGCTCTGGAGGCAAGAGGGAAGCAACACATCCAATGCTGGCTGTTGGGGCTCCCGTGTCCTCCCAGACCTCCACCAGAGAGAAAACCGAACCAAACCAAACCGCCCGAAAACACGGGCGGAGAAACGACAGCCAGCAGGGGGCAGACTGAGGAGTCCTCCTGCTCCGGGGGTCTGGCTTCTCCAGGGCTGGGCCCCGGGTGCGTGGCCGCCGACATTACGGCCCAGACTCCGAATGGCAGCCTGAGTGCCAGCTCCCAACTCCCACACCCTTCTCAGGGGTCCTCAAGTGTGTCCTTGGGGCTTTGGGCAGGGGTGAGGGGCGCCCTTCAGCCAGGGCAGCTGTTGCTATCTCCACTTCACCTCCTCCTAAATAGTGTGAAAACTGCCATCCTCTGCCTTGGCTCTGGCTGCACTGCTGACAGAACTCAGCCCTGGCTTTGCCGATTCTGGAGCCCCCCCCTCCCCTCCACCCCACTGCAAGCATCTCCTCTTGACAGTGACTCTGGGGAAGGTACTACCCCCACTTCAGCCCCTTCTTCCCAGAGCCCCAGTCTGCCAGGCAGGCAGCCATCCCCCACCTCTCCATCCAGCCTGGCAGCCGGCCTGGCACAGATGCCCTCTCCCACCCCTTCCAGGCCTCTTGCGATTTCCCTGACGGCTTCAGTTTGCTGGCGCCCCAGCACAGAACAGTGGGGCTACAGACCTGCAGGTTACCCAGGCCCTAGTCTCATAGTCGGAGGGAGGTGACATGGCAGGGGCCATGCTAGGTGGGAAAGGGTCCTGCCGAGGGCCTCCCGGACCCTTCCAGCCCAAGTTCCTGGCCCTCTGCCATAATCCTGTTTTTAAACCAATCTAACGTACAGGCAGTTTACACACAAGGAGTCACTCCCGAGAGCAGATTCGGCATCCAACAAACATTTATTGAGCACCTACTAGGTGCCTGTAGAGGCACTGGTCTCCCTGAGGCACTCGGGAGGATTCATTTCCCAGCTCTGTGCTAGGCTCTGACGAACACCACCACTGCTCCTCCTCCCATTACTACGAATACTACTATTGTTACTATTACTACTACTACTATTGTTACTACTAGTACTGATGATGACGATGGCAGCCAGTGCCCCGCCCGTGGTGACCTCCTCTGCTTCCATCCTCCCGGCAGCCCCCAGGCTCAGGGACAGCAGGGGCATGGGAGGCTCAGGCCCAGGATCTGAACCGGGTGGGTGTTTCTTTACTTAATTCAACTGGTCCGATTATTGGTGAACTTCCAGGAGCCCCCAGAGAGAACCACAGGCCCAACTGGGAGGCTCAGCCTGGGGTGGGCAGAGTCCCCTCGCTCTGACTCTGCTCCCCCACCCCTTCTCATACCTCCATCCCCAAGCTGCTGGCTGGCCTCCGCTCCCTGTGGCAGCGAGGGTCTCCCCTGCACTAAAACAAGGCAGTCGCTTCCCAAAGCCAGACTCCTGGACCTTCTCTCAGGCCAAGGCGCCTATGCTCCACTTTCTTGCTGCCCACCATGGCCACCCTCTGAGGGCGGCACCACCCCTGCCAGTGGGGGAAGGGCAGCAGGGTCCAGGGAAAAAAGTTCCCAGAACTCAACCCACAGAGAGGAGAGCCCACTGGAGGGAACGGCCAGATCACCCAGCACCTCCGAAGGCAGTGAATGGACCCCAGCTTTACATATAACAGAGGGGGCCCTCTGGGATGGGGCACCAGAAGTCAGACTTCCCCACTCACACACGGGCTGGGGCCAGAGGCTGGAGCAGGGGCGTGTAGGCAGGGCCTGGACGGAGAAAGGAAAGGGAGATGGGGCCGCAGCGCAGGGCCTGGGACCCACAGGTGAGTCCGGAGACAGCCCCAGACACAAAGGCTAAGGGCTGGCGGGCCACCTCGCCGCCCGGGCCCTCCGGTCGCAGGGTGGGGAAACATCCCCCGGGGCGGGGCGCGCGCACCCCCGCCCCGCCGCCCACACCCCGTACCTGGCCTTCACCGTCGCGGGCGCGACCCTCCGCCCGACAGGGCAGCCCGGGGCCGGGCCTGGAGGCCGCGCGGCGCCCGGAGACGCCGGGGCCCGTCCCCATGGCGGCCGGAGGAAGCGGCGGTCTGCGCCGCCCGCCGGACAAAGCGCGGGGCTCCGTTTCCTGCCATTGTGCGGCCGCGCCCGCCCCCGGCCGCGCGCGCCTGGACCCCGGGGCCCCCGCCCGCCGGGCCGCCACCCGCCTCCGCCACCCGGGGCGGCTCCGCTGCGACCCCAGCCCCGCCCCCGGCGCAAAGGTCCGGGTCTCGGGCGTCCCCGTCGGACCTGCTCTGGGCCTCGGGGAGCTCCCAGAAAGACACCCGGCCCGGCCCCGCCCTGGCTGCGGAACCCCGACCCACCCCCCTGCCCAGCCCCGCGGGCACCCTGCTCCGCCCTGCCCTCCACCCCACCCCCAACGCCAACGTCTGGGGCCCAAAGGCCCCTCCCTCGCCTCAGTCCTGGAGACCCAGCCTCAGAACCTCGGCTCCTCCGGAACCCCTTCTCCTTCTCCCAAGGGAGCACCCCGAAAGCTGGTGGCAGAAGAGGGGGTGACCAGAACTGGGACACCTGTCTCTGCGCTGACCTCCAACTGCCCAGGCCACACATCCAGCGCTCAGAGGCCCTCCGGAGCGTCACCCTGGCACCAGCCCACAGTCCTGGAGACCCCAGCCTCAGCTTGGGCCTGGGGGACACTGCTCCCACTGCTCAAGCCAGCGGTGAAGGCAGAGGAGCAGAGGGCCCCAGATGACCACAGGTGGAGACGGCAGGCGATAGGCAGGCACGTGGGTGGAAAGGGCAGCGAGGGTCGTCCTTCGGGAGCCCCCAGGCGCATCAGGAAAACCCGGAAGCCCAACTGGCTTCCCCCAGAGATCTCTTTTGCTCCAGGCTGGGTCCCTTCCACCAGCCCCACCACCAGGGAGGCGCTCTTCGGAGCCCTAGATTACAGGGCCCAGGATTGGGGGGTGATGGTGGGGTCCCCGCTATAGATTACACTCCCTCCCAAGAGGTGGGAGCGGGCACTACTATCCCCATTTATTGCTGGGAGACAGAGTGACACAAAAGTCTACAGGCAGGACTGAAACCCAGACTTCTGACTCTGGTGTTCTGGAATGGCCTCCTTGGGACCCCGTCTCAGTACCTCCGTGCTGCAGGGGGGCACCACCCTACCCATCCCCTACACAGCTCCTCCTCCCTCTGGTGGGGGGTGGGGGAGAAAGGAGGGCGGGAAATAGGGCGAGGTCTCTGAAGATGGCTCTGAGGAGGAGCAGTTTACTCCAAGCAGGGGGCCCTTGAGACCACCTCCACCCCAAAGCCCAAGCCATCCACTGTCCACACCACAGGCAGATCTTTTGAAAACTAAAACCCAAACATGCCACTCGCCCCTTAAAACCCTCCAGGGGCTTAGAATAAAACCCCAACATGGCTGGCTCCGACCTCCCCGCCAAGCAGGTCCCTCATGGTGACGGTGGTCTCCGTGCTGGCCTGCCTTCGTCCGCACGACTCACCAAGCTCAGCACCTGCACCACTGTGTTCTCTGTCTGGAACCATTTGCCGCTGATCTTGCCAGGGCTGGCACTGGGTCCCAACTTCAATGCTGCCTCCTCAACAAGGCCTTAACCTCCTCTCAAAATACGTAGCCCCTTACATCTCTCACCCTCAGTCCTCTTAAACTGAGTTCTTTCTTCCTAAGCATTTAAAACTACCTGAGAGGGGCACCTGGGTGGCTCAGTCGGTTAAGTGGCCGACTTCAGCTCAGGTCAGATCTCACGGTCTGTGGGTTCGAGCCCCATGTCAGGCTCTGTGCTGATGGCTCATCAGAGCCTGGAGCCTGCTTTGGATTCTGTGCCTCCTTCTTTCTCTGCCCTTCCCCTGCTCACACTCTGTCTCTAGGTCTCTCAGAAATAAATAAACGTTTTAAAAAAATAAAAAATAAATAAAACTACCTGAGAAAAAATAAAATAAAATAAAATAAACTACCTGAGATTGTTTGACTTCTTTGTTTCCTTCTCGATGGCCACACCTCCCCGCTGGAATAGCCTCTGCAGAGGCCAGGGCCCTCGGCTGTCTGGCCCACACGGCGCCCTCCACCCAGCAGGTGCTTGGTGCAGACTAGATCAGAACACATGGATGAAGGCAGAGGAAGGGTCTTCATCCAAGAGGAGACCACGAGGGCAGGGACGACCTATGCCAGGATGTCCCTTCCTGCTGCCCGAGGGCGACAAAACCCTGCCCACTGTCTTGACCACAGGATCTCTTCTCCTTGCTAGCGTCCATGACCTTGGGCCTGCCGGCCTGGGCAGGGCGATTTCTACCACAGATTCTCTGTTCTTGCTGCCCTACAGGCTGACGGCTGAGCACTCCCAAATGTCAGGCCCGTGCCAGGGGTTCGGAGCAGCAGATCCCGTTCACTGCTCTCAGAGACCATAAGGAAGTGACACTGTTACATCTCCACTTAACAGAGGAGGAAACTGAGGCTTGGACAAGTTAAGTGACTTACCCCAGCTGGAAAGTAGGGACACGGAGTAATGCTTGTACTTTGGACCACTACCTGGGGGCCTCAGGCAGGAGTGGGGGGCATGAAGACCAGCTAAGTGGTGGTTTGACAGCAGAGCCTTGAGGTTCTACCCGCTTGGGAACAGGACAGGTCCCAAAGCCAGTCAGGGGAATCCCGGTTACCTGGGGTTACCAGGTGACATCAAGGGGAAACCACAGGGGCTGGGCCAGGTAGGTCACTGGAGGTCACCTGAGTGACCAGACCCTGGCCATCCCCAAGTCATGCTGCTGCCTGCTTCCTCCAGCCAAGGCAGAGGGCCTGCTCCTTAGAAGGCCAGGGCCCTAGTGCCCCAGGGCCAAGAGGGAAGGAGGGTCAAGGAAGCTGCAGAGCTGGAGGAGGAAAGGAGCCCCTGGCCCGCGCACCAGGAGAGGGAGAAGGCTTCCGCAGCGTCCTGGGTCCCACTTCCTCTAGGGGAGGGAGCCGAAATAGCCCACGCACAGGACAAAGAAGTCCCAGGCCCCAGATCCCTGGGGAGGGGGCCCCTCTCCAGCCCAGCCCCAGCTCCAGGCGCATGAGTCAGGACTGGCTTGTTGAAACTGATACTCAGAAACCAGATGCTGGGGCTGATGAATAATGGAGTCTCAAGGCAGGAGCCCCCCTTCCGCTCCCCCGCCCCAGCACCATCTCCCCAAACCCAGAAAAGCAGAGGACCATGGGCAGTCCACCCCCACAGCAGGTGGGGGACCCGGCCTGGTCTTTGGAGGGAAGAGGAGCTCCCTGTCCAAGAGGAGAGACCATAGGTCTGGGGCCAGCTCCATGTTCTGGAGCCCACAACAGACCAGCCTGAAGCACCTTGGCTAGAGGGACACCACTGCCCGGGGGCTTCCCATCCTGGCTAAGCTACCCTGGGAGCCTACTGGCCCCGAGGCCCCATCTGGCACCTTGGAAATCCAGGGGTGGAGGCTGCATGTTGGAGCAGGTTGGCCAGGGTGGGGCCAGCTCTGCCAGGCTGCTCTCCCAGCTCCAAGCAGCCCACCCAGCCCCTCCCTTCCCCTAGGCCTGGGCCTCACCCCTTGTCCTTGGATTCTGGGGCCCACCTGGAGGCAGAGCCTGCCCTGAGGCCCTGCCCTGTGCTGGGCAGATGGCAGGGGGGGATGCAGGGAACCTCTCTGTAGGCCAGGCTAACCACACAGGCCCCAGAAAGTCAGCAAGGCCCCTACCACCCGAGGGAGCAGTCCAGCTGGGACGCAGTGTCAGGGACAGAGGCAGAGGCTGTGGTCAGTGCACATCACCTCCTGCCCAGTCCCTGCACGAATGCGCCAGGTCCTGGAGCCCAAGATCCTGGCATTGAAGCCAGTGCCTTCTCCTGGCACCTCTCTCGCCAGCGCTGTATAGAAGTCTCCTGAGGAGGGAATGAGGAAGAAGGCACACGCCTGGGCTACGGAAGACCTGCTTCTGGGTCCCACCTACCCGTGCCCTTCCCCATCTGTGCAAAGAGGGCACTGGCCAGCTCTCTCCAATATTCTACCTAGGGATGGCTCCTGGGCCTTAATGTGTGCCTGGACCGTGGCTGGCCAAGGGGCAGCAGAACAGTAAAATCCTCCTACAGCCCCGCAAACCGGGGAAGGTTACTGGGGAATTTGTAGGGCCCAGGGCCCCCTTTTCTTCGCCTTTGATCAAGGCAAGCCAGGGCCTCTCCAGGTTCATGGGTCTTCTCCCTCTCCCCTCCCCCAAGCGGGTCCCGGTCGGCCCAGACTGCCTGAGGCTCCGGCTCGCGCGCCCCCTGCCGGCCTCGAGACGACTTTCCGCCTCGGACCAACTCCCGAACGCCCAGATAGGGCAGGGTCGCCGGAGCCTCCCAGCCACCCCGCGCCAAGCCCCACTCCAGATCCTCTCGCCCTGTCAACAGTCCTCACACCGGGGCTGGGTCCCCCATAGGCTCCACACTGCCATAGCGCCGAGCCAACCCCACCCTAGAGTCACTGGGGTGAGGGCGGAAGCTCGAGCCCATTCCACCCTCAAGTAAATGGAGGTAGAGCCAGTGGAGCCCGTCGATACCCACTCGCAGCCCTAGGACTGCGTCGGACCCCTTATTCCCGGTTCTGTCCATTAACTCGTGGCGAGTCTTGGAGCCCGGAATCACAGCCGTCCCGATCCCAGCCCCGTCTCGTCCCCAGCTTCCCCTTGAGACTCACCTTGGGGACATGGGTCTCCTCCCCTGTGGCTGGGGCTCGGGCCAAAGCCCCGAGGGGCGCGCAGAGCCAGGGGGACCGGAGCCGCGGGGCGGGCTCACTCGGCTCTGCGCCGGCGGGGGGCGCGGGACGTAGGGGAATTACGGTAGGCCGGCGCGGGCGCTACCACCTGGGCGGGCCGGGACGTACCAACGGCGCGCCCGGCTGGCGAGGGGGAGCGCCGGGAGCCCGGGAAGGAAGCGCGGCCGGCGCTGGGGAGTAATCTGGGGTCCGGGCTGCGAGGCCGGGAGGTCGGGGCCGTCACCGTCCCCGAGGAGGCTGGCTCTTCGCAAATGTGCGGAAAGTTCCAAGTCCCTAGGCTTTAACCTGGGCCTGAAGACGGGAGCTCGCCCGTCCCCGGCGAGGGCCCGCGGCCGCAAGAGAGAGGAGTCCGCGGGTGGTACAGGCGGAGGGACGCGCAGACCGAGCCCTGCCCGGCCGGCGAATCGCCCCACGCCAGGCTCGCTTCCGCTGGATTCTGAACTGTGCCCTCCACGGCGCCTGAGAAACGGGCCCGCCTATCTCTGTGCCCCCTCCTTTTCCCTAGCCCATGCCTAGCATGGCTGAAAAGGGGGCCGTTCTGCCCTTTGGTGGTTCCCAGCTTCTCTCTCCCAGCCGCCTAAGTTCAAAGTAACTCTGCGCTCGGCACAGGGGTTGCGGGGAGTGCAGTACGCGCACCGGGGGGCTACAGGCGAGGGTACAGCCTTATTGCAAGAGGAGTCAGGCAACGGGCCCCAGCACACCAACCCCCTTCCCTAATTATCACTACGGAGTGGGCCTGGGGCGGATCTTGGGCTCAGGCCCACCACATTTTCCCAAACCTAGGACCCCCTCCCTGAAGCCCCTCACCAGGCCAGGGCCTCTAGGCTGCCGGTTCGCCCTCCTAGCAGGCGCTGCCCTCTTTGGCAGCCCTGACCTCGCTGGGGCTGGGTCCACTCCAGGACAGCTCATCTTGGCCGCATCACACGTGGTGGATCCTCTGTCCCTGCCTCTTGGACCAGGCACCCCATACTGTCACCTGCTACCCCCAGAATTACTTAGCCAAAGCCCAGGACTTCCGTTCGCACTGCTTCTCTGGTCCTGCCACTTCCTCCTGCTGCAGACTGGACTGCCGCCTGTCTACAGCTGACCAGCCTCTAAAAGTCACCTCCAGAAATCCCCAGAATGTGGCCATTCTCAAGGGCACCCTGGCCTCCCACCTCTCACCCCCGAAAGCATTGCCCTGGAGACGAGGTGACTCCCTCTCCCATTATCCACTACATCCTGCCCATTCTTTCCCCACAAGGATCTCAGATCCGCCCCTTCCTCTGCCCTGTGTCCACTGGTCTTCATCTGGCCACCCCTCCCCTAGACACACCTCCCCCTGACTCATCCCTGCCACCTCACAACCTATTGTTACACTGGAAGGGAGCTCTAAAGTCATCTTTATGACTCTGCTTGAATACCTCTAGGAACAGGGTGCTCACAAACACCAAATATCTGAATGAAAATAAAAAATTTACCTAAAAAAAAAAAAAAAGGAACGGGGTGCTCACAACCTGTCCACTGGGGAGCAGCTTCAGCTGTTGGAAACTTCCCCTCCTGCCCAGGCCCTTGGAGCCAAGCCGAAAAATTCACGTCGCTTTCCTCCTGATAGCTCCTTAGAAAGGGGAGGCTCTGAGGACAGACAGATCTGGTTTAAGTCCTGGCCTTGCCTTGGCAAGTCACTTACCTCCCGGCTTCAAGGTATCCCATCGCTCAAGTGGAGACGGGGTGGTCCCTATGGCCTAGGGTGGGTGTGAGGACAAGAGGAGGTCCCTTCGGGGAGGCATGAAAGCAGGGCCTGGCACATAGCTGCTAGAAACATTACCTCTGAGAATGATGCCCTGGGGGCCCCACCTCCAGGATAAATACCCTTGAGTCTTCAGTTCCCTCGGATCTGATGGTCCAAGGTCCCCTGGGCCAGTGGAAGCCCGCCGCCATGTCCCCTTGTGAGCTGGAGTGCCCTGCACAGACTTTGACCAGACCACCCAGCTCAAGGGGGCCCAGCAAGGAGTTGGGGAGTCCGGACCCCGTCTGTCCTGTGGCTACTCTGCAGGAGGGCCGGATTCTCACTCTATCATCGCCAGGCCCTCCTTGAGAGAGGGAACACCCCTCCCTTCATCTCCGCCCCTCCCAAAGACTCGAAGCTCCACCTGCCCTGGGGACAGGATGGATGTGCCATCACCATTTGCCATGCTGGGTGGGGTTGGCCAGGGTCTGGGATGGAATCTGGGGAGGTCTCCATCTCAGGGAGGGGGAGGAGGGCACACCCACAGCCTAGAGGATTCTCTCCCCTTCCATGGCAGATAAACAGCTGGCTTCTCTTGAACCTACATCACGCCACGCTCCACGCCAAGCACTTCACCTCCAAGCCCTGTTTAATCCTACCCACAACTCAAGAAGCCTCAGTTTGTAGATGAAGAAACTGAGATCAGAGAGGTATAGTGACTTGCCCAGGGTCACATAGCTGGAAAGGAGTAGGCGTGGACCCTGGAGCTCAGAGTTGTGAGCCACTCTACACACCCTCATCCTGAGCAGGGGCAGGGGTACAACTTCTCTCCTGGGAGCTCCGAGGCCCTGAACTCAGGGGGCTCCCTGTCTAGCTCTGCCTCCCTGCCCCCATTCCCTGGCCCAGCTCCCTCCTCGGATAGGCCCAGCATGCCCCTCGACTCACTCGGCTTCCCTCCATCTGCACACCTCCTCGGTCCTCAGCACGCCAGCAGCCTCCTCCGGGAGCCTGTCCCCCAGAACCAGCTCCAGGGCAAGAGGCAGGGGCTGGGCGGCTGCTTCGTCTCAGAAGCCCCAGCACCCACGACAGGCTGAAATTTAAAAAGCCTGGAGACCGGCTTGTCAAACCCAAGTCCTGACTTCTCCCCTCCTAGGATGCCGGCTGCAGGAGGTCCCGGGCCGAGCACGGAGCCCTGCAGGTTTGGTGAACGAACGAGTGACATCATCTCCTTTAAAAAGCTAGCCCTCTCCTGCTAGCCTTCTGAGCACGGCTTGGGGGGAGCGAGAACGAGGCCCTTGATCTCCCTCCAGATCCAGCTCTGCCAGTCATGCTGTGCGAGGTGGGCAAAAGCTCCTTCCTCTCAGAGCCTCATTTCCCTCACGTCATGCGAGAATAACAGCGTTTTCCTCTTGAGCTCTCGAGGGTTCGGTGAGACAAGCATGAGGGCCTGACACCCCACCTGGGGCACAAGCGTGTTTGGCAGGTGGCGGTGATTGTCACCATCAAGGACAGTCTTTGTTCCTCTTTCTCAGCCAAGCAGGATGTCATTCGCCTCTTCTCCGCTCGCTCTCTGCTCCTGCCCGCTCGACCCTTTGGCAAGACGTGCCTCCTGCCCAACTTCCTGCCTCGGCACTCCTGCCCGTGGCCGATCCCCCTTCCTGGACCAGCCCTGCCTCTGCTCTGCCTCTCCCTGTTTTCACTTCCACCTCCTCCGGGGTGTCCTCCCACACTGGCCCCCCCGGCCTCTCTGAGCACTCAGGCATCCGTGGCCCCAAAGTGAGTCTGTGCCGTTTGTCCTAAAGTGCCACGACCCGGGCTCTCCCACAGCGGGTTGGGTGACCCTCTGGCCAATGGCAGTCATGCTGAGTTCTGGGCGGGCCAGGGCTGGGCCATAGAAACCGGAGGCCGCAGAGGGCCTGCACTCACTGAGACCAGCTCTCAGCTCACAGGCCTCACCTCTGCGCAGTATGGGCCCTCCCGCCCTTGCCCCTGCCTGCGACAGCTTGGGGACCTGCCCCAGGGGCAACGACCCACAGGAGGGGCCCCAGGGCTTTGCAGGCCCCTGGAGGAGGTATGCTGGGGGTTGCTGAGGCCAGTTTGTTGCCAGGAGCCCCCATCTGGGAGAGAGGCAACCAGCCAACACCAGAGCCCCAATGCCAGGCACCATCCGTGCCAGCAGATTGTGTCTGACATCACAGCCACCCCCTTGCCGGGTGACCACGGCAACTGAAAGCCTCCCCCTCCTGTCCCCGCCCCCAGAACAGTCCTCCGTGTTCCTTCTAACCTGGTCTTCCTGTGCGGAATGTATGAGCATGTGTCTGGGCGGAGGGGGGTGCGAGGGGGAGCTGGGGGGGTAGGAGGGTGGCATTTTCAATTTCCTAAAGCTGGCAGAGCCAAGCGACACGGTGGTTAGGAACGCAGGCTCTGACGTCACACAGAACCGGGCCCTGGGTTCAAATCCCGGCTCCACCACATCCTGCCCATGTGTCCTTGCGTGAGCCACTAGCTCTCCGAGCCTCAGTTTCCTCGTCTATAAATAATAATGGCAGGACTGAGCTCAGAAGGCCAGAAGGAGGAGACAGCGAGTCCTCAGCTCCCCGGCCTGACACAGTAAGGGCTGGCGGTCATTACCATGGTCACTCAAATGCGTGCTGGAAAGGGCCACGCTTGGGTTCAAGCCCTGGCTTGGTCTCTCATGAGCTCTGGGGCCTCAGCCAAGTCACAGGCCCTCTCTGAACCTTGGTATCTTCATCTGGAAAAGGGGGCGCGCGGGCCGTCCCAAGAGAGCTGCCACAAACAGCACATAAGGCACAGAGGGCACGTGGCACACAGCCCGGTGCACAGTGGACAGAAGTGCCCGGCGACGATATTTATCATTCTCCCTCTTGTTCTGCCCTGCTGCTGGCTCCCAAGGCCTGGCGCTTCAGGCCCAGTTTGCCCCTTCTTCCCTCTGTCATTCCCATGGCACCCACCCTCTCGCCACGTCCCAAAGTGTCCCTGAGCCATGCCCGGGCCTGAAGAGTGACCCAGGGCTCCAGGAAGGGGGCCAGCTGGGCACGGGAGCCAAGCCTGGGTTGGTGGGGGTGGGGGGAGAGCATCCTTTCTCTTCCTGGGTCTCAGCTTCCTCATCTGTGACATGGGGCCACAGCTCCTGTCACCTCAGGGTGGCCGCAAGGACTGCAGTGCAGGAAAGGGTTTTAGGGTGCCCCCGGTCCCCTGCTCTTACAGAAGCCCCCTCCATTTGGCTGTTTCTGAGCCAAGGGCAGCGCCTCTGCCTCTTAAACCAACCGCCCTGCAGCCCTGCCCACCCTTGAACCCAGAGGACACTGTGGGTATCCTTGCCAGGGCCCTGTGGCTCTCCATCCATGCCTGGGTAGAGAGACGGTTGGAGCCCTGTCCTCTCTGCCCCCAGCAACCCCTGCCCTCCAGCCTCCCTACCTTGGCTGCCCGCCCTTTGTCCATGCAGTTGGGGTTCTGACAGCGCAGTCCCTTTTCCTCCGCCAGGCTCTGGTCGTCTGCAGAGAGAAGCAGAGGGTTATCAGTGGGGTGGGGCCCAGGGAGGCTGCGCCCCAGGCCAGGGCACCCAGGCGGGCCCTGGGGCCCCAGGGGCCTCCAGACTAGAGGCTGGGTGGAGCTGTCTCCTCAATCCTCCCTTCAAAGGAGGTCAGTGTCCCTTTCTCTTTTAAATGCCAACTTATCTGCACGGGAATCTGTTTGCAGAGCCCTTTTCTTGTTGCAGTTCCCCAGGGAAATTATCCAGATTCCACGGGGAGAAAACGTCTTTGGAAATAAGCTGCTCCCTCCCTCTGTCCCACTAGTGGGGGGGCGGGGTAGCTCAGTGACCTTGCGGGGCTCCAGACTTCCTGGGGGATCCCCAAAGGGCTGCTGGGTCCAGGACCCCTTCTTACCCCCTGCCCTCCACATCACTGCCTCTGTGGATGGACTCCTCCTCAAAGGCCCGGGGTGTCCCCTTTACCCCGCGGTCCATCTTTGACCCAGAATTTGGCCCCCTTCAAGCTGCCTCTCTTCCTAGAGGCTGGGGTGCAGCAGCGGAGGGGGCAGGGAAGGGGGCAGAGAGGCTGCCCGCCCCAGCCAGCATGCAGGGCCAGGGGAAGGGGTACTGCTAAAGCGGGCCCCAGCATGGGGACAGAGTTTGGACCCCCACCGCCCTGATCCCGAGGCCGGCGTCCACCTCCTACCGCGAGCAGGCCTTCCCCAGCGCAGGGGAAGGAGCGCGCCCTGGCCCCCCACCGCTCCCCGCGTCCGGCCCGCCGGCGCGCGGCGCCCCCGGCTCGCGCCCCTCTCGAGCCGGCGCGGAGGCAGCCGACCGGCAGGCCTGCTCGGCGGAGCCGGGCCGGGGCCCCGCACTCACCCATGGAGGAGGCGCCGAGCGGCCGGGGACGCGGGCGGGGCGGGGGGCGCCACGGGCCGGCCGGCGGGGCGGGCGACGGCGGCGGGGGGCGGGCGCCAGCCGGGTGCCGGGGGACAGGCCGGAGCGCCGCCGCCGCGGGACCCTCGGCGGCGGGAGGCGGGGCGGGGCAGGTGGGCGGCGGGAGGAGCCCGACGGGAGACCCCGCCTTCATAGGGCGGGGCTACGCTGGCCTCCCCGCCCCCCGCGCCCCCGGCGCTGCGGGGCTCGCTGTGCTCACTTCTCCACGCGGGGCTGAGTCCAGCCTGCACTCTGCCGCGCAGGGTGTCCGCCGGAAGGGTGTGAGGCGATCCTCCGGTCCCCCAACGCCCTCAGCCTCCCAGACACCTCCCTGAGCACCACATTTTGTCAATCTCTTGGCAAGTGGAAATAAAGGCATTTTAGACCATTTCGCTATTTTCTCCTGGCCCGAAAGGTACCATCTAAGTGGAAACGGGCCTTCCTGTAGGTAGGAACGCAGGTCGGGACAGCTCCCTGGCCCTTCATCTCCCATCCCAAGCAGAGTACCCGCATTTGGAAATGCTGTCACGGATAGGGTAGGGCTCCGCAGATGGGAGTGGGCTTGCTGCTACTGTTGTTTTGTGGGTTAACGTTTTAAAAACTTTGGGGAAGTACGAAAATGTACAGAAAAGTGCAGGAGTGCACGACTCAATAAATATTCACAAAACGTATTTTCACAAAATAACCAGCAGAGGTCCAGCCCCCCCCCCCACCCCGCAACAGGGGGCTGCCAGCCACTCCCCACAAGGGAAGACACTGCTCTGACTTCTAACTGCATTGATTCGTTTTGCTTGGTCTTGTACTTTATGTAAATGGCATCACTCGATACCTGGACAGCATTTTAATGGTGGACAGCATTTTAAAGGTGACAGAAATGGAGCCTCGGGAGGTGGCCAGGACTCCCCCGAGGGACTGAGGGTGCTCCCAGGCCTGCCTAGAGCCCATCCCGTGGGCAGGATAGTGCCAGGAGGCCCTCTGTGGATGCGGCCCAGGCGTGGAAGGTCCAGTTTCTGGCGGGGCCAGGACTCCCTCTCCCACAGGCTGCCCAGCCTTTCCTTCCTCTCATCTCTGCCAGGGCGGGGTACTGCCTTCCTGCGTGTATGCCTTCTGTGGGCCAGCCCTGGGGACTCACAGGTGACCAGAACACAGTCCCTGCCAGAGGGCAGTGTGATTAGTTTAGGTCTTCTGGGTTCTCTGGATTCGCTCAGCAAATACACAGTGAGAGTCCCCTGTGGGCCACCACGTGCCAAGCCCCAGGCTGGGCCCTGGGGACCCATCGGTGACCCCGGTGAGCCTTGGGGAGCTCCCCGTGGACACTTTGGGGGATAGAACAACTGCATGCAGTGGGGAGGGGGCTCTCCCAGAAGAAGCTAACGGGCTACATCTGGAAGCATCTGTTCTGAGGGCTTAAATGGTGCCCTGAGGCTTTTGGGTTGAGGGCACCAATGACATACGTGCCTCTGTCTTCTTTTGGTGCAGTTGAAGCTGGGGCTTCTGAGGAGGGCCGAGCCTGCCTGCTGTAATTCTCAGGGCGCTGAGGCCAGCACATGGTTCCGCTTTCCCCATCGGAAGCTCTGTGGCCCCAACCGTCCAAAGGGCCAGTAAGGCCTGTCCTGACAGGGTCCTTGGGGTCAGGGGTCCCAAGGGCCCTGCCCACCCCCTTCTGTCATCTGGGTTTCTATGGGGACCTGGGCCCTTCAGCCATACTGAGGGGTGGGGGGCATTTCCCATGTGCTCTGTAGGGGGTTTCTCAAACTCAGGTCCCCTAGGTCACAACTCCGGGCCTGGGGTCAGCCTCTAACACCTCTTGCCCCAAGACTTCTGGGTTCTGGCTCTAAACTCTGGGGGCCCTGGGCTATTTTCTCCACCACAACGTTCTGGAACGGCCTTCCTAACTCTCTATGTCCTGCCGTGACTGGGCCAGGCCACAGCCCCGGCACGGCCTGATCTGCCCACAGCTGCCATGGAGTTGTTGACTTGTGGTTCGGGAGTTCTTTGTCCTGGTTCTTCCGGGCGTTGGGGTTCTACCTGGCTGAACCCTCTGGCCTCTGACCGCCCAGTTTCAGCTCCCTTGAGATGCTCAGTCTGCTTTCTAGATCCCCTCTCTGGACTGCTTGCTCCTGGGCTCTAGCTTTCTCTGAGCTAAAGCTGCAACTTCCTGAGGCCTGTGGGTGTTCTCTCTCCCCTAGAGACTCCAAACACAGGAAAATCAGTGAGGGCCCCCGTAAGAGGGGCTTCTGGAGGCTGGGGAGGCCTCAGGCATGGCCAGAGGCCATCCCCACCACAGGCCCTACCAGAAGCTCCCCTCCAGGCAAGCCAGCCCGTTTACAGCCCGGAGGAAGGGTGGGCCTGGTAATACCATACCCGGGACATAGCTGATCCGGCCAGAGGTGGCCACCTGGCCTCGCCCATTCAATTGGATTTCCTCTCTTGAGAATTTGAATCGAGACGGGCAATACCCGTGGGGCCCTGCAGCCCTACAATCATGGAAAGTCAGTGTGAGTGGGTACAGAGCCCTGTGATTGTTGAGGAGCAAGAATGAGGGGACAGCTCTGTGACTGTGGGACAGCTCCTGGGGGCCTTGTCTCCACTGCCTGCTCCCGTAGGACCCCCTCTGACTTGAGTCAACCTGAATGGGTGTCTGCCTGTGACTCCTGAGCCAAACCTCAGGCAGACGTGGAGCCCTGAACTTGTCCCCCACCTCCAGGCTGCCAGAGGCTGCCCCTCTGGGTGCGAGACAGCCCAGCAGCCCTCCTGGCCCCTCCAGCTCCCTCCCTTGTGGAAAGCCAGGGCCCCCTCGGCCAGGCAGACAGCCCCCCCTCCAGCCCTCCCCCCACCTCCTATCTTAGTCATGGGATGCCGATGCCGCCTTTGCCTCTCTCCCAACAGGATCTCCACCACAACTGGCCGACAGGGCGCCTGGGCAGGAGCCGGCCGGCAGACATGTTTTGTTTGGCTAAGCACGGTGCCTCAAAAGAATTTGAACTGGTTGCCAGCTTTGAAAAGTCAGATTTCGCATAAAAATCCGGATTTCTGGCTTCTACGGACAAACCAATGGAGCCTGGCAGCTCCGGACCCATATCCCCGACAGCTCCAGTTCCCCAGAGCCATTCACCCTCCACCCCTCCCCGCCCCATCCCTACCACTCCCTGTGACCTCACAGCAGCCCTTCTCACCCCCAGAGAACTGAGTTTTGACCCCAACCCAGCCCTTCCTGGTTCTGTTCCTCTGCCCCCTGCCGCCCCTCCCCAGCCCCCCACCCCCACCACCACATCGCTGTCTACCGGGGTCCTCCCCGCTCTCCAAGGCCTCTCTGTCTCGACATATCCAAGCTCCAGATGACTCCTCTGCCTGCTAGATCCTGCTGTCCTGGGACGGGCTTCTGAATTGACCTGTTACTTTTGACCTCCACCGGATGGCTCCGGGAACAGCTGCCCACACGGCTCTCTGACTTGCTCCGCGCTCTCGGCTTTCCAGAGCTGGTCTCTTTTCACCGTCCAGCCCTCTGCGGTGTGATCGAACCCCACGTGGCAGCCACTGCCTGTACCTCCCGGGCACCTGCAGTGAGGCCAGTCCAGTGAGATGTGCTGTACGTGTGAAATACACATCGGATTTGGGAGACTTCATGGGGGAAAAAAAGAGAGTGTAAAATCTCATCGATGATTTTTTATATTGATAGCATGTTGAGATGGTAATGTTGGGAATGCACTGGGTTAAATGAAAAGATGATTAAAATTAATTTCAGTTGCTGGTTTTCAATCTTTGTTTTGTTTTTTAATGTGGGTGTTAGAAAATTGTAATGGAGGGGCGCCTGGGTGGCTCGGTCCGTGAAGCATCTGACTTCGGCTCAAGTCATGATCTCGCGCTTCGTGGCTTCAAGTCCCACGCTGGGCTCTGCGCTGACGGCTCAGAGCCTGGAGCCTGCTTCGGATTCTGTGTCTCCCTCTCTCTCTGCCCCTCCCTTACTCGCACTCTGTCTCTCTCAAAAATAAATAAACATTAGAAAATATTTTTTAATAAGAAAAAAAAGAAATTGTAATGATGGAAGCTCTATTGGAGAGCACCATTCTTTTTTTTTAATTTTTTAAATCTTTATTATTGAGAGAGAGCGAGCGAGCATGAACGGGGGAGGAGCGGAGAGAGAGGGAGACACAGAATCCGAAGCAGGCTCCAGGCTCCTAGCTGTCAACACAGAGCCCAACGCAGGGCTCGAACTCACAAACTTTGAGATCATGACGTGAGCCGAAGTCAGATGCCTAACGAACTGAGCCCCCCAGGCGCCCCTGGAGAGCAGTGTTCTAAACAATGGAGTGGGAGGTATTTGCCTGTTTTACAGATGGGGCAACCACGACTCAGAGGATTGGGGGGCTTGTCCAAGGTCACATAGGTGTGTGAGTGGTGAGGCTGAAGCTCAAAGTCCTCGCTCCTAACCATTAGGCCGCCCTGCCCCAGCGTGCCCCGTGGCACCTGGCACCCATGAATTCATCCCCCCCATTGTCACATAAGTGCCCCCTTTCCCAGCTGGCCCCAGGCTGACACGAGGGTATAAGAAACCACCTCTGTTTTCATTCCTCAGAGACACCCCTCACTGCGAGCCTCCACTTCAGTGAACCCTTCTGCCCCAAGAAGGCACTGCCCTTCCTGCCCACCTCCTCCCCAACCCAGGCCTGGCCTCGCAGAGGATGCCTCTCCCAGGAAACAGCTGTGACCTTAAATGCCCGCTCCCACGCAGACCCAGCCCTCCTGGGGGCCCGCCCTGGCTGTGGCAGCCGCCACAGGCCGCATAAAGCCCCCTCACCAGGGAGCCTGTGGAAGCACCTGATCTGGCCCAAAGCTGGCCTAGAGCCCGAGGGCGTGTCCCCAGCACATGGCTGCTGGCCCCAGAAGCCATCTGTCCCTCCCTATCCTGGATACTGGGCCGAGCATCACAGGTGGCCCAGGAAAGACAGGTGGAGCCCTTCCCACAGCCCGTGGAGCATTTTGGTATCGGGCGGTCAAGTGGGGACCCAGCTGGAGGAAGAAGCGTGGCCTCTGATGCTGCCCCTGCCTGGAGCCTGGAACCATCGTTGGCATCATCTCCTGGGGTCTGGAGACCCCGGCCATTGCCCTGCCCGCCCACACTCCTCAGGCTCAGCGAGAAGGGGGTGGGAGAACGCATTCAGAATTCCTTTCTGGGGTCAGAGAAACCATGTGGACAGAACACGTGGGCCTGGAGCCACCGGCCACTTCCTCTGGCCGAGGCTGCCGTGGGCACCTGCCCATTTGCCACCTCGGGCTTGGAGGGACCAAGAGTGACCGTGGAGAAATCGGAGTGGGGCTGCAGAACCCGGTTTGAGATTCCAATTCAGGGCAGTCACACCCCTCGCATGAGCCCCACCCCCATCACGGGGCTGTGCTGGCGCCGGGCTCACCACCCACCCTGATGGTCCCAGGCCAGGGGCCAGCTGGCTGCAGAGGACAGAGCCCACACAGACAGCTGTGTGCCCGCTCACCCACCCAGCCTGCCTCGGCTCACTCCCGACGGCTGCTCACGAGCCTCGAACCACCCACTGTGTGCCAGGGCCGCCCTCCCAGCGAGGGTGGAATGGCACCGCGTAAGCTGTGAGCAGGCCTTGTGTGAGGGCTGGACTTCTGTGTCTGGCCCCGCCTACACAAGACCCTGCTTCCAGAGTAAAGAGGACAGACACCAAGAATCATCCCTGCCCCAAAGATGCCAGGCGCCAAGGCTTTGACAAGGCTTGGCACCTGGCAAGTCCCCTCTAAGTGTTAACTGCTGGGGCTCAGAGCTGGAAGCAGAAGGGCGGCGCGGTGGGCTGCGGAATCCCAGAGGCAGGAGGGGCGGGTCGGCCGGGGGAGGGCAGGGGGTGGGCGGGCCTCACAGACGGCACCCCAGAGCCACTCTGAGTGGTGAGGGCATCCCAGGCACAGATCCCCAGCAGCAGCGAGGTCTGGGGTCCTCTCGAAGACGGGACAGAGAGAATAGGAGCAGGGGCCACAGTCCCTGGTGGGTGTCCCTGGCTTGTGGCTGGGACGGGCTGGAGGAACTCAGGCACATTTCCGGCCCTTGTTGGGGCCTCGGCGACTTTACCTGCCTCAGGTCAGCAGGAACTTGCCAGGCGAACCAGTGCAAGCAGACAGGACTCCCACAGACCACGCCCCAGGCTCACTCCCCCCAGCCTACCCTCTGGTTCCAGAACAGCGCCTGGCTGAAGGAAAAGGAGGGCTTGCCCCGAGGCCGGTCCGCCACCACGCACTGCCTGCCCCGCGCCTCCTGCTCCACACCCTGCCACGTAACACAGGCTCCCCTCACACACTCCTGCCCTCTCTGCCCCCTGCGCGCATCCCAAAGGCACCGCTGCTCCCGGGGTCTGGGTGGGCACTGTCCCCGCCCCTCCCCTCCAAGCAGCCCGATGCCCCTGTCCATTTTGGTTGGTGGGACTGGAAGCAGTAGGGGGGCTGATCACACACGGGACACCTGTCGTGTATACCCGCCGGGCATCCATTCTCTGGGAAGAGCGTTTCCCAGCGAGCTCTGTGGAACCCACGCCCCGTGTGGTCTTCCGTGGCGGACCGCAGGCCTGCCCATCACTCCCCACGCCCTCTAGCGCAGGAATGGGTCAGAGAAGGCCCACACCAGGCTGGCAAGCTGCACCCAGGAGAGGGGCCTGCTCCTCTGGGCCCGTGGCCTGGGGAGGCCACCACCTGGTGCCCGAGATGAGGCCCGGCTTCCGTAGGCCGGACCCCACAGAACTGGAGTCGCCAGCCGGAAGCTGAATATCCTGCTGGACTTCTGATTAGTTGAGCTCCGAGAAAATAATGGCGATAATAACAGCAGGCAACGGTGCCCTTGCTCTGGCCCACGCGGCGCCTCGAAGTGTACCACCGATTGGCCACGCCACGGTGCCGCTGGCCTCATCATCCCACCTAGAGGGCTTTCTCGACATCTCACTGCTGAGAAGGTAAATGACCGCGTGGGCCTCCAAACGCAGGCTGTGGGGCTCAGCTCCCCGACTACCATTCTGTCTCTTGAGAAGCTTAATCTCTCTTTATACTTCTTTTCCTCATCTGCCTTGTACACACACATTTTCCAGAAGGATTCACCCCACTACGTGGCCTTGATCTTGGAGGCAGAGGACAGAAGCAGAGCCCAGGCTCGAAGGCCAGCATTGGTCACTGCTGTACTCAGCTCTAGCTGCCCTGCTCCCGGCCCAGGCATAGGGCCCACACGCCTGTCAGGCAAGCCCCCAGGAAGGAGAGGCTCCTTGGCCTGCCCTTGCCTCTCCTACGGTTCCCGGGTCCCCTCTCCTCCACCGGCAGCGGCCCTCAGTGGGGGCTCTGGCCTGCACGCCATGGCCTCGCATGTGACCAAGAGTAGCATGCACACAGTAAGCGGGCCACAGGGCCCGGCGGGAGGGAGGTGGCCGGGTAGATCAGGCGTCAGAGGCTCCCGAGAGCCCTCCCGGGAAAGCGGGCCCGCACCTACCCCCGAGGTCTTCCATGATGTCCAGGGTGGAGCTCCAGGAGAAACGCTCCACGGCCCCCAGCTCCAGCTCGGCCAGGGCACCGGGCAGGGCCTCCAGCTCGTAGGCGCCCCGCTTCTTCCAGTAGAGAAACATGCTGAGGCCCGAGGGGGCCCCCCGACCAGGCCCTCAGAGGCTGGGCGGCCCCGGGGACCCAGGTCCCCGAGGCCTGGACACAGCGGGTACAGGGGCTGTGGAGGGGCTGCAGGGACCCTGGGGCTGGCCTCGGGCCGGCAAGCAGGGCCCTCCCCTGGGAAGGGAGCATGCCGGGAGCATCTGGGGGCCTTGGAGCTGACCAATGGCTGGGGCCCCGGCCCCACACAAAGCGCCTTTCTTCCCCTCCTACAGACATTTTACAAATTTCAACTTCCCGGCCCCCTCGGAGCCCCCGCCGAGGGGATGGGCAGGCCGTCTGGGGCCGGCAGAAGGCCGGAAAAGAGTGCGATTGTTCCGTGGTCTCTCTGCTAAGATGAATGTTCAGAGGAGAAAAATGTGCTGCCCCAGAATCAATTCCGGGCCCCCACCCCTGACCTCTGACCCCAGCCCCCAGCCCTCGCTGGGCCCCGGAGGATTTCTCCGTGGGGAGTGGAAGCGCCCATGGGGGTGCTATGGGATGGCTCCCAGAGCTGCTTCAGCCGCCCGACTGGGTCCCCTCCCCCAGGAAGCTCCACTAAGCAAAGGCCTGGAGGAGGCGTCCAGGGGTCAGAGGGCAGGAGCTGCTGGCCCAGCCTGAGCCCCAGGTTGCCAGTGAGGCGCAAACTCTGCCCTCTGGGCTCTCACCAAGGGCCTCTCCCCTCCTTGGGCTGGCCACACTTTGCCAGGCTGCCTATCCACCCCCATCTCCCTTCTTGGACCGTGTGTCTGTCCCCCACACTGATGGCAGCCCCGTGCAGGGAGCCCCGGGCAAGTCAATTCACTGTCATCACAGAGCTTCACTGCCCCCCCCCCCCGCACAGGTGGGCTCCGGGGTGGGTGGAGCAAGGAGGTTGGAAGGGTCGGGTGGGTGGAGAATCGAGGGGCACCGAGCCACCCACAAGGAGAACCATGAGAAGGAGAGACAACCAGCCACTCAGAAGATGAAGGTCACCGGCCCATTTATTCTGGAACCCTGTGAAACTTGCACTTTTTTTTTATCTAGTTAGAAAATCAAAACTGAAATCTATGGTCGCCCTCCTGGGGAGAGTCCTCTGCCCTCGTATCCAGGAAAGCTGTGCCTGCCGGGTCATTTCGGTTCTCCCCATGGAGGTGGGATTAAACCCCATGGTCCAGCTGGGACGCAGCTAACAAGGTGCAGGACTTGGATTTGAACCCAGGACTGTGTGGCTTCAGAGCCAACTTAGGGTCCGGGACGGCCACCTGGGAGAGTGGGGCAGCCACTCGGGAAGCCTGATGGGAGGGGGAAGGGCACAGGGCTGGGCCCCCCAGCCTGCCTCTGTCATGTTGCCAGGCCTCCCCTGTCTGAGCCTCCCCTGGCTCCCCAGGCTGCCAGGACGGAGAAAGAGCTGGCCGGGGGGGTGCAGAGCTGGGGCGCAGCTGGCGGCAGGAGGCTCTGCTTTCAGAGGTGGGGGGTGTCACTCCAGGGCCACGTCTGGTGAAAGGGTGGTAGGGGTGGCCGTCCGAGCAGCCTGCGCACCCCCAGCTGAGGGCTGAGGTGCCAAGAGGCGGCTCCAGTAATTCAAACCATATGCTTGCCTGCCCGCCCACCCTCCTTCTCTCTGGCAAGGGGCCAGGACAGACAAATCCGGGTCCCCTTGGTCCTCTATCACCGGCACCCACAAGGCCTGGGTGCCCAGGAGGTTGGGGGCACCTGCCCCAGCTTGTGTTGAGGAGTAGGTGGCCAGCGTGGGGTATCAGGTCAAGCTCAGGGGAGTGAAACAATCTGTCCCCAGCAGCCATGGGGGGTCTCAGTGCCCACCCAGCGGAGGCCAGGGGTGCAGAGTGGGGATGTTGGCGGAGCAATTATGCAGTCCAGACCTCTCTGCTTTCAGGCCTGGCAGGGGCCACGCTTGGTTCTGGTTTCAGTCTCCAACCGGCCCTACCTGGCAGGGCGGGGATTTCTCCCCTCCCTCAGCTCTGGGAGTCCCCACTCCCTGCACGCAACCCCGCAGAGGCCTCGCTGGGCGGCTGTTGGTGTTCAGGCCTCTGATGCTGCAGAGAGATTGGGCCTCCCTCTCCCGCCATCCAGGGCACATTCGACCTCATTCTCCAGGTTCTCTCTGTCCCCAAATGTGTCCCTGCTTCCCACCTCCCCTCCTGGATGTCCTCTCTGGCTCCCATGGAGAATGGCCCACACGCTTTCTGGCCAGGCCAGAGGCCCCCATCCCCAGGCGGGAGGGCACTAGGGAGCCCCGGCCGGGAAACGGGCCCCTGCAGTGCTCCAGGCGCCGCCCCAGCCCCCACCTCCGAGGGGCAGTCGGCGTCAGTGGCAGCGGTGGATATGACACACCTGGGCCTTTTCCTCAGTCTGGGGGAAGCCAGGACAATAGATAGCTGGCGATGCTGCTTATACCCGTGGGGCGTTCGCCATGGCCCCCGAGACAGCTGGGGCACAGCACGCCTGTCTCACTCGCTGCCGCGTCCCAGCCCCAGGAAGGCCCGCAGTGAGGACAGCCACACTCACTGTAGGCTGGATGCCGTGCTGAGCTTTCCTCATACACTCTCTTCCCTAGTCCTCACGGCTGCCCATGAGGCTGGTGCCATTGTCCCCACAACGGGGCTGGAGAAGCTGAGGCCAGGCGCCACACGGAGCTGGAAGAGGTCAAGTGGGGGGGGGGATGAACCCCAGAGCTGTTGTCCTACCCCCGGGCTGCTCGGCCTGGCCCTCCGTAACGCGGTTACCGCCCATTATAGACAGGCAGCCCGAGGCACAGAGGGAGGCAGGGCGGTCCCGAGCTGGAAGCCTGTCCTCCCCAAGTTCCAGGCCCACCTCTCCAGCCCCACCCTGCTGCAACCTCCCAACCTCTGGGCAGGACAGTCGCAGAAGAGCCAGGAGATCAGTGGCCCATGCTGTTCTCTCACGATGCCCCACGGGGGCTGGGAGTCTCCGCCCCAGACAGGATGAACCCTGAGGTGTGCCTCTTGTCCCTACCACCGGAAGGTTCCTATGGCCAGGGGTGGGGCCAGGGCGGGCGGAGGGATGAGTTGCGGGGCCTGGGCCTGCTCCATCCAGTGCCTGGCAGTGGCCTCGGATGTAGGGAAGGGTTGGGCTCTCTGCAAACCGCAGCTGTTTCCTTGAGAGTGGAAGTGCCACATGTGAGGACCCGAGCAGGAACCTTAAAAGCCCCACAGGCCCCTCTGAGTAAGGGGGTGAAAGAGGAAGAGGAGCAGGTGGCCCAAGCCGGCCATCAGCTCCCACGCTGGCCACCTCCCAGCAGGCCATGGCCAACAGAGTGGCCCTGGGGTTATCTGCCCTGCCTGAGCTAGCAGACTGAGGGGAGGGGGGTGGTCCCTGGGCCCTCTAGGTGCCCCCTCCCCCTCAGCACCCTGGCTGACCCCTTTCCCGCTGTGCTAGGCCCTGCAGCTCCCTGAGGGCAGCTCCCTAAGACGTAGGACTAGTTCAAGGTCCTGCCTCGGTCTCACTAGCCAGTTAGCCTCAGACACACTTCCTGAGAGTCCACATCTGTGAAATGGGTTAAGGAAAGAGCCCCCCGCTGTGCTGTCTCCATGACATCCTGCCCACATAGGGCTAAGCAAGGAGTCTGGCACAGAGCCCCACAGGAATGAAGACCTGGGGGGGGGGGTCCTGCATTCTGCCAATGGGCCCCACCTCTCCCCCTTCCCAGGCAAGATCCTTTATGACACTTTGTGGTCCCTTAAGCCCCCCCAGAAACAGGGGATCAAATCCCTTCCTCCTCCTCTGGCATTTGGGGAGGCCTCTCTGGATCCCCCAAGGCAGCCCAGGATGTGTGGGTTGGTGGAGGTGGCGGGAACAGAGCTCGTGCCCCGGGGTCATGCCAGTGCCAGCCACAGGGTTCTCGTGAGAAGCAGCCTTGTGGGCCAAGTCGTGCATAAGTGCTCTCGGGTTGGGGTACAGAGCCTGTTAGGAATTAAGTCAGGCCAGCCAGCCAGAGGCCCGTTATATAACCCAGTGGGGGGCAGGCACTAGCCCCCTCCCGGCCCTCCGCCATTCTGTTTCTGCCCCATCCGCCAGGCCTGAGAGGAGACGCTTCCCAGGACCACCTCCCCACGCACCAGACCTCCAGCTCCAGGTAAAGAGAATCTGTCTGCGCTTGCCAGCGGCCTCGGCCAAGGACCCTTCAGGACCATGGCCTGATGGGGTGGCCCCAGGGTAGGATGGCAGTCAACCCCTGGCCAGGAGGTAGGGCCCCCCCGTCCTCCAGGCCAGCAGCTGCAGGAGGGGTGAAACAGTGGGGCCTGGCACGGACGGGACAGACTCTCCCCTGCAGAGTAAGCCATTCTGAAGCCTGGACACGTGTGCCCGAAGCCTCGGGCGTCCGCGGGCCCGTCGATGCGGGAGGTGCTGGTGGAAACCTGACCACCAGCCGGTCCAGCCCTTGATCCTCGACCCGGCCCTGGCCCCAAGCCCTCTCCCAGAACCCCTTCTCACAGCCCACAGCCTCTGGGGGACACTGCTCACTGGGGCACGCTGCCCTCACCATGACACATGCACCCCTCCAACCTCCCGGGGAACCCGGCGGCTGGGACCGTGACACATGAGAAGCTGTCCAGGCCCAGGAAGGCCCAGGATGGGGTTCGCAGAGCCCGGCGCTGAGATGGCGCAGAACAACGCAGGGGGTCCCCGCTCCGTCCCCAGGGATGGGCACGGCAGGCTGCCGAGCAGGCAGCACCATCCCCTGAGCCGGGTGTCCCCGGCACTCAGATGTGAATGGGCGTGACCCATCACCACGGCCTGGGGAGAGGCTCTGCTAACAGGGAGCCCCGTGCCAGGCACGGGAGAGGCCGGACCCCCATGGCCAGGGCCGGGAAGCCTGTGCCATGCTCGCTCAGGTGCTCCAACACAGACTCCTCAGAAGCGGAGGCTCCCGCTCAGCTGGGGACCCTCTCTCCATCCTCTCTCTCCAGCTCCTGGCTGGGCTCACGCAGGGACACCAACACCTGGCGAACACCTGTGTGCTGGGCTCTGGACGAGAGCCACAGGGGCCGGATGCCCCCTAATCTGACCAAGGATCCTGTCGTTGTGCCAACATCACCCCCATTTTGTAGAGCAAGAAGCCGAGGCTCAGAGGGTCCTAGAGACCTTCCCAGGCCAGCCAGGAAGTGGACAGGGGATGCCACCCGCTGCCCTGTCCCCTTCTATGCCACCCACTGCTCCTTCCATGGCCAACATTCAACTCCCACATGCTGCCAGGGGCCAGTTAGCGGCCCCTCCTGCCCGCTGCTGCTGAGTACCCTGAGCCAGGCCACGGGGACTCCGGTGGACCCATCCTGGGTGACTCGAGTCCTGAGGTCCTTCCTGCCCCAGATGCACCCTGCCTCGGGACTCTGGGAGGACCTCAGGCTGGGACAAGCCTCCCTGACCTTTGAGCCCACTGGCCACAGTCCCCAGCGGAGGCGGGTCCCTCACTCGGCTCCCAAGTGTGGCAGAGACAGGCAGGCAACAGGCTTCTCTGACCCTGGCTGCTCCCCGCAGGTGACAGGATGAGAGGTCCAGTCACTGTCCAGCATCTGGTCTGTCATCACGCACTTGTCCACCCACTGCAGCCTGGGGTCAAGCACAGCCGGGACTGGCCATGGAGCAGGTGCCCACGCCATTCTAAGCTCTGCCCCTAGACTGCCCCGGCCCCGCTCGGGCTACCTCCATCCAGTCTGGGTTCCCTGCCTCACACTAGCCCCTCCAAGTTGGCTTCCAGATCCCAAGTTGGAACCTTGGGAAAGTTGCTTAGCCTCTCTGGGCCTCGGTTCCCTCATCCTTACAGCGGGGGTGTTCACGGCACTATCTCGTGGGGTTGCTGTGGGCATTCAGTGAATTAATCGAGGAGAGTGGCCTTCACACTCAGGCTGTACTCCTGGTATGGGCTCTGCGGACAACGGCTTTCAGATCTTTCGGGAAGATCTGAAAATGTCACTGCTTCGATTAAAAGCCTGTTCCCATCACCTGGGGGCAAGGCCCACCCGCCCTGACATGGCCACTCAGAGCCTCCAGACTCACCCCACCCACTGCTCCCTGTTGAGTTGCTGGTGCTGTTCCCCAGCTGCTGGGCTGGCTTCGGCTCCTGCCTCTGTTGCATGTGACCGCACTGGAACGGTGGAGACTAGGCCCCATCTAGACTGGGAGCCCCGTGAAGCAACCACTGGCTTCGTTCTCCCCCAAACGCGGGGCCCGGCCCCAGCCTGGCCCCGCAAAGGTGCCAGGGAAATGCTTGTTGACTGGAACTTGGATCGATTCACAATCGACCATCTCTCTCTGGAGCCAACATCTGAATCCCTCAATGCGTGGTCCAGCCAGCTCCACCTCGTCCTCGAAGGTTAAGGCGGCAGGGCTCCCTGGCCCGTAAGGAGGCCCCAGCTCAGAGGGTAGCCTGCAGGCTCGGGACACCCAGCCCGGGGTCAGAACCGACTACACCCTGGGAGGAGCTGAGACCCTGCTAGACCCAGGAGCTCTGGCAGCCGGGGTGCCAGAGTTTTCCCAGCCTGGGAAGGGGGAAAGAAGAGGAGCCGGGGGCCTGAGTTACCAGGGCTGTCTGTGGCCCTGGCAGGATGGCCACATTCCCGTCTCACTGCCGGCCGCTGGCCACTGCAGACTGCTAAACCTGGCCAGACAGACTGAGAGGCTGGCCCCTCTCAAGGGCCAAGTCTGTCCAAGGAACAAAGGCTTCTGGGCCAGGTTCCCAACCACAGAAAAGACCGGCTAGACTTCCAGGACAGCTGGGGTTTCAAAATATCTAGTGCATTGTTGAAACACCGAGCCCGATGGTTGGAAACTGTCATTACAGCCCCCTCGGACATCCCCGGCAGGGACCCAGGCTGCCTCGGACAGGCCTCGTCTCCTATTTGGCCGGTGGAGGCTAAGGACCCCTCCTTCCTCCAAGCCCAGGACGCAAGCCCAGCCTACAGAGGCAATTTCTGGGCAGGGCAGCTGCTGGGTCTTCGGCTGTCTTGGCTTTGTAGCAGATACTGGTATTCAAGAGCCTGCCACATGGGCCTGGAGAGGTTCGGCCTGGGTCCTGTTCATTTGTATCTAAGAAATATAAAGCAGGTAATGGACAGAGAGAGAGAGAGAGAGGAGGGAGAGCGAGCACGTGCATCTCATTTTACATTCTCCCTCTCTGAGGAAGGTGACTTTGGGCAGACACTGGAGTGATCGGAGCGAGCTAGCCATGCAGGTATTGAGGAGAGAGCATCTCGGGCTGAGAAAACAGCAAGCCAAAGGCCCCGAGGTAGGGATATATCCCGGGTTCAAGCTAAAATGACCCACTGCTCCAATGTGCCCCAGACGGAGAGGATTCTTTGTACTTCAGTATAAAACCAGGATGAGTTGGTCACCCTAGCCAGGGAGGCCAGGGCTGGAACAGGGTGAGGGGGAGGGGGTAAAGTCAGAGAGGTGATGGGGCATCAGGTCCCATGAGGACCTGTGAGGGTTTTGTCTTTTATTACGGGATAGAAGCCATAGGAGTTGTGTCGTTGTTATTTACCAGAGGAGGGATGTGTCTTAGATAAAGTGTTATTATATTATCACAGAATTGTGGGTACCCTAACGGGGTCCAGTGGGGACTCTGCTTCCTCCATCAGTGAATTAGAGAAATTAGATCATCCTTCCCACTTGGGACAATAAAAAAAAAGATGGATTGAAACAAAGACATTTTAGGGGCGTCTGGGGGGCTCAGTCAGTTAAGCAACTGACTTCGGCTCAGGTCAGGATCTAATGGTTTGTGGGTTTGAGTCCCATGTGGGAGTCTGGAGCCTGCTTCGGATTCTGTGTCTCCCTCTCTCTCTCTCTCTGCCCCTCCTCCACTCGTGCTCTGTCTCTGTCTCTCTGTCTCTAAGATAAAATAAACATCAAAAAATTTTTTTAAAAAAAGAAAAACATTTTGGGGCACCTGGGGGGCTCAGTCGGTTAAGCGGCCGACTTCAGCTCAGGTCATGATCTCGCGGTCTGTGAGTTCGAGCCCCGCGTCGGGCTCTGTGCTGACGGCTCAGAGCCTGGAGCCTGCTTCAGATTCTGTGTCTCCCTGTCTCTCTGCCCTTCTCCTGCTCACGCTCTGTCTCTATGTCTCTCAAAAATAAATAAACATTAAAAAAAAATTAAAAAAAAAAAAGAAAAAGAAAAACATTTTAATCTTAAAAACATCAGACCAGCTAAAACTCAGAAGAGAAAGATCTAGGGAAATAAACTCAGATGGTCTTGCCCTCAGGTTATTTATGAAAAAAAAAAGAAAAAGGAAAAAGCTGGGGCACTAAGCTTCACTTTTCACGGCCATGTGGGGCTAGGGGAACCAAGTTCCGAATATAAGGAACTTGCAACTTGAATTTAAATTAAGGACATCCCAGACTGGCAGTGTCCGCAGGCACAGAGCAGAACTGCATGAAAATTCTCAATCCACCTAGACCTCAAATTTTTCCTACAAATAATTTTAAAAATACAATGCCCAATACACAATCAAGGATAACGAGGCACACAAGAAAAAAAGGCTGCATGATTGAAAACCACCAGAAACCACAAAAACTCGAAATACTGGAATTATCAGACACTGACTCACGTGCCCCCTTATCTGATCTCTGGGTGGTAGACACTACTATTACCTCCACTTTCAAGACCATGAAAGCTATAGAAGCTAGGGACTTGCGGAAGGTCACCACGCCACTAGAGGGGTGTAGCACAGGCCAGCACACGTCAGTTGCCTCTCCTCTGTGTTACTAAAACCTCACTGCACGAGAGGTCTTTAGAAGGGAAAACTAATGAGGGGCACCTGGCCGGCTCAGTCAGTGGAGCCCACGACTCTTGATCTCGGGGTTGTAGGTTCAAGCCCCACACTGGGTGGAGAGATCATGTAAAAACAAAATCTCAGGGGCGCCTGGGTGGCTCAGTCAGTTAAGCGTCCGACTTCAGCTCAGGTTGTGAACTCATGGTTCATGAGTTCGAGCCCCGTGTAGGGCTCTGTGCTGACAGCTCAGAGCCTGGAGCCTGCTTTGAAATCTGTGTCTCCCTCTCTCTCTACCCCTCCCCTGCTCACACTCTGTCTCTCTACCAAAAATGAGTAAACGTTAAAAAATGTATGCATGATAGACCTGCTAACGTGAATGGCACACTGTATTTATTCTCTGGCTGCCCCCAGGAAAGAGACCAGTCGTGCTAGGTCAGCTTTGCCTGCAGGGACGAGCCAGAGGAAGGAAATGTAGGCAGTGCACACCCCCTCCTCGTAGCGGATAACCCCGCAATGAAGAGCCTACGTGGGTATTAGGAGCGATTCTCAATGGCTGCCTGCTTCATAAATCTGTCTCGGGCCAGCCGAGGGGGTGGCAGGGTCGGGGGCCAGAATGGGTGCTCCTATCTGAGCACGCAGAAGTCAGTGGCCAACGTGACCCCAGGCCGTTTCTCCTTGGCCAGGGATGGGGTGTTTCCCAGGCCAGGGCTCCGACTCTGGGGGGCTGGAATGTTATTTGGTTCCATGCTCACATTCCTGATACCCGCTGCCAAAATGCGTCCTGGCATATATCAACAGAGTACTTAAAAATATTGATGGTTTAAGAGGACTTTCAAGGCCTTTCTTGAGAGCTACAAAGACCAGGCCCAAGAACCTGGGCCAGATCATTCTAGCAATGGGGACACAACTGTCATGCCCAAAGCGTGACAGTTTGGAGGGTCCTGGAGCACCTTAACCCCCCACCTCCCACCTCCCAGAGAGGAAGCTGGGTAAGTGTCCGTCACCTTGGGCCCTTCCGGGGCAGCTTGTCAGTTCTCCCACAAGAGCACTTTCGTGATTATTTACTTATTTGTGAGAGAGAGAGAGTGAGAGAGAGAGCGAGCAGGGGAGGGGCGGAGAGGAGAGAATCCCAAGCAGGCTCTGCACTGTCGGCACAGAGCCAGATGCTGGGCTTGAACTCACAAACTGTGAGATCATGACCTGAGCCAAAGCCAAGAGTCTGGACACTTAACTGACTGAGCTACCCAGGTGCCCCTCTACTAGAACAATTTTTTATGAATGTTTATTTATTTTTGAGAGGAAGAGGGAGTAGAGAAAGACATACAATATCAAGGGGCGCCTGGGTGGCTCAGTCGGTTAAGCATCTGACTTCGGCTCAGGTCATGATCTTGCGGTCCATGAGTTCGAGCCCTACATTGGGCTCTGTGCTGACCGCTCAGAGCCTGGAGCCTGCTTCAGATTCTGTGTCTCCCTCTCTCTCTCCCCTTCCCCCATTCACGCTCTGTCTCTCTCAAAAATAAATAATAAACATTAAAAAAAAAAAAGACATACAGAATCAAAAGCAGGCTCCAGGCTCTGAGTGGTCAGCACAGAGCCCGACATGGGGCTCGAACCCATGAACTATGAGATCGTGACCTGAGCTGAAGTGGGATGCTTGCCCGAATGAGCCCCCCAGACGCCCCGCCAGGAGATGGGTGGCTGGGATGGAAAGCCTCCCCGCCCCGCCTTCTCAGAAGATAGGACATTAGCCGCAGCCGTAAATCAGAGCTGACGGCTAAAACTGGCTGGGCAACCCTTGCCTTCCATGTTCCCAGTTCACTAACTCACCAATTCAGAAGGACAGACGTGCCCAGCCCGGAGAGCTTCTTCCAGGGCTCAGACGAATTCCACAAGTGTGGGTGGTGGCCCCTCTGAGACCCGCAAAGCCTCCTATTCTCGCTCTGGGTTGTCAACCCTCCTTGCTGGACAAAGGCAGAAAACACTCCCCGCTTCCTGGACGGAGGCCGAGCCAGCTGGGGGGTGGAGGCCCATGTTCTGCCAGGACTGGATTCATGCTTGCCCTCGGGTGGCACCTTGCCTGGCCCTCGAGCCATGTGTTAGACACACACACGCTCTGCTCACCGACACACCCAACACCACGGGGCTTCCTCCTGCCCCAGCCCCAGGCTCCATCTGTCCAAGGACGTCTGCACAGAAAAGCACTGAGCTCTCGGCCTTGCCTGACCTGCTCCCCTCGGAAGCGAGGCTCCCTGCGTGCTGCGAATTTGAAGGTACGCACTCTGCGGCAGGGTTCACACCGGCTCCTTGCTGGTTTTCTCCCTTTCCACCCCCTACCCGTCTGCTCCCTGGAAAAGGCCTCTCGAGGTTTTTCCGTGGAAAAGGCTGGCGTGGCGAACGCCTTCCCGCCTTTCCTGGAAAGCAGTTCCATGAAGCCCCTCGTCTCTGCGATCCCAACGGCCAGCAGCAGCCGGCCGGCCTCCGTGAGAGGAGGAGGTTCTCGAAGTTGGGTGGCCTCTCCCTGTCCGAACAGATGCTCACAGCCCAGACGCCTTCCAAAGCCTTAGACAAACCCACGCCACAGTCCACTGAGCACCACGGCGGCATCGGGGCCTGTCACCATGGCAACCCTTGGTTGGCTTCAGGGCCCAGCACACAGTCTGCCGGCTCAGCTCTATTTGCTGACTCCCAGACTTTGCTTACTCAGCTCCCGGCGTTCCCGGATTGGACCTGCCGCCCGTCGCCTCCGAATGGGTCTGGGTGACTGCCCCCCAGTTGCCCTCTGCCCCACTTTCCCCGGCAAAGCCTTTCTGGAGGCCCTGCACGTCACCGGACTCCCCCCTTACAGTAGCTGGACCCCATATTTATCTTTGCCCCCGCTCAGGCTGGGCCGGCCGGCCAGGGCTCCTCCCCGCTGCCAGACCAGCGTGGGCAGCGGGAGGACGGGGTTGCTGAGCACGCATCGCCGAGGCGGCTCCAGGCACAGACCCCGGGCTGGTTTTCCTCTTTCATTCATTTGATTTAATTCACTTCTCCGGCAGCAACACGCTCTGAGATGGCACAGAAAAGGACACGGCATTTCCTCTTAACTCCTACATCCTTGGGCCCAAACAAAACCTCAACTCCCACTGCACTCAGTGTCGCGCTGGAAAAGGGTGCCGGCACTGGCTAGGGTTTCCTGTCTCCCCTGCGTCCAGATTCCGCCTCCCAAAGCTTTATTCTCCCCAGTGTCTGCCATAATCTCCCGTGTTCAAATAATTCCCTGGAATAAAGTGGTCTATCTGTGGATACACAATAAAATCACACAATTAAATGCATGTTCTCGAGAATCTTTGATACAGAAGTTCACATGATACAGAAGAGCTGCACAGAGAACCATCCACACGGCAGGACACCAGTTCTGTGCAGCACACGCCCCGTTCAGGAAGACACAGACAAGGCAGTGAGCACCCACGTGGCGGTGGACCTAAAGCCACGTTCCCCATGTGTGATGTGTTCACACAATTTGAAAAGCAGTTAAGTGGAGGTCTAGGAAAACTTCCAGGGACGGGGACTCGGCGGGAGGCCCGGAACCCACATCGCCAGCTGTGAGGACAGGACACTTGGCTGGAAAGGGGAGACGGCTGTGGATTTCAGGATTTGGTTTCTTCGACCCAGTGTGACTGTGAGGAACACGATCTTGGTCCCTGTCTACACCGCCCCCCACATACAGACAAGGCTCACGCACCCCACGCACCCCGTCTTAGAAGTAAACAGGCTGAGGCCAAGTATCTCTTGCAGAGCTCCTTGGGCGGCCCGCGGCCCCTCGGGATTCCAACTCAGAGCTCGGACATCAAAGCCTGCGGCCTTACCCGCCAAGCCGCCACTTCGAAGCCTAAGGAAGGAAGCTAGCAACTGGACAATTAAAACCAGAGAAATCGCCGTCGGGCACAACGGAAGGAGCCAGCTCCCGCGTCCTCTGGTGCTCCCGCGGCTGGGCGGGGACCCGAGTCCGGCAGGTAAGCAGCCGCCCGTCACGGGGGTCTCGGCAGAGGGGTGGGCTCCGTCCCCCCCACCCCTGCAGGCCTCTTCCAGACAGACTCCGCAAACGTTCAAGGCACCGGAAGGGCCAGCTCAACTAGCCCCTTTCTCCGACCTCGTTTCCATGCCCCGCCCCCAGGCCTAACAGAGGACAGCTGGGGGCTCAACTTTGTTTACCAAATAAAACCCCAGGGCCCCCGAGAATCTTGCTATCTGTTTTCACATCTATCTTTCCCGCAGAGGAATCTCATTAAAAGAACCACGAAAGGAGCAACTAGGGGTTTCGAGTTCTGAGTCATATTATTTCTTTTTCTTAAAATAAGCATGGAATCACACACAAACAGAGTTTCTGTTAAGAATAACTCAAGCACAGAACTTCCACACTCTGAGCCCTAAGACTGCGGAAATGACAAAAAGTCCAAAATGCAGACACTGAGAGTGAAAGGTACTGACGTCCAGGGTGGAGGGCACCACTGCCAGTCTGACCAGGCCCGCCGAGCCAGCCAGAGAGCCAAGTCCCCAGGTCTCAGCCTCCAGGAGGTCCCAGGCAGGCTCCTGGGCCCAGGCTAGCCTGACGGCCACTGACCGACGGCTGGCAGCTCCCTCTAGTGGCCACGCGTGCTTACTTCACTCGTGGGCCGCCCAGAGGAGCAGAGGTGCCATCGGGCCGATGGCAGGTCTGGACTGAAGGAAATGCAAGCGCCGGGCACCACGTTCCTTCCTCTGGACGCCTGCTGCCAGTGGCCGACAGCGGGGTTACTGTAGAGACACAAGGAAGTAGGGAAGGAGGCAAAAAGCTGATGATGGCAGATTGTTAACATTCTGGGCGAGGCCGAGATAGAAACACACACAAAGTAAATTTAGATACAAATAAGAGGCGACTCAGACCTCGAACAGTCTAGGGAATCGAAGCCAGTCCTGGAGGGCGGCAGAGCTCCGGGGGGACCTGTGAGTGTGGGTCTCCGAGGTGCGAGGGGCCACTGGGGAAGCAGGACGAGGACAACCGATGGTTCAGATGAACGCAGATGCTAACCCCCACGTCGGAACCGCCAGCCGTCCACACGACCTGCACGAAGCTGGGATTCACAAGGCTGGTTTGAAAGGCCACCGCCATCAGGTTCTGGCTGGCCTAAGTGCACGGACGACAGGCCCCCACCTGACGCCCTTGTTCACCGAAACCACTTCCACCCTGGTGGTTCAGGAACTGGGGCAACCAGGAAGAAGGCGAAGGATGCATTTCCATCGTCCTCCCCGGAGCCAGCGGGGAGAAAGGCGTCACCGCAGGCCTCCCGTCCCCCTGGGAGAAAGCGCTCAATGGCAGAGCTGTCCATCTGTATGTACAAGTTCAGGTCCAGCTATCAAAGGCAAGATAGGGCTTTCCACAGGTGCCCCATCCGTCAGTCCTTCCCGGCGGCCTGGTCTGCAGCTCGCTCTGCGCAGTGTGTCTCCGTTCTCAGACGAGAAGATAGTTTAGGACAGACAGTTTTAAAGAGGCCACAGGAAAGGTTCCTGGATTTGAGAGCAACTTTTTCAGCTTAAAGTCATCAGATGAAAACAACACCCTACCCTCCCCCAAAAAACAAAGGGTTTTTAAGTCCAAACTTTTAATCTACTAAACACTGATTAAACTGAACAGCCCAAACATGATCTCTTAACGGCGGACGCGCCAGGCCACGGGAATGAAGAGAGCCTGGACAGCATCAGATGACGGAATGGGAATGACCGCCCGGCCCTGACGTCCACAGGCGGGCCCCGCTGCCGGACCTCCTGTCCCGCCTGCCATCGCTGCTCGAGGACCAGGGGAGCCCCCGCATCCTGTTGTGCTCGCGAGCCCACTGGCCGGCCTTCCTTCCTCTTTGTTGGATTTCTGTGGCCCCAGTTTCCCTATTTTTATTCAGATTCCGAAAAACCAGGACATTGAAGAGTTTTTTGAGGAATCAACTGTGTTCTTTCTGTTCTAATGATGTACAAACTTTTTCCTGTTGCTTTAACCCTTCAGAAAACAAACCAGCAAGGACGATGAACCGTACAGAACACTAGAGCAGAACTCCAGGTCACGTAGCTTTAAACAGAGTTAACACTTAGAGGCGCCTGGGGGGCTCAGTCGGTTGGGTGTCTGACTCCGGCGCCGGTCATGATCTCACGGTTTGTGAATTCGAGTCCCAGGTCAGGCTCTGTGCTGACAGCGTGGAGTCTGGAACCTGCTTCGGATTCTTTGTCTTCCTCTCTCTGCCCCTCCCCCGCTCATGCTCTGTCTCTCTCTCTCAAAAATAAATAATAAAAACATTAAGAAAAAAAAGAGTTAAATTTACTCTCGACAGATCCATGAGTCACCCAGGGAGCCCCGCTAGCACGGTTCCCGCCATCGCGGTCGGGCTGACGTCAGGCGCAGACTGAGACGAGTTCTGGTGGAAAAGCTCCTTCCCCTGTTAATAATGTCGGTGTCAGTTAATCTTTCGATAGAGCTTAGGTTTTGGGTGTACTTTCTCTTCCCGTGTTTCCTTGGTTTCTCTGGCTCCGATTTTCTCTGATGCTCCAGGAAGTTTAAAATTATAATCTGTTGTGACATAAGGTATTGTCCCTTCAAGCCCGCGCTGAAACAGAAACAGACACAGAAAGAGAATGAGGGGAAGCCCCAAGTCCTGGCGGTCAGAGTCTGCGGTACCTCACTTCTTCCCCAGAAAGCACCGTTAGAAGTGAGATCCGGAGAAAGGCTCTCGCTCTCCCAAGACCTCTGGTCCCCCCCACCCCCCCCAGACAGCCCACTCGATGCAACTGGCCTGGTCGCAAAGGTCACTGCCTCCTTTCAGTCCAAGTCAACTCCACAAACACATCGACCGAGAATAAGTGCGTGGGTGCGTTTCTCTCTCACACGAGTGAGGACGAGCAGCCAGGAGGACTCGCAGTCTGGCCTTCAGGCCTCCACACAGACGCCCCTAGCCAGCCTGACCTTCCCACCGATGTGCCCAGAGACCCGTCTCCAGGAAGGGTAACCCGGGGACACCACCTCTGCCCTCTTCTCCCACAGGTTACTCCTGGGATAATGGCTCTCTCTACCACAGCGTCCCTGACCACAAATGGTGGCGATCCGTGGCCTTGGACCTCCGAGGCCACCCTGACGCTCTATCTGCCTCCTCCAGCTTTAACAAACAAGCGTGAGTGTCCCCACACCATAACACGTTCCCATGACTCTCTCTGGCACGGACATGACCGGTACTCCCAGAGCTGCCCCTGGGAGCGGAGGTACTCACCTGGCTCTTGAAGACACACTGCGGAACGGAAACGGCTCCGACCAACAGACAATTCACATTTCGTAGCTCTTCTGGGGGCACAGGAGTGAGGATGTGGTACAGCCTCTTCTCCATGTCAATCCCTCTACAAATCCCTTGGAGACACAAAACACACAAATACCCTTTCTGGAAAATATTAACTCTCCTCCCTACCACTGAGAATCAAAGAATGGCTTTTCATATAAAAATTTCAATCTCAACTGTGTTTTGCTTTGAAGACACAAAGTTCCAAGAGACGGGAGCATCTGACAACTCCTGGTCCCTTGTTTAGCTGTGAGGAACCAAAGCGGTCCACACGCCAGAGTCCTGGCCTCTTGTCACTAAGGCACACACGGACCAGGGAGAAAAGCCACCAGTGAGAACAGATGGACGGCTCAGTCTTTCCCCATCACCCATTCCTTCTTCATGGTCTATACCAGGCGGCACAGTTTCTGGGGGAACACTTCTGCAAAGCAGTATTATAGGAAGCAAAAACCTGTAATTATTTAAGGGTTTTGCTAATTTTGGGTAACGTAAGTCCAGCACCCTTCTAGAATCATACCCTGACATCTACTGACCTCAGTGAGCCAGGGAAACACTCACATGAGGTAGGCCTGACGAAGGAGGACAGGCCCGGGAGCACTACGAGGCCAACGGTCCCGGGCCCGTGTGATGGGGAGCCCCAGGATGTGACTTAATCATGTCTCTCCTGAGATCGCCCGACTGTGTGAAGTCGGGCACAGAAATGGTGGCCCAGACTGGCAGGGTAAGAAGACACGAGGTGGAGGACTCTGAAACGTTTTGGAAACAAGCTACCCAACCTGCGAGCGGGCTGGACGCAGTGGATAAAGGCGAGAGGGAGCCGAGGTGGACCCGGGGCTCTGGCCTGAACACCAGAGTGAATCTCGAACGGAGTCTTCGCAGGCCTGGGAACGGGAGAGGACGCCGGATGGGAGGGGACCTGGGGAGAGCATCAGGACCCGAGTCTTGGACCTAGGACTCAGAGGCCAGTGAGATACCCAGGGAAAAGCACTGCCAACGTGGGCTTGAAACTCACACACCCAGTCAGGCTACAGAGACCCAGTGAGATCAGCCTAAAGATAGCTCTAGGGCCCCAGCTCGGGCACGATGGCCTAGCGGAAACATGTCAAGTGAGAAGGCGGCCATGACTGGGCCCATAAGGATCCTACAGGTAGAACCAGCAGGAGAAGCAGAGAAAATGCTGCTTCCTTTCTGCCCACCAGCCCCCAGGCCCGCCGTATAGAAGCTAGAGGTACTCTGCTCACTCCAGCCGGGAGACAGATACGAGGTCAAGACCAGCCACCTACGGATGAGAAGGGGATCGGTTTCAGCAGACACACAGACGTGGTTTACTCTCACTCACCGAAGCCCAAACAATCGCAGATTGGAGTCTGGGCGAGCAGGACGGGTCCGTTTGCGTACCCCCGGACGTCATCTAGGATCTTGCAAAGACCAACCCAGCTGGCGTTCACGGCGTACAGTATATGGGTAGGAGCGACATCGGCGTGAGTAACCCGCAGAGCGACCGCATTGAAAGGGACCTGGAAAGTAAACGCGCATCTCCCTCAGTTACTTCAACCGGAAAAATTACTTTTAACTTTTAAAAGTTGACTAACCAGCTATCTTAAGTTATGCTGCCCAGAGGCACCTGGGAGGCTCAGTCGGTTGAGCATCAACTACGGCTCAGGTCGGGATCCTGCAGTTTGTGAGTTTGAGCCCCACATCAAGCTCGCTGCTGTCGGCACAGAGCCGGCTTCGGATCCTCTGTCCCCCACCTCTGCCCCTCCCCATGTGCACTTTCTCAAAAATAAATAAATATTAAAAGGAAAGAAAGAAAGAGAAAGAAAGTTATGTTGGCCAAAGTGCTTACTGAAAAGTATCTAAACAAAATAGAAGGCGTAATATTGGCTAAATATTTAATACAGAGAAATTCAAAAGAAGTTCTCTGCCAGCCAACACTTGTTAGAAATCTAAACTGATGCCCAGAATTTCCTTGTCTAAACGGACACAAGACGCAAGTCTCAAGATAACCTAAATAGGTTAAAGTCTAGGGGGATTCCACGATACAAATACAAGCGGTGCGAGCCTCCGCTTCTGACCACCGTGAACACTCCCTGAACCCACACAACCGTCCTGTGAGGTCTGGCACAGCCTCCATTCTACAGGTAAGAAATCAAATCACACAGCTCGAAAGTGGACGCGCGGGAGCTGGACTGCCCAGTGCCACCTCTGGGATCGGGCAGATGGTTCTTTTTTTGTTTTGTTTTGTTTACTCTTGAGAGAGAGAGAGAGAGAACACAAGCGTGTGCAGGGGAGAGGCAGAGAGAGAAGGAAAGACAGAGAATCCCAAGCAGGCTCTGTACTGTTAGTGCAGGTGAGGGGCTCGAACTCATCAACCTTGAGATCATGACCTGAGTCGAAATCAAGAGTCAGACACTTAAATGACTGAGCCACCCAGGCGCCCCAAGACAGAATGTTCTTTTTTGTTTTAAATTTTTTTTAAAGTTTATTTATTTCTGAGAGACAGAGTACAAACAGGGGAGAGGCGTTGGGGGGGGGGGGTGGCAGACAGAGAGAGAGACTCAGAATCAAAGTAGGCTCCAGCCTCTGAGCTGTCAGCACAGAGCCCGATGCGGGGCTCAAACTCACAAACTGCGAGATCATGACCCGAGCCGAAGTCAGACACTTAACTGAGTGAGCCACCTAGGCGCCTCAGAACATTCTTAGCCAGCACGAAGCACAGTCGTGCCCAACACAGGTCCGCAGCTAAGAGCGTGGACTCTCAAGCTAGACCATTCAACCTCCTGTCTATAAACTGAGGCAGGTACAGAAGCTACAGCACAGGGCTGTTCTGGGGCGAGAGGCTAGAAGAACACACAGCTCACAGGAAGCCACACAAGTGTTCGTCAAGTAAACAAAGACAATTCCTCGTACGAGTTCAGGTTACCTGATAGGGTGTCAGGCCATGTAAAGGATAAAGTGGTTTTGGCACCGGGGGCTGCAGCTGGCCGAGGTAACCCAGTACTGCCAGATCGCGAAGAACTTTGTTATGCGACTCTCTGAAAAGTAAATCAGAAGGAAGTAGAGGTTTAACCTTACGCATCCACCTCCTGCTCAGAAACACAGTACGCTGGTCATTACACAGATTGAACACACACGGAGCACACACTCCCACCTTAACACTGGCACACCCTGCCTCTCTGTAAACACAACGGGAAAACATGACGCCTAAAGACTCGCCTTTAAATAAAGGCTCTTGGCAATCAGAGCTGGAGGCCACTTCCGGCTATGGGTCTTCCTCAACTTATGATGCGGTTTCATCCTCATACACCCACCGGAAGCTGAAAATATGGGAAGTTGAAAATGCCTTTAAGACACCTCGCCTACCAGAGATGCCAGGGTGGCTCAGTCGGTTAAGCGTCCCACTTCGGCTCAGGTCATGATCTCAGGGTTCGTGGGTTCTAGCCCCGCATCGGGCTCTGTGCGTACAGCTCAGATCCTGGAGCCTGCTTCAGATTCTGTGTCTCCCCCTCTCTCTGCCCCTCCCCTGCTTGTGTTCTGTCTGTCTCTCAAAAGTAAATAAACATCAAAAAAAAAAAAAAAAAAAAAAAAAAAAGACACTTCGCCTACGAACGTCACAGCTAGCCCTGGTCTACGTTAAACGTGCTCAGAACGCTTACATGAGCCCACCACCGGGCAGTCGCCTAACACACAGCCTATGTTGCATGGGTGCAGAATGGCAGTCTGTACCCGGTGCTCGCCCTCGGGGCTGAGTGGGAGCTGCAGTCACTGCCTCTGCCCGGCATCAGGACAGAGTATCATACACCGTATTGCTTGCCCGAGAAAAGATCAAAATTCAAAATTCAAAGTACAGTTTCTACCAAATGTGTATTGCTTTAATACTATTGTAAAGTCAAAAAACTCAAAATCTGGGCACCTGGATGGCCCAGTCGGTTAAGCATCCGACTTCGACTCAGGTCATGATCTCACAGATCATGGGTTCGAGCCCCGCGTGGGACTCTGTGCTGACAGCTCAGAGCCTGGAGCCTGCTGCGGATTCTGTGTCTTCTGCTCTCGGCCCTTCCCGTTGTGCTCTCTCTCTCTCTCTCAAAAATAAACATTAAAAAAAATTTTTTTTTAATTTTGAAAATCGAACCATCTTCTGTGATGGTGAAAATACCGTCTGAACTTTCACTGGGAAAACGAGGGCTCAGAAAACACCCGAGTCTCCTTCGTAGCCACAGGCTGTGGCAGAGACTTGGCTGTTTTCAGAGAGTTCTTCCTTCTAAGGAACTGAGGCAGAAAGGCCTGTTGCGCGCGGAGAACTGGAGCCTCCCGCCGACGGCTTCATCACCTGTTTCGTGGAGTTTTTCTAAACGCGAAGTCCGACTGGACGCACAACAGCTTATGTCCAGGGAACACGACCGGACTCTCCTTTTCTTCATCAGCAAATTCCCAACTCTCGGTAAACTCCGCCAGCTGGAAACCTCGGTCTCGGGTCCTGGACTTGCTCTTTGTGTACAGGCCGTCCATGTCGTCCACGTAGTCAGGGGTGAGGTTCGGCATGTACTTACTCCGCCCAGAACTGAACTGGACCACGTGGCTGGGGGACAGCAGCCGGATGAGATCGATGAGAAGCAGAAGCCCCTTGTCTGTGAGCAAGAGGACACGAGCAGTTGGCACACTAAAATACAAGGACACGTTTCTACGAGAAAACGGTACATCTATCTGAGACAGAGAAGGGTCGGTAAGAGAGTTTCCTAAAGACGGGGCTTTGGTGTGACTGCCTGAAGCCAAAAGTGCATTCGCGCCGCCAGTCCCGCCCTACCAGATGCACCTGCGCGGGCTTACCTGACACCCAGCCCATCGTGTTGACGACGAGAGGGGCCTCTCTCTTGTAGGAGCTGAACACGTACTTGATTATCTCAATGTAATTCTCGTAGTTGTTTTTACAAGAAGGTTTCCCGTAATACACCATTTTCTGTGGTGTCCTCTGGTGGGTGAAAGGTGGTCCTAGGAAGATGAAGGGAAGAGTCTGGATCTAGGACTATTTGAAAGGAGGTGAGGGCTTTGGTTCAGGCCATTGCCAGTGACAAAGATCCATAAAAAATCAAAGACCGTCCTACCACTAGGAATAGCTGTAGCCCGTTTTCAGAAATCTAAGCTTTCAGGGCACCTGGGGGGCTCAGTCGTTAAGGTCATGATCTCAGGGTTCGTGAGTTCAAGTTCCATGTCAGGGAACATGAGCCCCACTTCTCTCTCCCTCCCTCTCTGCCCCTCGCTCACTTGTGCCCTCTTTCTCTCTCTCAAAAGAAAAGGAAAGAAATCTTAGCTTTAAATTCAATACGAAGACATTCTCATTTTTTTTAATGTTTATTTTTGAGAGAGACAAAGTGCAAGCTGGGGGAAGGGAAGAGAGGGAGCCGCAGAATCCAAAGCAGCCTCCAGGCTCTGAGGTGTCAGCACAGAGCCCGACGGGGCTCAAACTCTCGAATCATGAGATCATGACCTGAGCTGAAGTTGGACACTTACCCAATGGAGCCACCCAGGCGTCCCCTCATTGTTACATACAGTTAATCCCAATTATGTTTTAATACGGCCATGCACTTACTGAGCACGGACAACACACTGAGCATCTTTCTAGGTACACCTGTGAGCAAACCCATGTCCCCATCCTTGGGCAAAGAGGAAGAGCAGCAGTCACTTACTAGCATGTGGCACTTCCCATGCGCATGTATTTCACACACAGTATCTAATTTTCATAAAAATCCTATGAGGTAGGTAAGTATTACTATCCTTGTTTTTACAGAGGACATAGATTAACTTGACCAAGGTCATACGGCTAGTAGATACCAACTGGGCTTGCACTCAGGTGGCTCACCTCAGAGCAGACACTTTTTTCTTTTTTTAATATTTATTTTTGAGACAGAGAGAGAGAGAGAGAGAGAGAGAGAGAGAGAGAGAGGGAGGGAGGAAAAGGGAGAACGTGAGTGGGGAAGGGCAGAGGTCGAGAGGGAGACAGGCGGCCCTCGGCCAGGCTCTGCGCTGTCAGCACGGCCTCACAGAGGGCTCACATGCATGAACTGCGAGACCACAGCCTGAGCTGAAATCAACAGCTGGACGCCTGCTTAACCGACGGGCCCCCCAGGCGCCCCCAGAGCAGACATCCCTAACCACGGCACCAGTCTGTCGAGACTGACCTACTTCCCTTCTCTGGCTGGTGTTGGGACCACATGGCACCACGGTCGGCAGGGTGAGGGCCTTGGTTAATGTGGCTGGTGCTAGGCCACCTGGGACAGGGCTGGCAAGCCTCCCCTCAAAGGTGGGGAAAGGGGACTCGGGGCAGCCCACAGTTGAGGAAATGCCCTGCGCAGCAGAGGGACTGAACAAACACAAAGAGAGTCAGCATGTAAATGCACTGACGACGATCACAGCCAGGGTTCTTAGCGTCAGAGATGGAACTTACAAATACGGAAGGAGGGGGGCCAACTAGAATAAACCTGGGGCGTGAGCCTGGAATCAGAATGACTGCAGTAAACTTGAGGCTCTTAACAGACGGAGACCACCTACACAGAGGCGTAAGCGTGGCGTACACATACTCGTGAATACGCACGCACGTGGGTTACACGTGCACGTACTTCCCCGCTCTGTCCACCGAGGGGATCCACGAGCAGCGACGCCCCGGAAGAAGGAACAAATAACACACCTAGTCGCAGACGAAGTGGAAAACGCTGGCAGACACTCATCCCGACCAAATGATCGGAGGCGACCCCTCTAGTGACAGGGCCAACTGACGGCTGGCTGGCACGATGCACGGAGAGCACAGCACCGCAGCCCGATCGAGCCACGAGGGACACTCAACAGATGCACTCTTCCAAACCGCCGAGGTCACGAACGGCAAGGAAGGGTGGAGGAGCTGCTCGGGACTGAAGACTAAAGATCCGCAAACACGTGCGGGGCCAGCAGGCGGCCGGACGAGGGACGAGGGACAGCACTATGGCAGCGCCACTGCTCTGATCGCGCGGCAGCATCAGGACGATACGGCGGAGTGTCCCTGTTCAGGGAAACACCCACGGAAGTATTAAGGGGCAAAAAAGTAAACGCACTGGGAAAAACATAAAAGAAAAAAAGGAACAATGAAACCAGCTAAAGAGCAAAGTCTCAACAATTAGTTTTGATGAAACTGTAAAAGCAACATGAATGTTCTACTTATTCTCATTGTCGAAAAGTCTGTTAAAGCTAGGACATATCCAGCAACCTGATATATCACCTGCTTTTTTAAAGTCAACGAACAGGGATGCCTGGCTGGCTCGGTCAATCGAGCATGCAACTCTTGATCTCAGGGTTGTGAGTTCAAACCCCACATCAGGTGTAGAGATTACCTTAAAAGTCACATTTAAACCTGTTAAAAGTCAACTAAACAGGGGTGCCTGGGGTGTCTCAGTCAGTTAAGCGTCTGACTCTTGATTTCGGCTCACGTCATGATCTCAAAGTTCATGGGATTGAGCTCCATGTGGAAGCCTGCTTAGGATTCTCTCTGCCCCTCCCCCTGCTCATGCGCATGCTCACTCTCTCTCTCAAAATAAACTTAAAACACCTTTTTAAAATAAATAAAAAAATAAGGGGCGTCTGGGTGGCTCAGTTGGTTAAGCAGCCGACTTCAGCTCAGGTCATGATCTCACGGTCTGTGAGTTCGAGCCCCGCATTGGGCTCTGTGCTGACAGCTCAGAGCCTGGAGCCTGTCTCGGATTCTGTTTCCCTCTCTCTCTGCCCTTCCCCTGCTCACGCTATGTCTCTATGTCTCTCAAAAATAAATAAACGTTAAAAAAATTAATAAAAAAATAAATAAAAACATAAAATTTAAAAGTCAACTAAACAAAAAATCACACGAGTATCTTGACAGAATGCAGAAAAAGCACTTGACAAAAACCCAATGCCTTTTCATAACGAACATTCCACACACTAGGAAAAGAGGGCAGCTCCTTTAGCCTGAAGAAGGAACAGGTCTGACCATGAAAACCCGCAGCGCACAGCATAGTGAAACGCATTCCCTCTAAGATGAGGAATTAGAAATGGAGGTTTCCTTCCATTCGTCACTGTTCTGGAGGCCCCAGCCTTTTCACAGACAGGAGAAGGGAGTTCAAGGCACCCAAACTGGAAAGGAAGACGTAAAACTACTTCTCTTTGCAGATGGCGGTCTTCTATCTAGAAAATCCAAAAAATCAGTAGCAAACCTACTAAAGGTAATATGGGAACTCAGCAAAGTTGCAAGGTACACGGTCGACACACAAAAACCACACGCATTTCAATACACCAGTAGTGACCAATCTGGAAAGGAAATTAGGAAAGCAATTCCACTTACAATAATAGCTAGGAGAATCCAATCTTCAGGAACAATCTAACCAAGGAAGTAAAAAACTCACACACTGAAAACCACAAAACATTGCTGAAAGAAATTAAAGAAAAGCTAAAAAACTGGAAAACCATCCTGCGTTCTTAAGAAGACTTATTTTATTGTTGGGGCACCTTATTGTGGTTTAAGCATCCGACTTCGGCTCAGGTCATGAGCTCAGTTTGTGGGTTTGAGCCCCTCGTTGGGCTCTGTGCTGACAGCTCAGAGCCTGGAGCCTGCTTCGGATTCTGTGTCTCCCTCTTTCTCTGCCCCTCTGCTTCTGTTCCCCCCAAATAAATAAGTTAAAAAAAAAATAAGCAAAAAGAAAAAATTATGCTTAGTGAAAACACCAGGCACTGAAGGACAGGTATTGTTATGTTCTCACTTAACAGGAGTGAACTCGCAGGGACAGAAAGCAAAACAGAGCTTAGTTACAGGAGCCGGAAGGAGAGTGGGAGCGGGCAGGTGCTATTTAACGGGAGCAGCATCTCAGTTTGGGATGATGAAAAAGTTTTGGGTGTAGGTAGTGGCGACGGCCACGTAACTGTGTGAATGTACTTGATGTCACTGAACTGCACTGGTTAAAACAGTAAATAGTACCACGTTTTGTACGTTTCACCGTTAAAAGAAAAAGCAACATGGAATTCTGGGTTGGATTCTGGACCATCAAAAAGGACATTAAGAGGGTAACTGATGGATCCTACTGTGTCGATGTGATTTCCAGGCTTATATCGTTACACAGAGTTACAGAAGATGCAAATACTACAGGAAGGTATGTTTCCGATTTACACAAAACAGAATAGATATTAGTTCCATTTACCAAAATGGAACCCTAGAAAATAATCATAGTTTTGTTTTGTTCTTTGGAAGCTAGGAGAACAGTTATGGGAAGACCATGAGTTTGGGGGACAGGGGGAATGTTCACTTTTATACTTTTTTTTCATGTTTATACTTTTATATATTTTTTAGTTTTTTCTATCATATGTTTGAGTTTTATAAAACCAAGACATTCAAAAAATATATAACACACACTCTAATATAAAGATTTAAAAAAGGGGGGGGCCTGGGTGGCTCGGTTGGTGAAGTGTCCTACTTCAGCTCAGGTCATGATCTCACAGCTTGTGAGCTCAGGCCCCCATTGGGCTCTGTGCTGACGGCTTAAACCCCAGAGCCTGATTCGGATTCTCTGTCTCTCTGCCCCTCCCCCGTTTGTGGTCGGTCTGTCTCTCTCAAATATAAACACTTAAAAAAAGAAAAAGAAACATATAATACATACCCAGAATTGGTTCTGTAATATTAAGTAAAGAAATGCAACCTGGAGGCGTAAATTCTGTCTGTCCCAGATCACATTCCAAATAGTCAACGCAGGAAATACTGAAAATTTAAAAGGAATAAAGGAAACCTTAGCTAGCTTTACTACGTCAGAAGAAATGTGTCAGATCTTACAGATTTTATATGCAACACACAGGCATAATCCACCCTATACGGCCTTTTCGGTTGCACGCTCCACAATGACAATCAATGAAAAGAAAATGTGTAGGCACGGTCACAGTCAGTGTCCATTCACAATATGGACACAACCTGGTCTTTCCTGAAACTTTACTTTCGAAATACAACAGAATTTCTCCCTCCTGTGAACCTCTGGGTGTGGACAAATACGGAATCTGAGACGGGCAGCTCCTCTTGCCCCTCACTGAGAAGCAAGGTCAGTACACCCCAAAAGCATCACTGTCTTGCTCCAAAACACCACAGAACAGAGACTGTCATCGCTCAGCTGAGCAGCTTTGCACAGACTTGTAAATAATCTCTACCTAGAAGTCAAGATGCATTCCTGCTTGGTTTCTTAAATCAAAAATCCTATGTCACGCCCCAAATCTAATAATGCGTCTAAACAAACAAACAGACCCACCCCCCCACTCTTACCTATTCAACAGCTGGTTGATCAGGTATCTGTTAAACGTTGACTTTCCAACGTCCTGGGAGCCACAAACCAGGATGACGGGGCAGCCGTCTACTTCTTCTGGAGGCAAAGGAAACATTGACACCGGGAATTAGCCACCTCCTTTAGGGCTCTGGTTTTAAGTCACAGCCCTCCGAGGCTCTCGTGGACGAACCACGCGTCACTCACCACAGGACACAGTGACTAGTTCCTCCATGGCGGACAGGGCGCTCTCAGTTAAACGAAGGCCATTTTTCTTCTTCTCTCTTCTGATGCCGACAGACCTCAGGGCTAAATGTTCAGCGCTGATCTGGAAGGTTGGGCTCTGAAATCAACAACGTGAGCTTTAAGATGAACGCAGAGCACATTTCCTCCTCGTCCAGCTGTAGATTAGAAACCTCAAACAGCTGTGAGCTACAGAAGATAAATCCGGCCCCTCCCTTCTCTCAGGCCCAAAGCCAACTTCTCCCTAAGGCTCATCAGCTATCCCGCGGTCACCCCTACCTGTCCTCCCAGCTCACACGTACTTTCAGGCTGCCGTCACCTCTGCGGGAGGCCCGTCGGGAAAGTGCAAACTTAAAAGTGATTGCCCCAAGAACAGTTCCGCAGAGGCACAGCTGTCCAACAGCTTGGTGACTGACAGTAACATCAACGGAGTCTCCAGAGACATAAAGTAAAAAGACAACGAACACACGCAGTTGAAAGCACACAGAAGACAGGCCCCGTGACCCACTGCCGCTCTAGCAGAAGTACCAGGACACCACGGAAGCAACCCAAGGCCTGAAGAGCAGACCCTGGCTGACGCGGGGGGGGGGTTCGGCGGGAAGAAGGCCTCTGGGGTGAAGGTGAGGAGGCTCGAGGAAGAGGCCCCCGTGCACGATCGTATCCTCATGCGGTTCCCCACCCCCAGGATAAAGACGTCGTAGAAGGCATGAGAATCAGTCTGCTGTGTGACCGCCTGTCGGCAACTCTGAATTCTAAACAATGGAGCAAAGTTTTGAGGAAAAGACTCTACGCTGTTCTCAAGTATCAATCACAGAGAGCGAAATGAGAGCATCTTCTGGGGAGAGAGAAAAAAAGAGTATCTCGTGAGATCACCTGCCGGATGGGAAGACACAAGCTGGAGCGCAGTAGCGCGGCGGGGGGGGAGTCGCCCGAGAAAGAGCGGAAGGAATATGAACGGTGGTGGTGAAGTCCCAGAAAAAAAAAAAAAGCTAGAAATAAATTAAAAAAAAAAAATCGAGGCGTTTAGAACCTTCGCTTTCAAGAAGCTTACACGCAAGCCTCCGCCTCCTCCTCCACGGCCCTGGCCCTCACCGAGCTGCCGGCTTCCGCCCTGGGTGAAACTGACGCAATCACAACAGTCCCTTCGCTGTCCTGCCCCCATTTCTACCTCCTCCTCTCGCTGGAACCTCCAACACCTACTCGCTAGCTCTGCTCCCACCCGGCGATGGTCCTGCCCCGCTCGCTGGAGCAGAACGAGACGCTCAGAAGAGAACTTCCACTTGCCCCCGCCCCACCCCGGCCCTCTCCCAGCCATCTCCTCCAGCTACTCCCACCCCAGGCTAGCCGCCTGTGCCCCCAAGGCCACCACCCCAGGCCTGCAGACCCCAGAACCAGAAGCCTTCCCTCGGGACGCCTCACTTCTACCGTCCTCACCTCTCTCTGCCGCAGCCTAGGTACCCTCCCCACTCTGGATCACTCCCGCCTGCCGCGTCCAAACTCGCCGGGTTTTTTTCATCCATCTTAACAAAAAACAAAACTCTGACCACATTCCTCCAACTACCGTGTCATTTCTTTCCTTCCCTTTCCCATTTAATTCTACAAAAGCCAAATCTCTAACTATTAACCCCGAGGGCTGCTCTCTCCCCAGGACTCTCCCCCTCAGCTGTCTATGCGGGCACGCTAGTCCAGACCACGCACCCACGCCCAAGCTCCTTTCGCACAGGCCTCACGGACCAGCGGCATCTGCCGCAGCTGCTCTGAACGCCTCTTGACCACACTCCTCTGGTTTCTCTCTATCACCAGTGACCACTCCGTCTCAGCCTCTGCGGCCCCCTCGTCCAGACTTCCCGTCTCAGTGCCGAAGGGCTCAGACCTTGAACCTCTTTGTTTCTCTGTATCCACTCCCTTGGTGTTATTATCCCATCTCGCAGCCTCTGGGCCGTTCTGCTGAAAGCTCCCAACTCCAGACTCACATACGCAACTGGCCACCTGACGCCTCCGACAGTCTAGCAGGGCATCTCAAAGCTAACACCTCAGTCCGCTCCTCCTACGGTGCCCCCGCCCCGGCAACTCCGCGCGCCCCGGCGGTCAGGCTAAAAGGCTTGCCGTTATCCCTTGAGTCTTCCCCACGCCTCACATCCAGTCAGCCTGATAAAAGTCCTGCAGCTCGGGCTCAATTTATGGCTCACGGGAGACGATTACAGCAACAGAAGACTGTAAGAAATTAAGAACGTGACCAGCAAAAATTTGGAGGCCAGAGAGATGGCAGAAAATATAAGTACACTGAAATACATTCACAGAGAAACTTATTCACTGCCTGAAGGGAATGAATCAAGACAAAGCGATAACCACCCTGGGGCGCCTGGGTGGCTCAGTGAAGCTTCCGACATCAGCTCAGCTCATGACCTCATGGTTCACGAGTTCGAGCCCCACGTCCGGCTCCGTGCTGACAGTTCAGAGCCTGGAGCCTGCTTCGGATTCTGTGTCTCCCTCTCTCTCTGCCCCTTCCCCCACTCGCACTCTCTCTCTCTCTCTCTCTAAAATAAATCAAATGAAAATAAAATAAAATAAAAATTCCAAGCCGGGGCACCTGGCTGGCTCGGTCAGTAAAGCACACAACTCTTGGTCCTCAGGCTCTGAGTTTGAGCCCCACGTTGAAAAGCAGATTAAAAGAAAACGAAGAGAAACTTTGGAAAAATAAAGAAAAATTCCAAAAGGCATTTAACCACCTACAGTGTGAAAGAATGGCTTTCGCCAGGGAACAACACGGGGAAGGGGAGCCAGCATTTCTTGCGACGGGCTGTGCTACACGGACTTTTTTGGCGAACACACGGACGACGTTTGGCGCCACCCGCAGCACAACAGACACACTGATCCTCCAGGCGAGCGTCCTACAGCCATGTGACAGGGCCGTCCTGGTGAGAGTAGTGAGCAAGACGCGGAGCGAGGACTGCCTGTACCTCTTGCGCAAAGACGTAAGACAAGCCTGGGTGGCTGACTAAGAAGCTGACGGTGGAAGTTTTCAGCTGTTCCAGCATCACGATGGAACACAGAGGAGAGAAATTCTTCATCAGCCAGCATCTGTCATCTGTAAAGAGAAAAATTAAGTACCTTAGAAATAGTAACTCCAGGGAAGCCGGGGGGTGGGGGGAGGGGCTCAGTCGGCTGAGCGTCCGACTTCGGCTCAGGTCATGATCTCACGGTCTGTGAGTTCAAGCCTTGCGTCAGGCTCTGTGCTGACAGCTGGGAGCCTGGAGCCTGCTTCACATTCTGTGTCTCCCCCTCTCTCTGCCCCTCCCCTGCTTGTGCTCTGTCTCTCTCTGTCTCAAAAATAAATAAACATTAAAAAAAAAAAAAAAAAGAAATAGTAACTCCAGGGGCGTCGGGGGAGGGGGGCGGCTCAATTGGTTAAGCGTTTAGGCTCAGGTCATGATCTCACAGTTTCGTGAGTTTGAGCCCTGCACTGAGCTCTGGGCTGGCAGCGTGGAGCCTGCTTGGGATTCTCTCTCTCCCTTTCTCTGCCCCTCCCCGGCTCGTGGTGTCTCTCTCAAAACAAACAAAAACTAAAACTAAAACTACTACTGGGGCGCCTGGGCGGCTCAGCTGGTTGGACGTCTGACTTCGGCTCAGGTCACGATCTCAGGCTTCATGGGTCTGAGCCCCACGACGGGCTCTGTGCTGACAGCTCAGAGCCTGGAGCCTACTTCGGATTCTGTCTCCTCCTCTCTCTGCTCCTCCCCACTCACGCTCTGTCTCTCTCAAAAATAAACATTAAAATAAATAAATAAGTAAAAACAAAAACACTAGCCTTATTTAGCAGACCCTCAGTAAATCATCCGTCTATTTTCCTTACCCCGGTTAAGATGAGTTCTGAGCAACGCTCGGGCTTCCCTTTTCATCTCCTTCTTGCTTTTCTCAGGCAGGGAATAATGAACCGCATTGATAGTAAGGCGAGAGTGAGTGTAGGTAGAGAAGACCTCCTGGGCAGGGTGGCCTTGGCCGATGGTATAACCTAACACCTGCACCTGGCCGTAGAGGCACGTCACACGACAGATCCCGCTAAAAGTAAAACCCTAGCGAGGAAAGGGGGCATAAAAAAGAAGAAATAACATTACAAGTCCTGTTACTAATGACTGAAAAAATTTTTTTAATTATTTATTTTGAGAGACAGCGTCCTTGTGAGAGCGTGAGCAGGGGAAGGGTACGGAGAGGGAGAGAGAATCTCAAGCAGGGTCTACACTATCAGTACTGAGCCCAACGCGGGGCTTGACCCCACGAACCTGGGCCTAAATCAAGAATTGGATGCTTAGGGGTGCCTGGGTGGCTCAGTTGGTTAAGTGGCTGACTCAGCTCAGGTCATGATCTCACGGTCTGTGAGTTCGAGCCCGGCATCAGGCTCTGTGCTGATGGCTCAGAGCCTGGAGCCTGCTTCCAATTCTGTCTCCCTCTCTCTGCCCCTCCCCTGCTCATGCTCTATCTCTTTCTCTCAAAAATAAACAAACGTTAAAAAAAAAAAATAGGATGCTTAACCAACTGAGCCACCCAGGTGTCCCCATGACTGAAATTTTTAAAACTCTTTTTTTTTTTTTTTTAAACTAAACTCTGGGGCGCCTGGGTGGCTCAGTTGGTTGAGCGTCCGACTTTGGCTCAGGTCATGATCTCGCAGTCCGTGAGTTTGAGCCCCGCGTCAGGCTCTGTGCTGACAGCTTGGAGCCTGGAGCCTGGAGCCTGGTTTGGATTCTGTGTCTCCCTCTCTCTCTGCCCCTCCCCCACTCATGCTCTGTCTCTGTCTCAAAAATAATAAACATTAAAAAAAAATAAAAATAAATAAATAAATAAACTAAACTCTACGCCCAACATGGGACTCAAACTGATGACTCTGAAACCAAGAGAAGCATGCTCCACTCACTGAGCAAGCCAGGCATCCCATCCCCTCTCTTTAAAAAAAAAAAAGTCTTGGGTCGCTTCGGTGGCTCAGTAGGTTAAGTGACCGACTTCAGCTCAGGGCATGATCTCATGGTTCGTGGGTTGGAGCCCTGAATCAGGCTCTGTGCCGACAGCTCGGAACCTGGAGCCTGCTTCGGATTCTGTGTCTCTCTCTCTCTCTCTCTGCCCCCTTCCCTGCTCACTCTTACTCTCTCTCTCAAAAATAAACATACATAAATAAATAAATCTAGAGGCACCTGGGTGGCTCGCTTGGTTTAAGCCTCCGATTCTTGATTTTGGCTCAGGTCATGATCTCACAATTGGGGAGATCGGCCTGGCATCATCAGGCTCTGTACTTAGTGTGGAGCCTGCTTGGGTTGGGACTCTCTCTCTTTCTACCTCTGGCCCTCTCCCAGGCTCGTGCTCACCCTAAAAAAATAAATAAACTCTAAACTCTTAACTGCTATTCACAAATCAAAAAAAAGGGGTGGCTTTCTAAGTAATCATACATTGTACCAGGTGACCGCCAGGTACTAATTATTTTTAACCTAATTTTGTATCTCACCACGGCTCCAGAGATGGCTGGTGTATAGAGACACGAGAAGAACCCGGGGGTCCCATGAACTGGGCTCTGCTGCTGCCACAGATCTATCTCTACCGAACCCACTGCCTGCCAAGTTTCTCCCAGTTCTGGGTTTTCACCCCACCCTCACCCCCACCCCCACCCCCTGCCCTGCAGGAAGACCTCCCACACTAGCAGCCGCATGAAGAGCACGGGCCCTGAAACTAAGCTGCCTGGGTTTGAATCTTAGCTCTGCCCCTTTTAGCAAGTTACCTAAACTATATCTCAGTTTCTTCGTCTGTAAACATTTGCGGAAATAGAAGTAATGACTCCATAGAGCTGAGAGTACTAAAACGGTTCATAAACCTAAAACACTTAGAACATAGAACCTGGCATCTCTTAAGCACCCAGTAAATGTGACCTGGTGCTGTTACCATTAAATTCCCTTTTAGTTCTGAAGGCCTAGAACCCCACAGCAGGGTCCTAGTTCCCCCCTGCTCAGCACCGCCGCCAGGAGGAACGCTCTCGACCTGGGGCCGGAGATCCCGCAGAAGCCGCAAGGTCTTCTAGCCCGCGAGTCCGGGGGCCGCGGCCCCAATCCCCCCGATCTCCACCCGCCAGCCTCCCTCCCCCGGCGCGACCCACCTGGTCCAGCGGCAGCAGCAGCAACGCGCGGCCCGGGCCGGCAGGCCGCACCGGCGGGATGGGGAGGGTGGTGGGGCAGCTCGGGGCGGGGGCCGCGACCGGGGCCGGGCTGCGGGCCGCGGTCTTGGGTCTCCGGGCGGCCGAGCGCGACACCAGGCAGCCGCTCTCCCGCCAGTCCGCGCCGGCCGCCTGGGCTTGTAGCAGCCGCCGCCGCAGGCGCCTCCGGCCGCACCAGCGCAGGGTCCCGAGGCGGCGGCGGGGCCGACGGCTGAGGACCAGCTGGGGCCGCGCCTTGCGGGCGCGCAGCCACGTGGAACGGGAAGAACCCCGCTTGAGAAGCAACTGCGCGTCCGCCATGTTGGCCGAGGGCGCCTGCCGCGCGAGAATCTCCCGAGATCCGGTTGCTCCGCCCCTCGTCCCGTCGTGCGGCGGGAAGTAGAGGCCTGGGAGCCTCGGGCGCCCCCTGCCGGCGGCCCCGGCAGCGCCCCTGGGCCCCCGCAGGCCCCCTCAGAGGCTCCCGCCGGCCCTGGAGCTTCAGGGGCGGCAGCCTCGGCCGCACCCCGTCGGGCCGGCCCACCAAGGGCCCTATTTACATTATGCAAAAGCCCCACCCCGGCCAGACACTCCACTCGGAGTCCAGGGTCACCTCTCCGGAAATCCACTTGGAATTTTTTTTTTCTGGCAGAAAAAGAGCCAGGATTGGCAGTTTAAACAAAATCAGTCTATTTGCATACCGTGTTTGCATGCAGTTGTCTTTGGGGTGAAGGGGGACACCCTGGATAAGAAGGTGAACCCAGGATGATTCACTCAAAATTTCAGTGTCAGAAAACTGAGGACTGGAAGGGGGTCAACTCAAAGTCGGTCTCATTTGGTAACTGAGGCCCGAGTTAAAAGGTTCTAAAAGCCACAGCTCCCTCCACATTCTGTCCCCCAGAGAAGCTGTGTCCCTGCCTTCCTCCGACCCCTACCCCTCAAAACCCCCGGGCTCCCTTTCTGAGCCAGGTGAAGCCACGGGCACCAGAGCAAGAGCAGAACCCACAACCCTCCAGAGGAAGGGGCAGTGGCCGCCACCTGGTTTGCACCTGTGCCTTCACCCTGCCCAGTTCCTGGGTAGGACCACAGGCCCGGAAGGCCAAGGCAAACAGCCAGGTTCCTACAACTGGGTTCCAGCCCCACCCCTGGCACAGACGTGAAGTTGGGAAGCATCTGGGCGGCTGCTGTCTATTCTATTTAAGCGGCCGAGCTGGGCGGAGGGTGCCGGTTGGCCATGCCAGGCACAGGACAGACTGGCCAGCATGTCACTCCTGGCGGCTCACCTGGTCAGCCTGCAGGTCTCCCTCTCCTGCTGCTGGGCTCTGAGCTGCCACGACACAGAGAAGTCGGCCGACTTCAGCCTCCCTGGGGATTACCTCCTCGCAGGACTGTTCCCTCTGCACTCCGACTGCCTGGGGGTGAGGCACCAGCCCACGGTGACCCTCTGTGACCGGTGAGTGAGGGGTCCTGTGCCTCTAGGACCTCTGCCTGTCCTCTGTTCTCCTCAGTGAGGACCTTGCCCTCTCTGCCTCTGGGGCTGCCTCCTGAGCCGCCCCCCATCCCTCCCTATCCCACGGTCGGTCACCACCCTCAAGCGCTGGTGGGACCTTCCCTGGCACTTCCGCCCAGGGCCCGCTTTGTAATATGCGATTTTGTCCTGGCTGTTGGAGTGCTCTGTATCACAATCCCATTCCGGTCATTTCCGGGCTTTGTGACGGAAGTAGGCAGGTAGATTTTCCCCTGCTTTCGTGTGCTCCCCGCTCCTCTCCAGGTTCAAACTCCTGCGTCTCCCTGATGGCCAGTGTGGTTTTCCACGAGGAGGAGAGGGAAGGCACTAGCAGCGCGTGCTTCGGGAACTTAGCAAAGATACCTGAGGTTGGCGCCTTGCCTCCGTGAAGTCGACAGTCTCGGTAGAGAAAAACATCTGTTTCCCTCGGAGAGAAGAGAAGTTATTTGCCGTCTGTGTAAGTCACAGACTTGGAGGCTCGAGGATGCATCGGGACTCAGCGGCTGGTGCCTTAAACATGGGGCACGTCTGACAGTCGCCTCTACCCTCAAACCGCCCCGGGCTCCCTTTCTGAGCCAGGCGAAGCCACAGGCTCCCGAGCCAGAACAGAACCCGCAACCCTCCAGAGGAAGGGGCAGCGGCTGCCACCTGGTTTGCGCCTGTGCCTTCACCCTGCCCAGTTCCTGGGTAGCGCCACAGGCCCGGAAGGCCAAGGCGAACAGCCAGGTTTTGAGGAAGAAGGTTCTGGAAAGTCTGGCACCTGAGGACTGGCCCAAAGAGCTACAGATAGGAGGCCGGGTAGAGGAGACCTGGGGAAGAGGAGCACCTGGATGCCCACGGTGGGAGGCACTGAGCGCCCTCTGAGGGACTCATGAACGGAAGTGATTGAAATGATGGAAGACCCTTCTAACAGGCAGAGAGGCTGGAAAGTGAAATGTCCTAGCACGCTCCTCAAGCAGAGCTGAGCCACGTGCCTGCTGGGATCCAGCCAGCAGCTCCCGAGAGGCACTGAGGAACCCTGGCCCTCACCTCACAAGGGTCCCGATGAGAGATACTAGGTAAACAAGGTTAAACAGGTGTGTGGTTAGTTTGATGTGTCAGCCTGGCCAGGGGATGGTGCTCAGTTGTTTGGCCAAACCCCAGTCTAGATGTTGCTGTGAAGGTTAACATTTAAACCAATAGGGTGAGTATAGCGGGTTCCTTTCCATCGTGGGGGTGGGCCTCATGCAATCAGTTGAAGACCTTACGAAAAAAGACTGAGGTCCCCCAAAGAAGGAAGAAATTCTGCCTTTGAACTCGAGACTGCAACATCAACCATGGGGGGAATTTCCAGCCTGCCCTGCACACGTCAGACTTGCCAGCCCCACAATCGTGCCAACCACTTCCTTAAAATAAACTTCTCTTTGTCTGTATCCAGTTGGTTCTGTCTCTCTGCAGGACAGTGACCAATACAGCAGGTTTCTCTGTAAGGCTCGGGACTTCACCAGCCTTTCAGTGCTAACATGCGTATCCAGGGAGGTATGGTACGCGGCTTCTCCCAGCTGTACCTCTCCGAAGGCCTGTTAACACCACTCAGGTTGTGGTTGTAGCGGACTGGACAGATGACCTCAGAATTTCCTTTCTAGACCTTTCTACACCTTCCCCCACCCCCACTCCCGACCCAAAGAAGGTCTCGGCAAGGCCTTGCCCTTCTTAGCTCTCGGCGTGGCTCTCTCTACAGGCCCAACAGCTTCAACGGGCACGGCTACCACCTCTTCCAGGCCATGCGGTTTGGCATCGAGGAGATAAACAACTCCACAGCCCTGCTGCCGAACGTCACCCTGGGATACCAGCTGTACGACGTGTGCTCGGAGTCCGCCAACGTGTACGCCACGCTGAACGTGCTCTCCCCGCTGGGGACACACCACATAGAGCTCCAAGCAGACCTTTCCCGCTATTCGCCTGCGGCCCTGGCTGTCATCGGGCCCGACAGCACCAACCGCGCAGCCACCACTGCAGCCCTGCTGAGCCCCTTCCTGATGCCCCTGGTAAGCTGGAGCCCCGGCGGCCTGTCCGTCTCCCCTGCTGGCCAGTGCAGCGGGGCTGGGGGCGGGGGGCAAGAGCTGCCGTGCCCCGAGGCCAGTCTGGCCCCCTGGATCTCCTGGGTGGTCACTGCTCGGTAGTCACATCTGGGTGGGGGGCCCTGCTCCTTGGCAGTCCCGCCCCAGTGTCCCTTCTCCTCAACTGCGGCATCCGGACCTCCCTGCCTCAATGCTCCTGAGAAAACCCACCTCCTTTGAAACTGCCGCCCTTTGGCCCTTGGCTCTCACCCGTCCATTCCACCTCCTTTGTGAAGAGTGAGCACCCTTTGTGTCCCACCTCACACACTTCTCCGCTTCTCCCCTCCTCCTTCCGGTCTTCTTTCCCTCCCTCCCAGCTCAGGCTCAGAGCGCGGTCCCCCGCCTCAGAATGCCACTGTCCCCCTGGGCCTCACCCTCTCCTCTGCTTGTCCGCCTCTCAGGCTTCCTCCTCCGCCTCTAAGCTGGCTTTACCCCTCTCCCCCTCCCCGTCTTCCAGGCACCTCTGCCCTTAGCCCTGCCCTCGTGCTGTGGAAACTTGTCCACAGGGCTCTCTATTGCTTCTCCCTCTCATCACTGGCTTCTCAAGCCCCTCCCCTGGCTGCCGCCCCACCACACCTGCTCTTGCCGTGGTCTGGAGGGCTTTCCAGATCTCTGAATCCCACAACTGCTTTTCAGCCCTTCTTTGCCTGACATGACGACTTTGTGACATTTTTGGCCAGTCCTCCGGTGACACTCTTTGCGCAGCATTTATGACCTGCCCCTTCCCTCTCCCTTGTGGCGCCGCCGCCTCCTCCTTCTCAGTCTCCTTTGGAGAATCTCCCACCGGCCTCTTCTGAAAAAAAAGGCGGATGATTCCCAGAGTGTAGGACCCTCCCCCTCCCGGGCAGGTGCTGGGAGTAAAAAATTTCTCCTACCCTTCAAGATTCTTCTGACTGGCCTAAAGATTAAGTTGGTTAACGGGAGACAGTCAAGATTACATATGTATAGGGAATCTACATAAACATGAGAGGTTCAAAGACAGGCAAAATGATGCTGTCTGAACTACAGAGAAGGGGGAGGGGGTCTGGGACTTCAAAGGAAAGGAAGACCGTTCATAGGAGGAGGAGACAGAGTTGATGTGTATTGAACAGATGTTCACTGGGTCAGCCAGAAACAATGGGACAAAGAGAGGAATTTTAACAAATTGGACTTTGCTAGGTTCCGCCCCTGCTTCCCACACCTAGTTCCTATTGTAATATAATTCTCTATGGCCCAGCTCCTGAACCTGGAGCAGCTGAGCGGTCTAAATTCTTTCAGGCAGTTAGGGGAAAGGTCAAAGTTTCCTCCTGGGTCTTTTGTGCCTTATTATTTTCAGCTGGAAATTAACCCACACGCCAAAGTGGCAGATCTCGGGGCAATTCATTCGGAACCTCTCCATAGGCCGTGGGCCCCACGGCTTAAGTGCCCATTCCCTAGCTTCCGTCCTGAGTTCCAAGCACTGAGCCTTGTTTCTGGATGTTTGTCCGGGGTCTCCACTTCACGGATCCAGCGGGGCCCCCCAGCTGAACTTACCTCCCTCTACAACTCAAGCCTCTCTTCTTCCTGCGTCCCCACTTCCTGCCCACTGGCCTGAGAGTGACCACCTCAATTCAAGCCAGGAACCCGGTGGAGGGCCGCCCACATCCCTCCTTCTCCCACCCCCACAGTCAGCCCCCTGCCCACGGCCTCTGCTTTTACCTTCTACGCGCTGCCGGGCCGTCTCCCTCTTCTCCATCACCCCTGCCACAAGCTCTAACTCAGGCCGCCACGCTGTCTCTTCTAGATGATTCCATCAGTCTCCTAGGGAGTTCTTCCTGCCTCTGGTCTTGAGCCTTTTCTAACAGTCTTCGCTGCAATCAGAGATCCGCCCCTGAAACACAAGTCTGGAGAGATCACTTCTCTGCCTAAACATTTAGGGGCTCCCCATGGCTTACAGATAAACCCAAGTATCTCAGCTATCTTAACGTGAGAATTAAGGCCTCCTGCCCTGACCAGACGCACCCACTTCTGTGCTACTTCTCACAGCCTCTGGCCTCCAGCCTCCTGGGTCGGCTTGCTCGCTGCGCGTAGCTTTTGTTCTCTTCCCTTTCCCCTCCCAGAAATCCTCCTCTGGGTTTCTGCCTCTTCTTTAGATGCCACTCGTCTCTCTGTCTGTGCCCCTCCCCTGCTCATGCTCTGTCTGTCTCTCTCTCTCAAAAATAAACAAACATTAGAAGTAACTTGTCGGCCTTCTGGTCCACCAGAGCTCTCCTGAGAGCCAGGGCTGGGCCCGTGTCTCCCTCTTCCCTGGGTCCCCATGGCCAGCACTGGGGGGGGCCCTGAGTTGAGGCCGAGGCCACTGAACTCGCCGAACGGAACCCCCGCAGGTCAGCTACGAGGCCAGCAGCGTGACACTCGGGGTGAAGCGGCATTACCCCTCGTTTCTGCGCACCATCCCCAGCGACGAGTACCAGGTGGAGACCATGGTGCTGCTGCTGCGGAGGTTCGGGTGGGTCTGGATCTCGGTGGTGGGCAGCGACGGCGACTACGGGCAGCTGGGGGTGCAGGCGCTGGAGGAGCAGGCCACCCAGCAGGGCATCTGCATCGCCTTCAAGGACATCATACCCTTCTCTGCCCGGCCGGGCGATGCGCGGATGCAGAGTATGATGCGGCACCTGGCCCGAGCGGGGACCACCGTCGTGGTCGTCTTCTCCAACAGACGGCCTGGCCAGGGTGTTCTTTGAGTCCGCGGTGCTGGCCAGCCTGACTGCCAAGGTGTGGATCGCCTCAGAAGACTGGGCCATCTCCAGACACGTCAGCGACGTGCCCGGGATCCAGGGCATCGGCACGGTGCTGGGTGTGGCCATCCAGCAGAGGCTTGTCCCCGGCCTGCAGGAGTTTGAAGAGGCCTACGTCCAGGCAGCTGAGGGGGCCCCCCGGCCTTGCTCCAGGAGCTCCTGGTGCAGCAGCAACCAGCTGTGCCGAGAGTGTCGGGCTTTCACCGCAGAGCGGATGCCCGCGCTGGGAGCGTTCTCCATGAGCTCTGCTTACAATGCCTACCGGGCTGTCTACGCGGTGGCCCATGGCCTCCACCAGCTCCTGGGCTGCGCCTCTGGAGCCTGTTCCAAGGGCCGAGTCTACCCCTGGCAGGTAAGGTAGCCCAGATCCCGGCATCCTGTAACGGGGTGCTTTCCTGAGGCAAACAGAGTGACCGTTCACTCTCTGGCCAACCAAGTGCTGGCGGCGGGGGACAAAGGCCGCCCACCAGAAGGCTAAGTTTCTCTCAGGCTTTACTTCTCTGACCTCGGCCCCTCCCACCGTCATGAGTCAGATGCAGGACTAAAAGTCTCTGGAAAGGGGTCCTTTTTAGAAGCTTCCTCTCACTCAGGAGGCTGGTTGGGAGGGTTGAGGAAGGGAGGGGGCTCTGAGTTTCCAGACAGACTGAAACCCACCCCCCTCACCCCCGAATAGAAGCACTTGCTTCCTGAGCCTTCCGGGCCTGGGTGGGTTGAGGACCGGCAGCCTGTGTCACCTGTGGCAGCTCCGCGATCCCCGTTTATTTCAGCTGCTGGAGCAGGTCCGCAAGGTGAATTTCCTCCTGCACGAGGACATCGTGAGGTTTAATGACAACGGGGACCCTCTCAGCGGCTACGACATAATCGCCTGGGACTGGAGTGGCCCCAAGTGGAACTTCAGGGTCATCGGCTCCTCCACGTGGCCTCCAGTTCAGCTGGTCATAAATAAAACCAAAATCCGGTGGCACGGGAAGGACACCCAGGTAACGGGGACAGGGTCACTCGCCAAGGAACTGCCTTATGGGCAGCCCGGCGCCTGAGGACACTGTCGACACAGTTCGCACGGAGCAGGAGGGGGTCCCAGGTGCCAGGCCAACGTGGCTCTACCAGCCCTGCCAGGGAAGCGCCACAGGCAGCACACAGCTGGCCGGCTGCCGCTAGTTCACACAACCAGGGGCTCTGCCTTGGGAGTGAGCTGCGAAGGCAGATGCACGGAGATTGTTTCCTCTTCTCTCTGTGAGCGTCCCTTGACTTGGGCCACCCCATGGGGTTACAGAACACCTGTGGCTTCCTGCAGGTGCCTACGTCTGTGTGCTCCAGCGACTGTCTTGAAGGGCACCAGCGGGTGATTGTGGGTTTCCACCACTGTTGCTTTGAGTGTGTGCCCTGTGAGGCCGGGACCTTCCTCAACAAGAGTGGTGAGTGTCCGAATGAGTGGGAGAACGACTGGGCACTCCTGGGGTCTGGACGGCAGACGGCGGGATCTCCCTTGGGCCACACACGAACAGAACCGGAGCCTTGCTCCCTCTGTTCCAGTTTGGGTACAGGTGGTGGAATATTTGCCACCGGAATGACTTCTGATGAAGCAGAGAGAAACAACCAGTGGGAATCCTCAGGCCCACTATGGCTTTTACTAGAGGGCTCCCAAAGCAGTTCCTGCAGATGCAACTTTATCCTAAATCCCACCTATTTATGCGAACAGATGTAGCTGTGTGCCCTTGTCCCCTCCCATGCTGTCTGTGTCGAGTCCCTTCTGTTGCCCCTGCCAAAGACAGCCAGCACCTTGAACAGCTGGGCCTTGATGCAGATGAAAAACATAGCATACTCTACCCAGTGACGCAAGGTCAAGATCAGAGAGCAAATGGGGGTAGCTCAGGGCTCAGCCCAGAGCTGGACTCTGTGAGCCACATTCTTTCCTTTCACTATCTCTGTGGGCGTGAGAACGCACGTCTTCTGTTCTCAGAGAGTCTGAGAAACCACAGAATGGCAGCACAAATAGGTGGATTTGGTTCATGGAAGTGCTGGGGAGATGAAAATGCCCTTCCTTTGGGGCTGGGTGCTCCTACTGGATCATAGCCTCACTGGCATGTGGGCAGAGCTACCAGAGGAAGGCTCTCTCTAGGCACCTCTTGGTTTGCAAGCCCCTTCTGGGATCATAAACCATACAGAACCTACCCAAGGGTCTCCAGAATCTGTAATTAACACAGGCATCTTGAGGAAACACTTGGCCTCAGGGCCCCACTCAGGGCTACCCCCTATCTCGCTGCGCCCAGTAGAGCCCAGCTCCTGCGGTATAGCCCTCCCAGCACCTTGCAGGCCCTACACGGCCCCCCTTCCTCATTCCCGCTTTGCTCGCCTAGCGCTCAGGAGCCCCTTCCACCTTTCCTTCCAGACCAACACAGCTGCCAGCCTTGTGGGAAAGAAGAGTGGGCACCTGCGGGAAGTGAAACCTGCTTTCCACGCACCGTGGTATTTTTGACTTGGCGTGAACCCATCTCTTGGGGGCTGCTGGCAGCTAATACGTTGCTGCTGCTGCTGGTGACTGGGACCGCTGGCCTGTTTGCCTGGCACTTAGACACCCCTGTGGTGAGGTCCGCTGGGGGCAGACTGTGCTTCTTCATGCTGGGCTCCCTGGCAGGGGGCAGCTGTGGGCTCTATGGCTTTTTTGGGGAGCCCACGCTGCCCACGTGCTTGTTGCGCCAAGGCCTCTTTGCCTTCGGTTTTGCCATCTTCCTGTCCTGCCTGACCATCCGCTCCTTCCAACTGGTCTTCATCTTCAAGTTTTCTGCCAAGGTACCCACCTTCTACCATGCCTGGGTCCAAAACCACGGTCCTGGCCTATTTGTGGTGCTCAGCTCAACGGCCCAGCTGCTCATCTGTCTAACTTGGCTGGCGGTGTGGACTCCGCTGCCCACCAGGGAGTACCAGCGCTTCCCTCAGCTGGTGGTGCTTGACTGCACAGAGGCCAACTCACCCGGCTTCATGTTGGCTTTCGCCTACAACGGCCTCCTGTCCATCAGCGCCTTTGCCTGCAGCTACCTGGGCAAGGACCTGCCAGAGAACTACAACGAGGCCAAATGTGTCACTTTTAGTCTGCTCCTCAACTTCGTGTCCTGGATTGCCTTCTTCACCACGGCCAGCGTCTACCAGGGCAAGTACTTGCCTGCGGTCAACGTGCTGGCGGCGCTGAGCAGCCTGAGTGGCGGCTTCAGCGGTTATTTCCTCCCCAAGTGCTACGTGATCCTGTGCCGCCCAGATCTCAACAGCACAGAGCACTTCCAGGCCTCCATCCAGGAGTACACGAGGCGCTGCCGTTCCACCTGACCACTGGGGCGATCAAGGCCTAGCCGGGGAGGTGGCGGGTGGGGAGTGAGGGGGTAGAAGGTGGGGTAAGGGCGGCGGACTGGACGCCTCCCCTGCCCCAAGGGTCGAAGTTCGAGCGAGGCGCGCGGGCCCTGTGCCGTCCGGGGGAGCCTTTGGACTCCTCGGTCTTGGCTCGGGTAGCGTACGCTCATGGGAGTCCAGTCCAGGCTCCGGGCTGCCAATAAAGCGGTGAAACGTGCGTCCTGGCTGCTCTAGCTGTCTGAAGCGAGGGTGGGGCGCTGCCTCCTCAACTGCGGGCGGCGCAGGAGCCAACCGCAGCCGGAACTTGGGGCTCGGCCGCATCCCAAAGCGCGCAGCTTGGCGTTGCTAAGCAACTCGGGGACGTCAGCCCTGGCGGAGCAATCTGGCCCAAGCCCCCTTTCCCCATACCATTGGCTGTTCTCTGCCTGGTCCCGCCCCCGAAGGGAGGAGCTAAAGGCCCTTACCTTCTCGTTTCTCACCCCGTCCGGCGCTCCCTGACGTCACGTCCGGCGGCTGCGGCGGCGGCGACGGCGGTGTCTCCGTTCGGTCGATTGGGCACTTACGGCCCGGGCAGTTGGTCAGTGGGGCTGTGGAAGCGAAGAGGTCCGGGGTCTGTGGGGCCGTCAGAGGGAGGACAGGCCCGGGTGAGGAGTTCGGGGGCAGCAGGGTGTGGGAGGGAAGGGCTGCGGGCCGCCGTGGCCGCCAACTGGAGTGTGACTGCGGCCGCCTTCCGCCCGGCCGCCCCGGACGTGTGGGCACGGCGTGGGTTCTGCTCACCTGTCCGCACCCGCAGCTCCCTTGCCACAGGTCCTCTCGCTCTGCTAGGCCGATCAGTTCGCTCTGATCCTCAGTCTCTTTCCCCGCACTGATTCCTTCCACCCGCACCTCTTGACGACTCCGTTCTATCCCCCGCCGAACCATGCTTCCATCCCCAACCTAGTCCGTCTGTGCCCCCCGCCACACAGTGTCTCTCGCCTGCCCAGTATGGTCTGCTCACCTGGCCCCCACTGCCAGGGAGGCGTTCAGTCCGTTCCTGTCTCTGCTGACTGCCTCTAACGTTGATCTAAGCCCTCGTTGAAATAAACGTGACTTGAGTACAGTCCATCTCTCCTTTCATTCTCCCCAATCCAGGGGCTTCCCCTTGATACTCCTGGGTTGGGCTTGCCAGGATGTCACTTCTGCCTTCCTCTCCTCCAGCCAGACCATGGACGGCTCCTTCATCCAGCACAGTGTGAGGGTTCTGCAGGAGCTCAACAAGCAGCGAGAGAAGGGCCAGTACTGCGATGCCACCCTGGACGTGGGAGGCCTGGTGTTCAAGGCACACTGGAGTGTCCTTGCCTGCTGCAGCCACTTCTTTCAGAGCCTCTATGGGGATGGCTCCGGGGGCAGTGTCGTCCTCCCTGCCGGCTTTGCTGAGATCTTTGGTCTCCTGTTGGACTTTTTCTATACTGGTCACCTTGCTCTCACCTCCGGAAACCGGGATCAGGTGCTTTTGGCAGCCAGGGAGTTGCGAGTGCCCGAGGCTGTGGAGCTTTGCCAGAGTTTCAAGCCCAAAACCTCAGTGGGGCAGGCACCAAGTGGCCAGAGTGGGCTGGGGAAACCTGCCCCCCGGAATGTGAACAGCCACCTCAAGGAGCCGGCGGGCTTGGAGGAAGAGGAAGTTTCGAAGACGTTGGGTCAAGTCCCCAGAGACCAGGAGATCAGTGGCAGTCACAGCCCTGAGAGGCCCCCGCTCGGCCTCCCGGCCCAGAGTGAGAGCCCCTCCTTCCACCGTGGGAAACTCAAGCAAGCCTTGAAGCTTTGTCCCCCAGAGGACAAGGAGTCTGAGGATTGCAAAGCACCCGCAAGACCCTTTGAGGCTGAAGGTGTCCAGCTGCAGGGCGGGAATAATGAGGTACTGTGCCCAGGGGGCTGGGAATGCGGAGGTGGGAGTTGGGGGTGGTGGTGGAGAGACTGACACTTTTCTGGGATAGTCTGGACCCCGAGACAGAATCTTCGTTATGTGGGTCTGGAATAGGTTTTCTCTAAACATAGGCATCCGCCTTCATCCTGCAGCCTCCGGCTAACCTTCCCGTGAATCACAGCTGTCCAGGGTTGCCAGCTTCTTGGGGTTGGGTGGCTGGCTTCGGGGTCACAGGGGTTTCCCCCAGGGTAGCGAAGTCCAGCCAATCTTCCAGTTCACCACCGAGCCACTGCCCCCCATCCCCCCGAATCCAAGATTCCGATGAGGCCCGCCCTAGGACCTTGATGGGAATAGTCCCTGATAAGGGAGTCGTCTTGGGGCGGAGCAGGAAGCAGCCGGCTGCCCTGTAGATCTGTCCCCGGAACTCCTGCTGGTTAATTTGGTGCCCTTGCCGCCTGCTGCCTTTTCTGCTCTAGTGGGAAGTGGTGGTTCAAGTTGAGGACGACGGGGATGATGGCGATTACGTTTCTGAGACTGAGGCCTTGCCAACGAGGCGGAAATCAAACATGATGAGAAAGCCCTGTGCTGCCGAGCCGGCCCTGAGCACAGGTCCCCTAGCCGCCGGGCCCGCTGAGAACAGAAAAGGCACAGCGGTGCCGGTTGAATGCCCCACGTGTCACAAAAAGTTCCTCAGCAAATATTATCTCAAAGTCCACAACAGGTAAACGTTCTGTTTTTCTCTTTTCTTTTTCCGCCTGCTGTTCCCTCGTCGGGGGAGGAGGCCCGCACTCCCCGCTTCTGGGCCCCGTGGGGGCCGGGGGCTCCATCTCCCCCTCGTCGTGCCGGGCGCTGACATGCCTCTCACCATCAGGGAGTGTGAACCCAGCTGTGGGTCAGATTCCTTCTCCCTCCCTCCCTGACTCCGAGCTTCTTGAGTGGGTTTGTAGACACCTCGTCAGGAAGTGCCGCCCACTGTGGACCTTGACCGCCCGCTGCCCTTTGCCAAGGGGATGAGGAAGCTCATGGCTCCGTGCCGCGGCTGAGCCCTCACCTTAGGTGTTCCCAAAGCCCAGCAATGTGGGCTTTGGGCGAGGGTGTCCGTCTTTAGGGTTGGTGCCCCCTGTGATTCTGGGGGAAACGTTAGCCCTTGGGTGCTAGTGGGGCATAAAGGAGTATTCGTTTCAAACCACCTCATCTGAAAAGGTAGCCAGGTGCCCTATGAAGCTACGTTAACTTAAAAGCACAGTCCGGGTCTCAGACGTAGTAGTCCCGTTGTAAGTGCTTGGTGGTCACACGCGGGCCCTGGCTGCTCAGCACGGACAGAACGTTTCTGTGGTCACAGAGAGTTCCCTTGACACTGCTGTTCCAGGTCTCTGCAAGGCCGCTAGGGGTGGCAGCTAGGGGACATGCCCTCTAGTCCTGCCACTTCATAGTCCGAGACGTCAGTAGCCTGATTTCTTGCCAGGCCAGGTTGGGCCACACACGTGTTCTCGGTGCGACACTTTGGGAAGCCGGTAGTGACGGACTGGAGTTGGAGCTGGGTGAGGCCTGTTTGCTCGCCTTGCATTGAGGCCGCTGTGTCCAGTGGGGTCTGGGGAAGACCCGTGTGGGAGGCGCCCAGGGGCGGCCCACATCTGCCTGGATGCTCCCCCTGGTGGGAGACTCAGGTGCAGGCCGCTGGACTGGCCTTGAGAACCGGGAGGGTTTGGTGCCCTCGCGAGGTCACTGGGATGGGGACAAGGCCAGTTAATTGAGTGGCAGAGACTGAGAGAAATGTCTGGCCTCTGAGCAGTCGTAAGGCCTCTTCCGGTGTTCTGCTGGGTGGCTGACGAGACTGTTCCGGGCGCTTGGTGTACCTTAGCCGGTAGAGCAGAGGCCTCGAGGAGCCTTCCTCTCAGCAGGGCGGTGCAGACCGGACCTGACAGCCACTGTACAGGGTGCTGGAGGGTGGGAAGCGCCACGGAAGAGAGGAGGAGGAGGAGAGCGCCACCTAGGGGTGGGGTTGGGCTGCAGTTTTAAAGGAAAATTTTGAGCTGACTCGAAGACGGAGGTGGGGACTTCCACCAAGCGCATGGCTGGGGGAGTGTCGTGGGTCCAGGAGAGCCAGAGCAGAGAGCTGGGGTGAGCCAGCGGGCTGGTGAACACCAGGGAGACCAGACCTGGGGAGCGAGGCCCTGCAGCAAGGGGCAGGCCGGCTAGGCCTCATAGGCCCCCGGCCTTCTTGCAGGGTGAAGCGGGCAGCCCCGCAGGTTGGGAACAGAGACGACGAGGTCTGACTGTATCTGAGGGCGCCTCTGACTGCCGAAGTTCACGCTTGTCGGGAGGCAGGCGTGGAGCGCGAGACCACGTAGGAAGCTCAGGCAGGAACCCAGGGGATGGCGTGGCCGCACTCGGTGATAGCAGTGGTGGTGAGGTGAAGCGCTCAGATTCGGGCTCCGGTTTTGGAGGTAAAGCCCACAGAACTTCCAGACAGACCAGGTGGTTTCTGCAGGGGGTCAGGGCCCAGGGGTCATGTCTGTCTTTGCAGGGATGCTAGCCGGCTGGGCCCGTGTGCCTCTGGGGCCGCCCCTCCGTAGGGAGCTGTGGAGGAGGGTGTCTGGGCTCGCCCGTGCAGGTTCATCGGCCAGGTCCGAAGGAGCCACGTGGTGAGCCGTGCGCTCAGGACCGCTCTTGCGCTCCACTGCGGAGGCCGGCACTGTCGGTGGGGGAGCCAGAGGGGCACTGGGTGAGGGAGAGGCGGCCAGTCGCTCAGTGCCCCGCACCTGCTCTGGCTTTTCCTGGCAGGAAACACACTGGGGAGAAACCCTTTGAATGTCCCAAATGCGGAAAGTGCTACTTTCGGAAGGAGAACCTCCTGGAGCACGAAGCCCGGAACTGCATGAGCCGCTCGGAACAGGTACTTGCGGGCTGGCCCAGGACTTTGTGGGCGGGGGACGCTGGCCTTCGTCTTCCTGCCATCTGAGAGGGGCCCCCAGGAAACTGTCATAGGATGGTAAACTCAAGAGAGCTGGAGCGTCCTCGGATGCCATCGAGTCCACTCCCTGTTATCACAGGTGGGGACACTGGTCCCAAGGGCGGAAGGGACCAGCCCCAGAGGGACTTTTTGGAAGACATTTTGGGTTTGCCTGCCTGGGCCCCTGGACTCTAGAGAAGGGGTGCCTTGGTGGGGATGGCTGCTGCCCTTGCCCTACTGGCTGGCCCACGTGACGTGGCCAGCTAAATCCCGCCCTCCTCTTCCTGAGGCCTGTCGCCAGCGTGGGGTCTGCGGGTGAGGTCTCCCGGCTCCTGCCCCCAGCCTGGCGTGGTGGGTTTGCACTGCTCAGCGATGGTCAGGGTCAGGGCAGGCAGGTCACGTGTCGCCCTCTCCCACCCTAGCGTACCCCCCCTCGGGCAGACTCCTCCCAGCAGCGAGTGGAAGCCGGGGCCGAGGCTGCCGTCGAAGGCAGAGGCCCCCCGCTGATGCCGGCCCTGCTTGCCCCTCACACTGCCAGGTCTTCACGTGCTCCGTGTGCCAGGAGACCTTCCGCCGGAGGACGGAGCTGCGGGCGCACATGGTGTCCCACACGGGGGAGATGCCCTACAAGGTCAGGCTCAGCCTGTCCCGGGGCCGTGGGCGGAGGGGCAGCCCCAGGGTCCCTCCTGCCAAGCCCTGGATGTGGGTTGATGTTAGGCGCCTCCCTCTCCCAGCCTTCCAGACCCATCCAGCGTTCCCTACCCCCAGGCGAGGCCACTGGCCCTTTCTGGATCCCTGCTTCTTTCTCTGGAGGAGGGACTCAGCATCTCTGGGCGTGGGGGTGGGGGTGGGGGGTCCTCCCTGGAGCGTCCTTCACCCCAGGTCAGGGAGCCTCCTGCCATCTCGGGCTGGGCCCTGCCTTTGGGTTGCTGCCCCGATTGCCGAGTGGTGGTCAGGGTCCCGTTGGTGCGGGTGGCCTCGGAGGTGACCCCGGGCCTGTTTTCCAGTGCTCCTCCTGCTCCCAGCAGTTCATGCAGAAGAAGGACTTGCAGAGCCACCTGATCAAACTCCACGGAGCCCCCAAGCCCCACGCCGTGAGTGCCAGGCTGTGCCGAGGACTGGGAGCCGGCCGCGGGGAGGGGGCCACAGCACGTCCAGACCAGGCAGGCCGTGTGGTTCCTGTCCTGCGGGGGACCAGGGAACCCCTCCCCGTTCCCAGCCTGGTCTCGCTCCCTCTGCCCCATAGTGTCCCACCTGTGCCAAGTGCTTCCTGTCCCGAACGGAACTGCAGTTGCACGAGGCCTTCAAGCACCGAGGGGAGAAGCTGTTCGTGTGTGAGGAGTGTGGGCACAGGGCCTCAAGCCGAAACGGCCTGCAGATGCACATCAAGGCCAAGCACAGGTGCGGGGTGGCCTCCCCGGGGCCTGGTTCTGCCGGCCTCTGGGCCAGTGAGTGGGCCCGGAGAGCAGCTAGGTGATGCTCGCGTGGGACAGAGCGTCCTCCACCCCGAGTCCGGTGCCTGTGGCCTCTCCGGTGGGGGCACCTGAGCGGGGAGTAAGTGCCAGGCAGAAAGGCTGAGGGACAGGGTCTCAGGGTAGTATAAGGGCAGATTCTTAGTTTCCCGTGGTTCCCGGGATGACGCCGGCGCCCCTCCTTTCACCACCGCACGGCTGGTCTCGGCCTGGGCCTGGTCTCATGGCTCAGGTGGGTTTGCTTCGGCCTTGATGGTTTCCCTGGCTCCGGGGCCGGCCGTGCTCCCGGCTGCAGCAGGGTCAGGGGGGCTGCCTCCCGTGGTGATGCTCCTGCCCCGCCCCCGCAGGAACGAGAGGCCGTACGTGTGCGAGTTCTGCAGCCACGCCTTCACCCAGAAGGCGAATCTCAACATGCACCTGCGCACGCACACGGGCGAGAAGCCCTTCCAGTGCCACCTCTGCGGCAAGACCTTCCGCACCCAAGGTGAGGCGGGCCCGTCCTCTCCCCGTCCCGGGCCGAGGCGCAGCGGCTGAGCCCCCGCCTTGTCCCCACAGCCAGCCTGGACAAGCACAACCGCACCCACACCGGCGAGAGGCCCTTCGGCTGTGAGTTCTGCGAGCAGCGCTTCACCGAGAAGGGGCCCCTGCTGAGGCACGTGGCCAGCCGCCACCAGGAGGGCCGGCCCCACTTCTGCCAGATCTGTGGGAAGACCTTCAAAGGTACCCGGGCCTCCGGGCACGCCCTGTGTGGGGGGGGGAGGGTGGGCCATAGCCCACGGACCAGGGCCGGGCAGTGTCCTCGGGGAGGGGTCAGGCATGGCCGTCACGTGCTCCTTCTTGGCGCCAGTCTTCCTGCCGGAGAATCTCTCCTGCTCCCTGGGCCTTAAGGACTCGAGCTTGGAGCTGCGGGGACAGGGCAGGGCGGGAGCCCCGGAGGGTCTCGTGCGGTGGCGCCCTCAGGGTGGCACTGGAGCCTGGCCGGGCCCTTGGAGCAGCTGCAGACCCCGGACCACCCTCATCTCGGCACCATGGTGCCCACTTCCTGCCTCCCCTTAACACCGGGGCCCCCTCCCTCCTGCAGCCGTGGAGCAGCTGCGCGTGCACGTCCGAAGGCACAAGGGCGTCAGGAAGTTCGAATGTACTGAGTGCGGCTACAAGTTCACCCGGCAGGTAGGCCTGGGGCCGGGGTGCCTCCTCCTGCCCGCCCCCCCGGCCCCTCCCTGCCCGGCCCTGAGTCCCCTCGCCCCGCCAGGCGCACCTCCGGAGGCACATGGAGATCCACGACCGGGTGGAGAACTATAACCCGCGGCAGCGCAAGCTCCGGAACCTGGTCATCGAGGACGAGAAGATGGTGGTGGTGGCGCTCCAGCCACCCGCCGAGCTGGAGGTGGGCTCGGCCGAGGTCATCGTGGCGTCCCTGGCCCAGGGCGGCCTGGCCTCCCAGCTGCCCGGCCAGAGACTCTGTGCGGAGGAGAGCTTGGTGAGCTCGGGGGTCATGGAGCCCTCGCTGATCATCACGGCGGCCATCCCCGAGGACTGTGACACGTAGCTGCCCTGCCACCACAGTCCGCTTGGCCCCAGCCCCCAATAAACCACACGGTTCTGGACTCCGACATTTCAGCCTGTCTGGCGGTCTCTTCCCCGCTAGCCTGGCGTCCAGGGTATGCTGCTTTCCCATCGTGTCTTCTAGAGGAAACGGTGCCTCTCCCGGCCGTCTCTGCACCTCAGGGCGCTGCTCGGCCCGCCGCTTCCCCGCCTTGTTGGGAGACCGCGGCAGGGGCAGCCTCTGGGCCGGTGTCTTTGGGGGCCAGGTCCTGGCCCAGGTGCTCTTGTCGCCTCTCACCTCCAGAGTTCTAGAACTGGGAGCCGTGGCGCTGCGGTTTCACGCCGGTGCCGCCAGCCAGTGGGGGTGGAATTCAGGGCCCCTGCTGGCGTGCTGCAGGTCTCCCAGGGGGGCCCGAGGTAGGGGTCGTGGTTCGCAGGCTCTGGACCCTGGCTGGCAGACGACCGCAGACGGGATCCTTCCCTGGGGAGGGTCCTCACTTGCTTTGCTGGTGCAGGTGGCCTGTGATGCCACCAAGGCCAAGTTGAGAATGACAAGAGGCCTTGCTGGTCCCCAGGTTCCACAGCGACAGCAGGGCCGGGTGCAGATGTCGGAGGAAGGGCGTGTGGTGCTGGCGCCCACATCCCTCTCTGCTTTTTCATTCACAGCACTGTTACCCGAGCAGGCGACTCCTTCGTGTCCTCCCCTTCAATGGAATCGGTAATAGCGCCTACTTTGTAGACAAGGATCCAGTGAGAGAGCCCGCTGTCACCTACCGGTCGATGGCAAACCGCCCCGGGATTTCCCTGGAGGCTGGCGTAGGGTCTGTGCCTGGCGAGACGGTGCTGGCCGTGGGCCTGGGTCTCTCTCCACAGGCTGCCCAGGCTTCCTCACAGCATGGTGGCTGGGTGCCAAGGACCCGCGTTCCAACGGGCCAGAGCTGTGAAGCCTTCTTATGACCTAGCCCTCCAGTCAGCGAGCCCTTTGCCCTGTGGTGCTGGTCCAGGCAGTCACCAGAACCTCGCTCCCCAGATTCAAGGGCAGGGGACGTAGGCCCCACCCCGTGACGGGTGTCGGACCCCGCACGCACATCTTCCGGCTGCCCTACCCACAGCGGGGGTGCTCTGCTCAGTGCCTGGCACGGAGCCGGCGCGGAATCAGGGTTACGCCCAAGCGCTCAAGTCGCACACTACCTAAATCCTATCGCTGAAGGTTCCTGAAACCCGGAGCTCCACACGCTGCCAAATCCCTCCTGGAGTCTGAGGAGGAAAACCCTGTTTTACACCCAGAACCCATCTAACCGTCTTGCCTTTTACTCCTTGACCACCGGAAAGACCATTTTCAGGCACAACAGCTGATGCCCAGACCACGAGCGGCTTCGTGTCTTTCTTGGTGAGGTTATTAAAAAGATAAGCTGTGGCCTCAAAATATTCCCTTCCCTACCCAGAAACCGGCCGAATCCTTGGCTTATTCGCAAGGAGCCTGTCTGGACTTCACAGCCTCTTCCAGGATCCTCCTCTAAGGGCCCCCTTCCCGCCCCAGCTCCAAGGCTCACCCCATGCAGACGGTGGGGGAAAGCGAGGCAGGGGTGGAGTAAGGAGGCCAAACCGGCTGTGGAGCAGCCCGTGGGGCCAGGATGCTCGGGCTCCTCACGCCCCGGGCTCAGCCTCAGCCACTACTGGCCACCTTGTAATGACTGGAGACAAGAAAGGGCCTCAGAGGCTCTGCTCCAAGGCCGTTAGCATGAGCCCTGGGCACCCCAATCTCTGTCCTCGACCTCTGTGGGCACAGGGCAGCCCTATGCTGCTCTGCCTCTGCCTGAAGTCTCAAAGACCACAGCAGCAGGATGAAGACCAGGACAGCCAAGTGTATAGGAAATAGTTTTATTTCAAAAAGTATACATCGAAGGCATCCTAAAATCTGGATACCTGGGCCTACAGGACAAATAAATAGGCAAATCTGCCCCACCCTCTGGGGCTGGAACGATAGTTGGACACTGAAAGGGGCGTGTCCTTTAGTACATAAGAGTCTCTGAAGTCATATAAATATAGAATACTTTATAGCAAATCAGCATTAAATATGAGTCGCTAAATTTTTATAACTTAATTTGTCTCGTAGACTAAAAAGTTCTGTACATCCAAACAGTCCCTCCTCCAGCTGGCCCGTCTCTGACCCTGGTCAGTGTACAGACATCCCTAAGTGGGGGGGCGGGGGGGTTCCCTGGCCGAGAGCCCCAGCAGGGGAAGCGGGGAGGGCTGGGCCAAGGAGCAGGTGCTGCTGACCGTGGACCCCCAGCTGGGGTCTGCAGGAACCCGCTGCTGCTGAGGCTGCTGCTTCCCCTTCCCAGCCCTGGTGCTCCAGACCCAGGATGGGGTCCGGGGGGAGGAGACCCTCGTGGTTCTAGAGAGGAGCGCGGAGGAGGGCATGGCGGGTGCACATGGAGCCCGCCATCTGACAGCCACCAGTCGTGTGGCAGCTGGTTACGGTGAAGTACCAAGAGCAGGAATCCAGGGCGCAGGGCCCCCTGCCACGAGGGAGCGTCTGCAGGAAGGCCAGAGTCGAGTGCTGGCCCTCCACGTGGCCCGTGCCTGCCGTACGGTCTACAAAGAGGCTGGTTTTGTAAGGAAAATGAAGTGTTTACAGCGCCCCATCCCAACAAAAAAGCGTTACCCGATACCTCTCCCTGTAAGTCACTGGCCATGGAAGTCCTTGACTTTGACAGAGCCCAGCCCCCCTGGAGGGAGGTGGGGAGCGCTCCAGCAGCCTCGGCACCCCTCGCCCACACTCCCCACCCGGCCTCCTCAGGCTGCCACGGGGGCCCTCCACAGAGACGGCCCTCAGGAAGGGCGCCAAAGCCTTCCCCACGAGATCGAGGCCTGCATTCTTCCTCCGGGAGGGCCCCCTGCACACCACCCGTCAGCAGGCGTCGCAACGTCTGTGTGGCCTCTCCTCACACCTGCTGGCCTGGGGTACATCGGGACTCCCTCGGTCCTGGGCAGCGCAGCCCAGACCGGCGGCCCCACCCTCCCCCACGCCACTGACAAGCTACGGTGGCAGGACACCCTCTGCCTACAGGGACCAAAGAGCACGGAGCGCCTCTGCGGAGTGAGCCTGCTGGGAAGGCGCCAGAGCCAGAAGGAGGCATCACCAGCCCTGAGGAAGCTGAGGTCAGACCATCGCTTGGGGGACCGAGGGGTAACATGCACACCAAGAGGGGCGGGGCCGAGACCTGGGGCATGAAGGGGCCCGCCCGGACCCAAGGGAGCCCCAGGCAGGCCCACCACCCCGCCGGCGGCAGTGCCTGGCACAGTGGGTGTGCGGGAGTGGCCAGGTGAGTGGCAGCTGAGGGGATGGGGAGGGCTGGCTGTGGACCGGAGCTGCTCCCGCGACAGGTCTAACCAGACAGCGACGGCACGCGGCGGGGAAGGTGGGGGCCCCAGCTAACAGCTCTTTAGGCCACAAGACTTCCTCCCCCAGAACAACCCATGCCGTCTGGCCTAAAAAAGCGTTTAAGTGTTCTTTGCGAAGCGACAGTGCTAGAACTCTTCTCCTCCTGCCAAGAACACACCCCCGAGGCAGCTCGCCGGGAAGGGCAACTCAACCGACATTTGCTTTCCGTCCTGCTAATGAGGGAGACGCAAGCATCCTCCTCTTTGGAAGAAAGACAAATCCAGCCAAGGGATACTTGGGGACCTTGAGGAGACCAGACCACTCACTCCCCAGAGGGAACCAGGGAACCAGGGAACCAGGGACCCCTGAGCTGCGGAGTTTCCCTGGAGCTTCTCCCTCCGCCCTCCCGGGGATGCCCCAGGCTTGGGAGGGGCGTGGCTGTCCCCCTGCCCTGCGGAGACCTTCAGCGATGGCACCGTTAGAGACTCTGTTTCCGGCTGCCTCCCTGCCCACCCCACCCTTCTAAGGAAGGGCCGAACTGCATTTCAAACCTTGCAACCAGTCGCGGAGGCGACCCTGCCCAGGGCTGCCTTCGGAAGCAGCAGGACTCTGCCCTCAGGGGGAGCCGAGGGCATTCGCAACCATCGGCCTGGCGGGGCTTCAGTGACAAACTCCTGGGGCCTCCCAGAAAGGAACCACGACCCTGCACCTGCAGACTTTGGCCCTTTCGTGCATCCGCCTGGGATGACAGTCCGGGAGGCCTCCAAGTCCGGTGGCAACACCAGCTGGTGGGGCAGGCGGATGGGGGCCCCGAGCATTTGCCTCAACCCAGGCTCACTGGAGACGGGGTGTACTCAGCACGTCCCTGGGGGCCCCCTTCAAGGCCACGCTCCTGTCCAGTCCCAAGGCCCTGCACCTGGGAGGCGTGTTTTGGTGTGACATCCTGGCAGGCGTGAGGAGCCTGGCAGGCAGACCCCCTCCATCCGGGGAAGTGGCCCCTGGGATGTCCGGCATTGGACGTGGAGTTGGGGACCCTGCTGCAGCCATCATCTGCCGGATTCCCGACGCCCCAGGCCAGGAAGGCAGGAAGACCTCTCAGACTCTCGCGGGAGGACTCGCCTCCCACAAGTGGCCCTCCTCTCTGACGTGGAAGCGAGTAGGCACAGGTAGTGGCAGCACGAGGGGCCACCTGCCAGAGCCAGAGCCCTTTGCTGGCAGGGAGGCAGCTCTTCGTGGGCCCAGGGAGGGGCCTGCCGGCTTCGGCCCCAGCAGCTGTGACTCAGGCTCTAAAAGCACAGACACCCTCCGGGGGTCGCACCCTGAGGCTCGCTCAGCAGCCCGAGAGCCCGACTCCACCTGGTGAACCCAATCTGTCCTTGCGCACGAAGGGGGGCTCACCGCACCCCCCAGACGTGCTGTGTTACCTGCACCGAGGCCCTCCCGGGGCCAGGCCGGGGCTAGTGCAGCTCGTCAGGGTTCTGCGGCAGCCGGGGCCGGGCCACATCCATGTCACTGCTGCCACTGTCCAGCTCGAAGCCACGCCCGCCAGAGGGCACCTGGGGCATGAACTGGCGGAAGATGCTGACACTGCCGTGCCAGAAGGTGGGCTCCGGGAGCCGTCCCACTACGCTCCAAGCCCGAGTCTCTGGGTCGTAGGCCTCCACCACGTCAGAGAGTTCAAACGTATTGTCGTAACCACCGGACACGTACAGCTTCCCTCCGAGGACGGCCAGGCTGCCCCCGACGTGCACCTGTGGGCCAAGGGAGACAGGCGAGTGGAGGCTGGCAGCCAGGCCAGGGCACAGCCCCCCTGCCCCCCCCCATGGAAAAGGTGCCTGGGACCCTGGGCACTTCCTGGAGAAGTGAGAGCGGTCCTCTGCACGCTTCCCAGGACAGGCCAACGCCCTCCGCCACTCCGGCTCTGAAACCGGGGCCCAGGGGGCCTCGCGCCATGCCTGGTTCCCACGGTGGCCGGGAGGCTGCCGAAGCAGCATCAGCCCCGAGGCAGGCTCGGCCGTTCTCCCCCGTCGTATAGGTGGGAGAGCAGAGCGGACGGTGGCCGCGCTAGGACGTGACTTGCAGTCTGGGCTCTGAACCACACAACCGGCCTATCCCCGTTCCCAAATCTGCTATAACACGTAGGTCATCGCTGGCGAGAAACAAAGTCCCGCCTGCTAAGTGTAAACGTTACGCTGGGATGTTGTAATCGTGACGATCGCCGTGCAGAGGTATCGTGAGAGCAGGCTGGGAAACTTTAAGGAAAAAGATGTGAGTGGATTATATACTGTCTGGGATTACGGAGAGTGCTCACGTGGCCAGACGCCACTGAGCCTTCCCAGCAAGTCACAGGGTCAGGCTCAGCACCTCTCTTCTCCACAAGCAGAGAGGAGGCACTCAGTAAATAACTCTATTCCCAGGTCAGTCCCCGAAGACCTCCTGTCTGACCTCATTCCCTCTGTTGTCCCCTTGTTCACTCTGCTCCAGCCACCCTGGGCTGTGAGGTTTGTTCTACGACCATACTAGGCACGCCCTGCCCCAGGGCCTTTGCACTTGCTGTCCTCTGTGGAATATTCTCCCTATGCTCTCTGGCTTATAGCAGGTACTCAACGAATGCTGGTCTGGATGGATGAACTTACTAAACTGTCTTACCCTCGGATTTATTTAAGGTCTCGTGCCCCTTAAGTACAAACTGAGGGAAAATCCATCCCACTATCAAGTGTGATAACACCAGGAAAGGGCTCAGCATGGGCCCTGCCCACCGGGACTATCTCTCAAACGTGTCATGACTACACTTTAGCCAGAAAACAGGACCGGCCTGTGCTTCCGATGCCGACACGTCCGCATACTTACCTGATTCATAGACGGGATCTTGTCCCACTCGTTCTTTGTGGGATTATACACGTCCACCTCCGCGGAATCGTCCCTGTGGATGGGAGGGGGGTGCGGATCAGAGGCAGGAGGAAGCCTCCCTGGGTGTACAGAGCTGCAGAGGAGGGCCACGCAGGCCCCTCTCCTTTGGGAACTACTTCTCTGATGCCATTTGGAGGCCACAGGCCAGCGAGGCCCCGTCTCTGGTTTGTAGGGGCCAATTTCAGTCCCCCCCCTCCGCCCACCTATCTGGCCTGGGCTCCGAGGCCAGAGCCAGACCTGACTTCTCAAACCTGAAGATCAAACACCTTCAGTGCTTCACCACGCACCCCCCCCCCTCACTGGGTCCGGATCTGAACTTATCACAGCCCTTCCCACCAGCCTCCTCTCCCTCTTCCGATCTGAACTTGTGTCTTCTCTTCACAACAGCCCTCCTGCCCCACTGCACTCCCCCACGCGGCCGGACTGTTCCTGGGCCCCCCCACCGCCGTCAGCCCCCCAGTCTCCTCCCACTGGCTCACTGCTGGGTGCTGGGTGCCCAGCAGCGGGGCACGGTCACAGAAAAGAAGGCACGGGCACTGCCCTTCCCTTTGGGGTCAGGATCTTTCAACCTTGTTTGTGACCCCTGAAACAAAAGGCTCAGAGGCACAGCCTTGAAAAGCACAGACACTAGCCCCAAGTGGCAGTCACGGTGAGGAGTCCGGGGTCGGCAGAAGGGCCAGGCAGTGAACGTCTCGGGCCCCACAGAGCAGACTCTGTACCTACTCCCCGACGCGGCCCTTGTAGCACAAAAGCGGCCACCGATGTTCGGAAACGGAGGGACTGGCTGCATGCCAAAAAGACCTTATTTGTGGACACAGGAATTTGAATTTCGTGTAACTTTTTGTCTCACAAAATTCGGCTCCTGCTTTGATTTTTTTTTTTCCCCTCCAATGATTTCAAGATGTAAAAACCAATCTTAGTTTGTGGCCCATACGATGACACACTTAGTGCCGGAGGCCGTCGGGCAGCCCTCCCCCAGCACGGGTGTGTAAGCTGTGGGGGCAGTGGCGGAGGAGCTGAGGCCTCTGCCCAGCGCTGGGTGCCCCTGAAAACAGCAGCTTGTGGACAGGGGCTGCCCTGACAGGTGACACTCAAGCAGGGCGTTACATGGCTTGCTAGACAACGGACTGCATGAAGTGGGCGGGCTCCGGGACAAACACACAGCTGAACCAGACAGAGCCCCGTCTTGCCCACACCACTCCCCTCGCCAGAGGTCAATCAGGATGCCTTTCCCCACCTTTCACTACCTCCGAGTGGTTGGAGAGCAGGGGGGGAGAGGGGGATGGGGCAGAGCTGAGCCCACCCCCACCCCCAGCCTCCATGGCTTAGGGGAACCCACCCACACAAAAGCTATCAGTGGACGTGGGAGGTGCACTCATGCTTTCAGCTGCGGGGGCTTAGCACCTGACAAGAGACCCCAACCTGGAGAGGAAAGCACAGGGGGCCTTCTGTGGACAGGCTGGCCTTTGCACGCGTCTTACTCTGGGACCACAGGGCGGGAGGACATGCTCAAAGGCGTTCAACCTGGAACTGACTCCGAGGGGCTGAAGCCAAGGTTCTGGCACTCTTGAGAAGTATTTATAGCTCTCTGAAGACAGCTACCTTGACTTGGGGGAGGGAGAGCCGAGCGAAGGGTCAGATGACGTTTTATAACAGGACCAGGCGCTGGCTGAGGTTCCAGAGCTTTCTCGGAGCACTCCATAGGTTCCTGGCATACGACGCGTGGCAAACGGAGCCACCGCTGTTCTGGACGTGCTCACCCAGAAGCCGGGGAAGGAGCGAGCCTCCAGCGTGGAGGGGCAGGCAACAGCCAGAGCAGCTTAGGACGTGGGAGAAGGGGCAGGGCTGAGAAGCCAGGGCACACGTCCTCTGAGGCTCCCGAGAGGGGACCCGGGAAACCACAGCACATTCCTTCGCCTCCCTCCTGCTCCCAGAGCCTCAGACGGACTCTAGGCCAGGGCGGGAGAGCAGGGACGCACATCTAACAAGTGCACGATGTGTGCACACACGGAGGCTGTGCATAGCAGGCAGGAGCTCCTCATTCCTCGAACCCCCGCTGGCCCATCAGGAGGGGGCGCTTGGCTGTGGCAAGTCATCAAGACCCACAGATGCACAGGGACCCCCTGGCCACTCCATCCCTGCCTCGTGGCCCGGCCCAGGGAGGCCACGCTGTAGCCACACCGCACTGGGCCCTGGGCTGGATATCCTTGACTCAAACCCTGTGCTGTCCCGTAAGTCCCTCACCCCTCTAAGCCTCTGCTGCCATCTGTGAAGTAGGGAGGACAGTGGGGCCCAGCTCATCAGTCACAGACAAAGACTCCAAAAACGCTAGCTTGCGGCCCGGACACGTGCTAACTACCGTCATCATCACCATTTCCCCCAGGTAAGCTTTAGGGCGGGCCTGCTCCATACCAGCCCCCCCACCCCCGCCCCAGTCTGCAGTGGCCGTGGGATCCTTCGAGAACAGCGTTCACTGAACAGGACTGTGGGCCCTTCCTGTGCCAGGCCAGGCGGGAAAGGAATAGACAGGACCAGCAGACACGTGCTGAATGCCCAAGCGTTGCTTTAAACAGAGAAGGCGGTGGCGCCCGGGGGGGGCTCAGTCGGTTAGGCGTCCAACTTCAGCTCAGGTCACGAACTCACGGTCTGTGAGTTCGAACCCCGCGTCGGGCTCTGTGCCGACAGCTCAGACCCTAGAGCCTGCTTCGGACCCTGTCTCCCTCTCTCTCTTCCTCTTCCCCTCTCACACTCTCTCAAAAACAGAGAGCCAGCTTGGCCTGTTAAATGTTAAAAACAATAATAATAAATAAATAAGCAGAGAGGATGGAGCCGACCCCCCACCCTTGCACCTGGTGGCAGGGCGAAGACACACCGTGAGGTGAGCAAAGGGTGCCCCTCTGACAAAGCAACACTTCCCCAAAGACCCTCAGTGTCCAAAAAGCCCTCCCCTTGCCTTTTTTGTTTTAAATTTTTTTTTTAATGTTTACTTATTTTTGAGAGACATAGAGGCACAGCGTGAACAGGGGAAGGGCAGAGAGAGAGGGAGACACAGAGTCAGAAGCAGGCTCCAGGCTCTGAGCCGTCAGCACAGAGCCCGACGCGGGGCTCGAACCCACAGACCGTGAGATCATGACCTGAGCTGAAGTTGGCCGCCCAACCGACTGAGCCACCCAGGTGCCCCCCTTTTTTGTTTTAATGTTTATTTATTTTGAGAGTGCAATCAGGGGAGGGGCAGAGAGAAAGGGGGAGAGAATCCCAAGCAGGCTCCATGCTGTCAGAGTAGAGCCCAATGTGGGGCTTGATTGGGACCTGAGCCAAAACCAAGAGTCGGATGCCCGACTGCCTGAGCCACTCAAGTGCCCCGCGCCTAGTCTTTTTAAGATGCAAAACCTCTCTTAGGACAGATTCCTTTATTGATAAATGCCACAGGAGAACCACCAGGGTCTACAGAGCAGGATCCTCAGGGTGGAAGACCAGGCAAAACACCACACATGATTTAGCTTCTAGGAATCTCAGCCTGATCTTTAGTCTACAAGGACCTAACTCCAATCAATAATCCAAGGATCCGGGGCACCTGGGTGGCTCAGTCAGTTGAGTGTCCGACTTCAGCTCAGGTCATGATCTCACGGTTGGTGAGTTCGAGCCCCGCGCTGGGCTCTATGATGACAGCTCAGAGCCTGGAGCCTGCCTCGGATTCTGTGTCTCCCTCTCTCTCTCTGTTCCTCCCCCACTCATGCTCTGTCTTTCTCTCTCAAAAATAAAAACATTAAAAACAGTAAAAATTAAAAAAAAAAACACTGATTCTCATTAAAAAAAAAAAAAAAGGTAATACTAATCCAAGGATCCAACCCCATCAGTATCAGTTAGGATCCCTTGATTAAGAAAACCGAGGAGCCCACAGAAACCGTTCTAACAGGTTAGAAAGACCTAACCTCGGATGCCAGCTCGGCCTGCTTCCCCGTCTGTGAGGATGCGCTTCAGCACGGGGCCCGGTAAGAAAGGCCGCGGAGCGGCCGTGGCCTCTGGGTACTCACCTGATGAAGTACATAAGTCCGTTCAGAGTCACTGTCTTGGGGGCAAAGGACCAGGGCGGGAGCGGGCCGCAGTCCACCAGCGACCACAGGTCCGCGTCCGGGTGGTAACACTGCATCACCATGGTCTCCTTGCCGGCCAGCGAGCCGATGGCGTAGAGGCGGCCGCGGCAGGCGGTGGTGGAGCAGTTGTCCATGGGGTAGGTCATGGGCTGCAGGGCCTCCCAGGAGTCGGTGGTGTGGTCGTAGCGCTCCGTGCTGTCCGCGGCCACCACGTACAGCAGCCCATCGAGCACGGACGAGCTGTGGTACTCGCGGGCCTTCAGCATGGGCGCCACCTCCGTCCACTCGTTCACGCTGGAGTTGTACCTCCACACGCAGTCATAGAGCCGGGAGCCGTCGGACCCACCTGCGGGGACGCGCAGCGTACAGGTCAGCCCCTGCAGACTCGGGGGGGAGTCCCCCACGCGGGCCTGGATGAACTTCCCGGAGGGAGCCTCCCAGGGCGGGAAGTAACCCAGCGAGGTTCAATGTCAACCCACGGCTGCTCCCACCAAAGCCCTGGCTAAGGGCTCCACGCTGGGGAGGGGCTAAGGCAGTGCGTGTGCTGACTGCCACCCAGGAGGACAACAGAGCTTCGTGCCGCAAGAACACTGCCACATCTGTGTGGGTCAAGCGAAGGCCCTGGGGGCGTGATTCTAAGTAAACAGCAATCGCAGTCTGGACCCCCACGAACACTGTCGAACCTCAACGGAACCAGGGCGTGGGTCTCAGAGCCAAAACTTCCGGGAGGCCACGAAGCATGGGGTGGGGGGCACCGGGGCTTGTTCGTGGAATCCTGGCCTCCCTGGGCAGCCGCACACAAGGCAGCGCCGGCACAAGCCGATAGGAAGTCCACCCCCCACCGCAAGCAGGAGCCCAGCACAAAGAGGAATACTGCGCGTGGACTCCTGGGGCTCCAGCTCTTGATTTCGGCGCAAGTAACTGACATGTGCTTCGTCCAGGGGGGGAAAAATCAATCAGCCTCTTTCTACATTTCTTTCCAAAAAAGAGCCAACCACACGCTGCCCCCAGTGGTGCTGGCTGTAATCATAAATTAGACCAGGTCTACCCAGGACATTAGAATTCCCTCGGCATGAAGGGAGTCCCAGAACCTTGGCGGGGCCGCATCCCCCAGCCCCGAAGCTGGCGCCACAGGGCAAGGCATGCATGACATCCTGTCTGCCTCATGGCCTTGAGCTTTTTAAAACACAAAGTTCTTACAAAGTGCACTCTGCTCGCCTCCTTCCTCCTATAGGAGAGCTGTGTCCACGGCAGCTGAGGCCTGGCTTTCTCGCCACCCTGAAATTCCCTCCAGGCAGCTGTATGGAATGACCCGGCCACCTGTCTAACCCCAAAGGATTAGCTGCTCGGCTGAGACATTTATGGAAGGGGTGTGCGAAGTTGGGGCGAGTCTAACCAGTTCTGGGAGGGAGTTCACTGGCCAGCCTTTCGTGTGTTGGGAGAGCACACAGTTCCCAAACAGGGCCAGCCCCAGGCTGGAAAGGGCCCAATTCCAGCATATTCCAGCTAATGCTGGAACAGAGCAGCAAGCAAGGAAGAGCTGAGCATGTCCTTAACCCAAGATTCCTCCACTCGCCCAGCTGGTGGTATGAGGCGGGGGGCTGGGAACACCAGAGCTCGGAGCTGGCTTTCTCCTGAAGGTGCCAGGCTGGGCACAGCCTCGGTTCACTGACTGATAACAGCCTTCCGCAGGCCGCAGTGCTGGCTGAGCCGGGTTCTTTCCTTATATAGCTGTCACAGAGACCGCCCCTCCTCACCCCAGGGAAGGAGGTAGCCCCATGTCTGAACTGGGATTTATCTTTAATGAAAAATGTGGGAGATGCCCAGGACTGGAGCAGGCTGGGACCCGCCCAGCATGACTCGGCAGTGTTTTGGGGTTTGAGCCAAGTTAACTGGAAGAAAACCTCTTAGCACGTGACCGTGTTTACAGTCGCCGGCTAGGGACAGCCTAAACACCATGTGACCCCCCCCCCCACCGCACAGACTTAGGTGCAAGCCTGAGGGAACCTAGTCACTGGTGACAAAATGAGCGTGTTAGGAGGCTTGTGTGGCTCAGCTGTGCGGAGAAATCCCCAGGACGGGAAATGGGTGTCTCATGGAGCGCCAGTCCCCGCCTGTCCCTGGATTCCTTGGGGAGAAAAAGAAAGCACCCATTGTGTGGGGTGAATGCCCCAGTATCCTCTAACCGAGTGGGGGTGGGGGCACCTCCCGGGCAAGAAGTGGGCTCGTCTGTCATCTAGGCTGCCTACTCCCCCTCCCAACCCCCCAACTCCCCCCTCCCCGCACCGTGGAAAAGAGAGACCACAAGCAGCTGCTTGTCGCCGCTCACACAACGGTCTTCCAAGTCGAAAGCACCAGTTCTTGAAGTGTACCCACTGGCCAACTGGGGGCGGGGGAAGGGAAGGGGCGCTCGCACTGTGGGGGCGGTTCTAGGATTCCAGCTTCCGCAGGTTTGTCCTGCCCGGAAAACGCGCTCTCCCAGGGGTGCAGGAGACTAACACCCGAGGCCCTCCCAGCCGGCCCCCAGGTCCCCTCACCCGTCACGTAGATGTCGTTGCCCAGCGCCACGATGCTGTAGCCCCCGCCCAGGTGGTCGGGGAACTCGGCCAAGTAGCGCCACTGGCCCGTCTGCGGGTTGTAGCAGTCGACGGTGACCAGCTCGTCGCAGTCCTGGTCGCAGCCGCCCACGAGCACGAGGATCTCGGCGAGGCCCGTGGAGGGGCGCGGGCGCATGCGGGGGCAGGGCCCGCGGTCGTGGCGGTCGTAGCGCGCCGCCTGGAAGTCGCGCGCCTCGCGCAGCAGGCGCAGGCAGGGCGGGCAGCGCGCCACCAGCGGCTCGGCCTCGACGTGCGCCAGCAGGTAGAAGCGGCGCACGAAGGGCAGGCGCACCGCCTCGAGCAGCTGCGGCCAGTGCGCGGCGCGGCGCGGAGGGTCCGCGCGCACCCAGCGCAGCGCCAGCTGGTAGGCGGCCTCCTCCTTGGGCACGCACAGGCCGTCGTCGCGCAGGTAGCGCAGCAGGCGCGCCAGCGGCAGGCGCTCCAGCTGCTCGGGGCCCAGCTCGCCCACGTGGCGCAGGATGAAGCGCTGCGCCGCGCTCGCCAGCCCCGCGCAGCTGAAGGCCTCGGCGAAGTCCTGCATGTCCAGGCAGTTGGCCAGGTCGAGCTGCTGCTGCAGGAAGGCGCCGCACGCCTCCTTCACGGCCGGGAACTGCAGCAGGTCGGCGGCCCGCAGCAGCGGCTCGGCGTTGTCGCCGCTCACCGCCACGCGGCCCGTGTAGCTGAAGTCGAGCAGCAGCTGCAGCATGTCGGGCGGCACGCCGTGCAGTCGCACCCGCTCGGCGCGGCTCTCGCGCAGCTGCCCGGCGAACATGGCGCGGAAGTACGGGCTGGCGGCCGCCAGCACGGCGCGGTGCGCGGGGAAGTCGCGGCCGCCCGCCGCCTCCAGCGTCACGTCCAGGAACTTGCGCTCGGCGCGGAGCTGGCTCAGGCCGCGCAGCAGGCTCAGCGCGTGCGCGGGGTCCGAGAAGGGCAGCACGGCCAAGGGCGCCGGCCGCTCCATGGCGCCGTCGCCGAGGGAACTAGGGCGCGCCGCGGCCGGGGCCAGCGGGAGGAACGCCGCGCGTCCCGCGCCGCCGCTATAAGTACCGCCGGGCGCCGCGGCCTCGGGGGCGGGCCGCGCCGGGCGGGGCGTATCGGGCCCCGCCCACTTAACCCCTCCGAGCCCGCTGCCACCGCCCGCCCCCTGCGCCCGGGGCTGAGTCACCCCCGCCCGCCCGCGCCCTTCCGGGGCTTTCCGCAGCCCCCCGCCCGAGCCGGGTCCGCCGGGCGACGTGTGTCCTCTCCGTCCGGGGTCGGGGGCCTCCCGGGCCCGCCCACGACGCACCGGGCCCGGCCCGGAGCCGAAGCCGGCGGGGGTGAGCTCGGCGCTCGGAACCCGAGCCACCCCTCTCGCGCCAGACTTCCCTACCGGCTCGGCGGCCCCTGAGCCCCTGGGCGGCTCACTACCAGACCTTTTTCTTGTTTTGTTTTTGTTTTGTTTTGAATTCCACTAGTTCCGAGTGTTGCTAGTTACCCTTATCGCCGGGCAGATTTCAAAGGACAGGATTTTTTTTTACAATTCGGGACCGAAGCTTGAACAAGTATAAGCTTTTTCGGTGACGTTTTCCTTGGCGCACTTGTAAGTGACACGGGGCCAGACGCCAGGAATCTGCTCCACTGTGTTCCTGCAGGAGTTTCAAACTTGACTCACTCGGTCATTAACTTTCGTCAGCGTACAAGGCGCACTCGTGGTTGCCGATTCATAGAGACTCAGGCTCCAGAGCTGCCTTCTCGAGGGTGCAGGCCCGCGCGGGCTCGACCTCCAGGCTCCTCGCCCCCTCTCCTGGAAATGGACGTGGGGAAGGCAGAAAACTTGAGGGTAGGAGACCGTCGTGAGAATGCGTAAGAACGTGCTATTAGGCTGAACAACAGGCTCAAGTATCAGAAAATTTTAATAATGTAAATAATTACGGAGAAAGTAGCAGTTTTTCCTATTCTAAGAGAGGGGACACTAGGGACCTGGGGACAGTGCCTTTAGTTCAAGGTCAGACAGGGGACTGCCTTAAAAACCTGGGTTGTGGGCGTTCAGAAACGTCACAGTCACTTGTGGGGTGACTGTGAAGAAAGGAATCTTCCTTGTTGTGGCTCCATTGAATATAATACCAGGACTGCACTTTGAACGTAACTAGGTGAAAAAATTCCCTCTTGGAAGCCATGTTTTTTCTTTGGCTTACGCTTTGCTCAGTTTTAGAAAAGACTCCAGTCCTTTTGTTTCTCGGAAGAAACCTGGGTTTTTGTTATTTAATAGCCCCCACCCATGCCCTGTGGGCCTCGCAGAGACATTCCTGGCAAACGCTTCACCCACGCGCCCACGTGTGTCCCGGGGCGGGCCAGGCACACGGGGGTTGCTGTCATTTCTTGGTTCCAGCTGAGTGGGCACAACGTTTGGAGAAGACATCTTGTTTTCCTTCCATCTCTGAAATGCGAACTGCACGCTTTCTCTTGTACTCTGAATCTCATCATCTTGCCATGAGAGTGTATCTCATCCAAATTTCAGCTTGGGAGGCACAGGCCTGAGTGAAAAAAACATTCAGGTACCCAGGCGGCCGCGTGTTGCCCATAGATGGACTGTTCACACAGCTATTAACGGCAGCGGCAGCATTCCTGGGCCCAGGAGCCCGGCCAATAGCTTACTTGCACAGGCTTTGTGACAAGAGAGTCTGAGTAGTCAGGAAGTGGGATGTTTGTAGGGAAAAGTACTACAGCCCCTCTGAGTCAGAACTTGTCCACCTTGCACAAAGTCAATCTTTAATAAATCAAATAATGTTGCTCTAGTGAAGAACAGACTCCAGTTTTGTGTACTTATTGAAATAAATCAGGGTTACTGTGAAGTCCTGAATAATGATGCATATATTTATTGAAATGAAAAGATATTTGTGCTATAGTGTCGAGCAAAAAATCTGATTCCCCGTAGTATGACCCAATTTGTCTGTGTTCATATACCTATGAAGCACCTGTGAAGGCAACCTATTCTCAGGTGGTGAGGTTTGTTTTATTGTTTGTGCTTGCCTATGTTTTTCTTTCCATTCATACTCTTCTGTATTGATGAGATAATAGTTGTTCGAAATACAATGAAGAATTCAGTTGGGGGGGGAGGGGAAGGTAGATTGTTAATATCCGGGACCTACAAGGGGAGCACTGGAAGCCATGTGTACATATCTAAGTCAACAAAGGAATGTGGTTAGAAAATAAAGGAACAGATTTAGACCCATCAGCTGTGTTTGGAAATTCGAATAACCTAGGAACCCAGGCATGCTATCTAGTTCCTTTTCTCACTCATCAACCATAAGAGTTCAAGATGGAGGAGGGGCACCTCGGTGGTTCAGTTGGTTGACAGACCAACTCTTGGTTTTGGCTCAGGTCATGATTCCAGGGTTGTGGGATTGAGCCCTGTGTTGGGCTCGGCGCTGAGTGTGGAACCTACTTAATCTCTCTTTTTCTCTCTGACCCTTTCCCCTGCTTGCTCTCTCTAAAATAATAATAAAAAAAAAAGTTCAAGATGGGAAAGTGAGAAATTCATTCACTTAATTATGACAGTACAATAGAGTCAGCAAATTCTTCCAATGTGGTTCCACACCTGGGCATGGCAGAAACACTAGCGTTTGGTAAGAAAGGTGTTAATTCTAGTCAACAAGCCATAGTTTGGGGAAAAAGTGTTTGTATTTAAAGATTAAACTTCTGGGGAGAAGGTGGTTGGGGGGAACAGGAAAAAAAAGATTAAATTTCAACCATCAACGTTTTAAAAATTTATCTCTTCCAATATCACGAAAATGGTCTTTGCCTGAGAAAGTAATGTGACTTAACAAATAAAGGTACCATTTCATTTCTAAAAATGTAAACTATGCAATTTTGATATTTAAATTCTAATTTTAGGCGGACAGGACAAGGGGTCACAGAGATCACTTCATAAAAGCTAGTTATCCTGTTTTGTTTTGTTTTTTTTTCCTTTGAGAACATGTAGAAGCACATACTTGCACATTTATACCATCGAAAAGAGATGATGCCTTTTTTCCTATTGTACACCCCGATTCTTTACTGATTCTGAACCACCTCAAGCATAGTTTGTAACGAACCTACTGTATATAAACTTTCCTTTAAGGAATGCTATAGTATTCTTTATTAAGTACTTTATTATATACGAATGAGATACTGTAGGTAAAAACTTCTATTTTTATTACTTTTTAATGTTTATTTTCCAGAGAGAGAGAGAGAGAGAGGGAGGGGTAGTGAGCGAGGGAAGACACAGAATCTGAAGCGGACTCCAGGCTCTGAGCTGTCAGCACAGAGCCGGACATGGGGCTCAAACTCACAAACTGTGAGAACACGACCTGAGCCGAACGAAGTCAGACGCTTAACTGAGCCCCCCAGGCTGCCCCTGTGGGTAAAGACTTTCAAACAGTGTCCGGCACAGCATTAGCTATGAATCCTTTGTAGCTTACCTGTCTGTATCATAACAGAAGTTATTCTGACCTGTTTGTGCGGAAGTTATTTCGCTCGCTATTTATGTAAAGAGGTGACAATACACGGCTTAAAAATGATTTATTAATGACTTACAATTATTCACACGTATATTCATACAGGGGTCAAGTCACGAAAAGTTGAAAACAAGTTGGTTTTGAGGAATTTTTACTTTTTTTTCACCTCCTGGAGATGGAAGTCAGAAAAGTCAGAACACAGGCTGGGAAAGATCCATACGAATTCCTAAGAATATACTTTTAAAGCTGAGCAAAAAGCTGAACCACCAAAAAGTACTTCTGGAAGAAAAAGAACCTCTGGCTATGTTCATACCCACACTCCAGCACGGAGTTATAATGGTAGGCAGAGAGCTTTCCTGAATGTTCCCTAAATGAATGTGGTGTAGCCATGAGATTTAGAAAGGTGAAGCTATATTTGGTAACCCAATGAAAATAACTACATTCTCAAGTTACTTACTGGGAAACTCCGGTATTCTTAGTATTTTAAAGCTTGTCACAACCTGTGCTAACGTTGGCTTTTTTTCTTCCTCTTTTCCAAATAACCGTAATCATCAGCAGGTATAATAGTAATAATAATAATTTTTTTTTCCCTAAAGGCAGAAAACAAGGAATCACAGCCTCCAAGGATCTGGCTACTGTGGCTAATGCTCTTGCATTAACCGTTGCGTTCCAACTTTGCCCCCTGAAGCCCAGGTGTAGTACAGGACACCTGAGAAATAAACCAGACAAACCGACGACGTCACTCCAGCATTCGTGCCGGCCTAGATTTTGTCTTTCTGCACTCAATACACATACTCTGTGGGCTGATGAGAGACTAAAGTATATATTATGCCCCTGGCTTTGGGTCAATTATTGGTCTTATAATCCTTCCTTGAGTCTAGGGGCGGGATGGTAAATATTCACGTCTAAACCTCCTCCAGAGGGCTAACTTTCTAAGAGGAATCGAAGGAAGGTGACCAAGAAGGTCCTCCATGAAGTTACTGGGAGGGGCAGGCAGGGAACAAGCCGACATCAGGAAGTACTGGTCCCATCTGTGTACTAAGAACTACTGCTTGTTAATAACTTATTCCAGAAGTGTCTATGGAACGCCAGTTCTGAGCAAGGGTTATCACTGTCCGGTGACACAATCCTGGTTAGGAATTTGCTTTCCTTAGTGTGTCTGAGTGGTTCCATTCAATATAGATCCCTGAGTTCTAGGCTTTTGTCATCAAGTCCATTATTATTACGAACAAGCTCTTTATTTCAGTTTCTCAATTGGAGGGGGATTTCATTAATATTTAGTACGTGAATTTACTATGGGAATACTTAGCAGTTGAAAAAAAATTCCCTTTTCATTTCTTTGGACTTCACCTCCAACTAATATTCTTTTTGGCATTTATACCTTTACACTAACAGAAAGATAATATCCTTCCTGCCCCTTTATTTTTTTAATGTTTATTTATTTATATTTGAGAGAGAGTGGGGAGGAGTAGAGAGCAAGGGAGACAGAGAATCCCAAGCAGGCTCCTCGCTTCAGCGCAGAGCCCCATGCAGAGCTAGAACTAAAAATGGGGCAAAGGTGACCTGAGCAGAAAGCAAGAGTCCGACTGAGCCACCCAGGCGCCCTGGTCCTTTCTTATTCAGGCAAAACAAGTTGCTCCTGGTAATCTGACCCTTGGCAACACTGGCTAACCTCAGGACATTTGCTCTGGCCATAGTGATCAGGTAATAATCTAAATCCCGCTAAATCACCTGAATGTGACAACCGGGTGAGAAGCTGTTGATGATTTTTTCCATAGGCAAAGTTCAATGTCCGTTTTTAACCTTACTAACTTTCTAGAGCATTCATTTTGTTAGCGTGGCTGTGGATCTCGCCAATCCGGGAAGACACTGCTGAAATTACATTAAAAAATAACAGCAAAAATAGTCCACTATCATTTTTTGAGAAGGGAACTGTGATAAAAAATTTTAATTTAGGAAACTGAGGCTCAGAAAAATATTTCTACCATAAACTCCGGTCCCTTACCTACTAGTTTCCTTCGGAATTATTTTCACAATCTCAACGGCGACAGTCAACCAACGAGGGCATTCACTCTCTCAGAAGGAACCTCCAAGAGATTCTTCCAAATCATCTTTTCAGATTTAGTGAGTCAAGGAGCCATTTTTGTGATTCAAATTAAAAATTTTATGACACTCCTCTTTGACACAGTTCCTTTGTTTGCGAAGGTACCAAACATGTCATTGAATCATCTGACCATTTTAAATGGTTATCAAAAATGTTCAAGAACGGTCAGGCCTCCTCTGGTAATTTTCTCAGAGCGGTTAATTTTCAACCAAGTGCTCAGAGTCAATCAACCTTCGACGTATAAAGTTGCAAAATACCCGGCGGTCCAGCATTTAAACACCGCAAACTCCTCAATTAAACATCAATAAAATCAATGTCAATACCGAACATCTCTACCAGGTTTGCCCCTCACCCACTGTAGTAATCCTGTGACGAACAGAGTCAAGATAATTCTATTAAAAGAAGAAAGCAGGGGCAGTCCCGTGAGGAGGCAGAGAGAGAAAAAAAAAAGCTAATTTAAGACTAACATCTTCCAAAACATTGATAACCCTGGCATAGTTTTTAAAAACGCAGTAATTCGACACCCCAAAGTGGATCCTACAGATACCAGGAGGTCCTCGGTCCCGCCGCTCCAACACTCGCGGGACAGGGGGAGTGGGCCGGAATACCCCCACCGCGAAAACAAGTTCGCACCGCCGGTCTGAGCCCAGAGACGGCTGCGACGTCAGCGCCCGTCGCCCCCGCCACCCCCAGTCCCGCCCGGGCCGCGGGGACCACTGCCCCACAAAGGGACTCGGACCCCAAGTCCAAAAGGAGACGCCAGTCGCCGCCACCGCCCTCCTGGTCCAAGGCCGTCAGCCCCGCCCCCACTCGCCGGAGCGACCCCCGCCCCCGCAGAGACCGCGGCGCTACGGCTCGCGCCGCCCCTCCCCCACTGCCGAGCCGGCGCAAGCCTCCGCACCTCCCCCGCTCCGGCAGCCTCAGGTCTCGGAGACACCGCCCCCACAAACCGGGCAGCCGCCGTGGAGCTCTATGGGGGTTGGAGTCCGCGAGGAGGCCTTTGTGCGCCTCAGAGGCGGAGCTGGGACTACTATTCCCACAATGCCCCGCGCCCGCCCCCGCACCTTCGGCTTCCCGTCGCCCACAGACTACATCTCCCGACAGCCCTCGCGGCTCTCCCGCCCTCCCTCCCGAGACACGAGCCGAACTGGGCGTCAGGTCGGGGAGCGGGTCGGGTTCCCGCTCGCCGCCGCCACCGCCCCCCGCAGCGACTCTCCCGCCTCTCCCGCCGCGCCGGCCGCAGGAGCTGCATCGCCAACTCTGGTCGACCGTGGAGCCGCCGGCCCGGGAGCAGAGAGCCCGGGACGCAACACGCCGAGCCCCTCATCACCTCCAGCCGGGGCGACCCCTCTCGGGTCCGCCCTCGTTCTGCGCGGCCGCCGGAGCCCCCAGCCCTCAGCGGCTCTGCGGCCCGGCGCCCGCATCCCGGCCCCTGCACTCCCGTAGCCGCCGCCCCCCACCCTGAACATGGACTCCGACTCTTGCGCCGCCGCCTTCCACCCGGAGGTGAGTGAGGGCTGCGTCCGGATCGCCCCTGACCACCCCCACTCCAGTCCTGCGCTCCCCGCAGCCGGACCCCCGCCGGCCGAGCGCCGCCCTCCCCTCCCCCAGCCTTCCCTCGTCGCCCCCTTGGGCGCCCAACCCCGCCCCCCACTCGGGCCCGCGCCCCGTCCTCCCCGCCAGCCCTCGCCTCGGCGTCCCTCCCGCGGGCGTCCGCGTCTTCCCGCTGCCCCTTCCCTCGGGCCGCCGCACCCACCCCTCCCCGGCCTCGCGTAGCCCCGGGACCTGTCTGCGCCCCCGGCCCCTCCCCGTCGGCTTGGCTTACTCCTTCCCCGCCCCCGGGGACTCGGTCCCAGCCGCAGCCGCCTCGCGTTCCCGCTTCTCGGAGAAGCCCCCTCCCCCCATCCCGGAGGGGCTTGCGTTCCCCCTCGGACCGGGACTCCGCTCCGCGCGCCCCCGCCTGCTCCCTTAATCCCCGGGGCCCGGTAGTCCGCGCCCCGCCCCCTGACTCCCGCGCGGCCCCCGCCCCCTCCGGCTCCGGGGGCCTACTCCTGCCGGGTCCCCACCCCCGCAAACACCCGAGTGGAGCCCCCCACCCCCGGCGCGCTCTCCTCCCCCTCCGGGGCCCCCCGCCCCCCGGCCGCGGGCTCTCTCGCCCCGCCCCGGCTCCCCCTCCTTCCGGGGATCGGCCCTCGGTTCTCCCGGGCGGCCCCTCCGGCGCCCCCGCCTCGGTCCTCTCTCGCTCCCGAGGCTCGCGGGGCTCGGGTGCGGGTCCGGCCTCTAGCGGGTGGGGGAGGAGGCGTCGGGCGCGTTCTCCCGCCGCGCTGCCGCCTTGGGGGTTCGCGGGGCTCACCAGCCCCGGACCCCGAATCCTGCCCGGCCTCCCGCGCCCCCTCCCCCGCGGGATGGGCCCCGCACCTTCCGGGGCCGAGTGTCGGCGGGGGGCGGCTTCCGCGGAGGGCGGGGAGGGGGCCGCACCGCCATCTGCTTTTCCTAAAGGCGGCGGGGCGGCGAGGCAGGCGGGCAGGCGGGCAGGCGGGCGGGCGGGCGCGGTGGGGGCGGCGCGGGTCCCTCCGCCCCGGGCCCGAGGGCGCCGCCGCCTTGCGCTGCGCGTCCAGGCCCCTGACCCACTTCTGCGCCTTCCCCGCCGAAATAAAAGTTCTCCCCGAGAGTTTGAGGGCCGAGGGCTGCGGCCCTCCCGCCGCGGCCGGAGCGCGGGCGGTCAGTGCTTCCCGGGGGTGGGGGCAGGGTCTCTCCGACGCAGGAAATGCCGGTACCTCTCTGAGGCCGGTGCTCCGCCGACCTGCGCGCCCCTCGGGTCCCAGCGGCCGGGCGTGGGGGGGAAGAGGGGGGTCTGCGAGAAGCGAGTTGAGAAAATAAGCGGAGCCTGCGGGCGGCGCGCGGTTGCCGCGCCGCTTTCTGGGCCCTCCGTCCTGGGGAGGGGCTGGGCTGGGTCCAGGAACCCACCCCTCAGCTTCCTGTCCCGCTTTCACCCTAGCAGGGTAGGGGGTCCCTGGGTTCTGGAAACGGGAGCTGAGCATCTAAGGATGGGGTTGCGGGGTGCTGAAATGCTTGAAGGAAACCTCGGTAAATATGTTAGGCGGATAAACCGAAATAAAGCAGAGTTTTTGCTTCTTAGCGAATAAGGGTTCTTTCTCCCTGAGCTGCTCTTCCGCGGGAGAAAACCCCTTCTTGGTAAGGACGTTTCTAGATTGAATGGAGACAGGACACACAAGCCCAAATCCTCTAGTATTTCATCTTCACCCAGCAAGTTAAACCTAGCAGGAACGCTTCTGGTTTATTTTCTGAGTCGGAGAGCGTTTGGGTACTGGCCCCCTGGATGCCGCCTGTTGCAGCATCTGAGGGCCAAGTGGGAAGTGGCCTCCCCTGCAGGAGAGGGTTCTCCCTGGCTGGGGAGGGGTCAGGCCTGAGTGAGCTCTGAAGAGTAAGAAGTGGTTGACTTTTGCAATCACTTAAAAAGACTTTGATTATAGCTGCAGCTGGAGTTTATTTGCAAAATGGAAAATCTGTAGCAAGAACAGAGTTATTAGAGCTCCTGATAGGCCGGTGGACAGTGACAGATAATGTTGGAAAATGGCACAGGAGCACAAGAAGTAGATTCTCGTGCATGTTTTTATCTGCCCGCCAGTGCCCCAGCGTGCTGGGTAAAACACCACAATACCCTTCTTTCAGCCTCCCGATACCGTGCTGTTTCTCGCCCCAAACCTACCTTATCTTGTTCCCAGAGTGTTTGTCAATCTAGTCGTGTGTTTTCGGGCGGGTGACAATAAGGTCTCCCGCTGGCTTAGTTTTGTTTCTGTGATTCCACTTCCAAGTGCCTGCCTTCAAACACACCCCGTTTTCTCGTCTGCTAACAGGAGTGCTCCCCCAGTTACAAGAGGCGCAGGACTGTGGAGGATTTCAACAAATTCTGCACCTTTGTCTTGGCCTATGCTGGCTACATTCCTTATCCGAAGGAGGTAATCTTCAGTGCCACCCTTCTTGCTGGCAGCGAAGCCTGTGGCGGGGTGGGGGTCTGGAAGGGGTGGTGCGGGGGAGGGGGGGACTCAGATGGCTCTCAGGTAGAAATATTTCTTGCAAACGTAGACCAGCCTGGGAGGTGGTTTCTAAAAGTCAGGTAGAAAACGTAGGCTTGTCTAAAAATTATTTAATGAACTTTAAGCGTTTGCAAATAACATGGTTGACGTCCGCCCGCTCTGAATGGCCAGTGCTTATCAGGTGTCTACAGCGGCCGGGCAGTGTTCTTGGTCTTTACGATCTAGGAGACAGGGGCTGTTATTTATCCCTATTTTAAAGATGAAGTCGCTGGGGCTCAGGGTCACCGGCTGATTACAGCGGCAGAGCCTGGGGGTCACCCGGAAGGTTAGGCCCGGTCCGTGCTCTCCTCCTGGCGAGCGGCTCCTCGGTTGCTGTGCGCACCACGTTACAGTGTCCTCAAGGACTTGTGGCCCAAATCCCCTGTGTTTTAGGGGATTTCTTTTTTCCTTGCTAAGTAACGGGCAGGCCTGAGGACCATTCCTGTCCTGGGGCTCAAGCTTGTATTGTCCGGGGCTCAAAAGAAAGGGAAGTTGATTAGGAGGCCAGCATCCAGCACTGGTTTGTCATCTCTGTCTGCCGTGGACGTGGGTAACTGTCCTTCGTGCCACGCAGAACGTTGCCGCTGTTTGTAAACAGAATGCCTGATCGGTCTGAAGGAACCACAGAGGTTCTAGCTCGTGGCTTGGGGGCTGCAGCTACCTACTTTGATTGTGCAATATTTGAGGGATGTCTCTGGTTTTGAAGAAGAGCGTCAGGAAATTCTCAAAACTAATTGAAATTCACTTAATTAAAAAAAAAATACCCCCCTTGGGAGGACAAAGGACAGGAGACTTTACAGTTGGGGAAAGATCGGAGGTTTGAGAAGGTGTCCTTGGCGCTTTTCTAGTTACTTACTGGGCATCGAATGAGTTCTGGCTCTGGTCCAGGGGCTGAGGGTTCAGCAAGAGAAGGTTTTCCTCCCCGAGGGTTCACATGCTCTCTGGAAGGTCACGGTAGAATGCTCACGGCAGCATCCTAGAGAGCGCTGCTCACGATCGCCGAGAGGGTCGCGGCTCTGATAGCCCTGGTCTGCGGGCCTGACCCGGCTGCGGCCGCTCTGCCTGCAGAGCCGGGGACCGGCCGAAACACTCGGACCCCACGCTTGTGCCTCTGTCCTTTCAGGAGCTCCCTTTGAGGAGCAGCCCCAGCCCTGCCAACAGCACCGCTGGCACCGTCGACAGTGACGGCTGGGACGCGGGTTTCACCGACATGGCCTCCGCGGTCCCCTTGCCCGTCTCTGACCGCTGCTTTGGCCACCTGCAGCCCAGCCTCCTACAGCGAGCCAAGCCCAGTAACTTCTTGCTGGACAGAAAGAAAACAGACAAGCTGAAGAAGAAGAAGAAGAGGAAGCGGAGGGACAGCGACGTGCCCGTGAAGGAGGGGTACATGGGGAGCTTGCTGAAGCTGGAAGCCGCCGACCCGTATGTGGAGACCCCCACGAGTCCCGCCCTGCAGGATATCCCCCAGGCTCCCGGCGACCCCTGCTCGGGCTGGGACTCCGACACTCCTTCCAGTGGATCTTGTGTCACCGTGTCACCCGATCAGGTCAAAGAAATAAAGACTGAAGGCAAACGGACTATCGTCCGGCAGGGAAAGCAGGTGGTGTTCCGGGACGAGGACAGCACGGGCAATGACGAGGACATAATGGTGGATTCGGGTGAGTGCTCCCCGGAGGACTGCGTGCTAGCGGCTGGTGGTCCAAGGAGCGGGCGATGTAGGCAGGGGTTTGGGAACGGTCCCTTCTTGGCAGTGTGACAGCAGAGTGTGCCCCACCGTGCCTGGGGAGGAAGGGAGGAGACGGAGGACACCGAGGAGCTTAGGAAGGGGGGTGGCGGTGAGTGCAGCTGGGGACGGCTGAGATTCCAGAACAAGCCTCCAAATACAAGAAAGAATGTAGCTTCTAAGTCAGCCTCTCCCGGTTAATTCCTGGTGCCACACATTTCAGTGTCCTTCATGATGCGTTCGCCCCACTTTCGGAGAGGGGAGTACTTAGGAGGGCCCCGCGGTTCTGATAGCCCTGCCTTTAGTGAAAGCTGAAGTCTGTGCCTTCGGTGAGGATCGGGCTTTACTGCAGCTCCGCTGCTGGAACCCGCCGGAGGGGCGGGCGGGCGGGGGAGGAGGGCAGGAAGGTTCTTCCCCTCCCTTTACACGTGTCTCCCCTTTCAGATGATGACTCCTGGGACCTCGTCACCTGCTTCTGCATGAAGCCCTTTGCCGGCCGCCCTATGATCGAGTGTAACGAGTGCCACACCTGGATTCACCTGTCCTGTGCGAAAATCCGGAAATCCAACGTTCCGGAAGTGTTTGTCTGCCAAAAGTGCCGGGACTCCAAGTTCGACATCCGCCGCTCCAACCGTTCTCGGATGGGCTCGCGGAAACTGTTTCTGGACTGACTGTCGGTGAGCGAGGAGACCGTGGGCGAGGAATCGGAAGGGACGATGGGCTTTTTGGCCCCTCTTTTAGTTGAGCACAGAACTCTCAGCTCTGGTGCGGGCAGACCCCTGCCATTCAGGTGCCTAAGCAAAAGGACAGGCTGTCCAAGGTATGACCTGTACATAGCCAGTGACTGAATAAAATCCTCTTGGCCAAAGCTGCTGCCAGAGCCGTGTTCTCTGCAGTGGAGGTGGACTCGACAGTCAAGTACAGTGGGTTTGGTTCAGCTGGAGACGAGGGTTCCTGGTAGTGGTGAGCCCTTGCTGTCGTTGTTAACAAGCTCCAGCCGTGGGGAAGTTACCCACTCCCGCTGTCTTGGGAGAGGATGCGTTCGGTTTCCCGGGCCTGTTAGTGGACAGCCATACCTGTAAGCTTTCTCGCGAGTGTGAGTCTTTGACCGTAAGCGTCTGTCCGGCAACCATCCAGCTGCCCCAGCCTTCGTGCTCTGCCCTCTCGCCCTGCCGTGGTTGCTGCCGTTCCCCCACCCCCGCTGGCTGCCAGCCGGCCGGATCCTCTGGTCTCGCTCTGGTCAGAGCCCTGGGGCGGGGGCCAGCGAGTGATCCCTGGGTTTCCTTCTGTTTGTTAAAAGGGACAGTGTGTGGCCACTTCTCGATGGAAAAGGGGTTGGTTTGGGGGGGGGGTTGAGGTGGCCCGTGTTCATAACTCAGTTTCCTGTTTTGCACGATGTAAAAAAACCTGTCTTTTTGCACGATAGAGCCAAAAGTATTGGCAGATTTCTGCCTGGGTGCCCTTTTCAGTTGGTGTATGAGTGCCGGGGTCCCTGGCAAGCTGTTCTCTGGCGAGGGGCGCTCGGGTCCTGCCCTCCTCTTTCCCTCCCCTGACGCCAGTAGCAGCAGAAAGGCCAGGCAGCCACTGGGGAATGGCGATCCTCTTCACGATGAGGTAAGGGAAACTTTTGAGGGGACACCTCTCCTGTGGTTGATGCTCCGTGTGCCCGCACGCAGGCTGGCCTGCTGGCTTCACGGGGCAAGGTTAGGATTTGCAGACTTTTTTTGTTTTTTGTTGTTTTGTTTCGTTTGAATTGGTGAGTGAGTGAGACGGGAACACCGGCCTCCAGGAACAGACCCCTGGACGGTGCAGACTCCTTAGATCTGAGCCAGGACCCTGGACCGGAGAGGCTCCTGTGCAGGCCTGCTCTGGAGAAGCTAGGGAGTTTGCGCCTGCAGCGCTCTGTTCAAGGGCAGGGGGCGCAGGGGGCACCGGGGGCTCCGGGGCCTGGAGCCTGGAGAGAGAGGAAGGCTTCTCTCTCTGAAGTTGACAGTGCTCTTGAGCAGTTCAAACACTCTTTTCTCAAAAATGTTTTTTTTTTTTTGTAAGTGGATGGGTGGGTGTGTTTTCATACATGTTGTTTCTTGTGAAGCATGAAAACGGAAGGATGCCCAAGTCGGTGGGTCATACTTACTTACATTTACAGTGGGGATGGACCCCCCAGTCTCTGTGGGGGGGGGGCGGGGGGGTCTCCATGTGGCACCCTTGTGTGGGGCCACCAGAGGGATTCTATTTGTGTTCTCTCCCTTAGGCACAGTGGGGGGACGCTGAACTCTAATTGGCTAATCAGAGCCCGTTTTCTGTGCTAGTATCTTTCATGCTTCACCAGCGGACTGCCTTTTGTTTTGTTTTGTATTCTGTTGCGCATATTAACACAGAAATAGAAATAGTTTCTGAAACCTAGTTTATTGTGAAGCTCCCCAAGGGGGAAGTTCTGCTGTAGAGAAACATAGTGAGAAGCGGGCTTAGAACCAGTCTTCTCCCCAGACAACTGTCTGGCTCCGATGAGGGCAAACGTCCAGGAAAAGTTGGATTGGAGAGGAATTTGCCAAAGATCTGCCCCATGACATTGCCTGTCCACTGTCTTCACCGTGAGACTAGCCAAAGTTCCAAAGTTTGTTTTTGTTTTTTCTTTTTTAAAAAAGCTCCACTAAGTTTTTAAAGTGCATTTAAGAATACGTGTGATTTTACAGTGGAACTACCAGCCCGGGTGATTGCTGTCTTGCTTTTCGAAGGTTCGGTGCCTGGTGGCGCCTCCGGAGGTACTCGATGTCCGTTTTGATCTGTTTCCTTCATTTTCTTTTTGTTCTTTAACAGATCCATCAGTCCCTGTGGGCGGTGTCTAGGAAGTCAAGACACCTTGGTGTTTGCGTTAGATTGAGCTGGGCAGCTGCAGTCAGCTTTATGCAAATTAGGCATGGCCCATCTAGGGGCTCCTGGTTGGTGGCCGATGAAGGGAGGGGAGGGAAAGATGTCACCCCAAAAGTCAGCCCCTCGCATAGGCATTGGCTAGGCCAGACACTTAACATCGTTTACATGGTTCTGTGTAATTATAAAGTTTATGTGTATAAAGCGAAGCTGTTTCTGTGAAACTGTATATTTTGTAAATAAATATATTGCTACTTTGAGGTTCCTGCCAGCCTCAGGTGTTTGCTTTCTGTGCTGAAGGGCGTAGGTGGGGCTGCTCCCTTCATCCCCTCCCCCAAACGGTGATCACGCAAAGACTTGGGGAGGTGGAGTCTGAGTTTGGTTTGGCAGGATGAAAAGGGCCCACAAGCCTTCCTATACCTCTCTAGTAAATTCTCCAGAAACAGACCACACAGTGTGAATAGCTTTCACCGTTTCATCACACTGTGTGCACCAGCCCGAACCCGCGTGAGTGCTAACCTGCTTTGTAAAGGCGGCAGCCTCGAGCGAGGTTCTGCAAGCGGGTTTGCAGCCTCCCAGGGGTGCCCGTTCTGCCCCTTTACACTCGGGGGTCCCCGTCGCCTGCGCCTTCTGTCAGGCAGCTGTGTCTGCCCACCTCTAACCTGGGACCAACTGGTGGTCAACGAGTACCTCCTCCAGTGACTTCTGAGCAGCCAAAATCACCTGTTAAAGTCTTAGAAACAGGTTGGGCTGCGAGCCCTTCTCTGGTTTCCAGGTGTCCGAGGCTGTTGGTGGGTGTGTCTGGCTCCTCGGAGCAAGAAGGAGGAGAGGGTCACGGGCTTTCGAGAGTGGGTGGAGCTGGCGCCGGCGGCGCTGTTGGGGTGTCGGGCCTGAGCTGGGTCCAGGAGCACCCGCTTGACGGGGCACTCCAGGGCCCACCTGACCCTGGGCAATGCGGGTGGCAGGGAGCTCCCGAGGCGAAAGCCCAGGAGCGGAGCAGAGGCAGGCCCGCCTCCACCTCCCGGCGGCCCCGCCCCGCTCATAGCCCCGCTCGGGTCCGCGGGCCGCGCCGTGCCCCGCAGGCCCCGCCCCGCCCACGGTCCCCTTTCTGCCCGCGGCCCCGCCCCGTCCGCAGGCCCCGCCCCGCTCTCTGGCCCCGCCCTGCAGGCTCGACGCCGCCATCTTTGTTAGGGGCACCCGGTCTATCGTTTGGAGATGCCGAAGTCGTGCGCGGCCCGGCAGTGCTGCAACCGCTACAGCAGCCGCAGGAAGCAGCTCACTTTCCACCGGTGAGGGGCGGGGGCGCCTGGGGGCGCGGGGGCCCGGCTGCCGACACAACCTCGTCCGTCCGACCGGCTGCGACCCCCGCTGGAGCCCAAGGCCTGGCGCGCCGGGCGGGGACGCCGTAGAAGGGTGTGCAGGCGGGCCCTTCGCGGAGGGGCCGGCGGCCCTGTGCCGCCCGTGCCAGCCTGGGCGCATGGGGAGACGGTCGGAGAGGCTGAGCAACCTGCTGAGGGCGCGTCGGGAAGGTCGCGTGCAGAGGGGGCCGGCGTGGGCCGCCCCTCCGCAGGCCGCGCGCCGCAGCACCTAGCACCTTCTGCGGTTCTGGCGTCTGTCGCCCCCGGGACTTGATCTTGGTCACAGGTGCAGCTTGGAGCTTAGGTGCTCAGTACGTACTGGCTGAATGCGTTTCCAAATGAATGAGTGAGGGTGAGGGCCGTCGGGTTTGCCTTGAGCCGGCCGCTCTGCTTGCCCCTGGCCAGGCCTCCTGTGGTGAAGGGAGGGTGGCGCGCAGGACTGAGAACGGTCCAGGGTGTCGGGGGAGGGGGGGTCTGTCGCCGCGCTCCCAGCGTGTCGGGCCGGTGGAATACCTCAGGTTCCAGCCACTGCCCGTGTTTCTGCGGCCTTTAGAGTGCGACCCCCCGGGGCCAGCTGCACGCTCTGTCTCCACTTCCTTTCCTATTACCATTTTCCTTTTCAAAGTAAATCTTTTTACTGAAGCGTAAGACCCAGAGAAGAGCGCACAAATCGTCCGCAGTCCCGCCCATTCCACAAAGTGGACGTGGAGCGACTGCTGTGAATGAGAACATCGCCAGCCCCTAGGGAACCCCCGGCTGCACCCCCGCCCTCCCCTGGCTGCCTCTCATCCCCAGGGGTGACCCACATCCTGCGTTCTGTCAGCGTGGGGCGCTCTGGGCTGTTTTGAACTTGACACGTGGACTCCGCCACTGTGCATTCTTGTGTCTCCTGCTGGCGGCTGCGAGTCGCTGTGGCTGCAGCGCGGTGCCTTCCTCCCCATCTCCAGCAGCGCTCCGCTGAACGAATATACCAGGATTGACTTGTTCTGCAGTCGATGGGCATTTGGGTGCCTCCGTGTTTTGGCCATTTCAAGCACGTGACTGTGGACGTTTTTGCCTGGACGGGAAAACTCCGTGTGCCCGGAGTGGAGTTGCCCCCCGGCTCCCACTGTAGAGCCCTGCCAGGTCCCCAGGGGCCCTGCTCGGGTAGTGGTCCATCCTCCTCCTCGGGTTGGCCCAGCTGACCACTGACCCCCCTGTGACACCCTCCCACTTGGCTTCTAGGGCACCCCTCCACCTCTTCCTCTGTCACAGTGTCCCTTCTCAGACTCCTTTGCTGGGTCCTCCTCCTTTCCAACACTAGCCCTGGAGCCCTTCGGGGTGAGGACCATGGCCCGTACCCTCCCCACTTACTCCCCAGGGTTCCCGTCTCTCCCGGGCTTATGGCTTTACCGCCCTTTACACGGGGATGGCCCCCACCCACAATGAACATCTGACATGTGTCCCCCGCCACTGTGGCCCTGGGACACGTAAAAGGGGCCTCAAATTTAACATTTAATATAGAGAACCAAAATTCCGATCCCCCAAACCTGCCCCCCATATTACCTCCCCCTCCCATCTTTTTTTTTTTTTTTAACATTTATTTTCGAGAGACACGGAGACAGAGCGTGAGCAGGAGAAGGACAGAGAGAGAGAGGGAGACACAGAATCCGAAGCAGGCTCCAGGCTCTTAGCTGTCAGCACAGAGCCCGACACGGGGCTCGAACTCACAGACCGTGAGATCATGACCTGAGCCGAGTCGGCCGCTCAACCGACTGAGCCACCCAGGCGCCCCTTCCCTGTCCCATCTTAATCCATGAAACTCCTTCCTTCTCTTTATTTTACGGCCCCCAGGCAGACTTTACCACACGGCGTTCACAGTACACCCCAGCTCTGCGTGCTTACCGCCCCTCTGCTGACATCCTGTCCTGGTCACCAGGTGCCCGCCCCCATCCTTCCATCAGCCTCTGCCCACAGCCCCCACCCCTCCCACCAACCACCCACCTGCCAGAGGCCCACCTCCTGAGGTCCTCCCCCTCCTCCTGCTCACACCCTTCAGCCAAACCTGCCTCTGACCACAGCCAGCATGCCGGGCACGCTCCTGTCCCCGTGTCTTTGCTTACCCTTTCCTCAGATACCCACATGGCTCACGCGTCTGCCTCCTTCAGCCTCTGCTCAAAAGTCACGTCTTAGGAGGCCTTCCTGACCACTTGTGCTCTTTATTCCCACACAGTCTAGATCTGTTCCGTTCACTGTCTATTTTCTTGTTCTCGAAAGTAGGCTCTATGAGGGCAGGACTGTCATTCATTCCTCCGTCCCAGTGTGGCGGGGACAGGGCTGTCACACGGCAGGCTCCTGAGGGAACTCACATAGCTCACCCTGCAAGTATACCGTCAGAAGGTTTTCTGGCCACATCCGTGGCCCCAGGTGTCCTACTAATGGTGCCATAGCCAGCCATGACGGAAGCTTCCAGAAATCGGATGTGCTTTAACCAAGTGAGATTACGGAATTTTCCAAGCTGTCCAGTAAAATACCACGTGATGAGATTTTCAGAATCCAGAAGCCTACGGGGCCCACAGCAGCTTCGCAAATTCCTTCCCGTCTCCCCACCGCCCCCCTTTGCCTCCCAGGTTCCCGTTCAGCCGCCCGGAGCTGCTGAAGGAATGGGTGCTGAACATCGGCCGGGGCAACTTCAAGCCCAAGCAGCACACGGTCATCTGCTCCGAGCACTTCCGGCCCGAGTGCTTCAGCGCCTTTGGGAACCGCAAAAACCTGAAGCAGAACGCGGTGCCCACAGTGTTTGCCTTTCAGGACGCTGCGCAGGTGAGCGCACAGCCCTCTTTAAGCTCTTAGGACGCAGCCGGTGGGACCCAGCCGGCACTCGGGGCGGGGGTGTTTGCAGGGACAGCGGAGGCGGAGGCTGGGAACAGGTGAGCATGACGCGATGCCGTCAGGCCCCCTGCTGGCCCTGACCTTGGCGTTAGGGAATTTGCAGCTTAGAGCCCCTTTAAAGATAGCTCACGCCTGGGGCGCCTGGTCGGCTCAGTTGCTCAGGCGTCTGGTTCAGGTGATCTCATATGACCTGTGGGTTCGAGCCGCACGTCCGGGCTCTGCGGTGAGCGTGGAGCCTGCCTGGGATTCTTTCTCTCCCCCTCTCTCTGCACCTCCCCCACTCGCGCTTTTTCTCTCAAAAATAATAAAAACTAAAAAAAAAAAAACCATGTATCACTCTGTTGAAGCAGCTGACTGGCGGGTGCCAAAAGCTTGGTCCTCGATGCATTTCACATTTACCGGGCGTCACGTGGGCTTGAGGCCTCACGGGGAGGACCTTCCCAGTGCAGGGTGGCTGGCGGCTGTATTGCATTCAGACTTTGTCCTTTTTTTGTTTTTTTAAGTTTGTTTTGTGGGGGTAGGGGCAGGGAGCAAGAGGGAGAGAGAATCCCAACCAGGCTCTGTTCAGCGCAGAGACCAATGCGGGCCTCGAACTCATGAACCGTGAGATCATGACCTCCGCCAAAATCAAGAGTCGGATGCTCAACTGACTGAGCCCCCGGGGTGCCCCTTGACCTAGTCCTTTTCTTCTGAGTGGCCAGCCGGGGCCTGAGAGCTGCGGTCCAGGAACCGGGGGTGGGGCCCCTCCATGCTGGCCGAGAGCTCTGGCCAGGGCACGGAGGGCGGACGCAGGGGCAGTGCTGGAGTGGGTCGGGGGCTGTGCGGGCAGAGGCTTAGAGACGGAAGGACTGGGTCGCGCTCACAAAGAGCATCCACTTGGGCTGGTTGGAAGGTTGCAGGGGCCAGATGGTGATGGGCTCGGATAGGCTGTGGTTTGTTGGGCGAGGCAACGGGGACGCGGCTGTGGGAGGCGTCCTCGGGCAGCGCCCGCGGTGTCGCAGGGAAGTGCAGCCCCGGTGGCTGGGCTGGAGCAGCGCTCTCTGGAGCACAGGTGGACTCTGCAGACCCAGGGCGGTGGCTGCGGAGGGCAGTGCTTGCTGAGGCCGTGGAGGTGGGTTCCCCGATGGTCGGAGTCCGGCCCTGGGCACGTGGAGTTTGATTTCCCACAGGACACCGAAGTGGCCGTGTCTCTGTGGCACAGTATCGGCAGGTTTGGCTCAGGAGAGCGCTCGTGGGCAGTTGGATGGCGAGGCCCCGAGCGTGGGCCTCACAGCGGGACACCTGTTTGAACCTGGTAGTCGTGGAGCAAACCCGAGGCTGACCCGACTGCTCCCTGTGCAGTGGGTGTTCCTGGGAGCGCGAGGGGGGCAGTTACGGGGAGTGAGGACGTGTGCCCAGCAAGCCCTGAGTCGGGGCCTCTGCCCTCTCTCTCCTGGAGGAGGGACCTCCCCACCGCTGTGTCCCCCGCCCCTCCCCACCGGGCTTCCTTCCCTTTGCCCTGGGTCCTTTGGGCACCACGACCAGCTGCCACACTCGGCTGAGGGCAGGGATTTGATTCATTGCTTGACTCCGAGAATGGCGCCTGAACAAAGTAGGTTCTTTTTCTTATTTTCAAGTTTATTTTGAGAGAGCGAGCGCACGTGAGGGGGCATGAGCAGGGGTGGAGGTGGGGAGGGAATCCCCAGCAGGCTCTATGTTCGTCACGGAGCTGACTCGGGGCTCGAACTCATGAATCCCGAGATCATGATCTGAACCAAAATGAAGTCAGACACTTAGCCGACTTGATTTAACAATAACTTGTTATTTCAACGTGTTAGATATATATTGTTCAATTTAATTTGACTGCGGTAAGAACACTTAACATGCGGTCTCTCCTCTTGACCAACTGTTAAATATATGCTGGGGTGCTGTTAGCTACGGCACGACGCTGTGCAGCGGAGTCCAGAATGTCATCGCTTTGCTTGACCGAGACTCCGCGCCCTCGGATTGGCCACCTTCTCCGTCATGTTGCTTGGGGAGTTTGAGCGCTTCTCACGCATTGGTGTTAAGACGTTTGCCCCTGTAGTGACGTTACAGTTTTAACAGCTTGGGGGACGTCCGTGAGCCTGCTCCTGGGTGCTGCCCGTGCCGGGGGCTGGAAGCTAGTGTGGGCAGCTGGTTCTAGCCCTGTGGCCGCTGGCTCTGCTCCGTGGACGCCCGGCGACTGGCCGCAGGCCCTGCTATGTTCCCTGCTATGTATGTGGCCACCATGCAATGAGCCAAATGCGAGTCACCTACTGCCACGTGCCGAGCACGTCCTGCCCTGGGGTGACACGTACGAATTAGGTCTGTGGCTTCACAGGGTCTGTTCAGAGGCCTCCGACCTGAAATTTGGGGAGAGAGAGACAGGGGGTGGTGACAAGAGCTGGGCTGGGTTCATTCAGAGTGGGGTTTGTACCCTCGGGGCCGAGCAGCGGGGACAGGCGCACGCGGCTGGGCGCCCGGTGGGGCTCTCGGGGCGATCCGGGCCTCACAGGAGCAGAGTCTGGGGCCCGTGTCCACTGCTGTGTCTCTTGCAGCTGGCGAGGGAGAACACGGCCCCGGCTGGCGGGGGCGCGGATGCCGACCCGGAGGAGGAAGAGGTGAGTGTGCTGGCGCCCCCGGGGCAGGACTCAGGCCGCGAAGACGGGACGCAGCGGCAGCACCTGCCCCGGGCCGGCCTGCGGGGGTCCGTTGCGCTCTCCGCAGCTTTCCGCATAAACTCGGGTTTAGGATTCCAGGTTTTCCTAGAAAAGGGAAGGCAGAGCCTCCCCGGCCTCCTTCCTGTCTCGTTCCGAGCAGGGCAAGCCGGCTGCCGGCGTGGCTCGTGCCCGATTTCTGAGGGTCCAAGCCCAGGCCCCTGAGGGGCCGGCTGGCCGTTGACGGTTTCCGCTGGTCCCCTGGCCGCCCCCAGGACAGTGGGAAGGGATCCTGGGTGTGCTGCCCGTTTCTGTCTGCCCTGCTACCCCTAGGTGGTCTCCGAGGCGGGGCCCGCAGAGCGTGGCCTGGGGAGAAAGCCGGACGCCGCCCCTGAAGCACTGGCCCCGAACGCCGGGGGCCCCGTACAGCAGGTAAGGCGCGGGGCCCGGTGCGAAGGCAGCGTGAGGTTGCTCGGGCACCGGAAGCGCCCCGGCCTGTGGCCTTGATCTCAGACCTTCCGAGTAGAAGGGGCGGGGAAGGATGTCAGGAGGCGTGGGCATTGAGGCCAGGCTGTGTGCTGTGTCCCCACCCGCCACTGCCCCGAGGCAGCGGCTGTGTTCGCACCTGCTCTCCTCGCCCCCTGGGCCCTGCCTCGCCTTCACACGCCTCTGTCCTCAGGTCTTGCCACAGAGACTGCAGGGAAGCCAGGCGCCTGGTCAGCCGGCCCGCGCCGCCCAGCCGTCAGATCACAGCTACGCCCTTTTGGACTTGGATGCCCTAAAAAAAAAACTCTTCCTGACTCTGAAGGAAAACGAGAAGCTCCGAAAACGCTTGAAGGCCCAGAGGCTGCTGATACAGAGGATGTCCAGCCGCCTCCGTGCCCACAGGGCGGGCCAGCCGGGACTCCAGGCCAGGCTGCGGCCAGAGCAGCAGAGCTGAGCCACGCGGCAGGAGGTGGGACAGTGGCTCTGGGGCGCTGGCCGTGGACCTTCCAGCCCTGCCGCTGACACGTGAAGGGCCGGTGAGGCGTGCCGGGCCAAGCCTGCGGTGAGGAGCCCAGGCCACCTCAGGGGAGGTTTAGTGGTGTCAGCCCCGGACAGGGCGGGACCATGAGCAAGACCAGCTTGGTCCTCCCGGAAGTGACAGCTGCCCTTTCAACAAAAGCTGGGCAGGGGTCTTCGGAATCACTGCATGGGGCGGCCTGAGCCAGGGTGGCGGAGGCGCCCCCGGTGGGGAGGAAGGGCACTTCCTGGAGGGGCAGCTGGGCCCAGACCCTCAGTCGCCTGGACGGCGGCGGCGGCGGCTCTGCGCGGCGTGCCTCCTTCCCCGGTCTGGTTTGGGCAGACGGCGTAATAAAGTGTCTTCCTGCACCACTGGTTTTCCTTCTTTCTTTGAAAACCAGTGTCTTTCTGTTTTTCGAGAGCTCGTGCTACACCGGTTTGCTTTCACGGGAGACCTGCATCAGTACCTGCCTTCACTAACCGAGAGAGAGCTGGAGGATTTTCACTTTTGGGAGAAAACGTGGAAAGCAGAAATGGCGATCAGTGTTCGTTCTGAGCGGGCACTGCGCGCCCCTTCCCCGGGAGCCGTGCTGGGCATCGAGCCGCCCAGCACCCAGCCGTCTGCGGGCCTCTGTGCTTCAGCTCGGTCGAGACGTGTCCTACGGGATCTGCAGAGGCTAGGAGGTGATTTCTTTTGGGGGGGCCTGGAAGTGCTCAAAAATGCTTCCATAGAAGTTAACAGAAGTTGCCTCTTCGCTTGATGCCATTTTGGCCTGTTCACAGGAGGGCTCCGTGTTCAGAACGGCGGGAAGAGACCCGAAGGTGCTAGCCGGAGGGTCTCTCTGTCCCGAACTTTGTGGCTGCTGCAGACTGACTTCCTGTTTCCTGTTGAAGAGCAGGCAGGGCAGGGCATGACCACCTTTGACTAGGAAAAAAGGCGACTTTAATAAAAACAAATCAAAACCAAACCAAACAACAAACAGGAAAACAAGAATCCTAAGTGGTCTCCTGACTCTGGATTCCTGTTTCTCAGGCAAATGTCGACTGTGTCGTAAAACTGAACCGTGGCTTCAAGTTCCGCCTCACGGTTACAGATGTAGTTAAAGGGCGCCTGGGTGGCTCAGTCGGTTAAGCATCCAACTCTTGATTTTGGCTCAGGTCGTGATCTCATGGTTTGTGGGATTCTCCCTCTTCCTCTCTCTCTGCCCCTTCCAGGTTCGCTCTTTCAAAATAAATAAACTTTTAAAAAATGTGGTTTATTTTTTAAATTTCTTTTTAATGTTTATTTTTGAGAGAATGAGTGAGTACAAGCAGGGAGGGGGGGGGAGAGAGAGAGAGAGAGAGAGAGAGAGAGAGGGAGGGAGGGAGGGAGGGAGGGAGAGGGAGACACATAACCCGAAGCACATTCCAGGCTCTGAGCCGTCAGCACAAAGCCCGACGCGGGGCTCAAACTCACGAACTGTGAGATACTGACCTGAGCCGAAGTCGGACTCTTAACCGACTGGGCCACCCAGGCGCCCCCCAGAAATGTGCTTTAAATAGCAATGAATAAAGAATGGAATGAGGCCTCGAGGAGGGGGGCACTTACTTTATTGTGCTCACCCCTAAAAATGAACACACGAGATGCATTAAAACACCATCCTGTTTTCAGGAAAGATTTATTACGGTAAGAGAGCGCCTCTGTACAGTCCGTTTCAAACAAAATGACGAGGATTGGTGCCCTGAAGAGCCACCTGCTGTGGAGGGAGCACAGGGCTGCGCCCCAGAGTCAGATACTTCACGCCACGTTTATTGCACGATTTACATTCAGAGCAGCAGCTCAGAGGAAACCTTTTTGAAATGGAGATGATTACAGAATTGGACAACCTGAATTGTTTTTTTTGAAAACTGGAGGAGAGGGGTATTAGCGATTACTCCGGTACCGACGCCGGGGAGCGAAGCCTGATTTCAGCAACAGCTGCAGGGGGCTGTCAGAGCCCCCGCCTGCCAGGGCCTCTGCTCAGTGGTGACTCGTGGTCACACACTGGGCTGTTGAGAAGCATCCTGGCTCCCCATTATTCTCCATCCACAGAGCGAACAGAGTGAGGAAGAGGCCTTGGGGGGCGGACACCGGAGTCCCCTGTGAGGAGGGAGGTGGACCAGAGGTGGTGTGGGAGCAGCAGCGCCACCTGGCGGCGGCAGGCGAGAGAGCAAGCGAGGCCTGCCGGAATTTCCCTGCTCTTGGGATTTGGCACGCAGCTGAGCCAGGGTCCTGGCCTGTACCTCCCCTCACCTCCCCATTCCTGCGCTTCTGTTGGGGGGCGGAGGGGAGAGGCAGGTCAGGCTGAGCTGTGGGGGGGTGAGCCGAGAAGGACGGCTTAGCTCGCATCTGCCTTTCTCCACAAGGACACGGGTGGCTCCTGGGAGGAAGTGACCTGTGACAGGGATGGGCCCTGGGACCGGGGGTTATACCGCTCTGTCCCAAGCCACCTGCCAGTGGAATGATTCGAGAAGTTCTGGGAAGGGGAAAAAAGACACTAATTTCCAAAACCATTCGTTCTCAGATAAAAAGCAGATTTATAAACCCACACAATCCTCTCCAGATTCACTGAATAATATTTCAGCAGGAAAAAGTGGTTTTTGGGAAGCTGACCGAACAGACGCTCACTTGTTCTGGAGGTTTCTCCTTGTGAGAACACCTTCCTTCTTTTCCATTTTGTTTTCCATGCTCAGTGTGGATTTTGGGAAAAGTAGTTCGCAGTCCTATGTGTGAGGCAGGACGCTCCAGAAATGCCTCAAGACAGGCCGAGAGCTGCCGGGCGGCTGCAGTCAGCACTCGGGCTCGGGAACCGGGGTGGGGTGGGGTGGGGGTGGGGGGCGGCCCAGGGCCCTTCCCTCCAGGGACATGATCCTTGGGAAAACAGCCACAGGCCGTGCTGCGGCTCTGGTCCAGGTGGGGCTGCCTCAGTCCTACCTACAGCACCCATGAGAGCGGGGTGTCTGTGTGTCCCTCCACATAATCGGTACGGTACCACCTTCTATAGGAGTAACAGAAAATAAACACATCTGATGTCTGGGGTTTTTCCCTGCTTCCGAATTTGTAGACTCCCGGGAAGAGATTTTTTGCAGCCTCTTGGAAATCGGGATGCGTGAGCAGCTTATCCGTCTGTATCAATCCTGTGAGCTGGAAAAGACAAACTGTGTGTAGCGAAAGGCAACTGTTTCCACGCCCTCCTTCCACGTCGGGGGCTCGGCCAGCGGCTGACCAGAGGCTGCCCGGCCTACGGTGAGCTGAGCAGCGTGCCAGCTGCCGAGAACCAACCGGTTCTGGAGCACAGGAGCGGCGGGGCGTACTTCCTGCCCAGCCACCCGCGCTGCAGTTTCTGAGCAAAGAGCTCACCCGGATCCCACCGGGGAAGGGCCGCCACCCCTCCGCGGGGCACCCCGTCCTGGGCCAGAGCAAGTCACTTTCTCCCAGGCAGACAACAGAGGCAAGGTGGCGGTCCCCCTGCCTCGGATGTCCCGGTCCCCATCGGTGGCCGAGGGCCTCTCCCTGGCCCGCGCACAGACAGGGCGGGCGCCCGCCAAGGCGCAGCTACTCACACTGCTTTGGTATCCTGAGCGCTTCGCTGTCCGGCGCCATCACCTGGTGCAGCACGCCGCGGAACTGGTAGAGCACTTTCAGGTTCTTCTCCTCGCCGACACACGGGTCGTAGAACCCGGGCAGCCCGGCCTGCAACAGACACGTTCTTGCTCCAGCCGACTCGAGACAGTCGTTTAAAACCCAGCGCCGCGGCTGTCCGCGGCCACCTGAAGGTTCGGCGTGGACGGGCCTGGACTTTCCCTCGGGAGTCACCCACACAAGCGGCGAACGTCGGTGCTCGAGGATGTCACAGCTGCCTACGTGGTCCTAGACTTCTCTTTCGACACGGACCCCTTCTCCTACCCTAGACCGACCGCGGGGCCGGAGCGAATTTGCATTTTGATTCACCTATACCATCCCTGCCCAGGCTCCAGGGTGAGCCTCAAACGTGCTACAGGAGATCGCGAGCTTTCTGGAAAAAGGCAAGGAATAAGCAGCATGTAAGCCCCATGAAGGCAGGATGTAGGTTTTGTTTGCTGCTCTACCTGGCACATAGTAGGTGCTCAATAAACACTAATAAACACCTGCGTTAACGAACGGAGGAATTAGCCCCCGGGTAAATAGAACCTGGGTGTGGCCGCGTCCCCCACAGCAAGTGGCAGCAGCACGAGGGATCCCGCTGGATGTGATGGCCACTGCGAGGCGCCACGCTGTCCCGCTCCCCAAAGGCCTTTCCTGACCGAGTCCTGTGGGCGTGCGCGGTACCTTGGAGGCCTCCGTGAGGATGAGCTTCGAGTCCTTCACCAGGCACTGCAGGGGCACCGTCACGTCAATCACCTTTACCTTCTCGCTCTTCTTGCTCCTGTCGTTGACGAACTTGCCGTACCAGGCGTTGACGATGATGAGCCCTGCGGGGGGGCTCGGTCTGAGCAGAGGCCGGTCTCGGCCGGGCGCCCCTCGCGCAGCCGGACCACAGGAGCGGGGTGCTCCTTTGAGACCCCCGCCCCCGACCCTGCCCAGAGCGGCCGTCCTTCTCACCCATTCTGGACTCTTCCGCCTCAATGATTCTTCGGACAGATTCCTGCATCAACCGAACCTGCAGAGAACAAGGATCGCCACTCTCAGAGCGCTCCGGGCCTCGCCTCTCTGTTCAGAGCTCCAGCCCCGTGCCTGGGTGCACTCCAGCCCCTCTGTTCACGAAGAACCCCAAGGTACCCCTGCGCTTATGCTGGGAATCTCTGGGACCTCACGGAAAAACAACTCACGCACAGGGAAGAAAAGGAAGACAGTATTTTCCAGTTATTATGAAACCTGGTTAGGCCTTTTCACGGTGACCGCATCTAACCTGTAGGACAGGGACTGAGGTTCCCGGCAGCGTGTCCCACGGGCAATACAGAGACTACAATGACCAGGGAAGTCGTTGCCCCCGAGGCCCACACGCAGAAGGTGAGGCGATCCCGGAGCCCGGGTCTCAGGCACACGTGTGGGCCGGCCAAGCGAGCAGGGCCCGCAGCGCGGTCCGCCCTGTGCGGCAGCCCGGCAGCATCGGAGGCCCCTGGAGCAGGGGGACTTCCGGGGCCGTGTCTCGGGGGCACTTACGGCAGCTTCCGCCTCTTGCTTCTTCTGCAGAATGTCGGTGGCTGTGCTCTCCCTTTGCTTTTCCAACTCCCTCGAGTGAGAAAAGCACAAGGCACATGTTAGCGCTGAGGGAGGCAGCAGGCCCCGCGCTGGCCCCGCGCCCAGCAGACGGTCGGTCTTCCCGCACGCCGCGTTCTGGAGCTTTAGAAAATATTTCCAAGACGATCTCCAGCAAATCTGTTCATGTCAGGCCTCTGCGCCTTCCCTGTCTCTTGTCCCTGGACGGCTCTCCCTGCCCTCCTCGCCAGAGCGCACCGGAAGCCCGCTGCTGTGCGAAGGAGCCCCAACCGGTGAGATCTCGGCAAAGTGAGAGGTCGGAGGAGACGTGGGGACACGGGGGTGCCACCCTCGGGATTTGGTAGGGACAAACTTACTGCTTTGGATACAAAATACACTTTTCTTACGCAGCAAAGCGCAGGGACTCGGGGTAGCGTATGCTTGTCCCCTCAGAAGACTTGACCCCGCACCCTCTTTGCTCTAAGCCTCGAGCCTCCTGGGCAATCGCGGCCTTGAACTCCAGTGAACTCAAACGCTAGAGGGGCCCCACAGAGAAGCTCTGAGCTCGATGACTTACTACCTCAGACCGTTGTAAGTAACGAGTCAGACTGGCTGTGATGCCCCGACGGGTTATCTACAAGCAACTACAACACAAACCAACGTTTCTAGAACCCCCAAACTCTGGAAAATGTGTGCCTGTATGTAGGAACTCATACCCACTCCTCCTGAACTCGGTGCCACAAAAAGTAATGGCTGAGATGAGGACTGGGGACTTTGTCTCCGTGGCGGGGGGTGTCCAGTCTGCACGATTTTGGGAACAGCAGGAGGATGAGTGGAGGGCCCGCAGCAGCGGTCCCGCCGTGAGAACAGGCAGCACTGAGCACTCACTAGGGACCGGACTTCACACGCGGTAATTTACTTTTCCCAACGACCCTCTGAGGAGGTTCTATATTATCGTCTCCGTCCTAAGGACAGGGAAACTGGAGCAGAGAGCTGTTTTCGGACGTCCCCGTGACACGTTCTGAACTCACTTCTCTTTCTGAGCCCTGAGGTACGGCTTGATGACCAGGCGGTGAAGAGCAAAGTAGACCACGAGCGGCCCCACGGTGGCGTAGAACACGGCGCTGGGAAGGAGCTGGTCCGTCAAGTGAATCGGGAAGAAGTAGGTCTGACTGGCCCTGTTTAACCTGAGAACGAACACGACACAGAACACCCAGGGTGAGTCCCGTTTCCAGGGAGGGGAAACGGAGGTCGCAGCTGCGGGAAGAGACCCACGGAACGCCAGTTACAAGGAACCCAGAGTCCACTGGTTTCACGAACTACCCGCTTTCTGGTCCCGACTCCACGGTGCGGCTGCTGGGTTTGAGGTCTGTGACGGGAGAAAGGTCACAGTACCTGCCAAGCTCAAGGGCAAAGCAACAGCGACCGCTTGGCCGGAGTGAAGGTGGCCTGGGAAGACGGGAGCGGGCACCCCCAGGACTCCTGGAGACAGAGCCGTCTCAGCCCTCAATTGATCGAGGCGAGAGAAGTGCGTGAAGATTTGCGAAGGTGGCAGGTTAAGGAGCTTCTGCGTCCAGGAAGGGCCAAGTAGCTTCTACGGGAGCCGTCGCCCCACAGCTAACCCCTGGAACTCTGACCACGAACGACGCCGCCTCGGGGCAGAGGGCGGCGGGGACACAGGACGCTGAGAGGCTAGAGCTAGAGCGCGAAGGGCACTGGGAAGGTTCCGGTTTCCGGGAACAGCGTTTCGCCTGCGGGCAAGTCTCAGCAGCTGCCGGGCGGCTGGGGAACACGGGGAAGAACTCTGCGGTTCCGGGAGACGGAAGACCCCGAGCTCACAGTGTGAGGCGACCACAGCAGCCGGGGAGAGGGGCCCCCGACAGGGGGAATCAGAGACGGGGAACCCCAAATTCTTTGTATCAATGTGGCACAAACCCCCGGCCGGTCCCTGGTCTACCCGTGGCCGTAGCTGCTGGTGAAATAATTGTGCTGGCCTAGCTGCTGCCACACAGGTCAGTCCTAGTTTGCAGTCTGACTTCAGCCAAATTAATTACCTTAAAAAGGAAAAATTAACACTTTTTTCAGAATCGTAACGGACTACAGCGTCTCTACAATGTACTGTTCACAACACCCACAGTATAATCCAAGCCACTCTCTACATCTAGATACCCGGCACGAGAGAGAGATGATGAACCGAGACCAAACTCTCAGGACCCACATGCTGGAACTAACGGATAAGGATTTTAATGTTTTTAATGTTTATTTATTTTTGAGAGGCAGAGTGCAAGCGGGGAGGGGCAGAGAGAGAGAGAGAAAGAGAGAGGGAGACACAGAATCCAAAGCAGGCTGAGCTGTCGGCACAGAACCTGATGTGGGGCTCGAACCCATGAACCGTGAGATCACGATCTGAGCCGAAGTTGGACGCTTAACCGACTGAGCCGCCCGGGCGCCCCTGGATAAGGATTTCAGAGCAGCTTCTTTATGCTCAGAGACAATATTCACTGCACGGCTTGGACAGCAGACTGGAGATGACAGCAGTCCGTGAACTTGTGGACAGATTAGTAGAAATTATCCAAAACAAAGAACAAAGAGAAAAAAACCTGAAGACAAATGGGCAGAGCCTCAGAAACCTGCGGGACAACACTCAAGAGGTTCGGAGTGTAAGTAATTAGGGTCCCAGAAAGAGAATGGAGCGGGAATAAATATTTGAAGAATTAATGGCCTAAAAGTTCCAAATTTTACGTAGGAATAAATTTACAGATGCAAGAGGTTTAGCAAACCCCAAGCCACATAAATAGAGCAAAAACCATGTAGGTACATTTTAGGTGTGGACTGTTGAAAAACAAAAAATGAAAGAACAAAACAGAACAAAAAGTTGACTAGCCAGGAAAAAAAAAAAAAGCCCCATCGCAGGCAGGGGGCTAAGGGTTCGGATGACCGCTGACGTGTCGTCAGAAAGCACGGAGGTCAGAAGCCAGCAGAGTAGCATCCTCGGAGCGCTGCAAGAACAGATCCGTTGCCCTGAAGCGACTCCAGAATGGACAAAAACACTCGAAGGGAAAAAAGAGACCAGACCACCTGATAATAAAAGACAAAAGATTTGAATGAAAGCTTCACTAAAAAAAAGGGACGGAGGGCAAACCAGCACCTGGAGATGCCGGGTGTCGCGGAGGTGGACGTCAGGGAGACGCGCATCGGAGCCGCAGCGGGACGGGCTCACGCACCCGCTGCGGCGGCCGGGGCGAGCGGGACGAGCGGCCGAGAGTGCTCTCTCACGGCCGCTGCTGGGGAAGTAACACGAAGAAGCCGCCACCCGGAAAGCAGCTCTGTGCCTTCTTATCAGGGGGAACCCACGCCCGCCATGCGGCTCAACGGGTCTGCTCCGAGGCGCTCGCCTGAGAGAAATGGAACCTTCTGTCCACGCAAAACCTGTACGTGAAGGTCTACTGGCTTTATTTGTAGTTGGTAAAAACTGGAAACAAATGAAATATATTTATTTAAAAAAAACCCAAACTTTTTAAAAATGTTTATTTATAGTTGAGAGAGAGTGTGAGCGGGGGAGGGGCAGAAAGAGAGGGAGGCACAGAATCAGAAGCAGGCTCCAGGCTCTGAGCTGTTAGCACAGAGCCCGACGCGGGGCTCGAACTCACAGACTGTGAGATCATGACCTGAGCTGAAGTCGGACACTTAACTGACTGAGCCCCCGGGGGCCCCCAAATGAAGTATCTTGAAACTGGCACGCAGATGAACTGTGGTACATCAACAATGTCATGCCAAACAGCGAGAAAACAAGGACACGCTACCGCCGGACGCGACAGTCAGGGCAGGGGCGCCTGGGGGCTCAGTCGGTTGAGTGTCCAACTTCAGCTCAGATCATGATCTCACGGTTCATGAGTTCGAGCCCCACGTCGGGCTCTGTGCTGACGGTGAGGAGCCTGCTTGGGATTTATTTCTCTCTCTCTCTTTCAAAAAATAAACATTAAAAAAACAGACGTTCATTAAAAAAACAGTAAGAACAATCTCAAAAGTACTACACTCACAGAAGAAGCGCAAAAGGCTTCACACTGTGATTCTGATTACATGACATTTTGAAAAAGGCAAAAATACAGGGAGTGGAAAGAGAGCGGCGGTTGCCTGGGCCTGGGAGACCACACAAAGGCCACGAGGGAATCTTTGGACACGACGGAAACGTTCTAGGTCTCGACCGTGACGGTAGTTTCAAAGATCACTGCTAGAAATAAAATACGCGAAGCCAAAACTGATCAAGGAAGGAACCGAGGCTCCCACACTCGTAGCCGGAGATTTTAACACTACTTTCTCAGCAGCCGACAGAAATCTGCGCAAACCAGTGGAGTCCTAGACTTGTGATTTCTGGTGAACGCTGTCAACCCCCGCGGCCTATGGTGTTTACAGAACACCGCACCCAACAACAGAATACACATTGTTTTCGAGTGTACATGATCACCAAGGTCAATTACATGGTGGGGCATGAACAAGTCTCAATGTATTTAATAAGACTGGAACCATACAGAATGTTCTCTGACCAAAATAAAATTAAACTGAAATCACTAATCAGATACACAGAAAAACCCAAATATTTAGACATTAAGCAATACATTTCTAAAAGTGAAATGAGAAAACAGTTTGAACTGAGTGATAATGACACAACATATCCACATTTGTGGAATGGAGTCGAGCAGCGTGTAAAGCCTTCAAAGTTTACACTAGAAAAGAAGGAGGATCTCGTATTAGTAACGCAAGGCTGGGCTTTAAAAAGCTTGAAAAAGCAGCAATGTGAAACCAAAATATGTACAAAGAAGAATAAAGAACAAAGAATAAAGAAACAGAAAACAAATAAACAATAGAGGATAGTAACAAAGCCAAAGTTGGTTCTTTGAAAGCTAAGTATCCCAGTCAGACTGGTTAAGAAAAAGGAAGAAAGAACGCAAATTACCAACGTGAGAAATGAAGACAGAGATCGCTTACAGAGAGCTATAGACGTTAAAAGGATAAGGTCGTATTATGAGCAACTTCACGCTAACAAATCAGGCAGCTGAAATGGACAAATTCTGAAAAACACAGTGACAAAGCTGACATAACAGGAAAGAGAAAACTGGAAAAGCCCTGGATTTATTACAGATACTGACTCCATCCTCAGAACCTTCCTACAAAGAACCTTCAGTCTCAGCTGATTCCACTAGTGAATTCTAGGAAACCTAAGGAATAAATCATTCTTACACAAATCCTCCCGGAAAACAGAAGAAGAAGGAACACTTCCTGACTCATTTTATTAGGCTGCTATAACTCATCCTAAAACCTGAGAAACACATAACAGAAAAAGAAAATTACAATCAGTGTCCCTTAACACAGATACACGGGCTCCTGGGCGGCTCAGTCAGTTAAATGTTCGACTTCGGCTCAGGTCGTGATCTTGTGAGTTTGAGCTTCGCATCAGGCTCTGTGCTGACAGCTCGGAGCCTGGGGCCTGCTTTGGATTCTGTGTCTCCCTCTCCCTCTCTGCCCCTCCCCCTCTCGAGCTGTCTCAAAAATAAACAACATTAAAAAAAACATAAAAAAACATAGATACAAAAATGCTTATTAAGATATTAGTAAACCAAATCAAGCAATATATAAAAAGTATTATATCATGATCACTATGGTCAAATGGAATTTCCCTCAGGAAGATAAGGCTGGTTTAACATCCACGAGTTATTGCCAAATAAACAGGAGAAGAGTCAGCAAAGTCAGATCATGTGTCGTCGCTGAACTCTGGGGCCTCCTGGACAACTTCGGTTTATACAGCAATACGATCCGGACCATCCAGCCTGCTGACACGGGGAGCTCGGCTGGAAGGAAAGGAAACGTTTCTTCCCAGGAGGCAGAGCGGCACTCTCGGGATGAGGACTCGGTTCAGATTATGTCATGTAGCATCTGCATGGGGAAGTGTTTAAAAACAGAAACTGATCAGAGAACTGTGTCTCGTTAGTGGTCCCGATTTGGGAACGAAAAGGATTAGAACGCAGAAAATCGGTCGGCTCTCTGTGTGCTCTCTACGGAGTCCCAGGGGTCCTCAGATCACTGACAGCAGAGGCCCCACGCGGCCTGGATACTGGTGACCTGCTGGGGCTCTCCTCTCCCACACTGCGATGGGGTATGATCTGCTCCCTGTCTGTCTGTCTCTCTCTCTCTCTCGCAGAGCTTCTCTCGAGTGCCAGGCTGTGTTCTAGGCTCTAGGAGTGCTGTACAGAACACAACAGACAAAGGTCAAGACTTTGGACATGGGCCGCGGAGGTGGACGGATGACCAGAGGGAGAAGGTGCAGTGGACGGTGGACAGAGTTACACAGAAAAGGCCTGCCTGGGGTAAAGGGAGGGTACTGCTCTTGCAGGGAGAGGAGGGGAGGTTTTGGCAATTAGGTGACCTCTGGGCAGAGCCCCAAGGGAATTGACTCAAAGGAACCAGCCGTGCTGGCATCTGGGGACCAAAGAAGAGCAAATGTACAGTCTGGGTGGCAGGAGTGGGCCGCGTGGGGGCCGGGCTGGCTGGAGTGGAGAAGGGGCAGACGGGAGAGGAGTCAGCAGGAAGGGAGGCCTGATCGCAGAGGGACCTGAAGGACTCTAGCTTTTGCCAGGGACTGAGGGAGCCGCTGAGGGTTTAAGCAGCTAGCGACAAACACTGACTTGCATGCTCTGCCCGTGTGGAGAGCAGGGCCACCTGGGTTGAAGGACACAGGCCAGGAGGACAGTGCGGTAACGCAGACACAAGACAGCGCGAGCAGAGAGCGTGTGAGGAACGGTCCCACTCAGGAGATGCTTCCCAAGGACAGCCCGCATGGTTTTGAGATACGGGAACTTTGGAGTGTGGGAAAAAGAGCGACCAAGGCCAACCCCAGGTTTTGCACGGAACAACTCGAAGGCTGGGCGCTCACGGCTGGCTCAGGGAGGCCCCGGGCAGAGCAGGTCTGGAAGCCTCGGGAGTGGACAGGACGTCTGAGATGCCGGCAGAGATGCCAGCAGGGGTTTGGGATACGGGGGCTGCACTGGGGGGGGGTGGGGCCGGCCGCAGCTGCCAGCGAGAGCGCTGTCCGTGCAGGAAGGTATGCGGACACCCGGGGAACGCGTCTACACAGACTGGACTGGGTCCCGCCCTGCTGCCGCCACTCAGAAGCAGCCGGCCAGTCGGGTAACAGGTGGCACGGAGAGGCTGGGCAGCAGGACCGCCCCTGCCGCAGCGGCGAAGGGTGTGGGCGGACGGCAGCGATCTGGCGCCCACTGACGGCAACGCTGTCCGAGGCACACGTGTGAACTGTCGTGAGTGGGAGGGTGAGGCCCAGCACCGGGCTGCCAGGGGAGGGAGAGCTGCAGGCGGGCCACAGAGCACGGGAAGGTCCCTGACCACAGACTCAGACCCTAAGCGACTCCTTGACATTTGCTCACCTGCCTAAGCCAGAAGCAACTGTATCTTTAAGAACGTAATTAAAAAGCAAAGTCTCTTTCATCCTTAATGTGGGTGATGCCCAGATGAGTTCCGGGTTGCCAGATAAGCCTGGGCCAGAAAGATCCAGTTCCACTTACTTGACTTTGAGAGACACGCCCTGAGGGACTCCCACGCTGACAGCTGCGCCCAGGACGCTGTGCCTGGAGATTTTCCTCTCGGCTCCGTACTCCACCACCGTCCCAAAGAAGCCGGCCCTGCAGGGAGCGTGCGGCCTGAGCAAGTCAGGCCCCTCGAGGCCGCCCCCCAGCCTCTGGCCCTCCCCGCCCCCGCCCGGAGGGGATCATGGATGACACCCGGGGGCACAGGTCTTCCACCAGCTGGAGTTCCTCAGGGCGGGGCGCGAGGGGTGGCATGTCCGGCTCTGCAGTTCGGAAGCCCCGGACATCGGGCAGCGGGCCTGCTTCGGGTCGGCCAGGCCGGGACTCACTTCAGGGAGCCTTTCACGCGAGTCTGATCATCATCCTGGAATTTGTGCTGATAGCTGATCAGTGCAAAGGAGTGAGGGATTCCAAGCTGGGGACACAGGGAGAGAGGGCGGGGCTAGTGGCCGAGACCCTGCGGGAAGGGGGTATAGAGCGCGCACGGGCTGGCGAGCTCCCTTCCTGGGCAGGCCTCTCAGGCCGGGGCCGCGGTCTGTGCGTGATTTACTAGGGCCCGAGATGTAAAAACGGGGAGAGTTCACATAAAAACCCAGCTTCCTGACTTCTCACGGAAAGAAAACACTCCGTGACAAGGAGCCTGCGTTCCTACACAGCGGCAGGTGGTGAGGGCTGAAGCGCAGATGCCGCTGGAGGTTCGGGGGGGGGAGGGGGTGTGTGTGTGTCTCTGACGCCCTGTGCCCCTGCCCGCCACAGCGGCATCTGAGTGCACCACTCTGCTCTGGGCGTCACTTCTCAACCCGTGCTCTCTCCCACCCCGATTCTGTGGGCTCCTCCTGCGAGAAGGTGTGAAAGGGCATTTGGCTTTAGGGGAACCGGGGCGCAGCTGCCCTGGAAGCCTGCGAATAGCGGCATTTCAACACTCCTGGAGTGCGTGAGCCAAACCTGCCCCGCGGCGCCCCCAGGGGGCTCGGATCTGGGCGGGGTGACGAGGGTGAGGGACTTAAGGGACACACGAGGCGGCGGCTCCGTCCTCACCTGCAGGGCCACCGTGAAGTGGCTGGTTTTGGTGTCCCGGACGATGCTAGTGTTCATGGCTGACTGGATGCCCCACCGCCACTGCAGGTAGCCCACGGTGTTCTTGTCCAGGTTCCGGGCCAGCACGGTGGTCAGGCCAGGCCGGATCCCACGGGACGAAAACTGCAGAGCACAGTTGGTCGTCACAAAGCTGGGGGGGGACACACAGATAGAAAGGGTCCTGGATGACACCTGGTTCTCAGCTGCTCTCGGCCCCTTCCACTCTGCCAGGCTAAGGCCCTGCTCACCCTGCGTCCCGTTAATCCCCGCGCCAGCGCCCCACGAAGAAAACAGGACCCTGCGCCTGTCCTTGAGAGGGAGCGAGCAGGTGCCTTGGTGCCATCTTCCTAGGAACCCTCCCTGCTGCTGCGCACTGCCCGCCCCGTGCTATTCTGACTGTAACTACAGCCAAAGAGGCACCTGAATGTCTGTGTTCTGAAAACCAGGGGGTCTAATCCGACTGCAACCTAGAATCACGTCAGGGCGGGAGCAGGGGAAGGGAGTGCGGGGCGGGTGGGGTGGGCGGGTCCCACAGTCGGCTGCACACCGGAATCTCCCGCTAATCTAAAAAATACTGATGGTCGGCTCCCACGCCCGGCATTCTGATTTACACGCCTGGAGCATTTAGAGCTTGCCAGGCGATTCTACTGTGCAGCAGAGTTGGAGGACCTCTTACCCAGAGACCACCCCAGACCACTGAAGTCAGAGTTTTGGGGTAGGGGACCAGGCATCGGTATATTTTTTCCAGGACTGCCCACAGGACTCCTGGTGTCTACCCATGACGGTGCACTCGAGAAGCCAGTACAGGAAACGACTCGCCCCGAAAGGCCTCGGAAGCTGGTTTCCGAAGGAGTCAGCCCCATCTTCTGGTTAAAAAAGGGTATTTCATTTCACCGACAGAGGAATTCACACTTTACCGGCCGGCCTTCTCAGTAAACAGCCTGGTATCTACCAGATTGCCAAAGTCTCGTTTCTTTTTGTCTCTTTCCCAAGCTTGCAAGGCATCACTGTTGCCATTAAGTAACAATAAACGTGATAGCTAGCTCTGATCGTAGTGTTGTCGCAAACTCGGTAGCTCCTCACGCCCAAATGAATTAAGAATCTACTCCTCCTCTCCACAGGGCCCCTGACCCGAACTTTCCCTCACTAATCTCAAGTCACACCAGGTGACAGCTGCGGTATTCTGCTTCAGCCACGGTGGGGTCAGGGGAGGCAGGCAGGGAGGAGGGAGACTAAAGCCATCCTAGAAGTCTAAGACGGACGGTGGCATTTAAAAGAATCAAACTGTGAAGACTGAGATCCCTGTTTAATTAAAGTAATAAAATAGAGGGGCGCCTGGGTGGCTCAGTCGGTTAAGCATCCGACTTCGGCTCAGGTCATGATCTCACGGTTCGTGAGTTCAAGCCCCACATCGGGCTCTGTGCTGACAGCTCACAGCCTGGAGCCTGTTTCGGATTCTGTGTCTCCCTCTCTCTCTGCCCCTCCCCTGCTCATGCTCTGTGTGTCTCTCCCTCAAAAGTAAAATAAACATTAAAAAAAAAAAGTAATAAGATTTAGTATTTTTATCCATCATGTCCTACAGAGAGAGACCAATTCAGGAGAGAGATCGGCAAGGCAGGTGGGCAGGCACACACCAGGAGACAGAGAACACTCCACGGGCTGGCTGCCTATTTGGGGCTGATTCTATACCCCAAACCAACCTTCTGATCGCTAGTTTGGACCCGCAAACCGCCTGACCCTAGGATCAGGGCCCCTTGCAGACACTGTCCATCAATACCTGCCATCCTTGTCTACACATCTGCATTCTCAAGTCTCATGAACTACTGGGCACTATGACAAAATTCACTTTCCAAACCCGTAAAGGCAGGTGACGGGCCAGCCTTAGCCCCCCTCCCTGGCGACCACTCGCTTTGACACTCAGCCAGAATGAGATGGCCAACAGGTTCCCCTCAGTGAAGTGTCTCCTTAATGCGTCTGGTGACCTGAGTGTGTGATCCAAGTACAGATTCCTAGGCCTCTCGGGAGGACACGACCGGTGTGAAGGGTGGGGGCGGGAATCTGTGCTCTCGGTGGGCATCGGGGGGGACGGATTTGTGCAGACAAGGTTAGAACGGGCAGGACGGGTCTCCCGCGGAACCTGGCGGGCGTGCGGATACATGTCCAACTGCAAGCGAGAGCCTTTCTGTTCAAACACAGACTCCGCCTCAGGGTTCCTTTGAGGGTTCTGTCCCCCAGAGGAAAGGGGTTCGATTTCGCCTCCCCCCAATTCTCTCGGAGCTCACACGGGTGGGAAATACGGACACCTCGGTGGTTCCAGGAGGGCGGGGACGTGCAGTTCTGGGAGCGGGCCTTCACGTGCCAGCATAGCTCGCCGACTGCCAGGCAGCGTCACAAGTGCCTCGGTGTTTTGTTTTGAGAGAGTGACAGAGGGTGCGTGCGAGTCAGGGGAGGGACAGAGAGAGGGAGAAAGAGAGATCTTAAGCGAGCTCCACACTCAGCGTGGAGCCCGATGAGGGGCTTGGTCTTATGACCCCGAGACCATGACCTGAGCCGAAATCAAGAGTCAGACGCAAAACCAACTGAACCATCCAGACGCCCCCTCGCTGTTTAACGAAGACCCTTCTCGGGACTTGAAACGTTCTCAGGACAAAGAAATGACCCCCGCAAGTTCATGAACACGGCAGGCCGCCCACCCCCTTCCCCGTGAAGGTGCTTCCCCTCCAGCCTCGCTCTCCTGGTCCTCAGCGCCCCCGGCGAGCAGGCGGGAGCCTCATCCCCACAAAGGAGAGACTGCGGAGCGCAGAGCAGAAGCCCGGCCCCGGGCGGGCGCGAGCGGGAGACCTCCCCTCCCCGCGCCTGGCCACCCGGAGCTCTCTGCAACGTGCGTCCTGTCTGGGCTCTGCCCCTGGTGACCTTGTAGGACAGAAAAGGAGGTCCGCGTGGCCGTGGCAAACAGACCACGCTGGCCCCGGTCTCCTAAGTCCGCAAGGACCGACCGGGAGGGTTTCTCCCCTTGTATTTACCATCTCGGTGTGAGATTACGGAAGAGCTTCAGGCCAAACAACGGTCCCTGCAGGTCCCCTGCTCCAAACTCTAACTGTTCGAAAGAGAAAAAGAGAAGGCGTTAGTGTTTTCTCTCACAGCAGCAGCCCAGGCGTGCCGCTGGCCCGTGCCAGGGCTCTAAGAGTAGGAGCTGGGAGATTCTCAGCGCCTGTGCCTGACCTTTGCCAACGGAGGACTGTTTCCACAGACCCGAAGGAGGCATGTGTCAGAAAGGAGCCCCTCTAAAGAAAACACCGCAGCCCTCCGATGGTTGCACGGGGAGAAGGGCTCCCTGTGGCCCTCGAGCCATCTGCACAGCCGCCCGCTGCAGTCGGGTGCGGCCCCCACCCCTCGAGTTCCCGGTCTGCTGGGCTTCGTGGCCCAAGGGTCTCCCAGGTGGCTGGAGACGGTCCTCAGGCGTCTGGAGCTACGTCATCAGTGGTCCCTCACTCAGCCCTGGAGGCCCAGCCGGTTCTGGCTGCCTCATTCACTAGTCTGGGTGACTTTCGGGGCAACTCCTCAATGTTAATTTGAGGCAGCTCAGTGTGCTCAGCAAAGCTGGCTGGGACCGGACCTGACACGGCACCGGCCTCTGAACTGGGCGGGGCCGGGAGAGCCTCCGGGCTTCTGCCGGAAGGGAGCGAAGATGCCGAGTTTCTCGAGGCCGGATTTCTGTAAGGCGGCATCTCACGGGACGCTGCTCTGTCCCACCTCTGAACTGTCCAGCAGACAGAGGACTCCTCCTCAGGCACGAGACAGATTTTTCTCTTGGGGACAGTCAACTCCTGCGAGCCTGACATCCGCCCTTTTATACAATGGTGAGGCCGACCTAGGTCTGCTCGCGGACTGGCTTTACCGTGTCCGTGTCCATACACAAGACTCTGCAGCGGACACGGTCCCGCCAGGCGACAGTCTTACCTCTCCCCATCCCTTCGCGGAAGTGACTCGTCTAAGCGCGAAGTTAATGGAACCCCCTCCGTTTCCATTCTGGGTTGAGAGGCTTCCGGAGAGGATGGCTGTGTCTGTAGCTGTCAAGGGCGCCTAGAAAACGATATTTGCTGGGAGTGAACAAATAAAGCACCAGGAAGCACCAGGACGGCAGCCTGAGGCGCACACCGCCCGTGCCCGGCCGAAGGTGCAGGCGACCCGCGGCTCCAGGGTGCAGGGGTGCACCGTACGACCTCAGCCGGTTCATCCCTCTCCCACTCTGCCATCTGAACCGCATGTGGCCACCCAGGTAATGTTCTGCAAAAGCGTTAATGGGCAAACTTGAAAAAACCCGGAGGAAAGACGGGGATGCGCCCTCGTTCTCCATATACCGATGGCAGCAGACTGCCAGTGACCGCCTCACGTGTCTTTCCGCCCGCCGTGGGGGGTCTGCGCCTCTCCAGGTCCTGCTCGCCCCCAGCCCCACGGAAGGGACTGAGCCCACGGCCCTAGGAGCCCTGGACACCCCGCCGGAAGGGCCAGTTTCCCGGTCAGGACTGCACGTGACGCACTTGAGAATAAACAGAGGAGCTGAGGAGGCAGAGACCCACTGTTACCCTCAGCAGACCGGCCAGCCAGTGCCACACCCAAACCGTGGGCAGAAAGATGACATCTGAGTGACCCTGGGTTTAGCGGAACGTTGTGTTTTCTGCACACAATAGAGCGTGCCTTAAAACTAAGACTGGTTTTTGGCATCTCCCAGGGAGGCCTGCTTTCCCACCCCAAATCATGCTGACCTTGGCCCCTACTTCTCCCAGATCGCTTGCACTTCTGCTGCCGGGGGAGCCCTACGACCTTGGAAGCTAAGCGCCCCCTGGCGCTCATGCTGTTAACACGTCAGCAAAGCAGTAACAAACTAGGTTGTGCCTGGAACTCTTTCTTTTTTTTTTAAGTGGCTAATTACATCCTTTCATAAATAAAGATGAGAAAAACCACAGCTGCGTGGTGCGCTGCGCCTCGTTACCCCGAGCCTCACTGCACGCAGCGGGGTGGGGGGGGCGTTTGGGCTCACCTCAATGGACTGGGAGATGTGCATCTTGTTAATTTCAATCTGCGGAAAGCCACTTCCGGACACATCTTCGTACTCTTCCTCGTAGCGATCGAAAAGGTCGGTGGCATCGATGCCAACGCTGATGGTCCCCTGGGGCAGAAAAACAAGCCGTCAGCAGCAGGAGTGGTGTTTGCGGAACGAAAGACAATCTACGCTTTGGCAGCCAGTGGTTCACGGAGTGTGGGCAGGACTCCGCTAGGACGCCCGCGGAGCGTGAATGTCACAGTTCAAACCAACCCGCCGCGGAGCTCCGCCAACCGCGAGGGTCAGAAAACCAGTCGCGTGTGCAGGCGAACGACACGCCAAAGACAGAGTGAGGGAAAGGAAAAAGATCTACACGATTCGATCTTTAGAGCCCAAACAGGACCCGCTTCACGGCTCTAATTCCAGACCATCTCTGGATTTAACCTGTGAATGCAGAAACCGCCCGGACACAAGCCGCGTGGACTAAACACGATCCTGTTTGATTCTAAACACTCTTATATCATGAAAGGACCTCTAAACTCTTTAAAACGTAAAAATAATTTCAAAGATAGGGTGCCTGTGGGGCTCAGTCGGTTAAACGTCCGACTCTTGGTTTTGGCTCAGGTCGTATCTCACAGTTTGGGAGTTCGAGCCCCATGTTGGGCCCCGAGCTGACAGCACAGAGCCTGCTTAGGATGCTCTCTCTGAAAATAAATTAACTTAAAAAAAATGCATACAAAATCAGTTGTGAACAAACAGGTGATTGAAAGCTCTTCGACATTCTAAATAAAGTTTGTTGTTGTTTTTTTAAGCTAGAGTGTGTGAACAGGGGAGGGGCAGAGGAAGGGAGAGAGAGAAAGAGAACCCCGAGCAGGCTCCACGGTCAGTGCAGAGTCTCATGTGATCCCTGGGAGCACGGCCTGAGCCGGAATCAAGTCAGACGCTCAAACACTGGACTGCCCAGGTGTCCCTCGCCTCCTAAAATTAATCCGAGAATTAAGTTATGAGAAACGGAACACCATATTCTCTCAAGAAACGTGAAGCTAAAATTTGCTGACTGATATAAAAGGCTCCACACTCAGAAAATCAATGTTAATTATTTTATTGTCATAAGATTTTTCAAATGGGTGTATTTCCTAATCCCACAAATAAATATCTGACCACACACACGTTTTTACTCAGTTCCCTGCAGCCCATTAAAAAAACTGCATTGACGTTTTTATAAAAAAATATTTACTTCCTTTGAGAGACAGGGTGAGAGTGAGGGAGGAGCAGAGAGAAAGAGAGGGTAGAGAGAGGAGGAAAGAGAGAGAGAGAGAGAGAGAGAGAGAGAGGGAGGGAGAATCGAGCAGGCTCCACACCATCAGCACAGAGCCAATGTGGGGCTCGAACTCATGAACCGTTGAGATCACGACCTGAGCCAAAGGCAGGCGCTCAACGGTCTAAGCCACCCAGGCGCTTCTGTACTGAGGTTTAATTTACACACAATAACGTAACTGCACCCGCCCGAAGTGCGTAGTTCAGGGAGTTCTGACAGACATGTAGACTCGCAAAACCGCCTCCACAATCACGACACAGAACACCTACCGCCCCCAAAGCAGCGTGGGAGCATGTGTTTCTGTCCCTGAGAAGGGGACATGCGAACAAAGACGGGAGAGGGAAACGAGGGAGGGGGGCGCTGGAGCACCAGCAGCACTAGGCACGGGAGGAGCTGTGGTCGCGGCCCGTGGCTGATCTGTGGACGGCACGGGGTGGGGTGGGGGCGTTATCTGGGCGATGACCAGCCGAATCCTGCGGTTTTTGCTGCTTTAGCGGTTATCCCCGATTTCCATGTTTACATAACGTACCACTGTCATCGTCGCTAGTATTCTCATGGCCAACGGTTGCCCTAAACCAAGAAGCCAGACTGGGTTCGGTGGCTAGGCCTTCACTTTGGACTCCCGGCATCTGCCACGGTCGCCCCTAGTGGTGTGTGGGGTGCACGGTGCCCTCAGGAGATGACAAAGAGAACCCACCACATCTCTCAGCTCCCTCCAGGAGAAATGTGAGCGGCCCCCCACTCCTCCCGGCCCCCCCTAGAGGCCTGCTGGGGTGCCGGCCAGGCAGTCACCGCCCCCCGGTCCCAGTGCGGGGTGTGAGCCGTAGGAGACGCTGTTGCCCATCTGGTGCAACGGGCAGGTGGCCCGCGCCTTGGCCCAGGACCCGCGTGACGCTGCGGTCAGCCGTGAGCACGGGTGGGAGACAGAGGCGCCCCGTCCTGCGGGCCTGCTACGTGAAGCATTTATCAGAAAAGACAGCATTACCCTCCCCCAACAAGAAAAGCCCTTCCAAGTTCCATCAGGTGGCGGTCCGGATACTCTCGCCAGTGTCTTCCTCCCACGGGATGGTTTATTCGGGGGGCGGCATACTTTCTGCGAAGGGCCCCGGTAACTGTTCTAGGTGCCGTGGGTTGTTCAGTCTCTGTCGTAGGGGAGAGCAGTCCACCACCCAGCTGACCCCGCTCTGCCCCGGTTCCAGTAATACTTTCTTCATTCACCCTGAAATCTGGATTTCACGTACTTTTCATGTCTCAAAATATAACTCTTTCTTTTTTTTTTTTTTTGATCATTAAAAAATGTAAAAACCATTCCGGGTTCACAAGTCACATAAAAATTGGCATTGAGCCCTACTGGGCAACTCCTGGTGTAAACATGCAGGGATTTTGTTTTTTTTGGGGATAATACTTTCTCTTTTGATAAATTCTTCAGGCAGCAATAAAATTAAACATAGTGTATCTTTAACAACAAAAACAAGCACTCAATTTCCATTTTCTCAGCAAGTAGATGAATCTGTAACGTGTATGAAGTGTTTTTCAACATCGACCATCCATCCGTAGTGCTAAGTCATGAGGACCACGTGGAATCGAGACCTAGCGCTGCTCCACCAGCCCCAGAGTCTCCTGTAATAGTTCGCTGTTCTTTAAAGACAGGCAAGGAAGGAGGCATGGTGGCAGCAGGGATTTACAGGTAACTGTGAAAAATGACGTTTTCCAGATCAAGTAGGTCGTTCCTCTGTTAATTTCACTCGTTTTTCCCTTCTAAGGTTTGTAGCGCACACGTGAAAGATAGAGCCATGGCTGTCTGTGTGTTCGTTCTATTAGCAAAAGAACCTCAGAGCTGCTAATGATGCCAGTGTTGTTTGTTAACCAGATGCTTCCAACGGAAAATCTGCTAATCGTAATAATCATTTGATTTGAATTATAAATGTGGCATGCTGTGAATTATAAGAAATGCATATGTGGTCATCTGAAGGACTAAATGGATGTGGTCTTCTTCCACAGGGTTTCCAAGCTCACAGCTCCTGAAACCCTAGAAACTTCTGGTGACGAGGACGATAAAAGTGTCTCCGTTGTGTCACTGAAGGCGACTGTGGTCTTCACCCAAGGATGGGGGCTGGCTGCCAAGAGGACCAACCAAGTGACTAGAGGGCTAGAGCCTCAGGGTGGGTGGGGGCGGGGGAAGGAGCCGGAGACTGAACCAGCCAACGGCCAAAGACTCAGGTCAGTCTGACTACACAACGAAGCTTCCATAAAGACCCAAAAGGACTGGGGTCTGAGAGCCTCAGTTGGTGCGCGCCGTGGAGGGACAGGGAGAGCAGGCTGTCTGGAGAGGGCACAGAAGCCCCCATACCCTTTCCCCAGGCCTCGCTCTGGCTGCGGATTCGTAAACATAAGTGTTTTCCTGAGTTCTGCAAGCCCCTCTAGAGAATTAACCCGAGGGAGAGGGTGTTGGAATCTGCGGCCCTCAGTCAGGGGCCTTGGGCTTGTGACTGGCATCTGAGGTGGAGGCTGGGAGCGGTGTTGCAGGACTGAACCCCCAACCTGCGCCATCTGAGGCTGTCTCCCGGTAGACGGCGTCAGAACAGAGTTGTCTTCTCGGGCGCCCTGCTGGTGTCAGAGATTTGCTGGTTGTGTGCTGCCCGCATCCTCTGTGCAGGAACTGGGCGAACGCTATGAGGAAATGTTACTGTCGACTCCGGTCAAAACGTTCCACGATGAATGTAAAATTCTGTGTTTGTGGTGACACTCAAACACCAGTTTTGGTAAAAAGCACAGCATTGCAGCACAAGTGTCTTGTTGAATCAGGAGACCCACGGAGCAGTAGTCTTGGGATTAGGTACCATGCAACAGATGGGTAACTATCAACACAAGCTGTGACAGGGGCGCCTGGGTGGCTCAGGCGGTGAAGCCTGACTCTTGATTTCAGCTCAGATAATGATCTCGAGATTGGGGAGTTCGAGCCTCGCACTGGGCTCTGAGCTGACAGCATGGAGCCTGCCTGGGATTCTCTCTCACTCTCTCTCTCTCTCTCTCTCGCTCACTTTGCCCCTCTGCTGCTCGTGCTCTCCCTCTTCTCTCTCAAAATACATATATAAGCTGAAAAAACAAACAAAAGCCGTGATAGTCTACCTATGGAAAATAAAGCGAAAGTTGTCAAAATGCACGAATATTTTTGTGTGTCCAGAGTAACGGTAATTTGTGCGAAGCGGACTCTGGACACAAGCGTGCGGCGTGCCAGTGGGTTAGACCTGAGCACGAGGAGTGTCTGAGTCGTTAAAGAACTCCTTTTCAAAACGGCACAACAAACCCCGGGGCTTTTAAAATATTTAAGAAATTGCAACCACTGAAGAGAAAGCATGTAACTCTGAACTTGAACTCCCGAGGAAGGATAAACTGAATAGAGTAAGAGCTCAAACAGTTTTTTTCATTTTGAAATTCCATAATGGTATTTTGGAATATCTCAATTTTTGGTAAGAACCTTTGGGTGGAGCTGTCATCTTTAATGAGTTAAATTTACCTTCTAACCTGGAGCGGAACGAAAAGGCCCACCCGCAGGTTTGTGGCTGGCATGTAAATCTGATGAAGAATTCAAAAGATCATAAATAAAGAATTTATACAAAAATGTGTCAAAGAAAAATATTCCGAATGGAGGCAAAAAGACAATACCTATGAAAACACTTGGGCCAAAATATATGTTCCACAAGGAAGAAATTTAGAATTGAGACTATTTTCTCAACTAAAAATACTATAGTATACACAGAAGAACCAAATATGTTAAAAATTTCAAATTTACTAAATACAAATGTATGAAGATGGTAGGCAATGTCACGAAGGTAAAAAAAAAACACCCACTAAAGTACATTCTTCGGAAAAATAGTGGCGCCGCAGCGTGGGAGTAAGACTCCAAAGAAGGCCTCCAGTGAGTCCTGCCAGCTGGCGTGTGACCCCCGCACAGAGCTGTGTCCTTGACTCCGCACAGGACGGGGACTTGCTTTTGTCCAACGGAATGCAGCGGGCGTGAAGGCGTAGCCTGCGGAGCTGCGTCACAGGAAGACTCGAAGCTCCTTCTAGGCCACGGGAGGTGCTTTCTGGGGAAGCTCACTAACACAGAACAATCCACGGCCCCTGTCACTGCTACGGTGAGAAGAAGCCCAAGCCAGCTGGGGTTGGGGAGTCAGGGGGAGGTCTGGGGGGCACGAGAGTGCAGAGGCCATCTCAGCCTGACCCAGCTGCCAGGGACTTCAGCACAGGAGGAGCCCCCCGGCTGAGTCTGGTCAACCGCAGGACCAGGAGAGAAAACCAAACTGTTCATGAAAGCCACTACGTTTTGGTGTGACTGGTTATATGGTGGTACACAATCAGATGCAGAATATTGGAGACAAATACAACTGATAAACTCATAAGTACGTGAATGTATGCCAAAAATGATTCTGCTTCTGCTCCTTTTATTTTTTTAAGTAGGCTCTATGCGCAGTGTGGGGCTGGAAATCATGATCCTGAAATCAAGAGTTGCATGCGCTACCAACTGAGCCAGCCAGGCACCCCTGCTTCTACTTTTAATGTTCACATAATCAACAGAATTTTAAAAATTTGCTTTAATACACATATGTATGTTTTTTTACAGGAAGTATTTTATTTTTGAAAATAGTTTTTGACTAAACCATTTCGCAGGTTCTCCAATACAATAAAGCCAGTGTTGGTCAATAAACGTTTCAAAAAACTGTAAAATTTTAATTATTTTAAGTGCCCCTTTTCTCTCTCAAAAATGTCCTGGGGTTTGGATGAGGAACGATGGTCACCCCATCCGGGCCACGGTCAGGATGCTGGCTCGCAGTGGCGGATGTAAGCCACTGGAGCGCCGTGGCCAGGACCTGGTCCCACCCTAGCGCTGCAGGCGACTCGGGCTGCTGTGCTGGGCAAGGGAGTCAGGAGCGCCGGTTCTGTGATCCGCGCGGTGGCGATGGCAGGAACGGTGGAAACCGCTGTCCTAACTCTGGGGTTTCACAACTGGCTGCCTCATTCAGCTCATCAGTCTCGGTAGGTTTCAGGGGGTTCTCTAAGGACAGGCAATCATATCCTACACAAAACACTAAAGCCCTTTCAATATTTACGTCTCTTTTATTATTTGTCTAATTGCGTTGGCTAAAACTTCCAGAATGTTAAATACGGTTTTCTTTCCTTTCCAAAGGAAAATTTTTAATCTGATACATATTTGTGTTACCGCCACACTGATAACCCACCTGCTCCCCGAAGGGTAGAACGGCCTTTAAAAGTTAACAAATGGGGCGCCTGGGTGGCTCCGGTTGAATGTCTGACTTCGGCTCAGATCGTGACCTCAAGGCTCACGGGTTTGGGCCCCAGGTCGGGCTCTGTGCTGACAGCTCAGAGCCTGGAGCCTGCTTCAGATTCTTGTCTCCCTCTCTCTCTGCCCCTCCCCCGCTCAGGCTCTGATTTTCTCTCTCAAAAATAAACATTAAAAAAAAGTTAATAAACATTGCTCAAGTCATCATTTTCCAACCATTTTGTTGTTTCTTTAAACAAGGCCAAAATAACCAAACACTCCAATAAGCTGGTGACTTAAAAAAAAATTTTTTTTTTAATGTTTATTCATTTTTGAGAGAGAGAGAGAGAGAGAGGGAGAGAGAAAGAAACAGACAGACAGAGCATGAGCAGGGGAGGGGCAGAGAGAAACGGAAGATGCAGAATCCGAAGCAGGCTCCAGGCTCCGAGCTGCCAGCCCAGAGCCCGACGCAGGGTTTGAGCCCACAAATCGTGAGATCATGACCTGAGCCGAAGTCAGACACTTAACCGACGGAGCCACCCACGCTCCCGAGCCGGTGACTTTTGAGACTCAACAGGCTTTGGTGCTGAACCAAGTCTGTCTACGGAAAAGCACTCGGCCAGAAAGGTCAAGAGAGCCACCGCACGGGATGTGAGCTCAAGTGCCAGCCACGCCTGATGAAACGGACTGTCCCAGAGAATGAGTGATCACGTCATTCTGGGTGCACAAGGACGTGTCTTTTAATATTTTAAAGAGTGGTTTGGATGTCTGCCTTCTGCTGCTCTTCCATTTCAAGATGACGTTTTGAAAATGGACTGGTCGCAGTTCCAGAACTGGATAGCTTTCTCTTCCATGTGCTAACGAGGCATTTGGGGGCAACTTATGACGCGCTTTCAGAAACTTTCAAGACAATACGCTTTTATAAGAGAAGTCCCGACTCTGAAGGGTGAGAGATCTGCATTCCGACAGAAGATCAAAAAGATCGAGGCGAGGAGAAAGACGAAACAGACCTAGTGCTGGATAAGTGAGTGCGCCGGCACCTTCCCAACGACTTGTAATCCAACGTATGGAGGCCTGTGTCCTTTTATTACTAAATTGCAATTAAATCACATTTTTCAAATAAAAAGAGTTTACAAAGGAAAATACTTGCACATTTCACTTTAGTTTTCTGCAGCAGGGTCATTAAACTTTTTCTGTCAAGGGCTAGATCGTATTTTAGGTTTTGTAGACGACTACGGCTGAAACCACTCAAGTCTCGCTGTTACTGAAAGCACAGAAGAGCCACAGTCATACTTAAATGAATGAGCTTTGCTGTATTCCAATAAAACTTTATTTTGGAACACTGCAATTCAAGTTTCACTTTTATTTTTGACAGAGAGAGAGATAGGGCACGAGCAGGGGAGGGGCAGAGAGAGAAGGACACAGAATCCGAAGCAGGCTCCGGGCTCCGAGCTGTCAGCACAGAGCCCGACGCGGGGCTCGGACCCACGAACTGTGAGGTCATGGCCTGAGCTGAAGTTAGATGCTTAACCGACTGAGCCACTCGGGTGCCCCAAGTTTCATATCATTTTTGTGTGTCACAAATTATTATTATTATTCTTTTTTAAAGTAGGTTAAACGCCCAGCACGGAGTCCAGTGTGGGGCCTGAACCCACAACGGTGAGATCGAGACCTGAGCTGAGGTCAAGAGTCATCCGACCAAGCCACCCAGAGGCCCCTCTTGTGAGTTCTTAAAAATCTCTTAAAAACCATTGAAGATGTAATAAAAACCATTCTTAGCTCATGGGCTGCAGAAAACTAGACAGCAGGCCACAGTTGGCTGAGCCTTGCTCGAGGGTACTCAATTCTGCTATCGGAGTATAGAAAGACAACATGATGACAGTTATAAAGTCCTTTACATGCAGTCACGACACTACTTAAAGCCATTGTCAGAGGCACAGGCAGCAGCTACAGATTCCCAACTGAGACCTTTGTGATTTGTTCTGGAGATGGATGATTCAATCTGTCGTGCAGGGCAGTTTCCGCTGCCCGGACTAGAAGTGACTGGGCTCGAGGGGGGAACATACCTCACGGTTTCAAACCACCTTCAATCAAGCCACAGTAGTAAGAATACAATACGACTTAGCAAATGATTCTGATTTACCAGTTTCTCAGGTTTGGAGCTATTCAATAAAAATCAGCAACTCCGAAGATTCAGAGGTCCAGGGCGGTGAACACAAGAGCAAGAGATCATCACCTTTCGAGCATCTATTCCAGCCTCCAAACTACAGCCACACTGGGCCGCCGTCCTCCCAGCCCGCCAAATTCTTGAGTCAACCTTCTTTTCTTTAACCGTCGAACAAAAACGAGCACTGCGAACGAGACAGCTGTCTGCCCTCGCGCCTGCACACACGCCGCGGCAGCAGCTCCGACTCGGCCGCCCTCTGACCTCCCCAGGGGGCCTGCTCAAATGCAAGCGTCCCGGGAGCAGCCCGACAGACTCCTGTTCAGCTACTCTGAGAACCTGCAGTTAAAAAAAAGGTTTTTTTTTTTAATGTTTATTTATTTTTGAGAGAGATGGAGTCAGAGAGAGAGCAAGGGAGGGGCAGAGAGGGAGGGAGACACAGAATCCGAAGCAGGCTCCAGGCTCCGAGCTGTCAGCACAGAGCCCGAAGTGGGACTTGAACTCACAAGCCGTGAGATCATGCCCTGAGCCGAAATCAGTCGCTTAACCGACTGAGCCATCCAGGCATCCTTCCCGACAGACTTTCAAATGAAGAAGCTGTGGTTGACAGAGTTGTGGCTGATTTTCTTTTTTCTGTTCTTCTATCTCGATGATGATGGACAAAAAATAGGCTTCCAGTGCAATTACCTCCAATAATAAATTTGGATTTTTGATTAAACCAATAGCACTGTTCTCTTGAAACCCTCCTTCCTCCCAAAGTGAGGCTCAAGAAATAACAGAGGTGACAGAGAAGAGGTGCTAACCAAGCCTTACAAACTGGAAAAGGATGGAAAAGTGTCATGGACTGAGCATAGGAAGCTGACACTGGGCTTCTGCCGGCTCAGGGTTGGGAGGGACCAGGCACCCCAGGAGTTGCCTGCTTACTAAGGAGACAAGCGACAGAGGCCTGATCTTTGAAGAAATCAAGGGAAGGCGTGCCAGGTCCGGTGGGAGGGGTGGAGCAGATGCCGGAAACAGGGTCAAGTGAGACTCACACTGAATGGTCATCTCCCAACCTGCCCTCCCCCCGCCCCCTCCTCCCCCCCACAGCCGGGCAAGAGACTCAGGCTTTCCTCTCCAGAGAAGCATCACCTTCTAAGTAGAAAGGCCTCTCAGTACTAACCTCTGTCGGGGGTGGAGGGAGTTAAGGCCACCGGTGACCAGTCCTGCCAAGCACTGGGCCTTTCTGCCTCGCTCCTCACGAGCAGACAGCCCAAGATTACCACACGTTTAAGGAAAATCTCCAACACGGAAGTCTGAAACCAGGTAAAGATCAGAAAGACTGAGAAAGCAGCAGAGAATACAAATGCCAAAGAAAATTGCAAACAGGGGCACCTGAGTGGCTCAGTTGGCTAAGCGTCTGACTTCAGCTCAGGTCATGACCTCATGGTTTAGGAGTTCAAGCCCCGTGTCATACTCTGTGCTGAGGCTCTGAGCTCAGAGCCTGGAGCCTACTTCAGAATCTGTGTCTCCCTCTCTCTGCTCCTCTCCTGCTCAACTCTCTCTCTCTCTTAAAAATAAATAAACATTAACCGCATTTCTTTTTATTTTTTAATGTTTATTATTTTTGAGAGAGAGAGAGGGAGAGAGAGAGAGACAGAATGTGAGTAGCGGAGGGGCAGAGAGAGAGAGGGAGACACGGAATCCGAAGCAGGCTCCAGGCTCCAAGCCGTCAGCACAGAGCCCGATGCGGGGCTCGAACTCACAGACCGTGAGATCATGACCTGAGCCGAAGTCGGACGCTTAACCGACTGAGTCACCCAGGCGCCCCTAAAAATAAATAAACATTAAAAAAAGAAAAAAAAAAGAAGAAGAAAATGGCAAACGATCTGTAAGCAATATCCTTAGAAAAATACGATATTGCACCAATCATAAAAGAGTAGCGTTTATGGATGCTATGTGCCAGGGACTCTCCTAAGTGTTCAACACGCATTTCCCTTAACCTTCTCATTGACGACATGAGGCAGACACTGCTATTGTTTCCGCTTCACAGACGAAGACACCAAGGAGCAAAGAGGCCAAGTGTCTTGCTCAAGGCCGCACAGCTGGGAAGAGTCAGAGGTGGGACGTGGGTGCAGGGCATCTGTCTCTACGGCTCAAGCACCAAAGCCCCACCTTGTATCGTCCCATGAATTAGAGAAACACCACCACATTTGAGAATAAGAGTTCTTGGATGTTAAAAAATATAGCAGGAATTTTCATGTTAAATATGAATGAAGTTGTAACTAAATATGAAGTTAGAAATATTCACTTGGTAACATGCGCCTCTCTACGCACAGACTGTGAAATGGATGCAGATACATGCTTCGTACGTAGCTAAGGACAAAGACAGGACGAAGACATTCCAAGTTACGCAGAGTCCGCGTTCTACCTCTGGAAAGCAACGTGGCAACATCTCTCACGGCTGAACACCCGCACTCCTACGACCCACCGATTTCCTATCTAGGTGCCCGAGGATACCCTTGCACGTGTACACCAGGGACACGCATGAGAACCCTCACAGCGGAATGTTTATAATAGCAAAAACCCGGAAACGAGGGGGGTAAAGTGTGGTTTACAGCAACGAGAAAGAATGAGCCGCAGCTTCACGAAACACAGACTCTGAAAGAGTGTGTGGTGTGGGTAGAAAACAAGTCCCAGAGGACCCCCAAGAGCACGGTACTATTTTTACAAAGCTTAAAACAATAAAACTCAGTGTTATACTTAAGATACATCCAATTTTCTTCTTAATGTTTACTTATTTTTGAGAGAGAGAGTGTGAGCCAGGGAGGAGCAGAGAGAGAGAAGATAAGAGGATTCCAAGCAGGCTCCGCGATGGCAGCAGAGAGCCCGACGTGGGGCTCAGACTCAGGAACTGTGAGATCACGTCCTGGGCCGAAGTCAGATGCTTAAACAACCGAGCCACGCAGGCGTCTCAAGCATACACGCAATTTATGACAAAATTTAAAAAGCAATACAAGGATGACCACTTGGATTGTGTTTCCTTCTGGCAAGGAGGTGGGGCTGGCAGGGAACACGGAAGCGGATGCAAGGTGTGGGCAACGTTCTTGTCCGGGGTTCAGGCAGTGAGTCCCTACGTTTCCTTACTCTTGTTACGGTTTATACGTTACATGTAGTCCTTGTAATCCTTTGTCTGTGTGCATATGCATATGCACTTATGCTATCATTTTTTAAAAAGACTTAAAGTAGAAAAAAAAGACAAAGAAACTCGCCTTCCAGGCATCTTTTATAGCAAAGCTACTGGAGGATGCACAGAAAAGGATAAAGCAGGGAGACAGGAGGTGTGGAAGCCAACCCAGGAAGGGGCTGGGCCTCCGAGCCCCTCGAGGGCAGGGAGGTTCGGTCTGGGGCAACTCAGGGTGTTGACTGAACAAAAAGGCCTTCCTAGGAAGCTGGTGAGGAACGTCCTGGGGCCCCGGCTGTACAGCAGGCCTGGAAAGCAGGGTCCAGACTGGAGTGGGCGCAGGGAGGATGAAGAGGGGGTCTTGGGGGTGCCAGAGCATCGAAGGAGTGCGAGGGAAGGGGAAAGGTGCATCCGACAGTCGGAAAGGAAGCAGTAACAGATTACAGAAGGCTCGTCAAGGGAACCTAGGGAGAGAGTTACTAAGAGCGGGATGAAAAAGCCTTTTAAGACAGGTCTGGTAGTCGTGGACCGCCGCCTGGCTCGGCTGAGCATTTGTTTGCTGAACCTTCGTTTAACCCAAAGGGGATTAGAACCACGCTGCGTGGACGAGGTGCCAGGGAACTGCACCCGTCCCTTTACTGACGGGGAACCGGGAAAACAGAGAACAGGGTGAATGAGCAGCTCAGGAACACGGAAGAAGCGTCTGAAGCAAGAGCTCAGGGAGCAGGGAGTGGCACGTCCCTCCTGGGTCCGGTGGGGGGGCGGGCAGGAGTCAGGCAGGAAAGACGGCTGGTGGGGACAGCCGGCTGCTTGTTTCTGTAGTAAGCCTGGTACCCGACTTTCTAAACTACTTACGCATATCACTCTGACCACAAAAAACTGAAAAAATTTTCCCACACCTTAGACTTCAAAACCGATGTCTCCTTAAAGACGATGAAAGTCTCAGAAGGTCTCACATGCACATGTAAACATCCGTAGACTTCTCGCACCGCTGAGTCTCAGAGACTTCCTTTTGAGGAGGAGCCAACATAACCAAAGGACACCGCCGCTCCCAGGCAGGGCCTGGAGACCACCAGAGGTCATCAGAGCACCCCAGCCGGGACGGAGCACCGCCCGCCGGCCCGGCATCCACTCCCACACCGGCTCTGTGAACAGCCGGGAAAACTTATTTTTATCTTATTTATGTAACTGCTCCCCTTCCCCCCACTTCTTGGAAGACGTAGGTCCTTGCTGCTCCGTGTTCAGGATGAGGTGGTGGATGAAAGTGCGGTTTCCTCCAGTCCCCAGCAGCCGGCCTGGTTCCCCACTCCCTAGGCTAAGCCAAAATCATCTTCGTGCCGTTGGTTCTGTACTCTCGAACTGTCACAAATGAAGGCCAGTTGCTGCTTCTGACCTCAGCTCCTACTAACTTCCGGTGTCACTGTTCCAGACACACTGGTCTCTCTGCTACTCCGCGAACATACCAGAGCCAGTATCTCTTTGCACTGGCTGCTCCCTCCCTCCAGAAGGTGCTTCCCCGACATCCACAGGGACGACTCTTCTCTCCTCGTCTTTGTTCCAGTGTTCCTTTCTCAACAAGGCCTGACCACCCTGTTTCAAGTTGCTTTCCTCCCCTCTTACCTTGACCCAGCTTCCCGCCATAGCCGTCACCTTCTAACATGTCATGTAATTTGTCTCATGTTTATGGTCTCTCTCGGCTAGTATCCAGGAGGGCAGGGTCATGTCTGTTGTCCTCTGCTGCACGTCCACACCTGGCACAGGACCTGGACCCCCATTTAAACTGCTTGGTGAATAAATGAATCATCTTTATCTTACCCATTCCCAACCCACAAACTATCCTAAGCTCTTGTTGATACTAAGCTGAGTCAAACGAAGACCGCCATTTCCCCTGTCTCCCCTTCTCTTAGCGGGCATGTCTAACCTCGCCATTCTAGTTCACTGGGATCTTCTAGAATCTTGGTTTTGTCCTTCGGCCTTGGGTCACCTGTGAATATGACAAACACATCTTCGCTGACATCACTCATAGAAATTCTGAGCGTGACAAGTTACAGCCTTTCTACCACAAGGAGAAGCTTCTCGCCAGGCTGGGAATGATGCATTAATCAACCCTCTTTGAGTAGAAACAGGTGTTCATTCAGCCAGGAAGGTTCCGTTCTGAATTATTTGCATGTTTGTATTTTATCTGGCCATAAGGATAATGGGAGAAATTTCTGTCAAAAGCTAACTGAAAATTCCACCCAAAGAGGCAATTGCTTTAAGAGGCGCTGTGCAGTTTGCCTGTTTTATAGCTCATGAGTCCATGGTGGCTCTTGTGACGTGGTCTCTGCAGATTCATTCTGGGATCAAAGTCGGAACCCACGTTCTCCGATGATGGAGGATCAAACTCAGAGTTACCAGACTTTCCAAGGGCGCCGGCCGTGCCCCGGCCCCGTCCTCCCTGCAATAAACTGAAGCCCCAAATTCCGACACCTTGTTTCTAAGTGGTTACGTCACCAGGATGGGGAGAGCAGCCGGCCCTTCTCTTCTGCAAAGACTCTGCTTTATGCAACAGCCTTCTCGGACTTGGTCCCCGCTTCCATGCCGGCCTCCCAGTTTCTTCTCTCTCTGTGGCTGCCCATTTCTGCAAACGCTACATCGCCCCTTCCTGCCATCGAGTGCAACAAACATATGGGCTCGAACAGCTTTTCTCCTGCACGGTTTTCCCGTCAGCGAAGCCGAGTCCGTTTATGACATCAGTCATTTCCACCGAACAGACTGAAGTCATAGCCACGGGCCCATTCGAATGCCTATACTCATTAGCCATGGCAACTGAAACACAGCTTTTCAAAAACCCTTTAAAAATAATTGAGTAATGTAATTCTGCATCTTTATGAAAACACTTTGGGATTTAAAAATATTTTTACTGTTATAGGTCTTCCTTGATACATTTTTTAAATGTTTCCTGACAGAGCTGGATTGTATTTTTAAGCTATTACAGGAACCAAACCAGTAAGTTGGCCTTTCTAAAATCAGAAAGGAGGTCTTGCCAGGGAGTTTGTGTTAAGTTGTGTACAGCGGAAGGAGAATGGAAGGTCCAGGAAAGAAATAATGTGCCGATCTCCAGGAACTGTCATATAAAGGGGTCGGAGAGCGAGCAGTCTATACCCTCAGAGGCAGACAATGACGGCCCCCCAACAGTCTTTGACTTAACAGTCTGCTTCCCTCGGGATGGGAACAAGTTCATTAGAAGGCAGTAATAAGGTCCGACAGCACTGCCCGAGGTCTGTCGTCTTCAGACTCCCAGAGTGGCTGCCGTCAGAGAGAGGGAAGGTTTATGGGCGTTAACAAAGAAAGGAATTAAAATAACCAATATGAAGTGAACATGGCACAGAACAATCCCACTGCATGATCTTGAGTCTTTGAAAGTCAAGACGCGTCGATGGATTAAACAAATAAAACCAAGATCTTGAAGGCGGAGGGAGGGTGGCCACGGCGGTCCAGTCGGAGTAGTCACACACGGCGCTCTGGGTGTGGAGGGAGCCTCATCGTCTGTCCAGCTGCAACCCCCCGCCCCTATGCCTGGTCAGTGTGAGGGCCTGGGAGATCCCAGGACACCAGCAACCCAAGCCTGGTGCTTTCCAGCAGGGAACACAGAGGACTTTACTCTCACACAGTAAAGACAGAAAACAGAGGCAGTTAAACTAAGGACTTCGAGGTCTTTTGACTCCAAGCAGTGGGCTTTGTGGCAAACCTTCCATTTTGCACAAGAGGAAACTGAGTGAAGACCGGAGACGTGACCTGAGCCCAATCCCAGAACAAGAAAGTGGAATCGGAATCCCGGTGCAGGGCTCCTGATCCTGGTGGAAAGTGCCATCGCGCTGTCTCTGGCGTCTGTGCCTGTGTGTGCGTGTGCACGTGCCACTGGTGGCTGGGACACGGGAACTGGGGATTCCGCTCATTATTTCTGAGCTCCACCATGCTCATTTCAAATGCTCTGAGCTCATCCAAAGTTCATTTCACAGAAACCAAGACTCACAGGCAGCTGGCCACATGGAAACACCACTAGGCCCAGGCCACGGGAGAAGGCCGATGGTGTTCTCAGAGGGCCACTTTGAAATCCCAATCGCCAGACCCCATCCGAGCCCACCCCACGGGCCTGGAAGCGCCTGACCAAACCAAGTGTTCCCCAGGCAGTGCTGGAGGAGACACAAGAACAAAACTGAATTCTCAACCTCGATGGTACCTAGTGAGCACCACTCCGCATTCGCCCAGCAGGCTTGTCTGTTGCTAATAAATGAACACCTGTTTCCTATTTTTTCGATCACTTCCCAGCCTGGCATGGTAGTCAGAAAGGTCAGGAGGCTTCGTTTTACAGACGAGAAAACTAAACACGGATCACGTGCCGTGCTCTGGGTCCCACATTGTCGAGTCAGAGTATTTCCAATCTACGATTTTTTCCCCACCTGACCTCTCTGCCGTTCTTGGTACATACATCCCACCGGCAAATCCCCTCCCAACAAACTCTTACTGGTGATAACGGAGAGAAATACCCGTCCAAGTCTCAGACAGCTGGACCACAAATGTGTCTCGCCTGCCAGTCCTCTGTGACGACAGGTCAGTGCTGAGCTCAATGGTCATCGGTGGTGTTCTCCCCCTGTGGCCTTCGTAAGAGAGGAGATCTCCCCTCTTTTAGGATGAGAACATTCCAAACCTTTCTGCTCATCGTGAAAAGCAAACCCCTCAGAAATGGAATAAAAGCTCTCCTCAAAACGCTGCATGGCCAAGCACCTGGTCATCATTCACTGTCTCCGGTTAGAAAATGTCTTACTTACTTGGAAGCAGTTGATGGTAGCAGCAAAGTGTTAGGAATCTGACAATAACTTGCACGCCGTGTGAAACGGTCACAGCTGGGCTCCCTCATTCCGCAGAAACATGGCCTGGAGACACGTTTCCACAGAATCCCAATAAGCAATCACCGCGCGCACCCAGATGGCCAATTTTATCGCAGGACACAGAGGCTCAGGCTGCTGTGACGTTCTCTTTCCCCTTCCTTGCTCTGAATGCAGCGAAACTCCAGCCAGAACAGCAAAGATACCAAAGCAACAGCTTGCCCCCGCCAGGTCCCGCCCCATCTCCTCAGCCCTCACTCCATCTGCCGACACTGACTTTCGAACCAGACCTCCCCACGGCGCGTGGCCCCGAGCCCTGGCTCCATGAAGGGGATCACCACCCCCCCCACCCTGAGCACGGCTCAGGGCACAGCAGAGACCTTTAGTGCTCCCCATGATGTCACTCGCCCTGGGTCAGTTCAGCCAGCGTTTCAATTCTCCGCTTGCCCGTGACCACTGACGCCGTCCTCTGCTGCAGGGAGGCTGGGCGGGAAGGAGAGGTGTCGGCATTTATAAATACACTCTGAAATGCAGGCTTCAAATAGATGGGAGTGTTCTGAAGATACGGTCCTCTAAACGCTGTAGGAGTCTTGGGAAAAAAAAATCCACTTTCTAGAATGTATTTGATCAGAAGTTCCTATTATCACACTTCCCGGCTGTAAGCCAGCATCTGTTCGTTTTCTTTAGGAGATTTCAGGCTGCCTGCCAGGCCGTCCTGGCCACACTGATGGGAGTCCGGTGGCTGAGGCCCCTTATCAAGTGCAGCCGAACAGGACACCGGGGCCACATTCGACTAGCCATTCACACAACCGGCACCTCGAGGTGACGGAGATGCCCCGTTTGCCGCAGGGCTGGAGCATGCACTCTGAACAGTGTGCTTCCCTAACAGACCAGAGGGAAAAGGTATCACCCGCAGGACCAAACAATAGCTCTCAGACTCAGGCCCGTCACTAGGTCATGGGATTCAAACTCCCTTGGGGACTTGATGGGAGTTACAGGGAGTCGCACCTCACTGTCAGAACAGCCTGGTGACTGGTGTTCACGGCACTGGCGTCCGGGCGGATAAAAGCGGGGGGGGGGGGGGGGGGGGGGGGGGGGGGGGAGCGGAGCCTGCATAAGGCAGTCTGGAAAGGTCCCACACCCTCAGCGCTGCAGGGAGTCCTGCTGCTTCAGAGTGTGGTCAGGTGGCTGCTGACAGTGTCCCCTGTCACCCGCCACGGCCTTGGGCAGCATGACTGCAGGCAAGGGTCTGCCTGTGCTGCTGCCTGGGGAACCTCCTTGGCTTGGGATGGGCTTGGTCTTCCCTGCACATGATTCAAAACACTTTCCTCCGGGTCCTGAGCAGCAGCTTTGCTGAAAGCCGCCAGGAGCTGTTTTCCAGAAAGAGGCTGCTCTGAGATGAAATAAGCAAACTTCTGTTCCACCGATTCTGGGCGTCCTCACCACTGACCTCGGGCTCGCCTCCTGGCGGCGAAGCCCTGAGCCGTGCTCACCGCCGCGGGCCTGGCTTACCTTGGGATTGGTGCGCTGCTGCAGCCTCCTCTCCTCCCTCTCTCTCTGCAGCCGCTCGAACTCTTCCCTGATTTCGGCGGGCGTTCTCCTCCTTTCCACAACCTGCAGGCACAGTCAGGAGGAGGCGGCAGTTAAGGACCCAGAAAGCGAAAGAAACGTACTCCAAGAGTGGACATCATTCACTGTTGGCGTGTCCGGGCCCGGCCGTCCCTCTTCCCGGGACCGCAAGAGCAGCAGCGACACCCTGCCCAGCCTCTCTCCGCAGACCCAGGCCCCGGCGCGGTCAGGCTTACGGTCGGATCCGCTCAGCGCTGCCCCCGATCATCCCCAAGGCCACGCTTTCTCTCCGCTCTCCGGAGAGATGTCAGCGTGGTGTCCGGCATTTCGGGAACTTCTCTCTGCGGCTGCAGGGATCTTACAAAGAGCACGTCACCTTAAGTCTCCCGGTCTAAGTTTCCTAACGAGTCCCAGCCCAGGCGACAAACGTAGAAGACGCAAGCGGGGGACGAAGGTGCCCACGAGAGCCCTGCCCCCTCTCCCCGGCGTGCAGGCGCCATCGCGAGAGGCGCCTTCTGAGCTCCAGCCACCAGGCCCGGGGACTCTTCCCCTACAATATGATATGACCCCGAGAACGTATGATGCCAGGTGGATCTTAGCACAAAACAGTACTCAGGTACCAAACGGCAGGCCTCAGTAACACCCAGGGGTGCGCAATGACGCCAAGGCTATGAGAAAATAAGGGATTACGTTTTGGCTTTTCTCAGCTCATCACAAAGTGGAGATTGCAAAGAGGCCGGTTGGAAAGGTCGCCACGGGCCTCAGGCCCCACATCTCTGAAAGAGGGAACCGTGCCAGGTGGTTTCTCCCGGGGCCCAGGACGCCATGGCCTGGGAGAAACACCGAGAGTGGGGGCGGGCCGACCGAGTCATGAGACGGGAGGGGGACACACCCGGAGAGCACATTCCCTGTGTCAGTGGGAGAAACACAGAGGCGCCTTGAGAGGCTGCTCACAGAACAGCTAAAAAGGGAGGTGGTGTGAGAAGAAGCAGTCCTGGAAATCACAAGTTTAAAAAATTGTTTAAAAAAACACATACTTACAGCAAAAAGTCAAAATAGTACAGACGGATATAAAGGAAAAAAGTACAACTGGCCTAGAGCTCGCTCCCCCTCTCCACCACCCTTCTTCTCCCAGGCCAACAGCTAGTTTTTAATGCATCTTCCTGGACACCCTCTGTGCATACAGGTGCGCGCGTGTGTGTTCTAACATAAACAGGGGCGTGTGCTAGGTTTTGTGTACCTTGATTTTATTATTCAGCAATAGAGAAAAATAAATACAAAAACTGGCATAGCCCAAAACATACTGAGAAATGTGTTTACTACTGTTTTCAGGAAGAGGAAAAAATAAGGAAAACGACATCGTCCCCTCTAATAACCAGATGTAATCAACAATTACTAAAATAAAAACACGGGGCACCTGGGTGGGTCGGTTAGGTAAGCATCTGACTCCGGATTTCAGCTCGGGTCATGATCTCACAGTTTAGGAGATCGGGCCCTGAGTCCGGCTCTGTGCTGACGGCCGGGAGCCTGCTAAGGATTCTCTCTCTGCCCCCACCCCGGTCATGTGCGTGCTCACGCACTTTCTCTAAAATGAATAAACTTTAAAAATAAAATACAATAAACACTTAGAAACCATCCAAGAACAAATTCAAAGTCCTAAATGGCACACCAGCGACTGCTTTGTGACCTCACAGCAAAGACCTCGCTAGTATTTGACTGACATGGAGGCTCACTTGGCTCTTTCTCCAAAGTTGAGGGTGTGAGCACCCACCCGAAGTCCCTGCCCTTAGGACGGAGCCGAAGCGAGGCTCAGTGCTTCAGTTTCCGTCACCGTCACCTTCCCTTTCCCTGTGTCCTGTCAGCCTCTCCCTTCATCAAAGAAAATAAAGACAGCAGAGCTTCAGGGAAATATAGTAATCAACTTTTCCATTTAACTGTGAAGATCAAGACGGATCAGGAAAAAAGGATTTAAAATATTTTAGAAATTCTTCGTGACCTTTGGACCCTGATCCGGCAGGCACGTGACTGTGGAACCTGCCAGTGGTGACCTAAGTGACGCATTACCAGGGTCAAGGGGGTCTGGATAGGAGGTGCCTGCTGTGTGGGTCCTGGAGTATCCGGGCTGTTCTAACTGGATGGAAAGGGTTCACACCGAATACTCTGCCCCCAAAAGGACGCTGGTGGTAAGAGTGCAGACAGCACGAGTCTGACCAGCCAGACGTACCCAGCAACACAGACTCTCCATGTACGTGCCTCTATATTGTTTTTAAGTTTCTTTATTAATTTTGAGAGAGACACTGTGCGTGGGGGAGGGGCGGAGAGTGAGGGAGAGAGAATCCCAAGCAGGTTCTGCACGGTCAGCACAGAACCCAAAATGGGGTTTCAATTCACGAAACCGGTTGAGAGATCATGACCTGAGCCAAAACCGAGAGTTGGATGCTTAACCGACTGAGCCACCCAGGCGTCCCTATATTGGCATTTTTTTAAAATAAATAGATTTGTAAGATTCCGGGAATCAAGACCAGAGAGCGTCAGGCTCCAGAGAGGCTAGAGCAGAACAAGGTTTGTTTTCAGAAACTCTACAGCCGCCTCACCTCTGCCGACCGGATCACTAGCTACAAACCCCTTTTCCCTCTGCCAGCTCCGCCTCCTGGTGAACCGAAGAGGCACATACTCCAAAGGGGTTAAGTCATCCCATTTCTGGTCAGTTTTACGGGAGTTTTGGCAAAGAGCTGGCGCATCATCAGAGCTACCTGCAAAGTCGGGACGGCTGGTGCCTCCCGAGCAGGGCATCTCGCTCCAGCTTCCAAGGCCCCCGGCCTTTATTCTCACCTTCCCACGGCGTGCACTCTGCTAGGGGACGGAAGAAGACTGGGCCAGCTGCAAGTCACTGTCTTCCGTCTCGGCCCCCCTCAGACACAAACACCCAGGAGCACATCTTTCTGAACTGCGTCACGGCTGGCAAATACCAGATACTTCCGATAACAGAGTGTATCATGGGCAGCCGTGAAGCCACACACCGGGACTGTTCGCCTAACCGTCCATTCACCAGCTAGGTCTGTCCCTGCCCTCGCCGGGAAGACTGACTTACCTTGCGGAAGAGGGGACAGGGACCCCAGAGAGCAAAGCAGCCTGGAGAAAAGTGGGCTCCCCACATTGCCTATAACATCCCGATGGCCTGGGGGTGGGGTGGGGGGGGTCACCTGACCTCTCACTTCAGATCCCTGCTCGACATGAGGGGTTAAACTACAGGATTCCTGAGGTTACCGTCTGGTCTGAAAATTCTGATTCTAGCTACCTGACTTTTGTTTCTGGAATAATTCTAGAGGATTACTGAGAACTTTGGAAAATGATAAAGATAGTACAGAAAGTTCTTGTACACCCTTCACCCAGCTTCTCCCGACGCTCAAACCTTATGTAACCGCAGGACGGCTGCCAAATCTCAAAACCAACCTTGGTGCACTACAGTGAACTGAACCCAGACTTTCTGGATTTTACCAGTTTTTCCACTAACATCCCTTGTCTGTTTCGGGATCCAAACGAGGCTCCGGGATTGCTTTCAGTCACCCTGTCTCCTTACTCTGTGAGAACTCCCAAGTCTTGGTTTTCATGGTCTTGGCCATACTGTAGCTCTTCTGACGCAGGTTACCTTCTGAGACACGGTAAGACTGACGTCTAAGAGAGCGGAAGCAGTGAAATAAGGATAACGTAAGGGGCTACAGACAAAACTAGACGGTGGATGGTCTGGGCCAGAGGACGTGATGCACCGTTTGCCAGTGCTACTGAGGCGCGTGCTCTCCATTCCGCTGGTGAGCTGTTACCAGATGCGGCACTGCCAAGTGTCCCCAGCTCAAAGGAGAGCCTCGCCACTCTGAAGCCAATCTCATTTTCGACGTGGGTATCCACACAAACCCCGCTAACCAACCTGGAAAACTAAAAGGGCTGGTTTTGCGTATGTGGGCGCCTGAACCTCCATGTCATTCCCGTGGAATCCTGTCGGAGAATGACAAAGTCTCTCGAAGGTTAGAAGAAAAAAACAAGGAATGGAAACGTTCCCAATGACTGAACGCAGGGCCAACAGTTAGTGTTGCTCCCCAGCGGCCACCAGCAGAGGGGGTGACGCCTCTGCTGGGCAGGGAGTGGCCACGAGGCCTGGGCCGGCTCTGACATCTCTGGGCTGAAGACGTCTTCGGGCGCTAAGGTTTTGACAGTATCCTTCGGCAGTGACCTGCACGTTAAGACCGACGGACGTGGGGCAAATGCAAACCACCGGCAATTAGAAAAGTTTAACACCAGCGACAGCATGATGGGAACTCAGCTTCCTCCCCGGAGAAGCAGTTCTGACTGACGCAGGAGGGTCTCCCTGAAGGAGGGGCGATGCCGGCCCCACAGAGTGCTCCCGAGTGCACGGAGACTCTTCCCTCACGGCCTCAACGAGGGGCTCGAGTCTCCCGTCGTATGGGCAGCACTGACTCACCTCTTAGTAAGTATCTGGGGAGGTCTCTTCACGTGCTCTCCCTGAAGGCATTTTTATCTTCAGTGAAGGCTTAGCATCAACGCAAAACAAAATCAATTCTGATCGATGAGAACCTGATTTCCTTAGCGTCGTTTACTAATATATATGAATATAAAAAGTTACCCGCTCACCATCCGTGGCTGCCTACATGTATAATCACTACTGCACATGTGGTCTTGCTTTGTTTCTAACAGGGAGATAATTTGGTCTGGCGATAGGAAACCACGCAGTATTTTGCCACGAAGGTGTTACCCTGCGCTCCATTAGTGGGGAGGATGCTGCTGGGAACGAACAACCCTGACTCTGAAGGGAGGGACTTGTGAGAGGCCTGCAGCCTTTCGGTGGCCCTGAGCGCCACCACGAAACACTATAACCGGACCACGGCTTCGAAAAACGAGGGAGCCTGAACGTGGTGTGCGAAGGGTGAGGAGAAAGTAAATGCAATGGAATTCTATTTTCCTTTTAGGATGAAAAACTGCTAGGGTATTAGACCTACTGCTTTGCTATAATGAGCCAATGTGACGGGAAGCACTATTTCCATCAAACCAAAGGCCAGAAATCGAATGCCTGCTGGAAGCAGGCAGGCCCCAAGGGTGAAGGGCAGGCCGGATGGAATATGACAGGAGGGGCAGTGACGGCACGGCCTGGCCCACAGGGCAGAGGCTCGGGAGATTTGGTGGATGGCCGTTCCTCACAGGGGAAGGCAGGTATACTGCTCCCAGGTTTTCTAATTTTTTCCAGGAAGGCAGACAACTGGACTTTTATGCAAAATGTCCCGAGTCTTAAACGTTAGCAACTACAGTTTATTGTGCGGGCAACCAAAACATGGCCATGGGTGGAATACGGCCCACAAGCCACTGATACTAAGCAGCAGTGGAAAGGGAACCAGAACTCGTTTGCTTCTCTTGTACTCTTTGTCTCAAAGCCTGTAGAAGGTTTTAATACCAGTTAGAGGAGACAGGCTTACAGGCTTGAGATTAAATACCAAAAGAACATTAAGGGTAATTTATACAATGATGAGAAAGAAATCAACGATGGCCAATTTAACATTAATAGCCTCCTACAATTTCTGGGGCATCAAAACACACGTTTCTTTAATGAACTTAAGCACTAACACCTATATGTTCTTAGAGCAACTTAGGGTTTTCCCACTTTCAGTCACCTTCTCACTCGACCCTCGTGCCCCCCACTCCCACTGCGCACGTGACACGGACCTGCTCGAGGCTCTGTGACGAGTCAGTGGCAGAGCGAAGGGAGAACGGAATCCTGTGAATCGAGTGGTTGTTTCCACACAGCGCGGCGGCCAGGGGAACTTACTTCCTTCTGGGCAATTCGATCCAGTAGTTCTCAACTTGTCTGTGTTCCCGTTTGTTCACACGCACAGCACGTGACCAACACAAACACGTCCCAAGTGCAGTCACTCGCAACCCGGGGTGGACGGTGGCACAGAACCGTGGAGGGGGGCAGGAAACGTGTGTGGAGACAGAACTGCACCGCTGCAGAGACCGCTCTCCATCAGCCCCCCAAGCGGCCTGTTCCCTCCCTGGGGCTAGAAATTACTGGTGCAGCCCACGGCCCTGGCTTTCTACCTGACAGGTGAGGAAACACAGGGCGAGCTGGATGACTGACCTGCTCAAGCACACGGAGGTATGCAGAGGCACAGCTGAACCTGGAAGCTATCTCTTAGACCGAAATACAAAACCAGGAAGGGACTCTGGCGGCTTCCAGGATTCTCGAGCACGTGCTCCCAGCCCGTGGGATCGGGGGGCTGTGGTTCTGCAGACGTTTAAGACGCGCGGGTTCTCTTACCTCCCATCCTTCCATCTCCAGGCCTCTCTTCCCGTAGATGTCATAGATGGCCCTGGTCTGGGGGTCGCTGAGCACTGCAAATGAAACCACACGTTTACAAAGCACGGAGTTCGCCTTTCGGACCCGGAAACATCATCAGGTAGATCCCACCTCCTCCTGCTCCCTGTCCAGGTGTAACCCGAGAGGCCGAGAGGCCCTCTTCCCCCCTGCTCATCCTTCCCCCAACTGCCTTTCCCATCTGATCCAGGAGGTGCCTAAAGGTGGGACACACATGAGAAATGTCAGATTTTTCCTGTCCAAGCGACTCTTCACTGTGAGGCGCACCTTGTAGGAAGCTGCACTCTCCGGCCACTCAAAAACAGTCGTTTTTAACAAATTTGGTTAAGTTTCTGCCAGTCTGTAAAGTATGTGGGCTTGAAAGAGTTAATTTCAGGAACCGAAGAAATAAAACAGATGAACGCAGAGTAAGGGAAGGAAAAACAAGATAAAAACAGAGAGGGAGGCGAACTGTAAGAAACTCTTATATACAGAGAACAAACTGAGGGCTGCTGGAGGGGAGGTGGGTGGGGGGGGGCTAGATGGGGGCTGGGCACCTGATGGGATGGGCACTGGGTGTCATGTGTAAGTGATGAGTCACCGGGTTCTGCTCCTGAAGCCACTATTATACTATATGTTAACTACCTTGGATTTAAATAAATAAACAAAAAACCAAAATACAATAAACAGACAGACAGAAAGAGCTAATTCCGGTTTCTCAAGCTTACTCAGACAGGCTCTGAGCGTAAAAGCAGATTTTTCTGCAGTCAGAGCCGGTCTGATTGAGTCTCACATATATTCACATGTGTATATATAGTTAATATCTTTGCTCCTTTTTGTAAATCATTTTAAGACCCAGACACCTGCCACCGTGCTGGCTGCCACATCACCTCAGGAAGCGCATCAGAGAAAGAGCTCTTGGGGAGGGACAGAGCTACTGCGAGGACGTCCAAACAGACGCTCTCCTCCTCCTCTCCTCTGCCGGTTTCTGTTCAAGGCCTTCGAATCTTCTCTCCCTTGAGACTTCCCATATATTTTTAGGCCTAATTAAAAAAACGATGTAAAGGATTCTATCCATATTCAAATCTAATGGAGAAGAAAGAAGTGCTGACCACTGGAAAACGCGGGAGGCCAGCTTCGCGAGCTAATCCGTAGGATTTCACAGGGAATGATTTATTCACGGCTTTACTTCTGTCCCCGTTAGGCTGAACACGGGGGCAGGTCTGCTGCCCCAGCACTTCCTCAAGCACCGCTGGGGTTTTCTGTCAAGTCTTCCCTGGGTCTCCAGAACAACACAAACTGGCTCGGGGCTGATTCAGACAACGGTAAAATCAACACAGCCATCGGGACGGCAGGATACGGTACAAGGAACCGGCTTCTGGTCAGGAGTTAAATCCGCTAAAGACCCGATGCTGACCACAGACGCGGATCGTGCGCTGCAGCCCAAGTTCTACTCCTCAGCAAAATCTAATTTTTTGGTAAAACCATAAAGGGAAATACGACGTATGCTTTTATGTCTACAATGAGAAGTTTTTAAAATAGATTAAAAAAATTTTTTAATGTTTATTTTTGAGAAAGAGAGACAGAGAGACAGAACATGAGTGGGGGAGGGGCAGAAAGAGACAGAGACACAGAGAATCTGAGCCGTCAGCACAGAGCCCGATACAGGACTCAAACTCACAAACTGTGAGATCATGACCCGAGCCTAAGACGGATGCTTAACCAACTGAGCCCCCCAGGCGCCCCGGCAACGAGAAGTCTTTATTTCATAAAGAAACACATTATCGAATTTTTGGTCTGTCTAACTAAGAAGTAAATCGCCAATTGGCTCCGGAATAAAGAACTTATTTTACATGGTATGTATTCTAAGAGTGCATCAATATTTTAAAATTTTATTTATATAACTGTGGGAGAATATGCATAACAGAAAATTGATTTCAGCCACTTTTAAGTGCAGACTTCAGTGGCTTAAGTACATTTGCAGTGTCGTGTAACCATCACCGTTACGTTGCGAGAGCTTTTCCGCCATCCCCCACGGAGACGGGACCCATCGGTGACTTCAGTATTTTATACATAGCTCTGTCACAAAATGGTCTTTCTGAAGCACCTAAGATGTAAGTATAAAAACCTGAATTACTTGATTCTACTTCCTGTTGGGCTTCTTAACAGCATTTTCTTCCTCTTGTTAGAACCTTTCCTGAGCTGAACGCTCCGGAGCCAATAAAATGATGTTCAGATAAAAAAAAAAAAAAAAAAAAAAAGATCTTGTACATGTTCTCATGAAAAAGAGAACAAAGAGGGCTTGTCTGAAGCGATCGGCCTCTTACCTGTAAGAGTTCCCTTCAGAAGAAAGCCAGCGAGCGATTCGGAGCCTGAGTGCTCCCCGCAGCCCAGGCCCCGTCTGCTGCTCTGCTTGCCCTCTCACGGCCCACTGACTGGACACATTGATTTCCAGAGCAAACTACTTTCAAAAGACCTGTCAGTCAGAAAGCACTAACCTAACCTCCTCTCTGAGGCGCCTCTAAGGACTCTCTCTCTCTGTCCTCTACAAATCAAGTCTCTTTTAAAAATCGAGCGGCTGCATTTCAGGGCGTGTGAGTGAGGCCCAGCCCTCCGCTGACCTTCATAAGCCTGGTGCACAAGGTTAAACAGTCGCTCCGCCTGGGACTTGAGCTCTGGGTCCCGGTGCTTGTCGGGATGGTAGAGCATGCACAGCCTCCGGTAGGCAGCTTTCAGCTCTTCAGCAGAGGCCTACGGAGAAAAAAATCCAGTTAGAGAGCAATCAATGCCGCTTAAATATTATCGCGATCAGAATAGGCCTTGAAACGGGAACCTGTCAGCCACTCTCCAATGTGTTTGCTTTCTGCACTCAGGACATAACGAAGTCATGCTTTATTGCTTCAATAAGCCTTCTTTTCTCCACAGTTAATAAAGTGATCCATTATGTACATCAACGGCAACTGCGTTTTGCTGGGAAATGCTGCTCTCAGATGTGTCTCTACACTGGTTCCTTGTGCTCTGAGCTGAAACTGAAAACGTCACAGAGACCCGCTTACTTTCTAACCCAAGTTATTTGAAATAAATCATGTCGATGCACTCTCCACAGAAAACTGGTTCAGACAGGAAAAAAGCTATTTCCCGTCAGACAGAAAGGCCATGCATTTATCCAGTTTTCTGACAAAGGAATCTCAAGGAATATTTACCCTTAAAAATCACATATAAAATCGTAAAACCAACACCCGCCTCCGATTCAATCTCTCACTCTAAAAGGGAGCACAGAAAGTGGGCATCAGTGCCTGCGATCCTATAGAAACAAAAGTCCTCCCCGCCCCCGACAAACCCAAGAGACCCGTCCCCAAGCATGCAGCTCCCCCGTCCTCACGTGTCTCAGTCTGACGGGAAACACGCACCATGGGAAGAGCAGATGACACGGAGTAAGTACAATGAACCGAGTGTATTTTAGCCACACAGAAGGGGGGGAGGATAGAACCCACACTCTGCTCTGCCTGCCGCACAGCCACCAAGATGTCCTCAGACACAGACTCCCTCAGAGGCCCTAGGAGCCCTGCGCCACAAACCTGGCCAGCCCCTGGGTCTGTTTTGGGGAAGCATTCTGTCTGATTTCCTATCAGCCTCACGGACAGTTCTGGTCTATCCGAATGAGGCTGAGCGGGCAGCTCTCTCCAGACGGTCCGTCAAGTAAAGAACATTCCATTTTTGGGAGGCAACCCCCACACCATTTTGACAACAGAAGCCCACTTCTGGGTTGCCGATGACACGCCAGAGGGGCCAAAAAACCGGCCATGCGGGCAGAGAACGGGACCAGGTCCCCGGTGAGCACGCCAGGGCCGACAGCGCACTAGGAGCAGGGCTCGGAACACGCGTCCGCAAGGAGAACCGGCACAGGGACTAATCAAGGGATCGAGGTTACACGGGAAAATGTTAGACCACGTTTTTCTATAATTTCCACAACTTTTCATTGCCTTCCAATTCCAGGACTAATGAGTTGTTTTCGCCAAGGAAAAAAAGGGAAAATTTACTGTTCTTTAGTAATAACTTTTGGCATGAAATTTCTTTTTATTTTTTTAAGTTTGTTTATTTATTTAGAGAACAAGCATGAGTGGGGAAAGGCCAGAGAGAGAGACAGAGAGAGAGAGGATCCCGAGCAGGCTCTGCACAGTCATGAACTGTGAGATCACGACTTAAGCCGAAATCAAGAGTCAGATGCCTGAGCCACCTGGGTGCCCCTGGCATGAAATTTAAATACTTTATGCAAGACTGAGTTCTTCAGACTCTAGAAAACCAGCAATGTCCTGCAGGTCCCCTAGAGGTTTTAAACAAGGAATTCTGAAGAACGCCTAAGGAAGACACTCCATGTGACTGGGCAGATGTCAGTCACACGTGCCCGAGAGGAGAGGCTCTGGGGAGGCCTGGTGCCCCTCGGTGCCCTCAGGGTGATGTCTTCGCCTCCAGGCCCCCGGCTTCTTCGTCTGGTGCGGGGGAGGTGGCTGGCTGGCTGGCTGACCTCTACGGGCCCTTCCAGCTCTGACTTCACACGATCTGTTATCCAGAAAAGAAACACCGATACCCGAGACACTCAGCCTGTCTTTTACACCAGACACGGATCTTTGCGGCTTGTTTGGACAGAGGCTCATTTGCATGTAGTTTTAAATCAGCAGCTTCTTGCAAATGGTCAAAGACCCTGTTGACTGAGCAGCCCCTGGTCTCAAGAACCAGGCAGATGCCCGCCCCATTCTGGCACCACCGCCTTCCGCTCTCCCTCTGGGGCAGCCCCTGGGGGTTGTTGGCTGCCTCCCTTCCTCCTGTCCCTCTGCTCATCTGTAAGACTTCCTGGGTGGTGACACAGCGGCCTCCACGGTTAGTGGTGAAGGACACGGGCTGGGGGCAAATGAGCTTTCTGACCCTTAGTCTCAGGGATGGGGAGACAACGAAAGGGAGAGCGAGAACATACGGGGCCCTGGAGGGTCCCAACACAGCACGCGTGGCTCTGGTAAAACCTCTTCCTTGATTTCTCTACTTGAGACTGGACAGGGAGACATCCCTCCTCAAAGCTCCCGTGAGGAGAAGGCGCAGCGGGGCCTGCAGAGCGCTGCACAATGCCGTGCACTCAGTCGGGGGCCGGTCCCTCGGCCATCCCAAGCTCGACATTCCCGTGGCATCGCGCACAGCGAAACTGGAACAGGACGCAGGGTGCTGGCCCAGGTAACAGGAGTGCCCATCCACGAAGCAGTCCGTGCTTGCGAAGATTCACTGACAACACGTGCCCTTTTCCAGACGTACATTCCATGTCAACAAAAACCGCGAGACCCCACAGCCGAGATGTGCCGCGACAGTCCCAGCTCTGCAGGTCCTTCTGCTTTCTCCTGCCACGGGCTTCTCTCCCGGCCGGCACCAACCACGCAACGCAGCTCTTGCCACACTTAGCAACATGCCACCTGCACCAAACCCCACCGTTTTAAGTAAACAAATAATAGTTAACTAAATAAAATATACCTTCTCGAGGTAGGTTTACTTACAAAATGATGTAAAAGGGGCTTGTTCCTTCCTAGACAGCAATTATAGGTTATTTTCTTTCTGCAGATTTTAATTGTTCTTTCCAGCATCTCATAAAAGTCACAGGCGCATGATTAGACAGATTTGGCTGACTCTAGCTTAGACTGCTGTTTCCCGGTTGTTAAACTAGACGACGAGGGGGCAGAATACCTAATCTGCAAGACCTTCCGTAATCATATTAATAAATGGCTTAATGCGCTATTGATTAAGTAATAGAAACGAGGAGTTTCATTTTTAATAAATATCATGTTCGATAAAAGGTTAGATTGGGCCTTTTATCATATCTGTATAGCTAAGGTCACTGGTTCAATATTTCACAAATGATAAACTCTTTATCGTAAAAATACTGATATCATTTCAAAATTTGGTATCATTAAAAACGAAACCTAGAGTTGCACACTTGTTTCTAAAATCCTATATAAAGTGAGGAGATGTGCCTTAAGTCTGAAAAGTTCTAGCATGTCAACCATCTGGTTATATTTCTAACGTAAATTTATTAAAATCCAGCCTTAGTGATCGTAACATTCCCAGTGGAAAAGTCCTCTGTGACCTGACGGTGGAGTTTAGTGGTCTGTTAAAATGGTTGGATTCGTCAATGCTACACAAGACGAAAATGAAATTCCTGCAGTAAGGCACAAAGATAAAAGGCATACAGATTACAAAGGAAAAAGGAAAACTTTCTGCATTTGCAGATGTCACCTCTGTGGGAAATCATAAAGTACCTACAAGAAAGCTACTAAGTAATATTAACGCGGTCACAGGATAGGGGGTCAATATGCAAATATCAATTTATTTCTACGGTCCTGAAAACTGAAATTTAAAAAGACAATACATTTAGAGTACCATCAACAAACACGAACTGCTTAGGGATGGACGGAACGAGTGGGCGCAGGACGTGTCCACAGGCAAGCACAACACACTGCCGACAGAAATTATAGACTGGAAACAATGGAGGGATAAACCATCTTCGTGCATCGGAAGAGTCAACATTATTAACATGCCACATTTTCCCAAAGCAGGCTACAGATACAATGCAACCCAAAAATCCCACCAGGCCTTTTTCTGTAGAAACAGACAAGCCGATTCTAAAATTCATGAGGAAAAACAAAGGATACGGAGCAAAAAGAAATGTTAATTTCCTAGTTGTTTTATTAGCCAAAATAGCGGAGAAGGAACTGGCGGGCTCACGTGACCGGATTTTAAGATGTAGTACATGGCTACGGGAATCGAGACCGTGGGGCCCAGGGGAAAGAACGGATGTAGAAGTCAACGGCACAGAAGTGAGTCCACAAACCGAGCCCGATGCACGGATGGCCAGGTGATCTCTGACAAAGACATCACGATGGTTCGATGGGGAAGATACGGAGAGAGGGGAACGCCCACATACAGAAAGGAGAACCTGGCCCCTTATCTTGAATCATACCCGGGGTCACACGAGGACCTCCAGATAAAAAACAAAAACAGATACACGAAAGCCGAGAGGGTTCATTACCACTAAACCCGCCCTGCCAGACGTGCTCTGGGGAGTCCTGTAGGCTGAAACGAGAGGGTATTGGACAGCAACTCAAAGCCGTATGAGGAAATCAAGGTCTCAGTAAAGGTTAAACACATGGGCAAGTATAAAAGCTAGCGTTAACTGCAAAAACAGATCCTAACTCCACGTTTTGTTTTCTTGATAATTTAAGTTACTAACACATTAAAGAAACTATCAGACTAAAAGCTAGTCCTTTGTAACTCTGGATTGTAACTTCACATTTTGTTTTTACATCACGCAAGAGGCTAATGCATCAGAGAAAACAATTATCAGGTTATTTTTGGACACCCAACGGATGAAGATGTAATTCTATGACCTCAATAACTGAAAGGCATGGGAAAGGGTTTTTGTATGTTATAGAAGTTAAGCTGGTATAAATTCAAATTAGAGTATTAGAGAGTTAAATGTAGTTTAACATGTTAAATGTGACCACAAAGAAAACAGCTACGGAATACACATGAAAAATGAGAAAGGAATTAAAACTATAGTTTAACAGTTTCACTATAAAAAAAAAGGCTAAACACAAAAGACCATAATTTGGAAATTAAAGGACCAAAAAGATACAGGGCATAGAAAGGAAATAGCAAAACAGCAGAAATAAGGCCTGCCTTATCAATAATTACTGTAAACATCAATGGATTAAATTCTCCAATCAAAAGACAGAGATTAGCAGGATGAATTAAAAAAAGAAACTGTGATCCAACTATTTGCTCTAGTCTCTACAGGAGTCTCTACAGGAGACTAGCTTTAGAACCAAAGACACGGATACGTGAAAAGTGAAAGGATGGAAAAAACATTCCCTGCAAACAGTAACTGAGAGAGAGTAGGATGGCTCCACTAATATCAGACAAAATAGACACTAAATCAAAAAAGGTGGCAAGAAACAAAGGACAATATATATTCGTAGAAGATCCAATACAGCAAGAACATATAACAATTATAACTTTGTTACCTAATAAGAGACCATCAAAATATATGAGCCAAAAATTGACAGAAGTGAAAGGAGAAATGGACAGTTCTACAATAACAGTTGGAAATTTCAGTATCTCGCTGAATACCATAGAGAATAACCAGACGGAAATAAGGAAACAGAGGACCTGGACAACACAGTAAACCAACTAGATCTAACAGACATACATAGAATATTCTACTCGTGACACCAGAACGCACCTTGGGATGTGTGCAGATGGGATGTCATGAAGGTAAGAAATCATAAAGAGCCTACATTAAAGCTACCAAATGCTCTTAGCAAGGTGACGGGATTGGGGTATCAGTAAGAGGGTTCAACACAGCAAGAAGATACATATTAAGCCACCAATGAAGTCTCAACAGATTTAAAAAGAGATAACCTAAGTATCTTCTCCAACTACGATGGGATGGAGTTAGAAATCAGTAACAGAAAGAAAACTGGAAAATTCACACATTTGTGGAAATTAAACAACACATGCTTAAATAACCAAGAAGAAACCACAAGGGAAATTACAGAACAGATGAATGAAAAGAAACAAAATATAAGGAAACTTCTGGGATGCAGTGAAAGCAGTGCTGAGGCGGAAATTTATAGCCATGAATGTTTACATTAAAAACCAGGAAAGGGGCGCCTGGGTGGCTCATTCAGTGGAGCATACGATTTCTGCTCAGGTCAAGATCTCACGGTTCATGAGATCAAGCCCCACAGCGGGTTCTGTGCTAACAGCTCAGGCCCTGGAGCCTGCTTCGAATTCTCTCTCTCTCTCTGCCCCTCCTCTGCTTGCATGCTCTCTCTCTCAAAAATAAAGAAAGAAACATTTAACAAACAAACAGGAAAGATCACAAATCAATGACCTTAATATGTAACTAAGAAACTAGAAAAAGAAGAACACACTAAACTCAGAGCTGGCTAGCAGAAGGAAATAATAAAGACCAGAGAAGAGATAAATAAAACAGACAATACAAAAGCAATAGAGAGAATGAATGAAAGTTGGTTCTCAAAAAAACAAACAAAAAACAACCCGCATCGACAAAACTGACAAATCCATAGCTAGACTCCCTAAGGAAAAAAAGAGAAAAGATTCAAGTTACTAAATTCAGAAATTAAAGTAGGGATAATATGACTGATTCTAAAGACACAAAAGGATTATAAAGGAATACTGTGGACACTTAATTGTCCACCAACAAGCTGGAAAATCTAGGTAAAATGGACAAACTCCTGGAAATTCAAATCCCATCAAGATTAAATCACGAAGAAACAGAAAATCTGAATAGACCTCTAATTAGTAATGTGATTCAATTACTAACAAAGATTTCTTGACAGAAGAACAAAAGCCCTGGACCTAATTGCTTCAATGGTGAATTCATTGCTGAGAACTTCCCCAACATGAGGAAGGAAACGGGGATGGAAATCCAAGAGGCACAGAGAACTCCCCTCAGACATAACTTGAATAGACCTTCCACACGGCACATCATAGTGAAGCTGGCAAAATACAAAGAGAGGGAGAGAATCCTGAAAGCAGCGAGGGACAAAAGAACCTTAACATACAAAGGCAGACATATAAGGGTAGTAGCAGACTTATCTACAGAAACGTGGCAAGCCAGAAAGGAATGGCAGGATATCTTCAATGTGATGAGCAGGAAGGACATGCAACCAAGAATTCTGTATCCGGCTAGCCTGCCACTCAGAATAGAAGGAGAGATCAAGGTTTTTCCCAACAAATAAAAACTGAAAGAATTCATCACAAATAGGGCAGCATTACAAGAGATCCTGAGGGGCACGCTATGAAGAAAATGTTGCAAAGAACACAAACTACCAGAGACAGCCTTACAAACATGAAACCTACAGATAATACAGTGACTGTAAGCCCATACTTTTCAATATTAACACTGAATGTAAATGGACTAAATGCACCAATCAAAAGACACAGGGTAATAGAATGGATTAAAAAACAAGACCTATCTATTTGCTGTCTTCAAGAAACTCATCTTAAACCTGAGGACACCTTCAGATTGAAAGTGAGGGGGTGGAGAACTATCCCATGTTACTGGAAGTCAATGTTACTGGAAGTCAAAAGAAAGCCGGAGTAGCCACACTTATATCAGACAAATTAGACTTTAAAATGAACGATGTAATAAGAGATGAAGAAGAACATTATATAATAGTCTCAGGGACCATCCAGCAAGAAGACCTAGTAATTATAAATATCTATGCGCCGAATTCGGGGGCACCCAAATTTGTAAAACAACTAATTACAAACATTAGCAACCTTATCGATAAAAATGTCCTAATTGTAGGGGACCTTAACACTCCACTCTCAGCATTGGATAGATCCACAAAACAGAAAATCACCACAGAAACAATGGCCCTGAACGACACATTAGAACAGAGGGGCCTAACAGACATCTTCAGGGTCCTTCACCCAGAAGCAAAGGAATTTACATTCTTCTCAACTGCACACGGTACATTTTCCAAGATAGACCACATTCTGGGGCACGGGGAAGCTCTGAATAAATATAAAAGAATTGAGATCATACCGTGTACACCGTCAGACCACAATGCTTTGAAACTTGAAATCAACCACAGGAGAAAGCCTGGAAAATATCCGAAAACATGGAGGCTAAGAAATAACCTACTAAAAGACGAGTGGGTCAACCAAGGATTCAGAGAAGAAATTAAAAAATACATGGAAACAAATGAAAATACAACAATCCAAACACTCCGGGATGCGGCAAAGGCAGTCCCGAGAGGGAAATATATTGCAATCCAGGCCCACCTCAAGAAACAAGAAAAATCTACCAGAAATTTAAAGAAGAACTAATATCAATCCTTCTCCAACTTTCCCAAAACATCGAGGAGGGAATACTTCCAAACTCATACCAAACCTGGACAAAGACACCAAGAGAAGAGAAAACTACAGACTAATACACCTTATGAATACCAAGGCAAAAATTCGAAACCAAACACTAGCAAATAAAATTTCACATACTAAAAGGATTATTACACATCATGACCAAGTGTAATTTATTTCTGAAATGCAAGAATAGCTCAACAAAAATCAATCAATATGATATACTACACTAAGAGAATTAAAGAAAAAAAAACCACCCCACACAATCACCTCAATCGATGAGGAAAAAGCATGCGACAAAATTCAATACACTTGAGTGTGAAAACACTCAACGAACTAGGAACAGAAGGAAACTATCTCAGCATGATACAAGCCATAAAGAGTTCTTACAGCTGAAGACAGACCTACAGTGAATGTCACTCAAGGGTGAAAGACTAAAACAATTTCCTCTAAGATCAGGACCAAGGCAAGGATGTCCGCTTTCACCACTTCTATTCTATCGTATTTGAAGTCCTAGCCAGAGCAATTAGGGAAGAAAAAGAAATAAATGGTATCAAAATTGATAAGGAAGAAGTAAAATAATCTGTTCCCAGACCATTTGATCTTACATGAAGAAAACTAAAGATTCCACACACAAAAACCCTTGGAATTAATAAATTAATTCAGCAAAATTGGAGGATACAAAGCCAACACGCACAAATCAGCTGCATTTCTAGACACTAAAAATAATCTGAAAACGAAATTAAGAAAAATAGTTCCATTTACAATAGCATAAAAAAACCCAGCAACTTAACCAAAGAGATAAAGGATTTTTTTAATGAAAACTATGAACCACTGCTGAAAGAATTAAAGAAGACCGGGAAAAAAAAAAAAAAAAAGGAAAGACATTCCATATCGATGTACTGGAAGACCCAGTATTATTAAAATGTCAATACTACCCAAAGCAATTAAAAGATTCAATGCCACCCCTATCAAAGGCCCAATGACAGTTTTTGCAGAATAGAAAAATCCACCCTCACATGGAATCTCAAGGGATCCCAAAGAACCAAAACAATCTCAAAGAAGAATAAAATTGGAGGATTCATGTTTTCTTATTTCAAAGCTTACTACAGGGCTACAGTAATCAAAACAGTGTGGTACTAGCATAAAGTCAGACATATAGACCAATAGAATAGGACAGAGGACCCAGAAGTACAAATTCACATATAGGGTCAAATAACTTTTGATAAGGTATCGAGACTACTCAATAGGGAAAGGACAGTTCTTCAACGAATGGTGCTGGGGAAACTGGATGTTCATATGCAAAAGAACGAAGCAGGACCCCTACTTAACATGAACTCACGAAACTGCAAGACCATGACCTGACCTGAAACCAAGAGCTGGATGCTTAACCAACAGAGCCATCCAGGCGCCCCAAATGTTCCTTTACATTTGACAAGTAGTTAGCTGAGGATAGAATTCTTACTTGGAAATATTTCTTCCTCAGAATTTTTACTGTATTGTTTCATTGTCTTCTAGCTTACAGTACTACAGCTGAGAGAGGTTAATGTCATGCCAATTTCCAATCCTTTGTGATCTATTTGGAAACTCTTAGGATGCTCTCTTTAACCGATGATTATCCTTCGTACAGGTCTTTTCTCCTCTGCCCACTGTGCTAATTACTTGATTGGCCCTTTCCATCTAGAGTCTCATATTTTTTGGTTCTGAGAATTTTTCTGATATTGTTTAATAACATCTTCCCCTTTTTATTGCCTACAGGTTGGTCTTCTAATTTTTCAATTTTACTTTGATGGAGATTTCGTCATCTCTATCTTCCAGCCCCTCTACAGAATGTTAATTTCTATCTTATTTTTAATTTCCAAGAGTTCCTTCTTTTGTATGTATTTCTCTTAAAAGTATCACCTTGTTCTTATTTCTTCCATGTGATATCTTATCTCAGAAGATAACGATCTGGTTTTCAAACTCACTGCACTGCTTCCTTCATTTCTCTTTGCTGTCTGCATGATCTCAGAATTTCAGACTGGAGCATTCCTTCAAATACCTGGCGGTTCTCTAGTATCAATTTACAGGTAAGATACTGAGATACTAACAGTAAGATACTAAGAACGTATTTGGAAGCTCTGTGTGAACAGCCCTCGTCATCTGATGAGCTTCTTTGTGAAATGCCTGGGAGAGGACTGGGAAGGGAAGTTTCACTTGGTGGTTGTTTTCTTTTTGATAAGTTAGTTTCTTCGGGAAAGAGCCCAGAGAGCAAATGGAAAAAGCTGTAAGTCTCACCATGCAGGATATAATCACTCATGTATTCCCTGCTTTTGCAATGCTGCGTCTAGGCCTAGGCTCTAAAGTCGTCCTGGTTCAAATTCTCCAGGGAATAAATGTCACGTTTCCTGGCTGGGTGGGCTAGCAGACTTATCGCATCAGCACTGAATGTTACCATTAGAAAGAAAACAATTTTTGTCTATCTGGTAGACAGAAACTGGTACCCTTTGTAAATTACAGGTTTGTTTACATTAAAAAAAGGGGGAGTGACTGGGTGGCTCAGTCAGTTAAGCGTCCCAACTTCGGCTCAGGTCATGGACTCACGATTTAGGAGTTCGAGTCCCGTGTCAGGCTCTCTGCTGGCAGCACAATGCCTGCTTCGGATCCTGTCTCCCACTCTCTGCCCCTCCCCAACCTGGTCTCTCTCTCAAAAATAAACATTTCAAAAATTGCATGTTTGTTTACAAATTGAGGGTAGATACTTTTCCATATACTTATTTGCATTTTAGATTTCTTCTTTTATGAAATAATCTATTTGTTTCTTTTGTATTGTTTTCCTATTAGGGTAGTTAATTCTTTTTTTATTTTTAATTTCCAAGAGTTCTTTATATACATTGGAAATATGAATTATCAAATAAATATACTGCACATTCCTTTTGAGTTTTTAAATTGTGTTTATGGGTTTTTTTTTTTTTAGGTTTTGGGTTTTTTTTCTTTTAGCAAACACAGAAGTTCTCCATTTTTACAAAATCAAACCTATACATTGCCTCTTTTCTGGTATCTGCTGCGGTGTCATCCTGAGAAAAGTCTCTGACTCCAGTTTCATCCTAGGAAGAAGCCACTGAAGAAGCTACTACGACCTTCGCCTACTAAATTCTAGTGAAGACCGCCTCTGGAATCGATGGGACAGCACGCGCTCAGAGAGTAAGCTGCGCTCCGCTTTTGTCTCCTACCTTCATTTAGTGAAGTATGCCGAGATGTGTGAAGGACACCGTACGTCTGAGCTGTGACTGTATCGGTCACGATTGGTGAGGTCAGCGGTTCTCAGGTGTGGTGTGGGGCCCCCTGGGGGTCTGCAAACTATTTTCAATAAAACTCAGCTGTTACCTGCCTTTTTCTCATTGTGTCATGTGTACAGGGCGATTTTCTCAAGGCCAGATGATTCATGATGATACCATCGTTTTGATGGTTAGTAGAATGTGTACTTGTGTACCGTGTTTGCTAGTAATTTCTAAGGTGGTAGTTTCACAGCACAAACATAAGAGATTCGAGAGATTCATTCAACTGGTTCCCAGTTCTTTCACTGTGTAGTCAGTTGCTAACTATTTTTCATTATATCTGCTGTGATGTCTATATTTCTATAACTTTATTATTTTTCAATACATAGCTACTTTGAAATCTTTCAGTCTTCCTGTTTCTTACTGAAATACAAGTACACTTTATGTCTCCTTTTATATTTTATTGGGTTTTAATTTTTTTTAATTTATTTATTCTGAGAGAGAGAGAGAGAGAGAGAGAGTGTGCATGTGCGCAGGAGGGGCAGAGAGGGAGAGAGAGAGAATCCCAAGTAGGCTCTGCACTGTCAGCACAGAGCCCGATGTGGTGCTCAAACTCATGAACCATGAGATCATGACCTGAGCTGAAACCAAGAGTCAGATGTTTAACCAACTGAGCCATCTGGGTGCCCCGAGTTTTAACTTCTAATCAGTCAATAGCTATAACCCATGTAAATAAAAGCTCAATAATCTAACAATGTAAAGGGGTCTCAGAGAGTTGGAGAACTGCTGTGTTAGATCATACCGTGTTACCAGGCGACCCAAAACCCCAAAGGTCTATTTCTTCCTATTACATGGCCATCTTAGGTCAGCTGGTACTCAGCCAGGTCCCAAGTCTGGGAGAGCAGCCACCTCTGAAACACTGCCAGTCTGTCTCTCTCTTTTTAAAGTTTATTTTGTTTATTTAGAGACTGAGACAGCGCAGGTGGGGGAGGGGCAGAGAGACAGAGGGAGAGAGAATTCCAAGCAGGCTCTGTGCTGCCGGCGCAGAGCCTGATGTGGGGCTTGACCCCACAAACGGTAAGATCATGACCTGAGCTGAAACCGAGAGTTGGACGCTTAACCGACTGAGCCACTTTGGTGGCCCTGAACCGCTGCCAGTCTCTAAGGCAGAGGCGAGGGCACGAGACAGACCCTCTGGCTCACACCAGCACTCAAGCCCCTTAGCCTGAGCAGGACCCCCGTCACTTCCACCTGTGTCGCTGGCTAGAACTAGTCACCAGGCCGCGCTCAACCACCAGGGGCCCGGGAAGGACAGTCCTGGCCGGCAAGCAAAGAACCAATAGATGGTGTACAGCACTTAACACGAACACAATGGCGGTATTTAATCCAATACTTCGAAGACCTAATAGAGCACGCAAGCAGCAACTTCCACTCACGGTCACATTCATTTTAGGAAAAGGAAAGCCACTAGGCCTTTTGTCGCTGAAGCCTAAACTTTCCAGCTCAAACCTCCGGGCCTATCTACGCTGCTGTATTTCAGGAAGGAAGTCTCCGCAAACTATGTTCTACTGGATTTTGGGAAGTCTGCCTAATTACCACACCGGCAGATTCGTTACTGTCCATATGTTCCATGGCCGTCTGATTGAAATAAACCGCACCAGCTATAAAACCTGTAATTCTTTATGATACTTGGTGCTCACACAATTTAAAGGAAAAAGCAGATTTCAGAGCTAATTAACACCAAGAGAGTCTGGGTTCTTTGTGCTGAGTAAGAGCTGTTTCATGGAGAGGAGGGGTGTTCCAGAGTACTCGGCGTCACTGGGGAGACCAGGTCCTGTCCTCGCCGAGCACTAAACTGGACTTGGATTCCTACTTCATCTTGTAAGGTTCCCACTACAGAGTCCAGAGCTTCACACGATACAAGCTCACGCACAGCCCTGCCGTCTTCTGTTGGCATCTGCCCTGCTCGACACGGCCTCCTGCATTTTCATTTGGAGGGTCTGGAAATGAGCTGGGGTTCGTCAGCAAACAGCCAGGCTCCAATGATGTACGCGGACTCACCCGCAACCTCAGGGAGGTGAGGACTCACTCCGCCTGACTCATCTTTACGGAGCATCTCAAGCAGAACAGGACTTCAAGGGAGACTGAACCCGTGCTGTCCATCCGGAAAACTGAGCTCTGACAAAAGAACAAAACTACAGTCGCATCCATCTGAAACTTACTTTTACCAGTATCATTACCGATGCCAGCACAAGAGACGAGAAAGAAGTAAGTCTTCCCCGCTGCAATGAACAGAAGAGGACGAGAACGCCTGCCCGGTGACCAAGCGCCAGGACGCGCCCTGGCTCCTCTCCCGGCCCGGCCCCCAGGCTCCGCAGGCCTCGGCTTACTCAGGGAGCCAGGGAGCCAGCGTAAAGGCATGCATTTGAATTCGCTCTCCTCCTCTTGCACCTGACTTTGAACAGGTTTTATAAGTGAAAATTTGGAAATACCAAGCTGATAACTGATAACACTGCTTCTAATAAATTCCTCTAGAGAGATTTGTTGCCAACCTGCAGTGGGCTCTTCGACACGGGTATTCCGCAAAGGAAGGTGCGTCCAGACAAGGGGAATATGGTGTCAGCAAGTCCTGGCCTCTTCCAGGCAGTGCATTCACTGAGTGCCGCCCACTCTAAGCACCACGGGAGGTATAAAAAGAATATAATATTGGGGCGCCTGGGTGGCTCAGTCGGTTACGCGGCCAACTTCGGCTCAGGTCATGATCTCACAGTCTGTGAGTTCGAGCCCCGCGTCGGGCTCTGTGCTCACGGCTCAGAGCCTGGAGCCTGCTTCGGATTCTGTGTCTCCCTCTCTCTCTCCCCTTCCCCTGCTCATACTCTGTCTCTATGCCTCTCAAAAATAAATAAACGTTAAAAAAAAATAAAAAAAAGAATATTAAGGAGATGGCAAACCAGGTGCGCGCGTGTGTTTCCCCTAAAAAAACCCACGCATGTGGATTTAACTAAACAGTTAGAGACAGAAGTGCTAATATCAATGGTGGGGAAAGAAGTTCGGGGCAGTGAGAACGCAAAGAAAACTTCGTGGAGGCGGAGGGACCCAAATGGGAGTGCAGAAGGTGGACTGACTTGCTTTGGTATCTGAGCCGGGCTGGGGCACTTCAGAACATCCTGACGAACAGGCCAGTGTTGGGGACGGAGACAGAACGGTGACCAAACTGACAAGAGCGAAGAGGGGTGAGCAGGAGCTCAGGAGCTAGGAAGCTGGCAGGAAATGAACCTGGACATCCATCCGCCTGCTCGGTCATCCAGTAAACATGTGGCAGGTACTTATTGTATAGACCCCCAGTGTACAAAGATGTAACGTGGAATCAGAGCCGTGGTCCCTGACCACACGGTGCTTACTCTGCAGTGGATAAAAGCAGAACGTCACCATAAGATAGGCAAGAAAGACACAAAATATCTAATTTATAAGGGGCTTTAAAATGGAGCCAAGAGTTTGACCCTGACCCGGTAAACAGTGGGAGGCCACAAAAGGTTTCCGGGTAGGGAAATGATGTGATCGGTACTGCTTGTTGGTATTAATTTGGTACGGCCCGACTAGAACTGACAGAAATCAAAATCAGAGAGACCTAAGGACAACTGCAGCAGAAACGCAGGGCTGAGGTCAGATGGCTGGTTGGGAGCCCAGCAGCAGAGTGGAACTGAAGGACCAGAGCGGGCGGGGGTCGAGCGGAGGCTCTGTGAGCTGAGTGTGTTTGCTGGACAATCGAAAGGGGCTCAATACCGCAGGAAAAACAGACCAAAGAGCACTCCTGCTCTGGCTCAGATGCACGGGTTGGGGAGAAACTGGAAGCTTCAGGCTGGGGGTGGGGGGGGCAGGGCGAGGAGGAAGGTGAATCTGAATACCTACGTACAGGGCCCAGAAGGCACGCAGAGACACAGGGGAAGCAGAGACACAGGGGAAGCAAGAGATTTTAAAGAGAGCCAAGCTCGAGAGGCCCAAACCTTGGGGGAATTCGCAGGACGGAGAATGAGCCCCGGCAAGGGAAGAAGGGAGGACGGAGCGAGCATCACGGGGGACTTCGAGGCTGTCCGTGGTGGTGGCACACGTGCATTTGCGCAAAATGCCCCCACGGGTGTTTCCTCATTTGTCACTTTAATACTCACAGAACACCTGGGGCGCCCGGGGGGCTCAGTCGAGCGAGCATCAGCCTTTGGCTCAGGTCACGATCTCCTCGTTTGAGAGTTCGAGCCCTGCGTCGGGCTTGCTGTGGTCAGTGCAGACTCCCGCTTCAGATCCTGTTTCCCCTCTCTCTCTGCCCCTCCGCCTCTCGTGGTCTGTCTGCTTCTCTCCCCTTCCCTCCCTCTCTCTCTCTCTCTCTCAAAAAGAAGTAAACATTAAAAAAAATACTCACAGAACACCTGAGATTGGTATTGGGAGCTCCACTTACAAGGAGGCAAACACAGTGAGGGTCAGAAAGATTTAAAGGTGATCTCAGGTGGAGAAGGAGTTTCCCTGACCAGGGACCCCTGGCCCAAAAGCCGGCTAGGGAGTAAGAGCCCGCGTGCCCTGGCCCGGACCCCTCTGGTTCACGAGAGCGAACAGCTGCAGAGAGGGGACAGGTATTTACAAAACGTCGACCACACGGTGGGCTCATCCGAGCCATGTGAGGAGCCCTGACAAACCAGGAGGCGCATTCCTTATTAACGTCTGTGCCACGGCACCGATAAAAAGATAGTGACATTCACTGTGCACGGTGACACGCCCGTTACTATGCTGAGCGATTACATGCGTTCTTGCTTAATTTCCCCCAAAGCCCTAGGACAGTGAAATTATTGCCTGGAGTTTATGGATGAAGAGACAGCCTCAGAGAGGCTAGGGGGCCGGCCCCAGACGAGGCCAGCTACACAGTCAAATCTGAACTTGACTTTCAAGGGCTTCATCTTTCAAAGCTCCACCACCACCTCTGCCTTTTCAAGTAATCACCAACGAACGTGCACAGGGGCTTCCCATGGAAGGTGCTGGGCTCAGTGGCTTCAACTGTCCTTCTCTTGAACCCCTGAGCATGGCCACAGCTCTGTGGAGTACAGGGGTCAGGTGGACACAGTCCATGTCATGGGATTTTGAAAAGTCAACCTCCTGCACCCATTGTAGACGCTGCTTCAGGAAGGTGGGCTTCAGAGAGAGACAATCGAATCACGAATAAGAAAGAAAAGCTAAACAGGAGGTTGATCACATAACTCCAAGACCTAAGTTGTCTTATGCAGAAGGAAAAAACTTACAAAATTTACACAAGCCATTACCCCCAAGATGGCAATATAAATTCAAAAACAGAATAGGCCATCGGTAATGACAGAAGTCTACATACTAACAAAGAAAAAGGCAAGCCCCTGGTCACCTCCGAGGTTCCTGGGGCGGGGGGAGTCCTGTCCTCCCAGCCCCCCTCCGCAGACACCGGAACGTGAGAACAGAGTTTGATTCCTGACCACAGGTCATTCCAAGGGCTGAGGGGAGATTTTCCCGCCACTGTACAGCTTGGCGCTCATCTCTCTTCCTGGTCATGTCCCTGTGAGGTTTTGTTGCCCTTGAGACACCACGGTAAAGAAGGCCAGCATCTTAGGGAAATGAGCTCCAGTTCCTTTCTGGGTCAGAAGTGACAGTTCGGATCCTGTCCTCGCATCAAGAGCTTGGCTTATTTTTCCCTAAGAGCCTGACCTTCCACTTGCTCGCTCCACGTCCATCTGCTAAATCCTGCCCACTCATGCAGACTTCCTGCGGCTGATGTCTGCTGGCATTTTACCACTGAAGAATGTTCTGGCTCCTCCAAACGAGGGAGGGAACACTGTGCACTCGCTGCGTGGAGAAGTGGTTCCAACAGTCCAAGGGCCAAACGGGAGCTGGCCGCCAGGCCATGAACTTGGAGGAGGCTCGAAGGGAAAAACGGACGCTGATAGAGCGCGTGCCGTAACGGTGATGACAAAGCGGCAGGCGCTCCCGATGGTCCTTCTCCCAGCGGGGCCCCCTTTTAAACTCTTAGGCCATTTTATTTATTCATCCCTGTTGGCTCTCTTACATCCTTTTTTGAACAAGGTAGGGCAGAAGTAAAGTAAAAATGAAAGTTGAGTGAAAGCGAACACTAAAATTCCGCAGCTGAGCGAAACGCGAAAACACGTTGCTCCCTTGTTCTGTATTCTCTTACCCACTGCTTTACGACTGAACTCACAGCAAATATAAAAGCTTTCAACTGAATTCTCTTTAGCAAAGACAAAAAAAGGAAAAAAAAGAGGTATTTTGGTAGATAATGCAGAACTAAGCATTAAAATTTCAAGAAGCAATTGTTTGAAATGCTCGAAGCAGAAAGGTAATAACTAGCCTATGGTTCATTAAAGAAAACGCATTTCAGAATTTAACCTCGTGGTGTTTGCTAATCACATTATGACACTGGAACCAACTGGGTACCTAAGAACTCCCTCCGCACCCGGAAGCCTCTCTGAACTCTAGCCGGGCACCCCCCTGACCCCTGTCTTCTGTTTGGGGAGGGCCTCCCCTTCCTGCCGGACCTTCAGAAGCCTCAGAAGCCGACGGCTCACGGCGGTTATGTCTTTGGGTCCCACTGCGCCTTTCCTGCAGACGCTCGCTGTCTTTTCTGGATTATCCCTCCCGCACCACTCCCGTGCTTAGCTCCACCTTCTGGGAACCCCTCCCCGCTGCCCACCAAGTCGAACCCATGACTTTGCAGGAAGCAGAGTTCAGAGAGATAACTGTCTTTTGAAGATAAGAAACTCCGTATTTTGAACAGAAAGAGGAAAGAAACCTTTGGGAATTCATAACCTAACACTCAGCGTAAATTCTAGCACTATGTTGTTTTTTTTAATTAATATAACAGACGAATAGCAAACTTAGCCAGGATGAAGTATATCGAAGCTTTCTATGTTCACGTATGTCCCTTTAAAATAAGCAAAAGCTTGTGCTTTATTAAAAGTCAAGAAAAGTGATAAATATTAAGCGGACATCTACTTGTACATATCCTCGCTACCTTGCCAAACTCCAGTTCACAGCATGCTGGCTCACAGTAAGTTCCTAACACATTATTGCCTGTTCCCTACAATTCAACGTCAAAGAAAACGGGAAGCAGGAAGAGAAAACCACTAGCCCAGAGATAGGAACCCACTGCGGCCAACAGTAACATTGGGATTCCAACACAGGACATTCTGGCTGCAAAGCCACAGTGTTGCCTCTTTCTACTCCCTCGATGAAATACTGTAGCACATGAATAAATGAGACACTTTAAGAAGTTAAATGACTTGTTTAAAAAAAAAAGTTTTAAATGACTGTCACCCAGGGGCAGTGTGGGCTGAAACTCCCGTTTCTAAGGACCTTGCTCCTCAGCCTCTACTTATGGGCCACCTTAGGAATGCGATCAGCTGGATAAGACAGGTTTTTGGACAACCAAGGCTGAACACTACTTCCGGAAGGCAGGCATTTTAAGTAGTCACTGCTATAAATACCACACTTTGAACAGAACTAGTAGATGGGAAACTCTTTGGAGGAACAATCTTGACATCCCTCCTTAAGACTAAACTGCCTGTCCATCACGAGGCTAGATAAGCAAACACCACCCAGCCGCCTCGGGGACGGGGGTGTGCACCTGGCCTAGCCGGCGCCTCTACGCTCCACTTTCCACAGGCGGCCAGCCAAGCCATCCTGCTGGGTTGCGTGACATCCCTCTAGGTCAATCCGGACAGTGGCCAGTAGACCTTCCTCTACTGCTCTAGCCCTTTCTGCCCATCTGCAGTGCAAGCCTGAATGTTTAGCCCCACTCTGTGACTGTAACCTCCAGCCAGAGAAACTCGGACAACCAAGAACTGTGGAAAAAACAACGTGCTCTAAACCAGGGAACGAACAAAAGCGCGGGGACGCTGGGGAAACTTTTTGCTGGTAGGTGACAGTTTTGTAATTCTAGTTTCGAGGCTGCTATAGAAGACTGACCTCCATGTGTGGGTTAGCAAGGAAAAAACCTTCTCACGGAAGTTTATTTTTTTTTTGCTGTGTTTTTTTTTTAACGTTTATTTATTTTTGACGGACATACACACAGAGTATGAGCAGGGGAAGGGCAGAGAGAGAGGGAGATACAGAATCCGAAGCAGGCTCCAGGCTCCGAGCCGTCAGCACAGAGCCCGATGCGGGGCTCGAACTCACAGACCGCGAGATCATGACCTGAGCCAAAGTTGGCCGCTTAACCGACTGAGCCACCCAGGCGCCCCTTAACTGTGTTTTTAAAAAGTGTTTAAAACTTGAGGAGATTGGCTCCTTGAAAGCTAAACTGACTGGGACCAAAGATCTTAAAATGGGTTAGGAACACTGCTGAGTGTCATGCGTAGAAATGAAAGAGCTTCTTTTAATGGTCATGCAACACTGATAAAGCAGGAAGTTGAGTTGATTACTTAGAAATAAATTCGGCTTTAAAAAGGGGATAAATTCAGTTTAGAATGTATCAATTAAAATGTCTACAAAATGTATAAACATCAAGAAAACTTCACTGATTGGTCACGGATGCTTTCTCCAAATAAGTTCTGGAAAACCATCCTGGAAATCTCGGATCAGTTAGATTTTAGGCACGCGATGGCGCATGTGACGACGCTAAACCAGAGATGCCGATCTGGTGGCAGTGTGCCCGCTTAATGATAAACTATCAGTGTGATACCGGCTCTGCCCTGCCAACAGGAAATCCAGAACGCGGGAGGAAGGGAGTCATTAAAGATCACCTAAGTCTTGTTTACAGAAGAATCTGGCCCCGTCTGGCTGCCCGCTTCATCTCTGAAATACAATACGAGCAGGTATTTGGAAGTTTAAAACCTGGGAAGAGAGACCTGGAAGCTGATTTTTGGCCTTTCTATATTACTCCAATTTTAACTACGTATTCTATTTGTAATTTTTAAAAATTTAAATAGAATTTTCTGGTTTTGTGTCAGGTTGCTTCCCTTCGAGATTCCTGGGGAATAGTCCCTAACTTCCTGAACACGGAATGTCGAAAGCACTCTCTGGAAGGTACTCTGAAGCGCTGGTGGGAAGAGGACCTTGCTTCCTCCGGGTGTATTTCACGGCATCGAGCTGCAGAACTGACCGCAAATACACAAACGGGTGCCCTTACCTCCTTCCAACCACGCATGTATGAGTTCACACCACATCTACTCTTCTTCTAACTAACTCTCCAACTAAATCCTGCTATTTCAGCTTCAGGTTGATTCCTGACTTCACACACACAAAATCCTCGTACGTATCAAGTGCAGAGATCACCTCCGGGGCTCCTCTTCCAGTAGAATCCTCAGAGATAAAATCTGCACGTACCTGACGACATCTGACGCAGAGCTTGCTGACAGAGGGAACACGAAGTGACTTGAGCGAGAGAACGTGTTTCACAGGGATGTCACCTACAACCATAAACCTCAGTGCCTCCGCTCACCGGGAGACGTAAGACTTTTTTTTAAAGAAACAAATAATTCTTTAGCTCCCACGCATCAGTCCAATAACAACTGGCAAGTCCTAAGATCCCAGCAGTTTCAAGGTATAGCTTTGTTTGACCAAGGCTTACCAAGGACTCTGGCCAAGTCTATTGTTCTAGATCTTTCTGATCATCTGCAGCTGCCTAAGATCCAGTAAGCCTGGGAAACGGATACACTGCTGCTCAATTACTGATAATGAGACCATAAACGAGCGGTAAGAAAGGCGGGTTTCAGGTACTGCTTTGCTTCTAAGAACGGGGGAAGACTTAACTACAGCCGAACAGCTCCATTCAAAGGGAAAGAAACCCAAGGCCAAAGAAGCGATTCACCCCAAGCCTGGCTGTTTATTACTCATGAGAGCCTCCAGGCGCCCACGGCAGCACAACACGATTTGCGGTTCCCCTGAATATTTCATTTTTCCTAATACATGGTGGCGAACACATCTGAGGGGGGCGTTTTATGTGGGCGCCCACGGTCACAGAACCAGAACTGGCAGTTCTGGAGTCTGACTCGTTATGGCAGCAAAGCCCAGGCCCCGCTCAGACTTCCCAGGGCTGAAGTCAGGCTCTTGCGCTTTCTGCTGGTGCGACTCTGGGCAAGTTACTTAACCGCTCTCTGCCTCAGCTTTCTGAGCTGTATATCAAGGACTTCAGGTAAGAGTCACATTAGGGGCTGGGCTGGGAAATGAACAAGAGAATGTGGCAGAAGGTACTCCCTCAGCATGGGGCCCTGCACAAAAGTAGTTGTCAAAGAATCTTAGCTATTACCGTCACCACGCACACCAACATTTACGCACAACATCCGCCTGACGGGCTTTGCCTAGAACTTTGTCAAACTTGGCTCATCATGATCGCTGGGAAAACTGAGAGATGGAATTAGCGGTTCTCTAGCAGCGCCGGGAAGACCAAACCGGGCAGCTTAGAGATAAACGATCCACCTTATGGCCTGACCTTGGAAGCCTTCCTGCCCTTCACGCTGATGTCAACTGGACTAGTCAACAAGAAAGGAAACTTACTGGTTCCCTACCACATGCCGGACGCAGTGTGACACTATCTTTTATTGGGTGAGGAAACGGGGTGCAAACACTTGGCGTGTGGAAAGCGGCGCGCGTGCTGAGGCCGTGGTGGGGGCACCGCTGCTTTCCAGCGTCTTCCTAAACTGCGGCCTCCGAATTGAGGCTCTTCCTTCGATTTCGAGACAGCCGCTCGGGGGCGAGGAGGACACAAGACACGTGCCTCGGGGCCTGGATTCACTTCAGAAGACGGCCGTCCCCATGGATATTCGGGAACCGGACAGACCCCGTGGGAAGGTTTCCTGGTGGCCTTGACCTTGGTGCCTGAAACTCAGTTTCCCATTCTGCCGGCCCGGGGCGATGACCCAGCCCCTCGGTCAAGGTGAGTTTGTGAGCCAGACGAGGCACTGGGTCCTGGAAGGCCGGGGACCCCACTCCAATAGCCTCCACCTCGGGGAGCCTTCTCCCTCCTGTGGGTATCGGGGCCTCTGGCCTGGCCAGGATGCGGCGCCCCGGCCGCCGAGAGCAGGGGCAGAGGCCGGCCGGGACACCCCCAGCGCAAGGGTCGGGGCGGTGGGGACCGCCCGGTCGGCGGGCGGTCGCGCATGTCGGACGGGGTCACGCGGCCTCCCCGCCGGGTCCCGGCCGCCCGTGGCGGGGACGGCGCGGTGGCCGCCAGCCCGGCCCTCCCGAGCCACCGGGCACGGCCTCCGCCCAGACGGCGTCCCGCCGCAGGCCTCACCTCCCTGCGCACGTTCAGCAACGAGTAATAGTCTTCATTGTCCAGCTCCTCCTCGCTCAAGGCCGTCGCCATCTTCGCAACCTTTCACCCCGCCAAACCGGCAAGGCCGTGCCCAAGAGGGACCGGCGAGCCGCGGCCCCGACAGCGCGGGCCAGCCCGCCTGCACCACAGCGGCCCCTGGCGGACCGGAGTGGCGTCGCCGCCGCCCGAGCACTGCGGCAGCGCGCCTGCGCCCTGCGCCCCCGCGCGGCCGAGGGCGGGACGCGGCGCCGGAGGCCAGCCACGTGCTGTTCACGATCCTGAAGCTCTCCCGGCCTTCCTGGGGCCCAACGGGGACCAGACCCGGACGTTGCGGTCACATCTGGGGCTTCCCTTTGTGTCCCCACGACACCTCCCTTGTCTCACCGCCCCCTCCCCTCGCCCCACCGGCTACCAGTGCGGTGAGCAGCCTGTCCCAAACGGCCCCACCCAGGCCACCCCCGTGTGGCCACCCCGGCCCTCGGAGACTCTCGAGGCCCCACTTGCTGGCTTCTCTTTGCACAAGAAAGCTCCAGAACAGATTGGTTCCTGCCTCCGTTGTTCTTTGTCTTTTCTCCTGGCAGTCCAGAACCTTGCCCAGAGGACCAGCCTCCTCATTATCGTTTTTTTTATTATTGCCCTATATTTAGGAGCACCTGACCATTTTTTTCTGCTTCTTAACTGTCGAGGCAATACCCATTTGGTTCCTAACATAATTGTCTCTGGCAGGCGTATATACCTTCAATCCGTATCCCAGAGCCGTCCTCTTGTAAATTTCTACCTTATAATTTAGCAGTGGAGTCTAATTGATTTCAACCTGGTGCCTGCTGTTTGGTGCATTATTAAAGATGTCTGGGTTACAATCATCTCAATAATTTAAATGTCTCCGAAATGATGCAATTATCAAGAGAAGGTGGACGGCAGAGCTCCCGTGCTCTTGCCACCTGTTTGGTTCATGCCGACCTGTGTCAATTCCTCATTATTTCTCAGGAACGTTTGTTGTGCCTTAACTTAGGATCGGTTTAGAACCATCCGGGTGGCCCTTCCGAAGCAGGTCCCCTGGGAAGCCCCAAACACCTGTCTGTGGATTTGAGAAGTTGATTTCTTTCTCTTCCTAATTCTCGGCCAGATGTTCACCATCTGGGCCCGTGTGTGGTCCCTTCCAAGTGGCCCAGCCCTCTTAGGATCTTTTGGCATGAGACCCGTCGGTGTGCTGAGACAGGTTATGCAGGACTGTTGAGTCAGTCTGCAGCCGACCTCAGGCCGGGTGGTAAAGGGAGAGCTGTGTCTTTAGCTGTGTGAGGCTTCTCCACGATAGCTTTCAAAGACCCTCACGTTCTGCAGGCTATCACAGCAATTTTGTACGGTCTTTCCTTTTTTCTCCTTTGCAGAACAGTGATTAGGGCTAAGCTGCTTGCTGACATTTGCTGGTCTTTAAGAATTTCTCACAGAGAGGCCGGGGGGGGGGGGGAAGTACAATGTTGAGACATTCCTTTTTTTCCTTAGGTTTGTAGACATTAATTGGGCCGTAATGCTTAGTTGGGTAGAGAAGTTCCTTGCCATCCTTCTGCTTTGGAAAACACTGCCTCGAGGAATTATATCAACAGAACCTAACATATGTTTCAAGATGTCCAGGTCTGTGTTTCTATGATTGAGGATGACCTGGTTTCTATCACCACTCGAACAAAGTACATAGTGACTCAGGGATGCTCTGTGTTTGTCCTGTCTCGGGCCCATGGTGCTTTGTAGTACGGTTACTTGGAAAGTGGTTGTGACAAATGGAAAATAAGCTTAGATACACCACAGGCCTGAGAGTAAATTTATTTCGGAGGTTGGCTGTTTTGTTTCGCCCTCCAAAAACCCTAATCTCTGGTGGGCAAAATATTGGAAACCAGGAAGAGTACAAATTGCTAAGTTACCACCCCATCCAACCGTTACTCGTGCCCGAGCAACCAACGAAACTTAGCCACGTTAACTCACTGTCTTGCCTTTTTCTTTAAGCTTATGTATTTATATATGAGAGAGAGACAGAGCAAGTGGGGGAGGAGCAGACAGAGAGAGAGAATCCCGAGTAGGCTTTGTGTTGAAAGCGCTGATGAGAGGCTCAAGCTCATGAACCGTGAGATGATGACCTGAGCCGAAATCAAGAGTTAGGCACTTGAGGGCCACCTGGTGGCTCAGTCCATTAAGCGTCTGACTCTTGGTTTCGGCTCAGGTCGTGATCTCACGGTTTCGTGAGTTTGGGCCCCCTGCATTGAGCTCTGTGCTGATGGTGCTGAGCCTGCTTGGGCTTCTCCCTCTCCCTCTCTCTAGGCCCTTCCCCTGCTCATGCTGTCTCTGTCTCGCTCAAAATAAATAAATAAACTTAAAAAAAATTTTTTTTAAAGAGACAGGCGCCAGGTGCCCCACTGCCTTGCATTTTTGTTTTCTTTATTGGGTAAAGCCACAAAGCAACTTGTAACTTAGCAGCAAAGGCAAGCCCGATACACTTACATAATATATTTATATAGCTACGTATACACATGTATGTATCATATATGCATATATAATCATCTCTAAGCTTTAAATAGAAAAGGTAAGGACAGTGACCTTCAGCCCCATTCGTATTCAGAACGACCCCAGAACATTTGGCCTTCCCAGGACTGCCCATTGGGAAGCTTCCTCTGTTTCGTGGTTCCATCTAGTGCTAGGGCCCTCCCTTCTAGGGCGGAATTTCAGGTATGCGGTGAATAATTGTCAAGATACGTATACTAATATTGCATGGGGCACACGCATATACTAAAAAAAATCCGTCGTGTGTCTGAAATTCATCTGGACTGGGAGCCCTGTCATTTTACTCGCTGCCTCTGGCACCCCCCAACTGGAACCCCTTCATTCCTTCCCTCTTTTCCTGAGTAGTCCTCCTGAGAGATGAGGTAAGCCGCCTGGCCCAGCCCCGCGTCCACGGTTGGGCTGGGCCCACACTCCTTCTCTATAATTCAGGAGGAAATTCAGGAGGAAACCTCTCATCTTTTTTATTATTCTCTTCTCACCGAGTCCCGGTTGGGACTCAGTGCTTCTTTGCCATTCATAGCCTTTTCTCCCTTTTCCTCCTGAGCTCCGCTAACCCCATTAAGAGGAGTTGGGGGGAGAAAATTCCTTAGCTAAAGGAAAGAAGGGAAAGTCTGCAGGCACTCAAGGATTACATTTTCTGGATGGTATCTCCCGCCTTAGCATTTCAGGGACGTGTCATTTATATCTTTAGCCAAGATGATAATTGCCGAAGGGTTGAGTCACCCGGAGGAAGGGCCACACCTGCAAGAGCTGAGACAGTCCTGCAGAGGCTGAAGAGCCGAACCCCAGAGGCAGCCTGCGGGGCGGGGGGAGGGTGTCTGACAGCAGTGCAGGGACGGACTGGGGGGTTTCACGCCTCACCAGTTTTAGACCTCACCATCCCGACAAAGTGTGCAGCTCCCCCATCTCCGATTCAGAGCTCCTGCCTTCGGAACTCAGCATTCCACCTGCAAGGTGATCCATCCATTGTGCCAAGGGTACTGGTTCCCCTGCTGTTTGCAACTTTCAGTCCTTGGTCCCTGTGTGTTAATCCTTCCTAATCCATCAGCGCTCAGCTGGGGTCCCCTTCTGAGCTGCTTTCTTGGTCATTCAGCAATATCAAAGCCCTGTGGCCTTTGGCTCTGTCCACCACGTCCATTCTCAGGTTGCTTTCTCCTCCTTATCTCTCTCTCTGTACTTCTCCCGGGCTGTCGCAGTAGCTGGGGAAAGTCCTGGAAATATCTGATTTCAACAAGCCCCCAAGTGTTACTTGGCAATCCTGTTACATTCACCTCTCATTCACACTCTGTAAATCCCCCCCCCTCCCCAGTGTCTCCTCAGCTCTTATCTTTAAGTTTGAAGACAACATCCAGGAACGGCACTGGCGGTTCAACAATTCACAGGAAGGAAACATTTTCTGTTTTAGTGCAATTAACCCTCCAAGGAGACGGGACGGGGAAGTGGAGACACTAAACCAGTTACTTAAGAAACAAGATCACTTCAGATGCTAAGCGCTGTGTGGAAAATAAGCACACTGATGTCATGGTGGGACATCTCAGGTGGGGGGAGTTCACGGCAAGTTGGTTGGTTATGAAAGAGCTAGCGGAGGAGGTACTTTCGAACCGAACGATGGGAAGGCTCCGGCTTTGCCAAACCTTGAGGGAGAAGCTTCTGGTGCAAAGGCTCAAAGACAGGAGGAAGTTTGGCGTGCTCCAGGGACAGGGAAGGTGAAGCTTAATGCTGATCATGCAGGGAGCGTGAAGCCGATAGGGTGGAGGGGGGAGCAGTAGGAAAGGACGTTAGAGGCGCTCAGTCAGGGCTCCCGGAGGGCAGTGTTCAGGAGCTTAAATTTTACTCCAGCCGCAACGGGGAGCATGGAAGGGTTTTAAGCAGGGAGGTGACACGGTCCGATTTTTCCCCACTGAAGGATTACTCCAGGGGGACGAGGCTGGAGGGAGCAAAAGACTGGAAGGAGCCCCTCCCCCTCCCCCTGTTAGAGGCTATCCCGGTGTTCTAGAAAGAGAGGGAGGTGGGCTTGCTCTACTACAGAAGAGCGAGGCTGGCAGGCATGGACTGCCGGTTGCCCTGGAGTCAACAGGAAGTGACATAGATTGGGTCTGGGGTGGGGGGGGTGGAAGAGCAGAATCAGGGGTTAGTCGCTCCTCCATTTTGGTTTGTGCTGCCGGGTGGTGAGGCCATCCATGCTCCCGAGGAAGCTAGGGAAGAGGCAGGGTTCGGAGGGCGTAACAAGAAGTTCTGCTTTGGAGAAGTAGACCTAAGTCTTTCTTAGACCTCCACGCAGAGGTGGTGCCTGCTGCTTCTGCTTCCTTTACACCCACTCTTTCCCTTCTCACCATCAGACCCTCATTTCCATCCTTCACTAGAATTCCCTCCTCAAAGTTTCCAGTGACTTCTCGAGCCTCAGAGCCAATGGCATGAATCCATTACAATAATTAAGATGATGAACCGCCAATCCACTGCCTGTCATTGTAGATTAGTCTGTGTTTTCTAGAATTTTGTGTATGGAATGTACATCCTGTCCCACAGCTGTCATCTTGCACCTTCCCTAGACTGTCACTGCAGGACGACCCTTGCCCTGTCCTCACTGTTGGAACCCCTGTTCCTGAATGTCCTATTTCCTATTTGTTCGTTTCATTCCTCGTTTTTATATTTTTTATTTTTTAATGTTTATTTTTGAGAGACACAGAAAGAGTGTGAACAGGGGAAGGTAGAGAGAGAAGGAGACACAGATCTAAAGCAGGCTCCAGGCTCTGAGCTGTCAGCACAGAGCCTGATGCGGGGCTCAAACCCATGAACCGTAAGATCATGACCTGAGCTGAAGTCAGACGCTCAACCCACTGAGCCACCCAGACGCCCCTCCTCAGTTTTAATGGAGTAAATCTTCCCAGGTTTTTGAGAACTTGGTTTCCCTTATCCTACCTTTATATTTGATAGTGAGTTTGCTGGGTTGGATAGTTTGACTGGGTACAAAAGTCTAGGTTGTAAAGATTTTTCCTTCAATTTTGAAGGCATTGGTTTACAACCTCAATTTCCCAATGTTACTGGCAATAGGATAGACCATGGCTATCGTCCTATGGCTTTGTAACTGTTTTTTCTTCTTTCTTTGGAGACATTGTTTTCATTCCTGATTTTCTGAAATTACATGATGATATACCCTGTATAGGTCTTCTAAAATGTATTGTGCTATATGCATGCAGTGGGTTCATTGCTGTCCATCACTTCTGGGAAAATATATTTGTTTGTTTGTTTTGAGAAGAGGGGGAGGGGCAGAGGGAGAGAGAGAGAATCTAAAGCAGGCTCCACACTCAGAGCAGAACCCAACATGGGCTTCAGCTCGCAAACAGTGAGATCATGACCTGAACTGAAATCAAGAGTTGGACACTTAACCGACTGAACCACTCAGGTGCCCCTGGAGATATCGTAGTGAAATGCTATTCCCGGCCCCTTTCCTGCAGAGCTTTTACCTACCCCAGTTATCTCTGATAACTTAATTTCACTTAATTGGTTTTCTTGGTTTATTCTTATTGGAGCCATGTTTATTGTGATGTCAGACCTCTTGGACTGATTCTCACATGCTTTTTATTTCCATTCTTTTGTTTTTTTAGTCTTTGTTAGAGATGCAACTATATCAATTCTTTTATTGATTTAAAAAATATTTGTCATAATATATTTTAAAGATTTTTCCAAGGGCACCTGGGTGGCTCAGTCGGTTAAATGTACAACTTCGGCTCGGGTCATGATCTCACAGTTCATGGGTTCGAGCCCCGCATCGGGCTCTGTGCTGACAGCTCAGAGCCTGGAGCCTGCTTCAGATTCTGTGTCTCCCTCTCTCTCTGCCCCTCCGCCTCTCACATTCTCTCTTTCTCTCTCCGAAATACATAAACATTAAAAAAATTTTAAATTTTCCAGAGCTCTTTTTTGTTCTTTGATTATTTTTTTGTTTAAACTGGTTTTGTATATGCAATTTGTTCTCTCATATTTCTGAGAATGTATTTAAGTTTTATTTCACCTTTTCACTTTTAGTATTTCCTCTTAGTTATTTTTCCCCTGTTTGTTTTGGCCTTTGTGTGTATGTGTGGGTGGGTTGAGGGGACTTTTCTGTCCAATGTCTATTCATGGGAGCCCCACATACATGTTCAAGACTACTCTTCTGGTGAGTTCTTAGATAGTTGTCAGGTAAGGTCCCTCACATGTCAGAACTGTAGGTCTTTTCTCTTGGATGGATTGGTTTTCCCAGGGAGGAGTCCTGCTTTTCCCCTGCCTGGGGTAGGTAAAAGCTCTGCAGGAAAGGGGCTGGGAACAGCATTTCGCTACGATATCTAGTATCTAGCTATGCTCTGATATCTAGATTCCAGAGCCTTTCCTGTGAGCCTCAGCAGATAATAAGCCTCTTACGGGGTGCAGGTGTGGGGATAGTGCCTGGATGGGTACATTGGAGAAGGCTATCCGGGATTCTGAACTATTTGTATGTAGCAGCACCCATGCCCAGCCTCCAATTTTTGAATCACTCCTGGATCCTGTAGCACAAACCAGCCCACTTTTCAGGGGTCTCCCTTGACCACACAGGCATTTAGCCAAGTGGAGAAAGCTGTAGCCCAAGTTTGTTACAAAGGGCCCCTCCATTTTACGTCTTCCAAATTTTTGTCGCATCTTTTGTCCAATGCCGTCTCTTACATGCATTGTGTCCATGTGTATTTATACTTAATTCCTCTGTTATCCTTTCATTGGGATTTTGGGAGATAGCAAAGACAAACTCCTTCCTGTGCCTCCTCAGATTTAATTGCAGTCCTTTTGTATAGCATAATGTCCATTTGTACCACTTCTATTCCACTGACAAATTTACATCATTACACATTTATTTCCTCTGTTAGACTGTAAGCTCCTGAGGCAAGCGCTCGAAATAGTTTGTGTTTTACTTCCAATGGCATTGTGCGTCTGGCATATAATAAGAGCTTAGTGTACACGCATGTATTTAATGTGCACTGAAACCAAGAGGAAATAGAGCTGGAAGCCAAAGATAATGGAAGTGGAGAAGGAGAAGGATGTTTTCATCCACCAATAGGCAGGGAGACAGAGCTCAGGCTGAGGAGCCAGGACCCCAGGAACCGAGCAGAGCCAAGGGGAACCCTAAGTTCTTCTGAATTGGGGTCGATCAGCCTTCTCCACAAACATCCGTAATTTCAGAAAGCGTGTGGCTCTGTAGTTTGGTAAGCGGCCCATCTCCCTTACCTATCTTCTTGGGAATCCCAAGGAGAGACAGGCAGAGGTGGCTTTGTCATAGAGGGTGGTTGAGTGGGGACCTGCTTAGACCATAGAGTCAAGCTAGGTTTGAATCAATGTCTTCTTTTTAAATTTAATTTGTTTGATTGTTTTATTTTTGAGAGAGAGAGAGAGAGCACAAGTGGGGGAGAGGGGCAGAGGGAGAAAGAGAGAGAATCTCAAGCAGGCTCCATGCTCAGCACAGAGCCCAATGTGGGGCTCAGTCTCATGACCCTGGGATCATGACCTGAGCTGAAATCAGGAGTTGGACGCTCAACCGACTGAACCACCCAGGTGCCCCAAAGAAATGTCTTCTTTTGAATTAAGTGCCAACTTCAAAGAAAAACCTATGAATATTTTGTTGGTTGGCTGGTTATTTTGTTTTAACTTGTTTTTACATGTTTTCCCCCCAAAACAGAATTTATTATCTAACAAGCAGTCCAAAGCCAGGTGGTTCCAGAAGTAGATAGATCAGCAGCTCAAATGATATCAAGGAAGAAGGCACTCTCCAAGTTGCCTCTGGCATTCTTGGGGGTTGTGTCTGCTTGGGCTGGATCTTCTTATGGTGCCTGGATGGCTGCTGTAGGTCATTAAAAAAAATACAGGAGTATTTTATCTTACGAAAATAGCAGGAGTCCTTGTAGGGAGGGGCATGAGGGGTTGTTTAATTGGCACAGAGTTTCAGTTTTGCGAGATGGAAAGGGCTCTGGAGATTGGTTACACAACGACACAAATGTACTTAACTTTATTGAGCTGTACACTTAAAAATGGTTTTGGTGGGGACACCTGGCTGGTTCAGTTGGTTGAGCGTCTGACTCTTGATTTCAGCTCAGGTCATGATCTCATTGTTCATGAGTTTGAGCCCTCCCCCCCCCCCCCGTCAGGCTCTGCGCTGTTGCAGAGCCTGCTTGGATTCTCTTTCTTCCTTTCTCTCCCTTCCCCTCCCCTGCTCTTGCGCTCTCTCAAAATAAATAAATAAATGACAAAAAATGGTTTAGGTGGTAGATTTTATGTTACGTGTATTTTATTACAATTAAACATTTTTAAAAAAATATATTGGGAGTCTCCTGACTTTGGGTGGCTTTTAATCCAGAGGTTTTATCATCAAGACAGCCAAGCAGTCAGCAGGAATGTTTCCTGTCACTCAGAGATGGAAAGTTCTAGAACTCAGGGGCACCTGGGTGGCTCTGTTGGTTGAACGTCCCACTTCGGCTCAGGTCATGATCTCACAGTCTGTGAGTTCGAGCCCTGTGTCAGGCTTTGTGCTGACCGCTCAGAGCTGGAGACTGCTTCGGATTCCGTGTCTCCCTCTCTCTGCCCCCTCCTAGCTTGCACTCTGTCTCAGTCTGTCTCTCAAAACGAAGGAAAGAAAGGAAGGAAGGGAGGGAGGAGGAGGAAGGAAGGAAGGAAGAAAAAGAAAGAGAAAGAAAGGAAGGAAGGAAGGAAGGAAGGAAGGAAGGAAGAAGAAAGAAAGATAAAAAGAAAGAAAGAAAGGAAGAAAGAAAGGAAGAAAGGAAGGAAGGAAGAAAGAAAGAGAAAGAGAGTTCTGGAACTCAGCTGAGGGTCACCACTGCTCAAGACCACTCCTGACACATAGTGAGGGCTTGCAGCTTGCATTTCTGAGTGAGTTTTCAACTTCAGTTGTAGACAGTGGCTGGCTGAGGCCTTGGCTCTTCACTGTGAAAAATCAGGACACTTCTAGGGGCACGTGGATGGCTCAGTTGGTTAAGTGTCCAACTTCGGCTCAGGTCATGATCTCGCGGTTTATGAGTTCGGGTCCATCATTGGGCTCTGTGCTGGCAGCTCAAGGCTGGAGCCTGCTTCAGATTCTGTCTCTCTCTCTCTCTGCCCCTCCCCCCCAAATAAACAAACATTAAAAAAATTTAAAAAGCTCAAGATACTTCTAGAAAGATCGGAGCAAGGTTTCCAACCTCAGTGCTGTCAACATTTGGTGCCGGGTAAGCATCTTGTGGGGCCGTCCTGTGCACTGTAAGCTGCTAAGTGCTATCCTGGCCACTACCCACTCGATGCCAGTAGCACCCCTCCCCAGCCGCAACCACCACCAAAAATGTCTCCAGGATATTGCCAGAAGTCCCCTAGGGGACCAAATCACCCTAGTCAAGAACTCTGGGTTAGAGGTGAGGACACTGGTCATGAACCACAAGGACGTCCATACCCCTCTTTGCCGACATCGGCTTCCCCTACTTCCCGCATGCGGGAGAAAAATTTTCTAGCTTCTAGAATTAAATGAATTGAAAAAGGAAAATATTTAAACTACCATTTACAGGATATGTACCATGTGCCAGACACTGTGCTAACTGATTCATCTCATTTAATTTTCCGATGTAATTATTAATAGCTTCACTTGACAGAGAAAGAAGCTGGGCTCGGCAGGTGCCTGTCCAGCCCTCGGAGCTGCGACAGCGAAACCGCGAAACCGGGATTCAGACGCAGATCTGTCTCCTTTTAAGACTGCCTTTACGTTTAGTTGTTAATTTCTCTTCGAGACTAATTTGTATAATGATGTTTCGGAGGACTTTGAGCCGTATGTGTGGTGACGTCAGCTTTATCTTCTACTTCCCTCGGACATGTGGTGTGTGAAGATGGTATCAGAGCCCCGAGGGCGGGGAATGTTCCCTTGCCCACTCGACAGCTCTGCCTCCGACACGAAGCGTCTGTGAGCGAGGAGATAAGCACCCTCCTGCATCCCTGGCCAGGCAGGCGGCCAAGGGGCCCAACATCTTCCCCTTCCCAGTTGTAACGCTGCTCGAATGTCCCTTAACCAGCAGAGGGCAGACCTGTGGTCCCGATCGGCAGAAGTGGGCAAAGAAAATTGTTCTTGAAGGTTTGGAACAGACGGGGAGACGTGTCAGGCAAATGGCAGCGGCAGCCCTCGCTTGTCCAGAGGCGGGGCTGTTTATGTATTTTTGCGGACAATGTATTTAATCGTCCTGTGCTGTAAAAAAATGCACACCCTCCTTCCATAAAGATGACGTCAAGTTGCCAGACCGCCTCAACTTCGCTTGCCTACTCCTGACTTGTCCCTAGGAAGCTGATCTTGGTCTGGAGTCCAGCGTTACAGGAGCAGGAATGGTCTGTGCTGTGAAATACCATTAAGAAGGAGGGGGCATTCCTCTGCGTCCCCCTACCTGGTAGGCTTGCAAGGGCTCTGTGGGGCCGTGTGTTCAAGCCCCAGCGGGTCCCCCTCCTCCGTGCCCCTCCCCCCCCGCCGGCAGGACGCCGAATCCAGAAGGAAAGAGTTCATGAAGAAGGAAATTACCCACAGAGCCTTCTGCCAAAATTCTACCCGGGCTGAAACTCTGATGGATTGACCCAGATCTTCGCTTTTACAAGCTCACCTGCACGAAGACCCCAGGAGGGGTAAACAGAAACTTCTCCAAGTTTGCTCGGTTTCCCGGCGAGGCAGGCTTCCCCCCGCTGCCTGGCCCTTCTGCTCCGTGCCTGGCAGAGCCGTATTCATCGTGTGCCCACAGGGGCTTTTCTGCTCCGGTCCCTGCTACCTCCCGCATTTCCGTGCGGTCTAGCGTTTTCAGGATCTTTCGGACCGGCGGGGGGCGCGCGGTCAGCGCGAGGAGGGGTGTTTCTTTCCCCTTCAGACTCGGCCCTTCTCCTCACTCCCAGGTGTGCCTGATCACGATGTGTCTGATTAGGGTCAACCTTGTTACTCAGCCTGGTACAATGGTCGTCCGCGAAAAATCCCAAGAATGTCACAGATTCTGCTTGTCTGGCGAAGGGAGAGGAAGGTCCCCACTCCGAGCAATGACTTTCCTCCAGAAACAGCCCACATCTTGGATGTCATGTGCTTCCCGCGATGCTAGAGTAATTAGTTCCTTGCGAACAATGCAAAAGGACAAAAGTTTCAAGGTGTGGGATCACCATGGCAACGGCTCCGATTCCCTGCCGTGCTCGGGGTCTCAGGATGCTCGGAACCGGTCATGGCATTCCTCTGAAATTGGCCAGAGCCTCCCGACCCGCAGGATTGCCAGTTCAGGGCCGAGAACGTGAATCTTTGCATCTCCTAGGGCGAAGTGGTCTGTCACCTGGGTGTGGTGGGTGGCACGGTGGCCCCCAGAAAAGTACGTATGTGTCCCAATCCCTGGATCCTGCGAATGTGACCTTACTTGGAAAAAGGGTTTTGCAGAAGTCATTAAGGATCTCGTGGTGAGATCACTCTGAGCCCTAAATCCAAAGTCTTGTTCTTACAAGAAAACGTAGAGGGAGATTTCAGACCCGGACACACAGAGAAAGAGTCCACGTGAAGACGGAGGCAGGGGTTGGAACCGTGTGTCTGCAAGCCAAGGGGCGCCAGGAGCCCCCAGAGGCTGCAAGAGGCGGGATGGGTTCTCCCCTAGAGTCTTCAGAGGGAGCACGGCTCTGCTGAGATCCGGGTTTCAGACTTTGGCCTCCAGAACTGGGAGAGAATAAATTTCAATTCTTGAGCCCCCCCCCCTCTAGTTTGTGGTACTTTGTGACCGTAGCCACAGGAACCTGACATCATGGGTGAATTCTGCTCCCTCCATCCCTTGAGTTACAGCAAAGAGCCCTTTCCCATTGACTGTAGAACATACTTTTTGCATAAGAAAAGAAGAGAAAAAATGGAAGCCAGATTTTGGCGGGGACACCTAACAGGTCTGGTCATCGGAACCAACTCCGGGGTCGGTGGGCTCTGCTCGGGCTACCGGCGTTCACCCCGGGCCCCCCGAGAGTCCCGCTCTCCCTGACAGATCCTCTAGTACAGCTCCCCTGCTCGTCCTGTCCTTCCCTCTGCCACAGGCTTGCTTGAAAGCTAGTTTCAGTGCTGCGACTCCTGTCTCACTCTGGTCAGAATCCCCGTCTTTTTTGTGTGTGTGTGTGTGGCATCATGAATGGTTTCCATGGAAACGAAAGGTTGAGCTAGAACGCAGCCAACGCGCATCTAAACTTCAGAATTGAGCAGGGGCTATTGTTTTTGCCAGCCGTGGGGTTTCATTCGTTCTGAGGATGTCATGGGGGGGATCTGGGAACGTGGGCCCATGACTTCCTGGTTTTCTCTCATCTTCCAGCACCTGGCTCACCAAGCATGGAGCGACGTGGGAGCGCCTCGGAGCCTCACATTCCTCGCTCTTCAGGCTCTCTCTTAGTTTTGCATGCGCGTGTAAATGTTAACGAGTAAGGTGAGATTTGCTGTAAATAACCAGATGGTCCCCACAGGGGAGGCTGCAGGTGAGATGGAAATTCTAGCAGGAGATCTCACAGCCCAAACTTCGCCAATCCAAACTCATCTTCGGTGAAGTGTATCGGAACCAGCAAGCAGAAGGGGCAAGCGGACCCAAAGCTATGTGCTTGCCCTCGTGACCCTGAGGACAGGGGCTGCGAGTTAACACCTGCTTCCTGCCAGTACCAGAGGCACGGCCTCCGATGCGCAGAGACTTTTCCTCCACAGGTTAGTCATGGGGAGAAGCAGACTGTAACCAGCCCTCGAAGTGGCTCCTGGTAACTGGTGGCTGAGCCGCGGTGTGGACTGTGGCTCACTGAAGCTCCGCACCCCTGCTTTACAGGACACGTCGCCGGGTAGCTCTTACTCCAGAGTAAGACCGGAGAGGGGTGTAGGTAGGGTGACCATCTTGTCAAACTGGAGTGCCTTCCAGAATTTAAGGAGCTAATCATATACTAATAATATACTAATCATATCAGACCCACAGGCACAAGCTGGACTGTCCCTGGAAAAGAGGGCCGTCTGGTAACCCTACCTTTAGGCCAGCCTGTACCCCACTCCGCTAAAGATCTCAGGGTTGAAGTGCCCTATGACTCAGCACTTGGACCTCTTAAAAAATTTTTTTTAATGTTTATTTATTTTTTGAGAGAGCGAGAGCGAGCAGCAATGGGGCAGAGAGAATGGGAGACACAGAATCCAAAGCAGGCTCCAGGCTCCGAGCCGTCAGCACAGAGCCCGACGCGGGGCTTCAACTCATGAACTATGAGATCATGACCTGGGCCGAAGTCAGTCTGACTTCGACTGGGCCACCCAGGCACCGCCCCCCGCCCTTTTTTTAAATCTTACACAGTCCCCATACAAGGGCCGTCCAGTGGAATTTTCTGCAGTGATGGAGAAGCTCTGCGTCCATGTTGTCCAATATAATAGGCACCAGTCAAACGTAGCTGTCGAGTACTTGAAATGTAACTGGTGTAACTAAGTAAGCTTTAGCTTTTATTTAATTTTGATTAATATAAATTTAAATGGCCGCATCTGGCTAGTGGCTACTGTACCAGACAGTGCTGACCCGGATAATTTTTTTTCAGCCAGGTTCGTGGCTTTAAGTGCCATCCAGAGGTTCTGACCCCCAAATCTGTCCAGTCGCCCCAACCTCTCCCCTAACATATCTCCAATTTGATGTATTTACTTATGTGTCTGATAGGCATTTCAGATGTAACATAGTCAAAACTACCTTCTGATCACAATATGATACCACTTCAAGCCCATTTAGTGTGGCTATCAAAAAACAAAGGGAAAATAGCAAGTGTTGGCAAGGACGTGGAGAAACTGGACTCCCGTGCACTGCTAATGGGAATGAAAAATGGTGCAGCTGCTGTGGAAAATGGCAGGGCAGTTCTTCAAAAACTGAGACAGAATCATCACATAATTGAGGAATTCTACTCCCAGGTACATATCCCAAAGAACCGAAAGCAGGGACTCAAACAGACACTTGTATAACCCATGTTCGTAGTAGCGGTACTCACGACGACGGACCGGCGGAAGAAGCCCGGGTGTCCATCCGCAGACGCACGTGGTCCATGCGCACAATGGAATATTGTGTGGCCTTAAAAAAGAAAGAGATTCTGACACGCTACAGTGTGGATGGACCTCGAAGTTCATCCAGTATGCGATGCGAGGTAAGCTGGTGTCTCAGAAGAACCAATACCGTGGGAGTCCATTTACGTGAGGTTCCTAGTCCACGATGTCACAGAGACGTGGTAAGATGGTGATTGCCAGGAGCTGGGGAGCCGTGGAGTGTTTGAGGAGTCCAGAGTACCTGTTGGGGAAGATGTGAATGTTCTGGAGATTGATGGTGGTGGCGGAAGCACAACGCGTGTGTCAAGTGCCACAGAACCGTAGAGTTAAAGATGGCCGAAATGGTAAATTTTGTCATTCAAAGACCTGAACCTTCTGCTTCTGATATTTCCTTCAAACCTGCTCCTTACACAGACTTCTCATCTCACTTAATGCCAACTTGGTTCTTCCATTTGTAGAAGCCAAAGACCTCTTCTTTGTCTTCCCGCCCGCCTCCGGCACCCCAGTCAATCTCAGCTCTACCTCCAAACCCGTGTGTTTGGAGGTCACCCGACATGCCGGGCCGCGGCTCATCCCTCCACACGTGTTTTTGTTGATCTTTCATGTCACTGGGAGTGACGGTGTCTTTGCTGGGACCCAAAAGCCCTGCCTTGCCTGTCCTGTTGCACAAGCTTCTTCCTGTTCCTCACACCGCCCAGGACTGTCCCCGCCTGCAATGTTCCTTGCCTCAGATCTTCGTGGCTCAACCCCCACCCCCAGCTTCTTAGGTGTGGACCCATATCTCAGCGAGCCCTTCCCAGGTCACCCTGTCAAAAATTCCAGCCCCTCTCCCGCCAACGCTTCTATTCTTCTTGCGTGCTTCCGTCTTTTTCTCATCCCCTTTCATCAATATCTAAACGTATTATATGTTTTATTCATCTTGTTTATTTTCAGCCTCCCCACTAAAATGTATGATGTCTCAGGCAGGGGTTTTAAAATCTCTTCCGTTCTCTGCTTTTCTCACCGTGTCCAGATCAGCACCCAATAAACGCGTGTGAAATTAATGAAGAAATGCCGACATTTAGGGGGTTGCTCAGAATTCGTCTCTTTTAGGGACTCGTCTTTGATTGACGCAGAACTACCCGAATCTCTGTAGGGTTTGGTCTGCATGAAGCACCTTCATAAGCCTGGTTTACATTTCGTTTAAGTCAGTGGTTCTTGGTCAGGGCAATATGGCCCCCTCAGGGGACACTTGGCCATGTCAGGAGACACTTGTGGTCGTCAAAAGGGGCCGGAGGTGTGTACCTGGACCTCTAGCTGGAAGACGCCAGGGATTTTGCTGAGCATCCTGCAATACACAGGACAAAGAATTATCCCAACACGATGTCACTTGTGCGGAAGTCGAGAACCCCTGATTCAACCTGATCGTGTGACGAGTTATCTCGTCGGCATGTAATAAGAGGTGAATTCCTTGAGGGCTGTTTTAGGCTGAATTGTGTCCTCCAAAAAAGGATATGTGGAAGTCCCAATCCTTAATACTTCACAATGTGACCTTACTGGGAAATAGGGTCTTTCCAGAGGTCATCAGGTTGAGAAGAGGCCGTTAGGATGGGTCCGAATCTAAGGTGACTGACGTCCTTATAAAAACAGGGGAATCTGGACACAGACTCGCACCCGGGGAAGACCACGTGGACACAGAGGGAGGGATGGCGTGCGACTGGAGTTCTGTAGCCACAAGCTGAGGGACACCGAGCACTTCCGTCCACCCCTGAAGCTGGAAGCCACAGAGAAAGATCCTCCTCCCCCTTAGGCGCTCCGGTAGAGCTCAGGCCTGCTGATTGTGAGAGGGGAAATTTCTGTTGTTCAAAGCCGCCTCGTTTCTGGCACTTTGTTAGGGCAGCCCCAGGAAGCTAATACAAGGTCACAGCCAGTGCTACATCCGAACCTGATACTAATGGGGTTTATACCCTGTGACGATTAAATTAGTGTCTTGGAAAAATGAGAGTTCACCGGGATGGTGGTTAGAGTCTCATACGGGAGGAGAGACAAGGATATTTAGTCTTTTGGGTATTATGAAACTCATGACCTCGAGTCGGCCAAGAGCGCTTGGATAATAGATGCTCAAAGCCACCAGTCGCCAAAGCCTTTCATGGGAAAATTACCCTAGCACAAAGTGCTTTTTGCTAATATTAACTTTGGTTCTATTTCAGATCAATGGAGGCAAAAAACCAGGCGATCCCATAAATCCCCTCGAACTCGTCACAGCTGCCAAATTATGCCCTGATAAAGCTTTTGGTGGCTAACGATATGGCCGTTCCGTGGATGCGGCTGGGAGGGGGTTTCTGGAGAGCGTCTGGCCCACAGCGGAGACACTTGTCATGGAGCGTTATCTGAAGGCTCTCTGGCCCTAATGAAGGGTGAGGCTTCGAACGGGATTATTTCTAAACAAATAAATAATAAGGATAATTTAAAAATAAACGAAGACCTAGATTTAAAGGCTACTTATTGTCTCAGGACCAAGATTAACTGTGAGTGGCAAGTTTTTGTGAGAGATAATGTCTTTTCACATAGAAAAGATCCTATTGATTTCCTGTTGGTGTTATCCCGAGAATGTGGAGTGTGTATCTACAGAGCAGAGACAATCTTCCATCACTCGCTTTATGGGAAGAGAATGGTTATTGTATCTCTTCCCATAAAATATAATCTCTTTTGCTCTTCCCCCCTGCCCCCCCCCAAAATATCTACCTGTTCCCCTGGGAATTTCCAGTTGTAATCTGGGGAAGTGAATTGATTTTTTTTTCTTTTCTTTTGCATGTGCCAGTATTTTTATATTTGGCTTCTTTACATTTTCTCATTGTTCTCTGGAGTCTGGCTTTTCCAGATTGTTATTTGAGCCCGTCTAAAAATCCCTTTAAAATCAGTGCCATTGAAACACACGCGATGGTGCTCGTCAGGTTCCCTGGGACTTGCTTGGAAGGAGTGCCCCTCCCCTATCCTCTAACGGGGAGGGGGGTGCTGGTGTGAGTGTCTGGGAGGGCTTTGGAGGCAACGAGAGCTTGCCTAGTGTGTTGCAACAGGATAAAGATGCAAAAAAACAAAAACAAAAACAAACAAACAAACAAACAAACAAAAAACCCCAATCACCGAGGGACGGAAATGTTCTTCCTGAGGATAGGGGTTCTCGGCATTACCTCCGGGCAGCGGGATCAATGCAGACACAAGGGCAAAGTCCTTCCTATTTAAATGCCGTGCTCTGAGGCGCGGTGGCTTCCTCAGCTAATGAGTTTGGCTAAGAAGAGCCCAGCAATGCGGTCCTGTCCAGACCTTGCACGTGGAAGTCTGCAAGCCGAACATGCAGCTGCAAAGTCTGTCCTGTGGCTCTGCCTTCGCCTCTTTATTAATGCAGACCCTCCCCTCGTTCTCCTAGCCCAAACCTGCCCACCCCTCCAGGGGCGCGTGCTGCACCAGCGCCCGCCCCGCTTTCTGCCCTCCGCACCCTTCTTCCTCTTCTTCCCTGAACTCCCGTGGTACTCTGGATTGCATCATCCCGGCCGGCCCTGGATGACAACCGCCTCTCGCCCACCTGTGCGGTGGCGCGGCCCAGCCCTGGGGTCGCTCTTCACTCTCCCAGCTCCGCTCTCTCTCTCTCCTTCTGCATTATGCCCGGTGCCACCCAGCTTCTTTTGCACTATTGCTACATGATTTTTCTAAGCTTAAAAAAATGTATATATATACATATATATATATATATATGTATATATATAAAAGAATACGTGTGGGGGCGCCTGGGCGGCTCAGTCAGTTGGGCGTCCGACTTCGGCTCAGGTCAGGATCATACCGTTCCCAAGGTCAAGCCACCCCTGTCGGGCTCTGTGAGGACGGCTTAGAGCCTGGAGCCTGTTTCTCTGCCTCTGCCCCTCCCCTGCTCATGCTCTCTCTCTCTCTCTCTCTCTCTCAAAAATAAACATTAAAAAAAAAAGGAGTGTGTGTGTGCTTTATATCGTAAACCTCAATGTTATGGGCCTAAATGTGTTCCCCCAAATTCACACATTGAACCCCTGATCCCCAGCACCTCAGAATGTGACTGTATTTGGAGACGGGGGTCTTTAAAGAGGTGATTAAGTCAAAATGAGGTCATTAGGGTGGGCCCTGACCCAATGTGGCTGTTGTCCTTCTGAGAAGAGATGAGACACACACACAGGGCTCACCACGCGAGGACGCAGGGAGAAGGCGGCCGTCCGTAAGCCAAGCAGAGAGGCCTCGGAAGGAATCCACCTGCCAACACTTTGCTCTCGGACTTCCAGCTTCCAGAAGTGTGAGGAAATAAATTCCTGATGTTTCAACCCCCTCACTCTGTGGATCTTTGCTGTGGGAGCCTTAGGGAACTAGTCTAATCAACTGGTCACAGAGCCTAATGACACAGGACAAAGGCCAAATTTCTTAGCTTGGTATTCAAGACCCTTTAGAACCTTGTCTCATCCCATGCCCCAGTCTGTCTGCTGCCTTCCTAGCTATCATTCCAGGCACCCTATCTGGGTGACTCTCAGGCTCCTCCCACCCCAGATTCCCTCCCATCCCTGCCCCCTGGCCCTCAGTGCATTCTCTTCCCAGACAGCTCTCTCCTTGGCCCGCCCATGCAGACCCAAACCAAGGCCAACCCCAGCCCAAGTCCTCCTGAAGGATAGTCCATTCAGCGAAAGTCCATTAACTAGGAAAGAATCACGGAGCTTTATTGTGGATTGTGCAGTGGTTTTCCGACTGTGCTCCCCAAGACCCCCCCGCCGCAGAGGCAACTGTGTTTAAGTAATGGCGGGGGTGGGGGGTGGTGAAAAGGGTCAGCCCTTCCTAGCCATTCACCAAGCAGACAGCTGCCTGACTTTTTTCTGGGTGATTTGTTTGCCTTTCCATATATTACTTTAAAAAAAGTGTTCTGTGGGGTGGAAACGGGGCTGGAGAACGCCACTGAAGATCCTATTCTGGATGCAATGACAGCAAAATGTCCAAAAAAGTGAGATGAAGCTAACGATCCTTGCCCCGGAAAGACTTAGGCAAACAGAGCCCGTAACACTTTTATCCATAGATTTCCTAGAACCGTACTCATCGCAAGGGATAAACTCAATTATCAAAACTCATTGACTCTGAAAATGTAAGTTCCATATACTACTGCCCGTTCCAATTCATCAGACCGGCAGCTGTTGTGCTGTTAGTGGAATCCTGACTTGTTTTGTTGTTAATCTATTTTCTAAGTATGAAAGGATGGCAGTTTGGATTCTCTGACACAGATGTGGACATTTGCCCGGCCACATCTGGTCCGGGGTTTGTGGAACCACGACTTCATGAAGAAAGCAATTCCTGTCCCCTCCGGCTGACCTTAGGGCTGCCTTCGCAGGTTCGCTTTTCTCTCCTGTAATCTAAAAATTAAATCTCGGTCTTTATTTTTTACGCAGTGCGATTTCTTTCAGATTTTAACGGCACATCTTGTATGTTAGCGAGGTCTCGATGAGGCAAGGAGGGGGAATGTCTGTAATTCTGTCCCTCAGAGAATTAAGCTAATGCCCCCCTCCAAAGTTTGTAGCAGACTTCCTGGACCTTTTAGCTTCAGAGTTCTGACCACGAGATTTTTCACCCATGGGACCTCACACTTTCTTAAACCAGCCTTTCGATATCAAATATCAGTCTGCGACTGTGCAGTGGGTTTCTCGAATGCCCATGGGATAAGCGAATCAGGAAAGTGTGTCTAAATCTTCCCCACGGAAATAGGCAAGTTCTAACTAGTGCCCCACCCCCGCCCCGCCCCGGCTTGCCAACACCCACCCAGCTCTTGAGTAGTCTCGAGCCCTGGATATTTTCAGAGAGAGAGGCAAGTCGCTTGGAATCAAGGTGAGGTTATTTATTCTGACGTAGATGGATGTTCTGTTGCGAAGTGAACCCCCTTCCTTCACCCTCCTCTTCTTTTTCTCATAAAATTCCGTAACTGGATTCATAAGTCAGTATCATCCGTCTGATTACTCTGTCTCATCAGGGATTCCCATGCCATAGATTTCCTATGTTTCTGATCAGTTACCATGGATATGGTTTTGGTTATCAGCGTTCTCAGTTTCACAGAGCCGTACTTTTGTGGGCTTCACCCACTGCAAGGACTAATCTGGGCAAAGCTCTCCGGATAAACCTTGGTTATTTGTTTTTAATTCTTTTTCATGGAAGTGGAAGGATTACAGATCCAGGGGAAACAGTGGGGAGGGGGGCTGGAGAAATTCGCCATATACTTGTGCTTTGCTCAACATCTGCATCTCAGGCTCACTCAGAGCATCCATTTCGAATGTGGTTTAAGCTTTGGGGACACTTCCCTCAGAGATGGAGGAGTTCGGGGACCCTTTGAGTCATTTCCTTCCTCTCCCTCTCATGCTCATCACACCACGGCATAATTACTCGCTCACCTGTCTGTCTTCTCCCCTCCCCCAAGGCTGCATGAGGTCCTCGAGAGGACCGGCAGCTCCTGGCATCCCCAAAGCCTGGCAGAGCGCTCGGCTTGGAGTTCTCAGTATGCGTTGAATGAATGAAGGGCTCTTTCCTTGTATGTTTCTCCTCTTAGCTGAAAAGCGCAGTTAAATCTAAGATCCTTGTTTGAAGCAGGGCTCCTCTGGTTGTGAGAAAAACCTACTGAGCGAATCGGGGAGAAGAGCGAGGCTGGCTGGAGAAGCTGGGCATCAGGCGGAGGCGGCTCTGGGGGCAGGGCCGCCCTCGGGCTCTCGGGGGCAGGACTCTGTGGGTTTCACTCTGGGGCTCAGCCAGGCTACTCAGGGGCCCCCGTTCCCCACTCTCCTCCTGCTTCTCGCCTTTTGCTCAACATCTCTGCTCTATAGTTTCTGCCGGACCCAGTTCTTGCTTGTGATTTCGGTAGCACAAGACCCCCTGTGGCCTCTCTGACTTCTTTTTGGGTTGTCATGTTTAAACGGCAGTTTTGAACCCTAACTGGTCCTCCTTCTCTCCCAGTCCTATGGGTCCTTTCTTCAGATGCCCGGAGCGGCAAGCTGGTCCCATCCATCTTTCTGTACAAGGCAATAGATAACTGATTATTGGTCCTCAGGTTGGGGTACCCGTGTCCCAAACAGATACAGCTAGAGGTCAATGTCGTATGCTAGAAAACATGGCAGCTCACGACAGCTTTCCCCAGGGAATGTGGGCAGGGCACGGGTGCGGTTGTGTGATATGTCTCTGCAACCCCCAGCGCAGCAGCAAGGTGGTCTGGGGGCTGAGCCCAGCTGGATGGGGGAAGGGGCTGCAGAGCCCCCCTTTCTTGCTAGTTCTTGGTCAAAGAATCCAAGGTTGGGTCGGTGCACAGCATGATGGGCACAGTCAGCGGGCCTCGATCTGTGGCCTTCCTCGCTTCCACCCTGAGGATGATGTCATTGCCCAAGAGGGCAGAACCCAGAGCAAGGCAGGGAAACTGAGTCAGAGCCAGCGCATTAGGTATGTCCTGAAGCCCAAGCTTTCTCTTGACTCTCAGTCATGGGGCCCAGTACATTTCTTTGTTGTTCAAGCCAGTTTGCTTTGGGTGTTTGTACTTTGCAGCTGGAGGCACACGGTGGGGGGATGAGGGGGAGGGGATGGAGGGGTGGTGGACAGGGGGGTATGGGAGACAGTGGGTGGTGACGATGCCTCAAACAGTAAATTCCAAATCTCAGTAGGAGCAGGGTCACTTTCACAGGCGACTGACCCGGGCTGTCACAGAGCGTCCTGGGCTTGGCTTAACGCTCCGTGGTTGCCATCTCGAAATTCCTAAAAATTAAAAAAAAATTTTTTTTAATGTTAACTCATTTTTGAGAGACAGAGACAGAGCGCAAACGGGGGAGGGGCAGAGAGAGAGGGAGACACAGAATCCGAAACCGGCTCCAGGCTCTGAGCTGTCAGCACAGAGTTTGATGCGGGGCTCGAACTCACGAACCCCGAGGGCCACCCAGGGGCCCCCAAATTCCTACAAATGTCTCAATGGGGCCTGCAGCTTCGTCTTGCACAAGCCGTACAAATTATATTAGCCAGTCCTGGGCGGGCGATACCAGGAATGGAAAAGGAGTTGTAAACTGGAAAGTACTATACAAAACATTCTTTTTTCATTTATAAGCCTCCTGTCCTTCCTCCCAGGGATAACAGCGACTGTGTGGGCCTCCTAGGGCCAGTGACTGGTCTTCCTGCCAGGAAACCTTCTGTTCGCACACTCCAACTGTCTGCTGCCAGGCCCCCAATCACCGGCAGAGGCAGTAGACCCCCTGGACTCCCATGGGACTGTGGAGAGAAAGGTGGCAATCATGGCCGAGAGAGATTTCTTTTCCGTCTCTGAAGTTTGGGGAAGCATACAGCCAAAGTTAAACTGGTTGTTTAGCTGCTGAACGAACAAGCAGATCGAACACACACATACACACGTACACACGCCGTATCAGCCTTGCTGGGCCTGCACTAAGTACCCCGTCCTGCGTACAATCTTCCTCTGCTCTTCAGCGACCTACGTTGTTCCTGCGGGCCAAACCGTCGTTCTTCATCCTCCGCGTGTGCACGCATGTGTGTGTGCTCACGCGTCTCAGCAGGAGGAATGGCTGAGTGGCCCAGCCTGCCCTTTCATCCTGCCGATGTTGTTACCGAGCGAGCGTTACTTCGGAGATAATTAATGCGTCCCGTTTTAGTGCAAAAATATACCTTGTCTCAGGTCACATGACAAATGTAACCATAAAAAGTTTAAAATGCTATTATTTAAAATTTATTTTCTCATAAAAACTGGTTCCTGAAATGATCATAATTTGAATAACTTACTCCGTAGTTATGATCCATTACGCCCTGGCCCGGGTCCAGGTGTGGTCATCCGGGAGCCTCGGGAGATCTCGGGGCTGCGGCCACAGTCTCGACAGGCAAGTCCTTCCTGGGAGGCTCAGTTCTGTATCTGCCCCATTTTGCGTCAGCCCGAAACTCAGGCCGCATGTCATGCATTTTACACTCTGTCTCCCCCCGCCCCTGAAACGGCATTTCCTTGTGAAATTATTGTGGAGGTGCGGAGGTCTTTACACGGTGGCCTTTAATCCTCAGATAAAGGGAAGGGCCGGAACCCTCAGGATTAATGTCCCCTTTGCGCCTCATCGCCTCATCGGCGATTCGCTTTGGGGATCCTCCCCCCTCCCCGGGGATCCTCCCCCCCGCCCCGGGGATCCTCCCCACCCCCACCCCCGCGCCCAAGCTTGTCTGACCTCTAGGTATCGGAAGTGTTTGGAAGCAGGAAGTCCATGGTGGCCACTTAGCAATGCCCTCCACGGCCCCCGGGCAGGCTGAGGGTGGAGCTTGCGTGTCCCCCACCCCCACCGACCGCCGCAGCGGCCTGAACGCCTGGCGCTGTGCTCCGAGCTGCTTGCCCAGTTTCACGAATCTTTACAAACTTCCTGTGGAAAGGTGTGTTTGTTTCCTATGATTGCTGTTATCAATTGCTGCAGATTTGGGGACCGAAAACAACACCAAGTTATTGTCTTACAGGTCTGGAGGAAATGGGTGTGTGGGGTTCAAATCAAGGCATGGGTGGACTTACCTTCTTTCCGGAGGCTCTGGGAGTGGGGGAGGGGGAGTCCGTTTTCTTCCTTTTCCTTCCCTTTTCAGCTTCTAGAGGCTGCCTGCATCCCTTAGCTTGGGGGCCCTTTCTCCGTCCTCCAAGGCGGAAGCAAAGCACCTTCAAATCTCTCTCCCTGACCTCCACCGTCCTCGCTGTGTCTTCTCGTCTGACTGAGCCTCCTGTCTCCCCCCTAAGACTTGTGATGACCTTGGACCTGCCCGGGTGATCCAGGGTCTTCTCCGTAAGTCAAGGTCTATGTATTTATTTATTATTTTTTAATGTTTATTTATTTATTTTGAGAGAGAAGGAGAGCGAGTGAGCGAGCAAGCAAGGGAGAGGCAGAGAGAAAGAGAGAGAATCCGAAGCAGGCTCCACACCGTCAGCACAGAACCCGACATGGGACTTGAACCCACGAACTGTGAGATCACGACCTGAGCCAAGATCACGAGTCGGACGCTTCACCAGCTGATCTACCCGGGCGCCCCAAGTCAAGGTCTTTTATCGCAGCTGGGAAGACCCTTTAGCCATGTCAGCTCACACCGTCTCAGGTTCTGGGGATTCGGATACCTACTTCTTTGGGGGCCACTATTCTGTCTACCATAGAAAGGTACCATTATTTGCCCCATTTTACACATAAGGAAACTGAGGCTCAGAATGACTTGCCCAAGCATGCGGCTGGTGTGGAACACCTGGGGCTTGGACCCCTGCGTCACACTCCCCGACTCACCCATTCGGATCCGCGTGCACCCTCTCTGCAATGACACGCTTCCTCTAGTGGCTGGTGGGTGCTCGTACCCTCCAAACGCACAGGGGTCCCAGGCACAGCCTATGCTGAGAAAATTCTCACATGTACTGGATACAAAACCATGGGACTTCAGCTCCAACGCCAGCCCGCAAGGGCAAGGTCAGGGCTTAGAAAACATTCACCTTCCGAACCAGGAGCTCCCCGCACCTGAGTGGCCCGCCGCCAGCAGCCTCACCCCCAGCTCCACCCCTGCTCGCTCTCTCTGCCCAGTGGGCTTTTGGTTCGTTCTCGGTCCCCGAGCCAGCAGCGGCGGGATACCTGGGCACTTGTTAGAAGCCAGGATATCCGGCCCCGCTCAGACCCGCTGATTCGAAAGCTGCGTTTTAACCAGCTCCCCCGGCGAACGCGTGCAGATCAAAGTTGAGAAGCGCGGCTCTCGAGGGCCAGACCCCACTTGGGCCGCCTCCTCACACACCTCTGTCTCCTTCTCGCCCCCCTCCCCCCCCCCGCAGGTGTCTGGGGCTTTGACTCCAGCAGCTCGGAGGAAGCATGAGGGAAATGTCTAGGTTGCTCTTTCCGTCTCCGCTTCTGTGAGTTGGCAAGCAGAAAAGGCCCCGCCTGGCAGCGCTCAGGGAGCCCTGCAGCTGGGTGGGAGCGGGGACCGTGGCCCGCACGCCGGTGGGGACGGGGTGCCCCCCCTCCTGCACCTGCTCTCTCCTGGGCAGCCGCTCCGAGCAGCTGGCTGGGGCAGCCCTGGGCTCCCGGTCCCTCCTCCTGCGCCCCAGCCTCTCGAGAGGCGAGGGGAAGGTGTGAAATGACTTTGACCTTGGTGTCTAGTCCCATCCCTCTCTCTCTGAAAGTGCTTCTACGTGTTGGCCTGGTACGTTCCGAGCGCTGCGGAGTTTTGGCAGAGTGTCCGATAAGTATTTTTAGTTCCTTCCTCCTTAATGTTTGCCAGAAAAACCACAGTCATTACTCATGAGCAGGGCAAATTTCCTTCCTCCGGGTCTCCAGAAGAGTTTGGGGCTGCCCTCCGATGCCCACGGAGGGTCGCCTACCCAGGCTTCGAAAGCCGCCTCTGAGAGCGGCACGAAGCTTACACCCAGCACGAAGCACAACGCTGTGCTAATTTTTGATACAAGGAGCCCTCAAACTCCTTAGTTAGTTTTGAGCTAACTCAAAAAAAAATGTGATTTTGAAAATCGTAGTAAACGTATGTAACATAAAAATGACCATTTTCACCATTGTAAGTGTATACGGTGGGCACGAGGTACATTCGGAATGCGGTGCGGTCATCGCCAGCATCCGTCTCCAGAACTTTCTCACCCTCCCAAACCGAAACTCCGTCCGTCCCCGTGAAACACAAACTCCCCACCCCCGTCCCCCAGCCTCTGGCGCCCACCCTCGTCTCTGTGTCCTCGAGTCTGACTCCCTGAGGGACCCCGCAGCGTGGGCCCCACTGTATTTGTCCCCCTGTGGCCGGCACTTTCCAGCGAGCGCAGCGTTTCCAAGGTTCCTCCACGTCTAGTGTCCTAAGCTTTTAAACGAATCACTCATCGAACGAGAGCGATGCCTCATGAAAGCACAACCCCATTTTTTTGTTTTCAGCAAGTAGTTTCTGATTAGCCCTGGCGCGTGATTGCTAAGCTAGATCGGCTCTGCTTTCAGGAGCAAACTAGGGGGATGCCAGACACAGACCACCCTTGGATTCCTTCGTGGGGACGGTCTGGGGAAAGCTGGCTCGGCCCCATCCAAGTCTCCGGGATTAGGGCTTCGATCTTTCCAGAAATGCCAGGGTGCCAATTACCTCTGCCAAGGGGAAAGTGCCTGCTTCCTCAGCATCTTCAATTCTGGTTCCCTGTGTGGGTCTTATTTTTAATGGCAGTACCTTCCAGACCACAAGGGACCCAGCTCCCTCAGAAAAATCTCACCATCGGTGGAGGGATAACGGCCCTGAGGATCTAGTTCAGTAAACACAGGATTCTTTCGTGATGCACTTTCCAAATGAAGCACACACTTTGGGATTAATTAAACTCTTTTCTAGCTGCCTGCCAGTGTAACCTTTCTTTTATGCTTCTTAGGGGGGCACGCGATGTAAAAAGTCAAATCTATTATGTTCATGACTTGGAGGGAAAGATCTGGGACAAAATTACCTTACACACTGTTGTGGTTTTTTGTTTTTTTTTTTTTCCCCGAGTGTTGGATCAAACGGAGAGCTCTCTGAGCTGTGTGCTTGCTCAACAGCAGATTTGACCCAGAAGAGGAGTGACTCGGAATGAAAGCCACAGAGACCAGCGGTGACGCTGTGAACCCCCCATTCGTTGGCACTCTCGGGGGGGCTGTTCAAGAAGAGACACGCGGAAGTTGAGTGTTAGCTGCTGGAGCCACAGTCACCTTCTCGTTCCGATCTGGCTGCGATTCTGAGGCGTGACATTTAATTAATTTTACAGTTAATTCTTTCCCCCGTTCCTTCTTTGACAGTGTCACTCTCTGGTCTCTCAGCTGGTGGGGAAAAGTCTGTCTCAGTCATTACCCTCGCTGGAACCCAGACAGGGTCATCTGGCCACAGCGGGAGGCCGCGAGGCGCAACAGCAGGCACGCAGCCGAGACAAGATTTCAGCGCGAGGTCGGTTCCTGGAAGAAGCTTGGTCCAGAAGCTCCATCTCGAGTCCCATGAGTACCTTTCAAAGCTTCCCTTTCCCTGGCCTCCATCTCCAGGAGCTTTGGAAAAAAAAACAAAACGCTTGCATTTTTAAGATATTTTTTCCCCCGTTGTGTCAAAATAACACACACGCACGCACGCACGCACGCACGCACGCACGCAGGAACAAATAAGTGGAAAAGAGATACTGTTGCAAAGCAACTTTCTTCCCCAACGTCTCCCAGTCCTCTCCCCAAAGTGACTTCATATTCTTGTTTTAATTCTTCCAGAACGTCCTGTGCTGTGCCAGGATCACACTCCTACTGTTTGATTTATCAATTTTGGGCTCTTACCTTTTGCCTCCTAACTGGAAAGATAAGCCTTTAGCTCACCTCCCCCATCGTTTTCTCTTTGCTGTCTTCTGTCTTTTTTTTTTAAGTTTATCTATTTAGTTTGAAAGAGAGGGAGAGAGCCGGAGCAGGCACACACACGCACACGCGTGCACTGGGGAGGGGCATAGAGAGAGAGGGACAACATCCCAAGCAGCTGACAGCCCAGAGCCCGACACGGGACTTGACCTCACAAACCGGGAGATTAAGACCTGAGCCAAAATCAGGAGTAGGACGCTTAACCGACTGAGCCACTCAGGTGCCCCCTGCTTTTGTCTTTTATGTTTATAGTGCTTTCTTGAGTCACCATTCACGTACCATAAAAGGTACCCCATTCGAGTGTGCGATTTAGTGGATTCTTAGCGTGTTCACAAAGTCGTGCAGCCACGTCTAAAGCCGGAACATTTTGTCCCCCACGAAGAAACCCTAAATCCATGAGCAGTCAGCCGCCGTTCTTCCCTCCTCCCAGCCCCTGGCAACTGCTCATTTCTCCACATCCTCACCAACACAAGGCATTTTTGTCTGCATTTTTTCTCACAGTCACTCCTGTGGATGTGACGTGGTTTGTGAGTCGGTTTGTGGTTTTTGTCTTGTATTTTCCCTAATTACTAATGATTTTGAGCATCTTTTCATGGGCTTCCCAGCCATTCACCGACCTTTTTTGACGAAATGTCGATGCAAGTCTTTTGGCCTTTTAAATTGGATTACTTGTTTCCTGTGGAGGTGGCAGAATTCCTTATGTATTCTGGGTAACTAGATCCTTATCAGATAAATGATTTGCAAATATTCTTTTCCCATTATGTGGGTTGTCTTTTCACTTTCTTCATGGTGTCCTTTGAATCACAAATATTTTAAATTTCCACAGTGACCAATGCATCTATGTTTTGTTGTTATTGTTCATGCTGTCGGTGTCATATCTAAGAACTCATTGCCTAATCCAAGATCGAGAAGACATACTCCTATGCTTTCTTCTAAGATTTTTACGGTCTCAGGTCTCGCGTTTAGGTCTCTGGGGGATGGCGTTGCATCTGTGGGCCAGTTTGGGGAGTTGCCATCTTCCAGTCCGTACACAGGGACGCCATCTTTTTAGGTCTTCCTTAATTTCTTTCAGTACTACTCTGTGGCTTTCAGCTTTTGATGCCGTTATAAGTGGAATTGTTAATTTCATCTTCAGACTGTTCATTGTTAGTGTATGAAAATATAATTGATTTTTGTATATTGATTTTGTATCCTGCGGCCTTGTTGATTTTGTTGACTGTTCTAATAGTGTGTGTGTGTGTGTGTGTGTGTGTGTGTGTGTGTATTCCTTCGGATTTCCTGTTTGTAAGAGCCTAACATCTGTGAATTGTTTTACTTCTGTTTTCCCGATCTAGATGCTCTTTTTTTTTTCTTCCCCAAATTGCCCTGGATAGAACGTTCAGGTCAGTATTGAACAGAAGTGGTGAGGATGGCCATCCTTGGGGCGCCTGGGTGGCTCAGTCAGTTAGGTGTCCGACTTTGGCTCAGGTCATGATCTCATGGTTCGGAGATTCGAGTCCTGCATTGAGCTCCGAGCTGATGGTGCAGAGCCTGCTTGGAATTCTCTCTCTCTCTCGCCCCCTCTACCTCTGCCCCTTCCCCCACTTGCTCTCTCTCTCAAAATAAATGAACCAAAAAAAAAAAAAAAAGAAAGAAAAAGAAAAGAAAAAAGATTGGCCATCCTCGTCTTACGCTGACCGTAGAGGGAAGGTATTCAGTCGTTCATCGTGAAGCATGCTGTTCACTGTGGGCTCTATACAGATGCCTTCATCAGGTTGCGGAAGTTTCCTTCTGTTCCTAGTGTGTTAAGTGCTAATCATGCGAAGCCGTGTTGGATTTGGTTAAGTGCTTCTTCTGTGTCTATCGAAGTGATTATGTAGTCTGTCCTTTACTCTATACTCCAATTTTTATTAAAAAGATTTTTTTAAGTTTTATTTATTTTTGAGAGACAGAGCATGAGCAGGGGACGGGCAGAGAGAGAGACACACACAGAATCTGAAGCAGGCTCCAGGCTCCGAGCCATCAGCACAGAACCCGATGCGGGGCTTGAACCCACAAACCGTGTGTGAGATCATGACCTGAGCCGAAGTCAGACACCTAACCGACTGAGCCACCAGTCGCCCTGGTATTGGTATTAAACATTAAACATTGTTTAAACATTTGGTATAACCCACCGGTGAAGGCATTTAGGTCTGGACTTGTGGGGGTGGTGGGGGGTAGTTTTTGATTATGTATTTAGTCTCTTGTTGGTCTATTTGTATTTTCTATTTCTTCTCGAGTCGCTTCTTGAGTTTTCCCTCTTCTCTTAATGTTTGACATTTGCATTATTATTAAATCTTCTTTAAAAAAATTTTTTTTAATGTTTATTATTTTTGAGAGACAGAGAGACAGAGTGCGAGTGGGGGAGGGGCAGAGAGAGAGGGAGACACAGGATCCGAAGCAGGCTCCAGGCTCTGAGCTGTCAGCACCAGGGCCCAACGTGGGGCTCGAACTCACGAATCATGAGGTTGTGACCTGAGCTGAATTCGGACTCGTAACGTACCGAGCCACCCAGGGGCCCCTACATTATTACTAAATCTTCTAAAAGTCATTTTCCTAACTTTGACTAATGGGCTTATGTCTTGATTTTTTTGTATATCAATCGTCTGCAATTTCATTTGAACTTTCACTTTGTCAGATAAGGATATTTTTCTACCCACCCTTTCCTCCCTCCTTCCTTGTTATGACTATTAGTTACATTTCACAACATCAAAGTTGGTAATATTTGCATTCTGACAGCACAACCAAATCTTGGATGCTGTGTCTACAGTTTGAACCGGAAAGCTAAAAACCAATGAATGGCTTTCCATTAAAATGACATCCTAAGGGGGCGCCTGGGTGGCTCAATTGGCTAAGCGTCTGACTTCAGCTCAGGTCATGATCTCACGTCTCATGGGTTTGAGCCCTGCGTCCGGCTTTGTGCTGACAGCTCAGAGCCTGGAGCCTGCTTCGGATTCTGTGTCTCCCTTTCTCTCTGCCCCTCCCCCACTCATGCTCTGTCTCTCTCTGTCTCAAAACTAAATAAACATAAAAAAAATTTAAAAAATGACATCCTCGGGAGTGTTTGATGCCAAGAGGGAACTCTGTGCCTGTTTCCAAATATTAAAAACAATTATTGTTACAGTGCATGGACTACTTAAATTGATGCCACATTTTGTTGGCTTCTTTTTCATACTTTCTGTTGTTTTCCCCTGAAGGTCTAATTGCCTGCCTGTCTCTCTCTCTTTCTTTCGTGTGTGTGACTTGTGTTCACCCTACTTTCAGTTCCTTTTCAAGCTCTCAATTATCCCATTTATCTTCACCAGAGATTTTCTTCCTGGAGCTCCCTGCTTTCCCGCTCCAAACTGGAGGGTTGCTTGAGAGATTCCCAGCAGCTTTTGGAAGCAGCTTTCTGCTCCAGCCCTAACCACTTGGGCAGCCTCCTCTTTGCCCTGTAATGTCCTCCGATCTCTCACTCTTCCCTCCTTCCTAGTTAGGCCCTTCCTGAATCATTTCTTCCTCTGATCTTTCTCCCTGTCACCATGGAACTTCGCTTTAACTCGGTTTTCCTGCCTCCGAAAGGAAAAGTCTAGATCTTTCTAGAATAGAACTTCAGCAGACTTCAGAAGAAGGAAATGAACTCAGATTGAAAATCTGCCTCAGAATGCCCAGGAGAAAGAGGTGTGACACAAAATCAAGGAATCGATTTCATTGTTAATTTCTTGTGACTTTCCCTGGCTTTTGACTAATTATCCATCCTGCAGGCTAGATTAATTTTTGGATTTAATATCATCGTAGAGCGTTCAATCAGAAGAAGAAATAATCAAGGTTAAAATGGCTATACAATTAAAGTCATAGGTTTCTTTTCCTCCCAAAATGGAAATATCCGGAATTTACCCCTCGAACATTAAAACTAAGCCAAATATTGATAAGTCAGCAAGTTTTTGAGGAAGACCATTTAATGCATAATCCTTGCTGAGTACTTATTAAACCTAAGACCGCCTACTTTACTGGGCAGAATTTGTATTTGAATCAGGTGCTTCACTCGAAATTTTTTGGCTAACTTCAACACATTTTTTTTACAAGGGAGAAACAAATTGGGTGTGCAACTCTTCTTTGTAAGAAGACGGAGAACTCGTTTTATTAGGAGCCGTACATCAAGAAATCAAGCTTGTACACCCATGAGCTGAGGGGCAGGCTGAGTGGATGCTCAGATTCTGACAGAGCTCACGGCATCTCGCTTCGTATTATGAAGCAAACAGCAGTGATTCAAGTTTTTCCATTTGCATGACAAATTCCGGCCATAAATAAATAAAGGTAAGTTGGAGAACATCAAAATCATACAACAATTAAGATGGTTGACGTCCTATGTGACTTTTAAGATGTTTTAAGACGTATTTTTGCCTTCGTCAACACGGACTTTTGGGCAAACGTTAGGGCAGACGTGCGAGTAGTACAAAAAAAATCGCCAACTCGTAAAATGTTTTCCTCGTGTGCCCATCCCTCATGTGGTAAATAAGGAAGCAAATCTTGTCTTTTGCCACCTTCCCGGGCCAAAATAGTTAAAAGTTCCAGGCAGGTGGGCCAGTCGCCGTTTGTGAAGCAGATTTGAATCAGTGCCATCTCAGAGATGATGTATGTCACTTACAACTTGAAATTGACACAGCATAGGTTTCCGCCCTTAATTTATAGTGCAATAAAAGCGGTAATAAATGTAGGTAGACTCCACCCTTGCAAAGAGTTTCCATTTTTACGATTTTGACAAGTTCACACTCCTGGCTTTACCCTCACATTGTCCTAGGTTCAAGTATTTAATATTTAACCATCTGTATTCTATAAATAATAGATGTGCCTGTCTTCACAACCGAATATCAGCAGCAGATTTTACTGTTGACAAGAGTGATAATGTTCTTTCACCTTCTTAACTTTTTATGTTACTGTTAATTTTCCCTTTGCGGCACGGAGTTGAGGGAGGGTTTGGGTCATTCCGCAGGAGAACGAGCAGTATAATGCAGATGGAACGGGGCACCAGAGGAAGCTTGGGTAACTCCATCTTTTCAGCACTTTGACGTCACACACTCAGGCATGGAACTCACCGGAAAGAAACACCCCAGTCCTCATCCACCGCCTTCCCATTATAGGGATGCAACCCAAAGTTTCATGCAACACATGCTGGGCTCAAACTTACTAAGTGCAAAGAAGATTCCGCGGGATAGTCAACGGTAAAGGAATTTGGTCAAGGTCGTATGGCTAGGATCGGAAGAGTGGATGAAATTTAATTCAGTTCAATAAATGGTTGGAAACCATTGAGAAACAGAGTCTTGACTTTCCAAAAGTTTAGATCACATGATCTCCCCTGCTGAAAATCCTACGAATGGACTTGTACTACGTATGTAATAAAATCCGAACTCCTTGTCAGGGAGGTTCCCATGAGTGTTCCTCCAGAGAGTCACAGCTCCAGCCCCCGCACCGTCCTGCACACCCAGTGAGGTCTTCCCTGTTCCGTTTCCCCGATTTGTTGACTTTCAGGGCGCCCATCACAGAGCAGGCCACCTTGTTTGCTCTCTCTTTCATTGTCCATCCTGCTCTGGGAGGGCAGGGCATTGTCTCCGTCCTTTCCCCCCATCTCCTCAGGGCCAAGAACAGTGCCTGAGCTGGCACAGAAACACAAATGTCTGTGGGGTAAATGGACGACAACAGAGAGAGGCAGCCTTTCTGAAAGCGCTCACGACGCCGGGGAATGGTGATGCCCGTTCGGCCTCCGAGGACCGTGTTGGTCAGTTGTCTCCTGTAAAGCGGCTCTGGTGTCCTCCACAGAGGCCACCTCTCCTCTGTTCCTCCAGCACCCTAGGGTCGTTTCTTGGAATACTCATAATGTAAAATCGTTTGGTTGCTCTGATAGTTAATTTTATGTGTCCACTTGACTGGGCCAGGGTATGCCCAGATTATACGTTATTTCTGGTAGTGTCGGTGGGGGGAACTATTTCCAAGTGACAAGAGCATTTGAATGGGGGGCCTCAGGAGCACAGATTCATTCTTCAGTGTGGGTGTGTGCCGTCGTCTATGGAGGGCTGGAATAGAATCACAGGCAGAGGAAGGAGGAATTTCTTTTTTGCTTCCTGCCTGCCCGCTCCAGTTGGGACATCTGATCTCATCTTTTCCATTCCTTGTGCTGGGATTTAAACCATCAGATCCCGTGTTCTCAGGCCTTTGGACTCAGTCCGAATGACACCGCTGGCTTTCCTGGGTCACCAGCTTGTGGACGGCGGGTCACGGGACTTCTCGGTTTCCGTAATTACATGAGCCAGTTCCCATAATAAATATCTCTCTCTCGGGGCACCTGGGTGGCTCAGTCGTTGAACTCTTAAAGTCCAACTCTTGATTTCGGCTGAGGTCATGATCTCATGTTCTCGAGTTCTAGCCCCTCGTAGGGCTCTGAGGTGACAGTGCAGAGTCTGCTTGGGATTCTCTCTCTCTCTCTCTCTCTCTCTTTCTGTGTCCCTCCCCTGCTTTCTCTCTCTCTCTCTCTCTCAAAATAAATAAGTAAACTTAAAAAAAAAGAAGAGTCTAAAGAGCTATCACATTAAAAAAATCTCTCTCTCTCTCTCTCTCCCTTTCTCCCTCCCTCTGTTTCTCCCCATATCTCCTGCTGGTTCTGTTTCTCTGGAGAACCCTAGTACAGTTACCCTTCAGTCCTCCTCTCCTGACGGCAGCTCTGCCTTCCCTAATTCGAATGGCCAGCAAAATCCTCGGGGCTTCTGGGAGGTCAGTGAATGAACAAAGAACGGCTGAACGAATGGAACGGAGGGTTTGGAATTTCTGAAAAGCATTTATCCTCACGAATCATGAGTGTGTCAATTGTGGCTCTAGTTTGACCTACCCTTTATTCAAAAGTTACTGTATACGAACCTGCCTCCTCTTTGCTTTCTGAATCCAGAAGGAAAGCAGGCTCGTTCTACAGTTTAGCTTGAGGGGCTAAATAGGCTTTTTAAACACTGGTAGGAAATAACATGGAAAAAGAATAAATAAACAAAATGTGTTTGAAAGTCTTCATTTGAGTCTCCAGGGCTTGCTTGTTTATTCCTACTACCTCAAACAGGGGTCCTGCAGTTTGGAATGAAAATGGCTGGCTGGGGGCACCTGGGTGGCTCAGTCGGTTAAGCATCTGACTCGATCTTGGCTCAGATCATGATCTTGCAGTTTCGTAAGTTCAAGCCCTGCGCTGGGAATCTTTGCTGATAGCGTGGAGCCTGCTTGGGATTCTCTGTCTCCCTCACTCTCTTCCCCTCTCCCATTCCCACCGTCTCTGTCTCTCTCAAAACAAACAAACAAACAAACAAATAAATACATTTAAAGGAAAAAAAAAAAAGAAGATGACTGGCTGGACAGAGACCTGCTGCAGATCTGTAAACGACAGAGAGCAAATAGCAACCGTTGTGCCTCCATCTCTATGAAATATCTTGCATTCTAAAAAAGAGTTTATTTTATTTTTTATTTTTTTAAATTTTTTAACACTTATTTATTTTTGAGAGACATAGAGGCAGAGTGTAAGTAGGGGAAGGGCAGAGAGAGAGGGAGATACAGAATCTGAAGCAGGCTCCAGGCTCTGATGAGCCATCAGCACAGAGCCCGACGTGGGGCTCGAACTCACAGACCATGAGATCATGACCTGAGCTGAAATCAGGCGCTCAACCGACTGAGCCACCCAGGCGCCCCAAAAAGAATTTATTTGAAGTAATCTCTACACCCAGCATAGGGCTCGAACTCACAATCCTGAGAGTGAGAGTCCCACGCTCTACAAACTGAGCCAGCCCGGTGCGCCTGAGCTATCTCGCATTTTCCAAGGAACTTCTACAGGTATTCTCTGACCCTCCCGACAGCTCACGGTGTGCTACGGTAGGCGTCACGCATGTTTTCAGACGGGGAAACCAAAGCTCACAGAAGCCGCGTGACTCGCCCAGTGCCACTGTGTCACTTTGGCTGAGTCAGGCCGTTGGTCCCAGCGCCTTTCTCAGGTGCTCCCAAGCTGCAAAGCAGAGCTGGGAACAGTGAGGTGAACTAAGGACTTGTGTCGCTACCCAGTACTGATGGCCCAGGGGGAGTCTGGAAGCAAACGCCCTCGAATTTTCTCTCCATTTCCTTTCTGGTCTTGCACCTTGACCGCTAACCGTGTGACGGTTTGAAGGATTGCACTTGGTAGCGTTTCCAGCCTGTCTTGTTAGATAACCCTCTGCTGCATTTCGTCGTGTCTGGGGAGGCCTGGGTGCCAAGCGAGCAGGTGCAGGGCGGGCGTCTCTCTCGCCTCCCCCTCTTCCTGGGTCGGGCTTTGGGTGCCCATTCGGCTCCCTGCTGGGGGCGTGCTGGGAGGGACAGTGGCGTGTGCAGCCGAGCATCAACTCGGGTTGGCGTGGCTCATCCACGTCGCCCCTTGGCGTGGGCGGAACCTCCAGCCACCCTTCCCCACCCTGTGTCTGGGGCCAGCCTCCCTTTGTCCCGCGATGAGGGAGAGAGCTCTGACGGAGGCCTCCCCGCCCTCTTCCCAAAGCTGGTCATAACTCGGGACTGTTTTGACCCAGAGAAAGCAGCCGCTGAGGAACGGCATGGAAAATGAGGGAATTTTCTCCTTGCCTTTGACGCACAGAGTCTCCGTGTGCACCGGGGCAGGCCGACTCTTTCCCATGCAGGGCTTCCGGCTCCGGAGGTTGGGGAATAGTCCGGTGACTTGTCTCATCAGGCCGGTAGGAAAATATTATACGCCAAATCAAGGCTGACTCAGCACCAACTGCTCATATAAAATTCCTGGCATAGCGGTTTTCCTTCAAAACCCAAGAACGTGTCAGCGAATGGCAAGACAGTCACGTTAGATGGATGGGCCACCAGACTGAGGGGCTGTCAGAAGGCATAGGTACCCCCGCTGTGGTTCTGAACCTCTCTTTGGTAAACTTGGCGGGGTCTCACGGAGCATACGGCCGGATTGCCGAAAGGATTCAAACTTTTATTACAACAAAGAAACAGGACTGAGTTGCTACGCGTTGCAAACCGGGAGGCCAGCTAGTTTAGCAGGGGCTTCCCCTACGCCCCGTTTAGAAAGAGCGGTACGTGAGAAGGTGCTAGCCGGAAGAACAGTTGGTTTTATCCTGATCACACACACATTGAAAAAGTGAGCCTCGTGTCTGACTAGTTTTTAAAAAACATCGCTTGGCATTTTTACCACTGTTTTCCTCTGCAGAGAAACTTTGTAACTGGCACAAGAGGAAAAAGGTTTCAATATCGCCATGTGTACAGGGAGGGATCGTAGAAGTCCGCTGATTGCGTTAGGCTTGCCAGAGCAACTGGGCCTGTGTGTGTGTGTGGTTGACATGGCAAGGTGCCTGGGCGTGGTCCGCCGTTTACATGTGTGCGTCTTAAATAAGCAAAGACCGTCTACAAAGGAAACTCCAGATAGGGAACCTAGAAGCTAGAGGCCTAAAGGAGAGTCTCTTCTCATGCCAACTTCCCAGTGTCTACCCCTCCCGAAGGCAGGGATGAAAGCGGGGGTGGGGGAGGGGGTGGGTGCGGATCTTCTGGAAAACGCTTCTCAAGCCTCAGTGTCTCTCGGAACCATCCGGGGCAGGGGCACCTACGTGGCTCAGTCGGTTAAGTGTCTGCCTCTTGATTTCCGCTCAGGTCATGATCTTGAGGTTTGCGGGTTCGAGCCCCACATCGGGCTCTCTGCTGACAGCGTAGAGCCTGCTTGGGATCCTCCGTCTCCGCTCTCTCTGCCCCTCCCCTGCTCGCGTGTTCTCTCTCGCTCTCAAAGTAAATACATTCACTTTAAAAAAAAGAATTAAAAAAAATCTCCTGGGGAGTTTGTTAAGACAGAGCGCCGGGCTCCTCTTCGCGAGGATTTCCTGCCTCCGTGGGTCTGGAATAGTCTCCCAGGACCTGCATTTCTCACAGTTTCCCAGAAAATGCTGGCCGCGGCTAATCCAGGGACCCCGCCTTGAGGACCACGGATTTGGAGGCGTGTCCCGCCAGAAAAGGGTGTGCCTTACTCCCCCAGGGACACACCCACTGCTGACACCTCTGACTGCTCAGGATTCTGAAGGCAGGCGGGTTTTACAGAACCGTCTACGTCTAACAAAGGAACACTGAAATCGATCTTTTACTCTCCTGACACGTACACCACATCGACGACGGGGACCCTGATAATCAAGAAACGACAGGGCTGTGATTTGGCTGCATCCTGGTTCTCTGAGGAAAGGAACGGGCTACCCAGTTACTAATTTTCTTCTTAAATTATTAACACTTGTAACAGGTTCCTTCTCCACCTGGCTGAATTGATGGGAAGTAACCTCTGGATTACGAGTTTTGTGACGTAGTAGAGAAACTCCGAGTTCGCAGGTCTTAGGTGGAGCCGTGGGGATGGTGTCGGGAAAGGGCCAGCTTGCCCAGGGAGAGGCCTGGGCCGGGGTGTGAGGCAGCCGCTGACGGCTTCCCGCTGCGCTCAGAAGGGAGCCGAAGTCCCAGTGTTGTTCGCAGAGCCACGCCGTCAGATCGGCTTGCCCACTTCTCCAAACTCTGAGCACACCTCCCACTGTTATTCCCGTGCTCGCTCAGACACCGTAGTTTAGCCTCTTGCTCTTTCTCCAATCCGCAAGGGAAGTGCTTGCCTCAGGGCCTTTGCACTGGCTCTCCCTCCTGCCGGGGGTGCTCTGCCCCCAGAGACCCACAGGGCTCTTCCTCACCTGCCTCCCTCCTTGCTCACATGTCACCCTGAGGCTTGCTTTCCCCGATCCCCCTTTTGGAAATTGAAATTCCATCCCTCACCCTCATGCTCTCTTTTTCCTATTTCTGGGTTTTTTTTTTTTCCTCCCATAGCAGTTAGCACTATCTCACACGTATACTTAACTTTTAAACTTCGTTCTCCGTCTCCCACTGCAAGAATGTTAAAATCCACAGGCAGAAACACGCTTCTGTGCCTTGCTTCAGGGGCTGCCGTGTAGCAGGTGCTAACGAACAGTGTGTTGAATGAATTCTGATGTCAAGTGTAAGGGTGGGTGGACCGTGGCGTGAGAGCATCGGGAAGGCACGCGGGAGAGGAGAGGAGGAAGGGACGTAAGTCTGGGAAGGGAAGGTGCTAGAAAACGCACCCCCTTGTCGGTCTCAGCCAGCAAGGCGCGGCACACGGGCTCCCAGAAGTGTGCGTGCTAGGGGATGTCCTCGGATGGTTTTCTCCCCGCTATATTTCCTCTTTTTCCTTCGCCTTCTTCAGGGAGGAAGCTGGCCATGCATTTTGTTGCCTCTGACAAGCTCTGGGACTGGCGGATGGGGGGAGGGGGGTACTTGCAAGATGCTGGTCGTCATTTCTGAAAACCTAAACCCAGAAGGAAACTGACAAGTGCTCACAGTGGAGGTGAAAGGGAGGAGTAGGCTGGCTTGGAAGAAGACAGAGGGTCCCTAGGAGTGGGCACGGACTGCTCCCCCTTGCACCTTGGCAATGATCCTGGAGCCCAGGCCTGGCCAAGGGAGCAGAAGATTCCGGCGGGGGCTGAGAATGGGCCCCCCACTCCTTAGACACCACCCACCTTTCTGCCACCTTCTGCGGTCGCCTTGTCACCTCGTGGGAGTCTTTCCGACCCCGTGCTATTCAGCATTGCCTGCCCGCTCCCGTTTGGCTTCTGCCCTTTTGCCTCCTCAGAGGCCGTGCTCATCAGCATCCCTGGATTCGCACCCGTCCTGTTGCTCGATGTTTTTGTTGTGGTAAAACACACACCTGACATAAAGCCTGCATTTCCACCAGCCGTCCAGGGGTGTCAAGTTCACTCTCCCTGCTGTGCAGCCGCCCTGCCATCCATCTCCAGACCCTTCTCACGTCTCCCAGTTGAAACTCTGCCTCCATCAAACACTGACGTCCTGGCCTCACGCTCCCCCCAGTCCCCCACAACCCCCATTCCATGTTCTGTCCACTCTAGGGGCCTTGCGGGGGTGGAACCGTCCACCATTTGTTCTTGTGTGGCTGGTTTGCTTGAGACTTAGCATATTGTGTTCAAGATTCATTCACGTTGTGGCAAGGTCAGAATTTTATTCCCCTTTTTTAGCCGAATGATATTCCGTTGCGTGAATACCACGTTTCGGTTATCCATTCATCCGGGAACGGACATTCGGGTTGCTTTTACCTCTTGCTACGGTGAATAATGCTTCTACAAACGTGCTACGGTGAATAATGCTTCTACAAACGTGTGTGTACAAATGTGTTTGAGTCTCTGGTTTCAGATCGTCAGGGTGTACACTGAGAAAAAAACCTATGGTCACTCTGTGCTTAATTGTTTCAGGAGTCCCCATACTCTTTCCCCAGCAGGAATGTCATCCGACGCGCCCCGCGGCACAGCACAGGCTTCCAATTCCTTCACCCCTTCCTGGTGCTTGTTACTCTGTTTTTATTTTTTCTTTTAATGGTAGGCATCCTAGTGGCTGTAACTTGACTTTCCTGTGGCATTAGAGACTATGGGCACATCCTCAAAAACCACTTCCTTCAGGGGCGCCTGGGGGGCTCCGTCGGTTGAGCGTCCGACTTCAGCTCAGGTCATGATCTCACAGTTTGTGAGTTCGAGCGCCACGTCAGGTTCTGTGCTGACCACTCAGAGCCTGGAGCCTGCTTCGGATTCTGTGTCTCCCTCTCTCTCTGCCCCTCCCCAACTTGCACTTTGTCTCTCTCTCTCTCAAAAAAATAAACATTCAAAAAACTTTTTTTAAAAAACCCACTTTCTTCATTTCCTCCTCTTTTTTGCTTTTATGGTTTTTTTTTTTCCTCAGTGTCCATTCCAGTCGCCTCATCAATGTTAGCATTGCCCAGGGTTGCATCCAAGGTCTCTCACCCCGAACATTTATGCAGTCCATATATTTGTTACTCTGTATATCACATACTCAAATACTCAATACAACTCGTATACCCTATATAGTCCATATAACTCATATAGTCCACTATGTAACTCGTATAGTCCATATACTACATATGATGCACATAGTCCATACAACTCATATGGTCCATTTACTCTTGTAGTCATAGAACTCATATAGTTCATATAACACAGTTCATATACTCATATAGTCTATGCAACTTATATAGTTCATCTAATTCATATGATCCATGTAAACTCATATTCTCTATGTACTCATACAGTCTATATAACTAACATATCCCATATAACTCATATACTCTATACTCATATACTCCATATAACGCTCATAGTCCATATACTACTCATGAACTCCATATACTCATAAACTCCCTATAACTCACCCGGGGACGCCTGTGTGGCTCAGTCAGTTGCGCGTCCAACTTCAGCTCTTCAGGTCATGATGTCACAGTTGGTGAGTTTGAGCCCCACGTTGGGCTTTCTGCTGTCAGCACAGAGCCAGCTTCGGATCCTCTGCTTCTCCTCCACCCCCACCCCTCCCCTGCACTCTCTCTCTCTCTCTCAAAAATAAATAAACCTTTAAAAAAACTCACGTGGTCCATATAACTCATAGTCCATATACTCATATACTCCATGTAACTCATATGACTGTCATTCGAATAACGATAATGAATTAATTTTAGCATAGAAACTGTGGTTTTTAAGAACAATGCATTTTAAAAATGGGTACTCTACATATGTTTTCAAAAATCAGGTAATACAGAAAGGGTCACGGTGAGAGGTGTCCTTCTCACCCCTGTCTCAGTCCCCCGGCTCTTTCTCTCCGAGGTAACCCCGCTACGGGTTTCCTTGCATCACTCCAAAGTACGCTCGGCATTCACACGCATTTATAAATACCCACACGTCCCCCACTTTTTTTAAACAAATGGTAACACCTTGTTCTGCACCTGGATTTTTTCACTTTGTAATATATCTTGGCAATTGTTCCGTATCAGTACCTGGAGAGCAGCCCCATACATCTTCGTGGCATGCCCGGCGTTGCTTCGGCTTCCCACCCAGGTACCTGGGACGGCAGAAGCACACAGGCGGCCGCAAGGACACACTTTATTTGAAATCTTCAGTTTTATTTGCATTTCATGCCAATTTTTTGCTCTGCTTCCTAATGCATCTGCGCTTATTTTAATATAACGATCGTATTTTAAAACAGATGCTCTAGAAAGATGGGCTTGTTTATTCTGAGATTTATACACCTCGGCGGGCACGTGTACCCGGTTGGACGCGTAAACATGACGTTCTGAGATCGCTGCAGTGATACTGTGAGGCAGGCAGGGCAGGGGCGATTAAGCCCCTTCTGAAGATGAGGGGGCCCTCAGCGATGTCGAGGGACCCGCCAGGCAGCATCGTGGAGGGGCAGAGCCAGGAGGGCACCAGCACCTGAGAGCGGGTTGTGCTGCCTCTCAGGGTCCAGATGAAAGAGGATAGAAAACCAGGGTCTGAAAAGACCAAGTGCAGCGGGGTTGACATTGAGGGGATGCTTGCACAGCACGTTTTGCCGAGGGTGGGATGAGAGACCTGGAGAACGTAGCCCCAGCTACTATGTCAGGAAAGGAGGCCGGTGTTCTTTTGTTTTAAGAAGTACCAAAGCATCGGGGCACCTGGGTGGCTCAGTAGGTTAAGCGTCCAACTTCGGCTCAGGTCATGATCTTACGGTTTGTGAGTTCGAGCCCCATATCAGGGGCTCTGCTGTCAGCACAGAGCCTGCTTCGGATCCTTTCTCCCTCCGCCTCCCTCCCTGGTCCGTTCCCTGCTTGCTCTCTCCCTCCCTCTCTAAAAAATAAATAAACATTTAAAAAAATTAAAAAAAAAAAAAGAAGAAGAACCAAACTATTGAATTTTAGCGTGAGAATAGTCTGGATCGCTTATGGGCTGAACTGTGTGGCCCCCAAATTTGTACATTGGAGCCCTAACCCCGGGGGCCTCGGAACGTGACTGTGTCTGAAGATAGGGCCTTGTAAGGGGTGGTTACATTAAAATGAGGTCTGTAGGGTGAGTCGTAATCGCAGAGGACTGGCTTCCTTCTGAGAAGTGGACATTGGGACTCCCAGAGACGCCAAGAATGCTCGTGTGCGGAGGGAAGACCACGTGAGGACACACTGGAGGAGACGGCCATCTACGAACCAGAGAGAGAGGCCTCAGGAGACACCAAACCCGCTGTGTTACGGCTGCCCTAACGTCCACTTGAGGGCTATCTCTATGTGAATTTCTTGCCCCCGAAACAACGTGGTTCCTTTGGATAGGGCTGGGCAGAGCATGCATGCATGCCTTCATTCATTCATTATTTATTGCTCAGGTCCTGACCAACAGGGGCTGTGACGAGCCCCTGTTATCCCGGAGTTCCCGTCTCCAGAACAATCCGCCTTCCTGCTTCCTCCCCGGGTGAGATGCTGTTCACATCTACCAGGGGAAAGGGGGAACGAGGTGACATAAAACATAGATTAAATGACCCAGATGAATCCAAATGTTTGTTTGTGCGTTTGGTTTCCACGGAAGCTTCTGTTGTAGATTGCCTTGCTGAACATGGGCGTGCAAGACAAAGTAGCTGGGGCGGATTATGGTTCGGCTTCTCTCATTATGAAAGTGGTTCAAAGCACCCAGCTCAGCCAATTTGGAGGCTGGCGGCTCTGACAACGCTCAGAGCTATTAATTTCCTTGCGTGCGTTTTGTGAGTCTCCAGAAACCACCCAGATTCAGAGAAGAGCTAAGATCCCCCCAGCCCCGGTGAGGATCGTCGCCCCCGTTGGCGGAGAAGACGAGGGGTAAGGCCGAACGGCCAACTGGTGGGTTGGCCCCTCTCGCCAACGGCCGTCCCGCCAGCTTCCCAGACCCTTTGGGCCACTGGGTGCCAGAAAGAGCTAGCGTCACCGCGAAGCCCGACCGTGACTCATCCACCTCCCCAACTTCGCTCTCAAAATGTGCTTTCTGGACTTTTCCAGGAAAGCCTGAGTGGCTCGTTGCAGACACCCATCATTAACGTGCCTTTCACGCTTCTTAATTCCCTCCGGTGCTTTCACAATCATCGCAAACACGAGCAGGGGATGCTTCCCAGAGAAAGACATTCATCATGACTCTACCCAACCTCCGTCTCCAGTGCAGGAATCACCGCCATTGCCAGTGGGAAAAGGGAGCCAACAGGTATTTTTAAAGAGGCTCTATCCGCTGGAGGATCGAAAAGAAAATATCCCCTTTGAGCATTTAGTCACACACATCAAAGGAAACAACACTTTCAATCTTCATTTGCATCGCACAGGCATTCGATGTGGTCCAGTTACACCGAGCTCCGCTCGAAAAGGCAGAAGTGCCAGTACTTTTCAAGCCTTGACGGAGACAGAGAGAAAATGCAGCCAGGCAAATAATATATCACCCTGCCAAGGCATTTTCCATTTTTAAAAGGACAGAACAATTTTACATTATTTCTGGAGCCTCTTTGCAGCAAATATCCCTTGACATTTATTCCAGCACCCTGGCCGGCTGGCCTAAAAGCCCGGGCTGCTCCCAGCCTGCTGTTCCTGTGTGCCGGGGACCGCGTTCTGCCTTTTGGGCTTGAAGCTCCAGACGCGAGGAGGGCAAGTGGCCCGGGTTTTTGAGCACAGGCGGCCGGCGGTTGGCTCTGCAGGAGGGGCCGGTGAAGACGCCAGCCTGGTGGGAAGATCATGGCGTTTCAGGTCACTTGAAGACAGCGGCTGGAGAACCGGCGTCCAGGGCTCAGAGCCGCCGGGATGAAACCAACAAGGCAGGCTTGGGGTTCGTCACAGATAAAACAATGAAGTGCGCTGGCACTTGATGGGGAGGCCCCTTGGGAAGCGGAAACGCCACCGGTTCTCGAATAATTAGCACCAAACGACTTCTAGTTAGGGTGACAAACGAGCACACTTTGCAGATCGGGAGAATCGGGACTGCGCTATTAGGTGAAATTTTCCAAACTGTTTTTTTTTTCCTTAAAAAAATTAAAAAAAATTTTTTTAACGTTTATTTATTTTTGAGAGACATAGAGACAGAGAGTGAGCAGGGGAAGGGCAGAGAGAGAGGGAGACACAGAATCTGAAGCAGGCTCCAGGCTCTGAGCTGTCAGCACCGAGCCCGACGCGGGGCTCAAACCCACAGACTGTGAGATCATGACCTGACCTGAAGTCGGCCGCTTAACCGATTGAGCCACCCAGGCGCCCCCCCAAAAAAATTTTTTTAACGTTTATTTTTATTTTTGAGACAGAGAGAGACAGAGCGCAAGCGGGGGAGGGGCAGAGAGAGAGGGAGACACAGAATCCGAAGCAGGCTCCCAGCTCTGAGCTGTCAGTACCGAGCCCGACGTGGGGCTTGAACTCACAGACCGTGAGATCATGACCGGAGCTGAAGTCGGACGCTCAACCGACTGAGCCACCCAGGCGCCCCCAAACTGTTTTTTTTCTAAGGGGGTCTGTGGTCCGCTCCTTGCCAAGTGCGAGGTCTTTTGTCAGAGGACGAACTGTGGATTGTATTGTTTTGAATCCTCAGCCCCGGCTGGCCTGAAAAATCTCAGGGTGCTGAATGATTAATTCCAACCTGCCCTAGAAAACGTTAGTCAGCTGGCCAAAGGAAATAGCCCAACACGGAGGCAAAAAGAGCAAATTGACTTTACCTGTGAGTGATTATGTTTGACAAGATGAAAAAGAAAGAAATCTTTTGTCACAGAAGAAAATTGTGCTCTGAGAAATCTTTGCCCAAGTCTTAAGGTTCCGCTTTACACGGCTTGAATTAAAATGGAAATAATCCCAGCCCCGCCCCCCACTTCTCTCCCAAATAAAGAACAGAGACACAAAACTTCATTTTTCTACAGATACGACAGCAGAGTTTTGGAAATCACGTCAGGAGTTCCGGGGCGACTCCAGAGCAGGGCTTCCATTAACCAGCAAATTCTCTTTCGAGAAACCTATTTTTGAATTACTATTTACTACTGAAAGTTTAATTTTTCCTTTAAGTATTTGTCACACATGCAGTCAAATTCTTTGTGGGTGGGAGAGCGAGGCAGATGGGACTCCTCTCCAATAAGAAAGAAGAGCCAATTTTCACTCTGAAAAGGGCGAAAAGATCAGGACTGTTAGAATCATTCTTCTGATTTAGCATGTATCTCGTACCCATGGCATCGCAGTCTGCTTAGAATCGGAAAGAAGGCGTTGCAGGCAGGGAAACAAACTGTTTTGACTCAATCTATGACTCAAATATTACTGCTTACATTTTTTTCCCTCCCTAATTAAAAACAAAATGAACCTTCTTTTAAAAATTCTGAACGCTTTTTGTCTTTCACACAAACTTCCCTCTGATATCTGTGAGGTTAACTCCCTCAGCTCTTTCGAGTCTTTGCCCAAAGACTAATAATCAATTAAAAACATTAAAAAAATATTTATTTATTTTTGAGAGAGAGAGAGAGCGTGAGCAGGGAAGGGGCAGAGAGAGAGTGGGAGACAGATTCTGAAGCAGGCTCCAGGCTCTGAGCTGTCAGCACAGAGCCTGATGCGGGGCTTGAACTCACAAACTGTGAGATTGTGACCTAAGTGGAAGTTGAACCTTAACCAATTGAGCCAGCCAGGTGCTCCCTAAATGTCATTTTTTAAAAATAGATTTATTTATGTATTTATGTATTTATTTATTTATGTATGTATTTATTTATGTAATCTCTACATCCAGCCTGGGGCTCAAACCCATAACCCTGAGATCAAGAGTCCCATGCTCCACTGACTGAGCCAGCCAGGCTCCCCACCCACCCCTGCCAAGGTCAAGTTCACAATGATATCTCTCCTGACTGTTTCTATTTGTCAGCACCCTGATCTAACCTGCTGAGGTAACCGGCCTTCGATCTGACCATTTCTATTTGCAAATACATCTCCCCAGCTCCGGGGCTCACCTGCTCTGCGTTTTATTTTTCCCATACTGCTTGCGGACTTCACACATACTATATAGATTTTCTTTATTTTGTTTATCGCCTTCCCTGGAAGGTGAGCACCGAGAAAGCAGAAATATGTGTTTTTTGTTTAGTGATGTATTTTCACTGCATTGAGCAGTGCCTGTCACTTAGTAGGTGCTCAATAAGTATTGAATCACAGGAACAGAAAAAATTGTCCAAGATTCGGAAATGAAAAAGATTGTCCATTCGGCAAAGCACTGGGCATCGCCTGGGGGACCCTCTGGGGAGGGTGTGATTCTACTGGAGTGAGCACCCTCTTAAAAAAAAATTGTTTATTTATTTTGAGAGGGGGAGGGGGCAGAGAGAGAGAGAGAGAGAGAGAAAGAGAGAGAGAACCCCAAGCAGGCTCCGCACCATCAGCACAGAGCCCAATGCAGGGCTCTATTGCACGAACTGCTAGATCGTGACCTGGGCTGAGATCAAGAGTCAGATACTTAACTGACTGAGCCACCCAGGCACCCCTGGAGCGAGCACCTTTAACTGGTTTTCTGTGGATTGGGTAGGAGCAAAAATCTGCAAGGAATGCAGAGGATTCTTACCTGTAGACACAACTAAGTTCCGCCCTCTGGAAAAGATGTCCCCAAACACGACACCTTGTTGCCCCATAGGATATGAACCACTTTTGCATCTCGTACCGGGCATTTCTGCTTGCCTACAAATATCCCTCTCTTCTCCAAATTCTCCTTCCAACTGGTGTCAGTATCTTACTGGTTCCCTCATAACCTAAGGAACTAAAGACAATTCTCAACGCATACCCACTTTATCTTTGTGTGAGAGTCATAATTTTTTAAGCTTATTTATTTTGAGAGAGAGAGAGAGAGAGAGAGAGAGCAGGGGAAGGGCAGAGCGGAGAGAGAGGGAGACAGAGCATCCCAAGCAGACTCTGCATTGTCATCTCAGAGCCTGACGTGGGGCTTGATGTCATGAATCATGAAATCATGACCCGAGCCGAAATCAAGAGTTGGATGCTTAAGTGACCGAGCCACTCAGGCACCCCGAAAGTCATGAGTTTTATAAGCTTTTTGAAAATGATGAGTGTGCAAAAGAGTAAATTATACTCCCAATGTCCGAGGAAACCTTCACCTCTCCCATGGTCTTAGATGCCCCTGAACACTGATTGCTCCCGGATTTGTATCTCCAGCCGCAACCTCTCTGTGCCTCTCATGTGTATGTCCGGTCACCTTCTTGACGTCTCCACCTGACTATCTGATAGGCATTTTAGAATTAACGCGTCCTGGATGGGATTCTGGTTGCCTCTCCTAAACTCGCTTCTCCTCGGTCTTTAATACTTACCAACACTTACCGACTCAGTCGCTGAGGCTGAGATCCTAGGAGTCAAACTGTGGCCGAAAGCACTTCTCTCTTCTAACCTTCACATTCTACCCTTCAGCAAAACCTGAGCCGTATCTCTGCCTTCAATACGTATCCCAAACCCACCTATCTCTCGAGTCCTCTATCTTGGTCTACGACCTGCCTCCTGTTTTGTGAATCAAGTTTACTTGGAACACGGCCATGGCCATTTGTTTATATATTGTCCATGGTTGCTTTTGCACTGCCACGGGCAGGAGTGACAGGTGAGCAGTTATGACAGAGACCACAGGGCTTGCAAAGCTTAAATATTTACTATCTGGTCCTTGATTGAAAAAAAATTGCTAACCCTTGGACTGAATAATGGCCTCCAAAGATATCAGGTCATAATCCCTGGAACCTGTAAATGTTACCTTATTTCGTAAAAGGGTCTTTGCTGACATGATTAAGTTAAGGATCTTGAGATGGATGGGGCGCCTGGGTGGCCCAGTCCCTTAAGCGACCCACTCTTGATCTCGGCTCAGGTTATGATCTCATGGCTCATGAGTTCAAGCCCCGCCTCGGGCTCTGTGCTGACAGTGTGGAGCCTGCTTGGGATTCTCTCTCTCTCCTCTCTCTCCCCGCCCCTCCCCCTCTGATGTTCTCTTTCTCTTTCTCTTTCAAAATAAACAAACAAAAACTTTTTAAAAAGGATCTTGAGATGGACAAGATGGTTCTGGATCATCTAGGTGGTCTCTAAATGCCATCATAAGTGTCCTTTTAAGAGAGAGGCAGAGGCACCCAGGTGGCTCAGTCGGTTAAGCACTCGACTTCAGTTCAGGTCAGGATCTCACAGTTTGTGAGTTTGAGCCCCACGTTGGGCTCTGTGCTGACAGTTCAGAGCCTGGAGCTTCCTTCAGATTCTGTGTCTCCCCCTCTCCCTGCCCCTCCCCTGCTCATGCTCTGTCTCTCTCTGCCTCTCAATAATAAATAAAAATGTTAAAAAAATAAAAAAATAAGAGAGAGGAAATTCTGTCTGTCTCTCTTTCACGCACACACACACACACACACACACACACACACACACATGAGAGAACAATGTGAAGATGGAACAGAGAGAGTTTTGAAGACTGGCCCTGACGACTGGAGGGATGTGGCCACCGGCCAACGCCGGCAGCCGCTAGGAGCTGGAAGAGGCAAGGAATGGATTTTCCCTGGAGCCTCCAGAGGGAGCACAGCCCTGCCAACACCTTAATTTTGGCCCAATGAAACAGATTTTGGACTTTAGGCCTCCAGAATTGTAAAAGAATAAATTTCCGTTGTTCTAAATCACTAAGTAGTTTGTTACAGCAGCGACAGGAAACTAATACACTTTGTTCGAGCCACCATCAAATCCTGACGGTAATAATCTCCTGACGAGTCTCTCTGCTTCCTCTCTTACCCCCTTACGGTCTATTCTCCACCTCATGTCAGAGTGATTTATTTATTAAAAACTTTTTAAAATGTTTATTTATCTTTGAGAGACACAGAGACAGAGCACAAGCTGGGGAAGGGCGGAGAGAGACGGAGACACAGAATCTGAAGCAGGTTCCAGGCTCTGAGCTGTCAGCACAGAGCCCGACACCAGGCTTGAACTCATTAATGTGAGATCATGACCTGAGCTGAAGTCGGACGCTTAACTGACTGAGCCACCCAGGCGCCCCAGAGTGAATTTTTAAAAAACGCCACTGAGGTATACTCCCGGTTCAGTACCCTCCATCGACTTTCTAGGACCCTCAGAATAAAATCCAAAGATCTTACCGTGGATTCAAGGTCCTGTGGGATCCGGCCTTAGATTCCTCTTTGTATTCATGTCCTGTGCTCTTCCCCAGGGGCCTCATTGCGGTCCCTACGACACACCAAGTGTGCGTTTGCCACAGGCCTTTTGCACCTTCTGTTTCCTCTGCCTGGGATGTTCCTCTACCCCGTAGCCGCGTGGCTCACTCTTACTTTCTTCAGGCTTCGGGACCTCGCCCTATCTAAAACAGCACCCTCATCGTCTCACCCTCTTGTCCTACTTATTTTTGTGTAGGCATGTAGCATTCTCTAACCTTCGATCATATATTTATCATCTGTCTTTCCTCTTTCCACGCCGGCTCACGAAGGCAGGGATTTTGTCTGTTTGTTCACTGCTGTATCCCCAGCACTGCGAATCAGTACCTGGTATATCGTAGGCACCCCATAAATATTTGTTGGGTGAACGCACATGGTAAAAAAGACTTAAACCACATCAAATGAAGAGCAAGCCGTATTTCTATTTTCTGTTTTACCCTCAAAGGAAAATTTAGGTAATATTTAGGTTTCTTGTTACCCTTCCGGAAACATTTTCCGTACATGTTAGAATATCCCTATGTGGGCCGCCTGGGTGGCTCAGTCGGCTAAGCGGCCGACTTCGGTTCAGGTCATGATCTCGCGGTCTGTGAGTTCGAGCCCCGCGTCGGGCTCTGTGCTGACGGCTCAGAGCGTGGAGCCTGCTTCGGATTCTGTGTCTCCCTCTCTCTCTGCCCTTCCCCTGCTCACGCTCTGTCTCTATGTCTCTCAAAAATAAATAAACATTAAAAAAAAAGGAATATCTCTATGTGCAATAGACATTAGATCTGTGTGTGGATGTATGAGGTAGTATGCATCACGCCCTGTGTCTTGCTTGTTTCCAATTCAACAGTTAAGCTGGAGAAACTTACATAGCAGCACCCTTTATCTATTTATTTATTGAATTTGAGAGAGAGCAAGAGCGAGAGCATGAGCATGAGCCAGGGAGAGGGGCAGAGGGAGAGAGAGACAGAGAAAATTCCCAGCAGGCTCCACGCTCAGCATGGAGTCCCACACGGGGCTTGATCCCATGCCCCTGGGATCACGATCTGATCCCAAATCAAGAATGGGATGCTCAACCGACTGAGCCACCCAGGCGCCGCTACCCCCGTCTTTTTAATGGCTGCATAATATCCTGCAGCTTAATACTTAAAGAAAAATAAATTGCTCACTTCATTTGAAAAATGGAGAAGGCGCTGACAGTTAAATGCCGATGAGTCGGCGCTGTGTTTACGGGCTCTGGCAGACGGCAGCAGGCTGCTTTTTCTCGGGTGCTCCTGGGGGCCCGTCGGAGACAACAGTACTGACATGTACGTCGGCAGCTTTTTCCTTCAGGTGTTTTGACAGGTCACTTTATTTTCAACAACTAATTAAAGTTTCCTCTGAAAACCGAAAGTCAAAATAAATTACAATGGAAAGTGTTGAGGCAAATAAGAAAACAAAGAAAACCTAGGAACCTTCCAGATGCTCTCACCAGCCTTCGGTGGTGGCCAGAGGGTGACGAGCTACCCTTCTGTCTCTATAGAGATGCCCGGAACCGTACGAATAGACCATGAACGTGTAAGCGGGGCTTGCACGGGCAGATGCTGAGTGCTTTTGTCCCTCCCTCCAATCAGACTGCTGCCCACAAGGCCTTGCTCTGCACCGAGTTTGGGGGCCCCACTGATGTCTCTCTGGGTTCCAGGAAGCAGAGGCAGCTTCCCGGTCTCCTAAGTCTGTTAGCTTTGGAAGTCATGAAGTTCTTTGCGTATGTGCCCTTCTGCATCAGCAAAGCCCATCTCTTTAACCTTTTCCGTCTTTAGAAAAAGTGGCCATTTCTTTGATCCTGAGTTCAAATTCAGTAAAAATGGATTAGGCTGTAATACCAGAAGGCTCAAGAAAGAGGGAAAAGACTTTAGTTTTGATGAATGAGTAAGTGAATGAATGAATTCATTTAAAAGATTTTATTTTTTACTTAAATTCTTTTTAATGTTTATTTTTGAGAAAGAGCGAGAGAGAGAGAGAGAGAGAAAACGCAAGCGGGGGAGGGGCAGAGAGCGGGAGACACAGAATCCGAAGCAGGCTCCAGGCTCTGAGCTGTCAGCACAAAGTCTGACGCAGGGCTCGAACTCATAAACCGTGAGATCATAACCTGAGCCGAAGTCAGATGCTTAACTGACTGAGCCACCCAGGCACCCCTAAAATATTTTATTTTTAAGTAATGTCTACACCCAAGGTGGGGCTCGAACCTACAACTTCAAGATCAAGAGTCACATCCTCTGCCGATTGAGCCAGACGGGTGCCCCCAGGCTCTAGTTTTAAAGGCAAAATCCAGAAAGAAGTAGGACCAGAAGATGAGAGACATCCTATCAAAGGCATTTAGCTGTAAGTCCAAAGAGGGTCCATGGAGAGCAGGTGTACTCAGGCCTGTTTTATGCAGTAGCTAGGTGATATGGAAAGGTATCCCCCCCAAATTTTTATTTAAATTCTCTTTAGTTGTGGAAAGGTTTTACAATTAAAACTGTTGTTTAAATAACATCGCTTGAAACCCCCCTATCACAAGGATAATGTTCTGGGTTTTAATACTAAGAGGAAAACAAACCCACCAGAAGTGGCGTGGTGGGTCCTCAGACATCCGGGCCCTTCTGACCTGGCTGTACTTCAGGAAAGGAAATACAAACACCTTAATTTTGAAAATGCTCAAAATGTCAACAGATTCTTTGTCCACAAAGCAGGACTTTTATGTTTAAATTATATTTCGAATGAGCTGAAGTTTAGCCCTACTAGGTCGAAAGGTCTCATTGTGTGCGGACTATTTGACAAGCCTGCACTTTGCTCATGGAGAGTAGACTTTCGAGATAACGATGGCGGACATTCTGTGCCTGGAGGCAGGCAGGATGTAGAAAGGAGGAAAGATGGGGGTTTGCAGGATTGGAAAAACGGGATATGTAAGGAAAAGCTCGTTCTGATAAAGCTCACAAGGTTTCATTATGTTTTATCTTAAAAAGGCAAGGGGGTATGGGATCTCTTGTATTATTCCTTACAACTACATGCAAAGCTATAGTGATCTCAAAATAAAAAAAAAAATTAAGGAAAAAGCAAGAGGAGAAACTTTTTTGGAAGTAGATTTTTTTGGACAGTATTACTTTGAACAAGGTAGCCCTTCCGACGCTAAGAAGCCATGGGTAGAACAACTCAATTCTTTAAGAGTGAGGAGGAATCTTTAAGTCTCTGAAGTGGATTCAGTGCATGCTTTCTTCTGTCAAATCCGGTAACTTCCAGTTTAAGGAAGCGAGTCCTGGCACCCTTTTAAAAATTTTTTTATTATTCTTTTTTTTGAATTTACATCCATGTTAGTCGGCATATAGTGCAATAATGATTTCAGGAGTAGAATACAGGGATTCATCCCCTACATACAACACCCAGTGCTCATCCTAACAAGTGTCTTCCTTAATGCCCCTTGCCCATTTAGCCCATCCCCCCCCCTCACAATCCCTCCCGCAGCCCTCAGTTTGTTCTCCATATTTAAGAGTCTTTTATGGATTTTCCCCCTCCCTGTTTTTATATTATTTTTGCTTCCCTTCCCTTATGTTCATCTGTTTTGTATCTTACATTCCACAAGAGTAAAGTTATATATTTGTCTTTCTCTAATTTAGCTTAGAATAATACATTCTACTTCTATCCACGTTGTTGCAAATGGCAAGATTTCATTCTTTTTGATTGCTGAGTAATAATCCATTATATATATATAAAATCCATTTATATATATATATATATATATATACATCGTCCATTGATGGACATTTGGGCTCCTTCTGTACTTTGGCTATTGCCGAAAGCGCAGCTACAAACATTGGGGTGCATGTGCCCCTTCGAAACAGCACACCTGTATCTTTTAGATAAATACCAGTAGTGCAATTGCTGGGTCGTAGGGTAGTTCTACTTTTATGTGTTTGAGGAATCTTAATACTGTTTTCCAGAGTGGCTGCACCAGTTTGCATTCCCACCAACCATGCAAAAGAGATCCTCTTTCTCCACATCCTCGCCAACATCTGTTGTTGCCCGAGTTGTTAATTTTAGTCATTGTGACTGGCGTGAGGTGGTATCTCATTGTGGGTTTGATTTATATTTCCCTGATGATGAGTGACATTGAGCACTTTTTCATGTGTCAGTTGGCCATCTGAATGTCTTCTTTGGGAAAGTGTCTATTCATGTTTTTTGCCCATTTCTTCAGTGGATTATTTGCTTTTTTGGGTATCGAGTTTGATAAGTTCTTTATAGATTTTGGATACTAATCCTTTATCCAATATGTTATTTGCAAATATCTTCTCCCATTCTGTTGGTTGCCTTTTAGTTTTCTGATTGTTTTCTTTGCCATGCAGAAGCTTTTAATTTTGATGAGGTCCCAATAGTTCATTTTTGCTTTTGTTTCCCTTGCCTCTAGAGATGTGTTGAGTAAGAAGTTGTGTAGCCGAGGTAAAAGAGGTTTTTGCCTGCTTTCTCCTCTAGGATTTTGATGGCTTCCTGTCTTATGTTTAGGTCTTACGTCCATTTTGAATTTATTTTTGTGTATGGTGTAAGAAAGTGGTCCAGGCTCAATCCTCTGCATGTCGCTGTCCAGTTTTCTCAACACCATTTGCTGAAGAGACGGTCTTTATTTCATTGCATATTCTTTCTTGCTTTGTCAGATTAGTTGGCCATACATTTGTGGGTCCACTTCTGGGTTCTCTATTCTGTTCCATTGATCGAAGTATTTGTTTTTGTGCTAGTACCATACTGTCTTGATGATTACACCTTTGTAATACATCCTGAAGTCTGGAATTGTGATGCCTTCAGGTTTGGTTTTCTTTTTCAAGATTGCTTTGGCTATTCGTGGTCTTTTCTGGTTCCATACAAATTTTAGGATTGTTCGTTCTAGCTTTGTGGCGAATGCCAGTGTTATTTTGATAGGGATTGCACTGAATATGTAGATTGTTTTGGGCGTATCAACATTTTAACAATATTTGTTCTTCCATGAGCAAAAAAAAAAATGTTCAATCCATGAGCGTGGAATATTTTTCCATTTTTTTGTCTTCTTCAATTCCTTTAATAAGCTATCTATAGTTTTCAGTGTATAAACTGTTTACCTCTTAGCTTAGGGTTATTCCTAGGTATTTTGTGGTTTTTGGTGCAATTGTAAATGGGATCGAATCCTTGATTTCTCTTTCTGCTGCTTCATTATTGGTGTATAGGAATGCAACCTATTTCTGCGCATTGATTTTATATCCTGCGACTTTGCCGAGTTCATGGATCAGTTCTAGCAGCTTTTTGGTGGACTCCTTGAGGTTTTCCATATAGAGTACATGTCATCTGTGAAGAGTAAGAGTTTGACTTCCTCCTTGCCAATTTGGATGCCCAGTGCTCATTCCAAAATAAATAAAATAATTTTATTTCTTTTTGTTGTGTGATTGTGGAGGCTAGGACTTCCAATACTATGTAGAAGTCCTGGCACTCTTATCTTCATCACCTGTCGTGATACACAATCACTTTAATTACCTCAGAATGCTGACCAGAATAGAATACTCTTTTAGAATGATTTTTGAGCTGAGAAAGTAATCATTTCATATTCCCATTATTTACCTATGTTCATCTGTTCCTGGACAGAATTCTTTCCTTGAAGAACATTGGGGCCGCAATGGGCAATGATTCAGAAGGTAGGGTGTCCAGCATTTCTCCTGACTCCTCTCCTTTCTAAACGGGGTCATTTAGCCATTTCTAACTGGTGGCTTCCCAGACTGGAAATGCCCACCTCTTGGTAAACTCTCAAGCAAAGACAAACGCCAGCTATTATGAACTGAATATATATATATATATATATTTTAATGTTTATTTATTTTTGAGACAGAAAGAGATAGAGCATGAGTGGGGGAGGAGCAGAGAGAGAGGAAGACACAGAATCCGAAGCAGGCTCCAGGCTCTGAGCTGCCAGCACAGAGCCCGACGTGGGGCTTGAACCCACAGACCGTGAGATCATGACCTGAGTCGAAGTCGGACGCTCAACCGACTGAGCCACTCAGGCACCCCTGAACTGAATATTTTTGTGCCTCCAATTTGTATGTTGGAACCTGTCAGTCATATGATGGTATTAGGATGTGGGGCTATGGGGAGATGATGAGTGGATGAAGCTATGAAGGTGGGTCCCTACGATGGGATTAGTGCCCTTTTAAGAGTCATGAGGGGACTTGCTTCCCCTCTCTGCTTTCCGCAGTGGGAGGAGGCACCCTGATCTCAGACCTCTAATCTGTGGGAAGTAATTTCAGCTGTTACTAGCCACCGCTTCTGGTACCTTGTTATAGTGGCCTGCACTGACCTAGACACCAGCACAGCCAACCAGCCACAACCCACCCCCAACATCTCATCCTCTGGGCCAGCCGTTCTCAAAACCATTGATCTCAGATCTCTTTACCCTCTTAAAAGTTATTAAGAACCCCAAAGAGCTCTCATGTGTGATGTTTATTTATAACTTACGTACTGTATGGAAATTTAACATTTAGGAGCTCATTTAAGAATAATAAACCATTACACGTTAACACACATTTTTTACTAACTAAATTTTCCAAAATGAGTCAGTTAGAGGTAAGAGCAGCACTGTTTTATAGTTCTGCAAATCTCTAATACGTCACTTAATAGGAGACAGCTAGATTCTCCTATCTGCTTCTGCCCTCAGTCTGTCTTGATGTCATACATTATGTGACTTCCGGAAAACTCCACTGTACACGCTTAAGAGACTGACATAGCATTGTTAGGAAGACGATTTTGACCTTGTAGATCTACAGAGTCTTGAGGATCCCCCTGCCTCCCCAGGTTTCCACTTTGAAAACTGCCATTTCCGCCCGAGTCTAAGAAGCTTCCCATAGGTGCTTTCTGCTACGACAGCCTTGCTTATTTCAAGTTCTGGTGACATTCATGACCTGTGTGTCCCCACTGCACCTTGACCTGTGCCCTGTTGTTTGTGCTTGTTAGCCCCTACGAGGCTGAGACCCCTGGAGAGAGACACTCAACTTTATTCACCTTTACGTCCTCAGGACCTACAAGTGTCTGGGCTCCACTAGGCCCTGGATAAAATCATGTTTTAACCTCAACACACGTTTCAATGATAAAAGCTGTGTATAGTTAGGACTGTGTTGTAAAAAATGGAGACAACTAAAAAAACCCATTCTTCATCACCCAAATGTTATCTCTTTCGTGTATTTTGTACTAGCCTTTTTACGAAATCCAGTTTTTAAAAGAACTGGACCCACATCGTATAATAAATTAACACCATAATTTTGAGTAATCTGCACCGCCCTCCCCCAGCAATGGGTAAGCTTTTCTGAGGTCTGTGGCTACCGCGATGCTCCGTTGCGTGGGTATAAAACAATGTACTTCCTACATAGCCACCATTACTAGCATCTTTAGGAGGCCTCCAAGTTTTTGTTGTAATAAATACAGCGATTCTGTGAAGAATACCTTCACACATATAGTTTTTTTGGCATTTAGTGCTATTTCCTTAGACTAGATTCCCAGAAGTAAGATTACTGGGTCAAGAGATGCAGACGTTTTTTATGGCTTTTAATACGTACACTAAAATTGCTTTTCAAAAGGGTAATACTAATTTCAATGCCACCAGCACTTTTAAGGACGTTTCACTACTCAAATTGTCAACATAGGTACTATTAAGAATGCCGATCGATAAAATATTGTACCCTAGTTGTTAAATTTTTGCATTTTTTGAGGTTCATAAAATTAAAGTTTGTAGAAGAACGGGCGTCTAATACAGAGCATTCTTTTGAGACATCTTTATTTCCGGCAAACTTAAATTTTTATTCGTGAACACAAGAAGAGTGCATGTTATGAGGCGTGGCATAGAATTCACTCTGACAGTCCAATCTAAACGCCGAAATTCTCAAACGAGGGCCTTTCGCTGATTCTGCTAGTCGTCTTCAAAGGTAAGAAGGGGAAAAGAGACGACATCTGAGGAATGAAATGTTCCCACTGCAAGCCACGCAAGATCCACACAGAGGGGTTGGAGCTCTGCTTTCCATTCAACTTTTCTTCCTTTTTCTCCTAAACTTGGCAGGGCTCAGCCCTGTCTTTGTTTCCGGTATCACCTGCCCACGTGCGCCAGTGCCAATTTCCCTGGGAGGGGGTACTCTGGTCCCCGTCACCCCCGGCGGCGCCGGTCTCCCGCGTGCGCACGGCCCTCCGGAGCGGCCACGGCGGCGCGCGTGTCCCCCGCGGGGTGCTCCTGACCTGCTTCCAGGCTGGCCTCCCACCCCGCACGCAGCACGGGCGCTGGAACATTCGCTGCGAAGAACCGCGACCCTACGCCCAGGACCGAAGGAAACTTGGCCTGCCTCGCCCTCCAGGCGGGCGCGCCGCGGCGTAGCGCTCCTCCAAGGTTTCCTTCGGCGGCCTCATCCTGGGACAGGCAGTTATGAGTCATCGGCTCTGTGGGTCACATGGCCAACGTGACCAAAATAAAGTTTCAGTATTTTAAGCCGCCAGAAAAGGGGACAACGGAGCGCACCGGGGGCGGGGAGCGGAAGACGGGCACCGGCGGGCACGGGCCGACCGGGCACCCGCGCGAGGGGCCGCGGCTGCGCGGGCGCCCGGGAGGGGGGAGGGGCAGAGCGCCGGGGGGAGGGGGAAGGGGCGGGGCTTGGCGGGAGGCGCGCCCCTCCCCCACGGCCGGCAGCGACGCCCGGGCTCCCGGGCCGGCCGGGCTCCGGAGCGCGGCGCCCGGCCGACCCCGGCCCCGAAGCCCCGGGCCGCGCCGTCCCCCGGCAGCGGCAGGCCGCGGGATTCCGGAGATCCCGCCGCGTCCTCCACTGCCACCGGGACCCCACGCGCCGGCAGCGGCTTCCCCGGGAACGTCCTTCAGCCCCGGGAGCACGCGGGAAAAGCCCCAGCGCGCCAATGAGCGAGCGCCTTCCTCCTGACGGTCACGCTCGGGGGCGGGGCTTCCCTTCGCCGCTCCCGAGTTCCGGGAACCCCCTTTGATTGGTCTGGACGGCCTGGGAAACACTGTAGTAACGCCCAATCAAAGCGCCACGTCTCGGCCTCGAGGAAATATTCCGTGTCGGCCCGGTCCTGACTGGGCAGGTCTTTCCGACTCTGGCCACTGAGAAGCTTTGTTTAGGTCTGGAAGGCGGGCTTTCCTGGGAGTGGGTGGGGAGGGGGCGTTGATTCTCGACCAATCCTTTCATTCCGTTGGGTGGTGACCAGCCAATGGGCCGGGCGGATAGGACGCTCCTCCCGGAGAGTAGTGAGACCCCTGGTGCGGGGCGATTGGTGGCGGGCACGATGAGTGGCAGCCGCGCGGCCCAACGGGCGCAGTGCGTGGGCCGCGGGGCGGGGCCAGGGCGGGTGCGCGGCGGCGGCGGGGTGGCTGGGCCGGCGGCGGCGGCGGTACGAGGCGCGCGCTCGGGGTCCCGGTCGCGAGGAGGAGGAGGATGTGGCGCGCGGAGGGGAAATGGCTGCCGAAAACAAGCCGGAAGGTAAGAGCCGGCGCGTGAGGGGCCGGGGGCGGCGCGGCGGGCGGCGGGACCCGGCCCCGCCGGACATCCCGGGCATCGGCGGCGCCGGGCGGGAGCGCGGGGGCGCGGCGGCGGCGGGCGGGCGGGCGCCCCGGGCCGGGGAGGGGGCGGCGGGTGGGGGGGCGGAGCGCGGCCGGGTCCTGAGGTGACTCGCCGGGTGGCGGAGCGCGGCGCCGCACACCCCCACCCGGGGGCGGGCTGGGGCCGGAGGGGCGGGGGGCCGGGCCCAGCGAGGAGGAGGAGCCGGCGGAGGGAGGGCCGGCGCCTCCCCCACCCGGACCGGGCATCCCCGCCGCTCCCGGGCCCGCGGCGCGGCCCCCCGTCCCCCGCGCCGGGCCCGGTGGGGGCCGCGGGGCGGAAAGTTTATCCGCCTCGGGCCCCCTCCGGCCCCGCGCCCCGCTGCCCCGGGCCGGTCGCTGTCGGGGGCACGGTAGGCGCTCAGCCTCGCCGTCCCTGGCTCTCGGGCGGCAGGGCCAGGCGGACTCCGTCCAGCATCACCCTCGAGCCCCGTGGGCGCCTCCCAGAGCCGGCGGGGGTCCCCATGCTTCTCCCCGCCAGGGGGACCCCCTCCTGCTGAGCGTCCCCGGGCCGAAGGGCCTCGTGTGACCCCTCCCCCTTCCCTTCCTGGGAAGGGGGCCTGCGCAGCATCCCCGCCCCTAGCAGTCGTTCCCATCCTACTCCTGCCCTTGCACCCCTCGCAGCCAGGAGGGTGGGGTCTCCGTTTCTATGGCGAGTGAGGATCTCCATACTCCCTTGCCCTTTACCTTCTGTGACCCTGATCCTTCTTTGGCAGAGGGGTCTGTCTCAACCTCTCATCTTCGGTGGAAGCTTTTGGGGCCTCTGCACACCGTCTAGTGACCCTTTTGCCAGGACAAGGGGACTCGGGCTCCCCATGTTCTTCTTCCGTCACCCAGTGGGTAGTGGGGGCCTGTGCAGCTCTGAAGTCATTTCTAAATAGGAAAGCAGATACTTCTTACAGATTGTGCATACTCTCTACTCACTTTCCTGGGTTAGGGTGAGCTCATTTCCTGCATACCCTTTGAGCTGCCCTCTTTTTCTTAGGGGAGAAACTGGACATTCTAGTTCTCCTTTCCCCATTCGGCTGTCTCCCCGAGCGTGTTCTCTCTCCTCAGAGTTTCTCGTGTGGGTGCGGGTGGGGGCCCGGGATCACATGTAGGGCAGGGCTTCCGTCGTGCCTGGTGCCTGAGTAAGAAGGGGTCACGGTGATGACTCCCCTGTGTCTGAGGAGCGCTGGGGTCTGTTTTTGCTTCTGGCTTACTCTTGCCTCCTGGGCGGGGGCCGCATTCACCAGTTGACACTACCCACCGGGAGCATGGTCACTCACCCTTGGTTTTTGGTGGTCCCATTACTGTCTTCTGTGCAGTAAGAACCGGACTTTGTACATCATGCGTTCAAGAGTTTTCGAACCTTCCCTGGAAATAAACTTCCCATTCCTTTTTTAGGAGAGCCCCTATCCTTATGGCTTCGATTTCCCAGTCAGCCATATTTAGTGAGCCTGTTACCTTGACTTTTTCTGATTTTTCTTAAATTGTATTCCTGTTGGCTGCGTAAGAAGAAGCCATATGCCTTTCCATCTAGAAAAGGGAGTGTAGACACTCATGTCGCCCACGTGCCATTCGGGAAGGGGTTGCTAGTGTTGCTTCTTGTTGTACTAGAACCTTCCTTTGGCCTCGTGTTGTCTCTCATGGGATCTGAACATTTTTTTTTTTTTTTTTTTGATCTTGTAGCTTTCAGGTGAAGGGGAAATCTGGATGCTTTGTATTTTTTTTTTTTTTTTTTTACTGCTCTCGTTCTCTTTTGGCGAAAAACGCGATGCCATGCATTTGTTGATACATACGCACGTGTAGGGATGCGTTCAGACAGTCACATCTGTTATGTTGGAAGGGTTAGATGGCTAGCCGTGCCTTCTGCGTGTACGTGGGGACCTTGACGTGTGCAGATAGGAATATATGTTACTGTCGTTGGTAACTCTTCGGCCTTAGAAGAATCAGAAAACTCACTGATAAGTGGCCAGGTCTTTCCACTCTTTCATCTGTCATTCGTACAGCACTGAATAAGCAGAACGACATCCCGAACGCTCACCAAGTCCCCGAGCGCGTGGAGTGCGGAGCCCTTGCTGATGCACACCGGAACTCAGGCATTCCGGATTTAGGGGTAGGATCCTGTGCGTGAGTCTTCGTGGGGTGAGAGGCTCTCATCGTGATCCTTCACTGCTGTGTAGGGAAAGAGATTTCATGTATTTGGGGCATCGATAGGAGGGGGTGAGAATATGTGTTTCTGTGACAGAACTAGGAATGAGCAGCCATAAATATGTCGCTGTTTTATTTTGGCCATTTCAGTAATTGAGAGAGGTTGTGCACGTTAGGAAAAGGTACCTTTGGGAAGGCCCGTGACACTTCATCGTCGGGTGGGAGGGACCGTTGTCCAGGTTCGTCCCGAGTGGCACGGGCTGCACGTTTGGCGGTGGGGCAGGGCGATGGAAGAGCCGCCTCTGGGGCCCCCCCCCCCCCCCCCCCCCCCGCTCCCCTCCCTCCTGGAGCTTGGAATGGCTGCTGGCTGCTGTCACTCAGCCGCAGACTCTCACTTTTCGACAGGCTTAGTGTGAGCCCCATCCTCCCCAACGAGCTCTGTCAGACTCCGAGCATTGGGACCTTTAAGCGTTATTCTCGCAAGGACACTCTCTCCACCCGGGTCACCGAGGAAGGAGGCAGGGCGCTCTGGAAGATTGGCCAGCACTGGGCTTTGACTTCAAGACTTTGCCCTTCAGCTCCCACGGAGTTACCCGGTGGGCACAATGCCCACTGCCCCAGAGGAGCACCTTTTACCTCCATTTCCAGTTTTTTTAAAAAAGTTTTAATACTATTGTTAATCTGTCTGTATTCTGCTCAGCTTGATGGACTTGCATATTTTTAGGGTGTGGTGTTAATGACCCTTGGAAAGTGAGGGTTGAGTGCCTGCTGTAGATGTGGGGGTGTGCCCGGGGGAGTGAGTGTCCCCACCTCGCTTCCGGTGGTGGATCCTTTCCTGTCTGCGTGCCACCGCCTGCCCTTCTGGGTCTCCTCGGCTCCTCGGGGCGCTCCGTACTGTGGGCAGTGGAAGGAAAACGGTAAGGGTGAGAGCTACACACTTGAGGTTAGTGTGTAAAGTCGGGCTCTTTTCTTTGAGTTGTAATGCAGCTGTGCTCTCTGTGTCGCTTGTCCCCTTGGATGGTCGGAATCTGCTGTTCCCTTGCTCTGCCAGTGAACAGTGTTCCCTGCGGTCCGTCAGGCTACACGGCTTCCCTGAAGGACTTCTCTTCCTCACGTCTTCTTGTTAGAACGTCCCTCTGTCCTCCCCTTCTTCAGTCCCTACCCCGCAGCTTGTTGGACGAGGCTGGGCGACTCAGGGGACATCTCTTCCCTGGTCTCCTTGAAGACTTGACTTACCTTGCTGCTAACTGTTGGGCTTCTCCATCTCCTCATTCAGTGGATTCGGAGCATCCCCTGCTCAAGGTCAGATTGGTTCGGATTTTCCTCTCCAGGAGAGTAGGGTTGCTCTTGCTTGTTCTTTGAGATGTATTTATCCATCCTGCTTCCCTGTGTTATTCCATTTTGCTACTTTTAGGCTTTTTCTCTAAAATAGCCAAGTCCTTAGTGTCAGGTAGTGTTGTTTTAATTCTCTGTTTATGCTTCATCTTGCCCATGTGCCTGGTGGGATTATAATTTTTTCTGATTTTGAAGGAGCCTGTTTTGTGGCTTAACTTTCTTTTTTTCTTTCTTTTTTTTTTTTTTTAACTCTTCCTTCATTGCTTTGGGCCACTCTTCATTTCCCACGTCCCTAGGTTCCCGAGGTTCTGGGCGGTACTCGTCGGGCGCGGTTGTACTTCTTCCTGATTGCCTCACGGAGGAAGCAACAGAAGGTGATTCTCCTCTTCTCTTTCTTGCCCCTCATGGTTGTGTCTGTTGCCTCCTTTGTGGGACCTTTGAATTTGTACTTCGGAGAGGAGTTGTTTTTTCGTCCAAATGCCCGTCACCGAGCTTCAGGGAGCTGCGGGTTGTGTGGCCGTGCGTGAGGCCGTTCGGTTACGAACGCCGCTGCAGTGAATCTTGTGTTTCTCTTTGTCTATACTCTTTTAAGGAATTCTTTTCCGAATTTTCATTGTTTGGATTGTAATCTTCCCAAAATAGGCTCTAATAGCGTTCCATCCCCCTGAACTCTTACCCCTCCCTGCGGGAGTGGGGGTGTTGGGGAGGACGGAGGGCAGCCTTCCCTCAGACTGTGTGTAGAAAGGTATGTGTAGAAAGAAGTGAGATCAGTCTTCTTTTAAATGGGTAGGCACAACTTTTAGGTCACTTAGCTACATGGTTGGTGGGAATGCTTGTTTAACATTTGAACTGCAGCCTGCCGGGTATTGTATAGAACATGCGAGGTGTTGTACAGTACAGAAAATCGAGTGCATCCTTTGTAGAAGGAAGGGGCAGGAGAACAATTTCCTCTTATGACTGACTCGTATCTTTCATGTTCTCAGATGGTAAGAACTGTATGAGATGCTGTTCCATTTTTGCTGCCAGAATGTGTTCTATGTAAATTTAACGCTTAATCGTGGTGACCGTTCTTAGGCTAGAGACCTGGTATAAATGACCACGGCCCTTGTTTGTTATGTGACTTCTAATATTTTCTACTTTTTTCAATAGTACTTTTATTTGTGTCTTGTCTTTTTTAAAGACTTTTTTTAATGTTTATTTTTGAGAGAGAGAGAGAGAGACACACACACACACACACACACACACACACATATAGCGGGAGTGGGGGAGGGGCAGAGAGAGAGGGACCCACAGAATCTGAAGCAGGATCCAGGTTCTGAGCTGTCAGCGCAGAGCCTGATGTGGGGCTCAAACTCACCAACTGTGAGATCGTGACCTGAGCTGAAGTGGGACAGTTAACCGACCTAGCCACCCAGGCGCCCCTTTTGGGTAAATAATAGCCTCTGACTATTTTTGGATGTAGGTGTGGTATACAGAGTGATGACAATAATAATAAAGAATTAACCTGACATGCACGTTGTTTCCATTCTATCTTAAATCAGATTTCTCCTTCACAGTGTCTGTAGAAACAGTTCTGCTAGTATTTCACTCTAAAGAACTCTTGCTCAGGGTTGTCGTATGTGGTTTGGCAGTGTCCTTTATTCATGTGAGTGTGTGACTGAAGACTTTTCGTGGTGACAGGTGATGTGTGTTTCCATCATAACACATCATTTTCTAAAGTGTTCTGTGTCTTCTAGAATCACTTACCATGCCTGTGTTCGATGTTCTAGATGACCTAAGGCCTACCTCCCTTTCCTTCCCATGGGAAGAAGTTTCCTTATCGCCCTTGTCATTATCATAAAGAGGTATTTGCAGATGTACTGTATTTGTAGCCTTTCTGTTTTTAGTAAAGGGGGGCGCCCACCATTCCTCTGGCCTGCAGCGGGAGGCAGTATCACTTCTGTCTCCCCAGGGACAGAGGGATAAAACGGGCTTTAGGCCACAAGGCCGGGGCGATAGTAGTATTTGTAAGTGGAGAACGTCCCCGGCTGAAACGCTGTGTCCTCTGGCGTCTGGGACTCCTCACGTAGGATTTTGAAAATTTGTTTTTGCTGCGTTTAGCCAGCTTCCTTCTGTCTCTTTGGCTTGATAATGGAAAAATTCTTTGGGCAGAGCCAACGAGTATCTGGGACATTCATCTGGGACCTTCATTCATGAGGAGGTGGGGTCTTCTAATGTTACTGACACGCTGGCTATGGCCTTTGGTGTGTTTGGGGGTGAGAGTCGGGAAGTGTTTTTGTGCTCTGCTTTTTTGACCACATGACATGAATAGGGTCACATGGTCCTTCATCTCTTTTCCAGGTTATGGCATGTCATCTGTCTTCCCCCCTTTTTTTTCTTCTTTTCTTTTTTGTTTTGCACCCCTGATCGGGTTCACGATACAGGTTGACCAGACACTATCCAATCCCTGTATTTTGCGTCATGCTCGGAGGTAGTGCCCATCTCCTGTGATTAAGGTGTGTTGCCATTCTGTCAGACACGTGACGGTCTTCCATCCCAAGGTATTTGCCCTGTATTGGTAAGGATAGTGTTCCTCTGTATCTGTTGAGAATGGACAGCAGTCCCTGATTTTTCATATGGCGGGACACAGTAAAGGGTGGTGTTTTTTTCCCGCCATCAGTATGCTGGCTGTGTATTGCTAAGGTTGTATTGCATCTTTCTGCTTTGAGCGCCATTGCTTGTAGAAGGTCATGGGCCTCCTTGTGTAAAGATTGGTAATGCTTCCTGAGCATTTTTTAGCTCATTACCCTGGACTAAAAAAGAAATATTATGTACCCCACTGCAAAGAGAAGCCAAGTGTCAACCACATTACTTTCCTTTTCCTTTCCACTCTCTTTTTTTTTTTTTTTTAAAGATGATTATTTACTTTCAGCTGATGGATGTGTCACAAGATGGAATGACCGGAGGTATTTTTTAAATAGTTTTTCTACATTCACCCCAGTGTTTTGCTCATTCTTAATAGAGTTGCGTGTTCTCTTATACACGAGTCCTTTACCCCCTTTTGGAAAAGTACAGTCACATTTTATTTTGTTTTTTTTTTTTTCAGATTTAGCCAAGCCTTTCAAGTCACATAACGTATCCCTGCCTGGGACTTCGCAGAAAGGCTGTGGGGGAGCTGTGCTGACTTGGGGCTGTGTTCCTCACTCTGCTGTCCGCAGTGTGGTCTTGTAGTTACCGGTGGACAGAGTGACATACTTTGAAAGAAGTGTTTGGATCTGAGTTCTTAATCGTTTTAAACTTCTTACTGCTTGGAGACTAATTAAGTGGCATTCCTCTCGCCACTAATTTTACTTCTAATGTCGTCTGAAGTATCTCCCTCTGCCTTCTGTGAAAAGAAAAAAAAAAAATTCCAAAACCGTAATCATAACAAAACCCAAAAGCAAACTGCGAAGGCGGGTTCTGCCTGCTCCTGCTCTGCAGCTCGGCCGCCAGTTTGGACGTGTCGCTTAATTGATGCTTTTTATGTGTACGGTATTCAATGGGGCGGACCTGTGACGAGCCGTTGGAACACGTAGCCTTCAGTCACCTAGCGGACCCCGCATTGTGTCTTTCGTTTTTCCTTCTAGGTTATCACCAGGTAAGGTTGTGTATTTAGTTACTTACAAACACGTGCAAAGCAGATCGTTTTTCCGCCTTCATCTCTATCTAACCGTTGGAGTGAGAACTGGGGTTTGCGTCTCGTAATAAGTTACCGTGTTTTTTCTTTCGTGTTCAACATCTGCGAGAACATGGGGAGTCGACTCCCAGGAATGGCAGTACGGCTAGTCAGGACCCAGACTTTCTCTCTGTAGCTTACACATTATCGCGGAGGTGATTTATATACTTTAAGCTAAATCTGGTGTCTGTAACACGTGATAAACCAGATGTTTAAGTTTATTTAATCTTTTTTACAGTATGCGTTTAACAAGATGTATCTGTGTGTTTTATTAGAATTACACGCAGATACAACCGGAGGTAGTCCTGCAACTAAAAACAAAGAGAAAAACCAAGCCTTTCTTTCTGGTTTTGAAAAACAGGTGTTCCCTGTTTTCCTTCACTGGGGTCGATGTAGATTGCCAGGACGCATTTCCGAAGATGTAGTAATACAGTCGAGAATGAATCTTTCTGAAACTTAGGTTTGGTTTTTAATCCTTATCTGAAGAGTTGTTTCTGAGGATGTACGTGCCCCATTGCTTTTCTGGGGCACTTGGATATCGAACCATTTGGAAGCCATAAAAAGAGATTGGTAGAAACTGTGAAATTATCAAGTAGAAACAAGATGCAATAGTGAAGAAAATACCTGTTTATCATTGAAGATAATCTAAAGTGATGAGGGTAAAGTCAGATATTCTAAGGAAAAATGGAATGTTGGCGTGGTTACCATGTTGAAATTGGCTCACACAGCTATTGTCTAAGGGACACTCCCCAACATGGAGAAGCCTGGAAGATAAAGAAGCCTGTGGGATTGATTGTTTTAAAATGTTAAGTGTTTCTTCTCTTTTTAAAAAGTAATTGGAATAAAATAACGCTTCTTAGTGAAGAAAATGTAAACTTTAATGGAAGTTCAGAATGAAATATTTAAAAAGCGAACATAAAAGATAAGGATTTTTTATTGCAAATCCACAAGGGGGTAGTGATGTTCTATCAAAGATATTTGTGGTGGAAATGTGAGATGATCTCTTTGAACAGTTCAGATTTACAGATAAAACCAGTATGTTTGCATTTTAACTTAATAAGATCTTCTTTTTAAAATGTTTATTGGCAAAATTGTTTATTGCTCAAATTAAAAAAAAAAATCCCACTTTGGGCGAATGGCTATTGAAGCCATACGAATGGTAAAGAAGAAAGGACACCCTTGTAGTGTTGGGCTCTGGAGCAGGGTTACTAGGGATCTGGGGGTCGCTGATTTTCTAAGAATGTAGTAATCTTAATTTTCCTGAGAAGCATTAGGCATCTAGGAACCAGTTCCTTAAGTGTCCTTGGTAAAAGGATTTTAGGAAATTGTGTCTAAACTCTGCAGAAGTTTGTATTACTGGCTGTATTCTCAGCCCTGCCAAGAGATGAAAAATGTGAACAGCCCCCACCACCAGGCGCTTTTAATAGTTCTAAGCAAATCAGATTTCTATAATCTCTTTTTTTATTAGTTTATATTACATCATTAGATAAGAGCATTTTTCCCCTTGCACATAAAAATTCCAGTAGCTTGCCTGAGGTCATTGGGCCCCACCCCATTATATTCAGAATTGCTTAAAATTAGGTGTGGTATAGCAGCACCAGGTAATTTACAGGGAAGAACTAAAACTGTGTCATGTGCTCTTTTTCGGAACGTGATGGCATGTGGTGGGAGGAAGATTCAAGGGGAGGACAGGACGATAGTCTACTTATTTAGAGATACGCTAACTATATGTTGAAAAAATATTACTTTTAAGTACCGTGAAGCAGTTCCATGGCTTAGGAGTTATGCTCGTTTGTGGCGTATGCATCGTGTATTTTTAATTTTTGATCTCAGGAAAAGGCTGATACAGCCTTATATTTTTTCACCCTCCCTGTTCTGAGCAAGGGCTTTTTCTCTTTTATCTCAGTTACTAAATGACTGGTGATTTACCATCCGAAAAGGTACACTGTTTCTTCACAGACTACCCTGAGCTCTGCCGGGAGCTGAACTATGACGTCAGCACTTTCATTCATGAATTTGCTCTTCCAACTCTCTCCCCCTCCTGTGTTCCTGAACTGACTTCTGGCACATGCACAAATCAGTTTACCCGTAGTCAGCCCATAAATCAGCGATAAAAGGGGAAACCGAAGATAAGATACTGGGGTGGTTTCCGTAGAGCTATGGTTCCTCAGGCCGGTTTGCATCAGTGTCGTTTGGACAGAGTTTCTGGCGAAACAGATTGAAACCTAAAAACAGTCCGCTTAATTACCTCGTGATTTTGGGGATGGAGCCTGGGTGCAGACCGTATCGTGGCTACAGTTTTGCTCCTCCCTGAAGTTCAGAGCCCTCTGCTGCAGTTCCTTTGTTATAAAGTAGCATTTTGGTTGCAATTGGACTAAATTGGAGGAGCTCCTGTATTTCGGAGAGGTGAGGCCTGGACATTAAGTTATGTTCCATGCAAATTGCTTTTGGAATGCAATGCGTTTAGATTTCTTTTTTTTTTGGGGGGGGGGAACATCGTGTTTGCCTGGAAATATTTTCAATAACTCTGTTGTTTGGGACTTCTATTTTCAGGAGGTGGTAGTGAACTATCCTATGTAAGGAAGCGTGCTGTCCCCCACCCCGTGCTGCACCCTGTGTCTGAGTGGGGTTTCTCCCCCCTCCCCCTCCCCCGCGGGTGGTGCAGCACCCTCCACGGTCCTCCCCGTAGCCCTGAATGCCCGTTTCACCTGCAGGGAGGTCACTGCTTGTAACTTAGTACCGCGTGAGAGCATTTCTGGAAGAAGTCTTATTTGGAGTTCTCCGCAGGGCCGGGTTTGAGGCTGAGCCTCCGGCGTGTGGCATCTTCACCCTCCTGTAGTTGATGAATGGTGAGCTTTAAAAAAGTTCATTTTCTCTGCTTTCTCGGGGGTTTGTTGACTTTCTAGATATTTAATTGCCAAGAAACATTTAGAAATAAAGCGCGTTATATTTAGAAATCATTTTAGTGCAGTTACAATTTATGGTTAGAGTAGATGATTCGAGCTGCAGCCATTTTGATTGATACCCAGTGTTGCTCCTGAGAGGACTTTTTAAACCTCACGGCAGCTCGGAGAGACCGTCTCCTCCCATCCTGAGTGAAACGGGAGCTTTGTGTTGCTTGAGGTTGTGCCGAGTTGTCTGCTGGGGAACAGAGAAGCGTGTGGTCTCTCGCTTCGCTTTGTCCTCTGACTAGCTGCTCCGAGAACAAAAATAAAGCCAGTAGATGTGAGTAAGCATTGGAAGATGACTTAAATGATGCGTGTTATTTTCTCTAAGAACTAAGTTATTTTAAACTTATCTACACTAAGTTCTAGGAAAGAACCTAATTGTAAATACGATCGAAGAAAGGAGTATTTAGTGGCAGAGGGTTTCTGTGAACATTCGCTAATTTTCAGAACTGTGTTCCACTTCAGATTTATGAAAAGTTACGGGTTTTGATATCAGATTTCAAAACATTGGGAAGACTTGGTGTGGTGTCAGCGTTGTCAGTTTCTTTTCTGAACCAAACAGTGTTGCATTTGTCCTCTGGTCTTGAAGGCCTAGGTTTCTTACGTGGCTTTTAGCGCAAGCCCACTGTGACTCCCTGCTCCTGCGCCTGTCTCTGATAGCTGGGAACCTGGCAGGTAGGAACCAAGGACCCCAGCTAGATGGATATTTTCTGCCGTCCTTGCTGCCACGTCTGTAGGCCACATGCTAGAAGCCTCCTCCCTGGGCCTCTGCAGCCTTCTCTTCTTACCAGTTTCTTCGTCACTCGCCATCACTCTCGGTTCCCGCACCGCTTCCCGTCCCGCTTTCCTTCGCCTTAGATTTTGTATCCTGAGCTCGTTGGTGATAATTTTGAGATAATTCATGTGTTGGGTAAAGGGTTGTCCTAGCGATGACCTCTAAAGTTACTTGTGTTCTCACTGAGAGCGGACAGAATGTGAAGTCGAATGTATGGAGTATGTTTTATGGCTCCTTTGTTGGTTTGCAGCTGTTCTGTTCCGTGTAACTTCAGCTCTTCCTTTTGAGGTACTTCTCCAGGTCAAGAATTAGTATTTTTGGCTCAAGCTGTGTAGGAGGAATTTGTCCTTTTTCCAGGTGTATGAAGAGGGCTTAATTTTTTAGGTCTAATGCCTGTCATGAGTGTTTACTTTAAAAAATGTAACAAATTATTCAAGTTGTAAAGATGTGCAGCACAGAGACGTTCCCTGTGCCACATTTCAGCTGTGTATTCTGACGTGGAGGAGAGCGCCCGGTCATGGAGAAATAGACTAGCCTGTCATAGGAGTACAGATGAAGAGGTGTCTGCTAACCTCAGGCTTTTTGTGTTTGAAGTAGTCTTACTTATAGTCATTTAGTTGTATTTACTGGAGTTGGTTGATTAACATTTATGAATACATATAGATTGCTAGTAATTTAGTAAATAGTACTCTTCCTGTTAAGAAGCTTGTGAATTTGGGGTGCCTAGGTGGCTCAGTTGAGTGTCTGACTCTTGATTTCGGCTCAGGTCATGACCTCACGGTTTATGAGATTGAGCCTCACGTTGGGCTCTGTGCTGACAGTACAGAGCCTGCTTGGGATTCTCGGTCTCCTTTCTCTGCCTCCCCACCCTCCATCTCTCTCTCTCTCTCTCTCTCTCTGTCTCTCTCACAAAATAAATAAACATTAAAAAAAAAGAAACTCTTGGCTTGGGAAGTTTTGCGGGTCCACTATAATTGATCACATAGGATCTTCTCTTGGGCATGCTCCCCTATATGCTACAGACGTGGCATTGGGAGAGGCCCTGAACATAATTTGTATTTTAAACTTTTTTTCATATTTAAAAGTACTGAGGGGCAAGTTCAAGTTTCTGGTGTTCTTGTCAACATTCTCTGCCCTTTCCTTTCTGTCTCTGCTGCTAAGAAATGTGCCGGTCGGATCATTTGCTTTGGCAGAGCTTCTGATGGGTTTCTTCCTGGTTTAATTTTATTGATAGATGCCATTGTGCTTCAAGAGAAAGCTGTAATAAGCAGAAGGTGGTGAGTGGGCACTCAACATTTTTGAAGTACTTGTTTTTCTTCCTAGGGGTCCTCCAGAAATTGATCATAGATTGCTTGGCCAAATTCAAGGCCTGGGGATTGATTCCAGGCATCCCGGGAGGCAGGGGACATCAGTCTTTCCCCACCGAATCTGATTATGCTACATGTGGCCCATTGCCGCCTGTCCAGGTGTCTTCTGATGCAAATCTGGTGATAGCGGCAACCTTTCTAACCGGCTGAGTATCCTTGACAGCTGTTATCTGTCCTGTCCAGGTATTTTTAGTCTCTAGCCTCTGCGGCCACGTCTGGAGGAACTGGGGATGAATTTAGCTGCTCTGGTGCTGCTCCAGGCTGTGGGATGTTCCCAGCTACCTGCCTCACCAGCCTGCTCGGTTCCACCTCGGTGAGGTTCTTTGCCCTTATCATTTGATGAAGGAGCATCAACAAATCATTTGTTTAATAAGAATGGAAAAGTCCTGATTTTCAGAATGCTTTTCAAAATAAACAATAATGGGGCGCCTGGGTGGCTCCGTCGGTTAAGAGTCTGACTCTTGATTTTGGCTCGGGTTATGATCTCACGGTTTGTGAGATCGAGCCCCACGTTGGGCTCTGCACTGACAGTGAGGAGCCTGCTTGGGGTTCTCTGCCTCCCTTTCTCTCTGCTCCTCCCCTGCGCGTGTGCACATGCACACTTTCTCTCTCAAAATAAATAAATAAACTTAAAAAACCAAACGGGCGCCTGGGTGGCTCAGTCGGTTGAATATCTGACTTCGGCTCAGGTCATGAGCTCACAGTGTGTGAGTTTGAGCCCTGTGTCAGGCTCTGCTGTCAGCTCAGAGCCCACTTTGGATCCTCTGTCTCCCTCTCTCTCTTGTTCTTCCCTTGCTTGTGCTCTCTCTCTCTCTTTCAAAAATAAATAAAAACATTAAAAAAAAAAAACAAACCAAAACACAAAAACAATGGTGAGTGGTGATGGTGTGCAATAGTGAATGCTCTTAATGCCCCCATATTGTGTACTCAAAGTTAATTGGTAAATTTTATGTTCTGTATATTTTACCACACACACACACACACTCCAGATGGATTCAAAACTTAATGATAAGAGTAGCTATAAGGGCCTAATAATAATATTTGCCAATATTTTTATTACCTCAAGGTGAGAGCTTGTGCCTTAAACAGTGTGTCAAAATCTCTCTCGCACACACACATATACAATAAATGAATGATGGTAGTCAGGCCCTGAGGTTTATTTCTACAGGAAAGTAGGTACTAGGACACTCGAGGTCGGCGAGAGTGACAGGCCCTACTTTAGTTAGAGCGGTTTTGGTGGCAGGGAACACAAGTCATTCAAGTTAGGTTCAGCGAAGGTGGTTTTTGATAAGAAGAGCTAGAAGCACTCTCCAGCCTCCCAGGACAGAAACGGAAGTGCAGCTGGACAGTCTGGGACCTGCGCCTGGAGACGCTGAGGTCGTAGACTTTCCCTCTGGAGACGCCTTGCGCTGAGCCGGGGTCTCTTCTGGGACGTCACGTGTCCCATCTCTGCTCTTACCTGCGTTTCTCCTTGCAGGTGAGATTTCTTTACTTCCGTGTGGCTTCCTCGCTGCACCTGGCCTTCCACGGCCCCAGGCGTGGCTCCCGCGTGTCCTTGCTCTGGTCCCAGTGCTCACCATCTTCTGCCTCTGGCCCTGAAGGCTTGCATTGAGGACACTCGAGACAGTTGGACTGACTCCTTTCGGCCAGGTGTTCATCCTGACCTAGTCGATGGTGAAGAAGGGCTGGTTAGGGTCCATGGACCTGCTGACGTTTAGAGGGGGCCGGGGGGGATTGTGCGAGAAGGGTTCGGTAGCATGGGGTCTTGGCATCTTCTACTCTGCCTCCAGCAGCGTAAGAGAAAGGATATTCACTCCAAAACGGACTTGCGTTCGGTTGCTCTAGGGAGTAAACTTCTGTAGAGAAATTGTTCACTGTAGCTGTAGGTAGGAGGCCAGACGTCCTCGGCCAGCCAGCCTAGGTGTGCGCGGAGTGAGTCAGCAGCGAGCGAGTGACTGTCCCAGGGCTGGTGCTTTGAACGTTGGTGACGCAGGACATGCTGGAGTGAGACGGTCTGTGCCGTGTTTGCCCTCTGTGCTTCTCAGGTAGAATAAAGCCGTTTGGGGCTGTCAGTGGCATCAGAGGCTTTCCACAGTTCGGATACTCGGGTGGGCTTCCTCAGTTTTCTCGTTGCTGTGGACCACTGAGCTCGACAGTTTGGAAACACGCATCCTGAGTAGGAACGGGAGACACTACCTCAGAAGAGGTAGTGTGGGGAGAAGAAAACAGAAACCAGCCTCTGTCTGAGCGCATGCGGCCACTTGTAGGCACACTTGTTGGGCTTTTCCTGGGTATATCCTTCCTGCCTCTACTCTCTGGTTTTCCTTGGTTTTACAGGGTCGGCAGGTGGAGGTAGGAGAAAGGCTGGTAGTTTGAAGATACTGTGTAAAGGGCTTATCGTGTGCACTTCGTTGAATTTTCTGAACACACAGCAGTTTAGTGATTGCTGTTTTGTAGTGGTGACCCGGGAGCATATGGAGAAAAGCAACACTTAGTATGTTTTGCTTAACAAGAGAGTAGAGAGTATAATGTTTTAAAGAAACAGAACCATTGAAGTAGTTTTCAGGAGTTAAACCAATTAGATAGATTCCTTTTTTAATGACAGCTTTATTGAGATGTAATTCATATACCACAAAATTCACCTTTTAAAATATACAATTCAGTGGTTTTTATTCTATTTACACAGTTGTGCAGCTATCACTACTGTCTAATTCCAGAGTGTCTTCATCACTCCAGAAAGAAACCTCTACCTGTTAGTAGTCACTCTCTGTTTCTCCCTCCTCCCAGCTCTAGGCTTCAGTAATCTACTTTATGTATTTGCTTTTTTTGGACATTTCATAGAAATGGAATCCTACGATCGGTGGCCTTAAGAATAATGGTTTCAAGGTTCGTCTGTGTTGGAGTATATGTCAGAACTTCAGTCCTTTCATGAGCAATAATACCGTACTGCATACACATGCTGCATTTTATTTATTCATCAATTGGTGGGCATTTGAGTTATTTCTACTTTTTGGCTATTGTGAATAATTCCGGTATGAACATTTGTGTACAGGTTTTTGTGTGGACATATGTTTTCAGTTTTCTTGGGGATATACCCAGGAGTGGAGTTGCGGGGTCATGTGGTAACTCTGTGTTTAACTTTTTCAGGAACTGCCAGACTGTTTTCCAAAGTGGCCGCATCATATCGCATTGCCGCCAGCAATGTTTGAAGGTTCTGATTTCTTCACATCGTTGCTAACACTTGTTATTATCTGTGTTTTTGATTATAGCCATTCTTGTGGATGTGGAGTCATCTCTTACTGTGGTTTTGATTTGCATTTCCCTAATGACTAATGGTGCTGATCATCTTTGCCTGTGCTTAGTGGCCACTTGTATGTCTGCTTTGGAGAAATGTCTGTTGAAGTCCTCTGTCCATTTTTGAATTGTTTGTTGTTTGCCTGTCGGGTTGTAGCTGTTCTTTGTATATACTGGATATCAGTCCCTTTTCAGATACCTGATGTGCAGATATTTTCTCCCGTTCTGTGGATTGTATTTGCATTTTCTTGGTAGTGTCCTTTGAAACATAAAAGCTTTAAGTTTCAGGTTCAGTTTATCTGTTTTTTCTCTTTTGTTGCTTGTGCTTCTGGTATCATAAGCAAGAAACTACTGCCTAATCCAAGGTCATGAGGATTTATATCAATGTTATCTTGTAAGAGGTTTGTAGTCTCACCTCTTACATTTAGGTCTCTGATTCACTTTGAGTTAATTTTTGTAATTTTGCGAGGTCTGTAGGCTGCCAGCTTTGTTCCTCTGTGCGTGAATATCCAGTTATCCCAGGCCCGGGTGTTGGAAAGAGCATACTTTCTCCACTGAAGTTTCTTGACATCCTTGTCAAAAATCAATTTGCCATAAGTGTGTGACCTTAATTTTGGAGTCTCAATTCTGATCCACTGATATGTATGTCTCCCCGTATGCCAGTACCACACCGTCTTGATTACTGGTTAAGTTATAGTTAACTTTGCATTTAAGTTTTGAAATTGGGGAGTGTCTGTCTCTTTCAAAACTGTTTTGGCTATTCTGAGTCCCTTGAATTTCCATGTGAATATTAGGATTGGCTTGTCAGTTTCTACAGAAAAGGCAGTTTTGATATCAATAGGGATTATGGTAAATCTGTGGACCAGCTTGGGGAGGTTAAATCCTTTTTATGAATCCAGATCTGCTGTTTGCTTTGGGGATGACTGGTAACTCAAGCAGCCAAGCATCTTGCCTTAAAAAGAATATTGTTGTTTTAACTTATTAATATAGTATAATATTAATTAATATACCATATAACATAGTATAAATTATTAATGTTAATAGAATAGAATAATTTAATTTAATTAATGTTAACATACAATTCATAAATTAGTATAATACAGCCTCATTCACTGCTAGGCTGGAATTGGACTTTCCAGGTTCCAAGAGAGCAAATAGCTGTTTGTATATCCTGTAGTTTGGCATGTGGCAGGTGTTCTTCTGATGTGCAAGTTTGCTGGCAGATCACGTGTTTCCAAAAGATGTGGTATTCTGCTTGAACACTGATTCTGATTAGTAGAGAATTAACAGATTCCACGTATGAATATTTAATTATCAAAGAATATGTTACAGTAAAATTGCGATGTTAAAATTTATGTAATTGTTATCGTCCGATGTGTCAGAAGATAGTTTAGGGTCTTGTATTCCTGTGGGGGCCATGTGACTCTCATTTATTGTTAATACTCCTAAGTTGGGTCGTTTTACTTGACAAGTAATAATAAAGTACCAGGGGCAGAGGATGACAGACACTGCCCTTGTCCACACTGAGCTGCCAGGGAAACCGGCAGTACAGGGGCCACGCGCCACGAAGGGCTCTGTGTTCTGAGGGCCAGTGCGTGATGAAGGGCTTTGACTGACCCTGTGGGGCTGGGGGAGGCTTCTTGAGCTGAGCTCTGAAGGGAAATGGGAGTTAATTGAGGGAAGAATGAGGAAAATAAGTTTCAGGTAATCGGATGAACTGGGGGCTGCTCTGGTTATATTCTGGCTTTTTAAAGCTTTTGAGAAAAAGTACGTTGGGAGAAGACTTGGCTCTGCCCCTTAAGTGCCCTGTGACTTTACAGAAGTCACTTAACTGTTCTGAGCTTATTTACTTAATGTCTTTAAAACTTATGAGGCAGTGTATAACATTTTTATTTTGAGGTATTTCTATGAAAACATAAATCTAGGCTTTTGATTGATTGTATTTATAGAATTCAAAAGTAATTAGTTTTTCGTGATCTTCCATGGTGGGTTACTTAGGAATGCAGTACTGTTAAATTGAATTTTCCTGAACATTTTTCCTTGTCTTTGGAATTGGGATTCACTTCAGTTCATACACACCCCAGAAGTCTCCAGTCTACAGAGGAGCAGATATAGCTGTGACTCAGTCAAGGCAGGTCATAGAAAATGCTGCCAGCAGGCACTGGGGCGGGGGGGGGGGGCGGGGGACCTGAGAAGACTTCTTAAAGGAGGTAGAATTTGACCCGGCATCACTGACACGCAAACACGGTAGTTGGAGGAGAAATTCCAAGCAGAGGGAATGGGACAAAGGCAGAGAGCCAGGAGAGTGCAAGGTGGCTGGAATTCTGGGCGCACGTGGGTAATGAGCTTGGAGAAGTAGGTAGGGATCAGGCTGGAGGGACTCAGAAAGTCAGACCGAGGCGTCTGGGTTTTATTTTGTCTGCTCTGGGAGAGAGGCTTTTAGAGCCTTATTATTATTTTTTCCTTAGTGGAGGAGTGGGATTGACTGGATAAAGTCACTTCTCCTGGAAGGTGCAAAGAAGGGTCACCTGCTTTCGTCTCCAGCTTCTTCTCCATTCTCCAGCCATGTTAAATTTTTGTAGATTCTGATGGGCGGGGGCACCAGGCTTTCTCTTGGTTTTGGCCTTGTACATTGCCACTGCCTCCTCTTAGAAGGTGCACCTTCCTCCAGGACACACACACATACCTGTACATGTGCTCTGTTTTACTGACTCTCCTTGTTCTCTGGGCTTTAGCCTAAATGAGACTTGTCCCAGAAGCCTTGTTGACCTTGCCTCTCTTTTCAGACTGGAATGTGTGCCTTTCCTGTGTGCACCCCCAGCACTGTATGGTTTTCCAATTTAAGCACATTTAAGTTCGTGTGGGAGTTGCTTGTTTATTTCTCTTTCTCCCTCCATTAGGTGTATATCTCTAGAGTCAGAGACTTGAGCACCTGTCACCTAGGAAGGGTTTAGTAAATGTTTGTCGGTTGAGTGAGTGAATGAACAAAGAGGAAGGACTGGAGTAGGGAGGAAGAAGCTTCCAGCAAGAACGTCTATAGCAGTGGGTGGGATAAAGGAGCGTCTCTGTGTATGTGAGAGAGACAGTTTTGTGGGCCTTGAAGGATGAGCATAGTTGAAGATGACTCCTAGCTTTTGAACCTCCACAGCTGAGGTTAGGGAAGGCCGCTAACCAGGATAGGCAGTCCAGGAGGATGTGTTGAGGAGACTGGATGCAAATGTATTGGTTGTCTTTTAGACTTAATACCTATACAATATGGCGTCCAAATGTAGGTCAGAGTTTAGGGAGTCATTCTCGTCCCTGTGTTTTTTTCTTTTTCATTGAACTTTCAGAGGGCAAGTGGGCTCTGGTGATAGGAGTCCATAGAGAGTAGCCTCGTTGGCACAGGGTAGGGTGGGAGAAGGGTGGTGAGTAGACCTGGAGGGGTAAATATAGATATGTTTGCATGGCCTCTGGTAGAGCATGGAAGCTTCGTGAAAGTAGGGACCTTGTTTGTCTTGTTTATTGTTACATCTCTCTGCCCAGGACAGTGCCATTTGGTTGAATGAATGAATCAGTTCAAAAGAATTGGAAGACATGGTAGTGAGTGAAATTGTCATGAAAGAAGAGAAGGGGCATGAGAATGGAAATGTGTCACCAGAGGGGAGAGGACCAGTGGACACTGAGAAAGAATGGTCAGGCGTAATAGAATAAGAAGAATATAAATGCAGAGGGTTGCAAGGAGGTTATCAGTTGTAGTGCTGCTGAGAGTTTGAGCAGATTGAGGACTGAGAAAAATGTATTGATTTTGTCAGTTTGGTAGTGAGTCGAGAGAATGAAAAAGAGGTGGTAGGAGGGCAGAGAATTCCTTCAAGGCCCGTGGTGGTAAGCGCAGAGTGCTAGGGAACACGATAGTGAGGTGACGGATGAAGTCTCCCCTGAGAAGAGAGGTCACCGGGACCTGATGGACTGTGGGTGTGTTATCGGTTACTGCTGTGACAGTCACCACGTACTTGGTGTACTTAGAATAGGACACTGTTATTATCTAGTCCTGTGCGTCAGTTTAGTTAGGGCTTTGCTAAGTCTGCTGTTTCAGGGCTTCACAAGCCTGCAGCCAAAGTGTTTGGCCAGAGTTGGGGTCTCATTTGAAGGTTCGACTGGGGAAGGATACTCTTCCAAGCTCACGCAGTTCGAAGGATTCACTTCTCTGTGGACGGTTAGACTGAGGGCCTCAGTTCTTGGCCTCCCGGGCCTCTCCAGCATGGCAGCCTGTGTCGTCACTGCCAGCAAGGGAGAGAGTCTGCGAGCAAGACAGAAGGCACAGCTTATATCACCTGATCACGGAAGTGGCATCCTGTCACCTGTGCCATGTCCTGTGGGGTAGGAGCAGGTCGCTAGGTCCAGCGCACACTCGCGGGGAGGAGTTACACAAGGGTGTCTCAAGTGTTATCGTCACGAGATGGGGTCATGGAGCATCTACTCACAGAGTTTGTCTTCAAAGCAGGGAGGGATGATGGCAGTGGAAGGCATTGGACTGTTCTTCAGAAAGAGACCCTGTAGGATGCAGATGACAGAACGGGAACTTTTAGGGAGGGAAGTTTTGGAAATGAAGTTCCAGGTGAGGGTTCAGATCCAGTTGCGTTGGTGACATCTCTCAGGAAACCTTCCCCGTCCTCTCTCTCCATCCTCTAACATGGTGGGCAGGTGCCTCTTGAAGAGCTCGTTCCTGTTAAACCTGTTAACAGACTGTGTTATAATTGCCAATGATAAAGCCTTCTGCCTTGCTAAAGTTGATTTATTTACCAGCAAATTTTTGGTCAGTGGAGGTCTGTCTTGTTTGCCTTAGGATGTTGGCGAGGACCGAATGAGGTAACTGCTGCGCAGGTATTTTTTCGAATGTAAAGTGGTGTGCAGACACAGGTATTAAATTGTGTGTCCTCCCCCTCGCCCCCACGTTCACTGGAATATGTGGACTCTAATGTATATTTTACTTGTTAACATGGGTTTATTATGTTGTACCTAAGTTATTGAACTGGCTTTATTTAATATGGTGCTATTTTTAGGGCCTTTTGAGTAGTGTTTGCTTTTATGATGAATGACCCCAAACTGCTGTACCTTTCAAGCCCTTGTATCCAGTTTTTATTGTTTGTAAAAAAAAAAAAAAAAAGTCCTTGCTGTCCCTTGTCACTCTTGCTTCTACCGATCCCTCAGTTTCTGGCTATGCTTTCCCCGTCTGATTTGTTGTTTCTGATCTTCTCTGGGCTTGGCAACCTCATAATTAATCTTATTAGAACTGTGAGTAGTTTCATAGTAATCAAGCTAGGAATACGGATCAGAGAGGCCTCCTCGCAGTGAGGTGTGGGAGCTTTTGTGCGCGGACTTTGTAAAAAATCTCTTCTGGCCTTGGAGTGTGTCTTGGCTTCCTTCCTGGCTCTGGCTGTGTGCGAATTAGGTGAGGTTCCCACATAGCCGGGCTCCATCCGGGGGAGTGCGGCTGCCATTTCCTTGGCGTACGCCTCATCGCTCTGTTATGAGACACAGTGTCGTCCTCCCCTTTAGTTTTGATGAGGTTTTAGTTCTTGGGCAGTAGCAAGTGGTCTGTAGTTCACAGACCAGAAAATATTCCAGAAGCACGGAAGCTCTTCCCACCAGACCGACATCTACGCCTGTGTGGTAGCCTTGGAATACCCTTGTTAGCCTTTTCCTTCGGGATGCTGAGCTCCGAGCCCGGGTACTCGGTGTTCCTGGACCTCCCTCAGTGTCTACGTTGGCATTGGCTTTTTCCGTCAGAGTGCCTTGTCTACTCGCTCTACCCAAACTACTGCGCCGTGTCTTCGTGGAGCAGCGTTCTGCCATCGTCAGGGAGGGAGCCTTTGAGCTCCTGTGGAGACCGCACGGGCACGTGTGGGAAGACCTGCTCCTTCCCGGCCAGTGGCCTTGCGAAGCGTCTCCCTGTGCTGTGGGGGCTCCTTTTCTAGAACGGGCCTCCTGTCTGCTCTGCTACCGGCTGGGACCAAAATAGGATTTTATGTATGAAAATGCTTGTTACATGTGCATAGCATCAAGTAGAATGCCCAGGGGCGCCTTGGTGGCTCAGTCGGTTAAGTGTCTGACTTCGGCTCAGGTCATGATCTCACAGTTTGTGAGTTCGAGGCCCACATCGGGCTCTGTGCTGACAGCTCAGAGCCTGGAGCCTGCTTCACATTCTGTGTCTCCTCTCTTTGCTCCTTCCCCACTCGTGCTTTGTTTCTCTTCCTCTCTCAAAGATAAACAAACATTAAAAAAAAAAAAATCACCCAAATAGAATGCCTAGTTTATCAGGCTGATTTTGTTGATATTTTATAGTGCTCTGTCTTTGAAGAGTTAAAAACAATTGTTATCTTTAGTGGTAGTAATGATAAGTACAACTAAAACAATGTAAGTTTAAATTTTATATAGTTTCTTTCCAAATATGTTCTACTAGAATCTATTTGTGCAGATGTGGACATTTAATAAGCGCTCTTTGATTATTTTCAGAATATTGAGTATACCGGTTTCCTAGCTAAATTAAATTTATGAAAATTCTCATGATACTGTGATTCATATCTAGAAAGAATAATTTTTTTTTCATTCTGAAATCACTTTAAATACGCTCTACATGAATCTCTGGTAATAGCGAATCAATTAATGTGATTTCTCAGGTCATAAATCAGGCTTGATATATTGTTCCTCTGCAAGCTTCTTGGGACTTCAGCTGTTTTGTGGTCTGTTTTAGGTAGTTGTTTGCTTTTGAACTCAATTCTAGGTGTTGAACTCAATTTGAGAGCCTAAAATGGTTTGTGCCCCAATTACCTTGGAGGTTACCACCTCACTTTTTTATCGAGCCTGCCGTGGTAGTAGGGAGTCAGCCACCTATCAGACGGTTTTCCTTTTAACTTGAGTACATACTTTAATTTTGTCTCTGTCCCGTAGGAAAGTTGTGAAGGTTATTATAGTAGCTCCTATGGTATATTTTAAACTTCTTGAAAAGAGGTAATATGTGAGCATGAAATATTTTTGTACTGTACTGCCTAATTTTTTTCTCCACTAACCTTTTGTGGTTCAGAAAGAAGAAGGATAGGGGCGCCTGGGTGGCTCAGTCGGTTAGGGCGGCCGACTTCGGCTCAGGTCACGATCTCACGGTCTGTGGGTTCGAGCCCCGCGTCGGGTTCTGTGCTGACGGCTCAGAGCCTGGAGCCTGCTTCGGATTCTGTGTCTCCCTCTCTCTCTGCCCTTCCCCTGCTCATACTCTGTCTCTATGTCTCTCAAAAATAAATAAACTTTAAAAAAAAAAAAAAAGGATAGAGTTACTCGTGTTTAGGGGTACAGTCTCCGAGACCACCAGCCCGATTCTGTGGAGTGCCTCCAGAGCATGGCACTGCCAGGCCTCGTGTTCCCTTTTGTTTAGCAGGCCTGTGCTCTCACCAGAAGTGTTAGCGTTGGGCCTCTTGGTGTCTCGTGAGCACCGTTGAGTATTTTCTCCCCTTAGTTCTTCTGAGTTGGTCTAAAGTAGCTTTTGTCTTACTGCTTGGTTGTTATGGGATCGGAGGATGGGTGGCTTCTCAGGGCAGCATTAGGGGAGGGAGAGAGGGTCTTAAAAAGGCCGATGATGGCTGCAGTGAATCCCTCCCACGCCACCATAAGACATGGGGCCACTCTTCCTTTCCATGAGTTTCTGGGAATGTCATTCATCTGGGAATTCAACAAACATTTGAGCTTCTGTTGTGTTTTAGACATTAAGTATTAAGTACTGGAGTTACGGGAGGAAAAAGCCAGACATCCCTTTAAGGATGCCCTTGAGATAGTCTTATTTTAAGTATGTTAGAAAAATATTTATCAGAGAAGAAAAGCTACTCGATTGGTTTTAGATGCTGGGTAGCCTTAGGGATTGAAGGTGGAGTTGTAGGTTAACAGAAGACATTTCTGAAAGGAGTGATTCTTCTGTAATTAAAAAAAAAAAACACAAATAGCATTGTTCAAGAGACTGGTAGCTGATCAAGAAATCTGTCTCCTCTTCCTGGGCAGGTAGCCAGCCCACGTTTCCCAGCCTCTCTTGCAATTAGGCTTGGCTTTGTGGCCAAATTCTAGCCAATGGGACGAGAGCAGGGAAGTATGTCATTTCCAGGCCTGGCCCATAAAACCTTCCAGGAGGCATGGTTGTCCGGGCCCTTGCCCTCTTTGCTGGCTGAGGCAGAAGAGCCCACCGACCTGGAAGGGTGCCTGCCACAGGATGGAAGGAACCTGGGGGCCAGAGCCGCTGCTGGTAGGGGAGCCCTCTCCCGGCGATCGGGAACACCCATTGTGGACTTTACACCCGCAAGAAGTAAATATTTATAGTATTCGAGCCATGATACAGTTTGCTCTGGGTAGTCTCCCTAACTGATCTAGGCATAATGCCTAGAACGCTAGGCAACACTGGTGAGTTGAGCAAAGGTGCTGAGAACTTCGGACTCCGCTTTAATTTCCATTATTTGTGTGTCATGTTATGTGAAATGACCAGTCAGTTTCCAGAATCGATTTACGTCACACTAAAATATGTGGCAAAAGTTTTTTAATGTATCATTTCTAATTGATGCAGGTAGTTTATTGCGTTCAGTGTGGCCTCTCTCCTTTGATTTAATGAGCTGTGTGGGGCCTCAGTTGGCTTTAAAGGGACTCTGTGGAGACTTAAATATTCTGAGTCCTTATTTCAAAGAACTGTAAATACAGTTTTCATCATGCAACTTCTCTGTTCAAAAGCCTATAATCACTTCTTATTATATAGCATTTTGTTTCATTTATTCCAGCGTCCAAAAAGTACGTCTCGCGCCCTGACCTAGGTTCTCTTAGGGGAGCCCATGCCTCCAAGGACCTTGTGCTTGGTACACAGAGAGTTAGTGAGTTTCTGTACTGCCGCCATCTGCTCATTTTAGCCTTTAGTAAATCATGTATTATTTTTTCATTACATTTTTTAGTATCATCTGCAACTTGATAGAGTACTTTCAGAAGTCAGGGAATATATTTTATAGAGCTTCTGTATCTCCTCTTTTGGGTATTTCTGGGGACATTGGACATTATATTAATTGAGTAGCCATCCTTGTAGTTTCTTTTAATTACATTGCTTGGATTTACTAGAATGGTTTTTTATTATAGTTCGTGTTAACAGACAGACATGCTTTTTTTATCCTGTTGGGAATTCATAGAATTCCGAAGAAATGTTAGGACTGGAGGATCTTTTCAAGCAAATTCCTGATCTTTTAGACCATCTGCTTCCTGATACTCAGGAAGTGACCCAAATCATGGCATGGGTATTGCCTGGGGGTCTCTCAGAGGCATAGTGTCGGGCCACACACTATGGGACTGATTCACACTCAGACCTGTGAATCAGAACGTGCATTTTAACAAGCCCTCAGGTGACCCGCGTGCACGTTAAAGTTGGAGATGCTCTGTTGAAGGTCAACCCCCCATTTTGCTCCTGAGGAAACCGATTAAAGTAGGGAGTTGCCCAGAGTCACATAGCTGATTATCTTGTGGTTCCCATCCTTGTATACGTCTTGGGATCACTTGGGAACCTTCAAAAAATCCTGATGTCTGGGTCCCAGCCTACCTGTTCTGACTTAACCTGGTCAGTGTCGCAGCCTGGGTATCAGCATTCAGAAAATCTCCCTGGACTACTGACATGCAGTCATGTGGAGAGCCGCTCATCTGGTTGTTGAGAGAAGCCAGCTTTCTGGATGCTTCTGTCAAGGAGGCCTTTTAAACAGCTCCGTGCATGGATGCGCGTTCAGAAATGGCGTTTTCCCTGCCTGATTGCTCAGTGTAGCACATCACCCAGCTTATGTCCGTGACATTCACCCCGCAGCCCCGCCTCCCCCACGCTCCCCCCCCCCCCATGGGCAGGTACCCCATGAGGGTAGGACCTTTGTCTGTCTTGTTCACTGCTGGGTCCCACCTCCTGGGACGGTGTTTGGTACACGTTAGGTGCTTCTTTAATAATTGTAGTTTATGCCCAGAATTCGGGAACCCCAAAAACCACCAGGGAGCCGAGTCCGATGAAAGAACAAAGAGCCTTTATTCGAGCTAGCTCGAGCTCAATCTCATACCTGCACCAACGCAGCGGTGGGTCGAGAGAGAGAGAGAGAGAGAGAGAGAGAGAGAGAGATCCAAAAACGATAGTTTTAAAGGGGTCTAGGGGCAGTGGGAGGGGTGATGGTCGTGGCCCTAGCCGATTGGCTGAGGAAGGGTCAGGGGCCTGTTCCATAGAGGAACAGCTTCTGCTCAAGCACTTGAGGACTCAAGGTGGTGGAACACAATGGAGTCAGTCCCAGTTTGCCCTTAAGCAAAATGGAATCAGTCCTGATTTGCCCTTACAGTAGATCCAATAGAAGGAGTTACAAAGAGGGAAACGCGGGCTGCTTGAATGGCACCGGCAGGGCTGCCTAACTCGGTCATTGGAAGGCTCCCGAAGGACAGTCGAGCCAAAGAGTCAGCCAGGGAGGGCAGCATGGAGATGTGCAGCTGAGGGCGGACTTGGACCCAGATCTGTCTGCCCTTGAACTTGTGTTTTTCGCACTTAGAGCATTGTCCTGGGGACAGAGGGGCCAGCTGTTTGCTTTGGACCTTAGCATTCGTGGGACTGGGATACAGGTTCTGCTCTGCAGACCCTCAGATGGGTGCTCCCTCCCAGAGCCACCGCTGGCTTTGTGCTGTGAACGGGCTTTAGAAATCCTTGTATGAATTGGGCCTTGAATGAAAGGGCCTAGCCTGGAGTCTGGCCCGTGGGTCTTCAGTGTAAGGTAGCCATTTCTCATGGAAGTGTTCTTGTGTTTTAGCTTCTTTCCCTTGAGCACCGGGTGTTTTTGAGGATAGAATTGATTTCACTCAGTGTTTGTGAAGGAGTTTCTTTTCTGCTTAACTATTAAAACTTCATTATGCTAGTGCCGAAGAGAAATCACGGTTGACTGTTCGTGGTATTTCTGTTACTTTTTCTTTTTTTAGTGTTTAATTTTCCTGATTTGTTATTTGGTATATTTCACTGCTCATTTACCTATTGTCGAACTTTGAATTAGGTGCATGTGAAAGTCCTTTTCTATGAAGCCATTTATTAGTGTGTTCCACTGTAAGTTTTAAATCTTTTGATGTTCAGACCATTGTTAAGACGTCTTGTTAAGTGGTAAACTTACACTGTTTTTGGTAATAGGAAGCCAGAAAATGTTAAGCTTTGAATGTAAGGCATTCTTTTTAACATCATAAAATTTCAAGTTTCCATTCCGAATCGACATTAAGATGAGAGGTTGCGTGTGTGGTTAGAAGGCTGTGGCTGGGGCGCTGGCGGGTGTTACTCGAAGTCAGACTGCTGCTGCCGCTTACATCAGCCACTCCTTGTAATGCCCCGTAACTCCACACTCACGGTCACAGCGAGAGATGGGTGTTGATTTTTCTAAAAGATGGGTGAATTCCAAGCTTAGTGGATCGTGTATAGGGAGAATCCGTGTGTTACCACAGGTGGTTAATCAGTAGGCACCATTATTGATTAAATCAAACAGAGGAAGGGATGGTAAAAGTCCTGGAACAAGAATTTTCTGGAAAGAGTAAATTAGGGAGCTGACGGTTATTCTGGTCACTAGCAGTCACACTGTGGAGAAAGACCTCATCTCTGGTGAAGCATTTGCTTATTGATATAAGGAGAGGGAAACTGAAATTTCATAGAGGTCAAGTTGAGTCAGATTTCAACATTCTCTTTGGCCCCCAAAATTCAGGCAACAGTCAGTTCTTAGAAGGTGTTAACATCATTAAAGGTTATTCTTACTAAGCACAGAAACAGTAGCACTTCATATTTGTGTCGTAGTTTTGAATTTAAAGCACTTTTGTACACGTCACCCCATGTGAGTCTCTGGGCAACCCTGTGAGAGATAGGAGTGAGGGGCTCCGTCACTGCCCTCTTTGATGTGGTCATACAGACGTTAGTTTACTTTCCCAAGGGTAGCTGGCAAGGGAGGGAACTGAGCTTTTCACATTTTAAATATAAAATGTTAAGGGTGGTTGTTGAACTTATAAACTGTCCTTGGTTTTCTGAGTATATAAATATGTGGTTTATGATGCAGGATGAATAATCCAAAAACTTATTTAATACTGCAACCGAAGAAGGATATTTTTAGGACCGAAATAATTGACTGGCAAAACTCACAGAAATTTTTTCCTTTTTAAAAAGTTACTGTTGTGCAGTATTTTTTACATGAAAACTGTAATTTTATCTATGTGAAGCAGCCTGAGAGCAGAGACCTGGTCTTCCAACTTCCTCCTGACTCACTGCACCTGCCGCACCGGTAGTTGGCACTCATTAGGTCCTTCCAGATGAGTTGGGGGTCGGGCTCACTGTTGGGAGATGGTTGGTGTTGTAACTGCAAAATGAATAAGGCATTGGTTCTACTTAGCAAATGTTTCCTGTCTGTACAGCACATATGGTCCCTATTAAAAAAATTATACACATAGTATGTATTCACCCCCTTGTATCTTTTTTTATACACGTATATTTTAAATTTTGAAACACTCTTAAGCCTACAGAAAAATTGCAGGTGCAGTGCACAGAGCCCTTCCCCCTGAACTGTGTGAGAATAAGTCGCTGATGTGTTTCATCCTCCTCAGATACTTATGTATTTTCTGCAAATGAGCGCATTCTCCTCTGTAACCGCTGTGTAGTGATCACAATCAGGAAATCACCACCGGGACGATTCTACCCTCTGATCCTCAGATGCTCCTGCAGCTGTGCCAGGTGACCCTGCTGTGACCTTTGTAGAGAAAGATCCAGTCCGAACCCTGGGCCTACTGTGTTGTCTCCTCAGACCCCTTTAATACAGAACAGTTCTCAGTCCTTTCTGACTCTCATGACCTTGACACTCTTGAAGATTACAGGCCAGTCATTTTGTGGAATGCTCCTCAATTTGGATTTGTCTGATGTTTCCTCATGATTAGATTCAGGTTTTGCATCTTTGGCAGGAATATCACAGAAGAGCCAGTATATATCTTTTTCAAAGATTAGTTTTACATTTTATTTTCTGTTTCCTTAGAGCGTTTCCCAAAGTGTATTCTGCGGAACTAGCACCTACTGTGTTCTCAACACCGTGCCACCTCTAGAAGGTAGGACTCGAAAAGCTTTTGACTTACAGGAAGGGGCGGGCTTGGCAGTGAGAGAACTCCACCCTCGCAGTGCAGCGGGAACAGCCTGTGACCAGGCCTTGGGAGACCTGGGTTCTGCGTTTAACTTGCTGTGTGATCTTAGATGAGTTACTTAATCCTTCTGGGGGTAGCAAAACAATACTCCCTACGTAAAGTTTCTGTGGGCGTTCAGAAAGGCAAAGGGTTTAATCACATGGGAAATTCAAAGCACTCTGCAAATGTTAGATACTAATACGACAGCGTTAGAATTCTAGTGTCCAGTTCCCGTGGCTTCGGATAGGAGCCGCATGCCACTGTGGAAAAGCCACACAGAGTCACTTACTAGCTGCGGCTCCTGGGCAGGCTAATCTGAACCTTGGGTTCTTCATCTGGAAAATGGGAGTTGTTATGCCCCGGTGGGTAATTGTGAAAATTAAATGAGAGAGCGCAACGTAAAATTCTTTCTAGATGCCCGACGTAGAGTCCCACAGATGTCTACTTCTGAATAACTAGTAGAAAGTAAGTTTACTTCATCACATGTAGCTCAAATCGAAATGGAATGGAATGAAGCAGGAGAGAATGCCCCAGAACCCAAACTGAAGCTGTTGATTGCAGGCCTCCTGCTCCCACTTCATTGGCCTCCGCTTGCATATTTTTAAATTGAAAACGTAAATGCAGATGAAGAGCAGTTTATTCGAACCCGAGTTAGGAGGTGACCTAAACCCGGACCAGAGATTTTGGTAGTATGATTGACAAAGAGAGGGTAAATCTGGGCCACCTAAAAAAAGAAAGGGTAAGATGTGATGATCGCACACTCAGAGAAGAGGAACGGGGTTGTTAAATAGCTAAACTAGTTCCATTTTCTTAAAAAAAAACAACAAAACACCTTAATTCTTTTTTTCAACTTTAAAAAAGTCTTTTGGATAATTACAACTGAGTTCAATTCATTTTGGAGGATTTCTTTTAGAGAGAGAGCACACCGATGCTTGGCACGTAATTACGCACATTGGTGCTTAATTAATATTTATTTTGGATGCGTAGTGATTTGAAGGTCTTAGGTTAGTCATGGTGGTATTTGCTGCTGTGAGCGCTGTGCTGACTTGAATATAACAATATGTGCTAATATTTTCCAGAATCAGTTCCTATCCTACTAATTAAATCTAAGCACATAATAATTAGAGCCGAACAGAAAAATTGTAGAGCTTTCTTTTAATTTTACCACCCCAAGTTGTTGATCACATACATTCCCAATAAGATATAGCAATTGGATACACTTTTATACCAACTCAGTTTGGACAGTTTGGTCTAGAGGTTGAGAGATTAATCATAATCAACTTGATTGAATAACTGTTCATAATTATTCACCAAAATTATTTAATTTTTATTAATTATGAATCAAAATAAAATGGATGTTATCATTTCCAGGTTAGAGTTAATATAGTTATAATTTCCCTTACAGAAGTCAGTAGTGTGTTCCAAGGAGAGAGTTCAAATGTATATCTTTGGATTTAAATAAAGGATTTCGTAACGTGACTTTCAGCTTTTAGAAATAACACATGAAACCAAGCATTCTACTTTTTGCCTAATTAAGCGAATGAGCATTTTTGCACATTTTAGAGAGTTTTAGTTAAATTATACCGTGCCTCTAAAATTATTGTTTGGAAAATATTTGAAGGTTGTCTGGAAAAGATGGTTCATTCTCTAGAATTATAGCTGTCAGCCAGGCACATCATCTGTCAATTTCAGGAACCTCACTAGTTATTTTTATTGTGAAGTAGGTTAGAAAATTATTTTGCAAAGTCATATATCATACACGCATATTTTGCCAGATAATGATAATGAAATGTTTTACTGTATTTGGTTGACACTTCCATTTTGCAGTGTCAAAGTTTAACAATTTGGATTAAATGCTGAGAAGGAGCTGAAACCGGTATATGCTTTTACTTTTACTCAAGATACTGTTACAGTCTTAGTACTGGGATGGAGATTTAAAAACTGGCACATATATTTAATTATTGTATCATTTACAGTCATTCCAAAAACATTAAAAAGCAGCTTTTAATTAAAAAAACACAGTTATACAGTATAGCCACGTGAGCAGTTCTTTCCTAGTGTAAAGCAGTTATTCTTCATCACACTATAACTGGAAAAACTGAAAATATGAGTTTTAAGATTCTGCCTATTTGAGTTCCTTATACTCTTTACCCAGTATTAAAATTGCCATCTTCATAATGCACAGTGGGAAAATTTACCCATTGTTAGGTTTCTAAAAAACATCCAATTTATATTCAGCATGAACCCAAAATTCTGGAAATTGCTCAGTTTAAAAACTGATTAAGGGGAACCCATTGGCCTGCCATACTCCTCTTCCTTTCGAACCCGTGGCTGCACATCCCCATAAAATGCTGTATTTGGAATCGTGATTGAGACGGTGCTTACACAGCCATTCTCCTTTTCCTCTTTAAAGGCCTTTGGGCCGATTCACCGCTGCCTGATTTGGTATCAGAGTGGAAGACAGAAGTGTTTTCTGTGGCAGTTAGTTGTGCTGTTGAGAAGAGTATCTCTTTTCTCTCACCCCATGTGCACGCACACACATGTGTATACGTACACATGTGTGTATGTACACATAGGTGCACACAGGCAGGAGCACACACGTTTCTCTGTGTATGTACATGTGTGCATATAGGCAGGGATGCACACACACACAAGGGTATGTTTTATAGCCACAGGACAGCTGGGTCCCTCAAGGAGGCTTAAAAGAATAGATAATTAACATCAGGTTGTGATCACAAGCATAAAAATAGAAGCCGGGGTTTAATGCTATGTTCATTATTGTTCAGAATTGTCCTTTAAATAATAGTTTGCTCAGAGATACGACTAGTCCTGTACAGTTCAGAGTAAGCCTGCTGATCGAGCACCTAGCGTAGTACTGTCTCCATCAGAGGCATCTGGTAAAGGGGGACTGCTTGAGTATAGATTTTAGAATTTCACTTCTGCTTTCAGAATTGTCCACATCATGGGAGATTTTTTTTAGAAAATGAGAATAAAACCACTTTAGGGGAAGAGAGAAGGGAGGTGAAGGCTCCTGTGATTTGGTATTCTGGGCTTTAAAGTTTTATGGCCCATGGTGCCTCCCTTGGGAGGCTGAAGTGCAGGGAGCATGCCTAAGCGCATAGCATCACACCGGGTTATGGTGGGTCATTAATACAGAACTTTCTATGAACATTCTCTTAGCCGAACACTTCATTTTCTGTTTTCATAGCAAGATTTTGCTAAGAATTTAATTTTATTTTGCTGTTAAAATTTTGGATTCTTAAAAGCAGTCAGTTTTCAAGTTTTTAAGTTTCTATACTGCTTATAGAAATAGAGGATTGGGCATTATAATTCAATCGGTTGTGTAGTTCATGGACCAAAAAAGATTTAGTATGCTAAAATTCTCTTAGGTTCCTCCCTTTAAAATATTTCCATATGATGTCGTAAATTTTTTCAAATTCTTTCTGTGCCCAATATTTTTCTGTTAAGATCTTTTCCTCGAGAAGAAATGTGTTAATCAGATGAAAAATGTTTGGAGAGGATTTTATCGTGACTGTAGAAAATTTTTTATTCTTTTATGTTTTTCATATGTTCAAAAAATAGACTGTGCTAAACAAAATTACAGGAAATGACTGGAAAAGTATATTGTTGTATTTTGCTGTTAATATTATTAATTCCCATTTGTCTATATAAGGCTCTTTAATTGTAAGGCATTTAAATTTATCGAACGACAGTAAATTTCATAGGGATTTATGCGTGGAGGAGAATTGGAGATTACTTAATTCTCCTTAATTTCGAAAACCGATGACATTAAGTAACTTACCCAAGGTCACACAATCAGAAACTAGCAGAACTGGGTCAGAATTCTGGACTCTTGATTTGAAGTTCAGTTTATACCTTTTAATATCAGAATAAGTGATTTTAACTATGACTTTCTGGAGCAAATTCAGTCTTCAGCATTTTAATGTATTGTTCCCAGTACCTGGTTATACATTGCACTCTTTGGATATTGGGGCTTCCATTTTGCATTAAAAATAAAACAAAAAACAAAAAAACCCCAGACTGTGTAATTTGAAACTTTGACCTAAATGTGCCAAAACGGGCAAGAAATTTTGAGCCAGGCGAAGAGACTTTGTCACGGGAATGGAACAGGAAATGATCTGTGAGTGAATGAATGAATGAAATAACACATAAAGGAAATGATCTCTTCTGTAAAGTATCTGGGAGACTGATTATCAGATAGTCAGACTTACCACCTTGTCTGAAAGTAATGAACTTTTCTCACACTGATTTCGAAGAGTTACATTTTGATGAAAGACACGAGTTAAGTAGATATGTATATGTAAATCAAGTTAATTAAAATGATATGTTTTTAGATTTAGGCTAGAAGGACTAGCCTCTGTACCTAGGTAGCCAGCTGTAGCTTAGATTCTTTATATTGATAAGATTTGCAATTTGCTTTTGAAAGAAGTTTCATTTGTATTCTAGGCGATGAAGTAGTATTAGTTTATGAATAAAATAGTCGTATTTAATTCTAATTCCTCTTCTCTTAAAAAACTTAAAACTTTTTCAGCTGATTAATAGAAGTTTTCAGGGTTTTGTGAGGTTAAATCCTCTTGCAATTTGGCTGTATTTCATGGAAACCTGGTGGGAGAACCTTTAAAAGTAATGTTCTGGTTATGGGCAGCTGCTGGGGCAGTCCCTGTTCATTCACTTGTCACGGAGCAAAAGCTCCATCTTATTTTAGAGCCTCTTGACCAGAGTCCTGCTGCCACCTATCTGATGAGTGTGTAAGTGAGCCTGTCAACCAAGAGGGGTGGTGCTCTCGCTCTCACAGTGGCCGAACTAGGCTGCCGTTTCTGACCTTGCCAGTATACTTAAAAGGAGATTTTCTCTATTATTTTCTCTGAATCTATTGTTTTCTTCTTTATAGATGATCATGGGAACAGCAATAGTAGTCATGTAAAAATCTTTTTACCGAAAAAGCTGCTTGAGTGTCTGCCGAAATGTTCAAGTTTACCCAAAGAGAGGCACCGTTGGAACACTAATGAGGTAGATGAATTTCTATTTTTAGGGGTATAATTATTTTAAGGGCAAAATTGTTAGGTCATTTTGCATAGTACTACTTTTTATTAGTTTTAAAATCAAAATACTGAACTAGGAAGTTGTGAATGAGAAGAGTATTTAATCTGGGTTTAACAGAAACCATCACGTTTCTTGAACGGTCTCTAATCTGCTTGGCTTGTGTTGAAAAATATAAAATGTGCACGCTGACTTACTAAGGTAGCACAAGCTACTGTGTTTGTGTTTTCTCGCATTTCGTTGGCTTGCCTCTGGTGGTTCACTCAGCCTGCATCTCAGTTAAACACTAGCTCTTATGTTGTCATGAATTAATAAAGATACAGCCCCAGTTCCACAGAACACGCAGTGTCTTGACAATGTGAAATTTCTGTACAATTGGGAAGGGCAGGTTTCTTATTAGTAAAAGAGCTCCCAGTCCTCTGTGATGAAGGGTTTGCATGGAGAATTAATGGGTTTACCTTAACGAGAGGAGTTTTGACTAAGAACAGAGGCCGCATGGTAGATTGTATAGTCGGCATCCAATTAGAAGATTTGGTAAAGGAGAATGAATGAAAGGATCTTCTCGGATGATGTTTCTTTCTTTCTTTTTTTTTTTTTGGTAAATCTTCGTCTGGGAGTCTTGATGTTCGGGATGGATCCCTTTGTTATCTTTCTTATTTCGAAATCAGAGTACTTCAATTTAGGGTAATACCCATTTAGTGTGGCAGGATGAGAACTGGCTACGAGTCTGTCTGTCTGGGAATTCTGTTCCTTTAATTCAGATGGCTGTGACTTCTGGTTTTCTAGCGTTGGTCTCAGTCGGTTTGTGTTGCTGGTTCAACATTCACTTCCGAGTTTAGTTAAATACGACACCCTCTGCATTGGGCTCTCAGGTTTGTTGAAAGACAGAAGAAGACAGATAGTGCTGCTGTTTACCCTCGTTTTCGTAAGATCTTTTGCTCTAACTTCTTGACTTCGAGTGCTTTTGTTTTGAGTTTTAAGAGGTTCTGTGGGTGAGTCTCTCTCCTTACTCCAGTTTACAGATTTAAGTACTCACCGGACCCTCATAGCTTTGTTACTTTGTCTCAACTGATTTTAAATTTCATTTGAGGTATGTATATTTTGATTATTTGCAAAAATTATATTTCCCCCTTAGAATACTTTTACCTTGACAAACATTAGCTAGTTCAGAGGCCTGTTGTTTTAATCAGTCGATGATTAACTGTTGTAAACGTGAAAACAACGTGAGTATGCTGAAAATTAGTCTTAATCATAGGTCATTACTCTAAACAACATAGTACGATTTGGGAACTGTTCGGTAGGTCATAACTAGGTCATGAATTATTTAAAACCTCTGTGTGTTTCTTAGTTTCCCCCGCAACGTGGACCTGCTACCATACTATTATACATTAGCTCCAGTTTATTTATAAATGAAACAAAACATGTAATCGGTATGTATTTCTTCAATATTATGTTTTCCGCGAAAGTGGCAATTTGTTTTTAATTACGATTTGAAATTATATTTGAAACCCTCAAGTGCTTAATTAACATTCGTGGTCTTAAGGGTCTTCTGAAGCTGGAGTCACAGTGGCCGAAGCTCACTCGGTAGACGAGACCCGTGCACAGGCCTACAGCTTTCACGTGTCTTTACTTCCGGTGGGTGACACGTTCCCCTTGACTCTTACTTCAGATCCATTGTAAAACACCTAACAAGGAATTTTTGCAGAGGGCGAGGTTACAAGGAAAATACGGAGCTCTTCTGTATTTCCTTCTAGGACCCCGGCCCACATAGCTCCTCGGAAACCACTGTGTCGTGAGAGTCCGCGTCCAGAGGGGAGACCGCCGTCCCCTTTCTGGCGAAACGTACAGCGGGGGGCTCTGAGACACGTGGATGGTTGACGCACGCTGTCACTGTGCTGAAAACGCCAGTGAACAAAGTGTGTTCCCAGGGGTGGCCGGAGGCCGCAGGAGTGGCTCAGCCCGCCGGGCTCGGGGTTCGCACCCTCTTCCCGCGTGACCCGTTGTTCTCTCAGTTCTTTGTCAGCTCAACACCGACAGACACTCTTACGAGAGAACGGACTTTAAAGGTTGGCCCATATTTCATTTCAATGCAGAGGACATCGGCTTTCTTTCCTGTTTATTTTTGGCTTTGGAAAAATAGGGGAATCTTGGAGTGACAGCTGAAGACTTAGGGATGTGGGGATGGTACCCTGGCTTTTTTTTTTTTTTTTTTTAAACTGGCTTGGCTGATAGGAACAAAACAGTCAGTACTTCTGTTAAAGCGCTTTCTTCTTTGATCCAGCCGGGTGCTGGCATTTTCCCGTGTTCTTCAGCCTGCACGCTGACACTAAACCTGATGGAGGTGGACTTTGTGGACTTGACTCTCTCTAGGGCTTCAGGCCCTGTATAGGGCAGAGGCACGCTTAGTCAGAATTGCCGAGGGGCCTGTTGAATTGCTCATGAAGTGTAGTCATGCTGCCATTAGCAAGGGCCCGTTTCCCTCTGGGGTTGGAAGTAGGTTGCTGTGTTTCGGCGGAGGGCCCTGTGAAGAAGTCGGCTTGCATTCAGGAGTGGTGGTGTACAAAATCTGCTCCAGGTCCCCGTTGCCTGGGATGAGGCACCCCCACTGGGAGAGGCAGGGGGCGGGGGGGAGAGCGGCGGAGAGCACGCCGATCCCCATTTTCCAGGTCTCCTTGAGGCCCGTATTCTCATGGCAGCCTGGCCCTGGCGGCCGGAGTTGCCCGTACGAGGTGTCTGTTGCCCGCGCTCACTCCCTCCACTGGGTGTGTGCAGTGCACGTCCTGGGCTCCTCCGTACTTTTGAGAAATTCCTTTACTCACACCCGTGTGGCAGCGTTTGTGATTATTTGAGAAAACCCACCTCTGTATTTTGTCCCTGTTGCGAGAGGGAGAGTGAGGTTGTACCCATTCAGATGTTGCCATTTATCGAGCCCACGTTCCTGGCTGGTGGCTGGGCACTCTGTGTAATTATTTCTAAGCCTTATAATAACGTTACAAGATATGCAGTATATCCTTTTACCGTTGAGGGTATGCTGGTAAAAAAGTGGTTAACTAATTTGGTCAAGATAGCACACTTGCAAGGGCCCGTCTCTGAGCTTAATTGCTTGTATATTGTTTACTAATTCGTAGGAGCATTCATTCTGTTGTGTGTTGTCTTGGCTTTTAATCAAAGACCCATAACTCTTAACCACATTAGTGTACTTGGCAGATCCATTCTGTAATTTACTTTTGGATTAAAAAGAGTTAACATAGATTCATCGTGTGGATTCATATGCAATTATTTGTGAGGCTGAAAGCCACCACAAAGGAAGACTACCAGAAGATAAGAGGTCTTAGGGCCGAGCTAGGCTCCTTGAACCTTTCTTACCGCGTCGGAATAGGTAAAGTCTCCTGCCCGTCTTGAATGTTGCTTGCAGTTGCAAAATAAATATTGTATCTAAAAACAAACCAGTTTTGGATTATGCTTTCTCGGCCACACGCACCCTTCGCTCAGGTTCTTCCAGGTGACAGAGGAGGGGTGACAAAGATGGTGGTGGTGGCAGTAATTATGGCGGCCAGCACGGACCCAGCAGCTGTCGTGTGTGCGGCACTGGTGGGTCCTTGATGCGCACAGTCACGTTTACTCCTTGAATGCATCGTGGGAGCCCGGCTGTGTGGTTATCCTCCGGTGCCGATGAGGAGGGCTGAGCCACGGCGCTGTTACATAATGTGCCTGAGAGTGGTGGGCTTGGGAGTTGAACCTGGTAGCCTGATTTCGGAGCCCATTCTCTCTCCAGTTCTGTCCCAGAGAAGAATTTCAAATAGACTTTCTCAAAATCTTGCAAGCTGTTTAGTGACTTCTAATCCTTTCGTTTTATAGGATTGTTTGGCTCCTTTATTTATTTACATCTTCAAGTATCATATATAAACTGAATATATTTTTGTATGAAGTTTTGTTTTAAGGTAGCACTCATTTCTTCGGGAAGCAGTTTTGATTCTTAATGTGTAGGCTCTGGATAATGGCAGAACACATTAGAAGTAGACATTTTGAATCTGTGTGTAACTCGAGGGTTAGGCTTGATTTTATATCCAGGGCAGGAGAGAAGGAATACATTTAAACAGAGCAGATTTGTTAAAGAGCCAGCTCTTATTTCACAATCAGTTTGGCATTCGCATCTTCGTTAGGTGCACTATTATAAGGTTCCTACGTTTTAAGTTAATATTTTTAAGGCCCAGAGCCAGAAATAATTATGCTAATGCAGCTTTCTGATTGCACAAATGACTGTTCGTAATTACACACATTAGTGCTCTGTGTATGTTGTCCAGACTGAAATTTCTTTTGTTTAGTCATTAATTAGCTGTTTGACTTAAAATATAACTACTGCATTCCCCCCTGTCGCTGGATCTGGATTTCCGATGGCATTCTTCCAAAGCCAGACTAATGCCACACCAACAGACCTTTTATAATGAGAATGTTCTCCTTAAATGTTCGAACCAGTTCTGCTTGCTCCTCTTTTTGAACTATTAATGCCCTTTCTTTTGTTTTTCCTCTAATCCAGAGTTTCTCTAGAGTAAGTAGAGTAGAGTTCTAGTTTGTACTGATCTTCAAGTTGCATCAGAGGTTTTTACTTGGTGGTAGCTTCAGAGATCTTCATATAAAATACCTCTTTTTTAATGGTCAGATGTCGGTGTAGAGAGAGAGTAGCTACAGACTGGTGCATTCTGAGTCATGCCAGAGAACCCGAAGGGCCCCTTTCTAGGGAGAGAATTACCCTTTTAAGTCTTGAATATTTTCTTCTTTCAATTTTTCATATTCAGGTAAGGAAAATGGACTTTAAGACTGAGGTTTATGACCTTGTGCTTCACTTTAGTTGTTTTGTTTTCATTAGATGCCACCTTTTCAAAACTCCTTTACTCATTTTTTTTTTCGTGTTTGCATGTAGTCTTGAGTGTTTCTTGTATTTTTAATTTTTTTCGTATACTTTATAGAATCGTACATTTAGGGCCGGAATTTAAAAAAAAATTTTTTTTAACGTTTATTTTTGAGAGACATAGAGACAGAGTATGAGCAGGGGAAGGGCAGAGAGAGAGGGAGACACAGAATCCGAAGCAGGCTCCAGGCTCCGAGCCGTCAGCACAGAGCCTGACGCGGGGCTCGAACTCACAGACCGTGAGATCATGATCTGAGCCAAAGTCGGCCACCCAACCAACTGAGCCACCCAGGCGCCCCTAGGGCTGGAATTTTTGGAGTGATTGGTTTTTCCAGTGAATTTGTATGTTATCTTTTTGAAATACAGACCCACGTTTTAGGGGGATCATTGAGCACCCTTCAGATAGCCATGATGGGAGCTCAAGGGAAAAGCATTAGTGTTAGGAAAGTGAGTGAGGTGTTCATTGATGACTCAGAAAGTTAGTTAACCCTGAGCTTGGCCTTTGTTTTGCGTAGCTTTTGGAGGTGCAAACAGTTTGAATGGTCTCAGGTTATTCTCGGAGGCTAGGCAGGGCCCTCCCGGTTACACTGCAGATAGGAGAGTGCAGATGTGACCGCCACACAGAGTGACGTTTTAAGAGGGAAGCCATTTGATGTTTGAATACAATGTACGGCATCAAATGTCAAATTTAATGCCATAATTTTGTAGCAGTTGGGCTAACTGTAATTCATCTGTTTCACTTCGTAGTATGAGGTGAAAAAAAAGGATACCAGAATCCAAATGAGCGTGCGTCTGTTTATCAGACAGCATTGGGAGTACTGAAATGCCGGGGGCAGCTGTCCTTCCACATCGGTGGGGCACGGCCGATGAGGAGGAGGCAAAGCAGGTGGGCTTGGGGCTGAGGAATGGCAGGAGAAGCAGATCTTCCACGCAGGGAGTTAGAGTGATGTTTGTAATATGTGGATAAGATGTTAAAGAGAATTTTTTTTTTTAAAGGAAGGAAATCCTTGCAGACCTACCTTAATTTTGGCCCAAATGATTTTTATTATATATTACTTTAAAATGTAGCATTTAGGAGAATACATGGCCCATAGTCAGTGTACAATAAATACTTGTTGGATGAATGAAATGTGTAAAAACATAAAAACTCAGTATAAATTTCTGAACTCTTGGAGTTCTTACGCAGATATAAAACTCGAATATATGCATATTATATATACGTATATACACACGTATATACTACATTGAAAAGACTACAAAACGAATAAAATTGATTTTAACAACATCAGTTAAATGCGATGGACGATGTTTGACCAAAACCAAATAGTCTCTTGCAACATGAATGCAAGAGTGAGTGTTCTCAGGCAGGGTCTTTTTGGATTTGGCACGAGGCACGGTCGTGTGCCCTGCGCCATCCCACCCTTCTCTCCGCTGAACTGTTTAGAAACTGATTTTTGCTCAGCAAGCATTTCTAGAAGTCTCTTGTTAGGCCTCGGTACAAATAAATGATTTAGTCTGAAGTTCACTTCTGTTTTTTCTCATTAGCCTGAGAACAACTTAAACGGCTACCCGGGCGGTTGTAATCATAGACCATGAACTTGAGCAGTAGATCTGTGTGGTGGAAAATTGGTTTTTAGGTTTTATTTTTTTCAGGTTATATTAAGATGTGAAATGAAAACTTTCATAGTGAACTCAAGGACCACTGATAAATCTTGGAAAGGATACAGAACTGGCAATCAGGAACTGCTTCTCTCTAGTCTCAGCTCTGCCACCTGTCAGCCGAGTGCTAGGTGAGCCACCTGCTTGGCCTCTCTTGAGTCTTCGTGAATGTACTAAGTCACCTTCTAGGATATGTTGTGAGCCCAGTTCTCCAGTTTTGGAGGCTAAATTGCTGTTGCTTTCAGAGTTGCTTGGGAGTGGAGGACATTCAACTCAGGCTTGGGTCCAGCTGGGGTGTGTGTTATTTAGTTTTTACTGGTAATCATCCTTTATTTTTAAAGTATATGGTCCAGTGGCTTTATTTTTTTAATTTACTTTTTAAAATGTTTTTATTTATTTTGAGAGAGAGGGGAAAATGTGCGCTCGTGCACACGCGTGCATGCAAGTTGGGGAGGGACAGAGAGAGAGGAAGAGAGAGTCCGAAGCAGGCTCTGCACTGTCAGCACGGAGCCCGACACGGAGCTCGATCTCATAAAACCCTGAGATCATGACCTGAGGCAAAGTCAAGAACTGGACACGTAACTGACTGAGCCCCCCAGGCGCCCGGATTCAGAGATTTTTAGTATAGTGTGTTCACAGTTGTGCAGCTGTCACCTCCATGTGATTCTGGAACATTTTCGTCACCCCAGCAGCCTAGGTAGGGGTTTTCCGTCCCTCTGGACTTGGTGCAGTTGGCACCCTCAAGGTTCTTCTTTGGTATCCCCTCCTGAGCTTCAATACCTGCCTGGTGCTGGAGCTGAAATTTGAATAGATTGTCCTTTTTGCCCAGGTCTTAACACACAGCGCTGTTTCCTGAGATTATTTTTAAAATGTTCAAGTACAAGCAGGGATCCAGTTGGGGCCATGTTTTTCTGAGGGAAGAAGAGGACGTGAGTAGAGTTTTTATTTGCTTTGAAACTCGGTATACTCTGTGAACTCCCAGCAGTGGGTTACGTGGGGATCCACTGCCCTGCTCTTTGTAGTGATGGTGGGGGACTTTGGTGGTGATGACTTTCCACGAGGGAAGCTGAACCCTGCCGGGAAATCAGCTGAGGTGCAAGAGGGAAGGGTGCGTGGAAAGGTGGGCGTTGTTTTTAGCTGCGTGGGATTCAAGCTGGGCTGGCGTCAGAATCACCTGGGGGGCTTGTTAGAACACAGATTGCTCGGCTCCACCCCCAGAGTTTCTGCTCCAGTAGGTTCGGGGTGGGGCCTAAGAATGTGCATTTCTAACAAGTTCCAGGTTAAAACTTACCCAGATGAAGAATCTCAGCCCCTAGAAGTGTATTCTGATTAATTTCACTTGACTTGAGTCCCAGCTCAGCTGCCCCTCTACCACTCAGGTATATCGTGGTGTACTTTGGCTGCGCGGAATATGATTGAGCTTCCTGGAGTCTTCTCATGTACCAGAAGCCAGAGAATGCAGTTTGTGTTTTGGTGTTTATCTAAAGAATCTGTTAATGTCTTGTTATATAGGATGCCCTTTTAAAGTACAGGTGGTCATGGACACCTGGGTGGCCCAGTTGGCTAAGTATCTGACTTTGGCTCAGGTCATGACCTTGTGGTTCGTGGGTTCGAGCCCTGCGTTGGGCTCTGTGTTGGTGGTGTGGAGCCTGCTTGGGATTCTCTTTCTCTCCTCCTCTCTCTCTGCCCCTTCCCCACTTGCACTCTCTCTCAAAATAAATAAATAAACTTAAAAAAAAAGTACGGGTGGCAGTAGGAGTTATGTGGAGGCATATTCTAATTTTTGTGACCTCGTTTTGAAGAGGTAGCTTGAAGGATCTTCTCCACTCCCTGTTTCTTTTCCATCTCCATTTGGCCCAAATAGCTGAAAACAGCAGATCCCTAAAGCTACACCTCATAACACCTACTTACCTACCTGCCTGTCCACCTTCCAGTCTTTTTAGTACTACCTGCCAAATGTTTCTAATGAGAAATTCTGTTCTCTTGGTGATTATGAAGTTCTGTTGAAGATTTTAAGAGAAGTTCCTAAAGTATACCCTAAGTTTTCCAATTTTAATGCTTTTAGAAGCTAGAAAAAAAGGAAAAAGAAAAAAACACACAAAGAAATCTTTTCTAGATGGCTGAGAAATCACAGATGGGCTAGGGTGGATGTGATGAAGATACATTTGTGTTTGGGAGAGTGTTTTCTCTGTAGGGGAGAGTATTATGGGCAGGATGTGTGGACTTCATGAGGCTTTCTCATATGCTTCTGTGCTTGCGTGTTCTCTGGTCTGGTGAAGGGTGTAGAGTTGAAGTAAAAGTAAAACTCAACCAACCTGTTGTTTATACTTGGGGAGAGAGAAGGAGAGGAGGAGGAGCTGTGGCTCTGGGGAGTTGGGCAGGACTGAGCAGGGGTGCGTGTGTGCATCAAGGTGGGGGCAGCTGTGGTAGAACCGGGGTGGAATTCTGAGGCAAGCTTCATTTAGCCTTGAGTTCAGTTTTCTGGGACTCCCAAGGAGTATATAGGAAAAAAGAGAAGGTTCCATGTCCAAGAAAACTGAGAAGTAGCTTGACCTGGTCTAGAAAGTAGAGCCTCTTGTGCTTGAAGTCAGAGAGAGCTTATGACTGAGGGCTTGGCTACCAGAGACGCTGCAACAGGAGCACTTGAACCCAGGCCACCCGTTCTACTTTTTCTTTCTTTTTTTTTTTTTTAAAGTTTTTTTTAAATTTTTTAACGTTTATTTACTTTTGAGAGACATAGAGACAGAGTATGAGCAGGAGAAGGGCAGAGAGAGAGGGAGATACAGAATCTGAAGCAGGCTCCAGGCTCTGAGCCGTCAACACAGAGCCCGATGCGGGGCTCGAACTCACAGACTGTGAGATCTGACCTGAGCCGAAGTTGGCTGCTCAACCAACTGAGCCACCCAGGTGCCCCTACTTTTTCTGTTAAAAAAAAAATTAAAACTTTTTTTGAAGTAAGGTTTAATTTTTTTTAGAGCAGTTTGAAGTTCATAGCATATTGAGAGGAAGGTACAGAGAGTTTTCTCATATAACAACCCCTGCCCATAAAAATGAATAGCTTCCCCAACTACCAGTGCCCCCCACCAGAGTGGTGCCTGTCTTATAACCGATGAACCTGTGTTGACACACCATCACCCAGAGTCTCTAGTTCCCATCCCATTATGGTGCACTCTTGGTGTGACGATGTCGTTTCGTGGCTTGGTAGGTCTTTTCTTTTTAGTGATGACTAATACTCCATTGTCTGGATGGACCATAGCTTGTCTATTCATCTGCTGAAGGACATCTTAGTTGCTTCTAAGTTTTGGCAATCATGAATAAAACTGGTACAAACATCTATGTGCAGGATTCTGTGTGGACATAAGTTTTCAACTCCTTGGAGTGCGATGACTGGGTCCTATGGTAAGAGTTTGATTACTTTTATAAGACACTGTCAAGCTGTCTCCAAAGTGCCTGTTCTGTAGGTGTTCCCACCAGCAATGAGACCTCCTGTTGTTCCGCATCTTCCTGGCATGCGGTGGTGTTGGTGTTTGGGTTTTGGCTGTTCTAAGAGGTGTGGAAGGGTGTCTCCCTGTTTCAGTTTGCATCTCCCTGAGGACTGATACATGGAGCATCTTCTCATGTGCTCGTTCGCCATCCATCTCTTCTTTGGTCTGTTAAAGTCTTTGGCCCATTTTTTAATCAGGTTGTTTGCTTTCTTACTGTTGAGTGTTACGAATTCTCTGTGTATTTTGGAGAGTTATCCGTTATGAGATGTGCTTTTGCAAATATTTTCTCCCAGTCATTCTCTTGACTTGTCTTTCACAGGACAGAGATTTTTAAATTTTTATTAAGTCCAGCTTAATAGTTATTTCTTTCATGGGTCCTGGTGGACCATGCCGTTGGTGTAGTAACACTGTGCTCAAAGGCATCGAGGTTTTCTCATGTGTTGTTTTCCAGGGGTTTTATAGTTTTGCATTTTACATTTAGGTCTGGATCCATTTTACTTGATTTTTGTGAAGGATGTAAGGTCTAGATTCTTTTTATTTTTATTTTTTTGGCATGTGGATGTCCAGTTTTTCCAACACTGTTTACTTTTTAAATAATTATTTACCTTGTATTTTTTTATTATTTTTAATTTAAATTCATGTTAGTTAACATAGTATAGTATTGGTTTCAGGAGTACAATTAGTGATTCATCTCTTACATATGACACCCAGTGCTCATCCCAACAAGTGTCCTCCTTAATGCCCATCACCCATCTGGCCCCTCCCCCAACCTTTCCTGTGTCAACCCTCAGTTTGTCTCTATAATTAAGAGACTCTTTAGTTTGCCTCCATCTCTGTTTTATCTCATTTTATTTTTCCTTCCGTTCCCCGTGTTCATCTGCTTTGTTTCTAAAATTCCACATATGAGCCAACACCATTTGTTGAAAAGACTATCTTTGCTCCATTGTATTGCTTTTGCTCTTTTGTCAAAGATGAGTTGGCTGTATTTATGCGGGTCTATTTCTGGGTTCTCTATTCTTTTACATTGATTTGTCTATTTTGACAATACCACGCTGTGTGTTTTTTTTTTTTTAAGTTTGTTTATTTTGCAAGAGACAGGTTGAGCTGGAGAAAGGCGAGAAAGAGAGGGAGAGAGAGAATCCTAAGCAGGCTCCTTGCTGTCAGTGCAGAGCTTGAAATGGGGCTTGATCTCATGAACCATGAGATCATGACCTAAGCCGAAATCAAGAATCTGGACACTTAACCATTTGAGCCACCCAGGCGCCACCCCTCTCTGACTTTGTTCTTGTCATTCATTATCGACTTGGCTATTGTGGGTCTTTTGCCTCTCTGTATAAACTTTAGAATCATTTTGCTGCTGGGATTTATGTTGGGATTACACTGGATCTGTAAATTGAAAAGAATGGACATCTTGACAATTTTAAGTCTCCCTGTCTGTGTTATATGAACTATGTCTCAATTTATTTACATAATTCTTTGATTTCACTCATTAGAGTTTTGTAGTTTTTCTCCTGTAGACTTTGTTGGATTTATGCTTAGTTATTTCATTGTTTTGGGGAGGGTGCTAATATTGTGCTTTAAACTTCAAATTCCACTTGTTTATTGCTGATATATAGAAAGGTGATAGACTTTTGTATAATTCTTATTAGTTCCAGGATTTTTTCAAAAGACCTAACATTTGTAGAGCAGACACCTGCCCCATTTAGTGATGGATCCGAGGAGCTTAAAACAGTGCCTGGCACACTGTGGGTCTTCAGTGACCAAAAGCCTTTGGAAAAAGAGGGACCCTTATTCCATGTGTAACTCAAGCCTGAAGTAGTTCCCTTTTAAAGAAAGGGTGGGTAGCAGTTCAGGGAAGGGGGAAAGTCCCAACACAGAAGGTCAAGGACAGGGTGGGGGAGGCTCCACGCTCTTCATGTTCCTGGTCGGGGACGGGACCTTTTCAGAGAAGCTGGCCCAGAAGAAGGCTATCTTGTTGGAAGCTGGGTTCTTATTTAGAAAGGGCTTCAAATGCTGCTTTTTCAGAAAGAGAAGGGGAAAAAGGCACTTAAGTATATTTACCTTTTTAAATGTTAAGAAAGATTCGAAAGGGACAGTGCCATTTGCTTCCCATTTCTGAGAAAGGATACATTAAAATAGCTTGAAATTAAGCAGGATCTATAAAATTGAGGTCAGAGTAGAGTCATTTCCCATTTTTCCTGTCTTTAAACCATGTAGCGACAGACAGCCCTTTGCCGGCATCAGAAGCCAGCTGTTAGTGTGCATGCTAGAATCTTACTTTATTTTTGTGCTGTTGAACAACATTTCGACTTCCGAACTCTAATCGCTTTAAGAATCAGTTTTGTTAGATGCTTTAATCATTATTAATCACAATTTTTATATTTATGCATTTTCCAGTAATTTTTAACAATCCATTCCTCAAGCAATTCAGAGAACCTGCTGTGGGGTGATTATGTATTTTTTGTTTCATGAATGAAGATGGTGAGACCTAAGTGTTCTTTCTAGAATTAGCATGTAACATCGTCTCATAGACTGTATAATTTACTCGTTCTTACTGTGTGTTGTCTGGCTGCCCCTGCTAGACCATAAGGTCTAGGCAGATGAGAGTCTTCCTCTGCCATGTTTACCGATGGATCCAAAGAGTTTAAAACAGTGCCTGGCACATCGTAGGTGTTCAGTGACCAACAGGTACGGTTTGGGTCTGTTGCTCAGGTGTGCTGCTGATACTTTGTCTCTGAATCATACGGCCTGGGCCGGTAGTGGTCATTGGTAGTGACAAACACATCCATGGGAGCTACCCCTGAAAAAGTTGTGACGTGGAAGAGAGAACAGAAAGTGTGCTCCTTTTGTGCAAGCTCTGGGTCCCAAACCCACAGAAGGAAGGAGTGAGGCAGGCGCACTCAGTTCTCTGTCTCAGACTCAGCAGACAGACGAGTCACTCCTGTCCAGGGTGGGAGCAGGGTTGAGGCAGGAAGCCAAGTCTGTCCTTTGTGGAGCAGCTCTTGCCTTATGGAAGATGAAACTAGGGAGAGGGAGGACCCCCTCCCCCACCGCCACCTCCCTGCCGTCAGTTCCCACAGCACGCGGCACAGGTAGACAGGTGACCAAGTCTCCCCAAAGTCTGCCATCAGGAAGAAACAGTTGATTTTTGGTGGCTCAGGTCACAGTCTTGTGGTCTGTGAGTTCGAGCCCGTTGTCGGGCTCATTGCTGTCAGCCTGTCAGTGCAGAGCCTGTCAGATCTTCCGTCTCCCTCTCTGCCCCTCCCCTGCTTGAGCTTTCCCCCCCCCAAATAAATATTAACAAAAAAAAACCCAGCTGACTTTTTGATGTCTCCTCAGACATTTTCCTGTGCTGATGTGGCTGTATATTTTATTTATTAACTCAGAATAGGTTTACCGTGTATGTAGCTTTGTAATCTGGCTGTTTCTTACTATGTTGTATGTATCTTAGGACTTTGACAGTGATCCATAGCATCATGTTCATTGACTGCATATTAGTATTCGATTGTCTTTCATGCTCTTATTTGTGCTTAGCAATGGTTTTGAGGGCCTCATGTGTGCCACGCACTGGTTGAAGATGACGAGGATACCAGACAGATCAGTTCGTGCTCTCACAGAGCTTCCAGTTTAGAAGGAAAGCCAATACCCAAGTAGACAAGAATTTCAGAGAGTGCCTAGAAGAAAATACAACAGGATACTGAGGTGTGAGTACTTTGCTTGGGTGGTTTGACTTTCTTAGGAAGTGACCTTTGAATGATAAAAGAGGGCTAGCTGCTCGAGGATCTAGAGGAGGAACATTTTAGACAGAGGGAGTAGCAAGGCCCGGAGGCAGGAGTGCATTTGCTTTGAGGAACAGTAAAAAAGACTTCCTCCTGACTTCAGCTCAGGTCATGATCTCACAGTTTGTGGGTTCAAGCCCCACATCGGGCCCTTTGCTGACAACTCATAGCCTGGAGCCTGCATTGAATTCTGTGCCTCCCTCTCTTTCTGCCCCTCCCCTGCTCACCCTCTGTCTCTATCTCTCAAAAATAAATAAACTTAAAAAAAAAAAAAAGCTTGCTGGCTGGGGCAGAGTGAGCATCTGGAAGGTGCGATAGGGTAGGCAGGGGCTGGCTCTCAGTGTCTGCTGGGCAGAAAGACTTGGAATTTTGTTTTAAGAGGAACAGTAAGTCACTGGAGGATAAACTCTCAGGAAGTGAGTGACATAATATGGATTTTTTATTTTCAAAAGTTTTTCTTTGGCTGCTCTGTGACCAACAGGGGAAGCAGACCAGTGAGGGAGCTGTTGGAATAACTGGCGATCTTGGTAAGAAAAAGTGGGATACATTTTGGAAGTGGAGGCGTTAGGACTCCTGAGACTGGACGTAGGAGGTAGGAAAAAGGAGAAGTCGAGAATGATTGCCAGTTTGTGGCCTCAGCCACGACCTCGTTGCTGGTGTTCATAATGGAGATAACGACCACGGAGACGAGGGAAGGGAGGGTAGGGGTGGATGTATTGATTTTGCGCGATGTCTTTTAGACACCGAGGTGGCAGCTGTCTGGGAGTCTGAGAGAGGTCCTGTCTGGAGATATAAGTTGGAGAGCCATTAGACTAGATGAGACAACCCCGGGGGCAAAAGATGTTTAGGAGAAGGGATGAGAGAAGCCGTGAGTGGAGCCGAGGCCAGAGCCTGGGAGTGGTGGGAAACCACACAAGCACGAGACGGAAGCCCGGGGAAGAACTGTTTCAGGGAGGGTGTATCAGTTTCCTTTTTGCTGCTGTAACAAACTACCGCATACTTGGTGGCTTAAAACAGCACAGGTTTATTAACTTAGAGTTCTGTGGGTCAGACATCCCACACGGGGCTCACCGGGCTAAAATTGAGGTGGAGGCAGGGTTGTGCTTCGTTCTAGAGGTGCTGGAGGAGAATCTGTTTCCTGGCTTGATCCACCTTCTCGAGGCCGCTCACATTCCTTGGCTGTGGCCCCTTCCTCCATTTTCAGAGCTATCAGTGTAGCGTGTCTCTGACCCTGCTTCCGTCGTCCACGCCCCTCTCTCTGACTCTGACCTGTCCTGCGTCCTGCTTCCAGTTTTAGGGACTCTCATGATTACATTGGTTCCATCGGATAATTCAGGATAATCTCCCCATTTTTAAGCTCAGCTGATTAGCAGCCTTAGTTCTTAATTCCACCTGCAACTTTGCCATGTAACACAACATATTTCCAGGTTCTGAGGATTAGGATGTGGCTCTCTTTGCCGGGCCACTAATCTTCCTACTGCAGAGGGTACAATCAGAGGTCACTGAGAAGTCGAGTAAAATGAGGGTGAAGTCACCAATGGATTCGGGCATCTGGAGGCTCCTAGCAACCCCGATGAGTGGTTTCAGCGGCGTGGTGGGCGCAGAGGCCCAATGGAATGGGAGGAAGGGCAAATGGGTGAGGATGTGGGGGCTGCAAGTGTTAGTGACTCTTGGTGGGAGTTTTGCTGTGAAGGAAAGAGAACTGTGGTTCATTTTACAAGGGAAGTGCAGAGCACAGAGCTAAGAGAGTGAAGCGGGAGCCATCTTCGGTGCGGAGGTTCAGGGACGATCTCTATGGAAGGGGCCGAGTCCAGTGTCAGCTGGAATGGGTTTCCTGAGCCAAGAACCTAGAGCAAGACCAAGAGATGGTTTATAGACTTGCAGATACCTGGAAAAAGAATTACCATGGTTATTTACAATAAAGCAGAATGTACTGATGACTCATCTGCATGCCCCTAGGTCCGTGGACAGAATTTTTGTCAGTAGCGACTATAGGGTCCCCACCCACCACCTTGTCAGATGCCATTGTCATCCTGTCAGTGATTGGCCAGATCTCTGAGGTCTGTGTGGAACATTGGCCTTATATTCCTGGGGGACCCACTGTGGTCTGGCCACAACTCAGTGCCACGGTGGAGAGTACGTTCCGCATTCAACACAGAGCTCAGTCCTTTCCTGCCTTGGTTTTCCCTGAACTTCATTGCATTTTAATAACAAAACAGCTGTATTTCTGGAGTGCTAAGCTCTGGGCAAAATAGGCCTGAACGAAACAGATCCCTGCCCTGTGGAGCTTGCATCCCAGAGGACCCATCTCATAACTAACAGCTGCATCCAAAGCTGTCATTCCAGGAGGCAAGGCACTGAGTTTAGGTGGTCCACTCTTCTGGGCTCTCGGGTGCTGCAGCCAGCCGCTGGACCCTCTGTGGCCACCTGCCAGCGGGCCAGCATTTCCTGCCGTGGGCAGAGCTCCTCTCCTCACTCGTGGCTGCCCACGGGTCCCCTCACTTCCCTGGCGCCTCTGACCTACATGCCACTCATACCCTCCTCGGAGGGGCCTTCCTTGAACCTCCGTCTGCAGGCGTCCCCTTTTCCCTTCTTGTCTCCGTCCAGCTCAAACCTCAGAGTCCATGGTACGTAGTACACTGTCTTCCAGATGCCCTCAGCTTCCCTGCCCTTCTCTCCCGCTGTCACACCCAACTGGACAGATCCCCGTTCCCGCTGAACCCTACCCATTTCCTGGCTTCTGTGTGCCCGCACCCACGCAGCTCAGTGTTGCCAGGGGAGAACGGTAAAAAATCAGACTTCTGTCTCTGTTCAGTCCTGATTACCAAGCGAGCACTTCTCACCACCCAGAGTTTTCTAGGATTCTCCATCAACGAAGCCTGTTCCGACTCCATGACCACTTCATACTTTCTGCACGTTTCCTGCTAGACCACCACCCCCACCTCTCGGCTGCTGAGCTGCTTCTCCAGATCTTTCCACCCAACTGTGTCTTCCTTTTCTCTGTCAGAGGCTAGTCTGGTCACCAGAGGTCTGGACGCCAGCCCCTCTCTCCTGCAGAGGACTTGAGTCTGCAGTCATCCTGCATCCTTGGTCCCTCCGTTCCTACCAGATCGTGCAGGTGAACATCCACAAAACCCAGCTTCCGTTTCCATCAACTGCGCCATTTTTAAATCCTCCATGTTAAAATTTCTCCAGCAGGCAGTCCGTTTGTTTCCTCTGCATTCTCACTTTCCGGTCTACACCCTCCACCGCTGCTCCGGTGACACTGCCTGTCTTTTCCAACATATACAAGTCGCCAAACCTGGCAGACGCTCTGCAGCCTCTTAATAGCTTTCAGCATCGGTGCCCTTCCTTCCCTGGACGCTTCTCTGTGCTCGGGATCGTGCGTCTTCTGGGTGCACCTTCCTCGCGGGCCACTGCCTCTCAGCCCCCAGGCGCATCTTCCTTCTCTTCCAGCCTTTCAAGGGTCAGGTTCCCCCAGGCTCTGCCCTGCAGTCTCTGTTCTGTCTTTAAGTATTCTCATCTAGAGACGCAGCTCACGATAACGTCTGTATGTCCCAAGTTATAGGCCCCGACTTTTCCTCAGACATCTACTCACCTGCTTACAGGCACCTCAGGCAACTTGTCCAGAACTGAACTCTGGATCTTCCCCCAAATCTGCTGCCCCTATAGTAGTCCTTACTTTTCTCTCTTTCACCCCTGAGATCACCAGACCTTACTGAGTCCCCCCTCACCCCTGCCCCTAGCCCAGGGGTTTCTTGGGTTTTTTGCAGTGGAATGAAGAAGCCTATAGATACTTCCTCAGAATGAAGTTTTATTTTTATTATTTTAGATGTTTATTTTTTTTTGAGAGAGAGCGCAAGCAAGTGGGGGAGGGGCAGAGATGGGGTCAGAGGATCCGAAGCAGGCTCTAGGTTGACAGCAGTGAGCCCGACGCGAGACTCAAACTCACAAACCATGAGATCATGACCTGAGTTGAAATTGAACGCTTAACTGGCTGAGCCACCCAGATGCCCCGAAGAATGATGTTTTAAAGTAAACCACTTCTGGGATTACAAAGGAAACCAATGTACTGAAATAGTCACCAAAAATCTTAATGTATCACAGATGTAATTTGTGATAGGACAACATATACGCTCCTTAAATGTTCTTAAAAAACAAGACCTAGTGATGGGTCTGTGACTCCGTAAATTTGAAGGGATGATAAACACAAGTGCTACTTTGGATCAGGACAGGGGAACCTGGGAGGAAAACCATCTGCGATTTTCAAGTCACCGGTGCAGCCTGTGTCGCTGAGGTGTGCCGCCCCTACTCACAGACACAATACTGTATTTCACTTGGAGTTTAGGGAAATCAGGATGTGGGTCTCTCATCCAAGCTCACGAGCCTGGTTCTGTCTTCACTGTGACCCTTCCATCTTCCCAGTGCCGCTGCTTCCCTGCACCCCGCAGGAGCCTCCCGTGTGCCTCCCTTGCCTCTGTTCTGAATCTCCTTCAGTTCATTGTCCCCGCAGCAGTCAGAGTAACCCTCTTAAAATAGAAAATGCGAATCAAATCATGTTTTCCCCAGCTTTACAGTCTGCAAGGGCTTTCCACTGTTGCCTGGATATAAATTTAAACACGTTAAGATGGCCGACGCTCCCAGGCTCGCCGCCCTCCGTGCCCTCCTCGTCTCAGGCCCGCTGTGGTGGAGCCTCAGCTGCGTTCTCCTTCCAGCTCTTCAGTCGTGCCTGCTCTTCCTCTCGTAGGACCATGAAGGTGCCGTTTCCATCCTTTGTTACACACGCTGTGTGTGACCATATTACCATACGCTTAGTGCCTTAAACACCATGCTGTTCCTGTCTCATAGTTTTTGTGGGTCCAGTGTCCAGGCAAGGCCTAGCCGGGCTTTCTGCCCTGAGGTCTCCCGAGGCTGCATTCAGGGTTTTGGCCAGGATTCTCATCTGAGGGCTTGATTGTGGAAGGATCCTCTTCCTAACTGATGGGATCGTGGACAGCATTCAGTTCAGTTGGACTGTGGGCCTCAGCTTTTTGCTGGTTGTCAGCTAAAGACAGCTGTCAGCGCCTCATTATTTGGACGTTCCTAACATGGCTACTTGGCTCAAAGCCGGCAAGGGAGAGCCAGTCCTAATGCTGTAGTCTAAGTGATGTAATCACACGTGTCATCACCTATGTCCCATCATCTGGTTGTGTTCTGTTGCTTAGATGCAACGCTCTGGTCCCCAGGTGGGTCCTCCTGCCCATGTTTGAAGGGAGGAAGTTTACACTGGAGGCCAGGATGGTGGGAGCCGTCTTGGAGCTGGCCGGTCAGCCCGCTCCCCCCACCCGTCCAGCCCAAGCATGTATCCTTAAAAGAAGAAACAGAATTTCTGCATGCCTCTCCAGAGGACTGCCTCACAGACAGAATGCCTGTGGTCACCGTGTGCCATGCCACGCATGACATAAAGGAGCTGAGTCTACCTCTTTACGAATGTAGACTCGGCTCCTGTGTGCCCTGTGTTTCTTTTTAACTGGAAGGTCCGGCAGTTTTCAAACTTAAAAAATTTCTTTGTAACAGCCAAACCACTTTTTTCAAACATAAACTTGTGGGGAAACTAAATCTAGAAAGTAGACGAAAGTAGAGAAGATCTGGGTGAGGCTGGGGAGCGGGACTGCCCTCTGCCTGCTTGGGCGTCTGGCCTCCAGAGGCGGCGGCCACAGCGAGGCCTGGGAGCCCAGGGTGTCAGACGCAAGTTGGAGGCTAACAGACCAGAGCCGTGGCTCAGGAAACGTGGCCCAGAGGGGTGGAGGCCAAGTCAGCGCAGACCAGACACAGTCATTTTCTGGACCGGTGGCCCTCACGTGGGGCTGGTGCTGACACGTTAAAGGTATTTAGAAATGGGGGGGGGCAGGTTTTGGGTGTCGTGGTGGGTATATGTGTGGGTCTTCTCTGGTTCTGTACAAAATGGTAAAAACGCCCTCACAGAGAAGCTCGGAGAAACTGGTCCCTGCTCTTTCTCCCAGTGCTCGCTCTTTATGTCGGTGGTTCTCACCCCTGGCTGAACGTTAGAATCATCTGGACCGCTTTTTAAATATACCAGGGCCTGGGTTTCCCCCCACCCAACCAATTAAATAGAGGTCTCTGGGGTGAGCCCCAGGCTGGGGATTTTTAAAAGCTCCCTAGGAGACTCTAAGTGCAGCCAGGGTTGAGAATCACCACCTCAACTGTGTCGTCGACTGCTTTCGGAAGAAGCCTTCATTGTGATTAAACACACCGTGGTTAAAAGTAGCGAAAGGAAATCTGGAGGGGAACGTTTATAATAGTCAAGAGGGCTTTATGAAATGTTCAGTTACGTTATTAGAACACAGATCATTGGGACCAGCCGACGCTCCTGAGTTTGGACTAAGACTCAAGCAGTGGATAATACTCAGAGTCTGGTGTCTGTTTGGACAGAGGTTATCTGTTTCTGTTTTTCCTCTCTTTCTTATCCTTTTTCTTTCCTGAATATTTTGGCCTAATATGATGAAGCACCTGTGTGTAACAAATTCTTCTTTCTTCTTTTCGTCCCGTAGTCCATCTCCATGAGTTAGCTACTGTTCTGTGTCTATACTGTAAGGCTCTTCAGTGCTTGTTCCATTTTCCATCTCATCCCAAAACACTGTGACAGCGAATGTTCCAGATAAAGCGCCCATCTAGTTTGGAAAGACACCTAATTTTATAAGATGATCAGTTTCTGAGAAACTTCAGTTGTCAAAAAACTGACGTTGGCTTAGTCAGGGAAGGATCTGGAAAAAAGATCAGGAGGTTAGTTCAAACCTTATGTAGGGAGTTCTCGGGGGAGGTACTGGATGCTGCTGGTCTCTTGTAATTGTTCCATTGCGGGCAGTCTTGTTAGGAGGAGGGCGAGTACAACCATTCGCGGGGTGCGTTTCCACACTTTCTACTCTGCGCCGTTTGTCTCGGACGCTGACACAAGTGCACGACGACCACAAGTTTAGTATGGCTTTAAAAATACTTCACAAACGTGTGGGGAAGATTAATCTCACTTGGCTTTCTTTTACCAAAATACTTGTTTTCCTTCAAACCCACTCATTAATTTTCAGTTTTCTTACTGTTTGATTTTTTTTTTTTTTTGCATTATTCATCATCATACCACTAAATTATCTACTAGTGATTTTCTGTGAATTGATGCTGGTGTTATTGGTTTAGCCCTGTATCTTTTCTCTCTTTCACGAGATGCTTTGGAAATACAATTTAGGCTTCAGTTAGTTGACTTCTTTAGTTTTTGAAACGTGGACTGGAAATGTTATGTGTGTGAGTAAATGTTACATGTACATTATATATGTGTATGTGTGTTCTGTGCACATGGGTGTGTGTGGGTCAGTGTTTGTGTCTGTGCACGTAGGTAAACGCGACATGCACGTGTGCATGCCTGTGTTCTGTTTCTGTGGGTAAATGTTACGTGTGTGCGTGTTCGGTGTGTGTGGATACATGTTTACGTGTTTGTACAATGCATGTGCGTAAATGCTAATAGAGGTGATTATGCGTGCGTGACATGTGTTCTCTGTATGTGGCCGATTGTTACGTGTGTGTATGTGTGTGTGCTGTGTATGTGGGCGAGAATTCCATGTGGTTTGAAGAGCGCTCTTGGTGGTTCATTATCCGACGCTGAGGTTCTACAAGGCGGCGGGTCAGGCGGCCTCCTCTCCTGTCGAGTGCACCTCCAGCACATGCCTCCAGGATGAGCCTAAAAATAAAATTTTTTTAAATGTTTATTCATTTTTGAGAGACAGAGACAGAGTGTAAGTGGGGGAGGGGCAGAGAGAGAGGGAGACACAGAATCCAAAGCAGGCTCCAGGCTCCGGGCTTTCAGCACAGAGCCCGATGTGGGGCTCCAGCCCACAGACCGCAGGATCATGACCTGAGCCGAAGCCGGCCGCCCAGTGGGCTGAGCCACCAGGTGCTCCTATCCTGCTTACTTTTTGAGGATGGTTTGGAGGATTCCGTGACTTAATAGATACCACAGCTAATAACTTAATACGTTATAAAACGTTAGTTCATTTGCCCGTATTTAAAGTAAATAAATACTAAATAAAACATAAAAAGCGCTTAACTTTATGTAAAATAAAAGGTTGATATGTTGTATTACATTGGAAGAACTGTTTATCAAGAGATACCATCCACTGCATGAAAAGTCAGACCATAGAATAGGATCGGCCAGCAGAGGCCTGTAATCAGAATGTTTTGAGAAGTCCTGAAAGTCTCTAAGAAAGAGACTGACAAACCCAATAGAAAATGGGCTAGAGACTTGAACAGGCACTTCCCAGCTGGTCAGCAGATGCAGGCCCGCACCAGTCATCGGGGAAGAGGAACGTAATTCCACGGCGCCGCGCCATCGTACACCCAAATGACGGAATGGAAGAAGACAGCGTCGAGCGCCGGGAAGGAACAGAGCAGTGGGAGCTTCCATGCCCCGCTGGAGGGCATCTGCGCTAGTGCTGGAACACTAGAATTATCCGTCGGAGTGGGAGACGCACGGGCGCGTATCTGGGCAGCTCTCCTGCCTAGGCGTATTCCCGGCAGGAACGTGCACACGTATTCCAGAGAGGCATACGATGACGTTCTCAGGAGTGTGATTCCAGATTCCCCAGAACCAGAAATAGCCCAAACGCTCACCAGCAACAGAATGGAAAATTAATTGTGTTATATTCATATAATGTAGAATTGTGCAGCAATGAAAATGAATGGACTTATTCTATATTGAGGAAACGGATAACTCGCAAATGTAATGTGGTGTGAAGGAAACCAGACTCTCAATTATATTGTATACATTGTATGCTTCTGGATACAAGTTCAAACCTGTTCAGAAGCAGGAAAATTAACTTACAGGTTGGATGTCAGAAGTAGGTACCTTTGGAGAGTAGAGGAGGGTGTATTAGCAGGGCTTCTGGGGTGCCAGTAGTGTCCATTTTTGGCTATGGATGTGCTACATATACACGGGCATATACGAATATACTTGTGATTTGTGTTGTGTTTTCTGTTTGTATATAATATTTCAATAAAAAGTTTGTTGAAATGGCATATAGTATAAAATAGGTTGCTAGAGGACAGTGAGAAGTGAGCAAAATACAGCTCCACGCAGTGGCACGGGGGACTCTCGAAATGTAGTGTTTGATTTTGTTTGTGTGAAGTTCGAAAAGAGCCAGGGCTCAGCCAGTGTCAGGGAGGACAAGTAACTCCGGGCGCCAGGCAGGGCGGTCAGGGCAGCAGAAGCACCGCGAGCGTTATGGAAGAAGGGATTTATTTGTTAGAAGAATAGCCTGTGTGCACCTGTGGGAGAAGCTACACTGAGAAGAGCCCGGAGGGAGAGTTAGGTTAGAGAAGCATCTGGAAGCGCCTCCTGAAGCTCTGGGTTGTGGGTGCGGGTTGTGGGTGCGGGCCGCCTGCAGTGTGCTGGGAAGCCGGGCAGGAAATGCTTCTCCTCTGGCAGGCTGCTGCTTTCCCAGATCTGCTGCCTGGCATCTAGGGGTAGGTGGGGCCGGAGGGGGGCTGGGAAGTTCAGGGGGAGGGTGTCTTTTCTTGGTCACCAGGGCTAGGCATTGGGGAGCAAAGCTGGTGTGGGAAGAGGAAGCCAGTAGACAAGCTGGAGCCCCCTGGCTCCTGTTTCTGTCTGTCCTGAGGCCGCTCTGCCTCCCCCTTTGAAATCTCAGGCCAACTCAGGGAGGGGTCCCGGGAAAGTCCAGCTTGACCAAATCAGTAGAGGTAAAAACGGCCACAGCGATGTTTGCACCACCTTGTGAACATCCTAAAATACTCTTTATCGTGTGTGAATGATATTTCCATAAAGCCGATGTTTAAACAGAAGACTGCCATAGGTTGATAATCCCAGAGAAAAACAAGGAGATAATGAGTTCAAAAATCAGGGTAGTGGCTACCTTTGGGAGAGAAAGGAGATTTTGGAGATGAGGAACTCTTTCCTTGCTGTGAGTGGGGCCTTCACAAGTGTTTGCTTCATGAGTGTGCGGTCTTCCGTGGAAACGTGAGGCAACATACACACAGGAGATGGAAATCCACAGCCAAGTGCGGTAGGTGGGGAGTCTGCGGTTTGTCAAGTTTCGGGGGCACAATGTCCTCTAGTCTTTGGTTTCTAGCTTTTTAAAGATTAGAAGATGTTCATGTTGGGGATTTAAATGTCCTGGCTTGGGGTCTGGAAGTCCAAGGGCAGGAGTCTGTGAGGCGTTATTCCCAGGGACGCGGGGGTAGGGCAACAAGGCCTCCAGGGCTCCTGAAACATCCATGAGTAAGCTTTGAAAATAGGCTAATGGGCTATTTCTGTCACCTTTTACTGTATATGTTTGATTTTAAAATTTCAACTAAGATTTCTTTGTACTTAAAGTTGATTATACAGATTCTTGAAAGCATTCGAAACAAATCTGTTTTGATAATCTGAGAAATCAGAACATTCTCATCATCTAAAACTCACTTTATCTACTCTTCATTTTACAGGGAGCCACTTTTTTATTTGAATGTTTGTTACGGTTCTTTTTATCCTCTTTGTAATGAGGAAGCAATTGCCCAAATAAAGCTCTGCAGCTTTCCTGCCTGGGACTGTAGTTGTACCAGAGTTAGGAAATGGGTGCGAAGGTTTTTACAGAAGTTCAGAAACAAAGAGTATCTTGTACCGTTGCTTTGTAACGGCTAGGCTAGACAGTTTTTTGCTGTAGTTCTGTAGACTTTTAGCTGTGTGTTCTTTTGGTGTAGAGCATACATAGCCAGTTTTTTTAATGACACATTTTGACTCCTTAATTAAGAGGAGTCCCCAACCATTATTTCTACATGGGATAAATTTTTTTTTTAAGTTTATTTATTTCGAGAGAGAGAGATTGTGCATGTGCCCGTGCAAGCAGCAGGAGAGACAGACAGAGGAGAGAGGATCCCAAGCAGGCGCACAGCCCCCCCCCCCCCCCCCCCCCCCCGCCAGGGCTTAAACTCACCAACTGTGAGATCATGACCTGACCTGAAGTCGGATGTTTAACCTAACTAAGCCACCCAGGCGCCCCTAGATTTCTAATATAAAACCTTATTACTGTTACTTATAGTGTCTCTGGACTGTCTGTAAAACTTCAGAGATACATTGGTTAAATAATGAGATTCTTAGGGTTTTATTTTGAGTCAAATGTCACTCTATAGTTTTCCATTAAAGAAACACGTTGGTGGGGGCCCTGGGTGGTTTAGTCAGTTGAGCGTCTGACTCTTGATCTCTGCGCAGGTCTTGAGATCCATGTTGGGCTCTGCACTGGGTGTGGAGCCTACTTTAAAAAAAAAAACATTTTTGATAATTTCTATAAGCCAGTTAATTAAGCATGTTATCTGCTAATCTATTTGTTCATGATCATTTTGAGTGTCTGTCGTGTGCCCCACGCCCTGAGATAAGTCTAGCCATTTGGAAGGAAGGAAAAAGTCATGTAAGAAGTCATACATAAAAAGTAATTGCAATATGGTACAATAAAGGATATAGTGAAATTATGAAGTATGTACGTACAAGATAAATTTGAGGCATATAAGTGGTGGCCATTGTATAAAAAACGAAGATGATTTTTCGAAGATGATTGGGAGTTTGCTAGGCAAAGAGAATCAGCAAGAAAACTTTCCAGGCAGAAGGAACTACTTGCGTAAAGGAGTGAAAGCAGGAGTGACTCGGGTCATCAGGAATGGCTGGCGCAGGGTTTGCAGAGAGAGATGGAGTTGTTAAGGTTAGACCGGTGACAGCCAGCTCGCAGAAAGCCTTGCATGACGCTGGGTTTACTTTTCATCTCGTAAGTAATAGGGATCAACTGAGAGATTTTCATCAGAAAAGTGAAATGATCAGATTTTCATTTTATACAGCTGCTCCTTGGACAATGTAGAGAGTGGTTTGGAGGGAAGCTGGAAATCTGGGGAGGGATCCTACCAGAGAGAATGAAGACCTGTTTCTAGGCATTGGCAGTAGAGAATGACCTGACCTAGAATCAGTAGGATTTATCATGACCTCTAGGATGTGACGGCAGAGCAGGGGAGAAATTACTGAGACTGCAGTTTGAAGATAGTGGTACTGTAGATAACGGAGTGTGGAAAGAAGAGCAGGTTTCAAGACATGGAACTTAATATTCGTATAGTTGAGTTTAGAGCACCGTGGAACAGAACGTCTAGATAGAGAGCCTGGAGGGCAGTTGGGTGTAGATCTGGGTGCTCGGAGAGAGCGTGGAGAAACTGACGTTACAGGCGACACTTCCCAAGGAGAGTAGGCAGAATCAGGAAAGAGGGAGGCTTGAGAAATGAACGATTTCCCTCATCCTCTCTAGACAGTAAGAGCATGAGGGGAGTAGGAAGGAAAGTGAGCTCATGAAGGAGACTCAGAAGGAATAGCTGGAGAGGAGGAGACTTGGGAGGACCACAGAGACCAAGGGAGCATAGCGTAGCAAGGAGAATGAGCAGGAGAGATCGGCAGTGCCACATTGCAAAGAAAAATTCTATAAATGTTAAGAAAATATTTTTTAATTTTTGGGTTATCGAGATATCATTTAGAGGAGGAATGGAGGGTTATTTATTTGAATGGATTTTGGACAGTTGGCTTACAAATTAAAAGGTAGATAAGGTTAGGTCTGTATCTTACACCTTATACAAAGTAAATCTAAAAATTAGATGTAAAAAGTAGAAATAATAAAAATACTAGCTCTGTGTTGGACTTCATGCTGACAGCATGGAGCCTGCTTGGGATTCTCTGTCTCCTCTCTCTCTGCTCCTCCTCCTGCACACTCTCTCTGTCTCTCAAAATAAATAAATAAACATTAAAGAAAAATCAAAATGCTAGAAGAAAATATGGGTCCATATCTATATTGTGTTCAGTGTTCTTAATGACACCAAAATTAGATGGGAAAATGCTATAAATTGGACTACATATAAATTCACCATTTCTGTGTGCTAAAAATACCATAAAATTAAAATGTAAATGGCAAACTGGGAGAAATATTTGCCACATATTTGACAGTGGTTTAATATCCTTAATATATAGATGATCTATTAATAAAATGAGGAACTGGAGATTTCTGGTTAAGCAGTTACTCACTGAAATGGATTTAGCTCTACTTCCTTCCAAAATTTTGATAAAGTGATGGAATTGCCAAGAGGTATAAACTCCCAAAGATAGAAAATATGGCAGTGGGGAAATGGTAGATGAAGTGGTCGGACCTCTTTCTTCCAAGTAGAAAAGGTGGACACAGTTTACCAGAATTTGTGGTGAAGGTAGCGGGGAGCTAGAAGATGGTGAAGATTTATTTGTGAGGCCAAGATCTGTAGGAGGAGGCAGGCTCATAGATATGCGACCAAATTCGAATCTGCTTCTGCCCTAGAGAAATCTGCTACTTCAAGAAGAGGCAGGTAAGCAAGAAGCTGGAAAGCTGAACAGAAATTTTGAAGGACTCCAGGGATTGGAGCGTGAGGGACAGAAAAGATACTTGGATACAGATCAGGGAGGAGGGACCCTGGAAAACATCTTAGGCTTTGAGCAGAGGTCCCAAAGGCCTGCATGCCTGGAATAGTAGTCTCTCAGAAGTGCTGAAGTCTAACTTCAAATCCGCTCAACTTTTGATTGGATCAAGGTGATCTTGATAGAAATAAATGTAAATCCTTTCTGGAAGAAGATAAGTTACCCAGAGCCTCAAATGGTGTCTGCATTTATTTACAACACCTGGCACTCATCCAGTAGATGAGAATGTAAGACAATTCGACTGAAACCAAGAGAAACAACAGACTATGGAAGTGGACCCACAGGGTTCCAAATAATGACATTTTAGGAAAGGGTGATATATATATATGTTTAAAGAAATGAAAGACAAGATTAAGAATCAGGGAACACAAACTTTTAAAAAAAGGAAAGAAAAAAAAAGGAACCAGATGTAAGGTTTAAATTGAAGGATTATAACTGAATTGAATTAAGATCTTAATTGATGGACTTAGCAGATTAGTAGTAGCAATAAATTGAAAATAAATATTCAGAATGATGAGAAATGTGGAGAAAGATGGATAGGAAATACATCAAAGAATGTATTTATGATGTGGGATTCAGTGAAAATGTTGAATGAGTATGTAATTGAAATCCAGTAAGAGAGGAAGAAGGAGTGGTACAGAAGCAGTACTTGGAGAGAGAATGGCTGAGAATTATCTAAAATAGACAAAAGTATCAGATTATAAATTCAAGAAATACTGTAGACCCTAAGCCTGATAGGTAAATTCAGATTTTTTTTTTTAACGTTTATTTATTTTCGAGAGACAGAGAGACAGAGGAGTGTGAGCAGAGGAAGGGCAGAGAGAGAGGGAGATACAGAATCCGAAGCAGGCTCCAGACTCTGAGCCATCACATCAGCACAGAGCCCGATGCAGGGCTCGAACTCACGGACTGTAAGATCATGACCTGAGCTGAAGTCGGCTGCTTAACTGACTGAGCCACCCAGGCGCCCCACGATAGATAAATTCAAATAAAATCTCATTGAAACATAAGATTGCTGAAAACCAAAGATAACAAAATCTTAAAACTAGCCAGAGAAAAATCACATATTACATTCATTTTTTTAGAAATATTTATTCATTTTTGAGAGAGAGAGAGAGAGAGAGAGTGAGCAGGGCAGGAGCAGAGAGAGAGGGAGACACAGAATCTGAAGCAGGCTCCAGGCTCTGAGCTATCAGCACAGAGCCCGACGCTGGGCTCGAACCCACAAACTGTGAGATCATGACCTGGGCCAAAGTCGGACGCTTAATCGACTCAGCCACCCAGGAGCCCCTTTTTGCCTTTCTTTTCTCTTCTCTTCTTTCTCTTCTCTTCTCTTCTCTTCTCTTCTCTTCTCTTCTCTTCTCTTCTCCTTCCTTTCCCTCCCTCCCTCCCTCCCTCCCTTCCTTCCTTTCTTTATGTTTATTCATTTTCGAGAGTGAGAGAGAGCAGGGCAGGAACAGAGAGAGATGGAGCACACATTACATTCAAAAGAGCAGTAAGACTGACAGCTAATTTCTCAACAGAAGGAGAAGTCAAAGACAACGGAATATTTAAAAAATGTAAACAAGAGGGTAAACTGCTAGTCTAGAATTCTATACCCAGCAAGAAATGAAGACAAAATGCCATCTTTTTATATCAACAAAAAATGGAAAGAAGTAATCCGACCAGACTTGCCCTGGAGGAAGTAACAGTAAAGATTTTTCTTTAGGCAGAAGGGAAATGATCCTGCATGAGAGATTTAAGGTGCAGGAAAAGTGAAGAACAAAGCGAAGGCGGATGCAAATGAATCAACGATTAGGACAGCTATAGTGTCTCGTATGGTTTGTAACATACATAGAAATAAATATACGCAGTAATAGTAATAGCATGTAAGTTGTGGGATGTGAATAGAGTTAGTAGCCTGTGGTTTTGCATCGTCCAGGAGGCGGTAAAAATACTAATTTACTTAAGACTGATAAGGATGCATGTTGTAATCTCTAGATATTCATTAGAAGAATAGTAAGGGAATATATACCTACCAAACTGATCGAGGGGAAATACAGAGGAGGAGGAGTTGTCATCAAGTAAAACTTGGTTAATCCAAAAGGAGGCAGGAAGACAGAAGAAGGAACATAGAGTTTGGGAAAAATAGGGAGCAAACAGTAAGAAGACAAATTTAAATCTATGATATTAGTAATTATATGAAATAAAAAGGAACTAAGTTTTTCATTTAAAATACAAAGATTGACAGATTAGTTTAAAAAACAAAGTGGATTGTAACTTCGTGACGCTTACAAGGATGCAGATAAGTAGGAAGTCAAATGGTAGGGGAGGATGTGTCACTGAAATACTAACTGAAAGGAAGCTTGATTAGATTAATACAATAGAACTTAGGGCAGAGAAGCATTACTAGGGATAAGGAGGGATATTTCATAGTGATAAAATAGTCAACTCAACAGTTCTACATATATATACCTAAAAATAAAGTCTCAAAATCTACAAGGCAAAAATTGACAAAATTAATGAAGAATAGACAAATCCAAAATCACAGTTAAAGTTTTAGTACACTTTATTAACTGATAAAGAATCAGGGTATACATTGGCTCAGTTATACATTTAACAAACTCGAGTTGATTGGTCTTACTGGGTTTACCAGTAGACTAGACACAGTGGGACGGAGAACTAGTAAACTGAAATAATAAATATTAAAAATGAAATACAGAATAAAATAAAATATGAAATAAATAGGACACTACATCCAGCATCTAGAGACTGTATGTATTTTTTATACAAACATGGAACACTTATCAAAATTGTTGATCTTCGGGGCGCCTGGGCGGCTCAGTCAGTTGAGCGGCCGACTTCGGCTCAGGTCATGATCTCCCGGTCTGTGAGTTCGAGCCCCGCGTCGGGCTCTGTGCTGACAGCTTAGAGCCTGGAGCCTGCTTCGGATTCTGTGTCTCCCTCTCTCTCTGCCCCTCCCCCACTCATGCTCGGTCTCTGTCAAAAAGAAATAAACATTAAAAAAAAATTGTTGATCTTCAAAGTAATTCTTTCAAAAGGTTGAGATCAGATTTATAAAGTTAGGCTTACTGTTTGAAAAATCAGTATAAATCACCAAGTTAATAAAATAAAGAAGAAAAATAATGTGATAATGTCAATAGATACAAAAATTGCTTTTGATAAAATTGAGCATCCACTTAAAATGAAATCCTAGAACACATTATGACTAAATAGTAACAGCCCTTAATTTGATAGAGATTACTTAGAAAAATCCTATAGCAAACATCAGAATATTTGCTATAATTTAATGGTGAATTGTTGAAATTTTTCTTCTGAGACTGGGGAAGAAATAAGGTATTTTCACTGTTACTATTTTTAATCATTATTTTACTAGAAATCCTACTTAGTTTAACAAGACCAGAAAAATAAAAAACACAAGGATCCGAAGGTAAAGAATAAAATCGATTTTGTAGACGACATGGTTGTGTATGAAGAAAATCCAGAATATTTCCTTATAAGTTAATTATGATTGATGAATAAGGTTGCAAGATTTAAGGTAATCTTAATTTTACCTTAAAGTTACACAGTTGTAATTTTATATACCAACAACTAACAAATGTAATAAAAATAACATTTGAAATAGCATAATCAGACTTTTCAGAATTAATCTATAGAAACATTAGGTATCTGTACAGAAAACAAATATTATTGAGAAAAGTTACAGATCTAAATAGATATACCATGTTCATGGATCAGAATACTTAATATTGTAAGATGTTGATTCTTCTTAAATTCTTATGCATTTAAAGTCTTTTTAAAAATTTTATTTATTTACTTATTTTTTAGAGGGCAGGGGCAGAGAGAGAGAGAGAGAGAGAGAGTCTTGAGCAGGCTTCATGCTCTGTGCGGAGCCTGATGGGGGCTCGATTCCACAACCTTGGGATCCTGACCTGAGCTGATGTCAAGAGTCGGACACTTACCCAACTGAGGCACCCAGGCAACCCCATCTGTGCATTTAATATGATACCATTGAAAATGCCAGCAATTTTTATTTTCTTTTTTATGGAACTTGACAAACCGATGTTAAAGTGTACACGGAAATGTAAACAGTAAGGAATAGCCAGAACAATTTTGAAGAACACACTGAGCAGACTTACTGTCCTGGGTAGCAAGACCGATTATCAAGCTATGGTAATGAAGAGAATGTTGTTTAGACAAGTAGACCAATTGACCAAACTAGTTCAGACACAGATCCGCTCTGGTCTGGAAACTTGATTTATTGCGCAGGAGGCACACCTGAATAGTAGAGAAAGGGCAGTCTTTTGAACAAATGGTGAGCTAGATATCCATGTGGGAAAGAAAAGAAATGTGACACCCTACCTTACAAATATACAAATTAATTCCAAATCCATATCAGTCTGGATCCAGTCGGGAAAGAGAAGCCAAACAATGAGTTGAAAGAAAAAGTTTAATATGAAGAATTTTTAACTGTGACAGGGAATTGAAGTGACGAGAGATGGGCTAGCAAGAAGTAAAGAGAACCCGAAAGAAGGTAAGCCACCTCTAGGGCGGAGAGAGCTCCCGGGGAAAGGCCTTCTGTCCCCAGGACTGAGACACAGACCTTGTCCTGAGGGCACGCTGTGGCATACCACAAGGCAGAGAGGTGGCTGTTGGCCTCGTGCTGGTGGAGCTTGGTGGGAATCTATCCTCTGGAACTGGGCAGAAGTAGCTCGCTAGTGCATCCCAGGAGAGCTTTTTCGTGGGGAGCTGTCTTACCGGAGGTGCCCTGCTGCAAATCCCCCCAGGTGGCCGTGCCGGAGGAAGCTGCTGGCCATCAGGCGTTGCTGGCCTCTGTGTGCTACGGTCTCTGGAGGCCCGAGAGGCTGCTGGCTGGATGCTGGGAACTGCATGTGCTGCAGGAGGCGGCTGTTGGAGCAGCCACCCGTGTTGCAGGAGCTGGACGCTTAAGTGAAAACGTCCGGAAGGCTGTCCAGATAAAGATGCCAAGATGATGCCAGTGTTTTTTCCCTCGGCAAATAAGATTACGGTGTCTCCCCTTCTTTGTCTTCCTTCCGCATTTATTTAACCATGTTGTTCACCATTCTTTCCATGCCAGACACAGAAATGTGTTTGTTACCAGATTCTTGAGTGGACAGAATAGACACTGGAGTCTGGTAGGGTAGCCAGCCATTCTGTCAGGCAGGAGCTCCTCCGTCAGGCACTGCTCTGGTCCCTGGGGATGGGTGTGTACGCACATAGTGGCAATAAAGACACCCTTTGCCTTCAAAGGGAAACAAGCATTGAAGCAAATAGTCATAAATACGCACATATTTACAAAGCGGAATAAAAGGTAGTGAAGGAAAAGTGCAGGCTGCCCTAGGAGACGGGAGTCTGATTTGGATGGGAAGCCAGGAAGACTTTCTTACAAAGTGGTGTTTTGTCCTTTTCATGACTGGAGACAGGAGGATGAGGAAGAGTTAGCTTGAGATCAGTGATCAGAGAGGAGGTTCTGGACTGAGGAAAGAGCCCTGGCGTGTGTGAAGAAGTGGGAGACGCAGGGAGCGGCTGGGGTGAGGGTGGGTTCGAGCCCCGCGGGCAGGCGGAGTGCCGACCACAGCACACCGCAGCTCTGACCTGAGCTGACGTCGGACCCTTAACTGACGGAGCCACCCAGGCAGCCCTGTTTCAGTTCACTTTTATTATTATTAATCTCTTAATGTATAAATTAGGCTTTATCACAGCACATATACATAGGAAAAAACCTAGTGTATATAGGGTTCGGTTCTCTCTGGCTTCAGGCCAGACTTCAGGGGGTCTTCCTCTCAGATAAGGGAGGACTACTGTAAATTACATTTGCTTTCAGGGGATTTAACTGTTCCGTTATATTTTGAATTCTTTGAGTTAACTTCGTTTCATGGCATTACTTTTGCCCACTGCATGTTTCTCAGTTATATTAGTAATAATTTACAGACCTGCTCATCCTCTGGGGTATTACCCAGGTGAAAGGTGACTTTCCACCAATTTAAAAATCAAATTCGTATTCTGTATTGATTTATATATTGAAATATTTCTACAACCTGTCTTGCTGCCTTAGAGTGGTGGTGCGTGCTGGTGGTGTGTGTGTGTGCGTGTGCACGTGTGCGGTGGCGGTTTTATGCCAGTTAAACCAGTTTAGCTAGAGTTCAACGGCAATGGTTACATACTGAGTTTAAAGTTACCCTCCTTGCAGTTATTCTTCTGACCCGTTAATTCGACTGATCTTTCAGCGAGTGGTTCATGCAGCCTTTGCTAAGTTTCACCTCGGGATGATCTTTTGTTTGCTTGAAATCGTATTGACAGACCATAACTCCTTCTTCTAATTTAGGTATGCACGAAGACTGTCCTTTATTTGTCAAGTCTTAGGCTTTTTATTTGAGGATTTCAATGCCATATATAATGTTGTCCTAGCTCAAGAAGATGTAACTTCTGACTGATAAGTATAGGGCATTCCTTTGTTGAAAAGAATTGGATACAGATGTTTTAAGACCATTCGGTCATAGCTGGAAGCTGGCTTATATTCAGAGGACTTCATCTGCGAATGAGGAACAGGGAGCATACTGAATCACCTCCATCCTTTTTGCCGTAGGTAATCTACTCCTCCCATAGACATCACCTTATTAGCTTTCGCTTACAAAAGAATACAAACGTATGTATTTAATTACAAAGATAATCAGTGATCATTGGAAGTATGCTACAACAAACGAACGTAGAGATTAAAAATTGAAACTTTTTCTTAAAATTTACACCCCAGGAGATAACCATTGTCAACAACTTGATTTGTATCATTCCCTGAACTTTAAAGACGCACATATGTAAATCATGTGTGTGTGATGAATATGCATATGTATGTATGTGTGAGCACACACATCCCCTCCCCCCGACAACACACACACACAGGAGGAATCACGCATGCCTCTTGCCTGACCATTCTTCTACCCATGCCACTGTCTGTCGTGCTCATTGCCCACGCCATTGCATGGGTGTGGATATGCATAACCGCGTAGCCATGGATGTAATTTGTAAAAATTTAACCAGTCCCTTGAGGATCGTCCCAGCATTTTGCTCATGTAATCAGTGATGCACTTGATCTCATGGTTTGGCACACTTCTCCAGTTACTTCCACAGGAGAGAAGCCTACCCCTGGAGTCGTTCGCCCAAGAGTATAAACATTTCTCATGTGCCCTCTTGAAAGGTTGTACCAATTTGTATTCTCAGTAGTTGAGTATGAGTGTCCATTTCCCCAAACCCTAACCAACACTTGGTTTTAAAATTCTTTTCTCAGGTGAAAAATTACCTGTCTGTTGGTTTGCATTTCTTTGCATAGTCCTAAGATTTGGCATGTTTTGGCCACTTGTGTTACTTTTTTGACTTGTCTGATCATTCTGCTCTTTTCTTTAATCGGTTCTTCATCTTTTGCTTTGTGATTTCTTTGTCTTTCTGTAAACAAGCATGTATATAATTTTCCCATGGCTAGTCACCTGTATTTCAGTCTTAATTTTCTGAACTCGTTATACATCCTCCGGCAGTCCTATGTGTCATGCACTCAAACTTTAAATCTCCCTGGCCTTGATAGCGTGCCTGGGACAGTCTCCCCACCCCACTTATTTAGTGTTTTTCCTAGATTTTCTTCCCTGTTTTGTGCTTTTATCTTTAGATGTGTAATACAAATATCCATTTTTTTGTAAATGGATAAGGCGAGGTAGATCTCTAATTTCATCCCCCCATACAGGCTTGTTACAGAGTCACTGAGCCTTTCATACTGATCGAAATGTTGCCTGATTACCTTGTGCTAAGTTTCCACGAACACGTGGTTCTTTATCTTGCCGCCCCCTGTTCGTTGACCTCTTCATTGTGTCTTCGTCAGCGCCACACTGCTGCTCTTCTTCCTTGACACGCTCGCTTGATTCTGACCGGTTTGACGCGTCGTGAACATTGTTACTCCTATTCTGTTCTCAAAGATCTCTCAAAAACCAGAGTGTGACTTCACCAGCTTCTCTGAATGATCTGACACCAGTTTCTGTAAGCTGAGGTCGCAATCTCTTTTTGCTTTTGGCTGCAAATGTTACAGGTTGATGAAGAAAATGTATTAAAGCGACTTTTCTTGCCCCTGAGAGTAGACTTGAAATGATCGCTAACCTTCATTTCTCTGGCTGTTGCTTCCCAGCTCTCCTCCCATCTGGGAACACATCCCAAAATAATAGTATTCACAGGGTGTGCCGGCTTAGTGGGTGAGTGCTCCTGAGGCCACAGCCCGCCAGGCAGGGGTCTGGGCCTCTTGCAGGGTGCGAAGGGCTCACCTCCTGTAACCCGCGTGTCACGTGCGGCACGCCATGAGGGAGTGCTGACCTAGGTTACAGTGCTCCTGCGTGAGGTAGTTTTCATCGTAGGTCACCATAGCTTCATAGGGATTCAACATTCTGAGAGCCGGACTTCTTTTTAAAACATTTTAATCGTGGTAAATATATATAACATAAAATGTATCATCTTAGCCCTGTTTTTAAGTGTACAGTTCTTTGGCATTACGTGTATTCACATTGTCGTGTGTCTGGAGTGTATCTGTCTCCAGCGTCCAGCTCCTGAACTCTTTCCTCTTGCAGAACTGAAACTCTGTTCCCATTAACCAGTAACTCCCGTTCTCTTCCTGCCCCCAGCCCCTGGCAAACCTCAGTTTTCTTTTCTGTCTCTGTGAATTTGACTACTCTGAGCTCCTCACAGAAGTGGAATCATGCAGTATTTGTCTTTTTGTGTCTGACTTGTTTCACTTAGTATAATGTTCTCAAGGTTCGTCCTGTGGTAGCTGGTGTCAGAATGTCCTTCCTTGTTATAGGCTGAGTGATATTCCGTTATGTGTACACTGTACCTGGTTTCTCCATCCCACTGGACACCTGGCTTGCTTCTGCTATTGGGTTTTGTGACTTTATTGCTGTGAACAAGGGTGTACATATCGGAGAGACAGACTTCTTAGAAGAGTTGTCTTCCCCCCATTTTCCGCCTCTCATTCAAATTCTCCAGTCTGAATTTAGCTTCCATTATTCTGCTGACACTTCTTTCTTGGATCACCAGTGATCTCAAAATTGTTTAATGTAAGGAGCATTTTTCAGGCTTATTTGATTTGGTTTCTCAGCAACATGCCTTTTCCCTTGGCCTCTGGGATGGTGTGCGCACCTGGCTTTTTTTCCCAGGTTGGTTGGTGTTCTTGATTTCTACCCAGCATCTAAAGGTAGAATATCCTCGGAACTTGAAAGTAGACCTTTCCTGAGTGACTGTTAAGTGTGGATTACTTCTGAGCACCTGAGGGCCTTTACATCTTGATTTACATTCTTTCTCTCAGTGACACCCCCCGTGCTTGTTCCCCCCTCGCCCCCCCTCCCCATGTCCATTCCACAGACTCGGGCCGTCCAGGCTGCAGTGTATTTCTGAGCCCAGCGCTCTCTGCCAGGCTCCACACCAGAGCTGCCTACCTGATTTCTCTGCTGGAGGGTCTGAGAAGCTTCTTATGAACGTGTCTGAAAAAGAACTGATTGTCTTCCTCTCTGTCTCTCCTGTCTCAATAAAGGGCTGCAGTCAGACCTGGGTTGGCGGGGGGCTGGGGGGGGGTGGGGGCAATTATAAAATAAACTTCTACAATCAGAATAGGTTTAGATTTACAGAAAAGTTGCAAGAATATTTCAGAGGGTTTCGTGTACCCCCTGCCCAGTTTTCCGTGTTAACATTACTCTGGTACACTGGCCCCAACCAATCAGTGCTGATGCATTATTAGAAACTGAACTTCGCCCATTCTCCAGATTATCTTGATTTTCCCCTAAAGTCCGTTTCTGTTCCAGGACCCCATCCAGGATACCACCTTACGTTCAGCCAGGTTTCCGTAGGCCTCCTCTGGGCTGTGACAGTATTTCAGACTTTCCTTGTTTTTGTCGTCTTTGACAGATCACGTGTTTCGTCAGTCCTTCTCCTGGGTTTGTCTGCTGTTTTCCTCATCACTAGGCTGGGATTATGGGTTTGGGGAAGGCAGACCCCAGAGGTGTGCCGCCACCCTCGTCACTCACATCAAGGGTGCCTGCTGTCAGCGTGACTCCTCACTGACGCCGTTAACTTGATCGCCTGGCTGAGGTGGTGTTGATCAGGTTTCTCCACTGTAACGTTAGCATTTTTTTCCCCTCAGAGGCCATTTGACCCCTGCTGCTTCTTTTACTTCCCATTGAATCCATACATGCTGGTTCTGTTTGCAAATAAATTTCCTTTCTGTCCAAATCACTTTTTACAGCTGCCGCTGCTGTCTAAGCCACCATCACCTGGGCCCAGACTGCTTTGAGGGAGCCCCTGGCTCCTGTCCCTGCTTGTACCCTTGCCTCCTCCCAACTCAGTCTCCACCCAGATACCAGGGTGGTCTTTTACACATGCAGCGGGGTTACAGTACCCCTTTTCTGCGTCCTCTGATTGATTTTTCGCTGTACTTGAGATGCCATCGCAACTACTTGATATGGTCTGCGAGGCCTGTGCGGTCTTATGCCCGTCACTCGCCAGCCTCCGGCCAAGCCCCTCTCCTCTCGATTCTTGTTCCATCCCGTTTCTTTTCCCTGAGTCCCTCCTTCTGCACTGTCAGCTGCTTCCTGCCATGCTACATGTCACTTCCTCTGCCTAAAAGTTGGTCACCCTCCGCCTTGTCCTTTGGATCTCTGCTGAGTGTTATTTCCTTAGGGGAAAACTGCAGGCCCCCATGCAAGCTGCAGGGACACCCCTACAGGAGTCTCCACACAGCCTTGAACTCCTTCACTGTGTACCCCAGGCACTTCTTGTACTGAGCCCGTCCCAGAGTTAGGTACTCAGTAAGTATTTGTTGAATAATGGCTCAGTCTTTTATTTAAAAAATTTTTTAAATGTTTGTTTATTTTTGACAGAGAGAGAGAGAGAGAGAGAGAGAGAGAGAGAGAGGGAGGGAGGGAGGGAGAGAGAGACAGCACACGAGCAAGGGAGAGGCAGAGAGAGAGGGAGACACAGAATCCGAAGCAGGCTCCAGGCTCTGAGCTGTCTGGCACAGAGCTGGACATGGGGCTCGAACCCATGAACCACGAGATCATGAGCTGAGCTGAAGTTGGACGCTTAACTGGCTGAGACTGTCAGGCACCCCAAGATGTCTCTTCTTTAAAAAAGCGGGTAGAACTGCAGAATGGAAAACAAGTGTATCTTCCTTTTTTCAAACATGCAAATATGCAAATAAGTCTTTGAACTTAATGCTGTCATTCTACTGCTTAAAATCCTATCTGTATCCTTTTTTAAACAAATTTTTTAAATGTTTATTTATTTTAGAGACAGGCAGAGCATAAGCAGGGGAGGGGCAGATAGAGAGGGAGAGAGAATCTGAAGCAGGTTGCAGGCTCTGAGCCATCAGCACAGGGCCCGACACGGGGCTCAAACACACAAACCATGAGATCATGACCTGAGCCAATGTCGGACGCTTAACTGAGCCACCCAGGCGCCCTAGTATCCTTTTTAATGTTAATTTTTATTTGAGAGAGAGAGAGAGAGACAGAGACAGACAGTGCATGAGCTGGGGAGGGACAGAGAGACCAGAATCTGAAGCAGGCTCCAGGCTCTGAGCTGTCAGGACAGAGCCCAGTGCGGATCTCGAACCCACTAACCATGAGATATGACCTGACCCGAAGTTAGAAACTTAACTGACTGAGCCACTCAGGTGCCCCCCTACCTGGCTCCTTTTAAATGCATTGTGTAAGGTCCTGTGATGGGTACAGCAGTGGATCTAGAAGTGTATATTCACCTCAAGGGCCTGCCGATTCATTTATTACCTCTCCAGACATGTGCAGAGCCCTGGACAGGGTAGGGCCGGTGGGAACCTTCCATACCCTTCGGTGCTAAGTCATGGACTAGGGCAGATCTGGACAGATTGTAGTTTGAATTCCAGCTCTACCATTTTTAAGGTCTGTATCTCGAACTTAACCTCTTCTGCTTGTAGGAATGGGGACAGCGTTATCCCTCTAGTAAACCTTGGAAGGAATAAGATAAGACAAAGAATATAAGATGATCAGGATCTAATCATTGCAGTCACACACCTAAGGTTGATTGCTTTTTAGGTCCTAGGTACTATGCTGAGCAGTTTGATACTTACTGTCATTAATTCTCACAGTAACTCTGTGAAGTAGGGGCGTCGTTATCTTCATGTTGTCCATGAAGAGAGTGAGACTCGGTTAAAAAAGTAAATAATTTGTCCAAGGTGGTGGAAGTAGTAAGTGGTAGAACTGTTCCTGGAAGCCAGAACCACGTGACCTGGTTTCAGAGCCTGGGGAGGACTGACTTCGCTGTGTCTTGTGAAGCCACCAACCTTTTAGTGCAGCTTCATTCTCTTGGGTTTTAAAGACTTTTTAGGGCTCAACTGGCATTTTAAAAATGTTAACAGTTTTGGGAGAGAGGACTGCCTTAAGCTGTTTTCAGCTGGAATTTGTTCCTTACCTGTCTGCTTGGGCAGCTCTGACGTGGTGGCCGACACCCGCCCGTAGGAGGCAGGCGTGTGTGGGGCTGGAGGGGGTGCGGGCCCACCTGGCGCTTTTTCGCAGAGCCACGACTGCGATTCTTCTGGTCAGACTCTCTCGGTGCCTTTGCCAAAACTGCAGTCTGTGTAGTTGCTCGTGCACTGGGTTGTAATCTCCCTGTGACAGGACTTGGAAACCATTTTTCCAAACGACTTGGTTTAGATAAGTAAGACTTACTCAGTCTGAAGGTTGAGAGTCAGTGGAGAGAGGAGATGGAAGAGGTCGGAGTCTTTGTGATCCTCCTCGTCGTGCAGGAAGCCGTAGAGCAGGTCAGGCGAGCACGGGCGCGCACGATTAGTCGGCTTAGGAACAAGTAATGTGCGAGTGGACCAATCTTCTTTCTGTTTTATTTCTTATAAATTTGTATTTTGGGGGAATTTGGCATATGTTGTGTTATTCTTTTTCCCTAGTGGGATAGTATCAGAAAGGAATGGGTCTTGGCTACGACAAGTTGGCATAATACAAATTTCAAATCTAAAGAAACAAACGTAAGAATATTTGGTGAATTTACATGTCATTTGTGAAGCTAGGAGTATGTCTAAAGCTGATTTCATCATTTCAGAGAAACTGTCAGAGTGCTCTAATTTTCCATTTAGAAAATGTGGTTCCAGAGTTGGGGTTCAGCGGCTCCGCAAAAGCGGCTCCCACACGCTCCCCCTTGACTCTCAGGCTTCTCTGCATGGGGGCCACAGCATGGCCTTGTGGCTCAAAGGGTATAGGGGAGGGCAGAGTCTCTGTCTTGCATGCCCCTTCATCCTTAGGTAGCTTTTTGGAGGTGTAATTGGCATGTAATAAATGGACGTACTTAAGTGTGCAGCGAGGAGTGTGCGCGTGCACCCACGGCACGGCCCTGCTCCACCGTAATGAGTGTATTCATCACTCTGGAAAGTTCCTGGAGGCTCTTCTCTGTCCCTTCCTCCCACGCTCTTCATTCTTTCCTGAAACCTCTGAAGCTGTTAGGGGAAAAAATGACATTGTCGGGGATAAAATCATAGGTAGAACACTATTTAGCCTGTCGTTTGGCTTTTGTTTTCTTTCTGAGGACTGTTGGAAGTAATGTGACGATCGTAGGTGTCGGTTGCTCGGTCACTGACAGAAAGTTTTGAGAAAAAGACACGGACAGCTCTTCGAACGGACTATCTTGGAGAAGCTTGGCAGAGCTGTATTTCCAGAAAAGTTGAAGAAATGGTAGAGACGGTGACTGTTGTCAGAACGGCGCAGAGGACCAAATGCTTTTTATTCTCTTGGTTTCTCAGTAGATGGTGTTTCTAACATGCTGTCATGAAAAGGTAATAGGAATATGATCCCCACTGAACTGAAGCATATACTTAGGTCAAGGGCATTTTATTCGAGTCCGTTTTATTGAATGACATGTTGGTGACTTATTTATTTGTATTTATAGGTAAATCTTTGTTTTTTGGTTTTGGTTTTTTGGCTCATGCTGTAATAAACTTTTGGCCGGACATTTCTCTTTTTTTCATCTCTGAACACACTTACGAAGGTTAGCTTCTGTTGTAGAAAACATTATATTGACGAGTTACTGGACACTTGCTAAAGAAGTGTAAGGTAGGGCTCTGCTGTGACGTTCGCTGCCAGCTGTTTCCTAGCGTTCTGACTCTCTGAATTTTCTCCGCTCCTTTTCATTTCTTTTCGGTTCTTCTGTGTGTTTTGTTTTCTGAGTAATATGCTTGAGGTGAAAACGGCAGCATTTGTGTTACGATTTAACGTCATTAGAAATGATGTTCTTTGTCCTGTGTTTATTTAATTGAGAAATGAGCCAATTCTCTGTGCTTATAAATGCTGACTGATCCTTGGCAAAAATAAATTCAAAAAAATTAACTAGAATACAAATTGAGTGTGTTGGGAAACATGTCCCTATAAAAAGTGGTCCAGACAGTGCAGAAGCATTTTTCACGGGAACTCTGACGACCTGATGGTCTTGTGAAAGTGAAGCTTGGTTGTTTATTCCTGTGATGTTATTACTCTGCACTATGGCAGCATAGTCTTCCGATTTATAGATATCCTTTTTTTTAAAAAAAAATATTTATTTATTTTTGAGAGAGAAAGAGAGCGTGAGCAGGGGAAGGGCAGAGAGAGAGGGAGACACAGAATCTGAAACAGGTTCCAAGCACTGAGGACAGAGGCTGATGCGGGGCTTGAACTCACAAGCCATGAGGTCATGACCTAAGCCAAAGTCGGACATTTAACCGACTGAGCCACCCAGGTGCCCGCTTTTCCAGTTTAGATCGAGGATAGCATGCATGTTAGTTATGCCCCTCAAGTTTTAGGAGGTAGTAGAATTTTTGAGCATTTCTTGTTTAACTCAGTTACTGGTTGTCATTTTGGAAGGGGACTCCCTTGCAGTAGATGAGCCTCTGTGTCCCCTCTGATGTAAAAATGCCGGTTCTACAATGAGAGATCTGTTTCGGGTTGAAGAAGCCCACTTAGTCTCTGCGTGCACTGGTTTGTATAAATTCAGTCCGTTTGTTGTCAGCCAGTACTTGGCCTCAGGGAAGAAAAGGGGGCTCCTGGAGGAGATCGGAAGATGGTAATTTGGTCCCTGAGCCGCTCTGTCTGGGGCCCAGGAAGGGGGCTAGGAAAATCTTTCATATCCATCAAGTTTCAGCTTGGGCCAGTCCTCCGGACAAAACAATGAAAAGCCCCTCAGGCCCCATAGCTTCTAGAATTCTGAGCCAGCCTGTCGCCTCAGCAGATTTCAGGTCAAGTAGACAACTGCCAGATTGTTTCTGTGGGAAGATGTACGTGCGTCCCAAGCGGCTGCCTCATCGACGGGTCTCTGGTGACAGCGTGTGCCCCCAGGTGTGCCCTGCGCCCGAGCCCTCCTTTTACACGTTCAGTTATGTTCCAGGACCCTTGAGTGTTAGGGATGTACTGACTCCTGGTGGCCTTTGCTTTCCTCCGCCCCCATTAAAATCATTTGAAAAACATTGGCTAGAGTCCTTCATAGATTTTCTTGAATTACCTAAAGTGTTATTTATTGGCACAGATTTATTCAGAGCCACTCGTTTGTCAGAGCCTGTAAGTGTTTAGCTGGGAAGAGTTCTGTTTGTGTTTGTTACTTAGGCTGTAATCATTTCCATGGACTGATATCTGGGAAAGTGTGTGGTTGTAGTGAGAGCAGTTCCTGGCTTACGGGTTTCTGTCATGTTGGAATGGGTTGGCGTCTCTGCAACTTCTGGCAGGGCTTAAACTGGTAGAAAATTTGGGCTAACATATTTTCATGAGTTGGCGAATTTTAGAAGTGATTTAGAAGACTTTAGAAAAAGTTTCTCTAAGGACTCCATCCTCCTGTTTTAAGAGGGAATTGATTAATAAATACATGTGTTTCGGTGGTGACGGGGTATATATAGATATTTGATCAGAGGAGATACACTTTTTGTTATTTATTTATTTTTAAGTTTATTTATTTTGAGAGAGAGAGCAAGAGCAGGGGAGGGGCAGAGAGAGAGAGAGAGAGAGAGAGGGAGAGGGAGAGAAAGAAAGAGAGAATCCCAAGCAAACTCCAAGGTGTCAGCACAGAGCCTGACGCAGGGCTCGAACTCACAAACTGCAAGATCATGACCTGAGCCGAAGTTGCTTAACCAGTTGAGCCACCTAGGCACCCCACTTTTTTTTTTTTTTTTTGTCATTTTAATAGGAGATCTTTTAGTAAAACAAACTTGACACTGCTGGCTTGTCGCCTTCTCCCGCAAACCTGAGCGCCAGCCCCTAGGACAACACGGCCTGGGGTGTGATGGGCTATGGATCCCTGCTGTAGCGCTCCCAGCTGCCTGCATGCCTCCCAGCGACAAATACATATGCAACAGACTTTCCGTGAGATGAGCATTCCGGAGAAATGAAATGCTAGTTTACTTTTCAGTAGCTATGGAAGTTAAAAAAAAAAAAATCCTGTTTTTAGAATCGTGGCCTTAAGGCACTAACACACTGGTGTCGGGTGCATGCAGCTCTCTGCACGTCCTTTGTGACAGAGTCTAATCGGGGGAACAGAAATCTGATGTTTATGGAGTTTGTTTATTTATTGATTGCTCTCAGCCATCAGAAAGAATATGCCGTTTCTTTTAATGAAATCCTTTTGGGCAGTTGTCTCTATTTTAATATGTAAGCATCTTTGGAATTTGATTTGAACAAGGCAAACTCAGGTGCCCGATGCCGCGGGGTGCAGTGCAACCAGGGGCCTGGAAGAAGGGCGGTGCTTAAATCAGGTCCTCTGCTGCTCCCCTCGGAGCCTGTAATTTACTCTCGAACCCTGGAGCCACGGTTCGCACCGCCCGCTAGAGCCTGCTGTCCAGGAAGTGCTGTGGACTGTGGGTCCTCAAGTCAGGGAGTGTTGCCTGTTAGGGAGCAGACAGAAGATTAGTGTATCCGGATCGTGTTCGCTCCCTTCAGTAGTGAGAGGAGCATGGGAATGACTTGCCGTTGCTGTGAAGTAGGTTTGTGGTGATCTAGGTGGTAGCTGCGGGCTGCAAAACAGAACCGTAGCGCTTTCTGTCCTTTTTAAAGCCAACGGTTCTACTTTGTTAATGAGGAAGATGAGTAAATAATAACAAAAAATCTAAACCTAACCTGTCAGGTACTTTATTTCGTTGTCAGATATTCCTCTTGTCAAGCTTCTATTAATTCTGTGTAATTCCATTAGCACTAGCAAGTTATTTTGCCTAAAATGTCTTTTTTCCCCTCGGTGCAGTGAGAGTTGAATGTGAGAACAGATCTTAATAGATGGAGTTACACAGTTTATTTTATCATGTATCGCTTTATTGCTATCTTCTAGAACATTGTTATACTAAATGTTCCAATAATGGAAATTTTATGCAGCTACTTCAAATGAAACAAATTTGCAAAAACTCAATTTTGAAACTCATTCCTTGAGGAGAGGAAAAAAAACTCACCACACTGTGACCAAATTAGATTTCTGATATATCGGCAACGTATCGAACACTGTCATTTCCAGAAAACAGGGTGTGGGGTCCAGTGGAAATGTCAGTACTTCGCAGTCACTTATCATTGGAGATGTTTTGGGTTTTTAATATGTTATATGGTTAAATTTCTGCAAAAAATTTTGTCAGTAACAGGTAATTGAAATTTGGTTTTGTGCCTAAATAAAAATGGCTCTGCACGAATCAGGAATGACTTGTGTTCAATTACAGGGGAGTCTTCTTTTCAAGAACTTGATTTTGAATTCTCGGAGATACTGGTTTTACTTACTAGAGCTCCTTTGTTTTGCAGAGATCATGACGCAGCCGTCCTTTTGGATTTCTTTTTAATAATGTGTGACCCTTCACCTTTGATCCCCTGACCTGCATTACCTTGGTAACCATTTCATTTTTTAATTTAATTTCATTTTTTAATTTTGGTGTACAAGCTGTAACATTTCATCTCTCAAAGTGTAACACGCTGATTTCCTCAAATAGAGATACCCCTTTGAGCGATAAATTTGCAAAAATGCTGTCTTCATTTTCTGTATTAAAATTCATTTCAGTTTTTAAAATAAAGTGTAATCTGTGTTTTCATCCTTTTAAAATTTAAGTTTAGTGAGTGCATTTCCCCATACAGTATTATCTCCTTTTCTATTCATGTTTTGCAATAGCTAAATTAACTTGGAGATCACCCGTGACTCACATACACAGCAGCCAGCCGCCCCCCTCGTTCCACAGACACCCCTTCCCCATCAGCACACCCCCCCCCCCCGTCCTTTGCAGATTACCTCCTCTCTCTTTCAGAAATAGTGGCAACTTGAATTTACTAGTCTTAGTTGCCACATTCTACAACCTCAGATTACATTTTATATTCTCAAGTATTATTGGGACAGAAAGTTGAGCCCCTTCGTTCCATGTATGGGCTAGAAGATAAGAAAGTCATCTTTTTCCCAAAATGTACCTTTACCCTCCTTTAATATTTATTTCATTGTTTGAGGCCTAAGTTGAGAACAAGCAACATTTTTAACATGATCAGAAATGTCCTTTTGTCTCTGCTGAAGCCCGGGTGGTCAGCTGCAGTGGTCTGTATGCCTGATTGCTTTATGACATATGCTATTTGGTGACTGTTGTGCAGACATTTTTAACTGTATTCTGTTTTTCAGAAAATTCTTACTCAGAAGCAAAACAAACCAAAGTCTAAAAATAAAAATCAAACTTGAGTTAATTCTTTGAGCTGGCAGGATATTCCTAAGAAATCATGTTCCTTAAAAAAAAAAATGTGAAATTTCTTAGCCTGGCCTGCCGAAGCACAGATTATTTTTTAAGTGTCTCATTATTTTATTCTCTAACATTTAATGCTGATGCTTTAATTGCACACAGCTGAAGCCGCTAAATGAGCACTGAAATGGATTTAAGTCCTCTCTGAGCTTTGTTGATACCTATAAAAGTTTATGTCATTCATTAGAACCACAAATTAAAATTAGTTGTAGTGAGCTGTTCATTGGAGATTGGAACTCTCATGAACACGTCTTCAGGCTTCCTGGCTTGTTTTTGTCTGTTACAAAACTGCCCGTGACCTCGGCTGTCTCTTCACAGAATTGCAGAATACCAGCGCTGAGAAATGCAAATCTTGTGATTCCAAAGCCAGGAGGTACATGGAATGAATGTCCCAATAGTTGTGAGCAACTTATTTGTTGCCTTGCATTTTAAGGTGTTGTTGTTGTTGTTGTTTTTAAACGAGCATGCTTTCAGAGTGGTGTGGGGTGTTTTCCAGGTCCCACCCATTACTTGTTCTTCTGATGGGATATCCTTCCCGCACCGCGGGAATCGTGCCCGGCTTGAGTTTACCGCACAGAGACTCTCAGGGCTGAAAGGGGCTGTGTGGCAGTGTGCTCTGTTCCTCACACCACCCAGCCCCTGAGGGGAGCGGGCTGCCGGTCCCCAGAGGGTCACATGTTCCCTGTTGACAGAATCAGGGCCTCTTGACATCTGCCCCGTCGGCTGCCGTGTCTCCTAGACACAGTCAGATACTTTATTCATACGTCCAGCAGGAGCTGGAGAGTCATAACAGGTGCACAAGAGAAATGTTTTTATTGTGATATTTTATTTTGCAATTAGGTCAATTAGATTTTCTTTAAAGTTTCTGCATAATGCATTTTAAGATAACTTAATTTTTCAAAGAGAGCTAGTGTATGGTCATATTTATGATTTAATTCTAATAAGCATTGCTTTATTTGCTTAGTATTTAGGAATTCTAGTAAGTTGCAGGCCACACAGATGTAGTTTTTTAAGCATGATTCAGAGAAAACTCTAGTCTGGAAGTCAGAAAAACGTGCTTTTGACTAGTAGGGTATCTGGATGTGCCATTTGTATCTTTTAAGGTAGTCCTGCAAAACTAAAGAACTGGAACAGAAAGACTTCAAAGACTTTGATGTGATGTTGTTAAAAACAGTGAAATCAGTTGTTCGGCTTAACAGTCTAGGAGTTTCTGAAACATTACGTGGATTCCACTTCAGTGTCCTCTTATGTGAAATGTAGATGTTGTTATGTCTCCCGCTTGCTTTTTAGGGTTGTTGGCAGGATAGATGAAACACTGTATGCTGGCCGCACTGGGAACCTGGGAGGAAGGTGCTTTGAACTGAAACTTCATCCTGTGGCTGTCCTATCGGCCGCAGTGATCATCATGCCGAGAGGCGGGGGGTGGGTGGGGGTGGATTCTGTGCCGAATGGCCAGGAGCACGGGCTCTGGGACCAGGTTGCCTTGGGTCCAGCGCCCCTTCCCACTTCGGTCCCTTACAAGTGGCTTGACCTCTCTGTGCCTCAGTTTCCTCCTCTTTGAGATGGAGAGGATTAAAAATAGCCACCTCCTCAGAGGGTCATGATGCATCTCTGGGGAGTCGATGTCCACACAGTGCTTGGAGCAGGGGTGGCAGGCAGGGTGGCAGCGGCTGTGGCGGCCAGGCCGAATCCTGCGCACCAGGAGAACCCCAGGCAGGATGAGGTTTCAGTGAGATGGAATTCTGAAGGAAGCACACACCTTGCGGGAAGCAGAGCTTCAGACAGCTTGCCTGGTAGTCTTCTGACCGTTTCTGAGAGCTGGGCCTGCCCCGGGGAAGGGGACTGGGCCGATTCTGGTTATTAGGTGCCTCGAAAGCCGGTGCCGGTTCAGGTGCATAAAGGTAAATCTGAACCCCTGACTTTTTAGGGGAAAAAAGTTTAGATGATTAAGAGCACTTAACCCTTTGTTGATAGGTCCTTTTGTGTTAGCGGTTTTTGGCTATGAGGATACAAGAAAAGAGACCCCTGGGAGAGACGCCTCGTCTGTCACTTAGTTCGGCACGTGTTCATTCCCTCTTAGCTCCGACAGGCTGTCGAGCGGGCTCCCGAGGAGTCAGAAAACCGTGCGAGGCCTCACTGCTTCCCCCTAAGTCAAGAAAGTAGAAGGGAGTCTCTGTTTGTGGGGAGGGATCCGCAAATTTTTTCAGGTTCTTTCCATCCATTTTAAGCATCCAAACTTTTCTGAGGTGGGCGGCGGGTTCACTGTTTTGAGCAGAGAACACTGATGCTCAGGCGGTCAGATCCGCCTTCACGGGTCGTGCTCCTCGGAAATAACGGAACAGGGACTTCAGTCCAGGTGCTGTCCTTCTCCTGGCACTGCTTCCTTAGGTTTCCTGGCAAACGTAGCTGCCCCCTGACCAGAAATAGTTCCGTCTTTTGGTCACAGGGGACTCAGCTGTATGCATTACTGTCCCTCGGCCATCAGCAACCCTGACTTAGTAAGGCCTCCGGTGACCTGCCTCCACCATTGCCGGGAAGGCTCCGTCATACGTGTGGTCCTCACGGGCTCCGTAGCAGTGGCTTCGTTCCATCTTGGCTGCACATCCAGGATCCCTTGTACAGCTTTAAAGCATGGAGCCCTGGCCGTGTCCCAGCCTCTGATCCGGCCGTTCTAGCCGAGAGCCATTGATCGCTGGATTCAGCAATCTAGGAAGTTTATGTTATAGACAGAAAACAGTGCAACTAGTTTGTGCACCCTGTGGACCTGTGCTTCCAGAACACGGGCCCGTGCTATTAATTCTATAGTTACCTGTGTTGTAAGTTAAATGGGCCTTTGTGGGCCAGTTTAGCAATTCAGCCACCTACAGTCAGCACCCTTTCTGTGGGAAAAGTCCCAGCCGTCCACTCCGCAGACTACAGTTTTCTGGAAGTGGGCGTCTGACCATTCCCGACACCAGGTTTGAAGTTAATCACAGAACTGAATTAAGTTAGGGGGTTCCGCCTTCTTCCTCTCTCACTTCTCCTTTTTTCTCCCATTTCATATCTTTATATTCCCCTCCTTTTCTCTGGCTCCCAACTCCTCCTCCTCCTGTCCTTCCTTTTTTTCTCTTTCTCTCCATCCATGGTCCAGACGCCTCTGGGTGTATCTGTCGTCAGACCGCAGAGCACTGGAAATCCTCCAGGGGGCGTAGCACGAAGTAGGCATTCACATTGACATCCCTTAATTTGTCTTCGCATCCATCTTTCCCAGGAGCAGGCACGACCGTTCGTTAGCCTGAACACGGTCCACTTTTGTTTGTGATTCACTGAGAAGGACAGAACGTGGGGCAGTAGGATGAACTTGGCCGTTGTCGAGGCACCAGTATCAGGCTTGTAGTGTGTTTGCTGCATAGTTTCTAGAGTCGGTCGTGAACAAATTCCGCAGGCGGCCTGCTCTGAGGGCGAGCAGAGGGCCTCCTCGTGACCCCCATCCGGCCACCGGAGAGCCGTTCTGGTGGAGGTGAGCCCTTCTTCGGGCATCGAGGAGGCCGGGAAACGTGCGGGACAAGGATGAGATGCCCGTGCCATTCTTCAGTGGCCGTCGTCGGCCGCAGCCAGAGGGGGCGTAGCGAAGGAGAGGCGGCAGCGGTGTGGGCGCACCGTCAGGAAGTCCCAGGAAACCTCGTCCGGGCTTCTGGTTTCCCCTGGGAAGCGGGCTACGGTTTGTGACATGCTTCAGAACCGTAGGATTTAGACCAGACTTTCCGCTTTCCGCACGCGCCTTCACCCAGGGTCACCAGTACACCTCGTGATGACACACAGCACACACGTCCGCCTCGGGACCGTGGGTTCTGAGTCGGGTTTGATTGTCCAGTTTTTCCGTCTCACCGGTGCTGATCCTTTTAAATACTCTACCCCTCTTCGCCCTTCATTTTTCCAAGGAGAAGCCCGAGTGACTGTTTCACTTCTCTTGTTACGGTGGCCAGAGGACAGGTGGGGAGGGCTGGAACTCTGGGCTGGGCCATTTGACCTGCCACCGCCTGCTTGTGTGCACGTTGCAGCATCTGGCCTGGGAGCTCGCACATAGTAGACACTCAGCAAACACTCACTCCTTCCGTTCTCATTAGCGCAGGTAATTAAGAACAGGAGCTGATAGACTGCACGTATCTGTGCAGAGATATATCTGTAATTAAAGTTTTAATTAAAGAAACACCAGACCAGGCAGATGGTTCTTATGCCTGTATCCTGTAAACCAACAGCCACGGCTTTTCGATCCTGCAAACAAGCAAAGCAGAGAGACCAGCATCACCCGTGGACGCCACCAGAGGGGAGGGGTACTCGTATTAACCGGCCGTAATCTGATTTTGGTAGTACTCTGTGCGATGCCAAATCCAGGGATGATCGTTGCAGCTTGAAATGGAAATACAATACCTCGAAGTTCTGTCCCAACCAAAGCTTTTAAGCCTCCAGTCAAGGGCATTGCCACAGCCCAGCTGGTATATCACAAGACATGTGGTTTTGTGCTAGATCACAAAAGCTGACAAAGTGTTATTTAGGATCATCAGCTAAATACAGTATTAGATTAGAGGGCTCTCATCCTGATCTTTCGGGTTTTGCCCCTGGATAGCAGTGCAGTGTTGGGGTACGGGGTGTGTGCCTGCCTGGCTCCTGCAGGTCCCCCTGTGTCGTTTATGTCACAGTGACCTTAACGACCAAGTGCAGAATTTAAAAAACAAAACAGCCACCAGGGATTACGGAGAAAAACCTTATCTCCTGTCTTACCACTTAGAAGAACCTCCGCCCAGGGAGCCCCATTCACTTGTGCGGGTCACGCCACTGCCAGCAGGAGGCCCGAGCGGTGCCGAGGCGAGGCTTTGGGAGGTCCGTGCTGGTTCACCTTGACCTCTTGGGATGCATCCGCTTCGTAGCCCCCAGTTTCTTACCCTTCCTCATATCGTCCGGCATTGCTGCATCGCCCGTTGGCAGCCCTGTAGCTGAATTATGTGCCAGCTGAGAAAGGTGTGTTTTTACCACCTACGTCTCCCTCAGTTTTATCTGTTTGGTAGAACCGCTATTGAAGATGTTCGTTTTCCGTCTCACAGTGAAACAACTTAGTTTTGAGGGTTAGGAGAGTTGTTTCTACTTTGTTTAACTGAGGTGACCGTATCCCTGTTTCTTTTATTTATTATTTTTTTAATATTTATTTATTGAGAGAGAGAGAGAGCACGCGCTTGCACGAGCAGAGAGGGAGGGAAAGAGAGAAACCTAAGCAGGCTCCGTGCTCAGTGTAGAGCCTGATGGGGACTTGATGCCACAAACCGTGAGATCATGGCCTGAATTGAAATCAAGAGTTGGAGGCTAAACCTACTGAAGCACCCAGGCATACCAACCCCTATTTCTTTTAAAGGAATTAGGGCTCTCACCAGAAAAAGCCCGTGTCACACCAAGACACATATAGGTATCTTCACATTAAAGATTGTGTCACAAAATAGTAGAAACCAGGAGTACTTTATTTATTTATTTATATTTTAATGTTTTATTTACTTATTTTTAGAGAGAGAGAGAGACAGAGAGAGAGAGCTAGAAAGGAGGGGCAGAGAGAGGGAGAGAGAGAAAGAATCCCAAGCAGGCTCCATGCTACTAGCACAGAGCTTGACATGGGGCTCAAACCCATGAACTGTGAGATCATGATCTGAGCTGAAACCAAGAGTGGGACACTTCATCAACTCAGCCACCGAGGTGCCTCAACAGTACTTTTTAACTCCTCCTAATACCACCTGTAAATCAGAACTCAGTAATTCTAGCAGAAATGCCAAATCCACAGACCCGCGATGCACGTTGTGAGTAGCGCGTGTGGATGACGGGTGGACAGAGACGTTTTCACCACCCTTTTGCTTGGGGAAGACTTCGTTATTTGGCGAGATATTCTTTGTTTCTAGAAGAAGTCGGTTGGGGGTGCCTAGGTGGCTCAGTCAGTTGAGCGTCCAACTTTGGCTTAGGTCACGATTTTGAGGTTTGTGAGTTCGAACCCCCTGTTGGGCTCTGTGCTGACAGTTCAGAGCCTGGAGCCTACTTCAGATTGGGTGTCTCCCTCTCTCTCTCTCTCTGTCCCTCCCCTGCTTGTGCACTCTCTCGCTCTCTCTCTTTCTTTCTCAAATAAATAAACATTTAAAAAAAAAAAAAAAGAAGCAGTAGCCAGTTAAATGTAAGCTTTGAATAAATGATCTTTGATGCTTGTGTCCAGAAACTATCTGGGGACCTGTACAGAGCCGTGCTCCTAGGGAGTAAGGTGCCATTTTACATGCGGAATTTGAGCCTGGCTGGCTGTGAAGTCTGCTTATTGTCTCATTCGGCCGGAGACCTGAGCACGTAACCCAGGCGCGCAGCATTCGCAGCAGCAGTGTTCGGTCGTAGGAGGCTTCCTGGGAGGTGACGCGCGGCTGCCCAGAAGTGGGCAGGAGTGCCTCCCTTCCGGGTAGCGGTGGTTGTTTCTCCACAGGGAGAGGAGATCTCTGCAAACAAACCCACGTGGAATAGGAGATTTCCATTTCTTACTCTGTGCTGGGCGTGAAGAGAGCTTTTGCTCTCCCTGGTGTCAGTGTGCGGATGGAGCGGGGGTGGAGTGTTGTCTGCCCTCACACGACTTAAACTCACTCATTTGCTGAGCGTGTATCATATTGAATGCCTGGTAGCAGGTGCCGTCCTCATTACCAGGAATAAAGCAGTAAACAAAAGAAGGCTGTTCCCCTCAAAAAGCTTATTTTCTGGTTGGGGGGGCGCTGTTGCAACTAATAAACAAACAAAAAAGTAATGGGGCGCCTGGATGGCTCAGTCAGTTAAGTGTCTGACTTTGATTTCAGCTCAGTTCATTATCTCATGGTTTGTGGGATCGAACCCTGTGCTGGGCTCTGCGCTGACAGTGTGGAGCCTGCCTGGGGTTCTCCCTGTCCCTCTTTTCTCTCCCTCTCTCTCTCCCCCCCTCCCCTTGCTCGCTCTCTTTCTCGCTCTCAAAAGAAAGAAACACGAAAAAAGTTTTAATGGTTAAAATGGCAAGTTAAAAAAAAAAAAGTAACAGTAATTGAGTGATTGTATGTGCCTATTACTGCACTTACTAGCTGCCGACTCCTCAGAACGCTCCGCTCTTGTTATCCTCGTTCCGCAGGGGAGGAAACCCAGGCACAGATGGTAACAGTACCTGCTCTGTGTCACAGAGCAGGATGTGGTGCTGTTGGTCTTCCCACCCAGGTAACCTGCCTCCAGGTTCCATGCTCTTACACACCCTGAGATTTTCTCTTTAAGAAAATGGCCTAATCTGTTTATTTCTACATAAACATGGAAATGTTGAGGATACCAAGTGTGATGAAGAGCATTGAAGCAAAGTAAGGCATTTCGAGGGTTCCTGGATGTCGGCCCGTGTGGGTGCGTGTGTGCGCTGTTTTAGAACGTGTGACTTGAGCAGGTGTCTTTCTTATACGGTGATTTGAAGGAAGTGACACAGTGATCCAGGTAGTATCTGGAGTAGGAATATTCCAAGCAGGCGGAACAGCAGGAGCGAAGGCCCGAAGGTGGATGTGAGTTTGGCAGGAGCAGAGAGAAGCCGGCGAATAGTGAGGAGGCCAGCGTGGTCACACTGAGTGAGGGTGGGGGAGCGGAGGAAGGCGAGGTGGCCAGGAGCTGGATCCTGCAGGGCCTGACCGCTCACGGTAAAGTCTTTTGATTTTAGTGAATGAGAAAGGAAGCCATCTGAGGATTTTTGAGCAGGGAGACGACCCGGTGTAAAGGATCACTCTGAATGTAGCTCAGAGAACAGTCTGGGGGCGGGGGGCGGTTGGCAAACGGCCACCCGCAGGCCAAATCCAGCCAGCCACCTGTTTTGTGCAGCCCGCAGACTAAGACGCTTTTTACATTTCTACATGGTTGAAAAAAATAAGGTGAATAATAATAATTTGTGGTACATGAAAATTCTGTGTAATTCAAATTTCAGTGTCCATTTAAGTTCTAGTTTTATTGGAATAGAGCCACGCTCACTCGTTTGCATATTGTCTGAGTCTGCTCTTGAGCTGCAGCCGCCAAGTTGAGTGGTTGCGACAGAGACCATCTGGCCCACAAAGCCTAAAATATTTACTATCTGGCCCTTTAAGAAAAAGTTTGCAGATCCCTGGTTTAGGGTGGTAGGGATGGAACTAAGGAGATCAGTGAGTCCCTCAAGGGCTGACGGTGGCCTGGACCAGGGGTTGAGAAGTGGTCGGATGCTGGATGTGTTTCAGAGGGAGAGCTGACAGGTTGTGTGCAGAATGAGGAGTCGGGGTCGCTGCCAATGGTTTTGCACTGAGCAGCTGGGAGAATGCAGTTTCTCTTTGCTGAGATTGGGAAGCCCGTGGGAGCTGCAGGTTGGGGAGAAAGGGTGAGGAGAAAGCAAGAGTTGTGTTTTGGACGTGTTAACTCTAGGATGCCAAGTGGGGGCGTTGACTAGGCAGTCACATATAGGAATTATAATCTAGAGGAGGAGAGGCCTAGGCTGGAGCCAGACTTGGCAGTGTTTTCAGCATATAGAAGGTTCTCACAGCTCTGGGATACGTGAAATCCTGAAGGGGGTATGGGCAGGGAGGGGCGTTCAAACACGGAGCGCTGGAGTGTTAAGAGGAGGAAAGAGCAGGAAGCAAAGGAGAATGGAAAGGAACAACCAGAGAAGGAAAACCAGGAGCGTCGGGTCTCCTGGAAGAACGTGTTTCAAAGCAGAGTGATCATTGGTCTCCGATATGGCTAACGGTCAAGTCAGATCCACAGAGCGTGGATCTAGCAGCATGGAGGTCATTGGCGACTTTGACACGAGCTTGCTAAGTGGGGAGGACAAAAGCCCGATTCTAGCCGGTTCAAGTGAAAATGGGAAGGACCGGAAGCAGAGCTGGTGCCTTCAGAGTTCTGCGTTCTGCTGCCGAGATCCAAGCTGTGAGAGGGTGGAGAGTAGGATTGAGCCCAGGACTGGGATTTTGCCGGGGGAGAGTCACGGTGGGGAAAGGGCAAGAGAACTGAGTGCTGGGGTGATGATGGACCCCGTACTCTAAGCCAGGCAGGCGGGTAGCAAAAGGGAAGCGTGAGGGAAACGAGGGCAACAGGAGCTCATGGTGTCAGTGGGATTCAAGGAGTAGGAATCAGGAATGGTTGGAGTAGAGATAGTCAAAGAGAGATGCTTGCACTTGATATGGGAGGGGTGCAGTTACGGTTAACATCAAGGCCCAGGACAGTGCTGTCCAAGAGAAGTAGAGCGTGAGCCACATGTGTAATTGTTAATGTTTTAGAAGCCGTATTTGAAAAAGGCAAAAAGAAGCAAATGAAATTAATTTTAATGATATATATTAGCTTAATATATCTAAAATATTATGTGAACATTTAATCAGTATAAAAATTATTGAGATGTTTTACATTTATTTTGTACTAAGCCTTTGAAATCCAATATGGATTTTATACTTCCAGCACCTCTTCATTCAGACCAGACACAATTTCAAGTGCTCAGTATCCACACCTGGCTCACGGCCACCACCTTGGACAGGTTGGGGATGACCTTGGGGAAGTTATGGTTCAAGATTATTAGAGAAGAGTGGGTCAAGGAACAGGCCAGTGTTTAGGAAGGATTGTCTACATGGATCTGAAACTGTTTATGACTCCCGATGAGAGTAATAGAGACTGGAGAGACAGAGGGGGTGCTGTGGTCGTAAGTAAGATCCCTGCCTCAGTGGCCACTCCTCTAACCTTCTCCCACCAAGGAGCATTTCCTGACCCTGCTCCCGTCCTACTTCTCAAAGCATCTGTGAGGTTCTGAGGGATTGTTCTTGCCTTGTTTCAAATCCAGGCGGTGCCTCCTTGGAATCAAGATTTCTGAGTCACAGTAAAATATCAGAATACAAGGCCATAATTTTGACAGGGTCTTCCCAAAATGGCAGCTTTTCACTTGGGTTTGTATTTTCATCCCAAAGACTTTCGTTGAGTCACTAATGAAAATGTTAACTCCATGTGAGCAACTCATTACAGTCATTGTTTCCCCCGGAAAAAAATATCCTTTGGAATTTCATCTTTATTTTGTCATATCTTTTAGATTTCTGTCTTTATTTTGGCATAATTTTCACAGATACCTCAAATTCTTTTGGTTATACTTCATCCTAAATGTGTTTGAATTCATACAGAAGCCAACATTTAGTAGCTTTGAGGTGGTCCCAGGTGGTACAGGGAGCAGCATACAAGCCCTGCCTGTCCTCACCCGGGCGGGCGTGGGCAGCCTTGTTTGTTACCACGCAGTGGAGTTTTACGTGTGGGGTCCACGTGCATGCTCTTTCTCCTACCTATATACACAGAATAACTTCTACAGATAAATAAATTCACGTATTTGGCCTTGATCCACAGTGTGTCTTTAAATATTAGTAAAAAGCGATGATGAGGTCAGAAGCGATTTTTCAGCCTTGTGGGCCAGGAAAGTTAAAGTAGTTTGAGAGGGCGAACGGGACCACCTCCTGCGCTCCCGTGCCCCTGCTGCGTTCAGTACCAGGGATGAGCCCCGGGGAAAGGGTGCACGGGCTCCCCCATCCTGGACCTAAATGACTTCAGATTCTTTTGCTTGTTTCCTCTTCTATTAAGATTAGCAACAGCGACAGCAAAACTCCTCCCGGTCCGCAGATTCAGGAAGAATCTGGAGCCATGTATTTGTCAACTTCCTGCTCTTGGATGCCTTCTGTTGTGAAGGAGGAGTTGCTTGTCCGTTTCGTATGAACCAAAGTCAGGAGAATGTGGGCTGTAGTTAGTTTTGTTAATGTCCAGACTTCAGTAATCCCGTAAGGGTGTCCTGGAGCCCACGTGGCCACTAACTGTGGCCCCTCCTTGAGTATAATGTCCTTCTGGCGCCATTGGTTCACGTGAGAGAAAACTCTGTAAACACTATTTAATAACAATGGAAGCTTCTTATGTAAGTTTTCTTAAACTCTCTTTATTCTAATTAAGATGTTTCCATCTAAGGGGGAAGTGGGTGAATACCAAGAACCGGAAATTAAGCAAGAAATTTAAAGAACACTGATGGCTTCATTGAAATTCGTTCGGAGGTTTCGCTCTCCACTAAATGGTATTTTGCTTATAAAGTCAGTCCTTCACACGTAAATCTTTATGACGAATGGCCTGGAATTTATTCCAACAAAAGAAGAGCTATTTTATGAGGCCACGTGTAAATGATAACACATGTTATATAAGAGAAGCAAAGCATCAGCTTCTAAAAAGCATTGTGAGTGTGATTACTTAATTTGGTCCACACACAATTCCGGTTTCTTTGAAAGTGAAGGTCAGTGTGTCTCGGAGACCAGGAAACTGAGCATTTTGACATTTGTTCATTGTTTCTTATTTAGATCTGGGTCACTAGTGTGCTCTTATTATAATTCTTGCCTCAAAAAAAACCCCCAAAGCATAACATTTAAACTTGTACTTTATTCCTTCAGAAATTCACTGCTGACACTGAAACTTTATCCAGTGTGGCCAGCGTAACCCTGACCAAAGTGGATGCTTGGCCTGCAGAGGGCAAACCCTTGCCCTCCCTTGTCCCAGGGTGCCCAGAACCCGCACGCATGCCAGCTCTCCGTAGGCTTCTCTGTGTCACCATCTGGATTCAAAGTATTCACGAACTACAGACACCCATCTCTGCATGTCGCCGTAGGTGGAGGTACTCACGGGCAAATACAACCTGCCCTGCCGGCTCCCTTCCTCCGTCCTCCTCCTCTGCTCCTCCCTTCCTGGTTTTGTGCCTGGCAGATGGGCTCTTTCTGGAGGCCAGCCTGATGTCACTGCTCCCTGCACCCTCTCTGCACGGCCTGTCCTGCTGGCTCGCTTTTATTTTTATTTATTTATTTATTTATTTTTTGGCATTTATTTATATTGAGAGAGAGAGAGAGAGAGAGAGAGAGAGACAGAGCATGAGCAGGGGAAGGGCAGAGAGAGAGGGAGACACAGAATCCAAAGCAGGCTCCAGGCTCTGAGCTGTCAGCACAGAGCCTGACGTGGGGCCTGAACCCGTGAGCGAGATCATGACCTGAGCCGAAGTCGACGGACTGAGCCCCCCAGGCGCCCCTGGCTCGCTTTTAATGAGCCCTTCTTTCCATGTCTGTCTGAAGACCCTTATCATAGCATACCGTAACTTGTCTCTTTATTGGTGTTTTGAATCCCCTAAACTGGGAGCTCCTCCGGCAGGTGCGAGGCCTCACCTGTTTCTCTCTTCCCAGAGCCCAGCCCAACCTGTAAGTAAAGAAATATGGGTGGATAAAAGGGGAAGGGACAGTGAGGTAATGGACCTCCAAGCCAGAAAGGTAAACTTAATGATTGTTGTTTTCGGGAAGGGAATACGTACACTGTTTTGGTTTATATAGGTCTGAAGATTTAGGTAGCAGAAAGCACAGGTGCGGAGGGCAATGGAGGAGTCAGGTGAGACTCTACGGTCTGATTCCACAGAGACAGTCCTGATTCATGTTAGAGAGTGTAATTTGCATTTGATCGCCTTGAAATCTTAGTTTGTTGTTGTGGTGTCTTAATTAACGGATTATTTAATTGAATAACAACCAGGGAAATAGATCATAAGTGTGAGACCTTTCCTTGTGAGAAGCTCACAGCTCTTTTTTTCCGTGATGTGTCCTTTCTGGCACCAGTCCTCTTGGCCTGTGAAACCAGCCTGCCTCTCTTCACTGGACACATGCTTGAATATGACGGTTCTTTCATAAGGAGCTGGTTCCGCGGGAATTCACTAGTTATGCTTCTGTGTAGTCGATTTGAGATTTGGTTTGGAAATCATCCCCAAAGTAGAAAAACAAATTAGCATCACACACTCTCCCCCGCCTCCGCCACGGGCTCACACCTTGCCCTCACAGACTCATTAGCACGGTGTTTGGTGTTTTACCCCAGATCGCTCACTCTGATTCTTCCCCTCTGCTAGCACCTAAGCAAGGGGAGGGGAGTGAGACAGATCAGAAAGAAGAGACCGCCTGTGGCTTCCTTCAGCATCCGTGTGCGTTCGGTGGTTTCGGGGCCACGGCGGAAGTCCCCCGTAGCTTATTAGGATCTTATATAACTAAGGAAATGTTCGTCCTACTCCTCATTCAGTATTGCTTTGGAATACGGCATTCCTCGAGCACGTGACACTGTCCTAAAGTAACGAGTGGCGGCTCTGGGGATGAAATCTGAGCGGTCCACCTTCTCAGGCCTGTGCTTCACCTGCTGGCGTCTAGCGGGGGGGCCTCTCGAAGCATTGTGTTCTGTTGCATCAATATGTACTTAGACGCGCTAATCTGAATTAGAGAGCTGATTGTACATAATGACTCCTCGGGGATGCTATGTTAGAAAAAAAGAAAACAAAAACTTAAGTAGTTTACTGAATATGCATAGTCAGTAAAAAATTCTTCTAAAATTAGTGTTAATTGAATCCAAACCTTGATCGTTTTTGAACCTTTAATTTTTAATTCGATCCTTTAAAAAACTCTTGTGGCCTCTTAAAGATACATCCTACAACTAATAAAAGTTATGTTGTGATGATGGTATAAAGGCTGATTGTAAAAGACCCAATTTTGAGTTACTGTAGGGAAGTGAGTCACTCGTGTGGGTATATATGTGGATAGCCTGTGGGGTACATTTCTACGTGTACGCATACACGTGTGTGTTGAATATGTCATGTAGTTTGTCTTTATTCAGATGTGTGTGCACGTGTGGTATATTTATACGTGTACATACACACACGTATATGTGTTTTGTGTATTGTAGTTTGTCTTTATTCAGATGTGTGTGAGTGGTACACTCATACGTGTACACACACATGTGTTTTGTATATAGTGTAGTTTGTCTTTATTCAGATATCTCCTTCTCTCCCTGCCTCTGCAAATGGGGCACATTTTCTTCAGTTAAAAACAGAAATAGAAGCGATGGTCTTGACCCATTTTACACTTACTTATTTCAGGCTCTCACCACACACTTGTTCATGGGCACTGCAAGAAGAGGGACCCGCAGAGCTGGAGCCGAGAGGGCTGGCGGGTTGGACCGAGGGCTGGCAGAACTCTATAGGGGATCTTGCCATCCCTCAGCCCCACGTCTGGCTCCAGGATAATTCCGTTAGTGAAGTGATTGCACTTAAAACCCCAAATTAATTTGAACCGAATGTTACTGAAAGCGAAGTAGATTCAAGTGCCCCGCTCTTGCTTCTTCCACAGTTACTGTGAAGGGGGTCCACGGTCTGACCTAGCTCTGGGAGGGCGGGCCTGTATCCACGTGGCACCTGGCCACCGAGGTCTCCATGATCATCCTCATGCCCAGGTGCCACTCTCGATCCCCTTCGCGAGCTTCTCTTTTTGGAAGCGCACTCTGCTCCAGAGCAGTGACACAGTTACGTGTCGGTTACTGTCTGTCACCTCCAAGAATGCAGGCTCCCGAGGGCAGGGCCTCTGTCCTCCTCTTCCTTGTATTTCCAGGGCCTGGCCCCGTGTGCGGTCTAAACGAAGACTGCCGAGTGAATGAATGGGTCACCTGGCATTGCACCCTTCCTGAATGTGTCCTTTTAATTTGTCTTTTATCTCTACATTTTTAAAATGATGAACAGTGAAACTTGGGGGTAAATATAAAAACTTGGTTGTGGTTGGAATGAGCGGCACAGCGTGTTTATGCGATGGCAGAGCGAATCAGGACTTCAGGGTTCTGAGTTACACATTCACTCTCTGTTCCGGTATCCATGCCTCCCGATGAAGACGCAGAGGAAATCGATGCAGGAGAGACACGAGTCACGTCTCTGGAATACAGTCACACCTCGGAGATCTTGCCGTTCTGGCTCCAGGCTATTGCCATAGAGCGAGGATCGCAATAAAGCGGGTCAAATGAAATGTTTCTGTTTCCGGTGCTCATAAAAGTTAAGTTTACACTGTGGTCTCCTAAATGCACAATAGACTGATGTCTAAAAAACTTTATATATCTTAATTAAAAAATATTGCTGAAAAATGCTAACCATCATTTGAACTTTTAGCAAATCATAATCCTTTTGCTGGTCCTGGAGGGGCTTGCCTCGATGTAATGGCTGCCATCCAATCAGAGTGGTGGTTGCCGAAGGTTGGGGTGGCTGCGCGATTTCTTAAGAAAACGGTGACGTTTGCTCCATTGATGAACTCTTCCTTTCATGGATAATTTTTTCCAGCATGTGATGCCATGTGATAGCGTTTTGCCCATGGTAGAGCTTCTTCCAGAATTACAGTCATCCCCTCAACCGGGCCGCTGCTTTATCGACTAAGTTCATGGGATGTTCTAGATCCTTTGTTGTCGTTTCAACAGTCTTCACCAAGAGCCGATTCCGTTTCAAGAGGCTCGTCTCTGAGAAGCAACGCCTCATCCGTTCAAGTTGGATCCTGGCATGGGAGCCATTCAGTCCCTTCTTCAGGCTCCACTTCCGATTCCAGTTCTCTTGCCGTTTCCACCACAGCTGCAGGAACTTCCTGCACCGGAGTCTTGAACGCCTCAAAGTTCTCCACGAGGGTGGGAATACGCTTCTTCCAAACTCTTGGTCCTGTTGATATTTTGATCTCTTCCAATGAATCATGAATGTTTTTAATGGCATCTAGAAAGGTAAATCCTTTCCGGAGATTTTCGGTTTACGTTGCCCAGATCTATCAGAGGAATCACTACTTACAGCAGTGATGGCCTTATGAAATGTATTTCTTAAATTATAAAGCATGAAAGTCAGAATTACTCAGGGTGGGCTGCAAGATGGATGTCGTGTTAGCAGGCATGGAAACAACATTAATCTCATCATGCGTCTCCATCAGAGCTCTTGGGTGACCACATGCATTGTCCACGAACAGTACTATTTAGAAAGGGATCTTTTTTTTCCTGAGCAGTAGTCCTCAGCAGTGGGCTTAAAATATTCAGCAAACCATGCTGTAAACAGATGTATTGTCATCCAGGCTTTGTTGTTCCATTTATAGAGCACAGGCAGAGTAAATCTAGCATAGTTCTTCAGGGCTCTAGAATTTTCACAATGGCAAGTGAGCATTGGCTTCAACTTAAAATCTCTGGCTGCATTAGCCCTTCACAAGAGAGTCAGCCTGTCCTTTGCAGCTTGGAAGCCAGACATTGACTTCTCCTCTCCAGCTATGAAAGCCCTAGATAACGGCCGCCATTCCGCGTAGCCGCCTTCGTGAATTCCACGTCAGCCCCCGCTGCTTCACCTTGTGTTTTCCTGTTACGGAGACAGCTCTCCTTCAACTTCGCGCACCAACCTCCGCTGACTTTATGCTTTTCTTCTGCAGCTTCCTCGCCTTCCTCAGCGTTCAGGAACTGAAGAGTCAGGCCTTGCTCCAGATTAAGCTTTGGCTTAAGGGAATGTTGTGGCTGGTTCAGTCTTCTTCTGTCCACAATAAGGCTGTCTTGCTCTCTCATCAGGCATAGGTTCACTGGAGGAGCACTTTTAGTTTCCTTCGAGAACTCTCCTTTGCATTCACAACTTGGCTGCTTGGTGCAAGAGGCCTAGCTCTCGACCTGTCTCGGCTTTCTGTGCACCTTCCTCACTGAGCTTGGTCATTTCTAGCTTTTGATCTGAAGTGAGGGGTGTATGACTCTTCCTTTCACTTGGACACTTAGAGGCCATCGTAGGGTTATTAATTGGCCTAATTTCAATACTGTAGGGTCTCAGGGGCCAGGGAGGCCTGAGGAGAGGGAGAGAGATGGGGCAACGGCCAGTCAGTGGGGCAGTCAGGACACGCACAACAGTTATCAGTAAAGTTTGCCGTCCTACATGGATGACAATAGTAACATCAAAGGTCACTGACCACAGATCACTATAAAAATACAATAATGAAAAAGTTGGAAATATTGTGAGAATTACCAAAACGTGACATGAAGTGAGCAAATGGTGTTGGTGCCGATAGACACGCTGGACGCAGGGTTGCTGCAGACCTCGGGTTGGCAAAACCTCAGCCCCCATGAAGCGCAGTAGGGCAGAGTGGAATAAAACAAGCTCTGCTCTATTTTAATACCAAGACGTCTAGTGAGAGTCTAGAAAGACGCATTGAGAAATAAAAAATAGGTGGAGAGTAGATGGGTTTAACTTTTCTTAATAATTTAAAGTAGTAGATTTTGGTACCAAGTAAACAAGAGAAACCGAAGTAGTTCCTAGATTGGAGAGGCAGGAGCAAAGAGCTAGAGGGAGCTTGGAGGCGTTTTTCAGGTGGCACCAACAAAAGTGCCCTTGTTCCAGAATGCCTAGACGCCACAGCTGCTCCGTGTCTGGTCCTCGTGTGCTGGCACAGTCCAGAGTACCCACATGGTCTTGAAACCTTTGAGAAGATTGTTGGCTTGTTTTTAATACAAAGGTCAAAAACAAAATCTGGGGAAGGGGTGTGATGTAGGCTGTTATGTCACGTGAGTTTATGGGGGTGCTAACTTGTAACGAATTGTGTAAAGAATCAAAACTTCTCGGGGCTGGTGCATTGCATTTGTCAACTTTTCTTCATCTCGTCGGGAACTTCAGTTATCTCCTGCACGCTGAAAGCATCCACTAAAACCAGGAAAACCAGAAGCCTGGCTGAGCTGGAATTTTATCTCACCTAGAGAAGCAACCACCATTTCTGATCGAGTCTGTAAATACGTTTCACTTCCTTTTAAATAAAGTGTGAAAAGCCAAGAGCAGGTTTTGATGTACCACAAAGCAAAACAAAAAAACCTTTGAGGGCATAATGCATTTTCATTAAACTTCCCGCTGAACTATTTTGATTATGTAATCTCATCCTCCCATGAAAGTCTGAGAAGTGTGAATTCTGGGGTGAAGAAATAATTGCAGAAGGTGGTTAATGAGGCAGAACTCACAAATCTGCATTTATAGTTTTGTGGGCAAATAAATCATCAGTGGAGGATACAAATGTAAAGAAAAAAATCTTGATTGCGTTCAAGAAATGCAAGGTTGAACTTTTTACTAAAACAGAATTTCGCAGCCTCTCGGAGGGATGTTGTAAGTATTAAATAAGTACAATGTGCTCAGAATGGCAGCCCAGGGCACAGTGAGCATTAGCAGGTGTGTGCTCTTTATTTCTTACACGGACTTCAGTACAAAAGACTAAATCATATTTTAATCATGCTTAATCAACTACCGTAATTTACTGTGGTGAGCGTCCACTTTAAGTCCATCAGGAGTAGCTTTACAAGCAAGGAAGATCCTGAGCTGTTTTCCTTGGGGCTCTCGTGTGTGCCGTGCATACGACCCTGGGACGGGTGACCCGCACGACAGCCCCGGAGCCGAGAGATGCGAGAGCAAATGTGTAACTCTTAGTTTCATTTTGAAACACATTATTCCCATAAATCTGAAGATTTGGTTGACTTACTATTATTATTTTTAGCACACCCGGCTGTTGTGCGTGTGCTTAGAAGTTTTATGGAATTAAATGGATATTTATGACCGGCAAATCCTTCAAGCCACTGTCAGAATTACATACCTAGCCCGTCATCGATTTGAAATCCAGTTTTCATTCAACATTCCTGCAGTTTAAAACGTGACCTAAGTTTTTCAAGAGTGATTCCATGAGTGAGTGCCCTCTGGTGGCACGCAGAGGACATCAGGCCTAGAGGGATGACCCATGAGCCTTCAGATAGCTCTTCTGAGGAGGGGCCGCATTGTAACTGCTGCTTTTCTTTCTTTTTTATTTGTATTTATTTTGAGAGAGAGAGAGAGCACGCGTGAGTGAGCAAATGCAGGTGAGTGGGAGAGGCGGGGGGAGGGAGGGAGGGAGGGAGAGAGAGAGAGAGAGAGAGAGAATTTTAAGCAGGCTCTAGGCCCAGCACAGAGCCCCATGTGGGGCTCGAACTCACAAACCATGAGATCGTGACCTCAGCTGAAGGCAAGAGTCAGATGCTTAACTGACCGAGCCACGCAGACGCCGTGTAACTGGTTCTTTTCCGAGTGGGTTTTGGGAAGGCCCGTGGTGGCCGATTTATGCCCATCTGTGTTGGGTGCTTGGCCGTTAAGTCCTGGCCCGGGAGTCGACTGGTAACAGCTAAGCTTGCAGGGAGTCGTCTTCAGCAGCATAGGTTACGATGAATTTCTGGGTGAGAGGACTTTCAGGTGAACTCATTGTGAGGTTTTTAAGGTTCTCTGAGGGGGATGCATCTCTTAATTTGCCTTTTGGAGAGGGGACCATGTCACTTGCTGGATTGCTGGTCTTTGGGTGACTCACTGGTACCGCTCGAGACCAGCCTAGCCGGTGGATTGGAAGTTGGTGGGCACTCCTTGGCCATTTTAATCCTCCCTACAAGGCAGCCCCGCCTTTCCCACCTGGGTCCTTTGGCCAGACTGGGTTCCTCTTTGGGCGCTGGGGGTCAGGCAGACCAGGAATAGCATCCCACCTCCACCTCTGAAAAGCTGTGGGACCCTGGGACCTCTTTTGTGAGTTTCTTTAGCTGTGAAGTAGGGCTGCGGCTGCTTTGAACCTACTGTCAGGAGATAGCTGTGACGCGGAAACGAGTTTCTACGTGAGAAAGTCTTAAACTTCGTGCAGGTTTCTATCATATAACATGTTCCTTTCTTTCTTTTCCCCCAGAGCAAGCTCCTTCCCTCCCTTTTAATGTAAAAGATAATTTAAAAGATAAACTTGTAATCTTGGGATAATTGTGGACTCAGCTAAGTTGCGGAGGTGGTACAGAGCTTGCGGGTTCCCCTTATCTAGGTTCTCCTGCAAGCCTCACTTTGACACTCTTGAGTTTTCCCGATAACTTTTCATATATGATCCCTGTGAACTTTGATCACATTTGGCTGGAAGTGCCAATTTCGCACGTGGCCGAGCTGACACGTTTGCCGGAGCCTCTGAGTTCCACTGTAGGTGTGGCATTTGTTTCCAGATCATCCTTGTGATTTTACTTTGGCTCGTGTCCGTGGCCGCCGGACACTAGAGTAGTCTTTGATTTTCCAGGGTCTTAACGCCTAAATAGTTTCGCAGTTTAACGAGCTGGGCACCCGCAGGGAAGAAGAGGCAGGCAGTTGGCGTCGGGATGTCACCGAGGCACTTGACACCCTCCCCGCGTCTCACACAGTCACAGTTTACGTCCGGGCGGAAGCATGCCCATTTCCCAGAAAACTCCCAAATTCCAAAAACATTTCTTATATTTAGAAATACAAAAAGAACTGACTAGACTTCCTAATCAAAAGCCTACCAGCTAGTTTGGATACATACATCGCCTATATTTAGCGTAAGAAAACTAGTAGCCGCTCGTGTTTAAGAAAATGATTTCACAGATACATCTCATTCAGTTTCTTAACTACCCTGAGTGATAGGCAGGGAGGGCTTTGTCACTCCCTTTTCGTGAAACTGGATAAAGTCAGGGAGGCCAGGGCGGGACCTATGGAGGCCACGTAGCAAGAGAGAGAACCGAGTGCGTTCGAGCCATTCTGCACACGACGGCACCCCTCCCGCCCAGGCCCTCCCCCAGCACTCCTGCAGTAACGTGGCTTTGGAAATACTTTCCCTCCTCTTTTGTGTTGGCTAAATTCTATCCCGGTGATCATCTTTGTGTTTCTAGCGCACACGTTACTTTTTCTGATGCCTAATTGACAATTTTCATATTTTGTTTCAACCAGATCCTTCCTGGGTATTATCAGATCAGCATTATTAGGCTCCATTTAACAGGCTGTCTCCGCCCAGTGTCTTCACGGGAAGTCCCGGTCTGTGCGGACAGCGAGGATCCGTGGGCCCTGGTGTACCTGCAGCCCTGCCGCCCTGGGGTGGCCTCCTCTTTGTGGCCTTGGGGCTGCTTATCGTTGTGGAGGTAACCTTGGCGTTTGAGACACGGGACACTCGGGACGTTTTTGCTTTTATAAGAGCCACTGAGGTATTTGAGCAGCAAGATGATGTAGTTTAGGCAGCGGTCAGTGGACTAGGTTCTTGAAAAGCCAGCAATACATCTTAATTAGACATTTAGATCTAATCAGAAAACAGAAATGAGTCTCTTAGGAAAAAATTTGGGGGGAGTAGATGCTTTGATATAATTTTAATTTGTTTCTGTGGTAATAAAATCGAATTTTGTTGTCATTTGTTGGTTTTTGCTTAGGTGTCCATTTCTGATAGCACCTCATTTAACCTTTCTGACACCATGAGTGTGGAGGAACCCAGGTACTGGTGGCTGCAGTGGCAGTCACTCCCGGGCAGTTAGTCTCACTGACCACTGCGGTGACTTTGGTGGGTAGTTTTTCTTTGGTGGTGGTGGTTTAATCAGTAACCTAGACCGAACTACAAAGGCAAAGTCAAGTGGAAGAATGAAGATACATTTTAATCTTTTCAAGTTCTAAGAGTCCCATTGAAGAACCATCTTTGAGTGGGTGTACTGCTTCCTTATAGCAGCTCCAGATGCTACCTGGGCGAAATCTTTGCTGTTGTTTTGGTTGTCCTCTTGAGCTTGGCACCTTTTAGGGAGTCATAGAACAGATGGGGCCGTCCAGCTGGACAGAGAGGTTGGGTAAACATGGATCTGAGGTCGTCCCTGCTATGTTTGCAGCATTCCAAGTGATGTTTTAGCTTTATGGGCACGTCGTGGGGGAGTGGCATGGCACCGCAGGCCACGTCCGTCAGGGGGAGTGCCGTGGGATGGACCCCAAGAAGGTTAGGCTGGGGGCTGCAGGGCTTCCCCCGGCTGACGGACTTGGCTGTGGGTCACCTGAGATGCTTACCCACCTTCCTTCCCTTTGAGAGGTGGGTCTGTAACCTGGGTCGCCAGGCTGAGAAGGGGACGTTTTGTGTTCACTCGTGGTTTTCTGACATTGACTAGAAAGAAGAGTGTGACTTTGGTTATATAATTTACAATAGTGACCAAAATCATCAAACCTGCTCCCCACAAACGATCCATCATCCAAATATTTATTCATGTTATAAGTTTCTTTCAGCCATAGGGCACTTCTTTCCTTGTCTTTCTCTGTTCTCTTTTCTTTCCCCGCCAGATAGATTTACACTGAAAAAATCAGATGGGCTCCCGTATTTGCATATCGAAAATTAAGATCCGTGCCCAGAGGCGCCTGTGGCAGGCTCAGTGAAGGAAGTAGGAAACTGGGGCACTTGTCGATTTGAAGGCTGGGTGTGACATACGAACGAGCCCATCTTTTTAATACCCATCCATCTGTCCCGGGCTGAAACAGCCATTCGGAGTAGGTTTTGTAGCTTAAGTTCAATTTTCAGAACCACCCGTTCGCGGGGAGTGCGAAGTTGCCGGGAAGTTTGTTTCAGAGATGATGGCACCCTCTATTTCTGTGAGCCCAATAAAAATAGCATGGAATAAAATTTAATTATGCTATACTGAATATTTCATGTGGAATTAAGGGGCAAGAGTTGCCTTTACAAAGCATTAAGTTTGGAAAGAATAAAGGCTTTGCAGGTTCTTAGGAAGATACCATAATTAAAAGATTTGCTCAAATGTATTTTTCCCTTTTTGAGGAGTTTAAAGAAATCCCTCCCTCCCGTCCTAGACTGATTACCTCTCAGACATTGGCTCCGCTTGGCAGTAAATGCAGGGAAGCCGCTGTTGCTCTGCTGATTTGGCGGCTTCTTTCTGTTAAAAGTGAAATAGGTTTTTAATCTTCTGATTTAGATGTTTAATAGAAAGTAAATGTTTGACTTGCTTTGGTTTCTGCTGAACCTGTATTTAAATCCACACAAACAGTTTGAATAAAGTGAAAACATCACTGGACTAGCTATTTTAAACGTTTCAGGATGGAAGAATGCTAAATGGGGTTCCCTTTTAAAAATAGAAATGGCTGCTTGCATTTACATAATTACTGCTAACTAGCACAACATTTTAAATGGTGACAAACTCCGGGTAGAAAAAGTATCTGTTTAAAAAAGCCTGGTAAAAGGAAGCTGGAATGCTTTGCGAGCAGCTGCTTCAGACGGAGGGCCTTTGCAAAGCCAGGAAAACGAAACCTTTCAATAGGGAGGGTGATGTCATGGGAGGAGGCGGGCAGCTCAGGCGGCCGCGTCTGGACGCTCGTCAGCTGTCCCTTAGGCAGAACTTACAGACCTTGCATTCGGAAGCAGGGCTGTAAGTATTCGTCTCTAAGTCCGCTTTCCAGTTTTGGAGAAGGTCCAGTGTTCTCTGTCCTCTGTTTAAAGGTGTCTGGTGAGGTCGAAGTTCAATGTTGGTGAAAAGAGAGGGGAAGGATATTTGTGAGAATAAAGACCAGTGATGCCTCATAGGAGGTGGGCGGTACGTCAAGCCAGAAGCTCAGGCGTGTCCTTGATTCTGCCCTTTTTCCCCTGCCAAACGTGGGATCCACCTGTAAGTTCTTTCTCCTTCTGTGGTGGACCCTGCCTCTGTCTCCGCAGGTACCTCTAGTGTCCGGGCTGCCCTTGTTGTCTTTGTCTGGACCTCCATCACCTCTTCCTGTTAGCACGCCTGTTGCCAGTCTTGCTGCGTGTGCAGGGGCCAAGGTGATGCTTTAAAAAGATAACCACGATGAGCTCACTAGCTTAGAACCCTGAGGTGACCCTGCCCACTCGGAGTGCCCCCACGGAGTACCCATGTGATCTGGTCCCTACTGTGGTCAGTCCCTGCCATTTGCTCTTCCTTCTGGACACGCCGACCCTTCGCATAGTGGGACCCACTAGGCATGCTCGAGCAGTTTCCTCTACGTGAAGCGCTGTCCCCTCCTACCCCACGTTCCTGTGCAGGCTTCTTCATGGCACTCAGGTCTCCCCTCAAACGTCATCTCAGGGAGGCCCTTCCCAGACAGCCAGCCCCCAGTAGCATGGTCCTCTGTCACTGCGTCACCTGGTTATTTATTTTTTATAGCATCTATTACCGTCTGAAATTTTCTCTCGTCTTCCTTTCCCTTTTCCTGCTCTCCTCCCCGCCCTGCTGGAATGTGAGCTCTTTCAGGGCAGGGACCTTGTCCGTCTCCTCAGCTGTATTCTCAGCAGCTACAAGTGCCTGTAAGTGTACAGATGGTCACTGATTGCAGGAGAGGAGCCCTGGAGAGCCTCCTGTCCAAGGAGATGGCCGCACTGGTGTCACTGGGCACCTTGAAAGGCAGCCCTAATGTCCTTGTTGTCCCCAGAGCTGTTCAGGAAACACCTCTCTAAACCGTGCGTTTTGGCATCAAAAGTTGACATTTGGGGATTCAGAGAATGGCTGTACTTGAACAGAATCAGCCCGTGTCCCAAGACAGTCAGGGGCCTCACTCTCATGGCTCTCTGCGTGAGATGGAAAGTCAGTGTCCCCAGTGTCCTTGGTTCAGCGGGAGCTCAGCAGCAGTGGTTTGCCTCCTTGCGGGGACAGGGGCACAGCGCTGCTGGACTTCGCTGGAGACTGAATTTGAAACCCCCCTCCCCCGCCCCAACCTGCTTGAGAGCCAGACCTCATTTTCTGTGATGGCTCCTGTGGCGTCTTTCTTATGAGCCCTTTCTATGTTCAACATTCTTCCTAGGGTTAGGGGACAGATCTCCTAAGGCACCGGTGTTTGCAGAAGTCTAGACTTTGGCGAGTAGCTTTTAGCTTCCTTGGTTTTCCTCTTGGCTACACCGCAGAGTTTTAAGAGGCACATGTAAGGATACCTGGGAAGTTGATGAGGGATGTTCGGAAGTAGTTCATTGAACCTTGCATGTTCAGCTTTCTTAGAGAAGAAAAGAATCTCATTTCCAACTCACAGCATCCCAAATATGATCTGCCACCGAAACCATCCATGAGAGTATTTCCTTCGGCCTCAGATACGCCAGCTGGGGGCTGGGTCGGGGACCTCGGGAGGCGTGTCCGCTCGGCAGACGCTCCCCTGCGCGACTTCCATTCTTGCTGTTCCCTTTACCGGGACATTATTACAGTGTTGGGTCGTCGTAGCACAAACACTCACTTCTCAGCGATTTTACCCTGAAACATTCCTTCTTAGAACTGAGACCAAGGGACAGGGCCCTTGAGCCGGAGCATTGGCATTGCTTCTGATGGAGCAGCAGCTCATTAGACTGGAATTAAGTGTATCCCCCTTCTTGTGTGTGACGGGAGCCGAGTGCCACCCACGGCAAGGTACCTTGACCGCCTGGTCCCCCACTTGCCTGACTAGAGACCAGGCTCAAGCTGGAGGGAAGAAACAGGATGAGGGCAGGCAGAGTCCACAGAGGGCCTGGCCTGTTCAAGATGGACGTGTGTGAAATGGAGGTGGCAAGACAGGGCTGGAAAACAGGTTCGGACCTGCTTACGGAGGGTCCTTCGTGTAAGACGTGGGCAACCACGGGAGGTGGTTTCCCCACGCTGCCCAGCTGGCGGACTGCTGTGTGTGGGAGAACGTGCCAGTCATTGGTTTCCCAGGTTCTGGAAACTCCGAAAGCCTGTCTTTACTGGGAGCCATTTTCCTCTAGAACAGACCCTGTGAGAGGCCACCTCGTACCCCTGAATTGTATCACTTTTCCGATTGGGTCCTTTCGGTCGATTGCTTTTAAAGTCAAGGTGCCGGCCTAGTCAGCTGAGTATTTTAAACATACTCCCATCCATCTCTGGCTGCTAGTGGCCAATAATCCTGGTGAGTATTTGAAGAGCAGTGACTTTCCCATTTTCTAGTGGATTTCTAGAAATCAGTGTGCACAGCCACACGACAGTGTTTCTGACACACTCTCCACGTAGATGGTAGGCAGTGTTTCTGACACACACTCCGCGTAGACGGTAGGCAGTGTTTCTGACACACACTCCGCGTAGACGGTAGGCAGTGTTTCTGACACACACTCCGCGTAGACGGTAGGCAGTGTTTCTGACACACACTCCGCGTAGACGGTAGGCAGTGTTTCTGACACACACTCCGCGTAGACGGTAGGCAGTGTTTCTGACACACACTCCGCGTAGACGGTAGGCAGTGTTTCTGACACACACTCTACGTAGACGGTAGGCAGTGTTTCTGACACACACTCTATGTAGACGGTAGTCATTATTTAATTGTTCGAAAATGAATCAGGGCGCCCTGGCCCAGCCTGGACGAGTGAGGCTGCCCCTCCAGAAGGGCGTCCTGGCTGCACTTACTGGCACAGCATGTCAGCAAGGGACAGGCGCCCACTTACTATTGTTCACATCTCCTTGCCCAGCCTTAAAAAAGCCAGAATGATTTCCTGCCCACAAACTGCTTGGTTTTCTTTTTCTGGTCTTTCTTTTCGTGGCCAAGATGTTTGCAGTAACTTTCCTCTGCACTGGGGACCATCGCTGGTGGTATCTGAAGGGCCCCACAAACCCACAGCTGTTGCCCTGGGCAGGCTGAGGTACAGTGGTTCACCCACCGAAGCACCGTTTTACGTGCCTTGTCCAATAGCGTTGGACTCGTGAAATGTTTCCAGTTGGTTGAGAAACTGAAATACTTGTTAAATTTCCTTGTGTCCTGACCTCGAGAAAACTAATTAGTATGTATACTTTAGAAGCTTCCTATTATGCCCATTCCTCAGGTTGTAGTGATGGCAGGAGAGGCTCTCCATTCTGTCCTTAGCAGACAAGTTAAACCTCGTAGATGGGGAGAGGAGGCTGGAGTTGGGGGCGGTCCCCCCTGGGTGGCACCGGGCTTGTGAGCCGGCCCCTCGGGATGGCACACATGGTCTCCAGGGAGGAGTGTGGGAAGGACACTGGAAAGGGATTTTCCCGACTCTCGTCTCGGGTGGAATCTCCTTTTTTGCTTCAGCCGACCTGGTTCCCAGAGGGGTTTCGAACCCTCTTGTCACATACAGACAGGCACCTGGTCGACACGGATCCCCTGCTTTGTTTTGTTTGAACTGTTATCTTTATGACGGAGAAGCGGTTGATCTGGACCGAGCACCAAGGGTCTCCTGCCTCCCATCCCCTTCCTGTGCCTGGGTGCCCACGTGGGCCTGTAGGGCCAGCCGGGTGGGCCCATAGGGCCCGTGAGGTCATCGGCACCATGGGCGCTTCTCCAGGGTTGGGGAGGGTTTGCTGTCACCACGGAAGGGCGCCCAGCCTGCTTATCCATCTCCGATGCACCCCAGACGATAAATAATAATCACAGCAGTGTGATGGCTGAGAGGCAGACTCCAGCCAGTATGTGCTGGGTTCTAGTGTTTTCCTGATGGATGGAGCCTATTCTGGGAAGCAGCTTATTGTCTCACGTGAACAGGCTTTCGAAAATAAATGACTGCTTTCTTAATATTTTGAATCATTTTCTTCAGCACATGTTTTGTAGCTGTGGTTTGAAAGCTTGCCAAATATATGCCTTCACACAACTCCCTGTAGGGCTGGATATACAACCAGACCAAACAGTGTGATTTAAGGTTGAACATAATTGGGAACTCAGCAATCACTTGCCTCGCATTTGATAGAATGGCAGCAGAGTGCTCTGGAGTTATTTCTCCGTTAAAAAATTATATGTATAACACACACACACAAACGCACACTCATATATAGTTTCACGGGCTCCTAATAAAGAAGTCGTGTCTGAAACCACTGACCGGAAACAGTCGTGTGAAAGTTATTACGTGACTTTTGTGATGGAGGCAGTAACAAGCTTCTCACAGATCATAGCGGTCGATCCCACAGATGTGCCCGAGGACCTTCGTCAAACGACATAAAGTTACAGGATGGAGAAAACTCAGATGGTGGCAGAAATACATTTTAATCGCAGGCCCCTGTCAAGACCTTCGTCAGGTGATCTGTTCCTTGTTCCTGTGTACTTCAGTAATGGCGCCATAAACTTGGTGAGCTTGGCACTGCCTCCCTGTTAAACCAGGGCTTTGGGCTTTACGTCACAGGCCCTGTTGCGCGTTTGGTGCTGTCGGGCTGTCAGTGTCCTGTAACGGAGACCTTTCCATGTGCCTCTTGTGCGGTGGGGAAAAATGCTCTTTCCAGCCCCACTTCCTGGAGCTCTTTCAAGGACAGAATTGAGAGCTCTTTGAAAAGTCACAGGTGGACCCCCGAGTTTACTTACCGGGCCGAGAGAGAGCGTACTGGCAGCCGGCAGCTGTGACTCTCGGGATGACGAGGGCGGAGGTGCACGGAAGCGCTGCTCCCCTCCCCGGCTCTCTGGCCCCTTCGGGCTCGCCGCCAGCCCTGGCGCCGCACAGGAGGAGGTGTGTGGGGAGGGGAGCTGTGTCCGTCACAGCCACCGTGGTGCCCTGATGATGGCGTGCTGTTGCCGCGCAGTGACCCGGCAAGAGGGTATGAGGTAAAAATGTTGCCCTCTCAACTTGTGCAGTTAAAGGGAATTTCTTACAGGTCCACCCCCCCCCCCCCCCCCCCCCCCCCGCCACACACAGTTCGGACACTTTCTAATCATTGAAAAGCACCTATCTTCTGGAGTTTCAGACAGTCAAGTTAACCTAACTCCAGAATTGAACCTTTATTTGCAAACAACATGAGTATGAAAAATCCACCCATAAGAATATGTGGATTCCACAAGACAGAAGATACAGAGTCAACTGTGTTTCTGTATATGAGCAAAAGGTGACATTAAAAAATTAGCATCATTGGCAGTAGCTTCAGAAACACCCAGTACACGAAACCAAGAGTACGTGTACACCTTCTGCCCTGAAGGCCGGCACGCACCGCTGAGGGAAGCGAGAGACGCCCTGAGCGGATGGCGGCTGTACTGTGGCTCGAAGGACTCAGTGCTGTTCAGCTGTCTGCCTGTCTTCCCTAAGTTGAAGCAGGCGTTCAGCGCCATCCTAGTCAGAATGTAGACAAGCTGACGGTCAAGTTTACGTAGAAATGCAGAGGACCTAGAATAAGCCAAATCAGTTTTGAAAAAGAATAGAACTAGAAGCTTTCATTGCCTGCTCTTCTCGAAAGTCAGAAAAGCTTCTTATAAAGCTACAAGAGTCAGTCGGGGGGGTATTGCAGAGGGATAGACACACAGAGCAGTGGGGCAGAAGAGAGAGGCCGGAAATAGACCCGCGTGTCCAGGGGCAGTTGATTTTGGACAAGGGCGCAAGGCCTTAGAAGACCATCTTCTAAACAAATGGCAGTCGGAGCCACTTGGACATCTATGTCAGCAACATGAACCTGGGCCTGTACCTGGTCCCATGTGCAAAAATTAACTCAAAATGGATCACAGATCTAAGTTTAGAGTCTAACACTTTCATAAAACTTCTAGAAGAAAACACAGGAAAAAGTTTTTGTGACCTTGGCAGTAAGCAGAGGTTTCTTAGATACTAGATTAAAAATGGATTTCGTACTTCATCAGAATTTTACAAGTTCCGTTCTTCCGGGGTGCCTGGGAGGCTCAGTCAGTTGAGCGTCCGACTTTGGCTCAGGTCATGATCTTGTGGCTCATGAGTTCGAGCCCTGCTTCGGGGTCTGTGCTGACAGCTCAGAGCCTGGAGCCTGCCTCAGATTCTGTCTCCATCTGTCTTTGCCCCTTCCCCGTTCATGTATAAATATAACAAATATAAATAAACATTAAAAATATTTAAAAAAAACCCAGAAGTGCTGTTCTTCCAAAGATACTGGTAAGAGAATGAGACTTCAGGCCACAGACGGGGAGGAAGCGTATGTCTAATGAAGAACTTGCATCCAGAATGTATGAAGAACACTTAAATTCAGTAACGTGAGTCCTTAAAATGGCCAACCTAAGAACGGGCAAGAGATTTGAGGAGACATGTTAAGATACACAGAGGGCAGCTGAGCACGTGAAATACATTTGGGGTCACAGTCATCAGGGAAATGAAGGTAAAAGCCACAGTGAGATACTAGTCAACACCTATTAGAATGTCTTCCGAACAACAAAATCCTTGGTAATTCCAGCCCTCCTACCTTGCTGGTGGGAGTGCAGAATGGTGCAGCCATTTTGGAAAGAAATTTCGTAGTTTTCTATAAATCTGCACTTAAGAATCTTAAATCTGTACTTCCAGTCTGACCCAGCAGTGTCACTTGGAGCCATGTACCTAAGAGAATGAGAGGCTGTGTCCATACAAAACCTTGTGTGTGAGCAGTGGCTTTATTCATGACACCCCAAAGCAGGAAACCCAGTGTCGCTGCATGGTCGCAGTCCTCTGTGAGCTCAGTGGAACACTACTCAGTGGTGGAAAGAGGCAAACTGATATAGTGCGGATGAATCCCACTTGTCTGATGCTTAGTGAAAAGAAAGCAGACTCAGACGGCTGTATACCACCTGATTCCATTTATAGGACATTCTGGAAGAGGTACAAGTACATGGAGAGAGAACAGCTCAGTGGTCGCTGGGGTTGGAGGTGGAGGTGAGTCGAATACGGACGGGCACAAGGGAACTTTACTGTGTCTTGGGTGATGTGGTCGTGGTCGCACAACCGTACGTGTTTGTCAAAACATACAGACCCGGACGCTCCGAAGGGGTCCTTCACAAGAGGCGGTCTGTGAGTGGCCAGTTGCCATGTGGAGGGGTGCTCAGCATTGCCCTCAGAAAGGAGGCACAGATTCAAACCATCGGGTGCCCTGTCCTCCATTGCCGGTGGGTGCGTGACGCGGCACAGCCTCTTTGGACACCTGTGTGGCATTTTGTATGAAGTTGGACATCTGTGTTATGATCCGGCAGCTCCGCCCTTAAGTATTTTTACCATAGAGAGATGAAAATACAGTCGTCCTCCCTTACTCGAGATTTGCTTTCCATGGTTTCAGTTACTGGGAACAGATGACCCTCGTCATCTGTTGCTACATCAGAGGGTCAGTGGTAGCCTCACGCTTTGTCACCTGCCCGTGTCATTCATCTCCTTCATCTCCCATCATCTCAGGAAGAAGGGTGAGTACAGTGAGAGGGAGACCGCAGTCACCTAACTTTAATTACAGTGTATTGTTATAATTGTTCTATTTTATTAGTTACTGTTGTTAATCTCTTACTGTGCCTGATGTACAAACTTTATCACAGGTATGTATGTATGCGAAAAACCATAGTATATACAGGGTTCAGTGCTCTCCATGGTTTCAGGCATCCACTGAATGAATCTCCCATGGATAAGGGAAGGGTTCACAAAAGGACTTGTACAAGAATGTTTATATAAAGCCCCAAACTGGAAGGAGCCCCAACACCCATCTTCTGAAAAATGGATGAACCAAACGTTATCACAGTGGAGTTCCCCTGAGCGGTGAAAGAGTGAAGTGCTCATAACAAACCATATGGTCGAATTTCGGGAACCAAAGAAGTGCGTGCTTTATGGCACCAATCTGTGGTGACGGACAGTGGTTCTTGAGTGCACAGCATGGGGGAAGTGACTGGCAAGAAAGCAAGAAACGTTGTAGGGTGATGGAAGTATACTAACTTCCAATTTAGGGGTGATCGTGTGGGCGTATGCTATCATGAAGATCGTTAAACGGATTCAGATCCGTACATTTTATTGTATGTTAATTATACCTTAATAAAATGATCTTAACTCCATTTTATAGACATGTCATTGATTCCTTTTTTTTAAAACCATTTATTCCGTTTGGTCATCATTGCATGCATTTTGCGTAGCCCGGGTTTCTGTGTGGTACGTGTTGTTGACATGATGCAGTATGCCGCTGGCGGGGGGAGAGGCTCAGCTTCTGATTGCAGGGTTCGACAGGCTCAGAGCTTCAGGGTGTCAAAGAGACAGGTAAGTGACCCCGTGTGTTTTGGCTCTGTGTCCTGTAGGATCTGCTTTTATTTGCCAGCTCACCATTTATAGGACCTCAGTGTTGTGGAGAACTTGAAGACTTCCCACATGCCTTCCTCATAAGGGGAAGCCCCTTCTAGAAGCTGATGTGGTTGGAATCCCAGCCCTGTGGACTGAGCTGGATTGGGTGGACCTAGGGGTTGGAAACGAGTTCCAGCTTGCTTCAAACACGGGGGCGCTTGCTTCGGTCATGCTTTCCTCGCTGCACTCTCCGCGGGCAGGGTTGTCCGTGGGCACGGTTTCTGGCATCACCAGTCTGTTGTTGATTCCTGGACGACCTGCGGTTCGGGCTCTTCGGAGTCCAGAGTATCGGGACAGCCCCTCTGTATCGTTCTCGCTCTCTGCTCATAAGTGTGCTGTTGCTCACATTTTGTATAAAGTCTCTCTCAAACCTTTCCTGCAGCTCTTTCTGCGTTTCCCTCCCGCCTCTCCTCAACCCCAGAAGTGGGGCACCCCCACCCCATCCCAGTCAATAGAAACTTCTCATGTTGGGATTCCCGGAGCGTGCTTATTACTGAGTCCTGCGGCCGGCCTTCTGCTCTCATCCTTGCCGGATCAGCATTCATTGGTGTGGACTTTTTCTTCTTGGGAAAGGAGTCTTTCTCTCCCTTGGCTGTGGACACATTTCTCTCCTGCCTCTCTGCCCGGCCCTTGCTGTCCTCCTGGCCATCCTTGGAGATTTCAGTGCCACAGATTTGTGTCCTTGGCCCTCTTTTCCTCTGTAAGAGGGCTCTGGCCTGTGTTGTGTTCTGCTGGCTTAAATGTCCACATGTTCCACACCCATGGCAGGCACCACGTCGGGGTCTTCAGGCCCTGCCCCTCTCTTGAGTTTCCCGTCACACACTGAACACTTCGGACAAACTCACTGCATCCCAAGCCAGACCTGTCATTTCCCCCGCAACTGATCCTTTGTTTCAGGGTGTCCCCTGAGATCGCTGGCTCAGGCTCACGGCTCTGGCGTCCTCCTGGATGCCCGTTGGTGCTCCCCGGAGTCGGAATGGTGATCCACAGGTTCTGCCTGTCTTCTTCGTCTTTCCCAACCGACTGCTGCCCGAGGGTGGGCCCTCATGACCCTCACGACCCCCCGGACTGTTCCTGCATCTCCCTGCCTTGGTCTCCCTTTCCCTACAACCCACTTGTGCCTTCATCCATCTGAAGGCAGTCACTGCTACTCTGCAGGATAAAGCCCCAGCCCCTTAGGATGATGCCCCTCCTGCACCTGGGTAGTAGGAAGACCCGTAAGTTAAATCTTCCCGCCTCTCTGTATTGTCCCCGTGCCCCGGCAGAATGATTGTTCCCCGTTCTGGGTTTGTGTGGCATTTCGCATGTTTCGTTATTAATAATTTGTGAATGTGTCTGTCTCTGCACACTGGGGATTATAGCTGGATCTGTCACGTGTGTGTCGTGGTGCCAGGCAGACTTCCCACCCCTGCCTTGCACCCCTGCTCCCACACTCTCCCTGCTCCTCCAGATGCCCCAGGGGAGGCAGAGCTGAATGTCGACGCTCTGGCCACAGGCGCCTGTTGCCTGCTCGGGAGCGTGAGCGGAAATGGCCCACAGTTTCTTCAGACAAGCCAGGAGGGACCACTCTGTGATCTGGAAGCTGTCCAGTGTTGGTGCCAAGAAGAGGGATTTCCTCTTTCCTGTCCTGTCCAAGTGGCTCTGGTGATCCGATTCTCGCAGGGCTCTCCTGTTCCCGGGGAGAGTGGGAGGAAGGGCGAGGAGAAGCCCACAGCCTAGGGTCTTTCTACAGGAGATGGAGGTGCTGGGCACCTAGTGGCGGACTGTGTCTGCTGTGCGTGTTACGTGCGTTGTGTCTGGGCTGCTGATGCTGATTGTAGATGGCAAAAAGGCTGAGGTCAGGGCTGATCCTTCCTCCTCACTCGCGCCAGGGCTGTGGGTGGGCGGCGATCCCTCTGCTGACCTTAAATAAAGTGGCATATGGACCCAGAGCAGAGGCTTTATTCTGGACCGGTTCTACCCCACTGACACAGAAAACAAGGGTGGCGGCAGGTGCCGCAGGCGGGGCGGGAGGCATGCCAGGGACAGCGGCCATGGGGACGGCAGAGTTGGGCATCTTGAATTGATGCCTTTAATAATTACTGTTTAAGCAACAGAAGGCAAAGTGAGATTGTTTCAAAGGCAAATCACAGCAGCATGAGTTTGGGAAGTTGGCTCAGAAATCCGTGCATCCCATCGCTGCTCTGTGGCTGTGATTTAAATGTATTTTTTATTTAATTTTCCCTCCCCCTCACTTTTGAGTGCAGCAGTCATTTCCCCAAAGGGAGTGAAAGAGGAAGGTGCTGTATGAAATACTCTCCTGCGGTTACTATTTGCCCGGGGCCAGTGCAAGTTTCTTCGGCAAATCAAATACTCCTTTTAGCGAAGTTTAAAGCCTCGAGCTGCTGCGGGCATTTGAGGGGCCATCGTGACCCACCTGGGAGGCGGTTGCTGTGCCGTCTGTGCCCGTGACACACCCTGGCCGTTCTCCAGCAGGGTCCCTCGGGTCTGGAGAAGAAATGGAGATCCATGTTCAAGATAGACTTCAGTTTCGGGCCTTAATATTTAAATATTTGTGATTCGTCTGTTCTAATTGCTTTTCAGTTTGTTTGCTTTTTAAAAATCCGGTGTGTGGTTTCCACTGTGTCCTTGAGTTGGGGAGTTTGAGTTGTCCTGGAGCTCAAGTGGCATCGCCAACCGTCACCGTTTGCTGAGTCGCCAGACATCTGGGCTCTGGGACGGGTAAAGGGACATGGTCCCCGGCCTGTAGGGACTCTTGCTGTCAGGGAACACGACAGGCCGGCCGGCGGTCTCGGCGCCCCCTCATACCTTCCCAAATCCCCGTGTTTCTGGGAGGGGCTCAGATTTCAAGGACAGGAGTCTGTCTCGGCAGCTTAGTGCAGAGCTTGTCCCGAGCAAGGCGAGCTGCAGAAGGGAACTGAGGGGTCCTGGGTTCCTTCCAAACAGCCACTCCGGGACCCTCACGCCGGGGCACCTCCCAGGGCTCGCGCCGCCTGCCGTACAGTGAGCTCGCGTGGTCCCTGCGTTTGACGGTCCCTTCCTGGTGAGACACTGAAAGGTCTGTGAATCCAGCAGCAGGTACCAGGCCAGCCCAACAGGGGGGCGCGGGTGGCCACCCCAGGGGTCAGAGCCATCCTCGGGCAGAGGGAGCTGGGAGTGTCCTCATCCACCCTGGGGCTGTCCTCGGGCACGCCAGAGATTGTGGTCCTGGGGACCGGCTGAGCTGGCCAGCCCCTCTGATCAGATCCCGTCACCCTTCCGGTGAAGTCTGGAGAGCACCCATGACCTCCAGCTCTCAGCGGTCTGGCTCACGACTCTCCCGCACCCGATGCCCGTGTACTTACTGTTCCTTCTCCCTGGAACCCCAGACGGTTGTCACCACGTTTCTCTCCTCAGCTGTGCTCAGATGCACCCTTCACGTGACTTCCGTCCCCACCCTCTCTGACCAGCAGCACCCCCACCCCCTGCCTGCTGCTGCCAGCTGTGTATCCTCCGTCTCCCCTGGGGCAGGAAGAAGGGGCTTTTGCTGTCGCCATCACTGTGGCCCATGGGCCCTCCGGGCCTGGCGCAGAGTGGGCGCCCGTGCCTGCTGACGAGGCCCCGCCGCCCCGGTGGCATGCAGGCCGATGGCCAGGCCTCCGTCTCGCACTCCCAGCCAGAACTTCTACCCACAGCTTGTCTGTTTCCTGGCACAGGAGATGCTGTTCACTGCTCACTGCAGATGCTAAGCTAGAATATTCAAGAAGCATATTTAAAGTAAAAGTTTAGTGTGCTTTTCCCAAGAAAAGGTTTTTGTGTCAGCAGTTTGGCAACCGGCTCACCTCCCGATTCTCTTCCATAAATCCAGGCCCCTCGGGACAGCGGCCCTGCCCTCCTGCTCCAGGTTCACACAGGGTTCAGAGTTGTGAACCCTAGTCCTTGGTCATTTTATTTTCTTGGGGTGGAGAATCGGAAGGCGGACATAAAATTAAAAAAAAAAAAACAACAAACGCTTTGATTCAGCGTTGGCCAAAATCCTATTTATGAGGCCCTGGGGGTCCGGTATCGTGAGACCAAACTGCACAGCTAGCTGGGGCCTGTGTGCCAGGGTGTCCCTTGCTTCGCCCTTCCCGCACTGCTCAGCGCGACAGTCTTCGCCCGGCCCCCGAGTGTGCAGCTTTTCACAGGAGTCGTTATTGACAGGTAAGTGTGCGATAGTAATTTAGCCGGATTCCGGCATTTTCAGAACCGCACGTGCGCATTGAGAAATCATTGCTGAAACTGCTCAGTCAATTTGAATTTAATCAAAAGGTGCGGAATCAAAGAATAACGTGGCAAAGAACCGCGATAACCACAAGCACCCTGGTCACCTTGGACCCTGATCCTCTCCCCGTTGTTTTCAGTGAGGCAGGTGGGATGAAGCACGCCCACTTGCCACAGTCTTTCTTACTCTTTAGGAAAACAAAGACTCTTGCCTTAGGAGAAAACTCAATTTATTTGTCTGCTTTGGTCATCTGAAATGTTAGATGCAGACTGGAGAATTCTTGGGACTTCTTCTTTTTTTTTTTTTTTAAATTATAATAGTTTATTTTCAAATTGGCTTACATATAACACCCAGTGTTCATCCCAACACGTGCCCTCTTTAATATCCGTCACCCCCTCTCCCCCCTCCCTCACCTCCCTCACCCCCCTCACCCCCCTCACCCTCAGATTGTTCTTAGTCTTTGAGAGTCTCTTATGTTTTATCTCCCTCCCTCCCTGTGTCTTTTTTTCCTTTCCCCTCTAGCCCTCCCCCTGGTTTTTGCTTAGTCTCACAAAGTCCACCTATTCGTGGAAACATATGGTATCTGTCTTTTTCTGACTGACTTATTTCACTTAACATAATACCCTCCAGTTCCATCCATGTTGCTACACATGGCCTGATTTCATTTTTTCTCATTGCCACGTAGTGTTCCATTGTATACATGTGCCACGGGACTTCTAATAATTTACAGGAAAGGGCACACAAAGTAAAGTCACCTAATATTCTGTATTTGGATAGAGTATTTCTGAATTAATTCAAAATACACCTGAAAGGTCAGTTTTGCCTCCTGTTCTGGCTGCATTTGGAAAAAACCCTAGAGTTGTTCTTTCTAAGCAAAATCATAGTTTCATTCTGGGGCACACCCCAAAAATGACACACAAGGAAATGCACCTGGCCCCTTGGGGTCCGTTGGGAACAGACATCATCGGGAAATTTGTAGCCGGAAAAGGCCCGTCTCCGTGCTGCTGGGTCTCGCGGCCTCTCCGGCAGGGTGTCTTTTCAGGTGAATGGGGGTGTCTTATCAGTGACCACACTCTGAAGTCAGCCCCAGAACAGACCCGGGGGCCGGTTAACATGTCTAAGGGGTCAGGCTCTACCTGGTAGTGACGTCCATGTGTGGGAGAGGGAGAGAGCCCCGGGTGTTGGGAGGCGGCGGGTGGGGGGGCTCCAGTCTAGAAAGCTGGTGAGGCCGGGGTGATCTCAGAGTATGACCAGGTACACTTAATCCGTGTGCACAAAGAGACTTGTGAAAACCGCACCTCAGCAAACTTTCCAGGTCCTGGTTTTCAGCTCAGCTCTTGAGAGACTGGCACTAACCTAGCACCTTTCTCGTGCAGGCAGCCGAGACCAACCCCCGACCCACGGCCTCTCTCAGCGCGCCGTGGTGGGCTGCACAGTGGTCCCATTGTGGCTTTGGGTCTTGGTGGGCTGCACAGTGGTCCCATTGTGGCTTTGGGTCTTAACTGCGCATTGATGATGTCGTGGGGTCCAGCCACAGGCCCTTGCTGCGGACCTGCTCCGTGTTACCTGTTGGAGGACCCAGACGGCTGCATAGTGACCGAAGGGGTCACTTTGTTTATCGTCCTTATGTGGGGTTGTAAGTAAGTTCACAACCCAGATGCCATGGCTTTCCGTAGGTGACCTCTGGGTAGGGAGGAAGAGCTGCAATCTCAAAACTCCAGTACGGCGGCCTCTCCCCGCTGGCTCCCCTCCAGCCTCTGCGCAGCTCATCACCTGGGGGCCCCGAACCTGTGTGTGTCTCTTTTGAGCCAGGCCAGAGCATCACTCCGCAGCGTTAACCCTCTGTACAGAAATCTTTCTGCAACATCAGGGGTTTGCAAGAAAGAAAAAGCAACCTTTTTTCCCCCAATGCTGGTCTTGTATTTTTGAAGGGAAAATGCTAACATGACTCGATGTGTGCTTGAGCTGTCGAGAACAGCTCTCTGCATGGCCTGTGTGCCTCCGACATGTCACGATTTGGGAAGGTCATCACGTCCTCACAGCCCGTCTTGCACCTTCTGTGCTTACAGAGCACAGCAAACAGGGTCAGGAACCCCTGCTGGATGTTGAATGAGGAGACACTCAGAAGAGGGAGGCGGGTTCTCCTGTCACCTACCAGGTCTCCGTGTGGGAAACAGGGGTTGCCGAATCCGAGGTGCCGTAGGCCTCTGGGCCACCGGCCTTTCCAGCGCTGGCTTCCGGCAGCTCGGAACCTTCTGTCGGGAGCCCTTTGTAATTGCCCAACGGTGAGGAAATTGAAGTGGCGGGCGAGGCAGGGACCTGAAGGGAGCTGTGTGTCCCCATCGCTGTCCTCCAGATGTCATGCTAAATTGCTGTACGTCTGCTAATGAGGAGACAAGGCGTTGCCTTCCGTTTGGAGCAGCTGCATTAATTACCTCCTCTCAGACATCCCCTGTGCCTACCACTCCTGGCCAGCTTCCTGTGCTTTAAATTAATAGACCAAATTAGAGGGAGTTGGGGAGGGCGTCCCTGGAGGCCAGATGCCCTCTGCTCCTTGGATGTGGATGATGACTTCTGCTCAGGACCAGGACCTGCGGGCCGGCTCCTCGAGGCAGTCCTAGGAGGGAGTCGAGGAGCCCAGGAGGCCGCTTTGTAGGAAAGTGGCCCATTTGAGCTGGAGAGACCACTGCCTGTTGTCATGTCCTTTGACTTTTCATGCCAGTCGTCCTGCCCTTTGGCAACTGTCCATCCAGAGAATGAGACATTAGTAACAAGTCTAGAAGCCAGAGAACAAAGCCCCTCTGCACGGGGTCTTTGCGAGTGTGCTGTTCTCTCCGGATAACACAGGGACGGCAAGGCCCCTCTTTTTGCCGTGCCCCCCGCCTCCAGCGGCCGGGAGAGGCAGCGGGGTCCGTGGTCCTGAGCTGCTAAAAGCAGTCAGTTTCCCTGAGTGTTTTCGTCTGGAAAGTGGGAACAGTGGCCCTGCCTTTTGGGTCTGTCATGACCATAAATTCACAGCCTCATTATTTCTCTCTGCTTCCTCGTTTGAGGTCTGCATGCTCCCTGCCCTGAGCCGGGCATCGGGCTCGTTCCTGGCACACACCGGGAGCCAGGTACCTACTCATCGAGCGAATGAGTGTAACAACGATTTGCACAATGATAGCTAAGGACACCCCACCCTCTGTCTTCCTCAATCCCTGCCCCCCACTGCTGATGGCCCAGATTTCAGAATGCCCTGGTTGGTGGGGGGCTGTACTGTGCCAGGCCTGGAGAGCTGAGCGGTATGAGCCTGGCTTAAGGAAGTGTAAGGAAGGTTTTGCCTCCTTCAGCTCAACAGCTCGGCTCTCGATCCCAGATTAGCAGGTTTCGTAGGAGGCACCCTGGGAGTCTTGCACTCTTGAGTTCATTGTGTTGGCTAGCCATAGCCCTGAAGGTCAAGTCCTTTCTGAATGGCTGCCTCAGGATGCTTAGCAGGCCAGCGGGGTAACAGCAGTGGTGTCCCCCGTTTGTTTCTGAATGAGATGTGATTCCCAAGAAGTCACCAAGTGTGAAAATGTGTGTTGTCTTGCTAATGGGACACTAATGAAATATTAAAGTGTGTCTCTCTTCCTGTCTGTCTCCTGGGGGCTATTCTGGCCTCTTCTTGACTTTAGTTATCTTTACATAAAGAGCCCCAGGGAATTAACATTTCTTAGTACTTTTCAAAATAACCTTGGTATTTCTGCTGCCATAGGAGAGAAGTTCATAATGTACGTTCAGTGGCTGACCGGCTGGGCTGAGGCGCTCTTTCTCTGTGTGGTGGGAGGAAGGGCGGGAGGGGGGAAGATATTCCTGGGGAGGGTTCTTTTGGTGGTTCTACCAGCGGCTTGTCCTCCCCAGGCTGACACCTTCTTTCAACTCATATGCCCCACCTCTGCCTCCTTTTCTTTCTTTTTAAGTTTATTTATTTTGAGAGAGTGGGGGAGGGGCAGAGCCAGGGTAGTGGGGTGGGGGAGAGAGAATGGGGTTCTGCTTGGGAGTGCAGCGTGGGACTCCAGCTCACGAACGGTGGGATCATGACCTGAGCCGAGATCAAGAGTCTCATAACTGGCCGAGCCACCCAGGTGCCCCCTGCCTCCTTTTCAACAGAAGACTTGACCCCAGCTCATGGGGGACGCGCTGTTGTGGCTGCTCTGGACTGAATCAGGCCCACGACCAGTCATCACCCATGTGTCACAGAATCCTCCAACTACCCAGCTGGGCAGCCGGGGAGGTGTTTCTGTTCCCACCGTGCAGGGGAGGAAGCTTGGGCTCAGTGAGGTTGTGTGGCCTGTCCGCGGCACAGCCCTGGTAAATCACAGAGGCAGGATCTGAACTCGGCCCACGTGCCGTGAGTGCCAATGCCTGGGCTCAGAGCCGCCGTGCCGTGCTGCCTTCCCCAGCACCTCCTGTCCCCAGCCACAGACCTGACCTCCCCGGGTTGCCCTCAGTGCTGTGACCTTGAGTGAGTCACTTTCAGGGGCCCTCTGTAAAAGGACCCAGGTGCAGTCCTTCCTCTCCTGAGGACGAAGGTCACTGACGAAGGGTCGGATTTCAGGGCCTAGCTCCTCCCATTGTGCTCCAGATCTGTGCCTTCATCTGTGCCGGGGCTGCCCTTGCTTGGCCCCTCCCCTCGGCCTGGATGCCACCCCGCGTGGCTGTGAGGCCCCCTTTCACACCCGTGCTCCTGTGACTGCCACACGCCTGACACTGGCTCTGTCGGGCTGTTCGGTGCTCTGCTGAGGAGCCTGCGGAGTCCTACTTCTGTGGTTCCCCATCCCGCCGACTGCATTGGGGTGCCCCCACCCCCAGAAGAGCGCTGTCCTAGCAAGGGAGCCATTGTGCCTGACCCCCCAAGAGCTCTTGGCCAGGCCCTGATCCCTGCCTTGTGTACCTTGCTTCCCTCCCTCCCCCAACCCCAGCTTCTGAGACTCCGATGGGCTTCTTCCTGGAGGCTTCTACCAATTAAACTGGGCTTTTTGCATTGAATTTTGCACTCTTCTCTTCCTGAGCGTTGCTTCATGGCCGAGCATCTCTGTGCTGGGCCAGGCTGTGCCCTCAGTGCCCGGGCTGGCCCAGGAGAGAGGTGGTGGGGAGAGGACCAGGGGGGCTCCCAAAGGAGCTGGTGTGGGTCTGGGCTCCGAAGGGGGAGCGGGGTGTTAGAGAGGGATGAGGGCCCCCCTAGTGAGAGAGGCAGCGCGGACATGGGCACGGGAGCAGGCAAGGGTGGAGGCAGAGGCACATGGATAGTCCCTTTTGTCCGGAGCACGGGGCTTGTCAGCGTCCTGAGAGGGGGGCGGACAGGCTGTATGAGGGCGAGGGTCTCTGCTCACATGGTCTCCTACTGCTTTTGGGGTGCTAAGCATATCATAACTGATAATTTCCGAGGGGTTCAGAACCGCCTCCTCCAGTTGAAAATAGTCGCACAAAGGCAGGGCCCACGTCTGACCTTCTCACCGTGTCTCTCTGGTGTCAGGACAGCGCCTGATACACATGTAGGAGCTGTACAAAAGCTCAGGAGCAAATGGGCATGCGCGTGAGTGAGGGCGGAGTCACACACACAGCTACGTGACACCCCAGCTAGTGGCCGCCCGTGGCCATTGTGGCCTCTGACCAGTGGGCAAGCCGTCTGGGCACCGCCCACCCCTTCTCAGGTTCTGGTCCCACACAGGCCCGTGGCGGGCGCTGGCACACGTGCACGGTTGGGGCACAGACCTTTCCCGCTTTGGAGATGCAGCCAGCTTCGACCCAGCTCGAAGAGTTGGGGCTTTTAGCTCATCGGGTCTGAGGAATCAGGGAGCCCGCGGTGTCAGCGGCCACAAAGTCTGGGGCACGGTTCCGCCTTCTCTCCCCTCCCCAGGAGCACATCCTTGTCTCCATCTCACCAGCTTTTTATCTTAATTTATGAGCCTGCTGTAGCACCAATGAAGACATACTGTACCGCCTGAAAAAAACACAGCGGAATTCTAATTCCGTGCGATGCAGAAGCATGCCTTTGGCTGGCCCCGCTTCAGAAATAAGAGAAGCAGGAGACACGGCCTTGCTCCCGCGTCCGGGGCTTGTCGGGGCTCCATCCTGACGGCCTCTCATTGGCCCGGGGCTTAATTAAGCCTTCTGATTCCGTTTTCAATTCATTATTTTTTGAAAAGAGAAAAGCTGCTTTAATGGAAGCTTTTAAAATCCCAGAGCTTTGGATTTCTCTACTTTGTCAAAGTGGATTCATTTAAGTAGTTTCGTAAAAAAAAAAAAAAAAAAAGCATATATTTATGAAGATTTCAAAAATTAGATGTTTTACTCCTTTCACTCCAGGAACCTAAAAACCAAACTTGGAAAATAATTTTTGCAGTGGGGCACGTGCGTTCACTCAGCCAAGAGGTACGGCAATTTTATAAGATCTCTGAATTCCTGCATCTCATAATTCGGCCTGTCCTGTCGTCTTGGGGACTTGGCCTTGAAATTCTTCCCCGCCCGCCTCCTGATTGGGGCTGTGGTTTGAGAAGTTTCACAGGAAGATGAAGAAGAGCAACCCAATGGGAAGAGTTTTGGTAGGGCCGAGTGAACCTCACTTTCCTAGATGGGAGAGACCAGTGCAGCTTGCCAGGAAAGGGAGGGGTCGAAAAAGTGGTTTAAAAGGCTCGTTGGAAGAAGGCTGCTGGCCTCTGGCTCCAGCTCCAGCGGCCATGGCCACTCGGCATGGTCGGAACCACGGGTTTGAGAAGGAAGATGGGGTCAGTGATGTTCATGGTTGCTAAGAAAGGGAGCAGACAGCCCTTCTGCTGACCAAGCCTGGGGTCTGGTGGCTCCAGTGACTCCTCCCAGGCCCTCTGCCCTACAACCAAGGGTCTGCTCTCACCGTCAGGCCCGCTCCCAGACCCCGGCACTGGACTGGTCCCCGGTCTGTGCATTCCGAGTCTTCGGGTGTGGGTCCCTCACACTGGACGTGGGCAGCGGAGCCCCAGAGTCTCCAGGGCACGCCCTGTGAACACCTTCCTTCCCCAGGTCCGGATGCTCTGGAGAGGTCAGGCCAGGGCACGCAGTGTCACTGTTCTTCCTCCACACTTCTCCCCGCCCCAGGGGGGAATCCTCCTGGCTGGACCACGTCCGGTTCCCCCAGCTGTCAGCACAGAGCCCGGGCCTTCCCCAGGCCTCACAGAGTAGAAAGCCCATCCATTTTCCAAGCAAGGCCGCTAAGAGAGATGGCCAAATTGAGTTAGGAGTGCCAGGAACGCAGATCCCCGAGCAGCGCCGAGTTCCTGTAAGGCCCGCCCTGCCCCTGAATTACAGCTGCTCCCGAGCGTCTGCAGGGAAGCTGGGCAGCGCTCCCCCGCCTCGCACGACGGCTTGATTTACAGGCCCGCATGTTGGCTGCACCCTTCGCATCAATTCTCTCTCCTTCTTTAAACTTTTAAGCCTCTGCCTTATGAATGAGGCCACTGGTTTTCTGGGTTCCCGGTGCTTTTATGAGGCTTTTTCCTTTCTTCTTTCCTAGTTTCTCCATAAACCTGTTCTGAACAGGTCTCGCGCTATGCGAGACCATGGTAGGCTCCCCAGGGGTGCAGAGATGAGGTCGGGAGGTTGCATTCTCGGGGGGGATGGGAAGAAGCCCGGTGGGCAGATAAAGTTCTCCACTTGGTGCAGCCGCCGGGCAGCTGTGTGACGGAACCTCCCTCTACGCCCGCCCTGTGGGAGGTGCTGGGGCCGCCGTGGGGACCCTGAGCTCACCTCGGGGGGAAGGGAGAGGTGTGTCGAGAGGTAGGAGGGCAGAGTCACAGGCTACTCCCGGAGCCCACAGCAGAGATGGTGTGGTTCTGGCGGGTGGATCAGGGAAGTTTCTCTGAGCGAGTGACATTTGAGATGACACCCGGGGGGACAGGTTAGCCAGCTGAAGGGGGCTGGGAGAGGGAAGACTGTTTGAGGCAGGGGCAGCTGCCCCGTGAAGATGTGTCCAAGGAGCACGGCGCGCGTCCAGCAACTGCAGCAAGGCCGGGAGTGTGCGGCTTGGGGAGGAGGGGCGAGGCCGGCCCAGGGTGGGGCGGGAGCTGTCCGCCGCTGCCAGGTGGTGCTGAGCCGGGTCAGCTGTGGTGGAGCGCTTACACCACACGCCTAGGAAAGCTCCGGAGGGCCCAGGAGAGGGGCGGCCAACGAGAATTCTCGGCGGGGAAGGCCAGGCAGGACGCGTGGAGAGCTGTTTAGAGGCCACGAACTTGCTGTGATTAGGTGACCGTTGGGCTGAAGTGGGGCAGGAGGGCTGGAGTGACAGGTCCAGAGGTGGTTAAGGAAAGGAATCTGTAGGAGCTGGTCATTGATCGGAAACAGAGGATAAGGCCAGAGAGGAGTCGGGGGTGGCTCCAGGGCTTCTGTGCTGGCCAGCTGGGCCAGAGGAGACCAGATCGGGCCTCGAAGGGTCCAGGGCAGGACAGAAGACTGCAGCCGGCCCCCAGGAGACCCCATGAATGGTGGGATCTAAGAGCGTGAAACTCTTAGAGAACGCGGGTTTGGGAGTCATCAGCGGCTGAGGCCCTGGAGACGGACGGAAACCCCCAAGGGAGAAATGGAGCGAGAGGGAGGACAGCCTTGCAGAGCCCCAGAAGGCACAGCACTGACAGGAAGTTCCGAGCCTGGGCCGCGAAGCAGGATCAGGGAGGTTCGTCCAGGGGGACATGTGCGCACCTGTGTGGTGTCAACAATGGCGGTGCCTCGCGGGGGGAGACCGGGGCCGCCGGGGAGGACAGTCCAAGGCACCGGACTAGTCTGCCTGGGACCTGGGCTAGGCGGGGCCCCGCATGCCCGAGGCCTTGGGCCTTGCTCTCCTGGCTCTAAGTTTCCTGCTGTGGCTCCCAGTGCCGAAGGCCTTCCCGGCTTCTGTTTGCTAAGTTGGGTAATTATTCTCAGCAGCCCTGACGCCGAAGAGCAAAAACACGTTACATCCCAGAAGGAGAAAGCTTTCACCCAATCCCGAGCTGCTCCTGGAGAGTACTGAGGAAGAATAATATTTTTTTAATCTAAAAGAACTTTACATTTATGCCCGACTGAAGCTCAGACCACATTTGTCCTGGGAGCCAATGGGAAGGCCGGGCTTGGGTAATCTATGCAAAGGCCCCTCAGCTGCCCTGCATCCATCATCCCAAGTGACAGAATTTACATCATTAATCATTGGCGGTAATAGAAAAGTCATTGGAATAGAATGTTGTCACAGGATAAATGTCTCCCAATTGCATATAAATGTCTGGGCTTTACTGTACTGTTTGTGCTCGAGAAATACTGTGGCTTCACAACGGTGTTTTTCTGGCATCGGGAAACCGTCAGCACTACCCGGTCCTGCCCTGCAGCCTCTCCCGGGGAGGCGCAGGGGCATCGCTCGCACTCCTGTGCCCACACCAGGGCTGGATGGAGGGCGGGGACCGGGCTCTTGGGTGCCCTTTGGTGGACGAGGGCAGGAAGGGGTGAGTCAGACAGGCTGAGGTTCAGGGACCCCCACCATGTTGCCCCAGGCGGTGGCCCTGAGCCGCAGGGATCTGTACCCTCCTCCTCCGTGGCCTCAGACTGCTCGCTGCAGAGGAGACAAGGCCGAGACCGTGGCCCAGCCTCGCCTCAGAGCTGTGGCGGCTCCAGAGGACCGCAGGCCGCAGGGAGGCCAGGTGAGACCCAGCGAGCCGGAAGCCAACGAGCGAAACGTTTCAGGCCGCTTCACCATCTTAGAAATGAAGTCTACAGGATTTTCTGGCCGGCGTCTTTCTGTTCCGTGACCTGAAAACACTCCGTTTTTGGAAAGTGCAGATCTGCTGACACCTTTTTCTGGAGGTTTGTTGTGTTTCTCTCTGTGGCGAGCTGCCCTGCCTCGGACGGACCAGATGCTGCTGGAAGAGGCGCTCGGCTCGGGGAGCCAGGCGCTCTGTGCTGGGGGGTTTGGAGGGGTTGTTTCTGTCTGAGCCTCAAGCTCTCCACCCGCTCGGTGGCCCCGGAGCCTGGCGGGGCCCAGCAGGAGGAGTGGGCACCGGAAGCGGGACAGGCAGGCTGGAGGCCGTGCCTTCCGGGGACTGGTTTGCAGGAGCCTGTGAAGGACGCGTCACATGACCGACGAGCTGTGTGAAAGCAGAGCCAGGTGTCTGAGCTGATAAGCCGGGGCAGGGTTTTGTAGAGTGTGTTCGGTGGGAGAGGAAGCAGCTCCCTCTTCTCAGTAGGAATTTCATAAATCAGGGCCCATCGGATGTGGAAGGGATCTGAGGCCGTCTAACCAGGTGGGGGCCCCGACGGTGGCTGTCCCAGACTGGTCGTATTTTAAAAACTTATAATTCGACCAAGTGAGGCTATTAAAAGCCAATCACCAGCGACTAGATCTTCACTTCGTAGAAGGAAGAATATTTCAACACCACTCATAGAAGGATGTGATTTCAAGATAAAGAATATTTCTTCAAATGGAATAAATTTGCCTTTAGGAAGAATTTGTTCCACTGTACTTGTTTTTGTTTTTTTCTTTCTCTCCTCTCTCTCTCTCATTTTTTTAAAGGCTGACAAAAATCGGTTCCTGGTCCCCAATTCCCTCACTTCCGACAAGGAAGGCCCCACAGCCCCCGAGGTCTGGGTGTCGTCCCAGCAGTCTGGTTTCATAACAAATCCCCACAGATTGGGCAGAATCATCTCTCGTTATCACCTCTGCTGGTTCTGCAGGCTAGCCGGGCATCGCCAGGTGGTTCTCGTTTGGGGTCTCGTGCATAGCGCCATTGCGGCCAGAGGGCAGCCAGCCTCCTCACCCTGGGTCTGGGAAGATGCAAACTGCTAGGCACACCAGCGGGGGCTCCTTGGGCTCCCCTCCCCAGCCGTGGTCACCATGGCAACTTCTAGACAGCCAGTCTGCACGTGGGTGCCGGAGGTGCGTGTCCTGGGAGAACTAGGTGGACTGTGGAAGCACACAGTGTCCCTTCCAAGAGCCATTATTCAAGGAGAGGGGACTTACACTCTCGATGGGAGGGATCCTAGGGGTGTGCAGGAAAGCAGTGCATGGCTCCCAAGCTCCCTGGAAAGCTGGGTTTTAATTTGGAGCACTGGGATCGTGGGAGACCCTTCCCCTTTGTAACGTGTTTCGGGAACGTGTCAGGTGGCGGGTAAAGCATGTGGCTCTCTGGTGATGGGTGGCGAGCTCTGCCTGCTGGTCCCTGCTTGTGCTTCCCTGGAGTAATAAATTCCATAGGTAAGGTAGATTCCATCAAATAAGTATCAATTAAGCTCTTTTATGATCATAACCAAGATGATGAATTGAAGTCAGTCTAGAGAAATAGCCGGTAAAGGAGACTTCGGGGATCAGGCGTGAACTCCCAGAATCCCAAGTGCTCACTCACTCTAAGAAGGCACCCGCTGTGTGCAAAGCACTGGGCTGGTATGTGGGGGTCCAGTGGTGTGCCCAGGCGGGGCAAGTACAGACCTGTGCTCCCCAGTGTCCGTGGTCAGACTGGGAATGTCCCCGTGTCACCCCATCAGGACCAGAGTGCAGGAGGGGCTCTGCTCGGTGCGGCTAGTGGGTGCTCTGGAGTTTCCCCTATTTCAGGAGGTTTCGTGTAAGCGTCCTGAGAAGGCGAGGAGGAATAACAGGTCGTCCCCACCAGCCACATCCCCTCCCCGCCCCGTGGGATGGCCCATGGCCCAGTGCCCAGCATGGTGCTGGGCGCCCTTACTGGTTCTGTCACAAGGCCCGGACTTTTCGAGGTCGAGGGTGTGGAATGGGGCAGGGGCCCGGGAGGTGTCTCGTGTGCAAGAAGAAGCAACTCCCCTGTTGCTGTCCGTAGTGATGAGCGGGCCTGCTGGGGTGTGTTTAGGGTCCGCTGAGGCCGGAAGAAGAGTGGGAGGATATGCCAGTCATTAGCTTCCCGGTGACCGGAAACCAGGTGCTTCCCCTTGGGTTTGGCCCAGCGTCCTGCCCCAATGGTGATCCAGGCTTCCCTGCTGCCAGCTACCTTCTCTCCTCCTCCAGCCGCCCAGCTTCTGTGGAAAGCCTCCCTGAGCGTCCCTCACCTCCGCCCCACTGGCCGGGTCTGCCCCACGTGCCTTCCTCCTTGTGTGGCAGACGCCCTGCGGACTTTGATGCTTTGAAATATCTGAGGGAGACTTACGGTTCCCGCAGGGTGACAAGCCCCATCCCTATGGGGCCTCCAGAGCTGGCCCCTTCTCTGTATTTCCTGTGGTTCTTTGGGAAAATAGCGCAGGGAGACTTGCATTTCTGCCCTACCCACAGCCCCTCTGAGAACAGTTCTTCTGGGGGGGGGGAGGGGCCTGCTACAGCTTCACGCATCTGAGGGTCCTCAGGAGCCGGCCAGACACCCATCAGGGGTTCTGCCGCGGGTGCCCATTCATGGATAGTGATGGAGCCCCTGTCATGTGCCAGGCACTCTTCTCTGTCCTCGGGACAGAGCAGCGGATAGCCACTCTTCTCTTCCCCACGGGACTGCCCAGAAAGTTCTGTTCCTTCTCTGCGTTGGCCAGATCTGCTGGGTTTTGGTGGGTAATTGTTTTATACCACAGCTGCAGCCAAAAGAAGGAGGAAAAAGAGTTCCCTAAGGTATAGAATTCATCAGAAACAGGGACTCCCTCCTCGGCCATCAGACAGACTGGCCCTCAGCCTGTCAAAGTGAAGGGGCGACCTAGGTGCATTCACTAATCAGGAAACAGAAGCCCACCTATAATCGATAACAGTACTTCGGACACAGGCTAAGTCAGGCCTGGCCACACAGGCCCAAATCCGTGCATCTGAGCAATGCCGATTTATCACGTGGCAGTGCCCGTTCTGGGGGTTGGGTGTGACCAGTGGGCCCAGAGGGAGCTTTGCTTCCAGCTGGGGAGAGGGGCAGGAAGCACACAGCATGTGTGAAAAAGCCATCTGCTGGGGAGGGGGGTGGGTCTGGGAGAGCTAAGTGACACTTAGCTGCAGAGCCTGGAGTCGGGGCCTGCCCCCCTCCAGAGCTGGGACACGGGACTTCTTGGTGGTCACCCGCCCGCCAGCCACCCAGGCCCTCTGAAGTGTGGGGAGGTAGCTGGGGGCCGCCTCTCCCGGACCTGGCTTCTCCCCCCTTCAGCGCCTGGGCGTCGAGTCTGTTTTTCTGGTGTGGGTGCCTGTGAGCAGGGGGTATATATTTAGGCTCTTCTGTACTTTCCGTGGTAACAGGCGCTTTATTCCTGGTGAAGAATGAGGAAAATAGGTCGGCTGTATTTACTAAGAAGCGCGTTCCAGCTTCTTTTCCGAGGCTATTTATAAACTTTAAAAAATGTGAGCTAAGTTTTTACATCTTATTGGAAGCCAGAGTGCCTATGAATACCCTTTCTATTACTATACCGGGGAGTCTAGCCCTTCGGAGCTGAAACGATTTGAGGAGGGCAGATAGAAATCTTGCAAATAGTGATTTTGATGAACTCTGGCAGCTGGATTCGCCCCTGAGTCCAACTTCTCTGGGAGTTTTCTTCACGTAACACAGTCTAGTCTTGGGTGCGGTGGGGGTACCGCACGACACTGCAGATGTCATACCCAGGCCGTGCTGGGCCCTTGGTGGCTGCGGGTAGAAGGGAAGGTGGGGTCCTGGGGCCTGGGGACTTGGGGAAGCCATTTTGGAACCCGCTTCTTGCGTTCCTTCATGGAATGAGGCCACGGGGCTGCTCCAAGGCAGGTCCTGGTGACTCAGCCCATGGCTCCCTTTCTCCCTCATCCCTCACCTCCAATGCCTTGCCCGGTGTGTCCTGCGGTCACACGGTCACTCACATGTGCCTCTGTGCAGAGAACATGTAGCTTCTTTCTAAGTGGCCTGAGCTGGCTTGTGAGACAGGAGGGTAGAGTCCAGGATTTGGGGTTCACTCTGCTGAGTTTCGTCCAATGGCTTGCTGCAGCCCCTTGTGTTACTCTCTCTGCCTGGCTGCGCTGGGTCCATGTTCAGTCTTTCTGAGTGTCTCTCAGAGGCTCCCTCTGTACCCCGGGGAATGGGGACTCGGTAGTAGCTGAGGGCGAGGGTCCCTTCTGCAGAGAGATGCACTGTTGAGCCCCAGGAGCACTGGACTTTGGGGGAGGAATCCTTATAGGTTTTAATCTCCTTCAAAGAGGCCCTTCCATCCTGACCATCAGAGGCCTCAGCTTTTCCGCATCCTCTCAACAAGGCATTAAGCTGCCTTTGACCGATCTGTCCCGTCGGGGATGGTGTGTGGGGGAAGGGGCGGGCTGTGAGCGCTGCTCCCCTCATCAGCCGAACAGCCGTGGGGACCTTCCTTCCCCTCTGTGCCCCCGCCTCCAACAGATGTCTTGTTGACAATAAAAGTCATAAGAATATAATCGCGATGACACTTGCCACTGGCTGATCACTCACTCACTCGGTGCCAGGCCGTGGTCTGTACTTCTAGAGTCAGTCAGTCGCTTTAGTACAGCCCCCGGCGTGATCGGCGCCCACGATTACTCATTATTATCCATCCGCCTGCTCTGTGTTGGGCCAAGTCTCCCCCCGGAGCAGAAGTTCCCAAACTTTCTTGGTTCTTGGCCCCCCAAGTGCCTCAGTGTGTGCTTGGGTCGCAAGAAATACCTCCCAGTTCTGCTTATTAAGTAGTTAGATCCAAAAACCTTAATAAATATTTGTGTCCTTAACAACTTAATAGCCGCTTGAAAATATAATACTCATAATTTTTTTATTTCATTCTTAAATAACCAAATTACTTACTAATGGGATATGTGTCCCCATCGGGCGCTGGATAACTTTTCAATCCTCGAGTTGGGCTGAGTGCCACTTCTATATGGATTTTGCAAAGGCACTTGCCTTTTTTTTTTTTTTTTTTAAATTAAGTTCATGTTAGTTAACATATAGGTAGTATTGGTTTCAGGGGCAGAACCCAGTGATTCATCACTTACATATAACACCCAGTGCTCATCCCAACAAGTGCCCTCCTTAATGCCCATCACCCATTTAGCCCAAACTCCATCCACCTCCCCTCCAGCAACCCTTAGTTTGTTCTCTGTATTTAAGAGTCTCATGGTTTGCCTTCCTCTCTGTTTTTATCTTATTTTTCCTTCTCTTTCCCTATGTTCATCTGTTGTGGTTCTTAAAATCCACATATTAGTGAAATCATATGATATTTGTCTTCCTCTGACTGACTTATTTCGCTGAGCATAATACACTCTGGTTCCATCCGCATTGTTGCAAATGGCAAGATTTCATTCTTCTTGATCGCCAAGTAGCATTCCGTTGTGTGTATTCACCACATCTTCTTTATCCGTTCATCTGTCGACGGACATTTGGGCTTTTTCCAAAAAAATTTGGCTATTGTCGATAGCGCGGCTATAAACATTGTCGTGCATGTTCCCATTCCAATCATTTTTGTATCCTTTGGATAAATACCTAGTAGTGCAATTGCTGGGTCGTAGGGTGGCCCCGTTTTTAATTTTTTGAGGAACCTCCGTACTGTTCTCCGGAGCAGCTACCCCAGTTTGCAGTCCCACCAGGCACTTGCCTCTTGTCTCTGCAAGCACTGAAAACCCAGGTCCGCAGGGAAATCACTTGCTCAAAAGGGATATAGGGCGATCTGTGGGTGAAACTGGAAACTACCCCAAGCTAGTAGTTCCAGCAGAATCTGACAGCTACTTAGTGGTGCTCAATACCCGAAGATATCCTGTTGGTTGGTCTTCTAGGAGTTTACGGAGGCTCCCTAGGGAACCACGGTTTGGAAACCCCATTTCTAGAACCCGTGACTTTCTTCAGATTGTTAGCTCTCAGGCTCTCAGAGTCCTCCATACCTATCTGGGGGCGGTGTGGGAGAGAGGATGAGGATCTCCTGTCCCACCTTCTTCCTCGGTCTCCTCCCCTCCCCCACCTCTCCGGACAGGCAGGGGGTGGGTTCCACACTCTCGCTCCTCCCTCTGCTCCTGTTCTCCTGCCTGGGGCCACAGCTGTGGAGGGGGGAGGTGGGGATGGAAAGGCATCTTCTTCACACTCATGGGAGGACCCGATGACCCGAATCCTCTAGGATACGAATGCAGAAAACCTTCCCTCTCAACAAAATGCTTCCAGTCTGTGGCCATGCCACCGATATTAACAAAAATTACCCTGGCTGTTCAGAGCCGACCCTTGGAGGTTTTGGCGGGTACGTGGTCTCGGCCTGAAGTACTGAGATCTGTTGCTTCAGTGGGCAGGGGGTTCCCCAAACTGCTGGATTTACGAACAGGAGTCTAAAAAGGTTTTTTTTTCTTTTTAAAAAACATTTATTTATTCTTGAGAGACAGAGCGTGAGCAGGGGAAGGGCAGAGAGAGAGAGAGGGAGACACAGAATCCGAAGCAGGCTCCAGGCTCCGAGCCATCAGCACAGAGCCCGACGTGGGGCTCGAACTCACAGACCACGAGATCATGACCTGAGCTGAAGTTGGCCGCTTAACCGACTGAGCCACCCAGGCGCCCCTAAAAAGGTTTTTCATTTGCTGTGTCCACTATGCAAGGATCAGAGTTCAGCAGGCGCCTGTGTCTTAGGTGCAGACTGATCATAAACCCAGGTGGGCAGGGCCATGTCATGTTAAACAGGTGCTTCACCCCAAGGTCTTCGTTTCTTCTGTTCCGGTTCTCACACAGCCTTCCTTTGCTCCCTTCTGAACCCTCCTCAGGGAAGAGTTCATGACCTCTCTCTGCCCTGGGAAGACGCCTCTGGCTGCCTTGTTCCCAGACAGGCCTTTACCTGCAGTTCCAGCCGCGCGCTACTGCACCCTCTCTTCCTCACTGGCCCTCGGTCTGTCTAGTCTAAGATCTTACCCCAGGACCTTTGCACTTGCCAACCCCCCTACCTGGGACCCTCTGCCTTTTGCCATTCCCATGGCTGGCCCCAGCTCATCTCCCAGGTCTCATTTCACATGTCACTTGTCAAAGAGGCCATCTGTGAGGACCCTGTCTCAAGAAGACCCCCAGCCCCACTGTTTACTTCTCCCAGCCTTTCGATCACGAGCTCTGTGCAGGCATGGACTGTGTGTCGGCGCCCGTGCCTGTATTGTTCACTGTTGTTTTCTCCACGCCGAGCCTCGCGCCTGGCCCATTGGGGGCACCGAGCAGGCACGTCTTGCCGAGTTAACGATTGCACGGAGCTGTGTGTTTGTTATTGTTGTTTTTTAATGGGAGGGACTTATAGGCTCACCAACTTTTAATTTTGCCGAGGAGGACTTAGAAAAATTCTAGCGTGTGTCATTAACGTTTCATGAAAGTAAAGTCTGAAGGATGTAGTGTCAGAATAAAGGACAGTTCTCTACCTGGAGTAAATTTAGCTTTTATTAAAAGTGTGCTGCCTTGTCCTTTTTCTCATCTCGTGGAGGATGGACGAAAACCCTCACGAAAGCTGTAAGTCCACCAGCGAGCACCTGGGGGATGCCACTTCCACCCCCGGGGGACCTCAGCGGCCACCCCCACGCCGATCTCATTTAACTTGCATCGCGTGTGTCTCTTTCGCCAAGTTGTAAACTCCCTGCCGGGGGAAGCCGCTTTTAGACCACGCTGAGTTCGCACTCGCTTCGAACGCCCTCGTCGACCCCTGGAGGCATCCCCATTCCGCCCAGGCGCTCTCTCTGGAAGCTTTGTGGGACGGGCCTCGCTGTCCCTTGCTCCGGGTATCCTGTGACGTTGTCATCTGTCTGCACAACTGTCTCCTGGGTGGGGGGCGAGCTCCCTCTTGTACCTGGGGCCTGGCGGGTGTGCACTGTTTGAGTCCCTGGAAGGATGGCAGTGACGGTGTGCAGGTGTGTAGCAGGGACCGGTCTCAGGCCACATCCAAGCGGTCCATGACACAGAGCGCTCTCTCTCTCTCTCTCTCTCTCTCTCTCTCGATAACTGAATTTAATTGCTATTTCAATCTGTCATTCCACCAGGCTACAGGAACATAATCTCACTTAGTTCTGGGAGTTCTGAGTCCATTTAAACTTCTCTTAATCCCTTACTGGGTCTGTTGGTATGTGAGGAGGGCATGGAGGGGAGGGGGGGCCTCGGTTACCTCAGGTCCCTGGCTGGCACCCCACACAAGTCACTGCTGCGTCCCTTTGACCCCATGCCAGGCCTCTTCAGGGCCAGGGTGTCTTCAGCTTCTTCTGCACCCCTTTGAGGTGGGCGAGAAGCTCTTCGGCTGCCCTGTGCCTCCAGCAGCCATCTCTGTTCTTTGGGGCGCAGGATGCTATCAGCTCCAGCCTGCGGGGAGTGCAGGCCCCTGTGGGGTCCTCACATCACCCCTCAGCAGGCTGGGGAGGAGGTGGGATCCGTGCCCCACATGCCTGGCCCCCACTCTCCCTCCAGCTTGGCTCTGGGCAGGAAGAGCCCCCGCGGTGGGGGTTACCCTGCACCGCTGCTGCATGTCTAGGCCTTGGCTTCTGAAACCCAAAAGTCATGGCTCTGATTCTTCGATTCTCTGTCCCACATAGCAGCCCTTTCTCCAGGCGTAGAGGCCTTCGGTCTGATCAGAGTGAAAGGCTGCAAGAAATAGGGGTGAAGAGAAACCTGTAGTCACACCTCCAAATGCTGCAGGTGGAGGTTCTGATATGGGCTCGTGTGTGTGTGTGGGGGGGGGGGGCGGGGGACTGCTAGGAGGTCTGAGGAAGGGGAGAGGGTGTGGGCTCAGCACCCACAGGGGGCTCGCCACTAAAACGTGCCTCAGTAAATAGGGCAGTCCAGCTTATTCGTTCATTTGTGTATTCGTATTTACTCAAAGCTTTCAGTTTTAGAAGTGATACAGGAGCAGTGAGGAAAAGTAAGGAAACAGAGAAAAGCAGATAGAGTCCGAGTCATTTATCTCAGCCCCGGGAGACCTCTTTACGTCTTGGTGTATGTCTCTGCGGATAGCGTAGCGATACAAGTAGAGATAATTCTAGCATGAAATGCGGCTCCCGCTGACTGAGGGCTTACAGTGTGCCCGGCAGCCTTCTAAGAATCTAAGAAGATGTAATTTTGTTAAATCATAACAACTCTTTGAAGTGCATGATACCATTATCCTCCTGTTACAGGTGAGGAAACCGAGGCACTAAGCACCCAGGTATTTTGCCGAAGCTCAGTCAGCTGGGAGCCTGGCTGCGTGCTCACCCCGCACACCTGCACGGGTGTGTCTAGCTTATGGCCACGACAGAGAACAGCCAGGGTTCCTGTCCTGATGTCCTTCGGGAGAGTAACCGTATCTTCCTGTGCGTCCTCAGGGCTCGGAACACCCGTTTACTGAATGAACGAGTGAGACGGGCTGTTTTGAATTCTAACCCGAGCTCTTTCGCTAGTCACGGGCAAGTCGCCGTTCCTTCTGTGGATGTGCGTTCTCTTCTCTGCTGGGCTTGCGGCACCTGCGCGTCCTGGGCCTCCTCACACAGCCGCGGGGGCCCCGTTCACACGCCGCTCTCCGCGTCATTGAGCCGTAATTGACATACGCTAGACCATACATGTTTAAGATGTACATCTTGGTGGGTTTTGGCATCACCATCGCCGACTCCAGAGAATCAACGTGTCCGGCCCCCACTCCAGAAGTGTCGTCCAGCCCCTTCGAAATTCCCTCCCTCCAGGCCCGCCCCGCCTCCCGCCCCCAGGCAGCCCCATTCTGCTTTCTGTCACGAGAGGTAGTTTGCAGTTTCTGGAGTTTTACATAATTGGAATCGTACAGCCTGTACTCTTTTTTTGGTCTGCCTCCTTTCACTCTGCACGATTGTTGTGTGAGTCACCGTGTCGCGTGTCAGTACATTTCTTTTTATTGCTGAGTAGTGTTCCACTGTGTGGATGCGAGAAAATTTGTCCATTCACCTGTCGATGGACTTTTGGGTTGTTTCCAGTTTTTGACAGTTAAAAAGCTGCTGTGCTCATTTGTGTACGGGTCTTTGTAAGGACATATGCTTTCTTTCCTCTTGAGTGACTACCTAGGGTGGAACGGCCAGACCCCACGGAAGCTGCTCACCTGCTCTCCGAAGCGGTTGCCCCCAGTTTACATTCCACCCGCAGCGTCCGGGAGTTCCAGGTCCTCCGCGTCCTCCCCGGCCTTTTGTGTGGTCATTCGTTTTAATTTCCGCCTTTCTACTAGGTATGAGGTCGCATCTGGTATGGTTTCAGCGTGCATTTCCCTTGTAACTAATGACGTCCATACGCTTACTGGCCGCCCCTGTAGCGTCCTGGTGAAGTGTCTGCTCAACTCTTTTGTCCATTTCAGAAAAAATGGGCTTATTTGTGTTCTGATTATTGAGTTTCGAGAGTCCTTTATGTATGTTCCAGGTAGTCCTTTAGCAGACAAATGTTTTACAAAGATTTTCATCCAGTCTGTGGCTTCTCTGTTCATTCTCTTGGCAATACCTTTTGAGGAACTGGAGTGAATTTTGATGAAGTGCAATTTATATATATTTTTGTTTTTAAAGATGGTATTTTTGGTGTTGTGTCTTTGCCTAATAGAGGGCCATAATAGAGGGTCTTATGTTTTCTTCCAAAGCGTTACAGGTTTTAAACTTGGGTCTATACCCCATTTTGAGTTAATTTTCGTATATGGTGTGAGATATGAGGTGAGGTCCACTTTAATCTCTGTTGCATGGAGATGGCTGGTCATTCCAGAACTGTTTGTTGGAAAACCGCCCCCTTTCTTCACTGAATTGCCTTTCGCTGCTGTGTAAAAATAACGGGTCCGTATCCATGAGGGTCTGTTTCTGGACTCCGTTCTATTTTGTTGATCTGGTTGTCTGTCCCTATGCCGGAGCCACACTGTCTTGACTACTGTAGTTTTATAACAGGTCTGGAAACCCTTTGAATTAAAGTAGAATTAGCTCTCCAACTTTACTCTTCTCTTTCAGATTGTTGTGGGTACTCTAGGTCCTTGGCATTCCCATATGGGTTTTAGAATTGGCTCGCCGATTTCTGAAACAAAGCCTGCTGGGACTATGATTGGGATTGAGCCTCAGATTGTGTTCTCTGTGGGTCCTCTGTCTGGAGTTGTCACCTGGCAGCTCCCCTCGCCAGGCAGCTGCGGGGTCGAACGAGTGACTGGATGGGAAGGTGCCCGTAGTCAGTAAAAGGAGAGGATGTTTGTATTTATAATTGGAGACACTTTGCATTGACTTTAGGGCGTTGGGATTTGATTTTCTTTGGCTGAGCCCAGCTCCCTGCTGAGGAACGCAGAGCTGAGAAATTCACATGCTTGTGGAAGTTTCCATTGCTTGTGGTCCTGGGTCAAGGCTTGGCAAGGACGCTTCCCTTCCTTCCGGAAAGTGGGGAGTGGAGCTCTTCTTTATTCGGACTTTGTCATCTGCCTTCAGCATCAGGGCTCGAGGTTCTAGAGGTGTGAACGCATGTCGAACCTGTGCGGAGCCTCAGGTGACCCTGCTAGTGGGCACAGGGCGAGGCTCTCCTTTCCAGAACATTCCTTTGAGAAAGAAAGAGAAGGAGACTTGGCTACTCGTGGCCCTGCCCGGGCTGGTCATGTGTCTGTGTGTGCTCCTGACTGTTAGTGTGTGCCACGGAGCCCCTCACTTCCTTCCAGGGGTGGTTCGTGGCCCGCGCGAGCCGTCGGAGGCCCCGAGGCAGGTGCCCCGGCTTCCCCCAGACCTGCTTGACGATGAAGATGTTTTGCAAGAGATACATTGTTGGAGAGGAAGGGAAGGGTCTGAAGAAGCTCTGATGTGCCATTTCAGTGGGCTTTTCCGAGGACCGCTCGCTGGAGGCTGCCCCTGGGGCGAAGGAGCTGTTGAATTGTCAAAATAAAAAGTCAGCCAAATCCTTGGGCCAATCGAAAGCACTTAGCTCAGAGGACGGGCAGCAAAGGCACCAGAGCTCCCTGCAGCGGGTGACGGGGCCGGGGTGGGGGGCGGGGGGAAGGCTGCTGCGGAATTTAAAGAACGGAGGAAAAGTTTTTAAAATACAGGAATATACCTAGTCAATAATGCATTAAATTTGGGATTCATAAAAAGAAATAGTGGTGAAAATCTCCCCAAATAAGTTTTTATTCTAGAATCTGATGACAGATCTCCTGGAGCACGGGTTATCCCGTAGGTGTGGTATTCTGAAATACAACCCGAGGCATATATATCGTCAAATAATAAAGTATTATGAAACCAATCAGCTGTGAGCTCCCCACTTGGCAGTTTGGAAGTAAAACCCTTTCTCCTTTACAAGGCCAAGTGACTCTTAATTCCTCCCGGGAGATTTCACGTTCAAATGTGTTCACTGCCAGCTGACAAAAGAGGCGAGTCCAGATTTATTACCCTGGCACCTGCAGCAAAAAAATGACGGATGATGAAAATATATTTAATTATCATTCCATGCCACATCTCTCCTGCTGCAGTCGCGGGGCTGCAGCTGTTGGCACACACTTTATTTTAAAGTCAATGTGCTTATCTGGAGCGAAGGCTGCTCTCCCTGAGTAAATTGACTTGTGGGAGGAAGGGGATGGCGATCTCCTCCAGACCCAGCTGAACAAATGCAGATTTGTATTCCGCGGGCCCGCCGTAATTGTCTAATCCGCCCCACATCATATTAGCTTTGGGATTTGGCTTTTGTAAAGAAAACATTTGCAAGAAGTAAACTTTTCCCTGGCCTTTCTGAGCCGAAATGAATAATTTTCCTTCCCGGATTGTAAAATGCCACCTCACCGTGGACGCTCACGTTTCTGCCGTGGCCGTGGAACTCACTGTCGGTTGCAGCTCAGAGGGGAGGAGCCCTAGAGAGCCCCTCGCTGGGCCTTCTCTGTCACCAGGTGGGGACGCCACGGACCCTAGAGGGCGGGCTCGGGGCCTCAGCAGGAAGGAGGTCTGGCCTGGAAGCCGCTGTGTTCTCATGACCTGGGGCCGTGAGCCTTCGAGCGTCAGCCTGGAGGATGGCCCCACAGAACTGCCCTCCTAGTTGTCTTGAGTTAAAACCTTCTGGAAAGCAAAACCCTGGAGAGAGCAGCGACACTCTGACTCGGCGGACGGAACGCACTGGATTTCGTGGAGCGAAGGCCGTGGGGAGTGTGTGCCATTAGCTCGCGCCTAAGGTGATGCAGCTTTCAACAAAAATAGCCCAGATAATAGGCAGTGTCCAATGTGGCAATTTTCCTGCCGTATCTCTTCTTATCAGTAGAAGCCACTCGATGTTTTGTATACGGTGGGATTTAGTACAAAGTGATGGAATTTCCACTGCAAGTAAAATACAATAACTGGCTTAGCAGTTGGGATACAGGCAGAGGTGATGCTGCGTGTTTCTGAAGGTGCCGGGTGCTGCCGGTGGCCGGAGGCGGATGCCTGTGGATGGGGTGGCGGGGATGAGGTTTCTGTGAATGTGAGCTGCCACGGGGAGGGGCTCATTTCCTCTGACCTTCTCTTTGATGAATAAGGAGGCAAGATCGCATCTGCTGAGCCTGCAGGACCTGAAGCTTGGGGGAGGAAGGAGAGCTCTGGCTTATGGACGGGGACGGTGAGCCGAGCTCGTGCGCAAGGCTCTGCCTGTAATCCAGAGGGAGGGGTCTCCCTTCATCACGGCCACCACGGCCACCGCGATGGCATCGCCACATTTGTCATCACACCGCCACGTATCATGCGCCGGGCCCTCGGCTAAGCCTTCTAAAGCCATCCTCTCTTTTAACCCCCCACCCCCACCCCCCCACCGGGCACAGATATTATTCTGCCTATTTTATGGATGAGAAAACTCAAGTTCAGGCGAGTGGCAGAGCCGGGCCCTGCAGCTCGCTCTCTCAGTCACATCCAATATGTGTACACATACATTTAATTCTGTAGGGTAAAGGAAGGACCGAGAAAGCCAACTCTGTTCTTATCCAGGAAACAGTGTGAGGATGTTAGCAGTCTCGAGTTTGAAGACGAACACTTGGGGATTCCTTTTCCCGCGTGGCCGACACCCTCTCAGCTCCAGAGACCAGGGCCCCTGAGACGACCCAGAGCTTCGAGGGGTCCCGGAGGAGTTGCCGCGGGGTCCCAGCAGTGGGACCAGGGTAGAGTTGTGGCTGGCAGCAGAGTGCCTCAGGAGGGGTGCGGCCTCTGCTCCGTCCCGTCCCGGCAGCACTGGGGCCCTTGCCGCTGGGGTAGGATGGGGACGGGGTCTTGGAGGCTTCGCTGGCGGGCCTTGGGCACAGACACTCAGCCATGCTGTCCTCCCAGGTCTCCTAAGCCGTCACCCGCCACTCCTCACAAGCAGCACGGCCCTGACCTTTGTATTTCTGGTCTTTTGTGCCCTCCTCTGGCGCCCAGCAGCCCACTGGGGCCCTAGGTTTGACGCCCGACTGTGGTGTCGGCAGGCCAGGACTGCGTGTGGCCACACTGCTCCCGCTCTGCCGCCGCAGCCCCGTGCTCATGGCAGGGTCTCGGGGCTTACCCTGGCTCCCCGCCCACCACCCCCGGGCCTGCCTGCTCCGAGTCTCTCGGTGAAGAGCTTCCAGCAAACAGTGACAAAAAGCGTCTGCTGCATTCCAGGGAGCTGTGGTGGCTGGCCACTGTGTGCACGCGGGTCATTACCAGACCCGGGAGCCATCAGGACGTGGGGTTACTGCCAGAGGAGCAGGTGTCTCCCACATGGGTCATATGAAAGGTCGAGGAGACGAGCCACGTCACGACTAGCTTATCAGGGAAACTATGGGCAAAGAAATTAATACCGATTTTATTTCCAAGTGAGGCTGATGACTCTCCTTTCCACATTAATTTTTATTAAGCATTTTATGTATTATTCCAAAACCACAGAGTATGCAGAGACAGTTTAGAACACATTATGGGTTGTGCGTTTTGTAATTATCATATGGCCTTAGTCCAGAATGTAGAAGAGAAAATAAACACGATTGTTTTCCAATGGAAGGGAATCTCCATGGTGATGTGTGCGGGTGTCGGAGCCGACAGCGCCGCCCACAGGCTGGGCTCGGGACCCAGTGCCGCCCGGTGCACAGAAGGTGGAGTTAGCCCCTCGCAGTCCCCCGGCCCTCTGCTGTCCAGGACTCCCTGAGTCTCTGTCTCTGGACACACCGTTCCTGCTGCTCAGGCCTCCCTTCAGGGAAGCCTTCCTCCCTGCCCGAACCAGGGTCATCCCGCCCACTCTGGATCACGTCACAAGGTTTTGTGTTCAAACCTCGGCCCTTCACTTACTCTCCGAGGGTTTTCCTTAGTGCTGGTCTCCTCGCTCACGTGTGAGCTCCAGGAGGTCAGGGAGCTTATCTGCTCGTCCCAGGGTGCCCGACAACCAGATAGTGCACTGGGTGCAGCAGGCGTGCAACGAATATTTATTGGATGGGGGTGGATGGGGAGTAGGTGTCTCCTCCCCTAAACTGAGCTCCTCAAGAGCAAGGAGCAGCCCCATGTTGGCCACGTGGCCAGTGCCAAGCACCCTGGTGGCTTTGCCTGTGTCTGTGTGGGGCCTTCGACATTCTAACCAGAAGGCAGGGAGAGGCCTGCTCGGGGCCGGTGCTGGGCGAGGGGCTGCGGATCACTGAGTGTAAAGAAGGGATGGGCTTTCGGTGAGCCAAGGGTCCAGAACAAGTGACGATCCAAGGTCTCCGAGGCAGTGGAAATCAGGGGTTTGATAGTGTGCCGTGGATCACGGCAGGGAGGACAGAGAAGGCCACAGTCGGTGTCCACGCTGCAAGTGTCACTATAGGCTCTGTTTCCTTCGTCAGTCACTGTCATCACCTCTGCCTGCCCGAGGTGTCTGTGGGACATCCTGACAAGGGGGCGCGGTTTGTCTCACTCTCTTGCTGCAGGGCCCACTGGGCCAGTGAGTACAGGGCAGGGAGAATTCCAGAGCCCTCTCCTGCCTCCATCCCTCGCTGCCTCTCTGAGTGCATCCTCCCAGGGGGATGTCTCACAACTGTGTGGGGGCTCCCAGGAGCCCCTCCCAAGCCAGCATCCGTTGTCGTCCATGGGCACTGGGCGCTGATGTGCATGAAGCCACAGGACACCTTTGGGAGACTGCGGTGGCCCCATGAGAAAGATGCCTGCCAGCCCCTGGACCCTCGCGGATTGCACACACACCCAACCCTCCTGCAGCTCTTCCCTGCCTCCAGTCCCTCAGGGATCAGATGCCGGTGTCCACTCAACACCTGGAGAGTCCAGGGACTTGGCGCCTTCGTGTGGCTCCCCTAGAAGCTGATCTCGAGGCACAGATTTGGTGCCTTTTGGAAGGCGAGCCGGTGTCAGGGAGCTCAGGGATGGTGGGAGCACAGCACAGAGCGGCCCTGGGGGGGGGCGGGGTGACAAAGCCAGGGCTTTGGTCCACCAGCTCGTGTCCCTCATGGGCCGAGAGTCACTCCTAGGGTGTTAGTGGCCTGGCACTTCCGGGCAGGCCTGCAGGCCGACTGAGCCCAGTCTGAGAGCAGTGGTCAGAGGCTCTGAGTGGTCTGTGGGTGACCTCCGAATGGGTGGAGGCAATCCCGGTGGACCGCGCGGCTCTGTAACCTCACCCAGCCGGGTGGTGCCTGGGATGGGCCAGAAGCCAGGTGTGGCCACTCTGGATGTGGCCAGGGCTCCTTCCTAAGACTCCAGAAGGAGAGCTGGGAGGCTTGTGTCATGATAAACTCATGCCACCAGAGAGCCTGCCTGAGAAGGCGGGAGGCGTGTGAATGAGCGAGGGCAGAAGCCAGCCTCACTGGCTGCGGGGTGCGGTGGGGGGAGGCTGTGCCACCCCACCCCCCCGGGGGGCCTCATCCATGTGGTTCAGTGTGTGACTCCGCGGCTGCCCACAAGCCTGCCTCTACGCCCTGATTCTCTGTTCACCTGTGCGCGCGTGCGTGTTTTTAAAGAAACCTCATTTTACAAGTGGTCTTCTGCATATTGCAGTGCTGTTCACAGCGCTTACACCCTGTTTCCTAATCGGCCCATACAATACACCCTGTTCAGAATTTTTAATCAATTCTGGCAAGTTGCCCCGGCAATTTAAATAAAAAGTATATAAATGAATTTAGTATTTTAATATTACAGTGACATTAGCCTTATATATGTACTTAGCAATTTCATGCAGTATTACAATTTTATAGAATATTCCTCTTCGTTTGGCTGGTGGATAAACCTCAGAGTTTAAACTCAGGGCTCTTGGTGCAACCAGCAGAGAAGGGAGTGAGCTCAGAAGGCAGAGGGCAGTCTGTAGGCCTTGCCCAAGTCCCCAGAGGCCCAGCGGCTGCCCCTTTCCCAGTGATGCCAGCATGCCCGCCTGGCGTGGGGCCGCACGGGGCCGGCGCTGCGTGTGCTGGTAGGTAGGCGATAGCTGGGTGGTCTCGGGCCCGCCCTGACTCAGAGTCATGCCGACAGGCCAGACCCCACCGGAGATGCTGCCAGTAAACACTTAGCCACCTACTCTGTGCCGGCAGGGCCCGAGATGTGCCCTGAGGCAGACCGAGAATGTTAATGCAAGGGGCCCAGCCCTCCCGCCTTCTGGTAATTTCCGACGAGGCCCTCCACGCAGCTGGGCAATGTGCTGACTACTCTGCAGGTGTTACTCCTTGTCACCGTCACAGTGACCTGTCCATGGCTGATGCAGTGGTGCGTCCTCATGTCACATGACCCGCCAGAGCATCTGACACGGCCGATTCCTCCCTCCCTGCTGGAATGGTCTGCCTGGCCGGCAGGTTCCTCTCACCTTGCTGGCGGCTGCTCCCTGGTCTCCCCTGGAGGTCTCCGGGCTCAGCCCTGGCCCCCTTCTCTCCCGCTGACTCCATCCTGAAACGTGGCTGCTCCCAAGGTGAAGGGGAAGGGGCTAGGGGACATCAAACGCAGGCGACACCTACCTGGGGAGGGCAGGGGAGTGGGACCCGTCCTGTGCCAGAGATCGGTGTGGACACTGCTGATGGTTTCCAGCCCCCGACTCCTTTCCCACTTTTGCGTCTCTTCAGACTCAGCTTGGCAGCCGGAGTGACTCTTTTTTTTTTGTAAATTGTGTTTAGTGGTGGTAAAATACGTGTAATGTAAAAGTTACCATTTTAAGTGTGCAGCTCGGTGGCACTGATTACGTTTGCCTTGTCGTGTGGCCACCCCCACCATCCGTCTTCAGAACTTTCCCATCTTGAAAACTGGGGGGCTGCCGCCATGGAACCCTAAGTCCCCTCCTCTTCCCCAGCCCCGCACCCACTATGCCACTTTCTGCCTCCGAATTTGACTCTCCATCTTTGTCATATAAGCAGGATCACACAGTGTTCTTGTGACTTGTTTGTCCCCCTGAGCGTAACAGTGTCCTCGCCGTTCATCCGTGTTGTGGCAGGTGTCAGAACTCCCTTCCCTTTTAAGGCCGAGTAACAGTCCATTGCTGCCTCTACGACATTTGGTTTATCCATCAGCGGCCACTTGGGTTGTTTCCACCGTTTGACTGTTGTGGATGGTGTTCTGTGAACATGGATATACAGATACAGAGTGATTCTTTTAAGACAAGGCAGACCACTGGGGGGCCTGGCTGGCTCAGCTGGTTCAGCTTCAGACTCTTGGTTTCAGCTCAGGTCATGATCTCACGGTTTTGTGAGTTCGAGCCCCGTGTCTGGCTCTGTATTGGCAGCGCGGAGCCTGCCTGGAATTCTCTCTCTTCCCCTCTTTGCCCCGTCTCCACTCATACTATTTCTGTGTGTCTCAAAGTAAATAAACTTAACAAAACAAAACAAGTCAGACCATGACAGCCCTCTGCCCAACTGTGGCCTTCTAATTCTTGCTGAGAAGCCCCCGCCCCACACACGAGGGCACACGAGGACCTATCCGGCCTGCCCCTCTTACCCCAGCCTCAGTCCGCGCTGCCCTGCAGCCGCACTGAGCTCTCTTTTCTTCCGGAGACCTGCGGGTTCACTCCTGCCTTGTGGCCCAGGCACGGGTGGTTCCCTCTGCGCCCTCTGCCTGAGACACCCTTCCCCGAGGGCTTCGTGGCTCCCTCGGGCATCTCCCTCAAGTCTTTGTTCCAGTGACACACCCGCTCCGATCACCCTGCTTCATGTTGTGTCATACCCCCTCCTCTGCACTTCAGATCCTCCTGGCCTGCAAAAAATAGCATTTATCACTTTCTACCATACCACGTGATTTACTTTATTATGTTAATTATCTGTCTCCTACTCTCAGGGAGCAGAGATCTTTTCTGTTTCGTTCACTCATGTTTCTGGAGCACCTAGAACAGTGCTTGGGACGTCATAGGTACCCAGGAAGTACTTGTCCGATGAATACGTGCTTCCTTTTCTGGTAGCAGTTTTATTGTGATATAATTCATATAGCACATGGCTCACTCATCAGTATATGGTTCAGTAGGTTTAGCGTAGTCACGCAGTTGTGCAACCATCGCACTGCCAGTGTTTGGACACTGTCATCACCCTCCAAACAAACCGTTTAGCTGTCCCTCCCGCCCTCCCTGGCCCTGCGTTCTATCTGTATAGATTATGCTATTCTGGACATTTCACAGAAATGGATCATATATATGGTTTTCTGTGACAGGCTTCTTTCCCTTAGCATGATGTTTTCAAGGCTCATCCTTGTTTGTACTGTAGCCTGTATCAATGCTCCGTTCCTTCCCGTCGCTGGCTAGTATCCCACCGCATGGATATATCATTTTTTGTTGATCATTCATCAGTTGTGGACGTTTGGGTTGTTTCCACGCTGACTGTTGTGAATAACGCTGCTGTGAGCATTCAGGCACGATCCTGTTTTGTGCGGACGTGTGTTTTCCTTTCTCTTGGGCACGTAGCTAGGAGCGGAATTGCTGGGTCATGTGGCCACTCTACGCTTCAGCATTTGAGGAACTGCCAGACGGTTCTATATTCCTGCTAGCTGCGTATGAGGATTCCGGTTTCTCTACAGCCTCACCAGTGTTATCTTTCTTTGTGATTATAGTCATCCCGTTGGGTGTGAGGGCGTGTCTCATGGTGGGTTTGATGTACATTTCCCTGATGACTAATGATTTTGAAAATCTTTCATTTGCATATTTGTATATCTTACATTTGGTTATCTTTTTTTTAAGAACTGTCTATTCAGATCCTTTGCTCATTTTTAAAAAATTCATGTATTTTGAAAGAGAGACAGAGAAAGAGAGAGAACGTGAGCATGAGCAGGGGAAGGGGCAGAAAGAGAGGGAGAGAGGGGATCCTAAACAGGCTCTGTGCTGTCAGCATGGAGCCCAGCGCTGGGCTAGAACTCACAAACCATGAGATCATGACCTGAGCCCAAATCAAGAGTTGGATGTTTAACCAACTGAGCCACTCAAGTGCCCCTCTTTTGTTCATTTTTTAATTTTAAGTTTTAATTAAAATTGTAATTTTTAAATTGTCTTTTATTACGTTCAGGTCTTTGGTCCATTTCAAGTTATTTTTGTATATGGTGTGAGGCAGGAGTCCAACTTCATTCTCTTCTGTGGATATCTGGTTGTCCTAACACTATTTGTTGAGAAGACTGTTCTTTCCCCATTGAATGATCTTGGCACCTGTGTTAAAAGCCAGTTGACCATAAATAGAAGGGTTTGTTTCTGCACTCTCTGTTCTAGTCCATTGATCTATGTATCTATCTTTCTGCCAGTACCACACTGTCGTGCTTACTATAGCTTTGTAGTAAATTTCCAAATTGGAAAGTGTGATGCTTCCAACTTCGTTCTTCTTTTTCAAGATTGTCTTGGCTATTCTGAATTCCTCTATTTCCATATAAATTTTAGAATCAGCTTGTTAATTTCTGCAAAGAAGGCACTTGGGATTTTGATACAGATTGTGTTGAATTTGTAGATCAGTTTGGGGGAATGTTGTCATCTTAGCATTGCTAACATCCGTGAGCATGGATGTCTATTTCTTTAGATCTTCTTTAATTTCTTTTAACAGCGTTCTGTTACATCTTGTACCACTTTTGTTGAATTTATTCAGAAGTATTTTATCCTTTTTGATGTTATTATAAATGGAATTGTGTTTTTAATTTCATTTTTGGACCTGTTCATTGCAAGTGGATAGAAATGCAGTTGATTTTCCTATGTCGATCTTGTATCCTGCAACCTCGCTGAACTTATTAGTTCTAATAGTTTTCTTTTTTCTGTATGTGGATCCTTAAGATTTTGTATATATAAGATCATCTCATCTGCAAATAGAGATAGTTTTACTTCTCACTTTTTAATCTGGATGCCTTTTATTTTATTTTCTTGCCTTATTTCCCTGACTAGAACCTCAAGTAAAACACTGAATGAAAGGAATAAATAAACGACTATTAATTAATGCTCACATCACTCCAGTACAGTAATCATGTTTATTCCCATTTGGCAGATAGACAAACTGAGGCTATAGAGAGACTAAGGAAATTGAGGTTACACAGCTGGCAAGTGATAGAGCTGTAGGGCTGGCCCAGAATCGCTGCCTATAGTCTACTTGTTAGAGTCCTTTCTCATCCAGTTGCGTCTTCTCTATATACGGTGGGCACTTGGAGACAGACCAGGGCCAACCTGGTTGATGACGTTCAGATGGTTTCATAACAAGCTTCTCTCACTGAGCTCCTCTCCATGTGCTGGATACTCCCCATAGGTAACCTGTATAGGCAAGACAGCAAAATGGAAACTAGAACACTTGTACATTCTACAGAAGGCTTCCTCTTCCAGTATCTCACTTCATTTTCTAGCAGCTTGGATAGATAAGCGTTCCCATTTTACTGATGAGGAGCTGGGCCTCAAAAGCTCGAGTGACTTGCCTGGCCTCTGGGAAATGTCGGTATGGCGGGGATGCGGAGGGATGTCCAGTGGATTGAACATCTTCCACACGCCAGACACATGCTAACATTTTACGTACAACCTTCTGTTTAATCTCACTCGGTATCACTACTTTCCGTTGCTCAGGAAATTGACGGCTACAGGGGCTCAGTGGCTCCATGCCCACTACTCATAAATGGCCGGATCTCTCCTCAAACCCGGGCGTTTGACCCCAGAAATTGTACCTGCTGCTTCTGCACCGGAAGACCTGAAATGATTAAGGAAATTCATTAAAGGGAAACAAACATGGAAAAAGCACGATCCCCAGAAGGCCAGCCTTGCCGGGTTTCATCGCTTCTGGAGGCGCGGCCCCTTGCTGTGGCACCTTTCCTCCCCTCCCCCTTTGGCCTAGCTGCTGTCGAGAGAGGCTGGATAATCTTGCAGGGAAAGCAGAGACCTGTGCACACAAACTCCTGCCTTTTCTGAGAGAAGTCTGACTAATCCAGTCCCTGTGACTAATCTACTCCCGGATGTTATCTTTAGAACTGATGATTAACCGAAATGGGTTAAGTCCTTCCCGTTTCAGCCCCGCACCTGGGTGTTCCCTGCGGGGAGCGGGTCAGGGTGTTGTGGGGGTCTGTGAACCGTTGGGGTCCCCACGTTTCCAGCAGGCAGGGCCGGGGCCGGGTCTCCCGTGGCACCACAGCCTCTTCTGCCGCCGTATCCCTTTTGGACGCTCAGGACAGCGCCAGATACCATGGGGACCGGTGTACGGAGGGCGGTCCCCTTTGTACAGGCCTCGTGCACAGTGCCGTGGGTGAGAGTTCTGGGGACAGGAGGCCGCCTCGTTGTGACTTTCCTTTCCCATTTGATTCCAAGAGGCAACATTTTGCTCCCAGCTTGCAGTACTCCCCGAAGGCAGGGACAGGGTTGCCAGAGCCAAGTGCCGTAGTGTGGTGAGGTGCTGCTGGGGGGCTACTCAGCCCGCCCTGCCGGCCCTGCTGTCTGGAGCCCTAGATCGGGGTGGGCAGAGCCTGGATTTTGGAGTCCGACCCCGGCCACCTGCTTTCTGTATGACCTTTGGCACATGATTTAGTGTTTTCCATCCACAGTTTTCTCATTTTAGAGCTCACTTAGTCCAAGTTCATTTTTCAAAAGAGGGCACTGAATTTTGGAAGTATCCCCAAGGCCACACACGAGGGAAGGGCAGCGACACCTGCTGATCGCCAGCAGCGCATCAGGCATCCGGCTCGCACAAGCAGCCTCGGGAAGGCCGGTGCTGCCCTTTCCCACGTGACAGGCGAGGTCACTCTGCTGAGGCCACACGGCAGACACATGGCAGAGCCGGGCCGGAATCCGTGGGGGCCCGACTCCAGGCCCCACGAAGCCAAAAAATGGATGAGTCCTTGGACCTTTCTGCTGGCCGGCTCTCAGCTCAGCCATGGCCATTGCCTCTTGGATGCTGGGCCTCATCTGCGCAGGGGTGGGGACAGCGTTGGCTGGGACAGTCTAGGGAGGAGGCAGTAAGGAAGGGATGACCTTCTGCTCCCAGACGACCCCCCACACTCTCCCTTTGCTTATAAGCCTAATTGCTAAGAGGAGCCTGGGACCCGTGGAGGCCGTCAGCTCCTATGACATCTTGGCAGCCTCCTGTCTTGACGGGGTCTTATATATTAATATTGTATATTTAAATTATAGATAGTGAGGTATTCCCTTGGATTTCAAGGCGGAGAGCTTTGGGACTTTGAACGGTGAAAAAGGGACCCAGTGCCTTCTGAGCCAGGCTTCCTCCAAACTGCATATTGGAATAGACTGTGGGGACGGTGGCCCCCAAGTCTCAGTGGCCTGAAACAGCAGCAGGTGACTTGCCACTTCCGCCTCAGGCTTGCTGCAGGCGGGCTGGGGCTGGGCTCATCGGGGCCACTCAGGGAGCGAGCTGATGGGACATCCCCTCTTTCAAGCATGTTGGTCACTATGCAAGAGGGCAAGCAAGAGCCTTGGGGTCTAAACCTGGTTAGTAAATGTTCCGGCTGGAAGTGATGCGCTACCTCGAAGCTCACTGGCCGCACAGAACTAGTCCCGTGGCCCGCGCTGCCCACCCCCTCCCCCGCCAGGGTGGGACCGAGGGGCAGTCCTGCCACATGCTGCCAGCGGGGAGGGTGGGTCCCGGCACATCGTAGCGGAGGAGGGAGGGGTTTCCTGCCACGGGGGTGTCCAGCGGCGTCCCCGAGGCCTGTGCTGACTCCTCAGGGCTCCGCATTGCCTCTGCTGGGGGACTCGGCCTTTGTCCTGGAGCAGAAGGAGGAGGCTAGAGAGTCATCTTCATCTTGTTTTTCCTCATGGGCTAGGAGTTGCAGACACTTTTTCTGTAGCTGGTTTGGGGTCGGGAATCCTGATAGGGCCCAAGGACAAGGCCCCAGAGGAGGGAAATATGTTTGTTCTCGCTTTTCTGTGGGGCCAAACAGTGGATGGCTCGGGCGTCACAGTGAAGACTGGACGTGACAGCTGCCTGTAGCGGAGGCTGCAGGGCCGGGATCTGGATCAGACGGGCTGCAGCCGTCTGTCAGTCCATCTGCCCATTACTGAATGCTAACTTTGCGTCTTACTAACTGTGTGCCTTTGGGTGAGTCACTTACCCTCTCTGAGCCTTGGCTTTCTCATCTCTAAACTTTGGGACCTATTCCCTACCTCGCAGGGGGATCGTGAGGATTCGGTGTGATACACACAGAAATCCCTGGAGTAGACCGGGCACACCCTGGGTGCAGTGGATTCCAGTTGAAGGAACAAATATCACAGTTTTCTGCTCTTGGAAATGGGTGTAATAAGAGGCATCTTTACCTCACGGGACTATTAGGAAGACCAAAAGACAATCTCTGCAAAGCCCCAGCCTGGTGTAGGCCCTTGGGGGACCTTAGTCTCCTCCTGGCCCTCAGGGGTGTTGGGGGGGGGCAGTGGGCTTCGGAGGGGACTGTTCTTCCTCCTCCCCTCCCGTCAGGCTGCAGCAATCCAGAGCCCTCACTGGGCCTTCTTGGGCCCTGTCCTTCCGTCCTGTGACCCGGGCAGAGAGCCCAGCCGTGTCCTGGGAAACGCCTCCTCCCCTGTTGTGAGCCTGGGAAGGTCCAGGGTGAGGGAGTCTTGCAAACCGTGGAGCTCCAGGGGCGGTGGAGCACTGTTGTCACCTGTGCCCGGGGTGGCTTCCCCTCCCCCACCCCTGCAGCACTGTCTGCTCTCCTGAACTGCTGTCCAGCCTCTTTCCAGGAGACGCCCACTGCTGTGCGCACCCTCCGGTGCCTTCTGTCTGTGGGGACAGCTGTACAGGAAAGGAAAACATGGGACACCTGAGTGGCTCGGTCGGTTAAATGTTCGACCCTTGATCTCAGCTCAGGTCTTCATCTCAGGGTCATGAGTTCAAGCCCAGCATTGGGCTCCACGCTGGGAGTGAAGCCTACTTAAAAAAAAGGAAAAGAAAAGGATATGGGGCTGCTTAGGTATTTCTGGATTAAATGGAATAAAATGGTGAGTTTTCTTTGGGAAGGAATATCATTTAAATCTTTAATTTATTTTACCATAATCAAGCCCTATTATAAAAATAATTATTCACTGCAGGGAATTTAGAAAATACAGAAGAGAAGCTGGGGGAAAATGGGGGGGCACCCCCGGATCTCCCGTCCCTGAGGTCACAACTGGTGACGTTGTGGTCTGTTTCCTTCCAGCCCCCTCCCGCTTAGACATGCATTTGTTTTGTTTCATAAAACTGGGGTCATATTTTTGGTAGCTTACTTTTTTATTTAACAGCATATTGTGAGCTTGTCCCCTAGTTATTAAATTTTCTGCAAACACGATTTTTAATGTTGGCCTAATAGCCCATCCTGCGGTCGCCCCATTGTTTTCTCTCTGTGTTGCCGTTCTAGCTCGGAGGAAGTCAGCATAGATTCCCTAAGTGGAGTCGGGCCTGTCGGAGGGAGAGAGAGATTCTAGAAACTGTCAAGAACGGTCTCGTTTGCCATGCCTGTCGCTGGCCCTTAGGAGCTGTGCAGACACCCAGAAAATGAGGAGGGGCCGGGGTCCAGCCTCGGGAATCGGCCGAGGCCTCAGCGGTCCATGTCCCTCAGGCAGCTGGCAGGGGCACTGTCACCATCACACCCGGAGGCTGTGGCTTCACAGACCATGTGCCCAGAGAACCAGATCCCTCCCAGTGACAAGTCCTCCCTGGCTCAGGGCCCGCTGCCTCATGGGGGGGCGGGTTCGGGACCTGAGCCTGTGCCCGACGGTGCCCACAGGGAGCCAGCTCGCTCCGGAATTTCCCGTCTCCCTGACCTTGGAATCCACTTGTCTTACCTCCTCGTCACCTCCTTCTGCCCAGAGTCTGCTTTGATCGAGGAACTCTCTAATACAAGATGGAAAAAACCCAAGGGTATGAAAGTCACTGCACTTTATAGCCTTTTAAGGGCCTTTTAAAAACAATGTTCATTCAATTTTTTTCTTTTTTTTATGAGCTTTTTGGTACACACAGTGCATAATCCCACATAAAATGGCTGAGCATGATACTGGCGTAAAAACCCAGGGCCGACGTGGAAGTCCGTGAGGGTGTGGGCTAGCTTCCGAGCGAGAAGCTCCAGCTCTCCCGTTCTGAGGAGGCTCCGGGGCTGAGGCTTGCCCTCACTGACCTCGCTGGTTGGGGCCTTGGGGTGGGAGGCTCAGGCTCTTTCCCGAGGAACGACGCTGATGCGGCTTGAACCCTGACCTCCAGAGTCAGCCACACACACTGTATTTCTTGTACTTGTCTGTTTTCTCATCATTTCATGGAAAGTCAGCTAGCCAGAGAGAGCCAGTCCCATGTCACAGCTTTTTGAATGTCAGTTTGGTGACGGACCAGCGCACAGGCTGGAAAGGGGTGATGTGTGCCTGCAGAGGCGCTGGGCGCCGTGCGGGGAGATGAGTGCCGGCTTGGTCCCGGACCCCAGCTGGTTGTGGGGTTGGAGGGCATTTACTTGGTGCCCAGGGCAGGGGAGAAGGCGCCTCCCACTCATGTCCAAGGTGGGGTGTGGGTGGGGGAAGCCCCGAGGTGGGGTCTGTTTATCCTCAGACCCCTGACTCTCTATGTATTCTCATAAACCACAGCTCTGTCCTACCCGTCCCGCAAGCCCCAATGTTTCGTTACCCAGAGTGGATCCCCCACAGCACTTCTCGAACCTCCAAATGAGTATTTTGTGACAGGTATGTTGTTGGACTCTGAGGTCTGAGTTTTGCTTTGGAGAACAGGAACGGGAGTTCCTGGTGATGGCATGGCCACTGTGTGCCAGGCCTGTATTTGGTACAGAGCAGCAGCCCAGTGGTGGGGACTCTACCAACGAGTCCATGAGAAACCAAGACGTTATGTCACGTGTCCAGTCCTACACAGGTGACAGGCTCCGAGCTCGGCAGCCGAGCCCCTAAGGAACATGAGCCTTTTTCAAAGCCTGGGGTGCCCCCCAGGCAGCTGGGAGTTGGAATGGCACCAGCAGGTGCCTGTTTCTGAGCACGTGGGGCTGGGACACTGCCACCTCCTCCTTCTCTGAAGCAGGGCGGCTCCTGGCTAGGGTGGGCTCCGACCCTGGCCTTTCTCGGTCTGCACCTGCTTTCCTGGTCGCTGTTTCGATGCCTCTTCACTCCATGGTCTTTATTCTCCTCTGTTACAAGGGCTTCATGTTTATTGATTGTTGTCTCCAGACCTTCCATTTTTCTCTGCGGCTCCGGCAATCTGGAAATGAGTCTTCCAGCCTCGTTAGCCACCAGATTCTGCGGAGCATCCAACCTTCCCCTGATCAGCCCCCACTAATCACGGCCGGTGGCTTTGAGTGAGCTGGGGTGGGGGGCGGGGTGGACAGCGCCCACAGGACCTCCCCCAAGGATAGATGACACCGGGCACCAGGTGCTGCACCTGCTGCGTATCTTTCCACCTCTTCTGTCTGTCGCCTCCATGCCTCCTCTGACTTGGGGTTCAAAGGCACCTGTGCCTTCACATCTTAGGGGGCTGCCCTGGTTCAGAGTCAGACACGGGGTTGGGGAGAGAAGCCGCGGCTCGTTGACAGTCCTAGGCCAGGTCCAGATGGCACGTGGGATGGGGCCGGGACTTTGGGGTCCGTTAGATCCGGGTGGAGGCCTGGCCTCGTGGCCCCAGATGAGCTCCTTAGTTTCTCTCGATCCTGGGGACGGTCAGAGCACCCGGGGCTGCTGCTGCTGCGGGGGTGGCCCTCAGGATTACATTATTGTCGCTGTGGTTGTGCGGTGGGAACTGGTTTCTCCAAGGGCCCTGCCTGGACCATGTGTGTGTCTCCAGCCCTTGCCCCACGTCAGGATCGTGCTTCACTGAGCCCTCCACGCTCTGGTCGGGAACGAGGCTTCCGGTTTTGCTGCCTGTGGGGGAAGAAGCGGTTTGCGTTGGGTGGAGCTGGGCTGTCAGGACTGTGGGCTCCGACCTCCATGGCCGGGGGGAGAAGACTCCGAGCACTCCGAGAGGTTTGCTCCAGGGTGGGTCTTTCTGTGCAAATAAATAATCTTGCAGGCAACAGCCAGGAGGGAGGCCGCGCATCAGAGGAAGCGAGGTTCAGTGCCACTTCTGTGGTTTCCCCCCGGCTCCTTGCAGCAGCATCTTCTGGTGTTTTCTGTATGAGAAGGTGCTGCGGCAGGGTCTCATTTGGGGACCCACAGCGCATTGTGGCTCGAGCACCTGCTCTGTTCCAGGCACTCTACCTGCAGCTCCCCACCCCCCAAGTCCAGAACCATCCTGGGTCTTGCCGAGTTCTTGGCTCTGGCAACCCCATCAGCGCCCCAGACCTGGTAGGAAATTGGGAGGCAGGCGGCGTAGTCCCGCCCCTCACCTCCGCCAGGTGCTCACACAGGTGCACACCGCCGTCAACCTGAGGGCCTGCCGGGTCAGCGCGGGCTCTCCGGGGAGCTCTGCAGGGTGCCAGGTGGCGTCCCTCCCCCTGCCCTGCCCGGCCCACGGTGTTCTACCGCTCCCTTTGGCCGGCCCACCTCACGCTCTTGTTTACCATTCGCTGTTAACAGCAGTAATTACAGTACAGTTGTGAGATGAAAACATGACTAAATTATGACACTGCTTGTGTAACAATCTCTTAAAACTGACTCAGAAGGCAACAGCTGCACAATCAGGCCATAAATTCTCCTAAATGAACTTGTCGGTGGCAACGGTACCTGTGTGGCAGCGCTGTGCGCGCGATAACTAGGCTTTAATGGGCTTGGAGAGGGAGCACCGAGGATGGCCTCGTAAAGAAGGAAACTTTGTTCTTTGTCATGAACCACTTGTTCTCTTATAAAAACAAAGGGCCCAGTGTTGGCCCATTAACTCCCTCTTGTCGTCAGGGACCTGGCGGCAGAGCATCCGTGTGACAGGCCGACAGGCCGACATCAGGGATCCTGTCCTGCCCGAGGCATGGCGTGGCCTTCTCCAAATCCAGGCGGCCTCAGGCAGCGTGCCAGGGGCCGGGTGGGGATCGAGTCATTAGTAAGTTCCATCTGGTGGGAGTGGCCTTGGCGGGCCCCAGGGGACCTTCTGCCGTCCTCCAGGGCGGGCCAGCCAGGTCTGCCACTCTTCAGCTCAATGCACGCAAAGACGGAATCCAAGGCAGGACGCCGCGGATGCGGGCCTGGGAAGCCATAAAGCCGCGTGGGTGGGTGGAAGTGATGGAGGCTTGCTTCCAGCTCGCTCGCTAGAAGATAGTCTTGTGTACCACAAGCCCATAAGAAGGATGGAGACTGGTAGGTTAGGTTGTTAAACATGTTTTTGCCACCCGTCCCGCTGTCGGCAGCCTGACGGGGTGACAGTTTCCCTGGGGGGCCCTGATGTCCGTCTGCAGACCAGCACTCAGCACTGTACTTCCTGCCTGTCGCTGCCAAAACAGATGACCACAGACTTGCGGCTTAAAACAACACGGATGTATTATCTTACAGCTCCCGAGTCAGAAGTCTGACACCGGTCTCAGTGGGCTAAAATCAAGGTGTGGGCAAGGGGGGGCCCCTTCTCCATGTTCAAGGCCAGCAATGGTGAGTGCAGTCCTCACGTCACGGCCCTCTGACCCGCTCTCCCACCTTCTTTCTCTTCCATTCTTAAGGACGTGTGTGCGTTACACCGGGCACATCCGGGTGATCTTCCCATCTCAGGATCAGCGGGTTAGCAACCTTCCCTGCACCTGCAATCTGACTGCCCTTTTGCCACGTGACATAACACATTCACAGGTCCTGAGGATCGGGACACGGGCATCTTCAGGGACACGTTATTTGCTTGACCAGAGGCAGGTGGAGAGCAGGGCTGTGGGCAGGCTTGACCTTTGTAACCTCTGGGCGAGGCACAGGCGGGACTTGGACTTGAAGAGGGATTGCTGAGCTGGTCCTGCAGGAAATGGGAAAGAGAAGAAAGCATGGCTGGATCAATAGCATGGCCTGTCTGGACAGGCGACACGCCTACCCTGGTGATGGCACCTGTGGTTTCTAGGAACTCCTGGTCAGAGACAGTGGAGACTTGTGGGAACAGAACCCAGGAGCAGACTGTTGGAATCTTCCTGAATGCAAACCACAGATGGGGGGGCGGGTGTTGGCACCAACCTGTCCCTCCTAGACCACCCTCCCGGAGAAGGGGCAAATCAGGAAGCTGGCCTTAAAAGACGGAGTTCAGTACTAACAATTTTCAAAATAAACGAACAACACACAAAACCCAGACATTGCACAGACCCACTGGTGGGGACGTGATAACTTTCTCCATTCGGGGACCGCAAAGCCTTTCCCCCATAGCTAGAACCGACCGGCCGCCTCCATCCTTTCCCACTGTGGCCTGGAAAGGAGGCGGCTGGAGTCCCTCTTCGACAGTTTTTTCGTGATGATTCACAGGCCTCTCCCTGGACCTGTCCGCACAACAGATTTCTGGAGCGTGTCCTCAGGGACCTCCAGCTCCAGGCCTATTACTGAAGTCCGTCACCCAGAAAATCTGTTGACGGAACCGTTCTCTCTGAACTGCAAGCAAATTGGGAAATTTGAATGTGATGCAATAAGCCTGCAATAAAACAGAGCCTCCAAGAAGTGCACGGAGTGTGTCTCCTCCCAGCCCCGGTCCACCGCGCCTCTGCCGCTTCCTGAGCTGTCATCCTCGAGGGGGGCCACATACAGTATTTATTTTTTTTAATTAAGCCGTGTTGCTGTGTGGCTCACCCTCCGCAGATGCTTTATAAAGCCCAGCCTTATAAGTTGCTGGGAGTTTTTATTTTTTTCTTAAGCAGATAGTAAAATTAAGCAGTTATTAGTATTCACGAAAAATGCTCGTGGCAGGCTTTGCACACGTAATGAGAAGCCACCTGCAGTTCAAAGCAGTACTTGATAATGCTGTAATTAGATTTGAGATGCAAAAAAGCTCATTAAAATTAAATAACATATTTGTCACTGTTTTAAGAGGTACAGATTGCCTAGGACCATGCTGGTCTCTTGACCTTGAGTGTTTTGGCGGAGTCCTTGCTGCCAACAATTGGAAAATAACATCAGCATTTCTGCAGAGAGTCCTGAAAACATGTTCATCCTTGGTTCAGTTTGTGCTGAAAAAAATTATATAGATATCCAGGGGAAATTACAGATTCGTCCACAGTGTGTTCTGGGAGAAAAGGGTGACCGGAATCCTCTTCAAACAGGCAGTTGAAGTACCGCTGAGGAGAGACGAGCGTGTGTGTGTGTGTGTGTGTGTGTGTGTGGAGGCTGGACGGGCGGGGAGATCCCCACAGGACGTGGGGTCTGCAGGCAGTGGTGGGGGGAGCAGCAGGCACCACCGCTCACCTGTCTGGCCCTGGCCTGCATGAACCACTTGCTCAGAGCAGGCCCAGGGCTCTCAGAACCAAACCATTGGCAGTGTATGTACCAGTGAGATGTGTCCTAGGCTTCCAGAAGTCCACAGTCCGGTTTGGGAGACAAGGCACAGAAAAGTCAGGTGCCTGGAAAGGGGGTATAGGTAATAAAAGAAGCTAATGTTTACCAAGAGCGTCTCGCATACCAGGTAAGCAAGTGTGGGGTGTGTGTTATCTTAGTAACCCGCTCCACTGGGCCCGCCGTTGCCTGGATACTGTTCTGAAAACTTCACATCTCTGAGTCATTTCATCCCCACAGCAACTCTGTCACTCCATTTTACAGATGGGGCAACTGAGGCCTGAGAAATTAAATAACCAGCCCAAGGTCACCAGGTAGTTTGTGGTGGAGCTGGGAGGAAGCTCTGGCCTTGATATACAGATACAGATACTCTGTATTTCTTCTCTCTTGAAACCTGTAACGCATTCCACAAAAGTAGGATGTAATTCAAAAGCAATCATGATTATTTTCGTTCTCGGAGGAGGGAAATGCAAGTTGCATTCAAGAGGTGGAGACTGGGGGAGTTCGCCTGGACAGAAAGCTCTGACCCGGAGGTGAGCGGACACCTGGATGCGGGAAGAGACGGCAGGTTGTCCCCAGAGGCCTGGCCCCACATCCAGGGAGAATCTGGGCTCTCACAGCCTGGGGGGAGCTGAGGCCCTGTCCGTCCTTGTCCTGGGGGCGGGGAGCCCGTGGGAAGTCAGCCTGCGGCCGACCGCCCTTCCCCCGGTGGCTGGATTGATTTCCGAGGCTGACTCTCTTGGCACTGAGTCCAGATTTAGTTCTGTGGAGAGCTCGTCTTTCAAAGTCCAGCTCAAATGTCACCTCCTCTGCAAAGACTCCCCCAGCCCCCGAAGCAAAATTAATCACCCCTCCTCTGTGTTCCCACAGCGCTGTTGATACCTCCAGAATAGTCTTATCACCTCGGACTCGGATTTATGTGTTTACAAGTCTCTCTCCCCAGCTGACAGGGACTTCTTGAGGGCAGGTGCCTAGCCACCCTGCCTTCGTGTCCTTGCCCCTGGGGCGACGCTGTGCATGCAGTGGGTGCTCAATAAATAGTGAATGAGTAAATGTCGGACTGTTAGGGGGTGGCATTTGATTTAATTCGACAGAAACTTACAGAGCACTGATGACACGGAGATCTTCCCTTAAGCCCTTGACATCCACAGATGAACTTACTTAGTCTTCGTGACGGTCCTATGAGGTCAGTTCTGTTACTACCTCCATTTTACAGGTGAGGAAACTGAGGCTAGCAAGTGGCAGAGCCTGGGTTTTAAATCCCAGGTAGTCTGGGGTGGCTACAGCTGCTTAAATGCAGCCTTACAGGTAAGTCCATTCTGATTGTAAGCAGGGATTCTTACTAGGGGAATCTCTGGACTTAATTCTTGTTTCACTTTTTTTTTTTTTTTTTTAACTTATCTGGGTTTAGGAAGGCTTGGAAAAGGTGTTTGGGCCGTGATGCAGTGAACGTTCCTTCGTTGTAAGCCACAGAACCCAGCTCTAGCTACGTTAAGCGAAAGTGGATTCTGCTGTAGCTTGCCGAGCAGACACACTGGCTGGAAGAGCTTTGGGGAGGGGGGGACCCAGGCAGCAGGAGCCGAAGGGCAGGCTTGCTGGGGGCGCTGGCTCATCTTCAGTCTTCCTGTCACCCCACCCCCACCCCAGGTTCCTTGGCCCAGCGACCCACTGCCATCCTGACTGTGCAGTGAAGGGGGAATGCTAGACTGCGACCGAGGGTGGGTGCCGGGTGGGCAAGAAGGTCTCCAGACTTTTCCAGAAGCTGCCTGTTTGCTTGCTGGGAGTCCCTGCTCTTCAGGTGCTTTCCGTCCCCTGGTCACCTCCCCTCTGTCCCCTCCCGGTGTCCACTCCCTATGGTCATGGGCGCTGAGGACCACGAGGGCCCCAGGCTCACAGGCACGTGTCCTTGAGACTTATTTCTGGAGTTGGGGGTGGGGTGAGCAGGATGATTCTTCCTGAAAGGAATATTCACTGGCAGTGACCTTTCTCAGGTTTTTAACATTTTGAGGGGATTGATTGAATTGATCCAAGCCCATTCATCCCGGGCCTCCAAGGGACAGGCGTACCACAGGCCAGCCCTGCTTGGAGGTTTGGACACAGGCATAAACGGGGGTTAAGACTGTCTCTCTCACTGGGATGGCACCAGGCTCTAGAACAGGGAAGGGGGGCTGGCCCGGAGCGAGGGACAGGCAGAGAGGGCCTTTCTCAAGGTTACTGCAGGTCGCTGCCCTGTACAAGGCAGGGTGGGGGGCCTTTTTACCGGGGGTGGGAGAGCAGGTGGCTGTGCATGGCTCCCCGGCAGCCAGTCCAGAGCCTTCCTGGATGGGAATCATCTTGCCTTTTTTTTTTGTCAGATCCAAGCCTCAGTTGGCCCTCTCCATTGTCCCAACTGACGCACCTCCCCGGGCCCTGCCCTGGGCGCCGGGTTGTTTCTCTGCGGTGTCTGCTCTACGGAGCCTCCGCTCCACCGAGCGTCAGCGTCTGCTGGTCTGATGGCCTCCATGCCTCCCCCAGGCACCTTTACCTGTTCATTACACACATACGCATACAGCAAGCGTCTGTCTGCTCGGCGCTGGGCACGGAGCACAGTGGGAATGGAGCACACAGGGTCTCTGCTCAGACACAGACCTGTACCACCTTCTCCCCCTTTGTCTGCCTGGCAGCCCCTCCCCAAACCCTCTTCCGAGGCCGCCTCACTCCGCTAGGTCAAGGTCAGCTCTCCCTGGCTGGTAGGTGGGCCCGGATGTGAGCGTCCGTGGTCCCAAGCCCAGGAGCGGGTACAGGGGCGCTGACCCTTCCCAGCCTGTGCGGACCCCTCTTCTGCTCCTCTTCTGCCGGGTCCACCCGGGCCGGGCCCCTCCCTCCCTCTTTGCCCCGCCCCTTCGGCAGGGTCCTGCCCTCCTCCCCTCGCGGCCCCGCCCTCTCCGGCCCCGCCCCTCCCGCCCCCGCCCCTCCGCCAGCGCCCCCACCACGCCCGCAGGAGGCGGCGTGATTTATGAGGCCGCCGAGCAGTGACCTATAAACCCTTTTCTTCAGAGGGTGCCTGTTCTCGGATTAAATGCCTCTGAAAGGAGCCTCTGCCTCAGAAGTGTCATGTAGAATGTTTCCGCTGACGGAGAACATGACCTTTAAAACCCCAAGGAAAGGAATCAGAGCCGCCAAGAGGAGAAGAATGGGGCGAGGGCGCGCCGAACTGGGCTCCACCTGCCCGCGGCCTTTACGAGCCCCCGACCGGTCGGGGGCGGGGGCTGTGGACCCCAGCCGGGTGTAGGGGCCCGGGGCGCTGGAGGCCCCCTTGGGGATGGGAAGTAGCGACTTGTACCCTGCCGGTCACCAGTCCGGAGTGGGGGTGGGGAAATCGAGCGAGCGGAAACGCCCCCCACCGCGGTCTGGGCCTGGGCCTGGGCCTGGGCCCCTGATGGCTTTCGTCGGGAGAGAGGGTCGTCTGGGGGCGGGGAGATGCTTGTAAAGTGCCCCGGGGAGGGCACTGCACCTGCCTGCTCAGGGTGTTCCCGCACGTCGTGGAGCCGGGGAGGACCCCTGTCCCCGCGTTTCGTCAGAGACTTCAGGTCTTTGTTGCTTTTGGGCAGAAAGCGTGGTGGTCCTGACTGCTTTCCTCCCGGATTGGGGTCTGTGTACTCTTCGCGGTGGCCACCGATGGGTCCACACAGGCGTGTTACGCTAAGGGGGCTGCGTTTTCTCATCCTGCTGCTCCCACTGGCAAAGGGTCATAAATAGGACGGTGACTGACTCACTCCCTCCTTTCTGTGGCTTTGTAAGAAACCTTTGCAGACATCCTTCGGCTTTGGTCCCTGTGCAGTGCGTGGAGGGGTGGCTGGAGTCTTCTCTCCAAGGGACCCCTTGGTGGAAGCAGCTAGTGTGTCTTGCTTGTGGGATGCCACCAGAGTTCTCCAGAAGGAGGATTGGAAGGCTTCTGCCGAGATAAGTCAGAGCAGGCCTGCAGGCCTCCGTGGCTGAAAGCAGGGGCCGGTCTTCCATCATGTCATCTCCTGTAAGGGCTCTGGGAGGGGAGGCCAGGTCAGCTGGGGGAAAGAGTAGTCTCTTATTGGAGAGGTTTGAGACCTCTTCCAAGGATCTCAGAGTGGCAGGTGGAGGTTTCTTTGTGTTCTCACAGGAGAGGGAGAGTTTTGGAGACCCGCCCACTCCTCTCTGACCTGGGTGCACGGGGCTGTGCTGGAAGAGAGGCAGGCTTCACCCCCGAGGCACGGAAAGGCAGGGTCTAGCTGGGAGGGCCTGGCTGTGCCCTTTCCTGTGGGACGAATGTGACATCGAATGCAGCATGCTTGTGTGTGTGGTGTGAGTGTGCGTCTGTGTGCATGCCTGCATGTGTGTGCTCGAGTGCCCTTGCGCGCATGCCCGTGGGTACTTTGTGTGTGTGTGTGTGTGTTCACATGTCCTTGCATGAGTGTGTGCGTACGCCGTGTGTGTGTGTGTGTGTGTGTGTCTGTGTGCGCGCGCACGCGTGTGCGTGTGTATGGCACGGAGCCATGTCTAACCTGGGGAACAGAGGTGTTCTGTTGTTATAAATAAGGCTGATTTTTATATTCCCACTTGAGCCGGGAGTGCAACCAGCAGACCAAAGGTAATGCATTTCAGCCGCCCGTTGGGGAAGGTAAATGTGGTTTATAAGAAGCCCCTTTGGCTCAGAGGGGGCTGGGCAGCGGAGGCAGCTGAAGCAAGGCGTGCTCCAGATGGAGGGAGGGGACAGGTTGGCGACTGTGTGCCCCGGTTTCTCTAAAGGAAAAAAAATGACGTGCCGCCTGTTAGCTAATCAACAGTGAGGAGAAAGTCCTGACAACAAGTAAAGAAAACTTAGCTGGCAATAAAATAAGGGACTTTTTATGGTGGTTTTTATGGGAACATTTTCACTTTGGGAGTTATTAGAGTTAGTGCCGGTTGTGACAAAAGCCGCATTTGCATATCGCCCGTGATGGAGGCTGGATGGAGCCTGAATGCGGCATTAACTGCATATCAGAGACCCTTTCAGAAGCCAAACAGGATGACATTTATTGCAAGCTCGATGCCGCGTGTCTGGCATTAGTTACTGCTTGTTGTGTCCTGTGGAATGTAGATTTTCCGCCTTGGGATCTTCTGGGACTTGTCGTGGCAGCTTCCTGTGTCAAGAGCAAGCTAGCACTCGAGATGGGGAGGTGGCAGGGAGGGGAGGGGGCAGCCCCCAGAGAGGCTCTGCGAGGTCACATTCTGCCTAGGCGCCTGTTGGAGGCTGACTTAGGGGACACTGCCACTGCAAGATTTAGGCCCCATTCCCGGAGAAACAGGAATTTCTCCCAAATGCTTTTTTTTTTTTTTTTTTTAAATAGAGATTTAATTCACATACCATACAATTCACTCCTTTAAAATGCGCAACTCCTGCGGTGCCGGGTGACCCCGTGGATTGAGCCTCTGACTTCAGCTCAGGTCATGATCTTGCAGTTCGTGGGTTTGAGCCCCACGTAGGGCTCTGTGCTGACAGCTCAGAGCCTGGAGCCTGCTTCAGATTCTGTGTCTCCCTCTCTCTCTGCCCCTCCCCTGCTTACGCTCTGTCTCTCTCTGCCTCTCAAAAGTAAATAAGCTCAAAAACAATTTTAAAAAATGCACAACTCGATGGTTTTTAGGGTATTCACAAAATCATGCAGCTATCACCACAGTTAATTACGGAAGGTTTTTATCACTCCCAAAAGAAACCCTTCATTCCTTAGCCATCACCCCCAGCCCCTTACCCCTTCCAGCCCTAATAGACCGCTAACCACCTACTGTCTCTATGGATTCCCCGACGCTGGACGCCTCACGTCTATGGAGTCATACGCATGGCCTTTGTGTCTGGCTTCTGTCCCTCAGCGTCATATTCTCAAGGTGCATCCACGTTGTAGCATGTCCGTGTGTCCCTCACCCCTCCGTATGGCCCAGTAATATTCCACTGTATGGGCGGAGCACATTTTGTTGGTTTTCATTAGTTGATTTGCCACATGTTTAAAATCTCTTTCCGTTTTTATTTTAAAACACACATGAAAACATCGCGGTTGAGCCCATTGGAGCAAACTCTTGAGTTTTCCTGATGGAAAGTAGAGTTCTGGATGGAGGAAGAAGCAGAGGCTGTGAGGACACCCTGGGTGGCGGGTCCTGTTGAAAAGACAGAGCTGATCTTTTGCCCTCTGGCCAGCGAGGGGCTCACTCAGCGGGAGGTTGGTTGCCTCTGATCCCAAATTGATATTGGGGTCCTGGGGGGCATTTGCTGCTCTTCTTTCCGGGTCGAAGGGGACCCTCGGCCTCTCTGAGGATTTTCTCAGGAGTGTCAGTGTGGAGAGGGCTCTGGAGCAGCATGGTTTGGGGACATGGAATGATCACGTGTTTCTGTCCCCTCTCCACAGACTCTAGCCATGCCGCCTGAGGTAACCACCAATTTGAAGGTCTAGGCTGAGTCTGCTGGGAAGAGGCAGTGATTATGCATTTCGGAGGTGGTCTGTCTTCTTGCTGATGGCAGAGGGTGATTCCGGGGAAGGCACAGTGGGCTTCAGCCTAGGCCAGATTTAGTGGGGGGTCTTTGGGCAGGGTGTGAAGACAGAACGTCCTATTTTTTCCTCTCCCAGAAAATCATTAGGATCCCTCCGTGACTCAGCTCTGAGTCTTAATTATGCTGCTATGTAAATATTTCTGAGGTCTCTTGGTTTTCTCAGTTGGCATTATATCACCGTTAATAACTAGAGGGCACAGTATAAATATGCAAACTCATAATAATGCATTAATTTGAAGAACATCGACGAATTGCCAAAGTGAGCCTGAAGCAGCGGGCAGCTTGCTCCCTTCGCTGCCGAGACCACCCCCATCTCCTGAATCATGGAATCCAAGAATTCCCTTGGCTCCCCCTGCCCCAGAGGGCACCCTTAGGGGCAGCCCATTGCCTGCTCTGTGTGCCGAGCAAACTGCTTTTAGCCTGGCCCTGGATCCCAGACTCTCCTGAGAGCGTCCTGGCTGACGCCCTGCTTCTGTCTGTGCTGGGACAAGACCAGCTGAGGGGTGGCCCTTGCCCTTCTCCCATCCTTGGTTAAGTCGGAAAAATCAAAGCCACTGCTTCGGTTCCCATCCCAGCTCCCCACTGGCGAGCGTGGCCTTGGGAAGTCATGTCAGCTTCTTTGTCCGAAATTCATTAATTTGACAAGTATCTACTGCATACCCGCTGCATGCCAGGTGATGCGCTGGGCAGTGCAGATGGTCCTTCCGTCTTGCAGCCGACGGTCCGCCGGGGTAGACAGGCAGGCGAGCAGGCGGTGATAGGAACGCGACCGACGTGTGGATTAGAAGCATATAGGGCAACTGCAGCACTTAAATATTAATAAGCACTTAAATATTAAGGGTATTTAATCTTAGTCCTGGTGGGTCACGGAAAAGTCTCACGTGACGTGCTAAGTCTAGACCTGAGGATGTGCTGGAGACACCCTGGCAAGGGGAGGTGGTGGCTAGAGAGTGGAGATGGGGGGTGGGGCGGGAAGAGTGTGCGAGGCAGAGGGAACAGACTGTGAAGTGGCTTCGAGGAGAGAATGCAGGGTGGGAGTGGGGCTGCAGGATGGAGCCGGTGGCGGAGAGGTGTGGGGAGGCGGGCTGGAGAGGTCAGCCAAGGTCAGTGTGAAGGGCCTTGTCCACCTGCCCGAGCGGGGGGTACGTAAGAGATTGGGTTTTATCCTGAATGAGAGAGGAGCCACGGCGGAGGGCCCCGGTCTCGCCTTAGAGAGCTCCCGGCTGCACGTCGGCGAGTGGATCACGGGGGACCAGCAGGGGGGCTGAGATGCCTGGGGGTGGGGACAGGGGTCCTTGCCTGACCACCCTGAGCATTCACAGCGAGGGCTAAACTAGCGGCTTCATCCACTGCCAAGTGTACTGTCCCATTAACCTGCGCCACACTCAATTAGGCAGCTTACGGACAGGACGCAGGTTACCAGCCGGAACTCGGAATCTGGGCAGGAAGGAGGTGGTGCGTGTGGTCTGCAGAGGCGGCAGTCAGATGCGTGTGGCCTCGGGGTCGGCGCCGCAGAGGTGAGGTGTCCCGGCGGGGGACGCGGCGGGCCTGGCAGGCAGAGTTCTGGATTCTGGGTGCTATGTCGCCAGTCCCCCCACGACCTGGCCGGGCTCCTCACCTGCAAACAAGGGTGATCCCAGCTGCCTCGTGACGGGCTGGGGCCACGTGCCGTGCTGGGCAGCGGCGGCCCCCGCCTGAGACGGGCTGTTGAAGGCCGAATGCGGACAGACGGGCTCGCTCCGGCTCGGGGCGCCTGCTCTGCCTCAGCGTGCCCGGCCTTCCCTCCGCGTTGTCCTGGGGCCGACCGGCAGGAGAGCACGTGCTCTCGGTCTAACTGTTTTTGAGGTGAAGGTGCGACGGGGGTTCACTGGCCTTGAAAACCGCCCTAGGCCCACGGTTTCGGCTTCGTCCGCATTTCTCCGCATTAGATGTGGACCGTAGTTAGATCCATTTTAAACTTTCTATTTTGAAATCATTATAAAAATCACAGGAAGTTTTCGAGATGGCACAGAGAGGCCCCGTGTAGCTTTCGCCCAGCTGCCCGGGTGGCTCAGGTCAGCCAGCTGTACTGCCAGGTCACAGCGGCAGTACCGTGTGGGTATGTGGTCACTTCACATTACGTGTGGGGATCCGTGCGGGAATCCGTGTGACCTCCACCGCAGGCAGCTCTGGACCTGGCCTGGCCCCCCAGCTCAGAGATCTCCAACCCCCCTTCTCTGTCCCTGCCCTCCCTCTCGTCCGCATTGTGACCACTGCTTCGTGCTGCATCTCTGCAAGATTATTATTATTATTTTCTTAAGTTTTTTATTTATTTTGAGAGAGAGAGAGAGAGAGAGAGAGAGAATTCCAAGCAGGGTCCATGCTGTCAGCACAGAGCTTGAACTCGCGAAGCATGAGATCATGACCTGAACCTAGATCAGGAGTCGGATGCTGAACTGACTGAGCCCCTCAGGCGCCCCTAAGATTATTTTAAATTATGAATTTGCTTATTTGTGTTACAGTGGTATATGATAATCTTCCAGAAATTTAGGAACATGACAGGAAATATTTCCATTATTCTGCCATGCCCAGACAGCCACCACCTTCATTTCAGGGTATGTCCTCTGTGCCTTTTTTCGAACATACGCAAATATTTAATATACTTATAATCCTTTTTTAGAAGTTTATTTATTTATTCTGAGAGAGGGAGAGAGAGAGAGAGAGGGCATGTGTGCTGAAGCAGGGGAGGGGCAGAGAGAGAGAGAAGGAGAGAAAGAATCCCAAGCAGGCTGCACCCTGTCAGCTCAGAGCCCAACGTGGGCCTTGAACCCATGCACTGTGAGATCATGGCCTGAGCTGAGATCAAGAGTCGGACACTTAACTGGCTGAACCCCAGGGCGCCCCTAAGGCGCTTATAATCCTGACATATGTTGGATTCTGTACCCTGCTTTTCCACCCGATACACCACACTTGTCCCCCACGTGCACTGGATGGCGTGAGGTGCGAGCCGCATCCCAGGGAGTGGAACGGGGCACGGCTGGGCAGGGAGCAGGCATCGGCGATGAGGCTGTGGGGCCTCCTCAGCCCTCCCTGCCGTGCTCGTCCTCATGAGGGCCCGGAAGCCCCTTTGCTTTCCAGAGTGGCCCAGCTGTCCGTCATCCGGGGGCTGACTCGCCTGCGCCTGCTCTAGGGCTGTCACCGAGCATAAAGCAGAAATGGAGAAAACCTTGAAAGCAATTAGCCGAGTGGGCACACGAAGTTCCTGAAGAAGAAAAGCACACAATAGGTCCTCTGTCTTTCCTCATCCTCCTCACCCCGTGAGTAATTCCACGTGGGTGTCTGGGCCGGGAGGGTTTATAGCAACGCCTCTCTTGCTGGAGTGTTGCGGTTCCTCCTTTGTGGCACTGTGCTCATGAAAAGGTAGTCAAATAGCAGAGTGCGCAATCGTATCCAGTGACTCTGCTGCAACTTTAATTAGGATTGCAAGTAAACAGGAAACTGAAGACCTGAAATTGTCACATCCCAAAGAATGCGTAGGTGCATCGGCGGTGGGTGGGTGGGTGGGGGTTCTCTTCCTTCCACTCTTACTACGGATTTTACGCTGCATGGCGGCAGGAGCACCTTCTGGGTAGATCTGTAGCTGATGGAGGGATCCACAGGCAGACCTTTTATTAAAAAGGTGTTTAATAACTTTTACATCTTTGCCGCATTAGGGCTGATCTGGTGCGGGATAATGGTGTCTGTGGCCAGGATAAAAACACCCATGACCATTCTCTGTGCTTATTAGGTAGGTGAGGGGCACTGATCTCCTGCTTGCTGAAGAAGGGAAGAAAGGAGAGGACAGGACAGGGCTGCCTTGGAGAAGTAGGCGGGCTTGTCGGCGCGGGGTCCAGGGTGTCCTGATGGCACCATCGCTGCCACCCAGGCGTGACTCAGCGTGCTCTGCCGTTAGTGCCGGCTTGCCACCTGCTGCCCTCAGCTTCCTGGTGGGGCTGCTGGCTGCTCTTTCCAGGGGACACTTTCATATGTCCCGGATGGGCCGAGGACAGGAGGCGGGTCCTCCTGGTGAGGGGTGCGTAAGGGCAGGGCTCTGCAGAGACAGCTCCGATGCTGCCCCGTGGCTGGCCTTGTGAAGGGGGAGGAAGGCAGGAGGAGCACGGTGAGGGCTCCAGGAGGGGCACTTTGCTGGATGTCTCCCGTGCCTCCTCTGTACCTCCTGACAGGGACCATCTGTGCAAAGGACGTTTGCTAAGGCAGGGTCCTGTGCAGAGAAGGAGGTGACCGCTACATCGCTCCAGTTTCTAGAATGTCTAAAGAGTGTAGGCTTCCCTAGATTGCAGGGAAGAATAATAAGCAACTTGAAAGAAAATCCTATGTGTCCTCTTAGTGACACACCTGGTCATTTGTCCTTAATAAGGATAAAAAAGCCTTGTTTAAGACATTTACTCATGCCCTTGAGTGAATGAATATTGATTTGACGCTCAACAAGGGTTTGGATTTTTACTTCTCCTGCGTTTGGAGCAAGGATCTGTGGTTAGTAAGCTCTTTCCTGTGCCAGCGTCTGCAGTGAGCCTTTATTCATTCCATCTGATTTCACTGAGTGCCCGCTGTGTGCCAGGCTGCTCTTTTTGGGATTAGGGTGGCCAACCAGGTGGGCCCTGCCTTCATTGAGCTTGTATTCTAGGGAAAATGCTGTCGGGGGGAAGCGGGGAGTCCTGCCCAGCTATATTACGGGCTGGCGATTGGCCAGGGAAATTTCAGTTAAAGACTCTGCCTTAGTGCATGCATTTGGGCTACTGTCACAAAGTGCCATTGACCGAGCGGCTTATAAACAACAGATGTTTATTTCTCGCTGTTCTAAAGGCTGGGACGTCGCTCTCTGGGGTCCCTTTATAAGGGCACTAATCACTCCTAACACCCCCCTCCCCCAGTACGATCACACCAGGGGTTAGGATTTCAACATGTGCATTTTGGAGGGACACAACATTTAGACTATCACAGGGGCTGGAATTGGAGGGCAGAGGGCGGCAGGGCAGACTTCATTCTCTATCCTCACACAACCTTGACATTGGGCAGGTTTCTTAAGCTGTTTGGTGCTCTCCCCTGCCGACCACACCTAGCTCACAGTGCTGTTGTGTCCCCAGACACTCGGCCACGTCTGGACCGTGGCGGCTGCTTACGAGTGTCCGCTGTTCCTGTGGCCGTTGGAGCGGATGAGGCTTCCCTTCCTCTTACTTCTGCTGTGGCTGGTGGGAGGCCTAAGCTGGACACGCCGCCTGCCGCATCTGGCGCATCCGGCTGGGGACGGAGCTTCCCCTTCTCCAGATCTCAGCGCCAAAATGAACTCCCCCAGTCTCGCTTGGGAGGCCCGTAGTGAAATCTGGTGGTCCCCAAATCCAGCTCGCAGCTGTGGTTGATTTTTGTGAGGTTCTCATTATTTAAAACCTGGCCTAGAAATGGTATTCTGCTCTGAAGACAGACAGACACTGGAGCCGATGGGGCCCCCAGCACAGCACACAGAGCGGCTCAGGACCCCGCGGCTTGGTTTGGGCTGTTCTGATGGGGAGCTCATTTGTAACATATATTGTTCTCGATGCCAGGAGCCGCGAGCGTCTCAGATGGGGGACCAGGAGAAGAAGGGGCCAGGTAGCAGGAGGGGAACACAGGAGCCGAGAATCCAATTTTTCATATGGTAACAAAACAATTCAGTTGTGTATTCCCATAATATCCCTTCAGTTTCTTGGGGTCTGGCTTACATCTATTTTTAAAAACCCTTGGACCAATAATTCCGCTTTATGCAGACCAGCTGGAGGGTCTCTGGCTTGGGGATTTAGCGTAAAACAAACCCTAAATGGGGTGGTATGCAGCACGGCGGCCAGCAGTTGTAGGTAAGTAATTTTTCTTAAACAAGCCGAGAGCGTGATGGAAATGGTCGCCGTGTTGGGTTCTGTCCCACAGCGAGGGCGTTCTGGGAGCCGGGGGGCTGGTCGGTGGCGGGGAGCTCACCTCGGGTCCTCCTGTCTGCACTCCCTGCCCGCAGGTGGCTCTCTGGGGCTCTGGAGGGCAGGAGGCTCCCAGCGGGAGACTCTGAGGAAGCTGGACCCCTTTCACATGGCCGGATGTTTTGGAGAACACTCTAGACATCAGGACTGCAGTTTCTTGGCACTTTGGAATTGGTCACAGAAGGCCGAAGCTTGGCAAAGGAGTGCCGTGTTTTGCAGATTTGTTTGGAGCAGGACTGGGGCTGACCGTGGAGTCACCTCAGATCGGAATATTTTTCTTTGTCGCTCTCTCGTGAGTTTAGAGCCCCACATTTTGCTGTCTCTGACCTGTGTGGTGTTGGAGAAGCTGCTTTCACTGAGATCCATAGCCATCCGCCTTAAACCCTGGCCACTGAAACGACGTGTCCCTGGGACCCCCGCCTACAGGCCCCCAGCCGTAATCTGTCCTCTGGGTCGTCTTAACCTTCTAAGAGTTCAGTGTCATTAATCAGCAAATCATCATCGAACGCCTTACCTTTTGTTCCGATAGCCCTGTCAGAGTAGCAAGGCTCTTGCTCACTCATCGATAATAGGGTATCCACTCTCTTCTGTTCCCAGCCTTTTTCCCTGAACATTCTATCAGAAATTGGTCCCAAATCTAGAGTTGTCAGGGCTCCCCACTCTGGGGCTGTGTGAGAGTCCAGAAGAGCCCCCTGCGCCCGGCTGCCATGGCTTGTCTAGGTCTGTTGGGGCCAGCAGAGGCCCCTGGAGGTTGGGTGGCCCCACACTTGGCCAAGACACAAGCCTCGTTTAGGCATCTGGTCTTCACAGACGTCTCCCCTCTGTCTCAAGTCCTGCTACCTCAGGGTTGCTGTGTCCCATCAAGCTCAGGTCCCTCAGGTCCCTGCACCCTGACACCCTCCATCTGTGTCCTCTTCAGACCATGGAAGAGCCAACCGCCCCAGGATCAGCTTGCTTTGGAACAGCCTCCAGCTCTCTCCTATCTCACGAGTCAGCTTAGAGACTTTAGAAATACAAACATCTCTGTCCAGGGATATTCCTTCAGGGCAGCCAGACAACTTCTCCCAGCCCTGAAACATAAGAGAGTTATTAATTTCCCTGTGGGGGTAAGTAATAATTAAAAAAAATCATCCATCCATCCAACAAATACCAAGGATGTGTTGGAATAAACAAAAGGCTCACCATCTTCTTGGGAGAAGGGGAAAAATACATTTCTTTCATTTCTGATGAGTCTACAAGATACAGGTTGGTTTTTCAACAGATTATCCTGATATTAAATTCTCAATAAACCAGCCTGCTGCACACGGCTCTCCTTGTGAAGGAGGTGCCATCACTTTTCCAGGGGACACTGTGGGACCGAGGTGAAGAGTCACACAGTTGATGGAGCCAGAGGCAGCCCCGGGTCTTCCAAAGCCAACTCCAGCACTCACTGCACCCATCACCCACCGTGTGACCTTTCGAGAAGTACAGAATATTGTCCCTGCCCTCGGGGGACTTGGGTTCTCCCCAAGAGAAGCAAGGCTAACACTCGAAGAGTTTAGTAAGCAAATTAGGGAGCAAGGGAGTGGTATGGTTCGCATCACTACACCGTGATCATCGTTTTGCTTGCTTTTCTGTTTGTTTATTTTTCATTAGGCTGCGGATGCCTTGGGGGCAGGGACTGTATCTTGTTTGCTCCCGGATGCCGGGTAGTGCAGAGACATTGTTTGTTGGATGCTTGCACGAATGAATGAATGCAGTAGGAATTTGAGGAGCTGGACCTGGAGGGTGGGTGTTCTGTGGTTAGGCTGAAGGGAGTGACAAACAGTGGCCCAGGCTGGTGGGCAGTGTGGTGGGTCAGAAGGGAGGGGTCCTGGCTGAGCGTAAAAACAGCTTTATTGAGATATAATTCATAGACAGCACCGTTCACCCATTTAGGGGGTACAACCCAGCGGTTTTCAGTGGATTCACAGAGTCGTGCAGGCTTCACTACCATTGACTTTAGAACATTCTCATCCCTCAAGAAGAAACCTACACACCCCACCCCTCATTCCAAGTCCCCCAGTGTCCCACAGCCCCTGGCAATTGTGAACATTTCGCGTAAGTGGAGTCTTGCAATACGTGACCTTTCCTGCCTGCCTTCTTCCCCGCAGCACAGTGTGTCCAAGCTTGGTCCACGGTGTAGCATGCATCGGGGTTTCCCAGCTCTGCTGCTGAACGATACTTCCTGGCGTGGATGCAGACCCGGGCATCTGGATTAGAGCTTGCGTTGGGCACTGGGACGTCTAAACTGAAGCTGTTGGAGCGGGAGTTTGACCTCATCAAACGGGGTCAGCAGGGTCAGATGATAACGGGGGTGTCTGGAGGCAGAGATGAGCTCGGGGCTTTTCCTGGGTTTCTTGGTAGGATGCGAGGACAGTCAGGACCAGGGAACGAGAAGGAGAAGCCTGCGTAGGAGGGGCCTAGGAGGGAGGTGTGCATTTTTGCCCTGGGACACTGGGGCCTGGGGCTGAACTGTGTGATGACGGGTGAGAAAGGGAGAGGCGAGGCTCCACTTGCGCCCCGCCTTTTGCAGATGGCATGGTATGAGGGTTCAGTGGGCTGGAGGGCTGGGGGAGGACCTGAGAGACAAAGCCGCCTCTTGGAAGGAAAATGCCTTTGAGAGGGCAAATCTGCCTGAAAGTCAGGTCCTTTGGCACAGGAGGCACATCCATGAACCAGGAGCCAAGCTCTCCCTGAAGGATGGATGAGCTGCATACAGGCCGAGAAGAGAGAAGGGAATATCCAGACCCAAGCCAGGAATAGCAGGCGCAGGGGCACCGGATGGGACAGAGGTAGTGCGGGTCTGGTCCTAGGTTGGCACCAGCAACCTGCAGAGAACATCGGAGAACAGGCCAGGCAGACAGGTATCGACACGACAGAGAAGTGCATATTCTATGCGCCGAGCCCCGGGTTAACCCTTTTATGTTACTCTTTATGACGATCTACAGGCAGATTTTATTCTTATTGCTACTTTACTAAGACTTAGAGAAAATAAGAGTGTACCCTCCATCCACATCTAAAAAAGTTTTCATTTGGCCGGAAACAGAAGGAAGTAGACTGGACAGATGTATTCTACCTCTCCTGCTACCACTCACTCAACTCACTTATAGAAATGAGATTTCAGTTCAACAAACACTAATGGAGGGCTGGGCATTTGGGATGCATGGTCCAGTAGGACACACCCCTGACCCCAGGAGTGTCCCTGACGAGCAGAGCAAGGACACACACACCCACGTCTGCCTGTGTCTCTCCCTGACCCCACATTTCCGGAACCTCTTATCGAACCTGTGTACTCAGTGCACTAGCAGGGCTCGGCCTGGGGCACACGTTCCCTCTTCCAGTTGGGGGGTGGACGTCTGAAAGCATGGAGCCAGGCCCAGGTGGTCTGGTGTGACGGAAGGAGGCTATGCGGAAGGCAGGGTGGGGACAAGCAGGAAATGAGAAGCTCGGTCGGACAAGCCGGGTCAGATGATAACACTCAAGTGCCGATGGACCCACAGAGTGGCAGGGCAGCATCCGTCCCCTCTGAGGAGGTTTCTGGAAAACTCCCTGCCTTGCCCCCCAACCCCCCGAAACGCCCCAGGCCCAGCAGAGCTGTGCTTCCCAGGTAACGTCTTCCCACCTGCTCTGCACTCCAGGCCACCTCCCCGGCTCCCAGCCTGCTTCGCGAGGGCAGGGCCATTCACTTCTGCACGGAGACGCTAAATGGGTTTCCAGCAGCTCCAGAGAAAGAGATCCATTTAAACTGCGGGTCCTGGGGAGGAGGCTCGGGAAGAGGGGCCCTCATGGAGTTCCTGCATTTTGCAGCCTTCTGGAAACCAGAGCAGCTTTTAGAATTTCAAGCCACAATTTGTATTCAAATGAAGGTCATTTGAAAGGTGTAACATAGTAAACAGCCATTATTTCATTTTGATGGTGGCACTAAAATTATAGTGTTGGTTGAATTATTTTAGTGTAGGACCATTACCATCTCCCTAAAACACTTAGAGGGGTTCTTAGAGCGCTGCTCCAATCCTAAAATTAGAAGAAAATTAAAAATCACAAGGCTGTGGTGGTGGTTGGCAGTATAATTTGGGGGAGAGGACCCCTGGGGGGGGGAGAGGACCCCTGGGGTGTGGGGCTCGTTTTCTGTCCTGCTCACACCCACTGCACAGCTGTGGAAGGGTCCACTTAGTGCCTGTGAAGAAGGGGGTGTCGTAGTGCTTTGAATTATGGGACATAAAGGAACCTCCCACCCCACCTGCCCTCTGTCATTCAAGTCCTCAAAATCCCAGTCCTGAGATTTACTCCCTTGGGCTTTTCGTCCAGAGGAGCACCCTTGATGAGGCAGCTTTTGAACCCCTTCTGCTGTCTTTCAGCCAGGAGCACTCACTGGAGAAGGGAGTCCCTCGGCTCACCTGCGGTGGTGCTTAGGGCTCGCCATGGGGCACCTGCAAGTTCAGGGTGGGATTCAGGGCAGCCGCTGTCTAACCCCCCGCGGGCAGTTGCCATAGGCTGAGGCGATGGGTCCTCTTTTGGAACTTGTTGCAACGGCACCAGAAATCGGGAGCGTGTAGAAAGGCAGGCCCAGGAGAGGGTTGGGGTCTTCCTACTTCATGGTGCACACCCAGAAACTTCGGTCCCAGAGGGACGTGACTCCCCTGAGACCCTCAGCTTGGGATCTTGGGCTTCCTCTGCCGTCATGGCTATGTGTTCTGGGCTCCCGATCCTCTACGCGAAACCCTCCGAGTCAGTTGTTTGCAGAAATCAGGATCCTTTGGGTTCCAGGTGGATAATACGGTGCACGTGGGGGTGCAACCTCAGTGGCTTTGGGACAACACCTTACAAACAAACACATGCATAGTTCTGCCACGGAACATAGGAATATTCACGCTAGGTGGGGTGAATAAGGACTAGAAGCTGTGTCAGCTCGGGTTAAGTCTTGCCACCACATGGTGCCAAATTTAAGAAAAAAACTTGGGATTTCCTAAGTCTCTTGGGTTTGAGAAGTTCCCAGAAAAGACACGGCCGCATCTCGTAGTAACACGTGCTCCTTGAAGAGAAGTTGAAAGGTTCAAAAAAGTACCCTTAGAAGGAGATGGCAGTTGCTCCCAATTTTACTGATTTCTAGACTTAAAAGAAGTTAGTTTTATTAGGATCGAATCGATATGTAACATTATATTAGCTTCAGGCGTAGAGCATAATGATTCGGTACTTGCACGTGCTGCACGTCTGGTTATCATCTGTCACTCGACAGAGTTGCAAAGCTGCTTTTCTTGTGATGAGGATTTTTAAGATCGCTTAGCAACTTTCGGGGCCCCTGGGTGGCTCGGTCGGCTAAATGTTTGACTCTCGACTTCGGCATAAGTTGTGATCTTGTGGTTTGTGGGTTCGAGCCCTCTGCCAGGCTCTGCAATTGACAATGCAGACCCTGCTTGGGATTCTGTCTCCCTTCCTCCCTCTCTGCCTCTCTCTCTCTCAGAATAAATAAATAAAAATAACAAAAAAATCTCTTGGGGCGCCTGGATGGCTCAGTCGGTTGAGTGTCCAGCCTCGGCTCAGGTCATGATCTCACAGTTTGTGAGTTCGAGCCCCATGTCGGGCTCTGTGCTGACAGCTCGGACCCTGGAGCCTGCTTCGGATCCTGTGTCTCCCTCTCTTTCTGCCCCTCCCCACTCGCGTGTGCACTCTCTCCCTCTCTCAAAAATAAATAAACATTAAAAAAATAAAAAAAAAATCTCTTAGCAATTTTCAAATATGCACCATGCTGTAAATGACATCCCCGTGACATTTCTTTCATAGCTGGAAGTTTGTGCCCCACGATCTCCTTCGCCCATTTTGCCCACCCCTTACCCCCACTGCTGCCAGGCACCAGTCTGCTCTCTGTCTCCATGAGCTTGTTTGGCTGGTTGTTTTTCAGATTCCACAGAGAACCAAGTTCTAGACTGTTGCCCGTGTATTTTTACACAGCTGGATTCTTCCTCTGTACGATCTTGTACTCTACTTTTCTCACTTCATGTTACATAAGAAACACTTTTCTGTGTTTTTGAACACTGAAGCCTCTTTCGTGGTTACGCAGTTGTTAGAAGCCCGCTTCTCGACTCTCAGCCTGGAGCTTTTCTCCCAACAGCACATGCCGCCTCTCCACCAGTCAGACTGTAAGCCACCCCCGGGGCCCCGCAGCACCCGCGAGCCCCTGGGAATGGCCCCTACCGAGGCCTCCAGGAGCCTAGTGGAGCGATGGGGGCAGTCTTCTGGGCAGAGTTTAGGGGCTATTTCCAGAATATTTCCTCTTGCGTGCGGGCCACGGGTCCTAGCGAGGTGGCTGTGCGTTTGTCCGCACTGGGGAGGGCGGGAAGAAAGGCAGAGGGGGTGTCTGCATCAGGGCCCCCCCGGGTGGGAGGCACAGCCCTTGAAGCAAGTATTTGCTACCTGCACTTCACACTCAAAAGCCACTTCTTTTGCTCCCTCAGCACCCCAAGCTCCCATGACCCAGAATTACCTCCAGCATCACCCTGGCACCGGCTTCTGATCCCCAGGGAGGTGGCAGAGTGTGGCTCCAGGATCTTGGGCCTCGAGGAGACCTCTGGCCACTCACCTTCACCCAAGGGCCCAAGAGGACGTCCTTCAACTCTCTGGGCAGTGGCCCTGGGGTGTGCGCTGGTCCTAGGAGTGCCTGGGGTGGGGAGAGACGGGGTGGCCCCTGCCTCGGTGGTGCTCCGCCTCCCCCTCCTGCACAGATTTGCCTTCCTAACTCCGGACTTGGCGGGAAGCAGGCCATTGGCGATGACTGATCCTGCCTTCAGGCTCCCTGTCACACTCCCTTGAGCTGGGGGCACGGGGTAGAGGTAGGGATTTTGGACTGCACGACCTTGAAGTTCTTTCTGGGTCAGGGAGCCTCTGAGCTGCCCTGTTTATACTTCTCTAGATGGCTCTTGGGGTTTGGGAGTAGTCACTAGGGCTTACAGAGTGTTTTGGGTGTGGATCTTGTTTGCTGTCTTTATCCTATGTTACTGTCCCCGAGGAAGGTTGTGCAAGTGAGAATTCCAGGAAGAAACCCAGAGTGCGCGGGGGAAACCTGCATCCCCAGAAGCTCTTCCCATCGATGCTGTGTTCTTAGAACAATACTTGTTTTCAGAAAGGGCTAGGTTTTAGGGCCCCTCAGCCTTTTCGCATTCTTCCCTCCACCACATTCCAGCTATACTGGCTGCCTTTCAGCTCCAAGGCCTCAGGTACATACTTCCTCTGTTTTCCCCCCCTTACCTGCCCAACTCTTGCTAAGGCTGAGCTTAAGTCCCAACCCTCCAAACCTGCCACACACCTCTGTCACTCTCTGTCATCACACTCATGCTTTTCCTTTGTAATATTTATCACAACTTGTCTTTATAGATTTATTTGACTGTTTTGTTTTATTCCACATTTGTTTTCTCTACAAAGTTTCATGGAGACAAATTACACAACTAATTTGTTCACTACTATAACCTGGCATAAGATAGGCAGTCAATGCATAGATCCGTTGGATGGATGGATGAATGAATGGTTGGGTGGGTGGGTGGATGAATGGGTGAATGGATGGATGGAAGGGTGGATGGATGGATGAGTGGATGGATGGTTAGGTGGATGGATGGATGGATGGATGGATGGATGGGCAGATGGATGGATGGATAAGTGGATAGGTGGATGGGTAGATGGATGGTTGGGTGAATGGTTGGGTACATGGGTGAGTGGTTGGGTGGAGGGATGGGTGGATGGATAGATGGTTGGATGGATGCATGCATGGATGGGAATATGAACTACTTTTGAGGAATTCCATGAAAATTAAGCTAAGAATCTCAAAATGTCCCTAGGCTCATTTTATATTAGCCAACTATATTCTGACTCTTTTGTCACAAGTACAGGAAAAAGTCAAGCCAGCTTGAGAAAAAAGGGAACTTACTGTAAGGGTATAGGAATGTCTTGCAGGAAAACTAGGCTCAGGTAGCAACTGGAACAGGGAATGGGAAGGCCATCCAGACTCTCTCTCCAACTCGTGCCTCTCTGCCCATTGCATTGTTTTCTCTTGGCAGACTGGCTTTGTTCTGTCCTCCACCCTGTCGTGGAACACTGGTAGCCTCAGTCCTGAGTTTGCATGTTATCAGGTCAGCCACATGAGGGGGTGAGTGGCAGTCCCATCAATCCAATCCCAAATTTCTGGGGAAGAGATCTGGAGTCATCTACTTCTAAGGGGACCAGGGTTATACATCTGCACTACCTGGGCACACCCTTGTGATGTGATGTGTAGGGGTTACTTCCCAGAGAAAGGGATCATTGTATCTAACACACTGGCTTTCCTTAGTCTCTCCTGTGCATCTTGTTTCCAGTTTTGGCTAATGGTCTTCCATCCATTTGATGAGCACCTGTTCTATGCCTGTTAGGTCCCAGGCCTAGAATCCTGCACTGACTGTAAGGCTCTCCCCTCAGCTGCAAGCCCAGGAAACTTGCCCATGTGGAGCTCTGAGCCCAGGGGAGTGGGGCTCACCTGCGGAGCTGAGGTCAGCCCTGCCAGGCCTTCCTGGTTTTGGGGAGAGGATGGAAGCCACAGCTGTAGCGGCCCCCTAGTACAAGTTTCATGGGTTTTCCCAAGTGATATGCTCCCGGGGTACCAGATACCCCCCACGACACAGGAAGGAGCCAGTGCCTGGGCTGTTCAGATGAGCCCTGCTCTTCTCCCGCTCTCCAGTTCTACAACAGGCAACGTGCTGCCATTTCAGACTAGAAATTTTCTCCGTGAAAAGAAGGAAACCTCTTTATGCACTTTTGCGATGCAGAGTCTAATTTAGGTTTCAATAAAGGAAGGGACCATTATATCACCGTACTTCAGTGCTCCTTGTCATTACATTATATTTTTAAAAATACTTTCATCGGGGGCCCTATATACACTTACAATCTCTCTGCATTTATTTTCCTTTAAGAACACATATAATAAAACTCAAAGTTAATAGCATGAAAATAATTTCTACAATAACAGTTGTAGCAAATCTTAGAATTGCCAGGGTGAAGGTGGCTAGACAGAGTGAGGCAATTACGTCTATTATTAGCAGAGCTTGGGAAGGATTGATGTACAGTGGGCCGCGTGTAAGCAGAAGCCTCCAGACGTGAACTACATTTTAATAGTGAAATTCTCATAGATTATAACTCCCTTCATTAACATTTTCACACATCGCTGACTAACAAATGAGGAGAGAGGCCTTCTGCATGCCCAGATTTATCACGCTCCGGATGCTCTCTGCACCTCTGTGTATGGGCAGGAGCTTCATCTCCTAACCTCTAACTACGGGAGGATTAACTCTTCCCGGGCTGACCTGTTTCCTTCAGGAATGGGAGAACGTTCTGGAAACACAGGCTCTGCACTTTGGGACTTTTAAGAGGCCAGGCGTGGGTACAGGCCTGCTGGGACTTTCTCTGCACTCCCCTGGCAGCACCCGTAGGTGGAGGGTGGAGGGTCCGAGGGGAATGGGCGTTGCTGCCGATGACCGCCTCTTCACAAACCGGCGCTGCCCAGGTTCCCGAGTCGCCCCGTGGGGTGGGGTGTGCTTTCCGCACTAGGGGACGGCCGGTGGGAAGTCTAGATCTCCTCTTAGCAAGAGGGGTAGAGTGGCCTTCTGTCCCAGCCGAAGCAGAGCATGTGGCCCGAGACGTGACAGAGGGAGTTGAGGAGGGCTCACTGGGCAGAGTGGGTCCCAGAGAGGGAAACGGACCCTTGGTCATGGTCAGGGTGCACAGCCTTGTCCCCAGAGAGGCCGAATGTTTACAGAGGACCTGGACCCCTCACTTCGCCCTGATCTGAGGAGAGAGAACGTGGAGGAAAGAATGGAGCTCTGAGGTTGCTCACCAATAGCCCTCCGCGGATGCGTGCAGACCGAGGCGAGGGCTGGGCCATGCAGAGAAAGGCTCTCTGTGGTCACCCCGTGAATCGGGAGGCTTCCCAGAAGAGTCCACAGGTACAGGGACCCCAGGAAGGTGGTCCCTGCCTGGCACCAGGCATAGGTTGGAAGAATGCCGAGGATGTGAATTCATGCAGAGAGAACAGCTTGCGGCCGGCAGAGCAGTGGGGGTGAGGTTTCAGCCCAACTTCCGGCGGAAGTACCCCCGCTGCTTTCTCCTGGGACAGGAACTCTTGGTGTCTCCGATGCCCATACTTATCAGTTGGCTCTTGGGCAGATTTTGTGATTCGACTGGGCCCGTAATGGCATCTGAGGCCCTGGGGTCAGCTTGCCCCGGTGTTCTTTTGTGTGTCTCCTGGGGTGAGTGTTCTGATACAGTTTTCAAAGACGATTTGACCCAGGCGTTCGTGGCCCCGTCTGCACGTCATCCTCACCTGGGGAAATCAGGAAAGCTACTGGTGCCAGGGCCCATCCTCAGAGGCTTTCGCTTTGTTTTCAACGATCTGGGGAGGGGTTCAGGCCCCCTGAAGGATTCTAAGTTGCAGCCCAGATTGAGGACCCAGAGAGCATTCAGGCAGGGGACTGACGATTTAGCAGGGAGAACACAGGTCCGATCGGAACAAGCAATCAAGCTGTGGACAGAAGGCCATCCGCCTGTAAAGGCCCTCACTCTTCCCTTCCCTCCTTGACAACCTGCAGGTCTCATTGCCGTTGACGCAGTGCAGCGTGCACGGGACCAACTCCTCTAGGTCATTACGAAAAAGGGCCACCTTGCCCTTGGTGCCAGGAATCCAGGTTCCCCTCTTCCCCGACACTCCTTCCTTCCCTCTCACATTCTTCCCCTCAGCCTGTGCCACGTAGTACCCGCCCCAGCCTTGCGGTCCCTGGATGAGCATCCTGTGCAGCAGGGGCTGGTTTCTGTGAGCTTTGCTCTCCCCCCTGGAACTCCGTGGGGCTCAGGCGGCTCTGCGGGGCCCCAGTGCTGCACCATCAGCAGGGGCTGCGCTGTCTCCCGCTCCTCCTCCCTGGGAACATTATCCCTTAACTAAAATCAATAAACCCAGGACATGCTTGGAATCTGGAAGCTAATCGCTCACAAGCTCCGTTTTCCTGTCAGAGTGCTCCTAGCGGCCGTCCCGGGCTATGCAATCCTTGGGGAGGTGGGGAGGTGAGGGCTCGGAGACCCTGCTGGGAAAAGGGCGGGGGAGGGGGGGTGGTGGTGGTGCTCTGAAAGCCGGTGCTGGGCTTCCTTTCCTGAAAGGGGCCCCATCGCGCATCTTTGCACCCCATCAAGTGTTAAGGAGCGCAGGAGCCAAACCTAATGAAAACCCAGCCTCATTCTGCATAATCAGGCGCTGCCGCAACGATCCTTTCAGTGCTGCGTGTTGCAAATTAACAATCTGACTTACATACAATAAAAACCCGAGTATTGTACCAAGCGATACTTCTTAGGTGCTGGATACACAGATGGAAATTCATTTAATGAACTACAAGTCCCCGAATGGATCCTAAACTTCTTGTAATTACCCTGGAAAAAACCCCAGTAGAACCGAAAAAAGCTTTTTGTATTCCTCCACCCCTGCTTCGTGGCAGCCAGCTTTCTCCAACTTTAAGGTGGCCTTGTAGGAAATGAGTGTCTTCGTGCGAAGCGTTCTCCGGGGCCTGGCCAACAGGAGGGCTGGGCCGCATGCAAGTTAGCCGACTCCACGCCCCCCCCACCTCCAGATTCTGAAAATAGCACGATTTTCAAAGACTTTGGCGTGGAGCAAAATGTGACTCAAAGGTATTGTGAAGAGTTTCACCCACAACCCTCGCGTCAGCCCCCGAAGAGTCTGCTGGCTGCCCGAAGGGTCGGGAGATCTGGTCTTCGAAGCAATGAGCCAAGAGGATCTGGCCCTCCTCGGCAGGCGACGCAAACCTCGTCCTGGTCGTTTTCCTTGAAAGACGTTGTCTCAGCGTGGGAGGCCATCAGGAGGGTTCACTCGGGCACAAGTTGAGCCGGGAGGGTGGGGGACAGAGGGATGGAGCCAAGGACCAGCCCTCCGGTGAACCCTCCCCCGCCTCCGGCCGCCAGGGGCTTGGCGCAGGGGAGCCCCGCAGGACGAGGGGCTGCTTCCGTGGCGGGGGGCTGGGAGCGGATGGGGCACCCACCAGGAGTGCCACACTCGATGAGTATCAGAACCTGTTCCATATTTATTATGGGCAACAATTTGACTAAGGGAGAATTTAGATTAATAACATCCAGGCCGGAGAAGTAATTTCCTTTGAGAAAGCGATTTACATGCACTCTGCCAGAAAGAGCCGTCACTGCTCTCTTGTCGTGTCAGCTCAAATAATGAAGTTGAAAATAACACGGGAGGTTAATAGGTCCAGCTTATCTCCTTAGAACTGAAAAGGAAGATTTACAGTGCGGAGGCTGTTTTGCATATTTCCGCTGGGAATTGAAAGGTTTTCTCCCCAAACAAGATTTATGAGAACCCGTGGTTCAAGGTATCTGCACTGTTATTGCTCCTAAGTGAGGCAGTAAACCTCTTCATTTCGGTGGGTGCCCTCCGGCTTTAAAAAGAGCATCGCGCCGGCCGGGCCCCGCGTGGCGACGCCGGTGCCCCTGCGGGGTTTCCTCTGAAAGCAGAGCCATCTGCCTTTGACTCTGGACGGCCGCATCGTTTGTTTGCTAGGAGGTTTAAACATTTGAAAATGTATTTTGTCATCCTTTGGCGGCCGGCCCTGGTCTTGAAGAACATAGGGGCACAGAGCTACGTGGGGGCAAGGAGAGTGCGGAGTCAGCGCGCAGTAGGACTCCTGGGTTCCAGGCAGGAAGTGAGCAACCAGCCAGCTCTGTGTGGGCTTCCCAACTAGCTTGGCCGGGAATCCCACCCCCGCAGCTTCTGGGGACATCTCATTGGCCGCCTCCATCTGCGGGGAGCGCTGGGAGGGGTCATCTTTTACCCCACACTTTCCTGTCCCTGGTTAAACACCTGCCATGCCATTTTGGAAGAAAGGGAGAAGGGGTGTGAGTCCGCCACCATCAATGTTTAGCGCAAATGCTTGGTGCATTTTTTTTGAATCCTTGTTTTCTGTCAAATGCAGCCGAACGATAAACTTTTTAAATGCTGCTTACACTGTATCCCACGACTGTTTCGCTTTTACCCCCAACGCTGTGTTATGAAAAATTTCAAACAAAAACAAACATTGAAAGACTTGTAGCTAACATCCTTGTGTCTGCCCGCTGGACATTTCGCCACATTTGCTTGATTACACATCCGTTCGTGTGCGTATTCATCGGTCCGTCTTAGTTTTTGGAGACTTTCATAGCAAATCGCAGAGAAGAGTACATCCCCCCAAATAGTGCAGAATGCATATTGTGAACTGTTTATTTACTTTTTAAGGGAAAATTTATATATAGTGAAACGCACAATTTTAAGAGTACCACATAATAAGTTTTGACAAATGCACACACCCACGTAATCCAAATTCCTGTTAAGGTACATTTTTCTTATTAAAGATTTCTTCTTAAGAGTTTATTTTTGAGAGAGAGGGAGAGACAGAGCACAAGTGGGGGAGGGGCAGAGAGAGAGAGAGATACAAATGCAAAGCAGGCTTCAGGCTCTGAGCTTCGACACAGAGCCCGATGTGGGACTCAAACCCATGAACTGTGAGATCCTGACCTGAGCCCAAGTCAGACGCTTAACCGACTGAGCCACCCAGGCGCCCCTAAGATGCAGACATTTTAATCACCCTGGAAGGTTCCTTTTTGCCTCCTCCTAGTCAGTGCACCCCTCTCACCAACCACTACTGTTGGGCTTTTTCTCACCGTACGTTATTTCTGCTGGTTCTAGAACCGCACAGAAATGAATTCATACATAATGTGTACTCTTTTGGGTAAGGCTTCCTTCACTTGGTATGTTTTGAGATTCCTCTGTTGTTGCAAGTATCAGTAGTTTTTTTTTCTTCTTTTTTTCCTTTCTATCGATGAGTAGGATTCTATTGTATGAATGTTCCAGAGTTTGTTTATCCATTTGTTAATGGACATCTGGTGTGTTTCCAGTGTTTGGCTGTTATGAATAAAATTCCTGTGAATATTTTGTACAAGTCTTTTTTGGGGATGTGTGTTTTTATATCTCTGGAATAAATGCCTAGGAGAGAATTGTTGGGTGCTATTTTTGTCTTCTAAGGGAAACCGACAGATTTTTTTTCCTGAAGCCATCACACTATTTCACATTTCTGCCAACAGTGTATGATGATTCCAGTTGCTTCACATACTCACCAACATTTAACATTGTCAGTCTTTCTAATTTTAGCCCTTCTAGTGGGTGTGTAGTGGACCTCCCTGTGGTTTCAATTTACATTTCCCTGATGACTAATGGTGTTTTTCATGTGTTTATTGGCCATTCATATATCTTCCTTGGCGAAATGACTGTTCCAGTCTTTTTCACATTAAACGTTTTGGATTTCCTTCTTATTATTGGCTTGTAGACGTACTTTGTATAGTCTGGATACAAGTCCTTTCTCAGCTCTATGCTTTGAAAAATATTTTCTCCTAGTTTGTGGCCTGATTATTCAGTTTTATAATGACATCTTTTGGGGATCAGAAGTTTTAAGTTTTGCTGAAGTTTAATTTATCACTCCCCCCCACCCCACCGCCCTTATGGCTATTGCCGTCCTCTCTAAGAAACCTTTGCTTATTACTACCTTGTTGTGAAGATATTCTCCTGTTTCCTTCTGGAAGCTATCTTATAATTTTAGCTTTTAAATGGTCTGCTTTTCATATTAAATTAATTTTGTGTATGCTGTAAGGCAGGAGACTATACTTTCCACACTGATGTCCAGTTGTGTCAAGCACTGTTGTTGAAAAGGTTTTCCTTTCCTCATTGGGTTGCTTTGGTACCTTTGCCCAATATTAACTGACTCTATAAGAGTGGGTCTGATCTGTGTCTACGTTAGCACCTCACTATCTTGATTGCTGTAGCTTTATAGTGAATCTTAAAGGCAGTCGTCCAACTGTATTCTTTTTCATAATAGCTTTGACTCTTCTGTTTTCTTTGCATTTTCCATTTAACCTGTAGAATCAGCTTGTCAATCTCTACAAAAAAAATTCTGTGGGTATTTTCAATGGAATAGTGTTAAAGATACAGATGAATTTGGAGACAATGGCTATCTTTAAAATACTGACTCTTCCAATCTACAAATGTGGAATATCTCTTCATTTAGGTCTTCTTTAATTTTCCCTCAGCAACGTTTTATGGTTTTTAGTGCAGAGGTTTTGCATATCTTTTGTTAAATTTGTTCCTAGGTATTTTATGTTTTTTGGACACTATTGTTAAAATCTCCAATTCAGGGAATAGATTTCTTTCTCTTTCTCTTTCTTTCTTGCTTGCTTGCTTTCTTATTTTTAAAGTCCTATTATTGAGCATATTCAATTTATTTATTATTATTATTTTACTTTGAAAGAGAGAGAGAGTGAGCAGGGAGGGGCAGAGGGAGAGAGAGAGAGGGAGAGAATCTTAAATAGATTCCATGCTCAGTGCAGAGACTGACTTGGGGCTCAATCCCAATGACCCTGGGATCATGACCTGAGCCAAAAATCAAGAGTTGGAGTTCAGCTGGCTGAGCCACCCAGGCTCTCTGAGCATACTCATATTTATGATTGTAATGTCTCCCAGATTAACTACCCCCTTACCGTTATGAAATGTTTCAATTTGGTAACACTCTTATCTCGAAGACTACTTTATATACCCACTTCAGCTTTTTTTATGCTGATAGTTTGCATGATATTTCTTTTCTCATGTATTACTTTCTTTTACTTTATATTTAAAGTATGCTTCTTGTAAACCGCGTATACAACTGTCTTATAAACAGTTAGGTCTTGATTTTTTAATCTACTCTGACAACACCTGCTTTTTAACTCGAGTCTTTAGTCTATTTACATTTAATGTAATTATGGATATGGTTGGATTTAGGTCTGCCATGTTGTATTTGATTTCTATTTTTTTCATTTTTTTGGTTGCTCTTGGGTTAATTAAGTATTTTAAAAGAATTTCATTTTAATCTCCCTATTGGCTTTTTAGCTTTGCTCTTTGCATGTTTTGCATTTTTTGGCAGTTGCACTAGTGGATATAATATATGTTCTGAACTTTTTAGAGTCTACTTATAGTTAGTATTTGTACCACTTCATGTGAATTATAAGAATGTTGCAGCTATGTACCTCTACTTCTTCATGCTATGCTTGTTATATGTATTATATCATGCATGCTCTAAGCCCTATAGTGCATGTTTTTGTTTTTGTTTTTGTTTTTGCTTTAAGCAGTCACATGTTACTTAGGAAAATAGAGAATAAAATGATCTCTTTTATAGTCATCCACAGTTCTGAGGATCTTCATTCCTTTCTGAAATCAGAGTTCCTATTTATATCACTTCCCTTCAGCCTGAAGAATTTAATTTTTTTCATAGGGAATACTTTCTGCTGGTGAGTTTTCTTATATTTTATTTTATATTTTTAGAACAAGAGAGAGCAGGAGTGGGGGAGAGGGTAGAGGAGAGAGAGAGAGAGAGAGAGAGACAGAGAGAGACAGAGAGATGGAGAGAGAATATTAAGCAGGCTCCATACTCAGCGTGGAGTCCCAATGCAGGGCGTAATCTTATGACCCTGGGATCATGACCTGAGCTGAACTCAAGAGTTAGACGCTCAACCCAAATGAGCCACCCAGGCACCCCGTATTTTATTTTTCTCAATATATCCTTATTTGCCTTTATTATTGGTATAGAATTCTTGGCTGACAGTTTTTCTTTTTAGCACATTAAAGTTGGTGTTTTCCTCTCTTCTGGTCGATTGTTTCAATAAGAAGTTATTCAGCATTTATTTATTTATTTCCTTTATACAATGTGTTCTTTGTATCTGGCTGCCTTCAAGATTTTCTCTTCGTCTTGAGTGTTATTCACTTTGACCATGACGCGTCTAGGTATTTTTGACTATGTTTTGTTTATTTTGTTGGGTGTTTGCCGAACTTCTTGAATCTGAAAATCTATGTCTTCACACATATTTGGGAAAATGTTGTCCATTATTTCTTCAAATATTTTTTCCACCCTATTTTTATTCTCTTCTTCTGGGACTCCAATTATGTGTATATTTGACCTTGCATTATTTTTCCCAATTTTTTATATATATATATATATATATATATATATATTTTAATGTTTATTCACTTTTGAGACAGAGAGAGACAGAGCATGAGTAGGGGAGGGGCGGAGAGAGAGAGAGACACAGAATGTGAAGCAGGCTCCAGGCTCCGAGCCATCAGCACAGAGCCCGACACAGGGCTCGAACTCACAGACCGCGAGATCATGACCTGAGCCAAAGTCGGACGCTCAACCGACTGAGCCACCCAGGCACCCCTATTTTTCCCAATTTTTGAAAACAGTTTTGTTTTTCAGATGGAACAGGATTATCAACCTCAGCACGACTGACGTTTGGGCCGGTCATTGTTTGTTGCATGTAGGAAGGGCTGCCTGTTCCTGCAGGACATTTAGCAGCATCCCTCGCCTCTACCACTCGATGCCGGTAGCATAGCCCCCATTTGTCACAACCAAAAGTGTCTCCAGACGTTCCTACATGTCCCTTGGGGGACGAAATCACTTCCAGTTGAAAATTAGTGAGATAAATCAGCAGAAATTATCCAGTCTTCAGGTTCACTAACTCTTATCTCCAATTTAGTGAATATATTTTGATATTTTATTTTCAGTTATAGAAATTTCATTTGGCTCTGTTTTTGTAGTTTTTACCTTTCTACTGAGATGACCCATTTGGTTATTCATTACAAAGGTATTTTTGTTTCCTCACATGAGCACAGCTAGAATAGCCCCTTGAAAATCTCTGCCTTCTAACTTCAACAGTGTCTTTTTATTTTTTATTTTATTTTTTATTTTTGAGAGAGAGAGACAGAGCACTAGCTGGAGAGGGGCAGAGATAGAGAGGGAGACACAGAATCCGAAGCAGGCTCCAGGCTCTGAGCTGTCAGCACAGAGCCCGACGCAGGGCTCAAACCCATGAACTGTGAGATCATGACCTGAGCCGAAGTCGGCAGCTTAACCAACTGAGTGACCCAGGGGCCCCATGTTATGTTTTTCTAGACAACATCGAGCCTTTGTTTAGCACACTTTGCTGAATTCACGCTTCAAGCTGTCTCTGTTGCGTTGGGCAGCAGCAGAGATCTCTGTCCAGGTCTTACAGCGTTAGCAGGGCTGCTGAGAGTTAGCTCTGCACACATGAAATTCCAGAATCTGCCAGAGATTTGGGCAGAATTTATACACCAAATTTGTAACCCTTGCTTTGTAGGTCTCTCCTTTTTGGGATTTCCTCCTTCGTTTTCTAGCTACCGTGGTCACCCGTACTCTGGCCTCTGCTTCTACGACCAATGAGACTGCAGGTTCCTACTTGAATTTTAGCGGCTCCCTGACAAGGGTCTGCCTCAGGCAAAAAGCTCTAAAAAACAGGAAGGCTCAGAAACTCACTCAGTGCCATCATCTTCTTCCAGGTGCCCAAACTTCTCCAATTTCTGCCGGCTTTTTGTCTCTGGGTGGTGTCTTCAGAGTAGAAATATATATACTTTAAATGGGAAGGGTTGGTCCAATATGAGCTACTCCACCATTACTGGAAGTGGAATTCCTTGTATCCCATAAAATTTGACACATTGTGATTTTACTGGGTGTTCCAAGTATTTTAAATTTCCCCTATGATGTGTCCTTTAACAAGGAGCAGTGGAATGTTTTTTACTTCCCAGGTATTTGGATTTGCAATCAATCCTTTTATTAATATTTTAAAATTTTATTATGTTACGGTGTCAAATATAGTATGTATGACGTTGATTCTTTCTTTGGCCTTTCCTGAATCTTCCTTTATGGCCTCGTACCTGTTTAATTTTTGCGAAGAATTTTTGTATGCTCAGAAAGGATGTATATTCTCTGCTGGGCGAGTTCTCCATATATTTATTAGTTCAACTTTAATAAATCTCTTTATTTTTGTATTTTGCTTTTCATGTGTCTGGGCCATCAATTTCTGGGAGGGGTGTGTTCAAGTCACCAACCAAATCTCCTGCTTTATTTATTTCCTTCCGTAGCTCTGGTAGTTGTTACTCTGCATTTTTTTGAGGCCACGTTCTGAGGTGTGTATCTTCTCATGGTCATTATATCATCTGGAGTTATTGTTCCTTTCAGAAGCTGCTACTATTCCTCTCCCTCTCTTATCTGCCCTCTGGCACTCTGTGCACGCTTTCAGTGTGAGGCGTTTACAACTCTCTTTAGTTTGGTGAGGTTCTTGGTGATTAGTTCTTCATTAGTTTCCCCCTCCTTTTATGTTTCTGCTCTTCTGGGGCTCCTAGAACGTGGATGTCGGTGTGTCTCCTTCTGTTCTCCACATCGCCTATCACTTATCTACCTAAGAAATATTTCCCGGGTGCCTGGGTGGGTCAGTTGGTTGAACATCCAGCTCTTGATTTTGGCTCAGGTCATGGGATTGAGCCCCGCGTCGGGCTCTGTGCTGACAGCTCGGAGCCTGCTTGGGATTCTCTCTCTCTCTGCCCCTCTCCCCTGCTCTCTCTCTCTCTCTCATGTACTAATAATAAAAATGTAGAACCGTCTTTATATATCAAAAAAAATATTTCCCATCTTTTTATCCTATTTTGGTGCTTCCCAGGAAAGTTTCCTGATGTGATCTTCCAGCTCACAAAATTATCCTTTGGCTACTCGTTGAATGTTTTGTTTTAGGAATAAAATATGGTAAGCCCGAAACCCTGACCACTTTCATCCTCTCATTGGAGTCCAGAGGTGGCGGCGGGGCTCCTCGTGCCCTTGGCCCTGCCCCCAGCTCGCATGTGCCCTGGCCACCACTCTCTGTTGACGCCCTTTGTCATGAGTTGTCATGAGGAGCGTGGACTCCCAGGGCCCCTCCCCAGTGTCCTCACCATTCTGTTTGCAATGCACTCCCATCCCCTTCACTATCACCACTTACTATAAACTGCATTCTATTTCTTTATCTAATTTTCGGTCTCTCCTGCCAGAGCGTAAGGGCCAGGAAGGTAGAGCCTTCTGTTGGTTTTGTGCTCTCATATTTTGCCAGCATCCGGTGCAGTGTCTGGCGTGTAGTAGATGTTCAATAAACATTTGCTAAGTGAGCCAGTGATTACCCTGTATTCTTATTTCACTTCTTCTTCTTCTTCTTATTTTGTAAGAACTCCCTTTTATTGGACATCTTCTTTGTTCCAGAAACTGCTGGGATCTTTACATTCATGGTATTATTTTAAATTCATTTATTTCTGTGTGTTTTTATGGTGGTAAAATATACTTAATATAAAAGTTCTTATTTTAACCCTTTTAAAGTGGACAGTCCATGGGCATTAAATCCTTTCAGGTTACTGTGCAGCCATCACTACCATCCATCTCCAGGCCTTTTTCGTCTTCCCAAGCGGAAACTCTGTCCCCATTAAACTAAAGTTTTATGCGTTTCATCCCCAGTGTTTCCAGTTGGTTCTTCTTAACAACTGCCTGTTCCTACTTTATACTCCCAATTATCTTCCCTTATCTCCTCGAAGATCCTTATTTGCTTAGTTTCAATTCTCATTGTGTTTTGTCTATTAATTCTGCTTTATGGACGGATACAGGGTGTCTGCTCTCTTTCTCCTGGGTGGCTGTTCTCCTGAGAAGTCTCGCTATTTTTCCCCGGGAGCCACAGCTGTCTTGGCGCCTGGGAGAAAGGTCGTGTCCAGACCCACGCTTGGGCTTTTCCTGGGGAGTCTGGAAAATGGGCAGCGGCAAGGGTGCTCCACAGGGTGGAGAACTTGGCCGTTAATCTGGGCTTGATCATCCCCCGATTTTAGGTGCCCCAGGCCTGCCCCCTGGCCAGCCTGACTCTGACAGCTCTTTTCCGAGAGCTGTTAGCCTTTGCTGCAACCCCCTTGCCTATGGGGTGGAGCGCTTGGGGGCCGTCCTGGGCCCGTTCCTGTGGTCACAGACTTCCCACCTTCTCCGGATCCTGCCATCGCAGCTGGTACTGGGGGAGGGGCCGGTGCTTCTGCTCGTTGGCGGTTCTTGCTCTGATGACAGGGTGGGAAAGGACCGTCCAGGGTGGGATGGAGTAGAGACGCGGTCCACTGGGAATTTCCTTTCAGCCCTGCTCGTCATGCAGCAGGTGCCTCTCCCGCTGCCCCGTCCTGCACACCCCTGCGCGGGGCTCTGCACCGTTCTTTTCCTAAAAACTCCTCAGTGTCTGCCTCTTGCTCAGGGACGTCTCCAAGGCACGGAGAACCAGCACCTGGGTCAGCTCCCCTCTTGTGAACTTCCTGTCTTTGCAGGTGCTTTGCTCTGAAGGTCACTGGGCGGGCGTGTTGGCTTCAAGTGACTGTGCTTGGGGGGCCATTGCAGAGGAGGGACAGCGATGACCTGAGGAGCATGTTTTGTGGGAAGGGACCCAGAGCAGGCCAGGCCTAAGGGGTCTCGGTCCTGCCAGGGAGCAGAGGGCAGGGCAGGTCCCTGGAGACTCTTTCCTTGGGGTCTCTGTCCATGGGGACTTCCCTTGGCTGTGACCTTGGGTGTGTCTGACCTGTTAACTACATGAGTTTACTTTCAAATTCATTTCTTCTCTTTCCCACCTTTATCTGTTAACCTCCCCCATTCCTGCTCCTTCTTTTGCCTAGTGGGCTGCCAAAGGGCCTAGTTCTCTCCTTGTGTTGTAAAGTGGTGAGGCTTGTTTCAAAGAGTGTGTGGGAAGCCGCAGACATGTTCTTATAGAATTCCAGTATTTTTGGGCAGGAAGGGACTTTGGAAGTGACAGGTCTCATTGATTACAAATGATCTTATATTTGACTCACTAATGACCCATTTAAGAGACCCAGATGCCCTGCTAATAGAACCCCCTTGCCACGCTTCCTTTTAGTTGCACACTTAAATATTTATTTGTTGTTACATTTGTAGTTTCTTTCTTTCTTTTATTAATGTTCATTTATTTTTGAGAAAGAGAGTATGAACTAGGGAGGGGTGGAGAGAAAGGAGGACAGAGGATCTGAAGTGTGTGCGCTGACAGCCTAGAGCCCAACGCAGGGCTGAAATTCACAGACTACAAGATTGTGACCTGAGCCGAAATCGGATGTTTAACCAACAGAGCCACCAGGTGCCCCACATTTATAGTTTCTTTAAGTTTAAAAAATTTTTAAATGTTCATTTCTTTTTGAGAGAGAGAGAGAAAGAGAGAGACAAAGCACGAGGGGGGAGGGACAGAGAGAGAGAGGGAGACGCAGCATCCGAAGCAGGCTCCAGGCTCTGAGCTGCCAGCACAGAGCCAGAAGCAGGGCTTGAGGCCACCAACGGTGAGATCACGTTGGACGCTTAATCGACTGAGCCACCCTGACACCCCAGTTTCTTTAAGTTTTATGGACCTGAATATCAGAGGAATAGTGTAGGCAAAAATTTTGATTGGGAGTTCTTAGTTATGAAAGTCTCATGTCTCTGTGGCACTGCCCACCACCCCCTAATCGTGAACTCTCAGCCACACAAGAACGGGACAGTGCTCTCGGTACGTATTTGCCAAATGAACAAATGACATAGTTAGTGGCCCTACTCTGGACCCCTCCTCTTAGCTCCAGCCTAGCGTGAGCACATTCGAAGCTGGAGAGCTCGCCTCCCGGCGTGGTGACCTGCCTGCCTTTTCTGAGGGGGATGAGTAGTTAGGAAGCTCTTGTGTCTGTTGAGCTTAGATTATTCCCCCTGAATATACATTATTCCTGCTTCTGTCCTCTAGAACCACAGAGAGCACCGTGCATTCCTCTCGTCCACGCCAGCCCCTCTGCTCTCGAAGACCGTCGTGGTGGGCCCCCTGGTGCCTCCCGCAAGTGTTCCCCGTTCTTTCCTTCTCCCTAGGGCTCGACGTCGATACACTTCTTAATTATCCTCCACTGAGTGAGATCTTGTTTTCACGACTGCTTGTAAAGGTGGTAGCCAAACCAGCACTAAACCACGAGCATGGCGGCTGATCAGAGCAACGGTGCTGCTGCCTCCCTTCCCGGAATGCAGCCAAATTAATACCTTTTGAGTTTGCTCAACTAAAACCCTTTTCCAGCGGACTCTCCCCCTGGTGCTGGACTCGAGCCAGGAGCGGCTTTGAACCTAAGCGCAGGCTCAACCCCTCAGCAAGGTAGGGGATAGAAGGGAGCTGGGCTGGGACTCAGGGGACCCGCCCACACTATGGACTGGTGATCCAGTGGTCACGATCCGATGAAACCGCCCAGTGTGAAAGTGCTTTAAAAACCAGAAAGATGTCTAAGGCCCCCTGTTATTGTGCCAGAGCTGGCACATTCTATGGAAAACCCATTGAAGTCTGTTTGAATTGTGCTCAGCCCTCCAGAATATCCGCATCCGTCTCTAAGTTGTTATTCAATGGGATGTCCTAGGACCTTTCTCAGACTTTCTTGAAGCCATTGATAGAAATGTTGCACATGATAGGGCTGAGGGCAAAGCCCGTCGTGCACTACTGGAGGCCTCCCCGTGGGGCGACCGGGGTCTGTTATTCTAGACTCTGCAAGTTTGGTTATTCAGTCAGGGATGAATCTGCCCACACGCACTGCCGTCTGGCCCGTGTGGCTTCGTTTTTAAGGATAACATGAGGGACTTCGTTGGTGGCCTTGCCGAAACCCAGGGTCACCGCGGCACGCAGAGCTCCAGCCCTGTCACCAAGGACTGGACTGGCTCCCGGTGCTCCCTGCTGCTTTCTGAGTGCTCCCCAAACCTTCAGTCCCCAGAGCATTTCATCACAGAGCACAACCCACGTGTGTCATAGCGACTTCTGAAGGCACGTGGGAAGGACGACTTCTGAAGGCACGTGGGAAGGACGACTTCTGAAGGCACGTGGGAAGGACCGTGGGAAATTGCGTGCGATCTGCCTGACTCAGTGCTTCTCGACCTCGGCACCGTCGACATTTGGGGCTGGAGAATTCTTTGCTGGGGGGGGCGGGGGTGGCATCCTGTATATGCTAGAATGTTCCGCGGCCTCCCTGACCTCTAACTCACTGGATGACAGTAGCACTCGGCTTCAGCTGTGACGATCAAAAAGTGTTGCTAGACGTTGCCAAATGCGCCTTGGGTAGGTGGGGGCGGGGGAGTGCTCTGGTTAAAAACCACTGGTCTAAGGAGAGAAGGGCAGAAATATTTGGAACAGTGACACCTACTACCGCCACCAGCACCACATTTTCTGAACTTAGCTTCAGAATATGTTTGCTGTTCTATTTGTATTTTACGAAGGTTTGTACTAAAATGAGTTGATACACTTTGATTTTGCTCTGTCAGCATAGAGTACCGTGGTCTAGAAGCATGTTTGGGGCCAGGGTGCGAGTGGGGGCGGGGGAGAAGCCAGGTTGGGATTAATAGGCGGGGCTTAGATGGCTGGTGAGGGGTGGTCCCTGACAGAACGCGTGCACTTAGACATGCGTCTTAGGGAAGACGTGTCGGACCTGGGGCAGAGGTGCCTTGGGGCTTTGTTACTGTGGCTGGGGGCGGCAAAACCAAACAGAGGGGGTATTCTAAGTTTCTTTGGTGTTAAGTAATCAGTCATACAGGTAGGTTGGCGGCCAGGCGAGGCCACGTAGGTACTTCATTCAGAAGTTATTGTTTCCATTAGAAAGGGTAATCGGTTTCATTCGGCAGTCAGGACAAAGCCGCGTTGCCACAGGTTGAGCAGGAGAATAATGGAGAACCTCCAGTTTTACCGAAGTGCCCGGTTTCGGCCCTGGGAGGGAATAGCAGTTGAGAGAGGTGAGTCAGAGCCTGTCATTGCCTGTCAAGCAAGACATTATTCATCATTATTATTTTTATTTTGGAAATTAACTCCCCAAAGGGGCCAGGCTGTGCTATGCCTCGCCAAGGGATACTCCCACTTTAAAATGTAAGCTGTTTTGAGATGATCGGAGCACGAGAATGCATCCGGTTACAGAAAATGATTTCCCTAGCTTTTCCTGAAATAAAAAATAGCCCAACATGCTTAGGAAATGGGAATTATGGTGGACACTACGTTATTTTCTAGATGGATCACCTTATAAACTAAAGCCCCGTCATCCAGTTAATGGTGAAAAATTGTCTGTTTGAAGAGAGAATAATTGCCAAAGAGCAGAGAGGCCGAGTCTGCTGTTTTCTTCAACAAGAGGGGTCTGGCATCAATTGTATTCGGACTTCTGTATGAGACAGCTGGGACCTCAGCTGGGGAGCTCGGGTGGGGGATCCAACACTGGGTTGGGAGGGGGAGCAGCCGCCTTGCACGGACTTCTGGAATCGGACCTGAGGGCTAGGCCAGCCGGCCTGGACAGAGCTCAGGTGGTCCCGTCTTCCTGCTAGGACGTGTCATGATCCCACGGCGCCTTCAGAGATGTTATTTGTGGGGCGCCTGGGTGGGTCAGTCGGTTAAGCCCCCGACTCTTGATTTCAGCTCAGGTCGTGATCTTGCGGTTCATGAGTTCGAGCCCTGCGTTGGGCTCTGTGCTGATAGCATGGAGTCGGCTTGGGATTCTGTCTCTCACTCTCTGCTCCTCCCCCGCTTGCTCTCTCTCTCTCTCTCTCTCTCAAAATAAATAAAAATAAACTTAAAAAAAAAAAAGAAATGTTATTGGCTTGCTTAAAAATTTTTTGAAGTCTTTCTATTGTATATTTAAGCACATATAGAGAAAAGTAACGCAAACAAAACTGTGCAGGTCAGTGAAAGCATGAGGACCATCAGTTTCAAGAATTTAACATGCCCGTGCCCCAGAAGCCCACTCCCATCCTCAAAGACAACCACTCCCCTGACTTCCAGCACTGTAATTTAGCTCTGCCTGTTTTTTCAGTTTGAGAAGTTTAGACCTATATAGAAATTGTAAGAAGAGTCGTGATCCTCTGTCCACCCTTCACCTATATGGACCGATTGTAACCATTTTCCTACGTCACCTTTTCTTACCTGAGAAATTGTTAGATGCGAGCCTCGGAGCCAGGATTTTAGGGCGTATTCAGACCGGTTGATATTCAGGCCAGTTTTCCAGATTACTCTATTACAGGCACTGTATTTGTCAAAACCTGACCAATGCGAAGTGCCCATTCGAAAGCTCCCGGCGAAAGAAAGAGGGTGGGGGTCTCTTTGCAGCCTCTGGGGAGCCAGGTTCAGTTATCTGGGGAAAATGACCAATCAGCTCATCAATGAGTTAATTTGTTAAACTTTCTTTCTCTTTCTCTTTCTCCTTTCTTTTCCCTTTGAGCAAATATTTTCTGAACGCTGTGCCGGGTGCTGGGGTGCACTGATTGGCAAATGGGTCTCTGATCTTTGCCTTCACGGATGGTATCTGCAGGGTGTGAGGGAAAGCCTGCTCAATACAGAGATGATGACAAAAAGTGGCATGTGGGAGGGACAGGATAGAGGGGAGGGCACTAACCCAGTGGGCCAGGGCTGCTTCCTACAGGCAGGGACCTCAAAACAGAAGGAGGAGACCCTGGGATGGACCGAATGGTGTCCCCCCCCCAGTTCACACGTTGAAGCCCTAATTGCCAGTATATTAGGGGGCGGGGCCTTTGGGAGGCGACCAGAGTTAGGTGCGGTCTTGAGGGTGGAGTCCCCACGATGAGGCTTCTAAGAAGAGGAAGAGGCTGGAGTTTACTCTTCTGCCATGTGAGGACACAGTGAGAAGGAGCTGTCGGCGAGTCAGGAAGGGAGCTTCACCAGACCCTGAAACCTGCCGGACCTTGAGCTTGAGTTTTCCAGTCACCAGAACCGTAAGCAGTTCCTCTTGTTTGAGCCACTCAGTCTGTGGTGTTTTGTTAGAGCAGCCCGAGCAGTCTAAGGCTGACAGCACCATGCGGGAAAGAAAGGGGGAAAAGATGTTTCCAGCGAGGGCTACCATGAGTCCAGTGTACCCAGAACCCTGGGAACCCACCCGGGTGGGTCAGGCACACGACTATTCACAGAAGCCATGCAAGAGCTCGGGATCTGGAGGGGTGCATCCGGGGAAGCGGTGGGATGGTGTGGGACAGACGAGGGCAGGGGGTGTGATGGAGGAAGAGTTCGGGGGGCTAGGGGGACTGAGAGGAAGGCGGCCGGCAGCATTTGGAGGGACGGGGAGTGGCGGGCCATGCCAGTGCTGCGTTCTGGGCTTAGCTAGACTTGGAGAAGGACTGGGGACTGCTTCTTAGCCCAGGCCGAGGTTTTTGGGCTTGGAAACTCCCCAGACGGACACGTAGTCTTGCCTCGGGCCACGGAATGTCTTCTGATTCTCCTAACTCTGTTCTTAAAACCTTGCATGGTGAGATCCGGTGAGCAGAGAGATCGCTAAGAACGGAGTTTACTCTCTCTGGTTGTAGGCTAACATAGGCTTATTACAGAAGAGTCAAAAGTCACAGAAAAGTAGAAAGGAGAAAGAAAATAAATGATGGTCTTTTACCAGAGTGCAGTACTGGCTTTTGAAATTCTGTTGACTGGAAGGTGGCGGCGTTGTTACCTTTATTGTTCATCTGGTGAACGAAACACCAACACCCTTTAGTCCTTCCAGAGCTATCCTGAGGCCCAGGCATAGAAAATTAGTGTAGCAGGTATAAGGAAAATGATGATCTAGAAGCTCACCCATCCCTGAGGCAAGCTTGGGAACGTAGTTGAGGGGGATGGGATGACGGTGACCTTCGCCAGAGCACTGAGCAGGACGAGGCACCCCCTGAGCCGCCACCAGTGCTGAGGAGTGGCCGTGAGCGAGCTCCCATTGCCTGTCACAGAGGACCATCTGCACCTGACATGTCCAGGCTCACCTCCACGGCCGAGGGCAGGACTCTGTCTCCATCCGAGTCACAAGACCTCTCTTTCCTCTGTCACCCGCACACACATTCTATGATTTCTCATTTAACTTCTTCATGAAATCAGACATTGGAAACACTGTATAATTTTCGGGTTGTTTTCTTTTTCCTGGTTGGAGGACTTACCTATTTACAGATGGTCGCCGATTTCTGACGGTTCCACTTTATGATGGTGTGAAAGTGATACACATTCAGTAGAAACTGTACTTGGAAGTTTGAATTTTGACCTTTACCTGGGCCGGCGATACGCCTTACGATCGTCTCTCGTCCTGTGGCTGGGGGGTGGCCGCGGGCTCCCGGTCAGCCGCACGGTCTGGACAGTGAGAGGCCGATACACTGACAAGCACTGCTTGTCAGCTTCAGTACCGTGTTCAGCACGTTACACGGGAGAGTCGACACCGTATTATAAAGCAGGCTGCGCGTTAGGCGGTCTCGCCCGACTGTAGGCCGATGTAAGTGTTGAGAGCGCGGGCGAGGGAGGTGAGGCTGAGCCCTGGTGTTCGCGAAGTTAGGTGTGTTAAATGCATTTTCAACTTACAGTATTTTCAACTTATGATGGGTTTATTAGGATGTAACCCCGTTGTAAGTCAAAGAAGATCTGTACTTTGGTTTACACCCTGTTTGCTTCCAGGAAGGATTTGTGATGGCTTAGAATAAAATTCACTTTTCCAACAAGGCTGCCAGATAGAAGTAAAAGATGTAAAAAAAAAACAAACCCTCATATTCATAACATTATTATAATAGGCTTTACAAATTTAGCTACAAGAGCCCGGTAGTCAGGGGCAGGACGGCAAGCGGCTATTGGGGTGCATGAGTGTTCGTTTGGAAGGAAAAGACCACCTCCAAGATGAGGGCCACTCTGTCACCAAATCCTTCAAGGAGCCGATCGCATAGGATCTTACGTGGACGTGGATTAGCAGAAGGGGCCACGTTGTCCCAGTGGCTTCAGGCCCCTGTACTTAGAGCAGGTGACAGCACGTAACAGGCTTAGACGTGTAAGGCGTCTGCTCTTAATCCAATCCGAGGCCTAACAGAAGAGGACTCAAGAATGGGGGTCTGACACGGGGACCCCTGTTAGGGACGCCAGCCTACTGAGTGGCCCGTGGCCAGTGGCCGAGCTGACACAGCTTCCAGTCTAGTTGGGGAGATGGAACATCACTCCAGGGTCCTTACCTTGCCCCAAGCCCCCCAAGGCTATTCCCACTTCCCATAGGAAATAGTTGAAACTCCTTAGGACTCCTTTCATGGTCCTAAAGATCGGGTCTCAGTTTACCTTCCTGCATTTAGCGCCAACCCACCTCCTCCCACCCCACCCTGTACCCCTTCCTTCAGGCCATCTGCTGCTTCCCGAATTCCTGCTGCCTCGGGATGCCTGGCTCTGCCTGCTCTTGTGTGCTGCCTCTTCCGGGAAGGCCCCTCGGGGCTCCCAGCATCCTGCCTCTTAGAGCACTGATCCCACCTGCCTGCAGTTCTCTGAGACCATCTTCGGACCTTCCTTACAGGGTCACCAGCTCCTCGAAGGGAGAGAGACCAGGGGCTCGTTTCACGGGCTACCCACCCCCAGGCCTTTGCACACAATAAGTACTTCATACTTGTTGATTCTGTTAACTTACAAAACACCTGGAGTTTGTAAGACCTGGACAAGAGCGTCCTGCACGGTCATTATGCGCAGTCCTGAGTGCGGAAGGGCGCCTGGAGCGGCAGAAGGCAGGCCTGGGGTCAGCACCCTTCCTCACTCGGGAGCAGGACAGGAGAGATGTGCAGGGAAGGCGTGCATCTGTCTCTATCTTGGCGGCGGGATTCGGAACGCAGGGGTGATTGCGGCTGACCTTGTGGTCAGTGCTGTCTGGGGTCCTCTGCCGGCCAGAGGGGTGTGGAAAGGGAGCCAACATCTCAAGGAACCTTAATTCCTGTCTGGGGCCTCAGATGGACTCTGGCGAGATGCTCCCAGAACCACACCTGGGGGTACAAGTGTGGGGTGAGTGACTCAGAGAAACGGCGTGTGGCTAACGAGACAGGGCAGAGAACTCTGGGCAGCGCCATCAGTGGAGGTGTGAGTGGGCCCCGATGGTGACAGGAGTGTGATGGGGACAGAGGCAGACATGGCGCCTTGCACATGGCATGTGCTGCATCAAAGCTGCGTGGCTTGCTGGTTTCTTGTTTTCATCCACATGAACAGGATGCCAGGGGGGAGAATCCAGACAGGCCAGCGGTGAGTTTGGCTCTGTGTGGGGCAGGAGACACGCTCGTCTCCGCCGGAAGCTTCCTGGAGAAGGGAGCAGTTGGGTCTGGGCAGCCGATGAGCCCAGGGGGCTGGGCCTCCAGCACCTTCTGTAGAGGACGCTGCCTGGGGCCGGGGGAGCACTTCTCACCCCGGGTCTCCGCCAGATCGGCAAGTCGCTGGCTTCATCTCGATTGTTAAATTTCATAAGACACTGGGACCCCTCACAAGCGGCTCTAAAGGAATTGGATTGCTAATTAATGCAAACTGTAAAATATTCATTTAAGATGATTATTTCATATTATTAGGTAGAATTAACTTTCTGCTCTCTTATGGTAGAATCCATAACTATCTGAGCTGTTTAGTGAATGAAATATTTAACCTGATCTGTATGCTTTAAGTGACCTAAGGATAAATGTTATGGTTTTAGTGCTGGAGAAAAAAACCAAGGGAAACAGATGCTTTAGGCCACCTGCCAGCCTTCCTGGATGAGGAGCCCTTGGGAGGCTCCGGCACTTTCTGCCCCTCCCCGCGGGTCCGCAGGGGCTCTCATCCACTGGTCCTTGGCAAGGGAGCCCAGGGGCACGTCCCCTTCCCGAGTTTCTGCCTTTTCTCCAGTGGCAGCAGCTCGTGGGTGGCAGAGAAGCGAGGAAGCTGGAAGGTTGCTTTTAGCTGCGTGACCTTGCTGGAGGTCACGTTCCTGACCGGGTCTCAGCCACCCCATCCACAGCGCGGCCGTGGAGGTCCCTGGATATGGTCCGGCCTGTGGAGCGCAGCACAGGAGGGGCGGCCCTTGGAATTCTCTGCCCCAGGACGGGGTCACGGGGCTGTTCCCGCGGAATTCAGAGCTCCCAGGACTCTCGGGGGCTTCAGCTTCTCCTGCCTTTTTCTGGGCTGGCTTCGCTCTTTCCCCTTCTTTCCCCCTTTTCTTCCTTCCTCCTGCCCTGTCCCCTTCTGTCTCAGCCCGAGGGAGGGGGCTTGGCCAGGACTGGCCGAGGAAACTCTCCTGTGTCCCCTCCTTACCCCTGAGTCCTCAGAGCCCAGGCAGCTCTGGGATGGAGCCAGGCTGGTGTCCCCAGGGCCTGGTGGGAAGGGCGCTGCGGGGGGCTGGGGGGCTGGCCATGAGAAAAAAGGACGCTCTGTGGCCTCTGCGGGGCAGGCTGCTCTGTCTGCAGGGACAGGCCAGAGCTTTGTGCACGCGAATGTGCAGGGGAGGGGAGGTAGGGTGAGGGAGAGGGAGAGGGAGAGGGAGAAAGGAAATGAGAGAAGCAAGCTTGCAGGGTGACAAACTGGTCAGCTGAGCCTGCCCTTCCCTTTCCCTGGGGTCCGGGGGCGCCACCTTTTCTGCCATGGTTCCAGATGATTATAGCAGAGTTACCTAGGGGGCCCGATGAGGCAGATTTGTGGGCCTCGCCCCTGGGGTTTGGATGCGCAGCCCTGGTTGTAGGGCCTGGAGTTAGCACTGGCCTCAGCCCTCTGCCCTCAGAGGCACTTGGCGCTGGGCAGGTGGGCAGGGCGTCTCTGCTCCTCAGTAGGCTGCAGGCTCGTCCTGGGACTTCTGGGCTCGTTCGGCCTCAGGGTTGGGGCTGGGAGGCGTCTGCTCTGGCTCCGAGGGGCAGGGATGAGGATGACTGCCTTTCCTCGCCTGCTTCCCTCCTGAATGGGCAGGCGGGAAACTTGGGGTCCAAGTCCTCGTGGGGGCTGTTTGGTTCCAAGACCAGGGTCCAGCCAGTGGCCTGAGGGAAACCCCTGCCTGCCCCTCTCCGTGCTTCCGTGTCCCTGGCTGAGGGGCTCACTGACCACTTCCCACCCCTGCATCTCATTTTCTCTGCCATCCGCATTGTCCAGGCTGCCAGGCACGTTTTGCTGCCGGGCACCTGTGCCGCGGGGTCCCTGGAGATGGCCAGGTGCAGCCTCAGGCGGGGGCGAGCTTCACGCCGTGGTCCAGGCCCTGGAACCTGCCCCTCTGGGAAGCTGGGGGGCGAGCCTGTCGGCTGCACCTGCCCCCCGTGCTGCTCAGAGCCGGGACCCCCTGATCCAGGTTGAGCTCCCTCACCAGCTTGCCTTGGGGCCAAGACAGGGGCCACCAATCGGCTGGTTAGTGCAGAGCCTCTGAGCCACCTCCGACTGACGAGGCTGTGGGTGTGGGTCTGCTTTTCACCCAGCACTGAAGGTTTAAGTGCTGGGTGAGCTCCGGGGCTTCTGCTCTCTCTGGTTCTGTCCCCGGGGCAGAACTACTGGCCTGCCCCTGGGAGAGCTTTCTGGATATTGGGAAAGCTGAGGTGCAGGTAATGGAGAAGATGTGGCTGCAGAGGCCACCAGGCAGCGTGAGAATTAGGGCCCGCATCTGACCCCCCGGCCCGCGCATACCTTGCGTCCAGAGGGCAGGCCTGTCAGCTCTAGCCTGCACGTTGCCCGAGCTCCACTTTGCTTGGCAGCCACGGGCCCTGGGCTCAGGCACCACCTCCTCCAGGAGCCTCCTCTGGAGCCTTTCTGGAAGCAGCCTACCTGCCCCCAGATTTTGTTAGCTTAGCTGTTTGACCAGTGGACCTTGGAGCGCGAAAGACCCAAGTTCAGATCTCGACGCGCCGGCTTGCTGTTGTGTGGTGTGAGTCCCTGTTTCGTTGTCTCTAAAATGGACAATGATACTGGGGCCAGGAGTCCACGAGACAGTGCACGGAAGTCTCGTGGAGGTAGGACCTGGCATGGCGCAGATGCTCTCCGTGTGTTCGCCGACCCACGCCCACCAGCCCTCCTTTCTACACCTTTCCGAGTGGTTAGAATCGTTGCTAACAGCGTCTTGCACTTGGCCTCCCAATCGCCATCTCTTCCATTTCAGCCAAACCCTCTGGGTGGAGTGACAGTGGACAGAGCTCGGTGGCACCTGTGACCTGGTCCGTGGCTGGGCTTGATTGTCATGTGGATATCTAGGTCCAGGTGTAGGTGGTGTCCAATTCTGATTGTTGGGGCAAAACTTCTAACCCCAAACATCCCAACGGCTGTCCGTTCGGACACCTCCTGGTTTGGTACCACTGTTGTGTGTGGGGGCTCCTTCCTGATTTCTGTCTTGGCCCCTTCACTTCAGAAGGAAGCCACCACAGACTTCGTGGCTGGTCTCACTAACAGTGTGGTCACCTTGTCAGTTTGCCGTGAACTCTTCAGACATTGACATTGCCTTTAGAATCAGCTTCCTTGGGCGCCTGGGTGGCTCAGTCGGTTAAGCGGCCGACTTCGGCTCAGGTCATGATCTCACAGTCTGTGAGTTCAAGCCCTGCATCGGGCTCTGTGCTGACGGCTCATCAGAGCCTGGAGCCTGCTTCGGATTCTGTGTCTCCATCTCTCTCTGCCCTTCCCCTGCTCACACTCTGTCTCTATGTCTCTCAAAAATAAATAAATGTTAAAAAAAAAAAATTTGAAAAAAAAAAAAAAAAGAATCAGCTTCTGGAGTTCCCCTCGTGGCCTGCAGACCCCTCTCCACCTTTCCTGCATCATCTCTGACCGTTCCCCACTGCTCTCTGTTCTGCAGACACCTGGGCCTTCCCTCGGTACCGTGTGCCCGCTTGGTCCCTTCCCGTCACTCACGTCTCCTCTTCAGGAGGTGACCCAGGGCACTCCCTTTTTTTAAAGTAGGCTTTGTGCCCAGCACGGAGCCCAAAGTGGAGCTCGAACTCACGACCCTCAGATCAAGACCTGAGCCAAGACCCAGAGTCGGGCGCTTAACTGACGGAGCCACCCGGCGCCCCCACGCTCTTTACAGAAGCCCCTCCCCCAGCACAGAGCTTGTTTGCTTCCTTCTTGACGTTTATTCCAATTCATGGCTCTTTTATTTTTTTGTTCCTTTCCTATCCGGTCCACGTCCCCCACTGGAATGTAAGCTCTTTGAGGTCCTGTCCCTCGGTGGCTGGCAGGTGGAGACACTCATTAATACATGTTGTCTCTGACCTTGTCCTCACCAGTAGTGACACACCTCTGAGCTCCCTGGTGGCCCTGGGACTGCAGACCACTGATGCCCGGGGGCCTGTTCCCGTCCTTGTCCTTCCTCGCTCCCTCCCTCCTGGCCTGAGTGTCACCAGTCCCTCTCCCGACTCTGGCCCGGTTCTCACTTCATCCCACTCCCTTGGTGAAACTGCGAGCCTGGTGAAGTCAGCTTCCGCCGGCGCTCTGGCTCCCCGGTTCTGGGACACTGCCCCACGGCCCCCGTGGTCTCCTGTCTGCTCCTCTCCCTCCTCGAGCCCGCAACACCGCCTGCCCCCCCTTGGCTGACGACCTTGCTAAGCAGAGATGGTAACAGAAAACTTTCTCGGGCTCCTTCTGCCAAACGTGCCAGCTCCCGCACCTGTGCCCGTGAACGACCTTCTTTGTGGTTACCGGGAGGCCCTGGCTCTGTCGTCCGCAGCCGTTCCGATCCCGGTCCCCCGCCTCCCCCGGTGTCTATTTTTCTCCCTTTCCTGGATCTTCCCGGCAGCATTCAGACACGCCACGATTTCTTCCATCTTAAAAATATCCCTCTCGATGCGGGGAAATTGGAGCCCGCGTGCACCGTTGGTGGGGATGGAAAGTGGTACAGCTGCTGTGGAAAACAGTGTGACTGCTCCTCGGAAAATTAAAAATAGAATGACCATATGATCCCTCGGCTCCGCTCCTGGGTTCACACCCGAAAGGGCCGAAAGCAAGGTCTTGAAGAGACACTTGGACACGCGTGTTCACAGCAGTGCTGTTCACAATCGCCAGAGTCCCTGGGGATGAACGGAGGAGCCAGACGTGGTCCGACCACACGGCGGAATCTTATTCCGCCTTAAAAAGGAAGGAAATCGCCGCCCGCGCTACAGCACAGGTGAACCCGGAGGGCGTTATGCTAAGCGCGAGAAGCCGGTCATGGAAGGACCGAAACTGCGGCGGTGCCACGTGTATCGGCTCCAGAGGGGTCACAGTCATTGGGCCGAAAGCAGAATGGATGTTGTGGGGGGCTGCCCGAGGGGAGGAAGGGGCGTTAGTGTTTCACGGGGACAGGTTTCAGTTGGGGGGTGAGAGAAAGTTCTGGAGACAGGTGGTGGTGATGGCCGCACAGCGTTGTGAACGGACTTCATGCCACGCAGATGGTTAAGATGGTAGATTGTGATGTGTGTATTTTATCACAATAAAATATTTGAAAAGTAGTAACCAGAAATTTGGGAAGTTTAGAAAGGTAAGGTAAGAGCCACCCCTCCAGCTACCCGCCCCGAGAGAGAGCTGACGACACCGTCATCAGGCACCAGGACTGTCACCCCGGCGCGGGCCGCCCACCGTCAGTCCTAACCCACTGCCCCCCCTGGGCGCCCGGCTCCCCTCCCCTCGGCGCCGGCCTTGGCTTCCCTCTCACCTCGGCTCCTCTTCTTGCAGTTTCCACTGCCGGCTCTGCTCGCCCCCTGCTCTGAGTTCCGTGGCGCCCCAGCTCTGTCTGTGGATTCCCTGTTTGCCACTCACACTTCTAAATGGAACCCCCACCTAGGAGTCCGTGGCCCGGGCATCCCTCCTGAACCCCGAACTCGCCTTTCCGGCTGCTCCTCCGATGCCCGCGTGGGTCAGCAGCCCACGTGCTCTTGCTTCTTCCCCAGACGCCAGCTTCTGACTCTCTCTCCTGCCACCTCCATCCTCCCAGCATCTCAGGCCGGAAGCCTCGGGATCATCTTTGAGCCGCTGCACTCCTGTCTCTGTGTAGCCCGTCCGCTCTACCTGTGGAACGCCCAGCATCCCGCCGCCTCTAACGCGCCCGCCCCCCCAGCGCCCTCGCGCACCATTGCACCCTCTGCACCTGCCCCCGAGCCTGCCCCCGCGCTGCCGCCCCGGCCTTCACGCTTTCCCCGCGCCTGCAGCCAGGGCGCTCCCACCAAGACGCAGGCTGCTCCGTGCTCAGACCCTCCAGTGGCTCCTGCGGCACCAAGAGTGAGAGGACACGCCCTCCACCGGTCCTCCCGCTGCCTCTCTGGGCCTGCCCGCCGCGCCCTCCTCCCCGCGGTCTGCTGCACCCGGGCTGCCGAGCCCCTTCTTCCTGTGTGGGGGCACCCCCACACCCGGCCTGGCTATCTGCTTCGGCCGCCCTTTCTCTTCCGGCTTCTGGAAGTGCTCTTCCCCAGCTTGTGCCCGTTGCCAGCTCACACTTTCTTTAGTGGCTTAACAGGAGACCGCGTTTCACCATCTGCAGAATGAGAAAACACGGTCTGTGTCCACGAGGCGGCGCGTGGACAACTCGCAGGACGCGACCTGACTGGGAATAGGTGCTCTTCCCTGCGAGCTCGTCTCGACTGTCCCCCCCTCCGCCCGTGTCACCTCGTCAGTGAGCCGCCAGCCAGGGTTCCAGCCCCTGACCTCACACATCCCCTCCCACATCCCCAGCACCACCACCACGCACCGTCTCTACGAAACCGCAGGGGACACGTGGTTACCCTGTACTTACCCCGCGTTGTTTTCTTCCTCCCCCGTTAGAACGGAAGCTCCACGAGCACAGCGATCCTTGTCTTTTTCCATCCGTGTGTCCCCGGCGCCTCGACTTACATGCACCAGGTGCTTGGTAAATACTGGAGTCAGTTTGCTGGGCTGTGAGCATCCAAGCAAAGGCACGGAAAGAATATAATATACAGTGTGTTTTAGGACCCAGGTGACATTTTGGTGTTTCCTGGAGGGCCCAGTTTTGAGGGGGAGACTGGAAATGCAGCCTTGAATCAGGTTGTCTTTTTTTTTTTTTTTAAGTTTTATTGTTTAAAAAATTATTTCTTAAATTTATTTTAAGAGAGACAGAGGGAGAGAGACAGAGAATCCCAAGCAGGCTCCGCACTGTCAGCCCAGAGCCCGACATGGGCCTCGATCTCACGAACATTGGGATCATGACCTGAGCTGAAATCAAGACTCAGACGCTTAACCGACTGAGCCACCCAGGAGCCCCAAGGTCGTCTTTCTTAAAAAAAAAAAAAAAAAAAAAAAAGTTGTGAAATGTACAGAACATTAAATCTCCCTTTTTAACCGTTTTTAAGTGTACAGTTGGGTGGTCTTAGGTACATTCGCCACCATCTGTCCACAGAACTTTGTTACGCTAAACTGGAACTCCATCCCCATCGAACGCTACTCGCCACGCCCCCTGCTGCCAGGCCCTAATAACCGCTATTCTACTTTCTGTGTCTATGAAGTTGTCTATTCTAGGTAACTTTATACGTGGAATCATAGAATATTTGCCTTTTTTTTGGGGGGGGGGGTCTGGCCCGTTTCCCTGAACACAGTATCTTCAAAGTTCACCCATGTTGCAGCAACGTGTCAGAATTGCCCTTCCTTTTTAAGGTCCAATAGTATTTCATTGTACGGATAGGCCCCTTTTTGTTTATCCATTCACATTCCTCTGTCCATGGACCATTTGGGTTTTTCCACCTTTGGACTGTTGTGAATAATGCTTCTCTGAACATTGTCCTACAAATATCTGCTTAGGTCCCTGCTTTCAGTTCTTTTGGGTTTACGCCCAGAAGTAAGATTGCTGGGTCCTACAGTAGTTCTGTTTAATTTTCCAGGGAAGGGTTGTACCGTTTTCCAGAGTGGCTGCACCATTGTACATTCCTTCTGGCAACGGGCAAGCACTCCCGTTACTCCACATCCTCACCAACACTTATTATTTTCGGGGTTTTTGTTTGTTTGTTTGTTTTGATAATAGCCACCCTAATGCGTGTGAAGTGGTATCTCACTGGTTTTGATTTGCGTTTCCCTAATGCCTAGTGACGCTGAAGTCTTTTCCTGTGCTTACTGGCCGTCTGTGTATCCCATCGTGGAAAATTGACTGTCCAAGTCCTTTGCCCATGTTTGAAGGGAGTTGTTTGTTTTGTCATTGTTGAGTTGAGTTGGATGAAGTTTTGAATGAGCCTGGTCTGCCTGTGAGGCTAAGGAGTCGTGTTGTCTCCTGGGGAGCACGGGGAGCCGTGGAAGGCTTCCGAGCAAGTGGGGCTCCTCTGGGTGATAATGTGGGGACGGAGTGGGCCAGGGAGAGACTCGAGGGCGAGACGGTGTCAGGTGGCGGGCAGGAGGGCCTGGCTGAGGGCGATGATGACGGGAGCACCCCATCTAGGGCCGCATCCCAGACAGCTGCGCCAGCCTGGGCGTGGCATGGAGGAGAAGGCCAAGGGGAGGGCTTCCTGGAGCCCCCAGGGTCTTCCCCGGGATATGATGATGGGGGAGGAGGGGCATCCTGAGATGGTAACAGAATGCCTGCCCTCGAGTGAGTCACCGGGACTCAACAGTTTTCAGTGGTTCATCCCACTCGTGCACAACGACCCCAGGAGGTAGGCCTGGCTGTCGTCACCTCGCGTGCAGGTGTGAGCAGCGTGGCCAGCGGGGTACCTGGCTGCAGGTAACACAGGCGCTCAGGATGGAATTGGTAGTTGAACTCCGCCTCCTCCGTGTGGACGGGGCCCTTCACGGTTGGTTAGTGCTTTGTACGTTCGTGGGGGGACAGGCGAGGGTGCCTTTGCGGTTCTCGGCTTCCAGGAGCCGGCCGAACTTCCCTTCCCGTCTTGCCTCTGCTCCTCCAGGCCGACCCACCTCCTGACACTGCCCTCCTCCTCTAGGCCCCTCCTATTTAAAGCCCAAACCGCAAACAGCCGGCTGAAAACGACCTCCAAAGTCAGGCACAGGAGGCCTGGCAGTGCGGCTGCCGCCGCCCAGAGTCGAGGCCGTGACCTTGGAACATAGAAACCCAGCGCGTTTGCTCGTCCTAAAAATACGGCTCTTAAAATAGACCCGTGCTGGCGCGTGGGAGCCGGGAGCCTGCCCAACGTGCAGGTTCTGTGGGGCCGCCCAGCCCCGTCCGGGGCCTGCTGGGCAGCGGCACCCTTGGAAGGCTCCCGGGGCTGGCACCCTCAGCCATGTCCACAGGGGATGGCGAGGCCCTGGTTTGGCTCCCAGTGCGCATGTTTGAGGTGCCCCCTCCGGCCCTTTCTTGAAACCCCAGCTGCTACCTGCTTCCAAGGCCGCATGCGGAAGGAAATCTGAATCGAAGTGGAGCCTGGGGCCAGGCCTTGGAAAAGCTGCAAACAACAGTTTGTGTTTTGGGTGTGAGGCTATAAATAGCCCAGGAGGCCTGAGGGGGCTGGAGATTGAGTCAGCTGTGAACAAGCTGGAGACAGGCTCCTTTTCCTGGGAATCCCAACGCCCTCTAGAAACGTGAGCTCATCTTTGCTCCCTGCGCCAGCTCGCCCCACTGCACACCGCAGTGACAGTGCTGGGGGCTGCAGGGACCGGCCCTTCTGTGACTAAAGCCCAACAATGGCCGCCAGAGAGATCCCGGCTGCCCTTTTATTTTTATTTATTTATTTTTAATGTTTATTGTTTTTGTGAGAGACAGAGTAGAGTGCGAGCGGGGGAGGGGCAGAGAGCGAGGGAGACACAGAATCTGCGGCAGACTTGCCAGGCCTCCGAGCCGTCAACACAGAGCCCGATGCGGGGCTCGAACTCATGAACCGAGAGATCATACCCTGAGCCGAAGTCGGACGCTTAACCAACTGAGCCACCCAGGTGCCTCCAGCTGCCATTTTAATACAGCAAGACAGTGTGTGAGCTCTGTTCCTTGTCCCCCGGCCTTGAATTACTTATAGTCACTCAACATTTGACTCAGTTCTCAAAAGGAACCATGTTCTGTTTGGTGCCGTTTCCAGGATCCTTGGCAGAGGTGGGACCGGGCATGCCGGGTGTGCTGGAGATTACACGTTGGGCGTGAGGCCCATGGCCTTGGGGAGCCCGCCTTCGTGGCGGTGTCTGGGAATCTTCATCTGGCACTTGTGGACAGTCCCAGGGCCCAGTGTGCCCAGGATGAGTGTCAGGGAGTTTAGGGGTGTCTGATAATCATTTGCATACTTAGGTCTCTGTCTTCTTCTGGAGAAAGCCTATGGCTGGAGCTTTCCCTCAGGTTCTTGAAGGCTCTCTGACAGAGCGAGCACACGCTAAATGAGCTGTACGTTTTTTTCCCAGCTCTGACCACCTCTGATCCTGTTATTCCAAGTGAAGACACTGTCAAAGTTATAGGATAGAATTCCGTCTCAGCACAGACGCCAGGAATTTGGAAGTTTCCATTCCTAGTGCCGCACTGGGTTTTGCTCAGTGGACGGGCACCTGGAGTGTGCAAGCCTACAAGAAGCTCTTACCTCCTGTACTCGGGAGCCGAGTTGGCCTCGAGGCACAATAACCGTGTCTCTGGACGGAGTGGAGGCAGTTAGATGTCACGCACAGGTAGCTGGATTTCCCACGCCGTCTCCCAGGCCCCTCCCACCACAATCCTCACCGCCAGGCAGAACCCGCCCCTTCCGTGAGTCTGCAACACAGCCTGACCCAGCACCTTCCCCTGGCTTGTTCTCTGCCTGAAATGTTCCACTGCCCGCCCCTGCACCCCAGGCCCTGACCCCAATCCCGGCAGCCTTCAGGGTCTGACGAGATGTCTTCCCAGGGGGCTGCAGCCTCTCTGAACGCATACGGTGTTCCTTTTTTTTCAATTTAAAACATTTTATTTTTATTTTTATATGAGAGAGAGAGTGAGTGGGGGAAAGGGGCAAATGGGGAGAGAGAGAGAGAGAGAGAGAGAGAGAGAGGGAGAGAATCGCAAGCAGGCTCCGTGCTTAGCGTGGGGCCCGACACACAGCTCCATCTCACAAACCGTGAGATCATGACCTGAGCCAAAACAGACGCTCAGCTGACTGAGCCACCCAGGCAGCACAAAACAATTTATTTTTTTTAAATGATCATACTGTAAAATTATAGGTTTTTGTGGGGGGTGCATTTCTATGAGCTTTAGCACATGTAACTAGCACCACACTTGGTACAGGACAGCTCCATCACCCAACGTACTCCCTGGCGTGGCCCCTCTGGCCCCTTCCTGCCCTCGCCTGACCCCCACGGTCCCTGGCTGCTCTCAGACTCTGTGGTCTGGTCTCGAGAACGTACGTTAAGCCAGGGCTTCCTCACTCCGCTAGTGCCTCGGACACTCATCCGAGTTGTGTGACCCAAGTAGCTGGTTCCTTCTGTTGCTTCCCCAACGCTTTCTCGCGCCCTGTCTCGGTGACCTTTACCTTCTTTTGTCCTATGGCCCTGGAGCAGGATGGCACGGTCAGTGCCTGGTTCGTTTTTGCGACCTTCTGAGTGCGATGCAAACAGTAGGCATTCGGCCATTCGGTGGTGGAACGAGCTGCCGGGAGTGACATGAACGTGAACTTGATTTTACAGAACTTTGGCATCTCCTCTGTCCTAAACAAACCTCTACGAAACATAACCGTCAGGTTCCTGAATTAAAGCAATTGATCCCCTCTGCGTCCTGTTCGGAGGGAGACAGGAGAAAAGAAACCAGGGTGACCTGTGACCGGGATTCGCTCCTCGCCGTGCACCCATCTGCGCACACCTAGCTGTGCACGCATCCCCCGGGCTGTGACCCGGGCGACCGTCCAGGGAAAATGTCGTACTCTCGGAAGGTCCCTGAACAGGCCCGGGGCCCCGTCGTTGGCCCTCTGACCCTCCCGGGGCAGGTAGGCACAGCAGCGGAATGAAGCGGGCTCAACCCGGAAGTGGAGATGACAGGCTGTGTTCTGAGCTCTGCCGTCCCCAGCTCTGTGACCTCGCCGAGGCTGCCCCCACCTCTGGTCTTTAGTTTCTCCATTCCGAACACATCTGCTACATGATGAAGCTGAACACCCGTTTCCAGCTCTTCAGCAATGTGACTTTGTGACCGGGTGATCTGGGCGCACACGTTTCTGTGGACGCACCAACACAAGCAAGGAGGCTTTCGTTTTGCTTATTAAAGTGCATAGGCTCCGCTCGCAAGTATTTATTAGGTGCCCGCTCTGTGTCACTTTCAACTTGAGAGTTTTAATGTTCGCAAGATTCGGAAACACTTCTCTGATGTCTTTGTGTTTGTTCTTTAAATGAAGAGAGGGCAGGAAAGCGTAGGTCTGTGTGGCCGTGGCTCCGTCTAATTTCTATGGCTCATTCTTTTTCCTTCTGCCTCCTTTCCTGGGGTCACCAGATTCGGGTTGGTGTCCTGCAGATGAATGTCCGAGTGCCCCAGAAACGTGGGCTGGCGTGGCTGGCGCCCGGGCCCACCCCTGCCCGCCCTCCGCGCACTGTTCACTCTGCCCCCCAGCAGAAGAGCTGAGGAGGGGGGGGGTTGCTTTCCTCCAAAAGGGATCTGGTGCAGAACCGGATGCAGCGAGGTCCTTGCTGGGAACCACTGGGCTTGTTCCTCCCGCCCTTGATCTCTGAGGCAATCTGGGACCATCCTCCGTCGAGGATTCCCACAAAAGCGCCTCTCCTTTGCTCTGCCCTCGATGCTTCCCGAAGCCCCGCATTCACCACTGTCTGGTGCTCCTGGCCCCTGAGGCTCTGTCAGCTCCCACAGGTGGTGGGTGGAGCCGGGATGTTGGCAGCCAACTCTCTGCTCCTAGATCAGAAAGCCTCCGTTGAGCAAACTTTTTAAAGGTCTCAAGTGGGGTTAGCACAAAAGACGTCATGGAGGCAGAGAATAAGACCCAGCCGAAGCCAGTAAGAGAGGCGTGGACCTGCGTCTGGTTAACGGCGCTCTGGGCACGGGGAGCACAGGCGTTTTCTGTCCCCAGCAGGGCTTGCCCTGAGGAGGGACAGCATTTTACTCTTGTCTTCATCCCAGGAAGAAGAGGTAGGGGCGAGATTCGTGTAGGACTCTCTTTTCCCCGTCTGGAAAACTCAGGGCAATTTTACAGACCCTCTCTGTGCTTCTCACCCGCCCCTCCCCGCCCAAATTTATACTGCCAATTATACGAGACTAGCAAAAGGAAACTCTCTGCGGAAAATGCTGGTTTTATAGATATCTCCTCAATAGCTAACAGATGGTCTCAATAGCAGACAGTAGACCCCACCCCCTTCCAGCCGCAGAACCGTGGTCATCACAGAGCGCGTGTGTGAGAGGGAAGATTTGTTTCCTGTCGCTGGGGTCAGTACCGTTTTTGGAGCCATTTCTTGTTTTTAATGCCCATCCTTTTCCTGCCCAGCTCTTAAAGCTTCTAGTGTCTTCTGGCATCACTTTACCCTGAGAGAAGCCAGCTGTCTATCTTGACCCCGTGCCCTGGCTCTGCTCTCTGTGCTCGGCATCAGAGAAGCAGTCTGGGGCCCCAAAAGAGAGGGCCCTGGGCATGGGGAAAGACCGTCCCTCCTGGGACCAGAGTGTCTGTTCCCGCTCTGGGTCCGTGGGCTGCCGTCCTGGCACGAGGGCGTGGCGGGCTGAGCAGAGGCTGGCGCGGCTCTGGTGCCCTGGCAGTGAGGTGGGCCTGGTCCGGGAGTGGTCCGGTAACGCTTCAGAACCGCTGATGTCTCTTGTGGCTTCACCACAGTCCTGCTCCTGAGCCAGGGCCCCGTTGGGTACTCAGGAGGTGGCCTGCCTCAAGACAGAGACAGGCTGGGCAAACTTCCTGAAGGGTCTTCCTGGTCCAAGCCTTTGCTGTCAACTCGGATGGTTTCTATAAAGCCAGTTGGTGACATTTGGGAACAGTTCCTTCTGAACAACAACCTGCTTGTTGGCCGGCAAGGCCTTTCCAAGGAGCGAGTTGGGGCTGGGGATAGGATTAGATTTTGTGTGTAAATTGTCCAAGGTACCCTGCGTGTGAGAGGAGACCGGGTCAGGGCAGCGGTGTGGGCCGGGGGTGGGGGACAAAGTGCAAAACTGAGGAGTGAAGGTTAGAGGGGAGTCCCTCTTGGGAGAACTCAGGATCCGCACCAGACGCCCCCTCAGCTCCCGAGAGCAGGTAGTGTCTCCCTGTTAGGGGTGCTGTAGGGCCCTCAGGGTCCAAGAAATCAGCAGCGTAAATGGTAGACGGTAAGCCGGAGCCCGCTTGTTCTGCTACTGTGTAAGCTCCATAAAAATCTCCATCACGATCGAGCACGAGCGTGCAGAACACCGCGGGCTCTTTGCCTTTGGCCCTGAAACCAAGCCGTGTCCTGGAGAAACTCAGTTGTGCGTCCGTGCCCCTGCGGACAGCCCCTTCTCTGCTGCCTCTGCTCCCCGGACCCTCCCTAACTCCCCTGTCTTGCAACAGTCTGAAAATCAACGGCTCCCTTTCCTCCTCTTCCCCAAGCACGGGGCTTGTGATTGCAGAAACAATTTAGGCCCAAACCCCAGAGTGGTGGGCGCTGATGGCTTCTCGTTCAGGGGACTCTTTGGGGGTTGGTGTGACTGGCTGCCAGCTATTCGAGGAGAGCCGTGATGGCGAGGTCGGCTGCTGAATGATGTTCTGTCTTTCATAGGAGGTCATTCTGTTCTGAGTTCTGAAGGAGTGTGAGTTGGAGCCAATTAGGGCTGGGAGTGTATTCCAAAAATGTATACAGGCAATAACCAAGTAGAGGAAGAAAAACATTTTCTATCACTGGATGCCCAAGGCTTAGGGTTTGGACCCTCTGAGGACACCGGGGTGTGCACCCTGCATCCGTCACAGTGCTGGGGCTTGGTCATGAGTGGTGTCATGCGGTGGCATAAAGGTCAGGGCCAGACACAGTGCCGTGGACAGGCGGGGCCGGCCCAAGCAGTGGGCAGCAGCGGGGCATCCTCTGCGGGGGTCTGAGCTTGGAGCTGGCTCTCGAAGCCTGTCACACAGAGCTGGGTGGATCTCCTCCTTTGTGCCCAGGGTAGCACCAGCCTCTTGGATTCCGGGCTCAGGTCATGGGTGTCGCACCCTGTGGAGGTGTGGGACGCCCAGGGTCTGGCCACCATCTGCTCTTGCCCCTTCCCTGTGCTTGGGGCTCAGGAGTAAGCCCGTGGACCGCCCAGATGCCAGCCGTCTTGGCTGACGCAGACCAGACGGTGTCGGCAATCAAGCCCTTGCCAGGTGGAATCACTCCGTGTTTACAGGGGTAGTTTCCGAACGTGGCCGTGATGAATTGTGCTGTAGGAGGGCCTTGACAGTGAAAAATGGGGCCGCGCAATGGGGCACGACGGTGCGGGGTCCCTGCTGAGCTGCAGCCCCGCACCGGAGTGGGGCGTGTTGTGCCACTGGGGGCAATGGGTACCTCCCCCGGCTCCCAGAGGGGACGCGGACAGATGTGCACTCCTGTCCTCAGCTCCTCGCTTGTCTCTGTTCCTTGCACACACAAGCTTTTTCTGTTTTTCCCTCTGTCTCTCCAGGCCATAACGCGACCATCAAACACCTGCTCTCCTGCTTTCTTGCTTTTCCTGTCTCTCTCTCTCTCTCCCTTTCCATTTCTCTGCTTTCTTATTAGATTTTTTTTATTGTAATCCAACCCTACCTGTGGGACAGCGTGAGCAGGGACACGAGGGACATTTGGGGATGACGGATATGTTCTCTGTCTTGATTTGGTGATGGTGTCAGACATACGTCAGTAGACCTACGTCGGAGCCGATCAGTCAGACGCCGTAAGTATATGCAGTGCACCGCATGTCAGTTCTACGTCAAGAAAGCTGTTTTTGAAAACCTCCCTCATTCGGAGTGGGAGGGCAGTGAGGATGTGTTTTTGAATTTTTGGCTTTTAGGAAAGCCTGTATTCTGTTTCCCTGTAAACTAGAAGGAGGCTAAAACCCAGCCCAGGGCAATTTATTTCTATGGTTTGGGTGCACCAACATCATTATTAGCAGCATCAACAACTGCTGTGTTTGGCAAACGGTTTAATTCTGCGTGACAAGCCTGCAAAATAGCTCTTGCGTTTGTCCCCAGAGACTCAGGGGAAGTGAAGTGACCCACCCAGGGCCACAAGGTCAATTGCAAAGTCCTGCATCACACCCAGGTGTCCCGGGTGTGACTTCTCCTTCACCACCAGTCATGGGATGGGACAAAAATGCAACTTGGAACAGTTACCAAAGGGTGTTGCAAATTGCCTGTCACCTACTCTTGAGATTTTTTTTTTTAATTATTTAAATTCAGGTTAGTTAACATACAGTGTAGTACTGGTTTCAGGAGTAGAACCGAGGGGTTCATCACTGACATACGACACCCAGTGCTCATCCCAACAAGTGCCCTCCTTGATGCCCATCCCCCATTTCGCCCATCCCCCCACCCCCCTCCCCTCCAGCAGCCCTCAGTTTGTTCTCTGTATGTAGGAGTCTCTTATGGCGCCTCCCTCTCTGGTTTTATCTTGTTTTTGTTTCCCTTTCCCTTTGTTCTTCTGGTTTGTTCCTTCAATTTCACATATGAGTGAAAGGATACATTTGTCTTTCTCTGACTGACTTATTTCACTTAGCATGATACCCCCCAGTTCCATCCGCATTGTTGCAAATGGCAAGGTTTCATTCTTCTTGATCGCCATGTAGTATTCCATTGCATGTATAGACCACATCTTCTTTATCCATTCATCAGTCGATGGACATTTGGGCTCTTTCCATACTTTGGCTAGTGTTGATAGTGTTGCTATAAACATTGGGGTGCATGTGCCCCTTGGAATCCAGTTTTGTATCCGTTGGATAAATACCTAGCAGTGCAATTGCTGGGTTGTAGGATGGTTCTATTTTTAACTTTTGAGGAACCTCCATACTGTTTTCCAGGGTGGCTGCACCAGTTTGGATTCTCACCAGCAGTGCAAGAGGGTTCTCCTTTTTCCACATCCTCGCCGACATCTGTCACTGCCTGAGTTGTTACTGTTCGCCATTCTGACGGGCGTGAGGTGGTATCTCATTGTGGTTTTGATTTGTGTTTCCCTGGTGCTGAGCGATGTTGAGCATCTTCTCATGTGTCTGTTGGCCATCTGGATGTCTTCTTTGGAAAAGTGTCTGTTGGTGTCTTCTGCCATTTCTTAACTAGGTAATTTGTTTTTTGGGTGTTGAGTTTGATAAGTCCTTTATAGATTTTGGATACTAACCCTTTATCTGATATCACCTACCCTTAGATTTGGTTTGAGTTTGAAGAGAAGATGGCTGGCTTCTCTCGCTCACAGGTGTCACCCATTTGCCTCTCTCTGCCACATCCGCATTCCCGGCAGCGTGCCATCTGTGCCAGGGGACAGGCTCCTTATTATCCCTCTGTCCACTGTCTGGCTGGCTGTTGAGAGAGGCCTACAGAGAGGGCCCAGGATGGCCCCGAGGAGCCCTGGGGAGGCCCGCCGTGCGGCTGGTTGTGCACCGAGGGGACGTGAGGAGTGGGCTTTTTGTCTTGCTTTGGCCTCCCTAATCGGTCCAGGGTGACACGAAACAGCCTCTCTTTTAAAAAGTCAGATTTGATCAGATCTCGGTTTCTAGGTTTTTGGAATATCAGGCAAAATTTTCTTGGCAGCTTCTGAAGTCCTAGGAATGTAGGTGGGCCCCAAATGCTGGGTAGCATTTTTTTTTTTTTTTTTTTTGCCATTCTCTTTTCTCTATCTGATTGGATGATACTTATTGGCCTCATGCCTGAGGTACTTGAAGGAGGGCTAGCTAGGGTCTATGGTTTAGCGTGTTCTTGTGAATATTAGGCAAGAGCCTGGTCCCTCAGGGTGGGGGGACGTGGATGAAGTTGTAGTCAAGACAGACTGTGCCCCTGTGGGACTCGCCTCTCCAACCCTATTTTCAGGTAAAGGTTGGGTTAGATACCATTGTAGCAAAACATAGCCTAATTCCAAGGAGAGATGGGGTGGTTTGCGGGTGCCAGAAGTGAAGAGGAGATTCGGACTTGGAGCTGAGTGGCTTTCCTGGGGTTTTCACAGGTCCTGGGAAGCTGGAGCTCGACCTCCTGCATGAAACTGGGAGCCAGGGGGGCCGTCCTTCCTGTCAGTAAAAACTGGGAAGATTCTGTCTATCGGCTCAGGGGCATGGTATGGCCCCACCCCAAGGCTATCGCTATTAAAAGAGTCTCCAAAGATAGAGGATACCAAGCCTACAGTATATATAGATGTGAGAACAAATCGTGCACCTTCTGTGCAGGGCAGAAGCACTGAGCTGAGAACCTAACATAACATTTGGTCCAGACCTACTGAGACCCTTGGGCTTTGTCAGGTGTTAACGTAAAACCACCCCGCGGGCATTATTCCTCAGCCTAGGGCGCGCGTGAGACTCCCGTGGAAGGAAGACTGGGGGACTCCCCATGTAGATAAGCTCTGAGACAAGGGTTATAAGGCAAAGAAGAAAATCTCCGACCACAAGAGATAATCTACAGACGCCATGAAAGGAGGGGTCGCGTGTCAGGAACCGCAGATCGCAGAGCAATCCGAGAAGGATGTTAGACCACGTGTGTTTAAAACGTTTGAAGAGACGAAGTAAGAAATAAAATCCACAAGAACTTGAATACAAAATAACAGGGCAGTTTTTTAAAAAAAGAATCCAATCCATTCAATGTTCTACAAATAAAAACATCTAGCATTCGGCAGACTGAAAAAAAAAAAAAAAGAAAAGAAAAAGCCCTCCCCCAAAGAAACCAACTCCTCGTAGGCAGGGCGAACGGAGAGACACATGGCTGAAGAAAGAGGTAGCGAAACATATTGTCACATCCCGAGGAGGTCATCCAGACGCTGGCTCAGGAAGGTACAGATGGCGGCTGTGGGTGAGGAGGTCCAGCGTGTACCTAATGGGTCTCTGAAGGAGAAGACAGAACGAGAGGGGGGCGGACTTGGGAGAAATATAGCTGGAGGGATAAAGAAAGACACAAGCCCTCGTATCGAAAATGAACACGGGGTCCCCAAGCGGAATAAATACAAGCCGGGGTTCACACGTGGACAGATCACGGTGGGCTGAGTGAACGCCGGAGATTAAGGGGATTTCTCAGAACCCCCCCCCCCCCAGGAAAACAGCCACAGGAAGACTTCGCTAATTTGGATAAATATAAAATGGGGAAACTGCAGGAGAGGGGCTGCTTTCTGTCTTCTAGTATGTCTTGCTAGGAAAATTACAGGGGAAAATGGGCATCAGTCAGGCTGCCCTGGCAGTGGAACGCTGGCCTTTCGAAACAGAAGGGTCCTCGTGTGTCTGCGCCCGGCGCTCTGCAGGTGTTGCTTACCTGGTGTTGCTGGTGCAGTGTCTGCCCGGTGAATACCTTTCGGGGATAAACCTTCAAATATGGGCTGTGGGCCTGGGATCCCCTTGACAGGGGCTGCTGAGAACGAAAATGTGATCTTTCCAGGGTGCTTCCCTCCTATTAATAAAGGGAAAAAAAAAAGCCAACTAAATTAATCTTGGGAAGTAAAGTGCCATATGAATCAGCCTTCCTCACTCTGAAAATAACTTGCAAAGAATTTATGGATCCCCTAAGTTCTGCTGATTTTTTATATTGTTTACTTTCCTCTCCAAAATATCAAATAATTCACAGGTGGTAGGTATGGTGGCTCTGTGGATAATTTGCAGTGAGAAATGGACAGCAGGAGAAATTTCCTTCTAGGGGGTCAGTGCCAGGGTGACTCCCTGAGACTAATGGTGCTGGATTAATAACCCAGGTCTGCTTCAATATTCATAGCCTGTTCCCTCTGAAGGCTGGGATATTTCCCACTTTTATGTCCTGCACAAAACTGTAAAGCAAAGATGGTTTCATTGCAGCTATGTGCGTAATGAGATGCGCGAGAGCCGCTCCTGGCCATTAATCAGCGTTTGGGGGAGGCTTCTGGAAGCCTGACCTATTGCCGCGGCAGCTGATCTGAATGCAATGACTCTCCCCTGTGGGAGTCAGTGCCGCAGGACCCGAGAGCTGGCTCCGCAGGCCCGGGGGGGCCTGGCCGTGCTGTGGTGCTGCCGTTCAAAGCTCCGGCGCGCACAGGCGAATGGCGGGGGTCTCTTGAACGAGGGGACCGCAGGGTGTAGAGTTTGCAGTAGAGCCGCCTGTCCTCTGGCCGCAGGGGGCGGGGGCAGTCGAGGAGGGTGGGCATAGCTGCCTTTGTCAGAAATTTGAGTGTGTCTCTGTGCCAGGCTCTGGGCTAGGTGCTGGGGAGACGGTTAAGCAATTAAGACATTGCCTCTGCCTTCGAGGTGCTCCCAGGGGAGTGGGAAAAGCAGACACCCGAACGGAAGATTCCAGTGGAGCAGACTGGCGAAGGGGCGGGGGTTTGATCAGGGCCCAGACGGCCACTGCGTACCCACTGCAGAAGTGGGGGGTGGGAGAGGGGGACTGGCTCTGGGAAGGCTTCCTGGAGACGCAGCACAGAGCCAGATGGAAGGAGTGAGTGGGATTTGACCAGGGACGGCGGGGAGGGGACCACGGGGGCAAGGGCCCAGGAGGGAGACCATGCGATCACAGCGAGCACGGGGCTGGCGGGGGCATGTTCGTGCTACTCTTGTGTTTCTGTTTAGGCAGGCATGTGTGACGCGGCCGATGCGTGATTCGGGGGGATGGTCTTGGGGAACAGGAAGCTGGATGGAGATGGGACAGCAGTTCGAAGTTTCTTGCTGCCCCGAGGCTTCTCTTGCCAGAGTTCAGGTGTAAGCGAGAACTAAATAATTAGTTTCAGTGGGTTTTAGGGACCTTCGTGGGTGGTTTCCAACAACAGGGGAGGAGGGCATCTCTCCAGCCTTGGGCCCAGCAGTTAAGGTTTGCGTGGGGATGGAGAGCCGTCTGTCCACCTTCTCTGCCCCAGAGCTTTCCCAGCCACCGCGGGAGGTCTTATTCCTGTGCTGGCGGCTTTCTCTGAGAGGTGGCACAGCTGGGTTTGGGGTGGATCCTTGGTCTTGGGATCCCTTTGAGCCGTGACTGGCGAAGTTTAGGAAGTTTCCAACTTCTGACGCCTAGAAAAGGGGTTGAGGGGGAAAAGCAGCCAAAGGGTCGATGCTGCAGCATTTTCTTTCCCCGCGCTTGGGGATAAAGGAAAAATCAAAGAACCCCCCCCCCCACCTTTCCTGTTTGTATTTGGACACACACACCTCACTCACTAGCTGCTGGGAGTCATGATAACATCGTGAATATCAGCATTAGGAGGCCGCTTTGAGGATCGATCGCAATACACGCGCTGCATTTAAATACCAGCAATTAAGGCTGAAGACTGAAAGCGCCACCCCAGGGAGGCCCACCGGACCTGGGGGAAGGGCCGAGTTGAGCCTTAGTTGTATATTTCAGTGGCCTGAAGATCGATATGTGCCAGGGTACATTTTCTTGTCTGTTCTTTAAATCTCAGTGCTCGCCTGGGCCCATGTTTTCAGGGCACTCAGTCAGCCTGGTGTTTTTGGTGGCTGGACGTGGTGACTCTGACTTTTTATTTGTTCCCTTCGTTGGTAAGGCCTGGATGTGCATTTCCTGTCAACCAGAAATACTCTTTAGCAAATTTCTTCCTGACACTTTTCCGGGTCCGGGTTTATGGCAGAAACGAAGCTGGAGAGGAGAAGTGTGTGATGTGGGCAGCAGGCAGGGGCACGGCTGTCAGGCTCTGCGGGGTCTTCCGCCTGGAATGCCCGTATTCGTGCCGGCGGCGGCGGAGTGGGGGCGGGGGCTCTGGGTGGTGGGGCTGGCGGTCACCGCGAATCTGCAGCCGGAGATCACCGCAGGAGCCAGCGAGAGCCGCCAACCACACTGAGCCCTTTGCTCTTCCAGCCTGAGCTGTCTTAGTCGCAGCCGTCCCCTTCGGCCATGTCCCACCCCTCCTTCCTTCTTGCTCCTGCCCAGGAATCTGAGTTCCACTCTGCAGGCTGTCCTTCCTTCCAGCGTTTCCGTCATGCCCGGCTCTGGGCTGCCTGGAGCGCTTGTCCACGGACATCCCCACGGGGCGCAGAGAGGCACTCCGGTGCAGACATTCCTTGTTTTGTGTCCCCATCCGTTCCCCCTGCCCCTGGCTTGGAGGTCTGTGGTCTTCTAGCCCTTTTGCCCGTCCAGGGCATCACGCTCTAGCTTTTGTGTGCTCAGTAAGTGTTGGGCTTTGGGGGTGAATAAACGTGCACTCTTGTTCCTTCTGACCTGGCCCTCAAAGTATTCTGAAGGTAGGAGTTGTAATAACTTTAAAAAACTCCAAACAAATTAAAGACTGAATGCCTAGCTCCCAATCTCTCCCCCTTCTAGGTCCAGCTGAGAATGCATGCTCCACCCATGTTTCCCCAAAACTTAAACAAAAAGGCCTCCGTCCTAAGATCTGGGGCTGAGCACTTACCCAAAGCCAGGGGACTTCTCCTGGAGCCTCGAGACTTGGAGCAAACGGCCATCTGGAGCTTGATCTCCCCTTGCATAAAATGGGGGGACATATCCCTGCCCTTATCCACGGTATGAATGTATGGTACATGCACACCAAGCCCCATAGAACTTCTTTATGTAAAAAAATGATGAGGGCTACAACAATGTCAGTGCAACGGGTACTCTGAGCACCATGGATTACAGGGTGGGTTATTACCGTAGTGATTCATTCGTTCACCCGTTCGGCAAATACTTGTTGCCCGGCCGCCATGATGTCCCAGGTTCTAGTATAGATCTTGGGATATAGATCCAAGACCCAAACCTCACATTCTAATGGGGCAGAAAGAGACAGTACATGAATGCTACGGGCCGTGTTGTTAGGCAAGTGCGGAGAAGGACAATAGAACAGAGTCGAAGGACAGCAGATCATGGCAGTTTTCAGACAATTCGAATGTGGGAGGTGTTACTGGCCTTGGAATCAGATCTGGATAAAAACTTGGCTCCATCTTCTAGGGCAACTGATTTAACCTCCGAAACCTCAGTCCCTTTGCCCATCATATGTGAAGGGTATTCATTTTCCAAGGCTGTTGTGTACCAAGGATTTCATTTTGAGGAAACGACCCGCATAAAGTAGGATTTAATACGCGGGAGGCCTTTGTTGCTCCTCCGATCATCATCACTGTTACTATAAAATCAAGAGCTCCATTAGTTGTCTGTGTTGAACAGTCTTGCTTAGCTTAGACTCTCCCAGTGATTTTGTGACATATAGGAACATCTTATTTCGTGAAGCCTGTGGCCGAGCAACCAACTTCTCTAGAGCAATGGCTCTTGAACTTTTTGGTTTTTAGAGCTCTTCACACTCTAAAAGATTATTGACGACCTCCAAAGTTATCTTTTGTTTATAGATGAAAGCTATAATATTTACTGCATTAGAAAGTCAAACAAATCATTAAAATCTGCGTTATTCATTAAAACATAACAGTAATAAACTCATTTCATGTTCACATAAATAGCATATTATGAAAAGTAATTATACTCTCTGACACCAAAATTTAGTGAGAGGAGTAACATTATTTTACAGTTTTGCAAATTTATTCCAGCTTCGTGAAAGACCATTGAATTCTTATATCTTTTTTTTTGGCCTTCAATCTGTTACATTTGAAATATATGAAGAGATTTTAGCCTTATATAGATACATAATTTAAAAAAGGAAGAAGTGTTTTAACTGCCTTTTCAGAGAATTGTGAATATTCTTCTTTGATACTATACCAAAACTTTACAAGTAGTACTTTTTAGAGGTTAATTGCAAAGTAGAATCTGAAACTCTGTCACTGAATTATTTTTGTACTCTGTTACATTAACATTCACTGGCTTATACTTTTTTTTGAGGGGGACTATCTTTTAATTTTTTAAATATTTATTATTTGAGAGAGAGAGAGCGCAAGCTGGGGAGGAACAGAGAAAGAAGGAGACACAGAATCCTGAAGCAGGTTCCAGGCTCTGAGCTGTCAGCATAGAGCCTGATGTAGGGCTCGAACTCCCAAACCGTAGGTCATTACCTGAGCTGAAGTCGGACATGTAACCAACTGAGCCACCCAGGCAGAGAAAGTCTGTCTTTCAACTTGGATCTTTGAAAAGGTCTACCCAAGCATGGTTTTGTAAAATTACATTGGTCATTTTGAAAATATCGTTTCACTGAGCTATGCAGATCTTCTAGAATTGAGCATAATTCATTATATAGTACAAAAAAGTTTACCTTTGTTGATGTCATTACTGATGGGACTCATTATAAAAGTCTTTAAGTTTTGCAAGCTGTCAAGTTCACAGTGGTAAGCACAAGTTTTCCCAAATTCTAATTTTTACTTGAAAATTCCAATTTTGTCTTTGGCAGCATGTATGGTCAGTAGAAGTGATGGCCTTACTATGTTCATTTAAAAAAGCCTGTCAAATGCTTGTTTGTTGTTAATTTCTAATTTTTTTCCATTATGGTCAGAGAACATACTTGTGTGACTTAATTCTTTAAATACTTTTAAATTTATCGAGACCTGTTGCATGGGTCAGAATATGATCTACCCTGGTATGCATTTGAAAGGAACGGGTATCCTGCTGGTATTAGTGGGGATGTCCTATAAATGTCAACCGAGTCGGGCTGGTTGATAGTGTTGTGCAAGTCTTCCACATACTTAACCGTTTTTCTGTCTACTTGTTTTCCCAGTTAAGGGAGGAGTATAGAAATCCCTAACTAAAATTGTGGATTTGTCCATTTCTCCTTGCATTTCTTTTAGTTTTTTCTTCATAGATATGTATTGAATCTCTCTTGTTTGGTACCTAAACCTTATGTATGTATGTATTTATTTATTTACTTACTTACTTATTTACTTATTGGCTACTGGATATTTTAATTTTATTTATTTAAAAATTTTTATTTGAGTATAGTTGACACACACAATGTTAGAAGATATTTGCAGATGATCTATCCAATCAGGGGTTAATATCCAAAATATATAAAGAACTTATACAATAACACCAAAAAAATAAAATTAAATAAACCCCTAAACAATGTAATTAAAAAATGGGTTAAGGACCCGAATAGACATTTTTCCAAAGAAGACAGATAGATGGCCATCAGGCACGTGAAAAGGTGCCTAAACATTTATTACTGTAATGTTCTTTTGATTAAATGACACATTTATTATTGTGAAATAAGCCTTTTTATAACCTTGGTAGTATTTTTTTTTTGTTCTAAAATACTTTGTGCAGTATTAACATAGCCCCTCCAGATTTCTTTGGATTAGTGTTGGTGTGTATGGCTCCTTCCATTCGTTTACTTTCAGTACTTTTCATCTTTATGTCTAAAGTGGGCACCTTGTAGACAGCGTATAGTTGAATCTTGCTTTGAAATCCAATCTTAAGATCTCTGTCTTTTACTGGAAGTATTTAGACTGTTTATATTTAATGTGATTATCAATGTAGTTGAGTTTCCATTTGATTTCTGTTTTTTTCCATCAGAAAATCCATTTGATTTTCTGTTTGTTTCCCTTTTCTTTTTTCCTACCTTCTGTTGAATTAGCTGGAAGTTGGTTTTGTTTTTTTTTTATTCTACTTCATTTGCTTTGTTGGCTTGTTAGCTATAACTCTTTGTTATTTTAGTGATTGTTTCAGAGATTTTAGTATACATCTTTACCTTATCACAGGGCACTAATGTGTCATATACAGTGTAAGAAGTGTACATCTATATAGTTCCATTTCTCCTTTCAATCCTTTTCCTATTCTTCTTATATATTTTCTTTAAATATCTTGTAAACTCTAAAATTCATTGTTGTTATTTTTGCTTTAAATAGTTGATTGTCTTTTAAAGAGATTTAAGTAATAAGAAAGTATTTATATTTATCCACATAATTACTGTTTCTGGTGCTCTTCGTTTCTTTCCGTAGATAGAGGTTTCCATATGGTACCATTTCCTTCTGCCTGAATGACTGCCCTTAACATTTCACGTCTGTGCACGTCTGCCGGTCATGGATTCTTCCAGCTTTCGTAGCTCTGAAAAAAGTCTTTATTTTTGAAAGATATTTTCATTGGGGGAAGAATTCTAGGTCGATAGTTTTTCCTTTCAGAACTTTACAGAAGGTGCTCTATGCCATCTGGCCCACTTGCCTTGTTTCTGGTGAGAGACCTGCAGGTCTTCATGTCTTTGTTTCTCTGTGTACAACGTATCATTTTTCCCTCCATGTTTTTAAGATTTTTCTCTTTGTCACTAGTTTTAAGCAAGTTGATTATAATGTGCCTTGGTGTAGTTTTCTTCTGTGTGTTTGTGTGTGTGCGCGCGCATGCACACACGTTTGGGCTCATTGAGCTTCTTGGATGTGTGGATTTATAATTTTTATCAAATTTTGATATTTTTGGCCATTATTTTTTTCAGAATCTCTTCTGCCCCTTCTCCTTTGTGAACTTTATGCATATTAAACGGCTTGAAGTTGTCACTGATGCTCTGTTCCTTTTTTCTTCTCTCTTTCTTTCATTTTGGGTAGTTTTTATTATCACTATACTTTAAGGTCACTAATAACTTCTTTGGAGAGGTCTAATTATCTGTGAATCCTATCCAGTGCATTTTTCATCTCACATTGCATCTTAAGTTTTCACCGTAGTTTTCTTCCTTAAAAGTTTTACTTGGGTCTGTTTAAAATTTCCATGTCTCTCCATAATGTGTTCAATCTAATCTAATTTTCTTATTGTGTAATTTTTGGTTTGGTTGTGGTTGATTTTTCTTTTCATTATGAGTAATGTTTTCTTGCTTCTTTACATGCTTGGAAAATTTCTGTTTGCTCCCAGACATATGAATTTCACTTTGTTGGGTAGTGCATACATTTTCATTTCTATAAATATTCTTGAGCTTTGCCCTGGAGCTTTGTTAGGTGATCCACAATAGCCTTGAGTCTAGGGCTAATTTTTCCCCGTGACTGAGGTAAAATTCTACTAAATACTCTACTCTGTGCCCTAGATATCATGTTTTCCACTCTTGTTGGTGGGAATAGGCCCTATTCTAGGCCCAAGTATGGATGATAGCAGTTGTTCTCACTAATTCTTTTGGGCGATTCATTATATGACCTCAGTTTCCTCACATGCATGCACTGATCTATATTTATCTGAAAACTTGAGGTGGAACCTCTGTATAGTTCTGGAGTTCTCTGTGTGGCTTTCATTGGTACTCTGCCGTGTGACATTCTCCTTAGCCTCCTTAGATTCCTAGTCCTTCTCTCCAACTCAGGAAAGTTGCAGGGCTCTGCCTGGGTCCCCTGCATGTGCTATGGCCTGTCGACTTTCTAGTAAGCAGCGTGGGCAGCCACAGGTCTCTGTTCGTTTATTTCCCATCTCTCAGGGATCATCGTCCTTCATCGCCTGGCGTCCAATGTCTAGAAAACTGGCATCTCCTATATGTTGTCCAGCTTTGTCCCTGCAGGGGGGGCGTACATCCAAACCCTGTTATTCCATCTTGGCCAGAAGAAGTCTTGCCAAGTACCCAAGTCTGAATAACCATGGTTTGTCAGTCATTCTTCAAGTAAAAATAGTGTTCCGCGGAACGAGTGCGAGTTTAGCTCACCAATCACACACATGCGTTCCTCCAAGACCGCCATCTTGCATACTGCTGTTGGTGGCAGCAGTGCTTTAGGTATACTTCCATTTTGTCACATAAAACACTGAAAAGACGTGTAACCAAAGGTTGAGATTTAATAAAACCACTAATTATGGAAGAAACCCAAGTGCTCATTGGAGATGAATAAAGAGGATATTATATATATAATGGAATACTAGTCTGCCATAAAAAAGAATGAGATCTCATTATGTGCAACAACATGGACGGATCTGGAGGGTGTTAGGCTAAGTGAAATAAGTCAGACAGAGAAAGATCAATACCATATATATACCATCTTCCACTCATGTGGAATGTAAGAAACAAAACAAATGAACAAGCAAAGAAAAAAGGCATACAAAAACCAGATTTTTAAATACAGAAAATAAGCTGGCAGTTACCAGAGGGGGATGAGTGAGTAGATAAGGGGGATTAAGAGGTACAAACTTCTAGTTACAAAATAAATACGTCACAGAAATGGAAAGCACAGCACAGGGAATAGAGTCAATAAGATGGTAATAGCATTAGTTGGTGACAGATGGTGACTATACTTATCATGGTGAGCCCTGAGTAATGTATAGAATTGTTGAATTATTATGTTGTACACCTGAAACTAATATAACACTGTATGTTAATTATACTTCGATAAAAAAAGAAAAAAGAAAACCCATCATTTTTTACTGTTTCATTAAGGAATTCTTAAGTAAAGCCGGAGCGCGTTGCGGTAAGTGCCGCTGATGAGGCAGAGGACTCCTGCTAGTGCAGCTCGTTGCCGCCTTCACCTGTACGGAGGCCCCAGCACTTCTACCCGTTACTTTTGCTCTGGCGGCGCAAATGTCAACACAGCAAAAAAAAGGCAAATAAGTTCCTAGTATTGACCTCATAGTCCCCCAGAAGGGTCTCGAGGATGTGCCAAAGGTCCTCAGACCATACTTTGAGAACTGCTATCTCTACAGACACCCTTGTACTTGTGTATAGACATATATGTACAAGAATGTTCTTTGTAGCCTTGTTGACACTAACACAAACTTGAAAACAGTTAAGTGGTCATTGGAGTAGAATGGATAAATGGATTTTAGTCTATTTACATCATGAGTACTATGTAGCAATTAAGAAACTGAATCTATATGTATCTATGTGTATGAAGATCAAAACAACTGGGTAGAAAAAAGAGACAAATTGCAGAAAGAGATGTCCTGTGTGGTACCATTTGTATAAACGTAAAATGTAATGTGTTCAGGGATGCCTACATATGGTTTATAGCAAATAAAAACTAAGTGGATACTAGTGGCTGCCTCTTGGAGGGAGGAGAGCGAGATGGGATAGGTGGCCGGAACCCTAGTTGTATCTGTAATTCTTAGTTTTCATTGCTAAGAAATAAATCTGAGGACGTCAGCAGAATAGGAAAACTTGAAAGTGTGGTTGGTTGGCAGGTAGGTTTTTATGACCTTCTCTACTTTTGGCAAAGTTTGAAATTCTTCATAGTCACCATCCTCCTCCTCCTCCTCCTCGAGAAATTCACAAAAAGAGAAGAGTGCCAACACGCGGCAGGGTTCCTAGTTCCGTGGGAACGAGGCCGGGTGGGTGCTAACGGGCAAGCTCACCGTGGGGCTATCCTGGTGCCAGCAGCTGTCGTTCACCAGGGGCTGCAGGACTTGACCGAGCTTCACGTTCAGCTTTATGATCACCTACGAAACGGGATTGTCGTCCTAATTCTGCAGCCGAGACCAGTCGCGTTCTGAAATATGTCACTCACCCAAGGTCACGCATTTAGTCCATTGTGAAGTCACAGTTGGAATCCAGGTCTTCTGGGTTCCAGGTCTATGCTCTGCCCCCTGTCCTGATGGCTGAGATGATTGGCTGTTCATGGGAGGTTCTTCTGTTTCTATTTCCCCTTCAGGTCTTCTTCCAAACCTTTTTTTTTTTTTTTTTGTAGTTCGTTATGTTTCTACTAAGTGAGCCAGCTGGATCAATTACATTGTGTTTGTTGCTATAGCAACAATATCGTGGCAGTATTATCAGGTATTATTACTGTTTGGTTGTGTGGTGAGATTCAGCCAGGCTGGCGCCCTGCTATTTGCAGAGGGCTCTTTCCAGTGGCTGCAGATTTGTCTTTGAAGCTAATCGCCTCAAGGCCGTGCTTCCTTTGGGGAGGCCTTGGAAGTTTGGGGCTGGCACCGTAGCCTGCTCTAGGAAGTCGTCTTGATCAGTTTTGTGATGGGATCGTTTATAGTGTTTTAGGTGATAAAACGAAAGAACCTTTTGAGGCTGTTGACAATAATATCCCACCGACACCTCAAGTGTTGTCTAAAGATTTACTTGAATTAATTGAGTAGATGATGGAAAGAGATGATATACATACTCCCGTACTTTTTTCCACTTGCGGCTGTCTGATAAAGAAAAACGGAGGCAGTATCCTTGAGATTACATGAATGCATCTGGGAAGACGGGTGGAGGATTTATAGAGTTTAAAAATAGAAATTGGAGAGTTTCGGAGGTATGTTTTACCTGCCAGCGTTCCTGCAAAGCTGGAGAGGGTCTGTGCTGCAGAGAGGCGGTTCCCTTAGCGCGGAGAGGATCCCGCATGGAGGCCGAACGTTACACCTCCCCGCGAGCCGCTGCTGTAATTAACAAGGCATTCATTCCCACCGAACCCCTTGTGCTGCTTTCTCCGCCAGCCGGGGTCTTCACATCCGTCTTCATGCGTCCGGAAATATGGACAGCGTTTGCTTTCAGTTTTAGATAAATTTGAAAACAACACAGTGACCCTCAAACACTGTCGATGGGAATATATATTGGCTTGATCTTTTTGACTGTCGTTTGTAAGCACGATGGTTAGAAGTACCAGCTCTAGAGTCAGACTGCCACTTTCTGACTGTAGGTCCTTGGGCAAGTCATTTAATCTCACTGTGCCTCAGTTTCCTCAACTGTAAAGTGAGGCTACTTAATTGGTAATTAATTAGGTCGTTGGGAATACAAGAGACAATGCACGGAAAGTGATCACCACAGTGTCCTCAGGGTAAGCCTGCAGAGGCGTCGGCTCTTGTTACAAGACAGAAGTAAACCTACGTATTCTCTCTGATACAGCGACGCCACATTTGGGAATTTACCCTACAGAAGGGCTGTCACAAGCATCCGAAGACATATTTACACGGATGTTCACTGTGACATTGTCATTGTCAAGGAACCCGAGTGTCCCTTGGTGAGGGATTAGGTAGCCTTAACATGGAATCTAATACAGCTGTTAAAAAGGATAAAGGGATTTCAAAGTGTTTATACGGAAAGAGATCAAGACCATATTATTAAATTAAATTTCTTTTTGCCGTTTCGGTGTGAAAATCTTAAACACACAGTACAGTTGAAAGAACTTTGCAGTGAATCCACACGCTTACCAGCTAGCTTCCACACTGAACGTTTCATCCTGCTCGCTTGACCTCACCTCCACTCCTCCCGCCCGCCGGCGTAACGTTTTGATTCAGAGGAAGTTGCAAACACTGTACACTGCCCCCCAAAGATTTCAGCATGCATATATTGATTAGAGCCCATTAGTTGTTAACAGTTCTTTTGAAAAATTAGTTTTGTAACAGAACAGATAGTATATGAACGCATTTATGCAATAAACCAAGATGTCTGGTACGTGGGTCCGCACGGGCTCAGCAAAGCACTTTCGGAGGTCGCCTCTTAGGAGCAGCATTTCCGAGCAGTGTACTTGGACTTACAAAGCGTGAATTATACCATTTAATATAGCACTGGAGTGTGGCGTTGCTCCTCCTCCCTCTTTGTCCTCCTCTGCCTCCCCAGCATCCTCATCCTCATCAAACATAGTTCTAGAAAGCTTCTGTTGTAAAGGTACAACGTACTCAGGCAACCCCCGCATTTCATGCAATAAAAGGAACAAAAAGGGGACACTTTTCTAATCGGGGACACTTGTTTCATCCTTAATGAAGTCTGGGGTCCTTTCTGATACCTTTGTATGAAGACTCTGAATCAAAACTCATAGCACAACTGTACGCATCTGCACTGTCATGTGAGAGCCTGGTTTTCATGAAATATCGAGGCACAAATGGAGATTTGTGGAAGACGTGTGGGTCTGTGGGGTGATTTATCTCAAGGGGCGTTTTCTTCTGTGGAACGCAGGAAGCTAATTGGCATGTGTCACCTTGGCTAATGGGACTCGCTTTAAAGTCTGAAACCAAAGTTCTAAAAGGCAGAAAGATGAGGCTCTTAGATTTGTTGCAATTAGGTATCCAAGTGCTTAAACCCACTTGATAATTTTCTCTTCATGTCTGTGGGCTGTGGAGTGTGGGAGGAAAAATGGGGAACCATAGGGAAGTGGGGGGTGTGAATGCAGACCTATATATAATTTACTTTCCTGGAAAGATACATAGTCAAGTCATTTCAGTCGCTTTTTTTCTGGGGGCGTGTATCCTAAAGATCCTGCTTGGAGTTGGGTGGCGTCCATTAGAAGTGGCAAAAACATTTTTTTTTTTTTTTATGGAGGAATTCAGGAATTTTTAGAGCTTTGCAGTGCATGTTTTCAATATGTTAAGTGCTATCGGAGGGTTTGGATACTTCAATCTTCTTTAAATAAATGGATTTTACAATTGCAAAGTGGTGACATTCTTTTTTTGGGTTGCAACTCACAATAGCTCCACCTTTTAAGTGAAATTTTAGACACGGTGGGTTCCAAAATGCTAACTGTGAATTTTTTTTTTTTTTGGCTTTTAGCATTTTGGAATAGAGTTTAAAGTTTCAGAAGCAGCCAGCATATTTCAATTTAATCCACTGCTGCTGTGTTGTTTCTCGTCGATAGCATAATGCCAGGCCCCGGCGATGTTTTCACGATGTAAATAATTTGTGTATTATAAGTTGTCTAAACATGGCGTGTGTGTGGTAGGCTGTCATAAAATTGCCTGGATATGGTTTTACATGATGGACTGTAATCGTTGCTTTAGAGTCATTAGAGCCCAGTATGTAAATAATCCGCATTTAAAATTGTCTTAAATGCGCTTAGACAATGGATGTGACTCCCTCCTCCGGATTCATTAATTCCATCACGAATTCACAGTTCTCAGCTCCTGCGGCCACCAGCCCGGGGCGCCTCACGCCGGCCTTCTGCGGTCCGGTTTGCCCACCTTGCAGATGTATTTGTGAGTAGGCATCGGGGTTCGCCCTGTTGGGTCGTGAACACAGCCAGGTGGAGCACGGGTTAAAATCTGGGCCCCATGACTTTCTGCCTCTCCCTTCCCTCTCTCTCCGTGTCTTATAAAGACAGGGACGAGTGGGAGGTCCCTAACGTGGCGCCCCCGGGTTTAGAGGAGAGGAGAGGAAGCTGAAAAATTATTCCGTTAGAAGTTGCCCCCAGGCCAGCACGGGCAATAGCATCTCAGATCCTTGCTCATTTTCCGCACACGCCCTGGCTGGCTTGGGAGTTAGCTTTCTGACCACAGGCCGGCCTGTCTGCCTTCGTCCCTGCTTCCTTTCTCGATGAGCAGAGACCGTCTGGTTAGACTCGCGGAGGCCCCGGGGCGTGGGGGCCACCAGTCTGTGCCCGTCTATTGTTTAGGAGGGCCGGTTAAGCTCTCTCTTTGCGAGACACACACAACATAACATAAATCAGAGCCAGGATCTTTTAACATTTACAGTTTTAAATGAAATTCCTGTTGAGAGTCTCTTAAGCTAGATTTATATCTGATTTTGCATTGAACTGTGTCGTTATGTGGGACTGAGAAACTCTTACGAAATTAAGCGTAATGCGAAAACATGCTGAAAAGACAGTTCTGTAGAAATGTGAAGCATTATTATGTTATAGAATATTGGAGTGAAGAAATATGCATAAAGGCCCGATTACCATGGACATTTCCCTTTTAATGATCCTTGTACAGTCCCTGGCAGGAAGGTTCGCTGACGTCTCCTTGCAGATAAAGGAAAATTGAGACAATATTGATATCCTACATCCCTTTTGAGTTCCAGAGAATACCACGATAGCAGCCAGTCTGTTTTCATGCCCCGAACCGAGGCCCAGCCTGATGCTTGCAGGGAACTGGGGAGAATCTGTTGATTTGCGTTTGGGGATTTGGCTGAAGCCCACACGCCGTGGATGGACCAAGAGGTTGAAATAACATATGGCGAGATGAGCTTCTGGATGCCCTGAACTGGAAGCTTCTAGAGGCTACTAGATAGGATGACTCGGAGGTTGTTCGGTCTTCTTCTCTGAAGAGTTTTTAGGATTGCAAAGCCTCTGGGGTGGTTAGGGAATGGTTGATAAGAGACTCTTAGCTTGTGCTGGGGTTTCCTGCTTTCTAGCCGGGGGCAGGGCTGTGTTCCATATACCCACCATACACCACGCCACGGGGGACTCTGCTCAGCTTGGTTTCCGATGGAAGGCTCCCCCTGCCTCATCTCACCCCTCACCTGGGCTATCCTGGCCCCTTGGCAGAAGCCCCGTTCCCTGTCTTGTTCCTGGCAGACCTCCTTTTGCCCGGGGATTGTGATTCTGGTAGGGAAAGAGAGCTCTGTTTCCCTTCTTCCCAGACTCAGTCCCCGGTCTCTGTCTCCTAGCAAGAGGTCCGGGGCAGCCGGAGCAGGGCTGGCTGGTGGCACTGAGAGCATAAGCCTTCTAGAAACTCTCCCTCCCTGTGGACCTCCTAGCAGGTCCCCTGGCAGGGTTGCAACTTTTCCAAAAAACCTTCCTGAGCCCGTGCCCTCTAAGCCTGGCGTCGAGATGCCACCTGCTGTGGGGGAGGGGAGCAGAGGCTGAGCGGTGCCCCAGGCTGGAGCTCCGGCACCTCTCGCGTTTGCGCTGGGTTAGACTCAGGTGACAGCCAGCTCACACCTTCAGCGGGCTGGCGGCAGCTCTCATCCCTCGCTCCCCTTTCTCCTGCTCTTCTTGGAAGCTCTTAAAGCACCTCAAGGCGTTTGTTACTTAGAGTTGCTTGAAATTAAGCCATTCAAGTCTAATTTGGGCCTGCAATGCCAGGTTCTTGGCCACCAGAGGTCACTGTAATAAGGTGGAAAGCAGGTGTTTCAGAGTCTTAAGTTAGTAGTTGGCTCAAAAAAAAAAAAAAAAAGAAAAAAAGAAAATGAAATCAAACCAAACAAAATCCCCCCAGTTACTGGCCTGGGCATGCAGTGTGCTCTGGGCTGTGGGCCTACAGCCCTGCTTCCTTCTCACCTGGTCTACCCCCTGCAAAGCCTGGCAGGACCCGTGCAGGTGGCTGTCTGGGGAGCGCTGGACTCCCATGCACCTCCTGTCCTGCGCGTCAGAGGCCCGCACTTCGAGCGGCGACTCTCCTACTGTCCGCCGAGACTTGTTTGGTGTTAAAAAGAGATGGTGCAGGGAGCGCAGGGCCTGGCTCACAGCTAACGCTTGAGAAATGTCAGCCATAATAACACTCGTATTGGGGGGGCATCAGTGGAAGCGTCTACACCCCAAAGAGTGGCTTGACCTCTTTGTCAGGGGGTCGTGGTTGTCCCCTCCCTGCCCTCTCTGGCTGTCCTCTCTTTATGTTGACGCTGGCGGGCGAAAGTAAGACATGCCTGCCTTTGTCGGCAGCAGTATCTGAGCGTGCGTTCCTGGGGAGGCGTTTCCCGGTCGGTGGGTGGCTGGCAGGAGAACCTGAGAGCTCTAGCGGGGAGGTTGGGGGGCCCGCATTTGGCAGACGCTTGGGTCCTCTGGCGGGAGGCTCTGTGAGGTTTCTCACGCACTCGTTGCTTCTCCAGCTCCGAATGCCCGAGTTGCCCGAACACAGTGGAATTAGAGTTGCGTGCGGATCTCTGCGAGCAGGCGCGGCGGCCTGGGGAGAGGGCGGTTTTGGATGCAGGTGCTCACACTCCTCACCGGGAACATTCGGAGGATATATGGGTCTTGGGGAAGGTGAATGCATTACCTGGGTCCTCTGGAGGGCCGTTTGGGCTGCCGGCGGAGGAGGTCAGGAGCAGTGATCTACAGGACATGCTGCTGCCATCCGCCTTCAGCAGTAATTTCCCCTGGATGTCTCTGCGGAGGTGCCACACACACACACACGCGCACACGCACACGCACACGCACGCACACACACGGAAAATCACTAGGGCTGCAGAGCCTGCAAGCTGGCAGCACGACTGTGGGGCCGCAGCCGCTGGGCCTGGGATCCCAAGCCCACACACTGGCCTCGGGGTCCTACCCTGCCCGGCCAGGAAGGCCGGGGGACCCTGCTGTTGCAGTGTGCCTTCTGGTGTGATGATGGCACGGATGTTGTGGGCGTCAGCTGGTCCGGAGAGATCGGAGCTGGAAAGGCACAGGCACCATCAGCCGTGGTGATGGGCCTCCCGCGCACAGATGTTGTAGCAGGTTCTGAGAGAGGAGAGTGCTCTCTGACCTTGAGACACGCCATTTAGAGCCTGAGTGAGCTGGAGGCAGGACGTTCTTGGCCCTCCCTTGGCTCCCTGGGTGACCTTCTAAAGCTCAGCCCTTCGCTGGCTTTGGAGAGGGCATTTGATCCCGTGTGTTGTCCTCCTGTGTCCCGCCTGGTGCGTCTTCTCTCCCAGCTGTTCCTCGTCTCTTCTCCCCGCGGCCTCCCCTCCCCTGCATCTTCTTTCCTCTTCCTGTCTGCCAGCCACATCTCCCGTCCCTGTGTCATCCTGCCATTTGGACTTAGCGACAAAAGCTCCAGGGGTGCCTGGGTGGCTCGTTCGGCTAAGTGTCTGACTCTTGGTTTCGGCTCAGGTCGTGGTCTCCTGGTTCGTGAATCTGAGCCCTGCTCAGGTCACGATCTCGCGGTCGGTGAGTTCGAGCCCCACATTGGGCTCTGGACTGATGGCGGAGCCTGCTTGGGATTCTCTCTCTGCCCCTCTGTCTCTGCCCCTCCACCCCTTCTCAAAATCAATCAATCAATCAATCAATCAATCAAAGAAAAGGAAAGCAAAAGCCCTCAAACCGTACATGGGAGGGCTTTCTACACAGCTAGGAAGCAGCCCTCTGTATAAACCCAATGAATAAGTCTCTTCAATTGGTGATAACTTCCGTATGAAGGGACCTTGCAAAGTATAGCTTGAACCCCAAAACTCTGCCCAGTCGAGTCTATCCTATTTTTAACTCTGTGCCAGATGCCAAGCAAATGTTTTATATGCTTATCTCTTTAATCCTCCTAAAACCCCAAGAAGCCAGTACTAATGCCATCCCCACTCTGTAGATGCCAAAGAGAAGTTCAGAGCGTTTACAAGATAGTTTGCCTAAGGTCACCCTGCTGGAAGGTGGCTGTCCAGGGAACCTGCACTCTCCACCCACTCTGACATGCTACCTCCGGGGGCGGTGGCCAGCCTCTCCTGGGAAGGTCCGCGGCTGTCACCAGCCACACCTGCCTGTCTGACTCCCGTCTGCTGTAGTTGGAACCGTCTTTCCTGTTCCTGCTGCCCTCTGCTGAAACGGAAAACAGCCGGTCTCCGTCTTGCATGAAATCCCCTTCCGTATGTCTGACTAGCCATCAAGTGACCCCCCCAGGCCAGCCTAGAACTGTCTAAACTTTTAAATATATCTACATCTGGAAGATTATTTTTATTCCATTAGAACCACTCCGTGCTTACTCTAGATGCCCTTGAGGGAAGCGGGTTTCTGGAAGGGGGACTAGAACGTGACTGATGTTCCCGAGTCCTGGTTCTTTCAGTCGAGGTATGAAATTGGCTTTTCGAGCACGCCGTGCCCGTGGAGCTGACTAAAACAACACGAGCGGATTCCAGGAGTCTCCTCTTTGAAGATGTCGTCTAAGATCGCTCTTGGGTCGCGTGGCTGCTCAGGGCTGGGGGTTACCACGGCCCTGCCTGATACTAGTAATCTCTTGCCATCAGCACAGGCACCTCCAGAGGCCTCAAATCTGCCTGAGACTTTTCCATACAGAAGACAGTGTTAATCCGGGCGTTTGGCAGTGACCTGGTGCTTTTAAACCTGAATGAAAGAAAAGACAAGATTAAATTAATGGCTTAGATGCTTCTGTTCCTTCCTAAACTGCCTTTCCAGGTGCTCAGAACCCAGCTTCTCTGAAAGGCCTGGGTTCTTCCAGTGGAGGCGCCTGGATGGGGAGGAGACCCCTCTGTGAGGGTCTCTGGCCTCTGACCTCTCTTGGCAGAAGTACACAGAAAGTCCAGTTTCAGATCTACTTCTGCATATAAATAGCAGTATTACTTTTAAATTGAAAATTTCATTTTTCCTGCCTGGTGTGTAAGCAAATAATTGAAACCTAATTTACTTTATTTAATAAGCCAGCAGCCAATGTGGAGAAGCCCACACTGATGAAAACTTGGGGGCACTGTTTACAGCCTCCCAGATTTTTCTCCCTGGCTCGTTAGGGTCCCAGCATGTCCTGGAGCTGCCGGAGGCCAGGACAGCAGAGCCCCCTCCCCCCCCTGCCCCCTCCCAAGTCCCCTGAGAACTCCCAGGCCGCCTCCCAGGTGCACGAGGCATCACTTACAAGGTTAGCGACCGCCACTCGGGAACCGTCCACCAGGGGTTCCCAGCGTGGGGAGCTGGTGGGCTCCAAGTGCCCACGAGGAAGGGCCACAGCGTCCTGGGGCCGTACAGGGTTCACGGACTCGTCCCTGGCACGGAGCCCACGTCCTCGTTCTGCAGACATTCTTGAGCGCCTGCGTCTCTGCTGGCCAGGTGGAGAAGGCGCTGTTTTCCCCTCGAAGAACTCATGGTCAAGTGGGAGAGACAGTGGGAGACGGGAGAGGGCGGCTGACCCCATCTGAGGAGGAGTGTGGGACGGGGCGGGACTGTGTGTCTTGGACTCACGCAGGACTGGTTTTGGAGCACTGCTCTCTTCACCCAGCAGACCTGTGACCTTGGTAAATCATCTCTTTGAGCCTCGGGTTCTTCATCTGTGAAAAACGCACATAGCGATGCTTGTTTTTCCCGGGCTGGCATGCGGAAGGTCTAAGAAAGCAAAGGCACGACCATCATGAGACGTCGCCCATCGCAGCCCCTGGCGCGGGACAGATGAGGGCGGGCTGCCCGTCGGTGTCCGTACTTCTGCCCGGGGCCCAGGGCAGGAGTGTGCTTCCCTCCCCTCTTCCGTTACCGGTGGCCTGGTTCTGGCGGGTGCCAGATGAGCAGAAGTGGCTTGTGTCTCTTCTGGGCAGAAGCTTTAAGAGCTAGTATGTGGTTTGCTATGTCCCTTTCCCCCAACTTGGCAACGAGTTCATGTAAGGATGTTCACGTAAGGTGGCACCTCCGTCTGCCCGGATCCCTGAGTGGCCACAAGGCACAGAGCACCCCCCCCCATGCGCGGGGATGTGGGGTGCGAGCAAGAGGCAGACCTTGTGTTTCGAGCCACTGAAATTTGACCGTCACTGCAGGGTAACTTGGCACGTCCTGACTAAATGTTTGCGATGATCCATTTTCTCTCTTCAGTGAGAAGGAAAAGGTTACATTCAAGCCCGCTCTCCAGGCAGGGGCACAAGGCGAAAAGGGAGTTGCCGGTGGAGGGCGCAGCACACCTGCAGGGCGGCGCCCCTGGCTCTGGAGAGCGGGTTCCCGTCTCCTCTGTGTGTTCCTCCTCTTCTCTCTTCCTTTCCCCTCTCCGGTTCTCCGCTCTCCACCCGTCTCCTCCCCTCCAGCATCCGCCTCGCCTCCGTTCTCTTCTCTTGCCAGGTGTCCCGGGGCTCAGTGACCCTGAGTCCCCGGTGAGGTTGCCTGTCTCAGGATGTTACAGGGTCACCTCTCCTGCGCCCCTGAGCTTCTCACCACCGCCCTTCTCTCAGAGGTTACCAGGCTTAGGTAGGGAACCACGGTCCTCGCTTAGGCAGCGAGGTGTCAGCCCGCTGAGCAGGAGGCACGTTTTGGGGGCATCCACCCACGTTTGCTGCCACTCCAGGACCTGGGCTCTCAGTCCTGGGTGGATGCCGTATACGCCCTGCAATTTGTATGGCTGGGTGACTTTCGCGGGTTTTCAGGGACAGAGATTTTAGGGCCTCGCTCGCCCCTGCCCCCCAGTCCATCCCCTGGCTGGCCAGTTGGGGAATTCCAGGCTAAGTCGCCGTGAGAGTGGGGAAGGTGGCGGGTCACGGCTGTACGGCTCGTCTGGGGCCTGGGACACAGAGAGGGTTTTCGGGGCGGGAGGGAGTCTTCCCGGGCTAGCAGGGATCAAGACTGGCTGGATGGCATGCAGAGCTGTGCTTTATTAAGATAATAATACAGCCACTGTAGGAACCGAGACTATTAATTATCATGACAAGGAGGAATTTTTGAGTGTGGGGAAAAGGAAAGAGAGAGAGTCACTCCAAGGTAAAATAACACCGCACTTGGAAGGTCCAGGTAATTACGGGAGTGAGGCCAGCGCTAACTAGATAGTCACAGTGGGAGTCATTTGAAAAACAAAATACAATTAAAAGTTTAATATTTGATGGAATTAGTAAACTAAGACTTGCAGGAATGAGTCTTCTTGGGGGAAGGGAGTCTTCTGTGTGCTTCGGCGCAGCCGCGTGGCCGGGGCGTGGAGGGCGCTGCTCCCGCGGCCTGGCCTGGAGGGGCTCTTTCCAGGCCGCTGGTGGGTTCTCGCCGCCTTGGAGCTCTGTGAGGAAAGCAGTGATCCCCCACCCGTGCCCGCCTCTGCGCGTCCCCTCAGCAAGTTCTTGCCTTCCTCTTGCCCTCTGCGCCGGAAGGCGGCAGGCTGACTCGTCGCCGGGCCCCCGGCCTGCCTCACACACGGGCACACGTCCCGCAGGTGCGTGTGCAGACGTGGTGGTTGAACGGGCCTCTGCGTCTTCCTCGGGGGTTTGGCCAGCTGAAGCTGAGCTTTGTGATAAGGCCTTCCCCAAATGCATTTGAAATCGTTCGTAGGACTTTTGAGACCTTACGATGATCCGTCAGCCTGTGTTGCAAATCTCCTCCAGCTTTAGGAATTAGCTTAAAATTAAAGTTACAGAGAGGCCAAATCTCCCCAGACCCGAGCTGACTCAGGAACGTGCAGCGCGTGGCTTCCTTTTAACCAGTAGCTCCCTGACATTGTACACGAGGAGACTGGCCTCGAATGTCAGTTGGCTAATTTGACACCAAAAATCAGCCGTTCTCCGGACTAGCAAACACAGCACATTTCAAGTGTGGGGGTCACGCGTGCGCTGAGTGTTGGTTTCGAGTCGCGGCCTAAGCTGAAGATCCAGACGGAGTCGATGTCAACTGTCCAGAGGAAGGCCGTCTGGTCAGAAGGGCCAGTGTGCCATGAACCTGATGCCGAGAAGGCTTGTTTAGGAAGGCCCGGCCCTCTGCTCGGTGCTCCCCAGCGCCTCCACACAGGCCCTCCGTCCTGGGGAGTGTGCTGACTCACCGCGCATTCGCTGTTACCCTCCATCTTTATTTCGTGTCCCTGGTTTTCTTTTTTCTTTAAAAATTTTTTTTTAACATTTATTTATTTTTGGGAGACATAGAGACAGAGCGTGAGCAGGGGAGGGGCAGAGAGAGAGGCAGACACAGAATCCGAAGCAGGATCCAGGCTCTGAGCCATCAGCACAGAGCCTGACGTGGGGCTCGAACTCACAGACCGCGAGATCATGACCTGAGCCGAAGTCGGCCGCTTAACCGACTGAGCGCCCCAGGCGCCCCGTGTCCCTGGTTTTCAAAGAAACAATTAACAGCCAAGAAGATGCGATGCTTTTCAAAGTGTTTACTTATCTCATGAATGTTTATTAAGCACTCAGTGTGGCCCAGGCGCTGTCCTGGGTCCTGGGACACAGCAGCTAAAACGGTCACAGACCTTTGCCTTCCTGGCGTTTACATGCTAGCAGGAGGAGGGGTTCAGGCAGTGAATAGGATGAGTGGGTGAGCTTGGGGATGTCTCCGAGGGTGGCCTGTGCCCTGAGAGGAGAGGAAGGGGTGGGGGCACAGAGCATGGGAGAAGGGCAGTCGGGAAGGCCACCTTCCAGTCTGGGCGGGGCCCCAGGAGGAGAGGGAGTGAGCCGAGTGGACATCCGGGGCTTGATGGAGCAGCGGGAGCGGCGTCCCTGAGGGGGTTGTGCCTGGCAGTGTCAGAAGGGCAGCAGAGACTGGGAGGCTGGAGCTGGGTGAATGGGAGAGGGGAATGTGGAGGGACAGACGTGAGTTCAGAGAAGGGACAGGACAGGCCGTGTGGGACTCAGGCCGCTTTTCCTGACCATGCCCCGCCACCCTGGCGGTGGAGAAATGAGGTAGGTCGGGGTCTCCCTGCCTCCTCTTACTGGGAAGATAGGACAGGAGGCTGTACCCTGGATCTGAATTTGGAAGCACAACCCCAGCAGAGTTTGTGTTCAACCTGAAGGCCTCGTGGCCGTGCCGTCCATGATTTGGGGCGTGATTGGGTTCTGTGTGCTCGAGGGCCGGCCCCCAAGTCAACTCTTTCTCTTTCAGTCGTGGTTGGTGAGGCGATGGCTTGAGGCGCCCAGAGACACCGAGAACAATGTCCACGTCCAGCGTGTGGACAGGAGGGCTTGGTGGGAGGCCGGGACTGCACCTCGGCTCTGGAAGTTCTCTCTGGCCTCCTATGAGCTGAAAATCTCAGAACTCAGAGGGGCGACTCCCAGTTCATTCCGAATGCCGTGGGCTGGTGGGGAGAAGGCCACGTGTGCTCGGCGATGGTGCCGACGCAGGCTCGGAGGTGACCCGGTGAACCCCCGACCCCAGGGAGAAGGGAGATTGCCCACTGTCACCGCAGCTCCTGTCCCAGGTGACACTTCCAGAGCGGTCCTCTCCTCCTCTCTCTTCCGGCTGCCCTCCCTCCGGCCCGCCCTCTCACCCGGAGGGGAGGCGGTCAGGACACTACCCGAGCCCTGCTCCCATGCTCCCAGAACTGAGGCGGTGGGGGTGCGGGGGGCAGTCTAGGGACAGAGGGGCAGGGCGGGCCCGGGGCAGGGGAGGATTAGGTACGTGCAGGCCCGGGCCTTGGCCAAGCACGTCTGATGAGGCGACAGGCCCAGGGACGGGGCGGGGACGCACGGAGTGGTGAGCCGTGGCCGGTGGAGGGACGGGCCGGTCGTGCTCTTCTCCCAGGAGAGCTCACTGGTGAACTTGACCCTGTCGTTCTGCCCTTTTCCTTCCTCTCTCCCACACGGGCCGTGTCCTCTCCCGCCTTCGTTTCCCTCGCTTCCCCCGTCCCTGGTCCCTTCCCGTCAGCAGCTGCATACGCTCCCGTCGTTAAAAACACCCTCTAGACTCAGTTCCGCCTCCAGCTCTGACTCCGCTTGTGTTGTTCCCTTTCCATCAAGCCTTCCGAAGGGCAAGTTCTAGACCCCCCACCCCCACCCCTGCTGCCTCCTCATGCTCAGACACGAGAGCACATCTCAGCAGCCCCCCACCGGCCTTTCTGTTGTGCGTCCACCCGCTTGACCCCTGCTTTCCTCTAGTACCTTCTCAACACAACTGTGCGAGGGATCTTGTTAGAACACACATCCTTCCTCATAGCCTTCCCGTGGTCCCCTTCTCACCCGAGATGGACTGGAGTCTTTACTACAGCCAAGGCCCGATGGCCCCACCCGTGTCCCTCTGAGCTCACCCCTCCCTTCTCCCCTTGCTCACTCCACTTCAGAGACACAGGCCTCTTTGCCATTTCTTACCCCAGGGCCTTTGCACAGGCTGTTCTTGCCTGGAATGGTCTCCCCCTGACAGGCATCTGTGTAGCTCTCTCTCCCTCCTGTCGAGAGGGATTTCCATCTGTTTTGCTGTATCCCCAGCACCTACAATAGGGCCTGACAGGTGGTTGGTGCTCAGTGCACATTCGTGGAATGAATGAATGAATGAATGAATTAATACTGCTGGCTCCTGATGAGACAGCTCTCAGCAGTGCAGCATCTGGCACAGTCCCCTACCGTGGGCCCCGTGAGCCTCTGGCCTCACTGGCCTTGGAGATGTCTTCCCCACTGGCCCTGTGTTCCCACCGCCTTTGCCGTGGTGAGTCCCTGGGGGGCCCCTGTGCTTGCTGTGTCACTAGCTGTCCACCGTCCCCACTGAGTGAGTCACTGCTGGTGCACAGCCCGCTTCCTTTCCTGCTCTTCTTACCCCAAGCTTACGTGGTGAGCTGGGGCCTCTCCTGCTGATTCACGGACAGTGCCGACAGGAGCCCCGTCTACCCCCGGGAGGAAGGGCGGGAGGGGGGGGCCGCTGCCCTGCATCTCGTGGTTCCTACAACAAAGAGCACACCTCCCCGGGTTTCTCAGAGTCTGAGGTCTGTTGGCAAGACCGACGGGCGACCTCGGGGCCCGATGACGTCACGTACACATTCGTCTCCTACTTCTTGCTTTCCCTTTCCTTTCCCCTGATTTCTCTGAAGCAACTAACGGGGCCCAGTGGCAGCTTCTCTCCACCCAAAGACGGGCTAAGCTGGACCTGGGGTAGGGGGAGGGAGGGGTGGTGCCAGTCCTCTGGAGAGCCCGCCCCGGGCACAGGCCCAGCCCCTGCGCGGGCCATAGGTCAGGCCAACCTAAACTCGAGTCACTACGCTACCACTTCCTAGTCCTGTGACCTAGGGAAGGCAGCCTCTCCGGCCTCCGTGTTCTCATCTGTAGAATGGGGTAGTGAGAGCACCTAGCTTGTTGGGTGGGGCGAGGGTGAATGGGGATGCAGGACGAGTATTAACGGGAATATCTCATTGTTGTAGGCAGAGCCCTGGGCTTGAGGACCAGAGACTTCCCCTTACAACATGTCAGAAACCTCCAAGCTCTGAGAAGCCTCCGCTCTGCCTTTCAGTGGCTCCGGCAGGACTCAGTGTCCCTAGCGCCCCCTTCCTCGGGCATGAAACGAGACACAAATGAGAGAACAGTCGAGAAGGGGCTCTGAACTCTGATACACGACACACACGTTAGGGACTGTCGTATCTGTTACTCTCTACCTGGGCAGCAAACATTCATCAGGCCCTTGTTTCGGATGCCGTGTGAGGTGACGGCCAACCTGCGTGGACACCTGCTGCGTGGTGGCCCACTGCCCTGTGGCACCCGTACCTGGGTGGCTCCATCTTTATCCAGGGGCTGCAGTGGCTTCACAGGGGAGGCACCGTGTCCCCCATTGGCAGTCCCCAGGCCACTTGCTTAGTCTGTTCGGCTCCGGGCTTCACCTGCCCGGACCCCGCAGGCATTCAGAGGCAGTGTTCTTTGGTCTCTGCCATGAGTCCTGATTGGAAGGGTGTTCGGGCTCCACAACCCCAGTGGGATCAACTTCTGGTCTGAGGTGGCTTTCCGGGGAGCCCTCCAACTCAGGTCACGTCCCTCCTTCTCACTCTGTACAAGGGGGACCGTTTTCCTTGGCCCCCAAAGTTTCTGTCCCTCCGGCCAATGTCTGCATGATCCCACGTGGGTTCTGCCCCTCCTACAAAGCTTCAGTGAGGGTTGAAGGTGAGTATTGACACACACAGACGCAGGGCCGGTCCCTGGGGCCCAGAGGCTGCCCCGGGGGTGTCAGCTCAGGGGCCTCTGGGCCACAGATCTTGGGATCATTCTTCACCTGGAGCCAGCCAGGAGATGGTATTTCACAGACACGCATGGCTTGGTGACCTCTTTTGATGTTAACAAGGTGCTTTTGAGTATCTACATTTATGATTTCGATAATTTTTTTTTAACCGCTCAAGTAACTGAACCTGCAATTAGAACGCACTGCCGCCAGGGGGGAAAGGGGAGTGTGATCTGACCTATTTGCTTAAGCTGTATATGATTATCCGAGAGGCATTTTGCAGTAATGTCTTTTCCAGCTTTTTTTTTTTTTTTTTTAAAATAAAAGAAGTACTCTGTAAAAACAGACAGCCGCACACGACACTGCAGAACACCAGACGTGAGCTCTCACGGGCGGCCAGACTTAGCCCACGTTTACTGAACGCCTTTTAAAGCCAGGCCCCATCGTCGTCGGTGCTGGGGGTGCAGTGGTGGGTGTGGTGTGCCCTCCTTGCTGAGGGACGAGCTCAGAGTCTGTGGACGGGGAGCACCTGCGGGGTGCTGGAAAGGAGGTGTGAGCAGAGGAAGGGCTCGGGAGGGGGCCTGCTGTGCCAGGAGAGGCCTGGCGAACCTGAGTCCTGTGATCTTTCAGGGGCGTGGACCCTGGCAGGTGTGTGTCCTTCCCTCCCAAAGCTATGGGACCAGGAGAGCAAATCCTGCACCTTTCGGAGGTTCCACGGGCAGGGGGTGTCTCTTTGTTCCGGACCCCAGTGCCGCATCCTAGGGTCATGCGGTGCTCGGTACCATCGACAACTTCCCTGGGCTGCGCTTTCTCCTGCTCCCCCACGTACTTGGGGCTGCGCGTCTCTGGATGGGTGGAGAGCCCAGCGTGGGATGAAAGTGGAGAGACGGAGCCTCGATCTCTCTGTTCTTTCCCACCAGGCCGGAGCCAGGGTCCACGCTCCGGGCTCCCGGCCCTCTTCTGTCTCTTTGCAATTCAAGATCCTTCTGGAAGTTCGCCTGTTGGGAAGATGAAGGCAATCTCCATTTTTGCCCTTGAGTTTCGCGGCCGGGAAATGGAAATGTGGGCCCAGGGCTCCCTGCCCCAGTCCCCTCGCGTCCCGCACCGCAGGCGAACCCTCTCCCCGCAGTCCCCTCGCGTCCCCCACCGCGGGCGAACCCTCTCCCCGCAGTCCCCTCGCGTCCCGCACCTCGGGCGAGCCCTCTCCCCGCAGTTCCCTCGCGTCCCGCACCTCGGGCGAGCCCTCTCCCCCAGTCCCCTCGCGTCCCACACTGCGGGCGAGCCATCTCACACACTGGGGGCTTTAGCAGGAATGGTCCTGAGTATCAATCTTTGAAAGAGCTTATATCTCTGCCAGAACAAAGTGTTTAAAAAGGACAACTTTGCAGGTATTTAAACAAAGATTTCACGTGGATTTTATGATACCTCTCTGCAGCAGGCTCAGCAGATCTCGGGTTGGCGGGACGGCTCTGGCTGCTCTCAGACCGTTCTCTGCTCAGGCCAGGATTCCAGGGCCCTCCTTAGGTGCTTGGGAGGGTGTCCAGCTGCCACTGGACTGATCTGGCCCAGGAGGGTGAAATCCCATCTAGGTCAAGTTCAGGTCTGTGGTTTTGTTGACACTGGCGTGAGGCTTCTCTTTGAAACCATTTGGCGGTTGGTTCTGGTAACGTCCTGATTGAAATACAGACGAGGGTTTGACGTAGTGGGTCGCCCGACTCCAGTATTGTCACACTTGTCCTTGGTCCTGCATTGAGGCCTCCACTCTCACCATAAAGCCTTCCCCTCTGAGCTGGAGCAGACCCAGCGACTTCTCAGAGCCAGGACTAGGAGGAGGACTTCCTGCAGGAGGATATTCCTTCACTGGACCCCAGACCCCGGGAGCGCAGCCAGGGCAGGCCGCTGGGTCCCGGCAGAAGTGGGAGGAGCAAGGGCGGCCCTCCACTCCAGAGGCAGGGAGGGGACACTTCCCGCAAGATCGGGTTTTCTCGGAGGTGACTCCCTGTCGAGGTCGGCATTGTCCAGGGTAGGATTCCTCAAGCTTGGCTGATATTCCCCCCAGAGTGTCCCAGCAGGAGAATGTCCCCCACCCCTTCCCCTCACGCCAGATGGAAGTAGCCCTGTGGTCTCCCAGCTCTGCCTGCCTGGGCCTCTTCCTCCGGGATTGCCCCGCGTTGTGATCCCTGTGGAGCGGCCCTGGACGAGATGTCCTCTGACCCCGATCTGCAGCTTCCTGCCCTCTTGACTCTGGGACTGGGAGAGAGAGTTTCTGGCCTTGCTGATTTATTTCACACTCAGCATGTGTTCCTTGGCCAGAGGTGGCCTGGGTTTTCTCATTTCTGTCCCTGGCCTGATCGTTTGTGGGGGAAGGGGAGGAAGGCATCCAGGGGTGGGCCCCTGGCCTGCTCGGGCAGCTCCCACCTGGAAGGCTTGTTTCCAGGCAGTCAGAAGCTCAAGTTCATCGCTACGGAGATGGCACTGCTGCCTGGAGCTAGCTCGGCGTTCATGCCGTCCTCCTGCTCCCAGCGATGCCCGGCAGGCGTTTGTGGGGTAAGTGAATAGGCAGAGGATGAGTGGGAGATGCTGAGCGAGGAGAGAAGTGATAGGTGCCTCTGTGGTTGTTGGGGTCCTGCCGGTGACGGGACCCCTGAAGCTGGGCTCTCCTTTTCAGAGGTGACGTCTGGACAGATGGAATCACCCAAGTTCTAGGGTCTGAACATAGAGGCCAGGGCGTGTGAAAGTCCCCTCTTTTCCTTAAACCAGCATAATTCAGATGTCATCATGGCCCCATGGAAGGCTAAAGAGTATTTCTGATAAATCAGACAATTTCTAACGGCTAAAGCCAGTGTAGAGACCCGTACGTGCTCTCCGCCTCTTTCTTTCCTATGGGGTGCTGTTCGTCTAGACCCTGGGCATGAGTTCATGGGCCGGGGAGTTACACACCTGGGTCCTCCCGGGCCTCGCTGGGCGTCCAGCATTGCTGCTCAGGCCCCGGGCTCTCCTCGTCAGCGTCCGGACACCCTCAGACACTCCACCATCCCTTCTGTCTCCCCCGTGCCACCCCTGGATGCAGCTCTCTCTAGACAGACCCAGGAGGGGCCCCGGTGAGCGCCTTGCTTCCTTACTGACCCCAGAGATGCAAGCGTGGTTCCTCGTAAGATGCTGTCAGGTAGATGGCGGGGTGGAAGGAGAGACGTCGACAGACCCAGGATTTAAGAAATCTCCTGGCATGGTTAGCGCCCCAGTGTCCCGTGTTCGCTCTTCCTCAAACAGCATCTCGTTTCTTCCTCTTTTATTCTCAGTGGAACTTCTCCCCAGTCTTTACGCCGAACGCAGTCCTAGTGGAATCGTGCGTGTTGAGAGGATTGAAAACAGAATATAATGAGTGGACTTTACCATTGTTCTGGGCACTTATGCTTAGCGCTTTAAAAAGATGATTGGATCTAAATCTCTCAAAAACACTAAGAGGCAGATGCTATTATTACTTCTCTCTTAGACCCGCTGCCCAAGGCCCAGGTAGCACAGCAAACACGCTGCGGAACCAGGGTTTGAATCCAAGTCACCGGCCCTCAGCCTGCAGCTGCCCCCAGACCAAGGCTCCGGGGCCGCCCGGACCGTTTGCACGCCTGCTGCGTGCGTGGCCTGTGGTGCCCACGCATTTTCAGTGGAAAATGCATGAGCGGGGAACTTAAGATTGTGGATTCCCTTCCTAGGGGGTTGTGCTCGTCTGCCTAGGCGGCCGTGACAAAGTACCCCGGACAGCACGGCCTAAACCACAGAAGTCTATTTTCCGATGGACCTGGAAATCGAAGGTCAGACTCGGGCAGGTCGGGTCTCTCCCGAGGCCTCTCTCCTTGGCTTGCAGATGGCCGCCTCTGGCTGGGGCGTCGCGTGGTCTTTCCTCCCGGCGCGCATCCCTGGTGTCTCTCTCTCCTGAGGACCCGGGTCCAGTTAGATTAGAGCCCACCGTTTGGACCTTGTTTTGCCTTAGCCACCTCTTCAAAGGCCCCATCTCCAAATGCAGTCACACGCTGAGGTTCTGGGGGGTCAAGACTTCAACTTGTGGGTTTTGGAGGGATACCATTCATCCCACAGCAGGAACCTTCTGCTTCACATTGGCGGGGTCTCCTTGGGGCGACCACTTTTCTACCTAGGACGTGCGTCTTCAGACGCCAGGGGAAACCAGCGAGCTGCAGGTCATGGGCCCGCTGGAGGTGGTCACGGCCGCAAGCCCTCACACCCCTCAATTTCGTGTTCCATCCAGCACAGCGTACATTTGCTCCAGACTGTGGAAAGTTTTGTGGCCTCTTGTATAATACAAGACAAGCCTTCTGCATTGAAATTGTTCGAGAATTGGGTTCCAATTTCCCAGGAGCACGTAAAGTGTTGCCAGAAAAGCAGAATTGTTGGAGATTTATGTCGGTTTTTCTGACATAAGGAAGATTTCCTTTTGTTTCTTGGAACTGACTGGAGTCTGCTTGCCAAGAGAGCGGCCTCAGAAGGAGCAGATCATTTTCTCTTGTTCTTCCTTCTTCTTTTTTTATTCCCTCTCGATTTATTTTCAGGTCAGAGCTTCATGAGGTCGCCGAGGCTGTGGAATCTGACAGACTCGCCATCTGAGCAAACAGACTGTCCAGGAGCAGGTTTTATCTGGCTCGCCGAGGCGCGAGGCGCGGTGACAGTCTGGGGAAGTCCCCAGTCTTGCCATTTTGTCTTTGCCTGAGAGAGTTTGGTTCCGTTCAGCAAATATTAATTGAGTCACTCCTTTGTGCCAGGTGTGATGTCGGGTGCCAAGGCCCTAAACCTGGGTGAGATCCAGTCCCGTCCTGAGCCGGGCAGCGTGTAAACACACACGAGTTCTCAAGCGTGGCCCTCACGGCCCAGAGTATACTTTTCGGCTCACAGGCTAGGAACCTCTCGGAACGATTTGCTAACCATTGATAGAGAAGGTGCCACTCGAGCTGCCTGAGGGCCCCTGCTGCCCTGGCCCGTGTCCGTTCTGAGTAGTGGCGTCTGTGCCAGACCATTTGTCACATATTCTGAATGTCACCCTGTGGAGGGCACGTGGATGGGAGGATTGGGTTGAGTGTTGGGTGCTGGGAAAGTGTTTTGGAGGAGGTGAAGGCCAGGTCAGATTTTGAGTAGAAGTGGAGCAGACAGACTGGGGAGGGCGGGAGGAGGGCCGCTGTAAGTAGGTGATACAGGCTGTGCGAGGGCTCTGAGGCAGTAAGCGGCGTGGTGGACTTTGTACGGTGGTGGCTGAGCAGGCGGAGGCGGAGGCAGAAGCGCCCGTCTGGATAGTGGGGACAGGGTGGGCGTGGCGCCGGGGCGGGAGGTGATAGTTGGGTAGAGGATAGCACTGGCAGGAGGAGCTGGAAAGAAGAGCCCAATCCAGATACCAGCGCCAGGGGTCATGAGGATGAGTAAGGAAAGGGCTCATTGTGACAATTTATACGGTCCCATTGTATTTTTAGAAGATTTTTTTAATGTTTACTTATTTTTGAGGCGGGGGAGGGGCAGAGAGGAAGGCACAGAATCCGAAGTAGGGTCCAGGTTCTAAGCTGTCAGCACGGAACCCAATGCGGGGCTTGAACCCAAAGCCGTGAAATAATGACCTGAGCTGAAGTCAACGCTTAACCAACTGAGCCACCCAGGTGCATTTAAAATACATATATTTTAATATTCTACCTTGTTCTAGAAAGGCTTGAGGTTCTTGACACATAGGCGGTGTTCAATAAATAGTTGTGTAACAGATTATATGGCCAAGGTAAATTATAAAGAAACACATAATACAGTCAATTAAGCACTTTTGGTGCAAAAAGTGAGGAAAAGAAGAGAAGATGAGGCAGGATTAAATCGTGAAATACAACACGGGACTGTCTATCAGATGCACTGATAAGGTCTGCGCATCCAGGGACAGGGGAGACGCTATGGTTGAGAGTCAAGTGAGGGTGTGTGGAAAGGACCAGGGAAGGCCGCAGGAGGAGGCTCACGCCCGGGCCGCGTGGTGGGCGGCGTGTGGGCCCAGGTGGGTCCAGGGCAGGCTCGGAGCCCCAGCACCTGTGCCCTGAGGCTTGTAGGTGTGTGAGTTCCCCACGGCTGCTCTAACCAGGCCCACAAGCTGGGCAGCTCAAAGCATCAGACGTCCATTCTCTCACACTTCCAGAGGCCGGGAGCCCTAAAGCAAGGTGCCCGCAGGGCCGGCACCCGGAGACTCACCTCTTCCGCCTCCGGACTCTCGGGGAAGGCGGTCACTTCTTAGCGTTCGTGCCCTGCAGCTGCGTGCCTCCGGTCTCTGCGCCCGCGGCCTCCTCTATGTGCATCTGTCTGTCTTTCCACGGCCGGACACGTTAGGACAGCTGTCCCGTCTGGAGGCCTCACCCCACCCCCGTATGCCCTCGCCTTAACTCGATTCCATCTCCAAATGCGCTCCCAGTCACAGGTTCCAGGGTGGGACCCGAGAGTGTCATGATTCAAACCTCAACAGATCAGGTCTGGAAGTGCAAAGGACATCCTTAAGGCAAGGCCTCTCGGACGCATCCGTGTGCCGAGGCACAGCCTCCCCGGGGGGTGTCATCTGGAGCATTTCACTAACCTGCTAGACTAGAAGCACCTCTCCACCTGCCACCCCCCCACCCCCCGCTGCCCCATCTGCATCCCTTTCCCTTTATTTTGGGAGAACATCTGTGGGCAGAGTGTTCTGTGGCGCGTACCTTGGGAAACGCTGGTTCAGTGCATTGCAGACCGGAGGCAGGGGCAGACAGAACCTTCCCCCCTTGCAGTGAAGGACTTCCCCTGAAGAAACATGGCCGCATGACCCCCTCCTCCCTTTTTGTGGTGTTGAAGGTATTTTGGATCTGAAGCAGGACCTGGCTCTAATTCACATTTGCATTTAGATTTAAAGTAGTAGACGTTTCCTTCTTATAAAAGACAGCAAGTTGTAGACGCAAACTGGGAGCAAGTGCAACCATCACACCTTGTGGGCTCCCGTCCCGTGTCCGGCATCCTGCTAGCGAGGGGCAGCAAACACGATGGTGGGTCAGCCAGAGACGCTGTCTGCCTCTTTGCGGTGGACGTCGTAGTGAGGGAGGGAGGAAAGTAAATCCGTGCATCGGTCAGCTCGGCTGCTGTAACAAATACCGTGAAACAGGCAACTGAGACAAGACGTGTATTTCTCCCAGTTCGCGAGGCCGGGAAGCCGAAGACCAAGGTGCCGGCCAGTGTGGGTTTTGATGAGAGCCCGCGTCCTGGCCGGACTGCTTTCCCACGGGGTCCTCCCACAGAGAGCGCTCTTAGCGAGCCACTAACCCCATCGTGAGGGAGGCGCCTCAAGAGCTCACCTAACCCGAGTCCCTTCCCGAACACCATCACAGGGGGGGCGTTGGGACTTCAGTAGGAATTTGGTGGGGTTGCAGTCCAGCCCACAGCCATCAGTGAAGAGAGAGAGCCGAGACCCTGTCCTTGGTGAGAAGTGCTGGGAAGAGAGTCGTGGTCTGGGGCGGGTGCTGTGGGGACCAGTCCCTGAGGAGCTGGGAGGGGAAGGGGCTCGTTGTGGTCCAGGGCCTCGGGAGGACTGGCCGCGGGAACCCTGAGATCACAGAGGGGAAGGCGGTGCCACCAGGGGCGAGGTGGGAAGGGGGTGGGGGAGTAGCAGGGATCCCTGAGGCGTGGCGGGATGCGCTCAGGCTGCTGGGGTCCCTGGTGAGCAGGCGTTGAGCAGGCAAGAGCAGAGGGGCCCGGCAGTGGCGGCGAAGGGCAGGGCACCCCTCCAAGACACCCCTCAGGGTGAGGACCAAAGAGTTTGTGGGTTTTCGACTTGAGTAACCAGGTGATGAGCAGGGCGGTACATCGAGAGGGCGAAGCCAGAGGAGAAACAGGCTTCAGGAGGCGAAACAAAGCGAGACAAGACTATTTTTGACACATTCAAAGTGAGATGTTTATTATATATCCGAGGAGGCCGTTGGATACAGGAATCCAGGGCTCGGAGAGTAAGTTTCTCCATCGACAGCTAGTTGGTGTTCGCAGCCATGAGCCAGGCGAGGAGAGGGTGGGCCTGGGAGCGAGGAGGGCAGGCGGGGTCCTGCGGGGCTCATCCCCAAGTCTGAAGAGGGCGGAGACGGTGACGGCGGTGGTGAGGGGGAGGGCCGGGCGGGCACAGGGAGCGGGGTCAGCTCTGTGCAAGGCCACTGGGAAGCCGACCTGGGCAAGAGGCCTCGCCGGATTTGGTGGTCTGCGGGTGGACCGTGGAGAAGTTTTGTAGTAACACGGAGGGGACAGAAGCCGTGGGAGTGGAATAAACCAACCAAGAGGGTCGGAGGGAGGATGGGAGGAGCATTTTGACTGAGGGATGACACAGAAGGAAGAAAACTTGAGAAAGCCAGAGAAGGTGAGGTGCAGGGCAGACTCGAGGGGCCCGCACGCTTGGGGCACGGAGGTCCTCGGAGGCGGCAGGAGGGACGGCAACAGCTGGTCGGGAGCGAGAGCTGGGCTGGTGGTCACGCGGAAGTCCTAAGTCTGAGCGTAGGAAAGACCAGGCGGGAAAACATCTTCCCTTCCAACCTGGCGGAGGATTTTCCCCTTCCAAAGCGTGGGCGGCCTCAGTCGGGCGTGTTTATGGGTCTCCCCCCTGCCCCACTGGAAAGTGCGGCAGTGCTGAGATCCAGGAAGAAGAAGTAGAGAGGAACGCAGCATTCGCGTGACCCCGTCGAGGGCGTCTGCACTGGCTGGAGCGACTCGGCATCACCTGTCTTGGATGACGAAAGGAGGTCTGTAGCGCCCGTCCCAGGACAGACTGGCTTTTGTGGGAGAGGCCGAGGCCACGGACCTTGACTTCACGCTGGTTCGGGTCATAACTGCTGGCTTCCTGTCCAGCCCCTGTTTCTGGGCCCCACCTTTGCCTGGGGTCCTCTCTCTCTCTGGCCTTTTGCCGCACCCCCAAAACATCCTTCTTCCCAGCTGGCCCCTCTTCTTGCTGGGGGTGACAGCTTCACCAGCGTTGTCCTTGGCTCCACCCCGTGTCCTGGCTCCTGGGAGCCTCCCGGGGCGCTGCCGAGCATGGAAGGCACATCTGTCTGTGTGTGCACACACACTTACTATTGAGAGGCGGGGCATGCTGCTGGAGGCTGTTGGGACAGACTTTTCTGGTCTCTGAGCGACACTTCTCCTTAGTTGCCTATAGACCAGACTTTACTGCTTTCAGGATGAACGCGCTTCCTTTGGGTACACAGCACCAGTGAGCTCTGCGAGTGCCTCCTACTGTCTGGTGGGTTTTGGTAGAATCAGCATCAGACTGCAGCATGCAGAACGTTGACCTTGAAGTCCTGGTTAAAAAAAAAAAAAAAAAAAGCAGATGAGCTAAAGGTCCATTTGTCCAGTTGAATAAACGGTTGCATCCTGTTGGAAGTCTTGATGCTAACAGCAGCTGGTACCATGTGGCAGTCGCCTTCCCAAATGGCCGCGTTAGCCCCGGCAGAATCTCTGGGTGAGTGTCCGGGGCCAGAGCGCACCTGAATAATAGGTGAAATCAAGAGAAAGCAAGTTTTAGCTCCTTGCTGGGCTAAATCGTCATCTGGGAAGTGCCGTGGGTTCACAGTTTAGGGGGGCACATCAGTGTCCTTAAACCTCCGTGATCTGGGGCACCTGGGGGGCTCAGTCCGTTAAGCGGCTGACTTCAGCTCGGGTCATGATCTCACGGTTCATGATTTTGAGCCCCGAGTCAGGCTCTGTGCTGACAGCTCGGAGCCTGGAGCCTGCTGCGGATTCTGTGTCTCCGTCTCTCTCTGCTCTTCCCCTGTTCACGCTGTCTCTCTGTCTCTCAAAAATTAATAAACGTTAAAAAAAATTAAAAACAAACAAACAAACCTCTGTGATCCTGTTTGCGGCCCTGTTTCCCCGAGACCTGAATGGGGGTTTGAATGTTCTCTATTCTGTTTCCAGACAGTCCCTTGATTACATCCAGCGTTCATGCATTCCTTTATCAAATATTTGAGTGCTGCATGCCAGCACAAAGAATACAGAAAGAACAGCGTGGACAAAGTCCCTGCTGATGTGTGTGTATATTTTGGCTACTTAGCCGACAAACGTCAATTTCAGCAGAGGGGCCACTTAAAAAAGAATTTTTTTTTAATGTTTCTTTTTGAGTGACAGAGCCTGTCAGCGTAGAGCCTGATGTGCGGCTCAAACTCACACAGATCATGACTGAGCCAAAACCAAGAGTCAGACGCTCAACCAACTGAGCCATCCAGGTGCCCCAGAAGAGAGAATTCTTACGCCCTCCTCAAAGAGCTAGGAAATCTCTCCGGGCGCCCCTACACAGGCCACTGGCGATGACTGAGTCACAGGCTGCCCCTAAACCAGTTGCTTGGCCTGATGGGTCAGACTCATCCAGTTTTACTCCCGACCTGGCCTGTCTGGAGAATAGGCATGGACACCGGTTAGCAAGAAAGAAGAGAGGGCTGCTGAGCAAACAGTCAAAAGTGGCCCCTCACCTCGGTGGCTCAGTTGGTTAAGCACCTGACTTCGGCTCAGGACATGATCTCATGGTTTGTGAGTTCAAGAGGGATTTTCTCTCTCCCTCTCTTTGCCCTTCCTTCTCCCTCTCTCTCAAAAATGAATGAACAAACATTAAAAAAAAAAGTGTTCTCTCTTCTGGGCTCTGGGGCTGTGATGAGTGGAGAGAGCTGCTGTGACGGCGAGGCCAGGGCGTCCGAGCCCAGAGAACAAACGCGGGCTCCTGATGACGTCGTCGATGTCACCCATCACTCTGGTGCATTTTCCTTCTTGTTTAAGGTTTAGGTTCGATCTTCTGTAATCTAGCGGCCAGAAGTAGCCTTGTTGATTCAGAGCCTTCGCTCTTGTCCCCACACACTGTCAACGCCAGCCTCGTTGTCGCCCTTTCCGAGGTTCCCTGTGTGGCACTCAGTTTTGTGCACAGGCACTTTCGTCCCTAAACGGGCAGGCGCTCCGGGAAATCTTGGCTCCTGTCTTCCGTTTGCTCTCCTCCGGCCCCGCGCCTGCCTCGCCTGGTGTCCACGTGGAGCAGGGTATCAGCAAGGGCTTACTGGGTTGAATTGGAGGCTTGAGGACAGGCCTTTAAATTTACTGAGGGCCCGTGGGCTTCTGAGAAATGACGGAAAGCTGAGCAGTGGCCTGAGGGGAGGGCGGGCTGGTCAAGGCAGGTGCTACCGGGCCAGGCCTGCGGCAGCGGCAGGTATGAAAGCGCCTCAAGGGAGGTGCTGGGGGAAATCCATCACGCCCTCAGCTCTGTTTTTTATTGGAAAATCCATTTATAAATAATCTGGACAAATAAAGTAAAAGGCACTTTATTGGGATTCAGAAAAATTCATGGCTACAGAACATGGGCCCAGGGTGGCCCCCAGCTCTTCTCCATCACAGGGGACCCCCCGGCCGCTCCAGGCACTGCCCTGAGATGGAGTGTCTCTCGTATTTCTTAGCATGCTGGACATGACTGTTTTCTTCCTCTTCTTTTTACATACCTAGCCTTTATGGGGTGTTTTGGCTGAGTGGAATTATTGCCCTGTGTTCGTGGAGATAACTCACGGCGAGGGAGGACAGACCCTCTGCGTTGTCCCTCATCGTTTCCTTGCCGGAGAACCCCTGCGGCAGCTGGAGCTGGCTGCGGGCCTGGCCCCTGCCCAGCCGTGAAGCAGGAAAGGCGGGTTTCAGACACCCGCTGTCCTCACGGGCCCCGCCAGGCCCCCAGTGTCCTATAGGTGTCTTCCCATTCCCTGCAACATCTTTGTTTTACGAGTGTTCCCTTAATCCAAAGGCACCTGGGAAAGGCTGTCAGCATGAGCCCCGGGGGAGTGGTCGTCGTTTGCCGAGCGCCTGCTCTGTTCCGTGTGCCGTGCAGAGGGCTTCCAAGCTTCATCTCCCCTAGACCTCGCGGAGGCCCTCTGAGGACAGGAAGGAGACTCTGAGATGCTCAGGGTCTTGCCCGGGGTCACCCAGCTGGGAAGTGGTGGGGCCGGCATTGGAATCTGCAGTTTTCCTTTTTGGAGCCTCACTTCCCTCCACGGGGGTCGCAGGGACCATATTTCCCAAACCGAAAACTGGATGCAGACTGCCTGGCACGGAGTAAGGAGGCAATAAATAGTTGTCGAGGGCACCGGCGAGTGAGCCGGCTCACGGGCCAGCCAGCAGGCTAGATCTCGTGGCGGTGGCCGGGGGGAGCAGCCAAGGAGAGCCTGGCCAGCGGCGTCGCTGGGGGCTCCGGGAGGCGCGTGGGGAGGGGGGCCGGTGGTGGGGCGTTCGGGCGCTCGCACGCGGCTGGGCCGGCCACGTCTGGGGCCGAGTGAGACTCCAGACTTACTCTGGGCCCAGCCTGGGAAAATATCACACGGTTCAAAGTAAAATTAAACAGTATTAACCACAGGCCCAAATTGCACCTATATTTTAAAAAGCATCGTGCAGCTGAGACTAATAAAGCCTCGCACCAGCGTGAGGCCGTCTTGCTTAATAAGAGCCTCTGCCGCTTCCCGCTCGCTTCCCCGGCCTCCCCCGATCTTGCTCGTTCATCGTCTTGTGATGCTCTTGCTCCTTGGCGTCGGAGAACAGCTCCTCGGTAGGATGTGCCGTTTGCTTCACTGCAGGCGAGGCCTGGAAGCGCCTGGAACCTCCAGCTCCGGGGTGTGACGGCCTCAGGGGCTGCAGGCACACTGCTTTCCTGCACCAACAAAAAGGAAGAGCAGAATCGGTGCGGCTCACCCTGGGGACTCTCACGAGGGCTCCGTGGGCTCTTCTGACGCCACGGCCAGGAAGGTTCTGGAAGGGAGATGCGTGTGTTGCACTAGCTTTTCTAGACTTTTACGAAAGAACACGGATATTAAATAGCCACTTCTGGCCTTATTTCAGCTTCCTCATTAATCCATGTTGGATTCTGAGGTAAATAATTTTCATTCAGTAGCATGTTTTCCCTCCCTTGGAAAATGGGTGTCATTCTGGTCACCGCTGGCTCCCTGTTGCTCCAGAGGGAGCCTCTGCGGTCCTGCATTTCCCTTTCCAGGTGCTAACGCTCTTCGGGCTTTGCACAACACATGCCTTTTGAGACCTGGCTATGTCTCTGATACGCAGGTCTCGTCTAGTGAGCGGTTCGCTCAGACCCAGGCCTGGACGGGACCCCTGTCTTCACGCTGGCTCCAGCGCATTGCTGGGCAGTGCTGCCCTCTGTTGGTGGCAGGAAGGGGACGGGGAGAAGTGTCCTCCCCAGTCGCCTCCAACCTCATCCTTCTCTCTCATCAAACTGTCAGTACCAGCCATTTTCCCCCCAAGCATAGAAATCATCTGTGTCTGTGTGTGTTTTAATTCTAGAAAAAATCACTCAGGCACGTTAAAGACTTGGTAGGTATCTTGCTTTGGTGCAAGAGAGTGGGGAGCAGATGTGCTTTCTTCGGCTCTGAGCACCCAGGCGAGACGTAACGCAGAAGGGGAGGATTGCCTGGTGTGCGTGTTTTTGGACAAGACGAAGTTTAGAGAGGGACAGTCTGAGCTCCAGGCTGCCCCTCTGGCAGAAGGGACTTCTGCCCCCGCACAGAGGCACCTGGGCCGGCTGAGCGTGAGAGGGGAGGGCACATCAGTGAGGGCCCACAGGCCCATGGCTTGCACAGGAGTGTGGGGTGGAATGGTGCCCCCCTTCCCTTCCCCTCTTCGAGCAAGGTCACCAATGACAGATGAACAGGAGACGGTGAAGGTGGATTTTGGGTAGGATTTGGACGTGTTTCTGCTGACCTTGATGGGGCCATGTCCCTCCTATTTGTAATCTTGGGCTAGAACAACTGACAAATGGCCTGATAGGAAACAAAGCAAACAATAGACTCACTTGAAAGATACAGTGAATAGAATTTAATTGAATTTTTTTTTTTTCGGTACAGACATTGATTGGACCCTGTAAAATGTAGAGAGTAAATCATGAGGAGAATTAGTATACATTAAAATGTGGTTATGATCATAGAACTTTTATTGTGCTTGTAGTTGTGTTTTTAATTATTATTTTAACGACTTTCTGTATTTCAAATCATGATAAATCTATTTTATTTTTTAAAAATAAACGGACTATAGTTTTACAAGGTGATGTGTGGTGTAGAGCTGGGATGAGCATTGCTCCTCCATTAACGAGAACGAACAGATTACAAAGACTGAAAACGGACCAATTTACACACTTAAAAAAAAGCCAATTAATATCTAACCATTACACACGAATGCTGTAGATTAGTCTCCAATCTTATCTATTCTCTGGGCTCCTATTGGATCATGCGGAGATTGACTTTTTAAATGAAATAAGTGAAAGAAGCTCTAAAAGTGGAGATGCCGAGGACCAATTAAAGCAAAGGATTTGGGACATAATTTGGTGCAAATACCGTACACCAGCCTGCCCGGGGTCGTCATTAAATGAGCAGAGAGGTTGGAGGTGACTGTCAATGCGGTCTTTGGGGGATGACGCTGAGGCTAATGGCTCTGTTGGTAGGATCAGGGTTTTGGGCTGTTTCTCTGGTGGTAAAGCTGGATTTGTGCTGGCCCGTCTGCCTTGTGTCTTCTGAGCTTTCTTGAGGTCAAGGGCAAATCCTTGTTACATGCTTGCCGGGGGTTTGCGTGCGGTCTGGCCTACCTGGAGATCAGCTCCCTGACCACTCCGTCAACACTGAGCTCATCCATGCTGCATTACACGATGCGTGGTATGAGTGTCGTGATCACATGTCCTAAATTTCCCAGTACAAATCTCTTATTTCAAATATTTGGTCCTATTAGCCACTTGGGGGCTCACGCCGACTTTCTCCCTGGCTGCACCCTGGTTGTATGTTTCTGACTTTGCAAGGTTGTCAGGCAACATGTCTTGGCAACCAGAGGCAGGAGAGTGTAGACGGGGTGTGTGTGGGCTGTGGAGACACAAGGTCTAGGTCTGAAACCTGCCACCAGAATTTATTAGCCAGATGGCTCTGAATAGGCTTATTTGTTTGCTTGTTCATTCAATAAATATTTATTGAATCTGGGTCAAGCAGTGTTCTAGGGGCTGCGATCAAAATGGAGAAAATCTCTATATTTGAGTGGGGGTGGTAGTAAGGATCAGAGAGGTACAATGGAAACGACAGTATGGCGGTATGCATAGTATATTGGGGAAGATCAGTCGGGAGGATATACTGCGGGAAGAAGTCATGTGGGTGAGGAGGACAAGGAGTGCATAAGAGGGTGTTGCTGTTTTACATAGCGAATAGGGAAGGTCTTACTGAGAAGGGGACATTCGGGTTGAGACCCAGAGGAAATGAGGAAATGAGCCCAGTGGAATTCTGAGAGAAGGGTCTCTTCTAGGTTCAGGGAAATGCAGATGCAAAGGCCCCGGGACAGTAGCATGCTGGTCTGTCCAGAGAGTAGCGAGGGAGCAGCATGGCTGCAGCAGAGTGGGAGGGAAAAGATCAGAGAGGGAGTGGGGCCAGATCATGCAGGGGACCTTGCTTTGAGGTGAGGACCTTGGCTTTGTTTTTGAGTGAAGTGGGAGCCATCTTAAAGGAGACCAGCTAGGAGGCCATTGTAGTCCTCCAGGTGGGAGGTGCTGGCAGCAGCAACCAAGGAAGGTAGGAGAAGTGTTTTGTTTTGGACATATTTTGAGGGTAGAATGAACATTTGTGCATGAATTTGTGAGCAGAAGAGACAAGGAGGGCTCTCAGGTGTTTTGCTTGAGGGGCTGTCATTCACAGAGATGGGGACACTACAGGAGGAGGAAGTTTTTGTGGGGTGAGGGGAGGGGTGTTCAAGAGTTCACATGTGAGGCTTGTGAAGTTTAAGACACCTAGCAGGTATTCAGGTGGAGTTATTTAATAGGCAGCTGGATATTTGAGTCTGGAGTTCGGGGTTGAAGTCCAGGCTGAAAGTATAAATTTTGGGATGGTCAATGTGGAGATGATGTTTGGAGCTGAGTGATGTCACCATCAGGTGACTGGGGTGGGGGGAGATGGAGGAGAGGTCCAGGGACTGAACCATGGGGCATTCCAGTGTTTAGAGGGCAGGATGAGGAGAAACGGGTGAACAATATTGAGAATAAGAGCCAGAGAAGCAGAAGAAAGACCAAGAGAGAGAGATGGGGGTCTGAGGGGCTGAGTGAAGAGAGTGTTTCCACAAGGAGGGAGCCGAGAGGGCGAGTAAGAAGGCTCAGAATTACCACTGGCTTGGGCAACATGGAAGCCATTGGTGATGAGCGCTGTTTTGATAGAGTGGTGGGCAGAAGACGTGATAGGAGCGGCCTAAGAAAGGGTGAGAGGAGAGAAGTGGGAAACAGTTAGTATGGACGCTTTTTAAAGAGAGTTTTCCCTGAAGGGAAGCATAGGATGGAACGGTAATGCTACTTTTTAAAAATTTAAGCTTCTTGTCTGTAAGAAGGGACAATGGTAATACCTGCATCACAGGGCTGTTGGGAAAGATTAAGTGAAGGGTTGTTGGACTCCCAGTGCTTGGCACGTAGTAGGGCTCCTGGATGTTTGCCAGTGCTGTTACCAGGCCTCCGTGGCTGAGGCGTGGGCAGGGGCACGCCAGCTGGTATGTCTGCATCCGAGGTTGTTTCAGATAATCTCTGTTACTTTGTCCTCTTGGGATTGGGCTTGAATCAAAAGTTCAGGTAAATTCCTCATTTTCAGCAGTTGTGAAATGGCACAGAAAAATCATAAAATCAGGAGCACCTTAGTCCTGCTAAGTGGTTGGCTTACCTGCGTGAAATGGAGCGTGTTGCTTTGCTCACTCCCATATTCTGTTTTATCGCCTGCTTTGCAGAATGGCACATTTTAAGATGAAAGCCATTTGGACTCTGAGCTAGAGTCTCTGAAGTATAGGTTTTTCTTTTCTGATTATAAAAAACACACACTAATTGTAGAAAAAATTGGAAAAGTTGAAGGAAATGTACAAAAGAGAATTTTATCTAAGACCTTATATCCAAACCCAACTGCTGTTAACATTTTAGTAATTTTTCTTCCAATATTTTTATGAACTCTTTTAAAACATAATTGAGATTGTTATATTGCTTAATGTGTAAAACACATTTGAAATTGTATACTGTTACACAGCTTTGTTCCTTGGTTTTTCTCCTCAATATTGTATTTTAAGCATTAAATTCTCATGCATGTTTTTAATGGCTGTGTAGTATGAAATCTTTGAGTTGACCACCTTAAACATATCTCAAAGTAAGTGATAATAATGGTTAACCCTTATGTTGAATTCCAGGCTTGGTTTTAAGTATTTGGCATAAATTAACTCATTCAATCCTCATCACCACCTTCTGACACAGGTACAGCCATTGTTCCCAGTTTACGGTAAAGCCTTTAATGCTGAGCTAAAGCCTTTTGTTGAATGTGAGGACCAAAGATGAGGGAGCTGGCAATAAAACAGCCAGTGTTGCCTGGATTTGCCATGCAACTGCCTTCTTTTTGAAACCCCTGAAGTGTTAGGAGTAGAGGTGGGAGACATGCCTTCTCCTTCAGCAGTCCCAGCAATTTGGGTAACTCATGGAACAACATCAAAAGTCTCTCCCTATCCCTTCCCTTAAAATCTCTTAGTAGTTGTGGTCTTCTTTTTGTTTCTCCTGATCTGCATCCTGTGTTCTGTTCTAATGCTTCTTCTTAGATGCAACTTCCATCAGAATTCCTGGGGACAGGAGCTTCATGTTCAAGGAGGGAAAGAAACAACTGTACCCTAAAGCAGTGGTTTCCCAACATTTGTCTTTGACATCCAGAAATACATTTCATGTCATGACCCAGAACACACACACACATACACACACATTCACCTGTGACGAAATGCCTGAGCAGAAGTTTTAGGAACCAAGCTACCTGTGGTATACTCTGATATTTTTCATTCCATTTCACTCCACTCCACTCCACTCCACTCCACTCCACTCCACTCCACTCCACAGGATTCCATTCTACTTCACTCTACTCCACTCCACTCCATGCCATTCCATTCCAAAGAAATATTTGTTCCTACCATAGATTGATTTAGAACTCACTAGTGGGCTATCGTTTTATGACATGCAGTAAGGGATTGCTGTCCTGAAACACAAGGTTGATTCAGGACCAAGGACAGCAACCCCTCCCCTGCTCCTTTCCCTGCCATCCCAAATTGGTTTCTTATTCTGACTCCTCCAGCTTGTGTTGACTTGCCTCTTTCTGGACCTCCCATAGCCCACTTTGGATCTTAGTGGTCTCAGAGTCCCACGCCACTTTTTAGTGTAGGTTTCTAGGCTTCCAAGATCATAAGGTCTTCTCCATGGCTTCTATCCCGCATGACTGACCCAGATTTCCAAGGAATTAATGGAGCTCAACAAGTGAAGATAAAAATATTGCATCAAGGCTGCTCCCTTGGGGGTGCATCTGGCTTTAGACCCACTGGAAATGACTTTGTAGACTGTTATCACATCGGACGGGGAAGGCCTCCCTTTACTGGAATCCTTTTCTTTTTCATGTGACCACAAAAAAAAAAAAAAAGGCCAATTCAGTCCTTCTCCTACTGATATTGCCATATTGTGACCCTTTGAAAAGCAAGCTCCCTTTTAATAAAACTTTGACATTGTGTGCATCATCACATCATAAGCTTCTCAGAAAGATGTATTCGATTGACTGTGTTTTCTGCCCTGCAGCTCATGCTGCTCTTCAAATGACACAATGTGATGCTTTTGGGCTCCTTATCGTTCATCTTACTGCTTGACATTATCGAGAAACAAGAGAAGGGGAAGATCTCTTTTTTTCTTTTAAAGTAATCTGAAATTCTGAGGGTAGGGCCCACTTGGTCAAAGGGAGGGCTGATCCAGACTTATCAGTGGTCAATTTTTGGATGCATCTTCCATCTGTAGTTTTAATTAAGGCCTCAGGTGGACCTATGCTTGTGTCTTTGGGGATAAAGTCTGCACGATTGATTGGTAATATCTGCAGGTTGGAGCCTGGTCCTGCTCTGCTTTCCCAAAGGGATTCCTGCTGAAGCAGCATAGCAGTGGGCCTTTTGAGTCGAGCGTCAGCCAGGGAGGCTGTGTTCATGCATGTATTAACGTCTTCCGAGACCAGACTCAACTGCTCTTCAAAGCAGAGTAGAACAATTACCTCTAGAAAATTCATGAATTCTCCTCCTGTTTACTCTTCAATTCCAAAAGCTCAAAGCTGGGGTGCTTGCTTGCCATGTGGGATTCATGATCACAGGTGTTAGCAAATGGAGGTGGTGACTAAGCTTAACTTCTTTTATGAAGGCGGGTTATGAAATCCAAACACTATTGAAATCCAAACACCTTTCATCTATTAATGGCCACCAGTGGCCTATAATCAAGTCACACTCTGTTAGCTACACAATTAACTTGTTTGTTTGAAGTGTGAATTAAGGATTTGAGGCATTTGCTAATTAATCTTACTTGCTCCCTACTTAAGCTGAAATCCCTGTATTTTCCAAATTCAGGCGATTCTAGAGTTTAAGGACAGATATTTGTTGACTCAATTTGCTTCCTACATGAAATGAGCTTGTTTTGCTTTTGCACAGATGGAAAGAAGTAGGCTTTCAAGCCTTCCTTCCCCACTGGACTCTTCCTTAATTTCCTTCTCAGTTCTGTAACTTATGGCAAGTGCCTCCTCCTTACTGCAGTTCTAATGGCTCTCTCAGCTTGAGTGTTGTCCCCCTCCTATGGGAGCAGAGGCGAGTGCTGGAGTCTCCCCCTTTGCCTGCCTCCTTTGATTCTCTCTTTGTTTGTGGCTCTCTTCTGGAACGAGTTTCCTTTGTAGATAATGGGATTCCATTATGGGGTGTTAGGGCTGCTCTGGAAGTGTCGGCTGTGAGGGAAGATAGGAGGTTTTGATCAATGGTTTCTGCTTGTATCTTGGATGTGTTAATTTTAAGATGGCTTGCTTCTGTTTTTATTAGTTTTATTGGATTTGGGGTGGGGGAGGGATGAGGATGAGTGTTAGTGTTTGTTCTGCAAGGAAATTTAGTTGTTCAGAGTTAAGTGGCTCTGCTTTGCTCGGAGGCAGGAAGGGCCAAAAGCAAGTCAAAATGCCCACCTCTACTCTGTCCCTATAGGCACCTGAACCATCGTCTGCTACCTGCACATCCTTTTCTGACTTCTTTGAATCATTTAAGACCCATTTCCAAAGGGCTCTATTGGTTAATGTTGGAGCAGAGGTAGAGATTTTAGCGCTGTGGATGGGGTTATTTATTGGTAGGAAGAGAACACACACACACGCACACACACACACACACACACACACCCCGATATAAATTCCTGATTTTCATAGCTAGGGATTCAGAGTTTATCTTAAAGAGAGGTGGCTACACAAAGACCAGCAGATGCAGGATATTTTTACATAGCTTGTCCCTTGTCCCTAGTTCTTAATGGGAGTTGGCAGTGTGTGGCTGTCAGTGACACTTTCTGTGCAGATAGAATCCTGCCAAGGTTGAAAAAGAAGCCAAATTCTTGCAACACTGCTTCTGTTTTATATTCAGGTTTATATCACTATTCTGGAAGGACTTATAACAACAATCTGTGCTCTTTTAGGCTCTTCTGATTCCTGAACTGAATCTGTCAGATCAGCAAGTCTATATCTTCATCCAAGGGTAGATGTGAAGGATGGGTGTTGTTAGAGCAGAATCAGGATTCAGTTGTCCCTGGGCATTATCTCTCTCTCCCAATTTTTGATATTGGAGAAATCCTGGATCCCCATAGCCTTTCGGGTAACGTCTCTCTGAGGCAACAATGGTAACCTTTGAAGTTGTAACCCTGTTGGTGTCCTTTATTCAAAGATTTCTGACCTCTCAAAGAATAAAGTGAAAATTAAAAATCTAAAAATTCATGGCAAGGCTTTTGCTGCTGTCCATGATGGAGTAACTGGGACCAGATTTGTCCTCTAGCTGTAAACAATTTAAAACTGAAAAAAATACATGGAATCATATTTTCGATGTTATGCAATAGTCAGGGCAGGACTTTGGTTCCCAAGAGGATATTATTAGTTCTACAACCACTTAGTATTTCTGCTTGAAAGCATTTCAAGTGTGATTTCAGGGAGGTTATCCCAAGCAGGATACAGTCATTTTGCTGAGTTGAGGAGACACATATAAGAGTTTGGGGAGGTTGAGATGGCCAGATGTCAGAAGGCAGAATGTCACGGAGGAGAAAAGTCTTATGGAGAAAGTGCTCCAGAGATCTGCATGGGTCCTCTGGAAGTTTCTATTGGATATTGAACTGTTGGAACTCCACAAGGTTGGGTTCAAAGCACCTAGGGCTATAAGACGAAAAATTCCCAGAACTCATACAAGACTGAGAGGTGTTCAAATTCTGAACAGCCAGTTTGGACAAAAGGGACATGTAGTACAGAAGGGGAAAACAATGATAGGAGGGCTAAAACATTTCTAGAATAAGAGGTACTGTAGACCCACCTAAGATTAAGAGTAAGTCTTAAGAGGATCAGGTCGATGTACAAGTAACTCATATGCCTGCCAGAGCAAAGCCCAACACTCTTTATTTAAAGATGTAATGGCTGAGAGTTTTCCAAATTTGATGAAAATTATAAGGCCAGCGATCCAAGAAGCTCAACACACTCCAAATGAGATAAATACAAAGAAAACCACAGCAAGGCACACCATAGTCAAATTGCTTCAAATCAGTGATAAAGAGGAAACCTTAAAGTCAACGCAGGGGCGAGGGGGGAGACACATTACAGTAGACAAAGATACGAATTTATGCTGATTTCTCTTCAGAAACCATGCAAACCAGAAGACAGTGGAGGCAATCTCTTATGTGCTAAAAGAGAAAAAGACCTGTTGACCTCAAATTCTATATTCAGTGAAATTATCATTAAAAAAAAAGAAAGTGAAGTAGAGCTGCCTTCCAGTAGACACACACACACACACACACACACACACACACACGCACGCGCGCACACACAGACACACACACGCGCGCGTACACACACACACAGACACACACGCACGCGCACACACGCGCGCGCGCACACACACGCACACACAGACTCGTGCATATACACACAGACGCATGCACATCAGAAAATGCATTGCTTGCAGACCTGCCGTATAAGAAATGTTAAAGGGAGGTCATGTGACTCAGGATGACACCAAGTGAAAACTCGAAGCTATGCAAAACAACGTGGAGTGCTAAAAATGACCAACTGCATAGGTAAATAGAAGATATTTTCCTTCGCTTTTCATTTCTTTAAAAGAGAATCAATTGTTTAAATCACTGCGTTGGGGGTCTAGAACGTATCTAGAAGTAAGGTATGTGACAACGGACAATACCAGGAATGAAAGAAGGGACAAAGTGGAAGTATACTGTTTAGGTTGGCAATTTACATGAGTATATCTAGTGTTATTTGAAGAGAGATTCTGTTAAGTTAAAGATGCATAATGTAAATCTTACAGCAACCACAAATGAAACAGAGGCAAACCTAATAAGACAATATGGAGATAAAATGGAATACCTAAAAAAAAAATCAGTTAAACCAACAGTAGGCAAAAAATAAATAAAGAGGAAAAGGGAACAAAGAACAAATGGAACAAACACAAAACACAGAGCATGGCGGTAAATTTAAACCCAATCACATTGATAATTACACTAAATACAGTCTAAATATTCCCAAAAGAAAGAAGATAACTTGGAGTAGACACAGATTTCTTAAGTTGAGCAAGAAAAGAAAAAAAAATTGATAAATTGAACTACCCAAATTAAAAACTTCTGCTCTTTGAAATATATCTTTAAGAAAATGAAAAAGTAGACCAGAGATGGGAAGAAAACACTCCTAGTGTACACACCGTATGAAGGACTTCTATCGAAAATACAAAATGAACTATTATTATTCAGCAATAAAAGACAAACTACTGTATTAAAAATCGGGCAAAAATTAAGAGACTTTACAAAAGAAAATATACAAATGCTTAATAAGCTCATGAAAAAATGTTACATATCATTATTTATTAGGGAAAAGCAAGTTGAAACTGCAGTGGGGTAGCTGTATATGCTCTCCAAGGGCTGAAATTGGAAAAATGGATGGTGCCAAGTGTTGACAGAGATGTGGAGCGACTTTAATTTGGGCACATTCCTGATGGAAATATAAAATAGTGCAACCGCTTCAAGGAAACAATTTGGCAGTTTCATATAAAGTTAAACACATACTTACCATATGACCAAGCGATTCCATGCCCTAGGGTTTTACCAAAGAGAAATGAACACACGTGCCCACACAAAGACCTGCGACTGAATGTTAATTCCTTATGAATTTTTATCACAACAGCTCACAGCTGGATACAACGCAAATGTCCATCAACATTTGAATGAATAGGCAAATTATGACAAATCTATACAGTGGAATAATATTTTGCAATAAAAAGGAATGGATTACTACCAATACACACAACGACAGGAATCCATCTCAGAAACATTATCTCAAATGAAAGAAGCCAGACACAAAAAGAATACACACAGTATGATTTCATTTACATAAAATTCTAGAGCAGGCAAAACTAATCTCTAATTACAGAAAGCAGATCAATGGTTGCTTTGAGGCTGGAGGTATGATGGAGATGGACTCAAAAGGGGAATGAAAGAAATTTCATGGTGCTGGAAACATTTTATATCTTAAATGTGGTGATAGATACATGATCTACTTGTTAGCATTTATTGAACTGTACATTTAAAATGAATTGGAATAGCTTGATCACAAAATGGATGGAGGACCTGAATGGACACTTTTTCAGAGAAAACATACCCGTGGCCAACAGTCACATGAAAACAGGCTCAACATCACTCAACATCAGGGAAATGCAAATCAAAACTGAAACGAGATGTTACCTCACACCAGTGAGAATGGCTAGTATCAAGAAGAAAAGAAATAACAAATGTTGGTGAGGATGTGGACAAAAGAGAATCCTCATGCACTGTTGGTGGGAATGAAAACTGGTGCAGCCACTGTGGAAAATGGTATGGAACTTCCTCAAAAAGTTAAAAATAGAGCTACCCTATGACCCGGTAATTCCACTTCTGGGTATTGACCTGGGAAAAACCAAAGTCTGATTAGAAAAGATATATGCTCCCCTCCATTTATCACAGTACTATTTACAATAACCAGGATATGGAAACAATCCAAATGTCCATCCACAGATGAAAGAATAAGGAAGAAGTGGTGTATCTATTTAGCGGAATATTACTCAGCCATAAAAAGAATGAAATAACCGCCATTACAACAACATGGACAGACCTAGAGGTTACTACGCTAAGTGAAGTAAGTCAGAGAAAGACAAATACTATATGATTACATTTGTATATGGAATTTAAAAAACAAAACCAATGAGCTAACAAACAATCAAGCAGAAACATACTCAAATACAGAGAATAAACTAGCGGTTGCCAGAGGGGAGAGGTGTGGGGAGGATGGGCAAAGTAGATGAACGGGATTAAGAAGTACAGACTTCCAGTTATGAAATAAATAGGTCACAGGGATGAAACGCTACAACATAAGGAATATAGTCAATAATATTGTAATAACTTTAGAGATGATAGGTGGTAACTATATAAACTTATCGTGGTGAGCACTGCATATTGTATATAAATGTTGACTCACTATACTCTATACCTGAAACTAACATAGCATTGTATGTCAACTAAACTTCAAAAAATAAAGTATATTGCCACAGAAACACATCAGAAGGAATTTCCATCAAAGCGAGTGAGTGAGTGAATGAATGAATGAATGAATACATTGCATTTTGTTGTCTATAAATTATACCTCGGTGGAGCTGATTAAAGAAGTTTCAGGCCAGCGATCTCCTGTGTGCCTACCACCTGCATGTATTACCCCATGAAATACGGTCGTGTCATCCCAAAGTTCGGGCGAGGAAATGTCCAGTCACTTGACCCAAATCACAGAGCCAGAAGGAGATGGAGTGACTTTTTCCCATTTTGCAAGAAACTCTTATCTCCCCCAAGAGGCAGATCAGATATTCTCACAAATTAAGGGCACACATCATCCCATTGCCTTTCAAACTACCGTGTGACTGGCATCTGGGAGACTTGCTACAGAGTCCTACTGGGGTACCTTGGATATTTCCCCCAGCACATGGTTTTTCTCCTTTAGGCGTCTTTTCATTTCCCTGGGCTTTTTTAGTATGTCTTCTGGATGACACAGCATGAGCTTCTCAGTGTCCCCAGGGAAGGGGATGGTTCTTTTATCAGTCAGGGCCCAGCCAGGACCCAGAAACCATATTAGTTATGTGAGAAGAGGAAAATTAATATAAAGAATTGTTAGCTAGTGAAGGGTGGTTGACTCCAAGAAGGATAAAGACAATTCTGAGGATTGCAGAAGTGCCAGGTACTTCTGGAACAACTACCTGTGGGTTGAGGAAGAGTAGGCCATAAATAATCTAAGGACTAGAAGAGTTCCTTCACCCCATGGGCTGAATGAAATTCAGACCTTTTCAGAGCACCTGGCCAACACAGGAACATACTGGCTGCTAACGGGTATGGGCTGCAGTTGGTCTGCGGAGGTAACTTGTTCCTTGAGACCTTTGGGGGGACCAGAGCTGCAGCCTGCCTGCGAGGGAGTGTGCTGTGAGGTGTCTCTGGGGCTCGCGTGCACGGCTCCCAGGCTCCTGCTGTGAATAGTAGTGATGTTAATAATCATAGTGATAGAGGGCAGAAACCAGAAGGAGACATCTCCCCACCATCATCTTGCGTGGTGACTTCATGCGCTCTGTCGATGAAGCTTAACATTTCACTAGGCTGGCCCAGGAGAAACGTTTACAGGGCCCATTGTCCGTGTCATAAAGCAGGACAAATAAGGGTGAAATTGGAGCTAAAAGATAATCAGTTGACAACTGGCACAATGTGGAAATAGAAGGTGGGGCAATCTCGGGTCCAGATTAATCAGCAAATACCGTATTAGGGGGCAATGACTGCCGAGGCTCGCATCTCTCTCTTCTAAAATCTGTTGCTCTAAATATATTTCTTTCTGGATAACCTATATGATTTATGTCTTACAATCCACTTCATTTCCAATGCCAGAAACCTCAGAGCAGGAGCCCCAAAGTCACGTGCCTGCAAGGCCCAAGCAGGTGTCGTGAGGGAAGAAAGCCCGCCAGGTGGGGAAGGCGGCCGGCGGAGCGCTCACGCCCATCCAAAGGCTCCAACCAGTGACGCTCTGCAGGAACACGGGCCCAGAGCGGCCAGACCTTAGTTTCCAAGAGAAGCTGGAAGTGCCCGTGTCCCCATCCTGAAATGTCGGCAAACACATCACGTGGGAACAAATACCGCGTGCATCCAAACCGGCACTTCTCTCCTGGCTTCCTTCACTTTGGAGACACCCTCGCTGCCTGTTCACTCCAGCCGGTTGGCTTTCAAGCCCATTTACTTCTCCTCTGAAACAATTCAACTTTGCTCCACTTTTCCCTTCCCACACGGTGGCTCAGAGTCCCATCCTGCCCTCTCTGCCACCACCACCCTCCCCCCCCCCCCACCCCCGCACCTGGAAGCTCTCGATGGCTCCCTGGGCTTTTGTGGGTAAAACTCTGTTCACTGGTCATTTTAATTCCTCCCCAGTCTGGCGCCTCCTTACCCTTCCAGCTTTGGGCTGTGTCGTTCCCTGCGCCCTGGGGCCTCTATCTACTTCCCATCATTCCAAGTTCCCCAAACACACGGCTTCTCCCAGCTCCCTGCGTCTGCGTTTGTGGTGTCCTTTCCCTCACGCCCTCACCGTTTGTCAGCCTGGCAGCGTTCTACTCGTTCTTCAAGACCCAGCTTAAATGCGAGCTCCTTGGCGAGACCTCTGCTTCTCTTCGCAGCGTGGACACATGATCCGTGCAGCTGGCGTGGCCTCACCGTCTGTCTCGTGGGTAACGCAATAGCCCTGCATCCTGCAGCCCTGTCTGTCTTCCCAGCTGTACTTCTCAGGACCGTTACTCCTATCATTAGGGCCTTGTGTGGTGCCTGGTTAGCATAGCGGGCTCCCCATGAGTCACCAGATGATTGAACCAGTGAGTGGACAATGAAACTAACGAAAAACTGGGTGAATTACTTCTTCACGGAATCTTTCTCTGAACATTTTTTTGATGGCTCATTGTCTGTGCTCAGATTGGCACTTTCAAAAAAAGTTGACTCATTTTGAGAGAGAGAGAGAGAGAGAGAGAGAGGCAGAGAGAGTGGGAGACACAGAATCTGAAGCAGGCTTCAGGCCCCGAGCTGTCAGCATAGAGCCTGACGCGGGGTTCGAACTCACTAAGATCATGACCTGAGCTGACGTTGGACGCTTAACTGACTGAGCCACCCGGGTGCCCCTCGGATTGGCACTTCGATGGTCATGGTCATGACCATGCTTTACCACGTCTAAATAAGGCAGCCAACTGGTCCAGGCTTTATTGCAGAAGTCTGGGCCGTTAGGATTTATCCTGAATTGCTACTTACCATTTTGTGGAACGTCCTCCGGGTGTCCTTGGATCCCTGAGATCTTAATCACCACCCTTCTCATCAAGTGTCAGCGTAGGGCTATGCTACCACTCACATGTAAAAAAATGCATAAACCATTATTCTCTATGCTAGTCATTTACAAGAGCTGGTCATTTGAAAGCATGATTTAGGGTGCTGGTTTTGATGTGTGGGTGGGGACCCGGAGCATCCTGTGGAGGGGGTTGGCTTGGCCAGCGGGGCGCTTGGGAAGTACATCAGTGGACGGGGACGGGAAAGTGTGGAGAAACGGCATTGTGCTATTGGACCCAGGGTCGGAATATTTACCATGGAGAAGGAGACCCACCAGCTTTATGCCCGGGGTGCCCTGCAGGTGAGAGATGCCCCCAGGAGGGGTTTCGGAATGGTTATTTGTTTAAATTAAGGCCAATTATTTTTTTGTGAAGTGCAGTGAGCAGTGGGTTCTGGGAAAATGTGCTCCCACTGTAAACATGTTGGTTAGAAGTCATTAATATGACATTCACACATCCCTAATAAAGTACATAACACAGAGATCTGGCACCATCGAAATACCCAGAGGACATTAAGTATGAGTCTTAAAACCAAGAGTATTGGAAACAAGATATTTTTACTTCTCGTTGGGGAGTAATATAATTGCATTTCGTGGCTCCAGCAGATGCTGGGGCCAGCTGCTAGGAGAGTCCTGGCTTCCCCTCCCCCCCACCCCCAGCTTTGGTCCCTTACAGATAAAAACCCTTGTGCAGAACTCTCATAAAAAACAAACTTTGAAAATTATCCCTTGGTTGAAGATTCATTGGTGTGCAAAATATCTGAGATTATGTAGACCACAGATATTTTTATTACTTGGCTTCCGGAGTATAAAAGAGTCTCTATTTAGTTTTTTGTTTTTGTCTATTTAATTTGTCCCAAGAAGCACCAAAGTCCCCGTGAGCCTGACCCTACTCTCTCCCTGACGCCGCACCTGTGCCTTGAAGACAGGTCGAGGGTGGATTGTCCCAGGGAGATCTGAGGGCAGCTTCACAGGAAGTTGTCGAAGGGGAAGCCAGTTTCTCTGGGCTGGATGATTCTATGGGGTCTCTGCAGCTGGAGGCTGCTTCTGGAGAGGGAATGGAAGGAACAGTGAGCTGGGGCGGAGAGAGGGGAGCGAATGGATCCTTTCCGAGAATCCCGCGTCCTCTCCCCGACAGATGTGGCTTCCCCACACGCCGGAGGCAGGACACAGCTCCTCGCCTCTGGGGTGGACCCCTGGGGCATGAGCCCTGCTGCAGGGGGGTGTCTGCTGTGGCTGCAGCCGCATCCTCACCTGCGCTCAAGTCCGGCTTTAGGAGGCATACTGGTTTTTGCAGATTCCTCTGCTATCCGTACCGAGGGCCGCATGCCAGGGTGGCAGCCACACATGGCCATCGAACACTTGAAATATGGTCGTTCCAAACTGGGCTGGGCCGTAGTACAAAATACACACCAGAGCCTGAGAACTTAGTACGAAAAGGAATGCAAAACATCTCATGACTGCTCTCTTTAAATTAGCGAGATCATAACCGCTTGGATCCTCTGGGTTTAGAATGTAGCGGATATCGACAAAATATATGATTAAAATTAATTTCTCCCGTTCGTTTTTACTTTTGTGAAAACGTAGCCTCTGGGAATTTTCAGGTTGCACCTGTGGCTCGCTCGCATGTGTGGCTCGTGTTCTGTTTCTAGCGGACGGGGCTGTTCCGGTGCTGCCTTTCGGGCCGTGGTGTTCTGCGCTGAGCAGGACGTTTCCGTAGCACCTCCGCACACAGGGCCCCCAAGCCTCGATGGCACCCGCGCCTTTGTCTGTTCACCTCCACAAACCCCCACTTGCGGTAGGCTTTGGCTCCGATGTGGGCTCTTTCTGTCCGCATCCTTTGGAAGGGAACTGGGCATTCTTTCATCCCACCGCCACAAGGTCTGCAGTTAGCTCCGGGTACAGAATTGTTTGGGACCCTACAGTATTGTCGGAAATGAGACTCAGACCCTCCCCAGATGCTACGAAACCCGAAGGGAGAACCACCAGGGGCCGAAAGGCGAGCAATAGAAGGGACTGTGTGCTGGGAGGCCATGCGTGGTGCAGCCATTACTGAGAAGGTCACGGAAGCTGGCGTTCATTGGAGTGAGGCAGCAGGGAAGACTCCCTGGAGGAGGTGGGCTGTGAACAGGGCCAGGCAGGTGTCACGGGCAGAATCTGCGCATGGGAGCTGAGGTGGGAAGGGGCAAGAAGAGCCGGTCTCGGGGAAGCCGCTGAGGAGGACCACAGCCTGCTCCCCGCCGAGAGGGGCTTTGCAGTCCTCCATCAGACTCCATCAGCCTGGGAGTCTCGGCATGGCTGACTGAGCGGTGAGCGGTCAGCCTGCCTTTGGATGGTGGAGACTCACGACCCCACAGTGTGTGAGGAGGCAGTGATGCCAGGTGTGGGGCTGTGCCGCCCCTCTGTCCTGCCCCCTCCGCCCTCCTGGATGGGGCTGGGTCAGCACTTTGGGGAGGGGCCCGTCCACCTCCCTGGTCTGCAGGGACTGGCCCCTGGTGCCCAGCGGATGCGGGGGCCCGTGGGACTCGATGACAGCCTGTTCCCCGAGCCCCTGCCACACACGGACCCCACGCCTTGGCGGCAGTTTTCCTGTTTGAACGTCCAGAGGACAAAGTGAAGAGTTACAATCTGCAAGCTGGACAGTCTTGGCTTTGGAGCCTGCAGTGAGCTCCCCCGTCCTGACAGCCGGCTCCTTCTTCTCAGCATTGCCGCGGCACTTAGGGTCCGAGAAGAAAGGGACACCAAGGGAGCCGGGAGGCTGGAGAAGGTCTGTGGGTTCAAGCCCGCAGTAGTGGGGCCGGCGTTTTCTGCCCGGTGCCACACGTCGCTGGATGCCTGCACCCTCTTCCTGTTCTTTTACTTATTTATTTATTCATTCATTCATTCATTCATTCATTCATTCATTCATTCATTCATTTATTTAACTGCTGGTGGCATTTAGTACCTTCACAATTTTGGGGAACCTTCACCACCATTTAGTTCCGGACATTCTTACCCCCCCAAAAGGAAACCGCATACCCAGTAGCAGTCGCGCCTCGTTCGCCTCTTCGTCCAGCCCCCGGCAGCTGCCAGTTCACCTTCCATCTCTATGGACCCATCTGTTCTGAACATTTCATGCCCGTGGAACGCTACAGTATGCGGCCTTCCCCCTTGGCTTCTTCCACTCGGCATGTTTTCAAAGTTCATCCACGTGTCAGACCTGTATTCCTTCCCGTGGCCGAACCGCCTTCTGCTGTGTGGAGGCCTCACGTGCTGTTTATCCGTCCATGCTGTGATGGACGCTGGGGTGCTCCCACCTTTCGGCGATTGTGCGTGACGCTGCCGTGAACATTCGTGTACGCGATTTCATATGGGTTCCTGTTCACTTCTCTGGGGCAAGCTCTCTTCTTGTTTGAGCACCCCATGGATTTCCTGGGCCGGATTTGAGTTTGAGAGCCAACGAGATCATGACACACTGAGCCAGGAGCCCTGGTTCCCAGCTTGACTCAGCCACAGGTGCTGACCTTGGGGGAAGCCCCTTACCTTCTCGGGGCCTGAGTTTCCTGCTCTACAAAAATGAAGTAGACCAGATCTGTTTCCTCTTGCTTCCTCAGAGCCCTAGGTTGATGGCTTTGTGGAAAGAGGGAAAGGCCAGATAGTTGGACTGAAGATCTTTTTTTTTTTTTTTTAAACCTCTTTCCCCAGCTTCGCATGTCTCTCTTCTTGCCTGTTGGTTTTCTCTGCATTCTAAGATATTTTAAGTAAATGGTTTCTGAATGTAAGGGATTCTCACAGTCACTGAAATATAGGTGGTCCCATGAATCAAACAAGGGTTTCTGGGTGGAAATGAACTTGATTGTTCTGGAAGGAGAGAATCCCACTGAGGGATGCTCAGCCTGGCTGGTCCTCTGAAGGGTGGTGGGGCTGTGGGGTGCTTCTGGGTCTTTGGGGAGCATGTGGGAGAAAGCACGACTCTCCACATGCAGGCTTCCTATTCTCCTGAGCACATCATAAGAAATTCAGAACAGCAGAGGAGAGTGTAGGAACCATTCCACGTTTGTTTGGGTTCCAGTTCCGCAGAGACTAGCCATGTGACTTTGGGCAAGCCACTTAGCTGCTCTGTGCCTCAATTTTCCCACCTATAAAATGGGTATGGTTCCTGCTTCATGGTTTGTTATGAAGGTTAAGTGAGGTTATCCCTCACAAAGTCCTAGAACAGTACCTGGCCTCAGACATCATTCCACTGTTAGCCGTTGTGATGACAGTGACAATGACTCCGACGATGAAGTCTCCGTTTTACCCCAAACCATCCCCTGCCCTGGCCGAGCCGACTCTCCTTGCTCTGAATGTTTATGTTTCCCCCTTTGCTCTCCACTATTTAGCACCTGTTATTCTGTGCTCTTCTTTGGCATACGCATGCCCGTTCCCCCAAGGTGTCCTTAGCTTTGGGAAGGTGAGTCTGGCCCCATGGTCTGCCCATCTGTTGATGAGGTGGACCAAGACCTGGGCCAGGGAAATGGGCTGTGCGATTAGGCGGCATGGTACTGGTGCCTAGTAGACAGGTGACACAGACATACCTAGTCCAGCTGGAAGCCAGGCAGCAACATGGTGACATTCGTTGGTGGCTGAGTTCAGCTCCAATGCCTAGCCACTTGAGCACCACAGAGGCAAGTACCTGGGTCTAGGCATTCAGTTTCCTTTGCTCAGAAAGGCTCATCTTAAGTGGGACGAGTGCTCCACCAAGGGGCTCTGTGTGGGAGGTATTGTTATCTTGGGGGCAAGGAAGTAGTGGCCTGCGCTCAGAGGTAGTTCATAAGTCGCTGTGACTTCCTGTGGCTTGGCTTGCTTGCACAGCAGCTCAGGAGACCTGGGATGGTCTACACGGAGCCCCTGCTGGGTCTGGCTACAGACTCGACTGGACAGGTGACTCCGTAATGGTGCTTACGCTGCCCCATCATGTTGACTTGTCTCTATCACCTACTTGACCATGAGTTCTTCAAGAGCAGGCTTTAGGGGGCACCTGGGTGGCTTAGTCAGTTAAGTGTCCGACTCTTGATTTTGGCTCAGGTCATGATCTCATGGTTTGTAGGATCAAGCAAGGTGGGCACTGTGCTGATAGTGTGGAGCCTGCTTGGGATTCTCTCTCTCCCTCTCTCTCTGCCTCTCCCCTGCTCACGCTCTCTCTCTTTCAAAATAAATCTTTTTTTCGGTAAGAGCAGGGTTCAGTGTGGTCTTGTTCACTGACTGACACACAATAGATGCTCAGTAAATAATTGTGGAGTAAATATCAAAGGCAATGAGTGATCCAAGGAGTTTATTTCTTTGAAGGACAGTGCAGTAGGGGCACTCCTGCTTGGTTAGGGTGAGTGTTGGCCAAGGGATGTTCACAAAAGTCTTCTTTGGGTGTCTGGGTCTTTGGCACACTGTGGGATGCACCTTGCCCCCATCCTTTCTGGGCCAGTAGGGGGCATTTAGCTCTCAGCATGAGTTTGGGTAAGAACGTGGATCCCAGGGGTTCCAGTTGGCATAGGCTATTTTTCTGGGTGCCAAGTTATCTAAAATTCAGGTAGTTGGGCTAATACTCATAAGTGGCTCAGTTTATCCTTTCACTGACTCCAGCCACTGTCTGTTTCCCGTGTTTTGTGAAACCAAATGGACATCCATAGATGAATGGAGGGATCGATTCCAACTAACTCTCAACAGTCCCTGTGATGTTCTCATTCACTGTGGGCATGGGGGCGGGAGAAGGATGGAGGGTGGGGATGGATGAAGGTAAGTCCAGCAGTGCCGGCAGCTTCCGAGCTGGACAATTTTGGTAACTGCTGCCTCATCAGGGGCCTCTAGATGGGCAGCTCACATCATGTCAACCTTATAGTGATAATAATGGTAGCTGTGGTTGTAGGGCATTGCTATATGCTAGGCGGTGTATTAAGAATTGTTGCTCCATGAGGTGGTATTACCTCAGTGTCATATAAAACTGTTTCTACAGGGCAAGCAATGTTCTCAAGATCAGACAGCTAGCAAGTGTCAGAGCTAGCACCCAAAGCCAGGTGTGTTTGCTTCTGTGGCATGTGCTCTTAACTATGATACTACAGCACCTTCCTACAGTGGCTTACAGTTAATTAAAGCTAGGTAAAAGTTTACTTAGGAATGGCTGCGTTTTGCTGTTTTTAAGCTTTCACTTCACCTAGTAATAAACCCATACAAACACACAACACACTCAGAACGCACGCACACAGACACACGTCCTCACTTCTACACGTACATTTGTTTCTATCACGCCCATCCTTCCTCCTTCCCTCCCATCTCCCCACCCGTCCATCCATCTGCCTAATAACCATTTGTCAGGACACCGTTAGGTCCTGGGGATACATCAGTGATGACATATTCCCTGCCCTTGAGGAGCTCATGATCCAGTGGGGGATGCTATCCAAGTAAACAGGTAATTAGGACACCGAGCGATAAATCGTACGCAGTGGAGGATGGTGTGGCGCCTCGGGCGCCCGCGGACGGGCGGCCGACCCTGCCGTGAATAGTTAGGAAGGCCGAAGGGAGTGGTGAGGCTTCACAGGTGTTTGCTAAGGAGAGGAAATGGAGCATGGAACAGCACAGGCTCAGAGATGAGAGAGAACGGTGTGCTGGTCGGTCAGCTGCTTTAGCTGCACTCGGTGACGGGAGCGTGGCCAATGAGGCAGCTCTCTTTTGTCCGCGGGTTTCCGCTTCCCAGGTTCTTGGTGAAAGGTCCGGGTTTCCAGAACGACGTGGTGTGGGCCCTGGGTTACCGGTCACTGGCCACCTGGTGGTAGTGGCTGGTGCCCGTGATCACATGAGACGCTGATCTGCACCTGAGTCTGTGGCCTTCAGACCGCGTGGTGTGGGTGGCCTTTTCACCTTTAACCTGCTCTGCTCACGGTTTTGCTAAGAGTCTCTTCTTTGTCTTCAAGGGCAGGTTTAGCATCTCAGGTCACAGGTGTCAGCCCTGTGACATCCAGGCCCAGAGGAGGCTAACTACAGGGGAAGGGTGTGGGCCTCTGGCTGGCTGGGCTGTTGCATCATCACGAGCCCGCTGGGAGCCTTGGCTGCAGAGAAATTTGAGATGGAGGCTCCCTCTCTGCATGTTTTCACTGTCAAGGGCAGCAGCTCCGTGCTGTATCATCACCAAGATCAAGGGAAACGTGTACTAGTCCAGCCTTAATTTAACTCCCAGTCCCTGCCAATTTCATGTTAGCAGATCTGTCTGGAGCAGGAGGTAATGGGCCATACGATGCCCCAGAGCCGGAGCGATGACTTATGTTGATGTCACCCACTGGCTTTTTATGGAAATTATTAATAAATCAGTAATTCTATCAGCAGTGATGTTGTTGTGTTTATAAATATTTAATTTACCTTTAGGTGCCCACATTTTCTCCATCTTTGCCTTAAACTCTGCTGACATCGCTCTTCTCTCTGAAGCACCGCTCAACAGATTAAGTTATCAGCAGAGGGAAAGGTTAACCTCTCTCTCTCTCTTTCTCTGGAATATGGCTTTATCTTTTCTTTTTAATCTTTGTGTGATTTGGCTCGGGGCGGTGGGGTGGGGGGGTGGGAATCAAGCTGGGAGAACGTGACGTCTCTCATGACAATGATGAAAGATCCGTCCAGCTTCGGAAGAAGGCAGACGGAACTTTCCAGCGATGACCTTGTATGAGCGCAGACCTGTTGTTGGGCGTGTGTTTGTCCCTCCTTCAAATTAATGACATTCAGTATCTGAAATGGTGTCTGATGTTTTGCTCCCACAGAGAAATATCTTTGTCCTTGCCACCGACTCATCTTTTGAAATCCAGCACTTTGATTATCATTGTATGGCAGGTTGAATGGAAAGGGCTTAACGAAATCAAAATAGAAGCACCATCCAAGTCAAGTGTTTTCCAGCAGAGATGGGGGGCCAGCCTCGCCAGGGAGGCAGCAGCTGGGAAGCAACAAGAACTTTCTTACCTCTCAGGAGCCGACGTGAGCTAATTGTTGTTATTATTTTTTTTTATTCTTCTGTTTCAGGAAATTGCAGCTTATTTAATAACATTTGAGAAGCACGAAGAATGGCTAACCACATCCCCTAAGACAAGGTAATGTCCCACATCTTGCAGTTTTTCGACTACGTATAGTGAATGGATTGATTTTTCACTGATGACCTGGCTGGGCCAGTCAATTCATGGGCAAGCTGAACAGACCCCACTGCCTTTGGTAACTTGTGACACTGAGGTCTCGTTAATTGACCTAAGACCGTGGCAGTGGGCGCAATCAGCTTAAAGACAGCGTGGCTGCCATCATCACACACGAGTTGGAACTTTTAACCTGATGGCTGAATGCCGGGTCCCCCCAGCCGGCGGCTTTGAAGGCCTTGGCAGGCGGGAACATCAGGGAGAGGTTATTTTGGGAAAGCGCCCACCTGCCACCAGTGTTCTCTAGAAACTCACTCTCTAAAAGGGAAACTGCCTTAACTGTCCACTCTCATCTCAACTTGTCTTACAAACTGAGAGTCGAGTTATTCTTGGCAGTGGTAAGAAGATCTCCCAGATCAGAAGCAGTGACTAGGTGTGCAGTGTATTGTGCAGTAAATGTGCTTGAACCTCCCGACTGCCACAGACACCGGACTTCCCTCACCACTCGGGGACAGGGAATTGGTGGAGATGCAGCTGACTTGGGTTCTGCGGCACAGGTGATAACTGCTGTGTGGAGAACAGTGAAGTTGGGGCGCAGGGTCTGTTGAAAAGGCAAGCTCTTCTTTCCTCTCCTGCTCTCTCGGCTTTTATTTTTAGTATGTTATGGTTTAGAGCTTTGGAAATACGCGGCCACCGGCTGCCACCCCTTTTCCGTTAGTGGTGACGGAGCCAGGCGTTTGTCTGCGTGATGAGTGTTAGCTGGAGTGTGGCTCACGCGATGGCCGGGCTCTGGGCTTGACTTAAGAGGCAGAAGGCTCGGGCTGTTTCACTTTGGGCAGAAGCACCAGATTCTCCACGTACGTTAACTGAGACCAGGGAAAGGGGCAGAGGTGTGTCCTCTGTCCCCTTGGCCGGTTCCTTGATATCATCCTTTCTGAGCCATGGAGGAAGGAGGGTCTTATTCTCTAGAATGTTGACTCATTCTAGAAGTTACTTTAAGCTATGACTTTATTAGGATTAGGTTTTTACGGGTTAGCATCATTTAGATGAGGACAAAAACGTCCGTTTGGGAGGAGGTCAGAGGGTGCAGAGGGGCGAGGGGAGTTCTGAGAGTCATCTCTCCACAGGTGGGGCTAGAGGTTGGCCCTGATTCTTTTCTCACCTTTCAGCCTGAATACCCCTGCAGGATGTCCTCAGCTGCTCAGCCTTCTGGGGCCATGATTTCCTTTGCCGTAAAACTAAACGGTTTGCATCAGTCAGCTTTTGCTGGGATCATGCTGTCTAAGGAACAATCTCCAAACTTAGTGACTTGGAACAGCAGGGTTGTTTTTGTTTTTTTTCCCCCCTGCTTACAGGTCTGTGGGTTGGCTGTGGCTTTGCTTGGGTTTAGGACTGCTCCATGCATCTTTTTGTTCTGCGCCCCGGGCTGAGGAAGCATCCACAGTCTGGGACGTATCGTCACGGAGCGTGGCAGAGGCTTAAAAGCCTAGGGCAATCCATGCGGGCACAGGGAGGGTCCCTGCTGGGTGTGGCATCATATGTCACGGATCCCTTAGCCAAGGCCAGTCCCGTGGTCAAGCGCAGTAAGGACGTGGTCAGGAAGGACATTCTTGGCTGGATTGTGGGCAGGGGCAGAGTGGAGAGTGAGCGGTGAGCGTAGCCGTGTCCCTAGCCGTGGAAAGCTGGGCACACTCATCGCTCCTTTCTTCTAGGGGCATCTTCTGTCGGGGCAGACATTCCCAAACTGGAGCGGGCACTGGAATCAGCTGGAGGGCTGGCTAAAATCCACACACTAGGACCCCCAGGCCCCCCAGAGCTTCCGACCTGGGCCTGGCACCTGCGGCCTGGGCACCCGTTGCTTGTAACAGCCTCCCAGGCGACGGGATGCAGCCAGTCTGGGGCCCCGCTTTGAGAAGCACTGCCCTAGTTTCTTGGGGGGAAGGAAGCCTGTCCGATTTCTGTCTCTGCGCCATTTCCTGACCCCAAACAGTGCCCTCGTCTCAAGCGGCCCACGGCTTCTATGTGCGCCCTTCACTCCTCAGCGAAACACTCCTGGAATCTAAGTGGAAGGAAGGAGCCTTCTCTTTAGCCAGAGAGTGAGATTCTCCGGAACGCGTCCCGGGCCAGACCTCTGATTTCAGGCCCGCAGACACGCGCTGTGCTTCAGAGCCTCCTCTGACTGCAGATCAGTGGAACTTTTCAAGCGGGGAGCGTGCCTCGTGTTTCGGCCTCCGGAGTTTGGGTTTCAGTTGAGAAGGGACTGTCACTCACGGTCATGCCTGACCCACTTGACTTTCTGGAGTATAAATAGAGCCAGGAGACTTCCCATCCCCAGGCACACGGGGCGTGCACGCAGCAGGGAGAGACTGTGGGTTTCAGATATTGACAAACTCAGCTTTGAGTCCTGGCCCTGTCACTCGGTCACTTTGTGACTTTTAGAATGTCATTTTAGCCCCTCATTAAAAGCTCCGCTTTCCTTCTCACGTGCAAAACGGAATCGATGGTGGCCCTGTCGTCGCTGGGTCATCACGAGGATCGCTTGAGATCGTGTTTGTGATCTTGCGTGCCGCGAGGCTCGGTGTCGATGCGCGGGACGTCACCGTTCCTCTCGTCTGCGAGGGGCGCTCCCAGGGTCGCCGGGGGCCGCGGCTTCAGGAAACGTCTGCCGGCATCTCCCCAGGCTTTGGAAGCATGAATTTTTTCCCTAAAGGCAGAGGGTGAAGACAGAACGTTTCCTATTAGTATGATAAGCTCCGCTCCGTGTTTACACTTGAAAGCTTCTCGTCCCAGGAGGAGGAAGAGTTGCTGTGGTTGTTCGAGGACTTTCCTAAATTAGTTGTTGAGTTGAGTTTGGATCCCCCCTCCCGTCTCCAGTATTGAAATTAATTGGTGCAGTTAACTGCTGAGTTCATACAAACCGGCCTCCTGGTACTGAGGAATTAATGACACCAATACTCTGCTGAATGAGAAGGCAATGCAACTTCTGTTTGCCGTCGCTGCCGCCACTGCTAATTTCATTTTAGAAAATTAATAAAAATGAATTGCACCGCTGACATTTATAGAGTTTCCTAATAAAATGATACATTGTTTGTGTGGAGGAATCCCTATTAAATTAATTGTCGTAATCAGTTCACATATAGATGTTGGTATAGGAGCTGCACGGGGACCCACTCCCTGTCTCCGTGGCTTGCTGTCGGCTGGGGGTTATAAATATAGCCCTTGCTCAGATACTGCCCTAATTACAGAGAAGGTCCCGGCAGCCCCGCTCACCTGTTTCATAACGAGGTGTGCTATGAGGAGGCTCCCAGGGTTGGGGGCCTCAGCGGCGGCAGCAGCCCCGTGACAGGGTTGAGCGTTGAATGTTTAAACAGCCCATATTGTATTATCAGCAACTGGGACCTTCTGGAAATGGCAGTTTGAAAAATCACCCTTCAGGACGTCTTTATTTGGCACTTGCTGTGTGCTCAGCACTATAATAATACCATTTGGAGGCCCCAGGGAACGCCACACTCCCCACGCCACCAGGTGAATTGGGAATCTTGGAGTTAAGAGCCTCCTCCCTCTGTCGAGAATGTTCTTCCAGCTCCTCCTTCTGGCCTTGATTTGGTGTCACTTTCTCTGCGAGGTCTCCCCTGAACACGCTACTTAAAATCACACCCCCTCCCATCCAGCCAGACCTCCTTTCCGTTCTTCTTGTTTTATGTTTCTCTAGAGCTTTCACCGCCATCTGACACACGACATGTTTCACCTGCTTATTTGTTTAATTCATTTCTCCACGACCTGACCTCCTCTCGCCCAAAATGCAAATATCGCGATGTGCCGGCGTGCTCGTGGGGTATCCCTAGGGCCTGGAACAGTGCCAGACGCACGACAGGAACTCAGTGGACACCCGTGGCGTGAACGAGGGAGGCAGAGGACGCGTGTGAGCACGTGAAGGAAGAGATCCGGGTTTTCTCTGTTCTGGTTTTGACTCGTGTGTCTCCCCAGGATCAGCTAATTGACCTAGTGCTGTGCTTTAGGATCCTTTCACTGCTCCGCCAGGCCACGAGATGCAGAGAGGGTAGGTGAGCTGGCCGAGATCGCACAGCAAATGTTAGAACTGGAATCTGAGCCCAGGGTTATCGTACTGCAAAGCTCATGATCTTGGCTTTTCTGCAGTACCGCTGTGTGGGTGTGGGGTTTGAAGAAGGCCCGATAGATAGTGGTGCTATTTCCTCCCACCTTCCATCTCCGAGAATCCTGAGCCACCCGGGGGAACTAGGCGCCAGGCAAAGCCTTCTTTTGTTGGTGGGTGTGGTTAAGGTGGTTCAGTCGGGTGCGTTCCTGTACCGGCCTCCCGAACCGGATTTTGCCTCCCCACCCCCATAGCGCGGAATGCAGAGTCCAGCAGGACACAGGGAGGCGGGCTGCAAAATTTAGCAATCCCAATTTATGACTCCTCCCCTGGGAAGCGTGCAACCTTCCCTGGAAGCCGGGGACGTGCAAAGCTCAAGGTGGAATTGGAAGAATTCCCTCCCAGGAATCCTGTGAACACTGGTTAGAAGGAGGCTGGGAGATGCTATTAATTACCTAATTAATTAATTAGATTTATATAGATAGCACCTAACACTGAAGCACTAAAGGTCTAGTAATAGAATTTTCCTATAACGAGCACTAAATGCTCCTTGGTCAATAAGCAGTAAAACAGCCGAGTGCAGGAGGGCGTCTGGAAGCAGAGGGGAAGAAGAGTGAGACCTGAGTTTCGGGAGGATCCACGTGACTCCCAGAGACACCCTTCCCTCCCTCTCTGGTCTCCCCGGACCCGCCTGTCCAGTGCTTCTTGCGCTCCCGGCGGTGGCCGTGCAGGACGGGGCACCAGGTCCTCGGCGCTCTGCTCTTTCTCACCTTGTCCTCCGTCCCAGGACGCTTGTCCCCTGGATGGAATTAGCCAGTGATTCTGCCGGGGTCCCAGGGTATGATCTGCGTCCTTGTTCGCCCAAATCGGCCCTCACCCCCCAGCGTCGCCCTTGGACTAGGGAACCACCCCCGCTGCACTTCCCTCTCTGGGCCGGACCCTTTTCCCCGCCCCAGCTGCCCTACAGTCACCTCTGTTGCATCTCCGTTCCCCGCAAATGCCTCAGAGACTTCCTGTGCGATGCGTCCCTCTCTAACGTCCTGTTTAAGGTCGTTCTTGTTCCTCAGCCCGTCTTCTTCACTATTTCCCTTTGACCGCCAGCTCAAAGCACCTACTGCTGTTTGGGGGCTGCTTCCTGCTCTCCAGACACATCTTCTGTGTCCCCTGCTTTTGCCTCCAGTCCTTGCCTGCTCCGTGTCTCACCCAGTCTGCCTGTTCTTCGTGTCTTACCCCTTTCCGGGAGCCCTCCCCAAACACACCAGCCTGTAGCGAGCCCTCCGCCGTCAGCTTCTGCAGCCCACGCTCGCTGCATCATCGACGGCTGGACTGTTTAGCTGCCGTCAGTATATGTGTTTTGCCTCCCAGTGAAATGTGCCCCCCACCCCCCACCCTTGGGTCATGCTGTGTTTTTTGTCTCCGAATGGCTGGTGTACTGAGGGGCTTCGGTAGGGTGCGGGGCAGTGTGCAGACTCGGGGCGGAGCAGCCGGTTTGCACTAGCACAGGCTGGTAGAGCGGGACCCATGTGGGTACAGGCTCCACCCGGAAAGCCCACCTGGTCAGGCCGAAGGCTGGTCCCTGTAAGTGGCACATGGTGGTGACCTGTTGGCCACCTGCAGGGCCTCTGATCCTTGGGACAGCCCCTACTCCTGGGGAGGCTGCTTGAGAGACCAGAATGGAATCGCAAAAATCACGTGGAGATCCCATTCGGATGATTAAAAAATTCCCGGAACCAAAATGCAGTTGTGACAGATGCGGCCGATGCTTGAGGACACCGGCCCACTGGAAGGTGCCGGCCACATGAGGGCAAAGCTGCGGGGTCCCCGGGGAGTCAGACTCAGACACAGAGAGGAGGGTTGACGCCAGGGAAGGTGCTGGTCACTAGAGGACAAATACGGTGGGGTCCACGCTGCGGGGTCCCCGGGGAATCAGAATCACAGACACAGAGAGAGGGATGGGCGCCAGGGGTTGGGGGACGGGGGTGGGGACTTAGTGTCTCACAGGGACGGAGTTTCAGTTTGGGAGGATGAGCAAGTCTGGAGACGATGGTGGTGATGGCCGCACGACATGGCGAAAGTACTTCAGTGCCGCCGCACCGCACACTTCCAAGTGGTAAAAACAGTAAATTTTATGTTACTTGCATTTGACGATGATTTAAAAAAAGATTCTCACGGCTGCTTCTAGAGCTCCTTCTGTGTCCCGGTGGGCAGAGCGGGGGTCAGGGATTGGCCGTGCGTGTGTGTAGGGGGTTCTGTTGGGGCACGGAGTCTGAGAGGGCGGCCCTTCCACCTACATCATCTCAAGGACTGTTCTTTGCAGCCGACAAAGAAAAAATAAACTGGGTCAGCAGTCATTCCGATGTGGTGACCTTTGCGTTCTGCTGAATCGGGGACCTGCGCTCAAATTAACATAACGATGTGTCATGTTCCATCCATCGCAGCATTTGCCTAATATATTGAGCAAATCCTTGACGAGGCGCAAACTCTCATCATTAACCAAAGAGCAAGTGTAGTGTGAGCGGGTTCGCCGGTGTGGCGTCTGCTGGCTGAGGACCCGTGAGCGGCCCCATCGGCCAGGGACCTTCCCGGAAGGCATCTGCCTCGGGGTCCTGTAGTTTGATACCTTTCCCAGTGAGGCGGGGAATGAGCTGTGACCTGGATCCTGACAAAGCGTCTGGTGTCTCGACAGCGGTGGGGAAATCCCTCGCCTCCGTGTCGAGGTGGGTCTGTCCCAGATTCCAGTTCATTATCGATGATCACAGACTGCAGAGGAGACGAAGCAGGAGGAGCCAGCAGACGCCACCTCTGTGGCCCCGCTGCGTGTGTCCCCGTGTCCTCCCCTGGGAGCTTTCCAGGGCGGGGGGGCGGGGGGATGTGTTCTTATCTGTGCTCAGCAGCTTGTCGAAATGGCACCAGCAGCTGAGTCCCTCCTCACTTCAGGGCCAGGAGAGCACGTCCTGGGCCTCCGTCCTGGAGGAGCCGAGAGAAGGAGTGGACGTTTGTGTCTCCCCATCTCCCCGGGCCTGGCAGCTGCCGGCTCGTGCTTCCCGCCTCCACTTTATTTTGCTGGTTTTATTTTTATCAAAAATATCCACGCGCCCAGATTAAGAAGTCAAACGGTCCTGAAGGGCTTGTACGAAGGAGCGGCAGGCCTCTGCCCCGCAGCTCAATCCCGCGTCCCAGGAGTGACCGCGGGTGATTCCTTTGGTTCTGAAATTTACCTCTGGACTTCTCGATGTGTTGTTCTGCTGTTCCGTGCTTTGTCAAGTTTAGATGGTTCTCTTTTGACTTCCTCGTGTGCCAAATGAGGATTTAGTTCTCTCTCTGCCGCTCCTGTTTTCCTTACCTGGGGGAAGGGCTTGGGTAGCGGGATTCTGAGATTCAGCATCTCTAGATGCTGACGTCTGGAGGTCCCAGCGGGGTCTCCAGGATGCGGCCTGGGGGTCTGCGCTGGCTTGGCTGCCAGTGATCTGGGAACCAGGCAGGGAAGGGGCTTGGAACGTCGCTACTAATTAGTTAATTCTTCTAGTTGCCATCTGTGTTTCCTGCCTGTCTTCTGCTGCCCTCGAGTGTGGAGTCTTTCACGGTCTCTTTCTCCAGAGAATAAATGTATCTCCAGTAGGGGTGGGGCCAGGTGGGGGCTCGGGATAGATGGGGGGTCCTGAGAGGGCCTGGCTGCTCCCTGCGCAGACCTGCAGCCTCTCCCTGCCTCCCACCTCATTTCACACCTCCGCCGTGTCTGGCACCTACTTCTTGCTCTGGGCTCTGCAGGCAAGTGGGCTCGTTGTTCCCAGGGTCCCTCAGGGGCGTGTGGCTTCTCCTTCTCTGCTGGAATGTGTCGACGTCTCTGTTCCCTCCCATCTCTGCTCCTGTCGCCCTGTCCTTGTGGGTCTGCACCTGTTTGGCCTCCCTGGCGGTTGGCCCTGCGTATCTGCTGGCTCCGTTTCTGCTGCTCACGCTCTCTTGCTGTTTCGCTCTCTTGCTGTTTTTCTCTTTATCTCTTTTACAGGGAGAAAAGCCTCACAATGCAGTTTTGAGGTTTCTAAATGCACAGCCTGCATTTAGGGAAATGCAGGAAATCCTATTTCTGAGAGGCACACACCCCTTGTGTGCGAGGATGTACCCCAAAGGCGTGCTGACACCACACTCCCCAAATGTACCTCCTCATCTTCTTCAACGTGGCACCCCTGGTCTAGAGCCTTTCCTGGTGTCGGCACGAGGGCTGTGGCATGGCCTCTCCCTGGGCGGAGTTTTGGGGGCTCTGGGGACGGCTGGGGGGCCGTCTGGTATGCCGTGCATGTCACCTGACCATGTGCCTCAGTGCCTTCCATCTCTACATGGCTACCAACGTGTCTTCCTTGGGTTGTCCAGAAGTCTTACGTGGCAGGTGCTGTTGTCAGGGCCGCCGCGGTGCGAGTGGAGGTGCAGGGGCGCCCGTGGGGACAGCCGCACCAGGAGACTCCTGCCGGCGTCTCCAGGCAGGACGGCCGGGCAGCAGTGCCTGGTTCGTTCTTGCCGGCATCATGCTCACACACACCGATGGCGCCTCTACTCCGTATTGGTGCCCGTTGCCTGCGATGTTGCTTCGTTCCTGCTCCTGCCAGTGCATCCTCAGTGGCTTCGTTCCCCTCCTGGATTCGGAACATGAGGATTGTCTGGTATTTCCATCATGGGCCCGGGCTGGTGTCTGTGGTATTTTCTCCAGATCGGTTCTGATCTAATAAATCGTTGCTGGCCACAGGGAGAGGGAGCTGCCCGAGCGCCTAGCGGCACTGCCAGGTGGGAAGGTGTGTTTCTCAGGAGAGGCCGTTCTTTGCAATTCATGGTCTTCCGCGCAATGAGTAATTCCCAAATTAGCCGGATGTTCTGGGCTGGAGATCCTTCCACTGTTCTCAGTCTGGTCAGGAGCTATTACTGTCTTTGCTGTCCTTTCTTATGGAGCTTTCAAAAACCTGAAAATAACCAAAAACAAAGGAAGAAAAGCCTCCTTGGTTCTCCAGCTCTACCGCACATACCACTTTCCACGCGAGCTTGTGCTTCGCCTGGTGTGTGTGCTTACCTGCACGCACACGCGGACCTGACACACACACGCACGCCGTAGACACACACACGCATGTTCGCAGGTGCAGGTGCACACAGTATACACACATGTGGACACACATACGCAGAGACACAGACGTATGTGTGCACAGACACGTGTTTACACGTGCCACCTGCAGAAACACACACACATGTACTCATGCACACGGCATATACAAATACACAACGCCCACCAGCACACATGTACACGTGCACACACACACACACACACACACACACACACACACACACACCCCGTCCTTCTTCATTGTCCTCTTTCGTAAGAACAATGTTTCTGGGGAGCATTTCCTTCTTTTCATTCAATGATTTAATAAGAGGGGACCAAATAAATAAACTTTCTCCTGGAAGAAGAAATTCTGCTGCTGCCCTGACCTCACCTGGTAGGGAACTTACCGTTGATTGAGCTGCTCAGTCTGAGGGGACCCTGGAGGCGGAAGGGACCCAGACCCAGGGCGGGAGCAGTGGACAAGAGCGGAGGGAGAGGGCCCTGGCTGAGCCAAGGGAGTGGCCCTCACTGAGGTGCTTCCGGGCCACGTTGCGATTCCCACCAGCGGCCTAACGGGGTCTGTAGGAGTTCCGGAGCGGGTGCTGGTGGGAATCCTTGAGGCACGGGAACGTTTTGCCTGCAGTGGAACTGGATTTGCGTGTGAAAAGGCACGTGGCACTGGCTGGGGTGTGGGGAAGTCAGACCATGGCTGGGTTCAAGGGGAACGTTGTGGAGAAAGGCAAGGACATTAGGGAAAGAACAAAGTTGTGTGCGGTGACGTCGGAGGGAAACCAGATGAGGCTCGTCTGCTTCTGTCCGGGAGCCCAGCCCAGCCGCCTGGGCGGTGCACCGTCTCCACGTGTCTTCCCACGCACGCGGACCTGTGGCTCCCCCGCCCCTTGTCGCGGGCTCACCGTAATCAATCCCGTCCACCAATTTGGGGGATGCTGCCCCCCCCATCTGGGGCTTGAAGGAGCTCCGTTGGAAGACACGTGGTCTTCTCCCGTGGAGCTACGAGTGAGCCTTTTGTTCCTGAACCCCGCCATATACCACATCGCCACCCCAACGTCTTTGTCGGTCTGCTTCTCTTCATCTCTTTATTCGGCGAATACTTTTTTTTTTTAATATGTTTATTTATTTTTGAGAAGCATAGAGGCACAGCGTGAACAGGGGAAGGGCAGAGAGAGAGGGAGACACAGAATCAGAAGCAGGCTCAGGCTCCGAGCTGTCAGCACAGAGCCCGACGCAGGGCTCGAACTCACAGACCGCAAGATCATGACCTGAGCTGAAGTTGGCCGCTCAACCGACTGAGCCACCCAGGCGCCCCTCGGCGAATACTTTTTGATCGCCCTTGGTGTGCCGGGCGCCGGGCTGGGCTCCGGGGTGTGCTAGCGGATAAGACAGAGCACCTGAAATAATGGCAGTTGGGAGGAGCTACGAGGAACGAGTGCGGTGAAGGGCTGTCCCCCCACTGGGGGCAGAGGGGTGATGGGTGGGCTGCCTTCTGGAAAGGCTGAACTTTGGGCAGAGACCTGATTGATGAGTGGGTAGGTGTGTGTGTGTGTACACACGTGTGTGGGTGCATGTACACACGTGAGCATCTGTGTGCACGAGTGGAAGTACACGTGCGTGAGCACCTGTGCGTGTGAGTGAGCATGCAGGAGTGCCCTTGTGTGTACATGTCTGTGAACGCATGTGGACATGTGAGCGTCCGTGTGCAGGTGTGTGAATGAGTGTGCGTGTGTGTGTTGCGGGGTGGCGTTACGGGAGCGTGAGCCTGGACAGAAAGTCCTTGCCCCAGAGGTACTGAGGGTGGGACAGCGGAGAGCCCAGTGGTGGGGCTGGAGGGGCAGGTGGCGCTGAGGGCGGGGAGGGCTGTGGAGACCAGGCAGAGATGTGGGGACAGTGCGGGACCCTGCGGGGACTCCTGGGGGAGGATCTGAGCAGGGCAGGTGGATGAGCAGATAGGATTAACAGCCTCATGCTGGTTGCCCTGGAAGTGGAGAATGAACCGGAAGGCCAAGAAAGGAAGTGGAGAAACCCGGCAGCTCTCCCTCACCTCTGCAGGCACCCATTTTAGTGATGGAAAGACTGTCTATCAGAAGGTGCTGGATCCTGTTAGCCACTGTCCTCCTGGAAAGCGCAGTATGATCTGGCCTTACGAGCTGAGAGAGTCAGAAGGACCCTCAGCTGCCCTGAGTGAACTGGGGGCTCAGCGGCTCGGAGCCCAAAGCCTTGGTTCCCTTAGAATGTCACTAGCTCGGCACTGGCTCTGTCGCAGCCCCCGGGACGTCCCTCCGTCCCCTCACCTTCTGTGCTCCTCTTTAACTTCCTCCCTCCTCTTCAGACTGGGGTCCCGACTGAGGCTCCAGGGGAGGCCATGGGCCCCAGGGGCTTTGCTGGGTGTGATAGGTTCACCTTAGAAAAATATTGACGACAACCTGACAGTGATGGATGACAGGGGGAGCGCACGGGAGAAATATTCTCTTGAAGCAATTGCCAGACGTGGAGCGCTGTTTTGGCCGTGGTGCAGAATTCCGAGCTGAGAGAAAATCTATCCTTCAACTTTATGAGGTTTGGTTCTGCTCGTTGTAGAAAACTTCCAGCCTTAACTCCTTTACCCCATTAGCTTATGTCTGGAATTATCCACAGTTCCCCAGTTTCTCCAGTGCCAAGGGGTCTGCAAGGGAACGTCAGAGTTTTGCAGTTTATTAATTTTGCATTAAATAATTAATAGTAAAGTTAATTGATGAATTATTCAATTTTCAGGTAAAATGGGATGATAAATATTCATAACTTATTTTATTAAGGGAATTTCCATTTCATATGCCATTAAATCTAGATTAACGAAGGCTGATTTCAAATGAAGATTGAAAACAATTGTGCTTTGGAATTAATTTACTAAGTTAAGGTCATTGCTTAGTGAGTTTACCCCCTGCCAGAAAGTTAGGGCTTCATCACCTGGATAAGTGTCTGAATTCACAGAAGTAACATTGCCATTAGTTTAGGAACATTCCGCGAGTCCGCTGGGGATTTCTCCTACAGCGTTCCCCATTTCTGGTGGGCACAGAGAGGAGGGCGGTGAAGTGGGGGTGCAGAGAGGGCAGATCTGAGGTCCCTTCCAGCCGGCATCTGGCTGTTGCTCTGAGCTGTTTGTGTTTGCTCAGGAACTACAGCTCAGTTTGATATGAGCCCAAACCAAATGTGATGAGAGTGTACATTCTGGTAAATGCATGCCTCTCGAGGTCGATTTTAAAAGAACTGGGTTTTCCCATGGAGTCTTCCGAGGTGTGTGCTGTGACTTCTCATCTATTGATGCTCTCAACCGAGGGTTGGCTGCAGCTTTAGTTTTTATTTGTGCCTTCTAGTGATCTGATTTCTTTCAGACCTGGTTTGGGCTCATGTGCGAAACCGCTCAGAGCACTGACCCACAGACCAGCAGCGGAGGCTTATCAGTACCTCACTGGCTGTCGTAACTTCGAACTGGGGACCTCAAGCCTCATGACAGCCCTGCAAAGTCGGGGGGTGCCTGTAGCATACAGATGGATGGGGAGAGAGAGAGAGAGAGGGAGATAAAGGGAACGGGGGAGTGGGAAAAGAGAGAGCACAAGTCCTTCTCTCTCCCGCCTTGTCACCTCCCCTCTGCTCAAAGCCGAGGAAACAGAGTCTCAGGGATTGTGGGACCAGCCCAGGGTCAGTCAGCCCAGGGCAGACGTTGAGACACGGCCCGGGTCTTTTTGACTCATATTTGAGTGCTTTTCTCAACTTCAGCATCTTAGGGCTGTAAAATAATTTTTTTTCCCACCGTGAGTAGAGGAGCACTTGGGAGAATTTTTAACCCGATGGAACAGTGTTCTCTGCATCACCAAGCGCTCATTATAATTTTCCAGCAAAACTTGTTTGCTCTTAAGAAGTTGATCCCACAGTAAGCCTTCGTTTCAGAGGAGAGCATTTGATGTTACTTCTCATGAACCTGCTCTCCTAAAAATTATCCCTAATTGGCTTGGAAAGTGGCTTCCAACAGGCAGATGGCTTAATATCTCGACTTTCTGGTTGTGGCTCAGGGAGGCTCCGGGGTTCTTTCTAGTTCAGGACAGTGGTCTTGTTAACTTGGAGGGTAAGAGCCTATCGCTAACATGCAGATTGAAGAGCCGCCTGGGGGAGACCGTGTGGAAACCACCAGGGACAGCCTGTCTCATCAGGGATGTTGGACGGCAGGTGGGGCGAGGACAGGCGTTGTCGAAATGCGATTCTATAATGTCTAGCATTCATCAACAAGCCTTTATTGAGTGCCCGCTGCGTGCATAGGTTTGTACTGGGCACTGTGTGGTTACAAAGGCAGTAGAAAACATGGCCTCTAATCCAATTGGAGAGACAAGTCATGCATATCCGAGATGACTGGAGAGTAATTCCCAGGCAGCACACACGGGAGAGCCTGGCGGACGTGTGTGCACGCACGCATGCGCTCGCGCGCCCACGGAGCCGTAGGAGGAATGCAAAACGGGGCCAAGATCAATTAGATTCAATTGATTTCATTGGGAAACACAGCACAGCAACATCTGTAAGGGTGAATTTCAATCAGAAAACCATAAACTTTGGTGTGTGTGTGGGGGAGATGATGTGCCTGAGGGCAGACAGGAGGATGACACTTGGACTTTGCTCATCCCGAAACCACGGCTAGAGCAGATTAAGTGGTGGCTTTGGCATAGGTGATTAGAAGGCTCTAGAGGCCATGGAATGCACTCTGATGGAATGGAAGTCTTGAAAGAATAGCTTCATGGAGGGAAGGGATGCCGCTGGGATGTCTTCTTCTGTGTTCAGTCTGTGGGGAGCTTGGCGGAGGCCGAAAAAGGAGGTGAAGCTGCCCGCAAAACTGAGAGGTTGCTCCAGAGGATACAGCCACGCCCCCTCGATGGAGCGTCTAAGTGGGTGCGGGGAGATTAGAAGGGCTTTCCAGGCTGGGATTCAGACTCGTCTTATTTGGAGGCCTTTGTTTATTCCTCTGAGCCTGCACAACCCACAGGACCGTGAGTGGAACCATTTTCAAGGTGACCCTGGTGCGCCACTGGAATCCCGCCGACTTCTCCTATACTTGAGAGCTGTTCTTGTCACCTGGGGACGGTTTTGGCATTCCTCTTTCCCCTCCCCCGGGACTTCTGACAATACTTGGAAACGTGAATATGTAGCATATTGGTAGTCACAGTGGGAGGAGACTTGCTGCTGGCATCTCCTGGGTAGAGGCCACGGACACCAGCAGACTTCCTGCAGTGCCCAGGACAGCGCCTCACAGCAGAGAATTACCTAACCCTCAGTGTCAGTAGTGCTGGGCTGAGAAACCCTGACGTCAATGAAGAGAAGGCATGCTGAAGTGAGCGGTGGTCAGGAGCCAGACTGGATTTGAATCCCAGTTCTGCCGCTTGTCAGCAGCAGGTTACCTACCCCTGTGCCTCAGTTTCCTCATCTGTATGATAGGACTTATTACAGCTCCTCTCGTCGCGAGGAGTAACTGAGTGAAACATGCTGAGCACATACGGCACAGTGTTGGTGTGTTTACTATGACCACCTTGCCAGGGATCCGTTCCAAACGCAGTCCCGTGTGGCCCTGGGCTCTGTACACACACGGGCCAGTTGTTCTCTGCTTCTGTTTTTGTGCTTGCACGGAGTGATGGCCTGAAGACTGCTGTCATCCTCAACTACCAATAACAATCCTCAGGATAGACAAGTTTCTGAGAGGAGAGAGTATTACTGGAGTTCATGTCACAACATTCAACAGAGAGGAGCATATTAAATGGGAGGTGGTTGCCAGGAGAGTCAGAGCCCAGACTCGTTGGTTATTCATGCGAAGGGTGTTTATTGAGCTAAGTTAGTTACCTATTGCTGTGTATCAAATTACCTCAAACTTAGTGGCTGAAAAGAATAAATATTTATCATTTCTGTGGGTCAGGAATGCGGGACAGCGTAGCTGTATGCCTCTGCCTCAGGACCTCGCTCAGGGCTGCAGCCAGGGTGTCAACGGGGGCTGCAGACTCATCTGAAGACTCGAGTGAGGCAGGATTCACTTCCAAGCTCAGGCATTTAGTTGTTGGAGGATTTAGTTTTTCATTGGCTTTGGGCCAAAGGCTCAGTTCTGCCTCAGCTAGTAGTTGAAGTCACCCTGGTTCCTTGCTACATGGGCCTCTCCAAAATGGCAGCTTGTTCATCAAGCAAGGCAAGTGAGCAAGACCAAAGCCAGAGTCTCTTTGGAATCTGATCTCATAGATGACATCCCATCACTTCTGTTGAACTCTGTTTCTTAGAAGTGAGCCAGTAGGTCTGTTTCACTTGGGGGAGGGCATCACACAAGGGCAGGAATTCCAGGAGGCAGGGATCACCAGAGACTGAGACGCTGTCTGCCACAACCTTGTAGCACATGGAGGCCGATAAGAAAGGCATAGTGTGACTGGGGGGCTAATCATGGCCTTAACACTCACTTTCTGCATGATCTTGGGCAAGGTGCTTTTGCCTCCCTGGGACTCAGCTTCCTTCTTCTTAAAATGGCTGAATTGAGTTCAGGGATGGCTAACATGTGTGATCCATCCGTGAATCCGATTCAGCCGTTTGAAGGAGCAGGGCAGGCATCACCAATCCTGACTCCATGTTCTGGAGAGCTAAATTTAGCCTCAGAAGCCTTCTTAACACGGCTCTCGTTTCAGCAGGCCACTGCTAGTGGTGGCGAGGTCCATTTGCCATCGCCGAGTGATACGAAAAGGGTGCTCTGTGGTAATGGCACTGCAGACCACCAGCCAAGATGTTGCAGTATTTTAAGTCGGGCAGGTGGGCTGTCCTCCTGTCGGCCAGAGTGAGAAAGCTGACCTGCGTGGTGTTTGGGAACAAAGGGTGGCCCCTCTGCTGCCTGGTCCTCCCTTCTTATGCGGCAGCAGGACTCCACGGCCTTGGGGTCTGATACCCAGTGTGGGGTTGGCTTGACCTGGCCTTTTCGTTGGTGTGATGGGCTTCTGTGGCTCCTTGTGGGGGCAGATCTGGCCTCAGAGACTCTCACGCCTACGGCAGCCTGGAAAGGGAGCACAGGGCATTCTGGGAATGAGCTCGAGGTGGCCTGAGGTGCTTCTCCATTCAATTTATCTGCCTTCCAAGTGATTCATTCTGTTCCTTCCTGGAACATGCTCCTGGGCTCCAGGTGTTGGCTTAATTTCCTTCTGAGATCTTGCTACCACCCATTCATCGCTTCCGGTAGCTGCCGGGGCATTCTGTTAACAAGGAGCAGAGCACATTTTCTGGGCCATGCAACCCTTTATCCCGACCCATTAGAATTTTCAGGCCCCCCCCCCCATCTTATTCTAAAGTTTCTTTTCCTGAAGGGCCGGAATGTTCCGAGGCAGTTTAATAGACATCGATTTGCAATGATTTTTAGGCACTGTGCTTCAGGAGAGCCGAGAAGCCAATAATTAATCCTTTCAACAGCTCATCCCTTTTGTTTTAAAATGACCTAATAGCTGCATTGCTTGAGCAGGCCGGGCCTGGTCTGACCCAGTTCAGATCCGTGCCTTCTGCGCCATTCAAATCAGCCCGCTATGAATTATTCAGCCCTGCTGTGGGGGCATGTGGGGCCTCTTGTTGTAATATTTAATCAGCAACCTGGAGGCCAGCGCCATTTTTATAGACAGCTGCTGCTCACTTGTGGCAGATGAATGGGTGTTCTTAGAAGGGCTGGATCCCTGCCTTTTCAGGGAGGTTGGTTTGTCCTCTGATCCCAGAGGGACAGTGCTGATCCTCAGGCCTCTCCGTGCTCCCATCGGGGCGGTCTTCCTCTGGCACCAGCAGGCAGCGACTCTGGGCCCCTCCCAACTTAGGGACTCTTGGGTGACCGCTGCCCCCACACGCATCCTTTCTGTGGTAGTGTCCTGTCGCCTGTGAAACAAATCGCCACGATCTTGTGGCTTAAAACAACACATTCATCATCTCATAGTTCTGCAGGTCGGACGTGCAACATGGTCTCCCTGGGCTAAAACCCAGGTGTCAGCAAGGCAGCGCTCCTTCTGGGGGCCCCCAGGGGGGAGTCTGTTTCCCCGCCTGTCCTGGCCGCTGGAGGCGTCTGTGTGTATCTGCTAGCGGCCCTCCCTCCATCTTGAGGGCCAGCGTGTGGCAGGGCTCCGCCCTGTCTCTGCTCTCCTCTCTGCCTCCCCCTTCCGCGTTGAAGGATCCCTGTGGTTAGGTAGGGTCCTGGACCCAGATGACCCAGGCTACTCGCCCCCATCAAGGTCAGCAGACCAGCAACTTTAATTCCACCTGCAGCCCTAACTCCCCCTTGCCACGTAGCCCCATGCACGGACGGGTTCCCGGGACGGGGACATGGACATCTTTGAGGATCAATGTTCTGCCTCCCACCCCTCCATTGTCCTGACTCTACTGTTCCTGGCTTTCTAGAAATTTCTATTGAGGAGAAATCCTCTAAGAACACCCCTGAGTAGGCAGGCTAGTGTGATTCCAAGCGTGGGGGCTTGGGAGACAGACAGAGCTGGGGCCCATTTTGGTTTTCCCATCTGCGAGCTGGAGAACGGTGCTGGACGTGCGCTAGCGAGCGCCCGGTGGACGAGCTGCTTCAGCTCTCTGAGCCCAGTGGTTTGTCCTGTACAACGGGTTTATTTATGAAGACCGTTCGCAGGCTTATTTGCAAAGGCTGAAGGAGGGAGTGTGTGGAAAGGTGTCCGGAGGCGGGGCCATTACTGGCAGCATCACGGCTCTCAGCCTGCAGTCCGAGTGTGCGGACAGCTCTCTGCTGGGAGGTTCGTATCTTGTTAACCGGCAGCCTGGACCCTGCATGGGGACGGCTGCGAGGGGTCACTTGGGGGCGTCTGTGTGACTCAGATCAGGCCTGCCGCTCAGAGTTGCCAGTTGCTGGTTCCCTTTGTCCGGCTCTAGAGTCTGGCTTCATTCAAACCACTTCTTACTTTTAGGATATGGGGCTGCATGTCCCTCAGGGCACGGACGGACCGGCCTTTTTCTTCGTCTCTCTTGAGATAGCTGTCGATAATCTTAACGGTGGCCACCTTCGCGTTTAGTTCTCTCACACGCCTCGCAGGCCCCTCGGTGGGTGCAGCACTGACCCCGTCTCTCCTGCTTTCTCTACTGGACTCCCCCGTTCACCCCGGGAAGGTGTAGCGTCAGCAAGAGAAGCCGCAACTTTCTGAAATGCAATGTGTGCAAATAAATTATTCAGTGAGCCTCAGTCTGACTTTATTAAGGCCAGAGCAATCCTTTTCTGTCAGAAGCCACAGATGGGGGGTGCAGGATCCACGGGAGGCCCCGGGACTTGATGGCTCCGGGCGCCAAGGGGATCGCGCTGGCTGCGGGCTGAGCACCAGCAAGTGGGCTCTGGCTGGGGTTCCTGTGGGTGTCCCGGGCCTCGTGCTCAAACGCGCCCCCGTGGCCCTTTTACCCAGCTGGGGCTGCCTGGGAGGGGAGAGGAGCCAGACGGAGAGCAGTCCTGACCCACCCCCCTGCGTCTGGGGCAGAGGGTCCGGGGCAGGGATGGCTTCAGGCCAGAGCATCGGGAGGATGGAGAGGGGAGGAGGGTCGTAGGCAGACGTCGGCCCGGAGAGCCTGGCAGCACGTGTGTGTGCGTGGTGCCTCGCGTCGTAATAAAGTTAAGGCGTCCGTGGCATTTTAAATGCTTTCCAGATTAATTTATATTCTAACACGGTAATGAGGAAGCAGCTTTTGTCCAAGAGGTGAGATATGCAAAAATAACCTTTAAGTTTCTCATAATTAACCTTTAATGATATTCTCTCGCTTTAGCAATGTATTTTATGCTACAAAAATATAATAGGCAGAAGCAGCGAGTGCTTCTGGCATCCCGATGCCTGGCAGAAGTGAAGTCACGTGGATGTAGGCGTTTCTACCTCTCAGTACTTCTGGTCAGACTAACTGGGAGGGTAAAATGGTGACATAAACAGAGGGGCCCTTTGCCTTGTGGCCTGATGGGCCTTCCTTTTGCCCAGTTCGTGACACTGTTTCCGTTCGTCACTGCTCGTTCTTGCTCCTTACAGCCTCCTCGCTGTGGCCCAACCAGCCGACGTGCCCAGTGCAAGGGCCTTTCCCCTGTCCTCACTGCCCTTGACCTTCGTGGTATTTGACCCTATGGACTGATCGAGCGTCTGTCAAAGTCCTCTCTCATTAATTCTGTGGAGCACTTAAGACATGCCAAGGGCTATGAATAAGGCTCTTATAACCCTTGGATGTCAGATCTAGTGGGGGCGGAACACCCCCAGACCACGGTGACAGAGGGGCAGGACAGTGTGCCGATGGAGGTGAGGTGGGAGGGGAGAGCCCGAGACGGGGTGGTCACAGAAGGCTTCTCGGCTCGGTCCCAGTTGTCATCTGTATCAGTCAGGGCTCTCCAGAGACACAGAACGTGTAAGGTGTGTGTGCGTGTGTGTGTGTGTGTGTGTGTGTGTGTGTGTGTGTGTGTGTAAAGAGATTTATTATCAAGAATTGGCTCACGTAACTATGGAGGCTGTCAAGTTCCAAGACCTGCAGTCGGCAAGCTGGAGACTGCGTAGAGCGGGTGCCGAGTTCCAGTCTGAAAGCCAACAGGCCCGAGATCCGGGAAGAACAGATGTTTCAGTTCCAATCGGAAGACAGGAAAAAGACCAGTGTCCCAGGTCAAGGCAGTCAGGCACAAGAAGTCTGCCCTGGCTCGCTGCAGAGTCAGCCTTTTTGTTCTATTTAGGCCTTTAACGGATCGGATGAGGCCCACCCACATCAGGGAGAGCAACAGGTCTTACTCAGTCTACTGTTTCAAATGTTAATTTCATCCAAACGCATCCGCACGGACACATTCAACATAATGTCTGAACAACCACCTGGGACTGCCGTGGCACAGGCAAGTGACACGTGCAGCTAACCTCTGTGGACCCTCCTCTCAGAGCCCTCTTTCCTGTCACAACTGCTGGCCCTTCCCTCTGTATTTTGTCCCTTGTCTTCTGCTCCCATGCCTTCAGCCATCATCTCTGGCGGGTGACTTCCAGGGCTTGGCCCCTGACCCCGCTGGGTTGAGTCATTAATCAGCTAACTCATAAAAATTACTTTAAACGGAGGTATTGACTTACCAATCTTCTGACTTGGGGTCAAGGTGTTTTTGGCTTTCCCCAGTGGGGGGCTGCTGTTTATGGGTGAGTTCACTCTTCTTTGACAGGTCACCTTGTAATACTTTGCCTACGATTTCCAGTTTAGATTTCTTCGGAGTGGAGGGGAGACTGAAGACCACGTGTGAGACAGTCTGGGTACAAAATCCTTCTAGAGTTTTCTGACCACCCCACCAACATCTTACAGTTGAACCAGTCCCCTCTAAGTTGGCAGATTCTTCAAACAACTTCTATTGACTCTTTCTAAGTTGACTTACTTTTCACAGAAACAGCCATCCTTCTTTTTATTCTCGCGTTTTCTTATTCTATACACGATAAAAACTAGAGCCGGCACAAATGGGCTTGGAAATAAACGTCGTGGGCTCTTGGTCCACGTGCAGACACACCCGACGGATTGGGAAGTGCACGGCACCCTGGAGCCTCGTTCCTCCCGGCGGGAGACGTGCACGACAGAGAGGTGGTGTTGCTAAGTTATGACACCTGCCGCTTCCCGTTGGTTAGAGAACACTCCCACCACGCTGATCTCAGTGTGCAGGTGGTTTCACGGACCCTCCCAGCTCAGAGCCCCTGAAAGTTAACGGCTGGCTCTCCCGAGTGGGCATGAAGTGGCTCCAGCACACACCGCCCAACCCCCTTCGGTCCTGGGCAGGCGGTGGGCCCCAGGCGTTGGGCCAATTAAGGGAGTTTCGCTGGACCTAAAAATCAGCACATCTCCACCCACCCTAGTCATCGGCACTCAGCAACCAGCCCCTCCTCATGTTTATGACCCCGGCTGCCCCCTTCATGGTGGCCTCTCCTCCAGGCCCTTTGCACCGCTGTCTGTTTTCCATCGCCCGTACCGGGCCCGCCCTCCTCAGATGGCCCTTTGCACTTTCCTGCCTCTCTGCTCTTCCGACGAAACTCCTGTTCTGTGTCCCAGCCCCTGAGGGTCCTAGTAGGCAGTTGGCTGATTAATTTCACAGCATTTTCGGCCAAGGCGTTGGCTTAAATAAGCTTGATGTACTTCTGGGCCTGGACCGAGGGCTGACTCATGTAGGTGAGTCAGGCCCCAGGGCGCCACTCAAATCTTCCTGTGCCGGTGAGTGTCTCCACTGACGGATGCGTCCATCTCTGATTGCTTGGAACTCATTTTCGGAAACTTTCCACTCTGCTTCCAGTCACCCGGGGGTTCTAGGGCCTCCTAGTTCAGGAACGGGATAGGGTCAGAATTAGACTTCAAATTCTTGACATCCCACTTAGGACTCGGATGCTTTCGATTCTAATCAAAAGGTGGTTTTTGGAGTCAGAAATGTTTATGCCTGTGTATCCACACATTGTTTGAAATTTTTCCTTGTGGAAAAAATGCGCATTGCCGTGTGTTAGGTAAACGGCCCTTCATTCGCTTTTGCGGCGTGCGCTAAACATCAGAAGCGGGGGCTGTGGTTTGGCGGCACCAGAACCATCTGTGTGTCAGGGATGGAGGCGGGAGACCTTGACTGAAGAACTAACGTGAGGGAGAACCTGCTATTCAGGCTCGCTGAATACAGACCCATTTGTATAACAAGCTATATTTGTTAGGAGATGAGCTGACTTCAGAAGCTGATTTTTATGCTGAAGAGCAGAGAGTGGCGTGTGCGATGAACAGAGTTTATCTTTGTGTGGAATGAGAAATAATTTGCTAAGCCAGTAACTTCTGTATTTCCCAGATACCCATGCAGTTCACACATAGTCCAGGTCCCGAGTGCAGGAAATCGCCTCGCCTGACTGAGCTCTTAAAGGACCCCTGATGACAGTTCAAATTTCAGAAATTAAAGGGTTAAATGCTTTCTGTTTTCTCTGAAGTCTGGCTAATACTTGATCTGTTTTCATTAAAATGTGTCCCCCACGACCCCAAATCAGTCACAGCTTCTCCGGCACTTCCCAAACCCACCTTTAGGTCCAACTGTTGTCTGGGACCCCAAGCTTGGACCCCGACGAAGATCAGTGTGGCAGGTATTGGAGGTGCTGTTCAGGGGCAAACATGCATGGACCCACAGCATTAAACATGAGAGACAAACCGCCAGAGCCCCGACCTCTCCACGCATGCTCTCCTTTCCAAACCTACATCATCCTTGGAAAAGTGTGGCAATTAACGGAGGCACCATTATTTATGTCCTGCCATGTTTGGGTCCTGAAAAGTTAACACGGTGAACCCCTGAGCCCAAAACATAGGAGACCATGCTTGTTATTGGCAAGAAATGTTGCTGTCGTTACATCACCCTGAGATCTGTCTTCTGGACTAATCGGTGGCTACGGTAGACAATGGTTTCTGCAGCAGGAAGACGGGGGCTCTGGAGAGGCCCCTTGATGCCAGAGCTGACACTGTGAAGCTCCACCTTTGGAGAATGAGGGCATCCGATGTCATACAACAGTAATGAAAGATAAAGCTGCTATTCACTGAGTCCTGGCAGCTTTTTTACCCGGGGTTCTACGAGAGGCTTAAGCCACACAGAAAATGATGTGTGTGCCTTTTTCTCAATTATTTCAAGGACAGTACTAGCTAGTACCCTGCTGATGCACAGAGCATAATTCCTTATGTCCTGCGGATGCCTGTGGGCAGGCACCAAGGCTTGGTCCTTCAGGGAACCCTCACTGAGAATGGCTGACTTAAAGAGTGCTAACCCCTTTTTATGCTTTGTCTCATCTCATCTTTATAGTCACCCATTGAGATAGGTATGATTTTCATTACCATTTTACAGATGAAGAAACTGAGGCTTAACAACTTTGCATAACGTGCTTGTCTGAAGTCATAGACAGTAAATGGTAGAACAGGAACCAGGACCCAGATCTGTTTGACTCCGTGTTAGTTATCTGTTGCTGTGTAACACACGACCACATGCTTAGTGGCTCACTAAGGCACACGTTGGTTTCTGTGAGTCAGGAGCTCAAGCACGGCTTAGCCGAGTCCTCCACATCGGCTGTGGGGCTGCAGCCGTGTGTCCGCTGGGGCCGCAGTCTCATATGGCGGCTCAGCTGGGGCTGGTCCATTCCAAGCTCATGCCGTTGTTGTCAGGACTCGATTCCTCACAGGCTCATGGGCAGAAGCCCTCAGTTCCTTGACACTGGGCTGCTCTGACAGGGCTGCTTGCTTCATCAAAACATGCAGGTCAGGAAGGATGTAGAGTCTTTCAGCCAGACAGGGGTTATGACCTTAGGTAAGTGAACCATCCCCTTTGCTGTGTTCTCGGAGTGAGAGGCGAAGCACACTTTCTCCTCACACTCAAGGGGAGGGGGTCACACGAGGGCATGAACACCACGAGGCAGGGGTGAATGGGGACACTGGAGACTGTCCACCACAGAGTCCAGAGCCTGGCCCAGGCCCTGCCGCCCCCTTTGTGGAGTGGAGAAGACCCGACTGGTGATAGTTCGGAGATGCCCATCTGGGTCCAGAGAGTTAATTGAACTGTCTGCTCTCAGGTGATACAGTTTCCATTGTTTTCTATCAGGAACAGAATTAAAATCTCAGAGATACACTTTTGATTAATGTGTGAGATGCAATATTACACATTTCATAAAATTATCTTTCAAAGAAAGTGAATCTGCTTCCAGGAGAGATGTCAAGGGCATGGGTTGTTTTGCAGACACTCTCTTGCTTTTGGCAGCTGAGAAAAGCTAGCGATTCTGCCAGTGGTGTCAAGTTCCAGATGGCTCCTAAGGACCCAGTGTCCACAATTTGAAGGAAAAATCTTTCAAGAGAAGCTGAGTCCCTCACAGTGCCTGGAGAATTGGGTGCAGTGGAAGCAAAGGTCTGTGTGCATTTCTGTGCCACTGAGTCACTCTGCTTTGTTCCCGGAGCTGGCCCAGGCCTGAGTTTAAATGGAAAAGAGCAGGCTGAGCTACATGTGTAAAGAGACCAACTGGGGACTCAGTAGGACATTCTTGCAGATACTGTAGAGAGACATGAAAAATAAGCAATGACTGCCTGTATGCAGTCGGTGAATAAGGTGGATTAAATAAAGTTCCAGCATTGTTAGGAATCAGATGTTCCCATTAATGGAATGTTCTGGTTACTAGAGATCAACCATTCTCCCCACAGAAACAGTCAGTGTTGAATGAATTAGAAAACTCTGAGGGTCAGGAGCATCGTTCCTGGGTGAAAATATACGTAAGGACCAGGATAATTGACCATTAATTCACTTCTTTCTGATGATTCACTGGCACTGGTGGGTATGTCCAGTACCACCGGGTGGTTCCGGAATCTCCCAAAGTGCACACTGCTGGGTTACTGGATTGTTAGATCCAGTCAGTCCTGCAGGGGCCACAAGATCGAAGAACAAGACTCAATCCTTCTCTTCCTCTGCTGGCTGGGAAGGGGGTGGAGTGGGGGGCGGTTCCCAGTGGAGGCAGAGGGCTGGTGTGTTCATTCTGGAAGCCCTTCTCAGGTGGACTTCCTGTATTTGGTTGTTGGTATTCAAGCGTGGCGGACAGTCCACAGTGGAGGACAGGGTAGATGTCAACTCACTCTTTGAGGGTTGCTCTGTGTCCCTGAGTCTTGGGGAGATTTGACAGGATAAAAGGCCCCATCTAGGAGGCACTGTGTTTGTCCTTGGTTTTCTGCATGATGTCACCTTCTCCTTGAGGACAAGGTTGTCCTCTGGCTTGTCAGGCACTTACGTGGCTCCTCAGGATTGCTCCAGGGAAGGACCCGTGGGGATGCCAGCTGGCAGAGCAGGAAGCTGTAGGAGGCCATTTTGGGAAAGGCTATGAGAACGTTCTGGGCTCCAGAGTGGCCAAGGGGGTGTGGAAAGGGAGGGACTTTCTCTTTCTTCCTCTCCACCTAGCTGTCCTTATGGAAACCCCACTCCCTTCCTCACGAGGGGCGCAGAAAACTCCTTCTTGTTTCTGTCCAAGACAGATCTCAGGAGGATGTCTGCAGTGAATGGCTGGTAGAAGATTTGGAATCTTCTCTCAAAGGCTTTTGTTTGAGAATGGTTTAGAGCCTGATGCTGGAAAGGAGGCCGCCAAGACTGCCCCTTCTTCAGCCCCACCACCTTCCCCTTGGTGAAACCAGAGCTTGGCACCATTCGGAGTCCTCTCTTCACCCTCCATCACCCCTGCCCCTGCCCTCATCTAGCTGGCTTCCTTCTCCCCCTACCCCACGCCAGCCACTGTCTCCAAGATGCCAGGGCGATTCCGTAAAAGCACACGTCTGACCATTGCACTTTTCTGTCAAGACCCCTCATGGCTGCCAGCTCTTCCCAGGATGGAACTCGAGACCCCAGCAAGCCCCGCGCAGCCCAGCCCCAGCCGCCCCCCTACCCCCGGCACCGTGCGATGGTTAGAGGCTGTGTTAGTTTTGAGGGCGGTGCTGACAAAGCACCGCATCCGAGTGGCTCACACGATGGGAATTCGTCGTCTCAGTTCAGAGGCTGGAAGTCTGGCTCCCTCTGAGGCTGTAGGGGGGAATCTATCCCCTGCTTCTCTCCTAGCCACTGGTGCCCTCAGGCTTTCCTTGGCTTGCATCTATCCATCCATCCATCCATCCATCCATCCGTTTTTCCATCTGATGCTGACCGAGTCTCTCCCTGTGTTCCAGTTGCCCAGAATGGATAGTATCTGTCCCTGTGACAGGAAAGTTCAAAGCAATTGAGAGCCAGCCAGAGGGATGCTGCATTCAAGCTTGGCATAGAGTCCCACGGTGGCATATATGGCAGCCATGTGCCCGCCCCAGAGGCCTTCCTAGAGTCAGTGACATCTAAGCTGAGATCCCAAGGAGGAGCAGGGAGCTGTGCAGGCCAGTGGGAAGGGGAGGAGGGTGAGGGCCATGTCAGGTGGGAAGTTGCATTGAAAGGTATAGAGGCTCGAGAGTCAGCCTGAGGTGACTGGGGGCACAGGGTTCAGTAGGACTAGAACATAGGGTTAGAGGAGGTGGAGGTTGAGGGGACAGGCCCCGGAAGGCCTCATATGTCACCCAAGCTAAGGAATTTCCACTCTGGCCCAAAGCCAGATCGTGTGGCAGAAGTTCCGGGCAACCTTCCTCTCCACCCTCCCTCCCAAAGCCCGGCCAGTCCACAGACACTGGACAGATGCCTTCCTGTCTTGAGGCCAACTCAGCCTGAGGGCCCGACACCGGTTTCCCCACCGCTCCTCCAGACCCCTCCCCAGGCCGCTCTGCCACTGGCCTCTGTTCAGGCAGCTAATGACACGGAATGGTGTTTAATTCTGAACTCTGCAAACTTAAAAGATTAAATAATGGATTTTGTGATCCGCTGAGCTCTTTCCCGGATAGAATGATAAGCTGTCAATTGGAAAAATTTAAATATCGATGGGGTTTAACTTTGTATTGATTGGGCAGTGACATATTTTGAATAATGATTCACATTAAAAATACAAGAGTTCATATCGATCATGCAGTATCTGGCTATATTAAAATAATTGAGTAATCCTTAGAACTTGGTAAGCTTTAAGAAATTTGTTTCTTCTAATAGCTGAAAGCCCAACCAGTGCCTAGCTTTGCAACAACTATTTGAAATCCCCACCTCTCTAGTCTGTTGCCCTGTAGGGTTGCTATTTTCCAAGGCTCTGGGCAGTCTGTGCTCTTGGAGGGCCCCGGATGGAGGAATGTAGGGGCCAGTGGATGTTGGAACCCCAGGGGAGTTTTCAGACTGTTCAGCGTTTCCTAGGTGTCTGCATCTCTGGGGGTGAAGGAAAGGCCAGAGGAGCTTGGGGTTGTTTTGTTTTTCTTTTTTTGTTGAGCACGAGTCTGTTCCCTTGGGATCTGAGACGGGTCTTCGGGTCTTCGTCTGCTGGCCTGAGGGGCTCTGCTCAGATTCCTTGAAATCACCTTTGCCCTTCCTGTTGGGACTTTGGCCACGGTGTCTTAAAGTTCCCAGCCTGTCTTTTGTCTTTGCTTGTGGCTCCTGATCCCCGCACCGCCCCCCGCCAGCCCCCCGGGGACTCTCCCAGAAGCTCCAGAATCAGGCATGTAACAGACGGGTCCTACCATGTGCTGGTATCGATTCTGTGCCAGTCACTTTGCCAGACTCTTTATGTTCATTCATCCTTCCTTCATTCATTCAACGCACATTTACTAAGCTTGAACTCTGTGCCAAGCATGCCCCACGCCTGCCCTTATGGAACTTACAGCCCAGAAGGGGAGACAGACATTGAACAAATTATTCACACAAAAAGCATGACTCAGTTAATTTGAGAGGCTGAAAAGGAAAGAGACACGGAGACTTAGCCTAGTGTGGGGCGGCGCGCAGAGAAGAGTGAGCCTGGTGAGCCCGCCGGGTACCCTCAGGCAGGCGCACTCGCAGCGTTGGTTCTTGGCTGGCGTCTGGGAAGTGGACTGGGAAACAGTTCTCTATTCTGGTATAAACGTTACCTTAAACGGTAAGAGTGGCCCACTGTGCCTGAACCGTTTGTCCAAACAGCTGTGGTTCCTGCTGAACACCTGGTTTCCTTCTCGGAGTCTGGAATTTCGATACGTGTTAGGCAGAGGACCAGCCTCTGATACAGCCTGGGACTGAGCCTCTGACGGGCTTCCCCAGAGGATGACACCGTGATGAGTTACAGCCTGCTGCTGGAGGAACTAAGTGTGTCCGAAGTGTGGAATGAAGTGTGGGGCTTCACTGGGAGAGCAGCCTTGGAAGCTCGGCCCTAGTTTTCCCCAGACTTCGCCCCCATGCCCCTTTCCCTTTGCTGATTTTTCTTCGCATCTTTTTGTTGAAATGAAGCTTAGCTTCGGATATATTGGATCCTGTGAGTCCACGAACTTGGAGTGGTCTTAGAATCCTCCAACACAGGGAGTCAGGGAAGGCCTCCTGATGAGGTGACATCTAACTAAGATCTTGAGGAACAGTAGGAGTGAGACAGTGTGTTGGAAAGCACTATAGGCAAACCCAAGAGCTTGTGCAAAGGCCCTGAGGTAGGGACAGAAACGGGTTAATGTAGATAGAGGTGTTCCCTGGAGGATGCAATGTGAAATGGGCCCAGAGAGGGAGGTATAAAATCTAGATGACGGTGGACCTTTTAGCCACATTACGGAATTTCGACTTTACTTTATTTCTGATTCTACAGCAGCCCTACAAAATAGAAAAGATGAGCGCCATTTTTTAGAGTTTATTTATTTATGTTGAGAGAGAGAGAATAGGGGAGGGGCAGGGAAAGAGAATCCCAAGCAGGCTCCCTGCTATCAGCATGGAGCCCGATTTGGAGCTCAATCCCACAACCATGAGATCATGACCTGGGCTGAAATCAAGAGTCGGGGGCTTAACTGACTAAGCCACCCAGGCTCAGTCCCACTTCTTTTTAAAGATGAAGAAGATAAGCTCACTTGCCTGGCCTCCCACAGACAGTATATGACAGAGCTTGCTATGAGTTTAGGTCTGTCTGGCTTCTAGAAAGCCTAGGTTGTCTCTGTAGATCCATGGTAGATGAGGGCAGGGTTTGGGTCTTCCTGAGGAAAGTTCTGAGAATCGTTGAGGCAGGTTGCTGTTTTCTCTCCTTTCCCTCTGGAGCTGCTGTGTCTCCAGGGCTGTCTTCTTCAGAAGAGTACCGTGCAGTCACCGCAGGGGCGAGGAAGAGCTTTGCGACCAAGAAAGAGTCCTGTCCCCGATGTGATTGGGTTTCTGTGCTGGAATCCCAACTGGGTGAGGCTTCTGCTTCATGCAATGTTCTTAATACCTTTGGGCCTCAGTTTCTGTATCTGCAAAATGGGGATAATAATGGTGTCTAATCAATAGGCTTGTTCATTTTCAGTTTCATTGAAGCATAATAGATGAACAATAAACTGTGCATGTTTCAAGTGTGCAATTGGATAAGTCTTGACATTGAATATACCATGCGAACATTACCCCAGCCAAGAGGAGGAACACAGTCACCACTCAGAAGGTTTCCTGTGCCCTTTTATAATCAGTCTGTCCTGTCCCTTTCCTATCTCCAGACATTTATATTTCTCACTATAAGATTAGCTGGCATTTTCTAGAATTTTATATAAATTGTACTCTTTTAGATCTGGCTTCTTATACTCAACAAAATAATTATCTTGGGATTCATCCATGTCGTTGAATGCATTAACGTGCATGGTCATCGTCCCAAGGCTGCACACCTGAAACCCGTGTACTGCTGTGTTAACCAGGCTGGAATTCAAATGAAAACTTAATAAAAGATTATTGAGTAATGTCCCATTTTACAGACACACCACAGTAGTATTTCCTCTCTGTTCACCTGTCGCTGAACAGATTAACTTTTGGCTACTACAAATACAATTCTATGAACATTCATGTACGGGCGTTTGCCTCTTTTGGGCAAACACCTAGAAGCGGGGTGGTTGGATGGCACAGTAGGTGTGCGCTTAATGTTATAAGAAACCACCCAACTGTTGTCCGAAGTGGTCGTGTCATTTCACCTTCCCACCAGCGGTGTGTGAGTTCCCCTCGGTCCACATCCTTGGCAACCCTTGTGTGGTCAGCTCATTAATTTGCTTAAAACCTTGTTTAGCTGATCTACCGTCTGCGTAACTGCATCCCTAATACCTGATGACGTCATCTTTCATGCGCTTAGTTGTCACCCAGACATTTTCTGTGTATTTGCAGATGTTTTGCCCATTTAAAATTAGGTCGTGTTCCTATTATTGCGTTGCTGGAGTTCTTTATATATTATAGCTAACAACTTATTTGTTGGACATACGTTTTACAAATATTTTTTTCTTAGCCTGCGATTTGCCTTTTTATTTTCATAACAGAATCATTTGAAGATACAAAGTTTTAAATTTAGATGAAGTCAAGTTTGTTGACTGATTCTTTTATAGGTCTTGCTCTTGGGTCATATTTAAGAAATCTTTGTCAAATCCAAGATCATTAGGATTTTCCTGTTTTCTTCTAGGAGTTTTAGAGTTTATATCTTGTCTTATGTTTATTGAGGTCGATCATCTTTTCCAGGTACTTTTGTCTGTGATGTGAGATGAGAGTAAAGGTTCTTTTCTTTTCTTTTCCCCCCACTGTGGCCGCCTGATTGTTTCAACATTGCTTGTTGAGATGATCATCCTTTCCTCTTTGAACTACCTTGGCCCCTTTGCTGAAAATCAATGGACCGTGTAGGTTTTCCTAAACTTTCTATTCTCCATTTTTTTATATGTCTGTCCTTGTGCCAATACCATACTTTATTCATACGGCTTTACATATGTCTTCAAATCAGGTGGTGTAAGTATTGCAATTTTGTTTATTTTCTAAATTATTCTGACTTTTCTGGGTAATTTTCATTTCCATATACATTTAGAAAAAGTTTATCAAATTCTACAGAAAGTCTGCTGGGATTTTGATTCAAATTGCATCGAATGCGTAGATAAATTCAGAGAGAATCAGCATCTTAATCATACCACGTTTTCCTTTCCATGAACAATGACCTATCTCTCTATTTATCTTTTCTTTGATTTCTTTTAGCAGGGTTTCATAGTTTTCACTGTTCAGGTTTTGCATGTATTTTGGTCCTATGTATCCCTGTATTAACATTTTTTGATGCTATTGTAAATAGAATTTAGAAAGAATATAACTTTCTGTTGTCGATGCTAGTGTATAGACATGCACCTGAGTTTTGCACACTGCCCTCATATCCTGAAAACTTACTAGCCTCATCTTTAGGTCCGTTCTATTATTTAATTGATTCCGTAGTATCTTCTCCCTAAACAGTCATTGTCTTCAGTGAGTAAAACAAGTTTTATTTTTTCTTAATCCAATCTGTATGCCCTCAATTCTTTCTCTTGCCTTATTGCATTGGCTAGAAAATAAATTTTGAAGCAGAAATCGCTGTCGTTCTGTTTTTAAAAAAAAATGTATTTAATGTTTATTTTTGAGAGAGGGAGGGGGGGAGGTGCAGAGAGAGGGAGACACAGAATCAGAAGCAGGCTCCAGGCTCTGAGCTGTCAGCACAGAGCCCGACGCGGGGCTCGAACTCACGAACCGTGAGATCATGACCTGAGCTGAAGTTGGATGTTTAACCGACTGAGCCACCTGGACGCCCCTTCCCTGTGTCTTAATATTGGCTGGGAAAGCATGCAGTCTTTTACTATCACGTGACGAACTCCAGGTTGAGGCAGCTCTCTTCTATTTTAGTTTGCCGAGCATGTTTTGGGGGAATACATCGATTGATAACTGTGTTTCCCCGGCTTCTCACTTTCACCCCAGCCCACTGCCGCCCCGTCTTCCTTGCAAACTCTCCTTCAGTGCTTCCAGGGGCCTACCGACCCGTGTCCTTCCTTCTCGGCGATCTTTCCAGATCCCCCGAGTTGCTCTCTCTCCTTCCTCGGAGGTTCTGACGCAGGTGGCTCACTGTCTCTTTCCAGCCCCACAGGCGTCATAATTCTTGGCGATTTTCATATCCGTGCAGATCCTTTCAAAACCCAGGAGTTTCAGCTACGGTAAGTGATGCCTCTGCCCTTACGAACAAACCCCAGCACCTCAGCGCCTAATCCGACAGAAGACACTTTCCCGCTCAGGCCTCATCCCGCAGCCTCCCTGACACCCTCCTGGCAGCCTGTGCCTCGTGGAGGCTGGCGGGGCGGCTGGGGAGGAACGCCCGCCAGCAGTCCCTCCCTGCGGCCTCAGCGCTGCCCGGAGACTCCGAACGCGACTCCGTTCGTACCTGTTCCAACGTCAGCTTCCTCTCCTCTCTCAGACAGCACCTCTGCTTCGGTCTTTCTTCTTCCTTCACTGGAGAACGGAGTAGATCGGATGTGGGCACATGCCTGCCAGCTGGTCCACTTGCGTCCGTGTCCAGCCTCCCCCCTGTTCCCGCGGACAGTCGTCCGAGCCCCTCCGCGGGCGCCCGACTCCGTTCCCTCCCGGCTCAGGGCCGCCGTGCCTGCTCCTGTTCCCTCTCTCTCGTTCGACCTGAGTGTTTTCCTCTGTCGGACCATTCCCATCACATAAAACCGTCAATTCTCTTACTTTTTTCCTTTTTTTTTTAAGTTTATTTATTTATTTAGAGGGGGAGGGGCAGAGAGAGAGAGAGAGAGAGAGAGAGAGAGGAATCCCAAGCAGGCTCTGTGCTGTCGGCACAGAGCCCAACGCAGGGCCCGAGCCCACGAACCATGAGATCGTGACTTGAGCTGAAATGAAGAATCCAGTGCTTAACCGACTGAGCCCGCCGGGTGCCCCGTATGGGATCTTTCCTTTATTAAAATAAGTGCCCCCTGGCAGACACTGTCTCTGGGCTCCCCCTGCAGCAGACGGCTTGCACTGCCGTCTCGTTCATTCCTTCCAGCTCCTCCCCTCCGCTTTCTTGGACACTCAGCCAGACTTTTGTCTACTTGGCTCCACCCGAAAACCCCTCGTTAAGGAGCCCACATCCAGGGACACCTGGGGGCTCAGTCGGTTGAGCGTCTGACTTCAGCTCAGGTCATGATTTCATGGTTCTTGAGTTCGAGCCCCGTGTCGGGCTCTGTGCTGACGGCTCAGAGCCTGGAGCCTGCTTCAGATGCTGTGTCTCCCTCTCTCTCTGCCCATCCTTGCTTGTGCTCTGTCTCTCTCTCACAGTAATAAATAAACGTTAAAAAAATAAAAAAAAAAAAGGACCCCGCACCCAGCGGCCGAGTCTCCGTCCTCCCCTTGCTGGCCTCTCGGTGGCACTGAAGTACCTCTTCCTCCAGAGACCGCTCGCTCCCGGTGCTCTGCGGCTGCTTTCCTATCTCCCTCCAGCGTCTCCATGTCTTCCCAACCTGTGAATGCCGGGGGGGCCCCAGCGCTGTTACCATATTCCCCGTTCCCTGCCCAAACGCTCCCCGGCGACCCCCTCCGGGCCCTTAGCTTTACACGCCATCCTCCTGCTGGTGACCCCAAATGTATCATTCCAGCCCTGACTCCATCCGTCGCCTCCAAACGTGTTCACACCCGGAGACTTCCCGTCTCAGGAAATGCCAGCTCCGGTGGGCGAGAGTCGTCCCGCCACTTTCTCTCTCTTTCCCCTCATCGAATCCACGGGCAGCCCTGCCGGCTCTGGATCCAGGACCCACGCACGGGCATCCTCAGAGGCCTCGCCCCTTTCCCCGTCGTCCACACCACCCTCATCTTTGTCCGGCACTACCACCGGAGCCCTCTTTCAGGATTTCCTGTGAACACATTCATCCGTCGTTGCTCAGAAGCCCCGGCAGCTCCGATACTACTCAAGGATCACAAGGTCCCGGCTCTTGCTACCTTTGTGAGCTCCTCTCCTGCCCGCCCGCTCCGCTGCAGCCTCCCTGCATAAATACCCCTGGCGTGCTCCTGCCCCAGGGCCGCCGCGTGCTGCTTTCCCGGCTTGGGGTGCTTTCTCCCCAGATGTCTTGGTAGCCCCCTCCCTCACTTCCTCCATGTGTCTCTCGAGGGTCACCTCCTCGGGGGGGTTTTCCCTGACCACCGTCCCTAATACAGCAGCCTCATCCCTTCTCTCACCTCCCTTCCTCTCCTCCCGCCGGGCTCTGGATTTGTGGCACTGCCTGCAGTCCCTCAGAGAGTCCGAGGGGCAGGCATTCTGGCTCCCTGTTCACCGCTCTGCCTCCTGGTGCCCCGAGAAGGGCCCACTCTGCCGTAGGGGCCCAGTAAGTCGTTTCTAGAATGAATACATTTCCACCCGTGCCCTCGATTAATAAACAAAAATTCCATGTCCTCCTTTAATATTAATTTAAATTTCGGAAATTAAATGCAATGACTGAAAGGGAATAAAATCACTCAAAATTTGAATCTGCATTTTTATCATTAATAACGATGATAAAAAATGTATGCTACTTTTAAAGATTCAGACTGGACAGAAACGCATAATAAAAAGTGAAAGATGGTCCCTTCCACGTGTTCTCCCGTTACGGTTTCTTCGCGTAACGCTTTGCCCAGTTCTACACCTCCGTCGACAGTTTCGTGTGCGTCATTTCTCTGTGTAGGTCACACACACACACACGAACTTTTTTTTAATGGTATCTTGTTCTTACTATATAGCTTCTTTTTTTTCCCACCTAAAAATAGACCAAAGATATTTTTCTGTGCTAATTCCTCTAGATCTTCTGTGAGTGTCTGACACTCAGGGATCTGTTTTTCCCCCTCCCTCCCTCAAGGGATCAGTGTTTCTTCTTACGCATTGCCACATAGTATTCCATTGTATATATAAACCACATCTTCTTTATGAAATCCTGCCATTTACAGCAGTGTGGACGGAACTGGAGGGTATTGTGCCAAATGAAATAAGTCAGTGAGAGCAAGACCGATTTCATATGTCTTCACTCAGATGTGGAACTTGAGAAACTTAACAGAAGACCATGGGGGAAGGGAAGGGGAAAAAGTAGTTACAAACGGAGAGGGAGGGAGGCAAACCATAAGAGACTCGGAAACACAGAGAGCAAACTGAGGGTGGATGAGGGTGGAGGAGAGAGAAAACGGGTGATGGGCATTGAGGAGGGCACTTGTTGGGCTGAGCACTGGGGGTCGTATGTAAGCGATGAATCACGGGACTCTATCCCAACGGTAAGAGCACACTGTATACACTGTATGTTAGCCAACTGGACAATAAATTATATTAAAAAAAAGATCACTGTTTAAAAGCCCCTCCCTGGAAAGCCCGGATTCTTTGACTCGAGTGTGACATCTCCACTTCAGGACCTTCCTGGCACTTGTCCCCGTTGGTCTCCTGCTACCATACCCTTACTGCCTGTGGCATGGCTCCCTGCTTCTCTCATTCACTAGATTACAAGTTCCCTGGGGACCAGGCAGTGGGTGTCTTCTGTAGTTTTGTATCTTCCATAGTCGTGGGCTCAGTAGATGCTTGTTGGATGGATGAATTGGGTGGGTAAGTGGAAAATGAAAAAGGTAGCTTCTCTTCCATTTTTTTTTTTTCCTGACTAAAAGACACCTCAAAATGCCTCACAACACAAATCTTCCAGGCTCGCTGACTGGGGCTGAGCTTCCCTACTTTAGCCCATCAGGTGAAACTGCTGGCTTGCTCCGCCCTGGTGTGTGTAGCGTTGGCATTTTTAGAAACAAATAAACAGCAGTAATGACAACAACAGTAAAAATTTCTGTGACCGCTTAATTGCGGGCTGACTCTGGATGAGTACCGCACTGAAATGCTTTATATGCATTGTCATCTTCAGTTTTCCACAGTCTCTGCGATTAGATACCGTTATCATGTCCATTTTGTAGGCTAGGCTCAGAAAGGTGAAGGCGCCAGCTCAGGAATGCCCAGCCACCTAGCGACAGAGGCAGGATTCGAACCAGGGCTGTCTGAGCCGCAGCCCAACCTTGCACCTCTCTGGTGGAGAGCCGGATTTGCGTGGACTCCTTTCTTCCTGTTGGAACTCGTGGCCTGTGGTTACTAGATTACTAGATTACTATGGCGCCTTTTTCTCCCCCTGAGAAAGCAATTCTTTGCTGTGTGCATGAAACTAGTAGTGAAAAGGCTCTCCAGGAAAGCTAACTCTACCCCCGCCTCAAAGAAACCAATTCCTAACGTGGGTCTAACAGGGTCAGGCTCAGCTCCCTGACTCCTTGGTTTCCATGGCCGCCTTTCCGCCTTCGCAATGAGAAGATGAAGTGTGGAGTCAGACGCAGGGGAATAAACACTTAGGTCCCAAGTGGTTTGTTGTCTAAGCAGTAAACACTTTGGACAGCACCCTCAACTGTCTGTCAAACTCTGGGTGCTACCAAACTGAGTTTAAAAGAAAAAAAAAAAGCTATCTGCAGAGATTTTGTTAAAGTTCCACTTGGTTAGCATGCTTGCAATTCACACTGTAACAAAGCTTTAATATAATTAAATTTTAAATTCCATGTAGAATCTAGTGGGTAGGCAGATGTACCGGTATGTTAAACTTTATGTCGCTTGAAAATGGTTTTCAAGTACATCAGAGGGAGACCATCCGGCTGTAAAATTATCTGCTTTATGATGCCACATCACAGCTCTGATCTTTTTCTTTTAATTAAAAATGTACCTTAAAGTTGAACCATCCCCACTCTCTGCTACCTTTTTGCCTCTTTCTTAAAATATACCGACAGACGATGAGGTAGCATGACTGTACCGTGAGCCTTTGGGGATGCTTATGCAGGAAATCACTTTTCGATTAAATATTAAGTTTTGTGGCTCTGGAGCTGGGCTCGGGCCCTCTCCGGGCCAAAGGGTAGCCTTCAGGCACCTGCTGTTGTCCGGCTGCGAGGCCTGTGGCCGACCTCTTGTAGCAGGTCTGGGAAGGAAGAGAGTCAAAGGACTTCCCGGAGGCGGGGAGATGCCGCTTGCCCAGCCTTGAGCTCCCCAGTGTGCGCACAGCCTTAGAAGGTGTCCACGCTCAGAGTGGCCTGTCAGGGTCCCTTGTAGGAGCCTTTGCTCATGGTCCCCTCACCCCCCAAAAAAGCCTTTCTTGTGACTTTCTGATGTCCGATTTTTTTTTTTTCTGTGAAAAGTTATCCCTTTAATTTCAGAGATGTTAATTACATAGATGTTTCATTCTCTGCTAAAAAGCAGACCGCCTACAGACAGGTGGTTGGTCGTCAGCCCCTGACCCCTTGATATGGTTAAAGCTCCCAGATCCTTCACAGAAGATCATGAAGACAGTAGACTTCGGTACCTAGGTAATGGCCTTTGTAGGGAGAGAAGGACACGGAAGGGCAGACTGGGGGCTGGAATCCTCCCCACGCCTGGTTCTGGTGGTAGCTAATTAAGAGCTGTAAATACACTCAGTGTTACTTTTTAAATGAGATCAGTCTTATAACACACCTATGATAGAGCCTTGTACACAGCAAGCCCTGAATAAATATTGGCTATTATTGAGATTATGAATATTTTATTCTTCTAATTATAATCAGATCCTGGTAGGCCCTTTTTAGGATCCTTCTGGAACCTACCAACAGGCAGAAGGAAGGGCAACGAGCAATGCCTTGCATGGCCCGGGAGAGCTGTCAGCCGTCAGGACAGGGCTGGTAACAGAGGGGTCATCTGGTCTCAAGTCCCAGGTTATCAGGAGGGAGAACGGAGGCTCCTAGCCGAGAAGGTGCTCGTGTAGACGCATAGTGAGCCGAGGTGGAGATGGTTTCCTGGACCTCTCCACCCCTTCCCTCTGATAGCTTGGCTGGTTTCCTTCATCCCGGCTCACTCTGCGTTGGGGAGGGCCGGGCTGAGTCTCAGGAGTTGGCCGTTCCTTGTAGCCCTCTGTTTTGCTGGGGTGGCTGCCCGGGCGTTCCTGCTGTCGTAGCCCCGCCTGACCGTCCTTCCAGGCTGTAGGCAGAATGGCTGACCACAGCGTCTCCTTGGGTGTTAAAGAACCTTCTGGTTTGCAGTGGCCCCCATGCTTTCTCACTCCCCTACTGGGTGTCTGTGCCGTCCACACCCTGTTGTGCTTCCTTCCCTTGCGCTGGGCTGTGGCTGTGGCGACGTCTCGGAGAGCAGCAGTCTGGGCCCCACAGCCCTCTAGGCACCGGGGGTTTGTGGGAGGTTTGCTAAGCGGGGGTCGGACTCGGGAGAAAGGGATTCTCCTCAGAGCTTGGTGTGGAGTGACTTGCTCTGGGGGTGCAGGGGACGCCAGCTTTCCCCTTCCTCCTGGGACTTTCGGTTGACTGGCCTGGGAAACAGCCCACACGCATATGAATCTGGGGTAGGTGGTGGGGGCATCACCGCAGCTCGGGCCGGACCATGTCACAGATGCTTCCGGACGCAGGCAGGCTTCCTAGAAGACGTGGAGCCCGAGGTTGAGTGTAGAAGGAGGCTGGCGAGGCCCAGACAGGGGGCCTCGCCGACTCAGGGCTGCGGGCCGGCCTCCCCCAGGGTGCTTGCTATGTTTGGGGCTGGGGCGGCCACTGCCGGAGGAGAGAGTCGGCACAAGGCCAGCTGGCAGGCTCGTGTCTCCCTTTGACTGACACGGGACAGTCAGGGTGGGACGTGGTGACCAGGTTGCCTCCTGGCTCTGCTCACGCTTGCTGCCATCTTGGTTGAGGTGCTGTGTGGCCGCCCTTGTCGGGAGGTGGGTGACTTCAGGGTGCAGGGACAGGAAGAGGGCCTGGCCCAGCATGGCCTGCAGCTCTGTAGTCACGGGCAGGTGACACCCCTCCCTGGGCCTCAGGTTCCTTCCCTGGAAAATGAAGGGCTCAGCCATCTGTTTTCAAGGTCCTGTCAGGGCACACTTTGCGGATTCTGATTTTGGTGTTTTCATTTCTGCGCTGTACTTGGCTTCCCTGGTCTACGAGTCGCATGGGAGGAGTGGGTCTAGATCCCCCTCTCTCAAGGCGGCCTGAAAAGAAGATGCTGATCTAACTGCGTGCCGGCCTCTGCAGGGGTCGCGGGTAGGAGCGCCAGGCCGGAGCTCCTGGAAACCTCAGAGCTGCCATGCAGAGAAGGGCCTGGGCATGGGCTCTGAGGGGCCACAGCCCCTGGGGGTGGGAGGTGTCAGTAGCAAGGTGGCATGGGACACGACCCAGACGCGTTCAGGGAGGCATGCTGTTGAGAGCCACGCCCTCGGACTGCTGGGCAAAAGACGTGGGTCTCCACTCTAATCGTTATTACGTATTTTGAATATCGATCTCGTCCTCGAGTGTCAGTCTCCATGAGAAGCAAAAACCTTCCTTGAGACGCCGCCAAACGTCCCACAGTTAGCATTGTTCAGAGCCGCTTCAATGTGCGAAACCAGAATCAATTACGCTCCGCTCACCTCATCCGACTCCTGAGGGTCGACACTTGGCTTCCTCCAACTGTTTCTCGGGATGGAACTGGCTTTTCTGGCCATTTCATTCAGCGTGGATTTCCTACTGGCTCCTCAGGGGGGACCCTTTCCTGCGGCCACCTGTCGGCTCTGTTCCATGGCAACAGCCCACATTGCCAGGCAACGGTGAGACTCTTTTCCCGAAGGAAGCAAGATGCCCCTGGGTGTCAGCTCGCCCCGTGTTCCCACCCTCTCCCCAGAAGTCCTGGCAGAGCAACGACTGCACAGGCCTGAGGAGGGGTGACCCCAGCTGCAGGGCAGACACCGCCTTTTCCGACGATAGGACAAAAAGGTGTTTTTGGTCAGCCCGAAATACTGACGTTTAAGGATTTGGATAAAGCAGCTCAGATGCTGATGTACGTTACTTCCTCTAGTGTGGCTGGATGAACGTGTAGAAGATTGTGCGTATGTGGACTAAGTTTCTTGTGGAAATGCGGCTTCTCCGTTCTTGCATTTTGCAAAATGGCTTCTGTTCACACTCTCCAGGTGTGTGTTGCCCAATCTCCCCGAACGTGAGCTTTCTGGTCTACACAGCAGATAGGACACGCTTCTGTTGTTTGAGGCACACTGCTTTTCGAATCTAGGCACGATGCTACGCCGGACGTGTTACCCCGCGTGTCTGTGTCAGCTCGAGGGCCATCCCTGGGTACCGCGGACTGGGCAGTGCCGACCACAGGCACTCATTCCCTCACAGATCTGGAGGCTGAGGTGCGGGATCAGGATGCTGGCTGGGTCGGTGCTGACGGGCCTCTCTTCCTGGCTTGCAGAGGGCCGCCTTCTTGCTACGTCCTTGGGAGACAGATCTTCTTAACGGCCACGGCCCTATTGGATTAGGAGCCTGCCTGGATGGCCTTCCTCAGCCTTCCTTACCTCCCAAAAGCCCTACTTCCAAATACAGTCACACTGGGGGCTCGGAGACTTCGGCATATGAATCAGGGGGGGACGCAGTATAGTCCACCGCACCAGGCCGTGAGGCCCAATGGCTGTAACATAAGGCAGGACTCTTAAATTTGCCTTGTAGGTGCGCACCGCGGTCTCCATATTGTAAGGACTCACTTTTGTTGCAGGAGCTGTTTGCAAGACTCGTTCGTACAGACGTTAGAGCTTGTGACTGTGAAGTCGCGTCACTCAGAGTAATTCCTAAGACCGCGACACATTTATTGGCTGCCTTTCCCAGTTGCATCCGATGACCCTTGTAAGCATCCCGAGCTAGTGTCGACTGAGGCCTCAGCTAATGCGTCTCCTCCAAATAGTACTTTGTTACTCAGAGCAGGGCAGCCTCGACTGTTCCCTGTCATTGGAAGAGCTGGAAGTTGTCAGCTAGAAGTTGGTCACTTGTACCTCACGGCAAACCACGAGGTGACGCCTTGCTTATTTGTCCTGTTTCATGAACGTAGAGCAAGATGTGGGACGGCTGGGCCACTGGTCAGAGCTGCACGGCTAGACTCGAACCTGGATGGATTCTCTTTCTCCCCGAGTTGTGTGCTTTGTGGGCTCTCGGGGGCGAGTGATGAGAGGAAGGGGGGGGGGCGTCAACGACCCGGCTAGGACCTTCCAGGGGATGAGTTTCAAAGAGAGCCCTTTGTCAGGGCCCTTCTTGCCGAATCTCCTAAGAATCCATATTAGCCCCCAGAGGCAAGGATGCCTCCTCCACGTGGTACCAGCTCTGGGTCCTTCTGCCTTTCCCCTCCTGCGCCCGGGGCCGGGAGCGCTCCTTTCTGCTGCTCCCCCGGGGCTGATGTGGGGCTCCAGGTCCTTCTCCATCTGGCCTTAAATAAGATTTTTAGTGGGCTGCCAGCTTTTTCCTCCGTCGTATTTATGGAAGCCACTAAAAACTTCAAAAAAAGGTTTAATTCAATGTGAGGTTCTATCTTTGAAGAAATTTGTTTAATAGCGCAGGGAAAAGTGGGCTTTCAGTACGAGGGGCAGGTCTTCCCTGTCACTCAGAGAGGCAGTGGGGCTGGAAAAGGGAGAGCTGGTGAAGTGGGGGGCAAGGGGGGGCTGGGAAGGAGGGCGATGGACACAGGGGTGGGGCCGAGCCTAAGCAGAGGGCTCCCAGGGAAGGCAGGGTGACAGGAAAGTGTCTGCTCAGTGTCTGGTGACCCTGGGGAGGTGGCCGGAGCCAGAGCCTGGGCCTCCAGGAAGGGACGGTATTGATCCACGCGTCCACGAACCCCCAAGGGGTTGGGGATCTCAGTCACCTGTGCACCTGCAAGCCCCACACCTGCACGCGGCCAGCCATCTGACGGCGGCTTCCTGCCTAGGTGTGTGACTGTCTGAGTAAGTAGAAGGAGAGACGCCTGTTCACAGGAGGGCGGTGTGGTGCTTTGGGGTGGAGAGGAAAGAGCTCTGAATGAGCACAGTCCTGGGTTCAAATCCCCCTCTGCTGTTCGGGAGCCGTAAGGCCTTGCGCCAGCTGCCTAATCATCCCGACTGCCAGCCTCTGTCACGCGGCGGAGACAGCGCCTCCTCCCAGACTGCTGCGTGCAGGGGGTGTCGCTTCCGTCTCCCGAGCACTTAATGCGTGCACGGCTCTCCGCCGCGTGCCTGAGTTGGCTCATCTTCTTTAAATGAGATGTTTGTAAAGATCCCGGCTGCTCAGTGAGGGCAGCTCCTTCTCTGCCCCCAGCAGAGCTGGCCAGCGGGTTGTTCCAGAAGCAGCCCACAGGCCCGCCTCCCTCACGGCCGCGTGGGCCGCCCGGGGCCTGGGAGTATTAGGTGTTCACTTTCACGGCCTGCAGCAGGGGAAGGCATTGTGCAAAAGGCGTGGACAGATAAGGACGCGTGGGAAGGTTATCTTTCAATTAAGAAAGGCGGTAATTCTTCCTGCCAGGAGTCTCGTCCGTCCGGGAATATCCGTTTCCCTGGTTTGGCCAGGAGCCACGCGAAGGCTGCCTGGCAGGTGGCGGGCCTCCGTGGTCTTCCTTTCCCTCCACGCTGGGCACCCCCAGCACCCCGAAGGCTCCTCCCGGAGCGAGCTCCGAGCAGGGCCCCGGGCACCTGTCCCTGGGTTCAGAGACCTGGCCTGCGTCGTGGAGCTGGGTGCCCCCCGGGCTGCTGGAAGGAGGGGCGGCTGAGGTGTCAGGTGGTGGGGGAAGGGTGGGCATCCCCCTCCCACCCCAGCAGGGACCCAGGGGGCTTCTTTTGCTCCAGATGTCAGGACTACTTCTTTCCCTTTTTCAAAATTAAAACTTTACTTCTTTAGAGCAGTTTTAGGTTCACGTTAAAAGTGAGGGGAAGGTACAGGGAGTTTCCATATTCCGCCCCCCACCGTGCAGTCTCCCTGGTTACCAGCATCCCCACTAGAATGGGACTTTCCTTACAGCTGATGAACTTGCATTGACACGGGGGCCACACTTGGTGTTGGACCTCCTGTGGCTTTGGGCGAATGTACATTGGCTGCGACCCATCCCCGGAGTATCATGCAGAGTATTTGTGTCGCCCTGAAGTTCCTCTGTGCTTGGCCTGTTCGCCCCCCTCCCCTCCCCCAAGCTCCTGGCAGCCACCGATCCTGTCACAGTCTCCACAGTTGTGCTTTTTCCAGAATGTCACGTGGTTGGAATCCTACACTGTGCGGCCTTTTCGGATTGGCTCCTTTCACTTAGTAATGCACACTTAGGGTTCTTCCGTGTCTTTTTATGGCTCAATAGCTCATTTCTTTTTGGCCCTGAATCATACTCGGCTGTCCGGATGGACACCTACTGAGGCACATCTTGGTTGCTTCCAAGTTTGGGCAATTCTGGATAGAGCGGCTATAAACCTCCATGTGCAGGTTTTTGCGAGGATACAAGTTTTCAGCTCCTCTGATCAAATACCAAGGACATGATTGCTGGGTCGAATGCATGGTAGGAGCATGTTTAGTCCTGAAAGGAACCACCGACCTGCCCCCCGCAATGGCCGTACCATATTGCATCCCCACCAGCCATGAGCGAGAATTCCGGCTGCTTTGCACCGTCCCGGTCTTTGGTATTTGTCGGTGTTCTGGATTTCGGCCGTTCTAATAGGTGTGTGGTGGTGTCTTGTTGTTGTTTTAATTCGCATTTTCCTGATGACGTGTGACGTGGAGCATCTTCTCATAAGCTTTCTTGTCAGTGCCTGATGAGGCACCTTCCCCGCCTTTTCCGCTCACCCCCGTAGGCCCGGCAGCTGCACTCACTACCAGGCATCCGGACCTGGCGGAGGGTGGAGGGTCCAATCCTGGCTTTGCCACCTTCTGGGTGGGCGGCCGGGGTTCTCCTCTTCCGGCCTGGAGCGCGCCAGCCCAGCCCCCCTGTTCGGTCCTGGAACACCCGGAAGTCCAGCGTGTCCCCTGTTCACCGGGTTCCAGCTCCTGCCTCCTTCATCCAGGGGCTGCAGGGGCTTCTGAGTGTGGCTGTCCCGGAGTGGTCCCTCCATAGCACTGACCTGCAGACGTGAGCAGCGCTTCTCTCTTGTCCAGCCCACTGTCGGGACATCTGGTCGCTTGGATCTTTGCCCAGCTTGACTGTGGGTCCCCAGGGTCAGAGCCTAACTCGCCGTGCCCAGGCCCCAGTGTCTGCTCAGGGCCGAGCACGGGGAAGGGCACAGCATGCTTTGCTAGCTTGCTCACAGACGTCAGAGGACATGTGTGCCCTGTGTGCACATCTCTGAGGAACAGGAGGGACAGAAGTGGCTGGTGCTCTCGAGCACTTCTCCTGGTGGCCTGGTGCCTTCACGTGTCACTGACCCTGGCAACTGTCCAGAGATTAGGGTGGGGCAGGGGCTCCTCTGGGGGCTTGGGGTGGGGCAAGGTGATGCATGTCCTTTTCTTGCTGGTCCCCAGCCAACCACAGCTGGGTTGAGAGGGTCAGTTTTCCCTCCAGGAAACTGGGAGTCCCTGGTGCCTCTGGTCTGGGCTCAGAAGGGAGGGGCCCTTCTGGGGGAGGGAGTGTTTGCTCCTGAGCACACTGGCCTTTGTTTCTGAGCAGCAGAAGGGCTCCCTGGCAGAGAGGATGGTGGCCAACCAGCTGGAACCTAGAAGGGTCTGAGCCTGAAAGCAGGCTCCTGGGGCAACATGATCGGGGCTGTGACGCCTCCCACCAGGTGGAATCTGCTCGTTCTCCGCCTCCCTGTTGCGGCCAAACATAGCAGGTTTCTCCTCTGCAGCTCTTAGCTGTAGAAATACTTCAGCCCAGGGTGACAGTTTGGTCACTTCACTTCTGTGTGATCGAGGGCCAGCTGCTTACCCTCTCTGGGCCTGGGATAATAACGGCTATCTCCAAGGTCTGTTTGGACGGATCAAATGGGTGAATGTCCATGAAGGCAGAGTGTCGGTAACACGGGTTGTTTCTTGTTTGGGTCTGAACCCCAGGCTAGATTTCCTAGCTGGGCTCAGACCCGGTGGGGGCTTCGTTCTCAAGGGATGGCTGTTCCCGAGCTTTGGGGGGAAGGGACGCATCCAGCCTAATTCCCAGAATAACTGGTGCCCGGGCAGGCAGCCAGAAGGTCACAGCCAGGCCAGAGGTGCTGACGGTGCCCATGCGAGAGGAGGCGGGGAGACGGAGAGGGTAGCAGGCAGCCTTTATGGCAGTAGAAATCTTGACAGCAGTTCACCGAATAATGGTAGGCCCTTCATTCCTTTGCCGTTCTCCAGGGCTCACGATGCCAGGTGAGCTTCTGTACTGTTCATTTCATTGCTGGGAGAGGGATGGCCCACGGTTCAAACAGGGAAGCCGAGACTCGAGACATTCAGCTGAACAAGGGGACGGTGGCATTGGACTCCGGCAGCCAGGCGGCTCTTACACAGCAGTGCAGCAGCCTCTCCGGAGAAGTCCTCCTTTGATGCTGTCAAGGGTGGGAGGGGGCGACCGTGAACTCCGAGCGCCGTCCAAGGTCCACGTACATGCGGAACGCCGGGGCCTCCCCCAGACCCCGCAGCTGCCCGCCTCCTTCACAGCCCCCCACAGGCTTGCCTAGGAGGCCCCGACTGACTTCACAGGTCGGTCCAGACAGAGAGGTGGACACAGCGCTCACGGGGACTGGCTGGGCACGGTTCACTGGGCAGGAACAGAGCTGCTTGTCCAAGTGGAGAATGGCAGAGGGGAAGTCAGGTAGGCACAGTGCATAACGAAGGAACATCCCTGCTTCCTCCATCGTAGGGGACCGTGTCGGATCAGGGAGCGGAGATGTGTTTCCTCGAGGGCACGAAATCCCAGACCTGAGCTTCTCAACCTTGGTGCCGTGGATGTCCCGGGCGGATGAGTCTTTGCTGTGGGGGCCGCCTTGTGCCCCCCAAGGATATCTAGCAGCATCCTTGGCCCCTGCCTGCTGGGTGCCAGTAGCACCCACCCTCCCCCGCAGCTGGGGCCACCAGAAGTGTCCCAGACATTGCCCCCTCTCCACTGGGAGGAACATCTCTACGCAATGCAAAGATACAGATCCCTCACGGCTGGGGGACCGAATATCGGCACGTGCGACAGTGTGGGGCATGGAGCCCAGGTGCCGGGGCAGCGGTCCCTCCTTCTGGAGGCTCTCAGGGAAATGGCCTGGGTCTTGGTCGGACGTACGAGGGGCAAGTTTGTTTCCCTTCCGCTGTCGTCGCTGCAGACAGGCTTGGGAAGGACTCTTTGGTTTTGCCCGAGCAAAGCAAGCGGACAGGCATTGTGTGCTGCTCATGTATTGACTGACTCATCGAATGATCTGCCTCAGCTGCCTGCATTTGTTTATGGGGTGAAAATTAATGCCACAGATGTTTACTGTATAATAGGATTTGAAATCTGCTGTGGGGAGCAACCGTTGAAACCATTGGGCCAAGAATGAGAAAAACGCTCCAGCGTAAAGGAGGATTTGGTTCACTAAGCAACACACGGTGCTCGCTGGCAGATGCTAACGAGAAACACGGGTCTTCTCTCTCCCTTTTGGCCGGTGTCGGCTGGCACGTCTGTCTCCTTGGCTTTCCTCTGCACTGTGCTTCGATGTGACCCCTTCTAACGTGTTTCCGTTATTGAGAGAGCTTCTCCCGCCGGGGAGGACCCCAGCCTAATCATCCGTCGTTAGCACCGGTGCAGGCCTGGGTCCCCCTGCTCCCTTTCTGTTCGTCTCCTTCCAGTGGGCAGCCAGCAGCTCTCACCGCCCAGGAAGGCTGTCTGGACCTTGGCTGTATGGGGATCCCCCTGTGATGCCCCTCTTGGCTCTGGCCATGTCCCTGCCAGATTTCTGGATATTATTGTCCCCTAAGATGTGAGCAACTCCGTCTTGCCAGAGCGTCGAAACCACAACACGGAGAGGGCTATGGAATTGCAGCCGATTTCAAGGGCTTTTGTCACGGATCAGGGCAGATGGGGCCCCAGTGCTTTCTTACTGGCCTTCCCGCTCTTCTTTCTCTGGCTTTGGGGCGAGTATCCCAGCCGGGAACATCGCGGGTCGCTGGTGCTGGGTGGGTGACTGCTGGGAGGCCCTGAAGGGAACCTCCTTTCTAGAAAGACCTTCTCCACGTGGGCTCAGGAGCACACCCTTCATTCGTATTTCCCCTTCTGTTTTTTCTCTTCAACTGGCTCTGATTGGATTCACCACAGATTAACATTTTCCATTATATGTTATAATGTGTTTTTTTAAAACCAAATCTCCCTTCACAGATTGCTGTCTTTATAATACAGGAATTATTTCTCAGTCACTTTAAAAGTCCTGCTTCATTAGCTTGGTGACTGTTTGGTAATTTGCAAAGTCACTTTCACAAGTTTTAATACCGCCCGGTTGAGAATCACAGTCATAAATGTATTAGATCTTAATAGTGTGACGCTTCTGTCTGAAGTGAAAAAAAATTAGAATCAGTAATTAGCTCTGACCTCCACACGAGCCTACGCTGTGCAGGAGATGATGTCCATTATGCCATCAAAGCAGCCAGAATCTTCTGGCAAGGCCTTGGAGCCCTCAGTCTGGGCTCTTTGCAGCGACAGAGACGTGCATCTCCCGTTTCCTCCTTCGAGTGGCTCGGAGCCCTTCCTTCCATGCGAAGCATCTTCTAGACTCAGCCCTCCAGGGGACCACGCAGGGGAGGTGCGGCTTCCGGCCACTGGCCCACAGACATGTTGAAACCCCTGAACTCGGGCTCCTGCTCCAGCTTTCATTTTTGACAGGTGCTGCTACCCACCGGGAGGATGGGTCCAGAGGCTTCTGTTTGGATTTTTGCTTTTGGTGTTGACACTTTTCTCCATCTTTCCATGTCGAGGCCATGCCTGAGTGGTGCCGAGAGAGGGGAGAGCTGACACGGGCGGTGATGTGGGTCCCCGCTCGGAGTGTCTGAGTCCCGGGCGGGGAGATGGGGCGGGGTGCTCCGTGCCTGGGCGGGTCCTCTCTCTGCCCCGGGGTCAGCAGCGCCTCTGCCCCCCGGGAGGTCTCTGGGGCCCCGGCTGGCTGCAAAGCCCGAGACCAGCTCCTGCTCCGGAGACGGGCTGGCTGGGTTGGGAGGAACGGAGCCTCACGCTGCGTTGTCATGTTTCGTTTGCCCTGATTAATTTCCGCGCGAGCCGGAGGGCGTGGTGCCCACCCCCAGCCTCTCACAGATGTTGCAGGCCAAGGCTTTCTGGCCAAATCGATTTTGACGTTTTGATAAGAACCCCTTCGCCGTGTTCTGTGTTTTGAATCTTTGACTCTAAGCTGTTCTGAAAACCAGCTGTGAACCTAAATCTTGTTTGTGAAATCTGCATACTGCATCAGCAGCAGAAACCGCAAGAACCCCGAGGTCGTTCCGTAGACACTCGAAGCGAGTTAGGCGGGACGGGTGATATTGGATCGCGGTAGTTTATCAGACTTCTGCCGCGGCAGGCACCGCGAGAGATGCATAATGAATGTCTCGAACCCGCTTGTGTCTCTTGCGGTGTTTGGAATGCAAAAAAAAAAAAAAAAAAAAAGTAGAGCTTTCATGGAAATATTTTGTATTCATGAAAAAGACAAAGTCCCTGCTCTTCGGAAACTTGGTTGCAGAGTGAAACTGGGCGTTTGCGCCAGGAGCCAGGGACCTTTCTTGCCTGGTGGAGGTAAAAACTGAAAGATAGGATTAGAGGCATTCTGGGCCCCTGTATGAAAGGCACACTCTCCCTCTCCCCCAATCCAGCTTGAGCTTCACATTCACAAGCGTTGTTTGAGTGGAGAGGGAGGAGCAATTGGCCGCTCTGTCTCTCCCTCGTCGTCGGTGACCCTTGGAGGAAACCACGTGACCCAAAGGAGAGAAGCAGTGTGCAGGGAGGAAGCCTTGGACCAGGAGGGAGGGGCAGGGGGCCGGAGATGGTGATGGGCCAGCGCTCCTGTCTTCCCTCCCTTCTGCTGGACGTTCCACGTGAGGCGTTTGACGGGTGGGAGGGACCGAAGCCCCCCGCCTCCATCCCCAGCTGGCCTCCTGCACAAGGGCACCGCCCCTTCTTGGTGCTGGGCTCCATGACCATCTCTCTCTTCTCTTGGCTTGGGGCCCGTTGGTGTGAGAGGGAGGGATTCTGGGTCTGGAGTGCATTTCACGAGTGACTGTGCACGTGCCACAGAAGGCTGGAGTGTGACATGTGACGTGGAACAGGGGCCCGGGGAACTGGGAGCCGCTGGGCCTGAGCTTCTGTTACGGTCCTGCCGCTGGCTTCCTGTGCGGCCCTGAGTGTGGCAGATCCCTCCTGGGGGCTCAGATGTCCGAGCTGACCTGGAGGTGTTGGGCTAGAAGATTAGCAAGGGGCTGGAGATCGCAGCCGTGAGGGAGCCCTTGCTTTCCTGCCACATGGACTTGCGTCGTCTTTATGCAGAGTGAGCTTGGGCTCCTGGGAGGCACTTTAAACCTCTTGTAGGAGGGAGCAGCGCAAAATGCAGGGAGCGTGGGCGCCCAGATCCCCTTATGTAGTTTAGGGGCGCCCTTTCCTGGAGTCAGAAGATGAGGGGACCAAACCCAGGAGAAAGCCCCCACCCGAAATTCCTGTTTGTGGGTGTTGCGGGCGCCGGCGCTGGGTGCTGCCCAGCTCCAGGCTGCACATCTCCCTGCTCCAGACTCCGTTCGTCTCTCCGTTCATGCGGTTCCACGGGATCAAGGACCTCTTACAGATCCAGCTCTGTGCCAAGGGGATGCAAAGATGACTAAAAGATCGTCTCTGTCTTCAGGGAGCTCACAGTCTAGTGGAGAAGCCAGACACGTCCGTGGCCGGTTATAAGATAATGTGGGGAGGAAGAAATATACATGTGGGGGTGGAGAGGAAGGTGCCCGGGTGGCTTGGGGCCAGAGAGGGCTCGTGGATAAGGAGGTGACAGCTGAGCTGAATTCACTTCAGCATGAGCCTCCTTTGACCCACACTGAGCGGTCGGCCGGACCACAGACGTCACAGGGCACTGGCCTGGTTTGGGAGAGGCTGAACCGGCCCCATGGTGAATACAGAATAGCATCAGCTGGTTTCCACAGATAGCCCACAGCTTAGCCGAGCCCGACTGGGCTTTCTCGTCCCAAGACCAAGGCAATTTCAAGGTATCTGCACCCAGCATAACTGCTGCCCTTTGGGTGGTTTTATGGCCAGTGTTTGCTCTCGTGGCAAGGAGAACATTCACGATCTTCAGGAGATCTGGACCAAGTCATATTTTCAACACCGCGAAGATGGTACTACCTGTACTGTTTGCGTGATTCTTTCTTGACAGGACCATGACCACCATTCGCTAGTTTCTCTTACGATTGCCATTGACTTATGAACCTGCAGGAACTGTAAGAGAGAGGAGAGAGGTTTTTTTAAAAAATAATTTATTATCGAATTGGTTTCCATACAACACCCAGTGCTCATCCCAACAAGTGCCCTCCGCTGTGCCCATCACCCACTCTCCCCCCTCCCATACCCCCCTCAACCCTCAGTTTGTTCTTAATATTCAAGAGTCTTATGTTTTTGTCTCCCTCCCTCTCTGTGTCTTTTTTCTTTCCCCTCTTCCCCTCCCCCATGGTTTTCTGTTGAGTCTCTCAAACTCCACCTATGCATGGAAACATATGGTATCTGCCTTTCTCTGACTGACTTATTTCACTTAGCATAATACCCTCCAGTTACACCAATGTTGCCACACGTGGCTAGATTTCATTCTTTCTCATTGCCGTGTAGTAGTCCATCGTGTGTGTGTATGTGTATATATATATATATACCACATCTTCTTTATCCATTCGTCAGGTGATGGACACTTAGTCTCTATCCATGATTTGGCTGTTGTCAAAAGTGCTGCTATAAACATCGGGGTACACGTGCCCCTATGTAACAGCACTTCTGTACCTTTTGGGTAAATTTCCTGCAGTGCTATTGCTGGGTCATAGGGTAGCTCTATTTCCATTTTTTTGAAGAACCTCCACACCGTTTCTCCAGAGTGGCTGCACCAGTCTGCATTCCCACCAACAGTGCAAGAGGGTGCCTGTTTCTCCACATCCTCACCAGCATCTGTAGTTTCCTGATTTGTTCATTTTAGCCACTCTGACCGGTGTGAGGTGGTATTTCAGTGTGGTTTTGATTTGTGTTTCCCTGATAATGTGTGATATTGAGCACCTTTTCATGTGTCTATTGGCCATCTGGAGGTCTTCTTTGGAAAAGTGTCTATTCGTGTCTTTTGCACATTTCTTCACTGGATTATTTGTTTTTTGGGTGTTAAGTTTGGTAAGTTCTTTTTATGTTTTGGGTACTAACCCTTTATCCGATATGTCATTTACAAATATCTTCTCCCATTTTGTCAGTTGCCTTTTAGTTTTGCTGATTGTTTCCTTTGCCGTGCAGAAGCTTTTTATTTGATGAGGTCCCAATAGTTCATTTTTACTTTTGTTTCCTTTGTCTCTGGAGACATGTCAAGTAAGAAGTTGCTATGGCTGAGGTCAAAGAGGTTGTGGCTGTTTTCTCCTCTAGGATTTTGATGGTTTCATGTCTTACATTTAGGTCTTTCATCCATTTTGAGTTTATTTTGTGTGTAGTGTAAGAAAGTGGTCCAGGTTCATTTTTCTGCATGTCGCTGTCCGGTTTTCCCAACATCATTTGTTGAAGAGTTGTCTTTTTATCATTGGCTATTCTTTTCTGCTTTGTCAAGATTAGTTGACCATACTTTGTGAGTCCATTTCTGGGTTATCTATTCTTTTCCATTGATCTATGCGTCTGTTTTTGTGCCAGTGCCATACTGTCTTGATGATTACAGTTTTGTAATACAACTTCAAATCCAGAATTGTGATGCCTTCAGATTTATTTTTCTTTTTCAACATTACTTTGGCTATCTGGGTTTTTTTCTGGTTTCCATACAAATTTTAGAATTATTTGTTCTAGCTCTGTGAATAAGGATGGTGTTATTTTGATAGGAATTGCTGTATGCTTATTTTTAGATGTTAGTGGAAAAACATAGAAACCGATACAGCTGGGATTCAAACTCTGGTAAGTCTGACCTCAAATCCAGGGACCTTTCCTCTTCACTCTCAGTAAATGATCTCACTTCCTACTTCTCCAACCAGAACAGAAGACACAAATTAGTATGTTTGTAATCTTTGAACAAATACCAAGTAGTGAAACTGCTGGATTATAGGGTGGTTCTATTTTTAACTTTTGAGGAACCTCCATACTGTTCTCCAGAGCGACTGCCCCGTTTGCATCCCTACCAACTGTGCACAAGTGTTGTAACACACAAGGGTTCTCCTTTCCCGCATCCTCACCAACATCTGTTGTTTCCTGAGTTGTTAATTTTAGCCATTCTGACAGGTGTGAGGTGGTATCTCAGTGTGGTTTTGATTTGTGTTTGCCTGATCATCAATGATGTTGAGCATCTTTTCTTGTGTCTGTTGGCCATCTGGATGTCTTCTTTGGAAAAAAATACCTATTCAGTTTCTCTGCCCATGTTTTAATTGCATTATTTGTTTTTTGGGTGTTTTGGATGCCAACTCTTTATCAGATATGTCACTTGCAAATATCTTCTCCCATTCCGTAGGTTGCCTTTTAGTTTTGTTGATTGTTTTATCACTATATTGTACACCTGAAACTAATATTACACTATATGTTAAATAACTGGAATTTAAATAAAAACTTAAAAGAAGTAAAAAAAAAAAACAAAACCCCAAAACCGGAAAACATGAAACCAGAGTTTCCTAGCCATGCCCCCCAGCTACCAGTTTCCCAACTGCCTTTCTCGGAAAGCTGGGAGGGCCATCCGTCTGGACTCCACCTCCCTGAGCTCTGTACCCACCATTGGCTCTCTCCATCTTCTGGATAAATGTGGGGATGGCCTCGCCTCTCTGTGCCTCCTTCATGGTGTTGTTTCCTAAAGATGAAAAAGGTGAGTATTCCTAGAGTGCTCAGCATGGTGCCCGGCCCATTGCACAAATTGAGTAAACACGAGCTTTTAGCTTTTATTTTAATGATTTAACTCTTACCCATTATGCCTCCTTTCTATATTTGCTATAAAATTTGTATATAATCTCACCCTCCACTTCTGCCCCTCACCCAGGTGTCTTGGAGTCATTTCCCATTGGCTGTGTCTAGCCTATAACCCCTGAACGTGTTCCTACCCCAATGGCTTCCTGGTTTCTCAGCCCTCATGTCTCGGGACACCTCTCTGACCCACATTTATTTCTTCCGATAGATGCCCTCTGGCTTTCATTCTAACTCTCGCTGCCTTCTCTCTTATCTTTATGAGCCCCTATCCCTATGCCTATCCCTTAAAGGTTGGTGGCCCTCAAGACCTGACCACACTCTGTTTTCCTTACTCAAAAAACTTTACCTGGGGAATTCCATCTGCGCTTCTGGCTTTGGTTCCAGTGATGACAGCCAAGTCCTCATGTGCAGCCCAGTAGCTCTCCTGGCTGTCAGAACACTGGTCATCTGTGGGACCGTGGACATCTCCGCCTGGATGCCCCACACTCGTTCCCCTGCCCTGGAATGTGCACTCACCCCAGTTCTGTCGCAGGGCACAGCGCCATCCTCGAGTTCTTGTTTCTCAGCTCCCACATGCATCGGTCACCCTGGTGTCAGCTCCATCTGCTGATGCTGGGGTGAGAGCTTTCTCTCTGTCCTTGCTGCCACCCCTCCTAGTTCTGGCATCCACCGTCTCCCTCCTGGATGTGCAAAGAAAAGCCTTGTTCTTCTCCCTGTTCCTTCTCTTGTCCTCCTTCAATCCATTTTGTCTACTGCGACCAGAAGAACTCCTGAACCTCAATTTTGGTGATGGCAATCCCTACTTCAAACATCATAGGACCTGCCTGCCGCTTCTTAACAAGATCCACAAGGCAGTGCCTAATCCCAGTCCTTCTCCCACCATCCCTTCTGTCTTTCAGGTCCTCGAACCGCCGTGCACTCTTTCCTGGCAGGCTTTTCCATCTTGTCCTCTCTTCCTGCGACACTCCTTCTCTCCCCGTCCACTTATGCCTTCCCCCATCCTCCAGTGCTCAGCTTAGCTGCCCCCCAGGAAGCCTCCTCTGATCTCTGCCCTTCATTCATGCAACAATTACTCATTGAGTGCTTACTCCATCCAGGCGCTGAGGATGGAGTCCCGAGGAAGAGAGGCAAGGCTCTTACCCTCACGGAGCTGACATCTATTGGGGGAAAGACAGTAAGTGAATAAATGATTAATATGGTAGGTTCCGGTGGTGATAATAGCATTGAAGAAGGCAGAACAAGGTAATGCAATAGAAAGTCGGATACATCAAATAATCTGCCTCTGGTGACATTTGAGCTTTTACCTGAAGGAGCTGAAGAACGCAGCCATGCAAAGATCAAGAGGGAAGGACAGCCCAGGCAGAAGTAATAAGTCAGAAGGCCCCAAGGGCAGCTTCTTGATATGTTTGAGGAGTAGAAAGAAGACCAAGGTTTCTGGGGCATAGCGAGCCCCGGGGAGAGCGGGAAGGGATCGGGCCTCTGTGGCTCACTGGGGGAAGACTACTCACCTCTTGCAGGTCACAGGAAGGCGCTCGGATTTTATTTTTAGTGCAGTGGAAGCCATTGGAGGGTTTTAACCAAGGAAGCGATACAACCCGTATAGTTTTAAAAAATATAACACCGTATTGAGACAATTCACATACAATATAATCCACTCATTTGAAGTGTACAATTCAATGATTTATAGTATGTTCGCAGAGTGGTAGTGATCAATTTTCATTACCCTAACAAGAAACCCTGTACCCATGAGCCCATTTGCCCCCTAAGCCCTCCAGCCCAAGTCAGGAATGTACTGTCTCTCTAGATAGACTTATTCTGGGCATTTCATATAAATAAAATGATATAGTATGTAGTCTCTTGTGACTGGCCTCTTTTTCTCAGCATAATGCTTTCAAGGTTGCTAATATTGTAGCAGGTATCGGCATTTCATTCCTTTTACGGCTAAATAATATTCCACTGTGTGGAGAGACCACATCGTGCTGGTCCTCGGTCAGCTGATGGGCATTTGGGTTGTTTCCACGTTTGGCTTCTGTGAACGTTCATGTACAAGTGTTTCCATGGACATATGTTTCCCGTTCTCTTGGGCATCTACGTAGGAGTGAAATTGCTGGTTCGTGTGGCAACTCTGCCTTCAGTCTTTTGAGGAACTGTTGGACTGTTTTCTAGAGCGGCTGCACCATTTTCTTTCCACACCAGAGATTTCGTTTGAAAGGTTTCAGATGTTCAGCTCTCTCCTGCTGCAGAGAGTCGGGGTAGGGGAAAAGAGTAGCCACAAGAAGACCTGTCAGGAGGCCGCTGCAGGGGGAGAAGAGCTGGCCCTCTGCCCTGGGGTTTTGTGCTGGAGACACAGGCAGGTGGGCAGGTCAGGGTGTTGCTGGCAGAGCTCCTGGGGCAGCGTGTGCAGGGAGGAGAGGTGGGCTGGGAGGGCTTTCTAAGACAGGAGGGTAGGGGTGTGCCACCTGGTGAGGTCAGGGAGACAAGGATGTAAGCTGGGTGCCCTCCTGAGCATAAATTAAGTTTCCGACTCCTATAGGGCTTTCCCAGAAGAGGCAGGAGAAGGTGTGATACGGGAGCAGACAAGTTAGGGCTGGAGAGTCACATTCGGGGACCATCAACTCAGAGATGTATTTAAGGTCTGAGGATGTTATTTAACCTCAGAGGGAGTGAAGGCAGAGAAGTGAGTCTAGGACTGAGTGATGGAGGTTTCCAGCATTTAGGGGTTAAGTAGAGAAGATTCCACTGCAGGAGCCTGAAAACGAGGGGGAAGCTCAGGAGACCACGGAAGGTTTCCTGAAACAGAGAGGAGGGTGTCGCATGCTCTTGGAAGTCATGGTTGTTTGAAGGCTGAGAAGTGACCATTACATGTGGCCACGTACATGTAATTTTGGCGGCACGGGGAGCATGCTGAGGTGGCGTGAGTGCGTGAAGGAGAGAAGAGGGGAGTGAGTCACAGCCGTGAAACTTCTCCAGTCAATTGTGACTAGACTCTGACAGTTCGTAGGAGAGAGGATTGTTGGAGGACAAAAGTCCTTGCAGGCAAGAGGGGCCAGACCCAAGCCCAGGAAGACAGTGGCGCCTGGTAGGAGTGCTGGGCAGGAAGGAAGGCAGGGAAGGCGGGTGGCCCTGAGGCAGGACAGCGGCTTGTGGAGGGAGTGTGGGCTTAGTTCATTACCCAGCGTTCCTTTTTTCTCAGAGGAGTGTAAAGTCAAGTCATCATCCGGGCAGGGGGGGACAGGAGAGAGGCTGGCTGTTTGAAGGGTGGGGACGAGTGATGGCCCTCTGAGTGTGGCCAAGTAGGCTTTCAGGGAAGGGAAGGACGGTGTGTGTTCATGGATTTCACCTGAGACTTGTCAGCGCAGTTGACTGGGCCACTCCCTGCCGTGCTGGCTCCTCTGGACTCGAGAGCGGAGTTCGATAGTTGTTTCCTTCCCTCTCTCCTCCCTCCTACCTTCTCTCCCTCCTCCCCTCCCTCTTTCCCTTCCTCCTTCCTCTCTCTTTCCTCCTTCTCCCTTCCTCCCTCCCTTCCTCCCTCCCTCTTTCCCTTTCTCCTTCCTTCCTTCTTTCCTCTGCTCTTCCCCTCTTTCCCTCCTGCCTTCCCTCCCTCCTTCCTCCCTCCTTCCTTCTTTTCTTTCTTCCTTTTTTTCTTTTTCTTTCTTTCTTTCTTCTTCTTTCTTTCCTTCTTGTTTACTTCCTTCCTTCCTCTCCTCCCTCCTTTCTTCTTTTTCCTTCTCTTCCTCCTCTTCTTTTTCCAGTCCAGTGCAGGGAAAGGGGTCAGGTGGTCAGGGTGTCTAGGAGGGAATGTAACAACAGGCCCCACAACCCAGGCGAGGACAGCAGTGAGGCTGGGAGGCAGCAATGGAGAATGACAGAGCAGTGTGGCTGGAAGTCATCTTTAACCTGAGAGCGATTGGGTGTCAGCCCTTGTCCAGGAGAACTGGAGGGTTAGGAGGTCCTGGTCAGAGAAGGAAAGTGTGCGATGGTGATTTCAGAGCGGTGCAGTTATTGGTGTCTGGAGGAACAGGTGACTAGAATTGGGGGTGAGGGGAGGACATGAGGAGCTGAGGGGCCAGGGGGAGGGATGGCTCATCACGCAGATGTTGAGGTCACCTGGAATGTTGGCAGAGGCCAGACTGGAGAGGAAGAGAATGATTGGGCATCACAGAGCAGCACGAAGGATGCCAGGAGGTCTGGGATGGCAGAGATAAGAAGGAAAGGCCAGGGGGCAGGGTGTCGTGGCATCAGCTTTAAAGGAACTGTGATTTTGAAGGAGGAAGCGGGAAAAATATTTGGAGCTGGTAACAGAGAATGAGGAGGGCACCAGCTTCACCATTAGGCTCTGTGGTACTTGGAGTGTGAGAGAGTGGCGTCTGGGGAGGCCTCAGGGAACCCAGTTTCATCTGGGGCTGGACCTGAAAACAGATCGTCCCCTTTGGTATAACTGTGCCCCCTTTGGACTGTGCGCTCTGTCTTGCAGTCCTCACCGTTCCCTGCTGTTTCTCCGGTTTCCGGCGCAGGGCTTGGCATCACCTAGGTGCTCAGGAATATTTGTTGACTGACTGAGAGATGCTCCCGATCACGCGGCTAGAGTGCGGGCACAGCGGCCAGCTGAGGGCCCCGGAGGAGGGCCTGGGCCACGGGAGGCTTTCTTCTCCCCGTCCCTGGAGTTTGTCCACACTCTGACCCTTGCGTTGAAGTCAAGTCTGCCCTACATCCCAGCTCAGGTTTTTTTTTTTTTTTGGCAAATAACAAGGCATAAGATATTGACTTAGAGCTACACGGATCCCACAGGCCCTAGCTGGCCCCAGTAGTAGCTATTTGGAAGTTGAGGCAGACAGATTGGATTGGGTTGTTGAAGGAGTTTGCCAGTTTGTGGTGGGAATTGAGTTGGATTTATTATCATTTTTGCCAGCGGTGCTTTGCCAAATATTTATTTAATCTGAGGATTCTAGAGAAGTGCTAGTGGTTTGATGGGCAGGCGGCTGGCTGCCAGCGTGGCCCGCGTTTGAGCTGGCATCCCTCACTCTGCCTGGTGCTTTATTAATTCCGAAGCTATGGCGCCTGCACCAGGTAGCAGCCGGCGTCCCAGCTCCTGTGCCCGGGACTGGCTCCGAGCTGCCATGTGCTGAGACGGGCTTGAGGTCAGACCCCCCCAGGAAGTGCTGAACTCACCCCATTGCCACCTTGGGAATCCAGCGAGAAATGGAAAGAGACAGACGGCTTGAAAATTACCACAGGTTTGTCGCTCGTTTTCGCAGCATTTCAGCCAGTGAGGTTTATTCCCCATTTAGAAAGGATAATTAATGGAGGCAAGAGAAGAGCTTTTCTCCAATGGAGTGTGAGCGTGCTTAGGGCCAAGTGTCCGTCAACGCCGGCGATTACCGCAAGGCTGGGAGAGGTGAGGCAGACCAGTGTTCGCGCCCTCTTGGCTTGCCTGGTGGCAGAAACATCAATGATGATGCCGCCCTTTTCGGGAGGCAGTGGTTGTCCCTCTGTCCCTTTTGGAACTGTCACTTTATGGAGAGGTGTTGGAAGAGCTGCTTAAATACGAGGCAGTTGAAAACCACTGAAAGTATGATCATAATCAAGTAGACATCACTGACTAAAAAAAAAAAAAATCTATTTTTAAAAAAGAAAATGACAGGAAATTTTGTCGGTTAAAATTGGGTAAGACGACAAAACCACCCGAGGATGGACGGGAGTTGTCAATATGCAAACCAGCGGTTGGAGATCTCTGTTCAAAATGGACCGTTCGCCTTCCTCACAGTGAGACATAATACGATGACAGCCGTTTATGCAGCAGCCAGCCTTATCAAATCTCGACCGTGGCCCCCTGTTCGTCTGATATGTTCGAGAAGATGCACAGCGTAGCGCCCACATGCCGATCCCGAGCGTACTTCCCGCCCTCCTGCCTCGGGCATGGGATGTTCTGTTCTGCGGCGCATTTCTCATGCACGTTTCTTTTATACTTTTATCACATATTTGCATACTCATTAATCATGCATAGCGTTGTTTTGTAGATTTTAAAACTTTATATAAACGAGACCATCTGACATCCTCTTCCAAACGTTGTCTTCAGTGTTATCCGTACTGATATACATACCTATCATTTTATTGTATATATACATATGTCACACAGATACATGTAGAATTCTAGTTCACTTATTTTAGCTGCTGTACAGAGTTCCACTGCATTGGCACGTATGTGCTTGTGTTTCTCAAAGGCTCACGCGTGCATGTATGTGTTTATTTGGATAGTCTCATAGTCCTAAAAGTGGGGCTGCTCGCTGGTGGAGTATGTACATCCTCAGCCTCGCCAGATGCTGTCCAATTTCTCTCCAAAGTGATTGCACTGACACAGGCTCCCAACTACCAGCACGCGAGAGTTCCCATCTCTCCACATTCCCATTCCAGACGGTAACAGTTTTGCCACCTTGAAGACTGTGAAATATCCCGTTACGTGCTTGCTAACAGTGAGGCTGAGTTTCACATGTGTTATCTGATGTTCGGCAGAGAGAGGGAGAGAGAGAGAGTCCCAAGCAGGTTCTGTGCTGATAGCATGGTGCCCGAGGCGGGGCTCGATCTCACGAGCCACGAGATCATGACCTGAGCTGAAGTCAAGAGTCTGATGCTTAACTGACTGAACCACCCAGGCGCCCCATCAATCTTATTTTTTATGGTTCATGCCTTTTTGTTCTTGTTTAATAAATCTTTACCCATCCCAAGCCTTTAGTATTATCTTCTAAAAGTTTTATGTTTTTGGCTTTCATGTTTCCGTTTTAATCCATCTGGAATTCACTTTGCATAGGGAAATTCTTACTGTTTTCCACGTTGGAAACCAGTCGTCCCCATACCATTGACTGAGCAGTTCACCGTATCCCAGGATCTTTCCAAACTGAGGTCCTGCATATGACTTCTTTCTTATGCCAAGTAGTGGGTGGGTGTGTTTCTAGACTCCGAGTGCCACTGTGGTGGCCAGTTTCTTATTCCTGCCTCAGTACGCACTGTCTTAATTGTGGAAGTTCAGTATAACTCCACAGTAAGTCTTGGTAAGTGGAAGATCAAGTTCTCCCCACCCACCGTGTTCTGTGGGTCCCTCAGATGTGTCTTGCCTATTCTTAGCCTTTGCTGTCCCTTGAGCATTACGGAAGACAGTCTTCTCTAGATCATCATATTCCTGTGAAGATTTTGACCAGAATCACAGTGAATCTTATTTACCAGTTTGATAAGAATTGACCTTTTCATTGAGCCTTTTATCTTTGGACATGGTATACCTCTCTCCACATATGTGTAGGCATTCTTTAATACATTTCTAAAATGTTTATTTTTATGCATCAGTTTATTCTTAAGAACTTTATATTTTTAATTGCAATTATAAATGGTATCTTTTAAATTATATTTTCTGTTCGTTGTTGTATAGAAAAGTAATTTTTTTGGTGTGTTGACCTTATGACCAGCCATTCTGGTAAAATCTTTTATTAACCTAATACTTTGTCTAATCCTTTTGGATTCTGTGTGACATCATCTGAATATTGAGCATTCTTCTTACTTCCCAAACCTCATAGCTTTTATTTCTTGTTCTTGCATTTCTGTGCAGTTAAGGACTTCTAGTACAGTGTTCAGCAAAAATCATAATAGTAGAAACTCCTGATTCATGGCTGACACTATTGGAAATTCCGCTAATGTTTCCTGGTTAATAATAATGTTTTATTTTTTTTTTATTAAGTTTTTTTTTCAATTCTAGCATAGTCACACACAGTGTTATATTAGTTTCAGGGGTACAATATAGTGATTCAGCAATTCTATACAGTACTCACTCAGTGCTCCTCACTGTTTAACCCTCATCACCTAGTTCACTCGTTCCCGCCCTCCTCTGCCCCCTGATAACCATCAGTTCGTTCTCAGTATTTAAAAGTCTATTTTTTGTCTCTCTCTCTCTCTCTCATTTCCTTTGCTCATTTGTTTGTTTCTTAAATTCCACCTATGAGTGAAATCATAGGGTCTTTCTCTGTCAGACATATCTCACTTAGCATCGTACTCTCTAGCTGCATCCATGTTGTTGCAAATGCCCATTGTATGTATATATGCCACATCTTCTTTATCCATTCATCTATCACTGGACGCTCAGGCTGCTTCCATAGTTTGGCTATTGTAAATAATACTGCCAAACTATTAGGTCAAGTAAGTTTTCTTCTATTCCTTGTGCGCTAAGAGTTTTGATCACAGGTAAGCATTAAATATTATTGGCTGCTTTTAATGCAGCTATTAAGAACAATTATATAATTCTTTCCTATAACCTATTATAGGAATGTATGATGAGCTATGATGAGCTGTGCTTGTTTCCCTTATAATGTTAAGCTAACTCTGTAATCCTAGAATAAATCCAACATGTTCATGACATACTATCATTTTTATCCACTGCTGGATTTGGCTTTTTTTTTTTTAATTTAAAAAAAAATTTTTTTAACATTTATTTATTTTTAAGAGACATAGAGACAGAGTATGAGCAGGGGAAGGGCAGAGAGAGAGGGAGATACAGAATCCGAAGCAGGCTCCAGGCTCTGAGCCGTCAGCACAGAGCCTGACGCGGGGCTCGAACTCACAGACTGTGAGATCATGACCTGAGCCGAAGTTGGCCGCTTAACCAACTGAGCCACCCAGGCGCCCCTGGATTTGGCTTTTTAAGATTTCAGTTAGAAGTTTTGCACTTATGCCATGAGTGATATTGGCCTGTATATTTCTTTAAAATTTTTTTAATGTTTTATTTATTTCTGAGAGAGAGAGAGAGAGAGAGAGAGAGAGAGAGAGTGTGTGTGTGTGTGTGTGTGTATGTGTGTGTGTGTGTGTGTGAGTGGGGGAGGGGCAGAAAGAGAGGAGAGAGAGAGAATCCCAAGCAGGTTCCACGCTGGCAGTACAGAGCCCGACACGGGGGCCCGACGCGAGGCTCGAACTCACAAGTCGCAAGGTCATGACCTGAGCCGAAATCGGATGCTTAGCCAACTGAACCACCCAGGCCCCCTACATTTCTTCAATTATGATGTCCTTGTCAGGCTTGGTGTCAAGACCGTGTTTGTCTGAGGCTGTGGAATAATTATTCTTTGTAATAATTTCTGGAAGATTGAAATTATTTGTTATCTCGATATTTAATGGAATGATTTAAATGCTACAGCCATCTGGTCTGGTGGTTTCCTCCACTGCTTCAGTTTTTTGTGTGTTTACAAGAATACTCATGTTTATATCTTCTTGAGGCAGTTTTGATACTTTCTTGGGTCTTATAGTTTGTCCATTTCATGTAACTTTCCAATTTATTGTCAGGAGAGCACCGTCTATCCTCTTAACAATGTTTCAGTCTTCGAAGCTTCCTGGCTCTGCTCCTTTCTGCTGGTCCCAGGGTCCTTGTCCATCAGGATTTTGTCAATGGGATTGTTCTTTTCAAAGAACTAACTTTTCACTTTGCTATTATCTTTTTCATATAGGTTTCCTACTTTATTAATTTTTCTTTTACATTTATTTCCTACCTTCTGCGTTCTTTGAATGTATTCTACTTTCCTGTGTTACGTTGGAAGCGTGGCTTGTTAATTTTTAGCCTTCCTTGTCTACTGTGTGAGCATTCGAATGCATACATTTCCCTCTACCTCTGTTTCAGCCGTGTCCCGTACATCCTGAAATGTAGTGTTTCACCTATCATTCAGTTCCAAATATTTTATAACTTTTACTATGTTTTACTTTTTGAGTTGTTTAAAGCTGGTTTATGAATTTCCAAATATATAGGGATATTTCTAGCATCTTTTTGTTACTGATTTCTCATTGAACTTTTGGTTTCTACTATAATTGATTGTTATTTGGAGACCATGGTCTATATGATGCTCGTTGAAATTTTTGAGACCCAGTATTGGTTCTGGTGAATGTGGAACATGGAATATGTATTTTCTGTTCAGTGGGCGCAATGTTCCAAATATGGCTTTGGGCCAAGCTTGTTAATTATGTCGTTCAAATTTTCTCTGTCTTTATGATTTTCGTTTTTATTTGATATACAAATAACTGAGGAAACTGTGCTAAAAAACTTCTATTTATAATGGTGGATTCGTCAGTTTCTCCTTGTCTTTCTGTCAAAGCTTTCTTTTATTGACTACTTCACTTCTTGATAAATTGGTTTTCAACTCGTTCTCCTGGAACCAGAGGGAAATACAGCTTGTTCCTCATTCCATTTGTCCAGTGACCAGTTCGAGGAAGGTCGGAATCACATCTATCATTTTCGGCAGCAGTGGGCTGTTACAGACACATTCAGTCGTGTTAATTTAGAAAGACTCTCTGCCTTCGCTCGTGCTGTTCCCTCTGCCCAGAATGCCTGTAACCATCCCTTTTCTCCACCCTTTGATCCAGGGTGAACTTTTTATCTCCCAAGCTGTGCTCCGTTAGGATCGCTTCCACGCCCGTGTCCTCTGCAGTCACCTGAGTTGGACACGGGGCCTGACAGCGAATAAGGGACCAACGGGTATTGATGAGACTGAAATAGTTTCTGCTCTTCCCTCCTCCCCCAGTCAAATCCATCCCTTAAAAATTTTAATTGAGGTGAAATTCACATGACATAAAATTAACCATTTTAAATACAATTAAGTATAGTCAATCAAAATTCACAATGTTGTACAGCCACGTCTGTCTAGTTCAGAACCACGTTCATCGCTCCAAAGTAAAGCTCCGAGCCCATGAACCAGTCACTTCCTGTTCCCTCTCTCCCCAGCCCCTGGGGACCCTCGTCTGATTTCTGTCTCCACGGATTTGCCTACTTTGGACATTTCGTAGAAATGGAATCACAGGACGTGTGACTTTGGGTCTGGCTTCTTCTACTTGGCAAATGTTCCAGATCATCCGAGGTGTACCACGTGGCAGGACGCCATTCCTTTTCCAGGCTGACTAATATTCCCTTGAATGGACGTGCCGCCTTTTGTTTACCCGTCCGTCCCGTTGATGGGTGTTCGGGTGGGTATTTTTTTCCTCCTCTCACTCTGCCTGCTCACCTCGCATTTTGTTTTTCACCGTCCTGGGAGAGGTTCAGGTCGAAGCCAACAGAGGTGGAACTCTTCTCCATTGTGTCTTAATCCAGAAGAGCTTTTGGTGGGACAAGGGTATGGGGCGCGCCAGCCGGCAGCATGACGGGTCTCTAGAGGGAGGAGGCCGCTGAACTCTGAATTATCGCAGAGCTCAGCGTGGGAGGCTAGAGTACTGGGGGAGCTAACCAGCACACCAGAGCCTGGATTTCTGTGCGTGCGCCTCGGGTGAGGGGGAGCCAGCTTTGGGATTCCTCCTGGGTCTCAAAACAACGGTCTCACCAGGCTGCCACGCCTTCGTCAGCCCAGTGGCTTCATTCTCTCCAGGCCTTCCCTAGGCGGTGGTCGGACACTTGTACTCAGCAGCGGGAAGGACGTTTGTTCCCTGGGACAGCACCCGTGAGTGGCTGGCATCCCCGGGGCCCTGGGCAGTGAGGGGTGGGGGACGGCGATGCAGTCACGCCCGCCCCTTCCATCGTGGGTCTTTGCAGACTCTCCGGCTGTGATCCCCTAGGTTGGGAACAGCGAAGTGTTTAATGATCTTCTTCTGCACCAGCAATTTCAGGCTCTGTGAGCTAAAATTAGATTCCTTCTCCAGTGCCTGGGGGAGGATGGGCCAGCTCTGTCCATCCATCCTGTGCCAAAGTGCGGCTGGTGACAGCCTGTGCGGGAGAGGGCTCCGGGCGAGACTCAGAATCACCAGCTTCAGGACGCTGCCCCTTCATTCCCTTCAGCTTCTGCTGTCCTTAGAGGTGGCAGAAACAGCACCCGTTTCTGCCCCGTGTCCTCCTGAGGGTCCACGTCTGAATCCCAGTTCCTCCACTTCCCAGACCTGTGACCCTAGGCGCATCCGCCAAAACCGAAGGACTGAAATCCCTACATCGGGGAGTCGTGCAGGTTAAATAAGATTGAAGGTGCCTGGCAATGGGTTCTCCGTTAATGTCAGGCCCCTTCTTATGCCTTCGTGCCCGTGCAGGACAGCAGAGAATAAATTTTAAAATGTGTTTGTCTCTAGACTTCTTTACGTGATCCTTCAGTTGGTGGGGAGGGGGTAGGGAGGAAGGTAAGAGTAGACTTTCCTTCCTGCAAAACCCACCAGGACCCAGCAGGAGCCGGCAGGACCCAGAGGGGCCCAGCCTTACCGTGGGACACCTGGGTCACTGGTTTCCTCACTCCCACCCTCCAGGGTGCATCTGGGCGCTCTGCCTTGTCCCTGGCTCCCTTTCCTTGTGATTGTGACCATCAAACCCTCTAGTCAGTTGACATGAGCAGTCAGTCGACTGCTTTTTTTTCCTGGCTCCCTATCTCCCGCTCCTGACGATTCATGGGAAGGAGGCTGTCCAGGCCCCCTCTGCCCGCGAAGGAGCTGCTCTGTATTGAGCAGTGAAAATGGTAGCACCATTATTCTTCTGCAGAACTTATTGGATTAGAAACTCAGTAGAAACAGCCCCAGCTGCAACCACTATACAAAGTCAGTATCAACAAGGAAAATTTATGCCTTAAAAAAAAAAAAAAAGCTCAAGTGCATTAGTCAGTGTGGGGAAGTGTTTGCAAGAAGGGTTTGTTCTCCAAGTAAACAGCTACAACGGAATTGTAATCAAATTTCTTAATTATTTCCATAAATCTTGGGTACATAAAAACAAGCAAGGCCCCCTTTCAGAAAGTCACTGTTTACCAGTGCCCCGGGTGAGGGGGAGGGGGTAACCCAGAGAGCCCTGTGTGCCACTAGAAGTTTCTGGAGGGAAAGCCACGAGCTGGCGCTGAGAGCACACCTCCGCCTCCCAGACCGGGAGTGTGAGGGGCACCTGGCCTGACGCTCGGGCCACCGCCCCTGAGGGGACACCAAGAGAACTGGGGAAATGGGGAGCAGACCCGGGACCCCAGTTCCGATGATTCCGGCTGCTCCTGGGGGGGCCAAACGGAAGGAGGCTGGTTCTCTCCCTGCGTGTGGGGAGCTGTGGGAGGCCAGGAGTGGCTGGGAGTGCGGCGCCCGAGAGGGACCGCCGTGGTGCTGGGGATGCTTTCCCCTGGCCCCGGGTGGAGTGGCTCACGGTGGGGAGCCACGGGGGACACGCGAACAACCCCGCGTCGGTGGCTCTTCGGCCTTCTCCTCCGTCGCACTGGGCATCCAGCTCCTCTCTCTTCTGGATTCGCATGCGGTACCTTTCTAAAACTTTTGGGGGAATAGTTTAGAAAAGAGGAAAGAATTTCACACACTGTAACTCTACAATAATTTAGAACAAAACTCCATCAACGATGCTGGTGCTTCCTGGCATGCGCGTGTGCGTGTGTGTCACAGGGAGGCAGGAGAGAGAGGGAAAGAGACCCACACTCTGGCCTGGGTGACGCAGCACGTGCCTCCATGCTGGCACCTTTCACGAGTCCAGGTGTTCCCTGTTGCCCCTGTGGACGCCCTGGGAAGACCAATGGACAGGGTCATTGACATCTGGCTGTGACGCCGGTGACAGTGTTAGTGCCACGGAATGTGTGATGGGGACACAAGCTGCATGTCAGTGAAACAATGGCGGTGTCCTCGGTGCACGGTGTCCATACCGGAATCACTGGTCCTCAGTTTCTGTCCTCCCCCCGCTGCGTGGCTCTGCAAGAAAGCCAGAGGGAGCGTCTTGTGTGAACAGTTGGCCACACATGTGCGTGATAATCCAATTCCATTAAAACGTTCATACATTCAGCAGAGAGGCACCACGCCAAATGGTCTATGTGTCGTATTAAGCCGTAATCAGAATTAAAATGCGGAATCCCAGCCTTTCCAAAATGTGCTTTCCTTCCGAAGGCGGAGTGAATGGGGTGCCCTGGGGGGCCACCCACTCCTCTCTCAGGCCCACCAGGCTGCAGCAGAGCCTGGCTGCCCGGCTAGAGGGCCCTGCCCCAGGGGCACCCGCTCCCAGGCTCAGTCTCCCTTTGTCCTCAGCACAGACCTGTAGGGAGGCACTGCCAGCTGGTCCAGGAGGACTCTGAAGCTATGATCCAGGTCTGGGCATGTGCGTGTGTGTGTGCATGTGCGTGTGTGTGCACGTGTGTGCGTGCGTACATGTGTGCGTGCCCGCGTGCGTGCGTGTGCACACGTGTGCGCGTGTCTGTGTGCGTATGTGTGTGCGAGTGCGTGTGTGTGTGTCTGCGTGCGTGTGTGTGCATGCGTACATGTGTGTGCCCACGTGCTTGTATGTGCACGTGTGTGCGTGTGTGCGTGTCCGCGTGCGAGTGTGTGCGCATGCGCACGTGTGCAGAATCCTCCTCCACTGTCCTAGATCCCTCCTCACCGGCCCCTGCTGCCCCTTGGCGCCCTGCCATCTGGGTTCCTGCGGGCCTCTCCGTGTCCAGCATGTAGTGACATTTACTTGCCTGAGTTGTATTCAACTTGGAATTTTGGGGGCCCATCACGTAGCGGGTGCTTAATAAATGCTTATCGATGGAGATGCATGCAGGAGGCACTATGTCAGGGATAGGACTATTTTGAATACGAAAACACTGAGGCCTGCCCAGGCAAAATGCGTTTCTCAAGCTCACGCCGCTAGGTGGAAAAACGCGGCTTTGCCCAGAGGTGTGCTTGCCGCTAAATCCGTGGATTTCGGTGGGCTCCATGGCAGGACCCCGGCGCTGCTGGTGTCACCCGGGGCAAGGGAGGGGTTGAGGGGTGACCGTGTACCCGCCTCAGTGTCGCTCAGAGAGCTCCTCTTCTGTCTGGTGAGGTTTCCTTTGCAAAAGCAACTCCCTGCTGAGCCCAAAGCTGGCGGCCGCTGGGATGTGTCACGCATCCGTCCGTGGCCTGAGTCAGGCTCCAAGTCGCGCCGCGGCTGGTGGAATGCTGCCTTGGTGAAGCCCTGTTTGCAGACCGACTTGGGTCTCTCAGCGCAGCTGACAGTAGCCAGCCGAGGGGAGCAAACGGGGTCCCCCATTTGCATGTTCTGGACTGGCGAGCTCTGCTTAATGCCGTCATGGTTTCAGAAAGCTGGGTGTCGGGGAAGGCTTTTGCTCACCAACTATGATTCCTAAATATATTATTTTCCTTTTTATTGATCTTGTCAGTCCTTCCCCAACACTTTGGTATCAGTTTCTCCGCACCCCTCCTCGCGGGATTAATCTCTAGGCAAACCCTGGCACGGCCCGGGAGGGCCACTCCCTGAGGCTGCCCTCGGCCTGAGGGGACCTCGACGCTCCCTCCTGGGGCCACAGCTCCTGCCCCAGACCTTAGCTGTGCACACTCTTCTTTGTCTGTTCTAACCTCAGTTTCCCCCTCTCTGGACACAGGGGTAGGGTGGGGATTATGGAAAAGTATGGAATCCTTTTATAATGTGGTCAGCCACCCTGCCACCTTTTATAAAATGAGATTTTTGCAGCAAGGATTCTCTTTTTAAAGCTTTTATTTTAATCCCAGTACAGTTAACATGGAGCGTTATACTGTACTAGTTTCGGGCGTACAAGGTAGTGATTCAACGCTTCCGTACATCACCCGTTGCTCATCACTGTTGCCCTCCTGAACCCCCGTCCCCTCTTTCACCCATCCCCCTGCCCCCTCCCCTCTAGGAACCATCAGTTTGTTCTCCGCAGTTAAGAGTCTGTTATTTGGAGTGAGATGTGCCTGGCACGGGCATCGTCTGCCACGGCGGGGGACAGGTGTGGGGGCAGAACCAGAGGGAAGAAAAATCCAAACTCAGGGGCCTTTAGTGTTCTGCGGTAACAGAAGAATGCCCCTGGGGTCATCTAAAGGACCTTGGGGACTGCAGAGCCCAGAGGGGTGCCGCTCACTCCTGCCCCTTGCTCGGCGTGAGGGGCCTCTCCAGAGGGACTGGTGCTTTCGTGCTCTGGATGAGCCAGGGGTGGCTCAAGAGACGGGGTGCTTGCTCCAGAGTGCCTCAGAGAGCCTGCATGGTCATGTAGAGGGGTCCTTGGGCCTCGGGGTCAGGTGGACATGTGGGAGCCCAAGTGCCCTTGGAGTCCAGCCACTGCAGGTGCCTGTTCCACTGTTTGTTTTTAATGTTTATTTATTTATGTTTGAGAGAGAGAGAGAGAGCAAGCAGGGGAGGGGCAGAGAAAGAGGGAGATGGAGAATCTGAAGCAGGCTCTATGCTGATGGCAGTGAGCCTGATATGGGGCTCAAACCTACAAACCGTGGGTTCATGGCCTGAGCTGAAACTAAGAGCCAGATGCTTAACTGACTGAGCCACCTGAGTGCCCCTGTTCCGCTACTTCTGACTTGGGAGCCCGTTTGCCCTTTTTCCTCATGGGCCTGGGCAGGGGTGGGGACAAGCTGATCCCGAGGCTGACTGCCCGGGACCCCTCTCTGGGTGTCTGCTCTGGACACTAGATCCTGGCATATCGTATTTAATAGAACGCTTTGGCAGAATGGCCGAACTGGGAAGCAACACAGTATGATACAGATGTCAACTGGGGACACCTGGGTGGCTCAGTTGGTTGAGCGTCTGACTCTTGATTTTGGCTCAGGTCATGATCTCATGGTTTGTGGTTTTGAGTCCTGCATCGGGCTTCATATTGAGTGTGGTACCTGCTTGGGGTTCTCTCTCTCTCTCTCTCTCTCTCTCTTCCTCTGCCCTCTCCCCACTCCTGTGCTCTCTCTCTCTCTCTCTCTAAAATGAGTTGAAAAAAACAGTCTGTAAAAAAATAAGTGTGAACTGTAGCAACAGTCAGGTCACCTCGAGTCTCCGTGAGGTACCCCGAACTCGGTTTCCTCACCTCTCAGGTGAAGATCATAAAAATCCCCACCCAAAACTGAAAACAGGAAATCCTCAGAGACAATCAAAGAAATAAACAGTTGGTTCTTTGAGAAGATCAATAAAATTGATAAACGCTAGCTAAGCTAAGAAAGAAAGAAGCTAAGCTAAGAAACAAATTACTAAAACCAGAAAAGAAAGAGGGAATGTCACTGCTGACCCCATGGAATTGACAGGATAATGAAGGAATATTATGAACTGCTTTATGACCACAAATTTGATAATCTAGATGAAATGAACCAAATCCTTGAATGACACAATCCGATAAAACTCACACAAGAAGAAATAGGCCCTCTGAAGAGGCCTATTGCTATGAAAGAAATTGAATAAAAAATTAATAATCTTCCCAAACAGAAAACACCAGGCACATATGGGTCCACTGGTGAATTCTACCAAACATTTAAGGAAGAAATTATACCAATTCGTTACAGTCTTTGTCAAAAGATAGAAAAAGAGGGACCACTTTCTAACTCGTTCTATAAAAATATTCACCTTAGGGGCACCTGGGTGGCTTGGTCGGTTGAGCGTCCGACTTCGGCTCAGGACATGATCTCACGGTTCGTGAGTTCGAGCCCCGCATCGGGCTCTGTGCTGACAGCTCGGAGCCTGGAGCCCGCTTTGGATTCTGTCTGTCTGTCTGTCTGTCTCTCTCTCTCTGTCTCTGCTCTTCCTCAGCTCATGCTTTCTCTCTCTCAAAATAAATAAACATTTAAAAAAATTAAAAAAAAATTCACCTTAGTGTGGAAGATGGAGTGAGAAGTGTATGCTACATACTGAGCGTGCGTCTGATGACGATCGAGGACATAGTGCAACTTCTTAAACATAAACTTTGTTTTTTAGATCAGCTTTAGATTTACGGAAGAGCTGTTGGGCTCATTCAGCGAGTCACCGTACACCGCTCAGTTTCCCCTGTGGTTAACATCCTACAATAGAATGGTGAATTTGTTATAACCGATGGACTGATATTGATACATTATCATTAGCTCAAGTTCAGACTTGATCCAGATCTCCTTAGTAAAAATGTCGTTGTTCGAAGATCCCGTTCTGGACACCACGTTGCATTCAGTTGTCTTGTCTCCTTAGGTGCTTAGCTGTGGCAGTTTCTCAGAATTTCCTTGGTTTTGATGACCTTGACTCTTTTGAGGAGGACTAGTCAAGTATCTTGTGGAATGTCCCTCGGTTGGGATTTGCCGGCTATTTTTCTCGTGGTTAGACTGGGTGACTGGTTTTGGGAGGAACCACAAGGTACAGTGCCCTTCTCATCATGTCTTGTGCATCAGGCAAGGTTGCCTGCTGTCAACGTGACTCACCACTGTTGATGTGACCTCGGTCGCCTGGCTGAGGTGGTGTTTGCTGGGTGTCTGTGCTGTAAGTTTCTCTTTGTCACCTCCCCCCTTCCATACTGTCCTCTTGGGAGGAAGTCACTCTGCAGCCTGCAGTTACGGCCCTGGTTTCTTTCTTCTGAAGGATTGGAGGCTCTACCCCTTCAGGCGGGAGTATTGACATAAATTATTTGGAATTCTGTTGCATGGGAAGTTTGTCTCCTTATTTACGTATATATTTTCTTATCCACTCAGTCATTTATCTGTATCAATATGAACTTACGGATTTCTGTTTTGTGCTTTGTGTAAGCGGCATTCAATGCTACTTTATTTCGTGGCTCACATTGTTCCATGCTCGGGCCATTTTCCAGTTGTCTCCTGTGGCCATGCTGACATAACTACATCACTGAGGATTTTTCTTAGTCCTTCCTTACTTTCTGGCAGGCTCTGGCTCCTCTCGTGTCCTTGCTGCCCCAGCCTGAGAATCAGTCACTTCTCTGTGGGGCCCTGGTTCCTTTCATTGCAAAATGGTATTAGGAACACAGACCTGGTCACTCAGTCAGTTTCTACCATCACAATGACTGTACTGGCACCACAGCCCCTCTTGGGTGGCCTATTGCATGTGTAACTGTTTCGAGTGGTTTCCTCTCTGTCCAAGACTTTTTGTAAAGGAAACTTGTATGAATAAATGAATCCAGGTAGGTTCACTGTGGTAGCAACCCTCAAATCTCAGGGGCTTCATGTAATAAACAATGTATTGTTTGTTCCTCTGTCCAGAGGCTGATACAGTGTTTCTGCAAAGGGCCAGGTAGTAAATAGTTCAGCTGTGTGGGCCATAAGTTCTCTGCCTTTGTAGTGTGAAAGTAGCCATCGACAGTACATCGACAAATGCTGTGTTCCAATAAAACACTATTTGCAAAACAGGTGGTGGGCCAGATCTGGCTGGCAGGCTGTGGTGTGCTGACCTCTGTCCTAGTCCAATGAGGTCGTTGGGATGGGGGCTGCACCATGCGGTCATGGAGGGGCCTAGGCTCCTTCTACCTTATGGTGCTATTAGGTTCAAGGCCGAGCTCTCCCTCACTGCAGGAGGGCAACTGAAGATGGACAATCCACACGGGAGAGGTTGTTTCGGATGAGACCCAGAAGTGGCATCCATCACTTAGGGCACATTCCGTTGGCCAGAGGTCAGTCACGTGAATGCACAGCTACAAAGGGCTGGGAAGTACTGGTTGGTAGCATGCTCAGGAAGAAGAGGAGGAAAACATAATGGTGAGTACCTCACAATGGATACCTGGGACAGACGAGGCCGTAGGCTAGGCTCCACCCACACACTGAGATCCCTTCCACACATGACAGCTCCTCCCGGTGCAGAAGCTCCTCCCGCACACTGAAGCGCTCTCACAAGAGGCCCCTCCCACATACCGAGTCCCCGCCCACACACAAAAGCTCCTCCCCCACACTGAGGCTCCTCCCCCATAGTAAGGTTCCTCCCCCATAGCGAGGCTCCTCCCCCATACGGAGGCTTCCCCCGCATTGACTCCATTCTCTTCTTGTGAAGTCCCACCTGAGGACAAAGCTTGAACACAAAAAAAACAAGAGTCTGTTCTCTCTCCAATGGCTTTGCCCCTCTCTCTCTGTGCCCAGGCTTACTGAACTGATACAGAGTGTGGGTGGACAGGAAAGATCCTACTGTCCGTCCACCCGTGCCCCTGGGTAGACTGTATCTCTGCTAATATTTGTAAAAGGCTCTTCTAAAAGGCTGTGGACAGGTATCCCGTGTTTGTGTGTCTGCCCCGATTTCTATTCTATTTACTATTAATTGCCTACCAAATGAAAGCTCAGCATTTCTAATTAGGCTGGAAAATTCTACATAACAATTTTGACTGTGTGCTGGGGCAAGGAGGGAGCATGTGTTAATGGCATTGAACTAAGCCACACCTCCTCCCCTAGCCTGCTGGTTAACCCCAGGTTCACTTGGGGCTGTCTGGTACTCTGCTGATCAATGAAGTCGCTGGCTTTCTTTGCGTTTACATCCTGACTTGACTCTTAGCCAAGGGCTGCTGGCTTTGGTTCCAAAATGCTTTCTGCGCTCAAAGAGGGTACCTCTCCGCTTTGCCACTTCTACAAAAGGGGTTGACTCCTGAGTGGGCAGGGAGGGTGTTCCCTAGAGAGGCAAAGGGAAAAGGTCGTGTGGAGGAGCAGGGGTGGGGGGGGGGAAGGGCTCCCCGCAGTCGTTTGGAGCACGCAGGGTTAAGCTCCCCTCAGTTTCCTCATAAGAAGTCTTGCCACAATTCAGCTACACAGGTCATGGTGCTGTGTCAAGAATCATAACCTCGGAGGTTTCCTTGGTTCGTGTTGTATTAATCTTTTAAAAACGCGACTGGACTGCAAGCGTCCATTTTCAGCCCCCGTAGGTTGCTTGACTTTGGCCGTGGAAGTGCTCTCCAGCATGCTGGCTGGGTGGACAGGTGTGACTAGAGAGGAGCCCCGAGTTCTTTCTAAACAATTAAGGAAAGAGTAAAGAAAGGTCCTTAAGGGAGGAACACCTGTACTGTAGCCTCAGGGTATCTTCAACCAAGGCCAGGCATTTGTGTGTCCTCCTGTGGCCACTGCTCCCAGGTGCACAGAAGAATAGATGATGTCATGGATATTACCTTGTGCATGGCAGGTGCTTAATTCATGCATCCAGAAAAAAGGGGATTCGTAACAATTCAAAATAGATATATAACAGTTGTGAATAGCTATGCACGAAGTGACGTATAACCATCACTATAAAGCAGAAACTGCAAAGAAACAAGGAGACTTAGATAGAAACATGCTAATAATGGGGGAGTTTAGCGTAACCACACAGCACAACACAGATTAAGTGAACAAAAACATAACGAATGAAGCTTAGGTCCGTAGGTATATGTGTAAGTTCATGCTATCGCAATATAGACTGTACTTTTTTCTTAAGTGCGCAGGAACATTTGCCAAAAATGGGTCATGTATTAGGTTGCAAAGAAAACCTCAGTACATCCTATAAAGTAGAAGATTACAATACTTTGGTCACAATGTACTAAAACTGGACATTAACAAAAAGCAAAACCAAAAAGACTCTTGCATCTGGAAGTTTTAAAAACTTTCTATTAACAAACTCTTGGGTGAAAGGGGGAAAACAAATACATCGAAAAGGAAAAAGAAGTAATGATAAAGAACACACTAGCTAGCAGAATTTATAGGATACACTTAGATCAGATGAAAATTCATATCCCCAAACACTTTTATCAAAAAAATAGAAAGAAATAAACTAAATTCTCAGTTCAAAATCTAGGAAAAGAACCATGAAGTAAATAAAAAGAAAGCACAAGAGAGAAAATAATACAGCACAGAACAGAGAAATAATAGATGTAATTAATAACTCAAAAATATAGTTGGAAATGTTCACAAAGTGGACAAAACAGTTGCTCACAATAAAAAATTGGTAGAAGACATAAATGTACAAAATAAGAAATGCCAAGGGGGACGTACCATTGAAATAGAAGAAATTGAGTCCACTATGAGACTATTTCACAGACCTCTATAAAAATAAATATGAAAATCTAGGTAAAATACAGTACCCAAATTAGCTCCGTTTGTTACAAGAAGTTTAACTAAACCAATTTCCATAAAATATCCAGAGAAGATCACTAAAGGACTACTCCGCCATAAAAACACAAGACCTGCACAGTTTCACAGAGGAATTCTACTAAACATTTAAAGACTAGATATTCTCCATTCTTTTTGAATTGTTTCAAAGTATTGAACATAAAGGCATACATTCTGGTTCTTTTTTGAAAGCAAGTATTACATGGATACCTAAAATTTTCAAAAGCAAATACAAAAAAATGAAATTACCAAACAGTGTCACTTACGAATTTCGAAGCAAAAGTGCTAAACAAAGTATTCATAAACTGAACCCGTTACAATGTTAAGAAATCAATGCACCATGACCAAATGGTGTTTTATTTTCAGGAATGCAAGGTTGGTTCAACATGAGGAAATCTATTAATACAATAATACACTTAAGGGGAAAAAATCATATAATTACCTCTATAGATGCTGAAAAACCTTTTATAGAATTCCACACCCATTGCCTTATGTATCATTTAAGAAAACAAGGATGGATGGATACTCCTTAACAGGGTAAAATAGTTTATAGGCCTGAACTCTACAGTTGGCATCTTATTTGATGGGGAAACACTAGAGGCATTCCCACAAAGATCAGTATTAAGGCAAGATGACCCATTATCTCCACTACTATCACATAGTTGTGCTGGAGGTATTAGAAATTAAATAAGAGGAACCAATTGGAGGCATGTGTTTTGGAAAAGAGGAATCAAAACTACCTTTGTTTGCCCATAATATGATAATATACTGGGAAAGCCCTTGAGAGAGTCAACGATAAGGTAAATCAAACAATAAAATCACTCCGGTAGCAGGATGAAATATTGACATATAGAAATCAATAGCTTTCTGGGGCGCCTGAGGGGCTCAGTTGGTTAAGCGTCTGACTTCGGCTCAAGTCATGATCTCACAGTTTATGAGTTTGAGCCCCGCATCGGGCTCTGTGCTAACAGCTCAGAGCCTGCTTTGTATTCTGTGTCTCTGTCTCTCTGTGCCCCTCCCCCACTCATGCTCTTTCTCTCTCTCTCTCTCTCTCTCTCTCTCTCTCTCTCAAAAATAAATAAACATTAAAAAAAATAAAAAAAAAGAAATCCATAGCTTTCTTATACGTAAATAAGAAACAGTTAGAAGACACAATAGCAACAGAGAGGACAAAATTCTTAGAAATAAACTTAGCAAGAAGAGGCAAAGCCTCTATCAGGAACACTTTAAAAACACTTTGGAAAGACACAAAAGTTGCTTTGAGCAAATAGAAAGACATCCTTTGGACTTGGGTGAGATGACTTCACATTGTAAAAAAGCCGGTTTTTCCAAAGTTAATTTATGACTTGACTCAATCCCAGTGAAAACACCGAGAAGCTTTTTTATGGAGCTAGACAGTTGATACTCCAGCTCATATGAAAAAGCAAACATGCAATACCCATGAAAATCTTGAAAAATAAAAGCTACTAGGGGGAATAACTCTGCCACACATTAAAATGAACTATAAATCCTCTCTAATTAAACTAGCGTGGTACCGTTGTGTGAACAGATGAAACAGCGCTAGAACTGAAAGCGAAGTCCAGAAGTAGAGCGAGCAACACATAGCAATTTAGTACTGGTGAAGGTGGCGTCTCACGTCATGGGAGAAGATGAACTTCAGTGCATCGTGTTGGGACTACTGGCTAGCTCCTTGGAAAAAGAGAAAATTAGATGTCTATCTTACATTGTACACAAGAATAAACTCCCAATGGGATCTGAGATCCAAATATGAAAAATGAAATCATGAAAGTACTGCAGGAACCCCGAACAAATTTCCCTATGACATGGGCTGTAGGGAAAGGCTTTCTGACCATGACTCAACTTCTAGATTTAGTAAAAGAAGAGATTGGAACATCTGATTATGTAACACTGAACACTTTTGACATGCCAAAAACCCTTAATCAGACCACCATAAGCACAGTCAAAATGTAAATGACAAAGTACGGGGAAATATTTACAACATACATCAGATTGTAAAAGATTAATATCTTGAATATATAAAGAGCTATTAAAACTGGGGGAAGGGGAACGTGCGAGAAAATGGGCAGGAGACATGGAAAGATAACGCATAGATACGGAGAGCTGATTCATGGTCGTCAGAGGCAGGCGTGTGCGGTGGGGAAAGGGGCGAACTGAGTTTTTGTGTGTTTTGTTGTTGTTTTAGTTTAAACTGAATTTTAAGAAATTGGAAAAAGATAATTCACATGAAAGAAATGCAGGTGGCCTTGAAACATATGACAAGATGTTCAACTTCACTTATAATTAGAGAAATACAAATTAAATGGACTCTGAGATAGCATTTTTCACCCGTCAATTCGGCAAACAAGAAAAAAACTCAACGACACATCTGTTGGCAAAGCTGTGGGGGGAACAAGCACTCGCATACATTGCTGTGGGGATGAAAATGGGTATAACCCTGTCGAAGGGAAATTTGGCGGTATTTATCACCACTACCTATGCATCTACATCTTGACCTGGACATCCTAGTTCTTTTTTTTCTAATTATTATTATTTTTAGTGTTTACTTATTTTTGAGAGAGGGAGAGAGAGAGCAGGGGAGGGGCAGAGAGAGAAGGAGACACAGAATCAGAAGAAGGCTCCAGGCTCTGAGCTGTCAGCACAGAGCCTGACGCAGGGCTTGAACTAACAAACCGTGAGACTTAAGCCGAAGTCGGACGCTCAACTGACTGAGCTACCCAGGTGCCCTGCAGACATCCTACTTCTCAGAACCCTGAAGATATACCTCAAAAGAATGAAAATACTCATGCACAAGACTATTCATTCCAAAATTATTTATAATTGCAAGATACTGGCAGCAATCCAATGTCCAAACATGAAGGAGTGGTCAAGTAATCATTGGTATGTACCAACAATGAAGACTGTGCACTTGTCAAAGGAAAGAGGAAGGTATCTGTGAACTCACGTGGGGGACTTTCAGGATACAGTGGTAAGTGACGAAACCAAGCGGGGAAGAGTGTCTTTATGAGGGGTGGGGGCAAGGATCGAACACAGTTGAACGCAAGAGTACTTTTGGTGGGTGATAGAGTGTTATAAAATGGGATAGTGGTGGTAGCACACTATATACTTTTATTAAAACTTATCAGACTGTACACCTACTGTGAGCGAATTTTATGGTATAAAAAAATCTACCATTAAAACAAACAAAGCCATTAAAAAAATACTTGGCATATGCTACTATTGCGTAATGAAGGCCAAACAAGAAAATATATACATATCCATGTGTTTTGGCAAAAAAGAATTATAGGTAGGGTAAACTAGACTCTGATGAGACTGATTACCTAGGCAGGTGGTTGGCCCGGGGTTGTAAGGATAGGTGGGTGGCGGTAGGACAGAAGGGATGAGGGGTGAGATTCTGAGATACACTTTTATATACTTTTGACATTGATAAACATGTCAATATTTCACATGGGAAATAAACCGTACGGAAGGTGAGGAAACTCCCCAAGTGACTTTTGGATGCAGTATTTTGTCCAAACGCCCTGAGGCTAATAACAAAAAATAAGTGGAAATAAGTATACCGTTACTCTAATTGGTAGGTTTGTTTCTTAAAGTCCTGTGGATTAGTAATTCTGAAATTATTTATATTCAAGATATAGGAACTAAGCAAATGTATTGGGAGTGATGGGAGCAAGCCACGTTTCTCCAAATTTGGTGAAGGAGGTTACTCACATAGAAGGGTGGATGGCCAGACTAGTCAGTCCCGTGGTGTTGGAACTTGAGGTGTCTCTATGAGCATGTACATACATAGACAGAATTACCTAAAAATATTGATGGTTGTATCGATGTGGCTGTCTGCAGAGAGAGTCTAAAAGCAGGGACACCTCAGTAGCAAATCTAGCCCCCAGATCTGGCTTTCTAAATAGCTTCTCCACTAAAAGATGCCAGGAATCTTGAGAAATATGGTTCATTCCAGTGCCGGGGCAGATATAGGACACCATGGGCCTAGAACAGTCTGGACCAGAAAGTAAGAAAGTACTCAAGGAACAACGGAGACATGGTAAAAGGACATACGAGCCAGACTCTCAGGGATCAAATCCGGGGTGAATGAGCAAATTGTCATCGAATTCATATAAATAAATAAGTGGAGAAGAAAGAAAAGTGCTTATTGTAAATTGCCAATGTAGGAGGCATTTATGAAGTCCCAATGTATCCACAAAGTTCTCATTAATTTCTAAAGGAAAATTCTAATTTCACAATAGTTCTCAATGGAGAACTATAGCAGACCCGACGTTACTCAAGTGATCAAAGTCAACATCACTAGTAACGGGACAGCAGCCATCCTGCGGACGTCCTCTGGATACGACGCACTGAGGAGGACACAGCATCGTTTCTGTGGTCTTCCTGCGGAAAAGGTGCAACCTGGATCTTCTGAGGAAACAGCAGACAGACTGACATTGAGGGACTTCTGCGAAATAATTGGACAGTGCTCTAAAATGTCAAGGTCATGAAAGAAAAAAACCCTGAAGAACTGATACAGATTAAAGAAGACTAACGGAGATAAAAGTAGATGTTTCTGTGATACTGGACTGGATCCTGAACCAGATGAAGTTTTGTTCTTTTCTTTTGCTCTACAGGACATTAGAGGACAATTGGTGACATTCGGAAGGTCTGTAGATGGGATAATAGTTTTGTGCCAACGTTGATGTTCTGATTTCTAGGAAATACACAATGAAGTATTTAGAGGTAAAGGGGCATCATGGCTTCATCTTACTCTCCCACAGTTGAGAAATTGTGTGTGTGTGTGTGTGTGTGTGTGTGTGAGTGAGTGTGTGTGTGTCTAGAAAGAGAGAGACAGAGAGAGGGAAAGCAGACGAGGTATATGTTAACATTTGGGGTATCTGGGTAATAGACATATACACGAATGTCCTATTTTTGCAAATTTTCTGTAGGTCTTAAAATATTTCAAGATAAACATCAATAAAAAAGTATTCGAAATATACCTTCCCTGCTAGTGATGGGGAATTAAATGAGATAATATATGTAAGTGCTTACTGCTGGGCCTCAGACACAGAATCACCAAGAACACGTTAGCTCTCACTATCACGATGGCAGTGCTGCTCAGAGGCTGACCTCTGTCACTGGCAGAGCCCTCTGTCACAGCCTCGCTTACGGCTCAGCTCTGATACCCACCCACCGTGTGACTGCAGGTTGATAGTACCTACTTAAGCCATCATTTTTGGGGAGCTATCTTCCAGATAGACCTACTTTAGAATCAGGTTAAGTCATTCATTATTTAATTTATTCACTACAAACATCAATTATTAAAAGTGAGGTAGCAGGCACCATTCCTTGCAAGAAGTCAGCTCCTGGGGGAATGAACACTGCAGTTGGAGAGAAAGAAATGTGCAAAACAACACAGTGGAGAAACACACACAACTTGGTACGTGTTTCCTGGTGGCTGTATTGAGAGTCCCCCTGTTGGGTGTAATTTGGGATTATTCCTGGTGGGCGTATTCAGAGTTTCCTCGGTGTGTATGCTCAGAAGTCTCCCTGGTGGGTATATTTAGAGACTCCTTGGTGAGTGTATTGAAAGTCTCCCTAATGGGTGTATTCAGGCGTCTCCCTGGTGGGGGTATTGAGAGTGTCCCTGGTGGGGGTATTCAGGCGTCTCCCTGGTGTGGGGTAGCCATGAGTCTCCCTGGGGAGTTAATTCTAGTGGGTCTGGGAGGAGGGATGGAGGTGCTCCCCTAAGAGAGAAGAATGTATGACAGGGGGTGGAGCTCTGCTTGGGACAGTTTGGGAGAGAGGCTGGAGCACAGGGCGGAGGAACGCAGGGAGGGAGGAGCGCTTGGGGCATTTGGAGCTGACTTCAGAATGTGGGCTAGGGCAGGGGTCCCAAATCTAGGAACCTGACTGTCGCTGGGCTCTGGAGAAGTTCACACTGGTCAGTGGCAAAATGCAGGAAATTATGGCCGCGTGGTGTGGGAGCACCCATACTGGGCATGGTTGCCAACTTCCCCTTCTTGGGAAGGACGGTCTTTTATGTCCAAGCTCATTTTTTAACACACAATATGCCTTCTTTTATGAATAATACCGAAAGCAGATGGCAGTGGTTTCAGTGTCCTTACTTGGCAAAATGAAAAGTTGTCAGTCCTATATTTGTCTCTGCATTACGTTTTTAAAAACTGGATCATAAAATGGAAACATCTGGAAACCTGGGCATCTAGATTTCCTAAGTAGAGTTTCCTGGCACTTTCCAGTTTAAAAAAATGTATTTATTGCTGTTATTGTAAGATATTTTAAACACAAAGAAAATTATAGAGAATAAGAGGAACATGGGTTGGCCTGCCCTCCGGATTTCAGAAAAGCCCACGCGCCTTTGTATCGGCAGTTTTTGCCATTTTCATTGTCATCGATGGTGTGTTTACCTGCTCCCTCCCTCCTACGATCCATTAGTGTGACCCGCTCAGAGGCAGGGACCGGACCTTCCAGATCTTATCCGGGCACGTGCCTTTCGATGCGGCTCTTTTCACAGAGTTCTTTGGGAGCTGTTTTATTGAAGGGACCGTTTTGATGCAGGGGTGTTTGGACCACACCTAAAACAAACCGTTACGTCTTTAAAAAAATTGTGATAAGATCTGCATACCATAACATTGCCATCTTAACCATTTTCAGGTGTACAATTCAATGGCATTAAGTACATTCACATTACTGTGCAACCACCAACATTTATCTACAGAACGGCTTCATCTTCCCCAGATGAAAACTCTGTCCCCATTAAATACTGCTGGGTCATTCCCCTGCCCCAGCCCCTGGCACTCACCCTCCTACTCTTTGTCTCTGTGACTTTGGTTACTCTACGTGCCTCTTATAAGTGGGCTCACACCACATTTGTCATTTTGCGTCTGGCTTATTTCACTTAACATAATGTCTTCAGGGTTCGTCCATGTTGTAGCGTGTGTCAGAATTTCCTTCCTTTTTAAGGCTGATCCTCCATTGTTAGCTCCATTTTGTTAACCCACTCATCTGTCTATGGGAATCTGGGTTGTTCCTTCCTGTCGGCTATTTCAAATAATGCTGCTCTGAACATGGGTGTGCGAATACTTCTTCAAGTGTCTGCTTTTAGTTTTTTGGGGGGGATATACGCCCAGAAGTGGAATTCCTAGATCCTATGATAATTCTACATTTACTTTCTTTTTTTTTTTTTTTTTAATTTTGTTTTTGAGAGACATAGAGACAGAGTGTGAGCAAGGGAAGGGCAGAGAGAGAGGGAGACACAGAATCTGAAGCAGGCTCCAGGCTCTGAGCCGTCAGCACAGAGCCCGACGTGGGGCTCGAACTCACAGACCGCAAGATCATGACCTGAGCTGAAGTCGGCCGCCCAACCGACTGAGCCACCCAGGCGCTCCTGATTTGCTTTCTTGAAGAACCACCATACTCTTTTCCCCAACAGGTGCGCCATCTTACTTTCCCACCAACGGTGCCCCGGTGTTCCAATTTCTCCACTTACTATGTTCCTGTTTTAATAGTAACAGCGGGTGAGAAGCGGTATCGAGCCAGTCCACTTTAAGCTTTATATTTTTGTTACCAAGCGATATGCAAAGCCAATGTCCACCCTCTGTCCCTGGCTCTCGTCCTCTCTTAGGCCCCACCACTGCTCATCGTGGTTGTTTTGTGCTCAAGTCTGAACTACGTGCCGTAGTTTTTACGGCATGCTTTTTAACAAGGAAATGTGGGAGAAACCATAAATGCCCATTAGTAGAGGAAAGGTTAATATATGCCGCATGCAGACCATGAACACCTAGGCAGCAATGAAGATGAAGGGCTTGTATCTGTGAGTCTGATATGGAATGAGGTCTAGGACATATTGTTAAGGGGAGAAAGCAAGCCGGAGAGTAACATATGGAAAACTACACGTGTGAGTGGCTCTGTGTGGAAGTGTGTACGATAGTGTGTCATGTGTGTAAGATACATTTTATGTAGTACAAGTTATTCTTATATGCGTATCCATGACGTAAGTGACAGGTAACAGAAAAATATATTTGCCTTTGGTACGCTCACACGTAGGAAGTTCTGGGGAGATATGTGTGAAGTCCTCGATCATGATGACCTCTGGGAATGAGGCTGAGGTTACCTGTTGGGGGCGGGGGGGGGTGGAGGATTTCAGAACTTAGTTTTCATACTTCCAACTGTTTGAGTATCTTGCTTTCTTTTTTTAAAAGAATGTATCACTTTTGTAATTTAAAATTAGCAAGAAAGGGGAAAAAGACCAATACAGTGAGCCCGAGGTGCAATTCGTGAAGCACAAACGTGGCGCTGTGTGTATTTAGGTCCACATGATGGTGACAGTCAATGTTATTCACGTGCATTCTGAGCCAGGTTCTGTTCTGGGCCTTTCAATGCACTCAACTCAGTTATCCTCACCGAGTCCTAGGGTGAAGCTTTTGTCCATGTTTTCCAGATGTGCAGAGAAGCTCAGAGAGGGGAAGTCACTCACCTGAAGTCACATAGCCAGTGAGTGGCACTTAATTCTTTGATGACAAGACAACTTTCTTCTAGACAGGTACACAGGTGATTTTTAAAAATCTGCACTTTAACTTCTGATTTATCTTTCAAAGTAAGGAGATGCCACATAGCGCCCTTGTAAGATTCAAGAACTCTTTGGGTCTGCCTTTTTTTTTTTTTTTTTTTGGCTTCATTTGAACACAGCTCTGTTCTTAAGAGCCCTTGGTCATTTTATGTTCAGTATGTAAAAAGGGTGTCAGGAACTTGTCGGCAGCCTCCATCAGAAACAAAAGGTTCTGTGTTTCCATTTCAAATAATAATAACTATTAGGTAGGGCAACTCATACCTGACTGTGAGTGGAAAGTTGATAGATTCTTTTAAAATTACTAGTGAATGGGGCATCTGGGTGACTCAGTGGGTTGAGCATCAGCTCAGGTCATGATCCCAGGGTCATGGGATCGAGCCTCAAGTCGGGCTCCACACTGAGCGTGGAACCTGCCTGCTTAAGATTCTCTCTCTTTCTCTCTCTCCCTCCCTTGTTACCAACGAAGTCTCTAATTCTGGATGGAAGTGTCTCATTAGTTTACCTCTGCATAAGCACCTTGTATAAACTGTTCCTGGTAGCCTGAGTGGTGGGTATAGCATCGCACTGTGTGCCATGTTATCAATAATTATGCATTTTTGAGAAGCATTATTTTGCTATTTTAAAAATCATCCTTTTCTTTGAAGGAGGATTTCTTGGGTGGCGTCATGCCTTCTGCACCGAAATGAGCAGCTTCCACAACAAAGATTTCCAAGTGCATCATTTTGTTAAACTCTTAAAACTGTTAAATTAATAAAATCAGCTTAACAGAACCCTGATTAGTTTAAAATTGCTTTAAATTTGGTCATTAAGTTTCAGGGAACATGTAATTTTCTCCACATCTGGTACAGCTGCAAGGCATGAGGGACGGGGACAGAAGTGGCAATAAGAAATGCAAAGGATGGCGAGGAGACACTTTGTCATTGACGGTTTCTGCACCGCTAGTCTGCGCCCCCCAGGAATACGCTTCCCGGTGAAACATTAGCCCCTGCATAGCGTCTCCAGGAATGTTCCCTTCCCGTGGCGAGGACGGCGCAGAGCAGCTGGGCTTCAGGGAAGCCGGGCTCACTTCCTGAGCACCCTGGGAACGTGCCGTGTCACCCTAGACTTGTGTTCCTGCTTCTCTGTGCCTCGGCGTCCCCACCTGTGAAATGGGCCAATGCCCCTGGTGTCCGGTCCCTTCAGCATGTTTCAAGGGCTGGTGGGGGACCTGTGCCGTCTTTAATTGGGAGTGGTTAGAAAGATCTGAGGCTCGTTAGTTCGGATAACCGCATGTCGATATGCGTTTACTGTCGTCCGTGTTCCGGATCAGATGCGTAGGACACACTCTGATGTTGGGCTGGTGTTAACAGCCGGCCCCGTCGTCTGCCTCTTTTTCCACCTTGGGGCTGGGCTTTCACAAGCCCGGGAGCTCACTTCGTGCTGTGTGACGTCTGACCTGCTAAGAAGCCATCACTTTATTCACCCTTGGCGGCTGCAACCTCCGGGAGCTTTTATATTTTCTCGAGGGACGTGCCAGTCCTTTCGGGCCAAGTCCCAGTTTGAGAAGGGGCTGAAACCGGACGACCTGATGGTGGACATATGTCCACTGGAGGGTGAAGTGCCTGGAATCGTGTATGTGGGCATTCTCGAGGTAGAGCTAGCACCTAAGGCCACGGCCGCTCAGATGGAACGCCGGTGCGTGTGGCCGATGCTCAGCCTTGAGGCGAGCGCCCCTCCCCGGACCAGCGGTAACTCTGGTACAGACCCGGTGCTGAGTGCCTGCTTGCCTGCTCCCCGCCAGGCGTGGTGCGGGGGGCTCTCTGAGCATCACAGCCTCTTCACAACCTTCCCGCGGAGGCACACGACTCCCCTTCTACAGAGGAGAAGCGAGGCTTAGTGGGGTTACGCGATGCACCAAAGCTACACCCTGGGTCTCTGGCGGGGCTAGGATCTGAAGCCGGCAGGGGGTAGGTAGTAGATGCGGCCTCCCCTGCAGGAGCGGAGAATGTGAGGGCGACCTGCCTTGGGCGAGCTTGAGAGCGAGGTCCTGAGTCATGCTCGAAGAGCTCTGTGCTGAGTCACGCGTTGATTTCATCATGCAGAGAGAGCTTGGGTTCAGGTGGCACCTGGGCAGGGCTCCGTAGAGGCACCAGACCCCCACCCCCCACCTCCCGGCGCCAGAACTTCTTGAGGAGTCCAGCAGCTCCTGCTAGTCCTTCAAAAATAGTCGTTTGCTCTCTCGAGAGTGTGTCATTTTTCAAGTCACACATCGCCCATGAAAGCCAAGCGCCTTCTGGAATTTATGGTACTTAAGTAGGTTACTGCAGCCCAATCGCATCTGTTTCTCGAAAACAGTTGACGTTTCTGATAATGGGAGAGAAGATGCATGGGGCTCCGGCCGCCGCAGGAGGGGGCGGTCTGGGAGGAGAGGTGAAGGACACAGACCCTGGAGACATGAATCCCACCCGCGGGTGCCCGCCCAGGGGACAGTGGGACAGAAGCTCGGGCCAAGCCCAGAGAACCGAGGCGGCACCACTTGCTGGAACGCGAGCACTTCAGAGCCCGGCATTCTACAAGCGGGCCAGCGGCGAAGGAGCGCGGGGCTTGGAAAATTATTTGCCCTGGGTACTCCCGCCGGTTTGCAGCCAGATTTTATAGAAGCGGCTCCTGGCTTGAAGTTGTCGCCGCTGTCAGATTTCTGTTAGTGATTTCCACAATCTCTGATGCTGAACCGACAGGGCCCTTGACGACAGCAACAGAGCAAGTGGTAACCTACATTCTCCCGAAGCTCTTTCATGCCCTCGGCACCAGATCTCACCGACAGGCAGACAGACACACACGAGCTGAAGCATCAGGTCCATGTACATATGCATATGTGTGCTCGAATGCAGAGGAGACGTTTTAAATACAGGCTTGAACCTCTTCAGAGGAAGTATCGCCAGCTCCTGAAACGTGGTCTTTAGAAGCAGGACATGAAAAAGAATGAAAAAATGTTTTGACTAAATTCCCTCCCTCTGCTGTTGCCTTCGCTCCTCAGAATCCGGTGAAAATACAGCTGCTTTTCCGGTAACGTCAGTTTTAAAAAACAGCCCTGTCTTCTAAACACACGGCAAAGTTTTCGAGCTGGTGTTTTTTGACACTTGCGAGTATTCTTGGAGCTTACTAGCTTCCAGCGCAGTTGGAAGAGACCTAGGCAGAGGATGCATTTGGACAGGTATCGAATATAATAAACTATATTTAAATATTTATATATGGATTTATTTTTTTTATGGCGCTGTTCTTTCTTTAAATCATTAAATAAGGCCCTGTCACTGCTCCAAAAGATCTATGGGCCCTGTCTTCCAGCAAGTAGATCATCTTTGCCTTTGAACGAGATCTCAACGTAGAAATGATTTCTAACCGATGATCTTTTACATACATTTGTTTTGTGGTGAGCGTTACATCCTGCTGGGTTACAGCGAGGCTTGGAGGATTTCTCCTGAAAATAGCTCTTTATTCGTGCAACACTGAAAAGGGAGAGGGCAAGGAGGAGAACTCACTGTGTCTCACCAGCCTGGAGTCCCGGAAGGAGAGCTGGGGGGTCTGAGCAGAGCACCGCCCCCCCCGCCCCACCTCCCTGAGCTCTTGGGAAGCGTCTCCGGGCTAGGAGAAAGGTTTGGGCTTTTCTCTTTGGTGAAGAGGCTTAGAATCCTAGGAGTTTTATTTCCCACGTATGCCTCCAAGGCCTCCTTCCCTCCCTCACTCCTTCTCTGTCAATCTGAAGAGCTCTCTTTCTATTCCTAGTAGTTACCTAGATAACAACCATTTGTTTTTAAGATTGATTCTGATAAAGAGTGTATTAGGCATCTCAAGGGCTACAGTGTGGCAAAGTGTCAGACTCTTCAGAGTCGAAAGATGCCTGCTAGCCAGGCAGAACGTTCCTGGTTTTATGGTGAACACACAAGCACACACACGCACACACACACACGAGTGCACACGCACACACGCCAGCCATGGTCGCTTCCAGCCCCCACGAGGGAAGTGTCGGGTACCATTAGTGCCGTCCACCTTCTGGGCATATATGATGGGCTTTGATGTTTGGGGTGACCATGTCACTTTCTTCGGCCAGTGACACGTGAGTAGAAATGACATGTGTCACTTCAAAGCACCAACTTGAAGATGCAGAGATGAGCGTCCACCAGCTTATTTCCCTGAGTGAGGGCTGCCTGCGGCCGAGCCCGGACCTGAGCCAGAAGGGCCGTGCAGTGCGAGCAGGAGATAAACCTTCATCGTTCTTCCAGCACCGTCTAACCTGCCCTGGCTGGCACAGGCGGGGCCGAGCGCGCAGCCTCCGTCGTACACGGCGCGCTCACACTCATCCGCACACTGTACCTCTTTCCCAGCCAACTCCGATCCCGTGAGGAAGCCAGCTTGTCAACCTGCTGAAATGTAGCCAATCAGTGTCTGCAGACAGAGACAGAGACAGGGAGACAGGGAGACAGAGAGAGAGAGAGAGAGAGAGAGAGAGAGAGAGAGAGAGTGTGTGTGTGTGTGTGTGTGTGTGTGTGTGTAGAAAACCGAAGTTTCTTTAGAGACCCGCCTGCCTGCTCCGTGGAGCTTTCCTGGGGGCGGAGGGGAGGAGGACACACCTGTCCCTGTCCCCCGGGAGAGAGGGCGTGCTGATGCTCAGCGCGCTGGAGGGAAACACGCGGACCAGGCTTCCGTGCGCTAGCAGATTTTGGAGTGATTTATATGAAAACAGTTTAAAGCATTTACTAGCTGTAAGAACTAATTTCCAATAAATCAGACAGGATTCCCTTTGGAACCAGAAATAAATGAGGGCAAAAGAAATTGCCAAGGGTTGTTGAGCAATAAAGAGATGGGTTCTAGATATCTTGAAATGATATTTAAATGGACAAAGTTGATTTAACTGTCTTTTTTTCACATCCAGGAGTAAGATTTAGGTCTATAGCATGTCATTATAACAGGGAATTATTCACCAGGAGACTCTCAGCGTTTCATGCACTTCCCACTGAATGGCAATTTTAATATTCCAGTTTCAGTCCTAAATTGTAATGAAAAGGCATTAATTGCTTGGTTCCCTGCAAAGTCCATTAGAAAAAGTGTTTCTAGAAAAAGTTCAAGTTTGGTCTACGAGGCAGAACTTTCATTATCAGATTCTAGTCATTTTTTCTAATTAAAACATTTAAATGAATATGTATTTTATTACTTTCAAGTCCATGAGTACTGGTAGTCTGGCACTGCGCCATGAGCCTTGGAAAATGCAGAAAAAATAGACTATGTACGTGGTTCCTGAACTCCAGAAGTATGAAACTCGTCGAAAAGTTAACCCGGGAAACCCTCTTTGAACCCAGAGCTGCACGAGGACCCTTCCCAAAACGCGGGGACACGAGGTTCACCGAGGCTGGCGGGCGCCAACACAGCCTCGGAAAAGACGTGAGATGCGGGGCCCAGAGGCGCTGGGTAGATTTGACCAAGGCGAGGCGGTGTCCGCTCCCTGGGATGGGGGAATAGCTGTGGCCAGAACTGGGTGCAGGAAGGAATTTTCGGGGCTCCCAAAGACAGGTAGAGGCTCTCCAGTGACGGAGGCTGCGTTCTGGAGGTGCGTTCCACTGGGTGTGGGCATTTATCACGCTAAAGTTTGCCATCATTTCCCGAGATGCCGTGGGCTCCCAGCTCCTTGGGACCTGAGGGGTGACTGGTCTTTTTAGGAGCTAGAGTGCGGGATGTCCTTGGGGGAGGAGAGATAGGAAGGGACAGAGGACACTTGTGATGTCCGCCCCTCTGTAGCAGGCCCTGTATATGCTTAAAAGAATTTTCTTTTTTTTTTTTTAAATCTCCTTGACTTCTGTCAACGACCAGAGCATTCTTCACTCCAGTTCCATAGATGAGAAGACAGACTTCCAGAGGTTGGAAATCTGGCTTAAGGTCATTTAGCCGGACCCTGCAGGGGAGGTCTTTGATTCCCGGCCATGCCCCTTTTCAGGATACGGGAAGCGTTCCAAAGAATAGCGGGCCAGGCCTAGCTTCTCAGTAAGTTCTAGAGTATCAAGTGCCCCCCAGACCCAGGAATCCGGGCTCTTCTCCCGCACGACAGGCACCTGTGTTCCAGAGTGCGGCTCTCCCTCTCACGGCCCCTGCTCAGGCCTCTTGGCAGGGACGAGACTCTCAGGGGCTGACCCTGTGTTTGGGGACCCCAAGAGGAGCACCTCCTGGCAGTTTGCACCCTAGGCACCTCGCCCCTGCACCCCCAGTCCCGACCCTGAGTCTCACAGGAAGCAACACCGCGAGAGGCAAAGGAGGAGCCCGTTTGCGGGCTCGGGTGCTGACCCAGCGTGCGCCCTGGTGACCGTCACCCCTTGGACCATGGTGGCTGCAAACACTTGACAAGTCTTCAGAAACCTGTCACTTTGCTCTGAAGCCTCTAGCGCTCCTCACATCACCCTGAGCAAACTCACAGCCGACCAGGACCCCAGCAACCCAGCGGTCTCCACGGCATTCATGCTGTCGGCCATGCAGGCCGCTGCTTCTGGGATCCAGCAAGAGGCAGAAGGCCGGCTTCTGCTCGGGGCCACGGTCCGGAACCGCCTTTCCCCGTACCCGCCGACTTCCTGCCCATTCCTCGTTCCTCCGCTTTGCTCTGAGGTCCTCCGGGGAGGACAGAGGCTGCCGTCAGTTGCCCCCCTTCTCTCTGAGAGCCTGGGGGACCGCATGGCTTGTGGTAGGTGCCCTCTCCGTCTCGTCGGCTGGCTCTGCACTTGACACTTGACCTGTTGCTCACAGGGCAGGTGGAGACCTGGCCCCAGCCCTGCGGTGGGGCTTAGGTTCCAGCCGGCACTCCCTCCTCTGCCGGTGGCGGTCAGCGGTGGTCAGCGGCGCCCTCCTGGTCCAGAGGGCCGTTTGCGATTCCGGCGGATGTCACTCCCTTTACTGCCGCAGCCCGGGCGCGGTGTGCTGTTAGCTCTGTTTTCGGGAGGACAACGGCCTGCTGGCTCAGTATCTCTGGGATAGTCTGCTTCTGCAGGCAGCAGTGGGGACCCCAGACTACTCCCCAGACCCGGGTGGCGCCTGCCAGGCGCCTCCCCTCCGCCAGGAAGCCATCTGCCCCCGCGGCTCCAAACACCCCCATTCCCGTTGCGGAGGCCTCCCTCCCCTGTCCCGTGCAAAAGCACCCAGCTGCTTGCTGTCTGGTTGTCTTCCTTGCCGCCGAGGCGGACGACGAGTGTGTAAGGCTCCCTGTCCCGCGTCTCTCTCCAGGGGATCCCGCCCCCTGTGCAGTCAGCATTTCTCGGTGCTCTTGAAATACATCTGAGGGCAAGAGGGAACCGGCTGCTCTGTGAAGTCCTGCGTGGCTGGAGGCCGGGAGTGCTGGATGGATGAAGGGAGAGGAGTGGGGTTTTTTTAACAAAAAAATTAGTATTCAATATTTTAGGTGTACAGAAATATAAATAATAAATGCAGAGTCCCACCCCAGCGCCAGCTTGAGAGGCACACCAGCTATTCTGTGCTCCGCCCCGTCTGCCTTAGAGCCAGCCGCCGCCGTGGGTGTTTCTCTGCTCCTGCTCCGTGTGTGTGCTCCCCGTGAGGAACTGCCTTTCACGTGTTTAAACTCTATACAAACCACTGCGTGTACCGCACACACTTTTCAGATGGAGTTCTTGTACTTGAAATGGTTTCAAAATGTTGAAAAGTTCCAAAAAATAATACAAATGTCACTTGTGGATCATTCTCCAGACTTCACAGTTGTTAACATTTTAGTACATACGTGTCATCGTTTCCCCTCTCTGGATATACACGCAGACCAACCCACCTACACCCCCCCCAGTACACACACACACACACACAGAGTATACACACACGGTACACACACACACAGTACACACACAGTACACACACACATAGTACATACACACAGTACACTCCCACATAGTACACCCCCCCACAGTACACACACACAGTACACACACACACAGTACACATACACACACACAGTACACACACACACAATACACAAACACACAGTACATACACACAGTACACACACACAGTACACACCCACATAGTACACCCCCCCACAGTACACACACACAGTACACACACACACACACACAGCATACACACACACAGTACACACACACACACAGTACACACAGCACACATACACACACACAGTACACACACACAGTACACACACACACACAGTATACACACATGGTACACACCCACATAGTACACCCCCCCCACAGTACACACACACAGTACACACCCACATAGTACACCCCCCCACAGTACACACACACAGTAAAGTATACACACACGGTACACACACACACACAGTACACACACAGTACACACACACACAGTACATACACACAGTACACTCCCACATAGTACACCCCCCCACAGTACACACGCACAGTACACACACACACAGTACACATACACACACACAGTACACACACACAATACACAAACACACAGTACATACATACAGTACACACACACAGTACACACCCACATAGTACACCCCCCCCACAGTACACACACACAGTACACACACACACACACACACACAGCATACACACACACAGTACACACAGCACACATACACACACACAGTACACACCCACATAGTACACCCCCCCACAGTACACACACACAGTAAAGTATACACACACGGTACACACACACAGTATATACACACACACAGCACACACATGCAGTACACACCCACCCACCCACACACAGTATACACACACAGAGTATACACACACACACAGTACACACACACACACAGTATACACACACACACAGGATACACACAAACACAGTATACACACACAATACACACCCCCCCCACACAGTATACACACACACAGTACACATACACACACACAGTATACACACATACACAGTACTCACATAGTATACACACACACACAGGATACACACACACAGTACACACATGCATTACACACACAGCACACATACAGTATACATACATACACAGTACACACACACAGTACACATACACATACACACACAGTACACACACATACAGTATACACACACAGTACACCCCCCACACACACAGTATACACACACATAGTACACGCCGACACACAGTACACACATACACAGTACACACACACAGTACACATACGCATACACACAGTATACACACATACACATACACACAGAGTACACACACACACAGCACACACACAGTACACACACATACACAGTACACACACACAGTACACATACGCATACACACACAGTATACACACATACACATACACACAGAGTACACACACACAGACACACAGAGTACACACACGTAGTACACACACACAGCACACACACAGTACACACACACAGTACACACACATACACAGTATACACACACAGTACATACCCCCCACACACAGTATACACACACATAGTACACTCCCACACACAGTACACACACACAGTACACATATGCATACACACACAGTATACACACATACACATACACACAGAGTACACACACACACAGTACACACACACGCAGTACACACACAGCACACACACAGTACACACACATACACATACACACAGAGTACACACACACACAGTACACACACACGCAGTACACACACAGCACACACACAGTACACACACATACACAGTACACACACCCAGTACACATACGCATGCACACACAGTATACACACATACACATACACACAGAGTACACACACACAGTACATACACGTAGTACACACACACAGCACACACACAGTACACACACACAGTACACACACATACACAGTACACATACGCATGCACACACAGTATACACACATACACATACACACAGAGTACACACACACAGTACATACACGTAGTACACACACACAGCACACACACAGTACACACACACAGTACACACACACAGTATACACACACAGTACATACCCCCCCACACACAGTATACACAAACATAGTACACTCCCACACACACACAGTACACATACGCATACACACACAGTATACACACATACACATACACACAGAGTACACACACACACAGTACACACACGCAGTACACACACACAGCACACACACAATACACACACACACAGTATACACACATACACAGTATACACACACAGTACATACCCCCCCACACACAGTATACACACACACAGTACACACCAACACACAGTGTACACACATACACAGTACACACAGTAGACATACACATACACACACAGTACACACACACACACAGTACACGCACACACAGTACACACATGGCACACACACAGTACACACACGTACACACACAGACCTGAAACTGTATATATATGTAACATTTTACTTTTCTTCTGGACATCTGAGGTAAGTCGGAGATGCTCCTTTACCGCTAAGTGCTTGAGGGCACGCTTCCTAGGACCAAGGGTGCTCTTTTACAGGCGCTCAAGTACCAGAATGAGGAATTAGCGCCGAACTAAACTAGCACCTAACCCTCAGACCCTACAGAAGTTTCTGCAGCCGTCCCACGAACGTTCTTTGTGGTGGAAGTGAACCAAACGGATTTTGGGTTTGGCCTGGGACCTGAGGTGGGAGCACCGGCTGCGTGTCACCGTCCGGCCTCTCCCGTCTCTTCTCACCGAGAGCAGCTCCTCGGTCTGTGTTCTTCTGTCTCCAAAGGAGAGGCCTGGTGGTTTGCCCCTTCGATGTTTCCTCATGGTTAGATTAAGACGCACGGTTTTGTCCGAGGCGGGGCAGAACTGATGCCAGGGCCTTCCGCGGGCATCTTATGGGAGCCGCACGATGCCCGTCCGCCTCACGGCCAGTGCTGTCACCTGATCACGTGGCGCAGGCGGGTTCTGCCGGGTTTCTTCGCTGTCACATTGCTCTTTTCCTTTTTGTAATTTGTAAGTGTTTCGTGGGGTGGCACTTGGGGACTGCGTGGATATCTCATTTCTTATCAAATTGAAAAAACGTTTAGATGTTTAAAAACAGCTTTGTCCAGGCACCTGGGTGGCTCTCAATTGGTTAAGCATTCAACTCTTGATATCGGCTCAGGTCACAGTCTCATGGTTCGTGTGTTTGAGCCCTGCATCGGGCTCTCTGCTGTCCCTGCAAGCCTGCTTCGGATCCTCTCTCTTCCTCTCTCTCTCTCTCTCGAAAATAAATAAATAATATTTAAAAATAAAAAAATAGCTTTATTATGATATAACTCACTATACAGTTTACCCATTTCGAGTGTGCAGTTCAGCGGCCTTCAGTACGGTCACGGATATGTGCCACCATCAATTTTAAGCGTATCGATCGCTTCAGAGAACCCCCATCTCGTTTAGCCACAAATCCGTGTCTTCCCCCTCTTCTCTCCCTACCCCTTGGCCCCATGCAACCCACGAATCTACTTTCGCGGTCTCAAGATTTCTCTCCTCTGGACTCTCGTGTGAATGAAATCACATAATACACGGACTTTAATACACGGACTTCACATAATACATAATCACAGTGGATGGGATGTGGTTGTGATGTACGTATTCCTGATGACTCACGTGTGTTTGAATGTCTTCCATATGCGTATTTCTCTTGGAGAATCGTCTGTTGAGATCCTTTAACTAATTTTAAAAATTGGCCACCTTGTCTTTTTATTATTAGGTTGTAAGAGTTCTTTATATATTCTGCATACAAGTCCCTTAGCAGATACGTGGTTTGCAAATATTTCTTCCCACTCTGTGGGCTGTCTCTTCACTTTTTCAGTGGTGTCCTTTGAAGCACAAAAATTTTAAATTTTGATAAAGGCCAGTTTATCTGTTCTTTCTTTTGTTGTTCATGCTTTTGATATCTTCTCCAAGAATGCTTTGCCGACTTCTAGGTCATGAAGATGTACTTCTGTGTTTTCTTCTAAGAATTTTATAGTTTTAGCACTTACATTTAGTGCTTTGATTCACCAATTTTGAGTTAATTTTCGTGTGTGTGCGCTGTGAGGTAAGGGTCCATTTTCATCCCTTTGTACATAGCTGTCCAGTTTTCCCAGCACCATTTGTTCAAAAGACTCTTCTCTCCTGATTGAATGGTCCTGGCACTTTTTTTGAAAATCAGCTGACAGTAGATGAATGGGTTTATTTCTGACTCTCAATTCTATTCTCTTGAGCAATATGTCTGTCTTTATTTCAGTACCACACTATCTTGATTGCCATTGCTTTGTAGTAAATTTTTGAATTTGGGAGGTGTGAGTCCTCCTACTTTGTTCTTTTCAAAGGATTGTTTTGGTCTAGTCTGTGTCTCTCGCAATTCCATATGAATTTCAGAATCAGGTTGTCAATATCTACAAAGAAGTCAGGTAGAATTCTGATAGAGATTGTGGTGAATCTGTAGATTCAGTGTGGGGAGTATTGCTGTTAACGTTAAGACTTTGAACCCATGAACATTGATTTTTTTTTCCCCATTTACTTAGGCCTGTTTCTTCCAACAGCGTTTTGTAGGTTTCATAGTGTAGTTGGGTACTTCTCTTGTTAAATTTATTTCTAAGTATTTTATTCTTTTTGATGGCATTGGGAATGGAATTGCTTTTTAAATTTTATTTTCAGATTGTTCATTGCCCAGTGTATACAAATACAATTGGTTTTTGTTTATTGACTTCGTACCCTGCAACTTTGTTGGACTCGTTCATTAGTTCTAGTAGTTTTTTTTTTTTTAGTGGATTCCCTAGGATTTTCTATATACAAGATCATCTCACCCGTGAATGGAGATATTTTTATTTCTTCCTTTCCAATCTGGATGTCTTATGTTTCTGTTTCTTGCCTAGCTTCCCTGGCTAGAACGTCCAGTGCAAATGTTGAATGACGGAAGTGGTGAGAGGTGACATCCTTATTTGTTCTTGAACTTGGGGGAAAACATCTAGCCTTTCACCGTTAATTATGATACTAACTGTGGATCTTCTGTAGATGCTCTTTATCAGGTTAAAGAAATTCTCTTCTAATTTGTTGAGTTTTTTTTTTTTTTTATCATGAAAGGGTGTTGGATTTCATCAAAAGTAATATGATGTATTAGTTTGTTGCTTTTCAGATGGGGAACCAACCTTAATTCCTGCTATAAATCTCACTTATAATGCATAATTCTTTTAAGGTAGTAATCCTCACTTATCCATGGGGAACCTGTTCCAACACCCCACTGGATGCCTGGAACCATGGATAGTGTTGAATCCTATAAATACTATGTTTTTCCATATGCACCTACCTATTGTAAGTTTAGTTTAGAAATTAGGCACAGTAAAAGATTAACAGCAATATGTTGGGATGAACACTGGGTGTTATATGTAAACCAATTTGAAAATAAACTATTATAACAAAAAAAAAAGATTAACAGCAATAACTAATAATAAAATAATCAATTGTACTATGTGTACTATATAGTACACATAGCACAATTATTTTATATATAGTATATATACACTAAAAATACAGTAATCTACTGTACTCTAAGTTATGTGAGTATCAGGCCTTTCCCTCTCAAAATATCTTATTGTACTATATTCATCCTTCTGGTGATGATGGGAGATGATACAATGCCCGCGTGATGAAATGAAAATAAAGTGAGGTGAATGGTGCAGGCAATGGGATGTAGTTTTGGCTGCTATTGACCTTCTTTTTTTTTTTTTTGTTATAATAGTTTATTTTCAAATTGGTTTACATATAACACCCAGTGTTCATCCCAACATGTGCCCTTTTTAATGCCCGTCACCCCCTCTCCCCCATCCCTCAGCCCCCTCACCCTCAGTTTGTTCTTAGTCTTTGAGAGTCTCTTATGTTTTATGTCCCTCCCTCTCTGTGTCTTTTTCTTTCTTTCCCCTTTTCCCCTCCCCCTGGTTTTTACTTAGTTTCACAAAGTCCACCTATTCGTGGAAACATATGGTATCTGTCTTTTTCTGACTGACTTATTTCACTTAACATAATACCCTCCAGTTCCATCCATGTTGCTACGCATGGCCAGATTTCATTTTTTCTCATTGCCACGTAGTAGTCCATTGTATATAAGTACCATAACTTCTTTATCCACTCGTCAGTTGATGGGCACTTGGTCTCTTTCCATGATTTGGCTATTGTCGAAAGTGCTGCTATGAACATTGGGGTACACGTGCTCCTATGCATCAGCACTCCTGTATCTCTTGGGTAGATTCCTAGCAGGGCTATTGCTGGGTCATAGGGTAGCTCTATTTTCATTTTTTTGAGGAACCTCCACACCGTTTTCCAGAGTGGCTGCACCAGTTTGCATTCCCACCAACAGTGTAGGAGGGTGCCTACTTCTCCACATCCTCGCCAGCATCTATAGTTTCCTGATTTGTTCATTTTAGCCACTCTGACTGGTGTGAGGTGGTATCTCAGTGTAGTTTTGATTTGTATTTCCCTGATGATGAGTGACATTGAGCATCGTTTCATGTGTCTGTTGGCCATCTGAATGTCCCCTTTGGAGAAGTGTCTATTCATATCTTCTGCCCATTTCTTCACTGGGTTGTTTGTTTTTCGGGTTTGGAGTTTGGTAAGTTCTTTATAAATTTTAGATATTAGTCCTTTATCCGATATGTCATTTGCGATGATCTTTTCCCATTCCGTTGGTTGCCTATTCGTTTTGTTGGTTGTTTCTTTTGCCGTGCAGAAGCTTTTTATCTTGATGAGGTCCCAATAGTTCATCTTTGCTTTTAATTCTCTTGCCTTTGGAGACGTGTCGAGTAAGAAATTTGTGCATCTTAGGTCAAAGAGGCTTTTTCCTGTTTTCTCCTCTAGGATTTTGACGGTTTCCTGTCTCACATTCAGATCTTTTATCCATTTAGAATTTATTTTTGTGAGTGGTGTAAGAAAGTGGTCTAGTTTCATTCTTTTGCATGTTGCTGTCCAATTCTCCCAGCACCATTTGTTAAAAAGGCTGTCTTTTTTCCATTGGATACATTTTCCCGCTTTGTCAAAGATTAGTTGGCCATATACTTGCGGGTCCATTTCTGAGTTTTCTATTCTATTCCATTGGTCTATGCGTCTGTTTTTGTGCCAATACCATACAGTCTTGATGACCACCGCTTTGTAGTAGAGGTTAAAGTCTGGGATTGTGATGCCTCCCGCCTTGGTTTTATTCTTCAGTATTATTTTGGCTATTCGAGGTCTTTTGTGGTTCCATACAAATTTTAGGATTGTTTGCTCTAGCTTTGAGAAGAATGCTGGTGCAATTTTGATTGGGATTGCATTGAATGTGTAGATTGCTTTGGGTAGTATTGCCATTTTGACGATATTTATTCTTCCAATCCATGAGCATGGGATGTTTTTCCATTTCCTTGTGTGCATGATTTCAGCAAAGTTGCAGGATACAAAATCAATGTACAGAAATCGGTGGCATTTCTATACACCAACAATGAAGCAGCAGAAAGAGAAATAAAGAAGCTAATCCCTTTCACAATTGCACCAAAAACCATAAAATACTTAGGAATAAACCTAACCAAAGATGTGAAAGACCTCTACACTGAAAACTATAAAAAACTTATGAAGGAAATTGCTATTGACCTTCTGATGACATGTCAGGAGGAAGAACATCTGCTTCCTTCCCGTGGTTGGCCATGGGTACTTGAAACCATAGAAAGCAGACGCATAGATAACAAAGGGCTAGTTATGTTGGTGGATTCAGTTTTCTAGTATTTTGCTGAAGATTAAAAAAAATTTTTTTTTAATGTTTGTTTATTTGAGAGAGAGAGAGAGAGAGAGAGAGAGAGAGAGAGGAAATTTGAAGCAGGCTTCAGGCTCTGAGCTGTCAGCACAGAGCCTGATGCAGGGTGCCCGATACGGGGCTCAAACACCCAAACTGGGAGATCATAACCTGAGCCAAAGTCAGATGCTTCACTGACTGAGCCACCCAGGTGCCCCTATTTTGCTGAAGCTTTTTGCATGCATATTCCTAAAAGTTATTGGCGAGTAGTTGCTTTTCTTGTTATGTCTTAGTCTGATTTTGGTAGCAGGGTGATACTGGTTTTAAAAAATGAATTGACAAGCGTTTTCTCTCCTCTTACAGTTTTTGGAAGTTTGTGAAGAGAGAATTGTAAAGGATTAATTATTCTTTAAATGTTTGGTGGAATTCAGTGGTGAAGCCAACTCAGCCAGAGATTTTGTTTGTGGGTAATTTTTTGATTACTAATTCAGTCTCTTGTTATAGGTCTACTCAGATTGTCCATTTCTTCTTGCGTCTGTTTTAGTAGTTTCTGTCTTTCTAAAAATTTTCTTATTTTATCTAAATTATCTAATTTGCTGGCTTACAATTTCTTATAGTATTCCTTCATAATCCTTTTTATTTCTATAGGATCATAGTAATGTCCTCTCTTTCATTTCTAGCTCTGGTAATTTGAATCTACTCTTTTCTTCTTGGTCAGTGTATTTAAAGATTTGTCAATTCTGTTGTTCTTTTCAAAGAGCCTGCATTTGTTTTATTTTATTGATTTTCTCTGTATTTTCCTGTTCTCTACTAGGTTCCACTATAATGTTCGTTATTTCCTTCCTTCCTTTTTGTTTTTGGGTTTATTCTAACCTTTTTTTAAAAAATTTTAATGTTTTTTATTTTTGAGAGAGAGAGAGAGCGAGAGAGCAAGCAGAGGAGGGCAGAGAGGGAGACACCAAATCTGAAGCAGGCTCCAGGCTCTGAGCTGTCAGCCCAGAGTCCGACGTGGGGCTTGAACCCATGGACCGAGAGATCATGACCTGAACCAAAGTCAGATGCTTAACTGACTGAGCCCCCCAGGTGTCCCACTCTGCTCTCCTCCCCTCCAATCTTAAGGTGGAATGTTAGGTTATTGACTTGATGTTTTTTCTTTTATGTATCTCCCTCTAAGCACTGCTCTTGCTGCTTCCCATGCTTTAGTGTCTTGTGTTTCCATTTTCATTAATCTCTATGTCTTTCCTGATGTACCACTTAAATTATTTAACTAATGGTTATTTAGGAGCGTCTTGTATAATTTACACATACCTATGAGATTCCCCAATTTTTTTGTGCCATAGATGATTTCTAATTTCATTTCACTGTGATTAGAGAACACGCTTTGTACCATTTCTATCCTTTTATGTTACTGAGGTGTGTCTTATGGCCTAGCATGTGGTCTATGTTCGAGAATGTGCCGTGCCCTTGAGAAGAAGGTACATTCTGTTGTTGGGTGGAGTGTTCTTATGATGTCTGGTAGGTTAGCTGGTTTACAGTGTTATTCAGGTCTTCCATTTCCTTGCTGAGGTTCTATATACTCATTCTGTCCATGACTGGAATCAGGATATTGAAGTCTTTAAATACTGTGGAAGAATTGTCTATTTCTACCTTCACCTGTCAGTTTTTCTTTATGTATTTTGGTGCATCTGGGCTTATAACTGTTCTATTTCCTGATGCATTGAGACTTTATCATCAGGAAATGTTCCCCTTCATCTTTAGTAGAATTCTTTGTTTAAAGTCTATTTTGTCTGATATTCTTCTAGTCCAACTTCCTTGTGGTCGTTTGCATGATATATTTCGCCCATAATTTTATTTCCAATCTCTTTGTATCTTTGAATGTAAAGTGTGTCTCATGTGCAAAATGTTTTATTTTATGTAGTCAGATTTGTCAATCTTTTATTACATCTGTAGTTTTGAATCATAGTAATAAAACATCTCCCTATACTCTGGTCATAAAGGAATTTACCCACGTTTTCTTCTAACACTTCTGCGGCTTCATTTTCTATATTTACATCTTTGATCCATTTGGAACTTTTTCTTGTGTTTGATGTGAGATGTGGACGTAATTTTATCTTTTTCCAAATTGTTAGCCAGTCGTCCTGGCAACATTTATTGAAAAATTTTTTCTTGCTTCAGTGATTTTAGAGGCCATCTTTAAATTTTTTGTTTAATGTTTACTTATTTGAGAGACAGAGGCAGACTGAAGTGGGGGAGAGAGAGAGGGAGAGAGACAAAATCCCAAGCAGGCTCCAGGCTCTGAGCTGTCAGCACAGAGCCTGACGTGGGGCTCGAATCCACCAACCGTGAGATCATGACCTGAGCCGAAGTCGAACGCTTAACCGACCGAGTCACCCGGGACGCCCTCAGAGGCCATCTTTAGAATACACAAAATTTCCAAATATAGCCGCCTCTATATCTGAACTTCCTCATCTACTCCATTTCTATGTCTCTTCACACGCCAGTGTTACATTGTTTTAATTGTGGACACTCCGTAGTATTTTTAAGGTCTTGTACGGTTTACTTACCCTGAGGTTTTTCTTTCTCAATGTTTTCCTGGCTATTCTGAAGGTTTATTTTTTCATATGAACTTTAATATCAATTTGTCTAGCTCCATTAATATCACTAAACTTATAAATTCACTTATAACTGATGTCTTTATGATATCAAAGTGTCCTATCCAAGAGAAACTTACATCTTCCCATTTGTTCAAGAAGACTTTTGTTTTTGTGTTAGTTTAAAAAGCTTTCTTATAGCAGTTTCGTATATCTCTTGCTGAGTTTATTCCTGCATATTTTATCTTGTCGCCATTGTGAATAGGATTTTTCCCTCTGCTGTTGATTTCTGAATGTCAATTTCATATTTACTACTTTATTGAATCCTTTTTTTGATTTGGGTTATAAATGTGGATTTTTTTTCCCAGCATAGTTTTTTTTGAGATTCATCTGTGTGGATGCCTGTAGTTCTAGCTTATTTATTTTCACTGCTGTATTCTGTTCCATTGTGTGAATATACCATGGATAAATATTTATATGTCGGATGGATGTTTGGAGTGTTTCCTACTTGTCAAAATTGCTGAGTGGTTTTCCAAAGTTGTTATATCACTTCTCACTCTCATCTGTAGCGTGTGAGTTTGTTGCTTCACGGTTTTGCCAGCATTAGCCTTTGTCAGTCCTTAAATTTGGTCAATCCGATGGGTAGCAAATGGCGGAGAAATACGGCGTTTAATGACTGTTGTTAAGCTCTTGGTTCTAAATTCTGACCCAAGATGGTCCCTCCCACAAGGACACAGACTGTGTGGGTTGCACCCCTAATACCTCCTTCCTCTCAGCACTCTCCTCTCACTGAAGTGTCTGGCTCGATAAGAACTGGGAGCTATGATGACTCTTTCATACCTTTAAGGGAAAGGCACTTCTATAAAATTAAATGTACAGTTCATCAGATGCGGGCAGCTCAGCCTCAAGTCAGGCCTCCGAGTGGAGTTTCTTTGCTGAGTTCATTGTATTTACTGGTGCTGCATGATTACCAACAATTGGCTGAGTAACAGCCTGAATCCGGCTCTTTGGGAGGCTCTGTACAGGTGTTAGTGACGAGTTAGGCCCAGTTCCCACCTATAGGGGGCTTAAACCTAATTGGAAGAGAAGACGTGTTCACCTTAGAAGATACTATAGATGACACCGATAATACTCCATGAGGATATCACGGGCCACGCTGCTGATGCAGACAGAAAGGTCTACTTACCATGAATGTAAAAAGAAAAGGGCATATTTCTTTCTTCACCTCGTATTACAGATTCAGTAGGAAAGGCTGTCATCGCATTTCTTCTTGCTTTACACAGGCTAAATTCATCCTAGTAAAACTGCTTACAACCCCTAAGATACCTTCCCTGTCTTTCTAACCTGTACGATCACCGACAGCTTAAATCTCCCCTCCGAGGCTGGGTTCACCCGGTGGGACTCCCATCTGAGTCCCGCCTAATTCCCGTCTAGCGGAATCAAGCTTCTTCCTAAGCGGGCACGTTTCGGGATCCTCTGTCGTGAGATGCGGCGGCTGGTCCAGCTGTGACCTAGCACCAGCGGCCTCGCCTTTGTTTCCGTGACCAGATCCCTGGCTCTGTGGTTCTCCCCGTGCCGCGGTTATGCCGAGCTCCTGGTGGCCCCAGGATTGGAGCCCTGCTCCAGTCTCTTCGGCCTTTCGGAGAGTGGCGCTCTTGACTGGGCCCTGCTACCTCTCCTGGGCTTCTAAGCGCTGAGTGCCTACACACCCGGGTTCAGGTGTTTCTTTAATTAGCAATTCCCTCGTTCTGCTGCCAGCCAGAACCGGGTGTATGACTAAGGTTTGGTCACACCATATGGGTAAGAAGTTTCCATGCTCAATAGAGTGCTGCCTCATCCGCTTTACATAAGGGTGACATGTCCCTTCAGAGTTGGAAGCCTCTTGAACTATTGCCTGGTCCTGCTGTGGCCCACAGCGCACCCTTGAGGCGGCTGGGCAGCACTGCAGGTGTAGACCGTTCATGCTGAGCAGCGCTCTAGGGGAAAGCCAGCCGGTCTGTGCAGACAGCTCGTCCATAGCCTCACGAGGCCCACTTGCTAGCCTATCACGCAGACTGGCCCAGTTCATGCTAGTTGGCCTATTCTTTCATTTCACTTTTTCATTCATTAATTTGTTAAACACATATTGTGGGATTCACTGTAAGTTCTATAATTATCCCGTCAGCTGAAATACCCACACACGCAAAGAGCCCCTTTCTCTTCTTACCCCACAGAGCAATGGGTCTGTGCGCATCTGAGGGCTTGTGGGGTTGTTGCCAGAGCTTTACTGTTTGTCTAGCCCTGTGCTAGGTGACATGAAGTGTGCCTAGGTCAGGGGCATGACTTGTGAAACCATGTGGTTCTGCTGAGGCGCAAACAGAGCCAGCCCACACGAAGTAATGGGGGAACATGTGCCCCTCTGTGTTTTGGTTTCGTCGTTGGGATGAGAGGGGCTTATATTGCTCAATGTTCACTGAGGGCTGCGGTGGTTTAGGACCGCTTCCTAAAACCCGAAGCCCTGAAGAATGGGTAAGCTTTAGACAGATTCTGGGGAATGGCATCGTCCTTGGGGAGAATAACCTGAGTTCTGGAGACATTGACGAGACCAGCGTGATGATATGTGTTAGATGTTTCCTGGGTCACAGCCTTGGGAATGCTTACTCGATTTGCTCAGCACTTGGGAACTTTGTGCAGGAAGCTGTGTCCTGGAGTGGCCAGTGCTGGGGCTGTGGTTGACCCTCTGCCCTGAGCAGGGCCATGGAGGTACCATAGCCTAGCCCTGGTATGGCCATGACACAGAAACAGCCTTCTTCCATGAGCCAAGCCTCCCATCCTTCGCCTGTGTCTGCTGTGTGAATGCTTTTATTTTTTTGTTGTTGTTGAAGCTGTAGGGTAATTACCCTTGTCCTTAATAATTGCATTCGTTTCCTTGATGAGCAGAGATGCTCTAGAGTCTGTGCTGTTAAAAAGAGGTTAGGATTAAGGTTTTCAACCTGCTGCTGGTGTGAGAAGGATATCTCCATGCCAATTACTGTCTCCTTGATAGGATTAGTCACTGTGTTAATTGCTACTCAAAAAAACGCCAAGTTTGTTGTTTTAGACTTTGGCTTTTGAAATATTGCAGATGTCATCTTAAATGCAAATTGTATTTGGTATTAGAGATAACTGTTGATCTATTAACACTTTGGGGTTGATTTGTATCTGAGGCTGTGTGAGATAGAGGAGCCTTGCCCTTGGATTATTAATTGCATCTTTGATGGTGGTTCCAGAACTGGGAGGGGGAGGCAGCTGTCAAACCTGTTCCTTGGCACTGTCTTTGAAAGAACTCAGGGCTCTGTCAGCAACAGTCTGTTGGAATTGGCCAGAGTAATGTATAAAACAACCTCACTCCTCAACCCGAGAGCGTTGTCTGTCTGCTCTGCGGGCCGCCCTGGTTGGTTAGCTTCTGGTTCGTACCTTGATTGTTGTGTCTCTTCAGTGAGTATCAAATGGCCACAGCAGCTCAGTCTTTAGAAAGTTCCAAATAGGTGGCACCTCTTCATTTTGGACCAGGAGAGACTAGTCAGAACCAGAGCAACCTGTGTTATGTAGTATCTTATTTTCAGTTTATCTTTTAAAAAAATTTAATTTTGAAATAATCTCAAAATTGCAGAAAAGTTGTAGGAACAGGACAAAAAATCTATGCCCTTCACCCAGATTCCCCAGTTGTTGACATTTTATCGTTTTTGCTTTGTCGTTCTCTGTGGATGTGCGTGTACACTTTTTTCCGAACCACTTGAGCGTACCTTTCAAACCCGATGCCCCATTAGTCCTAAACACCTTACTGGCTATTTCCCAAGAACTAGGACATTCTCCGGCATAACTCAGTACAATGATCAAAATCAGGAAAACGGCATTTATACGATGCGATTATCCAATCTAGACTTTATTCCTGCAACCAGTTGTGTTCCGATAGTGTCCTTTATAGCGGCATGTAATCACCACCACCACCACCACCATCATCACCATCACCGTCATCTGGTCTAAGATCCCATCTAAAATCTCATATTTACTTCCGTGTCTTTAATCTCCAACCATCTGGAACAGTTCCTCGATCTTTCTTTGTCTTTCATGACTTTGACATTTTTTGAAGAACACAGGCCAGTTAGTTATTTTGAACAGTGTCTTTCAACTTGGGTTTGTCTGAGATTTCTTCACTCGATTCAGGACTTGCATTTTTGGCAGGAAGACCAGAGATGTGGTATTGGGTCCTTCTCAGCACATCATATTAAAAGGGACATGGTACCAGCTAGCCCATTACTGAGGCTGTTAACTGTGATCATTGGTTAAGATGGTATCCGCTACGTTTCTCTGATGTAAAGTTACCGTTTTTTCCCTTTGTAATTCATTAGCGTTTGTGAGGAGACATTTTATGTGTATGTAAATATCTTGAAAAGCATGAAACTTTTTACCTATTTGTTTTAGCATCCTCTGATAATTCTTGTCTGGGTCAATTATTATTATAATCTTTGCCAGATGGTATTTTTTCCTAGATTGATGTATTTAATACCTTCTACTGTATTGAAGAGCTTTTGCTTTCTTATATTTATTTACTCATTTATTTATTTATACCCCTATGTACTCATGTATTCCCATTTTAGTCAATGAGTTACATTGACTAAGTTACATTCAGTGGGTACTATATTTGTCCGGTAGTTTATAATCTAGTTATTTTGATGGTTAAATTGTCACAGATTTGGCCACCGGGAGCCCCTTCAATTTGGCTGCTGTGTCCTTGTGAACACATTCTCATCACGTTTTACATTTTATTATGAAAAATTTCAGACACAAAGAAAGTTAAGAGACATTTTTGGTGAACACCCATGTACTTATCACCTGCATTCTTTAATTAACATTTTACTGTGCTTGCTTTATTATCTATCTAACCATCTATCCATCTAGCAATCCTTATTTTTAAATTGCATCTCAAAGTAGTTGCAGGCACCACTACCCTTCATTCTTAAGCATTTCGGCAGTCGTGATATTGTCTAGAGTTCCAAATTTGTTTATAGTTCTTTTTTTAGGTAACATTTCCATACAGTGTAATGTACAAATATTAACTGGACCATTTGATGAATTTTGATCAATACATTCACCCAAGAAACTTAAACCCCTACCAAGACATAGAACGCTGCTTCACCTCCAAAGAAGGTTTTTCTTTTTTTTTCTTTTTTTTTTTAAATTTTATAATAGTTTATTTTCAAATTGGTTAACATATAACACCCAGTGTTCATCCCAACATGTGCCCTTTTTAATGCCCATCACCCCCTCTACCCCCTCCCTCATCCCCCTCACCCTCAGTTTTTTCTTAGTCTTTGAGAGTCTCTTATGTTTTATGTCCCTCCCTCTCTGTGTCTTTTTTTCCTTTCCCCTCTTCCCCTCCCCCTGGTTTTTGCTTAGTCTCACAAAGTCCACCTATTCGTGGAAACATATGGTATCTGTCTTTTTCTGACTGACTTATTTCACTTAACATAATACCCTCCAGTTCCATCATGTTGCTACACATGGCCAGATTTCATTTTTTCTCATTGCCACGTAGTAGTCCATTGTATATAAGTACCATAACTTCTTTATCCATTCGTCAGTTGATGGGCACTTGGTCTCTTTCCATGATTTGGCTATTGTCGAAAGTGCTGCTATGAACATTGGGGTGCACGTGCTCCTATGCACCAGCATTCCTGTGTCTCTTGGGTAGATTCCTAGCAGTGCTATTGCTGGATCATAGGGTAGCTCTATTTTCATTTTTCTGAGGAATCTCCACACCATTTTCCAGAGTGGTTACACCAGTTTGCATTCCCACCAACAGTGTAGGAGGGTGCCTACTTCTCCACATCCTCGCCAGCATCTATAGTTTCCTGATTTGTTCATTTTAGCCACTCTGACTGGTGTGAGGTGGTATCTCAGTGTGGTTTTGATTTGTATTTCCCTGATGATGAGAGACATTGAGCATCGTTTCATGTGTCTGTTGGCCATCTGAATGTCCTCTTTGGAGAAGTGTCTATTCATATCTTCCGCCCATTTCTTCACTGGGTTGTTTGTTTTTCGGGTGTGGAGTTTGGTAAGTTCTTTATAAATTTTAGATATTAGTCCTTTATCCGATATGTTATTTGTGATGATCTTTTCCCAGTCCGTTGGTTGCCTATTCATTTTGTTGGTTGTTTCTTTTGCTGTGCAGAAGCTTTTTATCTTGATGAGGTCCCAATAGTTCATCTTTGCTTTTAATTCCCTTGCCTTTGGAGACGTGTCGAGTAAGAAATTGGTGCGTCTTAGGTCAAAGAGGCTTTTTCCTGCTTTCTCCTCTAGGATTTTGACGGTTTCCTGTCTCACATTCAGATCTTTTATCCATTTAGAATTTATTTTTGTGAGTAGTGTAAGAAAGTGGTCTAGTTTCATTCTTTTGCATGTTGCTGTCCAATTCTTCCAGCACCATTTGTTAAAGAGGCTGTCTTTTTTCCATTGGATACATTTTCCCGCTTTGTCAAAGATTAGTTGGCCATATCTTTCCAGTCATTCCTTGCGCCCATCTTCCTCACGAGCTACCACTGTTCTAGTAACAGATTGGATTGTATTCTAGAATTTTACATAAATGGAGCATATATGGTACATATTCTCTCCTGTGAGGATAATTCTCCCCATAATGATTTTTCAGATTCATTCATGCCGTTGATTATGTTGGCCATTCATTTGTCCCTCTTTTTTTTTTTTTCTTTCTTTCTCTTTATCACTTCCTTACTTTCTGGCACAACAAAATATTTCTTCAAGGTGGCCTTGTACTTTTCTTGCATAAGCCCTGGGATTAGCTCTCTCTTCAAGGAGCCCTGGCTCCTTTTAGTAGAGAATGGTTTCTGAATTCCAGGTGGATTCATTAGTATACTTTTATTCATGCATGTATCATTGCTTCCACGTGCTCTCTCTCAATAGAAAAAGCTAAGAAACATACATGTGTGAGTATACACTTATAAACACACAAACACATATATGTCTACATCTGTTTCTATCGTATGTGTTCATGCATGTGTGTATGTATGTACAACCATGTGTTCACAATGATTCCAGTTCCAATCCAATGCCGTTTTGGGTCCATTCTAGTCTTGCATCTTTCCATGTATGGAACTTCCTTCTCCAGTGCGGGAGAAATTTTTCCGAATATATTTATTCATTTTATGAATCCTAAAATGATATATGAAGTAGTTAAATAAGAATTAACCTCTAGCATGGAAGAAAACAAATCTACTAAGTAGAGTTCAATTTGCGCCTAGCACTTTTTGTCTTTAATTTGAGGGCGTACGGTTGGAATGCTGTGGTCGAGAGTTACTTGGCTTAGTCTCCCTCTCCTCACGTCTGGATTTATATTTACTCTGGGTTATATAATTTCGGGTTTGTGTTTTGTTTGTGTTCAATATTAGGGATCCTCTCCATCCTTGTTGATTTTTTTTTAGTACATAAAACATTAATGTGTTACAAATGTAAAACCACACAAAAGAGCTAACCCCAGAGAAATGTCACTGCCTCCGTCCCTCTCATCAGTAGGTAACCAATCTATTCTCTGTCCTGTGTTTCTTTTGCTACAATAAGCAAGTACAGGTATATTTTCTTATTTTCTCCCTTTTTCTTACACAAAAGGGAGGTATTGTTCCTTTTTTAAAATTAAACCTTTTATTTTGAGATAATTGTTGATTCACATACAATTTTAAGAAATAATAGAGAGGTCCCACATCCATGTATCCTTTAAACAGTTTCCCGAATAGTAACATCTTGAAAACTGTAGTATATTATTACGACCAGGACGCTGACACTGATAGTCAAGACAGAACATTTCCATCACCATCCGGGAGGGGGCGGGGGTGCTGGCTGTTGCTCCCTTAGGCCACGGCCAATTCCATCTCATTCCTACCCCTCTTTAATCCTTTGCAACCACTGATCTCTTCTCCGTCTCTATATTATCATGTAAAGAATGTTCCCTAAATGGAATCACACGGTAAATAGACTTTTTGGAATTGGCTATTTTCTCAGCATAATTCTCTGGGGAGCCATGCAGTTGTGGTGTGCATCAGTCTTCCCTTTGTCTTTATGACTGAGTGGTGTTCCGAGGGGTGGCCGGGCCACGTTAGTTTAGGCACTTACCAATTAAAGGACATCCATGTGTTTCCAGATCTTTGGCCATTATGTTTAAAGTTGTGATAAACATTTGTGTACAGGTTTTTGTGTGATGAGTTTCCACTCCTCTGGGATAAAGGCCTAGGAATCCAGTTTCTGGGTGGTACGGTAGTTACACGTTTAGCTTTCGAAGAATCTGCCAAAGTAGTTTTCAGAGTAGCTGTAGCATTCCCAGCAGAAATGGACAAGCGATCCCATTTCTCCATAGCCTTGTCAGCATTTGGTGTTGTCACTAACTTTTATTTTAATTTTATTTTAACCATCCCGATAGATGTGTACTGATAATCTCCTTGGGATGTTAATGTGTATTACTGTAACGGCTAATGAGACGGAACATCTTTTCATGTGTTGGTTTGCCATCGTACATCCTCTTTGGCAAACTGCGTTTGTGTCCTTTGTCCATTTGCTAATTGAATTATTTTATTATTATTTTTTTTACTGTTGAGTTTGGAAAGTTCTTTATATATTTTAGATACTAGTCCCTTGTCTGAGATGCGGTTTGCAAGATTTTCCCCTAATCTGTGTCTTGTCTTTTTGCCCTCTTACCAGCGTCTTTGAACAAAGATTTTAAATTTTGATGATGTCCAGTTAGTCATTTTTTCCTTTTTTGGATTGTGCTTTTGGTGTTAATTTTAAGAATTCTTTGCCTAGCCTTAGATCCCCGAGTTTTCCCTATGTTAAGTCCATCATTTATTTTGAGTTAATTTTTATAGGTGTGGAATGGACTTAGGTTGAGCAAAGTCCTTCCTCCCTTCCTCCTTTCCTCCCTTCCCTTCTTCTTTCCTTCCTCCCTTCCTCTCTTCCTCCCTTCCTCCTTTCCTCTCTTCCCTCCTCCCTTCCCTCCCTTCCCTTCCCCCCCTCCCTCCCTTCCTTCCTTCCTCCCTCCCTCCCTCCCTCCCTTCCTTCCTTCCTTCCTTCCTTCCTTCCTTCCTTCCTTCCTTCCTTCCTTCCTTCCTTCCTTCTACCTATGGATATCCAATTACTCTAACACCAGTTGGTCAAGGCTAGCTTGCTTTCTTCCACTGACTTAATTTTACGCATTTGTCATAAATCAGTTTGGCATATCTGTGCCGGTCTATTTCTGGATTCTCTATTCCGTTCCACTGATCATATGCTTCGCTTCCTCTGCTATCACCACACCGTTCTGATAACTGAAGCTAGATAGTAAGTCTTCTTCTGTCCTGATACTTCCTGCCCCTTCGTCACTCTTCTTTGGCATATTTGTGCTTTCTCATTCTTTGGTCAAGTTTAACTACTAGTTACCCTGTTTTGTTGATTTTGTTGGAAAAAAAAATCCACCTCACTGGTTTTGACTTACTGGTTTAATCTACCTCATTAATTTCTGTTTTGTTTTTTTTCTAATTTTTTAAATATTTATTTTTGAGAGAGAGAGAGAGAGAGCAAGCAGAGGAGGGGCAGAGAGAGAGGGAGACACAGAATCCGAAGCAGGTTCCAGGCTGCCAGCACAGAGTCTGAAACAGGGCTCGAACCTACGGGCCAGGAGATCATGACCTGAGCCGAGATCAAGAGTTGGAGGTTTAACCCCCTGAGCCACTCAGGTGTCCCTTCCTCATTATTTCCTACATCTAACTTGCTTTTTTCTTCCTGTGCTTTTGTTGTTCTTCCTCTTGTAGGTTTTTGAGTTTGGCATTAAAACTTTTTAATTCCTCCATTCTCACTGAAAGAAGGGTTGAAGGCTATGAATATTTTTTTTATCTAATCAGTGCTTTAAATCTGTCCCATAAACACTGCTTTAACTATGTCCCATATACTCTGATATGTTCTGTTTTAATTACATATATATTTTTGGAGTTTCTTTTATTTTAGTTTTAGGTTTTTAAATTACTTTCTAGCTTTATTATACCGCGATCAGAAAATATTCTTTGTCATCTTTCAACTTTACGAAACATTGATTATTTGTCACCTAATACGTGATCAATTTTTGTGGATATTCTATGTACATTTAAGCACTTTCTCCAATGTCAGATATATAATTCCCTCTGTACGGCCTGCCTTATTGATTATAGTGTTTAGGACGCTGTGTGCATCCTTACGCAGTTTTTGTCTAACTGGTCTCTTTTGTGCTAAAAGTGGTACGTTAAAGTATTCCGCGTTAGTGCATTTCCATCTAGATTTCCTTTCATTTTCTACAATTTCTACTTAAAATTGCAGTTATAGTTTTGCTTGGTGCATTGACATTCATTACTATTATATTTTTATTGTGAAATGTGGGGTGTTTTTTTTTTTAGCGTTAGTAAGTGCCTGTCACAAAGCTTTCTTCCTCGAGGTCCACTTACTCTACTTTGTCGGATATCAAGATCGTAATACTTATTTTGTTATTATTTCCATCTGCTTCATATAGCTTTGCTTGGCTCTGTATTTTTAGCCTTCCCGAATCCCTTTTGAAAAGTGTGCCTCAAGCATACAGCATGTAGTTGGATCTTGTTTTTTTAAGCCAAATTGAAAATCGGTTTCTTTTCGTAGGCGACTTAAGCCCATTCACAATTATTTATATGATTGATATACTTGGCCTTAATATTTTCATAATATTTTATATAATAAATACTATGTATTATGTTCTATCGATTGTATTTTTAGCTCTAGATGACACCAATTTCTTTGATCATTTATTTAATTTTTTTTTGATGGTTAAGAAGTTTTCATTTTCATTTGAATGGTTACCTTTGTCCTTACTGCCTTTTAAAAATTCCCTCGGTCCCCTGTAAACTTCTGCTGTTCAGTTTATCAATTGCTGATGGATCCTTCGAGCTCCTGGCCAACCATCATTGTGTCCAGTGTCTGCACAGCCATCATGGAGGCTCTTCTGTCTTCCTCCTGTTGTATACCATTTTATAGTTGCAGTATTTTTACTTTGACCTAACATGTAACCTCTATGTTACTCTTCTTCCCTTACTCCTACTTAACTTAGATCTGTAATTGAATATATTAAATGTTCCCCATACGTCCCTTTGCCAAAGAGGGACCCCACTCCTCCCCTCGGTAGATGAAGCGAATTCTCCAGAATTCTTAAGAATGGCTCATGGGTGCCTTCCTCCCTCTGTTCTTACATGTTTAAGACTCCTTCCCTATAGCTCTGATTTTTGAAGGTTCTGCTTAGCTGGATCTAAACCTTTCAATTCACACCTTTCTTTCTTTGACTTTCGTGAAAATACCGCTCCATCACTGCCCTGCCCATCCAGGGCAGCTTTTGCAAAGTCCAGTGAGGGTCTGGGTGTCTGGTCCTCATAACTTATCTGGTCTCCTGCTTTGCAGGCTGTGAAGACGGTTTTTCAAACACTTCTTTGGAGTCTTTAATTACCTTTGCTGTGCCCTGTTTCAGTTTGTCCTCCTGCTTTGTGCTCGTGTTTTTGGAGGAGTTTTCAGCGGCTGAAATGCTTGGATATTCTCGTTTTTATTTTCCTTCCTGCAGCAGTAGCCTTTATACAGGTGAGGATGCTCACGCCTCTGCGTTTCCCTGGCTGGCTCAGCCGCTTCTGCGATTTCTGGTTCAACAGCCCCCTCTTCTGTCAGTGCAGCATAGTGCAGTCTCTTGAATGGTTGGCTTTTGCAGCAGCGACAGGTGGGCAGAGGCGTGTGCCCTTAGATTTATTTTATTACTATTTTTGCTTTGCGGATTCCCAAGTGTCCACCTCTTGCTCTCCCCACTTCCCTGTAGCTTTTTGAGGGGTGCTCACCCCCTTTCTCACGATCTCCTTCCCTTCCTGAGCAGGCCTCTGGGGGCCTGTGCCCACCGTTAAGCCCCTTGCCTCTGGCCAGTGTTCTGGTCCCTCTGCTCTCTTCCGCAGCCTTTTCCCACTTAGGGTACACTTCCTCTCTCTTTGGGTGACATTAGTTTACTCCTAAGCCTGAAGCCCTAAGCCTTCTCTACTAGGGGCCTGTGTCTGGTTTTACTGGTTCTTCTCATTGACCTGTATTGTTTTCAGAGTGTGTGTTGGGAGATGGGGGTTTCTGTGGCCGTCATGACCTTGGCTACCGGGAAGACCCCTATGTAGCATTTAAGAGATTGTGCAGTTAACTCAATTTTGAGTGCAATGGTAGCCCGAGCCTGTTATTAACATAGTATTTTCATGTCAATTGTACACACATGAACCCTGAGACACGCTTGAAGAGGTATGCTCTCTTAAGAAGGTTAAGCATCTCCCCCGGAAGCGTATTTGCGCCCCAGCTGTTGAGCCAGGCTGTTCTCACAGCTACTGCGGGCGACATATCGGGGAGCTAGGGGCTTCTGCGCTCAGGGGTTGGACTCAGGGAGACTTTTAGTGCCGGCGTGACGCATCGGAGGGGGCATTGCCATTCCGTTGCTGGAGGCGGGTGTGAGCTAGTGGCCGTGATGTGCACATGTGTGCAGGTCTCTATCAAGGAGAGACTGCCCCCCGTCCAACCATGCCTTTCCAGGGTGTTCGTGCAAGGCCCCAAAGCAGAGTGTGCTTCCGCTCTGCGCGGCTGCGGGAAGGGAGGTCCCTGACGTTGCAGGGGCCCAAGCATGTTTGTGGAAGGAGCAAACTGAGTATCTGTGTTCTGAAAATAGACCGTTTCTGAGTTGCCGTAGTAGAAAAACCCAGGCCTGCTCGTAGGAGAGGAAAAGCTGGTAGGGGGCCTATTCCCGGGCCTCAGAGGAGCCGTGGAGAGAGCTGGGGTGCGCTGGGAAGCTCCATTCACAAATCCGCCTCCGAAGGGACCTCCCGAGCTGCAGGCTGGGCCACTGTCTCACCCTCCCGCGGGCACGTGGGTCCCGGCCTGCCCGTTTTCTCTGGATCAGTACCCTTCTTCCTGGCACGGTGAGTGCTCCCAGGAGCACCCAGATCACTGGGGACAGCTTCTGCCTCCTCAGAGACCACCGATAGGCTTGGTCCCTTGGGGCCCTCAGGAGGCTGCGCCATGTCCTCTTCCTCTCGGGGGGTTCCAGAAGAGGGGGCCACCCAGCGCCATGGCTTCAGACCCCTACCCAGGAGGGGCAGGCACCTCAGACAGCCCCTCTGAAAGCACACCGCTCAAATCTGAGCTGCCTTTTCAAAGTGGGCGGCGATGTGAAGCCGCGTTGGAAAGGAAAGACAGAGTTCTCCCCTGAGGAGAGACCTGTCGTCCTGCCACCAGGCGCTGGGCAGGTGACAAATTTGCGTTCCAGCGTCCAGACGGGCCCTTCCACCTGTCAGGCCTGATACCCCTGTTCCAGCTTTGGGTGTCGACCCCCAGACGCCCGGGAAATGGGGGAATCAGTCAAGACTAGGAGGCTGCGCGATGGGGCATGTCTCCGAGGAGGAGTTGTTTCTGTCCTTAAGGCCTCTGACTCGGCTTCCCCGGCCCTCCGACTGGACCAGCCCTCCTCGCTCACGTCTTGCCGGTCGGCACCACAGTGAGCCCTGGCCGGGAGCTCCTCCCGGGGCCTGCCAGGACGGAGAGCCAGAGGCGGGGGGCCCCGGGAGCCCTCGGCACCAGCATGTGGTGGTGGTACAGTTATCCGACGGTACCGTTTCCTCAGAACCCATCGTGTGGAACGGCGGAGGCAGCTGAGGAAGGTCGAATGCTACACGAGAAGCAGTAGGTGACAGAGCAGGGTGACGCTGTGGCTGTTTCTCCCAGAGCCTTGTTTTTAAAAAATCTTTTGACAGAAGTGTCATTCGTGGTTCTTATTGTTTGTTCACTCACTCTGTCACTCACATGCTCACTCACTCACCCACACACTCACGCTCACTCACAGACTGACTGACTGACTGACTGACTCGCTCACTCATGCTCACTCACAGACTGACTGACTGACTGACTCGCTCACTCACGCTCACTCACAGACTGACTGACTGACTGACTCACTCACCCACTCACACACACACTCACTCATGCTCACACACTGACTGACTGACTGACTGACTCAGTCACTCACTCACACATTGGCCGACCATTCTCCTGCCTTGTGCCCAGCACTGTGTTGGACGCTGAGAATCCAAGATGGCCTCAGAGCACTTGCCTCCAGGACCTTTGACAGCAGTGTGGCTGGTGTGACTTTGGGGGATCCAGTCTTGCTCGCTTTGGAAGGAGGAAGCTCATCCATAATCAGACTTGTTCAATTTTGCTGACTGAAACATTTGCAAATCTCTCCCGACTGTGGAGTCTCCGCTTCCACACGGTGGAGCAGGCAGGGCCGTGAACGTGGTGGGCGACACCACTCAGGGCCGTTGAGTGGGGCAACACCAGGGTCATGGTGGAGAGTGTGAACTTGTGTGTAGATAGATCTGGGTTTGAATTCGGCTCTGCTGCTCTTAGCTATAGGATTGGGACGACACGGACCTCGCTAGCCTTTGGTTTTCTCATAAGCAGTTTGGGGGTGGTGGTTCTTGCCCCTGTGGGAGGGTTACCTGGATAAAGGAATTGGGGAGTTTTACGCCACGGTCGGGAAGGATGGTTATGGCGTTGTGCCATCTGGTAGTCCCTGCCTCCCTCTACAATGCGCACGCGTGTGTGACAGGCGCAGGCACACACGCAGCACAGGCTTTCCACAATCCTGGCCTGGGAGGCAGCAGGGACTCTGCCTTTTGGAAGTCGTCTGACCCGTCGGCCTCCCAGATGGGGGTGGCAGGAGTCTGACTCACTCCACTGGGTCAGTGAAATGCTTTGCTGCCAGACGCGATGTGCGGGGTTCTTATAATGTCGGTTAGATCTGGGAAATGGACCAAGCGTGATTTCCAGCTAAATGAAACACTTCGGGGCCATCAGCTAAATAGATGATGCTTCTGAGAAAGTCCCTTGAGTGTTGTGTCAGACAGGCGCTGGGACCCCCGGAGCCATGGCGCGTGGCTGGGTGGTGCCGCCTGTGAGGGCCGCTACTTCCTGTCTCAAGGGCCACTTGTGGGGAGCAGAGATCTGACCCAAGTGGGACACCCGACCCTCCGCACTGCCCTCTCTTCCTCTCACTCTTGTCCCCTTTCTCCCTCCCTGTTGCCTGAGACTCTGGCAACTACATAATATTATTTAGAGAAGTCATATTGCCTCCCTAGCCCGTTCTATTCCCCCTGTGAAACCGGGGCTGTGCCTGGGGGGAGAGGGAGCTTAAACTTTTGTGGAAAGGGAGCGGGTCATGCATCGTGGGCCCTCCCTGGAGAGCCTCGACCCTTTGCTCTTTGCCGTGAGGGGCCTGGCTGCCGTCTCTGTGCCCTCTGCAGAGGAGCCTTACGGATACCTCTTTCTTCACAGCACAGCCCCACGCCTGACCAGGAAGTGCTGCTTGGTCTTCCTGCATCACGGAGGGCGCTTATGTTAGGCCGGCTACGTGGTGTCTGATCTTGGCTCCACCGTGTGCTGGCTCTGCAGTCATACAGGCTTATCCTGCTGAGCCCAGTTTCCTCCTCCAGAGGGGTAAAATACCTTCCTCAAATGTGGTGTGAGGATGCTCAATGAGGTGTCGAGGACACTGCCTGGCACAGAAGAAGGGGTCAGAAAACATCAACTCACTTCCCAGGCCAAATCTTTGCTTTTCCTTAAGATCTCAGAGCCATTTCCTTCTAGATCTTCTCCTCACTCCTCCCTGCCCTTGCTGGCCACCCCCTTAGTACATTTTATCATGGGCTACAGCTTAGGCCTTTGTATTATCTTTTCTTACCTATTCATCCATCCACCCACCTATCTACCCATGCATCCATTCATCCACCCACCTATCCATCTACTCACCCACCCATTCACCTATCCATCCATTCACCTACCCATCCATCATCCATCCATCCATCCATCCATCATCCTACCATCCATCCATCCTTCCATCCACTCTTCCTTCTACCCACCTACCCATCCACCTATCCACCCATTTTTCCTTCTACCCGCCTACTCATCCACCCATCCACCCATTCATTTATCTAACCATCCACCCACCATCCACTTATCTACCTACTCACCTACCCACCCATCCATCCATTATCCCCTCATCCATTCATCCATCCAATCATCCGCTCTTCTTTCTACCTACTACCCATCCATCCATCCATCCACTCTTCCTTCTACCCACCTACTCATCCACTCATCCATCCATCCATTTTTCCTTCCACCCACACACCCATCCACCCATCTACCCATTCATCCATTCACCCACCCACCCATCCACATGCCGTTTCTTCTATGTAGATGCCAGACTGTAGGGAGTGAAGTGGATCAGCCTCCACTTTCACTAAGCTTACAGTCCAGCAGAGGATAGGGACAGGAAATAGGTGTCTGTGCACGCATGAATGTGTGCATGCGTGTGTGTGTGCATGCAGTCGGGTGGGTACTAGGCAGGGAGAGTAAAGACTGCTTGGGAAATGCGCAGAAGGGTCACCGTACAGAGTCCAGCAGGGTCAGGAAGGCTTCATGGAGAAAGTGACTCTCCTTGACCATACATGAGCAACTTGGAGACAGAGCTTGTGCTACGGTTGGGTCTCAGAAAAGCAGCTGCATCATCAGGTGAGTGCCTGTTATTTGTATGAGGCACTGGGGTTACAAAGAGGGATAAAGATGCAAAGTAAAAATACAAAGTAATGGTTAATAAATGCTTGTTTAATGGATACATGGGTGAGTGTGCCTTTGCCAGCTTTATTTGCTAAGAAACGCTCCCAGCACATGTTAAATCTCTGACTCCCTGCGAGTAAGAAGCTTAAGGAGAACTCATCTGAGTTTTCATCTGATTCATGAATATATAAGCCATCTTCCTTTTAATCTCAAATTTTATTTTATTAGATGTATTTTCATGTATTAATTAGACCTCAGTTTTTCGTTTGGCTAGATGAGAAATTTAACGAAGGCGCCATCCCATCTTCCTTGAGGTGGGTAGAGGGTTGATGATGAGGTGGTCAGCCGAGCGATGTCCTGGCTTCGGCAAGATTCCCGAATACCCGATGCTCAGGGAGCCGAGCGCAGACTAGTCACAATTACAATCCCTCCTGTGAAGCGTAAGTGTTCCTGCGGTACCTTGACTTGTGCCGCACCTTTCGGTAAAGCCGGAGAGCTCAGACATTCTCGCCGCTCCCCGAGTGGGAGAGAAGCCGACTCCCTGCCAGGTGGGGCCATAGGTCTTGCCGGCCTCATTTTCCGGCAGGAGAGACTGCGAGTTTGGTTGGAAATTTAATAGCTGCTCAAGGTCAGGCTGCAAGCCCGTGGCCGCGGCCCGTGATGAGTTTTCCGAGGGATGGCCTAAATTTGCACCAGTCTGCAGGCTCCCGTCCTGGGTGGCAGGGACACCGCTGGAGGGTGGCTCGGCCTCCCCCTGGGGGGAAAAAAGAAACCAGCTAGAGGATTCAGTGTGGGATCCACACTCCCAATGAAGTCCGTGATAGAAACATTTTTTAAAACGATTCCCCACTTCCTAAAATTAATTTTGTAGGGAAAGCTGCTGTGTACTGGTTTATCTTCAGACGTCGTCATCCTTCTGGACGGAAGCACAGAACTCTCAAGTTCTCCTGTCCTCTGCTTCTGCCGCTCGAGTGGGTTCCTAAAGGCCCGTTGGCAGGTTGGAGGCATGGAGGGAAGGGTCCTCTCCCCTGGTGTCAGGAGATTGTCGAGGGCGAGGCTCTAGGGCCAGCAAGGCACTGGCCGAGGCTCCCTTGGGGCTCTTGCGTGGGAGTCTTTGGTGGACGCATGTCCCCTGCCTGTCAGCTACTCCGTGTCGTCTGGACAGAAGGATGGCACCCTGCCCACCACACTGCAGGCTCGTTTGCTGCCCGTCTACACAGGCTGCTGCTGTGATGAGCCCTGGTTTATGCCACGTGCATCATCATCAGCCTGTAGCCAGGGAAATGGTGTGAAGGGCCTTAGCCCGCCACAGCCCACAGGGAGGTCGGAGAAGCGTCTAGAAGTGTCAGGAAGGAGCCCAAGGTGCCAGGTGGATGGGGCGCCTCCGACTGGGGCAGGGCCCACCAACGGCCAAGTCTCTGATTCTCCTCAAAGCCCCTCCTCTCCCACCACCCTCTCCCCTCCCCCACCAGCAACTTCCCAAGAACTTCTCTGACTGGGAGCGGGAATTCATTTTCTAAGGCTCCGGATTTCTGGAGCTTGGAACTACTCAGGAAGTCAGATCATGCAGAGGGGCGGCAAGGTTGGCACCCATGTGACACGATGGGTGGCTGAGAGCTACCCGGAGAAGTGCGGGGGATTCTCAGGACATTCAGCCCCATTTCTGGGGTTTGCTGCTCTGCCTGGGTCTCTGGAAAAAGTTGCAGTCAGATGCTCAGACTTTTAGTGGGCTTGAGTCCTCTCTAGTATAGAAGTCTGGGAGGAATGCTCTGTTCCCTGCTAGATGGTGGCAAAGGAGCCCCCCACCCCATTTTGGAGTGTGGCCCTGCCACTCACCTCCTGATGGGCTTTTGGGAATCCACCCCTTTCATATGTGAGGCTGCTTAAATGTGGGACCAGCGTCCCTGGGAACTTTCTCAGCTTCCTAAAATGGGAGTTATAATCACCTGTGACAAGGGGCACCATGAAGGGGCCGAGAAAACCTAGTGGTTCTCTCTTGCTCCAACAAGATTGTATGCTGCTTGGGGACAGGAGCTACTGTCTGTGTCTAAGCTGACCCTCGCCTCCTCCCCAGCAGTCCCTGCCCAGCGTCCGCCCACAGCGGGCTGAGGGCCACCGCTGGCTGCCGGGGAAGAAGGGCCCAAGGTAGGAGCCCCGAGACAGAGCTTTGTGCCTCAGGCCTGCCTTAAGGTCATCGCTGGGCTTTTTACCTCGTGCTCTCAGCCCCCTAGCTCCCCCGGCAGTGAAACATCGTTTTCTATTAAATGATGTGTCTGACATTTACCAAATTTTTATGTGACAATTTAGAAGGAACCAGTTGCATTAAACAGCCTTATTAATATTGCAGGGACATGATTAGGGGAACATCACAGCCGTTAGACCACGGGGCCAGATTTACGAGCTCTGGAGAGAGGCGGCAGAGAGGTCTCTGTTGACCAAAACACCTTCAGCACAATCTGCGTTATGGTGAATGAAAGTCAGAGACAAATCCCCCTGATAACGCAGCCCTACAACGTGAAGAAAGTCCGGATGACACATTTCCGTCTGGGGAGCGTGCATGTCAGACCTGCAGCACTTGGCACCGGCGGGTGTCGAGGCTGCTCGGAGAGCTACTTCTGGTCGGGTCTGAGGTAGACTAAACAGACCCTTTCCAATCACTCTGCTGGTTTCGGTGGCATTCTGAGTCTCTGTGCACATGGTAACCATCTCCTGGTGGCAGGGAGGGGGCAGCTTAGGACAGGGGTCAAAACATGTGCTGGAGTGAGACCCACCTACGCAGAATGCTGGTATCACCCATAGCTGCCGTGTGGGCTTGGGCAAACTGTCTAGCCTTTCCGGACCTTGGCGGCCCCCTCAGGAGAGGAATGACCGTGTGACCTGCTGCGCAGGGTCACTGCGCAAGTCAGATGGGCTCACGCAAATAAGCCTTCACCACGGTGCCCACCCTGCTCAGTACCCGTTGGCTCCTACTGGCGTTTGAGGAGGCCTTTACAGATTGCCTCTGCTCCCAGTCCTAGGTAGGAACCCATGGGAGATAGTGTGGAGACCCACCATAGTTAGGACCTCCTGCTGGGGCGATAGGAGACCCCAAATAATGGGATATGGCTCCTGCCCGAGCGTTTCCAGTCTTTTCGGGAAGCAGAAATGTGGAACAAACTGGGATCGAACAGGAACCGCTGCGGGGAGGGTCTAGGCTGAGGACCCGTGTTGGGCTATGGAAGGGTAGAGCAGGCGATATTTAATTCCCTGGAGGGAGGTGGTGACAGTGTCATTTGAGATAGGCCCTTTGAGGCCCCGGTAGATACTTCCCACGGCCCTTCAATATCAGGGGCTGAACCTGTGCACCCAGGCGGGAAGGCGCCCGAGGTGTGAGCCTATGGAAGATTCTGGAGCTGGGTGCCCAGAAGGAGGGTTCCCTCCCCAGACCTGGGGGAAGCCTCACCTGGTACTCTTGTGCCCCCAGAACTCTGGTTTGGAGGTAGCAGTTTCGTGATTCACGGGCATTCTCTTTGGGCTTTGGTTGCAAGCCTTGCTGGACCACCAGAGGAGCCCTGGCCAATTGCAGGGTGCTTCTGGGAAGCAGGAAAGAGGGTTCGGGGCGGGGATGAGGGGCAGGGGGGAGGAAGATGTCTTTGAGGGAACCTAGCAGGTTCTACCTGGCCCCAGACGCTCGGGGCTGCTTAGCATCCCCGTGTCCCCACCGACGGCTCCTCTGGGCCCGCCCGCTTCCCCACAGCCCTCCCCAGGCCGGCCGTTGCTCCTGAGGAAGCTCCCTTGCCGCCTGCCCCCTGCCATCTCGAACATCCCCCTGAATCTCTGCCTCATCACCCCTCCATCTGCACCGAAGGTCATTTCCCTGCTTCTGTTATTAATCCCGGCAGTGCACGACTGGGGTCCGTGGTCTTCTGTGTGGGAGAAAATCATCATTGGGGTCAAGATGGAGGGCAGCCGCGGGTCCCGGCCTTGGGGGAGGTCATCACTCAGGCCTCTCTGCCTGGGAGCCTGAGCTTGAGAGTCTGGGGAGAAAGTCGTCATTTCTTAGCCCAGGTGGAGGGCCGCGGAGATGATTTCGGGGTGCACCTAGCAGCCCCTGGGCTCTGTGCCAGTTGGGCACAGAGAGCTGGTGACTTCTTCAAGAGCCCGGGACTCTGGCCATTAAGGCCTGTCCCGTGGGCAGACAGCATCTTTCCTTCTCGAAGCTCCTCTCTGAGCTCAGAACCACTTGGCTCCATGCCTGCTGCTGGTGGGAGCCCTTGGCAACAGCGCGGGAGGGACCTTTTAGTGCCCGGCATGTGGCAGGCCGAATAGGAGTCATCCCTGTGTCCCCAGGCACCTGCCTGCGAAATGAAAAGGCAGATTTGGTCACGTGGCAGGGAGGGGCTCCCCACTCAGGGCGCCCTGGAGTCTGCTGTCGAGTGAGAGCTTCCAAGGGTGCCCCTCTGGGCAGGTTGGGCGGCCTCAGCTCAGGCCCTCTGGGGCCTGTGCACCCTGGGATGGTGGGTTTGAAGTCGAGAGGTAGCAAAATCTGTCCAGGCTGGCTCTGGAGAGGAAGGCAGAGGGCCAGCTGGCTGGGCGGGGAGGGTCTCGGGCCTCACGGGCCCCGGCGGTCATCACACATTCCGCTAACGCAAGGGCAGTGTGCAGTTTCCGGTCAAGGTCGGTGGCGTGACTGACGAGTGATGAGATGGGTCGGGGAGGCGGTGGCGACTCCCCTCCAATTCTGACAGGTCCGGAGCTGACTTGGGGCTTCGGCTGGCAGCTCCGTGACCTTGAGGCTTCTGTCGCCTCTGAGACATGGTCTCCTCCTCTGCAAAATGGGAAGCTAATGGCAGCTACCTGACAGGGTCATGTGGGTGAAAGGAGCTTGAACAAACCAGCAGGACCTCCGCCCTCACAGAAGCTCCGGGCGCAGGGACAGCCAGCAGAGGGTGGTCGGGGCCGGCACTGTGAGGAGACCACTTCCCTGTGGTGGCGGGCCCCGCGGACAGAGCAGAGCCCATTGCAGGCCTCCGGGTCTCCGTGCTGTTTCCCTGGCTGCCATTGCTGGAGGACACAGCGTGGTTGACCCGCACCTGCAGGGATGGTCCCCTCAGTTCCATTTGCGACGTCCGTGCCAGACCACCCCGGACCCCTGGGTGCGGCTGGACGGCACGGCTCGCCTGAGCAGGGCTGGCCCTGGGCCCCCCGGGACTCCTGCCCGGCCCCCACTGGCGCGGGAGAAACCAGCCTTCATCCCGGTGACTCTGTTTGCTTTGGAGCCAGAAGCCTGATTTACTCTAGAGAGCATTTTTATGTTTTCCACTAAAGATGAAAAAAAAAAGTTACTAGACAAAACAATTCTATTTTAATGCATAGCATTTCTATCTTGGGTTCTTTGCTGCAGAGCACTTGTCTGTTATTAGTTTGTTTATTGATGGATCCCCTGGCTAGACTGGAAGCTCCCTGAGGACCAGGCCGTGCCTGGCGGTGGACCCGAGAGCCGACAGCAGCGCCTGGCTCGGAGGGAGCCCCGGGAAGCGTGTGGAAGGCGGGAGGGACCAGCGTTTACAGCGACCTCTTTGGACGTCCCCGGAAGGTGGCCCTGCCTGGTGTTTACACAGCTCCCCCTTGGCGGATCTTCTGTCTGCCCGTCTTTCTCTTAACAGTTATGGATTATGGAAAAGAAGAACAAAGCCCATTAAGAGGTTCCCCTACATTTGATTTGAGGAAGTTTTCATCAGAACGGCTCCATTTATTGGCCTTTAGCGTACAGCCTTATTCCCTTCTCACAAAATGAATATTGCCTTGTCTCCTTGAGAAAAATTGATTTCACCCAGGAAGGAGAATAGCAAACTCCCTCCTCCTGCTTTTCTTCTTCTTCTTCTTCTTTTTTTTTTTTTTTCCTCCCACCAAGACAGAATTTATCTCCTAGGTAGGTGGGGGGGAAAAACAGGAATAATTGGACCAGAAGCTAATTCCCAGAGATTCATTGTCTCGAACGCTCCCACCAGAATGTGGGACGCTTGCCTTGAATTGCATGCTAATGATAAATGACAACTCTAACAGACCGTCACATTGAGATGTTTAGTCCTTCCTGCTAGGAGATGACACATTAATTTTCTCTCAGATTTACATGGAATTATTAATAAAATATCGGTGTTGGAAGGTGACAAGTGAGGGTCTGTAGACGTGCCAGGCTCTATTTAGGGACACGGATTTCAGCCAAATGAGATGTCAGTGGGGTCAAACAGGACCCAGATGCCAGGGGCATTTGAGCGATAGTCTTTTCGCTCCACTGGGCTCGGGCTCCCGCCACCTGGGCTGCGCCGGGTAGCGGGGATGGAAGGTTCTCTTTCTTTCCAGCAGCGCTGAACCCGAAGAAAGGGACCCTATAGGTTCTCTGGTATCTTTTTCTTCTGCTTCGTCATTGACCCAACACTTGAAATGTGAGTGGTGCTTTCTGTGTGTTTGCAAGGCGAAGAAGAAGACTCCCTTTGTTCCTTGATGCACTCACTCCTTGGATGAGCATTTATGGAGTGTTTACTGTTTACACGTTGCTATGGCAGGGGAAGGAGGTGGAGGGTGAGGCTGGCGCGCCAAGGCTAAGTGGTCACCCCGCTTCACTGCTTGGAACCCTTCCGTCGCTTCTCATCCCTGCGAAAGTGAAGTTCAGAGTTCTCAGAGGGGCTGGGGCTGGGGGCTGGGGTTTGAGGGTGCCCCCCCCACTTCTGCCCCAATCTAGATGAAGCCTCCCTATATGGGCCCTGTGCTGTTTCTTCGCTGCGTTTGTTGCGGTTGCATTGATAGAGTACATTCGTGTTGTCTTATGGCCTGTGTCACGCTCGTGTGACAGTCCAGACTCCTTGCTTCTGATGCCCTCCGACTACCTGCTTAATCCGTGCCTTTCATTACACTTAGAGCAAAATGCACGCTCCCTCGATCTGGGCCTGCCGGGCGCTCTGGCCTCACCCTCTGCCTGCGCCCCCTCCTGCTCTCTGCCCTCAGACACGTTTCTCAGGCCGCTGACCTTGCTGCTCTATCTTTCCCTGGAGCCTTCCTGGCTGAGCCCTGGCCTTGGCTTAGGCCACTGTTCAGAGGCCGCGTCCGGGAGAGAAGTCCCCGCTGGCCATTCCCTAGTCACAGCCAGCTGCTGCAGGACGGGCTCCTGCGTCGCCTCCCGTCCCGCCTGCCAGAGCGGGGCCTCCTGAAGCTTCCGTGTGCCTCCTCTGCCTCCCTAACCGGACAGCAGTCACACACAGGCGGGGCTTTGGATGCTTCTGTTCACAATGGCACCCAGAGTACCTTACACGAATGCTTGGCCCATAATAGCTGCTCAATAAATATTAATTGAATAAATCACCGAATGTCATAATAGAATTTCAAGCCGAGCACCCTGGGAGCTCTAGGAAAGGAGACACTAATGAGTCCCTGGAGACCTGCTGGGTAGTGGTTCCTGGTCATTACCTCTCTTCATATGGGCAGTCTCTTCTTTTCGGTGACCACCAGCCTCAGCGGATAGGAGCAGACCTATGGTTAGCAGGCTGCATTTAATGAATTGGCTTCTGCCTCCAAGTTCTGGCGGCCCGAGCCGTCCCTCACCCTGCTTTCAGTCCCCTGCAGAGGTGTCCCCGCCTGTGGACATGACAGTCCGGGTACCCACCCCCCGGAGGTCCCCCTGGCCTGGCCCGTCCTCGGGTTTAGGGGGCCCTGCTGGGCAGCACTGGTGCTGTTTCCGCCTTTATTCCGGAGAAGCACCTCAAATGGAGCCCCCGGGGACCTGCTCCGGTAGGGCAGCGCCAGCAGGCGCTGGTACCGACATCTCGTGGCCGACGGGGGCTTCCGGGCATGATCTACCCAATCGTTTGTTTCCTGATAAGAAAGCCTCTTTTACGATTTTTCAATTTGCCCTTATTTTAATGAAAAGAAGCTGGGGTTGGACCGCCCGAGAAGGAGCTAATCAAATAAAGCAAATTGGCGTTACCTTCTCCCGGTCCCTAGAATTTCTATGCCTCCAGCTGGAGTTTATTATGAAAAGCAATTGGTTTTCATATCTGGCAGAGAGCAGCCTGGGCCGGGCCTGACAGCCCTTCCTTCCCTCTCGTTCCATAAATAGCTCGCTGTGGCCAGACCGGGGAGGGGGCACGGGGAGGGGCTCGGAGGGCTCCCCACCAGCTTTCCTGCCTCTTGTCCCCCAAATCGTGCAGACCCTATAAACAAGTCAGAAGAAAACACCAGGTTGAAAGTTAATAAAGCAGCTCCTGTCCGTGAGATTCGGGCTGTCGCCGCAGCTTCTTGGGGTTCTGTTTGGCATCCTATCAACCTTGCCATGCTCCGGCCATCAATTACCGCTCTCGCTGGGTCTGTGTGCAGGGGAGATAAGCAGGGGAGACATTCCTTTTCCAGATTCCTCTCCTTGCAACAAAAGGAAGGGCTAAAGGAACGATTTAAATCAGGCTCAAACGATCCTCCCTTTATATGAAATGTTCTGCGGTGAGAGGGGGCGTGGGCTCTGAAAGGAGAGAGGGTACCTGGGCATGTGCCAGGGGTTCGTACCGAGACACCAGGAAGGGGGCAGTGGGCTGGTGCGCTGGTGCTGTCCTTCCCAGCTGTGTGACCTCGGGAAGGTTCATTCCCTCCTCTGGGTCCTTCTCATCTGTAAGACGAGGACAACAGTATTGTTGTTGGAATGAGAAGTGGGAGGGAGGGGCTTTGCCTGCATCCGACGTAAACGAGAATGCCAGAGAGGTGGCCGCTCCTGTCAAGGCAAGCGTCACGCTTATTATGGCGCATTTCGATCGGGTCATTCTGTGTTGGGAAGATCAGAAAGAAAGGCGTGGGCGCACGTCCGTAAGCGGCGGTGAGGAGCGGCGCTTCTCATTTCCTAACTGCCCACTGGAACGGAGGTTTCGCTCCGGCCTCGGGAACAGTATCCCCTGCTCTAGGACGCTACACGATGTGCCTTGTCCCAGGAGCCCGTTTCACATTTGGGGTCAGGGCTTGGGGGCCATGGGAACTGCAAGAATTGTGTTTCTCTCTACCCGGCCCTTCTCTGTGCCTCCTGGCGTGATGGTTGGGACCAAGGACAATGGAAAGAAGGGGAGGAGAAAGGGGGAACCTGCCCAGGTTTGGGTTCTAGCTGGAGAAAGGGACTCCCTGGAGATGCTCACTGTTTAGAAGCCATCCAGAAACTGCCTGCGGACTCTTACTAGGAACAAGGACATCATCTCTTCTCTTTGCCAAGGGAAGCCACAGGGACACAGCATGCAACTTCAATGGAACAGTAGCCGATCAGCCAGGACGGAGCTGACAGCACAAAGTCAGCTGCCACCAGGCCAGGCCAGGGGAAGGAGCTGACGAGTGACCTGCGGAAGCCCACGGATGCTGCGGTGGCGGGCTGGATCTAAGTTGTCTGCACGGAATTTAAGGTGGCTGTCACGGTCCTGGACATGATCCATTTGTCACAGGGGAAGGGGGGTTCTAGGAGGAAGGGCCATGGACCTGAGTCGTTTGGGGTACACTGATTTCCAAAGTTAGATTCAAGCACCGGAAAGAGTATCTAGACCATTCTTTTTATAGGATTAACCTAGCCTTGACTGCAGCCCCTTGCGGCTCCATAAATTCCTATTTAATGTCCATACATGGATCATCTCCAGAACACGTCACCCCTCTGATCTTCAGTTACCGATCATCTTCTATGTCCCTAATCTGGAAAATGTATTTTGCCTTAAAGTGGTGGACGAGCATGTGTGCCTCAGTGCTTACAGACAGAGAGCCTCTCCCCTGGGTGAATTTTCCAGCTGCACCCTACAACATGCCATTTCATTATAGCCTAAGTCCCTCCATCATCGTTCCTGGCAGGGGGACCCTACAAAAGGGGGCCACGTTTGTTATCGTGATTAGTCGTGAAGAACACGTATTACATGGTGGGCAGCATGCTGGGCACCTCTCCTCCATTAGGTCTACTGCAACAGAGGGATCGAGTCATCTGTTCAAGGTCACACAGCTCATTAGGAGCGGAGCCAAGCTTAAGATGTAACCTAGAGCTCGCTTCAAATCCCATGGTCATCTTTTTTTTCTTTTTTAACTTCCTATTATGGAAAATTTCAAACGTCTACGAATATAGACGGGCTAGTGTAATAAACTCCTATAGACTTATCATCCACTTTCAACTGTAGTCAACACAGGGCCGGTCTTGTTCCACTCACGTTTCCCCCTCTCACCACACACACTGTTTGAAGCATGTCTTACGCTCTATACAATTTCATCAGTAAATACTTTAGCATACATCTCTAAATATAAAGTCTCTTTAAAAAAAATACTCCTGTGATACAATTATCACTCTTAAAAATGAATAATTCTAGATGTCATTCAACATCTGATCATTATTCAAGATTCCGGTTGATTCACGAATGCCGTATTTTTTTTTTTCACAGATTGTGACTGGTTGATCCATCTCTTGTCTCTTTTAATCTATATGTTCTCTTACTCTCTTTTTCACTGAATTCGTTGAAGAATCCAGGTCATTTGCCCTGTAGTTTCCCACAGTCTGGATTTCGGTGACAGTATTCCCATGGTGTCCCTGACCGTGCTCTTCTGTCCTCCGTAGATCTTTTTTTTTTTCCCCATGGATCTTATAAAGTAGTAGATCAAGAGCTCTGAATAATTTCAAATTCATTTTTAAAAGACTTTTTTTTCTCCCCTGCAGCAAAGTTTTCTTCCCTCAGGGACACATTCTATCTGGTTGTCTCTCTTTTGTGATGTCAGTCACTGTTGATGATTCATTAATTATTAGGGGTTGCAAAATGGTGATGTTTTAACTCTCACTTCTTCACTTATTGCCGGGAATACTTTTATAGGCAAAGTCCTCTCTTTTGTGATTTGCTAACTCAAAGGAACAGTTTATACAGGAAGGGTAAGATAAACGCCTGATTCTTCCTCCTTATACTTTTTCAGTTTTCAAAATAAAATGTTAGGTCAGGAGCCTCCTCCAACAATGATCAATTAGTTTTTTGTTTATGCGCTTTAGATTCATTATGGACTTATGGATTTAAACATATTTAATGTTTTTTAACCCAAAGCAGTTGCTATTCTTATTGATGCTTACATTGGCCCATTTTGGGTCAGTAGGAGCCTCTTCAAGTTGATTCCCGAGTCTTTTTTTTTTTTTTTTTTCAGTAGGCTTCACACCCAGCGTGGAGCCCAATGGGGAGCTTGAACTCACAATTGTGAGATCATGACCTGAGCTGAGATCAAGAGTCTGACACTTAACTGATCAAGCCCAGGTGCCCCCTGAGTCCTTTTCTATGATTTAAAATCTTTGACACAGCTCACATCATACTTAATGGTGAAACTGAGTGTTTTCCCCTAAGATGAGGAGCAAGACAAGGTTGTTTATTCTCACCATTTCTATTCCACATTGTACTGGAGGTTCTAGCCAGTGCAATAAGGGAAGAAAAAGAAAAGGCATCTAGAACGGAAAGGAAGAAGCAAAACTCTATTTATTCATAGGCAACTTGATTACAAATGTTAAAGATCCTAAAACATCTGCAAAAAAATTTTACTAGGACTATTAAATGAATTTAGCAAGGTCACAGAATACAAGATCAGTATACAAAAATCAACTGTGTATCTATACATAAGTGGAAATGTGTAAATGAGCAATCTAAAAATAAAATTTAAAGTAAACAATTCCAATGCTCACTTTGGCAGCACGTATGCTAAAATTGGAACGATACAGAGAAGATCTGCATGGCCCCAGTGCAAGGATGACACACAAATTTGTGAAGCGTTCCCTAGTTAAACAAATAAACAAAATTAAACAATTCCATTCACAGTGCATCAAAAAGGATAAAGTACTTAGATAATTTCATTTATAAAGTGTGAAGCCTATACTATGAAGTCTTACTGAGAGAAATTAAAGATTTATATAAGTGGAGAGGCACTCCGTGTTCTGTGATTGGAAGTGATTAGAAGATTCAATGTTGTTAAGATGGCAGTTCTTTCCAAATAGATTTTTAGATGCACTGCAACCTCTATCAGAATCCCAGCAGGCATTTTTATTGTTGTGTTGTTGTTGCAGAAATTGTCAAACTTACCTTAAAAGTTTTTACAGGAGTACAAAGGACCTAGAATAGCCAAGACAATTTTGAAAAAAAAGAGCAAGGTTGGAGGACTCATCATCCCTGACTGCAGAATTTACTACAGAGCTGTAGCAAGCGAGACAGTAGAGTATTGGCATAAGGATAGAAAACAGAGCAAAGTATGAAGTCCAGATATAGTCTTTTGTTTATGGTCAGTTTATTTTAGTCAAACATACAAGCACAATTTAATGGGGGAAAAGGATAGCTTTTTTTTTTTTTAAGCAACAACAAAAACAAACAAACAAACAAAAATAGTGCTGGGACAATTGGATATCAGCTAAGGCCCTTACCTCACACCATACACAAAAGCCAACTCAAAATGCATCACAGACTTAAATGTGAAAGCCAAGACTATGAAGCTCAGAAGAAAACACAAGAGAAGATTTCTGTGACCTCAGGTTAGGTGAAAAATAATCCTAGATATGATACTGAAGGCATGATTCATAAAAGCAAACAATTGATAAATTGGAACTTTACCAAAATTAAAACCTTTTGCTCTTTGAAAGAACCCCGTCAAGAAAAGGAAAGTCATGGGCTGGGAGAAAACATCTGCAAATCCAATATCTGATAAAGGACTTCTATCCAGACTTCATTGAAATAGCTCTTACAATTCAAAAGGAAGAACACAACTCAATTAAAAATGGGCAAAAGATTCAAATAGACATTTCACCAAAGAACTTATATGAATGGCTAATGAGGACATGAAAAGATGCTCAATATCATTAATCATTAGGGAGATGCAAATTAAAACGCTGCCACACACCCAGTAGGATGGCCATAGTCCAAGAGACGAGGCAACGCCAAATGCTGGAGCGGATGTGATGCTGGAACCCTCATTCATTTCTAGTCAGAAAGCATAATGGCGCTGCCACGTTGGAGAACACACCGCCAGTTTTATGTTTATATTGTACCTGTCTTTCACCTGTCGTTGCTGGGTTTTTAATCATGCTTAGAAAGTCTTCTCCACTTTCAGGTTATAGAGAAATTCACCTATGTTTTCTCCTACAGTAGCGTATGATTTTATTTACTACATTTAAATCTTAGGTCCATTTGGAATTCATGCTGCCATACAGTGTGGGGAATAGATCCAATTTTATCTTCTTCCATATGCCAATATCACTTATTAAAAAGCCAATTCCCTTCCCCCATTGATTTTTGATGTCTCCTTTAGAGTATATTAATTTGCATTTGGAAGTGGGAATATTTCTGGATTTCCTCTTCTGTTCCCTTTGTCTATGTATTTGTATGTCGATTCCATACTTTTTAAAATATAGAGGTTTAATAGAATGTGTTAATAACTTGTAGGGCTAGCCTCTACACTTTGGTTTTCTTTATTATAGTTTTCCTGGCTATCGCTGGTGTTTTTTTCCTTTCTAATAAATTTTATAATAAGATTCTCTAGATCCAGAAAAAAAATCCTAAAGGGATTCTTGTTGTCATTACATTTTATTTATAGATTAATTTTTGGAAGATTGACATTGTTATGATTTTTGCTTTTCCTAATCAAGAACATGTTATATTTTTGCATGTACTGAAACCTATTTTGTCCTTTAGATTTTTATAGTTTTTCTTTACGGGTTTTGGGAATGTCTTATTAAATTTATGCCTAAGTATTTGATTTTCTTTTTCTCGATAGCATTTACTATATGATTTACAGTGTATATATGATTTACAGTGTATATATGTATATATGGAGTCCTCCATCATTCCTTCTGTCTCATTTGTGTGTGCGCACAACGTGTGAGTGTGCGTATATGACATATACACACAGACACACATAAACTATTGATTATGTATCTTAACTTTATACCTGCGTGTTTACTTTTGTAATTTGCAGTAGCTTTTCCACTGATCCCATAATCTTTCTACCATATTACATGAGAGTTATTGGTTTTGCCAGCCATTCATGTCTCAGATTAAAAGGTTATTTGGCTAGAAGTCTCCCTTGTTGGAATGAAGCTCCCTGATACTTGTTTTTTTCCTTGATATTTCTCTGGCTGCTGCCTTGGAGGTCTCGGATTGTTTCCCTGAGGATCTCTCAGACCGTCAGCTTCAGTAGGGCTTCCCCCAGGGACCCTGAAATAGACTCCAGCAGTTTATTTGAGAGGCAGTCCCGGGAAGCACCAGTAGGGGGCATGAAGGCGAGAGAGGAAGGGGAGGAATTCGAATAAAGGGCTCTTCGGGGCTCCTGGGCGGCTCAGTCGGTTAAGCTTCTGACTCTTGAGTTCAGCTCAGGTTAGGATCTCACTGTTCATGAGTTCGAGACCCACGTCAGGCTGTATGCCAAGAGTGTGAGCCTGCTTGGGATTCTCTCTGCCCCTCCCCTGTTCATGCTCTCTCTCTCTCTCAAAATAAATAAATAAATTTTTTAAAAATTAAAAAAATAAACCACACAGGGCTCTCGTCCAGCAGATCTCCACCTGGGCAGCTGGCACTTAGGCTGGAGAAGGTCATAAAGAGCACCCAGAGTCGTCCCGAGCGCGGGGTGGGGGACCTGGGGTTACCTCAGAGTCACCCCCGTTGTGGGGTGAGGGGGCCAGGACGTCACCCGCCGAATCCGCACCCCCTGGGTGACGGGTGCTTTCAGGGGAGTGAACTGGGACTGGCCTCACTCACAGTCTATGCTAGACCAGTAGACTTGGGGGAGACGCTGGAGTCACCCTGAGTCCGAGTGACTCCTGCTCAGACACTCTGTGGCTACAAAGTCTTGGTTTTCTCGTCTGTTGGGAGTGATGGTCTTACCTCATTGTGCAGTTGTGAGAATGCAAACAGCCTGGATAAAGATACAGAGATAGGCGCAGCTATGGCGTCGATGGAGGTGGAGATGTCGACATCAATATACGTATGTGGGTGCAGACGCAGACAGAGATGCAGACAGGCATAGACGCAGGTGCAGGTGTAGACATACAGACAGAAGCACACAGAGACAGAGACACAGGTATAGACACAGGCGTAGACACGCATGTGGCCTGCTCCTCCCCCGCCAGGCACTAACTGGGACGTGGTGGGATCATTCAGTGGCAGGACTTCCACGCCTCCTACGTGACCCTGTCACCACTGTCTGTCCTCAGCTCCATTCCCATTTCCCTGCTCTTCTCAGGTGGAAGAAGATGCTGCCGGGAGATGTATTAAAGCCCTCCCCTGGCTGGCCCCCTCTTGCGGGGCCTAGTCCACCCACCCCTCCTTCCCCGGACCTCTTCCCACCAGTCTCAACTTGCTCTTGATTATATTCTGGGCTGGTGGCTCCGCCTCATTTTCTTCGCATTGTGGGGCCCCTCTGCAGCCTGGTTTTCTCTTCGCCACTCTTAGGACCTGAGAACTATGGAGGGAGGGACCTCCCCCATCACACAGAGCAGAAGCAAATTCTAGTACAATCAGAGTGCTGGGTGAAACGCCATTAGGTTGCTCATTATTGCAAGTTAAAATGACGACTCCATTTATTAAGGCCATTTAAGTTGGCCGCTTGGGCTCCCTGTGGGATTATGTCTACCTCAAAGTGTCAGATGACAGGGCCGTTCTCAGGTTCTCAGAATGCAAAGGGCAGGTCACCAGGGGAACATGGGTTTCCTTAGGTGGGAATAGTTGTGGTTCTGACTGTGGGCGTGACGGTATTCTGGGAAGTTCACTCTCTCGGGGTCGTGCTAGTCACGATCCAAGGACAGTTGGCCTGAACGCTCTGCTGAGGTTTGCTGATCGTGTTTAGAAGGAGCGGGGCAGTGGAGCAGCTCTGCATGTAGCTGTCTTAGCTCAGGAGAGGCTGGACTGGATTAATGTTGCGTCTTCCTCAGCAGACGGGGTTCCTTGCAGGCTCCCGTGGATGTCTTCATTCCTGTGTGGAGGGGGTGGGACAAATGCAGAACCGTCTACTTGATCAGATGTGTTCCTTTGCTTATTCATGAAGCAATGGCCCTAAGCACAGTAGTTGGACTTTGGGGCCCTTCCAATGGTCCGGGTACCTCGAGGAGGGCCGAAGTGGAAAGAGGCAGGTCCAGGTGGCCCCATATTCGAGCCTACCTGCCTTCTAGAAAGGGATGAATACTGTAGGGTTTTCAGTGCAGACTCGTAAGTGGGAGACAGACGGTCAGGTGACAGCATTGTGACAAGCCTGTGAAGCTATTTCCCAATTGTTTTAGTCGGCCACACTCAGGGAGGAAACCAGCACTGACACAAACCAATTGCACCATGATCGGCAAACAATGAAGTATTGGGAGTCGCTGCTGAAAGTCTATAATTTCCGATGGAATTGCCGTTTAGTCAGCTCGCTGCTGAAGGACACAGCCCGTCTGGGGGGAAACTACAATTAGCCGCTGTCACCCTGGCGTGACTCCCACCCCCACCCCGCCTGCCCCCAGACAATGTAGTAAGACCTCACTAGCCAGCATTCTGTGCCTGACGATGAAATGCCCCCTTGTTGGGGAAGGGGGAAGGAAAGACTGGGATGCAGGCTCTTGCCCCAGGCCACGGGGACCCACTGTTGCAGACACACATGCCCACTTGCATTGGAAGAGACCACCTCCTTTGCCGTGTATGTATACAGAGCTCTTGCGCCAAGGCCAGGAGTGAGGCGTGCCCATGCCGGCCTGCTGGGCGCACAGACTCATTGGTGACCTTTCCTGTGCCAAGGTTTCAGTCTCAGAGGGACGCCGAGTGTGGCCATGGGGAGCAGGTGATGTAGTGTTGGCTTTTGGGGGAGCCTCAGTCTTTCTCAAAGGTTGAATCTGCCTACACCTGCTGCCGCTTCATTCTGGAAGTGGCTTACGAAAGCACACGCCGCCAGAGGGATTTAGTTCTTTCTTTCCTCGGTGTTTCCAAACCAGAGTGCGTGCCTGCTGTAGCCGCGGAGGCGTGCATGAACATCCTCTGCTCTCTGTGTTGACGCATGACTTCTTTTAGGACAAGTCACGCATCTTTTTGTTTGTTCTTTTTGAATGGGACAAGAGTGGCCTTCCACCCTCAGCGGTTAGCAAGCGCGCGTCAAACTCTTTTCCTAAGGTACAGTGGTCGTGGACCAAATAGACAAATTTACCTGGCAGGGCCAAGCCTTCCGACAGCCGAAGCCCAAATGTGAAAGGAGCAGGTACTTAGCTGCTTGAGAAGAAGGGCTATAGCTGTTCCTCCGAATCTTGCAGTGATCTAAACGCGGGCGATGAATCAAGACCGTTTGGCCCGGGCGACTAGTTCTTCCATTGGTCTGTTCTTAACATAGTCATCTAGCGTCTGTGTTAAACTTATTTATTTCCTAATGCCGGGTGATGGATTAAAAGATGTGTAGAAAATCCTTCTACAAGAGATAAGATATTGCAGTCTGCCACAACACCCCCGGCTCTTTTTGCTTTCTCTTGCTGTTTTTTCTCCTTCTCAGCGCAGAGCTCAGGCCCCCACATCGTATATCTTGATTAGATGGTGGGTATTACTAAGGGGATGTTTTTTAAGCCTATCATTGACACATTTAATTCATTAGGTACCAAATCCACAAGCAAATTTTGGCTGGCCATAAAACATGGTTAATCCAGGGAGCTGCAATAAAAGGTGAAAAATGATGTTCCGGCAAACGTGGAATATTGCTTTTTCTGGGGAGACTTTTCCTGGTCTGTGATATCTTTCTTCATAAATTTTCCTTCTGCTTGGTTCTCTGGGTAACTTAACCGTTTGTTGTTTCCAGACCACAGAATGGCTCCATGATCCTCTACAACAGGAAGAAAGTGAAATACAGGAAGGATGGGTATTGCTGGAAAAAGAGGAAAGACGGGAAAACGACCAGAGAGGACCACATGAAACTCAAGGTCCAGGGAGTGGAGGTAAAGGGCAGAAGGGCTGTCTTCTTCCCCAAATGTTGTTTCTGGACTGCAGTGATAACGGAATCGCTTTGGAGTCATTTGCTGCCAGTCACTTCTGTCAAAAGTATTTTTGTTCGCCAAACCCCGTTTGCTGTTTTTGTTTTTTTTCCTGCCTTTTTACCCAGCCGTCTCCATTCAAGTTTCCATGAAACCAGGTTTAACTAAAGCACTCCTGTTTTGTGGGGGTCCTTGGTGTGTAGACTGGGATTTGCAAGGGTCCTGCAGAACCCTGTGTTGTATCCATCACGGAGAAGCCCGCAGGTGCATCCGAGAGTCCGCAGGTGCCAGGGAAGTCGCGTAAAGCGTCTCCCTCGCCAGGTGCCCTGGACCTGCCTTTGCTGAGTGGGTCCCTTGGGAGCTGGTGGTCTCCAATCAGAGCCTGGCTTTACTCCCTCTGCCCACAGCCTCTTCTGTTTCCTGCTGGGCGTTCCAGCCTCAGGGAGCTCGATAAAAGGATGGGGTTCTCGTGGCTGGGACAGAGGTGGGCTCTGCAGGACGCGTCTCGGGATCTACGCACGCTTCGGTTTGGGTCCTCAGGGACGGCGAGGTGCGGTCCGCTGTCTTTGCTGTTGTTCTGAGACCACAGGCTCTCCCTCTTGGGCGGCCATGGAGACTTTCTGCTGGGGTCCTTTCATTGTTTGAGGGCCCGGGACGCGAGTCACAGCGGTGGAGGGAGGGGGTGTGAGTCGTGGTGCGTTCGTGGTCTGCTAGTTACCGACCCCACTTCTCCGCATTGCTTGCTGACCCTCGTAAGAGATCCTCGCCATGAGGACGGTGCTGTCTTGGGTCAGGAGCTGAGAAGACGGCTGGTGTTCCCCCTGGCCTTTCGCGCTGGTCGAAGGGCGGGATCCTGGGGTCTGCTGGCGCGTTGGGTCCCCTAGATGCCGGGATTGATCACCCGGGCCGTAAGCCCTCTTGAGTTCAACGGCTCACACTCCAGCCTGACGTTCTTTGTGACACACTTTTTCATTATGACTTTTTCTGTATTAATCACGTGCTTTATGGCTGGTAAAAATAGCATCCAGCGGCTTTTGTTATATTGCCCCACGGAGAGAGATAACTTTTGTTTTACGTTTTTGTGGGTCTTTTTTTTAAACACCCAATAACAATGCTTTATGATGACGAACGAAGAAAAGCCCCAATATGGGAAATCCCACTTTCCTGCCTTCTCCTGTGTTCGGTGTTTGCACAGTGTGCGTGGTTTAACCAACTCGCGAGACGTTAAAATGCAGATGGCTCTGAACAGGGTCCTGCGGACCCCGGTGGAGGACCGCCTGGGGATGGTGCCAGCAGATCAGCCCCGAGGGCGCGGGGGCTGGGCGGGGTGGGCACAAAGTGAGAAGCGTGGGCGCGACCCGCACAGGACTCGTTCTGGGACCTCGGGGTCTGCGGGAACTCACACCAGCGCTGCAGGGGACGGCTCCTGGGCCCTCAGCTCTCTGGCATAGTTTGTCTTCAGTAACACGTAAATCAGGAACTTTGGGCTGTGAGTAGCAGCGGGGTGGAATTCTTCCTCAGCAGCAGCTCAGAAGCCCGGGGCAAAACAAAACAAAAATCCACAGTGTTCATTTTCTTCCCTCGTGTTATAAATTAGAATTGTCGCTGGATGGAACCGGAATGATTGGTGGTTATTTGTAGGCCATAGTTGTGTTTGGAGTTCATTGTGGCTCACGCTTGCAGTCTCGGGTGCAGACACCTGTATGGGGGAGGTCGGTACCCTTGGAAGGCAGGGGCAGGGAATGGGCCAGACAGTGAGGGGTCTCCGAGACTTGCTGAGCGTCAGTGGCGGTGGGGAGTGGGGACGGGAGTCGGGCCTTGAGACCCTTGGTCAATGACACGAGAGGTGTGCTTTCCGGCTCTCGGAGAGTGAGGCCACCTCAGGCAGGCACATGGTGTGGTGGCCTCTTCCACTCAGCGCGTGGAGTTGTCCTGTTGAGTCACTCACTGAGCACTGACTGAGGCCCTACTCTGTGCAGGGCCCTGTAGGGTCCACAGGGAAAATGGAAGCCATGTTTTCTGCCTCAGAGACTCATGGTCAAATTGAAGAGGCAGCCCTGTCCATACCTGAAAGTCACTGGCAGCGCTGGAAACCACAGAAGTCTGAGCTTTTAGGACGAGTGTCCAGAGGATCCCAGGTGGGCTGGGATGAGCAGAGAAGCTTCCTCGTGAGATGGGCTCTAAGCTCAGCTCTTGAAGTTGGGTAGGACTCTCTGTGCATGACTTACATAGTGTTTCTGGGCTCCCCCTTTTCACTTAGCATGGTGGTCTGGGCTATATCTCTGTTGAGACTCATCCCCTCATCCCTTTTAACTGCTTTATCGTTTTCCACTGCAGAAGCATTTGAAAGGCTCCCTAGTCTGTGCGTTTTTAGACTCTGTCCACTTTTTCAGCATCACGGTGCTTCAGGAGACTTGCTTGTACCCGGGTGCAGCCCGGGCCTGCTGGGATTGGTGGGCATGAGGCCTTAGTAGCTTCCACTTCACTGGGCACTGCGAAATTGCTCCCAAGAGTTACATGCCCGGCAGCCCTGAGAATTACCACTCGTCTGTACACGGACGGATGAAAGATGGTGCCCTGCTCAGTCTGAACTGGGTCTTAATTGTACGTGGGGGTGAGCGCGTTCTCGTGTGGGCGGATATCACTCGCAAAGGATTGTCTACACGGGCGCAGTTTTCAAACAGCCCCAGAGAAAGACGTCTTTGGCAAGGGCAGCCCTCAGCTGGCTGCACGCTTCCTGCATTGCCCTGGTCTGGGCCAGTGGCTGGGAAGCCCAGAGGGCACGCGGGGACAGTGGGCAGGTGGTCCTCTCCAGCCGGGGAATTGCCGTGCGGACACACATGGAGTTTTCGCATCTCACAGGTCTTGGAGCTGTGATTTTTCTACCACCTCAGCCGGTTTCCTCGGTTCAAGGGCATGATAAAGATATTTGGATCTTACCGTTTAACATATCACTTGCTATAAGCCTTCCCTCAGGCCAGGAAAACCTCCAGCCCTGTCCGTGGAACCGCTCGGCAGTCCGGCTTCTTTTGTTCTCTGAGGCTGGGGCCCTAGGAACACACGGCGCCTCAAAAGCACATTGATTTCTCTCAGCCAGGCACAGGATGGGGGCAGCCGCTTTTGAAGCTGATGAGCTGTTAAGTCCACGATTAGTTGTCTTGTCTGTAAGCCACGGAGAAGCCAGCTCGATAAGGTTTCCAGGGACGACGACAAAGGTTGGCAGGGAGGAAAGAGGAGGTGGTTGTGGTGTCAGCGTTTCGGGAGATGAAGTCTTAGCAGGGCCCCAGGTTGCCTCTGCTCCCCAGGGAGATTCGAGCCTGCTCATCCGGAGCCTTGATGGGGGTGGGAGCTGCGGGGGCAGGAGACGCCCTGAGAGCAGAGGGGCAGATCCGATGTGTCCCGCGCCTCCGGGATTGCCACACCCTGGGGTAGGTGAGCTGGGTGGAGTCTTGGGGCCACGCTGGAAGAGTACAAATACTTTTCAAGTTCACAGAGCTGCTCTCTGGTTCCAGAAGCTTGTGGTGCTGTCTTCTGGCTGGTGTTCATGCTCCTTTCCCGAGAGAGCCCGGTACCTCAGAACCCTTGGCTGTCTACCTCCTGACTCCTTAGCTGCCAGATTCCCACAACAGACAGGAGCCCACACTTAATAGAGCAATGGCTGCTGGCTTACAAATCTCCTCCATAAACACCAGCTACGGTATCTCGTTCAACCCTCATCGAAGCATCCTTCTAAAGTACATGTTATTATCCCCATTTCGTAGATGAAAAGATCGAGCCTCAGACAGAGTTGCTCCCTCCCCATATCCTGCCACAAATCAGTGTGGAGGCCGGACTTGAGCCAAGGTTCCCCTGGTTCTGCGGCCAAAGCGCTTGCCTGGACGGACACCAGTTGCTCCTGGGCATTCTGGGAGGATTTGTGGTTTTTTCCAGATCAAGTCAGCACAGGCCGTCCATCTGTCAGCCAGCTGTCCAGTGCTTTCTGTCTCCCCCACTGCGACAGTTACTGAAGATGCAGTGACGTAAACAGGAACATTCCCGATCTCACGGCGGGACCCAAAAATCAAGCGTGCAACTTGGTGGGAGTCCTTGCGAGGAGCCCACAGGAAGGGCACCTGAGGCAGACTCGGTCATAAAGAAGAGACATAAACATGGGGCACGAGGCGCTGGTGGGAGCTAGATGGTAACGGGTGAGGGTGGGACACGGCGAGGGGCAGTGACGGGGGCTGCTGAAAAATAGCTAATGTGATTTAAGGCCACAGGTGACCAGGATTGCAACGTGTCAGAATCTGTCCCAGCCCTGCGCGGACCAGACGTCTGCCTCCCGGGGACCGGGCCTTCTCTGCTCTGGTCACGGGGCATGCCTTGCCGCAGACGCCCTGCCTTTGGAACCAGTGAGCGGCATCGCGCCGAGGCCATCGGCTCCACTGTGGGAGGCATGGACAAAGACATCCTTCCCCACTGAGCCGATGCGTGGTGGCCAGGGGCCCCCGGCCCGCACCATCTGTCCGGCACAAGTGCCAGTCATCCCCTGTGACTGGAATTTCCAGCAGCGGACAGAAAGTTCAGTTTTGCTGACCTGTTTGTACCGCGTCAAAGCATGAAGAGTTGCTTTGACTTCCTGACGAACCGCCTGGGAGCCCCGAGGCCTGTTGTGAGCCCAGCAGAGGCGGTAACAAGGTTATGGTTCTGGACTCAGCCTCATTAGAAGCAATGTTCTTTATTTGGACACTTAGGCCACGTATTAAAAAGGAAAAAAAAAAAGCACACCTCTTTCAAAAGTAGGAATGATGTTGCAGTTACTGCATCCGGAATTAACAGGGCATGAAATAGCGGGCTACCTCGTGGCGACGCCAGGTCTTTCCAGCCCTGCTTGCAGCCTCAAGATAAATGGGTATGTCGCTTGCAGCCGATGGAGTATAGGTAAAATAGCCGGCCACCAACACGTATGGTGCCCAGCTCGAGCTTGGAAAGCAGCAGTGAATAGATAAGGAGGGGGTCAGCCGGCTCGGGAAACGGCCGAGCAGCTGGAGCTCACAGAGGGGCAGGCGAGTCTGCAGGTGGTCACCGTGAGTTTTTGAATAGAATCAGTGCCTCTCGCCTTTCGTAGACGGTCGTGTGGCTTTGGCATGTGGGCGCATTATCCCCCTCCGCTCCCCTCCAGGCTTGCCATGCTCCAGCTGGTCTCTACCGGGCCGCGTTCCTGGCTCAGAACCCGCGTTCTCCCACGTCTACCTCGAGGCTGTGGTAGCCTTGTAGCTTCGGAAACTTCCAGGGGCGTCTTCCGTGGCCGCCTCCAGCCGGCGGCAGTAACCCCCTCCCTTTAATTTCCGTTCCTTCCTTCGGGAAGCCTTGTCTCTGACTTTCCGCGAGCCCTGTCCGGTTCAATAAACATGTATTAAGTATCCCGTATTTTCGAGATACGAGGAAGTCTGTATCTGGTATCCAGGCACTAGCTGGCCTATTAAGGGCAGAACAGAGAGAGGCAGGAAGGACACAGCATCAGACTTGAAAACCTTACAGAAACACGGAACAGGTCATTTCAATGAGGTGTGGTAACTGAACCACAGAGGCTTAGGAGAGTCGGAATGGGTTTGTTTCCCCTCTGAGGACAGGGTCTGCGCCGGCCACCCACAGGCCCTTGCCGTGAGCAGTGGCACGTGCTGACCACGCAGCTCATCTGCGCCCACCCAACCCTGTGGCTCAGGGCACGAGCCAGGTGTGTTCATCCCTACGGGACTCGCCCTCGGGTCTTCGATTTCCAATCCCGCTGCCCCCCGTCTGGTGTCTGGCTGGTGGTCGAGGCGTTCTGGTCTCATGACGCCTCCAGTGGCGCGAGCCAGCCTGTCCGGCGGCACCTGGGGGGATCTCCCGGAGCTCTCTTCTGACGGAATCATCTGGGTTTTTGTGCAGCGTTCTGCTGGCCTGCTTACACGTTAAAACTTAATTTCCTGTTACCTGGATGTGTTTTGGTGGAATCAATTCAGGAACTCAAATCCATAGTCTTTCTTTAATTTCTAATTAGCATCCCTGGTGACATGTCCCTACCCAACTCGTATAATTAAATTTTAACTAATAAATAACATTAAACTAGCTACGCTTCGAAACGGCAGTAGCCTCTGTTCACCTTCTGCTGAGCTCGTGGAAGCCTGGCCACGGTGGCGGTTTTGCTTCTTTTTCTTAAGGCTCTGCCTTCCCTGACCAAAGGCAGTTAACAAGCACAATGACAATTATGGGCACTACTGAATGCCTGTTCCTGTCCCCGTCCCTTTATGTGCGCCATCTTGTCCAGCGACTTGGCCACATTCCCATTGAGGAGGCAATGCCATTTTCTGCGTCCTTGCAGACGATGTACCTAATTTTTAGGCGGTTAAAGAATATATCTAAGGATACCCGGCTGGCCAGTAACAGAGTCAAGATACTACCCTGGGTCTGTCTGATGGCAAATCCCTGGTTTCCTCATCACCATCCCCCATCGGCTTTCAGAACACCCTGACACTCAGAAGATGTGAGCTTAGACCGGGGAGGTCCGGGAGCGTGGGCTTCAAGACGCGGCACCGTGTTCCCACGCACGAGTCTCAAGTGAGATGGAGGCTGAGGAAGGTCTTTCGGGACAAGTGATGGCCCCCTTCCAGTCACTGGGCCTCCCTTCTTTATAACCCCAACCAGTCAAAAGGGCAAGAGCCCCTCCCTGATGGTTCCCTAAGCCCAGAAACCTGGTGCTTTTGGACCCCCGGGGACTGCAAGAAGAAGACGTGGGGGGCCTCTCCTCATCTGCTTCAGCAGGTGCAGGTGTGTCCTCCAACACGCTGAATCCCTGAGGGCCCGCCGTCACTCCTTAGCTCTCATTTCACCCGGGTCCCGTACGAGCTTTCTATCCCCGTGTCAACCTTAACTGAGGGCCAACAAGCCGTGTTTATCTATCCCACTATGAATTGCCAGTTTCTATCCATCCTGAAGCTACAGCTCTCAAGCTTCCAGGCCACGTTGACTTTGGCATGAGGGTGTGTGTGTGTGTTCACTCTCCCTATGCAGGGATGCCAGATTTAGTGCACACACGTGTGTACACACACACACACACACATAATGCCCTGTGAAATTTGAATGTCAGGTGAGCAAGACATAATTTTTCAGTACAAGTATGTCCCGTGTGATTATCTGGGACGTACTTACGCTGAAATCTTATTTGTTGCTTGTCTGAAGCTCACATTGGGCTGGGTGCCCCATATTTTATCTGGCCACCCTCTGACCTTCAGGAGCAGTTTTCTTGGAGTCTTCACAGACAGAGTTTTGGCTGCTTGGGGATCGGTCTCGTTGAAGCCTTGAGGAAGTGAGTTGGTTTATCTCCAGACACGTAATCGATGCGGGAACCATAAACACCAGGAAGGATGCTAAGAAGAGACAGCACTCCCCACAGTTTGCCAGCAAGCCCAACGGCCACCAGGCCCGGGGACCCTCTTATTCTCTCCGGAACGGGAGTCTGGATGCCACTTAGACTGCTGGCGGCCCTTCGAGGCTGCTCCGCCGAGGAAGCAGGACCCTGCCAGGGGTGAAGAGGTGCCAGGAAGATGTTGAAGGGAACGGGTTTGTAGTTTCTGCCTTCCTCGTATCTCTGGTAGATTACGGTCTGTAAAATATTTTGCAATTTCCTTTTTTAAACTTGATTTGAGCCTTATTGAGCTAGAAACTCCCTGTCGAAGGTAGAGCAGCGAGATTTCAACTTGGTATGCTGAACTTGTATTTAATTATTATCATAACAGTCCCTTAACATGATTGCAGATTAGCCCACAAGGACATGAATGGAAAGTTTAGCATATTCAATTACAATGGAAATTCTTGAACACCACTGTCAAAATTCACCCCAGGGCCTTTCTATCCGGGCCCCAACATACAGCAGGCACAGAGTTAGATGTTACTCAGGACACATAACCTTGATTTTCGTAAGCATAATTTACGGCTTCATCCAGAAGCTGGGGATGCCTTTTAAGAATGTGATATATATTCCACCCACCTCGGTAAATGACCAGATACAGCTGCTTGGGTTGGGTAAAGAATATCTCTGGCCTTCACTTGACCGAATAGTAAATTATCGATCTTCTCCACATCTTTCAGTGCCCTGACATTGCTGGGGAAATTTACTCCTGTCGTCCGCAGCTGTGGCCTCTCTCTGTGTGGCACTCCCCGGGCTCGGGGGGCACGCATCTCCAGCCCATCCTGGGACAGTCACGCCTGACCCCTGTAGCCGACGCGGGTTAGTCACTGGCGCAGGAAAGGCATACGGGTTGCAAACTAATGAGGCCCAAGTTTCAGCATCCGTCTGTTTCCCACAGACCCGCAAAAATCATGGGGAAGACGGAGGCGTGGCGGAGGGCTTCTGTGCGCCCAGTAGGAATGGCCGAGGAGGGCGTTGGTGCATAAAGAAAAGGAGGGACTAGCTCTTCCCACAGCGTTAGGGCGGGGCTGCTTTGGCGGTGGGCTGGCCCCGGCCTTCCTGTTTCTTCTGCGTGCGCATGGGGGTTCTGGCAGCTACACCGCCCTCTGCTCGCCCTTCCTGGACGCAAACCCACACCATAGATGGAAAGCTGTGATTTCCTGCAAAAGCACCTTTCTGGTTCTTGTTTTCCTCCAGGACAGATGAAGTGACCTTCCATTCCTCCTCGCACGTCTGAATTCCAATACCTTGTAATGCTTCCTGCTCTTCAGGGCGTGCCTTTACTTCTCGCACAAAGCCCTTGTGTCTCATTCATGCAAAACCCGAGGGCCCCCCAGGCACGGGTACCTGCAGTGTAGCCCACCAGTCAGCCCGGGGAGCCTCACCTGGGAGCTCACGAGAACGGCAGGCTATCGGAACCCAACCCGGATCTACTGACTCGAGATCCGTCTTTCAGGTACCCTCCCCCCGTGATTCGTAGGCACGTTCATTTGGAAGGGATTGACACTTGCCCTTGTCTTGCTGCTAGTGGGGTCTTCCCTTGGTTCTCAGCTGTAGGCACGTGGGCTTTGTGTTTTTTAATCTTATGTTAAGGAAAAGATCCAAAGGAAAATTTCACAAGTTGGTCTGGTAATTTATTACTTGACTCCCAGCACCTTTTGAAAACTTGTAGCTGAAATCTCTGACCATACGGTTTGAGCCTACCATTCCTTATTCTGCCCTTGGCCATGAAGGAGAGAGAAGAGCGGGTTTCCGACAGCGGAGCACGCCAGCTGGCTCTGACGAGTGGCTCCCTCGGCCCTCTGTCCCGGGCGAACCAGCCCTGTCCCTGTGTTGTTTCGCTCCACCCAACAGGGCACTTTCTGTCGCCTGCTGAGCCCAGCACTTAGTAACTGGTACATATTTGGTGCCCAATAAACCTTTTATCGAGTGAATGGGTAAGATGATGGACTTCTTCTGTGAAGGGTTAGATAGTAAATAGTTTCTGTTTTGCCAGCCAGATGGTCTTGTCACCCTGGTGCAGTATGAAAGCAACTATAGACAATAGTTAAGGAATGGATGCGACTGCGTTCCCATAAAACTTTATTTACAAAAATAGGCTGAGGGCTGGATTTGGACTTGTCGACTCCTGTTCTAGATTATGGCAGCAGGTTCTGGAAGGGTCAGGGTGCAATGGGAATCAGTGAGAGGTTGACGGGGGATGGGTAGGGACTTGCCTCTGAGCACTGCCATGTTTTTAGACCTATGTTTGCAGCCTGACAGTGTTCAGGCTCGGCTTACAATTCTGTAAAGAATTGACACTTAAAACATTTTTTTTTATTTTTTATTTTAGAGAGAGAGAGAAAGGTAGCGGGAGCAGGGGAGAAGGACAGAGGGAGAGAGAGAGATTCTTAAGCAGGCTCCGTGCTCAGCACTGAGCTCTATGCGGGCTTTGATCCCCTGACCCTCGGGATCATGACCTGAGCCAAAACCGAGAGTTGGACACTCAACCGACTGAGTCCCCCAGGCGCCCCAGGAACGAACACCTTTGTTCATGACACAATGTCGCATCCGACAGCGCTGTTCATCACGACACTGTTCTGCTGGAGTTAGGATGTCTTCTTTCTCTTTCTCGTAGGGGCAACCTGTCCACGTGGCTTAGGCTTATTCGTTCTCAGTCTGAAGAAGCTAGATGATGTCCCGCTGGGTCCCGTTTCTCCCGCAGCCTAAGGCGTTGCTCCGCGGTGCTGTGGAGAGGGCAGCGCGGGTCCCCATGAGGCAGTCTGAGCTCCAGGGACCCGTGCAGGGACAGCAGAGCCAAGGGCATGTGACCCGGGTGTGACCAGGGGGGTCAAAGGCTCAGGCTCTCCTGGCAGGACCGAAAGGCAGAGCCATGTGCATCTTTGGGCCTGAAGTGCTTTGAAAGGAGCCTGGCTGCATTCGATGTGACAACGTCCCCCTAGAATAGAGGCCGTAGGGAGGGTACAGGTGTTATTTGTCCGTGTGTAAGTATTTACACGACAGCACGGGAGCACTGGGCACTTTCTCTTTCATCCCGGCTGCCACAGTTTATGTGCAGCTTTGTGATGGATGCGAGAGGTAGACATTCGTTACAAAAGTGTAAGAGATGTTGACTTTTCACGCATTGATTATTTAGAATTTATTTTATTAAATATTCTAGGTGGCGTGTGATAAACTGAACCTCTGCTGGTTCATAGCTTAATGATTCGTGTATCCGCGGCAGTGATAAGGAAATCAAGGAGTCCGTCTGCCACTTCAGGGGAAGAATATGGATTATTATTAAATCTGGAATGGGCCTCTCGAGAAGCCTTCCTTAAGGGAACACGCGTATCAATAATTTCTTCTCCATACGAGAATCCTAATGTTTCACTTATGGAGACATAAATTCTGGGCAAGTGGCTGTGGCTTTTCCCTCCTTTGGCTCCTAGCATCCTGTACTTGTGGCCAGCCGGCTCTCATTCCTCGGTTACTGTCCAGTCCAGTGTCCGGAGTCCTTCACTCTCTATGTCTTCGTCCTCCTATTTCTAATTTTTTATGCTCTTACAAAGCGCTGCTGAGGTCTGTACATTTCAGAAGCCCCGATGGTGGCGGAGACCAGGAGAGTGTCCCTGTTGCTTGAAATGGCCTGAAAGATATTTTCGAAGTCTTGGAGGAGGTGATGGGTGACTGGGACATCTCAGAAGTCTGATGCAAGTGTGCTCGACCCAGGCAGGATCTAGGCTGCTGCCCCAAACCCATTCTCAGCAGCAAAGCCCATCTGGTGAGTGGCATCCGTACCAAGGACAGTGGATGGGAACGCCCTGGAGCTTTGCCCATTCTCCGATGACACAGAGCCAGGGAGACTTAGCAGTGTGACTGTCCTGTCACCTCGGGACAGAGGGCAGGCAGAGCTCCCGGGGGACATCTAATGAGAATGACAAATCTGCATGCCTCATGGTGACATTTTGAAGGTATCAGGGTTGTCTGATAGCTTGAGTTTCCAAATTATCCCCGGCTTCTTTCTCTTTCCAAAACATCAGACAGGTGGCCAAATGACGTAGTCTTTGCTGTAGGAGACCGTGGGAAACTAGCTGGGGGGACCCCAAGACTCCCTATTTCTCCCCAGGTTCCTGACTCACCCATGCGTGGAGTAGCCCAGTTGCACGCTCAGTCCTTCCAGGATGTGACGTCCCGACACTGATATTGTCCGTGAACCCTCGTTTTGTCGTGTACATGGAATCAGACCTCCTTGTCAGCACCGTGCCATTTTAAGTTCCGTTTCCCTGAAGAATACACACTGAGCCGTTCACAGTTATTCCTTACAAGTGGAGACTCCTAGGCTCCTGGCAGGACAGGGAAGTCCAGGAGGAAGCGAGCTCGCTCCTGAGCTCTTCTTTCGTGGCTCTGAAGTAGTTGTTAGCGTCTACACTGCAGTCCCCACCTACGGGTGGGCGCGAGCAGCTCCCTTGGCTGGTGCGGTGTGATTGTGTTCGGGTGTCGTGCTCTTGTGGAACTCATTTTCCTTCGACGCCCCACTCTCAGAGCCCCCGACACAGGCGGTGGGTCGGACACTCTCCCGTTTTCTCGTGTGCGGGGTCAACTTCTGTCCCACCAGCACCGAGCACAGGAGGGACTCCGTTTCTGTTTGCGGGACACCTGAATGCGTGTGTGGAGAGCTGGCCCATCAGAGTTGCGGGTCCCCGCTGGCGGGCCGGGTCCCGGGACCTCGGAGCGAGCCACACACCTGCCGTGGCCGGGGCCCTGCCTCCTCCTGCGTGCGGAGCCCCCTCGCTGGCCTTTTCCTGGGAGGCGGTTAAGTAAGCCTCATGGAAGCAGCTTCCCTCCCAGATTAATGAACGCTCTCAGACATGATATGAAATGTTTGGAAACGAGACGCAGCACAGTATTTTGCCCGTATTTTTTTTTTTTTTTCCTTTCACAACACCTGGCAATAAAATTCTCGGGCTAAATACCAGATGAGTGTGCGCCTCATTATGTATAGTAACTTCGTCTATAACTTTTTTAAGCCCTCCAGATGGAAGCACGGATGAATGTGGAGCGCTCGAGAGGGGAAATGAAAATAAATGCACTAAGAAATAAAGAATCTGTTTTTTATACTTTCTTTTGCAAATAGTGTTTGCAATGACATATTGTGAATGGACTGAATTATAACAAAAACGGAAATGAAACACAGCTCGGGGGTAGGAAGAGCAATTGTTACACTCACTTTAACTGATATAATGCAGAGCAACGCTTTTTACACTCAATTAGTTTGTACATTGTGTTGGACACAAACCAGAATGTAGAACATTTTTGGGTTTTGTTTTTACATGATTAAGGGAGATGAGATGAAATAAATTCAGTAAATTACCCTGCGTTCCTTTTCGGTCGGAGGTACTTTGGTTTTGTTTTTCCTCACCCCTGGTATTGAATGAGCCAGGCTGGCTCCTCCAGCAGCCGACCTCTGTTCCCGAACAAGGCACGGCCCCCAGAGATCGACGGACTTTCGACAGAGTTCCTTTCTCTGCCTCAGGGCCATCTTTTGCTGCGCAAACAAGGTTACGAATCAGGACTATTTACATTTGCTATTTGACCATATTTTGTGCTTTGGACATCAGGAAAAAAGAGTAAGTGTGACAGCGGCTAACAGATGTTTGCAAGCGTTTAGGCAGCAAAACTGTTTCCGAGGCTGTGTGTTTCAAGATCCTTATTTAATTTATTTTGCTTCATTATCCTTTCTTGCATTTTTAATGCCCCTGGTATGATAATATTAAGAATTGCAGTGTGTGATTGTGTCTTGCTCATCCGAACACGTGGTGGATGTGAGGGGAAACGTGGATCGCGCCGTGAGCCGGGACCCAGCCCTGTGCCCGCTCCCGTGCGGCTCTGTCTCCCGCAGGAGGGTCCAGGAAGGGACCGGCTCTTCACCACGGAGGGTGGAGTGCTTCTCAAACTTTACCGTGTGTGGAAAGCCCCCCGGGGGTTCTGGTTCAGGGGGTCTGAGTGGAGCCTGAGCTGCTGCGTTCAGAGTGAGTTCCCGGGAGCCACTGATGCTGCTTTGAGTCGTGCAGCTACTTTGATGTGAACCCTGAATAGTGGACATTGGAAACCACTAGAAAGTGACAATGACATCAACTGTTTGCCCCAGGGCTGCTGGTCAACTCACTAGTACCCCTTACTAGCTGTAAAGAACCGACACCTGCTGACCAAGACATGCCCGTGGTACCTGGCATGTGTCCTTTCCTTCTTGGAGCGAGGTTATGGTCAGGGGTCCAATTCTGGTCTTGTTCAAAAAATCATCCTCACCTTCCTACGTGCAGAAGCCAGCCACCCCATGGTGCTCTCCAACGCCCTGTGTTTCCTGTTCAAAACCACAAATACTAATAAGAAAACAATGGGAGAAACCTGTTAGGTATAATACCCAATTACAATTATTTTTTACTCCAAAAGGCACGTCAAATAAATAATGCAGTTTATGTTACTTCTAGAAAATGCGGCAGCATTAGTTAATTTACATAAATTATACAACTCATTATCTTTGTTTATAAAAAGCCTTAGCAATATTTTGGCTTATGTTGCTAAAATGGAAAAAAACCCAGATTTCACGTCAGTGTAATTTCCCGTTCCTGCAGTCACCTTTTTATTTATTTACAGAAAGAGCGTCTGTTTGACAGATCCTCTTAGGATTACTGCCCTTTCCTCATGATGAATGGAATGCATTAAGTCTGACTTTTGTTTATAAAAAGTCAAATAAATACAAGTGAAGGAATCCAAGCACCCAGAGCTCCGAGCGGCCATGGCGGCTTCCCCTGCTGCCCGACATCGGTGCCAGCAATGCGCAGGGTGAGGAAGAGGCTACGGGGACCAGGAAGTAGATTTTTCCTCCTTTTTGTCTCCATGCAAGTCCACAGGCAGCTCGGGTTGGGTGCTGTGGTGACTCATCCTGATGCACCACCTCTAAGCAGACCGGCTCTTCCCGTGCCGTCCGAGGCAGTGGCCGCGAGCCACGTGGCATTACAGAGCACCTGCATTGCGCCCGCTCTGAATTGGGAGGTGCTGGAAGTGTAAAATACGCCTTTCAGAGACTTACTAGGAGAAAGAAGCCCCGTTAAATAACCCGTTAATATTTGTATCGATGACACGTTAAGATATTTTAAATATATTGGCTAAATAAAATAGGTCATTAAAATGAGTCTCACCTATTTCTTTTTCCTTCTTTACTGTTGCTGCTAGGATTTTAAAATGTGGCTTCATGTTACACTTACACTGAACAGCACTGGGACCGTACCATGCTAACCAAGAGGCTGAACACCTGGATTACTTTTAAGCATGCCCATAATTTAGACTCTGATTCTAATTCCTCTACTGGCCCAGCATTAGGCTCTGACTCCTAATTGGAAACTTACGATGCGATGCATTGGGAAGGGCGGGTCCTGTCTGATGGTGTGGTTGGAGATTTGAAGGGAGAGCAGCATGGTATGAGAAAAGCAAGCTCTTATCCCTAGATAGTGCTTGGCTGGTGCTTCTAGCTGGAATATTATAGTCTTTGCCTGCGGATGGCAGAGCCCAGCTCCCGGGTTGTTTCACAAAGGAAACTGGAGAATCCTAAACTCTCCTTCATAATGTAGGCTTCATCATGTACCCATCTGAATGGCAAGAGGAAAGTGCTGCTCCGTGGCAGGTCTGCAGAGCGGGGCGTGCTTACTAGAGCAGGGAGTGGTGGACACGATTCCGTTTGTGCGGAAACCTGTGCTCTGCCACGTGCAAGGTTATCTGGGCTTTTGATATCAGTGTGTTCAAAATGGAAGCCAATGCCGGCAGGTCTTCTGGCTGGCGGGGGGGGGGGCATAGGCTGAGACCCCAGAAGGCCCAGGGTGCACCCCTGAAGGGAACAAGGCCTTGACTTATCGGTTCTGCTGAGTCCAGGTTTTGCCCTCATGGCACCTGGTGCGTTAGAGACAGTGATTTCTGTCACTCTTTAGTTGTTGATTCGTTATTTCCTTACTTCTCCCATCCATCCATCCATCCAGTCAAGAAACATTACGATGAGCCCACTGTGCGCCAGGTGCTTTGTTAGGCATTAGAGATACCGTGATACACAAAGTAGATCCGTTGTCTGCTCTCTTGAAACTCTCCACTGGGTGGGATGGGGACGGACAGGACAGAGGTAAGCAGCAAGTACCTCGGGACCCCTGAGAGAAGTGCTGAGGGTGACGGACAAGGCATTTGCCCAGACCGAGAACAATAGCCAGGCATTGGGCTTTGGGGCTCCGGGAGAGCCTGAATGAGGCAGGGACATTCTACCTGAGACTCCAAGGACGAAGATCTGGGGCGGGGCCTTCTCAGCAAACAGGACAGCATGAGTCTTTCAGGCAGGAAGGATCTTGGCTTTCTGCTGATTGAATGGGACCCCTGTGCCTGGAAACCAGGGACAAGAACAGGGTCGTGTGAAGTGTGGCCGGTAGGGCCTGAGCCAAGTCATGTCGGGGCTCAGATGGGGTAGGATTTTGGATTCTGTTCTAAGGGATTTTAGGAGGGGTCTTGGGGATGGCGGGGAAAGTTCTGGAGGGGTAACTTGGCCCTGGGTGATCAATACTGGGCATGTCACTTAATCCCTTGGGGTGTTGGCTTCCTCATCTGTGAAGCGGAATGGCTGGGGTAGGGGAGAGAAGCTAGCCAGAATGTTCTTCAAGGTTTTTTTTTCTATGATTCAGAGAGAGTTCAGGGTCTTCTCCTTTTGGACGGGTAAATTTCATGTCCTCTGGGGCTGGTCCTGAGGGGCTTACAAGGCACTGGCATTTGAAGCCTTCAATCTTGATGTTTGTGAGTTCTTTGGCCTCATAAAATATAAGAAGACAGAGTGATCCTTGGCAGTGCGTCAGAATCGCTGCGGTCTGCTGGAGCTCATGTGTATTCTGGGGTAGGATATGGGCATTTGTAATTTTTTAAGAGCTTCCCAGGTGGCTAATTCTGTGTATTGGCTAGGTTGTAGATCCCCTGGAGATTGTGCCCCTATGAAGGGCAAAGATGGTCCCTGTAGCCAGAAGCTGCCTATGTAATAGTATGTCAGGTGCCTGAGACACACAGGGTCCCCTGGGACCCCTCCAAGTCTAAATATGCAGGACTCCCATTAGACCAAGGGTCTTAGTTCAGAAATTATAATTACCTCACTTTGCACAAAGGGAATCTGGTACAACCCACAGAATAAATCCATGGTAAACTGAGGGGCTTTCTGGTAGGTTTTTGTTATACTGACCAGTTACTTGCTGAAAAGGCAAAGGGATTGGTTGTAACGAGTGCCGCTAATGATCTTGGGATTTGGATGTTATGAAACAGCTGGCGAGGAGCATTTCTGATGCACCTTCCTACCATCCCCCAGCCACCCTCTGCTGCCATGAGTAAGCCAGTTGAGTGTCTGTAAAAAGCTTAAGAACCCAAGGACAGAGCTAAGCGCTAATCCGATTCCCTCTTGGACATCTCTAAAAATACTCAGAGACCTCTCATAGCAATAACAGAGTAATTGGTAGCAAACTTAGCACCCCAAAAAAACCATCTAGAACTCTGGAAAAAAATATGTGAAATGACTGCTGTTAGTTGTTGGACAACAGGCCGTGCAGGAATCCGGTAGCTGAGAAGAATAAGCCACAAGGCGAGTTCCGGATTTCAGGCTGGAGACTTCTTTCCAGCAGTATGGAGATGGCTAACCAGACAGAACATGGCGGTCTAGCTGAGCTGAGGAGATCTAGACCAGAGTGTGGGGTGGCCACGGCAACTGGAATTTATAGGGAAGAGTACTGGGAAGAAGGGACATAAACAGAGGAAGAGATCCAGAAATCTCCATAGCCTTGAGTCTTTGGCTAAATACTAAGCTGAGTAAGTATAAGGTGAAATTCCATGAGGTTGGTCAAAGAAAACAACCACTGAGGGCTATAACTAAAAAATCCTCAGAACTCACACACAACTTGGAGATGTTCAAGTTTGAAAGCTAGGTTGTGTGAGGAGATATTATTGGAAACTGAGGGTATTTATTAGAGACCTCAGAAGGGCCACACCTTAAGAATAGGATTAAACTCTCCCTAATTTAGACTCACCCTAGGAAAGCACAAAAACAAACCTCACAATGAGCAAGCTAATCTGAAAGTAATGCAAGTGCCTGGTATAACAAAATGCAGCATTCTTTAAAGTAAGACAGCAAAAATCTACACTCAACCTTGTATCATGCATAGTACCCTGTATTCAATCAAAAATAATGATTCATGTGAAAAGAAGAAAAAAAAAAGGAAATATGACCCATACCAGGATAAAAATCAGCCAGCAAAAATGGAGCCCCAAATAAAGTAGGTATGAAATTAGAAGACAAAGACTTTAAAACGGCTATTATAAATATCTTCAGTGAACAGTGCAAGGAGATGATTATTAAAAAAATAACCAAATAAAACTTTTAGAATTTCAAAATATGATATTTAAAGTGAAGATTTCACCAGAAGAGTAGATTAGTCATCAACTGATATGTACAAAATTACCACAAACTCAGAAGCTTTAAACACTTATTTATTATCTCACAATTTCTGAGAGCTGGGAATCCATGTGTGGTTTAGCTGGATCCTCCATTTCAGGGTCTCTCACAAGGCTGCTGCAATCAACATGTCATCCAGGACTTATGTCTCATCTGAAAGCTCAACTGAACAGAATCTACTTCTAAGCTATAAGAATTCAGCTCCTTGAAAGCTGTTGGGCTGAGGTCTTCAAGTTCCTACCTGACTTTTAGCCAGAGGCCACCTTCAGTTTCTTACCATATAGACCTATCCAACATGGCAGCTTAATTCATCAAAGTATATAAGCCAAAAAGACAATAAAGAGAGTTTGCTAGCAAAACAGAAGTCACAAACTCTTGTAACCTAATCATAAGTGTGACATCTCATCATCTTTAATGTATCCTTTTGATTAGAAGCAAGTCATCAATGTGGCCCTGAAAAAAGAGGTGGAGATTACACAAGGGTGTGAATAACAGGAGGTCAAGACCATTGGGGCCACCTTAGAGTCTAACTATCACAATGGGCATAATATTGGGTTAGGCACTAGAAAAAAAGGTCAATGAACTTGAAGATATAGCAATAGAAACAGCTCAAAATAAAGCACCCAGAGGAGAAAGGATGAAAAAAAAATAATAGAAAAATAACAGAGACTCAGTAAACTTGAAACATTATCAGATGATTTGACATACATATAATTGGAGGCTCAGACCACAGTCAGGTGAGGATAGGAGCAGCAGAAAAATATTGAAGAAGTAATGGTCAAGATTATTCCAAATATGATGAAAACTATAAAATCCTAGATCTAAGAAACTTAATGAACCTGAACATGGGACGGGATAAATAGATAGAAAATAATACCAAGAATTGTCATAATCAAATTATTGAAAACCAGCAACAAAGAAGTAATCTTTTAATTAGACACAGAAAAAAAGGACAAATCACAAAGATAAGAATTACTACTGATTTCTCATCATTAATACTGAGAGCTAGAAGACTGTGAAACATTTTTGAATTACTAAAAAAAAAGCCTCAACCTAGAATTCTTTATTAAATAAGCATACTCTTCAAAAAATGAAGGTGAAATAAAGACATTTTTAGGCAAAAAAAAAAGCTAAGATAATTTACTGCTGGCAGATCTCTACTGTAGAACATATTAAAAGAAACTCCTCAAGCTGAAGAAAAATGTTACTAGATGAAGGCTCAAATTTACATAAAGAATGAGAGGCACCGGAAGTCGTAAATATGCAGGTAAAAATAAAATACCCTCCTTCTTGTTTCAAAATTTTTTGAAAGATAATTGACCAAAACTTATAAAGTTATAACTCTTAATGCCTACAAGAAAAAAGAAGGAAGATGCCAAACAGTAACTTAACCTTCCAACTCAGAAAATTGAAGAAAAGCAAATGGCACCTGGAGTGTGCAAAAGGAAGAAAATAATTTAAATGATCAACTTAAGTGGAACAGAAAATAGAAAACTAGTGGGAAAAATTGATAATACCAATATTGGTTGTTTCAAATGATCAAGAAAATTGTTGTACCTGTAGCTAGACTGACAAAGATAGATGATGGATAGATAGATAGATAGATAGATAGATAGATAGATAGATAGGTAGATGATATACGGATTGAAAGAAGACCCAAGGGACTAAAATCAGGAATGAAATTTCTAACTTTATAGAAATAAAAACTATTATAAAAGAATAGTATGAACACCCGTATGCCAATAAATTAGATAATTTCAATTAAATGGGCAAATTCCTGGAAAGATATAATTACTGAAATTGACTCAAGAAGAAATCAAGAATCTGAGTAGACCTAAAACAAGTAGAGATATTAATTTAAAAATCTTCTGACAAAGGGGCACCTGGGTGGCTCAGTTGGCTAAGCGTCCAACTTTGGCTCAGGTCATGATCTTATGGTTTGTAAGTTCGAGCCCTCCATTGGGCTCTGTGAGAATGGCTCAGAGTCTGGACTCTGCTTTGGATTTTGTGTCTCCCTCTCTCTTTGTCCCTCCCCAGCTAGCACTCTGTCTCCCTTTCTCTCAAGTATAAATAAACATTAAAAATATTTGTTTTAAATCTCTGACAAAGAAAAGCCAAGGGCCAGATAGATTCACTAGTGAATACTACCAAACATTTAAAGAATAATTCACACAAGTCATTCACAAGATATTCCAGACTGTATAGGAGGGAACACTTCAAAACACCAATTGTATTCTATACACTAGCAATAAATAATTTGAAAATCAAATTAGGAAAAATCAAATTAAGAAAACAATTCCAATTTATAACAGCATCAAAAACAATAAAATACTTAGGAATAAATTTAAAAAATTTTTTTAATGTTTATTTATTTTTGAGAGAGAGAGATAGAGTTCCAGTGGGGAGCGGGGGGAGAGAGAGAGGGAGACACAGAATCCAAAGCATGCTCCAGGCTCTGAGCTGTCAGCACAGAGCCTGACATGGGGCTTAAACCCACAAACCACAAGATTATGACCTGAGCCGAAGTTGGACGCTTAACTGACTAAGCCACCCAGGTGCCCCTTAGAAATAAATATTTTAAAAGAAGTACAAGACTTGTAAACTGAATACTACAAAACATTTGAAAATAAATTAAAGAATACCTAAATAAATGGAAAGATATTCCATGCTGATACATCAGAAAACTTACTATTAAGATGGCAACAGTCCCCAAACTGATGTATAGAATCAATGCAATCCCTAACAAAACCTCAGCTGGGTTTTTGTTTGTTTGTTTGTTTTTGTTTTTGTATTTATTTATTTATTTATTTTGCAGAAATTGATAAACTGAACCTAAATGGAAATGCAAGGGACCCAGAGTAGTCAAAACAATGCTGAGAGAGAAAAGCAAAGTTGGAGGACTCAAAATTCTCAATTTAAAAACTTGATATAAAGCTACAGTAATCAACTGTGGTTATGGCATAAGGATTGAATACAGATCAATGAAATAAAACTGAGAGTTCAGGGGCACCTGCGTGGCTTAGTGGTTCAAGCATCCAACTTCAGCTCAGGTCATGATCTCACGGTTCGTGAGTTCAAGTCCTGAATTGGGCTCTGTGCTGACAGCTCAGAGCCTGGAGCCTGCTTTGGATTCTGTGTATCCCTCTCTCTCTGCCCCTCCCCTGCTCGTGCTCTCTCTTTCTCTCTCCCAAAAATAAATAAACACTAAAAAAACTTTGTAAAAGCTGAGAGCCCAGAAATAAACCTTAACAGTTTTGGTCAATTGATTTTCAACAAAGTGGCCAAGACTATTTAATCAAGATAGAATAGTCTTTTTAGTAGATGGTTCTGGGAAAACTGGATATACACAGCAAAAGGAGGAATATGGGCTCCATCCTTGTATCAGACACAGAAACTAACTCAAAGTAGAGCATAGACCTAAATGTAAGAGCTAAAAATATCAAAGTCTTAGAAGAAAACATAGGAATTCTAGTAATTTTAGGTTGGGAAGTTATTTCTTAGTTATAACAAAAGCATAGATAATTAAAGAAAAGATTGATAGGTCGGGCTTCATTGAAATTAAAAGCTTTTGTGTTTTAAAAGGTGCCACTTAGAAGTCAAAAGCATCCAACAGTCTAGGAGAAAAATTTTTGCAAATTATAAAGCTAACTTGTATCTAGAATATGTGAAGAATTCTTACAACTTAATAATGAAAAGAAAAATAACTCAGTTAAAATGGACAAAGAATCTGAATAGACATTTCCTCCAAAAAAGATATATGAGTACCCAATAGGTCCATGAAAAGATGTTCAACAATATTATTAATCATTAGGGAAATCAAAGCCATGATGAGATACCAATTCATACCTACTAGGATAAATATAATAGAAAGGACAGATAATAACAAGTGTTGACAAGGATGTGGGAAAATTAGAACTCTCATACACTGCTGATGGGGCTGTAAACGGTGCAGCTGCTGTGGAAAACAGTTTGTCAGGTCCTTAAATGTTGGACATGGAGTTACCATATGATCTAGAAATTCCACTCCTAGGTATATACCCAAGAGAAAGGAAAACATATTTTTATGGAAAAATGTGTACAGAAATGTTCATAGCAGCATTATTAATAATAGACAATAAACAATTCAAATGTCAATCAACTGATGAATGAATAAATAGAATGTGCTATATCCATGCAATGAAATATTACTCGGTAAAAATAATTGAGGTACCAATACATGCTACAACATTGATGAACCACTAAATATTATTTTTAATGAAAGAAGCCAGTCCCAAAGACCACATATCACATGGTACCACTTATATGAAATGCTCAGAAAAGCATATAAATTTCATATATATGAAATGCTCTATAGATAGGGCAATCTATAGAGACAGAAAGTAGATTAGTAGTTGCCTAGCACTGAAGGCGTGTGTGTTGGGTGGGGATGGAGAGTGACAGCTAATGGGTATCAGGTTTCTTTCTGGGATGATGAAAATATTCTGAAATAAGATTATGATGATGATTGCACAAGACTTTAAATGTACAAAATGTTGAGTGACACCTTAAATGGGTGAATTTTATGGTGTATAAATTCATATCAATAAAATGTTAAAAACAAGATGATTGTCTAAAGCAAAAATAATAATATATAGAAGCAAAAGCATGACAGCAATAATACAAAGGAAAGCTGTGGGAAGTGGAAAGATTGTTACAGTACTGATGAAGTGCTATAATTGTTTGAAGTTACAATACTGTGATTAAAGATGCATATTGCAAATCCCAGAGCAACCACTAAAAGCTAAGAGAAATAGCCAGCAAGCCAATAGTGGAGATAAAGTGGAATACGGAAAAAAATGAAGCCAGGAAAAGAGGAAAATGAAACAGGGCAAATAGAAAAACAAATAGCTAGCTGGTAAAGATAAACCCAACTGTATACATTGTTACATCAACTATAAATGGCTTAAACATTCCAATTAAAAGCTAGAGATTGTCAAAGAGGACAAAAAAGCAAGACCTAACTATATACTCTCTACAAGAAATACACTTTAATAATAATGACATAGATAAGTCAGAAGAGATCCAAAAGATATACTGTGCAAACTATGTCTGTATATTTATATCTAAGATATATTGTACAAACTATATATATCTGTATCTAAGATACAGTGTGCAAACTTTAAGAAAGCTAAAGTGACTATTATCAAACAAAGTAGACTTTCCGACAAGGACTGCTACTAAAAATAGAGATGTTTCACAATGATAAAACGGTCAGTGCATCAAGAAGACATAATGGTCCTAAGTGTGTGCATACCTAATTACACGGCTTCAAAATACAGCCAAGTGACAGAACTGAAAGGAGGAACACAGAAATTCACAATTACGGTGGGAAATGTCAACATTCCTTTCTCAGTAATGAATAAAATAGACAGGAATTCAGTAAGGACTTCAAAACTTGAATAATGCTATCAACCAACTTATCTAATTGACATTTTTGAAACAAAATAGAGGAGAATACGTTTTTTACAACTGCACGTAGAACATTTACTAGGCTAGGTGCTGTGCTTAAAACAAGCCTCATTAAATTTAAAAAGATTACTATTTCTCTGGCAGCCACTGAATTAATATAGAATTTCAGATGTAAGATATATATCTGAAGAATGTCCAAATATTCAGAAATTAAACAACACATCTCTAGGGATAAAAAGAAAAAATCAAATCATGAAGGAAACTAAAAAATATTTTTGAAATAAATAAAAACTAAAACACAACATAGAAAATTTGTGTTATGCACCTAAAGCAAATCTTAAAAAGAAATTTATTCTTATAAGAATACTTATCTGATATTTACATTTGAAATCCATAAATGCAGTTCATATTAACAAAGATTTACAAGATGGTCTAAGCTTTCACATTAAGAAGCTAGAAAATGAAGAGCTAATGAAAACCAAAGTAGAGAAAAAGTAATAGTAAAGGTAATAGTGAAATAAGTGAAATAGTAAATAAGACAATTTGTAAATAGACAAATAAAACAAAAACTGGCTCTTTGCAAAGATCAGTAAAATGGTAACCTGTAGCTAGACTGATCAAGAAACAAATGAGAGAGACCACAAGTTATTAATATCATGAATGAAAAGGATACATTACTACAGATGCTACACACATTAAAGGTAAAATCAAGGAACATCGAACAACTTTATAGTGATAAATTTGGCAACTTAGATGAAATGGACAAATTTCTTGAAAGATAAAAAGTATTAAAATTGACACAAAAAGAAATGGAAAATCTGAAGGGCTCTGTATTTGTTAAAGAAATTGAACTTAGAAGTTTTCTTCCATGGAGAAAACTCCTTCAGAGTGAATTCTATCAAATGTTTAAGTGAAATACAATGCTAATCTTACTAAATATTTTCAGAAAATATAAGAGATTGGAACACTTTTCAGTTCATTTTATGATGCCATAACTAGACAAAGACATTACAAGGAAAGAAAACTGCAGACCATTATCTGTCATGAGCATAAATGTACAAATCCTTAATAGAATATTTTAGCAAATTGAACACAGCTCTATGTAAAAAGGACAATATACTGTGATTAGTGAGGTTAATTGCTGGTATGCAAGGTTGGTTTAACATTTGAAAGTCAATCTGTGTAATTCACCATATCAAAATAGCAAAGGATATTAACCATATAATCATGTAATTCTCTCAACAGATAAAGAAAAAGTATTAGATATAATTCAATATTCACTCATGATTAAAAAAAAACTCTCAGCAAAGTAGGAATAGAAGGGAATTTCCTCAGTCTGATAAAGGGCATCTATAAAAAGCCTACACCTGATATCATACTTAATAGTATATTATTGTACTTCCCATTAAGATTGGAAAATGGCCAATATGTCTACTCTTACCACTTATAATCCGGAGGTCTGAGACAGTACAATAAGGCAAGAAAAAGAAGGAAAAAGCATACAAATGGGAAAGAAAGGAGTAAAACTTTTTTTATTTGCTGATCACATTCATGTATAGAATATACATATATAATCCTAAGGAATTTATGGGGAAAAGGCTACTGGAAATAATCAACAAATTTAAGAAGTCCACAGGGAACAAGATCAGTATATGAAAACAAATGTCTTTCCATACATTAGCCGTGGGCAATTGGAAGACAGATTGAAGGTAAAGAAATGCACAAGTTAGAACAGCATAAAAGACTTGAAATATTTTAGGCTAAAACTAGCAAAGTATGTGGAAACTCAAATGTATAAAACATTGCAGAGAGAAATTAAAGGATACTTAAGTAAATGGAGAGAGATAGTTTATGCATGAATTAGAAGATTCAGTGTTGTTCAGAGGGCAATTCCCTCCACATCGGTCTGCAGCCTCAGTGCAAGCCCAATCAAACTCCCATCAGGGCTGGCTTTCTTTCTTTCTTTCTTTCTTTCTTTCTTTCTTTCTTTCTTTCTTTCTTTCTTTCTTTTTCTTTCTTTCTTTCTTTCTTTCTTTCTTTCTTTCTTTCTTTCTTTCTTTCTTTCTTTCTTTCTTTCTTTCTTTCCTTCCTTCCTTCCTCCCTCCCTCCCTCCCTCCCTCCCTCCCTCCTTTCTTTCTTTCTCTTTCTTTCTTTCTTTCTTTCTTTCCTTCCTCCCTCCCTCCCTCCCTCCCTCCCTCCTTTCTTTCTTTCTTTCTTTCTTTCTTTCTTTCCTCCCTCCCTCCCTCCCTCCCTCCCTCCCTCCCTCCCTCCTTTCTTTCTTTCTCTTTCTTTCTTTCTTTCTTTCTTTCTTTCTTTCTTTCTTTCTTTCTTTCTTTCCTCCCTCCCTCCCTCCCTCCCTCCCTCCCTCCCTCCCTCCCTCCCTTCTTTCTTTCTTTCTTTCTTTCTTTCTTTCTTTCTTTCTTTCTTTCTTTCTTTCTATCTTTCCTTCTTTCAAAATTGATAAGCTGATTCTAAAATTTATATAAAACACAAAATAGACCTAGCATAGCTAAAAGAATTCATAAAAATAAAGCTAAAAAGTTGCACTTTCTTCAAGTAGTCTCTATACTACTTGATTTCGATACTTAATCTAAAGCTACAGCAAGCAGACAGTGTGGTATTGGTGTCATTGGGTTGATGGATGTCTCGGGCAGATTTCAGGACTTCTCTTGGAGACAAACTGGAGAACTAACTTAATCTTCCCCGGCATTGATGGTGCGTGTGTTTGTGTGAGAGAGAGAGAAAGAGAGGGAGAGAGAGACAGAGACAGAGAGACGGTATTCTATATTCTTTTATGTGATGGTCAGTCTGGGGTGGCCCCAAGAAGGGACACAGGAGAGGCGCAGGAAGAGAAAGTTTATTATCCTCAGAGGTCCCAGGAACAGTGTGGCACACCACACAGGGTTACAAGAGAAGACACCAGTGTGGTCTCGAGACAGAAGAGGCCCTAATGAGGGGAGGAGAGATACCTAGGCCATGGCCTTTATTGGAATTTGCCCAGGAAAGGCAGGACTGGACAAGATAAACAGTTTAGGATTGGGTAGTTGGGTAGTCCTTAGTGCCTGGTGCCAGGCCCTGGGATGATTAAGGCAGAGGAATATGGCCTCCTAGGATTAAGGGCCAGGCAGAGGTAGATCTCTCAGTTGGTTAGTTTGCATATCCAAGGCAAGCTCCTGGTTGAGCCCTTTGCTCTCTCTGTGAGTTGGCTAGCCCCAGAGGGCAGTTTCTTCCCAGCCAGAAAGGTTTTTGTGGTTCAATGATGCAAGATAAGTAAATTCTGGAGATTTACAATAAAGCATCGTGCTTATGGCCAACAATACTGTGTTATAGATTTAAAATTTGCTAAGAGGGTAGATCTTATGTTAAGTGTTCTTATTACTACATGCACAAAATAATAACGATGATGATGCCGATGATATAAATAATAATAATACTGGGGGCGGGAGGAAGCCTTGAGAGGTGACGGATCTGTGTATGGCTTTGATGGTGGTGATGGTTTCGTGGGTATACATTTATCTTCAAGCTCATTGAATTGTGTTTATTAAATATGTACACTTTTTACATGTCAATCACACCTCAATAAAGTGGTCTGAAAGATGTCAGACCATTATAATAGGCAGAAAATAGAAAATGTAGAAACAATAGAGACTCATTCTTGCACTGCCCCATAGACTGACTTTCTTCGATGGCCAGAGAGAATATGTCATTTTTTAATTCTGTCTCCTCCTTCTCAAAATAAAACACTTTCTCCTTTCCTACAGTTTCAAAATGAACATATACCCCCTGTAAAAACTAAAGAGTCAGGCAGTATAGGAAACTGGGTAAGACATTAGATTCACCCTAAATGCCATTGAGACACCGTTCTGAATGTTCTTCATTCCCATTGATACATGATGTGCACCCTTCCGAATGTTTTCACACACCTACACATACAAACACTTTTACAAAAATGGGGGGTTATTTTACTATTTTGCACTTTTTCCCACTTGATTCCACATTAAGTGATTTACGTCATTTTTAATAGCTCCGTGTGATACCGAATATTTGACTCGTTCACTGCCATGGGAGACTGAGAACATTCTACTATTTGCCATTAGGAATCACACTGTCTCCTTGTATTATTCAAGGTTCCTTCCACAAATATTTAAGGACTTACTACGAGCCAGGCTTTTCACACTCGTCCAGTTGTTTTCTTGGGTGTATTCCTAGAAATGGCATAGTAATCTAGGCCAAAGGGTATATCCGCCTAAACATTTGATACATACGGCTAGACGGTCCTTTAAGATCATGTTAACTTGGGGCTCCTGGGCGGCTCAGTCGGTTAAATGTCCAACTTCGGCTCAGGTCATGATCTCGCAGTCTGTGAGTCGAGCCCCACATCGGGCTCTGTGCTGATGGCTCAGAGCCTGGAGCCCGCTTTGGATTCTGTGTCTTCCTTTCTTTGTCTCTGCCCCTCCTTCACTCACACTGTGTCTCTCTCTCAAAAATAAACATTAAAAAAAAAAATTAAAAAAAAAAAGATCACGCTAACTTACGAACACAGCAGCAATGAACGCCAGACCCTGCTGCTTAAGCAAACAGGCCAGCCTCCCGGGCTGGGCACAGGGAGGGCACACGGTCGGCGCCTACTGTTAGGAATGGAGTTAATCATTACCGACAGGTGGGAGAACCTCTCGTATTGCAAACACCGTTTGTAGCATGTCGTTACAGGTGTGTGTCATGGCTGCTCGTAGCCTAGAGAGGAGGGGATGAGTCCATCCCACCCGTCTTCGTTAGGTGTGAGCTCTGCCTCTGCAGTGAGCTTTCCGACCCGCCCTTCAGCCATGAGATAACGAGGAAAATGATGGAAGCTACCATTGATGATGCTGAGGGCTTTTCATACCTCGTCTTAATTCCGCAACTCTGGATGTTTCACAGATGAGAAACTGAGGCTTGGTGAGGTTAAACAATCACAGGGGCCCTCAGCTAGTGAGCCGCAGTGCCGTGATGCCGATGCAAGATGCCCTAACACCCAAGCTCAGACTCGAGCTCCACTCACGGATTTTGGACTCGAACTTGTCTTTCTTTTCCTAATAGCTTTGGCTTTGGAGTTCATCCATTCCAGAAATATTTATTGAGCACCTTTCAAGGACCAGGAGAGAATAGAGTGGACAAGGTCTGGGCCCCCATGGAGCTTCCAGCCAGAGAGAGGAGACATAATTTCATCCCCTAATTGTGTGAAAGGCACTATGATCAGTGCCATAAAGGAAAAGTGAGGGACTTTCTAAGAGCTTCCAGAAGAGGCATCTGATCTGCTCTAGGAAGGCAGCTCTGAAGAAGTATGTTCCCTACAAATTGTTAGTGAGTGGGGCTGAAGAGCTCATCAAGGGCACTGAGGAGAAGCGTTCCAGCAGAGGCGGAGCCTGTGTAAAGGTCCTGAGGCATGATGAAGGGGGGTGTGCTGGAGGAAAGGCATGAAGGCAGGTTGGTGTACACAGAGCTCTGAGTCTGAAGGGGCGGCAGGGAGGAGAGTGGGAACCGAGCCTCACAGAGTCTCCTGTGCTGTGTCAGGGCATTTAGAATTTAGCACTGGAGCAGTGGGAGCCACTGGGAGGTTTGAACTAGGGGAGTGGTGTCCTCTTACTGTTTAAAAACATCGCTTAGTTGGTTATAATGGCGGATTGACAGGGGTGGGAAGCGGAATCAGACAGGAGGGACTTCTCTCTCCTCTGTTCCGAGCAGGTGGGCCAGCTGCTCTCTGTTTTTTTTCTTTCTCCTTCTTCTTTTTCTGTCTTGATTAGTTTCTTCTCCCTTTTCTGCTTTACCATTCCGGGCCTCGGGCTTCAGAAGTGAGAGGCTACAGATGGCTCGGGTCTTAGAGCAGCGGAGCCAGGGGACCGGCGGCCCCGAAAGCTGTCATATGTCACACAAGTCATCTTTCCAGAGCTGCAGCTCCCTTCCCGGCAGAATGTCAAGCAGCTCGGTACGAGGAGCATCTGCTCTGAGCGGCTCTGAGCCTTGTCGGAACACCATAAACAAAACGGTCAGGTTTCTGCGGAGACGGGCTCCTGGCCTGCACCCCCGCACTTCGCCACGCTGTGCGCCGGCTTCCTCCGGCGGCATCTGGCTTCGGTACTTCCCGGGCCCACGGTGCAGGGCTTTGGGACCGAGGCTTGGGGGTGTTGTGCAGTCTGCATGCTAAGATGCCAAGGCCGAGGCAGGAGCAGGACTCTGAGAGCCGCCCTCGGTGTGTCTGCTCCCTGTAACGAGAGGCAGGCTCGGTGACTGCTGGCGGGGGGGGGGTCCCCCTGGACCAGAGAGGAAGGAGGTGCTCAGCGGGACCCTTATCCCAGAGTCCGCCAGGTAGGAACAGAGAGCAGGCCGGCCCAGAGGGGAGGCAGAGCACCGCATCAGGGAAGGAGGCCTTGGTTGCCGTAGAAACCTTGCAGCATCTGTAAAGGCCACTCGGCCCTCCTTACACACCTTTATTCCTGTAAATGTCAGAAGTCCCTGGCCTCAAAACAAAAACAAAAACAAAAAACCCCACAAAACCCAGCGACCACGGTCTTCCCAGCCTGATGCACATCCGTGCCTCTTGCCCACCCGGGTGCCCGGCCTCACTCTCGTCCCCTCTGCCCCGTCTGGCTGGCCAGGCATCAGGAGGCTTCTGGTTTTCTGAACTGTGGTCACCAGCAAAGAGCACTGAAGGGTCGTCTAGATAGCTTCCCGTCGGCTCACATGAGGGAGCTCTGCAGTGGGCCCCGAGCCCCCTGCTTACAAGGAAAGACCCTCCCGCCTAAGGGGGGAAAGGGCCTCCTGCGGGGACGGCCTCCTTCTGGACGCTTGGTGGCGGCCCACGAAGGGCGGGCTCTTGGTACTCATGGGCGACCAGGAGAGCGATCAGGGGCGGGCTCTTCTTGGGGGAGGCAGCGTTCTAATTGCCGAGCGGCCCGGGTCTGCGGTAGCCGTTCAGGTAGCTGCTTTGTAATCGACTGCGTCCCCTTCTTCCTGATTAATAAATCGCATGAAGAAGAGTGACCCGCAGGGGGTGGGGTTGTCATTCGAACTCCAGTGACGATGGCTGCACGTTTTTCGTCCAGCATGTAAAGGCAGTTTCTATGTAAATTATTTCGAGAGGTTCTCCATGGACTAATGACATTAGTGTCTGGATGGATTGAAATCGTCTGAGTAATTGATACTACAATGGCGTGGCGCATCCTGGAGAAAGGAATCGTGCGCTTTTTTTAATTGTTATTATTAAAGCCAAATTAGGAGAGAACTGAGAAGCTCAAACAAGTATTTCGTCAATAAGAAACCAAAATGTGACACATGTGTTTTGACTTAAAGAGCCAAATTCTTTACAAACAGAATTAGTGGTTCCCTTGATGAACTTGCTGGCAAACACAGGGGATGCCCCCTTTCTCCTGAGCCAGTCAGCCAGTCCCCCGCCTGGGCTCGGGCCCCTCTATGTCCAGTCCCACTCACTACCAGCGGCAGAAATTGTATTGAAGGCACTCGTTCACTTTCGAAAACACCGGCTCGTAACTTTTTGTATTTCTAACTAGGCAGAATATTAATCCTGCAAACCAGTTCAGGAATTTCTTTAAAAAAATGGCCTCTGGGCTTGAAGTTTGTTCGTAGATATTTCATAAGTTGAAATGCTTTATGGTTAATTGTCGAAGGCCTGGTCCGCCACATGGAGAACATAATTGTTGTAGAAACAAGACTAAGACCTTGTTCCAGGGGGGCGAGTACCCTGAAACAGGGGATGGCAGCCTGTGGAGTACGGATCCCTTGCGAATTAAACATCCCGGCAAAGAGACAGCAAAGAAGCAAAGTAGAAAAACAATCAAAAACTTGAAAACGAGTATGTTCTTAAAGGAAGGAATTAATCATGCTAAATGAGAAAAAGATTTAAAATAGTTTTAGATTAATGCAGGCTGTGAATATCCATATAATTGCAGCAAGTTAATTTGGCATAAAAACATCGAATGAAATATTTTAATATCCTTGTCCATTCAATTTACCAGCTGGAGTTTCGTGGGGGTGTTAAGTGGTTCTTAACGTGCTGTTGCAAAACCTTCCAAGTCCATGAGGGGCTTTTGTTGTTGTGGTTGTTGTTTATGGAGGGAGTGAGAAATGCTTGTGTGTGTGTGTGTGTGTGCGCTCGTGGAGTCTAAACCAAATTCCTACTTTGCAGCATCGGTGAGAACCAGTCTCTCATTCTTGTCACCTGTGCCAGGCATCAGCGTGTCTCCATGTTGGGAGCCTTTGTCCCTGCGGGGCCAGAGCTCTGTGTGTCAGCCCAAGAAATGCCCGCTGCAGCCGTCCAGGTCAGCCCATCATTTTGCAGTCAAGGCCGACCATCGCCTGCGGTTCCGGGAAGGGAGTTTTAAGAAGGCCCACTTCCTGTGGCTTCTCTGACTCACAGAGTGCAATGCAGACAGCCAGTCCACTGGAGGGGAGCTCCAGCTGGTGACGGCCTAAGCATGCTGCGGTCCCCACCCCTGTGTCTGCCGGCCCAGTGCTTCCCTGGCTCTCCAGGAGCTCGGAGGCCGGTCTGCTGCACACAGCCCGTAGGCTCTGGCCCTTGTGCTCAAGTGTGGCCACGTGTGTCCCCATAAACATCCATCTCAGTCTCTGTGGCTCTCGCCTCTCTGACGCTGGCCCCAGGGCTGCAAGAGCGAGTCCTCTGGGGCAGCAGGTGCCCAGCGTCCTTCCCTCCACTCGCCTAGAGGACGTTCATCCCGAGGCTCGGGAATCCTCGGTAGCGTTTGATTGCGGCTCATCTCGGCCTCCGTAGAACTCCTCTTTCTTGGCCTTCTTGACCCAGAAATCCAGTCTTGGTGACCTCTCTCTCTCTCCCTCACTGCTCCTTCCTCATTCAGGCTTTGGTCTGAGGCTTGAAAAGCAGCTTGCCTGAAGGCCCAGGAAACAGAACGTGCAGGCAAGGGAGACTGGCTTGGCATTTAGATATCACGGGGGTACAGAGCCATTTGGTTTTGTTGCCTCGGGCCGCAGGGAACGAGTGAAGTTTTGAGCAGAAGAAAAATATGACAAGTGTCCACGAGATTTATGTGGAGAGGTGCTCATTACGGCAGTATTGATAAGTGTGGGAATTGGAAGAACCTAACTCTCCAACAATAGGGAACTGGTTAAATAAATCATGGTGCTCTATAAATATTTGTTGAATAAACGATTATATAGAGGAGCATAAAGAAGAACAAAGACGAAAATAAATCATCTCTAATCCTCTCCCCTGATATCACCGCTGTCACGGGTTCTGTGTACTCCCCGCCCCCAGCCACCACACAAGATACACGGTATGTACCGCACACGCCGCCACCCCGCCTCGATGGTGTGCCGCGAGTTCTTCTCCTGCAGCTTCTCTGCTGAATATTTTTTTTTAAATTTTTTTTAACATTTATTTATTTTTGAGACATAGAGACAGAGCATGAGCAGGAGAAGGGCAGAGAGAGAGAGGGAGACACAGAATCCAAAGCAGGCTCCAGGCTCTGAGCTGTCAGCACAGAGCCTGACGTGGGGCTCGAACTCACAGACTGTGAGATCATGACCTGAGCCGAAGTCGGCCACTCAACCGACTGAGCCACCCAGGCACCCCTCTCTGCTGAATATTATGTTGCGAGCAGGGTCTCCCGTCCTTGCCCATCCCTTGTGGCCCTGACTTGGAATGGATACATATTGCTCGGGGGTATGGTGCTCCCGGAAGTTTGGATGGACCCATTCCCTTCCCACTCCTGGTGTTCTCTGAGGCCATCTCACTCATGTCTACGGCTCCAGGAGCACCTGCCCACAGGTGACCGGAACTTCTCTGCCGCCTGCCCCCCAGACCTCTTTGAGCTCAAGCCAGGACAGTGAACGGCCCCTTTGGCCTCTCCCGTCACGCCCAGCATGTCCAAACCAAAATCATGAACTTTGTCTTCATGCGTCTCTGTGGTAGCGAAAGGAAACACCACCCATCCAGCCCTGCGAGCCAAAAGGAGTGAGTCTCCACATGTTCTTCTGTGCCAGTCCCTTCTCCACATCAACTCGAATCCCTTTACCTCCTGCAGCTTGCTCACCCATCCCTTTCTGGCCAGCCCCTTGGCCATCACACTAGCCCCAGATGCTACCCTGCGGACTTAGTGTTATCATTCCAAGTGGTCCTCCTGGGTGGGCTCTGACCCACTGTACATTCTCCGTGCTGCCGCCGAGGCTCTCTCTGTCGTGCAAAGCCTCCTTTGCTTTCAGGAGGAGATTTAGAACTCCTGGTTGGAAATAGACTTTGGGCCCAGACTCCCCAAGGTGCCTCTCCATTCTCCCTCCCGCTACCGGTAGGCCTTTTGTGTTTTATGTACATTGTCCCACGTTTGTCTTCTCATCTTCCGTGAGGATTAGGTGAGCCAGTCACGGTGTTCCCAAATGAGCCCTGGCACGTAGAAAGGCTATTTCAGTATTTGCTGTTATTATTATTCCGCTGTTGTTGTCGTAAAGAAGGACTGTAGTAAGAAGATCGTGAGCTAATCTGCTGTGCTGGCCACAGAGTAAGCCCTTGGTTGATGTTAGTGGCTGTTATTGTCTCTCCAGCCTCCTCCTGTGCCATATGCTTCTTCCAGCCCTGCACTCCACAAGGCTCCTTCCTTCAGTTCTTTGTGCCCCATCACCACAGGGCCTTTGCACACATCGTGCTGCCTAGAACACTTCCCTCTCCTTTTCTCCTAATTAACGTATTCTCAGGTCTTACTTAACTGCTGGTTCCTGGGCTTATTGACCAGACCGCATCTCCCTGATGTTGAGTGCCCCTTCCTGGAGAATCCAGAGAATGTATCGAGGTGGGATGGCATGGTAGAGGAGAGCTCTCGGCGATCTAGGGCCTTGTGCGGGGAAGATGCAACTCAAGCAGCCCTCTTGGGAACCCATGGCTCCCGCGAGTCTCTCCTGGAGTGTTCCAGTGGCCTCTGGTGGTGACTCACCATCCCAAGGCTCCATCTGGCCAGGTGGCCCCAGAGAGAGCGGCTGTGCGACCTGAGCTGGAGAGAGCCATGTGTGCACACAGCGGACGACAGCTCACTGCCACATAGCTAGCCCGTAGGCACAGCCGCTGGTGAGAAAATGGATCATGAGGATCACCAAGAGCTAGTTTCCTGTTTTGTTTTCTTTTAATGTGAGAGAAGACAGACAGAACCTTGTCAGGTAATCACATCCCAGAGGGGAGAGCGTCGGAGCAACTTTCCGGCCAAGTCCGTGACTCACACTGCCTTCTGCCGTGGGTTTTCTGCTTCCTGTCTGGGCAGCTCTGTGATGGGCAGGCCGTCCCTGCGCGTGGCGTCACCTTTGTGGGAGTACCTGGCCTCTGGTGTGATTGACTTCTGACTCAAGGATCGTCCATGGTTCTCTGTAAGCCATTAGACGGGAGTCACCAGTGCCTTGACCCTCTGAAGGCAGTTCTTCCAAACAGACCCCAAAGGCTTCTTTTTTCTTTCTGAAATACGGGCCACAAATACTACGGTTTACCAACAGCCGAGCTATTTTAAAGGTATCATTGCAGCGGGACTTCCTCACCTAAACACCATGTGAAGGGAAATCAGGGCTCAGGTGACCAGCTCCGGATCTGCCCCCCCCCCCTTTAAAACCAGAGATTCACACATCCTCCTTGTCAGGAGAAGGCAGGGTCTCTGGAAGGCCCAGGCAGCCCCGTCTGAAACTTGGTGACGACAGCACCTGGCAGTGACCGTAATTATGCCTCGCTTGTTCCAAGCAGCCCTGGTGGCTGAGATGCCTACAACGTAAAGCTGGGGCCAGCAGGAGACTCGTGATGCAGGTGGGCCACGGACGTTTCTAGATCGTTTACAAACTCATGGGCCACCCGTGTCCTCTTCTCGCAGCGGAAGGGCCAGGAAGGGAACCCGCTTCTCCAGCACGCGTTCTCGAAAGTGGCTCTTTCTGGTGCTCCCACCGCTGTGCTGAGGGAGCCTACTGCGTGCCAGGCGCCGCGCCACGTGGCCTCTGCCCTCAGGGTGCCCGCGGCCTGAGTGTTCGCTGGGTGGGGGAGTCTGGGACAGGGGCAGGGAAGACCTCCCAGGGAGACGAGCGTGGGTTGGAGTCCCGAAGGGTGAGGAGGAGCGAGTCAGGAAGATCCCAGCATCAGGCAGGGGGGACAGTCAGGGTGTGGGGGCGAATGTGCCCCAGGGTGCCCCGTGCTTTATAAAGTGCTAGGGCAGCCATCCCAGGTCCGGGGTCTCAGGCCGATCCCTGAAGACGGTCCCACGGGTCTCTGCTGTTTGTAGCGTTCCAAAAACCCAGGGGTCTTCATGATAAGGTGTGTCTGTGGCCATAGTGTCCAATCTCTTCTCTTTGGCCAGAATGACATCCACCCAGAGTGGCAACAGTGCCATCGCCCTGAGGAGCACTGGTCGGGGAATGGGAGCGGTCACCATAGCGATAGGCCTTTTGGTAGCCAACGTTTTTGTACAGGGGTGAAGATTTTGGGAGCGACCAGGCTGGAGTGCAGGCTCTCAAATATCAAAGTATGACAGGCTCATACCGTGAAGGGTCTCACATGACCGTGATGTTCCTGTAAGCCAGGCCACAAGTATTTGGGGGGCTGTGGAGGCTGAGTGCAGAGAGAACAGGCCTGAGGAGAAATCTCTGCTCCTGCGTTTACAAGCAGCGAGCCCTCAGGCACGTGAATTAACCTTTCCCAGCCTCAGTCTCCCCCTCCGAAAATGAGGACACCAGTGCTCCAAGGACTCCAGGTGGTGTGTATAGAGTTTCACTCATTGTTACGACTCCTACCCCTATTACTATAAGTGTCGAAAATTGCTGTGATTATCACCGTGAGACACCCTGATCAGTATAAATTAACTCGACCTGATTCTTTCTAGCTGCGATCAGCCTGCCTGAGCTTTTTGTGGGGGGAGTTCAGAGAAGGATGGGAAGCAAAGTTATTTTTATCACGGAACATTTGGCAAGGCAGAACAGGCTTGGGGGTGGAGGGAGGGAGGTGCTACAGAGGGGCTTTGGGCCGTCAGGAGCAGCTTGAGCGTGGTGAGCAACCAGTGGGAAAGAGTGGGCCCGACATCCCGCCGAGGGTATCCCTGTGTCCGCAGAGTGCACGTATCGTAAGGCCGAACACGATCATCACTGTTCATTCGTTTCAGAACGCAAACTGGGTCTTCTCTCGTCACCATGGTGCAGACGTGGGCACTGCTGTCACCAGAGGGCAAAGAGCTCTGATGTCTAGTCTCGTGAGATTGTTAACTTGTCTGTGCAGACTGCTCTTAGGACTGCACTGGGCTGTTCTGACCAAGGGCCTCCGCCTTCTCCTTTATCATGATCGAAGCTAATGTTTTTATACGTGCATTGGTCAGGCCAAGCCCTGGTGGCAGATAAACCCTACGACACCAGGGGCTTCATACGATACGAGTTTACTTCTCACATTATAACCCAGGAGGGTTAGATACTTCTCCAGAGTAAGTTTCCGGGCAGTGACTCAGGGATCCCAGCCCCTTCCGTTTTATGGCTCTGCCATCCTAGAGTTACTTCACAGCCCCGAGGACAGAGAAGAGAGAGGTGTTTTAGGAGCCAGGCCTGGGAGCAGTATACCTCACTTTAACCCTCACTGTATTGGCAAGCACTCTGTCGCACGGTCGGTCTAAGTGTAAAGAAATGTAGTCTCTCTTTGCCCGGGAGGCAGACGAACGCTGGCTGCACTCTACAATGTGCACATCATCTCACCTGATTGTCCAGAGAACCCCAAAGACTTTGTACCCTATTTATACGTGTGCAGCCTAAAATACAGAGAATACCTGACTTACCCTGGTAAGTGGTGGAACCGGGATTCGGGAATCGGAACGTGGGACTCAGAAGTCTACACTCTTACCGGAACCCTCAACGCAGTTCAAGCCCACGCCAAGAGCTTAACACCCAGAGTGCTTTCCTGACAGAAAGGGGTTGCTTTTTGCCCTGACCCCCCAGAGCACCTCTATTTTACTTTGCACTATGGTTATTCAACGTGTCTTTCCTGCTAGGTGTTAAGTTTCAGAATCGGTGTCAGCTATGCATCTCTGCATTGTCCTTAGCCTAACGGATACTTAGCAAGCACCGAATAGAGTCACTGTGGTGTGGGTCGTTAAGTCGACAGAGAGTCTAGAGTCACGGGTGTGGAAGGGAAGAGGCAGGAAGAGAAGAATGTGGGTAAAGACCCAGAGGAAGGGCGATGTTCCGAATGCAGGAAGGCCGAGGGTGAATCAAGGGTTGAGGAGGAGGAGTTGACTCACTGTGTCACATTCAGCGAAAGCAAGAAGGGGAAGACATGGGAAGAGAACAGTAACCGAGGCGCCGCCCGTGCCCTTGGAAAGCACAACAAGGGATGGGCAGAAGCCAGGATGCCAAGGACCGAGTAAGAGTGGGAGGCGGTGGAGGCGGTGAGTTAGTACAGGCCGCTCTTGTGAAATGTTTGGTGTGAACGGGACAGATGGGCGGTGCAGTCAACGTCGGGCCGAGGTTGGCAGTCTTCCCCGTGGATCTAGATGAGGGAAAATGAGCAGGAGGGGCACGAGTGAGGAAGAGTCAAGGAAGAGTGTGGATTTTGAGGTCCAGTCCCCGAGGACAAAGGAAGGCAGGAAGTTAAGGTCACAGGTGAAGAGCTGTCCTTGGAGAGGAAGGAACATTCTTTCCTCTGAGACAGGAAAAAAAGAGGAACGAGGGTCCGGGTTCCTCACTTACTAAATGAGTGTGCTTCTCCCTGTACCTCTAGCCTTCATAGTTGTCATGAGTGTTACTGGGTTAAATAGTGTCCCCCCAAAGTTACATCCACTAAGGACCCCTATTTATTTGGAAATAGGACTTTACAGCTGTAATTAATCAAGTCAAGACGAGGTCACACCTGAATAGGGTGAGCCCAATCCAGGGACGGTTGTCTTTATAAGAGGGAAGCTTGGACACAGACATTAAGAGGGGAAGACTAGGTGAGACAGAGACAGAGACCAGGAGATGCAGCCACGAGCCAAAGACTGCTAAGGAATTCGGCAGCACCGAAGTGCAAGAGGCAAAGAAGCATCCTTCCTGGAGCCTTCAGAGGGAGTGTAGCCCTGCCAACATCTTGACTTTGGACTTCCGGCTTCTGGAACAGAGGGGATAAATTTCTGTTGTTTGAGGACACACAGTTGTAGTAATTTGTACAGCAGCCCCGGGAAGCTGATACAGTGTGGAACAGGAAGGTGCATTTGAAAGTAGCGGGAATGTACAATATCCATGAAATATGCAGCATTTTCATCAAAGTCCTTGCAGGAGGGAGAGCGGCGGACTTGGCCTGGCAGAGGTGAGGGGGTGGGTGGGGAGCACTCCAAGTCTCCACCTTCGAAGCTGCTTTCTCTTGGCTTGGAAGCTTTCTCCTGCATTATCTGCCGTCTCTCCGGACTTAGGTGATTAAAAAAACACGGTTTCTCCGATTACTGGTCACCTGCCCCCTCGGGAGAGGCAGGTTCCTCTGCTTCAGTTTGAGACCGGGAGAGAGAGCCACAGGTGGGGTACACTTCACCTTCCTCTGATCTGGGGGGCCGGGGGCTGTGATATTTGGGAGAAAGTGCCACGTCCCCCAGTCGCGTCGTGGCCATTTTGCATTTCCAAATGGACGTCTTGGAATCACTACTCCTCTTGTACTTGCTGCTTTAATCCTCCAGCTTGTATTAAAATAAATCTTACGCATTTTCTCCACATTAAAAGTGACTGTCTTCAGCTTTCTCGCATCAACAGAAACCCTTCTCATCATTATTATTATTGTCCCTGTCATCATCATTGTCGCCATCATCGCCATCGGATCGTTCCGGGAGAATGAGCGCGGTGTCTCTCCCGCCCCTGTCTGATGGAAGGGCGCGGTGGCGTGACGCTCCCAGTCACTGGAAAACCCCCAACAGCTTGGAGTTGGTGCTTTTTTACCAACATGTTCTTCGAGGTTCCTTTTGACTTTACTGTTCTGAAACTTCCCCTGATTCAGGAGACAAGGAAACAGACTCACAGATGAAGGGACTCCTCCCGGGTCGCTCAGCTCTCGAAAGCAGGATGGGAAGCAGCCCCTGGCTCATGGGTGCTGAGTGCACGATACGGGTCCCCAAGTCCATTTCCATGTTCTTAGAGGACCGTGTGCTGGGGGATGGGTGCTGAGCGCAGGGCTGGTTTCCTCAGGCTGCACCCGCCGAAAGCCCCATGTGGGCCGTCACTGGGGGAGCAGACGCAGCGGCTCAGGGCTGGGGAGGTGGAGACGGGAGCAGGCTGGGAACTGCAGGGACAGCTGCGCCATGGCAGGACCATGCCTCGTGCTGGCGCAGGGATTCAGCAGACCCGTCGTGCCTGTTGGGGAGAGTGCTGGGCTCGTAGGGAGAACCCGGCTGTGGAGCCAGTGTGGCCTTCTGCCACGGGGCAGTTATGTAACCACGGCGGACCTCTCTGAACCTCACTTCCCTCATCTAAAATGGACTTAATGCAAGAGCCCTAGGCGCTGTCGAGAGGAGGCGTGTGTGAAGCACCTGTTTTCGGTGGGCCGACTGTTCCTCTACGCGCACCCTCCCTCCCTCCCACACCTAGCAAATGGGTCCTCTGGGCTCTGAGTATTTCCGAGCAATGAGTTAGCGGCTGCTGGAGGGACGCTCACGGGAGCAACGTCAGCTGCCTGGACAGCTCCAGAGCGCACTGGGCTTTCTGCGCCACCCAGGAAGGGGTGCCCCGCGTGGACACGGCAGCCAGCCTGGCTCCATTTCCCTGGCAGCATTACCTTCAGACGTTTGTGCTCGTCGCCCAAATTTGGCTTCTTAGTTGGAACTCTCGAGGTGCGTTCTTCTCCCCAACAACTGTCTGGAAGCAGAAAGCGGTGCAGGGAAGAGAGCCAGTCGCCTGCCTCCCCCGCTGTTTTGACTGGGCCCCGTAGATGGAAACATCAGGGAACGCCGTCCAAGGGCACACGTGCCCATCTCAAAGCTGGCGCGTGCGTCGTGGGGAGGCGGTATGGCGCAAACACAGTGACGTTCATATTGAATATTTTAGTTCGCAGAAATTTGAAATTAAATATACTTTCCACCTACACTAAGAAAAATCCATTTATAGAAACCAAATCCAATTGGAGATCTAAGGCCCGGTGGCCAGAAATGAAATATTTTAAAAATAAAATACATGGAGATTGAATTGCCGAAGCGGTGGCTTGCTCCGAGGCTTCCCGGGATGCGAGCTGGAGGGAGGCTTATTGGACAGAGCCTTCTCTGGGGATCAGTTCCCAACTGCTCTCACAGACTGGCGGTTTGAAAAGGAAAAAAAAAAAAGCTCTTTGAAAGAACTTACTTAGCAGCAGAGCAGATATTCTGTGTTTTCTGGAAGCCACCTTGTATTTCGGCTCTGGCGAACGTGTGTGTGTGTGTCTCTTGTGGATCTTTGTGGGAACTGCTTGAACACTCTGGAGAGGCTGGGGGCTGCGTGAACACCCTCCACCCCCACCCCCAGCCTTGCCATTCATCCTGAGGACTCAAGTATCTTCCGAAGGATGCTACATACTGGTATTGCTTCGTTCTGCTGCAACCCCAGCTCCAACTCAGCTCCGGTATACATTTCTGAAGTGTCCCCTGATTGAATTCCTTCTGAAGAAACCTCTCCCAGCCCTTTAAAACTCACGAGGGCTGCTGTCTCTGCCCCTCCTGCTCGGGGCTCCTGCGACCTGGCATGTGTGTGTGCGTGTGTGTGAGTGTGTGCGTGTGCACGCTACCTTGCACCCATAGACACATCTGAGCACGCTCGGCCACTCTGCCCCAGCCAGTCGATGTCTCTGCCCTTCATGTCCCCAGCTCCCTTCGAGAGGAAACTCCTGATTCAAAGCCAAGTTGCTTTCTGCAGCCTCGTGTTCATCTTTAGGAAACAGGCATCGGGGTTCCTGCAGAGCACTGCCCGCCCCTGCCCCACCTCCCGTCTCCCAACAGACAGACATCAGGAGGGATCGCTTGGAAAGCCGGTCCTCCCCCGCTCTCCCGGGGAGCCGGCGGAAGAACCACGCTAAGAAGCAGCAGCACTTGCAGGCCGTCCAACTCCCTCCTGGGTTGCTGGGACTCGTAAAGCCCCGGTAATTTCCATGTCGTTTTCCTGCTGGATCTCACCCGTGTACTGCTTTCCAGCAGACAGGGAAGGGCCTGGGCTGGAGAAGCTGTGGGGGGCTGGAAAAGGATGGAGGACTCACGCACGGCCTGTCCTGGCAATGAGAGACCCCCTCTCCGGAAGCGGCAGCCGGAGGCCTGCGGCGCCGGGGGCGACGTGTGCTGGCAGGCGGCCGGCCGCAGAGACTCATTCCCTCCTGCACCTGGAGGCCGCTCCGGGGCTGGCATTTCTCTGGCACTCGGTGCGAGCAGAGCCCATGCGGTCGTTTGTCAGCCAAGACAGAGGAGTCACGAAGAGCCGATTTATAGAGCATACGGAGTGTTGTGGGGTGAAGGCCCAGATTGTTCTGTGATCCATGTGCACACCTTCCTGTTTTGGTTGGTTTGTCATTTGCTTTCTTGCCTTCCGCCAGGGAAGGTATTTATCACCCCTGCTTTGGGAATGCGGCAGCCTGGTTTCATCTGCTACAACGAAAATGCTCCCGATTCAATGCTATTGAAGCGGGGCGGCAGAGATGGACTGCGCGCCACTTAGGACTCTCCGTGGGGGAGTCTAGACTGAGTTACCCCAGCTCAAGGCCTCAAGGTACGCAGGTTCCCTTGTGGATGAGGACGAGGGGCGTCTTCCAGGCTTCTTGTGATACTGCTGCCGCCCGATGGCTGCCGGGGTCCCGAGCTCTGCCGTGCCCCGTACCTTCCTCCAAAAACTCAGAAGCACCCCACGGGGCCTCTCTGGGGCCTGGTGGAGAATTTTCAGTAATGAGCAGTTGGCTCTTGTATTTCTTTTCCTTTCTGCTTCCTGCCAGCAGTCTCCCGCTTTCCACCTGTGAAAGCTTGCAAAGATACCGTGGGCAGGCATTTTCCCAGAGGGAACGCAGCTGAGCCCCAAGTCCAGAGTAATCCAGGCTTTCCTCGTTTCTGTGCAGAGGGCATCGGTGATCCTGGGTGCCCGTGGGAGGAGGTGCCAGAGAAGGTCACCCCAGAACAAGTTCCCCTAGAAGTACAAACACCTGAGGTGCTCAGGCGGAGGCAGGGAGAGGCAGGTGGAGGCCAGCTCCAGGTAACAGGAGGCTCCAGGCTTTATGAGTGGGGCTGTTCTCTTCAGCCAAGTCTGACTCTTCTCAGGCTTACTCTGTTCACCACTTGCTGAGGGTCAGTCAGTATCTGGGGCTACACTGAGCTTCTTCGGAGAGCAGGCAACATGGGAAACTCAACAGCTCTCAACAGTAATTATGCAACTACAGATACATGCAGTGACCTTAAAAGGACAGGGGCTCTCGGGGCCCCAGGACTGGACTGTACCTGATGGAAGGTGTCCGTGGGACAAGGGGGAGTCTCAGAGAAGCAGCGTTCAGGGGACAGGCAGCCTAGACCGCAGCCAGCTCATACGTGGTCTTTGGTGAGGCCAGCCCCATGGAGAAAGGGCTGCCTTGGCCATGTCTGCCATGACATGGAGCAAGCCTTGAACATGGAAACCACTCAGCTATTCTCCTCGGGCTCCCCAGAGACAGCGCTCTAACTCACACAGCTTTCCGGTCCCAGGCACAGTGATTTCCTGCCGGACGCTAATAAATGGGCATTTTCATTTTATCCCTGTGCCTCATGAACTTGGTTGGGGAAGATGGTCAGTCTCAGACTGCAACCACATGAGGCCTCTGAGCCTGCAGGGGAGGACCAGCCCTGCCCAGGGCGCCATCACTGGGCAGCGACTCTTGCCAGAGTCCTTCCCCTGCCGGGCTGTGAGGCCACGGCCCTTGATGGCAGGTCTTCCCCACAACCTCCCGCCACGCTGGATCTGGTCTCCAAGGTCATGCTGGCGTGGACTTCCCTGCCCGCAGACCTCGCCAAGCTGCGGAAGGAGCGCCCGCCTCCTCCTTGCTTCCTGGCCAGTCATCACGGGCTAGTCAGGGGCACCGGCTGGCAGTCAGGTGTTCAGATACCAGGGCCGGGCAGCAAGTGCGCCGAGCTGGTGTGGTGCCAGCGCACGTGCGCTCAGTGTTGTTGGGACCCGTTCCCACCTCGCCTCTCAGTGTGCCTGCGCCCTGTGGTTCAGGCAGCGCCCAGGACCAGGAAGCTTGCCGGGCTGGCCTTTGCAAGCTGACCTCCTCCCTTCGACCGGACTGTAACTCCTCGAGGGGAGGGAGTGCTGTGTGTTTCCTCTCCGTCTGCACAGAGGCTCCTAGCAGGGTTCTGGGCACGTGGTGGGGACCCGGGGAGTAACCGCTGGCTGATTGAGTGGTTGATGATACAGTGAGTCTGCGAGTGTAGATTAAGAAGTCCGTCCCAAATTACTTCCAGGTGCTCATCGTTTCGGCATCACACGGCCACGCGGGAGAAGGCCCACTATGTGATATTTATTCATCGATTCAACAAATATTTATTGAAGGCTTGCCGTGGAACAGCTCTAGTTCCTGGGGACTCAGAAATGAATCAGACAGATAACATCCATGCCCTTGCGTAGCTTACCTGGCAGCAGGGGAGACTGACAAGGGGCAGATACAATCCAGGAGGTGATTAGTGCCACGAAGAAGGCAGGGTGGATTTGTTCTCTATCTCTGTGCAACGAATTACCCCCAAACGTGGCTCCTTACAGGAACACACCTTTTATTATCGAGCCATTTGTGTGGGCTGGGGATCTGGGCACAGCTTAGCTGGGCCCTCCAGCTCAGACTGTGTCACAAGACCAGTGGAGTGACAGCCAGGGCTGTGGACGTCTCAGGCTCCCACTGGACCAAGACCCTCTTCCAAGCTCCCCCGTGTGGAGGAGCCTTGCTATGCGGCCTCTCCAGGCACCCCACAGCACAGCAGTCGGCTTCATCAGAGAGAAGAGAGCCAGCCTGCTGGGACTCTCGACTCACAGTCTTTTGTGCTAGTCTTCTGAGTGACGTGGGTACTGTTAGGAACCCCACTTTGCAGATGGGAAATGAGCCCAAGATTATGCAACTAGCAAGTGGCAGAGCCAGAACCTGCTGTCCCACCTACCACACTACACCATTGCTCTTTCTGTCTTCCAGCGAGAGAAGATGGTGCCTCAGCTGCTTTTGCTGCAGTAGGTGCGGTGAGACGTGAGCTCACTTGGGATGCCTGTTGGTAGGACTTCTTGACAACTTGGAAGTGGGGATAAGGGGAGAAGAAAGATGTTAAAGATGATTCCAAGGATGGGTCCTAAGAAGCTGGGTGAAGGGTGGTGCCACTATCTGGCTCAGAGAATTACAGGAAGAGTGGGTGTTGGAGAGAACGTTGAGAGTGATATTTTGACCATGGTAATGTCATGCTGGTAGGGATGTCGAGGAGGCTACTGAGTATAGGAGTCCAGAGATCAGGGGAGCAGTGAGACCAGAGATACAGACTTTTGTATGCATCAGTTATGGATGACTACCCAGGGAGAGAGGAGAGGAGAGAAAGTGGCCAAGGATGCAAGCCCCTGAAACATTTAGCAATCTGGCAGGAAAAGGAGAGCCAAGCAAAGTAAATGGAGACACAGGGGCCCGTAAGGCAGCAGGAAAGGCAGCAAAGTGTGGTCACCTGGAATCCCAGTGAGGAGGGACTTGAAGAAGGAGGGAGTTGGGAGCTGTGCAGATGCCTGGTGAGCATGATTGGGGGGTGGGATGGGAACGCTGCAAAACTATATGTTTAGAAAGATCCTAATTTGGTAAAGACAGTTTCTCTTCCCTGTGGAAAAAGCTCCTTTTCATTATGATTGTTAAATCTGTAGACCAGTTTTGATCCATGAACATGGTATATTTAGATATTAGGGAAGATGGGTCTGGATTGTTATTTTCAAACACCAGCAAAAGGTGTTATGTTTTGTTCTGACAGGCAGCTAGATTGCTGGCAGCTCCTCTTGGTCTGGTCAGACTTGCTTTTAATCTTTGTTAGGGATCATCTGTTCATCTGTTTTGGTTTTGCCCTTTGGGGTAGGTGCTGGCCCTGATGAAGGGCATTGTTCTTACTCTTAACACCTGGACTTTCTAGAGCCTTAAACAAATGCACCAGGTACTCAGCAAGGCTTCTCCCCTCTGGCTAGGCCAGATCTGAGAGGTCCCCCAGCCCTGCACAACCTCCAGTGTCTCTGAATGGCTGTCCACACCACAGCAGCCATGGGGTCTTGCCCTTTAACCAAGTACTCCCAGGGAACCTCAAGCAGACTTCTGAGGCCTGCCTTCTGCACATCTCCCTTCTCTCCAGAATCCAGACCTGCAAGTTCTGCTGTTCTCTTGTTTTTGCCTTCTCCAGCCAGGGAAGCAGCCATGCCCAGCTTGGACCCCACCTCCCTGTGCAATGATCCAGGAAGCCAGGCAGACACAGGGCTCATCCTGTCGGTTTTTTTCACAGGATCACAGTCCCGAACTGCCTGCTGTCCAGTGCCCAAAAACAGTAGCCTGATATTTTTGTTTAGTTTTATGGCTGTTTCTAGCAGGAGGGCATGTCCAGGGCTAGTCCCTTCTTTGTGGCTGGAAGTCGAGACTCCGATAGAAAGTTTATAGTTTCTTCCTATTCCCAGCACCAGACCATCACCCTTATTGGTGACAGTTTTATGTTTTATGTGATATGGAACAGTCCTTTTGGTTGAAATAAAATCAAGTGAGACAATCTGTCACCTGAAATGAACAAAGACCGTTGCGAAGACTGCAGTTATGCTTGTAGGCTGGCATCTGTAGGGAACTCCCAGGGAACCCTTCTCAGCCCTGCCCAATAGGACATGCTTGGACAGAGAGCCACAGGACTGAGTATTGGGGTGGGCTTCCTAGGGAATGAGTGCAGGGCAGGGACTAGGGGAAACATGGCGGGGGCCTGGGTGCAGCAGTGGGGGCTGAATTCCTCCTCGACCTTCCCCGGAGACGCAGGTCCCCTCAGAGCATCCGGGTGCAGGACAGCTCCCCTCTTCCTTACATCAAAGATTCTTTTCTGCTCTTGAAAAACCACTGACAGGTTCTGCCCAAGCCCCTGGGGTCCCCAAGAATGTATTTTCTGCTCGAAGGGACAGTGATTATCTTCTCTCTGACAGTGAATTGAAATGGGGCCCTTAGCTCTCTCTGACCTGATGCATTTGGCCTCTCTCCTGGGAGTCCGTTCACATAGGTACGTTCCCCCATCCACGGGCTCGGAAGTCCTGTCCCATGCTAGAGGGGAAATTCTATAGTTTTATGCTTTAATTGCCCTGGGTTACCAAAGTCTGTTGTATCACTTCTGTCTGGGGGATTATTTGTGGATTTATCAATACATTCTATAATGTATTTACTAAATTGTTTATGCAGCAAATTTTATGAAGCACCTGAGTTGTGCCAGGGCATTGTGCTAGGTTCTGGAACCTCAGAAATGCGCTCAGGCGCCATGTCGGAAAGATGGCGGCCACCAAAATGTCCAGGACCGAGCACTCCTAAGCAGTTAGCCTTTTGGCCTCCCTTGCCCTCTCCTGCATTGCCAGGCGGGCTCAGTTTCTGGATGCAAGGAGGTCGTAGGCTTTAATGAACGGGGCTAATGGAATAGAGTCAGACCTTGACTTGAGTTTGCACCTTGCCTCTCCACTGACTTGCTGCGTGACCTTAAGCAAGTATCTTCCCCTTGCTGGGCCTGGTTCCTTCTCTTCAGAATATCTGTAAATTCTGATTCAAAGTACAAGCAGGAGGTGCAGAGACCTGGCCTAGCGCCGTCTGTGTTTGTGGATTGGGCACTGGGAAGCCCCGCAGTAAAACCGCTCTTCATAGTAAAACAGCGTATGAAACAGTGACTTGATTTCTTTATCTTAAAGGCACTTCGTACATCTAGAAATATTATTAACATCACCTCGGCTCCTGGGCAAGAGCTTCAGTTTTGTTTCCGCAGCAGCGTCGTCAGCAATCCATCCCCTCGAGAGCATCCCGCGTGTGACTCAACAGGGCCGGGGCGGGGGCGGGGGGGGGGGGGGGAGTCTGGCCCACCCCGCTAATCCACACTTTCTCTGGAATTCTCCCACTTGTTTATAGTCTGGGTGATTTGCCTCCTGCTGCTGCATGACTCAGACTCAGCGAGCTTCCAACCTCGCCCTGAGCCAGCAGCTCCCCTGAGTCAGAAGCTGGCCATTGTGTCTCAGGCTCCTGGAACCGTCAGATAAAGTCCTCCAGCCCCGTCTCTGGTCCGGTCACCTTCAGGCAGCAGTGCCCCCAGCCCCGCGTCCTTAGAGAACCCCGTGCCAAGGGCCTCAAGAGGTCCCCGCCCCACCCTGGGGCATGATTTCCAGTCCCTCTTCTGGGTTTGTTTTGTTTGACTCTGAAATCTGAGTTTATTTCTGATCAGGGGCAGATCCCAACTTTATGGGCTGAAAACGATATCGTGGGGGCCCCTGTGTTGGAAAAAAACAACACAAAATAACGAACACAAGATTAGGCCTGCGTCTTAGAAGGGTCCAGGCGACACGAGGGGTCCTGATGCCTAAACGCTGTTAGCCTCACGGTAAACCTGACCATTGTTCCGATTCACCGAGGATCCGGGACAACTGCTCCCTGCACCGTAAATAAATTTTAATTTAGAACAAAAGAAAAGAATCGCTTGCTGTGTATTTATTTTAGAATCCAGCCACCACTGCCTAATAGCGTTCTTTAAAAACACTTTTCCTTCACCTTAAAGCAACAGATTGAATGTCCAATGAGTCACAAATGCCTTTCTGAAAACAGCTGCATTAGAGGGGCTCAGCCAGAAAACATTATTTTCTTTCCCGCCTTCAGCCCTCCAGAATCTCCCTCGGACCCTGGCACGGAATCGCCTCACCCCTCTTCTCCCCCTCCTCTCCTCCCCCTCCCCTGTTCAAGCTGCCCGCTCACCAGACGGCTCCCGCCTTTAGCACGTCCCGACTAACACCAGTGTTTTTAACTACAGTAATTGTTTAGAAAATTGTATAGAAATCAGTCCAACCAGAAAATGCAAAGATTGTAAGTAATTGGCGGGCAATCAGGGGAAGCGAATTCAAATCCTGACGTCGGTCGGTGACATTTTCAGGCTCTCCTAGTTTAAAGTGATTCCAGAGCAACTTTATTTGAATAGTCTGTGTTGCACTCAAAGTAAATATTAATTCCATTATGCCATAAACTTTTATTTATCATGACAGCAAGTTATAAAGTTCTCTTACTAGAATATAGCTTCCAAATTGCAGATCATAGATGAGATACAGCACACACGTCGGATGCTTGCCGCAATTACCACCGTGCTTTATGCAAGTCGGTATTAAATGCACTTTCTAAATATGAGTCGCGGTCTGAGCTTATGCAGAAAATCTTCCATGGCTATTATCCAGGAGCCCAGAAATACGAGGAGAGGGTGACGGAGAAGTCGCGGCGGGCAGAGGCCAGTCACCAGGTTCAAAGTGCACCCCGTCACCCAGTAGTAATTCATTTGAAGTGTTCTTTGCATATTATGGGTCTGACTTTTTAAATTACATAAATTGCTCATTAGAAGTGTTGTGTAATTGCTTTACTCTGTGGTATTGCGAGAAGTGTAGGTTTTAATTATTCTTTTTTGATTTGTAGTGCGGTTTGACTTGTTCGGGATGATGGTTTGAAAATATAGATCTGCTTTAATTGTTGCACTAAGTGAAAATAGATGCCTGTTTAGCAAATCCCTTGACTTTGCACTTGGGGAGTGAAAGGGGTCTCTGGTCTCTCAGCCCTTGTTGGTAACCGTAGGGTGTTCGCCAGATGGGGGTTGGGGAGAATCCTTCTAAAGCCTGTGGGTGGCACTTTGGGCTCTGCCTGACCCTCGGGTAACCCGAATGGAGCCTGGCAGTGCTTCGCCTGTGGATAGATTTCATGACATCTGCCTGCAAGTCCACACGCCTCTCGCTCACAGCGCGGCTAGGATGGGAGAAGCCAGAGCTCTTTTATCGTCTTTGGAGAGCGGGGCAGGGACAGTGAGCGCTCCCGGGGTGCCTGCTGCAGAGCCGCCCTTCTCTCCTGTCCCCTTTTGCACGGGCAGCCAGCACCACTGCGCCCAGCCAGCTCCCGCTGCCGCAGCACCGAGGCCTCTGCCTTCCCAGCCCCACCCAGAGCTGAGCCGTTCCAGCTCCGTAACGGGCTGCGGGCATTCCGGCCCCTGGGCCCGGCCCGTGTCATCCAGCGTGTGGAATTGATGAGTCGTGAGACCAGAGCCGTGGCTGCGGGGGTAAACTTCCAGGACCCGCGCTGGCTCGTCCGCAGCCACTGATGAATAAAACTTGATTAGGACGCTGGTCTTTGAAAGGCAGCTATTTCAGGACTCGCTTCTGGAAGGGCAGGGGATTTCTTTTTCCAAGATAAAATGATGCATTTGTCAATACAGCAGTAGCGTCAACCGCCGCCTCTTGGGGTCTCTCGCCTTAATTATTCTCCGTCAGAAAGCTTTTCTCTTTGAAGCCTGGCTGGCAGTGGGCTTTAGTGTGTCTGGCTCATTGAGAGATGCCCACACGTCTCTTTTTTGGAGCAGCTCAGCTCTCAGCAACAACAGAGGGGACAGCCTTGGCGAGTCTAGTCACCAACCCGCTTGCCCATGTCTCCTCTTTTGTCACCTGCTTTATGCCTGTGCCATTCCGTTCCAGGCCAGGTTCCTGGGACATGAAAAATATACTAAATCCGGGCTGCCACAGTAACCGTCATTAACCAACCACTAGTTGTGCCTTTATAAATTTTTACACACCACTGAATTATAAATATGCAATACCGAGAGCCATGTAATATACACCTATAATATCTGTGGTTTCAAGGTCTGTAATCTGTGTGCACGCGCTCCAAACTGCGCTCCAGGGCTGGGCGGTCACCTGTTCCCTGGGTAGAGCCCACAGTGGGCTTCTCCCCCTGGGAAGCCCTCTGGAGGGTCCTTCCTCTCCAGGGGAGCCCTTGTGGGGGGCACCTCTCAGATGCCGGGCTTCCCTGTTTGGCGCCTTTCCCTTTGTTTGACATTAATGTGGATTTGATCAACACGGGTTCGGTAGTGCCTGCCGTGTTTCAGAACCGTGCCAGGCTCAAGATCCACACTTGAATTAGGCTTTGAAAAGCTGCATCATCTGTCAGGGAGATGGACAGATTACCAAGTAATGACAGTCCCGGGCGAATGAGGCCCAGGGAGAGGGTTACCCAGGTGCTTTGGGAGACTGGGATGACTTTGAACTAAGTCTGTGGCTCAGTTTCCTCCTATGAGGAGAACATACCCCTGTTTCCCTCTTGTGCTGTTGGGGGCATTATACAGGTCCCTGCACGGAAAAGCATTTATTTAGAGCAGCGCCTGGTGCAAATTAAGGAAATGTTAGCTATTATAACCAACTTTATTATTACTTGATTTCTTGCTATCTTATGCCCAAAATTAGTAGCTGAGATCATGGCAAGGGCATTTTCTTCCTCGTTCAAGAGCAGGGCCTTCATCATGGCAAGATTTGAATGAGACGTTGTTCTTCAGCATCGAAGTCTATTTATTATTTTGTTTTGATATCAAAAGCAATCTGTTGTAAAAATGCAAACAGTAAAAGTCTCCCCTAAATCCAGTGTAAACACACACGCATTTTTGCACACACACACACACACACACACACACACACAAGTACGGTTTTTATTTTATTTTTATTTTTTAAAGGGATTTTTTTAAGTTTATTTATTTTGAGAGAGAGAGAGGCAGAGAGAAAGGGAGAGAGAGACTCCCAAGCAGGCTCCATGCTGCCAGTGCAGAGTCCAGCGTGGGGCTTGAACCCAGGAACCATGGAAGCATGACCTGAGCCGAAACCAAGAGCCACCCAGGTACCCCCAGAAGTATCGTTTTTAACCAGCACTCTGCTGTGAACTTTATTGAAATCAATACAAATAAAAAAATCAATACAAGTAACTACCTTTTATCACCTGGATGGTAGTCCGTTGCAGGGACCTAGTCTGTTGTTCAGTAGGTTGTTTCTAGATTGTTTTCCTATCCATACTTCTAGAAATATCCTTGAACATGGTTTTGTATGCTTGTCTGATTATTGTCTTAGGATAAATTTCTAGATTGGCATTGTGGATTAAAGGGCTTTCATATTTTAAAAATTATGCATTTTTAAACTCTGTGCAAACTTTGAAGGAATAATACATGATAAATAATTCAAAAGCTAGAAAAAGATACAGTAAAAAGTAAGTCTGCCTCCCATTTCTCCTCCTCCGCCCCCCAGCCCCAGAGGCTGCCATGTTACCATTTTGTCATTGATCTTTGTAGAGGCGGACACTTCTTTTCTTTACCTTTGTGCGAATGTAGGATACTTGGCACACGTATCGCACCTTGCTTTTAAAACTTAACACTGTGACGTGTAGGTCGGTTTCTATTAGTACAGGGAGTGCTGCCTCATTCTTGGTTAGAGGTACCAGTGAGCAGCTGCTCTGCGTCCAGCATTGTTCTAGGTGCCAAAGATGCAGGCGCCCTTGTTGACATGCATGGTAGAGACGGGAGATGGGCAATAAATAATGAAAAAATATATGGCGGTGGGCATCATTTAAGGAAAATAAATCAGAGAAAAGGCATGGGAAGCAGGTACAGTTGTAAACTTGGGAAATCAGGGAAGACTCCACTGAGGAAGGGACATGAGGGCCAAGAGCGGAAGGGTCAGGGAGCCCTGGGGAGGTCTGGAGGAGAAGCTTTTCTGTTATGATAGCAAGTGAAAGGGCTTGAGTTGGGAGCTGGTATTCGACAGAATAAATGTACCAAAGTTAATAGAATCGATACTCTGTTAATGGGTAGATGCTGAATTAAATTACATTCCAGCCAACATTGTATGTCTGTTTCCTCACATCCTTACCAAAACGTCGGGTTGTCATACTGCTTCGTGTGGCTCTCACACGCGTGAGCGGTTAGCTAGTGTTTGGACTTTGCATTTACCATATTGATAAGAAGTCGAGCATTTTTTCCCTATGAACCGTGTACTAAATATTTGTAAAATTGCATGTTAGATTATCGGTCTTTTTCTTATTGGTTAGGAGAAGCTCTTTATATATTATAGAAATTGGCCTTTCTTGCATAATATGTATCATAAAGAATTTCTAAGTTTTTTTATTGAAAAATTTTTTCTACCTGTTCAAAATAAGTTTTATTTTAAGTAGTCCAATTTAATAGTTGTTTCTTTTACGGTTTCCAACGCGTGTGGCGTAGTGAAAGAGACCTTTTCTTACTCCAAAATTATAGAAAAACCCAGCTTAACTTAGTACTTTAATCATTTTATTCTGTTATTAATTTAAATCTTTGACTGATCTGGAATTTGTTAAAGTAGAAGGGTCCACCCCCCATAGCTGTTTAAATGCCCCCAAACTATTTTTTGAGTTAATCTACCTTTTTTAAAAATCTATTGATGGGGATGCACCTTCTCTATTATATGCTAATTCTCAATTATATTTTGATCTATTTTTGGCCGTTCTATACTGTTTCCATGATTTGTCTGCTCACACTCTACTGCTGCACTCTCTTCATTTTTTTATTTATAGAGAATACATTTCTGTACACATGGAACAAGTCTTTTATTACTCCTTTTTCCAGAATGTTCTTGGCTACTCCTGCTTGTTCATTTTTCTAACGAACTTTAGAACGAGTGCCCAGGCCTAAAAGTAAACCCTGGCGGGTATTTTTATTGTAGTCACACTCTTACCCCACCCTGAAACTGGCAGCCACTGATCTGATCTCCATCCCCACGGTTTTGTTCTTCCCACAGCGTCTTATAAATGGAATCATACAGTGTCCAACCTTTGAGACTGGCTTCTTTCATTCAGCTGAATGCCTTTGTGATTCATCCAAGTTGTTATGCTCAGTAGTATTCCACTGTGTGGACATACTACCATTCACCCTCGTTCACTGAATAAACTCGTTTTTGGTGATTATGAATAGAGCTGCTACAAACATTTGTGTATAGGTTTTAGTGTGAACACAAGTTTTTATTTCTCCATGGTAAATACTCAGGAGTGGGATTGTTGTGTCATATGGTAAATATTTGATTAATCTTATTTTTATTGTTTTGAATTTTGGTGGTTTTAATGAACTATTGTGATAGATGTAGACTGACATTTCATTGTGGTTTTAATTTGCATTTCTTTAAGGGCCAGTGATGTTTAACAACTTTTCATGTGCTTAGTTTTCATTCTATATCCTCTTTAAGTGACGTGTCTAAGGTTTTCTGCCCATTAAATTTTTTTTTTTTACTATCGAGTCATAAATGTGATTTGCCAATATTTTTTCCCAGTGTATAGCTTCTTTTCATTATCTTAAGGTGCCTTTCACAGAACAAAAATCCTCAAAATTTCGAGGCAGTCCAATTGATCAATTTTTAATGTTTATTTATATTTGAGAGAGAGAGAGAGAGAGAGAGAGAGAGAGTATGCAAGCAGGGAAGGGGCAGAGGGAGATGGAGACAGAATCCAAAGAAGGCTCCAGGGTCTGAACTGTCAGCACAGAGGCTGACGTAGGGCTCAAACTCAATGAGCCATGAGATCTTGACCTGAGCCGAAGTCAGACACTTAAACAACTGAGCCACCCAGGCACCCCCAATTTATCAGTTTTTAAAATGGATCTTGCTTTTGGAGTTGTGTCAAGGAAATCTTTGCTTAGCCCCAGGTCATGATTATTTTCCCATTTCTTTCTAAAACATCTGATTTTTAAAATTGCATTTAGATATATGATGTATTTTGAATGTTTGGGTCAAGATTCTTTTTTTTTTTCCTTTTGTGAATAAGGATGACCAATTGTTACACTACCACTTGTTGAAAAATAAAAGATCCTTTCTTCTTTAAATTGCCTTTGCACCTTCGTCAAATCAATGAGGGTCTATTTCTGGACCTTACATCCTATCCATTGACCTATATGTCTGTCACTTCACCAATACTACAGTGTCTTGATTACATGGTTTATAATAAGTCTTTGAATTATGTAATGAAATTTCTCCAACTTGTTATCTTTTTCAAAATCATTTCGGCCACCCTAGTTCCTTTGCCTTTTGATATGAATTTATGAGTCAGCTTGTCTATAAGCTATAAAAGTTCCTGTTTGATTATGATAGATATCTCCATTTATTTAGGTCTGCTTTGATTTCTTTCACTAGTATTTTTTAGTTTTCAGTACACATATTCTGTAAAAGTTTTGTCAGATTTATACCTAAGTATTTCAAATTTTGGGATCTATTGTAAATGGTATTTAAACTTGTTTGTTTGTTTCTAATTGTTCATTGCTAGTGTAGAGAAATACAACTGATTTTCTTATGTGTGTGTGTTGACCTTGTACCTGTAACCTTGCGAAGCTCACCTGAGATCTAAGAGTGTTAATTTTGGGGATAGATTCCTTGGAAATTTCTGAATAGACAATCACGTTGTCTGAAAATAGTGACCTGTTTTACTTATTCTTTCCCAGTTTACATGACTTTTATTTCTTTTCCTTGCCTTTTTGCATTGGTTAGGACTTCCATATAATACTGAATAGGAGTTTTGAGAATTGTGAGAGTCCTTGACCTGGACCAGTCCTAGAGGGAAAGCTTTCAGTCTTTCAACATTAAGGATAATGCTAGTAGTGGGTCTGTTTGTTTGTTTGTTTACAAATGCTCTTCATTTGGAGAGGAAGTTACTTTCTATTCCTATTTGGCTGAGACTTTTTTTTTTATGAATGGATGAAGAATTTTGTCGAATGTTCTTTCTGCATCAATTGATATAATCATATGGATTTGCTTCTTTAAACTGATAATAAGGTGGATTACATTGATTCATGGATATTGAACCAGCTTTGCATTCCTAGAATAAAATCCACTGGGTCATAGTATGTTACTCTATTTACATATTGCTGAATTTCATTTCATAATATTCTGTTGAGGGTTTTAGCATCCATATTCCAGAGCAATACAGATCTGTAGTTTTCTTTTGTTGTACTATCTTTGTCTGGTTTTGGTATCAAGGTAATGCTGATCTCATAAAATGAATCCAGAGGAATGTTCTCTTCTGTTTCCTAAAGAGACTGTGAAGAATCAGGTTTTTTGTTTTTTTTGTTTCTTTTGTTTTGTTTTAACATTTGGTAGAATTTGCCAGTGAAATCATCTAGGCCTACAGAATTCTTTTTTTCAGAAAGTTTTAAATTACCAGTTCAACTTATTTGATGGTTATAGAATTATTCAGGTTACCTATTCTTTTTGAGTGAATTTTGGTAGTTTGTAGTTTTCAAGAAATTGGGTCATTTCCTCTAAGTTATCGAATTTATGTGTTCAATTCATGCTTATATTTATTATCTTTTTCTGCCTATTTTGGGCTTAATTTGCTCTGATTTTGCTAATTTCTTAAGGTAGAGGCTTATATTATTGATTTTAGACCTTTCTCTTTTTTTTCTGCTATAAGCTTATTTAATGCTATGAATTTCTTTTTAAGTACTGCTTTAGCTGCATCCTAAAAGTTTTGATATGCTATATTTTAATTGTTTATGTAGTTGAATATATTTTGTAATATATTAAGTGTCCTATTGAGACTTTCTTATTCACCTGTGGGTTATTTAAAAGAGTTGTCTTTTAAATTCCCTAGTGTTTGCAGATGTTCCCATTATCTTTCTGTTATTGACTTCTGGTTTAGGTCCATTGTCATCAAGGAACATACTTCATATTATTTCAATTCTTTTACATTTTAAGATTTGTTTTATAACAAATTATATGGTCTTTGTTGGTACATGTTCCATAAACACTTAAAAAGAATGTATTCTGCTGTTGGCGAGTGGAATGTTCTGTAAATATCAATCAGATTCAGTTGGTTCATGGTGTAAATAAGTTTTTATTAATGTCCTTGCTGATTTTCTGTCCACTTATTCTATTTATTACTGTGAGAAAAGTATTAAATCCTACAGCTGGAGTTGTGGGTTTTTCTGTTTTCCCCCTCAGTTCTTTTGGGTTTTGCTTCATGTAGTTTGAAGCTTTTTTGTTAGATGCATACACATTTAGGTTTGTTATGTCTTGGTTCTTTGTTATATTTTCTATTTATTTTCTGAGACTCTTTATATTTTAAAAGAGTGTTTTATCCTTACTTCTTGGAATGTATTTTTATTAAAAAGTTTTAAAAATATTTATTTAATTTTGAGAGAGAGAAAGAGAGAGACAGAGTGTGAGCAAGGGAGGAATAGAAAGAAGGAAGGCACAGAATCCAAAACAGGCTCCAGGCTTTGAGCTGTCAGCATAGAGCTTGACACAGGGCTAGAACTCACCAGCCATGAGTATGTGACCTGAGCCAAAGTTGGGTGCTTAATCAACTGAGCCACCCAAGCACCTGGAATATTTTTATAATAATTGATTTTAAGTCTTGGTCAGGTAATTCCAACATTTATATATCTTTTCCATGAACGTTGGAATTTTTCTAGTTCTTAGTCTCCCACATGCAGTTTTATGGACCAGCCTGTGAGTCCTGACAGTTCTTTGCTACCTGCCTATGAATCCTGTTTTGATTGTTCCAGATACAAGCTAGTAGGTTTTGTGCCTCAGGGCATATGCTCTTTGCTGTGATGAGCTATGTTCTGTAGGTTTTGCCTCATATTCAGGTGTAGACATCCTCTTTGAGCGTCTTCCCATGTTAGATCTTACTGCATTCTTCAGACACTGCTGTATAAGAGTAGAGAGATTTTTCCGGCTATCAAGCCTAGAGTTTGTACTTGTCTTGTTCTCTTTAGTGTTTAGGAGTGATTTCCTAGAAAAGGAGGAGGTGACATCCTGTTTACCCTACTATATTACAGCCAGAGTTTGGATGGGTTTATTTTAATATATACTATCAAAATATGTATCAGTTTTTGATACATACTATCATATTGCCCTCAAGAATCTTAGATGTCCTTAAACTTGTATTTACAAAATTAACTTGATATATACTAGGGAAGAAGTATGTGGGGGAGACAATATATGAAAAAACAGGAAGGCAGGCTGGGATGGTGAGCTACTCAGTTGTAGCCATTCATCATCTTGGGGTAAGTAGTTAGGAAGCAGGGCAGAGGGTCACATCACGGCAGAAGTTGCTGTCAGAGACACTAAAGGGCCACTTAAAGGGCCACTTCTGAAGGCATTTTTGATGTCAGGAATCTAAACTCCCACTCCAGGCAGGCCGAGCAGGCCACCCCAATTTTCCCAAGAGGTGGTTATTCGCAATGAGCAGAAGCTCCTTCTCTCGGGAGGATCCATTCCAGGGCTGAACAGCTCAGCTCCTGGCAAGTTCTCACAGAGACCTGAAGTCAGCCTTCCAGCTACTTGTATCCCTTGGTACTATTCTTCAGTTGGGAGCCGCATGAATCTGTTCCTCTCTGCAAGTGTGGCAGCTGTTCCACTACTAGAAGGCAGTGTCCTTCAGCAGAAGGTTTTCCCAACGGTTCCTTGTGCGCCAGTTCTGGAGAGGACGGCAGTTCCTGGAGCTGTGTGGACACAACCCTGCCTGGGTCAAAAACTGTAGCTCCCACTGCCAGACAGGGATGGAGCCCTGGGGGGCTGGTCTGTGCCCAGCATAAGTGTGTCAGTGGTGCTGTCCATGGTGCTGTCGGTGGTCCTGGCCGTGGTGCTGCCCATGGTCCTCAACCGCTGTCTCCAGATAGGGCTTTGTTGCTTCTTTTAATTATGGAACCTTGGAGTCTTTTTAAGTGTTGGATCCCAATAATTCTCAAATGAATGTGTCAGTAGCCTGTGATGGGGGAGAAAAGGGAAGCAGAGGAAGAGGGCTGTGGTCTTACATCATCATATAACAAATGGAATTGTGGCTTAGGTTTCACAATTTAGGTAACCGATTCCATGTGCCATTGATGAATCTTTCATGTTTCTGACAGTTATAGATTTCTGCCTCTGGAATATAACTCCCCTGCCCCCAATTCTATATTTATGGGGCTGAGCTTCAGGCAGAAAGCCTAAAGTACTTTGCTGTACATCTGAGATCTAATAGTAACAGCCTCTGACCCCCAGGGAACCTGCCCTCCTTCCAAGTCTCAGAGAGAATCCCTAAGTTTTAATCATCCTGAAACTCTCTGGCTGAAGGGCAGACACAACCCTGAGACATCCACAAGATGTATGATTAGATTCAGAGAAAGAGAGGCCAGGGGTGAGGATGTTGAAGGGGTTTTGGACCTGCGGGTCACTGATGGGTGTCAGCAAGCACAAAGAGTGAATGAGAACATGCTCAAAGGTTCAATTTCATTGCTCCTTCTCCTAGAAAGCAATTGTCAGCTGTTGACTTTCAGAGCAGCACTGGGGCTGAGGTTCATGTTGCATATCTACCCACACATCTTAGGACTCTGAGCCGCCCAAGAGGGGAATGTTCAGGGTTTGGCACCGCAGACACATTATCACTGTTGTCAGTTTGGGACGCTTCTCTGTGTATGAAGTGTAGGGTTGGCCTTGGCCCATGTGTTGGGGAGGCAGAATTTGGTTCTGTTTTTCTTTTCTGTGTAAAGTACTTGAGACGTACAAACCAAGGAGGAGGATGGTCACCTTCTTCACTTCTTTCTGCCAGTGTAAATCAGTTCAAGAGTTCAGAGTGGGCCCTGGGAAGCAGCCAGATCTGGCTTTGACCCTGGTTTATCACTTATTTGCTGGGTCAATTGGAAAACTGTAGAAAGCTTTTCTGAACCTTGAATGCCTTCCCTGCCAGATGTGGGCGTTCTACCCCTTAGGATGTGTTATTTATTTCTGAGGGCTGCCATAACAAATCACCAAGAACTGGGGGGTTTAAAACAACAGAAACTTATTCTTTTGCAGTTCTGGAGGCCAGAAGTCCAAATCAAGGTTCAACAGGACCATGCTCTCTGAAGGTTCTAGGACAGGACCCTTTCTTGCCTTTTCCAGGTTGGCTTATAGACACATCACTCTACTCTCTGCCTTTGTCACCACATGGCTTTTTCCTGTGTATTTCTCTCACTACATTGTCTCCTCCTCTGTGTCTTCACATGGCCTTCTTCTAATGACACTGGTCATTGGACTTAAGGCCCACCCTACACTGATAGGACCGCATCTTAACTAATTACATCTACAAGGACCCTATTTCCAAATAAGGTCATAGTAGAGGTTCACCGTGGACATAAATTTGAGGGAGATGGTATTCAACCCAGCGTAAATACTTTAAAGATTACATGAGATAATACATGTGAAGTATTTAGCACAATGTCTGACACACAGTAAGTGCTCAATAAACAGTATCTCTTATTGTTACTTATACCATTCATAGAGCACTTACCAGATGGTTTTACTATTGCTTCTAGTTTCAGTAACAATTCCGTTAATTCATTTAGTCGCAGACCTTCTGCTTGCTTGGCTGAAGGATGCAAAAATGAAAGGCATGGCTTGCTGGTTTCCAGAAGCTCACATTCCCGGAAGAGGCGCACACATGCCTGTAGCAAGAACTGCAGTGGATAAGGGTGTGTGCACCAGGAGGGCAGGGGAGAGGCTGTTCTCAGTCCCCCTCGGGGACTTGGGGAAATTCTCAGAAGTGGGGGCTTTTGAGATGAGACTCAGGGTGGTAAGGGTTGTCCCGAAACAACTGAGGGATCAGTAGCATGTGAAAGCTGGGAGAAGGGAAAGAGCATCGTATGTTCATATGCCTGTATCATGGGGCTCCAACCCTGGCAGATTCTGTCCTGTCCCTGGGAGTAAGAGGCGTGGAAGAGAAACACGTGACAGATGTGTGGATCCCTTCCATGGGGAGCATGGTTCTTCCTCTCCTTCCACCTGGGACCTAGCCTGTGGGAAGGGAAGCATCCCCCCCGCCCTTGCCGGGGGCATAGCACAGGGAGGCCTCAGATTGGGAAGGGATAGGAACAGACATGCAGGAGTAGAAAGGGGGCCCAGGCAGGCTCCTGAGGGGGTGCTTAGCCCAAAGAAGCTGAGCTCAGAGCAGCCGTTCACCCTGCTCGGCCTGCCTCAGCCTGGAGCCCAGAACCTTGGAGCCGCCTAGGTCAGCTTGAAAGGATCAGTGATCTCAGATGGATCTGTGTGAGCTTTTAGAGGTTAGTTACCCTCTCTGTAGGAACCTGTCCGCATCTGCACAATGGGAATGCATGAGTGCCAACGCAAGGGCTATCTGGATGAAAACATGTACACCACTTAGAACAGTGCCTGGCACATACAACCTGTCCAAAGCTTTGCTCATATTGCCATCTGGTAGACCGCCCAGTCAAAGGGGCTTTTAAATGAGTTGAAAGAGCTCTTTGTCGGTGTCTCTTAATTGTGCTTTCAAACCCAGGAGGTGTAGGAGACCGCAAAGGCCTGAAAGAAGTTGAGCAGAATGGCATCCGTTGGCAGGTGTCACATCTGGGCCTGTGCTCTTGCTCGATGACAGGTTAGCTGGGAACCTCTCCTGGGTGGTCAGCCGGTATGTCCCGGATGGAGTACAATATCGCACAACTTAACCAGGAGGCAGAGGGCAGCAGGGTTCACAACTCTTTTTGGGGATATTTACGAGAGACACTGAACGTAGGTTAAAGAAGAATGTGTTGTGGCCGGAGCTAAGTTTTATTGATTTTTCTCTGTTTCTGCCTAGTCTTGGACACATTTCTTGATCTTTTTTAAAGCCCTGGGAAGAAACAAATGCTTTCCTCATGGAGACCTTTTCTTGAGGAGGCCCTGCTGGTTGCCGCGCCACCTCCCTGGCATAGGGTGGGGGGAGGCTGTGGCAGACGGGCAGGTGTGTGGAGCTCACATGCTTGAAAGGGAAAGCGACATCAGAGCCCAGTGCTCTCGGGCAGTGCCAAGGGGCCCCTTCCCTGGCTTGGAATGTACTGCCGTTCAAAGAACAGGCCATGTTCCTCCCAATAAGGCAGAAATTGCGTGGCAGTGATTCAGGGAAGCACAGCACCTTCCTCACGTTGAGTGGGTTGGCAAAGGCTTCACTGGGGGATGTGAACTTTGTCAGTGACATCCTGGCCAGGAGTCTCCCATGGGGGATCGTCGGTACACCCTGAATGAAACCAACACTGGGCAAACTTAATGGGGAGGGGGACAGCGAGTCTCATGACCAGTTTAGGGGGATATTTATGAGAGACACTTACTTTGGTTAAAGAAAAATGTAATGTGACCAGAGCTAAGTATTATTGATTTTTCTCCTCCATTTTGGTATTAAATGAATCACAGCTAGTGCGAGCTCTGACTGTATTAATGGGGTTTCCTTCGATGACTGCTCAGCCGAGAGACCTACCAAATTGGAATTCCATGGGAGAGGATTATTGGATGTGACAAATGGGAGAGGAGGAATGTTTTTCCTCAGCTATTTTTGGGGATTACATAAAGTGTTATAAAAAGGGAGAACCCGTCTCTTCCCTGCTGTTGTGCGGTGACCCCACCTGCTACCAATGAAGGCCAGCCCTTGGGCACAGAGTGCCTTACCACTACACCCCTAGGTCCCAGCACAGCACCTGGCATAGGCAGGTGTCTCGGAATACACTGGTTGAGTGAATGAATGAATGAATGAATGGTGACTGGTGAAGACTGGTAGGGAAAACTCGGAAAGACGAGACAGCACAAAGCCATGTGTGTTGGATGGGTGGAGATGGACAGCTGAAGAGACTCAAAGGCATTATTGAATCATGGGAAAGTTTGATTCATTAAATTAGTCAATCGAAGAATATGTGTGTGTGGGGGGTTTGTTGTACCAAGTACATTTCCTGTCCTCTTGGAATCTACATTCCAGACATTGAGCAGTAATAGCTTATTACTTGAGTACAATTGCGGTGGGCACTTGGAAAGAGAAGTTACAAAAACATGACAACCTAATGTGGTGCAGGGTTGGGGGAAGGCTTATCCAAGGAAGCGACATGAAGATCTGTTAGACAGCAAAGGGGGCAAATATAATGGATGCCATATACGCATATTCATTTAGCACATAATTATCGAGCACCCATTATGTCTCAGGCACGTTCCAAGTGCTGGGGACATTCGCCAGTGAACAAAATCAGCTCCTTGTCCTCAATGAGCTTAAAACAGACTGCAAAGTTTTGGATATTATTTTGTCAAGCAGGCAATATTTTTGATGCTGCACTAAATCTTCCAACATTTTGTTTTGTATGATTCTATGGTTGCTGACATAGAGAAATGCAATTCATTTTTGTATATTGACTTTATTTATACTGGCCTAAACTCTTTCATTCAATCTAATAGTTAAAATGTAGAGTCTTTTGTATCTTTTCCTATATGTGTACATAATCATGTCATCTGCAAATAATGAACGTTTTATTCCTTCCTTTCTGATCTTTATACCTTTGGTTTTTTTTTTCCTGTCTCATTACCCTGGCTAGGACCTCCAGTATCATATGAAAGAGACATGGCGATTGTAGACATCCTTGTCTTGCTGATATCAGAGGGAAAATTTTCAATAATTCATCTTTAATTATAATGTTTGCTATAAAGTTTTGAAATACATTCTTTATCACATTAAGGAAGTTCCCCAGTTTGCTGAGAGATTTTGTTTGTTGTAAATGAATATTGTTATCTATTCTATGTGAATGAAAAGCTTCTCTGATCATTTCTGATTGAGATAGAAAAGCACACAGTCACCAATTCAGGCACCCTGTGCCATGTCTCTGAGGCCACAGTGATCTGTTCTAGGAAAGGCCTGAAATGATAGTTGTGGATCAGCTGGGGCTACTCAGTTGAGTTGGCAGTAGCCTGTGGTCGTAGCTCAGGGTCCATCTGGTTTCTGTAGGAGCTACACTGCTGAAATAAGGAACAACATAAAGGTGGCGCATCTGGGTGGCTCAGTTGGTTAAGTGTTCAACTTGGGCTCAGGTCATGATCTTGCGGTTCTTGCACGGGGAGGAAACAGGAAGGACCCCTCCCTGGAGCCGTCACAGAGAAGCCGGGCCCGCCAGCCCCTGCGCTCAGCCGTCCGGCCTCCGGAGCCCAGAGACGGTACGCGTCTGTTGGCATAAGTCGTCCAGCTCCGTGGTGGTTCGTCGCAGCAAAGCCAGGGGCCCAGCTCGGCGAGGGAGGGGGTGGGAAGAAGAGCCCCAGGGGCCGCCCCCCGGCTCAGGAAGGTCGAGGTCTCCGAGATCTCCGTGAGGAGGTGAGGAGCCTTCCTCCCCTTTCCGGGGCACGTCGGGGCCCTTCCCTCTGGGCTCCGTCCCCTTCGGCCTGAAGCGCGTGTTCGAGGAGCCTCCTTAACGGAGTCCTGCTGGAAGGGAACGACTCAGGTTTGCTTCTGTTTCTGTTTTGCTGCCAAAAATATCTTCATTTCATCCTCCTTCTTGAAAGACTCTTTTTTTTTTTTTTTTTTGCCGGTATACGATTTGGGGTTGACAGCTAATCTCTCTTCACACTTGAAAATATCAGGCCCGCGACTCCTGGGACCGCCGCCACAGTTCAGAAACCAGCCGTCGTTGTAATTGTCGTTTCTCCTCTTCCGCCACGGCTGCTGAGGCCCTCTCTTTCTCTCTCGGTCCTTCTGAATGTGCAAACGTCCTGGGGCAGGCTGGACCCCGGCTGCCGCCTTGCCCTTCTCCCTCCTGAACCAGACCCGGCGCTGCCGTCCCCTCCCCACACCTCCGCCTCAGCGTCCCCTTTTCCAGCAACTTCGCGACATGTTTTCATTTCCCTTTCAGTTTGCTGACCCTCTCCGTGAGTGTCCGATGAGCTCCTTTATGTTGACTCGTAACCGTTGATTCTTGTGTTTTTGTTTCGAGAAGTTCCGTTTCCCTTCTTCTTCAGATACGCCTCGTCCGTTTCGGGTTTCTCTCGTTCCCTCATCACGCTTAGATTTGCGTCCCTCCTTCTCCTTCTGTGAGCGGATGAAACGAAGCTAGTTTTGTATTCTGCTTCTGATCGTCCCTGTATCTGAGGCTTCGCGGTTTTGATTCTTAACCTGATTTTGTCCACGTCGGGTTCTTGCTTCCTGAGGATTATTTCTAGTGTTTGGTGGTTTTATTTTCTTATAACCTCATGCTCCCAGAGGGGCACCAGCAGTAACATCGAAAGGTAGCGACAGCACTTACCCCTTCCCTGTCCTTCCTGTCTGTGCCCTTACGGCCCTTGCGGTGTGACGATCTCCCATACGCCCTGGGCTGCAGGGGCGTCAAATCAAAGAAGTTAAAGTAACATTCTGGAAAAAAAAAAAAAAAAGGAAAAAAACCCACAACAAAACCCGGAGCTCTAAATTAATAACGTAATGTAATTTCTAATTATGTCGGGGTTTTAAAATCTCCTTCCCTAGATGAACATAAACTGTGACTAAATATTTTCTAAATAATTAAATTTAATATTTTTAATAATTAGGACATTGCAGTCGAATTCATAATTAATCATTTTTTCCCTTCATGTGAGACCTTTTTCATTAGTGGAAAGAGATTGCAGAATTTTAAACCACACTTAGAGCCAAGTGGTGCTTAGATTACTTTTTTAAAATGTTGCCACTTCCTGATGGCCACTTGTCCTGCCTTTGACCAACACGTTTGGTTCCCGGGCTTTCATTTTCTGAGTTGGGAAACTTCTTTGATTCTATCCCGTTGGCTGTTCTCTCTGGAATCGCAGACCCGAGAGCTGGAGGGGCTTAGCAGTCCGTCCCTACCTAAAGCCGAAGCATCCAGAAAAAATCTTTTCCAACAAATACCCTGATAAACAGTCTGTGATGGTAATGGGACAGGGAGAGAGCCCCTTTGATGACAGAAGCCATGTCCCGTGTCTGCCGTGTGTGAGCCCAAATTCATTGCTGCTGAGGTTGTATGAGGCCCAGCCTTGCAGAAATGTCACGTTAATAGACAATGAAACATAGTCTCACTTAATGATGATTATCCCAATAGGAAGACAGGTTTTCCCTTTTTTATTATTATGAAAACGCGCATACAGCTGGTACGAATACATGCGGTACAGAAGGATATGCAATAAAAATCCCTCTCCCCGCACCTCCTCCAGACCCGTGCTCAGAGGGAACGATGGTCACCAACGGTTTTCAGGCCGTTGGCGGGGAGTCCTCCCTCCCTCCTCCCCATGCGTTCGCCTCTGGCTTCTAGGCAGGCGGCAGACACGGAGACAGGACTGGCGGTCCCGGGGTTCCGCATTGGGCCGTTCCTGCCGGAGGGAAGGGAGGAGCTCACGTGAACTGAGCACCGACTGCCAGGCGCGAGGCCCAGGCTCCGCTCAGGCCTCCTCTTCTCCCCGGGGCGGCTCGGAGAGGGAGACCTATGATCTCTGTTTTACAGAGACGGGACCGAGGATCCAAGACAGCAAAATGGCCAGCCACAGCTACGTGGCAGGCGGTCATCAGAATAAGCCTCGGGCTCCGCGTCACAACCACGCCAGGAGGAGGGGCCTCGAGGTGTGTGTGTGGGGATCCCTTCCCCGCCCCGAGCTCCCTCAGTCTCTTAGCCCCTCCGCCTGGGCTGGGAGACGGCGGGAGCTCTTCTGAGAGGCTCCTTCTGGCCCAGAAGTGAGTTGGGACCGGAAGTGAAACCTGCAATGCCTGCACGAGCTGCCAGTGATCCCAGCAGGATGTGGGCATTTGGCCCCATTAAACAGGGGCCAAGTTTCTTTCTACTGCATGCCCACTGTCCTGGGTTAGGTGTTCCTTTAGAACTCAGGCATCTGCAGCCTCGCGTGCCTGACTTCTAAAGGAACACCTAACCCAGGACAGTGGGCATGCAGCAGAAAGTATAAATATAAATATCATTCAATCACACTCGCTTGTGCTAGTTGGCCGTTGGGCTGTAAGAGGAAATGGTAAATGCCAGAAGGCGCCCTGCCCTCGTTCTCTCTCTCCTGGAGGTGCTGGCTGTACAGACAGGGCTGGTGGCGCAGGAGCTGTGTTTATGCCTCGCCCTGATGCCAGGGGAAGACGGGGGGGCGGGGCGTGGAGCCTCCAGTGCCCACGAGCACCCCATCCCCCCCGGGGGCCCACTGCGCTCTGAGCTCATCACAGGGATCTGGAAGGCGGGGTTGTGTTTGGCTCATCAGGCTAAAGTTAAAACTCAGTGAGATCCCCCCACGGGGTTCAGCGGGAACGTGAGCACACGGGCCCAGGTCTTGGGACCTCTCGACACTCTTACAATGCAATGAGGATCTCAGAGCGCTTTAGGTTGTGGGGTCGCATCTCTTGATAGTCACTGTATTTGAGTTAGAACTGAAGGAGTTTCGTCGTGATGAGCACCGGGCGACGCACGGAAGTGTCGAGTCACTCCATTGAACACCTGAAACTAATGTAACACTGTATGTTAATTATACTGGAATTAAAGCAAAAACTTAATTAAAAACACTGAAGGAATTTTGAAACCTCAAGGACGCAGGCATTGCATATTCCACGAGCTGTTGGAGCATCGCCATCATCACGTCGCGGAGCCTCTGGAAAACACCGCTGTCCGTTAGAGGCGAATCGTGTCTTAGGGTCGTTACGGGGGCAGGTGGGTGCCCAGACCACACTTGGGGAACCTCGGCCCAAGGCGCACGCAGGAGAGCTAGCCAGAGGGAGCGCTGGTCCCACCACAGGCCCGCCAGGACCAGAGGCCTCCTCACGCTGCGGTCAGCAGCCCCTCTGGGTCTTTTGCCTCTCTGGCTGTCTTATCAGCAGTAAACTGGGACAAGGAGAAGGTCAGCCATCAACGGCTGCCGACTTTATCTGAGCAGCTTACCTGTCCCCAGTCTTCTCATTTCTTGTTTGGGCGGCTTCGTGGAACTCTCCGGCGATCTCGACAGTTTGGCAGCAAGGAGCACATTGCAGGCTATTTGGGATTCGTGGCTCAGAGGCCTCTCCCCGACTCATTTGTGCAGAAAGATTGGCTCTCCCCACATGGTAAATGTCCCTCCCGAAACCCCGTAACTCCATCCTGATCACACGGTTCAAGAAAGACTCCGGAATTGCGTTCTGTGGTCGCTGTTCGGGGAGCAAATGGGAGTGCGGCGTGAGGGCCTGGAGCCGGGGTGGGGGTGGGGGGGAGGCGGGAAGCTGGGCTGGGGTCTTGGCGGGAGAGGGGGGCCCCCTCTGTCGTCCCTAGTTCACTGTCAGGAGACTCTCATAAAGAAGCCTTCCAAGGACTGGGAACACATGTTTATTTTATGAATGACTTCAGGGAAAGAGGAAAAAAAATCATCCAGAATGTCATCCAGGAGGCTGTGTTCTTTTTATTATGTTTTGTCGGTAAACAAAAAAAATTGCCACATTTAATACTTACACCGGTCCTATGGGATTTCTCTGACTAATGTAAAATGACAGTTGTCGCAACATTCTATATAAATACAAGTCTGTTTGCAGGCGCCTGTTCTATTTTTAATGTAAACCACACCTAACTTGCTCTGAAGAATGGTACCCTTGGAATTTAGAGTCCTGTCTGTTGTCTATTCACGGTGCTGCATTGTCCTAGGAGCAGCCTGGAAGAAACCAAAGGCATCCCAAACTTTTTAGTTTAATGTGAGAATTATTCACCTAATTTCCCTGCAGCGATTGTGTTACTTAATTTATTGTTGTGCGGAGCTGCGAGATGAGGTGGCTAATGAGTGACACAGTGTACTTGGTGAGCCAATCTATAATTTAGGAGGCTGCTGATGATCTTCGTGCTGTCTGCAGTCTGAGAAAAGCAGGCAGTAAAAATAAAGAATACACTCACAGATTATATAAATATGCGCAAATCCACAGATTCACGCACACAGTACCTATTAGTTGGCTTGTGGCCCCGTTGGTAGCACAAAACGTGAACTTAGCCCTCCGTGATGAATGGGGAAAGCTGTGCTCTGGAAGTTTCCGACAGACTCTTTGGCCAGCCCCTTCGGGGACCGTGAGCTTCTGGAGGGCTGGAGGGACCGGGCCAGCATGCTGACCTTGACTCTCTGTTCCCTCTCACTTCTCAACCACTTCTTCCCGCACCGCGTCGAAGGGCGCTGGCAGCAGGGTCCCCCTGGCTCTAGCAGTGGGGTGACTAGATGGCCGGGAGGAGCTGAGCTTGAACCTGTAGGAAACTTGAAGATGGCCCCCTCGCGGTCTTCAGACAGGGCTGGCACAATGTGTCAGGTTTGACCCTAGCGGTGATGACGGGCCTCCCCCGAGAGCCTGGACTCTTGGCAGTTACTATGGAGCCTTGGGAATCGGCGCCGGTGGGATCTACCTGTCACTCTTGGGCAGGAGGGAAAGACCCGTGGATGGCCCTCTGACCGAATACTGGACCCCTGGCCAAGCGAGAGTCACCACATGGGTGCACCTTCCTCCAAGGTCACACCCGGAGAAAAGCATCCTGAATGGGTGCAGATAGAACACGCCGTTCTTTCCACTCTGCAATTCCCTTTTCATCGGGAGATTTCCGGGCAGAGGTCCCATATCTTGTCAGTGAGAAACGTGGTGGGGCTCCTGCCGCGCACAGCCGTGGGCGCGGGCCCTTCGTGTCTGATTCAGACAGCTTGTCGGGGAAAGGGCCGCGCCTGCGTCTCTGCAGGGTGGCCCCCCGACGCCACGTTGCAGATTTCCCCATAAATACGTAGGTTCTCCGCGAGCCCCTTAGAAACAGGGAGTCGGGCCTATTTGCATACTAGGTGCTAGGTTTAAAAGTCAACTTTAGATCTGGTTTGCCTCTTGCAGTCTCTTGAATAAAGCATTTTTGTAGCCTACTCAAAATCCTCTCTCTGTGTTTACATTTTAATGGGCATTCCAGCGAAATGGAGGATTTTTTTTTTTTTTTTACTTACATTTATCAGGGGAGGAGGTGGGGATGGAAACAGCCAAACGGCGGGGCTGCCTCTCTTTAGACCGCTGGCTTCTCTCTTCACCGGTGGGCTACAGTCTGATGTAGGCTAAGCAAGCAATTTAGCCGGGCAAGCAGAAAGAAGAGGAGAGGCTATTTTTATGTGGGTTTAAAATATCTATCCCTGAGAGTTTGTAGAATTTTAAAATAGTGCTTTAGATCTCGAACACCACTGAAAGAAACGAGCGTGTGTAAGGAGAATATTAAATCTCATTGACCTGCGCGGAAAGTAAAATCTGTTTTATTTAAGAGAGGTACCATTCAAGAACCCTCCTTGCTGGAAAAGAAAAGGAGGGGGAAAAAACACCAGCCTCCCCGGCAGGGCAGAGAAGCCATTGACTGGCTGGCTCCCTGTCGCAGATGCTCTTGGCCGAGGAGTCCTGAGGTGACCTCACCTCCTTGGGGGCGTTTCAGGGACAGATTTGGTTTCTGTGACTGCGTCAGGGGAGCCCCACTCGGGGTCTCGATGCTCCTTTCTGAAGGCAGTCGGTTCTTCAGAGTGTGGAAACGAATTCCCGCTCATGCCAGCATACAGCTGATAGTAAGACCCTCTTATGCGAAAGCGCCCCCTCATCACCGCGGATCCCACAGTACAATAAAATTGGGCCAGGACAGCTTCAGTGGAGCTGCCGATGTCTTAATAATCTTCCTCTGGGGACGTCTCTCTCTCTCTCCTCCCCTGACATTCCCCGGGAGATCCCTAATTAAAGCTACAGATATGGTTTAAAAGTACACTCACCAGATGTTAGTTTAAAATGACCTATAACTGGCAGCCGAGATAGGAGAGGCTAACCGTGTCTGAGGCCTTCCGGTGCCTTTTCCTGCTCTGTCATTCGGTATGCAAATGAAGCCCGGCAGAATCTCAAAGCCAGCCTTGCCAAGCCATAAAACCAACTGCTTTGAAAGCAACGCATCAGTAATTCTTATCACCTGGCATCTGGAGTGCCGGGCAGCTCAGTTCCTAAGTAGAACGTGTCACGGTGTGACTTAGGAGGAAGCCTGGGTTTTGCACCCCGCAGACAGTTTAGACTGATGGGCCTGCTTGCTGAAGCTCGTGCTGTTCCCTTTAGGACAACCCATTTTTTTAAAAACACCGAACCCAGGCTCCGAGAGGTGCCTGCCTTGGTTGGACTGTACCCGAACGCCATGGAGGAGAAGGCTCGTCAGGTGCCCATGACAGAAGAGACCCACACGAGACCCGGGAAGTCGGACCCAGCGGCCACCCTTCTGGGGCTGCGTTTTGATTTTTCCGTGCAAGTTCCTATTACGTTGGAAGTGAGTTAGGTCTCGGACTCTTAGTGGTCCTGGTTGGCCCTGCAAAGCCGAGGGCTGAGGAATGCAGTGTTCGGGCCTCGATAGTGCGGGAACGGAGAGACTGTTTCCCCGAGGACTGAGCTTTATAGGCAGCATGCCCCTATTGGCACCTTTATCAGAGTAAACAGAGAGGTTACATGACGGTTTACCCAGCAGCCACCTGTCAGTTCCTTGGGACCCCTTCAGTCCCGAGACACCCACCCGAACAGCCAAGCGCTCTCGGCTCCCATCACCGGCACCTTCCCGGCCTGATGCCCTTGAGCCGGGCTCCAGCTAGAGGCTTCCTGGCGCTCGGGATAAAAAGAAAAGACGATCTTGCACCTGGGAGTCATATCCATCTCGCACTGGGGAGAAAACCAAGGTCAGGCTTTCACACGGAGGCCGGGATTTGGACGCAGAGAGGATGGGCAGATAGCACCCGCGTGCATGCCCTCCTGGCTGAGCGCGCCAGGTCGAGTCCAGGGCAGGCACGTTGCCAATAAGCAGAAGCAGATGTGTTCAGAGATAGTGTCGAAAACAAGACCTCTGCCACCTTGGTGGTTCAGACACAGACTCTGGTTTATGTAATAAGTAAGATGTGATTAAGTGGCCCACAGGGACGCACACCAAAAGCCCAGAAAGCCAAGATTGGTCATCCGGAGTGGCCACTCCCACCATCTGCATGGCCGTTACCTCTCCGGACTGGGTGCTGGGCTGGAATACTTGGAATGGCTGACAAATCAGGGACAGGGGAGGGCATGGGGGGCCAGCTGGCCTCCAGTGAAGCTGCACTGAGTTGAGTTGAGTTGAGTTGAGTTGAGTTGAGTTGAGCTGCCCTGCTGGCTGGCAGCTGGTGGGTAGGTACGGAAGAGTGCACACGTGGTTGTCTGGGCTGGAGGTCAGGCCGTTCACACAGCCCATAGCTGGGCACCCGGCATGGGAAGCCAGCCTTGTTAGAAGGGGCACGTGGACCCAGGCAAAGCTAAATGACTCTCAGGCACAGGCTTGTCTATGAAACTACTTGGGAATGTTGAAGAGGTTCAGAAAGCTTTGCTGAAAAATGAAAGGTGCAGAGAGTGAGGTCGACGAGGCCAGGGCGACACGCCACACACACGACCTTGGTTTCTCACGTTTCTGTGTTTCACGTCCTGGGGATACAGGGTGGCTGGGAACCTCCCGTCTAGGGTTTGGGCTGGGCCTGGTGGACGCAGCCCCCAGAGCCAACCCAGGCCTAAGCCTTTTCTCTTCCTGTCCTCCTCGGTCCTCGCATATGTCCCAAGGAACCTGAGGCCTCCGTTCACATCTTGCTTCGGGTGATAAGTTCCATCCGGGAAGAAAGAAAATGTTGGTAGCAGGGCTCAGAAGCCAGTTTTCTGTTTGGCTTATGCTCCTGAGGCCACAGAGGCCACGACCGACGGATGACTCAGGATCTGACCCCTCTGGGGAGGGGGTCATGCAGCTGGTGGCAGATCACTGAGCCCAGAGTTGGTGAGTCCACAGTCACCCAGCTGTTCCAGGAGACCCGGCCTATAGCTAGTCTGTTGCCTCATGACAGGTGGGCACCGAGGGCCTATGTCCTCTCTGCAGCCCTTACCCTGACCCTCTTCCTTTGCAAGAGGGTGGGTGGGGGGAAGGACTTGGAAAGTAGGGAAAGACATGTACAGTTGGGAGTTTGATGGTGAATTTTATATGTCGACCTGGCCAGGCTAAGATGCCCAGGTTTTGGCCAAACGCCGGTTGCTGTGAGGCATTTTGTAGACTTTGAGTGAAGTGGGTTAGCCTCCATCGTGTGGGTGGGACTTGTCCAATCAGTTGAAGGCCTTCAGAGAAAAAGATGGAGGTTTCCCAAAGAACAAGGAATTCTGCCTCCAGACAGCAACCTACGAACCCTGCCAGAGTTTCTGTCCTGCTGCCCTGTGGCATTCAGATGCAAGGCTGCCACTTTTCCCAGAATCGCCAGCCTCCATAATCACGTGAGGCAATTCCTTGAAAGAAAGCTCTCTCCCTAGGTATATTATATGTCCTACGGGTTCCGTTTCTCTGGAGAATCCTCGTGAATGCAGGGATGGCAGTGCCACTCTTCCTCCAGAATTTCGGAGGCTCTGCTCTTGATTCTGCGACACACCCTCCTGCTGGGCCACCCATCCAGCCCCCATAACGAAGGACTAGGAGCAGTTACAAGAGCACGCCACCTGCTGTGGAAACAAGTGTATGCAATGACCATGCTGCTTATAGATTTGTGCCAGCTAACGAGGGGTGAAGGATGCTCACAGGGGCCGGGGATGCCGCACAAAGACAATTCTGGTTGGTTTGGAACCGGCTGCCTTTCTGTGGATACAGGCTCTGCTCCTGGTGCATCCCTGAGCCTTTGCAGAAAGTCTGCCCTGTACGCGTTAATGGGCTCAGCAGATTGGCCAGCAGTCATTCACTTATTTGAATATTTATTGAGCACCCGTTGTGTCCCTAATGCTCTTCCAAGTGTTGGGGACAAGCAGTGAATAAGACCAAGTCTTGCCCTCACAGAGCTTACACGGGAAAGACAGCCAATAAATAAAACATAAACAGTGATGTATTTTCAGATGGACATAAGGCCATGAGAAAAAAAAATGAAGTAGGAGAAACAGACGGCGGCGATAGTTGGAAACAGTGGGAATGACAGAGCACGTGGGGGGCTCAGTCGGTTAGGCATCCAACCTCAGCTCAGGTCATGATCTCACGGTTCTTGAGTTCGAGCCCTGCTTCGGGCTCTGTGCTGATGCCTCAGAGCCTGGAGCCTGCTTCGGATTCTGTGTCTCCCTCTCTCTCTGCCCCTCCCCCACTCACATTCTGTGTCTCTCTGTCTCTCAAAAAAACAAACGTTGAAAACAAGAAGAAACAGTGGAAATGTACTGAATGCCACTGAACTGCACACTTGAAAATGGGCAAGATGGTACACTCGAGGTTACGTGTAGTTTCCCTCAATTAAAAAAATAGTTTTAAAATGGTCTAAAGTGTCTTGTGCTGATGATCGCACGAGTACGTGAATAAACCACAAAGCTCTGAATTGGATGCTGTCAGTGGGTGAATTGCATGGCATGTGAGCTCTATCTCGGTAAAGCTAATTTTCAAAAAACGAAGGTAGCGCCAGGTGGGGGCAGATCATTTCAGATACAGAGGTCAGGGAAGACCTCGCCGAGAAGGTGACATCTGGTGGGAACTTCTGTCATCATTTTTCAGAGGGGTCTGAAGGAGGCTGAGCGACTCACCCAGAGTGGCAGGCCTGTCTGCCTCCAGGTCCTGTCCGGCTCTGTGTGCCTGTTCGGGGTTCTGCCTCGGACCACTTGCATACTCCCCATGGAGCTCTCCCCTTTCCTGGGTGTCCTTATTCTCTTTTTTCCCCCAGAAGACAGAAGCAGATGTTCGGGGCCTCACCCAGGGTCCCACAGCCAACGACAGGGCTCCAAACAATACGCCGTCCTGGGAGTCAGCAGTCTTATAAGGGGCCGGTCAGTAAACACCACAGACTCCGCAGACCATATGGTCTCTGTCACGACGCCTCAACTTCTCTGCGATAGCACAAAAGCAGCCACAGATACGTAAACAAATGGATGTGCCGTGTTCCAATAAAGCCTCACGGAAGCAGGCAGCAGGCTGGATCTGGCCCAGGGACCATCGTTTGCCAGCTCCTGCTCTCTGGCTGTCATTTCCTCTTCTCTGGAAGGACTTCCTGAAGAAGATGAGATTGGAGGGAGGCCTGGTATTCTCTGTCTCTCCCTTCAACTTGTGTCCAGGAAAAGGCGTGTGAGGTGTTTCACCCAGCAGGACTCCCCCAGGGCAACAGGATGAAGCAGGAGCCCTGTCTGACACAGAAACGTCGCTGTGGGGAGGCCCAGACAGCTGTCCTCTCTGGATAGTTGCTTCCTCCCATGAGCCACTCATGAGGCATCATCCTTCTATCTATCTATCTGCCTGTGTCTGCATACATTCTTCCTTCTATCTGTCTGTCCATCCATCCAGCCAGCCACCCATATAAACACACATGCATGCATTCTTCCTTCTATCTACCCATCTATCCATCCGTCTGTCCATCCATCTATCCATCCGTCCATCCATCCACCCATCCATCTGTCCATCCACTCATCTACCTATCCACCCATCCATCCATCCACCCATCATCCATCCATCCATCCATTTTTACCTCCATCCATCTAACCATACACACACATATATACATACATATTTAGGTTATTCCTTTTATCTATCCACCCATCCATTCACTCCTCCCTCAACATATATACATACATGCATGCATCCTTCCATCCATCCGTCCACTCATCTACCCATCCACCCATCCATCCATCCATGCACCCATGCATCCATCCACTCATCTACCCATCCACCCATCCATCCATCCATGCATCCATGCATCCATCCATCCATGCACCCATGCATGCATCCATCCATCCATTTCTCCATCCATCCATCCATCCATCCATCCATCTAACCATACACACATACATACATACATATCTATGTTATTCCTTTTACCTATCCATCCATCCATCCATGCATCCATGCATCTGTCCATGCATCCATCCATGCATCCATCCATCCATCCATCCATGCATCCATCCATCCATCTCTGCCTTCATCCATCTAACCATATACACACACATACATATCTACTTTATTCCTTCTATCCACCCACCCATTCACTCCTCCCTTGACATATATACTTACATACATGCATTCTTCCATCCATCCATCCATCCATCAGCCGTCCATCAGCCATCCGTCCATCCTTCCATCCATCCATGCAGTGCCTTATTCACAAACATGTCCTCAGATCCTACTCTGCATCAGGCCATGAATTAGGCCACAAGGCTTCAGTGGGGAAGAGGACATGGTTTCGACTCTCAAGGAGCTCACTCTATGAACAAACTTGCATGGTCTGTATACCAGTTGAGTGACTGCCGTGATAAGGATATGGCAGGGAGTAGCCTGGGGGACTGGCCGGAGCCTCATAACCCTGGAGGCCCTTCCTGCTGAGGCCAAACCAAGACTCACTCTTGTCTATAGTGTGTCACACTTTCTCAGGACACCAGCTCCTTGACCCCAAAGGGTCTCTGTGGACAGTCTTGCCCTCCAGGGCTCTGGGCCAGGCTGCACCCTGAGCTCCAGATCACGCGGAGGCCTGCCTTTTGGCCGTGCCGGTCCTCAGCCGCCCTGAGATTTGGAGTGGGAAGGAGAGCCAGTTCCCAAGGACACACAGACTGTGCCGAGGACTGTCTGGCAGTTGGGGGTGGGGGGGTGGTCATGAGGAAGAGAAGCAAAGTCACCTCTGTCCTCTCACCCATGGAAACAGGTGACCAGCAGATGTCTGCTGAGCAGAACGGGACACCCTCTAGGAGGTGGGGAGCAGCTGTCATCGTGTCCAGTGAAATGAAAATATTCCCTTTCCCTTTGTTATCTGGGAGCAAACAAAGTAGGCCAGAGATTGTTTTCAGAAACAAAGAATAGGCTGGGCTCTCTTGTCAGGGGAGACCGTTTCTCTCTCTGAATCGAGCTGTTGCCCAGGGTGGCGCTGGCTCCCCTGCAAAGGATGCTGAAAGTGGCCCCGGCTGGCATTTGCCCGCGGCTGCCACCAGCCTAATGTCTGCGTGATTGTTCTGCTGTAAGCATCGTCTGTGCGTGCGTTATCTTCAGACAGGCTGGGCTCGGCAGGCTGGCCAGGGCCCAGTGCTTTCTCTCTACAGAACTCAGATTCGTGACCGTCGCATCCCCGTGGGGTAGATGGAAGTGGTGTCTACGCCCCGGGCGGGAAGCAGAACTAAAGGGGGAATTTGGGGAGGAGACTGGGGGTGGCCTCCTGGGGGCTGTGAGGGCGAGCAGGGCAGGCCCAACCACGTGTCCTCTGCTCCCGGCAGCCCCAGAGCCCCCTGTGCTGGAGAGCGGGCAACAGGTGCGAGCACTCTAGATATCGCCGGAAAGCGCTTCATCGCTGGCGTGTGTGTGCCGTCAGAGCTGTTTCACACGCGGTCCTCGCTTCTTCTTCGCCCTAACCCTGTGAGCCGGGTGCCATCAGCAGCTCTGCTTTACACATGAGGAAACTGAGGCATATGGCGGTTCCTTCCTCAGGAAAGTGGGCCCGGACTCCAGGTCTGCCGCCAGGTGCCGTTGGAGCCACAGAAGGGGCCTCTCTGAGTGGCCACAGGCCGTCACGCGGCCTGGAGTGGGGGGCAGGGTGCTACAGCCTCGTGACCTCAGAGGACCTCCGTGGCCTGTCCAGAGGCAGGGAGGTGGATGCAGAGCTGGGGGAGGGGGTCCTCTGGGCTTCCTGGGGTGGGGGGCTGGCCACCTTCCCAGCACCGACCCAGCTGGCCACTCCCCCTGCAGTCTCCGGGCTCTCCCTGGCGAGCCATCCCAGGGTCAGGGCAAAAGAGTTTGAGTTCTGTCCCTCCGAAACCGTCACCTGCATGGCACCGCCTTGTAACCTGCTCGGTGTGTGCTTACAGGAGTGAGGCTTGGGCCACGGGGAAGAGGCGAGGCTCCAGAGCTCTGAGGCCCGAGATGGGAAGAAACGACTCACCACGCTCATGGGGCTCAGGCCCCTGGTGACCCTGGAAGAATGTTCCTCATTCCTCCCACGCCTACAGCACTCAGAATCCCACAACATAGGGCTGGAGCCACGTTAGGAAGCCACGAATTCAGTCCCCGTGTTGGAAACAGGAGGATATCAGGGAAGAAGGACCTGGAGCGGGGGGAAGACGCTATCCGACTCAGCCGGAGGGTCACTGGAGGGACTGGACGCTCAGGTCGCTTGAAGACGGAGCCGTCTTGGTCCCCGAGTGCTCCTGGCCCTGGTTGGCCAGCGGGCAGACTGGCTGTTTTCCACAAGCCCGTGCCTGTCTTTCAAGAGGCATTTCCCGAGTTCCCCCGGGCCCGTCCGTCAGACTCGGGTCTCCTCGCTCCTGTGAAGGTTTGGAGCGAGTGCCCTCCACGCTCTGTGGGCACCAGTTCCACAGCCGCGCCTCTCTCGGCTCGGACGCGCGGCTCCTTCTCCCTGACCCCGCGCGCTGCTAAAATATTGCCCTGTGGATAGGAAATGAAAAGGGTACAACCTTATTTCTTCAATGATCGCCCAATCTAGCCCAGAGGTATAATAAAACCCCAAACTCTCCTTTCAGGAACCATCTTTTATAAGTAATATCTTTCCACGTTAAGTGTAGGCACACAATCGTGAAATAAAACACAGGGCTCGGTGACTCCAGGTGGCTCCGGGGTGCGTGAGGAAGGGGAAGGGCCGCCTTTTGTGGTGGTGAGTTTCCAGGGAGCCAGCCCTCCTGGACTGTGGGGTGCGCGGCGCCTGGGGGTGACCGGTAGCTTATGCTCTGTCATCCAAAGCTAGACCCCTGCCTGGGCCATCTTGGCCATCCCCCTGCGGTTGTGTAGGCCTGGAGCCTTGGTTACCCATCTTAGCGGAGGATTTGCTTTTAAAACAGACGGGAATTCAAGTAACCGGGTTAATTATTACCTTGTTTCACACCATTGTCGTTACCTACTTTAGAGAGTTTAACCACTATGCCAACGATGCGTCTGCTTTCGTGCTCGGCGGGGGACACCCCGTCTCCCCCCCACCTCTCCCTCTCCCACGTATAATCGCGATCCTGAATTGTGCTTCTTTCCTTACCTACCCTTTTAGTCTTACCACTACATGCATCACTTTGCAACATGTGCGATAGTTTTGCCTGTTTTTTTGTTTGTTTGTTTGTTTGTTTTTAGTTTTGCCTGTTTATGAAGACCCGCTTATGTTGGTGCACAGCTATGGTTCATACATTTTTACAACCGTGTGATACTCCACGGGGGTCTCGGCCACAATTCGCTTAACTCTTTCCCTGCCCTGTGGGCATCAGTTGTTCTAGTTTGGCACTGCCCAGCGCGGCCATGTATGTGTCTGTGTGTCTCCTGGTCTGCTTGGACAGGAGCCCCGGGCTGGGGGCCTCATCTGCTGCGGCGCAAACCACCCCACAGTCCCACACAACCACACCGTGCATGCCGCTCACAGGGATCAGACGGGGTGGCTTGAGTGGTTGGGGCTGGCCTCTACCTCTGTCTCCCCAGAATCCAGGACCTCTCCTCACGGGCTTCTCACCTTGCCCTCTCCCGGCACGGGTTTTCCCAGACGCTGCTCATGGTCAACCCCAAAGTCTCAGACCGGGAGTCCCACCGTGTTGTGTGGGCGGGGCAAGGCACTGGGTCGGCTGGGATACTCATCTTTACAGGTTAAGGCAGGTTGTTTTCCGCAAGTGACTGTATCATCGACACTCCCCCTAACAACTCACAAGTGATTTCCAAGGTCTCCACCCTCTGCAGACCTTGTCAGGTCCTTAGCTGGTATCAGGTCGAGTGGTTAGAAGATGGGGTCTGGCCATGACCTTATTTGCATTTCCCTGATCGTGATCAAGGCAGGTCACCTCCTCATACGATTATCGGCCGTATGTTTCTCCTCTTTCCGTTTCAAGTCTTCTGCCCTTTTTTCTATTCAGTTGCCTCTTTTTATTATCAGCGTTAAATTTTATTTTCTTGATATGAATTCTTTTTCCTTACATGTTGCAAACACCTTTTGTTTTCTGGTTTGCAGCTTTTCGGTTTCGGTAAGATATCTTTTGATAAATCGAAGTCCTGACTTTCGATGTAGGCAAATTTACCAATGTTTTATTTTCTAGTTAGCACTTTTTACCCTTCCTTTGAAAGAAATCTTTTCCTATCTCAAAGTCAGAAAGGTGTTCACCACAACTTTCCTTGCACTTTTAAGCTTGGATGTTGACAGTTGTTAATGCCTGGGCACTCTCTTCTCTTCGCTGGCTTTCGAGCATTGGCCGCAGTCCCTCGGGCTGTGCTGTCGTAACAGACCCCCGTCTCCTGCTCCCAAACACATGCAGAGAAGCCCACTGCAAGTGTGGAAAGTCGGGGGAGAATCATCAGTACTGTGGGGTCCAGAGCAGGCATGTCGGGCATGCAGGGAGGGGCCCCACTGGAGCCTCCCCCCTCGTGGTCGGCCACAGTGAATGTGGGGCTGGCTTTTAGTGAGTTTAATGGTCTTCGGGATTGAAAGCCTCTGCAGTGAGTTAATCTATCTCTTCTCCGAGCATCAGAACTATTTCCCTGGGAGCCGGGAGTTGAGAAGAGAAGAGAAGTCCAGGATTCCGGTCCCCGGTCCACTTCCCCTTGCTGTGTGACCTCAGGCCATTCTCCCTCTCTGATCTGCAAGTTACTTCTTTTTAGAATGGAGGGGGTCGTCAGTGGCGTGGACGGTCTCTCAGGCCCTCCTCTTGCCAACGGTCTCCGGATCCGTGCCAGAAGCCGCTGTTTGCTGAGGCTGTTCTGCGTCCCGCTGAGGACATGGAACTAGAAGAAAAGCCAGAGTCATCTTGAAATGTTAGCAGCTCAAAGCTTTTCTTCTTCTTCTTCTTTTTTTTTTTAGTATTTATTTATTGATTTTGAGAGAGGATGGCGAGGGGAGGGGCATAAAGAGGGAGAGAGAGAATCCCAGGCAGGCTCTGCACGGTCAGCACAGAGCCTGACTCGGGGCTCAAACTCATGAACTGTGAGACCATGACCGGAGCCGAGATCAAGAGCAGATGCCTCACCAGTGACTGGGCCACAGGGGCCCCAGCTCTGAAGTACTTTTCAGTGGGGTTATCGAGGAAGCGAGTGGACGGTGAAGCTGGGGCCTGTGAGACGGAGGGTGGGCTCGCTCCCGGGAGACGGCTCCTCCCCGGGCTTCCTGGCCTGGTGGCAGGCGGCTCTCAGAGCTCCGACGTCCCTTTCGGGACACCCAGACCCACACATCTTAGGGGACCTGGGGGTTTTCCTGGGCGCAGCTGGGAGCGGGACCAGGATGCCGCTCCTGAGCTGTCATGCAGGAAGCACAGAGAGAATGGGGCGGGCGGCACCGGCGCGTTCGTCCTCGTGGTGACCCGTGCGGATCAGCCGCTCGAGGACTCGGCCCGCTCCAACTCGGAGCAGTCGGTGGTAAGGAGATTCTGAGCTGTTCACGGCAGGAAGTAGTCCCTTCGTCCCCGGGCTGAGTCTGAGTAACGCTCCTCAGAGACGAGAGTGGCGATCGGTTCTAAAGAATAGTTCGGAAGTTTTGTCCCCTGCAACACTGGCCTGTCCCCGTTCAGCCTTTTCCGTAGAAATCTGCGGTGAAGCCTGGAGTGTTCTGCCAGGAAGGGGCTTCGAGGCTCCTCCCCTGCTTTCCAAGGTGGGAGCCGAGCCGCGCTGAGGGGAAGAGCACAGGGGGACCGCTCGCGGGCAGACCTGGGGCCCGGTCACCCCGGCCTCTGCTGTCACACCCACCCTCTGGGTCATGGCCATAACCTTGCATTTTTAAAAAAGTGTTCTCTTGGTTACGAGGAGCCACGACACGCTCAGACCGCCGGTATCCGTTTCTCCAGCAAATTACCACAAACCGGGTGATTCAAAACGACAGAAGTTTATTCTCTCTCTGCTTAAGGGGCCGGAAGTCCGCAATCAGGGTGCGGGAAGGTACGCTTCTCCCCAGACGCTCTGAGGGGAATCTGTTCCCTGCCTGTCTTCTGGCCTCTCTCCTCGCGCCTGCCAGCAACATCTGGTGACCTGACGTCACCCAGCCTCTGCCTCCGTCTTCCCCTGACGTCTCTCCATCTCTAAGTGTCCTCTTCTGTCCCTTGTGAGGACATCCCCATTGCGCTGAGGATCCATCCTGATCCGGCCTGTCACCTCAGTCCCTGCCTAGGTCTGCGGAGACCCTGGTCCCAAGCAAGGTCACAGCCGCAGAGTCTGGGAGTTAGGACGCGGCCACCTTAGGAGGAGCTCGCGGCCAGATGGTGGGACAGGGGCAGCGTTGGCGGGGGCAGCCGCGCAGGGTCCCCGCGTCCAGGCGGCTGGCCAGCTTCTCTGTCTTCTTGCTGCCGCCAGCCTCTGCGTTCTCCCAGTACTTCCCCCTCCCGCCTCCTGCTCCTCGCCCGCGTCCTGGCCTCAGGCTGAGCAGTTCCGGGCCCCAGTTTCTCCTCCCAATGGCTTCCTCTTGTGCCTTTCCCCAGTCTGACCCTGAGGGACGAAATCCCATTGGGTGTGCCTGTCTTTCATATCAGCACAGGGCACGGGCCAGGCCTGCCTGCCAGCTGTGTGTCCCAGTCGTGTTCCCACTCTCGGGCCAGCGGCGGAGGAGCTGGGCTCCCGAGCATGGCCACCGCGCCTGCCCTCAGAAGGCGTAGAGGCCAGGGTGCCCACAGGGTGCAGAGTGGCCGCACATGTGTGCAGGAGAACCTCCGGGTACCGGGGTCCCCAAGGTGGGACTGTCCAACTGTCAGTTACCTGACACGGTTTCAGTTGTACTCCCGTCTGAGGGAGAGAGAGATGGGTAACAGGAGCCTGAAAAAAGCAAGCACGGGGGAATGTTCTAGCACCAGCCAGGGCCTCGTTCATTCCTCAGATTCAGAACAGCGACTTCCAGGGACGCCATGGTCCTATAAGCATCCCAGGAAGGGGGAGCCGCGTTCCCCGGATGGGCAGGAAGGCGTGTCCGTGACTGAGGACAGACCCTCCAGCAACACCCCCAGGGCGCCCATCAGTCACCCACTCATTTCCTGACTCTCGGGTCTTCTTCGGGCTTTCCCGGGGCCCCCCGCGTGCTGTCTCGGTGCCGTGTGCAGCCGGGCAGCAGTGAGTCGTTCTTCTTACCTCCAGTCCTACCGTGGTCTGCAGGAGATGCCGTCCTGGGGACCGTCATGTCCCCGCGCTGCGGGCTTAAGACGGCAAATCCGCGCTGATAGGAACGTAAAAGCCATCACCATTCTCCTCGAGTATATGCTAATGACACCACGGAACAGCGATAATTAGATGAAGCATCATTTCACACCGTCGCCAGCGTGCTTTACATGCATTTATCACCGTTCCTTTCTCCAAAGTCAGCAAAATGGGGGCGGCCACAGTATCCCACAGCCTCCGAGGAGAGGAATTTCCTGCGACTCTTAATTACTGCCTTAGGAGCCCATCATTCCTGACATTCACCTCCAGGCTTTCTGGGGACCTAAGGAAAACTCACTGTCCTGCCTGTCTCCTCCGTCCCCTCCCATCCCAGGACCCGTGCGACGCGGGCGTGCGCCCTCGAACAGCCGCTGACCGTGGTTGTGTTAGCCTGCAGGGGCAGACCGCCGCAGACTGCGGGGCTGACAGCGGCGATCGGTTTTCCCACCGTTCCGGCAGCCGGATGTCCGAGATCGAGGTGTGCGTGTCAGGTGTGTGTGCGGGGGTCCTTCTGGGGTCCGTCTCCCTGGCGTTGCAGACGGCCGTCCTCTCCCCGTGCCTCCACACGGTCGTCTCTCTGTGCGCCCGTGTCCTGATTGCCTCTTCTTAGAAGCACACCAGCCCTGTTGGGTGTGGACCTGCCCACGGGACCTCATTTTAGCCTAATTGCCCCTGTGAGACTCTGTCTCCAAATCCCGTCACGCCCTGTGGCCCAGGGGGTTACGCCCTCAACATAGGAATTTGGGACAACACGATTCAGCCCATCGTACACGCTAGGTTCTCCTGGGCCCGGCCTTTGCTGAGCACGCGTGACTCCCGTGAGCTGCTTTGCTCTGGGGGCTCTAAACTCTCCGGCGGAGTCGGTAGACCCCCCCCCAACCTCACTGCCGATCATGCCCCCTTCACCTCAACACCACATGGCAGGACACCACATGGCTTTTCTTCTGAGTGGTGTTTGTTCTCCACAGTTAGGAATCTGGTTCTTGGTTTGCCTCTCTCTCTCTCTCTCTCTCTCTCTCTCTCTCTCTTTCTTTGCTTGTTTGCCTGTTGGTTCTTGTTTTAGTTTCCTGGGGCTGCCGTAACAAAGCACCACGAACTCCGTGGCCTAACTAACGGGACTCCTCGTCTCACACTTGTGGAGGCCGGAGTCTGAAATCAAGGCCGGCACGCTCCTCTTGAGGCTGCAGGGGTGAGTCCTGCGGGGGTGAATCCGTCCTGGGCTTCCCTCCCAGCTCCCGGCGGCCTCGGGCACCTCTGGGCTAGTAGATGGGCTTCCGTCTGTGTCTTCACATCATCTTTTCCCCGTCTGTGTCTTCCTCTGTGTCTGGATTTCCCCTTTTTATGAGGACATCGGTCATGTTAGACTACGGCCTAATGATCTGATCTTATGCAGACTCTACTTCTAAATCAGGGCCCGATCACGGGTACCGGGGGTTACAAATTCCACATCTTTCGGGGAGCACAGTGGAGCCATAGCAGCACCGGAGCGAGAGGCACCTTCCACTTTCAAGTCGGCAGCGGTGAGCCGTGTGCCTCCCTGGGCTCTCGGCCGTGTTCCAGCAGGCCCGCTCCTGGGCAGGACCTCTGGATGCCAGTCCGTGTTCGTGTTTGGATGCAAGTCTTCTGTACGGCCCCTCTGCATGACCCTTCTGGTCGGAGGCAAGGGGTGTGGCATCTCAGTGCGGCTTGCCCTGGAGTCCGCCTCGGGGGTGGGGGACACCTTTCTGAGTGTCTCACCCGTGAAACCTTCAGAAGCTTGCCCTCCTCCTTGGCTGGTCCTGTGACCCTCGGCAAGGCCTCCTGAGGAGGACGCGGTGCTCTCTCCCACGTGCTCCCTGAGCACCCACTGCCGCCGCCCTAGCACCCACCCTCCCCTCTACCTGTCTCCCCACACTGAGTGTAACTCGGCGCCAGGAACTGTGGGTTACACGCTCGGCCTGGAGCCCAGAGAGGGTGCCTGTGCTGGGTGTTACGTGCCGGTGCTGCTTCGCACAGGCCTCCGGCCGCCATTCCCCAGGCCCTGAGCCCCCGCACACCCCTGATTCCCTACAAACACAGTCACACAACGGCTGGCCTGGGGGAGACCTGAAATCTCAGCTGTTATCTGATTCATCTTACCCTCCCTGTTCCAGAAAAGATGTCAGGTGGGCAAAGTGTACTCTACTCGGCTCTGTGACGTCACCGATAGGAAGCCGGCGTCTGGCCTTTGTCTGAAAACCGCCTGTGATTACTGCTCGTTACTCTTCACTAAGCCTGTTCCTGTGCTGGGAAGCCCCAGCCGTCAGAAAATGTCCTTTCTTCTCTTTATACGGAGCTAAAAATCCATTTCCCAGGATGCCCGGCTCGTTTCGAACCAGTAATATGGGATGGCGGGTGGGGGAGGGGGTTCGACAACGGAAATCCTATTGATGTGCGTGCACGCGTGCGAACATGGGGGCACGGTGTCAGCACAGCACGCAGCGCACTGTGCAAGGTAGGGAACTCCTCGGAATCGGGTCTCTGTCCCACCAGGCTCTGCCAGGGCCCGTTCTCTCCAGGGCGGAGGTGGGAGCCGCTGTCATGTAAAGACACCCAGTCCCTTGTGGCAGGCACTCCCCGTACGCAGCCCGGGCTGCCGGCTGGGTCCTCCGGGCCCGCGTGGGAAGGGCCCCTGCAGTCCCTCGGAGCACTCTGGCGGAGGCCGTCCTCACCATCCTGGGACACCCAGGAACTGGGGGGGCTGGGCAGCATGCCCTCTGGGACTCGACACAGATGGGGCCACCTGCCAAAGGAAGCGTTTTCTCAGGGAGAGAGTCCAAGCGACCTGGTGCTTTTCCCAGCCACCATCCCGATGTCTGAAGGATTGCCTTCATTTGGGGAATGTGCAGAGGGGGTGAGGCGTTCTGCCTTCTAATCTTAGTGCTGCGCCGGGCGCTCGGGGAACTGAAACAGCCAGGTAGGAACTTCTAGCAGAACGAAGGCCAGACATGCCTCCAGGCTCCTGACCCAGCCGAAACGCAGGCTGCATGGACGAGGCTGCTCTGTTAAAAAGGGCCACAGCACCTCCACCCTCAGAGGTCCCTCAGCATAGAGGGAGCGAGTCCCACCATCCAGGAAAGTTTTCCTCCTGCAGAGACAGCCCGGGTGGCCTCTGCTCGGTCTGCAGAGGATGGGATGCCCCGTGGCTGTGCCCTGAAGCCCCCCTCCTGGGGCACGCGGGCCGATCGGGGTCGTGGACCTGGAGACTGAGGCTGGGAGAGCAATCCTACCAGTCAGCGTGTCACGCCCTTCGCTCACCTGCCGGCTCCGGGCGGATCTGCCAGGGGGCTTTCAAGGGGCGGTAGTCATTTGGGAAGTCTTGTAACTCTGCATTTGGAGCTGTGCGTAAATCCCGGAGTTGCAGGAAAAGATTCGATTGCAGTATATTTTTTGGGCTTGACATTTATGGCAAGTATAAACAGAGGGTTATTACTACCGAATCATGAGCCTCCGACCAAGGGGAAGGCAGTGAGCTGAGCGCGCACGCGAGTGAGAGGGAAGTTTTTATACAAAAGAGAACAAAGTGATATGCTCCCGCTTTTAATACCGCTGCTATAAAACAGGAAGCGAAGAGCAGAAAATTGAAACCATCAGGAAAGTGTCAGGTCCGGGGCAGCCAAGACAGAAGTCTGCGACGCTGATGAAATTAGTGAGCTGGCTCGGCTTCCAAGGGGTCGCTGGGTGCCAGGAGAGGGGAAAGGGGGAAGGACGGAGGAGAGAGGGAAGAGGAGAGGAGGGGCGGGAAAGAGGAGAAGCGGGGAAGGGGAGAGAGAAGGATGGAGAAAATCAGAAGAGGCAGGAGAGAGAGGGATCACCGGGGAGGGAGGAGAGGAAAGGGTTTCACGCGGTCACCGCGTTGATGTTTTTTCTGTGGTCACTGCCCTCCCGGGCTTAGTAGTTCCTTCCAGGGGAAGGGGACATCACTTTTGTCACCTAGGAGGCTTGACCATGTGCCTGTCCTGACACCTCCTTACAAGGACCGTTGAAACGATTGAAACGATTCAGGCCATGGGCTCCAAAAGCCAGGTGCGCCGTGGATATCGCCAAGTGTGTTTGACCCCTGCCTGCACCACCGCCTGGATGCTGACCTCTGTCGGGACACGAACGGGAGCAGGGTAGCCAAGCAATGCCTGTTCTGAGCTCCAGGGAGGTGGCGTTTGTTTCAGAAGCCGTCCTTGCTAACTCCCTCTCCAGGAAGACTCCTTGGCCGTTGGCGAGTGGTCCCCTTCCCATGAAAGGAATTTTTAAATCAGGCATGATGACATGTGTCTTCAGGGCCTCTTGGCCTTGCCCCAGCAGGCCCGCTCCCGGGCAGGCCCTTTGCGGGCAGGTAGATCTTCTGGTTGGAGGGACATGGCGTGGGGTCTCAGCGCGGGCTTGCCCTGAAGTCCAACTCAGGGATGGGGGGACACCTTTCCAAATGCCCCACTCGTGGTTCCTTGGGGGGCTATACTCCCTTTCTGGCTGGATCGTGACCTGCAGCAAGGCCCAGATCTTGAGAGAGAAAGCCAGGAAGCTGGTGCGAAGGTCTCTTTCCCCTCTGAGCGAGCCGGCCTCTCCAAGGAACAGAGGGGGCGTCCAGAGCGACCCACCCCCCCCCACCCGGGTCAGCGCAGGAGGTCCAGCTGGCCACAGGTGTTTGTGGAGTATCAGTAGATTCCAGGCACTGATGAGACACTCAGGGCCACCTAGGGGAAGGGACGGACACAGGAAACTCAGTGGTTGTGAACTAGGCGGTCAGCCTGGGTCATGGTGTGACCTCAGTCCTTTTTTTTTTTTTTTAACATTTTTATTTATTTTTGAGAGACATAGAGACAGAGTGTGAGCAGGGGAAGGGCAGAGAGAGAGGGAGACACAGGATCCGAAGCAGGCTCCAGGCTCTGAGCCGTCAGCACAGAGCCCGACGCAGGGCTTGAACTCACAAACTGTGAGATCATGACCTGAACTGAAGTCAGCCACTTAACCAACTGAGCTCCCCAGGCGCCCCGACCTCAGTCCTTTTGAAGCTATAGTTTGTTACCTGTTCACCGTTGCTAGCGCTGCGTTGGGCCCACGTGAGCACCAAATGCCGCCGGCATGCTGTTATCCCCGGTTTACTTCTCCAGCTCGGACTCTCTCCCGAACCCCAGGCTCCGACGCCCAGTGCGTTTCCTCCTGGGGGTCTAGCAGTCCCCTCAGACTTAATCCAATCAAACAGAACTCTTCCTAAATTTCCACCAAACTCATTTCTTCTGGCTCTCCCCCATCCATCCGCCCATCCATTGTCTCCAAAAGCCAAGGAGGCATCCTGGATTTTGGCCTTCCCTCCTCTTTCTCACGACTCTGTCCCCAGCCACCCACTTCTTTCCACCTGCCCATCCATTCGCTACTCCGAGGCCCACACGGGATCAGCTCATGACGCTTCCCTCTCAAAACGCTCCAGGGGCCCATGTGGCTAGAGTGAAATCCAAACCCCTTCCTGCGGCCTCTTCCCCCTTCCCTGGTCGGCCCTGCACGCCAGCCTCATCTCCCACCAGGCTCCCTCTTGCTCCTTGGCCCCAGCCTTGCTGGTCCTCAGGGTCGCCATGCCTGGCCACCCCCCAGGGCCTTGCCCTCTGCCTGGAACACTCTTACTCCAGATTTTGCGCAACTGGCTGCACTCGTCCGGGGTGAGGTACGAATGTCCCCACCCCTCCCCCGGGAGGATCTGAGGTGGCCTCACTGTGCAGGGCCCAGGACAGAAAGGTTCCCTCACCATCCAGAAGGCTGGAGAGAGCTCAAGCAGAGACCTGGAAGTAACGGGGGCTCCATGTCAGGGCTGCTGTGGGAGAGGTGGTTGGCCAGGTTTGGGAGCGGCGGATGTTAAGGTCAGGGGGTGCCTGACTTGAGCAGGCTCCTTCCTTGTAGTTGGGTTTCCTGCATGACTCAGGGACATGCCCAGAAGAGGTGTGTGCCCCTTCTGGACAGTTCCTGGGGCTCCGTGGAGGCCATGGCCGAGGGCCCATGTGCCCTTCGGGGCCGGGCACTGCAGCACGCCACACCTGAGCACCCACTGTGGAAATTTTCTGGTATCATTTGGCTCCATCCTAAGTTGACTTGAGTGAGACCCGCTTCTGGAAGCAAGTTCTCCTTGAGTCTCAGAGCCTCCTTCCTCCTCAAGTTACATGTGAGGTCTACAGATGGTGCGAGAGACTCTGCAAATGTGCACGGCTGCCTTCTCCCACCTCCTCCTCAACTCCCCAAAGTGAAGGGGAGCCCCAAACCTCTGGGCCACCAGGCAGGCTGCCTGTCCTCAGGGGTCCCTCCAGCATGCCAGGGCTCAGCTCCGCAGGTCCCCAAGCCGCCCCACCCCTGGTGGCTGCTTTTACAGGGAAACGGTAGAACATTGGTTGAGAAGAGGGCCTTCAGAGTCACGTAGCCCGGGTTCAGATCCCACCCCTTCCGCTCACAAGATCAAGGACAGATTAACCTCTCTGAGCCTCAGTCTCCTCCTCTGTGATGGGGCCGATGCAGGGCCCGCCTCCCGGGGCGGGGTGAGCTCCAAGTTCACGTCACCTGCTGCTGTGACCTTCAGCACTCCGCACATCTCCGTCTCTGTCGGCACCGCCCACCCACCTCCCCCCTCGGCCTGCAGTCAGCTGACAGTGGAGGCAGGCTCCCTGGAGCCCATCACTTCTGGCATCTTCTGGGTCCGGGTGAAGGGTGCAGCTATACACAGACCCTGTTGGTGCTTTGGTGGGTTTCTTGGCTCCGAGGGGATTTGGGGATAAAAGGAGAGTCCCGTGATGCTGGCCGGTGTCATGGGGGATCCAGCCAGGGAGGAGAGAATACATCTGCGGATTCTCCTGCCTCCCTTTCCTTCCACCCCGAATGCTGCAGGGATGGGGGCAGTGGCTCCCAGGAGCCCGAGACCCCACCTCCCTTCCCAAGCCTTGTCCCTTTGGTTCATGAGGGGCCATCCAGGGCTCCTGGTGAAAAGGAGGGGGTGGTCTGGTGGAGGGGAGCAGCATGAGAGAGAGAGGAACTCAGTTGCCTAGCTGCTCAGGCCTGGCATTGCCCCTCCCTGCTGGGCAACTGTGGACAAGTCACTGAACCTCTCTGGGCCCCACTTCCCTTGTTTGTAAAGCGGGGATAATGATTCCCACCCAGGGGATGTTCCGTCCTTCGGTTTCACACACGTGAGAGGGTAGTGATGGGGCCGGGACGAGGGGGTCTGCAGGGCCGTCTCCACTGTCCTGAAGCTTTCACCCTTTATCCTGAGGCCTCTGGAAAGCCAGAGAGGGGTTTGGGTTGGTTGGTTTGTTTTCACTGTTTTTATGAATATCGTCAGTCCGTGCTTCTGGAAGGCAGAATGAGACCCACGCAGAGCATTTAGCACCGGGCTCCTCCACACGCGGGAAGTACTGGATGGGCCTGAGTCTGACCGTTATATTCATGGTGGCGCTTGCGGTGTGCAAGCGGCCGGTCCTCATGGCCGGAGCCGCGGGTCCCAGCTCAGCAACTCTGCTTCCCAGGAGATGTCTGCGTCTCTGGGCGCAGGCCTCGGGCCACCTCTGCCCAGGGAACTGAGGTCTGAGGAGGTGCCATGAATAGCGTTCGGTTGGGTCGGAGAGGGTGTGGGGGCTTCTCCGGGGTTGGCAGTCCGGTGTGCCTCGCGGTGGGGGGCACGAGGGTCCCAGAGTGACTCTGGCTCACATGCGGCACCACGGCCCGGGGCCTGCCCGTCTCTGGGCTCGGAAAACACAACGGCCCCTTGCAAGGTCCCTGCATCTCAATGGTGCGAGGTTCCCAGTTTCACGTAATCAGCCTTAGAGCAGTTTGCACTCTGAGGAAGGGCATTTAAGTTTCGTTTATTCCTTAGCTCTGCTGTTGGATTTTTAACAAAGTCGTTGTTAGTTGGAGGCCGCGATTCTTCTTCCGCTTCTCCTGTCTCATCCTGTCCGTCCTCCACCTACACTTCTGGCCCTTCCAGCTCCTTCTGGCAGGAAGCGTGGCTGGGACACCTACCCGTCCCTGCGGCCATATTCTCCGCCACACCATCGACCTGGGTCTTCCATTTCCTTCTTTTCTTTCTTCTCTTTTCAATTGTTCTTTCCTTCCTTCTTTCTCCCTTCCCTTCTTTGACTCTCCTCAGGTCTGTGTCTCCCTCCCTCTCCCCTTCTCGCCCCCTGCTCCTCGCTGGCAGGGGTTAAGCACAGGTTAGAGCCAAGGAGATGCGAACTGGAGTACCAACTCTGCAGCCCAGTGACTGGGCCACTTTGGGCCAAGTACTGAACCCCTCCGCCTCTGGGCTTCCACAGCCCACAAATGGGAGCGACGGTGAGGATTCCCGCCTCCCGGACTTGGCGTGAAGACTGGATGGAAAACATCTGGCACTGTCGGCCGCTCAGTAGATAGAAATGTTATTATTTAGAAGAAGCTTCATGAGGCATCTGTGCACCGCTTCCATTTGTGGCTGCTCTTGATGGTCAAACCGAGAGTCACACTTCGTTTTGGATGACAGTAGATTGGGCTGGGTGTCCCCGCCAGGAGACAGGGATACTGGCGAGCCGCGCCGAGAGCTAGCTCGTTGCCCTGCCGAGTCCTGGCCCCAGGACACCTCACCTTCCCTCCCTCCCCTCGAGTGGCTCTCACTTGAAATTCATGTGTTGCCTCCCAGGGTCTTGGGAGTTATGCTTCTGGACCTTTCTATGGACATGCTCCCTTTAATTTAGAGAAATCCCTGGGTAGGTTTCCATTTAGTGTCTAAGCGGGGTGCCGGTGTGCCCTGCCCTTCCGGCTCCCCTCCCCACCCTGAAACCAGCCAGAGACCATCCATCATCTTCCCTGGAAGGCTGTTCTCGTCTTTGGTGCCTCTTTGGATGGTTACAAACAGGGCCCACTGTTTTCTGGGCTGTGCCGAGGCTGTTTGCATGCTGGGGGTGATGAAGGAGTTTGTGGGCTCATTTTCAGAGTGAAGGTCCAAACCCAGATGTTTGGGGGGGGCCGATGGACACAGAAACCATCTCCCTTTCCAGGCTTCTCTGCGTTCCCCTGTTTGCCATTAAAGGCATTGGTGACACCGACCAGGCTGTGGCCAGTGGTCACGGGGAACAAGACGGCCCTCGGCCTGGTGTTTCCGTTCTCTGGCGGAGGGGATGGGAATCTCCAGTTGCTTTTTCTGAATCTGTAGCTAAAAACTTGGACTTGATAAATGAGATGTGACCTTGAAGTAAATTTGCCTATTATCCAGAAGTCATGGAAGCAGATATTAAAAATGGACTTCATTTATTTTACGAGGAGTTGGAGCATGTCAAGCCTCTCATAATTAGTAATAAACTCATCTCTGCTTGATGACTTTTTACACTGTTTGTGTTTTTTATTGATGCAGTCACACTCGGGTGGCCCTCACTTAAGGCAGGTTGCGATGGGGCCGCTCGTGGTGCAGAGTTTTATTCCCCCCCGGGTCCCCGGTGGTGCCTCCACACCCGGAGCCAGCCCTTCCCCACTTTCCCTCTTCTGCTCCTCCTTCACAGCGCTCAGGCTCTCCTCTTCAGGCTTGGCCACCTCCGTGAGCTTGCAGAGAGAGATCTTGGGTGCTGGATAGAAATACGTTCTCCTTCCTGTTTGCGTCGCTAGCCACCCTCCTGTGGCATGGTAGGCGCATGGTCAGGGGAAGTATGGTCGTTTCCAGACCAAATGAGGCCTTGAGGTCTCCTTAACGGGGTCACCCTGGCTCTGTCTCTCCAGCCCTGTGGTGAGGCCGTGTCTCTGGCTGGCGTTAATAGTTGAGAAGAAGAGGGAGGGGCTGCGAGATCCAGGGACCCATAGCCTGGCGGCCTTGGCTGTAAAATCTCCCCCTTCAGCCACCTAAAAGGCACAGAGGGAAGTGGGGATCTCCCTGGAATGTTCTGGGAGGCCTGCCCTGCCCCCAGAGCCTGGGTGGGCATGCTCGCCCGTATGCCAGAGGGGCGGGCTCTCTGGCTTCTTTGCTTCTGCTCCCTCTCTACAGCCCACACGGGGGCCAGGCGATCCCTTTTCAGTGCGCCTCGGGGGTCGGGAGACGGCCCGCCTTTCCGCAGGGGCGTGGAAGGCACGCACGGCAGGGGCCACAGTGAGTGCCAGGCTTCGGGGAGGAGCCAGGCAGCTGCACAGCCCCGTTCCTGGGACGGAGGAAGTGGCGGCTGGCCTCACCGAATTGCGTTCTAGAAGAGGCTGAAGAGCCTTGCATTTCTGATCCTCTCAGTGCTCCTCACGGGGCCCCAGCCAACCAGGACGAGACGGACTCAGGCAGCCTCGCCTTGGACACTCGGTCTCAGAACCGCCTTCATCCCTCTGCACGTGGCTCGCCCTCCCTGCAGTCTTTGCATCAAGTCCATTCACTCCTTCTCTCTCCTGCTCTCCTTCTGCAGCTGGTTTTCAGCTCTCTTCAGTGGCAAGAAACATTCTTGACCATTGTCCTTTGCGGAGGCAAGGCATTCTGCAAATGGGCCAGTGGGCTGTGCCCAAAGGTAGCGGTTTCTTCAGAGCTTCGGGGGATGTGGCCTGTTCTGGAACGTAAGCTCCAGAAGGGAAGAAGGCAGGGTGTGCACGTGACAAGCAGGGAAGAGAAAACAGCCACTCTCAGAATGAGGGTGTGCGTGGGCTTTTCCAGAGCAGGTGTCTCGGGCAGCCAGGGCCGCCGTGACAAAGCGGCACAGACAGAGGGACTTGAGGACCACGTGCATCTATCCTCTCTCAGCTCTGGAGCTGCTAGTCCAAGATCAAGGTGTCGGCAGGATCGGGTCCTCCTGAGGCCGTGAGGGAGACTCTGGTGGTTTCCTGGCATTTTGGCTCATAGAAGCGTCGTTCCGATCTCTGCCTTCCTCTTCACACGGCGTTGTCCCAGTGGGCAGGTCCGGGTCCAGACTTCCCGTTTGTACGGGGATGCCAGGCGTGCTGGATTCAGGCCCACCCTCATGGCTTCCTCTTACCTTGATGACTTCTATAAAGACCCTATCTCCAAATAAGGTGAGATTCCAAGAAACCGGGGGTTAAGGATCTAACATAAGAATTTAGGGGGGATACAACCGAATCCGTAACAGCTGAAAAAAAGAAAACGCACGCTCTTGACATGAAGGCTGGAATTCTCCGAAGAGGCAGGCTCAGGAGGTGATTCCACTAAGGGTGAGCCGAACGGGGCCCCTGTGCGCGGTCAGTGGAGTACGTGGGGCAGAGGAGACGGGCTCGGGCAAACCACACTCCGAGCCTCAGGCCTACTGTTTACCAGCCTGCAACCTCCGTCAGGTGACATAACTTCTTCAAAGCTCTGTTTCTTGCTTGTAAATTGGGGACAACCACCCCCCCCCCACTTTACAGGGCTGCTCTGGGGGCCAGCCGACGGAACAGACAAAACATCTTTGCGCTCCCACTCAGCTGGGAGCACAGCAGGTGCTCACGGGTCTTGTGCGTGTTTCCCTCCCCCCGCCCCAACCGAACGAGCATGGAGGGTCTTCTTTCCGTGCCATTCCCATTTGCCGTGTCTCCCCCCGCCCCCCGCCCAGGCCTGGCGGTGTGCTCAGGCGGTGCTGAAACTGGCCAACACGGGCTCCGAGATCTGTATCGAGGGAATACGTGGGAGCGAAAGCAAGAGGCCACCCCCTCCTGCCGCGCCGGCCACCTTCTCTCCGCCAGATCCGTCCGCAGCCACTCGGCAGTCAGGGCACACCACGGCTTGGTCGAAGGGAGTTTACTGCTGAACTTAATAGGGTCGTTTTCTGCAGCACATAAATCTGTCTGTGCTCGGCTGAGGTTCCCTGGCGGCTGGTACCCGGCCGTTGTTAATGGGACTTAGCCCCGGAAAACGGGGCTGTGGGTGTAAAAGCATCGCCCTGGAGGTTTCCTCCTTGCGAGGGGTTATAGCTAATGGGGAGATTTAGCGATAGAAGCTCAGTTTGACCCCTTGGCCACTGCCTACCAACTGGGCCAAGGGGTTGCCCTCATCAGGAAGAAGGAGGGACACCGTGTTTGTTAAAATGTGAGGCCCCTCATGGTAAGAAGCTGCCACCGTTGTGTTGAACAAAAGGGGTGGGTCGCCGAGGCCTCTCTGAACATTCTCTCATTCATTTGTTCAACACAACTCCTCTGAGCTCCTAGCTTGGGCCAGGCCTGTCCCCAGTGCTGGGGATACAAGGGTGAGCAGGACAGATGTGGACTCCAGCCCCATGGGACTAGAACCAAGCAGAGAACCTCCAGGGGATGGGGTGGTGATTACCTCCCCACGGGAGGAAAAGCTTCTGTGCCTTTTGGCTGATGCCTGACGGGTGAGCCGGAGCTGGCCAGTCCGAGACGGGAGGGTACAGGACCCGAGAACCCTGAGGAACGGTGTCCTCTTCCTTCAAGGACTTGGGTGATTCACACTGTTTCCTGCATAGGAGGAACCGGAATATACAGGTCCTATGTACAGTCACCCAAGTGACATTTCCACAGCGTGCCTTTTTAAAAAGTCAAGGTGAATCTCATTTCATGCAATAAATATTAACCTGGAAGGTTGGGGGTACATTAAACTTTTATACATCACAATCAATTTCTTGTTTAAGAGAGGACTCGCTACCAGTTCAAGGAATCTGGGGTGCAAATTTGCCTGGTAGGAGGCATCCCACCCCCTCCTCCATCTCTGATACTCCGTTCCTTTTCCTCACTTTCTGTGGCTCTGACCTGATTCCCAATGCCCTGGGCTGCCCTCTGCCTTGGCTCTTCTTTGAGTAGGAGTCTCCAGGATCCACTCACTAGGAGTTTAATAATTCCTAAAACCCATAGGCCACAATTCACCTGTCTTAGAAGATCAACCACGAAACTTTTCTCTATATTTGAGTAGGGCTCGGTGGCCCATTTGCAAATAGTCACACCTACTCACCAATTACCCAGTTTCCTTACAGGGCCATACACGTGTCCCCTACCTGCCTCAGGCCCCAGTCACATCGTGTTGTAGCTTGCATGTGCTCTGTCTCATTAGCCTTCCTCTGATGGTTGGTGGGCATGTGTGGAGTCAGTGGGCATGAGTACTTTGGGCAGATGGTTGGCAGAACATGACATGAGGAACATGCCAACCTACCTAGATGAGGGAGGCTCTCCCAGAGGAGAAAAAGGGCAGCAAAAACTTTGACCTTGGCCGCAGCAACTTCTTACTCAACACGTCTCCGGAGGCAAGGGAAACAAAGCCAAAAATGAACTACTGGGACCTCATCAAGATTAAAAACTTTTACACATCAGAGGAAACAATCAACAACACTAAAAGGCAACCGACAGAGTGGGAGAAGATTTTAGCAAATGACATATTGGATAAAGGGTTAGTATACAAAATCTAAAAAGAACTTATCAAACTCAACACCCAAAAAAACAAGTAATCTAGTGAAGAAATGGACAGAAGACATGAGTAGACATCTTTCCAAAGAAGACATCAGATGGCTAACAGACACATGAAAAGATGCTCAACATCACTCATCATCAGGGAATACAAATACAACCACAATGAGATACCACCTCACACCTGTCAGAATGGCTAAAATTAACAGCTCAGGAAGCTACAGATGTCGGCAAGGATGCAGAGAAAGGGGAACACTTTGGTACTGCTGGTGGGAATAAAAACTGGTGCAGCCGCTCTGGAAAACAGTATGGAGGGTCCTCAAAAAATTAAAAATAGAACTATCCTCTGACCCAGCAATTGCACTAGTAGATTTTTTTCCAAAGAATATAAAAAAATGCAGATTCGAAGGACCACACATGCACTCCAATATTTATAGCAGTTCCATCAACAATAGCCAAATTGTAGAAAGAGCCCAAATGTCCATTAAATGATAAATGTCAAATGTCCGTTATAGTGTGTGTGTATGCATATATATATACTCATATATATATAGTGTGTATGTGTGTGTGGATGCACACACACACAATGGAATACTACTCAGCAATCAAAAAGAATGAATTCTTGCCATTTGCAGCTACGTGGATGGAATAGAGGGTATTATGCTTAGCGAAAGAAGTCAGTCAGAGAAAGACAGATATCATGGGATTTCACTCATGTGGAATTTAAGAAACACAAGAGATGAACATAGGGGAAGGGAAGGAAAAATAAGATAAAAACAGAGAGGGAGGCGAACCATCAGAGATTAAATACAGAGAACAAACTGAGGGTTGCTGGAGGGGAGGTGTGTGGGGGGGATGGGCTAAAGGGGCGATGGGCACTAAGGACGGGCACTTGTCGGCACGAGCACTGGGTGTCGTGTGGAACTGATGAGTCACTGGGTTCTACTCCTGAAACTAACTACACTGTATGTTAACGAACTTGAATTTTAATAAATTAATTTTAAAAAAGAAGGCGGAACACTTTTAGGAAATTTTTTGATGCAGACATATGCCAAGCTGGAAACTCGTGGCATGCGGGTGGTGTGCAGCCATCCTTGTCTGACCCAGGGGCTAGCGGGATGTGGCCCACTCATTGTCCTCATGGACTTGGGCTGGGCGGTTTTCCTTACATTTCCGGCGTCCATTTCACTTGGTGATGAATATCTTTTTTAATGTTCGGCTGCAGTGAATTCTTAATAAATTATTTTGTAACACATGGAAATCACTTTGTAAGCTTTTTGTTAACACCTTTAAGAGGTCTCCGGCTATAAAATATTACTTCATCATTTTCCTGTGCTGGACATTTGATGTAATGCTCGTGTCTGGGAGGTTGTTAATAAGTAATGAATGGAGGAATGATCTGGGGGGTGACCTTTTGTAGAACATCATCTGTCAGCCGAGCTTCACTTAATCCTTCCTTTCTGTCACGCTGTCTTCTGGCTTTCAGGGTAGGGCAGTTTGTGGGTTAGGTGGTTCGGTTCCTGCCGGTGGATGGTGTTTCCACAGGATGGGCAATGCAACATTGGACTGTTGCCTTGTCCTTGGGACCCTAGCGGGGTTCAGGCCCTGTGATAGCAGCTTTATTTTGGGCCAGCCAGTGTGGGAGGGAGGCAGTCTCATGTCTGTCTACTCAAGGTGGGGACGAAGTCCCCCTGACCCCAACGGGAGCTCTCTGTGTGGAGTATGGCGGCCCCATAGCCAGCCAGCCAGGCGTGAGTGTCTCTCGAATAAGCTTCCGTAAACAGGTCCTCTGCTCAGGCTTTTATGCTTTGCTAGCCCTTCTCAAAGGCACAGCAAGCCAGAGCATCACAAGGACCAGGACGCCTGGGGACAGAGCCTAGGGGAGCGTCACAGAACTGTAAAGTCACTGAAGTTTAAAGCCAGAAAAATCCAAAATGTTTATCTATCCATCAGCTTAGAGTGGATCTGTCGTTCAAAACAGCTGAGGGCCTTTCCCAAGGTTGCACGTAGGTCTAACATTTCCCACCTGACTCTTGAACTCTGGCTCCATGACGGGATGGCTGTAGATTTATTTCACCCGTGCATGAATGTTTTTCCCGTGCGGACTCTGCAGCAGCATGCTGCATGGCATCCCGGCGACTTGGAAAGTGCAAGCCAGACATGGGGGCCCCTGCACTCCTGGAAGATAACTGTTAGCCCAGGAGCAAATGGTGGGCATCATAGCTCCGGCGTGTGCTGTTAAGAGGAGCGGAGGCTGGTCCGACAGCACGCATCGGGGAGAGGGCAGGACGGAGGGGTTCCCTGAGCATGGGATGTCGAAGGCGAGGCCTGAGGCATGAGTAGGACGTCCTGGGGGCTGTGGGAGAAGGGCCTCCTGCTGGCTTGTGCGCCGAGGCTACAGAGATGAGGTCACCCGTCCGTGGATCTTGGATTGCCCAGTGGAAACATCACTTTCGACACATGCAGAGTCCCTAGCACCAAGCAGAGGCTCCGTAGGGATCTGTGGAATGAATGAGGGAGGGAATGAGCCACCTACCAAATGGTGATTTCTTTAATCAGGCAGGTGCAGGATGGTGGTGGTGGTGGGGTCCGTCTGGACCACCTCTGGTCTGGATGTAGCTGAGGATGAAGGACTGTGAGTTGTCCCAGAGGGTGACCTTCTCCAGGGCTGCAAGCCGAGGGGGAGTGGTGACATCCAGCCGGCTCATGCTTGGCTTTGAGGCAGGGCCCCGCAAGGGCCGGCCCATGGGCTGTGGTCCCCAGAGATCTCAGGGAAGGAGGCCCTCGGTGGATACTGCCTTCCACGCTCTATCAGGAGGCCTGGCATCGAACACTTGGCTGCCCCCTCGCGTGGGCGGGTTTAATGGTCTGAACCTGTAACACCAATTCAGGCATCCGAAAATCACCCTAAAAATTATCTCTCGAGTTTTATTTCCTCAAATCCTGAATAGATCACATTTTATTGTTGAATACTGAAATCTCATTACTTTTGGAAGTGCTATTACTAGGCTATTACTTGAAAGGAATTCCTCTCTCCTATTCTGATTAAAACCTCCTGTTCATATTTAAAAAATAATTTCAGACCTTTCTATTTTTTTTTATGCTTCTGAAAGTCTAAATGTGCAGAGAAGCCTCTCTCCGAGGTCCTGATGCCCGGGTGTGGCTTCGTCTGGGTTAGGTTGGGGGGGGAAGGTCTACGGGGACTGGGATGCCAGGCCCCCTTCTGATGCCCCTGCCTGGTGAGGACGGTGCCCTGTTCTCGCTCTGCCTCAGTGGCTTCGCAAGACTGTAATCGTATACTGTGATTGGGCATAAGATTCTCATTGCCGTTCTGGCCCAAACGGCACCCCCCGCCCTTCGCCGTCACTGGTTTAAGCCAGCTCTGGAGTGGAATGCCAGCAAGCCAGTTCAGGGAAAGCTAGCCACGTACTCCGGAATTTGGCCTTTCAGGTGACTGATGAACCCGGGGCAGCCGGCTCAGCCCCCTGGAGGAGGTCAGGCCCCCAGGGCAAGGGGGAGCGATGGAAAATGCTGCTCTTCTTTCTTGTGGAATTAACATCAGCACCCAGGAAGCAGAGCGGGTTCGGGGGCATGGGGGAGAGTCTTCCGAGGGGTGCCTCTTTGGGGCAGAGGCGAAGTTTCAGGCACGCCTGGGTCTCCCAGGCCGAACACATCCTGGCGGAAAATTCCAGCACGCCTACTCCCCTTCGTGGTCTCCTTTTGTTCTCGGCGAGCTCCCCGATCCAGACCTGGGTTGTGCTTCCCCACGGGTCCAAATCCTAGCCTCTTGGCCTGTGGTGGAGACCTGGTGGCCAGGCCGGCTTGGGGGTTCCCGGTGGAGGAGGAAATACCTGTTCGTGGCTGGCGAGAGCCTGGTGGGAAAGCCTCCCCCGCCCCTCCCTGTATTCTGGAAAGCTCGGAATAGCCCCGTGGCCCCCATGTAGGCACGGCTCGGGCGCACACTTGGCTGGAATTCTTTTCTGGACTCTGGGCAGATGGAGTTATTTGCAGCCACCGGCGCCAAGATTTCCCTGCTCCGCAGGTGAGCTGCAGCGGGGAAGTCGCTGCTCCCTCCCTGCAGACGGCTAGCGTGAAGCTCGGCCTTCCCCACCGCCTCGTCCTGGGGGTGGGGGGTATGGCCGCGGACACTTAATTCCCCGGGTAGGCCGGTATCCGAGCACCGCAGCGAAGGCGCTCAGACCACGAGACGCAGAGGCTGCGAGAGGCAGTGCCAGCCCCTTGTGCTGACCGAGACCCGCCCCCTGCCGCCTTCCTCCCTGAATCAGACCGGGGGCAGCACCCTATTTCTGATATGACCCATCCATCTGGGTCGCTGGTTCCAGAAGCTAGTGTTCCACGGCGCCCCACAGTCATCACGCTTCTGGTTACGCAGAACCTGACCTCTGCCCTCCTGTCCGGGTCCCTTCCCTTCTCCTCACCCCCACGCCGCCTGATTCTTCATCTCTGGGCCATTCTTCCCTCTGGAAAAAAAAAAATCCTGCTGACAGGAGCTTTCTTACTTGTCATTTTGGAGATCATCAACAAATTCTATAGAGAGGTGACCTCCATTATGAGAAAGAATCGGGGAGTTGGACGGGACCCAAGCTGGGGAGCTGGCGCTCTCCTGACTGGCAAGGTGACATTGCGTGTCATATCAGCATTCATGGCCAGCGCTCTTCTCCTCGGAGAGTAATTATTTCTTTCAGAGCGAAAGGTCCAATTTGCTGTAAAGAACAGAGCCCCAGGTAAAACGGAAGAGCTAGCTCTAAGCTCCCTTGACATAAAGGGACCCGACTGCCCCCGTCCCCGCTCTGCTTCAGACCCCACATCATAATGACCATTCGGCCAGATTATTATGTTTATTTGTTCTTCCTTCCGTCATAGCGCATTAGGGCAGCCGCACGTCCCTTCGGTGAGGCCGACCTGGCCGCTGACATGGGCTCCTCAGGCCGCATGGCTCTGGGCAGACGCCAAGATGGCATCTTCGGGGAGATGCTGGGAGGCCTGTCCGTCTCTGCACTCTGCTGCTGTTTCCCCAATCCCCAGCCGGTACTGGGAGAATCGGTGGGCCAATTCTAGGGCCTTGGGTGCCAACACCAAAGTGGACTCCGTTCACTGAGCGCTCTGACCCAGACCCTCGACAAGCCCTCGGCACTCATTGTCACATTGCGTCCAGACAGCCGGGCCATGAAGTGGCCTTCCAAGCCCATTGTATGGATGAGCAAAGTGAGGCGATAGCTGGCAAAGCCTTTGCAGCCCCCATCCCCCCTAAGGACAGGGCCTCCTGCTGTGTGCTCTCACGCCATCCACCCCGGGGTAGCACTCGTCACATGAACTGTCTTCACCTCGGCACCCAGTGCTGAACCCAGCCCACGCAGGTGCTCCGTGCACTTCTGTTAAGCGATTGGTTGAATATGAAGTGAGACGAATTCCGCTCAGAGTGGCCCAGCCGGTCAAACGCAGGCCTGGGTTTGGCCTGAGCTGTCGCACTGTGAAGCCCGTGCCACAACCACTGCATTGTCTTCACTTCCCATCACACCACAGCCGTCACACTGCACCTGGACATGCCACCCCTCTGCCTCCTCTGTACTCGCCTCTGTGTCGGGAGTCCAGTCAAAGCCGACATGTTGCTCAAGACCACTGGAGCCCAAGGGGGCTCCGCCAGGTCCCAGGTTGGGCAAGTTGCTTCCTGCTCCTCCTCCCCCAGTCATGGGGATCGAGGGGACGTAGGGAGGTGTCTTCGGTGAGCAGCCTGGGGCCCAGGAGCAGAGGGAGGACTCCCGTTTGTCATGCTGGTCCTGGTGGGAAGTCGGGATGGTGTCTGACATCCCGCACCCTGCACATAAGGCTGCCTGACCAGCGAGGGTCAGAAGGACAGAGTTGAGTCTTGAACGCGGGACCCTTGATTGGCGCTCTTTCCACCACACGCCAACATCCACCTGTGAGAAGTAGGGGGACAGCCCCAAGACCACCCTTCTTCGGACATCCCCCTGTTCTCCTCCCTCATACGTCGTAGCCCCTGCCCCTCCGGGGTCCCAGCAGCGACAGCCCCCACCCAGCCCTCCGCGGGAGTGCAAGAACCGCATCGCGGTCCTCACCTCTGGCTGCAGCAACAACTTTATTTGATTCGTTGTATATGAAAGAAATAAAACTCAGAAGCCAATTGACTTAAACATGGAACAAAGGCAGCTTGGTTATTATGGCGTATGCTAAATTTTAATGGCATTTAGAAAGCGTTTTGTGGGGTAGAAAATAGAAGCAAACCCATCAAACCTCAACTATGCTCCATGTTTTATAGCGCAGAACATTTTTCTGCTACAATCCAAAGACTTTAAAATGTAATAAGGTACATTTGAACCCCAGGGTTTTAAAATATACGTAAGAAACACGCATACCCAGAAATGGAGTAAAATAATCCATTATGATCCGGGTCGGATTCGAGGGAAGACACACACTCCTGGAAACGCTTTGAACGTTTCATGTCCCACAGCCTGTTATCTGTTGACACGTGCTACTGTGCAGGGATTGGCATATTGCCGAGTGAGAAGGCAGAGCGACGCCGGGGCGGGGCTTTCACGCCCCCCGCCGTTGGGCTTCTTGCTGTTTATTCATGCGTTTGCTCTTATATGTTTAAAATCACATGCCACAGAAATAAATGCATCAATTGAGCAATGATGCCAATTTTCCATTCTGACATTTCATCAAAAATTTACTCCTTCTCCCGCGTGCATCTTCAACGCGTGTGGCCCACACCCCAGCTCAGTTTTCCTTGCTCTGGCTGCTTTGCGTGTTTCACTACCCCGTCTTTTCACGTCTCCTGGTCACCCTCACCAAACCCGCTCAAAAAGGGCTCGGGAATGCTCCAGGAATAGGCCCTGCCTCTGTCGGCAGTAAAGCAGTTACCCGCAGAAATCTGCTCGCATCTTCAAACTCCATTTGAAATACGAATCTGTTTCCATGGTCTTCAAATCTGAGGGCTGAAGAGAGTCTAGGCATTGTCTGGTTCAGGGGTTCTCCCCGGGGGAGTGGCTGTGCCCCCCATGGGCATCTGGCGATGTCTGGAGATGTTTTTGGTTGTCACACCGGGGACGGGGGTGGGTCTCTTGGCACCCGGTGGCATCTGAGACGTGGGAAGCTCTTGTGTCTTCTTTGATCGCTCAACCAGCCAGTGGTCCAGACTGGCAAGACCCTCCTGGAGCCCCCTGGTCCTTCCCCATCTTTGGCCAGACCTCAGCTGCCAGTCTGCAGAAGTCCCTGTCTTCTTTGCGGTGGGGGCGCCCTGCTCTGGTGTGTCCCCAGAGTGTCTGCTGATGGCGGTGGTGTGGTTTGTTGGCGCAGTGTCGAGAAGAGCCCCAGGTCCGCCAGGGCCGAGGCTGCCGGGGGGTCGCCACTGTCCTATCTTAAACCCCTCCCAGTCTCCTTGCGTCTCTGACCACTGCCAGGGCAGTCGGTGCCCTGGGCTGGCCTCCCCCCTGCTGTACCAGCTGCCCCCCTGTGCTGTCCTGGAGGCCACTGCAGACTCCTTACGGGGCAGTAGGACCTGCCTGATGCCAGGCAGCACAGATCTGGGTAAGACCAAACCCTCGTTCTAACTCTAAAACTGTTGATGATTTTGGTGAACATTCCTGCTGGTGTGTTTACGTACTTCCTTTGTTTTGTTTTTTTTTTTTTTTTTTTTATGTTACGTTATTAGCATTTGATTTCTTCTTCAAAAGGTAGCAGGTACCCAGGCTTCTGCCTCCTAGCCCACCATCTAGTAGCGGGTGCCCATCTTTCCTGGCCGGGGTCTGTCACAGGCTCATTCCTGAGGAATTAGAGGTGTAACAGGCACGCTCTTCGGTGCCTCATTTTCTTGCTTAGCCTTAAACGTGAGCACGTCTCTGTGTCTCTCAGTGACCGCCATCATCATCAGCGTTAATACAACAGCCTACGCTTACTGAGCACTCACACGTGCCAGCGCCGCTGTAAGTGCCCGCACGTAAGAGCTAATCCAGGGCCCGCCGCGGCAGGTGCGTGCGGCTCCCCTCACTGTGTGGGAATGAAGCTCGGGGAGATTAAACACGCAGCTCAGGTCACAGGGCCGGTCGGCAGCAGGCTGGCATCTGAGCCCGGAGACGCTGTCCGGAGCCCGTCTTATCGGCCCCCACCCTACGAGGCTTCTCGGTGGCTGTGCCCTCGCCCTGCTGTACGGGCCCTGCTGAGATGCCCTGGGCTGCGTGGTGGTTCTTCTGTCTGCTGCTAAGGCTCCAGAGCTCCATAACCAGCCCGCAGGCCTCGGACACTCCTCCGGCCCTCGCCGGCTCCCGGTACCCTGAGCTTAACCCGCAGAGGGAATGAAAGAGGGACACGCTAGTCCGGACTTTCTCAACCTTGGCACTACGTTTCGGACCGGATGGTTCTTTGCTTTGGGGGCGGTCCTGTGCATTACGAGATGCTCAGAAGCATCCCAGGATCCAGGCCGCAGAGTATCTCTACACACTGGCAACTCCACCCCCCCCCCCAGCTGAGACAACCAAGAATGTCTCCAGACCCCGCCGAACGACGCTGGGGGTGCAAAATCGCTGGGGTTGGGGAACCCTGCAGTGTAAGGAAGACATTCGCCCAAGCGCCGGATTTGACGATCTGGGGGGCTGTAGTGAGTGCCCCTCACTCATCCGCGACCCTGAGTTGGCTGCGGTTGACTGCAGTGAGGCCCAGGCATGGACGCTGCACACAGGCGGGCAGGTGGGAACTCTCCGCCTCTACCCGCTGCCCCTCCCCTGGGCTGTGACCCGCCCCTGCGCAGCGGGGAGAGTGGTGCCTCCAGACCCCACCAGAGCCCAGTGGAACGGAGAAGCCAAGAGACGGCAGTAAACCCCAAACCACGATCCCCTGCTTCCAGACAACTTTGCTTTTTTGCCTTGTGGGGAAACTGATCAATTATTTGGGGAGCAATATTAGTCTTTTTGCTTCTGAGAAAGGTTCTGCATCTTTAATAGAGCCTGGTTTTGAAACATAACTCACGGAGTTGTACAAATACCCCATCAATAGTGCAGTGGCTCATTTCATTGTCCTCAGCGCATGGAATCTTCATTATTCGCACTGTTGATAAAAGGCAGCATTTTCAGCAGATCTGCACTACTCCATTTAACTGAGAACAATGATTTATTCCTGCCTCACTCTTGGACATCCTCAATTTCCTTGGGTAATAAAGAACGCTCCCACGGATGGGATGAACGGGGACAGCCGGCTGCTCCGAGCCAGGCAAAGTCAAGAAGAGCGGGAAGGGGTCCTGACCGGTGACCCTGCCGCGGGAGAAGGCCCCAGCGGCCGCCTCCAGGCCCGCGCCGGCCCGGCGGCCTCTGGCGGAAGCCCGGAGTTAGCACGTGTCATTGACGAATTGCTAGGAAGCAGCCGGGTCCCTGATGGAAAACCGCCCGTCTCCTCACCGACAGGCGGCGAGCGCCCTGCCCGAACCGCTCCTTCCTCCGCGCAGACGAGCGTCTCCCAGAGCCTTTGCTCAATCTCACAAGCCAGGGACGCGCAGAGTCGTGAATGCGTGTGCATTTGCCTGCGTGCTGTTTTCTCCGTATTAGAAAATTCACGGGCTGCCGAGAGGGCAGATCAGAGTAATGGCCTCAGACCGGAAATGGAGGGACTTTCATATGGCACACAAAGGGGATTGTTGCAATGCTAGGGCCCGCAGGGAGAGAGCCTGCTGCTCGGCGCAGGGTGCAGGTATGGAGAGAGAAGGAGGGGCTGTGGCCGATGACAGAACGGTCCTGAAGAGCTGCTTCTCCTGAACACAGAGGCGATTTGCTGTATCTCGGCCTCGCGCGGGTGGAGGGGGAGAAGGGTCGAGGAGTCGTTTGGCATTCCCCGGGACGCAGAATGGCTCCAGAGACCGTGCAATTACAGGCGGGCCGGCTGCTAGGTGAACCTTTAGAAGTAGCTGGATGGCAGGGGAGGGAGTGGTGGGTTCCCATGCTCACCAGATGCCAGGGCGATCGAGCATCCTAGGAGGGGTAGGGAAGGCTCTGGACCCAGGCGCTCGGCCGCTGTTCGTGCTAAAATAGCTGGCGGGTTGGGGGTCCTGGGCGGCTCAGTCAGTTCAGCGTCCGACTTTGGCTCAGGCCATGATCTCGCAGTTCGTGAGTTCCAGCCCAGCATCGGGCTCTGTACTGACAGCCCAGAGCCTGGAGCCTGCTTCGGATTCTGTGTCTCCCTCTCTCTCTGCCCCTCCCCCACTCACACCCTATCTCCCTCTCAAAAATAAATAAACATTAAAAAAAATAAATAAAAATAGCTGGCAGGTAGCCGCAGCCCGGCCGGTGGGCTGGAGATGGAACAATGCTTGGCAGAGCTGTGTATTAGTGGAAGGTTCTGGAAGCAGATGACTAAGGAGTTTGGGGCCTGAGTCCTTTCCACTGGGGCCCTGAGAAAGCCAAGATGACCTTCTGTGAGAAAGGACACCCTGGGGTGCATTTAGAGGAGACATCAGTGCTGACATGGCCGTGATCCTCAGTCTCCAACCAACGAGGGGTCACTCAGCCTGGTCCTGGGCGGCCCCGCAGCCTCTCCCCACCACCGACCACACCATGCGGACTGCCGCGGGACACTCGGGCCTGCCTTACCCAGAGGAGGAGGCAAAATCCTGTGTCAGAGAGCACTCGCTCCTGGGACAACCTGGCTCGAGGGTTGTCGCCGGGGGGTCTGAGGCAGACGCACGTAATCCGCGTGTTGGCAAAGGAAGGAAGAGCGCCAGCCCGTGGACCAGCGCCCGTGGGGCCAGGCGAGGTGTTGAGCCCCACGACGCATCTTCCCTCCCCAGGCAGCGGTGGGCAGGGTCTTTCCCCTCCGCAGGCCTGGCTCTGTGTCACTGGCCTGGGTCCTCCTGAACACTGGGGACCCGGTCCCAGGCAAGAGACGTGAGACCAGGTTTGTTTGCGATTTTGAGAATCCGGCGTTTCCCACCATAACATCCTGTCCATTGATTAAGGCAAATATAGAAGCTTTCTGGAGTCAGATCTAAGTCCCCCTTTGTGGGCAAAGACAGGGGACTGCCAGCAAAGACAGGGATCACCTTCTGCCTTCCCACGTGGGCCCTCCCTGCGGGGAGCAGCCCTACCAAGGGGCCTCCCGGCTGCCTTACCTCCTTGCCGGCCTTGACTAGGAGCCCGTGTGAGTCCTCAGCTTTTAAAGCGCTAACGAGGAGGTCGAATGAATATTTCAAGGTCACCCAAGGTCTCCCTTGGGCCTTGTTTATTTCCAGCATCCCGGCCACCTCGGTCTGGAAACGTTTCAGATTGCAGAAGTATGAATAGTAAGAATGCAGCTCTTTATTTATTTATTTGATTTTGAATTTATGGATTTTTGCTGCCTCCGCCACCCGGCCGGGTCTGGGCACAAGTGGGCGGCAAGTGGCTCCGCTCCGGCGGGTCCGGTGCTGGTCTGGTGTCGGCAGCCGCCCGCAGAAAGTCCTGCATGGCGTCGGTGCTCGGCGTGGACGAGGAAGCTCGCGAGGGTCAGGGTACCCGGGGGGAGAAGGCGCCACTACCTCACCTCAGCACAGCCAAGGTGCGCTGCTGTCTGGGGGCCCCTGGCCCGGAACCTGGGACCAGGCCACAAAAACAGTGCCCGGTCAGAGCAGGCAGCCCGCCCGAGTGAGCCGGTCCTCCTGCATCAGGGAGCTCTGGGCGCCCCTCCTCCTAGGTGACACTGCTCCTCCTACCACGTAGGAATCGGTATGCAGGCTCCATAGCCCAGGCCAGACGAGGAGCGAGTTGTAGCCCCAGGGCAGGCACCTGGGGGATGGAGGAAGTAGGAAGTGACTCCAGGCCCTTCCTGACTGTAAACACCCTCTGCCGGTCTGGACCTGCGACCGGTGGTGTCCTGGAGGTGGAAGCCCATGGCCTGTGCGCCCGATGGCGGTTACCGTTTGTCCCTTCCCTGCCCACGTGTGCAGAACGGCCCCACAGATGGGGCCGCTCCCCAGGGCTGCCTTACCCGGAGCCCATGTGGGAAGGCTCTCATGAACGAGATCGCAGACTGGATCACAGATCTGGATTAATCTGGGGGTGCCGGCCCCTGCCGCGTGGCCATTCGAAGAGGACTCTGCTGTGACAGCCAGCCCCCAACCCCCTTCCCAGCACATGGAGAGCACCGGGCTGGTGGGTTCACAAGGGAGCGTGAGCTGTTCTGGCTCATTCGCCTCTCCTGTCTACACCCACTACCCCAGGAGAGGTCTGAAAAACTCCAAGAGTTCATTCATTTGGCAAATTCTTAAGGACTTAAAAAGTGCTAGCCACTAGGAATATGGCCATTAAATGGGGAGACGCACCAGTAATAAATGTGTAAGGGGAATACGTAGGTTAGGCAGTGAAAGCCCAGATAAAGAGGGACTTCAGGCATGGCTTGATCAAGATTCTGGTCCTCATCTCTGCGATACTTGCCAGGCTTCCCTCCTCCTTGAGGTTTTCTTATCCTCAGCTGGCTTCCCTCGTGTTAATAAAATGGGTGTAGGTATTCCAGGCCTTCAAGACACAGAGTCCACTGTCCCGAAGAAGAGTGAACCTCTCATTTCCCAACCAGTGAGCAGAAAGTCCTGGGCTTCGCTCTGATGGGATCGTCCGACCACACGGAACCAAGACTGTGGCCGGGAGGATGCAGTTAGTTTAGACTAAGGGTGGACAAACCCTGGGCCAAGTCCAGCCTGCTTCTGTTTTTGTGAATAAAGTTTTATCGAAACACGGCCCGGCCCATTTGTTTACACACCGTGCTTGACTGCAGAATCAAGAAGGTGAGCAGACAGACTTACTGCCTACCGAGCCAAAACACTTGTGCTCTCTGACCTTTCGTGGAAAAAGCTTGCCAGCCCTTGGCTTAAACACACCCGGGTCCATGTTGGAAGCCGGTGCTGGAGGAAAGTCCCTCCACTTCTGTGAGGGCAGCGTCGTGGGGCAGGGGATGGAACAAACGCTGGGGAGGCATCCACGTTAGCACCTCCTACTCATCAATCATTCTGCAGATGAAGCTCGGCCAACTCAGGCGGGACTAACCCCCTGTGCCCTGCAGAGAGCCCGATTCAGAGGAAGAGGGCAAAGCCAGCCAGAGGGTGGAAGCAAGCCAGACGTCCCCTAGCTGAAGAACGGATAAACAGATGAGGTGTATCCAGAGAGCGGAACGTTATTCATTCGTAAAAGGAGATGAGGTACTAACGTGAGCCACAATGTGGACGAGCCTCAGACGCAGGGGCGAAGGAAGGCGGGCACAAAGGTCACGCTATGCGATCCCGTAGCTACGAAATATCCAGAAGAGAGAAATCCCCGGAGACAGAATGCAGACTGGAGGTTGCCAGAGGCTGGCGGGAAGGGGAACACACTCTAATACACAGGCTCGGGGGTTCCTTTTGGGGGGATGGACATGCTTAGTGGTGACGGTTTCACGGCCTTGCTAGCGTGCTCATGCCGCTGAACCGTACGCTTTAAAACGGTGGGTTTTAGGCGACGTGAATCGTATCTCGATTTAAAAAGATCAGAGCCCGAGTCAGCGTTTAAACTGCACAGGAAGGCTCGCGGGCTCCGTGGGTGTTCAGAGGGGAACCCGCAGGGCCAAGGCCTGGCTTCCTGGCACAACTTTATTCCCGATTTTCCTGAGATCGTGTCTCACACGGGCTCCCCGCCGGCGCCCTGCGTGCCTGTGCAGCCCCTGCTCTCAGACCCACAGAGAAGCTCCATCGGAGGTCCGCGTGCCTTGGGGGGCACCGCGGGCGCCCCCCTCGCCCGGCTCTCTTTGGCACCCTGGCGGTGAGATGCCACATTGCATGACAGACTCTATACATTTGCCTGCAGGTTTGGCATTTATGTTTGCCACCTTTGTAAAAATATTATTTCCCGTTGCTACCCAGTTTTTATAATGTCAATATACTAAGACCTACCTCTCAGTATTATTACATTTTATACACAATGCCGCTCTCTCTATACCCCAGAGCACATGTGTTTTTCTAACTCGGCTTTCAAAAATAGTTGGTTTTCAAAGAGGTGTCGCCGGAGACTTGCTGTTGGCAGAATGAAGTAAGTTTGGTGGGTTTTATTTATTTAATTTTTTATTTTATTTTTATCGTGGTCTGGAGCAAAATACGTGATAGAACCCTTCATTGAAATTCACCTTTAACGTTCAAGTTATAGTTTCGTTACAATTTGAAATCCGTTTGAGGGATCGTTACCTGCAGGGAGTTGCTTCCTTCGGGATGTTTCGTCCTTGGTGGCGTAATTTACATCCGGGGAGCCGGGAACAGACTCCAGGGTCAGAAAAGGTGGCTGGCGCGGGAGCCCAGGAAACGTAAAACAAAGCGCCGTCTCCATGGATCTTCTCGTTGGCTTCTCTTCAGGGCATTCTGGGACGCCTCTGTGCCCTTCCACCGAGAGAATTCTCTAGAAGGCAAGAGCAGTGCCCGCCTGGAAGCAGCAGGCAGGATTGAAAGGGGATTGAACTTCTTTCTCTGCATCCGACTCCTCGCCTTCATCTTTCAGTCTGCCCCACTGCCTCTCCCCACCTCCTCTTCCTAAGGAAATGTTTCCTCGTGTTTTTAGTTTTCAAACCCTGCACCTTCGGGGGCCGGACAAAGGCCACCCGTGTCCGTGCACCTGCGTTCTCTAGCATGGACTCGGGGAGGCCAGGCTGAAATAGGACTGCCACAGTGAGCAGGGTGGGGAAGGTGATTCTTAATCAGCAGTCCCCACTTTGGGAAATGTAGTGGCAATTTAATTAATTGCCCGGTGCCGGCGCTCAGGACAGCCTGCAAGCGCCTCTCTAGAATTTGAGGAAATTATTACCCATTGTGCGTTCAACTCTGAGGATGAATACCAAATCCAGACATCATATGTTTCGACATGTCTATTATTTATATGCAAATATGGCTCTTGCAAAAGGATTTCTCCAGAGACCCGTCGGGTTAGTTTTCCTGCAAAGCTCAGAAAGTAACTGTCCGTCAGCCTGGCGTGTCCCTCTCCTTGGGTGTCCTCAAAACGGTTGTCTGGTGAGATCAGATTTCACTGCTTCCGGCCACCCTTCCACTGGGGCTGCTGAGCTGAAAAATTTCTCCCTTTGTAGCGTGATTCCATCGTGCCGAACTCAGACGCTGGCATAAGTACGTGATTGGTACAAATTGTTTGAAGAATCTTTTTGGAGACGAAATAACAGTCCTCCCTGCCTGCCAGGCCGGGGTGGGCGCTAGGGGCTTTATGACAACAGCCTTGCCCGCCCACCTCGTTGGTCAGGTCATTTTGAATTGCTAAGCAAACCGTCAGGGTGGCACGCGTTTGCAAATAGCCGCGGCGGTAGCCACAGAACAATGAAAACAGTGGCTGGTTAGCATTTATTGAGCTTTCATCTGGACCAGGCGCTGTGCCAAGGGCTCTATCATAATGTCCTGAGGTCTTGGCAGGTTGATGAAAATAAGCTGCTTCCCGAAGAAAGTGGCTAAGGAAATGTGCCCTGGAGTCCGATAGACTAGATCACTTAAAATAGAACGCAAGTGACCAAAACCCCAAAACAGCAGGGGCTTAAATAGAATAGTTTGGTTTCTCTGCCTTAGAAAAGATTGGTTAGGGGTTCCAGAGCCAGCATGGCAGCTGGTGGCTGACCAGAGTCCCAGCTTCCCACCACTCAGTATCACTATTCTCAATTCACAGCTTCCACCACATGGCACAAGATGGCTGCTTGAGCTCCAGCCATAGTGCTTGCATTCCAGCAGGAAGGGGTGGGGGGACAACATTCCTGCCTCTACCCCATATCCCATATCCCCTATCCCATTGGCCACAACTCAGTTATAGCCACATCTAACTGCAGAAGATGCTGGGAAATACAGTCTTTCTTTTGGGTGGCCACGTACCCAACTAGTACTCAAAGAAGAGATTGGATAAAGGGGTTCAGAAGCTATCTCTGCCATGGACACCTAGGGGCAAGCTAGTTGTTGCCTTACCCGAATTAGGGTCTGCCTTCGGAATATCATGTCTTTTTCTGTGAAATCTATAAGACCAGGTACTTGACAGGACCGTTGTAGAGACCGTATGAGACAGTCACTCTACAGTGTGTAGTGCAGAGCCGGGTACGGATGGGGCCTGGGAAACAGTGAAAGGTACCCTCGCTCCTCAGGACAGGCACAACCCTCGGTTCCTCAGTCCGAGGCCAGGCTCCATCGCTAGGGGAGTTGGCAAATTCCTGTGGGGAACTGGTAAACGCGGTGATTTATTTCACACCCTGGAGTTCACACAACACGTCTTCACACTTGGCCACACTGGCATTCCATATCCCAGCGTGCAGGCGTTCTTACCCCGCGGTGGCGGAGCCGCCCAAGGACTCGGACCCGTCAACAAGACGTCACGTTCGGTGCTCTCTTCGTTTCTCCATACATTTAGGCACCTTTCCGCACGTGGGAAAAATAAAAGGAAACATTTGACATAAAGCATTGAGTGCATGCCACTTTGTTGCAGGGATTTATTAGATAAAACCCACATGAACACACACACACACCTGTGGATAAACAGACACATGGACAGGGACACACAGACACAGGAGTTTATATATAGAACTATAAATAAATTTGTACATAAATGACTCGGACAGGAATATACATTGTATATGTTATGCAATGGTGGAGTCTAAGAAATCTGGGGGGAAATTCTTCCCTTTCTGCTGTTAGTTCATTTATTTATACAACCAATAGCTACTTACTAAGCAGCTCCTCCGTGCCAGGTACCGTGCGAAGCCCTGGGAATACAGTGATGGACAGACAGACCACGTCTGTGCTTGTGTGGAGCCGATGCTCTGTGGGTGTCAGAAACAAGATCACTGCGTCATCACACAACAAGGACACGCTTCCTTCTAAATGGCATGGCAGAAACCGCGTGGTGCCTGGAGGGTGTGGACCCCAGCCCCGATTCATCGATAAACTGAGATCTCTGCCCCAGGAAATGAAGAGGGGGGGCCAAGATGGATACTGTTGCCTGATATAGATGGTGGGAAAAGCCTCCTTTGTTCCCTCGGGCTCCTTGACAGTCACTGAATATCCGCCCATGTGTGCATTCGACACAGCGTGGCATGGTGATCTAGAACATGGAGCCTGGAGATAGATTCAAGCTGGTTAAAATCCTGGTTGTGTCTCTTCCTCGCCCAGTAACTAACCTCTATGTGCCTCAGTCTCCTAGTCTGTAAAACGAGGGTAAATGATCATACGCCTGCTTCACGGGGTTGTTGGGAGCAGTAAAGCAAGTGATTACATCCACAGCACTTAGCGTACGGAACAGGGCGAGCCCCATGTAAGTGCTGGTTCGGGGGGATGGGGTGTTAATGATGCTGCTTCCGATGGCATTGATGAGGAGGAGGTGAGGCTGGTGGCGATGACATTGATAATGAAGAGAAGGATGGTGACAGTGCTCATAAGGAAGATGATGGTGAGGAGGACGGTGATGGTGAGGAGGACCGTGATGTTGATGAGGAGGACAATGATGATGGTGAGGAGGAGAAGGAGGAGGAGGATGACATTGATGGTGAGGAGGACAGTGATGATGGTGAGGAGGACGGTGATGATGATGAGGAGGACAGTGAGGATGATGAGGAGGATGGTGATGATGATGAGGAGGACAGTGAGGATGATGAGGAGGACGGTGATGATGATGAGGAGGACGGTGATGATGATGGTGAGGAGGACGGTGATGTTGAGGAGGAGGACAGTGATGATGGTGAGGAGGAGGAGGATGACATTGATGGTGAGGAGGACGGTGATGACGGTGAGGAGGACGGTGATGATGGTGAGGAGGAGGATGACATTGATGGTGAGGAGGACGGTGATGACGGTGAGGAGGACGGTGATGATGGTGAGGAGGAGGATGACATTGATGGTGAGGAGGACGGTGATGATGAGGAGGAGGACAGTGATGATGGTGAGGAGGAGGAGGATGACATTGGTGATGAGGAGGACAGTGATGATGATGACATTGATGTGAGGAGTTTGGTGATGATCACACTGACAGTGAGGAGGACAGTGATGATAAGGAGGCTGGTGATTAGGAGGAGGAGGAGGATGACACTGATGAGAAGAAGGTGATGAGGATGGCAGTAATGATGAGGAAGTTGGTGACAAAGGTGACACTGATGAGGAAGAGGATGGTATCGATGGTGAAGATGATGAAGATGATGATGATGGAATGAGGAGGAGGAGGATGAAGATGATAATGATGACACTGATGATGATGATGAGGAGGAGGAGGATGGCATTGATGTTGAGGAGGTTGGTGACAAAGGTGACACTGACGAGGAAGAGGATGGTGATGATGGTGAGGATGATGGCGATAACGGCACTGATGAGAAGAAGGAGGATGGCGATGACGATGACACTGGTGATGAGGAGGAGGAGGAGGAGAAGGATGGCATCTCTAGGGAGAGGATGGTGTGATGATGGAGATGCTGATGATGCTGATGATGAAGAGGAGGATGGTGATGCTGAGGACTGTAGGGGATTAGTAAGTCCCCCACACACACCCCCTCACCATGTGCCAGCCCCTCCCCTGGCTCTGGGCGTGCGGGTCCGGAGGTGGCTGCAGAGAGCATGAGCGCAGTGGAGCCTGCAGGGCAGGGGAAAGCGTGGCGCTCTCTGCAGAGCTGCCCCGCCCCCGCACTCAGGGCCGTTCTGGGGAGGCTGAGGGGTCGTGGGGAAGCTGTAGCTTCCCTTTCAGGAAAGCTCCATGGGGAGGCTTCGATGCAGGGTGTGGGCACGTGGGACGATAGACAGAAAGGAGGCCACGGCTGCATTCAGCCGGCTGAAAGTGCCACCTGCAACACAGTTCACACTCATTGCTCCTCTTGGGGCTTTGAAGGTGGCCTGGGCCCCTGAGGGCCACGAACCTCCCCTGGGGCTAATCCCGTGTGCCGGTCCCCCACCCCCGGCCCCGACACAGCGCTGCCCGGCCCCCGCGGACACCAGCACTGTGTGTCATGATTCCTAGAGCGGACGTGCTGGCCTCCGAGAGCCTCCTCTGAATCCATTGCTAAATTTTTGGCAAATGAGTAGCTCAAATGCCTGATTTTTCCTCTTACTTCATTCAGAGTGAAAAGGAGTTTGTGCCCATCTAAGCAGCAAGGGCACACGCTAGATAAATCAGTACCTCTTTGCCATTTTGTCGCTCTTAATTTTTTGTTAATTTAATTAGGATAGAGATAGTCAAGTCTAGGTGCGCTAAATCACAGACCGTAACACTCTGTAAATCACTTCAGCGTGTCACTGGGTGTGCGGCGTGGGTGTTAATCAGGAGGGGCGGGGCGGTGGCTGTTCTGGCGGGGACCCTCCGTCGGCTTGTCCTCCAGTTCAGCCGGCTTGTTCCCCAGTTCCCGGGGCACCCCAGGCCCCAGACACCCGCCTTCCTCTCCGGACTGCACTGCCCTTAGAGCCGTTTGCCCCAAGGAGGTCTAGCGCCCCCTACTGCTTAGTGGGGGGATGCCCCCTTCTCAAGGCCATTCTGAAGACTTGAGGAGACCTGAGGTGAAGCTGCCTTTGTGTTGAGAGGGGGGCTTCCTTCCCAGTGGGGGTCCCACCTAACAGTACCCCTGCCTGACTCTCTTCCCTTAGATGCTGCAGCCTTAATTTCCAACTCAGGGCACCATGGGACCCCTGGGCCTGGGTGTGAGGCAAGCTGCCCGGAAGGCTGTTGTGTAGACTGTCAGGACCGGGCAGCTCCCAGACATCGGCTGCTCGCTCATTCCTGGGAGAAGCGGCCGGTGCTGGATCGCACCCACACACGTAGGAGCGCTGGCACAAGAACCAGCGAAGGGCTGGTCCCACCAGCCCCCCCCCCCACCTTCTGCACACACTTGTCGGAGTCCTGAACCGCCTGTGGGGCTCCCGAAGTTGCATCCAGAGGGGCTGGACAGAGCAGAGCGGGGCTCAGTCTTTTCCGATGGAACACGAGTGGCAAGGGATGGGAGGACTCAGAGACACATCCGACCACCTCCCAAGCTGCAGTGGGATTGTGTCTCCCTCACCAGTCACTGCCTCTGTCTGGGGACAGGTCGGCCAGGTCTGGCAGGAAATGGACTCGCAGGCTTGCGCTCTGGCCCCGGGACACAGTGCTCTCTACCCGTGGGCCTCAGCTGGCGAAGGAACCCTGCCCTCCATCCCCTGTCAATGTCCCCTCGTCCCTCCGTCTTCTTGCCACTAGTGTGATAATTGATTCCAGCCAGAGAGCAGCAGACTGTATTTCCAGAACAAATAAAGCTGCTTAGACATTTGCTTTAGGTATCGTACGTTTCAACTTGAATATGTTGATTTTGGCCTTGCTGTTCGAATAGCATCTCTGTGGGGATGTTTGGGACATTTAAGTTTCCTGCCCACATGCCAGTACTTGAAGTGAGGAGAATCAGACAGGCCGGGAAGGGTCTCGAGAGGCCATTCTGCACGCCCTGGTGAGTGAGCCAGGAGGAGAAGCAGCCATACAAGGAGGAGCCGCAAACCCCAGAGGGAAGGGCTGGTGAGGCCAGGCCGGCCTGAGCCATTTGGAGATGCCCTCACAGGGTGCTTGGCCAGCAGGGATCTGGAGGTGTGATGAGCTGATGCCACACTCACCCCCTGCCCCACCGCCAGGGCATAATGCTCCTCGGTGTCCAAAGCAACTTTGGGGTACCCTCTCTAGCCACTTACTTACCCCAGAGCTCGGCTTGGGACCCACCCTGCCAGCCACTCCCAACCACATCCCACCTTCCGGCTCCCAGTGCTTCTGACTGATTGGAAACCGAGGGCTCAGCTCGTGGTCCTGCCCCACCCTGGGTGGTTTAGAGCCTCTTTCCACATGTGCGAAACTCATCACTCCGAGGTTCTGGGCTGCACGTCTCTCTGGCACCCCAGCATTGCACTGCGCCTCCCCCAGAGTTTACTCTGAACGGCACCAGCTTGCCTGGGGGGCTCAGTCGGTTGAGCATCCGACTTTGGCTCAGGTCATGATCTTGCATTTGGTGAGTTCGAGCCCTACGTTGGGCTCTGTGCTGACAACTGTAAGTCTGGAGCCTGCTTTGGGTTCTGGGTCTCCTTCTCTCTCTGCCCCTTCCCCTGCTCGCGCTCTGTCTCTCTCTCTCTCTCTCTCTCTCTCTCTCCCTCTCTCAAAAATAAATAAACATTAAAAAAAAAACTTCATGAAGAGCGCCTGCAAAGCCTGTCCTCACTTCCCATGGCTGTTAGAGGCGACCCCCCCGGGGAAATCCAATCTCAGTGACCGCTGTCACGCAGAGACACCGCTGCCCCCCACGACGGGCTGGGGAACGCTGCCCCCTGAAAGATGATCTGTTGTCGGTCAAGCTGCATCTTGAGCCCGATTGCCGTCTGGGACAAGCGCGAATTGAATCGTCCACATTTGGGCCAAGGGCATGGTTTTGAGTCGACTTCACAGCCCGAGACAAAGAGCTCAGTGAACTGTCCTGTGTGTGTCCCCCTGATGTCCTCGGCCTCATGAACCACGGCCATCACCCAGCTGAGCTGCCCGGCACAGGGAGGGACCCAGTGTCTGAAGACCTCGGTGCGGGCACTGCCCTCTGGGAGGCTGCAGGCTCTGAGTCACCCCTGATGACGAGGCGGTGGCGAGGCCAACAGTGCCAAGGGTCCCGGCCCCGATGTGTGGTTGCCAGCCATGGCCCGGTCCTCAGCTCTGCTCCCGGCTCCTCGTCTCCTGTGGCCGCAGCCAGTTCCCAGTCCCCTCCCCTCTCTGAAGACCCCAGAGGTGCCCTCCTGCTCAGGATGCCCCCCTTCTGCCTGAGAGGAACACGCTCTTTGACATGGGACTGGGACCTGCATCGAGTAACTTAATGTCAACCGACCTCACCCGTGCCTCAGGGGAAGGGAACGGCTGCGCTCCCTGCCGCACGGCATTCGGGGGTCGAGACAATTCGTGGAAAACACCACGCTCACTCGTGCGGCCGGCCCCTTCCTCCCGCTCCGATTCTCGCACGGACCACCGAAAGGACGCCGAGAAAGCCCGACTGCCAAGCCTGCTGGCTTCTCAGTCCCGCCGGCGCGTCTTTCCCGTGGCCACCTGCTCTCGTTGCCACCTGCTCGGTGATGCCACCTGCTCTCGTTGCCATGGCTTCTGTGATGCTATGTCTCAGGTCCCTCTGATTTTACTAAACTTCTGGTTCCCAGGCTCCTTTGCTGGCTTGTGTCGAAAGCCACAATCCTCTAGAATCCTGCCCTCGGCCTCCCTGCCTCCCGGCGTCCCGGCTTTCCGCCCTGGGTGGGTCCCGTCCCTTCTATGGGTGCGGCCTTCCCCCACCTCCATTCGCGCCTCCCCCGCGTGTGCCGTCGGCCTCTCTCATCGAACTTGCTCAGGCTAGAGTCTCCCTGCTACCAGCCTCGCCAGCGCCGCCAAACGTCCAGTGTCTCTCCCTCCTACAGTCACAGCAACACCGGCATCCACGCAGTGTCCGACCCAGGAGGCCTCATCATCCGAATTTCTGCCTGCCCTCCGCATCCCCAATCCCACCCCTCACCAACCTCGGTTCTCTTCTCCCATCTGCTCTGTTTCTGCCCCAGGCAGGCCACGGGGTCTCTGAGCCCCACGGCTCCGGCCACCGTTCGGTGGGCGGGGTACCCGCTCCCCTGACCCAGCCCCGGGGGCTTACTCCTTCCCTGCGATCCCTGAGCCCTCGTGTGCGTCTCTGCTCGTCTTAAAGCTGGAGACGGCGTCCTCAACTAATGCACGTAAAGAGAAAGCTGCAAAATAGATTTTAAATTGTGCATGGTATAAAAATGATAGCAGGAGATTGGACACAGATGGGTAGGAGGTTATGATGGAAAAGAATTTTGCTTAATCTTGGAATGAAAAATACTCCGATCCAGGCAGAGTCCAGTCAGGAGGAATTTCCAGCAAGATCCGTCTTCCTGCCACATTGTCTTCAACACAATTGATCTTTGCTTTTATTGCTTCTCTCCTCCCTTCCCCTCACTCGGCTTTTTCTTGCAGATGATGCATGGAGAGCCCATTCTGTTGTTGGAGCCATCCCCGGGCGGCCCCTCGCCGGGCACTGCCTCCTCCGGCCCCCTGGGCTTGGGAGATGAGCCTGTCTCTCTGTGACCTGCTGACCGGGGTTCAGCCCCAGCCTCGGGCAAACTGCCATTCTAAGGATCCTTAACTCACCAGAAGTGGGGGTGTAATGCCGCGCTCGCAGGGCTGCGCGGAAAACACTCAGCGTGGGCGCTTCTATGGGCACTGACTTTCCTATTGCTGGTCCTGTCACCCCCGCTACCACGGCCACGACCAAAGGCAGAGCCGAGCACATGCCTCTGCCGCCTCGGCTATCCGGCCCCGTCACTAGACTCCCGCAGGGAGAGGAGGCAGAGACCTCCTGTCCCTGGGGAACCAGACAAAGGGAGAGTCCCCTTGCGTTTGTCCTAGTGGCCTTCTGACCACGAGCCGTCGGGTGCCGTCGGGCGCGCCCGGCAGGCATGGCTAGGTGCACGCCTCCGAGTCACCTTCCTCGATAATTTCGAGCGTCCCTGCAGTCACATGGGGAGTGTTTAACACCCTGTCTCCCTGGAAGGGGCATCCGGAGAGCTGCCATCAGAAGGTGGAAGGGGAGGCGGCCCCGCCTCGAAGCCCAGCCCTGGCTGGGGACGCCGTTCTCAGGCCTGGGGCTTCTGAATCGAGGGGGTTTGGCCAACCACCTGCCTTTCCCTGCCACACGCCGGCGAGAGCTGCTCCCGCTGAGGATGTGCCTCCTGGGAACGCCCTTTCCCTGTCGAGGCTGGCAGCCAGGTGAGCCTGTGGCTGCCGTTTCTAACCCACAGAGGCCAGGTGTGATCCCCGGGCTGGGGGCCTCGGGCCTCGGCACCGCCCTTGACCAGAGCAGGGGCTTCGGCCGCCTCTCCCTCGGTCGGGGGACACTTTGCCTGGCTGGCCGCTCTGTCTGCCTGGGCCTGTCTCCCTGCCGGAAGGGTGCTGCCAGGGCAGGGCCACGACAGTCCCTACTGTATCCCCAGGGTCGTGCACAGGCCCTCACAGAGCTAAGAAGGTGCGAAGCGAAAGGAGGGGAGGAAGAGAAGAAGGCAGGAAGGACCGAAGAGGGGGCAGGGCCTCCTCTGCTAGGCGCTGGCCCCCACCCTCACGCCATCTCTCCTTGGCCAGTGGCTCCCCAGCTCCGTCCTTTCTAGCCTGTCCCACTGGGGCTGTTCGTCGGTCCTGGGCTCTGCCAGCACTCGCTCCTGCAGCCCCTGCCGAGTCTCTTTGGTCATCAGACCTCCCGCACGTGCCCGGCAGGCTCCCTTAGCAGACCCAGAGACAGGCGGAGAGGAGCGGCCTCCACACCCTCCCCGTCCCAGGCTTAGCAGGAAGGCAGGTGCCTGGCTCCAGCAAAGCGCCTCTGGCCGAGCGGGCCGGGCCTCTCTGCTCATTTGCCCTGACCGGTCCCTTAAAAACTTACTGGCAGCCATGAGGCCAAACGAGCCTCCAGTGGGGTGCGTGTGAGCAGACTGTGGGTGGGTAGTTCATCTTACTTAGCGCTGGGGGTGTGAGGGCCGGGCCGGGAGAGCCCTGTCTCTGGGCTCTGACAAAAGCCCCTCGTGCTGCTCTAGGTGGGAAAGAGGGAGTCCCCACAGGGGGGCCAGGGTGAGGCCGAGACGGGGGGACACAGGTGGGAGAACCTCGTGGGCCTCTGAAGCATGGCGAAGACAGGATTAGCCCGGATGGGGGTGCGGGAGGAGGTCGTGGCGGGCTCAGCTGAGGCCGCAGTTGGGGGTCTAAGGGCTGCAGAGAGGTTTGTTTTCCAGGGAACTAATTTAGCACACGGGCACTTTTCCCACTAGCCTCTAGTTTGCACCTGCACTGTTACTTTTTTTTTTTTTAAGTTTATTTATTTATTTTGATAGCGGGAGCAGGGGAGGGGCGGAGGGAGAGGCAGAGAGAATCCTACCCAGGCTCCACGCTTGGCACCGAGCCCAACATAGGGCTGGAGCCCACGACCCTGGGATCATGACCTGAGCTGAAATCAAGAGTCGGACGGACGCTTAACTGAGGGAGCCCCGCAGGTGCGCCAGCACAGGAACTTCTGTAAACTTACCTGCTGCCCAGCCTGCGGTCCTGATTAGGGACCAACCTTTACCCGCTGCTTCCTCCGGTGCAGATCTGGGTGCAGGAGAGGAGGCTGAGCAGAGCCAGGAGCCAGAGCACATTGAGGGCTGACCCTGTCCCACTCCCGTCCTGTCACCCTGAGGACCCCGGAGAAACCCAGCCGAGGCCTGAGCCTCTGGGAGCTACTGGACTCCCATGCCTACAGTCAGGGTTCACTGGGTAGGGCAGGAGGGTGACGCAAAGTGACACAGGGGCCTGCTTTCTCCAAGCATCTGGCACGACACCGGGACCTTCTGTGTTGGGGCTCATTCCAGGTGGGCACCCTGGCTCCGTGCTCCCGGCGAGCCTTCCCTGGAGCTCCACCTGGGTCTGGGTGGTGGGGGCCATTGCCAATATGACACCCCACATCTGTCCATGGGGCCAGCTGCAAGCCCCAGTACCAGCTTTGGGAGACAGACAGACCACTGCTCCAAGAATGTCCCCATGACTTCCTAGACCTGGGAGCCTGCATTTGATTTCTCGTCTCTGGGCCTGTTTCACCTGCATAACGTGGGGATGATAACAGTCTCTATGCAGACACCATCTGAAAATGTACCCAGGACCTCTTTCAGAGCGCCCGGGTAGCTCAGTCCATTAAGCATCCAACTCTTGACTTCGGCTCAGGTCATAATCTCACGGTCCATGAGTCTGAGCCCTGAGTCAGGCTCTGCACTGATAGCATGGAGCCTGCTTGGGATTCTCTGTCTCCTCTCTCTCTGCCCCTCCCTAATTCATGCTCTCTCTCTCTCCTCCCTCTCTCTCTCTCTCAAAACTAAACTTTAAAAAATAAAATATAAAAATGTACGCAGAACCTCTTTCAACCAGGTATGGTAAGTTCACCAGACCTGCAAATGACTGTCATAGAGAAGCTTAGACGTGTGGATCCCTGAAATCAGGACCCCACGCAGGGCCACGTGGGGAAGCACCAGAGTCATTCAGGAGGCAGAGAGAGCCAGACAGAAATGTGGGCAAGAGCCTTTATTGTCGTTTCCGTGGCCAGGAGTGGGCAAGGCAGGATAAACAGGCTTAGGACTGGCCAGTTTGAATAGTTTCAGTGGACTCGGGTGTGGGACTCTCCCAGGCTGTCTATGCTGTCTAGTGCCTGGCCCCGGGATGATTAGGGCCAGGGGAGTATTGCTTCCTGGGATACAAGAGAGATAGAGTAGGTGATTCTAAGGTGGCCTCTGGCTTGGTTGGTTTGCATATGAAAGGGGTGCTCTCTGGTGGGTCATTCGCCATCTCTAGGAACTAGCTAGCTAGAGGAGGGGGCAGTGGCTCCCAGGCCAGGTCAGCAGGACCCCAGATGCCAGAATCAAGAAGCATCAAGAATACCGAAGATAAATACACTTAATACAGACACCCATGTATGAAAAGCTCTCGGTCCCTGTAGTAAGCTCTCCAGTCCAAGCAAAGAACAAAGGATGCCCATGACGTCAGCACGCTGCCGCTGAGGGACTGCCCGGGGTTGGGGCAGCCATCTCGACACTGCCCGACGTGCCAGGGCAGCGTAGCTGTTTCTCTCGAGCTGGTCATTTTTGTACTCACTCCTGGAAAGGAGGTCACCTCTCTGTCAAAGGGGCTGGGTGGCGTGTCCAGCAGGTTCCCTAGTTCTGGGACAGTTTCCGGTGTTCAAATATCCGGATGCCTCATGTGACCCTTTACCTGGAGCCCAGAGGCACGCCTTCAGCTGATTCTCTGCAGTCTGTACATTTTGTTGTCCCCTTTGTTCAGATCAGGGACCTTCTGTTCAGAGATACTTGAGGTACCTGCCCCAGGTCACATGGCTAAGAGATGCTTGGTCTCCCGCACTGTTCGAGGTACAATTAACACACAGTAAAATACCCCCTTGTGTGTCCAGTCCTGAGAGCCTTGGCAAAAGCATGTAGTCACGTGATCACCACCAGACTCAAGACACAACATTTTGAGAGTCAAAAGATACAATCTTCCAGTTATAAACGAGTCATGGGGGTGTCATGTGCACCATAGTGACTGTACTTAATAATACTCTATTGCGTATGTGAAAGTTGCTAGGAGAGTAGGTCCACAATGTCCTCATCACAGGAAAAATTTTTTCTTTATAGCTGTGTATGGTGACAGATGTTAACTAGGGTTAAAAAAAAGATAAAGAACGTTTCCATCCGCTCGAAAAATTTCCCTGTATTCCTTTGTCATCAGGGCCTCCCCACACCCCAACCCCTGGCAACCCCAATCTGTTTCCAGTCCCCGTAGCTTCGCCCTCTCCAGAATGTCGTATAAGGGGGTCATACAGTATGTAACCTATTGAGCCTGCCTTCTTTCACTGAGCACAGCGATTGCCAGGTTCACCCACACTGTCCCATACATCGAACGTTCGTTCCTTTCTATTGGTGACAAGCATTCGGCCGTGGAGATAGACCGCAGCTTGTATGACCGTCCGCCTGCTGAAGGACATCTGGGCTGTTGCCAGTTTGGGGCTGTTATAAGTGAAGGACCATAAACATTCACCTACAGCTTTTTGTGTAGATGTGAGTTTTTACTTCTCTGGAATAAGTTCCCAGGAGTGAAATTGCTGGGTCACCTGGTAAATTCATTTACGAGAAACAGCCAAACCGGTTTCCAAAGAGACCGCGCCATTTCGCACTTCCATCAACAGCGTGCGGGAGTTCTGATGGCTCCACACCGTCGCCAGCGTTTGACATTCTCACTTTTAGTTATCCTAACAGGTGTCCGGCAGCATTCCCTGCATTTTCCATTTGCATTTCCCTGATGGCTAAGGCTGGTGAGCATCTCCTGTGCTTATATACCATCTGTGTATCTGCTCTGGGGGGTGTCCGTTCAAATTATTATTGCCTCTTTTCCATTGGTTGTTCTCTCGTTATTTCCTATTGTTGAGTTTTGAGAGTTCTTTATATATTCTAGCTACGAGTCCTTGATCATACATGAGACTTCCAAATATTTTCTCCAAGTGTGTAGCCTCTCATTTTATTCTCTCGATAGCATCTTTCAGAGAACAGATGTTCTGCTTTTGATGAGATCAGATTTCTCAATTTGTTCTTTTACGAACAGCCTCTTGGTGTTGTCCCTAAGCTGTCTTTGCCTAACTCAAGATCACAAAGACTGTCTGCTTTTGCTCGATTTAGATTTTACATTTATGTCTTGACCTGTTTTGCGTGAATATTTGTATATGGCATGAGCATGGATCGAAGCTTTTTCTTTTTTCCATATGGATATCCGATTTTTCCAGCACTGTTTATTGAAATGACTATCCTTTCCCCATTGATTTGCTGTTGCTCTCTTGTTGAATATCAACTGGCCATGTACACGCGGTTCTATTTCTGGCCTCTGTTTTATTGATATCCACTCCTTTGCCAACTCCGTGCTGTCTCAACTGCTGTAGCTTTGTGGTAAGTCTAAATCAGGTGGTGCAAGTCTTCCAACTTTGTCTTTCTCTTTCAAAATTGTTTTGGCAATTCTGCTTTCTCGCCCTTCCATGTCAATTTTTAAAATTTTATTTATTTATTGTGTGTGTGAGAGAGAAAAAGAATCCCAAGCAGCCAGATGTGGGGCTTGATCCCACGAACCGTGAGACCGTGACCTAAGCCAAAAGGTCTTAGAGTCGGAGGCTTAACCGACTGAGCCCCCCAGGAGCCCTTCCATGTCGATTTTAGAATTCGTTTGTAGATTTCTCCAAAATAAAATTCCCACTGGATTTTGATTGGAATTGCATCGAATCTGTAGCTCAGTTCGGGGAGAATTAACAGCTTACCGCTCCTGAGCTTTCCGGCTCATCCACACGGGACAGGCCTGTGTTTAGGTCTTCCTTGATTTCTTTCATCAGTGGTTTATAGTTTTTAGCATGCGGATCTTACATGCGTTTTGTTAGATTTATTCCTAACATTTTTTTTGTAGTGTTTTGCTGCTGTCACAGATGATACTTTTTCGTTTTTCCATTTCCCATTGTGCAACTGCCGTTATGGAGAAATATGATTGATTTCTCTTGTTGTGTATTAAGCCGAGTTCGGGTCTTTCGCGTTCCACATCCAGCACCCCCTCCCCCTCCCTACCCCCAGGCAGTCTCCCTGGCACCAGGAGCGGGATCTGGGAACTGGGTTCCAGCTCCTGACTCTGAGTCGCCAGCCTCCGGCTGTGGATTTTCTCTCTAACACAAGGATTGAGCCACCTGCTCCTCCGTCGCTCCCAGGAATGTTAGAGATTGGCGACTGAGGCAGCAAGGGCCTCGCGCTCTGGCACGAACAGTTTGACATAGTTGAGATCCAGCCATTTTTATTTTTTTTTCCGATCCAGGTGTTCTCGGTCGCATCTTGGGGAGGGTGGACGTGGGTGGATGGATGAGTCAGGAGGCAGGTGCTTGAGCTCCGCGGTCTCAGCTGCCGCCCACTGCGCTCTCACGCTGGCTCGGCAGACCCGGGGGGCTTCCTTTGCGTGTGCCCACCCCTGACCCGAGAGCACCTTCTTCTCCCACCTCTCCTCCCACCCCTCGGGGAGACCCGGGTGAGCCTCCCGTCTCACCCTCTGCCGCAGCACGCCATTGCCATGCACCTGCTGTTACCCCCGAGGCAGTGACTTGTCCTCTCCTCCCCGGGGGTGGCGATCCAGCCCAACCCCCATGCCCTGAGCATCCAATTCGTTTCTGTGGTGCATCGCTGCTCCGGTAACGGTGGGGGCTCAGTGATCCTGAGAGATGCCCAGCCTCTCTTGGGTTTCCAGCTTCTTCCTCTCTTCTCGTTGCGGTTGGCAGTCGCTTTGGGTGACACTTCTTTTTTTCTTAAATTTTTTTTTTAATGTTTATTTATTTTTGAGAGAGACAGACTGTGAGTAAGGGAAGGGCAGAGAGAGAGGGAGACACAGAATCTGAAGGAGGCTCCAGGCTCTGAGCTGTCAGCACAGGTCCCGACGCGGGGCTCGAACTCACAGACCAGTGAGATCATGACCTGAGCCGAAGTCAGGTGCTTAACTGACTAAGCCACCCAGGCGCCCCTAGGAGACACTTCTGTTGGGTGCCAGCAAGCGCCAGCAAGCGAAGCTAGCAGGGACCCCGGCAGGAGGAGGTGGTGAACAGAAGCTGGCGGGGGGGTGTGGAGCCGCACGTGACGTTACTGTTGAAACTGGAAGGGAAGTGAAGTCCGGAATTCAGCACATCAGCCTCAGGCGTGGCCCCTGCTCGGACAGCACCCTCGCCCAGACCCTGTCAGCCAGAAGTGTTCTCGTCCACTGTGGGGGCGGAACAAGCCACCTGACATCCATTCATTAGTTTTTCATTCACAGAATAGTCCCGGGACCGAGTAAGTGCTTGCGGAATATATGATGAATGAATGAATGAATGAATGACCACGCTTATGTGGCAGGCTAGGCATTTGGAATACTGAGATGAGTGGGAAACAGTGTTGACCCTCAGCAAGCTCATGGCCTAGTGAGGGAAGCAGTCAGCGTGGGTAAGGCGAACGACAGAGACCTCTCCAGGTGTATGCAGGGAGGAGAGAGAGGGAGCTCGCCGGGTAGGCTTCCTGGAGGAGGGGGCCCCGGCCTCCAGTGATGTGTAGGAGCTGGTCAGGTGTTGGGGGAGGGGCGGGGGAGGGGAGGGGCGGAGGGGACAGCTCCTGCCCGAGCACAGGAGCAGCCTGGTGCTTTGGCCAAGCTACCTGCAGATGGACGAGCTCTGTCTGTGCCTGTCCCATCGGGGGCCAAGGACACCCACCAGCCACGTGACTGTGGGCTGGCGCTGCAGCCTGGGCAGCTGGTGGACCTCCTTGGTTGTCCATAGAAGAGACTATTCAGAGTCACCATGTGCAGCCTCTTCGAGGGGCTCCTGCAGTGGTCCTCGCTGAATCCTCCCCCCACCCTCTGGGGGAGGCCCTGGTGTTGTTCCCCTTTGCAGAGGTGGGGTGACTTCCCCAAGGTCTCTGGCTGCTCAGGCACTGGCCCCCTGTGGGGTCCTGTTTACTGTCTGTCCGTTGCGTTGTGTGGGATCTCTGATCTCATTCGGTCCTCCCGAACCCGCCGGTGGGGGGTTTATCTGCATTTCACAGATGACAGCACTGAAGCTCAAAAGGTTACCTGCTATCCTCAAGGTCACAAGGTGGGATTTGTCCTCTGGGCCGTGACCCCAGGGCTCCCCTTCCTAAGTCATCTGGCCAGCCCTTTATGCTACCAGAGAGAAAGGCCTCTGGGGGTTGGTGACTGCCTGTGGTCACACGCGGCTTGGTGACGATAGCAGGGCCAGGGGTCCACGCCGTTGAGGGGCTTCTGCCAGGGTAAGTGAAACTTCACACCGATGTCCATGACGCCCTTCCTTCCCCATACACGATGGCCCGGGCCCTCTGGGTCCCCCCTCAGCCCTGGACCATGCCACTACTGACCCCTTCACCTGGCCCATGGCCGCACTGCTCCATCCACAGTCGAGTCCCAGACCCGACTCCAGGTGCCGCTTTCCCCAGGGCCCCCCCCCAGCCACACCCACTGGGCTCCCAGCCTCCCCAGAGCGTTGGTCACATTCAGCGCTCTCCCACTGCGGCTCCGTGAGCCAAAGTGACATTTCCAAAGTGGGTCTGGCAAGGACCACCCGATGGGCGCCTTCTGCGCTGGCCGAGCTGTGAGTCACTCGCAGTCCCTAGCTGTCAGCAGGCCCTCCAGGCAGCCTTTCAAAAACCGTTGGGCTTAACGAAACGCCATTTATGACGGCAGTCCACAGACTCACTTCTGGATTAACTCCGGTCCCACCAAGTGGTCTTGGGTTTGAGAGCAGTCCATAGAACAAGATTGTTTCTGAGGACCAGTCCCCACCCGGGGGAGCTCCTAGCTAGGGTATCCAGACTCCTTGCTCTTGACCTGGACAGGTGAGGCTAGTGCATGCTGGCGGGCTGTGTACCCGGGCAACTTTGACTCCAGGATCTCTCGCCATCAGCGATGTCCCACGTCAGAGCAGCGGGACCGCCCAAAGAATGTCTTCTTGAGGCTGTCAACGTAAATTTTAAAAATTAGTAATTGTATTAGTTCTTACTGCTGCCCTAAGAAATTACCAAAAACCTCGCGGCTTAATACAACACGCATCTATTATCTTACAGACAGACATCTGACGTGGGTCTCACTGGGCTGAAATCGAGGTGTGGGCAGGGCTGCGTCCCCTCTGCAGGCTCTAGGGGAGAGAGAATCCATTGCTTACCTTCCCCAGCTTCTAGAGGTGCCCATGTTCCTTGGCTTGTGGCCCCGTCTTTCATCTTCAAAACCAGCAATGTGGCATCTCTGGCCTTCCTTGCACCATCATATCTCCCTCTGACCACGGTCAGGGCAAGCGTCTCTGCTTCTTGAGGTGTACCTGCTTACCTCGGGCCTGGCTAAACATTCCAGAGCAACCTTCCCACCACAAGGCATTTAACCTAATCATGTCTGCAAAACCTCTTTGCCGGGAGAGACCGCAGAGTCACAGGCCATGATTCTGCCCACCACACTAATATGTTCTTTGAACACAGTTCGAAGAACAAGATGATATTTTTAAGAGATATACTCGTATTAAGTTGTTTTGTATTTTCCAGTGTGGGTCCAAATGCCGGGTTCCCACTTTCCCCCCTTTTCACACTTCTGAGCCACTTCTTTACTCACGATTATGAACTTTTGCCTTTGTCGTTCGGGGCTGTGTCCCAGAAAGTGTTTTCTGTGGTACGTCAAGAATCTCCTCATTCTTCTTTCCCCTTTCTTTCCTTCTAACACGCGTGATACTCCGCTGGGTAGACATACCGTAATTTATTATCGTTTCCAGTATTCTGCTCTGACGCCCATTCTCGTGGGAGAGAATTCTGTGTTGTCACTTAGTGCCGGCGCAGGTGCGTCTATGGGATGAATTCCGGCAATGGGCTCGCTGGGGCAGAGGGGAATTATGCACTGGCCATTTGTCTCCTCGACGATGACGGCTTATCTCGGTTAGGTCTTCTGCATCCTTCCGGAACTCCGTCCACTTTATCTGGGGCAGAGAAAGGGAGCGAGAAGTGCCTGTCATCAGCCTACTTCTATTTTTCCATCCATCCTCCTTTTACTTCTGCTGTATGAAGGCTGCTGTCGGGTGTCCGGTCCCTAACAGTTTACTGCACACTTTAGCATTATAAAGTGTCCTTCTGGACTCATTTCTTTGCTTGTTGACCTAAAGTCCACCTTACCTGGTATTGCAGTTGTGACTCCATCTCCAACGCCCCCAGTGCTCTGGTCCTACCCACGGCATCAGTGGCCGCCCCATTTCCGAGCCCACCCTCGTGCTATTCTCGACTCCCAGAAGTCCCCCCCACCCTCAGTCTTCCCGTGCGGGTCTCACCCTTCTATGTGTGCCTCTCCCGACACACCTGCAATGGCTCCCGCTGAACTTTGAGCGGTTTCCGCCTGTATTTAGAGACTGGCTCTCCATGTGCCCTGGTGTTGATAACTCTGGTTTCCCCAGGAAGATGGTGGGTGTCCTGAGATGGAGACTGCCTTTCTGTGCTGCTCATCCTTGAGCTTAGCCCGTTGCCAAGCACGAGGCTGATGAAAAACTTGGGCTCCTGGGTCGGAGACCCGCCTCCTCGATGTGGTCTGGTCGGTGGAGACCTCGGTGCCCCAGGACTCTCAGGAACCCCAACCTTAGCCTGAGCTGCAGGCTCAGTAACTCCCTGGCCCTGGCTCCCCACGGGGTCTCCCAGGAGTCCTGCTAAGGGGGCCCTGTCAGAAGGCAGGCTCAGAGACCCATAGAGCGCCCTCAGCTGCCAGACCCCTCCTGCCAGAGAGAGTGGGCCTACCTTCCTTTGACTGAAAAACAATTTAAAACACATTTTGAGAAAGTCAGTCCCTGCAGAACAAGGAGACTGATATAAGCAATTTCAGGTCTCTCTATAACCAAACTGGAGTATGAAGCCTCCCCAGTTAATGATCAGCACAAAATAAAGGTCTTTTTAGTATACCAATAAGTTAACCGTTAATTTTACAGTCAAGTGGAGGTGAAAATGTCCTGAATATGGGGGCAGCGTTAAACTTGACACCTGTCGTGAGAGACGATGGTTGCTAAGGAGTTCCGGGGTCCTCCTCACTCACCTGCTGCAGGTCAGCACAGTGTGCCCTCCAGGAAGCTTCTACACCAGCTGGCACCACCGCCAGACTCGAGTATCCCTGAAGGAGTCCCAGACTTGGGGTCCGTGGATGGGTCTCAAAAGCCTGGTGCCTCGCTTACAATAAGCTTTGACATTGGACCTGTGAGTGATTTTTTGCAGAGCCTCAGTTTCCTAATCTGTAAATGGGGATAACACCGCACTCTGCACGTGTGACAATAGGACAATACTTAGCCCAGGGAGGGCCCCGAGACCTAACGCGCGTGACTCTGTGTCGAGCGAGAAGCGGCGCTGGCTGGGACAGCGCTCCCCGCCGTGGGGGGCCAGAGAGAGCTCCATGCTCGCGCCACCACCCCGTTGTTGCCCTTGGGAGGTTTTGCCCTTGTTGGTGGTCTTTCTCCTTCCACTCCTGGTCTAGACCTGCGGTGGGTGTTAGGAGAGCAGTGGGGACAGGGGCTCCCTGTGAGGACGGAGGGTCGTGCCTGAGTGCGGAACTGAGGCTTCTGCAGCTGCGCAGGCCTGGTGGGGTCCATTCCTCCCCTGAAAAATAAATCCCGTCCAATCTCCAGGTTCCCTTGAACCAGCAGAACAGAAGGGGAACCCCACCGAGGGGTCCACGCAGAGTCCCCGGGTGTGGCAGGGGAGAGGGGTAAGCCGACCCAGTTAGCATGGACCAGCACTCACAGTGTCTGGGCATTAGGGGCCCCAAGCCCCAGACTCAGGCAAGGAAGGAGGAGGCAGTCCCCACAGCAGCTAACTAGCAGGGAGAGTTCCTGAAAGACAGTCCATGAGGCCAGGTGCCAGCATGCAGGGCGATTCTCAAAGTCAGACTCGCAGCCAGGACGGGGAGAGTTTTGAAAAGGCTCTTTTTACAACGGGCACCGAGAGGATGTCCTTGACTTACCAGCAGTGCCCTTGGCTTTGTCTTTTCCCTCCATCTTGGTGCTCACCGGCACGTGCACACAGTCACGCGCACCAAGAGGCGTGCACGCCCAGGGGACACGTCCTGGCCTCCTGTGCTCTGGGGGCTTTGGCGGCTCTGCCTCGAAGGGACCGTGTCCTCACGCCCCCGGCAGCCCTACTCTCCAGGCACTGGATGTAGTTAAGTGGGCTTTTCGAGGAACCTCCCTGAGTTTCTGCCCATTTTATTTCTTAGCTGTGCAGAAACTGCCCCCCTGGCAGGTGCATCCCACCAAAATGGGGAACTGTGGGCTGGCTTAAATCCGAGGGAGGCCCTTGTCACCTCCATATCTGCCCCCAACCACCCAGAGTCCCCGGCCCAGCCGGGCGAGACTTCACTCTTGGAGAGACGGTTACTATATGACTGGCTGAGCAAACCTTCTAAAGTGGATTTTGGCGACACGACCGCACAATCCCGTGCATGGGTTTTCGGTAATTACCCCTACCTAATTACCTTATAAACACCTGTCTGTGGACAGGGTTGCTGGGGAGGCTGACTCGGGGGGGCTTTTGGCTGCCAGGGTAGTAACCTGGGGAGAGGTGAACAGATGCTGCCCGAGCTGCCTGGTCATGGTCAGGGCTTGGCCATGGGGAGTCTAATACGTGTGCTGAGGCCCAGGCTTGCATCTGGGCAGGACACTGGGGCCAGGGAACCCCTGGAAGGGAGGGAGCCAAGGCTGTCTTGATCAAAGTCCCATCTTTGCCTTGGGTCACCCACAAGGGACTCATGGTTGTACCTCCCAAAGAAGAACTTACCTTCATCTGCAGAGAACCCAGGAGTTCCTGGCACAGTGACACCAGCAAGGAGGGGGGCAAAGACCCCGGCCCTTAAGGAAGGCCAGCAGGCCTGGTGCCCAGGCTGTGGGGCGGCTTCTCAGAGAGATCACCACTCGGCCTGCTCCGTCGGCCCCTGCCCTGTCCACGACGCCAGCGGAGTGAGGGGAACGGCTGCCACTCTCCTCTGGCCCATCTGGGGCCCCATTAAACCAGGCCAGAGCAAGTTCTCCAAGCTCTCTCTCGTCCTGGCCGCTGCCCACATCGGCAGCCCTCATGCTCTGGGCACCCCAGGGCCCCGCATGGGACCCTCGCAGGAGGGCGTGCGGGGGTAGGGGCAGAGGAAGCTGCCTTGGCAGCACCCAGCTGGCGTCTCCCCTGTGAGACAGCCCCACGGTCAGCTTTCGCCTTCAGTGGCGGGCCCAGGCGGGTATGTGCAGCCACGGGACCTGTGGGCATGAATGTCTGAAGAACGCCCCAGGGGGCCGGCAGGCCTTCCTGGATCCCAGCCCTCTATTACTGCCTTTCCAGCCCAGCGTTAGAGCCGGGAGCGCGTAGTGACCACCCCGGCTGCCTCTTGGAGTTGGCGGTTGGGGAAACTGAGGCCCAGAGCTGCCTCTTCTATCCTGGCAGCCCCTCTGCCGCAGCTCCCACCCTCAGTGCCCAGAGTCCCACTGCCTTGGCCCTCCCAGCCCACGGAGGCAACGTGGGCCAGAGCCCATCACTTCTCTCGCCGTCTCCCTGGCTCTCAGCAGACAGTAATTAGGAACTCCTTCAAGGACTTGCCCATGGCCTTGCCTCCAAGATGATACAACGGCAGCCTGGGAAAAGGAGCTGAGCCTGGTGAGTCTGCCCTCCCAGCGATGAGCCACCAGGAACAGCGGGTCTGCTACCCGGAAGGAAGATGGGCCCACCTACCGACGGGCCGCAGCCTGGGTTCTGCTCTGCACGGGCCGAGCATCCCCTGGTGGAGAGACGGAGGACCGAGGGGACCGAGGAGAGCTTGGCGGGAAAAACAGGGCAGCTCGTTGTCTGGAGGCTTCTGTCTGGGGCCTGCCATCGATCTGAGACCTCTGGAGATGCCTGGCCTCTCCGTCCTTCTGGGAAAGGCTGCCAGCCCCGTCCCTGAAGCCACCAACCCTCTTCCCTTTGTCCCACAGGCTGGTAGAGGACCCAGCCGGGCTGCCCTTGAGAGAAGAATGGAGCAGGAAGACCTCACCTGCTGAGGTCCAAGTGCCCCCCTGGCCATAGCAACGCTAAGGTCTGACATCTAGTGACCGTGACCCATGCCAGGCACTGTGCTTGGCACTTCTGCACAAGGGCACTGACCCCTCCCAGCAGTCCCACTGGGGAGGGTGATTGCTGTCTCCTCGGGAAGAAACAGGCTCAGGGAGGCCACCTCACTGCCCAAGGTCATGTGCTAGTATGTGAAGTTGGAAGTTAAGCCTTTTGACCGGGACCTGAGACAAACCTCTCATTTAGCTTTCAAATGAAAATAAGTTATTTTTGTGCTCCTACGGGAAATACCCAAGTACCCCGTCCCTCCTTTTCTCTCCAGGGTGCCTTGGGAAGGGGGAGCGACCCAAGCTCTTTTGGCGTCAGAAAAATCCACACATGGCGTTCTGAGCTCAGGGAACCTTCCCTGTCTGCCCAAGGGCCCAGCCCTGGCCCTGGCCATGAATGAGGGGTCAGGTGAGCCACTGAGCAGGAAGGAGCCCCTTCCTTGTGATTGTGGGCTCAGCCGCTGCCTTGGGACAAGGAGCTTTGTAGGGATGGTGACTAGAAGCTTTGTGCTGCAGCCAGGGGCAGGGGACGTGGAGGACCTGGTCGGAGCCCTGTATCTCTCCGCTCCATCCTCGAAGGAGAGCAGAAAGCATCCGTTACCGTTGACAATTTTCAAGGAGCAGGCAGGACTGGATAAGGCCGGGACTGGAGTTTCGTTCCATAGAGATTGGACCAAAGCAGCAGAGACAGCTTGGAAAAGGAAGAGCCAAAGTCCCCAGAAGCAGCCCTGGAAATGCTCTGCATGTGTGGCCGACCAGGGCCTGCAGCAGAGGTGGTCGCCGACAGCGGCTGAGTGAGGGTCTCGACCACCACGGTTCCCTGGCTCTAGCCTCCGGATGGTCAGGAGCCCATGGGGGCTGCAGAGTGACCCTCAGAGACAGGCAGGTGGCTTTGCGTTAGAGCAGGCTGAGCCACAGACCCTGACTCCACAACAGACATCCGCTAACCATCAAAACCCCAACTCCCTAGGAAAACAACAACAATGACAATAGCAACGTCACCCAACAAGGACGAGGAAGTCCTGGCAAATATGTGTGACCAGGGACCACAGGCTTCTGAACGTCTTGCTTTGGCTCAGGTTGGGGAACTGACTGGCCTCCTGAGCATCCTGCCGTGTAGACCACGTGAGGACATCCGTACTGCCCACACGGCAGGGCTGGGAGCACTGAGCCCTCAGGCTACAAAGTGTCTGAAAAAAAAAATGCCGCGTCAAACCTGGGGTGTTCCGGACCCAGACAGAGCGATCTGCTGAGAGAGACTTGCTGGCTGCGTCACACACCTGGTTCAAGGGAGGATTTCTCCAGGGCCCTGCAGGAGTTTCGGATCCCAGTGGGCACGGAGGGCGGGCACGTGTGTGCATATGTGTGCGTCTTAGTGACTTTCAGGAGAATCGAGCAGATTGTCATATTCCCGTCACTGCAAGCCTGGTTCCCCAGGAGGCAAAACTTGTCGTCTTTCACAGGACAGAGGGCCCAGCTCGTTTGGAACACGGCTGTCCACACCTTGCTCCTCATGTGACCAGCCAGTGTTGGGGAGGGGCTGTGTTGGGTCCTGGGGCAGCAGTTTCAGCCCCTTCAAAGCTACCCTGGTCCTCATTGCTCTGGCACACAAATGTGGGTTTCCTGTATGACGCAGGGGCTCGAGTGGGTCTGAGAATTGGTACAGGGATGTGTCTAGATCTCCTCCCAACCCCATCTGTTCTGCGTTCAGGAGATCCTCTGGAGCTCTGTTCCTGGAGCAGACATCCTCCACCGTGCTTGCCATCCGTGCTCTGGTCAACTGAGGCAGCTCTCTGACTCTGTGGGGATCACTGACCTTTAAAAAAACTAGAATCAGATTAAATTAAAGACCTAAAGCAACACCACCCAGAAGGGGACCTTGCTTTGGATGGTGATTCAGAAGCCTGAGGCCATCCTTGGCGGTGGCTGATCTCACGGGTCTTTGATTAGTTGAATAAGAGAGAGAATCTTGGCCCATTTGAGGACTCAACAAATATGATTGAATAAGTGAATGATTGTTATAGAATCAAGGCAGCTTTCGGCCATGCTTCAGGTCTGAAGACCTAGGCCCTTCCTCCTGTCCCAGCCCCCAGTCCCCCTCGTTTCATTTTGTTGTTCCTGAGCCAGTCCTGGGAGCTTTGGCCTAGCCCGTGGACCCCTCCTCTTGGTCAGCTGCTGAGACGTGGTCTTCGGGACACCACCTTCCTGACCTTGCTCCCCCCCTGCGGGCTGCTCCGTCTCAAGGCCCTCCCTCCCCAGTCTGAATGGTGTGTTGCCCAGAGCCCACGTCCTGGTCTTCTTCCTGCTCGGGTGACATCACTTCCTAGTCATCTTCTGCCCCAGGACTCAGAATGCCATCTCTGCGCCTCCCAGATTTTTATGCCCCACTCTGACCTGTCTCCCACATCTCACATAGGGTCACCCGGCTGTTTACCTCCTGTCTGCACTTGGCTGTGTAATACATGTCTCGCATGTTGTACGTCCTGCTTTCCTCCTCCCCAAACCAGTCTGCTCAGCCTTAGCCTTCCCAGCCTGCTCAACGGCAGCCGTCCTTCCAAAGAACCAGCCCGAGCCCCTTGGACCCTTGGGCTCCCCCCATGTCAGTAGATCCTGTTGGCTCTTCACGCCCATCGGTGCCTGGCTCTGAGTCAACGTCTTCCTTTGCTTGGACCCCTCAGCAGCCTCCCAACTGGTACAGGCGCCCCCGCCCTTGACCCTCACATCAATTCTCAACCCACAGCCTGATCTTCAGACGGGTCAGATGGGGTCACGGCTCTGCTCAAAGCTCTGCCGCGGCTCCCATGTGCGGCTCACTCGCGGCCTCTGTGTCACCGAACTCAGAGCTCCGACCCCCCTCTGCTCCCTTACTGTCTGCAGGGCTCCACCGACTGGCCCCGTCCTCAGGCTTCAGACACCTCCTTCGTGTGCTTCCCGGGACTTCACTTGTCTGTCCTCCTGCCTTGCCGGCCACCCTTCTCGGTCTCCTTGGCTGGTTTCACCAAATTATTCTTGACTTGTAAATAATAGAGTCCCCAAGTCTCCCCTCCTGGACCTCCCTTCTGTCTGTGCGCACTTCCTCGGCGAGCTCACTCTTGTCTTGTGCTTCTAAACGTCATACGTCAGGTGATGACTCCCAAGCCCGTACTGAGGGCTGGACTTCACCCTTGACATCTAGACTCAGAAACCTACGTGTGTGCTCAGCCTCCCCCGGGCACTTATGATTCCGGGCTCACATGGTGCACACTGAGTCCTGCGCCTCCCCCACCCACCCATTACGTTCTGTGTTCCGTCCCTCGCAGCCTACAGAGTAGAGTCAGGAAATGGGGACTCTAACCATTCAGTCATCGGGCCAGGAATGTGGGCGTCGGCCCTGACCCCTCCCTTCGCCTCCCGGCCCTCGGCGCACCTGCTGCTCTCCTCACCTGCTTCTCCGCTCCCACTGCCACACGGCCTGGATCACTCCGGGTCACCGTGCTGCCATGTTTCTCTGGATTACTCCAATAGCTGCACCTCCCCGCTCTGGTCCGCCTCATCTATTTGTAACCCGGCAGCCATCAGCTCACATCACTTCTCTGCTCAGAAGTCACCAGATGGCAGCTCAGGACAAGGACCCTGCCCCCTGTGGAAGATCCCATAGTCTTCTCCATGAGCTCTCCGGGCACGCCCGCCCATGGGGCCTTCACGCCGGCCACCCCGTCTACCTGGAACACCCGTCCCGTTCTTCCGCTTCCCCTTCCTTCCCGTGTCTGCTCGGCCATCCCCAGCGGAGAGGCTGTCCCTGCTTCGGCACCAAACCACCGACCATCCTGGCCCAGCCACCCAGCACGTCCCACCCCCTTGCCCATCTCACACATCTCTGCTGCCACGTGTTACCATCTGGAATACCCTTTCTGGGCATTTGTGTCTGTCTGTCCACGAGAGCGGAACTTCATGAGGCATAGGTACCTTTGCGGCTGTAACCCCAGGGCTGCAACGGCACCTGACGCTTGGGAAGCAATGTCTCACAAACGAAATAGCGAGTGCACGGGCCGGGGAGGGCTTCCCTGCGCCTGTGACTGGCTTTCGTGGACCCCACAGCCCCCAGCCTGGCCTGCTTCTCCATGGAGGCTGAGTTTGCTCTGTCAACAAGTCTCTGCTCCGTGCCCAGTCTCCTGGAAATCCGTGTACATGACCTCACAGTTCAAATATTAGCAGTGCCCTGAGCCAAAGAAGCTTATTCTTTGAGCTTCCAAGTCGGTGGCGAAGCGGTTAGAACATTCAAGCACGAATCCATCCGCGCAGCAGGGCCTCTGAGAAGACCACCTGGCCGGGTGGGCAGTCAGCTCCTGAGGGGGGCCGTCCTGGCCTCAGGTCCGAGCGTCCCCCTGGCCCGGGCCGAAAGTTCTCCGGGGCCTCCCAGGAGCACTTTCCAGGGGAAATCGGGACACTCATTCAAATGTGCCTCCCTGGGGACCAAGTCTCAAGTGCCTGTGCCCCCACCTGCGAAAACTAGCTTCTTGTTCTCGTTCGTCACTGCTTTCTAGCCTTCATCCGAGGACTCTCAGTACCTACCCCTTGGGGTCGGGGCCGGGCACCCCAGGTGTTGTGTGAGTGCTGGCTGAGTGTGTTTGAGCAGAAGGCGTGTGGCAGAGAGGCTGAGCATGAGCCCCAGGGCTGCGCTGCACGGGTAGGGTCACTGCGGGCAAGTGACTTGGTGTCTCTGGGCCTCAGTCTCCCCATCTGTGAACAGGAAACAATAGCACCCCTGTGGGCTGCGGTGAAGGAACACAGCAGGGCCCCAGGTGCCAGCGCCTAGTGTCACAATGCTGGTGGCATCAGGCAGTGGCATCTTGGGGTGGAGGATGGGAAGCTAAGGACCGATGAGGCAGGAGGCTGCCCTCGCAGGGCTGGGTGTCTGTGTGTCCCTGGCACAGTGAGTCCCACACTCGTGACCGAACAGGTCTCACTCAGCACAGGACGCCTCGCCCTGTGACTCTGATTACCATCCCACCTCTGAATTTAGAGACGGCCAGTCACGGCACTCCATCAGTGAGTGATGGCTGCACGAGCGGACAGGCGTGCAGGTCTCCAGAGCATTCCTGTCACCCTCCTCGAGGCCCCCAGATATTCGCTGTCAGTCTGGGGAGACTCATGTCATGTGTCACAAACCATGGCAGCATAAAGTTGCCAAAATCCAGGTGCCGGCTGGCGGGAGAGTGAAGTGCAGGGTGGGGCAGACAGGTGTCGGTGGGTCACACTCTGTGCCGTGGGTCCTACACGCAGGTGCGGGCCCCACCTTCAAGACCCTCAGCTCCGAAGGGCGGCCACAGATACACGCACACAAGATTGGGGTTCAAGGGGGACAGAGCCACACGGGAAGAGAGGGTCAAGGGAGGGTCAGGGGCTCCAAGGAGCGCCCGATCTTTGCTCCCGGTGGGGACAGGTGAGAGGGTCTCAGGACTGCCAGCCTGGGGAGGGGGGGTCCCACCCATGACTTCTTCTAACCCTAAGTGTCTCCTGCAGGCCACACCTAAATACCATCCATTGAGGTTTAGAGCTTCCACATACAATTTTTTTTCTTTTAAGTTTTTAAACACTGGTGGAAATATTTATTGCCTTGACTGCAGTGATGGTAAAATGAGAGGTATACAGGTGTCCAAACTCACCACCTTGTGTACGCTCCTTCCGCACAGTTGTGTGTACACTAATTATTCTTAAGCAATAAAGCTGGGGGCGGGGAGAAGGGGCCTCCCTCCAGTCCCTCCTTCCAGCTCGCGGGGACACAGACATCACGGCTGCAGCTCAGATGGACTCCTACTTGGGGAATCTTCTACTGCATGCGGTTGAATCTAATACTAGCTGCTGAAATAGCAACTTTGGAATTTGCCGGCCTTCCTGTGGTTCTTTCTGGTGCCAATGTGTGTTCTCTTCACACAACAATCCCCTGCCTCTGAAACATAGGAATTCTGGCGGGATGCAGGCGTACAGTCCATCACGGACTCTGGGCTGGGACCGGGGTAGGGCGGGGGCGGGCAGCGACATCTCACACCTGTGCTGTGCCCTCACCCAGCAGCCCACCAGGGCGCAGGGCGCCACGGCGAAGATGCATCTTATAGACAATGGACTAAAAATGTAAAAATGGAAAGACAAGTGTTTTAACATCCTCTTTTATGGATAAGGAAAGAGGGGGCTGGAGAGGGTAAGACCACAGCCGGGCCAGGCTGCCGACTCGGCTCGGCCCCCATGGTGACCCAGCCGGCCCTGGGGCTGCCTCGTCCCAAAGCACCAAGCTGAAGACAGACATTCCCTCTGGCCCCCGGGGGCCGGCGGGCAGGCACGGGCGGGCCTCCGCCAGCCTTCCGTGGACTGTGCCCGAAGGGAATAAGCACTGCCCACAGGTTGCCCTGCAAGACTAATTTCCAGAACACAGATTAATGGAAGTGCATGTTTAAGTGCCTTGAAAATATTTTCTCTCTCCATCTCGATGGGAAGCCGATTACTACCAATAAGGCTAATGAAGATAGAGCACGAGTTAGGCAGAGTCTCAGGGAGAAAGAGCCCCAGCTGGGGCCTGACCTGAGCCATTTAGAACCGAGGCACAGACAGCGCCCGCTGCGCACGCCCGCCCTCTCCTGGCTGGGCTCGCTTTGTTCCAAATCACCCGGCAGTGCGGCTACCAGAGTAGGAGCAAGCCACACACACCTGTCTCGGAGCTAACCGGCCGCTCGCACTTTGGGGAACGCCCTCAGTCCGTTCCTGTGGCTCTTCTTAGATGAGATGACAGACACCACGCAGTCCGTTTTCTCCCCTGGGTTTGTTGATTAACATGAATTCCGTAGTGGTCAAAATCTTTACTCTCTCCGCCTCAGTTCCCTTATCAATAAAATGGGCTGCTACCCTCCTTGCCTGCCTCTTAGGGCTCTTACTGGAGTCGGTTGTGATAATAGGAGTGGAGGCTTTATGGAGCCAGGAGGTTTATGCTTCCAGAATTTTGTGCGGGCTTTTTTCAAAAATTCATCCATTTACTCATTGGGCAAATCGCTATAACACATCAGGTAGAGAAAGTGCTCTGAAAAAAAACAATGGAGTTGAGATGGGAGGAGTGAGTCACGGGAGTCGGAAGGGAAGGGACTCGGAACACTTTTCATCTTTATCCAGCAGGCGAACTTTCATTCATCCTTCAAGATCTTGCCCCAAATCGCCTCCTCCTCAAGGCTTCAGGGAGCACTGTATTTGGTTCAGGGAGCACTGTGTTTGGTTCAGGGAGCACTGTGTTTGGTACCACTCTCTGTCCTCCCCAGCACCAGGCTGCGACTTTCTGGGCTAAGCACCCTGCCCTCCTCACCTCCACACTCTTGGTGGGTGCTCGGGAGGCGCTCGGTAGGGGAGAATGGATACAAGCAGACGGTTCGTCCGCGCCCGTGGCTGCCTGCTCTCTGGTGTCCGCTTCCTCCCTGCAGACGGGCCGCCTCTCGGGTACAGCCATCCGTGCATAGGCGGCCCCTTCTCTCTTGCATCAACAAGAAACTTTCAAAAGTCATTTCTCATATAAGCATTAATGGAAACTTTATAGAAGAAACAAAAATAAAACCTCCCCCCTCTTCCTCCATTTCCTCTGTCCTATAAATTAAACTAATTTCGATTTTTGTTATTATCTGCCTGATCTTGAAAAATCATTTTTGCATAGTGTGTTGTGGTGAGGGGTCTTCCCCGAGGCGGAATTCCTCCTTTGGAGGGTCTGGGGGGCTTTATCGTGAAGGGAGGGCAGGTGGGGCTCTGCCGGCTCAGGGAAGGGGGGCAGGGAGTACCGCATCATGATTCACACCCCACAGCCTGGAAGGTAGTGGAGCAGCCTTGTCTTGGCCTGGGGCTCGCTCAGCCTTTTGGCACAACTGATGGGTCGGGATGAAGAAAACGGGCCCATCGGCATTGCTATGGCTCAGGTGGCTCTGATTAAAGCCTCTGGCGTCATGGCCCAGGCTCCTGGGAGGGGGGACGTGTCTTCGGGGATCAGAGAAGTGTAGCCTGGAGTCACCACATTGCCGTTCAGCGATAAGGCAGGATGGGGACACAGTCAAGTTCCGTGCAGCCCAGGACTTGCGGTGAGAAGCTGTCCCCGGGCCTGATATACCACTCTCCTCTGAAGTGGAAATTACAATGTGTAGGTTCACAGCAGGACGCTGTGTTCTAGCGGGGGGATGGGGTGCCGCAAGAAGGGCAGACAGAGTAGAGCTGTCACTTCTGGGAGATCTCGGGGAGTCAAATCTAAGCCCTTAGACCTTCGTGCCTGTTTACTTCCAGGAGAACTTGAATATATCTGAGAATTGGACCAAAGCCGTGTAACTGGTCCTCTGGGAAAAAAAAAACAATGCACATCAGCCCACCACACACTGTTTGTAGGGTCCCCAAGGGCCACGGACCCCTGGCTAGAGGCTCTGTCCCTAGTCATGGGCCTCAGCTCCTGCCCTCACTCAGGACATCTAGTGGAGAAGGACACCCCGGGAAGACAGAAGGAAGTACTGCTTCCTTCAGGAGGAAGGTGCAGACTGAAAGCGCCCAGTCAGGCACCGAGATGGCGGCAGACAAGAGTCCGAGGGGCAGGCAGGTCCGTAGCTCAGGCAACCACAGGACTAGCCAGAGGTTCAGCTCACTCACTGGATGGCAGATCTGTTGGGTCTCCCAGGGAGCCTTGAGGAAGGACAGCATAGTCTCCTGGGGGCCCCAGGAGGGGCCCTTGGCACTGTGGTCTGGATGCGTCTCAACTGTGGGGACAGGCCCCGGCCTTCCGTGACCCTGAGTTACTTGTCTCCATGAATCCCGGCAGTGGGGCAGAAGGACAACACTCTGAGGGGATTTTCGGGATGGGCGCTGCATGGCCAGAGTCCTTGGGAGGCACCACGATGGCTGTCTTGGTGAAAAGGGACAAGCCCTTTGGCTCTTGCAGATGAGGGGAGAGGGGGGTAGTGGAATGGGGCTGTAGGGGGCCGTATGTCGGGGCGCTGAAACAGCTGAGGCTTGAAAGCACAGGAGGGCAGGTCCCCTCATACTCTCCTCTAGGCTTGGGAGCCCCCCATGTGCCCAAGGACCTCCCCTGGGGCAGAGCCCCTCACACTTCACTCAGCTGGGAGCCCGGGCAGCAGGCAGGGCTCATGTGACTGGCCCACGTCCCAGGTGAGGACACAGGGCCCGCCTGGACTCCAGGTCTCCCTGCACTCTGGACTCGAGCCGCACTAGAGCGAGAAGCACACAGCGTGGCTCCAGGCTCCCCATCTTCTCTGCCCCAGGGAGCTGTTGGTGGTGGCCACGGTTTAGGCTTTCATTCATTCAATGTGCCATTTATTTACTGAGTGCCTATTCTGGCCAGGCCTGATGCCTGGGACTGGAGAGGAGGCCACAGTGACTAGTAAGCACTTCCTAACCTCAAGAATGGGAAAACGTGGCAGGGGAAGGGGGCTCTCGGCATCGGTGCAGCGCCTCCCACCTTCCCCCAGCCCCGGCATCCACACCCACCGCAAGCACTCCAGCCTGACGTCTGAAGGCTGAAAGAGATGGAGGGCACCTCCTGCATGCCTTGCTCTTTAGCTGTAGAGCCGGGTACCCAGCACGGAGCCCGGGCATCCTCCGTAGCATCTCTCTGTTCCCTCGGTTTTCCCGGGCACCGGCTTTTGGCAGGGCCTGGTGCCAGGAAGGGGCAGGCTGGCTGAGGGCAGCGTCAACCCCTGTCTTGATGCTAACAGAAGACCAGCAAAAGTCAGCTCCCCCAAGAACTGCCGACCTGGGGTTTCCAGCTTGCAGCCCATTATCTGCTAAATCACTGCATCGATTCGATTGATACTATTTGTTAGATAAAGCAGACGGTCCTGCGTGGGGCCAGGAAGGCCCGATCTGCGTGGAGATCATTTAAAAGATTAACTTTAGCGAAAGCCTCAAGGTTTGGCAAATCCATAATTAATCAGCGTGGCTCAGAGCTTCTGTAATTGGGGGCTGGAGACAACTCCGCAAAAAAGAGCAGGGCCGGAAAAATGGGTAGAGAAGAAAGCTCCTTCTCCGGCCACATTCGGGGAGGGGGAGCCCGAGAGTCGGAGAGGCAGGGGTTCCGAATTGGATCATTTCGCGCCTCCGTTCAGCAGATTCCCTGCTCGTGACTTATAAACAAGGGCCATTGTCAAGTTGCAAAGCCAGAGTTAGAGAGGCCTGAGCAGTCGTCCTCCTGGGAGGCGGGTGGAGATTAAATTTGGTCCTTAAATCTGGCCTGCGTTTTTAGTAATTTGTCAGGGCACCGCTGAGGCCTTTTTCCTCAGCGAAGGCCTTTAGAGTCGCATTTTCCTTACTCACCATCCCTAGACGTCAGCCCTCTTAAGCTGTCCTGGATGAGCCCTCCAGAAGCCGAGCAGCGATTTAGAGGTTTGAAGAGGTGGTGTCCCCATCCCCGGGGCACCAGTGAGGATGCTGGCGGGGGATGGAGTGGGGGGACAGGAGGTGTCCAAGTCAAGAAGGGCTGTTTATTACCGTCCCGAAAATGAGCTGGGCCATCTTTGATAAAAAATTCATACCGAGACGATGTCAACCTTTCGGCTGCTTCCTGAGTGGCCCGGGAATGTCAGAAAAGCTCCCTTCCTGCCCGCGTCGTGAATCCCAGCACATGGAGTCATCAGCCCTCAGGGATTCATGCTCGGCTGTTTGGATGTGGGGAACATGAATGCAATATTTATAAGTTGATTGTGGGCGATCCCCCCCCCACTTGGTATTTCTACAACAGTGGGTCCAGAAAGGCCTTCTCAAGCACTGGCTGATTGGCATGCTTGCCAGCATAGCCAGTCTCCAGGAAGGTCTGCAGAGTCTAAATCGGAATGTGAAGATTTAGTACTGGCCTACACAATAATTTGCTTTAAGCTGTATAAATAGTATTTTATTTGGGAATTCATCGAAAGGAAGTTTTGAAGGTCAAACCCTTCCCTGCATTGAGTGCATATGTATTTAATGTTCAATCTCTGGTCTCTTTTTTAATCCTGAGTGGCTTGGCTTCAGATATATTTTTAGCGATGGGAAATTGAATGTCAATTTGAGAAAGACTTTCCCCAGGATGGCCCCTCAGCCCTCTGCACACATCCCTCGGCCTCCAGAAGGGTTATAATCCCAGCAGTTCCTCTGGGAGGGAGCAGGCTACTGCCGGCCGGTGGCCCTCCCCGGCAAGCTCCAGGATCAGCCCAGTGGTGGACTAGCTCTGAGTTCCAGTGTGTTCTCCAGGCTTCTTGCCACTCCTCCTTTCTTCGAAGGCTACTCTCCTCGGGGGTTACAGAGATGAGCTAGAAGCTAGAGAAAGGACCCAAGGCGGGGGGGGGGGGTGCCATGACTTGTCGTAACCCCCCCCACACCCAACACGGCCTCCTCTTCCAACTCGCATGGACCCAAAACGGTCAACATTGGAGTTGGTATCTATAGAATATCATGTCTATAAGACGTTATGGCTAGCACACAGGTGTGCTGTCTGGGGGAAGGGTGAGGACAGTGAGGCCATTAGGCACCTGTCAGACCCCGGGGAGTTGTGGGGACATCCGTGCTGCTGGGAAGGATGGGCTGGAGCAGGGCCCTGGTCAGGTGGTCTGTGCACAGCAAGGTGGATCCCTGGAGAGCAGACCTTGAATGACTTCTTCACCCTTCACCCCCAGTGCCCGGAACAGTGCCCAGGGTGGAGTAGGGAGACATGTTAATGGGTTCTTTAAGGTGGAGCTCAGGAAGAGCAGAGGAGACAGAAGCCTGTTTGAGGCATAGCTAGCTGCCTCTAGGACTTTGCCAAGGGCCGGTCACAAATCAGGGGCTGGGACCCTCATCACCCTGCCCTGCTTAGTTGCCTTGGTTGTTCTTACATTCCTTGACAGAGTCAGGTCCACAGCCCCTCCTCCCCCACCCCCACCATGTAGCACAGGTCAGGGCTCTGCTGTGGAGCCACGAGGACCTCCCCACATGTCCTCCTGAGACTCCTATTCTGAAGTCATCCGTAACTCTTGGCTATTCCTCTACTTTCCCACACTGCCTTCTCCACTGAGGTGACTTCTTCCTGGCCCATATCCACCTGGTGAAATTGTATCAGTCCTTCAAAGTCAAGTTCAAGTGCCTCCTTTTTCATAAACACTGCCCCCCACTCCACCTCTATGCCAAATTAGAAGGATCTCCTTCATCCCATGTCTTGTGTTTCATGGCCTTTGCATATTGGATTTGGATGCTGGTTGTCTCTACGCCTGATTCCTTCAGCTAGCCCCAGTGCCTGGCACACTGCAGGGACTCAGTGGGTGTTTATTAACCGGACTTTCCTCTGGCCAGTTAACAGTGATGGCGTAAGTCATCTGTGCCCTGAGTTTATATACACTCAGCTCAAAGAAGATTCCTCGCCATCCGAAGATTGTTTGGAGTGTTTTCAGGTTACATGAAAGCTCTTCTGTTTGAGACAAGTGTTGGAACCAGAAGGATCCGGGTTCCAATTTAAACTCCACACAGGGTGTGTCCTTGAGTAAGCGCTAAATCTCTTTGAACATCGGCATCCATATTTGGTAAACTTAAGAATAGTTCACGTGATGATTGCAAGGTCGAAATGTAGCGATTTATGTAAGTCCCATAGCATAGTGCATGGCACATTGTTAAGTGTTCAACAAACGGAAACTGTTAGCGTGGTGATGATGGTAGTGATGGTGATGATGGTAGTGATGGTGATGATGGTGATTATGGTGGTGATGGTGATAACGATGATGATGATGGTACTGACGGTGATGATGTTGGTGACTGTCATGATGATGACGGTAGTGATGGTGATGGTGATGATGATGGTGGTGGTGATTGTCATGCTGATCATACGGACATGATGGGGATTATGGGGAAAGTGACGACAGGGATGATGAGGATGGGGATGGCGATGATCGTGATGGCTGTGACGATGTCGATGATGATGATGATGATAGGGATGGTGGAGGCGACGATGCTGATAGATGATGATGGTGATGATGATAGTGGCAATGAAGATGATAATGATATGAGGATGGGGAAGTGAGGATGGGGATGGGGAAGATGATAATGGGAATAATGGAACCGATGGGGATGGAGACAGTGGTGATGGGCATAATGAAGATGACGATGGGGATGGCAGTGATGTTTCTGCTGTTTGGAGGCTCAGCGAGCATCCGTGGCCTTCAGGGCTTCGTAAACCTGTCTGATAGGTGACATGCCAGCCAAGATCAGGCACACAGACCGCCCTGCCCTCACCCCTCCCCTCCTCTGTGTGGTTACCCACAGGAAAGGCTGCCTTAGGAGCCTCTCTCTCTGTCCTGTGGGCTAGCAAAGGCACCAAGTCAAATCTTTGGTAAATCTCTGCTCTTCCAGGGCCCATGAGTTGTTTCCTATTAGAGTTTCATGCATCCCTTTGACATATTTTTATTGTCAGGTTAGAAGAAAATATTCCACTCGTTTGCAACATTCTCATTATATTCCCTTTATAACAATTTCTAAAAGAGAATAAATATAAAATATTTCTGTGTATTGTGGTGATATTTCAGCCTGACTTTAATATGCTGCATGGTTTTCCAGCTCACAATTCTCCTAACCTTGTGATGACAGTTAAGAAATCTTCAGGCCTGGGAAAACGTGGATCGATGAGTTAGTGGAAGCGCAGGACACTTTATGGGGATTCGGGGAGAGCAGCTTTCTGCCAACTCAGAGGTACCGTCTCAGCCTTGTGAGAGTAAACCTCTCTGTACCCGAGGTCTCCTTCCCCTGGGCCATTCCTGAGAACTCAGAGCCATCTCCTTTGGGACCGATCAGCGGCCAAACATCTTAGGAGCCTGGTTGGGAAGCTTGGTCTGGAGTGAGGACATGGGGAGCCTTGGTGATGGCCTCTGACTGAGACTGGCGGCCTCTGGGTGGCCGTCACAGCCTGCCCCAGAGGATAGTCACTTGGGCACGCAGGTTTCCAGTTTCCGCCTAAAGCAAAACTCCGACTGTGCCTTCAGTCTCAGACACCTGGTGGGCCTCGATCCCTGCCCGTCCCTGAGGCGGACTCAGTGCCGTGCTGGGCAGCCCGCTGGGCAGATGGAGGAAGAGTTACCTCCAGCCAGACAGACAGGATATTGGGGCGAAGCCTCTACATCGGCCTGCCTCAGGATCTCTCGAGCTGACCCCAGCCCATCTGCAGACCGGACCCCCTTGGGTGAATTCTCGCCCCTGAACCCTTGTTCGGGGCTCCTCCATGCCCAGAATGGCCATCCCTCTCACTCAGGCTGTCTCGGTCCCTCCTGATCTTTGAGACCCAACTCTGTCAATCTTTTTCTGACAACTGAGCCCCTGGAGACACCCCGTCCTCCCCGACCCACCGTGATGACTCCCCGGAGCCCTTCTCTTCAGGGGCGCTCGCACACGCAGCCTTGGCTGCGGTTCATCCCACAGACTCCGAGACTCCAGAGGGCAGGGCAGCCACTGTGTGTGCGTGCCAGTTGCCCGCCTCCCTCCCATGGCGGGATGGTGGACGGTGCCCAGCAGGTAGTGGGCACTCAGGCGATTTGCGGATGGTGGTGCTGGGGAAACCCTGAGCCCTCAACCAGGCAAAGGTAGTGTGGGTCTTCAAGAAGCCTGCAGTTGAGAACAAGGCCTAAAGGGGGGAAGGGACGAACAGCCCTTATAAAGCAGCCTAGAACGAGGCCGAGCAGTGGGGGAGCCGAGAGGACCCCAGACAGAGCTGGAGCCACAAGAACCGTTGTTCGTTGAGCATGGGCTAGGTTATGTCTCTTCAGCCTCATTTCTACCTTGTGGACTAGGCATAACATCCCTGTTCAACAGAGGAGACGTAGGCCCAGAGAGGGAAATTGACCTCCTCAAGGTCACACAGACGGCAAGTATAGAAGCCATGATTTGGACCCTGACTCCAAACTGGGGTCCCAAGGAGTTCGGTCCGGGGGGTTCTGTGAGTAGTGGGGAGGAGGAGAAAGGCTCTCGCCTGGGGGAGGAAGCCTCCTGGTAGGGTCCGTGGCTGGGCCAGGATGGCAGGGAGCTGGCAGCACCATTCTGCCTCCATCTGGGCAAGGATGCAGGGCCAAGAACAGGGCTAGACCTTTGGCGCAGTGATGGCCCCTACCGAACGCGGTCCTGGAAAAGGCAGCTGGCTGCTTCCCATTAGCAGCCGACTTCTGTTGTCTGAGTTCCGCACAGTCGAACAAAATTTGCCATCCCCCTTGTGGCCCTGCACCTCCTGTTATCTCTATCCAGGGCCGCTCTGTCTTCCAGCTTCACCAGGAGGGAATTATTTATGGCCTTGTTTACTTCGCTCTCTGCTGGAAATGCCTGGGCTGAGCCCCTCCTGGAGACAGGTAGCAGCGAGGCAGGTGGCCCACATGGGAACAGCCCCAGAAGGGCCTCCAGACCCAACAGCCCCCCAAGAGGAAACAGAAACCTTTCTCCAGTGGTTGGGCCATGTCCTGGCCCCCAGCCCCATGGTCCCTTGGACCACAAGCTGCCTGCCTCGTAGCTTCCGGGTCACGGGCCAGCCTCAGGTCCCAACGGGCTGGTGGTTGGTGTCAGAAAAGGAAAGAAGGGCCGGAGGAAGGGCTGTCCTGCCCACCTCCACCCATCCACCTCTGTCTAAGCCTCCCTCCCAGCAACCGGGACCGGATCCTCTTTCCTCCTGGGTGGGCTCTGTGACACCTCATTCCCTCTCCTTGGCGACTTTTCAGATGGGACATTGGCATTGGGGGCTTCTGAAAGCTGCTCGGCCTGCATGGCTGCCCACTCGAGCCCAGGTCCACCCCTGCACCCGCGAGGTCTCCGAGGACCATGCGGCCGTTTCCTGATGCAGGGTCCCTCCAGCTGCCTGCTGTGCAGGGGAGGGCAGTCCCGGCACAGCCAGTGGCAAGCAGGGGCCAGTGGTAGGTATCTCACCGGTAGGGGGAAAAAAACGGACAGACTCCAGCATCTCCAGAGGAAGTTGCTGACTGAAAAAGGCCAATTCCAAGGGCTGCACGCTGTATGATTCCATTTCTTTTTTTTTATTTTTTTATTTTTTTAAATATTTATTTATTTTCGAGAGACAGAGCATGAGTAGGGGAAGGGCAGAGAGAGAGAGAGAGGCAGACATAGAATCTGAAGCAGGCTCCAGGCTCCGAGCCATCAGCACAGAGCCCGACGCGGGGCTCGAACTCACAGACCATGAGATCATGACCTGAGCTGAAGTCGGCCGCTCAACCGACTGAGCCACCCAGGCGCCCCCGATTCCATTTCTATAACGTTGACATGACACAGTTACAGAAATGGAGAGCAGATGAGTGGCTTCCGGCAGTTAGGAAGGGGGATCGGGCAGGAAGGAGGTGGGTATGGCCACAAAGGGCAGTGGTAGGGGCCCCTGTGGGGCTGGAAAAGTTCTGTCTTGACCGTGTCCGTGTCAACACACGGTTGTGAAGGAAAGGAGACATGCTAGTCCCGGGACGGCGGGTGGCCCTGCTCTCAGCCCCAAGATAGGGTGTGGGCTCAGCCCTCGTCCTGCAGGGAACACGGCCCTGGTGGAAGGGAAGCGGGGCAGCTGTGGGCTGGCCTTGGCCTCCACCCCTCGTGCGTGATCTCTCCCCTTTAGGGTCCCCGGTGCCCTTGCCCTCAGCTCTCTCTCTCAGTTCCTTTCCCAGCTCCCTCTCAGAAAAAAGGAGGCCCGTCCTGGACAGCTCTGAGCATCTACGGTGCTTTCTGCCTTTCCCCAGGGACCGGCTCCCTGTGGCAGCCGTGTGCTTGTCCCCTTCAAGGACCGTGGGAGTGCAGGAGCCACAGGAGCAGGGCTAAGCCCAGATGCACGGAAGGACACTGCCTTCTCCACCTCAGCCAGGGGCAGAGTTGAGAGGAACGAACCATCCTTCCATCCATCCATCCATTCAGCAAACATCCCCAGACCCCCGCTATGTTCTAGGACCCTCCTTAGGTACCAGGTGTTCTGAAATGAGTCCGACACCAGCTTGCCTGTCCCATGAGCTCAGGCTTGTGCAGAGAGCCGGCCAGGCCTCCTCTGGCAGGGGCTAGCCTGGGACCAGGATTCTATACTGCAAAGACACGGCCCCTATCTGGGACCACAGCGTGTTTCCACGTGGGAGCCTGGCCCTGGCTCCCGGCAGGGCCCTTGGCCTGCTGCCCTTCATATTTTAAAGCAGAGCCTTACAGTTTTCCAGGAAGGGAGTCCTCGTGCCCAGGGAAAGCGGCCGGGAGCAGACCCTAGGCCTGCAGCATGCCCAGCCTGGCAGAGCGTGGAGGCCGCAGAGTGCACTCCCAGGGCTGCACGGCCACACTGGTGCCAAGGCCGACCTGTGTGGAGTGGGGGTGGTTCGGGTGGGAGACCCTCCCAGACGACCTTTCCCACGGGGGCGGCACCCCTCCTCCGGCACCCTTGGTTTCTGATGGGGCCTGGAAGCAACAGTGCTCACGGCATTCCACCCGGGATCCCTGCCCTGCTGCACCCAGCGGAAGGTTCTTCCTCAGCCAGTAGAGGCTCCCAGGGAGCAGGAGAGGGAGCTGGGAAACACCACCCCCCCCTCCTCCACCACAGGAGACCCGTGGATTTGCAAGCAGGAGAGGGCAGCTCTGGCCTTCTTAGCCCAATATTTATTGAGTAGTTTCTCAGCTTCCCAGCAGCTCGGGCCGCAGTCTGGTGCGAATACTGATTAGAGACGTGCCCTCCCCTCGTCCCCGAGGCCTGGGGCTGCCAGGGAGCTCTCCGAGCAGGGAAGGCGAGAGGGGGACCAGGCAGGGGAGCCGATGCCCCAGCAGGAGAGCGCTTGAAGCCTGCAAGTGTCCCCGCGCTGCTGTCCTCAGGACCAGATGGCACGCTAGCCTGGAGACCGATTTCCTGAGCATGCTTGTGAGGACGTCCTCCCGGGACCCAACGGGAGGAGTTCCCCCAGGATCCCTCAGTGCCTTTGATGAGTGCTGAAGTCCTGTCTCGCGGCCCAGCAGAGGGCCGGGCTGCAGACACTTCTCGTCAAGCCGGCAGGCCGGCGTCCTCCTGGGCTCCCTCGCCTGCCCATCGCAGGGCCTTCCTGGCCAGGCCTGGCCCTTTATCTCCTGCTTCCCACCCCGGATGTCCAGGCAGTTAAGGGGATTCCTGCATCTTGTCCTTTCTGCACGAGGGCCTGCGGCGTCAGAGTTGACTCCGGGGCAGGTGACACCGATTCTTATGAACTCGCAAGCCCCAGCTTTGGACTCACGAAGGCTTTGGGGCTGGGGCCCCTGTGGGCAGACAGTGGGGGTGGGTTGTGGAATGTGGCAGGAGCTGAGGGCCCTGCTGGTCCCCTGGGGGACAGAGAGGGGCTGGAGGCCTCCACGCCAGCACAGGGACAGGATGCATGCACACCGGGTCCCAGTCAGGGAAGCGATAGGACAGATCTCATTCTAGAACCATCTGTCCGATCCCCATTTCTCAGCCTGTCTGGGCCCAGGTGGAAGGCTTGGCCAGGTGGGGCCAAGAACAGAAAGGGGAAGCAGGCAGTCACAGGCAGAGGGCTGCCCGGCAAAGGCCCGTCCACGCCGCAGTCCGCCCCTGCTCTGAGGCCCGTCTCTGGCAGTCCAGCCAGTGGCGCAGCCCCTCCTTGGCCTGTAGCCTCTGGAGAGCATGTTGTCACCATAAGGGGATACATTGTTCAGGCTGCCTAACAGAGCACCATGGACTGGGGGCCTCAACAACCGTTCTCGAAGGACCTCTCCCAGCTCTGGAGGCTGGAAACCAAGATTAAGATGTTGGCAGGCCTCGTTCTCCTGAGGCCTTGAGGGAGAATCTGCCACAGCCTCTCCCCAGCTTCTGGGATTTTCTGGTAGTTGCTGGCATTTCCTGGCTTACAGATGCACCACCCTGACCCCTGCCTTTGTCTTCACGCAGTATTCTCCCTGCGTGGGTCTGTGTCCAATACTCCCTTTCCCTAAGAGACCTCCGTCTCTGGGTCTCAAGAGAGGACTATGGCTGTGGGCCGGCTGGAGGGCCCTGACAGGGGTCTCTGCACCCCCAGAGTCTGGGACCTGCAGGCTTTATTCATTCATCACTCAGCAAGCATTTACCGGCACCTGCTCCCTGGGGGCACTGTCCTTATCCTTGGGGTACAGTAGGGAGGAAAACGGGCAAGATTCCGCCACCTGGGCCTTACTTTCTAGGTGGAGTTAGACCCAAAAAAGAGAAAGTAAAAAGTATAAAAAATCATCCAAGTGGGCAGAAGAGCTACTATGCACGTAATAAAATGGCAACATGATAGAAAACAACAGAAGAACAGAGGGTCTTACTGAGAGACGGGCGTTTGAGCTGAAATCTGAAAGATTTGAAGAACCAGGGGAAAGTCACAGGCTTCCGGCCGATAGATTCAAAGCCCAGAGGCAGGAGGGGGCCCGGCCGCTGTGGGAGCGTGAGGACAGGGGCAGCAGGTGCTAGCTCCCGGGGGTCACGGCCCTCGAGGCTGGTCACTACAGGCAGGCGGGCAGAGTCCAGGCGGGCCAGAGGCCTCCGGCCTTGTGTGAGGGGCGGCCGGACACTTTGTGGCAGTGAGACACTGTCCAGGGGGCGTGTTTGCACGATGGAATCTTGGTAAAAAGGACTTAGTTCCAGGAAACCCCGGCTAGAGTTTTTTGTGAAGTCTTTCAGATCCTTCTGGAAAGAAGTGGAAGCAATGACTAAGCCAGGTGGCCGGGGAATAAGGAGCTGGGAGGGACGTGACGAGGAGATTGTCTCAGTCACTCTTGGCAACCATCTCTGTGGAGGCAGAGGCTCCCCCCAAGGGCCGGGGGTTAGTTATGAGTCCCCAACCTCACGCCAAGGCCTGAAGCCTGGCCTCTGGGTCCCAGGGCCAGTAGGGGGAGGGGGTGCCGGGGAGGTGGTCAGGGCACTCCCCCCCCCCCTCACAGGACTGGTCTCACTGGGCGCTTCAGCTGCAACCACATGCCCCACCCCCAGCAATGGGCCAGGGCCAGGCGGAGGCAGCGGGAGCAGGCTCCATGCTGGCTCATGGCTGCCACCCTATCAGGTGGACTTTAGGACCGAGAGGGCCTCGGATGTCCTGGCGAGGCAGGAGCACGGACTAGGGAGGCGGGAAGGCCTGACCTGCTATGACAGACCAGGGTCTGATGCGGGACAAGAGCTGGCCGGTCGTCTGCCTCAACTGCCTGCCGCCTCGATTTCCATAAGGGCCAGATGGGGACACTTAGCCGAGCGCCCGTAGGCGGCAAGTGTCGAGAAGCCTCTGTGCCTCCCCGGGGCTGGTCAGCTCGTCGGGTGCTGGCGAGAAGGCCTTGGATCCGCAGAGCCTCCTGCGCCCAGAGCCCACTCCTGGACGTCTGGGGGAGGCCTCCAGGGTGCGGGGGTGGGTGAGAGAGGAAGGGAGAGAGCCTGGTGCCCACACTTCCAGGAGCGAACCCTGGTGTCTGAGGCTTTGCAGGGCGCACTGTGTGGTGCGCGCAGGCGAGTTGCCTGGCCCCTTGGCCTTGAATTCCCCGTTTGTGAAACAAGGAAGCCTGAGTTCCCTTCGTGGGGCACGAGGGAGGGAGGCGGCTCCTGGGAAAACAGGCAGACACCGCAGACACCTGCACCAGGCGCCACGCTGCCCGCGTGCCCAGTGCCTCAGCCCGTGGCACAGACGTCATTGTCCCAATGCACGGAGGAAACAGGGGCTGCAGACCCCTCGCACAGGCACGCAGGCTCTCTGTGCCCACCATCTGGGGGGGGGTGAGGTTTCTAGTCCAAGGCCGGGGGCACACTGCACCCCCCAGTGCTGTGAGGCATGGGGAGCAGGGAGCCCACGCGGCTGCAATTCTGACCGTCTCAGCCGCTCCAGATGAGTAAGCAAACCCGGTCCTGGGGGTGGGGGGGGGGCACCTGGAGAGGCTGGGGCACAGGGGGCAGAGCCAGGGCAGCCCCAGCAGAAAGGAGGCCTGGGCAGGGCTGGGCTGCGGGGGGCGGGGGTGGAGGGAGCCGCGTTTTGCCAGGAAAGCCCAGCGCGCGGGGCAAATCTGCATCTGTAGCGTCTGATTGATCGTGCCGCTCAGAGTGGATATATTTTTTAATAATCTGTTTCCAAAATTAGCCTTCCTCTGTCTAGCAGCAATCACAAACAGCATGAGACGCGTTTTTTGTTTTTTGTTTTTTTTTAACCTGTCTGTGGTAGATACTTGCTTTCCTTCAAGAGAGAAGCAGATGAAGGTCCTGGTCCCTGGGCCCCCGCAGCCCGGGGGCTGGGGAGTGCCTGGCCACGCGCGTCCAGAGCTCATGAGCCAGGTGAGATGCTGACTCAGGGCTCCGCCTGTCGCCCTCCCCCGTGGCTCCGGGACAGATGCCGTCACCTCTCTGCACTTCAGTGTCCTCGGCCACAAGATCGCGGTGGTTGTGCTTTTTTCACACAGGGTTAAAATAAACATGGAGTTCAAACATAGTAGCTGCTCATTAAACATTCAGGAAACAGTAGCTTCATCCTCACGTCTTTGTCCTCCTGGTGGCTTTGGAACGCTGATTCCCTCGCGATTTTACTGGTGCTGTTGGTACCAGATTGTAAGGACTTATTTTTAACCCAGGTCCCCTTTGGATGAAGGTGACCGTTGGGCCCCCATCTGCTCTCGCAGGTGCCACCTTCGGGGAGCTCCCGGGCCTCTCTACCAGTCAAGATGTTTTGTTGTTGAGCGTTCTGTTTCTGCTCTTCCTAATTCAAAACAATAGCTTCTTCTTGCATTCCCCGGGTGGAAACGGTGTTGGAGCAAACAGGCTCACCCTGTTCCTCTCCCCAAGGGCACGTACCCTTGACTCTGACCGGAAGACTGCCAGTGAGTGCCCATGTCCGGATGGCTTGCGGGGAAAAGCGGCTGGTGTCACCCTCGGTGCCTGCTGCGTGCCCTGTCCCATGCTGGGCCGGGCTGAGGGGTCGAGGACAGCGTCAGGGCAGCCCTGAGCCCCGGAGAACCCCTCTCTGGAAGGGGAGGGGAGTGGGGAAAACACAGGCCATGTGCAGTGGCCGCTGGTGTGGGGCAGGCCGTGGGCAGGGGCCGTCGGAGCTTGGAAAAGGAAAGGCCTAGTTAGCGTTGGCTCTCTGGAAGACGGGGTCCTGAGCTGAGCCTTGAAGGATGGCAGAGTTGGGGTTGGCTGCAAGGAAGGGACAGGAGTCAGCACCTGAAGCGAGGCCTGAGGTGGGGCTGAGTGGGGTAGCCAGCGGCAAGCACCTCTGAGCCCTTGCTTGCCTCGCTCGGTAATCGGGCATTGAGTCCCCGGGGTGCTGCGGTGTGGCTGGTGGGACCCCCCTGTGACCGAGCCTCAGCGACCGGGTCACTCCTGCTTCTCCCTGCTCCTCAACCAAGGCAGGCTCCGCCTATCAGAGCAGCTCTGGCCTCTTCACAGAGTCAGGGCCGAGGAGGCCTTGATTCCCGAAGTTTCAGAGGACCGCTCTGTGACTGCGCCGGCCAGCAGCCCTCTCTCAAGAGCCCCCACCGCCGGCTCCCGGGGACCCCCCAGGCCTTTCCCAGTGCGGCCCTCCTGCCTCGTGTTTCCGGGGAGTAGTGCTGACTGCTCGGCTTCCACTCTCATTTCTTTCTGGAATTCATCTACATCAAAGCGAGATCCCTTATGCTCAGCGCTCAACAAGGCTGTGGTGATTAAGCACTTAAATTGATTAATCAAATTTCCTGTGATGAGAAGTACTGTCATTCATTAATCTGAGCGGGGATTATAAATAAGAGATGGCAGATACAGGAGCCGAACGTGTTGACAGATGGAGGCGACGGCCTGAATCACAAGCAGGCACCCGCTTCCTGAGGGCTCGGGCTGCAGGCAGCCCGGGGACAGAGCTTCCCCAAAGACAAAATTAGACCAAGATTAAAGTATCCCCATTTTAATAAAGAAATATGCATAGATGAGCGGGCGGCCCGGGGAGGGGAGGGCGCTGGTTTGCATACCGATGGCAGGCTATGTTCAGGGACGTGGCGACAGAGCTGCCGGAGGGAAGCGGCTCGGCCCGAAGCAGACCCCACAGCCATGTGACGTCAGCCTTGCAGGCCAGTTGAGAATATGGGTTTTGGAGTCAGACCAGGCCTGGGTTCAAATTCCGCCTCCGGGGCTCAGTCGCCGCGTGACTCTGTAGAGGTTCTTTCCCTCCCTTGAGCGTCTGCCTCCTGCTGCTGAGATGCTGATGGCAGGTACCTGCCTCCTTGGGCCGTCGTTAGGATTAGATGAGGCGATATCTGGGAGGCAGTACAAATTGATACTACAAGTATCGATTGAGCGCCGACTGTATGCCAGTACCGTGCTGGCATTTAGAGACTTACAGGGAAGAGCATGAGCGTGGTCCCTGCCCCTCTTACGGCTGGCATTCCTACAGACATGACACCCCGACCCTGCTTCATGGCTCCATTCTGGCGGCGGCAAGGGCCATGAGAAGCACAGGGTTGGGGAGAGCGGGTAGTTACAGAGGGGCCTGACCTCTCTCGGGGCAGGGCCACCATCTTGAGGAAGAAACAACAGAGCTGAGCTCTAAGCAGAGCCTAGGGCTGCGGTGTGGAGAGGTGGAGTGTGGAGAGAGGCCGCAGAACCATTCCCCGGGGAGAGAAGAGTGTGAGGGGGGCCCTGACCATAGGCAGGGGTAGGCACAGAGGGGCGCCGTCCAGGGCCCAGGGGCCAGACACACAGCCAGCCAGGAGGGGAGGGTGACAGCCGCAGTGAGGCCAGACGTGGGCAGCCAGTACTCAGAGGTTCGGGCCGTGTTGAGGATCCGGGTTTTAGGGATCGGTACGCCCCAAGTGGAGGCTTTGTGAGGGGCTTGGGGAGGCGGTGGGGTCTCCCCACCAAGGTGCAGGAGGGTGTGGCCCTGGACTCCCCAGGTGCCTCATTCTCTGTTCACCTTGTGGACACACGTGTCCCCTGCTCTACGCACGCGTGTCTCCGCCCCCCCCCCCCCCACCGGGGACAGTGTCCAGGACTCCTGGTCCCATTAATGCTAAAGGGACTCCAGTTCCCAGCTCAAGTGTGTGGCTTTCCCAAGAGGTCAAAGCCCCAGCGACAGCGCCCCCACCCCGAGCGCTGAGGCCTCGCGTTCCTGACCCAGTCACAGATTGGACCCACCCCTCGCATGCCTGATGGCCTGCCTGACACCTGAGGCCCTGTTCACGTGATCAGTCAGCCCCAGGACGCAGGGACTACGTCGGCTCTGGTCCCCGGTGCATCCTCAGAGCCTGCAGAGGGGGGGGGGACTGCTACGTCAGCACATGCTCGCGGAGCTCACGGATGCTGAGTCGAGGTGGCCTCGAAGCATCACAGCGACGGCGGTGGCCGCGCCGGGGAGAGCAGGCGGGTAGAGAGCCGCCCGGCCCTGACCTGCTGATCAGCAACTTAGGGGTGTCGGGGCCTGGAGCACGTCAGCACAGTAGCACTCACCGAGCTCCCGCTTGGCGTGAGGCCCTGCTGAGGCACCGGAAACCTGTTCTTGCCTTCCAGAGCGTTGAGTGGGACAGGGGAGGGGGGCCAGGAAAGAGATCATTGCGATGCACTGAGGTTAGGGGCCCGTGGAGGGAACCCCAGGGCCGGAGTGGGGGACTCTCTAGGATGGGCCGATGCCAGGGCTGGGACTCGTCGGAGATGCAGGAGATGGGGAAGAAGTGAGGATGGGGCTTCTAGGCAGAGGGGTGGACAAAGCGCCAGAGCCCCTCAGGTCCTGGCACCCTATTCTGTCTGTTTTTACCTCCCGGGATCCTGGTCGGAGTCTCCAGGCAGCCTCTGCAGGGGCCCCGGCTCCCCGGCCTCACCCACTCCTCTGCCCCGACCCAAGGGTCCAGAAAGGTCATCCTCGGTCTGCTGAGCTCACGCACTTCGATCACCCAGCGAGCCGTGTGAGCCCTCCCTCGGGCCCCTGGAAAGAATCGCAAGAGTTTGAGTGGCGGGGAGAGGGGCGCAGGCGAATTCCTTCACTTGGAGGAAGCCCGCCGGTGCTCAGTGAGATTAAAACGATCACTCCTGGCTGAAGTGGCCCCTTCCACTGTTTTGCTGAATAATTAAAGACTCCTTATTAAAAGAGTTACTGTCTTAAAGATGTCAGCCCTTCATCTCTCATGTCCTGCCTCAGGAGTGTGGCCTCAGGGCCGCGTCCAAGCACCCCTGCCGAGGATAACCTTTGCCCTGGAACGCAAGATGACCTCAAGTAGCTTTTGAGGACCCACTGTGTGCCTGGCACAGTGCCTGGCCTCAGCCTGGGCCTCTCCTGCCACGGTGGCTTCTGCAATATAACCTAGGGCCGGCGCCAGCCTGGACGGGTCTCAGAACACGACGGGGAGATGACGGCGGGATGGGCTCCCGTCCATCTTGCGTGATGGACTTCCTTTGTGCGGCCCAGGCCTGGGTGTCACTTCCCTCCTCCCCGGGCACCAGCCTGGGGGGGGGAGGGGGGCAGACAATCCACGGAGGGCCTCGTTTCTGCCTGGGGAGGGAGGGGGCTGGGAAGCGGAGGAAGGACCACCCAGCGCTGCCTGGGAGAGCCAGAGCCTGGATCAGAGGTGCCGCGAGTGTGCGCACGGCACCCTGAGGGCCAAATGCAAGTTCACGGAGCCTGGAAACAGGGCTTTCCCCGACACTTCAAAGACAAAGCACGGCAGATGAAAGACAGAGAGAGGTCTGAAAGTGTGTGGCACGTTCAGGGATTCATTCCACAAACAAACGAGCGCCTACTGTCTGCCAGAAACCATGCCAGGCACTGAGAATACAGAAATGAGCATGACACGAACCCACCCCGCGTACGGTTTGCAGGCTGGCAGGGGAGGCAGGGCTAGAAGCAGCCTCTGATGCTCAGTGAAGTGTGCTCCAATGAAAGCATCCTCCTGCCGCCTCTGTAGCACCAAGCAAGGAGTGATTACCTCCCTGCCTTTCAGGAGGAGGTGCGTGCAGGCAGGTTGGGAGGCAGACTCAGAATTCGCTCAGAGGCAGGTGGCCTGAACAGGTGGGGCACGGAGGGAGGTGTCGCTGGACGAGACCAAGGAAGGACTGAGGAGCAGAGGGGAGAGGCGCAGGTATCCCCTGTGGGAGACCCAGAGTTCTGGAAAGGAGGGAGGAGCAGAGGTTGCGGGAGGACTCACAGAAAGGAGGTGGTGGCAGAGTCGGAAAAGCGGGGAGCCCACGGGAGCTGTGGTTTGAGCAGAGTCTGAACGGGTGGTCGGCAGAGCAGCCCACAAGGAGCTGGGAAGCAGGGCTGGGGGGTCCTGTAGGGTGGTGAGCGCCCGGCCACAGCAGAACTGCCTTCCCGGGGTGACCCTGGACCGGGCTGAGTCTCCCCCAGGGGTGAAGGGGTTGACCTCAGAACTGGAAGGCACAGACTACCTAACGCAGGACCACCAGGGACAGGGCAAGGACTTGGCCTCCGTGGAGGCTCTGCCTACGTCACATTGTTCCTGTTAGTGGAGTCTCGGCACTCAGTCTGATTTTTTCTTTCGGGAAGATCTGTGGCCACCTCCTAAATGGTAAAAATCTCCATTTGCTGCAATTAACAACAGCCAGGGCTGGAGGGACCCAGGCTTGGAGGTGTCACCTGACGTGAGTCCCACTGGGTGGAGGCTGGGCCTTGACTTGAGCAAACATTCCGGAGCCAAGATGGCGTCATGGACGGACCCAGGCCGCCGACACCTGGCGCCACCCAGGATCAGCCTGACTTTCCACAGCTGGAAAATGAGGGAGGGGGGCTGGTGTGCAGATGATACCTTTCAGCTCCAAACGGTTTCCAGCTCGATGCGTCTCCCGCCCACCCACTCACCTTGCTGTCAGCAAGAGTTAAGTTTTAATGAGAAAAGAATTTCTCGCCGGAATATCGAGTATAATTAAAACTCTGCCATGAAAAAAAATAAAATAAAAAAATTAAAAAAAAAGGTCCAGCAAACATGGAGAGTACTAGAGGAAGTGAAAACGTTAAAACACAACCCCCATTTTCCTCTCCCTACGACATGGATTATTAAGTCAGGTTTGAAAAAGTTCCTATTAAATATTTAAATATTGCATTAAATATTCATCATCTCAAAAATTGCTTCCTAACCGATCCTTAGGTAAATATAACAATATTTGATCACAAAAGCTGCACAGCCTGACAGGCTCAGAGAGGGTGAGAATCTGTCTGCGGCTGGGTTCCCACGGGTGTGGGGAATCCTGCTCACGGGAGGAGGCTGGGAGGGCAGGACGGAAGCGAGCCTCGGAGCCGCGGAAGTGCCGCTTGGGACCTGAGCCCGCCCGGGGGGCCTCCTCTCCAGAGCTGCCTCCCCTCCAGGGCCGTGTGAGGGGTGTCTCTCCAGGGTCCCCCCCAGACTGTGCACGTGGCCCTGCCATTCCTCGTGTGGGCATCTGGTCTACCCAAGTGCAGGATAACCGGCCCTCTGCAGGCAGCACCGGTCCCCCCCCTCATTTTTCCAACTCCCAGGGGTAGAGCTATGGTCGGCCGAGGCTCTACCGCAGCGCTCTCCCGCCTCCGTGATGTCGACTGGATCACTGTTTCTGGCCCAGCAGGTGCACCGCCTGGCCTCTGCCACACTAGTCATGCCCGTGTGAGATGGCCCTGGTGTTGCACAGTGTCCTCTGGGTGCAAAACCGCCCCCCGCTGAGAACTCTGTTCTCAGGAAAGGCAGTGGATACCTGCTGGGTGCTGGCTGGAGGACACGGGAAATCAAGCCACTTGTAGTTTGCGGCCAGTTTTGCACGGGTGTGGGTGCGGCAGGGGGGGGGTGCTGCTGAGCACGGGACTGGCTCACACCCCAGGGCTGGCTCACGATTCCCACGTGGCACCTTCCCTGAAGGCCTCAGAGCCAGTGGCCTCCATCCATCTGCTGCCCCCCTCCAGCCCCAACCTCATCGCCACAGAGTCCTTCCAGCCACGTGACAGCCTCCTCCCTCGAGGCCCACCCTGAGCCTCCTTCTGCTCCCAGGCTCCCCAGCCTCCTGCAGCCCCTTCCCAACCCTACCTTGTCCAGGCCCCCTCAGCTCCCTTCCGACACTCGAGGGGCAGCGAGGTGACCGGCCCACCCTACTGTTATGGGTAGGTGAGCAGACCCCACCTCTGCCACCAGCCCTTCTCCTTCCCCCCCTCGCACCAGTCCTAGATGTTACGTTGGCAGAGCAGGAAGTCCAGTGCCACGCCTCTGTCCTCCTCCCCGGGAAGATCCCAGGGTGAGGAGGAGGCCGTGAGTGTTGAGGGGCTCCCCCTGCCAGCAGCGGGCACGGGCATGGGGTCGAGGTCTCTCCTGGGCAGAGTTCTGATGAATGACCGTCAGCGCCAGCTCTCTGGGTCAGCAGGCAGGAGGGTGTGAAATCCCATACTTCGGTGCATCTGGAAAGTTCTTGAGCCTCCATGTCCTGGAGGAAGGACTATGTGCCAGTTGGGCGGGCACCTGGCCCAGGTCCCCTCCGCAGGCACCTCCCCGCCCCGTTTGGTCTTGCTGCAGGGACTCAGGGTGTTTTGCATACAAAGATGGGGAAGCGAGATATTTCCCACAACCATCAGTAACTCTTGTGAATAGTGATCCCAACACGACCTGTCTTATGGTGAGAGGCGGCAGGAGAGTGGGCCAGGGGCTCAGAGCAGCGGCTGGAAGCCACTGCAGAGTACGAAAGAGGGCTGACTGACATGTTTTTAACGAAGACAGTGGAAGCTGACCCCAGGAGCGTGGGGTTTGCCCTGGACAAGCTGCAGAGCCACTGAGGTGGTGGGACGCTGGCCCGGACCCCTCCACGGGGTGGGGCCGAGGTTTCCTAACCTGCAGCTGTCCCCGGGGTGGGGCTCGGGGACCCCCTGGCGTTTTCCTGAGATGAGGCTCCTGACTCCCCTCCCCTGGCACCAGGAGAGACCGACCAGCTCTCGCTGGGATGAACAAGGATGTGGCCGGAGGGCCCCGAGGACGGGCATGGCCACTGCCGGGCTCTGTGGTCCTGCACCCACCTTCATGGCCACGGCCTCAGTGGCTTCTCGTAGAAGACAGGCCGAAGTATATGCTGGCTCTTCTCGCCTCTCAAAGCAGCACCCCAGTGAGAAAGCCTTGGCTGGGGGGTAAGACGGAACAGTGGGTCTGAGTTCGAGTTCTAACCCTGCCATCACATTCCGCTTAAAGCCCGATGTCCTGTGTGGGGAGATGGGACAGAGTCAAGTCCTGCTGTCCAGTCCAGAGGGGATCCAGCCTGCTCAGGGCCATGGGCCTCACTGTCAAGGCCACCAGCCAGCAAGCCCTGGGTCGGAACCCCCGTTAGACATGGGAGAGTCTCTGTGAGGCTTGGGGCCACCTTCTGCGAACCCTTCCTTGAAGGGTCATTGCGGGGACAGAGGGAGGATGTGTGCCAAGCAGCCGGCGTGCAGTGACACGCTCCAAGCCCGGGGAGATGACCCAGGAAGCCGAGCTTCATGCAGCGCACGGAACGCGTGGTATCGCCCAGGAGGTCTCTGTCACCCGTCACGGCCAGGGGGGCAGCAGGGGCCCTCGAGGCCTCAGCCCACCTCTGGCGGGAAGGTGCAAGGAGGGGCGGAGGGGCGGAGCCGCGGCGGGCTCGCTGGCCTTGTAAGCGGCGCAGATGCGGGCCCGGAGACAGGTGGGATTGAATTACCCACAGGTGCCCGGGGCCGCGAGCCCGCCGCCTCGCCACGCTGGCTGCAAGATTCAATACCGCCCCTTGCAGGTTAGCAGCATATTGGATTCCGACGAGTCATATTTTAACGCTGCCGAATAGTTGCAGGCGACAGAAAACCTGTTTCTTTCCCATTTTATACATCCAGGAAATTTGTACCACATGCAGCCTGCATGTCATCACACACTTTAAAATATTGCATTCTTTCCTTTCCAGAACTTGCGGATCTATCGCCAGGCAGATAAAATGCGGGGCTGAGGGCGAGAGCCCCTCTGCCGGGGTCCGAGCAAGCAGCTGAGTGGAGGGCGTCTGCCTCTCGGCATTAAGAATCCAGCCCACCGCCTCCACCCCCAGGGAGGTGCGTCTCCCGGGGGCTGCAGGACAATCTGTTACTTCCCCAGGGAGGTGGGGGGCCACGCTTGCTGGGAGAAGCAGGTGTAATTACAGAGGCCCAGGCAGGGCACTGCTTTAGTGGATGTAGGGTCCGCTGCTTGACTTAAGTACACCTTGCCGAGCCCCGAGACCACGCCCCGCACCCTCACCGTGCCCAGGCTCCTGGTGCAAGGAGACCGCCCTCCCTCCTGGCCCCGTTACTGTGGAGCCCTGCTCCAGGTGAGAGCCATTAGCGTTATGATTTCCTTTGCAGATTGCACATCTCAGGACCCACAGGGGTGGGTTTTGGAAAGTGGGTTTCCAGAACTTCCATGAGCTCACCATGCAGAGCAGCTATAGTTGCCTAGATGGCCGCGAGCGGCTCAGGCTCTGGTCCCCACCCTGCACGGGACTTTCCGTCCTGCCCGCACCAGCTGGTGCCCTCAACCACCTCGGCTCCGCTGAAGGGGACGCAGGGACCAGGAAGCTCTATCCTTGCCGGACGCTCAGGCTCCGTCTCTCTTGCATGGACTTTCCTCCTTTGGCCCAACCAGCTTTTCCAGAACATTCAGTGCCAGGATCGGGGAGACATAGAGGAACGTGGCTCCAAACGTGTTGAGAAGCTTTTCAGTGGGGAGGGAGGCTCTCTTTCCTTTCTTCCTCCTGGGTGTAGGCTCCTTGCAAGGCCTGGGGTGGGCAGTTGAGTGTGGGCAGAGCCTCTCCCCACGAAGCTCTAACAGCCCAAGTCATCGCCAGTCCACTCAGATGGCCCTTTGGCCCGCTGCCTGGGCAGTCCTGCCTTCTTCTGAGCTGGGTCCCAACGACATGCCATTCCCAAGTACCTCCTCTGCGCGGGGCCTTGTGCAGACCCGGAGTCGAAGGGAGATGTTGGCAGAGGGAAAGGGTCAAGCCCAGGACCATGGAGAGCGGACAGGCTCACTGAGAAGATGAGACCCTCAGAAAGAGCACAGAGCGGGGTCGCCAAGAGGCAGCCAGCTCTCACTTAGGGCCGAGGTTTAGGCAGCAGGTGCACTAGGCAGGAAGCCAGGCAAGGAGGAGGGTGGGTCAGCCCTGCCCCGAGGTGTGAGCCTCGGAGGCCAGGGTCGGCTCTGTCTGGTTCCCCATCGAAGCACCAGCACCTTGAAAGGGCCTACGTCAGCTGAATGGGTGGGCTTGCAGATGGGCGTCTGTCTCCTGCGTCCTTTCGAGTTCCTGAAGCTGAGGCAGCTTCTCCAGGGACTGGGCACTGTGGGGCCCCTGTCCTTTGTTTGTGCCTGGACCACAGTTTTGTTTTGTTTTTAACTGAGGTGAAGTTCGCATAACATAAAATTAACCCTTTTCGAGTGAACACTTCATCGGTATCTGGAACACTCACAAGGTTGTGCGACCGTCGCCTTTATCTCCTTCCAAAACCTTTCCGTCCCCCACAAAGGAGACCCCGCTCTACTCCACAGCCCCTCCCTTCTCCCCCCGCCCCGGGGAAATCTGCTTTCTGACTCCGTGCACTCACCTACTCTGGGTAGTTCACATCCTGGAATCACACAATACGTGGCCTTTCAGGTCCGGCTCCTTTCACTCGAGTGAGTGTGTTTTCAAGGTTCGTGCAGGTTGGAGTGTGTGTCGGTGCCTCGTTCCTTCTTCTGGCCCAACAATGTCCCATTGTACGGCCGCGGTGCATTCTGTTTACCCAACGAGCCGTGGACGGCCGCGTGGGCCGCTTCTGTCTTTTGTGAAGAGCCGAGCGCGTGCAGGTGCGCGAGCCGCTTTGAGGGGCTGTTTTTCATTCTTCGGGAGTTGCTAGGTCATATGGTAATTCTGTGTTTAACTTTTGGAGGGGTGGGCCGACAGCTCCTCCAAAGGTTCAAAAGAGATTTTTTGCATAGGATTCAGGCTCCGAGGAAGCAGAGGGGTCCCCACCATTCAGGGGACTGAGGTTGGAGGGGGCACCGCGTGTGCTGGGGAGCAGGAGCGGGAGTGGGAGCAGACCACAGAGGCGGGAAGTTCGCACCCCAGCCTGGAGAATGGGATCCATGGTGGAGAAGGGGTGTAGGTGGGGGGCACCATCCTCCTATTCTGGGAGCAGGGTGTATCTAGGGGAAACCGAGGAAGAATGTGTTTATGGAAGACCTCCTGTGCTCTGGTCATGAGAACAGGTGGCCGTTTCATCTTCCTCTGATCTAACAAATCTGCAAGATCTGAGTCAGCAGCCAGCCGCCCTCTGCTAATAAGGACACTTGAGGTTCAAGGAGACCCGCCCCTCCCCCGCAGCACGTGCACCTTCCCAGTCCTTAGTGCTGTAAGGTGCCCGTGGGTTTCCAACTCAGACCTGGCTCCAGTGTCCACACGCTGGCCCCAGGGCCAGATCAGGAAGGGCAAGGAGGGGCTCTGCCGCCCCCCCCCCCGACTCAGCTCTCCTCCAGAGGTGCCCAGGGCCTGGACACAATCGCTCCGTCTGAGCACCCAGCTCCTCGGAGGCACTCCAGCTCCCCGCCCTGTTCTCCCACAAGGCCAGCATCCCTCACACCCTATATTCAAAGGGAGGCCTCTCATTCAAGGTCATGGAGCCCTCTGAGTGCCAACCCTTCCTCCTGCAAACCACCGGCACCTCCCTGTGTGGCCATTACTGTTCAAGCCTCACTCCTGTTACCATCATCATTATTATTTCCATTCTGTAGATGAAGGCATCGAAGCTCAGGGCCCTGGGTGACTCAGGTTCATGCCACCGCTAAGTGTCAGCAGGCTCACGGGGGCATCCGATGTGCTCGGGCCCTCGGAGGCACTGAGAGCAGGGTCTGGTGAGGATAGGACCTCCCAGATGTGTTCAGCACGTTTGTTTCTAGGGGAGGGGGTGTGGCTCAGTACTTCCTGAAGGTTCCAAAGGTTCCTAAGGAACAGGTTCAGACCTGCTCAGTACATCCCTGAGATTCCGGAGACAACCGGACTTGCCACCCACCCAGCCTCCCTCTCTGGCTGGAGCCAGCCAGTGGCGTGACCCCATCTTGGCGCGTTTCTGAGGCAGGCGCCCAGATCGCTCGCCTGATGCCAGGGATGCTTCCTTCACTGGAGGCTTCTTCCCTGCTGTCCTCTCCCTTTCTGGTGATGTTTTTGTGAACTTGAGAAAAAATCAGGAAAAGGCCGATTCCCTCTGTCCAGCCCATTAATTCTGCATGCTCAGGCCCAAATTAACCTTGGCAAGGCTTCGAGAGGAGAGAGTAATTCTAACCTTAAAAATCTGCTGATTAAAGCTGGTTTCAGGAATTCGATTCCACTTAATGTCTTGGCAGGGAGCCCAGCCTCACATTAACACGGCCACAGACTCGGGTCCCGGCATTTCCCTCCACCTTCTTCATAAACAAAACCCTGCTGTCTGTTTGAAGCAAGAATGCCTTTCCCGGATTCCCTCGCTGCACACGACCGTGTGTGTGCGTTGCAGGGCACTGTGGGCACCTGAGCGGTGTCACAGGTGCCCAGGAGGGGTGGCGCTGAGAGCTGGGTTCAGCGGGCCCCGGAGTGGAGCAATAATTACGGCAGAAATGCCGGCATTCCGGCCCCAAGAGTGCCGAGCAGGACAGGTATTAGTGCAGGGCCTCGTTTCTGGGCAGCCCTCTGCCCTCCGTGCCACCTACGATGGCCTCTGGAGACTTCAGGAGCCAAGTCCTGGAGTCCCACATCTACCAAGTCCCTGCACCTTCTGGGTACCAAGGGATGGGTCATGAGTAAGGACAAGGGCCAGCTCCCTGGAACATACACCGAAAACCCTCAGCGCCAAAAGACACAGCCGCTGGCCTCCTATAGAGGCTCCACACCCCCATTTGCAGTCACTTTGGCTGAAATGTGCAAAGCCTTGCTAAGACGTGGCAGCCTCAACAGGCCATCTGGCAAGGGGAGCCCCAGACCAAGAGTTACTTGTGGGAGTCCACTTTCCTCATCAGAGTCCGCAATACAGGGGTGCCCGGTAGGCAGCGGATGGCCTAACAGCTGTTGGTGGAAGGAGGGGCGGGGGAGAGGCCATGAGCAATATAAACCACTTTCGAGATCGGTTCCAGCCACTTGGCAGGGCACCGAGAAACAGGTCTCAGCGATACACTTTGATGAGAGAAAGGAGATTTCACTTTATTTATTTATTATTTATGCCCGGTACTTTTAGGAAGTATTTGAAATAGAAACAGCCCAGATATATTGAAAAAGGCTCAAAGAACAAGACCGTGAGTGTGGCGAGAGAGCTCAGTCAGGGACGTGTGTATGTACAGAGAGAGACAGAGACGGAGAGACGGAGGGAGGGAGAGACAGAAGGAGAGAGGATAGTTTCCCTGCCGGCACACCCAATAAGGAGGGGCAGGATGGGATGGACGCTCTCCGAGGGCCCTGGGGGACCGGGTGCCCCGAGGGATTTCCAAGACTCGGAAACGCCCCCGCAGGCCTGGCTCCCCCAGCTGTCTGACGAGGGCGGGGGATGGACAGAAGCTCACACCCCCCCAGCTGCGGGGCCCAAGGATGGGAAAGCGAGCAGATGCCTGGACGGGACCCCCGGCAGGAGCCCCTCCGCTTGGCCACGGAACCCAGAGCAGGGCCCGCAGGCCAGCCAGGGTGACCACGGAGTCGAGCCCACCGCCCCGCTCCTGCGCCGCCTTCTCTGCTGGAGAGCCAGGGCTCCCATCACCTCCTTCCCTAAATCTAAATTTACCTCATTATCAATTTTTAGCTATTACTCCATTTTATACCCACTAATTTATTAATCCTGGAAACCCCCAAAAACAATAAAACTGAAGCTCCAGGGATTTTATTTATATCTTTAAACATGATTTTTATGCCTTTTTATCTAAAAATTCATTTAATCTTTATTGCCCTCCTCACTCATGTCGCAGTTAGGCTGCGGCGGCTCTGTTCGGATGTGCTGTCCGCAGACGCTGTCTCTTGGGGAGGGGGCCGCCCAGGTAAGCGGAGGCAGGCGGGGGCACCGGGGAGCCAGCATGAGGGCACACCCGGTGGGGCCTGATGCTCTGCAGTAGCCCTGGGGCAGCACGTCACCTCCCTGGTCCCTGGAAAAGGCTGGGGGTGAGGGGCATCTCGGAGCTCCTGCTGGCCCCTGGCCTCTGCTCTTCAGGTCCCTTTCGGGTCCTTTTCCCAGAGACCTAAAGGGCCCACGTGCTATAAAGATGGTCTAGAATTTTCTAGGGAGAAGTTGGGGAGCCTCCAGCCTCCAAACCCTCTCTTGATCCACCCGTAGCCCCTCTTAGCATTTCCCCCCACTCCTCACCCAGCCCTGGGGGTGCTGAAGGCCTCCCAGGGTACCTCCTCCTCCCTCCTCCAACACCCCCTCCTGGAGAACCTCTTTGGTTCTCTCTGCTTGTCCAAGGTGCCACTACCCCTGCGCACCCCCTCCCCCAAGCTCCTGCTGATGCCGGTCCCCAGGGTCTGCAGGGTGATGCACGTATGTCCCAGGACCTGTCGGGCTCTGCCCGTCCCTTGCACGCCGCCGGTCTGTGGGGACGGGGCAGAGAGTTGCCGGCTTCCAGAGTTTGCTGCCCCATCCCTTTCTCTCTGCCCCTCAATTCCTCCAACTCTGGGAACTTGACCTCTGCAGCCAAGCTAGCCACCTGGTCCCCAGTGTCCCCTTTGGTGTGTGCACCACAACTTCTGCCCGTAAGCTGGGGGTGAATTCCCGGGGCTCGGGTTCCAGTTTTAACACGTTCCCGGGACCTTGGGTAAGATACTGACATCTCTGAGCCCCAGCTCCCACATCTGCAGAGAAGGGGTCCTACCACCCTCTTCCGGGATAACGGAGAGGACCCTGCACGGTCTCTCCCGTTCCAGTCTTCCCCATCCCCTGGGTCACCTGTAGCACCAAGCACAGGGGAGATGCTCGATTAATCAGCAGAAAGACCAACTCGATGTCCTGAAGAGCAGGCCACCAGGATGCCAGGCCTAGAGGTAGCCAGTCTCAGGGAGGGTGAGTTCCTTGAGGTCCTGGAGAATGAATCTTTGGGAGCCTGCCCGCCCCTGCCCAGAGGGGCCCCCCGAGAAAGTGCAGGCCCGGGCCAGCCCCCTTGCCCTCTAGCCCCAGTCCCCTGCTGCGGCAAGCCTGGGAGATGGCACTGCTGACTGTCTTAGGAGACAGGCCAGGATGGAGACTCGGTCAATGATGATCTAATATTTCAGATCTCTCCTGTCACCCAACCCGGAGGCCAGATCAGACTGCAATCCATTTAGCTCAAACTAATTTTAAAGCAATTCACTATTTAACAAGTTCTGAGGCCCAGTGCTTTTGCAGGCAGCATGCGAATTGAATCATTTGGTCTAATCTTAGATTAATACGAACCAAATCCTTCAGCGAGGACAGTCCTGGGAGCAGCCCGGGACTTCCCCCTACCCCCCTTTGTCATTGCCGCAGGCAGGCCCTGCAGGAAGCCCGACCCTCGGCCATTGCCCTGGACGCCTGAGTGGCGCTGCCGGGGACTGGCCCGCTGGGCGGGGTCAGGCAGGGGTGGTGTGAGTTCCCCTCCGCCTCTTCCTAGCCCAGGTGACCTTGGACAAACTGCTGGCCTGCCCAGCCTCAGCCTTCCTGGGGATGTCTCTGTGCCGGACGATGTAGAGCCGGAGGCAAGAGAAAGTCCTCGTCGCCCGGCCAGCGCTCCTGCGCGAGACCTTCTAGCGCCTCCCGGGATCAGCTCTGGCTTTCAGCGGGCCGGGGGAGCAGCAGGCTGCACACAGCAGCTGCCGCTGGTCTGGGGAGATCTGGAAGGGGCTCGACGGTCTTCCCTTCACCTGCTCCTCGGAGAGCACCTGCTTCTCCCAGGGCGTCAAAGCTTTGGCAGCAAAGGAACTGTGTTTACCCCCTCCCACGAGCCCTGCAGCTCTGTCTGCCCAGGTGTCTTCCTGCCCCCTCCCCCAAGAGTCCCAGGGCCGGCTCACAGCTCTGGCAGGTGAGACGCTTTGGTGCCTCTGGGGTCACCCTGGAAGGATGGGGCTCTTGCTACCTGCCCGACTGTAGTGGGAGGGAAGACAGCACCAGGAGGACATAGGCAGCGAGAGGTGGATGCAGTGGGAGGAAGGGAAAGCTGGCGGGGGGGGGGCGGTGGTCAGACCCAGAGTTCTGATCCTGCATCTGCACTTTTTCCTCAAATTCCCACAGCGCCCCCCCGCCCCCCCCCCCCCCCCCCCCCCCCCCCCCCCGCCGACTCAGTCCTTCTAGGAAACTTCAACAAGCAGGGTCTGGACCAGTCCAGCAGGGCAGAGCCATAAGAACCACAGGGCCTTTGCTTCAATGCAAGGCCATCTGCCGGCCACTCGTCACTGTTCTCACGGGGGTTCAGCAGAACGGTGTGTGGGTTCACACACTCATGCCTGACCTGGTCCCGTACAGAGGATTCGGATGGGAAAGCTGGGAAGGGGGTGACATCCTTGCCCGTGCCCATCCTTCTGCCCGAGACACTTCTCTTGTCTTTTCCTGGTCTTTTCCACCTGTCGTCCCCCGACCCACTGCTCATCACAAATGTCACTTCCTCGTCAGCATGAAAAAGACTCTTCCCTTCCCCCCCCCCGCCCCCCGCCTCCGTTACACCCGGTCCTGGAGCACCTTGTAGTTAGCATCAGACCTGTTTCAATCCAGTATTTTTTGGTTTGCTGTCCCTTTCTCCCATGGGGGAGCCTGGGGGATCGAGGAAGACAGGGGCTAGGGACAGGCACGGAGTCGCCAACAGCGAGAACTTGTTTACAGGAGAAGCCAGTGCTGTCTTCCTCCTACAACAGAGCCAGGGCCCAGCCCGGTCCCCGGTGCCCTTTTTCAGAGGGTGTGGCTGTCACTCCATCCACTGGGGGAAATGCCTCTCACCTGCCTCTGCCCAGAATATTCTGAACGAGTGGCCCCTTACCCCTTCATCCCTTCAGGGCAGGATTAAACTGTTATCTTCTGGTTGGCTTCTCCCTTCCCTCGTATTCTCTCCTCGTCTTCCGTCTCCTTTATACCAGAACACATGTTTTCAACGATTCGTCTTTGTCACGTGAACATCAGATTCAGTGTGTGAGATAAACTAGGCACCTAAAAATCTGCTTTCACTCTGATTGCCTGTGCGGGCAGTCACCCTCCCAACGGGAGGGCGGGGAGGCCAAGCCACAGGGGGAGCACAGGGGCCTCCGCCGCAAGCCTAACCCAGCTGGCAGGATTATAAGTGGGTTATAAGCACCCCAGTCTGAGGACACAGCAGGTATCGTGCCTGCCTTGGAGAAGGCTTTTGGGGGGAGAGAGGGGCGGGGCAGGCTTTTCTGTTGCAGCACCGGGTTCTGGGAGACACTCGCCGGCTGAGTCAAGCTGGCCCATATTGAATGACACGTACCAGCTTCAAACATCCCAGCTCCCCAAAGTGAGCCAGCATCCAAAAGTCCCAACCGCCGCGGGCCACCTTCCCCCAAACCCTGGTTCCCCCAAATCCCGGCTATTGGGTCTCAGGCTCCAAGAGTCGCAGCCGAACAGCTCTGCACGCTCCTCTTCTAGAGCCTGCAGCGTCCAACTACTGGAGCTTTCTGTGATGATGGAATGTTCCACGCCGTCGAACCCGGTAGCCACTAACTACGTGGGGCTGTCGAACCTTGGAAGTGAGGCTAGTAGGCTGGGAACTGAAGTTTCTATTTGATTTCATCCTGCTAAATTCGAATTGCAACTGCCACACATGGCTCGTGGCTGTCATGTTGGTCACCGCCACTCCGGAGAGGCCCGGCGAGCAATGCCGGGGATGCACCCGCCAGCGATCCGTGGAGTAAGACGCCGGGCTCACATTTTCCCAGAGATGGAGGGCAACAGCAAACCTTGGCTTTGGGGGTCTCCCTGCGTCGTGCGGGAGGTGGCCCAGGAAACAGGATGCAAGTTTGCTCCAGAGAAGCAATTCCATGGGCAGCCAAGGCCAGAGGGGTGTCTTGCTCCTCTGAAGGAAAGGACTGAAGCCCCTGTCCATCCCCAGTACCCACTGGCCACTCTCAGCTTTCTGTACCTTACGTCACTGAAGGCTGCTCAGTTAACGAACAAGGTTCTTGACAGGCAGTGGAAGCCGCGTTCTCACTGAGCACCTACTACGTACCAAGGAGCCCTCTGGCCCGAGTACCGTGCCTGAGTGTTGGTTCATCTTGCAAGAGGCTTTGAGGGTGAGGCCCAACGTACTCAGGCCCGGAAAACGAACACCCAGAATCAGGTCCGATTTGAAAGACATCGGAGTCCTGGGGAAGTTTCCGTGGCCGGCGACGGGAGACGCGGCCTGCCCGGTGCTGTCCTGCGTCACGCGTATTTGTGAGACTCCCGCACATTTAGGCCTGCGCTGCTCCGTCCCCGCCCTGCTTAGGTACTCACATCATGTGGAAGGCAAGCACTGTGTCCTGAGCACCTGCTCTGCGGAAAGCCCTGGGGGGAGTTTTACAAAGGACGATACAATTTGCGTTCTTCCCAACCCTATACGACTTCTGCCCATAGGATAGGGGCGAACTACCGGCTTTAAAACATGCCCGTGACCTTGGGTGAGACGCTGATATCTCTGAGCCCCAGCTCCCATATCTGCAGAGAAGAGGTCCTACCACCCTCTTCCGGGATAACGGAGAGGACCCTGGTCTCATCCCCATCTCCTGGGCCACCTGTAGCACCAAACATGGGGAGACACTCAAGTAACCAGGACCGTGGGCAAACTATACCCCACAGGCTGGATGTGGCCCGCCACCTAGTTTTGGACAGCCTGAGCTCAGATGGTTTCGACCTTTTTTTAATGGTTGGGGAAAAAAATCAAAAGAAGAAGAATATTCATGACGTATGAAATTCTGCCCAATTCAAATGGCGATAGCCACGGATAAGGCTGTGTTGGGACATAGCCACGCCCATTGGTTTACCTATAGCTCATAGCTACTTTTGCCCTATAAAGTCAGGGTTGAGCAGTTGTAACAGCGACCACCTAGCCCACAGGCTGAGAATATTTACTGCCTGGCCCTTTATGGAAAGTGCCAGCCCCTATGATGCAGGAGGCAGGAGTGTACACAGGCAAAGCCTACGTGATGGCGGCAGTGCATAGCACGCCTGAGGCAGAATCCACACCCTCGTGGCTGCCCTCCGCCCCGGGAGTCCCTTTCCAGGAACCACTTCCACTGCTCGGGTCAGGAAGGGCTTCCTGGGAGAGGGAGGCTATGGATGGACTTGGGCTGAGTGGGGTTTGCCCTGGCATTGGGGCCACACTCGGGGAGGTGCAGGAACAGGAGCCGCGAGGTCTGCCTGAGGACAGCGAGTCCGCAGCGTTCTGGAGCCCCAGCCGGAAGGGGAAAACAGAGGGCTGGGCTTTTTGTGAGGGGCAGGGAAGGGAGAAGGGCAGAAAAGGAGGGAGGAAGGGAGGGAGAGGGAGAAAGAGACAAGGGTGGTGGGGAAGGAGAGGTGGAGAGAGAGACAGAGGTGGAGAATCAGCTGGTCACATGAAGCCGGCGAGAGCGGGACAGACAGAAGCCCCTGGTGGTGTCCCGATATCCCGGCCAATAAAGCTTTGCTCCCCACACAGAGATGATCCCCTCTTTCGCCCGCTGAGGCCATCGGGTGTTGAGCCCCGGCGGGCCGTCTGGCACCGCCGCCCCCCGCCCCCTGCCCCCGCGGCTGAGTCTGTTGGGGAGGAAGGCGCTGGCGGGGATTCGCAGCCAAGGTGCCTTCTCTTTGGAGGAAGCGTTTATTGCGAACTGAAGGGAGCTCCTGTTTGCGCGATTGGCTTCCCTGTAAATGTATCATTCCTTTTTATTTAGAAGGGGGGAAAAGAGCCCCATAGTGTCACCAAAGCAATTTTGAGTATTTAAGAAAAAATTCTTCTCTGCTCAGCTGTCATGTTCTAGGGAAGCTGTCAGGCCTTAATGCTGCAAATACAACGATTTTGAAAGTCGCTCCCAGCGAGGGGTGAGGTTCTCCCGAATTTCCTATAAATAGCTAGTTGCTTTCTCTTTTTCTTTCTTTGTGCACACACGTAAACCAGGGGCTCACGGCACGCTTTCCCACACCCCCCCCACTGAGTGTGCACGTGCCCCTCACGCTTACGCACTCACACACACACAGCGGCACCCGCCAGCGAGGGGATATGACTCTCCCCCCCAACCACGTCACGGCTCCCAGACGAAAACCTCAAGGCACGGAGCCCCCGGAGAGCTCCAAGCCTGATCAAAAAGCACCAGGAGTTTGTAAAACACAGATCACCATAGACAAACTTGATTGCTTTTTTGATTAGTAAAAGAATGGATTTGATACACCGCCTCGTCCAGTAAGGTGTGGTTAATCCCCAGTTGGCTTGGCGAGGACGTCGTCATATGGGCTAGAAACGGAGGAAGAGCTGCGAGGCGATGACTCGGGGACAAAGGCGCCCGGGAAGAGAGCGTGGGATCAGGGCTGGGGGGCTGGCTGGGGGGCTGGCTGGGGGGCCCCCGTGAACAAAAGGGGAGAGGGCCGGGGCGTGCCGAGTGTCGGCGAATTCGCACCTCGCCTGCCCCATCCACCTGCAGGCTCGGCTGCGTGTTGCAGGAGCCAGCCTGAGGGGACACTCGCTCCCAAGCATCTCCCTGCCTTTCCACACCGTCCCTATGCCCAGATTGCGGTTTCCAGCCCAGACTGAGCATCGTTCTGTGCATTCCGTGTCTCTACTCGCTTGTCTTACGAGCTCCACAAACTCACTCTTAGAATTCTGAATGCAGCCTCTCCCCCACCAGGCTGTTGCACCCTCAGGGTTTTCGGTCCCGGTGCCTGGGACCCTTTGTCCCCCCACACAGACACACAGGCATCGTCCTCACACCTGGCAAGCGTGGCCACTTCCCCACACCTGCACGGCCGCCACCGGGCAGTGGCTCCTAACTCACTGCGCTGGCCCCGTCACCCTCACCACCCTTGGCTGCCTTCCCTGGCCACGCTGTGCCACGATGAGCTTCTGAAAGGCAGATCTGGTCACGACATCCAAGGGCAAAGTTAAGCTTCTGGCTGTGGCCCCCATAGCTTGTCACCTAGGACCTACTTTGTCACCCCCACCTGGGCCCTCATAGTGCTTGGCCTTGCACCCAGGGTCCTACAGTCCCTCAAGCCAGCCTCTGCCTCGCCTCCTGTCCCCACCTGCTTTTCCTGCTTCTGGGATGGCTACCCATCCCCACTCTTCCCTCAGCCAGCCAGTCCCTCCGGCGCCCTCTCCCACTGTCCTCTGGGACTGCCCTGGGCATCCCGCCTGGGCATCAGCTCTTGACCCTCACAGCCACCCAGGAGACAGGAGGAGGAAGGTGCCCATCTCACAGCCTAGAAGGACAGGGACCCTCCCAGCAGCTCCCGCACCCCAAGCAGGACCCGTCTCTCCAGAAGCCCCTCTTTGCTGACTCCGGCTCACCAAGGGTGGATTGCAGGAAGCCAATATGAGTCAGATTTCCCTGAAACTGAGGCTGAGCCCTTTAAGCCTTAAAGCATTTTCCAGGATGGTTTTCTAGTACGTGGTTTAAGGACCTGAGCCTTCGGAATACCGCAGGCAAAACTGAAACATTTACTGTCTTCGGGCCCTGTACCCTCTGCCGGGCTGCGATGACTGGGGGCACCGCCGTTGGCCACCTTCATTCAGAGGGTCTGTGGCTCCCTGCCTCCCACTGGAACTCGCAGTCCTGGGAGCACAGGTGGGCGGTGAGCCACGGGGGCGACCCGGCCTGCTGAGCAAGCCAACGTGGGAGGGGGTCCGTGCCCTTGAGCTACTTGAGTCCTTGGGGCTCCCCGGGGGGGCTTGCCTTCCTCCCTCGATGCTACTTGACACGGTTCGCTCCCGTCAGGGGCCTGCTTTCCCTCTCTCCAGCCTTCATAGTTGATGCCTCTCATCTGTGGAGACCAGAGACATCGGATCACCAGGGCGGTTAGAGTAATATCTAAAAATAGAGTAACTAGGTTCTGAGCGAGGCCCCGAGGGTTCCTCTGATTAAAATGCATGAGCCTTGATGTAGAAACGGCGATTTTTCTTTTTAACATCATCCTGCTTACTGGATGGTTCTGGGCAGTTCTGGGCAGGTGAGGTTGCCTCCCCCCCCCCGCCCCCGGGTGCTGGGGAGGCTCAGGGGAGAGAGGGTGTGTGTTTTCTCCTTCCTGTGGACTCTCAGAAGGGACACACAGTAGGCGCCGGGTAAATTTCCCAGGGAGTCCTCGTGTGCGGCTCAAAGACGCTGGAGCCCAGCAGTGAATTTGGGGGGGGGTGGGAATGGAGGCGCAAATCAACCACATTCTTTTCAAGTTCAGGAAAAAGCAGTGGAAAGAGAAGGAGACAGGTGAAGGGGGGAAGTCTGCAAACCCCGAGAGGAAGGAAGAGTGAGAGAAAGCAGATGCGCGACCTTTTATTTCCAAGAGACAGGAGAGAGTTCTTCTCGCAACAATTTACGTCTCTCTCCATTTGGCTCATTACATGAGCCAAAGTAATGACACTGCCCACGAGAATATGCAAATTCCGAAGGAAAAGAGCTGATGAAAGTTGCAGGGTGGGCTGCCGGTTCGAGGCAAAGGAGCGCTCCCAGGAACTGTCCAAACGGGCATCTCTCTCGGCAAGAAGGAGTGAGTTATCAAAAATAAAAGTAGAAAAAGAAACACAGCGTATTAAAAAAAAACAGAGAAGTCAGGAAAGTATATTGCCTTCTTAATAATAAATACATTTCGTGAGCAAGAATTGCAAGGGAATCGTTTAAATTAATTTCCGCTTTGTTTGGGTGGTTTATACAGGGCTTGGTCCCAGCTGACAGCAGTCTGTAGAAGTTCTAACATATTGGAAATCTGATTTTCTTACACCCAGAGTCCCGTAGTCCAAACTGATTTCTCTTTCAACTCTGCTAATCAGACAGGGCTCAAACGGATTCCTGGTAGAACCAAACCGTCCTTGGTCTTTGGGGGGTGTATAAAAAAGTACCTGGAAGAAGCTTTCAGTGCAGAGAGAGCTGGTGGCCAGTATCACTGCAGTGTCGGTGCGGGGAGTGGGGGGGCCGTGGCCGTGGTTCGACGAGCGACGATGGGTCCAGGGAAGACCTTGCCCGTCCCCAGCCCCTGAGGCTCTGGTGCCCTGCCTTCTCTTTCTGCCCCGAGGATTCTGGAGCGCGTGTTTTGGGAAGCCAGGGAAACACGGCGGGAGAGGGAAAGAGAGAGTTCCAGTTTGGAATTGGAGACTACAAAAGATAAGGCAAAACCCCGGATCCCGGAGACTCTCAGAGTTGGGTTCTGAGAGGCGCCTGGGGGACCGTTCTCCTGGCCAGGCCCTGCTCTCCACCTCTGCCTGCAAGCCCGTCCCCACGGTGCCCAGTGCCATAGACACAGGCAGCTCCCAGAAGCATGGCATGCTGGCCTTGACTGTCCACTGTCACCGGGCAGCTCCACCCCCCTGGGTCCAAGTGTCCCTCCTCACTGTCCTTCCACCCGACACACCCACCTGATTCTGCAAAACCAAATCCAACTGCAAAAGGTGCAGGCTTAACCTTAGAACTAACGCAAATGTGAATGAACAGACTAAATAAAAGCCAGCGAGCGGGGTGAGCACGAGGGAACTCTTGGTTTCTGGAGGTCAGTCCTAGAAGGTGCTGCCCCCACCCCACCCCCAGCCTCAGAGGCCCTGCCAGCCAGGGTTGCCCCGCCCACCTGGTGTGATGCCCTTGACCAGGAAAGGTTGGAGTGTGTGTGTGTGTGTGCGCATGTGTGTGCGCGTGTGTGTATTTGAACGAATCCCACACATGTTCAGCCCCTCCCTGTACACCAAGGGCTCTTAACCTAGGCTCTGCGAATGAACTTCAGGGTAACCCCCAGCCCCTAAAGGGGGCTCCCAAAAGGGAGAGCATTCCAGCTGTCCGTCCGAGTTTGCCCGGTGCCTTCCCCACTGTGCTTCTTAGACACCGACCCGGACCTCGGACCCGGCCCCGGAGCCGGGCGCATGGGCACTGGCCCTCAGCCTCCCAGGGTGCTGGCAGTGTCCGCGGCCCTTTCTCGCTCCTTCTCTGTTGCGCCGTCTCTCCCCCTTCCTTCCCTCTTTCCAACTGAATTCTCGTTTTTCCTCTCTCCCTAGTGCTTGTACGGCTGCTATGTCCATTCCTCCATCATCCCCACGTTCCACCGGAGGTGCTACTGGCTCCTTCAGGTAGGTGGCTGGGACTGGATTCTTCTTCCGTCTCCGGTGCTGCGGAGGGTCTGTGGAGGGAGCTGTGTGGGCGTGGGGTCCCGCGTGCGGCGGCTTCGGGCCGGGGCGCCCCTGCGAGCTCTCCTAGGGGCGTTGGCATGTGGTGCTGAAGCCAGGCGTGTGGCCGGCCTGGTGCGCTGTCCAGTGCCGGGAAGGGGAGAGGCCTGGGGTGGGGGGGTAGTCCTTCCTGCCCCATGAGAATAAAGCCTCCCCAGGTGCTTCTGGGTTGGCTCAGTTTCCTCTTGATGAGGACAGAAAGACGGCTGAGCATCCTGCCCGACTGCAAAGGGCTCGTTGGCGGAAAGTTGTGCATTCATATTCTCTTGTGGGTTAGTTAGTCGTTGGCCCTCGTGGAAAATCGGCTCTCGGAGGCGTGCCCGCGGCAGCCGGATTGATTGGAACGGTTGTTGGGAGAGCAGGAGCCCACGGCTCAGCGGGAAGGAGCCCAGTAGTCGATTTGTGATGTCTGCCCTGCAGGGGGATGGAGAAAGGGGTGGGGGAGCCCCCCAGTCTCCCTCGCTCCCTAGGGGCGACCTGGCTCTCAGCCCTGCGTCCGTGGTGCTCACGCACAGTGTCGCAGAGTCATGCCTGGCTCGGGGCCGTGGCCGCCCAGCCTCTTGCCTGTTGGTGGTCAGTGGCGGTCGTCCTGCCTGGCAGAGGGTGCTGCCGTGTCAGCGGAAAGGTCCAAGGGATCCGTCTGTCAGGCTGGACCTGGGTCCTTTGCAAAAGCGTGTCCCCTGATCTACAGCTGCTCTCTGTGGGCCCCACCGCCCCAGTTTCTTCCAACTGCCTCTACCCAGGGGTTGCGGCCTCTGACCTTTCCCACTGTGGTTCTGCCCTCTGCATCCACCGCGGTTCGAGGGAGCCGCCCCTTGCCCCTGGTAACCGGAGGAGCTCCCTGGCTTGGGGGGTGCGGTCGGGAGGGGCCTGGCAGGTTGGAAAGCAAGCCCTCACCACCATGGTGTGTATTCGGAGAGCAGAGGACCTCACATGCCAGAGTGTTGGGGGGGGGGGCCGCCGGTCCCAGGGAAGGTGGCCCGGAAGGTACCTGCAGGGCCCAGGGCCATCTTGGCGTGGACGCCGAGGCTCTGCCCGGACAAGGCTCTCAGTCGGTCGGCTCCGTCCAGCCCCCGCCCGCAAGCCCTTGCCCTTCTCCCTCAGTTCCAGAGATAATTGTCTGCGGTTCGGCAAGTTCATTAGCGGATGACGCCTGAGACTGGCCGAGGATGTGCTGATTTGCAAAGACACGGCTTCCCTGACATGTCGCCCTGTTGTCAGTGTCCGGGTTCCCCTCCTGGGAGGCTGGGCTGGTGGCCCTGGGGTCTCTAATTGCTCGGCTCGGTTTGGCTTCCCTGTGAAAGGGGCCTCCAGCATGGTCGTGGGATGTTACTCCTTGTCTCGTTAATGCGAAAGGTTTTCTCCTCCACCTGGCGGGAGAGCGGAGCGTGGGACTCCCACCTTGAGAGCAGGGATCTGGTGCAGCTGCACGGTGGCCTCGGGCCCCAGGGTCACGCTCTGGCTGCCGAGAGGTGTTTTCACCCTGCGCAGCCTGTGGCCTGGTAAACTCCTTCCTGGGCCTGTAAAGGCCCCGGGGCCTGCTTGGGCTCCTTTCCTTTTCAGTTTCATGCCCCATCCAAACCCCTCTTGGGCGCACTCTCCCGATTCCCGGCCTGACCGCTGGCCTGTCGGAGCAGCGCCCCGGAAGGCGGCTCCCTGCCAGCCAGGCTCTCCTGCCCCCTCGCCGTCGCCTGTCTCCTCTCGCTCCATCACGTGCTTGTGGCTCTTTGATTCCACTAAATGTACTTTCCTAGAATCAGGCACCGTCGGGCAGCCCTGGGGGGGTGAACTCATCACCCCTCCCCCCAGACTGGACTCCGCTCACCCAGATTCGGCTCCTCCTGCCTTGTTCCAGGCGAGAAGTGGGAGGGGTCCGCTGTCCCAGCCCTTCCCGCCCCCGAGCTTCGGTCCTGGCCACCGTGTGCTGGAAACATCCCTGGGGTGATTCGTGTCCGCCTGGGTTTGTCACTTCCAGCTGGCAGGGGAGCCCGTCCCCCCAAAGGCCAGTGTCACAGGAACTGGTTTCTTAAGGGCAGATCTGAGCCCCTTTATTTTCTCCTCCCAGCCCCGGGGAGTTTTCCCTCCACCCTCTATCTGGGTCCTCGAGCACCACCTTTGAACAGGTGACAGGAGGGGACGCACGCAGGAGCGGGGGCTCCCACTCCCCAGTCCGTGCTGGGCAGGCAGCAGGTTAAGGAGCCAAGGCCAGAGCAATTAGTGAGGCGCACGTCCCGCACGAGCCCGCGAGCCACCGCGGCAGCCGGCGCCGCTCAGGGCAATTTGTTCCGGTGCTAATTACAACACCAGGATAATGACGGTGTGGCCAGGTTTAGTTTCTCTGATATTAAATAGGAAGGAAGCCATGAGACACCGGCCCAGATGGAAATTGGCCCAAGTCTGTCTCTGACACCAATTATCAGGAAAAAGGATTGGGTGGGAGTGAAGGTGTCAGGGTGGTGACCGTGGCAAGAGCCCAGGAACGGGGGGCTCCCCGGGAGCTCCCCGGAAGCCAGCCTGGTGGTCCCAGCAGCTACTGGCCACGCCCCTCACAGCAGTGAGGTGGGAGGGGCTGGGGGACAAGGGAAGCCTCGCTGAAAGGAAGGGGGCCGAAGGGGGCAGGGAGGGAAGGAGGGCTTCTGGATGAAGGAGAGTTCATTCCAGCAGCGGCCCCACAGCCCCCACCCCCTGCGGAGCATGCCCAGTGGCCGAATGGGGTGCCCGCTGGGATCTCAGACTGATGCCACCCGCCCCAAGGCCACTTAGCAGTGGGGACCTCTGCCCACACACGCCTAGTTTTCGAGGCGTCCAGACTGTGAGGTCCCTGACGGAGGGAACTGTGCCCCACTGTCCTTCTGTCCCTCTGAGCACAGAGACTCAGCCAGACAGTGAGGAGCTGTCCTGCCCCGAGGCCCCAGGACAAGGAGGGAGAGAGGGTGTCAGACCTGGGGCAGGAGGTCAGGACCCCTTCCAGAAGCAGAGGATCAGGGAGAGGAGGGGGACCGGAGCTGACACAGCACTCGAAAGTTCCCGAGTGACCTGATTTTCAGGGGAGGGAGCGACCCCGCCCCCTGTCCGTTGCTAATAAATGTTTCATTAAGATGTGAGCAGGGAGACAAGTGAGGCACCAGAGCCTTCCCTGGGAGTGGAGGGGACCGAAGCCCCAAGTGCATGAGGTCATTGTCATGACTGGTGTGCACCCCATGAAGTCATCTGCCCAGCTGGGTCAGGGCCTTTGGGGGATTTGTCCTGGGACTTGAGAAGCCACCACCGCTGACCGGCATACACTCCTCTGTCACACGATCTGCACGCGGGGGCCTCCGTGTGTCACAGCCGGCAGGGCCCTTCGGCTGCACGGAGCTCAGCTGCTGCACTTCCTAGATAGACGCTGGAGCCCAGAGGGGACAGGGCCAGACCCAGGGCCATCCAGCCGGTCAGCGATGGCGCCCTTGCCTCAGCCTCCCAGGGCCCGAACGGGGTTGGCACTGCAGCCACCTGGCCCTGAGCCTTGCCGGGGGCGGGAGGAGGAGTGGCCCGTCCCGCCGCAGGGCTGCCCCACCGGTGAGCCAGACCGCAGGGCCCTCACCCCCCATCCCTGCCGCCCATGGCCTCTCCTGTTCGGGGTTTTCTGGTGCTCAGGCTCAAGGCCGCCCTGCTGCCCTCTGCTTCCCTGTCCTGGGCCCCCACCTTCCATCCTTTGGGGCCCTTCTCCCGATAAGCCCAAAGAGAACAGGCCCCCATTTCAGGCCAGACTTTCCAGCAGCTTCTGTATGGCTCATTTGGAAACTATTTCTGCTTCTAATGAGTGTTTTTCTTTGTGCCCTTGTCCTCTAAAATGCTTAATGAATGTTTTCTGTGCTCGAGCGAAGCAGGGGGTGTGTCCCTGTGTGTCTGCCACCGCCGTGCGGGGGGCTATTAGGCTGTTGGGGTGGAGACCGCCAGGCGCTCCTTCCCCACCCACAGAGGCCCGTGGGCTGACAAACACTGCCGAGCAAACACGGGGACCCCGCGGCTTTGGGGGTACCCGGGGCTGGGGGCCCTTGACGGCTGGAGAATAGCAGGAGTTTGGGTTCCACGGAGGAGCTGGGTTCCAGCTCTGCCCTGACAACCCTGAGCTTCGGAAGCTGTGACTGTACAGCCACCAAGGGCACTGAGTCCTGGCCAGATGGTGCCCTGGACCCTCACCACGGGCCCCATGTCCCCCAAGAGAAGACCAGGCTCTCTGGAGGCCCATGGTCACCCAGCCAATGGAGGACACCCCTTGCCGCCCCGTCTGCCTCCCTGAGGCACCAATGTCACCCCCTCTTATAGGGAGGGGCTACCCGGTCCCAGATCTCAGGGCAGAGACGGGCAGCTCTGGGACTTTCACCCCACCCCCCTGCTTCTTGCCTGCCCTTGGGCTCAGCTGCACCCCCCGCAACCATAAAAGTAAGGTGCCGTCTGCACCAAAGAGGCAAAGAGGCCTCCATGGAGCCAGCCCAGAGGGGGGCAGGGGTGGGGGGCTAGCTCCAGGCTGCCCTGGCCCCACTAAAGCCCCCAGCCCAGGAGCAGAGGCAGGCCTCAACCACACGTCTCCCTGCCTTGTAAGAAAGGAGGGAGCCCCGCGTGTCTGCTCGGGCAGAGCGCAGTCTCCCCTCACAAGTCCTCGTAAGAACCATGTTCCCCGCCCGGTTACCAGACCTGGGGGTGGAGCTGACCTCATGCCCCTTTGTTGGGCGGTGGGCCCACGGCTGGCGTTGTGTCCTCAGGAGAGCGTCTCTCCTGCCAGAAGGAGGGGGCCTTAAACAGCAGCCGCCGAGCAGAGGCGGGGAGCCAGTGACCCCCCCACGCTGACCCGGGGCCCAGAGAGGCAGCCGTGCTCAGGTTCTGGGGACATCTCAGTGAACAGCTCCATTTCGGCTGCTGCGCCAGATACAGGCCTCGACCCTGGTGTGTCCCCAGGGAGCCCTGTGTCCTTCTTCCTCTGGGGCCTCTCACTCAGAGCAAACGGGGGGGGGGGGGGGAGGGGGAGGTGTACAGAGTCCCAGGCCTCCCCAGCCGGCCGGGGAGGGAGCAGGCCGTGGGCAAAACGCCTCTTCGCCCGGCACTCAGACTGTGGCACCCCTGCAGGTCTCTCTCTGTGCCGCCTCTGGCTCTCCAGGAAGGGTCCTCCGAGCTCCCTGCGACCCTGAGATGGCAAAATCGGGCACGGTCGGGTCAGGGGGGAGGGGTTCTTCAGGGCCAGGGATCACCCGCTCCCTGCATATCCACAGAGCAGGCGAGTGAGCGCCCCCGGCCCTCTGTTTGGGAGGGTGTTTATTTTAACCCCTTAAAGTAGTAAGACTGGGTCACCCAGGGAAGCGCCTATTAGCTGTTTGCCTCTGGGCAGCTTACCTAACTCTCAGAGCCTCAGTTTCCTCATCAGTAAGTGGGGATGATAATAGCGTCACTGCACAGGGCTGCCTGTGAGAATTAATATAATCGCAAGCTGGTGCACGCGGGAATGGTGGGTGTGCTTCTGGCACGTGGTAAGCACTCACCGCCAGGAGCATCAGGTCGGACCCGCAAGCTGGCATCCCGATGCCCCGAGAAAGCTCTGGTGACCCCCCTGAGCCACACCGCCCCTTTATCCTGCACAGTGAGGCTGCAGAGGCTGGAGCTGCGCCCCCAGCCTGTGAGCTGGTCAGGACAGGCTGGCCAGGGCGTCTCTCCTCCTCCACGCCGCCCTCCTCGGCAGCAGGACACAGAGGGAGACGTATTTAGGAAGCGGTGGCACTGTCTTCGCTATAAACGCCCCTTGCCCACCCCCCAAAGACTTGGAATGATCACCTCTTTTGCAATTTGCGACCCCAGTGCCCCCCTACCTGGCATCCACTGACTCTTTCTGGAAGCAAGGACCCACCTGGGACCATGCGCCCAGCCCTCAGGATTGTCCTGTAGGTGAGCTAGGTCACAGAAGGAACCAGAAGCCCCAGCACGGCTACAGGAGCACGTCCGCACTCACCCCTCAGTCCTCAGGCTCGTCCTAGTTGGGGGGCGGCATCTCTATTCGGAGTGAGCCAGATTCTACCAGGAGGGCGTCCAGAGATGCAGGGGGCAGTCTAGCAAAAGACAGGTCTTCTTCCCTCCCTCCCTCCTTCCTTCCTCCCTCCCTCCCTCCCTCCCTTTCTTCCTCTTTCCCCCTTTCTTTTCTTCTTTTCCTCCTTCCTTCTCTTCTTTCTTCCTTTCTTCCCTCCCTCCTTCCTTCTCTCCTTCCTCTTCCTTCCTCCTCTTCCTTCCTTCCTTCCTTCCTTCCTTCCTTCCCTCTTTACACCTCCTCTCTCGTCTTTTTTTAAATGGAAGATATTATAGCTTCATAAAAATACTCAGGGCTTCTTGCTCAGTAACCGTTTTTATGTTTCATCGGGTGAAATAGAAGTGGCTGGGAAGTAAAGCGTCGAGGAGCAGGCTCTGTCTGTGGTCCCTCGAACAGTGTCATATGTTACTCAGACACAGATTCCGTGCGGCATGCCGTGAAATGAGGCTCTCGTGGGCTGAGAGCACCCGGAGGCGTTGTCATCAGGCGACTCTGTACCAAAGGGACATTTTTTAAAGTTTATTTATTTATTTTGAGAGAAAGAGAGGGAGGAGAGAGAGAGAGAGAGAGAGAGAGAGAGAGAGAATATCCCAAGCAGACTCCATGCTGTCAGCACAGAGCCTGATGTGGGGCTCGAACCCACAGACTGTGAGAGTCAGATGCTTATAACTGACTGAGCCGCCCAGGTGCCCTCCAAAGGGGGCCTTTTGACCCGCGCGCTTCAAGGAAGAGAAATGAGTTGGTGCCTGGGGGTCCCTGTCCCCCAGGCCTGGGCTGGTGGGGAGCAGACGGGGCCCCGCGGAAGCCAGACCCTCTGGGCACATCCCACGGACACTGAGTCTTGAAAGGCAGGAGCTCAGCCCAGCCCTGGTGTCCTGCCCTCAGCCTCAGAGAGTGGAGGACGTGGCAGGTGGGGCAGAGGGACTTCTGACCGTGCGCGTGGCTCACAGATGCCACAGCCCAGCGCCAGGCGACCCCCAGCACTTGGTGGGGACCGGTGCCTTTTGGTTCTCAGCGCTGCCCTTGAGGGGAGCCAGGGCCAGGCGACTTCGCCCTGATTTTCACAGACCAAGAAACGGAAGGTCCAGGAGAACAAGGGAGCCCCAGAGACTGGACAGACAGGGCTGAGTCCAGGCTCCTTAGGCCAGGGATGGAGCAATACCCGGGCAAGAGCGGCTGGGCCCCAAGTGTTTGGAGAGGACGCCTGTGTGATGAGGCAGGTGAAGGGCCCCACGGCATCAAAGTCACTCCCAACCCTGAATTTCCATGCCCAGGGGCACCTTGCTGGCCTGGTGGGTGGCACCTGAAGCTGGTCGGTGAGATGAATCCAGAGGAGGGGCCATAGAGTGGGCTGGGTGGTCAGGGGAAGCTTCCTGGAGGAGGAGGCGAGCTCGGGATGGAAGAAGGCGGTGGGAAGGAGGAGGTGGGCCGCACAGCACAGCGACAGGTGGGACGAACAAGGCCGTGTGGGGTCCAAGCTCCGCCGGCTTCAGTCTCCCAGACCAGGCACCCTCAGTCTGAGGAGCCCTCAGGACAAGTGTCTCAGGCCCTGGTGTCAGTCAAGTGACTTGGAGGGTGTGTGGGGGAGGCCCATGCCCCCCGTGTCTGCCTGGGGCCAGGGAGGAGAGCAGGAGAGATGGGGCCTGACCACCAGGGGCTGCAGGTTCAATGCTGCCGTGGGGTCTCCTCCAGGCTGTCCGTGGTGATTATCATTACCGGTATCAGAGGAACAGTAGCCACCGGATGTAGTGGGCTCCCACGCCCCGGATGCTACAAAGCCCCGTGCGTGCCCATGCGGCTGGCACTTTGTCATCCCCATGGGGCACGAGGGGAACATGCTTTAGGGAGGCCCGTCAGGAAACAGGAGCTCCCAGCAAACGGCCGTGTTGGTAGCCGATCGCAGCGGCCGACGAAGTCCCAGGTGTATGGGTAATAGCACAGGGCTCCAGAAGGCGTCGGCGCTGAAGAAGAGGTGAGTGGAGGGAGCCAGGCGAAGCAGGGGTGGCGTAGGGGAGGAGAGGGGAGGGCAGGGGAGCTGGAGGTGCAGGCATCCCCCCGACACGAGAGGCTGCGGGTCAGGGGAATAGAACAAAGCCCCGTCTTAGGAGCTACAGGGGCGCAGGTTTGGGGGGGCAGGTTTTCTCTGGGGCGGCACAGCAGAGACCAGCAAGCCGTGCGGGACTTTTGCAGCCGGGGAAGGGGCAGGCACAGCGAAGGTGGCTAAGGCTGGACCTCGGGACCAGGGCGATGGTTCCTGAGCCGCCTCCTTGTGCCCGTTCTGTTCTAACCAGCAGCTTCCACTCCGTCCTCCATTAGTGTGCCTTGAATAACGTGATGAGAAGATAAGGCAGACACTAGGAATTTACGGGGCTATGCAAAAAAATTGCTCAATTCCATTAAGATTTCAGGATCTTTGCCAGGCTGCGGTCTTATTTCCTTCTTCGACATCTTTGCTTGATTGCAATTTACGATGCCGAGGCCTCTGCCGTACCCACCTAAAGCCTCCAGAAAAATATGGCCATCGCCCCAAGGCAGCCGTTATTCTCTCTAAGGAAAGCCACTGGGTACTTTCCAGAAGATTCCCTCATCCCGATCCCCTTCTCTGGGGGCAGCGGGGAGCAACCTGTAATCAGGACTCCGCTGCTGGCCCTACACCTTGCAAATCTCAGCCCCCTGGGCAGCCCGAACCCTCGAGGGAGGCGGGACCCCTGCCCCCACCTCACGGACAAGGAGGGCGTTGACCTGATCGGGGAGGCCCCCTCCCCCGGCCCGCGATTTAAATTCAGCTTTGCGCTTTGTTAGCCACGGACTCTGGCCAAGCGAACGACCCTCTCTGAATCTTTTCCCTTCCTCCGTCTGTGAAACAGGCATAAAAAGACCTCTCTCCTGAGGCCACTGGGAGGAAGAACTGAGCTGAGGCCCACAAAGGCGGTCATGTCCTGCTTGGCGACGGTGGCTCTGTTCCTCACCTGCCATGACTGCGTTCGGCAGCTTTTGCTCTAGGGGATCGTGTGTGTGGCCGTCGTTGGGGAGGGGGCCGCTGAGAAGGCCTCACCCAGACCACCTTTTGTACGGCAAAGTGCTAGGTTCCTCCAATGCGCGGTGACAGGCCCCGGTTGCTAACTCACCTGCAGCTTGGCGCTCGCTCAGTCGGATGGAACCTTCACGTTCCAGCCATTGGTAGGCCGCTCGCTCCCCGACCACCGTGTCCCCTCGGCTCCCTGCCCTGCTGTGACCGGCCAGCGCCTACCTGGCCGGTCCTGCAAAGCCTCCTTTGTCCTTTAAGCCCTCGGAGGACTGAGCTGCCCAGGCCAGACCGGAAGACAGAGCAGGAAGGAGGCTGCCACTCCTTGGAGATGGAAATTATTAATTAGCCTTATTATCCGGGACTTGTCAGTCTCTTAATCCTTCCGCCTGCAGAGGGTTTATGCCTCTGTGTGTGTGTTGTCAGCTTGGCTGAGCAATTGCTTTTAACAGAAAGGCAGAACAATGGACGATACAGTTTGGTTACTATCTTTCTTTATCGAGCCAAACAATCCCCACTCCCCTTCCACAGAACATCCTTCAAAGACGGCGAGAAGGCAAAAGCCGCTTAATTTCCCTTCTAGATGGCGTCTAATGTGGGGGCCTCTGTTTAATTAGCCTTCTCATGTAATCTTCAATGGACCCCGGCCTCCATTTCCTAATCTCCTTTGGAGCAAAGGGGAAAGGAGGGTTTCCAAAGCGAAAGACAAAAGTTTGCCTGAAGGAAGCACTTTCCATCTCGCCTCTGAAAAAAGCTCAAAGGGCCAAGAGGGGAATGCAGATGTCATTTGATAGACTCGAAGGGAACCCACAAGCCTGTGGGGATGGGGACGCGTGCCATGTGGGAGGGGCAGGCGCTCACTCAGGGCCCCAGGCGGGACCCCAGCTGGGATGCTGGCCGGCTCGGGGCGTGGGACAGACTCTGGGCTGCGACAGGGCATCGTGGCTGCTTCATCGCCATTAATAGTGCAGCGGCCCCCAGGATGCAGCTGTGCTCACGCAAGACACACTACACGCTCCAGACTCAGGGCTGTGCACACGTGTGCACACGTGTCCCTGCCCCTCACCCCTCCCTTCTCGATTCTCCTGCCCTCCTCCCTGTAAAGGGCTCTGGGAAGCCCGAAGGAGACTTCTCGCCATCCCTGCTGCCACTCCCAGACGGGCAGGACGTGGCTTTCTGCTCTCCTGTTCAGACACACCAGCGTCCTCCCTGGTGACGGGGGGTATTAGCGGGGACCGTACCTTCCTGGCCACGTGGCTGCCGGGAGATGACGGCCGTGTGCTTGCTCTGGCCTAACGAAGGCCCTCGTGGGGCCCAAAGAGAGAGGCACAGCCTGGCAGAGCAGCCCCCGTGGAAATCTCTGGAACCTGGTGGCCTCGCGGGGTCCTGGTCCTCAGCAGTCCTGCCTGTGTCTTTCTTTGCTCTTCCTGCAACTCTGCCCGCTTGCCTCTCCCTCGTCCCCTCGGCCCCATCGATGGTCCCCATCGAATACTGGCACACACACACCCCCCTTAACAAAACGCTCCCCTTCCCTGCAGGAGTCCTCAGATCTGTGCCCCACCCCCTCCTCCCCGTGCCGCGCGCCGCGCCGAGGCCGGCTGGGGCTCACCCACGACCTCCGAACTTTGAAATCTGAGGGTCGCATCGCTGCATCCTCTTTCCTGACCTCCCGGCAGCAACCACCATGTTGGCCGTTCGCTCCTTCTGGAATGTTCTCCTTTCTGCAGCAGGGGCCCCCCTGGCTGTCTCCCCCACGGCCTGTTCTCCGCAGACCTGTCCCCTCCTCTTCCACCCCCAGATGTAGATGTTCGTACCTCCCTTCTCGGTCTGCACTGTCTCCCTGAGTCCTCTCCCTGCTCTCCGGGCCTCCCATGCCAGCTCCACGCTAAAGGCGCCCAGGCTTGCGCCTGCACCCTGACCTCGCCGCGAAGCGCCAGGCTTTCGCACCCGGCCATCGCTCAGCGTCCCGCCCAAACGTGGGCTCAGCATCTCGGGCTTCCCTCCACCAGAGCCGCGTCTGCTCTCCTCCCGCGCTGGCCTTAGCCCGCTGCGGCCATCACAGCGCTGCTCCCCGGGGACCCTCGACCCCCGTCTTTTCCCCATTGCCCTCCTCCCGTCAGAAACACGTCTCAGCTGAATCCCCCTCTCCCTCTCTTCTGCTGCTACCAAGTTAAAGCCGCAGCTTTCTCCTGCACCAGTGTGAGTCGCTCCTGCGCGCGTGGGCCTTTCTCCACAAAGGAGCACAAAGGGTCGCTCCCGTCCCAAATCTCACCAAGGCTCATGCGTTCAACCGGTTCAGTAAGTCTGCATGGCACTTAAAGTAACAGCCAGACCCTTACCAGGCCACGGAGGGCCTGCTCTCCTGACCTTTAATATTAAATTTTTTTAACGTTTATTTATTTTTGAGACATAGAGACAGAGCGTGAGCAGGTGAAGGGCAGAGAGAGAGGGAGACACAGAATCCGAAGCAGGCTCCAGGCTCTGAGCCGTCAGCACAGAGCCCGACGTGGGGCTCGAACTCACGGACTGCGAGATCATGACCTGAGCTGAAGTCGGCCGCTTAACCGACTGAGCCACCCAGGCACCCCTGACCTTTACTGTCCTCTCCCACGACCCTCTCCAGCCTCTCTGACTTCTTCCTGCCCTTCACCTGAGCCGAGCTTGCTGGCCCCAGGACCTTTGCACCTGCTCTTCCTGCTGCCTGGAGGCCAACCTGGGCTTCCACAGCTGACACTAAGATTCAGGTCTCTGCTCAACCGTCAGCTCCTCAGCGGGGTCCTCCTGACACCCCAAGTAACTTTCCCTGGCTCTCTGACAAACCACTTCTGTTCCCATCACGGACGCTGTATTATGAAATATTAAGATATACAGAAAGGTTGAGGGAATTTTACAAGCACCCCAGACCTACCACCCAGATTCTACCGTTAACATTTTATGTTGTTTTATCAGTTCCAAGTCCTTCCATCCATCTTATTTATTTTTCATGCATTTCAAACTAAGTCGCAGACAGTGGTACACACCAGCGTGTCAGCACGGGTATCATTATCATTCACCCGAGTTCGGTGTACTCACGGTTCTCCTCTCATTTTGAGGTAAAATTTGCACACAGCGAAACAACTGAATGCACAAACGTCAGTGTCCTAGCTGAGGAGCTGTGATCCATGCGTGAACGGAAGCCAAGCCCGCAGCAAGCTCTAGAATGTTACCGTCACCCCAGGAACTGCCCCCATGCCCCTTCCCAGCCGGTTCCCGCACTGTGTGCTGGAGTCACCCGGTTCCGACGGTCTCCAGGGCTTCGTCTGTCTTGCTCGAGAACGTCCTATAAATGGATGCCTCCAGCACGTCCTCTCAGGCGAGGCTTCTTTCGCTCAGCAAAATCTCTTGTGATTCACGCGTGTTGTTACGACACCCGTGTTAGTCATTTCTTGCCTCTCCTCTGCTGCCCTCCCCATCCTTCAGAAGTGAGCTCCGTAAGAGCAGGGGCATCGCGTGCGTCTGCCACTAACTCTCCCGCGTCTAGAACCGCGCCTGGCACGCGGGTCTGTATCCGTTGGGTGGGTGCGAAGGGTGCGGGGCCCCAGCCAGAAGGCAGGCTTCCTGGGGATGCTCCGGGCTCTCCCGAAGCTACACCTGGGCCCAGCTGCACCCCGCAGGAACAGGCATCAGCACTGGGTAAAGACGGGAACGGACCGGCTCTTCAGCGGCACACCCCTCCTCCCTTCCAGCCTTCCTCCGTCCTCCCTCCTGAAGAGGGAGAAGGTATGCTCCTCGGAGACGCAGTTCAGCTGGCCATGGCGGGGGGAGATGCGAGCCCGGGGCTCACCCAGGAGAGGTGATTCTGGGGACGCGAGGCCTGCGAGCTCTCCGTGAGGGTAGCTTGGAGGATTGGGAAGGAAACCCAGAGTAGAAAGGTTGGTTGATCCCGAATTGCTAAAAGATTTCTTAATTTGGAGACAAGCTTCTCAGAAAAACGCTGTCAGTTCCAAAGACGTGAGCCCCTGTGGGTCCCGGGGAGGGGGTTCAGGGAGCTCCCGTGCCAAGTCCCCAGCCCAGGTTCAAATCCAAGGACAGGTAGCAGGACACAGGTGCTCTGCGAGCCCACGTCCCCCTGTCATGGGGGGAGATCTGCACTGTAAGTGGGCCCACGGGCACCTGGGGTCACCCCGGGGCAGCTGTGGGCATGGATGGAGCCCTCCCTGGCCTCACGGACCCTGGCCTCAGTGTACCCGGGCTGCCACCAGCTCCTCTGTCGGTGCTGTACCCTCGTCCCCAGTCCTGGGCCGGGCCACGTGGGTGAGCACCAGGCGTCCTGGGTGCCGGCCTCAGGGCCCATCCCTCTGCCCCGTCAGGAGGCCCTGGAGAGCCCCTGCCCTCAGGGAAGGGTCACCAGGCTCACTCAAACCGGCCCACAGTCCCAGGAGGCCCAGCCTCTGCCCCAGACGGGGAGGCCTGGAAAGGGCCGGGCACGTCCCACAGTGAGCTCTGCCAAGGCTCTGCCAGCATCTTCGGCTGTGAGTGCCGGGAGCAGAGGCCTGGCCGAGGCAGAGCAGGAGACTCTGGGATGGCCCCAGTGGGAAGGACCCACGACAGGGGTTCTGCGGGGCCCTGGGTCCCCAGGGCTACCCAGACTCAAACCAGCTCTTTCGTTGCCTCCAGTAAGCTAGGGTTTAGAAATTCTGCCCCAAGTTCTCAGCCACCTGCCCCCTGAGCTCAAGGCCGCCCCCCAGCCCCCCCCCTCCCGACCCGTGCCCTCCTGCACTGCTGACCTCTCTCTGAAAGCGCCGGCCCCTGTGGGCACGCGTCAGGCAACTGCGTGTCACCCGCGTCTCCATCACACCCCTCTCTCCGGGGTGTCGAGCAGTCAGCTCCACTGCCCCAGGGGAGGGGGGGAAGGAGGCCCGTCTCCGGCAGCCCTCCTGGCAGGCCTCACCCGGCTGACAGCCGCCGTGATGCTCCCTGACACACCGCCGCTCTCTGCTTCCTGGGAGCAGCTGGGGAGGGGAGGGGACGAGCCGGGCCGGGATGGCATGGCGCCTCTTCAGACCTTCATCCTAGAAAGTTCAGTTCAGACAGAGAGCTGCCCTCTGCAGCAGGGGCTGCAGGTCTAGCCAGGCTCTCCTATCTCTGGTCTGTGTCACTGAGGCCCTCTGAGGCTCTGGGTGGCTGTGTGCAGAGGGGTCCAGAGGAGCCCCCTGCTGAGTCCAGGCTCCCCTCCTCCCCACCGGGCACCGCCCCAGCCCTGCTTGACTTGGCAGATTTCAGCTTCGTTGGCAGCAGAGCCTGAAGGGACCCTGGCCCAACCCCCTGTTTGCATAGGAAAGCTGTCCCCCAGAGAGCTGAGTGGCTTTCCTGGGGTCCCCGAGTTACAGGAAGAACTGGGCTTGAATCCTTCTTCCTGACAGCCAGGCGGCCTTGCGGGACCCCTTTGGCGGTGGAGCCGGTAGGCAGGCCGCAGTGCCTCAGCCTCCCCGGCCTTCCGCACGCAGCTCAGCACAGCCGCGGCGTGCGATCAGAGTGCAGGCTCCCCTCAGCCCGGGTCGGGCTTAATGAGATCCAAGACAGCTGTGCCGCCAGAGACGGATCGTGTGTTCAGCCCCAGAAGCAATGTTGGAATTTAGCGGCTGCCGGGGTGCTGGTCGCCTCTTTGTGGAAGAAGCCACACCGTCGCCCGTGCTCTGCTGTGGCCGATTGAGACACGGCCAGGCTTTTGTAGGCGTGAAGATTTTGTCTGTGACACAGCGTCGTGCCGGTAAATGCTTAGCATCTAGGAAAGCCAAACTGCTTGGCGGGTAGTGGTCGCCAATTTCCGTGGTGGAAGTAATACCCACCTTAGCTGGTTTGAGGAGGCTAATTTGATGTCGGTTGGCTTGCCGCATTCCTGAATGGAGGGCCAGAAGCCCTCATGAGCCAGTACAAGCCGGCTCCCGCACACCCCTGCTTTATAGTTTCAGTGTGGCATAGACATGGTAGCCGAAGTTGCAGGACTTGTCTGGGCCTTTCCACTCTTTGCCCAAGACTGAGGCTCCTGCTTTGTGGAGTAGAAAGAGGGATCTCCCACTGAGTAAGCCTTGGGCATCTCAGACCTGACCTCCGAGGCGGTCTCTGTCCCCTTCGTGGGTCTGTCACTCAGCTGTCCACCAGCAGTGGACATGTAACATTTCCGGTGTAATGCCAGCTGGGCCCAGTGCTCCCTCCAAGGGCAGCACCTTCCCGAGCAAGGTCCTGCCTCTGAAAATCCTATCGCTGCTCTCACCCGAGGCAGGAGCGGGGCCTTCCGGGCCTGACTTCCCAACACAGCCCAGCTCAGGCTGTGAATCCCGGCTCTGTCCTCACTCCCTTCCGTGCATAGTTTTCTCGCCTGCACAATGGAAATGATTTTAGTACCTGCCACAGGGCATCGTTGGGAGGTGCAAACACCCTAAGGCGCGTGAAACACTCAGCACGGTGTGCGGCACATAGTAAGTGCTCAATAAACGGGAGCTCGTCGGAAAGGCTGTATGGTGACACTCAGCCACTGTACCTCCGGCGGTCCTCACTTCCTGTAGCACGTGCGCCGAGGCTCCGCAGCAATTAGTGGCTGCTCTTCAGCTCCAGGCCACGTCAAGCCAGAGCAGAGCCTTCAGGCAAAAGGAGAAATCAGTGATACTGCTCTTGTCTTTTTTTAAAATTTTGATATCTGGCTCATCTTGGATTTCCACCTTAATTTTGATGGTTTTCAAAGTTGGCATTAAAATAGCATTTGTCTTGACGGCTGAGTGTCTGGGTGCCCCCTTCCATTGCCACCCGAGGGGAGTGCCCGTGGCCTCACCTTCACCCCAGTCCTGTCTGGGACATCCACTGAGGGCCGGGCTGTGCTCACAAGCATCCCTAACAGGACGAGTCAAGAAAACTCGGGAGAAGAAACCGCATTCAGATGCCGGAGCTCGAGTGGCCCAGAGGACGCATGACGCAGGGCCTGGCTCAGAGTGAGGAAGCTCCAGGGCGCTCATGGCTACAACCCAGAGGAGGGGCCCCGGCCCTGGCCTGTCCTTGGTCCTGACGCCGGCCTCCTGCGTGCCGCCCGCCCCCGCTCTCTGCTCTGTCTCAGCTGGAGTCTTCGCAGCTGTCCCATTTTCACACCCAGACCCGGCTTGGGGGTCTCCAAGCCATTTCCTCGAGGCGTGACCATTTCCCATTACCTCCCGCTCCTCCTCTTCCACGGAAATAAAACCCCGAGAGCCTACGGAAAGAGGGTTTTCCCTTTTCTCTGGGACTCCCCCCAACCACCGTCTGACTCTCCATGCCCATCATTCAGCCCGGGGGCCTACCCAGGTGACCGGGGCCTTCCCACAGTCAGATCTGGAGGTCAGCTGCTCCCCGCAGGCTGGGCCCACGTGCTGGCCGTGACCCGGCAGGATGCGGTGGGGGCCTGCAGAGGCCGAGGGTGGACCCCGCCCCGGCGCTTCACCCTCCAAAGAGCCCACACCGCCCTGGACTTCATTCCTCAAGCCTCCAGGACCAAAGGGACGTAGGGTGAGGTTTGAACAGGGCCCGCACCTTGGCCTTGTCCACCCAGCCTTTCCTTTCTGCCCATTTCATCACGCACACACACACACACACATTCATATGCAGACACGCACACAGACACACATATATAGACACACACAGACATATACAGACACGTACATGTGCAGAGGTACACACAAACATATATATATATATATAGCCACACAGACACATACAGAGATACACACATACATATACGGACACGGACAGACACATACACAGGGAGACAGACACATACATGTACAGACATCTGCACATACAGAGACACACACAGACATACACAGACACACAGACACAGACACACACACACAGACATACAGACACACACACGTAACACAGAACACCCTTCACCCCGGCAGAGCCTGATGCCCGTGCAGAAGCCCCAGCCTCAGGACCCTGCATCTCATCTCCATGGAGATGGGGGGAGGGGGAAAAGGAGCCCAGGGAAGTCCCACCCCAGAGATGAAAACACCCCACGGAACTAGTGTTTCCTCTCTGAGATTTGTATACGTTATTTATTAACACCTGGGCTATCCATTTCTCAGAAACTGGCAAGAAAGACTAATATAAGAGGAGAGGTCGCCGGTTCTGAAGGGGGAGCTGCCACTAAGTGGTTCCAGAAAGCCCGACTCCTTCCCCACACGCCCCTTAGCTCCCCGGCTCTCCGCCGATCCCACGTCACGCCCAGGTTTTTGGCCCCAATCAATGATCCACCGCCTGCTGCCGGGAAGATACTGGCCGTGAACGTGAGCGACCCTGGCCGCGCCCTGGCCGCTGCTTGGGTACTCTGACCGAGGGGAGCAGGCCACTTCACCAGACAACCATCAAGACGGAGTCCTTCCTACAGCGGAGAACATGCTTCTGAAGGGTCAAAATCAGGCCCAGCTCTGCAAAGTCAAGCAGAAGGTTTGAGTATCTGTAGCAGACAATGGGCTCGGGGGACCCGGGGGCCGGGCAGCCCCAGAGCGGAAGCTGGTCCCATCTGAAAGTGCCGAGGTTCCCACTCGGCTCTCAGGCTCCGCGGCCAGCATGAAGGACGAGGTATACAGCATATGTTGGGCCGCGGGTAAGCCTCCCGCTTCCTCGCCCCCAGGAGCACCTGCGGAAATCTCCTGCAGGAGTCTCGGAGCTTTGCCGAGGCGGCGAGAGGTGACTGCGAAGATGCAGGGAGACCCCTCTCCTCCTGCTGCCCCCGGGGCACAGGGATGCCCTTCTGCATTGGACGATGGGGCCCAGAGGGATCCAGGCCGGCCCGGGGCACCCAGCCTCTCCTCCCTGGCTGGGCAAAGCCTGGAACCGAATGCCCGCCTCCCTGTCCAGCCGCCCATCCTGAAGGCCTGCCCCCTCTGCCAGGTCCTGTTAGCTCTCCAGTATCCTGTGAGGTCCTTGGCCTTATCTCTGGAAGGACACAGGGAAAGGAAAAGGCTGCTCAGACTCTGCACTGGGCCTGGCCTGGGCGCCCCGGTTGCTTCTGTTTACCCAGGTAGCCTCCTGCCCCGTCCTGCCACAAACGGCTCCAGACCCGCTCCCGCCGAGGCCTCGACAGAAACCAGAAAACGTTTCCCAGTCGAACACGAGTTCCACAGCCCGCAAGCCCAAGAGCTCCCGTGTGCGTGTCAGGGCTGGTTTCCCCTGAGTAGGAGCTCTCGACGGCCACATTCATAGCCTGAAGGCCAGAAACCTTGGAGCCTCAGGCTGGAGGCCTCCCCGGGGGCCCTAGGATAGCTCTGTCCCCTCCCTGACACTCACCCAGCCTCAGCAGGAATGTGTCCAGGTGGCTAAAGGGACCCCAGGCAAGCTTGGTCCTGGGGAACTGATCACACACGGGACAGGCCTCTCCTCTCAGGTAGTTGCTTAGAAATCAGGCCCAGGTGGACCAGGAGGCATCTTCGTGGGTGTGGGGACTCCCTGTACTCAAAGCTCTGGGCTCGAGGAGTAAAGTCATGCCCGCAGGAGAAGGGCCGGAATGGGCTCCAGCCTTCCCGAGCCCCCGGGCGGGCAGTCTCCCGTCCTCATCCATTCATTCACCTGCTCCTTCCCTGATTCGGCGGGAGTGCCTGCTGTCCCGTGTTCCTGCAGTCAGCACACCGCGCACCTGCCTGCGTCCTGGCCGCCCACGCCGTAGATGCGTTCCCGCGTGTCCCCGGGGGTGCACAGGGTGCTGGTCTCCCGCCGTCTGTGCGCTGGGGGATCCGGTGAGGGAGCTGCCGTCCATCTCCTGGGGGCCGGGAAGGGGGGGTGCAGTTCGGACGGCGCGCCACTGGCTGCCTCCTGACGGTTCGCCACCACCGACCTCCTTCCCTTGTCACCCGTGCCCCGTGACCTCGGGCAGGTTTCTTAATCGCTTGGGTCTTTGGCGTGCATCCCTATCCACAAACGCGTGACACAAGACTGTGCTGCGGGGACCTTAGAATTCGTGAAATCGCTCAGTAAGGCTCGGCACTCAGTGACTGTTGGATCCCTTTTTCCTCTGTCCGCATGACCTTGTGGAAGCCCCGCCCCTTCTCTGGGCCTCAGTTTCTTCATCTGAGAAAAAAAGATTTGGGGTCCAAAGCAGGGTGAGCCTGGGGCACCTGGGTGGCTCAGCTGGTTAAGGCTCCATCTTTTGCTCAGGTCATGATCTCACGTTTCGTGAGTTCAAGCCCCGTGTCGGGCTCTGTGCTGACGGCTCTGACCCTGGAGCCTGCTTCAGATTGTGTCTCCTTCTCTCTCTCTGCTCCTCCCCCACTCTTGCTCTGTCTCTGTCTCTCAAAAATAAACAAACATTTAAAGCAGTGTAAGCCTGACCCCCTCAGTTCTGAAGTCTGAAGGTCTACTTCCTCTTCCTCTTCCTGTTCCTCTGTGGGTGCCAGGTTCAGTCCCCACCTCCCCAGGCTGCCAAATCTGCCTCTGTCCTCAGTGGCTCCGCCCTCTCCAGTCCCTGCAGGAACAGCCTACGGGCTCCCACGCACCGCACACAGGAGAACCCTATTAGCTGGGCCCCTCGGTGATGGGGCCGGCCTGGGGGTGGGCTGTGGATCCCTGCATCCCCAGGCCTGCTCCTGTTCAGCTCTTCAGATGGTATATTACACAGTACTTTCCAGAAGCGTTCAAGTAGACTCACAGGCCTTTCGTGGGGTTTGTGGGGAAGGAAAGAGCCGTGGCTCCAGGTGGGGCTGGTTTGAGGCAGCGATCCAGGAGCGAGCGGCCGCTAGAGGATGTGCAGGGTCAGCGCCACGTGTGGCGGTCGGGCACCCGGGGGCTCTGGGATCCTGTCTGAAACATGCTAGACGAACCCACTTTCGGGCATCAGTGTGAATACAAGGGCCAGGCTCTGGGCCGGGTGCTGGGGATGCAGGGAGGGACCAGGCAGACGGCGGCCCTGCCCTGGGAGGGGGGGAGCTTAGGGCACGCACACTCGTGGGGCCCCAGCGCAGAGCCCTGTGCAGAGCTACAGTCGCCCTGGGGCTTTCCGTTTTGCAGATATAGACGGTCGTGTAGAGAGACTCTTGAGTCCGCACGCAGCTTCCTAGGGCCGCTGCAGCAGAGGGCGACCCCACGCCCTCCCAGTCCAGCCCCCCCCCCCACACACCCTGAGGGGCTGGAGCCCCGGCCGGGCAGGGTGGCTTCCACACCCGGGCCCCTCATCTACATCCCCGCACACATCCCCATGCCTGGTCCCCCGAGTGGGAGGGACCAAAGGCACTGGCACCATCAGCTTGCTTCTGCTTGCTCAGCACACAGGTTGCTTTCAGCAGGTACGGGAGGGCACTCGGGTCCCCGTGGAAAAGTCCCCACGGGCGGATGCCAAGCCTCACCGGCCAGCCCCGCCGTGCATCCGAAGGTGAAGCCAGGCCCCTGGTGACTCTTCTCGTCTAGAGCTGCCCCGGGCGTTCTGGGAAATGTCAGAGTGAGCCGGGAGCACTTCGTCCTTCCCTCCAGACCCCGCAGCGCACTGTCCGCATAGCGGCTCTGAGGCCACACTTCCCCCACGCATCTCCTCGCCTCATGTCCACTCTGGGGGCAGTTTCAGGGGCTCGGTTTTGGGTGCGCTAAAAGCGAGCAGTCGCCGTTTCAGGGCGGTCCTCTAGGAGGCGCGTCAGTGAGCCCTCAGTGACACCAAAACCGAAGTCATCACGGGTAGCGGTGGGACCAGAGGCTTCCGGGCCAAAGGGAGTCCATTTCCTGTTGGGGCAGGTGGTTGTTGATCCAGTCGTGGGCCTCCTTGGACACGGCAGGCCGGACAAGCCTCCCTCCCCGGGTGTGACGCTGGTCCCCCGAGCCCTCCAGGCAGAGATATGGCCAAGAGCAAGTCAGGCCTTCTTGGTTTTAGTAGCGAAGACACTTTTTTCCCTCTGCGCCTGTGTCTCTTACCTGATCGAGCGGGAACCCATTCATCCATTCAACCAACCCCAGCTTCCTTCTGGGAACGTCTTTTACTTTATTTTTTGTTTGTTTGCAAATAACCTAATGAAAACTCCTTTTTTTTTTTCCTTTCCAAAACAAAAAAGGAGATTGCAACACATGTCCCACCTACACATCTGAAATCCTCCAAGCATTTTTTTTTTTTATATCGAGCGCTTCCGCCCGCACGGCCCCCTGAGAGATTGCTGTGTCCGCCCCCCTCCTTTGCCTTGCCAAGTGAGCCCCTCCGCACTTGACCGGCCCCAGGCAGAGGCAGACTGACTCGGTCCGCCATCTCTCCTGTCCACAAAGGCGTCTCCGGAAGAGTCTCTCAATGCTTGTCCATCTTAAGGGCCAAGGCCAGCTCCCACTCGAGCTGGGTACTTTCACAAACACAAAGCCATGGAGATGAAGGAAGTCTCCAGCACTTTCTGGGAACTGCCGGAAATAGGCCTCGGACCTCCTGTGTTTGGGCTTGGAGTGGACACGGTGAGAAAGTGGCCCCCGCTGTGTGTGCACCGCTGAACGTCCCTCTGTTTGCAGTAGGACCTGCGTGTCCGCGGTTGTGGTCATTAGTTAACGTATCTGGGTGGGGAGAGAGGGAAAGAGCTAAATAATTACCAGCACTTCAGAGATTTTGTTTTTCCCACTGACTAAGGTTAAAATGAATAGCGTTGATCCGTTGCCCAGGCAGTGGGCTTGTTAAAGGAAATGGTATTTAAAATGATTTTTGAGCCAAAGCAATTTGGCTGCTCCAAGGCGTCCTTTATCTTTTGCTTTCAAGAGGATAATAATGTTTAAAAACGAAGTCACTCATACCATTTCCTGTCGGGAAGCCAGCTCGGTGATGGGCAGCTCTTTCTCTGGTTTGTTTACTTGCTCCATGATGGAAATTGCAAACGTAACGCGCTCCCTTCCGCAGAGCCCTCGGTGTTCCGACCAAACAGAGGCCGATGCCGCGGTTGAATCTGCAGCTTCAGCTGAAGTCTCTTTCCCACATCGTTGGTGTGGGACTTCCCCCCAGTTTGGTTTGAGCTTGCGAGCCGGAGGCTCGTGGCCACCAGCTGGTTCCAGGAATTGAGTGGGGGGCTCTGTCTGGATGGGGCACTCTCCCCTTTGGCTACAGGGCTCCCTCCCCAAAGAGAACATGGTGGGTCACCCCCGTTGAAAGAGGCTAAGCAAGTCCTCTCGAGTCGGGGTGTTTCCTGTGTATCGCTGGATGCGGTCCTGCGGGAGCACAGACACGGACGAGCCAACTTCCCCGTGAGCTTGAGTGAAGGGACGGAGCTGTACCGGAAGACCCGCTCTGCCCTGGGCTGGGCCGGACAGGGCTTCCGTGGGTAGCGTGGCTTCTGAACTCCCGGGATTCTCTGCTCAGGTGTGCACGTGGCCAGGTGCAGTCTCCCCGCCTGCCTGTGGCTCACAGAAGCCGAAGGCAGCTCGGGAGGCCGCACAGTGGGAAGCAAAGAACTTTCCACGGCAGTGAGACGGGGAGGAAAGCACCTGCTCCTCAGCGTTGCCCCGCGCCTGGCACGCGACAGCGGATCCGCTGTTCGAAGTCATCCTCTGATCTGTTTTGTCGCTGGCGAGCAGGGCCTCCGTTCCCCAGGGAACAGGCGGGGAAGAGTTTATCCTCTTGGCCACTTCCCGATCTACGCCTGGCCACAGAAGGAGCCCGTAAAACGTAGGAATATGCCGTGAGGACGTTTTGGGGAGCCTTGGTCTTGCTGTGTGTGCTCTTTGCTCAGCTTTGGGGTCACGTGGCACCTGAAGGGCAGGGGTGCCGCTGAGGCCACGGCAGTGGCGGGTGGGCCGGTGGAGACACGTGGCTTTGTCCCTGCGTCTGCCTCCCGGACTGCGCTGCACCTTCCGGCCTCTTCTTCTCTGTCTCGTAGGGGATGCTGGCAGCCCCCCCCCTCCTCAGGCTGAGCGGGGTAATTGAGGATGGTCGCTGCTCCCTTGGTGCATTTTAAACACACTTCCAAACTCTGTTCATTTTGCCTTTGATGGGGAGGTGGCCTTCTGGGTTTTTCTTTCAAGAGATGCAGATTTAATGGACTGTGATTTTTCTCCAGATCTGCTGTTTAAAAAAAAAAAAAAAAGCAGCATTAAAAAAGCAACTCAGAATTTCTATTTACTCAGGGAAAAAAAAAATCTGCTTGCTATTCAGGCCCTAGATTTTCCTGAGAGATTAGTGTACTTGCCTGCCAAGATGTTAGCTAAAGGAAAACACATTTGCTATAGATCAGAAATATTTATCCTTTTCTGGGCCGGAGATCCGAAGAGGAACTTCATCTGAATGTATAGCACCTGGAAATATGAATGAATTCAATCTCCTGAGCTCTGGGCATCCTCCAGAAATCCGGCCACTGAGCAGGGGTGTGGAGGGGGGGATGGGCAGTCTCTGGGAAGTTGAAGCCATGAGGGGGGTCGAGCAAAGCTGCTGGCCAGGGGAGAGGGGTGAGGTCAAAGGGCGAGAGGCCCCAGTCCCAGGCAAGAGGGTGGGGAGTCAGCTGGAAGGAGAAAAACAGTGAGGACCCCAGAGCCTGGCACCCTTGACTGGCCGGCTCGCTTCATCCTGGGACAGAGGACATTGACCCTGCCCTGCTTTGTACGTCCTTGGAGGTGGGTCAAGGTGAGGCCAAGGTTGGTAGGTGACTTGGGCCAATCCCGCTCCTGCTTCTTGACGAGAGAGAAGAAAACCCCAGCTTCTGTTGAGCTCCCTGAGGTTTCCCAAAAAAAGACAGCCCCCATCTTTCGAAATCTTCCAAGCTTACCAGATTCTTCTTTGGTTGCTGCAGAAGAGTGAGAGACATAAGCTCAACAATGATAAAAAAAAATCGAATTGTTATTTCCACCCAGACGGCAAGCCTGCCTGCTGGTGAGAGAAGTGCGCCCACAGACTGTTAGTTAGCAAGTGCTCACCTCTGGCTCCGCCCCTCATCGGTCCTTATTACCACGGTTCATTCGACTCCTGCAGCTGCGCTCTGGGTTCTTTGAGGGGAGGGCCGAGTTCAGGGCGTGGGGGCAGAGAGGAGCGATGGATTCCTTGTGACGTCAGGGGCCCTTCTAAGATCCTTGGTCATCCGGACCCAGTTTTCCGTGCCTACAAGTGATTTGCGCTGACCGCCAGCCAGCGTCCACCCTGCTCGAGCACAGCAGGGCTTGAGTCCAAGGCTGTCGGGCCCTGGGCACGTGGCCTGTCACGCTGAGGGCCAGAAAGGCCTGGCGGCCGGGCTGGGGTGGAACCTCGGCTCCTCCCGGGCAGGGCGGGATCCTCTCTGGAGCCTCCAGGGGGTCCCCCCCACCCCGGCCGGGATCTGCCCCCGGAGGGTTTCTGCTAACGAGGGTTCTGTTCACCAGAAGCCCATACCCTTTCATGTGGAGCCCCTAGATCTCTTTCACACGGAATGACTCCCGGAGCTTCTCAAGGATAAACCAGTACAGGAAAGACTGCAAATCCTGGGAATTTACAGTAGGGGCTGCCTGTTTTCAGTTATCTAGTTTGGTCTTGTTCAGAGGTGCCTCCTGGCTATAATTTAATCTCAGGTAGATGAAAGCTCTCTTCCTCTCCCTCCGAACCGAGGAACCACTTCCTCCCTGTCTCCTGGGCCAGGGCCAGCTCTCTGAGCCTCCCCAGGAGCCGGCGGGGGCATGGCCCGAGCAGAGCTGGCCATCCGGACCTGCAGGGGCGGCTCCGAGCAATGTGTGGTCCTCGTCTTTGCTCGAGGTCGGCCCCAGACCGCTTGCCTGAATAGGCCGGGGCTTCTTTGTACTTGGAAAGCAGCCCACGTATGGAAAGGTCCACCGGAGAAAGAGGTGTGTGCGAGCCAGTAGAACAGGGCCGTACGCGGGACACGAGCGCCCTTGCGCATGACTTCCCGGGTGTGGAGCAGCCCACAGACGGGGACTCTGGGCCGAGGTAAGGGCATGGGTGTGAGTGTGTCAGCCCCCGAGAGTGCAGGGAGGGAAGCAACAGTGTGCGTCGACGGGGACCACGGGCCCGGCACAGCCTGTAGGGGCCGATGCCTCTGGCTCCACGCGTGTGCACACGTGTCCAGGTCTCTCTGCGGCAGACAGGGCAGACGTGGGCGCAGCGCTGCAACAGCCACTTGGTACCCTAGTGACGGCCACCCTGCTGAATGTCACAGCTGCTGCGGCGTTTCCCTGGAAACTGACCACCGGCATCTCGTTCGTCTACTGTCAGCCGTAATGAGAAAGTCGGTGGTTCAGGGGCACCCGGCTGGCTCAGTCGGTTAAGCGTCTGACTCTTGGTTACAGTTCAGGTCGTGATCTCACGTCTCATGGGATGGAGCCCCGCGTCAGGTTCCACGCTAAGCACAGACCCGCTTGGGATTCTCTCTCTCTGCCCCTCCCCTACTCGTGCCATCTTGGTGTCTCTCAAAAGAAAGAAATAAACATTAAAAGAAAAAAGTAGGTGGCTCAGAAAATAAAGGCAGAGAGAGAGAGAGAGTGGCATCCTCACCCCGACCTGGTGTCTCCTTTAGAGGAAGATGCTTGGGGGCTCGTGCCATCCGTCCTTCAGCCTCCTGGAGGCTGTGGTCCAGCTTTCCCACGAGGATGCTGACCCCAGCGCCACCTCCCAAGGCTGCTGGTCGCCGCCTACACGGCCAGGTTGGCACCTTCTATCTGGTTGTAGCCCAGGCCCCTCTATCCTGAGGGTCTGCAGAAACACCCTCGCTTCCTGGGTACGACCTGAGGAGAGAAGTCACACTGGGTACCACCTCCCGGGGATCCAGGGCCAGGACGCACAGCCAAGCCCACCAAGACCACTGTCCTTCATTTCACCCAATAGTAAATCCATTGCCTAAGATATTCACAAAGAAGAGTGGCTGCAGGTTTGCCTGAGGCTACTCCCCCGAAGGGCTCCCCATAGGACTTACCAGGCTAGAATAGCTGCGGGAGCCCCCACCCCCTGGAGGATGGAACCCGTCCAGGCTGCACTCCCCACCCCATCAGCCCTGATGCTGGCCATGGGCGCTGCCCTGTCCTTGAGCGGTGTCCGGAGCTAGGAGCCACCACCCCATTGCTTGTCAACAGCTCACCCAGGGACAAGAGCCCAGCCCAGGCCACCCTGATTCTGAACCATTACTCTGCCCCTCGCTCCATCAGGGAAGCTCGGGAGGTCATAGCCCATCCTCAGAGAGTGAGAAGGACAGCCCTGTCCCTGCATGACCGTCCCCGGCGCCACACCCACCGATAACCCTCTGCTGGCTCACCCCGCACATTGCCGGTGTGATGCTGCCGCAGTCACCTCCCCCATCGTGCGGGCCTTCCACTCACGCCTCTGTTCCAGGAGCACCATCGCTGGCATTTTCCCACCGCACCTTACCTCAAGGGGCTTATCTCTCTGGGGGAGCAACCACACAAAGTCAGAGCCCGGTAGAGAAATATAAGGGAGCCCATCCGAGAGAGCGGGAGAGCAGAAGACGGCCAGGAACTCACCTAAAATAACGGGGGAAGCACTAGACATAAGGTCATTTAATTCCAGAACGTTCCACAGAATGGGTCAGTCCGAATGTACAGAGGCAAGCCACTAAGGTGTAGATGGACGTGAGCAGCCCTCGCGTGGCCTGGGGCACACGAGCCCCGAGGATGGGGGCTGACCCTCCCAGGCTTTGCCCTCGATCTGTGGCAACAGCAGCCTCTAGTGGGTCTTCTTGCACCCAAGCCATTCTCATGCTCATGAAAGCCCAGCCTCAAACACCACAGCTTGAAGTCAGAGGTCAGGGCTGGCTCCCGCAAAGCCTGACAGTTCCTGGTGATTTCCCCTTCCTGTTGCGGTTTGCAGTTAGCCTGTGAGAGAAGGAAGTAACTAAAGAAAGAGTGGTCCTGAAACAGCGTGTCTGGTGAGGCTGTGGACCCCAGGCTGGATCAGGGCTTCCTACGTGACTGGTCAGGCCCGGCCAACAAGAGGGGCCCCGGGCTGAGGCTCAGAGCCATCCCCCGGGCGGGGGCAGGGGCGGGGGGCCGGCCAGGGCCGCCTCACACGGAGCCTCTGTAACGAGCCGGTTATCACACATCTGTGACAGGTGCAGGCGTTTCGGGGCGGGGGGTGCTGCCAGCGTGTTTCCCGGCCACAGCCAGAGAGCCGGGAACTACAGCAGGAGAGAGAATCTCCCTGGGAGACTGCTTCCACCTGCCCTTCCAGCAAGCAGTCCTTCCAGAGGCAGGCATCGGTCTGGTGAAAGAGTAACAGAGGGCCGGGGGCGGGAGGGAGATTGTTTGCTGAGACCAAGTACAAGCGTGGGCCGCAGGCCCGGTGTGCGGGATGAACGGAGAGGCCCGCTAACATGGATTTGTTCCGGGACCCCCAGCGCCAGACGCGCCCTCCCGGCTGCAGGTCCCCTGGTGATGCCACGTCAGAGTTTTGTCTTCGAGAGCCTTGTTGAAGACATCCCTCTACGGCCTGGTGCTCGGTGGGGCGTGGGTGTTGGGACAAGGAGACAGAGATTGGCGGTAAACCCGGGAGGCTGGTGTGGAGAGCGGCCACATGTAGCAAGTCAAGTGTGTGGATGCCCGTTGAGTTTCAGATAGACTGCAAATGAAAAAATAGCATAAGTATGCTCCCCCGATCCTTCGGGTTATACTTACACTGAACGTGCAATTCCTATCTGAGATTCCAGCTTAGCTGGTATCGTGATCCTGTCTGGCAAGCCCTCTGCTGTGGGCTTTCCTCTCGTGCCTCTTCTGGCTTTTCCGTCCACTTCAGCACTGAGCACGAGTTCGGTGATTATGTGATAGGTGAACACCCAGTGGACCCCGAATTCCTCAGCTGCCCGTGGCTCCGTGGGGGTCCCCGTGTCCTGCGGAGTCTTCCCCAAGCCCCTCAAGCCTCCAGTTCAGGGCCTCTAGTGCTTGCCACCAGCCTGTGCCTCTGGAGGCTGCAGAGGGGGCTGGGAGGAGGCCAAGGTGATCCCGAGCCCCCGGGGAGGAGAGTGCCAGCGAGGCGGCCCGGTGTGTTTCTGCTCTGGGTGAGGACATGGGGAGCCACACTGCAGAGACCGCAGGTTACTAGGACAAGTCCAAGGTCAACAGAAGCCTTAGAGGGAGGCTCGTCGAATTCACAAAGCAGTCTCCATCCTCCCCATTGCCAGATGGAAGGGAAAAGCCTGGCCCCCTGGAGCCCTGGTTCTCGGCTTCCCTCTGGCCCCCAGCCAAGGACAAGCCCAAACCCGCCTCTGTGCAAAGAAGTGGCCTTTGAGAAAGTGTGTCCTCTGCCCTGGGAAGGAACATTTGCAGTCAAGTCTGTGCGTGGAATTTTTATTCCTCTAATACAGCCTGGGCAGGATTTAGTACACAAGTTCTCCAGAGGAAATGCATTCAATAAAAATTTGATGGGCTCCGGCAGCTCAGCAGAATCTCCTTACGAATTCCAAGTGTTTGTTTGGTCCCTGGCTTAGGCAGGAGCCCTGCTACGGTCTGCAAATGGCCTCTTTAGCCGGGGGCCCTTGGAGCAGGACCTGCCCCCAGCCCCCTGCTTCCCCCAGGTTGGAGAGTGGGGAGCCTCTTCGAGAAGGAGCTAAGCCCCAGGGCTCTGGGAGCTCAGGGAATTGGGCTCTCCTCAGGAGATGAGGGCATTGGACACCCGGTGGGGATCTGATGTGGATGAAGGCTGCGAGTCAGTTAAGGAATAGAAATGAATTGCCGTGAATAGTTGGGGGAGTGTAGCAACTGCTCACTTGTTTTCTTCTGACGCTTCTCATGGCTCAGCCGAAGGCTGAAGGGCTGAAGACAGGTGTGTGCGGTCCCTGCCCGGGGGGCGTCCCTGGGGGAAATGCGTGCCAGAAGCCAAGCCTGCTGAGGGCGACGTGGGGTTCAGCTCAACCTCTCTATTCTCGGCTCTTAGCCCAGGACCTGGCACAGAGGGTGAGGCCAGCAAGTGCCAGGTGGTGTTGGAGAGAGGCCTGCCACACCGTGGGTCCCGAGAGAGGGAGGAGCCTGCTGGTCGCCCTCTAGCTTGTTAGGAAACTCCAACCACAACCCAGTCCCTCCCCTTCATCCTGGTGAAACAGGGCCTTGGAAAAGTGCCCCCAGGCTCAGCAGCCGCTGCAGAGACCAGAGCAAAGGCCCACGGCATGGAGGGCCTTCCTGCCTGAGCCTCTGCCCCCGAAAATGTGGCTGGATAAGGGGAAATAGCAAGCCAGAGACTGTGCTTGCAAAGCAGCCCTCAGGCTCCAGTGCAGAGTGATTCCCCTGCAGTGCCCAGTGCCACGTCCTGGAGAATACCACCAGCCCAGGCCAGGAGAGTTGGCCTTCATGTCGCCTTGGCCCAGCCCTGGCCACTGCCCTCACCCACGGCTCCCAGAGGGCAGATCCGGGGGAGGCGGCTCATGGCAAGGACACGGAAGTCTAATCTCAGACTCAGGGGTCTAATCTCGGATCCAGCATTACAGGGCAGTTCCCAGCAAAGAACTTGACTCTGCTTGGCCCATTTACCCATCTCTGCACATCCCAGGGGACCACGTAGGCCAAGACTTAGCCCAGAGCCCTGTCTGTAAGCCGTACTGGGTGGTAAGCAGAATCCACATCCGTAGGCCATTCCCGGCTTTCCTTCTGGTTCCCGGAAACTGTGCCAGCTTTTCTCTCGTGGTGGTTCCCCTCTCCACCAGGGTCCATGTGGCTCCCAGTCACTTAGGCATGCAGCCATCAGAAGGCGGGGGAGGCTCGCCCACCCGTTTGCAGTTCGAATCACCCTGGCAACACCTTTGTCCTCATGCCCTGCAGATGTGACGAATCTAGGCCTTTTCAGGCTCCGTCCCCTGAGCCGCCTCCGTCTGCTCCCCTTTGTGTCTGGGGCACAGAGCCGTGGAGGGGGCAGCAGTGGCAGCGGTGGCAGTGGTGGGAGGGAGGGCTGGGAGGAGGCAGGAGCGAGGGGGCCCATGAAGGAAAAAACCCAGGTGACGTGATGGTGACATGGCAGGGGACTGCCTGACCCCAGAGGGCTTGAGGACTTCCAGACACAGCCAGAGGGGACCGCCCGGGCAGAAGAGGACGGTCCCCACCGCCCACCCAACCTGAACCCGGAGGAAGGAGCCCATGTCCCAAGACTTCAGGTAGCCACACGTACTGCAGTCAGGGCCCCACGCACGGGGACACCAGCTCGGGTGGAGTGAGGGGTCCTGGCAGTCAGCTTCCTGGGGTCCACAGGGCTCTGCTGGCCGGGAGGCCTCAGGTGAGGTAGGGTCCTGTGGCCACAACTTTTCTGGCCCGAGGAACCGCCAGGTGCAGCTCCTGGACACCCAGGTTCGGGAGTATACCCCTTCCAGCCTCCTGCCCCCTCGTTCCCCGGGCTCGACCTCTGACTCAGTGCTGCGCAGGGCTCTGTCATTCAGGTAACTAGATGCGCTGGGCAGACCTGGGTCAGGGAGGAAGGGGACCGAGGCCAGGCCGCTCAGCCTCCGTCAGACAGCACGGGCCCCACAGGCCCCCGAGTGCAGTTTCCTTCCGATATTTACCTGGTCTCTCTGCTGCTAACTCCAGCATCCAGACCCTCGGGCTCCCAGCTCTTCACAGGGTGGTGTGAGGTTGTGTGAGGTTGACCCCACTCGCTCTACCCGCAGGAGGGAGAAAGCGGAGATGCCTCAAAGTTCAGTCTGCCTTTCTGCAATAGAGGGCAAGCAAAGTCAAGAACATTCCAGAACAGTGGGCCTCCATCTCTTTCCTGCCCCGGCACGTAGAATGAAAATACTCCAGGCCCAGCAGGAATTTCGGTTCTGATCACGTGAGGGACCAGACCACACACTCCTAGGGGACACGTAGGTTCCAACGTGACATAGATATCCCTTCTCAGAACGGAGTGCCCGTCCACCCCACGCCCAGATTCAGAAGCACAGGGGAAGGCTCAGTATCGTCCACAGGTTTGCAGCTCACACACCCACACGCACCTCATGGGACACGTGTGATTCACTGAACAGGTGCGAACACACACTCAGGTGCACGCGAACACACAGGAACACTACTGACGCTCACACGTGCCCCCTGCACGTACCCACATCAGAAGTTCCCCAGCCCGCTCACGAGATCCCCGTCCACCTTGAGCCCCCCATAGCCCAGGCACAGCTGGTGACCCAAGAGGAAGCCGTGGGCGGCCCCCTGGCTCCTGGGCCACCCCTGGGGGGGGTGGGGGCTCGCTCTGAGGCCTACCGTGGACACTGGGGCCACTGAGTTCCTCTCAAGGCCAAACCGAGGAGTCTCCCAGGACTCGGGCATTTGGTGCAAAACCGGGCAAAGCGGGACCGTTAGTCGCCACGGGGTGGGCCAGGCACCACCCCCACGAGGAGGGAAGATGGACAGGCCGGCCTCCATCCCCCACCCCCATCCCTTTCCACACTCCCTGGAGCTGCTCTGTAAAGAACGGGGTAAAGGAAGGTGTGCTTCCCAGACGCTGCGGGGAGTGAAAGCGCACCAGGCAGTGCCCGGGCAGCCACCTTCCGTCCCGGGGTGGCCCGTCAGGGAGGGGACTGGGCCGGAAGACAGCCCACCCGGAGCTGAGGCAGCGCTTCGGGGCACAGACAGACAACCTGGGAATGTCCTCGGGGCCACGGCTTGCCAGGCTGCTCCCTGTCCTTCTCCGTCTGGGGCTGGTTCCATCCACCAGGCCCCTCCCTCCGTTCCTGGGGGTCCACATAGGCTGGAGGCATGTCCCAGTCCCTCTGCCCCGGTGCTCAGCGTCCCCTGGGTTGGCGGGAGTCGGGGTGTAAGGTGGTGAGGGGCGCGTGAAGGCCGGCGGTGACTGCTGGCTGAGGTCCCGGCAGGCACACGTGGCCCTGTGGGCACTTCCCCTGCATGACGCCCTCTGACCCTCCCCGCCGGGTGAAGATTCTCAGGTGACAGGGTTTGCCGGCCGCCTGCCTGGCCTCCATGCTCCAGAGTAGAGGAGGGCCAGGCGGGCCAGGCCAGGGCCGGTCATGTGGGGGGAGGGGGAGGGAGGAAAACCACAGAAAAGAAAGCTCCGTTCGACGCCTGTGCCCTCCATGGCCTCCCAGGCCCCGCTGGCATTCGTGGCCAGGATTCGGGGCAGGAATGGAATGAATGTTCCCGAAACCATAGAAAATACTCCCAAGTGCGGGTGGGGGCCGAGTCCTAGGGGAGTAGGGTCCTGGGCCGGCGTCAGCTCCCCACCGGGGTCCCCAGCACACACGCTCACACCAGCTCACCCCACACACGCACACACTCGGGGACACACGCGCGCCCACCCGAGTGGTCACGTGCTCCTCGCACACCCCCACACATTGCCTGTCACGCTCACACCTGTGGGCTCACACACAGTCTCAGGCTTGCACACGCACGTAATTGTTGCCTTCACGCTCCGTGGCACACACTGGCCTGCTCACACTCACACTCACACGCCCACTGCCTTCCACGTGCCCGTGCACACACATGCTCACACGTGCTCATATGCACCTGCGCGCACTGCCTTGCACGTGCCGTTGCACACACTCGTGCCCACGCGCTCCCACGCCCTCAGGCCCCTGCCGCCCAGAGCGGCTCCCGCACGGTGCCCGCGGCTCGCAGGGCGGGAGGGACGCGGGCCCAGCCCTGGGTCTCTCGAAGCCATTTGCTCCTCCAAGCAACACTTAGCTCTACTTCCTTTTTCTCTCTCCTTTGGCGCCTGGAAAACCCCAAACATTCCCAGGAGGGAAAACAGGCCCTTTATTACCTCGTGGGCTCAGAACACTGCCTCGCAGTAATTGAAAGTGGCTTGACTCAAATTGCATTTTCTGAGGAGCCGTGAGAGACAGGCGTGCGGGAAGGAGGGAGGTGGGGGTGGAGGGCCGCTTGGAAAGCCGGCACCGAGCAGGCACGGAGTTCGGGGCCCCGAGCAGAGCCCCGGGCCCTAGAGGTCTCCCCCAGGCTGCCACCCCCACGTCAGGGCAGAGCGCACCCCACAAGGGGCGTCCGAGCTCTGAGCGGGCAGACGTGCCTGCTGCCTGCACCGTCCTCCAAACAAGCCCCGTCCTAGAAAGGGGCCTCATCATCTCCCTGCAGGTCACACGACAGCACACCATTCCGCAAGTGTTTGTTGACTGAATGCTGGTTCACGTTTTGGGGCCTTTGCTGGCGTGGTTCCCTCCCTCGCTTTTTCAGGTCCTTACAGAGCTGGTGAGGTTCACTGAGCACTCAGCTGTCTCCCAGGCAGGGAGCTAAGCACCGTCCTTATTACCTCCTAAAATCTGCCTAAAATCTGCCAACAGCCTTATGAGGTAGGAGTCAGCCACACCACCGCATCAGATGGGGTAGCTGGGGTGCCAGGGCGGAAGCCCCTGCCTCGGAGGACAGGGACCAGGCTTTCTGGCCCCGGTTGGCTCTGAAGCAGGCAGGCCCTCCACGTGGCCTGCACTGTGCCAGGCCCATGATACCCTGGGCCCCCACGGACTCCTGTCCTGGCCGTGGTCAGCCCCTGGTGGGTGCCAGCAGCAGGGGGAGGTCGCTACTTCTCCGTGAGAAGAGGCATTTAAGGGTCCTCTAGAAGCTGGGATGGGGGCTTTGAAAAAGCATCCTCAAAGCGTCCGTGACTTTGACTTGCGTCGTTACAGTGACTTTGAAATGGCACACGGCATTCAAGAATAGCAAAAGGGGGCACAGCTTAAAACGGGTGGGAAACGCTGTTTCCGTGCCTCTATTTGTCCACAGGCGTGACTCCCCACAGAATCTACGCTCCCCGAGTCCTCCATGTGTCCCCGGCAGCCAGCACTGAGCCCAGCTCATGGCAAATGCTCCAAGAATGCTTGCCGAATGGAATTAACGAATGAGGAAGGAAGGGAGGTTGGGAGGCTGGGAGGGAGCGTCCCAGGCCCCGGGGGAGTGGGGATGTCAGAACATCCATCCCTGGCCCTTGAGGCAAGGAGGAGGCAGTTACATTGTGGCGATCCCCGGGGCCCCTGTCTCTACCCGATTTCTGCAACGTGCTCAGCTGATGAGTGAGGAAGTGAGGGCCCTTCCGGACGGAGCAGCAGCGGAGTGCTGGAAGGCTCGCAGACAGATGGCCTCGGCCTGAGACAGGAGCTAAGCGCTGGTTGGGGCGGGGGTGGGGGGACAAAGCAGGACCGTCCCTTACTGGGCCAGTCACAGGCTCCCGGCCATCCTGCTGTGTGTCCCTCCCAGAAAGAACAGAGGAGAGCGGCCTGTGAGTGAGGCTTGTCCAGGGGCTGCTGAGCCCAGCCGAACAGGTGACCCCAAAACCATTTAGTGATAAACCGGGTCTCTGGCGAGCAAACAGTTTACTCCCCTTGGCGCTGTTCCAGTTTAAACGGGAGTGCACTGGAACCTTCTTACAAACACATCCTTTCCATCAAACCAAACAGGGGGCACTTTCTTCCCCCCCATCTGCTCTATCCAGTCCTCACGCTAAAACTCGGCTGGAAGACAAACAGAGTGGCGTCTGGCCAGATGACAGGGCCACACGCCTCCTCCGGGGCCGGGTGTCACTCGGGGGTGGGGGGAGGCACCAGGATTCAGGGTAGAGACCAAACATTGTGACACCGATTTGATTTCTGAACGGCTGGCCTCAACAGACTTTATAGTCTGCGGACACTTGTACCATTTTTTCTCCTCCTGGTTTACTCTGTTTCTGGATTATTGTCTGTAAGTTTCGAAATGGCCCAGGATCCCTGAGTGGTTTATAAATTAGGGCTGTATCCCGGGAGCACCCAGTAGTGCTGATATATTTTAGGTGGTGTCAGAGTTTCTATTATAAACCCCATTTCTCAGAGGCTTACGACTTGGCCATAAAAATGCACCGAGGCCCGAGGCTGATGCCGCTGCCTGAGTCCCTTCCAGGTCCCCGGCAGCGACACCCAGCAGGTGGACCACAGAACAAAGGCTGGGGCAGGAGGGCTCCACACCGCAGCGTGAGGGGAGATGAAGACGGGGCCTCCCTCCTGCGGCCCGCGAACTGCTGCTCCGTCTAAACGGCGGCCCTGGCAGGAATGTCCCCAGCTAGCAAGGCCAGTCCTGAGGTCAGGAGGGCCACCAATGGGGGGAAAGGTGTGCCCGCCGGTGACTGTCCTTAAGTCACTCTGCCCCAGAAACGCCTCCTCTGGGGCCATTCAGGTCCCCTTTCGGCAAGCCCACCAACCCAGATACCAGATAGATACCTTTCAGACCGATTTCCACACTAAGAAGTGTCTCCACGCTCCGTAGCCTAGGGCTCAATGTGACACTTGCATTTTCAGCAAAGCGCAGGGCTAGTCGCCCGTTTCGGAGAGCAGAGGAGTGAAGACCAGCAGTTAGGCTCAGGGAGCTTGAGAAAGGATGCCAGTGCCTGCTCCCCAACCCCCGGAATTGATCGGGTCCGTGTGGGGCTGTCTAAACCGTCGACAGCCCTCAGGCCAAGTCCCAGGCTGGCGCCAGGGAAAGGCCCAGCCCAGAGTCAGACCCCGAAAGTCTGGTGATGCTTCTTTCCACAAGCCTCTTTCCCCAGAATCTGGCCGGGCCCCTTCTTCTCGCTGGGGCCCTGGGCACTTGGGACGTATACTGAGACTGGGGGGGCAGGCGGCAGTCCTGGTCCCCGAGCACAGCTTTGCAGAGGGAGCCCCTTCTAAACCTTCTTCCAGGAGCTGCAGAGACAGAGCCCAGACTGCGGGGAGCCCCCTTGTTTTCTCCAATTTCCTCTGAGGCTCTGGGATTTCTGGCCCAGACTTGGGAGTCACGGGCTTGCCTGGATAAACAGAACCACATCCCAGGGCTGCCCAGCTCCGGGCCTGGCTGCTAACTCAAGGCCTCCTGCCTGCAAAGAGCCAAGGCCTTTCCTCAGTGGAATGTCAGCTGTCCACCCATGAGGCCGCTTTCCATTTTCAAAGCACCTGCTCTGTGCGATTGCTATCGTGGGGGGTCTGGAATGTGCCGGAGACCAGAGCAGACCAAGGGCCCTGCCCTCCTGGGCTTCACCCCCAAGCAAGGGAGAGGACGCCAAACAACAGAAATGATAAGTGAATTGAATTATGTAGCACAGAGGAGATAACCAGTGCTGGGGGAAACCGCAACATGGAAAAAGGAGGCGATGAGGGGTGTCCCAGGAGGAAGACATGTCTTGAGGTCCAGTGGGTGGCGGGGACAGAGAGTCAGTCAGCTTTACTGACGTGCTGCTGCGTGACAAACAGCCCAGAGTCTCGGAGGCTGGCAGGAACAGATACTCATTCCTCCCTTCCATCCTAGTGGCTGTGGTGGCTCCGCCCAGGCTGAGGGGCGGGTTCTGGGGCCCTCCCTCCGGGACCTGGTCCCAGCGGTGGCTTACTGGGGAGTCATGTCTGGCCAGAATGAGTCCCGAGTCCCGTGGAGGGGCGGCAGCAGTGAGGGGGGCGGGGGGAGTGCAGAGGGGAGAGGAGGGTGTTTGCTGAACAACCGTGCAGTCTCCCCACCACAGCACTCCCCAGGGGAGCCCCCACCGCTAGAGGCCTGGAAAGCCCGCTCACTCCGCCTCCCGCTAGACGGGGAATGTGTGCCGCTTTGGGAGTCTCTGCCGCTTAACACAGAGTTGCCGTCTTCGCCACAGAGGGGTTTTGTTTGGAACTTAAAACACTTGCTCAAATTAATGACCAAAAATGTCAGATGTGTCCACAGCTAATTATTCATTAGATGCTTAATTAGTGTGGGATGATCATGACATTTTAATGTTATTAATTTTTATACTGTAATAGGATTTAAATTGTTCTGCTATCCTGAAGCCTCCCGTTAGAGTTGCACTGGTGTTGGGGGCTGGGAGGAGGTAGGGGCCGCGGGGACAGCCGGTGGTGACCAGGAGGTGCCCTGGGCAGTGCCCAGAGCCCGCACACACCTCTTCGGGCCTGGGGGAAGCTTCCTTCAGGCTGCAATGCAGCCTCTTCAGAGCTGGACCCTTCTGTTGGTCGGGCTGGCAGTAGAAGCTGCTGGAATGGGGAGAAAGGGTAAACCAGATGGCTCCCCAAGGCTGCTTCCTGCTCAGATGTTTCCAGAGCCCGTGTTCCTCCTTCTGTCACCCCGAGACAGATGGGAATCCGAGGAGCCATCCGGAGAGCCCCACGTGGAGAGGGAAGGGGACCAAGGCTGTCCCACTTCCAAGGGGCAACAGACGACCACCTGTCGGTCACAGACCTGCTGCCATTCTCCACAGCCCAGAGAATGGGCCCACTCGAAGGGGATGTTGTATATTTCGGACAAATTACAAGAGGCCCTCTCTGCCGGGGAAGGGCGCCCCCGTGCCGGGCACTCAGTGGGCTCTTCCCCGTAGAGTGGACACGGCTCTATTATTAGCTTCTGATTTGAAAATTTACCCGCACCTGTGCTTTAAAATCCAACAATAGGGGGGTGCCTGGGTGGCTCAGTCGGTTGAGTATCTGACTCTTGATTTTGGCTCAGGTCATGATCCCAGGGTTGTAGGATTGAGCCCCACTTCGTGCCCCTACTGAGCATGGAAACTGCTTAGATTTTCTCTCTCTCTCCCTCTGCAGCCACCCCCCACGCCTGCTCATGCTCCTGCTCTCTCTAAAAGAAAAAGTAAATTAATTACTTTTAAAAAATCCAACAATAGGGGCACCTGGGTGGCTCAGTCAGTTGCACACCTGACTTCGGCTCAGGTCATGATCTCGCGGTTTGTGAGTCTGTGCTGACAGCTCGGAGCCTGGAGCCTGCTTCGGATTCTGTGTCTCCCTCTCTCTCTCTGCCCTTTGCCCATTCATGCTCTCTCTCTCTCTCTCTCTTTCAAAAATAAATAAACATTAAAAAGAAAATTAAAAAAAAATTAAATAAATATAAAAAAATAAAAATCCAACAATAGTTAAAGTAAAAAACTAATAGAAAGAATATGAATTCCCACCATCCAGGTATAATAGCTCATAATATTTTTCACATATGAACTTGCAAGCTATTTTTTGGCACATAACTCTGTGGACTTTTGCAAAAATATACTCGTATTATATAGTGCTGTCTTGTCGTCTGCTCTTTCCCCCCACTAAACTACATCTTGTGAGAATCTTGTCAGGCTAATGATGGATACGGATATACTCGAACCTTCTTAGTGGCCATGTTATATTCCAACCCACAAACACGCCATAATTTCTCTAACTGGTCTCTGGGAGTGGGCCACTTCCTCATGTGTAATTACGTGTAATTATTTGTAATTTCCCAAAGTTAACTACCAGCACTTCGATGAGAACGCTTTCTGTGTTGGTCTGGCTGTACCCTCGGGACAGAATCCTAGAGGTAAAGTCATCGGGTCCCACGGGTACTTCTTGAGGGTAGGAGCAGCTTCGAGGTCACTTCTACTGTGACTTGATCAAGTGTTTTCATTTCCCTGAAGCTGTTCTCCCACCTGGGAAGTGGGTACAATAGTACTCTTCTTCTGAGTCGTGGTGAGGATGTCAGGACCCAGCACAGGCACTTAGTAGGTGCTGCTAAAGACTAGCTTCTATTCTGCAGTCATTGCATGCTGACTCTCAGTTTACAAAACACTGAAGTATATATTCTCTCTCCGAATCGAATTATCTTAAGGGAAGATTAAGTAAAAAGGATGGGCAGGCTTAAGGTGGGCGTGGCTAAGTTTGGGGTGGGTGACTCCGGTCAAGCTGGTAGGGAGAACAGATGATGTCCGGGGTTTGCCCTTAAGCTTCCAAGGTCAGAGGTGCCGAGGGCGACCGGTGCTTGTCTCCCACTGCCGGATCTGTCTCGCCCCCAATCAGAGAGAGAAACATGGCATCCATTCAGTCCCAGGTCCTACTGGGTGTTGATGAGACCCATCATGAAATGGAGTGGAGAGACCAAGCAGAGGTTTGAGCCGAGTCTGGGCGTGGAAGGTTGTGGTCCCCCAACGTGGCCTGGAAGACCCCTCCTGAGCCAGCTCTGGGTGCCCATGACTCTGGTCTGACACAAGGCCCCTATCTGAGGTTGAGCCCCTTCGAGATACTCTCGATGTTCTGGCCCGGAGCAGAGGGCTGGGGTGCAGAGAAGCTTCTCTGGGGACAGGAGAAGGCACCGGGCAGCCGCAGGGAGTCAGTTATACTTAGGAAGAACCTGTCAGGAACGGGGGACCATCGGCAGTTCCCAGGGCTGCTTGTAGACTCCTATGCAATTTGAAAAAAAATAAATAATATGGTCAAATGAAGCTGGCAGTAAGGCCCCGCCAGGCCTCTAGGAGCCCCCTCCAGAGGTGAGGCTGGACGTCCTGGAGGCCGAGCATCCTCCTGCCCCAAATGCTTCTTCCCTCTTCTCTGTGGGCCTCTCTGTTCTGGGCCTGAACTTCATCCATGTCAGCCCGGATTAGGAGCCCAAATGACAGCTCCTGTGCCGGTGACCAGGTACAAGGACAGAGAGGTCCATGTAGGTGAAGTCCCCTCAGGGCAGCCGCCTGTGGGAGAGGCACCCCCCCCCTGCCCACCCTGGAGAAGTCAGCCGAATCAACAGCGCATGAGGTCGGGCAGCCTAGTGGGTAGGGAGCCGGGTCCCTCTCACCTGCCCTCAGGGAGATGGGCCAGCCGGAGCCGATTCCACGCAAGGGGCCAGGCTGACGGAGCTTAGTGGGGACGGCCTGCCTGACAGCGCTGTTTAGTTGACTCTTCCCGAAACGGAGAGTGCCCACCGCTTGCTGCTGCCATCTCTCTCTCAAAGCCAAACGTCCTCTCGAAAATTCATGAGGGCCCACTCGTCCCATGGGCCCAGGAAGCCTGGTGAATACTAATCTCCCTTCTGCGGTACTGGAGTACCCCAGTGAAGTACTCCAAAAAACAGCCCGTGATGCCCGCATGCCCGCCAGCCTGTGCGATGGGGCTGCCCAGGCGCTGGGGGGAGGGGCCCTGGCCCGGTGCCAGGAATGAAGTGCGCCCCCCTCGCACCCCAGAGAGAAAGGTGGTCCCCGAGGAGATCTCTCGGCCTTCCTCCCACCCCCCACTGCAGACAGCCCGTCGCAGAAGGACAGGGAGATGGAAGAGAAACGTTAAGACGGAAGAGAAACGTTAATAGGCAGTCGAAGCTAAGATAATAAACAGATGCTCTAATTAGAAGTCTTCTCAAATCATCCAAAGCTCATTTACCAGGGGAGACGGCAGAGGGATTCTGGTGCCAGGGTGGAGCTCCGTGCCGGGGAGGAGTTGTGGCCGGGGGACCTCACCTGTCATCTGGTGACGTTAGCAGGGGGGCAGGGGGCGGGAGGGGCGGGAGCAATCTTCGGGGAGGGCAGCCCCTGCTCCTGGCACTCCACAGGTGGCTCTCCCGCATAGCCACCGCCCACGGCTTCTTGGCAGAGAAAGCTCTCCACACCTGGAGGCCTCGTGTGCAGGTGGCAGCCCAGACCCCCCCCCCCCTTCCAGGATCCTTGGAGCTGCTTCGTGAGTCCCCCTTCCGCGTTCCTCAGCCAGGACCTTCCCTGCCCACCCCTGCCCCCCATGCATCAGTCTGAGCCTGCTGGACCACTTCTGGAACCTGGGCCACTGATGCCCAGGCCTTTGGCCTCCAGCCTCGAGCCACCCCTGGGCTGCACACTGTACATCTTCAGACATACGCTGGGGCAGCCTCGGACCTTGGCCAGCCCTGTCGTCCCACCTGGCTCCGCCTCTGCCCCCTCTCTCACCCCACCATGGACAACTCAGATCTGTCAGCTCTCTCCCAGACCTTTGTCCGGTCCGCCCCTGCCTCTCTCTCTGCGTGGCCACACCCTCCCCAGCTTTTTCACCTCTGCCCTTGACCTTTGTCACCATCTTTGCTCATCCCGGGGACATCAACTGTCATTCGCTACTCCACGGGCCACAGTGCCGTCAGTGGTAATCTTTCCACAACACATCACTTCATCTCATTCCCCATCCAGAAGTCTTCAAAGGCCCTTGTTCGGTAGGATAAAACGCACCCCCTACACAGCTCCCTCTGCCCTTCGTGGACTCCAGCACCCGGCTCTGTCCCCAGGGGCAACGGACTTCGCTCCTCCCCCTCTTCCCATACCTCCTTTTTCAAGAAACTCCTCAAAACCAAAAGACAGCCCCACTCTGTGCAGGCACCCTGAACCAGCCTCCCCTAGGCTCCCATGGGGTCCACGGCCCACCGTATCATGGGAGCTCGGTAAAAAGACAGAGCCCTGGACCCACGGTTGTGTGGGATCAGAGCCTCTGCAGGCGGCTGCCAGAATCAGCCTTGCCAATAGCTATCCCCACTGAGTATAGAAAACCCCACCCTACGCAATCATTGGGTGTTAATGGACTCTACGTTTATTTAGGGCTAGGAAGGTGGTTTGTCCTCTGTGTCTTCGCATTGAAGGCAGGTCGTGTTTGCGGTGTTTGACCTTCTTTGAGGGCTTACTCGCTCCTACACCGTGTTAAACTCTTTACCCAAATGATACCGTGTAATTTTTAAGACAACCCTAGGAGGTAGTGCTGTTGTCACCTTGATTTCACAGATAAGGGAAAGGCACTGAGAGGCTGAGTGACTCGCCTAAATTTCCAGCCAGGAATCCAGTGTGGAGCTGGGACTCCAACCCGGCACTCTCACCACTCTGAGCGATTCCCTCCTGCAGCCTAGGACGTAGTGGAGGCCGTTGGGGGAGGGGGAGTCCACAGGGGGCCGCATGCCTGGATGAAGGAACACCGTGCTTAGGAAATGCGCTCAGCTCTAGCCGCCAAGCCAAAGTGCAGTCACCCCTGCAAGATGGCTGCTTTGTAGGGAACCCGGGCAGCAGGCCCCTTGCTGGCCGAGGACACCTCCGTCCCCTTCATCATCATCGTGCCTGCCCATCGGTCCACCTGAGGACAGCGAGTGCAGGGCCTCGGCCACACAACGGTCCACTCAAGGAAAGTTCCGGCGAAGGCACACCCTATATTCAGGGTGGGCTGGAGTCTGTCAACATGTCTCCAGCAGACACAGGCTGACGGTGGCCTCACCAGGGACCCTTCTCTATAAAGCTCTGCTAACCCAGTTCCTGGAGCTGGCCGGGTGACTTCTAATTCCTGGCCAAAGGGAATAACCTGGAACTGAAAGCCAGCCGGTCAGTGGCCAGGCACTGGGAAGTCCTGAGCGCGAGCTTCCTGGCAGGACGGTGGGGCAACCATAGCGGGGTTCCAGTCTCACGAGCCATCAGTCACTGGTATCACCGGGCAGATGTGAATCCACACCAGGGAGGGGCAGGCTGAAAGGGATCCCGTTCCCTGCAGCTAGAGAGAAGCACTTGGGGACAGGTGTCCTGCCTGTGAGCCTTGCTGGGGCCACCACTCAAGAGGACCACGGGGCATGTCACCGGGCACCATGCTGGGGCACAACCCATGGGTTCCCAGGGTTCCCAGGGTGGGAACCCAAAGGGCCACGTACCCTTCTGCTTCCTGCTGCAGACTGCGGGAAGACATGGTGGTGTCAGATTCAGCCTTCCCTGAGCGCTGCCAGAGCTGGGCGCGCATACACACACCTCCTCCCAAACAGTAGCTAGCGAGCCCATGCTTAGTATCAGCGGCTCCCAAAGGCTCGTCTTCAAACCTTTGTAGCTTAGAGATGAAGTTCTCATCAGTCCATAAGAATGAAACAAATAGGAAAAATGTGGCGAGCTTCTCATACGCTAAATGTTCATTTGAGAAGGACTGTCTTTTAGTCTGAGACTGTGACCTTCCTGCTTGTTTTGTAGTGCTTAAAACGTCCTTTCTCTTTTTTTTCTTCCGCCTTCCTCTCTTCCCCTCCCCCCTGGTTTTCTGCTAGGTCTTCCAAAGCCTACCTATGCGTGGGAACATATGGCATCTGTCTTTCTCTGCCTGACTTATTTCACTCAGCATAATACCCTCCAGGTCCATCCATGTTGCCACACATGGCCAGATTTCATTCTTTCTCATTGCTGCGTAGTATTCCATTGTGTGTATATATATATATATATATATATATATATACCTCTTCTTCTTTATCCATTCATCAGTTGATGGACACTTAGTCTCTTTCCATGATTTGGCTATTGTTGAAAGTGCTGCTATGAACAGGGGGGTACACGTGCCCCTATGCATCAGCAGTCCTGGATCTCTTGGGTAGATTCCTAAAAGCCACAGAGAGGAAGGAAGACATGACATGAGAGACTCTCAAAGAATAAGAACAAACTGAGGGGAGAGGGGGGGTGTGGGAGGGGGGAGAGTGGGTGATGGGCCCAGAGGAGGGCACTTGTTGGGTTGAGCACTGGGTGTTGTATGGAAACCAATTTGACAATAAGTTATTATTTAAAAAAATAATAATAAAATGTCTCAAACCAAAAAAAAAAAAAAAAAAGTCCTTTCTCTATGAAAGCACAGCGACAGTAATAGAGGTGATTGTTTTTTAAGGAGCTTATTTGGCAACATCCCTGTCGGTTCTCCCATCTTTAACTGAAAACTTTTATTAAGATGATTGTAGATTCATATGCATTTGTTAAGAAATGGTACAGAGAGATCTCATACCCGTTACCCAGTTTCTTCCGGTGGTAACATTTTGCAAAGCCCTGGTACAATATCTAGCGAGAATAGTGACGTTGTTACAATCTACCAATCTTAGTTTTCTGCAGTTTTACTTGTTCTTATACGCAGGTATGAGTGTAGCTCTATAAATTTCATCACGTGCATATATTAGTAGACCTACCATCACAATCAAGATATTGACTGGTAACCCATCCATGTTGTGGTAATGTCAACAGTTCACTCGTGTTCATTGCTGAGTATATTCCATGGCATCGCGGTAACACGGTTTGTTCACCGTTCACCACTGACGGGCATCTGGGTGTTTCCAGGTTGGGGCTACGTATAGAGTTGCTGTGCAGGTTTTTATGTGAATGTAAGTATCCCTTTGGGATAAATGCCCAAGAGTGTAACTGCTGGGTCACATGGTAGCTCGTGTTTAGCTTTCTGAGCAACTGCCAGACTGTTTGCCAGAGTGGCTGTTGGCTCTTGCGTTCCCACCGGCAGAGCGTGAGGGGTCCTGTCTCTCCACCGCCTCACCAGCTTTTGATGTTGTCAATACTTTGTATTTGAGCCACTCTGAGAGGTACGTAGGTAATGTCTCATTACAGTTTTGATTTCCATTTCTTTGAAACTAATGATGGTGAACATCTTTTTATGGGCCTACTTGCCATCTGTATATCATCTTCAGTGAAATGTCGATTCACGTCTTTCGCCTGTTTTCTATCTAGATTGCTCGATGGCTTTTACTGCTGAATTTTGAGAGTGTCCTTACGTGTTCGGGATCGTACTCCCATGTGGGACGTGTGGTTTGCAAATACCGTCTCCCAGCCTGGAGTGTGTTTCCATCCTTTCGAGTAGGCTTCTGCAGAAGAAAAGTTTTTAATTTGGATGAGGCCCTGCTGTATTCGTGTTTCCCTTTTCGAGCCTTGCTTTTAGTATCAAGTCGAAGAACGATTTGCCTAGCTCTCAATCTTTTTTTCTAAAAGTTTTATAGTTTTACCTTTGACGGTGAGGTCCTTGCTCTACTATCGGTGAATTTCTGTATAAGGCGTGAGACTTCATTCAAGGTGTTTTGTTTGTTGATACCTATGGAGGTCTGATTGCTCCTGCATCATTTGTCGGAAAGACTATCCTTCCTCCGTTTAATTGCTTTTAAACCATTGTCAAGGATCAATTGGGCATTTTTGCATGAGGCTTTTTCTGGGTTCTGTGTTATGTTCTATTGACCTATGTGTCTATTCCTCCTTCAGCATTATACTGTCTGGATTGTTTCATGTGTATTTATAGTATATATATGTATATGTATGTAGTTTGTACGTGAAGGTGTGTATACACATATATAGTTGGCCCTCGACATCAGTTAGAGTGATTCCTCCCACTTTATTCTTTGTCAAGATTGTGTTAGCTATTCTAGGACCCATGCCTTTCCATATAAATTATAGAATACATTTGTCTATGACCATAAAAAATATTGCAAGGCGCCTGGATGGCTCAGTCAGTTAAGCATCGATTCCTGATTCCACTGATCTCTCAGTTCATGGGATCGAGTCCTGCACTGAGCTCTGCACGGACAGCAAGGAGCCTGCTTGGGATTCTCTCTCTCCCTCTCTCTCTGCCCCTCCCCTGTGTGCACGCTCACTCTCTCTCTCTCTCAGAACAAATTAACACTTTTAAAATACTGCTACAATTTTAATAGGAATTGTATTAAACCTACAGATAAATTTCGAGAGAATCGGCATCTTCGCTACGTCGAGTTTTCCAATCCATGAGCAAGGTGTCCTCTTCATTGATTAGGTCTTTGATTTGGTGTCTCAGCATTTTGTAATTTTCAACATCTAGATCTTGTACGTGTTTTGCGAAACATATGCTTTAGAATTTGTTTTTTGGAGCTATTGTAAATGGTATTGTGTTTTTAATTTCGGTTTCTGCAGGTTCATTATTAGTTTCTAGAAATGCAATAGCTTTTTCTGCATTGATCTTGTATCTTGTGACTTTAGTGCGCTCCCTTATGAGTTCTAGGAGGGTTGTTTTTTTGTTTGCTTTTTGTTTTTTGGAAGATTTTAAAGATTCCTATATAGGAATTATATTTTCTGTATAAATACTCACGTCATCTGCAAATAGAGACCATTTTATTTCCTTCCGGCCTTATTGCCATAGGACTTCCTGTGCTATGTTGAGGAAGTTCCTAGTCTAGGGGCAAAGCATTCAGTCTAACTATTAAACATCATGCAGGCTGCAGGCTCTCTGTCGATGCATTTTGCCAAGTTGACATAATTTCCTTGTATTCCCAAATTGCCATGAGCATTCCTCCATTTGTTAAACTTCGCTGTCCTTAAAATCGGAAACCTCGGGAATCCCCGGCCGGTCTCTCCTTCCACGTCAAGGACTCACGGTGGCAGGGGAGGGTCCAGGGCTCTCGCTTTTGACTCTAAATCCTGTGTTTTACCCCGTCTGTTCCTCTCTGCTCTGCCAAGTCCCCTCTTCCGGAGCCATGTTCCCAGCCAGAGGTGGGGAGAGGGGGCCTCACTCACTTCATTTCCTCACCCACTCATTCATTCAGCAAGCCTGACCCCCTAGGCCAGACCCTGGGGTACAGAAAGGAAGAGGTGCCCACTGTGCCCTTGAGAAGCTCAGTCAAATACATGAAGTCTGTTTCCTCCGCTTAGCTCCCAACACTCCATGAATGATGGTCCATTTCCTTGCTCCCCGCGGGGCTGGCCCAGGCCGTGGCTCCCCTTGTTCCACTCGGCCCTTTCCTTTCTCCGGGAAGCACGTCTCCCAAACAGCCCCCCAAAGCCCCACCCCCCCAACCCCCAGCTGCCCCGCCGCTGACGGGGAGCAGCCAGCCGGCCGCTGGCCCTTGTTTTACGCCCGCTCCTGCACAACCAGAGCCTCCAGACCCCAGCAGGCAGAGGACAGGCCAGCCTCCTCACGCCTTCCCAGCTCCTGACGCTAGAACCTTCTGCAGAGCCACGAGCTGCCTTACTCCTCGTAGTCACAGGATACTGTGCAACTGATGTTCTTGTGGGTGTTTTTTTTTTTTTAATCAAGGGAGCAATTTCTCTATATGCAAATCTCTTCAATAATAATAATAATGTTATTATCAGCGTGGCCTCAGGCAGAGTCTGGCTGAATTGGAGAGCAGCCGAGTTTATGGTTTTTAGCATTATCGTGCTGGCTCCTGGGAGCAGAGGGAGGCTCGTTTCCCCTTGAGCAGTCCCAGCCGGGAAGACACCAGGTATCAAGAGATACCTAGCTATCACGTTCCCATTTGAATATCTGAGAAATCGCCCTTCCCTGCTTTCCTCACTGCCCCTCCTCTGTCTCAGGCCACGGCCAAGGTTAGGGCAGCCCAGAGCCTGGCCCCCCCTCCATGAGCATTTACTGAGCACCCACTAACCATAAGCTGATCACCACCCAGGCCAGGTGGGCAGAGGTGGGGCCGATGGCCGCTCACAGTCTGAAAGGGGAAGCCGGCAGGGCAGTGCGGGACACGCGGCCAGTCCCACAGCCCCACAAGCCCAGAGCCTGTAGGGCCCCCCCACCAACTCAGACTTGGGAAGCCTGGCAGGGCCAGGACAATGGTGAGAGAGGGAGGCACTCCCCTGGGGCACAACATTCAAGAGTTAAAAATCAAGATGAATGCAAAAATTCCATCACAAACAAAATATCAAAATTGGGAAAGAAAGACAGAAAACCTACAGGAAGGCTTTCCAGAGAGGGGATGTCTTTGCTGCGAGTGGAGAAAGTACAAACAGGACAAGAGAAACTTGGGGAAAGGAAGCAGCAGAAGGAGCCCGGGGCCACCCACCCGCTCCCCACGCTTGCATGACCAGAGCCCACCGACACCATCCGCCCCGAGCCCGTCCTGCCCGGGGCCAGCCACCCGCTCCCCACACTTGCATGACCAGAGCCCGCCGACACCATCCGTCCCGAGCCCATCCTGCCCAGGGCCCCCAGCCGACTTCTGCCGCCTCCACGCACTAACTGCCTGTACGCAAACCTCCGTTAGCCTTGACTTTCTCATCTGTTCAGTGGGCTGAACAACCTCTCCTTCCCAAGGTCATAGAAAGGTAACATGAGATTTTTTTTTTAATGTTTACTTATTTATTTACAGAGAGCGCTCATGAGTGGGGGAGGGACAGAGAGAGAGGGGAAGAGGGAGAATCCCAAGTAGGCTCTGAGCTGTCAGGGCAGATCCCGACGTGGGGCTCGACCCCACAAACCATGAGATCCTGACCTGAGCCGAAATCAGGAGTCCGAGGCTGAACCGACTGAGCCCCGCAGTGGCTCTCTCTCGGTGACCTGAGATTCTGCACACGGAGGGGCCCGGCAGAGGGCATGGCGCGCAGTAGGTGTGTTTAGCCAACAGCGATGAGCGTGAGGAAGGTATTCTGACGCATCGTGCAGGCGCCTTCCCTGCCCCTGCTCCGCAACCCCAGCTCCATCCCTGGGTCGGACGGTGTTCGTCTCCTATGCCGGCGTTGCTCTGACAAAGACACGGGCTCATCGGCCAGTGGCCACTACTGCCATCGGAACAGCCCGGGGTCAAAGTGGCTAATACTGTCAGGTTCCTCAGCTTCCGACGCTGAGATGCCTCTAGGGAAACAGCCCGCCTGAGCTCCTTGCAGCTGCTCTGACGAATCACCACAAGTTGTGTGGCTCAGAGCGACACAAATTTACTATCTTGCAGCTCTGGAGATCAGACGTCCAAAATGGGTCTCTGCAAGCTGAAATCCGGGTGTGGGCAGGGCCTCGGTCCTTCTGGAGGCTCCAGGGGAGAATATGTCTCCTTGCCTTTCCAGCTTCTAGAAACTGCTTCCAGTCCTTGTCTTAGGGGCTCACGTCTTTCCAACCTCATCGTCAGATCACTTCTCTGACTCTGACCCTCCGGCCTCCCTCTTACAGGGACCCCTGGGGCTCCATTGGGACTCCAGGATAATCTAGAATAATCTCCCCATCTCAAGGTCCTTAACCACATCTGTGATGTCTCTTTTACCATGTAAGGTCACAGTCATAGGTACTAGAGATTAGGACGGGAACATTGGGAGGGAGCACTGTTTGGTCTACCATCTATCCCGTCTTCTGAGTGGTCACCTCCCTGACACTTCTAGCTCCTGGGCCCAGTGTTCTGGGAGCCTCAGTCAGTTGAGGGGGGGAAGGGGAGGGGAGGGTTCTCGGAAATAAAAAGTCTTCTCCCTTTAACTGATCGGGGCATAAAGCTACAGCTGGAGCCTCAGCAGCCTGGCTCTGGAGAAAGACACCTTCTTCTAGTGACTTCTAAGAGGAAGTGTACCAGGTGAGGTAAGATGAGGCAGGACAAGTCAGCAAGTAACCACTAGGGCGTGGGTGTGGGGGAGCCGCTTTCCACCTGGGCTGGCTCTCCGGGCACGATTCGCAGCAGTGAGGACCCCGTACTTCCCGGCAAGGCAGGACAGGATCAGCCCCTCGCTTAGAGAACACCAGCCTGGTTCTGGAAGTAAGCCATCTGGCCATCCTCAGGGCCTCCTAGGGCCAGGCCGCGGCCTGCCCAGAAGGCCCAGCTGAACCAGGGCGGGGGAAGGGGCACGTCTGTCCCATCCTTGAGCTCCAGCAGCAGATGGAGCTGGACTCTGGCCCCTGCCGAGCCTGGGCTGGCTGCCTCCCGGAGCCCGGCCGCCTCCAGGAGCTCTGAATAATCAACCCTATTTGCATCACTGGCCATCAAACCACTTTCCTCCTCGCTCAGCTGCCGGGGCCTGTGTTTCCCAGAAACCAGCCTTTCAAAAAGGGGCTTCGAGTGCCAGGAATGTCTGCCCACCCCCAGGGCTGTCATCAGGCTCTGGCAGGCCTGCCTCCCCCTGCCTCCGGCCAGCTGGCTCTCACCCCTGCTAGGAGCATTGTCCCGGGCCTGCCGACTCCACATCACTGACCCTGGCCGGCCCCGGTGTCAGCCTGGCAGACGTCGGTCTCTGCAAGTCTCACGACGTCCCCCTGGAGGAGATGTGACTGTTTCCGGAGGGGGAGCCTGAGGCTCAGGACGTCATTGGCCTGATTTGCCTGTTAGGGAGGGGTCGGGATCTGAATGGAGTCACGCTCTCAAGCCACGAGCCATCATCCCCTGACCTTGCACGAGACTCTTCCTCAAGCAGGAAGATTGGGGCGGCCCGGGGTCAACCTCTGCCCTCAGAACACAGAGAAGCTTCCCGAGTGAGTTCACGGGAACCCCGAGACACCTAAACTCACTCCTGGAATAGAAGAGCTTTCCAGAGTGCTGGGACCAGAGCCAGGGACATGGCACAGAGCCTGGGGCCTGACCTTGAAGAGGTGCTCCGGACAGGAGAAGGTCAAAGGGGGTAGCAGGGAAAAATAACACTGTGGTCGTGGGGCCCTCTTTTGAAAAAGTCCAAAACTCTCATCTGGTACAGGCCAGCACTTCCTTTTGGAAGTCTCGAGAAGGTGCTGCACCCAGAGCCAGAGCTCTGAGGATCCAGGCCTGAGCATCATGCCCCAACCAGTTAAGGGGAGAGGGCTGTTCCGGAGAGCCCCACTCCTGGCCAGGGTGCTCAGGCCCCACAAGCTGACTTTACAAAGTGCTCATCTGTCCTGCCCAGACCCCCTCCTCCAGATCCCTCTCTTTCTGAAAATGGCCAGAGATGAGGGCAGACAGCAACACCAGTACTGTGGATAGGGCTCCCGCAGGATGGGGCAGCTTCGCAGAGCAAGGACAGCAGGGGCCCTGGAGGGAAGGGTGCCCACACCCACTGCCCCCTGCGGCGCCGGCCCCTGCATCCCACACCCTGGATGAACAGCCCACACCTGCCTCCTTCTTCCGGCAATGCCACCACGGAGCTTCCCGGGGTCTGTGGACCCTGTCCCTCGCAGGGCAGAGTGCAAGCCTGCTCAACTTCCCAGAGCTGAGGGCTTCCCCCCCCAATCCCCACTCTGAGGAAAACTGACCGGAGTCTCTCTGCGCCCTCCCTAGGCCTCACCGTGGAGGGCGTGGAACCTAACGGGCTGTGAACTGGAAGGCCCACCCCCCAGGGATTTCCTGCGAGAAATTCATCTGAGTCGTTAGCTTTTCCACCTGCTCCCTCTTCCTTTTTCAGCCATGGGAAAAAAAAAAAAAAAAACCAAGCCAGCACTCAAGACTTAGCCCTCAAGGAAAATGGCCGGGGGTGGGGGGGTACAGTTTCAGTCCCTCGATTATCATTTTTTTTATGACACTGGAAATGCTTGTTCATTGATGAAGTTTCAGCAATTACAGATAGAACAGGTAGGACTAGGGGCACCTGGGGGGCTCAGTCAGTTAAGCATCCAAGTTTGGCTCAGGTCATGATCTCAGTGTGTGAGTTCGAGCCCCAGGTCAGGCTCTGTGCTGACAGCTCGGAGCCTGGAGCCTGCTTCGGGTTCTGTGTCTCCCTCTCTCTCTGTCCGTCCCCTACTTGTGCTCCGTCTCTCTCTCTCTCTCAAAAATAAACATTAAAAAAAAAAAAACCAGACAGGACTAATTTTAAACTAAAGTAGCTTCAAAGCCTGACTCTCAAAGATAACTGCAGTTAAAATTTTAGTAAAAGTTCTTTCTTTGTAAAGAAAAGTATAACTAGGGGTCTCCTTTATGGCCCCGGAGAGCTGGCCTCCTTTCTAAGAGCTCAGGTCACTCTCCTCCGAGTCAGATTTGTATTTGACATCTTGCCATCAAGTGCCTGCCTAGCTCTGGGCAAGGAGCTTACCTCTGGGGCGTGGCCTGTGCCCCCGCAGTGGTCCTGGAAGGGGGTGGATGCCGTGCCCCTTTGTAGGTCAGAGCCGAACACCTTACAGGCATCCAGGGTCACTGCCGGGGTGGAGAAGGCTGGGGACAGCCTGAGCCGGAGTGCCGGTGGGTATTGCCCCGTGCTGGGGGGGCACCGGGGCAGAGACAGGCGTGGGACAGGCTCGCCCCAGGTCACTGTGACCTTGGATGTGCCTACACCTGCCCCCCAGTGTGGGGTGGGCTCCGTCTGGATCCCTCTTCCTCCTCCCGCGGGCCCAGCAGCCCTCCCCTCCATCCCTGCGTGGAGATGTGGAGGGGTGAGGGAGAGGAAGTGTGCTGACAGATGGGACTCTGGGCAGGGCTGCTATGGCTCACCCTGGCCTCATGCCGACCTTGTTAAGACACTGCCAACCTAGTCCACGTGGCACCCTTCGAGGCACGTGCCATTATTGCCGCTCCCATTTTACAGATGAGGGACTGGGGCACAGAGTGCTTTAGTAACTCACCTGAGGTCACACAGCAAGTACGTACAAAGGCTGGGATTTGAACTGTGCAGTCAGGCCCGGAGTCCATGTTCCTCCCTGCTCCGAGATAACTTCCTCTGTGCACACAAATGTTCACGTACGGGTCCTACTGGCCTGGATGTAAGCCCCAGATCTCCAGGTGTGACCTGTTAGCCTTGCATAAGGCGCCTCAATTTCTGTAGCTGTAAACTGGGGAAAACAGTCCCTTCATAGAGACGCCGTTAGGTTTTTTAATGGAATGACCTAGCATAAAGCTCAGCACACACGAGGCGTTCGATAAATCGCAGCCTTGATTAGGATGGACCCCAGAAGTGAGCTGTCCTGGGGCCACGTGCTGGGAACGTGTCCAGAACGGGTGGGGCGTGACGTCCAGGTGAACTCGCCCACCTGCAGCCACGGCCTGCAGAAGGGTCCTGGCTCGCCCTGCGCTCCCCATGCACAGCCACCCTGGCCTCTTGGGCCCCAGCTCATCCCTCTCCCTCCCTGTTACAAACCGAACCAGAGCTTCATGAAAGGAACCAAGGCTAATAATTTAAGAAGTAATTTGTTATTAGTGTGGCACTGATGCATTGAGCTGACCGAAGTGCCTTTCAGCGGATTATTATTAAATATTAAGTCTATTGATTCGGTGTGGAGTGACACTCTGGTTGGCCCCTAGCAGCTAGGGACATGCGTTTGTTCCCGTTGATTTATGGGAACCAAGCCCGCTCCAGGGAGCTCTGGGAGGTGGATTCCAGATGAGGATCTGAGGGTCTGAGGAATGAAGAAACTTGCCCGACGACACACAGCTAATTCATCGAAACTACCACTCTGTTGAGTACTTTGACCAGGACTGACCTTCCTTCCTTCCTTCCTTCTTTCTTTCCTTCCTTCCTTCCTTCCTTCCTTCCTTCCTTCCTTCCTTCCTTCCTTCCACTCATCCACCCTTTCATCTCAACATTTATTGAACATATTAAGAATTCAGACTCTGCTGAGATAGGATTTAAACTTGGGTCTGTCTGAGTCAAGTGTCTGCCACCCCGAAGCCGTGGATCAGGCACACAGCAGGGATTGCTTAAATGGGCATCACTATTTCCTCCCAAATGTGAGTTCTGCGTCCATGAGAACGGGACATGGATTTTTTTAATTGTTTATTTATTTATTTTAGAGAGAGAAAGAGAGAGAGAGAGAGAGAGAGAGCAGTATCATGAGCAGGGGAGGGGCAGAGAGAGAGGGAGACAGAGAATCCCAAGCAGGCTCCACACGGTTCACATAGAGCCCGACATGGGGCTCGGGTTCACAAACTGGGAGATCATGACCTGAGCCAAAATCAAGAGTCAGTTGCTTAAATGACTGAACCACCAAGGCGCCCCGGGACATGGATTTTTTATTATTATTATTATTATTCACTGAAGTATCTCAGCAGAGTCTGAATTCTTAATATGTTCAATAAATGTTGAGATGAAAGGGTGGATGAGTGGAAGGAAGGAAGGAAGGAAGGAAGGAAGGAAGGAAGGAAGGAAGGAAGGAAGGAAGGGAAAGAAGGAAGGAAGGAAGGTCGGTCCTGGTCAAAGTACTCAACAGAGTGGTAGTTTCGATGAACAGTAGCATCAAGTTACCTATAAATTATCTGTAAAATGGGGTGAATGATCTATAATTGTCTATAACATGGGGTGAGGCATCACAGCACCTACCTCACAGGGCTGCTGGAAGGACCAAGGAGCTACTGTATGGGGACCTGGTGCAGCCACGGAATGGGCCATGGGTATTACCCTGCAAGTGCGCACAGAGGCTTGGGGTTCCAGGGGCCCCAGAGAGGAACCACAGGTCCAGTAGGTGACGACCCCTGGCCCACCAGGGCTCCAGACCAGAAGCAGGCCCGGGAGAGGTGTGCCCAGGTCCCCTGAGCTAGGGGGGAGTGAGAAGAGGGGCTCCCTCTGGCCTGGCCCCAGGACACAGTCTGATCAGGACGTGTCTGCCTCTTTGCTCCTGACAGTTTTGAGGCCGAGCTTCCTCGGAGCAAAGGATTTCTTAGAACAGCATTCCAGGACAAGCAAGGACTTTCGCACCATGCCTGCAGGCAGTGGGGCCCCAAGATTCAGGGGACTCTGACAGGTGGGTCCGTCTGGAGCAGCCACAGAAACTTCGAGCTGGACCTTGGCTTTAGTATGGGTGAAAAGGTTTTTTTAATCCACCTACAAAATGCCCCCGAACTGCTGGCACTTCTGTGGCTTCAAATGACATTAGTGTCTTAGGTGCCCAATGTCAGCAGAGACACGAGAGCGATGGAAGGGAAGATGGGGGACTAAGGGAGCAGAGCGGGGAGGGGTAGAGGCACTGGGGGGGGTGGCTCTCTCTGAGGCACTGGTAAGCCGGCTGGTGGGGAGCCTTCAGCCCTAGGCGGCCAGGGGGCCAGCAAGGGCAGTTCCTTCCTTCCTGTGCCACTTTGGAACCTCAGGGGGGGGGAGCCCTGCCTGCACACTTGTGTCCCCCCAACAAGACTGCCCTAGACACCCCTATTCCGGCCCGCCTTCTCGGCATCTTTTTCAGACCATGGCTCCGTCAGCAAGGCTCAGCGGGTGTCAAAAACTGCTAACACGCGTGGGGCGTGGCAACTTCACCTTCTCGCTGGGGTTCTGGAAGGCACCCCCACACACACACTGCCCAGGTAGCCTAGCATGGACTGGGGATAGCGGGTGCCCTCGCCAACTGGAGAGTGAGCGAGGAATGAGTAGACGTGTGGTACCTGTTGGAGGAGAAAGGACAGAATGACGGAAAGAGAAAGTAGCCAGGGGGTAATGGTGAAGCTGACTCGGAGACCCCAGGAGTCCTATGGGGCGGGACGGGCGGCTCTTTAGGACAGGAGGGACTGGGAGCTGGGGAGAACCGGCCCCTTATTCTCCCCTCTGAACCCCCTGGGTGAAACCAAAGAATAAGGCAGGTAGAGACAGTCACCTGGCTTTATTCCTGACAGAGGTGCTGTGCCCAGGGGTGGGGCAGCAGTAGGCAGGTGGGGGGGGCCCTGCATACGCCTGCACTGCCCTCACTCCTGAGTCCGGAGTCTCCCTCCTGGGCTGTGAGTGAGCCAAGGACCTCGAGGGGAGCTGAAGGTCTCTCTCATTCTCTATAGCTTCCTCCTCAAGGAAGGAGCACAGGAGGGAAGCCGGGGCCCCCCAAAAGGCACGCCCAGGTGGCAGGAACCCCTGAGTCCAGCCCTGTCCCAGTTGGTGAGGCCAGGTCGGTGCGTGTGTGAACCGACGGGGCAGAGGGCCCCCGGACCTTGCCAGCTGTCTGAGGCATTAGGGAACATCCAGACCCACTCTCCCCTGAAGCGGGAGGGCCTTTCCAGAAGCCTGGTGGCCCAACCCAGGGGAGCCTAACCGCCCTGGCCCTCCAGCTTAGTGCTGACCCAAGCCCGGTGCCCCTGCGCCTGTCACCTCCTCCCTGCCCTCGCTTAGCTAGAGCCCCGGGAGCGCCTGGACCCCTCGACCACACAGAGGCCCTAAGGATCCCGCCCGGCCATCCATCCCCCCTCGCCCCGAGCTCCGCGGCCTCATATCTGCCAATACAAAGCCATACATCTTGGTGTGTGACAAATCACTTTTTAATTGCCTCAAGGAAGAAACCCATTAGTCTTTCCTTTACGTGAGAATCATCATAATGCCGGGCACAGCCCTGCTGGCTGGGGGCCGAGGCTGGGGGCCGCGGGGCTATTTTTGGTTTGCGCCGACATCCGACTCCAACATCCATTCCAGAGAGGGAGGAATTAAATCTTCCCTGACACCCCAGTGCCTCTCTGCCCGCACCAGGAGAGCTCGCTACCCACCCAAGAGGCGGAGGCCGCCAGGCGAGAGAAGCAGCTTAAAATGGTGTATTATTTGTCCAAATAAATTTTCGTCACGTTTCATGCAAAATCCATTTCCCCTTAAACAAGTTCCAGTCGCCAGCGTCCCAAGCACTAAACAGACCTGAGGCAAGACCCTGTGGGGTGCTGCCTGCTGCTCCCCGCCCCGCCCCCACCATGCCTGCCATTTTCCTTCTGTGGTCGCCCAACGGCAGGAGCCCCAGGGGGCCTCCTTCCTCCTTCCCTCCCCTACCCCCAGACCCCAGAAGGCCACAGGTGGCTGAGCCACGGCCTGAGAGGCCTGTCTGAGGCTCCAGCAGCCCTTAGCTTTGGAGAGAGGTCAGCAGAAAGCGTTATTTATGGCTCATCCTGGGGGTTGCCTCAGGGACATATAAAGCAGGCCTGCCTTTGCCCGTTACAGATTACTCTGTCTTCGTTTCGGAAGAGATAAAGAAAGAAAAGCAAGGGGGAGAGAGAGAGAGAGAACGAAGTGGGGTTGGGAGAGGACATTCTACCCCAGAATATGGGGAGTCAAGTGACAGGGAGGTGGCTGGAGCTACAGGCCAGCCCACCCCCCAACCTCCACGGGCCAACCACCCACAGGCCTTTGAGACAACCAAAGTTGCCAGTCCATGCCAGTGTCCAAAGGGGACACTCCATGAATTTTAATGCACTAATTAACTAATGAGTGTGGTACACTGGGCTCTGATTGGCTGGTGCAAGGCACCCCAGCCCCTTATAAGCTGATGCCTGCTGAGGGGCCCCTCTCAGGGCTGGGGTCACAGGAAGGGTGCCCCTCGTTCTCGCAGGCCAGTCATGTCTTCACAAAAGCTTGCTGGTTTGCAACAGGAGCTGACTTTTACGTCGGGGATGGCTCAGTCACCCAACAGAGGTGGGCAAAGCTTTCAAGTTACAGGACTGGAAAGGAGTCACCGTTTGCGAGTTGAAGAAATCCTCAGGATAGATTCCTGATACGAACGAACTCAGTGCCTGGGGAAGCTGGCCCTGCAGGTTAGACGAACAGCCCCCTCCCTCTGGCCATGGCCCCGGAGCCCAGGAGGTGACGCCCCAACCAGCCGCTGACCCAGGGGCATCGTGCAAAGGGGCGCTACCCTCCGAGGAAACCCAGGCACTGGCGGGAGGCGTGGAAATACCAGGTCTCTGGCGAGGGCAGTTCTCATGTGCTCTGGGCGCTATTTTTTTAATCAGAACGAAGAGCTGGTTTCCGTGCACGCCTTGCAAGGTTGCGGAGTGTAGGTTCCACCTGATGCTAATAACCTTAATTGTAAATCCTTTATTTATAGACTTGGCCTATAACAACCTCCGCCTGGCTTTAAACTGAACGCTGACTAAGGCAGAGGTGGGCTGAGCGTCCCTGGTGGCCCCGGAGCTCAGATTCCAGCCCCCAACGACTCTGTATTAAGTGACAGGGCTCATAAAACCCCACGGCTCCCTCCCCACCGCTGTCTGGCTCCCAGGGGGCAGATAGTTGGAGATTCTCATGCAAAATAAATTGCACTGCATTTTCATTAAAAAATAACTGCACCTGACTCAGCATTTCGGGGGCGGGGGGGGGGGGGGGCTGGACAGTGAGGAGGGGCTTTGTGGCAGAATCCAAGGACAAGGGGAGGCATCGAGGCCTCTGCGTGCACTCTGACCCCCGACTGGCTCCAGGCCTCTGCTCCGGCTCCGGCTCCCCTGCTCTAGAGCCGTCTCTCTGTCAGAGGCCATGCGGTGTCCTGAGAAAGGCAGCTGGAGGTCGCAGAACTAGGATCTGGTGTTACTGGAGCCGGGCAGGCCTTGGGAGGGGGAGCCCAGCGTTCCCGGAGGGCAGAGTTGTTACGGGCAGGGCTGGTGCTGGGGTGTAGCTAGCTCCCGGCCCCTCTGGCCTCGCTCTTCTCCAGCCAAGCGTGTGAAGGGCTATCTCTATGGGACAAGAGGGCAAATTTGAGTCCGGATCTCGGGGCAGATGCTCACAGGGCGCCGATTTCTGGGCATCAGCCGAATGCTCTTTCTAAATAGCAGGTCTACCCAAGGCCACCACCTCCAAAGCCTGCCCCTCGGCCCCCAGCTCAAAACCCTAATCCCACAGGGTGCCTGAGCTCCTCCCAGGCACCCATACTGGTCAGGGCCTCCCTTGCTCCTAGGCCTCAGCCCCTCAGTGCTCTCCTTCCCCCTCCTCTGCCCGTTGAGGCCCTCCTAGGGTCCCTCTCGGACACGGCCTCCTGCTTGCTCCTCCGTGTCCAGTCGGTGGCCCTCAGCCCCAGCCTCCCTCCCTGCGGCCTCACAGCGTGGGCGCAAGCTCCTTGTCCAGCTGGTAGTGGTTGCGTCGCAGGTGCCCGGGAACACGCAGGGGGTGACATTCTGCAGCCGCTGCAGGCTGCACGCCGCCTCCCCCTTCTCCCCCCCTGCTCACAAGCGCAGCGTCCGCAGAGCGGAGGCATATGGCCTAACCAGGAGGGACGCGTCGCCCCACGGTTTATGGGGCGAAGCGTGATTAAGCGGCTGGGACACCAGGGCTGTCTTTGAAGAGGACACTCTCCCTGTGACCTTTTGCCTGTTGGGCGGCAGGTCCGAACCAGCTGAGCCCCAGCTCCGGCAGTGAGCAAAGCGCCCCCACCCTCCCCTGAAGGATGCTTTGAGCCCTAAACCCCTGCACCTCCGCCACCTCAGAGAGTAGCCAGCAGACACATGGAACCCGGCTTCTGAGGGGCCTGGCTGTGGACAGAGAGGCCCCTCCCCACTGGTGGCACACATCACAGCCCTGGCCGTCCCTGTGTGTGCTGGCATTTCTGCCTCCACCACCGGAACGGGTCAGGGCTGAGCCCGGGAGGCTGTCTCCCAGGAGCCAGGCCCGGGGGCATGTCCAGCTCCCCCGGGGGCAGGAGGGGGGGACCCCTTCTCCGCTGAAGGCCATCAGGACACGGCAGCCCAAGCAGCACTTTCCCCAGAAGCTTCTCAGCCTGTCCCCGCAGATGAATCCCTTCCCTTAAAATGAATTTCAATCCTTTAGTCCCAGACAAATAGACACACTCTCCAGCCCCTTGAAAGAAATGAGATTTTAATTTGGGATGATTTTGTTCAGCAAATGCCCCCAAACCATGCACTTTTCAAAGGGAAACTCCGGGTTCCGTGGAGCCTTTTGGGAATCGAAGGACTTTCCTCTCTCACTCTGTCTCTCTTTTATTCCCCCGGCTCGAACTGAGGAGGGAAAACCTTTTCCTCTCAGAAGATCTTATCCTATTTTCTTCTCTTGTAGGGAAAAAAAATCCTTCCTCTTTTTCTGATAGCATGGCCCTGGTATTCACCCCCTCCCTTCCTTCCTTCAGTGGATTCCTGCCTAATAAATATATATGATCAGAGGCGTGCTTACCAACCGGAAGCTCCAGGGCCCCCCACTCGGACTTGGTGTGCTGGCAAATGTTGAACAATATGGCCACACTTCTTAGCAAGTCCCAGTTGGTAGGGTCTGAATCCTGGGTCCCCAGCCTGCTTTATGGCCCGCCGACTTCCCCACTAGCTCGGGAGTCAACCTGTATCTGCCAGGCCCAGGGTTCCAAACCTGGAGCCCTCAGGCTCCCACTGTATTTGGCTCACACATGTTTCATAAAGGTTTGAGCCAACATTTGCAAATCTGGGGATTTCACACAAAAACTCAGATTTCCGTCTTCTCTTGAAAACCCAGAAGAACTGGCCTTGTTGGCCCCAATTCCCTAAGGGCTGAGCAGCCACTGCCAACCCCGAGAGAGACGGGATGGGGACAGGCCACACCCTCCCAGGCCACACCCTCCACGCTGCCACCTCCCCAGCTCCGCTCGCCTGGGCTGACAAGCAGCTGCCATTTCTCATGGTGACTGCCCTATGGTTTTTCTTAGAGAAATATTTCCCTCTACCCAGGTTTCTTTCGAAAGTGGGAAATGAAAGATAGAGCAAGCTGTCCATGCATTTCAAGAGAAATGTGCATAGCATATTTCTTTGGGGCAGCAAAGAATATTCCTCTTGGGACCTTTGCTCGCACCATCCCGGGAAACATTCGCATCGAAGTTTGTGGGAATGGCGCCCCCTGGTTGTACACCACGCAGCCTACACAGCCTGATTCCTGTGTAATTAACGTGCCAATGGAACGGGGTCCAAATAATTCTGCTTCTGATGCCATCATTCTTGCACATGGTTGGCCTGCTTCACTCATGCGTGTGTCTTCATGGCAGAGCAGACCCTCCAAGTGCTCATGGAAATTCTGGCAAGGCACGGTGAGAGCAGATGGGGAGAGCAGGGCCCAGACACCAGTAGCCCCAATGTGAAAGTTCCCTGCCCCGGCGACCTGAGAAGGGCCTGGAAGGCAAGAGAGTACTCGGTGGCCTTGGAGCTGAGATTCCAGGCAGGGGGCCCAGCAGCCCCCTCTGCGAGCTGCATCCTTACTAGTGTACAGGCTGCCTGGCAAACTTCTGTGCCTCCTGTGGAAGCCAGCTAGGATGTTGCCTCCTCCAGGAAGCATGACCTTCCAATCATGCCCTCCTTGAGGGGCTTCCTCTGAATCCCGTACATGCCCAGCAAACATCGTGCGTGCTCCTCTGTCTGCTGTGGTTCTGTTGACATGATCTGGCCCACTGTGCTGTTTGTGTGCCTGGTCTAGGATTATGTCCCCAGTGCCTAGGACATAGGCTGGTACATAGTTGGGATTCAGTGAATAATTGTTAACCAGATGGATGGATGGATGGGTGGATGGATGGATGGATGGATGGATGGATGGATGGGTGGATGGATGGATGGATGGATGGATGAGTGGATGGATGGGTGGATGGGTGGATGGATGGGTGGATGGATGGATGGGTGGATGGATGGATGGATGGATGGGTGGATGGGTGGATGGATGGATGGATGAGTGGATGGATGGGTGGATGGGTGGATGGATGGATGGATGGATGGATGGATGGATGGATGGATGGATGAGGGGATGGATGGGTGGATGGGTGGATGGATGGGTGGATGGGTGGATGGATGGGTGGATGGATGGATGGGTGGGTGGATGGATGGATGGGTGGGTGGATGGATGGATGGGTGCGTGGATGGGTGGATGGGTGGATGGATGGGTGGATGGGTGGATGGATGGGTGGATGGGTGAATGGGTGGGTGGATGGATGGATGGGTGGGTGGATGGATGGATGGGTGCGTGGATGGGTGGATGGGTGGATGGATGGGTGGATGGATGGATGGATGGGTGGGTGGATGGATGGGTGGGTGGATGGATGGGTGGATGGATGGATGGATGGATGGATGGATGGATGGATGGGTGGATGGATGGGTGGATGGATGGATGGGTGGATGGATGGGTGGATGGATGGATGGATGGATGGATGGATGGATGGATGGATGGGTGGATGGATGGGTGGATGGGTGGATGGATGGGTGGATGGATGGGTGGATGGATGGGTGGGTGGATGGATGGAAGGTAGGAAGGGAGAACATATGGGATGGATGGATAAAGAACACGTAGGAACCCCAGACCCAGAACCCCAGGCCAGGGCCCAGCATTGGAACTGGAGTATAAGCAGGGCTTAGGGTAGGTTCATTTCTGGAACAAGATTTTACCAGAACAGTGACTAACCCTGAGTCTTGCCACTAACTCTCTGAGCTCCTAGCTGAGAGTTCTTGTATCCTACACCCCCACTCGCCCAAAACAGTGGCCCTAGCTTGGCGGAGCAGTGCCTGGAAGGTAGCGTAGCAGTCTTGCTTCCCAGGCATCTGCTCTGCTCTCTGGCCCCCGGCCACATCTTCAGTCAATTTCCATTCTCAGGGACACAGGCAGTACAGTGCGGCTTCGTCTCTGCAGGACAGCTGCATGAGTCTGTTCCCTCCCGCCTCCGTTTCTTACACACACACCAGCCTGGACTCTCGGGTCCAATCGCTGGCCCTTCCTACTGTGCAGGTGGGAACTCACAGGCCAGCTGAAGATGAAAAAAATGCAGTAAGTTAAAGGCTTCTGAGGGATAGTTACACAGTCGAAAAAAGGTCAAGAAAACTATTGCTAAGATCCAAACACCAAGTGAAACTCCGGTCCTTGATTAATTGACTAAATCATAGAGGCTTTGACCTACCTCTCTGAAGTTTAATGAATTAGTTGATGAGTTGCACAAAGTTGCTTTGCTGCCCGGAGGAGGGACCGGGTCACTGGTCTTTGGCTAATGGAATGTCCCATTGAGTTGCTCCCAACTGCCCTGCAGCATTGACCCTGGGGCCTGCAGGTGCAGAGTCTTTCCCGCACTCTGCCTCTCCAACAAAGATGCAGGAGCTGTGCCGAGCGGGACAAGGTGACCTTCCTTGCTGCCCCAGTTGTTTGTGGCCCAGATTTCCTGCTCTTCTTCCTCGCCACAGCCTTCTTCTGCTTGTCCTCTCGCCTGCCTCCCTCCCTCCCTCTCTTGCCTCTTCCCTGCACAGGCAGCTCTGTTTGGAACTTGCTTTCCTCCCCCTTGCCTGCTCCCCTCCCCCAGCTCCCTGAAGGGAGAAGGGAAACTGATACCCCCCAGATAGAGCCTGTCACCGGTGGCGTCAGGCTCGGGGGGAAAGAATCACCACCTTTGTCATAATTATTGATGAGGACTGGATTCGCTGAGTTAGAGGATGGGAGAAAGGTTGGTATTATGGGCACAGGCCTTGCTTTGGTCAATAAAGCAAATTGGTTTAGGTGAAAATAAAGCAGTGTGCGCGAGTGTATTAGACGAATAAAGTAATTACCGTCCAAGGTGCACAGAATATAAATCTGTGTGCTTGAAATTATTACAATGCGGTATTGATTACCTAGAGCCTGCCATTGCTTTTTAAGTTATAGCTTATTAAAGGGCAATGTGACTAACAAAAAACTTCCCCGGCGGGTACTCTTGAAGCACCCGGGAGTTCCACGGGCTGGTCGTCCCCCAGCAGGCCCGTGACCGCGGGCTCGCCCCTCCGGGCTCAGCGTGCCTGGCACTTGCCATCACTGGCCGGGGCTCCCGCTCCACTCTGGGGTCTCCCTGGACCCCAGGCGGAGGTCCGTGGGAAGCCCCAGAGTACATTTTGCCTCCCCAACGAGATGGTAAGCCCATGGAGTCAGATGCCATCTGTCCTCCGGAACCAAGCATCGCGCCAGGACAGAGTTCGCATTCCATAAATACCGGTCGGATGTGAACGAATGGCCTTGTTTTAAACTTGACTCTTTATTAAAATTTTTTAATTACAAAAGCAAACAGGCTCACTGTAACAAATGAATAAATTATTTTTAAATATTTAAAACGATTTTTCTAATTATAAAAATTAGATAGGCTCGTGGTAGAACATTTATAAGATATGGGAAGGTATTAAAAAGATAATAAACATCACCTATAATCCCAGCATCGAGAGATAACCTTTGGTAGGGTTCTGGTCAGTATTTATATACCTTCTATATAATCTGTATATACTCACATATATCCATTGTTGTTATAAAATTTGTAATATGATATACGTGCAGTTACACGTTTTATACTTTTCCATTTCCGACTATATCAACAGGACCTCCCCGTCATGCAATATTCCTTAAAACATTGGTTTTTTTTTAATTTTTTTAATGCTTATTTATTTTTGAGAGAGAGAGAGACCGAGAACAAGTCGGGGAGGGGCAGACAGAGAGGGAGACACAAAATCCGAAGCAGACTCCGGGGTCTGAGCCGTCTTGAACCCACAAGCCATGAGATCATGACTTGAGCCGAAGTTGGACACTTAACCAGCTGAGCCACCCGGGTGCCACCTTAAAACATTATTTTTAATGGTCGCATAATATTCCAACGTAGAGATATACCGTAATTTGTTAGTGATTCTCTTCGGCTGGACGCTTACAATGCTTCCAGTGTTCAGCATTGTAAACAATACTCTGATGAACATTCTTATTTATAAATCTTTCATCTCATGCCCGAGTATTACAAAAGGTCAAGCTCTTAATGCAACAGCCGGTGGTGAATGGTCCCGAAAGAGCCAGCTGGGACCTGTGGCCCACGCTTGGTTTGTGTAACGCTCTGCTGTCCCATCTTTGAAATTCTTAACAGTTTTTCAGCAAGGGACCCCACGTTTTCCTTCTGCACCAGGCTCTGAAAAATGACAGAGCCAGTGCCGGTTACAGAACACCGTTTCCCACTGAGGTCAAGGAATCAGGGCCATCTCTACCCTGTCCAGGGCCTTTGTGCAGAGTCTCGCCTTCTCATTTCAGTGGAAGCCATAGATCAGCGTGTGAGCTCCTCGGGGCCTGGCTTTACTGAGACTGACAACCGCTGCATCAGGAGAACTTTCCATAGAGCTGACATTTGCCCTTCAAACACCAACATGTACATGTTACTGTGGCCATTTGTGCCTCATCGTATCTTGCTTTTTATTTGACCCTTAAGTTGCCCATGCGGTATTTTGTCTGTGCTCTTCGAGATTTCTACTTGTCCTTTTTTAAATTGTTTTGAAACCATCACCAACTAACTAACAGGTTGAAAGCACAGTTCAAAGAAATTATTTCTGAGCTATTTGAAAGTTGTCAACCTAATAATGCCCCATCACCTGAGAACACTTCTGTGTATATTCCTCTCCTGCCCAAGCCCAAACAAGAACACCCTCCTACATAGCCATAGCAAAGCTCTCCAAATCAGAAATTAGCATATATCTTACTCCTGCCTAATCCTCAGGAATCTTACCAGTTGTCCCAATGACGTGAGCATTGCAGGTCTTAGCACATTAGTGGTCATGTCCTTCAGTCTGGAGCAGCTCTTCCTTCTGTCCTTGACTTCCAAGGTCTCGCCACTTTGGGAGAGTACAGACCAGTTGTTTGTAGACCGGCTCTCAGTCTGGGTTTGTCTGATGTTTCCTCGCGAGTAGATTCAGGTTGTGCATCGTTGGCAGGAGTCTCACGGAAGGGATGCCGCGATCTGTCGGGTGGTCCAGGATTCTCATTTGCCTAGTCCTCGCGTTCACTCAGATCACTTGAGTGAAGTGGTGTCTGCAAGCCTTCCCCACTGCAAAGCTACTTTTCTCCCCTTTGTAATTAATAAGTATTTCGTGGGGAGGTACATCAAGCCTACATAGATCTACTATTCCTCATCAAACCTTTAGTTTATTCGTTTATTTATTTACAACTCAATAGAGTCATAATTTCATTATTCCATGGGTCCTATCATTATTTCGATGGCTGGTGGATGTCCAGTCAGGCTGGCGTTGGTGTCATTTCGCACAAGGATGGCATTCTCTGAGCACTTCCTTGCTTTCTGAACAAGGTGTTCCACGGACATCTTGATATCTCCTGGAATCAGCATCTCTCCAAAGAAGCCTGGTTCCTTCTAGTGGGACATGGTATTTAGAAGCCAAGATCTGAGTCTGAGCGTGCTCATTGTTATTGGGATGTCACTGCTCCCAGGCCCTCTCAGTGGATAGAGCTGGGGAATATATGTTATCATATAGACGTGTGTGCGAATATATACACACATGTATATCCATGTTTCTACATAGGTAGATTTTTATAATTTTTTTTTGAGAGAGAGAGAGAGAGAGACAGAGTGCAAGTGGGGGAGGGGCAGAGAGAGAGGGAGACAGAATCCAAGGCAGACTCCAGGCTCTGAGCTGTCAGTACAGAGCCCAACACGGGGCTCAAACTCCTGAATGGTAAGATCATGACCTAAGCTGAAGTCGGAAGCTTAACCGGCTGAGCCACCCAGGCACCCCGAGAGGTAAATATTTTGAAAACCATTAGTTTAGTCTGGTATAGCGATTCCAGTACACCACCAGGGAATTCATTCTTACTTTCTCCCTTTTGACATATTTAGCTGTCTCCTCCAATAGTAAGAAGTCTGTCTTCTATTATCCTTAAATATGCTTACGCATTTGGTCAATCTCCCTGTATACAGCCAGCCTCCCGTCTCCGCCACCATCTCCTCCCCAACACGGGCGCCCTCCTCTCCCATCAAAATGCCCTTAATGCTGTTGGAGGAAGGATTCTGAAGCTTACAGGGAAGTCCGTAGGCTCAGGGGGAAGGGATGTCATTGAGGAGCGCCCATATTCATCAGGCGATCCTATCATTTTGAGAGAGAGGTAATAATAATTGCAATTAATAAAAATTGATAATGACACTGGGATAGCAGGTATCAACCAGGTCGTCTGGTCATCCTATGTATTGGATGTCCTAGGAAAGCATAGTTCTGACTCTGCTCTCGTGATCTTTGACCCTCTTTGTCAGGGTCACACTTAAACTCTATGGGTCACACTACGACTCCCTCACTGGTTTCTTTCCAGCTCTCTGTTCCTCTTGTGTAGACTAAGAAGGTCCCTAACAAGGCTCGTTAAGAGTGAAAGTGACCCTGCCAGGTTGCTGTGGCCTCTGCCTCTCTCCCCCGGGCCCTTCCTTCCCAGGCCCGTCGGCTGCGGGTGGAGGTCTTGTGTCGACCAGGAGGAGCCGTACCCTTTCCGCTCCCCTCCCTGTGACCCGTCTCCTTTGGCTGCCTTCACAGAGTCTGGGGGAAGGAGGACATCTTCCCACGAAAGGAGCCCGCAGGGCGGAGCACCGTCAGTTCGCTTTAGTAGGTTCTTATCAAATTACGGACTGGAACAGGTGCAGGCGCTGTCTGTGCCTGGGTGTTTCACTGAACATTCTGGAAAAGAGCAGACTGACCTGGAAAGGCCAGATGTGACTTTCACCCTCACACAGAGAGACACGTCTGGATTCCCTCCCCTTCTCTCTATCCCACGCCGTCCTACCTTCCCCACCAGACACCCCCACCCCGAGAGAAGGGGAAAAGGTGAAAGGGGGAAAGGTGGCCATGACAGAGGTTGCGGGGCATGTGCACCCGTGTGTCTGAGTGTGTGTGCTGTGTTTGTGTGTGGTGTGTGTGGTGTGTGTGGGAGACAGTGTGTGTGTGTGTGTGTGTGTGTGTGCGTGCGCGCACCCGTGTGGTATATTTGTGTGTGGTGTGTGGGTGTGTGAGAGAGTGTGTGTGTATGGTGTGTGGGATGTATGTGTATGTGTGGGTGTGGTGTGAGTGCAGGGTGTGTGTGGGTTAACCCACGTGTGTGTATGTGTGTGAGGGAGTGTGGTGTGTATGTGGTGTCACGCATGTGGTGTGTGTGTGAGTGTGTGTGTACGTGTGTCCACCATGTGGTATGTGTGTATACAGGGGGGTGCATGTGTGTGGCGTGTGGGTGTGTGAGAGAGAGTGTGTGTATAGTATGTGTGCTGTGTATGAATGTGTGGGTGAGGGGGGTGTGGTCTGTGTGTGTGCACCCATGTGCTGTATATGTGTGTGGTGTGTGTGAGTGAGTATGTGTCTGCCCATGTGGTATGTGTGTATTCGTGGGGGGTGTGTAAATACGCACGTGCATATATGTGGGAGGTGTGTGTGTGCAGGTGTGTGTCCTCCCGTGTGGTAGGTGCGTGTGTGCGTGCATGTGCATGTGCGTATGTGTGGTGTGTGAGTGTACATGTGTGCGTGAGTGTGCATGTACATGTGTCTGCCCGTGTGGTGTGTGTATGTGTGGGGTGTGCATGTGTGTACGTGGGGTGTGTGCGTGTATGGAGGGTGTGTGTGTGCATGTGTGTATGTGTGGGGTGCGCGTGTGAGGGGTGTGCGTGTGTGCGTGTGGGAGGGGCGTATACCGTGTGTGCACACGTGTGTTGTGGGGGAGGGACAGGCCCCTGGGCCCTGAGTACCCCTCCGTTCACCACAGGACGGGCTGAACAGCACCCAGCACCTTCCCTGTAACCGTTGGGTGGGCCCTCAGCCCAGGCTCCCAGCAGCCCCTCCCCTACTTGGAGGCCTCAGGCTCCAGAAGCTTCCTGACGCCCTAGAGGGGGTAGTTAAGGCAGCCTGAATGGGGCCCGGAGCCAGAGCCCCTCCCTCACAGCCTCGGCCACACCCCTGGCCCGGGCCTGCTCCCAGCACACTTCCCAGAGCGGCTGACTGCAGCCGGCTGGTCTCTTCCCACAGGGCAGGACCACCTCTTGGGCTCCCGGGTAGGCCTGGCAGCACACGCATGGAGCTGAGCTCAGGAAAATCCCTGAGGAAGGAGAGTTACATGGGCCTGGGACTCTGGTGTCGACCCGGGCAGTCCCCGCCCAAATCCTGGAAGTAGGTACCTCTTCCATGCGAGGGGTAGGAGCAGTTCAGAGAGGTTCAAAGACTTGTCAGACGTCGCCCAGCCAGGAGATGACGGAGCTTGGCTCTAAACCCTGACCCCAATGCACGCCCTTCGACAGAGCAGGGCCGACGGCCAGAAACACAGCCCTGACTCTTAGCACGTGCCTTCCCAAGGCCGTCGCAGGGCCCTGGGGCCTACAGCCTAGCTTTGGAGCTGAGGGAATGATGCTTCTGCCACCCGAGACAACATCTCTGGACTCCTGACCCCCGACCTCGCTCAGCCTTCTTCGAAGTTCGGCCAAAAATGCAGAGTCTGGGGCAAAGGGTCAGGCACATGACGGCTCCATATCTCGACCCTCCGAAGGGCAGTTGCTAGTGTTGTGTACTTGGAACAGTGGCTAAGCCAGCCAGCCCTGGCCAGACCCTGGGAGGGAAACGGTGTTGGATGACCATCCTATGTGCCCTGGACACCTGGGACGAGGCCGCAGCAGAGCACTGGTCCCCAGGAGGGGTCTCGAGAGGAGGTTCAGAGGTTGGCCGCCTCCCTGGCCCAGCCCTCTGAGTCCCACCCGCCCTGGGTTATTGTCCACACAGTCCAGCGGGTTTCTCTTTTAAACAGAGCAGGTGGGGTCTGGCTCTCCTGCCTCCGTTCAAAGGCTCTGGGTTCTGGAACAAGCTGTTGGCTCCCCAAAGATGTAATGCACAAAACGGGGGTGGGGTGACCTAGGAAGGGCTGGCGAGGTCCCCATGACAGGCCTTCAGCGTGGCCTCCACACAGCCAGAGAGGAGCCAGGAGGCGGCGGTCCGATGAATGCCGAGGGCGCCAGGGTCTCTGGGCTGTCGTAGGACGGAAGGGCCTCACGGGCTGGGGTGGAACGGCCACCGTCTAGCCCCTGGCAGGGCGGCGAGCAGCTCGAGAGTGGGGCCGGCATGTGGGAAGTGCTTGCGGAAAGCTGCGGGCGAGTGCGGGAAGGAATGACTGGATGACTGAAGTCCAGGCCCCCTGGCGGATGAGAAGGGCGTGGTGGCGGGAGGGACAGAGACCGAAGCCATTCCGGCACCCGTCGTCCTGAGTGCCTCTGTGCATAGCGCTGACCACCCGGGGGGGCTCTCTCAACAGTGGGGGCTTGCAGCTGGTCCACAGAAGGGTGAAGGCGGGAGATGGGCAAAGCTCTATGCCCAGGCTCTGAACGCTGCCCTCTGATCTCTGAGCCCCCTCGTGTCTCCCGTCCCTGCAAAAAGCCTGGCCCAGAGCTGGCTCTCCAGGAGCTTCTTGGATGCCAAGAAGCTGGGAGGAACGTCTTCCCTGATTTAAGCCTCAGGAAAAGGAATGGCGGCTCCCAGGAGTGTCCAGGGAAAGTGCCAGGACCCCTGGGTCAAGTGGCTCCAAGGAGAGATTCTGCAATCAGGAGCTCGGCGTGCATTCCGAGAAGGGAGGGCCCTCTCTGCAGTGAGTGGGAGCAGGTCTGAGCTAGGGCCTCAGCAGCAGGAGCAGAAGTGACAAAGGACAGTAGGCCTGTGCCCGCCGAGCTCCAGGACTGGGGAGTGTGTCTTCAGGTCCTCCACTCTGGCACGCAGGGACCGGTTCTGTGCTCTGAATTCCCTAGACATGTGTTCTGTTCTGGGAGTCTGCGAGGACAGAGAGGGACGTGAGCTTCTAGGACACCGTGGGTGGAGGTTGGAGGACGCCCTGGGTGATAGTGTCCCAAAAACACTCAACAAAAAGAAAGGACCAGGAGGCCTTTCCGGGTGCCCTTTGCTCTGACAGGACTGCGTCCCCCATGCTGGCCTGGGACTTAGGAACTCCCCAGACGTGGTCTGTCCCCTTGGGCTCCACCCTGCAGCACTGACTCAGCCGGTCATTGACGGATGTCTGCAGAGACTTGCAATTCACCACACACCGCTCTAGCTGTAAGGTGGACAGGCCTGGCCCCAGCGAGCTCCCAGGGGGGCAGGCAGTCATTAGAGAGGAGAGTTTGCTGCGAGGAAGCACATTTCCTTCAGGTAGCTTCTGCCACGTGAGCCCCACATTCCAGGGGCCACCTATAAGGACGCTCTGAGGGCAGCACTGCTGTCTCCTGTCTTAGTTCCTAACCACTTGCCTTACAGTCAGGGATGATAAATCTACTGGCCATCACCTTCCCCTCCCGTGCCCTGGGCAGACATTACTGATGGATCCCAGCACCGTTTCCCCACTCAACCTGTGCACAGTCTCAGAATCCTTCTCAACCTGGCCCTGCAGACGTTGCTAGAAGCTGGGAATGAGATGGAAGCAATTGGCTCTCCCTGCTCCCACCCCCTCCTGTCACTGTCACCAGCCCACTTGTCTCTGGCCCTTGCCCTGTCCCCCGTCTCCAGCCTCACTGGAGCCGTCCCTCCCAGCCTCGTGGCAGCCCCCTTTCACCACCACTTGCTTCCAGGACCTCCAGAGTCATGCCAGCTCCCAGGACCCCTTTCCTGGGCTTGCTCCAGCCCCCAAAACGGGAGCCAAACTTCTTTGGGGACAGAAACAGAACCCAGCTGATTTCCCAAGTCAGATGGTGGGGACTCACATCTGAGCGCTGAATTTTTCAGATTTTTTTTTTTTTGTTCAAGCAATCTGCTAATGGAGGCGAGAACAAGGCTCGCGAGTCCTCAGATGCCTCTGTCAACATTGGGTAATGATGTGCGAAAGCTGGCACCCCACAGTAAACTGTGAACCTCCAGATCTTCCCAGGCACGTGGGTGCCCTCCAGCCAAGGGGGCGGAGCCTCGGCCGCGCCCCGAGAGGCCTGCAGGGGGGCGGGGCGGCTCTGGGAGCAGGATGGGACCGCAGCTTCGGAAATCTATTTATGGGCCCCAGAAAGCTCTCCTTTATTTAGAACCGCAGAAAACTGACAGCTTCGATTGACAGAAAGCACCACAAAAGGCAAGGAAGCATTTGTTTCCATTTTTAAAGCCCTGACGCTTTTTGGGGAGTGCAGGTGGGCAGGACCCTGGAGGGTAGCTGGGACCAGAGCCTCATGGAGCCTCTCTGTCCCTCCTTCTGCCCCGGGGCCAGCGCAGCCTCGCCGACCACCGCCCGGCTGTGACCACCTGCAGAATGGTCAACCTCTTCTGCCTCCTCCCCTTTCCTCCCTGACACCCGGGGGGCTATGCCTTCCTGCAGGCGGACACTGCCATTTCCCCGGCTCGTTGGCCAAGCCTCTGGACATGTCCCCCCAAGCCAGGCCTGAACCCCAGAAGTCCGCCATTCCTCTTTCACTTTCTGTCACCAACTCACCACCAGGTCGGTCCGTCCATCCTCCCATAAGCTCAAATCCCGCCACTGTCTGCAGCGCCCTGCCAGCCCCAATCCACACGGCTGGCCGTGACCCTTCTGTTTTCAAATGTAGATTTTATTAGTATTCGGGTGTGGCGAGGCCAAGAGATCAGGAGATGCTTGCCATTGTGAAGAGTTTGTTACTCACTCACAGTTCTCAAGGGGGTCGGGGCGCGCCGCGCCACACGGGGCCATGGGAGGATGCACCGGGGTCGGTCAGGAGGCAGCGGGAAGGAGGGGACTGTGGGCCCGAGTCTTTAGTGTGGTTTTGTGGGAAGAACAGGCGAGACAGGGTAAGAATTGGCTGGTTTGAAAATGGTCAGTGGGTTCTGGGGCATAGAGGTTCCCTCATTGTCTATACCCGGCGCTGGGCGATCAGGGCAGGGGGATGGCGGCCCAGAGCGTGAGAGCTGATAGAGGAGGTGCTGGCATGTGCCCCCAAGTTAGTCACCTGCTGGCCCCAGGAGGAACGGTCTCTCCAGGGTGGGCAGGGCCCCCGATGTCGAAGCATCAGAAACACGGAACGTAAACAGGCCTGGCAGGAACACCTTCGTCTGGACCCCCGCCGAGACCTGGCCCTTCCAAACCTCTCTACCCAGTAACCAACAGCCGAAGAAACACTAATCCGAGCATTTCAGGGACATACACACTCGTGCACATAACCCCTGGCTGATTAAGAACCTTCCCTTTGTTCTAAGGTTAAAGACCACCGTGGCTCTTTCTGCTTTCTGGCCTCGTCTCCGACTGGACCGTGCACTCCCCCACCCCTGCTCCCCAAACAGCCTGGCCTCCCGCAGGGCCCCCAGTGTGCTCCGTGCAGACGTGCACACACACACGTGCTCCCTGGACAAAGGCTCCATTGACCCCTGGTCTCATCCCCCGGCATCCTCCTCCTCATACCTGCTCAGCCTTCTAATCCCTGCAGAACGATTCTCAGACACCCAGGCTCCTGTCGCTCGGTGTGGGCCTCAGCAGGTGGGAGTCCGACATCCAGGTCCCCACCAGACTGTGCACCCCCCGGGGCACCCCCAGCCTCTATCACAGGGCATGGCTCACAGCAGACACTCCACAGATACGTGAAAAAGGGCTTTCTAAACCTTTTGTCAACCCTGAGAGATAGGTGTTCCTGCTTCTCCCCATTCTTCAGATGAGCAGGTGAGTCCTGGGAGATATAATGGCTTCCAGGTCATGTGTTAGAAAGAGACAGAGGCTGGTTTCCCGGGGAGACTGCTGGTACTTCAAAGCCCCTGGTGCCCCCTCGCTGCCCTCACCTCCAGGAATTATCCTCTTGGGGGACAATCAAGGCCCAGCCCCCCAGGGAGACCAGGCTGTGCCCTGAACCCACCTGCTGGGCCCCTGTATTCTATTTTGGGCAATGGAAAACCAGCACGGGCAGGTGGGGGTGGCAGGGTCTGATGGACTGGGCTTTCTCCCTGCCGAATGTTGGTAGGAAGTGTATTAGTAACCTCAGGCTGCTGTAGCAAAATCCCACAAACTGGGGGGCTTAGAACAACGGAAACTTACGGCCTCGCAGTTCTGGGGGCTGGAAGTCTGAGCTCAAGGCGCCAGCAGCAGCTGCGCTCCTTCTAAAGGTGCTAGGGAAGGTCCTTCCCCCCCTTCGTCCAGCTCCAGCTGGCTTCTAGTCACGTCTCTGCCTCCTCGTCAGGCCTTCTCCCTGTGTGTCTCTCTATTTGTGTCCAAATCCCCGTCCTGTAAGGGCACGAGGCACACTGGATTTGGGGCCCACCCTAGCCCAGTATCACCTCATCTTCATTTATTGATGAGATCTGCGAAGACCTTATTTCCAAGTCAGTTCACGTTCTGAGGTTCTGAGTGGACTTGAATTTGGGGGCGGACCCAGGCCACCCCAGTCCAGGGGGATATTTTTTTCTTCCTGTCCTGTCTTCTGAATGCACCCCCAGGGCCTGGGGGACCGAGCGGCCTTGACCTGGGCCCCATCAGGTCCCGCCATGTCCCAACGGGCGGGTGATAGCGCACAAAGGCTGCCAAGCAGCAGGGACAGCGTCCACTCCCTGAGCCGTCAGTCACTTCCCTGGTGGACAGTGAAGACTGAACCGGGCACTTTCCCCAGCTGTGATGTTCTAGGATCCAGAATGATCCATGGCCTCTTTCTTCATAAGTCTTTCTAGAAAAGCAAATGAAAGAATCTTCGTTGCTTTTAAAAGTCCCTGGCACAAGGGCACCTGGGTGGTTCAGTTGGTTGAGCGTCCGACTCTTAATTTTGGCTCAGGTCATGATCCCAGGGTCGTGGGATCGAGCCCTGCGTCTGGCTCTGCGCCGAGCATGGAGCCTGCTTGAGATTCTCTGTCTCTCTGTCTAAAATAAATTTTTTTAAAAAAATCCCCAGTGCAGTAATGCACATTCGGGGTTAAGACGGTAGGAGCCAAGTGGGAAGGCTCGGCCCGCTTCTCAGCAGAGCGCCTCCTATCAGTCACCCGGTTGCCACACATTCCTTGTGTGCCAGCTTCTGGCCTAGACACGGGAGGAGGGGTGAATGAGACAGACGCTGTCCCTGCCCTCAGGGCGCTTGCAGCCACAGATCCTCCTGCTCCTGTGGTGGGAAGCAGAGCCTCCTCTGTCTGTGAGCATCTATCTGAAGGGGGAGCTGCCTGGGGCGCAGCGGTGGGCGGCCGGGAGGAGGGCGTGGATGAGCCGGAAGAGCTCCTCCGGGAGTGTTTCTCCCCGGAGTCGGAGTCACCGCATGACTGGGGCCTCCAGGCCTCAGACTCTCTCTGCCTGTCTTTCTGGGGAGTCCTGAGGCTAAGTGATAATCGGGACTTCTGCATGCTCGGCTCCTCCGGCCGCCCTCCTGAGACTCAGATCTCCAGGCCCCCTGGCCGCCTCTTATCTCCTGCTTCCCAGAGCCCTGCTCCCCCACCCCCACCCCCCTTCTTCCCTCCCTCCCTCCCTTGGCCCAGGCCTGTGGCTTCTGTTCTGGGAATGGCTGGCACTTCCGATTGGACGAGGCAGGAAGAGGGGGATCCAGGCCCCAGGGGTTGAGAGGGGGACTGGCAGGAGCCCCTCTGTACAGGGTTTTCCACATGGAGGCCCTGGGGCCCAGGAGGGAACACTCAAGCCCCCTCTGTCCACCAGAGCAGGAGACCCCACAGGGTCTAGGCCTCTGCACCCCTGGACCAGAGCAGAGAAGAGGGAATTCTTCCCCTTGGTGGAAAATTATTTAAATGCATTTAGGGGCCCATCATTGTCCCTTCCAACGTTGCCTCATAGCCAGCAGGGCTGATGGGCGATGACTGTGGTCCCCGAGATGGAAGGGGAAGGGCGCCCCAGCCCCGGGACGCACAGGGCTCAGCTCCTGTGTGGAGGCTGGGCTGCGGGGAAAGCCGGGGCCTGTGAGCCCCCCGCCCGCCCTGTGTCTGCAGGCCACCCGGCCCCCTCTCCAGAGAAACCCCATCCTGCCGCTGTGGCAGGAGGCCACCCGAATTAGAGAAGGATTTCGGCAGCTGTAGTCATTAAGATAAAAGTCGCGCTAATGACTCGAGTGTTATTCAGTTCTGATATCTTAATTTAATTGGATTTTTTTAATTAAGAAAAAGACCCATAATCCTGCCAGCACCGGGCTGATGTTGCCTTTTTGGAAGTTAACCTTGGGGGCTGGGCCCCAGAACTTCCATCCTTCCTGCTGAGGCCACGGTCGCTTTGGGGAGAGGGACCAGGGCCTGGGGGTCCGGGCCAGGAAGGAAGTGAGAGGCGGCTCAGAGAGCAAGACTGGTGTTTACCCCGACGTGTGCCGCTCAGGAAGGAGATGACAGCTGATGCTGATGGTGGCACCGTCTGCGGCCGGGAGGCCGGACATGAGCATTGCTGTCACCCCACTGACACAGGCCATGAGTGGTGGCTCTCGGGAGCTGTGGGCCATCCTCTGCCCCCAGACAAGGGCCTTCTGCCCTCCATCTGTCACCCAGCAGCCCTGTCCTCCTCAAGGTCATACCAGCCATCAGGAGCCCAGGGCTCTGCCCTGGGGAGGGGGCTTGTGGCCCTGGCCCCCTGCTCTCCCTGCTGCCCTCCCCCGCTGGGCTGCCGAAGCCAGAGACTGCTTGCTGACGGTGATTGATGGTTTACCAATAGGAGTGGAATGAAGTTTTAATAGTCTCAGATTAAAGGAGCAGGGAGCAGGGAGCCTGGCTGCGGCATTCCTGTCCTCTGAGCAGAGCCTGGAGCTGAGCAGAGGGCCCAGGAAGGCCACAGGCCAGTCCAGCAGGCAGGGGTGCTGCACTGGAGGATTCATGAGCCTGTCTCTGGCACGTGGGCAGTGCGGGGGTGGGGGTAGGGGGGGCTCCGGCTCCCTGGGGGTCCAGAGCAGAGCCCCACCAGCTTGGCACTCTCCCTGAAGCACGAGTACCCGTGGGTCTAGGCTGAATATCCAGCCTTTGGGAGGTAAAGGGACACACAGAGACTTGGAAGAGAGTTCTAGAAGGAAGCTCAGGTCAGACTCCAGTGAGTTTCAGAACATGTCTGGGTTCTTGGATGGGAGAGCTTAGTTCTCTGCTCTTCATAGGAAAATGCAGTTTTCTTGTCGTTCGGAGGATTTTTTTGTAAAATAAATGCACATTCGCCCCAAAGTCGTCCGTGATTCTGGGAGCCCGGGGCCCAGGCTGACAGCGGACCTACGTGGGCTCTGACGTCCCGCCTGTACCAGGGTCCTGTCTCTCTTCTGCCTCCTGTGGGGTTACTGTTCACACCCTGGTGGTCCCTGAGCCCCAGGGGAGAGGGCGGGGAGCAAGGCCTGGGTCCCCCCCATGGGGACCTGCTACCACATCCTTGCCCCCTCCCATGCCTCTTGTGTCCCTTCATGTCCCCTGACAGAGGGGCACTGGGCACACATGTGCAGACACCCTGCAGCCTGGCCCCTAGCGCTGAGCTCGCAGGGAGGAGAGGCCCAGCAGAGCCTTACAGTGACCCACAGTTTACCCACGTGGTGTGGCAGGGAGCCAGGGTCCAGGACCCGAGGTATCCTTGTCTCTTCTGGCTTTCAGTCCCCTCTTCTGCGAATGAGCCAGTGCACGAGATGAAACCAGCCACGTCTCCTTTGGGCCACACTGGGCCCCAGCTGGGCTATAACAGAGGCCCGGACTTCCAAAAGCAGCCGTTAAGGCCGGCAGGGCTGGCCGATTGAGCGGCGTGAGCAGGAGTGTGATCCGACGATTAGTTTTCAGGTCACCCAGCGGATATGCATTTCAGCTGGTTTAAGACAGTGTCACCCACCATCAGCTCGCTAATGGAACCGCTGGGGTTGCTCCGGCCCGGCAGTGCCCTCAGCGAAGAGCGGCGGGAGCCTGGGACCCTGGCTGGGCAGGCGTGGGCAGGGCTGGCAGTTGCTGGAAGGAGAGGTGGAGTGTTGACCTCACTATGTCCACCCAAGAGGCCCCGCAGGAACAGCAACTGTGGCAAATGCAAGCCTCGAAGGACAGGGTCTGCACTGAAAATCCCCACCCTCCACTTCCGGGGCCGAGCAAGGCGTTTCATACTTGGTATGGCTCCTCTTTTTTGTGCAAATCCCAGGCACAGCCAGGGGCTGGCTGAGGGGGACAGGTGGGCAGGCAAAGGGCTCCCCTCCCGCTACCCCCGGCAGCATTGATGGTTGCCCTCTGCGGGCCCCCTCTGCTATCTACTTAGCCACGGGGGCTGGAGTCGGCCATCTTAGAGAAGCCTCCAGAGGCCTGTGGAGGTGATGGGGGAACAGAGGGCCAGGCGGCCAGGCGGCCAGGCGGCAGGCAAGGGGCCTCCCCTTACAGCTCCCAGACCCCACGGTGCACACCGCCTGTAGGAACACACTCTGCAGCTTGCAGGCTGAGCAGAACCTTCCCTGAGGGCTCACCACGGGTCTGGGGAGGGAGCGATTGGTGAGAGGAGAGGAGAGAGCGGCCCCTCGCACAGAGCGCTGGAAGGTAGAGCTGGCTCCCCGAGTGGGACCCCGCATATGCCACTGCCCATCGGAGACCACCCACCCCCTTCCCAGGACCCCGAGGCCAAGTCCTAGAATGACTCCTCCCTAGTTCCCAGAGGCAGAAAGGACTTGTGGATCAGAGACTAAGCCCTAAGCCCTGCTCACACAAGCATCTGTCACCAGCCACCCAGGTTCTGAGGCCCTATGGCTTCTGTGGTCTGCCCGGGGCTGTGTCCTGGCTCAGAAGGGCAGGCGAAGTCTCTGGAGAGAGCGCTAGGGAAGTGTTATTCAGATTTTCCCCCATCCAAGCCTGTGTCCCAGATGGTGGCTCAGAGATGGGACTCAGAGGAAGCTCTCGTGCCCAAAGAGCGGGTGCCCGAGGCCCCCCTGCCGGCCTCTGTGCCGAGAGGCCAGGTCGCAGCTTGTCCCCACACGCCCAGGGCTTCAGCCCCTCCAGAACCTGCTACTGTAACCACAAAAATAAACTTTAAGGAATGTGCGTTAGACAACTGTTACTCAGCATATTTTATGGTGTTTGCCTCGGTTTGAATATGTAAAGGCACTAAGCTGTTTAATTCAGCATTTTCCCGCATAGTTTAGAGGCATAACTCAGTTTGCTGTCAGCGGCTTGGAGCGGCAGCCGGGGAAGGCCAGGCAGTTTGGCTAATTTAAGCTTTGTTTGCCCCCACGCTGGAACTTCTGCCTCCCCCTCGGCGTCCTGCCCAGGTGGCTGAACCGCTGTGCGCCGAGCCCCGTCCCCGCCCCCTCGCAGCTACCTGGACCTCCTGACAGTTTGTCGTGACTCTGCTGTCACGCTGCCTGCACTTCCCAGAAATGTTATCTCCTCCTTTTCGGAGATGTCACCCACTGCCGTGTGAAAAGACACCCTGAGTTGTTGCAGGATGTTGCTCTGATGGTTTATCCAGCTCGGGCTGGCTCCTGGAGAAGGTCTGGTCTCCTGCATCTCGCGTTAACCCTCGCAAAGCCAGCCAGTTGGCTGCCCGGCCCTGTTTTCCGCTCCGTATGACCACGTCCGAGGGAGGCAGCTGCTGGCCCTTTAAGCCCCAGCACACCTACCTGCAGGCCATAGCCACCTGCTTTCCGGAATCTCCTCAGCGCTGGTTTAGCCAGAGCTCAGGGGCCACATACTCAGCTGGGCTTTAAATCCTGATAAGGTCCGGGGTTACCAGGCCTACCACAGAAATGTTTTCTGCGCCCCCTCCGTGCCTTCCAGAGAGAGCTCTCTCTTAACCGTCCTGCTGAGGCCCCTGAAAACATCCTGTCCCACCCCCATGCTCCGCACGACCTCAGCCCCAAACTGGAGTGTCCCAATCACCTCTCCACGGACACTGCTGCCCCCAGGCCACCGTCCCGGTTCCCTCCTGGATGGTGGCCACAGTCAGCACGGACCCTCGACCCAGCCAAACCCAGTGGCTACTAAGTCCACGTGAGGGTCTCTTGCAGGGCCCGCTCCCCTGGTGAACCTGTTCTCAGCCCAGCCCAGCTCTCTACCAAGGCACAGGGGTGGGAGGCTGCGTCTTGGAGGCGGGCTGCACTCACAGGTGGCTGTTTCAGGGGACGGGCAAGACTGAGGTCTGCAGGGTGGCAGACCTGACTCTCCTTGGGTCCCCCGCCCCCATCCAGGCCCAGCTACAGTGTCCTGTCCAGGCCCTGGCTCAGTGTCCCCGAGTGGGGAGGAGCCTCGCCCCTGCGCCGTAGCGAGTTTTGTCTTCAGCCAAGTAGGACAGGGTATCAGAAGCCCTTGGTTTGGGTCAGAACGCTCTCCTGAGACTGGACAGCGGGTAGTGCACCGCACACGGCCACAAGGTCCTAGTAGAAGGGCCGGCCGCAATGCTCGTACGTTTGGAGTGACCGCAGCGTCCTGGGACCATGCCTATTCTTATTATGCCCGTCAGGGAAAGCAAGGCCGTGGGAGATTCAGGGACCTGCTGAGCAAGAACGGGCCTCGTTCACTCGCTCGACAAACAGTTATTATGTGCCTACTGTGTGCTGGCAGTTAGAGCAAAGCAGCTCTGAGCCCCTGCCCCGTGGAGCTAATGTTCTAGAGAAAGACGCTTGAGAAACCAGAGAAGCAGGCAGAAAGTGCCCGATGATGGTGAGAGCCTATGAAGCAAGGAGGGGGACCAGTCGGCAGTGTCTGAGGTGGAGGCTGGGCTCTCAAATGGAGGAGTTGGGTTCTGTGATTTTCCATTCTGAGAATTCAAATGAGCAGAACCAGACACAAGTTAATCCTGCCCTACAGAGACGCCGTTCTGTCTGATGGGCCCGTGGGGCCGCTGGATCGAGCAGCTTGTCAGGGTGGCCAGGACCCACTGCGCCATGGATGCTGCAGCCTGCCCTCTGGTCCCCCTGGGCCTTCCTGGCGAGGGGCCTCTGTTTGGGGGGCGGGGGAGGCTGGCCCTTGTCACTCCCCTGTGGGGAGGGCCTGCCTCTGAGGCAAAAGGCCCTCCCTGGAAGGAGAGGCTGGCTCAGCTCTAACAGGCCCGTCCCGGAGATGGCACGCTGCACGGACTGTGGCCGCCTGACGTGCAAGGACAGCTGGGGGCCGCGGCGGGGACAGCCGCCTCAGGCTGGGCTGACGGCGAGCTCTGCCCAAGAGCGTCCCCACTTGCCTTCCGTTCCCCGGGGTGGCCGGCACGCCAAGTACAAGGTGGAGCAGATACACGAGTCATGGGTGGGCGTGCGTGCGTGTGTGTGTGTGTGTGTGTGTGTGCACATATGTGCGTGTGTTCTCCACATGCCAGCATCCAGAACACCCTCCCGACCCTCCACCCCCCATGTCTCATGTGGGGAGAAGACTCAGGGACAGGGAGCCAAACAGAAATCTTGGAAGGTCTGCGGAGGGGTGGGGGGACAAAAGGGGGAACAACGCGCAAAGAAAAATGGTGTGAAAAGAAACAGAGATGGGGGAGAGAGAGAAAGGGACCGAGCTGGAGACGGAGTGATGATCAGAAGGCGGCAGAGAGTGGGGGGCAGAGGGAAGGGAGGCAAGGAGAGGAAGCAGGGGAAGGAGGGGCTGGTGGGCACCAGGAGGGAGACAGAGAGCCGCCCATCAGGTGACTCTGGGCTTCCTGGGCCCCGCCCCTGACCCCTCACCTGTAGTGAGACCCTGGGGCGAAAGGTGGGGACATTCTGTTGTTTGTCTTCATTCCCCCACAGAACCCAGAGTGAGGCCCTGGGCCAGGGCGCAGGGCTGAGGAGGGACAAGGGAGCCCCGTCTTAGACAACCCGGCCCCCAGACCATCTTACAGAGTCCAGAGGCCAGAGCAGAGGGCTGGGCTGGGCGCCCCGGCGAATGGACATCTGTGCACAGAGATGCCATCCCGCCAGGGCCAGGGCAGGCCGGCAGAGCCTGGGACCCACTTTCTCCCTCTGTCGCTGTTTGGATGCACCTGGCAGAGACCTCAGGGGAGCCATGTCCTACAGCGGCCCCAGAGGCTGCCGGGACCTTAGCCATTCTGGGAAGCTCCCCCGGAAAAAGAATTCCTGGGTGTTTTCCATGAGCTGTTTTGCCCTTGAGATCACCTTTAAAGAAAGAAGGAGATTTCCTGCATCCTGTATTTCCTCAAGGCTGGAGACAGGGCTCTGGGGCAGGCTGGTCTGGGCCCCCGTGTGACCTTGGGCACTCTCTGCTCCTCTCTGGGCATTTCCCTCCGTTTATAAACCACAAGGAGTCAACCCTACCTCCAGAGGGTACTGCAAGAGATAATTAAGGTTATCTCTAAGTATGTAAACTTGTCTTCAGAGACAGGCCTGGTGTAAATAAGGTTGGTTTTATTAACAGTAAACGTTTGTTAAGCGCCCACTGAGCTCCAGGCATGGCACGGTGCACCAAAGAGACACTGGCCCGGCTCCTGCCAAATTTGCCTCAGCCCTGTTCTTACTTCCTCCCTCCCTGCGGCTGAGACCGGGACCTCAGCAACAAACAGGCAGGCACAGCTCCAGGATCTCATGGCCACGGCTCTGCACCCCTGGATGGGACAGATGTGACACCCAGACCTTAGCCCAGCCAGGCCATGGAGCCTTCCAAGGGGCTGGAGACCTGCCTCCTCTTGGGCCGAGTCACGCTCGGTCTCTTCCCTCTCAGCCTCGGTCCCTCACAGACAGGAGGGAAGGGTTGTGAGATGCCCACCTGCCCTTCCGTGTCCAGCAGGCCCTGTTCTGGATGGGAATGGGGACAGGTAAGACCAGTCCAAGCCTCCAATCTGCATAGTTGGTACAGGGAGTGCTTCATATGCTGTCATTCCCCAGACAAACTTCCCCAGGGCCCCTATGAGCCCACGCAAGGCTTCTGCTGCAGATACAAAAATGGCCATGTCTTCATGAGCCTTACGAGCCACTGGGAAAGACCAAAAACAAACAAGTGATCGCAGATCCACGCAAAGGGGCTCCGTGTGGTTCCCTGCATGTCCCAGCACCTGAGACGGAGTCTGGGATGGAGGAGGCATTGAGCAAACAGCTGCTTGTAGACAAAAGAGGCCGGCCTAGTGGCCATATATGACGGGGACCATGAGGGGAAAGAATAAGTTAGGGGACAGGGGCTCGCTCGCAATAGGGTGGTCCAGGAAGGCCCCTCATGGAAGCGACATTTCAGGTGACCTGATGGAGGAGAAGGAACAAGCCAGTGTCGACTGGGGTAGGGCATTCACACTGCAAGCGTCAGGGCTAAGCTGTGAGGTCAGGAGGGCTGATGGCCCACCAGAAACCAGACAGTCACAGCCACAAGGAAGATAGCTGTGATATGGATGGAGGGTGGGCAGGGCCAGTGATGGGGAGCCTGCAGGCTTCTGGACAGCAAGAGACAGGAGTAGGGGTCACCTACAGAAGGATCACCTAGCCAGACATGCAGCTTCAGAAGCTCGCTTTGGCTACTGAGTGGCAGGCAGAGGCTGTGACAGGGGAACAGGTCCAAGGACTCAGGAGCTCCCAGCAAAGCTGCTGCAGTGGGACAAAAGGATGGGGTCAACACAGATGGTGGCCAATGAGAGGGGGAAAGCATGGATGGACAGGAGATATGCCTTGGAGGTTGACCAGTAGGCTCCCAGTCCCCCGCACCAACATGACTTCCTGGTAGTCATTGGCACTGGAGCTTCCTCACCAAGGTCCTGGGTTGGCTGCATCAGAATCACCTAAGGAGCTTGCAAAGGAAGCACATCCCAGGTCCAGTGCAGAAAGACTGGCAGAGGCTCTGGAATCTGTATTCTCACTAGCTGCTTGGGTGATTCCCATGGGCATTCGAGTCTGTGAGCCTCGAGGCTGTGTATGCATTTACCTTGGCCTCCGTCGTCACCCACCGAAAGGTGACAAGGGACAACCCAATCTCACACAAAATGTCTAGGATCACAGCTGAGCTCTGCCACCATTACCTATGTGGTTGTTGCAAGGATGAAGTGAGATAATATATGAAATCTTAAAATATTGCCCGACAATTATAAAGTGGTCAGTAAATCTTGATCGTTATCACTACCACCATCACCATCATCACCATCATCATCATCATCTCTACCATCATCATCACCACCATCATTGTCATCATCATCATCATTGGTACCATCATCATCCCCATCATCATCATTATCTCTACCATCATTATCATCACCATCATCATCACCACCACCACCATCATCATCACCATCTCCACCACCACCACCATCATCACCATCATCCCCATCACCATCACCATCATCACCACTGTCACCATCATCACCATCATCATCACCACCATCATTGTCATCATCATCATCATTGGTACCATCATCATCACCATCATCATCATTATCTCTACCATTATTATCATCACCATCATCATCACCACCACCACCATCATCATCACCATCTCCACCACCACCACCATCATCACCATCATCCCCATCACCATCACCATCATCACCACTGTCACCATCATCACCATCATCATCACCACCATCATTATCCTCATCATCACCATCACCACCATCATCACCATCATCACCATTGCACCATCTAGGTGCAGACAATGTCCCCCAGATCCCAGTCCCTGCAGCCAGAATGCCCTGGTCCCCTCAGTCAGGAAACACTCAGAGGATGAGCTTGCCACTCAGCTAACTCTCCTACTTAGTCCTTTTAACTCAGTAGAAAAGTTTCTAAAATCATGTGTCCATCTCTCTACCTTGACTAAAGGCAACATACTGATTAAAAACTACTTTTACTTTGATAATTAGGGACCCTGGGAGACATCAGAGCCACCTTGTTTAATCCCACTCAGAACTCTGATGGGAGAACAGGGCTCTCCAGGGGGGCACTGTGTGGGTTCTGAGGCTCTCTGCAGGGCCCAGAGCCCCTCACTCTACCTCCTTCCTGAAATTCGTCCAGGAGAGCTTCTTTGGGTCAGCTTCTGGTGGTGGTTTTAGGTGAGATATAACCCTCCTTGACAGGACTCCCACATTCTACTGGGGGTCATTTGCACTGTGGTATCAGTTAGGGCCCTTTCGGAGCGATCTGGGAGAGCTTAGTATTTGGGGAGTGTGGAGTTGGAGAGAGGAAGCACGGGGGTGGGGGTTGGGGTGGGGGAAGCCGGGGGCTCACTCTTGCCCATCTGCGCGAGTATCCAGGGCTGGCCTGAGACATCAGCAGTCAAAGGCACCTGACCTCAGCCAGGGACCTGGATACTGTTCTGATATCAGTGTTTAATTAAGGAGATTTGTTGAGCGCCATTAAGCTTCATCCTGAGAGTAGAAGTGGGGCGGCACCTTGATGATCAGCGAATCTGGTCTCCGCTCTGAGCCTGGCTCTGCCCTGTTCACCAAGGCCAAGGACCGATGGGCTCTGCTGGGTCAGCACAGCCCCTGCCCAGGAACCCCACTCCCCCAGGCCCAGGCTCTGGCAGGTTGGACGGGCCGTGCCTCTGCTTTCCACCGCTCCCAGTCTGGGAGAGAAAACAAAGTCGTCAGGGCCCACAGAGTGGAGAGAGCCTGAGAGTCCCACGGGAGGATTCAACCCAGCTCCCCAATGAACGGGCTGGGTGAGGTCAGGAAGCCCCTTTACCTCTCTGAGCCTCAGTTTCCTCAACTGCAGAATGGGGGTACCTTAGTCAACTCAGGGTGCCGTAACCAAATACCATAGACTAGACAGCTTCGGTCACAGTATGTATTTCTTAGGGCCCTGGAGTCGGGAGACACAAACATCCAGTTCATGTCGTGAGAATTCAGTGAGATGGAAGGCGTACAGCGTCCCTCCCAGAGCCACACCCGTGGCTCAGCGGCGACCTGTCCCATCTCACCCCCTCCACCGTCTCCAAGGGAAAGGGAGTTTGCTAAAGACAAAAGGGAAAGCAAAGACAAAATCAAAGGCCCTGGGGGGCCAAGGGCTCCATCTGATGAGAGACCAAGTCCGTGCTCCAACTGTCTGTGCAGACGCCTCCTTCCCGCCTCCCTCCCGGCCCCAGCTCTTCTGGAGAACAAGGCAGCTAGTGTCTGAACTCGTCGCTGCCTGACTCCTGGCCCATGTTCTGCTAGGAAGCAACGCCTTCATTTTAAGGCGTATTCATGACTCTGGTTCTGAGGGTCACTCCCTGGACCAGCCTCAAGTCCACCAGAGAAGCCTCGTGGTGGGAACGGGGGTTAGCGCCCTGCAGGCGGATGGAAATTGAATGGGAAGATTGGCCAGGCACCTGGCTGAACCCTCAGAGTTCGGGCCCACCCTCCCCCCACCCCTGCTCTTCCCACCGCCAGCGCCCTTGAAGTTGGGCTGCACAGTGGACTTGATCGAGCACTTTCACTGGGACGAGCAAGGCCCTCTGTGAGAACAGACTATTGTTCCCATTTTAGGGTCAGGGAAAATGAGGCTTTTGAGAGTGAACTGTCTCATCAGCTGCAGCCTGGGGGGCTCTGCCTTGGCTCCAGGGCAGCTTCCCTGCCATCCTGGCATGGGCTTTGGGGAGTTTCTAAGAGGGGGACCTGGACCCCCAGTTGCCATAACAAAGTACCACGGACTTGAGGGGGAGGTGTCAAAAACAACGGCAATGTATTGTCTCCCAGTGGAGGGGGCCAGAGGTCTGGAGTCAGGGTGTTGGCAGGTTGGTTCCTTCTGGAGACTCTGAGAGAGAATGCTTCCCAGCCCCGCTCTGTCTTCCGGTGGCTCTCACGATCTCCCTGGCTTCCCACGGCACCTCTACTTCCTGCCTCTGTCTTCCAGAGGCCTTCTCCCTGCGTGTCTCCGCTCTTCGTCTAAGGACACCGGCCACCGGATCTAAGCTTCGCCCTAAGGGAGTACGACTTCACCTTAACTAATCACACCAGCAAAGACCCTGCTTCCAAATAAGGTCGCATTCTGAGGTTCCGGATAGACGCGAATTTTGTGGGGACACTGTTCAACCCCACACACGAGCTAAGCGGCACCATCTGCCTCGCTGTCGGCGAGGGCCCCAGGGAAGACGAAAGTAAAGGAACTCGGCTTGGATTTTCCGCCGATTTTCTGCACCTGCCAGGGAGGCGCTGCACGAAGGACGGGACCCTGGGTTGTGTCCAGTGTCGTTAGGGGACGAGTCACTTCACCCTTATCCCCACGGCCCGGGAGTCCATCCCGGGGCCAGAGGCTGGATCTGACCACTGCCAGGACCCAGAGAGGGCTCGGGGCACCCAGGCAGGTGCCCACCCAACACCAGGAGCAGGGCCACCTAGGTAATGACGGGAGGGGACACAATGTTGCATGCTGAGCTCTGAGCCTTGGGCTGGGGGCTGCGAGCTGGCCTCGTAAACCTATGAAATAGGCCTTCAAAGCAGGCATTTCCTAGAGTTATTAATTACCAGGGAACCCAGCGCAGTGTCTGAACAGGACAGAACGGCAGCCCCCCCCCACCCCCCGCTGGGGTTCAGGCACCCGGTGAGTGAGCCGTCGCGTTGGGGACACGCGGGCCTCATCTGCACAGCCCCGAGTGTGCAGAGGATGCTCCCCGGGCCAGCTGAGTGGAAAAATAAATTACCTGAGGGGCTGACTCAAGCCAGTCATTTTGCCAATGAAGCTCTGATAAGTCGTGCTGGACACGGCCCCGGATCGATACGCCTCTATTTTTAACTCTGGGATCAGCAGGGTCATTTTCCAGAGAGGGAGGGCTGTTTACTCAGCTCCCTGTCCACGCGGGTGAGACTCCCTGCCCAGCTCTGGCCCTCACCCCAGCCACCCCCCTGCCTCGACCCTCTCCGCCTTCCTGGGAAAGGTCGCTGGATTCCAGGGCTCGGCAGAGAGAGGCCAGGGATCAGGCTGGCAGAGATGGGGCATGACTTCCAGCTTCCCCCAGCTCTGCTTTGCCAAGTCCAGCCCACTCGGCGTCCAGCTGCCAGCATCATTTCTCAGACTCCGGATCCCCAGCTCTTGGCTTACTCTGAGGCCAGTGCTTAGAGCCCCCTGGGAAGGACCTAAGACTAGACCCAACTCTTACTACTGATCTCAGCAGCACTCACACGTTACCCTCTGGGCTGCTGCTTCATGCACGTTCCCTGCCTCTCTGTGCACGTATTCTCTGATCTATCAAATTCTGTTCCTCTGTGGTCTCGTCTGTAAAATGGGTTCATACTGTTGCCTCAAAAGCCGGGGAGGAGCACATGAAATATCTCACGTGGAGGGTTTGGCTCTCTGTCCCTGGCCAGTGGTAGGTGCTTAATAAATGTCGGCTGACATCTTTTGAGGATTCGTGGCTAAGCCTGGGAGCTGGGCTTCAAGCCCAAGGTGGGATTTAAGCCTGACTCAGTAGCTGGGCTGTGCCTCTGTCCGCACTTCACTCTTCCATCCCACGCTGCCCCAGTGAGGCCCTCCGGAGGGATGCCTCCTTATTTTTAGCACATTAGAATCCCATCCACCAAGCAGACAAGTAGGGAGGTGGGTTGGGCCTCGTCTCGGAGCCTGGACTCCTTACAGGCTAAGTCCCTCCCTATTCACAGAACACAGCTCCAGAGTTTGTAGACGGCCCGTGGTGGGCAGAGCACTGGGCCAGGAGGAGGGGAAAGAGAGCTCTAAGCCTGGCTCTGCCTCAGGCGGCCGCATGATCTCAGGCCAGTCCCTTCCCCTCCCGGGGCCTCCGTGTCCACCCCAGCAAAACAATGGCAAATAGGGTTTTAATATCGCTTTTAATAACATTTGTCCAAGAGGGAGTGTGGGTTCTGGCTCAGGCAGAAAGAGTGCTGTGATCAGTTAGCAATGTCTGGCACAGGCATAGGCAGGGGAAGATGAGGCGTACTTGTCATGACCATTCTCCTGCCCCCCCGGGTGCCTCGGGGAGGGAGGCGGCAGAGGGAGTGACCGTGGCCGTGCAGCAGCCAGGCGGGCTTGACTGCGGGGAGGCGCCGCGCTGGGGCGCGGGGCGGTACGAAGCACCTGAAGGTGCAGCATGGGCCGTGTTATATATGGAGAGCAGTTTCGGGGAGCAGCACTGGGGAGCCAGCGACGATCCCTGCAGAGGGGCTTGACACTGAAGGTCATAGTTTAGAGAGCAGTCTAGCAGGGGTGTAGAGGGAGCACCAGAGCAGGGAGGTGGGAGCGTGGGGGAGCATCGGTTGTGAATACCGGGTACATGTGACAAGGGTCTGACTCAGGGCCCCCAAAGCAGAGAGTGGGGCCGGGTGTAAGGGAGTAGGAATGCAGCGGTCCCAGGACTGATCGGCGTGAAGAGTCAACGAGGCAGCCCCGCGTGTCCGCTGCCGGGAGACTAGAGGCCTGGTGGCCGTGGTCCCCAGAGCCCTGTCGCGTGGGGCCGTCTAGGACCACGGCTTCCTGGTGCGATCGCCCCATCTGGTGATCCGGCGTGCAGAGCGGGGCGTGCCCGAGGGCTCAGAAGGCCCCGCCCCCGGTGGTGGTTATTCTTTATTTTAAGATTAGCCAGCGTGGAGGAGAAGCCCCAGCCTCTCCCAGCCGGTGCCCAGGCTTCACCAGCCTGCCTCGCCCAGAGGGAAGCAGGGCCCTGGCACCACGGCTCCTTGTCACCAACGCAGGCCAGGGCGCCCCCTAATGGCTGGCTGTGACAAGGCAGGGGTTTCGCCGGCTCCGGCCATTGTCTCGGCCCTCTGGACACCTGAGCCCAGACGCAAGCTCGGGAATACGAGACGCATTGTTCTTCGCGGCAGATTTGCCTCCTCACTGGAAATGCTTCTGGTTGCTGTAAAAGTGGATTGAGCTTCTTTATACCCACACGGCCTGCATTTCTTTGAAATGGTCTCCTAAGGCCTTGGTCTCAAGCAAAGGTCAGCAGACTTCTTAAAAGGTCAAAGGGTCAGTCTCTTCTGCTTCACGACCTCTGTCTCCACGACCCCGCTCGGCTCTGTGGCCGGAAAGCTGCCGTAAACAGTACAAGCGGGAATGAAGGGGCTGGCCGCGTTTCGATCAACTTTATTTACCAAAGCAGGTGCGGGCTGGATTTGGCCTGTGGGCTATGGTTTGCCAGCCCCTGGTCTAGAGCGTAATTTCCAAAGCTGTATTGCAAGGTCGGTCTTCTGTGCTGTCCCTGTAAGGACAGGATTCCGTGATCAGGTGGCTTTGGGAAGCATCGGATAGAACAAAGTTTGTTGGGTTTTCCGAGAAATATGTTAACATCACACTGAGAATCCCCAAGTGGGGAAAGAGCCAGGCACCCCACGCTCATCTGACCGTGGACCTTTGTTGCTTCTTTTCCGACGCGCATCTGTAAACATCTGTCTCGACACGGTTTAGGGATATGGGTGCAGGAGCGGAAGGTCCCATCACACCCGCTGCTCCCAGTTCTGGGGATGAGGGAATGCGGCCTGCCACAAGCTCTTTCGCACAACGAGAAAGCGAAGGCCCTGGGTCCTCCAAGGAGCCGGGAGCACCAAGGACAGAGCCAAGTGTGCCTGCCTCCCTGCGTCCCCGTCCCCAAGCTCTCCCAGTGACCTGTGTCAGGAAGGCTTCTCACCCCTGCGACCCGGGGTCTTGCAGCCGTTGCTGGGGAAAGGCCAGCTCGCCGGCCCTCGTCCATCACTGACAAGGTGCCCAGCTCACAGACACGTGGACCCAAGTTGCTCACGTTTCCATGGCAACAGATGGCCATGCCCCCACGGAGGGGGTCCTCTGTGTCAGGGACCCTCCCACCACCCATCCTGCCCCCCAGGAGTGCAGCCGGCAGGTTTCGCCCAAGCTTCTGACTACAGTGAGCGCAGAGCCTCAGCCCGATGAAGCGAGTGGCAGGATAAGGGCTGTCCCCTACCATGGAGGGAGAGGACCCCAGTGGCTGAGGTGGGAACTGAGAAGGCCCTTGCCCCCGGGTAACCGGACCTATTCTGGGGGCACCTGGGCTGGCACAGGACAGGGAAAGGGCAGCTGGCCCTGATTTCAGACCCTCAGACCTGACCGGTGCATAGCTGGAAATCCCTCGCCTGGCTGGAGAAACCCTAACAGCTTCCAGAAAGAAAGCAGCCCCAGGCCCTCCCAACACAACGGTCTTCAGGCCATGGCGTCCACGGGGCCTGGACTTCAGGGCGTGCGCCGGCATGGCCTCACAACACCCCTGGAGGAGACACAATTCTTTCCCGCCACTGTAGGCCAGGAGAGCCAGGGGGCAGGTCAGGAACCTCCCAAGCTCCCAGCACCCAGAGGCAGCAGAGCCGAGGCCTCTGTTCTGGTTGGTTTGACTCCAGAGTCCTTTTTTTTTTTTTTTTTAATTTCTGGACAGAGCTCTGGAAAAATACAGGCTTCTTTACCGTCACGGGCTTCAGTGCAGTTCTCTGGGGCCTGGGACGTGGCACCCGAGCAGCACCATTTGCTGTGAGAGGCGGCGACACCTGGGCTCTTAGCTACGTTCGCCTGTGTCCAGCCAGCTCGCAGGCACTGGCTGGGAACTGCGGCTCCCCGGGTCGGAAGAGGCTGTCCCTGCCCTGGGGGGTGGGGCTGGAAATCCAAGAGAAGAGACAGGGGTGCGAGCTCAGGCAGCAGGAGAAATTTCTGGAAGAAGGATGTCTGTTCGGTCCAGATGGGCTGCCCGAGTGGTGTCCACACGGAGGTGACATCTGGGCTTTGGGAGCTGTAGAGGGGGCAAGTGGAGAAGAGGGAAGAGCCTTCCAGACAGGGAGCCTTGTGGAAATGGGGAAGGAAGGGGTGGCAAGGCAGCAGAGGGGCTCATAGGGGCTGACCTCCAGGCGAGGGCGGCCCTGGCGAGGTCACACAGGCGGCAGACACCGTGGGGGCCACAGAGACACAGGGGCAGGTGGACTCCCTCCTGGGGCTCCCGTTGGACCACAGAAGTCCCTGGATGTGGAGATATGTGGGGAGGGGACAGTGTGACCAGAAGTGGGAAGGAGGAGAGGAAGGGTTCAGGGGAAGGAGGCGGCAGGGAGGAGACGGGGGCCCCCGGAGTGCCAGGCCGGGGAGTTGGGATTTGTCTCTGGACCCTGCTTTTGGTCTCGTACATCACGGAGCCTACAGTCTCCAAAGTGCCTTCCTTACACGGTGCACTGACTCTACGCCTGGGCGGGGGAGGAGACAGGCTCACGGCTGCCCTCGGGTGGTCTTGTCAGAGATCGATAATATCACTTGTTCTTGGTGACGCCAAAGGTGACCAAGCCTACGGGTCGTAGGTCCCCAGGACCTGGCCCTGAGGACTGACGCCGGGCCCAGCACTGTCCAGAACCCCTCACGTGCTCTGTCTCCCTCAATCAGGCGGCTGGTTGGAGGCAAATCTGGGATTGGACTCTTGGCCTTGGGACGGTCTGGGCAACCCCTCCCCAATCGAGATCTGCCCCCACCCCGTGCTTCCTCAGAGACCCTAAAATACCGTGTTCTGACCGTGTGACCTTGGAAACCCACCTAACTTTGCCAGGCCTCAGTTTCCTCATCCACAAAATGGGGATAGTAATAGAAACACCTGGAAAGGTTATCGAGGAAAGGGGACGTGCTTTCCTCGGCGCTTGTGAAATGCAGGGACACGGAATGTAGTTCTCGATGCCTCAGTGCCCAGGGTGCTAGGGAGCCATGGGAGGTGTGGGAGCAGAAGTCAGGGGCCTGAAGCGGTTCACTGTGTTTTCAGATGCAGGACCGAGGGTGAGGGCACCCTGGCAGGGCAGGGCTGGCCCGGGGTTTCTAGGCCCATGGAAAGCAGGCACCCGGTCTTTCTCTAAGGCATCAGGCAGCCCAAAAAGGTCACAAGGGCCTCCCCTGAGTGTCACTGGTGCCGGCGGTGCCAGTGGGGACTCGCCTGTCTGTCTGTCCAAGGGGGCTCCCCCCTCCCCCCTGCTGGGCGTCATGAGGCCAGATGATGGGTTTGAAGGGATTTCTCCTGGAAACAGCCTCCTTCCTTGGCTCCAGCTGGCAGGGGCCGGGAGAATGGAAGTTTGGTTGTCATTCTAATATGGCTCAAACCCCGGCAACTTTTGTAGCATTTACGGCTGCCTCGAAGAGCCTGCAGTAATGTTCTTTGAATTGCTAAGCAACGCGGCCCTTTCTCTCACATGGAGAAAATTGAAACATTGATTTATCTATTTGTTTTGCAACTAGCACTAGCGGCTTCATTACTCCGTTCCCCGGGGACACCCTCCCACACACTCGGATTGAAAATTAACTCTTTTTACCTAGGAAGGGGCAGCAATGGGTTTTTAATTTGGAGAAAGTACAGAAACAATGGCTGGGCCAGGCGCCAGAAAACGGGAGGCGAGGCCAACCCAAGGCAGGTGCCCGGGAGAGACGCAGAAGGGGCCGCTCGCCCTCTCCCAGCCCCTGGGAGAGGGGACAGGACCTTCGGATGAGCCCCCCGTGGCCACGTCCCCTCTCTGGGCCTCTGTCTCTCCCACTGGGAGTCTATCAGCATCTTCTGGCTGATTTTTGTCTCCGGTCTGATTCCTAACTCTGTCCTGGGGTTTGGAGCAGCTCCTTTAAGCCGTGCCTCAGTTTCCTCAACTGCCACAAGAGGACAGGAATCCTCCCCCGAGCTTCTCCAGTGTTGGGGGCGCCTAAGCGAAGCCGCAGAGCCTGGGATGGCGGTTTGGCAAGCAGAACAGCCGAGCAGGCTTCCTGGCAGGCTTGCACTTTTGCATTACGGCTGGCTTTCTGGGGATGCTGTCTCCCGGAGGGCCGAAGGCTACATTCGTTGCTTCTGTAACTCTCAGCAACAGGGAGGAGCTGGCTCTGGTCCCCAAACGTAAGAGTCTGCATCAGGGAAAGCAGAGACTTTGCTAGGAAGTGGCTGCTCCCATAAACGATAGCCCAGGCGGCAGCAGGGAAGGGGCCGGCTCCTGTCCGCTTGCCGTGGGCTCTCTGTCCTTCAATAATGCAGAGTTTTCACTGGCCTTGAGTCCTAAATTCCCCTCCTCCCGGAACCCCTGAGGTCCTCACCTCCCTGACCTTCACCAGCCTCCTGCCCGGCACCCTCGGGTGATTCTCTCCAGCAGAAAGATCGGCTCAGGCTCTGGATCTGTTGGGGTTCGATTCAGCTGCTGAGCAGCAGAAAATGTAGGCTGACAGAGGCTCAAATGCTACAGGTTCATTTCCCTGTAAACAGAGTCAGTCAAGGTCTCTTACAGTAGCCACAGTTTGCAAGCGACCCAGGCTCCTTCCAACTTGTTGCTCTGCCCTCTATTCAGAGGCTTCTGGTCCAACATGGCCGCTCTAACTCCAGCCATCGTGTCTGTATCCCAGCCACCGGGAAGAATACTTCCTGGAACTTGCACATGCCCCTTTCACTTACACCCCCTTGGCCAGAGCTTAGTCACGTGGTCATGCCTCACTGCAAAGGAAGCTGGGAAAAGTCATCGGAGTCCAGGAGGCTGTGCACGCAGAAGCCTGGGCACTGAGCAGAAGTAGGAAATGGACACTGGGGACAGCCACAGCCTCTGCTATGGGCTCCTTGTCTATGTCCCAGACAGAGCCACCCTTACCCCCGCCTGCCCGTATGCACTCAGTATCACCTGCTTGTGGGCCCTCATCTGCTGGATGTTAAAAAGCCCCACCCAGGCTTTGAGCTCACACTCTCCAGAACCTTCCAGTGGAAATCAGCTAAGAAGGAATCTGAAGGCGAGGCCAAGGATCGGGCACCTCTTTGGTGGAGAGTGGCTTTGTCTTAAGCAAAAAGTCTGTTCTCTTCCGAAGTGGGTTCCCTCCCTCGACTGCCCATGGCCGTGGGGGATCAGGGGATCAATTCCATATTGTGGAGGAGTGTGGGTGCTAAATAGAAGCCCCAGATGAAATGTGACCGCCATTGGTGGGTGAGAGGAGTCCTGTGAATGCAGGGATTAAAACTGGGACCCGCCCCAGGAGGGGATGAGCTCCCCGCCACTGGGGGTAAGTAAGCAGAGGCTGAACTACCACTGGACAGAGATGTGGGTGGGACTCAGTAACCTTTTGGCCTGAGCACTTTTTATCAGGGCCAAAACCAGAGACCCAAGTCTCGCCAAGGACCCCCATCCCTGACCCATCACTCCCTCCTCAACCTGTCCATAATCACACCGGTGATCTGGAGGCTCCCGCTCTTCGCAAGTCAGCAAGGCCTGGTCCTCAAGGCCTTTCCATAGCCCAAACCTGTTCCAGATACACAAGAAGATAAAGGGAAGTTAACTCTGTACAGTAAATGGGTGTGTGGCCCTTTACAAGGCGCTGCCTCTCAAGATGTGGCCAAGGGTCATTGTCCCCACTCTAGAGATCAATGGCTCGAGGTTAGCAGTGTCCAGACTTCCCAGTGGCAGTGGGGTCAAGTGCAGGAACTGGGCGCCCCCCGAGGCCCACGCCCTTAGAGGCACTATTGCATCCCTAGTGATGAGCCAGGATGGAGAGGGGGTTGTCCACTGCACCTGCTGGGGGGTGGGGGTGGGGGTGCACATCCGAAGGGCATTCCGACAAACCCGTGGGGTGAGGACCCCAGACGCCTGCTGGAGGGACCATACGACCCTTTTCTCCTTTACACGACAACGATTTATTAAGTGCCAGCTCTGTAATAGACACCCCTCTAGGTGCTGGGGATCCTTCAGAGAACAGAACCAATTTAATTTCTGCCCCCATGGAATTTAGATCCCATACAAGTAAGCACGTAAGTCAGGGGTCCACAGTCCCTCATCCGAAACTCCTAAGGCCGACCGTACCGCAGCCGGCGGTCCTCAACTGGGGCAATTTGGCAATGCCTAGAGAGACTTTTGTTTGTCACAGCTGGGGAGACGGCTACTGGCATCCAGAGGGTAGAGGCCAGGGTTGCCGCCCCAAATCCTCCAGTGTACAGGACAGTCCTCCGGAGCGAAGAATTCCCAAGCCCCCGATGCCAGCAGTGCCGAGGTTTAGGAACCTGGGTTTGGCATTCAGGCTTTGCGGTTTAGAAACGTAATACAGTGCACAGACCATATATTATGTAACGTCCCCAGCGGGGTATGGAGTAACACCCCGTAATCAAACGCATTAATATTTCTGCAGCAAAATGTATGAATATTCACACTAAGAGGGATGAACCAAGACTATAAATAGCCTCACGTCAGCTCGGATCACGTTTTGCCACCAAATGAGTTATGAACAAGCTTTTGGTTTTCAGAGCTTTATGGATTTTGGAATTGGATTGTGGGCCTGTAATATAATTTCAGATCGTGATAAATGCTATAACAAAAACAAAGGAGAAGCAAGGGAAGGGCTAATGCAAGGCTTTAGATAGAGCAGCAGAGAAGGGGACTCTGTGGAGGTGACATTTGAGCACAGACTTGAGGAGATGGGCCCTGAGTATGTCCAGGGCGGGGGAAGCACTCCCAGCAGAGAGGCGCCGACGTGGTGGGGAGCTTGGACGGTCTGAGGAGCAGCCAGGAGGCCAGCGCACCCCCAGCGGATGAGCAGAGGGGAGACGAGTGGGCGGCGAGGCTGCAGGGGTGACTGCGGAGCAGGTGGGCGCAGCCTGCTGCCTCGGAAGGAGTTGGGGTTTGCTATAAGTGAGGAGGGAAGCCCAGGGGAGAGGGACCCTGCAGGCTGCAGGGCGGATGAATGGACCGCAGGAGGGTGGGAGCACACCTCACAGGACAAAGGGGACGGGCAGGACTCAGAGCACCCCAGTTCGTGCATCCCGGGTGGGGAGCACACTTCGGATCGGTACTCTGAACCGAGACAGGCCAGCAGGCGCAGCTCACCAGTCCCGAACCCACCGGGTCTTTGCTCAGATCAGCCCCCAACTAGCCCGCCTTCTCAGCTCAGCCCTCCGCCACTCCCAGCCGCCGCGTCCCACCTGGGGATCTACGTGTGTCTGGTGCCGCAGCTGAGCTCCGCGGCCTGGAGGGCCAGGCCGGGCCTTCGACCTCTCCAGGACGTAGCTCCCGGAAGAGCTCCGGGAGGCAAGGAACAGAGGTCACCCCAGATGTCCCTAAAGAGAGTTCTAAGGCAAGGTGGGCAGCAAAGTTCCAGGGAGAGGCCATGGGGGCCGGGAGAAGGACCCGAACGAGGACAGGAGGTGTTCGCAAGAGTCAAGGGGACGCTCAGGAAGGGTCTCCTGTCTCCGGCCTGGGTCTTCTTCTGCCACAGGCAAGTTTTGTGTCCTTCCCTCAGACGCCCGGACCCCCACCAGCGTGGACTGTGCCTTCCTGCAACCGTATCTCAGGCCCAGGTCATGGGTGTCGGCGGCTCGTAGTGGAGCCGGTGGTGACTGTGGACACGCTCTGAAGAAAAACCCCCAGAAATCAGGGAGGTGTCCTTGGTTCAAACCCGAGCCCTCCCTTCATTGGAAAAAGATCTTTGTCTGGACTCCCCTGGGCCTGAGACAGAGCCCGTGCCACCCCGAGCGCCGCAGGGTCCTGTGCGGCCTCCAGGCTGCAGTTCTGAGCCCTGGGTCCATGTTCCAGCCACCTGGGGGCCTCAAACCCGAGGACAGGCCCGGGCACAGACCAAGTATTTCTGAAAGCCCCAGGCGGATCAGGCAGCGGCTCCGAACCCCTGCCCCCAGCCCCAGCCCTCACTGGCCCCTCGCCGGTACCCGTTGGCCCCAAAGCCTGCCTCTCGTGTCCACGCTCTGCTCTGGGCTGGTCAGGCAGAAACACCTGCAAAGGAGAGAAGGCTGCCCCCTCCCGGCCACGCGGGCTGGCACTGTCTCCTTGGGGGAAGGTCCCACTCAATGCCCGCATCACTGAGGTGGAGGGATCGAGGCGCCCCCAGTATTACAGCGAAGGCCGCACGGGCTCAGACGGGCTCAGGGCTGCGGCTAGCAGGTGGCAGGGAGCCCAGGTGGCAGGAGGAGAACAAGGGCAATGCGGGCTGGGCTTCCTCTCATCCCGCTGTTGGGGGAGGGGGGACGCATCGCTCAAGGGGGGCCTTGTCGACCCAAGGTGGTCCAGGTATTTCAGGAAGGGACCTGCGATGTCCCTGAAATACCTGACCTTGTGTGCTACCCACACACGCAGCTCCCCGAAGACCCCCAGGCAGCCACCGCCAGCTCCAGGGAGAGGGGCACGAATGCCAGGAATTGTTCCTGTCCCCAGGCCGCTCTGTCTGCACGCCTCCCTCCTCCCAGCCCCCTAGGTCGAGGTGAGAAGGAAGAGGCTGCCCCAGCGGGAGCAGGGGAGAGGAGCCTGGGGGATGGGGGGGCAGGAGGGGGGTTCTGAGTCTGCAGCCTGCACAGCCCGAGCGAGTCCAGCACCTAGCCTGACTCCTGCAGGTGGGCCTGCTCTGCCCCCCGGAGGCCCTGGGTGGGCTCTGGTCAGGAGGACGCCCCTCCGGGTCCCCCTTCTGGAAAGGGCGAGCCTCTCCTCCCTAGAGCGCCCCGCGAGGATCCATCTAAATCCGATTACTCAGAGAGCGGGGCGTGCGTCTGCAGGGGGCTCTGGCTGAGCTCTAACCGCCTGTGATCTCAGAGCGGAATATCTTTCAGAGTTATTTAAGAGGTTCTTCCCTTTTTTCCCATTTTGATGATATGTTTCTAAATTATACATTAAACTTATCAGGGTGAGTAATACCTCACAGCTTCCCCGTGTCAGGCCTAATGTTACTTACTCGTCTGCCGCTCCGTGTTTACATGGTTGAGGGGGAAATGCGCCTTTCGGATCCATTTATCTTCACATTAAGTGTTTAGAGATGAGAACCTCAGACAGGTTCGAGACACCTGACTCCCCCGGCACTCCGCTTCCACGCCAGCCTCTCTCCAGCTGCGGCGTGCAGGGGCCAGGGTCCTGTTGCCAGGCGGGTGGGGACCTGGAGGCGCCCCCTCCCCAGGGAAGGGTCCTAGGGGCCGAGAAGCCCCCAGAGGGAGTGGCGATGGGAGTGAGGCTCAGAGATCGGTTCTGGAAGGGAAGGGCCACCGGGGAACTTAATAGCACCAGCACCCCTAGTCTCCTCCCTTGTCCCAGGCACCTGTGGCTTCTGGAGGGACGGACCCTCGGTCCTCCGTTCAAGCCTGTCTCTTGAGTTCATTCATTCATTCATTCATTCATGCACACATGCGTGTGCTCAGGTAGCCTTGGCAGCCTCCACTGTGCTGAGTAGGCACTGGGCTACGGGATGTCACCCTGGCTCCCCCGGGTGTTGGGAGAGCCCCTTGAGGCTGGGGTCCAACAGAAAGACACAGCCTCAGCCCATTCAGGGGTCCGCTGGCAAGAGACCTTCTTGTCCTCCCAGCCAGGAGAAACCCCATTCTTAGGTCCAGCCCCAAATCAGCCACGGGCCAGGAGGCCGAGCAAGAAGGCACCCCCCCAAAACACATAGCTGGCACCGTCCTGCGGCGGGACTCAGGCTCCGCTGGGCTTGGGGGAAGGGGCCTCTGCAGTCGGGAGCACGCAGCTCTCTGCACGGAAGGTCTGGGCTGAGGACTGGAGGGGAGACGGCTCCCAGGCGCCAGGGAGAGCTGAAGGCCCGGTGGTCTTCACGGCTTCCAGGATTTGAGGGCTTCCGCCACGCTAGCGGCTCTGCGGGGTCGTTTTATGTGACTCTCACGACCACCTTCACTACGTGGCGTGCCCAAGGTCACCTAGCAGAGCGAGGGGCGGGCAGGGGGGTTTGAACCCAGGTCCCCGGGAGACCCCAGGCCGTGGACTCTCAAACGCCACTCAGCACGGACCGGGAACTCTGAGCACACCCTGGCCAAAACGACCCTGTAGTTCCCTCCCTGCGAGGGAACCCAGGGCCTGAACCCAGGACCCCGTGGGCCACTGGGTGCCACCCCCACAGAGCCAGGCCAACAGCCTCCAGGTGGGAGATTCACCCAAAGGGAAGTGTTGGGGCCATCTATCATCCCAATAAACTTGCTTAAGGCGCTCTCTGTCTTCCGTAATGAAATGGGGACGCATCCCACCGTGTTACTGGGCACCAGGGCAAGTCGGCATCACGCACTTACTATTTTCTGCCACTATCAGGGAAGACCGATCGTGCTTGGGGAAGTGCAGCTTAAAATTGAAAACCAAGCAATTTACCTTCAATCGCTCCTCAGAATTTTGTGCAGCCAGAGACAGTTAAGGAGAAATAGACTCCCTTTCCATTTTAAGTGTTCCCCATTAACATTTGTTTCCTCCCTGAGATTGGGTTTGGTGGGGGGAGGGGGTGGCATCTCGCTCCCGCCTCCTCCAGGAGATTGTCTGCGGGTGCCTCTTTTTGAGGTCCCGACAGGTTAAGGGTGTTGGGGTCACCACCCTCTCCCTTGGCAAGGCAGTCTACTGCGTTAATTCTGCCCGTCCCCACGTCACCGGGTCGCTCACTCAGCCGGGCACTGGAGAGCACTGTGCCTGCAGGGTGAAGCCCTCAGGTGTAGCAGGGAGAGGGTGCCCACACAGGGGAGGGCTGTGAGTCCTTGGAGGTTTGCTCAGAATTCCAGGAAAGAAATCCTTGCTCTGGCGGCGTTGACAATGGGGAGGCAGAGGAAAGCCTTGGGACAAACCGCCCAAAGCCCTTGCTGCCTTCTTTCATTCCAGGGATAATAAGAGGGGCTTTTGCTGAGATGTAAGTGGCTTCCTGCTTGTAAATTTAAGTTACCCACCCCCACCCGGAGGTCCCTCCATCAATGTGGCAGGATAAACTATTATGATAGTCTCAAACCCCAGCGGCCCTCCTGGCTGCGTGGCTTTGGCCCTGGCCTTGTTTGATCGGCGTCCCCCATTGCTGGCTGCGTAAGCCGGGCTGTGTGCAGACGGGATTCGGCAGCCCTTTGCACACCTCGAGCTTGGCGGGGTCACACTGAGCCAGCTCTGGAGTTAGATTCTTGTCCTGGAAGTCTCCGCCCTGAACCCTGAGGCCCCTCGTGGCCCCTCACAGACCATCCTGGGGCCTGGGGGCTCCCACCTCCCAGGAGTGTGAGCGGCGGGGGGTGGGGGGTGTCGCTGGAACAGAAGCCACCATCGCTGCCCTGAAAAACAAAACACTGCTGGCAGGATTTGCACACATGCCAGTGTCACGCAGCCTTGCCGGGCCCGCAGCTGCTCACCTGGGGGGATGAGCTGAGAAGAAGGAAAGTTCCAGGCACACAGAGCAGCGCATTCCACGGGGGCAGAGCAGGGGCTTAGGCACAAGCTGAGGCGACTTGGATGGATGCTAGGACCCCCACCCCCACTCCCAGTGCTGCCAGAGAAGTCTGGTTCTCGAGAATTAAGGTCAAGGGCGGCCAGGGCCCCGCAGCATCCCCCTAGGCTGGCATCTCTGCACACAAGCCCATGCTGTGGGGCAGCCTGGCCTCGACACTCACATCCGGGAGGTGGCTCACGAGGGCTTCATGAGGAGGTGTCCTCCCCCTGGCCACAGCTCCCCCGGCACCCCCCTGTCTCCCCCTCCACCAGTACGGACGAAGTTTGGAGACCACACAGAGGAGTCCCAAGCAGGGCACCAGTTACTCTACGGTCCTGCTTTCAAAGCCACCTGCACTTCCGCGCACCCCCAGGGCCACCGGGCGCCGGTGTCAGGTTCCGGCGGCACCGGGAGGAGGGCTGTCACCGCCCAACCATTTATCGGACATTCCGAGGCTCCCTCAGGAAGCAGTCTGGGAATCAAGGTCTCAAAGCTTTTTATATAGTTTTCCTTTTGCATTTGCTTGCATTTTTTTCTTGTCCCGCGTACCGTACATACAGCAAAGTGCACGAAACGTAAGGATAAATCCTTGTAAAGCACGTGACCACGGTGTGGGACAAGAAAAAGAACACTATTCACGGCAGTTGGCTCTCTGAGGCTTACCCCTTCCCCCGTAATGGAAAGAGTCACCTGGAGCTAGGACCCCCACCCCCACCCCCCAAATGCAACGTTTCTGGACCCTTCTGGGGCCGGGCAGCCAACCTTGTGCTCACTGCCAATTCTGTCCCCTGCCTGGTCTCTGAGAGAAAGGGCTGCTCCAAAGATGACAGGATTCAAGAGAGATTCATTTGTTATTTTAGACTTTTAGAAAGCGCACTTGCGCAGAAACGGAGTCCCTGGGTCGTAAGGAAGTTCAGATCAATTAAAACAATTTACTTTGCTGCTAATGATTTCAGACCATTGTAATTTATTGGTAAGCAAACGACTTCAAAGGCGCATTCCTTTGGTGGCTGCACAGAGGGAATTTTAACAAGTTCTTGGATAAATTAAGTCTGGAATTTGTTAACAGACCATTATTGTAAAACACTGAAAGGAGGCCTTTCTCACCGCTCCAAGGCCTCAAAGTTTCCAGAAACAATTAAAACTTCTAATCGGTTCTTCGTTGTCTAAGCAAAGCAAATGGCGAGTGAGGGTTCCTGATCACAGGTGGGAAACCCAGGCCCTGCCTCGACGTCCAAGGGGCCCCCCACCGCTAGTGTCACTGCAGTGACATCTGCTCTCAGAGGAAAATCCAAATTTCTAGTCTGGCCAAGTTACACCCTGCGCCGCGGGCCTTCCGCCCGCCCCTCCAGCCGCGTCTCTTGCTTCTCCGCCTTCCGTCGGCTCCAACGGTGGCTGCAGCTGTGGTCTCCTAAGTTGACCTCTCTTGCGTGACCCCCCCGCCACCGACCCCCCTGCCAGCACAGTCCCCGGGCTCAGCGTCTGTGTTCAGCAGCCCCTTGTGGTAAAGGGCCTGCTCCTAATGGGAGTACGTGTGATTGCGCTGTGACCGCGCCAGGCATGTGACATGGCTTGTCTCCCCCTGGAATGGAGGGGACGTCCAGGGCAGGGACTCAAGGACACAGGGTTATCGGGGAGGCCTGGCTGTCCTTCCAGCTGCCCGCCAGTGCAGGACAAGGTGGTGGGCGTCCAGGCATCTCTGTGCAGATTGCCTCTGGGGGCTTCGGATCAGATCAGGTCAGAAGCAAGCTCAGGGGTGCCTGGGGGGCTCAGTTGGTTGAGCATCCGACTTCAGCTCAGGTCATGATCTCGTGGTTCGTGGGTTCAAGCCCTGCATTGGACTCTGTGCCAACAGCTCAGAGCCTGGAGCCTGCTTCGGATTCTGCGTCTCCCTCTTTCTCTGCCCCTCCCCTGCTCATACTCTGTCTCACTCTATCTCTCAAAACTAAATAAAAGTAAAAACGAAAAATTATAAAAGAAAAAAAAAAAAGAGGAGGCAGCCCACTTGTCTGTGCGCAGACCCCTAGAGGCCAGCCAGGAACTCCCGCGGCCTTCCCCTTGGGAAACGAGGATTCTCCATGACTTCTTCCCAACCCCTAAACCCCTCGGGCTCTTGTCAACGGGAACAGGAAGAATGTCAGCTGCGGCTAAGGTCAGGAAGAGGCACCACCCACCAGAGAAACAAGGCCGCGAGGTAGGGATTGCCCTGCCGAGGGGAGACCAATGCTCAGAAGTTAAGGAGCCTGGGCTTCAGATGCCTGCGTTCTAAAATCCATCCTGCTGTCCTGCCGTCCGTGCCTTTTCACCCTGCTTAATGCCACTCTGCCTGCGAGGCCAGCGACTCCTTGGCCGGGCCGGCTTTCATGAACAAGCTGCCAGGCAGGTCCCGTCAGGGTCCCACTAGGTGGACAGGCGGGGAGCGTCCGGTACACGGCAGGCAGGGGGAGGGTAGCCTGGGACCCTTCCTATTGCTTATTTTTTCATTGATCACGCTGTATTTATTGAAGGGCGTGTGTTGGGCCCAGGTATTTGGAGTCCTGGGGTCCCCGCTCCCACAGAGGTGGGGGCAGGGGTCATATGAGATGAAGCAGAGACAGGGGGCAAATGAACAAGAAAATGTGGAATGCGTATGAGGTCTAGGGTCTTACTGATCTGGGGTCGGCAAGGAGGGGATACTTGCGCTCTGACAGAATAATACGGAAGAATGTTCCGGGCAGAGGCACCAGCCAGTGCAAAGGCACTGAGGCTGGGAGGACGGGGAAAGAAAGAAAGCACGGGTGGTGAGCGAGGGGGACAGAACAGGAGGGCCGTGGCAGGCGGCCAGGACAATCTCCAGGCCCTGGACAAAGGGCAGAGTGTGGATGTCACTCAGGACAGGGGGCAGGCTTGGGGCATTTGAGGCAGGGCGCTGACATGATCTGACTGGTGTGTTTTAAGGGCCTCCCGTGGTTGCTAAGGGCAAAATGCATGTTTGTAAAGAGGCCAGAGGCGAGCTTTTGGACCAGCCAGAAAGCTCTGGCGGGGGGCCCCCGTGAGAGAAGGCGGCACAAAGCAGAGCGGAGGGGTGAGGAGGGAGAGGAGGACACAGGTCTGGGGTCCACCTTGAGGTGAAGCTGACGAAACCGGCTGATGGTTTGGATGTGAGGTTAAGGCACAGAGAGGAACCAGGGTGATGGGTGGATTCAGAGCCGGAACAACTGTCCGGGTGGTGGCGCCGTGTACTCAGAAGGGAAGACCCCGCTGGGAGCACCGTGCTGCTCTGATATCGCGATCAAGGTGCCGTGGACGCCCCGGTAGATTTGCCGTCTGGGTCAGCCGGGGCTGCCGCCGCCAGGTACCGCAGACGGGGACTTGAACAAAGGACACGTGTTTCTCACAGCTCTGGAGGCTGGACGTCCATGGTCAGGGGGCTGGCAGATTTGGTGTCTGGCAAGGTCCTGCTTCCTGGTTCAGAGAAAGCTGTCCCCTGCCTTTCTAGCAGAGAGAGACACCCGTGGTTTCATCGTGTTCCCAGAAGGACACCAACCCCGTGTGGAGGCCCCACCCTCGTGACCCCATCGAACCCTCATTTCCTCCCGCAGGCCCCGCCTCCTAATACCATCACGCTGGGGTCAGGACTTCCGCACGTGGATTTCGGGGGGACACAGACATTCAGTCCAGAGCACGTGCCAATCCGCAGCGGGTGCCGCCGCTTTGGAACTGGGTGGAGAAGTCATGACCCCAGTCAGGGATTAGGAACCAGAGTGGGAGACGGGAGACACCCCAAGACTTACAGGTCATGGGAGGAGGCAGGGCCGAGCGAGTGTGCCAGGAGAGAACTGTCCTGGGCGGGTCCCATCCTGAAGGGCTGTCCCCTGAAGGGAGTCTTTCAGGAAGGAGCCCCCGGGGCCAAGGCAGGTCTGCGAAGACGCCCTTCCCTGAGGTTCCAGGTCATCACGCTGGGCAAAGCGAGCGCCTGTGTTTCAGGCCCAGTGCGATCCGTTTTTAGACGATTGGAGGCAAGTCGGCAAACCCTTTCGGAGCCGGTGTAGACTACACGTTCGTATTTTCATAGTATTTTTGGCAGCCGCAGAAACTCCAAGGCACGGCAGAGAACCTGTCAATGGAGCATTGAAAAGCAGTTTTTAAAAATACCTTTTAGAAAGCTATTTAAATTCTCCTGTCTGCAGAGAAGCTAATGTATAAACTTAGCGCTTTAATTTGGCTCTTCTTTAAACAAAAGAGGTGGGAAGCTGTTTCCTCCCCCGGTTCTGCTGAATCTGGAGGCTGGTTCTCGCTCAGCGTCTCCGCGCCCGGACACTTCCCCGGCCGCCCTGGCAGAGGCAGGCCCAGCCTGTACCTTAATCACTAATTCTTCACAACAGTGTCGTAAGGGGAAACCGGTGAGATGAATCCCCCCATTTTAGAGGAGGGAAAACTGAGGCCCAAACTAGCTAATAAGAAGCTGAGGGGGCGCCTGGGTGGCTCAGTCAGTTAGGCATCCGACTTCGGCTCAGGTCATGATCTCAACGGTCTGTGAGTTTCGAGCCCCGCGTCGGGCTCTGTGCTGACAGCTCAGAGCCTGGAGCCTGCTTCAGATTCTGTGTCTCCCTCTCTCTCTGCCCCTCCCCTACTCATGCTCTGTCTCTCTCTGTCTCAAAAATGAATAAACGTTAAAAAAAAAAAAAAAAGAAGAAGCTGAGGAGGTGTGGCCTTGCTTTAGAGGCGAAGCAATGAAGGAAGCTTGCCCAAGAGGCCAGAGCTTGGGCACCGGGCGAGGCCCTAATGGGCTGCACACTGAAAGCTCGGGCTGGTCATCCCCTTGGGGCTTCCCCGCCCGCCGGGCACCGCAGGCACCTGGCGCCTCCCCAGGTCGGCGGGAGGAGGTATAGCCGGGTTTGGATTCACTGTAGGAGGCTAGCTACAGTGATTTTCAGAGGGGTTAAGGCCCCCATCAGCACCCCCTCGGGGTGCCCAGTAAGTATGAGATCTCCTCCAAGTTACCTGGGGTTCATGGCGCTTCCGGGATGATTCTGACACTCAGGAGAGTTTGAGGCACCCTGCCCCCAGCTCCCCTGCCCCTCAAAATGTGCCATCCCATGTCCAAAGAATCCAGGGGAAGCCATCGCCCACAGCTGAGGAAACTGAGGCCCAGAGGGGAAGTTCCCCACTTGCAATCCCACAGAACCCAGGCTCCTGGACTCCCGTGTCGGGGTTTTCTCCTCACAGACTCGCCTCCCTGGCCCTGGCCAGCCTCCAGTCAGCCTTCCAGAGAAGCAAACCGCCCCCAGAAAGGTGTCATTTGCAGGGAAAAAGAGGAGATTGGTGTCCTCCAACAGTTTCACCTGAGCCGTGCCAGCACCTCCCTGTGTCCTTGTGGGCCGCTGGGAGCCACTGCAGAAGTGACAAGGCCTGGGGGCCTGCAGGCGGGGCGAAGGGGACAGAGCTGAGTAGTCTGTGCAGGTGGGGCTGACAGCACTTAGGAGCCACCCGGGCGGGGAAGCGGGAGGGCTCTCTGGGTCCACGGAGGCTGGTGGCCTGCTGTCCGTCTCACCCACCGCAGCCCAAGATGGGCCTGGAGCAGCACGCTGTATCCTCCGCACGGCCTGGAGGGCTGGTCTGCCCGTTCAGGCTGTGTGACCAGAGGCAGGTGTGAACAGATGAGGGTTCGGACAGAGTGGCTCCATGCCAGGTGCCAGCTGGATCTTGGGTTCATCTCTCAGGAGATAGGGATTGATCTAGAATGAACCTCATCAGGGCTCTAGGGTCCTCAGCCCAGAATTCGCCTTGCATCTCCCCAAGCCCCGTGCCTGGTGACACATACCCGCACACGTGTCATGAGCTGACCACGTACACCCACCTCTCACCCATCAGACTCGTGTCCACCTGCAGCTGTGTGCCGTGGCCTGTCCTCCCCCGGGGCCATGCCTGGGGCCCGCTCCCACACAGGCTGACAAGGGCCCATTCTTCAGATGAGCAGTGAGGCCAGGTTTCTCAGGGTCACTCGCTCCCTGGCCAGCTGACTGCAACTTCTATTTTACTCTGTGGTCGAATGGGCCGTCACCTGCCAGGGACAGCCAGATCTGTCAAGCCCCACACCACTTGCTTTCATAGGTTCTCCTGGCTTTATTGCCTTTCTTGGAGCAGTGAGGGGCAGCCAGCTGATAAAGAATCATTCAGGATGACATGGCTTTTTAGATTTTATTTCCCGGCTGCCCTGCCCCACCCCCCACCCATGTCTCTATCTGTGGGAGAGACTGACAAGGTGACGGCACTTAGCAGTTCCGACCTGAGCAGAACTAATTCTCCTGAGGATGGGCTGTATTCCCCCATTGACCCCAGAAGCCTGGGGACATGGAGGGCCTGGCATGGGCCTGGGCCTCCCCACTTTCCAATCCCTTTGAGCCCCCAGAGAGCCAGCCTTGCCTGCACCTTTTCCCTCTTTGTTGTCCTAAAGTACCAGCTTCTTGCTCTTAACACCACCAACCTGCTCCCCGGGCTCCCCAATAAATACCAGGGCCAGAACCCATCACAGGGACAAGGGCCTTCGACGAAGCTAGATTTGAGTTTGGGCTCCACCAACTACCAGCTGCCCTTGACCTTGGGCGAGATGCTTGACCTCTCTGAGCTTCCGTTTCCTCGGCTTCCAAATGTGAGTGGTCGGTGTGCAGAGGTGAGTTGATGTCTGGCACAGAACAAATGCTCAATAAGCAGCAGGAAACGCTGTGATTTTCTCTTGTCATTGACTGGTTGATCAGTTGTTAACTCTGGCCCCAGGACCTGCGCAGGAAGGAAGAGCTAGACTGGCCTGAGCTGGGAAGCCTCTGAGAAGCCGATGGGGTCAGTGGAGTAAAGCATGAGCTTCCTGGGTGGGGGGGTCTCCAGAGAAACATTACCAATAGGTGTGTGTGTGTGTGTGTGTGTGTGTGTGTGTGTGTGTGATGCACACGCACACGCCTCCATACAAAGAGAGAGAGATTGATTTTAAGGAATTGGCTCACACAATTGTGGAGCCGGCAAGTCCAAATTCTGCAGGGCAGACTAGCAGGCTGGAGACCAGGGAGGAGTGGACGTTGCAGTCCTGAGTCCAAAGTCAGTCTGTAGGCAGAATATCTTCTTCCTTTCCTTGGGGAACCTGGGTCTTTCTCTTAAGACCTTCAACTGATTGGATGAGGCCCATTCACATTATGCAGAGTACTCTTTTACCCAGAATCTGCTGACTTAAGGGTTAATTTTATCTAAAAAATACCTTCACGGCCACCTCTAGACTGGCGTTTGACCTCATATATGGGTACTCGTGAGATCAGCTTGGTCAAGTTGACACACGAGCTTCACCATCACAGGGAGGAACAACCAAGTGCCGCTGGCCATCCTTTGCCAACACTGTCGGTCCCTTGGATGTGGTGGCGCTATCCCTGCCCGGTCTGCATCTCTCCTACCCCTGACCTCCCACGTTTTGGAGGTAGCTTGTAGGAGGGCTTTAGCAAAGGACAGGTACCACACCAGAAGGCCAGTGTCCTCTGAATCATGTGCCCAGGCAAGGCCCCTTGGCAGAGAATAAAGAGGTTGCCCTGGTTGGTTTGGGAGGAGAGAAGCCACTTGTCAATGGGCTAGGCCCCCAAGTGCTGGTTCTGAATTAAGATCCCACCCCAGGCCCCTCCAACCAGACTGAGGCTGAACAGTTCCTCTGTGGAACCCTGAGGAAGCAGAAAACAAGATGCCAGGCAACCACAACCTCTCCAAAAGAGTGTTGGGGGAAGAGTCTGAGACTCAGCAGCTGCTTTCCAGGACACAACCCAGGCCAGGAAATGGTTCCTTTAAGACGGAACTTGGATGCCAGTAACACAAGGCACTTCCACAATAGAGACTCAGATCAATTCTCTTTTATCTTTTCTGGAGGCTCAGCATGATGAAAAGTGGCCTATATCTATGGCTGATAAATAACTAGAAACTCGCTGTATCTGCTTTCATTTGATTTTCTTGAACAATTACCACTAGTGTGCCTTACATTCAGAGGCTGAAATTTTAAGTGGCCAAAAGAACTTCCCAACTGAGCCCACCAGGGACTCATTTGAAATGTTCTTTGGTGCAGCAAAAAGCGACCAGACAATGATCTATGAAGGAGCTTGGAGGAGTGTTTCAGGTTAATGGCACAAGCATTTCCTCATCTCCAGGGGATAGGATGTGGGAAGGCAGTCCCACCCCCAGTCCCAAGAGAGACTGCCCTGCCAGACCCTCTGTGCTGAAGGACCACCCATGGGCTCAGGCCTGGCCTGCCCACAGCAGTGGGGGAGGATGGGGTCTAGAGCAGACAGTTCCCAGCACTGAGCTTGAACAGAATGGTGTCTGGACCAAGAGTCATCTAGAGAAGGTTGATGAGGGTGAGGAGGGCTCTGGAGTCTTCAGGATTATCAGAGGAGGAGAGTGGGCATGCTGGGCTACAGGCGTCATCCAGGCTAGTTTCATTGTTCTCATCTAGCACTCATGTTATCGTGTGATTCTGGTTACATGTCTGCCTCAACACCAGGAGAATAAGCCCCAGGAGGCCAGAAACTGTACCTCTCAATACCCAGAGTGGTGCCAGCATTTAACAGGTCCTCAGTACGTGTTAAATGGAAGGGCGGATGGGTGGATGGATAGATGAATAGGTGGGTAGATGGATGGGAGATAGGTGGATGATTAGGTGGTTGTATGGATGGATAGTTGAGTGGATGGATGGATGGATGGATGGATGGATGGATGGATGGGTGGATGGATGGATGGGTGGATGGATGGATGGATGGATGAGTGAATGGGCAGATGGAAGGACGGATGGATGGATGGATGGATGGATGGATGGATGGATGGATGGATAAGTGAATGGGCAGATGGAAGGATAGATGGATGGATGGATGGATGGGTGGATGGATGGATGGATGGATGGATGGATGGATGGGTGGATGGATGGATGGATGGATGAGTGAATGGGCAGATGGAAGGACGGATGGATGGATGGATGGATGGATGGATGGATAAGTGAATGGGCAGATGGAAGGATAGATGGATGGATGGATGGATGGATGACATGACTCTGTCTTCACATCTTTGAAGGACCATCGCAGACCTGAAGAGTGGAGTCCTATTTTCTAGGATCCAGAAGATAAAATCATGGCAGATTCTTGAGGGTAGCAGATTTGACTTCAGGTTAAGAAGGAAAGACTCAAATTGCTTCTGGTGGCATAGAGGGTATGGGGAGGGAACAAGCCCCCATCCCTGGAAATGTTTAAGAGGAGGGACTTGTCAGTGTAGTAGAAGGTGTTCTTGTGCCAGTGGGAGACAGGGCTGGATGACCTCAGGGTGCCTTTCCAGCTCTGAGCAGTGTGAGTCCTCTTGAGCTCATGCCCTCAGCTAGGTCAAGGACATAATTTCTCTGGGTCAGGCCTTGGCCCCTGTGGGGGCCCTGTACCCTGCCTTTGCTGCTGCTGGCCCATGGCTGGGGCACTGTCTCCTGGCTGCAGACCCTCCCTCCCACACCTCAGACACTGCACTGGAGCTTGACCCAGAAGGCCTGGTTGAAAGTGGTCTGCAGAGAGAACGGAAAGCATGTGGTGGCCACACAGGCTGGGCCCTGATAGACACGATGTGTATGGGAGACAGGGGGGAGCTGCTGGAAAGGTTCCTGCAGGAACGGGGAAAACGGAGCCAGGACCTGGACCCAGTTCCTGGGGGGGTCCTAGTGTCTGGAGGTCTCTCTTCTGGGGGCAGGTACGTGTCTCTGTCACCCCGTTCATAAGAGCCAGGACCTGCCGGAGCGGGAGAGGACCTAGTAGGGCCCACGGCGTGAGGACGTGTCCCTTCAGGGATGATGGGCAGCAGGGTTCCGTGAGAGGCTGGCGGCAGGGAAGGGGGCCAGCACCCTACCCTCAGCAGCAGATCCCCTTTGGCCTGTGTCCATCCCCTCAGCATCCCTTTCTCTTTAGAAAATCTAATTGCTTGTAGCTTCCACTCTGGCCGTCAATTTGATCTGCACTCAAGGGTGCAGCCGAGGTTCACCTTGTTCTGCTTAAATAATGCAGGTAGTGAGGCTATTGACAACCTGTCATCTGCTAGAAAGCGGCGGTGACATGGCCGGGCACGTGGAGGGCCCGGGGCCTTGGCCAGCCACGGGTCCAACCAGGGAACTGGAGGGCGGCATGGTCCAGGGTGGACAGACAGAAGCTGGAGGCCTCCGTGGCCTTTTCCAGAAGGCCAATCTGTTGGGAAACTCTACGAGAAAACAAGGGCAGGAGCTCTTTGGCTGAGAGGAGGTTCACAGTGCAGCCTGGTCACGAATGCGCGTGCGTGGGGCTGGGGGGGCAACGCTGAGTCACTTCCTGCCAGAGGACGTCCTGCCTCCCCGCCTCCTGGTCCCACCGCCAAGATGAGGGTTTGTGATGAGTCTGCTGATCTTCCCTGAGCCTGGGTTGAGTTTTTTTTTTCCTAATGTTTAAAAATTCCCAGCAGCGTGGCAGGTGCCCGGCTGCCAGGTCACCCCATCGGCTGTGGTGCCATCAGACATCATGTTTACCCGTCAGACACTGTTTCCCTGACACTCAACACTCAAAATAATGATCTCGTTGGAATACCTTCATGAATGATTCATGAGACTCCGCTCAACTTTGGGTGTTAACAGCAAATCAAAGCCCCTCTGAGTGGGAGCCTGGCAGCGGCAGGAAGGGAGCCCTGACCTTGGCCTCGAGCCCCCGCAGGATGCTCAGGGGCCCCTGGCCCACCTCCAGGCCTCCTTTCCTGCAGCCCCAGCCCCAGCCCCAGCGCAGCCCTGCAGAAGGCCACGTGCACATGGGGAGAGGAGTAGGGTTCTAGGAGCAGGGCTCAGGGTGGGTCCCCGTGATCACCCAGTGGCCCCGTAACCCTGCTGAGAATCTCAGAGCTGAAGCCCCCAGGCCCAGCTGGATCGCTACCACGGATAGGCCTGTGACCTTGAGCATGTCACTCGGCTTCTCCAAGCTTCCTTTCCTGTCTGTGAAGCCAGGTGAGGGCTGTCTCTCCCACAGGGCAGCGGGGAACAGGAATGAGCTCCTGGGGTGCTGTTCCCGGTGTGAGGGAACAGTCAAAAACACGGTAGCTGTGATCATTCACTACTACGGCCTTGCCTCCCCAGCCTTTCCTTTGTCCTTTTCCCACCTGTGAAACGAGACGGTTGAGCTAGGTGCCCCCCAGCCTCCTCACCTGGAGCACAGCACGGATCTCTCTAGTTCTGAGAGCAAGTTGCAGGAAGGAACCGAGTGTCCTCAGCCTGACAAGCAGGTTCTTGGGGGGCATTTCTTAACAAAACACTGGAATGGGGAACCTCAGGGACACAGACCCAGCACAGAGCCCAGCCAAGAATTGTACATGCGTACACACACCCATGTGCATGCATACATACACATGCAGTGCACGTGCACACACGTGTGCATATACACACGTGCACACACATGCGTGCGCACACATGTGCACATACACATACACACATGCGCACACAGGCATAGGCACACACGTGCAAGTGCACACAGGGGCACATGCACACATGAACGTGTGCACACACAGAGGCACCTGCACACGCACGGAGGCACACAAAAGGCAGCAACAGACAAGCACGAGCGCTCGCTGAATACCCACATAGCTAGCTCAGCACGGTGACTCCAAGGGAGGAGAGGGCATAGCTGGGTTCTTTCCCTCCCCCACTTGGCCCCCCTTCCCTTTCCCCACAGTCAGGTCCCTGCGGGAAGGACAGGGTCTGCCTTGATCACCACTCCCGCTGCGTCCTACTCGTGTACACACAGTGCCACACACAGAATTTATGGTTAATAAATATTGGTCAAATGAAGGGAATTTATAGATATATATTGAGTACTGGGGACCCAGCCGTGAACAAGATCGGTTTGGTACAATTAGCCATGACCTTCCACCCCGCCCTAGTTTCTCCTGTAGAATAAAGGCAGTAGACCAGAGGGTTATATCTCCAGCACTTCAAGTGCTTTGTTTTCTGTCATTCAAAGCCATGGAGAGCGGCCCCTCCCGCAGTCTGTCAGCAACGGTTGCAGGAGGGCAGGGGGACGGAGGGGCTCATGCATCACTCTGACCTAGAGGAGGGAAGGGAGCTGGAGCCATACCTAGACCGTACATGAACCAGAACTGACCTCTGCCCCTCCTCGGAAGCAAGGTTCGGTCCCAGCTGGGAATGCCCGCAGTGTTTCCTTTTCCCCCAAAGACCCGCGAGCAAAATGCCAGAAAGGTGCATGGTCCCACTGCTGACCCTGACTTCGCCAGGGGAAGAGGAAGTTTCCCCAGCCCGGGGCCTTCCGCCCGAGGACGGCGCTATGATAGAGCAGGAGGCCAGCCATGCCCCACGCTGGAACAAGAGAAGAGGCCCGAGGGTGGCCTGGCCGCAGTGGAGCCCAATTCACTTAACGAGAGTCTGACAAGAGTTGCCTATGGCTGAAGCTCCTCCCGTCCCCCACCTGCCACAGCCTTTCCCCAGCTGCGCCCGTGGGCGGGGGCAGAGCGAGGGCTGCCGTTGCCTCAGGCTGCTCTTCCACCCCCACCTCGCCCCCGTGGCCTGCCACCTCGCCCCCGTGGCCTGGCACGGCCACTGGTCCTCACGACCCTGTGCATTGCCGCACCCTGCCTGGGCCTGCGACCGTGATGGCCCCACGCACTCAGAGCTCACTGGGGGCACGTGAAGGGATGCCTGCCAGGCAGAGCCATTCTGACATTTCGGGAGCCCGAGGACTGTGCGGAGGCCAGACTAAGCAAGGCCAGCGCACAAAGGGCTGGGGCCGTCCTGCAGGGGCCCTAGGAGGACGTGACTGCCCTTTGCAAGTTAATAAGGCATTTCAAAGAAAAGGTTCGATCGGAGCAGAAGGTGGTGGAGGTGATACGGTGGAGGCTGCAAGAGCAGATTCCCAGCCTAGCGCCCCCTCCTCCGAGAATGCTTGCTCCTCAGAAACCCGCAAGCCCCCCGCGGCTGCTCCCCTCCACCCGGAGGGCCTGTGTCCTCTGTTAATCATTCCACGTGTGCCAGTCTTGCCTCCCCCTCCAAGTGTGTAGTTCCCAAAGACAGGCACCCCATCTTAGAAGTCTTGGCACCCTTTCTCCCAAGAGAAATCAGGTGCCCAACCAGACCCACACCCCATAGACCTGGGGGGAGAGGGAGCATGCGCACTGGACACTTGTGTCCAATCCGTGGGCAACCTGGGGCTGGATATGAAGTGGGCGTCCGGCCACATAGTCATTTTCAGCTTAGAAGTGTAGTGCAGAGCAAAGCCTCAAGTCTTAGCGGATCCCTGCTGAAATGCTACCATGTATCTGTTCATTTCTTCAGAAATGAGCCCTGCGCTGTGCCGGGATGAACAGACAAGGAGGGAGGAGGGTCCTGAGAAACAGGTGCAATGATGATTGCCCCAGGCTGGTCCCAGTGCACACAGGAGGGGCCCCAGCCCGGCCAGGGCGATGCCTGGAGGCAGGCGGCCATTGCCGCAGCGTGAGGAACAGGAAGTCGTTTGCCCTGCCGGAAGGAAGGGAGAGGATGCACGAAGGAAAAGGAACAGCAGCAGCCAGCCTCTTGAGGAACCGTGGAAACATCTATGATATGGTCCTTGCCCACGAGGAGGTGGTGACAAATTGGGGACAAGCTAAATAGAACAAGATTTAAGCCCCGTTGCAAATGGGATGGGAGAGCCGCGGTAAGGGAAAGCACGTGATTAAGTGCCAGATGAATCACACCCACCGCACCGGCTCGGGGTCAGAGCAGAGTGATGGGTGGCGAGGGCGGGCTGGACTCTGAGGGGTGAACAAGGCAGGCGGGGACTTTAACAGGAGAAATGGCCGTGTGAGCGAAAGCCTAGGGCCCAAAAGTGCTATATCCAGGGAACAGTCTAGCTGGAGCAGATGAAGGGGGGGTCAAAGGTGTGTGAGGGGCTCCTTTCAGGTCCTGAGTGGCCCGTCTGTCCCCCATCCCCCTGTGAGGGCTCATCCCACGTCCCTCTCCCCCTCTGTAGCTCTGACGCGGAATGTCCCATTCCAGCCTGAGCCCCCTATTTACGTCCATCTTCTCCTGCTCGCACAAAACCAGACCCCAGAGACAAACAGGGAGACATAAAACGGAGAGAAGATGAAGATTCATTGATGCCAGAACCGACTCTATTCTGGAAAATTGAAATATTTTGTACATAATGACAATCGAGTCACTGGGCGACCTTCCCGGAATAACTTCCCAGATATATGACAGCGACAACAGCCGCCCCATTGGCACTGACACACTGAAGGCTCCCCAAAGCCACCACTTAAAAAATGCCTCCTGTGTTATTAACATTCCTCACTTGGTGATATTTATGGCTCGTCACTGTTATCAACAGTAACAAATTTCAAGAACCTATAAATGACACCACCCCCAGAGACAGAGCTTGGAACAGTCCGCCATCAGCTTGCCTGGCCCCAGCTAGACCATGAACGTCAAATCAGGCTTATCTGATGGACCCCCGTGCCAGCCCCCACCCCCAGTTTTACACCCCCCCACACACACTCACCTTGAACCTGGAAGCTCTGGGCCCAGCTGCATCTGCTTCACCTTGGCCATCAGGGGCTGTCAGCACTCCAGAAGGGATGCTGCATGGGGGTGACCCAGGGCAGGTGTTACATTTTGGGACCACTGCTATCCTTCTGCTGCACTGCCCCACTCTGCACACCTGCGGAATCAGGTGTCTTTCTCATCCGTTCGTTTATGCAACCATTCATGTAACCGCATGTTTCGGGAATTACTGGGCCATGTGTGGGGTGCAGCCCAGTGACTTCCCATCCTGAAGGGCATGATGCCAGGCAGAGGGGCAGCCTCAGGACCTGGTCCCCACTCCAGGAGCAGCCCAAGGGAGGGAAAGAGCCTGGCCGCTCACAGGAAGGGCAAAGCAGGCTGCATAAGCCACCCGAGTCCCCCTGCCATGACTGATGCCAAAAACTGCCCTAAGAGACAAACAGGAGGTGCATGGCGTGGTGATGGGGAGCTCAGGCTTTGGAGCAGGCTGCCCAAGTGTGGATATGGCTTTAACGCAGAGTAGCTATAACCTTGTGAACATCGGGATTTTTAGCTGTAAAAGGGAACTAAAACCATTCTCAGAGTTGTGAGGAGGGTCAGATGCAATAGAACACATCAGGGATAGAGCACACTTCTTGGCACAAAGTAAATGTTCCATGGATGAAGACTTGCTAATTTTAAGAATTTTCTCCCTTGGCTTTGGGTTTTAATTCCCCAGGCAGAAGCCCCAGTAGGGGTTCAAGTGGCCCCTCCGTGTACCTTCCAGTGGTTGCCAGAAAACACAGAAGGGGCACAAGTCAGGAGGCGGCCTGCTAGAAAACGTGGCTGGCGTGGCTATCTCCCGGCCTTGGCCCGCCTTGCACAGCTCCGCCACCTTGGAGTGACCTTGAGCCAGTCACTGACATGCCCTCAACCTCAGTGTCTCCGTGTGCCAAGCAGCCTTCCTCAGCCTTGCCATTCATATCTAGCACCTACAATAGCTATTTGTGGAACATTCTGAGCAGGATTGCTGTGAAAATCTAACAAGATAATGAATGTGAGCGGGCTTTGAAAATACCCAGTGTTTTGTAAATGTAAGAGATTATTATTCCCATTTACCACCCTTTTAAAAGGATGTTTTCCCTCAATTCAGCCAAATTTAACTTGGATGATGAAGAACCAAGCCCGGGAGTCCCCAGCTATAATTTTCCTGCTTCCTTGTGCCTCTGAATATTAAAACACAAAGGCTCCCATTGCCGAGGGAAACCAAAACAGCAGCACATTAGAGGCGCGACTGCACAAACAGAATTCAAAGTGATATTTCAAGCGGAGTGTTCTGTTTATATAAACCTGGAGAACCCTCGAATGTCAGCAGAACTTTGAAATTAAAATGGCTTCTTTCTTCATGCATTTGCCGGTCTGTTATGGAGCCTGTGTCTTGGGGTTGCAGAAGGTCAGAAACCACTTGGGGTTTACTGGATACTTGGGGTAGTGTTGGAAATGCTAAAAGATGAGGGAGGGAGGCAGCTAAAGTGGCTCCATAGGAGTCAGCCCAGCCCAAGCCCGCCAAGGCGACAATGCTGAGTGCTGTCCAGGGTGCTGAAAAGAAAGAGCCAGGCTCTGGGCAGTGACTGGAGGGTGTTTTGTTGAGGTGTCTTTCCCCATTGGCACCTTCCTGTTGCTCCCTAGAACCCTAGAGGAAGGGAGGGGGCCCTGGGGAGACCAAGTCCCCAGAGCTGGTGGGGTAGGGCACTAGCAGGTAGAAGGAAAAGCGTGAAAGGGAGGGGAAACAGGGCCCACCAGAGTGACAGCTGCAGTGGAAATGAGAAGAGAGAGGTGAGCACAGAAGCGAGAGGAACTGGAAAATAAAGTAATAAAATAGAGAGATATACCAGGTGACAGCGGGGAGATAAATGGCACGAGTTATACCAAAGGCTCATTTTTGTGCAAATATTTGGGGCTCTATAAAATAAGGCTGTTTATTATAAATCTGTCGCCTGAATAAGTCTTGCCATCCCACAGGTGTCCCCTGCAGTGAAGTTTTCTCTCTAAGACATGGAGGGTTGAGCTCTTGGGGTAAAGTATGGTCGAAACTTCTCCTTCTGTTTTATAAATAGCCCTTCACGCAGGGGAAGTGTGGCTGCTGGGAGCCAACAGAAGGAGCCAGGCATGAGGCCAGAGGCTCCTCTGGTCTCAGTTATGGGCTGCTGTTGTGGCCTTGAGCTTCATCTCCAGCCAAGAGACTACTGGGGCTGTTCGGCCTGTATCTAGGTGTACCTAGGCCGTGGAAGGTCCACCCTTGTCTGGGAGTCTGATTGATTCTGTCTTTAAATATCAGGAGAACATCCCTGCTGGCCCCTCCCACCTCCAATGGGGGAGGAGGTACCAGAGCACAAAACTGTGGCATGAAGAAACAACCTTCAGGGGCTTATCAACCCCTGCTGTACAGACTTTTGAAAGTGTAGACATCCATCTGCCTAAAGTGACTCATATCAATCCTGCCTAGGACCAAGGGAAGGATTGGAAGACTTTGGGACCTTGGGGAAATTCCCAGAAGGACCTGAGTCCTCTACCCTCAGATTGTCAGACCAGCATATCAGCAGAGCAAATATGAGCTCTGAGCTAACTGGTACTCAGATCTTGGGGTGGCCCCTTACTCTGCTAATCAGATACCCAGATACCCAGAAAGACATAGGCAGGAATGGTGAATGTCCCACTGGGAGAATTCACCTTGAAAATGTTGGTCAGCACACACACACACACACAAACACACACACACACACACACACACACACAATTAAGGTCTAAAGCACTATTTCCCCAAGACCAGGATTTATTTCCTCAAAGAAATTTGTTCTCATATGTTAATTTTTTCAATTGCGAAACAGTTCAACAAATGGAGAATCAAGAGTCTTAACCACTCTTATGTTGGAGCCAGGCTGGTCAGAACGAAACGAGGTTGCTCAGGGTTCTAGTGCAGGAAGCTCTATCAAGAAACTGTGACCAGAAACAGGCTCCCTCACTGCTTGGAGCCCATTTCCTCTGCTCTAAAGTGGAACTGATCTTAGTAATACCGCCTGATAAGATTCTTGGGAAGATTCAGTGCAGGAAGTCACGTAAAGCCTGCAGCTGCGGGTCCACCTAGCACAGATAAACACTAGCTTTCATTTACCTTTGACTGGGCTGGAACTCAGCCCTGCTGCAAGCACAGAGTAGGTGCTCGCAAATTGCTCAGATGGACTTGAGTCTGCTCCTGAGATGCAGTACTCCCCTGGCAGCCCAGGAATTGCTCCATCGCGGCCATCACCACTGTCGTTCCTTGTCGTCATCTCGGCTGACCTTGATTCCATCAGACTGTATGGTTAACACATCACCTGTCTGTCCCACTGGGATTGCGCAGACAGCGACTTGCTCTCCCATCACCATACCTCCAATGCCTAGCACACAGGAACTCAAGAAAGTGTTCACTGAGTGGTAAATGGAAAGAGGGCTTCTCTGCCGAGTTGCATCTTGAGCCAGTACCAAGCCTGAGCACATCCCCACAAGAGAGGACCGCTTTCGGGGGGGGGCATCCCTCCCCATTCTGCAGCCTCCTGCCATCTTGCTTTGTGTGTGCCTCCAGAATAGTAGCTCTGCACCTTTGGAAGCAATATCCTGCTTTCTCCCCTGGCCAGGGGGGCCTCCACCCCAGGAACTGGCTTAATACTGTTTATGTCTCCCTCATTTTCAAGGCTTTGGCTGGAAATTTGGCTTCTTGTGGTTGATCCCAGTCGGTTTTGATGATATTTTACAGCGCCTTCCTAATTTACTGCCATTTTATGACTATAGTAAAAGGCCACACGTCAGGGAACGCCATCAAACAGGAAGGAGCGTCTCCTCTCCTTGTCAGCTCAAGTTGAGCGTTGTAATTTACAGGGAAACCTTGTGGCTTAGGGTGTTTACCTCCCACAGAACCAGTTTCTTCTTCCATTATGAGAACGAGATAATTAAAATACTTCCCTGTTCCTTTGATATTGAATTAGGTTCGCTCAGCCCAATTGCAAATGCCAGTTTGAAAGTTGTTATGTTATTTGGGTTTCAATTTAGAGCCATCCGTTTCTTCCAGAAAGGGTTTTTTCTCCCCACCCCTCACTCTCTCCCTCTCTTCACCTGATCTTGGATTAGACATCAGGAAGGGAAATAAGGGATTTATTCAAATGTAGTTAGGAAATTTGCATCTCAAACTGATGCATATCTTGGCTGCAGATTTTAGGGAGGCTGGGGTGAGGGAGACAAGGGAGAGGAGGGAGACGCTGAAGCTGTGCAGCTTCCCCTCAATGCAGCAGACCTCACAGCTTGGCCAACACAAGAGATCATGAAGAGATGGACCATAGTTTTTTAGGAGGAATGTCACTATCTTCTCTCCTCCGCCAAGTCCTTTTCCATCTTTAACAAATGATTCCATGGCAAAATACTCCTGCCCTAGGGAACTATGAGGAAAGTCGAAGGGAATACAGTCTGAGGTTAGTGAATTCAGAGGCTTGGTCATGTCACCAAGGACCAAGGTTCTTTCCAACTCTTTGCTTGGCCATCTTCAACAGTGGCTTCATGTTCTTGCTGGTAGCAAGATGGCAGCAAAATCCAAGCTCACACCCACACATACTGTTGGGAGGAAGATGGGAGGTCTTACCAATAGGAAACCCTCTGTGGAAGCTCGCACTTCTCTTGGCTCATTAGCCAGAACTGGGTCATAGATTCATTCTTGAGTAATCCTCTTGGAAGGGGATGGGAGAATGCTTGGCCAATCGGGGCCTGCCTTACCCACCCACCCCCACCCAGGCTCATGGCTGCATGGGGGAGGGAGGGATTATGGTGGGGAGCAAATGCTAGTAGACAACCCAACAACATCCACCATAAAGCTATGTAACATTCTTACTAAACGGTGAACCCAAAGAAATGTACATGTAAGAAACCAAAGTAATGATAAAATGAACCCCAGAATAGACCAGAACTAATCCCGGCACCTTTAAGCTCCCTCCAGGGACAGTCTTACTCTCCTCATCCCTTTTGGAATCTTGAAAGTTGAACCGTATGGTACCTGGAGAGTAAGTGGAGCCTGGGGTCATTGTGTAGCCTGGTGGTTCTCAACTGAGGCAGATTTGGCTTCCCAGGGAACATTTGGCAACGTCTAGAGACATTTTTGGTTGTCATCATTCTAAGATGCTCCTGGAATTTAACATTAGAGACCATGGATGCTTTTAAATATTCTACAATGCACGGGGCAGCCTCCATATCAAAGAAATACCCAGCCCCAAATGTTTGCAGTTGTAAGGCTGAGAAGCTGTGTTTATGGTTGGCTTGCATCCAGGATATTTCCATGGTGCTTTGCTCCCAGGGAGGAGGGGAAAGAGGAAGATCACTACCCAACTAGATGCGACTGGAAGCTGGAAAACACAGGACCAGGCATTGCCTCTCCTTCCCTTCTCCCACAGAACCTTTCTTTGCCTTTGTGGAAGAATAAATATTTCACTCTGCCTTGTTCCACATGAATGCTCCCAGGAGACTATAAGCATCTGTCCTGTTTATCTGTCCCTATCTCCATGCCAGCACTCACATAGTAGGTACTCCACAAATATGGGCTGGAAGGAGGGAGGAAAAATGAGACAGGTGGAAGGGAATGTCTGGGACTGAGTAGAGAAGAAAGAATTTAGAAGCCAAAGTCCTCAAGGCAAACCTTGACTGCTGCCGAGATCAGCTGGTTCTTCACTAGAGTGCAAAGACATTTGAGAGCTGGTCAGAGAGATTCAAAGGTTTTTCTGGAGAAACTGAACCTGACTGTTCTGACCAAGCCAAAGGGTCCCCTGACAAGAGAAGGCGGGAAGGAGAGATGAGCAGGTGAGAAGGTCAGAGGAGGCAGCCCCAAGGAGAGGGGCAAGATGAACAAGGTTGGAGCAGGTGGAGCAAGGGGGAGAGAGAAAGAGCCAAGGAAGGTCATAGAGTCAGAAATGGGGCCTATCAAAGTTTCATCTCATGATGGAAGGAGCAGGGCCAGAAGTGGAGAGAGGCAGAAGCCCAGGAGAGGCAACAGAGCCCTGATTGGAGGCTGGAGAATGGAGGGAGCAGGGCAGGGACCGACTGAGGGAAAGTGGGCCTCTCATGGGGACAGCCAGAGGGAGGTGGCCACAAGGAAAGGGGCCTCTGGTCTGAGGGCAGAGCCCACCATGACGGGTGCCAGAGAGCCCCAGGGTCCCTCCATTTCACAGCATCAGACTTCAGCAGGAGTGTCTCGTCACTGCCACCTGTCAGCACCAGCAGAATTTTCACTGCGGGCCATAGTCTCAGATGCCAAGACCTTTCTCTTCCCTCCTGAGGCATTTGCTAAGCCAGGGACCAGCATGAGAAGGTGGCAAGAGAGGCTGTGCGCCATGCTTTGCTGCCAATCTCCAATATTAAAATCTCTGGAAGCCCCGGTCAGCCCTGTCCTGGCAGCGTTGCTCGATAGAGATACTCCGTGCAAAGTTAATAAGAAGCTAAGAAATTAATTTCCTGTCAGGTGCCTCCGCCCAGCAGTGACAGCTCAACGCTCTCCATCATCTGGGGTGTATTTAAGTAACAAGGAGAGTGGGATGGGGATGCCGAGTGCTATGCTGGCCCTTCTGGAAGTTTCCTGGGTAAGGGATGGGCAATCCTGAGCAGGGCAGGGGAGCCCTACAACACAGCCTGGCCTATGGGACCATTGCTTCCGGGAAGGTCACTTTGATTTTTCACCTGGCCTTGGCTTGTTGCAAAATTCCAGGCACCAGCTCAGCTGCACCACATCTTGGCTCTCCTACACCTCTAGAAAGACCATGCTAAGAACAAAGAGAGGCATCTTCTCAGGGGTGACCTTGGCATTGAAGTCAAACCTTTGGTTTTGGAGAAACAACAGTCAAATGGGAAGTTACTGGTCTCCAAAGGCACAATAAAACTGACCTGTTTCCGCTCATGACCCTGGAGGTATGAAGGGTGGAGGACACAGAGATGGGTTTGTTTGTGAGTTCGGCTACCAATGGCTGGGTGCCTACTACTTGCTGGAAACTGTGTTGGGGGCCCTTTGCTGTTTTCTCACTTGACCCCCCACAGTAGCCTTGTCAGGTAGGGCGTGATGACCCTTGTTTTAGAGATGAGGGGATAAGAGGCTGAGAGGGGTTAAGTAACTTGGTCAAGATCACACAGCCTTTGAAGTGGCCCAGGTGGGGCCTGAGCCAAGGTCCAATCCCAAGCCCAAGTTCTTCCCATCATCTGGCTGCAGGCAAGATAACAGATTGATGCACTTTTTCTATCTCCTTTTAGTTCCAAAGTTAGTACCACTACCGAACACAGCTGACGTAATTATAACACGTCTTTTATGCCTTCGTTCCACAAATGGCCAACAAAACAGATTGTTTTTTCAGAACAAACCTTAAACAAGTTAAACTTTGCTAACTTTCTCACGAATGGGTAAAATTGCGTATTTCATCTCGTGCTGGATCTTGGCTGCCAGTAGAGCCTTCCCCAACGATTTCGTCTTACAAAGTGCAGGTTTCCTTCCAAGGAGAGATGGTGTCTTGGGTTCAAGGCAGAGGCTCATGTAGCACTGATGCATTCCTGGACCGTTTTGTGTGTTTGTCAGATACTGACCCAGCCAGGCTCCGGGCCAGGCACTGGGCTGATGCTGGACGAGCAGACAGATGCAGAACCCCTCCCACAGAAGGGGGCCCTCATCAGCTCTGGTGTTCTCTCAGGCAGAACCTCCATTCTCTCCACTCGTGGCTTTCTTCTGGAATGTTCCCTGGGGGGCCCAAGGCTGCCCTAAGCTCTTCCTTCACATCTGCCTGTGCCTGAACCCTTCCTTCCCCCAGATCTTCCCCAGGCTGGATTCTTATCTCAGACCCAGCTCAAGGTCCCCCCGCTCAGAGATTTTCCTCAATTTCCCTGGCTGAACTCCCCCTCACCCTACCCTCGGTCACCCATCACCCATCTCTTAATGCTCACGACACCTATCTCTTCCAAAATCACCTTCTACTTACTTCACATATGCCTCGTTTGTCTTTTCTGTGCTGAGAACCACTTCGTCTTACTCACGGTAGACTCTGACCCTAGACCAGTCCCTGGCACGTCGTGGCCACGGGTAGATACCTGTTGAATGAACGAGTGAGTGACTGAATGAAGGAATGACACCCTGTGAAGTGAGTACTACAGTTATCCCCACTCTGTTGAGAGGAAAATGTTCCCCCAAGGGCTGGGCATTTTACCCAGGAGCACCCAGCTGGGCAGCAGGTGAGCTGGGACATCCCCCCCTCCCTCCCAGGTCAACTAAGAGAAAAGAAAGCCTTGTCTTCTATGGGCTCCGAGCACATCCAGCCTTTCTCCTAGACAGTGAAGGAAGCATAAGGAAAGAGCTAAGAAAGTCACCTTGCTCCGGTGAGTCTAAAACCCTCAATCAGAAGAGGTATTTTTTCAACTTTTACCTTTCAGCTTCCCCGTTCCCATCAGCTTTTTCCAAAAGGAGCTGCTGGCTCATTTTACCGACAGCCACTAGAATTAATTGCCGACCCTGGGTAGCTAACTTCTCTTAACAGCTCCATGGCAACAGCGGTTCGCAAATGCCAGCGAGTGTTTTTCTAAAGGGACTCTGCCCCTTACACAAAATAGAACATTTTGAGCGAAATTTAAACACAGTTTTTGAACGGCGCTGTTCTGATTTCTTCACACTTCACAAGTGCTTTCTTTGCAAACATGGGTGTCCCAGTTACCCTGGGCTGGTGCCAAGGCCCTCGGCCCAGCGTCTGTCTTCTCAGTTTCAAGGCAGCCGTGGTGGGACCTGAAAACAAACAAGGAGAGAGAGAGCTTCGAGCCTCACAGCTGAGGGGTGTGTGTGTGTGTGTGTGTGTGTGTGTGTGTGTGTGTGCTCACGCACAGAGAAAGTCCAATCAGCTCAAATGCAGAAGTACCCAGAAAGACCCATGCAGCTTCATTCACTCTACCTTGGCAATGGCAGGAGAGAGGAAAGGAGAGGGTGCTGGGTAGACGGAGGGTATATGAGCCACCAACTGGCTGGCAAGCTCACTTTCCTCCAAAGGCACAGCCCAGCCCCCAGTGACCAGTCCAGGCTGGGTGTCCCACTTCACCACTACCCCAAAGGCGGATGTGGTCAACCAGCCATTGATTCAACCAGTCCTTGTTGGCTGCCTAACGGGGAACGAATTTCCTCCTGATGTAGACTCTGCCATCAGGAAGCCTGGGGTCTAAAGGAGGAATGTAGACCTGAGCCCAAAGATCAGTGAAAGAAGACAGGACCGGCCGGATGGTGCAAGGGAATTCAGGAGGCTAGCCAGGGATGTGAGGAGGGTACATGGAGGTGTAGACGGCAAGAATCTGGCCCATCATGGAAGACTTTGGTATCAGGAGCAGGTTGCCTTCATGGGAAGTGAGGATTCATTGGAAGGTCAGCAGCAGGTGGCACCAATGGGGCTGGACTTGGGAAAATGGGCCTGAGAGTCAGATGGGACCCTTCAGAAAGCTGATGCCAGGTTGCATGCATGAGACAATGAGGACCAGACTGGGGCAGTGGCCTCCGGGACAAAGAGAAAGCCTCGCCGTTGTCATGTTTCTACCCTCCTGCCACTCTCCTGGCATTAGCCATGCCTTAGATTTGAGTGCCACGAGAGCCGTGGCCACAAGATCCCTTGGAATTTTCCAGGCCTGTGGCTCAGTTCTGCCCCCACCGGCAAATGTGGGTCTTACTTTCCAAGCATGAAGCTTGGAGATGCCCAGGGGGGGCTGGAGGAGGCCCTGTCTCTCCATCACACCAGTCTGAAGAGGAGTGGGGCCATCCGTTCCTTGTGGCCGCAGCACCCCTCCTCACGCACACTGGTGCTTTTGGCATCTGCCAGGAGAGGGGGACCTTTCCAGAAGGCATCAGGGTCAGTGAGCTCTCCCCTCTCTGCCACTAGCAAGGGCCCAACACTCGGCTTCCAGCCGTGGTTCAATACGAAGCAGCAGAGACCAGGCCTTGACCCACGTTGGTATTCAAGATGTCAAGCCCCGCCGGTGTGGGGGACAAGTCAGCGCTGCCTGCAAGGGCACGGGCTCTGGGGAAGGGGTGGGCCCGCCAGCCGCAGCAGCTCTGCAGAGGAGGCAGCCCCCGGATTTGCCTGTGTCATTAGTACAGCCGGTTCCGTTATTACCCGAGGAGGCTTACAGGTTATCAGCCGGCTCCAGGAGCCACTGGAGAAAGGAGGAAGATAAAGAGGGATTTAAAAAGAAAATAACAAAAAGAAAAACTGTAATTTCTAATCCAAACCTCGCCCTGCAGTGGCTTTGTTAACCCCCAGTCACTCTTTCAAGACATAAACTGTTGAGTGCCACAATTACTTCAGTGATTACGCTTTATCTTGTCCTACCAAGGTATTAAAGAGGAACTGGGGAACACATTAAAAAAAACATACAGCCCAATTTAATCATGATTCCCTCTAAAACAATTGCTAGAATCTCACCGTTACAGTTGCCAGAGCATAAAAATCCTATAGATGCTTTGTGGACCGGGCACAATTCATCCTTCACTGCCTCCACCGTCGGCCTGTTTGTCAGTCAGGGGAGAGCCTTGGGGTTTCCGTCTTTCACGGGATTTGGTGGAGGGGCTCCCCGGATGCTCCCCCAGATCAGAGGGAGGGCGGCCCAGGCTCCGGGCACCCAGACTTCCCTGCTCGGAGCACCTGCCCCACCAGGAAGAGGCTGAAGGGAAAACGTGATCTCTGAGAGCTAAGCACAGTGCCCCCCGCCCAGCCCACTGGGGGTCTCGGGAGCCTATTCACAGTCAAGGTTGCAACAAAGGGCACTGGCCTGGAAGCCAGCCTCATGGTGAATGTCGCACCAGGTGGACATCGCCCGGCTCTGCCCTTCTGTACCTTCTCTCTGCAAAGCAAGGGGAATGTGATCATTGCTTTGGGATGGTTCTGAACCCAGGAGGGGACAAAACCAGTAAGCAGCGGGGATGGGAAGTTGGGTTTGGCTCCCTGACCTCGCTCTCTCCCTGTCCACTGGGGACATTAGAAGTCACAGCCTCTACTTGGTTTGGCGTTCCCACCTGGCAATGGAAGGGGATGGAGAAGTCGGCCTGGACAACCCCTAGGTTTCTTCCCACCTCAATCATCTCTGTTCCAGGAGAAATACCCGGAAGGGTCCAGGAGGCCCATAATCTGCAGACCCTTAAGGATCTTTCATGCACAAATTAAAGTATATAAAGCATCCAGATGAAGAGGAAAGCAGTAATTATTAGAGAAGAGTGTCAAAGACCTGAGGTCACCTGGCAAGGGTTTTATCTGGCTGAGGTCTAGAGATGACCCCCATGGCCAAGGAGAATCCCACAGATTCTGACCATGGGATACGATGGGGGGGGGGATGGGCATCTCTTTGAAGTCATGGGCACTTAGATTATAGGATGTTTTTTGAGAAATGTAGTTTTATTCTCTTCCAGCGCTTGGAAGTTAGTCGTTATTAGACAAGAACGACCCGTTTTAGCTCATCAAAACCCCTCCAGCAGCTTGAGTGTCCACTGGCCCAAAAGATGCCCCCTCAGGGTCTGAGAATTTCCTGACTTTGCCTTGATGGGCTCCTATCTTAGGGAATTACCCCTCCCAAATGAGAAATGTTGGAATCCATTTGGTTTTGCTCTACATACAAGTTCTGTAAGATCTCGGGGAAAGTTTGTCTGCAGCCATACCGAGAGACAAAGTGACACCGGCTTGTGAGGTCACCATGACCATAGCTGGCAGCTTTGAGCTATCGGGTGCTGTTCAAAGGCCTTATCTCTTTCACTCTTCTCAGCAACCTCAGGGGCAGGTGCCGCTGCTCCCCCACTCTTACAGGTGAGAACACTGAGGCACAGAGATGGGCTTGCCCAAGGTCCACAGCTAGGAAGTAGACGAACCCAGACTTAAACCCAGGCAGGCATGACCGGAGCACACCTCTGAGTCATGCTGCCTCACCATCACCTTTGGCATCCGATAGACTTGGGTTCGAGGTGGCACTTTGGCAGGAAACCTAATCCTTTTCAGTTCACGTTCCTTGTGTATAGAGATCGTGATAACTAGTCCTTACCTTGGGGGGGGGGGTCGTGGGGAGGATCAAATGAGCTAAGGCTTGGGAAGCACTTAGCACCCAGGACCGGAACAGACACAGTGCTGAGTAAATGATAGGTCTTGGCAATCACAGGGATGGCCGTTGCTATAGGAACCAGAGGACAGTCTGAACTGTAGAGCGAAGAGAGGCGTGGCTCAGCAGAAGGAAGGCATATCTGTGTAGGAGTTAAGGTTCTTGGTTGATGCAACGGAAAATTCGATTCGAACTGGCTTCAGGATAAAAGAAAATTTGGGGGGTTGAGTTACTGAAAGGTGTTGAGGTGTGCTGGCTTCAGGCATGACTTGATCAAGGAACCCAATCAATAACGTGGAGGTTTGGTGCCTCCTTCCCTCAGCTCTGCCTCCACATCAGCTTCCTTCTTGGCCTCCATGCGCGCTGGCGGCCAGAGACGGCTTCCGGGAGCACGGGAGCACGAGGCTTCATTATCCCAGGCTCAGGTCCGGCAGGAAAGAGCAGCCCTGCCCCCTGGAGGCTCCAGCCAAGTCCAGGGATCAGCTCTGCCTGCCTCTTGTTGGGGCTCCTGGACAGTCACCATGACCCAGAGAGTGCAGGGCTCCAGTCGGCCAGCCGGCGCCACATGTCCCATCCCTGGACTGAGTCAGAGAGAGGTGGCTCGTTGCCTAAAGAACACGTGGATACTTTTACCACAAGAACACGAATGCGGTGGAGTTCTCTTCAGCTCTGCCTCCCGTTGGCCGTGTAGCTCTGATCACAGCAGGTGGCGTCTCTCCATCAGAAGAGGGGCTCCTGTGGCCAGTGGTGATGGCAGCCCATGCCCCGCGCCCTCCAGGGCCATTGCGAAGAGCAGATGGGCAGGAAAGGCTCCAGAGCATATCAGATGCCTGGATGATTGTTTGGATGATTGTTTGGTGCCATCGTCATCTGATGGGGTTGACTCACTGGCTAATGGGGCACGGTTCCGAGCAGACACATCAGGCCTGGGAGCGATTCTGAGGCACGTGTCCTTGGAGAGGAAGGGACAGAGAGGGGAGGGCAGCGGGTGTGGCCTCCAGTCTTCCAGGAGCACATGGCCGAGTCTCAGCCAGAGGCTGGTGAGAAGGGGATCGTGAGGCTCCAGTGAGCAGGAAGCCGCGTGGCCAGGGACATGGCTTCTGGTAGGGGAGAGGTGTGAGGAGTGGGGACCGCAACCTTCAAGACCCGAGCGCCAGGCATCCATGCCACCAGCCCCACTGCTTCCCCCGAGGTCCCACACTGGGACCAGGGCCACGAACACCGAGCAGGACGCCTGCCCTTGAGTTCTGTGTCCCAGCGAAAGGTCCCAAGCGTCTTACCTCAGGCCCGGCTACCGGGACTCTTGCTGTGACTTTTAATAAACCAAAAATGAGTTCAAGGTGAGAGCGTGAGAAAAACCAGCAATCCCGTTCAAGCTCAGGCTTTGCCAGCTGCAGCGTGACAGCCGCCGGCAGCCCTGGCAAGTGTGAAGCGAGCACACGCTGAGCACCCCACTGGTACTCTCAGCCCCGGACCCCACCTGGGGTGCCCCCCTGCGCCGGTCCCAGAGAGATGACCCCCAACATTTGCATCTCCTGCCATAACCCACCCAGGAGCTGATATCACCCCTTTAAAAAAAAAATCTACTTCTCAGCCCATGTCCCCCTTGGGATAATGAGTCTCATCCGTTAACTGCCCGCGGTGCGGAGTTTGTGCTAAAATTACCTTCCCGAGCTCCAAGGGGAACCCTTATTCTTAGCATTTGGGGGGTCTGGTGGAAAAAAAAAACACACATTCCACACATTCACCTTCTCCCCTTTCTGACCTAGAAGATCGAAATGGCGTTTCCTCTTGGCTCTTGTCTTTCTGGCCAGAAAACTCCTCACCTTCGTTTTCCTGTGGCCACTGCCCTTCCTCCCTCGCCCCTGCACTCACTGTTCCAGCTCACCGTTCGTCACGAAGAGCCTTTACTGCCCCTGCTCCTGCTCCGTGGTGTGTCCTGCTCGCCAGGCTTGGTCCTTTGGTCCCAGCGGTGACTTTGGACAGTGGTGTCCGCGAACCACAGGGGCCTCCCTGGGCTAGGCGACGGCACTCGGGCCCGCCAGCCTCCACGCCAGTTTGTTTTACTCTTCCCGACCTCATGGCTTTGAGCTTCACCCACAATGGGCTCCATCTGTCACTCTGCACCCACTAATACAGCCTCGCAAGATCCTCTCAGGACCGATCACAAACTTGGGGCACTTTATGGGCACTTGGTCACCCATGAAAGTTTAGTGTCATCTGCAAATGAGATTTTGTTGGGCGTTCCTTCCCTCGGATCATTTGTAACGACTTTAAACAAGGCAAGGCCGGGCCCCGAGCTAGTGTGAATCTCACGGCTTCCACGCGTCCAGAAACCTGCCCACACACCCCACCGCACGGGTACAGCCAGCAGCCAGGTCTTGCTGCGCAATAGAATGTTCTCCACGGCAGCAGCCACCCAGGATGGCTTGACCTTCTCGGGGCCTGTGGGTCGAACCTTCTCAGAAGCTTCCGGAAAGTCAGGACAGGTGGGCATCCTTGGCGCCTCTCGAAGCACACACGCACATCTGTATCTGCCCCGGGGAGAATGGGAAGTCCTCTCCCCGTCCGGGTCCCCTGGATGTTCAGGGTGTGGCCGGGACCGTGCCTGGCGCGAGTTCCCGCCCACGGCGTGTTTCCTCCATACCACCCGCGGACTGAAGGGGGCAGAGCAGGCTGGCCCCGAAGCCAGCACGGTTCCGGGAACCGCGCACCAGGTGGAAATTGTTTAAGTCTATTCCCACGACTGGAAAATTCTGGTAATTGTGTGATAACAACGGCAGGAGCAGCCGCGCTCAGCAATTACCCAGGGTTTTTCATCTTCAGACCACTTTACCCGCATTAACTAATTAAGTCTCCCAGCCTCCCTCCGAGGCGGGGAAGGGCTGCGGCCGCAGACTCCCTCTGGTGCGCGCGCCGGCTAAATGAGGGCGGCCCGGCCGAGGGGGCGCGGGGGCTCCCCCAGGGCCGAAGGCCTCTGCCCCAACTTGGAGCAGGATCAGAGGGCCCCCGTGGGCCCTCCTCGCTGGGCATCACCCCAGGTTCCCCCGTCCTGCTGAGCCCTAGCACGGAAACAGAGAGCCCATCCGTGTCCCCTGCCACGCGGCACAGATGTGGGGCCCGGCCTCCAGGAAGTGCAGCCGACAGCTGGCTTCACCTGTGACTGGGCACCGAGGCCCCTCTTTCTGTTTCTACTCCCCCTCCTTTCTCTGTTTTTGTGTCTTCAGTCACCCCCAACTCTGGGGACCTGGGTCTTCCCCAAGTTGCCAAGTGCTCTGCTCCTTACCGTCCCCCTGCCCCCCCTCACACCTCTGCCTGGACACAGAGGGTGTCCTGCAGAGGCTCTTGATACAGAGTCAGGGACTCTGCTGTCTTGGCCCTGCCCTGAGACACCCACAGACCAGCTCAGAAGCCAGGACTTCCAGCCTCACCCCTGTTCCCATCGGCTCCTGGCACCCTGCACGACCCAGCAAGCTCCCTGGACTCGTTGGTGCTCTGCCATAGACACCGACTGGGCAGCTGAATGCACAGCCCTCCGCACCCCTGCTCCGGCCAGTCCCCTCAGAGCCCCAGGGGCCAGGCCGAAGGGGAGGCATAGGCCTCAGGGCTGGCTTGAGCCATAGCATCCTGAGCAGTGACAGCCTGCATCCTTGGAACGAATAACGATAGCACCTGCCTCCCTGGGTCGTCGAAGGGGCTTGAAGGTGGGGTCCCACGCACAGCTGACACTCAGAAAGCAATCTTTACAAACAGAGCTGCCCCCTGGGTGGTGCGTGCTGGGGTCCAGGCACCTTCCTGCCTCCCGAGGAGCAGAGATGATATAATATGTGGCAGTCCTGCACACGAGGGTTCCCTGCAGCGGGGAAGAGAGAACCGGAAGGGAGGTAGCAGCAGGCAGGAGACCCGGCAGCCGGAACCTGACCACCCTGGCCCTTTCCTGGGGATCACTCTCTGTGTGTGTCCCCCAGCCAGCACGACCCTCACGCTGCCTGCTGGCGGCCCTCAGTGGGGAACAGAGAGGAGGGAACTGGAGCCTGCCCAGGGCTCCCTGACTGGCCTCCCTTCCGATGGGGCTACGGCTTCATCCAGAGCAGAGGACAGGTGCCGGGCTGCCCGGGGCCGCCGGAGCGCGGACAAGAGAGGATTTTTCTCTGCCTTGCAGCGTGGCGACACCCCCTCAGCCCTGAGCTGCCTGGTATCATCATTTATTCATTCCCTAATAAATCCTGCCCTTCTTTCTGCCGGCTTTGCACTCCTGTTTTATGGGCACCTACCCTCGTTCATTAAGCACCCAGGTACAGGGAAGGCTCTGCCTCTTAAGCTCAGGCTTGTGGGTCTTTCGGAATCTGCATAAACGGTGCTAATATGACAGATGCAATAATAGAAGGGGCTTGTGGCACGCAAGGTGCTGATCTGCTCTCGGCCCCCTCCCCGGGCCGGCGGGCCCGCCGCCCCCCGAGCCCCGGCGGCAAGCGGGGAGGTGTGTGGCACTATTACATGCTATTATGACTTTCTGGGTAATGTACACACTTCCACGATCACACAGCCTCTCTCCTTCATTTTTCATGAGAACTGGCACGAGATTAATGACTGAGCCACAGAAGAAACGGAACGCCATGCCGCTCTGATTTATCGACCACTTAGCGCTGATGAAGCTGCAAACAAGAGTCAAACAGATGTTGCAGCTGCATTTTTCCTTATCAAAACCAACAGCTTTTTGCATTTTTAACCACTTCTTGCGCTGCTGTCCTGCTCCCTCCACAGAAGGGGGTGCTGGCTCTGGGCCGCCTCCTTCCCATGGAGGTGGAGGAGCCCGGGCGGGAGCTGGGGGGCCCTCCCGGCGCCTGGCGGTGGTGGGTGGAATCCAGCGGTGGCCGAGAGGAGGACAGGCTCTGGGCAGCGTGGGGCCCCGAGGTGGGCCTCTGGTGGAGAGCCCACCGCTGCCCCTTCAGCCCATTCCAGGGCCCGTTATACAGAGTGGGGCTCTGCATGCAGCAGAGGCGAGCTCGGCTCCCCCCCACCTCGCAGACTGGCCCCCACCTCCAACCTGACCCCGGGGCAGACCGAACGCCCCTTCCGATTGGCAATGTCGGCGTCCTTGCGTGTGAGCCCTGGCTGCGGGTCAGGCCCCTCCTGAGCTCCTTAGGGCCTCACCTCTCTTGACCAAGGTCAAGTCCAGTCACACTCCTCCCCCATCCTAAAGGGCAGCCACGGAGGCTCAGCCACGTCAAGTGCCCCTGTCCCCGGACCCCCCCTGTAACTCTCAGAAGCCAGAAGCCACAGAAGCCGCGGGGCTCTGGCTCTGGGTTGGGTGTGGGAACTCTCTGAGGACGGGGGGAAAGCTTGGCACCCCTCCCCAGTCTCTGTGCCACCCCACCCACCCGCGGCTGCCACCAGCTTGGGCCTCCCACATGTCTGCTGTGCCTCCCGGTCTGTTGTTCTCTTTCCCTCCCTTCTCCCCTCCTCTGCCTCTCCCTCCTGCCTCCAGCCCTGGCCCGCGGTCCAGCCCTCCGTGGAGGGGGGGTCGGGCTTCTCCCTGGCGGGGTCTCCACTAGGGAAGCCTGTGGCGCCACCTCCACCTGCCGCGCCCCCGGGCTGCTGCACCTGCTCACCCCAGGGAATGAGTTGCCGCTGGGGCTGCTGCCTATTAATCTGGATCACAAGTGTCACTGCTGGTGCCCTGGCTGGATAGCGGCCGCCCGCACAGGGGGAGCGGGGACGTTTCTTGTCCGAGCAGTCTCCCTCTCTCAATCCCATCGCCGGGATTTAAGAAGATTAAACAGGCTGTCGTGCTCTCTCCGCACTGCCCAGCCAGCATCTCCTGCCTGCCTCTCCCCCCAGGACCCCTGCGGCCGGTGAGGGGGGGGCGTCCAGGTCAGGAGGGACGAGCCCATAGGCAATCCTCCGCCCTGGCCCCCCTTCTGCCCCAGTCTTTCCAAAAGGGAGCCCCACCCGGGGTCGAGGGAAGAACTTTGGCCATGGCGACCGGGCAGGGGGAGAGTCCCATGGACAGGGCACCAAATCGGGGCAGGGATTCCTCGGAAACTCGGTGGTCAGGTGAAAGCAATTCAAATACCAGGTGAGCCTAGGGCCAGACCAGGGGTGGTGCCTAGGGGTAAGGGGGGCAGTTCTTGGGATCCAAAGCCCCAAAGCCCCACAGACCCAAGCGACTGAGGGGATTGGGGGACTGTCTTCCAGTAGCTGCTGACAGTCATTCCTCTGGGTTTGAGCTCTATCATGGGTCCCAAACTGTGTTCCTGAGAACACTAGGGTCCCAAGAGGGACCCGGACTGATGTTCAAATAAGCTTGGAAAGCCTGTTTACTGTAACACTTATGAGAATATCCTCCTATGCAGGGTGCTGTAAAGACTCTGACAAGTCCTGCAGTAAAGGACCCTGTGTGACTTTGGCAAAGCTTTCTCTTTTTGGAATATTTTCAGATAAAAACTGGGGTGGCCCTGAGTCAAGGGTCCGAGCGCTCCCAGGCAGGTGCTGCCACCCCACTTCCAAGAGGGTGGACTCCTCCCCCTCTCTGTCCCCCTCCCTCTTTCTCTCCTCCTTCCTGTCTCCCTCCTCCTCCCCCTCCATCTGTGTGTCCCTCAGGAAGACACAGCTGGGGGGTCTCCTGGGTGGGTCCCAAATGCTGAGTCACCAGGGAAGAGACAGCTGCCCTCTGTGCCTCGGGGGCAGTTCAGCTGTCCCGCACCCTCAGGACACAGCAGGTAGGAGCAGAGCACCTGCCGATTGCCAGTCCCACTCTGGGCTCGGGAGCCGGCCGTGAACGAGGGAGCCCGGCCAGCAGAGCTCACCCATCGGCAGGAAATCAGGCCACGCCGTCGTTGCTCAGAAATGAGAAATGGGGGTGAGCGCCGAACGAGAAGTGGTGAGGCGAGCCGAGACAGTGGGGGTGGGGCACTCGTTTGATGGGGTCGCAGAGGAAAGCGGCCAAGAGGAGATGGCGTTGAGGCTTCCGGGACTTGAGGCACGGAGCACACTAGCCGGAGAAGAGCCGGGGCGAGAATAGGCGAACTGAGGAGAGTGAGCCGGGACCTGTCCTGTAACCAGGGCCGTGGGCTTCCCCCACCGGGCCAGGGAGCCTGCCCGGATTACAGGAGCATGGCTGCTCGTGTCAGAGAGTGGGTGGGGAGGAGGCCAGAGGGGGAGTGAGGAGGCTGGGAGGGCCCATGAGGCCGGGGTGGGGCTCAGGGCGGGGGACAGGATGGGTGGGAGAACTAACAGAGCTCACTGACCGACCAGCTGTCGGGGGGCGGGGGGAGGTAAGAAGAAAGAATGACCCCCTGGGTTTCCACCTGCACAGCTGCAGGAGGGCAGGGCCCGGGTAGTCCAGGTGTGGCACATGGACGTGGGGCTCGTGAGCTGGGGGTGTTTTGGGAGCCCTGACAAGGCAGTCGGGCAGGTAAGCCCAGAGGCAAGCAGAGAGGTGGGGCTGGGGAAAGAAATCCAGAATCCTCACAATATGATGCTGGTGAGGCTGCGGAACTGGAAGAGGTCACTAAGAAGGGAGGGGACAGGGGCACCTGGGTGGTTCAGTCAGTTAAGCGTCCGACTTCGGCTCAGGTCAGAATCTCACAGTTTGTGGGTTCGAGCCCCACGTCGGGCTCTGTGCAGACAGCTTAGAGCCTGGAGCCTACTTCGGATTCTGTCTCCCTCTCTCTGCTCTTCCTCTGCTCATGCTCTGTCTCTCAAAAATTAAATAAACATTTGAAAAAAAAAAAAAGGGAGGGGACAAAGGACCCGGCTGGGAGGCCCGTGGAGGAGGGGAAGTCCCCAGGCACCAAGGGGAGAATCGGGACAGAGGGGGCTGTGACAGAGAAGGCGTGCGTTTTAAGGGGACAGATGCCTGCAGCTGCACCCTGGTCCTTGTGCCAGGAAAATGTCAGAGTTTGGTTTGGTTTGGGGTCTGGTCCGTGGCCCTGGGTAGTTAGCAGAGCAGGACTTCCGTCTGTCCAAATGGGACTTCGAGCCTCTCAGAGGCCCCCGTGGTGGCTCGGCAGCAGCCTGGCCAGGAGGGTGGGGGCACCATTTCCAAGCGTAGATGAGGAGCTCAGGGCATCCCAGAGGAAGGGATGGCATCGCCTCATCTGTTGCACTTTCCAGAAGCTTCTGGAACTTCTCTGAGACTCTTACTTCTCCTCGGCTTTCCCCTCCACAACCACAGACCACGCTCATAGGGCTCCCTTCCCCAGGAGGGGAGGGAGGGCATCTCCAGGGTCCTGCTGTCTTTGGGGGGACCGGCCTCAAGCATCCCCATGGGAGTTCTGCAGCCCGGGAAGAAGCCTCTGGACAGGCTGGTGTGGGACCCCCGATCCGCATGCCCTGACCGGGGTGGTACACCCCAGGGAAACGTGCGAGCAGCCCAGGGAGGACCAAGGCAAGCTGGCTCCACACCGGTCCAGCACCCAGAGTCCTGGGGGGTCCCAGAGCCAGGGTGTGTCCTCGGCGGGGTCCCTCTGAGCGGGACACAGGGACTGTTTCTCCGGCCGACCACACGTGGCCAGCAGAGTGGCTCTCGGCCAGGATCTGACCCTGTTAGGAGCCCTCCCTGAAGCTGATGCATTGGGACTCTATGGCTAATACGTTTTTCTGCCCAAAACGCCCAATAAAATGTACAACAAATGAATAAAATTGCAATGTTGCCAAGAAGCGATGTGTGCCCCAAATTTCCAAAAATGCTTCAGTCACTCCGTGCCTTAAAACCAGCCCAGGCCAGGCTGTCGGTGCTTAACATTCAGGGCAGGAGTTTCGGCAGCAGGAACCCCAGGCCCTAGCATGGGATCCGTGTGGAAGACGTAGACCGAGATGCCGCCAGCGTCTGGGTCTCCTAATCCCAAACCCAGACTCCTTGAACCCTCGGGGGCTGGTGCTCTCCACCCCCGCTGTCACAGGGCCCCCGAGAAGCACACCGGAGGGACAGGCTCCCAGGAAGAGGGCCTACACGTTGGGCATTTTCCCCGATTCAGCGGGAGCCGTGGTGGACCTCGCATCCCTAAGGTGGCAGGTCCAGCGGTGGGGTACGAGGACCACGGGGCCTGCAAACTGAAATGCAGCGTCGCCGTGCCTTGCGCAGTGTTCGAAGCTGGAAGTCAGTTGTCCACGGCCTTCATCGAATTCTCAAAGAGGCCTTAGACCCAGGAAAGGTTGAGGCCCGGTCTTGCCTCTTCAGCCTCCTAGGAATGCTTTTTTCAGAAAGACTTCTCTGCCCTTTGCAGACCCAGAAAACTGAAGCCAGGTGTCGGTGGTACCCAGGTCGGGGAAGGGGGAGGAGGAGAGGTCCCAAGACAGCCTGATTCCGTTCTACAAGCAGTGAATGAGCAGCAGTCGTTGCCGGACATCGTCTGTGTGGCTGAAGAGGTGACAGAGGAGGCAGGGGCGCACAGACCATGAAGGCACAAACCTCCGTAGTACAGAGGGCAAGGTATCAGGGAGCACTTCCTGGAGGAGGAGGTGATCCTCGTGCCTGTCCTCAGAGAACAGATGGAAGCCGGTTATGCAGAAAGACAGCTGGGGTCTGAAGACGAGACAGAGATTCCTGCAAGCAGAGAGTCCCAGGCAGTCCAGCACCCAAGCTCGGGCTTTGGATGCATGGTGGATGCGGCCCTTTGTTCCGCAAGCTCCTGCCTGCCTGCCCTCCCACTGCCTTGGCCCCCCACAGCCTCCCCCAGGCACCCAGGCTGAGCTCAGTGGGGCCGTGGGGGGCGGGAAGCCGCGGCCCTTTCATCTCGCAGGTGGCTGACATCCTGTCTCCCTCCCGCAGCGACCAGCTCCCGTTCCAGGGCCGGGACCAGAGGAGGCCCTGGGTGGCCCGCTGGCCCCTGCAGACCTTTGATCCTTCCTCTCATGCTCAGTGGCTGGTGCTGCCACCTGGCCAGGCCCAGGCTCAGGCAGGAGCCCCTAGGCCAGACACAGCCGTGGGGAGCCAGCGTGTCCATAGGAAGAACACAAGGCAGGGTCTCGAGCACATCACCCTGTTTCTCCTTGGCTCCCCCGTTCCGGTGATGAGCATAACATAACTACCCAACCCACCTACCTCGTGGGCGTATTGCAAGCGTCAAGTGATATATGAGGTAGGAAAGCACTTAGACCAAGCAAAAAGAGGCCACCAGATGTCTTGGCAGGACCTGACTCTGGAGTCAGAACCCTGGCTTCCAGCCCGGGCTCTGGCCCTCGCCAAGCACAGGGCTTCGGGCAAGTCACAACTTTGCTTCGGCCTGCTCATTGTAGACGGAGGGCGCCCTGCCCGGCCCTGCCCGGCCCTGCCCGGCCCAGCCCGGCCCAGCCCGGCGGGCCAGCCTCCGCGGCTAGCGCCGGCACCAAATGAGATAGTGGCTGGAAAGTGCCCTGAAAAGAATAAAGTTCCGTGCCGATGTCGGGGATTATCGTTATTATTAAGGAGCGTGATTACCGCAATCCAACAAAGCTGCCATTAATGAGAAGGCTCCTGTTCGTGTTGATTTAATTTCCTGGTTAACTGAGCGTTGGCAAGAAAAAAACTCTCTGTTTCAACCCTTATTGAAAATCTTTTTAAATTATGCCGGTCGACTCCGTTGCCCTGGTCATGGTGCAGTCTTGGGTCTTTATTTACGAATGCATCGATTGAGTCACACAGTCCTTTATTACTCTTGCTCTGACCGGACCCCAAAAGGCGGCCACGGACCCAGCCTCCTCCGAGCCTGGGGTCCTAGGACTTGTGGTCGGGTATCACTTGGAAGAAAGCAGAGGAGGGGGCACCTGGGTGGCTCAGTCGGTTAGGCGTCCGACTTCAGCTCAGGTCATGATCTCATGGTTCATGGGTTCAAGCCCCATGTCAGGCTCTGTGCTGACAGCTCAGAGCTGGGAGCCTGCTTCAGATTCTGTCTCCCTCTCTCTCTCTGCTCCTCCCCCACTCATGCTCTGTCTCTCAAAAATTAAATAAACATTAAAAAAATTTAAAAAAAAAAGAAAAAAGAAAGCAGAGGAGACAGGTCTGGGGGAAAGCATGGGACAGAACCTTCTAAGCGGCTTTTTCCCTGGTTCTCCGAGGCATCTTAATATATTGTCGTAGATTTCCTTACGGTTTAAGTGATACTTTCTGACTGGGGTAGAAGGAGTTTCTGGATTTATCCAGATGCCTTATAAAGTGATGTCATTGGGTCGTTCTTTTCTTTCTTTTTTTTTTTTTAACAAACTCGTCAGGCCTGATGTACCCAAATAAATGGCCTTGCCTTCCGGAAGGCCACAGCAAGCCGTGGAAGGCATACGCTCTGTGCAGAGAAGCTGCCGTCCCCACCAGGTCCCCTTGGTGTGTCGCTCTCAGAGCCGGCAGTGGCCAGAAAGGGGCGGAAGTCACTTTGAATAGACTCTCATGGGAAGGGGCTGACCCATTTCCGTAGAACCATCAGGGGACGAAGCAAGGTCTTCACACGCAGAGTTGTCTGTTCTGAAGGCTTCGCAGGAGGAGTTTCCAGAGGCCCTGAGCCACAGCGGCCTCCTGGTGCCCAGCAGTACGTGCTGAGGGGGCTGCTTGCTCAGGGGGAAGCCCCCAGGCTGAAGGGCAGAGGGGCGTCTGGAAACTCCGCTTCCCCCGGGGAGCAAGGGGGCAGTGATGCCCGTTAGGGTGGACGTCAGTGTGCTATGGTGAGGAAATGGGTATAAAGCCCAGAACAGGGGTCAGTGCTCCTGCTCAGCTGTTGGCATAACGTCCCGGGTGTCAGACAAGGGATATGTGTGGCCTCGTGTGTGGTCCCCAGTTACGCACAAATCAGCCCGTGTGCTTCTCAGCGGGGGGTGATTTTGTCCCTCGGGGGACCACGGGGAATGTCTGGAGATACTTCTAGTTGTCGCGGCTGCAGAGGGGGCCGGGTTTCCTAGCATCCAGCGGGTGGAAGCCAGTGCGTAGGACAGCCCCGCCCCAGAGAACACTCCGGTTCCAAACGCCAGCAGGGCCAAGGTTGAGAAAGCCTGGTGTGGGGACGCTCAGCAGTCTGCACCTGTTGGGGGGCGCCCTTGGATGGGCTCCCTGCCTCCCCCATGCTGCCAGTCTCTGTGCTCTCCCCGCAGAACCCCGACATTGTCCTGGTGCACTATCTGAACGTCCCCGCCATCGAGGACTGCGGGAAGCCGTGCGGCCCCATCCTCTGCTCCATCAACACCGACAAGAAGGAGTGGGCGAAATGGACGAAAGAGGAGCTCATTGGGCAGCTGAAACCCATGTGTGAGTAGCCGCGGCCGCCCGGCCCAGGGTCCCGCGCCGAGGCCAGGCCAGCGCCAAGCAGTGGGACAGAGGTCCTCTGGGGCCGTCCCGCTCGGACCACAGTGAATGCAGCTTTCATAAGCGTCTCCCCCACCCTGCTCTCACTCCATCCTCTAAGCCCCCTACACGGTAGCCAGGGCCCAGAAGGTCAGCCCCGGGTTGCAGATGACAAAAGTGAGGTTCAGAGGCGCAAGGCCATGTGAGCGAGGAACAGAGCCCCAGAAGCCCCGGGCTGCTGTCTCGTGGGCCGCAGACAGGGGAGCAGTGGCGGTCTGGGGTCAGACAGAGGAGGGGCTGGCCGGAGCTGGCCAGGGGCCCCCAGCCCATCTGCTGCTGGACACGGGGAGGCTCCGGCGCCGGCTCCCAGCCTGGGTGACATGCAGATGACCAGAATTAGCCGGATTTCATTTTGTCGGCAAAGCGATGTTCTCCAAAGCATCTGTCAGGTGCAGGTCACTGAACACAGACACCGAGTGAGTCTGGAGAGCTGGGCAACGGCTGCGGCCTCGTTTCCACGGGCAGTTGCCGGGGACTCTCGGTGGCCTCTCCCGCCATCGGGACTCGGGAAGCACAAACATGGTCTGTCAGACCCTGGAAGACCCGTCTGGGGCCCGAGGCCCAGCGTTCTGGAATGTTGACCTCTGAGGCTCAATGCAAAGACGTGTCATCAGACAGGACCTCGGAGAAGGGGTCACCAGGTGCCTCAGAATCTGTGCTACCCTGGGAAGGGGGACTGCAGAGGAGACGCCAATGGACACCAGCCACAGAGAGTGACTGAGGTGTCCTTGGCCGTAAGTGTCCCATCGCCGGGAGTGTCCAAGCTGAGGTGTGATGGCACCTGCGGTGACCAGCTAATCCTGAGAGTCCCTCAGTGCTCAGATTGGGGGGTTACCCCCCATTCTCAAAGTGGGCTGGAGGCAGGAGATAAAGAGGGGTCTGTGTGGGAAGGGAGACCCCCAACAGGCCGATGGCCCGGTCGCCCAGGCCCTGCTCCCTGCTGCCAGGAATCTGTGTCCCGTGGAATCCTCCTGAGCGGCAGGCGTGACACACCCATCTTGTTTAAACCTCCCGGTGTCCCCAGGGTAGGTTGCTCTCCACGTCTTCATCCGCTCGCCCCACCTCATCCGTCTGCAGTCAGCATACACACCGCCTCTTCCGCAGGCCCTGCCACCGCTCCTGGCCAGGCTTCGTCCCCCCCGCCCCCACCCCTCCGGGAAGACATCAGACTAAAGTCAGCCTCGCACGCTTATCCGGAAGGGGCTGCTCTAGCCTCTTCAGCATCCTGCGGGACACCCAGAGATGTGGAGGGCCTAGAACCTAGTCCCCAGGAATCGTTCCTGTCCCCGCCGTCTCTTGGGGCCCTGCACAGCGCTGGGCACAAGACAGGTCCTCTGTGAATATCCGTGGGACTGTTGAGTGGAAAGTGTCTGGGCCCAGCTTAGGGCCACTCCCCACAGGGACCTGAGCATTGGACAGAGGCCCCCAGTGCCCAGGCCTCGGGAGCCAGAGCTGCTCCAAGGTGCCCGCCAAGGCCAGCCTAGGGGTCTGGAGAGTCAGGGCAATGGCGCCAAGGGTCCTAGCCTCAGACCGGCCTGTCCACCCCTTCCAATTCAGTCCCGAGGTGGTGTCTCCACGTGCTTGTACTTAACATTGGGTTTCTTCCCCCAGGGCCCATTCACGCCCCCCCTGTGGCAGAGAATTGGCGGGGCCTGAGCAATGGCTCTGGTAACAGTGGGTGCCAACGCCGCCTGGGCAGGGCAGTGCGGTCCGAGCTGGGGAAATGGGAGGTGGGCACCTCCTGGTTCTGTGACTGCCTTGCTGTGGGGCCTCAGGCCAGTCGTTCACCCTCTGCGCCCCAGTCCCCTTCTATAAAGCGAGAGAAAAAAATCCGGAGTCTCTGCACCAAGATCCACAGTACCCTGCCCGCTCCACCAGGCCCAGCCCAGCTCCGGGGCCTCTGCAGACCCAGGTCCAAGGGGCTGGGGCCGCTATTTCATACCAGTTCCTGGGAGGTTCCGGAGATCACGTTAGCCAGAGGGTAGCCAAGGGGACATTCCCAGGGGAACAGATGCCGTGGCCACCACGGTCAGAGCCTAATACCTCTTAGCACACACAGAGGGCCCTTCTCCTGGAAGCCACCCCACTGCTGTTGTCCCCATTCTCGTATGCTATCCCTTTTTCTCTCCTCCTTGCCCCTACCTCCCCCACAGCAACCCCCACACAGGAGCCTGCCCGTGTCAGAGTGTCAGACAGGAAGACCACGTCCCTGGGGGCGAGGGGATTGAGCGCCACGAACTCCAGGGGGGTGCAAAGCAGACCTGAGTCAGCCTCTGATGCTTAACGGGAGGGAGCCACGAAGGCCTACTTGAAAGTCTGCAGCGCATCGAGAAAATTCTGTAAAACTACAACGAACTCCCCATAAATCTCATAACGCTTGGCTCGCTGGTGTGTCTGGGGGCGGGGAGCAGAGCCGCACGCAATTACCGAGTGTGCCTGTGTGCGCCCGGCCGCGGCGATAGATGCACAGCCCAGAAACTCAGCCCTGGACGTCGGGCTCCCACGGACGCTTTACACGCGCTGTGTCTTGGAACACGCGGAGGGCACCGGCTAGCCGTGTGTGGGTGGTGCGCGGGGCGCCAAGAAGCCATCAGAGTCGGCTCCAGATTCAGGCGTGCCACCCAACGCTGGAGCCAAACACATTAGCTTCATCACATTTTCACATAAATCACATTCCTTCAAAGACTTCACAGTTTGATTTCCTGATGTTTCCAAATTTCTCTGCCCTGCAGCGGGGCTGTCAGTGGTTTTATCAAAATGTTGTGCTTATCGGTGGTGAAGGGGAAACTCTGAGCCGCAGCCTTCGCCTCACCTGTTGCAATACGGGCGGGGGGGCGGGCGGTGGCGGGGCTCATTGTTCCTGGACCTTGGGAATCTCATGATGCTGGATTCTTGCGGTTGCGCCGTTCGGTCTCACGGGGGTTTTCCCATCAATCTGCCTTGTGAGGGATGCCTCTTACAGAATTAAAGAAAAAAGAAGAAGAAGACGGGAGAGGGGGAGAAAATTAAGATATCTGATAGGAATTCCCAATATGTTTCCAAAGACGCTTCCTGTCTTTTGCAATCCCTTCTGTGGCAATTAGAATATGGGTGTCGCTATGACAAAGACCAAAAGAACCGTGGCTTAAACAAAAGAGAAGGTTATTTCACGTGCACATCACAGTTCAAGGTTGATATGGCGGCCCCAACTGTGTTGGGGATCAGCCACCCGGGCTCCCTGCAGCTGGTTGCTTTGCCAACCAGGGTGTTGCTTTCTTGTTCATGGTCCAAGATGGCTGCTCCAGCTCCTACCATTGCAACTGCATTCCAACCAGTGGGAAGCAGAGAAGACAAAGCCGAAGGCAAGCTTCTTCCTTTCAAGAACAGGGCCCAGAGGTTGCAAGCAACACTTCCGCTCGTACGTCACAGGCCAGAATCTGGTCATACGGTTACCCTTGGTTGCAAAGGAGTCTGGGAAGTGTGGTCTCTTGCTAAGCGCTACCATCCTAACATACTCTGGGGGAGAGGGTTCTGCGTGTGAGTCGTTCAGAGCCGAGCGGAGCTGAGCTCAGCCTGGGGTGTCCCTGTAGGGCCTCAACTGAGAACCGCTCATCTTAGGTCAAGGCCCTCCTTGGATCCTCCTGAGGATCACCTCGGGTCTCATCTGAGGGTTGGAGTTTATAGAAGTCTAGCGAACATGATCTAAAGCCCAGCACGTCTCCTCCTAGAAATTCTGGGGTCCGTTCCAACGCGGCTGCTCTCAGGGAGCACGAGCTTTGGGCCGGCAGTCTGCCGCAGTGTGAGCCAAGGGCCGGGCGGCTGGAGGTCTGTCCTCCCCGGGTCAGCCTGGGGTGCAGAAGAACGGGAGCTCCATGCCACAGTCCTGCCAGCCTGGTGGGGAGCCTGCTCAGGGATCCTTGGCTGCCCCGAACCCCAGTGGTTCTCAACCGCTGTGCTCCGGAACCTTCCACTCTTGGCTCTACGTGAGCCTGCGGGGAGTCAGATGGGGCCCTCGGAGGGATCCTCCCCTCGGAGCACCCGTGGCTCTCTGCCCGGCCCCATTCCCTGGCAGCCTGGCAGGGGACAGGCCTGCCAGCCACTTCCCAGCTAGCAGTAGATGGGGTTATGCCCTCCAGAGTGAGGGATGAGGGCATGCATTTTAAGCTGTGTTCACAGCCCCACCCTGAGAGGGAGCGGGTCCCAGCTGTCCCATTCAGGGGCGCACGGTGGCTGGCCAGGTGGCCCTGCATCGCCAAGCGCAGCTTGGGCCTTTCCTCAGACCTCCGTGGCCTCAGGGATCATTCAGCGGCTCCGTCAGCCGCCTCCGGGCTCCGCTCTACTCCGACCGCCTTCCCAGCGTCCCAAGACCCCTGGGTGGGAAACAGGAGGGCTAGCTGGGGAGCCTGCATTGCCCCGGGGCCTGCACCCACACGCCCTGTGCAGCAAGCACCCAGGACCCGGCAAAGGCAAGGATGACTGGAGACAGGGTCCCCCCCCCACACACACACCGCTGAGGAATAGCTGGCATGGCAGAGAGCCTGGAGGCCGGTGGGCTCCCTAGCAGGCACCCACCTCTCCCAGGAGCTCCTCACCCCCACCCCCACTTGAAGCGACAGAACCCTCAATGTCCGGATCCCCTCCCCACCTCCCCTTTCCCCACCTGTCCCAGTGGCTCTGCTGTTTCAACCCCCAAGCTTTGGTTATAGAATCAGCGCATCTGTTGTTTTCTCATAATTTTCCAGACAAAGACCAAAGATCCAGTAAGAGGGGCGGTGTTTATTTGTTTTGCTTTTTTGCTTAGATTGTAATCCTGGTGATTATAGAATATCAAGAAGTAAAATCAACAAAGGCTTTCCTTCCCTGGCCCTGCTCGGATCCCCTTTCCTGGTCGGTTAGCGCCACCTGGTGGTCTGTGGCAGCAGAGCGGCTCAGAGACCTGAGTCCTCTGCAGTAGCCAGACTCGCCAACCCCCGCCCTCCCCCCTACCCCCCGCCCCGCGCCCGCAGCAGGTGTCAAGGGCCTGGGGACATGAGGCACTGTGCCGCCCCGCCTGTGGGCCTGGTGTCTGGAATGTGATGGGAGGCCATCTGGGGCCTGCTCTGTGATTCAGGAGCGCTGGGCTCTGGATGAGGCTGGCACGAGCAGAAGGGGGCCCCAGGGAGAGTCACATCGCCTGTCTTTCTTCTCTGACTCAGTCTATCCTGATGAGACATCACCAGCTGTAGCAAGACCACAGGGAGAGGCTTCTCCTGACAAGGAAAACATCCCAAGTCTTGGCCGGAGTCTGTGGGTGTTGAGGCAGTTAGCAAAGTAAGTCACATAGGCGCTGCCCCCACGTAGCTGCAGACAGGGTCACCGAGCTGGGCGGGCGCAGGGGAACAGCCAGGGGAGGGGGAGTCTGTTGCAAGAGAGGGTTGGAGGATTTCCTTCTGGTGAGAAATGTTCACTGGGCCGCACTTTCCGATGTCCCTTCTCTGAAGTTACGCTCTCAGGATAGGGGCAAAGGACCGGGAGTCAGGAATGAGCTTGGGCGTGGCCAGGCTGCCCACCACTGGGGCTCAGGGGAGCCAGAGCTGTGCGGCTCCCCGCCCAGTGCTCCAAGACCCACGAAGCCTGGGCGGAGATGTTGGCTCGGTGCCTGAAGCCGCGGTCGACATGGAGACTACCTGGGCCCCATTGGTAAAAGGCAGACCCCTGTCCTACCGCCACCCCACCCCCCGGCCCCTCAGACTTTCTGATTCCACAGGTCTGGATAAGAGTCTCATGGTTTTTGAGGGATCCGAAAGCAGGCTCCAGCGGGAGGCCCAGCGAGGATCCTTGTGGAGATCAGGGTCAGAACCCTTCTGGGGCCGTGGCCCTCTTTGAGGATCAGATGGTTCTCCACCCCGTGTGGGAGGGAAGCGGGCACCGGAAACAGTGCCGATCTCTAACACGCAGCAAGTATTGGGGGTGGAGGTGGTCCCGTGAAGTCTTCTCATAGACTCTTGGTTGAGATATGCTACCCTAGAAGTTTCCTTGGGTTGAATTTCATCACGAGCCAGGTACATAACGGGGTCTTGCCAGACATTTGTGGACTTGAACTCATGAGACACGCTGAGGATGCATGACCAGCCCGTCTGTGTCCTCACGGCAGGCCCAGGGCCTATGATGGCAGCTCCGTCCCTAAGGCCAGGGACACTCATCAGTGGATGGAACCATGAGATCTGGAAAGTTCTGCCCTGCTCCCTGCCTGTGTCCACAGGATTTGGAGTCGGGGGGGGGGGGCGGGGGCTGAAGACAGTTTGGAAAGTCCTGGAGAAGATTTTCCTGCCCGTTTTGCTTGTCCCTTTGGTTAGGAGCTACTGGCACGGGGAACGGGTAAAGTGAGTCCCCTTAGGTCCCCAGCTTCTGCCAGCATGCCTTTCTGGCACCTTCCACCCCGGGACAGAGGAGAGCAGACAGTGGGCATCAAAGGCAAGTCGGCTGGGGTTTGCTTCCTTTCCCTGCTCTGCTCAGAGAATTCAGACTTGTTTTGCAAATGTGCCTCTCTCCCTCAGGCTAAATTGTATTTAGCTGATCTGACCCCCAAGTAGGAAAACTGGAAGAGAAATACTGCTTTTGATTTCCTGTCTTTCCCTCGCTGCCCGGGCGCCTCCAGCCCCCTGCCGCTGCAGAATCCTGGCTCGGTCAGGCTCTGTCCTAACCATTCCCTAACTCAATACGCTCGGGGATGGACCGTATCCCTGTGCCGGTGCTGAGGGCACGGCAGCCCCACCCGCATCCCCGCGCCCGGCTGCCACCCTGAGCTGACAGAGCCTTGCTCAGTGCTAGGGGGATGGTTTTGTTAAACTTAGAATTCATTGCGAATATTAAAATCTCCAGATTTTCAGCTTCTCTTTGAATCTCGGAGGTTCTGGTCCACACGGTTAGGGGCCAAGAGGCAGCTACGCTTTTAGCGGTGTCTGACATCCTGCGTGCGGGTACCACCTCCAGGCACGAGGAGGAGGCATCTGATTCCAGGATTCTTACGAGCTGTCTGGAATCAGACAGATGGGAGCTGTCTGGAGTCCCACGTGGTCCCCGCCCCCACTGCCAGTGGCCAGACAGGTGGTCACTCCTGCCAGAGTGGAGCCCCGGGAGACTGTCTGCTGTTAAGACTGAAGGGGGAAGAGGATTCCAGAGCCCACTCGGCCACCTGGAGGTGGGACGCCTGCTGGAGAGTCTCTCCGGGCCAACAGGCTTGACATCGCTACACAACCCGAGTGGCAGGCACCTTCACCCTCTTAGCGGGACGCAAAGACTTCCCTGCGTCTGCAACAATGCCACTGAGCAAATCGGGAGATTCTGAGAGCCTCCAGCTGGCTCCTGGACGCCGCCTCCTGAACCCGTTTAGCAGGGAAACACTCAGCCCAGGCCGCTTTTTAGGTCACTGGGGCCCCAAGGAGGTCGCCTGGGAGGCCAAGTGCTCAGGCAGCCTCTCCCTATATGGCCCAGGACAGCTCGGACCGGCTCCCGGCCCCTCCCACCTGGAAGAAGTGTTACATTCTCAGGCCCCCTGCTCTTCTCCACGGCGTGTTCGTGGTTGGAACAAGGTGCCCCCCACCACAGAAGACGAAAGGGGAGGGGTCTCGATGCCCCACGTTCCCGGACTTCCAGAGCCAGGAATCCCAAGCTCGCCGGGGACTCAGCACGTGGGAGACTGGACGTGAGAAGTCAAATCTAATGACGATCAGAAGCAGGGCCTTTATTCCTGTCGACAAGAACACAGTCAAGACGAAACCCTCCGAGCCTGCTATTTCCCATTGACCTTGTTGCCATGGAAACAGCCTTCGTGTCAACAACTTGCAGGAATCCACACGGGCTCGTTCACGCAAGAGGCACATGGCCGACTCCCTCCCACCAGCCTCCATCACGTGGTTCCCAAGTACGATGAGCGTCCGACCTCAGTTGCCTGGGAGCGGCCCAGTTTATACCATTGTGCCGCCGGATGGTCCCAGCACCCCGTCAGCCTCAGGGTGACCGATCTGGACAGCAGTCTTAATGGCCACCCTATTTATGAGTCTTTACTGAGTGTTGAGTACCTGGGCAGGAGTGCTGGATGAGCCCAGGCTGATGGGGAAGGAGGAAGGAAACCCCACAACCCTCTGGTCAGCGAGGGAGGCAGGTGTGATTATCTCTGTCACCAACATTCCACTGGTCACCTGGATGCCACAGCACTAAGAAACCTCTTCCGTGCAGAGAAGGCCAAATGTCGGCTCCAGCAGGCACTGCCTGTGCGGTTACTGTAGTGACCCAAGCTCCAACCAGTGTGCCCTGTCACACGTCTAGAAGCTTCTGCCCCACAGAGCCGACAGGGACAGGCGGCTAGCTCTCACCAGCTCCTGGAGCCATTACAGGGTCAAGGGGGGCGGGGCTTTCCACGTCCTTGTTTCTGACTCTGTCCACCTCCTCTCCAAAGTGTTCCAGACGTGATGTGTCAGAGCAGAAAGGGGGTCTCGGGTCCTCCGCCCTGGCCTGCCTCCGAGCTCCCAATGGCACCGTCGAATCGGAATCCTGGGTGTGGGTTTCACTTACCTGTCTCTGAAGTCCTTTGGGAACAATGGCAGGCAGTCAGGTGACACACACGTCTTACACGTGAGGAGACTGACTGAGGCCGTGAGAAGTCGAAGATCCTCCCAAGACCACGCATATGTGAGGAAAGCGGCTGGAGCCCCTGAGCCCAGGCCCGCATGTCCCAGCCTGTCCCCCACCACTCTTCTTTCTCTGCAGCCAGCTGGGACACTGAGCTCAAGGGTTCGCTCTGCCCTGCCCGAAGCTCCACAGCTGCTTAGGGTAGCCATGGCAGGAGTGGACGTTTGTGGCTTCCACAGACACCCCCAGGACCCCTGGTCTGTAAATCAGTGGGGCCCCTCCCCCCACACCCCCAATGACTGGAAATCCAGGTGAGGAACCTCTGTCTCAGACCCAATCACTGTCCCCACAAACCCCACATTCTTGGGAGGAGTCTTTCTTTGACTCCCTGTCTTCCGTAGAAACTTCCCCTAGACATACCTCCGTGTGCCAGGAGAACCCACGCCAAGCAGGCTTCTGGGGACCCTGGCAGCCCAGGTGTAGACGCAGGGACGGGCTCCTCACACAGGACCCCTCCCCCTCGTGCTGGCATCCAATGCGAGAGCAGGTCCGTGGCAAGTCCCATCTCTCACTTCCTGTCCCGGGTTGATGGCCCTGCCCAGGTGTCCACCCGGCCCCCTCCACGGTCAGGACGCGCAGCAGGCTGGGGGACCGCACCCGGCCCAGCTCCAGGTCCCAGGGTCTCCTGCATTGATCACCACCCAGGGAATTGGACGCCCCGTCCCTGAGAAACGAAATGAGTCCAGCTGTGGGTGGAAGGAAAGGTCAGTCTCCTAAGGAGTAGCTGTCCCTCCTCCGCCCACTGATTAACCTTCCAGCCGCTCTTTGGTCCCTGGAAGGATGCAGGCTGGCGAGGCCCCGGGAGGCAGGCGGCTGGATGGGAAGAGCTAGACGCTGCAACCCCTCCCCACCCCCGCTGATCTGCTGTGGGATCTTGGGCGAGTCATGTAACTTTCCTGTCTTGGTCCTTATGTTCATGAAATGGGACGTGAATTCTTCCTCAAAGGATTGTTGAGGGATTAGAGACATAACCTCGAGACCAGTGGGTCTCAAACACGAGCCCCCATCGAATCCCCTGGGGGGCTTGTTAGGACTCCGATCTGAGCCCCTGTCAGCAGAATCTCTTATTTGACAGGTCTGGGCAGGGCCCGGGAGTGAGCATTTCTAACAGGATCCCAGGCGGTTAGACCGTTTCTGCGATCACAGCCTAAGACCCGCTCCCCGATGCCCTGTCCACATCGATGCTCCCCGGGGGACAGATAGTATTGTTACTTATGTCCTTTTGCAATGCGGTCAACATATAAAGAGCCTAGCACGGTGCCAGGTTCTGGAAAGTTCCTGCCTCGGGACCTCTTGACTGCACACTAAGTGCGCAGTGCACAGGGCAAGGCGGGCGTCTCCCGGGGCTTCTAGGGCTCCTGCCAGTAAGCTCCCAGGCTTCTGCAACAGAACGCCACAGACCGGGGAATTTCGACCGTGGAAATTAAGTTCCTTGAAGTTCAGAAGCTGAAGTCCAAGACCAAGGTGTCAGTGGGGTCGATTCGTGGTAAGGCCTCTCTTCCCGGCTTGCAGACGGCTGTCCCTCACGGTGCCCTCACATGGCCTCCTCGGCACGCGCACACACTCCTGGTGTCTCTCTTCTTCTTACAGGGACGTGAGTCTTGTCAGGTCAGGTTCCCACCCTTATGACCTCATGTCACTTTGGTGACTTCCTGAAAGGCCCTGTCTCCAAACACAGTCACATTGGGGTTAGGGCTTCGACCTAAGAATTTGGGGGCACACACTTCTGTCCATACAGGGCGTGACAGGCCTAGGCTGCCTCGCCAAAGCTCCGCCCCACCCCCCACCCCCAAGGCTGGACCAGAGCAATCACAGCCCAGGAGGCCTTGGCTAGCCGCCAGCCCCATGTGGCCGTGAGCCCCCACCCTTTCCCCAGTGTCCTGGCCTAGAGAGTGACTCTCTTCCCGGTGGTTGGCCGCCTCTTGGGTAAATTGTTCATCAGAAGATACTCTCCAAAGCATGGCCACACGCTGGTATCATTGATTTCCTTTTGATTATTCATATCAGCGGGATTGTAGCTGCCTAGCCGTGGGGGGTAATTAGGGTAAGTGTCAAATACAGCCCAGGTCAGTGCCCGGGCAAGCTGGGGGTTCCTGTGACAGCCACCCCGGCCCCCGCTCTGCAGGCCAGTCCTGTGGCGGGTCCCAGGGCAGTGGCGGGACTTCTGGGGGAGCCACAGGAGCCCCCTGAATACCCCAGTTCCAGTAGAAAGTGGGGCCCTCCTGGCCACTCCAGGCTTGGCCCACCCACACCTGCCTTCTCCCCCAGTGCTACCTCCCCCTGCCCTCTGACCACCCCCCAGGGTCCTGCATGGGTTACCCTAGGGAGGCCCTCCTCCCTGCGATTCTGCACAGCTAGGCTCCTCCCACTTGAGGTGGCATGGATGACCAATGACTGGAGAATTAGGAGCCCGGTGCCCTCCACCAAGATTTAGCAAACAGAGGGGACAAACGTGACCCAGAGCCACCAGGAAGTTATTTTTCTGGGAATTCCTTTGTCTCCTTCTGTGCCCCCCCACCCAGGTCATAACCTTACATTTAATCAAGTGTATTTTTAATGCAGTTTCCTTTTTGCTGCTTTAGCAAAGAGAGAGGGGCTGGGGACAGAAGGCCAGTGCACGTGTTCATTAACCTCCCCTTCATAAACCGCTCTTTTCCCATAGAAATCTCCTTTCCCGCTGATTCATTACGTGTCGGGAAGCAAAGCATGACATGTTAAAAGCCGTCTTGATCGTATTTGATATTCAGTACTAACAACTCGCCGGCTCCGAGGAGGGGGCTTCTCTCCCCACCCCCACCGGAGGGGGACGGACGCAATCTGCATATTGAATGTGCCAAGATAGTAGGCAATTTGCATTAAGCATCCAGAAATTCTCTGCTTGCAATCTGTCACCCTTCACTGGGTTTTCGTCTTATAACCTTAACAACAGAAGGAGGAGCGCAAGAGGCAGAAAGAATGCCGTGAGTGTGCCCGCAGGGCAGGGCTGGAGAGGAAGGCTGGAACGGGCGGCCGCGTTGTCAGTGCCGAGCGGGGCTCTGGTCGGAAATGCCAGAAGCGGAAGACTCCTGCAGGGGAGCCTGCCACTCGAGGGATAAAACAGCCCACCCACCCCCAGACCCCGACCTTTGGGCGAGGAGTGGCTAGGCAGCCCGCACTGGGCTGCCCTGTGGGGACGCCTACAGCGCATCGCTCCAGGATGCCAAGTTCAGGCCCAGGTGGGGTTTGTCCTGAGAACACCTTGGCCTGCCTTTGCAGTGAGCATCTGCCCAGAGTCCTCCGTAGGTAGGAGGGGCCGTGCTGGGCTCTGAGGGGTCTTCTGCCCCCGCCCAGACTTGCAGGACCTGCAAAATTCAGGCTTAGGACAGAGCCGTGTCTTCGCCAGCCTGCCCGCCTGTGAGAAACTCCCGGGAGCTTTAAAAAAACAAACCTGGCAGGGCCCCTGGGTAGCTCAGTCGGTTAAGTGTCCGACTTTGGCTCAGGTCATGATCTCACAGTTCAGGAGTTCGAGCCCCGCCTCGGGCTCTGTGCTGACAGCTCAGAACCTGGAGCCCGCTTCAGATTCTGGGTCTCCCTTCATCTCTCTCTCTCAAAAATAAATTTAAAAATGTAAAAAAAAAAAAAATGTAGTTAAAAAAAAAAAGGCGGCACCAACCCAGACCAAGGATATGATCATCTCTGGGCTGGGGCAGGGGTCAGGCCATGCTCTGCCCACCCCCCACCCCAGCCTCTGCTTTCCTCTCCATAAAACGAGGAGTCTGGAAAAGGTCCTCAACCGAGAGGTCCCGGGCACGAGGACAGGCCAGTGGACCCCGCCTTCAGTCCTGCCTTGACGGGGCGCCTTCTGCTGTTATCCGTCTTCTGTATTGGATTTCCCGGCAGAGGTCTATTGGAGAAAAAGGTTCCACAGCTGTAATGAGGTCTGCAAGGCCTGGCCTGGGCCTTCCCTTTCGGCTGCCGGGGAACAAGGTGGGGCCTGAGCCAGCAGGGTCGCAGACCTCCTGGGGTGCCGGAGAGCTCCCCGAGGGATCCCAAGGTAGCAAAAGGTGGGCCGGAAACCCCAGCACAGCCCCCACCCCTGCACACGCCCATCATGCAGCGCTCTGAACAGACACCCAGGACCTCACCTCCAGGCAGCTCAGCTGGCCCGGGGACAGAAGGCACTCAGCGAGCCCCCGACCCCCTCGCGATGACCCGCTGGAATCCAGGGCCCTCTGGGAGCAGGGCCACGGGCCTCGTCAGAACCAGACGAACACCCGAGGCAGGTGCACGGACAAGGAAGCAGGGCCCGGCGGGATTCCCAGCTCATCAGAACCCACACGAGGGGTTTTCTCTGAAAAACGACTGGAACCCTACGTACAGGAGCTGATGAGGAACGGCGGCCGTGGAGCTCTCTGCTGGGCAGAGCCACCGGCGGCTGTCACAGCAAGCAGCTTCCTCCCCCAAGCCCAGTTCCCACGGGCGTCGGCCAGGCCGTGGGATGAGGCCGGCATTGCGCGCTGGCATCCCCGTCGCCACCATTAATGGTCAGGACAACAGTAGCAAGCAGGTGGAGGCACTTTCCTCCTGGCCACCCCGCGAGGCGACGCTATTCTCTTCCCATTTTACAGGTGAGGAAACCGAGGCTCAGACAGGTTGAGGGACTTGCCCAAATTCACACAGCAAGACTGAAACCTGGACTCCGATCCAGATCCGAATCTGACCCAGCTCCTACTCTCTGTGTAGCCCCTCTGCGTCCTGGAGCCTCACAGAGCGAGGGCAGACACTGGGCGTTGTGACGGTTCTTCCCCTGCACTCTGTGTGAGAGAAGCTTCCAGGGGAGAAAGGAAGTTGTCTTTGCCCAGCACGACCCTGCCCTGCTTTTCTTCCCGGACCCCCTGCTCCCACTCTCCCCGTTTCCCAGGGAGCCGGTCCCTCCGAGAGCCCCGGGGCACTGGCTCCAACCCCGGGGCTATGGGTCCCCCGCCTCTGGAACCTGGCCCACCACCAGAGCCGCCAGAGGGAGCTGGGCTGCGCCACGCACCCGGCACGCCACCTCTCGGCGGGGTCTGCTCCAGCCGAGACGGTGGAGCAAGCAAATCCATCGGTCCGCAGGCCCCGTTGGCAAGTCAGTTATTTTAGACTTTCGGCCCCCACGCTGCCAGGTAGGCGTGCTCAGGGTGGGCACACCCCGATGGCGGGGACAACAGAGTTCCAGGGCTGACCATCCCGGTGACTGGGCATCAGTGGGCATCTGCTGCCCGGGTCATGTGGCCCCTTTAGTGCTGCCCCCTGTGCCCCCAGAGCCTGGCTGCAGCCCCTGGAGGCCGAGAAGCCCCGTGGGAAGAATGGGAAGCTCCCCTCCAGCGGAGGCTCCAGCCTCCACGTTCTCTCCCAACCTCCACTACCTCCAGGTGGGGGTGGGGGGCCCTTAGAGGCCCGGTCCTCCCTCCCTTGGAGAACCGCTTTGGTGCCCTTGGACTTCGGGAAAACAGAAGCAAATCTCTAGGTGGTCCGCTCCCCAGGCTGCACCGTAGGGAAGGGAGGAGAGCAGGCAGGGGAAGAGCACGGCGCTCCCAGCAGGAGTGGGGCTCTCATCGGGCAGCCTGGCCCTCCCTCCTCTGTCCTCCCGCCTCCCCCCTGCCTCGTGTGTATCACTTCACCCCTAGAGCCGGCCTCCCAGCAGAGAGGGGGCTATGCTGGCGGAGGGCCCCGGTCCCACCCTTCCCAGGCCCTGCCCCTGCACCCCGTGACCTCTGACCGCCCCTCTGCCTCTCTCTCCCCCAGTCCACGGCATTAAGTGGACCTGCAGCAATGGAAACAGCAGCTCAGGCTTCTCCGTGGAGCAGCTGGTGCAGCAGATTCTCGACAGTCACCAGACCAAGCCACAGCCCCGGACCCACAACTGCCTCTGCACCGGCAGCTTGGGTGAGCGGGGCTCCCGGGGGGGGAGGGGGGGATGGCCGGGCGGGGGGGGGCTCTGCAGGCAGTGGGGAGGCCCTCTTCCTCAGGGGTAGCCCGGATGTCCAGTGAGCGGGGCGGGGCCAGCCAGGAGCCAGGGGATGGTGCAGGAAGGCACCCAGGACAGACTCACAGTCCTCCTGCCCACTTGGGGCAGGAGAGAGCGGTTTCCAGAGAGGCAGGTCCCTCTAGGAATGGGGGGCGGCAGAGTTGGGAAGTGCGCGGGGTCACAGCAGGTACCCACCGGGCCCCACCATCTTGGGTATCGCCAGCAGGAAGCCCAGGGGCCCGGGCGCAGGGCGGGCACAGGATTTTCTGGGAGGTCAGCCCTGGGTCAATAGGACCACTCAAGCTAAACCTCTTTGCTTAACCTCTGTCCCCTCCAAGGATATAAAGTGTCCCGCACTCCCTATCCTAATGTGCCTGTTTCTCTGATCATGGTATTTGCTCTTAGGAATGTGCCTTAATTAGATAGTTCCATTAGCGGGTCATGTCACTTCCCTGAGAAGTCTTCGTGCATTTAGGAAGAATGGTGGCCAGGCTGTAGTAGGCTCAGGGGAGAACTCTCCCTTTTATCAAAGCGAAGTGACCCTTAGCAGCTGGGGTGAAAATAATGGCAGAGGGGAGAGAAGAGAGAAGAGCCCACCTGGCCGCTGAGTGCAGAGCTCCGGGGAGACTGGCCAGAGTTCAGGGACCCTCAGCCTAGAGCTTTTTCCTCTCTGCCACTGAGCTGGGGGGTTAGGGCACTGCCTTTGCTTGGGTCTTAGAGGGATTTTGACCCACAAAGAGCTGAAGACACACCCGGGCTGGCCAGATGGGGGAGGGGGGCAGATACCTTTCCACCTCTGGAGCAAAGTCTAGAACCCTCTTTGGTCCTGTCCTGGGGCCTGAGAGCTAATCCCGAGAGCGTGCATTTGCTCTCTGCTCTCTGCACACCGTGCAGCCTGAAAGGGCATGCCAAGTTTGGGGGAGGGGAGCGGAACGTGGCGGCCACCATTCTGGGCTGAACCCCCCCACCCTGGCCAGCAAGAACTGTCTCAGTAAATGGGGTCTGTCTCGGAAGGCGGACAGGGTTTTCCTGGAGGATGACAGACTCCCCCCTTCTCCTTCCCAACCGCCTACGTACCGAGGCGCCCTCATTTGTCCTGGAAAAGCGCATCCAGGACAAAGCCCCCCCTGGTCTGGAGGATGGCTCCATAGGGCGCCTGAGAGCCCCTGAGACCCTGAGGGTGGGCGACCCGCCAGCCCCCCGGGGGGGCAGTGGCCCGCCTGGGCTCCCAGGCCGGGCTCTGCCAGGCCCCCAGCCGCTCGGAGGCACGACCCGCGGCGGCCCCGGCTCTGACTCTCCGTTTGCATGTGCGTGCGTGGACGTGTGTGTGCGTGTGCGCGCGCCTGCGTGCGTGGTGTGCTTCTCCCCCCGGCAGGAGCGGGCAGCAGCGCGCACCACAAGTGCAACAGTGCCAAACACCGGATCATCTCGCCGAAGGTAGAGCCGCGGACAGGGGGGTACGGGAGCCACTCGGAGGTGCAGCACAATGACGTGTCGGAGGGCAAGCACGAGCACAGCCACAGCAAGGGCTCCAGCCGCGAGAAGAGGAACGGCAAGGTGGCCAAGCCCGTGCTGCTGCACCAAAACAGCACGGAGGTCTCGTCCACCAACCAGGTGGAGGTCCCGGACACCACCCAGAGCTCCCCCGTGTCCATCAGCAGCGGGCTCAACAGTGACCCGGACATGGTGGACAGCCCCGTGGTCACGGGCGTGTCCAGCATGGCCGTGGCCTCCGTGATGGGGAGCTTGTCCCAGAGCGCCACGGTGTTCATGTCGGAGGTCACCAACGAGGCCGTGTACACCATGTCCCCCACCGCCGGCCCCAACCACCACCTCCTGTCGCCCGACGCCTCTCAGGGCCTCGTCCTGGCCGTGAGCTCCGACGGCCACAAGTTCGCCTTCCCCACCACGGGCGGCTCGGAGAGCCTGTCGATGCTGCCCACCAACGTGTCCGAAGAGCTGGTCCTCTCCACCACCCTCGACGGTGGCCGGAAGATTCCAGAAACCACCATGAACTTTGACCCTGACTGTTTCCTCAATAACCCAAAGCAGGGCCAGACGTACGGGGGCGGAGGCCTGAAGGCGGAGATGGTCAGCACCAACGTGCGGCACTCGCCGCCAGTGGAGAGGGGCTTCAGCTTCACCACCGTCCTTGCCAAGGAGATCAAGACCGAGGACACCTCCTTCGAGCAGCAGATGGCGAAAGACGCGTACTCCTCCTCGGCGGCAGCCGCGGCCTCCAGCTCCCTCACCCTGAGCGCCGGCTCCAGCCTCTTGCCGTCGGGCGGCGGCCTAAGCCCCAGCACCACCCTGGAGCAGATGGACTTCAGCGCCATCGACTCCAACAAGGACTACGCGTCCGGCTTCAGCCAGACGGGCCGCAGCCCCCACGTGCACCAGACCCCCTCCCCCAGCTTCTTCCTGCAGGACGCCAGCAAGCCCCTCCCCCTCGAGCAGAACGCCCACAGCAGCCTGAGCGACTCCGGGGGCACTTTCGTGATGCCCACGGTGAAAACGGAGGCCTCGTCCCAGACCAGCTCCTGCAGCGGCCACGTGGAGGCTCGGATAGAGTCCGCCTCCTCCCTCCACCTCATGCAGTTCCAGACCAATTTCCAGGCCATGGCTGCCGAAGGGGAGGTCACCATGGAGACCTCGCAGGTGGCCGAAGGGGGCGAGGGCCTCATCAAGTCCGGGGAGCTACAGGCCTGTAGCTCCGAGCACTACCTGCAGCCCGAGGCCACCGGGGTGATCCGCAGCGCGGGCGGCGTCCCCATGCTCCCGGGCGGCGTGGTGCAGGGCCTCTACCCGGTGGCGCAGCCGGGCCTCGCCAACACCTCCAGCATGGAGCTCAGCCTGGACCACTTCGACATCTCCTTCAGCGGCCAGTTCTCCGACCTGATTAACGACTTCATCTCCGTGGAGGGGGGCGGCGGCACCATCTACGGGCACCAGCTGGTGTCCGGGGACGGCGCGGCGCTCTCCCAGTCGGAAGACGGAGCCCGCGCCCCCTTCGCCCAGGCGGAGATGAGCATGCCTTGCTGCAGCCCCCAGCAGGGGAGCCTGCAGCTGACCGGGGCCGAGGGCGGGGCCGGCACCATGGCCTACATGCACGTGGCTGAGGTGGTGTCCGCCACCCCTGCGCAGGGCACCCTGGGGATGCTGCAGCACGGCGGACGGGTGTTCATGGTGACCGACTACTCCCCGGAGTGGTCCTACCCAGAGGTAAGCTGCCGCCGCCCGTGGCCTCCCCCACCCGCCCGCCCGGCGCGCTCGCTCGGCTCGGGGAAGCTCATTCGCATGTGGCCGCCCTTTGGACAAAGCCGTGGACCGTACAGAGCTGTCCCCTTCCTCTGTCCCCGTGGCCTTTGTCCCGCGGCGACTCTCAGACTTCACTGAAGCAAAGTAGCTTGAAGGTCAAGGGTCTCCCGGGGGCCGGGGGGCCCTCCCCGCTCCCGCCAGGATGACAGTCTGCCGTTACCCTGGCTTGTGGATTAAGATTCCACCTGCAGTTTTCCTTCGCTTTATTATTTTTTCGACAAAATGTCCTAGGGCTGCTAAAACAAAACAAAACAGATTCCAAAAGCCCCACCCTAGATCAACCACATCCGTTACTCTTATTTGCTTCACTAAACGAAACAAAACATAAACAAATCCCCATCCAATGGAGGAGAAGGGTACGGTTCCGTAGAGCCTTCCGTGAAACGTTCCCGGGGAAATCCGGCCTCTACAACTTCGAAGGCATGTTACATGACCCGGGACCTCCCGCCACCTGCGGCCTCCCTCCCCCCCTCCCCCAGCCTACTGCCCCCTCGGGTCATCTCAGTTCCTGCAGGCTGACGTCACCCTGACATTGAGAATCACGGCTCCAAAGCCCAGAACCGCCGGAACGCCCCAGAAAACCCAGGTCTTGCCACCGTGGCGCAGTGTGTAAGGAAGGAACCTTGGCTTCTTCTCTGAGGTGGAATGGCATAGGAAGGGGACAGAGTGGCCTGGGCTTTCCCTAATGCCCCGCTGCACCTTGGGCCACGCTCCCTGACTCCTCCCGGCCCACCTGCCGGGTGCTTGGGGAGCAGCACAGTCACCACGGGCCAGATCGGCACTTTCTCCCAGGGAGGCCGCTGCCCACGCTCCTTGGCCCCACTGCCACGTCCCCTGGACACTAGAGTTTGGGGCTGCTGTCCCGTACACCGGGAGAATGGTGCTCCTGAAAGACTGTGACTCTCACGGGGTATCGAGGCAGGAATACAGATGCCACAGAAGGTCCTACAGGTACAGGCGGTGCAGGGACGCCGGCCAGAGCCTGTGCACGTTACAGACCCACACGCCCGAGGGACTCTCCGGGGTGATGCCCAAGTCAGGACCAGACAAAGGGGCTCCTGGGACCGGGTCCAGACAGCGTGTGCCCCCTCGCTTACTAGCCAGTGACCTTGGGCAAGGTGACAGCCTCTCTTGTCTCTAAAACGGGCCATGACAGCTCTGACCTCACTGGGTTGTTGCTAAGGACCGAGCGACTCAGGCAGCACCTGCCTCTTCCATCCACTGCCATTCGCCCCTCCCCCTAGGAGGAGAATCCGGAGGAGTCTGACCAGGCCGCCTCTTGGTTTGGCTCATGTTGGTGATGCTGAGCTCAGTGGCTCCACGTGTCACCCCTCCCACCCCCAGGTGAAAGGTCAGCTCAGCCCAGCAGCCTGCCCCCCACAGGGCATAAGAAAGCAACTCATCGGGACAGGGAGGGGATGTCGCAAGGGGTCAGCTAGGAGACCTGGCTCCCCGGGCCTCAGTTTCCTCTTCTGCAAATGGCCGAGAGGGGTGACCTGGAGGCCGTGCAGGTCTTAGGCCTGGGAGCTTTGGCCCTCAGGACCCTTAAAGGCTGCCTGGAGCCCGAGTCCTGCAGGAACCTGTTGGGAGGGGAGAGGAGCCCTCTTTCCCCAGCCTCGACCTGTGCCCACAGGCCCCCGGCGTGTGTCCAGGCCTGCAGTCCTGGCCTCCATGGGCCTGGGGGCACTGGTGAGGGGCTATTAGCAGACCTGGTCCCCTGTTCTGTACCCAGGACCGGCAGGTCCCCACACTGTACCTCAGGGAAAATCAGTTCAGCAGCCTGCCACGCGAGGGCAGCACGGGCGCGGGAAAAAACACGGTTCCGGGCGCCTCCGCGTCCAGCCCTGGTTTTCCAGAAGCCCTCGACGCTTCCAGGAAACAAAAGCAACTCAAATTCAATTTGATTTGGAAAATGCACAGATGCCACCCAAATGGTCCCTCTGGAGCCCCGTGGCCACACGGCGAGGCCTCTGCAGAGGCCCCAGTGGCTCTGACCAGCTTCCCGGCCACAGTTCTCAGTCCAGCGCCAAGGGCCACCCCTTCCTGGGTTCCCCTTCAAGAGACAGCACCTCTGACCCTTCTCTCCCCCTCACAACCCCCTGACTGTTCACCCCTTGCCCCCTGGACTCTGCCAAGAGCTTGGTTCTAGCCACACTCTGCCACGCAAGGCACATAGCAAGACATGTCAGGGCTCAGGGACGCGTCTTAGGCTGTAAGTGTGAGCTTGAGCTAAACAGCTGCTGGGCACCCTGGCCCAGCTCTAAAATCCACTCTGCCAGAAAGCCAAGGCCAGGCCACCTTGTGTCTCTTCTTGGAGTGCCCCTCCCTCCCACCTCCCAGATCCACCTCTTCCCCTGCAGCCGCAGCTGGTCACGAAGACACACACACACACACACACACACACAGATGGGAGGTGGCCCCGGGCCCCAGGACCTGCCCTGCGTGCATCAGAAATCTGGGTCCTTTATCTCAGGACTCCCAGGGCGCAGAGAGCTCGGGTGGCATTTGCTGCCCCGTCCCCTCCCCCCAAGCCCTCTGCATCATCTTTCTCCGCTGACAATTTGCCGCACCAGGCAGAGGAAGCTGCAATTAGGGCCGTCAGGTGCCTGCGTCACGGCAGCCTGAGTGTGGCCCGGCCAGCGTTGCCATGGGAACCACCCCCTGAACTGCTGGATGCAGAGCCCATCCTACAGCGGTTTCCATGGAGAAGGTCCTGCTGTTCTCCAGTAATTTCTACAGATCTTTGTTCCTCACAGCGGCCCTGGCCTCGTGCCAGCAGCTATCAATTGGGGTTATTTGTTTTTTTCCTTTTTTCGCACATGGTAACTGTCTGTGGCTTTTTGAAGCCACTGCTCTTCCACTTCCTAGGATCCAAGGGGGTTCCTGCCCTGAGTGGGCCCGTGGTTCCGCCGGTGCCGCGAGGCACGCCTCCCAGCTGGCCCCCAGCCCCCAGCCCGTGGGCCGAGAGTGCTGGCCCCAGTCCCGCCACCTGACAGAGCTCCAGAGCTCCCCGTGGAACCATATATCAGAGCCAAGGAATGTTAAGGCCAGAAGGGCCACCAGAGAGGCTGGGCCACTTGGCTGAGGACGCATAGCTACTGAGGGGCAGGAGCAGGCCTCCTGCTTTTGGCCTCCGGGCCTGAGCTGTCTCCACTGCCCCCAACTTGTGGTTGCCTGGCATTCACGTGACTTCTCCAAAACCATCCCGGCCCATCCAGGAGCGCAGCCCCTTCTGTGCCGGGCTGTGGGAGAGCCACCCTCACCTCATCCCTGGAAACACCCCCTCCTGCTGCTGACGCCCCAGGCCGGCCCTGGGCCAGGGCTGGGTTCCAGGAGCATTGTGGGTAGCCCATGGGTAAGCCTTGTGTTGATGCTGGGGGTCCCTCCAGGGCAGGGAGGGGCCGGTGCCCAGGAGAGTCCATGCAAGAACTGGTGACTGGGTGGCAGAGTGTCTCAGTGGCAGGGGCCAGAAGCGGGAGAGCTGGGATCTGGCCTCTTGGACCTGGAGAAGCGGGGCAAATGGAGGCCTCAGGCCTGCACCCAGCACCCCCTCCACCACCAGAGTCTCCAGGAGGTATACTGCTCAGTCTTCTGCAGCCTGGACACTAGGTGGCGCTCTCTACCCGGTCCCGCACAGTTCCTGGCCCCCTGCTGGGAAAAGGGGCCAGAGCCTGGGTGGGCCCACCCAGGGAGAGCCAGAGAGGCCAGCATCCCCAGCCTCCAGCGCTAAGCCCCTCTCCGGCTCAGGGCAGTCTCCGAGCCCCTCCAACTCCGAGCCTTCCTCCTCCATTTTCCTGTCTCTGCAGCCTTTCTTGTCCGTGTCCCCCGACCTCGCACCCCTGTCCCTGCCATCCCTGGGGATCCTGAGGTGTCCTCACACCCCCACCGGAACTCCCCATCCCTGGGGTGACACCACCTTGACATCAAGCCTGTTTTCAAAACTCAGAGCTCCTGAAACCTGTCCACAGGTAAAGGACAGAAAAAGCCCTCCCTCCACTACCCCCCACGGCTCCCCGCCCGCCTGGCCACTTCCCAGATGCATCCGCCACTGAAAAGCTTTGAAAACCTCTGTGCTCCCTTCTGCCTGGAACAGAAAGTTACCTAGGAGAGGATTAGGGGTCAGAACTGCTGGACGCCAGCTGAGGAAGGCCAGGAGCATCTGGGGGTCCCCTCCCCCCCTGTCCCCGCCCCCAAGAGGCTTCCTCATCCCGCTGCCATCCTGACACAGTCGTTCCCAAAAGCCAGGGCATCCCGGAATCCAGGAATCTGCGTGTTCACCAAACATGCGAGGTGGGGTCGCAGACCACTGTCACCCCCACCCCGGGGAGCCATGCAGCCTGGAAGGCCTGTGTCCCTGTCCCCGCCTCCAGCTGATACTCCTCTCTGCTCCCCTCTGTTCCCTCAGGGAGGAGTGAAGGTTCTCATCACAGGCCCATGGCAAGAAGCCAGCAATAACTACAGCTGCCTGTTTGACCAGGTCTCGGTGCCTGCGTCCTTGATTCAGCCCGGGGTTCTGCGCTGCTACTGCCCAGGTGAGAAGGCAGCACCCCTGCCAAGGGGGTGGGAGCCCCAGGAGCGCCGGGGGCGGGGGCAGCCTGGGAGCGACGTCGGACCAGTCGTGTCACTACTCTGGGCCTCGGGTTCCTCTGCTGTGATGACGGGGATCCCAGATCGACTAGTACAAAGTCAGGCGCACACAGCTCATATTAGACAGGGGTACAAGGCCTGCTCGTGCCGGTAAGCTGGGCTGACACACCCAGGACTGGGCACAGCAGGAGGCCAGAGCCACCTGAAGGGTGCCAGGAGCTGGTGGTAAGAGCCGGGTGGAGCCCTGACAGAGGCCGCACCTGGGGGTCAGGGCAGCCAAGCAGTCCCTCTCTCCTCTGGCCCGTGCCTTCCGCAGCTCCCGCCAACCAGAAGCCACGAGAACGAGAGAGCCCGGGCCGTGTGGTCCCCACGGTCAGTCCCCCCGGGCGCTGAGCAGGTCAGAGAGGGATGGAGAAAGCCTGCAGGCAGGAGGGGAGGGTGCGTCAAACTAAGAATAATCTGCACGGACCCCCTTGAGAATGTGAAGCCGTCTGCCCTGCGCCCGGAAAAAGGCACAAGCACGGAATTTGCTTCCAGTTTTGGGGACAGGAGCCCCTCTGCCCTCCCTGTGGTTCTGACCTTCTCCGTCCCTCAGTCAGAGCTTCATCGTCATCGACCGAGCTTGACGTCCCTGTCTGGTCAACTCCTTGACCTCTGGCCATTGCTATCTCCCCACTGGCCTGCCAGCCCCACGTGGTCAGGATCTGTGTCTTTCCTGGTCGCCACCTGCCCCCAGGGCCTGCAGTGTCTGGCACGTCACAGGGAGGAGATCCGTATTGGTGAAGGAATCTGTTTCTAGAGCTCTCGTTTTCTGATCTCTATGCTGGTGCTGGGCAGACCCTTTGGCTGACATGAGCTCCAGGGATGGCCTGTCCAGCTTGCCCAGGCAGTGAATGAAAGAGAGAGAGAGAGAGAGAGAGACCATATTATCTGAAGCCAAGGGGTCTAAGGAAGGACAGAGTGCTCCCTGCGGAGGTCTAAGGTTAGAGAGAGAGATGGGGACAGCCTGGGGCTCCTGGGTTCACATGGAACCTTCTTCCTTCTCTCTCTCCTTTCCCTGCGCGGCCAGCCAGGGCAGAAGGCTCCAGGACTGGGCTCGCAGGCTCAGCCCTCCCCTCCCCCGCTCCCTGAACCCAGCACCTCTTTCACCGCAAATGTCCCAGGGAGCCAGGAAGCTGCCCGAGGTGGCCTCCCCCCTACCGGCCCTGCTCCAGGGGATCCACTCAGCCCCCTTCGCTCCCAGCAGCCCTGCCTGGTCTGGAGCGCGGCCATCGGGATGCCGGCCCAGGCTGGGTCTGCCTGCCACAGCTCAGGGTGGCTCCTGCGGCCACCCCTCCCCCACCACCTCTACCCCCCTCCCCCCCCCCCCGGGGTGGAGGTCGGTAGGGGGAGAGGGCAGCGTGTTGTTACACTGTCCACTTACCACCTGCTGCTGGAACAGGACCTGCCTGGCCTATAAATAGAAGCCACTTCCTGTACCTGGCTCTCGCCTGGCCGGGGACCCGGACCTTGCCTGTCCTAGGTTATGTGACCCCTCCGCAGAAAAGACTGCCCTCTGGCTGGTGTCCCAGGCCAGGACCTGGCGAATCCCGGGTGCCGGATCCGTCGCACACCACAACACGTCCCAGACCAGGCAGTCTCCACCTGGTGACTTTAGCTCAGTGCCTGGCCTCTCTGGGCCTCAACTGCTACAGCTGAAAACCAGCTGCCGGACGGGCAAGAGCAGAGCCAAAGGAAGGTCCATAAAGCGCCTGGTTCACGGGCTCGTGAAGGGGCTCCACGAGCCAGGCCTGGGCTCTTTCTGTTTCGACCGGGACAGGGGACCAGCGCTGTTCCATCTCTCAGCAGGTGGCTGCTCTGGTCCCCGAGCACTCCTGGGTCCCAAGAGCTGGCAGCAGAGTCCACCTAGGCCACCCTGTCTCCCAGTGGATCCTCCAACGTAGCACCTCTTGGACCCACGGGGCAGAAGCCACAGGCTCAGGCAGAGACTGGGAGCCAAGGCCTCGCTGCTAGAGCACCGTTGTGTTCTGCAGCTAACTGCAAAGAGAGGGTCCCCTTTGGACATGTCTGCTTTAAGGCCCAAGTTAAAACATGTCACTCTGTAAGACGATGCTGGATGTATCCATGCATTCCTTCGTGCATCCGATCGGTCACCAGGCACCGGTACGGATCCAGAATGGAGCAAAGCTTAAGACGCAGCCCCTTAGCCCAACTCTGACCCCGGGCGGGGGGGGGGGGGGGGGGGGCAGTCAGTCCAGGGAGGAGTCAGTCGCACAAACAAGCTACTGCCCTGGGGGCGAAACTGGCTGTTCAGAGACCTCTTCCCTCAGTCTTCAAGGGAGCCCGGAGATGAGCTGACCTTGAAGAAGGAACAGCTGAAGGCAGAGCCAAACTGGCCTCACCCAAAACAAGGGCCCAGAGGCCTGTAAGCACAAGCCAAGGAACCGCAGGGGCTGGGAATGACACAGGAGGAGGGGCCACAGGGAGTGTACGTGGCTGCCACTCACCCGCCTGACACCCGACAAGGAGACTGGACGCTGACCAGGAACACGGTCCCCCACTGTCACTGGCCACAGGTGACACATAGCATGGAGTCTGCCCCCTACAAGATGGCAGTGGTGCTCCAAGAGGAGAGAGACAGCCAAGTCAGGGCACTGAGCTCAGGCTGAAGGGGCAGTGAAGGAGGACTTGCACTTCAGGAAAGCACCCCCGCCCCCACCCTAGGCCCAGGAGGAGACAGCGGCAGCCACCAACCTGAAGCCATGTTTGGCCGGACAGCCCCACCCCGGGTTCCTGGGCGGTCACCAAAGGCAAAGGGTGAAATTCAAACTGAGGCGGGCAAGTGCACTGAGTTTTGAAGCAATTCACTCCACAAATGGTTGAGTGGCCATGCCGTGCATGCCAGGGACTGACCTTGGCACCGGGCATGAAGATGTGATCAGGTAGGCCTGTGCCCAGCTCTCACGGAGCTCACATTTTACTGCGGGAGACAGAAAGAAACAAGGAGACAAAGAAATAGCTGAGCAAGTTGAAGAGGGGTATGGGCAGGGCGGGGGGCCTTGAACATGGCAGCGTTGGGGAAGATGGCAGGGACCGAACCAAGTCCGTCCTTCTGAGTCATGGGAAGGAGTTTCATTTGGTTTTACTTGGAGTCGGAAGCCATTAGTTTTAAGTAGGGAAGCGAAGTGATCTAAATTACGTCCTTCAAAGATGATTCTGGGTGTGGGAGAACAGATTGTAGGGAGGAAGAACAGAAACAGGGAAACCGTAGGAAGCGGGCAGAGGAGTGATCTTTCCTGACTTAAGGAGGAGAGCTTCCTGGGCGACATATTCCCACCAGTTTCTCTTGGGGGCTTTGGAATGCAGCCCCCCAACCCCACTCCAGCAGGAACAGGTAGGTCTCGGGTGCGTTGTGCTTGCCCTCAGCAGGCGGCTAATGCGGGAGTCTAGGCCAGAGATGATGGCGGCTTGGATCACAGTGGTGGCAGTGGAGACAGACAGAAGTGGAGGGACTGGGACTCGCTGATGGACTCAACGAGGGGGAGGGAGAAGGCCAAGGAAGCGTCCCGGGTGATGGCCCGTGTGCCCCACGCTGATGGTCTGGGGCCCGGGAGACTATGAGAGGTGTTCTCCGCTCTGGCTCTCTGGGGGAGGATGGGGCGCTTTCAGTCAGCACACATTCCAGCGTCGCTGCAGGCTGTACAAAATGTGCTGGGAGGCGCTGGGGAGGAGGGGCACCCTCGGGCCAGATCAGAGCTTCGGGCTCCCCGGCATTGGCCGAGGCCAGGGGGCTTGCTACCAGGGGCAGACTTGAGCCCTCGCGGATGGGGCGTGTGATGACTGCCCTCTCTTCCTGTTGGTACACCAGGCAAATCTCCAGGGGAGACAAGTGACCCTGAACTTGGAAGTCGGCCTGGGGGATGCCATCAGGGCCTCAGGAGGTTCTGGACTTGGCCGGGAACCCCTTATCCAGAGAGATGCCACAGGAGGTTCCCTGGGACCCCCACCCTCCATGGAGCCAGCTGGTTCAACTCATAGTCTGGAGCTGAGAGACCACCCCAGGGTGGAAAGCAGAGGGGAAAAACCCACACTGGTCATCCTTAGGCAGTGACTTCCTGGAGACCCCCATGCTGGGGACAGTGGCCTAATACATTCACCTGGGATGAACAGAGGCCACAGGTCAATGCCTTGGTTCTCCCCTGGGAAGTAAGGTCTGCATTTACTCTGCCCTGGGGAGCAGCTGACTTGGACGGCTTTCTCGGGTCTGTAAGCTTCTGAAAACCAAGAGCCCAAACAGTAACGCGATCCCTGTGTGCGTCCTCCCTGGAAATCTGTCCTGGGGAGGCCCTGGGCACTGGCATCTGGTGTTCCAAAAAAGCAGGGCAGGGAGCACGCAACCCTGGTGTCTACCAGGGGGTGAGACCTGGCGGGGCGAAGCAGCCTGCAGTGGGCCACAGCCCCCCAGATCTCAACAGGAGCGGCGCAAAGCCTTAACCCCAGACACGAAGCAGGTTTCTGCCAGGGGTGGGCTCTCTTCTTGCTGACGGTACGAATGTCTGGTTGTCACACAACCAATAAATGCGTTGAGCCCTGTGTTGGAGACAGAGCAGCGAGTGAGACCCACAGGGGCCTGTCTTCCCCAAAGCCCACTGTCTAGGCATTGGAGGGAGGTGCAGGCTTTGGGCCAGCGCCCCCAGCTCGGCACCCGTGGGCCCAGGGTCACAGGCACCGCTGAAGTTCCTGCTCTCATCAGGGAGGCAGAGGAAGCTCTGAAATACTTGGAAGGCCACACTGAGTGCCTCAGGACAAGCTTGTAGGATAAGGTGAAATGGAGAAGTAAGCACAAAGACTCCAAAGCAGATGCTGTCCCCGGATCCCATCCGGGCTGGATGGGAGCGGGGAGAAGTCAAGCTGCTAAGGGACAGGGTTGGGGACCATTCATTCATTCACTCAGCAAATCTGCACTGAGTTCCCGGTGCCTGCCCTCCCCAGGGAGCAGAGGAGTAAACAGGCAATTACGATCCCGGGTACAGGAGCCATCGCGGGGCTCCCAGCCGAGTCCGGGGTCCAGAGAAGCTTCCTGGGAGACGCACTACATCTGGGCCTCGAGGAATGAGCAGGCGGAGGCTGGGATTACCCGGTGAAGGGGAGCGGGGAGGGGGCACTCCAGGTCCCTGTGCGGTACATCAAGTTGAAAGGTGCCCGTCCCCGCCCCTCGCCCTGACCTCTCTTTCTTTCGCTTGCAGCCCATGACACTGGTCTTGTGACCCTACAAGTTGCCTTCAACAACCAGATCATCTCCAACTCAGTGGTGTTTGAGTACAAAGCCCGGGCCCTGCCCACGCTTCCTTCCTCCCAGCATGACTGGCTGTCATTGGACGGTAAGAATAGCGCTCGGGTCACCTCGCCAGGTGCTGAGGAAGAGGGACACTTGGGGACCCTGTGCACAGGGTGTGAAAAAGAAGGAAGCATTTGGGTTCCCTTAGTTCTGCTCGGGGTGAAAATCTCCACCACGGAAGGACCAACTGAGTCCCTGCCCTGAACCTCGATCTCTTCCCTGGCACAGAATGAAGTATGTGAGTTTGGGCCTTCGGCTGTCATCCTGCCAAGGCATCTGAGTGGCCAGACAAGCCCCCAAGCTGCTAAGAGGTCCCTCTCTGGACAGACCCTGAGCAGCGGGGTCTGTCCATCCTCTGCTGACCCCCCCCCCCAAGCCAATTTCTAGGATGTCCTTGAAGAGAGAGGCCCCAGAGGCCATCACCAAGCCCCGAGCCTCTTGGAGACGAAGGCAATGTGGGCAGCTAAGTTGGGAGGGAGGGAGGGAGATCTGGCTTGGCTCCTATCATGATCCAAGGCCTGGACGGGACGGCGGCGGCGGAGGGGGGCGGGGGTGCTGTGTATTAAGTGCTTTTGCTTTTTATGGATAACAAACCAGACCTCACGGAAAGCCCTCAAACACCTGTCACCCCCTGCTTCTAGGCTGTTTTCACTTCAGCCTGTGCCCTGTAGAGTGTCAGGAATGAGCTCAGGATCATCCTCGTGGCTGAAGGTGGAGGGCCAGGGAGCCCCCAAAAGGCTCAAACGGAGGAGACAGGACCTGCTGTCCAAGGACGGCTCTCTGAGAGCCACTGGCCTTGAACATGAGTGAGTGAGCCTTGGCACCAGAGCCTCTGCAGAGAAGAGCTGCCAAGGAGAGGTGGGGGGTGCTGAGGGCAGAGGCTGCCCTTCTCAGCCTGGGCGTGCCCAGCAGAAGCCCCGAAACTGGCCCGGGAAGCCGATCTGGCAGTGTGCTCTCTGCTCCCAGACGGCGAGGGAGGAATGTCTGCACACACATCAGTATCGGGGCAGCCGGCAGAAGGGCCCGTCTGTGGGGTGCTTTCCAAAGACCTCCATCAGCCTGAGCTGTGGGCCTTGCCCAAGCCGATCATGGGCCATGTGTGTGTGTGTGGGGGGGGGACACCCCTTAAGCACCTCTCTCCTGTGCACAGCAATGCTTTGCCTTCTCACCTCCCAGACTTCCCTTACTGCTGCCTGCTGGAGGATTTCTGGGCTTGGGCACGTGCCCTGGGCAGCTTCCTGAGCCACCCAATGTGCAAATCTCAGCCTCATCCCAGCCCGGCTCCAGCAGTGACAGGGTGCCTGGCGGCCACCCTGGCCACCAAACCCTCTGAGCTGTTCCCAGAGGTGGCTTTGGGTCAGCAGGCATCTGCACCCTGGCAGTAGCCGCGTGGGAGCACCAGGCTGGCCTTGGCAGCCGCCCTGGGCAAGACCGGGGCCAGCCAGAGCTGTGAGGCTGACCTGCAGGATGTAACGGAGAAGGGCAGGGTGACCAGGGGCTCCCCGTTCAGGAAATCCGGTTTCAGTTTTGCAGAACAAATGGGAAATGGAACAGGGTAGTCCTGGCTCTCCCTGAGTGACCAGATCACCTCACCAGGACAGACTGAAGGATATTGAGACCAGCGTAGCACTTGCCTGGGAGACGGAGCTCTTCAGAGAGCCAAGTCTCAGCCAGGCAGTACCTGGGAGCTTCCAGAAACCCTGGAAGCCAGGAAGCAAGCTGTAGCAGGTTACTGCCAGGAAGGGTGCTGTGACAGAGACCACGGGGAAGGGGAATCATGTTTGCTTCGTTACAAACACACCTCCAAGTCCTCCGCCATATCTGGTCCCTTGGGCAATGAGCCAATGAGCTGGACACTTGCTCCCCACCAGCCCCCTCCACAGGGGCTCTGACCTCCACAGGCCACCAGTTGAGATAAGCATCCTTCAGCCCCTGGCAGACTACACAGGAGAGATGGCAGGAGTTGGGGGGAGGACGTGGGAGACCCTCCCCAGCCCAGAGAACAGATCAGGGCCCCGCAAGACGTCAGGAATCCCTCCCCCTTTGGTCTCGGCCAGGTGTCCTTTCAAGTAATAGGAAGGGAGGGGTGGCCAGCGCAGAGGAACCGTAAGACCCCTTCCCTAAACGAGTACAAGTGCCTTATCCACCGAAGGAAAATCTTCCAGGAATCTCAACAGCCTAATAAATAATAACCGTGGGGGGAGGGGGAGCAGAACTGCAGCCGCAGCGCCAGGGCGTGATCCGCCCAGAGCAGAGGGGACAGCTGGGACAGCCCCGAGGGTAGGGGTCTGCGGGCCTCTGGCCAACCCTGCGGCCCGGCTGGCGGAGAACTCTGTGTGGGGGAAGATGCTGCAGGGGCCGGGCTGGCGGAAGCCTTCCCCTCGCGCCTCTCCCCTCCCGCCCCCGCGGTTACCGGGCAGATTCGCCCCGGGAGCTGCTGGGAGGTGGGGACGCGCGCGCTGCTGCGGCGAGGGGGGAGGAGAGGGGGTGCAAAGGGGAGGGGGCGAGGGACCGCAACGCCGAGGAAACTGGGCCGCGGCGGCCGGGCGGCGCGCGTGCACACACGCACGCACACGCGCGCGCACGCAGGCACGCCCGCCCGCCCTCCCGGCGCTCCGCAATGCAGGGGCGCTTCGCCCGCCGGCCTGCAGCGCCGCTCCCCGCGCCGCCCCGACTGCGGCAAGGCCCCGCGCATCCGGGGGGCCGCGGCTCTCCCCAGCCCCGCGGGACCCGCGAGGCGCGGGGAGCCCAGCGGCCGGCTCCGCTCGCGCGCGGTTGTTTCCCCGCATCCGTCGCCCTGCTCCCGATCGTGGGGGCGCTCTCTGCCCCCTCCCCCATCCCAGAGGGAGAGAAATGTCTGGGGAAGAGGATTTGTGCCTTGTGCCTTCATGTGGTTTTTAAAACGGATTTGTGTTGCCAGACGAAGGGCCGCGTCGGGGCATGAGCGTGGGACGCAGCGAACCCGCACGCGCGGGCGGCGGCGGTGGCGCAGCCTTTGTCTGAGCCGCCCGGCCCAGGTGGGGGGCGGGCCCAGGTGGGGGGCGATCGTCTCTGGCGATCTAGGTGCTTGGGCGCCTTGTCCCCAAAATCCCAGCTGAGAGCTGCCCTCCAGGCCCAGACCGAGACCCCCGACGCGGAGATTGGGGGTAGGGGGGGGAGAAAAGGGATGGAGGGGCGCTGTCGCCGGCACTTAGCTGGCTCCGGGCAGACTTTAGGAAGCGCATCACTTCAGCCTCAGGAACTGCAGCTCCTCCCCCAGATCTAGGGGGCTTCTCCTCCTTTACCCACCCACCTCCAGCCCGGTCAGCCTGGACCCCCACTGCCTAGGTTGCAGGCCACAGTATGTTTTTGTGTATAAATGCATGTGTGAGTAAGTGAGTGCCCACCAGACACATCACAAGAGTTTAATCCAGCCCAGTGGTCAAGAAGGCTTCCCAGACCCAAGACTTCAAATCTAAGCAGGCATCCCCTAAGCCAAGAGGGATGAAAAGGAGCGAGGGGGCGGGGGTGGGGGGTGGGGGGGAGCAAGCACTGAGGGGATGAATGAGCCGGTGGCTGCCTCTGGCCAGGCTGCTCTGGGAGCTGCCACCATTTTCACCATTTCTTACCCCAAAGGTTCAACAGATTTTCCCAGGCTTGACCCCAGGCCATTTGCAAGGAGACCCCAGAGTGGTCAGGAGCAAGCCAAGCTGTATATTTGGGAAGACAATGGCGCCTCTTCCAGGCCAGAGACAGTGAGGCAGTGAGTTTCCCCTAGAGACATTTCGGGAGTCTCTGGGAAATGTCTCTTCTGCCCACAGTGAGTCCTGGAGACACAGACCACCAGGGCTCTGCTGTGCACAGAGGGGAGGATGTGCGGTCCGTTTAGACGGTCTAGTCTGTGCCCCGTGTTTGCAAAGAGAATAAACCCAGGCCATTTGACACTGCGACTCTGGAGATGGGGGTGGGGCTCACATCTAACCAAGGGCATTGGGACACCTTTAAGTGACTCCTGCCCCTGGAAGAAGAGATGAGTAGAACTTCTGGGCGGGTGCCCTGTTCTTTCTCTCGCAGCCCTCTAATTCTCCCCAAGGCCAGGTGGAGAAGCCCAGGGTACCTCCGGCCCCACCCCCACCCCGCCGGCCCCCTTCTTGGAAGCCCGCTAAGCCGCTTACACGCAGACTCTATTTTCAAATGCTTCTCAGGCAGCTGAGCCTCTGCCTGGGCGAGGGGATTGGGGTGAAGCCTGGATGCAGCTTTCTTGGGCTCATCGGCTGGCCATCTGGGTAGGCCTCCTGCTGACCCTCGGGGGCAGGAGAGGGACGCTGTCATCTCCAGCAGAGTGGGGGGCAGGGGCTAGAGCCAAGTTCATCATCTAGCTGCCTGCTTCCTGCATAGGAGGAGATTATCCAGTAAGCTGACCTCCAGGGCAGCCTGCCTCAGATTAGATGTCTGGAATGATTGAGAGTAATAGGGAGAGGTCCTCCCTACTGAGGAGGTGGAGAGAAGGAAAAGCAAGATTTGGTCTCCGGGTTTGGCTTTCTGCTTTGACCCAACCCTCTGTGCTAACAGATGGAAGAGGTGTGGCTGGGGTGGTCCCCAGCTCCGCCCCCCACTTCCGGGCTGCCCGTGCCCCACATGTGGCCATGGTCCTGCCAGCCTCTCCCCTGAGAGCCTCTCCCCGGTTCCTAAAAGTAGCCTCCACCCACCAGGAGCCAGAGGCCATTCACTGACCCAGAGACCGTGGGGGAAGCCCAGGGGCAACAGGGCAGGCCATTCTAGCTGTGAGACTGGCCCCCCAACCCCCCTGGGAAGCCTCTGGGTGGTTTTTTTTCCTCCCATAGTGACACTCCAGGGTGTCAGCTGCTCCTGGCCCAACTCCCTCCCTCCTCAGACTCACAGCCCACCTCTCCGTCACCCTCTCCTGCACCTGTTGTGTGATGCTGAACCATCCACGTGGGAGAACATGCCCAGAGCCAAACAATTGTTTAAGTAAGTTAAGTAATTTAGTTGTAAATAATTGAAAATGTCACAGTTTTACTAAAACTGAGACAGTTTATTTTATGGAGTAGGATACAAAATTCACACGGGTTTTTAAGACACGACACACAGGGAGAGTGAATTGTCTTGACTTGGGAAAGCTGCCTCGAATTACATCCATAGCCAGCGCCCAAGGGCCCGCCCTTGCCCACCTCTGGGAGGACTTCGGAGGAGAAGGTTGAGGAGCCCGGACGTAGGGGTCCCCCCATAAGTAAGAAGTGGGTACTGCCTTCTTCTTCTGGCATTCGTCCGGCGCAGGTTAGCTCACGGTTCTCTGGTGCTCCTTTGCCGGAGCTAACCTGCTTCTGTGTGCCCCGGGCTCCACTCCAGAGACAAGGCGACTGCAGATAAAGCCGGTTTGACCCAGTGTCCCACTGGAGACTTGAAGCTGAGTGGTAGAGAGACCCCCTTCTCTGAGCTGCGGCCTGCCCAGCCGATGCCTTGCCTCAAAGCATGAGTGCCCTTCCCATAATCTCTGCGGGGTCCATGTCATTACAGATGGGGGATGGATGTCTGTCCTTAGCCCCCCTTATTCAGGGTCCTCAGATGCTTCCTGGAGAAGCGATCTGGTGTTGCAGCTGGGGCCACACCAGCTAGATCTGTGTACAGCTGCTCTGTGTGGCAGGGAATAGGTCACCTTGGAGCTGGGCCTCACCACCTCTGTGCAGCAGTGACAAATGGGGCCCTGCAGAGAAACGGCACTGAGGAGCCCAGCCTCTGCAGAGGCCCAGGAGGCAGCGTCTGCACCTTCAGCCTGGCTGTTGGGGCAAGAAACAAAGTCAAATCCATGGGGGAAGCCCCAGAGCTTGGGCAGACGCGGGGGTTTTCGTAGGATCGGCTTCACAGACCGTCTGGGGGTCAGTATCAACCAACTTGTCCTTGACCGTTGTATTACTTTCTTGGGCCCACCAGAACAAACGAGCACAGACCCAGAGGCTTCAAACAGACATGTATTCTTGGGGCGCCTGGGTGGCTCAGCCGGTTAAACGTCGACTTCAGCTCAGGGCATGATCTCACAGTTCATGAGTTCAAGCCCTGCGTCGGGCTCTGTGCTGACAGCTCAGGCAGGGCCTGGAGCCTGCTTCGGGTTCTGTGTCTCCCTCTCTCTCTCTGCCCCTCCCCTGCTCCTGCTCTGTCTCTCTGTCTCTCAAAAATAAATGGATATTAAAAATAATTTTTAAAGAAGGGAAATGAATCCTCCTGCCGTTCTAGAGGCTGGAAGTTCAAAATCAAAGTGTCTGCAGGGTCATGCTCCCTCTGAAAGCAATAGAGGGGAATCCTTTTTGCCTCTTTTAGCTTCTGGTGGCTGCTGACAATCCTTGACGTTCCTTGTCTAGTGGCAACATGACTCCAATCTCTGCCTCTGTTGTCACGTGTCACTTTGCGTGTATCTCTGTGTCCTCATTTCCTCTTCTGAGAAGGGTACCAGTCATTGGATTAGGGCCCACCAGATCCGGTATGAATTCGTTATAACTACTTACCTCTTTAATTAACTAATTACAAAGACTTTATTTCCAAATAAGATTCCGTTCTGAGACAGAGGGAGAAGAGAGTGCCCCAGGCTAAAGCAGGCGACATGGACATTAACAGAACATTCCAGAAGGAGCCCATGATAGAGACTGAGAAGGAGCGGTCAGGGAGCTGGAGGGCCCAGGAGAGGACAGAGTCTTAGAGCCTAAAGTCTAGAGGGCTTCATGGGGGGCACAGGGCAGTCAATGGGGTCAGAGGTGCCAAGGGCCCCCAAGTTGAGGCAGTGAGCTGGCGATGGGGTGCTCTCTCCTGGGCCGCTCTCTTCTCCCTGAGGGCCGGTCCCTACCCAGGGCTCGCTTCGTGTATATAAAGGTAAAGGTATCTCCTCCTTGGTGCCTCTTCTCAGATCCAGAACCATCTACTAACTGTCCCCCCAAACCCCTGGACAGCTCCACTCATATTTCTCTGGGGCAAAATCAACATGTCCCAAAAGTTACCCACTACTGTTCTTTTGTTGCCCCACCCCAGCCCCTCCATCTCCTATAACATCCCCCACCCTAGGGGACAGTCCCACCACAGGAAGCCAGGAGTCCCCCCGAGACCTCCTGCTCACCCCCTGCCCCGCACTCCGTCACCATCCTAGAGAACCCCTGATCTCTCTCACTTCCTTGCACCTCCTGTCCCCCGCCTTCATGCAGCCCAGCGTAACCTCACGCGTGCGAACCAGTCTCCCGGCCTCTCCTCTTGCCTCCTTCCACCAGGACCGTGGGTTCGTCTGCTGTGCACCAGCCGCTGCTCTAGGCTCGCAGAGTTTATATTCCAGGGGGAGGGAAAGACAGCGAACGGGTCACAAAGGGACACATCAGGGCACTGAAAAGAGGTGGCCGGGTAGAGGGTGTCAGGGTGGCTAATGTCGGTTGGGGGGGGTGGTCAGAGGAGGCCTCTGTGGGAAGATAGTATGACGGGAAAGGAGCCAGCCCCAGTGAGCACAGGGGAAGAACCTTCCAGGCTGAGGGAATATCAAGAACAAGGTCTCTTTTTCTCTGGAAAGAACGAGCCTGGCATGTCCCAGGAGCTGAGGAGACTTCCGTGGCGGAGCAGAGCAAGGGAAGGTGCAGGGGAACAAGATGGGTCCAGGGAGGTCAGGAGGGGCCAGGCCATGTGCAGCCCGTCAGCCAAGGCAGAGAGCTGGAATTTTATCCTGAGGACAGTGGGGGCCATGGAGAGTTGTATGCAGGTCAGTTGACACCTTCAGGTTTATGTTTTGAGACACACCCTCCCCCAAGCTGCTGCATGGAGAATGAACTGTCTTCACTTGCAGGGAGGCACCTGACACTCTTAGATCAGTGCAGGTGAGAGATGATGGGGGCCCGGATGGGGCTGGTAACGATGAAGCCTAGGAGACACAGGTTGGAGTTTGGAGTAGAGTCAAGGCTTCTGCAGATGATTCGAACTTGGAGGATGAAAGAGAATGGCGGGTCGTACCTAGGCTTGGGGCTTGAATGACTGGGGTACCACGGATCACTCTCTGAGATGGAAGAGTTTGAAGCAGCAGCAGGTTTGGGAGATGGGGAGTGAGGAGTTTGGCCCTGGTCATGTCATGACTTGCTATTGCCTTGTTAGAGTTTCCCAGAGTACACTTGAAAGTCCACAGGCCAAGGAGAGACCCAGAATGGAGATAACATTTAGGCATCATGGGCTCATAGATGGAATTTAAAGTCATGGCTCTACATGCCATCGTTCCATGGAAAAGTGTAGACAAGAGAGGGGGGTGGGGCGCAGGGTCCACCACGGGCTCCCCCGGACATCCGGAGATCAAACAGAAAGGAACTGGCAAAGGGGCTGGGAAGAAGCAGCCAGGGAGTCGGGAGGAAGTTGAGAGGATGCGATCCTCTCAAGAAAAAGGACATGGGCAGCCGTGTCACCTGCCAGGTGAAAGGTGGGGCATTCCAGGTAGAGGAAGCCCGCAGGTAGGAAGACCCTCAGGCAAGAGGGAACAGTAGGAGCTTAAAGAATCTGGAAGGGGCCAAAAGCTCTGGATAAGATGATGCCAAACCTGTCTCTGAGCTCAGAACCATGGTCTTCTCCAGTCCAGGCAGGACGGGAAGGCCCAGGAGCCTCTCAGACTCCTACCTGGCCCAGGAGATCTTGTGTCTTCCATACCTCCCACGCCTCCCACACCTCTACCCACAGGCCTATGCGCCCCAGGAAGTCGGCCTCGCTGCCCCTGGGCCCACGGAGACATCCTGCACCTGCTCTGAGTCCCAGGGACAAACTCTCTCCCACGTGTCCCCCCATTGGGGTGCAGGGGCTGGAGGCAAGCCCCAATGCATGAACAAACCATGACTTACCCTCAAAAGGTATATGGATGTGGGGCTCTCAGCCCTGACACTGGTTGTCGCTGGAATAGAGGAAGCCTCTAGATTCCAAAGACTGCCTGGCGGGCCCGCTCAGGCAACCGTACCCCCAGCTCCTCGGTTGATCGTATTGGACTCCCGTTGTCCCACCACGTCATTAGAGTGTGGGTCCGCTGTGATCCAGAAGCCATAGCCTCAAAGAAAGCCCTCTTGGCAAACCCGGGACCCCAAAGAGACAGAAAGCCTGGGGACATGGACGGTCAAGCCAGCGTCTTGCTGGCTTCCTCAGCCTTTCCTGGCATCTGGCTTCCAGAATCCATCTCCCTGGAAAAGAATGGAGATGCAGAACTATTTAGCCAGCAGTGGGGAGCAGCGATCCTAAGACTTCGACACTCAGAGCATCACCGGCAAGGAGGAAGAAAGCAAGGCCAGCACAGGAGCTGGGGTGGCCTCCTGGAGGAACTGAGTCCTGCAGGTCCCAGAGCAGGGTGACAGAAGATAGCCCTCTCCAGTCCAGCCTCACACAGGACTGGGAAGGCAAGACAGCCTCCGGAGGGGGCCGAGAGCAAGGAAGGCCTCTCCTTTTAAAAGCTCCTAAAAATACCCACGTTTCTGATCCGTCTGAGCAGCCCGGCCGACCTTGTCCCTGCCTGTGACAACAAGCCGTTCAGAACAGTCTGACAGGCCGAAGACCAGCTTCACCCTCCCCCTCCCACCCCCCCGCCACCGCAGTAACCCGCCGACACTCTACACTTGTGAACCCGAAGTCCTTTGCTTGAGAACAAACAGTGACAGGCAGAGATGTGTCTGATGTTCTCTCCTTAATAAAGAATCACAGGAGACACTCTAAGAATCAGTGGCAGAGCAGAACTAGTTAACACGCCAGAAACAACCTAGAATCTTCCGGAGTTAGAACCTGAAGGAAGCTCAGCTGTCACGTGGTCCAACCTGCTCGTCTTTCTGGAAGGAACCTGGGCCCAGAGAAGAGCGGCGATTTGCCCCAAACCATTGCTGAAGCAGGGCAAGAGCGCCTCCTGACTCCTTGTTCGGCCTGCACAGCCAGACCCACCCGGGCTCTGGAAGCCAGGACGCGAGGTCAGAGGGGCAGTGAGCTGGCCCGAAGCCACAGGTGGTGTGGCCGATGGTGGTTTCTTTGCCTTGATCGGTGTTTGCTCAGGTGTCCTGGCTCAACGGGCTGATGCTGTTTCCCACGATTCGCAGCGGCGAGAGAGAGAGAGAGAGAGAGAGAGAGAGAGAGAGGAAAGAGCCCCCTGCACCCACCCTCTGCTCCAAGCCCCTCGTGCTGAGGGACTGGTTCTGATATCAGCACATGAGGGAGGGGGTCCCCCAAGTGTCCTTTCTCCTGCCCAAGTCTGAGATGTGCTGGGGAGGTGAGCAGAGAACTCACCGCCCCCCCCTACCCCCACCGCCCTGGCCATGTTCAGAAGCACCCATGTTTAGAAGAGCTGGTGACAAGCTGGTGTCACTTCAATGACATTAAGCTGCATCCCTTGGTCCGGACACACAGGGAGAGCTGGTTCTTTCTGCAAAACCTGCCTCTCGGCACAGAGCTGCCTGCCCAGGGGTTACAGCGGTGACATCTGAGTGCCGCCACCTGCCAGGCCTATCCATGTATTGACTCATTGAAATTGCCACCAGCCTCCGAGACACAGACACAGCGACCGAGCCTCAGACACAACAGCAGGCCAGTGATGCAAACAGAATATCCACAGGTGATCTGACTCCACCCGCCCGCTCTTGACTTCCCTACAAGTGAGAGCCTTCCTCTGAGTCTCTTCTACTTCAGCCCTGCTGCGTCTGACCTGGCCTCCAGAGCCAGAAGCGTCCCTTGTCCCTGCTCCTCCCTTCCCACAATCCTCTCCCCTGCCAGCCAAGCCATTGACAAATTAGGACCTTGGAACCCGCAGGGCTTCCTCCTCCCGGGTCTATCACGCTCCTGTCTTAGGTTTTTCCCATCCCATACCTGGGCCGGGGCCTCCCGGTAGCCCTCCACTTCTTCCCCTTCCCATCCACGCTGTGTGCCACCAATGCTTTCAGAAGGGGTGGACGGAGCGCCCGTTGTGCACCTGGCGCTGGGCAAGGTGCTGTCCACGGGGAGAGACAGACAAGAAAACCGGCAAACACAGCCCTGTCGAGGGAGATCTGTCAGGGAGAGAGGCACGGGGCTGTGGGAGCACCTGTCAGGAGGGCGTGGTCATCTCCTCCTTGGGAAGGTCTGGATAAACTCACTCTCCAGCATGGGACACAAACCCTTCGCGAGCTGGCCTCAGCCTGGCTTCTCAGCTCGTCCGCCCTCTCTCTCCCCTGCATCATGCTTCACCCCTGCACTGCCCTACCGCGATACTCAGATTTCCCCACACGTGCTGTGCCATTTCCCACCTTGGGACCTTCCCACGCACTCTCTCTCTGATCTCGCGGGTCTCTCCCTGTGGTCGGTGTAGAGAATGCCCGCTCTGTTGAAAACTTCTATCCTAAACCCCTTCTGCTATAAAAGCCAACTGCTCACCGTGTCCCCTCACCCCCACATGCAGGATACCTTCTTTTTACTTCACCTTCCTGTCACACTTTACAAATTCCTCCATTAGCCGCCAGTCTCTTTGTGATCATTTATTGGCTCACTGTGGGGTGCCAGGCACTGGGCTAAGTGCTGGAATCCAAACAACCGAACAAAAACAGACAAGGTTCCTGCGCTCACTCAGCTTACTATTGAGTGCAGGAAAAGTCAGACCTGACCGCCACGCCTTCCCACAAACAAGAGCTTGGGGAACCTGTGAGAGGGGTCGGGGACACCTCCTCAGGAGGTCTGGGAGGGATTTCTTGAAGAAATGAACCTTGAATTGAGATCGGAAAGAGAGATTAACTCCATGAAGAGGGGAGGCAAGAATATTCCAGGCAGAGGGGACAGCACGTACAGAAAGCTGTGCGGTGGGGAGAAACCTCGTGGTATAAGGGAGCATGTGCAGGCTGGTGAGGCGGAAGGGGCGGCAAGGATCAGGCCAGAAAGGCCAGCAGGGTGCTCAAGTACAGGGCTGTGTGGGGCCAGGCTGAGGAGAGCTGGCTTTGTCCCCAAGGAGAGGGCAGGCACTGAGGGTGTGAGAGGCAGTGACATGACCAGGTGTACATTCCAAGAAGGGCTCTTGGCTGCTGTTTGGAGTACGATGGCAGGAGGAGGGTCAGGGCGGGTGAGGATAGACCCGTTATTCCTCCAGGCTGGAGCCCATGCTGGACTTGGTGGTTCTGGAAAGAACAGACACAGTCAAGAGACATTCGGGAGGTGGCATCAGTATGAACTGCAGGTGACTTAGATCTGGGGGCTCTGTGTCATTCACCCTGGAGAGGACCGGTCACAAGTTGGGCTGAGTTTGAAGGGCCTTTGGGACGTCATGCGAAAAATCAATCGCAAGTGAGTGGATGTTGGCTCCAGAGCTCAGAGAAGCAGATGGGCAGGAGAGAGAAGTCTGTGACATGTCTGCATGGAGGTGGGCCAAGGGGTGTGGGTGACATAGACAAAGGCGAGAATACCCAAGGACGTTTTATCTTAATTATCATCATGCCCCAAGAGGCTGGGAACACAGTAGGTGCTCAATAAATGTTTCTTCAAAGGAATGGACAGATGGACGGATGCATGGATGGACGAGCAGATGGATGGACAGATGGACAGCCAGTGGTGTTTCGTGACCATCATCCTCACTGCCGACTAACCTTAGCTCCAGGCTGTAGCATCCCTGACGTCCTCCCTGATGTCCGAGCCAGGCTGGGGAGGGGCTCCAGAGCTGACCAGGCGCCACCGCCCCCTGAGAGGCACTCTGCTGGACGCAGGGTTTTACAAGTCAACCGTGCACGCCCCTGCCTCTGGTTGCTCACGGCCCAAGACCCCGGCAAACCAGACAACACAGTCGGTGCGATGAGTGCTCCTTAGAGGCAGGAGTGTCATGGGAGCATACGACGAGCCAGGGGTGTCCCTCAGTGCCCCCGTCAGGAAGGGAATGCATTTGATGGGGGCTGATCCTGTATGAAAACCATAGTATTTGTTTGTAGCAGTGCTCTTCATATGTAGAAAGAATGGGAGAGAGTTAACCAACTGTGAGGTCAGAGGGCACACAATCTATTCAAGACCACTCTCACTTCTGACACTAACTGCAAGTTTGGGGCCTCCCAAGTCCATGCTCAGGTTCGAGAATGCACTGAAAGGATTCACAGAACCCACAAAAGCCGTTATACTCAGCTACAGCTTATTACATCAAAAGGATACAGCTTCATGGGGCCCTGGGTGGCTCGGTGTGTTAAGCATCCTACTCTTGAGCTCAGCTCAGGTCTTCCTCTCAGGGTCATGGGTTCACGCCCAGCATGGGGCCCACTTAAAAAAAAAAAAGGAGACAGATTAAAGTCAGCCAAGAGAAGAAGTGCGAAGGGCAGAGACCAGGAGGCCACCAGACGACTAGTTTCTGCTGCCTTCCCCTGTAGAGTCGTGGACAGTGTCGCTTGCCCTGCATCAAAGTGTGACAGTGCTCATGGCGTGTCGCCAGCCAAGGATGCTCAGTGGAGCCTTGGTCTCCAGAGCCTTTATTGGGGCTCTATCACGTGGGCATGAGATCGCCTACCTAGCTGATCTGTCCCCTGCCTCTCCAGAGTTGGCTGATACTGTGTGACCAAAAGCCTCCATCCTAAATCACACTGTTGGTCCTTGTAGTGTTTAGTGTGGCCAACGCCACCCTACAAACATCGCATGACCCACACTCACCTTACACCATATCGTTAGGCTGTCCAGTGACAAAGACACTCCCATAAGGCATGACATCCCAACGGCTTAGAGATCACCTTCAAAGGCAAGGATAAAGGCCAGACTTCTTTGGGGGCAAGGCTAAATTTTTTTACTGAGCATAACAACACCTCCTCCTTCTCTGTTCCCGCCGGCACTCACCTGCCTCCCCTACTCCTCAGCCCAATCTCTTTCTGTGTCTTTGCTGAGGGAGGAAATGGTGAGCGTCCAGTGTGTTTTCTGTCATTTTGTTGTGGCTGTTTTTAAAGCGGTGCCCCCACACGGACCTTGGATAGTCCTCAGCAATCCTTCGGGAGTGAAGAACACATTTTATTAGGAAAAAAATGGTCCGAGTGAAGACTTCGTCTTCTGCAGAGAGCGTCGTCCAAGGTTCAAGGTTCCCCGGGCAGAGATGAGGAAGAAAGTAGATTGCAGATCGTCCGCCTACTTGTGAATTAAATGAGAAATTCTAGGAGCCTTTGAGGGCTGAGCTTATTATTCTAACATATTATTTAAATTACCTCTTTAAATTACTCACCTGTGCCACAGCCTGTGCTGCTCCGTAAATGAACTTGTATCCCGTTCCCACCCTGCAGACGGCAGCCCGGCCCTAGCGATGTTCTCTTCTCACTCAAGTGCTCTCCTGCGGGCTCAGTTTGCTGCTGCAGGGTTATGAGCAGCTCCGTTTGGAGCAGTCTGACCTCCTCCCGCCCGCCTCCCCCCTCCCCACCTGCGATGGGGGCTGGGAGCCACAGAGCCGGTTCCCCTCTTCCCACACTGCTCCTTCTCCTTCTGCCGACACTGATGGGAATGAATCTGACCTTGCAAATGGGGACCAGCTGGGCACAGGTGGGGACTCCGGAGCCAGGGCGGGGACCTGGGCTAGAGCATTCCTCTTGAGTAGTACACCTCTAAGAGAACGGGAAGATGTAGATTCAGCCTTCAGCCACCTGCTAGGACATTAACAATTCAGTGTGATTCTTAAGGCATGAGAAATGCATCAATGCTCTAATTTTGTAAGCTCGGCGATGTTTATCGTGACATCAGAAGGCCTCGCCCGGGTCACCCGGGAGCTGTAAAAGCTAGTGGAACTCCCTCGAGTAGCTCCAACCCAGGAGGTCCTGCACAGAGGTGCCACGGGGACGACCAGAACCGTTGCAAACACAGTCCCACGAGGCTGGGCCCAGTGCCTTCGAGGGCCCCCCGTTCTCTGGAACTTGGAAATGGCTCATGCATTCATCACGAGTCTTTGGACTCCTCACTTGAAAAGCAGCAGGAGAGAACAAGCTGCGAGCAGAAAGCAGAAGTGCAGCAGGAAGTCCGACTCCGGGTCCTGATGGCACCGACAGCCGTCGTTCCTCCCCCTGACAGCCCTGTGTTTGACACCCAGTCGGAAAGTGAGTGGGTGCCCCTTTTACATTTCCTGCATTACTTACAAGTGAGTGAAAGCCAGGACGATCGCTGGGTGGGGCTGCAGGCGTTCAGGGGATTTCTCTTCGGAAACACGATGGGATCCTCAGGCCCGTGGGGAGCAGAGCCAAGCAAGGGACTGACCCAGCTTACTTGTCCTGAAGGAGCTGGTGAGCTGCCGGCCTGTGTGGGGTGGTGGCCGCGCCATGAGGGGCCACGGCAGAAGCGTGACCCGGGGTGTCAAAGAGAGATGGGCTGGGGGCGGAGGTCCACACGGGTGCCTGGGGTACACCTTTTCCCTCTCACCTTTGTGTTTCTCTGGCTTTAGCAGCTAAGGTATCTAAAACTCTCCCCGAATCAGCGCTGTCCGTCCCACTTCCCTGAGACGCACAAGATTTAAAATGCATTTGCCTCTCATCGTGCCTTCCCTTTTGACTGCCTTTTTCTTCTTTTGGTAACTCAGAACACGACGTGACGCGACAGCATCACCTGTGCCGTCCTGACCTCTGTAATTAGCATCCCCAGGCAGTAACTCGTCGCTTCCTTAAAAGGAGAACTTTCTAGCTCTTGTTTTCACTGGTGCGCGAGCTTCGGGTCTGGGTAGGCAGCACCCGTCAGGATGACGGTGTCAAAGTGGTTTTCACCTGTGAATACACTGTATGAGTCTTCTGACTCCATTGTTGCCTGTGAGAGAACATTCTTTTCTCTTTAATCATATTTCCAAATTAAAAAAGTACTCTGGGAGAAAGCACGCGGTGGCAGTTTTAATAAGTGCATTTTGAGTGTGGCTTTCAGGGAAAGAACCCCTTTCACAACCGTGACGCCCCTGGACGGTGGGTGCACGGCAGCCTCTTCCGGGGGGCCTCAGGTCTCCTGCCTCGAGGCAAGGCCAGCAGCGGCAGCCCAGGGTGGGGACCCGTGGCGCTCTCTCAGACTCTGAGGACCTGAGCTTCCTGAGCCCCTCTCTGGAAGGATCCTGGGGACTTGGGCCCTGATTTGGCAAGAGTGGCCTTGAAGGGGACCATGAACTCTGCGCACGAGGGTCTGCAAGCCCTCGGGCGGGCAAAGAGATGCAGGGAAGGGCAGGGAGCTGTATGTAGAAGAGAGAACTTGTATGAACTCAGGCGGCCATAACCCAATACAGCAGACTGGGTGGCTTAAAGCACAGAAAGGTATTTTCGCACAGTTCCGGAGGCTGGAAGTCTGAGCTCAGGCTCAGAGTTTGGTCTCTGCTGAGGGCTCTCTCTCTCCTTGCCTTACAGATGGCCACCTTCTCACCTCGTCCCCACAGAGTCTTTCCCGTCCGTGCTTGCATCCCTGGTATCTTTCTGTATTCTAAATTTCCTCTGTTAAGGAAAGGACTCCAGACAGATTAGAGGAGAGCCTACCCTAGCAGCCTCATCTTAACTGAACCACCTCTTTAAAGGCCCTGTCTCCAAATACAGTCATGTTCGGAGGTATCAGGGGTCAGGGCTTCAACAAGTGAATTTGAGGGGGACACGACTCAGCCCCTTACAGAGTTATTCCCCCCAAATGGGAAGTTCTGCTTGAAGAGGATTTCATCGCTGCCTTGAGGGTTTTTCTCAGGCCCCAGACCCACCCTCAGAGACCTTGCAGGGGGCCAATGACTCAGACCCCAGGGCTCATTCTGGAGTTTTCTGACTATGTTGGCCAGGGTGTGGGCTGGTTACCTTGCTCTCTTGTTTAGCTAAGACAAAGTGCTAACACCTTTTGGGTACCAGGCTGCGAGCTTCACAAATATCTCATGGAGTCCTTACAATGATCCTGTGACACGGCCACTATTGTCGTCACCATTTTGTAGATGAGCACACCGAGGCCTAGGGAACAGACCCTTTCCAAGGTGTCAGAGCTGGGAAATAGGCGTGCTTCTGACCCCTGACCAGAGCACTCGCTGCTTGGATGCTCTGCCTTCTAGGGGTTTTGGGTTTCCGGTTCAAATAAAGCCTAGGCCCAGACTTGCCTGACTGGCCCAGCTTAGAGAGCTCACAGGCCAGACATGACCTTGCCTCTCTGAGTATGCCCGAGGTGTACCACCTGACCGCCAGCACCAAAGGGTGGCCGTCAAGTTGACTGGCATGGCTTCAGGAAAGGTGCTTGGGGGATTGGGGTGCAGCAGCTCTGTCATCCAAGCAGCCAAGTCTGTCTTTTGGTCAAGGAGGGGCCGTCACCCCCTGTTCTTGCTTCCTTGTTCCACCTGGTTCTACCTGTCCCTGTAGCTGTCCCTCTAGCTCCCTGAGAGCCCCAACCGAGAAGCAGCTAAGAGCTCCAGCTCCAGAGTGTGGGATTTCTGGGGACTCTGCTCCTCACTAGTGCACAGTCCAGGGCAAGTTACATAACCCTGCTGTGCCTCAGTCTCCTCCTGTGTAAACTGTGATAAAAGCAGCACCTATACCAGGCTTGGTAGAAACATGGAAAGAATGAACGTGGATAAGGAGCGCAGCGGGGCTCAGTGACGGTTATCCTGATGATGATGACGAAGACAATGATGATGATGATAATGACCATGACAACGACCATGACGATGATGATGACGATGGCAACAATAATGATGATGACGACGACGACGATGGCCATGATGACGATGATGATGATGACAATGACCATGATCGCAATGACAATGATGATCATGGTGACAATGATGACGATGACAATGATGACGATGATGACCATGACAATGACGATGATGATAATGACAATGATGACGACCATGACAACGATGACAATGATGACGATGATGACCATGATGACCATGAAGACAATGACGATGACAACGATGATGATGACTATGACGATGATGGTAATGATGGCAGCTCCTACCCCAAAAGGAAGAGTAAGCCTCTCCACTCCCCAGGTGGCATCTGCTCACTGGGCTCCCATTGCCTTTCAGACTCACAGCGCTGTGCCACTTTTCCATAATGACCATGTTGCCCAGAGACCTCGAACAGATGGGACTTTGGTGAAGTGAAAGAAGGGCCTACTCAGGATGGCCTGGGAAGAACCCCCCAGCTACACTGCATGTGTTAAGGGGTCTGGATCCTCTTGCCTCAGTTCCTCCTGACTGACTACAAAATAGGACTGGGAGAGAGTCTCTTCTTCTCCCTCTCTGGGTGATTACTGGCCACGCCTAAGGCATCCAGGCAAGCTCCCTCACCCAGCTACCGCGTGCTTAGGAAGGCAAGCTCATTTTAACTGCAGAGGGAGTAAATCACAGTGGGAAAGAACCCACCATTCCCAAAGATTCTAGAGTATATCACAAAGAGAGTCCTGGTCCCCCACCTCTTCCTGGCTGCCCACCAGGCTCCAGGTTATCCGCTTGCCATTAATTATCCAACTCCATCCTGTCCGTGCTTCCAGGAGGTGTTTCCATCCCCATCTTACCGAGGAGGAACCTGAATCTCAGAGGGGTCAGGTGACCTGTCCGATGGCACACAGCTGGTGATTCAGACTCAGGGCTGTCAGACACTAAAGCCCGTTGAGTGCTTTATCACCACACACTACCGCTTCCTGAACGCATTTTGGATTATCCACCTTTTGACACTCTGTACCCCTTAGAGCAAAGCATGTCTCTGCTGTGCCCCACTCTCACAGAGAGACTAGCCGCGCATTTCATTGTCTGGCATGAGTATAACATACTGGGGGGAAGGGAGGGAACAGATGGGCCTGTATAAGCCTCTAGGGAGGAGGAGTTGGTGTTTTCACCCAGATTCTTTGGATTCTCTTTCTGGATTATGTCCTGTGAGAGAAATCCCCAAGTTCTCAGGCTGACGGCTGATGCCTCTCCTCCGCCTTCCAGATTAGATCCGACAGCCATCGGCTGATTGAAATCATGGTAGCATGGCTTACCCTAGTAGAAAACACCTTTTCTCCCCACCGCCCCCTCCACCACCGTCCCCGACAGTTATCTACTACTGCAAAACAAACCACCCCAAAGCTTAGTGGCTGGAAACAACCAGCATGAATTAGTTCTCATGATTCTGAGGGCTCTCTGGGCTCATGCATGCAGCCGAATTCATAGGACTGGGGGTTTCAAATCCAGAGCCCCTGCAGCTGGAGCACGGGCGATCGCTGTGTCAGGTCAGGTCGTGTGGACATACACCAGCACCACATCTACATGGCCTCCGACCTCATTTTGCAAAACAGGAAATCAAGGTATGGGAAGAGAAAGGAGTTTGCCACCCAAGTAGTTAGTGGTGACGCCGGAACCAGAGCCCAGGCTGCTGACCCCAGGCCTGAGCCCTTCCCCCTACCCTCATATGGAAGGCTCAGGGGCCCTGACGGGGACATTTGTAGTTCAGTTGGAGATGTTTGAGGCTCTCTGCAAAGCTTACCTTTCCCCCCTGAATCAGCCAACCATTGCGATGGAGAACACCAACACACCAGGGAGTTCTTCAAAGGGAACCCCAAGTTCAGGATGCTATTCTCTCCAGGATCCTGAGCTGGTAAGGAGGCAATCACAGCAGGCAAGAATTTGACAGGCTCAGCCCTAGCTTTTTTACAGCCCTTCAGAAGCACAATTATAAATGGCCCCTCTTCTGACCTCCTTTTGTCCTGGGTGCCACCATCACCAATTCAGTGCCTTCTACTGTCTGTTCTGTCTCCTCACTGAGCAGTCACCTGGCAGGGCATCGCTACATGGATTCTCTACCTGCATGTGTCCCACACTGAGCTGGACACTGGGCGCTTGGTGAGCAAGGGTAGACGGACTGACTCGGGAGAGGCCATCAGGCCCCCTGACCTTGGTCTTCCTTTTCCTATCCGTTAGACTTCTTTTCCAAAGTTAATTCACTGATTCTTTTCTATATTTCATTCTTTTTCTCTTCGTATTGTGTGTGTGTTTTACAACTATGATGAACACACCATACAATTCATCTATTTCGAGTATACAATTCAAAACCTTTTTAGTAGACTCACGGGGTTGTGCAGACATCACTACGGTCTAATTTTTGAACATTTTCATCCCTTCTAAAAAGAAAGCCCATACCCATTAGCAGTCATGCCCCATTCTCCCCAGCAAGCTCAAGGCAATTATTCATCTCCTTTCAATCTCTATAATTTTGCCTATTCTGGACATTTCGTATAAATGGAATCCTTTAATATGTGGTCTTTCATGGCTGGCTTCTTTCATGTAGCATGTCTTCAAGACCCATCCATGGTATAACGCGTGTCAATGCTTCATCCCGTTCTTATTGACAAATGAGTGTCCACGTGTGTGGACATATGTTTTCATTTCTCGTGGATATACCTAGGATTGGACTGTGGGGTCACGTAGTAACTCCATGATTAACGTTTTGAGGAACTGCCAGACTGTTTACCAAAGCAGCTGCATGTTACATGCCCATCGACAGGGGATGAGGGCTTCAATTGCTCCACGTCCTCACCAGCTCTTGTTATTACCTATCTTGATTATTACAGCTGTCCCAGGGGGTGTGAGGCAGTGTTTCACTGTGGTTTCGATTTTCACTTCCCCAATGCCTAATGCTGTTGAGCATCCTTTCATATGCTATTGGCCATTTGTTTATCTTCTTTGGAGAACTATCTATTCAGATCCTTTGCCCATTTCTTTACAAGTAGGCTATTTTTTTTTATTATTCTTTTGACATTTATTTATTTTTGAGAGAACGTGAGAGGAGCTGGGGCAGGGAGAGAAGGAGACAGAGGATCCGCAGCGGGCTCTGCACTGGCAGCAGAAAGCCTGATGCGGGGCTCAAACCCACGAACCACAAGATCATGAACTGAGCTGACGTTGGATGCTTCACTGAGCCACCCAGGCACCACAAAAGTAGGCTATTTAAGATATATATTGTAATTATTCTTTTTATACTCCAGATACAAGTTCCTTATCACATACATGAGTTGCATTCAGTGAACTGTATTTTTCACTTTCTTCATGGCATCCTTTGAAGCACAGAGATTTTAAATCTGACAAAGCCCAATTTATCTATCACCCCCCCCACCCCACCTTGGTTGCATCTGCTTTAGATGTCAGATCTAAGAAACCATTGCCAAATCCAAGGACATGAAGATTCATCTCTATGTTTTCTTCTATGCATTTTGTAGTTTTAGCTTTTACATTTAGGTCTTCCATCCATTTAGAGTTAATGCTTATATATGGTGTGAGGCAGGGGTCCAACTTCATTCTTTTGTGTGGCGATATCCAGTTGTCCCAGCCTTATTTGTTGAAAAGACTCTTCTTTCTCCATTATTTCTTAGTGCCTTAAAGATACACTGAACATTCATCTTGCACTTATTTTTAAGTTGTCATCTAGTTTGAGAAGACTCCCATTTGGTTATTTTTGATTGGAAATAAATACATCTGATATATTTAGAAACAGCTTTTATTTCTTATGAGATAAAAGAGACAAAGTTATGCTGCACTAACAAACAACCCAATCTTAGTGGTGTATTTCTCACTTGTGCTCAAGTCCACTGTCAGCTGGTAGGGCAAGCTGTCATCGTCACAGTCACTCAGGGACCTGGCCGGGTAGAGTCTACATAAACAGGCTTTCACAGTTGCCAGGGCTGGGGAAAAGAATGTGGTGGTTCCTAGAAATTTCCCAGGCTGCTTCTTAAACAAATGATGCCTAACTGGTTGCAAGAGATTTTAGGTACTTGGAGGACTATCAGAGAGAGGCAAAATGAATACAGGCTCAGAACCTAAAACCCTGATCCGCTGCTTACCGTCTGTACGCCTTTAAGCAATTTATCAGACTTCTTAAAGTCTTTATTTTTACCTCTGTACAATAGCCAACTTGCAGGAGAAATCATGGTAGCATGTGTCTAGCCTAATGGCAGGCTGGTAACAGGGATCCAACAAACTGTAGTTCCCTTCCTCATTTGCACCAGGAGGCACCCCCTTGGTTCATCATGAGACCCTCCGCAGAGGTCAGGGCCGAGATCCCTGCTTCGAGGGGCAAAAACTGCACTTGGTGCTGCCAAGTGATCACATCCCTGAGCAAACTTTTCTTTTTCCCTATTTTCAAAAACAACCCACATATCCTCAAAGCTCCATAAAAATCTAGGGTAGCATTTTGTCTTAGCCCAACCCTGTCATTTCCTAACCTGCTAGAAAGGAACAAGAATACCCACAAGGAAAGACAACCTGTGGGTACTTGGTTCTAGCATGCTGTCAGAGCTCTGAACTTGCTTCAGAAGCATCCAGCACACCCCGCCCAGCGCCGTCTGACTTTCCATGAATGGGCCCAAAGAGGGCACTTGCTCCTGTGGCCTCCATCCTGAGACAGAAGTGCAATGAGGAGTCAGAGTGACAGATCTCCCAGGAGAGTAATGGGCCCAGCAGAGGAACTGGGAGGGGACTTTCCTACTGCAGAAATGTCACTTCGGGCTGCCTGAAAGGAGGGCCCCAGGCTGCTGACCCTAGCTGTATCACCGGGGCACAGCCCGTGTGGGCTTGGGGCTGCCGGAGGAAGGGTGAAGGGTCATGGGTTCCACGGATGCCCCTCCTCAGGCAGCTGGGATGTCTAGATCTGAACCTCTGCCTTTTTAAAGTAAACCCAAGGAAAAAATACCCCTGCCTGAAAGACAGAAAAGGCGATCTTCTCTTTAGCAGGGGTCCAAGCGCCTGAGCCTGGATCCTAAGTACCCTGTGGTCACCGGGCATGGTAGAGTAGAAAAGCAGGCATTGCCCCTCAGGATCCCGCCTCCCCATTGTTCTCTGTTGCTCGCAATCCATTCGGAGCATTCAACGACTATGACCTGACTACTACCAGTGTGGCCGGCATTGCGTGAGGTCCCAGGATAAGTTTAAGACTTTGTTCCTGGTCTCCAGGAGATTAGAGCTGTCTCGGTCTCAGCTAATAACAACCAACTTTTTAAAACACTTTGTATTCGTGTATAATATATGGGGCGCCTGGGTGGCTCAGTCGGTTAGGTGGAGGACTCTTGGTTTCAGCTCAGGTCACGATCTCACGGTTTGTGGGTTGGAGCCCTGCGTCGGGCTCCTTGCTGACAGCACTGACAGCCGGAGCCTGTTTGAGATTCTCTCTCTCTCTCTGCCCTTCCCCTGCTCGTTCTTTCCTCTCTCTCTCAAAATAAATAAGCTTACTAATGTATCACATGCATATGGAAAAGTGCACATCATCCTAAGTATGTGAAACTCAGCTCATCGAGTCTTCACAAACTAACACTGGTGTCCAGGTCAAGAATAGAACACTATCAGAAGCCCAGGAGCCCAGAAGCCCTCCCCTCCCCTCTCCAGTCACTCACTACTCACCACCCTAAGATAACCTGGCTTCTAGTAGCGGCCCACTAGTATTGAGTGTGCCTTGTGCACCAGGCGGTGGTACAAGCATACCGACCGGCTCATTTAACTCTCACGCAGATATGAAGTGGAGCGCACAGCTGGCAGTTGGGAGAGCCTAACTTTGCACCCAGATGGTTTGTCTCCAGAGCCCGCTTCCTTGACTACTGGCCCTGGCATCGCCTCTCCTGGAAGCAAATAGATCCCGCCCCAGGAAGTGCTGCGATAGCCGAGCTTAACAACGCTCCAGGGTCACTTCTGCTGGGGAGGAGGGGGCTTGAGCCAGGCCTTAAGGAATGGATAGGGGCGCCCCTAGCAGCGGAAGTGGAGTTGGGAGGCTGAGTCAGGAAGCACAGGGGTCCTGTGTGGTGAAAGCAGGGTGAATGGACGCAGGTGAGGGCGGGCACACGAAAGGCTTGTTGGAGCAGGATTCTGAACAGCATCGGGTGTTGCGACTCTGCCAGGGCAGGGAGGGACTTGCAGACACGGTCGGCCCCCAGGAGTCAGGCCGGACACGACCTGCTTGCTTCCCTGGCTCAGAAGTGTGGCGCAGAATAGAACCCAGCTTCACAAGGAGCGTCCTTGGCTTGGCCTCTAGCCAGTTATGCATTTTTGGTTATACAGACTTAAGGGCTGTGCAAAATACTGTGGTTGTTTTCGCACGTGTTTGGGTAGGATTAAAAAAAAAAATGCCCGTCCCCATCTTTTGAGATTCTTTTTAACCCAGATGGCAGGAAAGGGAAATAATCAATCTCAAAGATAATTGACAACATGGAGGATAAAAGCGAAGACAGCCTCACGGACAGTCTGCGTGGGTCAAGCGCTTTCTATGTGCAAGACCGTAGGTGGGAGTGGGGGCGGCAGCACTTGAATAGCAGCAGGGCTACGAATGTAGGGAAAGGAGAAGGGGTGGCGGTGTCCACTTGGGATCCCTAGGAAGGCTGCTAGGAGACGGTGAGCCGTGATGGAGAGGTGTGACTTGGACTTGGGGCAGGAGGCGAGGCGAGAGGTTGTTATGCAGAAGTATCCAAGTGAGGACGCCAAGCCGCAGCCAGAACTTTTGGCCACCAGGGTTAGACCCGAGGAGTGGGCGGAGGCCCTGGAACTCCAGCTAAGGAGGTGGGGGCCCTGCGCCGCCGGCAAGGGAGCCTTGGACGCTCCTGAGCTCCCAGGGGACCCGCCATCCACCATCCCTAGCAGACATCCTCGGCCGCGCCCTGGCCGACGCCCGTGCACCTCTGCGCCGCGCCCGAGGACTTGCCCCGCGCCCTCGCGGCCGGGCCGGGCTCGCCGCGCCCCGCGCCCCTCCTTCCCGCCCAGCCTTCCGCGCTCCCCCGCTCGCCGCGCAGCGCAGCGCCGGCTCCTCCCGCGGCTGCATTGCAGACGCCGCCGCCGCAGGGTGCGCCGGGGCCGCGCCGGGAGCCGAGCCCGGGTACGCCGAGCCCCTGGGCGCGGGTGCCGCGCGCGGACCCGACGGCGCCGCGGGGCCCGGAGTCGGCGGGCCGGCCGCAGGGCGGCTCCGAGGGGCGCTGCAAGCGGGGCCCGAGCGGCCCAGCGACGCGGGTCCCCGAGGAAGCCTCTCGGGGCTGTGGGCCCAGGGGAGCAGGCGCGGCCGTCGGGCTCGGGACCGTCCCTGCCCTCGAGGGGACCGCGGCCGCCCCCCAAGCGGGCCTCCCTGAGTCGGGGCGCGGAGCAGGCGGCGGCGTGGTGAGGGGCCGGGGCCCGCCGGGGCCCCGCGTGCGGACGCCCGGGGCCGCGGGGCCGCGCTCCGCCCGCACCCTCCGGGCCCGGCCGCCCGCCGTCCAGCGCGGCGCCGCGCGGCTCCGGCGCAGTTCCGGCGCAGTCCCCGCGCCGAGCGGCTCCGCGCCCCACACCTGCCTCTGCCCGGCTCCGGGTGACGTAGCGCCTTCCGATTGGCGCGCGCGGCCCGGAGGGCGGGGCCGAGGCCGGTGAGCTCACCGCCGCGCCCCGCCATTGGCCCGGGCGGCGCACTCGGGCTGTGGCGGGGAGACAGCGGTACCCGGAGCCCGAGTCGTTCCAGCTGCGGCGTGTGGAGCTGAGCGGGTCGGGGCCGGGCTAGGCTGTCGGGGCCGGGCCGGGCGGGGCCGCGCGGGAGAGGAGGAGGAACGCAGAGGCGGCTCGGCGCCCGCGCGACCGAGCGGTGGCCGTGCTCTCCAAGTCCGAGTGAGTGTGCGTGCGGCCGAGGGGAGAGTCGGCCAGGCGCGTGCGGGGCGAGGGCGGCGGCCGGCGGGGGCGCGCGGGGCGGCGGGGGCGCGCGGGGGCGGGGCCGGGGGCGGGCGCGCGCGGCGGCCGGGGCGTGGGGGGCGCGCGTGTTCGCGCGAGGGGGCGCGGGTCGTGTGCGGTCAGCGGGTGCGAGGACCCGCGCGGCGGGCGGAGGGGGGGAGCGCGAGGGGCGCGCGAGCTCACGCGAGCGGGCAGTGTTTTGGCGCGTGAGTGTGCGTGGGTCCCGCGTGTGTTTACGGCGCGGGCGCGAGGGCGGGGGTGTTTGGCCGAGCGTGAGCGGCGCGTGTTGATGGAGCGGGTGTGCGAACACGCGCGTCTACGGAGCGAGTGGGGAGGAAGCGCTCGTGGGGATGGAGAGCGCGAGGGGACCGGGCGTGTTTGGACGCGTGAGTGTTTGGACGCGTGCGTGTGCGCGGGGCCGGGTGCGCCGAGGGAGCGAGCGTGTGTGTGAGGAGGTGGGTTGGGGAGTGGGCGCGAGATCACGCGTGTTCCTGGGGCGCGTGGGGGTGTGGGGGATCGTGAGGAGCGAGGCTGAGCGCGCGCGTGTTGATGCGAGGCGGCGAGGGCGGGAGCGGGCGTGAGGACACGCGTGTGTGCGCGAGGGAGCGGAGTGTTTGGGTGAGTGGCGGTCTGGGGGCGCGCGTGCGGGGAGTGGCCGCGGCGGGCGGGCGCGGGGGCGGCGGGGCGCGAGCCGCGCGGGCGCCCACGGGGCCGCCGACTGGTTTTTGTCTGCGAGGCGCGGCTCGGCGGCGGGCTTTTCGGATCCAGCGCCGTCTCCCGCGGCGGGGCGCGGAGAGAGGGCGGGGGGCGGGGGGTGGGGGGCAGGGGCCCCTCGGCGGGGAGTGGGCGGGGTCAGGTGCTCCTCGGCGGCGGGGGAGGGCAGGTGCCCTCTCTGCGAGTGGCGGGGGACAGGTGCCCGCCCCCTCGGCAGGGAAAGCGGGGACAGGTGCCCCTGGGGGGGGGGGACCGGGGGAGTGAGCAGGGGACGGGTGCCCCTCGGCGGGAAGGAGGGGGAGACAGGTGTCCCCTCAGCGGGGCGCGGGGAGAAGGCGGGGAACAGGTGCTCTTAGGCGGGGACTGTGGGGCGCTGGTACCCCTCGGCGGAGAGAGGACCCTGGGCAGGGAGAGGGGCGGGGACAGGTGCTCCCTTCGCCGGGAGCGGGCACAGGAGCTCCCTGGGCGGGGCGTGGGGAAAGGGGACGGGATAGGTTCCGTTCGGGCGGGGAGAAGGGAGAGGGCCCAAGGCTGGTGCCCCCTCCGCGGGAAGAGGAGAGAAGATCCCGACAGGAGCCCCTTTCGCGGTGAGCGGAGAGAAGGGCCGGGACGTGTGCCCCCTCCGCGGGGTGCTGGGAAAGGGGCCGGGACAGCCCTGGGCTCGGCCGGCGCCGCTGCAGGACTAGGCGGTTGGAGGCTGCCTTTCCTGAGCAAACCAATGGAGTGAATGAACGTCTTATTAATCTGCGCGTAGAACCGGCGGGGAAAGTTGGTGGAGTTCAGAGACTGAGGTTTGGAAGGACTCGCGAGTTGGGCTTAACCTGCAGACCAGGACGCGAGAGGCGCATTGGCTCTTGCTTCCGCCAGCCACTCTCAGATGGGCCGGGATAGAGGCTCCGCGTGGCCTTCTTGCACTTACAGGATCTCCCGTGATTAGATTTAGGTAGCGCACAGCTCTAAGAGGTAGCTCTGGTGGTGTTCAAATGTTGAGACTGTTTCAGTCTCCATAGGTCTCTGTAGGCATCAAAACAAATTTCCGAGACCACAGTGCGATTGCAAAGCATCTTCTTAAATCAGTTGGTTCACCAGGGAATGATGATAATTTTAGTCTGTTTTATATTTTGTCCACTATTGCTTGGTATGATTTCTGCTGATGAACCTGAAGTATCTAATTAGCAAAGCAGATTCAGTAAACGTGAGAAGTGCTCTTAAAGACCACAGAAGAGCCGCGCGTATGTGTTTGGTTGTGTGCATTCTGTTTCTTTCACCAGTGAAGTCAAATCCTGAAATTTTAAAATTGTGCTCCCGCAAATTTTGTCATATATGGTATGATGGCTTGCTGTAGGTTAAAGAGTCCTTTTTTTTCTTTCTGCATAAAGGAATTTTACAGAGTTTTCCTAGAGAAACTGTATCGTATAGAGAAACTACTGCCTGGGAGCGTGATAGAAATACATTAAGCGGTAGCGTTTTTCATCGTGTATGTTTATAGGAAAATATTATTTTAAGACCAGCATTAGACAATAGCAAATAAATATGTGTATTCTTTTCTTTGTATTATATTAGGCTTAGGGAGTAATAATGTTTAATGTTCTAGAAAATGACACTGATTTACAGGATCTAGGTTTCCCAAATAACTTTAGCTCAGTAGTGAAGATAAAGGGAGCCCGGTGTGAATACCTCTGTTCAGTCATCCCGATGAATTATGTTCCAAGTAATCAAAGTGGAAACACAGTATTTACTGCAGTAGTTAATAACAACATTGTATCATTGAAAGGTTTTTTTTTTTTCACATAAACTTTTCTGCTTCTGTGACACGCACACATGGACACATAGTTATTTTCTCCAGGACTCTGCTGGGCCTTGGTCCACGTTAGCGGCTGTCGCCAGTGCAGTGTGTTCATGCTGGACATGCTGGACGGTTCTAGAGAGCATAGATAACAGTGGAACTGAGGATTTTTTACTTCATGTGAGATAGTGACGTTAAAGAATTCGTCGATGTCGAGGCATCAACGTGAAAGACGTGAAGCCCTTAGCGATGGCTCGGGTGCTCCCTCAAAGCCCTCAACTTCGGGCAGCGCAGGAAATGCACGTTTGGGGGATCTCGAGTTAACTTTGGGAACCATCGAAATTTTTCTGCTGTTTTAATCATTGCTGCTGGGAACTTCTGAAGCTGCAGAACTGTGCTTGGAGGCTGCCGTTTTTCCAACGTTCAAGGGAAAATTGTCAATGCGTTTATTTAAGACACAACTTTAGGAAGCACCCAGAAAGGTCAGTGAAGACCATTTTGTTCAACTTGGCACAGTTCTCTAGCTGGTGCAGTGGTTTCTGGAAGTCCTTTATTGTTATTTCCCACCCCTCGTCCAACTGTTCATTGTGTGTCTGCCATGTCTTCTCGCATTTAAAGGGCATGGCTTTTTCTGGCCTAAAGTGGCTTAATATTTGTATTCCATCGATCTTTTCAGAAAGACTCTCTTAGTGGTGCCAAGTCTTCATTGGTAAGTATCAGCCATGGCGTCCCGTCGTGGTACATAAACCGAATATTTGGGAACTTAATTCTATATCCTCTTGCCAAAAGGCCTTTGGCACAACACGTGATGTAGTTGGTGTCGGCCTCGCCTTTTTTTTTTTTTTTTTTTTTAAGTGTTTGAAGGGAGCTTGCAGAGATACAGGCCTACCTCGCTCTGTCGTGCTCAGTTGCACGGCCCCGATCAGGCCTGTTTTACAAATCGAAGGTTTGCAGCCGCCCCCCACAGGAAGGAGCAAGTCTGTGGGCGCCATTTCTTCAGCGTCATGTGGTCACTTCGCGTCTCTGTCATGTTTTGGTAATTCTTGCAATTCTTGCAGTTCAACCTTTTTTTTTAAATCATTATCGTATTTGTTAATGGTGATCCGTGATTATGACTGGCTGAATGTTTAATTGACGGTTACCATTTTTTAGCAGTTAAGTATTTTTTAATTAAGGTATGTAGGTTTTTTTTTTTTTTTTTTTTTGGACATAACGCTACTGCACACTGAATAGACTATAGTACCGTCTGAAAATGACTTTTTTGTGCAGGGAGTTTATTTGACTTGTTTTATGGTGATACTCACTTTATTGCGACGGTCTAGAACCAAACCCACAATACCTCCAAGGTATGACTGTCTATATTATGCAATGAAGCAAGATAAAAATAGATGACATAAAGAAGGATAAGGCAAAAAGAAAGTGAGGGTACGGGAGAGTGAAATGTGAAATGGGGGTGCCAATGAAGTTAATAACACTCCTTCCGTCAAATCTCACGTACTCTCTGGAGGCAGGCCACAAAGTGTGCTCTGGGCTTTCTGGCAAGTGCAGACGTGACGTAGGGCTCGCTGTGTCTTCCTCCCACCTGACATGGATTTCCTTAAATTCCGTGTAAGATCTGACTTTTCCGTGGTGACGGGAGAAGCCCGGACAGGATGCACTGAATGACATTGAAGGCTGCGTGTCACTATTGGTCACATCTGACATCTGGGAAGTGCTGGGGAGCCTGCTGGGTGTCGGTACCTAATAGCAGGAAGATAGCTCGCGATCATGAAGACCCTCACGGACAGTCTTGTCCGCTTCCTGCGTGCAGTGCCCTGAAGTCAAATGACCCTCATCCTTTGCTTTCCTCTGACACGTCTAGACGGGGGTTAACGCACAGCAGGCAGGCAAGGAGATGCCTTCACCGTCAGGAGAGGGTTACGCAGCACCCCCTAAGCAGTGTAGCACAGAGGTTCATTGCCACTATGGCACCATACCTTGTAGACAGTGTCTTTGCCTTTCTTTCTTTCTTTTTTTTTTTTAACCATTGCGGGTGGGTGCATTCACAATGCCTATACGATTTCCCTTGATTGCTTTGTTTCAGGAAAGTTGCTTTTGTGTACTAACACATTTTAGTTTCGAAACTACCATGGTTCCTATAAATTGTTTGATTTTATATTGTCTTGTAAGCACCGAACACAGTGCATAGCTTTAGACGTACGACGTGTAGGAAGACCGAACAGTCAACACATTTTTTTAAAGTACCCGTTATTTGTGAACTGTTAACCAAATTATCACATCGTAACATTATTACTGATTTGAAGAGGGTAAAGTATGGAAGGAATTTAATCAGAGTAAATGTTTATAGGAGTTAAGCTAGTAATGCTACTAAACTTTATAACATGTTTGTGATATTGAAAGTAATAGAAAATAACCTAAGTTCTTCCACAAAGACATTAAATTTACGCTCATCAACTACCAGAATGAACCTGTCTCTCCATTTCTGTCGCCTTCCTCCTACGAGCCGTTCACCACCCTCCAAATCTGATCCCGCTCCCTCAGCCAGCCTTCGCCTGCGCCCCGACAACAACCGAATATTCTAAATTCTCTGAGTCTCTCTCAAGTCTTATCTCATTAGACGCCTTTTCCCTCCCCTCCCAGCCCCGATTAGCGGCTCCTTGCGGGACAGGGTGGCACATAAGTGTCCCCTCCCCTGCTCCACCGAGCAGAATGAAGCCTGGGGGCTGGAGGTCCATAACCACTGCTCGCTGACAAGACGACACGTGGGGTGTGACTTATTGGGTACGGCGGGCAGGATGTGATGAGGGTGTGTGTCCCCAGGCGGGGAGCAAACCTGACTGTCATCCTATGTCTTGCACCCGGTTCCGTCTTGGCCGTTAGTCATTTAGACACAGATGCCACAGGATCTCCTGGGCAGAGCCGTTCTAGGTCCCCAGGGGGTTGGGGTTCTCATTTAAGTGGCCTCGGGGAATCCCGGCCTGTACCGGTGTTGAAGAGCTGGGTCTGACACCCGAGTCATCTCTCCGGCTTCCTTATGATTGGCCGGAAGCTCGCCATCCAGGAATGTGTATCACTAACAGCTGTTTGCTTTAATATAATACAGGAGGATGAGTACTCGGGTGTTTTGTTTTTTTTTTTTCTGACTGTACCGCTAAGTAAATGTGAAATCTCAGGGAGATCGCCTCGCATCTCTGGATCAGTGCTTTACCTGTTTTCTTTAGGAGTGACTCAGGAAATTGCCGTAATGGTCCGCATCCTCGGTCTTTAAAATCAGAGTACATGGTATGAATTTGGGAAGGTTTCGTTTTCAGGGGCACACGCGTGTATGCGTGTATGGCTGCGTGTGTGTGTACTGGGTTCTAATTCTTCCTGTGGGCCACGGTCAAAAACTGTTGAAAGCCCCTGGACCAGACAGTTTCTGAGTTCCCTTTAAATCTTAGTGTTCCGTGGTGATTCTTTCTCTTCCACGGGATGTGTCTTGGCAGCAACCTAAGGCCGAACGAGCAGAGAAGCTGCCGTAGGTACGGCATTCAACAGTGGATGGTCTCCAGCTAGACTGGGGTGCGGCGTGCCTTTTTCTGGTTTCTTCAGGGAATCAAAACATTTCAAATAAGCATGACAGCTTATTTCCACCCCGGCTTTTCCCATGTTTTATGGAGAGATTCCAGAGGTAGTTTTGCACTACTGGGGTAGTTAATCGCCTAATTAATATTCGAGTATTTTTTTATTTGTTAGGGGAGCGGACTTTCCCAATCAGTATTCATTTAGCGAAAGGATCCACATTTCAATTAGTGGACTCACCTTAGGCTCCTCTTTTGGCTGCAAGTAACAGAACTCCAGCTCCAACTGGCTTATGTAAAAAAGGGAGTTTCCTGACTCTTGCGAGGGCCAGTTTTGGCGTTGTCTTCAGGCACAATGGTTCCAGATGCTCAAGCGACATCGTCAGGGGCCTGCCCCCCACCTTGTCTCTATTGTCTTCTATGTCGATTTGACTCTCATTTCCACCGTGGTAGCAGAACGGACCCCTCGAAGCTCCAGGTTTACATTTTGCCAATTTAACAAATGTCTCCGGGAAGAGAGCACATCTTTGCCAGCTGTTCCAGGAAATGTCCTGTTCTTGGCTCAGCCGGACCCTCGTGTCCAATCGCCGGAATAAGAGGAGGCCATACTCGCGTTAGCAAGGCCTGCCTCTCCCTCCCTGGAAACGAGTATTGGGGTCAGCGCCCCCTGCACCACACGGGGCGGGAGCGTCTCCCAAAGGAGAAACAAGGTGCGTGGCCGGGGAAGGGAGGCAAGGGGGCGTCCTGTGAGGCAGCCGCAACTTCCTGACGTTCAGCCTGGGTGGCCGTCTTCCTAAAGAAAGCACCATTCATCCAGAAACCGCAGAAGCTCGTAATAAGGCTGAGTCCGTGGTTTTATCCTCATGGTCTCATTTTAGATGAGACGACCCCAGAACCATCACCTTTTATGAGGTGCTGACTGACAGTTCCTAGGACCATTTTCAGAAAACGTGATTCAGGTACTTAGTATACTATGTACTGTGGTTTGGATTAATCAACAAAGAATTCATTTAAACATCCTTTTGTTTTTGTAATGAAAGAAACCATTCATTCTACTCTAGCCAGAATCCATCCCCTGGCGTGTGTGTGTGTGTGTGTGTGTGTGTGTGTGTGTGTGTGTGTGAGAGAGAGAGAGAGAGAGAGAGAGACAGAGAGAGGTTTTACCTAACAGTGTAAACAGATAGGAAGTGCCCAGCCTAAAACTGATGGTGTTCTAAAAACTTACGAGTCAGTTGAATAAAATTTCCCAGATAAACAAATGGTAAGTATGTTCCCAGGTTAGCCTGAGAAGAAAAACCTTTTGAACCCATAATAGATACTCAGCATTTGCAGGAGAAAAATATTAAAATAATCCAAGTGCATGTATAGGTCACATTATAAACTGTAAAACACTGAACTGTATAATCCACACAATATATAACCTACACTTATATGTTTCAAAATAGATGAAAGAATGAACATATTTTCGTATTAAATGATGTTACTCAAAGAAAAATAAACATACAGGTAGAATAACTTCAGTAAATGGAAACTTTTTGGTGAAAATATTTTTCTTAATTTTTTAACTTTATTATTTTGAGAGAGTGTGTGAACAGGGAGGGGGCAGGGAGAGAGGGAGAGAGAGAATCCCAAATAGGCTCCATGCTGTCAGCACAGAGCCTGACACAGGGCTCAAACTCACAAACCGTGAGATCACTACCTGAGCCGAAATCAAGAATCGAATGCTTATCTGACCGAGCCACCCAGGCACCCCCTTGGTGAAGATTCTTAATTCACAGGGTAGAACTCAAACTGCTTTTCTGAAATTACAAAGACTAGGTCTCCAACTTTTTGGAAGAACGAAATTTAAGTTTCTTGATAACATAGCCCTAACAGTATTCTTATTATCACTTCTAATTACAATCTTATTTTTATTCTCAAATGGCACAAAGAGAAGAGAGAGTTGAGAGCAGCCCTTCTGAGGTATCACGAAGGCTGAAACAGCGGAAGGGACAGACGGTGTGGGTTCAGGAGGTGGTCGTGTGTGACCCAGCCATCAGGGGAACCATCACGCCGGTGCCTAGGTGATGTTCACCCTTGACCCACGTAGCTTCATCAGGGTCTGTGGCCGCTTGGCGTGGCACCTGCACCTTGCCTGGTGGGTGAAGATGAAGAGCGTGGACCAGGCACTTCCTCACCAGGGATTGTCTGTATCGGGGTGCCCTTCAGGACTAGCTTTAGTCCCCGACCTCTTCTGTGGGAACATTAGTTACAGGACATACTTATGATAAGCTCTCCCCACCCCGTACCTAAAGGCTCAGGTACATTAAGGAAGCATGGCTCCTGGCTTTCCACCAGCAATTTCTAGCACATGTTAGCGTGTCAGGGTTCAGAAAAGTCCTGCATTAAAGAAATGCGTATGTACTCAGTTGTGCTGAGCCTAGTAATTCCAACACGTCCTGACACAGCATTTTGTTGCTATGGTCTCCCGAGTCACCTCTTGTGGAAAAAGGTCCCCAGCACGCAGTTTGGGAATTGCTTCAGCGGACCATCCTCCCAGCATCGTCCTGAGCCTGGAACCCATGCACCCGGCCCCCCGTGGGTCTGTACTTTTCTAGGAAAGGGTTTGTAGCTTTCACCACTGACAGCCGTGAACTAGAAGGGTAGGAGTCATTGTTACGGCCTCTTTTCTAACAATGTACAGCTTCTCCCGTACATTTCATGTCAGCACAGGGACAGGCACGCCAGTCACTCAGGCTGCTCAGAGACACCGTGGGTGTCGGGGGGTGAGCAGGCGGCTGGCTACTCAGTTACTGGGCTTATTGTCAAATCGGTTTAAACACTCCAGCTACTCTCTTTCCAACAAGAATTGTGGAAAGAAATTACTTTTGCAGAGCACACCCCTTACTGTTACACCCCGGATTCTTCCCGAATGAAAAAGACGTGTGATGTCATTACACTAAAAAGGTTTGTCTGTTTGTTTTTTAAAGTTAAGAGGCACTGACCTGCAGAAGAGAACTCCATTGAGAGGTCCGTAATGATAAAACTACTAAAAAAAAACAACTAAATACAGAAAGCTTTTTCCCTCAGGAGATTAAAAACCATCAGTTCACCTACTTTTAGATGTAAAAATCAGGATCATAAAATACGGGTCGGGAAAGAGTGAGCAGTAACTAACAGATATGCACGGAACAGTTCATGGAATTTCCCCTTAAATCATCAGGGAGCTGTGGAGTCGGATCACACTGGGTCTTCGCAGAACTGCCTCTGCGCAGTGGGGTTTTGGTGTCCGTTAATACTAAACGGTGATAGACAATCCTTTCAAACCCAGCTGACTTCGTTACAAGGATGTCGGAGGCTGTCTCATCTCCTGCTGTCCTAAACAGCTGACCGTGATCTCAAAACTGCCTCCTGTCTTGCTTCACTGGTTGAGTTCTGCCAAATTTGGGATGCCCAGTTAAACATTTCGGAGAATCTCGTATGTGTTTTCTGTACAGTAACTTTGTGTGAGTTTTACTCTTTTTATGACTCTCAGTCTGACTCAATCTATTATTAATTGTAAGTATTTTTGTCAGCCACCTGAAACAGGCATTCCTGGCTGGGTCCAGGATTGATGGCAGTTAGGTGAGAGCCGGGAGGGCAACGGAGAGGTTGCGGAGGAATGGATCGGGGCAGGGAAGGGCGATGGGGAAAACGAGGAAGAGGGGAGAAAAGGAGATGGGAGGGGGGCATTAGGGGTTTGTGACGATGCTCCCCACGGCTAGCACCTGCTGTGCTTTGAACTGGTTAGTATTTGAGTTCGCTCCATTGTTTACCTGCTCCCCCAACCTTTAGACTCTGAGCGGAGGTGATTGAGGAAGCTTCCTTTGGGGCTTCTGTGGGGACAGACAGACGGGGCCGCCCCCTCAACTCTGTGAAAACAGGCCGCACCCCCATTTAGTCAAAAGCATCATACCTCGTTAGCCTTCCCACCTGATCCAAGGGGTGTTCGGGTACTGGCCTCCGTGATACATTCACTCAGGCCTCACTGATTCGGAAGTTGCAGAAATTTGTAGATGACTCTGGTCCAGGGGCAGAGTGTTAACAGGAGGTGTAACGCTCGAGTTACCACCTCCAAACTCAAAGCGTGGTCACGAGCGAGTGGCGTGCAGACGCGGGAGAGCAGACTGTGGCCCGTTCGCATGTGTTCGCATGTGGCGTGTAGCCGGACGACCCTTGTGGGGGTCAGGACGCTTCCAAAAAGGAGCTCACCGGTGAAAATTTTTCCAACACCTCCGTTTTCTCCCTCAGAGAAATACTTTTGTTTCTGAGTAAGATGTTGAAAATGTTGGAACTTGAATTTTTTTTTAATGTTTTATGATCTATGAGCCGCAAGTCCTGTGATAAATTGTAACATAGTATTCTTAAATCATTTTGTCTCTCAAGACCTTTATAACACGTCCAATATTTTGAAGTAATGCAGCTATTTCCTTTCAAATATACACATTTCTGTCTATTAACCTGGAAAGGGCGTCTTCACCTGTATTTGTTCCAGGTTTTTACAAAGTCTTATAGCATTATGAAAAAGTATTATCATAGTTAATAAACTTTCGAGTTCTAGAACTGAAGCCTCTGTGGAGAATCCAGCGTTTACAAAGAAATATGTCTGTTTGGAAGATTCTGGGCTTGAACTCTCACGAGTAGGGAAGACAGTTGGGGACGCCTGTGCAGTTGGCATTCCTGCAGCTAGTTCTGAGAGCAAAGCAGCAAAGAGCATACGTTATCTAGGCGTCGCCAGCAGCAGACGCCTAGATAACGTATGGTGAATGAGCTGGAGACAGAGGGCTCTTCAGCTAGAACCCCAAGTTCATGGTTTTTCAGATACTGAAAACCACCAGGAACTCAGGGCAAACAACATCTATTATGATTAGTAGTAGTAGCTAGAAGCTGCCAGGATTTTTTTCTTTTCTCTAGGTACCAGATAGCACATCTTACTAGCAAAAGTTTTTCTTTCTTTTCTTTTTCTTTTCCTTTCTTTTCTTTCCTTTCCTTTCTTTTCCTTTTCTTTTTTTTTAAGATTTTATTTTTTTTTAAGTAATCTCTACACCCCCAGTGTGGGGCTCGAACTCATGATCCCAAGATCAAGAGTTGCGTGCTCTACCAACTGAGCCAGCCAGGCTCCCCCAAAGTTTTCTTTTTTATGGAGTTTTCAATTCTCCTCTCTCCTCTTCCCCCCTTCACCTCCCCCTGCCAGCAATGTCACCCCCCACCTGACCTTGTTCTGGATGTGACTTCTAAGGTGACACCTACCAAACGTCCAAATGTCAGAGTTATGGTGCGCCAGCCTCAATTAGATATTTTGTTCGTTTTCAGTTGCCTGGTCCCTGATATGTTTGATGGGATCGGTCAGGTAAAAGGCGGCCCCGGGAGAAGGGAAAGGACCGCTTTTAACAACTTGGCTGGAGAAAAGCGCATCATAGAAATGACTGACAGAAATCGATTTTGTTCTACATGCTGTCCTTTGTCTCGTCCTTCTCAAAACTCACATTCTATATTTCTAACAGATGAAATTAAGTCACTTATTCTGTAAGTCCGTATTGAGAACCTGCTGTGTGCCGGCCATCCCGCTAGGCCTGGGGAGAATCTCGGTGAACGAGCTGGCTGCTGGCTTCACGGAGCTCAGCAGACTTCTCCTTGCTTCCATGTCTGACCGAGGTTCTCGAAGTAGAGGCTCACATCTTACCGGTTCTCGGTGTCCCTGGCGGCTACCACAACGTCTTGAGTTTTCTCGTTCACTGTTCCCTCTCCGGAACCGTAGCGCCCCAGTGCTCCGGCAGTGCCTTGGCAGTGGGTGTTGAGTGGACCTTCGCAGAACGACTCTGCTGCTCCTTAGCTCTCCCCAGAGGATTTTAAGTGTTGGGGAGTTTTCCTCCTGAACGCCGAGCGCCACCAATCGCCCTGCTGGTGGCTAATTATTCTTGCCTCCTGACACTTCCCGTGCATTTTCTGCCCCGTCCGCTGTTAGGTGTTCGGGTTTTCATTTCCCATTTTCCCGTTTGCACCTAAATGTCATTCCACTGTCACACTTTCTTCACGTCCAGGTGAGGGAGATTGTCGCTCATCTCCGAGCCTCATTACAGCACTTTTTTCTTTAAAGACCTCAGTAGTCTTCGTGGGCTGATGCTCCCTGGGTCTCCATCGCTCTCCTCTTACTACTTTAATTTTAATTTTTTTTAGCGTTTTTATTTTATTTTTGAGAAACTTTGTGGTTGGAAGATTTCTTATTTCCATGGGGTGCTGAAACTGTTGAGCCCGTGTCCTCCAAATTTGTTGCTTTTTGGAGTCGGCAAGCTTAAAATGTTCTACTCTTTCATAGGTCGTGAAGGTAGGGACAGAATCTGCGTCAGAGGTCCTGACTTCTTTTGTTCTCATGCCAGTGAGCTGCAGTTGTACTATGTTGAACTCCAGTTGGATCTGCTACTTTATCGACCGCGCGGTCGGCTCTTGCGTGATTTGGGGGTTCTCTTACGTGCCTCCCGCCATGTTGTGATATAGCTGAGCTCCTAGGGTATTCCACTCAGCCTAAGTGTCTTTGGAAATAGGTTGGAAATTTCTGCTCCGATGCACCCCAAACTCTGGCATCGAAAGAGTTCAAGGGAGAAATCACGATAGGTTTGCTTTGTTCCCCTTGTAACATTCCGTTTCCTAATCGCTGTTGTTTTAGCAGCATCCTAAACGATTTTCCTTGACACTTCCAAGAGTCTGACTCTGTGAATAGTGTGAAACACAGACCGTGGAGAAATACGAATCCAAAGTCACTGCCGATGAAGAAGGTCTAAGAAGAATTGCTGGTTTCCCTTTGTCTTGGTATGTAGAGTTGGGGAGTTTTTAAAAAGTGGAGTAGGCAGGGTTGTTTTTTTTTCCGCTAAGGCTAAATTTAGCCATTGCTTTGGAAAATCAGAGTGGTACAGCCTGTGCCTTATCTCTGTCAGGCCCTTCCCCTTCCCTCTGCACTTGGGCATCTTAAAAGGCTTGCTGGAGAGGACAGCCTGATGTGCTCTGGTGGCCCCATTTATTCTGGGAAGGAATTAAGTGACTTCATTTTCCCTGCCTTTCCGAGCTTCCTAAAAAATTTAGGAGACTTCCTAAGCAGCAGTCCCTACAGAAATAGTTCAAGTCATGCCTCCTTTTGCCTCATCAGCTCTTCCTGCCAGTGCGGCCAAGAGCTGTAAATGGAATGAGAGACGGTCTCTCGTTCCCGATCCAAATAGCAACAGGAGGGCACATGTGCGCTTGAGCTACAAATAACGCGTTTTAAAATAGCAGGTGGTATTTGATGATTGCTCCTTCATTCATTTACCTGCCAAGGCAAAGCTTTCTCTTCTACTCTGGCAACAAGGCCCGAGGTGGCTCCGATCAAGCAATTGTAGCAACAGGTTCTCGTGTTTACAGATACTATTTGTCAGCTGATTTTCAGGTGTTCAGGTCCACGCATGCCTCATGAGACTGTTCTAGAAAATGTCTTGGTTTTTTATTAAGACAGTAAAAATTTCCTGTTTATACAACCTAACCTGACAAACCTGGGAAGCACTTTTGTCACTAAGTATAGGCACTCCTTCCGTTAAGATGCGCGGCCAGCCGCTTGTGTCGCAGAGATAGCATTTGGCCAGGGGAAGGCGGGCACGTATGAAAGAGAGGGTCTGTATTTTCAACGTGAAGCCCAGTGGATGACGAGCGACATTGCTGCGGAATCCCGGTTTGTGGCCGTAAAGAAGTCAGCCACGTCTCAGCTCTTCGGCCAGAGTCTTGCCCCAGCACACTGCGACGACGTCGCTTCCTCACCTGAGCCGAAAGGAAGTGGCAGCCAGCCAAGGAGACGCCTAGAGCTTCCTCACGTGCTTTCAAGTCAGTTCCATTGGGTTGTGATCGTCCTGACCAGTCTGTCCACCGAACCGAGTGGTAGACTGCCGATGGGTGGACAGCCACCTGGAGTCCACTGGGGCTGGTGGAGGGGGCTCTCTTGCCCCAGAGTTTGGATAACCTCGTTAATAAATCGGCTTCCAGAAAAAGCTTACATTACAAAATAACAATTCTTTTCCACTGACAGAGCGCCCACTCTGTATCTGGTGCCAGGGAGACAAGACCAGCTCCCTGCCTTCAAAAAGCTCCCTCTAGTAGAAATCGCCCATACAGGAAGACAACGCAACATCCATTTGCTAAGTACTGTTAGGGCCAGGGCAAGAGAGGACGGTTCACCGGGCATAGTGGAAAGAACATGGTTCTGGAGTCCTGCCTGTGTTCAAATCCCTGCCCTGAGCCTGACAAGCAGCATGACCTTGGGCAGGCGACACGCGGCTGAGCTTCAGCTTCTTCATCTGTAAAACGAAGAGGAAAAGCTTTCTTTCAGTTGTTTCGAGGACTAGAAATAATACATTGGGACTGGCCCACTGTGGACGTTCAGTAATAATTCTGAAGTGACATGTAAGCCACGCTCTGAAGAACAGAAAACTCCCCAGGTGGACACAGGAAGAAGTTGGGATGACCACAGGTGCAAAGGTATGTCAGACTCGGGGTGGACCGAGGAACAGTGAGTGATGAGAGAGCCCCTAAAAAGTAACCCGAGACAGCTGGTAAAGAGCATCCTATGCCAAAGAGCTTCGGTTTTGCTTTGTAGGTCAAAGGGGCGGGACTTGAGTTTTTAAAACTCGATTATCGACATCGTGTCAGAAACTTGCCGTGTGTGTCGTACTGCTCAAGACAGCCATGACGCTTAGTTCGGCTCCAGGACTGACGGGGGGCAATCTAGAGGAAACAGTAGGTATGGCTGAGTGCTGAGAGCCTGGGAAGTCTGGCCAATAGCTGGTGTCCTGAAGTAGACACTTTCTTACCTCAGATCCTCAAATACTTGGGATCCTCCACTTCTACAGAAGCAAGTGCCAAGCTTTCTAAACTTAGAATAAACTGTGGGAAGTCCGACTTCATGAAATTTTCTCGGTCTTTAAAATTTTGGTATTGTTTAGGAATTTTTAACCCTTGGATAAATGTTAATTGGGGACATTTTAAAATGGGTCCCTTGGAGGGTTGGGAATCCCTATCAAAGAAAGATGAAAAGATGACCCGTGACTGCTGCTGTGCCGTGTGACACATTGCATAAGAGCCCCTCGAGGGAGGCTGGGACACAGTGAGCCGAGCCGAGGAAAAGGAGATGTGAAGCCCCAGCAAACCATCCAGTGACCCTCAGGCCAGTGACTGGCTGGGAATGTTTCTTCATCTTCTTCTTGACCTTTGTAATACTCAAAACGCTTCTGGGATTATGAGCGCTTTTTCTGTACGTTTTGTAATCTCGTTGGGAACTCTAAGAACTGGAGTATAACCGTAGTAGTTGGATAAACTACTATCATAGGTTCTGAACCTATACTTTTGAGTTACAGAAATTAGGCCTACAGGTTTCTTTTCTGTAGCTTAATACATCAGTAAAGATTTCTTTTCAGTATTTGATATATGGGTTTGTTATATCTAAGTAACCCATAGTTATCTTACCTACATTTAAAATACCCCCCAGAGGGCTAGGATGGATGCCACAGTGCTCTGTTAGAGGTAGGGACGTCTGTATGGACTCACATGTATTCCAGCATATTACAGTAGATTCGGAACGATGATAGATGTGTGTGCCTACATGGGTTGTACCTACATGTGTTTCCTTGCTCTTTCCGCCAAGAGGGACTGGAGGCAGTGATATCCCGGGAGAAGTGAGCACACCCAGCAGTCAGATCTTGGCCTCTAAATGCCATCCTCCAATAGCAGAAACCAGGACTCCTTAGAGGAATTGTAGATTCTAGGGCTAGGACAGGGAAGATAAAAGATGAGTCTGGGCATCTTACAATGCCAGAAACTAAGGAAGTGCTCGAAAAAGGAGGGAAGAGGCTGGGGGTATGTTGGAGGGACACAGAAGCCAGCCTAAAAGATCTCCCAGTGGCCAAAGCTGGGACAGTTTGGGCAATAAGCTAGCATAGTATTGGATTATGGCCAAAGTGTAAAGTAAGTATGCATGAGTTCATATGGATGTAAACAAATGGTTTATATGGTTACAAATAAATTCAGAAAGACAAATCTTCCTTACAGGAGAACTCCAAATAATATATGTGGATACACCCACATCCGGGAGGTAGAGCTTTATTCCCTTTTCCTTGAGTGTGGGCTGGACTTACTGACTTACTTCCAAACAATAGACTATGGAAAGAGAAAAGCAGCGACTTTATCACAGAGGAAATCCAGCAGACTCTGCCTTCACCAGAGACCAGGGTCTGCACCAGCAGGACGTCAGACACCACCCGTGTTCTGTTGTGAGCAGGCTCTTCGCGTATGCGGTATTCTTCCTGAAAACCCGTGACTCCGGTCTGATCGTTAGAAAGCATGTCAGACTCCCTGAATAGAGTGACATCTACAAAGTACATGACCAGTGTTCCTCGAAACCACGGACACTGTGAAAATAAGGGCCGTGGACAAGATTGACACACCCGAGGAGAGAAAGGGCGTGGAACAGCTCATGCGTTGTGGCGCCTGCAGTTGGATCCCAGAACTGAAGAAGGACGTTAATTGTAACAGCGAGTCTGTTTCAGGTCTGTAGTTGAGTTAGTCGTGATGTACCAGCGAGTGTCTGAGTTTCGACAGATGCACCGTGCATTTGTGAGATGTTAATGTCAGGAGAAGCGAGGTGCAGGGTTTATGGGAGCCCCACTATCCTTGCAGCTCATCTGTAAATCTAAAATTATTCAGAATTTTCAAAAATGCATTTTTTAGGGGCTCCTGGTCAGTGGAGCCTGCAACTCTTGATCTTGGGGTTGTAAGTTCGAGCCTCCCATTGGGTCTGGAGATTACTTAAATATCTTAAAAATGCATTTTTAAAAAAGGGTCCCATCAGTATGACTGGGTAGAGAAAGCCTTACCTCCATAAAAAATGCCGTGTATTAGTTTATCCCATCCCCGCAAAGAACAAAAGGATAGTGATGTCTCCTCTTTCCACATGAGAAAATTGAGGTGCAAAGTGGTCATTATTTGAAAGTCACGCAGCCACAGGACTAATCCTGCGGCTCTCGTTTCCGTCCCGTGTTCCTTGCAGCCTGTCACAGCTGCCCAGTCTAAAAATGCCACTTCTGCTAAAAGGGGCGCGGGACGGGCTGGGGAAGAGGCTGAATGAATCACGAGCCAGACTGTCGCTGCGGAGGCATCGGAATTCTTTACGTCCCGTCCGGGGTGCAGGCACGCGTGCGCGTGTGTCTTGAATGTCGTGGGAAGGAACTGCTGCGTGGCGGCGCGGAGTCCTCGCTCCCCGAAGCCACACGGGTAAACAGGCTGCTTTAGAGACCAGCAGGGCGCAGAGACAGGCCCGTGGGGAGACAGCCCCGTTAGTCAGCTGGGACAAGAAGAAAGCAGCGAGAAGGTAAGATTCGATGGGCGTGATGTAGCGATGGCTGGTTCCTTGCGGAGAGCGGCGCAGGTGGGCGGACTTTACATAGTTGTCAAGTTCAGTTGGATCAGACTTGGCTGTGCGCCAAGGGAAGGAAGCGTGCGGCCCATTGTTGCTGACGAGCTCGTGTGGACGGACCTGGCGTGGTTCGCAGGAGGTCATGTCTCGTGCAGCCGGGCACTAAGGTGCACAGAGGGTTCGTTCTTGAGGAAGGAGGTGGGGTCTCAGAGCGGTGGCTCCTGGGGTGGCCTGGACCAGAAGCCTCAGCATCACCCGAGAACGTGTTAGAAGTGCAGCCTGGGCCGTCCCCGGCCTTCAAAGTGAAACAGATTCTGGGGACAGGGCCCACCCTTCCGTTGTAGGAAGCCCTCCTGGTGATTCCGATGCCACCTTGGGTGTGAGAACTGCCGGATGGGTGGAAGCCTCCTGCGGGGTGGCATCGGCAGCGAGGGACCAGCACCGTGGGCAGTGCACACACTCCCTTCACCACAGAGGGGACACCGCTCCCAGGAGGAGGGAGCTGCTGTGTAGACCTCACCTTGCCCCAGTCTTCAGAGCCATGGGTTATAATGTGGCTCGTCCACACTTCTCCAAGCGGCAGGGGGAAGAGTTGGAGAGCCAGACAGAACCCTAACCGTTCTAGACAACTCCACGCTGGGGGCCGACCAGGGGGAAGCTCGTGGAACAGCCGGCTCTCCCTGCTGGGACCTCCGGAGTCCAAGGTGCTGGGGAAACAGGTGCTCTTGGAGGTACTCTCTCCGCAGCCTTGGGCTCACGGAGGACTAGTGTGGTCGCTTCGCTCAAACTGTCCTGCGGACGTGGGGCTTGGAATCCCTCAAAGCTGAGCCACTACTGGCTTTGTTCGAGACTTCATGGGAGAGCTGAGGCGGCTTCGTGAGCCCGCTAGAGCTGCACGTTACTTTTCTCTCTCCTCGCCCCTCCGTCCCGCAGATTCATTTAAAAATCCAGTTTATTCAGATCACAGAAATTCTTCGTTAGCCAACAGATGAGGGCAGGGTTGTCTTCACTAACGTTCCAGTCACCCCGGTGCTTGGTACATGGTGTGTGCTCAGTTGGTGCGTGCATTAGTGAATCTCACATCTACTTTTTTGACTCTAACGTAATCAGAAATCTTTTTCCTTCTAAGTAATTCTGTTCCCCTCATCCCATGATCAATCATAATATATAGCTAAGGCCATAGGTGTAGCTCTGTATTTGCCAAATATCTTACAATACGGGTTTCCACATCACCCTAAAACTGTAAAACCAAAGCTAGCACAAAGTCGTCGCTTTTGACTCGCCAGTAACGGAGCCATGACTCCATCACTTCGTCCAGCGGGGTGAGCTCTGTGGACGGAGCTGGGCCCTGGCCCTGCTCAGAGGAAAGGAAGTGTGATCAGAAGGTCTCTTCTGAGTTTCGGTCAACACAGAGCAGGCAGGTTTATACTCTACGGCTCAATCATTTCCATTTGAGGCTGTTTCTTGTTATTAATTATCGCTACCTTCCCCCTTCGGAGTCGAGAGGCTCAGAGATGCCATTATGTACGATATAATTTTGTTAAGAGGCAAATAATTGCTTCTGAGTGTCTTCGCAAAGGGCTTCTTGGAGCAGCATAATGACATGAAAGAACTAACTGCACGGTTGGCTGCGGGGATGGCGCTGAACACAGCCCAGAACAAAAGCACACAGGGACCTTGGTGGCGGTCACAGAGTCACGGTGGCTGTTAGCGTTTTGATCTGAAGACGCTGTGGATAGGGCCCAGTACCGTGACGTCAGGGAGGGTCTGTCTCCACAGGGTCCGTGCCGGGTGGGGGACAGGCAGGCATGAGAGGCCGACCTCACGCAGCACCGTGGCCGCCACGACGGAGCCACCTCCACGGGGCCAGGGGGCCAGGCGGGCACTCCGCAGCACCCTGCCAGGGCCGCCCACAACTGGGCGCTGTTGCTGCACCCTCCTGCCCCTCTGCGCGACGTGGCAGCTTGATGCTGGCCACCGGGCTCAAAACTAGTGTTCGAAACAAGTGAAAGGGATTCTGAACAGGTGCAGGCTGTGTGGGCCTGCAGGAGAGACCGACGGGAGCGGCTGTAGAAGCTCACCCAATTCCTCGGGACGCAGAAGGACCTGCAGGGGGATGCGCGGATGGCACGGCGGGAAACACGCAGGGAGAGTTGATGCGAGCGCCACAAGGGAAATCCACCATTCTCCTTGGAGTCCCGCTAATTGAGGGGGAAGATTCCTCCTCGTCAATTGGCTCCGAATAAGGGAGTCCCTCATTCTGCGGAGTGTCCCTTTTCTAACGGAGAGGGCACGCGGTTAGGGTTCAGTCCCGCCCCTGAAGGCATTTCGTGTCTTCCGTTCGACCGTGCACAGCGCACCCCATGTGCACTCGGGGTCCCTGGCCATCGGTGACCGAGCCACTGAGACGCTCGGCAGCAGGGGCCTTGGTGTTTGTGGGTCGTGTGTGTGTACTTGGCACTAACCTTCTCTGTCATTTCTAAAGGGGAAGGATTTTTCCTTTAATATTGTTCCTGGAAATGGCTTTATTAGAAAATAATGTCATGATTTTTTGAAAAGGAGTCTTTCCCCTTCTGGCTTTGTGGGCTGGTAAAGAGCCAGTTCGGCACCCGGTCCTGAAAATTCTCCTGTGAAACACGTATGTGCCGCCTCGTCACCGCAGGAAAAAGATCTCTTCCCGGGGGCGAGCCCGAGTTCTGTGTGTCTTCTCTCCCGCACGGTCTCATCTTCGTGTCCTGTAGTGGCGACGCTCCAGGTCCCTGAGCCGGAGAGGGTGTCTCCCTCCGCCTCAGTCTTCCCCTCCGTGAGAAGAGGGTAAGAACAGCAGCTACCTCACGCTTGTCGTGGAGAGTACACGAGTTAAAATCTGTAAAGTAATGAAAACTGGCCGGCGCGTCGGAAGCGTTCTGTACACGTGAGCCCCGCCTGCTGTTTTCTTTCTCGGAGAATCAGGGAGCGTCACTCACTGGTGTCGGGTTGTATGGTGAGGGCCGCCGAGCACGCTGACAAAACACTTCTGGATTCTTCCTTTTCACGATGCGGATGGTTGTATTTTGGAGAATGGTTACGCCTTTTAAAAGTTTGGGGGGGCAAGTAGGTCATCCCAGCTGCTCGGTCAATGCCTAGAGAATTCATTTGTCGGAAGGTGATGATAGTGATGGTGGTGGCTAACACACGTATCTAGAACTTACATGCTTTGGCAAATACTTATTTGCTCCTCACGACAACCCTTGAGGTAAGCACAGTTCTCATCCCCAGTTAAGAGGGGAGGAAACTGAGGCACAAAGTCGCACGGTCCTTCTGTCAGGGTTCTTCAGTACATACTGTCTGGTCCTGCCCCCGACCCCAACTTCGCCTTCAGCTCTCCTCTCTGCTGTGGCCCAGCCACTGGCTTCTGTGCCTGGAAGGCCCTGCCTCAGGGCCTTTGCACTTCCTAGTAGCTCACCCCAGTTCTTGCAGACCTGGCTCCTTCTATTCTGGCCAAACTCAAGTGTCCCCTTTCCTGACTCATCTAAATTGAAGCCTGCCCTGTCGTTCTTCTTCACGTCGTCCTGGTTGCTTCCCCGGCTAGAGCAGCAAGAGGCCTTCTTCTGACCGGTTTCCTGCCAAGTGTCTGGCACAGCGTTATTTAAAATGTGTTGAATAAATATCGGAGCTAATGATTTTCATCGTGGTCTTAGCTCCTTTTCGCACGTATGCCCGCAGCCGGAATCGTGTGTCTGCGTGTGTGCATGCACACACAGCTGGGTGTGAATTTGTGAATGTGGAGGGAGAGAGAGATTCCGATCTCAGGACTGTGGTCCAGAACCACAGGCTTCTCTGACGTCCAGCGCCAGCTCCCACGGCGAGGCCTGATGGGCTCTGAAAAGACTGGCTTGTGTTAAAGGAAACGGGTAAGGGCCTCAGCCAGTGAACGATCAACAAATAAATATCTTGTTTTTTTATTTTTATTTGGGTGAAACATACTACTTTAAAAAGTATATATATTTACATATATATTTATATACATGTATCTTTTATACACACACACACACACACACACACACACACGTCATCCTTTCTTCCACTGATTTAAATTGTATTCATTTCATGTATTCGTTCTAGGGGCCTACCTACCAGATCTCTCTAAGGCTTCCACTGGGGAATTTGGCAAAGAAATGGGGTGCCAGGAACCGGAAACCAGGGCTTTGACAAAAAGGGATTTTCTGTTCCTTTAGCCGAGAACTCTGGGCCACCGTAGATGCCGTGGGTCTCGGGCGAGGTGTGAGACTCACTACCGGGTCGGAGAAATCTGGCCTGGACGGGCCTCTGTCGTTTGGTTGGGCCGATGACAGCGTTTCGGCCGCGGGTCCTGCCGCTCGACCGGGCCTCGTGCTAACTGCTCTTCCCTGGAACACGCCCTCACTCTCCCCTGCTCTGCCCTAGATAACCAGTTCAGGATGTCCATCCTAGAACGCCTGGAGCAGATGGAAAGGCGGATGGCAGAGATGACGGGGTCCCAGCAGCACAAGCAGGGGAGCGGAGGAGGCAGCAGCGGAGGGGGAAACGGGAGCGGGAACGGAGGAAGCCAAGCCCAGGTACAGGGCCTGCGCCCGCGTCACCTTTCATCTTGTCTACGCCTTGTTGGTCGGGGAGGGACCTGATCTCAAGTTCCGGGTCTGGTGCTAATGGTTCCTGGATTAGTCCCGGGAGCGCTCCGTCAGCTCGCGCCCCTCAGTACTAAGGTCCGTGTAAGAGCACAGCAGCCTCGAACGGCGGGGCTTCTCGAACGGCCGGCTTCTCGGTCGTCGGCCTCCCTGAGCCTTAAATCCTTGCTGCCGATCCCAGAATTCAGCGCTGCCGCCTGGCCGTGCGGGTCGAGGGCCTCCACTTAGAAAGCAGGCCCAACGGTAACTCGGAGTCCAGCTGGACTCTATTTTATATTTCGTATTCCACATCTATTTTAAGTATAAAAGTAAAACGTGATCAGACTCGGTCATTCACAGGCCTTTTGTAAAGTCAAGAAGATCAATTATCAGAAGGACCCGGAGAAGCTGTTTCTGGAATTATTTGGCGTGGGACGCTATCCCTGCTTTCCTGGTTCACATCTGCTTCCTCATAAACTCCATGAAGGATTTGCCAAATGCAGGGAAGTTACTAAACATTTTTTTAGAGTCCCGCTAGTCTCGAAGGCTTCATATAAATTTTATTTGCAGGCTTCATTTTGAGAAAATGGCCTGGGCAGAAATTATTTTTCAGGAGACCCTAGAGACAGGTTTTCAAAGGCTGGGTAGCACTCCTCTCTCTCCTACTGAGTTCTAATCCCCTGAAAAGCCCAAGCAATTCCCCTTCTTTTCTTCAAGATGAATGATGATTTCCTGCGAACAATTACATTTTTAAGCGAAGCATTTGAGGGTTATGATCCTTGTAAAAATCAAGTGTTAATAATATTTGAATACTAAGAGGTAAAACCAAAGCATTTCATGGACCATACCCAAAACCTAACTCCCTTTTCCCCGAGTGTTATTTCTTACCTGTCTTCAGAAGTCCAAAGGAAAGACTTGGCACACAGTAAAATATTACTAAGGCTACAAAAAGGCTTCTTTTTCACCTAGACTCCTACATTTTAGAAAAGAAGTAATCATTGTTCGTTCTATCTCCTGGCTTACCCAAGAGAGTCCCATGAAAACCTTCTGCCGTCACCAGAGTTTGCATCAAAGGAACGGAATATAATGTCGTTTTACGGCTCAGCCGTTTGGTAACTCACCTCCTACGACCTGATCCCGTGTTAACTGCTACTGAAGACTCTTCCATCAACATAAGGTGGCTTCGATACATATCTGGGCCCTCCTTTCGTGATAAGATGCGGCTCTTTTTATGAATGCAAAAAAATCCCCTCGCTGCTCAGTCACCCGTGACCGTCGTGCACTCGTGGATGTGTCTGTCTGCTGCGTCGGGAGCAGCTCTGCCTGTCCTTTTGAGTCAAGGTCGTTCCACCGCACGTTGGGATCGCCCACCTGTGCTCCTTTAAGATGTTTTGACAGCTCTGGCAAGGACGACATTACATCTGTCAACCGCCTTTTTATTTTTGCAGGTGTTTTTTCCAGACTTAAAAAGAAAAAAAAGAAAAGGAGGAGCAATAATATTTCCATAGTAATTGAATTTTGTGGACTTTATTGCTGGAAAAAAGACTTTAAAAAAATAGTAATACCAGAGAGAAGAATCAGGCTAGACGTATCCTTTATTTGGGGAGAATGTTAGACAGAGAACTGCCATCACAGAGATTCCGATAAAGTGTTGAGGTCACTACGTTCGATTTTATGTTTCTTGCTCTACAACTGAATCAAGAGAAAAAAGCAATAGTTAAAATTAGTGAATTTCTCTTTCCTGTGTGTCTCTGTCGTTATTAATATCAGTGAAATTTGAAGATCTTTAAAGCATTCCCCAAAAGAGGGGGTCGTTACTGGGGTTTTTAAAGTGTTTCTTTGGGGGGAGAAAAGATCCCCGTCTAAGGGACTTAAATCTTCTTCAGAAGGAGCAGGGGAGGCCGAGGTCCGGCTGTGTCCCCAGGTGCAAGAATCGGAGCGGCCACCCTGCTCTCCTCTCCTCGCCGTCTCCCGTCCACAGCGTGCACTTCGGCGCTTTTTTTTAGCGGTACAAGCTTTCCCCGGCCGCGTCGGCCTGATGGTCAGAATCCGAATGTCGGCTGCAGTCGACTCCGGGGTTCTCAGCGTTCCGGAAAATCACCCCGTGCCTCGAGCAGAGATGCACGCGGCCGAGCCGAACCGTGCGCATTCTAGTCTGTCCCGCGATGCCCCTGTAGGCACAGTTTTGGGTTTCCTGTTCTGAGTGGCTAATGGTCACACATTTTGTTGCTCCTGCATGAGAAGGTTGACTTGGCGGAGGGCTCCGGGTCCTCGGTCGTAACACACGCTTCCTCCTCCTAGTGTGCCTCTGGCCCAGGGACGCTGGGCAGCTGCTTCGAGAGCCGCGTGGTCGTCGTGTGTGAGAAGATGATGAGCCGCGCCTGCTGGGCCAAGTCCAAGCACTTGATCCACTCAAAGACGTTCCGGGGAATGACCCTCTTGCACCTGGCTGCCGCCCAGGGCTACGCCACCCTCATCCAGACCCTCATCAAATGGCGGTAAGGCCGGGGAGCGGGCGGCTGGTGGGCACCGTCGCCCGTCAGCGTGCACCTTCCTCTCGAGCGACTCCACTGGTGGGGAGAAATCTGGCCGTTTAGTGAGCTCGACGGCCTGTGAGCAAAGGGCTTTCTCTGAGGACTGTTCCCGAGGGAATCGTACACGAACTTCCGCCCAAGAAATGCCGAGCGAGATGCTAACATAATGTTGCCCTCTCTGCTTTCCTCGGGACTTGTAATCCAAACCACCCTGTGAAATTAGGGACTCTATCGTCTTCACCTCAGGGATGTTAGAGGCCTGCTTCGGGTTTGTGGGTTTGATAGCATTCTAGGATTTCTTGCACGTAGATTAACTGTGCGGTGATCTCTGGTACCGTCCCTTACAGCACGAAGCACGCAGACAGCATCGATTTGGAACTGGAAGTTGACCCCTTGAATGTGGACCACTTCTCCTGTACTCCTCTGGTAGGGAATGGTTCTTCTTTTTAAAAAAGTTCTTTTTAATGTTTTATTTATGTTTGAGAGCAGGAGAGACCAAGCATGAGCAGGGGAGGGACAGAGAGAGAGGGAGACAGAATCTGAAGCAGGCTCCAGGCTCTGAGCTGTCAGCACAGAGCCCAGCGCGGGGCTCGAACCCACAGACTGTGAGATCATGACGAGAGCTGAAGTCAGACGCTTAACCGACTGAGCCACTCGGGCGCCCCAAGGAATGGTTCTTCTGAACCGGCGTGGGCACCTGGGAAGCTCTCACGGCCGCATTGAGATCGTCGGCAAGCACCGACTTGTCCGTTGGCGGGACTGGCAAACGTGGAGGAGGTCTTTTTGACTCGCGCTGAGAAAGCCCGCTTTGCTCTCCTTGTCGTTCCAGATGTGGGCGTGTGCCCTCGGGCACCTGGAGGCTGCCGTCGTGCTGTACAAGTGGGACCGCCGGGCCATCTCCATCCCGGACTCGCTAGGGAGGCTGCCTTTGGGGATCGCCAGGTCGAGGGGTCATGTGAAGCTGGCGGAGTGTCTGGAGCACCTGCAGAGGGATGAGCAGGCTCAGCTGGGGCAGAACCCCAGAATCCACTGTCCTCCGAGCGAAGAGCCCAATACAGATAGCTGGATGACCCAGTGGCACGGGGAAGCCATCCACTCACCAGAAGTACCCAAAGGAGTCACCGTCATTGCAAGTACCAATCCAGGTAGAAATGCAAAATGATGACACCTCAGAACTTGGCACATTTCCCGTCTGCTTTCGTGCAGCGACCCTCAGAAAAGTCCGCAGGATATTCACATACGTTTAAGGGTTTGGTTTGGGGGTTTTCTGTTTGTGTGTTTTTGTTTTTGTTTTTTTACGTTTCTGATTTTTCTTTTAGCTGTAAGAATGCCTACTGCTTTCCCCTACCCCTCCCAAAACCAAATGCAGAAAGTAGCAAAAAAAAAAAAAAAAAATCTGTGTCCATTTAAGAAAGAAACACAGATTTTGGAGGGCCGTCTGAATACCGTGTACGCTGCTGGGGAATATTTAAATGTTAGGGACGTGTTGTGAGTTCCCGCTTTGCACTTGTGTCTCTCAGGCAATAGAGAAAGTGTTAATTCTTTAGGGTTCCTGACTTTATCGCCTGTCCTGACTGTCCTTTCTACTGTACTTTTCAGAGCTGAGAAGACCTCGTTCTGAACCCTCTAATTACTACAGCAGTGAGAGCCACAAAGATTATCCAGCTCCCAAAAAGCATAAATTGAACCCTGAGTCCTTCCAGGCAAGGCAGCAGAAACTGCTCTCCACTGCACTGAGCCTGGAACAGCCAAATATCAGGAAGCAGAGCCCTAGTTCTAAGCAGTGTGTCCCTGAGACAATCAGCCCCAGTGAAGGAGTGAGGGACCACGTCCGGGAAACCTCCCCTCCCGTTCCAGAGACTGCAGGACTCCAAGCCTCTGGATCTCAGCCCGTAGTAAAGTGGAGTCCCAAAGATCTTTACATTGGTGTGTCTACAGTACAGGTGACTGGAAATCCGAAGGGGACCAGTGTAGGAAAGGATGCCGCACCTTCACAGGTGCGCCCCCGGGAGCCAGTGAGTGTCCTGATGATGGCTAACAGAGAGGTGGTGAATACAGAGGTGGGGTCCTACCGCGATAGTGCAGAGAGCGAGGAGCGCGCACCGCCCGTGGACGACCTCCAGGTAAGCACGGGCCAGGTAAGCCTGCAGAGGCCGGGGGTCCGTCAGAGCGCCCCCGACGTGTTTACGGCCAGTGCCCGCAGGAAAGGCTTAGAAGTGTGGCCCGACGCATACGAGCGTGAGCGTGTCTGCTCTGCTCGGGCCACGAGTTCATTCGGGGAGTCAGACGCCGTGCGCAGGGCCTGAATGCAGGGAGCGGGTCTCAGCAGAGCCCTCCCCTCTTCACACCAGCTCCTCAGAGCTCGCCCGGGGCCCTCCGGCCGTCTTCCGCTTCCCTCTGCCTCCGGGGAGACTGGTTTCCTCTTTAAGCACCAGTTTAAGAGAGTCACGGCCCAGGAACATCTGGAACAGGAGGTCTGTGGGTAGAATTTTTAAACGACCAAAGTGGTGTGACGATCGCAGCTGTGCTATGGCTGTGGTAGAGGCATACGCGGCGTGAGGCTCTTATGAGGTGCGGTGAAATATCCCGAAAGCTGATAGTTGACTGTCCTTATGGTGAGCCCAGAAACTCCAGAATCCTTGGGGCGCCTGGGGGGCTCAGTCAGTTAAGCGTCCGACTCCGGCTCGGGTCGTGAGCTCACAATTCCTGAGTTCGAGCCCTGCGTCAGGCTCTCTGCTGTCGGCACAGAGCCCGCTTCGGCTCTCTGTCTCCTTCTCTCTCTGTCCCCCCACCCTCAAAAATAAGCATTCATTTAAAAACAACAACAACAGCAACAACTCCAGAATCCTTTTGGGGCATTACGCTTGCAATAGATTAAGAGAATATATATTGAAGTAAACTTGAGGTTAAGCTATTAAATAGGAAGCAAATGCCACTAAATAAAGTATGCCTTCTGTATTTTAGGGGAGGACCAAACGAGCAGCCTGAGTAGGAGCTTGGCTTCCTCTCTTTCCAAGTTCCTCTATAACCCAAAACAAATGTCACAGGGAAAAACCCCCACGAGAAATTCAGTAGCACGCCAGGCCTGTAGAAATGCCGCAGTGGGGAGGGGCCAGCGCTCCTGGGGACTGGCCCCCCTCATCCCGCCATCGGCACAGAGAAAAAAGCCCGTGTACCCCCAGTTCTCACGGGTGGGCTGGGGGCTCCACCACCTATCTGGGGGGCTGCCTGAGAAATCAAAGAGTGTTTTAGGCAAGGGGCTGGCAGAGGTTTCCCATAAGGGGCCAAATGATAAATGTTTTAGGCTTTGTGGACCCTCTAGACTATCACAGCTATTTAATCTGCCTTCAGAGCACAAAGGCAGCCTTAGGTAATATTAAGTGAGTGAGTGCGTTGGGTGCCTGGGCGGCTCAGTCACTCGAGTGTCCGACTCTTTGGCTCAGGTCATGATCTCACAGCTCGTGAGTTCTAGCCCCACGTTGGGCTCTGTACCAATGGTGCAGAACCTGGTTGGGATTCTTTCTCTCTCTCTGTTTCTGCCCCCTCTTCCCCCCCCAAAATAAATAAATTAATTTAATTAATAAATAAATAAATGAGTGAATGTGGCTATGAGCCAATAAAACTTTATTTAAACAAACAGCTGCTGGCTTTGCTATACCACATATCAATACTAAGCAATCTAGGACAGTATTTATAAATGCAAACGTAATAATAAATCACCGGACAACAAAAATCGGCAGCTCAACCACGCCGAGCATCTAGAACAGTGCGGTTCACTGGAACTTTCTGCGGTGATGGACGTGTTCTGTGTCTGTATGCCCCGTCGTGGTCGCCACCGGCCAGCGCGGTGTGTAGTGGTGTATGCCCCGTCGTGGTCGCCACCGGCCAGCGCGGTGTGTAGTGGTGTATGCCCCGTCGTGGTCGCCACCGGCCAGCGCGGTGTGTAGTGGTGTGGATGCAGATGGTGTGACTCAGGAACTGGATTCCTGATTTTACATCATGTTAATGAACTTAAGTTTAAGAGCCTTTGGATACCGGAGCTTCGTGGCAGTTGGCCTTTGCTAAAACCAAATTGATGCAGGAAATACAAAATCACCTAATAAATTCCACTTTACATTTTCACTGAGTCTTGGGAGAATAATATTCTGCTAAATGAAGAGCATGTATCTATGAAAAAGCAACAGCCTCAAGAAGTATTTCAGCCAAATGAAAACATAACAGTGAAAAATGATGAAGTAATTCAAGAAATGGCAAGGCAGAGTTCCTGGAGGAGTGAAAGATCAAATCAGTAACACCGATACGTCTGAGTACTTAGTGACATGTGATTGTGTTTACAAGAGACTTGAAGGGATTCTGTAAATAGAGGAGGAGTCATATTTTAAAACGAACCCAGAACTAATATTCTAACTATTTCAACAAACCCAGGGAGGTAGGGACATGAAGAAGGTACAGCAGCTCTCCTGTTTAGGGAGGGTCACAGACTCTGTCCCACTCGTGTTACCGATAGGGAAGTAGAGGCTGAAATCTGCTTGTGAGAAGCGTCAGGCCGCTACACTGCGTAAAAACAGGCGGCAGAATTTCATTTCCGTTTGGGGAAACGCTCAGGAGAAAACCGCGACAACAGAAATAAGCAGAAAACGTAATACTGCAGGAGTATTTTCAAGCACGATTCATTCCTCACTTTGCCAACTGACAATTCTATTAAAAGATTCTCAGTTTGGGTAAAAAAAAAAAAAAGGAAGAAGGCAAAATATACCATACTATACGCTGTTTGTAAAAGGACTACAACGAAAACAACACAGGAAGAGCATGAAAACACAGCCGCGAAGCCGCGAAGCCGCGAACAGAGATAGAAAAGACAAATGGGTGTAAAAGGACAAAAGACACAGAGTACAGTTCAAGGCCAATGGTATGTATGTACCTTTGGTCAGAGAAGATCGGACCCTTGGGACAGTGGCCTGTCGTGTAACTAACCGCACAGCTTCTAGACATTAAAGCAAAAACCAAGAAATACAAAGACATGTGGAAGCATGCCCATGTCATCAGGTGCCACCGGCCTTTCCCTCAGAATTGGTCAGATTAAGTAGATACGGAAATGATATAAAAACACTGAACAGCGCAATTGGAACGCCGGCTTTCGTATTTATACTTAATACATCGATAGGCTCGATGCAGGGTATGCTCGCGTATAGTTACGCGGATGTATGTGATTAACACACACAGTACACGTAGATACACAGTCTTTCTCTTTTAGATATCCCAGACCATTTGTGAAAATGGCTCATAGGCTAGACCACAACGAGAATCTGAGCAAAAACCCGAAGCCGCACATTTAAAGGCTGTCTTCTCTGACCACAGTGCAAGAAATGCAGAAGTGGATGGCATGACTTTTTAGGTCCCGCTGCTCAGAATGTTATCATTTTGTTTGAAGTTATTTAAATGTCCTTGCTTTTTGCAGCCCTCGCCATAAAGAACATGCCGCGTGGCATCCCAGAGTGTGGCACTCGTGGTGATGTTAGATGTTCTTGCACTGATGCGTGTTTATAAAATGAGGGATTTTTTTGGGGGGAGGGGTGACTGTAAAGTTATAACTTTCAGTCTCCCGAAATTCCACTTTGCTTGTAATAAAATATTTGAATACTCTCGTGGAAAAGAAATCAATGTCGGACTTCCTGCCGCTCAAGTCGCAAATCAAGAGGCCAACCTGGAAGGAAAAGAAAGGCAGTAATGGTTTTTCGTTTCTATTCCTATCACAAGAATTATTCTTGCTTATTGAAAATTTAGGAAATCACCCAAGTGTTTTTAACTCACATCCCATAAAATATGCCCCCTCTAAGTGCCCCGTGTGGCAAATCCGGCCCCACGTAGTGTACCGCCGTCACCCCCAGAAAGTTTCCCGTGCCCATTGGCAGTCATCTCTGCTCCCCTCCCAGCCCCAAGCAACCACCGATCTGATTTCTATCCCCAGAGTTCTGCTTTCTCTAGAAATTTCATATAAATGGCATCATAAAATATGCAGGCGTCTGTGTCTGGCTTCTTGCACTTAGCATACTGATTTTGAGGTTCATTCACATTGTCAGAGAAGCATTTTGTCACCTTTGTATGGGTCCCTGGAGAACACCTTCAATTCACTTAAAACCTTAAACAGCTGTCATCAGTTTCCATTTTCGAGAGCCATGCGAGGAAATTTTTAAGAACAAGCCATATCTCCGAGTCTGATCAGATACCTGGCAACGCAGACCAGCTGCGAGGAGTCCTAATTGCATCTGTTAGGAATGTATTTGGGGTGCGCGTATCAGCAGCCTAATGATTTATTTTTCTCACATGACGAGAAGTGCACAGGTTCAATTGCTCAGTGACACCATCAGGGACCCAGATTTCCCCTGAGCTTTCTGTCCTTTTTGGCGAAATTCCTCCTGGTGCGTGTTGATTCGTGGCTACAATGTGGGTGCTGGAGCTTGTCTGTAGTCAAGGCAGGAGGAAGAGGGGACGAGCCCAGGGCATCGGTACTGTTCATCAGGAAAGCAGAAGCTATGCCCCAAGCCCCACAGCAGATGTCTGGAGAGTCTCATTGTCCAGAAGTGGGTCCCGTGTCCTCCCCTCCGTGCACAGGAAGGTGGGAAATCAAGAAAAAGATTATCTAACTGGCTTAGGTCAACTAAGGGCCATCCCCTGGGTTGGCTCACTGCTGCCCTCTAGAGGACTGGGGGTCTCTAGGCAAGGTCTTGCTGAGAGAGGTGGGGCATCCCTTAGGTTACCCATAGAGTCACCATGGTAACGTGTCTGCCTGCTGCAGAACCACCCCGTCACTGTTCTATTATGCGGTTGATCCTAGCTGCAAGCAGAGAGTAGGCACAAGGCAGAAATCCTCTAAGATTTGACTAAAGGTTTGGGGGCAAACTGTGATTTGGAGAGAATCAGGTGTCCCCACGTTTGGGTGAGTTGCGTAAAACTGGCAGTGACCCTGGGGTACCCTGGATCGAGGTGGAAGGCCGCCCTGCCTCCGGTTCCCTTCCCAGGGGCGGGCAGGGGCGGGGAGGGGCTGGATAACATCTGAGGTTCCCTTTTAACGTGAGCGTTTCTGTGAACTCCGGGCTCCAGGCGAACATGATGACCTTGGCAGAACACATCATCGAAGCCACGCCTGATCGAATCAAGCAGGAGAGTTTTGTGCCCACGGAGCCCTCGACTTTGGAAAGAACAGACACTGCCACCATCAGCAGTACCATGAGCTGGCTGGCCGGTTACCTAGCCGATGTCGACCGTCTGCCGAGTGCTGCGCAGATCAGGTCCGTGGAAGTCTGTGGGCCACTGACCAGCGTGAATTCCGGGGCTCGGTGAAAGGCGTGGGAGGCTCATTCGATCTGGTGAATGCTGCGTGATATGAGACCTGACAGAGGGAAGGAGACTTTCAGGTCCCTCTTCCTCGCCTCTTCCGTGACTTCTCTCCCCCTGGGCATGTGAGGTCGTGTCCCCCGATGTTTCTCTCCCCCTGGTTCGACTGAAGTTTCATCAAGGGCAGAAAAGTGTCTTCAGTGGGTTCGTATTTAACATTGTGCTAAACTCATAGCTGGTACTCAGTAGGAACTCACTAAAAGCACAGTTAAAAGTACGGAGTAGGTCTAGCAACTCACGGGACTGAAGGAAGGGATATTCTTGGTGGCCCACAGTGGCTCTTGTCTCTTTACTCAGGTTGTAATGGGTCTTGCAGGTCAGTCACCAGCGTCTCTCCCTTGTGTCTCCTCTTGTTTCAGAAGTGCATATAACGAGCCTCTAACCCCTTCTTCTAATACCAGCTTGAGCCCCGTCAGCTCCCCAGTCAGTGAAATAGCTTTCGAGAAGCCCAGCCTTCCCTCAGCAGCAGATTGGTCTGAATTCCTGAGCGCGTCTACCAGTGAGAAGGTAGAGAATGAATTTGCTCAGCTGACTCTGTCCGATCATGAGCAGAGAGAACTCTACGAAGCTGCCAGGCTTGTCCAGACCGCTTTCCGGAAATACAAGGTAGAGTAGAAGAGAGCTCTGATGTCGTGACGTTTCGTAAGATCGGGGAGAACAGACGAAAGTCAGAATCATCCAGACTAAAACCCGATGCCGTTTTCTTTTCCCGCTGAGTCCGTAGAATCGTTATTTGGACTGATGGCACATGAAATTATTAATAATTTTCAGAAGCTTCAGTGAAATAAAACTGACAGTAGCGTGATATCATTATCTCAATTTATTCTCGGGAGCGATAATGGATATTTGTCATTTAGTTAATATCCAGTAAGTTGACACTTCGCCACAAGGAATTTATGACCTAAAGAAGGGATTTCTAACTGGACGGAGGTCTGAGACTGACTGTAGGCAGCCCACGAGCTCCTAACATTGTATGGTGAAGCTTGCCTATGTGCATTTTTGGTGGGAGAGTGTCCATGGCCTTCCATATTCTCAAAGGAGCTTTTGACCACTCCGAAAAGCTGTTAAAAGCCCACAGTCATTGATCCCACGGTAGAGTAGCTGGGGTTAGGTTAGGAACGCCAATGGAGGTCCGGCAAAGTGCAGAAGGACAAACGCTACAATACCTGATTCGTGAAATGCTTGGCAAATGAATATTTAGACCTAACATCCAACTATTATAGTTCTATTTAGAAGCAGGAACCAGAGATCTGTTCTGTAAATTCATTTTTTTCCTAATTTCTGCTTATATCTAATTATCACTGTATTTTGGTAAACCTGGGGTCTCAGAGAAAGTTACATGTGAGTAATAATTCTACTTAAGTCTTAAGAAAGTTGACATTTCTTACACTAAATCTGTATTTCTTACACTGAATTGTGTTTTTTCTTCACTTTACCCTTAAGGGCCGACCCTTGCGGGAACAGCAAGAAGTGGCTGCTGCTGTCATTCAGCGTTGTTACAGAAAGTACAAACAGGTAAACCATGGCTTCCGGTCCCAGTAGGAACGGCTTCCGGTCCCAGTAGGAAGTGCACCGCGTCCAGACAACAGCCCCCGAGGGTGTTAGCGTGTGGTTCGGCCAAAGAGTGCTATGTGCAGTGCCGATTCAAAGACCAACTTTGAAGTGCCTTGACCAAAAAAATCGAAGGAAAATATTCCAGAGGGGGAAGGAAAAAACTAACCAGGAAAACCATCTGCAGTTAAATGTATTCCACAAAGTAATTTTTGTTCAGGTGGTTGACCTTCCAGTATGGTCACCCACCCGGGATGTTGATCTGGCCCGAAGGAAGTTATCCGTGTCTGAAGGGCGAGTCTGTGTTCTGGTAATTTTACCTACAGCCTCGTAGCCGTGAACTCCACTAGGGACTTTGATGTGGTGGTCAGAGAAGCTACATAGTGGCAGTTATCTCTGACCTGGAGTTGTATAAATTAGATACTCTCTAGCCACTTTTCCTTTCCACTCCCGCCCATCCGTTTTCACATGAAGACTGGTAAAAATCTGAAGAAGCGCAGAACAGCTAAAACTGCTTTTGCATTCCTCAGCTGAGACGTGCAGGAAGAATATCTAAGTGTTGTTTCACACAGGGTTGCTGTTTCCAGAACACCCTGTAGGCTCACTAACTGCCGTCCCATGGGAAAGGGAACTAACTAATGCCCACGGGGCCCCTAGGGGATACGAGATCTTTCAGGCACAGCATCCCATCACATCTGCTCTCTGCGATGATCGGAAATAAATACTTTTATTTGTCTTTTACAACAAAGAAGCTGAGGCTCAGAGAAACTAAGTAAATATCAGACTTCCCTCACCACCTGGGTGGTCAGAAAACATACAAACTCGCCTAATTCAGTTTTGACTGATCCACAGGATAAAGTTCAGGCCTGTCAGTAGATTCTAGAACCTTCTATGAGACTGCGCCATACGGAGGTTTAATAAATGCTGAGATGTGGAAGTGTGGTGTTATGTTCTCTTGCTACGATCCAGGGTTCGCTTTGATTTCTGATATGGGTTGCCATTTTCTTGAGTTTCTCTAGGATTCAGCCTAGAGAAGTGAGAGGGGGTGGGCTGGGAGGAGGCCTCAACTAGTAGCCGATTGAGTTCATGATCCCAGAAAATGAAGGTTTATTGTGTAAACGCTGACACCACAGTACCTGGAGCCCGGCAGCAGGGAGTCGTCCTCACGTGAGCACAGACACCACACGGAATCCAACTTTTAAATCTGTGATTAAAACAGGTGTTTATCCCGAAATACAAGTTTCGTTTTTGTTTTTTAAAATGCTCTCCCAGGGGCGCCTGGGTGGCTCAGTCGGTTGAGTGTCCGACTTTGGCTCAGGTCATGATCTCACGGTTCGTGGGTTCAGAGCCCCACGTCGGGCTCTGTGCTGACAGCTCAGAGCCTGGAGCCTGCTTTGGACTCTGTGTCTCCCTTTCTCTCTGCCCCTCCCCTGCTCACACTCTCTCTCTGTCTCTCAAAAATAAATTAAAAAAAATAAATTTAAAAAAACCCTCCCAAAGAAGTGTTGTCTACGACCAGGAAGACAGAAGGCAATATTTTTTGAAATACCGACAAGTAGAAGACAAATATTTTGGAAGACAGAGGCATTAAGATAGCCAGATTGCCTTTTTCTTTTCTTCTTCTTTTTTTTTTTTTTTCCGGTTGGGAGTTTTATTGGTTCTGGTTTTTAATTTCATTCTATTCAGCAATCTAACATTAATCTTGTATTTTCTGTTTCTCCCCAAGCTGACATGGATAGCCTTGAAGGTAATGACACCCAAGTCCCTCTCACAAACCATTTCACCAGAGTCACAAACGCCACACCCATCACCAGCGACAAGAAGGGGCCGTTAAGACGCAGGGTCTTGAAATAGGCATATTCCCCTGGCCAGGCCGCCGAACCACGGCACGGTGCCGGGGACCACGTGGTGGTTCCGTTGGAGTGGGTTTGGCATTAACAGTCATTGGCCCTCTCTTGGCCACGTCCGTCTGTCTGAGAATCTCTCCACGCCAGTCACCGTGAGCCCCTCAAGCCACAAAATGCACCACGCTGTTGCCTGGTGCACTCCCCCGGGGTCCAGTAATTTCTGCATGTGCGGTACGCACTGGCCGAGGGGATGAAAGCCACAGCAGCCCTGCAGCACGCAGCGTTCTTGTCTTAGGAGATTTGGGGCAAATGGAAATGGAGAGGTCAGACGAGCTTCGAGAGGGTTCTTGCACAAGGGTCCCGTGTCTTGAGCATTCTGAGAGGGCAGTCCGTTCCCTGCCCTCAGTCCCGCGCGCACAGGCAGGGATGCCCGCGGGCACAGGGATCCTCACAGGACTATTTTTCCCCAGGCTGGTAAGTTGCCTTCTTGCAAGCAGAGTGCTTCCTTGTGACTTCTTGTCCCCAGAGTCCTATGCTACCTCGTTAGCAGTTCGGACGTCGCATTTTTTAAGAATGGAGAGCTCTGTGTTTTTAGTGCCTAGAGACTGAAGTGGAAGAGAACTCTTTCTCCCGTGCCTTCGTCCCTTTCTCGTGTCGTCCTGCAGCTGGCTGGGCGGAGGGCCGCCGCCGCCGGCTTCCGGGAAAGTCCCTGGTTCCGTGACACTTTTCCAGGTTCCATGGCATCACCCCTGTGTTGGTCTTATGAGTGTTAATCCTTTGCAGGTTAAATGTCTTAAAGGTGTCAGCGTTTCATGATAAGCCTTGTATTTGGGACCTTGCAACTCAGACATGTGTCATATGGAACGACAGTTAGGGATCCGAGGCTGACCGCTCCAAGCGGGCGAGTGTACGGTGGCGGTCGGGATGCGTAAAAAAGGCTCTTTTAAAGTGTTTCAAAATTTGACAGTAAATACTGATCTGAAGCATTTAAATTACACTTTCTCCACGTGTTCTCATTATTCCTAAATGTCTAAGTGCATTGCTATTCAGTGCGTTTTCGAGTGGGGCAAAATATTTGATCTTTGGGGGAAAAGGCACATTTAAAGCAATACATTGTCTGAAGGCAACCCTTCAACTAATATTTTGCATTTGGGAAAGGTAGGTGAAAAGGTTCCTGGTTTGCCTTTTCTTTTGTAATCGAACCCAAACCAGAGAATAGGAGAATAAAGGGGACAGAGCGCCTTCTCGCTCGCGCTTCCCCGGCACACCCCAAGGACGCACAGACGCGTGCGGCGCCTGTTGCTACTCTCTTGCTTGTTCTTGTTTCCCTGCAGTATGCACTTTATAAAAAGATGACACAGGCTGCCATCCTCATCCAGAGTAAATTCCGAAGTTACTACGAACAAAAAAAATTCCAGCAGAGCCGGCGCGCCGCCGTGCTGATCCAGAAGTACTACCGGAGTTATAAGAAATGCGGCAAAAGACGGCAGGCTCGCCGGACAGCTGTAATTGTACAACAGAAACTCAGGTGGGTTGAGATTTCACGGAGGCAAAGCCGCCCAGGGAAGAGAACCTTGGCGTCGCCCAAAGAACGGCCCTGCCCGGACGCCAGGGGCCACACGCACATAGCGGCGATTTACTTGATGGGCCATTCTAGATGCCGTGACTCTAGGTAGCGATCCACCTAGGCCGTTCATCGACCTCTCTATCTCCACCCCGCCACCTCCCCCACCCCCCCACTCCCGAGTTTCCTAGTCAGGAGAAGGCCCCCCCCCCAAGCCATCTGAAGTGTGGTGTCGCTGCGGGTGAGACCTCGGAAGGCTAGCTAGAGGTGAGCTCCGGTCCATTTTAGAGAGAGCGACGGAGGCTTTGAGCCCAGTAAAATCCGCCGGTAGAAGAAGTTCGGAACGCAGCAGCCCAGAGGAGTATTGGACTCGGGCAAGCCAGCTTCTGAACTAAGACGGCCTGCCTAACGCTGGAAGGCCCTCTTCCACAAAATGAGCTCACGAAGGCTTGTGAGAGAACAGTGTCGCCGTGTTTTTGATCTCGTCACTGTCCGCCCTCACCCTTTATGTCCAGGCCAGAGTGTCCCCTACTGCCCCCCCCCCGTCCCCTGGCAGCGACACCCAGACTCCGGGTGCCCAAGGTGGTACTGCCGGTGCCGTCGGGTTTGCCGCGTGAACTGTTGAATTAAGAGTCCCCTGTCACCGCTCACCCATTTTCAGCTCTTGCACGTTGAGCTTGGCCGTACCCTTCTCGTGACAGTGGTGTTCCGGCTTTTCCAGGAGCAGTTTGCTAACCAAAAAGCAGGACCAAGCTGCTCGAAAAATAATGAGGTTTCTACGCCGCTGCCGCCACAGGTAACATTAAGCCTCATCTAGACGGTTTACTCCTCAAGAGCAACAAAAACGACCCTAACCCTCCTAACCACTCATGAACCCCTACGCAAAGCTAACTCCCCGGAATCCGTCAGAGTAAAGGTCCCAAGTTGCGCTAGGAGAGCAGGCCTCTAACTAGGGACCGAGTCGCTGCGCCGGGAGCACCGGTAGCGGCCTTGGAGCACGCTGTAAACGCTGAGCCGCAGCGACTCCCGCCTGTGGTTTTCTGTCTTGGTCTGGGTGCGAGGTCAGCTTAGCTGGACTGGCCGCCGACGCCTGTTTTCTCCTTACCCTCTTACTCGTACGCCCGCCCTGCGTGTGCTCCCCGCTCCGGGCTCCTCCCGTGGTGCCAGTGTGTGTCCAGGCAGAAACCGGAGTTCCCGTTCTCAGGGAAGGGGTGGAAAATCGCCAGCTCCACGCAGGGTTTTCTTCGGGGACTTTCTGCCACGTAGCGGGCGCCCCCTGCTGGAGATGCGCAGCAGAGGGAGGCCGTCCGCGTGGAGAAGACGGGCAGGGATTCCTCTTCGTTTCTTCAAACCTGAGGTTCCTTTGTGAACACCAGGCTCTTTCCTTAGACTTGGGGGTGGGGAGAGCTGAGGAGATCGTTTTGTTTTCTTGATGAGGTTAGGGTTCTGGGCCGATATCTGTGACAGTGACCTTCTGGGCTGCGGTTCCATGACCCTGTGTGGTCTTGCTGCTTCCCCGTGCATCGGGAGCTGCGATCTCCAGCTAGAAACCAGCTCCTACCGTCTTCCTTCCTCTTCTTATTTCACTGCACCGAAAGCCCGAGGGTCCAGGTGCCCTTCGATTCCTCAGGGGTTTCCTTTCGCTTCAGTTTTTCTTGCTCCTAAAACTGTCTGCTTGCCAGCTTTGAAAATATTTTTGACTCGGAGACTTAATAGGGGTCTGCTGGCCGTCCCACTTTTCCTTCTGTTAACAAAAGACTTCTTTTCTAGCATGTTTAGGGGAAGTGTGCGCAGAGCCACACATTCACAGGAATGAAAATTTTAAAGAGAACATTCTTTAGGCTGTATGTGGTGTCCTCTAGCTGGAACGCCGTTTGAAAGGAGCCGCTGCACACTTACTCGGCCTCCGCAGCCCACTTGCTCTACCCCGCAGCGACTGGGAGCTTCTTCCGCGCGGTCAGCTGACCAAGGAGACGCCCATATTGGTACTCAAATGGGGAGTCTCGTTAGGAAATGCTTATCAAAGTACGAGGCATGTGACATAATCACATCAGTTCTCGAATGCCTACCGAGGTCCGTCTCTCTTCTCTCCCCCTGAGCCATACCTTGGTCAGCAGAAGCCTCTCTGTTCGGCGACACATCCGGGGCTTCCCTAGGCCCTTTTCTGGACGTGCTCACACTCCTCCTTCCTTTCTCCTCTCCCGCCTGCACAGTGGAAAGCCTAGGAGTTTGTCCGCCCGGCCCCGCTGGGACTGTGCTTACCGCTCTCCCAACAGATTTTACTTTCAAGGAAATTAGCCGTACGTGGCTCTTTGTTTAGGCCACCTTGAACAAACCAGAACGTCCGCAAGTTGCATTTTCCTCGTTTCTTCTAGTCTTCGCCTCAAGCTGTGAAAATACGCGTAGGTAATGCGACCTTGCTCGTTACGAGCGAACTCACATAACGCCCCATGCTCCTTCTGTGTGTTTCTCGTCCAAAGCCATGCCCTGTGTTTGCACTGGGCGAGTCGAGAGGGGAAGACAGTTAGCAAAACATACGCGCCTAAAAGGCCGGCTCCCAGAGTCAGCTGAACAAAGGCACGCTTTTATTCTCATTTTCAAAGCTCTCTCTTTATAAGCTAGTCAAGAAGAATCTCATGAAGAGTTTACCTTTCTTGAGTTCGTATTTTAGCCAGTAGTAACCTCACGAGGGTGGTGAGAAGGTTTCTTGTGAGGAGAAGGTCCGATTATGGACTCGGAATTCCTATTCATTCTTGGGGGTAAAGACCCCCTAAGGGCTCTTTTTCCTGACTTGCCGCATCATGAGATGCGTGAGAAAAAAATGAGCAGGCAGATATTAGTAACTTTTGCATACCGACAGTGTCGGATCAGTATTCCCTTCCCATCCCTGTATCCCGACAGTCGGCGGAACTGAAAGGTCGAGCCCATATTTCCCCCCGGAAGGACGTAACCCTGTTTCCCACTCGGGGGTAGTGAGTATTATCTTAAGAGAAGCTGTCACGTGTCTTGTCCCTGAGAGGTATTAAAACAGAAAACCTCCTATGACACCCTCTCAGAAAAGGTAGGTAGGTAATAAGAAGTGTCCCGTTTCTTAAGGATTTTGCCAAGTCGTATGACCCCCACATTTTTAGACCTCGCGATAAATTGGTGAATTTTCTACCTGCTCATTTCACCTACCCCATCACCACTCTCCTTTTCTTTCTTTCCCAAAAAAAAAAAAAAAAAAAAAAAGGAACCACTTTATACTCTTTTTTTGTTGTTGAAATAAAGCTGTGTATACGGTTTCTGTTGTGACCCTCCCGCGCTAATAGCTCTCTGGTGTTGTTTTACTGTCTGAAGCCCCCTGGTGGACCGTAGGCTGTACAAAAGGGTGAGTGTAGCTGCCTGCTAGCCAGTGTTGACCTTTATCTTCCATTTTCAATATTTTGCTTTTTGCTTGCTTGCATGGGGCTGCAGCCTAGGTATGCCAGTAAGTTTCACCTCCATTCTGAATGAAATGAGAGAAAATGAAAACTAACCCTAATTACTAACACTGCTACTTTACACAACGTGGAAAGCAGTCACAGACAGCAGATGGACAAGTGCATGAGTAAGCGAAAGGGAGGCCCTTCTGAAACCGCCGCAGGGCATGCTTAGAACTCGGTGGCTGGGAACCAGGCTGCCCTGGAAGCAGACGTCAGCGGGTGGTTATTTGTGACTCAGCTAACTGGCCACCATGAAATTCTCTCAACGACCGCTGTGTCCAAATTGCTAAAGCAGGAAAGCTCACCAGGTGATGCTGGCTTTTTTTTTTTTTCCTCCCTAACAAATCGATTTCCTGTTTAGAGTTCCTATTCCCCCTGGTACCCTGTTCCTGTAGTTTCATTTTGTAAATCTTTCATTTTGTAAATCTTTCCCTGGTGCCACGAGGTAAGTCGGCGCGTGGAGCTGCCCTTTCAGAACCGGGGCGGGCCATTCATTATCAAAGAGCGAGCGCCCCCGACTCCCAGAATTTAACGGTGATGCCGAATAAGGACGATGCGGTGGAAAGTGTGTTAAATCTGCATATTCCGTACAGCAGTTAAGAATGGACGTTCCAGTAGAATTTGTATTTTAAAGAAATGGTGATGAAGAGGTAGCCGACGGACACTGTTGGTGTCCTCGATGTTTCAGACTATGATGCGGGTCTGTAGGTCTCTGTCAGAGGTGACCGCCACTCACCTGAAGGTCGAGGAAGGGATTTAGTGTCAGGAAATTGATTTAAAAGACAGGGACAGAATTCACCCAAAGCAGCCTTGAATGTAGGTTATTTGATAACTTTTGTCCGACGGGCTTAAGAGAAGATGCACTTAAAGAGGGAACGGGGACGGGGTGGGGGGGGACACCTGTCGCCTCTGCCCCGTCCAACACCCTCCCTTCTTAGCCCCGACAGTAATGCTTTAGTCATTTGTAAGATTTCTAAGAGATTACAATTCAAAAATTCTAAAACTTCTAATGTCTCTGAAGCTAGTATTTTTCATCTAAGTGCCTTTATGTTGATGCCAGTACTTATTCAGTGTATTTTAAGTCAAAGATCAGCTAACTTTTTCTTAAAAGGCTTTCACAAGATAGCAGATATCTTAGGCTTTGTGGACCACACAATCTCTGTCACACCTGTTCGGCTCTGCCATTGGAGCCTGCGAGTGATGGTAGGTAATATGTAAATGAACGGTTACGGCTGTGTTCCCGTAAAACTTGATTTACACAGATATTCGTTGGGCTGGATGTGGCCCGTGGGCTGCCGTTTGCTGACTTACATGATGATAGGAGAATTGAGTTTTTATAAGTTCTCCCTAAAACAAGACCAACCCCTATAAAAGATTTAAAGTCTCACGTGATTAAAACCATCACTAGTCAGTGAAAGAAAATGTATTTTAAAAGAATAAAGCGGTTACGCTGGTCCGTAAATTTACTAGCTAGTCCTCTCGAGAAGTCAGCAGTTGTGTACAGTGGCACCGTGTGGTGGAACTGGCTCGAGATGTCTGTGTTTGAAATAAAAAAAGGGGCCAAAAGTCTCCACTGCTTTCTCTTTCCATTCCCTTTCACTCTCTGCATACATAGACTATATTTGTTTCCCCTTAAAAAAACAAACAAACCTGCAAAAAAGCAAACGCATGCCCTAAGACTCAGTTTAACAGAAAGTTGTATTATCTCGCGGATGTCGTGCAATTAACACGATGCCTGCAAGGAGCCCACGTTTAGTGACGGTGGTCGCTTACCCACTTCGGAAGCTTGTTAGCTTCTGGTAGGTCAGTGATCGTTTTTAAGAGAACGTTTCCCAAAGGTGCTTTTCAGTGCGAGGGTCCCTGCCGTAACTTCCTTCGCGCCTGCTGTATCCATCGCAGGCTCCTAAAACTGCTCCCCAGGCACAGAAAGTTGGAATTTCCTGACGCCCCTGTGCCTCCCAGGCTTCAGCGACTTTGAGGGGAAGCTCAGGTCCCTTCTAGTATGGTCCTGTCTTGCTCCTGTGTGGACGGAGGGCGAGCTTATCTGTGGCTTTGTCTAGTTACCGGTAAGATCTCGCCCCCCTCCTTGGTTTGGCCAAGAGACCAGAGACATCACAGTGGCGCTCCCTCCGACAGTCCCTGCGTGGAAATGACTCGTGGGGAGGCAGGACATTCTCCGAGGAGAGTTCTTATTGGTGGAGTTGGTGTCAAAAGGACTTAAGATACTTTTTTTATTAATGTGCGAAGCACACCATACTTAAGACAAAATTTAAGTTTTCTACATCAAAAGATAGTGTTTGCAAACTTAAGAAATTCAATTTTGTGCTGCGGTGTTTGTCAAACACCGGCCAACTCCATGTCCTAGACGGGTGAAGCGGAGGGGTGTCTAGAAAGGTAGACGGGGGCTGTCAGCAGAATTAAGGCACGATACCCTGATTCCAGCCGCAGAGCCTTCAGAACACAGCACTGTGTCTTCCCGGCTTGTGTTCACTTGGGGTTGGCTAAGAAAACCACCCCTCCCCCATGCTCTTGGCCGAGTTACTTTATCTTCATGCAGCCTTTCCTCCAGACGTAGCCCCTAATTCATCCAGGCTCTTAAAGCGGAGTTTCCAAATTCTCAGGATTCTCCTAGGAATGTGTCTTGTCTGGGGCACAACTACCGCCCCTTTTATGAGATTTTTGTGGTGCACAGAGAGAGGTTTCAGTCGGCAATCTTAACTTTCTCGAGTTAATTTCGGTGTTACACTACTTTCCAAACAGTGAGGATTGCTGGGGTCGAAGAAGTCTTTGAAGGGCACCTGCCGAAAACGTGACTCTCCAGCTGGGTTCCGATCAAATTGGTCAAGATGTTATGTAGTGTCCTAGCAGAAACCCTAGCCACCTCATCGGTGAAGAAATCAGAAATAACTGAATTACGTGACAGAGTCACGCTCTGGCGCTGAGACTGCAGAGGACAGTGCCTCTTTTTCTAGTTAGGAAATGGCTTTCCACCTCCCTCTTTAAGATATTTGGGTTTTTGTGGGTTTTAGGAAGTGTTCTCATAGATTGGAGAGACTGCTCTCTGAAAAGTGATTCCTGGACAAATCCCGTTTTTTCCCTGAGATGATATTTCTGTGACAGGGGCTTTACGACCTGTGACAGTCACTGAGGGATTATCAGAAACAGTGCGAAGTCTGGTTTTCAAATAACCTAGTTTCGTAAGTCGGTGGCCCAGTCCCCGTGTCCAGTGAGGTGGGCGCAGCTACCCTCCTGGCATAAAAGAACCCTGATTGGAGGAAGAAGAGGTAACGCCTTCTGGTCACAAATGTTTTCAGCAACAGATTTTTCTGTCTGTCTGACCGCTGGGTTTCTAAACACTGAACTTTACCAGATGCCGCCAGTTCTCTTGGTAAGTAGCGATTTCGGCACCGACTCTGGTGATCAGTCCCGTGAGATACCTTCAGGGGGTCATTGTCAAGTTCCGCAGGTTCTGCTCATACTTCTTGCTTTGCTGCATCCACCTTCATCCAAGGGACAGTTCTCTAACGATGCCTGAAAGTGTGTTGCTGAATCGAGAAAAGTAGACGTGCTCTAGATTGACAACGGTGCCGTCTCGCTCCTTCACTTAAGTCTGACGCGAGCTGTAGTTCCCGAGCGGCCTGACGCGCTCGGTGCGGAGCAGGAAAGGAGTGTGTGGGATGTGTCTTCGTGGATGTAATTCAGATATCCCGAGTAATTCTGTCTTACTTGCCTCTTTTAGGAAATGAATATTTGGGGCACACCGCGGTGTGTGTTAAATTGCAGACAACATGCTCTGTGCCATTCTTATTGGGCCTCTCTGTCTTTTTTGTTTTGCAATCCAAATGAGATTTCTGGAAAATGGCAAGATCTCTCTTTTCCTAAATTCCCCACGAGCTGTTGCAGCTCTCAGAGCCACAGGTAACGAATCCGAAAGCCGCATCTGGCTGCCCTGTATACTTTTGACGTCGAGCATTGCAAGACTCTCTCTGCTGAAACCCACCGACTCATGAAACATTCCTCTGGCTGAGCGTTGCCCCGTAGATGTAATGAAACAGCTTTGCCTTACGCTTGACCCATGGAGCCATTGTTTGCTACGAGTTTCGGAAGCGGGCCTCCCTCATTTATTCGTGAACCCTCATTGGACGTCTGACGGAGATAAACCCCGTGGGCTTCTGCTGGCTCTCCGTGCTGCTGCTTCACCACACCACTTCAGCACATTAGAATGCAACATCGTTTTTATGTTTTCTCGTTTCTTTTCTTTTTTTTTTTTTTTTTGGTTTCTTTGTTGTTGTCGTTGAGACCGCAGCAGTACCCCCAAAGTGGTGATTCTTTTCAGCCTAGAACGCTTGGGCAAACCCCAGGGTTGTCTTCCACCTTCATAGTCGAACGGCTGCGGGAGAGTCACGCTGCCCTGAGTGCCTCCCCTCCGAGCCCGGGGGGGCGCCCTTTCCCAAAGTACTGACCGGACTGGCCTGTGCGGCTCAGAAGCGTGCTCCTGGCCGTCTCCCGACGGCCGCGACAGCCTCGGTAGCCGCAGAAGCTGCGGTTTCTGTCCCAGGCTCATAGTCTTCACAGCCCCAAGGAAGACCCCTTTGCCCGTGTTCCGTGCGGTGGAATTCGAAGCAAGCGTCACTCTCACGGGGTTTGTTTGTAGATGGGCAGGACATCCTCAGGTTAAGTTTGCTCTTGGCCCTGAATGAATCTAGCAGGTGTCATTCCCTTAGAGAACCAAAGCCTCAGTAACCAGTAGCTGAGTTTGGATGGCTCGTACAACGCAACGGAAGTCGATGGAACGCCTATCTGTAGTCTAAGCTCCACAGATACGGCGGCTGGATTTTCCAACAGAATGCCACCTGCAAAAATCTGGCCCCCATTTACCAAGTGTGGGTGCCGAACAAGTAGGCTTAAAACACAGGTCACGCCAGTGACACCAGTTCAGTCAGTCACTGTTGGTTTTGGGTTACAGAATCAAGTTTTTTCTTTCTCCGCTGAATTTTTCAGTCAGTATTTTCTGTCGTGCGACTATAGCCTTTGTAAGACATAGTAGTCGTAACAGATGGATAGGAAAACATAAACTCTTTTTTTTCAACTGAAGAATGACGAGCAGGAATAAATATTACACTCCTCATAGCGCATTTTGGAAATACAACTGAGCACGGAGAAAAACTCAGAGGTGGCAACGACTAAACTCATTGTGACCCCTCTCGTGGTAGACGTGTGTTTGGTTACCGTGTGCCTTTTAGTGGCTGTTCATGTCCTAAGACAAGGCAACACAAATTTCTGTAACTGTTTGAAACTCCGACCTGAAACATCTGGTTTTTTAGAATTGGCTAACAAAAATTCCAGCGTCAAATGCTCTAAATCTACTTCGGTGATGTAATGAATCGTTTTGCATGTCTCTAGAGGCAACAGAACATTCAAACGTTACTTTTTGTCGAACTGACATTTGACCTAAAACGAAATAAGAAAATTAGGTACCACGAGCCTGTCCTAATAATCTGCCTTCAAGTGACTTAGAACTCGATTGATGACTTCAGGAGGGCAGATCGTGAGAGTGTCTCAATTTCATCTGAGCTTCGAGGTTAACGTCCACACAGTCTGCCGATTGGAAATTGGAGGAGGCTAAAAATCTTCCATTTCCTTGATTCTCATTCCCACTCTCAGATCTGTTTTATAAAATTGATAGGTACATTTTATGTGGAGGAACTTTTGTTCTGCAGAACACTGTAATAAAATCAACATAAGGTCGTATAAGGGACAGCACCTCAGAGCTGAGGACACGTAGTTGTTAGGAATACAGTTGTTCATTGTTATTTTCAACAGTACACTCATCTCACGCCATGGAGATTGTTTCCCAATGCCTTTGGGAAAACCAATACAGTAATTGTTGGGTTTTTTTTTTTTTAAGTTGGTTTATTTATTTTGAGAGAGAGAGAGAGAGCACAAGATAGGGAGGAGGAGGAGAGAGAGAGAGAGAGAGAGAATCCCAAGCAAGCCCTGTGTCATTAGCATGGAGCCAGATGAGAAGCTCGATCCCATGGACCGACCACAAAATCATGACCTGAGCCAAAACCAAGTTGGACACTTAACCGACTGAGCCACCCAGGCACCCCCAGTAATTATTTTATTAATTGTTTTTTAGTTGTTTTGTTATCCTGAGGTATACTGGAGGCAGCAGGGTGGAGAGGTGAAGGCAGACAGGCCCGGGCCCACATCCCCACTCTGCCCCCTTGTTAACTGTATTGTTTGGAGCATGTTGCTTCATTGGTGTAAATCTCAGGTGCAGCATTTACAAATCAGAGATGATGGTGATGTGTCTGGAGGCCTAAACAAGGTAACAAATACTGAGTAGCCTGTACAGCTGGGGAAACAAGGCTTCTCTTCCTCTTTCCCGAAATCGTCCTTGAGCAGCTTTCTGTACAAAAAAAAAAAAAAAAAAAAAAAGCCTATGTGTTGAAGCCCTTCCGGTATCGGTTATGATGCTAACGTTCTGTAAAAACTTCATCGTGGAACGAAGAACTACACTCTCCACTGTAGCTCAGGAGTGATGGAAGCCTAGAAGATGTATCTGAGATGGGGGCGTCTCCTTTTTCCAGTATAGTTGATCATCGTCACCTCTGTGTGTGGGCACGCATCTCTCCTTCACCCGGGGCCGTGCGAGGCTGCCGCTGGCTCATAGCAGGGCGTTTACACGGTGGCTTTAAAACCGTATGAAAATTCAGTAGACCCTTTAATTAATTTCAAGAGAAACTGCAAAGAACCCAAAAAAACCTACAAAAACAAATGTGACCATTAGAACGAAAAGAAAAACGTTGGAAGTATACTCCCCATGACCAGCTGACCAGTTTCTTTGGTACGAGGCCCTATAAAACATTTCTGGTTTATGGTTCACTCTTCCTTTTGCTGTCAATGATGAACTGAATCTTCTTAAAGCCTCCCTCTTCCCTCTAGAAAAACTGTGGACGGATATCTGTGTTTATGCTGTCAGATTTTGAGTTCGGAATTCTTCAAATTCTAGGAACCCCATCAGTGATGGAGTCACTGTTGCATATCTGTGAATGAGTTCTGTACTAGTGCAGAAAGGGGATGTCGTACGTGAAGTAGCATGCACACTTTGCGGTGACCCGGCAGCTAGGTCTGCACAAGTACAGGGACTTTGCATGCCCAGAGCAAAGGGGGCACCGGTGCATGCCTGGCATTTTTCCAGCCGCAGGGCTGTCAGTATAGATACTGCATGTTTAAAAATTGAACACAGGATATGGCATGTTTCAATTTTTAAAAAGCCATTTATTTATCGAGTATGCATGTCCAAAATTAGGGACCTAGAATGATGCACCATTCTGTACTGTGATGCGATCCAGATTACCTACAATTTAATTGTCCACGGCATATTTAATTATCAAGTGTAAAACCAACACCTGGATCCAGTGACAAACACAGCCATGCATTCTAAACGTGCCTGTTAAGAAAGACAGATTTGACCGTTCTGAAGAGACACTGTTTGATCAAGCTGGCCCTGGTGTATTTAGTAAAGACACCAGACAAATCAGCAAGTTTTCAAACATGGTAATTCTTTTTAGTATTAACGATGAGAATAATAAAGCTTTTCTCCCGGAAGAGAGCAAGTGCTCTTTGAAGAGCTTGTCTCGACTTTGCAGAATGTTCAGAAATGGTTCTGCTCGGAGGTGGCAAATATATTGTTTTCTTAAATTGCTGTAAGAGTGTGTGAGCAGGCCACCGAGTCCTCGCCCGTGTGACACAGCAATAACTCAGCGATGGTTTTCAAGATGGCTTCTTCCCCCAAGTGTCAACAAGAGTCTATTTGGAAGGTCAACTCACATTTGTTTGAAAATAGAATTTAAGCACACTGGTATCGCTTAAGATAACAGGAGAAGCTTTATTCTTAGAGAACCAGAAAACTGCATTTGGGAACTACCTCCGTAGAGGTCCAGATGAGAGAAACAGATCAGACTTTTTCTTGTCGTGCTGTCGAGGTGTAGGGCACACGTGTCCCGAGAAACTGCCCCGTTTTTGGGAAACACATGTTGTCGTATGGTAGGCAGAGCTACAGACGGCGAGCTGTGTGCACAGCACGTGCTGCCTTCAGGAGTTAGACCCCGAAGTCACACTGGCATTTGATCTTCTTGCTATTGAGGCAAGATCTTAATTCCGTTTCCATAAAAGGAATAATCTTCCAGCTTACAACCTCTTCCCCGGCACCCCACCCACATCAGGGGGCCGGAGTCAAAACCCACAGCCACTTTTTATGTTGAAAGCTGTAGACCGGAGGTGATAGTTAACAAATAATCTGCTGACGCGAACTTTCCCCGACTCTGTTGACGCCCATTTCATGGAAATGTCTACTGCAACATGTCCGGTGGATAGAACAGAGTACCTAATTGGTATGCACCCTGTTGCTGTCCATCTGGGAGCACTGGGGGAAGTGACCCGAGCACCTTTTAAAGTTACAGTGTGGAATGGGAGGAAGGTAAGGAATTAAGGAAGATCAGAGAGAGCCCACCATTCGTGAGCGCAGCAGCAGGGCCGTGCAGGTGCGAGGCCGGCTTCAAGATCCCCCGAGATCTGGAGTCTGTGAGCAAAGCGGTTCAGTCCCCGGGTGAATCCGGGTCTCGGGAGAGGCGCGTGCAGCTTCCCTCACTTGCCTCACGTGGAACCGCAGGGCATCCGGGGTGGTCCCCGCGGGCTCCGCAGAAAGCCACGTGAAGAGCTAACCCTTCCTCAGATGGAGCACGTTCCCGTCACACGTGACTGGACGCAGCGGACTTCGGTTTTGCTTTGTGTTGAGAGCACTTGGCGCAGAGCAGCTTCAGGAAGGGCCGTGTCTTCCTCCTTGACTATCTCCCCCAGCAACTTAGCAGGACTTTCTTTTGTCAGCAGTCTTCCAAAGGGGTTTTGTCTTGGTTTTTTTTTTTGGGGGGGGTGGTGGTGGTTTGGTTTGGTTTGGTTTGGTTCGGCTTTTTGCTTCAGAGGGATCGGTAATGCCCTTCCCTCCGTCTGGCCACAGTTCCACTAAAGAGCTATCACCTGGTGTTCTGTTCTGTTTCTCTTGCAGAGTGAAAGAGTTGAGAAAGGCCAAGGAACTTGAAGACATACAGCAGCATCCCTTAGCAATGTGACATTGCTTTTCAGACTTTTCATTTCTGTTTTTAGCAGAGACACGCCACAACTCCGACACACACACACACACACACACGCACGCACACACGCGCACACACGCACACAGTCCCTCTGCAGTTCTGGGGAGATCAGCTGCAGGATTTTAACAGGAATGTGTTGGTCATTGCATTTGCACTTTCATGGACAACTTTTAATTTGATCAGCAAGACATCTCGGAACTCAATCTTCTGTTGGATCATGGGAAAAACAAGACACCACGAGGAATCGAAAGAGGCTTCCTCTCCTTGGGAAGAAGCCGGTTTCCTTCTCATATAGGGCTGTATTCAAACATCGTGTGGAACTCTACAAATATTTATACCAAAAATATAGATAAGCGAAGGTGGGGATGCGCAGGCAACAAAAGAGAACGCTGCTCCTGCACCTGCCGGTTACTTCCAAGAAGCTGAATCTTTGGGATTGACTCTCAGTGGAGGGCTTAGACCATACAAATCTTCATCGGGTCCGTGTGTCCTCATTTCCTTCACTGGTTTCCTTTTCTTTTCTTTTCCTTTCTTTCGTGTTCGTTTTAATCTCGACAGCACACTTAATGCAACTTTTAAAATCTGCAGGTTTTTAATGTCTTGTGGAAATTTGCAGAGGGGTGGGTGTGTGGTAAACGGGGAATGCATGGGAATTAATGAGAAACAGCTCACCGAGTTTAACTTTACTTTCTTGTCCCCACCACCTCCCAGGGACCTGCGAGTCTAGTGGCCATCTCGCCCCTTTTGTCATGCTCAGCACTTTCATTTGTGGGCCTTACTATCACGTGCAATGAGACGGACTTAGGGAATTGGTACAGCATGTAGCTTTTCTTAGTAACCTTGGAAACTGTAGTCATTCTAAGGAATCCTAGACCTTGCCTGGACATTTGCCACCTAAAAGGCCAGTGAGGTGCTGCGTTCCGGCCAGTAAACTCCCTATTTTTTTGGCTATAATCTCATCCAAACTGAGCAGTTTCTGTGTATATATATAGAAGGTAGAAACGGAAAGCGAGAAAATATTTGAAAGGGATTATATTAATTGCTAAATATTTTATTCACAAAGGTCGATACCATGGCGAGATAAAATTATTTGTATAGTTTTGTCTGAGCGAGCGAGAAAAAATGTGGATGTATCGTTTGTATATATTGTATATATTAAAAACAAAGAGATATGTGCATGAAATCAAGAAAAAGAAATGAGCAAAAGCAAAGCATTAGTGGCTATGGTCTGTAAAATGAAAAAAAAAACACTTTATTTCACTATAAGAGTACTTTATTTTAAATGTTCTGTAGAAGAACATTTTGCTAAAGCATGACTAAACTGGAAAAAAAAAGAGCTACTGTATTTAGACTTAGGATAAAAGGCAGAGTAACATTACTTAAAAAAAAAAAGGATATGTTTACATTTAATTTTGGCTACCAGGAGTTTATTTAATTTAAAATTTTTTTTTTGCCAATGGTGCCAAGTAATGTGAATGCTAATATTGCTTAAGAAAATTAAGTTACTTTTGCTAAACAGATAATCATAAGATGAATCCGTATATAGCTTAACACCATCCACTCACTCCAACAAAGAACACTTAGAACGATCAAAACCTGACAGAAGAAACAGGACGAAAGGTCGAAAAATGTCGCACGTGTTCATATCTCCTGCTGGAAATCAGAATGTAACAAAAATTGCACACACACACACACAAAAAAATAACTAAAAGTGTAAAAGAGGCAAACTGGTCTTGTAGGGTTGTCACGGTCTATTACTCTTTCCATATAATGAGGAGCCAAAGAAATCTGATGCTTTTAAAACTTAAACTACTAACGTTGAATCGAGAGAATCAAGTTCGCATTTGCTGATGCCGGTTTAAAACTCCCAGGTTAAGTTTCAGGATCAGTTGGTGTAAAGCTGAGATTAAATCGTTTCTTTTCTTCTTCTTCTTGGTTCTGGCTGCCAACTGTAAGTTAAAACTCAAGGCTTGTTGTGAAGCCTAAAAATATTCACAAATAAGCTTTTAAACTGGTGTCTTCAGAAGGAAGGCAGATAACAAAAAGATTGTGGTAAAAACTGGGGTCAGTGCTCTTGGTGCCTTTTCTATAATTGTACTTGTTTTTTAATTACTTCCTTTCACTGCCAACCTCGGATTACTGTACAGTATACGTCTTACCGCTTGTGATCAGCTCTGGCAACAATTTCAGCCCCACAGCTAGTAGCCACCTGTACATTTGTAAACTGACCTGGCTCCATTTTGTTTTTAAACCTGTGGGTTACGTTGCAGCGGTTGCACACACACACTCCCCCCAACCCCCAGATACCTGTTACTTCACACGATTGGACCTCCAGGAGGACACTGAGTGATTTGCAGACACGCAATCGTGTTCACGAACGGGAGCAGAAGGTGAGAGCCAGCTCTTTCAGAAGAGCCTATACTAGTACCGAGTCGAGATACGTTTACTCCATGCCTTGGGGTGCAAACAACTGATCTTTCGACAAGAGTAATGACCTCAGTGGATTTGCTTTAACCCTCACATTTATTTATTCATTTATTTTTTTTTTAAATGTCTCCCATGCTACATTCTTAGCCGAGTAAGTTAGAAACTTCTGGAAGATAAGGACTTACATAGAATTAGGAGGGTTCTTATGGAGGGGATAGGAAGTAGGTTCAAAACCTGCCAGTGTAGCCTGCCAGTACAACTGTGAATCCTGGGTGAGGTACGAATGCACTTCCACTGAAACGAAGCATTTCCGACCGCTTTTTTCTTGGTTGTGAATCTTAATTTCGAATATAAGGTGATAGGCAAAGCGCAGCTTTCTTGGATAATCTGAATTCCCAAGTGCCAGGAGTAGGATTTCATTATAAAATTAATAGCTAATCTTATTCTGTCTCCTGAAGATTTAATTGCTATTCTTGTTACCCATTTGAAATCAGCTGTACTGTGTGAACGAAATAGACACTAACTCGAACCCCTCTCTGGCTGCACGGTCGCTTATGGCAGTTCCACACAGTAGTTGGCGCCCAATGGGGGGTCCCTGAGACTTGCATGTAAAACTAGTCTAGATGTCTTCTTTTTTGTAAGTTTTATTTTTGTAATTGTGCATGTAAAGCATCATTGAATCAATGGATCTGTTGAAGAACTCAGCTGCTGGAAACCATGCAAAATGTTTTGAATTGCCCTTAAAATATGGAAAATGTTTTCTGAATGCTTTATATTCTTTCTGCTGTAAATTAAAAACGAAGAAAATTTCCCCATACTATGTGTGTGCTTTGCTTTAACTGTACCTGCTACTGAAACCCAGGGGGACCCAGCGTGTTTCAAATCGTACGTTTTAAGTGTTTCCTTAGATCTAGAGACGGCATCGGGGCATCGACTATTACAGAGTTTGGGACGTGTCCGTGAAAGAAAAAAAAAAAACAAGACCTTTTTTTAAGATTTATTTATTTTGAGAGCGAGAGCGCGAGTTGGGTAAGGACAGAGAGACAGGGAGACAGAGAATCCCAAGCAGGCTCCACGCTGTCAGCACAGAGCCCGATGTGGGGCTTGAACTCACGAACCGTGAGATCATGACCGGAGCTGAAACCTAGGACGTTTAACCGGTTGAGCCACCCAGGTGTCCCTGAATGAAAAATTTCATTGTAAGCCACTGTCCCAAAAACACTTGCTTTCCAGCTGTTTTTTTAGGTGCCTCTCAACTGGTATACCAGTTACCTGAAACATAAAACCACCAATCTAAATTCGCCTCTGCAGCTAAAATCCTCTGCAGTTTTTAAAAGGCATTTTCCAACTGACTACTAATATCCATCTTCTTTTCTGAGAATTCTGTCATCACCTCCTTCCCTTTCACGGCAGAGTGGCATCTTGTCTCACTGGTAGTCCCTCTCCCACGGAGTCCGCAGGGTATGGCCCAGCTCCTCCAGCCCCCAGTGGTTTCTAGAGCCCACTGCATTTAAAGGACATTTTCCTTTCTCATTCATCCTCACTCTTTAATTCGGTCTTATTTTCACCTGTGACCCAATCTGCCCCTTCTGGTAGGTTGGTGCAAACCTATGCAAACCCTGTCCATTTGTTCATGTCTGTTCATCCCTTGCCTGGAAATTCTCCTTAGCGATTTCCCAACTCAAATCCCACCTCGTCTGGGACACACTTGTTTATCCTAATGCACGCTAACATCTCCCTTTTCAAATTATTACACTGGCAGAAAAGACAGTTCAGTATTTCAGTATCTTATTTTTCCTTTCTCATCTAATCTGCCAGGTCACCTGGCAGTGTTTTGCAGTGTTTTGTTTGTTTGTTTGTTTAAGGTGGGCGTTGGTAGGAATACTTTCAGGAACCGCTTTAAATTCATTGAGGGTAACTCTCCGCATTCAGATTTGTGCCTCCACCTGCAGCCTATCAAAAGTTGTGGACCTACCCTGCCAGGGCCCCGGAGAATACGGAAATGGAGACAGTAAACACAGCTCCTGATGCCCAGGCCCCCGTCATGGTCTGTGCGGTGACAAATATTTGGGTCACAAATGAACACACGGAAAAAGGAGTCTAACCCAACCAACGCTCGTGATGAATACCCCAAATGGACTGCCTGTGTCTCATTTTAACACCTCTTCGAGGGGACGCGTGGGGTCTCCAGGACCACCAGGTTAAGGTGGGACGTTAAGCACAAGCACGCAGTCAGCCCCCAGGACTGTCAAGGCCAGAGAAACGGCCCCCGGGCCCAAAATAACGTACCACGCTCCCGCTCTTATTTACCTACACAGTCCCTTTCCGCGTCCTGCGGCGTCACCAGGCGCTCGGCAGGCAAAGCGCTTGCTGCGCGACTGAGCCCAAAGGCTGCGCTGTCAGCTCATGCCGGTCACCCCGCCCTCCCGGGTGGCCCCGCCCGCGACGCCCCGCCCCCTTCCGGCGCGCCCCTCCGCGGCCGCGGCCGCGGCCGGTGACGTCATCGGCCCCGCGCCGCCGCCCCGCCCAGCTCCCTGGCCTCCGGTCCCGCTGCGCCGTTCTGCTGACCGTCGCCCACCGCCGCCAAAATGTGAGTGACACGGCGGGACGCGGGGCGGCCTCGGGTCCCGGAGGACGGCGACCCGCGGCTGGGACCCTCCCCCGGCACGGTTCCCGCCGACCGCCCTTCGGGCGTGGGCCTGCGCGGAAGCTCCCGAGGCCTCGGGGCGGGCGGCGGTCCCTGGGGTGCTGGCTGCAGGCGGGCCGAGTCAGCCCCACGGCGCTGCCGACAGCCCCGCAGCCGTCGGGCGGTCGCGGAAGGGGCAGGGGCGGGGTGGGGGGGTGGGGCGGTCGGGGGCTTCACGGAGTGAGAAACGCCCCCACCCCCGCCCCTACTGTGGCCCCACCCTTTCTCCCGTTTCCCCAACCCCCGGCCCAAGGTCCCAGGGGGGAGCGGTGGCCACTGCCCTAGACCTGGAGCGCCTGCTCGCTGCCCCGGGCTGGGCTGGGCTCGGCTCCGGAAGTTGCAAGGGGCGAGACCTCGGCCCTGTCTAGAGGCACCTATGGTCAGAGTGGACTCAGGGCAGAGCTGTGGGCCTTCTCTCTTTAAGCCGAAGCTGGCTTGTAGTGGCCCTTGAAAACGTGGAGTTTCCCATGGTAACATTCAGACAAAACTGTCAAGAGCCACGAGGGCCGTCTGTCCCCCTCCAGCCTGTTCATTGCTCACCTACAGAGGAGGAAGGAGCGGGCGCTTTCGCTGGGTTCCTTGTAGGAAGTAAGGAGTGTCCCTGGCTGAGGCTGCTGCGCCAGTGAATTACAGGAGTTGAGATCTAGATCCATGGAATTTTGTGGAACCTGGTCTAGAGACAGACTCCACCGCAACCAGCTGTGTTGACTTCCGGAACCCTGCATTAGGGACCTGTAAGACGGGGTGAATAGTAGTACCCCCCTCAAAGAGTCATGAGACTTAAATGAGGACACACTTGGAGAAAATGTACCGGTATGTGGCCCTTCGCCATTATCTGTCAGACAATAAAAATAAACCGTAAGGGCAGGCGTGACCTCTGCTGCACCCCCCTGGTCTTTGACACCTGGTAGGGATAAAATAACTTGAATCAATGGGCTGTTGTGGGCCAGACACGTGCCTGGTGCCGTCTTGGATACAGGAAAGAGACCTCTAAGACAGAGGAGTCTGCGATCTATTAGGAGACACAGGAGTCTGTGGTCTGTTAGGAGAGCAAGACATTACTGATGACCTTTGAGCAACATGGGTTTGAACTGTGCAGGTCCGCTCACAGGTTGATTTTTCTGATAAATACAGTACGGTACTGTAAATGTATTTTCTCATGCGTTTCGTAACATTTTTTTTTTCTCCAACTGACTTTATTATAAGAATACAGGGTATAAGACCTATAACAAACAAAATACGTGTCAGGCGACTGTTTATGTTATTGGTAAGGCCCCTGGTCAACAGCAGGCTGTTAGTAGTTAAATGTTTGGAGGAGTCAAAAGTTACATGCGGATTTTCAACTGTGGAGGGGGCGGAAGGGGTCGGCATCCCTCACCCCCACCTTGTTCAAGGGTCAAGTGTGTGTGTGTGTGTGTGTGTGTGTGTGTGTGTGGTGTGTGTGAAAAATCAAAGCGGGGCCAACCAAGTAATGGAAGCAGTGAGGAACTTCACAGCCACAGTGGTCAAGAAAGATCTGACCGGGGAGAAATAAGGCATTCAGCAAGGATTTTGAAAGAGGAGTACTTAAGAGAGGGACCGCTGCCTCATCTCGCCTCTCCCACCCGCACCAGCCCTCCTGCCTGCACCCTGCTGCTCCTGACCCTGTTTCCGTAAATACGTTTCTCCGTACGGGAAAAGTGGCGTTCTGTAATTGTTTGTAACTCTGAAAACCATCCCTGCCACAAGGACCGGGTGCATTTCAGTAGATGTGTGCCTTTAAACAAGAAAAAATAAATACAGAAAATTGGAAGGTAGAGTTTCCCTATCAGAGGATCCGTGATCTTCAGGTCAGCTGCTTCAGTGACGCAGAGTAGATCTTACTGTATCTGCACGGTAGGCCCCGGTCACTTTCTGGATATGGATGAATCTTGGAGATTCTAGACGAGTGAGAAGATGCGTCGTTGAAACCTTTGTTGATGACTGTAGGCAGGATTTCGTTTTCTGTCTTAGTTCTGAGGCTGCTACCAGTGAGGGTCTTGGAGTGACGTCTTCATACTTGCAACCCCGCGTGTGGGATGGTGACTTACTCACGCTTGTGCCTCTTCACGTTTCAGGTCTACAGGCGCACCTGCAGCTTCGAGTGCTGCCTCTGGCAGTAACCGCAGACTTCAGCAGACACAGAATCAAGTGGACGAGGTATTGCTCTAAAATGTTGAACACAGTGACTTTTAAACCAGTGTGGGAACACTCTCGAAATAATTCTGTTTAGAAAAAGTATCATAAAAGCATGAATGTAAAGGAAATTTCAGCTGTTTCCTAAATATAACAAAAATGTGTCCCCTCCTGTTCCGAAAGCCCCGAGCGAAGCTTCTGAGAAGTTAGTCTCCAGATGTCATGCTGGTTTCCCTGTGACTGAACCACATATCGAAACCACAAACCCTCCTCTTGAGAACATTCCTCCAGAACCACCTTAAAGATCTATTTTGCTACAACAACAAAAAAATTAGAAAAGAAAAAAAAAAGAAATACTTTATTAAAGAGGGTAATAGAGTTTTAGGGATTAGGTATATAGATTGTTCAAGCCAAGACCAGTCCCTCTGACCAGAGTTTTCATCAAAACGCTGGTTCCGGTAGCCTGGCGTACTGGTTCCCGAGCTGGAGCCGGCCTCTAGAACTCGGTGCCAGCTGTCGCCCGTGCACGCGCAGAAGGTGGATGGCGGCAGCCTGCTCGAGTCCGGCAGCTCTGCATTCGGGGAATTCTCAGAGCTTCCTTTGTTCCGCTCTGTACGCGCAGACCCACAATGGAAGCCTGTGCGCGACTCAGACGAGCATTTCTACAGCCCTAAGAGCCGTTGGTGTCCAACAAGGATGTCATGGTCTTTCTGCATGTAGCTGCTTGAAAAAGCAGAGTCAGGGGCGCCTGGGGGGCTCAGTGGGTTAAGCGCGTCCGACTCTGGCTCAGGTCATGATCTCACAGTCTGTGAGTTCAAGCCCCGCATCGGGCTCTGTGCTGACGGCTCAGAGCCTGGAGCCTGCTTCGGATTCTCTCTCTCTCTCTCTCTCTCTCTCTCTCTCTCTCTCTCAAAAATAAATAAACATTAAAAAAAATTTTTTTAAGAGTTAAGCTTAGCTTAGATTCTGTAATTAAATCATCTGGCAGTATTTGGGTCTGATGGTTTCGTTTATGAACTTAATTCTGAATATTTTACATTCCACGGTAAGAAACCCATTCCAGTTCCATCCTGGGTGAAACTTTCGTTTACTTACAAAATCAAACTGGGTCCTTTTTCTTAACCAAAAGAATTTTAAGGAGAGGTGTTTTGGGGGGGGGGGGTTTGATGGTTTTTTTTAATGGAGGTAAAATTTACATACCATACAATTAACCATTTCACGTTGTAAGTTCAGGAGTGTTGGGAGTGTTCACACTGTCGTGCCGCCGTTACCTCTGTCTGGTTCCACTGCGTGTTCATGGCCCCCGAAGAACGCCCCGTACACGTCTCCTAGTCCCTTCCTGTTCCCCCTTCCTCCCGTTCCTGGCAACCTGTAATCAGCCATTTAGGGATTTGCCTGTTCTGTGTCGTATAAAAGGGATCGTCCGATAGGTGGCCTTTCGTGTTTGGTTTCTTTCGCTCATTTCACAGCGTAATGTTTTCGGTGTCCATCCGCCTTCCAGTATCTGTCAGTACCTCATCCCTTTTTACGGCTGAATGGTATTCCGTTGTGTGTGCATACGTAATTTATTTGTCCATTCATCTGCTGACGGTTTTTTGAGTTCCCGCCTTTTGGCTATTAGGAATAATGCTGCCGTAAACATTCATGGACGAATTTCGGTGCGGATGTATGTTTTTATTTCTCTCGGATATGTATCTAGAAGTAGAAATTGCTAGATTATGTGACAAGTCTGTGTTTCACTTTTTGAGGAACTACCAGACTTTCCACAGTGGCTGTCCCATTTTCCGTTCTCCCCACTTGTCCCCTGCTTCTCCGCGTCCTCACCAACACTGGTTATTTTCTGTTTTCTCTGAGTAGAGCTGTGCTGGGTAGGGACTATGGAAGTATTTCATTGTGGTTTTGGTTTTCATTTCTATAGTGACCAATGATGTTGAATATTTTTTTATGTTCTCATTGGCCATTTGTATACATTCTTTGTAGGAATGTCTATTCAAGTCTATGGCCTAGGTTTTAATTGGGTAGTTTCTCATTTTGTTGCTGGGTGGTAAGAGTTCTTTTTATATTCTAGATATTACACCCTATTTAGGGTAAAAAATGGGTTAAAACTCATTTTGGAGTTAAATGATTTGCAAATATCATCTTCCATTCTGTAGATTGTCTTTTCACATCCTTGATGTCTTTTGATGCATAAAAGTTTTAATTTTTATAAAATTCAATTTATTTATTTTTGTTGTTGTTCTTGACTTGGTGTCAAATCCCTGGCCAAATCTAAAGTTATGACGATTTGCTCTTATTATGTTTTCTTCTAAGAGTTTTATAGTTTTCGGCTCTCATATGTAGGTCATTGATCCATTTTGAGTTAATTTTTACACACAGGGTGAGATATGGGGGTCTAACCTCATTGTTTTGCCTGTGGCTGTCCCGTTGTCCTAGTACCATTCGCTGAAGAGACTGTCCTTTTCCTCACTGAATGCTCTGGACTGCCTTGTCAAAAATCAAGATGTTTGGGGGGCGCCTGGGTGGCTCAGTCGGTTAAGCGGCCGACTTCGGCTCAGGTCACGATCTCACAGTCTGTGAGTTCGAGCCCCACATCGGGCTCTGTGCTGATGGCTCATCAGAGCCTGGAGCCTGCTTCGGATTCTGTGTCTCCCTCTCTCTCTGCCCTTCCCCTGCTCATGCTCTATCTCTATGTCTCTCAAAAATAAATAAACGTTAAAAAAAAAAAATTAAAAAAAAAATCAAGATGTTCGGGTTGATTTCTGGATTTTCAGTTTTGTTCCATTGGTCTGCATGTCTGGCTTTATGCTGCATGTCTGTCTTTACACACTTTGATTACTGTAACTTTGTGGTCGAAATTGGAAAGTCGGAGACCTCCAGCATTTTCTTTTTCAATATTGTTTTTGGCTATTCGGGTCCCTTGCAGTTCCATAAAAATTTAGGGATTGGCTTTTCCATTTCCGGGAGGAGGTCGTAGGGGTAGAAGGACAGTGGAAATTTTCAGAGATTGTGTTGAATCTGTACACCCGTACAGTGCTTCCAGGCCTCTTGCCATCTTCACAATATTAAGTGTTCCTATCTATGAACATGGACTGTCTTCCCATTTAATTAGGTCTTTCATTTCTTTCAGCAGTGTCTTGTTGTTTTCACTGTGCAAATCTTTTGCCTCCTTGGTTTAATTTACCCCCTAGGTATTTTATTCTTTTGGATGCGATTGTATATGGAATTATTTTTTTAATTTCCTTTTTATTTCTAGTATATGGACACATTCTGACATCTGGGTGTTGGTCTTGTAACCTGAACCCTTACTGAATGCGTTTATTAACTCTAGTAGTGTGTTGATTCTTTGGGATTTTCTGTATCCAGAATCATCTGCAAATGGAGATTTTCTTTCTTTCTTTCTTTCTTTCTAACTTGGGTGCCTTTTATTTCTTTTCTTGCCTAATTGCTCTGGCCAGAGCTTCCCAGTACAGTGTTGAACAACATTAGTGAAAGTGGGCGTCTGTATTTGTTCCTGATCTTAGGGACAAACTCTGTTTTTCACTTTCATGTTGAGCATGTATGTTAGTTGTGGGGTTTTCCATAAATGCCCTTTATCTTGTTAGGGAAGTTCCCTTCTATTCCTAGTTGGCTGAGCGTTTTTATCATGAAAGAGTGAGCAACGCCCCCCCCCCCCCCCATATATAAATGAAAGTTTGGCCCAAAGTAATAAGTGCCGACCGGAAAGAAATCATGCCATCCACTTCGCTGAGCCTTGTGTGTGTTCTTCCCCTCTGCTGTGCGTAACTCTGTGCGACCCTCTTCGTGCAGGTGGTGGACATTATGAGAGTCAACGTGGACAAGGTGTTGGAAAGAGATCAGAAGCTCTCGGAATTAGATGATCGTGCAGATGCCCTGCAGGCTGGAGCTTCCCAATTTGAAACAAGTGCCGCCAAGCTGAAGAGAAAATACTGGTGGAAGAATTGCAAGGTAATTTTCTGTTCATTGCTTTTTGTATTAAGTCGCCCTCTATAGTCTCAGGGGCAATTAAGGCTCCAAGGTTTGGACTTCTGTGAATGTTGGAGGGGGTTGGACGTCTCCTTCGTGGAAATTTGGAGAGACTCCAAGTCCATGGCACTGACTGCATGCCTTTTCCCTGGCCCCTGGGCTAGGCTTCTCCGGGAACACATGGAACAGGAATGTCCAAAACCAATCATAAACTGAAGCCCCTTCCCACCCCCTGCCCCCCCCACATCGCCCTGAGCACGGACTGGCGGGGGAGGGCTGGGATTGGTGGTCAGTTGGCATATGGTTGAGCCAATGGCCCCTGCATGACGGGAAAGGGCAGCTGGCAAGCCAGTGTGCCCCGCAGGGAGCGGAGAGCAGCCCCGCAGGGGGCGGAGCCCAGAGCAGACCTTCTGCAGCTATCGGTCCACCCCTTCCTGGGACCAAAGCGACACTTCCCGAGACACAGGCCAAGTTAGCAGCCCCTCCTTACGTGGAGAGCTCGTGGGTACAGATGCCTTTCCGGGGACCACAGGCCGTCTGACCTTCTTATAAGAAGCAGATGAAGAACTTTATGCCCCAAGTGAGAACAGTAAATTTAGGCTTTAAAACGTGTGAATTACTTGAGACCGTGTGCACCTCAGCTTGCCTGTCAGCGACTAGGATGTGACAGTCTTCCGCGGGCACGCGGCTCTCTGTTTGAAACGTGCGATGCTGTGTTTCGTCACAGATGTGGGCGATCGGGGTCGTCGTCGTGCTCATCATCATCATCATCATCATCGGTGAGTCGTCGCCCGCGGTCGCGTCCTCCCACCGCTCTCGGCGGAGCGCACGCGCGAGGGCTCAGAGCGGAGCTTCCCTCAGAGCTGTCAGTTCACTGCAGAGACTGTCCTTCTCTGCAGCCCACGTTGTAGATACTCGAGTGCTGTTCCGTCTGAGGCCGAGGTTTTTGATACAAACTCGATCCTTTGAGGTTAGAGAAACTGCGTTCCTGCAGGTCCGCGGTGTCCCGCACCGCTGGGTGCATTTTCTTTCTTTCTTTTTTCTTATGTTTTATTTATGTTTTAGAGAGAGAGAGTGTGTGTGTGCACGCATGAGCAGGGGAGGGGCTGAGAGAGGGGGCACAGGATCCGAAGGGGGCTCCAGGCTGACAGCAGCGAGCCCAGTGCGGGGCTCAAACTCACAACCTCTGAGATGACAACCTGAGCTGAGGCCCAACGCTCAGCCGACCGAGCCGCCCAGGCGCCCCTCACCCAGTACCTTTTCATCTGATGCTCCCTTTCACGAGAAGCAGTATAGTCTGCTGATGAAAAGCATGACTGCCCGTTACCCGCCTTAGCTCTGCTACCATCCCGCTGTGTGGCCTTAGACAAACACCTGAACGTCTCTGAACCTCAGTCTCCTCACTCGAACGGTAGGGGATAATAATAGTACCTACCCCAGTTGTCCGTTATGAGGACACGACTGGCTGACGTATAAAAAGCGAACGGGCTGGTGCCTGGCGTACAGCAGGGACAGCCGTGTCAGTGAATGGCTCCACACGCACACCCACGTGCCCCCAGAAGTGTTATCACTGGTGTCACTGCCACCACTACCGTATAGCCTACAGGAACGAGCCGCCGAAGTGTTCAGCCCCGTGCATGGGAACCACTCGCAGAAGCCTTCCTCCCACCCGTCCTCGTGCCAGGGTCCTCGGGCCCGCGGAGCAGTGCGGGGAGCCCCCGGGAGGAGAGCGGCCGGGTCCGCTTTCACATTCAGACCGCGACGCTCGGGGCTAATTCTGGGTTTGCACTGAGGCGCTAAACTGCTGTTTCCCCTGCTCTCTTTCCGCCTCCCCTGCTCGCTAGTGTGGAACGTTTCCCCGTGAAGAACCAGCGAAGCTCTAGCCCGCCGTTCGAGAAACCTCGTCCAGACGTTTGACTTAGAACCTGCTATACTCTCGAGCTCGCCTACTGTTCTGTCTAAAGTGATTATTTTCTGTTTGTTACTGTCAAGTTTAATTTCTAGGAAACGTGCCTTTGTTGTCGTAAGCACTCCAAACTTGAAGTGCGGCTGTCGGGCCCACACTTGGCCCGGCGCCTTCGGACGGCCCCGTGGCTGAGGAAGCGGACCTCTGAAGTGCCAGAGTGTCGTAACCTAGAAGTCACGCCGTGTGATTAATTGCCATTAGTTCCAGTTAAGGGAATTCGTCCCGAAGTTAGCTCTCCCTGTCACACCGCATCTTCAGAACCACGCGTTCAGCCTTGAGGTAATCAGAATTCCAGTTTGTGCCTTCCAGAAAGAACACTACTGCCTAACACCGATCTGTAACCATAACAGGTTGTGCCTTATTTTTGCTATTTTTCTGATTCCCTGTAAGAGAATTCTGTACTGTTTATAAGCACTACTGACTCTCACGCTGTATTTAAAAATAAGATTCCGATAAAGAGTTTCTGCTCTTACCATAGATATGAAGGTGTTTACTTTTCTGTTACTGTTTTGTATCACTTGCTACAAATATTATTTTCATGAGAAAGAATCGCCTCTTTAAAACGTTTTTATAAAGCTAAGACCATGACCAAAGTTTCTATTTTGCCAAAAAGTTAAATGCAAGTACAGCGTCCTTAGGTCTGTTCCCAACAGATAAATTCCAAAAAGTGACAAACGGAACTTAAGGTGCCCTTCAGAATTAAAATGATAATCTTCTGCGTGAGCCTCCTACATCCTAACAGGCCTGTCTTGCCTCTGAGATGCTGTGTGCGGCGCGTTTCTCCCGGGGTTAGGGAGCGTCAGGCCGACGCCAACCGTCGCCCACCCAGACCCTCGGCTCTGTCGGGCAGCTGGCAGGGCGGTGGCCATGGACGCCAGGAGGCTCCTAATAACTATGCGAGCAACAGTTTGGTAGCCTTCCGGGGAGAGCCACCTGTGAACTGGGCATTAAGTGGCCCAGCCACCAGGGACGATAGCTTTTTGGAGTTTGTTTCCTGTTTTTATCCAGACTCCACTTCCTAAATCCGTCTTCTAAACTATGCTTTCCATGAGGCAGCGGTCAGGGTGGGTGACTCTTCTCACGGAGGATAGCTAACATAGGCCGTCTGCACCAGGTGCTGCTTTGGAGATAGCTCTGCCATCTGAGAGACCTGTTGTGTACGTGAGACTTTCATCATCAGGGCGTGTGGCTTAAGGATGGGAACGTAGGTAGGCATGACAACAGGCAAGGAGGCGCCGAGGGAGGAATATGGAGGGACCACCACGCTGGCCCCTTGTTACCGGAGGATTCTGAGATCCCTGGCCACGTGCTAGCGTGTGACTTACAAAGCAACAACAGCTGAGGTGCACCGGGAACACAGGCCCTGTTTCTTTAGCGTCTGTTCCCCTGACATCACCGAAATGAGGCGGGGTTGAAGACGCGCCCCGCAGGACGCCCGGCTGTGAGAAGGAAGCGGCGGTCCCTGGCCGTGTCCGACTCTGCAACCTTGGTGCTCTCTCCTTGCCTGATGCCCAGTGCCATGTAACCCGCCGGCTCCTGCGTTAACCGAGGGGCACCTCGCTTGTGTCTGTGCGTTTGGCTGGGCACTTGCCCACTCTAATGAACTGAATAAACTGTTTATAAACTTGATTCTGGTACCTGTGTTGCTTGTAGAAGAAGAGCTGTGCCTGGTCCAAGCCTTCCCAGCGGCATTCCTTGCTGCTGCCCCCACCTCTCACCTCCTGGTCCCCAGCCCTTCCGCGTCCCCTCATGCACAGACTCGAACCCCGCCCCTCGGGAACAGCATAGGACATGAGTCGGGAACTGGCTTCCCCATGATTACCAAAATGGCCAGGATCTAGCTTTTGAATTTCTTAAATCGGGGGTCTTTAAAGAGTGACATGCAGGGCCCGCCTGGGTGGCTCAGTCAGGTAAGCATCTGACTCTTGATGTCAGCTCAGGTCATGATCTCAGAGCTCATGAGTTCGAGCCCCGAGTCAGGCTCCACACTGGCAGCTCAGAGCCGACTTGGGATTCTCTCTCTCCCACTCTCTCCCTCTTTCAAAAATAAATAAATAACAAAAAAGCGTGATGCCCAGAGCTGGCCCTGTGTGCGGTAGAATAGGTAGCCACCTATCGGGCTCGTGGGGAAGGCCGTGCACGGATGGGGGACAGACTTCTCCAAGCACGTGGCTCTTGTTTTGACTCTGCATATCCTTCCCCTTGAACACACTTTCGCTCTTAATCCACAGCGCCTAGGGAACAATGGAACATGGGTGGAAGTTGCCTTTGCCCATGTTTACAATAAAATGCCAGTTTCCTGTGTAATCCTATTGGGAGCCGAGACATCGGCTGCTTCCCGTTCCTTTGGATCGATGGTCACTGCTTTTCTTGTCTGACCTCCTGTTATGCCCCAGGAAAGCACTAACAATAGAATTGAGCTCTTCGTTCACGACCTTTATATAATGAAATCTATACAAATTCTGGTGCTGTTTTCAAGATTTTGAAGGAAAATCTACCATAAACGAGCCCTTCTCTACCTCTCCCTTAATGTCGGGATTCCTTGGCCAGCTGGGTCTCCTCAGTCAACTTCTCTTTCTACTCACTCTCTGTTGGCAAGTTACCTATCCCCACACAGGCATTGATGTCCTGATGACTCCTGGCCCGGTAAGCACAGGCCTCTCAAACTCAAGGTGGACCAAACAGAATGAAGCACTCCCCTGCCTCATGCCCCTCTTGTTACCATTAATAAGGTCTGTTCCAAAGACTGGTACCACCGTCCGTCCAGGGGCCACGCTAGACGAGTCCACTGGACTTGCTAATATATATAAATATATTTTTTTAAATTTTTTGAGAGAGACAGAGTGTGAGCAGGGGAGGGGCAGAGAGAAAGGGGGACAGAGAATCCCAAGCAGGCTCTGCGCTGACAGCAGAGAGCCCAGTGCGGGGCCTCGAACTCACGAACCGCGAGATCACCACCCGAGCTGAAGTCAGACTCGCAAACTGACCGAGCCAGCCAGGTGCCCGTGGACTCGCTGGCATTTTTGATCACCGCACATGTCGCTCAGAATGTGCTGCCGGTGTGCTGGATAATAAACATTCTAAGTAAAAATCTCAACGGCTGAAAGGTTTTTCCTCACTCAGGGATACACGGCCGGCCGAGGCCGGCAGCAGGAAGCGTCTATCGTCGGCCGCTCGGGGAGGGGCTTCCTGTAAACATTTGTTTCTGGTTATCTCCGCAGCAGGCGGGGAGGGAGCATGAGGAATCGGGCCCTGGCTCTCAAAGCTTCTGTCTGGAAGCGGGGCTCTCAGCTCTGCTCACATGTTGCTGGCCAAAGCAAGTCACGTGGCCGTGCCTAACCTCAGAGGTGGCAGGGTACACGTGTCACCGGAAGGATAAATGCAACGTGTTTACGCACACTTGCCTTCCTGGTGGCAATTTATTTCAGTCAAGGAATGGGGCAAATTCCTCTTGTCTCATAAATATTTTCTAACGAGCGATGCATCCTACGGATACATGTCTGTATTTGCATCCCGAAGAAAATGTTTCTTAAAGTACGGTGATTTTTTTTTTTTAATTAGTTTTGAGTGAGGATTGTTCCGCTTTAAAATTAACCAAACCGTCTTGTGCATTTAAAAATAGCATCCTCGGGGCGCCTGGCTGGCTCAGTCGGTGGAGCGTGTGACTCCTCATCTCGGGGTTGTGAGGTCCAGCCCCACGATGGGTGTAGAGATTACTTTTTAAAAAAATTTAAATTTTAAAACAGCATTCTTATTTGCAACCGAGCTGCTTTTCAGGCAAGCAAAAAATTCAGTCTGTAAAACCACAATTCACCAGCTAAACCGATTACGGCATAGTTATTAGGAAATAAGGGATTTTTTTTTTTCTCATCCTTTAAACAGCAAGCTGTTTGTGCCATCAGGACCTTGGACCATCCCCTATTAACGCAGGTGCCCGCCTCTGGATTCTGGGCCTAAGGAAGCCTCCCCTCCAGCAATTCCCTGTTGTCTGCAGCTTCTTCCTGCTTCTTCCCTTCTCCCTCCTTCCCGGATCACCCCGTCAGCCCCTAACAGTGATCCCCACATCCCTCCCTTCAAACAAACACTTGCCTACAGCCCCACACAGCCAAATCCCTCCTCGCAGCTCCCTGTTGTCACTGCCTCGCACTGTACTTTTCCTTCGACCAACACTACAGAGACCTCTTTAACCAAGGTCAGTGACTTGGTGCAGCAACAGGAAATCCTCTGCCCTTGTCTTACTCTGAGTCACGAGCATCCGAGACAGTTAACAGCTCTCCTTGAGACAGTTTATCTAATGTCCGTGACCCAACATTCTTCTGCTCTCTTCCAACCTCATCCATGGCTCCTTGTTCTTCGCCTGGCTCTCGCTCTCTCTTTTTCTTTTTTAACCTTTTTTTTAAGTTTATTTATTTTTGAGAGAGAGACAAAGAGAGAGCATCTGAAGCAGGCTCTGCACTGTCAGCGTGGAGCCCGATACTGGGCTCCAGTTCACAAACCGTGAGATCATTAACTGAGCCGAAATCAAGAGTCAGATGCTCAAACGAATGAGCCCCCCGCCCCACAGGTGTCCCCTCACTGGTTCTCTGCTCAGCCTCTGAATCTCCGTGTGCCCCTGGTCTTGGCCATTGGCCCTTTTCTTCTGTCTGCATTCTAATGTCGACACCATTTCACACGTGACTGTAAACACCATAGGCGCTCTGGCCTCTCCCAGATGTAAGCTGGTACCTCCATCCCTGGCTTCTCCCTTAAGTGCCAGGCTTGGGAGAGCCACTCGCCCACCTGACAATCCCACCTGCCTGTGTCAAGCATATCTCAAACATAACGTGGGAAACAAGTCTCCATCCTCCCTTCCTCGACACTTGCCATCCCCAGACTTGTCCATCTAAGTCGATGACCCATGAAACACAGCGTGGCTTAAACCAAAGGCCCCGGAGTCACCCTTGATCGCTGTCTCTTCTCACAACATACATTCAATTCATCGGCAAGTCTGGGTGCCCCAAATGCACCCACGTCCGGTCTCTCCTGTCACCATCCTAGTCTGAGCCATCCTCAGCCCCTTCTTGTAATTAACAGCTTCCTGTTACCTGCTTCCTGCGTGGCATTCTGGTTGATACAGATCACTACCTGGCTTAAAATCCTGCGCTTTCCACTAGCATTAGAAGAAAATCCAAATTGTGTTCCCTAACTATAATCTGGCTCTTCCTAACTTCCTAACCTCCCCTCACACCATTCCTCCTCCCTCCGTTTATTCTCCAGGCAAAGTATACTGCCTCTCGGTGCCTTAACAACACGCCTGCTCTGTCAGGGCCTTCGCAGGTGCATTCTGCTCCCTCGCTTGGGTCCACCCCCTCCCCCCATACACACCCTCAGGTTTCAATTCACCTTCTCAGAGAGGCTTTCCTGATCACCAGGATAGTGTGTCTCTTGCCTCCTTCACCCTCCCCCGCTGCCCAGCCACACTTCATCCCATTAGCTTGTTTCCTGTTCTACAAAGCACTTTCCACCTTCTGACCTCTGTGGACTTGCTTGTGTTTTACGCCTTCGTAAAATGTAGATTCCCTGAATATTCTGCAGGGACTTGTGCCACTAAGCTTCCTCAGGGACTGTGATCATCCCCGCCTTAAATAATCCACGCAATAAGTATCTGTTTCCGAAGGCAGTCTGACAAAACACAACTTAAGAGGACAGTGAGGTCTGCCATCGTCTGGGAGAATGAGGTGGATTATCCAATACGTGATATGAACAATTGCCACGCTTCATTCCCCGCCCCCTTGTCTATACAATTCCTTTCATTCATCCAATAAACACTGAAGATTTTTGATGTACCAGGCACTGGAGAGGGGCGGAGCTCTGCCCTTTGGCTGAATTAACACACAACCCAAAAAAAACATCAGACTGGTATTTTTTTGAAAGGGCTTCGCTACACCTTCCTTTTCTGGCACAGTGTCTTACATACACTTGTCTTCCCCCAGTTGCCAAATCAACCTGCAGCTTCGGGACGACCAGGGAAATGTTTAGTCTGTCGTCAAAATTCCGTTTCTGAAAAACGGGTTTGATCTTTACCGCCCGGGTCCTCCTCCAAGCCTCTAGAGCTGGAGGGCGAGAAAGCAAGAAAGCTGAGCAAGATGCAAATAAAGGAACCCGAGAAGCCGCGGAAAAGGCGCTCGGATGTCCCACGCCTTCTTCCCGCGGCCCCGAAGGGGCTCGACCTGCTCCCTAGGGCTGTCCCCCACGCGGGCACGCACCGCCACGGCCACCTACACGCCCCACCGCGCCCCACCGCTCGCCCGGACGCCAGCTTCTCACATGGAGGCCAGCCCACCCTGCCAGGGTCCCGCCCCCTCGTGATGGGCGGCTCAAGCGCCCTATCCCTGCCGCGCTGGCTCCAGCCGCCCCGCTGCTCTTTCCCTCCCACCCCACCTCCCCACCCAGGTGCCGCGAAAGGGGCGGAGCACCTGACTCTCGCGGCTCGGGCTCCACCCTCCTGAGGGCTCCTGCGCCCCTGCTTACGCGCCAGCCTGCCGGGATTGGCTGAGCACCACCCACCACCCGACCACCGGCGTTACGTAACTGGCTCCGGCGCCTTCTCCCCGCCCACTCGCCTCGGGTTATGTAACCCGCCCGGGCGGGGACCCCGCCCCCAGACCAATGGAGGCCCGCACAGCACGCCGCGGCTGCCAATCCCGCGGCAGGGGGCGGGGCCCCGTCACGTGGAAACCCAGGGGGTGCGGCGCCCGCAGCTACCCGGCACGCGGCGGGCTTCGGGACCGGGAGTAGCCCGGCCCGGCCCCGCGGGGCTAGCGGCAGTTGTAGCCGCAGCGGGTGAGTGCTCCGTCGGGGGCGGGAGGTCTCCCCCCGCGCCCGCCTGCTGCTGTGGGGCTGGCCGCCAGGCCGGGCCGGGCACCTGGGGGCCCGGAACTTTGCGCGGGAAGTTCCCCTGCCCAGGTCCGGGTTCCTCGGAGCCGTCGGCGCGGAGGGACCTCGTACATCCAGGCTCCCGCAGCAGGCCGCCCTTTTCCCTGGACGCTCGTGCCCTGTGTCGCCCCCATCCCCCGCAGACAGTCCTCCCCCCCCCCCCCGCCCCGGAGCGGAGCCGTCCGAGGCTGCATGGAGACCCCGCAGAGAAAACTTCCTCCAGATGAGCGGGGGTCGGTGGCCGCCGGCTCCCGGTGACTTAGCTTTAACTGCGGTGACGGCACGCGCGGAAATGAGGAATACGCGTCTGCCGCTGCTGGCCCGGTGAGAGAGGCAGGCAGCGGACCGAGGGCTGCCCCGCGGAAGATGGACCCCTGCGAGGATCCGGGTGGGTCCAGCCGTGCGTCTCTCCGGACTCCGGGGGGACCGAGCCTCCGGAACTTGAAGGGCCGCCGGCCTGCGACCCTGAGGCCCTGGGGAGAGGACACGAGGAGATGGGGAGCCAGAAGTACCACCGGCAGAGCCCGCGCGCGGAGAGCAGCAGCAGGTGACCCAGCCTGATTCTTGCGTTGTTCTTCCGCCGCGGGTAGGGGGGAAGGAGGCCGAAACCCTTGAAACCCTTTTCTTCCTTTGTGAGCCTCGGAGAAGGTTTAGGGGGATCCTGGACACCTAAGAACTCCCGAGGAGAACCAGAAGTGCGGAAGGAGTGGTTAAGGACTTAGCTTGGGTGGGGGCTCAAGTGGGCATGAGAAAGAACAGAAAATGTTTGATGATCACCAGTGGCTTAGGCTGGGTTCCTGCACCTGTCGAAACGGGAGAACAGACCGTGAACTAAAGGAGTTGATTCGCGGGGCACTCAGCTGTCGGCTGTTCTTGTCATCAAAAGCCTGAGTTGAGGTTTTGGTTTTGGTTTTGTTTTGGTTTTTTTAAATCTTCTAGTGAACGCCAAGATCGAAACAGAGTGTCGAAGAACTTATGATGGTTGTCCAAGAAGTGAAAAAATACTTCCCATCAGAGAGACACAATAAGCCGAGCACCCTGGACGCCCTCCACTATGCCCTTGGCTGTGTGCACCGCGTACAAGGTAGGAGGAGCCGGAGGGAAAGTTCAGGCCTGCCAGCACATAATTTTGTTCACAAACCCCAGTCAAGCGACAAGAGTCATCAGTGTGGTTCTATCCCTGAAATGTTTGGAGCTTTTTGTGGTGCTTGATGGGAGAGGAGCAGATCTCGACTGATTCTAGTAGCATCTTAGTTTTGCAAATTCGGAACAGAAGGAACCTTTTTTTTAAAAAAAAAAAAACTTTTTTTTTTTTTTAGCACTTTTATTTTATTTTTTGAGAGACATAGAGACAGAGTGTGAGCAAGGGAAGGGCAGATAGAGAGGGAGACACAGAATCTGAAGCAGGCTCCAGGCTCTGAGCCGTCAGCACAGAGCCCGACGCGAGGCTCGAAATCACAGACCACGAGATCATGACCCAAGCTGAAGTCGGTCGCTTAACCGACTGAGCCACCCAGGCGCCCCAGAACAAACCTTTTTTGTGTAATAGTTTAGGAACTGCTGTTTCGTGCCCGTGCCACAGTGTGGCGATTTGCTGCAGGTGAGTAGACTTTGGCACATTTTAAAGACTCACTTTAAAAAAAAAAAAGATTTTTTTTATGTTCATTTATTTTTGAGAGTGAGTGAGAGAGAGGTGGAGTGTGGGCAGGGGAGGGGCAGAGAGAGGGAAACAGAATCCAAAGCAGGCTCCAGGCTCTGAGCTGTCAGCACAGAGCCCGACTCAGGGCTCGAACTCACAAGCCGCGAGATCATGACCTGAGCTGAAGTCGGATGCTCAACTGACTGAGCCACCCAGGCGCCCCTAAAAACTCACTTTTTTTTTTTTAACATTTATTTATTTTTGAGAGACATAGAGACAGAGCGTGAGCAGGGAAGGGCAGAGAGAGAGGGAGACGCAGAATCCGAAGCAGGCTCCAGGCTCTGAGCCGTCAGCACAGAGCCCTACGCGGGGCTCGAACTCGCAGACCATGAGATCATGACCTGAGCCGAAGTCAGCTGCTTAACCAACTGAGCCCCCCAGGTGCCCCTAAAAACTCACTTTTTAAAGGATCATTGTCTTCTAAGGTTATTGAGGAAAAAAATACATTTGACTAAATACAGTTCCCCGTTTCCTGTCTCCACGTTCTGTTCCATTGCCGTCATGATCTATTAGGAATCTACCAAATTAGAAATGAACAATTACAGACACCGTTTCCTTTTTACCCCTGCCTCTTCGTTTCCAGGGATTTCATGAAGTACACTTTCATTAGCATAAATCTCTGCGACTCCACGTGTGGCACACGGTTCCTGAGCACTGAAGTTCCGTTTCTGCCATAAACACATTACGTGTGTGTATTGGGAACTTTTGGTTTCAGGACCTCGTTTTAGTCCTTAAATGGATCCTGCTCCTTGCAGTGTAGACCGTCAGAAAATCCTGAAACTCAAAGGCTTAGCTTTGTACAACTGTCGGTACTTTGGGTGCAAGAAGATGTTCTGGTTTGAGGAAAACAGGCTGAGGTGTCCTCATCCTAAAAAGCAAGCCAACACAAATGGTAGTAAAACTTCTTTCCTACAGATCTTGTCGTCACCGGACTACCTATGTATTTTCCTGTGTTTCTTAGCAAACAGCGAGGTTTTCCCGCTCTCAATCCAAATGGAGCACCTCGAGCAGACGTGACCATCTACACTCTCGAGGAGCTGGGCGCTGTTGCTTCAGAGCACACCTCTAAAACCACAGTAAGAATTCACAGATTTGCCATATCAACCTGAGTGACTTTTCCTAACGACTTTGTCTAGATGTAGATTTTTAAGCCTAATAACTTGGAGTTGCAGTAACCACGATTTGAGGCAGACAATAGAAGAAAATTACCATAGAGGTTTTGTGTAGCCTGTCTGCCCTCGCCAGAGCACGGATCTGGAACCGGGAGGCAGCACGTGAGTGGTGGTTACTGTGCTTTGGTTCTGAGGTGCCCGGGCATCCGTAGCTTTCCCGGAGTTTTCTGGAGTTAAGGGGGGGGGGGATGAACCGCGGAGCAATTGCACTCATTTTATTCTCATCTCCGGCTGCTGACTTGTGTGTGTGTCGTTCTTAGTTCCAAGACCTACTACTTCCCGTTGTTAACAGCTGGATTTTATAGAACGGGGGAGTTGAGATGCTGTCCTTTCTTGGTAACATTTTGAAAGAGACATTTAGTGTATCTTTTTTGAATCTCTTCATGTTGACAGAATCATTCAGCCTCATGCCTTCCTGAGGCGACGGAGAGTACTTAATTTTCAATTTCACGTTTAGACCTCAACGCGAGCGCAACGTAGATTTCGTAATGTCGGAACGTGAGCTGGCCTAATCACAGTAGCGACTGTCTCACGTACTGTTGTGTTCGTGGTCCTGCCGCGGTGCGGCCGAGATGCGAGACGCTGAACAGTGGAAGAAAACCTTTTCCCCTTATGGTCTTCAAAGTAAAGCTGGAGAGGAAGGCCTGCCAGTGCTAGAATTGCAGACACAAACCGTGGCCGATTGTAAACGTTCTAGATGTCCGATGGAACAGAGCAAATCAGAGAAACTATTCTCTGTACTCAGTCCCTTGACACTGTCAAAGACAGTGTCTGGAGGGAGGGGACTCTCGAGCTGGGTCCTGAAGCCTAGTTACGCGTCGGTGAAGAGGACAGTCCCCCAGTTTGCAAACGAGAAGGAATCAGAAGCGAAGGGCACCGCGTGCGTGTTCAGTAGACGTGGGAGGAGCTGGCGTATCGTTTGGTGTGGAAATCAGACCTTCAGAAGGTCAAATGCAGGGTTTACGGTGATCGTTAAGACGTATGTTGAATTACGCTGCCTCCGCAGGACGCGTGGGCGTGTTTAAGCCACCGATCACATTAGAAGTCGAGATGAAGTTTGCCTTTCAGGGCCTATCGCCGTGAGGATCTCCGTGTTGGCAGCTGTCTCACATGTTTTTTACAGGATACCTTCGTGGCCTGTGTTTTCATTTCTGTCTGGGAGGTTGGTGTGCGTTTCTGAGCAGGCCGCCTCGAGATCCTGAACTGGACGAAGGATCTCTTGGAGTCCTCGCGCTTTGTCGAACTGCTCGCCCCTTGAGATGGGAGCGTGTTCTGCGCACACACTGCCTGCGCCCAGCCTCCCTTCTGGAACAGCTGGACCCAAAGAGGTAACGGGACCAGTGCTCAGGTGCTTGTCTTGCCTCGTAAGGATCAGTTTCATTCTTTGAGAAATAGTACCGAAATGAACACGTTATTTTGAACCTGCAAACTGTATGGTTTTTCTGATTTCTTTATTCAAAAAGTCAGAACATGGGGTGCCTGGCTGCTTCAGTTGGAGGAACACACGACTCTTGATCTGGGGTCATGAGTTCAAGGCCCACGTTGGGTATAGGGATGACTAAAAGTAAAACTTTTAAAAAAATTAAAAAGAAAGTAGAAAGTCAGAATGTGATGAAAACAGCACTTTAAATGCTTCTAATAACAAAAAGTTCCAGCTGTCATTTAGTCAGGTTAGCTGCATAGGTTATATGTCATAAATACGGTTTGATAGCCTGCATACCAAATCGCAGGTTAATTGTTATAAAGACACTGTTTTCTCGAAGTTAATAAAATTAAATGTTTTTCCTCCTAAATTGACTTCATCATTTCTTCGCTTCGTTTGGAGATAAACTTCTCACAGTCCGTTCCTGTTCCAGTTCTGCTTCCCCCGAAAAGCTCACGAATCTCATTACTTTGTTTTTCTTCCGAGACACTTATTCTCTTGAACTCGGCATGCCTGTTCACAGTTTTTTTTTGTGACATTCAGTCCTGTGTGCTTTTTTAAAAATAATTCATTATTTCTTTTTTAAAACCACCCTCTGTTACTTACTTCATATCCTTTGTTAGTGTATTTCAAAGAGCTTGGTATATAGATCAACCTTTTTCTCTTGATTCCAAGCATTTTTCTCTAATTTTTTTTAAATTTAAATTTGATTTATCATGGTAAAAAAAAAAGCTCACAGACTTTACCACCTTAACCATTTTTAAGTGTACGTGGTGTTTCGTAGCGTTAGGTACGTTGACACGGCTGTGAACGTTCTCACCTTGCACATCTAGGGCTCTGTGCCCATTGTCAGCGCATGCGCGGTCCAGTGGAGAACAGTCTTGCAGGCTCCTTTCTTCAGTGACAGACCTTTGCCCCATCTTTGGTGCACGGTGTGTACGAGCTTCAGGACGCACACCTGTCTTCCTCAGTTCAGCTTCCTCCTGTTCCTGTCACTCAAAAACAAGATTTCATTTCAGTTCCTCTTTCCTGAACACGTATTTTCAACCTTTAATTGTCCCTCTTTTTCTCTGCTTTCATTGATCATCCACCCACTCCGTGAACGTTTATTCAGCAAGCACTGCGGGCCGGAAGGGATGGGAACAGAGCAGGCGCAGGGCACTGCCTGCCGGCCCTCGCGCTTATCCAGAAGCCTCTCCTCCGACGTGGCCTCTCCAGTCTCTGTCTGCCCTCTTCAACCGCGTTATCTTTGCGTATCACTTGCTGCCGTGATATTTCCTCGCCATGTGAAAACATAAATATGCCCTGAAATCGTCTTTTGGTCCTAAAAGTTGGCTTCCTCCATAAAGAGATGGCGCCCATCTCAGCGACTGCCCCCGCCGTGCTTTGCCTCGCACACGAAGCGATTCCAACCCTTCTTGAGCCATTTCTGGGCTGGGCCCGTGTTGCCTCCTTCTGTCCCCTCCTCTGATCTCCTAGAACATGAAGGGGACAGAGGAAGCTGTCAACTCAGCCGTCGTCCGCTTTTGGCCTGGCATCCAAGCACGTATCCACTTTGGTTTGTCACGCGGCCCTCACAGAAGGATCTGACCACTGTTTCTTCAGAGCACACTTCCAAAAGCACGAACTCACTGTGGCGGCCGAGGTGTGGAAATGCTAACGGGCTCACGTCTCCTGTCTGAGGCCCTAGGCTTGGGCTCTCCGTCCTGCACGGCCCCCAGAGAGTGCAGCTGAATTCAGGTGCCTGGCGTCCGAGACAATGTAGCGCGAGTGAGGCTGCCCTCCGTAGCGTTATAGTACCTCCCGTGTGTAAAGAATTTTCAGCAAGGAGTCAGAAGATCTGAGCTTTACATTGAGTCTTGCCCCTTCGTGAATGTGGAGGCCGTTTATCTTCTCACCGAGATGCTAGCGCCCGGGCGGCCTGCTGACAGCGGGCTGCTGCGAGGAGCGAGCTCGCCCATGGTGGGGACGGCACCTGGGGTATTCGCGACGTTCTGCAGCATTAGGGGGTCACCCTCGTTGCCACCACCTATTGAAAGGGACTTTTCTTCACGTTTCGGTGGGTTAACTAGTTTAATCTCCACAAAAACTTTAGGAGGCATAGACTGCCCTTGTTCCCCCCCCGACGGGTAAGCTGACTGTGCTAGTGTGGGTCGGCTGAGAAGCAAATGTCAGGGTGGGGTTAGCTGTGTGAGAGACTGGCTGGGGGAGGGCGTAGGAGGAGGGGAGCGGCACCCCCGGCCCACGGCGCGCATCTGACACCCGTGGAAAGAGCGGAAACGAGGCCTGGGGAGGAGGAGGCTTGGCCGGGCAGTCCAAGCCACAGTCACGCGCTGGAGGAGTCACGGGTCTCCATGGACCGGTCCTGCCTCGGTGCCGGGGCTATGGGCAGGTGCTGGCTGGGAGCAGACACCAGAATCGAGGCCCTAGGGGTGGCAGCTGGAGCCTGTGGTCAATTATGTCCCCTGACGTCAGGAGCTGCGCCCCTTCTTGGCCACTGCAGTCACTGAGGCACAGCTCAGTGACTCACCTGAGGTCACCCTGCCAGTGAGTGTGGGGGTGCGCTTCTCCTTGGCGGTGTGAACACAGAGTCCTTGCTCTGAACCACTGCCCCCCCCCCTACTGCTGAGTCCCTATGGCTTTAAACCAGGAGATCTGGGGTTGCACCTGGGTGGCTCAGTCAGCTAAGCATTCACTCTTGATTTGGGCTCAGGTCGTGACTGTGAGATCGAGCCCCACCTCAGGCTCCAGGCTTTCAGCCTGCTAACGGACTCACGTCTCCTGTCCAGGCCCTATCAGCCTGGAGCCTGCTTGGGATTCTGTCTCCCCCCCCCCTTCCATCCCATCTCTCTGCCCACTCCCCTGCTTGCACTCCCTCCCTCTCTCTCTCTCAAATAAATGAAACATTTAAAAAATCGAGCTCTGTAATCACACAAACGTGGGCATTTGAAAGTCGCAGCAAGGAATGAGTCCTGCCCATAAAAATCATCTCAAAAAAAATTAAGACTATTTTTGAAACACCCTCATCTTCTGTAATTTCTCCATAAATTCACCCGCACCTTGCCTGAGGCAGCTTCTGTGGCAGGGACCGTTGCGCGTCTCAGAGGAGTTAATTCAGCAAGCTTACCTCGTCAGCCCCTGCTCTCGTTCCTTCTCACAGATGTGTGTTCTGGTGTCAGAATTCTGGGACTGGAACTCTTGTAGTTTTCTGAATTCTAATAGTTTGATCATCTGTGCCTTTTTAAAAGGAGTTTTTGTGTGTGTTTTTTAATCGAGTACATTTTCATTGATCATTCAAAAGCCCATTTTCTGACTCTCCTATCCTCTTCTCCTCAGAAGTGCAAAGGCCTGGACCACTTTCAGTATTTTGGTTCTCTCTCTCTCTCTCTCTCTCTCTCTCTCTTTTTTTTTTTTTTTATTAAGAGAAGAGAGAAGTAGCCTGAGTGGGAGAAGAGGCAGAGGGAAGGAGAGAGAAAATCTTAAGCAGGCTCTACACTCAGCACAGAGCCCAGCACAGGGCTCGAACCTGGGACCCCTGGGATCACAACCTGAGCCAAAACCAAGAGTCGGATGCTCAGTATTTGGGTACTTTCGCGCTCTCGTGTGTGTGTGCTCCTTCAGTGCATCTTTTTAAAACATCTCCTTGGTTTTCAGCATTTCCTTTGTTCCTATGACTAAGGATTTGTCACCCCCATGAGCAAGTGTCCACAAGAGGAACTCGAGGAGCTGTAAGCACTGGAGATGTCGCTAGTCAGCAAACACCGGGGAGGGGGTTCAGCCCCTCGATCGAGGCAACCTGAAACGGCGCTGCGTTACCACTTCACAAACCAATACAATTAATGCTGAAAGCAGTAAAATTGGTGTGATCGCTGGCAGGCATGAGGATCGTGAGAAAATGCCCTCGGAGACCCTGTCCCAACTGTGTCGATCAGTGTGACCGTGCACGGCGAGAGGCAGGTGATGGAGCCGCTTCACCCAGGGCCCCAACTGCGGGGACTTTATTCCAGGAAAGAAAAAAGTGGAAGACGTGTGTGTGTCATATACACACACGTACGCATACTAAATGCTGTAAGCCGTCTAAATCGGCAGGCGTGAGGTGTGTGAATCGCCAGGCTATTACAGTGAAATAGAATGTTACCACCAGAGTAAACGTGTCCCCGATTACTGCAGTGACGTCGGAGAGATGAGCACGGGCAGTTTCAGTGACAGAGAAGGGACCACAGGAAGCAATAAGGGACAGACCTCAGTCCGACGCCCTCACTGTCTCTCTGAGAGTCACTGCTAGGATCAGAAAGCCCCTGGAAAATTCTGGATGCGACTAGATCTCACAGTGAGGGCAGGAGCCCTGTTTTAATCAAGAGTATCTCTCTCTTTTTTTTTTTTTTAATGTTTCTTTATTTTTGAGAGAGAGAGCGGGAAAGAGCGTGCATGAGCAGGGGAGGGGCAGAGGGAGAGGGGGACAGAGGGCTCTGCACTGACAGCCCTGAGCCGGATGTGGGGCTCGAACTCTCAAACTGTGAGATCACAACCTGAGCCGAAGTCAGACGCCCAACCGACTGAGCCACCAGGCGCCCCAAGGGTATCTCCTTTGAAAGAACAGTTTATTGTTTGGGGATAGTTCAAGTTTGTCTCGTGAGGAGGGGCTGCTCTGCCCTGTTGCCCTGGGAGGGGGTGAGTGACTCTTTGTCTTTGTTTCCCGCAGCATCTCAGTACCAGTTCGCTCCGGTGAAATCCTTTTTCTGCAGGATCCGGTAGGTCTCGGGGCTCGTGGGGGCCGGGAATGGTGGGTTATGCTCTGATTTTATTTGCCACTTTTTAGATTCTTTCTGATTCAGCTAGGACTCCGATCTTGCCATAAGAAGTTTGTATTTTATTTATCTTTTTTAGAGTGAGAGAGAGAGCAGGCAGGGAAGAGGGAGAGAGAGAATCCTAACTAAGCAGGCTCCATGTCCAGCACAGAGCCCAACATGGGGCTCAAACTCACAACCCTGAGATCAGGCCCAGAGCCGAAATCAGGAGTCGGACGCTTAACCAGCTGAGCCACCCAGGTGCCCCAAGAAGTTTGTATTTTGATTGAGAAGAGACATACATTCACAAACTGCCTACGTAATAATGCAATCAGTAAAAAAGGCAGAGAGATCTTTCATAGTTGGCAGGGCAGGGAGGGGCTCTCTCTCTCTCTCTCTCTCTCTCTCTTTCTAAGAACCACTGGACGATGTTAACTTTTAAATGACCATTGTTTTGGGTTCTTTTGTGTTTTGTTTGCTTTTTGTCTTTCGGTCACGTTTAAAATTAATTTTTGAAATTTCACTTAATTTTTTAATTTCTTTTCTTAAAGTAAGCTCTGCACCTAACGTGGGGCTTGAACTCACAACCCTCAGATCAGGAGTCACATGCTCTACCCACTGAGCCAGCCAGACGCCCAGAATTTTTGAAATTTTCAGTAACTCTAAAGGAAGTAAGATAGATCTATTCAAGAGAAGGATTTAAAAGCTCTAGACATAGCAAACCAGAAGAAAACAGACCAAAATTTTAATCGTTGTTGATTTCTGGTAGGATTTCTCAGTGATTTTTTTTTTCCTCTTCTGAATTTACTGTGCTGTGTTCATGTTACTTTCGCGATAAAAAGAAAATGCATCTCAATGATGTGTGGTTCCCAGTGACAGTCCCGAGGTTCCTAAATGCTCCAGAGGCGCGGGAAACTAAAGAGAAGACGCCTTGTAACGGATTAGTCGGCCACTCCATGGGGCCGGGGGGACTCGAGCTGGTAGTATTCCGGTGCTTGGGGAGCGACACCCCGGGGGAAGGCGTGCGGCAGGGAGGGCTGTGTTGGCTCATTCAGTCCTTCACAGATGGGTTCTTGTGAAGAGCCTAGAACAGGGTTTACTGACCGTGTCGTAAGTGCTGTTTGTGTGTGTCTTGTTAGTAAATGTATCTGCGTGCCTTCTCTGAGCCGGGCAAGGCTACAAGTACAAAGTTCTTCCCTCTGGACCTTACGTTCTGTGTCGGGGGGGGGTGAGGGGGGGCAACAGCAAACAGGTACCTACGTGTGTGTCCGCGGCGGTAAGCTGTGTGGAGAACAGTGCGGGGGAGTTGGGGAATTCTGGGCGGTGCGGAGACTGCTGGGGCACCCAGGGTGGTCAGGGGTCTTCTACTAAGAAGCCTGATTGGAGCCAGAGCCTGAAGGAGGGGAGAGAGTGAGCCATACCTCTCTGAGAGAAGAATGTTCCAGATAAGTGCGAAGGCCCTGGGGCGGAGCACGCTTGGCCTGTGTGGGGAGGGACAAGGAAGCTAATGCGCCTGGAGCACAGGCGGGGGTGAGGGTGGACGGACATGAAGAAACGGGGACCAGATAATAGGGAGCTTTGACCTCCAAAGGAAACGTGGTTCAGGGTTTATCATTTATTTGAAAACTTTAGTTTTGGAATTTGCACAATAAAGGGAAGGAGAGGAGAAAGGACAGCAAACTGGGATGTACTTACCGTCCCGCCTCAGAAACTCTCTCCCGTGGCCAGTCTCTGCCACCACCTGCTCCTCAGCCCGCCCCCCCCCCATGATTCTGAAGCCGATCTCAGCTCGTGAATCATTTCCTCCGCCGGCATCTCAGCATGGGGTCTAAAAGATAAGGTTCCCATTAATGTCCGTGATGCCCAAAGCAGGAGCCCCTTCAGGTTAGCCCCGGGGCCGTGCGAGGGTGCCCGGTGGTCGGGGACAGCGTCCTTTGCTTCAGGGATGATGTCTCAGGCTCACTGTAGACCTTTCCTACCTTAGACAGGGAGTCTGTCGTTTCTCCAAGGACCCTTCACTCCTTGTGCCGGGAAGTGGCATCACCATCTGGAGACCAACTCTGCGTGGTGGTGGTGGGGGGCGTTGCTAGGCTTATCATGGCTTCTGGGCATTCTCGGTTCCATCTTTCAGAAGGATGGTCACTGACGTATAGAAAGAGCGCGTTGGGCGCTGTGCTGGAGGTGGCGTGGGCACGAGACGCAGCAGGTGCACGGGGGGAGGGGACGCGGAAACGTCCTGGGTATGGTGGATAGCTGTGTGGGGGGTAGTTACCGGAGTTTATCAGTGGGCGAGGCTGGGGTGTGAAATAGAGGCTCGGTCAAGGTGGCACAAGAGTCTTTGGCTCCCGTCGCCGTGTGCTGGGGCAGAGGAGACCGGGAAGGCCGCTTCCCGGCATGGAGGGCAAGAGGACAAGCTAGGTTCGCCTTTCCTGCTGGGACTCTCTCTCCCTCGTGGTGTTGAGGAGGCATTGGGCCGGGAGTCTGGAGTTGAGGGAGAAGTCCGGGCTGGAGGCAGGGACCCAGGTCGCCCACACACAGGGCATCGCCAACCCTGCGGCGGGGGAGCCTGGGGAATGCACGCGCAGAAACCGGAGGGAGCCGGAGACCCAGGCACAGCGCGCGGCTCAAGGGAAGTGGTGGAAGCGAGGTCGTGTGGAGAGCGGAGGCGCTGGCCGAGGTGCCAGAGTCTGCGGAGGGCGAGTGAGCGAGGCGGGGGTGCAAGTGCGCATGCGCGTGGACTTAGAGTTGGAGCTTCTAGGCCACTAGAGACTATTTGACACCTAAGCAAACGATGGTGGCAGAGGGGAGATGGGACTGGTAGAAACAGGGGAGTCTGAATTCAGTGGCGGGCACATCGACGCTAAGGGACCGTTACATCCAAGGAGGAAGGTCCTCTGGGCAGCTGGCGCTGTGAAACGGTGAGCGTCCTGGAGCCGAGCCGCCCCTGCCCAGGGAGGCGCCCTGCCGCTGGGGCTGGGGCTTGGCCAGCAGGTTCCAGCCCTACTGTCCTGCTCAGTAAGAAGTGTTCAACCGCACACAGGGCCCCGCACCCATCCAGGTGGTGGCTGGAGCAGTAAGACTGAGTCAGTCCCCTAAGGGAGTGCAGGAAGGGACGGTGGGGAACTGGCTTTGGGGGCATGATCACAGGGAGCCCCGTTTTCTGTCATGTGGTCCTTGGTTCAGACGCATGAGGTGAGACAGGTAGTTACACCTGTCCCTCTTCAGAGAAGCGGAAAGTTAGGGCGTGGCGGTTGGAGGAAAGGTCCCAGGATGGCTGGTTCCATTTTTAACTCACCAAGCTGGTTCTCCATAAAGCCTTTTTTTTTTTTTTTAAATAAGTTAATTTTGAGAGAGAGAAAGAGAACTAGGAAGGGGCAGAGAGAGAAGGGAGAAAGAGAATCCCAAGCAGGGGCCGCACTGTCAGTGCAGAGCCTGATGTGAGACTCGAACCCGCGAACCAAAAGATCATGACCCGAGCTGATACCAAAAGTCAGATGCTTAACTTACGGAGCCACCTGGGCGCCCTTCCATGAGACGTCTTTAGCTCTGAATAATGAATAAGGATAATTGCCGTTAGGTATCGAAAACATAAACTAACATTTCTCTTTAAAATAAATACATTTAGACATTTTAGGTCTGGATCTGCCTCACTCGGAAATTACCGAGAAGACCTTTCTCGCGGCCTGGCTTCAGGCTGGGCCAATTGAATGCATCAGGACGGGCACTCACCATTTTTCTTCTTTTCAGCGGAGGTGAAGACAGAGCATAGGAGAAGCGTTACTATCCATTCCGGATTATTCCCTATTTGATGCGCGTCCATGGCTCAACCCAGTGGGAGCCTGAGCCCTGCTGTCTCACCCTGGTGGAGAGGGTTCACTCGGGTTACGAAGGTGAGTCCGGAGTGTCTGCTCTTCGGTCAGACGTAACCTGTCAGCACGTCGGGTAGGAGCACGTGAAAGCCTGTTTTCTGAGCCGCAGAACCAGGAAAGAGCTCTCAAGGGTTCAGCGTGGCCCCGAACTCTGTGGGCGTGTCTAGCCGACCTTCCCTGATGTCTGTTCGCTACCCTTGACCTCTCGTGTGCTGGTCTCCTTCAGGGACGGCAGCACGGCCCAAGGGTCTCAGCACAGACTTGGCCACAGATGTGTGTGATCCTCTGACCCTTTCTGTACCGGTGACTGTCCTGTGGCCTTTCGCTTCTGCCCTGTGTGAAATAGGAGCGTGGAAATCGTTGCACAGAGATGTCACGAAAACGAGTTTGTGTTTTTCAAGTGTTTTGAAATCTCTTGAGTAAAAACTATAGTTTCTGCCTCTGATGGCAGGACGACGTTTCTAAATTCATGCATTAATACAGATGCAGCTTCTGCTTCTTATTCGAAATAATACTCTGTTCTGCTGTAACCTGATATCTGCTCTCTTAAAAATGACCGTCCTGTGCAAAACAAACCCAGAACACACACACACACACACGCACACGCACACATACAACCACACACACATACAACCACAAGGCTTAAGGGAAAACCAGGATTTAGAGGCACAACACAGCACTCAAAAACCTTAACTGCACATTAAAAATAAGACAGAAATAGGGGCACCTGGGCGGCTCAGTTGGTTAAGTGTCCAACTTCAGCTCTGGTCATGATCTCATGGTTTGAGAGTTCGAGCCCTGCGTCGGGCTCTGTGCTGACAGCTCAGAGCCTGGAGCCTGCTTTGGATTCCAGGTCTCCCTCTCTCTCTTTCTTCCCTGCTCACATTCTGTCTCTCTCTCTCTCTCTCAAAAATGAATAAACATTAAAAAAAATTTTTTTAAAGACAGGAATCTAATAAAAACAGTAACAGTTTTACATGTTAAATGGTTAAGAAATACACAGTTGCTGTGATAAATACGGCCCCTCTCCTTGGAAAAGCCCCACAGTGGCTTGTGGATGTGGGTGTTGGCACAGCCACGGCTCCTGAGTTACCGTGGGGGCGGAAGGAAGGTTGTCTGAAGTCAGGTGTGGACGGGCGTGGCTCGTGGCACACACAGAGGTAGCCACAGATGTTTGAGGTGTGCGCATGTGTTGTGTGTTCCGTTCACCTCTTACTCCTTACAAATGAAATTGTGCTTGATTTCAAATCACTCCATTTTCAAAGTGAACTACTGCAGAATTGGCCATACCAATTTTATTACACAGATTTAAAATCTCCGTATCACACTGACACCAACGCCACTGTGCTCAGTTATACACAGCCACCAAATACAGCCACGCTTTCTGGTCCTGACCTTTCGTTTCCTCTTGCTTTGACTGTTGGATTATATGTGGTGAGTAAACTTTTCATGTACACAAATTATTTAAAGTTAACTTTAGGAGGGTGCCTGGGTGGCTCAGTCAGTTAAGCTTCTGATTTTTGATCTCAGCTCAGGTTTTGATCTCGGGGCCGTGAGTTCGAGCCCTGCATTGAGCTCCACACTGGATGGGAAGCCTTCTTAAAAAAAAAAGGAAAAAGGAAAAAAGGAAGAAAATTAAATTAACTTTAGTAGGCATTGCATTTTGACCTAATTAAAATGGAGTCAATGAAAATTATTATAATTTAACCACAACTTTGGCTACTTGAAAGCCAGGCCCCCTAAGTGACATTTCTACCATATCCTATAGAGATACTGCTCCCTTTTTAATGTAAGTGGTTAGTTAAGTAAATGACTCATTAGATATTTGCCTTTAGGTGAGTCTTTGTTTTTCACGGCTCCTCGAATCCCAGTGGATAAAAGAATTTTTACCACAACACACACCCCAGGGTGTGTTTTTCTTGAAATAGATGAAAGGTAAGTACTTCTTTAAGCCTGAAACAAATTTGTTTCTGAAAATAGAGAAAAACATGAGAACATTTATGTTCGGTTTATATACTTCTATGTTACGTAACAGATATCTGTCCATTTGCCCATTTGATTTCTGTTAGTTCGAAGTTTATTTTTCGTATAAGTAGTTTGCGTATTAGACTTCTCAGATTTATATCTGATTTCACAAGTCTGCTTTAGGTAAGTCAGAAATTATTGTTCCATTTTACACGAGAGGACAATGAATCTGGCCACATAGTATGTGATGTGATTTGGTCCTGGAGTGGGACCAAAACTCCGGCCTCCTAGTTCCTGTGCCAGAGTAATTTCCATCAACCAGGGCCTCCCCAACCAGCCTCTGAGGGAATGTCTATTAGTCTGAGGTGAGGGGAGAAACAAAGGAAAAACGAACACGGAACACAATTTTTTTTTGACAAAGGTAAGTGTATTTAATTTAAAGCATTATTACTTATTTTGAACTTAACGTCCTTTCTACTGTTTTGGTATTAAAAGAGTCTTAAAGAAGAGCGATAGTAGATAGTAGTTGTTGCTTATTGTTGTTTTTTAATCATTTGATTTAGAAAAATAAACATCGTTATTCCCTGATGAGTAACCTCTATTTTCCCCACATTTATTTTTAAATTTTACTCATTCATGAAACGTGAAAATCTGGGGTTCAGTGCACCATGGCACATGTAAGTGTAAAACACAAGAGTCAGAAAAGTTGGCACAGTTATGATAGTTACTCTTTGGTTTTTGAAAAATCTCAACTTCTGAAAATAGTCTTATTTACTAATAGACAACCTGAAACTAAGCAGTAATGGCGAAATACTCTGAGTGATGTCATCTGTAGAAAGTAAGAACATTAAGCCGGAAATATTTAATGGCTTACACTTATTGCATGAGAAAGCATTTGTGCATTTGTGCACACGGAAAACATTTACGGAGCCGGGTCTTCCCAAGTCATCCTGAAGACTGCATTCACAGCCTTCCCGTGAGCCTGCGCCCTGCACGTGTTTCTGCGTGCTGGTTGTGCGTCACTTACCACCTTCTAGGTGACGTTGCTTATGTAGTCTTAACCATGCTGTGAAAATTTGACGTCATAAGCATTTTTCTGCCCTATGGTGTGATCTTGTAAACTTTTTATTTTTATTTTATTTTTAAAATTTTTTTTAAATGTTCATTTATTCTTGAGAGAGAGACAGACCACCAGCAGGGGAGGGGCAGAGAGAGAGGGAGACGCAGAATCCGAAGCAGGCTCCAGGCTCTGAGCTCGAACCCACAGACTGTGTGAGATCATCACCTGAGCCAAAGTCGGGCACTTAATCGACTGAGTGACCCAGGTGCCCCTCTGTAAACTTTTTTCTTTTTTAAAGGATTCTTTTTTTTTTTTTTAACGTTTATTTATTTTTGAGAGACAGAGCATGAGCAGAGGAAGGGCAAAGAGAAGAGACAGAGCATGAGCAGAGGAAGGGCAGAGAGAGAGAGGCAGATGCAGAATCCGAAGCAGGCTCCAGGCTCCGAGCCATCAGCACAGAGCCCGATGCGGGGCTTGAACCCACAGACCGTGAGATCATGACCTGAGCTGAAGTCGGCCGCCCAACTGACTGAGCCACCCAGGCGCCCCCTCTGTAAACTTTTTAAATGGAGGCATCAGAGACCCCTGAGGAACTTGCTAAAAACGCCGATTCCTGGTTTTACCGCAGAAGCCCTGACTTAGCCCGTGAATCGCCCGTGATTAGCCTTTTAGCAAGTTCGCAGGTGATTTTGGTGCACCTTGTCGGGTGACCAGCATTTCTTAGATTGTGTACCCATTTCCCCAGTGTGGGCACGCAGGTGGTTTGCTCCTTTTATAAAAGCTGTAATGACATCTTTCGCATACTTTTTTTTTTTTTTCATATTTAGAATTAAGTAAAAAAGTATTTTTAAAAGTGTATCAAGTATGAAAATTGCCTGCTGCATGCAGCGTGCTGCCCGTGCTGTGTGTGTCCCCCAGGGCAGTGCCTCTGCTGGGTTACTTGCCTCAGGATCTGCTGGGGACGTCCATTTTAGCATACCTGCACCCCGAAGGCCGGCCTCTCATGGTTGCCGTGCACCCAAAAGGTGAGGACCTGCTGACTCATCTGCTCCGACTTTTCATCCCGTTTCGCGTTCGAGCTCCTCGTACGCTCTGATCACTGCAGCTTCCCCGGCAGCAGGTAAGCAGTGTCGAAGCTGCTGTCACAGGTTTTTCTCGATTTGGACATTCTGAAAAACTTAACCAACAAATGTCTGGAAACAGCCATTTGCAATAAATACCTGCATCAAATAACTTCTAATCTTGTTGTATTATCTTATTCGGTCTTGAAGTTTGCAGGCCACCCTCCCTTTGAACACTCACCCATTCGATTTTGTACCCAAAATGGAGATTACATCATGTCGGACTCCAGCTGGGCCAGCTTTGTGAACCCATGGAGCCGGAAGGTTTCTGTCATCATCGGTCGGCATAAGGTTCGAAGGTAAGTCCATGAGCGTTCGTGTTTTATAGAAGCCTTTTTTTTTTTTTTCCTTGCCAAATAATCCTCTTCTACCCACTGACTCTCTTTGAGTCAGTTGACGCATAGACTGAATAAGGCACAGGATTTTTTTAAAGTGCTTTTGGAAGACAGCGTGGCAGCTCATGTCAGAAGCCTTGAAAGATTTCTACCACTTGGCCCTCGTGATGGGAACAGCCTAAGGGAATATGCCTAAAAACAGAAAAGCTTTATAAAGAAGAGACATATTTTGCACCATTGTTCAATCATAATGGAGGACTTAGAGCACCTTATATGTCCATCATTAAGAAAGTTCTGGAATATTTGACATGTTGTATTAGTGGTCAATACAAATTTTTGCAAAGATTATATAACATGAGAAATTGATATATATTAGACTTAAAAGCAGCATACAAAATTGCTTATACCATATGGTCATAACATGTTCAAAAGACACACAAACATTGTGAAACAGGAAATAGAAGAGGAAAGGAAATAACATTAAAATACAATTTTGGCTGTGTGTAAGGAAATGGGGAGATGAGAGGTTTTTTTTCTTTTCTGAATTTTGAAGTTCTCTTTAGTGACTGCGTAAAATTTCTTATATCCGCTTCTGCTGCCAGATTCCACTTCCTTGTGTCCGTTTTATCAGATCTTTATTTTTTTAAGTTTAATTTGAGAGAGAGAGGGTGTATGGGAGGGGCAGAGAGACGGGGAGACAGAGGATCCCACGCAGGCTCCACACTGTCAGCACAGAGCCCAATGTGGGGCTCGAACTCACGAACCGCGAGATCATGACCTGAGCCGAAATCAAGAGTTGGACTTTAACCCACCGAGTCACCCAGACGCCCCTCAAATCTTTATTTTTTTAAAATTAGATGCTTTTTAGTTTTTATTTTCCTGCCAACATGAGTGACTCAAGCCTGTGATTGCTGCCGCCCGTCCCTGCGATAGGACCTTGTGAAATGGACCTAAAACAACCTGGCCCGCCCCTCCTGTCCCCGAAAATACCCAAGCCCCTTGAAATTTGGTGTAAAATTTAAAACTGACCTGCAAGCTTCTCAGCTGGACCTTAGGCTCCCCTGTGATGTTTTGTTGTTTTGTTTTGTTTTTCAGCATGGAAATTACACCTGACTCTCCAGGGTCCCGCCGAGATTGAGGTTTCTCTCTTCTGTGTTTCGTTGTACAGCTTTGTGCACACGAGCCCAAAACTGGGAGCAGTAGGCCTGCCAGTAAGACTTACTTTGTCATTGTCTTCATACCGCAATAGAGGGCACCCAGCTGTGGTGGGAAGAGGTCCCACGACCTTCTGCGTCGTTGGGCTCCAGGGTTCGGCCCTCAGCAGAGCAGGTCTGGAACCCTAAGCGGAGAAGTGGGCTCCATGCCACCCTAATCATGAGGCCCAGTCTGTGCTCGGGAGCTAGTGTAATAATTAGGATGAGAAATAATGACTGTCCAGTGAGAGTTATTCATGTCGGTCAGAAAGGACTTTTTTTCTTGGGAGGAAAAACCTATGGGGAAGTGAAAATAAGCAGGTGGTTGCTTAGTATGACTGCGGAAAACGCCGGAGCAAGGATGACTGCGTTCATGAGACGTCCATCCGTCTGTCGGTCTGCGTGCCCTCCTTGTCAGTGCCAGGGCTGTGTCCTGGACGCCCCGAGCGTCCTTTCGGTTTTTTGATTACACATGTATGAAATTAACTGATACCCAAGTACTCACCATGTTTGCAGATTAAAGAAAAAATTACACTTGTGTTTGCATCTCAGTTTCCAGAATTATGTAAGGCAAGTATTCAGAGTCTAGTAAGTATTAATCTTGTAGTGTAATTGTAAAATAATTGTCCATCATGTTTATAAAACGATTTTAATGAGTACTTATGGATCCCCTGCTGTGTCAGGCATCACAATAAGCCCTGAGAACAAGGTGGTAAACCAGACAGACGTCCCCTCTACCATCACGGGGCCCCTAGCGTAGCAGGAGAGCCAGGACATGGAGGTGGCACGGTCACCTGTGAGCGGAGCTTTGGAGAGGGTGGCAGTTGAAGCAGGAAGTGGACAGTTAGCAGCGACCCCAACTGTCTGTGGGCAGGCAGGCTACGTGCTGTTTCCTCTCACTCTACAGATAAAATCGTGTCCGGCGCAAGAGTAACTCTGGCAGGGGTCACTGAGGGAGGAAGCCGCAAAGTGCAGATGAGAACCAGGCCTTCTCCCTGACTCCTCATGCGCCTTCTTTCCGTCCCCTGTGGCCTGGCGCTGCCCGGCATTTGCCACTGCCCCGCGAAGGCCGCGTATTAATCCACAGCCTCCGAATTAATCGTCTTGGGTTATAAGATTAGTGATTGAAAATACAGTTCCCTTTGTAGAAAGTTTCGCAAACAGGAATACATAAATCTCCTAATACAAAGCAGTCTGCCCTATTTCCATTTCAGAATTCCACTGGAAAAACAAAACCCAAACATTCCTGGAAGGTATCCAAGTGCGTAGTGCACAGAGGCACGTATCACAAATCAGAGGTACTCTACTCAACCGGACTGCTCCTTCGCTGACGTGTTCCTGCTCGTGGGTGCCAGGCAGTGTTGGAAGCGCTGGAGGAGAACAAAACCAACCGGAGAGCCTCCCCTACAGTGCTCACGGGGCCGTGGGAGGCACAGGCAACAGACAAGCCAGTGGAGCGTCGTGCACAGTGCGCCAGGCTGTGCGTTCCAGTACGGTTCGCCGTTTCCGTTCCACACGCACGACGCTGCGCTGAGAGGCGTTGGTTGGCCCCGTCCGTGGCCTGTGCACTGAGGGAAACGACGTTGCCCTGGGGGTCTGGACAAAGAGGGAAATGGTCTCTGGAGGCAGAGCTCTTCCCAACTGACGCTGCTAATGGCCTGTGGTTTGTGGATAATTACTTCTGTCTTTGGGACAGTGTCTCAGTTTTTACGGAACTGGGCTGTGTGTTTAAGTTGTGAGAAACAGTGGCATGGCAGAGTGGAAAAAGGAAGGCACTGACTTTGGAACCAGGCATGTCGATTCGAACCCTGACTACTGCTTCTGGGGCAGGTGATTCAGCAAGGGTCCAGACTCTCTGGCGTCACGATGATTCCTGCTTCGGAGGGCTGGGAGGACTCAGGAGGTGACCTGTCTGACTCAGTGGGTCGCATTAGTAGTGCCTGAGTTACTCTAGTACCGAGAGGCAGTACGTTGCCTTAGCAAAAGTGCAGTCTGGAGCCTAGGCTCTGGTCCCTTCGTGAACACCCGCTTCAACCTCTCCAGCTAGGTGACCTTGAGCAAGCTCTCATCTCCGGTGAAGCATATGATACTTGCTAGAGCACCTGGAACGGTCCCTGGCACATCGTAAGCATTTAGAAAATGCTTGGGGCACCTGGGTGGCTCAGTCGGTTAAGCGGCCGACTTCGGCTCAGGTCATGATCTCACGGTCTGTGAGTTCGGACCCCGCATTGGGTTCTGTGCTGACAGCTCAGAGCCTGGAGCCTGCTTCAGATTCTGTACCTCCCCCTCTCTCTGCCCCTCTCCTGCTCACGCTCTGTCTCTGTGTCTCTCGAAAATAAATAAATGTTAAAAAAAAAAAAAGAAAATGTTATTTTTGCTGTGTGTTATACGAGTGGTCTCGTTCCTGCAGAGAAGTCAGTTCCTTCCCTTCTTCGCGATGCTTTCTGCTGGCATTTCTGCCCCTCACCGTGTTCAGGTGGTAGTTTTAAAACACTCTAGCGTAAACAAAACCAAAGGTATCATGACAGCCACATTTTCACCAGTAGGCGGCTTGCAGGACCATCCTTATTACGTAACTGAAGTGGTTGGGTACGTTAAACATTAAACGTTGTTTGGCTGACCTAGGGTCTTAAAATTCCTACCATAGGTTATTCAGTTAATGTTGAATTTTGAAACCAGTAGTTGAAGATACTTCGGTAGGAAGAGAGGTTACTCGTCACTGATTTTAGGGTTCCACAAATTCAGGGCTGACACAGTTGTGGAAAGATTAGAGCTCTAGACAGGCCAGAGAAGCCTCTTGGCGTCTCATTTGTTTCTTAGCATTTTCTCTGCCTCCACGAATGGGATTTTAGCTTTATATTTTCTATTTGAAGTCAAAGAGTTGTTTTGTGGAAGTATAGACTTATTATTTGAACATGCTGTTTAAAAATCACCTTAGACTTGGGGCGCCTGGATGGCGCAGTCACTTGAGTATCCAGCTTCAGCTCAGGTCATGATCTCGAGGTTCCTGGGTTTGAGCCCCGCATTGGGCTCTGTGCTGACAGCTGGGAACTTGGAGCCTGCTTCAGATTCTGTGTTTCCCACTCACGCTCTGTCTCTCTCAAATAAAAACGTTAAAAAAAATTTTTTTTTAATTTTAAAAATTACAAAAATATCACCTTAGACTTTATTGTAAATTCATTTTGAATTGCTTGACTCCATCCTTCTATTGGTGCTTTGTAGGAGTCCGCTGAATGAGGATGTTTTCGCGACCAGAATAAAAAAGAAGAACCATGATGACAAAGACATAACAGAATTACAAGAACAAATTCACAAACTTCTCTTACAGGTAAAGTGAGATTTTAAAAAGCAAACACAAAATTTCTGTAGTCGTGTCTTATTTTAATATTCAATCTTAGTGAAGTCACTTCACAAAGATACACCACGAGGAGAGGGAAATCTTTACCCTCTGCATTCCGGGAGTTTTTGTCTTCCTGGTTTTGTTTTTTAAATTCAGTTTTATTAATCTTGTTCCTGACTTAAATGCATAGAACATTCTTAGAAGATCCCATTCTAAAAGAGCAAATGGACTCCCAGCAGGCAGGTAAGACAAGGAAGCTACTTCTAAATGAGAACATCCTCCTTGTATTTTGAACACTAGCCATGTGCTCAACTTCTGGGATTTGGCTTCGTGTTTTTTTAAAATAATTCCAATTGTAAAGGTGGGGGCAGAGGGATGGCAGGTCTCAGCGTCTCTGGCTATTATAAAGCAAACGTGGGGAAAACTACTTCTTGAAAGAGGATGCCAAAAATGATTTCTACTGGAGATTCAATTAAGAAACTGGTCAAGTGTTTACTGATAGTGTCACAGAGAAAACTGTGAGCCCCGTAGTTTACAAACTGTCATTCGTCAAATCTCTAGGGTTCTTGGAAAAAAGCATGGTGTGTATTCAATTTGTTCTGTCTGTTCCAAACCCAGCACAAAGAACTACTAGAGTTCATTCTTCTGTGTTGTTACATCTCTTATACTATGTGGCCTTCTGAAGACTTGCTGTTCTAGAAATGCCCGCCTCGGCTAGAAAACTAGACTGTGCCCTTGAGAATTACTGAACCGAGAGAGGAATGAAAGCCTTGTCAGCCTCGGGGCCAGAAGCGTGGAGCTTCACCCGCCGCACTTAGGATTTCAGAAGCGTTCACTTTCACGTTCGATGATCTCAGGCTCTCAGGGGCAACGCCGCCTCTGTGCCTGTCCTCTAACGGCCCCGCACCCCTTAACGCCAACACCGGCCCCCTTTTCCCTTCCGCCGGTTCACACGAGCGCCTCCAGCGGCTACGGGAGCCAGGGCCGCAGCGCCTCGCGGAAGCAGCGCGTCGTCGGCATCACGTCGTCTAGCGAGGCCGGTGGGCCCCGGGAGCCAGGGCCGCAGCGCCTCGCGGAAGCAGCGCGTCGTCGGCATCACGTCGTCTAGCGAGGCCGGTGGGCCCCGCGCCGCGCACGCGCACAGGGAGCCGGTACGTGAGCCACGTCGTGTCTGCGCAGACGCGTCCTCCATCTTCTGCGTCATCTGAGCTGTGCGCGCGCTGCCTCTGCACTTAAGCACTTGGGACTTCCTGTTAGATGTTCTGGACTCTACTGGATGACAGACACATGACGCACTCCGTTTTGGTTTGAAACAATGTCTGTCAAAAGAAAATACCACCTTCGGAAGGTGATATTTGGGTTTATTGTACACTTTCTAAAGATGACCGTATTGCGAATAGGCAGATTTAAAGTCTCATTTGTACTGGCCGTGCCGTGACTCAAGGGGGAAGGTGAGTTGACGTCGTCACTGTGCTCTTCGCCGTTATGTCCTCAGAGAACCGGAAGTTAGGTGTGTTTTGTTCGTGTATTTTTTAACGTGCATATTTATAATTTTTGAAGCACCTTATCTCATTCTTTTCCCGCAGTGAACTTTGCAGCAGGTCTCTGCCGATCTAAACAAAATTAAGCATCTAGGTCAGGAGCTCTGCATTGAGTCCATGGCCAAGTCACCAGATAACAGGGACGCGCCCAGGACGGCTTGACGGTGAGTCAGCGGGGCAGCGCCCGGACCTCCTCCCACGGCTCTGCCCTCTCCTGGGGTGACCTGGCGCGTGTGAGCAGAAAGCCACGAGCCTGTGCTGCCACCTTTCACATTTCCTTGCCCGGGTGATGAGAGCAATAATGATAATGGCAGCAGGATACTGCTCGGGAAGCTAATGGTATTAGAGTGTAATTTTCGAATATTTCCACTAAAGAATTAATGGTTTGGGTAACACCAGCAGATTCATAGATTCTTCTGAATAAGATATCTATAAATCAAAAGAGTTAATTAAAAAATATTTTTTAATGTTTATTTTTGAGGGAGAGAGACAGAGTACAAGCGGGGGAGGGGCCGAAGGGGAGGGAGACACAGAATCCGAAGCAGGTTCTAGGCCTTGAGCTGTCAGCACAGAGCCCGACGGGGGGCTCGAACCCATGAACTGTGAGATTGTGACCTGAACCGGCAGTCGCACACTTAACAGACTGAACCACCGAGGAGTCCCAAAAGAGTTAATTTTAGAGTATGTTTCAGATTTTAAAAAGTACATTAACATAATAATTCTGTCATTTAGAACAAATGAAGAATATTTATGACCTAAACTGAATGCAAAACTTGGGATTTTTTTTAAATACATGTTTACTTTTCTCAAGTAGGAGGTGAGAAGTGTTCCTAAGAAATTGGATCAGTCATGTGATTGACTATTTAGAAAAGTTAACCTACTGGCATTACTTGGCAGAGGAAGGATCTATAACGTGGAGACCAAGTTATATTAACTCTTTAATTTCGTTAGCTTTCCCTTCACTTGTCTTCCTGAATGTTACTATAACTTTGGAAGTCTTTATAGGTTTGGTCACCGGGATGTTATTAATGGTCTCTATCATTGTCAGTGTGGATATTTACACAGTAGGGGTGAAATTTCTTCTCTGAGGTCAGTAAAAATAAAAAATAATAATAGCTCTATCCTTCAGGACTTGCCATGATTTACACAAAACGTCCCATGACTGCTCCTTTGGGTGGTATCACGAGGAGCCTGAGGCTGCCCTCCTGCTGGAGCACACCCAGCCCTTGGGTTTTTCTTGTTGCCTTGATAGGGGGTTTAGCACTCTGCTTGTTTCTTTTGCTGTAGATGTAAGGGTACGAGATAGAAACAACTTTTTTTGTCCCTTGAAACCATCAGATTTCCTCTCTGCAAATAATTTAAGTGTCTAACTTGCTATATATCATTATCCCATGTCCCAGCATTAGAACTTCTTTAGGGAGATTTGATAGCTAAAATTTGTAGATTTTTTTCTTTATTATCTGGTCCACTTTGTGCTGCTCACTGCTGCTTAGGCCTACGACCTCATGTTAGGGCCACAATTTTTTTGTCCTGACCTCCGTATTTCTTCTCAGAGTGGAAATCCTTTCTCACCTTCTGCTTTGTCCAATTTCTTATCACCCACCATTGGTCTGGAAATGCCATCAGTTTCATGGCTTGAAGGCTGTATTCAAGCTGTAGCTAATTCTGTGTATTTATGATACTATTCTAGAAACTGACGTTATCCTACTACTTAGCTCTGTGCTATATTTGACTCTAACACACATAGGATGTGACTTTTGGGTGAGAGAGAAAATCTACTGCCATTTGATAGAGCTTTGAAGAACTAATGTTATTTGGGCATCTTGATTTTATTAACATCTAAAGACCTACAAGTTTAAAGAGCTTGTAAAAAAAATCTTTATTATAACTTACTCAAAAGAAACAAGTATGGAGCTTCGAGATAAAAATCTTATCATTTAAATGTTAGAAATTGAGTAAAGTCCAATCAAAAGGAAAATACTAAATAGTCATCGTGTACATATTTGTATACAGGGTTCCAGAGCCAACAAGAACATAAGGTTTTAAGTTTATATTTTTACCTTTCTTACGAGGGCAGGTTAGGCTTTGAAATAGAGTAAGGTAGGAAATTTTCAAAAGTTAATATGGAGAGCCAAGGACTAAAGTCCTTTCATCAGCTTTATATACTGATGCCAGCTGCGAGAAGCAGCTGGGGAAACTGGGGAAAATGTTCCACTGCTGGGGTGGCAGTGCTCGAGGCAGACATTGATCCATGAACTGAACTCATTCAGGGTGAGTGTGCTTTGGTTTCTGCTCCGGGAGAGATGGAAGGAGTACCATTCCAAACTGAGGAGGAAAAAAAGCCACAGGACAGCAAGTTCATGAGCTTTCTTGAACCGGTCAGAGTGCTGAGGCTACAGAGAACCAACAGGCCTAAGATCTAAGGGGAACACATGCTTGCAGGGAGAAGTGAAGTCAAACCCCGGATAGCAGTGCACTAGCTGCCGGATCCAGTAACTCACAAGAGACAGGCCTCTGAGGCACAGTGCGAGGGGAAGACCACGGGCTTCAAGTGGAGCAGATATAGGAATATACCAGCTACTGTGTAAGTACAAAATATCACTAGAGAATTGGAACGCTGTGATGACATTGAAGGAAGCCACAGCAACAGCAGACCTCAGGCCTGGCCAACAAATTAGGTTAACTTGAACACAGACCCAGCAGAAAGAAAGGCATGCCCAGTCTCCGCTGTCCTACACAAGATACTCAGTTTTCAACGTATGAAAAGGCAAGGGGAAAAAAAACTCACAAGAGATAAAGCAGTCATCAGAACAAGAGACAGATATGACACACATTTTGGAACTATCAGACAGGGAATTTAATACATTAAAATATCTACTGGACAGTATGCAGCATGTAAAACCACATGGATATCATAGCATAGAGATGGAACATAAAAGAAAGGATCAAATATAAATGCTAAAGATGCAAATGTGTCTTGGATGGGCACTCAACACACCCCAAAAAGGAATCATAAACTTGAAGATCGATACATACAGATTACGTGAACTGAAACACAAAGAGAAAGAAACATGCAGAATAGAGCCTCTGAGAATCTTGAGACACTGTCAAATGATCTAAGATTAGAGTAACTGGAACCCCAGAGAAAATACTTGAAGAAAAAACAGCCAGGAATTTTCCACAGGTATGGACATCAAGTAGCATAGATACAAAAAATAACCAAACAAAAACCAATCACAAGATAAAAACACCACAGACTTGGAAATAATCTTATTCCAGTTGCCAGAAACAAAAGGAAAGAGGATATCTTGAAGGTGGCCAGCGGAATGTAGATAGTCTACATACAGAAAAACAAGGCTAAGAATTACAATAGACATTTTTTTTTAGATCCTGGGTATGCTAGAAAATAAAATGTCTTCAGAGAAAAAACACTGTAGTGCAAAATTCTCTACCTAGTGGAAAGTATCTTTTAGAAATGAAGGAGATGGAAAGATTTCTCATACAAAAACTAGGCGAGGAGTGTATTGTCAGCAGATCTAGTCTGTAAGAAACGCTAAGGGAATTTCTAAAGGTGGAAGGAATATGGTACTAGATATAAAACTTGGATCTACACAATGAAATGACAAGCACTAGAAATGGAATTAATGAAGAAATTTTATTTTTTACTTATTTTTAATTCCTCTAAAAGGTAACCGACCAAAGCACTCTTCTGCTTTTGTGGTCTATGTTAAAATACTGCAAAGGAGTGGCAGAGGCACTGGAAATGTGCTGCTATAGAGACTTTACATCAGAAGCAATATATTATTTCGGAGTAAAAAACTCATTTCTAAAAGATGTATGTTGTGAAATTTAGAACAGTTGTCAGAACTGGTTTCTAAAGAAATATAATTAATGTCATTTAAGGAGATAAAGTGGAACTTAAACATTTAAAGCAAAATAAGGCAGAAAAAAACCAAAAACCCAGCTGAAACAAGTGGAAAACGGCTAGCAAAGTGGTATACTTTAATTCAGCTATATCCATCATCATGAAATGTGAATGTTCTCAATATACCAGCTAGAAGACTGAAATGGTCAATTGGATGAAAAAACGAGAGGCATCTGCATAGTATCTACAAGAACCCATTTTGCAAATAAAAACATAAGTTCAGAAGAAAAGGTTAGAAAAGATTCACAGGCTAACAGGAAGCAAAAGAAAGCTGGAAAGCTTATTAATATCAAGTAGTGTAGACTTCAAGAGCACGAACTTTATCAGGGTTTCAGAGGGATAGTGCATGACAACAAAGTGGTTGATTCTCTGAGCATGTAACAGTCCTAAAAGGTTATGCACCTAACATCAGAGCTTCAAAATACATGAAGCAAAAACTGATAAAAATTTGGAGAAATAAACAAATCCGCAGTGGTAGTTAGAGACTGTAACAAATCTCTCTCTAATTGATAAAACAAATAGACAGGAATTTAGCAAAGGTGTAGAAGACCCGAACAACACCATCAGCAAGATTGACTTGAACATGTATGGAACATTCCAACCAACAACAACATACTTATTTTTCTCAAGGGCACATGGACCATTCATCAAGATAGACCTTTTTCTAGGCCATAATACAAACCTTAACAATGTAAAAAATATATAAGTCATACCAAGTATATTCTCTGACTTAACGGATTAAACTAGAAATCAGTAACAGAAAGGTTTATCTAGAAAATTCCCAAATGTTTGGAAATTAACATACACATATCTGAGTAACCTACAGGTCAGAATCTTAACCGGAAGTAAAAACATTTTGAAAGGAATGAATTGAAAAAACAACAAAATTGTGGAATGAAGGCTAAAGCAGCACTTAAAGGGAAATTGATGGCACTAAGCGATTATGTAAGAAAAAGTAAAAGTCTCAGATCAGTAATCTAAGCTTCCTCCCTAAGACGCAAGAGCAAGAAGTGCAGATTAAATCCGAGGTAAGCAGAAAGAAAGAAATAGTTGAAACTAGGTATCGATGGAATTGAAAATAGAAATTAATAAGAGAAAATTAATGAAATCAAAAGCTGATTAAAAATAAAATTCATCTTTTGGCCATACTTAACAAGAAAAGACGGAAATGGCCAATATTGGGAACAAAAGACCACACAGATGTTAAAGGGACTACAAACAACTCTATTCCCCCCAACTTTGGTCTATTACTTGAAAGAAAGAAGCTATCAGAACTCAGTGAAGAAGTGGGACGCCTCGGTGACTCAGTCGGTTAAGCGTTTGACTTCAGCTCAGGTCATGATCTCATGGTTTATGGGTTCGAGCTCTGCATCAGACTCTGTGCTGACAGCTGAGCCTGGAGCCTGCTTTGGATTCAGTGTGTCTCTCTCTCCCTCCCCCACTCCTGCTCACTGTCTCTCTCTCTCTCTCTCTCAAAAATAAATAAACATTAAAAAAAAATAACTCAGTGTAAAAGTAATAGGTAACTAGAATAGACTTCTGCTTACTACATATACTGAATTGGAAGTTAAAACCCTTACAAAAAGAAAACTAGGCCCAGATGCTTTCACTGGAGAGTTCTGTCAAACATTCAAGGAAGTAATAGTGCCAGTCTTGACATAATCTTTTTTCACAAAATTGAAGATGGAAGAAAATAGAAGAAGGAAGTTTGGAAAGGAAACTCCCAAACTCATTTTATGAGACCATCAGTACCCTAATACTGAAACAAGATAAAGACAATTCAAGAAAAGAAAACTATAGACCAGACCCCTTATTAACATATTTGCAAAATATCAAATCAAATCCAGAAAAGTATAAGAAAGACAAATGTATCATAACCAAGTATGATTTATCCTAGGAATGCAAGGTTGGTTCAATATGGAAAGTCAGGCAATTCTTTCTGCCCATGGATCCTGTCCCGGTGATTTAATAAAACTACCTTTTTGTACCAAAAAAAAAAAAAAAAAAAAATATATATATATATATATATATATATATATATATATATATGGAAAGTCTTTTATTCACTATAGTAACAGAATAAAAAAGACAAACCATCAGGTTATTTTAGTAGATGGAGAGAAAGCATGTGATAAAATTCAATATCTATGTACGATAAATATTCAAAAATGAGAAATAGTAAAGCAGTTTCATTAACCTAACAAAAAAGGCATGTATAGATACCTACAGCTAACGTTATGCTTGATGGAGAGAGAAGGCTTTTACCCTAACCTAGAGAACGCATCAAGGCTATCCACTTACCATGTCTTAACATCAGACTGGAAGTCCTGTCCAATGTAGTAGCCAAGAGAAAGAAATAAATAGACATACAGGTTGGAAAGGAAGAAATAAAACTCTTTCCATTCACAGATAACATGACTATCTACAGAGAAAAATTCTAAAGGATCTACAAAAAAAAAAAAATAAAAGCTCCTACTGATTTTAGCAAGGTTATGAGATCACAGTCCACATAGAAGATCAATTAAATTTTTGGGTACTAACAAGGAACAATTGGAAACAAAACTATCGAAAACTGAAATACTTAAGACACAAGAAGATATGAAACAATCCCTATACAGAAAACTATAAAACATTGATGAAAGAAAAACTTTTTTAAAAAAAGTACTAGGTAAATGAAAAGATACATCAAATTCATGATTTAGAATACCCAATATTGTTAAGATGTCAGTTCTCCCCAGGTTGGTCGGTACATTCAATGTAATTCCAATTCAACTCTCAGCAGGGTTTTTTTTTTTTTTTTTTGTAGAGATCATCAAGTGGATCCCCCAACTTACATGAAAAAAGAAACTAAAATAGCGGAAACAATTTCGAAAAAGAAAAAATGTTGGAGGACTCATTCTACTTGATTTCAAGACTTACTAATTAAGACAGTGTGATATTAGTGAAAAGAGAGATCAGTGGGACAGATTAGAGACTCCCAAAACAGACTTACACAAATGCAGTTTTTGACAGAGGCACAAGGTCAAGTCAATGGACAAAGGATAGTGTTTCCAGCAGATGGTACTGGATAGATTAGACATCCACATATATTAAAAAATGAACCTCAACACATAGCTCACATGTTATACAAAAGCTAATTCAAACTTGATTATAGACCTAAATATAAAATTTAAAACTATAAACTTCTAGAAGAAATCTTAGGAGAAAACCTGTATGATCTTGGGTTTGGCAAAGAGGTTTTAGACACAACATCAAAAGAGTGACCCATAAAAGAAAAAAATCGATGAGATGGACTTTATCAAAATTAAAAACTTCTCCTTGAAGGACATTGGTAAGACAATGAAAAGACAATATTTGCAAATTATAGATACAATTAAAAAATTCATATCCACGACGTATAAAAAACTGTCAAAATTCAACAATAAGAAGATAAACAATCCAACCAAAAAATGGTCAGTGGGCACCAGGTGGCTCAGCTGGTTGAGCATGCAACTCTTGATTTTGACTCAGATCATGATCTCACAGTTTGTGAGATTGAGCCCTGCATCGGGCTCTGTGCTGACGGCGCAGAGCCTGCTTGGGATTCTCCCTCTCCTTCTCTCTCTGCCCTTCACCATTGCACATGCACGCGCACTCTCACTGTCTCTCAAGATAAATAAAGACATTTTTTTAATGGTCAAGAGATCTGACACTTTCTCAGTGAAGTACACCCAGATAGCAAATAGCATAGGAAACAATGCTCAATCTCTGTCATGAGGAAATTAAAACCACATGAAATACCATCACATACCTATTAGAATGGCTAAAAAGTAATAGAAAAAATGCTGACGATACCAAGTTGTGGCAAGAATGCAGAGTAACTAGAGCTTTCAGACAGTGCTGAAGGTAATGTGAAATTGTACAGCGCTCGAGCGAAGTTGGGCAGTTTCTTATAAATTAAACATATTCTCTTACTATATGACCTAGAAATTCCATTCCTTATTTACTCAAGCAAAAGAAAGACTCAAGTTAACACATAAACTTGACTCAAGTTAACACGTAAACTTGTCTACGTGTTTATCACGCCTCATTCACGCTCATCAAAAATTGGAAACAACCTAGGTGTCATTCACCATTTAGGTGAATGGATAAACCGGTCCATCCACACAAGGGAGTATTACTCAGCAGTAAAGGGGAAGGGACTTGATTCCTACAGCAACAAATAGGGATCTGAAATGCATTTTGCCAAGTGGAAAGTCAAAAGCAAAAGGTTACATATTCTACAATTCCATTCTAGAAAACCATTCTTTTTTCGTTGACCACAAAGGGGCGGCTGAAGGGAAATTTCTGAGTGATGGAAACATTCTGTTTGTTACTCCAGTGGTAGAGACACAACTCTGTGCATCTGCTGAGAGTCGTGGATCTGCATACCTCCTCTCCCCCAGAATGTAGAGGAAACCCAACGTGAAGGCCGTGCCCAGTGAATCTCACTGCATCACAAATAAATGGCATTAACATACAGTGGGTGTGAGGAAAAAAGGAGCTTAGTAGCTTTGAAAATCAGTGTGTTAACTGGACACCCAAGGATACAAAATGCAAATGTACACAAACACTGTAATCAAGTTGATAAACTTGTTTCTCATCAGAGTGTGCATTAGCTATTCCGAAGGTAATTTATACACAAGGTAGGTTGAACAAACCGGTGTATATGTTACTAGATGACAATAGATTCCTCACTATCAGGAAAGGAACTTTCAGATCAGCAAAAAGGGAATGTTAGAATTGAGTCTTGGTGCTGGATTGGAGTTGAAGGTGTCAGCACAAACTCATGCCTTTCTGTTTAACGGATGGACGGACAGATGAACAGACTAGGGTTAGCATACATGTGTTATGTTTACTAGTCTTTCCCACTGAAAGGATTTACAAGGACGTCCTTGTAGAATAGCAAATTGTCATCAGCGGTCATGATGCTGTCGCTGTACACCTTAAACTCAGACGTTGCCGTATGTCAGCTAATCTCTAAATCTGAAAGAGGGGAAAAAACATTCGTAGCAATAACTGATGTGGGGAATGTCTTCCAGTGAATACTAAAATTAGATCAAAGTTTTTCTTTAATTGTGGTGTATATATTTTTTTTTCACCATTTTTAAATTTTTTAATATTTTTATTTTTTTTAAAGTTATTTGAGGGAGAGAGGCTGGGTGGGGGTGGGAAGGACAGAGATGAAGAGAGAGAGACTCCCAAGCAGGCTCTGTGCCATCAGCACAGAGCCCGACCTGGGTCTCAAACTCATGAACCGTGAGATCATGACCTGAGCCAAATCAAGAGTTGGAAGCTTAACCAACTGAACCACCCAGGCGCCCCTTAACCATTTTTATATGTGCAGTTTGGTGGCTTTCAAGAACTTTTCCAGGGAGAAATCTGGCAGACAGAAGCTTAACCAGTGATGAAGGCTGACACACCCACAACAAAATATGTCAAGGTCGTGTACCCCTGTGGTGTGGGGCATTGAGAAGGGCACAGCACCCCTGCGGGAACCCTCCCCAAGATGCATAACCTCAGCCTCATCATGGAGAACATCAGGGAAACTCCCATCAAGGGGCAGATCAGGAGAGACTGAGCCATTGACAACTGAAATCACTGTGCGTCCCAGGTTGGATCCTGGGGCAGAAAATGACGTTTCACGGCGAAGCAGGTGAAATCCAAACAGGCTGTGGCTGTGGTTGAGTGGCAGTGCACCACTGTGAATTCCTTAGTTTTGTTCCTCCCGTCACCGTTCTGCAAGACGCTACGTCAGTGGATGCGAGGTAGAGGGTATTTGTGAACTCTACGATTTTTGTAGCCCTCTTTGAGTTAAAATTATTTAAGATTTAGAAGTATAAAGGTTCATAAGTGGAAGTTAACCAGTCATTTTTCTGTTAATTCTCTACAGAAATTGGCCTCTTCCAGGCAGCTCAGATGACCTTCAGTAATATCAACAACAACCGCAGCTAACCCAGCCCCTCAGCAGTACTGGACGTAGTTACTCGTTCCTTGAACCAGTTTCCCTTCTTGGGCTCTGTGATGCCACACTTGGCGGGCTCTCTCATACCTTTCTTCAAGCTCTTCTTCCGTCTCTGTTAGTAGCTCATTCTCTCTGCACAAGGCTTACGTTCTTCAGGGCTCTAGCCTGAGGCCGGGTGCCTTCTCTCTATACCTCTGCCATCCAGCATGGCAGCTGCTAGCCATACTGGCAAACTAAATTCAAATTCTTTACAAATAGATAAAACTTAAAATTAGCTCCTCAGTTTCTGTGGCCACATTTCAAGTGCTTTATTGTTGCACGAGGTGTTAGGGGCGACCATTTTGGACAGCACAGATGAGGGATAGTTCTGTCGTTGCAGAAAGTTCTGTTGGATACAGCATCTGCCTGGGCCTTACAGTTCACACTGTGTCTGGTTGCCCCGTCCTGGTGAGGCCAAGGTCAGTCAGTCGGCAGGTAGTGTCAGCTCAGTATTGTACAGGCCCCGTCAGCCTTTTACCTAATGGTTTTATTCCTCAGTAGTCTTCGCTGAAACATTTGTTTCACCCCTTTTTTGTGAAAAACAAAAAACAAATGTGATTTTTCTGTGTGGATACTTTTCTGTATTGGTGCATTTTTTTTCTTAGATCTGAGCTTGTTTTTAATAGCTATGTACTATTCTCTTGAATGTACACATGCCAGAGGGCCTGATATAATTTTGTGGGATAAGTTCATAGGTATATAATATTTTTAATTACACACCCTTTCCATTTCAGAGGAGCAGGAGGTCTCTTCTGCCTTCCAGACATTGAAAAACAATAGCATGCACGTGGAGTCTTGTGAAGATTGGAGAAAAGACCAGCATAGCCCATCCTATCAGCACATAAACTGCGTTGACAGTGTTATCAGGTGTGAGACACAACTTTTGAGGATATGTCAGTTTTTCCAAAACATACGTTATCACCGTAAGCACACACCTTACATCATCTTTAATATCTGTTGTCTTGATGGTTCACTATGAGTCAGTAAATATTTATGGAGTGCCTACCTACAGTTTATAATAAATCAAACATTTCAAGGGATGCAAAAAAGAAAATTGATCCCTTCTTTGAAGGAGCCGTGGTACGATTGAGAAGACAAGACCTTGATCACAAAAATGAAACGAGGCTAGGTTTGGAGATCGATTCCAGGCCTCAGTAAAACAGATACAATGCTCCAGTGATTCCGGCTCGGACGGTCAGGGAAAGCCTCATCAGAGGAGAGAGTGCAGCGTACCCACGCAGAAGTGCTGTGAGAAAAGCAGAAATGTGGGAAGTGGCAAAATTAGGGGCCAGGCAGGCACGCGTGACCTGATTATGTTGGTACCTGAAGAGCTACGACATCCGGCTTTGGAAAGGAGGTGCGTGTCCTGTACCAACAGCGCCTCCTCGTCCTCAGAGGACAGACAGAACCGCGAGGCAGGTGATGCCCGGACCTTGCGCGGTAACGCGAGTGCCCTCCTAGCCAGCCAGAGCATGATTGCAGGGCCGCCCCTTCCTGGTTTTCCTTGAAGTTTTTGTCTCTACTTATTTCATGAATCACATTGCTCCTTAATGGCCAGTAGTTTTCGTTCATCAGTTATAAACACCTGCAAACTGGGTCTTTAACATAAATTTCCTGTGGGGATTTTTCGTCTCATTGTCAGTTTCTCTCCTGTCCCCAGCCGCGTCTCAGACCGCAGCCACAGCTAACTCAGAGGTGCCTACTGCCAGGCAGTCCGCAGACCCCGCAGGAGGCACCCCCCGGGGCCTGTCCCCAGCGGCGCTGAGCCTGGGCTCCGGCACGAGGCAGTGCAGCTCCAGCAGCACCATCGTCCACGCCCCGCCACTGGAGTCAGGTGCCACTTTTAGCTCCTGCTCTGCGGTACGCTCCCGTGAAGTTCAGGGTTGTGAGAAAACCGAAGTCATTACTACCAGTTACTTAAGAATGACTTTGGATTATAATTACGTTGTCCTTTCTTTAAATCAGTTCGTAGTTTTAGCAATGTCATCACATTTGTATGGGTTACATAGTTTGGACTATATATTTTTTTTTTTTTAATGTTTATTTATTTTTGAGACAGAGAGAGATAGAGCATGAGTGGGGGAGGGCAGAGAGAGAGGCAGACACAGAATCCGAAGCAGGCTCCAGGCTCTGAGCTGTCAGCACAGAGCCCGACGCGGGGCTTGAACTCACAGACCGCAAGATCATGACCTGAGCTGAAGTCGGCCGCTCAACCAACTGAGCCACCCAGGCGCCCCTGGACTATATTTCTAAGTCGCTGTCACTTTGATCACATTAGCCGACACGAGGGAGGCATTTAGAAAAAATAGAACCCGGTGACATAGTAGTAGGTCCTCAGCAAATGTTAACCATCACTGGTGAGGTTGTTTATGGGGCTGCATTAAGTCACTTTGTTGCTGCCCTTGAGACAAGGTGTCATGGTCAGACCGACAGTGGCTGTGACCAGATGGACCATATACACATCCAGATTTTTGTATTGGCCTGATGACAACAAGGAGAGTGTGTTCAAAACTCTCTTCCTTTTTGGGGCGGTTGGGCCCGTGAGGAGTCGGGAATGCCTGTCCCTTCTCCCCCAGACTCCTCCACCCACCCCCACAGGCTGGATGCCACACCATGCCACAGTTCTTGTGTACTTGGAAGGGGGCTACCCAGTGGCCGTGAGGCTAGGCATGCATGTGCGTGTGCCGCATGTCCTCAGTGTGGGGGATACAGGTGGGAAACCCCTGAGTGCCTGTGGGGTTTTAAGAAAGGTTTTTAAGGAAAAAAAAGGGAAAAAATATCTCTTTCTTTTAACAACATAATGATTTGGTAAATTTTTCGATGTCTACTTCTTGTTCTTTTTTACTGCCTCCTACCCTTTGACTTTATCGTTAGAACAGTTGAGTGGATGAAGAAGTGGTGACGAAGGTGTTACGTCAGGCTTGTGGGTTATCTCTCATTTCTTGTTGCTGGTCTTGAGTGGCCCGTCAGGAAACGTATGGAGCTGTTACTGTGTGCAGCCGTCTGTCCTTAGTCCTTCCTAGGAATTAACTCATCTAATCTTGACACTGACCCTTGGAGATGGAGAATACAGTATTGACAGGTGGGCTGGGGTCGGTGGGAAGAGACCAGAGACACAACTGTTGCGAGCTTAGATTACGTTTCTAATGAACTGGAAATAGAGTTTTTTTGGAGCTGAGCCAGTCCCCCAGGAGAGAGCAGCCACACGTTTTTTAGTGTACCTTTTCTTAACACTTTCTGTTCCAATGTGGATGTGGTATCTGCCCGTGACTCAGCCCACAAAAGGTGGGGTCTCATCCAATGGGGAAAGATTTTTTGATTATGCCACTATACTTTTTATAATCTGGTGGTTATTACCATTTTGAAAGAATTCACAGTAAAGTTTGTAAGCTCTCATTGAAGGGAATGTTTATTGATAATTGTCCTGATCTTAAACCAATCTCAGAATCTGCGGAACCACATCTTTATTCCAAGAAGAAAAAGAAGTAGGGTCTCTATAAAGTATCTGTATGTCTTTTGCTCTCTGGAAAGCCTAATTCCTGCAGTTTATTTACACCCTGACTCTAATAACAATTTGGGTCTGAGGATTGTGACCCCAAATGGATTTCCCTGCAGGCTATCGTCTCCATTTTGTGTACAGAACAGTCAAGGCACAAACAAGTTGATTGACTTGCCCAAAATATACAGCAAATGAGTGACAGAGAAGGGAATCAGACATTGATAAGCAGTCTTCAGAAGTCATCGCCAGTAACAGGTATTTTTGAATCCATAGCAGAGTCAAGATGGACTGTGAAATAAAGTCAGGGGATGAATTAAAATATAATTTTAAGAAACACACAAATGATCCAAAAGAAGGGCAGAAAAGGAGGACTAGAGCAACGACCACCATCACCAGAGGGGACGTGTCAGACCCGTGACAATAGCTCCCAATCCAACTGCATCCACTCCAGTTACAAGGCAGAAATTGTCAGAACAGATTGAAAAAAAAAAAAAGACCCAGCCATATACTGGCTGGAAAGTACATTTTAAATATAATCCACCAATGGATTGAGGATAGATGAGAGAGGAGAAAGGCACAGCACGGACGATGAGCACAGGAGGGCTGGCGTGCCGGCGGCGGTGACGTAGGCTTCCAGGCCGAGTCTTCCCGGGTGTGCCTCATGGAAGCAGTTCACCAGGGAGACACAATAATCATAATACATTCTGTGTGTTCACTAAAAGCAGAGTTTCCAAGATAGGAAGTAAAAATGGAAAGAGTTACAGAGAAATGGACTTTCCATAACCATAGTTGAAGAATGTAACCCCACTCCTGTGCAGTTAATAAGCATCCGGACAAAAAATGAGTAAAGCAGTAGAAGATCTGAGCAGGGCTGACAACCGCCTTGACCTCACTTACATTCAGAGAACACAGCACCCGGTACTGCAAACGTGTTCTTTTCAAGCCTACGAGATACGTTCATTGAGGTATAAAATATGTTGGGCTGTGCTGTGTCTCAAAGTTAAAAATAACGTTGTACCTACTATGCTCTCTGGCTGGAGCTAATTCAGTTAGAAATCCGTAAAGCTATCTGGGGTTAGAGCTTTCTTGGCAAAATTTCTAACTGCAGATTCGGTGTCTGTCATAGTCACAGGGCTGTTCAGGCTTTCTACTTGTTGAGTGAACTTTGTTAGTGCCTGTCTCTCAAAGACTTGGTCTATTTTGTCTACGTTGTCTAATTTATTGGAATAAACGTGTTCATAATCTTCTCTTATTCTTCTTTTGACACCAGTAAGCTCTCTAATGATGTTCCGTCTGTCATTTCTGAGGTCGGCATCTTACTGTCTTCTTTTCTCTGATCAGTCTGGCTGGAGTTGATCGATTTGATTGGCCTTCTCGAAGCACCAGCTTACAATTGCACTGGCTTGGTTTGTTGTTCTCGTGTTTTCTACGTAACTGGTCCCTCCTCTGATCATTATTGTTTCCTTTCTTCCACTTACTTTGGCTTTATCTTGGTGCTCTTCTCTTTCCAGTCTCAACGTGGAGGCTGAATTGATTTTGGACATTTTTCTTTCCTAATGGGTTAAAAAAAATTTTTTTTGAGTTTATTTATTTATTTTGAGAAAGAGAGTGAGGAGGGAGCCTGATAGCCTCATGCTATCAGAGTGGAGCCTGACGTGGGGGGGCTCAAACTCATGAATCATGAGATCATGACCTGAGCCAAAATCAAGAGCCAAAACTGTGCTCAACCGACTAAGCCACCCGGTATCCCTCCTAATGGATTCTAATACAAATTTCTTTGTACCCCTAGCTGCGTTCCACACATTTGGCTGTATTGTGTCATTTTCACCGTGTTCAAATACTGACCACTATCATCTCCTTTGAAATCCCTTACGTCGTCATGTGTCTCTGTGCTTGCTGTCATATGTTCCTTCAGCGCCACCTGTTTGGGGCTTTCCACAGCTCTTTCTGTTACTGGTTTCTAATTTAATCCCCCTGTGATCCAAGAAAATAGAAAACTCGGATTCTTCTATATTTGTTGAGCTTTGTTTTATGGTCTGTGATGTGTTCTACCTTAATGACTGCTCTGTGCGCGCTGGGAGAGAATGTTTGTTCTGCTACTGTTGGTTGGATATTTTCTCGGTGGAAACCAGGTCAGGTTGGTTGACCCTGTTGTTCAGGTCTTGTCTGTCCTAACTCGTCTTCTCAGTACTTGTGCTGCTTCACGAGGAGCCCTGAAATCTCTGACCATACTTGTGGGTTTGTCCGTTTCTCTTTGCAGTTCAACTGGTTTTGGCTTCGTGCCTTTTGAAAGAACTTTTTGTTTTGTGCATAACTGTTTGGCCTTCTTATGAATTGGCCCTTTTATCATTTTGAAATGACCTTCTTTATCCCTTGTATAGTCTTTACTCTAAAATACACTTTATTTCATATTAATGTATTCACTCCAGCATGTTGTATCTTTTCTGCCTTTTTGCTTTTAACCCGGGTATGTTTATGTTTAGAGCGGGCTTTACTTTCATGGCTGCTTTGGGGCTTATGGTATACACATTCAGTTGTTCACTGTCTACCTTCTGGAAATACTGTATCACTTCGTGTATAGTGTAAAAATCCAGGACTGGTGTACCTCTGCTTCCCCCTCTGGCCTTCGTCTGTTGGCATATGTCTTACTTCTGAATTCATGTATCTGCTTTAGCAGTTTTTATGCTGGAGTCTTTCCGGTTCCATGTAGAGTACCACATCATCTTCAAAGAGTGAAAGTTTGACTCCTTCTTTGCCAGTTTGGATGCCTTTTGTATCATTTTGTTGTCTCATTGCTGAGGCTAGGACTTCTAACACTGTGTTGAATAACTGTGGTGCGGGTGGACATCCCTGTCCTGACCATAAGGGGGGAGCTCTCATTTTTTCCCCATTGAGGATGATATTGGCTGTGGGCCTTTCATATATGGCTTTCACGATGCTATGTTCCTTCTGTCCTGACTTTCTTGAGGGATGGCTTGTCCTGCTTCACTCTCTCCCGAGCCTCCTACGCTCTCCCGTGTCTCACAGGATCCTGCGCTACCAGAACTCTGTTCTGGAATAGCGCCACTCCGCCCCGCTGATAAAAGGCCGTTGGCTGGTACCTGCAGGGTCATTTGTCCTTGGGGAAGCAATAATCTCTCTTCCCCAAGTATTCCAGAAAGGAAACTGTTCTCTCCCCATGCGTCCCTGAGATCACTGTACTGCGCTCTGCACTCCGGTCGGCTCCCGGCCCCCAGGCCCGTGCTCCAGGGCTCCCAGCTTTGCTCCGGAGAAAATTGTGCACTTCCAGACCTCCGACTTTCAACTCCTAAGGCTGTTTGCAAACTAGAAATTGGCACTCTCCCGTATTTCTCATTCCCCAGCCCATGATCCGGAGAGGGTTTCCTCTTGTGCTAACTTGACGCCGACTTTTACAGCTCCTTGCTCTCCCTTTTGTCTCTGCGCAGAAGGGGTTCCCTCCCGTCTGTGCCTGTGCCTCCCATTCACATACACACACCCCGATCCTGCCACGCTGTCTCCCTCACGACTGTGGAGGTCCTTCTGCCACTCCGCAGATCACTTCCTGGGTGTTCCAAGTGATCCGACCTCAATACAGCAGTGTTTGAGGATGAGGGAAACCCCAGCCCCCCACTCTCCACGGTCTTCACCCATATGCTTTTTAAAATTTAGACAGATACTTTCTTTTGCTTTGTTCTTTTTTTTTTCCGTGTTTTGGGGGGTTTTGTTTGTTTCAAAGTTGATGAGAAGAATCTAGAAGAGTCATATGCAAGTTAGGAAAGGAATGATTTGCCAGGCTCCATAGCAGCCATAAAGGGATGGGCCTTGGGATGGGTGGATACTTCTGCGTTGTACCAGGAAATGAGGAGAGAGTACAGATATGCGTAGGCCTGTGTTTACTGTCAGGATAATGACATTTCTAATAGGTGAGAGTCGGGGAGCAGAGACACAGAAAACAGTCATTGCTAGGACAGGCTGCCCAGAGACCGGAGCAGAATTACCCAGTTTTTGTATGAGCCTTCTGGTGATAATGAATCAATGTACACAACGATACAGGACTTTATCCCTCTCTGTAGCTACTTGGGTTTACATAAGAACAGAATTGACAGTTGGCTTTATGAGAATTGACATTTTGATAGTTGTGAGAAATGAGACGGAGAAAGAAATCTCAGGTATCGTAAAGAGTGTGACCAAATGATAGACTGCGGGCTGCGGGGCCGGGGCACTTGGTGGTTGGCACACTTGACCAAGCAGACGAGCAGAGTGTTAGCAACTTCGGAGACGGAGCTGGCCCAGAGCACTTCCAGGCGGTGAAGGGAGTGAGGGGTGGCCTTGAGTGTGGGCAGCACGGGAGGAGTGAGACGGACATCTAGGGGAGACGGAGGAGCTGGAAGGGGGTCACCTGGGGCCACGGCCGGGCTGGGCGACGGCAAAGACTGTCGGCTAGTTGCCACAGTTTGAAGAACGCGTCTGGCAAATGTGCCGCTGACAGGTTCCTCCTGGTCTGTAATTGTTGTTGATCCTTGATGGGAAGCAGTGACCGCAGTGTGTGCTCCGCTAGTCCCGATTATTCTTCCGAAATCACCTCAAAGGGGCAGCAGTCTCAGGATGTGCAGAAGAAAGAAATATTCCCTAATTTTGCTGAAGAGTCCATGTGGAGAATGAGAAAGCAAACACCTGAGTGCATTCTAATGACGCATCAGGTACCCGAGAGGCAAGAAACCACTTTACAAGATGCACTTTTGTTTTATTTAAAGTTTATTTAGAGAGGGAGAGAGAGCGTGAGCAGGGGAGGGGCAGAGACGGGGGCGCGGAGAATCCCAAGCAGGCTCTGCGCTCACAGGGGCTCCATCTCATGAACCATGAGGTCATGACCTGAACCAAAACCGAGAGTCGGACGTTTAACCCACTGAGCCACCCAGGCGCCCCTCGAAGGCCCACTTTTAAATGTTTTGTTTTGTTTTCTTAAGAAACTTTTATGGTTTTTTAAGTATGTTGTTTAATACAAAGTCATTTTTAAATTAATGTTTTTTATAGATGTTCTTACAGAAATGTATTTTCACACTCATTCATTTGAAGTTAAATGACAAATGACCCCAGAACGGTGGCGATAGTGGCAGTGCCACGCACACTCTGACCCGGACGGAACCGACATGCGCGTCACAAGACCAGGAAACAAAGACAGCAGTGCTTCCCCAGATGGCGCATGCATACGAGAACTTTCTGTTTAGACGCTGAATTTTTCCCACTCCAAGAGAGGGGAAATCTCTGTCTCGTGTCTGCCCCGTTCAGGCGCTGGTACAGATGGCTTCTCCAAGAGAAAGAGCTCTCGCTTCACCAGCCTGACAAAGAGCTGCTTCAGTGCTTTGTTTAATGTGCACGTTCTCCATTAGCAGGAGGTAGAAAGTATATCACACCCCCAAACAGAGCTCTTCTTGGGTCACAGGAGAACCCTGTGCCTTACTCAGGACTAAGGTCTCTCGTCTGCCCACAGGGTGATGGAGACCGTCCTGAAAGGGGACCTGGAGTGGCTGGTGGCCATGCGGCCGCAGCAGCCCCAGGTTTCGCGCGCGCAGAGGGAGGAGCTGGCCAAGGTGCACTCTTGGATTCAGAGTCAGACTGTCCCTCGAGAAATAGACATCCAGGCAAGCCCAGTGACGACAGCTGTCGTTCCTGGATGTTTTTCTGTGCCAGGTAGTGCTCGAGCCACTTAATACTCGTTGCGTGATCCCACCGAAAATTACATCCTCATGTCGAAAACGTATGTGTGGTTGGACGGTCCCTCCGATTGTGAATTCAGGTCTTTTTGACTGCAAACGTTTTTACCGGTTGGAATGTTCTGGGACGTCTGCTTTGATATATGATTGACAAGGGAGGAGAGGAACAGGGACTTGCCTCTCAAACCCGCAGGTGTGTTTGAGCAGAGTTAACACTCAAGATGTGAGGTTGGAGCCAGAGGTAGTGTTCACACCTGCAGGGATTTCCGTGAGCCCCAGGTGCTCTCCTGCTGGCATGAGATCCCATGTGAGCGGCCTGGACAGTGGAGTTCTGATTTGCCAGTGGTCCTAATGGTGGCTCCGTGGAATGATTGCGACAGTCCTACCAGTAATGAGCTCGTTATTCCCACAAGTGTCGAGATGCAGGAGGTGATCATGTGTGAAGTTAAAAATTATGGTAAGATCCAGCAGAATTCTTTTAAAGGGCTCTGCACTAACAGCGAGGAGCCTGCTTGGGGTTCTCTCTCTCCCTCTCTCTCTCTCTCAAAGTAAATAAACATCAGAAAACTTGATTAAAAAACTGCAATAAGAGAAGAAAGGTAAATGCTCAGAACGATGTGGTATTAAGGCTTCTGAAGTAAACAAGTACTGGAAGCCCCTCCCCCCATTTTTAGAGCAGAGAACGAGCGCCTGCAACGGCAGGAAGGCTAGCCCCGGCATTGCCAACAGCAGGAGCTGAGCCAGGCGCTCCAAGTGTCTTCGTTTTTAAAATACGATTTTAGGGGTGCCTGGGGGGCTCAGTCAGTTAAGCGTCCGACTCCTTATTTCGACTCAGGTCATAATCTCACAATTTGTGGGTTCAAGCCCTGTGTCAGGCTCTGCACTGACAGTGTGGAGCCTGCTTGCGATTTTCTCTCTCTCCTTCTCTCTCCTCCCCTCCCCTCCCCCTCCCCACTCACGCGTGCATGCGCACTCTCTCCCTCTCTCTCAGAGTAAATAAACTTTAAAAGATAAAATACTATGTTTGTGCTTTTGAGTAGAAGAATATAGGAATGGGCCTCAAAATAATTTAAGCAAAAGCGTGTACACAGTTGTCGTTCCGCTTTCGGTAGTAAGGAGCGAGCGACCTGTAATACAGACTCTGAGGCATGAACTGAGATGTTTACTAAGATGCACCGAGAGGTGCTCAGGTTAACACCGTATTCTCCGCAGCACCGCGTCTGCGTCGTCACGGCGTCTGAGCTCCTGCCGCATTCTCAAGTTCATTGTCTCACTGAACCCTCACGGCAGCACCGTGAAGGATCTCCTGGTCCTGAACGTATGTGCACACTTTTAATCCTAATTTTAATGCCTAATTCTTAAAATCCAGTGATCGGAAGTACTCTTTTGGATTCCATAGATGAACCTGTGCGTCCACACAGTGTGTGACTGGCAGCCGCAGAGTCTCAGAATTAAAATGCGAACAAGATCCCGAAGGGCAACCGAGACTTTGTGGATGTCACGCTTTTCACACCGTTTACACTTTTCTGTAGCAGAGGGGGCGGGAGGAAGAAACAGCGAAGTGTTTATCGAGTGCGCAGTCTCTAGCGGGAGCTGTTCTGAGCACTCTCCGGGAATTTTTAATGCTCCCAGCCACCTGCTAGATCAGCCTTGTCCTCAGCTTCAGCGTGCAGACACGGACGCCAGGGTGGAGGGAGCCATGACCTGGTCAAGGGTTCGCCCTGTGCGTTGGGAGCAGGGCCCGGGACGTTTGACTCTGACCCCAGAGCCCCATCCGCAGGAGTAACTACCTGATACCCCCGAAACAAGGGACGGGGTCAGAATTACCCTCACTGGAATAGCGCCGAAGCTCTTCCTGGTGTCATAAATGTAAAACGGTTTCGCGGCCCCCCAGCTCTGTGCTAGAGACCTAGTTAGATTAGCTTAGTTTCAGCCGTGCGCCGCAGCCCCGTGTTAGCGCGGCTCTAGTGTCGGCGTGGCTCCTGAGCTTCCGCTTCCGCCCTTCGGTGTGAAACCTCCTTCCCTATGGGTCTGTCCTTGAGGTCCTAAGTCTGGGAAGGGAAAGCTTTGTCCCACCTGTGTCATAGGCGAGCTCTTCAGGGCCTGCTGACAAGTTCAGGACCGATTACGTGGGGCCGCTTGGTGCAGCTCTGACGCTTCATTCCTCCCAAGCGGCCGCCTGCTGGAGGGGGAGCCGAGCAGGGGGGCTCCAGTGTCTGGTGACCGCTGCGCCTTCCCAGTCGTGCTTCACGCGGGGAGCTCCCGCAGTGGATTCTGGGCGCGTTCAAGCTGTGCCTGTATAGACACGGTCACAGAGTGTAAGTTGGTGTGTGCACGCACTCTAGTGGGTTTTAAAAATTAACAGAGGGGACTCTTCCTTCCGTGCCGCAATCCTAAGCCCTCCTCAGCTTTCTCCCCTGTGCCGGAGGCCACCCTAGAGTCTGCGAGCCGCGTGCCCGGAGCTCCCAGGAACCTAAAGCAAACGTGTCCCTGTGAAGAGGTCAGAACTCAGGGACAAGGGATCTGAGCACGTGAACCCACCCATCAGAAACAGCCCGCGTCTACGCATCCTTCACTGTGGAGACGTTTCCACTCCAAGATGCTGAGTTTTTTAAGTGATGATATCGTATGTCATCATTTTTAAGGGTGGAGGATGGACATGCAGGTAAGGTAATGTTTAAGTGCGTTGTAGTTTAAGTCTTTGAACTAAATTACATTTTTGTGACTTTTCTTTAGTATTTGCTTCTGTTCATTTTATTAGCTTTACTTTTAAATTTTCAGAGTTCTTTAAAGATAAATTGATGAAGGGTGCTGGGGTGGTTTAGTCGGTTAAGTGTCCAACTCTCAGTTTCGGCTCCGGTTATGATACCATGGTTTGTGGGATTGAACCCCACGTCGGGCTCCAGACTGACAGTGTGGAGCCTGCTTCTGGGAGTCCCTCTCTCCCTCTTTGCCCCTCTACCGTTCATGCACACTGTCTCTCTCAAAAATGAATAAATATTTTTTTAGAAAGAGAGAAATTGATGGAAAGAAAAATTATAAATTTGCAGGACCCATTTATAAATAAAATGACCACTCATGATATTTGCAAAACATAGAGGATTTATTTTTCCAAATAACAATGAACAGGGTAGAGTTTACTCAGGTTTTTTTCTATACTCTTTTCAAACTGGACATTTTTATTTTTAACTTTCTAAGGCGGTTGTTTTGAGTTGACCGGTGGATGTTTGTTTTACTTCAGACACAGTATTTCCAGAAGCATTCAGAGGAGGAGCCACGTTTCTTATATTGTTTCCTGATTCTGGCCAATAGACGACTCAGGAAAATGTTAGGATCTTGTCCGAAGAAAGCCTGAAACCAAAACAATACACAAAAGCAAACAAACATAGGTTATCAATGAATCGTACCCATTAACATCCTTGGGTACGTTTCTTACAGGGTTCAGACCTCTACCAGAAAAGGGAACTGTAGGTAAGACGTAGGACCTTTGAAAATTGTTTGCGGTTGTAACTGCAGTAAGAGCCCAGCGTGTGGCTCTGGAAGGGCTCCCTGCGGCTCAGCCGGGGGTCCACCGAGTCTCTGGAGCCCTCTGTTGGCCACGAAGTCTCCTAAGCCCTCACTGACCTCTTTCTGTCTAAATAATCTGTCAGTTACATGTTCTGTACAGTTACCATCTTCTGTGTAAAAGAGGTCTTGTATTTCCCCTGAAATGTATCTATTTAAGCGTGGACCCTTAGATTTGTTGTTACTGTAGAATTTTATGAGCAAATCCTACTAACCACCTTTGTGATTTTAGAGTCTTTAACCATAATCCTTTCACTCAGAATATAAACATCCGAATAACTTTTTAATCAGTCACGTGCAGAAGCCACGCCAGCGCCTTCTGGGGGTTTATCCCCGTTGGGATCTCGGATGGTGAACACCATCCCCAGGATCTAGTGTTTCCAGTGTATTCTTACAAGGATGTACTACACCAACAAAAAAAAAAAAAGTCTCAGGACAAAGCATTTGGGGAGAGCTTGGTTAGAGTTGAGTAAGTTTTCCTCAGTATCCCCTGGGGGTTCTGATGTGCAGACGTACATGCACACAGAATCCCTGGGGCGGAAGGGGCTAGAACAGGATGGCAGTGTAGACTGGCTGGAGGGGCTGGTGCACCCGCAACCATTCTGGAAGCACTTGGAGTTTGGGGGTGTTGCTGATGGTCAAATGCAGACTTGTAGCTTTTGAGGTCCTCCCGACTGGTCCTCCAGTCTAACCGTCTCATGTTACTGTCACCGTTCCCCAGCACAGTCTTTCCGCTACAGTCCGAGTAACGTCCCTGCTCTCTCTCTACCACCCGCGGTCCACCTCAGCGTTCTAACCATGTCTCTCTTCCACTTGATTGGCTGCAGTGACTGCAGTGACTTCCAGACTTGAATGCGTGTGCGAGTCACCTGGCAAACGTTCTTGAGAAGATGCAGATTTTAGTAAGAGAGTCTGCATTTCTCACAAGCTTCCCAGTGGCTGCTGGCCCCTGGACCACTTGTGGAGGTGATGACGGAGACAGCACAGGGATGACAGACTGAGAGCAGGGACCTTATGTGTTGTTGTTCAGTCCCGTAAGCTTGTGACGACAATTTATGCAAAGCCGGCACCGAATGAGTTCCGGCAGGCACGTGTGATGCGCGTCAAAGTTTAGGAAACTTGGTGCTCCAACGTGACCCCGATTGGCCAGTTGCCTGACGGCACGACTTCTGCCCAGAGCGCCGCCCAGTTCAGGGCTGTAGGATCCTCTGAAGCCAACACGTAAAGCGCCTCACGCGGCGCTCCTACGAAGGGTCCCTTACCTGTCCCATACTTCCTCGAGGGTTAGCAATGCCGGCACCGAGACCTGGAAAACAGTATTTGAAAATCGTTCATCTTCAGAGCTGCGGTTTCCATATTATGCTTGTTTTCTTTAAAACGCACAAAACAGGATCTTACTAAGTCGTGCCTAGTTTCTGATCTCCCCGTTTTCACTCTGCTGAGATACTTACTCGAAGGCAGCAAGGCAGGCACCCTCGTCCTTGTTCCCTGATGGAGTTCACAGAGGGCGCTGCGTTCTCCCTGGTAGTCCACTAAAAACATTTTACCTGAATGAACTTCTTTTAAACAGTGTCTAGTAAAGTCTCCATTTTGTTTCCAGAATGTTCTGAGCCTTTGTGTCAATGCTTAGTGGAATACAGCTGGAGACACTCGTAAGGTCTGACAGTTTGTTGGTAACTGTGTGTGATGGCGGTGAGCATTTTATTTGTACTTTCTCCCTGACTTCACAAGAGCCCCAAGAGGTGGCTATTTGTACGAATCCTGTTTACCGATGAAGAAATCGAGGTGCCAGAAGATTAAGTAATGTGCATAAGATTTTAACAAGTGGGAACCCAGGATTTAAAATTACACTTATCGGGCCCCGCATTGGGCTCTGCGCTGACAGCACGGAGTCTGCTTGGGATTCTCTTTTCCTCCCCCTCACTCTGTCCCTCCCCTCCTTGCTCTCTCAACATAAATAAACAGTTTTTAAAAATAAATAAAATTGCACTTATTGGAAACTGGGGTAACACCCTCCTTCCCCTCCACAATAAATGTGTACGGGAAAAAACGTCTACACGCTGATGTACCGAGGAGACCTTGATGCTCGCAAGGAGCTGGTGAGAAAGCGAAAACCCCAGACTCCAGAGCAGGAGGAGAGGAAGGGGAGAGTGTTGGGCAGTTTATCAGCACGTTTTCTAGGTCATCTTTCTATTCCAGAGCAGGCTTTTCCCTCCCATAGTGGACGAGAATGGAGAGTAATTCAGTAGCAATAAAATCAGTCAGTCTGTACACGCAAGAATTATTTTACCTGCTTTCCTAAGACCGTCGCCTCTCTCTGCCCCTAACGTCTCCAGCATTTGCAGGAGGGACACTCTTCCCAGTTGGTCCAAGGTTGATCTTGCATCTCCATCAGGTGCTACACAGAGTAATAGCAGAGATTAGTAGCTTGGTTCATCCTTCAGTTATTTCTATTCCCTATTGCATTTGGGGGCTCAGGGACAGAGAGAGAACACTAGAAATTCCCCATATGCTAACCTCATGATTTGTCCGTGGTATTTTAACGGAGACGTGGCAATGCTGTGGTCTGGTTCGCAAGCCAGCGGGCCAATCAAGAGGCGTGGGGCTAATCCTGACTCTCTTCCGCCTTGTGTGACTTTGCCAAGCCACTCGGCTGCCTCGAATAGGAGAGCAGAGCTAGGCCACAGAGCCACTTAGAGAACATTTCCACAGGGGCGGCTGAGTGGCTCAGTCAGTCAAGCATCCGACTTGGGCTCAGGTCACAATCTTGCGGTTCATGGGTTCGAGCCCTGTATCAGGCTCTGTGCTGACAGCTCAGAGCCTGAAGCCTGCTTCGGATTCTGTGTCTCCCCCTGTCTCTGCCCTTCCCCCACCTGTGCTTGCTTTCTCTTAAAAATAAATAAACCTTAAGAAAACTTTTATAAATTTGAGAATTTGTTAAAAAAAAAAAAGTTTCCACTTGAAAGTAGCTCTTTTTTGTTCCTGTTTATTGCCTATGGCCGCAATTGTTATTAAATTATCATCATTATTATTATTGAATATATATTAGCAATAGAAAAGTCAGCCTTAAAATACTCTTTAGGGACTTCGATAGTAACATTTTTAATGTGAAATTTGGTCAGCTTAATGGCATGTCAGATGTATGGTAAGCGTGTGTCAGATGAGTAGGGACATGCGTCTATTGCGCGTGGAATGTGCGTGGAAGGCGGCAGGTGTACTAAGCGGGCACTTGGCACCCGGTGGCTCTCGCAGCCGACAGCCCTGCGTGGAGATCAGAGGCTCCAGGAGTCCTGGGTCACCCGAGTGCCAGCCGCTTCTGGATGCTTGGCTACGACCGTGATTGGAAGACCACGTGACGTGCTGAAACCATCATGAAGGCATCTGAGCACTGTCACAGCAAGTCTGAGGATTATTCATGAAAATCTGTCTACACAATGTGCCCACACGTGTGTGTGTAATGAAGGCTCCTTTATGTGGAAACAAATCCATTAGAAAAGCTCAGGCAGGAACCTGAAGGCAGGCTGCCACCTGTTTAGAATTTGAATAAGGTGCCCCGCTGATCTACATTTTAAAAAATCGTAATAATATGTCCATGTTCGAAGGGGACAGAAATCTCCCAATAGTCAGTCTCGACTTCATCTTGTGCTTGCTTTCCACTGTTCTTTTTACTTAGCAGAGATTCAGTAAAGTCAGTGCCTGTTTTTTGTTTCGATTTATTTTTTGAGAGAGAGCGTGTGCAGGACAGAGGAGCAGAAGGAGAGAGAGAATCTTTAAGCAGGCTCCAGTCTCAGCACAGAGCCCGACATGGGACTCGATCCCACGACCCCGAGATGATGTCCTGAGCCGAAATCAAGAGTCAGACGCTCAACCGACTAAGCCCCCAGGCGCCTCTAGTGCCTGTTTTTGACCATCAATGTGACCGAAAGGACAGCAGGGGCCGCGGCAGCTCCTGGACGTGAACGGCTGACCGGCAGGGCTTGCTGATGAGCAAAAAGCCTCTTAGGAGAATCTTCAGAGACCTTATAAAATCAACGGCTCGGAAGAGTTTTTTCATTACTTAAAGTCTAAAAGTACCCCAAATTAAAGACAAGATAAAATCTGGTTAAAGTTTTCATGGAAACTAATAACCAAGTATCAGCCTTTTCATTTCTTAAATTAAGAGGAAATAGCAAAATAAGTATCTGCTTGACTAATTTTTTTTCATTCAACTTGAACTGAATGAAACATAAATCAAAAGGACAAGATACTTGTACCTGCGTATCAGTGTCATCCCTAGCTGCAGATCGTCATTTTTGTATTTTCTAATATTTTTGCTTCATAGAACACACATCAGGTGATTGCTTTTTAACTTAACGTGAAATAGTTTTAACCTACAATTGGAACAACCAAATTCTACATCCAACCAGTTCATTTAAAACAGAACCTGAAAGTAATGATGTTTTAAATGTACAATTTTTAAAATTGGAAAAAAAAATCAACCAAAACAACATTTTGGGTTACAGAAGTGACACGAAATCAGCAAGCTGCCCTTTCTGCTCCTACGTTTTAGAAAGAAAATGAAACATCGACTGTGCCGTAAGGGTCCTCTCATATCCTGTCCATAGCTAAGACTTAATTACAAGACTCCTTCAACAACGAATTCCCATCCTTATCTCTAACTTTGCATTTAAGACCCTGGAAGACTCTTTCAAGACTAACATAAAGGGAACAAATCCATCTTACCTGAGAGCTTCAGAGCCTCTTCCCTGGAGGCAGGGACAGGCAGAGAGGAAAGAGGTTGTAAGCATCCTATGAAAAGCAGGCAAGAGACCAGCTTATGCATGCTCGGCGAGAGACGGAAGTCTTCCTTCTTGGCTTCTGTTGCTCAGAACTTTCAACTTGCTCCTCACTCTGTGATCAGCGATTATATATATGATCCTATGACTCATATCACCCCCTCCAAAAAATTAAATTTATTGGCTATGGAGGCTAAAAGGCAATCACTTTGCATTGATGTAATTTTTCAAGGTTAACAACTCATAGACAATAAATTTACTGTCATTGCCTAGTGTACAAAGTAGGTATTATATAAAGACAGAACAGTTGGGTTTATAAATCTGGCCAAAAGAGTAACTGAGAGCAATAAATCATAAATTCAAGAAAGGGTCGCACCCGAATTGAAGCGGCCGAGGCAAGGACATGGGTCTGTGAACCCCAGCAGGCGTGATGCACGGCGTGAGCATGGAATATGTCGGTTTCCCTTTTTCTAATCTTTCAAGCGTGATAGATGAACTGTCCTGTTGTGTTGGGGGCTGCCATGCCCAAAGAATGACAATGTCCGGATTAAAACTTAAAATCAATTCTTTAGTGAAGATAAGATGCACAATAAACATTCGGGGCCAAAGCAAGCCTTAAATTACAGTTTTATCCATCAAGGAGGGACGGAGCACAAGCCTGAAACCCTCGCTGATCAATAGTTCCTACATCGAGTGTCGTTTTTCACTCCTGCTCTGCCCCACCAGCGTCCACACAGCACAGGGGTGCCTCTGACACACAAGTGTGCTCCTGTCAGGTCCTTGCTCAAAACCCTCTATGGACCTGAAATAACAGTTAAAACTACGGAATGACTAGGGGGAAAAAAACCCATGAACTCCTCCACAACCTTGGGGTAGACAGACATTTCTTAGCTGAGATACCAACCACGTAAGCAAGAAATGGATAGATTGAACTGCACCGGGATTGGAAACATCTGCTCTTCATGAGATGCTGGTAAGAAAACGAAGCGACCAGCCACTGCTGCGAGAAAATAGTCCCAAAACAGGGTGCCTCATGAAAGACTTCTCTGTAGGTACAAAAGCTGTATAAAGAACCGCAACTCAGTAAGCCAACAACCCAAGTAAAGGAAGGAACACCTGCTCCACAAGAGAAGGTATACAAGTAGCTAATAAGGACATGAGGAAACACTCAACATCGATTCCATCGGGGAAACGCAAATGCAGATCACAGCGAGGGGCTACCACACACCTGCCACAGTGGCTGCAGCCAGAAAGACCAACCATACCAAGTGTTGGCCAAGGTGCAGAGCACGTGGGGGAGCCTAAAACAGCACAACCGGCAGGCTCGCGTGGCTCACATAGTTAAGCATCCAGCTCTTGATTTCGGCTCAGGTCATGATCTCCCAGCTTGCGAGTTTGAGCCCTGCGTTGGGCTCTGCACTGGCAGTGCGGAACCTGCTTGGGGTCAGTTCTCTCCCTCTCTCTCTCTGTTCCTTCCCCCGCTTGTGCTCGCTCTCTCAAAATAAATAAACTAAAAAACAAAAAACAAAAAAACACAGCCTCCCTGGAATACAGTTTGTAACTTTCTTATAAAGTTAAACATATGTTAAACTACGCAACCCAGAAAGCCCGCCACTAGGTCGACATACGCTCAGTGAGACGAATACATATATCCAAGGAACACTGGTACGCAATTGTCACAGCAGCCTCATTCACAATAGCGGAAAACCGCAAACAGTGCGATGAGGTCCATCTGCAGACGCGTGGATGGATAAACCGTGCTAAATCACATGAGGGAACTCTCCTAAATAACACAGAGGAACTGCCGATAAACACGTGATGAATCACAGAAATGCTAACGCTGAGTGAAATAAGCCAGCCCTAGGAAAGCCCATGTGGCATGATTCCGTGCAAATGAAGTTCTAGAACTTGCAGCACCCTTCAGCGGGAGGTGGAGGGTTGACTGTGCAGAGACTAGGGAACTCACTGGGGTAATGAAAACGTTCCGTATCGTGACAAGGCAACAGTTATGTGGTTATATATGCATGGACCAAAACTCAGACTGTCCACTTCACGTGGGTGCCTTTGAATGTATGTGAGTGACCCCTGCAGAAGGGTGATCGTGTTCGAAATCTCCCTTGGCTCCAGTCTCTTGCTTCCCTTCTTCCAATGCCGCTGTCCCCTTACAGCTAAACTCTACTGCTCCCTGACACATGCCTGCCGCAGGACCTTTGCAATGGCTGCTTCCGACCTGAAATGTTCTTTGTTCAGATGTGCGCCTGGCTCTCTTCCTCACCACTTTCACGTGTTTGCTAGAACACTGCCTCCTACATGAGGCCCTCCCTGACCCTGCTGCTTAAAAATTGCAACAGAGCTGCCCGCAGCCTTGCCCGTCTCTTGCCTCACTCTATGTGTCCCATTGCACTAAGCGCCTTCCAGCGCGGTTTCATATGTTAGGTCGTTGTTTGTCCATAGTAGGCACTCAGTAACTATCTGTGGAATCAGGGAGTGAGGTGCCAACCGAAGTGTCAGGCCTCGTTTCAGGGAAAGAATGGGGAGCAAAGTAAGTTTCTACTCTTGTGAACTTTCTAACCAGAGGCAACAGACAACAAAATGAGTATTTGCCGTGATAATTTTTTGCTGCTACGATGAGGAATAAAGCATAGTCGGGGGACCCGGGGGGCTCGGTCAGTTAAGCGTCCGACTCCCGATTTCGGTTCGGCTCATGATCTCACGTTTGTGAGTTCAAGCCCCACGTCGGGCTCTGTGCTGGCAGCGTGGCGCCTGCTTGGGGTTCTCTCTCCCCACCTCTCTTTCTGTCCCTGTCCAGCTCATGCTGTCTCTGTCTTTCTGAAAATAAAGAAATAAAAACTTAAAAAAAAAAAAAGGATAAAGCCTAGGGGGGAGACTGTGCAGGGAGGCAGGCAGTCAGGGAAGGTGTGAGTTCAGACAGGACAGTCGAGTGGGTTCTGGGAAGGGGACGTGTGAGCAGAGACCCAGATGGCATCAAGGAGCCGTACATTTGGAGGACCTCCCAGCGGACGTGGAGGGGCGCCCAGGGAAGTGGGTGGGGCACTAACAGAAGAGTCCCAGCACCGGCGGGGGAGGGGGCATACCACTGATGGGCGGGTGCCGTCCAGCACAGACCCTTGGGATGGGCAGCACGGGAGTCATCAGTGCCTCAGCAGGGACAGGGACAACGTCGGGGCAATTTCCCATGCTCGCAGGTCTGGAGGGATGGAGGGTGGTCGTCTTGCTGCAGATTCACCTACGAACATCTCAGCACCTCTGATGGGCTTGCACTACCAGGCGGGGGACACAGCCGTGGAGCAGGACGACAGAGAGCAGCTCCCAAGAACCCGCCGGCCAGGTTGGTCCCACAGAAACCGCTGAGATCCAGGTTAAGAAAATAAGTGTATCAAATCAACACAGGATAGATTCTAGAATATGAGGGTCTGTGCAGTAAGTAGCAGAACCCGAACCCCACCAGGACCTAGAGTGACAAGAATTCCTGCTCCTTGGACCTCTGCCCTCTGCCCTTTAGTGACTGGACTCACACTTAGTCCCTCCCTCCCTTTTTCTCTCTCTTCCCCCTCCCACCCCCGCCCTGGTTCTACACTTCCTTGCCTTGACATCTTTCTGTCCATTTTGTCTCCTCCTTTCTCTTTGCAGAACCGGCTTTCTTTTCTTTTCCACGTGTATTTGACCAAACATATACCCCACTGCCCAAAACGTGCCTTCCTTCAGTTTAAGAAGATCAGCTCAGGGGCGCCTGGGTGGCTCCGTCAGATGAGTGTCCGGCTTTGGCTCAGCTCATGAGTTCAAGCGCTACATGGGGCTGTCATCCAAGAGCTCACTTGGGATGCCCTGTCCCCCTCTCTCTGCCCCTCCCCCACTTACACTCTCTCAAAACTAAATAAACGTTAAAAAAAAAAAAAAGATCAGCTCAAATACATTATCTTTACATCTAGTTTGCAAATTCCTAGGAGAGAGAGTTTGGCCCAGTTCAGCCAAGCTTTTGCTGAGCACCCCCGTTGCACAAGAGAGGACCATGGCCCCAAAGGACCTCCCAAATGGAATCCAGTATGGCAGGAGCCAAAATATCCTTACACCCGGCGAGCCTGCTTTCAGAAAGCTGCCCTAAAAAACACCACGACAGGAGCCAAACATGACCTGAAGTCATCACCCGCATCCATGTCTGTGGAGGCAAAGGCATTAAATCAAAGGTTGCGGACTGAACCGCACCCAGAAATCAGAGGGGTGATCACGTAAACGAGCAAGGCTGGCTTGGTGAATGGCAGCAGGGAGTGCTGGGGACTGTAGCAAAACCGAGAGTTTGTCTCTAAAGGTGAAGTCCTGCCACTGGTTCCCAAATCCCAGTGTTAGAAATCTGAATTCGAAGGGTTCGCCACGATTTGGCAACTAATTCAAAATAAAAAACAAGAATGATTGGGGAGCCCGGGTAGCTCGGTCGGTTGAGCACCTGGCTCTTGACGTCTGCTCAGGCCGTGATCCAGGGTTGTGGAGTCCCGAGTCGGGGTTCTGCTTTGGGTTCTGTGTCTCCCTCTCTCTCTCTCTGCCCCTCTCCCACTCTATCAAAAATAAACATTAAAATTTTTTTTTTAAATCCTGTGTTAGGGTCAAGGTTGTTTTAAGTGCTATTTTATTTAAAAATTTTTAACATTTATTCGGTTTTGAGAGACAGAAAGAGGCAGAGCACGAGTAGGAGAGGGGCAGAGAGAGAGAGGGAGAATCCCAAGCAGGCTCCAGGCTCGAGCTGTCCGCACAGAGCCCGACATGGGGCTCAAACTCACAAACCACAAGATCATGACCTGAGCCGAGGTCGGATGCTTAACCGACTGAGCCACCCAGGCGCCCTGTATTTTATTACATGTATCAAATACCTGTGTATTACATGTATGTATTACACGTGTGAGTGCAAAGCAGGCAGGAAGGTCCTGCCGTGAGGGCGGGAAGCAGGCGGGCTGAGACGGGGACCGTTGGTGCCCCTTGAGGACATTTCCGAGAGGCGGGGTGGACTTCAGCTGCCTCTCCTCTACGGAAGAGGCTGCCTGCCAGGCTTTGTCATCCTGTGGTGACTCAGGGGAACTTCTGACAGTTCTTAGCGATGACTTTACAGCATGGCCTAATTAAGTTACTACTAAAGGCTGAAGCTTAAAGGGAAATTAGCTTCTTTCCTTCAACGGACCCTCAATGACAGCGTCTCCTTGTCCCAGAAATGCGCCGACACGTCATTCAGCCCTCACGGTCCTTGGCGTGAAGCAGAGCAGCTTCGTGTTTTTTGGCAGAACAGGTGTGAACAGTGCCCAGCTTTCCCAAAGGGTGGGGGTCCCTTTCGTTAGTTGCAAATTTCCTTCTTAAACCAGAGGGGTGTTTCTTTGTGTGTCTCGAAGAAGCAAACAGTCGATAGGACATATTTGGGGTGACTTGTGCCCAGGAGCACCAGCATCCATTGGATAAATGTGAAAGTCACAGATCTGTTCAGAAATGGCTGTCGTCTCTGCTCTTGTGTGGCAGATGTCATGGTCCTCGGTTGGGAGGGCTCTCTAAGGAGAAATCTATAGGGGTGACTTTGTCCGGTGTCTCAAGCCTGTTTAGGACTTCCGTGGTGAGGACTCGCTGTCCTCATCCGGGACGACCTATCAGAAGGTGCGCGTGCGCCTCAGACACCGCCGTGCCCACACCATTTCTGAGACAGACCCGGGTCCCTGGAGCCAGCACAGCTCACGTTCAGAGGGCAGTTCAGACGTCAGAGGGGTCCACCCTCATTTCTGTTACCGTAAAAGTTACTGTTCTGTACTGTTATAGGCGCTCAGATATAGAGTTAATGTAGATTAATGAAAAACTTCACCTGTATTTGTTATAGGCTTAGTTTATATTAATCTATATCTCGGATAACCGATTTCATATAAATGGCCACTGAATGCCTCTTGTCAGTTACTATAGCAATAACTCTTGGGGATCAGGGGCTTCTCCTGGGGGTGGGGTGAATGAGGACCAGGTGAGGAAACGGCCTGAACCAAAGCCCAGAGGATGCGCCCGGTGTGTTTGCAAAAGGCTGAACACAGCTCGCTCAGACCAGAGAGAGCTGTGGGGCTAGATCGCATCACCAAGGTGAGGATTTTGGATTTGTGTCCTTCAGTGGCAAAGAGGAGAGGCAGTGAAGGGTTTTAAACAAGGGCCATAAATGTGTCATTCCCATCTGGGTATCAGGTGGTGATAAATGCCATGAAGAACTAGACTTAGGAGGGTGACGGGATGGAGAGGCTACTTTAGGTAGGAGACCAGTATAGAAAGAGAGGAGGAGGGTGTCGTGCGGCTATCTGGGGAAAAAAAAAAATCCAGGCAGAGGGAATAGCAACTGCCAAGGCCCTGGGGTAGGGCTGGGCCATTCCTGCTCTGAGCAACGCCCAGGAGGTCAGCGTGGCTTCAGGAGACTTGATCAAGGGGAAGGACAGTGCAGGTTGGGGACGGAGAGACGGTAGAGGGACAGATGAAGGTCCTCGATGGCTATTCCCGGGACCTGGAGTTTTAAAGCGAGTAGGGTAGGAAGCCTGTTTGGATGGAGCACAAGTATGGCAGAATGTGAATGATGTTTGAGAAGGCTGTCTGGCCACTGTGGGGAGGACAGACTGCGGGGTGGGGGAGGGGACAAGGCAGAAGCGGAGAGACTGCCCTCCGGAGGCTGGAACTGGGGGTGGTGAGGATGGCTGGATTCTGCAGTTATTGTGGGTTTTTAAAACTTTATTTATTTCAGGGCATCTGGGGGGCTCAGTTGGTTAAGCGTCTGACTTCGGCTTGGGTCATGATCTCACAGTTTGTGGGTTCAAGCCCCATGCCAGGCTCTGTGCTGACAGCTTAGAGCCTGGAGCTCCTTCGGATTCTGTGTCTCCCTCGCTCTCTGCCCCTCCCCCACTCGCACTCTGTCTCTCTCTCTCAAAAATAAATAAATTAAAAAAAAAAAACTTTATTTCAAGAGAGTGCAAGAAAGAGAGTGAGCATGAGTCGGGGGGGGGGGCAGAAAGAGAGGCTCCCAAGCAGGCTCCACACCGTCAGCACAGAGCCCTGTGTGGGGCTCGATCTCACGAACCGTGAGATGATGACCTGAGCCGAAATCAAGGCGGACGCCCAACGGACTGAACCCCCAAGCGCCCCTGCGGCTATTTCAAAGGACAAACCCCTGGGATTTTCTGGTGAATTGCCTCGAGAGAAAAGCATCGAAGAGGGCCCCAACGCTCCTGACCTGAGAACCTGGAAGGGCCCCATCACCTGCAAGAAACCGCGAGAGCAGGTTTGCAGGCGGACTGTTGCTAGTAGTTTGGACGTGTTGGTTTGGGGTGCCTGTTAGACCCCCCCCAGGCAGAGGTCAGGAAGGAGCTGGAGGCACTCGAGACCCAGGAGGAAGACCTGGGCTATAGACAAAACCTGGAGTCAGCAGAGGGTGTGTAAAAGCCTGGGGTCGCATGAGTCCCCAAGGACGCGAGGATGGACAGGAAAGGAGGTGAGGGCCCAGGAGGCCCACGGAGTCTTTGGCAAGAGCGGTTTTGGTGGCATCGAGCGTTGAGAGGCTGGTTAGAATGAGCTCAAGAAAGAATGGGGGAAGCCACCTAGGCCGGGCACTTCCTCTATCGGTGGAATAATAACAATGACATCAATGCAGGTGTCCCAGGCCCTGCGCGTTGTGGGCACACGTGCCCGAGTGTCCAGGAGGGAGGTACGGAGCTGCGGCAACATCCCTGCATTTCAGATGCCGGAAGGGAGGCTGCACAAAATCCAGAACCTGCCAAGTTCCTGCAGCCTGTGAGCGCTGGGCCCGCTACCGGGACGCAGGCCTGGCTGGGCTGATGGTTTCCCATCATGTGACGTCCTTCACGTGACCCGGCACCGCTGGAAGGTGGGAGCTCTGCGACCAGCCGCGGGAGCTCAGGGGCCCTTCCACATCGGCGGTGCCTGGGAAGAGCCACTTTGTGGAACTGGACGAGTATGGCCCTGGCCGGAAGGGAGGTGACCACCCAAGACAATGACGACGTGCCTACTGATAACATCCCTACTCGATGGGCCTAGATTTTTATAAAATACTTGTAAAAAGAGATCTATCCATTGGCCTTGAAAATGTGGCAGTTCAGCGGGACCTTGTGGGCAGCCACAGATGGGCCGGATCTTCACTGCCGGCCACTGTTTTTCCAGCAGAGACGTCCATCCCCACCCCTGCGACCCAGAAGGCCACTCACAAAGAAGGATGAGCTGCCGAAGCAATGACACTCCAGGGCTGGCCTTAACGCACCGGGGGATGCGTCACGTATCGTGAATGACGGCGGGGGGTGGGGGGGGAGCGCTGGGGAAGCATCCACTCTCTGTATTGATCTGATTCATCCAATTACCCGGGAGCCTCGTCCAGGCAACAGTCAAGGGATGACTCACATGTCACCTGAATGCTGCCCAGAGGGCTCCGGCCAGGACTTTTCATCTTTCTGATGTCACAGGAGACTTTGAGTTACAGAGAATATTAATTGCGACCGAGGGCTGGGCGTGGAGTTAAACGGAAATGAAAAGTCCCAACATGGCCACCGCGCTGGGTCTATGGGAGGCTGGGCGCTGAGCCAGCTGGGCGACTTCGCCGTCATTATTATTTCTGTGTCTCTTCCCTAAGTCGTCCGTGATGGAAGGTCGCCTGCTTCCGCGATACTTCTTTTCCGATTCGGATCTAATCGTCCAAACTCAATTCTACACAGTGCGTCGGAGTCCCTGACTCACAGAGGGATTCGATATTTCAGGTGAGAAGACGCACTTACCCCCTGAAACAGTAGCTAAGCTTCGATTTCCAGTGTCCCCCTGTATTTCTTGCAGGCCCTTTCTAAGATCAGAACTTAGCTTACCTGAATCCTCCAGTGTAAAGATGGAGTCTCTCAAGTTTCTAAACATATAGAATATCAAACTATTGTTTCTGTTAAAACCATTTCATTTTTTTTTTAATTTTTATTTATTTTTGAGACAGAGAGAGACAGAGCTTGAGTGGGGGAGGGACAGAGAGAGAAGGAGACACAGAATCCGAAGCAGGCTCCAGGCTCTGAGCTGTCAGCACAGAGCCTGACGCGGGGCTCGAACTCACGGACCATGAGATCATGACCTGAGCCAAAGTCGGACGCTCAACCGACTGAGCCACCCAGTCACCCCCAAAACCATTTCATTTTTATTACCTCTTCTGGCCAAAAACAAACAAAAAATAAGGACATACCCACAGCCAAACAAAGTTGGGTTTTTTGACACATTTCATAAACCCATGCAGCACGGGGACCCATGTGGCGTCTCTTAAGGAGGCACTGAAAAGGACCGTAAGGAGTTGGGGTGGGGGATTTGGTGGGGTGGGCGCTCCCAGAAGCAGGGCTGTGCTCTGGCGTGGCTGCTATCAGGAAGCAGAGGTGATTCCGTGCCCGGATCCAGAAAGCAGGACAAACCCCATGAGGCTAACGTAGTGACTGTAAGGGAAGACGCCATCTCTCACGTTAGCCAGGGTAGAGGCTAGTGGATCATTCTGGTGGTTCGAATGAGCTCCCGTTTTAGTCTGAGCAGACCTGATTACCAGCGCCGTTGTTTTTGTCTTGGGCCCGCACGGTCACAGGGTGAGCAGCTGTGAGGGCCAGGCCAGCCCCACCTGTCAGGGGCTGCTCTCCTCTCGCCGTTCAGCCCTGTGCTTTTTTCTCAAACACGTCACACAGTGGGCTTTCTCTGTGACGGACACTCAGTGATTTACAAGCACAAAGTCATTTAATCCGATGCCACCCTAGAACCCTCCCTCACCTCCGGTGCCCCGTCACCCTGGCCCTGGCTTCTTTCCACAGCCTCCGACAGGCTGTGGGTTTATTTGGTGTCTGTGCGCTCCATGAGGGCAGGGTCTTCTGTTTTGTTGGCTGCGGTATTTTCGTTGCCTGGAGACTAGCAGGTGCTCAAAGAATATTTGTTGATGATGCTGACCTTTAATTAAAGAATGTGTTGTCCATATGATACAGACATGCCTGGGCAAATCACACCTAGTCTCTTCTAGTAGAATTTTCCAAAGTCCTGATTCCCAGGGCCACTGTTCTAAAAGACAATTAGAAGTACTCCCCCATCCATCCCCCCATAATCCATCCATCCACCCACGCATTATCCATCCACCCACGCATTATCCATCCACCCATCCATCCACCCATCCATCCATCCATCTGTCGACCCACCCATCCATCCACCCATCCTTCCATCCATCCACTTGCACATCCATCCATCTGCCCACCCATTCACCCACCTACCCACCCATCCATCCATCCACCCATCCATTATCCTTCCATCCACCCATCCATCCACCCACCCACCCATCCATCCATCCATCCACGGACCCATCCATTCCTCCTTCCATCCACTTGCCCGTCTATCCATCTGCCCACCCACCATCGATCCATCCAGCAACCTTCACTACAGCTTTTATTGGTTTGTACGTGACTCTCATTGGGAAAGTGAACATCTTTGGAAAGTTTCCCCCAAATAAGTTTTCCTTTCTTGTTTTTCTTTCTCTGTGTGTTTACTAGGCTGCTTTGTCAGGTGCTTTGCTAACACCTGGGGTCTGGGAGGCAATACTGGCGGCCTGAGCACGAGGTCCCTCCGCCCTGGAAGTGCAGGAGACAGGCATAGGGTGACCTATGGGAGGGGAAGAGGACTTGGAATACGCACAGGGGCTCTGCCTGCCGCACCAGCCACCGCTGCCTCCACTACAGGACAGAGCGCCAGTCCTCCGCTGGGGGTGCGAGGGGCGTGGCGAGGAGGGCAGGCAGTACCTGGAGGGAGTGATGGGACGGAGCTCGGGCTGGACCGGGCCGGCAAGGGATGACGTGACTGACGTGGCGCAGCGAGAGGGCACACAGGTGGAAGGGACGCAGCCTGTGCTGGGGTGAGGGGCGGGGCTGGGTGGCCTGCAGTTATGAGTAGGCAAAGCCTCCGAGGATAGCGCAGGTGGAGCCAGGTGAGTGAGGTGGAAGTCTGGAGGGACACGGCCTGGAGGGACAAAATGGTGCTTGTGGAGCCGAGCTCTGGGGAGTGGGGGGGATCCGGAGCCCGGGGCTGAGGGTGCGGATGGGGCCCGAAGCAGGTGGTTTTTGGCACTTGGATCGTTGTACTTGATCCCTGTAACCCTTCCTAGAAGCAAGCCATCTGGTCTCGTGGGTCCTTCGGGAGTCACCTGTCCACACCTGTTCCGATTATAAGGCATCCCAGGTGTCCAGGTGTAAGTCTCCGTCCTGACCTGCGCGCTCCCTGTGCTCTCAGACGACCACGTGCGGGACGTCTGACACAAACTCCGTCCGACCCTCGTCCAGACTGCGGGGCCTCAGGGGCTCCCAGGCTCTGGCCCTTCGCTGCCTTCCGGATTGCTCGCTCCAAACCCATCTCCGCCCAGACTGCGTGCGGGAACAGATGACAGTTTGCCCCCAGTGATGCAAGGGATTAATATTTATCTACTGACACAAAGAAAGTACCATTTCCAGAGAGCCCTATTCAGCGCAGAGAGGGATGCTTAAGATAGTGATCAAGCTAGTGTTGATTTTAAATACATATAAAAGAAATTATTTTTAATGTTAATCCATAGGACGCAAACCCCTGCTAGATCTGTCAAGGTGTATCAGTTTTAAGACCGTGAACTGCCCTGTCACTTATCGGAATACCCAAAACAAAAGGAATTGGTTTTAATAGAGTTTCCCTACATCAGATTTTAAACAACTCCACACTTTTACCATAAACTTTTTAAAGAAATGAAATCAGTATTATTTAGAAAGCAAATTTTGAGGCCCCTTTCTGGATTGTATAATACAAGTTAAGTGTTGTCATAATTGCACTCTATGGCTCATAGTCAAATGGAAATGAAAATGGGTGACTTTCACAGTCAGAATTACAGGGGGATATATTTTTGCCTTATTAAGGATTTTTATACTTGATATTTAGTTGTATTTTTGCACCTTATTAACATTTTTGAGTCATCACCTGGGAATAAAAATTATTTTGAGAAATTGCTACAGAAAATTGTATGATTTTGCTTTTTGGCAAAAGACACTGTTATGCGGTATTGTAAGAATACATAACTTACAGAACATTCCCGTTTACAAAATGCTGGAAAATATGCATTCTTAATGTCGTGTACTGTTCAGTGGACTTCCGTCTTCACACACAATTGGCCACAGCTGCAAGCCAACTAATGGTCATCCCTATTGGGAAGACTTATATACACAATACTTCCCTGAACAAATGCACATCGATCTAATCTACAGCTTCTGGAAAAAAAAAATGACAGTCTAACAATAGCGTGTCAATCAGAGAACAAAACTAAAATATACTTTGACGTGATCGTCATTTCCTGCTGAGGATGGAGTGGCCTGACACTGTAGAAATCATTGCCGTACTTGACCTAAACTGTACTCTCTATTTTTTATTTCAAGCACAGGGAAGGAATGTAGGGATTTGAGTAGCTCTCTTGGAATAAAAGAAAAACAAGGGGAAGAATCCAAAGATGGGAGCATTCTGGAGAAAGAAATTCATTGTGTACATAATACAAGGAAGACCGATTTTGCCTTATTGAGCTCTTCAATATTTTTCGTCTGAAGAGAAATATCCTCTGACTTAAAAAAAAAAATCCATTGACAGTTGTTGGCCATATCATTGTTTTTATAACATAATACAACACATCTGGGGCACCTGGGTGGCTCAGTCGGTTAAGCGGCCGACTTCAGCTCAGGTCATGATCTCGTGGTCTGTGAGTTCAAGCCCCGCATCAGGCTCTGTGCTGATAGCTCGGAGCCTGGAGTCTGCTTCAGATTCTGTATCTCCCTCTCTCTCTGCCCTTCCCCTGCTCATACTCTGTCTCTATGTCTCTCAAAAATAAATAAACGTTAAAAAAATTTAAAAAAAATAATACAACACATTTATTTCCCTTTTTTATTCTATTTTATCAGGTTAAAACAACAATGATAAAAACGGATTTCCTCTAGTGTCCTCGATGTCAAACTCTGCTTTGCAATCCTACCATGTTTTGAACAGGACTGGTAGCTCAGATTGGACTCAGATGAGGATTGTAGATTCATTGGGGTTTTTTTTTTTACATTTTTTATTTAATTTTAAGTTAATCATGCAAGGAAATGTACACTTTTTGCTAAACAGTTAGTTCTATGAGTTTTGACAAGCTGATAATCATATAACCACCACCACAATAATTCCCTTCATCCCCCAAAATTTCCTCATGCTGATCCTTTGTGGTCTGTGCCTCCTCCTACCACCTCCCTGACAACGCCCCCTCCATCCCCAAAGTTTTGTCTTTGTGTGAATCTCATATAAATGGAATCATCATACAGTATGCAACATTTCGAGACTGGCTTCTTTCACTGAGTATAATGCATTTGAAATTTACCTGAATTGATATTTCAGTTCTTTTTATTACTTATGTTCCATTTAATGGTGTGTCACAATCTATCCATTCACCGTTTGAAGGGCAGTCGCCGGCAATTACGAGTGACACTGCTCTACATGCCAGCATGCAGATTCTGTATCACTTTAAAATTTTTTTCACTTGGGAGTAGGATTATGGTGTTTGGTGCTATTAGAAATGGTCCTGTCTGTGTAATTCTTTTTTTCTTTTTTAAGTTTATTTATTTATTTTGAGAGAGAGAGTGTGCTGGAGGGGCAGAAAGAGAGGGAGAGACACAATCCCGAGAGGCTCTGCCCTGTTAGCACGGAGCTCAACGCAGGCTTGATCTCACAAACTTCGAGATTGTGACCTGAGCCAAAATCAAGAGTCAGATTTTGGCTCAGGTCACAATCTCGAAGTTTGTGAGATCTGGCTGAGCCACCCAGGTACCCATGCATTTCCTATTTTTAATTGTTCACTACTAGTACATAAAAATACACTTAATTTTTGTGTACTACTTCATGTCCCGTGACCTAGCTAAATTTACTTACTAGTTCTAGGAACTATCTTGTAGATTCCTTCTAAGCACTGCTTTATCTGAATCCACAAACTTTGATGTTCTGTATTTTATCATTCAGTTCAAAATATTTTCTGATTTTTCTCATGCCTTCTTTGACTCATAGGTTATTTAGAAGTGTCCTTTTTTATTTCAAAACGTTTTGGTATATTCCAGATATCTTACTGTAATTGGTTATTAGTTTCATTTTATTATAATTAGAAAATTTCCAAAATTTTAGTTATTTCAAGTTTGTTAATGTTTGCTTTATGACCCAAAGAAATGGCCTATTTTAATGAATGTCCTATGTGCACTTAAAAAGATTGTGTATTCTATCGTTTTGGATGGAATATTTTCTAAATCTCAATTAGATCAAGTTGATTTATAATGTTCAGGTTTTGTATATTTTGCTGATTTTCTGCACTAGAAATTATTGATTTTTAAAAAGAGACTGTTGACATCTCCAGGAATAATTGTGAATTTTCTTTTTAATTCCATCATGATTCACTCTATGGATTTTGAAGGTCTTTTGTTGTGCATGCACATTCAGGAATGGTATATCTACTTGGTGAATTGATCCTTTTATTATTATGTCCATTTGGATCCCCCACCCTTTTTTTTTGGATCCCCATTTCTTTTTCTGAAATCAACTTTGTCTATATTAATATAGCCCCTCCAGTTTCTTTTGACTAGTATTTTCATAGTATATCTCCTTTTATCTTTTTGCTTTTAACCTGAGACATTATATTTCTTTAAATATAGTATTTATTTGGGTCTTGTGTTTTTAATCCAAGACAATCTCATTTTTAATCAGTGTGTTTAGACCATTTACATTTAGTGTAGTTATTGATATGGTTGGCTTTAGGCCTCCCATTTTACATATATATATTTTTTTTCTTTTCTGTTTTTGTTCCTCTGTTCCCCCTTTCCTACATTCTTTTAGATTATTTTAATGTTTTAGTATTTGATTTAAATTTATCTATTGGTGTGGTTTTTGTCCATTTCTCTTTGTATTTATCTTATAGTGGTTGCTCTAGGGATTATGATATACATACCTAACTTTTCACAGTCTACTTAGATTAATATTTTACTAATTCAAGTAAAATATACACACCTTGAAAAAGCATCTAAGTCCTTTTATGCACTCTCTTATATTGTAGTTGACCTATGTATTACACCTGTATTCACTAAAAATTCTACCGGACAGTGCTTTTTTTTTTTCTTTCAGCAGTATACATATTTTAAAGATATTAAGAAAATAGTCTATTATATTTAGTCAGATACATACCATTTCTATTGTTCTTCCTTCATTCCTAAAGGAATTCCTACAGTACCAAGTTTCCCTGTGGCATCACTTGCCTTCAGCCTGCACAACCTTATTTAGTATTTTTTTGTGAGCAGTCGTGCTGGCAACAAATTCTCTTAGTCTTCCTTCATCTGAGAATGTCTTTGTTTTGCTGTAATTCCTAAAAATATCCATACTTAGTATAGAATGTTGTCCTGCTGTCTTTTGTCTTCCATAGGTTCTGATGAAGAATTCACAATAATTCCAATTTTTCTCTGTACAAGGTATCACTTTTCTCTGGCTACTGTCAAGATCTTCCCTTTAACCTTGGTTTTCAGTTTATTATGAAGTATCTCAGCCTAATGTTCCTTAAATATACCCTGTTTCATGGTTCACAGAGCTTCTTGAATCTGTAGATTTATATCTTTCACCAAATTTGTGAAGTTTTTAGTCATTATTTTTTCAAATATTTTTCCAGGGGTGCCTGGGTGGCTCAGCCGGTTAAATGTCCGACTTCGGCTCAGGTCATGATCTTGTACTTCGTGAGTTTGAGCCCCACATTGGGCTCCGTGCTGACAGCTCGGAGCCTGGAGCCTGCTTCAGATTCTGTGTCTCCCTTTCTCTGTTCCTTCTCCACTCGCTCTCTGTCTCTCTCTCAAAAATAAATAAACATTAAAAAAGGATTTAAAATATATATATATATATTTTCCATATCATCTCTTTATCTTCTATTTCTGGACTTCCAATGGCACAGATATTAGATATTTTGATGTTTGATGTTTGATGTTTTGTCAGAGGTTCTGTTCAATTGTTTGAAATTAAATAATTTCCTTTAATTTATCTTCAACTTTATTGACTTCTTCCTCTGTCGTCCACATTGTTTCTTTCAGACATTGTATTTTTCAGTTCTAAAGTTTCCATTTCTATTATATAGGTTTTTTTTCATCTTTTAAGTTTATTCATTTATTTTGAGAGAGAGAGAGAGCAAACAGGGAAGGGGCAGAGAGAGAGGGAGAGAGAGAAACCCAAGCAGGCCCCACTCTGTCAGCACAGAGCCCAGTGCAGGGCTCGAAGTCACAAATGGCAAGATCATGACCTGAGCTGAAACCAAAAGTCAGATGCTCATCTGACTGAGCTAACCTAGGCACCCCTATATAGATTTTTTTTTTTCTGCTGAGAGCTCCTATCTTTCCATTCGTTCAAAGTGTATTTACCTTTACCCCATGGAGCATAGTTCTAATACATTAAAGCCTTTGTTAAATCCAATATCAGGGTCAAGTCAGGGTTGGTGTCTGTTGATTTCTTTTCTCTTAAGAGTTGTTTACATTTTCCTGGCTCTTCATATGCCGAACAGTATTTGATTTTGATGCTTTTGTTGTGAGACTCTGTCCTGCTGAAATCCTCTGGAGAACACTGACTTGTTGTTTAGCAGACAGTTACCTGGCTAGGTTCCTACCACAAGTTCTATTTTGCCTTCTGTGAATGGTGGTTCCAACATCGCTTAAGTTTTTAAAACCTTTGCTGTGTTCCTTAGTGTCTGTTTCATGCATGTAGCACTCGGAGGTTAGCCTGGGGTGCAGGAAGCTGTTCATGTTTTTAGTTTAGTTCTCAAAGTCTTTGCTATGTTGCTCTGAGTGTCTCCCACCCATGCACAGCCCAAGGGCAAGCTGAGAACCTGTGCCCATTCATACGTAGAATTAAGGGATCCCCTTCACCAGCTCTCTCCTCTCTGTAACTCCCTGAACACCCTCTGGCTCACAGAGGCTCTTTTCTCAGTCTTCTGGCCAGGAATCCAGGCTTTCTCTGAGTTCTTGCTATGCTCTCTGCCACCTTGCAGATCTGAGACTGGGGTTGCTCTCAGGGCAAGGCCTGGCCTGGAGATAAAAGAGAGAGAGAGAGACAGACAGGGATTCTCCCACCCTCTCTGGTTTGTGAGAACTGCTTTTCCTGGTTCTCTGGCCAGTAAACCCAGAGCCGCACAGTTTTATGACCAGGGCTGCCCTCGGGTCAAAGGCAGGAAAGAAAAGAGGAAAAACAGTGAAAATCTCACCACTCGCTCCATCCGTCTTCAAGTTTGGTCTCCTTACCCGTCCACCGCCTTGTTGGCTTTTCACATTTCTCACAGTCGCTCTTTGTACTTCGACTTCTTCCCTTCAGGACGGGTCGTGTGCGAAGAGGACTTACTAGTCCCTGGAACGGAGGCTCTATCTAAATAATCCTGTCAGGGCTGGAAATTGCCCTTCTTCCTCCCCTTTCCTTCATCATGTCTCCGTGTCACATTTTGTGCAGATTCTCAAATACTAGCTTTTGCATTCAGAACACAAATGGGAAGATTACACATATATTCACCTCTTTTGCCCAGTTTTACACCAGATTAAGCTTCCTAGGAGGTGCTCAAGAAGACACATTCCCTGCACAAAAATTCATTTGTGGGTTACTTACTTACCTTTACCCCATGGAGCATAGTTGTAATACCCGCACTAAAGCGTCTGAAGAAAGCGTGTGTTGTTCTTTTGACCTCTGTAAGGTAAATCTCATGTTTATTTTGCATTCTGCCCCTCCCTGCCTTGCTCGCCTACGTATACAGAGCAGGACACCTTAATCAGTGAACATCAAAATGCATCTTAGAGAACAATGTTTGCCTGCATTCAAATATTATTACAACAGGAGACCCCTTTCCAGTAAATACAGCTCCTGAGTTAACATGAGGTCTGTATTCGTCTTTGTAGTGGCTCAGGGTCGGAGGCTCATTCCTGAGTTCTCCCTGTCTGCAGGCCAATTGTGTTAATTGTTTAGGGGAGCCAAAGTTTTTAGAGGGTAACATAGAGTCACTGGTTTGAAAATAAGAGATTTAGGGATATAGCTGAAGGATTTAATGGTTTCTTTCCTGGTCATTGGGCCAGTAAGTTTCTAAGTACGAGTAGGTCTTACAGTCCGATCGAAGAATGCCCTCCAACTTTACCTATGTCGGCATTTTTGTGCACACCTTTTATTTAAGATGCACTGAATTTGTTATGGAAATGACTCTGCTGTGCCATGTTCTCTTTCATCCTCTTCTTTCCCACTTAATAATATGGCACCTATTAATAAAATATCATTATATCTAACCTAAGAAACACTACGTATTTAAACGTTACTTCTTTCTAAGAATCTGAAGTTGGAGTTGATTTTGTTTGGACTGAGAATGTAGAATTCAATACAGAATCAGAATCACAGCCGAAGTGCAGACTCTGACGTCTGATGACCCTTGTGAATGGGGGTGGGTGGTCCCGCTCACCAATGGGGCAACACAGACGATTTCTTAATCTCTCGGTGCCACAGCCTGCTCATTTGCCAAAGGGGAATTGTAGTCATTCTTCTCAGAGCGAGGATTAAGAGAGATGGTGTGAAAAGGTGCTTGGCATGGTGCGTGGTGTCAGCTCTTACTGTTGTCCTGTAGGTATGGAGTCATCACCATCACCGCTGTTGACTGACTGACAGGCAGTGCCCCAGACGCGCTGGATGCTGCCGCCAGCGTGCGGAATAAGACACAATCCCCACAGCACTCCTGATGGGGAAGACAGACACGCAAACAGGTCTTCACGATGCAGGGCAGTGAGTACAGTAAGAGAGAACTGCTCCCGGGAGTCCCGGGCAGCAGTGGGTTCATAGCCTTTGTTCGCAGAGTATATTTTTGGATATGGTGGGTTCCTGGCATAAGGATGGGGCATAAAGGATGAATAAAAGTTTCCTACTGAAGGGAAATTGGAGAAGAGGGTAGGGACCAGCATGGGAATGGCATGATCAAAGATGAGATCAAGCTTAGTATGTTCAGGGAAGCTACTTGAGAGAAACTCTGGGCAAAGAAATCATATTGTTAATAAAGTAAATGGTGGCCAGTTTCATCAAGAACTCTCTTTTCTCTGACCCAGTAGGGACCCATGATTCTTCACACATGCTACTGTTTTGACATTAAGAAGAACAAATAATCAGGGGCACCTGGGTGGCTCAGTTGGTTAAGCATCTGACTCTTGATTTCAGCTCAGATCATTATCTCAGAGTTGTGGGCTTGAGCCCCGTGTCAGGCTCTGCACTGAATGTGGAGCCTGTTTGGGATTCTCTCTCTTCCTCTCTCTGTGCCCCTCTCCCCTGTGCCCTTTCTCTCTCTCTTAAAAAAAAAAAAAAAGAACAAATAATGAAAGCAGGTTTTGCTGTAAATTGCTGTAAAAACAATTCTTTATTGCTCCTTTATGAATTAGGACAGTTTTAAAACATGTCCACAAACTCTTTTATACATGGATAAATGGAACATATGTGGCATTCCCTCGAACCCGGCCTGGCCCTGTGTATTAATCATCTATGGCTAAATAGCGAGTTATCCTAAGACTTAGCAGCTTAAAACTACATTTATCATCTCGGTCTCTGATCGTCAGGATTCTGGGAATGGCTTAGGTGGGTAGTTCTGGCTCAGGGTCTCAGGTGACAGTCAAGATGTCAGCTGAAGGCTTGATCCGTGCTATATAGGCTGAATGTTTGTGTCCCCCCAAAATTCCTATGTTGAAATCGAATCCCCAAAGTGGATGGTATCTGGAGGTGGAGCTTGGAGGTGATTAGGTTGTGAGGGTGAAGCCCCTGTGGTTGGGATTAGAGACAAATCAAGAGACCTCTCTTGCCCTTCTGCCAGGGGAGGACACAGCAAGAAGAGGGCCATCTATGAAGAAACCAGGAAGTGCTCACCAGACACCAAATCTGTCAACCCCTTGATCTGGGACTTCCTAGCCTTCGGAACTGTGACAAATAAATGTTTGTTGTTTAAGCCGCCCACTAGATGGTATTTTTGTTTCAGCAGCCCAGACAAACCAAGGCGATCCATGTCCAAGTTAGCTGGCTCACGTGGCTGTTGGTAGGAGACCTCGGTTCCTTACCGTGTGGACCACACCCCATAGGGCTGTCTAAGGGCCATCGTGACATGGAAGCTGACGTCAAGAATGGAGGGTGGTGGGTGCTGCAGTGGCTTTTATTTCCCTTTCTTGGAGGTCACATACCATCGCTTCTGCCATATTCTACTCATGCTATGTGTGTCACCAAGTGTAGAGTAGGAGAACTAGGTTCCACCCTCTGAAGGGAGAATCAAACAATTCGTAGACATTTTTAAAAACCCCTACACCCTGTGACTTGCGACAAATAAACGCAAGGAATGGTACTGGGAGATTTCTGAGGCTGGGTCATAAAAGGTGATGCAGCCTCTTAACCGTTCATCGGGACACTCACCTTTGGAGGCGTGAGTCACTCTGCCGGAAGTGGACCACCCTGAAGTCACCATGTTATGAGGAGTCCCAGGGCACATGTGCAGGCGCTCTGGCTGCCAGCCCAGCTGGGGCTCCGCTGCCTGCCAGCGTCAATTGCCAGACATGGGAGAGAAGAAGCCTCCAGAAGAGCCCAGCTCCCAGATAGCATGTTACTTCCAGCCATGGACTCTCCTAGGTAAAGGCCCAGGCTTGGTGGGGCAGAGACCAATCATCCCCATCTGAAGTCCCAACCCACAGAATCCGTAATCATATTAAAATGACCGTCATTTGCCACTACATTTTGGGGCTCTTTGTTACACAGCATTAGTAACTGTAACATGGGTTAGTTTTCAATCCATACAGACTCACCCTCTGAGGCATGCCTCGATGTTCCCTTTCCTATAGATTCTCTCTAGCTCTTTATCTGGTCCTTTGTGACAATTTATTTCTCCTTTTGGATCTCTCTGGGAAAGCATCTAAAATAACGACTGCTCTAACTTCTACAATCCCTAAAAAGGAAATCTCACAAAAGCTGAGTTGACATTCGACATATAACAGGCTCAGAATGAATATTGCTATCAGCCTCAAGTTTTATTAGAATCAGAAGTAGTTAAAAACTATGTAACCACATTCATCATTAGGGAAATGCAAATCAAAACCTTAATGAGATATTACCTCACACCTGTCAAAATAAAAGACAAAAGAAACCAGTGTTGGCGAGGATGTGGAGAAAAAGGAACCCTTGTGCACTGTTGGTGGGAACGCAAACTAGTGCAGCCCCTGCGGAAGACAGTACGGAGGTTCCTCAAAAAATTAAAAAAGGGGCGCCTGGGTGGCTCAGTCAGTTGAGTGTCCGACTTCGGCTCAACTCATAATCTCACAGTTTGTGAGTTCGAGCCCCACATCAGACTCACTGCTGTCAGCGCAGAGCCCACTTCAGATCCTCTGTCTCTCTTTTTTCTTTTTTTTTTTTTTTTAATGTTTGTTTATTTTTGAGAGAGAAAGACAGAGAGATAGAGTGTGAGCAGGAGAGGGGCAGAGAGGGAGACACAGAATCCGAAGCAGGCTTCAGGCTCTGAGTTGTCAGCACAGAGTCCGATGTGGGGCTTGAACTCAGGAATGGCGACATCAGACCTGAGCCAAAGTCGGGTGTTTAACAGACTGAGTCACCCAGGTGCCCCTCCCTTTTTCTTTCTGCCCCTCCCCACTCACGCTCTTTCTCTCAAAAATAAATAAACATTAAAAAAATTAAAAATAGAAGTACCCTATGATCCAGCAGTCACACTGCTGGGTATTTACCCAAAGAATATGAGAACACTAATTTGAAAGGACCCCTCTGTTTACTGCAGAATCATTTACAATAGCTAATTTATGGAAGCAGCCCAAGTGTCCATCAATAGATGAATGGATAAAAAGATGTGGTGTATATGTACAAAGGAATATCAGTCAGCCATAAGAAAGAATGAAATCTTGCCATTTGCAGTAACACGGGGAACTAGAGAGTACAATGCTACATGAAATAAATCAGTCAGAGAAAAGACAAATCCCATACGATTTCCTTTATATGGGGAATTTAAGAAACAAAACAAAGAGAGAAAAGAAGAGACAAACCAAAAAGCAGACTCCTAACTATAGGGAACGAACTGATGGTTACCGAGAGCAGTTGGTGAGGGAGTGGGGGAAACAGGAAAGGGGATTAAGGAGTGTACCCGTCATGACGAACACTGAGTAGTATACGAAGTGTTGAATCACTATCTTGTACACTTTTGAAACTAACATAACACCGTGCGTTAACTACACTGGAATAAAATTAAGATAAGAGCCAGTAGATAACTTGACCAGTAGAAAACTTAAGAAAACTTAACCAGTAGCTAAAACTACTTAACCAGGACAGTTTTCATTTCTTTCCATTAGCAAAGCCACACGCCACCTCCAGGAGTCGCAAGCCCACGTGTAACTATCATATAGGTGAGAACTTCAAGGAAACCAGTTTGTAGCTGCAGTGGGCTGGCCCCACCATCAACACAGTTCTAACACAGCTGTTGAACCTTCTACCTTCCAAGAAAGCGACGCGGTAGTGCTTGCTTTCCTAAAGATACGCAGCAATCAATAGCCACCTTAGAGTTACGTGTTCTCGTTAAAAGACAGGGCTTACTCACGAGCTTAGGGGAGCAGGTCCTGACAGGTGGCAGAGAAACCGATGTCTCACAAAGGAGCTATTAGCGGTTTCCAGATCATCAATGAAGTGTTGGCATTAACCCGGAAGCGATTTCTCTCGCCCTTCAGTCCTGCTTTCCCTTCCGCTTCAGCTCTTAAGTCCACGCAGCCATTACGTTACACACCGACTCTTTGTGACTTTTTTTTAATTGTCAGGGAAAAAAAATTGCAAAATTACGTCTAATTTAGCCGTTCTTGTAGGCTGTCAGCCTGCCTTTCTTTCTTCCCAGGTCATCCCCGTCCTTTTCTGCCAAGTAGCGTGTGGTAGGATTTTGTCAGCGTGACACAAATCATTGGGCTCCTTTTCCCGGTTATTAGTTACACTAACATTTAGCCAGCTCATAACTGCTATTCATATGATGAGTTTGTGTAACCTGTCCTCAAGAGGCAACTTTGAGGTTACTTCTGGCCAGGCTACTCTCATTCAGATGTAATCCATCAAAGCTTCTCACTCCAGGTCCCCTTTTTTATTTAAATGCCATAAAACAATAGACCATTACATCCCCTGAGGCCAAGAAATCCAGGCCTGAAAGGTTATTAGAAGGAGATAGTATCGGGCGCCAGTTGGTTGGCAGGAGGCCTTGCAACGTCTGCCTTTTCCACACAGGGAGCCGTCTTGACCTGTGAGCCCAGGACGGCTCCCGACACACACCTGCCCCTCGGATCCCCCTTTCCACGTAAGCCGTGTTTCCAGCCGCACGACTCATTGTCACGTCCATGGCACTTTCCCCTGACAGGCAACAATTCCAACAGAGCACTTAGCAGCTCGGCCTTCTCGGCCCCAGTCCGGCGGTCTGGCTCTGCCCAGTGGCCCTGACGCCCACACCGGCCTCAGCCTCTGATGCGTCATCTGTGAGTCACTGTTCTCCTTTATGGCCACTGTCCCTTCAGTTACAAGGTCCGGGTAGCTTTTCCTACAGAACTTCCTCTTCCTCACCCTTCTCCTCATCCCTTCTTCACTTTCAGTGCTGTGTCTGCTTCAGGGTTTTCATCGTCCGCAGAAGCCAACGCAGGGATCTGGGTGCCAAAAATCCTCTCGTCATCTCATCCAAGACACAGTGTCTAAGACAAAGGAGGTGAAAGTGCTGGGCTCCTTCCTGCCTCCTCAGACCACGTGTCTCGTTTGAGATTTCCACCTAACTTCTTTGTTTAATGTTTATTTATTTTTGAGAGAGAGAGCATGAGCAGGGGAGAGGAAGAGAAAGAAGGAGACAGAGGGAATCCCAAGCAGGCTCGTGCTATCAGCACATGATCTCAAGAACCTTGAGATCATGACCTGAGCCAAAACCAAGAGTCGGACACTTAACCGACTGAGCCACTCCGGCGCCCTCCGCCTAACTTTTGATAAACCGAACTGGGTGCAGGTGGTGGATGGGTGTCTGGAAACCATCTCACTGAGGCAACTGTGAGGGTTGGAGGGACATAGGGGCTGTCTGCTAACCTTCTGGGGGTTGTCCAGTGGATATGGGCTCGGGCCACGAAGCTCTGGGCAGACTTCTGGGCTGGGAATCCCACCCTCCCTCTGACCAGCTGTGGGACCTCGGCCAAGTTCCTTCTGCATCCCAGTTCCCTGGTCGGCAGACGGGGGATAATGACAGCACTCATCTGCAGGTTGGTGGTGGGGGCAATGGGGTGTCCGATCCTAAAGAGGCCTCAGAGAGCACAAATGGGTCCATTTCGTGGAACGTATAGGACAGGAGACTTCAACTCAATATAAGATGGTCCTTTAAATGTAGCCTTTAAAAATAGAGCCTGTCTCCCCAACCTCCCCACCATTCAAGAGTTCAAGAAAAATACCAACAGAAACTGACCACGAGAACATCTCGTTTAGGAAGTTCCCTGAAAATCCCATCTTTTTGGACCTCAGCCTCTGCACATACCCTTTCACTCTCCCACCTTGACTGACTCCGGCCAACTAGAACTGGGTTTTCCCTTCCCTAAAGCCCTTTCAAGTAGACATCTGAATGTCCACCCTTGTTCCAAGGGCCATGCGGGCAGGGGAGCACCAATCCGAAGCCAGACGGCTCTTCTGTCCTCATGACAAAATCGGGGAATATGGCGCAAAACCCTTTAAAAAGGAGATCATGTTTCACGCGGTGATACCACCTCAAGGAATATATCCCAAGGAGATAATCAGAAAATATGCAAATATGTACTCACAACGATGTTTCTGCCAGCATTCGAATGATGAGGTAGATTGGTTATTGAGATAGGAAGATGCTCACAACATATTGTCAAAAGAGTAGCTGATATTTAAAAACTCATGTATATATACCTTAAAAAGTTACATATACATCTGCCATGTGATCCAGCCTTTCTGTGCGTAGGTGTTTACTCGGGGAAAAAAAAAACCAACATATGTCCACAGAAGGACTTGTACACAAATGTTCACACTAGCTTTGTTTGTAATAGCCAAAGACTGGAAAACACCCAAATGTCCATTAACAGGCGAACAGAGAAATGGCGGTATATTGGTATATTGATACAATGGGATACCGTCCAGACAGATAGAGGGATGATCTATTGGTACATGGAGCAACACGGACGAATCTCCAAATCCTTGTGCTGAGTGGAAGAAGGCAGGCAAAAAATAGAATACATATTATATTGTTCTGTTTATATAAATTCTAAAAAATTCAGACTGGCCCGAGCGACAGCAAGTAGGTCAGTGGTTGCTTGGATATGGGGCGGTGGTGGAGGGGGGCGAGCTACAGAGGGACCCAAGGAACCCTTTGGACTGATGGATATGTCCGTGGACCAGGCTGTGATGGTGGCTCCATGTGCATGCGCCCTGCCAGCTCTCTGCCTGGCGAACATTTGCTCATCCTTTGCTTCGTCCAGGAGACCTTCCCAGAAGCCTTCCTTGAGCCCTCACCTCACTATGAAATAGGCGCACATCTGCTCACCTGTCACACTCTGTCGTCATGGTCAGTGTATGAGTTTCCCGTTGTTGCTGTAACAAATTACCACGAACCTAGTTGGTTAAAACAACATGAACGTACGATCTCTGGGCTCTGGAGGTCAGATGTCTGAATGATTCTCACTGGGCTCCTGACACGTTTGTCAGTAGGGCTGCATTCCTTCGGGAGTCTCTAGGGGAGAATCTGTTTCCTGTCCTTTGCAGTTTCCAAGGGCCACCCGCACTCCTTGGGCCCTGGTCAATTTCCTCCCTGTCCGTAGGGTTCCCAGGTCCCTTCCTCGCTCAGCCATTGGCTGTCCCACATCTTCGTGTCACTTATAAGGACCCCGCGATTACATCGGGCTACCCCAACCCAAGAGAACTCCCCATCTCAAGATCCTTAACAACCTTGACAAAGTCTCTTTGGTCACGCAAAGTCACGTAGCCACCAGTCTGGGGCAGACAATATGGGCACCTTCTCAGGCCGCTTTTCAGCCCGCCATGTTCAGCTCGTCTGGTGAAATCTCAGAGCAGAGACCTTGCCTATCTTCACATTCCGTAGGTTCCAACGCCACCAGTCCCGTATATTTTCGCAGGGCGGAAGAAATTGACAAAAGCGTGAGATTTGAATGCCAATCCTGTGGCCACTTAATCGCTCTTTCTCTCTTTAGAATACTTTGTCAGGATTTTGTAATCCTTGAAGACAGAGCACTGGCTCATAGCAGAAACCAAGAAGTGAGAGCTGGGAGTTGAACACTTCCGGAAATACCATTTTTGCAAACACAGGCGGTGGGTGACATAGCGGGGACTCCAGGAGCATCACCGAGTGTGAGGACAAACGTCCTGCGAGGGGTCTGAGACCATGGGCTGTTTGCTGGCTGAGGTGCCTCTGTGCCTGCTTCGACGCTGGTCCCGGAGGTGACAGGAAGGGCAGTGGTGCACGTAACCACATCATCCTCAGAGCTGCCTCCACTGGGACACCCTGCAGTTACGAGTATTTTCTGTTGTGGCTTTTACTATAAACCCACACCTCACTAAAACAGGACCATCCTGTTACCTTTCACTTGGAACGGAAGAAAAAAACCCACAATTATTCACGCCCATGCTGCAGTTGGGAAATTATCATTTTTTATCTGAAACCCATAGGAGTGAGTCCGGGGCAAGGGGTAGAGAGAAAACTCGGGTACGGCCACCGAGACCCATCGCGGGCTCCTTCCTCCGCTGACCGTTGCTTGGTCACTCCGTGGCCGCCGAAACAAATGGAGATCTTCGAACCCTCCCCATAGACCGGTCATTCTGGGGGTGCGCCTCTTCTTTGCTTTCTCAGGGCAAAGGCTGGGGGAGGACAGGGCGTCCTGGGGGGGCCCTAGAGCACAGGCAGCAGGCAGTTCGAAGGCACAGGTGCGTCTGAGCCCATTAACAAAGGAAAGACTAGTGGGGTGCCTGGGAGGCTCTGTTGGTTAAGCCTCGGACTTCGGCTCAGGGTCATGATCTCGCAGTTCATGAGTTCGAGCCCCACGTCGGGCTCTGTGCTGACGGCTCGGAGCCTGGAGCCTGCTTCGGATTCTGTGTCTCCCTCTCGCTCTGCCCCTCCCCCACTCACACCCTGTCTCTCTCTCTCGCTCTGAAAAACAAATAAATACACTTAAAAAGTCTTTTTTTTTTTTTTTAAAAAAAAAAGAAAGACTGGCACACGCAGGGACTCCTCAGGACCACAGGAACACTCGCCGAGAATGGATTTGAATCGCGTAGCTCCTATCCCCTTCTCTTTACCTTTGGGGAATGTTAAAGTTATGTGTTCGGGTCATGAATACTGAACCTAGCTCTCACTGTGTCCTGACCCCCTTACAGACATTAACTCGTTCACCCTCATGACAGCCCCTGAGCCCCTCTGGGCGAGGCCGTGGCCACAGCGACGTGAAGGGACAGGACCGGTTCTCCCAGGAAGGACAGAGCAGTCCGGTTTCAGAAACTTGTTCCTGACCCGCTGCTCGGCTGGCCCCTGAAATGCCCATTCCAGGAGGGCGACGGGCCGACCGATGGGAAACGATCACTGAGGGCCGCCGTGGAAAGTCGGGGGTTTGGTGCCATTCTGCTGGACCTTCCTGTGCGAGTCCGGAAATGGATGTCCAGGGACCACGTCGCCGGTTTTGCTCTGGCGAGATGGTCAGCGAACAGCGCCCCCAGGTGTTTCCTTCCTGGGCGACCCATGGCACCTGCAAAGCCCTACCTACCTGTGAGGCAGGAGCGCAGGTGGGCGAACCCCGAATCGGGGAGCCGGGCGCGGGAGTGGGCTGCCGACCCCATGGGGGACGTGGCCATCCGAGCAGTAGAATCGGCCATAATACAGGTGAGATCCGGTTTCAGCGGACACTAGCAGCTTGTCTACGTTCTCCTGTTCTTAAAACTTTGATTTTTATCAGAAAGTGGGGCTGCGGCTGAGACTGAAGAATCTTTACTTTCTGTTTAAACTCCTTCATGGTAGTGTGCTGTTTCAACAAGATCTGACCTGCAGCAAATTAATTAAAAAAAAAAAAAAAAAAACTTAGCTAACATTTGTGATTGAAAAAATTCTGTGGCTGGGGCATCTGGGTGGCTCGGTCCGTTAGGCATCTGACTCTGGATTTTGGCTCAGGTCATGATCTCACAGTTCGTGAGATCGCGCCCCGCGTCAGGCTCTGCACGGACAGTGTGGATCCCGCTTGGAATTCTCTACTTCCCTCTCTCTCTCTGCCCCTCCAGAACGCGTTCTCTTTCTCTTTCTCTCTCTTTAAAAATAGATAAACTTAAAAAAAAAGTTCTGTGGGCATTGCAGAGCAAATAGGTCCCAAAGCAAAAAGGGCAGATGAGACTTACCGATTAACAATTATCTGTGTTCGGGCAACCTTTCCAAAACCATTTTCCTAAAACCTTTTCATAAATCTGAAATTCGTCTAGAAGGATGTTCAAACAGCTGGGAAGCTGAAAGAAGCAAAAGATGCAGGAAAGAAAGGTTCCCAAGTTCTACCTTCAACAGTGACTGTGTGAAGAAACCTTAATCGCTTTCTCCAAACCTTAATCACACCTGCAAAAGTATATCCTCATTCATTTCTTCCTCGTTCCAAAAAGGGTGTACGTGCTTGGATGCAAATTTTCTTCTTTTGGTAACTGGTGTCCCACTCTGCCGCATCCTTTAAGGTAGGGTAAGTGATGATGCCCACTGGCCCTTCTATAGGTTGACTTTGCCAGAACATCCTCTCCTGTCTATACCGGCAACCAGTGCCCGGGGCACCTGCTGTGTGCCCGGGCGCTGTGCTGGGTGCTGGGCTCTCTCAGCCATGAGCAGGATGGCCACACAGGGGGCCTGGAGGTGCCGATCAAGTCCAGCCAGTCTAGATGAGAAGCACGCGGGCCGGCCTCAGGGGCCCCTCCGGAGCGGCAGTAGGCTTTACAAACCCAGAGAAGGAGCCCGGTCCTCCTGAGGTTTATGGAGATCCTTCCGTGAAAAGAAAAGAAAGAGAAGGCAAGGAAGACACGGATGACGTTTGTTTGATCACTAGCTGACTCAGGAGAGGATGGAATGAAAGAGAAACATTCTCTTGAAAACGAATAACGCAGCCCAGTGCCCCGAATTGCTGAGCTGGTGATGGGTGTTGTAGCCAGGAGGCCCCTGGCCGGGGCATCCTCCCTTCTTGGTCCTGAGACACACCTGGGAGGGCGTGGACAGTGCTCCAGACACCAGCTCCCGGGCTCTGGGCGGTTGGACCCTGCAGGGCTGACCTTCCCTGCTCTGGCGGCACAAACTAGGAAACAGGACCCGCCCCCTCGGCTTCCCTATCGTGATTTGCTCCTTGCCCTGTGCCTTCCAGCCCCAGGAAGTTGTCTGGGACAATGGCCTCGTTGCCCTTGTATCCATGGCACGCACCGGTTGCAATCCATTGGTGGAGTTTACCATAACAGATCTAGATGCGTCTATGGGGTCTTTGCCACATCACTGGGGTGGCGGGGGTGGGGGGAGTAACAGAGAAAAGAAACAAAGTCAATAGAACATGTGGAAAGTTTACCGGAAGAAGTTTTTCAGATCACTGAGAAAGAGAGGGAAAGGAAAGATGCTACTCTTCAGACCTGGAAATTGTTTTTTAATCTTTTATTGATTTTTTTTGCCTCCTCTTTGCTTTATATCATTATAAATGGCCAGATATTTAACCTCTGTTTTCGTCATTAGCTTCATACAGAAAGAAAGGCACCATTCAGCGCATCAGTTAAAACCGGCCGCACCCGGGATGTCCGAAGCAACTGCTGTCTTCTTCATGCCTTCCGCTTTGCTCTTGGGAAAGACAGTGACTCCGAGCTGGGTGCTCCATGCGGGAAATTCACAGGATAGATGCTGGTGGTCCAGGGAAGGCGAGGAACAGTACAGCACTGTCGTAGAATCAAGAACCTGTCAACTTTTGATTTACAGGTCACTATCATTTGAAAAGTAGTCTTGCATAATCTGAGCCCAACAAAGGCTACACTGCTCAGTCCTCATTTCTTCATCAAGAATTGTTAGAGTTCGTTCGAGAATTTCCTGTTAGAACTGGAATAAAAGATGGGAACCTACATCATGGAAGCTCTCTCCATTTTTCAAATCAGGGTTTGATATGCTGGATTGCGGAAGCAATAGTGTTGTTGTTGTTGGAAGTCAGCACCTGAGATAAACCAGTGTCTGCGTTTCTGTCATCCAGACCGGAGAATGGGTGTGGGGACCAACGCCACTTTCCCCGTTTCAGTTCATTCTGAAAACATTTTCCAAGAGAAATATCACGAGTGTGCTGAGCTGAATTTTTTTTCCAGGCTTTATGGGAACTTAAAGTGTTTAAGCCCAAAAACTGTGTTTGCACTTCATCTGTAATTAAATACTTGAGTTTGGGGATTTTTTATTATTATTATTATTTGAGAGAGAGAGGGAGAGAGACGAACAGAGGGGGAAAGAGAGAATCTAAGAGAGAATCCATGCTCAGCAGGGACCAACTTGGAGCTCAATCCCATGACCCTGGGATCATGACCCGAGCCAAAATCAAGAGTTGGATGTTCAACCAATGAGCCACCCAGGGGCCATGATACTTGAGTTTTCTAGAGTGACGCTGCAGATAAGTGGGGACAGGTTGGTTATCCAGGCAGAAGAAATGGAATGGAATTCCTGCCTCACACCAAACATAAAAAAAAAAAATCAGTTCTAGATGGATTTATTAAAACAGAGGGGAAAACGTCATCGAATTAAGCCCTAAACCCAGATGACTTTACGGTTCGCAGTAGTCTCTTATTGCCCGGCCAGGCTTCATCCCGCATAGACGACTTTGCACGCTGTGTGGAGCCTGGATGGGAGGCAGGCTGCCGGAAGGCAGCTGCAGTGGTCCAGGCAAGAAGTACTGACGGCATGAATCAGGACAGTGGCAACTGAGATTGAAAGGGGGGACGGGATTCTGGAAACGCACACCGGGATTTGTTGGTTAGTTAAATGCAGACGGTGAAACAGACGGTCCAGGGAGACTGACCTGATTTCTGCCTCGGGAGAGGAAATGAGAAGGGCCGGTTTCGGGAGGAAGATATGTACTAAAACAGCTGCATGACATAGACAACCCAATTGAATATGTAACCTCACTGAAGCCTCAGGAAACGTTCGTAGTGCAGATGTTCTTGCCTCCGTTTTATAAATGAGGGAACGAACCTGGAGAGGCTAAGTGCTCGCCGTCACGGTGAGGAGGGCCGATCCAGTGCCGTCCAACCCCAGGCAAGAGCCATCGATCATCCATCGGTTTGGAATATCTCGAGTTTGAGACGTCTATGCGAATCCACGCCGACTCGTCCAGCAGATAACTGAGCACACAAGGCTGAGCCCCGGGGAGGGGCGGGGGGGCGCGGGGTGGTAGGTCAGGAAAAGCATTCCAGGCGGAAGGAACAGCAAAGTCAAATGCCCGAAAGCAGGAAAGAGTTTCTTATCTCCTGTCCAGGAGCAAATACTTTCTTTCTCCTGGTGAATCGCGCAGGATCGCCAGGCTGCTGAATTACCAGGGAGCGCCAGCCCTGATTAGGTGCCTCCTAGTTCATTCTCTTGGGGGCAGGCTCACCTCTGAGGACCACGGGCTCCGGCAACCGGCTCCACCGTCTCAGACAAGTTGCCGGACTACTTAGGCCGTGCTTCTTCCCATCCACAGGGGAGGCCGTGATTTTATGGCTTTTTTTTTTATGTTCCTTTCCCGCCCAGCTCTTTTCGCTCTTCGATCCCTGGCGGGCCGTCTACACCGAGTGGTGTCTACTGCCCTCTTGTGGCAGAGGGCTCCTGTTCTTTGCAGTGTGTCGTAGGACTGAAAGGCGTCTACTGAAATCTAAAAGATCAAATTTTGCAGGAGTAAAGGCCTGCACACATACTATGTTTACACCGGAGTATCCGGCTTGCCGAGCGCAATGGAAAGCAGGGCTGAAGGAGGAAGGGAAAGAGGAAGGAAGAGAAGGAGGAAGTGGAGGAAGGGAGGAAGGAGGGAGGAAGGGAGAGGAAGGAAGGGAAGGAGGAAGGGAAAGAAGGAGCAGAAGGAGGAAAGGGAAGGAGGATGGAAGGAGGGAGGAGAGAAGGAAGGGAGAGGAAGGAAGGGAGAGGAAGGAAGGGAAGGGACGAGGACAAAGGGACAAAGGAAAGAAAGAAGCCACAAGCTTCTAGATTCTGAGCAAGAGCCAAAAGGGGTCTGAACCAAGAGTTACCTTGTTTCTCCTTGACTAGTGGCTCGAACTGGGGATTTGAAAAGGGAACTGCACGTGTTTTCTTACCCATCGATGTACTTTTCACAACGAAGATTAGGTGAAAGGAGATTTTTTTTTTTTTTGCCCACAACTGCCGAAGTTAGAATTTTAGAGTTTTGCGATTTCTGAAATTCAGATCTTAGAATAATTTTTTCTGAATTATATTCGAATCTATTTATGACCGGCTTGAGGATATTTTAGTTTTTAGGATTCTAATATAACTTTGTATTTTACACAAAAGAATGTGACCAATAAATGGATCTGTTAGCCAGTGGCAGCGTTTTCGGATGGAGCTGAGACAGCGGCTGAAAGCTGACGAAAGGAAGCAGACCCTTGACCTTCCTCGGTGTCGAGAAGAAATTTTAAAAAATTTTTGAAAGAGTCTGTTTCTTGATTTACCTCTCTCTCTCCTTTTTAAATGTTTATTTATCTTTGAGAGAGAGAGAGAGACAGAGCATGATCAGGGGAGGGGCAGAGAGAGAGGGTGTCTAGAGAAAAGCTCACGTAGGACGCGCTTCTAGAAAGGAAGGGAGAGCCCGCAGGCAGCAGGCAGTAGCCGGCGGGGCCCAATGTGGGGCCAGTTCAGGCCTGTCCCCAAGGCGGCCTCCTTCGAGTCAGACCTTGGGCAGGGAAGCAATCGTCTGAAATCAGCTTCTACAAACTGAGCTGGAAATGCTGTGTTTGAGATATTCGTAAAATCTGGAAGAGTTTTTTTTTTAATTTTTGATTAAGTTTTCATTTAAACTCCAGTATAGTTCACAGAGTGTTATATTAGTTTCACGTGCGCAGTATAGGGATCCGCCGCTGCTTAGCATCCCCTGGTGCTCATCACAAGTGCCCGCCTTAACCCCCGTCACCTATTTCCCCACCCCCACCCTGCTCCCGGACCTCCCGGACCGTCAGTGTGTTCTCCGTAGGTAAGGGCCTGGTTAGGGGCGCCTGGGTGGCTCGGCTGGTTAAGCATCCAGCTTCCGTTCAGGTTTTGATCTCTCAGTCCCTGAGTTCGAGCCCTGCGTTGGACTCTGTGCTGACAGCTCAGAGTGTGGAGCCTCCTTCCGATTCTGTGTCTCTCTCTGTGTCTCTCTCTCGCCCTGCCCCTCCCCTGATCATGCTCTCTTTCTCTCTCTCGAAAGCAAATAAACTTAAAAAAAAATTAAAAAGAGCCTACTTCTTGGTTTATCTCCCTCTCCCTTTTTTTTAATGCTTATTTATTTTTGAGAGAGAGAGAGTGTGTGTGTGATCAGGGGAGGGGCAGAGAGAGAGGGAGACACAGAATCCGAAGCAGGTTCCAGGCTCCGAGCTGTCAGCACAGGGGCCTGATATAGGGCTCAAACTCACCGACTGAGAGATTGTGACCTGAACTGAAGTCGGACACTTAACTGCCTGAGTCACCCAGGCGCCCCGGTCTCTTTCTCTTTTTTTAATCTTTGCTTGTTTGTTTTGTTTCTTCAGTTCCACTGGAGTGAAATCGTATGGTATTTGTCTTTCTCTGACTGACTGACTTCATTTTCCGCCATACTCTCTACCTCCATCCATGTTGCAAATGGCAAGATTTCATTCCTTTTGATAGCTGAGTAGTATTCCAGTGTGCGTGCACGCATGTGTGTGCGTGCACACGTGTACTCATCACTTCTTTATCCATTCGTCTGTCGATGGACACTGGGGCTTCTCCCACGATCTGGCTGCTATAAATAATGCTGCCATAAACATGGGTGCATATATCCCTTTGAATTAGTGTTTTCGTATTCTCTGAGTAAATACCCAGTAGCACAATTACTGGATTGTAGGGTAGTTCTATTTTTAACTTTTTGAGGAACCTCCGTGCTGTTTAAATCTGGAAGGTTTTTGACTTCCTGTGTACGCTCTAACTGGCCATACAAGGATTATATGGGCAAATTGGAAGTCCCAGGTCAGTGAGCTTTGCTCCTTCCTTGACTGCAGGAAAGGACCCTTGGAGAACGTTATAGAATAAAAGTGTAACCGCAAAAATAAATCTGTTTGAAATCTTAATCCAGCTATAATCGACCTCCCATTTCCTGCTGGAAATTGTCAGGAATCTCCAAAAGTTTAATCAGGCCGATAAGTCTCCTTTTCCCTTGTAGTGCTCCTTAAGACGAAATGTAAGGGCTTCCCCACCTCTGGTTTAAAGGAGACATGCAATACATTTAGGAAGCATTTATTAAGCACATACTATATGCTGTATATAGGAATGGAGGATTCAGAGAATGAGTAAGCCACAGTTCCTCAAGGGTGTTTTACGGCCAGGTGAGGAAGACGGACGGACGGACGGACGGACACAGGGCCATATGCACACTGCGGGAGGCCTGGGGAAGGGGGCTGTGTGGAGGGAGGTCGGACTCACAGAAGGAGGCTGCTTTGGCGGATGTCTAAGGACCAGCAGGACTTTGTCAGACAGACAGGGTGTTTGAAGCCTGCGGTCAGATCTGGACTCAGGAAACAGCCTGGTGTGTGCGGAGAACTGGCAATTCAACGCAAGACTGGCTCGGTGCTGGCCGGGCTGGTGGCCTGGGAGTTTTGAACCTCACCCTGGGGGCACCGGGAAGCCCTTGATCGAGGGTGGGCAGCGCAGTGATGGGGCCACATTTGTGCAGATGGAGACCTGCCTGGGGTTGTAAGTCGGCTCAATGGTGAGGGTGAGGGACAGGGCCCAGGGGACACCCCAGCTCCTTGCCTAGGAGTATTTGGCTTGAGGGCTCCTCGAGTAAGAGAGAGACCGTGCCGGAGGTGGGGCAGGAGCTAGGAGATTACTAGTGAATTCAGCTCTGAAATCTAAGTGAACATAAGACCTCTTTCGTGTGGATTAGAGGTTCTGTCCGCTCCACCTGTCCAGCCAGCCTTCTTCTGCCTGTGTGTCCGTATGTATCTACGTACTTACATACATGTACTTCCATCTCTCTCTCTACTGTTCAGTCTCTCCTTTGATGACCTTTGCCTGAATTGATTAGTTCATTGAGGGCTGCAAAATGGTGTCTTTGCTGTTGTTTTCTGGTGTCATCATTCCCTCCGCAGTCGGGGTATTTGGTTGCCGTGAAATATGTATATGGGACAGGCAGGATAAGTGTTTAATTCCCTTTCTTTGATTGGGACTGGAAAATTTTATATTTTTTTTAAGTTTACCCATTTATTTTTGAAAGAGAGAGAGAGACAGAGACAGAGAGAGGGAGAGAGAATCCCAAGCAGGCTCCACACCATCGGCACCGAGCCCGATGTGGGGCTCGAACTCACAAACCATGAGATCATGAACTGAGCCAAAATCAAGAGTCAGGCACTTAATCGACTGAGCCACCCAGGCGCCCCAGGACTAGAAATTTTAATTGGACACTTAGAGGGACTATCTGAGACAAAATCAGAAAAGATGAAAAGATCGTTTTTCTTCTGTCATTAGCCCCGGCAGGAAGACGCCCTGATCCGCGTGCCGGCATCATTACATAGATCGTCTTCCGCAGACCCTTCCGCTGTGACGGAGCCACGTGGGCAAATGGCGGGTTCATTATGTTTTAAATGTAGAAGTATTTCTTAACTGTCTATAAAAGTTATTTGTCTAATAAAAAAATAAAAGTTGGGGCACCTGGGCGTTTCAGTCGGTTGAGCGTCTGACTCTTGATTTCGGCTCAGGTCCTGATCCCAGGGTCATAGGATCGAACCCCATGTCAGGCTCTGTGATGACAGCGAGGAGCCTACTTTGGGTACTCTCTCTCCCTCTCTCTCCCTCTCTCTCTCCCTCTCTCTCTCCCTCTCTCTCCCTCTCTCTCCCTCTCTCTCTCTCTGCCCCTCCCCTGCTTGTGCACTCTCTCTCTCCCTCTCTCTCCCTCTCTCTCCCTCTCTCTCCCTCTCTCTCTCTTTCTCTGCCCCTCCCCTGCTTGTGCACTCTCTCTCTCTCTCTCTCTCCCTCTCTCTCCCTCTCTCTCCCTCTCTCTCCCTCTCTCTCTCTGCCCCTCCCCTGCTTGTGCACTCTCTCTCTTTCAAAATAAATAAATGGTTTTGGGGCGCCTGGGTGGCTCAGTCAGCTGAGCATCCAACTTTGGCTCAGGTCATGATCTCACGGTTCATGAGTTCGAGCCCCACATTGGGCTCCCTGCTGTCAGAATGGAGCCCACTTCAGATCCTCTGTCCCTCCCCCGCCCCTCCCCCGCCCCTCCCCTGCTTGTGCACTCTCTCTCAAATATAATAAACATTAAAAAAAACCAAAATAAATATTTTTTTAATTTACCATTTTAACCATTTTTACATGTACAGATCATGGGCACAGAGCACAGTCATACTGTGTCACCGCCACCATCAGTCCCGTCAGTTTTTTCATCTTGCAAAGCTGAAACTCTGTCCCTATGAAATGCTAGCGCCCCGTTTCCCAGAGAAGGCTGCTTTGTTGCTTTGTAAGGTGCTGCCGCTGGCGCGCTGTTGTCGCCCCGTGTTTTTGTTAACCTGTCTTCAGAGGGATTGAATAAGCTATTAAAATGGCCTTTATAACAAGTACACAATTAATGCATGAAATATGAACTTGGAGCCCTTTGGCCACTCTCTTGCCTGTATCTTCAACTTCATTGTCCCTCTGACCTTCTGTCACTCCCTCCTGGAAAAGCTCAGCCTGGGGACAGTCTGCCCTGCCTCTCCTGACCCTCCACGGTCCCCAGGGTATCTGGACCTGCATCCCTGCAGGACGAAGGCTCGCCTGGGTTCTGGCAGCAATCCAAGCCTCCAATAAAACAGGTCCCATTCTTCGATCTCTCAGCCTCCCTTGTCCCCCCCACGCCCATAAAGGACCCCGGAGAACCTTCTAGCAGGAACCCCTCCTGTTCCCCTCCATCAAGACCAGCACGCGGCCGCCATCTTCATTCACCTGGCCCCATTCTCGTATAAAGCTGGGATCTTCTGTCATCCCTGTTCCCCGCACTCCGGGCCGTCCTCTGGGTCACCAGGCACCAGCTCCCATGCCTTGAACATCTGTATATCACCTTGTTTGAGTCTCCCCAGCTAAAAGAGAACACAGTTTAAAAAGTGGAGGAAACGTGGCATCAGAATAGGAGGACCCTAGGCTGGCCTCATCCCAGGAACACAACTAGATGACTGTCAAATATCCCTAAAAAACCCCAGGAATCAACCTGAACACTGGCAGAACAAACTCCACAACTAAAGGGAGAGAAAAGGTCACATATCGAAGAAGGTACGGAGTGTGGAGATGTGGTTTTGGGGACAAACGGATCTTGGGTGCTGCAGAGGGGAGGGAGCCATGGAGAGAGGTGAGAGAGAGGCGCACACAGGGGAATGCACAAGGAGAACGTTCTCCAAAGCCACTGGCTTGGAAAATGAGAGGAGCTGAATTTCATGAGTTCTTGCAACCAGCAGGGCGTGGCTGGGCTAGAGCCCAGAGGGCACCGCGCTGCTCCTGGAGAGAAGGCGGGCAAACAACCGCGGGGCCAGAGAGCGTGAAAACGGCAATCTGAAAAACGCTTGGGGTGCACAGTGAGGGAGATTATTCGCTCTTCTCAGTGTGTCCCTGAGAGTTAGTGTTCATGGGAACACCTCTCTGGGGAACAAAGGGGCTGGCTAGCACCATTTCCCTCCCTTGCCTCTCAGCATAAACACAGGGCCACCTGTGAGAAGCCCCATGGCACTCACGCTGGCTGCCTAACTTGCTGACACCAGTCCTCACTCCCTGCGCTCTGGCGGGACACCCCTTCTAAGTCAAGCTGGCCTCCGTCCCAGCATGGTGGGCCCCACCCCTGGAAGACTGCCACAACCCCAGGCCCCCATCATATCTCCTGACCAGAGAATTCCACCGGGCCTCAGTTCTGGTGGAGGTGGTGTCAGGTCTCATGTCACAAGCAGACCAGAGCACATCTGATTAAAACTCGCTATCTTCAGACCAGGGACCAAACACTGCCCGCAGCAAAGACAGCCTGCAGAACAGAACAAACGCAACACAACAGCAGCGCACACCTGAGATGTTCTCTGAGGCACCAGGCCCTAGACGGTACGTGACCTCTTCTTCATTGAAGCCCTTACTTTCAGAAGCAAGAAATATAACTGGCTTTTCGAACATGAAGAAGGTAGAAACTTAGACAAAATGCCAAGACAGAGGAATTCATCCCAAATGAAAGAACAAGATAAGGTTGTGGCCAGAGATCTAAGTGAAACAGATAGAAGTAGCACGCCCGATGGAGAATTTAAAGTAACAATCGTAAGGATGCTCGCTGGGCTTGAGAAAAGAAGGCATCAGTGAGACCTGTCCTACAGAGATAGAAGACTTTGAAAAAAAGAATCAACCAGCAATGAAGAGTGCAATATAGGAGATTGGGAACAGACTGGATGCAATGAACAGCAGGTTGGAAGAAGCAGAGTAATGAATTAGTGACCTAGAAGGCAGAATAATGGAAAATAATGAAGAGAACAAATAACAAAAAAGAGAGAGAATTATGGGTCACAAGAATAGACTTAAGGGAACTCAGTGGCTCCATCAAACATCATAACATTTGTTTCATAGGGCTCCCAGAAGAAGAAAGGGAAAAGGGGGCAGAGAATTTATTGGAGGAAATAATAGCTGAAAACCGTCCTAATCTGGGGAGGAAACAGACATCCAGATCCAAGAGGCACAGAGAACTCTCGTCAGAATCAACAAAAGCTGACCACGCCAAGACATGTTGTGATTAGACGGGCAGGACAGTGAACACAGGTTAGAACTGTAAGGGTCCAGGGCGCCTGGGTGGCTCAGTCGGTTGAGTCTCTGACTTCGGCTCAGGTCATGATCTCGCAGTTTGTAAGTTCAAGCCCCACATTGGGTTCTGCGCTGACAGCTCAGAGCCTGGAGCCTGCTTCTGATTCTCTGTCCCTCCCTCTCTCTGCACCTCCCCTGCTCATACTTGCTGTCTCTCAAAAGTAAATAAAACATTAAAAAAAAAAAAAGAACTGCGCAAGTCCACTTACCTGCAGATTTTTTTCCGATAAATACAGTACAGTACCATCAGTGTGTTTCCTATTCCTTATCATTTTCTTAGCGTTTTCTTTCTCTGGCTTACCTCATTGTGAGAACATGGCATATAACGCATGTCACATACACAGTATGTGTTAACTGTTTCTGTTCTTCTTAAGGCTTCTGGACAACAGTAGGCTGTTAGTAGTTAAGTTTTGGGGGGGGGGGAGCGTCAAGAGTTACAGGCAGATTTTTGACTGTGGAGGTGGAGGGGTGGGTGCCCCAAAATCCCCCCCCATCATTCAAGAATCGACTATACTCCCCACTTCACTAGGTTGGCCAAACTCAGCAAATAAAACTACAGGATTCCCAAGTAAATCTGAATTTCAGATAAACAACAGATAACTTTTAGTAAAAGCATGTCCCAGATGTTGCCTGGGGCACATTTATACTGAGAAATTATTATCATTTCTCTGAAGGTCAGATTTAACGGGGCATCCTGTGTTTATGTAATGCCCGACCCGCAGGCAGCCTCCCCTCCCCCTCGCGCCGCCCCCCCCCTTCTGACACCGTCTCTTTTCTTCCACCGTCTGACTCTTGAAAGGTGTGGGCACATTTGCTGTCGCTCCCCATGCCTTCCTCCATCCCACGGCCTGGCTTTCAGGGCTACCACGCGCCCGAAAGGCCTTCCAGTAAGGTGCCTGCTTTGTTGCTAAACCTCCTGGCCTCTTAGTGACTTTGGCCCCCCTGACTCTGCTCTCATCCACCGGTTCTGGGGACCCTGCCCTGGTTGTCCTCAAGGCCACTTTTCCCTGTCCCTCTCTCCCACCACCAACGCGGCCCTCTGCCGGGCAGCCCCACGGTCCACGCTGACACTGGCCCGGCTCCTTCCTCCCCGGCTCCTCCTGCAGGCCTCGGCTCTGCCTGTGCCCCATGCCCCCCACCTCAGTTGCCCTGGCCGGAAACCAGACCTCGTGCCCCATCCCGACAGGCTCACCCCGACTCCTGCAGGAGCCCCCTCATCTGGCTTGGAGATAAAGGACCCACTGCCCACCTGAGAGCTTCGGGTCTGGACTCTCGTTCCTCCACTTTCCGTACTGTGGTCAGGGAGGTCTTTCCCACGGGCATGGCTGGTCAGATCCCTTCCCGGGCTCCGCAGTCAGTGGCCAGTTTGAAGTCCAAGCTTCTTCACGTGGCCCGTGAAATCCGGGCTTCTCTGGTCCTGCTGGCCCTGCAGCTTCCTTCATCTGCCCTCGGTCCTCCCCCAACCCCCCCCCCCATTTGCCTGGGGCCTTTGCTCCTTCTGGGAAACACGCAGCGAAAAGAGATGGCTCCTCCTCACCTCCAGGAAGCCCTCCCTTCACCCCGTCTCAAGCGGGCTTCTCCCCACCCCCAGCGGCCTCCCTCCCAGGCTGGGAGGACCACACGGGCAGTGCTCCTTCTAACTACTCGCACGGTGGTATTCCTGGCACACAGTAGGTCCTGGTGACATTGTGTCCTTCTCAGGTTATACTGGCCCGTCCCCCAGACTCAAAGCCCTCAGGTGGGCAGTGGGTCCTTTATCGCCAGTCCCCTCCCATGGCACCAGGCGCAGGGCACTGGAGGGATGCTAGTTCCGTGAAGGGGGTGTTTGTGTTTCAGAGTCAGCCCCTTCGATGGGTTCATCAGACTCAGCCTGTTCACGGGGCATCTGGGTGGCTCAGCTGGTTAAGCGTCCCGCTTCAGCTCAGGTCATGATCTCGCGGTTCTCCAGTTCGAGCCCCGCGCCGGGCTCTGTGCTGACAGCTTGGAACCTGGAGCCTGGATTCCGTGTCTCCCTCTCTCTCTGCCCTCCTCCACTCACATTCTCTCTCTCTCTCTCTCTCAAATAAATAAACATTTTAAAAAATCACCCCATTCAGTGAATTTGTAAAGGACCCATTTGGAAGGCTTCAATGACAAATTAATTGTAAAGACAGCTATCGGAACATTCCGATAAAAAACAGCATTCGTTTTCCTGTGACTAAAATGTCCGCCGGTGGGAGCAAGAAGTCCCAAACTCGAAGCCTTCACATACCTTGGCACTCAAGTCTGCTTCCACGGTTCACAAAGAGTGACATGTTCTTGCCTGATTAGCCTTTACCATTTGACGTTGCAATAGGAATATGAAGTTTTTAAAAGATAAACTTTAAAAGAAAATAAGGTACAAGATAAAGCTTTTTTTTCCTTCGATATTCATTTGTTTTTCTGTGAAAATGATCACTTTGGGTTTTATTATAGAATCCTTTTTTAAAACATCCATATGACCGATATTCTCGCACACACCCCACCCCCACGCCACAGACCACATAGAACGCACCAGAACTCAGGTCCGCACGTACATCCCGCCCACAGATGGAAAGGTCTTCTCTCCACAGAAGGAAGAGAGTCACTTTAGCCCTACGCCCCTCATATCAAAAGTTTCCATCCGAATGACACCTTCCTCCAGAGAAACACATAAAATTTGCTTCAGAAGTAACCTAAGCTTGCATTTAAGCATTTAGAAAGCCGTCTCCAACTTGCATATCCCTAAATATACTCATTTATTTTTGTAAAAATGTACACTCCGTTCTATTAAACTTAACTCTTGGATTCCTGAATTAACTCCCTAAGGGGAGCCTATTATTCTGCTTTGATTTCCTTTCCTCATTAACTGCCACACAAGATAAAAACGACCCATTCTCCAAGCTACTGTGGGTTTCATTTTTAAGTTTTACACATTTTACCAAAATCTACTATGTTAAAAGTATCATACAGTCTGGGCGATAAACACAGCCTCTGTCAGGGAGGCATAATAAGCTGTGGGGTTTTCCGCGTTTCTAATCTGGGACAGATGAATGTGGTTGAGTTATCGAGGGTGACCCCCGACTGTGGCCGCTACCCATCCCTTTGAGTATGTGATTAATGGCCAAGAGAAAATGAAACATTAGGTGTCCAAAGCGGAGAAGGGAAGCCACATCGGAATTTCTACCCGAGCCTTGTTCCTAAGTGGCCCTGGTAATGCACGAGATTCAAAGGCAGATAAAGGGATTTCATCTATTTAAATTAAAATAAATTTAATTTTTGATGCACCTGGGTGGCTCAGTTGGTTAGTGTCTGACTTCAGCTCAGGTTATGATCTCACGGTTTGTGGGTTCAAGCCCCGCGTCAGGCTCTATGCTGATAGCTCAGAGCCTGGAGCCTGCTTCGGATTCTGTCTCCCTCTCTCTCTGCCCCCTCCCCCTTGCTCACACTCTGTCCTTTTCTGTCTCAAAAAGAAATAAACATTAAAAACTTTTTTTAAATAACACATTTTTTCTGAACACATATAATTATATCATCCACCAAAGTAGTTTTAAAATACATCCTTTAAAAAAAACAGGAATACCTATTATGACATTAAATTCCTATCAGACAGTAATTTTCTTGGAATGTGGCTGAAGTTCAGGTACGAATCAAAGATGATAGAACCCCTGGCTGAGTTGTCGGCAATCGAATTATTTTTTCGCCCCCAAGAAAAGTCATTTGGTAAAATTCGACATGCATTCATCATTTAAAAATAAAAAATGTCTGTACAAACCAGGAGCACAGGGAACTTAACCTGACCAATTACATGTATCAAACAATCCCCTGAAAATATCCCCTACAGATAAGATGGAAAAGACTATTACCTTTTATTGCAGGACCGGCACTAAGTCAAGCAGAAAAGACATAAAAGACAAAGGACTAGAAAAGGAAGAAACTACTATTATAGTAAATAACACAATGGTCTATACAGAAAAACTCCCAATATCTACATATGTACTATCAGAAATAAAGATTTATGGGGCACCTGGGTGGCTCAGTGGGTTGAGCATCTGACTCTTGATATCGGCTCACGTCATGGTCTCACAGTCATGAGATTGAGCTGTGTGTCAGGCTCCAGCCTCAGCGAGGATTTTCTCCCTCTCTCTCTCTCTCTCTCTCTCTCTCTCTCTCTCCGCCCCTCCCCTACTCAAGCTCTCTCTCTCTCTCAAAATAAATAAATAAACATTTAAAAAAAAAAGTAAGTTTAGCAATGAGGCTGACTATAAACTAATATAAACAAATCAATTATATCTTAATACTCTAGCATTAAACGAAACCATCTAAGAAGCAAACCTAAGGGGTGCCTGGCTGGCTCGGTTGGTAGGGCATGCAACTCTTGATCTCTGGGTCGTGAGTTTGAGTCCCGTGTTGGGGTGGAGACTACTTTGCAATAATCACAAATAAGAATATAATTATGGGAGCACCTGTGTGGCTCAGTCGGTTAAGCGTCCGACTCTTGGTTTCAGCTCAGGTCATGATCTCATGGTTCATGAGTTCAAGCCTGCCTGAGATTCTCTCTGCCCCTCCCCTGCTCTCGCTCTCTTGCTCTCCCAAAATAAATAAATAAAACTTTATTAAAAAAATAAATAAAATAAAATTATAAAATAAGAAACAAACACATAAGGTTATAAAATAAGAAGGTGCCTAGGAATAAATCTAATAAAAGATGTACAAGCAAAGTTTTTGGAGAAACTTTATAAAACTTTGTGGGACATTCAATTAAATACTTGTCTTACCAAGGAGCGAGAGCTTTTATAAAGCTACCGTAACCAAGACAGTGTGGTACTGCCCCAGGGACAGACTCCTTGACCAATGGAACAGAGCAGAGGGCTCAAGGAACAGATCCACAGATACAGAAACTTGGAGAAGGACAGGGAGGGTAGTGCAAATCCATGGGGAAAAGATGGACCACGGAATAAGTGACTCCAGTCTCGTGGTTGTCTGCGTACGGAACTCAAAACTGGATCGCCCCCTCACAGCACATGAATAATCAGCTGTTGATAGATTACATTTAAAACTTTCCAAATAAATGGTGTGGAAGTATCTTTATGATATTGGGGCACCGAAGGGTTTCTTTCATCAAGAAACAAACACACGTTAACTCTGTAAGAAAAGAGTTGTAAAGGTAACCAAATTAGAGGAAGGACTTTTTTGCTGATTACTGGAAAGACAGAGAAACCACAGTGAAAAAGGGGAAAAAAATTACGAGCAAAGCAGATATTTGTAAGACATACAAGTGACAAGATTATTATCTAGAATATATGAAGAACTACGGACCAGTAAGAAAAAGACAACCAAGTTTTTAAAAATGAGCAAACACCATGAGCAAGCATTTCACAAAAAGAAACACAAATGGTATAAAAACACGTGCCGAGATGCTCGTTAGTCATGCAGGAAATGCAAAATAAGACCACAGTGAGATCGCCCTCTTAAATCCACTAGATGGGCAAAAATCAAGAGCCTGCCAATCCCAGAGGGCAGCGGGGATGGGATGCGGTGAGGCCAACAGGACCATGACTTAGACCAACTGCTCCGAGAAGCATCGAGCGCAGGAGCAAAACCGCGTTGTTCAGACTTATTTTCTGGTCCTTCCTGCGCGAAGACTACGCCTTCTGCCCTGTTTGATGCATGGCCTCACTGCATGACTCGCTCTACAGGTTAAACTCTAACCAACCAGCTCTGAGCGAAGTGGCATGTGCCCCTTTGCCCTGAGATGGCCAATGTTCCAAGTAGAAGCTCCTCCTCCACCTGAATCTGAGTGAAATAATGGGGGACAGAGCCAGTGCCAGCCTGCCACCATTAGGTAATGATGGCAAGAAATGTATCTGTCGTTCTGCCGAAGTCCATTAAGATTGTGTGTTGTGCGGGGGGGTTGGGGGGGAGGGCCAGGGAGGGACATTTGTTATTTCTGCAAAACTTAGCTTGTAAAGTTGAACATTCCTATGCCCGAAGGTCCAGAAATTTCACTCTGAGAAAGTTTCCTTGAGACACTCTTCCATAAGACACACGTAAAAAAACATTCATACCAACATTGCCTATAATTGCAAAAAAAAAAAAACAAAAAAACTGGAAATGACTCAAATGTCTTTTGGTTCAGAATGCATCAATAAATTATGGAATACTTGCAAAGTTATACAATTATTAAAGTGAATGCATTCTAGTTACACACAATTATATGAATGAATCTTATAAATAGAATTTTGAGTGATTAAAGCAAGTCCCATACAGTACAATACCAGTTTCATAAAGCTAAATAATAAGCAAAACTAAATAATGTAATTTTGGGGTACATAAATACATGAGCAATGATTTTTTTAAACAAGGGAATGGATCAAATTGACGTTCCTGAGAGACGGTGCCTGGGGGTGAGGTGGGGAGGTCAGAAGATGAGGAGAGGAAACGACACAGTGATGAATGCTCTGACCTTGACCCTGACCCTATAAAGGGTCAAATGTTAAATATTTCAGGCTTCGTGGGCCATACGGTCTCTTGTCACAACTATTCAACTCTGCTGTTCTAATGGAAAAGTCACCTGAGTGTGGCCGAATGTTCCCACACTCATTTATTTATGGACTCTGAAATTTGAATTCTATATACTTTTGCTCATCATGAGATATTAGTCTTATTTTGATTTGTTTTTCACTATTTAAACATGTAAAAATCATTTTTAGCTCAGAAGCCACACAAAGCCTCAGATTTGGTTCCAGGGGGTCTGGCAGGCCCTGCTCTAGGACCCTGGTTGGGCTATGGGCTCATGGGAGTTCATTCTAGAATCGTTCATCCCTACCTGTTGCATTGATTAGTGTATCAAATATTATGTTTAATGTTTTTAAGAATTAAAAACACATAAGCCAATTTTTTTAATGGGCAAAATAGATGGAGGGGATTGAGAGATACAAATTTCTAGTCGTAAAATAAATAAGCCACAGAGATGACAAGTACAGCACAAGGGAGTACAGCCAATGACCCTGTAATAACATCCTATGGTGACAGATGGGGACTACACTTATAATCGTGGTGAGCGCTAAGTGATGTACAGAATCGAGCCACTGTGTTATACACCTGAAACTAATATAACATTGCTTTTCAATTATACTTCAATAATAAATTAAAAAAACATTAAACAACAAAAAAAACAAAACATAAGTCCTGTCTCAGAGAGGAGAGTCACAAAACAGAAGACACGAGGGTGGAGGGGACCACGGGATGTGCAAAGACATCTGAACTGTTTCCAAAACTCTTTCTCAAGGTCCGAGATACTTTGCCCTTGACCTCAGATTTGGTTCCTGTCATAATTTCCCTAGAGCTCATTGTGTCGAGTATCTGAACCAAGGGAAAATTTGGTTGGGGGCATTTTCTGCATCTTACGGCTCTTTGTCGTATTAGCACACATACACACACACATACAAAAAAACGGAATTGATTTTGATTATCATTTTAGCTGGACCATTGGCCTACATGATTTCATCTGAAGTCTAATTCTCTTTGGGGTTCAAAAAAAAAAAAACCGCTCAAGCCTATTAATCATTATCTAGAAAATACCCTTTTACCACCACCAGCTTTGTCCCACACGTACTCTTAAAAGGGATACATTTTTTAAAGGCCAACCTGTTAGCATTTTGAGAAAACTTGGGGTTGGGGTAATCCCAAGTCTTATCTTGGATGGTGTTTTTCAATTTAGAAAGCTATGATAGTGGGACCACTCATGTTTCTGCATTGATTCCTCTCAAGGCAGTCTCAGCGGCGTTGCGGATCTCTGCTTCACAGTTCACACTCTCCTTCTTCTTCTTCTGGAAATCGGCAACTACAGCCATCTTCCTCTTGGGCAGTTTGCACTGGTTTCATAAACGCTGAAAAGTAATTTAAAAGCAACTCATCTTTTGTCGTTTGCTTTAACCACTTAACAGCCCAGTTCCGTAAATCACGGTCACCGGGCATCTCTAAGGATAGCAACCACGCTCACCTTTGATTTGAACAAGTCCATCCACAAGAAAAGGGATAGCACATAAGAGCTTCTTCTCAGGATTATTTGCAATATCTTTTTGCCAGTTACTCTTATTGGTCCTGAACAATGACTGTCTTTATTTGCTACAATGGCTTAAAAACTCGAGCATGAATCACTAGAGCATCAAATTAGTCATATCCCAAACGTAACCATAGTTTCAATTCGGCAGTACGTATTTGAGTCTTGAGTTGCTTAGATTACACCCCACTTTCTTTTGAAGAAAATGCTCATGGCACCAAGATATTAGATACTCCCACTACTTCCATCTCTTTGCAGTGAAAGACCTGATTTGTGCATTTGCTCCCAGGTTTCCTTTGACACGTTGGTGTGAAGTAATTTGCGTTACCCCCGAGCAACTCTGCATCTTAAGCTGATTTTTTTTTAATAGCGTGACAAAGCAAAAGCGCCTGCCTCGGTATTACACGCTTCTTACTGTAAAAAATCACCAAAGGGAGTGACATCACCAGGACGGCAACAGAGCTTGCTCCTGACTTCGCTTCCCTTTCGCAAGAAGAACGACTAATGACTATTCAAGAACAAGACTCCATTGACAGAATCCTGGGACAGCAGGGGTGAAGCCGAAGCATGCCTCACTTCTGCACCGCAGAGACCAAGAGAGACTGCAGTAGAAGAGTAAGAGAAGCAGCCCCCGGTGGCCTCATTGCCCTTCCGTCAGCCAGCGCAGCGCCAACCACACAGAGAGCTTCTCCCTGGGCCTCTGGCTCCCCCAGTGCCAAAGAAAAGAGAACCCACAGGGGACCACCAACGTCTCCCAGCACGGGGGTCACTCCGTGGGAGCCCCTATTCTGATCTCGCAGCACTGGGATAGCAGAAGACTCTTCAGAGTCCAACCACTGGGAATCTGACTGTGCAGGAGACAGGGGAGGAGCCTAGAGCCACCTGCGCACAGATCTTGGCCGATGGAGTTCCTACTTGCGAAGCCCAAGTAGCCATCCCAACCAGGAGCTTCGTTTATCTGCAGAGCCAAGTTGAGGGCTCACCCTGGTCAGGGAAGCTGACAGGGTACATACCTGCCTGATTCAGATCCTTGGAGAGCCTGGTTTGCCCATGCCTGGGGAAGGAGCTGAACCACAGCTCCACCTGCTGTGTGGAATGTCTTCCAACCCCGCCTGACCGGAAGGTCCAGTGACAACTCCTGCAAGCCCAAATTCAATATCCAGCGAAAATATCTTTCAGGAATGAAGGGGAAATCAAGACACTCTCAGATGAAAAACTAAGAGAATTTGTCACCAGAAGTTCTAGCCAGCACAGTAAGTCAAGAAAAAGAAAAGACATACGGATTGGAAAGGAAAAAATAAAACTGTCTCTATTTGCAGATGACATTACAGTCCATGTAAAATCCCAAGGAATTTACAAAATGCTTCTACAACAAATAAGTGAGTTCAACAGAAATCGCAGAATACAAGATCGAGTTACAAAATCAACTGTATTCCGATATAGTAGCAATGAACAGATGGAAACCAAAATTTAAGCTATAATACCACTCGCAATTGTCAAGAAAATGTAAATGCTGAAGCCTAAAGTTAACAAAATATGTACAGGATTTGTATGCTGAAAACCACAAAATGCTGATGAAAAAAATAAAAAAGATATATACATAAATCGGAGAGGCATATTTTGTTGCATTGGAATACTTTACCTAGCAAAGACCTCAGTTCTCACCAAATGAATATACAGTTTGAACACAATTGCTATCAGAATGCCAGCTGACTTTTTTGTAGATACAGATAAGACTGTCCTAAAATTTATATGGCAATGAGAAGGAACTAGGACCGCCGAAACAATTTTGAAAAAGAAGAATAAAGTGGGAAGAATCCACCTACCTTCCATCTAAATTCAAAACTTGTCTTATAGCTGCCTTAATCAAGACCGTGTGGTATTGGCAGAGAATAAAGACACATTTCAGTGGAACAAAAGAGAGAAACCAGGGATAGCGGCCACCCAAGTACCGCCAACTGATTTTTGACCAAGTCACAAAAGCAGTTCAGTGCAGGAAGGATAATGTGCTCAACAAATGAGACTGGAGCAAATGGACATCGACCGGCAAAACAAACAAATAAACAAACAAACAAACAAATAAATAATATTTTTAAAAATGTTGATGTAAACCTTTCACACCTTATATAGCACTTAGCTAAAAATAAACCATGGATTTAAATGTAAAACATTTAGAAGATGACACAGGAGAAAACAAAAAAATCTTTGCGATCCAGGACTTGGTGAAGAGTTCTCAGACATGACTCCATAAACGAAAAAAAAAAAAAACCAAACGAACTGGCAAATTGAACTTAATCAAAATTTTTCTCTAGGAGCGCCCGGCTGGCTCAGTTGGCGGAGCATGCGACTCTTGATCTCGGAGTTGTGAGTCTGAGCCCCACACTGGGTGTAGAGACTACCGAAAAATAAAATCTTAAAAAGAATAAAAATAAAATAAACCCTTTTTCTCTGCAGAAGACCCTGTGAAGAGGAAGAAACGGCGGGCTGCAGAGTGGGAGAAACAATCACAAACCACACGCTTGACGAAGAACTCATCGAGAAGATAGGAAGAACTCTCCAATGTCAACAGTAAGACAGGCAAACAAAACCCCAATCAGAAAACAGACCAAAGGTAGAGTCAGAAGTAGACTCGTGGCTGCCAGGAGTGGGGGGCGAGGAGAGGAAGTGGATGCGCCACCGGGAACAGCAGGACGGGGATCCTGGGAGGGAGGGGACAGTTCGGTATTGATTGTGTCAGAGTCTACACCAGTCTACACATGTGACCAAATGACAGATGGCTGTACACGCGCGGCATGCCAGTGTCAACTGCCCGGTGTTGACACCGTGCTATAGCTACAGAAGATGGAACCCCGCGAATGGCACGGGAGACTTTTCTGTACTGTCTTTACAACTTCCTGTAAACCTGCAATTATTTCAAAATACCAAGTTTTTGTAAGTGACCCAAAACCGTAAAAAAAAAAAAAAAAAAAGGATCACAGTTCATTGCAACTCACTAATTCCCCATCACTACTCTCCCCAAGCGTTTTTATAAAGGACTTTGTTGTCGCTGGGGGCGAAGGTAGGAAGGATAAATCTTTAAATCAGAGGTTTTGGTGAGAGCTGAGGCAGATAACGCTCTGTTTTCCTGTGCGTTGTAGGATTTTGGCTGCTCTGACACCATCCACTCGGTGCCCCCCACCCCGCCAAGGCTGAGACCACCAAAACTGTCTCCGGACATTGCCACGTGCCCTCATAGGGGCGAAATTGCCGCTGCCTGCAACCACTGTGCTATACTAACCAAAACAAGAAACTTTTCTTCTCTGCTGTAAAAACTCTTGCCTCAAAAGAGCTCGTAACAAATATATGTATGTTGGTCTTACGTTGTTTGAATAAATACAGGAGTTTCTTTCTGCCGTGTTTAACAATTGAGAAACGGAGTGCCAGAAAGAACACCAGGAACAGCACGGCAACCGACATCAGGGCAAGGAAGAAGACGATGGCCTGGGAGGTATGGCCTGCAAAAAAGGGCAAAAGGAGAAATGCACGCGGATACACAGTTTTGCAAATAAACTTGTATTTACAAAAGTATGCATTATGTTGATAAACCCCTATCCACAAAGAGAAGTGGTACCTTGGACATCTGGAACCAGCTGACCTAATCAACTTGCCTGCATGTGAGAAACCTCTTTTTTAAAAACCTAAGTAATCCTAGAGGCCCACACAAATCAAGTGGTTTGGCTTCTCTGGAATACAGAAAATGTGAGACTCTACAACCGCCTTTACTTGGCGTTATCGAAGGTGAGGTATTTGCCTGGGTCAAGTCTCGCCTTGCTCTGCTCACTAATGTGGGTCTCAAACTGCATGGCAAACACTTGAAGAAAATTGGTGAACTTCTTGATGCTGGGATAAGAGAAGTCAGGCATGCAGGAGGTGCCTGTTGTAGGCAGAGATACGAGACATCGTGGCATTGGGGCGACTTTGATTCCAACCAGAACAGCCATAATGCATCCACTCCGATTTAAGAGCAATCGGCCAGCTACCTGGGTCTCTTGCAGGGGCAGGCATGGTGGCAGAGGTTGTACCCGGAGAGAAGTCGGCCAGAGCAGGTCCACAGACCGCATCACTTTCCTTCGTCCCATTCACAAGTACAGACTTGCCGTCCAACAAACAGCTTAGACAGTCCAATGAAAAGAATTCAGATAATTAATTTAGGTACAGATCATTCTGTTAAAAAATACTGACCTTTTCCATCCAATAAAGTAGCCTAGTGACAAAGCTGTGTGCGTCTGGGTTCATAAAGATATTATGGAAAATGTCCACTTGACTGGCTGGCTTCCTCCAGCTTTTACGGTTCTCCATAGTTCATCCTGTTCTACCCACCAGAGCCTTGTCCTATGACAGTTTGGTTCAGACTCTTTGGACTGGTCAGTCTCTCAACCTCAATTTATTTTGATTTTTTGTTTTTTTTTATTTTTGAGAGAGAGAGAGACAGAGCATGAGCAGGGGGGGAACAGAGAGAGGGAGACACAGAATCTGAAGGAGGCTCCAGGTTCCGAGCTGTCAACATGGAGCCCGAAGCACTCGAACTCATAGGTCGCAAGATCATGACCTGAGCTGAAGTCAGACACTTAACTGACTGAACCACCCAGTATTAAGTGTATTTGACCATGTCTGCATATATGAAGGACAGACAACTTAACATAAGGACTAGGAGTTCCTAACCCTAGGATGTGTTGTCATCGGACAGACTAGGGTTTGAGCCCAGGGTCTGTCCCTTTGCAGAATGACAATGGGCAAGTTAGGAAATCTCGCTAAGCTTCAGTTTTCTCATCTACAAAATAAGGAGTACATGCTTCTGGGACTGGTTTGAAGAGCAAATGAATGACCCCAAGGACACACTTTTATGGGCTGGTCTTTGTGAACCCAGACCCACACATCCCAATAAATGGTAGCTATCATCATCACCATCACCATTATCACCATCATCAGCATCACCATCACCATCATCGTCACCATCACCACCATCATCAGCATCACCATCACCATCATTGTCACCATTACCATCATCATCATTGTCCTTATGTCTTTTCCCTTGTCCCTTTACCTAATGTAAACCCACTCGTTCTCCAAAGCCCAGTTCAATCCCACTTTCCATGCAGACTCACTGACTTCTCTGAACTATTTGCGTCGTAAGACCTTAAAAAAACTTTTTCAATCTATATGAACCAATATTTTTGTAAAACTTAAGAATGTAAATGTAAAATAATAATCGAAATGATTTTCTAGTAAGCGGTTCCTGGGCGACTCAGTTGGTTAAGTGTCCAACTCTTGATCTCAGCTCAGGTCTTGATCTCAATGTTGTGAGTTCAAGTCTCATGCTGGGCTCTGCACTGGGCGTGAAGCCTACTTAAAAAATAAAAAGCCAAAAAAAAAAAAAAAGATTTTCTAGTAAAATCAAATGAAGGGGCGCCTGGGTGGCTCAGTCGGTTAAGCGGCCGACTTCAGCTCAGGTCATGATCTCACGATCTGTGAGTTCGAGCCCCGCGTCGGGCTCTGTGCTGACGGCTCAGAGCCTGGAGCCTGCTCCAGATTCTGCGTCTGCCTCTCTCTCTCTCTCTCTCTCTCTGCCTTTCTCCTGCTCACTCTCTGTCTCTCAAAAATAAATAAACGTTTAAAAAATTATAAAATAAACTAAAATACTTTAAAAAAAAAAGAAAAGAAAATCAAATGAAGAAAGAACAAAGGCATACAAAATACAAGACCTAAATTTTTATTAGGTGACTCTGACAATTAGCCCAAAAGTTTCTAAATGCTTACTCTTCACGTGTATAGTGTTCTTGCCATGGACAGACAACAAACTGTAGGCCAGCACCTGTCTGCAGACCGCACGCTGAGCAGCTCTGGTCCTGATCACACAAGGCAACAAGCATATTATCGTGTATGCTGTCGGCTGTTTTACCTCTGTGACGGTCGTGCTTGCCCAGGTAGATGTTAGGTTTTGAGGGTAGGAAATGTACTTTACCCTTCCCGTACGATTCTCAGTGCTGGCAGTGTACCCTTGAAGATGCACTGATCGATGGGGAAAGGTAAGAGGCAGCAAAGAGATTGGAAGGAAACAGAACAGAACAGCTGGGGCTGAGGGGCTGATAGTAACAAAGTCCCAGCAAACCTGAGCTTAAATGCTCTGGGCATTGCTTCTGGACAGAATGCCCACTTTGTGCATCAAATCACTATTACTTCATACTGTTCCCATGCTGCCGATTCGTATGTCCTTCTATGCCTATACTTGATAGATTTTTTAAGTGGGCTCCAAGCCCATGTGGGGCTTGAACTCAGAACCCTGAGATCAGGAGTCACACGCTCCACTCCTGAGCCAACCAGGTGCCCCTGTATACTTGATAGATTTTTAAAAGCTTCAATGAAAACATTCTTTGTCTTTAAAAGGATTAACCCAGATTCTTTATTTTGAAAACAAGAGGAAATTATACATACTCTTTCCAGGGTCGACAGATCCCATGTTTCTGATCATTAAAAGTCCCAAAGCAGCAGTCTTTACAACCTTGCATAAAAATTAAAGCGACCGTAAGAAAGGGAATATTTTCATGATTTTATAGCTCTTTCTGTGATGAACATAATTACATAATAATAAAGTCATTAACTTAGTACAATCTACACAGATTGTTCAACAATGCTCTTGGAAACGAAACCCCAAGATGATTAAAGTTTTCATTCTAATTGCACACAGAGATTGTACATACCTGTAGATAATGCATGAAAATACATAATCCTTGAAATGTGATTTCAAGTTTTTTCGATTGATTGAAAAATAATTTTGTCAACATCATAGACTTGACTTAGTGGTTCATTGTGTGTTACTTTAAGGTTCTATTAATCTACGTTCTGCTTTCTATTCAAAGGACCAAGACCTAAACCAATGGCATACGTCAGGAGAACAGACTTGCACTAGGTTGAAGAAGAGTGAACTTACCCTCTTTGGTTAATTCTTGACCTTGCTTACAATCCTGCTCACACATGGTACATCCTTCCCCCAAGCAGTGGAATCCTGAGATGCACTCACACTCTGCGTTACTGGTGGGGGAACACATTTTCTTGGTCCTGAAAACACCTACAAAGTTTCCCAGTGTTACATTACTTGACCTCTGAACCCAGGAGAAGAAAATTTATGTTCTGGGATAAAAAAAAATGCTCAAAAACAAACCAACCCAAAAAACAAAAGTCAAAGCAAAACAAACAAAAAACATCCACTTGCCCACTCTTCTTACAATGTTCTTAATGAACATACTTCATACTTTAAAGTATAAAGTTTCTTTTTAAATCTCTGTAGAAGACATTTTTACACCTTCCCAGTTAAAAGCTTCTCTCTCGTCAGATGTGTGTTTCCTCTAATATTTAAAAACTCAATCCACAAATTACTGCTTTTATGGTGAATTATTTTACTGGACTCGCCTTTTGACAAAGGAGCTAGCATGTTTGACATTTAGTACTTTCCATCGAGATCAGTACACTAGGGCATGAGAACCTGTCTTCCCAACACAGGTCCGGGTAAACAATACATCGTTTAAATCATACCTTCGCACTGCCTGCATATGTCACAGGCCCTTTGTCCACTGGTGCTGGAGAAACTATTTGAAGGGCAAGGAAGGCAAGTCTGATCCTTGTTTCTCCCACAGAAAGTACCTAGGAAGGTAGATAATAGTTGTACATGTCTGACAATGGACAGTCATCACCCAAAGTATCATGAAGTTGACAAGAAAACTAGCACACACCAAACAATGATTAGTTTCTGGGTGGTGCAGTGGTACACTTTCTTTTGATGGACTTTTTAGAACCCCGAGATTGCCCTTCGCATAGCCACAGAGTTCCAACTAACGAAGTGTAGATATCGCAACGGATCAACCAACAGAAAGAGAACAGTTTCCTTCATCTGTTGAACAAAAAAGAATGATTTCTCTCGATTGATCCAGGAGATCAATACGACTGATTCCGGGGATCAGCTCCCTCCCCAGTATACTAACAACGTGCATGTGTCTGCTCTTGCCTACTCTGGGAAGCCTCCTGCCATTGCTTATGCCTCACGATGCTGCCGGCGTGAGCCCAGATCCTTACAGATAAGGCTGACATTTACCAAGCTCTTGCCATGTGCCACGCACTGCCCACAACCTATCGTAGGATCCTCCCAGCAAAGAGAGGAGATAGGTTCTTTCATTACCCCCAGATGACAAAGCTGGGGCACAAGAGAATAAGGGACATGGCCAATAGGTTCACCCAGCTGAAATGTAGCATCCGGGAAATATTTGTGAATGAATGAATACAACATCCTTGAAACAGAGTTCATTAGCCCTGACTACTAGACCAACTGAACCATGTGTTCAACAGAAGAAAGCAAACCCACACGTTAATTTGGTTCTTACCAGCTGGACATTTGCTGCAGGAATCCTGCATTGATTTCATCCTCTCAAAATTCATGACCAACAACACGGTAGCCACTATGTTGTAATAGCCACTGCCCATGATGGAATCTTGCATAGATATGATGCAAGCAAGGCAGATTCCAGAAGGATCTTAATCAAAGTAGCTGGTTTCACAAACACCACTCTGTAAAAGGTAAAAGGTAAAAAATTTCAAGGGTGAGGCGGTCTCTCCTTCTTAGAATTGTCTACATTGGGACCATTACCTTTGCAAGTCCACAAGACCATAACTTGGGGTTCTTCAGAAACAATCGCTGATGGAATATTACGGAAAAGGTGGCGAATTCATAGACGCTTCTATGATAAGACACGCCTGACTACACACGCAGCCTTGTGCAGGTTTGCCAAAGTCTAAGAGCGCACTTTCCAACATGATTTGGCAAAATGCAGAAATAACAATAGCCAGAACTTTTGGGGACTTTCATAGACACTTAGCATTGGCGTCCGGATTTCAACCATGCCAGCTGCTTGCCGCCTCTGAGACAGAGTTCTTAAGATGACAATCTGTCAGTCCACAATCTGCAGTCGTATCTTAACAGTTCAGCGCAGTGGGGAGAAATCTCATCACTACTCTTCCCCCTTTGTCAGAACAGTATGCGAAAATCTCAACACCTAATCCCCGCAATGTTGAAGCACCTCTCTGCCCAACTCATTATCACATTTTCTCAGTAGACATATATTTGCCCATTTGGAGATTTGAAGGTTACAGAGTAACAAAGCTAAGTAAGAAGTAAGAAACCTCCTTAGGCCAGGCTCTTGGTCTTTATTTGATAGGCTGTGGAATAAAAGTTATTAGACATTGGAAGGGAAAAAAGTCTAGACCTGGAGGCACGGAATAAAGCTTCTGTCCTCACCCCGACTCCAATTCCCCGCCCTGACTGCCCCAAATGGACAAACCTTGAGATCTCAGGGCTGCTGAAGAACTTTCCACTCCTTGATCTTCCGAGCAGCGAGTTTCTGCCGCTCGAGGAGGGCTGCAAGAGTCACTCGAACAGAAGAGTTTGGTGACTCAGCGGGGGCGGGGCCTCGTGGGAAATCCCCTGACAACTCTGGGCGGTTGCTCATTTGCTCTCTACTGATGCTAAAATCCCCTAGTACCCCCGTTCCCACTTGATAATGGCACTTCGAACCATTTCTTAGAAGCGGTTCTCTACTGTCAGGACATCTCTCTAATGACTTTGGGAAAAGGGTTTTGTCATTTTTTAAAAGAGTCTTCCATGTCGAAACTTTCAATGGGTCCTTAACATATTTGAGGTGTTAGGGACGAAGCCCGCCTCTTAAATAGATATCAGCACTTTTGCCGTACCTACCTCTTCCCCGTATAATAAGAATGATTCTATAGCTAGAACTCACCGAGTGCGCTGACGGACCAGGCATCACGTAAGCACTGTAATGAATACTATCCTCAGATATCGATATCGTCATTACTATGGGAACAGCATTATGCAAATGAGAACATTGAGCCTATGCGTCTAGCCAGATAATCAGCAGGACAGGGAGCCAGGGTTAGAACTCGATTCCTTTCTACTGCGCTCCTCGCGGTGTGGGCGAGAGGCGGAAGAAGGAGGGGGAAATAGCGAAGAATTTATATGGTGGGTGACACTGGGTAAAGTTGAGATCTATGAGGGTTTTTTGGAAAACACTATTTCTGTTTTTGTTTTCAAAAAGGAAGAAGAGGAAGAGGAGAACAGGGGAAGGAGAGGTGGAGGAGGAGGTAAGGCGGGAGGAAGGGGAGGAAGATACTCAGGAGATGCTAAGATGAACCTATCCAGTATGGAGAGGTTATGGGCCTGCAGGAAGACAACCAAGGGAACTGTCTAGCAAGAGTAGTTGCAACTAAAAGAGATGGTTTTCTGTTAGGATCCAAACAGAAAAGAACTATTTCCCCCGAGGAGACATGGGGGCTCGGTGTCAAACTGGGGTATGAAGACAGGGGAGGAGGGAGCTAACATTTATTTAACACTTGCTATGTGCTGAACACTTCACATGTTTCCATGACTCCTGTAATCCCCCCGTGCTCCTTGGAAACTTTCAGTGGCTCCTGTTGTCCCCCCCCCTTCCAAAAAAGGAAAGAAAACCTTGATCCGATGGTCCAGATGGCCCAGTATTCAAGGACTTCTGGGCACCTGAAGTCTTCGTTTAAAAAAATTAATGGGCGCCCGGGCGGCTCAGTTGGTTAAGCATCCAACTTCTGCTCAGACCACGATCTTACAGTTTGTGGGTTTGAGCCCCGCATCGGGCTCTGTGCTGACAGCTCAGAGCCTGGAGCCTGCTTCAGATTCTGTGTCTCCCTCCCTCTCTGTCCCTCCTCCGCTCATGCTCTGTCTCTCTTTCTCTCAAAAAGAAGTAAACATTAAAAAATTAATTAATTACCTCAAATGACATAACTTTCGCTTTTTATTTTTTTATTTTTTTTAAGTTAATCTGTTTCAAGAGAGAGAGAGACGGTGCAAGCAGGGGAGGGGCAGAGAGAGAGAGGGAGAGAGAGAGACAGAGAGAATCATGTGAACCGCGAGATCATGACCTGAGCCGAAACCAAGAGTTGGCCACTCAACGGACCGAGCCGTGCAGGTGCCCCAAACGTCCCGATTTTAAAGTGTATATTTCAGTGAATGTTGGGCATGTTCACTACGTTGTGCAACCATCATGGGTATATAAATCCAGAACATTTCCATTACCCAAAAAAGGTACCCGTGAGCAGTCACTCCCCAGGGGCCCCTGGTAACCGCTGATCTGTCTTATGTCTCTATGACTCTTCCTGTTGTAAACATTCCTGATTCACGGAATCACACGGCGTCTCGTCTTTTGCATCAGGCTTCTCTCACTTAGCATGTTTACCGATGTCATTGCGTGTGTCAGAACTTCATTCTTTTTCATGGCTGAATAATATTCCACTGTACCGAGGTCCACGTGTCGTCTCTCCACACATCAGTCGACGGACTTTGGAATCGTTCCAGCTTTTGACCGAATAATGCTGCCATGAATATTTGCATCTACGTTTTTGTATGGGCGTGTTTTCAGCTCCCGGGTGTACACGTAGGCGTGACATCGCTGCGTCGTATGGTAATCCTGTTTCGCTTTTTGCGGAATTGACACACTTTTCTATGGCAGCTGCACTATTTTATTGCCCCCCGCCGGCGGCGGGGAGGATTCCAATTTCTCCACAGTCTTGCTAGCACTCATTTTGCCGTTCTTTAAATTTTTTTATTTTTTATTTGAGAGAGAGAGAGAGAGTAAGAACATGGTTGAGTGATGGAGGAAGGGAGGAGGGCAAAGGGAGAGAGAGAGAGAGAGAGAGAGAATCTTAAGCTCGGTGCAGAGCCTGACACAGGGCTCAATCCCTCTACCCTGGGATCATGACCAGAGCTGAAGTCAAGAGTTGGATGCTCAACCGACTGAGCCCCCTCCGTTTTTTTGTGTTTTTTTTTTTAAGCTTTTTATGTTGAGAGAGAGAGAGAGAGAGAGAGAGAGCATGCACATGCAAGCTAGGGAGGAGCAGAGAGAGAGAGAGAGGGAGAGAGAGAATCCCAAGCAGGCTCCCCACTGTCAGCATGGAGCCCTACCGGGGCTCGAGCTCACAAATCACGAGATCATGACCTGAGCTGAGATCAAGAGTCCTACACTTAACCGACTGAGCCACCCAGGTGCCCCTATTTTTAGTTAAAATTTTTGTTTATAGTCATCCTGGTAGGTGGCATTTCATCGTGGTTTTCTTTAGCTACACTTAGTCCAATTTTATTCTGTCCCCCCTCCCCCACCGTCCTCCACATAATGGGACCAGTAGAGTATAGCAGCTGCTTAGGAGCCCAAGCTTTACCATCAGACTGACTTGGATTGAATCCAGGCTCTGCCACTGAGGGTCACACGACCTTGGGCAAATTTCTTAACCTCCCTGAGTCGATTTTTCCACCCGTGCCTTACAGATTCAGTAACACCGTACCTGGTCCTCCTCTAGTGAGGACTAAACCAGACATTGAACATGAAGTACTCAGCCCAGTGCCTGGCATATAGTTCTCAAGAAGAAAGGAACTGTTATTACGTGACCTATTACTTTAAAATTTCCCTCCCCTACTTCCCCATGCCGATCATAGATAAACCGACCAGGGCCAGGAGCAAAAGAGAAGGAAAATGCACGGGCTGTCTACAGAACTTATTGCCAGAGTCTGAGAGTCCTCCGAAAGTCACTTTACCTGTGGTCGCTGTGGGATCCCCTCCACTGATTTCAGCAGAGTTCGCCCCGTGGGAGTTTCGGACCACACACAAATGACACTGCCGGTCCCCTAACGCTTTCAAAGTCACGCTCTAACCAGGTGGCCTCCTCATCTACATGCGGCGCTCTGGGTTTAACATGGCAGCGTGACATTTCACCGGCCTCTGTTGTCATTTAACTAAATGCCGCTCACGAATCTATGTGTTAGATAGTTTGTGGGCAGAGGGACTACCTCCTCTGAAAGTGACGTCAGTCATTTCCCAGCACAGCAATCAGCTCGCTCTTTCAAGCTGGGCTGGTGACCTACAAGTCTTTACCTAGTTCTCGGGGTTCAGCCTTATCAGCTCACATCACACAAAATCAACCATTTCAGACCGAATCCACTGAAGGCTGTGCACGGCTTGACCCCCGTGTCGAAGGAATCGTCCACTGTCCGTGTCAGCACGGTCGTGGGAAGCTAAGGCAGATTCCATAGTTCACCTGCTGCACACAGCATCCGAGCTCACCAAGGTAAACACTTCCCCACCGCTCTCGGTCTCTGGCCTGGAAACACAGGGGGACAGCACCCTGGTGCAGACACAGTGAGCCCCAGCGTCCTGCGGCTGGGAGAGCCAAATCCTTCCCAAATGCCTGGGACATAAGAGATTCCCGCACAATCTCTTATTTTGCAAGAATGTTATGGCAAGTGGTAGCTTCTAAAAGTCCCAAGTGTCCGTCTTCTTGGTCGTATTTACGTCCCTGTAGTTCTGGAAGTCCTTGTGAATTAGCACGGGATTTGTAACCGGCGCACACGAAGTCTGAAGAAGACGACTTTGCAACATTAATTCATATTATTTTAAATAGGCCTCTGCACATAAGAACCGCGAGATCGGGGCCACCTGGCTGGTTCGGTCAGCGGAGCGTGCCACTCTTGATCTCGGCGTCGTGAGTTCGACCCCCCATGTTGGGCATAGACCTTACTTAAATAAACGTTAAAAAAAAAAAAAAGAACTTTAATACTGGTTCTTTACTAAAATCAACAAGAAGGACGTGGAACCTCAGAATTGCAAAGAGTTTTAAATTTTTATGAAAAATATTTAATGGAATTTAATGACATTTCAAAAATAAAAAGTCTCAGACATATTTAAATAATTTTAGATATTTGACATGTATCGTTGTAATTTTAATAATTTTCAAGCTTTTAGTAGAATAAGTTTTTTAAAACAAACACGAAAAATAATCTTAATCGAAAAATTCTACATATTCACATTTACAATTTACAGTCCATGCATATAAATTCTGTATTCTTTGAGTACAGTTATATTTTATTTTTTCACTCCTTCTGGTCAGTACTGTCAGCAAAGCACGGATTGTGTGAAGTTCTCAACAAAGGAAATGAAGGCAAGGAAAAGAAATCATATGGAGCAAATATATAATAATTTATGAGTTATGTGCCTTCCGCACCCATTTAAACATTTCCGGGCCGTCAAAGTACATTCGGGCATCTGTAATAATTAAATTCAGTCACCCTTGATATTTTCCCGACTTTGTCACAAAGAAACAATAATATTTTTATTTTGTTATTTTGAAGCTGTCCCTGTTGGAGTAGAAAAACAGAACACATTTAACACGCCTTTAGCTTGATTTGCCACTTTTTAATATGCAGACATACGGTATGTGAGTGCCATTCCGACACCTGCTCCAGACCCGACAAATGTTGGTGAAAGTATTGAGAGGCACGAAGCAGGCATTCAAGAAACCTTGAATGAATGAATGAATGAATGGGCAAATAAACAAATGGGTTTGTTGACTTCAGTCTCATAGTCTGCCTACCTCTTCATGATCTAACGTTTTTCTTGCCTGTCCCTTGTGGAACATTCTGGTGTGTGTACCCCGGCCTCAGCTGTAGGGTTTCCCTTCCTTGGGTCTCACCTAAGATGCTGATCCCCAACATCGGCTGAGGGCTTGCTCCTGCGAGGTTCCATTCCATGTGCTTACATCGGTGACGCCAATTATACCTTCCGGCAGCCTTTGTCCCTAGTTTATAGATGAGGAAACCGGCACAGAGCACCCGGGTAGGCTGCCCAACGTCACCTGGCTGGGCGGGAGCAGAGAAAGGGTTCGGACCCGGCTGGCTGGCTCTGGAGCCCATACTCCCAACAAGGACTCTCCACCTTCTATCCTGAGGACCCCTCGTGGAATTCCATTCCTAAGTTTGTAAAATATAATACAAAGGATTATAGAGGAAACCAATTGTTTTGAAATACACCCACCAAATATTTTTTTTTTTAATTATAGATGGTACTTTTTTTTATATATTTATTTATTTTTGAGACAGAGAGAGACAGAGCATGAGTGGGGGAGGGGCAGAGAGAGAGGGAGACACAGAATCCAAAGCAGGCTGCAGGCTCTGAGCTGTCAGCACAGAGCCCGACGCGGGGCTCGAACTCACAGACCGCGAGATCATGACCTGAGCTGAAGTCGGATGCTCAACCGACTGAGCCACCCAGGCGCCCCCCAAATATTTAAAAAGCCAGCTTGTAGGGGCTCCCGGGGGGCTCTGTCTGTTGAGCGTCCCACTTCGGCTCAGGTCATGATCTTGCGGTTCGTGGGTTCGAGCCCCGCGTGGGGCTCTGTGCGGACAGCTCAGAGCCTGGAGCCTGCTTCGGATTCTGTGTCTCCCTCTGTCTTTGCCCCTCCCCTACTCACTCTCTGTCTCTCTGTGTCTCTCAAAAAATAAAATGTTAAAAAAAATGTTTAAAGCCAACCTGCAATATATGGTAATGCATAGACTTCAGTACCACATAGCTGTCCTAATTTCAGGTTAATCGTGAGTGTAAATGGTGGGCTGGGGTCCCTGCAATCAGCGTCCCGTGATGGAAATAACTGACTTCTACCGCAGGGTCCGTTCCCTCGGCCATGCCCTGATGATGTTTAAATTCAAGACTGAAGGAAATACTAGATTTCCGCTAACGGTTAGGGAAAATGAAAGATGTGATTTTTTCCCGTCCAGCTTCCCAGACCCCTGAATGCTATCTGTGCCCCTGGGGCGTCTGAGGACCCCGGGATCACACCCTCTATGCACAAGGCCTCCTTGCTGCCTTTCGTGTCTTGTGTTGAGACAGATACTCAATACCTGGTTCTAGCTCTGGGGACTTGCTCTTACTCTTTCTGCTTTCGGATCCTTATATAGACCCTGTCGCTGCCCTTTAAGATCTATCTGTACAACTTCTGTCCCTCGCCATCCCCATCAACGTGGGACATTTTTATGGTCTATCACTTTCTGTGTTCCCCTCCTACGGGCCCTCCACCAATGGATGTAGACAGGTTGCAACACTGACAAATGTTTTCTAATACTTAATAGAAGCTAATACTTATTGGCTGCTTCCTGCATCACAGATGTCACACTCACCACCCTAAGTACTTAGCCTCTTAACAATTCTACAAGGCAAGAGCTGTTGTTACTCTTCTAGCGTTAAAGAAACAGAAGGTGAGAGAATTCAAGTGACCCAGCCAAGTGTTAATGGTGGCACTAGAGTGTCTACTAGGGACCCTTGTTCTAGCTTCGTCTCTCTTACCTCCCTTCCTCCTCAGAATAACCCTGTGAAGGAGGGCCCCAACTCAACCGGGGGGCCCTGAGGCGTGAGGGTCAGGGAACTTGGTCAGGGTCATCCAGCCAGCATGGAGGGAGCTGGGCTCACGCGCGGACGGGCTGGAATCAGGGCACACGCGTTTCCTCAGCACGCCAGCCAGCCACATCTAGGGAAGGGAGACGCCAAGGCTGGCGCCCAGGTGTTCTCATTCCTCGGCTCCCTTCACAGTTGGCCGAGGGTTCTGACTAACCCAAGAGCTACTCATTCCTGTGAATGAATAAAAAGATATTTGACTCAGCAACGGAGCCTGAGACTGCCGAGGTCGTGGTTTGAGAGCTGAGTCGGAAACCACACCTGATCTGATCTCATCTATGTGAATGATTGCCAATAAACTGACAGGCAGTTGAAACCTCAAGAAAGGTGATGAAGATGGGAATCGACAGCAGCCACTTTTCGGAGGCAAAAGCCAGATCGACGTTTCAAAACGTAAGCGCGCGGACCCAAAGATTAAGCCAGGGTTCCGTATTTTAAAGTTCTACTGGAGAGAGATGGTCGCCACGGGTCACTCAGGGGGAAATGTTTGGTGGCCTGCAGCTGCTAACTGTCCTGAAAGAAAAGTCACCCCGACAAGCAATGTTATCCTGAAGCTTATGACTTTCTGTTGAAAGCCGGCTCCTGCCTGCGGAGCGCCGGCCTCCTCTCCCTGGCATTCCCCTTAGCCCTGCGGAAGGAAAGCGCTTCTATCATGAACAAATACACAGACACAGCCAACGACTTCCTAAACTCAGCGTCTGCCACCTAACGTACAAGTATGTTTCCTCCAAATCAAAAGCAAGTGAACATCGGGAAAGGATTTTCTTTTCCTTTTGATCAGTATGGTCCACCGACCGAGGCCCCTCACAGGTCAATCCGTTTCTTCCTTCGCAAAATGTCTCCTTTTCTTCTGGAATTGCCATCATAATGGAAAGCCACGGCACAAACCACTGGTTTGCATGAAGAATTTTTTCAGTTCAGGGCGCCTGGGTGGCTTAGCCGTTAAGCATCTGTCTTCGGCTCAGATCAGAATCTCCCAGTTCATGAGCTGGAGTCCCACTTCTGGCGAACATGAGCCCTGCTTCTCTCTCCCTCTCTCTCTGTGCCCCTCACTCGCTTGGTCCCTCTCTCTCTCAAAAAAAAATTTTTTTTTTCAATTCGGTAACACTGCACTAAATAAGAACTCCAAGTCCAGGCGTGTAAGTTGCGGACACTTAATGTACGCCTACTTGGTCTATACCACTCAATTTCCAAGTTTCCTTGTTACTGTCGTTAAATTATTCTCTGTCCCTCATCAGCTCAATAAATTGGACTCCCAAGCATCTACTGAACGTCTGATGCAAGTGTGCGCAGGATCTGATCTGTTACTTCTCCTCCCCGCCCCTCCCCCCAAGCCGGCCTTCCCTGCGGCTCTTGGGCGGATGGACCACGCGCCTGCTCCTCTCACTTTCTAGGTGACTTGTCCCCTCATCTTACCCAGCTCTCCTCCTCTCTAAAAGAGCACCGCTCCGGCACCCAGTTATCCGTCCAATTGTTTACTATCTGTCTTCTCGAGCTCTCATGGACATCGGTCTAGCATAGAGGATGTGGTTTTTTCCGGGCTGTGTCCCGGTCACCCCGAGCAGTGCTGGGCACAAGACAGGCACTCACTTGTTGCTTCCTGAATGAATTTTGCTGCCTTGTGAGGCATATGGAGATAGGACGCCATCCCAACAGCCTTCGAAGCCTAGAGGGGAAGGAGGGTGTTCGTACACGTAACTAGGCGGCACAGCCTTCCAGATTCTGTAATAGGAGGACAAAGTGTTGTGGGAATATACCGTCTCCTGGAGCACTTTACAAAGGAACTGGGTTTTGCAAGACGGAGACTAGCCGAGAGGCTGGTGTGGAAGCGGCCGGCCTTCCAGTTACAGGGAACAGCTTCATGCCAAAGTGTGGGAGAGGCCAAGCAGGGCGTGCGTTCAAGGATCAGAAAAAATGAATGAGGGAGAGTAGGAGGTAAGAACGTGAAAGACGAGGAAGGGGTTTGAACCACCACGTGGAGCGATTTGAACGCAGGAGCATACCTTCGACTGACTGTAATCCCCTACCTAGGCGCGCACGGCCAAAGCCGGCCGCCCCGCAGCTCTACGCGCGCGTGCCGAAGCTCTGCCACAAAATTGTTTTCACCGTGGGTCCCCCCACGTGCACTAAGAAAAGAAAGGGATACACGATAGGGTCAGAGAGCAGGAGCAAGGAGTCAGAAGGTTCTGCTGGATTCACACGTGTACTGCTGGGAGGCGTAACTGATCACTTTGACCACTGAGAAGAACGTGGGCATGGCTCCCGGATCATCGTGATCCCAAGATCACCGGAATCCGCAAACAGAATCTGCAGCGGAACAGGAATAAAGCACCGCCGCAGGGACCTGCCACGTTTCAATTCCTCCGAGCTCTTGTTCTCCGTAAGATCTCACCAGGTCCTCAGCAAACTAAGGGCGGGCGGGCAGTCCTATTCACGCCTTACAAACAAGAGGTGTTTTAACGCGTTTGATAACCCTGTACTGAGACCCTAATCAGAGCCTACTCTCTCTTCCAGCAGTTAAGACGCCACTAGGAGCAGAGCAGCGCAGTGTTTCCCCCGGAGAGACGTGAGAGCAGACAGGGCCGCGCGGCACAGCCTCGACCCCGACGCGGGGCTCTGCAGACCCTCCCCAAAGCCACCGTGAAGCCGTCTGCGACCCCGCGCGCCCACGGGCGTCCGCCGCCGGAACCAATCTGAGCTGAGGAGGCGGGAAGGGTGAACTTCCTGCCTCGCCTAAGCTGACCGCAAACTTCCCCGGAAGTTCGCGGTGTCGCAAAGGTGCGACGGCGACCCCACCGTGCCCTGCGGCTCGCTCAGATCCTTCCGCCCGCCCACAGGGAAGGGGACGCGCGGCCGGCCGGCCGGCCGCCGCGCCCCCAGCGCGGCGCCCCGCCCACTGCGGCGCGGCCCGACCAATCCCGAGCGCCGCCCGCCGCGGCCGCCGGAAGCGGGCGTGACGTCGCTGCGGGTGGGCTGCTGACCTCTGGCTCCCGGCCGGGAGTGGGAGGGGTGCCGGGTGGCCCACGCTCGGGGGGCTTTCGCACCGGGTGGGAGCAGAGGCGAAGCCACCCCCCGGGCCCCTCACAGACCTCGGTGTCAGAATTTCCCTCTTGCGCCGGCGCTGCCTCAAATGTCAGGGCTCGCCCACTCTTCTCCTGTTTCGCCGACCTAACCTTTCGGGGGCTCGGAGGGGAAATTCGCCGTTTCTGCCGGACCTCTCTGGAGCTTGCCCCGAGCCATCCTTCAGTGGATGTTGAAAAAGGCATTCATTTCATTCCGCGAATGGCTTCCTTCCACCCAATGACTGCAGTTTAGCCCCCTCGCCCTTTTTAGCGAACCCAGGAAACCGATGGAGATAAAGTGACCGTATCCACTGCACGCTGTCCGGTGAAATGATTCGACGTGGAAACTAAGATTAAAATAGGAATGAGAAATTGGTTGGAGCCACAGTGTAAACCGTAGTGCTTTACGGAGGCAAAGATTTAATCTGCAGCGATCGTCAAAGCAAGGAACATCTTAAGGGTGAAGTTACGATCATGTCTAGCAATGACTGAGCACCGGCTAGGTGCCAGGGACCGTGATAGGTGCTGTGGATTCAGCAGTGACCCAGACAGGAAGGTCCTATCGAGTTCCCAGTATTAGAGGGAGACAGAGAAGAAGAAAACAAGGCAAAATGCTACATAGGTACTATCAGTGAGATAGAAGATTCGTTCACAATAGAAAATGAGTATTTACTGAGATGAGAGGCGAACTCTAAGGGAGGCATGAAAAAACAGCCTGGCGGCAGTTTCTTTGCTGTTTATAGTGGTCAGGCTAATTGGAGGGAGAGTTGTTTTCTGGAATCAGGATCAGAATGGCCACCGGTCGAGGTCATTACTGTTGGGCAGGCAGAAGCTTTACCTCCTGAGGCTCTCTGGCAGAGCCTGAGAATTAAATTGACAAAAAAGGTTAACAGGGCAAAAGAATATCAATTTATTTAATGTAAGTTTCACAGGACCCAGGAGCTTTCATAAGAAAATGACACAGGGGCGCCTGGGTGGCTCAGTAGGTTACGCGGCCGACTGCTGCTCAGGCGGGTCATAATCTCACCGTTCGTGAGTTCCAGCCCTGTGTCAGGCTCTGTGCTGACAGCTCAGAGCCCCGAGCCAGCGTGGGATTGTCTCCCTCTCTCTCTGCCCCTCCCCTGCTCGCGCTCTGTCTCTCCGTCTCTCAACACTGAATAAAAGTTAAAAAAAAAAAAATTAGAAAAACACAAAATGACACAAAAGTGACAAAAGCGAAATGTTTATATACTGGTTGAACAAAGAGTGGCAATTGTGGAAAAGCACCGAAGATAAAACAGGGAGACTGAAGGCAGAGTTAGTTTAAAGTCTTGGAATGCAACTTCTTCCAGACTCGAGTTCCTCTCTGGCGATGCTTCTTTCCTCCCGGTGCCTGGAGAGCAGTTCTCACCTTAGTTTCACCTTCTGCTTTCAGGAAGAAAAACTGGGAAGCTGAGCGCCTTTCTTGCACCTGTTGCTTAAAAAACTGCCTGTAACTCAGGGCGCCTGGGTGGCTCAGTCACTTCAGCGTCCGACTCTTGATTTTGGCTCATGTCGTGGTCTCCCGGTTTGTGGGATTAAACTGACACTGTGAAGCCTGCTTGGAATTCTCTCTCCCCCACCTCTGCCCCTCCCCTGCTTGTGCTCCGGTGCTCTTTCTCCCTCTCAAAAGAAATAAAGTTTAAAAAATTAAAAAATAAATGCCTTTAACTCAAAGTAATCAATGTGCCAAGGTGACATACTTAGAGATGGCACGTCCTGAACCCCGTCACTAGCATTGTCAACCTCGTTTCTCCGTTGTCGGATTTTGAGCTCAGCAAGGCAGAACAATACTTTTTAATTAAACGTTGCAACTGCTGTCAGCCACTGATTTTAAGCTCCTTGAAAACAGTTAGTCTTTTAGTTTGATTTTATGCGTAAAGACTTGTCAAATAATAAAGAAGTGAATAGAATGAGGTTTTCTGCCCAGAAAAAAAAGGACTGAACCGGGAGGCGTCTTCACTACCAGTGATAGAGCGGTATGTTTTTTTGTGAACGGTTTGATTTTTGTTGTTCCATTCTGCAAATATGAACTAGAAAGTTAAGAGAGTGTCATGACCGTTATGGACTCATGAGTAGTACTGATAGAGTTTATGGTGGGCAGAGTGTGAAATCTGGTATCGAAATTTAACCAAGATTCTGCAGGACCTTCTATAGTCAATTCACCCCTCTGGACCCTCAGCCTCTGCGTCTGTGAAATACAAAGTATGTTTTCCAGGAAGCCGATATATAACGTCTGAAACCAATAAGGAGAAACAACAGTATTATTAGCATATTATTTAAAAATACAGTTGGCTCTTGGAATAATACAAGGGTTAGGGGCAGCCACACCTCCCCCTGCCTTGTGCAGTCAGAAATCTACATACAACTTTTGACTCCCCCAAAACTTAACTACTGATAGCCTACTGTTGACCGGAAGCCTAACCAATAACATAGTCAATTCACACATATTTTGTTTGTCGTATTCTACATATACCGTATTCTTGTAATGAAGTAAGCTAGAGAGTAGAAAATGTCAAGAAAATCATAGGAGAAAATGTTTAGAGTACTGAACGGCATTCCTTGAAAAAAATCCGTGCATAAGCAGGCCCACGCGGTTCAAGCCCATGTTGCTCAAGGCACAGCGGTACTGAGAGAACTACAAGAACTAATTTAAAGAGTTGAAAATATTTGCGTCTGGAAAGCAGGGTTGAGGGGTAGGAAGGACTGAGTCAGAAGACTGCTGTTTTTCATTATGAACCTTTTAAAGCTGTCTCACGGAGTTATTGCGGCGTCACAAAATCTGAGCTACCGTGCACCGATTTGGCTACGGCGGCTCCTTCAGGTTCGGGTACAGGGTGGCCGAGGCGGCTCCGTTCCACCGGTGTTCATTCTGAAACCCAGGTTGGAAGGGCGGCGGCGGCAGCGCTGGAGGAAAGCCCTTCTGTGGCAACGTGAAAACTGCAGGCGTGCCAGAGAGCACGCCCGATCAGGTCAGTGCTTTCCAAAACTCTGATCGGGCCTCGTCTGTTAACATTCTATTAGAGAAAACAAGGGCAAACGCAAAGTCAAGGGGCAGGGAGTATCCTCCACTCACGCGGGTGGAAGAGGACAGTGAATGTTTCCAAAAGAGAATCCAATCTAGCCTAAGGAACGCTTCAGTTGCCAACACTGTGTGTTCATTTGATAAAAACGGATGCCGACCCACGTCCGTTTCAGAGCTGGATCGTGATGCCGATGTCTCAGGCGGGTTCGGTCAAGTTCATTCTCTCTTTCCCTTTAACTAAAACCATCTGCCTTGCCATCTGTCTGTCCTAGCTCGTGCAGCAGCAGGCCACCAGCACGGCTGTCTCCTTACAAGAGTTTACCACGGGGCCTGGAACACAGCAGCACGTCCTCTCGTGGGTCTTCCTCCAGCAACCTAAAATCCCTCCTTTTTGAAACACTCTGACCACTTGCCTCTCTTTCCCCACCACACTCAAAACTAAAAGGGGGTGGCTTTTGCCTGCTTCCTTGGCAAACAGCCAAAGATGAATTCATTCCAGGACTCCCAAAATGCCTTCCTCAAACGCCAAATGATTAAACACAGTGAAAAAAAATGTTTGCACAATGCAGGGTTGCAGGAAGACATCCATTTACAATTCTTAAAAATTAAAAACAAAATTTTTAAACATGGATTCATTTTTGAGAGTGAGAGACAACATGAGTGGGGGTGGGGCAGAGAGAGGGGGAGACACAGAATCCCAAGCAGGCTCCAGGCTGCGAGCTGTCAGCACAGAGCCGACGTGGGGCTCGGGCTTACAGATGACAAGATCATGACCTGAGCTGAAGTCAGATGCTTAACCGGCAGAGCCACCCAGGGGCCCCTACGATTCTTAAATAAAAGCCACTCTCACCACCACTGTAAGGATCTCGGGAAATATATTCAAGTGCTTTGTACACTAACAAAGGAATGTAAGTTCTTTCTTGAAAATAAACATGCTTTTAACATCTAAACTGAAACAAGCCTGACATACTTAAAACACTGTTTGCTCTCACGTAGTACAGGTGAGTGTGCTCAGTGACTCACTCAACTTGCATGGAGTCGCTCCAGTGTATTTACACTGCTGGGAATGTCCCCTCCCGTTCTACCTACACGAGTAGGGCATATGAATAAGGTTATTCAGTGCAGTGCTGTCCGTACAAAAGCCTGGAAATAACCGAAGTCTTATCGGTAAAGCATCGGCAAATAAATCATGGGACGGGCCACAATGGCATGCCATGTTAAAAAAAAAAAAAAAAGGAAGTTCTTTTGGGTAAGGAAAGATCTCCAACACACTCATTTAATAAGCTGGTGGCAGCCCGAGGTGAAGGACAGAACGATGTACATAATCTGCTACATTTCTCGGAGAAAGAAGTGAAAGAGCGTCGCCCGTGCTTGCGTAAGCAAACACCGGAAAGATGCCCAGGAAACTAATACAGCGTTTCCCGTGGGCAGCAGCGGGGATGGAGCTGGATGGGGACGACGCAGTTCAGTGTAACTTTTATCAACTTGGTTTTTTGTTTTTTTTTTTTTTACGTTTATTTATTTTTGAGAGACATAGAGACAGAGTATGAGCAGAGGAAGGGCAGAGAGAGAGGGAGATACAGAATCCGAAGCAGGCTCCAGGCTCTGAGCCGTCAGCACAGAGCCCAACGCGGGGCTCGAACTCACAGACCGTGAGATCATGACCTGAGCCGAAGTCGGCCGCTTAACCAACTGAGCCACCCAGGCGCCCCCAACTTGGTTTTTGAAATGGGTTAAACTATCAGCATTCAGGGGCGCCTGGGTGGCTCTGCCGGTTACGCACTTGGCTCTCTCGGGTCCGGCTCTGGTCATGATCCCAGGCTTTAGGAGTTCGAGCCCCGCATCAGGCTCTGCCTGACAGCGCAGAGCCTCCTTGGGATTCTCTCTCTCAAAATAAATAAAAACTTTTTAAAAAGTACTAGTATTCAATTCATATTTGTAAAAATAAATGTTTAGATAACTTAAATAGAGATCATTAAAGTGCTTGTCAGATCACTGTGCTCAGCAGGGCTCTGCCCTGGGACGTTTGGGAAAAAAGAACTTTGAGAAACTAACACGTGAAATTACCGCATGCAAATAAATGCTGAGCCGCGAGCGAGCGAAGACCGGCAGCCCGCCCTGGGGAAACGAGGTCGGGAATAGGTGGGGGGTGCAGAAGACCGGGGCAGGCGCTCCAAGAAAGGGAGGCCGAGTGCACAGAGTGTGATCGTATAACTCCACTGCAGGAAAACGCACGTTTAAAGCAAAACCGCCAAGCGCCCGAGGTGGTCCCCCCGCGCCTCGGAAAATCGAGTTAACTCTAGCGGCCGCCGGGGGCGGGCCGGACCGCGCCACTCGGGGCGGGGGACATCTCGTGAGCACGCGTGAGCCCACGGGATTCTCGTGGCGCTGGGAGTTCCAACTGGACACGGCCCCTACACGCAGAGCCAGGACGCGGACAGAACGCCGCCGCGGTCCGAGGTGGGTTCGGCCGGATGTGACGTAAGTGAGCGAGCAGCGCGCGGCGGGAGTCCGCGCAGCTCAGGGCCGAGGCTGTGGGGGCCTGGGCGGGCGGCGTCTGCGCAGTACCGGGGGGGCGGGGCAGAATGAGAAGCCGGGCGTCGTGCATCTGCGCATTATAGGGCTGTGGGGCGGAGGAAAGACGTGGAGGAGTCTGCGCGGCGGGCGTCTGCGCAGTACTGGGAAGGCGGGGCAGGACGTGAAGCCGGGGGAACGTGCGTCTGCGCAGTGCGGTGCTGAGGGCCTGAACCCCGGCGGCGTGCGTACGTACGTACGTGTTTGCGTGCGACCCGTTTAGTCCGGTTCTGGTTCTGTTCGGTTGTCCCCGGCGCGGAATTGGGCAGAGTCGAGGTTCAGGTCGGGGTCTGGGGAGCGCTGAGGGTGGCGAGGGGGCCCGGGGCATCCCGGCGCGGGACTCGGAAGGGGGCGCCGAGGGTCGAGGTCCCGCCGCGCCTGCGGAGCGAGCGGCCTTGGGCCAGGAGCGCACGGGGCGACCTCGGACACTCCAGGATTGTGTGCAGGGCGTCCTGCGGTTTGGAATTGTGGAAGTGCTTTTATTAGCTTCTGATTTGCATGAACAACAAACTGCAGAAAAAGAACAGGCTAACCACTCTCCAGACCCTTGCTTGGCAGCTGCCGTTTACAACGAGTGGGCTAAGTGCAAAGAGAGAATCCAGTTGGGTTGAGTGTAGTGGGGGATTCCCATCTTTCCACGTCATCAAAAAATGTGATAAAATATTTAACACTGTTAACTTTCCAGAATTTTTCGTACAGTTATTGGAACTTAAAAAAAAAATCCCCTCCAAAAATCTCCCCGGCTAATTGCTAAAGACGGTGTGCAGCTTTTTGCCCATGAAATTAAATTTAGTTGTTTCTCTGAAATGGTATTAACAAAAAGAAAATGATTTCCCTAATTCGTGTGAAATGCAAGACCTATGTGTCACTGCGTATTGGATTTTTTTAAAAATATGGTAAAAGGAAGTCAAATAGTACTAACACGCGTTAGCAGCCTTACTGTGTTCTCTCAAAAATCCTGCAGTTGAAATTCCCTGTAAACCAATATTAACCTAAAGTGCTTTTCTTTTTGTTGTCATTATGTTTGTCTATCAGAACTTTCTCCCTAAGAGGCACCTAGTTACGCCGCTTAAAAATGTCGCTAAGCTTACAGATTGTGGCCGTTTTAGGGTTGCGGTGGAAGTTTTTTTTAATTTTCCTTTTTTTTTTTTTGATTAAGTCTTTAAAACGTACAACATAAAAATGGCTTCGAAAAGAGCCCTGGTCATCCTGGCCAAAGGAGCGGAGGAGATGGAGACCGTCATTCCCGTAGATGTCATGAGGCGAGCCGGAGTAAGTCCCCTACGTGTCTTCTAGCCTTCCCCTGTTTCCAGATTTTTGGGTTTTGAAGTCATTTTGAATAAAATAATATTCAGTGTACTTTATAAAATATTTCAGACACATAAATACAGACTGTATGATAATAATTACCTGTTTATTCACCGTCCACATTTAATGCTCGTCACTAATTTGCCCTATTTCTTTTAGACCCGCTTCCCGAGGAATAGGTGCTTTCAAAAAATTTTTGTTTATTTGTTTCGAGAGAGAGCGAAAGCGCATGTGCAGGCAGGGAGGGAGGAGAGAAAGAATTCCAAGCAGGCTCCATGTGCTGTCGGCACAAAGCCCAGTGTGGGGCTTGAACCCACGAACCGTGAGATCATGACCTGAGCTGACCTCAAAGAGTCGGAGGCTCGACTGACTGAGCCCCCCAGGCGCCCCCTGAGGAACCGATGCTTAAAAGAAACAAAGCATTACCCAGCCCTCTTCGGAAATTTCCCCAAGACTATTCTTCCCCTTCTTCTGGCCCCGGAGGTAGCTCTAGCCTCTCGCTGATGTGTGTCCATCCCACGCGTGTCTTCAAAGTAGCATTAAACTGCAGTTGCATTTTGCACATTTCTCTCTCTCTCTCCCTCCCTCTTCCCCCCCCCCCCCATATATACATCCATAGTGAGCACTTAAATAGCATTTACTGATGCTGGGCGTCATTCTAAGTACATGACATAAATTTGTTTAACTGTTCCAACGACCCTGTGAGTTCTTGCCATCCTCATTGGTCAATTGTAAAAACTGAGGCACCGTGACACTAGATGAAGTGTCCGCAGTGTAGACTTGGGAAGGAGAAGAGCCGCCACTTAGACTAAGACTCTGGCCCCAGAGTCTTAACCCTTCACTTCTCTGGTTCCCATAAGCGAAGACACACACACGTGCAGTTCGTGTATTTAAAACTGCCGCTTAGTATTCTGCCGTGTGAGTATCCGCTGCCCGCTGTGTCTCAGCTTCATGGCATTTCGGTTCCGTCGTATTCTCGTGCAGGTTTCTTTATGCAACGTGTGGAAGTTTTTCCAGGTTTTATGCCTGCAGGTGGAACTGCTAGGCCAGAGGCCGGCCCGTAGTTGGCCTTACCAGATTTCGTCAACTCCCCAAAGTACCGACATGGGGGCCCACCAGCAGTCTAGGAAAATTCCCGTCTTTCCAGTACCAGCTCTTGCTTATGTCAACCTTAGAAATTTTTGCAAGCCACAGTAGGATTTCTTGTTCTAACTTGTCTTTCTGTCTTAAGAAAATACCATGACATTTAAGTGACAACAGTAACTTTGCAAGTTACTCTTTCCTTAGGATTATTAACAGGATGATCATGTAATTCTCACCCAAACCAGAACACTTGTGGGAGGAAGGACGCTAAGCAGACAGGGTCCCGGGACAGCGTCTGTAAATCAGGACTGTCTCAGGCAAAGCGGGACAGCCCTGGTGGTTAAGTACACTTAGCGAACTTACCAGCTGCCAGGCAGCACGCTGTGGTCGCAGTGTTTCCTGCCAAGTTATTTTAAAACCCGGCAGCTGTGAACATGTTACTCTGGATTTATGTTTCAGTGTTAAATGTGATGATGTCTTTCTCCTAGATTAAAGTCACCGTTGCGGGTCTGGCGGGGAAGGACCCGGTACAGTGTAGCCGAGATGTTCTCATTTGTCCGGATGCCAGCCTGGAAGATGCAAAAAAAGAGGTTTGTTCTCCATACCTGCAATTACGCCTTCCTGTGCCTTCTCCGTCAGCTTCTTGCAGTGTCTTTTGATTACATCGAAGGCTGTGAGCACAGACTTATTTTAAGAAAGTTACTTTGCTTGGATGTCTTCCCCACTGTAATAAGCCCTGGGAAGTCGAGGACGCTGCCCTGTATCCCTGGAACCTGGCACTTGCTGGCCGGGGGTGTGGGACGTTTTCATCAGGATTCTTCTGGCCTCGCAGGCAGATTAGCCTCCTGTTCTAGTGTTGTGCCTGATAGAAGGAACCGACTCCCATATTTCCTGTTCATTTCTCTTTCTTTTTTTTTATGTTTAAAAAAAACTTTTTTTAAAGTGCTTATTTATTTTTGAGAGAGAGACAGAGTATCAGCAGGAGAGAGACACAGAGAGGGAAACACAGAATCCAAAGCAGGCCTCAGGCTCTGAGCTGGCAGCACAGAGCCCAATGCGGGGCTTGAACCCATGAACCGTGAGATCACGACCTGAGGCGAAGTCGGCCGCTTAACCGACAGCCCAGACACCCCTCGTTTCTTATTCTTTATCCAAAAGCTGCTTTTTTGCCGTTCCTTCTTCGGTGTCCTGACCTAGTTCTGTGATGCATTTTATGCGGAGCAGCTGGTGGCTGATGAGTGGTGGGGTGAAGGGGGCAGCAAGCATTCGTGTTAAATTTGCCACTTTATCTGGACAGTTACGCTTGACGGCAGCTAACACGGGAATCTTTCGAGAGCTGAGGTCCCTTTCCTCAGAAGCCAGTTCACCCACACGTGCACGGACGCTTCTGCGCCCCCTTTCATGTCGTTCATTGCTTCGTGGCCGGTGCGACAGGGGTGTGGGCTCTGCGCTCCTGGGGCGCAGAGGTGGCAGGAGAAGAAGTGGAGGCAGCGCCCGGAGGGCCACGCGAGCCCTGCCGAGGGACCCAGAGCAAGATTCCCGGGCTCAGCTGGCCTCAGACGCACAGAGCAAAGTTCCTTCCTTTCTAATAAATTGACATATTTCAGCGCCAGATTGTGGAGTATAGGAATGTCGTATTTACATAAAAATTGCTGAAACCTGCTAAATAGCGTGTGTCGAGGGGCCGAGCAGAAGGAAATACTCGCTCCTCCCTCGTCCTTTTCATCTCGCGGTGTCTGCGTATTTCAGAGCCGCGGTTACCTTTGCGTCTGTTTATTCAGATTCTGAAGGGAGCGAGAGAAATTCTGTACTTCACACACTTTGTTTAGTTGGTAGTTTCGCTTGGTTTGAAAGGAGAACGTTCGTAGTTTTGACGAGTCATCCTGAGTACTGCACTAAGTACGCACCAGATTTTCCCTTTATAAACTGCCGGCGACCGAATCGTTACAAGTCTTTTTTAACATCCGAAAGTATCATTACACCAAATGCCATTCGTGAATGGAATGAAGTTTGGAATCAGCAGATTCGTAGGATGCTGGGTGTTTGGGGTACTGACATACTGTATCATTTTTCTCCCTTACGTTCCATTTTTTGTAGAGGTAAAACACTTCTTTCTGCCTTTTACTTAAAATTGTTCTTTTAATTATTATTTATTGTCAAATTGGTTTCCATACAACGCCCAGTGCTCATCCCAACAAGTGCCCTCTTCAGTGCCCGTCACCCACTCTCCCCCCTCCCACACCCCTCATCAACGCTTAGTTTGTTCTTAGTATCTTTTAATTATCTTTATTACCGTGTATATTATTGTTGAAAAGATAGCTCCTAGACAGTGTATACCTACAGAGGGTCATATGGTAAATGCCCCCGTCTCGTCGTCCTCTCCCCGCCGGCCGCACCTCGCCTCAGCAGCAGCCGAGCGCCCTCCTGTCTGTGGGGCCATAGACCCCGTGTGTGTCGGGGACATTTCTTTTGTAAGTAAGCTCTGCGCTCGATGTGGGGCCCGAACTCACAACCCCGAGGTCAAGAGTCTCATGCTCCACCAACCGAGCCAGCCGGGCGCCCCCCTTTTTTTCCTCCCTTTTACAGGCATGAGCTCACGCTACCCCTGTGAGCCTGCGACACAGACACCCTTTCCTGTTCCTCCGTTCGGATGCTCTGCCGGTTACAGCAGCATTCCGTCCCAGAGCCGTGCCCCGCGATTGATTTAGCCGTGCTTCCGCGAGGAGTTCTTTGCTGTGACCCACATGTAAAATGCGAAAGTGTTACTGGACTGTCACTTTAGCGCACATCTCAGGAAAAGTGTTTACTTTTTCTGTTTTGTTTTTAAACTGCAGGGACCTTACGACGTAGTGGTTCTGCCGGGAGGTAACCTGGGCGCACAGAATTTATCTGAGGTAAAAACCGCATAAAGCAAGTATTTCAGCATCTGTGTTCTGTTGGTTTTGTTGTTGCCAAAATATTATCACTTCCTTCAGGAAGGGGGCTGCGAGTAAACGAGAAACAGGTGAAATGCATGGAGCGGTGTCCTAGCGTAGTTAGGCGAAACCTCCGGAGACGCCGACCGTGAGCGCGCGGCCGGTTGGGAACAGGTGCTGTGGTGCAGCCCGAGTGTGAGGCTTTTTTTCCCCCCACTAGAAAAAGGAACCGAATTTTGTGTCTTATGAAGGTTTAAGCACAGGAAGAGAAGAGACGGGCTGTCTGCTCCACCCTGGGGCGCAGGCGGGGGGCTGCAGAGGCTGGTGCTGCCGGCTCGGGTGAAAACAGCGTCGGAAGTCACGGAGGCCTTCTGTGAGCGTCCGCCTGCCGGGGGGGCGCGGGGCCAGAGACAGAAGCGCGAGGCGGGTCCGGTCAGACATTCGGGACCCCGCTGGGCCCCGCTCCCGGCTCTGCCGCCTGAAAACACCCCAAACACCGCACACCCACCCTCCTGCCCTCTCCCGGGAGTGCAGAGCCGCCGGGGCCAGTGTGCCCGAGGGGCCTGCTTTTCTCGTCTCCTCTCCTCTGTAAGCGTCTTTCAGAAAAGGACGTCCTTCTCTTGTAACCAATGCCCTGATCAGGTTTAACAAGGTGGGAACAGTTTGAATTTGAGAATTTTTCTATTAATGATTTACAAATATTATTAGAAAATTGATCAAAGATTTTGCGTTTTAAACTAAAAGCGGATTCTCTCGCATTTTCCGGCTGGCAATTGGCTGCGGCTTCATGATAACTTGATGTGTTTGGGTTTTCTCTGCATAGTCCGCGGCCGTGAAAGAGATCCTGAAGGAACAAGAAAAGAGGAAGGGCCTCATCGCCGCCATCTGTGCAGGTAACGTGCGGACGCTCCCGTGTTAACGTGTGGTGTTGGATTTCCCAAGATCTGGGGCGGTCTTTAATTATAAGAGTTTGCTCCAAACGCATCTCTCCCTCCAGAGCGGGCAGGGCATCCGAACGGGCGTATTTAGTTCGGGCGGCATCAGGTCGGCGTCGTTTCAGATATGAGTGCAGTTCTCTTTTCTGCTGCTCTGTGCTTTTTTGTCTCCGTTCTGTGAAACTTCATGTTTTCCGTCTTTGGTTGACCTCTGAGGAGAATAACGCCCTCTGGAATTCAGTAAACAGCTTGTTACAGCAAATCTCCGTGCCAGAAAGCAGGTCTGCCAGCACCCAGTCAGCAAGAACCGGCGGGACGTAAGTGTGACAGCGCCGTCCTGTGCCTGACCGCCGGCTCGGGGGCCTCGGGTGCTTTCCGCCTGGCCCTCCGTGCGGAGCGTGGTCTCAGGCACTGTGCTGTCTGTCACGTAAGTTAGAGGACAGTTGTTGGTATTTCCTGGATGTCTCCACATCTGTCAAAGTTAGGAATGTTTTGTTTTCCGGAACCACCGTGAAATCCATTCTGAACGCTGGAGTATCGTGATATCCCGCCACCTTGCTTTTTCCAGAGCATAATTCTTGGTTACAGTTCCCTGTGAAACGTTTGTCAGGAGAGCAGGTGAGTCGATGAGCAGGTTGACAAAGCGACACGGGGCGTCGTTCAGCACCGCGGGCCTGTTAAAGAGGTCATGAGTCGGGGACCCCGGGGACTTTGCATCACAGCAGACGTCCTCAGAGCTCTTTCAGGGTGAAAGCAGATACTGATGTCATTTGCCCTTTTGCTGCTTATGCTCAGGAGAATGTGACGATGCCACCATTGGGGTGTGGCACGTGTGCTCACACATCGTCGTGTCGTGAAAATGTCCCAGTTTTAATTTCTAACTCGGCCGTTACAGATCGATGTAACTCACGTAAAAGCTCAGGGGGGTCCCTGAGACCCGCACGTCCGAGGACCGTGGCCTCGGAGCCTGCGAGGGACCGCAGAGGCGACCGCCCTGGCCGGCCTCGTCCTTGGGCTCCAGTCCGCACTGGCCTCTTGACCTGCCCCTGGGGCCCGCCCGGGTCTGTCCTCGCTGGAGGACCTGCGGTCCCTGCCGCCGCGCAGATGCCTCTCTCTGGGTGGGAGTCCCGGGTCCTCTTCGACATTCCAGGACTTGGTCCAGGTGCTCTGCGCCCCGGCCTCGTCCTGAGGTTCCGTAACCCAAGGAGGGGTTGGGGCTGGATTCGTTCCCTTATGAGTTTGCCGACAGGACGAACCACGTGTCGGCTCGTCTCCTGTGTCACTGAGGTGGCTGGGTGGTTGGCCACATCCGGGTCACCGTTTTGTGCTCGGGCACTCGGAAGGCCGTGCTAAGGAGCTTAGACTTCAGAATCGTTTAAGTCGCTGCTAGACGTAAACAGCGCTCCGACGCGGTGTCTGCGTTGTTGACCGTCCCTGCCGCCTGCCCTGCCGGTGCCTCGGGGAGTCGGAAGCGTGGTGAAAACTAAGGTGGTTCTTCGGCGTCGCGGTCAGGAGCCGGGGGCTGCGTATGAGCTGAGAGACCGTTTGCTTAGCCGCTGGTATCGAGCGCATGAGACGGAACCTGGAGGGCAGACTGTCTTGATAAGAAGGCTGGGTCTGGAGGGAGAGGAGCCTGGCGGCTGGGTCTAGGTACAAGCGCCGGGGCTGGGAGGGCCCCGGGTGACCGCGGTGCCGTGTGCGCGAGTCACCACACGGTGGCGCCGCTGGCCGTGTGTCTTGGCTGCCCAGGGGCTCCCCGCCCTGGCGCGCTCTGCTCCGCGCTCGGAGCCGGATCCCTGCACACGGGCAGCAGTGTTTTCATCTGCCAAAAGTTCAAGTAATGGTAGTTAAATGTTTCTTCTCGAATCCTCCAAATAGGATTCTTAAGCTCCAGAAAGCAGTAGTTATGGGCTTATCAGGGTGAGTAAGCCATCACTAAAGTGCTATGTTCAATCGAAACAGATTTATTAACTTTACTGTGGGAAGCCATTTCATCAACTGAAGGGAGCAGCCTAAAAATTTCTAACTCAGCGTACGACCGTTCTGGAGGCTTGCTTTCAGAAAATAGAAGATCATGTAGTTAATTATTTATCTCTTAACATCTTATAAAGTAAGAAATAAGGGTAATTGATGAGTCCATTCACATAAAAATTGAGTGATAATTAATTCAGACTTTATAGACTTAAAACCTGCCACCGCACGTAGTTGTCCGGCACCTAGGGTGAAAGTCAGGTGGAGAGGGACTCGAGTCTGTTCGAGGACTGTGGTTTAGGAGGAGGATACACCGGAACGGCCTGACGTCGGGTGGGAAGCTTATGTGATGAAGCCTTATTTGCCCGTCTTCCTGTGTGCAGCAGCGGTGATCTAGCCGGCAGGCGCGGTCTGTAGCCCCCTTTTCCTTCGCACTGTGTTGAAAGATGAAAGGTCAGTGAGCAGGTGGGCGGGGCGGCTGAGGCTGAAGTGCACGGGCTGTGTCCTCGGTCCCGGCCACGGCCTTGCACCCTGACCTGGTTTTTTGTTTTTAATTTTCTTAATGTTTACTTTTTGAGAGAGCATGAGCAGGGGAGGGACAGAGAGAGAGGGAGACACAGACTCCGAAGCAGGCTCCAGGCTCTGAGCTGTCAGCACAGAGCCCCAGGTGGGGCTCGAACCCACAAACTGTGAGATCATGACCTGAACTGAAGTCGGACGCATCCTAACCTGTTTTGAGGAACACGTTGCTGTTCTGAAGTGTGTTTTTCTAGATGTGACGTGAGACCGAGAAAAAAGGTAGAACATATATTTTTTTTAAGTTTCAAGGTAACATAACAAAGTCATAAAATGTTTTTGTTTTAGTCCTTATCTGAGGAACATTATATACAAAATATGGTTGTGATTCTCAGTGAAATTGGCCATTTTCAGTGAACATATTTGGGTCAAAACCTCACGTTAGCAACTGCATGTTATAGAGGACCAGAAACGGAGATCTGTGCGTGGGCTTCAGTGGTTGCTAACAAGTAAGTGCTGGCGCCTTTATACCTTGGGCTCTGGGCAGTGTCCTGGGCACTTGGTAATCCTGGCACCTGGGATGTTCGGGTGTGCGGGCGGATGAGTGAGTGGTCATTTTTCGTTTTCAAGTAGAAAACCAGAATGAGGCTGTGAAGCTGCAGTCAGGTCCAGAAGTTCGGAGAGCACCAGCTGCCTTTTACCAAGTGTGACTAAATCTTCCATTCGCTAAGAGTAAGGCCTTGGTGGGGTCCCCTCGCTGTCCCCCCAGCACAGCTGCCTGCAGCTCCTTGAGGGACCGAGCTCGGTTTCTCTGGACGCTGCTCAGTGTTGTTGGACTAAGTGGCGATTGAAGTACTTTGAGTTTGCACACTTGCCAGATGTGCTCAGCAGGTGGCTGATCGTGAGCACACCGCGCCTCTCGTCCTAACGGCGTTTACTTTCAGAATCCTCAGGGCGTTTTACGTAAGAGCCTCCTGGTTTTGAAAGATCCTTCCGCTGCAAGTTTTAAACCATTAGTTTTATATCCACATTTACTTAAGTCTTTTTATTAATCTTCTTTTTAGGTCCTACGGCTCTTTTGGCTCATGAGATAGGTTTTGGAAGCAAAGTTACAACACATCCTCTTGCTAAAGACAAAATGATGAATGGGAGTAAGTATATGCTTTTATTTTATTTGTTAAAAAAAACTTTTTTTAAGTTTATTTTGAGAGAGAGAGTGATGGGGGAGGGGCAGAAGGAGAGGGAGAGACAGAATCCCAAGCAGGCTCCACTTCAGCAGTGTGGAGCCTCACACGGGGCTCAAACCCATGAACTGTGAGATCATGACCTGAGCTGAAACCAGGAGTCAGATGCTTAACCCAGTGAGCCCCCAGGCGCCCCTGTGCTTCTATGTTAATGCGAAAAGACCTTATCAGAAAGCTGTGATTTAGCTTTGTGTCCCACCTGGTAACCTTACACAGAGAGACCCTCTGTGGGTTGAGTGCGGTGTGTTCCTCACTTTCTTCCCAAGTGTCGCTAGAGAGGGAGCGAACAGCGGGGGGGGGGGGAGGCGTGCACACCTGGCTCTGTGGGCGCCCTGACAGGGCGCAGGGGCTAATAAATAAGCAAAGGCCAGCCAGAGACCCGATTGTCCTGGATGGGAGTGATTATGGAATGCCAGGTTAACTAGGATTTTTACCAAATAGGTGCCTGAGGGTAAACTTTGAACCTTGACAGCAGTTTCAGAAAATGCCCTTTTGCCCACAGTCCAAAGTAGAGTGCATGTCGCTCTCTCCCTGGGTAGCAGGTCTGTTTCCTTGGGTGACATGTTTCTTTCATAAATACCAGCTAGACTGTTAACTTTTATTAATTTATTTTTATAAAAATAATTTCTATTCATGGTAAAAACTGCAAACAGTACAAAAGGGGGGTGAAGTAAAAACATAAATATGCCTTTTCTCTTACTTCCTCACCTCCTTTCTCGCTTTCAGAGGGAGGTTCTGTTAGAAAGTTTCTTGTGTAATTCTAGAATTTTCTCTGCACATACTCATTATCCTTTGTAGTTTAATAATCTTATTCGAATGAAGTCTGCTAAATACATTGTTCTGCAACTTTTTTTTTTTTTTTTTTTTTGAGAGCGTGCAGATGGGGAAGGGCGGGGGAGGAAAGAGACTCTGAAGCAGGCTCTGCGCCCAGCCTGGAGCCCGACACAGGGTTCAGTCCCATGACCTCGGATCACAGCCTGAGCAGAACTCAAAAGTCAGATGCCCAACCGACTGTGCCACCCAGGCGCCCCCGCAGCTCGCTTCCTAAACTGAGGTTGTATCCTTGTAGTCTGCCCAGGAGGCCTGCAGTCCTTCGCACGACCAGCTGTTCGGAGGCTGTAAGAGCACGCCGTTGGGGCGCCCGCGGGGCTCGGTCTGTTAAAGGCATGACTCTTGATCTCAGCTCAGGGCCTGAGCCCACGGTTCACGAGTCCGAGCCCTGGATCGGGCTCTGCGCTGACAGGGCGGCGCTTGCTGTGGTCTCTGTCCCCCAGGAGGGAGCAGCCTGTCTCCAGGCGGGGGTGGGGGTGGGGGGCGGCCAGAGAAAGCCTCTCCCTGCGGTGGCCGTTTGTCACCCAAAACAGTCACTGTGCCAGAGCAGCTCATTTCGGGGTGGCCATTCTGCTCCCGTTCAGTGTACAGGGCGGACCCTGGAGCATCTGTTGATGACAGAAATGTGAACGAGTGCCCCCCCCGCCCCCCTCCCACACTCACAGGGTCTTACGCCGCTGCGTTTAACTGAGGTGGTTTATTCGTTTCATTTCCCCCTATGGTGTCCGCGTGCTGTGCCGGGACCAGCTTGGCCGCCTCCTCGTTTCCAGCCGTTGGCTGCCATTGTTGTGGGTTTTGGTTTTGAGGTTTTTTAAAAACTGTATGTGAGACAGTGCTCCGCGGTAACCGGGATTTGAAGTGCCGGGCAGGGCGATGTGCCTGTTGCCCAGCGGAGCCCATTAGGATGTAACCCTCTTTGTTCCTCCCCGGAAGGTCATTACAGCTACTCCGAGAACCGCGTGGAGAAGGACGGCCTGATCCTCACGAGCCGCGGGCCTGGAACCAGCTTCGAGTTTGCCCTTGCAATCGTCGAGGCGCTGAGCGGCAAGGACGTGGCTGACCAAGTGAAGGCCCCGCTCGTGCTTAAGGATTAGAGCAGAAACCTTCGAGAACGGGTCAGAGAAACGGGCCGTCTGCACTCAGTCTCCCCGTGTTCCCTTTAAGCAGAAGGAGCCGTCAGCGCGCGGAGGGGCCCGGTCCCTGCCCTCAGAGCTTCCCCGCCCGCGCTCGGGTCCCCGCGGTCCTGAGCCTGACTGCCCGGTAGATGCCACTGATGTTCGTGTTCATGTCTCTCTGGTTTCCCTCTTCCGTTTGTGAGATCAAATTCATTGTCAGCCTCCCTCACAGCCGTTAGCTCTTGACGCGGCCACTGCGGTGAACGGATAGCGAACACGTTCGTCGCAGCAAGAAGGACGGCGTGGCAGAGATTTAAGAGGCTGTGATTTTCTCTCGATTGTTAATTGTGTATCATTAATGTGCTATTAAAAAGTACGAACAAAGTCGGCTGTAATAGTGAATTTTTGTAGACCGTTTTCTCTTGACGTTGCAGAAAGAGTCCTCAGACGGAAGTGAAACCTTTCGCGGCCAGGCCAGCCTTCGTTTTCTCTCCCTCTGCTGACCGACCCCAGGGGCCGTGCCCGCTGGCGGCATTCCCTCCGCTGAGCGGTCAGGAGGACAGGCAGGGAGTCTGGAGCCGTTGGCAGCCACCTTGTCCCCGAGGAGAGCCCGCCCAAGGAGGCAGGGCCAGCTGCACCCGAGCAAGAACGACTCCTGGGTTGTTGACAGGAGCCAGCAGAGTCCCCTGGTTTTTTGTCTCCCCACAACCGGCGAGCGCTGCCACGGCCAAGGAATGGTGTGGAGTTTGGGCTTCCATGCACGGAGCCGGGCTACTCCACGGAGCCGGGCTACTCCACAGAGCTGAGCTATTCCGTCCAGCTGCCCTAGAGCGGCGCCTAGCCAGACAGCCTCATCGCGTGGCGCCTTTTCTTCCTCCTGATCCTTTCCCCCCTCCCTCCTCTGGCAAAGAGCAGATGTCAGCAAACTTGCCGGAAAGGCCAGCTGGTAACTGTTTTAAACACACGGGTCACAAAGTCTTGTCACAACTACTCGACTGGCCTTGTGGCACCGAAACAGACAGAAGGGTAGGCAGCGGTCGTGGTCGTGTCCGACAAAACTCACAAATGCAGGCAGCGGCGGGGAGTTGGCCCTCGGGCTGCGGCTCGCTGGCCCCTGCGCCAGGAGGCGAGGCGGGCCGTTTTGTAAGCGCGGGTGCGTGACTACATTTGGAGAAGCGACGAAGCTGTAACGAGGCCGCGAGTGCAGAGACCGCAGGAGAGACTCCGTGTTCTGGGAAGAAAGGTAGGGCAAGGAGGCAGTGGTGGGGTTATCTCCCGCAGCCGCGTCAGAGAAGCCGTCTCTGGAAGGGGACCTCGGAAAGTCGGTGGAGACCCGGGTGTGCAGGAGGCAGGTCTGCGAGCATTCCAGGAAGAAGCCGGACGTGCAAGGGGCCCGAGGCTGGAGCGTGTGGAGTGCGGAGGGACAGCAAGGGGGCGGTTGAGGGGGAACTCAGGCGAGGCCGGGGGAGGCCAGGCCTGGAACGGACTCGGAGCTGAGGAGGAGGCCCCGGCCGGGAGGCCGGAGGCGCAGGAAGGGGAGGGAGTGGAGGGTCGCCTGTGGGGGGAGAAGAGGCCCCTGGGACAATGCCACCTCTTGAACACAAGGTCACACGGAGATTCTGTGTCGGGAGCTGGACAGAACAATTGGGGTCGAGGGGGGTGAATTTAGAGACCAGCTGGACGGCTTCGAGGGGTCTGGAAACCACACTTCAGCGAAGGAAAGAAAACCCAGAGACCTGTTCCTTTGAAAGTCCAACTACCGACCCGAGAATCCCACTGGCGCATGCGTCAACTCTCGCAGGCTGCCGGGTGTACCAGCTGGCGCCCCTAGCTGCGACTGAACTGCCTGGAATTTTGGAGGGATCTAGAGGAAGCAGAACATGAGCTGCACTTTTGTGCCCTCAGGGCAGCCAGAAAAGGTGGTTCTAGAATGGCCAGCAAGGAGAAGAGCATTTCCGTGGGGAGCCCGTATCAGAGCTCAGGTGTCCTCAGGGAGGGTTTTTCCCCTCGGTCAGGCTTTGGGGCAGGGACTGCGGGGCGCCTTGTCCGAGCCTCGGGCCTTCTCTGGCTCGGTCGAGAATTCCGGCTTTGGGCCCCTTGACAGCAGGGGGGAGCCGCCACCCTCTCTCCAGCTGCTGCTCCTCTGCGCTGAGCACACCTGCCCTCCTCCTCCCAGGAAGGGGGTTGGGAGGCAAACCAAACCTGGACACTGAAGTTGGGGGGGAGGCTGGCTACATCCGGAAGTTTAGGAGTGTGGCCCGTCCAGCGTGACCGGATGGCCCCTCCCAGGCCTGGGGTCACCCGAGGTCAAACTTGGAGGGACTCTGGTACCAGCTGGCCCACTCCACCTCAGCGACAGTCGCTGCAGCTTTGAGAGCTCCTGGGATCGGCCCCGCTCTCCGGGACGGCTCGGGAGGACATGGGGCCCAGAAATCAAGCTTTACCCCCGAAGCTCAGTGTCCTTGAGGAAGGAGAAAATTTCCTGGCAGGACGCGGCCCAGCGCCGGGCGGGAGGTGGCCGGGCTCCCTGGGGAAGTGGCGGCCAGCCTGCCCTTGCGAAGGGGGAGTCGGAACCTGTCTTTCCGAACGACTTAGGAAAGGCTTCCATCCGTCCCCCGGGCGCGGAATACTAGGACAGGGAAGGAGCCGCGGCTTGTTGAGCGCCTACTGCATACCGATCACTGAGCTGGGCGACATGGGTCCTTCACACTGTATACGAAAGGGATCGCACCGTATGTGCCACTGTTCTGCCACTCGTTCTGACACAGTGAGGTCGGGAGACCTTGTTCCCCACCAGCACGGAGAGCTCGGCACGCTGCGTCATTCAGCCGGACCCTCGATGCCAGCTGCCTCTTACAAGGGGCTGGAGTCGTCGCCCATTATGAGGAGAAAGCCCTCGTCCCTTTAGACGTCAGGAACCTCTCTGTCCTGCGCTGTGGGATCGTCAGAGGGTCAAAGGCCACAATGAAAGGGAAGTACATTTCTTCAACTGTAAACATCAAATGTATTATTTGAGTGCAGCCGACTGTCTCCTCTCAGAGTCGGCGTGTTCCCTGTGCGAGGGCGTCGGCTCCCTGAGGACCCAGAACTTTACATTTTCCTGCAAGAATAATCTCAGGGGTGTTTGTTTTGTTTTGTTTTGCTTTGTTTTGCTTTTAGGGAATTCCCTGTCTTTGCCCTTAGTAAGGGGACCTGACCAGGTCACACCCGCGAGTCATCTGCCCGAGCGTGTGCCCTCACGCGGCTGGGAGGGGCCGCAGGAAATCCTCCGCGTTGCCTCCCAGCGTGGGGTCCTTCTGGAACTGGCCCAGCCGTGGATCCCAGCTCTAGCCTGAGGCGCCCAGGCCCGGGGCTCCCGCGAGCCCTGGAGGAAGGCTTCCCTGTGCTCTCCGTGTCGCTGTCGCCAGCATCTCTGCTTCCTGCAGACGAAGGGGGCCTTCCAGGTCCCGAACCAGCCCTGGGCCATCTCAACCCAGAGGAGACCTCCCCACCTGGCCTCCCAACTCTGCTGCTGTATCTTCCGTTTTCCGTTCTGCGTGGGACCGTGTCCGCGGCTCGTCTCTTTTTATTTATTTTTGAGAGACATAGAGACAGAGCATGAGTTGGGGAGGGGTAGAGAGAGAGGGAGACACAGAATCCGAAGCAGGCTCCAGGCTCTGAGCCGTCAGCACAGAGCCCGACGTGGGGCTCGAACTCACAGACCGTGAGATCACGACCTGAGCCGAAGTCGGCCGCCTAACTGACTGAGCCACCCAGGCGCCCCAGCTCGTCTCTTTTTAAAAAGATCTTTTGATTTTCGGTTCGGCCCACTCGTGGAAATTTTTACTTGGCTTAAAAATAACGTTAGAGGGGCGCCTGGCTGGCTCAGTCGGTGGAGGGTGCGACTCTTGATCTTGGGGCCGTGGGTTCGAGCCCCACCTTGGGGGTAGAGATTACTTTAAGAAAATAAAATAAAAAAAAAGAAGTCTTAAAAAAAAAAAAGTTACTTTAGAATGAAAAGTTAATCGTCTTAAAAAGCAGTGACAAAAACAAAATGGTGGGCCACCTGCAGACATGGCCCTTGCAACCAGGGTCAGGGCGCTGGGTTTCACTGGGTCCGCATCTTTCTTGAGTGGCTTCTTAAGAAGCCAAAAGGGGGCGCCTGGTGGCCCAGTCGGTTCAGCGTCCGACTTCGGCTCAGGTCATGATCTCGCAGTTTGTGGGTTCGAGCCCCGTGTCGGGCTCTGTGCTGACAGCTTGGAGCCTGGAGCCTGCTTCGGATTCCGTGTCTCCCCCTCTTTCTGCCCCTCCCCTGCTCACGCTCTGTCTCTCTTTGTCTCTCGATAATAAATAAAGACAAAAAATTTAGAAAATTATTTTGGAATAAGTAGGGGCGTCTGGATGGCTCAGTCGGCTAAGCCGACTCTTCATTTCGGCTCAGGTCAGGATCTCCTGGTTTATGGGGTCGAGCCCCACGTCGGGCTCTGCCCTGAGAGCAAGGAGCCTGCTCGGGACTCTCTCTCTACCGAAATAAAAAATAAACTTCAAGAAATGTATACAGTTGCATGGCATTAAGTACATGCACGCTGTCGTGCAGACCATGCCCCCCTTCCACCTCCAGAACGCGTCTCATCCCGCAAAGCCGAGGCTCCGGCCTCCACTAAACAATAATTCTCCCTTCCCCCCTGCCCCCAGCCCCGGCCACTGCCGTCCTTCTTTCTGTCTCTATGAATTTGACTGTTCTTGGCACCTCATCTGAGTGCAGTCACACAGTATTTGTCTTTTCGTGACTGTCATTTAGTTCAGTGTCCTTGTAGCGGCCCGTCAGAATTTCCTTCTTTTCTCGGGTTGAGGACTCGTCCACGCGTGGGTGGGACTGTACTTCGCCCCTCCCTTCATCCGGACGCTCACTCGGGTCGCTTCCACCGCGTGGCTACTGTGAGCGAGGCTGCTGTCCACACGGGTGTGCAGATACCTCCCTGAGAGCCTGCTTTCAGTTCTTTTGGGTCAATGCCCAGAAGTGGAACGGCCGGATCAGATGGCGAATCTGTTTCGGATTTGTGGAGGGACCGCTGACTTGTTTTCCACGGTGGCTGCAGGCCTTCGCATTCCCCCGAACAAGGCGGGGTCGTCCCAGGTTCTCCACGTCCTCCCCGACGCTGCTGCTTTCCTTTTTTTTCCAAAAAGCTAGAGCGGGGCACCTGGGTGGCTCAGTGGGAAAAGCATGTGACTCTTGCTCTCGGGGTTGTGAGTTCGAGCCCTATGTTGGGTGTAGAGATTACTTAAAGTCTTGGGGCGCCTGGGTGGCTCAGTCAATTGAGCATCTGACTCTTAATTTCGGCTCAAGTCATGATCTCACGGTCTGTGGGTTTGAGCCCCGCGTCAGGCTCTGTGCTGACAGCTCACAGCCTGGAGCCTGCTTCGGATTCTGTGTCTCCCTACTATCTCTGCCCCTCCCCCGTTTGCATTTTGTCTCTCTCTCTTTCTCAAAAATAATGAACATTAAATAAAAAAGATAGTAGCCATTTTAATGGACACGAGGTGATAGCTCCTTGTGGTTCTGATTTCCATGTCCTCAGTGACTGGCGATGCGGGGCGCCTTCTCGTGGGCTTGTTGGACGTTTGCGTGTCTACTTTGGAGACATGTCTATTTAGCCTCTTGTCCATTTTGAATCAGGTTGTTTAGTCTATTTGTCAGTAATAATGGATTTTTAATTTTTTTTCAATTATTCAATACTTAAGAAAGTATTTTAGAGGTGCCTAGTGGCTCAGTTGGTTGAGCATCCAACTCTTGATTTGGGCTCAGCTCATGATCCCAGGGTTATGGGATCGAGTCCCACATCGGGCTCCACGCCGAGCCCAGAGCCTGCTTGAGATTCTCACTCTCTCTCTGCCCCTCACCCCTGCTTGCACACGTGCCCTCTCTCTCTCTAAAATTAAAAAAAATTTTAAAGGGGTGCCTGGGCGGCTCAGCCGATTCAGCACCCAACTCTTGGTTTCGGCTCAGGCTCAGGTCATGGTCTCATGGTTTGTGGGTTGGAGCCCCGCACTGGGCTCCCGGCTGACATGGCAGCAGAGTCTGCTTGGGATTCCCTCTCTCTCTCCCTCTCTCTCTGCCCCCCCCCCACTCTCTCTCGCTCCCTGCCTTCTTCTCAAAATAAATAAATAAACCTTTAAAAAAATATTTAAAAAATTAAAAAAATAATTTACAAAAAGGAAAAAGAGAAAAAGAAAATATGTTAGGGGACAAATTTGTGTGTACAACTTTGTGCGAGTGTGAGTATTTTTAGACAGGTTTTTAGGTCCAAAAGCAGGCACGCGAATTTTAACCACTCTGGCCAGGCTGTTCTCCAGTTTGCCTGCCTCCCCCCTCCCCACCGCCCTCCCCCCGGCCCCCGCTCAACGGTGCCGGTTATCCACTTTCCCCCTCAATTTTAGTTCCAGTAAATTAACATACGGTGTTACATGAGTTTCAGGTGCACAATACAGGGAGTCCACAATTCTGTACGTTACCGAGCTCATTGTGATAAGGGTCCCCTTAGTCCCTTTATCGGTCTCACCCAGTCCTCCCCCCGACTCCCCAGGCTCCCCTCTGGTCACCATCGGTTTGTTCTCCATGGTGAAGAGTCTTTTTTTTTCTTCTTCTGGTTTTTCTCTTTTTTTCTTTGTTTTGATCCCTAACTTCCTCGTATCAGTGAAATCACACGGGATTCGTCTTTCTCTGACCAACGTCACCTAGCATTATACGTCTCGATTCAGCCATGTTGTTGCAGATGGTGAGATTTCATTCTTTTTCATGGCTGGGTGACACTCCGTGTATATACCTACCGCCTCTTCTTTATCTGCTCCTCTGTTGACGGGCTCGCGAGTCGCTTCCATATCCATCCTTTTATTTTAAAGTATCCGTTGTGAAATCGCTTGGATCCAAAGACTGGATGAAAATGCAGGCGTCTGGTTGGAAGTGAGTGGCTGTTTGCTCAGCACCCAAATTAAGCAAAGGAACTTTTACCAGTGTTTTACTAGGTGATTCTGCCCGGTCGTAACTCTCAGCCCGATACCCAAAGGTAACCACTCCGAGGACTTCCCTGCGTGAATAGCCCCCACTTCATCCGTTTTCCGTGGATGAGCGTTCGGGTCGCTTCCAGCGCGGGGCACGGGTCTCCCGACGCACCTGGGCACGAGCTCTCCCAGGGCCGGCGCTTGGCCGTGGACCGGCCGCATCATGTCTGATGGTAGGAGCGAGGGGGCTTCTTAACCGCTTTTGTTCCATGGGCCTCTTTCACACACTAGTGAAGCCTCTGGATACCGTCTTAGAATAACATTTTAAAATACATAAGATACATAGGATTGCAAAGAAAACCGATTGTATTGGAACGTAGTTTTCAAAATATTAAAATAAGTGTGTGATAAAATGTACGCCCTCTCACCATTAAATGGCAATATTTAGTGATCAGGCTAATAACTACCCTGATTTTTTTAATGTTTATTTATTTTTGAGAGAGAGAGACAGAGTGCGAACAGGGGAGGGGCAGAGAGAGAGGGAGACACAGAATCGGAAGCAGGCTCCAGGCCCTGAGCTGTCAGCACAGAGCCTGACGCGGGGCTCGAACTCACAGACCGCAAGATCATGACCGGAGCTGAAGTCCGGCACTTTAACCGACTGAGCCACGCAGGCGCCCAAATTTTGAAGTCGTGATGAGCATAAATGATATTTTGAGATACAGCAACAAGTTGAATGTGATAATGTGATAATCTGTATTTATTTGGTGGAAGTCACAGGCATGATTAATACTTTGGTTCGGTTCCTAATAGAGGAAAATACCAAGTTGCGGTTAGAAATCAGGGAAAATACAAAGGGTTTTTTTTCCTCCATTGAGGCTCACAGGGCCCCGAGTGCCATCTGTGTACCCCAGGTTACACATCTGTGTAACCCCAGGTTACAGTACTCCCGAGAGCACTGGCCGCTGTCCAGCCTTTCCGTTCGCGCCAATAAGGGGCACCTGGCTGGCCGAGGAGGTGGAGCGTGTGACTCTCGATCTTGGGTTTGTAAGTTCAGTCCCATCGTGTTGGGTAGAGAGATTACTTAAAAATTAAATCTTATCCCTCCCTCTCTGCTCTTCCCCTCCCCCTCAGATAAACATGAAAACAAAAAAATTTTTTAAATAAAAAATAAAATAAAATCTTAAGGGGCGCCTGGGTGGCTCAGTCGGTTAAGCGTCCGACTTCGGCTCAGGTCATGATCTTGCGGTTTGTGAGTTCCAGCCCGCCCCCGTCGGGCTCTGTGCTGACAGCTCGGAGCCTGGAGCCTGCTTCGGATTCTGTGTCTCCCTCTCTCTCTGCCCCTCCCCACTCACGCTCTGTCTCTCTCTCTCTCAAAAATAAATAAACATTAAAAAAACAAAGTAAAATCTTAAAAAAAATAAATTAGTGCCAGTTTGGTGGGCGTGAAATGGAATCTTCTGGAGATTTTAATTTGCATTTTTCTGATTATTCATGAAGCATCTTTTCATATGGTTTTTTCTTCCGCGTAATGATTACCTTTTGCTCATTTTTCCGTTGGGTTTTTGCTTGTATTTCTTTGATTAGTAGGAATTCTTCACATGAGAAGAAATGGGGAGTGATAAGTGCACTGCTTTTCTTTTTGTTTAAATAAATAATAAAGAAAAAAACCCATTATTTATATATGTTACAAGTATCTTCTTCTGGATTGCGACTTGCCTTTTTGATTCTTTCTGGTACCTGTAATAACCAGAAATTCTCAATTTTCTTTTTTAATTAAAAATTTTTTAATTAATTAATGAACTCATGAAAGAAGGCTCTGTGCCCAGCGTGGAACCCAGCAAGGGGCTTGAGCTCAGGACCTTGAGGTCAAGACCGTAGCTGAGATCAAGTGGTCGGTCCCTTAACTGACTGAGCCAGCCAGGGGCCCCCAGAAATTCTTCATCTTAATATAGTAGAATCTATCCGTTTTTGTCTTTATAGTTCGTGCTAACTTCTTTTCTATCTCAAGATCATAAAGCTATCCACTTCTATCGTGTTCCAAATTATTTACAGTTTTGTATTTCCCATTAAGTCTTCGATCCACCTGGAATCGAATTTTTGTGATTTGAGAGAGGGTTCTGATTTCGGTTCCCCCACACGGTTAACTGGCTGTCCCGGCACCAGTTGGTGAATCCGTTTCTTCAGTTCCCCGCTAGTCTGCCGTTTCAGTTCCGTCTGAAATCAAATTTCCGCGAGCGCTTCTCTTGGTTTCGGTCTCTATCCTGATCCGGCAATCAGTCGTTCCGTGCCCGCATCGATACCACCCAGCCCGATTTCTTTACCAGGTGGAGGCAAGGCTCGCATTTTCTTCAGGAGGACCTGGCCGTTTGCAGCCTCAGCTCCTCCAGAGAAGCGTTAGAATCGGCTTGCCGCATCTCACACGAAACACTCTTGGAATTCTTCCTGGGGTCGCATCGAATGTGTTAAGCAACTCGTGGACAGTTGACATCTTTCTGTTATCGAGGCTTCTTCCCCCAAAATGGAGTCTGCTTCCCACGCATTTAGACCTTCTTGAATATCTATGTCTCTTCAGGAAGGTTTGGCGATGTGTCCGTCCGGCACATCATCGAACAGCTTTTGTTAGATTTTTATCAATTCTGCCTTCTTTCATTTCTTTCTTTTTTATTTCTGATATTGTAAAGACCTTTTGAAACTTTTTTGCTGGTATATAGAAATACAGATAGATACTTTTATATATTGGTCGTGTATTCAGCCTTTAAAAAAAAACTCTTATCCTAATATAATGTAGCTATAAATTATTTTAAAATTCTCATATAGATATTCGTATCGCCAGCAAAGATGGAGAATTTATTCCTCTTTCCAATCCTTAAATGTTTTATTTCTTTTTCTCACCATTCCATCCTGGTCGGGATCTTCACTGTAACGCTACATTCCGGCAATCACCATGGGTGACTTACGCCGAGCTGGACTTTAAAGGGAATTAAATATAACCTTTGTCGTACAGTTGTTGTCGTTTTGGGTACATAGTTGTATTCGGTCTTTATTTTGTTGTTATAAATACCACAATGTTAGGGTTTAACAAGACAGATACATGATCTTAGAGTTCTGGGGGCCAAATGTCTGACAGGCGTCTCTCATGGGACGAAAATCAAGGTGTGGGCAGGGCTGTGCTTCCTGCTGGAGGCGCTAGAGAAGAATCCATTTCCGTGGCTTTTCCAGCTGTTAGAGGCCCCTGTGTTCCTTGGCTGTGGCTCCCTCCTCCATCTTCGAAGCTGGTAACGTCGCATCTCTGGCCCTTCCAGAGCGACCTCGCCCTCTGACCGACTGCGGCCAGGAAAGGTTCTCCACGTGAAAGGAGCGAATGGTCAGATGCGGATCGCCTGGACAACCCGGGACAATGTCCCGCTTCAAGGTCCTGCCACCCAGTCATGTCTTCAGAGTCCCTTTTGCCATGAATGGCAATGCATAGGTTTTGGAGATAAGAACAGGACGTCTTTGGGGGCCCGGGTGGAGGGGGACATTATTCCACCTGATGTCGGCTGGCTGGCTCTGAGGACCCAGCGGGAGTCCTACAAAGACCAGCCAGAGGGGCCCCTGGTCTCACCCAGGATGAAAACCAAATGGGAGCCGAGAGGAAGTAAGAGCGGCGTTTACTGAAGACGGAGAGAGAGAGAGAGCGACGACACGGACAGAGCATCCGGGAGACTTGAAGGGAAGAAGATGGAGTCTCATCTTTGCTCGGGGTTTGGGGTTTTTACTGAGGGCTACAGTCTGGCGGCGTGTCTTCTCCAGCGTCCAGGAACGTTTCAAACAGAGACCAGGATTTAGGCGTCTTGCAAAGGCCCTGGAGCCAGGGGTCTTGGCGAGTCGGTGGTCTAGAAAATGTGTGTGACCCCCCCCAGCCTGGTCACGCCTTGGATGTCAGCTATTGTGCTGGAGGCCTGCCAGGAAACTGTGGAATCCGTGACTTCCCCAAGGAGGCCACGCGTTATCTGTGCTGGAAGGCGTGTGTAGGGTGCGGGTGCGGGTCCTTGTGAAAACAGAAGCAGGAAAAGGAGCGAAAAGAGCCGTTTTGCACGGGGTCCCTTTAGTTTCCCTGGCTCACGGCTACCAAATTATTATTTATTAGGTTAAGGAAATACACTTTCATCCATTGCTAAGTTTTCGTCATAAATAGATGTTGAAATTTATCAGATGGCTGTCCTAAGCTTCTCAGGTAAGATCATATGGTTTTTTATCCTATAATCTGTTGAGGTGATGAGTTATATTAGTACATTTTCTTTTTTAAATCTTTTTAATGTTTGTTTATTTTTGAGAAGCGGGGGGTGGTGCAGAGAGAGAAGGAGACACAGAATCCGAAGCAGGCTCCGGGCTCTGAGCTGTCAGCACAGAGCCCCATACGCGACTCAAACTCATGAACCGTGAGACCAAGACCTGAGCTGAAGTTGGATGCTTAACCGACTGAGCCCCCCAGGCGCCCCTGGACCCAGTAATTCCAAAATTGGGTCTTTGCAGCTTTGTGTCGCTGCCTGGTTTCTGCTGTTCTTACTTATGGTGCTTGCCTCCTTGTGTGTCCTGTGGTTTTGCTTGGCAAGTGTTCGTTTCCCTCTATCTTTATGTATTGTTCATTCTGTAGGAATTCTTTGAGGTTTGGACTGAGGTTGAGTTCTTCCAGAGAGGGTTCACATTTGCTTCTGAAAGTCACCCGAGGGCCCTGTTCTCACCAGATGGGGGTGTGTGTGTGGTGTGTGTGTGTGTGTGTGTGTTTGCATGTGTGTGTGTATGTGTCTGTCTGTCTGTCTGTTTCATATGCACGCACTTGGTATCAGCTTTGGAGTTAGTGCAGAAAATAGAAACCAGTCAGTGTATTTTAAGCAGAAAGGAGTTGAAAACAGGAAATCAGGTGCTTATCAAATCCCTGGAAGAGTGGAGGAGTGGTCGCCAGGCGTCTCCCCGGGGCTGTTGACCTGACTCAGGCATAAGGAAGCTAGGATTATGAGGCCACTAAGGCTACGGAGGCTGTTACCATAACAACCATATCTAGCCACAAAGCTGCTGATAAATCCTTGAAATACCTAGTCCGGCCACTGCCCGGAACTGCCTGTCACACTCGGTTCCATGACCTTAGTCGCCAGCAGAAAGACCCGCCTCTTCCTCGCTTCCGTCTGCCGAGCCTGAGGCAGGTCTCTGTGCCATGGGCCAAACCTGCTCCACGTCTAGAACCTGACCTGGCTGCAAACGAGCCTCAGAAATGAGGCCTTTCACTTTCTAGCCTCTGCCGTGCGACTTGGGAATGCGTGCCGAGTCCTTTGTCCTAACCAGCACAGAACCGCCAGACAGCTCAGTCACCGTTCGCCTGCGGTCACCCTTTGTCTAGTCCGTTCCATCCCCTTATTTTGAACTTGGGGGAGACACGACTCCCTGGCGACCGAGCACTCACTGGTACTTCCCTTCTCTCTTGGATACTTTTCCCACCTAAGCTGGGGGCGACTATCTCTTTTGTCAAGTGACAACAGTTTTGATGAATGAAACACAAGTAGAAAGTCTGTTGAGAATTCTGGGAAGGTGTTTGCTTTCCCTGAAAAAGGAAACAATACAATTCGTTTTGCTTCTTTCCCTTTCCTGCTTTCAATGTGGATGTAAAGCCTGGAGTCTTGGCAGCCTTCCTGTGACCATGAAGAAAAGGGAAAGAGAAATGCTGAGGCACCATCCCTCTACTACTCAACAAAGACCAGTAGCCACACACTCCCAGACTTCTAGAAGCAAAATAAACCCACTTTGTTAGGTATTGTTAGGTGGCGTTTCTGTTATTTGTACTCAAAAAGTAGCCCTAATCAATGCCTAGCTTTCTTTTTATGTAGGTCTTCTGTGAATAACAGAGATTTTGTCGTTGTCGTCAAATCATCTGAAAGTCTGTGTTCTAACATGGGGACTCAGTCCATTCTTCTTTTGTGATTGCTGACAGGTTTTGCCTTATTCCTGCAATCTTCCTTTGTTTACTTTTTGCCATGATTTTTTTTTTTTTAAGATTTTAGTTTTCAGTCTTCTCTCCATGACTTAAACATGGGCTCGAACTCACAGCCTTGAGATAGGACTCAAGGCTGACTGAGCCAGCCAGGTGTCCCTGCTATGATTGTTTTCATGTTAAATTTCCCCCTTTTTCTTTCCATTTGTTGGGTTGATTTTTTTAAGTTTATTTATTTTGAGAGAGAGAGAGAGCACACGAGCACGAGCAGGGGAGGGGCAGAGAGAGAGGGAGAGAGAATCCCAAGCAGACCCCACACTCAGCACAGAGCTCGACACAGGGCTTGAATCCATGATCCATGAGATCGTGACCTGAGCCCGGACACTTAACCGATGGAGCCACCCAGGGGCCCCAAGATTGATCATTTTTTAGAGTTTCATTTTCTTTTTCTTCAGATGGTTTAGAAGTTGTACATCCAATTTCTATATTACTTCTAAAAATTCCCATCTATCTTCATCCATTCTACCCATCATTTCCTATAAAATCTTTCTTTTTTGGGGCGCCTGGGTGGCTCAGTCCGTTGGGCGTCCAACTTTGGCTCAGGTCATGATCTCACGGTCTGTGAGTTCAAGCCCCATGTCGGGCTCTGTGCTGATGGCTCAGAGCCTGGAGCCTGCTTCGGATTCTGTGTCTCCCTCTCTCTCTCTGCCCCTCCCCCACTCATGCTTTGTCTCTCCTGCTCTCAAAAATAAATAAAACATTAATTCTTTTTATGATAATTATTTGATTGTCTATATTAACTCAGCATGAGGTTATCTGTGGGTCTGCTTCTATTGACTGCTTTTTCCTCCCGATTACGACACGCACGCACTCTCCTGCTGCCTTTCAGGTGTCATCAATTTGTATCATATGCCGAACACGGTGGGTGAAACGGTACGGTGCCACGGCCTCTCATCTTCCTCTGAAAAGTGGTAAGTCTGGTTTTAGAAGACAATTAAATCCCTAGCAGATAACCTTGACCTCGTGGCGGTTCGGTTATAGGCTTTTTTAGGGTGTTTACGTCCGTCTGGGATGTGGTCCTCGCTTCCCAACCATGGCCTTCCTGGAGCGTTATTAGAAAGCCCAGTGGGTTTACCAAGTACCTGGAGGTTGGCTGGACTCGATATCCAAACTCTGTCTCCATAGTCGGGCGGCTGCGGAATTTCGGCTCCATTCCTCTGGACTTCTGCTCGCTGCTTTCCACCGGATTCCTGGGAGAGGCACGTGGACATGCACGTTCAGCGTCAGCCAGGGATTCAGGGGGTGCTTGAACGCAGGTTTGGGGGCTTCCTCCTTTCCAGCATCTGCCCTCCCTCAATTCCTATCTACTCTGGCAGGAAACCCTGAAACTGAACTTCTGTTTTCTTCAGCCCAATAAGACGGCCACTTGCTGTTTGAATTCTGTTTCTTAAAAAAAAATTTTTTTTGTTTTAGTTTATTTATATATTTGAGAGGGGCGGGGCGCACAAGTTGGGGAGGAGGCAGAGAGAAGGAGCGACAGAATCCCAAGCAGGCGCCACACCTTCAGCAAGGAGCCCGATGTGGGGCTTGAACTCATGAACTGTGAGGTCATGGCCTGAGCCGAGAGTTGGACGCTTAACCGACGTCGCCACGCGGGCGCCCCCTATTATTATGTTTTAAAGCTTTAATTGAAGTATAGTCGACATGTAACATTCTGCCAGTTGCAGGTGAACGACACAGCGATCCGACAATTACATACATTACAATACAGTGTGCTTTATTTATTTTAAGCTACTCTCTATTCTTGTCTTCTCAGATACTAAATGCCTCTTAACTGTTGCTCTGATTTTCGGTTTCTTGGCTCTTTTTCACAAAAAAAAGATGGATGTACCATCTGTCTAATCTCGGAGGGTTATTTTAACACCTGTTTGCTTTGTGAAATGTTCCTAGGGGTGCTGGTCTCCGTTGATTGAATTCTGTTCTTTCCTTGACGCTAATTTTGCTCAAGTGCTTGGCGATGTTCGATTTTATGCTCATATTTATGTCTGAAAACCCCCACCCTCCTGTCTATGGGTCCCGGTTCTGCTCACACGGGCTTGGAAAATGGAAGCGCCGGGCTTCCAGACGGGGTGTGAGGTCGGGATGGGCGCCCTCCCGCAGGTGGGCTTCTGATCCCACCTGGACATTCCTTGTTTTTTTGTTTTTTAATGTTTATTCCTTTTTGAGAGAGAGAGAGAGAGAGAGAGAGAGAGAGAGATTGAGGAGAGGGGAGGGGCAGAGAGAGAGAATCCCAAGCAGGTTCTGAGCTGTCAGTGCAGAGTCCCACACGGGGCTTGAACTCATGAACCAGGAGATCATGACCTGAGCTGAAGACATTTCTTGTTACCTTGGGGCCTTGATATGTTTCTATTACCAGTGCCTCAGCTCGTCGAAACTCACACTCACCAAATACAGCTTCGTACAGGGGGAGAGGGGGAGAAGCTGGCTGGGGGACACCCTAGAAGGGGTTCCCCAGATAATCGCCCTGACGACCGCCCGAGGGCTCCTTCCTGTTCCGTGTCTGTAAAGGCAGTTTTCCCAGGATTCTTGGAGCTACTTTCACGGAGTCGTGTCCTATGACTAGCTTAGCCTTTGATCCTGTTTCTCCATCATATTGCACCTGTCCGCTCTGGGTCTTTCATGAATTCCTGCAACAGTCAGGTATGCCAATAGAGAATTGTTTTGTTTTGTTTTCATTTGTTTTAATGTTTATTTATTTTTGAGAGAGCGAGAGAGTGAGAGAGCAGGGAGGGGCAGAGAGAGAGGGAGACACAGAATCTGAAGCAGGCTCCAGGCTCTGAGCTGTCAGCACAGAGTCTGATGCGGGGCTCGAACCCACGAATGACAAGATCATGACGTGAGTCGAAGTCGGATGCTTAACCAGACTGAGCCACCCGGGCTCCCTGAGAGTTTTTTTTTTTTTTTTTTAAGTTTATTTATTCTGAGAGAGACAGAGACAGCATGCATGGGAGAGGGGCAGAGAAAGAGGGGGAGAGGGAGAGACTCCCAAGCAGGTTCTGAACTGTCAGCACAGACCCTGACATGGGGCTCGAACTCATGAAACTGTGAGATCATGACCTGAACCGAAACCAAGAGTCAGACGCTTAACCGACTGAGCCACCCAGGCGCCCAGAGAGTTTTTTCACTTACAGACTGAGCCTTAATTTCAGGAGGTTTCGGGAGATGCTTAGCGGGGCAGCAGGGGCCCCCGTGCATCGGGCGAGGGACTGACTCTCTGTCACCCTACGGCAGTGCGTTCCTGGCTGTGGGCTAGAGAGTGGGACACCACGCCACTCTGAGTAATGAGTGCGGCCCGCCTGGGATGCGGTTCAGCCTCAGAGGAGAGAGGCCTGCCGACATCAGGCCTGACCACCAGGAAAGGAGTTGAAAAATCTATCCTCAACGTTAGGCTGCGAAATTGGAGAAGAACATCTTTCGGGGAAATTCTCACCTAGAACCAGTTAGGGAGAAGTGAGGTGACAAGTAATTGCAGACAGACGGAAGCGGACTTGCAAGGCGGCCACAGCTGTGGCAGCACACGCCGGCATATAAATAATATGGCAGCGTTTTATGTGCGACTCAGGGTGTGGCACTGAGGTATGATTCAGAAAGAATAATATGAGTTTGTATAGATGGAAACGGGCATTTGGGTGGGGATTAAGCAAGGACAGAATTATAATGCATGCCGGTGGGCGGAAACACCTCTTTCTGCCTGTGCTAAGGTTGTTGAGAGAAGACTCCATCCAGAAAACTTTTTTTTTTAAACATTTCTTAATTTTTGAGACAGAGAGAGAGACAGAGTGTGAGCAGGGGAGGGGCAGAGAGAGAGGGAGACACGGAATCCGAAGCAGGCTCCAGGCTCGGAGCTGTCAGCACAGAGCCCGACGCGGGGCTCGAACTCACGAACCGTGAGATCATGACCTGAGCCGAAGTCGGACGCTTGACTGACTGAGCCACCCAGGCGCCCCAGAAAACTTTTTGTAACGAATGGATATGTGGAATCCTTGGGAATATGAATTGCAAAAAAGACCCCAACACGAACAGATGTTGCCCGAAGACGGATAGAGAAGGCTTTAGAGGAAAACATTTTAAACCAGCCTTTCAGTTTGGTGAATGAACTCCTTGACGAGACCCTCATCAATGCCCAGGTGACAAACGACGAACTGTTTATTCTCGTTCAGGCCTGTGGAGTCTCGCATAAGAACAGTTGGGCCGATTCAGCATCCGCGAAGCTTTGAAGAAAAAAAAAGTGGCTTCGAAAACAAAAAACAAAAACAGGTTTCTGGCTGCGGTCCGCCGGCTCCTCCTACGCGCTGATTAACGACGCTTCCCTCGGCCAGCCACCGACGGGCGCCCCGGTGCCGGGGACTTCCTCGCTCGGCCCCGGGCAGGTGTGTCTTCTTCCGGACCAGCTCCCTTGGTTCTAAGGCTGATTCTGGCGAGGTCACAAAACCTCGCTCGGTGCGCCCCGCACAGCGCCTGGCCCGTGACAAGTGTCTGATAACCAGGGGGCCCTTCTTGGGGTTAAGGACCCTCCGCGGGCCGGTTCGTTGGGCCCAAATCTCGCCACGGGAGCCAGCCTGCGTGCCAAAGCCATGCGGTGCGGAGGGAGGCGCGGCGCCCGGGGACCTGACACCCTGCTCTTCCGCGCACCAGTCCAGGCGCGGCGCTGAGCGGTTTGCTGCCGGACGAGTCAGGGGGCGGGAGGAAAGCGGAGACGGAACCACGAGAAAGGCGGATGGGAAGAGAAGGCTGCGGCGAGGCTCGGGGAGGACGGGACAGCACGGTTAGCGCACTCTTGTTGTCTTTGGAACGCAGCTAGTATCATCTGTACTGAACTGACGCGCGGGGCTCGGGGCGCCTCCTCCGCCTGGCGGCGCGGGCAGTGAGGACGCGGCCCGCGCGGCCGGCACAGTTCGGGGATCACGTGAGCCCGGCCACCTGGGCTCCCGCGAGCCCCAGACGTGTAATTAGAGGCTCCCGGGCCGGGGCGATGCGCAGACAAGTCTTATCATGCGTCTGGGCCGCCGTGGGCGCGCGAGTGCCCTGTGCCGCCTGGAGCTGGGGAGCCGGCGCCGGGGCCTCCCTGCACCCCGGGAACCGGCCAGGCTTCTGCTCGGCCGGGACCTTCGAGGGGTTTCTGCTAGAAACGGTGTACAAGGACACTAGTTCCTGCGAGAACCCCGGGGCCGCGGGCGATCCCGCACACCCCGGATACAGCCTCCTGTGAGCCAGGGGGGGTGGGGGCTGCTCGGGGTTCAGGCCAGAAGGAGGCTGGCCCCGCCTTCCAGAAGAGGGGAGTGTAGAAGAGTCATGCAGTCCCGGGGGGGCGGGGCTACGCCCTCACGACTGTGAAACAGAGAAATACGCGCGAAGCATGTGGGTACGATGCTGATTTGACGCGGACCCAAAGTTACTTCCAAGGAATGAAGTTGCTGCCTTTCTCCATAAGGACACAAAGTCAAGTTGACGGACACACAGCTACTCCCAAAGGCCAGTGCCAAACACACGACCTTTTAGTGCGTGTAGGGGGCGGGGTGGGGGGGCGCAGCTTTCTGCACGGTCACGGGTGCTGTTGTAGTGAGCTCGCTCCGGGTCGACCTGCCGAGGGCTCCTGGCCGTTTTCTGGAATCATAGGGTGAGGGCCGACAGCACTGGGGAGCCCCCCCACCCCCGCCGTGAGCCCAACAGCCCAACGGCCACTCTTTTTCTCGTGCACAGAAGAGCCCTTTCCGACCGTCCCCAGCTCCCTGGCCATCCCCGAACCCCTTCTGCTGCGCGGTGGCGGTGGACGCTGAGGGACGGTTTACGAGGCTGCCCTGAAGTGAAGGGTTTCTTCAGACACGGAAAGTCCAGCACACCAGTACGTCTGCCGCTGGATTCTGGGCAGGCACCACGCAAGCAAGGCTGAGCTTGTTTCCACACGCTCCACTGACAGAGTCTCAGCGGCCTAGGCAGAAGGTTCTCGAAGTTCAATACATTCACGTGAAAAGCAAGCAGGAAAATTCACACCCTCGAATTGCATTAGACACGCCTAGATCGCGTCATTGCACTCAGTCGCGGGGCATAAAAAGCAAGGCTAACCAAGTCCCAGCACACCCAAATTCTTCCCCGTTCTCCTCAGCTTTCCAACCCCCCTCTCTGCTTTCCCCGAATAAGACGCAAAGACTTCTTTTAAAAGTTATAGGGGGGCGCCTGGTGGCTCAGTTGGTTGAGCGTCTGACTTCGGCTCAGGTCATGATCTCACAACTTATGATTTCAAGCCCACATCGGGCTCTGTGCTGACGGCTCAGAGCCTGGAGCCTGCTTCGGAGTCTGTGTCTCCCTTGCTCTCTGCCCCTGCCCCACTCGTGCTCTCTCAAAAAAATGAATAAAAATGTTAAAAAAAAATGGTGTAGGATTCAGGGGCGCCTGGGTGGCTCAGTGGGTTGAGCTTCAGCTCCGGTCTTGATCTCACAGTTTGTGAGTTCGAGCCCTGCATCAGGGTCACTGCTGTCAGCACACAGTCGGCTTCAGATCCTTTGTCTCCCCACCCCACCCTTCTCATGCTCTCTCTCTCTCAAAAATAAACATTAAAATATATATATACATTAGAAAAAAAGTTGTAGGGGCACCTGTGTGGTTCAGCCGGTTAAGTGTTCGATTTCAGCTCAGGTCATGATCTCACAGTTTGTGGGTTTGAGCCCCCTGTGCTAACAGCTCGGAGCCTGAAGTCTGCTTCAGATTCTGTGTCTCCCTCTCTCTCTGCCCCTCCACTGCTCGTGCTCTCTCTCTTTCTCTCTCAAAAATAAAAATAAGCATTAAAAAAAAAGTTGTATGATTCACATGTAGAGAGGGAAAGGACCAGAACACTTGCCAAATGATCTAGTCTGCAAAGAAGCATGTCTCTGCGTGGATCCGACTTTGAACCAGACTGATGTTCTAAAGACAAGGATACCTCAGAGCGTTGGTACCGGTTTAGAAATTCAGTTCATCTTCTGGTCTGTTACACATTTCAAAGCTGGGGCGCCTCAAGGCTCGGGGAAACCATTCACGAATCCTCGAGGTCTGAAGTTTCCTGGAGCTCATGCCAATCCATCTTGCGAAAAAATCTCGGCTGGTCAAGGTTAACCTGCATCGGTTTCATCTCAGTTACTGTTAGCATGACGTATAAATATTCACACGGCAACGTATTTTCAAAGTTTTATTAGCTTTTCACAAAATGCCTAACGGAATGCCAGAATCGATTTCTAAATGCATTTTAAAAAGTGGGACCTACGTCCATTTTGATAGGAACTCTTTCTAAATAATATACGATATAGGAATACTGTGACAATGTCCACTTCCTGGTTTTGATGAGGGACTATAATTTTGTGAGCTGTTGTCTTTGGGGGGATCCGGGTAATGGGTACAGGGCATCTTCCTGTACAAGTTTGAAACTTCCTGTGAGTCTCTAATTACTAGAGAATAAAATGTGAACAAACTATGAAGTCGTCATGCTAGGAGCTTATTTTTAAGAAAAAGTCTCCATGTACCTCAAAACTACAAATCAGGTGATGAAATTAAGAACTGAAATAGAGTGTACCTTAATATGTATTTTGATACTCGAACCCATAGACAGAGGGATACAGCTCTCTTGTCTCCAACTATGAGATGTTTAGAAGAATCTGTCAGCCTCTTTTCTTGGAACAGGGCCCTGGCAAGTGAAGAGACTTCCTCTTAAAGATAGTTCTTTTCCTAACATAGTTAAGACAGCCCTAGAGACCTAGAGAGAACTAAGCAACATATCCACAAGACGAAACTTCCGTCAGTACACACGTGGCACTGGCTAACAGACAACACACGATCGAGTCTCGCGGCCCGGGAAGACTCCACAGTTAGTACGACCCACGCTTTGGAGCTGACTTACAAACGAGTCCCCTTGGCCTTCGTGTCTGCTTTCTGCCGCGAGACAGTCTCTAATAATAAATCCCCGTGGTTTGTGTGGTCTCCTGCCTGCTGGGGCCCCGTCTCAGGTTGAGGGGACAGCGAGGCTCAGGGCTGCGAGCCCGGGCAGCGGCTGTGGGAGGCTGACTGGAGCCTCCGTTTCCCGACTTTGGGACAGGACTAGATAGTACCTGACCACCGTGCATCTGGCGGCGGCCAACAGCTGTATCCCCCTGGTGTGGGGGCCTCAGCAGCGGCTGGGAGCGCAGGCCCGGCCGGGCTGTGCCTGGAGCGCCCCCACGGTCCACTGGCTCCTTGTGCCGGTTAAGGACTGAGCTGGCGCTCTGGACAGCGTCCAGTTGCGTAGCGTGTGGCGTTAGCGCTGTGGCGAGGTGCATTCGGCTGGCCGTGAAAAGATAGGGAAGAAGTATATTCTTGCAAAATCGAGGAAAAACATGAAGGTTCAGAGGGAAGCAAATAACGGAACTAATTAAAGATCGTTTTGACCACAGTACAAGGAAAGGCGATTGGTGAAGGGGGCGGTGGGTAAGGAAGAAAAGACGTAAAAACAAAAAACTCGATGCAGGGAAAGATTAATGGGAGTGCTCTGCTCACGTCTCCCCTGACCGTCCCTGCACCCATGGGGGCTGGAGGAGCTTGCATTGGGGGGGAGGGCGCTGGAGCCCCTGGCTCCTCTCACCCAAGGGGTCCAACCTGCCGCTTCTACCTCGAAGGATCTCTCAAAGCCAGTTTTCTCCATCTCTCATCCTGACACCCCCCTGCCTGACACCCTTGTGTTTCTCTCTGCTTCTCTCCACTCGACAGCCACGGCCATCTTAAGACAAAGTGGACCCGTCGCTCCCCTGCCTAGACCTCTGCGTGGCCACCACCTTGCCCAGTGTCCGTCTTCCTGCTGCTGCTTCTGGCTTCTGAAAAACGCTGGGCTTTTCCCCAGCCTCGGGGTCTCACACGGGACTTGTTTCCTGGGCTCTTCCTCCTTGTTTGCTCCACTTCCTGAAGCTTAGCTTCCTTCCTTATCACCTCAGAGAGTAGGGCCCTTTGTGACCGTCACCCTCACTGCAAATGGTCATTAGGTACTGCTTTAAATCCGAGAGGGCGGCGGAGGGGCGGGGGGATGCTTCTCTCCCAGGGTCTAGCGCGGGGCTGGTATTCCCCAACACGTGTCGGTTGAATCAACTCCCTGAGCCCATTTCTTCATCTGTAAAATGGCAAAAATAACACCTTTTGGGGCAATTGCGAGAAACCGATGACCATAAAACCCACCCACGTTATTGGGCCTTCGCCGCATACCAGCTGCCGTGGTTTACATGCTATTGTCACAGAGAATTCAAAGTCGTGGGTATCATGAACCTCCCTCCCCCCCAAATTTTACCCAAGGACTGAGAGTTTTAAATAGCAGCCCGGCACTGGGGCACCTGGGGGGCTCAGGTGGTTAAGCATCCGACTTGGGTTCAGATCACGATCTGGTCTGTGAGCTTGAGCCCCACGTTGGGCTCTCTGCTGTCAGCGCAGGGCACGGTGGGTCCTCTGTCCCCCACGGCCCCCCACCCCTCCCCTGCTCACACTCTCAAAAATAAACATTAGAAAAAATAAAAAGAATCTGCCCAACACAGACGGAGGCGGAGGTGGCCTTCCAGCCCAGCTCATTGACCTCCCGAGTCCTCACTCTCGGTGGAGCAGACCCAAGCTCAGCCAAGGGCACAGAGAGCTTCGCCACCGCCCAGCAGCCCGGGGTTCTGGCTGCAGGGCCCAGGAGAGGGGAGGGCCGGGCACAGAGCCCCACGGCACTGGAGAGGGGGCCCCTCAAGCACAGAGGCCAGGCCTCCTCCTGCGTCCGGGAGCTGCGAAAAGCAGGTCCTCCCTCCGCGGAGAGGCCGGGCCGGGCTCTGGGGCTCCCCTGGTGGTCTTCCATCAAGCAGGAAGCAGAGCCTCCCGCGGGGCCCCCAGCGACCCGGACTCAAAGTCACATCCGGTTCGTATCCACGCTCCCTTCTTCCACGCGGTCCCCTGGACGGGCGCCCCTCTCCGGGCAGGACCTGCTCGGACAGCGACGCCGGCCCCTGCTCCTTGCCCCCTTTCTGGGCGGTGAAAGCGCCCAGCCGTCTTCACCACGCATTTGTGTAACATCCAATATTAATTGCTCAAATTACTTTTATTTTCGGGAACGACGGTAAATCTCAAGCGTTTATGAGGCTACAAAAACCTTCGCTGTGCTTAAAGACAGTACTGGTTGTGAACGTACTGGAGACATCGACTTTTACAGAAGAGCTTAGGCAAGAAGCATGGTTAACGGTGTCATAAATAGTAGTATAACTTTATTAAAATGGAAAGACAATATTCAAAATAATGCAACAAAAATGAATAAAATCCTTTGTCCAACACTGTACACATAATGCAGAAATCAGTGCATTTTTCTAAAGCATGTCTTAACCTTCATGTAGTTCATACTAAAATATAAGCTTTAAATAGCTCAAATAATATTCAGCAGTTTAAACTGTAAACAGCTTGTTTACCTGTTAAGAGAACATTGCAGTAATGTACCTCCGTGAGTGAGCACCTTGTCTTTCGTGCCTGTCTACACAACACACACGCCTCGAAGCATGCAGGCGTCTGAGCGCCGGCCACGGGTCTCCCCAAATCCGAGGAACGCGGCGGCCGAGCGGGTCTCCGCGGCCTGTGGCGTGAAGACACGCTGCGCTCTTGGGCAGAAAGGTTTTACGTGGAAAGCCAACAGCCCCCAGGAAATACTGAACGGGAACCAGCAACACAAGGCCAGCTCGCGTTGTCCATGCTCATTCACACAGTCTACAAAAACCCACACGGAAACACAACACACGCCACCCCTCCCCCCCGGGGACTCCCTCACATGGCCGACGGGTTCCCGATCGATTCAGTCGGACACCCTGAGCCCTGGCGACCGGTTGGCTTGTCCGGGGCAGTCTAATGTGGCGCCCCTGTGGCCGCGAGGCACATGCCAGACCGGGCCACCGTGGCGGGCAGGACAGAGCAGGGACCGCTAGCTTCCCGTCTTTCGAGAAGCAGGGCACGCACGGGCGAGTGCGTGGCCGCCAGACACGCCGCCGGCCTCCAAGGGACGAAGCAGAAAGCAGAGCCCGGCAGGACCCGGGTCCCGGGAGGACTTCCAGGCTGCGCAGGCAGAGCCTCGGCAGGGACGTGCGCCCTGCCCTCGGGGACAAAGGCAAAGTTTAAAGGAGAACATCACTGGCCCAAAAGCCTGAATGTTTCAAAGTCACTAAGCAAAAAGAAAAAAAAAAAACTGTTTTAGGATTCTGATCTAAACAATACTGTGTTTTCTTCCATCTGCTCGATTTTCAGTCAGGAGCCGCCCCCAGCTCTCGCCGTCTCGCCATTCGGAATATATACTACGCTAAGGCAGCAACTAAGTGGTTAGCCTGCAGCTCCGGTCCGTGGTCCAGCTCGAGTCTCGGCACAGGCCTACGGAGGCTGCGCGCCGCGAAGGTTCCCCGGCCGCCCCTCCCCCCGCGCCCGCACGCCTTTACATCACGGACCGGAACACACTCTGCTCCAAAGCCAACGCGATCAGGGACTCTGGGCCCGAGATCACGCCATGACCGCCCCCGCCCTTTCTAAGACGGAGGGTTCGACTGTTTTACTCTGCAGTCCGAGACGCTTTCCCGCGATCCTCCGTCGGCCCGGAGCGCGGCTGGGGAACCATTCGCTCCTACGGAATCCCCGCTGAACCGCGACCCTGAGGCCTAAGGAGACACCACATAGGACAAGTGTTTACGCTTCACGTGGCCCCCCAGATCCAGCTTGGTCTTGGAGTCCAGCTTCTCCACGGCCGAGGCGGTGCCGCAGTCAGCAGACAGAGGCTGGCTGTGGGTGCTCGAGTTTGTTTCCTCTGCTTCCCGGAAAAACTTCTCGAATCTGTCTAGGTACGGCGGCCTCTCAGGCAGCAGGTAATAGTGTGTCGAGCTGACCTTCTTCCCATTTTCGATGACGGGCAGGATGCACGGGGCCTTACTGGCGGCCCCTTCGCTGTTCTGTCTCTGCAGGGCTTTGCTGCTCACATACTTGGGGTCGGGGGCAAAGCTCTGCGTGGGAGGCATGACCCCATTGAGGTAAGACGGAAGGCTTTTGGGGCTTGGCGTGCGGGAGTTACTCCGTGACAACGGTTCCCTCGGTGGCACTTTGGGAGGCCGGTCTTCGTCGCTGTAGGTGCTGGAAGTAACTTCCGCCGACCACCTTCTGTAATCTGGCTTCGCGGGCCGAGGAGGTATGGGGACCCTGGGGGGCACCTCGGGCTTGTCTTCATCGGAGTTCGGGGAAGCTCTGTGGACATGGCTGGATGCCCTGGTGGCCGGCTTGTTGAAGGAGCCGGCGGGGCCCGAGTGAGACCTTCTCAAGCGTCGGTGGGCCTGAGGCGGAGGAGGGTTTGAGCTGGGCGCCCCCCCATCCTGCTCGGGCGCCTGGCTGAGGTCGGCCGCGGAGGCAGCCGGGGTGTGGAAATAAGCGTAGTTGATCTGCCCGCAGCCACGGAAGCTTCGCCGGCCGGGAACGTCGTACTTGAAGCCGGAGAGCGCGCAGTCTCCTAGGAGGAAGTCCGTGTCCGAGCTGGTCAGGAACTCTACCTCACAGTCCGTCTCGTCCAGAGAGAGGTCTTCCGAGATGGGCAGCGGCGGGAGGGGCCGGGAACCCCGTTCACAGAGGGCCGTGCAGGGGAAGGGGGAAGGGGGGCTCTTGATGGGTGTGAGAGGAGGGGGGGAGGCGCACGCCCCGTTCACCGAGAGTTTCTTAAAACCGCACGCGACCCGCTCCTCTTCCCGCCGCCCCGAGAGCTCGCCCGGGGGAATGATAAGAGGGGCCGGGCTGGGCTTCCGGGAGGGGCTGTTTTCCACCAAGTGGCTGCCGCTCCTCGGCGCGGATGTCGCGGCGCGCCCTGGAAGGCACGAGAGAGAGGTTAACGGAAGAGCCGCGGCGCCCTCCCCGGTCGCCCGCGCCCCGACGGCTCTCTGCCGGGGCGGCAAGCGCTGGGCTGCGGCGATCCCAAGGACACCCAGGCGACGGCCCCGGGTGTAATTAGAAGCCAGAAGGCTGCTAACGCACGTGATCCGGTTCAAAGAACAAATTATCTCCTCTATCGTCCTTGGCCGTGCGCGCGGCGCACACCCACGCATCTCGGGCAGGTCCAGTGACGTGTGCAAGACCCGCAGCAGGGAGCAGCATGTAATTTACGCGAATACCGCACCACCCGGCCCAGCCATCTCAGAGACGCGACAATACGGGGCACGCCGGGCGTGAGGGAGGGAAGACCGGGTCCTCGCTGTCGGCGCCGTCACGCCATTAGGAGAGCGTGCACCTGCCCGCGACGTGCTAAGCGCTCTGGACAGAAAAGCGAGGGCCACGGTGTTCCCACCACAGGCACGAGACAGCAGAGAACACCTTCCTGAGGGTTCACCCACGCGTGCACCCCCTCGTCTCCCTCACACAGGTGCCCAGTCCCGGTAAGAAAGGGATCTGATCCAAGGTCTCCAAAAGTCAAATTCGGAACAGGGCCGGGCTTAGAACCCGCGGACTGGGAAAGGCGGCGCTGCCGGACACAGGTCGTCCGTCCGTCTGGGAGTCGGGGAAGGTGGGGTGGCCACCGGCCCGGCGCGGTTCTCTTCAGAACCTGCTGCCACTAGGGGTCAGGCTACCGCCGGCAACAGTTCAGGTGGCTCGTCTCCTCGCTTAAAAGTCACTCTGGAGGACAAGCCGTCCGGGCCCCACCCCGCCGCCAACCTCCTCTCCGGAAGCCCCGGCTTCCTCCCCGTGGATTCGCAGGGCACGTACCGAGAGACGTGAGGTGCTCCTGGGCCGAGGAGTTGAGGCTGTAGGCCATGGTTATCGGGTCGATGTTCAAAAAGTGACTGAAAGGGAAGGAAAAACGCCTTGGTCGTGAGGGAGTACCATCGAATCCTCGCTCTCGTTTGAACACCACGGGTTTAGAGCGGAAGGGGCCTTCCGTCCTGCACTTACTTTTCCAGCTCGCCGCGGCCACCCCAGCAGGCCCTCACGGTCCTCAGGGCTTGGCCATCGTGCAGAAACCCCGTTTTCAGCGGGACTCGAATCTCCTGGGCAGCAACTCCTGCCGTGGACATGGTGCCTTCCTCTGGAGGCCTCCTCACCGGGGACGCCTGGGGAATCTGTCACCAACCGGCAGCTTGCGTTCCCTAGGGGTGGGGGAGAAGGAGGAGATTGGAGAAGAAACCACTCCGAAACACCCACACCTAGCTAGCATCAGAGAATCTCCGGGGACGATGGACAGGAAAATTTAGTTACAGACGGTCATTTAATTCTGACGTTTTTTGCATGAGCTAATTCTCACGTCTCGCGATGGTACTTAAACGGAGACATTAAGGACAATTTTTCGCGGGAAATACCAATCAAAGCTTGGAAACATTTCCAGCAAAGTGAGTGATGGTGTATGGTGGGCAACGGCGGACCCCCACGGTGGCCGGACGACACCTCGCGCTCCCTTGTCCCCAGCACACGGTCTCTGACCTCCCATCCCACCTTCCAGGGTGCGGAGGTCGCGGCCGTGGAGCTCGCCGTCCCCCGAGCCAACTAAGTGCTCTCAGAAACGGCTGGGCCGCGCTCGGCACTGCCGCGCCGACGCTCACGGAAGCCCGGCGCCTGGACGGAAGGAGGGCGCCCACGGCGGCCCCGGGTGTCCCCCCGGCCTGGCATCTGTCTGCGCGCCTGTGTTTCAGGCCTGGCCCCAGGAGGACGAGTTCTCCAGGTCCTGCCTGTTCCAGAACGAAGGAAGAGTTCCAGGCGAAGACGCTCGTTGCCATTATTCTATAAAACTCGAGTTCTGCGAGGCCACTGGCTCCGGGGGGCCTGGGCTGCGTCCTCCCTCTAGAAAGACAAACTTCCGGGCACATTCTTCACATTCTTCCGCGTGAAGTGCCCGGGGATTCGCTGCCCGGCTGCAAGGCAAGGATCAGGGAGGGGAGGGAAAGCCTTTTTCTCCATCTAGCAGTGCCTCAGTGCGGGAGGGCCCCGCCCCTGTCCGCCGTCCCGGGTCTGCGGTCCCCCAGGCCCCACGGCCTCTCTCTAGAAGTGTTCATTAGCATCCATCTCCACTTCCTTCAAGTATCACGTTCGCTTACAGTCAGTCGAGGCTTTTTTTTCTTGTCGACACTAGGACACAATCTGTCAACTCTCTGTGCAACACTGACCCCTTCCGGGACGTGCACGGCCACTTGCTAAGGCTCTCATTCTCTCACCAAGCACGTGTGCGCCCCCCGAGAGCCGGGTGGCGTGCCGAGGACTGGGGATGGCTCAGATGAGCGATGCATCCATGGTGGGGGGAAGGGGGCGCACAGGCCATTCTGTTTGGTTGTACGGACAAACCTGTCACCCGCTAGACCGCCAAGTCCACCCAGGAAACAGGCTGGGTCCGACTGTCACTACCTGGGACGTTGGAGGCATGTAAGAAGCCGCCGCTTGCTGGACGGCTGACTGTCCGACCCCGCCTGACTTTTACCAGCGCCAGTACCCAGTGTATACGAGGAATAAAGCGCAGAGTCTGGTTTTTTAGCTACAGAGCTAAAAAAAATACCCTGCAGGTGTTTACTGTTGGTTTCTCCTGCAGAAAGAAACGGAGAGCCAGCAGCCATGTTTCGGTGACAGAGTGCGGATGGCTCCCGGTTACCGGCCCTCGGCTTCCTACCCTCCGCAGGCCAGCCGCTTTGATACATTAGGCAGAGACTTAAAGAGGTTTCAAATATCATTTCAAAGAGTCAAGCATCCTTTTTCTGTGATCTGTTGCTCAGAGACACAGGATTAAGAACATGGGGGAAAAAACCCACCATTTAAGAAATCTAAGTTACTGGTCTTCTGATTTTTCATTTTTGGTCTTTAGAGGACTGGAACCAAACACATGTGTTCTTACTTCATCTGGATTAAGGAAATCCACAAATTTTTTTTTTGAAAACCCATTTTTAGAGAAGCTGCTTGGCGCTCCCTCGGGGCACCTGGCCCGCCGGCGTGCGGCGCTTTCCCGGGGCGCCCTGCAAGCTGGGGCAAGACCACGGAGGAGCGCTGCAGAAACGAAGGCCAGAGAGGAAGAAGAACGTGGTATTTAAGTAGTTTGAAAGCACACGTTTGGAGATCACTCATCCAGATTACAGGAAAATGCCGCGGGCGATTCTGGAGGCCCAACCCCCACCTGTCTGCAGGCCAGCAAGTGCTCTCGTAATTACTGTGTGTCAGCCTCCTAATGCCATCTAAATCTCAGCTTTCAACAGAATGATTGTGTAACTATCGCCTCTGCTGGAATGGCCTCGGAATTCTAAACTCATATTTCAGTGGCCCCTTAAAATTTTGTATACGTTCTCCAAAGTTATTTTTTATTCATTGTTCCCATGGCCGACTTGTTAGCTTTCTTAAGCAAAAAATTTTTTTAGTATAAAAAGAATTGTGTTCACTAAGCCAGCTCACTTCTGACCACAATGGTGTCTTTGTGTATTCACGGGAGGTGACCTGCCTCCACACGGCAATGGGGAATTGTGAATGGGGCATGTTATGAAACTGTCCGGACTTCCTACTTGCTTGCTCGGAGAAGCGCGGAGGGAAACAGAGCTTCGTGTTCTCTTTTGGAAAACAACTTCCAACTGCAGACCCGGGAAGGGGGGACCTGCTGTAGGTCTGGGAGCGGCGTTTCCGGCCCGGCCCTGGGGGCGCCGGCGGAGGCAGGAGGCCGCCCGAAACTCTCCCACGCCTCTCTCGGAGCTCCCCGAGTCTTCCATGCGCACCCCTCCTAGGGAAGAGTCAGCCGGGTCAACCCGAAGTTAAAAAGAAACCCCACTGAGCCAGTGTTACAAGTCTCGTTTCTGTGTAACTGTCAAGCCGGGTCTTCCTGACGATTCGTTAGGAAAGCAACTGCAAAAACGCCCGTGCGTGGGCAAATCGGTCTCCAAGTACGAGGTGGCATTCTGTCACGAAACCCAAAGTAGGAAGGGGAATGCGCACCCGGGCAGCGCGGTGTAGGACAGGATCTAAATGACCCTGGGCATGAGAACTTCCCTAAAATCCATGAATGATACCCGCTAAATACCAATCCCAGATAGGAACGTCTTTTTCTTACCAACATCACTTTTTTTTTTTTAATCCAAGACGAGACGTAAGATCATCTGTTTCCTGTGCAGCCCTGCATTTTCTCTCCTCGCGGCCCCTTCCTCCACCCCCTCGGTTTGGATCCACGTCCAGGGCCCCAACTCTACCAGACGGCTCCTCAGATGCTGAGTCTCAGCTCCAGCCCCGGCTCAAGCTTCCACTTTGCAGTTCCTATTGTCTGCTGGTTACCGTGCCACTGGGCTGGGCCTCTGGCATCTGCAACTCGACAGACCAAACCCCTGTCACTTACCTCACACCCCATCCCCCTTCCCAAACCAGTTCACGGGTCCACGAGGATCGAGCTTCTATAGGCACCATTTGTAACTCGAGTTACAACAGATACACATTCAACTACCAAGTTCCATGGCCTATTTCTCATGCTGCTGCTCAAACCCATCTTCCTTCCGTTCACCGGTATCGCTCTGCCCTGCGTGTGAAATACCCAGTCCATCCTACGCACCAGGACCAGACCGGTAATCCTGAAAAAGAGCTCGAGTTCAGATTTTCCACTGCTCAAAAATCTTCAAAGGCTTCTACATGACAGCTCTTCAGGGGAAGGCCTCTAAAACAAGGCAGACTCTAATCCGCCTTTTTCACGCTCTGGCCTCTCTCTTCCCCAGATCTCTGTTAGAATTCACCTTGTCCTCGGCGGCCGTCTGTCCTACCGCCTTCTCCGCTCACCGGGTCCCTTCTGAGAAGCCGCAGCAGACTCTATGTTCTCAGGTGATTCTGTGGCGTGCCTGGACCCCTTGCCCATCCTCCAAATCTCTGGGGGCTTCCTCCCCGCTTCCTGGGTAGATTCTGGCATCATTCATTTCCAATAAATATTTACGAAATCGATACTGAGAAAATCCTCATCTCGTTTTTAAGAAAGTAATGACAGGACAGATTCATGTTTACTGCAAATCAGCGAAGAACTAAGGGACAAACCTCCCGATGATCATGTAACAAGTTCAGGGAAGTAGCAGGTAAGGAATTTTCACTAATTTTGTTTCCAAAATCCAAAGCAGACCATTGGCAGACTGGGTAAAAACTCTAAGCTCAAATGGCTAACAAGGTCACTTTCTAAATTGCCTCCTGATGCCGCAGATTTCCTGAAGCGACCAGGGAAGAGCTTTCTGAAAACAATGAATTTCCACCTGGTCTTCCACACGCTTCCTTTTTGCACCTACTGTTTCTGCTGCTAAATGAAAGGTCACTTTCCTTGAAGCAAACACAACAAAAAAGGCTACACCACAAAGCACACGTACATGCTCCATTCAGGTGAAATCGCATGCCTTGAGCTCTAGGGAAGTCACTTGGAAGACTTTTTTTTTTTTAAACCAGGCTACCTTAAGAGGGTAACCTAGATATGTTTACCTTGCCACCAGACCTCATTAATAAATCTCAGAAGCAATCCACAAGAGGGGGAGGGGCACATTTTTGTCATACAACTCATCCAGTTCTGCCCAGTGCTTCCTTATTTAAAAGTGTGATGTAATTTCCTTCTTTCAATCTGGTTTTAGAACCTGATTTCTGTTTATTCAGGGTGATAAATGGTCTTTTCAACCTCATTTAACAACTACCTACGCGACTATTTCCTTACCAAGGGAGGTACTGCCTCACGAAGGGAGAGAGAAAATCACCAACCCTACTGAGAGCCCACAATTTGTAAAAAAACAAAATGACCCAAAACACCAAAAAAACTGATTTTGGAGCATGACAAATTCCACGATTTTAGATAAGCCAACCAAATAAACCAGCATCTGCGTGTTTACCTTCAGTCTGAAAATACCTAAAATAATCACCTTTCAGAACATTACAAACAAGACAAGATCGCATCGTTTTTACTGTGATCGGTGTCTCAAGCACCAGCAGCCAAGCTGCCTGACACGCGGAACATCTGGCTGAGCTGTTTCACAGAAGCGTAACTTTCATTAATAATATGAGCAACTTACTGATTCGATATTCATCGAACACGCTCCGTGTTCAGGACGGTCACGGCGCCGTGCGAGCGGAGCTCACTCACTGAGCTGAGGACGCTTCGCAACCGAAGGCCTCAATTCAGGCTTTTCCTCAGATTTCCCTTCAACACACGATGATTTGATGATTCGGGCGGGGGGAGTGGGGGGGGGTTCAGGAGGTCCCTCCGCGGTACCCTGGCGCCGCCGCCGCAAGCGTAAGTGGCCTTCACATTAAAAGCAAAGAGAACTTAATGCCTTCTACATTGTCGATAAATACAATGGAATTACAATGCTCCCGCGGGGCTTCCAGGTAACTGTGCGGCTGCAGCAGCCACGGAGCCGGCTCCGCGCACGAGGACGGACATTCCGTCCCCTGCGGCTCCGGTCCCCTCCTCTCTCCAGCGTGGGGCACAGAAAGGCCCACTTGGAGGGGGGCAACAAGGAAAATAATTTATCTTCAGACTGTCAAAATCGAAGCGAAGTGACCTAATTTCTGGAATAATTCAGAGTATTTTCTAGCTGAGTATTTTAAGAAACGGCCGTCAATAGGCTTCTGATTCACCTCGCGTCCCACACAGTCGTCGTGCGACGGCCCAACGGAGGAGAGCGGGGATGCAGCCTCCTGTCCTTTGTGACTCTCCCGACAGAGCCCCGGCCAGCGGCACGAGATGGGAAAATATTGTTCCTTTTAGACACACACAGAAGAGATTTCCCAATGGAAAAGATCTGTGGGTTCTATTCTAACCTTGATGACAATGAGCACAATGGTCTAACGATGGGAACGGAGTCTTTAAAACTTTAAATTTATTTAATGAGCAATGGAGTCACCCAATGGGTAACTCCAGATTGTTACAATGAATAGAAAGCCAGTAGGAATAATAAACTTCTCTGACAGGCTTTGTTCTAGGTGATTTATACCCATAACTTATTTAATCCTCTCAACAACCCTGTGGGGCGGGGTACTATTACTGCCCTCATCTACAGACAAGGGGCTGGAGGCCCCGTGGAGCTAAGTAGCCTGCTCCAGGTCACAGCTGGCGGATGCTGGGGCTGAGACCGAAGCCAGGCTCTCACCACACCACTGGCCTCCACGCCCCTCAGGCTCCCAGACTGGGAAGAAGACCCGACCCACTACAAGCTGGTGTTAAGGGCAGCTCAGACCAACTTTCCCGGGGATTTGCTGCTTGTTAATAGTTTTTCTTGGGTAACCCCTAGACCGTGAAAGTTCCTGTTTTACTTTACCGCCCTCAAATTCTCCTGTGAAAGTTATTAACTGCAGATTTGGCCTATGAATCCTCTAGAAGGGTGGGTTACGGTATCAACTTTGTATTCTGGGACCACTTCAAGCGATCCTTCTGTAGCCCTCAATCTTTAATGATACACTGACGCCCCACCATTATATAACCCGGTACAGCATGGTATTTGGGGTCACGTGGGTCTGTCTTTACCCACAGAAAGGAGACACTACACACGCCCCACGGGCCCCTCTCACGACACTGTCTCGGCAGGGACCCCAGCGATGGCATTGTAGTCAGGCTCTATTTTGAAGCCTGGAATTTAGTAACAGAATATCCTGTATTGGTAAAGCATGCCACAAATCACAAAGCACTTTCTGACACACTGTCTCACCTGACCCCACGACATCCCTGGAGGAGGAGGAGGAGGAGGAGGAGGAGGAGGAGGAGGAGGGAAAATCTTTAATCCAGCGCTTCCTGAGATCCTTCCAGGCCTCTCCCCTCCTCTCCACTGCATCTTCAATTTAGGCAACAACCTCCCTTCTCCTGCCACGTTCTTACTTATAAATGGGGAACCGGACGCAGGGATGGCGAAGTGAGACCTAATCCAAAGTCAACCGCAGCGATGGGAACTCCACTCACAGGGTCTCACTCTCAAATTCTTAGAGGGCGAGGAGGAATTAATTTCATGAGTCTTATCAGATACGAGGCTAGTGAAGGAGACAGGGAAGCTGCCCGAGGAAGTCTCAATCTAATGAGGAGACAACCAGCAAGCAAGCAATTTCCGATTGTGATAACTTCCAAGGGAGGATCAGGAAGGGAGACCGGATGTAGGCAGGCGGTGAGGGAAGACCTCTCTGAGGTGACTTTTTCAATTGAAATTTAAGGATGAAAAAGAGGCAGCCATGAGAGGAGTCAGAGAGCACTCCACGCAGAGGGAATGGCATTTTAAATCACCTCTAACTGGTCAATTTCATATTCTGTGAATCTTCCATAAAAGCTCTGGACAAGGTCTTCTCATCCTTACCCTCCTACCGCTTCCCTCCTCCGGAATGTTGAATCCTGGCGCTCTGGAGCGGGGAAGGGCTGAAACTCACGCAGCCAGAGCCCCGTGTTTGGTAAATATACTCACTGAGGCCTGGAACACTGGTCTGTTAATAATACTGCCCAAGTTTTCAGTATATGGGATTGGATTAAAGTATCGACAAAGACTCCAAACTGCAAAATCCTTTTCCCTTCTGAAATCTGGATGCCGCGCTAACGGTTCCCTACCTTGAAGCAAATTTCTCTCTCTCACTCGTCACAGTCAGAACGCTGAAACTCACCAGTTTTTATCCACCTTTACAACACACGCATCCCGGCCGTGCGGATAACGCCAGGAAAGCCACGGCTGGATCCTGCTTATCCGGTGATCTAGGGAGTTATTCATTAGCTCGTACAAAGCAGGGCCAAACACCAGCACCAAAAGATGTGAAAGGAATCCTGACGATGAGGTTCCGATTCAGATTTATTTAGATTAAAAGCAGAGCTGTTTCTCTGGTAGAGGGAGCTGATGACATTCAGATTCCTGGAATTACCCTTGGCACCACCTTCCCCTCCTCTGCTCACCTTCCTAAAGCAACCTGATGGTATGCGGACATTCAGGTCCGTTTCAAGCATGTCAGATTGCACCTGTAATTTAGGCAACTTGCTTTTAAAAGCCACCATTAGTATTAGCTAAAAGGGAGTAGTATCTGGTCCAACTTCTGAGAAGCAGCAGTCAGGAGTGGTTTCCACACAAAAACTCGAGTCCAAACGGTATAATTAAATCTCAGAGCGAGAGGGACCAGCACCTACCGGGAACTGAAAGGAGGAAGACAATGCACCGAAACAGTAATTTCACCTATCTGGTGAAAATAGGAATAATTCAGACATTTCATAACGGCCATAAAAAGATTTGCTTTCCACCCTTATCAGTGACTGGTCCAATCCTGCTGAGCTTTAAGATGCAAAATGTGCTTTCATGCAATTAGTTACCAACCATCAACTATGCGCAAGGCTGCGGAAGATAGAAGCCCTGGGAGGAAGAGTTCCCTCCCTGGAGGGGTTTGCGATCTAATGTGTGTCAGGTTATAAATGGTCCGTCCCGGACCTCCAGCACCTGGGAGCAGCACCCACGGAAACACGCAGGGGAGAGCAAACCTGGGCGAAAGGAGGAGAATGACAACAAGGTGTCTGCAGTCCAGGCGAAAACCTGTGCGTATTTCTCTTCGAATCTGCTGCTATCCGCAGAAGATGGCAGTCCGCGCCTTGATAACACACCGGTAACACGATCCTAGCACAATTAACCAGAGACCAACTCTCCTTCTGTCTGGGCAAAATCTGGTCATTCCGTGAAGTGGGTACCTGGCCTCCTGTCTTTGGTCTGTTTCAGGAAAACCTCTCTTAAAACTATAATTACAGGGCAGGGGGGGCGGGGGGAGCAAGAGTCGGTATGGTGAACTCAGATATTTCGGTATCCTCAACAAACATACACGCCTTGCATTCTTACACACTTATAAAAGTTGAAAATTGTGCAGAACGCTGTTCTTCAGAAGAACAAGAAGAAGAAAAAAAAAGCATTTTAACCTCACCTTTCCTCACCTCTGACAGTTGCTTAGAAACCAGTCCGGCCCTACCTGTGTTGCAGGTGTACCTCAAGTCACCGACACATCTCTTTTAAAGCTACAGTCTATTCTGACTGCACTTGAGTTTATGACTAACAATCTATTCATAATTTTTATCAGGGAAGAGACTGGTTCCTTTCAAGCAATGACGAAATCCTAATAAAGACCTCGCGAGCACCAATACGGCACCAATCATGGTGAAGAAGTCATCTAATTTGTACGAGGCTGTGACACACACACACACACACGTCACGTTCCGAACCCAGAACCCTGCACTCCTCGTTCCTTCGGAGGCAGCGTTTGGGACGCTCTGAGCAAAGGACCACGGTTCTGAGACAGGCGGAGGGGGGGGGCTCGGAACTGCTCCTTGGGATGCAAGGACCCCGGCCGGGGACGACCGCCGCCTTCGACGAAGAGCCGGCCATCCCCCAGCACAGCCTCTGGGACGCGACGGACGGGCACACGGCGCGCGCGGGGGCAGCGCAGCCCCATTGTGGCAGGAGGACGCCGAGGCCGCCGCTCCCGCAGCCCCGGCCCCCACGCAGCGCCCCCCGGGCCGGCCCCTCCCCCCCGGCCGGCCGTCGGTCCCGGGGACTCCGCGTCGCGGCGACCCAGTCGGCGCCCCGGGGACCCGCCCAGCGTCCGGAGCCGCCCGCAGCCCTGCGCAGGGGCCCGGCGGGGCGGGGGCACGAGGTGGCGCCGCCCTCCTCTCCTCTCCCCTCCCCACCCCCAGCCCGCAGGCCCCTTACCCCCGCGGAGCCGCGGCTGCCCCACGGCGCCCTCCCGCGCATGTCCGTCCCGGCTGGCTCAGCGCCGCAGGCTCAGGGGCCCGGACACCGCGCAGGCGCCTCGCCGCTCGCTGGCCGCCGCTCCCCGATCGCGCTCCCCGCTCGCACTCGGCCGCCGTCGGCGCGGCTGCCGACGCCGCGTTATATAGCAAGTAGCGAAGCCGTGACGTCACGCTCGGAGCCCCACCTCCCCCGCGCAGCCAATCCGGGCCGCGCGCCGCTTAAAGGGGCGATGCCGCGGCTCCGGCGCTGGCGTGGGGGTCTACCGTCGTCTCGCGGCCCGGCGGGGATGCGGCCTTTGTCTCCGAGGGAGAAATTTCTGGGCCTCGGAGGCCTCCGCGCTTTTCCTCTGTCCAATCAGAGCGGCAGCTGCCGAACCTTCATTCCCCCCCCCCGCCACGGAATCCTGACATCGAACTTTTCTCTGAAGTGTGCGGGCAGCTCGGCCTCGGCCCTCGTTCCGCCCAAACCACGGGGGGCGCTGTCGTTTCCTGCCCCGGGGGAGGGGGGCGAGGGGTGTGGCGGGTGTTCCCCTGTCCGCAGGCCGCCGCCACGGGGTGACCGCAGACTCCCGCAGCGGAGCCTCTGCGAGCAGGAGGCCGGCGTGCCTTGAGGCCTACGGGCCGAGGTGGGAGGGACAGCAAGGGACGCTGTGGACAGTGGGGCATCGAGGGACAGAGTTGCACACTGTGGGGCAGAGTGGCACAGGACAGGGACAGGGTGAGGCAGTGAGAGCGAGGCCACCCTGGCGAGGGCCTTTCATGGGACCTCTGAAGGCGGCCACCTCTCCTCTGACCACATGCTTGAAAACCAAGGCCAGGCCCTGGTGGCAGTTGACCCGTGGCTTCCCTAAGGAGCACCCCCAGCCCCAGCCTGGCCTCGCCTTCCGTCTCCCATCGTGTGTTTACTTATTAGACCCGCGCTGCTCTCAGCATCTCTGAGCATCCGGGTAGCCGGACACGGCCAAGGACAAAACACCGGCGAGCCTGCAGGAGGAGGCTTCTCCCCTGGAAGGTGATGCAACTTAGGCTTATAGTTTAACCGAAAAATAAATAATACAAATGATAACAAACCAAGAGTAACCAAAGTGAGAAAAAGAGCAAACAGACAGAAACCCTCCAGCTTTAACTGGAACAGTCCCCCGAAGGGTGCTCTCTCTTAAGTAGAGGCCACAGACCTCTGGCTGACCCCCTTAGTCTTGGAGAGCCCCTTCTGGGTTTCAGCAGTGGTGCCTGAGCATTCCGCGTTTGGCACTACCTAATCGGGGTAGTTTAACACATAGAATGAGATTCTGACCTCATTACCAGGTTAACTATTAACCGACGCACTCCATGAAGTGATTTGCCTTTTCTCCCCTATTATTTACTTACATTCTTTTAAATTTAATTCAAAGGCCTAACTTTGAATTCAAGGGCTTAAACACACACACACACACACACACACGCACACACAAATCTGAAGTATCCCTTTGCTCTCTTTCGGTTGCGAGACAAACACATGTTTAGCAGAGAGCTTTCCTCTCCTTTCTGATGGGTTTTTTTTTCTGGTCTATGGGGGCTCTTGGGTCATAAGTCATAGGTCTTATTGCCATTCATTCAGTTATTATTTTAGGATGAAGGAAATGAGTGACAACTGCTGTCTGGTGTTCTTAACCAAATTAGGTTTTTTGATTTGCGGAAAGTCCAGCTTGTTTTCCCCCATTTTGGTGTCATTTGTGTTAAGGACTCACCCATATGCTGTTATCAGTGTACAAAAGAACTAGCCTGAGAACATCTTTTCAGACCTCACGGTGCAGCGTTTACTGAATGGGGACCTGGATGAACTCGAGTTTCATCCGAAAGGAACCCTGGTTACGCTACTTGGAGCCACCACAATACAGTCGTGATTTGTGCTTTGGCCTTATTGGCATGCTCTTGCCTTCCCCTATTCACTCGCAGTGATAATTACCAGAGCAACCATCAAACACGCCCCTTCTTCAGAGAAGAAGATCAAGGGGCTACTCACTGTATGGTTGTGAACTGTATGGCGTCCCGTTTTGGTAAACTGTCAAAAATCATAAAATCACATGAGTATAATCTATGAGCAACTTATTCTTTTCCTCCGATCTATTTTATTTTTTAAAGTTTATTTATTTTGAGAGAGACACACACAAAGAAAGCACATGCAGGGGAGGGGCAGAGAGAAGGAGAGACGGAATCCCAAGCAGGCTCCTCGCCATCAGCCAAGAGCCCAAGGCGGGACTTGAACTCACGCACTGTGAGATCATGCCCTGAGCCGAGATCAAGAATCGGACGCTTGACTGACAGAGCCACCCACCTGCCCCTCTTCCAATCTATTTTAAACCAGCAAACTAAACATCTCGATCTATACATTTTGGGGGAAAAAACTCAGTTTAGTTAATAGCTTGCTGAGTTTGGCTTCCAGGTATGTTCATGTAACATAGCTCTCTCAGCTGTGGCTGAATTACCTGAGGAGACTTACACCCCACAAACCTTTTATCTAATAGTCTATTGGTGATACTTTGTAATAACATTGCCCTGTCAATGATATTGTATTTAGGGAAGAGTTTAAAAGGAAGGTGCTAAGCAGCTTGCAATAATATTAGCATATTGTGTTTATCAAATGATCATTGACTTTGAACAGAACATTAGACTTAGACTAGAGGTTTAGGGGGAAAATATCCTCTTTGTACTGAACGGAACTTGTTTCAAATTGTCTCCAGGAAGAGAGAAGCTTAAAGTCAGACTTTTTTTTTTTTTTTTTTTTTTTTTGCCTCTCTCAAAGTCCATTTAATTTTGAAGCCCTTCCCAAGGAATTTATATTAGCCGGTTATTTTTTAACATGAAAAAACCTAAATGTAACATCTAAAATCTTAGACTTACACCACATTGACCCAAATTGTCCCTTCGCATTTGGCCATTTCTCAGTGTAAGAAGAAGCTGTCCTTGGAGTGGGAACAAGGGGAAAGTTCGGCTCAGAAACCATAGACTCACAGACCCTGCTTTTCTAAAGGCATTGTCCCTTTCTCTCCCGTCTAGCAATACCAGTGCTGGACAGGGGCCTCACCGCCCTTCCTGATCAACGTTTGAATATTATAAAATCCTGCAGAAGAGTAAGCACATTTTGGTGTTTTTCTTCTTGATTATATAAGATGGTTTTGTCTTAACCGTAGAAACAGCTAAGCGTTTTAAAGTGAGACACTTTCCGAATTACTCTCTTTGTTCTAGAGTGTTTACTTTTGTCTGTTCATGATATGAATGTGACCGTGCACTTTCCTTTTCTTTCTTGTTACTAATTTATGGCTGAGCGTGCAATAAAAAATACATGACAGTGGAAAAAGTGCATTTCTTATAGGTCATTGATTAGTGTGCCACTTATGATTTGGAGACATCCGGGCACAGATATATATTTAGATAGCCAATCAACTTCGTGGATTACTATGAAACATCCATGCTGACAAGAGCCGAGATTCCTTCACGAAGGGTCCCACGGCACAATGGAAGTCACCGCTAAGCTTTCGACGATAGCGGCCACTTAAAAAACTGCACAGGAAAGATTCGTTTGCCACGTCCATTTGTTCCCTTCTGTCGTTAGGGATACTCCTCCCCCTTCTTAGCTTTCCCCCTAAAAGAAAATAAAAGAAAAAAAAATAAGTGCAGTAAGCATAAACTGAGCAGGCTTTTTTTTTAATGTTTATTTATTTTGGGGGCGGAGGGGCAGAGAGAGAGAGAAAGAGGTGGGGGACAGTCCCAAGTAGGCTCTGCACGTCAGCGCAGAACCCAACATGGGGCTCGAACTTAAGAGCCGTGAGATCATGACCTGAGCCAAAATCGAGAGTTGGATCCTTAACTGACTGAGCCACCCAGGTGCCCCAAGACTGGTTTTAACTGATCATTCTCTTGTTAAGTGTCAAGGCCATGGCTTAACTGCCTTCTTAGGATGGATAGTTGTTTATCTTGAGGTCGAACCCCTTTTCATTTACCTAATTCTCCCTTAACATACATTTGATGCTATGGTAATCAGTGTATTTCTCATTCTAGTCCTTTTCTAGGAACTTATGACTATTAGAAACTTTTCTGTGTCCTGTAGGTACATTGATTGAACATGTGGGTGTTTGCAAGACAATGCTTTTCAGGTTTCTTTTAACCGTGAATCTGACTTTGTCTTCAAATTTTAACTTTGCATCCGCCCCCCCTCTCCCGCCCCCAAGCAAATGCTGTATTTCCTATTAGCTGGCCAGTAGGGTGTGCTCTAGTCCCTTGCCAGATAAATACATAAATTAATAAATTAATTGATTACAAATTAATTAACTAAAAGGATCAATGTAAACTCTTCATTAAGAGATTTCGGAAGTATACGTCACTCCTTCATTGCCACCAACAGAGATGAGGTATGCTGATGACGACACAGTGATTCGTTCAGCACACACAGTATCTACGGAGAGCAAAACTGTTACATTAAGAAAAGGACAGTTTTGAGATGTCGACGTCTTTGGAGTTAGTTCTGAAATGATTCGCTATTGTTTTACCAAATGGATCTCTTGCTAACAGAGAGTTTCTTTTATTCTGTGTCAAATGAGGAGAAAATAATCCAGTGCAGTGATGAAGAACCCCAGCTCTGGGCTTCCATCCTGACTGTCTCACCGGTGACTCAAGCACATACTTGGCCTTTTGTAAGCTGGTGATAATCGTGGTTTCTCCTCCTTGGGTTCCCGGCCAGAGAAACGGGATCGTACTTGAGAAGTGTTTAGAACACAGTCTGGTCCCAGTCAGGATTCAATAACAATAGCCGTCCTTTTTTTTTTTTTTTTTTAATCATTATGGTTATTCTCATTGTTATTGCGGGATTCATTGAGGATTTCATCTTTTTTAATTTTTTTTAATGTTTATTTACTTTTTTGACAGAGAGACAGAGCGTGAGCAGGGGAGGGGCAGAGAAAGAGGGAGACACAGAATCTGAAGCAGGCTCCAGGCCCTGAGCTGTCAGCACAGAGCCTGACGCGGGGCTCGAATTCACAAACCGTGAGATCGTGACCTGAGCCGAAGTCGGTGCTTAACTGACTGAGCCACCCAGGTGCCCCTCATTGAGGGATTTCTGAACATCTTTCTTTGCAAGATTCCAAAATTCTCTATTGCTTATTAGCATATGTGATTTAATTTGTCTGACAGGTTGTTTCATTCGTTAAATTCCAGGAGCATAAACGATTTATGAGATAAAATGTCTTACTTGCTTGTAGTATTTCCACTTAAGAGGCTATAAAGCCTTAAGCCAAAGAAGGGGGTTTGCCATGGTGAAATTTCAGGCACCAGCAATCCTTGGAGAGTCTCAGCAAATGCAGGGAAGGTACCAAGCGGCCACAAATCTATGAGTACCTTCTTGTAAACTCATATTCATAAGCCATCTACAGTCATGTGTCCTTTTAAGAAATAGATTTAGTTTGTACATGAACTTAAAGTACCTGTGGAACTTTTAAATATGGGCAACTTTACCATTTTCTCAGCAAGGCAAGGACAAGGAGATACACCCAGTACAGTAGCATCATAAGAAGTCAATGAATCCCAATATTTCGCCAGGTTCCACCTTTATTCATTCATACATTTATTCATTTGTCAATATTTATTGAACTCCTGCTATGTGCTAGTTCATGCCAGGTTCCAGGTAGTGAGCAAGAGAAACACTCAGAGAACGTTCGTCGGTGGGGCTCATAGACAAGCACACGGGAAGCCTAATTTATATAAAAATGCAAAAGAGTCTCCATAACAAGACTGTAGATTCCATCTCCTTAAAAACTTTGAGACTCAAAGACTCTTTGAACTAGTATTTTTTTAAGTTTATTTATTTCGAGAGAGAGAGAAAAAACCAGGAGAGAGGAGCAGAGAGAGAGGATAGCAAATGAGCTCTGTGTTGACCGCCAAGAGTCCAATGTGGGGCTCAAACTCAGGAACCATGAGATCATGACCTGAGCCGAAGTCGGAGGCGCTTAACCCGCTGAGCCACCCAGATCCCCCTGAACCAGTATTTTCACTAGGGATACACTAAGGAAATAATCACACATAGAGATCGCTCTCTGCTCAAAGTTGTTCAATGCAGCGTTGTCCATAATAGCGAAAACCCGGGCTGTTAGTAGGACAATTGGCATGTAAAATATCGAATATCTGTTCAGCTGTTAAAATGATGCTAATGAAGGTTTTGTAATTAGGAATAATAATTAATCGTAGTTAACGCTTTTATAGCAGTTACTAGGAACTGGGCTCTGTTCTAGGGCCTTGCCTGTAAGAGTTAATTAAATGTTCACACAACCCTGTGAAGTCCATGTTGTTACCATGCCCGGTTTATGAACAAGGTGCAGTAATACGCCCAAGGTTACAAAGCTGGTACCCGTGGGTTTAAATTGAGGCAGTTACTTAAAACCACTGCAAATTCTTCCATTACCATCCTTAGTGTAAAAAGTAGAATACAAAAATTGAATATATGGAATGTCTATCCTCTTGACATCAGGACATTTTTACTGTGCTAACGACACAAAAAAATCCAACTCAGGGGCGCCTGGGTGACTCAGTCGGTTAAGCGTCAGACTTTGGCTCAGGTCATGTTCTCACAATTTGTGAGTTCAAGCTCCGCATCGGGCTCTGTGCTGACAGCTCAGAGCCTGGAACCTGCTTCAGATTCGGTGTTTCCTTGTCTCTCTCTGACCCTTCCCAGATCTCTCTCTCTCACTCTCTCTCTCTCTCAAAAAGAAAGAAACATTAAATAAAAAGAAAGAAAGAAAGAGAAATCCAACTCAAATTCATTAAAATAAAAAGGAACTCAGTGCTTCGGTTATGGACACGTCTAAGTGGCTTTATTCAGGTGTTCAAATAACATCACCCACATCGGTGCTTTCCCTAACTTTTGGCTTTGTCCTATTTTGGAGTGACTTCATCTTGAGGTTCTTCGGTGGCATGATGGCTGGCTAACAAAAGAGCTTATTTAATGGTTTGAACGAGAACCTGGGCCTGCTTCTCACTAGTTCAAATGGAGGGACAGGGAATGAATGCTCTGATTGGCCCAGCCTGGGCGCAGGGCCACCCTTGGAACCATGGGTAGAACCAGCTCCACCAGAAGCAGGTCAACTAGACGCAGAGGAGGTGGTGATCCCCTATCGTCAAATTGGACAATGGTCTAGGAGAAAAGGGAAATGGATGTTTTTGGTATATATCGAGTATCCGCGACAATTTCCTTATCTATATGATAAGCATTTGACCCCGTAACTTACAAATACCTTGAAGTTTTCTGTTCTTTGACCTTGATGACACTACACAATCGTACAGTTTTAGTGTCTCTTCTGAATCTTCCTTAGTCTTCTAGTCTTCTCTTTCCAGGACGCTTAGCTGTAGGCATCCTCTAGAGTTCTCTTTATCCGTTTCTAACTAAGCCCTCTCTTTCATTTCCTGGACTTTTATTATCACCTCTATATGAATTGTGCCAAAATCTAATTACAGCCATATCGTCTTTCCTGACTTCTATTCCATGCTTTCAGTTTCTTACCAGTAGCCCCCCGCCCCACCCCGTTGGATATTTGTTGCAGTTTGGCTTCCTTGGGAAACAGGCTTTGGGAGGGAGGATAATTTATCAGAGTATACTCTTGGAACCTATTGAAGGGAGGAGGAAGGAGCAAATTTGGGCAGAAGGAAAAACTGAGCTGTGATGCAGATCCAAGATAGGCCTTAGCTGATCCTGTGGAAAGATTTGGAGCTGGATTGGCCCTCCAGAGTTGTCCCGACTTTGGCAAGCGAGCTGGATCTTTATTCCTTCCGCCCCTCACTGGCCAGTCACTGGGTGTGGGTTGCCCGTGGGAGGAAGAGTGATATTGGGCAAAGCAGCTTTCTTCAGCTGGGACACTCTTTAAAGAAGGTTGACAGTTAAGGGCTATTTTCTGTCAGCAATCATAGAAGTATGGGGTCTAGTGCCAGAAGTAAGACTTTCAGCCCTCAAGGGGGCTCTGGGTAGCTCATCATAGTAGCTTCCTTTTATTCTCCCTGGCTGTTGGTCTACTCTCCCTCACTCTGTTCTGGTAATATTGCTGACATTTTTACTTAGATATTTTGAGGCTATGTTATTAGGTGCGTACAAGTTTAGAATTATTAAACCTGTCTGATAAATTGAACATTCTGTTAATATATAATGAACTTCTACTAGTTCATTATAACTTTTGCTTTAAAGTTTGTTTTGTTTGGTATTGCTATAGTCACATTGGCTTTCATTTAGTTTGTATTTTGGTGACTCTTTTTCCAAAATTTTCTCTTTAATCTTTGAGTTTCCTTAAGTGTTAACTGTGTCTTATAAAAAGCAGAGTTAGTTTTTTTTTTTTAATTTGTCTTCTAAGTAAAGAGTTATTTCACTTGGATCTACTATGATTACTGATATATTTACTGACAATTATAATTTGTTTTTATCGTGCGATTTTGTACCTTCTATTTGTCTTGCACTAAGGAGTTTCTTTTTTCTTATTTCTTGCTTTTTGGGTAGTCATTACATTTTTTTCATCCCATCCCCCCAATTTAGAAATTATACTCTCTAGTTCTCTTTTTAAGTGGCCATTTAGAAATTGCAAAATACTCTCAGTCGGTTGAGCGTCCGACTTTGGCTCAGGTCATGATCGCGCGGTCTGTGAGTTTGAGCCCCGCGTCGGGCTCTGTGCTGACAGCTCGGAGGCTGGAGCCTGCTTCACATTCTGTGTCTCCCTCTCTGTCTGCCTCTCCCCCACTCATGCTCTGTCTCTCTCTGTCTCAAAAATAAATAAACATTAAAAAAAAAAGAAAAGAAATTGCAAAATACCTACTTAACATAGTAAAGTCTAAAGCCAATATCTTTACCCGTCTGAAAAACACAAGGAATCCGTTAAGAGCATGTTAACTCACATCACTGCCCTCCAATTTTTATTTTTTTATTTAGAATTTTAATCTCTCTTTAGCACCACTAATTGGACATTATTATTATCATCATTATTATTACTAATACAGTCAATACAGTTGACCCTTGAAAAACACAGTTTTAAAAATGTAAGTGTACAGGTCCATGGGTGTTTTTGGATACAGTACAGTGCTATAAATGTATTTTCTCTTCCTTTTGATTTTCTTAATAACATTTTCTCTTCTCTCGCTTTCTTTATTGTAAGAGGATAGTGGTGCCTGGGCGGCTCAGTCAGTTAAGCATCTGACTCTTGACTTCGGCTCAGGTCATGATCTCGTGGTTGTGAGATCGAGCCCTGCATTAGGTTCGGCACTGTCAGTGCCTGGGATTCTCTCTCTCCCCCTCTCTCTCTGTCCCTCCCCCACCTGTGCTCCCTCTCTTTCTCAAAATAAATAAATAAACATTAAAAAAAATACAGCATATAATGCATATAACATACAAGACATTTGTTAATCAACTATTTCCATTATCAATAAGCCTTTCAGTCAACAGTAGGCTATTAGTAGTTCAGTTTTTAGGAGGTCAAAAGATAGACACAGAACAACACCTGCATTGTTCGTGAGTCAGCTGTATTAATTTGGATTCGATCATATATCATTTTTGTTCATCGTGCCCCCATGTCTTTCAGATATTATTTTTAGGGTTACTTTTCCATCTTCCTACAACATATTTCTTTTGAAAGTTCCTTTAGGGTTGATGTATTGGTTGAAAATTCTGGTTTTGTTTCTTGAAAATGTCTTTTTTTTTTTTTAAATCCTCCTTCTTGAAAGATAATTTCAGGTATGTACAACTCTAAATTATTGATTTTTTTCCTCGGAACTTTGAAAGTATTATTCCACTGTCTTCTAATATTATCATTATGGATGACAAACTAGTTGTCAGTCTAATTGTCCTTTCTTATCTTTTCTTTCCATCTTTAATATATATACATTTTTCTTTTACTTTTTAATGTTCATTTATTTTTGAGAGAGAGAGACAGAGCATGAGTGGGGGAGGTGCAGAGAGAAGGAAACGCAGACTGAAGCAGGCTCCAGGCTCCAAACTGTCAGCAGAGAGCCCAACGCGGGGCTCGAACTCACGAACTGCGAGATCACGAGCTGAGCTGAAGTCGGACACTTAACCAACTGAGCCACCCAGGCGCCCCTCTTTCCATCTTTAAAGCCTTTCTTTTTGTTGGTGCATTGAGATTTATTTACAATTGGTCTATGGAAATTCTTTCCTTTAAGGATTGTTATATTTCATTAGTTCTAGAAAATTGTTAGATGTTATTTCTATTGCCTCTATTGTATATTCCCCGTTCCCTCTATAACTTTGATTAGATGAGTAATAGACATTCTTACTTTGTCCTTTGTGTCTTTTAACTCTTTTGTATTTTCTATTGTTGTCTCTCTGTGTTGGATTTTATGTAATTTTTTCATTTTTAAAAAAGTTTATTTATTTTGAGAGAGCAAGAGAGAAAGAATCCCAAGGAGGTTCTGCATTATTAGTGCAGAGTCTGATGCGGGGCTCGAACTCACAACCCGGGACATCATGACCTGAGCCGAAAACAAGAGTTGGACGCTTAGGCAACTAAGCCACCCAGGTACCCCTGTGTAATTTTTTCAAATCTGTCTTCCAATTTGTTATTACCCTTTCTAACTGCATCTGCTACTTCACATTAATTGACTTTATAACATCAATTATTACGGTTATCATTTTTCAATATTTTATTTGGTTCTATATTAAGTATGTTTGGTCATTTTGATAATCCCTTTTCCTTTGGTGATACCTTCTTTTATTTCTTTTAGTAAACATGATCTTTTATATTTGGTATCCAATAATTCTAAGATCTGCAGTTTTGTGGGTCTGTTCTTGATGTTTGTTTTCTCCTGGTTAATTTTACTTTTGCTAACTTGCTTATTCATGCATTTTGTGCTCTTTGAGTTGAAGCTTACATTTTTTGGAACTCTATCTGGGGGAATTCAAAGATTGGCATTTGTTTATGCTAGACACCAGAGGTGTTTGTGCTAGACACATAGAGACACTCTATGCAAGTACCTGGCTTGTCTCTGACATCCCACAAACTGAGTCCACTAAAACTCAAGGCCAGGAGTCAGCAAACTTTTTCTATATAACTATTTTAGGCTTCGCAGGCCATAAGGTCTCTGTTGCAACTACTCATCTCTGCCATTGTAGCATGAAAGCAGTCACCAACAAAACATAAACAAATGTACATGGTTGTGTTCCAATAAAACTTTATTTACAAAAGAAGGTGCCTAGCTAGACGTGGCCCATGGGCTGTAGTTTGCTGACCCCTTGCTCTTGGCCATCAGGAGTAGGCTGATGCCAACTTCATCATTTTCTTACCCATTTGAAGTCATGCTTTTTTCTTATGTCGGATGTCTGAGATTTCACTTACTATTTTGCCAGTGCAGTCACGTACTTATAAAGATGTTTTTTTTATATGTAAATATATACAAAATAAAATACAAGAATGTTTTGTGGGGCGCCTGGGTGGCTCAGTCGGTTAAGCAGCCGACTTTAACTCAGGTCATGATCTCATGGTCTGTGAGTTCGAGCCCCACATCAGGTTCTGTGCTGATGGCTCATCAGAGCCTGGAGCCTGCTTCAGATTCTGTGTCTCCCTCTCTCTCTGCCCTTCCCCTACTCACGCTCTGTCTCTATGTCTCTCAAAAATAAATAAAAACGTTAAAAAAATAAAAAAAAAAGAATATTTTGCTTGCAGTTGGGTTGTTCTATACCGGGGAGGGGGGGGCGGGTGGGGGTTTCTCTGGATATCTAGTCCACCTTGTTGCCAGAAATGGAAATCAGATTCATCTTGTCAGTATGAATTTTCTCAGATTTTTGAACTGCTCAGAGACCTTTAATAACCCCACTTGCCTAACATATTAAGTCCAGACTTCTCAGATGGGTGTTTAAGGCACATTGGTCTCTGTTTTTAGCCTAATTTTCAAGTTCTTAGCTCACCCTACCCCACATTTTCAAATTAGAAAATTTACACTTTCCTAAATAACTCCTTTGTTTATCACTTCTCTTCCATGTTTATGCTGTTCCCCGCACTATCCTTACAAGTCTCGTTCCCAGCGTTTCCCATGGCGATAGCAACTGGGTAAAAGATGACACCATTTCATCTCTGATACCATCTTCTTTGTCGTCATCTCAACTGGATATGCTCCTTCCCTCCTCCAGTGTTCTGCTTTTTATTACAATTAGTTGTAAAACTGTTTAGCGAAACTGTAAGCTCATTGCGGATGGAGAATTTCCCTCACCCAGCTTGGCAGACTTCTCTCCTTTCCTCGCAGGGCACCTAGTGTAATATTTTGAATATAGTGGGTCCTTAAACATTTGCAAAATGAATGAATACATAAAAATTTTTTTAAGTTGGGAAAACTCAATATTTTATTGTAAAATCCCTCTCATTTTTCAGAGGTGGATTTTTAGGCTTATCAATTGTTCATTCCAGACATTACTTTCCTTCAGAAATAGACTCAGCCATGCTTGAGTTTCAGCTGTGCTTCTGTAACCCATGCAGAATCTATCTTCATGGTGTCTGAAGGTTATTGCCCGCATAGTGATGATACCACCCAAAGATAGCTTACTGTGAACAGTGTATGTATTGTTAACATTTCCCGTTGTCAGCAAGCACTCTTTCGCAATATGGTATCCTCGCGGCTACTTAGAAACCCATCATACGGATGTAGCATGATTCACGCCTGGCCACTTCTGATCGTCGGGCTTTTTACATAGTATTATGATAAGTAATGTTATAACGCACAACCTTGTATGTAATTTCCTACCTCCCTGCTTATTTTCTCAGGACCGTTCAATCGAGTAAAGAAAATACTGAATCAAAGGGATTGAACATGTTTACAAACTTTTTTTTAATTTTTTTTACCATTTATTTATTTTTGAGAGACAGAGCGTGAGCAGGGGAAGGGCAGAGAGAGAGAGAGGCAGACACAGAATCTGAAGCAGGTTCTGAGCCATCAGCACAGAGCCCGACGCGGGGCTCGAACTCACAGATGGTGAGATCATGACCTGAGCTGAAGTTGGCCGCTTAAACGACTGAGCCACCCAGGTGCCCCTACAAACTTTTTTGATTGCCGAATCACAACCAGATTACGGGACCATTTGGGACACCCATTAACAGTACAGTGCTCATTTAATGAGTCACTCTCCAACATTAGATTTTTTTTTATTAGTTTTAGGGTTTTTTCTTTGTTTATTTGTTTTGGAGGGTCAATTTATTAGGTAAAATTTCATTACAATTTTAGGAAAATGTACTTTCTCTTTTTGATACTGAGGTCGAATATATGTGTGTGTGTGTGTATATGCACACATATATACATTCACACATACATACACGTGTTGATTGGCCCTTATACTTCTTTTGTGACTTACTCATTCATTTGTCTTTTCTATTGTAGTATTGCCTTATTCTTATGATTTGTATATGAAGGAATTAATTCATTGTCTATCACGTATGTTACAAATATTTTCCCTTTTTAGTATATGTCTCTTTGTGTTGTGGTTTATGGCAAATTTTACTTTAAAAATTTTTTTGATATAGTTTCAGACTTAGAGAAAAGTTTCAAGATTAGTATAAAGAATTCTCAGGTTCCTTCACCCAGCATCCTCGAATTATTACATTTATCTTACTCTTTTCCTTCTCTGTTTTTCTCCGTCTCTATAATTTTTATTTGAATCACTTACAGATAAGTTGCAGACATGAAACTATGGCATTAGCCATTTTTTTTCGTGTTTATTTATTTTTGAGAGAAAGAGAGACAGAGTGTGAGCGGGGAAGGGGCAGAGAGAGAGAGAGACACAGAATCCGAAGCAGGCTCCAGGCTCTGAGCTGTCAGCACAGAGCCCAACACAGGGCTCGAACCCGTGAACCTCGAGATCCTGACCTGAGCTGCAGTCGGATACTTAACTGACTGAGCCACTCAGGGGCCCCAAAACTATGGCATCTTAAGCAACAGCCAGAAAGATTTTTAAAACAGACTTTATTTTTTCAGGGTAGTTTTATTTTTTCAGGTTTTAGATTTACAGGAAAATTGAGAAGGTGGTCCACAGTTCCCATACACCCTGCACCCGGTTTCCCCCGCAGTTACCACCACCCCCAGTTACGAGCCCATAGTGACACATTATAATCAGCTAAAGTCCATGGTTCGTTTGGATCTCTTTAGTTTTCACATGATGCCTTGTTTTTTCTTTTCCAGGAGCCCAACCACAGCACCGTATAACATCTAGTTGTTAGGTCTCCTTGAGGCTCCTCTTGGCTGTGACAATTTCAGACTTTCCTTGTTTTCCATAATCTTGACAGTTCTGAGGAGGACTGGTCAGGTATGTTGTCAAATGTCCCTCTATTGAAATTTATGTAACGTGTTTCTCGTGATGCTACTGGTTTAAAAGAGGAAGACTATAGAAGAGGACGTGCTATTAACATGATTTGTCACCGTTGATGTTGACCTTGACCTGAGGAATACAGAGCTATTTAAAGCCTCTATAAACATTATCGGTGGCATTTGAGTCAGGTCAACTATTCTAAATTTGGAGGTTCGATTATTTTTGAATCATCATGAAAATTGTACAATAGCCAGAAAATTCATTGTAGTTCATGGAGCTGACTGTTGATGAGAATTCCTAACTGTAAGGTTAATTTTTTAAAAATATATTTTAAAAAATGTTTATTTATTTCTTTTAAGAGAGAGAGAGCATGGAGGAAGGGCAGAGAGAGACAGACAGAGAGAGAATCTCAAGCAGGTTCCGTGTTGTAGGCACAGAGCCCCATGCAGGGCTTGATCCTACGAACCATGAGATCATGACCTGAGCCAAAACCAAGAGTCAGATGCTTCACCGACTGAGCCGCCCAGGCGGCCCTTTACTGTAAGGTTAATTTTATCAAGTGTGTTTTTGGTGATACTGTGAACTAGGAATTAATGTGAGAATGGAATGTCTTAGCATCAATTTTTTTTTTAATGTTTATTTATTTTTGAGATAGGGAGACAGAGCACGAGTGAGGGAGGGGCAGAGAGAGAGGGAGACACAGAATCTGAAGCAGGCTCCAGCCTCCTAGCTGTCAGCACAGAGCCCAACGCGGGGCTCAAACCCATGGATCGCAAGATCATGACCCGAGCCAAAGCCGGACACTCAACCGACTGAGCCACCCAGGCACCCCTAAAGGTCAAGTTTTTAAACCATTCGCCTATTTGAACAGCAGAGATTTCCGCACGCGTCCATTTGAGGCTAAGAACATCCGTATCCATCTGCATCCCAGATGTAGCTTTTGGTTTTCTAGACTTGTTTTGCAAAGGAACACATCTTATCGAAAAAATGATTTAGCGGTCTTGTGTCCACCGTCCTTGTTTCCATTCACTGAGTAAACCTTTTGGATATTTGAGCAGTTAGACTTCCCACATCCTCCGTTCGATCATTTCTAGGAGCCAATAAGAGAGTTTAGTAAAGTGAATTCGGATGATTTATTTGTACAGAAAGAATGAATTTCCTCTTAGCTGTACATCCGACACCCACACGATACCTCATCGGCGATGCTGGGAAGGAACATTTTCGGGAGAAATTTGATGCCCAATTAGTGTGTTTTAATTCGGCCAGTGGAATTTCCATCTGGCTCTGATGTGTATTCCGGAGGGCAGACAGGCAAGGAGTTGCACCGCTTATTAGTTTGTGAGATGGGGTCATAGGTACAAAGGACATTTCACAGAAGTAGGATTTTATAGATTCTGAGTTTCCCCCTCTGTTTTTGGTAGCTACAGGATGCAGTGGGGACAGAGAAGGCACATGCTACTTATTTTGTCATTAAACACCTTAATATCAAGAGTTTAAAATAAGAAAGAACATCACAAAAATGGATTGGAGATAGATGTCTCCTCTCCTGCAGAAGTTAGAAATTTACAGATACAGGGGCACCTGGGTGGCTCAGTCGGTTGAGCGGCCGACTTCGGCTCAGGTCATGATCTCACGGTCTGTGGGTTCGAGCCCTGCGTCGGGCTCTGTGCTGACAGCTCGGAGCCTGGAGCCTGCTTCGGATTCTGTGTCTCCCTCTCTCTCTGCCCTTCTCCTTGTTCACGCTCTGTCTCTATGTCTCAAAAATAAATAAACGTTAAAAAATTTAAAAAAAGAGAAATTTACAGATACAATGGTATCTCACAGAAAGTTGCTTTCTTGTAAAGTATCAGTCACAGAACTTGGGATAAATGCAGTTTGCAAAAATGACAAGGATGCTCTTGAAGTTTTATTGTTCCATGCATGCAGGGGCAGGAGGACACAGAGAGAGAGAGAGAGAATAAACATACTCCTCTCTCACAACTTCCCTATGCTGAGAGCACGCACACACTTAACACTGAAAAGTCTAAGATAAAACAAGCCTGTTCTAAAAGTGAAGCTTTCACTGCAGGATTTGATTCCTGTTAGGCTGAAAAAAACAGAGGAGATTCCAGATGTCAGGGATCCTGGCCAACAATTTCTATTTTTTGCAGTGTGTCTTTTCGGTCCATCTCAAGGAGGTACAGTCTGTGTTCTCTGGCCTTCGTCGTTCCATTTTTGTCCATGGGAGTACAGTCTTAGCTGATACCGTTCGTGTTCCTTATTCCTTGAAGAATTTTACATGCCCTTCCTGGGTCCCGTCAGCTCTACGGTCTTGTCACCCCGTGGCGTAAGGTCGACGCTCGGTTGTCTCCTAATGTGGTCCCGGTTCTTTCTTTAGGCAACACAGGAGCACTAATCATTTAGATTTTCTGTATTCCACTAAATTGCAGTCATACGATCTCGAATGACTGTGGGATGTTCCGTTTGACTGGGAAGATCCAAATGTGTTTCCGATGCCAGTTCTCGATTTCAGGTGATTAGGAGTTCATTATCTTTCGGAGAGAGAAGTGACCGTGTGTCCATAAAACTGAAGTCTCGACTTTTGCTGATGCACGGTTCCAACTGTATTGAATCATGACTTCTAAGATACGAGGGAACAAGCCCTAGGCAAAGAGGTTTACTGCGAACACATTCAGGTCCTTCCAGGAACAGGACCCGGGATTTCTCCATCTGTCTGTAGACTCTGAACCTCAGGATGTCTGCGAATGTTTTCCTGTGTTCCACTGTACCCTCGAGTTTGTTTCCCAGCCCTGGAAAATGCCCATGAGAAAGAGTTGTGCAATGCTAACTGTTAGTCACTTTATATTTCCTGAATATTCCCTGTTTAATTTCCCTGGTAGCTGGCAATAACATCTAGGATTTAAATTGCTGAAGGGAATTCGGGAAAACCCACATAAATGTCTAAGCCGGGGTTTGGCAGGCTCTGTGCCTTGGTGACACAACAATGCCATAACTAGAGATTTCATCTCACAGAAGAGGCAAGAAATCCCTACCGCTGCCAGACACCCACTTATGCTCATCCGAGTCTGAGGGTGATCCTTTGTTAAAAATGGATTGTACAGTTTTTCATTTGATTACCGGGCTGCTGGAATAAAAATTTGGCCCTGGCGTTTGAATGCAATGAGATTTCTTCGGAAATGGGTATCTCGAAGAGACTTGCTAGAAAGACCAAAGAAAACATAGTACATTTTTTATAAAGGGGGGCAACAGTTTCTCCGTGAAAAGCCCACCCTCTCCCCTCCGGATGGGGTCCCGAGCTCTGCGGAGGGACAGGCTGGGCCTAGCCACCCAGCCAACCCCAGCAATCAGGCGGCCGATGCGTTCCCAGGCAGACTTTTCTCACGCCTCAGAGGCTAATGGATGTGATTTTTAATTTAAGGCACCCTTTTACAAATTGCGGTATTATATTTACCTTTATCACAGCGAAAATGGTCTGACATATTATGAATTCTATCCCACCCTCCGTATCGTTTGATGCTTTCGTAAGTTTTGATGATTTCGAGGTAACTTTTCCTTTCATTCATTTTTCGTTTTTATTGCGGCTTGGATCTAAGAATATGACCGACGGCTTTTAAAAAATAGTTTATTTATGAGCACCAGCTGTGATATGGAAACCAATTTGACAATAAATTATTTAAAAAAAATACTTAAAAAATAAAAATATTAGCCATAAAAAAAAGTTTATGTGCTTTGAGAGAGAGAGCGCTGAAGAGGGGCAGACAGAGGGGGAGAGACAGAGAATCCCAGGCAGGAGCCACGCCGCCAGCACAGAGCCCGAAGTGGGGCTCGAACCCACAAACCATGAGATCATGACCTGAGCCAAAATGGAGATTTGGACACTCAACTGACGGAGCCACCCAGACACCCCTGGAATTTGAAGACTTTTTATTGGAGAGACTTGTATACTCACAGAGGAAGTTTATTGTCCTCCATTGTTACCGTTCTCCATGTACACCCGCTAGCTCTGTTGTACTTACTACTGCTGTGTCTAGTCCTTTCCTATTTAATTCTGTCACTTTGATAAATGTCGAAGTCACTAGTTACCATTATATATATCTGCAGGCTGCATTTCACCAGGTAAAGACATTTTTATTATATTTATTGGATCATAAATGGTGCGTTGTGTTTTTACCGTGTCGTGGTCTACCAGTACATGGTGGTTTTATCTGCCTATGGTTCTTGCTGTGGCATTGGTTTAATCCGACTCTGTGGCGATCTGCTCAGCTCTTCCTAAATTTGTGCAGGCGTCTTAGAATGGAGGCCATCTTGTTCCTCTAAAGGCTGTCATCGGCTCGTGTTCATGTGAGTCCCGTGGACGGGAGACTGTTGGACGTTGCTGTAGGGTGAAGTCTAGTCTCTTTGCTCATCTCATTGCAATAGCTGGAGCTCCAAACTGTACCCTCAACTCCAGAAGCTGGATGTCTAAAAGGCGTCTGAATTCATTTCCCAAGACTGCCATCGAATGTACCGTAAGCTGGGAGGCTTAAAACAACAGAAATCTATTGTCACACAGCTTTGGACGCCTGAAGACCAGAAGTCCTTGGGTCAGCAGGGCCATGCTCCTTCTGAGACCCTAGGGAGAATCCTTCCTTGCCCTCTCGGGCTGGTGAGGGTGGCGTGGTGGCATTCTTTGACATCCTCAGCGTTCCTTGGCATGCAGCCACAACTCTCCAATCTCTTCTTCATCTTCATGTGACCTCCGTGCAGAGACATTAGTCACAATGGAGTCCGGGCCCACCTAGCTGCAGCGTGATCTCATCGTAAGGAGTTACACCTGTAAGACCCTTCCCCCAAATTAGATCACACTGTAAGGTACCGGGGGCTAAGACTATAACATATCTTTTGGGGAGGAGGATGCAAAATTTTAATGTAGTTTTCACGTCATTTCTTAACAGCTTTGTTGACATACCTTCCTGTGTTTTCTTTTCTGACATAGTTTCTGCCTTATAACCTTTCCACTTGCAGGGTCTCTGCCCCAGTCTTCTCGTGGCCTACTTAGATTCTTCAGCTCTCTGCTCAAAACTTCTCCAAAGAGACCTCTTCTGACCACTCTACTTAAAATAGAAACTCTCACCCACTTACACATATCACCCTCTGACCTTTTGTTTGTTTGTTTGCTTACTGCACGTTTTCCCAAATGCACTGCAGGAGAGCAAGAAATTCACCTTGCATTTGACTCGATATCTCCAGGGCCTAGAACGGTGCCTGGCACACAGTAGGCATTCAATTAACGTGTGCTGGATTAACGTGAGAATGAATATAGTTATCGTGTCATCCATTTCCTTATCGCCTTATTGAGCAGAGCTCTGAATCAGAGCGAATAAGGAGGAGATATGTGGGAATAACGTTTAAGTGGAGCATAGGACAATAGTACATGCAAAGGGCCTGAGGCAAGGTGTGCTTGGCATGTCCAAGTAACAACAGGGTTGGCCAGTGAGTGAAAGCGAGCAACAGGAGATGCGATCGGAGAAAGGGACCATATTAAACCCCTCTCCCCTTTCCCTCAACGTTCTGGCCACCTCGCGTTCTTTCCCCGGCTATTCTAAGAGTTGTCTTCCATGTTTGGGGGAGGGGTGGCTTAAATATCACCTCCCTCTCATATTCTACTACCACAGTATCTCATAGCATTTATCACCAGCAGTAAATCTATTTATTTCTTTATTATCTTGCCGTCCCCCGCCCCCAACTGACATATAACAGCTACGCAGTCAAGATCATGTTTGTCTGGTACGTGTTGTGTTCCTGGGATCCAAGATGGTGCACGCTCCTGCCAGCGTTGGTTTGTCGGTCAAGTGAGTGAATGGAGACCAACTTCTACTGGTAAATGCGTTCCCCTGAGTTGCTTAATTCAGTTTCTAAAAACACAGTTTATAAGTTTCTCTTTCCCGGGGAGGAAAGGAAGAGGAGAAGAGAGAGAAAAGACAGCCATATCCAAATATGCTCCCGCCTTCCCTATTTATTTCCAAATAATACAGTTGTATTCCTGGCATTCTCCTGTGTGACATTTTTCTATTCCCATGACCTTAAAGCATATCCCTTATGAATTCCAAGGCTCTGTCTTCTCTCTCGCCACATGTATCGGGTTTTCGCCCAACATACTTTCCCAGTGTTTCTTGCTTTTCTTTTCACATAGTCTTCATAACATTAACCTTATAAGGCAGATAAATATTTCTAGTCCAAGTTTAAACGAGAAAAAAGTGTAGTTAATTGTCTATAGTTAGTAAGCCCATCGATGAGCTTTTATTAAGTGGTTTGTTTGTTTGTTTTTAACCAATTCCCCATGTATCTATTGTGTACTTACTGGATGCAAGGCGCCGGTTTAGGCTCTGGGGAGTCCTGGAGTAAGCTGGGCAGACGAGATGTGGTTCTTGCCTTCCCAAAGCTTATGCTCTGATGTGAGGCAGACACTAAAAATTATTTTCATGAGAAGTTATTGAATGATGGTTTACATGTAAGTGAGACACGAAGAAGGAATATGCGATGCTATTAAAGTATGTCACGGAGGGACCCGAGCTAGTCGTGGGGGTCAAGGAAAACTTCTTTTCTGGTTTCCTTTCCATTAAACATTCTCCTCTTTTCTGTTATGAGAAGGCTGATTTTGTTTGGCTGGGCCAAGTATCCATTTTTGTACCTCCCTGGCAACAAGGGATGGCCACCTGACATTGCATTGACTACTCACGTGGTGGTAGTGGACTGGATGGTGCTGACCGAGTCTCGCTTTCCGGGTCTAGACTCTACCTCTTCATTCTCAGTGCTTCTTTCCACTTCCTCCTTGATAGGGGTGTCCGTGGAGTGATAGGAAGATGGAAGTCACATGCTAAAGAGAGATGAAGACTGAAGTCTCATGGGCATTGACACTATGTGGGACCTGCTGCACCTGTCCTGGGGTTTCTATCTCCAAACTTCTTACGAGCCCCTAGGCTCATGAAGCCACAGGAGAGGGGCTTCTACATCACGCAGTTGGAGGCAGTTCCTAGTTAATGCAAGCTTATGGGAGGACGTGGCATTTGAACTGGGCTTTGAAGGATATGAGCAGCAACTGAGTCCCCACATGCTCTGCTTAGACCTAGGGCTTTCGAACACCGGAGGCCTCATCATCTGAGTTGAAGGACACCAGAGCACAATGTCTTCAATCCCTCTACGGTTGGACTTGAGGATGAACCTGCCTGAGGAGAAAAGGCTAAAAGCCGCAGCGGGTCCCGCAGTGTGCGAGGCACTGTTCTAAGGGGTTTTCACCCGTGACCTCATTCAGTTCTTGCGACAACCCTTTGAGAGAGGTGCGATTGTTGTCCCCTCTTAGTTGAGGAAGCCGAAGCAAAGAGAGATCAAGCCGGCGGCCCGAGATTGCATCGCTAGTGAGCGCAAGAGCCAGGATTGAAGCCCGGTAGAGGGCTTGAGAGCCCGAGTTCATTAGCTCCTGACACGTGGGCTTGACCCAAACTTTGGGCTCGTTCCTGTCCCCTTCCCTTTGATGCCTAAGAGGTCTCCTGAGATAGGGTGCACAAACAGGAGCTGTTGACTGTTCTAACAAGGAGTGCACTTCTGGATCCTGTTCCTCGCCAGCTGATAAGCCAGTTGGGTGACGGTTTTGGAAAACCTCCACGTCGGTCCCCTCCTCTTGGCCGTTTCTGGGAACCCCACGGAATGAACTGCTCCCTCGAATCATGAGATAGAGCAGTTCTTGATTTTCTTTTTTCAGACCCTGACCCAAAGTCTATTGGTTTGTTCCAAGTTGTGATAAGAATATTTATCGCAAGCACACGCGGGTTTTTTTTTCTCTCGCTTCTGGACCGTCTCTTTCTCTGTCCTTTACTGCTCCGTCTGGGCTGCTCCTGGAAACACGGAAGCCGTCCCCCATTAGGCCCAGCTCAGGATGTGACTCAGAAGGCAGTCCACGGAGTACTAGCTCAAAACCAGTTTGAAAACTGTTACTGGTCTGTGCCAAGTTGAGTAGGGAAATTAAGAGGCTTTGGGGGATCTGGCATGGCCGCAATGTCCAAGACGCGGCCCGTGAGCAGGTCGTGTTGATGGCGCACGGGCCACTCTGGGTGCTGGCGGACTCACATGGTGAGCTGGTTGTCGCCTGAGCTGTGTTACAGGCACCAGGACCACTTGTCGGCTCACGAGGGATTGGAAATGAGAACAAAACTGCTTCTTCATCATAGATAGTTTGAGAGCCCCACCTGAGACGCACGGTGCCAATTCAGCAGGTGTCACGTCATCGGGAGCTCGACCTTATTTTGGGAAGCTTTATTCTAGTCACTTCATCTGTGGAGCCTCCTTGCTCGTGTTGCGACAGCCTATGAAGGCACGACCTATCTCTTCTTTCCTGTCAGCTCTCCCATAGCTCTTAGCAAGATGCTGGCCACGTGCAGGAAAAAAAACCTTAAAGGTTTTGGGGCGCCCGGTGGCTCAGTCGGTTGAGTGTCCGACTCTTGATTTCAGCTCAGGTCATGATCCCAGAGTTGTGAGATCGAGCTGTCAGTTCTAGTCGGCTTAGAATTCTCTCTCTCTCTCCCTCCCTCTCTTTGCCCCTCCCCTGTTTGCACTCTCCTTTCTATGTCTTAAAAATGAAACGAAACAGAACAAACTCAAGTGTTTTGTTTTGTTTTTGCCATGATTCAAATCATGAAATGAGGGAGGTTGGGCAGGCAGGAGAAGAGTCAACTTGGCCTTGCTTGGTGCAAAAGGGAAAACCACCTCTCATAACTTAGTTTTTAGGAATACAATGTCAAGGAAGAAGCTTCAGGCGTATATTGTAATGGCATTATGCTAAAGGCTGTATTTATTTCTATGTATTATTTCACTTAATCTTTGTACCATCTCCTGAAAGTAGGTATACTTACCACCATTTTGCCGATGAAGGAGATGAGGCGTCAGAGTGGCGGAGTCACACGGCTCCTGAGTGGTGGCGGTCTGTCTGGCTTCAAAGCCTGTGTGTTCTTTCTTATTCCCATTATTACTTAGTGACGGCACTTATTGCTAAAAGAGAAGGTTCCCAGATTTAGAAAATACTTCAAAAGTATTTTAAATACCATTTTTCGAAAATAGCCTTTTTGGTCATTGTTGCAATGTCTTATATTTCCATTAAAGCTTTCGCTTTTCTATACTTCGCTTCTGCGTTGGAAGGTGGTGCAGGATTTGCCTCGGCCCAGGCCATCCAGCAAATTACAATTCCAGATTCACCTCTGCACCTCTTGGGAGAAGACAGACAAAGCCTTCTTTTTTGGGTCTAATTAGGCCGTGATTTAGCCTTGTGGCCACGGAGGTCGGGACATGCAGCTTTAGCAGAGATGTGCGTCCCGTCTTTGGAGACGGCAGAGTTGTCACACGCCTCCGTGGTGTGTCATCCAAGCAGTGTCTGGTATGGGCCTTTCAGATGCCGCTTTCTGGTTCTTTGGGGAGAATTGTTTTCTAGTGTTTTTAGTAGTTTTCAAAGGCTTTTAGTATTTAATTTAAATGCCTAGTTATCCTCTCCTAATTAAGTCCCATCTCTGAAAACTGTTTCAAAAGCTTGCTGCCCGGAGTTCGATCGGATTGCAGTTTAGACAAGACAAGGGCAACTTACTGGGGACTAAGATGCTTTGCCTGGTTGTCTAATTATCCCCCTGAACACAGAGTTATCATTGTGTTCCTTTAGATGTATTTTAGAAAACTGAACTGACTGCTTTAGGGATAAAGTTTGAATGAGGCAAAATGGAGATTTTTATGGTATTTTACTTTCTTTCTTTTTTTTTTTAAAGTTTATCTTGAAAGAGAGGGAGGGAGAAAGTACGAGATGGGGAGGGGCAGAGAGAGAGAAAGAGAGAGACAGAATCCCAAGGAGGCTCCACTACAGTGCAGAGCCAATTCGGGGCTCGAACTCACAAACCGTGAGATCATGACCTGGGCTCAGATCAAGAGTTGGGTGCTTAACCAACTGAACCACCCAGGCGGCAACCCCCCCCCCAACTTTATTTATTTATTTTTTTGGTAAGTAGGATCCACACCCAATGTGGGGCTTGAACTCACAACCATGAGATCAAGAGTCGCACGCTCTGAGCCAGCCAGGCCCCCCAGCATTTGAATTTCTAAAGCAGAATCAGGTCTATACTTTACAAACTATTTTTATGCTCTAGGAAAACAAGGTTACTAGGAAGAGTCTGTACTCGGTGTGACTTCGTCCGTCCCTAATGCATCCAAAGGAAATTTGATTGTGGAAAGGTGGTTGAAAGCTCCTTTATATTTTGTTTATATTTTGTTTATATTTTGATCTAGTAATTAAATGAGAAAGCAGACTAATAGTGATTCAGGATTCTAATATGAAGAGGAGAGATATAAGGAAGGAAGAAAGTAAATTCCCCTCTTCAGAACTTAAGCGGTCTGCTGGAAAGCAGTCTACCTAGCGTGGCACCTCTGAGGTAGATGTGTATGCACCTAAGCAATTTTTCTTTAGCCAGTTCTCTCGGTCACATCCCTTTCTCTAATCCCTCACATCTAATTGGTGATCAAAGCCTAAATTCCAGCTGCTAAATGAAGCTTTTCATCCATCCCTTCCTCTCCAATCCCGACGCCCTGTAGCTACTTTACCTCTTGTCCTTGAACTGGTCTTCCTGACCCCAGGATCTTCCGTTATCTGATCTGACTTTTGCCCTGATACCATAGTGGTGGCTTTTTTGAAAACGTGTACTTGATCATGTCACTCTACCACTGAAAATCCTTCATTTCTCACAGGATGAAGGAGGAGGAGGGGGAGGAGGAGGAGGAGGAGGAGAAGGGGAAGAAGAAGAAGAGGGGGGAGAAGAAGAAGGAGAAGAAGAAGAAGAAGAAGAAGAAGAAGAAGAAGAAGAAGAAGAAGAAGAAAGAAGGAGGAGGAGGAGGAGGAGGAGGAGGAGGAGGAGGAGGAGGAGGAGGAGGAGAAGGAGGAGAAGGAGAAGGAGAAGGAGAAGGAGAAGAAACAGCAGCAGAAGAAGAAGGGGAAGGAGGAGAAGGAGAAAAAGAAGAAAAAGGAGGAGGAGGAAAATGGGGAGGAAGAGGAGGAAGGGGAGGGGAAGGCGAGGGGAAGAAGGAGAAGAAGAGAAAGACAAGGTAGAACATAGACATGAAAGACAGATAAAGGCAGAGCCCTTGCTTTATCATCCTTGCCCACCTTTCCCTCATTATCCCTGGCATCCTAGGCTCAGGCACAAGCCAGTGCCTCCTAGCTCTGTCCTTCCATCAAACTGCTCTTGGTCCAGGAAGCTCATCCCCAGCCTGCCTCCGATCCCAGGTTTTGGCCATGTCTCCTCCTCGGTAAGCCTTCCCCACAATCTCTTCCTGCTCTCTCTGCTTCTTTTTAACAAAAGTCCCAATGTGTTTTCAATATCAATCTAGGTGGCATCCATTTTAATGATTATATTTTTATCTAATTATTTTTATTTTATTATTTTTAACGTTTTATTTATTTATTTTGAGAGAGACTGAGACAGCGCGAGCAGGGGAGGGGCAGAGGGAGAAGAGAGAGAGAGAGAGAGAGATCCGAGGCAGGCTCTGCACTGTCAGCACAGAGCGTGATGCAGGGCTCAAACTCATGAACTTTGAAATCATGACCTGATTTGAAACCAAGAGTAGGACGCTTAACCGACCGAGCCACCCAGGTGCCTCTAACTATTGTATTTTAATAATGGTGTGCGTGGAGGTTGAGACCTTGGGCTCTGAATGCCTACCGCCTAGATTTGGATTCTAGCTTTGCATTTCCTAGCTGGGTTCTGTTGGCAAATGACTTAAGTTCTCTGTTCTTGGGTTTACCCGTCTGTAAAATGGGGATATTCGTGGTGCCCACTTCTTGGTGCCATAGTGGAGATTCAGTGAATTAACGTGTGTGAAGTCTTTGGAACCCTGACTGGGACAAGCGGGGCGCTTCGCTCGTTCCGTGGAGAAGCGATTATACGAGCTGCGTAGAGCTTATTAGAGAAAATACTTTAAAAGCATTTTATTTCCGCTCGTGTGTTTACTTGTAAGATAAATAATTGGATAATGTTAAAATCCGTAGCGACAACTCGATATTTGTGGGTAGAGTTCTGAGAAAAATGAAAAGCTCTTCAAGTAAAGGAATGTTATATTCCTGGGCGGAGAGGCTTCCTGCAGTTCGAATATTGGCAATTTTAGTCAGAGCCTTGACGTTGTCTGCAATTTACTCAACTCGTTTACTCGGCTTCTGAAGAATCCGGTGTGTAGACTTAGAGCCTCCGGTGGCATTACCTGAACCACACAGCAGACCCGTAAGTAAGAGGTAATGATTTCTGGTGTGAATCAGGGAACGGCCGTGAGGTTCTTCAGTTCTTCATGAGCGATTCCATTTTTCACCGTTATAAATGACGCTAAAGTGAACAGCCTTTATCCCAAACTCCTGTGCGCCTTTAATTATGTCCTTAGGACAAACTGATCAAAGTAGAATGATTGAGTCAAAGGAGAGAAACAAATCTTTGGATCTCACCTTCCAAACAAGGTTTTATTCATTTATCCTCCTGCTAATAGCACTTGGAAATGTCCGTCTCCTCCACACTTCTGCTGTCACTGAGTATTTCTCTTCTTTTAAAAAAACTTTTAATGTTTGTTTATTTTTGAGAAGAGGCAGAGACAGAGGGTTAGCGGGGGAGGAGTAGAGAGAGAGGGAGACAACCAAATGTGAAGCAGGCTCCGGGCTCGGAGCTCCAAGCCATCAGCACAGAGCCCAACGTGAGACTTGAACTCACGAGCCATGAGATCATGACCTGAGCCGAAGTCTGGCGCTCAACCAACTGAGCCACCCAGGCGCCCCTTTTATCTTGTTTTCTAAATGGCTCCTACCTTCATAAGCCAAAGGAAAGAAAAGACACATGAAGAAGGTCTTGCTCATATAAAGGAGGAAATCTTTCCTTCATTTGCTCTTTCTTACTCATTTTTAATAAAAGTTTATGCTTTAGACTCCACTATTTTTAGTAATCAAACCTTTTCATATTCAGTAACTTCTTTTAAATCTTCATAAATTAAGCGCAAGAGAACAAAACCCGCTAACATTGCCACTGCATGTATTAAGTTTGGTTGAGAAGAATCACGAAGACTTTCAACTCCAGAGTCCCAAGACCGACTTTTGAAAAGGGACACGAGGAATACCAAAAAGCAACAGGAAGACCAACAGTTGGAATCAAAGAAACTCATCCTGGAACTTAATCTTTTCATTTATTGGATGAGACTGTGTAGAGTTTAATGCGTAATAGAGAGACTTTAATGGTTTTTTTTTTAAGTTTTCATTTATTTATTTTGAGAGAGAGAGAGAGAGAGAGAGAGAGAGCACAGCAGGGGAGGGGCAGAGAGGAGAGAGAGAGAATCTTAAGCAGGCTCCACACCATCAGCACCGAAGCCTCATGTGGGGCTCGAGCTCACGAACTGTGACATCGTGACCTGACCCGAAATCAAAAGTCAGACGCTCAGCCGACTGAGCCACCCAGCTGCCCCCAAAGACATCTGGCATGTATGGTTTGTGGACCAACTCCAGATCTCTAGAGGGAGTTTTTTTAAAAAATGATCAGAGTGGTTCATTTCATTCTCTTTTTATCCAAAAAGGTATGAATTCGAAAGATTAATACATAACTGTGATAATTGGTGGCACTATTTATTACTTCCTGCAGTTGTCTTATTAGGTGCTCTCTGGAATGATGACGTGTGTATAAAGGAATGGTAGGGGCGCCTGGGTGGCTCAGTCGGTTGAGCGTCCGACTTCGGCTCAGGTCATGATCTCATGGGTTCGTGAGTTCAAGCCCCACATCAGGCTCTGTGCTGACAGGCTCAGAGCCTGGAGCCTGCTTTGGATACTGTGTCTCCCTCTCTCTCTGCTCCTCCCCTGCTCGTGCTCTGTCTCTCTCTGTCTAAAAGATAAATAAACAATAAAAAAAATTTAAAAAAAAATAAAAATAAAGGAATGGTAATGCATATTTATAGCTAAAAAGTAGTTACTTTTCAGCTATAATGAGGCTTTTCACTATACTATATATATATATATATATTTTTTTTTTAATGAAATAACCTTCATGATATTTGAAAGTAAAATTCTGGGGACCTGCTGGGGGGAAGGAAGGGGTTAAACACGGCAGGAGAGTACCAGGAGAGTACCGGGACTGGCCTCTGGGCTGACTTCTCATTAGGAAATCTGGTATTTCAGGTTGGACTGGGCTCTGGGAATGGCTGCGCCTTTGTTCAAGAGAAAACGTGCATTAGATCTGGCTGCTGCTTTCAGACCTGACTTGTAGAAAATGAATTCTGGAACTTTCTAGGGTCAGAAAGTGAGGCAGCCCTGTAGTACCTTGAGCAGAGGTTACCCCTTGAATCGGAGATGGCTTTCTCAGGTTACGCACCCTGACAGCGTGAGGGCCCGGCCCCACAGGACACCCATGGTGGTGATTAACCCTACAGATCCTTGCTCAGAGCCCTCCATGCCCCTCCCACTTATTCTGAGATTCGCTCTTAGGAAAAGCGACCTTGATGCGGGTGTTTTTATTTCAGGTGCTTTTGTTTTCCTACTTTTCATAGCTAGGGATCCATTTATTTCTATTTCTCTGGTGACCAACGTCGGCGCGTGGGTTCCTTCTTGCGCCATTTGTTCAAAAAGTTGCTTCATTTAACCTGTGACTAATTGGTTAAATAAAACCAGCCTGCACTCCTAGAATCCAGGAGTACATTTCGTCCCAGGCCGGGGAAGGAGGAGTAAATTGCAGTTCATTCCTGTCATTCTTTCTCTTTCCCTTTCCTGCAAAATGATCATCCAAAGTCGTGTTGGAAAGTTCTTCTTCATTCCTCTGTCAGAGCTCTTTCATTCATTTGCGGATTATTCCATAAATCTCCGCCCGGCCAGCTCCTGACCCACGTCCTCCCGTCCACGCGCGGCACAGGAAGGGAAGCCATCTATAGGAGAAGAAACCGATCAGGAGGGAGAGAAAGAGCAGGAGTCTGGAATGTCAACGAAGCAAAACATTTGTGATCTGGTGGAGAGAACAACAGACCGGAAGTCTAACACGTGGGTTCTAGGCTTAGCTCTCTGCTGATTGGTTGTGTGAAATTGCACAATTTCGTCTCCCTTCTTGAGTCCCCCACTTCCTTCCCTTGTAAAATGGGAATAATGTCACCGACGTGGCCTGCTTCCCTAGGACGGTGGCGGGGATCCGATGAGACACCGCACGCCCAGTCTCTCTGTAAATTCTCAAGCTCTTTCTGAAAGCGCCGTGCCGTGATTTTTCTGGAAGGAAGACATGAGGTAGGCAGGAGAGGATGTCCACGTTGGGAATTCATTCTGGAGCGAGGTCGCAACACTCGTTGGGAAGCGTCTTCCTTGGGCAATTTCATAGTTATTTATTTGAGTAATCTCTAAACCCCAAGTGGAGCTTGAACTCATGACACCGAGATCAAGGCTCGCTCGCTCTTCTAACTGAGCCGCCAGGTGCCCCATTCCTTGGGTAATTTAAATGATAATTCCTCGAGAAATTTTCCCTGGCTCTACCCCTCCCCACGTCCAGGTCGTGTCCCTGACATGTGCCCTCCCACACTCTGTACTTTTTTGTTCCGGAGCCTCTTCCAGGTAGGGTTACCAGTGCCCATTTACAAGACCATAAGCCCGTTGAATTTAGGGCCTGCTCTTATCCCTCACTGTGTCCACAGATCCTGGCGTCGTGTCCGTGGGAACAGTAAGTAAACAAGTGGAAGTATGTCTCATGAGCAAAGCCCTGAATGAGGCGTTCGATCAGACAGCGTCACACATCAAAGGATTCTGCTGGACACTTACGCCGTATGGGAAAGTCAGGAGACTGAAACCAGGCTTGGTGTCCGAAAGACTAGGTTCAAGTCCTGGTACTATCACTGCTTAGCTATGTTATCACCAAGACATCACGGTGATATCGGTAAGCGTGTTATCGCTTCTCAGCTTTGGGGAGCGACTTGACCTCTCGTGTTTCCGTTTTCTCACTCGAAAATCGAGCAAAAGCATCTTCCAATCCTTTCTCTTCTCAGCAACATTAAGACGCCGGTTTTGGCTCTTGTTCATGGCACGTGAAGCAAATGCTCTAAAATGTTTTGCTTTGCTAATTCCTGAGAGATGATAAGATAACATTAAAATACTTGTGCGATGTTTCTCGAATGGTTGGGAAAATTGTAATAAGAGCGTTGATTTTTTTCCTCTCTCTCTCTCTCGGCTCATCTAGAACTCCAGGCTTTCAGTTTGTTCAGGTTGTTGGATAGCTTTGAGTCATGGAGGTTTGAGGGGAGCAGAGCACCTGAGTAAGGCTAATGATTTTATATAAACCCATACTTCACGATGAGTGCTCACTTCCCACTACCGCTAGCCTCACACAAGCCACCATCAGCTCTGGCCTCCTGACGTACCTCTCCTTCTTGCCTGCCTCCAGCTCACTTTTCACAACACCGGAGCAAAAGTTCCCTGAGTGCCCGGGGCTGTTTCTCATGATCCTTCTCTTCTCTCTCTTTCCCTCTCTTTATCTTTCTCTCCATCTCTTTCAGTTCCTTAGTTCTCTCAACCCCAGACCTAGTCTTGCTCTTCCTTCTGCCTGGAATATTCTCTTCTGTCTTTGCCTGGCCGACCGGACCATCATTTGGGTCTCGGTTTTAATGTCACTTCTTGGTGGCGGGCCTTTCCTGACCCCCTATACCAGACTGAGCGTCCTTCTGATGCGCTTCTTGAACACCTGTGTCCCTGACTCTTCCGCTGTCCTGCCTCCTCCCATAGACCCATCTGTAAACTCCAGGAAGGCGGGAGCACGCCTCTCCCGTTCACCTCTGCGCCCCTGGAGCCTGCCAAGCACCGCGTGCCTCGGTGGGAGTATGCCTGTAATCCGTTCATTTTAACAGAAAAGGGAGTGCCGGGGCGCCTCGGTGGCTCAGTCGGTTGAGCATCCGACTTCAGCTCCAGTCATGATCTCACGGTTTGTGAGTTCAAGCCTCGCATCGAGCTGGTCGCTGTCAGTGCAGCGCCCGCTTCCGATCAAAGCCTCTGTCCCCCTCTCTCTCTGCCCCTCCTCTACTTGTGCTCTCTCAAAAATAAACAAAACATTTACTTTTTTAAAAAAAGAATAGTGCCACCTGGCCAAAGATCTATCATTTACTCTCCTACTATTGCGTTCATTCATTTGGTTGTGGATCCCTACTCTGCGCCCGGCACTGTCCCCGGGGGTGGGGGACACAGCACGAACAACACAGCCACAGATTGAGCTGGAGGGACATTTGGGGAAGAACATTTCAGGCAGAAGGGAAGCCCGCAAAGCAGGTGTTTTCAAGGAACAGCCCGAAGGGCGGGAGGCTGGAGAACCATGGGCCGGAGAAGGAGGAAGGAGTGAGGACTTTGAACTTTACTCTGCCGGGGGTCTGAGCAGAGGAGGTAGGGGAAATCCAACTGACTTACGTTTTAAAAGGATCCCTCTGACCTGTGTAGAGATTACTGACTCAAGGGAGATAAGGCAGAAAGCCAGGACGCTAGTGAAAGAAGCTTTTCGAAAATCCAGGCGGAAGGATGGTGGTGACTTGACCCAGCAGCTAGCAGAGGAGGTGGTGAGAAACGGTTAGCTTCTAGATCTGTTTTGAAGGACAGGCCAAGAGGATTTGCTGATGGGCTGGATAGAGGATGTGAGGGAAAGAGGGGAGGCAAGGATGATGTCCAGGGCTTTGGCCTGGGTGACCAGAAGGAAGGAACTGCCGGTAAGGGGGTGGGCAGGCGGCTGGTCGAGCAGGTTTTGGGGGACGGATGAGGAGCTCAACTTCCAACATGCTTAAGATGCCTATTAGTTACCAGCATGTTTTTGAGTTCTAAAGCAATGCATCTGAGATGGCAATTTTCTTTAATCCTTATATGGGAATAAAGAAATACCATACGTTGCCCCTCCCCCTCCAAAATGGAAACCAATTTGCCCTTTTCTGTAGAATTCTGTGCCTGGCCATTTCCTGTCGGGGTGCATCGGATTTCAGGTCTCTCAGAGTAGACGTCAACCGGGATCCTGTTTTAGAACCGATAGAATTGTTGTCCGCATCTGATGTTCACTTCCTTATATAAGAAACTTATTTTTTTAAAGGTTATTTATTTATTTTTTTATTTTTTATTTTTGAGACAGAGAGAGACAGAGCATGAGTGGGGGAGGGGCAAAGAGAGAGGGAGACACAGAATGTGAAGCAGGCTCCAGGCTCCGAGTCATCGGCACAGAGCCCGATGTGGGGCTCGAACTTACGGACCGTGAGATCATGACCTGAGCTGAAGTCGGCCGCTCAACGGACTGAGCCACCCAGGTGCCCTTCTTTATTTATTTTGAGAGGAAAGGTGTGAGCAGGGGCGGAGCAGAGAGAGAAAGAGACGGAAAGAAAGAATCCCAAGCGGGCTCCGAGCTATGAGCATGGAGCCCAACGCCGGGCTCGAACTCATGAACTGTGAGACCATGACCTGAGCTGAAATCAAGAGTCAGACACGTAACCGGCTGAGCCATCTGGGCGCCCTTAAGAAACTTATTTTTACAATATGCTTGTTGGAAAAACACAGGTAACTTACTCTATTTCCACACCTGAGTAAAATGATACTAAGTACAATTTACCTAACACTAAGGTCTTGGGCGGCCCGTTAGCATAAGCAGCTGTCCGTCGTGCACGCTGAAGGCCTGCTGGGTGCTTGCCCGTCACCGCAGCAGGCGTGTGAGTTCTCTTGAGCGAGTTGGAGTTTTTGCCATGGTGCTGGCTCAGTCTACCCTTCCCGCTTATTTCCCTTGGGTCGGCTCCCCTGCACAGATGATATTTTTCGCACACGTGCTTTTCCCTTCTGTTCTGACTGCTGAAACACCTTTTTCTTTTCCTTTCCCTTCTCCTCGCCTCCCCAGCAGAGTTCCAATGAGCTGAGGTTGCCATAAGTGATTCTCAGATAAGTGGGCTCTTACTAATTTTGCATTTTCCCTTCTGCAACTTTAACTTCCTCTCTGCATGAGCTCCCGGGGGCCATACTTACAGGCCAAGAAAGCGGGGTGGGGGGGGGGTCAGGGTGATGCCGAAAACTACTAGTCAATCAGTTCCGACAGCATACAGATAATTAAGACTACAGTCATGACTGTGTCTACGCAGAACTGGTTCGTACCCTTTTCCTCAGCTAGTTATGTTTTACATACTCCCCCCAAGGATAGCATTCTTTTTTATTTTAAACATTTTAAAAAGTTTATTTATTTATTTTGAGAGAGAGAAAGCGCATGCAAGCTGAGGAGGGACATAGAGAGAGAGAAAGAGAGAGAGAATCCCAAGCGGATTCCACGCCATCAGCTCGATTCTACAAACCACGAGACCGTGACCTCAGCCGAGATCGAGAGTCAGATGCTTCCCCGACTGAGCCACCCTGCTGCCTCCCGCCTCCAAGAATAGTATCCTTTGCAGAAGGTGCCCCAATTCGTGTTGTCGATAACTCGCACCAAGGGGGAAGAGCCATGTCAGAGGAAGAGTTTTCGAAACTGAAAGACCGCGAATGCCGTGAAAATTAATGTTAATAATGTCAGATGTGTTGCTAGATGTTTGTATCCAGAAAATGGATTTAGCACTGAGTTAACTTAAAAGAATATTGCCTGGTCAAAAACTTACTTTTGATTCTAACCACCGAATGATAAGCCATAGTTCCTAGAATGGGCGGATTCTTCCGGCAGCTGGTTTCTTCGGATTATTCAGGGTTTTTCGGATTATTCAAGTGGTTTTTAAAGAGAACCGATGGTTTTCTGATGAAGCTGTTCACACGCTTTGAAGCCAGGGGGTGGGGTGAGTACTAATTTGCATTCTCTTCGGCTATAGAATTCTCCTTCAGGCCAGCAGTGTTTGACGAGGTTCAAATTTTCATTTCTGTCGTACAGACGACAAGCCTGTAGGAAGGGATGAAATGGTCTTGGCAAGACGAGGCCAAATCGGGCCACCCCACGAGCAAACATGGACTTCGCCTGTATCCGGAATCTCAAAGTCATGGAATATGCAGGGTTTGAAAGGATACAAGAAAGACATTAAGTTTTTAGCTGCTTCTTTAATAGATATTCTATATATACACATCTATATCATTGTTTTTGCCATCCTTCGTGTTATAAAACCGTTGAAGCTTAGTATCATTTCAAACACACAGTGTAAAGTGACCAGCGAGGCTGGAGGAAAGGCAAAAGAAATAAATTTGAAGGACCAAAAAAAAAGCACGCATCCTTCGAAGACCTCCGTGTCTCGAGGACAGAAAATGCCTTGGCGGTCGCAACTCTGTGCAGTCAGAAGGGAACTGATTTCCCAGCTGTTCTGGTGTATTTTCCTTATTAGTCTTTGCTCCCACGGTCTACAAGCAAATACCGGATCTGAGCGCCTACGGTACTGGTCAAGGACTACAGCTTCCCTCGCGCGTGACTCACAGGCGAGAGCAAACCACCTACTGTAACAGCTGGCCCCAGCCCCTGGCCCGGCCCCAGCGCGGCAGCTGCTTCGCTGGACCCCTGCTCGCTTGGCTGTCAACTGTCTTAACTGTCGCTCTCACCTTTATGGGCTGCGGTAAGGGCGGGCTTTCGGTGCAGAGACACTTGGGTCCACTTTTCCTAAGTTGCACTTCTCGGTCGCTACTCGAAGGTCTTGGAGGTCACCCTGGAAGTGTAGCATCAATTTAGGGTGCCAGAAGGCTGCTCATCGTTTACAACGGCCCTTCCTGTGCTTTGGTGCTTATGTGACGACTTTCTTGATGCACAAAGGTTATGCTCAGTTTGAAGCTGGATTATTATTTGTTACGATTGTGATCCGTATGAGGCGAACCACCTTATAAGAACTTGTTTTTTTTTTTCTAATTTTTTTTTACTGTTTCTTTTTTTTTGAGAGAGACAGACAGACAGAGTGCAAGCAGGGGAGGGGCAGAGAGAGAGGGAGACACAGATTCCGAAGCAGGCTCCAGGCTCCGAGCTGTCAGCACAGAGCCCAACGCAGGGCTCGAACTCATGAACGGTGAGATTGTGACCTGAGCCGAAGTCGGACAATTACCCGCCGGAGCCACCCAGGCGCCTCTATAAGAACTTGTTTCTTAAAACGGGATGACCGCGTGCCACGTTTCTTCGACTCTCTGCCACACCTCTCCTCTGCCCAAAGAGCCACTCTCCAGGCCTCACTGGAGTCAGAGAGAGCCCAGCACCTGTCCTCAGAAAACCTCCAGACCGGCTGTGGCTACAGATTAACATGTAAGAATCTTAGATTCCCAAGGGAGGGCAAATCAGACGCGATTTCAGAGAAAGGAGAGATTTTGGGGGGGAGGGAGTCTGTGCCCCATGCCTGTGTCTTGCAGCCTCCTGTTTTAGTTGGCGTTAGTATTGTTTCACAAAAGTTGCTTTCCTGGAGTCCTACGCCGTGCTATTTTCATCTTTCGATCTCCCTTATTCTAGGACATTCCGGCCCCTGCACGGGACAGGGTACTTTACACAGAACACGTGCCGGGTAAACACTTGCCGACATAACGGAATGGGGGCAGGCTTTGCCAAAAAGGCAGAGCTTGGGCCCAGCTTTAGATAGAGGGGAAGGCTGGCCGGTGGCATACTCTGCCCATGGGTGCGTCATTCGTTCTGGGCCTTGAGGAAGAACTTGCAAAGTTAAAACAGAGCGGAGATGCACGCCAGGTCGGAAGAGTAACGACAGCAGAGCAGAGGGTTAGTTTGTGAGATACGGGGTCAAGGAGGAAGCCGGGCAGGACGTTGCTCTGGAGAATGACGGGGACGCTAAGGTGGCCAGATCTAACAGCAGGTGCTGTGGGTGGACGGACGCCAAAGTCGTAGCAGGCCTCTCTCTCCCTATCTCAGGCGGAGGACACGCTTTTCATTCGTACCTGAGTGCATTCGTTATATTCTTGAGAGGTGGGCGAGGCCTGTCCCCGTGATGTCATCTTCCTTTCTTTACATGCATATGTTTTATTTGTTAATCAGTTTGTTCTGGAATTGGTTTGTTTTCAGGAAAGAGGCGGGATGCATTTTGAAAACCCACTTGAAAACGGGATTGAGAACCTTAAGGTTTCTTTTTTTCTTCTTTTCTGTTTTTCCTGGGACCCCGGATGACTTTATGGATGAAGAGAAGGAATTCTTAAAAACTAGAAAGCCACCTAGCTTGGGGCAAAGCAGGAAACAAACAGCAGGTTTGGGGAAATGAGTGTTTCCTGCTGGCAGGACTTGTGGCATCTCGGAAGAGACAGAACTTGCCACTTGAAATCAGGGCTCAAGTGTGAGAGAAGTCAGGGCTGGGACGAGATTTAACAGCAGAAGCGGTAGTTAGAAGTGGGGGACAGTGCCTGGGGAGAGCAGGTGGAATGGGGTTCTTAGCTGGGATCCCGAGCGGCTCTGGTGATTGAGGGTCGGGGCTCCATAGCCACCGGAAGTTATGAGCAATATCCTCTGTCAGTTTCCACTTGGCATGTTGGGATGGAGTGTGTCCGTCACTTTGGTCAGACTCTTAGAGGTATCCAAAGGTTAAGAAATCGCCGATATGGAATGGGGAGAGGAGAGCGAGAAGGTCAGAAGTCTGAGGGGAAATCGACATTTAGGGAGTTAGCCGAGAAGAGCCTTGGAGAGACGCCAAAGAGATCGGGAAGGCAGAAATCTATCCGGGAAGTCGGGAGGATTCGAAAGGCAACGGAATGCGTGGGAGTGCGGGACTACAAGGTTAAATGGCATCGTAAGGTCGGGTAGGGCAAAAAGGACGTGTTTGATTTACCACTAGGAAGTCATCGGTGACTTTCAGCAGAGCGGTGTAAACGGAGGCACGTTGTGAGGAGTGGAGGATGGGACTCAGGGAGCCAGGAAGTAAGTCTGGCGTTCTCTTTCTGGAAGGTTAACACTTGACAGGAGTGAATATTTGCTGAGGTCCTGAGAAGAGCTGGAGCTTGGCCGTTCGCTGTAGACCTAAGTGAGCAAGGTGACTAGGCTTTGCTCTCCCGGATCTTAGGGTCTCGTGGGAGAGATAGGCACTAATCAAACAATGACACGAAGTAAGCGTGTCGTCACAAACTGGGAAGAAACGCGGTGCCCAGCACCGGAGCATGACCCGATCTGGGGTCAAAGAAGGACCCCAGAGGATGTGAGCTCTGAGCTCAGACCTGAAGGGTGAACGGGAGTGAAACGGCGAAGGGAAGGGGGGCAGAGAGCAGAATATCCCAGGCAATGGGGGAAGCAAGAGTGAAGTGTACAGAGAGCGAGCGAAACCCAGTGACGGGAGCCCACGCTGGGTCTTTGACGTGAGCGTAAAGATCGGCGTCTAAGAACATTTAGGAAGCTGCTAACTTGGTTGAACGGTTTTGCATTTCGAAACAAAGTCGAAGAATCCAGGCGAGAAATAGTGGTACAGCCTTGGACCGACGTTCTGGCAAAGAAGATGGAAGGGAAGAGAGAGTTTTAGGAATCCGCAGGCGCTGAAATAGCACCAGAAGGTCGGAGAGAGAACACTACCTTCTCTCCTAAAGAGAGCGTTGGGAGGTCCGGCAAAAAGTTAAGTGTTCCTTCGGGTGCTGAATACAGAAGCTCATTTGTAGGCAGAGGGGAAGAGCAGGGGAGGGAGCGAGCTTGAAGACATACAAACCCGGAGGGGATACACGGGTACTAGAATCGGAAATACTGTTCTCTAAATCGGGGAGACGGGGCTGGCCGGTGGAGGGATAGGTGGGGTTATAGGCAGAAAGGAGGCAAATGAAGGCGTGAAGACTTGACCCACGAAGGGGGGCTTGCGTCCGCGTTGGGGTGAGGCTGTTGCCACCCCACCCCCGGATAACAGGGTAGCACCAGGGTCTGGAGGGTGAATAGCAAGAAGCTGTAAGACATTTCCTGGAAGGGACACATCTGTCACTTGTGCACGCGCACAAACACGGCCTGATCCTCATAGTACTTTCGGAGCCCATTTTTCAGTTGATAATTAGAAACAGACAAGGAGTTTCAAATGCGCAAATGTCCGGCAGCGATCTCGAGCTGTGTGAAGAAATCTCCTTTTTCCCCCCGAATCCGTGAGGTGGTTTGCCCAGTGTTGGGTGGTGGGCGTCGTGCAATAAGGAGAAGCAGCGATCTCAGACACTGAGTCGTTACTCGGGAGAACGGGATCGTTGCCTTGCAGACAAGGCACCCACACAAGTCTGAATTTCAAATGACACGTTAACTTACATTTCACACTAAACAACTAAGTCCTCCCATAAAGACACCAGTGGAGTTAATCGATCTTTAAAAATCAACACTGGGGGCGCCTGGGTGGCTCAGTCGGTTGAGTGGCTGACTTCAGCTCAGGTCACGATCTCACGGTCTGTGAGTTTGAGCCCGACGTTGGGCTCTGTGCTGACAGCCTGGAGCCTGCTTCAGATTCTGCGTCTCTCTCTCTCTGCCCTTCTCCTGCTCATACTCTGTCTCTTTGTCTCTCAAAAATAAATAAACGTTAAAAATTTTTTTTTGAAAAATCAACACTGATTTTGGGGCACCTGGGTGGTTCAGTTGGTTAAGCATCCGACTCTTGACTTCAACTCCGGTCACGATCTCATGGTTGGTGAGTTCGAGCCTCGCTTTGGGCTCCGTGCTGACAGCTCAGAGCCTGCTTGGGATTCTCTCTCTCTCCCTCTCTGGCCGTCCCTCCCCTGCTCGTTCTCTTCTCTAAATATATAAATTAACTTAACATAATCACCACTGATGTTAAGTTTAGTAAGAAAGCTGCAGTGAGAAATCGTACGTCAGCTCTCTCAAGCCCAAGGTGCCTATTTAATGTCCTAGCTCAGAAAAAGAAATCGGGTTTTTAGTTGACCTTTAAAAAAATTATCTGAGGATTCATGTTCATCCCTCCCCCTTTCCGACACCGTCGTGGAAAGCTTGGACTCTTTCAACGCATCAGATCCAGTTGCAGAAGCTCCACGTGGATCTACGTGTTTGCGACGACTTGGGTTCTTTTCCAGCCTTCGGGGGTAGGGCTCGGTCACGAAATGGCTTTTGTCTCCACAAGCAAAACGCGTGTCCCGCGAGCGCGGTAGGAACGTGCCACGTTGAATTAGAGATGAGCAGCGCGGGACCGGCTGGAGCAAGGGCGCTGCTTGGCAATCTTGAGATAAATGCAGCTGGGATAATTCTCGATTCGACCCTTGGCAAACCTTCAGTGTGTACGAGGAAACACAAGCTGCGGAGGAGGCTCAAAAGCCGTGGGCGCCCAGCAGCCATCACTCTGTCTCTCGGAGTGGCCAGTAAACAGAAGGCCAGCTCTGTGACCTGCTCAGGTCTCGTCAGCACTCTGGGAAGAAGCGATTCTTGTTAAGTGAGGGAATCCGTCTAATTGCCAAGCCTGGCGCATTGATGGGCTTAATGGACTTTAGCTTTTATTTTTAAAAATTATTATTTTATTGTAAATATTTACTTACTTAGTATTTACTTAGTATTTATTATTTTATTTTAAACATATTATTACTTAGAATTATTAATTTCCTAGGGCTCTATTTGTACCCCGAAGGGTCCCAATCATGGGCCCAATTTCCTCCTGACGCACACGGTCTCTCGGATCTAGGCTGACGTACCCGGGTTCGAAGGAGACCGTTCCCTGCGTTTCCACTTCCACGGCAGCCCTGAAACTGATTTCTGTACCTACCAGGTTTCAGGCGCTCACGGTTCACGGGTAGAACCAGGGAAGCTCGGCGGCCGACAGAACCTCCCCGTCCTGGGCCGATTCCTTTCTGCGTTCCCCGGAGAGCGAGGTTTTGGAATTTCCCCCTAAATGTCTATCCTCCTCAGGCTGCATCGAACCTTTGGCGTTTCCTGTTCTGCACTGGGAACCAGAAGCTTTCTGAATGACCTCATAGGACATTTCCTGATCTGTGAATCTTTTCGAGCCTGGAGATCATGTTTTCCCCCTCATCATCTCCTGACTCTCGGTCTCCAAGGGACATGTGTGTATTTCATTACAACCCCACCGTTTCCCGCGTCCAGTGATAACTGTGTGGGTTACAAGAGTGTACATTCATACACAACACCAAAGGTTAGCAGTCCAGATTTATGGCTTGTTACATCATTTTACTGTGGGGCTGATTCACTCAATCAGTTTATGTAGCAATAAGAGAATATTAAATAAGGCGACTGTACCAACTTACGCCAGCCCCTGGCTCCACTGAGTCCACGGCTCCTGCCCTTTCCTAATCGGTGGCTTGATAAGGTCGATCTCCGCTCGCAGAGATAGGCCTTGACTGGAAGCCAGAGCGGGAGCTTCCCGCCAGGCCCTGTCCGTACTCAGGGACTTCGAGAACCAGAGGACGCCGTGAAGCTAAAAACGCAGACAGGCCTCTTGTTACTGATTACATTTTCCCTTTTGAGGTTTTGAGTGTTCTTCTCTCTCTCTTTTTTTTTTTAGTTTTTTAAAATGTTTATTTATTTTTGAGAGAGAGAGAGAGAAGGAAAGACAGAGTGAGAGTGGGAGAGGGGCAGAGAGAGAGAGGGAGACACAGCATCTGAAGCAGGCTCCAGGCTCTGAGCCGTCAGCACAGAGCCCGACACGGGCCTCGAACCCGTGAACCATTGAGATCATGACCTGAGCTGGAGTTGGACGCTTGGCCAGCTGAGCCCCCCGGGCGCCCGTTGGGTGTTCTTCTCTTGCTATTGTTTACTCCGTCCTTCGTTGTTCAGATAATCTGGTTCCGCCTGCTGCCTCCAGAACGAGCCTCTCTTTCCTGCCACATGCTGATCAGCCAGAGTCATTTTATTCCCACCTGCCGGGGTCGCTGGTGACAAAGCTCTTGATGTTCAATTAGGAATAAATATGTTAGGGGCGCCTGGGTGGCTCAGTCAGTTAAGCGGCCGACTTCAGCTCAGGTCATGATCTCATGGTCAGTGAGTTCGAGCCCCGCATCAGGCTCTGTGCTGACAGCTCAGAGCCTGGAGCCTGCTTCGGATTCTGTGTCTCCCTCTCTCTCTGCCCTTCCCCTGCTCACGCTCTGTCTCTATGTCTCTCAAAAATAAATAAATGTTCAAAAAATTTAAAAAAAAGAAAAAAAAGGAATAAATATGTTACCACCAGAATCAAAGTCAAGTTGAGTTTATCAAACATGGGATGTTTGAGGATGGGGGGTGGAGGATGGTGGAAACAGGTGATGGGGATGAAAAGGACACTCGCCTTGGTGAGCAGCAGGTAACGGAGAGGATTGCTGAGTCGCTATCTGTACTCCTGAAACTGATACAACGCTGCATGTTAACTGTACTGGCATTAAAATTAAAAACCTGAATTGAAAGAAGGGATGTTTCCAACATTTTATTTTTAAAAGCGTCAACAATACAGACATGTTGAAAGAATGTGTAGCGAACACCCCTCTACCAGTCACCCAGATTCCACAGTCAGTACTTTCATGTATGCATTTATTAGGTAACCATCTATCCATCCATCAATCCATCTGGTCTTTTTAACTTTTTATGTTGAAATCATTTTAGATTCACAGAGAAGTGGCGAGAATATTACACAGGGTTCCCAAATACGCTTCGTCAGCTTCCCCCGATGTTAGCATCTCACAGAACCGTAACACAACGATCGAATAACATTAGCTGGAACACTATTTTTTAAAACCTTTCTAATAGTTGTTATTTTTTCTTAAAAAGATTTTTTTTTGCCAACTGGAATTTAAATAAAACCTTGGAAAACAAGACCGCAACACTATTAATGAATCCACTAATGAATTCAAACATCTTGTTTAAATTTCGTCAGTTTTCCTACTAAGGGTCTTTTCTCGATGGTGGAGGCAATCCGGGATCCCACCTGCAGAGAGTTTGTTGCATGTGCTTAGCCTCCTGTCTATGACATCTCCTCTGTCTTTGTTTACTTGACCCTTGACCCTTCTGATGTATACTAGCCATTTATTTTTTGAACATCTTTCGATTTGGCTTTGTCCGAAGTGTTCTCCGATTACACTGAGACTATGCATTTTTTACAAGAATACCACAGAAATGAGATTATGGCTTTCTCTGTTCATTGCGTGGTGGGGGGGTGGGCATCATAACGTGCTCTAAAATGCTACTGGTGTCTCTTTTACCAGTTGGTTCAGGAGTCGTCTGCCAGGCTTTCCCATCGTAAATTCATTATATTTTGGTTCATAAAAAATAAGGCTTTTGGAGGAGATACTTTGAGATGATGCAAATATCTGCCTTCCCCTTCAATTTCACCTACTAGTTTTAGCAGGCATTAGGGGGTGCCTAATGGTGCTTTCCCCTGAACCCCATTTCTTCTACATTAATTAGCTGGGGTTCTACCTGAAGGAAGAGATGTCCCCTCTTCCCCATTTCTTTATCTGTTCAATTATTTATTTATATCAAGATGGAGGCAGGGATCTTTCTTTCATTCTTTGGGTTATCATCTGGTATTATCACAATTTGATTTGTTGCTCTGTCTGTTGGATCGTTGGAGGTTCCCTTCAGATTATCTCCTGCATCCTTTTGACCCGTCCTGGCATTTCCTGAGTGCTTTTACTTTCTGGTGACACAAGATGTTGCAGGCTTATTTTGTATTTTCCCTATTTTCTCTAAGGAGCTCTGGGTTCTTTTATGAGAGATTGGTGTTTAGAAGCCAAGATCTGGGCACGAAGTGTGCTTATTTACGGGAGTACCACGGTCTTCCCAGTGGATGGAGCTAGGAAGTGTATGTGCGCTATTAATACGTAACACTCATATTTCTGTATTTATCTATCTGTGTGTGTGAGTAGATATATGCACATATATATTGACATATACATATTCCCATATATATGAAATCATGAGCTCATGCAGATGTCTTGGAGTCTAACTGAACACCATGGTTTTATTTCGTACTTCCCTTTTCTGAACTGCTACTTCTAGCTCTGCAGGGGAAAACCTGGCTCTCTTTATCCATACTATATTTACTTATTTGTCCAGTCCTCGACACACAGAGAGTAGTTTCAGAGCTGCTAACCCATACCCCCTTGGAGGGACAAATTTGCTACCTAGAGTCCAATATTAGTACATGATTATTTTTGTCTTTAGCATTACAGTTTGGGGCCAAAAGTCGCTTAGATTAGTTCTTTTCTTCCCCACCCTCGTCAGGGTGGTTCTCAGTTTGTCATACAGTTTGGTTCATTTGTTACTGCTCGTATTCTATTTTGGGTTCCCTCCACATCTTGGAGGACTTAAAATATTTATCCTGACTTTCTGGGTGTGTGCCGGGCAATATGTGAGAAACGCTGTTGGGATTCTTTTTTGAAATGTTTTTATTAAAATTTTTTAATGTTTATTTATATGTAAGAGAGAGAGAGAGATTGCTCAAGAGGCAGAGGGGCAGAAAGAGAGGGAGACACAGAATCCAAAGCAGGCTCCAGGCTCTGAGCTGTCAGCACAGAGTCTGATGTGGGGCTCAAACCCATGAATTGTGAGATCGTGACCTGAGCCGAAGTTGACACTTAACCTGCTGAGTCACCCAGGAGCCCCAACACTGCCTTGATTCTAAAAGTAGGAGGGATAAAGAAATGTCCACCCAGAAAAATGTTGCCTTTTCCCTGTTCTTTCCACTAATTCCCCCTCCTTGCAGGTGACTAATCTCATTTGCTTCTGGTTTATCCTTCTTATATTTCTTTTGCACGTATTAGTAGGTTCAAGAACACCTCTATGTATCCCTTTCTTTCTTACGTGAGCCCACCTTACTCTTGATGCATTTCGCAGAAAGTTGCAGCTGTCAGTACATTTTTACCCTAAACACTTTGGCATGCCCGTCATTAACTAGGTTTCAATTTTTGTCTGTGTTTTTTTTCCTTTTTATTTCTTTTAAGGTGAAATTCACATGCAATAAAACTCAAGAACCTTAAGTGTACTGTCGAACACGTTCTGACAAATGCATATACTTGTGTAATGCAAACCCCTAACAAAACGTGGAACACTACCATAACCTCGAGTTTCCTGCTCCAGCTCTGAGGCAACAGATATTCTAATTTCTTTTCTGCCATCGATTGGTTTGGCCTGTTCTAGGCTTCCTAAAAACCAAATTCTACAACGTGTACTCTTTTGCATGAAGCTTCTTTCAGCCAGCCTGTCTTTGAAATACATCCACGTTGCAGGTGTGTATTTCTAGTTCATTCCTTTTACTATGTTAGCATTCTACTGTGTAAACATACCAATGTATGCAGATGGACAGTGAAGATTTTCTGTTTATGTGGAGTTAGCCTCTTTTCATCTGATGCTTCAGATTCTTCTGGTGTTACAATGCCAGGCTACACAAATTTAAAAATTTTTTTAATAATTCAGCCTTATACATATGTTTTGCCTTGTGCACATATAGGTGAGCTTTCGGAAAGCTCAGTGTTAAAATGCGATTAGATTCTCACTATAGACAGAGTAATGTCCTTTAAGGCACTTAACTTTGAAAAATTCATACAACAAAAACCTTACTTCAGAAACTATTTTATTTTATTTGAGCGAGAGATGTGGGGGAGGAAGGGCAGAGAGAGAGACTCCCAAGCAGGCTCCTTGCCACGCCCAGCGAGGAGCCCGGCGCACAGCTCAACCCCACCACCCTGGGATCTTGACCTGAGCAGAAATCGAGTCGGAGACGCTGAGCCTACTGAGCCACTCAGGAACTATTTCTTGAACATTTGCATATACAATTACTGTGTTAGATGTTTGGGAATACAGGCACGAGCAAGACGGAGGCCTGTTTACGGATGTTTTAGGGCATTCAAGGTGCATTCAGACCCCACCAGCGAGAGGATTTCCTGGGAAGAACCCTAATCATCGTCTCCTTTGCTCCAAATCGTGTGAGAAACACGGTGATCCTCCAAACAAGAAGTTCTTGGAGAGAAGCTGGGTCCTGGTTTTTGCAGCTGTCGCGTGGGCTCAGGGTGGCGGAGAGGGATCAGCGGGGGCAGGGAGTACGTGAGAACACAGTGGAGACTAACACAAGGCCGGCGCTGTGCTGCCAAATGGGGCTGGCCACAGGAAGGAAGCATTTCCGGTGCATCGGTGCCGGCATTTCCGGTGCATTAGTGCAGGCATTTCCGGCGCATGAGGTGCAGGCTCTCACCTGTGGCGGCGGCCCTGACACCCAGGTGGGAGCAGGACACAGTGCTGACCGAGCCACCAGCCACTGCTCGGGCCTCTGATGGCGCGGGGGCGGGGGCGGGGGGGGGGGGTGGGAGGGGGGAAGGGGGGAAGGTCGCCCACACCCACAATCAGCATCTGTAAAAGGCCCCAGGCCCCATCACCCCTTATCACACACAAAATGAGACAAAAGGGTGGCTCAATAAATTGCTCCAGGACACACCATGGAAGGCACTCCTCGGATGCTAGTTTAATTGCCTAGGTGTGTCCTTTTAAAACCTTTCTCTCTCTCTCTCTCTCTCTCTTTAAAATCTTAGTAACCCGTAAGAAACTTTTCGTTATAAATTCAGTAACTTCTAGACTTGGAAATGATCAATCCTTTTTTTTTTTTTTTTAAATAAAAACATGAACTGAACTGGAAATGACTTCCTTCCAAAGCACTTTAAAGAAACAAATTGTCATGTGGAATCTCATTTTGAATGACTCGGAGTACAGTAAATCTCAAAATATCCACCGAGCGGCCTGCTGTGGTTTACTAAACAGGAAAATGATTTCAGCAGAACGTTCTTCTCCCCTGCGTCCACGGCAGGCAGCCTTTGGTGCCGTTCTGAAAACATCTTAATTCTTCCCCAAGTACCATGTTTCTTGGAATTATTCACCGGAAATTAATAGTATTCTGAGTTTTAAAGTAATTCAAACCACAAGTGACTCGGTAATCATTCTTAGTAGTACTATAAAGAGCCATGGAGCAAGCAGAGGTTATGACAGCATTAGTCACGACTGCACCCAGCAGCCCCCCCACAAAGCTGTATGTTTCTGTCCCAACCGTGTTACAGTGGGCTGCTGTAGCGGGTAGCGACAACAAACACGATAAATGAGTAACATGTGTTGGATAAAGTCAAGTGCTCCGGGAAAAAAATCGGGCGAAGACAGGTCTTAAACATTGCTGGGGGAGAGACAGAAGAGCTGTTGGAATTATACATCAGGTGGCCAGGGAAGGCGTCACTGGGGAGATGCTATCTGTGTAAAGGCCTCAATAGTATGTGAGTCACATGGACATCTGGGGAAGAACATGCCAGGCACAGGGAGAGCATGTGCAAAGGCCCGGAGGCAGGAGGGTGGCTGAGGAACACGAGAGCCTGGCTGGAATGTGGCGAATGAGGGGGAGAGTCACTAGGGAAGAGGCTAGAGAGGGACAGGGGCCACATCACAGTAGGCCTCCCAGTAAGGACTTAGGTTTTTACTCGGAAGGATGGGGGAACCATTGGAAGGTTCTGAGGGAAGAAGCGACCTGACCTGAATTGCATCTTGGGACCCGAAGCAGAAAGAGCAGGTGAGGGGCTCTGCCGGGCCCGAGCCCGCGGCACAGAAGCTCTTGTGAAAAAAAGAAAGAACATCTCCAATGTTTACAGACAGGCCGGCTCTCTCCAGACAAGGAAAAAGAAAAACGTAGGCACTCGTTCAGATAACTGAGCAGTTGGGGATTCAATGTGTGATGTTATTTTTAGAAGATAGCATTTTTTTTTTAATACCCTGCTACTGGTTTCTTGTATCTTTTAGAGCAGTCCACGGGGAAAAGATAAGGAAGCGTGACCTTCCAAGTGCCACACCGAATTAGAAGGCCTTGTTTCTAGTTTGGGTCCCGATTTTGACCTTGCAACATCCTCGGCTGGTGACATAAATTTTTCCGAGCTTTAGTTGCCCCAGTGGAGAGCCTAATTGTTAATTACTTTACGGAATTATTTTGTCAATTACTAACATGTTAATAACCTGATGGCCATAAAGTACTGAGTGTCTTTGAAACGGACATGACACAGACCGCAGTGGTGACCAACTAGTGTCGCCTTTATAGCCAATACGTGGCATTTTCGCACTTCCAAAAGGTTCACGTACAGGAAAAACCGTGGGCGATGGGGAGTGACTCGGGTGAAACTGGAAAAAGATGAAGGGTGAGGAGAAGGACATTTAATTTCAGGACCTTTTGATGTATTCGGGCAGGGATTTTGCAATGCTGGTACAAGGGGGCGGACGCTTAGCAGGTTGCGGGGCAGAGAGAGTGCGTGTGAAGACGAAGCACCTCCTGGACGCGGGGTCTGGCACTCAGCCCGTGTGTCACCCTTCCTTCTTATTCATACTCGGTTGTCCTATTTGAATAATTTGTGTTCTGGAGCAGCGTATTCAAAAGGCTGGCAGGGTTGATGTCTAACCGATAGGCTGTGGATAATCGTAGGTATATTGAGATACGTGGTATTTGTTTTCCTTATTGCACATTAATTTATCCAACAAAACTGTGGAATATGGAACAATGTGGCAGAACTCGTGATAAAGAATGAGGTAGACCACGGTGGATCGTCCTCAAAGACACAGGATGATTAATACGACGTGGCCTAAAGCAGTGAGCTAAATAAAGGACTTTTCTCAGTTAGGATCAGGAAGTCTCTTACTCTGATAAGGTCCTTTAAATGCTTTCTTTATTCGTTCAACAGATATTTTTCGACAATATACCATGGGGGGTGCTGCGGGGCATAAAAGAACGAGTAAGACACGGTGCCTATTTAGCCAATGAGCTTATTACCAGCTAACAGGGAACTACTGTAAAGTCAGGCAGCTTGTGATTTGTGTCATGAGCAATCATGAGGGTGCGTGGAGGTGGCAGTGGGGAGAATCCTTCTGGCTCGGAGAACGGGAACGCTTTGTGGAGGAGCCGATGACGGGGGGTCGGAGGTGGTGCATTCCAGTGGAGGAAACGAACGAGCCAGGGGGTGGCTGGGTGAGGCTTCTCAGAGGGGGCGCACCTGCCGGGAGGACTTCGCGGGCATAGAGGACACGAGAGGAGGACATTATTATGGGCCAGGAGCCCTACCTGAAACCCCCTGGGTGTGTTACAGAAGAGCGGCCCTCGGTTAGACGGGAACGAGGGAGTCCCGGGAGAAAAACCAGGTGAAGTAGATTTGGGCCAGATTTTATATTTGGAAGTCAGGCTGAGAAGCTTGCAGGCAGTGGAGGGGTGACCTCTGAGCTCAGCTGTGACATTTGGGAAGGGCATTTTGGGGACACAAATCTGGCAGTGACGTGTAGGAGCGACCGAAGGGGGAAGGAAAGCACAGATGGGGAGGCCATCGAAATAGTGCAAGAGTCAATGGGATATTAAATAATCAGAGAGGTGGGTGACAATGAGCTCTGGTGGGAACAGGACTTGGGGACCATGAACCATGACAAGGAACCCAAGCCTCGGGGATTACTTGAAGGGAAGTTCAGAGACGCAGCGTCAGTCCGGTGAACTATTATCAACTCAAACCAGCAGAGTCGTGGGGACCAGCCTGCCGTCAGCTGGCACCTTGACCTCTTGAGGTGTGTGATTAATGCACACGTGGTGTTTCCCAACGCCTCATCTGCCCAGCGCCATCTAATCTCCTAGAACGTGATCAGATGTCGGGCTCCTGCTGTTTGAGTGTCTTTCCCCTGGTTGTCTGTGTCAGCATGGAAGCGGGCGTTTGTGCAGCTTCGGTGGAGAATAAAGGTCATGTACATACGTGCTTATTTCTAAATGAGCTGTAATTATATGCACGACTCAGGACTCCATGACTCACCTCTGCCCTCATTAACTCCACCCAATGAACTGCCTCTTTCATTCAAACATGAAGTCACTTCGTTGACTTCACTTTTTAAATCCTGGCAGAGGCTTAGTGATGATTTTTTTCTTTTAAAGGAACCCAAAAGCTTGGTCACCCCACTCTCATGAGAGCCACCAAGGACTCGTTGGGAGACACATCCGTTCTCCCAAGTGCAAACAGGTTCTGTATTTCTTGCTGAGGTGTGGTGGCCTCCTCCGTACCGTCCGCTGGAGACGGGGCTGTGTGTGTGTGTGTGTGTGTGTGTGTAGGGAGTGAGCGAGTTGCACACATCACTCTTCCACCAAAGATCAAAGAGCATGGTGGACATTTTGGTTTCTGAACCCAAGTTGATTTAAATCCTCATGAGAGGCAAGAAGTAAAACAAACATGAACGTAACATCCTGCTTTTAGCTCTGAGAGAAGCCGTTCACAGGAAAAGGCTATAAATCAAGAGAGGCTGGCGGCTGGTCGTGTGGTCCAGCAGCAGGGATGCTTTCCACGCGGCAAGGAACCAAAGAGTAGAAGGCAAGAAAACACTGGAATCCCTTAAAATTCCTGTGTACACTCATTACAACACGTGTTTGTTGAGTATTTACTACGGTTAGAAGATTGCAGCACAGAAGAGACAGTCTCTGTCCTTTGCTATAACATTTATTTATTGACGTAGGATCGTTTCTAAGGTAATTAGAGGGATTTGCAGGCAAGGATTGAGAATCCTTTGTTGCTGTGCGATGCGGCCTTCACAAATACAGTCTTTGAAATCGGTGTCCTTGGTTGGTAATGGCACTGGAAGTACTTTTTCCCCTGAATAATTGTGATTTTTTTTTTTAAGTTTATTTATTTATTTTGAGAGTGAGAGAGAGCGAGGGAGGGACAGGCTCGCAGAATCCCAAGCGAGGAGCCCGACTCGGAGCTCAAACTCACAAACCAGTGAGATCATGACCTGAGCCGAGATCGAGAGTCAGACGCTTAACTGACGAAGTCACCCAGGCACCCCTATTTTTAAAATGCTCTTAGGCAGGAGCAGGAAACACTTCAAACATAAAAACAATGATTCCCGTTGACTGAAAATTCATGGGGTGCCCACATTACGCTGTCACAAATCTTACCTAATGCAGTGACCATGACAACCTTGTGAGGCAGTTTTATCAGCCCCATTTTAGAGACGAGGACACCGAGGCTCTGACAGGTTGAATAACCTCCCCAACCTCATACTAGTAAGTGGCAGAACAGGGATTAAAGCTCAGGTGCTCAGGTTGTAAATTCTCCGCTCTTCCGCTCTATCAAGGCTGCCTCATGAGAAAAAATGCGGGAGACAGACTCATCTCTGGATCTATGGAAACAAATTACCCACACTCTGGAGTAAAGGGAATTAAAAATCCTCTTGATAAACAGACACCAGAGCTGAGGACCGTTTGGTTTCAGAATCCCTTGTCCCTGCCCTCCCACCCCCATTTTGGGGTTTAGTGTTCAACAAGGTTATCACAGGAAAATCCAGCAAGCAAATCTTAGGAGATTTTCAGGCCAAATTATAAAACCCATGATGTTTACACGGTCTAGATAAGTTTTTATTGTCTATTTATATTTCAATTTCCTACGTGCCGATAGTAACGCTGCCCTTACATAAACCTGAGAAAAAATTCCCAACACTCAAATATTTTTATCTACCTTCAGTATCTCGAAGCTTCCAGTCGGTTGGAAAATATGTCATCTTTCTGACTACTGTCCTTCCTCCCTTGCTCCTGAACCTGGACATAAGTGTCCAAGGTTGCTCTGAAGTTAATGATTAAAGTCTTCAAGTGGAGGTTATTCATCATTTCTTGGGTAATCCATTCATGGTAGTTCTGAAACAGCACAATGTAGGTTCTTAAGTGGCACAGTGTGGATTCTGATCTCTAGAGAATTCCACCTGTTGTGAATGGTTTTTTACCTAAAGAACCGCCTGTAGATCTCTCCACACTTGGACATTTTCCTTCCTCCCTGGTGGTCGCGATTGTCAAGATCACTTCCTCCTTGATTAGGTTGTTATTCAACCAGTCTTATTTCAAGGGAACTATGTTCTGAAGAAGGGCTGGAAATACACAGATTTCTACTGAAAGAAATTTCTATATTTTTATCCAGCGCCTGTTTCTAATGTATTTTTCTAAACACAATTCTTTCTATCATCTGGACTCTTATGATTCATTCACAAGAAATCCAGAGCCCAGTCAAGGTTCTCAAACGAGTATGTCTAAGGAGTGTGCTGTCTCGGTTGCCCTACATTAATATCACCAGAAGGTTATTTCAGGTCGGTGAATAAGAACGTGCTCATGAGGAGCAGAGGGTCTATTTGTTGATTCTCCAAAGAAAACTCCGATTTGGTGAGATTTGAAGTTTTTCTTCGGTGATTCATCATCAGTTTTGCAACTTGAAAGCGGTCGATGAGTCACACGGTTTACGAATCTGCTGTCACTTCCTTAGAGAGAAGGGCTCCCCTTCCTTATGGCTTTCTCGAGTTTGATTCAGTTATCTGAAAGCTGTCACGTTAGTCTCGTATTTCCTTTTACAGAAAGATGTTACGTACCAGTCTCGTCTTGCCTCCCAGGTAAGAGGCTGGAGACCTAGTGGAGGAAAGTTATATCAGACGTCACTGCCTTGAGCTTCTCGAATCACTGTAGAACGGAGAGTTGTCTTGAAACGACAACAACAGCAACAACAGCAACACCCTATGGAGACACCAGCCCTGGTTTTCCAAGTTCTAAATATGAATTCTCTTTTCACAGTATCTTGTTTCTGCTTCCTAGTGCAGTAAACTCAAGCCACGTGGAGGACTGACGGACGATATGACCTTCTACGAGGGGGGAATCATGGCTTATCGTAATCGTAATTCTTCCAAACCAAACCAAACACCCTCCACGAGTCAAGAAGGAATTGTGGCGGGGCCCTGGGTGGCTCGGCCGGCGGGCGTCCGACTCGTGATTTCGGCTCAGGTCATGACCTCACAGTTCGTGGGATCAAGCCCCACATGGGGCTCTGCACCAACAGTGCAAAACCTGCTTGGGATCCTCTCTCTCTCTCCCTCTGTCTCTGCTCCTCCCCCACTCGTTCTCTCCCTCTCTCTGTCTCTCAAAAGAAATAAATACACTTTAAAAATTAATGAAAAGTAATGTGGTGCCTTCACATTGGGCAGAGAAAAGAGGCCTGCTTCAGGCCCAGACAGGTCACTTACGGTGTTTCTCGATTCCTTTTTTTTTGATCGGGAAATCAGATCAATACCCTTACGGGGAAAGGTTCATTTGGGTCACAGGTGGGGCGCTTTAGTTAAAGTGTCTACTTCTTTGTCCGTATTAGGCAACAGGAACTACCTGAAAGTCATTTATTTTTCATTCTGTGTCATTCAACCATAAATGACTCAGTTCTGATATTATTTACCAAGCTCCGCTGGACGCCTGGGAGAGGCAGCTGTACAACACATGTAATGCTAATCTCATACACTCAGCAGGGAAGGCAGTGAGTGAGTAGTAAAAGGGGTGCTTTTTCCTTAAGATCATAATTAATTTAATAGCTGACTCACATCCCAGGGACTTGACGGAGTCCTCAAAATGCTTCATTTCTAAAATAATATAGGCTTAATTTAAGTTATTTTACTGTCGGCTGGTCAAGCTTATTAAAGCTGAAGGGGGATTTTTCAAAGTCATACTTGAAACCATACGGGGTTCGAGAAACTAATTTAAGAGCAGTAACGAATGTGAAAATATTACGACACATTAGTCTCACATTCAGAATGTCACAAGACCTTATGGCCACTTTAAAAAATAGACTGTAGTTTTTATTTTAGGATGGTTCGAGGGTCATAGCAACACCGAGTAGAAAGTACAGAATTTCCACATGCCCCCTGCCCCCCGCGCAGGCACAGCCTCCTCCGCTATCAATGTCTGGCACCAGAGTGGTGCCCTTGTCACAATCGATGAGGCCACACTGACACATCATGATCACCCAAAGTCCAGAGTTCATGCTAAAGTTCATTCTTGGCATTGTACACTCTATGGGTTTTGACCAACGTATAAAGACTTGTGTCTACCATTATAGCAGCATATGAGGTAGTTTCACTACCTATTCAGACATCTTATTTTTTGAGTTTCCAATTAAATGATAGAGATATAAGTGAAAATCCAGAAGTTTAAAAAAGCACAAGAACCCAAGTGTTCAACTTAAAGCTAATGGTTGTTTAAGAGCATTAACCTTTTTTGCTCGAAGTATACATGATTAAATATTAAATGTCAACACTGATGGTAAGATTTCATTACTTCAGAACATGTGTCTGAAATTTACCTTTGCAGGGGCCATGGAAAAAAATTGTTGGCAAAGTAAATTAAATATTTTAAATGTCTGAGAAGCTTTCAGCCAAGGTTCGGCACCAACTATTATCCAACTCCTGCCACCCGGCACTCAGCTAAAAGTAAGGAACTAAACAACGAAGGACAGAAAAATCTCTGAAAAGTCTCCAAATAATTAGGAAAATAAACAACGCATGTCGAAATAACCCATGAGCCTAAAAAGAAATCACAATGGAAATCAGAAAATATTAATTTTTTTAAATGTTTATTTACTTTTGAGAGATAGAGAGACAGAGAGAGACAGAGCACAAGTGGGAGAGAGACAGAGAGAGAGAGAGAGAGAGAGAGACACACACACACACAGAATCCAAAGCAGGCTCCAGGCTCTGAGCTGTCAGCACAGAGCCCGACGTGGGGCTTGAACCCACGAACCACGAAATCACAACCTGAGCTGAAGTCGGATGCTTAACTGACTGAGCCACCCAGGGGCCCCAAAAATATTTTGAAGGAAAGTGAAAATACAATCTGAAAAATTTGTAATATCCAGTGAAAGCAGGGCTCAGAGGGAAGTTTATAGAATTTAATGCATGTATTAAAGGGAAAAAGCATTTAAAATAAATGATCTAAGTTTCCAAATAGAGAAACTAAAAAAAAAAGAAAAGAAAAAGAAAAAAGGAAGAATTCAACCAAACATTTGTAGATATAAATGGAAAAATGGAAAACTAATGAAATCAAAACAGCAGAGAAATATCAATGGAAGCAATAGTTGGTGTTTGAAAAGATGAATAAAAATGGAAAAACTCTAGCCAGAATGATTAAGAAAAAAGGAGGTAAAGCACACATTATCAATATCAGGAGTGAAAGAAGGACATCACCACAAATCTCACAGATGTTAAAAGGATTACGAGCGAACATTTTGAACAATTGAGGCCAATGAATCTGACAACTTAAATAAGAAACAGACAAATTCTTTGAAAGATTCAAATCCTGAAACTGACTCAAGAAGAAATAGAAAATCTTAAAAGGCTATGTCTATCAGAGACATTAAATTTGTAATTTTAAAACATCTGACAAAGAAGATACCAGGCCCAGATGGCTCCATTGGAGAATTCTATCATGTATTCAAGAAAGAAAGAATACTAACCCTACACAGACTTTCAGAAAATAGGAGAGGTAACACTTTCCAATTCATTTTGTGAGTCTCGTTTACCCTGATACTTAAGTTAGAGAAAGTTATTATAAAGTAAATTATAGACCAAAATCCCTTCTCAATAAGCAGCAAATTCCTTAACAACATATTAGCAAATCAAACCTAATTTTATGTCCAGGAATTCAAGATTGGTTTAATTTTCAAAATCGATTCATATAGCTCACAGAATAAAGGAGAAAAAGAATATGATACTTGTTTGGGCGATCCCCATGCCACCTCCAAATTCTGTGATTCTCGGGGACTCATAGGATTCAGCAGATAGTCACTCTCATGACTGAGGTTTACCACAGTGACAGGATATAAAGCAAACTCAGCAATGAAGTGAGGTCTGGAAGAAAAAAGTCCTCTCTCTGCTTAGTTCTCCCAGCAAACATTGTGACAGCATGTATGAGTTGCCATCCCTCAGGGAAGCTCATTAGAGACTCTGTTTAGGTTTTTACTGGGGGCTGCTTATGTAGGCATCCTCTGTGTGGCATATACCAAGATTCCAGACTCCAAGAAAGAAAGCAGGTGCTTAGCATTAACCACATTGCTGGTACAAACAGCTCAGGCACAGTAAACCACGCTTACCCATTCTGGGAGTGGTGGGAACCCTCCTCAAATCTAAGTCTCTAGATGGCAGCTAAAGGCCAACCTTGCAAACAGGTCTCTTAAAGTGTAGTAGGCTCGGACCTGCTATGCTAACTTGTCTGTGCAATATCTCCACAGATGCACCCCCTTCCCACCTAAAACAGCAACAACAACAATAACAAAACCCAAAACTTTTGACAAAAATACCTATTTATAAATTGCTGACAAGCTGGGAAGAGTAAAGAACTATCTTGACCTGATAAAGGACATCAACACCCTAGCACTGACAACAACGTCCTTAATGGTAAAACACTGAATACTTTTTCCCTGAGACTGGGAACCAAACAAGGATGTCCACTCCCACTTTTCCTATTCAACATTGTACTGGAGGTCCTAACCTGTGCAATCAATCAAGAAAAATAAATAAAAGGTGTGCATATTGGAAAGACGTAAACCTGTTTTCTTCTAAATGTTTATTTTTGAAAGAGCACAAGCAGGGGAGGGGCAGAGAGAGGGGAACAGAGGGTCAGAAGTGGACTCTTTGCTGACAGCAACAAGCCCGATACGAGGCTTGAACTCATGAACTGCAAGATCATGACCTGAGCAGAAGTCAGACACTCAACCAACTGAGCCACTCGGGTGCCCCACGATGTAAAACTACTTTTATTCATGGATAACATGATCTTGTATGTTGAAAATCCTAAGGACTACAAAAAATGTTATTAGGTGTAATTGAAACTTGCAAGATACAAGGTCAATATTCAAAAATCAGTTGAATTTCCATATAGTAGAAACGAACAATTGAAAATTCAAATAAAAAAAATACCGTTTATGAAATCTTCTGAAATCACAAAGTACTCAGAGATAACCTTAACGAAGTATGTATGAAACCTGTACATAGAAAATTCCAAAATATTGCTGGGAGAAGTTTTAAAAGCTAAAAAGTAATAGATAAACCGTATTCATGGATGGGAAGACTCAATTTTTTAAAAAAAGTATATAAATTATCTCCAAATTGATTTGTAGGCTCAATACAGTCCCAATTAAAATTCCAGCGGTCTTTTTTTTTTTTTAATGTAAGTTATTGTCAGATTGGCTTACATACAACACCCAGTGCTCATCCCAACAAGTGCCCTCCTCAATGCCCATCACACATTTCCCCCTCTCTCCACCCCCCCATCCACCCTCAGTTTGTTCTCTGTATTTAAGAGTCTCTTGTGGTTTGCCTCCCTCCCTCTCTGTTTGTAACTATTTTTTTCCCCTTCCCCTCCTCCACAGTCTACTGTTAAGTTTCTCAAGATCCACATATGAGTGAAAACATATGATATCTGTCCTTCTCCAATGGTCTTTTTGCAGAAATTGGCAAACTGACCCCAAAGTTTATATGGAAACAGAAAGAGCCTACAAAAAGCAAACATCATTTTGAAAATGAAGAACAAAATTGGAAGGTGGACATCTGATTTCAGGATGTAATATTCGGCTACAGTACTCCAGACAGTGTGGTATTGGCATAAAGATAGACATATATGTCAGTGAAACGGTTTAGAAGGTACTGAAAGTAGGCATGTACATATAGTCAATTGATTTTTGACAAAGTGGCCAGGATAATTCAGTTAAGGGAAAGGAGACTCTCTTCAACAAATCTGTAGTAAAAACCGATATCCACGTGGAAAATAGGAATCTTGATCTTTACCTTACACCCCAAATGAAATTAACTTAAGATGGATCATATTCTGTAATATAAACTAAACACACAAAAAATATTCACCCTAAAAAGTTGAACAATGGACTTGATCAAAGTTGAAAACTTTTGCTCTTGGCAAGGACACAGGTTAAGAAAATAAAAAGACAAGTCACAGACCGGGAGACAGTATTGACAACACAATAAGCACGTGGACATCGACATCATGAGGCATCAGTGAAATACAAGCTAAAACCACACATACGCACTAGAGTGGCTAAAATTTAAGAACAAGACAATACCAAGTGTTGGGAAGAATGTGGAATGATTGGGATTCTCATGCATTACTGGTAGTAACAGAACAAGGAACAACCACTTTGAAAAACAGCTCAGCAGTTTCTTATAAAGTTACGCACATGATTCAATTCCACTGCTAGGTATTTATCCAAGATAAACGAAAACATAGGTCTACATAAAGACTTGTGCACAAATGTTCGTAGCATCTTTATTCATAACTGCCAAAAGACTAGGGGTGCCTCGGTGGCTCCGCCGGTTGAGCGTCTGACTTCCGCTCAGATCATGATCTCACAGTTCGTGAGTTTGAGCCTCACGTTGGGCTCTGTGCTGACAGCTCAGAGCCTGGAGCCTGCTTCGGATTCTGTGTCTCCCTCTCTCTCTGCCCCTTCCCTGCTCACACTCTATCTGTCTCTGGAAATAAATAAACATTAAAAAATTTTTTAATTAAAAAAATAATTGCCAAAGAACTAGAAACAACCAAAATGTCCATCCACAGGTGAATGGACAAATAAATCGTGATACATCTATGCAATGAAATATAATTTTGCAAGATAAAGGAACAAATTGATGATTCATACGGATAAATTTTAGAGACGTGTTGAGTGATGGAAGCCAGAATTTCTTACCTGTACGTATGAGTTTGAATCTCCAGAACTCTTTTCATCTTGCCAAACTGAAACTCAATACCCATTAAACATCTTCCCATTCTCCCCTCCCCCCGACCCCCGGAAACCACCATTCTACTTTCTGTCTCGATAACCTTGACTATTCTAGGTATCTAATGGAAGTGGAATCATACAGTATTTCTCTTTCTGTGACTAGTTCATTTCACTTAGCATAACGTCCTCAAGGTTTATCCATTCGAATATAATTTTTGAGGCGCCATTAAAGTGGTTTCCTACAGTGCACAGCAGCCTTCCTCCTTGCCCCGTCGCCCTGTCTCTCCACGTTCCAGTTTCTGCATGGACACTGCTCCTTGTGGTACCTGCCGTCACTTCTGTGATTTCTCGGTTATCACTCTCAGAACTCTGCCAATGCTGTCTCGCAGGAGGATGTTTTCTCACCACCCCTCATCCGCCACCCCAGCGTGTTTAAAACTGGCAGCAAAATAAGGAAGTGCATGGGCAGGGAAGAAAGAACGTATCAGGTAAGGAGAATTTCTAGTAGGCAGAAAAGGGAAGTGAAAGTCCTTTCCCTAGGGGAAGAGAGAAAGTCAAAGGGGATGAGACTAGGATCAAGGCATTGACAGAGGCCCCAGGGACACTTACTTTCTATGCCTGTAGATCTGCCTTTATAGACATACCTTGATATGTCTGAAGTCACAGCTTGACATGCGGCTAAGACACACGTCCCAAGTCATATAATTTCATAGTGTCATTGGCAGATAGATTTCATAGCAGCAAGTAATTACAGTTTGTAACGAATATATTGAGGTACAAAGGCAACTGCCTACTTTTTTTTTTAAGTCAATGGTTATCAAGGATGGAATCTGTTATTATGTCAATGCTTATTGAGGCTCCTAATGTGCTAAATAAACCCTTATTATGATTACCAAATAAAGGAACGGCACAGACGGACAATGTGGCCACAGCTACCTCATATATCAAGGTGATGGATGCCAGCTGTACAGGCAGTGTGCGTGATGGGACAAATAGTAGACGTGCACCATGTGGGTAAGTATATAGCACATGTATTTAAGGAAATATCATCTAAACTATATTTAAGAGGGAGACGTAGTTCAAGGAGTTGATTATAACTCAGGAAGGAGATCTATAAATCATAGTTATCAAGTCAAACAGAATGCTGCGGCTCATTTGTAGGGATGTTGGAAACAAACAAATTATATTACCATACCATTAAATGAACACATAGTGAATGGATTAATGATTGAAGAACAAGTTTAGTGAATTATTTGTCTTCCTGGCGCTCAGGACAAACCCAAAAATAGCTTTTCCATTTAAAATAGATACCTTTTCCTTTACCTTGAACCAAGCGTCTTGGCTCAAGTCTATCTTCTTAATTTTGGTTTCTGATGTGAGGCCCCTTGACTGGAAGGCCATAATTGAATGGTAAATGAATTATTTAGTCCGGCTGTGATAACCTATTTTGTGTGAGGTCACACCAGGAAAAAGAAAAATGCTTTTCTGGAGCAGGGGGGTATTTCTCTTCCCTTTAAAATCAAAATAGGGGCGCCTGGGTGCCTCAGTCGGTTGAGTGTCCAACTTCAGCTCAGGTCATGATCTCACGGTTCATGAGTTTGAACCCTGCACTGGCAGTGTGGAACCTGCTTGGGATTCTCTCTCTTTTTCTCTCTCTCTCTGCCCCTCCCCTGCTCGTGCTCTCTCTATCGAAAATGAATAATCATGTGAAAAAAAAATAGATTTGAGATCCATAGAATATACATAGACTTTTAAAATTTGGATTTTCTTGTTAGTATTTAGCAATACTTAGTATTACTTACTAATACTTGTATTCAGTAATTGTAAAAAATTGGAATGGTCTCCTTAAGATCCAGTCAAAGTTGGTATGTAGTAAAATGAAAGATTTTTCTAGTCTTTTATCCAGAAATTAGATCTTGGCTGGTGTGGTGACAAGGATTGGTCTGCTGGCTCTCTCTCTCTCTCTCTCTCTCTATATATATATATATATATATATATATATATATATATATATAGATAGATAGATAGATATAGATAGATAGAGATAGAGATAGAGATAGAGATATATATCACTGGTATGGTCATTGGCTCTGACCATCACCAGGGAGACCTGCTGATCCTACCCCTCCTCCCACCTTCTGCCTGTAAGCCGTGTAGCTTAATGACTGGCAAAGATATAATAATACATTAGTCATGTTATATACAACGTAGCTAACCATAATGTATATGGCGTTCTGTCATAAGAGAATCATTCGTTATTTGTTCCATGCACTGGGCATGCCCTGGGGTAAGCACACCCCCCCGTAAAATTGACATGGGCAGATAAACAGTACCGAGACTGAACTGGGACACATTGATACAGACGCGACAGAGGATATTATCACCATCGTTAGGACTATAAACTGATACATTCCTAGAAAGATCCAGCTTCTTCACAGGGACTCAGGAAGCAAGAGTAAACCTGACTGGTTCTAAACCTATTAGAGAAATTGAAACACAAGATAAAATCTTCCTTTGAGGAAATGTCAAGGCCAGGCGATGCTGCAGTTAAGTTTTACCAAAAGTCGGAGGAAGAAATCATTCCACCATTGCACACTCTCTTCCAAGTAGTAGGGATGAAAAGAACCCACCTTAGCTAATTGATTGACACTCGAATCAATTTGTGTAACCATGACACTGACACCAGCAAGAAAGGAGAATTCCTGACAAGCTTCACTCACAAATATAGCGGAAAGATCCTGAAACAAAATATATTTTTTATTTAAAAAATTTTTTAATGTTTATTTATTTTTGAGAGAGACTGAGAGGGAGAAAGAGAGAGAAATAGAGCATGCGTGGGGGAGGGGCAGAGAGAGAGGGAGACACAGAATCCAAAACAGGTTCCAGGCTCCCAGCTGTCAGCACAGAGCCCGATGCTGGGCTCGAATCCGCTGACCTGGAGACTGTGACCTGAGCCGGAAGTCACGCGCTTAACCGAGGGAGCCACCCAGGCGCCTCTAAACTAAATACTAACAAACAAAATCAGGGAAGGTACAAGGAAGATAAAGTTTATCCTAGGAAAATCTATTGTAATCTGCCCTCTCAAACAATTTAAGGTGAAAAACTATGTGATTATGTCAATCAATGCAGAAAAGCAGATTATAAAATTTAACATTCACCCATGACCTCCCCCCGCCAAATATCTTAACAGACCACAAAGTAAGAGAGAATATCCTTAACATAATAAAGACAATTTATTTAAGCAAAAAGCACTAGAGCAAACTTCAAGCCTAATGGTGAAACACTAAAAACATTTTCTTTAAGATTCAGAACAACCCAGGGGCGCCTGGGAGGCTCAGTCAGTTAAGCGGCCGACTTCAGCTCAGGTCATGATCTCACCGTTCCTGAGTTCGAGCCCTGTGGGGCTCTGTGCTGACAGCTCAGAGCTGCTTCAGGTTCTGTGTCTCTCTCTGCCCCTCCCCCTCCCAAATAAATAAACATTAAAATTTTTTTTTTTTAATTTGGAACAACCCGAAGACACCAGGCTCTACCTCTTCTAGTCCACGTGGTGATGGGGATGTTCGTCAGCACAGGCAAGACAAGGAAAAAAAAGGAAAAGTTACAGAATTGAAAAGGAAAACCTAACATAGAAACCACTTGAGATGTATTCAGCTTCTTAGAAAATCCCAAGGAATATACACATACGTTAATAGAGGGTTTTAGAAAGGTTGCTGCCAAATCAAAATACAAAAATCCATTCCATGTATATGGTGTTGCTAAACCAATACCAGTGAAAGACAGGTAATAAAAACGATACCGTTTGCAAAAATGCTATGTGATAAGCATAATAAAAACGAGCAAGACTCTTACAGAGATTCTGCCCAACAGATATCAAAGACCTAAATAAATGGAGACTTCCATCCTGTTTTTGAAGACATAGCCTCTTTTGCTCCCCGCCAGCTTGGTCGAGATACAAGTGGCATATGACATCGTGTAATGTTAAAGGGGACGAGGTGTTGATTCGCTACCCTTGCATGTTGCGATATGGTTACCGCCTTAGTGTTAGCGAACGCCCGCATCGCATCGCACGATTACCATCTATTCTGTGTGGTGAGAACATTTAAGATCTCCTCTCTCAGGGGTGCCTGGGTGGCTCAGTCGGTTAAGTGGCCGACTTCAGCTCAGGTCATGATCTCACGGTTCTTGAGTTTGAGCCCTGCTTCGGGCTCTGTGCTGATGCCTCAGAGCCTGGAGCCTGCTTCCGATTCTGGGTCTCCCTCTCTCTCTGCCCTTCCCCTGCTCACGCTCTGTCTCTATGTCTCTCAAAAATAAATAAACGTTAAAAAAAAATTAAAAAAAAAAAAAAGATCTCCTCTCTCAGTAACTCGCCAGCCTGTCCGGCACAGTACGGTTATCTGCAGGAAGCGCTGGACGTTAGAGTCCCAGACCTTCCTCGATTTCTAACCGGAAGAGCGTACTCTTGGCCAACATCTCCCCATCTCCCCCGACCCCCCTGGCAACCCCCCCATTTCCTGTTTCTATGAATTGGGCTTTCGTAGATTGCACGTAGAAGGGATATCACGGCATTTGCCCTCCTCTGTCTGGCTTCTTTCCAAACCCCCCAAGCTTGTCAATTGCCTTCTCACTGATTTATTGATTCGCTGTTATTCTGGTGAAAATGTCAACAACTTGTTTGTGTTTTGTTTGGTTTGGGTGAAATTTGGCAAGCTGAATCTTTAATTTGCTGGTTATATAAAACAGTATCTACAATGAGATTTCGTTTTGTGAAAGGAGAAAGTGAACATTCACTGCATGCATAAATGCTCTGGAAAAAAATTTGGATGGAGGGATTATTTTCTATTGCTAGGTAACGTATTAGCCCAGATTTAGCAGTTTAAGACACCTGTTTATGAGCTCACTGTTCTGTGGGTCAAAAGTCGGGCACGGTGTGGCTGAGTTTTCTGTTTGGAACATCTTAAGGCTGTGTGTCCACTCAGTGTGTGGACTGGGTTGAGTTCTTGTCTGGAGGCTCAGCAGGAAAATCTGCTCCTAACTTCCTTCTTGGTGAAATTCAGCTCTTTGGGGTTGGAGGACTGAGGTCCTGCTTCCTTGCTGCCTGTCAGCTGGGGGCTGTTCTTGGCACACGGGAGTTGCCCATATCCCTTGCCACGTGACCCATTTCATCTGGCAGCAATTGCATACCTGAATTCCCCCTCACACTTGGAATCTCTGACTTCTCTCTCTCTTTCTTATTTATTTATTTATTTATTTATTTATTTATTTATTTATTTATTTATTTATTAATTTATTATTTTTACTTTAGAGAGAGAGAGAACACAAGTGGGGGAGAGACGCAGGGAGAGAGAGAGACTCTTAAGCAAGCTCCTTGCTCAGTGCAGAGCCCCACTCGGGGCTTGATCCCACGACCCTGGGATCACGACCTGAGCCAAAATCAAGAGTCAGACGCTCAACCAGCTGAGTCACCCAAGAGCTCCTCTGACTTCCTTTTCTGTGACCAGTCAAAGAAGACTCTGTGTTTACTTTATTTATTTATTTTTAGAGAGAGAGCGCGCCAGTGGGGGAGACGGGCAGAGGGAGAGATACAGAGATAGAGAGAGAGAGAGAGAGAGGGAGAGAGAGGGAGAACATCTTAAGCAGGCTCCATGCTCAGTGCAGAGCCCGACCTGAGACTCAATCTCCTGACAATCGGATCATGACCTGAGCCAAAAAGTCAAGAATCGATCGCTTAACCAACTGAGCCACCCAGGTGCCTCAAGACTCTGTTTTATTTTTTTTATTTTTATTTTTTTAAATATTTATTTAATTTTTGAGAGACAGAACATGAGCGGGGGAGGAGCAGAGAGAGAGGGAGATACAGAATCTGAAGCAGGCTGCAGGCTCTGAGCTGTCTGCACAGAGCCCGATGCGGGGCTCGAACCCATGAACTGTGAGATCATGACCTGAGCTGAAGTAAGACTCTGTTTTAAAGGGCTCACACGTGGGGGCACCTGGCTGGCTCAGTGGTTAGAGCATGTGACTCTCGATCTCAGGGTTGGGAGTTTGAGCTTCATGTTGGGTGAAGAGATTACTTTAAAAGGGGGTGGGTGGGTGGGTGGGGCTTGTGTGACCAGATCAGGCCCAACTTAATATTTTCCCTATTTTAATTTAGACTGAATTGGTCCCTTACTGAATCTTCAAATCCTCTGCAGGGCAGTGCCTGTATTAGCGCTTGACCGAATAAGAGGAAGAAGGTATTTCCACCCCAGGGGCCTGGAATTCTGGTGGGGAGATTGCATCCCTGAATTCTGCCAACCACGGTGAGATCACGCATTCGCGTGTGTGCGCGCTTTTGTGTATTTCTACAATTTTATGTCTTTTACGGTTGTTCTTACAAACGACTTTTTTTATATCAAAATTTTCTTTATTAAGCAAAATCTTTGTTTTCTATTTTTGGGGTCTGTACAGCCTTACTAAATAAATATTAACCTTTATCAAATGTTTTCTCCGTATCTATGAAAGTAATATTCTTTTTCTCTGTGAAGTCATCAATGTAGCAAATTACCTTTGTGGGTTCTCTGGTGTTAATCCATCCTTACATTTATGGAACACAGTGGTTTATAAATGTTATTAAAATTATTTAAATTTAAATGAAATTTAAATTTTCTTAGTTTATCTGACTGCTAGTGATTTGAGTAAAATTTCATTTGCTTTTAAACTAGTCAAGCCTCTCCTGCTAGAATTCACGTTTTCATCTCTGCTGCCAAACTCTTCATCTGTTTGCTAAGTGAAATGGCCAGCTCTTTTTTCCTTTTAATGTTCTCATCTAGTCTTCAGTATGGGAATCAGAGTTACATTATTCGCATTAAACCAGCTGGGCAGTTTATTTCCTCAATTTTTTTCTTGTTTCTTTCTTTTCTTTTCTTTATTTTTAGAGATAGAGAGAGAATCTCTAGCAGGTTCCATGCCATCAGCACAGAGTCTGATGCAGGGCTCAATCCCACAACCCTGGGATCATGACCTGAACCTGCTTAGCTGACCGAGCCACTCAGGCACACACCTTCCTTCCTTCCTTCTTTCCTCCCTTCCTCCCCTCCTTCCTTCCCTCCTTCCTTCCTTCATCCCTCCCTCCTTCCTTCTTTCCTCCCTTCCTTTTTCTTTCTTTCTTTCTTTCTTTCTTTCTTTCTTTCTTTCTTTCTTTCTTTCCTTCTTTCCTTCTTTCTTTCTTTCTTTCTTTCTTTCTTTCTTTCTTTCTTTCTTTCTTCCTATTGAAACAATTTGCATAAGAGGGAAACGATAGCTATTTGTAGATTTTATAAATCCAAAGGCTGTTATGGTTTAAGAAGGCCCAGAAAGAAGGCAAAATGGTAGACCCACTTTGGATGACAGTTGGCAGCTTTTCCCTGAACGGAACGTACTCCTCGCACGGGATCCAGCAATTGCATTCCTTGGCACTGATCCAAATGAGTCGAGAGCTCATGTCCGCCCAAAATCCAGGCACGAATGCTTATAGCAACTCTATCATACATACCAAAACTTGGAAGCGACCGAGATGTTCCTCAGTGGGCCAACGGATGAAGAAGCTGGTCTGTCTGTACAAGGGAGTTTTCTTCAGCGATAAAAAGAAATAAGCCGTCAAACCACCAGAGACATGGAGGAACCTTAAATGCATATTACTAAGTGAAAGAGGCCCATCTGAAGGGTGTACAGACCGGGTGATTGCTGACTGTATGCCATTCTGGGAAAGGCAAAACTATGGAGACAATTTAAAGTTCAATTGTTACCAGGGACCTGAGGGTGGGAGGGGTGGGTATGAGGATTCGGGGGCACCGAAACTACCTTGTATGATTCCAGAAGGGTGGATGCATGTCACCATACGTTAGCCAAAACCCATAGCACGTGCAACCCCAGGAGTGACCCCTGATGTAGATGGGCTTTAGTTAAAAGCAATGTGTCTCCATTGACTCATCAATTGCGAGAAGTATACCACACCAATGAAGCTGTGAATAACAGGGGAAATTGGAAGGACCAAAGGGGATACATTGGAACTCTGGACTTTTCACTTGATTTTTTCTGGAAACCTAAAGATACTCAGAAAAAATCAACTCTATTCATTTAAAAACAAATAAGTACAAAATTAAAAATACCCCCCCAGAAATAGTAAATAATGTATACATTTTAGACCACTATTGGGCACTGAGGGTATTCGAGATGGTATCCTTCCTTCCTGAACATGTATAAAGCATCTCAGAGCTTGACTGAAGACAGCATGGCCCCAGCAGGTGAGACACGGCTGGGAAGGAAAAGAAATGCAGGAGGGACGGACAGGGAACAGAGACAGCTGTGTGTCTTCATGTTTTTCATGTAGCCCGCATGTTTGGAGTTTGCTCTCCTGCGATGTCACACTTTCCTTAGTGATGGAGTTAGAGTCATCCTCGTTTTTACCGACCTGACTGCGAGAAGTTCTGTTTGGGATCAGGTTCTTCTCCCCAAAGCTAGTGCTTGTCTACAAACCACTTGAGCGAGCCATTGTCCGATGATTCCAGACTCCACCTGCTAGAAGCAGAAGAGAGGTGGAATCACCAAAGATCAGGGGAAGACCACGTCTAGGTGGACACCCACGCTGTGGTTGGATGTCTATTCTGGGTGTCCACAGCTAGCCGTCTGTGTGGGGCGCGTCAATGAGTTTCTAGGGTGAGCAAAGACTGGGCTATTACTTCCAAAAAAGCTTTGCTGAAAGTTTTGGTAGGACAGAAATTGACCCCAGGATCTTCAAACTGGGTGCCAGGTGCACCGACTCGCAAAGCCCGAGGCCCAGGCCTGGAGACTTGGGTGCTGTGGCGTGGTGTCCCATACCGGACCAATCTACACATGGTCTGTAGACTCGGGCTTCATCAAAAGTTCCCTAAACTGCGGAGGGTTGAAGGCAAAGGTGAGTTCAAGTTCCCACCTTTTGCTGCACACAGAAGTAGCTGCTAGTCCCCAGATATTTCGGGCTTCCCTTATCCCATAATGGTCCGTATAAGGACCCTCGCCCCGAGCATGTGGACGGCGAGGGGACCCGTGGAAGCCGTAGGAATCTTTTTTTTAGCACAGGTCACAGCTTCTCCCGGATAGACGCGCCAGTGACAAACCGGTCGGTTTACATGCTTTTAATACATCACAGTGCGCCTTCTTGGCTGTTAGTTTTCCATTTACTAAGACCCAGTTTCGGGGTATTGGACGTTTCCAATGGAGCAGCCCCTGAGAGTGACCGGAAATACTTTTCCAGTCACACAGAGTGTCCCTGAGCCCCTCCCATGTCGATGACTGGGTAGAAGCGACCTCTCCACTCTGATTCTTTAGACTCTTCTTCTGAGCCCTTCGCGCCAGAGGGTCTTGAGATGTGAAACTCTTTTGTTAATCGCCCTAAAACTACAGCGTTTAAACTTTCAACATTGACGGCGTGTACATAGTGATAGAAAAAAAGATGCCTTTTCTGCAGATGTTTCAAGGTTCACACAAAGAAAATACAAATTCTAATTCCTTCGAGAATTGGTTGTGTTGAAATATTTACAGAAGGGTCAAGGAGTTCCTCCTCTCGCCTGGAGCGGACGAGTAAAGCTGTGGGCAGTGGTTAAGCAAGGCCAGCCTTTCAAGCCTTGTTTATTCTGGAAATAACTCTTGAAACTGCCTCATATGGTTCCCCAGAGGCCTGGAGGTGGGCCCTCGTCAGTACATGACGAATGAAAACAAACCCTTCCTTTGCAGCGCTGAGCAAAATCTATAAAAAAGGTCTTTCTTGGAACTTCCAGACGGACCTGAGGGACTAAAAACTGAACCTGAAGGTGGCGGGAAGTCAGAGGGCAGAGCTAGACTCAAAACACCTTTCGCCCAACTTTAGAACCGCTTCGGAGAGTGGGAATTATATAAACACGGAGCCCCCGGAACTCCGGCAGATTAAGTGAATCTGAAACTCTGGTTTGTTTTTTTCATCAGTTCCCAGCTTAGTCATGAAGTCATTCCCCGGGGATTGGGTGAGTGGCTCCCTGTCTCTTGAGACTCCCCCCCGGGGAGGGCAGGACGTGGTCCCCGTGCCTTCTGCCCAGTGCCCGTCTGGGGAAGCAGCCCGTCGTTACAAGAACAAAACATTACGTCCTGTGGGCATCTCGGTGGATGACCGTGAAAGATTGTGTCCCCGGGACCGTGATTTCCCCTTGGGAAGTCCACTTATTCCATAAGTTCTCTGGTTCATAAGGCGCTTATAAAAGTGAGCTCGGTTTCCTCCGAGATTCAAGAGATGTCATGAGGAACATTCGACAGCTGTGTTTGCCTCCCTCTCTGCCATTTTCCTGATAATGTCTTGTCTGCCCACCTACCTTTCCTGGCCTGGGGACCAGTTCTGGGACCTGGTGTAGGTTTCAGAAAACCCAAAGTACACCGATCAGAGTTCTTCCTCAAGATTGTTCAAACAGGAGTGGAAATCCACCTTCCTCCATGCTCTCAGAGTCTTAGGCTGCGGCCCTGGGTGCTGCCGGTGGCCAGGAGTCCCGCATGTGGGAGGGGGGGGGGTAGTGTCAGAAGGGTGATGTTTCAGAGGCTTCAAACTCAGCCAGTCCGACTGATACTGGTTGCGTTGCCTCAGTAGATGAGGGCGAGGAGTCACTCAGGGGACATGAGTCCCCTCCACCTCCTGACTCAAATTCTCTCCTTGCCTTTTCTGTAATGCATTTCTCTGGGCTCACCCATACCGTACCCCTTCTCGCCTAAGCTAGTGTGAATGCAGTCTGCACCACTTACAATAGAAAGACTTAAAAATACACTTTGCAGTAGTGCATTCCCCTTTGGGGTCTGAAAAACCAGGACTTTAGTGTTTGTCAGAAATTTGAAATTTGGAAGTGCAAATCTTTGCTCTGTGTGCAGATCTGTTCACTTTAGTTTTGTTCTGTTTTACATATTCTCGTTCTTTCTCAAGCAGAAAATTCTTACAATGTCATAGCAACAGAATAGTGATGAGTGTCAGCGCTTATTGGGTGTTCGAGGGGTGCCAGGACTTAACGTGTGTTTATGTCTTTATGTTTTTCATCCTCACAGAAACCTATGAAACTCATGCCGTCATTTCCCCCCACTTTATAGATGTGGAAACTGAGGCACAAAGAGGTTAAGCAGTTTCCCTTGGGTTATGCACCCAGTAAGTGGGAGAGACAGGATCTTCCAAGCTCAGAGACTGGGATTTTATTATTTTATTTTTATTTTATTTTATTTTGAGAGAGAGAGCATGAGCAGGAAGGGGAAGAGACTCCTAAGCAGGCTCCGTGCTGCCAGCGCAGAGCCCCGTGTGGAGCTTGAACCCACAAACTGTGAGTTCATGACTCGAGCTGAAACCCAGAGTTGGGGTAAGTAACTGACTGAGCCACCCAGGAGTCCCACAGAGACTGGGATTTTAATCTAGAATATACTGAAGTCTTGAAAACCACCGATTTTTAGTGACGACGATCCCGTGTAAGACTAAAGTATGGATTTTTAACTTTTTGAAATAAATGTGGCTATTTTTCCAGGCAATTGAAAAGCTGGAAAGGCCCCTCAAAGGTATTCTGCTCTCTGTCCTGAAGCTGCGTGTTAGGAGAGGTTAGCCCAGGGAGGCTCTCGCTTCTGCTCTCCGGTGCCACCGTTCCTATCTCCGGTGTCCGTTCTGGCTGGACCATTCTGTGGATGCGTCTGGAAGCCGACGCTGACTCTCCCAGAAGCCAGCACGGGGCGGTGGTCTGGCCTTGAGGAATGCACCTGCAGCAGAGGGCGGAGCATGGAGAGCCCCCGGGAGCCCAACCCCTGCCCGCCTTTATATCTTGACCCCTGAAGGCGTTCAATAGACTGATGGTTCAAATGCTCCGCTCCACTCGCTCAGTGTCCCCAAGGCACAAAGAGAGCAGGAGAAGGCTGACTATGGCTCATTTCTGTGTCATTGCTGGGAGCAGGTGGAGAATTTGGCTGAAACTCAAATTCGTGACCCAGAGTCTTCGGCCAACGGCTCATTTCCTACCTGTTATTGTTTCCTTTTTGAGCAACTAGAAAAACAACCCGCATTCTTTATTCTTGACCAGGGGGGAATATGGGAATCAGAGATCCTGGGCCCCCCACTTCCGGTGAGCTAGTAAACCAGAAAGGTAAACACTTCATGGGTCTGGTGGTGACAGCTCTGCACCCTTGCCCCTGTTGTGGAGTGAGTACTGGCTTCTTTCGCTCTTTGCACAAACGGTTTCTGGGGGACGGGCTACGCGGAAGAAAATGTTAGCCCTGCCTCCCTGGGCCCGCCAGGCCACCCAGCTTCGCGGTGAGAAAAACGCAGGGAGATTTGCTCTGTGGCCAGTCTGCGGGCATTTCCAAAGTTTGGGCAGAAATGTCTGTCCTCAGGGTTACTCAGCAGTTTTCTTTCAAGCGGTTTGTTCTGAAGGCTTCAGAAGACCCGCCGTGAATGTTCAGTTTGAGGAGAGAAGGAGAATTCGCAGCTTGGATAAGTTGTGGAGAGTTTGGAGCTTGGCGTCTGGGCTGCAGCCCCTTGGCTCTGCTCAGGAGCCTCGGTGGAACTCTGATGTTCTTCCTTTTTGGTTTTCAATGGTTTTCAGTTCTTCGAGCCCTTCAGAGAACGAGATCACGTTGTCTACAGCAGTGACTCACGCCAGGCCCTGTCATGGTGTCCACGGCAAAGACTCAAGAGCCGGATAATAAAACCTCATACTTGTTCCATGGGGAGAGGCGACCCCATGCCCTCATGCCCCATCAGCATTGAGGAACGTATCTCTTGGTCTTTCCCTTTTAATTATCTGGTTAAAAAGATTCTAGGGGCACCTGGGGGTCTCAGTCAGTTCAGCGACTTTGGCTCAGGCCATGAGCTTACGGTCCGTGGGTTTGTGCCCCGCGTCGGGCTCTGTGCTCACAGCTCAGAGCCTGGAGCCTGCTTTGATTCTGTGTCTCCCTCTCTCTCTGCCCCTCTCCAGCTTGCCCTCTGTCTCTCTCTGACTCTCAAAAATAAATTTAAAAAACATTAAATAAAATAAAAGATCCTAACACTACAGGAAAGACTTCTTTGGGGTCGGTGGGAACTATTCTTTCCTTCATTCAGCAAATGTTCGTTCAGGAGCCGTTGGGTTCCTGTGTGAAATAATACACATATATGGCGTCTCTGCCCTTGGCTCCAGGATTTGGTCTTTGACTCGGGTTCCTGACATCTGTGTCATGTAAAACCCATGTAACTCCCTGGGCGACAGGAGTGTTTTTCAGAAGCACAGGGTACCACCTGGATGTGCGGTTGGCTTCGGAAGCGGACAGTCTTGGGGGACTGAGCCCTTCACCTGTGGGATCTGAGGCTCCCTCCAGGTAGATGAGGTCAGAATTGAGTTAAATGGTAGGCTGCCCATGTGGGTCTGCAGGCGGGTGACAGAATTATTTGGTGTGGGGACCCCTCCCCCTTTGTCCCACATCTTGGAGTCAGAAGTGAACTATTAGAGGAGGAAAAACATATTTTTCCTCGACAACCTGTACATTGTGTTGACCTCAAGGAATACGGTGGGGAGCGTGTCAGTGTTCCTAATCTCAGGGAATTTATGGGTGAATGGGCAGCTACGGTGGTGGCAAGCAAATGCGGTGATGGGCAAAGTCGAGGGTTGCACCGAAACCCCAAAGGAGGGCTCCTGGCTGGACTTGGAATCAGAAACAGCAAAATGGAGGGAATGATTCACCCAGACCACGGGAGGCCCCCTTCTTGCAGTCTGTCTCCTGGCAGGCTGACTGACTTCTTCGAGGTGGTGAATCAGCCCCTACGAGCTATGCACCTAGGAGAAAAGAACGCGATGCCTTATTTATTTAATTTTTTGCTCTATTTTTACTGACCACCACAAACCTACAGAGAAGCTGCGATTACAGTCTGAAAGCCTTTCCCCCTCTACCCCTGAGCCAACCTGAGGGCCATTGAACCCAACGCTTGGGTGTGTCCTCTCTGCCGACAAGGACATTGCCCTGCATAACTGAGGAAGACCATCAGCATCAGGGGGCCGGCAGTCATCCCTGCCCCCCCTCATCCTCAAGTTTCACCAGTTGTCCCAGAATGGTCTTTACGGAGAAAAGATCCAGGTCACGGTCAACATGGCCGTTCCTGGGCCTTGGCGATCACGCCACTCTCAAACGGAAGAAGACAGTGTCCTATTCTGACGTGGACTGTCCCTCCATTGTCGTTTGTATGACGCTTCCTCATGATTAGATTCAAGTCCACACCTGTAGCAGAAACAGTGCAGAGGGGGTGGTGCGTTCCCACCGCAACCTCGAGCTGGTGCAGGATTCTGACCCGTCTCATTCCCAGTCATCTAGTTAGGTTGTATCTGCTAGACTTCCTCGCTGTGGAGCTCCTCTCTTGTCCTCTGTAATTAATGTGTATTTTCAGGGATGTACTGAAAAACATCCCACTCCTCATCAGACTCTTGATCTAGCATGGACTGCTGAGTTCCTACTTTATCCACTGGGTAATAACCTCTCACCGTCTTTTCTTGGATGCCCGAATTGCCCCCTGGTTGGTAGCCCCTTCAGGCTGATTTCTGTGTCCTTTCCACACAGTCTAATCGCCCTCTGAGCATCCCCATTTTTTTTTGATGCAGATAGACGTGCCAGGCACAACTTCCACGTCCCCGTTCCCTGTGCTGGCCTCGGCACCGGCAACTTCTCCAAGGAGCTTCTCGTGACAAACGGTAGTTAGAAGCCAAGATCTGGACACCAGATGTGCTCACTGCTATTGAGCCCTTGCTGTTCCACAGGGCTCCTCATAGACAGACATTTCTTTTGGTATCTATTTTGATTGGTATCTTTGAGTTTATACCAATTCCTTTAAGCCCCAACCCCCAAACCGCAGGGTCCATTCTGGTTTTCTCCCTTTCCATATCTGTGACTCCTTTTTCCAACAGTGAGAGGCCCGGCTCCCGTTATTCCAAGTGTCCTCGCTTCTTCGGTCGAGCCCCCATGTGGAGTCGATCTCTGCCGCCCTCTCCCCACGGGGACTCCCTCCTCACTCTGCCGGCTCTGCCGCCCTGGCTGGCTCTGCCACACTCACGGAGGCTTCCCCTGCCCTGCCTGGGCTCCGAGTCCTCACAGACACCTACCTTGCTCTCCCCCCTTCATGACTTCAGGGCCGGATTGCCCAGGAAAGGAACAGGAAGAGAGAGAAAGGAGAAAGGGTGGGAGGGGAAGGAGAGGAAGTGCCAGAGGCACGTGAAGGAGATCAGGAAGGGCCGATTACATCTTCTTACCTTCTGTCTTCTCACCTCTGGAGCCTGTATGATGCACCACCGGTTCAGAACCTACGTCGACATCGCGCGAGCGCCCCCAGTTTCGCCGCCTCTGCACCCCTCCCTCTCCCTCTCTCTGTATCTGACGATCCGCCCGTCCTGGTCTCCCCTCTACCGCGTGCAGTTTCCGGATCATCCAGTTTGTCAGCTTTCCCGAGGCGCCTTTCATGTCAGAAAAGCATGAAGAATGTTAACGTCTCTCCGGAGGCGCACAAAAGAGAGAGGCGCAGGACATCTGATATCGCCGATGCAATTTCATGCAATTATGAGATCATATCTCCGAGGGGGGAAAATACAGGTAAATGTATCTTTTTAAAGGCTTGGTCCATTTTTAAAAATGGGAACGAGCACCACTATTTCCCTTTTATTCAGAGAGTTTGGTCGTTTAAATAAGCACAGGTATTTATTCCCTCAGTATTATGTCAATTTACCTTTTTTAAAGCGAATCAAGAATGTCAGGAAGAGGCTCAAGGTTCATATTAAACATTAGGAGACACTTTAACCGGAAGCATCCCCCCTCCATTTAAGTGTGACATTTCGAAAGGAAGCTGGGACCCGTAATGTCTGATTCCATTGAAATGAACAAATAGACAAACAGAGACAAAAAACCCTCAGAACAGTTGGGACCATAACATATCCCGGTTGAAATTTTTTTTTTAATTTTTTTAACGTTTATTTATTTTGAGAGACATAGAGACAGAGCATGAGCAGGGGAAGGGCAGAGAGAGAGGGGGAGACACAGAATCGGAAGCAGGCTCCAGGCTCTGAGCCGTCAGCACAGAGCCCGATGCGGGGCTCGAACTCACAGACCATGAGATCATGACCTGAGCCGAAGTCGGCCGCTCAACCAACTGAGCCACCCAGGCACCCCCCGGTTGAAATTTTAATTTTACGTTAAATGTATGTGCTTCCCAACCCCATCATTTGGGACGTGTCACATTTCAGGGGGCTTTGAAAGAGAAGCGAGACCGGGACAGCCACAGAAAGTTCTACTACACACATCCGGGTCCTTGAGTGGGTTAAAATGTGGCGACCCCGGATTTTTTATTCTGGGCTTCACTGCATGAGCACCTCAGAGGTCAGTTGCCTTATGGGGGTCATCTGCCCCGGGAGAGGCCCTTTTCCCCGAATCACACCGAAACGACGATACTGATATGGGAGAATTTTTACCAAGTAATATCAAGGCGCCATTTTTAATAACATCAGTATTCTATTGAAAACTTTACAAATTCGTGTAATGGTGGAATTTGATCAAACAGCCTCCATAAAGACGAGACGTCTCCCCGTGTCTGGCGTCCCGGCTTTGCTGCTGCCTCTTCCCCACCCAGGTCCCTCCTCAGGGCACCCTCCGAGCCACGTGAGCTCACAGAGGACCCACTGCCCCTGTGGGATGGGGGCCAGAGGGTTTGGTGGGAGGTTCAGGAGGTAAGTGGTGATGACAGCTGGGAGGTCTGGGGGTGAGACTGTCAGGCTCGGGAGGGGGTCGGGAGGGGAATACAGGGAAAGGGGATTGAAGAGGAAACCAGAAATCTAAGCAAATTGCCCATGAACGTCCAAAAGAATGGTTTCCCACCCACAAACACACTGCTATTTTGGTACCTAAAGTTACTATGATATCCAAAGGGCATGCGAAACTTTGGGGAGTGACAGGTACGCTCACTATCCTGATTGTGGTGATAGTTTCATGGGTGTACCCGTACGTCAAAACTCGTCTAATCGTGCACTTTTAAATGTGCAGTATATTCTATGTCTGTTTTATTTTATGTCTCAATAAAGCTGTTTTTTTTTTTAATTGTGGTGTAAAATAATGCTCAAACCAGTACTATAGCTGCTAGCTGTGCCAAAACCTCAGCAGGTCAACCTGGTGTTGAATTTTCTGTTTGGACTTGGAAAGGCCTTGGGCCAGGCATCTATTTCTACCTCCCATCAGTAGGACATGGGTGGCCTCAAGGATCTTCACTGCCTGAGATGAATGGTTTTCGTGGGGGCTAGTAATTAACCCACAGAGCTCCATTTTGTGTGTTTAGGTAGTCCTTGCATGCATTCGTCAGCGAAGAAAACATTTTCCTCTACCCTCTTCGGTTCAGTCCCAAGGGCCTGCAAATTAAACTAAAAAATTTATAAAGAGATGGTCTCACGGGAGAAAAGGCACACGATTCTTATTGGCATTTATGTCCGTGAGATTTCCACAGGGAAACAAAAAGTGAAACTCTAAAAAAGCAGTTGACTTGGGGGGATACGTACCATTTTAACAAAAAAAGGGAGTTTGGGCTTTAAGAGACAACAAATAATGGGGAAGTAACTAGAAAACATGTGCGGGGGGGTACTAATGGAAGATGACCATTCTTTTGGCAAGGTCTGGTTCCGCAAATCTGATTCGGTGTGACTCTCTGTCTCTGGTGATAAGAGCTCTCTCATCTTCCTGGTACGGGGGTAGAGGAGGGATGGGATTTGGCAAGAGTTTGGGGTGGGGAGCAGGAGACACCCTCACAAAGGGAAATGGATGCCCTGCTTTCGGACAGTTGACCGGAGAGCAGAGAACTCTCTCTGTACTTGTTGATTCTCGGTCGCTCTCAACTCAGAATGATACTTAGGCCAACAAAGCACACGACGGGGTGGTGTATCCTGACCCCCTTCCCAGGGAACACCACCAGCAGCTGAACATTTTAGAAGATTTTGTGGGGCGCCTGGGTGGCTCAGTCGGTTGGGCGGCTGACTTCAGCTCAGGTCATGATCTCGCGGTCTGTGAGTTTGAGCCCCGCGTCGGGCTCTGTGCTGATGGCTCAGAGCCTGGAGCCTGCTTCCCATTCTGTGTCTCCCTCTCTCTCTGCCCTTCCCCTGCTCACACTGTGCCTCTATGTCTCTCAAAAATAAATAAACATTAAAAAAAATTTTTTTATAAGATTTTGTGATTTACTCCCCACCCAACTGCCCAACCGTGTTACTGTCACTTTATTGTGAGACAAGGAGATACAGGAAGCTGGGCTCAGTCTGCCTGGAGGCCTGAGCTGGCTCCCCCTCTAGGGGCTGGTGGTTTGCAGTCTGAATACCTCCTCGATCTGTCCGGAGCCCGCATGTACCTCCCTCTCTCTTGCCTTGGGCACCCCTCATGTCATCTGACCCTCCCCCTCCGTCCCTCCCTGCTCTCTTATCCTGAGACAGGGCACTCCGAATACCTTTTATCTCTTTTAAAACATCGGGCAGTAGTTTTCTTCTTTGGCTTTGTTTCTGTTAGGTTTACATTTTGTCCGGATTTACTGACCTTGACACAGTTGAGGACCAGCGATCATGTATCTTTCCGGTACGACACACTTCCTCCTGCTTACTATTGTCCATGTAACACTCCTCGACATAAAGAATCCCCGTGTAGAAAACAATTCCCATTTTAAGTAATCGTCACTGTCTTAAAAGATAGAGTTTGGCCCAAAAGCCTGAAGAAGCTGTGTGGCCACCGGCTGGAATCCTAAACTGCCCCAGCAAGTGGAGGTGGGTGGGGAGCAGTGGAAAACAAATCCCTTTCCAAGAAGCTCAGTCTTGGAGAAGAACCTCGCTCGCTGCACAGAAGCGTGGGCTCCTTGCCATCCTCTCCGCTGCCGTGCAGGCCGCACCTGGTCCCGCACCGTCAGCTTCTGTCCAAAACAATGCCTGAGAGAATGAGGATGTTTTGTAAGTTTATTCATTTATTGAGAGAGAAAGACAGAAAGAGAGAGAGGGAGAGAGCAAGGATCCGAGGAGGGGCAGAGAGAGAGGGAGAGAAAGAATCCCAAGCAGGTTCCAAACTGCCATCAAGGAGTCTGATGTGGGGCTCGAACTCATGAACCATGAGATCCTGACCTAAGCCGAAGTCAGATGCTTAACCCATGGAGCCACCCAAGCATCCCAAGAAGGAAGAGTTTTACATTTTTCCTATAAAAAAAGTTCTATGTCTCAATTGCATATTTTTTTAAAATTTTTTTAACGTTTATTTATTTCTGAGACATAGAGACAGAGGTGTGAGCAAAGGAAGGGCAGAGAGAGAGGGAGACACAGAATCTGAAGCAGGCTCCAGGCTCCAAGCCGTCAGCACAGAGCCCGACGCGGGGCTCGAACTCACAGACCGTGAGATCATGACTGAGCCGAAGTCGGCTGCTCAACCGAGCCACCCAGGTGCCCCTCAATTGCATATTTTAAAACGTCAGTCTTGAAGGTACCTTTTAAAAAGTGCGGACGTATGTTGGAAACCCTGTCTTCCAAACATCATTTAAAAAAACCCAACAGCTGGGGCGCCTGGGTGGCTCAGTCGGTTAAACGTCCAACTTCGGCTCAGGTCACGATCTCACAGTTTGTGGGTTCGAGCCCCTCGTGGGGCTCCGTGCTGACAGCCCGGAGCCTGGAGTCTGCTTCAGATTCCATGTCTCCCTCTCTCTCTGCCCTTCCCCCACCAGCTCTCTCTCTCTCAAATATAAACAAACATTTATAAAATTAAAACAAAACAAAACAGCCCCCACACACCCCAGGATCCCAAGGCCACAGAAGCTCTCCCTGCGTGAGTGACACGTCAGGACCAGCTCACACACGTTACAATGTCTCACTCTGGGTTGAAAGTAATAGCGAGGCTTCATTGGTTCTCTTTCTCCTTCTGGGTGTGAGCGTGTTAATCAGCCTCCTGCCACCTCTAGATTTTCCTCCGTTTTTAACCCGCATGCGCAGGGAGCATGGAAGGATTGTCCGGTTTTCCTTCCTTCCTCTTATCTCACCTTTGGGCAGTTGTGCAATTTTGCCTGGTGCTCATCGAGGTGGGGGTTTCGTGAGGGAGCCCTGGGGATCTTTTCCATTTCCTCGACTGGCTCCTCCCTCTCCCTTTTCTTCTGGAACACACGAAAACCTGGCAAACGGCAAACACCTAGGGCAACTAGGGGAGTGGCCTCCCTGTGCCCCCTCCGGCCTTCCCAGCCCTTCCCATGGCTCCATGCCGCTCACGCCTCCTACAAAACCCAACCTCTGTTTCTGCTTGTCAGCACTCACGTACAGCCTGTCCTACACAGAACGTAATTTGACCCATAAGTACTTCAGTTCGTACCTACAACACAACGGAGACTTTCTCTTTTTTCTTTATTTAAAAAAATTTTTTTTTCATGTTATTTATCTTACAGAGAGAACACGTGCATATGTGATCGGGGGCGGGGAACAGAGCGAGAGGGAGAGAGAATCCCAAGCAGGCTCCACACTCAGAGCAGAGCCCGACGCGGGGCCCGATCCCACAACCCGGCATCGCGTCCTGAGCTAAAATCAAGAGTTGGATGCTCAACCCACTGAGCCACCCAGGTGCCCTGGAACTTTCTCTTTTTTCTAAATGCAATGCCGTTATCAACCTCTCACGGCTCACGAAAATCCTTCCATAACGACAGCTTGGGCCACCGTGGACTTCGGCCAAGCATCTGGGGGTTGGCTCAGGGCCACGGTTGGTCGGCAGAGCTGGTGGTCGGGGAGAAGGGCTGAGTGAGGACACAACGGAAGGAGGACAAGCTGGAATTCATTAGCCCCTCTGTGTCTGTCTGTCCTGCTATAACGGTCTTGGGAGAGAAACCGCTGTCTGCCTCCCCACCCCAAGTCCTATGGGAATTCCTCTCCTGGCTGCTGCTAGCTTACAGTGACCCCGGGATAGGGGTTTGGGGGAATCTAGTCCAGCTTGGCCACGCTGACAAGTACACATCACCCCAATCATCTGATTCCAGTCCACGCTCAAATATCCCCCAGTGCCTTGATAATGGGTTTTTACAGCTGGTTTGTCCTGAAAAGATCCACATGTTAATTTAGAATAGTCCCCTCCTTTCTCTCTCTCTTTCTCTTTTTAATGACATTTATTTACTTCCATGACAAATAAACCCGGTTGTTGGGGTTGTTGGTGGGTAGAAACTCCCCACATTCTGAATCTGGCCCTGGTCCATCTTCCTGGTGTAATGGAAATACCTCCAGAGGCGGGATAAGATTCCCAGTTTTGTTGTGGTTTGTTTGTTTTCTTTGGGCAAGAACACCTGAGGGTCCTTAGCGCTTAACTCTCTCCCGGCTGCTGCTAAACTGAGGTCCCCACATTTCAGGCTGATGGGGTTGGGAGGGGAGTCAGGAAGCAGCCTTTGGGCTATGCTACCCTCACCTCACCTTTCTTAATCGCCCAGCCTGAATGTTTCAGGCAGGTAAACTGGATAAATTCCACAGATGTAACCCCTTCCACCCCCTGGCCTCACGCCAAGGGCTAGTCTGTGTCTCTCTCAGCGATATTTAGTTTGCTGTTTCTTCTTCCAGCTTCCTGAAAGCATGGTAACACCAATCTCACGTTTGACACCAGCCGTAGTAGGTCAGTTGGATAAATGACTAATAAGAGGGACCACACACACCCCTCACCGTAAGATTAAATTGCCTATTTACTTAGGCAAGGGGACTGGAACTTCTAGAAGTAGGAATGAGAGCTGCGATGCCTCTCAGCGCAGCTCCCCAGGGACCAGCACCGGCCGCCCCCTGGCTCCCCCAGCGGGGCGGACCGTCACCATCCACGAGTGTTGCTATGCCCTTGAACTTTTACATTCTGCATTGACCATCGCAATTCAACAAGAGGAGCTTGCTCCAGCAATCAATGGCGTTCGTTCAAGAAAAAGTTCGCCGACATTGAGGTCTCCTGTTTCTTGAACCAGACTCAGCTTCAGCAAGGGCGGTTCCTCAGAGGGAAGAGAAATGGAAAATCTGGGCTTCCCGGAGCCCCATCGCTGCCTCCAGATCCCCACTGTTCTGGAAAGGCAACATCCCTGCAATTGTCCCTCCAACTCCCCGTCCATATCCGTTCATATGAACATTCTATCCAGAGCGCCGCGAGCACCATCGTCCCACCCAAAGACGAATGTGTTTATCCTTTGACGTTTTTCATCGGAAAGAAAACCTGTAAATATTTTTGCAAAGAACCCATAGATCCTTGAGAATGCATCGATGGGCCAGAGTTCCACCGCGTCTTACACATGCGTTTTGACCAAAGAATATACGTTTGAGATAAAACAAGTTTCTCCCCCAGGAAGTTGGTTCGGAGCAGATAGGGGTGAGTTCCTGTGACAGACACCAGGATTCTCGGGCAGGGTCTAGATGAAACAAAAGGGACTCTACTGGAAGGATCTCAGGAACTCTCAGAAGGGATGTGAGGTGGAGGCACTCACTGGGTTTGGAAGCGTCCCCTCCACACCCTCGGTGGGAGGAGCATCCTGGGATCTTCATTCCATCAGATTGCCCCGAAGGGGAAGAGCTTATCCCATAAAAGGAAATCCAGGTGCTATCAGCCTGGGAGAATGGTTACAGGACGACTGAAACCCAACACCCATCCCCAGTCTCTTTACGTAAAGGAAGACGAACTTCCTCTTACGAACGAATTTACAGTTTCTGGCTTAAAAAGTAAATAGGTCGAAAACCTCAAACAGAGAGGAATTCGTTTCGTAAAATCTAGCTCCGTGAACAATACCATGAAAAGCCGGCGGGAAGGCTAACAGCTCAGGGGCATTTCCGTTACTCTTCTCAACTCACCACATTCCAAGAGCAGGGTTGATAGTCATTTGTAGGGAATGTTTCAGAGAACACCCGGGGTCAGGGGAACGCGGTCATTTGCGTTTTGAAACACACAGCCGTGTGTTTCTACAGCTGCCGACTTTCCGGCTCCCCGGGGACGGCGGCAGGCTTAGTTCATCTTGACCGAGGGCCAGCCCGGCTGGCTGCTTCTCCCTGGTCACAAGGGACGGCTCTCCCTGCTCCGGACGTCTGACCAGAGTTCAGTTGGGGAAGAGTCAGTCAGCTGGAAAGGACGGTCCCTCGACTTGGGGATCCGAGGGATCAGTAAAGAGAGATTTGGGGCAGACGGAAGTTGGTCGAAGTGGACCAAAGGGGTTGTATCATCGAAGGCAGAGAAGTGCTCCTGATTCTATTTTTTTTCAAGCAAAACAATTATTAAAGTTCTTTTAACCTCCAGGGTGGAGCGGTTAGCGGTGCTGACCCCTGGGGTCCTCAAGCTGGATCCTCAAGCTGCCCCTAGCGCAGCTAAGATACGCTGTGAAGCCATTTCCAGTTTCAAGTTCATACCCATAATGTCTCTCAGATTAAAAGCAAACTTAAGAAATGTGATTATGAAAATAAGGACTAGGGGCGCCTGGGGGGCTCAGTCGGTTAAGCGTCAGACTTCGGCTCAGGTCACGATCTCACGGTTCACGAGTTCGAGCCCCGCGTCGGGCTCTGTGCTGACAGCTCGGAGCCTGGAGCCTGCTTCGGATTCTGTGTCTCCCTCTCTCTATGCCCCTCTCCCACTCATTCTCTGTCTCTCTCTCTCAAAAATAAATAGAACATTAAAAACACTTTTAAATAAAAGAAAGAAAAGAAGGACTAACGAAGAGAACAGAGCGATAAAATGTCTACAAATTGGCCCTAACACGAATTTCCCCAGATTTCTTAGTCTTTTTCATTGGATCAACATTAAATTTGTTCAATATGAGAAGCTAAAAATGTAATGACTATGACGGCTTGTTTTGCTTGTCATTTGGTAGGAATAAAGATTACTCACGCCCACGTTATATTTTTGCTGAGGAGCCCTCACCACAAGCAGTCTGGAACCTTCTGTCTTTACTTTTCATTTAGAAGCAAAATATGAGATTTATGTATATAAAAAAACCTCAGTGATTAAAACTCATTTTTTAAGTTTACTTATTTATCTCGAGAGAAGAGAGAAAGAGAGAGAACGAGACAGAGTGCAACTGGGGGAGGGGCAGAGAGAGAGGGAGACACAGAATCTGAAGCAGGCTCCAGGCTCTGAGCTGTTAGCGCAGAGCCCGACGCGGGGCTCGAACCATGAACCGTGAGATCATGACCTGAGCCGAAGTTGGATGCTCAGCCTACTGAGCCACCCAGACGCCCCTACGTGTGTAACTTCTCATCTACATTTGAGCCTACATTTATCACAAAATATCTCACTTTAAGATTTGTTGGTAAGTCATACTTTTCCTACTGGGATTATTTTTAAGTAAAAGAGTATATGTCTCCCTTTATATATGATAAAGTTGAAATAAATATTGTTACATAAGCTGGGTTTGGGGTTGCCATAGAAATTGGCCAATCACAGCGGTAACGGATGGTGTGGGAATAGGACTCGGTCCCTGACCCACGCTCACCCCGGACCACCTAAATAACCCATAATCTGAAAACGCCAGGATCTTGCTGGGCGAATCCTGCTGGAACACTGTCCCTCGGGCCCTTGGTGTGGAAAATCCGTGGCTGCCCCTAAAACCAGCGCCGACCGAGGAAGGAACAGAAGAACATGTCAGGTGGTCTTGAGGGACGCAAGGAGCTGAGTCACAGGTCTCAGAACAGCGCCAGGATCTGGGGAGCGGACACAAACAGCAGCCTCTTCAAAAATGGATGCTCCCATTTCTCCAAACTTTTGCTATGAGTTGCCGAATTACCGTTCAGAACAACTTCGGGAGCTTCGTGCTTTGGGCCATTTGCCTCTTCCTTCTGTAGCTGCTCTAAGCGGGGCCCTCTGACAATCTCTTCCTGTCGGTGGTCTGAGCCCTGTCTTAGTTTCCACATACGGGTTGATCAGAATTTTGACCTTCTGGTGGCTTCTGGTGTGAACCTAGTCACCCGGGCATGATTAGTGGGCCGTTCTGTCTCTTGCATGACCCATTAGGCTTGAGACCAAGCCTTCTGCTCTCAGTGTTGTGTGTGGGAGACACTGTTACTTGCCTACTGGAGAAACATTCTCCCCTTTCGCCTAATTCTTAGAAGTCCAGTTTTGTTCGGGGTAGCCGCAGTGCCCAGCTACACCGCTCACATTTCCCAAGGCCTCTGCAGCGAGGGCTGGCCAGGTGACACTGTTCTGAGTTGGGCCGGGAAATGTGCCAGGAATTTCTGGAAATTTCTTTGCTTTCATGATGTAGCACCCTCTTATCTTCCTTCCCTTTGGCTTCCTCTTCCTGTTCGGAATAGGGACTTGAGGATGAGTCTGGGGCTGAAGCGGCCATCTTGAGGCCACGAGGTAAAAAGCATGAAGCTAAAAGTCTTATGCTCAGAGTGATGGAGCAGAAAGACAAAGAGAGCCCGAAATGTCATGTTGGAGCCAGTAGGCCTGCCCTGACCTTTGTGGGGCTTCGGAGAGAATACAGGTGGAGGCCTACACGTCACGTCCAAGGTCAAAAAATTATCAATCACGCTAACAAACTGTTAAACAAAATACATTCTCTCCTTGTACCTTGACCATACACTCCATAATGATGACATTTTAAAAGTACACATAAAGCCATTGTTTTTATATGACTTAAAGTTAGCCAAGTATCAAAGACAGCTAAATAGTTTAGTACACTTTTTCTGTATTCCACTGTGCCGTAGTTAATCATGAGCTATGATTCAGGATTTTACTGTGCCTTGGAATCAGCGTGAGTTTTGATCATTAATTATCACTGTAGAGGGGTGTCGACAGAGGAGGTTGGACAAGGTCTATTAAAGGAATAACCCAACTAACACCAGGACACAGTCTGGACATTTCGGTTGCAAGTAAATCTTGAACTTGAGCATGTTTCATTATGATTTATGTCCTTTACGAGAAAAAAAAAGTGACATAACCTTTTTATTCTTGTGGGTTGGGAAGATATTTTCAGCCCCATCCTAGAGGATTGATTGCAATTTTCCTCCTGTTCGTACATCTGGTATACCGTCCTGGAAACCGAGCTCAGTTAAATAATTACGAATGCGTTTCTTAAGATAAAGGTTAAAAGTTCTTTATGAAGACACACGATGGATGATAGCTTTCTCTTTCTTAAGTGGCAGTCCCACAGGTCAGGCAGAAGGCGGACTTAATAGGTGGCTATTATGTCAAACCACAGAGGACTCTGCATTCCGTGGTGGCAGATCCTCTGACCTCACCACCAACACACAGAGCCTTCAATCTTCGTGTGGTTTCAGAGTCAGGGAAGCGGTCTTTCCATAGCCCTCTCCGACGGGCTTTCAAAGGGCAATGCTTCCAGAATCGTCGAATGAAGACAGCTGTGCTGCAGGATAGCGGTTGAGAGTTTACGAGAGTTCAAACTACACCCGAGAGCATTCGTGTGCGGACAGCAGAGAGTGTGGCTCTCAGGAGACAGTTCTTACTGATGATGCTCCAGAGACTAGAAAGCTCTCCCAGCCTGTGAGACCAGCCTGGCCTCCATCCATAGTCTTCATCATGTGAATTCCAGTTTCTTTCCACTTCTGGTTTGGACTGGGCTTTTGTCCTCACCCCAGAACGTTACAATCTTCCGTCACTGCTTGTCCAGGGAGACAGAACTGATGTGTGGTGGTGAGGGGGTGGCCTGCTGTGGCCTGAATTGCGTACCACTCCCCTGCCCCCAAATTCCTTTGCCGAAGCCCTAACCCCCCACCATGTGACCGGATGTGGAGAGAAGTCCTTTAAGGAGGTGAAATGAAGTCATGAGGGTGGGGGCCTGATCCAGAGGGACCGGTGTCCTTGTAAGAAGAGGAAGGGACACCACAGAGCCCTCTCTCTGTTGTGTGGGCCCAGCCAGAAAGCGGCCATCAGCAAGCCAGGAGGAGAGCTCGCACCAGAGCCTGACCCTGCTGGAGCTTGGACTTTCATCTTCCAGAACTGAGATCGTACATTTCCGCCGTTGTCTGTGGTGTTTCATTCGGGCAGTCCCGGGCCGACTACCGCCCAGCGGTTTGCCCCCAGTGCATTTCTCACTGAAATCTAGTCCCTGTTTCCCTAAACTCTTCCTCCCCAAAATATGTGTAAGAATTTAGCTGCACGACTGATTTAAAAATACAGGATGTTTCATGTTTGTCTTTACGTTTTGTTTTCTCCTTACCCTGATGTTTGTATTTGAATGTGGAAGTAGAGAAGACCCTCTCCCCCTCCCCCCTCCTCTCCTCTTCCCCTCCCCCTCTCTCTCTTCCTCCCCCTCTTCCTTCCCTTTCCCCCTCCCTCCCCCTCCTCCTTCATTTGGCCATGCAAAGGGTAAGCTCTGTGGGGAAACGGGCAGACAGTTGAGATGACCTGTTTGCCTTGAAGGAAACAACATTGGGCGGCTTATTCTAAAGGCAACACCTCTGATTAACGCCTCCCTGTCCACAAACACCCATTCATACGTGATCACCTTGGTGCCTCTCTGGTCAGATGCCTCAGCCCAGATCACGCAGCGACGGGAGTGTCAGAGCCAGGACTCCCGGCTCACGAGGGGAAGAGGAGGGTGCTCCCGCCGTGTGGTGCTGTGTAAAGGGGCTATTTTTGGAAATTGCTGTAATAAACAGAATTATAGCAAACAATTTAAAGAGGAGAGTGTCTGTGTCCCCCCCACCCTCCGCTGCCCCCACCCCACCTACACCCCGGGTCATGTGTGGCGTGAAGATCATCAACACTGGGCCCTGGGCTCTCGTGACCCTTTCCCTGTAATTCCTTTTTCAAAACAACAAACGTTTTCATAGAAAGAGACCCACTTGTTATCTCTCTGGGTCATTTCTCAAATGTTTAAGCGAACCGCTTGGTAAAAGAAACCATCCGGTTTGGCTTTGCTCAGGAGTTTGCTTTTGAGAAGGAAGAGGACACCTCTTTTCACCACCACCTCTTGGCCATCCCTCTCAGAACAAGAAGAACAAGAGAGGGAAACGCAAGCTCAGTCCTGGGTGACACTGGGCAGAATCATACAACTGAACGTCACCAATGAGGAAGTGGAGGGAAAGGAGGCAGGGAATCTTCCAGGCTGTGGAGCAGAGTGGGGGGTCCAGGGGCAGGGCCAGGGGGAGGGGAGAGCTGAAGACTGCGGGGATTTGATAAGGAGCACTAGATACTGGCCAGATTCAAGGCCGGCTTCTTGCCCTAGCTGCATCGAATCACTGAAGGACCTTGAAAACTGCTGATGTCCAGGCCAGCCCAACCCCCTCCAGGCTGTGACTTCTGTGACCAGGGACGTTGGGAAGGACCTGGGCTCCACCCCTGTGCCCTTCGCCTTCTGCTCTTTGGGCTCTGCCGGCCTGCAGAGAGCAGGTGTCCTGCCAGTCGTGCCCATTGGGGAGGCTGCCATGTTCCGGCACAGCCGAGCAGGTGCATTTAATTCTAGGGTGCAGGGGGAGGGTGCTGCCTTGGCCAGCAGACAAGAAGCCGCCTTCGCCCAACAGCCTCGGCGGTGAGAAAGCTGGTGTTTTGATCCCCGTCTCTCCGGCTCCTGCACCCATCATTCGCTGGCTCTGCATACTTTCTCGGGAAGCTGCTGGAAGATGCGGTCCATCAGGATGGGGGAGGAGCCAACAATCGCCAAGAACAAGGAAGACAGGAAATCCCAGAAAGGAGGGATTCGAGGAGCCCGGGGAATTTCCAGGGTGGTGGTGATGGGAAGTCCAAAGACTAATTTATACAGCCGCAAAGAGTGCAGACCAGCTGGGATCAGGGAGCCCAGCACCCAAGGAGGATCCTCTTGGAAACGAAAATGGGACCGGCTGATTATCAGATCGGTGCAGCCCTGTAGCACGAGAAGGTGGTAAGGGGGCGTGGGAAGACAGCGCAGGGGCAAATAAAACAAAGTAAATCCGAATATAAGGCAACTATTGACTTTGGGACCAAAACAATGTTTTAGAAGAAAGGAAATATAATCATGGTTTATTGCTCGATTCGGCAGTGGAGAGCGTTTCTGGGGATCTAAGAGCGTGAATATTGAACACTGACCCGACCGAAAGTAATGCTGTCACTATGTTCGGAGGCAAGAGCCCTAAATCCTGCACTATCGGAATAGATGACTCTGAAATGGATTCATCGAGACAGAGTGGTCTAGCCGTACTTCAACACATGGAAGGAACCATCAGAACAAGCTGCTAAGAGTTAAAGGTCCCCAAAAAACTTGAGCCGAGCAACAGATTCCTCTTTTGTTTTGTTTCTGCTTCGTACTAAAGCCTCTGAATACTACTTGGTAAAACAAGCATACAAAACCCCCCAAAGAACCAGACCCTCGTGTTTCGCCTCCATAAAAATTAAAATTAAAAAACCCACTGGGGCTTGAACTCAATTCCCGACGGGGGCTCTGATCTTGTAGAGGCTTCCGTAACCCAATATGTGTCCCCTGAAGAGCTTCGGCCCTTTAGATTTCCAGCATGTTCCCCAGGCTGCCTCTATGTGCCTAGTGTGAACATACAGTTATTAATGAAAATCATTCGTTACAGGCTAAGAACCCTGTAGTGTCCTTCATGGCAGAAAGTGCAGTTTTATCGGCTAGTTTCTGACAAACAACAACTTCATGTCCGAGCCCCCCCCCGGCTAGATTATATTTTTATTAAAAAAAATGGACATGGTAATACTTTGAGAGCTCCCATTTCTTTTTTTTTCAAAGTTTACTTATACTTATTTTGAGAGACGGTGTGTGCAACCAGGGGAGGGGCAGAGAGAGAGGGGGAGAGAGAGAGAGAGAGAGAGAGAAAATGCCAACCAGGTTCTGCACTGTCAGCTCAGAGCTCGACGCAGGGCTCAATCCCACCACCCTGGGATCATGACCTGAGCTGAAATCAAGAGTCAGACGCTCAACCATGAGCCATCCAGAGGCATTTCTTTAGAGGAAGAAGGAAAACATTTCTTTGTGCTACCTCTTGGAAAAAGATAAGTCTTCTTAAAAGAGAAGATGGAGGCTCTGTGCATGTGTAACTTTCCGAATTATAGATTTATTGAAAAATAGAAGGGGCGCCTGGGGGGCTCAGTCGGTTAAGCCGCCGACTTCGGCTCAGGTCATGACCTCGAGGTCTGTGCGTTCGAACCCCGCATCGGGCTCTGTGCTGACAGCTCGGAGCCTGCAGCCTGCTTCGGATCCTGTGTCTCCCTCTCTCTCTGCCCTTCTCCTGCTCACGCTCTGTCTCTATGTCTCAAAAATAAATAAACGTTAAAAAAAATTAAACGAAAAAGAAAAATAGAAATGTTTTTGAAATAATAGTGAGTAAAAAAAAAAAAAAAAAAAAAGGAACATAGGGTAAAGAGGGGAAAAGTAATAAAATGACCTAATCCTTGGTTTTTAGAAAGGGGGAAACCATATCCTCTGACCCTGGTCCCAAGACCACGAGAGTAGGAGAAGTCTGACTCCCAGGCGCGGACAAGGATCAAAGGGTCCTCAATACAATTTAAAGTATCATGTATGTATGCACTTATTCTCGTTCCAATTATCGTAAAGAGCCCACCCAGGCATCCCCCCCCCCCCCGCAGAATTTATTATGTTCAGGTGGTTTTAAAAACAATGTTAAAGTAATGTGGTTTTTGCAGCGAGATTCGCAAGTCATTAACTCATGAGTCGCTTCTTTTGTGTTCCGCTCTGCCCCTCGCCCTGCTCACCCCGCCAGACCTCCGTGGTTCCCGGAAGACCCTGAAGAACCAGAAGCCGGAGGCGAAGGCCCAAGTTTGCCCAGTCCCGACAGGAAAAATTGGTTTCAGTCTCCGCCTCCCTGGGAATGCGGTTTGGTGGAGGAGGAGGCGGGGGGAGGGTGGCCTCTGAAGCACCATGCGGCAATGCAGTCCGGTTCTCCAGGAGCCGGAGAGCCTGAGGCCTCAGGGCAGCTGCCCCCACACCTCCCTCCGGGCGGGCCCCACTGCGGCCCTGATCCCTTACGCCCAGGCCTCCAACACTCACCATTGATGTTGATTTATTTCACTTTAAAGACATCAACTACGTTGTAAACAATGCTCCGGGGATTTAATACTTGAGGAAACTTCTCAGGAGGTTGGGTTCATCTCATGTCTAGTGCAAGAGGGCTCCCTCTCTTATTCCACCCCAATGATGCTTTTCAATGAGTCCCATACTTGTATCCGGTTGGATGACTAGGTTAGATTTCGCTGTTGGCCAAGGAGGTGTTGGCCGGTTGACACAAATATCCAGTATTATACTTGGTGTGGTACCGGGGGAAAGAGATAGTTGGTCTTTGTCCATTCCTGCCACATGGCTCCTACTGGATGCTCTGAATCTCTGGAATGATGAGGGTCTTTTATATGTTAATGAGATGCCTGGTGGCTGGGGAGCCCCCAGACAGCTTTCGGAATGGAGGCTGGTCACCGAGAAGACCAAGGCGTGCCAGGAAGGGAGAGGGGCTGGGATTGAGCTAATAATCACCATTGGCCGAAGATAGAATCAGTCGCCCCTATGCAATGAAACCTCCATAAAACCCCCCAGACTAAAGGGGCTGGGGGAGATTTGGGGTGAGTGGACATATCCAGGTGCCGGAAGGTGACTCGAGAAGGCGCAGAAGCTCGCTTGCCCTTTCCACTTACTTCGCCCTACGCCTCTCTTCCATTTTGCTGTTCCTGAGTTCGTACCCGTTAGAGTTAACCAGTAAGAACCGTAAGTAAAACTCTTTCTTCAGTTCTAGGAGCTGTTTCAGCAAGTTATCAAGCCTGAGGAGGGGGGCGTGGGAACCCCTGGTTTCTAGGCAGTTGCTCAGAAGTGCCAGTGGTCCAGGACTTGAGCTTGGCGTCTGGAGTGAGGGTGGTCACGTGCCCCGAGCCCTGAACCTGCGGGGTTGGCTCTAACTCGAGTTCGGAACCGCATTAAACTCGTGGACGCCCAGCTGGCGTTGGGGTGGGCAAACAAACTCACACACCTGACGTCAGAGGGGGTGTGGACGAAAACCGCTCACTCGACGGTATCGTTATAGTGATTTTGGTTTCTTACTTGGTAATTTGTTTTCTGTGAGTTCTATGAATGGGAATCTAGAAAAGGACTTTCTGAGCACACGTTGGTCCCATCCTAGGACCCCTGAGCTCTCCCCAGGGGACACGAGAGGATACCCACCCTCCAGGAGCCAGCAGCTCACCCTATCCCTCTTCTTGTTGTGTTGGGTGGAAATCGAGACACACACAATGAAGGCATTTGCCCCACACCACGTAGGGGATGTTACCACTGATATTAACACCCGGGTCCCTGATTTGTTAATTCCATGCTGTTCACAGATGTTTTTTCTCAAAAGAAAGCAAGACCAGAGGAACGTCTGGGCTTTTTGGCAGATGAGGCCATTCTAACAAGGCTTCGGAGGGTTACCTGTGCCATACACATACAGTCCAGTGTTTTCCACCCTAAAAATGCTCTCCCCTAACTGTGCCTCTGCCGGGCCCTGGAGAGTGGAGGCTTTGCCGAGGGGCTCTCAGAGCAGTGGGAGGAAGTTATTTGTGCAGGTGGGCTCGCCGGCAACCCGCACGCCCAGCGTCGTTGGGGAGAAACAGACAAGAGGTCCCGACATCCTGAGAATGACACAGAAGGGACTTTGAGGTCTGGCGGACTGACCGAAAGAAGCCTCAGACTGGGACACCTAGATATGTGTCCAACTGGACACCCTGACAGACTCTTGGATGTCATCGCAGGGGCTGGGAATGGAGACCAATGCCCCAAACCTGGTGGGACGGGTCACTCCCAGGAGAGGCCAGAAAGGACAAGAGGTCAAGAGCGTCTCTGTCTGTGACATCCAGGTGCCGCGGAAAACTCCCCCGAATCCGGGTGCCACCCAGAATAAGGATAGAAGAAGGGGGTGAGGATGGGGAGCATCCCAAAGTGACCCGAGTAGCTGCTTATGAATTTAAACTAGGAACCCAACTGATTTTCAACTGTCATGTTAGATTTGGGGGGGTCACCAAAGTGCTAAAAGGTGGAGTTCGCCTGTGAAGAAGTAGACGACGTGACCGTATCGGTCAGGGTTCTCCCGAGAAATGAAGCAACGACACAGGCACGTGACGAGGTGACTTGGCAAACCAAAGCCCTCGGGTTGTCAAAAAATTTTTTTAAATCGAGATATAATTCCCATCCACAGAACTCACGCTCCGAGTCTATCATCCAGTGCGCCTCAGTGTATCTACACAGAGCTGTGCAACCATCCTAACTATCTAATTCGAGAACATTTTTCTCACCCCAGAAAGAAACTCTGTGCCCACTACTGGTCACTCCCCATTTCTCCCCCAACCACGAATCTACTTTCTGTCTCTGTGGGATTTGTCTGTTCGGGACGTTTCATATCCACGGAGCCCGACGGCGGGAGGTTTCCTGCATTGGGCTTCTTTAACTTTGCGTGTTTTCAAAGTTCATCCACGTGGTAGTGGGTCCGCCCTTCATCCCTCCACTTTGCTGGGTGACAGCCCATTGTGCGGGCGAAACACGACCCGCCAACCCGTTCGCCAGTCGGTGGACACCGGTGCCATTTCTGCGCTTTGGCTCTTGCGAATAGTGCCGCTGTGAACGTTCGGGTACAAGCGGGGCGTGGACAGAGGTTTTCGGTTCTCGCGGGTCTATTCCTTGGAGTGGAATCACTGGGTCACGCGATGACTCTATGTTTAACTTTTTTTTTCCCCTAAAGTTTATTTAATTATTTTGAGAGAGAGAGAGAGACAGAGAGACAGAGAGACAGAGAGAGCGTGAGTGGGGGATAGGCAGAGTCAGAGAGGGAGAGAGAGAGAGTCTCGAGCAGGCTTCTTGCAGTCAGCACGCAGAGCCCAACACGGGGCTCGAACCCACGAACTGTGAGATCATGACCTGAGCTGCGGTCGGACGCTCAACCGACTGAGCCACTCAGGCGCCCTTACGTTTAACCTTTCAAGGACATGCCAGGCTGTTCTCCACGGCGGCCGCGTCCCTGTGCGTCCTGACCAGGCTCCCGTTTCTCCACATCCTCTTCTGTCTTGCCGTTATCTGTCTTTCCGATTACAAGCCTTCTATCTTAGTGGGCGTGCCCTCGCCTGTTTGTGTCTGTGTACCACCTGCGAGCTAAGAATAGTTTTTATGTTTTTAAAAGATTATAAAACACACGTACACGAACACACACAAAGAAAATGTGTCAGAGTGTGGATGCGGCTCACAAAGCCTAGAACATTCCCTCTCCGCCCTTGGAGTTCGGGAGGCCATCCCGGTGGCCATCCCTACACCTTCTAATGGGGAGAAAAAGTACTTTCAACTCCCTGTGCTTTTGCCCACTGGTCTCGAGAGAGAGAACAGAACCCTGGGCTGGGCTGGTCTCCCCGGCTCCCTCGTGCACCTGCTCCGTGAAGACTTCTGGGATGCGGGACCCCGGCCAGCAGGCCAACCATGGGCTTCCCAGGAGGGTCTGTCCGAGACCTTCGACGGCAGAGACTGGGGGTCGTTTCCTCTTCCTGTTCTGAGCCCAGCGCCGAGCACGTGCGGCCGAATCGATTTAGCACCGAGGGCAGGGCGAGCCCCTGACCTCGGGAAGCTGAAGCTGTAAGGGGGGGGCGACGCATCTTCCATCCCAGGACCGCGCCGAGCCCCGAGGCACCAGGCACTGTGCTGGGTGGGCGGAGCAGTCCCCGGTACGGGCCCCGGGCAGGCAGCTGGGGCACCGCCACCTCGAGAGAGAGAGGCCTTTGCTCCCATGCAGAACCGAGTGCCCCGTGTGGATCTGATGGCCGGGGTTGGCCGAGCGGGCCTCCCCTGCCCCCGGCCTGGGGCTGTCTGGCTATGGCATTTGCACAGCTGTGGTTCCCTGTGCCAAGTGGCACCACATGTGGTGACCTGGGTCCCGCTGAAGTCACTAGAGTTCTTTACCAGACCTTCGTGGCTCTTCCTCTCCGGGCCCTTGTACCAGGGCGCTGCCCACCGACTCCACGCCTGGGGTGGCCTTTCGACTCAGTGGAACCCTGAATGTCCGTGTGCATTTGGCCCCGTTTCCTTCCGCGTGCTGCCCGGCTCTCAGGAACATACGGTCGACGGTGCCCGCGTCCGCCTGGGTGACTCTGACGGCCAGAACCCTGCAGACCGTGTCGGACAGGCCGTGTAGGATTCGAGGTCGCACGGGGCCGTGGCCTGAACTGGATTGTCTCAACCGATACATCCCACGGCCCGTGGGAGGTGACCCAAGGGAGGAGCAGGGGTGGCCGCCGGAGGAGGCCGGGTTGACCCAGGCCTTCCAGGATGGGAAGGGCGGCGGCGGGCGGGGGCGCCAGGGGAGGGAGAATTCTGGAAAAGCCCCGCGCGGGGGTGCGCTGCCCCCTGACGCTTTTCCAAGGACCCTTGGCAAAGACCCAGTTCCTGCTCTGATTGTCTTCCGGGGCTGAGGCCGCTTCCAGATTTACCTTCTGAGAAAGAGAGTCCACGACCGAGCCGTTTCGTCCCGCGCAGCTCCCGGGAGGACAGGCCTTGGCCACTCCCCCCGCGGCTCAGTTCCCTCTGTGGCAGATTTGGCAGCAAAATAAGTCCTGCTCTCTTAGGATTCTGAAACTCCCCAGCCCCGCGGTGCGGAGAAGGGGAAGGACAGGAGCGCGGGCCCCGGGCAGCGGCGGTGAGGGGCCTCGTGAAGTCAACCGCGCTCTGGCCCAAGGAGCCAGCCCCGGGCCTGGGTGACAGCAGCGCGGAGGCTGTTCCCTGCATGAAACCAAGCGCTCACCGGGGACGCCGGGGCTGGAACCCTGACACCGAGCTTACAGAGTGTTTCGTGTTCCTTTCCTGGTACCGGTCACAGCCGCTGTTTTCTCTTTTATTAGCCTCGTTGTTTAGAAATAATGACAGGGGTGCCTGGGTGGCTCAGTCTGTTGAGCATCCGGCTCGTGGTTTCGGCTCATGTCATGATCTCATGGTTCGTGAGTTCGAGCCCCCACATCAGTGCAGAGGCTGCTTGGGATTCTCTGTCTCCCTCTCTCTCTCTGCCCCGACCCCACTTGTACTCTCTTTCCTCTCTCAAAAATAAATAAATAACTAAACTTTAAAGAAAAAAAAAGGGGCGCCTGGGTGGCTCAGTCGGTTAAGCGTCCGACTTCGGCTCAGGTCATGATCTCACAGTTTGTGAGTTCGAGCCTCGCGTCGGGCTCTGTGCTGACAGCTCAGGGCCCGGAGCCTGCTTCAGATTCTGTGTCTCCCTCTCTCTCTGCCCCTCCCCTACTCACATGTGCTCGCTCTCTCTCTCTCTCAAAAATAAACATTTAAAAAATGTAAAGGAAATAAGGACACAAGTTATTTTGCTACCAGTACGGACCAATTCACCAGAACCAGGTTTGCGCGGAGGCGTGGCCGGATTTCAGGAAAACCCCGTGCCTAGCCTCGCTCGCTGCCTGTCCCAGAAAGCCCGCCCGGCTGTTTTCCTCGGGAGGGCTAACACACGCGGCGGGGCAACTCGTGTCCCGGCGGGGTCCCCTGCTGCTGTCTGCGCGCGGAGTGGGGTTGCTTCCTTCAGCGACAGAGGGACGGGACGGACAATGGTTGCACTTGACTCATCAAGAGACTAACGACCTTCTGGGCCAAGAAGTGCAGGTGCGCGTGTTTTCGCGGCAGGGAGGCTGCGAGCTGGGTTTTATGGGCTCCAGACTCCTATCAGAAGTTGATAAGAGAGGTTCTGGGTGATTGGTTCTCCGCTGATCGGAGGAGTATTTCATAAGCCCCAAGTGTGAAACGCCTAAGGATGAATCATCCGCATGGGCCGCGATCTCCACGAAAAGATCTATCTGTTGGCATAAACACACGCACACACACACACACAGACACAAACGCATGCACACAAGCCTTAAACCTTATCATCGGGGCCCCTGAGGAAGTGGTGAAATCAGACAGATAGTGCATGACACCCCTCCCTCCCCCCATGACAACCAGAAAGTGAAATCTGCTCCAAGAGAAGGGAAAGAGCGGCCCCGAGGGAGTTGTTGTCGTAAGGAGGAGGCCGAGAGGCCCGGGGTGTGTGCGCAGGGAGTCACTGTGGACAGGTGTGTCGTCGGGATGCCATGCCGATGAGCGTCCCGGGGTTTTAAATGCCGGTGGGTCGGGCCGTCTCCCGGGATCCTCCCCGCAGCCTCCTCGGGGCTGCGGGCACCTGGTCCCTTCCGAAGGGCGCTCCCGGAGCCTGTCGCCTTATCGCGCGCTGTCTCACAGCGACGGAAGCATAGCCACTCCCGGTCAGGCTACGGAGGTGTGTGTCTGAGGGCAGACACGCTGACGCTTCGGAGTGGCCAAGTTCTGAATGTTTTATAAATAATATTTCGCGGCCGTACAACCGTCGCACAAATACCAGGTTGCCGGAGGCCGGGGGCCGGGGCTCAGTGCGGCCGTGCTCCCCACCGCACCCGCGTCCGCCTGTGGGAAACCGCGTGCAGAGCAGCCTGCCCCTCCCCCGCTCTGGGTTCAAGCGCGGTGGATCTTCCCATAAGAGGGTCAAAAGCTGTGCTTCGGCTACTTTTTCATTTTGTTTTTTTTTTTAATTTACTTGTTTATTTTGAGAGAGACAGAGCACACACAGGCAAGGCAGAGAGAGAGGGAGAGAGAGAGCATGCGAGCAGGGGAGGGGCCAAGGAAGGGAGAGAGAGAATTCCAAGCAGGCTCCGCACTGTCGGCGCAAAGCCCGATGCGGGCTCAAACTCACAAACCCATGAGATCACAACCTGAGCGGAAATCAAGAGACGGATGCCTAACCAACTGAGCCACCCGGGTGCCCCTGCTTCTTCTTTTTGAGGGCCAGTCTTCATAGAATGGAATCGAACTTAAAGTTCTGAAAAAATATTCCGCTACAAAGCTCTTCAGAGATCGAATCTAATTATCATGTAAGAAGAGCTCATTGTCCTGAGCGTTATAGGTGCAGATGAGGCAGTGACAATCGTGGTGAGGTCGGAGGGGTTCTCCAGCTTCAGGCTCTGCCGGCCTAGGGCTGCGAGTGGATTTCGGGGCAGCCTCAGAGCCCGGGTGGGCAGCACTGCCCTCCGGGGTCTGCTGTGGGCTCTCCCCCACTGCTGTCCGAGCTGTCTGCACCGGCACTGGCCGGAAGTCCGGCCAAAACACTGCAACAGAAATGGGGCAGCTGGGTGGCTTGAAGAATAACACAAATCCTGCCCACCAATATGGGGTCAACAGCTGACCTTAAAATGGGTGAGATGGAGAGGAAAGGTAGGGAAGAGGGAGGAAGGGAGGAAAGAGAAGGAAGGGAGGGAGGGAGGGAGGAAGGAAAAAAGGAAGGAGAGAGGGAAAGAAAGGAAGGTAAGAAGGAAGGAAGGAAGGAAGGAAGGAAGGAAGGAAGGAAGGAAGGAAGGAAGGAAGGAATAAGGGAAGGGAAGAGAAGAAAAAAGAAAAGGAAAGGAAAGAGAAAAGAAAAGGAAAAGGAAAAGGAAAAAAGGAAAGAAAAGAAAGAGGAGGGGAGAGGAGGGAAGAGAAGGGGAGAGGAGAGGAGAGAAGCCTTTCTGGCCCTCATCCCAAGCACTTCACCCACAAACTGGTTCGGGCCAGTGAGACAGGATGTTCCGCAGAGCCAAGATCACGTGACCGCACAGTGTGAACAAACAGATGGTGTATCATTAACAAAATGCAAGGCTGTGTTTCATAGTCTCGGCAGGGTGTCGGTGACCCACGCGATTTAATTAAAAACATAAAAAAAAAAAAGTGGCAAAGGCCAAAGTTTCATCCTGTTCAGACTCACCCTCATCAGAGGGGGCTGCCCTTAAATGCAGGTCACGTTTCTGCCCCTAGGTGAAGTGGGACGGGTCGGGGGCCACCCGTGTCATCCGATCTCCGGCCGTGCGGCCCACGGCGCCCGGGACAGAGACCGCCCCGCCCCGCTTCCTCACGGGGAAGAAGTGCAGCTGCAGGAGGTGGAGGGGCCGTGAGGACCGGGCCTGCACACGGCGAGTCCTGAGTGCACACCAGCGGGCGGCCGGCGTCACCTTGGTCCTAAGGGGGCCCCTGGCAGAGCTGCGGGGAGCCCCGGCCCGAGCCGACAGTGGTCACCCGGAGCCCCGCTTTGCCGTCAGCAGCATGAGGCGACGGTCAGGGCTGTGTGCTTGGGGCTCCAAAGCCTTTGTCCAAACCCCCGCTTCCCCGGCCCCCGGTTGTGGACACCGACACCTTACCTGTCCCGAATCCGGAATCCGGCTCCTTCCCCAGGAGGCTGCCTTTACCCCCAGGGCCTCACTGCCGGCGGTGGGGGGGGGGGGTGCTGCTGAGCTGCAGATCACAGCCGAAAAGAAAGGAAAGGGACAGGTGGGGGAGGGGAGCAAGGAGGGAAACCAGCCCAAGAGCAGGCGCAATGAGGGGGCGGTGGTGCGGTGGGGGGGGGGCATCAAAGCTAGCTGGCAGAGCACTGTGCGACATCCAGGGACTTCATCCGTACTTGTTTTCAAAGGCTCCTCGGGCCAGTGGTGATGAGAGGGATTGGGGGGGTGTGGGGAGGGTTTGCACCAGGATGAAAGGCCCTGGGGAGAGATGGCGGGGAGGTGGAAGGAAGTCAGGGCAAGAATCTGTGAAGAAGGAGATACGGGATTTGGTTTTTTGGTTTTTTTAAGGAATTTATGTGATCGTGGGTGTTTGAGCGCAGAGTTGTGAGATTTCGAATTAATCCTAAGCGCGACCCGTGAGAATCTCAAGGACGTTTTGACACTCCAGCGTCTGTGGAGAGCAGTCGCTTTCTAGACTCCAGAAATTCTAACTAAAGTGTAACTCAGAGAGCGATGCGTCTAACAGAAGCGCAAGTCCGGCTTCACAGGCTTTCAAGAGACATGTGCGTCCCAGAGACGGAAGGCTTTTTGGAGCAGCAGGAGAGAGAGCGAGACAGTTGCTCTAGCAGCACTCGCGGTGACCGACTGCTCTAGAGTGGCTTTCCTGGTGACGCATTTGCTAGTGGTTCATCATTTGCTAGTGGTGATGGAGGACCCGCTGCACACTGTGCTCTCGATGCAGGGATGATAAAAAGGACCCTGTGGTCCCTGCCCCATGAGGTTCTAGTGGGGGAAGGGCAGACAGAAAAGCTCATAGCTACACTGCATCAGGTATAGTTACTTCCAATTAGACAGGCAGAAGGTTCTCTGTGTTGTTTCAACTGTGATCTGAATGGTAAGAAGAATCCAGCTTCGCAGAGTTGAGGAGAGCCTCCTGGGCAGATGGGAACAGCTTGTGCAAAGGGCCTGAGGTGGAAACAAATCTTGGTATGTTTCAGGGAAGAAGGTCAAAGCGGCTGAGTGTGGGGAGCAGCCTTCCAGGTCAGAGAGGGCTTTTAACCCTGCATAGAGGGTCTGACTTTTCCTCCAGGTTCATGGGCTAACCATCAGGAGGGGTTGGAGCCAGGAAGCAGTGGAACCCGATTTGTGCTTGAAGAGAGAGCATCCCGGGTACAGAGAGGGGAATGGACCGAGCTCTTGGTGGTGGAGGTGGTGAGACCAGGGAGTAGGTCACTACAGAATCCAGGCATGAGGCCCTGGGGGCTCCGACCGGCCTGTGGTCAAGGAGACGGACCCGGGTATCAAGGAGGGAAGGGACTCGGGGATAATTCCCAGGTGTGTCGCACGTCGGGGCAGAAAGGAGGCCGAGCGTGCCTCCTCAGGGCAGGAACAGGGAGTGATTCCGACTCCGGCAAGTCTGCCTGCTTCTGTTTTTGTTTTTTGTTTTCCAGTGAAGTCCGAGGCACTGAAAGGGACAGAGAGTTCCGAGTGGAGAACAGTGGTTCTCAGACGTGAGCGTGCGTCAGAATCATGAGGAGATTGTGTTAAATGACAGAGCCGGGCCCCACCCCCTTCTGAATCAGCAGGTCCGGGGTGGGGCCTGAGGGTGCGTGCTTCCAGCACCTTCGCAGGAGATGCCGAGCTGCTGACCCAGGGCTCCCGCTTGGGCGGCCGGGGTGTTCCCGGCTCAGGAGACGGCGGGAAGGAGAGCGGACAGGGGACAGGTGAAGTGGACTTTCCGGGCGTGCTGGGTGCCCCTGAGATGGACGGCCATCACGGTCCCCTGTAGAGGACGCAGCCTTGGGGACCCGTGCACAGCCCGGCTCCCCTCCAGTCAGCAGGCCTGCGAGCGAAAGCATTCGGTTATGTGATAATAACACGTGTGGGGGTTCTCTACTTCAGTTCCCTTTTTATTTTTTTAATTCTCTTTTTTTTTTTTAGTGTTTGTTTATTTTTGAGAGAGAGACAGAGTGTGAGTGGGGAGGGAACAGAGAGAGAGGGAGACACAGAATCCGAAGCAGGGTGCAGGCTCCGAGCTGTCAGCACAGAACCTGATGTGGGGCTCGAACTCACAAACCGCGAGATCATGTCCGGACCCAAAGTCAGACGCTTAACCGACTGAGCCCCCCCAGGCGCCCCAGTCTATTTCACTTTCCACGATCGCTTGCTTCGACCCAAATTTTCAATGACCCAACCGACTACAGGTCTGCCTCACTTTAGATTTTAGAATTTCTTTTTTTTATTTAAAAAAATTTTTTTTAACGTTTTTATTTTATTTTTGAGAGACATAGAGACAGAGCATGAGCAAGGGAAGGGCAGAGAGAGAGGGAGACACAGAATCTGAAGCAGGCTCCAGGCTCTGAGCTGTCAGCACAGAGCCCGACGCGGGGCTGGAACTCACAGACCACAAGATCATGACCCGAGCTGAAGTCGGACACTCAACCAACTGAGCCCCCCAGGCGCCCCGGGTTTTGTCATTTGAAAAGACCTTGCTCTGTATTACCGCTGGGAGCTTGCCAATTCTAAACCTGGCATCCTATCTAGACTTTCCGCGGTCAATCCTGTCTACAACGTTTCTCTCCTTCAGGTGGACTTCCTCCATGAATCTTCTTTTATTTTTCCCATCCCAAAGTGTCATTTGCTTTCAGTATCTTTAAAAATACAGTTTTGATACTTAGAAAATCTTGCCTGTAACATGTATGTTAAACTATCTTACTATTTTAGAAAATATATCTACATATTCTTCTTTTGGATTTTACATACAGAAAATTATATCATGGGGCGTTTGGGTGGCTCGGTCGGTTGAGTGTCCAACTTTAGCTCAGGTCATGATCTCACAGTTCGTGGGTTCGAGCCCCGCATCAGGCTCTCTGCTGTCAACTCAGAGCCTGGAGCCTGCTTCATATCCTCTGTCCTTTTCTCTCTCTGCCCCTCCCCTGCTCTTTCTCGCTCTCAAAAATAAACAAATATTAAAAAAAAAAAAAGAAAATTATATCACCGGAGAATAGTAAGTCTTGTTTGTTTCTTTCTAATCCCTCAGCCTTCAATTAATTTTTCTGTTTATTTCATTCTGTAGCTTTACGGTAATCTTGAGGGAGAAAGTAGTGACAGTGGCACCCTTGTCTGGGTCCAGATCTTAAAGGGAATATTTCAGGGGCGCCTGGGAGGCTCAGTTGGTTGGGCGGCCGACTTCGGCTCAGCTCATGATCTCACAGTTCGTGAGTTCAAGCCCCGCATCGGGCTCTGTGCTGACAGCTCGGAGCCCGGAGCCCGCTTTGGATTCTGCGTCTCCCTCTCCCTCTGCTCCTCACGCTCTCTCTCTCTCAAAAATGAATAAACATTAAAAAAATTTTTTAAAGGGAATATTTCAAACATTTTTATGCTTATACTGTTTGTTTATAGTCTCTGTCAGGTTAAGGAAATTTTATTCTAATCCTAGTCTACTAACAATTTCTTTTTTTATCAAAATGAAGAGGAATTTTATCAGTATTTTTTTTGCACCCATTGAGATTATCAAAAGTTTTTTCTCATTCAGTCTGTTACCGTGGGGAATGGCAGCCCAGGTTTGTCCAAACTCAAGGTGAAGGGCATAGTCCTCAGACTGTCAAGTCTGCCCAGACTTATGATACCAGGCCAGGGTTAGAGTAAGGTCCCAGGGGGCTCCAGAGCCCCTCTCTCCCAGACCAGCTGGCTACGCAGTTGGGGGTCTGGATTCCCTTGGTTCACTGCAATGACTCGCACACTCAGCAAAGTACTCTATATTACAGTTTTGCTTTTAGCAAAAAGATACAAACCAGAGCCCGCCAAGGGAAGAGTTACATAAGGCAGACTTTGGAACTGCAAGCATTTCAGACACAAAGCTTTTGGGTCCTCAGGGAGGCATTACCTTCCCAGCACCAAAGTGTGGCCATATGCAAAGTTTTGCCAACCCAGGAAGCTTGGGTGCCCAGAAGTGTGATCCAGATTTCATGACATAGGAGTGATCAGTTGAATTATTTTCAGTCGACGTGGGTTTGACTTCAGTTTCCAGCAACACCCCTACTCCCCATCCCCAACCTAGTCACTGTGCTGGTCTTTCTGACACAACCAGTCCCCACCCTGAGGCATCTTATCAGGGTAAACTCTCAATGCTGGTCCAGGGAGTCCATCAGGAATAACGAAAATACTCCTCTTACTCAGGAAATTTCAAGAATTTAGAGGGTACCTCCCAGGAGGTGGAACAAAGGCCAGATCTCTCTTTGGGTAAAGTGAGTTCTTCATGACGCAATAACACTCATAGGTCTCCTGAGGTCAGCCCAACCTTGCACTCCTGGAATAATATAACTGGATCTTTTAAGAACATGACTAGCTCTGGGGAACCTAGTGGCTCGGTTGGCTGAACATCCAACTCTTGATTTCAGCTCAGATCATGATCCCAGGGTCATGGCATGGGATCAAGCCCTGTGTTGGGTGCTTGAGTGTGGAGCCTGCTTGCGATTCTCTCTCTCTCTCCCTCTGCCCCTGTCTCCCGCTCATGCTCTCACTCTCTCTAAAAAAAAGAAAGAAAGAAAGAAAGAAAGAAAGAAAGAAAGAAAGAAAGAAAGAAAGAAAGACAGACTAGATCTATTTTGCTAATCTTTCATTTTTTTTTAATGTTTATTTATTTTTGAGACATAGAGACAGAGCGTGAGCAGGAGAAGGGCAGAGAGAGAGAAAGACAGAAACCAAAGCAGGCTCCAGGCTCCGAGCTGTCAGCACAGAGCCCGATATGGGGTTCGAACTCACGAACCATGAGATCATGACCTGAGCCTATGTCAGACGCTTGCTTAACTGACTGAGCCACCCAGGTGCCTCAAGAAATTGCATTTTTGTAGAAAGTTGTCTATTTTATCTAACTGTCAAGTATATCAGTATAAAACCGTTTATGGATTTCACTTATCTTTTAAGTTTCTGCCGGATTTGTGGTTAAATACTTACGCCTTTTCTTTTTTCTTGAGCAGTCTCATCAGAAATTAGTCTGTTTTACTAGTCTTTCTGAAGGGCCAGCATTTGGTTTCGTCAATTATTCCTGGTGTATGGTATTCCCCCCTCCCGTTCATTGATGCCTGCTCTTTTCTTTATTATCTCTGCTTTCTATTTCTTTGGATGGATGTTGTGTTTTTCTTCCTACTGTCTTTAGTTGGAGTTAGCTCATTAATTTTGAGTCTTTATTCTTTTTTATAATGTTTACTTATTTTTGAGAGAGAGAGACAGACAGAGTACAAGCAGGGAAAGGACAGAGAAAGAGAGGGAGACACAGAATCTGAGGCAGGCTCCAGGCTTTGAGGTGTCAGCACAGAGCCCGAAGCAGGGCTCGAACTCACAAACCGTGAGATCGTGACCTGAGTCAAAGTCAACGCTTAACCGATTGAGCCACCCGGGCGCCCTTTGAGACTTTATTCTTTGCAAATACAGTAAAATCTTGGATTGTGAGTAACTTGTTCTGTGAGTGTTCTGTGTTTTAACTTGATAAATGAGCGACGTCTTGCAGGATGAGTAGTACATGATGGTTAATGTCACATGATCACAACTGAGCCAATAGTTCTGGAAATTCCCTTTGATATACAAGTGTTTTGGATTACAAGCATGTGTATGGAACCAATTAGGCTGACAAACCAAGGTTTTACTGTACAAGTATTTAGGACTATGCATTTCCCTCTGAGTACCCCTTTCGCTATGACACATAAGCATGTGTTTTTCACTACTGTTCTAAGTATTTCCAAATTTTCATGATAATTTCTTTTTGCAGTCATGAATTACTTAGAATTCTATTTTTTAAATTCCAACGTACGAAAACTTCCTATCTTTTTGTTGTCGACTTCTATTTAATTCTGTTGTGTTTAAAGAATGTGATGGAAGTGATACTTATTCTTTGAAATCTGTTGAGATGGGCTTATGATCTAGCATGTGACTAATTTTTATAACCCTTCCGTGGATGTTTAAGGAGAATGGGTACTCTCTAATGGTTACATTTAGGATGTTACATACAGCCATTAGATCAAAATTGTCCAAATATATATTTTGAGTATTTTTTGCTGCTTGACTTAGCAATAATTGAGAGAGAACTGTTGGAAGATTTGCTCATTTCTCCCTATATTTCTATCAATTTTTTATTTATATGAAGTGAAACTTTTATATTGGGTGCTTATACGCTTAGAATTCTTATGTCTTCCTGGTGAGTCGAAAATTAGATCATTATATAGTAACATTTTCTGTCTTAGAGTCTATTTTTTTGTGCTATTGCTATAGCTATGCCAGTTTTCCTCTGATTACTCGTTTCCCGGTACACCTCTTTCCATGTCTTTTTGCTCAGGAGCGTCCCAAACAGGATTTCTGCCCGTATAATAATGTCTGCCTTTTCACCGATAGATTCAACCCGCTTATATTGGGGAGGATGATGCCTATTGTGATATAGGTTTCCACAATCTTAAAGAGGCGACCCCGGAGACTACGAGGGCCAAGATGATATATCCTTGCCGGTAATCAAAGCCAATGATCTGAAACTCAGGCATGTTGATTGTCTTTGGCTCTTCCTCCATGGTGCTTCCATTAAGCTGTGCATCTTGAAAAAAAATGTCATTTTCTGCTTAGGTGGAGGGTTAAAACCAAATCTTTGGGAAATTAATGAATCCACATAAATTCTCAAAGTTTCTCTCAGGATACTCTACGGGGCAGCAGAATGCTTATGGGCTTTAGTGCCGGCAGAACTGTCTCCTAACCTTGGCTCTGCCACTTTCTAGCTGTGTGACGTGAGGTACATTCCTTAATCTCTCTGAGTCTGTTTCTTCATCTAGAAACCAAGGATAGTCACGCCTGCCTCCCTAAGATATTCAGCGGGCAATTGGAATCGCCTGGCTCACAGCAGGTGCTCAGTGAATGTTCGAGCTCTTTCTTCTTCTCCACCCTCTTCCAGGCCCACGGTCTTGATGATGTCAAGAACATTTTGTAAATATTACAAATGAGATGTGTCACTGTGATTATTACTTACTAAAATCACTCTGTTTCCTGATTTAGGTGATTCATCTCAGCCAAAAGGAGGATTTGTGCTGTTCCGGCTGACAAAAACTTTGCAAAAACAGTGATCGCTTCCTTTCGGCAGCCTGTTCTGTGCTGGTCACGTCGTCCGTCTACGCTGGCATCAATTTCAGGTAAATCGCTGAAAACAAATCGTATTTGTTTTAGGGCAGATCGAGTGTGACTTAGGTAACGCGATTGCATTCTCGGGAATCCACAGAGATGAAAACACAGATCTGAGATCGTGCCAGAAAGAACAAGAAGTTGCCAGTGCATCAGAGCGGGGGAGCCCGAGAACGCGACAGCATTCAGCGCCGGCGTCTTGCACCCACGGGGCACTCGGGCTTTTTGACCCATCCAGTGCCGATAAACAGGTCATCCATCATCTCCCCCCAGCTTGCCTTGCTTCTTTTGCCTCGTTTTTATCCTCGTCAAATATTTTGAGCACCTGTAGGTAGTAAGGGTTAAATAGATTTTATGTGGTTGGTCATTTGGCCAGAGGGTATTTGAGCATCTCCTGTGCTCAGCATTCTTTGGTTCATGCTCTTTAGCGGTCTGGGACGTCATACGGAATCTCAAAGGACAGAGGAGGTGGAGGAAGAGGCCCTACATTTGGGCTTTCGGGCGCGTCATGGTGTGGCTAAGTTGGAAACACGGGGTAATCGGGAAAGATTAACCAGAGAGGCTGATGCAGCGCACGGATCTTGCGGCGGCAATGACTGCCACTTTCTGGCTGTGTGAGCACGGGTAAGCGGCTTCAGGTCTCTGTGCAGTGTTTTCAACTGTGAATAGAGGATGATGGTGGTTTTTGCAGGGAAGTTGTAAGGATTGAGTAAGTCGGTATATATAAAGCACCAGCCACAGCGTACGGCTTCCCAACCACCATGCAGGGCACAGGGGCTTCCCACGGCTGGCAGACCTGTCGATTCCGGGCAGCTGGCTACGAGCATCCCCGTCCGTTTACCCCTAAATGTGCCCCAAACACTGCATCTTCTATGAGGGCTGAGACGTGACGAAACCAGAAGGTCGCCACTGGGACTGGTTCCCTAGGCCCGAGGGCGCGTGTGTCTCCGCGGACGCACGCGTTGGTGCAGCCACGTGAGGCCACCGTGAAGAGTCTGTATTTGGTCCCTCGACATCAGAGCGCTGTGAGCTTTTATTTGAAACGCTGGCAGCGAAAGTATTTGCCGCATGCGAGCCCAGCTAAGACCAAAATCAACTCAAGTGATTTGTATCTTTTCTATGACCAAGAGTGGGAATAGAATTTGAATCAACAATGTGAAAAATGAGCCTTTAGCATAAACACGTGGACCGAGGGCTAAATTCCTGCCCCCTCCTCCCAGCTCTCGGATCAGTTCAAAGCTGTCACACCCTAAACCCTGTGATTTTGTGGAACCGCTGACCCCGCACTGCCCTGTCTGGCCACAAGCAGCGATACCACTGATTTGGGGATTTGGGGTTTCTGTTCGAATGCACCCAGTTAAACGGGAAGCCGGGGGTCCCTCGTCGCGGAAGACGGGGGACGGGGACGTATGGTTCCTCACGCCGATCTCTCTATCTTTGTGTATGTTTGACCATTCCCATAATTAAGCTATTAAACATTTGTTCAGTCAATGAAAAACCCTTATACAGGGTAAAGGGTGAGACAGAATTATGATTAATTGTTATTTATATTCTTACGAAAGTTTCTAAACCACACGGAAGGTCTCTGGGCTCCAGTCACTTGCTTCTTGCTGCCCGATTTCTCTCTTTTCTTTCCTTTTGAGGATAGTTGACTGAAGGCAGTAAGTCAGGAGTTAAGGTCACTGACACCAGCGAGTAATACGAGCAGCAACAGCGAACACTTACACGCTCACACTTACTCTATGACGGGCCCACTTTCAAGCAGCACAGCCCAATGAGGCAGGTACTCTATTACCTCCATTTTATGGATGGGGAGACAGAGGCGCAGAGAGGAACTCCTCCAGGTTCACACAGCCAGTAAGTCGCAGAATCAGGAGGCAAACCCAGATCATCTGGTTCTAAAGTCCGCACTCTCTGAGGACGTAGGGTGGCAACAAAATGCAGCACTGGCTCTGGTCTTTGCCCCCGATCTGCCTTGTGGCTTTGGCTTTGACAGAGGAGCCACAATCCTGCCGCCACACACCGTTCCTGGGATGCTCGACCTGGTGCGTGATCACAAAGTCTGCCGCCACAACCCACCAGCTTCACGTCAGGGATATAAATAAGCATATAATCAGAACGCTGTGTTAGTATTGATATACTCCCTTTCAAAATATGGGTGAGTATTTTAGGCGCTCCTTGGAGCAAATATCTTCGAGGCGCTCTTTATCCTAAAATTCTGTCAGCTGAAGAATCCATGCATAATTGCTATTGCAAGAAAAAGATACCATGGTATTTGATGTGGTGGGAGATGTTAATTTTATGTGCAAAAATGATTAAGTACATTCAAATATTTAAAAAAATAGGAAGTGGTTGACACTTAACGTGAGTCGGGAAACTGTGTTAGCTAGATAACTTTATTTTTTATTTTTTTAATTATTTTTTTATGTTTATTTATTTTTGAGAGACATAGAGTGAGTAGGGGAAGGGCAGAGAGAGAGGGAGACACAGAATCCGAAGCAGGTTCCAGGCCCTGAGCTGTCAGCACAGAGCCCGACGCGGGGCTCGAACTCACAGACCGCGAGATCGTGACCTGAGCCGAAGTCGGCCGCTTAACCGACTGACCACCCAGGCGCCCAGCCCGTGAGCACCCTTTTAATATTGTAACTGTGCCCACGAGAGAGATACACTTGGCACCCTGAGAGACTTTTCCACCCTGTAACGTCAAACCTTGAAAATATGACCATCAGATTTTAAAAACTCAAATTCCTGAGTATTTAAAATAAAATTTCAGATGTCCTGTTACATCCTAGAAGTTTATTTTATGAAAGTTATTTCTGTTAGGTCAATTATTGGTTTTAAAAACCAGACCTTCAAGATCTGGCCGAACCGTATTCACCGAACTTTTAGGAGTCAGAATTTCTGTAAAATAGGAATGAAATTGAACATTATCTTAAAAATTAGGGGTGCCTGGGTGGCTCAGTCGGTTGAGCGGCTGATTTCGGCTCAGGTCATGATCTCGCGGTCTGTGAGTTCGAGCCCCGCGTCGGGCTCTGTGGTGACAGCTCAGAGCCTGGAGCCTGCTTCGGATTCTGTGTCTCCCTCTCTCTCTGCCCTTCTCCTGCTCACGTTCTGTCCTTATGTCTCAAAAAAAAAAAAATAAAATAAAATAAATTAAACACTTAGTAGAGAATTACAAGACAAAGGTTAGAGAAGAAAATGGACTTATTTGACTAGGGAATGGGGAGTAACTAAACCCAAGGTAGAAGGATAAAGAGCATGGGGCCAGGGATGACCACAAGCTGAGTAACAGTTGGCATTACAAACAGTAACGACCAGTATAATTTGGAGAGTAATACTGTGTATTACATCAGCCAAACATTAATGAAATGTGAGACCCAGTAAGAGTTGGCAATGACATATAGACACTGGACAGGGTGTAGACTGAGCATAGATTTTTCTTTTCTTTTTAGCGGGTGGGTAGTTAAGTGAGCCAGAATCACTTCATCAATAAAACAGTCGACTAAGAGGTATCCTGATTACTTTATCAAGAATGTTCAAGGTTTTTAGTGGGAAAATGCAAACATACGACCTCTGTATCTATGGAGGTCTGGAAAAGAAGAAAGACTTTTGAATAAAATTATGCTTCTTGGGACGCCTGGGTGGCTCAGTCGGTTAAGCATCCAGCTCTTGGTTTGGGCTCAGGTCATGATCTCATGGTTTGTGAGTTCGAGCCCCGCGTCAGGCTCCGAACTGGTTCTCTCCCTCTCTCTCTGCTGCTACCCCTGCTCTCTCTCTCTCTCTCTCTCTCTCTCTCTCTCAGAATAAATAAAGGGGCGCCTGGGTGGCTCAGTTGGTTAAGCGTCCGACTTCGGCTCAGGTCATGATCTCACAACTCGTGAGTTCCAGCTCCGCGTTGGGCTCTGTGCTGACAGCTCAGAGCCGGGAGCCTGCTCCGGATTCTGTGTCTCCCTCTCTCTCTGCCCCTCCTCCTGCTTGTGCTCTGTCTCTGTCTCTCTCTCTCTCAAAGTAATAAACCTTAAAAAAAATTTTTAATTAATTGATTAAATTATGCCTCTTAAGGAAATTTTGAAAGATTCGAAGCCTCCAGAAAGTGATTAATCTGAAGATAGTGAGTGTAGATTATTTGTCATGCACTGTGTTGGGGACTGGGGGCAGATGGACAAGTGGACATAACACTTGGTGAGAAAATGAAGTAGGTTCTTGTCGTCACTGAGAGCGCAAAGCCTGATGCAGGATCGAACCCACCAACCATGAGATCATGACCTGAGCCAAAAAATCGAGAGTTGGACTCTTACCCGATGGGCCACCCAGACACCCCACTCTCTTTCTAAGATCTTTGATATATATTGCCAAATATCTTTCCAGAAATATCCTGCCGATGTGTTTCCCACCATATCCTTACCCATAATGGCTCTTAAATTTAAAAATTTTAAATACAACTGTCCGAAAAAAATCTTATTTTAATTTGAATATCTCTGATCACTAATGTGATGACATATATCTTTGTAACCCGGCGGCCATTTTTAGAAAGCCCTCTAGCCACGGTCTTTGTCTGTTCTCCTATTGGAGAATTCGTCCTTTTTCAACAAAAACGTAAGACCTCTTTATAGAATTTAACCTGTGATTTTCTTTTTATGTTTCCAGAAAATATGCTTGTTATCAGTCTTGTAACTTTGATTATGGTATTTTTGCATTCAGATGTATAAATACATATTCAAATCTCAGGATTTATTTTTTTTTAACGTTTATTTATTTTTGAGACACAGAGAGTGAGCAGGAGAAGGGCAGAGAGAGAGCGAGACACAGAATCCGAAGTAGGCTCCAGGCTCCGAGCTGTCAGCACAGAGCCCGACGCGGGGCTCGAACTCACAGACCGCGAGATCATGACCTGAGGCGAAGTCGGCCGCTTAACCGACTGAGCCACCCAGGCGCCCCAAATCTCAGGATTTAAAAAAAATTTTATTTACTTATTTTTTCGAATCTCAGGAGTTTTATAAATCTTTTTTTTTTTTCAATATTTATTTATTTTTGAGAGACATAGAGACAGAGCGTGAGCAGGGGAAGGGCAGAGAGAGAGGGAGGCACAGAATTCGAAGCAGGCTCCAGGCTCTGAGCTGTTAGCACAGAGCCCGACACGGGGCTCGAACTCACAGACCGTGAGATCATGACCTGAGCTGAAGTTGGCCGCTTAACCGACTGAGCCACCCAGGCGCCCCACGAATCTCAGGATTTTTAAAATTATGGTTCGTGCTATGCTATAGAAGCTCTTTCTCATGCTGACATTAGGACAATATTTTTTATGCTCTCATCAAATATTATAATTTATTTTTAAACATTAACTCTTTTATCCATTTACTCTTTGTCTTGTGTACGATATGAGGTAGGGATCTAGCTTTTTTCTTTTTCTCTTTTTCTGACTCATGAACCAGGTGTCTCCAAACTATTGATTGAATAATCTTTTTCAGATGATTTCACATGCTACCTTCTGTCATCTACTCAATTCCCGTATTTACTTGGGTCTGCTTCTGAGCCTTCTTTTCTGTGTTACCTGTTATTTTAGGTACTAGAGCTTAACCCCAGGTTTTAAAAATTGGGGGGGGACAAATTCCCTCTTAAGACAACTTTTCTATGAAGTAAAAATTTAAAAAGTTTGGCTATGCTTTCCTGCTTTTGCTGCAAACAAATTGTTTAATCATTTCATCAATTTTTAAAAACAAAGCCAAACAAGACAAGAAATCCTACTGGGACGTCGGGTTCCTCGTGTCGTATGTATAGAGTAATTTGCACAAGAAACGACAGCTGTATTAGTCTGGTCCGGTTCTGTGCAGGAAGTTGGTAGCTCGACTAAACTGGGAGATTTCTGCGGAATTCATTTGCCAGAGCATGGGACGTGCACCTGGGCTGGGTGCTGAGGCAGGGCGGGAGGGGAGGGCGGGCCGAGGCCACCGCTGGCTCTAAAGAGACCCGGGGCACCGGAGAGAGATAGGAGCTGTGTGGAGAAGCCGCCTGGTAGGAGCTGTGACCTTTGGTTACTCTTCTGCCGACCTCTGTTTCCCGCAGGTACTGCCCACTGGCCAAACCCAACAGAAGCCAGAGGGCGAAGGATCAGCAGGATGGGGAGGCGTGGAGACTGAGCCGAAGAGGCACAGGGAGCGTGGCCAACCTTGCAACATCAGGCCATTTGCACAGAACAGATTTAAAAGTGAGGGGAGGGGAGCCCGGGTGGCTCAGTCGGTTGTGCGGCCGGCTTCAGCTCAGGTCATGATCTCACGGTCTGTGAGTTTGAGCCCCCTGTCGGGCTCTGTGCTGATGGCTCAGAGCCTGGAGCCTGCTTCAGATTCTGTATCTCCCTCTCTCTCTGCCCTTCCCCCACTCACGCTCTATCTCTATGTCTCTCAAAAATAAATAAACGTTGAAAAATTTTAAAAAAAATAAATAAAAAATAAAAGTGAGGGGAGAACTTAAAAAACAAAAATCTGCCCATTGTAAGGGAGCTTGCATTCCCAGGATCCCCCAACTTAGCCTTGGGGCGGGGGATCTCTCTATGGGCTCAGAGAGCCCTTTCCTCTCCCTAAACATGTCTGCCTTCCCCGCTTAGGGGTGCCCGAATTTAACACATGGAAATGCAGGACACCCAGTTAAATGTGAATCTCAGAGAAACTATGCATGGTTCCCTAGTTGAAGAATATTCTTTGCAATATTTTCTCTGGCAGTCCTGTCCCTCCCGGACGGGGGGCTCGTGAGAGCAGGTACCTCGCCGCTAGTCCCGGGACAGAATCCAGTAAGTACTGGGCCCTCGAAAGAAGGGAATCTTGAGCAAAGTGTGAAAGCCACAAGTTGGGGTACTGGTCATTTAATTTAGATCCGGTCAAAAATGGGGGGAGGGGGTATTTTAAAGCCGCATTTGAATTTCTCTTCGGCAGGCCAAGGGGCCGATGGAGAGGGTCGTGAGGGTGGAAGCCGTCTCTCCAGGAAGCCTGAGCCGCCTGGGACCCGCCCCTGCCCCCCCCCCCCCGCAGCCACCGTGGATGCCGCCTCTGCTGAGCCCGTCTGACTCCCCAAAGCGGCCTTCTTCTGCCGATCACTGTTATCCTCCACAGTCAATGTCAGGGGTCTCTAGGGCCGCCCGGGGGTTTAGAGGAGTCTAGCATCGCCCCCGATACATTCGTTGGACTATTTCAGCAGAAAGTCAGAGGGAAGGGGTGGAGTCAACATGTGGTTAATTCTGGACGTACCTCTCACCTGGGTCCTTAAAGACCATCACTGTGGGGGCGCCCGGGGGGCTCAGCCGGTTAACCGTCCAACTTCGGCTCAGGTCATGATCTCAGCAGCTCAGGTTTTTGAGCCCTACGTTGGGCTCTGTGCCAACAGCTCAGAGCCTGAATCCTACTTTGGATTCTGTCTCCCTCCCTCTCTGCTCCTCCCCCGCTCATACTCTGTCTCTCAAAATTAAATAAACATTTAAAAAATTAAAAAAAAAAAAAAAAGGCCACAACTGTGGATGACTAGGGCCTCCGTGGAAGCCCACTCGGCGGAAGTCCGGACCTGAGAATCGGAGACTTCTTCCTCCTGGGATTACCGTCTGCTATTACAGATAGCACGGGGTTGCCACCCCGGTTGTTTCGAGGATAGCGTCCGATGGGCCTAAATCATGGTGCGAACACCCTTCTACACCCACTGTTCTTTCCTCTGGATCCGTAAACGGCCTACAGTATAGGTTCTAATTTAAAAGAAAACAGAGAATTTGGGAATTCAGGAGAGAAACACATCGCACCTGGACAAACAGCTCAGAGCAAAAGGGTCCCTGGAGAGCAAGGTCCCCGTCACGCTGAGCTCTTACGGAAAAGCCAAAACTTTGTTCAGAGAATTATGATGAACGGGCGACCATCTCCCCTGAGAACTGGACAAGAGAGATCTTTTAAAATCGCAACAGGAAGTTTACCTTATAGTAAAAAAAAAAAAAAGAAAGAAAGAAAAAGAATCATTCACAGGAAACGGTCTTTGATATCATTGGCTCTGGGAGGACATACGCATTTTGGTACGTGTTCCCCCGGTGACAGAGAGACCCCAGCGAGCCTATGTTGTGTGGGCTCAAACCACCGCGCTTTTAAGTCCAGAGAGATCAAAACCGCTTCGAACCCTATTTGCGAAGCAGACCGTCGGATGAAAGATGATGACACGTACCTGAACCCTTGCCTGAGCAAACTTGGCTCGGGCACCCTGCCTGGTGTCACTTCTCGAAAAGGCTACTCTGGCATTTACGAAGCATTACATCACGGTGTCTTTTATGAGCCGAAATTATGAAATATCCAGAAACAAGGAATTAAATATAGGGACGGGGGTTGGGGAGACGTTTAGCTAGATGACTTGACTTCCGATGATGACAGAAGTGGGCTTACCCACCCAGCCCTTTCCTTGTTTGGACAGTGACTGAGCCATTAGAGTTGTTTTTGAAGCGACCAGAAATAGAATCAATGGCTGTTTGTGGGGATACCAAAAACTATAGGTCTCGGGCTGGGAAACGAGGCATCTAAGAGGCAGCACCGGATCTGGAAGTGTGTTTTAAATTGGGTTAAGCTTTGGAAGATGCACAGAAATAAATGTATATTCCGAAAGCCATGTCGTAAGGTTTTCAGTCCTTTCCGTCGGGGACATGAAAATACAGAGCTGCTCAGAACCGGATTTTAGTTCCCCGGTGGGGGCTGGGCGATTGGCAGAGTCTTGTTGAATGATCCTGAGGGCTGTTGCCTCTGGCATCGGGGCACCCGGAAGAGGGACCCCAAACAGCCCTAGGGTCCTGATCAGGTCCTTTGGCGTCTTCTGTTATTCCAAATATGGAGGGTGAGCACGAGAATGTCTTCTGGAATAACCAAATTACTCGGAAATAAGGAAACACCCTTCAATGGATTAGGCACCTATTATATTCCCACTACCAGGCATCCAGCCACACGCAAGTCACCACAGAAGGGACAGTTGATGTCCAGGTAGGACCGGCACCTGCTTCCAAGGACTGTTGATAAAAGTTGGGGGTTGAAACAAATACTTGTGAAAAAATCAGAGACAGGAGAGGAACGAATTGCAGTAGAGCCCATTCTTGGATTACGTGCGGGAGAGCGGCGTTATGGGGACGTGGGCTGGCCACAGATGTCCTTGAACCGCAGGTGCACGGCCTCGGGGGGGGGGGGGGGATGAGCCCAGGCGGGAGGCCACTGGAGCGGGCCCCGCTGAGGGTCTGAGTGCCAGAACAGAAAGGGAGATGGAGATGAGCAGGTCAAAGGAAGACCTGACTGCAACTTGATGGAGGGAGGAAGGGAGGGAGCCGGAGCCTGGGGGAGGTGGGCTGGTCCTCCCCCCTCTCCCGCCCCGAACGCAGGGTCGCTGGGAAGGAGGGGGAGAGTCGACTGGGGTTGGGACTCATAGTTAACAGCGGGGCGCCCAAGGGGTGTCCTGCGCCAAGCAGTCCCGCGTGGAGGATTGGCACGCTTGACCAGGTGGCGAGGAGGAGTTGGGAGCCATCCTCTGGAAACGAAAAGATGAAAGTCCAGAGAAGGAATGAGCCCCGAAGGCCCAGGCTCTCTCCTCTTTCTCTCTGCCCCTCCTTCCCTCACTCCTTCCTTCTTCTTTCCTCCCTTCCTCCCTCCCTGCCTCCCTCCCTCCCTTCCACCCTTCTTTCCTCCCTTCCTTCCTTCCTTCTTTCCTTCCTCCCTCTCCCTCTTCCTCTCTCCCTTCCTTCCTTCTTTTACTTTCTCCTTCCCTCCCTCCCTTCGCTCTCCCTCCTTCCCTCCATCCCTACCTCCCTCCTCCCCGTCCTCCCTTCCTTTCCTCTGTCCTTCCCTCTCTCTCCCTCCATCCCCCTATTTTGATCCTTTTTCCGCCCGCACCCTCCCCTTCCTGCAGGCAGTCCCTCTAACGTATTTGACAGGGATTGTTTGGTGTTTATAATCTGCCGTACTGCCGTTTAAGTTCATGTATTTTTGGTAACGTTGTATTTTAGAATAATCTCACATTGCTGAAAAGTCACAAGAAGCGTACAAGGAGCTCCCATATACCCTTCGCCCGACTCGTGGTGCGTTCACACTTGCCCTGTTTGCCGTGTTGTCCGTCTCTCCTTCCGGCTCTCTCCACTCGCACCCCCACGCAGACGCACGTGTCCGCACGCACAGACACCCACAGCGACACGCACGCGCACATCGTCTCCGAGCCGCCCGAGGGCAGGCAGGGGGCCTCGCGCCCCGTGGACTTCAGTGTGGATTTCCTAGTAACTAACGCATTCTCGCACGCGGCCCCTGCAGAAACTTCGCGGGTACGGAAAGCCCTTATCCAGTCCACGGTCCGGATTCAAATGTCATCCCCTGTCCCAACATCACCGCTTGCAGCCTCTCGCGTCTGGGGCCGGATGGAGGGTGACAGAGAGCCCCGGGTCGTCTCGCTCGCGGCTCTCCCACCCTCACCTTGCTCGCCCGGGGCCGCCTTCCGTCCGGCGGTCACCTCTCCACCGCCCCTCCTGCGCTGGGCCAGGGGCCCTTCTCACGACGCTTCCTTCCGTGACCCCATCCGGCCACTTCTTGGCCCACGCACCCCTTCGCTGCCCTCCCCTCTGCTGGCCGTCCTCTCCAGGGACCCCCAGCCCGCGACCTTAGGCGGTTCTGTCCAGCCGTGCCTCTGGGAAACCCGGCGGTGAAGGCCCCCATTTCACGGGGTTTTCTGAGGACCCGACGGGTCTGCATTGAGGATTAAATGAGTCCAAATACACACACGGAACACTGTACCTGACCTCCGTCCCCTCTCCACCTCGGCATCACCGGAGTGACCGCCGTCTAGCCCAGCACCCGGCACACAGCAGGTACTCAGTAAAGTACTTGCTGGAGACTGAGTCCAGGCCGGAGAAACAACGCTGGCTCATATCCAAGGTGGTGGAAGCTCCAGGGAAAAGGGAAGACCCCTCCCTGCCCCCCCCCAGAGAGCATCTGGAGTTGACCTAGCACCTCGCCGAGCCCCTTGGTTCTGCAATCCCAGTTAGGGGTGCACGGCGCCCTCGAGGGGAGTCCCCCCCATGGGCTCGACTTCCCCGTGTTGAGTGTTCCCTGACGGCAGGTGGGCAGGGGTGCGGGGCGCCCGCAGTAAGGGCTCTGAGCGTAGGAGCTGCGGATTTTGCTAGCAAGAAAGTGACAGGTGCTAACAAGAGAGTGCCCCCCATGACTTGGGAGCTGGGGGTTAGGTGAGTGAGGAGGGGACTCCGGGGCCAGCGCGGGCAGCGAGGTGGGGGAACCAGGGCTCCCGGTGGAGGGAGGGTCCGGGTGCCCGGGACGGCCGTCTGGACGCTGGGTCAGTGTCCCTTGTTGATTCAGGAAGGATCTCGTGCCCTCGCTAAACTAGCGGCCGTGACCCCAGAGGGCAGAGCACAGAGGTCCAAGGCCGGAACCTTTGGCCCCTCCGCCAGGTGCAGGGAGGAAGGAGGAGGAAGGCGGCAGGAGGTCGGCCAGATGCTGCTGCATTCCGGAAGCCTGCGGAGGTCAGCTCTAGAGGGAGTGGCCCCCGGAGCCACAGCGGGAGGGGTTGGGACCCCGCTTGTCCGTGCTGCCCGGTTGCGAGCGATGAAGGACCTACCTAGAGGGAGGCAGTGGCCCCGGTTCATGTTTATAACACAGGAAACGCAAACCGTGTCTGAGCCAAACACAAGATTTTCCTTCCGAGCCCTAAAAATCCAGGCGGATGGGCCCCTGGCTGCCGGGCCCGGGCCTGACTCCGTGGGGCACTGCTGGGAGCCGTCTTGCCTGGAGGGGTGCTCTGGGCCGTCCCTGGAGACCCAGAGACGGAGTGATTGCGTGGCCTTCTCAGCACGGAGGGTCAGACCCACGTCCTGGGTGTTTGTTTGCCCACTTTTTTTTTTAATGTTTTTATTTCTTTTTGAGAGCGAGACAGAGCGTGAGCAGGAGAGGGGCAGAGAGAGAGGGAGACACAGAATCGGAAGCAGGCTCCAGGCTCCAAGCTGTCAGCACAGAGCCCCTCGCGGGGCTTGAACCCGTGAACTCCGAGACCTTGACCTGAGCTGAAGTCGGACGCTTTGCCAACAGCCCCCAGGCGCCCCTAGGGTTCGCCTACTTTGGCTCCACCCTGGTGGAGGCACCGGAGAAGCACAGATGGGTTCCTTCCCGAACCGCTCGTTGATTCTGAGAGGTCTGAGCCTCCTACAGCACCCAGGGGAGGGGTGGCGCTGAGAAGCTCTTGTGTCTCGGGCTGCAGGTGGGAGATGACTTGGATTGCCCCACGGTGAGGGAGGGAGGCTCGGCCCAAGAGACGGGGCAACGTGGCAGAATCTTCCATGTGCTTGGGACCTGTCGGGCTTCGGGATGGGAGGGGCGTGGAGGGTCTCTAGGGTCGAGTCCGGAGAGCTCTCGAGAGTCGGGGTCCGCTGAGCCTGAGAGACTAGTGCTGCTCGGCCAGAGAACAGGGAGGGGCGGCACCCGCTGCCAGGGAGCCAAGAGGGGACTCTTCTTTTTGTTCCGGATTCTTGGCTGAGCCCTCAGAGGCACAAGGTGCCATGCTAGGGACCTGCCTGCGCTACCAGCAGCACCAGCAGCACGAGTGACGCTGTAGGACCACCCCTGGCACCTGCCTGGCCAGACCGGTTTAGAAACATAACGCGACGGTCCCACCACCCAGAGCGGTGGGCCCGCGTCCCCCGTGGGGAGCCCGGCACGTGTCCTGAGTTTTCGCCGATTTATGCTTGAAATCCTCAAGTCATTTTTTTTCTAGCGTTTTCAATGTTCTATGCATTTCTATTGTCTTTATTACGAAAGACTAGCAACACACCCAGAAATAGCCCGGTGCCCACCCAACTTCTACAGGCGTCGGCCTGCGGGATGAACTCGTTCCCACGAAAGCCCCTTTGCCGCCTCCGCCTCTGTTGTTATTTTTCGTATGGACACTTTTCTAAATTTGTTTAATGTTTATTTACTTTTGAGAGAGAGGGAGAGACCGAGCATGAGCAGGGGAGGGGCAGAGAGAGAGGGAGACATGGAACCCGAAGCAGGCTCCAGGCTCTGAGCTGTCAGCACAGAGCCGGACTCGGGGCTGGAACTCAGGAACTGTGAGATGGTGACCTGAGCCGAAGTCGGACGCTCAACCGACTGAGCCCGCCAGGCGCCCCTGTTTGTACGCTTTTCAACGAGGTCGAATGTTCCGGAAAAGGGCACAAGTCCTGCATCTACAGCGTGATGCATCTACCTGTTTACTGCGGTGGAAAGCACATAGCCTCGACTTCCCATCTGAGTCGTTTTTAAGCCTGTGGCTCAAGTGTTCGGTACTCTCACAGGCTTGGGCAACGGGTCTCCAGAACTCGCGCATCCGGCGATACTGAAAAACTCTATTTCAAGTCATTTTGATTTTTAATTTTTTTTTAACATTTACTTATTATTGACAGACTGAGAGAGGCAGAGCATGAGTGTGGAAGGGGCACAGAGAGAGAGGGAGACACAGAACGCGAAGCAGGCTCCAGGCTCTGAGCTGTCAGCACAGAGCCCGACGCGGGGCTCGAACCCACAAACTGCAAGATCATGACCTGAGCCGAAGTTGGTTGCTTAACCGACTGAGCCCCCCAGGTGCCCCTCAAGTCATGTTGAGCAGGAGTCGCTGGAGAGCTAAGCTGGCAAGTCTGCGTTTATCTGCCGCCGTAGGACGCGCCGCCAGAGGCGGGAGAGGGACGCGCGGTCGTGATTTTACACCTGACGCCAGAAAACCTCCGCAAACAGGAGGCCTGCCACACGTCACCCGCCCCGGGGCACACCGCCCTGGACTCCCAGGGATCGCGGGGTGGATGGCACGTATTACGTGAGGTCAGGTCACGTCTCTGCAGCAGCCCTTGTGACTGTCATCTTTGTGCCTTTGGTCTCAGGGCGGTCTGACAGCACATCCTGGGTCTGCAAAAAAAAAAAAATGGAGAAAGAGGTTGTTTTCATGCATTTCTAAAGGAAGCACAGATGCATTAGGCAGTTTTTGCTGGTTTTCAAATTTAGCTAAAAGGTCTGTGCCCCACAGTCTGTGCTCAGCTGTGGGAACGGCGGGGGGTGGGGGGGGCGGAGAGGGGGCTGTAAGTCCTCAACCCGCTTCTTTCATTATTATTTACAGTCTAGGTCCTCTCTTTCGAGAATATTTTTCTGACATTTGCCTTGTGGCAGCGCCGGGACCAGCGAGTGGGAGTTGCGGGGAGGTGGACTTGGCTGAACACAAGGAAGAATGTTCTTAGTCAGAGCAGTCCAAAAATGGAATGGCCTGACTCAGAAGACAGTGTGTCCTCAGCCTGGATGAGGTCCCGGGGAGGTCCCTTCAGGGGAGCGCCGCCGGGGCTGGGACGGATGTCAGCTCCTGCTGCGGGCCAGCTCCACGCCGAGCGCTTTTGTGTGGACGGACTTGCTTCATCTTCAAGTGGCCCGCTGGGACGGGGACGGTTATCACCTGGTCTCGCCTCCACCTTACAGATGAGGAAAATGAGCCGCCCAGAGGCTTCGTGGCCGGCCCCAGCGGATGTGGCCGGGGAGCAAGGGAGGTGGCCTCAGAGCCCGGCTGGCACGAGTCTTTCAGATGCCCGGGGGTTACAGGCCCCGGCTCGGTGACCAGCTGTTGTGTGCTAAAAGGAGCTTGCAAGGTGGTTGAGTCAGCATGAAACATTGTGGTAGAAGCCAGAAGGGCCGCTAGATCCCAGAGTTGAGGCCCCATCGGTTGACAAGCAACAGGGGCCGGGTTGGCTCAGGACACAGGGCATGGGGAATGTTCCGCTCCAGGGCGCAGGCTCCCAGCCGTGGCCTCCTCTTCGCTCAGCCCCCCCCCTCCCCGGGCCCTGGTCTGTGAATGGGCTCCTTGACTGCTCCTTCTAGCCTACCCTGCCATCTCAGGAGTCCATCCCAGACTTGCCCCAGAGGCCAATTCCTTGCCTTGGTCACCTGCCCGGGACAGTTTCTCTGATAACGCCTTAGAGGGAGGGGCAAGAAAGCCTTGGAACCTGGGCTTGGGAGAATCCTGGGAATCAGCCACCCTTGGGAGAAGCTGCTTACACTTCTTACCCGCATTTTCGGCGGATGCCTGTTTCGTGAGATCGTGGTGAAAGTCACACTACGCTAACTCGCGAAATCACAGACAACGGTTGGCCGACTTTTCCCACCTGCAGCCCGAGGGTCCCACCCCGAGCGTGGCCCTCCGGCATTCCGCCGGTAAGGGTGCCTTCTGCAAAAACACACATGGCAGCCAAGTCCGAAGAAGGAGGCTCTGTCGTTTGCCCTGCGGCGGAAACGGTGACCAGGGCTGAGGCGCTGGTCTGTGGCTGGGTTGAGCTCAGTGATTCCTTTGAACGGTGGTCTGAGTTGGGAAACTTGGTACCGCTTAGCTCGGAGACCTGCTATTCGTAAAATGAGAACCCCCTAAAATATCCCTAAAACTCCTTCTAGCTGTAAAACATTCTGATCTATGATCAAGGGAAAGAGGAAAATGTGTACGTAAAAAAATAAAAAGACTTTCTGAAGGGCCAACAAGGCACCGGAACTACTGGCTTCCTTATTCAGCCCCGTACGACGCGAAGTTCGATCTCTTGCCGTCATGACGCACATTCTAGTTTCCATATACTTTTATGTCACAAAGGTTCCCAAACGGGACATTTACCGACGTCGGACAAGAGATTCCAAACAGGTGAATTGGCCCAGAGGCTGCAAGTTTACACCAGGAAGCCTTTCCCCCAGGGGCCTGGCCGTCTTCGGCATTTATGTAACAATTAGCTTCGAGTAAAATCTTTCACAGGTATTACTCACAGTTGCGTTTTCCTTGCAATAATGCTATAAAACAGGTTGAGATCTTTTCCTCTGATTTTGCATTTGGGAAAACTCGTGTACGGGAAGGTGTAGGTACTTTTCCAGAATGTGCCAATAGGGAGAGACATTTGGGCCGGAAACTGGCTAGATGCTAGCTAAGTAGACCTCGGGGTCTTTGCCAAACACATCTCTGAAGAGAAGAGGGTTGCCTCTTCTTTCTGTCAAATATTTGCCCCGGTCCGACGCACCTGCTAGGAAATCACAGGTGAGGGGCGCCTGCGTGGCTCAGTTGGTTGGGCGGCCGACTTCAGCTCAGGTCATGATCTCACCATCTGTGAGTTTGAGCCCCACGTCAGGCTCTGTGCTGATGGCTCATCAGAGCCTGGAGCCTGCTTCAGATTCTGTGTCTCCCTCTCTCTCTGCCCGTCCCCTGCTCACACTCTGTCTCTGTCTCTCAAAAATAAATAAACGTTAAAAAAAAAAATTGAAATCACAGGTGAATGAGGACTGGAAGGGAAGCCTCTGTCTTCTTTTTTTCTTTCAAGACATCCTGTTCCGGGTGAAGGAGGAAATTCCTTCATTGTAAATTTCACCGTCCGAAGAAGGAGTCTGAACCAGAAAACAGCATGTGTGATTTTAACTGTTTTAAGCATCTGTTGTTATGACACAATCTGTGAAGCCTTTTGTTAATTTTCTGGTGACTCTCCCCCTCCTATCCTTTCCTCACAGCTGTCCGGCCCTTCTCCTGGGCCAGCCTGACCCTCTGAAGTAACAGGATTTTCAAACTCCTGACCGCGGTCCATCTCCAAAGGCGACTTTGCTCACCGGGGCCCGGCGAGTTGTTTTAAAACCCTGGCCCGTAACGAGGCAAAGAGCTTTGACTCTCTCACGACGAAGGGTAACTCATCGTGTTGGAAGGTGCCAGACAGAAACAGCAAGACTCTCGATTTCATCAAAACCCCCTTTCTAGCCCTATGAACGACAAGTCTCGAGGGCAGAAATACTTGTCATGCTATGGAAATTTCCAGAGCAAACCTTGCGGGTCCCCGCGTGTACGCTAACTTTCTGTCCCAAATCGTCAAATTTGTCGGCATACAAATTTGCGTAAGGCATGTAACACGGTTTCTCAGAACCTGTGTCCCACTTTAGGGAGAAGTAAAAGCAACTCAGGGAATTCTGAGTATGTGCGTCCTTCTTACGGGGGGGAAAACTGTCCGGCACAGATGTGAGCAGAGGAAAAAGGTCTCCGACATGTCGGATGGACCGAGTTCTTCATCTGCAGCCCAGAAAAGGTTTTGCCCGGATACAGGTGGATGGGAGTGTTTCCAGGAACTCCTTGGTGGAGGTGTTTACGTGTGGGACACGGAGAAGGGTGGGTACCGCCTCTCCCAGGTGACGGTGTACTGACATCCTGACCTGGAGAGGACACTTCAGTCACCAATCCGGAACCTCCTTATGCCCTTTCTAGACGTTCTTCTACCATCACTACATAGGCTCCAGCGTGCACACGCCTTGCGTAGCCGTGCGTCAGCAGCCCATGGGGCTCTGGGGTCAACACGGCGTTGGCTCATTTAGGACACGATGCTGCACAAAGCTTTATGTTTCAATCCACCTCTCCATAATAAAGTTTGGTAAAGAGAGCAAACATTACGGGGCGTCAGCACAGAGGGTTTCGGTAATTGTCATGCTTCCGGTGTATACATGCGTGGCCTTCCTGATTCTGCCCTGCCCGACGGCAGAAGGAGTGTTTGCCGACTTCCCCTTCAGTGTCCAGAGGCCCGGGATCTGAGGTGCTGTGAAATTTTTCACACCGTCAATCCGGGTCGTGGAAGGGCACATCAAACCGAAGTCCTTTTCCGTCGTTTATCTGCCACCAATAACGATGAGGAAAAGATGTTCGTTGCCAGGACGACGGGGATCCCGCGTGATCTATCACAAGGTCAGGAATAAAATTATTAAGAAGTTCAAGCCCAGGGGCGCCTGGGGGGCTCAGTCGGTTAAGCATCCGATTCTCAGTTTCTGCTCAGGTCACGATCTCGAGGTTTGTGAGTTCAAGCCCCGTGTCGGGCTCCCTACTGATAGTGCAGAGCCTGCTTGGGATTCTCTCTCTCTCTCTCTCTCTCTCAAAATAAGTAAACTTAAAAAAAAAAAAAGAAATTCAAGATCATGATCACAGAGCAAGACTCGGGGGCGCGGGTCCCCTCTGAGCGCAGGGCCCCGCATGTCTCACCACCTCGTGGCCAGGAAGCGGGACGTGGCCAGAGGTGCGATGGCCCCAGGGGTCACAGGCTCAGGTCAGGTGGGGCCGCAATCCTGAGTGCCTGCCTTTCTTCCCTAAAGCCTTTGGCCGCAGCCGCCTCTCCTGGGGGACCTATAGCTCCCCTCCATCGAGAGCCGGGCCGTGACCGATTGGGGGCAGACTCTGTCTTAGCCGTCCTTGGTCTGTCTAGCCCAAGCCCTTGGCCTCTGGCCTCCAGGCCGCTGCCTCGTATTCACATCCAAAGGGCTTGAAGGCCCCACCGCCAAGGTGGGTGTGTCCGCCAGCTCAGTGGCCGCCTGGGCGAAAACCACGGAGTCATGGAGCAGTGAGAGTTTCTGTGGTCGTGCGTTTAGGAGACGTTGAAATACGCCGGCTACACAGTGTGGCCCCCGCCTGCCTCCTCCCTGGCCCCTCATCACTGACTGGTGTTTGTTTGCTGGAAATCTCAGATTCTTTACAGCCGGTGGGTGTGAGACTCTTCTCTGCAAGCTTGGGAAACCGGAGTTTCGTCTCTTCCAGGTGAGTACACACGTGTTTGGACGTATACGTTTGCAAACCGAAGCACCACGGGAGGTGTCCGCAGCTCAGCCTTGCTTTTGGCTATCGGCCTTGGACCAGCGACTACTGACGGGCTGGCAGGATGCAGACGGGGCGCCTGTGGACCGTGGGCCAGAGGAGGCCCCTGAAAAACTCGGAGCCCTGTGCAGGGCAGGCTGGCGACGGGTCCCGTCTCCTGGCTCATCGGGCCCGCAGCCAGGCGCCCGGAGGTGGGCAGGAAGGAACAGGTGGCGGCCCTCTGGGACACCATAAAACCCCTGCAAACATGTGCTTCGTGCTGGGGGACAGGGGCCAAATTCTTGCCCTTGAAATAATTTTCCAGGTCTCGCTGCTAGAAAAAGGTTTAATTTGGAGAATGAAGGAGGCGGGAAAACACGGAGACCAGGAAGCAACAACCAAGTGAGAATAAAGCCTTACGTTTCCGCCCCCCCCCCCCGCTCAAAAAAGAGAGGAATCATATTACAAGAACCCGTTCTAAGGACAGGACCCCCCACCCCACCCCCACAAGCCCCCATGTCTGCAAAGCAAACCATCAGAACCACGACTGAATTCACGGAGTGTGGTCAGGCCCATCTAGATGGCTCGGAGCTCGCCGGACGCCACGTGGACCCAGGGCCGCTTATTCTGGCTTCGAGAAAACTGGGCGGCGTTTACTGGGTTGGTCTCCCCGCCCCCCACCCGCCCGGGGCCACAGCAGCCCCCAGATGCAGGACGCACCGCCGTCTCCGGCGACTCGCACTAAGTGCCCTTTCCACCAGCCGGTCCTCATTAGCAGCACTCGGCTCCGCGGTTCATCTGTCGAAAGCCAGGGGAACACTGAGTCACCCGCCTCCCTTTCGACCAGGACGTGTTTCTGGGAATGTGGAGAACGCTGAAGCGACGTGACATTCCTCCGCTCGTAGCAGGAGGGCGACTCCCCACTTCCTTTCTAGATGCGTTGCCTCATCCTTCTGAACAGGACGAAACAGATTTACTTGAAACTTACATGCCTCTGGGAAGGGAAGGCGGGAGGGCGGGTCCGAGCCGCACCCCTCCCTCTGCGGGACCTCGCGGTTCCCCTGCCCCGGAGGAAGAGGGGGCGCGCACTGCCATCCGCCTTCAGGTGGGTAAGAAAGACGCCCACTATGTGCACCCTGTGCCCGCAACGCGATCATGAAAGCCGGTCACGGCACAGTCGCTCCACGCCTGGGTCACACCACACGTGGGTGGGGCATCTCGTGACACGGCGGCTCTGGTGAGGGGCATGGCAGCTGTTTCCAGTCTCCGTCCTTTTCAGAATAAGTCACGGGACAGGTAAATGAGCTCTGTACAACCCCCGGCCTATTGGGGGGGGGCCTTGAACTCGCGTACGTCCAAATCCCAGGAAAATGTGATTTATTAACAGGGCAGTTAACAAATAAATATCGAGGGTTTGTGGAGGAAGCCGGGGGGCGGGGGTGAGCAAAAAAAGGGCATCTGTTGTCCCGAAGGGCCCAGCGTCGGGGTGGACTGCACTGACCCCGTCTTGAAGCGGAGGACACGCCACGTGTGAGGCGGGAGGGGGAGGAGGGATAGACTGTTCCAGGAGTGGGTCAGAGGAGACTGATTTCAGGAGGCACGTTTGAGCCAGGCTGGGGACGCCAGGGAGGCTGGGGACGCTGGGGACGCTGGGGAACGGGTGTCCGTCCCGGTGGTGGGGCCATCACAGAGAGGTGGGGAGGTGAGAAGACAGACAGACGGAAGGATGACACAGAGACGGGGAGCTGGAAGCCAGGCTGGGTGGGGTGCAGGCTGGGTATGCCCAGGCACAGGGCAGTGGAAACTGGGCTAGCAGAATTCAGGCTTTAGTTTGCTAGTGATTGTGAGCCATTCGGAGTCTGGAGCGGAGAGACACACTCCAGGCGTGCCCTGGAGAGGTCGTCCTGGAAGCTCGGTGAAACGCAGCCTGGAAGAGGCTGAGGTAGGGCAGGGATGGGCTTGGAGGCTGTGTCAGTGCGCTATGTGGGCAGGGGCTGTGCCTGACCCACAGCGAAGGCCAGAGGGCGGGACGCAGTGACAATAACGGTGACGGTGCTAACCGCATCATTTTGAGATGCCAGGCACCTACTATCTTACTCTTCCCAAGTGGCAAGTCGCTATCACCCCATCTTACAGACAAAGAAGCCGAGGCTCACGGAAGGGGAGTAGCTGCTGTGGTCACACAGTGTGCAGGCAGCAGGGCTGGGATTTCAACCCGGGTCTGTCCGGCTGCGGTCATACCCAACATAGTGGAACAACAGAGTTGCTTGAAATCCAGTTAACTGTGGGAAGGGAAGGGAATGTTCTGGGGTTTTCTGTCCGGGTGCCTCAGAGGACAGATGGCAGTGGGCAAGACAGGGCAGGCAGGTGGGCGGAGGAACTTGTAACTGGGTTGGTTGGGACCAAACGAAAAACCTGACACCAGCGAAATACCATGGGTGGTATCGGCAGTCGGTAATTGGAGCCCAAGGTTTATGTCAAAGATCAGAGCTAGAAGTTTCCACTTGGTACGAAGGGAAGACGTTTGGATCTATAACCAGGGTAGGAAAGCAAGGTGCAGACGGAATCCCAGGAGCACGGCCTGAGAGTTTATGCGGGCCAGGAGCCGGGCTACATGCTTGTCATGCATCCTACGACCACCTGTGTCACGCTACCACAGCCGTCTTTAGTTTACCGTTGACTAACAGAAGCATGGGGACATGAAGGAACTCACTCAGGGGCCACACAGCCAGGAACGGTGACCCTGTACCTCTAGCCAAAGTCAGCCTCCGGAAGGCATCTGTTAGACAAATACAGGACGAATTCACCTAAGAGGGGTTAGAAAGCGGCACCCCGGGATTATAGGCTCCTACGTCTCTCTCTATTTGCTTATCTGTATCCTGTCTATAGTTAATATGCACTATTTTTGTGATAGGAGAAAAATTAGAATATAGCAAAAGGGTGAAGCGGAAACTGGTAGGCTTTTTGGAAGACAATTTGTGGACCTGCATCAGAAGCTGAAAATTTGGCTTCTTTTTTGGCCCCGGCAACTCCAATTTTAGAAGATAATTAGGGGTGCCTGGGGGGCTCAGTCGGTCAAGCACCCAACTCTTGATTTTGGCTCAGGTCATGATCTCATGGTTTCTGAGTTCAAGCGTGGCATTGGGCTCTGCACGACGTCGAGCCTGCTTGGAATTCTCTCTCTCTCTCCCTCCCTCTCTGCCTCTCCCCTGCCCGCAGGTGCATGTGTGCACGAACACACATGCACACATTCTCTCTCTTTCAAAATAAATAAACTTAAAAATTTTTTTAAAAAAGATCATCAAAGAAGCAGGCAGAAACTTATATATAAAGCTGTCAAAAGCAGTAGATAGGAGAAAAATTGGAAATAGCTCAATTCTCCAATAATTGAGATATTGGGATTGAGATAAATTTGAGCTCAGCCATACGGTTAAATCCAGTGCTAGGAAGCATCAAAAAGGCTTTCGAAGATAGACATGAGTATGTGAAGACTATTCATGACGCATTCGTGCGCATGGAAAACACACTATAAAACGTTACCTACCAATTGGTCTCTTTGGTAAAAATGCATTTATGTGAGTACGTCCCTTAACTACTCAGCTTTTTAGAGAACGGACACTGCAAGTAATTATTCCATTTTAATTGTGACGAATGATCACAGGAAGAGTGTGTACTGAGTGTGTGTGACGGGGAGGAGACCCACCCAATTAGCACTTGCAGGGCAAGTAAGAGTTGGGAGAACACACATCACGATGCTTTGTGACTTTAATTTTTCTTTTCAATTAGCTGTACTTTCTAGGTTACTTGGGGAGAAACATTTAGTTTTCACTAATTTTTACAAGTGAAAAGGAAAGAAGCAAGTGCGGAAAGGGGAAGAAGGCGTGTGTTCAAGGCCTCACGGAGGAGATCTTCCAGAAGAGAGTCGACAGCATTGGCTGCTCTGAGAGACCCAGCAGGATGAAGAGCGAGATAAAGAAAGGAGGAAGCCACCTTACATTTCTTGTGGGAAACGTTTATTTATCATTGTTTATCTCCAGCCACCTTCGTCTCTCAGCCCAGACCCACGTGCTCCATGGCCTCCTGCTGGACAGCAAGGCCTTGCTATTGCTTGGCTAGTTCATACTCCGAACAGAACGCCACCCCCTCACTCCAGCCCCTGATCGGACAGATAGACACCAGACTCATTCACCTGTTTTCTCCATCCTCCTTGGTTACGCCACCATCCACCCACATCCACCGAGTATCATTCCAGAATCTTCCCTTCCTCTCCCGGTGTACATTGAGATGATCCTTTGAATATCTCTTTGGCTCATCTCTCCTCTCCGACCTCGAGGCTATAGCCTTAGTCAGGCCTTCCTCATCTCTTATCTAGACCAGCTCACCACCAACTTACCCATGGTCTTCCTACTCTGAACCCATCCTCCACACCTTCACGGACTCAGAACGCCTCTAGACCAGTAGACTGACACGTAACACCCTGTTCCCATTCTCCCCAGAAAAAAAAGTCTAACTTCTTTAAAATACTGCAAATAGGGGCGCCTGGGTGGCTCAGTCGGTTGAGCGGCCAACTTCGGCTCAGGTTACGATCTTACGGTCTGTGGGTTCGAGCCCCGCGTCGGGCCCTGTGCTGACGGCTCGGAGCCTGGAGCCTGCTTCGGATTCTGTGTCTCCTCTCTCTCTGCCCTTCCCCTGCTCATGCTCTGTCTCTCAAGAATAGATAAACATTAAAGAAAATAATAAATAAAAAAATAAAATACTGCAAATAATAAAACTGTGAACATCTGTGTCCATACAACTCACTTTACTCATTCAGATCATTTCCTCGGCATAGATTCCCCAGGTTGAAGGCTATGGGATATTGCTACGTATCAACACGTGTGCACATCTGGAACCGAGCACTGATATGCCTCCTACCTGTCCGTCCCCATTCTTCTGCATCCTGTTGTTTAGAAAAAAGTCTTAATTTTTGTGCCATGGCTCTGCTTGAATTTTTTCTTCTCTTTCACGTCAGGTCCCCAGTTATCTTTTTATGGAGAAAAATTATGTTGGTTTTAAAGCAGTATGTCTGTACGCACTTTCCTCCCTGCCTTTTGTGTTGCTGTTTTGACTTTGCTTTTACACACATATCGCTTCAGGTTATAAAACCTTTTTTTTTTCACTGGCAGGCACCTCCCGAGTCTTGCAACATGGCAATTTCCCCCCAGGGGACTCTTAAAAAGCAGGGCAGGGGTGGGAAGTTAGGCCTACTTTCTTCCAGGTGCCCCAAGTTTGTAGTAAAAGAAATTTACTATAGTAATTCATTCTCGTTAGTCCTAATGAGCCATTTTCTTTTTTTTTTTTTTAACATTTATTTATTTTTTGAAAGAGACAGAGACAGAGCACAAGCGGGGGAAGGGCAGAGAGAGAGGGAGACACAGAATCCGAAGCAGGCTCCAGGCTCTGAGCTGTCAGCACAGAGCCCCACGCGGGGCTCGAACCCACAAATCGTGAGATCATGACCTGAGTCGAAGTCGGACGCTCAACCGACTGAACCTCCCAGGCGCCCCATCCATTTTCTTTTTTTTTAATAAAGAAAAATTTAGTAGGCAAGTTCCCTGGATCTGGAGATACAGAAGCTTTGAATAGTTTGGGGGGACTTTGGACTGCCCTAGAATTTTCGTAAGGATAAAACAATCGCTGACTGAATGGTTGGGGCATTTCTCCTCTCTTTTTGTGGGATTGACTATGATCACTCAGGAACCTTATCCAAGGATGTCAGTGCCAGGGGTGCTCATAAATGCTAGAGTGATTTTATACGCTCTCTTACTTTTGGGCTAGCGGAGAGCTTCCGAAAGAACTCGGGTCAGTCATACGAACCCCTGGCTTCTAATAGAACTTACATCTCTAAGTTAAACACACATTTTTAGCAATACAACTTTCCCTCAAATCAGGAACAGCCTAGGAATGTTTCTCAAATGCCTTTATCAAATCCTGTTTTCCAAGCCTCTGACCTGCTTCCTCCTCCTCACGGATGACCCAGCGATGGTTAAGGAATGCCTCCGTCTTCCGCTACAAACACATTCACCCACTCTTGTCCCCTCCTACTTACCCTGTTGTCTGCTCAGTAAAGGTTCTTGGAAGGAACTCTGACCCTCACGCCCCAGAGCTTTTTCACGTCCTACTGACTCTGTCCCCATGCTCGCCACCCTCCACCCCTTCCTTCCTTCCTTCCAGCTTCAGCTCCTGTAGTCCCTTCCTCAAAGCCTTCCTTTACTGCTCTTCGTGGGTCGAAATCCCCCTTGTGTGCCCTCCTGGTACTGTGTACTTCTCCGCACGCGCATCGTGTTAGATCTGTGTGTTCGCTTGTTCGCCGTCTCGCCAATGGGATTGGGCTTGATGGAAGTAGGGCCAACGTCCATGATTCTCCCCAAGAATTGTTACCCAAAGAGCGATTCAGGCCAACGTGATGAGCCCAACCATGAGTATTATCTGCAAAGCCAGAGACAAGATGCGGCGTGAGGGCACCTGGGAGGCAGGAGGTCACGCGGACCACGAGAGGTCCTGTGTTGTGATTCCTTTATTCCAGGGGTGCAACCGCTGAGTCTTAATACATAAGAGAAGAGCAGACAGTGGCCACCTAGTGAGAGGCACTCTCGGCAAGGCCTGCGGGCCGCCCGCAAAATACAGCCCCAGCGCGTCTGCCTCCGTGACCATCACCCCGCTCGAAGCCCCCGCCAGTTCTCCGGAGGAAGGCCGTTCAAAGACCTTCTCGGCATGTGCGCCGCTTCCACTCTGGCTCTACCAGGCCAACCTTCTATGTAGCAGCCAGGATAATCGTCTAACACCCTAAGAATTGCATCATTACCCTGCTCATAGCAGAGTGAGACCTCTCTGCCCGTCGGAACGGGCCCCAGACCCTGGCTGGGCTGCCTGCCCAGACTTGCCTTCCTATCTCTCCCCAGCCCCAGCCGCTCTGCCTCCCTGGCTGCTTTTGGGGACCTCGGACACTCCAGCCCTGGGCTCGGTCTTCCTGGCTGCCCCTTCCCTTATGTAGGTCTCCACTGAGCTGTCACCTGCTCAGAGAGGCTTTCCCTGGTCCCCAGGCATGCAGTTCTCATCTTGTCTTATTTCACGGTCTTCCTAGCTTTCATCTCCGTCTGCGTGGTTGCTGACTTGCGTGTTGATGTGTTTCCTACGCGTCTCTCCCTCCCAGGAGGCACGTTCCGGGAGCCCTCTTAGGACACGATGATGCCATCAATACCTGAACGGGGAAGCACGTAGCACAGGTTTGCCGAGTTGAAGCACGAATACACTCCGAATTATCGGGATGGAGTGGCCGAGAAATACAGCAGGTAGGATGGCTGGGGTTCCAGGATTCATCCGATCCATGAAATCTTCCTGAGAGGGGCATCCAGACCCTGCCTGACCTCTTATAGGCCCTGAGAGCCACTTATCACGCAGTCGACACAGGGGGACAACCAAACATAGCCAATGAGGTGACACTGTGTCATTTTCAGGAGCTCACTTAAAACTCCCACTCTGCCTGGCCATTAGCAGAACATTTATTAAGCGTGTACTTGGGAGATTGGGGGGGAGAGGCAGACATGCCAAGAAAATAGTCTAAGTCCGGGCCCCAAGTGTGAGGACTGTGCTAGAACATGCCTCAGGAGGTCTCGATTCCACCCGAGCCCCTTCCAAGCTGTCTCCGTGTCACTCGGACACTTGGGAAGATGAGAAGGATCGAGGTGGGGCGGCGGCCATCATAGAGTCCGGCACGCACTAAGTGCCCAATGAATGTTTGCTGCAGGCCTCTCACGGAGCAGGCCACGATGGGGGAGGAAGGCTCAGGCCCACGCCGCTCAAAACTACATTTCCCAGCATCCCCTGCTGCTGGTGGGCTGTTTGACCAAGCTCCAGCCAATGCGAGCTGGGGTCAGATGCGCCACTTGCTGGCAGGGCCTTAAAACACCGGCATGGCCCCTCACGTCCCCTTCTCCTCTCTGGGCCCACAAATTTGTCGGGGACCCCGCTGCAACCAGTGATGAGACCAATGTCCCGGAAGGGGACGAAAACACGAAGAGACGGGGAGCGGAGCCTCCTTGCCAGCCGCTCGGCCTGGCTGCTGTGGGAAAGGCCGAAACATCTCCCAGCGAGCAGGTGCATCCGATGCCTATTTGTCACAGCAGCTTTGTCTTTACCTCACCAGGTCAAGGACGACGGGGAAGACCTCACCCAAGGTGCTGACTACGGGGCTGGACCTTGCAAGATAGAAACAAACGTACCCATGGGGGAAAGGGGTGGGCGCACATTTCAGAAAGCGAGAACCACACTGCATGCGAGGTCAGAGAGGCAAGAAGGCCTTGGCAGACTGTCGCCCAGTTTCCCTGGGAGAAGGTCCTGCACGCTAAACACAAGTTCCAGGGGCTCCCTCCACCCCCACCCAACACCATCGCTCAGGCCTTCCGGATCAGAACCCACAGGGGAGGGGCCAAGGGACGGCTGGATCTGAATGTTAACCCAGCGCCACAGGTCGTCGTGGTGACCGGCCAGCTCTGGAAGCGCTGGGAGCTGGGCTGGGAAGGCCGGATTGAGCCCAGAGTATCCGATCTCAGGTCCCACACGGAAGCTGAACCCGTGCACGCCGGCATCTTTGGGGAAGAGAAGCCACACATTCTTTTAAAAATTTAATGGAAGTTATAAGCCTTTCCCCAGATAATCCCCACCCCTCCGCTGACACCTGAGTGCCTTTTTGTGGACCCAAGAATTCCCTCCTTGGAAGCCCGTGAGAGCAGCTGGGGTGGGGGGGTGACTTGAATCAAGTTGGGGACCTGATTGAAGATTATAGATGGCTTCCATCCCGCTGAGACCATGGGTGGGTGAGGGCCTCTGGGAAGCAGAGTCTGCAGAAGGGGAGGGGGGACAGGGCACGTGACCAGCGACCTCCCCCACAATTCAAAGGTGAGGGGGATTCCACTTGGAGCGCCCGGTGGAGGCAGGGTGGGAGAGGGCGCGGGACGGAGGCAGGGACTCCGGGTTTATGAGGCGTCCCGAGCACGACGGTGAGCGGGAGGACGGTGAGGGGTTCAGGCTCAGTTCCCGGGAAGCCGTGGGCATTCTGGTGGAAGGGGGACCCAGGCTGACAACTGGGAGCCCATGGCCTCCTCCAAAGACAGTCTGCAAACTGAGACAGAACGCTGGACCCTGGAGAGACCCACCTCCCGGAAGTGAGAGACAGGAGACAGAGACAGGGACCAAGGGGCAGAAAGGTCAGGCCCCCCCCAAAGCCTGTCTTTGCTAGCTCTGCCCTTAATGGCCTTGGCGAAACACAGACTGAGTATTTAGGGAGAGGGAGACAGGATGTTTGCAATTGATTTGCAAATGGTTTAGAAAAACCATATCTATAGGGAGCCAGTGATGAAGGAAATGCTACAAAATGGTCACGAGGGGAGAATCTGGTCGAAGGGTTGGGGGGTGCGTCCTTTGTAATATTCTTGAGACTTCAAGTTTAAAATGATATAAACCTAAAGACCTCCTTGTTTTAAAAAGAGCACGTCGAGGAGAGTGCAGGGCGCACGGCCGGACGCTGCTGGTCAGGAGGCTGAGCCTCGGACAGAGGGGAGGAAAAGGGGGGCGCGGACCCCTGGAGGGCGGGGTTTTGCGAAGGATGGGGCGGGCGAGGAGTAGGTGTTGGAGCATATTTTGTGGCTGAAACAACTGTCGGGACTGGACGCAGAGGGCGAGGGCTGGGACGGAGAAGAGGGGGACCGGACCGACCGACGGGGGGGGGGGGGGGGGAGGGGCAGAGTGGGGGCGGGGAGGGGTGGATGGAGGAGGAGGGAAGGGGGAGACGGAGAAAAGGGGCAGGGGCCCAACCCCGGTGAAAATTTGGATCGGGCTTGGAGGTCAGCCTCGGCGTGGAGTGGGGGCCACTCTCAGGGGAGAGAGCAAACAAGGAGGAAGGTGGGGCCTTCTGCCGCCTGACCATGCCCTCCCATCCCATCCCCTCCCCCGGAAGCGCGGGCCCTTTTAAGCCGCAGCCCCGCGGTGAGTCACGCGGCCCCGGCCCCGCCCCCGCCCAACCCCCGCCGCCCCCGCAGCGCCCCCTTTTCCCCCCCGCCCAGCCCACCTCCGCCACCGCTGCCGGTGCCACCCCTGCGCGGCACCACTTCCCCGGCTGCACTCCGCTGAGCATCCCCGCCCCCGCCTCCCCTTCTCGGCCCGTCTCACTACCCCCCTACACCCCCTTACCCCCCCCTGCGCCCCCGCCCCCACTTCTCGCCCGTCTCCCCACCTCCCCTGCGCCCCCCTGTACCCCCGTTGCGCCCCGCCCCCACTTCTCGCCCCGTCTCCCCACCTCCCCTGCGCCCCCTGCACCCCCGCTGCACCCCCCACCCCACCCCCCTTCTCGCCCCGTCTCCCCACCCCCCCTGCACCCCTGCTGCGCCCCCCCCTCCCTGCCGCGCACAGTTGGGGGCCTTGGGGGCCTTGGGGGCCGAGGCGCAGGAAGCGGGCTGGGGCGCGTGGCCCATTCCTTTCCCCTGAGCCGGCGTCTTCGCGCGGTTATCGAAGTTATTTTTACGCGTCGAGCATTTTTCAAGTGAGCACTTGTGCGGTGGCACCTTCTCCTTGTCGCGCTCGGGCCTCGAAGACATTCACCGCTTATTTATAGCGGGTGTTTATTTTTACTCAACTCCCGAACTCGAGCCTTCTGTAAGTGCTCGCCTGGGCGGCGGCAGGTCTGGAGGGGACGCACCCTGGCTTTCTTGCCACCTGACCCGGGGGACGGGGTTCGGCGGAGCTTCCAGCTGTGTCCGTGGCCTGGGGGAGTCCCCGGGGGCCTGGAAAGAGGGACTGACCCCAGTTCAATCCAGGGCTTGGCGGAGGGGGCGGGGCGCGGCCGGGGTGGGGGGAGGGACCCCGGGGCGGGGGCGGACATCGACGTGGTGGCTGGAATCCGATTCGGCGAGCCCTCATCCTCCTGGGCCCCCACTCCGGGTGCAGTCAGCTCACCTTCATCTGCCGTAGGTGATGGGCCCGCTGAGGTCAAAGCAATAGCAGACTCCAGAAAGATTTAGCTTTTGAGTCCCCCTAAGGCTCAGACATACTCATCCGCTAAACCTGTCTTGTTTCTTGGGGGCTCAGGGCGACAACAGGGATCCACTTGACAGAGACAGAAGAGATCAATCAGCTTACTAAGTGGCACCCAGTTACCCCCCAGTAAGGTGGGAGGCGGGGCGGGCCCTTCAAGGAGCTGCTCCTTCTCCACCCTGACGTTTGATGGGCCTCCCTGTCTGCCCCGGAAAAAGCCACTCGAGAAACAGAAACACGACAAGGTGTGACGTAAGAATGGGTTTCAAAGCCACCGACGGCTGGCCCTCTTCATGTTATTAATCCCAGTGACTTCCAGAAATTTCCCAGGGGAGTTGCCCCGAGAGGGCTTGGACTTGGGAGTCCGGAAGAAGGTTCAGAGGAAAACTCTGGATTTGAACTTGAGCACTCAGGTGCCTCCAACCCTGTAACCTGCCTGCTCAGGGCCTGATGGAGACGTTCATGGTGATTTTGGGGCTCTGGGCCTTGAGGCAGAACTCAGAGCTGAATAAACCCCATCTTTCTTTTACATTTGCCCAGAGCAGCTGGCCAGTCCATTATCTCTGAGTCGGGGTCATTTGAATTTAGTTTACATTTGTCCCGAAACAAGCCGGATTTGGCCGAAGTCACCCTGGTTCAGCTCTAAACTGTAAAACCCCCGTTTGCCTAGCGGTCGAGTTCAAAAAGACAGGATCAGAGTATAAGGTTCTTTTGTTTGAGCTTTGCTTTCCCTCTCCAGAAAATGGGTCTGTGGTGGGAGTGAGGGGTTGACAAGCTCATGGTCCCAGGCAGAGATGCCAGGGCTCCTGGGGATGGGTGCGACCCCTGTTTCCGGATGAGCAGCCGGGTGGGGAGGCGGCGAGGGGAGGGGTGTGTGAGACACCCTGTGTGTTTTGTTTTCTGGCAGATGGATCATTGGCAATGGGCAAGAGTCCTTAGAAGAGAGAGTTGAGGCAGGACACCGCGGGGTCAAGAGGGCTCCCGCTAGGACCGCCCTCGGCCGGATGGACACCTTCAATGCCTTGGTGACTTTGGAGTTCCACCCTGTCTGCCTGGGAGACCCCTGGGGCTCGCAGATTGCTAGCTTTGGGTGTTTGCCCTTCCCTTCTTCATTTCTCCCTGAGGGAGAATGGCCACCTCGGCCGGATATTTCCCAAAGACTTCCTCTCTGGGGGCACTTGGTCACGATGGAAGTCGTGGACCCATCCCCCAGAGGGTAGGCTACACCCATTCTAGAATCAGACTTGAACTTCAGGTTGTTGAAAACCATGCTTTCTTCTCTTGATTTCACTCCTCGATGCTTTCTTAATTTAAAGAGTTACTTACTGGGGCGCCTGGGTGGCCCAGTCAGTTAAGTGTCCAACTCTTGGTTTCGGCTCAGGCCGGGATCTCCCAGTTTGTGAGTTCGAGCCCCGCATCGGGCTCCACGCTGACAGTGCGGAGGCTGCTTGGAATTCTCTCTCTCTTGGCTCTCTGCCCCTCTCCCGCTCATGCTCTCTGTCTCTGTCTCAAATAAAAAAAACTTAAAACAATTTTAAGGGTTATTTATCGAATAGTTGGGAAAATTATAAAGCTCTTAAGAGCGAAAAGTTACTTTTAATGTTATTGTGAATATAACTCTCGACTTTAACTCTATGGTCTTCTGTGATTTTGCTCGTGTATAATGAAGTTAATTCCATTTTCTTGCCTTTATTCTTCAGGAAATGGGAAGAATATGTTTAAAACGTAATTGGGGGGGGCTCTGGGGGGCTCAGTCGGTAAAGCATCCGATCTTGATTTCAGTTCAGGCTGTGATCTCACGGCTGTGAGATCAAGTCCAGAGTTGAGCTCTGAGCTGGGCATGGAGCCTACTTAAGATTCTCTCTCTCTCTCTCTCTCTCTCTCTCTCTCTCTCCCCCCCCCCCTCCTTCTTGCTTTCTCACTCTCTCTCAAATAAATAAGTAAAATAAAATGAAATGTAGTTTTGTGGAACATTGGGCTTCGGGGAGGGAACATTCTAGATAGCCTTGCTCACTCCGATCCCTGATGTGAGTGTGTGTCGCTCTTAGCCGCCACTGAAATTTACGAATGACTGCAGAAGGCGGCCAGATCCAGAGTTAGCCCCCTCTGCCCAAAGCAACAGCTCCGTTACCTTCGGGGTTCTGCGTAACTCAAGCGGAAAGAGCAGGCCCCGAGCATTCGTGCTCAAGCTGGCAGGAGCCCAGGCCGCCTACCCCGCGGCGGGGCACCGGCACCGTGTGGTGCAGCCGGCTGCGAGCCCGGAGAGCCCCGTCCTCTCCTTTCACGGGTGTTCTAAGACCCAGCTTTTTAGGAAACCTACAAATAAGATACTCTTCCTCTTGAATGGTTCACCCTTTTCAAGTCTATAATCATTTTATGTAGGTGTTGTTAAAAAAAAAAAAAGTTCTGCTGAACAAGAAAAATCAGAGGGAAAACATTTATTTATTTTGGGGGAGAGAGAGAGAGAGCAAATGGAGGAGGGGCAGAGAGAGAAGGAGACAGAGAGAGAGGGAAAGAGAGAGAGAGAGAGAGAGAGAGAGAATCCCAAGCAGGCTCCTCACCATTAGACCGTTAGCGCAGTCTGATGCGAGGCTCAAACTCACAAGCCACGAGATCATGACCTGAGCCGAAGCCGGACGCTTAACTGACTGAACCCCCCAGGTGTCCCCAGAGGGAAAACATTTCATTTATGTAAGAGAAAAACATATGTGTGGTGACTTTAGTAGCCCTTATTTGTACATTAGCACCTTAATTGTTTGAAATGGTTCTTCTTTTGTTCCCTAAATAAATCTTCTGGTGTCTCTAGGGGGCACGACTCTATTTTCCTTTCATTTGGGTTTCTAAGAAGTTTTGATATTGAAAGGGATTATGGGGCACCTGGGGGGCTCCGTCAAAGTCAGACTTCGGCTCAGGTCATGATCTCACGGTTCGTGAGTTCAAGCCCCACGTCAGGCTCTGTGCTGATGGCTCAGAGCCTGGAGCCTGCTTCGGATTCTGTGTCTCCCTCTCTCTCTGCCCCTCCCCCACTGTGCTCTGTCTGTCTCTCTCTTTCTCTCAAAAAGGAATAACCCTTAAAAAAATTTAAGATTTTATTATCTGGTAAATAATTTTGGGAAAGAAACATCCAACGTACAGGAACCATTTGAAAAGTCTTTCTGGACCTGTTTGTATCCTTCCCAGAACCCCAGGAATATCCATTTCCTGCGTTTGGAGACAAGCTAGGGGAGAGCTCCCGACTGCAGGAGAGATTTACAAACCGGAAACAAAAGAAGCGTGATTGTTTCTCTGCCCTGGAGGGTTTTCTTCCCCTTTGCCCGGTGATTCACCGCTGGCTGCTGCACTGGCTCTGCGGATTGGTCCTCGTTTGCTGATAGTATATTCCGACCGAGGGTGGGAGAAAATCCTGGTGTGTGAAGGAAGTGGCTTAAAGCTTCCCCAGGATGGGCTGGAAACCAGTGCCTGGGAAGCAGATGCGGTTCAGCTCAGTAGGAAGCCCGGCGGGGTCCTTATCATCACATCGGTCATCCCCAATGCCTACGTCCTCCCCCTCCTCCTCCTCCTCCTCCTCCTCCTCCTCCTCCTCCTCGCTGGCGTAGTCACAGTACCTGCCTGAATTCGCCGTGCCCAACGCCGAAATGGAGGCCCTGCAAGATCAGAACCCTGGTGGGGACTCTGTCCTGTCCGAGACCCCGACACACCGAGACGGCAGTCCCAGGGACCCGCGATGCGCCGCGCGCCTCTTCCCAGGTGACGGCGGCAGCGCGCGGCCCGTCATCGGGTCTAGAGGAAGAAGAGGTCGTGCGGGATGAGTCTGGCTTCTCCGGCCAGATGAAGGGCTCCCAGAAGTAGTGTCTCGATTCCTTCAGAAGATCGGAGCACCGGCGCCGGGTGGGGACTGTGCTTGGGGCCGGGGTCTGCAGGGCAGAGGGGGCAGCGCTGGGCCTGACCTCGGGCCTCGGCTTCCCAGGGGAACCAGCCCTGTGGAGGGACAGAGGAAGCAAGCTGTCGGCCCCTCTAAACCCAGGGCAGGATCAGAGAGAGCGGGGGGCGGGGACGTGGAGGACAGAAGACAGCCTGGCTGTGCTGGCCGGGGCTCCCCGAAGAGCCGTCCGGGGTGGCGAGCCCGGGCCTTCCGCGGAGAGCAGCGGTGGCCACACGCGCTCCCAGAACACCAGGGCCGTTGGAGGAGTCAGAACCCAAGTTGGGGGGGGGAGCCCCACAGGGCACGGAGGCCCAGGAGGCCCCGGGAGAAACCACGTTTTCCGGGGAAGCAGGAAAGTTCTCTGGGAGAGCGGGATGAGTCACCGGGGTGGGGTGCTCCCAGCGAAGAGGAGTGGCGGGGTCCCCTGGACCCGACGCGGCCACGGGAGACGCGTGGTCGTGTGTTACCTGCGGTGGCTGCCCGGCACCCCGCCAGCCTGCTGCGCCCGCCACCCCGGCAGCACCCTCGGGGCCCTGGGGTCCCCGGCCCCCGTGCTGGAGGAGGCAGAAGAGAGGCTTCCCAACCGCTTCCTGCTGCCGGGGAACAGTTGGAAAAGAAAACGAGGGAAACGAATGGGTCGCTTACTTGAATTTTCACTTCCTGGGCCTTGCACGTCTTAAGATACCAGAACACAGAAGCCCTTTGGCTTCTAGAAGGGGAACGCACGGGCCGGGGATGGAACGTGTTCACCCGACGCACAGGCTTTCAGCTGAATATTGCGGGGCGGGGGGGGAGAGAGACAAACTCCCAAGAATCTGCGATTTGGTTGCTGGGGGAGGGAGGGAGGCGGGGTGGACAGTGGGGGGATGGAGAAAGAAGAGGGGGCCAGGAAGTGCCCGGTGATTCACCTGGGGGACAGTCAGGACGGGCAGAAATGACACTCGGGGCCCAGCAGGAAGCAGGATCTCACGGAATGAGGGAGGCGGTGCTCCGTCCACCACGGAGACACCTGCCGGAGGTGCGAGGGGCGCGGGGTGAAGAGGGACTCGCCGTCAAGATGAGAGAAAGACAGACGGTAGCTGCTGTCACTACGGCATGCGTAGTAGGCCACCCGGACCCAGGAGAAGTTCTGTCCTGTTTCCGGCAGCCTCTGCAGCCGGGCAGAGAGCAGAGTCTAGGGGTCAGAAGTCTACGAGAAGTCGCCTGACAAAATTCAGATCCTTTTAGCGCCGGCAACCCGGCCTCCCAAGTTTCCTGAGCATCAGCCACTGGCCAGGCCCTGCGGTAGGTGCTAGGGACCCCATGGTGAAGGAGACAGGACGTCATGGTGCCTGCCCTCCGAAACCTGACCTTCCAATGGCAGGAAGCAAGCAAAAACCAACACCAGAGCCAAACAAGTAAACAGACTGAGAATTCCTGTCAATGCAAATTGACCTAGGCACTCAACAAGCAAGGGACTAAGATGGAGAATAAGCGAGAGGGACCTAAGGAGGAAAGGGAACCTCCTAGAGAGTGTGAAATCCACCCTGAGATCTGAAAGAAGAGAAGGAGCTAGTAGTTAAGCAAAGGAGAGAGGACACAGCAGGTGCAAAGGTCCTGGGGCAGGAAAAGTTTGGGAGATATTCCAAGAGGGGAAAGAACACTGTGGGAGTGGTACAGGATGAGCTCGGTGAGAAGGGCAGGGGCTCCCGGAGGTTCGACAGGGGGGGGGGGGTGACATGATCCGCTTCATGTTTCAAGAAGGTCATTTTTGCTCCTATGTGGACACGAGATTGTGAGGCTCCTGACAAATTCTTGACTTATTAACAGTTTCACATCAAAGGAACTACTCCTGGGAATGGCCAACCACGTGGAGGGACTGTTGGCCAGGTAGACATGCTAGAAGTCTGGACGTAGCCCGCTATGTAACCTTAGCATTTATGAGACTCGAGAAGGACAGCACAGAGTTAGGCATAGTTGCTAACCTTCAGCGGGGAGATTTCAAAAGGCGTCAAAGGAGTCTCGACGGACGTCTCCAATGGGAAGGCGGGTTCGGAGTGGTTCCAACTGTGGGATTATAAGCGACTTTTTCTTTCCAAAGAGGAAAAACAAGGGCAGTAACCCTAGACATCGTTCCAAGGGGAGGGAGCTGAGAGTTTTAGGAGCAGGTGCCTAAAAAGTAGCGAGAGTGACCTCCCCGTGGGCAACTACGAGGCTGGGAGGGACCTCCGGAGCAATCTCAGGAATGCCCAGCACACAGGGAAAAGTGAGGAGGGCCGGACACGCGGGGGGCCCAGCACACGGAGGTGCAGTGTGGCCGGGGTGGGGGGCGCCGGATTCGGAGTCGTGTGAGCACAGGAGGCGGCCCGCCTTGCAGCTGCGGGATCCCTGCCCGCACAGCTGGCTTCTTCATGTTTGTTGAATGAATGATTACATAGGTGTCACAGGGCTGCAGTGATAAAGATAGGTGAACGATCCGGGCTTGGGGGCCACAGACTTCTCCTAAAGAGAGACTTTGCCCTTCTCTTCGGCTTCCCAACGTCGATTTTAGCTGAGGCGTTGTGGGGAACAGACCTCACTCGCCTAGACAGAAGTGTGAGGGGACGAGCCTCTCTCCTCCCTGGTAGCCGGGGTGGGGGCCCGAGACCTGGATGTGGCTGATTGGATGCTCGCGAGGGGCACGCGTGGAAGCGGGGACCGTGGAGAGATTCTGCCAGAGTTGCACAGTTGGCAACAACAGCATCCTTACCACATAGTCACGATGGGCGTGCAGGGCATGGCCCCTGCAGCCGGCGTCCCTGCCCTGTCCCTGCCTGGCTTGTCTCTCTCGCTTTAAAACTTTTTTATTTTGCGATAAGTCTAGAGCCACAGCAAGTCGCGGGGATTGTGGAGAGGTCCCGTGTCCCCTTTCCCAGCTGCGGGTAGGTCTCACGCGACCGTAGCACGATCCCGGGACCTGGGAAAACGGCACGACCTGTGTGTGCCTCTTGCTGGCTGTTTTCAGGCCTGGTTCTGAGCCTTCTGGCTGGCTGCCGCTCAATTCAGGACCCTTCCGGAATTGTCCTTCTGTCTAAACCCGCCGGAGTCCATTTTGCCGTTTCTGACGAAGGATCTGGACTGGTCCGCCGCCTTTGGAAGGTTAATAGGTCGGTAGAAGTCAGTTGCTGGCATAGCTGGTTGAGGACTGGAAAGAAGGCTCGTGTGTCTGCACCCCCGCCCCCTACCCCAGCCCCCCAGCCCCGCCCCCTGCCCCAGCCCCCCAGCCCCGCGTGATGGGCTGGGGGGGGAGGCTGAGGCGAGCCCGCAAGAGGAGCTGCTGAGGAGACGCGTCTGGACTTTATTCCGTGAGCGGCGGAGCTGTCGGGGGGGGGGGGGGTTCCAGGTTGGGGATGACAAGAGAAAGGAGGCCTCTGGCTGCAGAGTGGGGGAGGGGCGGTGGGAGCTGGGAGCCCTGGCACGAGGTGGTGGGAGGACTGGTAATAAATCGTCCAGAGACCTAAGGGCAGGCGCAGTGGGTGGAGGAGCTGGTTTGGGAATCCTGCAGAGGTAGACTTAGCAGGTCTGGGATTTGGTTGGGAGGAGGGGAGAAAGAGGGTTAGCAGGGGAAGGGAGAGGGAGAGGGGGAGGGGGAGGGGGGAGGAGGAGCTGGAGAAGGTGGAGGAGGAAGAAGAGGAAGGGAGGAGGAAGGGGAGGAGGGAGAAGAAAGGAGGGGGAGGGGAAGAGGGACAGGAGGAGGATGGGGAGTGAGAAGAAGGGAGGAGGAGGGGGAGGAGGTGGAGGGGGAGGAAGGAGAAGTTAGTCGGAAGATGACAGGGCTTTGAGTCACAGCCCCAGCGAGCGAGCGAGCTTCGGCCCTCCCGCAGATGGAGTGGCTCGCAGGCCGCAGGAAATGGGGGGCGGGCGGCACCGGGTTCCCCGGCAGCGCCCCTCCCGGCCTAGGCCTCCTGGTGAGGTCTGGGGCTCGCTCTTCCCCTCCCACTCGCGGCTTTGCTTTGGTCGAGCGCCTCCCCCTGCCTGGCGGCGGTGAGAACCCCCTTCTCCCGTCAAGTTTATCTTTGTAACATTTCCGAAGAACCTCTGTGCCGGGCGCTTTCCGAAGTGCTGCCGGCCTTTAATCTTACTTTTAAGGTTCTCTGTTCCAGGGGGGCAGAGACGCCAGGGAGGGCGCTTGGGGCAGGAGTCGGCAGGTGGGGGTCGAAGCTTCGTGTTTTTATTCCTGAACGAGGAGGGCGTCCCAGAACACGCGGCCCCGACGGCTCCCCTTGGGGTCAGGCGCCGGGGAGCAGGGCGCGGCCCGCGGGGAGGGGGGCTTGGTCTCTTCTCCCAAACACACTGGTCAGGGGCGCTCTCTCGGGGAAGGGGCGAGCGAGGCAGATGCCTCTCCCACCGGCGGCCGAGAAAGGAGGGATGTTTTCACGGGGGGGGGGGGCGGGTAGGAACGGCGCGCGGGGTGCCGACCACGTGGCTGGCAGGGGGACGGGACGTCCCGGGATCAGAAGCTACAAAGGCAACTGGGTGTGAGGGCTGGGGGCCGAACAGAACCTTCGGAGTCGTCGGAGTAGAGAGTTGGGTGCAGAAGTGCGAGTTCTCAGGGAGACAGAATGGACACGACTCGGCCGGCCTCTTCGGATGCGGGAGTGAGGGGTGACGGCGGCCCCGTGGGGCCACGGCGCTGTTCGCGGAGACCCATGAGGTTACCCGAGGGGAAACTGATTGGGGAGGGAGAGAGCGAGGCACGGGCTGGAGCTGCCTGGCCCCACAGGCCGCCGGGGAGACGCGGGCAGGAAATGTGTCACTTGAACCACCAGCCTGGTCACCAAGTGGATAGTCACCAACCGCCTGAAGAGCTGTCCTCGGTGCTGGGAACGACATGGGAGAAAGAGAGCTGCCCAGACTCCGGCCTGCACGGACTTTAGAAGCTAGTCACGGGGACAGGCGTACAACACAAGTATGTGTAGGTGACTATTCACAGATCTGCGTGTATCGGTGTGAATTTCTCGTGAGGCAGCAGACTGTTCCAGGTGCTGTGAGAAAGCACCAGGAGGCTCAGGGAAGCAGGGGACAGCCGTGTTGAGAGGAGGGGACCCCAGACAGCATATGCAAAGGCCCTGCGGTAGAAAGAGGTTGGTTTTCCCAGGGAGCCAGAATAAGCCGAGAGTGGCAGACAGTCGTGATCGCAGAGTAGAGACTCAGAGAATGAAGGCAAAGACTGAGAGACCCTGGCTCATGTTCGATATTATTCTAGGTCCCATGGGAACTCCTCGATGCGGTTTTCCCATCACCGCTCGCGTGAGAAATTCTCGCACTAGAGCCGAGGGCAGTGGGGGATACGTATTTGGGGAGGGACCCATGTGAGAGTGCAGACTCGTTTTGTCTACACCTGCGAGACGGTCTTTGGCTTAATACAAGCAAAACGTCCCCAAATCCAGAGCGGCACGGAAATAGCTGAAAGGCTCTAGGAGGCAACTTCATTGTCGGAGGGGCGCTTGCCGGAGCCGTCCTTCCAAATCCAGGTTCCATCCGTCCGTTTATGTCTGAAGCCAGGGAAAAGGAAGAATTTGCTCCAGCAACGTTAGTCTCTTAACAAAACATCAGTAACTAGGAGCGCCCGGGTGGCTCAGTAGGTTAAGCATCTGACTCTTGATTTTGGCTCAGGCCACGATCTCACGGTTCCTGAGGTCAAACCCCAGGTTGGGATTCCCTCTCTCCTCTCTGCCCCTCCCCTGATCTGGCATGCTCGCGCTCTCTCTCTCTCTCTCTCTCACTCTCTCTTTCTTTCAAATAAACAGACTTAAAATTTTTTTTAAAAAACATCGGAAACTAGATCCAGCCATGGGGCACATGTTTCTTGAACTCCTGCAGCGTACTGGACGCTGGGACTTGGTGGCCCTCGAGGGGTCTGGGGACAGACACCTTCAGTTCCTGTGGGTGCACCTGTGTCCCTCCTACCGGGCGAGCGCGGGTCCGCGCTCACTTCCACATCCTCCCGTCGGTCACCGGAGCGCAGCAAAGAACCAGATTACCCACGCACAAGGTCGAGAGGTGGCACAGATGCTCTCGGCGTTTGGACAGTCGTCAGAAAGCTGAACAGATGCCTAGCTGTTCCACTCCCTCGAGTAACTTCCTCTCATCAAAAGAAAACAGCATCCCATATATTTTTTTTAATGTTTGTTTATTTCTGAGAGAGAGAGTGGGGGAGGGTCAGAGAGAGAGAGAGGGAGACACAGAATCCAAAGCAGGCTCCAGGCTCCGAGCTGTCAGCACAGAGCCCGACGCGGGGCTCGAACCCACGAACTGCGAGATCATGACCTGAGCGAAAGTTGGACGCATAACCGACTGAGCCACCAGGCACCCTGGTTCCACCACAATCCATATTTTTACCGCTGATGTCCCCCTTGGTGGTGAAGGCGGCCAGATGGGGTGTTTCGTGCAGAGGATTTCACGTTCAGAGTGTCACTCATCTCTCCCAGCCTCTCCTGGAAGCCGCGTGTCTGCGTCCCAGGAGGCAGCACAAAGCCAAATGTATACGATGCACTTACTAGTTACACTGTGTGTGCCTTTCTCGAAAGACTTCACTCCCGTTGCTTGCGGAGCGTGTCCCCTGCCTCCTTGGAAAGTGCCATGCGTTCATTATTAGCCTTTGTTAGTGGTTCTTCAAATATTTATATTGGGCGCTGGATAAACGGGGCGGGGGGGGCGAGTCTCAGGCAGCTTCTTTGAGTGTAAAGAACAGAGGTTGATGAGGAGGGGCGGCTGGGGGGAGAGAAGGGAAAACGCTCCGAATAGAAGGAATAGGAGGGGGTGTAACGAAAGGTGGGAGACGGGCAGGAACGAGGGGAGAGAGCAGGGCGGGGGACAGACTGTCAGAAGCACAACAGCTAACGGGCATTCTCTCTTTCCAGATAAATCGGCTCCCACTGTTATGCCGTTGCTGAAAATTCAAATGCCCAACCGTCAGGGGTCAGATTCAAGAGGGGGAGGGTCCCATCGGCTGAGTTTTTGGCCACGTCCTTTGGGAAGGTGGGGTGTGTTGGTGGACACCATAGAAGGGGGGGGACGGGTAATTCCTGCACGGAAAATCAGCTCCCATTGGGTGAGGGGAGCATGGCGAGTCGACAGAGGAAGACGGGAGCTGCCGTGATAAAGACGAAGACCTACTTTGAGTGGGGGGGACGCTGCGGCCGCTGAGAGATGGTGGGGGCCGTGTCCAGCAGAGATGGCAGCGCATCCAAAGCCGCAAAGTGAGAAAGGGCCAGAACTGAGGAAGGGGGCACCGCGTAGTCCCTGTGGTTGCAGCGGTTGTAAGGGCGAGTGAGAGACGGCTCGTTAAGTGGTGGTCAGCTTTTCTCTACTTGCCTTGAGATGCTAAAAAAAAAAAAAAAAAGTCCTAGAAGAGAAAGTAAGGCTGTGTGGTCTTCATTTTAAAAAATCACCTGACCGGAGGGTAGTGAGGACACGAGGGAGCACGCTCAGTGACGTGAGCACCCCTGCGGGCCCTCGGTCAGCACAGGGTTGCCGTTGAAATGGAGCATGGGTCCCGTAGGGGAGGTTAAACTTCCTCGACACTCTTAGGTTCGTGCGTGGGGTGTGCAAATGAAGCCGACAAAAGACGGATGAATAGGAGAAAAACAGACAGATTTTTTTTTGGTGTTTACTTATTTATTTTGAGAGAGAGAGCTAGTGTGTACGCGCACAGGGGAGAGGCAGAGAGAGAGGGCGAGAGAGAGAATCCCAAGCAGGCTCTGCACTGTCAGCGCAGAGCCCAATGTGGGGCTCAAACTCATGAACTGTGAGTCACGACCTGAGCTGAAACCAAGAGTGGGATGCTTGACTGACTGAGCCACCTAGGTCCCCCTGAATTTTATTTTTGATTTCACATGCAGGGGGGTTCCCCAGAAAAGAACCGAAAGCCCCAAAAGGTGGTTAGACTTGGGGGGTTATGTACCATTTTAACAAAAGGCTTTAAATGGTAGAAAAGGGCCTAGACAAGGAAAAGGGGGCTTCCAGGGGACCGTTAGTTGTGGGAAGGTAAATTCATGGGGAGCCAAGGGCAGACAGGGTTATTTAGAGATTTGTTTCTGCAGAGTCACCTTGGACCTTCTATGTGTCTGCTGATAAGGCTTGTTCTCCCCATCCTGGTGCAGGAGGAGCCCGGGACTCCTTCACGAGGGAGTTTACGCCCTGGTTCCAGGCAGAGAGCAGGAGAGCAGAGATGCCTTCCTGGCTTCACCTTTTCTCCATTGCCTTCGACCCCAAATAGTCCTTCTGCCTAAGTAGCATATTTTGGGATGGCGTCTTCGGACCCCCTTCGAAGGCATGGGACCAAGGCATGGGGAGTCAGTTTTTTCAAAAAGGACAAAACAAATGTCATAGACGCAGGAGACGGCGTCAAGAAGGGCAAGGAGACACCACGGAGCCAAGTCCAAGACCCAGGCTGTTCCTGATAGCGGGGAGGAGCCCGCAGGTACCAGGCACCCAAGGAGGCAGGGCATGGACGAGGAAGGAGCAGGAGACACCGTGAGTGTAAAGAAACAATGAGGTCCAAAGTGTGCTGTGGCAGCGGGCGCGGGTGGTATAGTGGTGAGCAGACGTGCCTTCCAAAGTCTGCAGGGGCTGAGACAGGCCACGGGGAAACGATGGGTCCAGGGGAACGGCACCAGAAGGCAGGCTGCGTGCCCTCTGTGTCCCCGGCCTAACTCCTTGTCAGGGAGAGAAGGAGACGCAAAGACCCGTGTGGTTTTGGAGGGTCTTGATTGGGGCAAGTATAGTCTTCCGGGGTCTCCTTGAGTGAAGAGCAGGGTGATTCAGGGAAAGGGGTTTGGGAGTTAGACAGCGAGGTTCACAACAAGGAGCGCCCCCTGTTTATCCTGCAGAGGTACCCACACAGGTGCACAAAGGTGGATGCCCGAGCCTGTGCACTAAGGCATGGTGTGTAATAGCCAGCAAGTAGACTAATAAACAAATAAGGAAACAACCTAAATATACATTAGAGGGGAACTGGTTAAACAACCCCGGGGCATCCGTACAGTGGAGTACGGTGCCGCCATTAAAAAGAATGAAGTAGACCTAGGCGTCCCAACATGGAGTAATGCCCCCAGAGGCTTTATCTGAAAAAAATCAAATCATAGAATAGGATTGCAATGCAATCTCTTCGTGTGGAAACATAGGGGCGTACAACTATATGCTTGCACGTGCATTGAAAATTTTTAGAAGCAATGGCAAAATGCTAAGAGTGCTTTTGTCTGAAGAGAAGGGCAGGGCTGGGATGGGGTGCTTCTACTTTCGTCCTATTTGGTTTCTGGGTCTATGCGCATGTGTTACTTCTATAATGAAAATGTTAATTCACAAAAAGCATTTTTAAAACCAGAGGAAGGATTCAGAACTCACTAGAAATAGAAGGGATCTTCTCTAACTGGACAGAGGACCTTTGCCAAAACCTACGGCAAATATCACACTTAAAGATCAAATGAGAAACGTTCCTTTAATGGCTTGGCGTGAGGCAGCAGTGCCCACTGTCTCCACTTCCGTTCAGCCGTATGAGGGACTCAGGTCCTAACCTGTGCATTAAGAACAGAAAAGTTAATAAAAGGTGTACGGTAGGAAGGAAAAAACCAAAACTGTCATAGGCTATGGATAGGGTGATCATCCGAATAAAGATTAAATATGTTTTTTGGAACTACGAGAATTTATCATGGCTGCTGAATTCAGATTAATATTTAAGACTCATATGTATTCCTATATACTGGCAACAATATAATTTTTAAACTGCCATTTTTAAGAGCTCCTGAATTCAGATTAGTATTTAAAACTCATGTGTATATTAAAAATATAATTTTTAAACTGCCATTTTTAAGAGCAAGAAGAATTATATAACCAAGGAATAAATGTAACAAAAGATGTGTCCGATTTCTGTATATTGTAAAACTATAATGATAAAACGTGTGACATAAATTATACAATTTAGAAAATTGTTTAAAATCTATGTACTGAAACATTTAAAAAAGGAGAGCTGTATACCATCTTCATGGATAGGAATATTCAATGTCTCATAAGGATGTTAGTACACTCCGTAGTAATATATAAATTCCATGCAATACCAATCAAAGCCCCAAAAGGAATTTTGAGGAATCGACAAGCTTATCTTGGAGTTTAGATGGAAAAGCAAACAAGTGAAGACAAAAAGTTAAAGACTGTTTTAGGGGGACTTGGGGGCTTAGTCAGTTGCATGTCTGACTCTTAGTTTTGGCTCAGGTCATGATCTCATGGTTCATGAGATTCAGTCTTGTGTAAGGCTCTGTGCTGATAGTGAGGAGACGGCTTGGAATTTTCTCTTTCCCTCCTACTCTCTCTGCCCCTCCCCTGCTCGCACACACGTGCACACACACACACCCCGCCCCCCCTCTCAAAACAAATAAATAAACTTAAAAAAAAAAGAGACTATTTTGAATAAAGAGGGCAAGGTAAGAGGTGGTAGGGCTTGTACCTGCCCTTCTAAATATTAGGACTTACTATAAGCTTATAGAAATTGAGACTTATGGTATTGGGACAGAAGTAGACAAAAAGACTAAAAGCACAGAGCCCCCAGATTAAACCCACAGATACATGGGTATAATTTATGCGGTAGAGGAGGCACTGTCGTGACAGGGTGTGAGACATGACCCCCAAAATTTGGCACCTTGGCACATCGGCTGATTTAAAGGGAAGGAATCTGAGCAGCGGCAGCCGCAGGAAGGACCCTCTGACCTTCCCCTGAGGCGGATCAGAGACCGTCACGGGCACCTGGCGAAAGGGAGCATCTTTATCTTCAAAGATGGGGGGATGCCGAGAGAAATCTGAATGACTAGACCTCGCTACGTTTCCCCCATTTTACTCTTCTGGGCTCCTGTCACGCTTTCCCCCGACTCCCCACTCTTCATCAAACCCAGTATAAAAACACTCAGCTTTAACTACCCTTTAGGCCTTCATTTCCTCGTGAAGGCGCCTGGGTCATGTAGAATTTATGTGAAATAAAAGTGTATGCGTTTGGGAGGCTCAGTCGGTTAAGCTTCGGCTCGGGTCATGATCTCGCGGTTTGTGAGTTCAAGCTCCGTGCTGACAGCTCGGAGCCTGAGGCCTGCTTCCGGTTTGGTGTCTCCCTCTCTTTCTGCCCCTCCTCTGCTCACTCTCTCTCTCAAAAATAAAATAAACATTAAAAAATATTAAAAAAAAAAAAAAAAAAGAGTTACATGCTAAACCAGCTGAGCCGCCCAGGCTCCCCTAACAAAGGATTTCTTAACCGAGACTCGGAAGGCACAAACCATAAATAACAAGACAGACGACTCACTAAAATTGGAAACTTCTGTCACCAAACCTCGGCAACACCAGAAACACAAGGACGATCCAAGCCACAGACTGGGAAAAGCTGGGTACAGTTTATAAACAACAAATGATTTGCATTTAGGATTTCCTAAGAACTCCTGTAAGTAATGAAATAAGAGAAAAACCCAAAGAGAAATGGGTAAAGGCTATGAACAGAGAGCTCCCTGTATTTTTTTCCTACACTTTCGAGGAAGCATGATCTATTTCGTGATTTATAGAACCAAAGATGTAGGCAGTATCAGGTCTCCCAGTCTGGCTGGGCCACCGTGGAGAAGTCACTTCCCCTCTCTGCGCCTCTTGTTTCTGCTTCCTGAAACTGAGGGCTGCGTTGGAGGACCTGCTATGTCCCTTCCAGCACTCAAGTCCGATAGCTTATCAGTCCACAGGTGGATGGAGGGACACGTCCGCACCGTGGACTATTATTTGGCCATCAAAGCACAGACGCCCGGCATAAAAGCGACCATGGGGATAAGCCTTGAAAACACTGTGCTGCGTGCAAGCCAGACACGCCCTGCAGGTTCCCACTTAGAGGAAATGTGCAGAAGCAGCACATCCATGGCGACGGAAGGTAGGTTCGTGGTTGCCAGGAGCTGGGGGGGAAGGGAGGCCTGGAGGGCTCGTGGCTAATTGGTGCCGGTTTCTCTTTGGGGTGACGAGAACATTCTAAACTCACGGCGTCGAGTGACCAAGTCTGTGAAAACGCTAAAAGCCACAGCGTCGTCTGCCTAAAGTGGGTGAACCGGGTGGCATGGGAGCCGCCCCTCCCTAAAGCGGTGAAAAGTAAAAGACTCCATTTTCTTTTATTTTCTTTTATTTTATTTTATAATAGTTTATTTTCAAATTGGTTTACATATAACACCCAGTGTTCATCCCAACACGTGCCCTCTTTAATGCCCGTCACCCCCTCTCCCCCCTCCTTCACCCCCCCTCACCCTCAGTTTGTTCTTAGTCTTTGAGAGTCTCTTATGTTTTGTCTCCCTCCCTCTCTGTGTCTCTTTTTCCTTTCCCCTCTTCCCCTCCCCTGGTTTTTGCTTAGTCTCACCAAGTCCACCTATGCGTGGAAACATATGGTATCTGTCTTTTTCTGACTGACTTATTTCACTTAACATAATACCCTCCAGTTCCATCCATGTGGCTACACATGGCCAGATTTCATTTTTTCTCATTGCCATGTAGTAGTCCATTGTATATAAGTACCATAACTTCTTTATCCACTCGTCAGTTGATGGGCACTTGGTCTCTTTCCATGATGTGGCTATTGTCGAAAGTGCTGCTCTGAACATTGGGGTACACGTGGCCCTATGCATCAGCATTCCTGTGTCTCTTGGGCAGATTCCTAGCAGGGCTATTGCTGGGCCATAGGGTAGCTCTATTTTCATTTTTTTGAGGAACCTCCACACCGTTCTTCAGAGTGGCTGCACCAGTTTGCATTCCCACCAACAGTGTAAGAGGGTGAAAAGTCTCCATTTTCCAAAAAGAAACATTTTCAGTGACCCCGTATTCATCCCGTGAGTGTTCGCCCTGGAGCGGCAGTGAACTCCACACCGGGCTCCCAGCTAACGCGGACTCGCAAGCTCGTGAGCTCTTTGGGGAAGCTGGGGACAGCCCGCTAGGATAAATGGACGCTGGGGACCAACTTCTGCCTCTCCCGAGACAGCCTTTTCCATCACGCAGGGTTGGGATGTTGGAGAGAGGGAAGGGGACCCGTGTCCGCAGGAACACGTGTCCCTGAAGGGAGCGGGGAGGTGCCAGTCCTGTTAGCCAAAGTGCACGAAGCACTAGACACCGCGGGTAGAGGAAATACAATCCCCACGCTCCTGGCTGTCGCTGCCACCAAAAAATGAACCGCAACGAGAATACTGGTAGCAAGCGAGATGCCGAGACGTTTCGCGGTTGGGTTGTAGTCCTGGGATAAAAAATACAGTAGCTTTGGTGGTTTCCAGCCGTAAAAGTCATTTGGTGCCGAGTCCCCGTTTTATGGCCCCTTCCCTGGGTGTAATAACTGGAAAGGGCGCGAGAAAAATCTCCGTTGGAAACCTACCCGTGCTCCCCGTGGGTCCTCCTGCCTCGGCCGGTGGGAGCCGGCGAGCGGCTAGAAATAAGTGCACGATTTCTGCAGTAAAGCTCGACGCGTCCCTAATAAAAGTTAATGATTACGCGCTGCCTCGCAGACATCCGAGAGTCTAGACCGAAGACGCTAAAAGACGTCTCTGTGCGTTGGCTCTTCGGCACGTCACGTGAGTAGGACCTTAAAGTCACTCCCACACCAGTCTCCAGCCGCTAGTGGAGTTGCCCCTTTGGCTCATCCGCACAGTCCTGCTCAGGAAAGCCCTGGTGAGACCCTCGGGTTGGGTCAAGGCTGCCCACTGTGGTCCAAAACGTTACAAAGCTACGGCATCGAGACAGAAATGCCGGAGACAGAACACCTTTAAGTGAGAAAAGAGCATCTTTTCTCCATAGGGTTGGCAGCTGTGTGTCTCTCTCTCCTAGACACTGTCATTGTATCCTTTTCTCTTCCTCCCCGGCGGGAAGAGCAGAAAATGGGAACAGAGGGTCGGCGGGGAGTCGTGGTATTCTGACAGAGTTGTAGGATTTCAAGAGTTAGGAAGAGCTTCCAGAACTCTCTAGGTCAAGTCTTTGACTCACAGAAGAGGAAACCAAAGCTCAGAAAGGTCAGATGACCTGCCCAAGGTCATCGGCCGCAGGCTCCTGGGGAGTTAGCACAGGGGACAGATTGATGACTCTATGCTTTTAAGACAATGGACTCTGGTAACTAGAGGGTCACTCTGATAGCTCCTTTAGTCACCCAAGACATGTTTATTGATCACTCGCTGTGTGCCAGGCATCTGTCCTGGAGCTGGACCGGGAAGGTAGGGGGATGGGCGGCAAGCAAGCGAGTCCTTCAAATAACCTCTCGATGCTGTGATAGGGACAGAGGGGCTCCAGGAGGCCCCCTCCAAGGAGAGGACATCGGAGCTGAGGCCTGGAAGCCATGAGAACCGGACAGGAAGTACTCACGCTGGAAGGAGAAGCCAGGGCCAGGGGCCGAGGCCAGCGAGTGAGGCTCATTTGGGACAGAGCTGGGATGTTGGACAGGAGGCCACGAGGGCTTGTAAGAGGAGTGACAGATGGCAGAATGGATGGTGGAGGGGAGAGGGTCGGAGGGGAGGTGACCGGGAGACCGGGGAGGAGGCTTCCGCGGGTGTCTGAGTGAGTCAACAGCGGTTCTGAGGGTGATCGCGCTGGAAGCGGGAGAGCGGGTCATGGATTCTGGCCTTGTCGCGGGTGCTGGTTAGAGCCGCGCGTAGGTGGTCTCCGGGGTCTGTGGAGGCAGTGCCTGGCCTGAGTCTCTCTCCACCTAGGGGAGCCGAGGGGACGCCCACCTGTGTGTCCTACCTGCTGTCAAGCTCTCCCGGCCGAGACACACAGGAGGAGATGTGTTCGGCATGAAGACCAGGCTACACAACAGAACCAAATATTTTACCACAATACTTACATGAGTGCTGTATTTTCCAGTTGGCTCTATTAAAAAAAATTTTTTTTGATGTTTATTTATTTTTGAGAGAGAGAGAGAGAGACAGAGCATGAGCAGGGGAGGGGCAGAGAGAAGGGGAGACCCAATCTGAAGCAGGCTCCAGGCTCTGAGCAGTCAGCACAGAGCCCAACACGGGGCTCGAACCCATGAGCTGTGAGATCAGGACCTGAGCCAAAGTCGGACACTCAACCTACTGAGCCACCCAGGTGCCCCTGCTGTATTTTTTTTTAAGTTTATTTATTTATTTTGAGAGAGAGAGAGAGAGAAAGAGAGAGAGCCAGCAGGGGAGAGGTAGAGAGAGAGGGAGAAAGAGAGAATCCCAGGCAGGCTCTGTGCTGTCAGCGAAGAGCCCAGTTTGGGGCTCAAACTCATGAACGGTGAGACTGAGACCCGAGTTGAAATCAAGAGTTGGCCGTTTAGGGGCGCCTGGGTGGCTCAGTTGGTTAGGCGGCCGACTTCGGCTCAGGTCATGATCTGGCAGCTGTGAGTTCAGCTCAGAGCCTGGAGCCTGCTTCGGATTCTGTGTCTCCCTCTCTCTCTGCCCTCCTCCTGCTCACGCTCTGTCTCTATGTCTCAAAAATAAATAAACATTTAAAAAAAAAAAAAGAGTTGGCCGTTTAACCGACTGAGCCCCCCAGGCGGCCCCCCCATTTTGTTTTTTTTTAATGCAGGTCATACCCCACTGCAGAGGTCCAGTGGCCTGCTACTGGGCAGAATGGTCAAGACAGCACGGCCCTGGATGACGCCATCCGAAGCCCTCCCCCCCCTCCCCGGCCATCAGTCCGCAGGGCACCTATGGGGCCCTTGTTCCTCACGTCTAAATATTGAAACATCGTAAATCAGTTAACTGTGATAAATAAAATAAGACACGTAGACCTACCCTCGACTCGTGGGGCCAGGAAACATTAACGGAGCCTCTGGCCCCTGGCCCACGTCTCTCTGCACTCTGCCTTCGGCTCTGCCCTCACCACCCAGCCCGCATGTCCCGGCTCTGCTCCTGCCACCCGTCGGCTCTCCCCCCGCCCTCTAGAGGGATCCGCACTGGTCTGACCCACTGGCAGAAGGGCAGACCCTACAAATTGGCTGGGGGCCCTTGGGGCAGGGGATCCTGGGGTCCCAGGAAACCAGAGTACAACCTGGAAGTGGGGACCGGGCTCCTTGCTCTGGGAGGAAGGGTGCGGTCGGACCAACGTCGGGCCCCCAAAAGCATGAGACCAGCACAGGGCCCCGCCTGGCCGTGGGTGAAGCAGACGGGTACCGCCCGCATACCTGCCCGCCACCTCTGCTGGTGTGTGGCTTCTTTTATGGTTTGGATCATGCAGACACTCTCTTAAAGTTTGAAATAGCTTGGTTCGTAACATTCAGAAGTCAAAGTCCAGTTCTGGTAACAAAGAGGACGGCCAGGTACCCAGGAGTGGACATCAGTCCTTCAACAGATGCCTGAGTGGCTAAAACACCTGAGCCCCCTAGGACAGCAAGTGGCCCGCACAGCAGCCATCTCAAACCGCCACCGAAGGGACACCTGTGGCCTTTGAAGGTGTTGTTCCCGCGTCTTCTAGAAGATCATCAGAGACAATAAAAAATGCAACTGCGGGGGCGCCCGAGAAGCTCAGTCGGTTAAGCGTCCGACCCTTGATTTTGGCTCAGGTCATGATCTCATGGTTTGTGGGTTCGAGCCCCATGTCGGGCTTTGCACTGACAGTGAGGAGCCTGCTTGGGGTTCTCTCTCTCCCACTCTCTCGCTGCCCCTCCCCCACTTGCGCATGCGCGTCCCCTGAGGTAAGAGTCCAGTTTTGTCCTGGTGCATGTGGATGTCTGGTTCTCCCAGCGCCGTTGGGAAAAGTCTGTCCTCTCCTCCATGGAATGGTCTTGGGACTCTCGTTGAAAATCGTTTGACCAGTGATGTGAGGATTTCTTTCTGGGATATCTATTTTACTTTCCTGTTCTAGATTATTCCATTGGTCTAGAAGTCTTGTCTTTGTGGCAGGACCACGCTATTTTGATTACTATAGCTTCGTAGGGGGTTTTGAAATCAGAACCGCGAGGGTTCCGACTTTGTTTTTCTTCCGGCATTGTTCCGGCTGTTCCGAGCCCGTTGCAATTCCATGTGAATTTTAGGAGGGATTTTCTATTTCTGCCAAAAAAGAGTGTTCGAATTTTGATAGAGATTGCCTTGAACTCTTGCTTTTCCGAGAGTTTGCAAACGATCACGTCGATGTGATCTTTTGTTGTGTTTTTGCTTGCACTTCTCTCCTTGCGAATAAGGTTGATTGACCCTTCTACCTCTCCTTTTTGAATTGCCTGCTAAATCCTTTGCCCGTTTGTTCTTCTGGAGTTTTATGATCACATACATAAAGCATAGAAGGGTATCAACACTCCTCGTGTTCCATAAAAGTCACCAAATAGTCACTGGGCACCTCTTCACACAGGCTGCCATGTTGGATGGTGGCCTGCGTGGCGAGCTGAGGGAAACGCCACAACCCCCGCCTTCATGGGGCAGGAAGGTAGACGGCAGTGAAAAAGTGACCCAAATATATGGAATTACGAAACGGGTTGAGTGGCATAAAGGCAAGGACTGGCACGCTGTGAGGGGATCTGATCTAGTAGGGCTCCGGAAGTTTCCTCTCAGGAAGTGACCTCAGAGTTACCTCAGAGTTTGACGAAGGAGTCGCAAATAACCACTTATGGGGGGAGGGGCCGGGGCTGGAGAGATGTTAGCACAGACAAGGCCCTGAGGCCCCGAGGAGCGGGCGTGTCCGGCAACAGGAAGGAATGTGTTTTGAGCCGGAATGTGAAGGAAGACCAGTGAAGGGAAGTGGAGGGGGAGGGGTGGGCACAGAGATTAAAGGTGAGGGGGTCACACAGTCATCCAGCAGCTATTCGTTCTCCTTTCCAGACTCTTGGTCCACAGCTGTGAGGAAGACCGCCGTCCGGGGCCTAGACTCCCGGCTCACGGCCTTCTTTAAGGTCTGCCATCTTCTGGGGCGAATTCAGCGTTTACCCCCCACATGGACGTTTCCTTGATAGGCGCTTTCATCCGTTCATTTATTTCACAGATATTCACTGAGCACCTGTGATGTGCAGATGCCGACAAAGTGAATTAAAGAGGGAAAAGGCAGGACGTTGACCGGGCTCCGAGTGGGGAGTTGGCATGGCCGAGCAGCCCACCTTGGAGGTGGCACTCGGGTGGCGATGTCAGCCCCGAAAGTAGAACGAACGGGATCTTTGTCTTCACCCTCAGGGCAGAGGAAAGTCAAAAGTGGTTTTCAGCCAAGAAGTGGCCCCATCAGGCTTGTGGTTGGGAGAGGTCCCTCTGGCTTCTCTGGGGGCGATGAAGCTGCTGAGTGGACCTCAGAGGTCATGGGAGGTCATTTCTGTGGTCCGGGTGGGAGGTGAGGACGTCCTGAGAAAGGGTGGCGGCAGTGAACACCCAGTGAGGTGGCTGGATGGTTCCAAGGTGTTCTAGAAGGACAATCCGCAAGACCTGGCAGAGGGTGGGTCAGGGGAGGGGGCCTCAAGATGCAGAACTGGAGAATGTGCTCGTTAATGAGAACCGGAAGCCCAGGAGGGTGCTGCTGTGGGGGAGGACCTTGGGTTTGGTCTTGGCGAGTTAGCGCCTGGGGGCACCTGTGCCAAGAATAAGTTGGAAGGGCCAGAGAGTCAGCGAAGTGTGATGAGGGCGGTGTGTGGATTTGAGATGTTTCAGGGACGAAGCAAGGTCTTTGGACACACTGAACACGGGGCTGAGAGAGAGGGCTGTGGATGGCCCTGGTTTCCAGCCCGTACCGTGTAGAAGGAAGGGGCTGTTTTGTGGCGAGTATCTTTCCTCATTTGTCACTGGCCATTTACTTTTTCGGGGATGGGTTAATTCAGCTCACGTGATAGAGTGGCCTGCCCATACATTTTATTAATGTGAAGGTGAAATACACCCAGGTCACAGAAATTTGGGGCCATGCTAAAAATACAGTCCTTGGGATGCTCCGAGAAGTGACGCAAGGCCATGCCTAGACACAGGGTCGAGTCCATCACCTCCTCTAACACGCGGAGAACCCAGGTCTGTTTATGACAAATCCCCCTCCACCACCATCTCCCTAAACTCCTTGAAGTCCAGGTGTGACCAAGAAGAGCTGCAGACGGTACCTTGACGCCGTTACCGAAAAGCTGCGCGCCACCTGCTGAGTCCCTCTTAAACAATCACAAAAACGACCATTTCTCTCGTTCCCAGGGCAGCTTGGAGCCACGAAAATTAATTGCATCACCTGTAAAATTAGCCCTGTGTTTTGCATCCAAAGGTCAACGTTCAGACCGAGGAATGGTTTAGCGCTTTCAAACGCAGGGCTCGGCATATAAATATTTATCACAGGAGGACAGGAACTCATTGTACACGGCGTGTTTACCTTATCAGGCAGTTACCTGGGGCAAAGAGTCCACTGTCTGCTTCCTGTCCCAATTTCTCTTGCCCAAGACCTTGGGCAATTGTTTATGTGACAGAGCGTTCTGTCCCCTTCCCTTTCTTCTGGGAATAAAGGCACAGGATGCTAAACAAATACATCACCCGGTCCACAAATACCTGGTTTCCAGAGAGGGGAGAGTTCTAGGTGTTTGCTTGAAAGATCCAACGTCGGTTATGAAAGCGAAAACTTCGGCGACGCCCACAGGAGACCAGAGAAACTTGCGTTTCTCCATCCCTGACTTTTGCTTTGTTTTGGTTGGTGTTTCGAAAGCCCTCCGTGGCCTCTCTGGAATGCTCGAGCTTTTGATAGTGAAGATGATGTAACAGAGACAGCAAACAACGATCACAAATATGATTTGTGGCAAAAACACAGCCTGCTCTTTTCTTACCGTTTGCTGTGTTTATAAGGCAGGAATGTTAGAGAAACATCGGCCAGGCTGGCTCTAATCTGGCCACATATTTGTTTTGGCCGCTCTTAGCTTTTCTTTCAAAAGTTCTCATACTAACCAGCTCGGGCGACTGTTACGTAAGAAAGCCCGGCCGGGCCGTGCGCCAAAAATTCAGCTCAGCATTTTTCTACCTCCCCACGGTGGTCCCGAGGAATGGGTCCGTGAGCCTGCGGAACAGAAATCCCGGCTCAGAAATCTCAGGTTAGACTCAAGGAGCTGATACACCGGAAGCCCCTGACCGCAAACTGCTTTTCACGTGTTGGTTTTCATACCCCCCAGTGTCTGGTTCTCACTAATCGATTGTTATATTCTTTGTGTGGATTTATTAAAATCTCTTAGCCTTTTTTACCTGCATAGCTACGAACTCCTAACGTTTCTAGCGACTCTGCACTGCTATGTTTTAATTTGCATTTTTTCATTTTTATTTTCTATTAATTTTTTAAAAATTTACGTCCAAGTTAGCATACAGTGCAGCAATGATTTCAAGAGGAGATTCCTTAATGCCCCTTACCCATTTAGTTTAGCATATATTCTAATTTGCACTTACATTTGCGTATATTCTAATTTGATTTTGTATCCATCTTAATTTGCATTTGATTTTGCATATATTCTAATGTGCATTTAATTTGGCCATTTCTGTCTCTTCTTTCTGAATTGCCTGCTGTCCTTTGCCTGCTTTTTCTGGAGTTTTCTTGGAGTTTTCTTGTCACGAAGATAAAGGTTATTAAGAGCTTCAGCACTTCCGTTAGATAAAATCACCAGTTATCCACCGGGCACCGCTCTAGTCCCAGGCATTGGGGATGGGTTCTTCAGTTTGGTCTAAATATACCACTTTTGGGCTTCATAAGATAATCTTTCTACCTAACTTTCCAACATTTGGAAAAAAAATTTATATTACTATCCAGCGCCCCCCACCAAGACAGGGATTGGTCTGTCTTGTGCGTTGAAGAATTCTAGCACCTAAATGTGCCTGGACCGAGTAGGCATTTGGTAAATTTGCCCAATAAACAGAAAACCCATCAAGAAATAATTCTCTATTTTTCCTCAGAGCCATTGTCTTTGTAGGCAAAAAAAAAAAAAAAAAAAAAAAAAATCCTAACCTTCTTATTCTAACCCCAATATCAGCCTCTCTCTTCTTCTCCTGATTATTTTTTTAATGGTTCTTCCTCAAGGCATTTTCTTGACATGCCGTAATTCAAAATGCATATGGCACCCTCGGTTCTATACGAAACGGGGGAACATGCTTTCCGCTTTGCTAAAATCCTTCATGTATTTTATGGGCTTTTGGCCACAGCAACCTATTAGCCAGTGTCTTCTTTGGAATGGTCCACTCTGACTCCCTGAAAGCTGATACAATGAAGCCTGTGACCTTATCATTATCATTTTGCCAGATTTCCCTAATTCATTAGCTTGTACTCGGCCGTCCCCAAATAAGTTTTCGGGGCTACAAAAACCGTATGTGCGTGGGGAATAGGTAATGCGTCACACCTGTAGAGTGAACTGAGGGGTTTCAGCATGGTCCCTCTTGCTCCAGAACCTCCTCCACACTCAAGTTCAAACGACGCCTGAGTTCCATTGTTTATGGAGTGCTGACTCTGTGTCAGATATTACGCGAGGCACCAGCAGCAGAGAGATTGGTGCCTGGGGGCTAAAGATTTCCAGGCATTCTCTTTCAAAAAGTAGGTTCCACTGGGATAGACACCGCATTAATCATGGATGCCGGGCATGAATCAATTCATGAGGCCCCTCAAGTTTGCTGAGTCCCACAGGGGCGGGACCAGGATTCCCCCCACCCCGGGCAGCCAGGTGCCGTAGACCCGGATCCGGGGTGCCCTCCTGCGTCATCATGGGGCGGACACCCATGTATTCACCGCGGCGATCCTGCGGTTCACCGGCGTGTTTGGAATTACCCTCTTGGAATTTGAGTAGAAGCTGAAGGACTTGAAATCTAACATTGGCCTTCCTAGGGAGCAGCTAAGATGTGGCAAATGAATCTCTTCACTTCTCCGGCCCCTGTTTTCTCATTCGTAAAATGAAATCAGGCTCCGTATCTGACCAGATTCCCTCCAGCCCAAATGATCCGAGGTCCCGTCTGAACCACGGCATTTCCTTCCATCATAAGCTGGGTGTTTGCGCTCTTTTCTGTAAAATAGGGGTATTGAGACCTGCCCGGCCTGTCTTTCTGGGGTGCTGGATGCGAATTACATGAACTAGTAGCTTCGAAATCACTGAAGAAAACAGTAGACGGGTGTAGGGTACAATCTTCTTGCCTTATGTCATCCATCGTCAGCCCGCTGCTGCTTCCTCTGGCTTGCAGCTCGTTTTGAAGTTCAATTAATAATTGTTTAATGTTTTATTTATTTTGAGAGAGAGAGAGCGGGGGAGGGGCAGAGAGCAAGAGGGACAGAGGATCAGAAGCGGGCTCTGCACTGACTGCAGTGAGCCCCATGTGCGGCTCAAACTCATGAAACATGAGATCATGACCCGAGCTGAAGTTGGACGCTCAACCGACTGAGCCACCCAGGCGCTCCCAAAATGTTTTTGAACACCTACTCCGTGATCACGTTTTACCAGGCTCCGGAGGAGCAGTGGGCGTATAGATCCAGCACTCAAGTGAGAAACACATAGACAAATCAACAGAATATACGAGTTCATCTAAGATGAGGGAAGCACTGCCAAGGACACCAGCCAAGGGCTGACTGAGGACTCACAGCCCAGCTGGGCTGGCTCGGTCATCTTGGAGGAGCGGAGGAGAGTGAGACCTAATGCCTGTCGTTAGGGGTTGAATTATGTTCCCCCGGCCAAAGATATGTCAAAGACCTAACCCCTGGCGCTCATGAATGTGACCTTATTTGGAACGGGGGTCACTACAATGAGGTGATCCTGGATTAGCGAGGGCCCTTAATCCGATGTGACTGGTGTCCTTAGAAGGAGAGTGACAAACTCAGAGGAACACGTCATGTAAAGACAGAGGCGGAGATTGGAGCGGCGCATCCAGGAATGCCAAGTGTTGCTGGCAAAACCAAAAGCTAGAAGGGGCAAACCAGGCTCCTCCCTGCGGGTTTCGGGGGGACAAGCCCTTCCAACACCTCGGTTTGGGACTTTTGGTCACCGGAATCGTGAAAGAATACACTTCTGTGATTTTGAGTCACCCGGCTTGTGGCCCCATGATTAGCACCAGTGTGGGGGAACCTGGCACGAGGAGAATGGGGGAAGGGGAAGAGGCCAGGGCTGACGGAACGGCACTGGCAGGGGCAGCCGGGAGAGGGTGCCAAGCAGGAGAATGGCAGGACGGGCCTTGTGAGAAGAAGGCTGTGCTGTGGGTGGGATGGAGAGACTGGAGCCCAGACCCCCACTGGAAGGCGGCGGCCCCTGCTCTAGGATTGCGCGGTGAGAGAGAGGTGATGGAACATTCTGGAGTGTATGTTAGAGAAAAAAACTGACTGGCTGAGAGGCGGAGCATAATTTAAATTATAAATAAATGCTTTAATGAAGTTAGTTTTCAGGCTGGTGGATGGCAATGCCCCTCATGAGTGGGTGAGAACAGGGGAGGGTAGGGGCGGTGCCAGCGGGGGAGGGGATACCGCAAGTTGGCTGATCTGATATGACTTGGCTCAGTCTTTCCTCTTATTCATCACCCTTGGCTCCAAACGACTTGGCTGGTTCTAAAATCCAAGCCCCCTCATCCTCCTCCCAAGAGAGGGCGCGAGCCCCGAAGCAGATACTTAGGTGAGTGTCTTGCCCCCCAAAAGCATTTCAATCGCGTCCTTGCAAAGGGCGTAATCACTTGACTAAATCTCCCCCTTTGAAGAGGAAAACACCTTGTTCGTATGTAAGTTCTGGTGTGTTTGCAAGAAACAGTCCATCCCGTCCTCCAGAGCCGGCCCCGGGCAGCCCCGGTTGGGAAAGATCGTGTCAGCGCATGTCATCCGGAGGCCTCGGTTCTTCATCAGAAGCTGTTTGCTTATAAATAAATAATAAATGTATTTGCCCTTTCCCGTTTAATTAGGAACTTTATAAGCCACCCATGAGCTAAGAGTCTCACGACTGAAACGGCACGCAGCCGGGAAGGGAGCTCCTGAGAGCGGCGGACATGGCCGTCATGGCTGGCGACGCGGGGTTTCTAAGACCTGGCAGGATGTTCAGGATCATAGAAAGAGGCAGTGGTTCATTTTTTTTTTAAATGTTTATTTATTTTTGAGAGAGAGAGAGAGAGAGCATGAGCAGGGGAGGGGCAGAGAGAGAGAGGCAGACACAGAATCCAAAGCAGGCTCCAGGCTCTGAGCTGTCAGCACAGAGCCCGATGTGGGGCTCGAAATCACGAACCGTGAGATCATGACCTGAGCTGAAGTCGGCCACTTAACCAACTGAGCCATCCAGGCTCCCCGCAGTGGTTCATTTTTATATGAAATGCTCTGTGAGCTAAGGCTGGGGGAAGCGGTGATAAATTCGTGTCGAGAATGGCCATAAAAAGGAAGAGGCAGCCAGTTCAAAATGGAACTCGATTAGATCTTAAAGCTACGCAGCGGCCGTGCCTGTCCCATGGCTGTTGGCCATCACCCTTCTCACTTTCCCTGGGTGACGTCATCACCCCTGCAGCTCTACTTAAACGAGGTGATCCTTAAACTAAATGAGTGGTGCCGAGTCCTGCTCATGAGCTTCTGACCAGGTCCCTCGCTTCCTGTTAGGTCCCCGCGGTCCCAGGCTGCTGAACGGAACGTGCCCCAACAGAACTCTCTCCTCCACACCCACCCACGCACACCTGCTCTTCCTCGGGCTCCCCGGGCCCTGTCACCTGGCTTCCCAGCCCAGCCCCGCCGGCCTGAGCAGCATCAGGCCCCCTGGTCCTGTTTTTTATCATCTCCCAGATGCCCCACGGCCATTGTCCAGGCCACCCTAGTGTCACCTGCATCATTGCCAAGTCTCCCCGGCTCACTCCAGTCTCCTGACCTCTGATCCATTGTCTACACGGCAGGCAGGATCGTCTTTCACAAATGCAGGTTTACTCATGTGACGTTCCTTAAAAGAAAGGAAACAGCTCTTTGATAGCCTTCCATTTATTACTCCCAAGAGAAGCCCAATTTCCTTACCTTGACCCTCTGGTCTGATTCCTCCTCCCCTTTGAGGGACACATTCCCCCTCCAATGTCCCCTGACCTTGGGAGCGAGCTGAGTGCCCATGCGGTGTCCATGCACGCTGTTGCCCCGTAGATGTGTTTCACGACGCATCGAGATTGCTTGTTTACCACGTGGCTTGCCCACACACGCAGGTGCAGAGAAACATCCGTTTGCCTCTTGCTCATCAATCAGATTTGACTCCAAGACTCCATCCTACCCAGGGAAACAGGTAAGTGCATGTCATTCATTCCCGGGGCTCCTGGTGTGTCCCCTCCCTGGTCCAGTGCCCGAACCAAAGTGAAATATTAGAGGCAGTCCCATCTGAGGGACACCAGAACTCCGGACGCCCTTGCCCCACCCGCTCTGCTCCTGGCCATTCCTGGACACGGGCACCCCAGCCCAGACTGGAGCCCTGGTGCCTAAGTCACCCCCACAAGGAGTCTCTCTATCCTGGAGCAATCTCAGGAACTCTTCCCAACCAAGGACAACCAAGCTCTAGCTCCCCAGTGAGTTCAGAACACAAGGAGGGGACGGCTTCTGGATAATTTCTGCCCCATACACCTGCCCTGGGGAGGGGTCTTGGAACCGGAGAGGGGAAAATATAATGAGCCCAGCACGGGTTGGTGTCCCTGTGAGTTATTCTGGACTTGCTCCCCTCCACTCAGCAGGGACCTCTAAGACGGGACCATGTCCCTCTCTGATGGCCTGGCGCAGTGCCTGGTAATCAGAGGAGGGCCAGCAATGAAGCGAGCATCCCCCAGACCTACCAAATGGGCAAAGATGAAGAGGTCTGATGGGGCCGAGGGTCTTCGAGGATACGGCGAATGGGGGTGCTGGGGCACTGTGGGGGGGCACTGCAGATCAGGGCAACCACACTGGGGAGCAGATGAAAATACCAAGTAAAGTTAAAAATGCTCATTTCTTTCACCCTGAAATCCCACTTACAGCCAAATCCGGAGAAACTTCTGCTCAGGGGAGCATGAACACACAGGCGTGCGCTGCGGCATTGTTCGTGACAGCGAGGAACCTGGACAGCCATCGACAGGTAAAAAGGTAAATAAATGATGAAATGTCCTCACATAGAGTAGTGTACAGCCGTGGGCTTCCACACGTTTGCTCATGTTCTCCTTCATGGGATAACTATGTCCCCCCACCATATTTTTATTTACTTATTTTTTGTTTATTTTTCAACTTTATTATTTTTTAAATGTTTGTTTTTGAGATGCGGGGAGGGGCAGAAAGAGGAGATAGAAGATTTGAGGTGAGCTCCGTGCTGACAGCGGACAGCCCAACGCGGGGCTCAAACTCACGCACTGTGAAATCATGACCTGAGCCAAAGTCGGTTGCTCCACCAACTGAGCCACCCGGACGCCCCTACAATCCATTTTTAAAACCACAAAGTGGGGCGCCTGGGTGGCTCAGTTGGTTAAGTGTCTGGCTCTTGATTCTGGTTCAGGTAGAGCCCCACATAGGGCTCTGCACTGACAGCACAGAGCCTGCTTGGGATTCTCTCTCTCTTCCTCTCTCTCTCTGCCCTTCCCCCTGTCTCTCACTCTCAAAATAAATAAATAAACAAAAAAAAGTTAAAAAACTTTTTTTTAATTTTTTAAATTTAAAAGAAACTCATGTGTAATAGGTATTGTTCAATTATTTGGGGTCAATATAATGTAAGATTCACAGCAAGTAACTTTAAATATTTTCTACCATGTATTCAGTGACTATCAAAGAAAATCAAACAATGTGTCTGAAAAGGAAGGAATAGAACGAATGAAAACGGGAAGAATATTTGGATCTATTAGAGCGGCAAGGGCCAGCTGGAGATCATAGCAAGCCTTGAATGTTAATTGTAATAAATTGCAAAATGGAAATAAACAGTGGAAAACAAAAAAATCATTTAGATATGTGACTTTAATAAATGATGTTGTAAAAAGAACTCAGTGCTTTGTAAGAAAGAAGTGTTACTGGTGCTCGGCTGGCTGAGTTGGTGGAGCGTGCGACTCTTGATCTCAGGATTGTAAGTTTGAGCCCCGTGTTGGGTGTAGAGATTGTTTAGAAAGAAAGAAATGTTTCAGCTATTAAAGCCAACATGAATGCAGTGAATCATAAAGTGCTTGAACTTACTTACAGATAAATCTACAGAAATGAAGAAAAAGACATGACAGAAATAAGAAAATTATATATAACAATTTGGGAAAACTTTGTCAATTTCAAGATTGAAACTATCACCCTGTTTACAAAATTGTATGTGAATGCATTTAATTTAAGAACAACGTATGAAAACTCTTGAAAACTTTTGAGTTATTCCAATGTATTGAATCATGAAACTTGGCCAACAGGGTTAATGGAGTTTCTGGATTGAAGATGAAGAAAAAATAACAAATTAAGCCAATTAATTAAAATGACATTTCAAGAAAATGTTTATGACTTATTTGATAATAATGATGTTAAATTTTTAAAAAGTATCAGGCAGTAGGAAAGCAGCTAGAAAAGGTTGTGATGTAATTGCCATTAATTCAGTAGAAGTTGAGAGGATTCAACATCTTGACCGATATCATTGATGTTAAAAGAAAATCTCTAGTTATAGAGATTATAGATAACCTAATAACTACTCACTTAATAGAGGATCTTCGGAAAAGTTTGATGCTGTTAAAAATCATTTTTAAATGGTAAAAATCAGCTTAACTCAGGCCAATATTAGATGAATGTGTATCAAAGATATAACATAGCTCATTAACTGATGAAGAAGCTAGTAGGACGTTAAAATCTGCCCAAGAAGAATTCAGAAAACATGCTATATAGAAAATCAAGAATGCTGAAATAAATGTGCAACTTGATACAAAATGGATCAATATCCCCAGGACAACAGTCTGTCCTGTCTCCAGTCGATAACATTAATTGGCATTTCTGTGGACAAAGATCAATTATATTACTACCAGTTTCTGCAATGTACAGAACTGTGAAGTAGCTCAAAAACAGAGGTGCATAAAAGGTCCATCGACAGATGAATGGATAAAGAAGTTGTGGCATACATATATACAATGGAGTATTACTTGGCGATCAAGAAGAATGAACTCTCGCAATGCACAACAACATGGATGGAACTAGAGGGCATTATGCTAAGTGAAATTAGTCCATCAGAAAAAGACAAACATCATATGACTTCACTCATATGTGGACTTTAGACCCAAAACAGATGAACATAAGAGAAGGAAAGCAAAAATAATATAAAAACAAGGAAGGGGATAAACATAAGAGACTCTTAAATACAGGGAAAAACCTGGAGGGGTCGTGGGTGGGGGATGGGCTAACTGGACAAGGAGCATTAAGGAGGACACTTGTTGGGATGAGCACTGGGTGTTATATATAGAGGATGAATCACCGGACTCCATTCCTGAAATCATTAAGGCACTACATACTAAGTAACTTGGATGTAAAATAGAAAATAAATAAATAAATAAATAAATAAATAAATAAATAAATAAATAAATAAACGAAGGTGCATATAAGCCATAAAGACCGGAGACACTAGTATTCTCTTCTTCCCTTTTCAAATTTCTCACAATTTTTCCTGACAATGTCATCCCTGCATCCAGTGACAGCTCAGCCCTGCTGATGGTGTCATATGGCTAGTGACAGCCACACCTAACAAACAAACAAAAATTACACCTGCAATTTCCAAAAGTCAACAAATGCTTAAGATATTACTGGACCGAATAGATGACTGATTTATGTTACAACTTCTCACTTTGTAATCATTTTATAAAAATATATATATTTGAGATTTAAAAGGCATATTTTAAATTTTTATATATCTCCATTGAGTGTTATATAGAATATATATACTGTAATATATAAGTTTATATTGTAATTTACATATTTATGTATTTCTATTATTATTCGTATATGTATTATTAATTCGTAATTTGAATTACGTAATTATTATTAGAATTAATTCATAATGTATTATTATATATTTCTATTACTATGACATAGTCAAATATTTTGATATGTCTCCGACATCTACACACACAGATACACGCATTCACGTATGCGAGAACTGGATATGATGCAGAGATCAAGAAGGCTTCCGCGTTCGGGCAGATCGTCATGAAATATGGCTCTCACTTGTGAGTACAGAGGTGTGTGTTTAGACGAAATCTATACATCACAGACGACATGGTCAGGCTCCGTGGAGACTTGCTCCCCCTCCCCCGGCTTCCCCTCCACCCCCAGTCGGTGGTACCACCGTTTCGCCCAGTGGCTCACGTCCGAAACCCAAGTGTCGTCCTGGATTCCTGTCTTTCTCACACTCCACAAGCAAGCCATCGAAAACCTCTGTCATGTCTACCTACTTCCAAAATATACTCCCCTCCCTTCCCTTCTTCAGAGTATGACGCTTCTCTCCGTCCGTCCGTCTCCCTCCCAGCGCCCGCATCCGGCCTCCCTCCCGGGCAGTCGGGCAGTCGACAGCCTCTGCTCCCTCGCTCTCCCCACCGTCATCCCTGCACCGCAGCCGAGGCTGTATTTAAAACAGCAAATCGGATGTCATCGTTCCCTTGCTCATACCTGTCAGTGGTTTCCCTTCCGCCGAGTATATGCTTGACGCCCTCCCTTCACCAATAAAACTAACAAATCCGGAGCGCTTCTGTTTCGTATCCATTTAATGATCAACTTTCTCTCCTACCCCAGTCCAGCCCCCTCCCTGACCTATCTCCCCATGTAATGTATCACTTACGCACCCTGTGATGCTATACAATGTTGGACTTGGTATCTTTCTATATATGATATTCCTTAGGTGTTTACTGTCGGTTTTCCATTGCGATAAAGTATAAGCTTCATCGGTCCAGGATTCCTGAGGGCTTTATTCTAAGCAAGTACTTAAACTAGTGCCTGGGAAGTGGCGGAAGCCCTACAAATACATGTGAATGAATGAATGAGCGGGCCCCCCTCACCGAGCCGACTTGTCCTGGGGCTAACAGCTTAGGCCGCCACATCTCAAGGGTGCCGGCCGAACACGTGGCCCCTTGCGGGTCAGAGACCAGCGCAGCCTGCGGCCCGGGCTCCGCATCTGCGTCGGTCTCCATCGCCCCCCAAACCGCCCGCCGGTGGCGCCCGGCAGTCCGGGCGGATGCTGCCCCTTCAGTGGGTTTGCATCACAGATGAGGAACCCCAAGTTCAGGGACCCCGGATCTGTTATAACAGGCACACGCGCCCCTGGCCTCCTCTCTCTGCCCCGAGCGGGACGTCACCTTTCTTGGCTGGACCGTCAGCCGCCCTGCCCTTTGCTCCAGAGGGAGGCTCTGCCTCTATCTTCTGAGACTGTTGACCAAACAAACACCCTGGAAAAGAGACCCAGGGCACAGGCCGCCAGCGCCCCCCGCGCCCCCTGCGCCCCCCGCACCCCTGTGCCCGAGGTGTGCTCGGAAACGCAAGACGTCGTGGCAATGGGCTCCCTGCTACCCCCGCGGCTCTGTCCCATCATCCAGATCTTTCGGCCTCGGCAGCACGAATCACCTGACCGTGACCTTGCTCATTTACGTGCTGTGAATGAGCGCCCAGGCCTAGGCCCTGCCTCCCCGAGAGAATACACTCCTCACGTGCAGGGAGCTTCTCTGTATCACCCGGACCCCTCACCTGCGCCGGAGAGCCCTCACGCAGCCGAGACGCCGCACACGCGTGCACGTCAGAACTCCAAGGGGGAAAAACAAACCAAACGAGATACTCCCAGATCGGGCAGGTAAGAGCCGTGACAGAGGGACTGGTGTGGATGAGGACAGGGCACCGGGGGAGAGAATGGCCCCGAAGGAGGAGGGGACACCCACTGAGGGAAAGACGGGAGGCCGCCGTGTGGACAGAGCCAAGCGGAGGAAGAGGAGAATGGAAGGTAACCTAGATCATGGAGTGCTGCCATCTGAGAACAGCCGGAGGAGGAGTCGCGAACGGGGGAGGCCGATCAGGTTTAGAGGGAAGGCAGGAGCTTGGGAAGTTTCCAGAAAGTAAGCGGGTGTACTTCCAGCAGCCGGAAGGGCGTGGGGGCCAGGCCACACCTGGGCAGGTGACCAGCTGGCACTTCAGGCCGGTGGGTACCAGTCGCGTCAGCCGCACCAACTCGCTCAGGCCTCCCCAGATCCCCGGAGGGGTGAGGTACTCGAGCACCCGGAGGTTAGGCGTCTTCCCCAGGGGCACACCAGGCGGCCTCTGGCCTGGCCCCTCCACGCCTCACCAGCACACGGTGCCACAAGCTTGGAATTACAAGTCCAAACCAGAACCCAACAGAGCTTTAAAAAAGTATATCCAACTCCCTTTCCAAGAACACACCAAGCATTGAGGGGAGGCTGGTGCTGCAGCGGGAACAGAGGCCCCAAGCGTGTGGGGGGTTGGAGGCCAAGCCACCAGGTCTGGCCACCTGGTCCAGAGCTTGGAGACCACGGGCCTGGAGGTGATTGTGTCTTCTCCTGCCCCTTCAGGAGTCCAAGGTCATTGACTGCTTCTGGGGCCATTGCTCCAGGATGAGGTTCTGAAGACTGTGACCATCAAGGAGAACTGGGCTGGCCAGGGAGGCACAGACAAGACACTTGTGGCCTTCGGGACTACGGCAGTCACGCTGGTTGCACGGTGCGTGGCACTCTTGTTCCAGACAGGTTCTCCATCACCCCTGGGAGGCAGTGTCACTAGGCGACGAGATAGGCAGGTGTCCTGCTGCTCCCTGTAAGGTGACAGGGCACAGGGCATTGCGACAGGCTGGTGTATCTGATCCCCGTTCCGGAAGGAAGGCCGTCGTCTCTGTCCTCGCCCCAAAAGTGGCTCCCAGAAGCTGCCACTCACCACTACTCCATTTTGACCAGGAGAGACCTGGGACCCTAGCAGTTCAGCGAAAGCCACCTTCCCGGAACCTTCCCTGAGCCCGAGAACCTTGGGCTCTTGACCTCTGAGCCCAAGGGCCACGTTACCTCTGATCCGTTCACCCAAGAATCTATGCAGAGACCCAAGTGCCTGCAATAGTGTGCAATCATGCCCATACAGAGTGTTTGTGCCAGCAATCTCATCCAGCCCCAAAACGCTTGCTCATTTTTAAGAGATCGTTTGCAGTATAGGGATCTTATTTGAAAATCCTGATTCGGGCGCCCAGAGGGCTCAGTCGGTTAAGCATCCCAACCTTTTTTTTTAACGTTTATTTATTTTTGAGAGACACAGAGACATAGCATGAGCAGGGGAAGGGCAGAGAGAGAGGGAGATATAGAATCCGAAATAGGCTCCAGGCTCTGAGCCATCAGCACAGAGCCCGACGCAGGGCTCGAACTCACAGACCGTGAGGTCATGACCTGAGCTGAAGTCGGCCGCTTAACCAACTGAGCCACCCAGGCGCCCCTAAGCGTCCCAACTTTGACTCAGGCCACGGTCTCACAGTTTGTGGGTTTGGGCCCTGCGTGGGGCTCTGTGCTGACAGCTCAGAGCCTGGAACCTGCTTTGGATTCTCTCTCACTCTCTTTCTCAAAAGTAAATAATCATTAAAAAAAATTAAAAAATTAAGAAAAAGAAAATCCAGCTTCAAAGGAACCAATGGTAATATTTGAGCCCTGATAATAAGGGCTTCTGGTGAATTATTTGTAATGCAGTAATTTTAAAAAAAAAAAAAAAAAAAAAAAAAGGTCCTCATCCTTTAGAGATACACGCTGGAAAATTCCCTGTGGACATACCATCTGGGGGTCGCACACACAGTGGCAGGGAAAGGGCTGAGCATCGCTGAAGCTGTGTGATGGGCGCGCGGGGCCCCCGACACTCTTATTTTTAGATGTGTTTAAACATTTTCGTAATAAAACATTTTCCAACTGTTTCAACGGATCTTAAAACAAGTGGGCCCCGCGCTTTCTCTACGGTCATGCTTCGTTTCTGCCGGCTGATCTCACCGAGCCGCGGTCAGAGTGTTTCTGTTCTGGGCCCTCCCCCACGGAGGCTTTTTGGGGGTTCGGTTGCTACGCGCTGGCTTCGCCCACTCCTTTAGCTGCCAGTAGCTTTTCTTCTTCAGTGAGAATATCCTTCTCAAATTGCCCCCAACTAATCAGAGAAAAGACATCAATCTTCCTTTCTATCGTTTCTGGACTTCCTTAATGCTTTTTTCAACACGAGGAAGAAGAGAGAAATGGGGAGAATTATAGCGTGTCACCACACAAAACGGGGAAGGGGAGGGAGGGAGTTTTCACTGTAGTCTTTTCAAAAAAAGGCAGCCTGTCTCGCTTCTAACAAACACCATCCGCTGCCCGGCACTGGTCAAGATTTACCTCCACTGGGCCCTCTAATGCGTTCCCCGGAAACTTTATCTATCGTCTCGGAGAGAAGCTATTTTAGAAACCAGAGCCCTTCAGACTTCTAAAGGCGCTTGGAGCCTTCTAGCACAACCCTCCTTAAAAAGACACAAGCAGAAAATTTAACAGATTCATTGGTTTTTATTACAATCTCTAAAAATATACTCATCACCAAAAGCAACCTTTTAAAACTCTTCCCAGGAGTCAGACCAGACGGTTACTACTTGTCCCCAGGGGCGAATGTGGATCGAAGGTTCCCGTGACGCTGTTTGTGTTTCTCTGGGGATGGCGGGGCAGCTGACGGTCGTGTGGTGTCCCAGTGGCAGCAACACAGAGCCTGTCTTTGAAATTTTGTTTCCCGTTCTCCCTGGAGAGCGTTTTTTTGGTGTTTTCCCGGGATCTGAAGAGTGGGGATTGGAAAACGTTTTCCATACGATCGTTCATAAAAAAAACTTTGCTTATTGCAAGGAGGGGGGGGATATTCATAGATCAAACATTAGAAATAAGGAGCGCCTGGGTGGCTCAGTCGGTTGAGCGGCCGACTTCGGCTCAGGTCATGATCTCACAGTCTGTGAGTTCGAGCCCCGCGTCGGGCTCTGTGCTGATGGCTCATCAGAGCCTGGAGCCTGCTTCAGATTCTGTGTCTCCCTCTCTCTCTGCCCTTCCCCTGCTCACACACTGTCTCTCTGTCTCTCAAAAATAAATAAACGTAAAAAAACATTTAAAAAAAAAAGAAAAAGAAATGTTAAAAATGCAGGGGGAGTGACAGTCAGGATCACATCCCAGGAGCCAGCGTTCCCAGACTCCTAACCTCAAAACCCAGACAAACTATTCAGCGCAGCAGAAATGTCTCTTCGGGGACTATTATTACCCTTCGCATTCTGCAGGGAAGGCGAGGGGTGATAATGGAACGGGAAGTGGGGCGGGAATAAATCTGTCCCTTTTGCTTTTCAGCGGCTGAGTGTTGCTTCTGCGGGAGGCGGCGGCTGTCACCGCGGGCCCGGGGTCCTCCCGGAGAGGGGCTGTGTGGAGCTCCGCGGGCGAGCGAGGCTCGAGGGGCACCATGGAGACACTCTGCCATAAAAGTGTCTTCTCTCATTTTCAAGGTAAACAAATGTTATTGCCCCCAGGAAACAGACCACATGAAAAGAAACGTCCTCGGGACTCTGGAAGGGCTGCCCGGGCAGTAATTCTTTCGGTTCCCAAGTTCATTACCCTCATTAACTCAAGTCAAGGGGACAGAACAAAAGGCTTCTCAAAAGCCCCACAAGTGTGAGGCATACATATTTTAAATCTGCAGCTATAAAATAACGAAGCGGATTTCTCTTCTTGCTCCCAGTGCATTTCCAGTTTTTCTCTTATGATAAGGGCGCCTTGTACTATAGTCCTCGTAGCCTATGTTACAAAGTACTCTTTATTTTGAACTCCTTGATGGGCTGGGGGTGGGGGGTGGGGGGAGGGCCAACAGCCGTAACTCCAACTTTCCCAGTGTAGACCGTAGGAGGGAGCAGATGTCACAGGGGACACTTGCTGTGTCACAGATGTCACTTGCTGGGGAATGTGGGCGTCCGCAGGTAGGAGGTTACACCCGTGCAGGTGCAAGGGTCCCCACCTCTGTGAAATTTCTGGGCCTCTGGTGGTCTTGGTAGGGCATTCCGGGACTCCCCTCCCCTCCAAAGCCTGCTGCACTTCGAGTCCCCGGCCGTCAGGTGTGAAAGAGGCACGGGCCTGGGTGGTAGAGGCCACCCATCACGTTGGGATGACCTGTTCTTGCCGATTTACTGAGTGACTCAAAAAGCCACCGGCTTGGGGCGCGAGAGAAGGCAGTTCGGTGGGACCAGGTTCAGAGCTCATGGCCCAGCCTCGCGCCTTTGGGAGTACACACCACTCCCTGGAAGCCCGAGCATTACAGGATGCCGTGATGGCTAATTTCATGTGTCAACTTGAATGGGCCACGGTGGGCCTCAATGTTTGGTCAAACATCATTCCGGGTGCGTCCGCGGGGGTGTTTCTGAATGAGACTCACGCCGAAATCAGCAGACTGAGTGAAGAAGGGTGCCCTCCCCACCGTGGAGGGGGGGGGGGCTGTCCGATCAGCCGAAGGCCTGAAGGAAACGGAAAGGCTGACTCTCACGAGCACTAAGGACAGCTCCTGCTGCCCGACGGCCTTGACCTAAGACGCAGGTCTTTTTCCTGCCTTTGGACTCCAGCTGAAGCACTGGCTCTTCCTGTGTGTTGAGCCTGGGAGCGTCCAGCCCAGAACCCACCACCGGCCCTCCCGGGGCTCTGGCTGGCCAGCCGAAATCTTGGCGCTTCTTGGCCTCCATCACCACATGATGAGATGGAGGGAGGGAGGGGGTAGGATGTATACGTTTTGGTTCTGTCTGTGGATACGGTGACTGAGACAGATGCGGGAAGCCGAGGCGTGGCGCTGAGGTGAGAGTCAAGGACTTGCAAAGCGAAAGCTGTCTGTCTGTCCTTCAGCAGGTGGGGCGTCCGACCCCCATCCAGACGTCCACGCCTGATGCTTGTCTCCTTGTGACCGAGATCTGCACGTCTGGGGACCCGAGGTGGAGGAGGGAAGCCGTGCCTCTCCTGATGTTTCTTCCCGTCCCCTCTGTGGCCGTGGCTCTGCTGGGTTTAGGGGTTTTAGCTTCCGGACACAGTAATGGTTCTACCCTGAGACTCTGTCTGGTTAGTTTTGACATCCTTTTTTTTTTTTTTTTTAATGTTTATTCAGTTTTGAGAAAGCATGCAAGCAGGGGAGGGGCAGAGAGAGAGAGGGGACAGAAGATCCGAAGCAGGCTGTGTGCTGACAGCAGAGAGCCTGAAGCGGGGCTCAAACTCACGGACCGTGGGACCTGAGCCGAAATCAGACGCCCAGCCTACTGAGCCGCCCAGGTGACCCCCAGGTTATATCTGAGAACCGATGAATGGATGCCCCCCCTACTGAAGGGGACAGCTTATAATATGGGCCGAAACGATGGATCCTCCTGAGGGGAATCAGGGCGGGACACGCGGCCCAAGTCGGCAGAGCCGAGGGCCCTCCTAGCCCTGCCCTGCCGGAGGCACAGGCTGACGGGGGGCACCCGCCGCCCCGCACAGGACAGCCCCCACACTCCTGCCGCTGGCGGCCCCGCCGCCTCCCGTCATCACGTCCCATTCAAAGACACCCGCATTCACTACTAAATTTCCGAAGAGCGTTTCCCCATTTGGCTCGTGACATCGCCATTCATTTGATGTCCCATCTTCTCCGTCTCTTGTCAGGGCCGATATTCATTTCAGATCTCAGTTATGTCCAAAGACGCTTGTAGGCTCAAAGCACCGTGTGCCTGGAGGGCCTAAGGGAGGAAGTAACTCGGTCCGTCCAGGAGGACGACGCGACAATGGCATCAGTTCTGCCACCGTGAACGTCGGAGTCGGCTCAGCCATCTCGGAACGGGGAGCCGGCGAAAGGCGCCCCGGAAGGAAGACCAGGAGCAGGTGTGCACACACGTGAGTGCGTGCCGGTCTTTCTCCTCACTTCGCGATTACATGCGGGGTACGTTTTGTGGCCAAATTTGTCTTTTAGACCACGGTTCGCATCACAGCCGCGTGGATGGCAGGAGAACCAGAGGAAGAAGCCAGAGGCTTCCCTCCGGACACTGAGCCTGCAGCTGGACAGTTTTCATCTGCGTATTGGGCAGTCGCCTTCTCCTTCAGGTGCTTCTGGAATTATTCGTGCCCAAAGCAGGGCGTGGGGGCATGGCGCGGTGAGGGAGGGGACCGGAAGGCTTCTCTGTCGTTGCCGCCGGCCTGGCACCCATTCCTCCCCCTGCCGACGCGGCATGCCGGTATCAGTTGGGAATGAGCCCTCTCCTGCCGGACACAGTCTTGAGAAAAGCTGTCTGGTGAAATGTCCCTCCTTCCCCGGCCGAGGGCTGGGGGCATGACTCAAGTCAGATCGACCAAAGGCCCTGTCCCTGGAATTGGAATCCTTAGCAGAATTACCCCAAGGCTTCAAATGGCCAGAGCTGCGTTAGCCCAGAGGGGACGGCGTGAGGAAACCGTCACTTGGTTCCTGTTCTTGCTCTGGGTCTGGTTCCTCGCCTTTCAGTTTGATCCTAGGAGCTCCTCCGGGTCCTTCTAATAAATCTCGTTGTAGGGTTAATGGACCAGAGCCATCGTCCCCACGGCAGAAGCCACTTCCTGGGAGGAGGTGCGGTGAGAACAGGAGAGAAGAGGGGGAGGCAGGAGCAGGGAGCAGCGAGGGGCAGCCTGGAGGCTGGAGGAGGATGCAGAGAGTCCAAGGTGGAGCCACGGGGAGGGATGAGGGCCACCGGGAGACTCTGGGCGAGGGGGTCAGAACGTGCTGGAAGGCCAAAGAGTGATACGTGCCTGCGGCATTTACTGCCGGTGTCAGTAGATGACAGGCGGGCAAAACTTCATCACCGTGGGCTGAGCGGTCCAGAAGGGAGGGTAGACAATACCTTAGGTAAGATACAGGTCGGGCTTTGTCGCACGATCGCCGTGGCTCCAGCCAGACGGGAGGTGTGATTCCCCCCGCTGCGAAGCCCAGCACGTGTTAGGTGGGCGGCTCTGTTCCACGAGGGCCATTCTGTGACCGAGTTCCTCTTACAGGTGACTCTGCCGTCCCCAGGGTATTGTTTATGTCCAGGTCGTACCCTCATATCCCCTTTCCGGTCTCCAAGGAGGGGAGAGGGGAGGCCGCCGTCGCCGCCTGTGCCGCCGCTGCCCGCGCTGCGACCACGCCTCCCTACGCGATTGTCTGCTTCCCCGTTCGAGGGCACCGCGAGGCCATGCTCATGCTGCTGGCCAACCAGGGCCAGGGCCGGAAGGAAGACGTGGTGACCAAGGAGACTTGGCTGCAGGACACACACAAGGCCTCCTGTCTGTCCGGGCAGCTCCCAAGTTCCAGGACGGAGACCTCACCCTGTGCCAGTCCAACCCATCCCGAGACGCCTGGGCCGCACCTTTGGCTTTTACGGGAAGGACTGGCGGGAGGCAGCCCTGGTGGACTCGGTGAACGACGGAGTGGAGGATCTTCGCTGCAAATATGTCACCCTCATCTACACCAACTATGAGGCAGGCAAGGAGGAATGTGTGAAGACACTCCCGAGGCACCTGCTGTCCCAGAACCGGGGCAGCCAGGCCTTCATCGTAGGCGACCAGATCTCTTTCTCGGACTACAACCTGCCGGACTTGCTGCCGATCCGCCAGGTCCTGGCCCCCGGCTGCCTGGACTCCTTCCCCCTGCTCTCGGCCTACGTGGCGCGCCTCGGCGCCCGGCCCAAGCTCAAGGCCTTCCTGGCCTCCCCTGAGCCCATGAACTGCCCCATCGATGGCAACGGGAAGCAGTGAGCGTTTGCGGCACCCTCGGCAGGAGGTGGGGGCTGCCTGCCTCCTTTCCCCAGGACAATAAAATGTCTGAGCGAGAAGCAGTAAAAAAATAAATTTAAAAAAAAGAAAAAAAGGAGGAGAAAGGGGAGGCCCAGACCAAGCCTCTTTCTTGAGAGACACATCCCAGGAACTGCCTACACCCCACTTCAGACCCACAGGCTGGAACTCAGTGACGTGGCCGCCCCTGCTATCGAGAGAGACTGGCCATTGAGTCACCAGCCTGCGGCCAGTCGGGCCTGGGAGGGGAGGGTTATTTCCAAAAGAAAAAATGGGAACGGACAATAAGGAGCCAGTAGCAATCACTGCCCTGGACAACTGTGGCAGGCGGTCAGGCTGTGCGGGAAAGAGATGGGGATGGAGCTGGAGGGGGGCACTGGGTCCCAGTCCCGGGGGGGCAGTGGAGAGAGATGTTGACGGTACAAGAAAAGGAGATGGTAAGAGAGAGAGAGCTCGAAGAAGAAGGAGGGGACACAGGTCGGTGCCCAGATGGAGAAGCTGGCCTTGGATAGGACCATGGAAAAGGGAAAAGGAAAAAAATAAAAGAAAGCAGAGAAGGATAAGAGGAAATACAAAGGGTATTGCAGGCTGGATGGCTAGTGTGGACAGCTTGTTGGCTGTCATTTTCTGTATAAAATAGGAAACCAAGTCTCCTGCTAAGACTGAATGGGAAGGAGGGCGGCTCGGTGTTTGAGAGACAGGGAGACAGAAATAGTCCTTGCTGGCAAGGCCACCAGGTGGACTTGGTGGGAGCGCTCGGCGGGAAGGAGAGTGTAGGTGATATTGACGAGTGGAACCCCCCAGTCTTGGTGGCTGGGGGGTTTCTCCGACAGGGGTGCTAAGCAAATCAGGGACAGGTTTCCAGAAAGCACAGAATGGGGTTTCTCCAGTCCAAGTTCACGTGGAGGAAAGAAATGAGGAGGCCTTTATTCAAATGATCACACAATCGTTTCAACGTGTCTCCTAGAACGTGGCGCAAAAAAGCACGCTGTTTTTGCCACAATAGACCTAGGCAACAGGACTGGTGAGAATCAACGCTTCCAGAAAGTCAAACCTCCATTCGTTATTACTCAGACCCTTTAAATGAATGCACACAGCTTCTGGGCAACAGACGTTATCCATTCGTGTGACGAAAAGAGACAGTCTTTGCTGCGTTCAGAAAGCTGTAGAGAAGCGAGCGATGCCCCGCCCGCCGGCCCCACGCGGCAGAGGAAGGAAGGCTGGCCGCCCCTGCGGCGCGGGGCACACAGGAAGGATGTGACTGCCGGTCCTGGGTTGCCAATAATTGGCGAGCGTCACGGGGAAAGAGTTTTATGGGCCCTAATAGTTTTCTGTAAATGAAAATGGCGCCTCCACGCCAGGCAATTGAGTTCTAACTGAACGAATCCAGGAAAGTCTTATTCGTATGAACTATGACACTTATGAGTCAAAGAGCCAGTGTCGCCCAGAGACTTAACGAGGCACTGCCCTTTCAGGTTAAGGACGGTCGCTTCCGGAGCTGTTTTGAGGTGGGTCGTGCTGTTCTGACCATCTCCGGAGGAAGGTACCTGGCTTCGGGCGGGGGAGGCCACGGAAATCTCCTCCCCGATTTCACCAAGTCCAGCAGCTACAGGCCAAACGCAGCCTGAAGATTTTCATCTTCCCCTGTGAGCATTTCATTTGCTCATCCAGTTTCCATGAGAGACCGAGTTCCTGAGAGGTGATCATTACAGTAATAATAATAATGACAACAACAGCAATGACATTTGTCCTCCAAGTGATGTTCCCGGCCGGGGCTTCTGTGATTTTCCACGGGGACGCTAGTCAGGGAGAAGGAAAATTTCCACCTACTTTTAAAGGTATTCTGGAGTCCACGTGTTGTCCTGAATTCAGGCCCAGGGGAGTTCTTCCTCAAAAGGCTCAGAACAGCAAAAACGTTGTTCTGTGCAACATGGAAGGACACAGACCATTGAAGTTTAAACCAAGAGGGAGAGTGATCCTCTGTGAGCCCCAGAGAAGCCGGTGCAGCGGGGGACCCTGGGGGGGGTACCCCACGGGTCTTACCAAGCTCCCAGACCCCCTCTCCCTTTCTTCCCAGTGGGTCGTTTGCTGATGAGCATGGCGCCCTGCGTTTATATAGTAGCAGCATCTGAACGCAGCACCACAGCACCGGAGGGGGAAACGGGGCAGGGGGAGAAAATACCTTCCCCATCTTACGATGGATGAAAGGAGCCCTAGCTGTTTATTTCTTGGGGGAGAATCGGGCGGATGGCATCACGTCTCCAAGGAGAGCACGGAAAATGGGTGTCAGCAGAGCATGGACGAAGCTTTGCGGGACATTATTTATTTCCCTGCCTGCATTGACAGTTCAGATGAGTCATAAATACCGCAGAGATGTGTGTAGATTTTTAAACATTAACTTCGAAGTTGAAGGTTGGAATAATTAGCCTCAGGATAAATGTGCAGAAGAAGAGATTCTGTTTTCGATGTGCGTGAAAGTCGCTGAGTCCCCCGTTGGGTGAGTCTTCGCACGTGGCTAACAGGATAGACTAGTTAGGGGAAAAGGAGCAGGTTTATAGAAACAGTGGTAGCTCAGCTCCTACTTTTCAAGATGGGCACCGTCCAGACAGATTGTTTTCCTTTCATGGTATCAAGTCTTCATTTATAATCGAGTCTTTGCTGGTAGTCCGAACTTCTCACCCCTGAGACACACACACACACACAGAAGCCAAAACAAAACTTATTTAGTTCAATATGACATATTTCCTGGTCGTAAGGAATTCTAAGCTTCCCATCTCTGTTAGGATACTGGTCATTCCTTTCAAAACAGGGGTCTGTACTTCCACTAGCTCGACGATTTTGAAGATTTGCATCAAAATATGTTTCTTTAAGTATCTACTTGTATCGGGCCCTTCTGACTTCACCCTCTCTACCTCCCCTCCTACTCCAGCCGGTTGGTTCTGAGCTGACTTCTATCAGCTTTGTGGGTGGTTGGGAGGGGGGTAGCCCGGTCCGTAAGCCCGCGTGGGGTGTCTGGTAGCAGGTGATGGGGGGGCACCTATCAGCACTGACCCCGTCCAGCCCAGAGGTGTGGGGAGACGGAGCTGTGGTCTACCCTGACCCAAGATGGGCAGGAGCTGGTGGGTACCTTCCTCACCATGTTTTCTCAGGAGGACAGCTTTGAGACTGGTCTCCTAAGGCTCCCCAGAGGGTCCCACCAAATGGAACCACCCGGCCAACTCAATAACACATCCTTGAATTGGCTTTCTTCCCTTGTATGTCTGCTTCTCTGACCCTCACTTCTGCTTCCTGGGCTAACACTCCCAGGTAAACATTTCTCAGGCTCTGCCTTTGAGTGAACCCAAATCAAGAGTAACTTGAGTTTATATCAGGAAAACTCCCCCCCATTGAATTATTACCACTGACAACATTTTAATTTCCTACCCACAGACATTACATTGTAATATTCCATGACGGCTTTATCAATTAAGCTTCCCTGTCTCATAATGACACCTGCTGGAATTGTACTGGTAATGATTAAATAGCATATCTACCCATGAGCCATAGGGGCAGGGAAGGGCGGTGGAAAGGAAATGGACTTTGAGTTCATTCCAGCCCCACCTTTTACTAACTATGTGACCTTGGGCAAGTCACTTAGCTTCTCTGAGCCTCATTTGTGAAATGACCTGAATACAATAAAAGTAGAAATTAATGACCAATAAAAAAATGAAAGGACCTCTCACCTGGAAATGTAAACACTTCTAATAACTCAAGTCATGAAGGAGCATGAAATGAAATCACAGGATGTCTTGAAAATAACTATGAAGAAGACACAACATATCAAAATGTCTGTGATGGAGAGCCAAAACTTGGAGCAAGGTTGTAACACTTAACACCTGTCACAGTAAACATGAAAAGATGAAAAGGAATGAGTGAAACAACCACTGAAAAATAAGAGACAGACGTACAAGACGGGACAAAAGTTTACCTTTGAAAATTCAAAGAAAATCAACCTACCCACTGCAAAGTTTGCTCATGGGAGAAAAAAAGATAAGGGAAAACATAAACAACATGAAGAATGGAAAAAAAAACAATAACAGATCAGCAGAAATGTAACATAGGGGTACCTGGATGGCTTAGTCGGTTAAGTGTCCAACCCTTGATTTCAGCTCAGGTCAAAATCTCACCGTTCGTGAGTTCAAGCCCTGAGGCAGGCTCAGTTCTGACAGTGCCGAGCCTGCTTAGGATTCTCTCTCTCCCTCTCTCTGACCCCCTTCAAAATAAATAAATAAATTGAAAAAAAGAAATGTCAAATATAGAAAGAAAATATTATAAAAACTTCATGCCATTGAAGAAGAATACTGAGATTAAATGGGAAAATTCCTGGAAAAAATAGAACTTGTCAAAAGTGACTGGAGGGGAAATAGAAAATGCAATTCTCTGTAAGTTGATTTATGGTACAATCCCAGTGAGAATATCATCGCGTTGGCTTCTGTAGCTGTTGATTACAATGTTGCAAAAAGGAATAAATGAGCAAAGGAAAGCCAGGAAAAGAAATGCAATGTTGGGAGTTGGGCCGGCATATCCAGATACGGAAGCACATTACAGAGCCTCAGTAATGAAAAAAATATGGTATCCATATGAGCATATATATGGAAACCCTGAATAGAAAATCTAGAAATAGACCCAATGGAATATAGACATTTAGCGTACAAGGTGGCATCTCAAACCTGTGGAAGAATTTAATGTGTGTTGTTGAGATAACAGAAGACATTAAAAAAATATATAATTGAACCTGGTCTTGGACCATACACCAAAATATATCCCAAATGGATCACAGATTTAGGTGGAAAGTAAGGGGTGCCTGGGTGGCTCAGTCAGTTAAACGTCTGACTTCGTCTCAGGTCATGATCTCACGTTCATGGGTTCGAGCCCCACAGGTTCTGTGCTAACAGCTCAGGGCTTGGAGCCTGCTTTGGATTCTGTGTCTCCCTCTCTCTCTGCCCCTTCCCTGCTTGTGCTCTGTCTCTCTCTCCCTCTCAAAAATAAATAAACATTAAGACTTTTTTAAATTTAGATGTAAATTGAAGAAAACATAGGGAAGTTTCTTCACAAACTAGGAGTCGTGACCACGAAACTTTCCGAACCGACTCAAATCCCAGAAGCAATAAGGAAAAGGGTTGATTAATCTGTTTACATAAAAGTTATAAAGTTTGCATGGCCAAAAGCACCGTAAGCCAAGTAAAAACACAAACAACAAAGTGGAGGAAACATTTACGATTCTTACTGCAGACAAATGGATGAATACATTCGGGTAAGCCACCTGAAATCACTGGCATTTAACCATTTCAGGCCCAACAGCATAGCAATTTCATATAGTTCAATTCAACACCTAATATGTAAGAAAGCTTTCTGGTTGTGAGTGGACTAGAGAAATATGACTTTTTACCTTGATCTTGCATTCGGCGACCTTGCTAAATCCAGCTATTAATTCTAATAGTTTATTGGTGTATTTAAAAATCATTTCTACCCAACCAATCATGAGGTCTATGAATAACGACACTCTGTTTTCTGCTTTTGAATCTTCATATCTTTTTTTTTCCTTGGTTTTCTGAACTGGCTAGAATCTATAACAGTTACCGGAGAGCTTTTGTATATACGCCCTAAAACATTAAGGAAGTTTCCCTTCTGTTACTAATTTGTTGAAAACGTTCATCATGAGTGGACATTAAATTTTATGACATGATTTTCCTGCCTGTATTGAGTTGATCCTATGACTTTTCCTATTTTGATAAGGCGGTGAATTTGAATAGCAAACTAACTCTGAATTCCTAAAACAAGTTCAGTTTGGTCATGGTATAATTTTGTTTGTTTTTGTTTTATTTAGTTTTGAGAGAGAGAGAAAGTGAGTGGGAAAGGGGCAGAGAGAGAGAGAGAGACACAGAACCTGATGCAGGCTCCAGGCTCCAAAGTGTCAGCACAGAGGCCAACGCGGGGCTCGAACTCACGGACCCTGAGATCATGACCTGAGCCGAAGTCGGACACCTAACAGACTGAGCCCCTGATCGTGGTATATTAACCTTTATGTATAATCACTAAACTTGGTTTTGGTTTAGGATTGTCTTTTAGGACTTTATAAACAATAATCACTAGAGAGATTTTTCTTTCTTTAACACCTTCAGTAGGCTTTAGCACTGAGTTGATGGTGGCAAAATGAGTTGGGGAACATTCTTTTTTTCTCTGTTGGTGTTTCATCTTCCCTCAATGTTCGAAAGAATGTACTGATGAAGGCGGCTGGGCCTGAAGTTTTTCTGTGGGAAGATCTGATGAAATCCAAAAAACGATGGACTCACTTTCTTTGACAGCTGTAGGCTGCCTTAATTGGGGATATTTTTGTCCCTAGGAATTTTTATCTTAATTTTCAAGTTTTTGGCATAAAGTTACATATTTTTATCTTTTCAGCATCGGTAGAAACTATAGTAATGGCCTCTGTTTCCTTCCAGATGTTGGTTACTTGGGCATTCTCTCTTTTCCTCTCTGCAATTCCTCCCTCGTGAATCTTGTCAAAGAATCAGCCTTGAGATTGGCTGATTCTATTTCGTCAATGTTTGCCCTTACATTTATTCTTTATGTCTTTTTTGGGGAGGTAATTTTTTATTCTTTTTCTCATGTTTTATAGTTAGATTCTCTCCCCCCCCCGTCTCTCAAAATAAATAAACATTTGAAAATAAATAAATAAATAAATACAACTTACATGCAGTAAATTCACTTTAGTGCCTTTACTACCATCTACTTTTAAAATGAATGAGTCAATTAATGAATAGGACTTATGGACTCTGAAAATCGGATTTTTTTTCTTCCCTGTAAGCACTGGTACTTTAAGCAATCAGAGCTCTGAGAACTTCCAATTTCTCATCTCTATTGTTATTATTTTTTTTTAACATGTATTTATATTTGAGAGGCAGAAAGAGAGAGCCCAAGCAGTGGGGGAGGCAGAGAGAGAGGGAGACGCAGCATCCGAAGCCGGCTCCAGGCTCTGAGCCGTCAGCACAGAACCTGACGCGGGGCTCAAACCCATGAACTGTGAGATCATGACCTGAGCTGAAGTTGGACGCTTAAGCGACTGAGCCACCCAGGCGCCCCAAGGATGGCTATAATTTTTAAAACAAAAATAAACTCCGAAGTATCAATGAGAATGTGGAGGAATCCCTCACACCCTGTTGGTGGGAATGCTAATGGGGCCACCCCTTTAGGAAGGAGTCTCCACCATTTAGGAGCCGAAAGTTAAGTGAAGAGTTACCACACCCCCCATGATTCCACTCTCGGGCGTACAACCGCGAGAAATGGAAACACAGTTCACGAACGTTCAGAGCAGCGTTACTGTTACCGCAGCAGCCGCAGAGCAAAAATGTGGGCCAAATTCCGTGAACTCACAAACAGATAAATAAGATGCGGAACATTATTCGGCTCTGAAAAGGAATGCAGTGCTGATACGGCTACAATGTGGATGGTTTCTGGAAACACGACACCAAGTCAGAGAAGCCAGCCACAGGGTACTGTGTGACCACACCGACGGGAAAGCTTCAGACCTAGCAAATCCTTAGGGACAGAGGGCAGGTGAGCGGTTGCCAGGGGGTGAGGGGAACGAAGAATGAGGAGGGACTGCTAACGAGGTTGATGAAAATGTTTTGGGGGTGCCTGGGAGGCTCAGCTGGTTAAGCCTCCGAGTTCAGCTCAGGTCATGATCTCATAGTTCATGAGTTCAAGCCCCACGTCGGGCTCGCTGCTGTCAGCACAGGGCCTGCCTCAGATCCTCCATCCCCCTCTCTCTGCCCCTCCCACACACACTCTCTCTCTTTCTCTCTCAAAACTGAACATTTTTAAAAAATTCATAAAAAAGAAAAATTTTTGTAATTAGATAGCAGTTGTGGATTGCACAACCTTGCAAATACACTAAAACCACTGAATTGTACCCTTGATTGTGTTTTAGGTTTTTTTTTTTTTTTTTCATTTTAGAGAGAGAGAGTATGAACAGTGGGGAGGAGCAGAAAGTCGGGGGGGGGGGGGGGAGGAGTGAGAGAATCCGAAGCAGGTTCCAGGATCCGCACCGAGCCCCACACAGGGCTCGATCCCACGACCCGAGGATCATGGCCTGAGCCGAGAGCAAGAGTCAGGCACTCAGTCAGCTGAGCCACCCAGGCGCCCTCGTACACTTTAAAGAGGTGACTTTCGTGGTCTGTAAATTAATTACATCTCAACTGAAAACTTGGAAGAGAAAAACCCTCACATTCCTCGGATATTTTCAACACATTATTATATCAGTTGGTTTTATTTAGGGTTTTTGTCTGTTCGTTTTTATGTGAGATGGGCCTCTAATTTTCTTTTAGAAGATTGGTGGTCGTGTGTGTGTGTGTGTGTGTGTGTGTGTAAATCCCGCACGCGTGTAACGTAGGGGAGAAAGGACTCTCTCCCGCCCCTCCAGTGCTCCAGAGCTGGGGTCTAGGAAATAGACAACAGGCAGATTTAACAGGAGAAAGGTATACAAATTTATTAATTTTTAATATTATGCACACAGGGCATCAGAGAAAAAAAAATTAATACCCAAATAGGAGGTAAGATTCCAAAGCGCATATAGCATCTTAGGGAGAGGGGCGCAGAGACGTAGGCCTCTCGGGAGGGAGTAAGTGACTTTCAGGAAAGATGAAGGGGCCCTCGGGAGAGCAGATGGGGGGTGTGATGGTTTGTGACAGGGTCTGTCTGGTGTCCACTTCTGGTCTCTCTCTCTCTCGGGACAAGAGTGCATCCTCCCCGGTTGATGGACTCCCGGAGGGGACATGACGGCTGAGGTCCCCTGTCTTCAGGCAGGGGTGGAGGGGGGGGGAATTCAGAGAAAGCCTCTCCCCGCGGTTACTGTTTTTCAAGTGCCTTCGGCTCAAAATAGTCACCGCGCCGGAGCGGCACGTGTCTTGAGCGCCCTCACTCACAAAACACGAGACGGAATTGAAATAGAAAGTACCCGTTTGCCTCTACTTCCTGGATTGTTCCCGGCGTGTGGACGGCAGAGGGGAGTAGGGCGAGGGCGTGCTGAGCTCCCGCCCCGTAATCGTTTGGAGGCTCTGCTGTTTCGTGCCCGGGACTGTCCTCTCCTGTGTCCATGTGCGTCCCCAACTTTGTCCCGCCGTCATCCCAGCCGCGCGCCTCTTCCGGTCACGCCCGCCCACGCAGGGCTGGCCACTCGGCCGCATGAGGTTCGAGGCGCGGCTCTGTCTGGAATTTTTATGAACTTATTTTCTTCCTAGCTTCCGACTCACCGCGTGTTCCGTCCTCCTCCACGGGGCAAATGGAGACGAAGCCTTTTATGATGCTCCCCTCTCTTTAAGCTGGAAAATTGGCAGCGACGAGGCTTAGAAGGGAGCGGGAAGTCTGCATCCGGCTGGCGACAGGGCCCTTCTGAAGACGAGGGGCGTTGACAAGTCCGTTTATAAAGAGCGACAGGGGGGCGCCTGGGTGGCTCAGTCGGTTAAGAGGCCGACTTCGGCTCAGGTCATGATCTCACGGTCTGTGAGTTCGAGCCCCGCATCGGGCTCTGTGCTGACGGCTCAGAGCCTGGAGCCTGCTTCGGATTCTGTGTCTCCCTCTCTCTTCTGCCCTTCTCCTGCTCACGCTCTGTCTCTATGTCTCTCAAAAATAAATAAACGTTAAAAAAATTAAAAAAAAAAAAAAAAAAAAGAGCGACAGGGCCGGAGAGACAGTCAGTTGGCTCCGCGCTGGAATTGTGACCGTAGTCACATGAAGTCTCGTCACCAAAGTTCTCCCCGGTCCTTCCTCCAGGGAATGACAGCACTCTCGGGTGGTAAGACGTGAAGTTCGAGGAGAGAAGCCAGCATTCTGGGGGGCGGGCGGACGGGAATTCTTTTTCTTAAGTTTGTTTATCTTGAGGGGGGGAGGAGTAGAGAGAGAGGGAAAAGAGAGAGAACCCCAAGCAGGCCCCGCACAGTCAGCACAGAGCCCGACTCGGGGCTCGATCTCACCACCCTGGGATCGTGACCTGAGCCGAAATCAAGAGTTGGACACTCAACCGACTGAGCCCCCCAGGCGCCCCTGGACTTGAATTCTATCATGATTTGGTTACTTTACTTTCCTCGTACCACTTTACGTCAAAGCAGCAGCTCCCCTGCATTGTCCCTTTCCAGAAAAATCTGGTATTAGAAAGTGACAGAATTTCTAGGAAGTGCGGGGACGGCAGATGAAGGAGGGAGGATGGGTTGGACCAATCCAGGTCACAAAACACCGAGGATGGAGAGGGGAGGCCGGAGCGTAGCAAGGATGGCCGGGGAGCCCTTCCCTCACGGAGAACTGGTGTCTGGGGGCAAGGACGCCAGGACCAAAACACAAGGGAGTTGAGCCACTTCGGGTGGGCTCATTCATTCACAGCAGGTCGAGCACCCCGCCCTGAGCCCCGGGGACACAGGGGCGCCAGATCTGCTCCTGAAGTTCAAGGAGGGCCCCAGGTGGTCGCACAGGGACGTGGGGACCCGCTCTGCGGGGCTGAGTAATTGAGCTGAGGGCGGGGGTCCAAAGAGGCCCTCCAGGTGGGTGAGCTGAGCTGCGTGGGGGGAGATGAACTCTCGAGTGCCCTACTCCACGGCGAAGAGGGGGGTTCCTGTAGCGGCCGAAGAAATTATTATTGACTCTGGGGGAGAAGACACTCAGACACCGTGTGTGGCGGGGCCAGCGTTTCAAGCGTCTACACCCTACAAAATGGCAAGACTGTCTGTCTATAAAGCCACCTTCCAAGTTGAGAGTCTGAGGCGTTCTGCGGAGGCCGGATCTCCTGCAGACTCTCCTGCGGGCCCGACGCCGCCCCCTCCCCACCCCAGGGAGAGCAGCCATTGGCATCTGGGGACAGAACGTAGGATGGCCCCGCCGGGCAAGGAGTGAGTTCTCCGTTAGTGCGTTTGGAGAAGGAGCAGGCGTGTTCGCCTGAGCCTCTCTCGCTTCGGTCCGTGCCCTGTCACAAAAAAAGGGCTGAGCAGTCACGTAGTGATCAGAAACTCTCAAGCACGGTGGGAAGCAAGGTCTCCTCACTGTTTCGGGACTCGGGGCGTGGTGGAACTCGACCTCCCCTCTGACCCCTGTTCAGATCTGAAATGGGGGCCGCGCGCTGGCCAAGACGGGTTCTCCGGGGGCCTGTTTACTGACCGAGTCACAGGGAGGGCTCTGACCCAACCAAGAAACGTATCGTAACCACACGCGCCAATGAGAGCGCTCCAAGAACCAGTGTCCTCATTGATTTTTGGTTTCCGGAGTGATGGCAGCCCAGGATGAGGTCTCTAGTGATACCTCAGGTCCCTTTAACCCCTCTGAATGTATTAATCTTGAAAGTGTGAGACGTTGGAGTAGTCTAGGCTAAGGTCGCCGATAACCCCCAGAGCTCAGGGGTCAAGCACGGCACTGAAGAAACGGTCCAAAGACAGCCGGTGGCTCTCCTCCACCTGTGACTCAGGGATGGCACCGGCTCCCACCCTGCGTCTCTGCCATCCGGGAGCTCTTTGCCGACAGCCCTTGAATGAGAGCACAGGAGTGTGCGGAGCTCACGTCCGCCCTCTACGGCTTTGAACTGAGAGCGGCCGACCCCGCCCACCCACACGCCCATCAGCAAGAACACAGTCACGTGACCTCACCCTCATCACCCAAGGGGTGCCTCAAAGCCTAGTCATCCCGGGCGCCCAGGAAGAGGAAGTGGTGTAGTGAGTAGAAAACACTGTCTAGGAGCGCCCGGGGTGGGGGGGCTCAGTCGGTTAAGCGTCCCACTCTTGATGTTGGCTCAGGTCATGATCTCATGGTCTGGGAGTTCAAGCCCCGCATCATGCCCTGAATCAGGCTCCTTGCTGACAGTGCAGTGCCTGCTTGAGACTCTCTCTCTCTCTCTCTCTCTCCCCCGCACCATCCCCACTCTCTCTCTTTCTCTCTCTCAAAATAAATAAATAAACTTTAAAAAATATAGAGGTGCCTGGGCGGCTCAGTCAGTTAAGCGTCTGCCTTCGGCTCAGGTCGTGAGCTCACGTTTGTGGGTTCGAGCCCCGTGTCAGGGTGGGTGCTGACAGTGCAGAGTCTGCTTGGGTTCTCTCTCTCCTTCTCTGCCCCTCCCCGCTTATTCTCTCTCTCTCTCTCTCAAAAATAAATGAATAAACTTTCAAAAAACATTAAAAAAATTTATTTAAGAGGAAAACATTCTCTAGGCTCTGTGTATGTAGAAAACAATTGTCTTCATTGTATGTAATTGTACGAAGACCTATCAGGAGACGCACAAATCTTTGCAGAATCCACTCCCTTCGCACAGTAAAATGAGTAACTCTGCTCAAGAAGAAGCCTGGATCCTACATGGATGAAAACGCTCCACTAACCAGTCCTCGGCTCACACAACCGCTTCTTTCTAAGCCCGACCCGGAGCAAGAGGCTTGGTCCCGCGCAGGTACCAATGACTCAAGACTGGGTTTAGAGGACCGTGAGCCACAGACGGGTGCGCTGGGACTTGCACGTGTGGACGTGGACATCCCGCTGGGTAAGAAGACTGGGGGGGGAGCGATGCGTATGCCATCAAGGGGCTCCCCAGCACCCGGAAGAAGCAGAATGTTTGCAATAATTCACTGCCCTATAAACGTTGGAAGTTGGATGCAGCAAAAAAAAAAAAAAAAATTAAAGTTCCTTACATTCTAATAATTCTTACAAATGTCCAAATAAATACCCATCAATAAAAACGTGTGCTCAATGAAAACCCGCCCCTGGAATGAAAGCGTTTGTTCATCGGTGGGATTATACTGATTGACAGTCGTAAACCTGGCCCCAAAGTGTGTGTGTGTGTGTGTGTGTGTGTGTGTGTGTGTGTGTGTGTGTTCGTGCTTCTCTGGCCCTGGAGGGGCCTGTGGCTGGAGAAGAAAATAGGGTCCCCGGGTGGCTCAGTCTGTTAAGCGTCCGACACTCAACTTCGGCTCAGGTCATGATCTCACGGTGGGTGGGTTCAAGCCCTGCATCCCGCCCTGCCCTGACAGCGCGGAGCCTGCTTGGGATTCTCTCTCTCCCCCCATCTCTCTCTGCCCCTGCCCCACTCACACTTTCTGTCTCTCTCTCTCTCAAAATAAACCCTAAAAAATTAAAATTAAAAATTAAATTAAAACTTAAACAATCGTTGAATACGAGCAATGGTGAGATCAGCCTCTATCGGCCTGCAAAGTCATGCCGGGTACGTTCAAGCGTTGGCACATTTATGAGATCAGGAGCCCACCGTTTCATCTCAAAGCACAGTCGACAGAAGGAAATGGCTGGGGGCAAATGAGGCGAGGGATTCGCACGAACCCCTACAAGGGTGATTTATTTAGCCAAATACGTTTTATAATGTGGAGAGAACTGGGGACGGCAGGCACTTCCGCGGGAGAAGATAAGACTTGGGGAGCAGGGCACGGTCACCACCCAACCCGGCAGGCGGTATTCCTGTGCTCTGGATGCGGAAGTTAAGTTGATTTGCTGGGCTGGTGCACCTGGTTCTAGCGGTCCTGCGTCCAGAGACCCGACCAGTTTTAGGGGAGAATCTCGCAGCAGCAAGGTGCCCAGGGTTGCTCTGGGGAGGGAGCGGGTCTTCGGGGGCACGTGGAGGAGGCAGATATTACTGCACCTGTAAATGCTCTTGGTGAGTTGGGAGAACGTTTTTAAGCAGAGATGTAGCAAAACCCACATAATCCCCTGAGCTCAGGGGAGGGAGGGACCCGGTGCCAGGGACACCCGGATCCGCATAGGGAATGGGGACAGGGGAGCGTCATGGTGATGTTGTGACAAAGGACTTGATGGTTGAGGAGGTGGCCTTGTTTTGTTCCTCCCCTACAGTCTATGCTGTATGACTATAGTCAAATTAGGGCGTTATGCCGACCGCTCGGAATTAGTTCTATTATCCGTAAATATCATCAGAACAAAGCGGCATCGGGTCTGTTTGGGTGAGAAGCTGAGGATCGCTGGCACCCCGGCACGGAGGTGAAGACGGCTCAGCGAGTTTTGCTGGCTTGCCGTGCAAGAGCTGAGTGACTCTGGGCAAGTGACTCTCTCTCTCTCTCGCCGTGCCTCCGTGTCCTTGTTGTGAAGTGTCGAGGCTTCTCTGCATGGAGTGGGACCTTCCCACGAGGGACTTGGTAACACATGAGTGAAGGTGCCTGCGAGCCCGTGAGCCCTTGGTCATGATTGGAATATGGTTACGAACGGACCCGGAAGCAATGAAAAATGTTAAATATGACGCATCAGAACTCGTTTCCAAAACTACTTATTTATTTTGGGGAAAGTGCAAGCACGGGAGGGGCAGAGAGAGGGGGGGCAGAGGACCCGAAAGCGGACTCTGCGCTGACAGCCTGTCAGCGCAGAGCCCGATGTGGGATTCGAACTCACGAACTCTGAGATCATGACCTGAGCTGAAGTCGGACGCTCGACTGACTGACCCCCCAGGCACCCCTGGCCCTCTTGAAAAATATTCCTGACCAACTTCGTGTTCTCAGTTTTTCACCGAACACCTTGAATGCTCTATGTCTTCCGAGAGAGAAAGAATTGTCACACTAAATGAGCAGAGGGTCTGAAGACTGTTCACACCTGTAGAATTACTCTGAGAAGACAAATCAAGTTGTTTGCATGACGAAGAATCCTCTCGGCCCTCCTGCCCTAGAAGGTGAGTCTGCCCAGTTCCTCAGTGGATTTAACGAAAGTCCTCACCACCTTCAGAGGTTTCACTGGCCCCTGGGGTCTTCCTTAGCTACAGAGGAGCCGGCAACTTGTGTCACACTGTCCCCAGCAGTACGTATTAGATGGGACTGGCCACACCCTACAGTCGGCCAACGGCAACCTCCAGGTTATTAAGTTGGCGGCTTCCAAGATGGAGGCCATTGAGTAAAGAATCTAATGTTATTTGAAAGAGACAACTGCTGTTGACCAGGTCGCTCCCGAATGGGGGAAGTCCGATCCATTGAGCTTAGTTGAAAAACAAGTTAAATGGAGTAAAAAAAATCTCTTTAAGAAAGAGAACAACGTTGGCTGTGTTGAGGCCCGAAGCGGAATTTCGCACAGCAGGAGCGACTGTTTTCCTCAGAGAAAAGATTATGGAGCTCTTGAGGGAGGTTTCCAAGAAACGGAAAAATAGTCCCGATTCAAGCTCGGTAGATAAGGAGGTGTCTGTCTGTCGGCAACTGAACTGTCGGCCGAGTGAGGCCCCTCGCGAGCGCGGAGGTGGACGTGGTGGGAGGCGGACCCGCTGAGGGGAAGACAAAGCCGGGTGATTAATCCCGAACGCCTCTCGGACAGAAGGGACATCGCGGTGGGAGGGCAGAGTGGAGATCTGGGGGCGGGGGGGGCTCCCCGCGACCTTGCCGGTCAAGTTTAAACGAAGACAAAGCCCTCGGCCTTCAAACTGAGCCAGTGGGAGCTCCATCTTCCGTCCCATCCAAGTTCAAAAGCCCCTATGGGAGGTTGTTGGGAACAGGACAAGTCAGGAGATTTACACGTGTGCAAAACCAGTAATAAGAGCCCAGAGTCGCCCAGAAATCTTTGCATTCTACGGCCCTATAACTTATTGCTGGAATCCCTTCCTGGACAACAAGAACCCTTCCAAGATCCTTCCTCCATCGTGAGGGATTTGGGACTCGGTTCTAAGTCACAGCCCCTTTTGAAAACACCCAAGCTGTTGGTGAGTGCAGTCACTCAAAGAGAGAGTGTTTGACGCTCTGTATTACGCAGGACGCCGAGGACTTGTGTTGGATGTTCATGTAAGGAGACTGTGCCGGATTTTCTGCTCTTTAACTTATTTTCATTACAGAGTAGCATGCGCTCACCGAGGAGGAATGACTGCGCCCGAGAGGAGTAAGTAGCGGCAAGGTGGCTGGCTTAAAAGGTCAATGTCACCTGTCTCATCGGATACCACTGCCAAGAGCAGACACTGGAGTGGCTCAGAGGGTATCATTCCAGACCTCTTCTCGGCACGCACAATCGTGTAAACATGTACCTCTTTCTTCCCCGAAGCTTCTAGATATAAAGTTAAGGCCAACATTAACGCACTCCTTTCTCTCGAGCGCCCTTTGATAACTGAGTGCTAGTTTGAACCCTGACCTAAGCCAGAACGCTTCCTCTCGGGGAGAGGCACCCTGCCAAATGCCGGGGCCTGGGGTTGGAGCCACGTTTTGGCTTCTTTTCAGCCCCGCAGGTGTCAGAGTCATCGTGGCTACACAGCCGGGCCCCCAACCTGGTTGGGATCTCGTAGCCAGATCAGCCGCCGAGAGGAAGCCCACGCGGTATTCAGGAGCCCAGGTAGGCCTGGGCCGTAGGTTCTAACCCGCCCCTGCAGGGCGTGCCCGGGGGCCCAGAGGTGGCTGCGCCAAACCAGGTCAAGCTTTTGATGACGTTTGCGGGAAAATCAGACGGAAACACAGCACAGCAAGTTCGTTTAAAACTAGGACAGAAGACACAGCGTGTGAAAAGAAGTTCCAAGACCCAAAGAACGTTTAGTCGTTCCACCCAATCGAAAGCTCGCGGGAGCTTGGTTTCTCAGGTCAGGTCGCGGTTCCATCTGCCCAGAAGCAGCAGGGTGTTGGTTAAACTTGCCATCCCCGGCCTGCCGAATCAGAACCTCTGGGGGCATCCAAAGGAGCATTTTGTTTTTTAAAGAAAAAATGGGACAGAGAGAGGAGAGAGAGAATCCCAAGCAGGCTCCAAGCTGTCAGTGCAGAGCCCAACGCAGGCCTCAAACTCATAAACCGAATTCATAAGCTGAGCCGAAATCAAGAGCCGGGCGCTTAGCCCACGGAGCCATACAGGTGTCCCCACCACAAGCGTCTTTAAGGGCACCCGGGTCAGACCTGAGTCACACCGAAGTGTGGAAACCACTGTCCAAGAGTGCAGAAGGAAAGAGGACAGAAAGCCGCCTGCCTCTGTTCGCTGGGGCACCCTGTGGCAAAGAAGACATTTAGGCCAAAAAGCGGGGAGGCGTCACGGCTGTGGCCGGCCACGGAGCACATGCGGAAATCCCGCTCAGGGGCAAGGCTTCCTCTACCCAGGGTGTGAGGGTTTCTGGAGCTAGGACAGCTCATTTTTGGATGTCGTGAATCGGTCCCTGTCACTTACCAAGCAAGGGGTACTGACCGAGAACAGAATGAGCATGTGCTAAGGGTCCCGGGGCCAACAGATTTGCTCGGGGACGAAAGACAAGTGTAACTGAAGCCACGTGGAGCGGCGGAAGCCGTGGTGTGGTTAGCCACTGACCAGGTGGGACGGAGGAGCAAATCCGGAGGAGACAGATGGGAGAGGGATGAGGCGGAACTTCAAGGGTCATTAGGATTTGAGCATGTCCCCTGGCACCGGCGTGGACCCGGGGAACAGCACAGGGGAGCTGCGGGCACGTGCGGGCCGGGGCTGAGGGAGTCCAGGTCAAGGAGAGAGATGAGAGAGGCAGATGATGGAAGGCCCAGAAAGTTAGGTAGAAAGTTTAGGCTTCACGATGTGGCAAATGGCCACAGGTCTTTGGACGCTTTAGTCCATCTGTACTGTGGACGACAGATCACCTCCTGACTGAGGGGCGCTCCTGCGAAGCAAGCGGTACTTCTACCCCGTATCTCGGTGGGTTCCTCAAGGCCTTCTAAGGTTTCCATGGCGGTTAATGAGGCAAGAAGCAGATCTGCGGGGGGGGAAGTTCGGGTTTCGGTCTCGGAGAGTTCGAGATGCCTGTTTAGACATGCATCTGAGGTGAGGTGGGTGGTGGGGTCCAGTCTAGAGAACAGGGAGACACAACCGGAGGCTCGCTGGCTCGCGGACTGTAGTCACATGGCACTCAGGACAGCAAGGGACCGGATCGGCCTGCCCTGCCCCAGTCCCCCTGGTTAGCAGGCGACCGGGCCCAGGAAGCCTTTCTGTCCCCTCGCTCCGCACCCGTCTCCCAGCACAGAGAAGCCCCAAGCTGCGTGTCTAACACTGACGGAGCCATATTTTGTCACCTGGATATCTTGCCAACACGTCTAACTCGAATAATGAAAAAAACCTATCGACCGCATCGAAGTTGGGCCTGCATGTGAAGTCACGCTCCGAGAAGGGCGCGTCACTTTGAGCGCTGCCTTTGGGAAAGAGTGGCCGAAACATGGGCAATCGAAGTGGATTTCAATAAGAAAGACGACCCGACAGAAATAGGGGGAAACGTCTCGATTGGGCACTTCACAAAGGAGATCCCGAGACGACCGGCGAAGACACAAAGAGAGGCCCACCCTCGCGAGTCGTAGGGAAAAAGTGAATTGTAACTACCGTCATACACCCGTGTACATCTATCAGAGGGCGAAGAGTAAAAGGCAAGTAATACCCGACCGTGCGAGCCACGCACGCTGCTGTGAGGAGGGTAAGTTTGTACGGCCTTTCGGAAAACTGTTTAAAATGATCTACTAGGGGCGCCTGGGCGGCTCAGTCAGTTGAGCGTCCGACTTCAGCTCCGGTCATGAAATCGCGGTTCGTGAGTTCGAGCCCCGCGTCGGGCCTGTGTCGCCCTCTCTCTGCCCCTCCCTAGCTCACTCTCTCTCTGTCTCTCTCAAAAATAAATAAACATTAAAAAATTTTTTTAAATGATCTACTAAAGGCAACCATATATTTCCTCCCAAATGCCACTTCTGGATATAGGGGGAAGTCTATACAGGAAGGCCCACGAGTGGACGCCAAAAACACGCGTTACGACGCCCGCAGCAGCGTTATTAGAAACACCCTAAAACAGAAACATCCGGAATGTCAACAGAAGGAAGGACGCATAGCTTAGGACATATTCACTTCACACGTGCAGCTCTGAACACGAGCCAGAACCACGTGCCGAACACGGACCCCTCTCAAAATCAAAGCGACCAGAAAAAGCCGGACACGAAAGGGCACGTGCTTCCGAGTCCCACACCCCGAACGGAAAGACGGAAGGAAACTGGAGCTTCCAGGGAGGTGGGCTCCGGCCGGGAGCTACTCAGGGCTGCTGGTCTGTAGGCCGTTCCCAGCCCGCCAAGGTCAAGGAGATCGCATCGGCGTGTCGCTAAACACACTGCTTAGTTCAGCTGCTTCGGTTTCTTTTTTTTTTTTTTTTCGGTTATTCTTGGTGGAAAGACGTCCAGATGAGGAGACCGTGCGTTGATTTAAGTCTGGGGCAGCTGGACCCTTCCAGGAGCCCGGGGGCGCGTGTCCTCACCCGAGTTCGCTTGTAGCAAAGCAGACGGTTCCCAGCTCAAGCTGCTGGGGTTTCCCGAGGCGTTGCTCTTCCCCCAAAAGGCGCAACCGCGGCACAGGGCGGTGAAGAAATCCCGTGGGGGCAGTGGGGGCAGGGAGTGGGTGGATAAATAGCCCAGCTCCCCTCCTCCCGCAGGACCACCGTGGGGCTTCTCGGGGGGCCCCAACAGGACCGAGCCCCACGCTGGTGACCTCCCTGGTCGTTCACATCTTTGTGATTAGCTTTTCTCCCCTCCCCGCCTCATTCCTGCTTCCTGGGACCACCTTCCCAATAAACTATCGGCTTTGGGGGACCCCAAACAGACTCATGTGTAGCTCTTACAGCTCCAGAAATAAGCCAGAAAGCAATGAACATAGGTGTCAAAATGGGGGCGCCTGGGGGGCCCGGTCAGTTAAGCGTCCTTGATTTCAGCTCAGGTCACGATCTTACGGTTTGTGAGTTCAAGCCCTGCATTGGGCTCTGTGCTGACAATGAGGAGCCTGCTTGGAATTCTCTCTCTCCCTCTCTCTCTCTCTCCCTTCCCTGCTTGTGTTCATTCTCTCTCTCTCTCTCTCTCAAAATAAATAGATAAACTTTAAAAAAAAAGTTGAAACGGCGATTACCTCTCGGCAGGGGTTGAGAGGAGAAGGGGGTGGGGACGCAGGAGGCAGGAGACGGAACTGCAGACTCTGCTCTAGCCCTGCTCGTGCTCACACGTGTGCGGGAAATCCCTGAGCCACTCGTTTTGTTTTGCACACTTTTCGGTGTTAGATTTCATGATACAAGCGTTTACTAATTCATGGGCATTCTTGATATAAAAGATTAAAACAATCCGAAATTTTTAGGGGCGCCTGGGTGGCTCAGTCCGTTGAGTGTCGGACTTCGGCTCAGGTCATGATCTCACGGTCTGTGAGTTCGAGCCCCGCATCGGGCTCTGTGCTGACAGCTCGGAGCCTGGAGCCTGCTTCGGATTCTGCGTCTTCCTCTCTCTCTCGGCCCCTCCCCTGCTCATGCTCTGTCTCTCCCTCTCAATAAATAAATAAATAAATAAATAAATAAATAAACAGAATAATTTGAAATTTTTATGTTTTAAATATATTCGCTGTAGATACAGTGGCTACATGTCAGACCTTCCTATTCAGTAGATCTGGGATTGTAATAAATTGAACTAGACAAAGGGATAAAACACAAAAGCCCCTGGAACTTTAAAGAGCCCAGAGAGGTACTCTCTGGAAGTTTCTTCCCTCAAGAACCGTCCAGAGGTCGGCTGGGATGTCTCTGTGAGTGCTGGCCTCACTCTTCTCTCAGGGGAACGGCAAATCGAAGCTGAGCCTGGCCGAGGAGGCGGCCGGAGGCCGGGGGTCCCGATAGCCTGGCAGGGGCCTCGGGTTCCCAGGGCGGCCTCGGCTGCCGGGCTCCAGGAGCTGCCCCCGGGACAGGGCCGTGGATGGAGCGTATTAAAAATCCATACGCTGAAATGCAGGATGCCGGATATTGCCTGGGGCGTATTTATATGTAAAAACTATGTTTATCTGAAATTCAAATGTAGCTGGGCATCCCGCGTCCGCTCTGGCAACCGCGCGCCCAGATGAGGCTCTCTCCCAGCCAAGGGGTCCACAGCCACCCCGGCCCCACTACCTTGGTCTTGGTTCTGGAGCCCGAGTCCAACGCCCCCCGCTCCAGCACGGCCTGGTATCCAGACCAAGGGGTCTTGCTCTGGCTTGGCTGTGACTCCGACTACGATCCTGTATTTCTGACGTCCCTTTGTCCCTGCAATTCAGATGGTCCCACGTGCAGGCTCTGGTTCTACAGGCGTAGAAGGAGGGCTCCGTTTAGAAGTCTGAATTTGGGGCGCCTGAGTGGGTCAGTCGGTTAAGCATCCGACTTCAGCTCAGGTCATGATCTCGCGGTCTGTGGGTTCGAGCCCCGCGTCGGGCTCTGTGCTGACAGCTCAGAGCCTGGAGCCTGCTTCGGATTCTGTGTCTCCCTCTCTCTCTGCCCCTCCCCTGCTCATGCTTTGTCTCTCCTGCTCTCAAAAATAAATAAAATATTAAAAAAATTTTTTTTAGAAATCTGAATTCATCTTCCTGCGGAAATCGGACAGTCAGGTTCCCAAGTCAGCCCCTAACTATCTGGTCCATCCCCCCTTTTTTTTTTGAGAGAGAGACAGAGAGCTTGCAAGTGGGGGAGAGGGGCAGAAGGAGGGGGAGAGAGAGAGAATCTCACGCTGACTCCATGCCCAGCACGGAGCCCAACGCAGGGCTCGATCCCACTGTGCGGAGATCATGACCTGAGTCAGGAGTCCGATGCTCAACCACCTGAGCCTCCCGGGCGCCCCCATATCCATCTGTTTTAACCCCTAATACACCTGCGTGGACACGGGCTCAACAACACAACTTCAACTGACCCCATTGTAGTAGCTCACATAACTAGTTTGCTAGTCTGCGGGTGACCTTCTGCCAGGCGTTTGGGGACAGGACAAAAAGGAATCGGGCTGTCCCAGCTTTCTGGCGTTTGCTACGTGGGAGCGTAGGACGCGGCGGATCGCTAGCAGCTTCCCTGAAGGGCGAAGATCGACACTGACCAGAGGACACCAGTCACGAGTTGCCGCCGCCGAAACCGGGAGCAGGCACCTTTCTCTCCAACAGACGTCGGCGCACGCTTCCACGCATGCGCGCGCGCACACCCCTCTGCGGCTCGGTGACTACCTGGATCTTTTGAACTGGGAGCCGGAAAGCAGCTCTCCTGGCAAGCCCTCCTGGCAAGCCGTTTGTGGATGGGCAGGGGTGGGGGGGTCAGGGAGGACCGAAGCCGCAGCCCCGGGGCACAGAGGAGGGGGGTGGATCCGGGCTGGTTTTGTGGACCTCCCTCCCCCCGCCTCCTCAGCCCTGTGCCGGTGGAAAGCAGATGCTCAGCAAAACAATCGCTGGAAGCCCGCACGAATGCCCCCAACCAAGACTGCGAACTGCCTCTGGGGCCCTCCCGCGGCTGCCCCGCAACGCAGCCCCGGGTTCGAGTCCCTGCTCCCACCCTGACTGCGGTGAGGCCGAGCTTCTCAGGGAGCCTCGGGCTTCCGGATCAAAAACCACAGCGTGGCTGTAATACCCGTTTCATAAAGTTAGGCGATGAGGAAAAGAGGTTTAAAGTACCTAAAAGCCTTAACGCAGGGCCGGGCACGAGATCTGTGATTAAAAATAGTGTTATTCACAAAAAACCGCGTGGCGGTGTGCTGTGCAGGAAAAGCGCGTTCCCAGCGTAAGAACAACAACTCGGTCTTGGAACCACGAATCACAAAATGCTTCAAAAGGGCCATCTCTTCCCTTTTTTGCGCCGGAGAAGTGCCCGGTTTCTAGGGTCCCGGCTGCAAGGTGGGGCTCTGCCCCCACCTGGTGGACACCCCGGGATGGCAGGTGAGCCGCGGACCGCCGCCCGAAGTCGGCTCACCAGCGTCCTCTACTGGTTGAACGGCGGGTTGCTCCGTTGTTCACGCCGCGGTCAGGAGTGCAATTATTCATGTTACTGATCTGAGCTTTTCCAAGAGCCGTCACCAACCGACGGGCGCCTCGGGGGGGGGGGGGGGTTGGGAGTGACAGGGAGGTACGAACTTGGTCAGACCTGGTATAACATTGAATCCAATGGGCTCATTTGAACCGTCCCCTTCGGGTCTGACTTGCTCTTTTCGGCTTCTTCCTAATCGCATCTAGGATGCTGCTGGGAAAGGGGGGGCGGGGCTCCCGGTCACTGGGCGTCACCCCTGTGCACTCCAGGGACCCCAGATTTCCCTGGAAGAAGGCCGGTGCTCTGCCTGGCAGTCCCCCCACTTCCCACCCCATCCTGGGTCCTCCCACACCGAGGTGACCCCCCTCAGTGGGGTCGCTGCCGCTTTCAGCTCTGAGTAGGGTGGCCAGAGCCACCACGCTCCCCACCCCAGCCAGGCTGTGGCCACCACGTCGCTGTGGGGCAGCTCGGCCCAGAACAAGCTCCTCCCAGGACCGGGTAGGGTCCAGGCTTTACCCTCCGGGGTCCCCTGGACACCAGGCCTGCTGGCTCTGCCCAGGGCCCAGAGGGGTGGGCTTCTCCTGTCCTTCCGCCAAGGCCCCTCCGTCTCTGTCTCTAGCCTCCAGTCTTGACCTCCTGACAAGAGTGGGGGGCATCTGCTCCACGCAAGGGGAGAAACACCACGGTCCAGGCTGGCCCTTGGAGGGTTAAGGAAGGAGGCTTCTAATCTTGGAAGATTCTAACTTTGGGAGGTTAAAATTGATCAAAGGAATCTTTTTCAAGTCTTTTCTTCCCCTCCACAATGCCTAGATTTCAAGTCTTTTCTCTTGCTGCAAAATCCTATTTTGAACATCAGAAATGAGCATCAACTTTTGTCCTCTTAGCGACCCCGCCCTCCCCTCCCCCCCTCAAGCTGATAAAAAGCTAGAGAAGCAGCTGCCAGCTTCTCCCCACACCCACTTCCTCCCCCCCCCCCCCCCCCCCCCCGGGGCAGGGGCCACACGTCCCGGCCTCCCCTGCTGGCGGGTGTGTCCTGTCACTGAGTCGCTGACGATGGCATGTGAGTGGAATGTGGGCCTCTCTCGCGAGCCTGTCTGAAGACGGAAGGAGCCTGGGGCCCTGAATGACTGCGTGGACACCCCCCCCCACCCCCCGCCAGGCAGGAACACCCCTTTGGACTTCACGTGAGCCCCACTTCAGCGTCTATTGTGGGAATCGTGTTGCGGTTTCTCAGTTATGGCCGTGAGCTTTCTGCCGGTGAAAGCCTGGGTCGTTTGTGTGTACGCGCAAAGCAGAAAAACGCGGTGGTATTTTTCCAAACCAAGACTCCCGTTTAGAGGGGAAAAAAAAAAAAGAAAGAAAGAAAGAACCAGTTATCCGATGGCTCAATCTCCTGGACCTGGCCAGGAACGATTCCTCCAGGCTCCAGCGGGGGCCCGGGCCCTGCGCCTCTCCCTGCCCATGTCGCCGTGGTGTGCAGGTGAGCCTCCAGGGACCGGCTCTGAGCCCCCGACCCCCTGCCTCTAGCGGCCTGGATCCCTCCCGCTCATTCTGTCCCAAAGCCAACCTGCAACTCTCACCCCCCCCCCCCCCCCGCCGCCAGTCTGCGATTCATCCAGGTGCTTGAGCTGGAAACTTCTAGGCACCTCCCTCCCTCCCTCCTGCACCCCTTACCCTCAAGCTATCCATCTACCTGTTGCTTTTACCTCCTAAAGGCCCAGCCAGTCCACACCTCCGTCCCTCTGCCATCAACCCCATCCTCTCCTACCCAGACCATTCTAGAAGCTCCTAGCCGGTGCACCCACTTGGTCTCCGCGTCCCCTCCAACCCATTTTCCAATGTGAGTTCTATGATCTTTGCAAAATACGAGTGTGGTTTAGGCCATCCGCTTCCCTGCATCGGACACTTCTAAGCTTCTCTTTGTGCTTAAAATACGACAGCAGCCCATGGGGCCGCAGGCAGGGCCCCGTCTGCCCCTCGGGCCCCCACGAACCCTGGCCTCTGCATTCCAGCCTCCCCCACCACCCACCCTGGCTCCTTCAGTGCTCACCGTGCCCTCTCCCATTGACCCCTCTGCCTGGAACACGCTGGCCTCTTTACCTGGCTTTAACGTGCTTCCCAAGTGTCACTTGTTCTCAAAGAAGACCTGACCCTCTCAGTGACGTCAAACTGCCCCTATTATAACCTTTCCTAGGGCCACATGCTTCCCTCATCGTATTTTCTGTGGTTGTAATTTCTGTAGGCTGTGTAATTATTTGCTCCATCATTATCTGACTCAGCCTACCTCATTTCTACCCCAGGCCCTTTGCACTTGCTCTTTCCTCTGCCTGGCTCGACCTTCTCCCCAGATACCAGCATTGCTAGTGCCTTTGCCTCCTCCTGGTCTCTCCTCAAATGTCACCTTCTAGATAAGGACTCACGAACAACCCTATTTAAAACCCTAGGGCTATCAACAATAGCCAAACTATGGAAAGAGCCGAAATGTCCATCAACTGATGAACGGATAAAGAAGATGTGGCACATAGGGGCGCCTGGGTGGCTCAGTCGGTTAAGCGTTCAACTTCAGCTCAGGTCATGGTCTCACGGTTTAGGGGTTCGCACCCCACGTCGGGCTCTGTGCTGACAGCCCAGAGCCTGGAGCCTGCTTCAGATTCTGTGTCTCCCTCTCTCTCTGCCCCTCCCCTGCTCATGATCTGTCTGTCTCTGCCTCTGAAAAATAAATAAACGCTAAAAAATTTAAAAATAAAAAACAAGATTTGGAATACATATGTACCATGGAATACTACTCATCAATATAAAAAAATGAAATCTTGCCATTTGCAACAACGTGGATGGAACTGGAGGGTATTACGCTAAGCAAAAAAAAGTAAGTCAGAGAAAGATACACGTTTTCACTCATACGTGGAATCTGAGAAAGTTAACAGAAGACCACGGAGAAAAGGAAGGGGGGGAAATAGTTACGAACAGAGAGAGGAAGGCAAACCATAAGGGACTCTGAAATACAGAGAACTGAGGTTTGATGGGGGTGAGGGCTTGGGGGGGGGCGGGGAAAACGGGTGAAGAGATCGAGGAGAGCAGCCCTGGGTGCTGTCGGAAGCGAGAACCATGGGAATCTATCCCAAAGCCAAGAGCACAGCATACGCCCCGCATGGTAGCCCACTTGACAGTAAATTATATTTAAAAATCTTTTTAATAAAACAAAATAAAACCGCGCCCCGGTCCCCTCCCCGGCCCCACACGCCCCAGCTCCTTCTCTCACCCGGAGCTAATGTATGATGTTTGTCTCTCTCTCTACAACCTCCCGCCACGGGGGGCGGCCGCTTTTGTCTGTTTTGGTCACTGCCGTGACCCCGGTCCCTAGAACAGCGTCCGACACGGAGAAGGCCCTGACGCAAGTTCGGGGAATAAGAGGAGGCGGTAGGGCAGGCGAGGGCGGGCCCCGCTTGTCCGCCCCGTCCAGTGGGCACAGCGCCCGCAGCGCGCAGGGGTTTCAGGGATGGAGGAAACCGACTGTGTTTCTTTTAAAATTGAAGACAGTTTTTTAAAATGAGAACTCTTAGGCCCAGGGAGCCGTTGGAGTAATAGGATTAACGTCTTCGTCTTTTGGGGCGCCTGGGTGGCTCATGGGGCGCCTGGGTGGCTCCCGGGCGCCTGGGTGGCTCAGTCGGTTAAGCGGCCGACTTCCGCTCAGGTCATGATCTCACGGTCTGTGAGTTCGAGCCCCGCATCGGGCTCTGTGCTGACGGCTCAGAGCCTGGAGCCTGCTTCGGATTCTGTGTCTCCCTCTCTCTCTGCCCTTTCCCTGCTCACGCTCTGTCTCTCTGTCTCTCAAAAATAAACGTTAAAAAAAAAAAAAATCTTCGTCTTTCACCACCACGTGCGGAAACCCAACTCGTGGGCGTTTCCGGAGGGGGGGTGCCCGGGGCTGGCCGGGCGGGGCCCCGGCGGCGGGAGGGGCGCGGGCCCGGGCGGGGCGGTGCCGCTTTAAGGCTGCGCTGCGGGTCCCGGGCCGCGGGATGCAGTGTGACGTCACGGCCCCGCCCCGCGGGCTGATGCTGCAGCCGCCGCCGCGGGCCGGGGGCTGCCGGGCGGGGACCCGGGCCGCGCGCGGGCCAGGCGGGAGCCCGGCCTCGGAAAGGGATGCGTCCTGTCTCGAGCCGCAGGTACCCCCGTTTCCTCCCGCGCCCTCCGCGCCGCTGCCCGGCTTGGCGCCCGGGCGACGCGCCGTAGGCCCCCCGCACCCCCCCGTCCCCCCCACCCCGGGGAATCTCAGCGGCCAGGACCCGGGCTGGAGGTTGGCACGGAGACCTTTGTTCCTCCTTGATGCCTAATTAATGGACCTGTAAATGGAGCCCCGGCCTCGCCCCCCACCGCCCCCCTCCCGGGTGCGGAACCCCGGAGGAGGGCGGCACACGCTGCAATTTGCCCCAGGCTTACGCCGCGCTTATTGGTGCCGGAGGCCCGATCCCGGGTCACCTGGACAGGTGTCATCAGCTTCCGGTTTGCCTCCCGCCGGAGGCTGAGCCCTGCTGATGACTGCGGGGTTATCGGGACCTGTCGGCATCCCGGGATTGAGTTTGTGATGAGTTTCCGGCCCAGGGTTTCTGCTTTCTCGCCAGGGTTGAGACGGGAGGCTATAGCAGTTCGATTCCTTCCGACCTCATCAATAAACTTCTCCAGTCGTCTCTGGGGTTACCATCATGTTTACGTTTTTTTCAGCTTTTATAGGGAAGCCTAATTAGGTCCTAATGAAACCCAGCCTCAGTGAGCCCCTGACCAGAGCTTTCGGGTCCAATCGGTTGTCAGGGAGGGGCCGAATCCCAGACGGCAAAATGGAATGGGCCACAAGTCGGGAACCAGCTCCTTAAATGCACCCCCTCGTCCCCGCAGTCCTTTGCTGGTCTGGGGAGCTTTTCTTCGAGTATTAACTTTGAGAACCGGTGGAAGGGAGAGCAGAGAACGGATGTGGCCCTGTGTGACCTCAGGCGGGAAACCCGTGTCACGCAGGTGAAGAGGAGGAGAAAGAAGGGAGGAAATCGCTTGGCTCCTAGGACGGTCATTTTTAGCGCTCAATTCACATGGGCTTCGCTTATGTTTATGAAGCATTTGCCACTTAACCTTCCCATTCCACGGTTTGAGGGATTCATTACTTGAAATATCCTTTGTGTTCTAGAAGCACAGTGGGCACAGTATGTAACTTTTGTGACTCCGAGGATATATAGATGTAGATAGATATAGATATAGATATAGATATAGATGATATGGAGGATATAAATATAGACAATAGATTTTTTTTTGGACCGAATGCACATATAGTGTGATCGAGATGGCAAGATTGGTAAATACGGGTATTCGTGGATTAAAATTCTATTTCATTACTTTAAATTTCATTTTTCACTTTTATGACATGAAAAAAAGAATTTTAAACATTCTCCTTAGAGTCAACTTTCATGGACGACGTTTAATAGATGTATTTTTGAAATGAAAATAGTAGCGCTGATCCCCAAGTTTGAAAATCAGAGAAGACTTTTTCAAATCCAGGTTCCATTTCTGGCTTAGATGCCGGGTGAGGGGGTGGCGGAAAGGCAGGGGCGTGAGGGTCTCCCTCTCACTGGGACAGGCTGCAGGCCGTGTTTTAAAGCCGGGGGTGGCGGGCCGGTGGCGGTGAAGTGGTGACCTCCCTGGGAGAGACATGAGCTATCCACAGAGGTCATTTTAAGTAAGGTGGAAAAGTCTCCGTCTTTCAAAAATACGCTTCTACCATAGGCTGTTTAAATCTGAAATTCTTCCAGGTGGCCCGTGATTCTTCATTCCAAAATGAAAGACGAGGTTCCTAAGCGCCCATGCGCTTAAGTTCGCTATATGACGGTTAAGTGCTTATAGGAAAGAACGATGCCCTGTGCCTGAAGGGACAAAGCAGGTGGAGAGGCAGAGAGGGAGGAGTTAGCCACTGCCGTGGATGGGGGGCTGTGACCGGACAGGTGGGGTCAGGTCAAGTTCCCCCCTGACACTTGTGCTCAAGGTCTTCCTTCTGACTTTGAAGGAGGCGGTCTTATTCAGTGGTCTTCCGATGCGCACTTGACTTCTGTGGTTTTAATGAGAGAGTGACGCTCCAGGGAATGCTAACAGCCACCTGGGGTTTTGAAGGCCAGACTGGCCAAAGGGTAGATTTTTCTGGAATATTTACTATGTCCGAGGGCCTGCGCTTGAATAGGAAGGGCATAATCAAGAAGTTTAGCTTTAAAAAAAAAAAAAAAAAAGCTTGACTTAATTGTCATAAATGAATCATGTTTTCAGTGAAGTCTGACCTGCCTGCATCGTTCTCAGGTATATCTGCTCTTGGGTTAGACAGAGCGTGGGATTTTTCTAAGGTCACAAGATAAGCCACGGAAGTAAGAGGAGACGGGGTCTCTGGGTGTATCCATCCCTGTCATCTCAGGATGAAATTCGTCTCTTAGCGGGGCCCCAGGGCCCTGTGTCGTCAGCTAACCCCTTCCCGATGGCCTCATCTCTCACCACACCGACATGGTGCCCAGCTGTTGCACACATAGCTCCTTTACACAGGTGGTTCCCGCTGCTTAGAACTCCTTCCCTGCCCTCTCCACCCAACTCAGGGGCAGGAACACTGTCTTTCTTTTATCTCTATGACCTCAGTGTCTTGGTACTTAGTACTCAGCCAAATGGGAAGATGGGTGGGTTGGTGAATGAATGGATGGGTAGAAGGGTGAGTGAGTAGATAAGTGAGTGGGGGGTGGGTGGATGTTTGGAAGGATGGATGGATGGATGGACAGATGGATGGATGGATGGATGGATGGATGGATGGATGAGTGGATGGATGGATGGACAGATGGATGGATGGATGGATGGATGGATGGATGGATGAGTGGATGGATGGATGGATGGACAGATGGATGGATGGATGGATGGATGGATGGATGGATGGATGGATGGATGGACAGATGGATGGATGGATGGATGGATGGATGGATGGACAGATGGATGGATGGATGGATGGATGGACAGATGGATGGATGGATGTATGAGTGGATGGATGGATGGATGAGTGGTTGGATGGATGGATGGATGGATGCATCAGCGTGGATCTTTGGAAGGGTGCGTGGATGAGTGGATGGATGGATGTTTGGAAGGATGGATGGATGCGTGCATGTTTGGAAGGGTGGGTGGGTGGATTAGAAGATCATGGGGTGGGTACGTGGGGTGGATCTGGATGGTTGGGTGGATAAGTAGGTGGATGGATGGGTAGGTGGAAGGGAGAATGGATGGAAAGATGGATGGGTTGGTGGGTTAACACGGTCCTCTGAATCCTGCCGGGATGTCTCTAAAGAAAATTAGTTCCACTGTTCGTGTCTTCTCAACAGAAGGAAGACAATCCCTGAACAGGTGTGTGTGGGGGGGGTGGAGTCTAGGATACAAATCTGAAGTGATGAGGCATTTGGGAGACCTTCACGAGGGAGTTATGGGCTAGTGACGGTGATGGGAGGTGGTAAGTTAACGGCAGAAATAAGAGTCTCATTTTTAAAGCTTAAAAGTAATTTTGAAAGGGGCGCCTGGGTGGCTCAGTCAAGTGTCCAACTCTTGATTTTGACTCAGGTCATGATCTCATGGTCGGTGAGATTGAACCCTGTGTCGGGCTCTGTGCTGACAGCCTAGAGTCTGCTTTAGATCCTCTGTCCCCCCCTCTCTCTCTCTAACCCTCCCCCACTCATTCTCTCTTTCTTTCCCTCTCTCCCTCTCTCTCCCCCTCTCTCTCTCTCTCTCAAAAATGAATAAAAACATGTTTAAAAGAGTAATTTTTTGGGAAAAAAGCTTATAATATTTAAAAGCTTGGTCTATAACAAGTCTTCTTGGCAGGAAGCCGGTCCATGTTGGGGACGTTGTCTTGAGTTTGGGACCTACTTCTCAGGAAGGGCTTCGAAGGAAATGTAGGCAGTTGCGTTTTAGTGAGGCAGATGGGGCGAGCTGTCCCGGAGGCCAGACACAATCCTGGAAGGCGCCCCTCTTATGTTGCTATCTGCCACCTTCCCTCCGATCTTGGTAGCCTTCCTCTCCCTAGGCTCAGTAAAACGGACCCGGGCCAGAACACACAGGTCAACGTACGCCATTCTGTCAACATTTACAATCCAGAGTGAAAAGCAGTTGCATACCTGGGAGCGGGCAGGATTTCTAACCCCGGGGAGCGGGCAGGATTTCTAACCCCGGGGAGCGGGCAGGATTTCTAACCCCGGGGAGCGGGCACGAAGCCTGCGCCCTTGCTAATTCCCTATCCGGGGCCTGGGCGTTGTGAAGGTTGCTGCAAAAATGATTTGAGGGTAGACCGCAGGGAGGGGTGGGGGCGGGCATCGAATTCTCACCCTCCCTGCTTCTTTTCGTCCCTCTTTGTTGTTGTTGTTGTTGTAAACTGTATTCCTATTCAGGGTGTTGGGTTTATTTCTTTAAAGAGCAATTTTCAAACATGCTCAAAGTCTCTGTTCTCCTGACTTGACTGCAAATTCACTCATCCATCGGTGCTGTAAGGAAAAGCCTTGAATGAAATGCGTGCGTCTGCTTTGAGGGTAGACGTAGGTGTTAGGCAAGGTGACCGCTGTGACTTTCCACCGTGAAGGAAGGACTGTCCCCTGACCATGCAGGGCACGTGGGGCGCCTGTCGGTGGGGCCTGCCCCACACCCGCCCCTGCCACGGGGCTCCCCTGGGACCTGCAGGGAAAGGCAAAAATAGTCCCCCAGGTGGGCTGCGGGTCCTAAACTAGCCCGGCTGCTCCCCCTCCTCCTCGTGGAGCCTATTGGGGCGTCGGCCCCCTTGAGCTTTAGCACAGGGACCTGAGGGCCGGGGTCCTCCCTCTGGGCAGGAAGACAGCATCGGCTTTGGTCTCCTGAGCAGGTGAGCTGCACGGAGTCAAAACTGAGGCCTGGTGATGTCACCTGCAAGCAGTAGGCTCTACTTTTGGGGGCACAGCGTTTGACTCTAAGGGTTCCGCTCCGTGAACGCATCCCTTCTCGTACGAAAAGGGCGAGCAGGTGCCGGGCGGGGTGCTGGCGGTGGGAGGGAGCCACCTGGAAGAATCGCCTCTCATGGCGGAGGCCCCGGCGAGTCACCGTCACCCCCAAACGGGCTTTCCCCGCAGGCGCACGCACCGGCCCCCCCTACGATGATCCCCCCGGCGAGCAGCACCCCTCCGGGAGAGGCTTTGCTCCCCACTCTGGCTCCTCAGGACTTCTGGAGGTCCCAGATCTCCGGCTACACGGGGGCCGTGAGCCAACACATCAGCCACCGAGCCAACAACTTCAAACGACACCCCAAGAGGAGGAAGTGCATTCGTCCCTCCCCGCCCCCGCCCCCCAACACTCCGTGTCCCATCGAGTTGGTGGACTTTGGGGACCTGCACCCGCAGAGGTCCTTCCGGGAGCTGCTCTTCAACGGCTGTATTCTCTTCGGCATCGAGTTCAGCTATGCCATGGAGACGGCGTACGTGACCCCCGTGCTCCTACAGATGGGCTTGCCCGACCAGCTCTACAGTCTGGTGTGGTTCGTCAGCCCCATCCTCGGTGAGCCCCAGCTCCGCCCCGATGGCGGATGGCCTCCGGAAACCTCTGGAAGCTTCCGGAAGCCTGAGTTGAAGCAGCTAGAGGGTCCCATGGGGCCAAGGGAGAAGCAAGAGTTAAGTTTCACTCATTAGTTTGGGGCCATGAGAAAACCCAGGTACAGTCGTCACGCCCTGTATTTTAAGGGACTCTGTCGAAATCAAAGGGAGGGCCTGGAATTTCTTGGATTCCCAAGGAAGGTCATGGCCGCGTAGGCCTTATGGGGGCCTGGGTAGAAAACGTGGGGGGAAGCTGAGCTTTTCCAAGACTCTGTCTTTTGTTTTCCTAGCTTAGGGTTGTGTACTCCGAGTTATGCTATCTGTTCTTTTGCTGCCCCGGGGCGCTGGGGGGCAGGGGTTTGAGGGGCGTGAGGATTCTGCCTCACCGTCTGGCCCAGGGTGCCGTGGGGGACCCCAGCCGTGACCACTGGCCTGCTCTGTTTCAGGATTCCTACTGCAGCCACTGCTGGGTGCTTGGAGTGACCGATGTACCTCAAGGTTTGGAAGGAGACGCCCTTTCATTCTTGTCCTGGCCATAGGTCTGTCGTTTTGGAATCAAAATAAAGTGGAAAAAAGAAAAAAGGCAAAAAGGCCCCAACTGCTTCCTCTTAGCAAAATCTAGAACAGTGGTGACCGAGGCAGTGACACGGATCGCTTCTCGGGTGTGGCGGCAGGGAGCCCCCCCCCCCGTAGCCTGGCCGCTGCGAAAACGCACCACTTGGGTTTCTCAAGAGCGAGTTGATAAAGTTTGTGTCATTCCTGCTCTGCTTGGCAAAATTAAAAATCCCGACCCAAGTGGGGAAAAAATATAGATATCTACGTATATTATGGCGAGTCTGCAGGTGACTTTTCCAATGGACCCTGCTTGAAGCCTGATTACAGAGGAATTCTCCGGGGCCCTAAAGTCAAGCCCTAGACTTGAGCCGCGGGCCGCCAGGGGCAGAGCTGCCCTGAGGTTCCTTGACGTCACTTGGGTTCTCTCTCCGCAGGGGCGCTGCTGGGCCTCTCGCTCCTGCTCAACGGCAGGGACCTGGGCGCGGCGCTGGCTGACTCAGCCGGCAGCCACAGCTGGGGCCTCCTGCTGACCGTGTGCGGGGTGGTGCTGATGGACTTCAGTGCGGACTCGGCCGACAACCCCAGCCACGCCTACATGATGGACGTGTGCGGCCCTGCCGACCAGGACCGCGGCCTCAACATCCACGCCCTCCTGGCGGGTAGGTCTCCGCAGCTCGGGGGGGCCGGGGGGCTGGACTTGCACATACGGCCGAATGCTGAGGCGACCGACAACACATGTCTCAGGGGCATCTGGTGGCCCAGTCGGTTGAGTGTCCGACTCTTGGTTCTGGCTCAGGTCATGGTCTCACGGTTCGTAGGTTCCATCCCCCCATGGGACTCTGTGCTGACAGCATGGAGCCTGCTTGGGATTCTCTCTCTCTCTCTCTCTCTCTCTCTCTCTCTCTTTCTCTCTCTGTCTCCTCCTCTTTCTCTCTGTCTCCCCACCTCTCTCTAGCCCTCCCCTGCTCTCTCTCTCTCTCAAAAATAAAATAAAATATACTTAAAAACGATATATTTTAACAGTAATATATAGTGCTGATACATGCGTACGTGTGTATGAACTATATACGTAGCTATGTATGTGCATACGTAACTGTGTATATAGCTTTATGTATAGTTTATTCTCATCGTTGGAGTAGTTACGTTCTACAAAGTCGCCATGAACCCTGAATTAGCCAACGCTGAGTCACTGCCCCTAGGAAAAGTACAGGGTTAGCTTCCTGCGAACCTCCGGTCACATTTTCATCAACCGATCAATGACTAAACTTGTTTTATGTGCTTCTATTTAAAGACACCTTTGGACTGTTTATCACAGATTCGTTAACATTGGGCGCATGGCCGGCGGCACCGCACTGCGTCCCCGAACAAAGCTTGTCTCGCACACACGTGCCTTCTTTGTAAGACACATCACAGCTTTCTCGAGCTTACGAACAAGAGACAGCAGTACACCCGCACTACACGTGGGCGCCGTTTTAAACGGTGACGACCCAAAAAACCAAAGCAAAACCCCCGGCAGGAGTAAGACAGCAGGTGGACGACAGAAATGGTGGTGGCTCACAGTCTGAGGGTTGAAAGAGGGAGGCAGAGTTTCGCCTCGTTCAGCCTCAGCTGGGGCCTCGCGTGTCCAGCCACTCAAAGATTTTGCTTCTCTGCACGTACCTGAGAATGATTGTGTGGGGACTGTGTGTTAACTGGGGTCACAAATAAATTTTCGTGAGTAGGGAAATTGGCAAATACAGAATCTACATATCTCAGACACACACACACACATGCACACATGCACACATGCACACACACACACACACACACGCACGCACGCCCACGTTGTGCTTGATGCAAACAGGAAAAACACGCCGATCGGGGTCAGACACGAAGCAGGGATGACCACGGAGCCACAGAGCCTGTGCAGTTAGTACAAGTAGGAAGTGTAGAGGGCGGGGATTAGCACCAACGGGCTCACCGACTGGGCATGTGAAAACTTCCAGAGAATTCGCTGCAGAGCAGCAGAGAATTCAGTGTGACATTCGGTTATCAAAGTATCCCGTCTGAATCGGTACTTCTAGCTCTCTCAATATAAAACACGGACCCTGTTCGACATAAAATGGACTCAAACAATCCCATCTAAAATAGCGGTGGAAAGCGTTTGTCGACGTCGAGGGAAAGACGTGACAAGACGGGGTCGTGCAGGACCCAGATGGCGGGGCGGGAGGCCAGCGGCTCGGGGCACCGGCTCCAGGGGCGGGAAGCCTGACTCGGTGCTGAACCTGTCCCCCCCTGTTCGTTGTGCGCTGTGGGGGCAAGCTGCTCACTCTGTCCAGGCCTCCGTTGCTTCTTCTAGAAAACGCTGCTGCTGGACTCTGTCTATACACACATGAGGTTGTGGGGCCAGGGAACTTCTGGAGGGGTCTCGGCAGGACCAGCCTGGGGTTTGTAGAGTAGCAAGGACTCCAGTTTTTTTTACCTGATTGTCTTCTATATCGTTTCTTTTCTTTTTTATTGTGTGAAAACACACATAATACACAATTTACCATCTAACCGATTTTGAGCGTACGGTTTGGGGACAGGAAGCACCTTCACGTGGGTGTGCAGCTGCAGCTGCCATCCACCCCCGGAACGTCCTCATCTTATAAAACCGAACCTCTGCCCCCGCTGAATGCTGACTCCCCCTTCTCCACCCCCAGCGCCTGGCTCCCACCAATTACTGCCTCTATGCAACTCTGAGAACGGTGTTTGTCGTTCTGTGACTGGCTTATTTCACTTCCTGTCACGTCCATCCATGTCGTAGTGGGCGTCAGAATTTCCTTCCCGTTTCAGGCTGAATAATATCCCAATGTGTGTATAGATCGTGTCTTGCTTGTCCAGTCTCCTGTCATGGACACGTGTGTAGCTTCCCCGTTTCGGCCACTGTGAATATCGCTGCTACGAACACGGGTGTGCCGATAACTCTCCAAGACCCTGCTTTCCATTCTTTGGAGTGTGAACCCAGAAGTAAAATTATTGGATCTTACGGTAATTCTGTTTTAAATTTCTTGAGGAACCTCCTCACTGTGCCCGGGGCAGCTGTATCATTAAACCCCCTGCCGGCAAAGTACAAAGGTTCCCATGTCGCCACATCGTTGCCAACACTTGCTACGTTCTGTTCTTTTTCTGATACGACCCATCCCAATGCGTGTGAGGTGGAATCTCATGTTTTGATTTGCATTTCGCTAAACTGTCGTGATGTTGAGCGTCCTTCCATGTGCTCATTGGCCATCCGTATGTCTTCTTTGGAGAAATAGACATTAAATAGACCTGTAAGTCCTTTGCCCAGTTTTTCTTACAGTTGCTTTCTCTATATTTCTTTTTTTTTTTATTTCTTTTTAATGTTATTCTATTTTTGAGAGAGAGAGACACAGAGCACAACTGGGGGAGGCAGAATCAGAAGCAGCTCCAAGCAGCTCCAGGCTCTGAGCCGTCAGCACAGAGCCCGACGCGGGGCTCGAACCCACAAACCACGAGATCATGACCTGAGCTGAAGTCGGACGCTGAACCGACTGAGCCGCCCAGGCGCCCCCTTTGTCCAGTATTGAATCAGAACGTTTGGATGGGTTTTTTGTTGCTGAATTGATGTGTGGTTTCTTTCCTGTAAGAATATATTGCTTCAATCATTTTTTTAAAAAATGGGGAATAAAGCTCATCTCAAATCTGACCTTATTGAAGGGCCACAGAATAGCAATTATGTCTTCAAAAGAGGCGGGAGGAAGCTAATTAGGGCCATGAATGTGGGAAGTTAAGAATAATGAAAGGAGCAGAGGAGACGTGACAATGTATGGGGCAGACGAGGGAGTTCTAGGGTGAATCCATTAAATAAGTAGATTCGGGGTCACGTCTCACCGTTAGGGGCCCGGGGGAGGTTGAGCTGAGTGTGTCTGAGCCCGGCCTCTCCATAGAAGTTACTACTTAGGGGCGCCTGGGTGGCTCTGTCGGTCGAGCGTCCGACTTCGGCTCAGGTCATGATCTCACGGTCTGTGAGTCCAAGCCCCGCATCGGGCCCACTGCTGCCAGTGCAGAGCCCGCTTCGGAGCCTCTGTCCCTTTCTCTGCCCCTCCCCCGCTCTCTCAAAAATTAACTTTTTTTTTTTTTAAAAAAGGGGTTACTATTTAAAGCAGCTGCTTGTCCCCAAAGCAGAGGGCAGCCAGGGAGCACACGCTGCTGGGAAGCAGGTTCCTCTTGAGCAGCAGAAGTAAAGGGACTCACCTCCCAAGCAGTGGATGGGCTCAAAATGTAGCCGGCCTCAGAATAAAATAACACGCGAGACCCACGATGTAGCGGTGAAGGGGGCCGCGGGTGCCGAGACGTGGGGGGAGCTGGGGGGGGTTAGGGGAACGGCACTCTCTGGAGGTGAGGACACGCCGCACCGGCGGCTGGGGGCGACGCGGCATCACCCACATTTTTACGTCGTGCTGCACGGGTCAGTTTGCCCCTTCCCTGCTCCTGGAGGCCGGGGGATGCAGCGAGCGGAAGCAGAGGGAAGGACCAGAACCTCGCAGCCCTTTTGCTTCCCAGTGGTCCCACTGGCTAGTCACCGGGGTGGCCGTCCTCGGTCACCATTAGGGGTGACTCCTAATGGTGGCCGTGCATGTGGACGCTGGCATCAGGCGAGCAAGACACGGGGTGGCCACGCGAACCCCACCCCCGACACACGTGGCAGCCTGCGTGTGGGGCGCGAGGTCGTCCGTGTTTGCCCAGCACCGACGCTGGGGGGTGGGCAGGACTCGAGGGGCATGTGACCCAGTGTGGACATTTCCTCCCAGGATTCCAGCGAGGGGGACAGATGTGGGCGGGCGGCGGTCATGCCACCGACGCCGCTGAGCAGGTGGCCCCCCAGCGCAGGAGGGGGCGTCCCACCCTCGTTATCACTGTCGCCGGGGTCCCGAATCTGGATCCACGCAGCCGATCCGGCAACTCGAGCAAGCACCACGGTTCTTCCAGAACGACCGTCGGGAACCGAGACCTCGAGGGCCTTCCCGGCCCCGGGGACCTAACCCCACTTCTCCCCGCAGGCCTCGGAGGAGGATTCGGGTACGTGGTCGGGGGCATCCGCTGGGACAAAACCGGCTTCGGGAGAGCCCTGGGCGGGCAGCTGAGGGTCATCTACCTCTTCACCGCCGTCACCCTGAGCGTCACCACCGTCCTCACGCTGGTCAGCATCCCCGAGAGGCCCCTGCGGCCCCCCGGCGAGAAGAAGGCCGCCATGAAGAGCCCCAGCCTCCCCCTGCCGCCGTCCCCGCCCGTGCCGTGCGAGGAGGGGGCCGGCGAGCCCCTCCCCTGCCCCCCGGCCGCCGGCCTGTACGCCAGCTTCTCCAGCCCCATCTCGCCGCTCAGCCCCCTGACGCCCAAGTACGGCAGCTTCGCCAGCCGGGACGGCTCCCTGACCGGCATCAGCGAGTTCGCCTCGTCCTTCGCCGCCTCCAACATCGACAGCGTGCTCATCGACTGCTTCACGGGCGGCCACGACGCCTACCTGGCCGTCCCCGGCAGCGCCCCGCCGCAGGCCCTCAGCCTCAGCTTCCCCCGGGCCCCCGACGGCTTCTACCGCCCCGACCGCGGCCTCGGGGACAGGCGGGAGGCGGCGCTGGCCGCCGGCCCCGACGGGGACGTGCTGAGGGTGGGCTCCCTGGACGCCCCCAAGCCGCGATCGGCCGGGATCCTGAAGAGACCGCAGACCCTGGCCATCCCCGATGCGGCCGGAGGAGGGGGCCCCGAAACCAGCCGGAGGAGGAACGTGACCTTCAGTCAGCAGGTAAAGGCGGAGGGTGGGGGGGGGACCACGGGTCAGAGGGCGCTGTGTGTTGTCCACCCCACACCCCCCCCAGCCCCCAGTTAGATGGAGACGGACTGTCAATCGGGAAAGACACCCCGAGTGCTCCCCTGGGGGGAGATCTGGAGGTCTACGGGTCTAAATGGACAAGCCCCATGTGTCGGCGAAGAGATCTGCCCCCCCACACACGAGGGACTTCAGGGTGTCTGTCATGGGTCCATTGGTGGCTTAATACACTGGCCGCCGTTAAAGGGACACTCCTTTGAGACGCGCTCACGCTGGCCCGAAGGTCGTTCAGGCCAGGACGAGGCTGTAGTGAGTCTGTTGCAAGCTTCCTCTGCGTTTGCGGCCCCTCGTGCTCCCCCCCCCGCCCCTCTCACCCACCCACTCCTCTCACACCCCCCTCCCCCCCCGCCACCCGCCGCCCACTTTGGCGGCGCGAACCTGCTGCCGGCCGATCCAAGTCTCCCGCAAAGGTGGACACGGAACGGAAAACCCGGCAGGCATTTCTGAGCCCTCCCTGCCTCCCTCTCCTGCTGTCCAGCCTCCGCCGGCCGGCACCAAGGCCATCGAGACCCCGGATTCTAAAAGGCAGGCCAAGAACCTTCCGGAAGACTATTTGTGTTGTATTTAGTATACGTCAGATTGGCTAAAGGCCACCAACAGGCAACGTGGGATTTTAACCACGGTCCGAGTCCGTTGTCTTGAGGAGGCTCCTTGGAGTGACGGGCACTTCGTCACTCGCAGGAGACGTAACAGTTCTGCGGCCCGCCTGTGCCGAGGGGGAGCGAGAATTTCCGTAAGAACTTGGGAGCTTCTTGAACAGGAGCCCTGGACAACCACGCCCACCTGCGCAGGGGTGAGGGAGGCAGGCCGTTCTGGAGGCCGGGCGGCTCGGAAGCGCGGCTGGCCGACGTGTCAGCCTGACGGTGGGGCCGCGTGTCCCTGTGAAGTACACCCACGCGGGGGCTGTCCCTCAGCCAGGTGCCCTCTCTCTGCGGCTGGGAGGACCGACGCCCTCCCTGACGGAGGGGGAGGGTAGCTGGGGACACGCCTTGAGGTGGCCATTCATTTTCTCTCCGTCGCTAAGTCCCTAAATCGAGCCCATGGGCCTGGTTTGCTCGGCCCCGGTTCGCTAGGGCTTATAGTCAAGTCTTCGTGGGTCTCCATCATCCCGTAAGAGTGACCGTCCTCTCACCCGGAGAAGGGTGCTGGGCAGGTGTGTGGCCTCCTTGCGGGCAAGCGTCGAGGCTCCCCTGCGGGCAGCAGCGAGCGCCTCCTAGGCCAGATCTGGGAAAGGTTGGAAGAACCCCAAGTCACTAGAGGGTTAGGACATCCCATTATTGTCAGAAGAGAGAGATTCCTCTGATCGCGCAGGTCCAGGCCTGACCTTCATTCGCCGATGACGTCTGAGCAATCAGACCTTCTGCCCATACTGGAGCGTCCTACGCCGATCCGAAAAAAGAAAAAAAATTCAAACTTCCTTCTAGAGACACTTCTGTAGTTATGGTTGAAAATCTCATTTGAACCCCTTCTATTTCCATCCACGACATAGTGTAAGTTATGAGTTAGCTTTTCGAGGAATGGAAGAATCCTGAGCTAAATACAAACACGCCCAGCCTCAGGTGGGCACGCGTGTGGTGTTAGGGGGTCTCCCTCGGGCAGAAATGGGTGACAGGCTCTGGGGGCCTGGCTGCCGGGGGGGACCAGGGCCGTGGGCTACTGGCTTCCTCTGCGTCCCCACCTGGAATGCCCGGGAGCTGACCACAGCACGGACCTAGGGCGGCGTCTCTTCCTGCCCCTCGCTGCTCGCACGACCGGTAGTTCACCCGGCTGGCGTCTACACCAGCAGCCCAGGCAGGGCGACTGTGGAGTTACCGCCTTCTCATCCCAAGAAGCACTAGCAAAGCAACTCAGTGTGTTTGCCGGTGGAGGGGTGCTCCTGGGCCCCAGAGGGAAACCCAGCCCCCCGCCCAGGGCCGCGGTGAGGGCTCTGCCCCCTGCACCTGCTCACGTGGCCGCCGTGCGGAGAGAGAGTTCTGAACGAATTCCCCGGTCGCCTTTCGAGGAGCCTCTTAACCCTGCTCTCACGGCAGAGCGGGGACTTTTGTAACATCTGGACTTGAACTGACTCGCATTCCTTGTATTTCAAATTCATTTCACGTTTGGCCCGGTGGTCGCTCACGCCCTGCGCGCAGATCTCTCGTCCTGCGGCCAAAGCGCGGTTCTCGGCCGCGCCGCGTCCCGGAAGACACGACCAAACGTCGGTGCTGTCATTCGGGGCGGTGTTTGGTGCTCGGCCGGCGCCCCCCTTCTCCATCCCCGCCCCCCCCCCGGGAAGGCAGGCCCCCCGCGGCCCGGCGAGTGTGCGTCTGATTCGCTTTCTCACCTTCTCACCGTGGCCTCACCCGCGCGGCGGCCCCGACACTGCGTTCTGTTGAGCTTCGCGCGGGCTTCCCCTACAGGTGGCGAATATTTTGCTGAACGGCGTGAAGTACGAGAGCGAGCTGGCGGGCTCCAGCGAGCCGTCGGGGCAGCCTCTGTCCATGAGGCACCTGTGCGCCACCATCTGCAGCATGCCCAAGGCGCTCCGCAGCCTCTGCGTCAACCACTTCCTGGGTGAGCGCCTGGCAAGCCTCCCGCATGTCCCCGTCCCCGCCTCCCTGACCCGGGGCCGCCCCCTCCCCCACCGCCGGCCTCCCGGAGCCCCACGCCCAGGGCTGGGGGTCATCGCCCGTGAGTTTAGAAGTCCTTAGGTGCCACCAAGGGCAGGACGCGGCATGGGGCTGCCCCAGAGGGCTTTTCTCCGGAAGGGCCTGGGAGCTCCCGACAGAGGCGCGCCCCTTCCCCCGAGCCGGACACCCGGTCTCCACGGAGCCCGAACTCTCGTCACCAAAAGCTCCTCGGACCGTTCGCAGTTAAGTGACGCCACCACGGGGGACTTGTGTCTTAAGCCCGTTTGAGCCTCACTAAGAGCCGGACGGACACGCGTGCAGACGCTCACACGCGACTGCCTGTGCCCAGCCTTGGCCTTGAGCCCACTGGCCTCGGGGTTCCGATCCCCACAGAAAAGCCCTAGCTCTCACCTCGTTCCATCTGGCACCACCGTGCTGTAGGGTTGTCGAGCCTGTGAGGCTGAGTAAGCATTTCAGACGGGCCGTAAGTCAAGATGACTTTCTAGAAGGCAATTTAGCGACAGGCAAGAATCTTTTAAAAAAATTTTTTTATGTTGATTTTTGAGAGAGACAGCATGAGTGAGGGGAGGGGCAGAGAGAGAGAGAGAGGGAGGGAGACACAGCATCTGAAGCAGGCCCCAGGCTCTGAGCTGTCGGCGCAGAGCCCGACACGAGGCTCGAACTCACAAACCATGAGATCGCGACCTGAGCCGAAGTTGGACGCTCAACTGACTGAGCCGCCCCGGCGCCCCGGCTGCAGGCGAGAATCTTGAGAGTGTCTATAACTTTATCCCAGTGACCCTGCTTGGTACTCTTCGCCGGAACACAATCAGAAATTTTATCAAGAATGTATGTTCCAGGGGCGCCTGGGCGGCGCAGTCGGTTAAGCGTCTGACTCGTGATCTCAGCTCAGGTCTTGATCTCGGGTTGTGGGTTCGAGCCCCGCGTTGGGCTCCATGCTGGGCGTGAAGCCTACTTAAGAAACAGATGATATATGTTCCGGGTATTAGTGACAGCCTCGTTTGTAACAGCCAGAAGCTGGGAAGCAGGGGCAGGGAGTGCGGGAGGTATAAACCAGCACTAGGAGAGGGGGTTCAATACATTAATGGGGTGTCCACCTTGTGCAATATTTTGCTGCCATTAAAACGGGGCTATTTAAAAATTTTAATAGCATAAGAAGTTGTGCATGATAATTACTGGGGTTCGAGAGGTCCAATAGATGCCACCCCCCTTTTGCTACTGGAGATGAAACTGACGGAGCCCTCAGTCTCCTTGGCGATACTGGACCCGGGTCCACCCTGGTGCTTCCTGACGCGTTTCTCTCAGTCAACCGCCCCCTCACGTGCCTGTGGCTGCGGTTCCACACGCGTCTTCCGGTCTCCCTTGCAGAGAGGCAAGTGGGGGGCGGGATGAGGCATTGAGAGGGAGTGAGGGATTCGCTTTCCTCGTGGCAGCAATGTTTAGAGAAAGAACAAAAAACCATCTTTCATGAAACAGATCCTGTGTTTTTTTTATAATTAAAAAAATTGTTTTAATGTGTATTTATTTTTGAGAGAGAGAGAGACAGTACGAGCAGGGGAGGGGCAGAGAGAGAGGAGACACAGAATCGGAAGCAGGCTCCAGGCTCTGAGCCGTCAGCACAGAGCCCAACGCGGGGCTTGAACTCACAAGCCGTGAGATCATGACCTGAGCCGAAGTCGGGATGCTTAACCGACTGAGCCCCCCAGGCGCCCCAGAGCCTGTGTTTTTATAAGGATATATATTTGCTTTTAAAGAGACTAGAAGGGAACCGATAAGATCTTAACAGAGGTCTAGTGATCTCTGGGCCGCAAGACCGGAGGAAATTTCTTCTTTAAGTTTCCAATCGTGTTACTTTGGTGATCAGTAAAACCACCTGCTGGGGAAAGGCCGGCGGTCACGAGCCCCTGCCTCCTCCCAGGGTGGCTCTCGTTCGAGGGGATGCTGCTCTTCTACACGGACTTCATGGGCGAGGTGGTGTTTCAGGGGGACCCCAAAGCCCCGCACACGTCGGAGGAGTATCAGAAGTACAACAGCGGCGTCACCATGGGCTGCTGGGGGATGTGCATTTATGCCTTCAGCGCGGCCTTCTACTCAGGTACCCGCCGCCCCGGGGGCAGAAGTGGGGCGGGCTGGGGGGCCCTCGCGGGAGTCGCGGCTTTAGCGGGGTCCTACGCTGGAATGGAGGGAGGCTTGTGTCTTTACAGTCGCAGGCATAGCTTCCCGATGGGGGGGACGCGGTCGTGGGGCAGCCCGTCGGAGCCGGCCGGGTGGCGGGGCAGGGCCCGGGCGGGGTCCGGCGTCTCTCCAGGCCTGAGGGAGCCAGTGGGCAGGGAGGCCGGGCCCGGCAGCGAGGGCAGAGTGGGGGCCCAGGCCCAAACGCTGAGGTCACCCCCGGACAGGAGTGCCGTCTGCCACCCCCCATCCTTCCCACATGGATTCTTGGGGCGACCGGGCCAGAGGGAGGGGAGGGGCAGGTGAGGACAGAGGGCAGGTGCGGAGAGCCGAGGCCAGAGGCCGAGATGAGCCAGAGGCTCACGTTGGGGGACACGTGGGACGCAGGAAGCCCAGCTGGGTCCCTGCGGGGTGCCGGGTACCACCCCAGTGGGGACTCTGGGCGGCCGTGCGCCAACCAGCAAATTCCATCTCAGCGTCGGCCTCGCGGGCCACACGGTCCCTGCGGAACCAACCCCTGGGCTCTGCCCTCGCGGCTCGGCGCCGCCTCAGAAGAGCTGTTTCCTGTCTCAAGCGTTCACGGCCAAGATCCAGGAAGGCCTCCTTTGCGCTCACAGGAATTGGAATTTCGTGTGTCACGAAATATTTGTCCTCTGTTGATTTTTAAAAACCATTTAAAAATGTAAAAACCACTCTTAGGTCCGGACGGTGCCGGGCAGGCCACCGGCCGGGCTTGTCCCCGGAGCGGTTTCATTTCCCCGGCCCGCGTCCCAGGCCTCCCAGGGGCTTCGGCCCAAGACCCCTGCCTCTGTAGCAGTGCTGGGCATGAAGGGCGGGGGGAGAGTCGAGGCCACCCTGTCGATGCCCTGGGCCCCCACGCAGGCTTTCCGGCCTGGGGCAAGCCGCCCGCCAGCCGGAGGGCCAGCCCGGGGGAGGTGGCCCAGGGCAGCGGAGGCCCCGGGACCACCGGCCCGCACCCGCTCACGCCCCCTCCCGGCCCACAGCTATTCTCGAGAAGCTGGAAGAATGCCTCAGCGTCCGCACACTGTACTTCATCGCCTACCTGGCCTTCGGCCTGGGCACGGGGCTCGCCACCCTGTCCAGGAACCTGTACGTGGTCCTGTCCCTCTGTGTCACCTACGGGATTTTATTTTCCACCCTGTGCACCCTGCCCTACTCGCTTCTGTGCGATTACTACCAGAACAAAAAGGTGAGTGCTTCTGTTTTTCCGCTTCGGGCCCCGAGGAGGCCAGCCACCCCCCCCACCCCCCCCCCGCACCCCGAGAGACCAGCCCGGGAGCAGCTACACCGTGAAAGTGAGCGACCCGTTCAAACATTGAGAACGCTCACAAGCCTGAGCGCGGAGCCGCCCGTGTCGCCGCCCCGTTCGTGGCGGTATTTGGGCAGCGGGGGGTGGGGCACCCCTTTGCGTCCCCCAGTGTCAGGCTTCGGGGTCACCTGTTCGCTCGGGGCCTCGGACACAAAACCCTGAGCGGTCAAGGCCAAGAACAGGGGAGCTCGGAGTTTCTCACGGTGGGAGCTCGTGCCGGAACTGCAGGCCGAGCGCGGGGTCGGGACTTTAAGCAGAGGCCGGGTAAGTCGAGGCACTGGCCGAGCCGCGGGGAGTCCGAGGCGGGAGAGAAGAGCAGGAAAATTTCTGTGAAACGCGGACGGTGCGTTCTGCGTTCGGCGGGGACCTTCCGGCGGCGGCTTCCCCGAGCTGGAACCCACCGCCCGGCGCCCTCCGGGCCGCCCCTTTCGGGGGGTACCGCGTACCCGCGGAGCCGTGCGACCGTCACCACAATCGATTCGGGACATTTTCGTCGCCCCCGAGAGAAACCCCCCAGCAGTCAGCCGTGCCCCTCCCTTCCGCCCCCGGTCCCGGTCCCGACACCACGAGTCGACTCTGGCCTCCCCGCGCGCGCCCGTCCCTCCCGGACATTTCCCGTGAAACGAAATCGGGCGCTCGTGGCCTTGGCGTCTGGCTCCCGTCGCTCAGCGTCACGTTCTGCAGGCGCACACGGCGTGGCGTGTCCGTGCGTCCGTCCCTCCCTCTTAGGGCCGACGATGCTCCCATCCGAGGGGTTTGGCAGTAATTTAAAAATACTGCATTAAAAGATCACCTCGATAATCTGGGTTCCTCGCACCCCATTTGAATTCGGGGCCTCCGTCGCCCCCCCACCTCCCGCCCCCAGGCCTGGCCCAGGAGGCGTTCTGAGTCGAGGCGTTGTAAGGAGTTTGGAGTCTGATGAATTCAGCTGGGGCCGGCTCGGAGCACAGTATTTTTGGTGAGAAGTCCAGTGGGTCTGGAGCCCCAGGCGCCACAGCGGGCCAGACCCGGGGCCGTGGTGGTGCCCCCCGCCCCAGCCCCTTCTCCGCCAGCGGCTGGACTCCCGGCCACACAGACAGGCGGTGGCCACAAGGACCGCACTTCCCCCCAGGGCAGGGCTGCAGCTGTGACGGCGGGCGAGGGAGCCCTGTGCGCGACCTGCACACCCAGCCGGCACCTACGGAGCCACCACGGCCGGCGCCAACAGCACCCAAGGGACCACGAGGGGAGGGGAGACCCCCTGACCGGGGAAAACAGATGGGCCGGTTGTCGGTGCCAAGCTGCCCCACCTGGTGGGAAGGGACGCCCGGAGCCTCGGGCCACCCTCACCGAATTTGGCCAGCGCTGCTCAAAGCCTTGCGACTCTCGCTCGAGTCTTCTAGACGCTCACGTTCCTGTCAGTCTCTGCTCAGGTGCAGGTTCAGGGCTAAGCCGTGACCTCCCCGCCACAGCGGCCTTGGCCACTATGTGTAGCCAGAGGGGAGCCACAGTTTCCCCAGGACACGCAAGGTGCCCATGCACAGCCCCTCGAGGATGCAGCCTTCCCCAGGGCGGGGGCCTGGCGGCACCCCAGAGGCAACCACGGTGGCGTCTGGATACAGGGCCAGGCACTCGGGACCCTGGGCGGTGCACGCGCGCTGGTTTGTGGGGGCGGCATCTCAGTGCGTGAGAGTGGCCTGCGCTGGGGGACCCGCCCTGTCCCCCACCCCACTGTCACCCCCCACAGCCCTGCAGCACGCCCCAGTGGGGGGGCACCGAAGGAAGGGAGGGAGGGGGGGAGTTGTCCCCACCCTGAAGGCCACGAGGCCTCCGGAAGCCGGGCCAAAGGGCCAGGCGACCGTCAGAGGGTATTTCGGAGCGTGGCATAGGCATCGTAGCTGACAGCGCGTGGGGAAGGGGACGAGCCGGCACGTGGAGGGCCCGTCTTTCAGGGGAGAGGGAGGGGAGGCAGGAGCTCCGGGCCGGAGAGGGCCTCCGTGCCGCCCGGGCCTGTGGGAACACAGCCCTTCCGCCGCCGTTAGTCACGGATTCTTTTCAGTGCCGTCATCGCTCTGAACGCAAATATTAGTAAACTCTTGGCTGAACTCCCCGCGCACGTCGGCGCTGGAAAATGTGAGCCCGCTGGGCGTGGGCCGCTCGGGTCCCCTGGGCCTGCGGGAAACGTGGGGCTGGGTCACCTCGCCGTCCGGGGGTCCCGCTGATGGGCTTCTCCTTCTGGGTCAGTTTGCAGGGTCCGGCGCGGACGGCACCCGGCGGGGCATGGGCGTGGACATCTCTCTGCTGAGCTGCCAGTACTTCCTGGCCCAGATCCTGGTCTCCCTGGTGCTGGGGCCCCTGACCTCGGCCGTGGGCAGCACCAACGGGGTCATGTATTTCTCTAGCCTGGTGTCCTTCCTCGGCTGCTTGTATTCCTCCCTGTTTGTCATTTATGAAATCCCTCCCGGCGACGCCACCGAGGAGGAGCACCGGCCCCTCCTGCTGAACGTCTGACACCCCGGAGCGCCCCCCCCCCGCCCCCAGCTTTGGCCTGGAGCCTGTGCCTGGGGGTCCGGAGGAGTCCGGCCCGTGAGAAACTGGAAGGCCTTGGTGGACAGGCGCAGGACAGGTCTCCTGTGGAGTGTAAATACGTGACGAAACAATAAATGGCAGCAGCAAAGCCTACGGTTTCTCGTCGCGGCTCTCCCGAGGTGGAGAGGTCACCTGGGAGTGGGCTGCTCTCCACGGGGACCTGGGGAGGGAGCTGTGGGGATCACTTGCTGACAGTCGGGGTGTGACTGGTTCTCCACTGGCTGCGATTTTGCAGCCCCTGCCCCCCTCCCCCCAAAAAATAACACTGTCTGGAGATATTTTTGGTTGTCACGACGCAGGTGGGTGCCACCGTCCAGGGATGCCCCAAACATCCTGCAGTGCACAGGACAGCTCCCACGACAAAGAATTGTCCGGCCCCAAACGTCAACAGTGCTGAGGTGCAGAGAGCCTGATCTAACTACATTGCATCCCAGAGTTGGGTTAGAGTGTGCAAATGCTTCTGGGTCAGAAGGCCTCATATTCCTTCATTCCTTCATTCTCCCATCCACCCACTCATCCGTTTATCTGTATGTCCATCCACATGTCCATCCATCCATCCATCCATCCACCCATTCATCCACCCATCCACCCACCCATTCATATGTCCATCCATCCATATGTCCATCCATCCATCCATCCATCCATCCATCCATCCATCCACCCACCCATCCATATATCCACCCATCCATATATCCATCCATCCATATGTCCGTCCGTCCATCCATCCATCCATTCACCCACCCATCCACTCATCCATCCATCCATCCATCCACTCACCCACCTACCCATCCATATATCCATCCATCCATATATCCATCCATCCATCCATCCATCCATCCATCTATCCATCCATCCATCCACCCACCCACCCATCCACTCATCCATCCATCCATCCATCCACCCATTCATCCACCCACCCACCCATCCATATATCCATCCATCCATATGTCCGTCCATCCATCCATCCATCCATCCATCCATCCACCCACCCACCCACTCATCCATCCATCCATCCATCCACCCACCATCCACCATCCACCCTACAGACACCCATCGAGTGCCCTGGGGGTGCAGGCAGTGGTAGGTGCTGGGGTCCAGCTGTGAGCAAGACTCCGCCCCCACGGAGCTGCTGTAGGAAGAGAGGCAGACATACACTTGAGGTCTGTGCCCGAGGATGGCGGTAAGTGCTGCGGAGAACACGAGCAGGGTAGGAGGCGGGGGTGACGGGGCCGGGGAGCAGGGCCCTGCCAGGCAGAGGGGGGCATTCTCTTTGGAGAGACGCCATCGGAGCGGTGCCCTGGTGAAGAGACAAAGACGCCTGAGATCCGAGGCGGGAACTCGCTTGTCCCCTTGCTTGTTCTCGAACACGAGGTAGCGTGTTCGCGGGATCGGAGGCTCCAAAACGCTCAGGCGGTGGGACGCCCGGTGAGGCGGGAGGCCGGGGAAGGCGCAGCAGATGTGCCTGAGCTGACCAGCCACCTGCGCCCACCGTCTTCCAGCTGATGGACCTGGATGAATCTCTGTCTTCTTGTGAATGTCAAGGCCCGTCACCATGTGACTTCTCACCATCTTCCGCCACTCGACGGCCCGAGCTGGCCGAGGCCCCTTCCCGAAGCAGCCGTGCGGGCTCTTCTCCCCGGGCAGCGAGCGCCGGCGGGGTGCCCCGTGACGGGAGGTCGTGGCCAGTCCCCATCGCGCCGGCCCGCTGCCCTGGAACTGAGCCTGCCTTCCAGCACCCTCACCGCATGGTCCCTGTGTTTTGGGGACACAGGAGACACTGACCACAAGTCCTCCAAAAGCAACAGCCTCCCGGGAAGGTCTGGGGGTTACGGGCAGCTAACATGTCCCATCGTCTTTCCGACAAGGCAGGGACAGTAGGTGTGAAACCCCCAACCCTCTGCAGGCCACCGTCCCCACCTCCTCATGTGGGCCGTGGACTCCCCCAGGCCCCCCTCGGTGCCACTGCCTGCTGCCCGCTGGAGCCGAGGAGGCGCCTGTGGGTCCCTGGCGTCCAGGCCCTTCCTCTCCGTGCCCCCCGCTTCTGGCCCAGGATCTCTGCCCACTTCCTCGCCTCCGGCCTACCCTGCCCGCCCACCCTCCACCCTGCAGCTGGGGGAGCCATAAACATGACTGGGTGCATCCCTTTCCTCTTAACACTCTCCGGGGGCTTCCCAGAGCCTCAGCAACCAGGTCTAGACTGCTCATGCCCAGCCTGGGCCCTGACCGTCTGCCCACGCCCGTCGCCTTCCGTGCGGCTCCAGCCTCCCGCGCTGCAGCCACAGAGCGCTCTCCCCCACGGATGTCCTCTGTGCCTGTGCTGACGCTCCTCCTGCAGGTCAACTCTTTCTGCCTCTTTGCTGCCCATCAATTTCTGATTCATCGGCTTGGATCCGTCTACAACACCACCTCCTCTGTGCAGCCCACCCTGGTTGGAATCAGTGAGTCCTCCCTCTGTGCCTTCATGTCATGCCATTTTAGCCTTGGTAGTTAACAAGCTAAGTGAGGCAGGTCTCAGCCTCCCTGTTCCATGTGTAGGTGAAGCAGAGAGAATTTGGGTGCCTTTTCTTTCTTCTTTTTTTTTTTTTTTTCTACATTTATTTATTTTCAAGAGACAGAGAGAGTGCAAGTTGGGGAGGGGCAGAGACAGAATGAGACACAGAATCCAAAGCAGGCTCCGGGCTCTGAGCTGTCAGCACAGAGCCTGACGTGGGGCTCGAACTCACGAACTGCGAGACCATGAGCTGAGCCGAAGTCAGATGCTCAACCGACTGAGCCCCCTTGTAAGATCTGGAGCCAGACAAGGGTGCCACTGCCACTACTTCCCCCCCCTCCATGTTACTGGCAAACTCCAGAATGAAATAAGCAGAGAAATAATTTCAAGGCTGAGGAATTAGATAGGAACAAATAAGACTTACTATTTTCTGGTGATATAATTTTTTTTTTTAATGTATGTTTATTTTTGAGAAAGAGACCAGGGGAGGGGCAGAGAGAGAGGAGGACAGAGGATCCGAAGCAGGCTCCAGGCTCCGAGCCGTCAGCACAGAGCCCGATGCGGGGCTCGAACTCACAGACGGTGAGATCATGACCTGAGCCGAAGTCGGACGTTCAGCCGACTGAGCCCCCCAGGCGCCCCTGTTTATTTATCTATGAGACAGAGAGACAGGCAGACAGAGCATGAGTGGGGGAGGGGCACAGACGGAGAGGGAGACACGGAATCCGAAGCAGGGTCCAGGCTCTGAGCTGACGGCACAGAGCCCGACGCGGGGCTCGAACTCACGGACTGCGAGATGGTGACCTGAGCTGAAGCTGGACACTGAACAGAGTCGCCAGGGGCCTCCTGTTAGTCCCGGGCTTTTCCTGGGGCTTTAGTCTCCTCCTCCCCCGAGCTTATGTTGCACACAAGAGCCTTAGATGTTTTCAGAGTGTGTGGTGTCAGTTGGCCGTCCTGCGGTCTGGGCTGGTTCGGCCCCGAAGGGTCACATCTGTGAGTGAGAAGGAGCCGAGAGGCCCGCCTCTCAGTCCTGGCTGTGGCCAGACCTTGGGCCCTCTCCCTAGAACTTTCTAAGTAAACAAAAGTTTGCTCTTACACGTGGGCGTCAGTGGGCGGAACGGAGCACAGGCCGCCCTCAGCCCCGCACCCAAATCGCTGCCTTTGACCTCGAGGTCTGTTCCCAGCAGACGCCGCAGGATCCAAGCCTGAAGAGGCCCCCGCCTCGCCGAGGGCCACGCCCGCTTGGTTTCCACGTCTCGGAGAAATCACTCTCCTAACTTCGAAAAGGAGCCATAGTGTGGGGGAGGACAGTGGCCACTGCTCACGGGTCCCAGAGTCCTACGCACGCCCTGCACCCCCCCACCCCCCCTCCCAGCGAGGGGCAGCGGCTAGCCCCGCTCCGTGTGGCAGACAGACCTGGACGCCGACACAAACATGCTAACTGCCTGCCAGGTCACACAGGGCCCCACGCTGGTACCAGGGGACTCTGGCTCCGGACCTCTCGCTTGATGTTTCTGGAGCGGACAGTAGGCCGCCTCGGTCCTTCCCGGCAGCCCGTCTCCGCCTGGCTGTGAGAGGAAAGGGTGAGAACGCCTTTGCTCCGTGGGCCGGGGAGGAGACGGCCCCTCTCCACGCCGCTGGAGCCAGACACTCCTGACTTCGTCAGCAAACCTGAGAAATCGACGCTCGTCCCTTGCTGCTGCTTGGGAATGAACACACCAGCCTGTGCCCGCGGGGCCGGGGCGGGGGGGCGGGGGGGCCGGTCGTGAAACCACAGCCTCCCCACCCCCATCTGCTAGACTGGCCCTGGACCTTGGTCTGGGATACGGGGACTGGGCGAAGTGGCAGCCCCACCACCCATCACGCTGGGCCACAAGTTTCGAGGGAATGGAGGTGGCTTCCTTGGAACGTGCCAGAACTGACAACTGCCGGGCCCCGCTGTGCGGTGAGGTGCTCAGCCTCTTCCCCCCCGCCCTCAGGTCACGTTTGCGGGGTCTGCAGGTGCGTGCCACGCCCTCATCCTGGCTGTGAGTAGGTCAGAGGGCAGCGGGGGACCCTCTTCCCGGAAGACCCAGGAGGAGAGGAGATGTCCTGAGATGGGGGCATATTTGGGGCACAGGAGCCTCGGGGCAGCGACAGCTCAGGGGGACTCCTTAGGGGACCATTGTGCCAGAAATCATCCCTGCTGAGGACGTGCCATGGGGTGATGGCACTCAGCGAGCGTTTACTGAGCACCTACTCTGTGCGGCCCAGCGCGGGGAATGGGGCTGGGAACGAGAGCGCAGCTCCCATCCTCCCATCAGAACATCCATGCTGGGCCCTGCCCCTGCCACCCGCAGCCCCCAGATCTCGCCCCTGCTACTGTGACCTATTCCAGTGATCCTTTGCCCAGAACGCCCGGCCCCTTCACCTCTGACCCACCGGCCTGGCTGCCGGCCTCCAGGAGCCGTCTGTTCTTTTACGAGACACTCGACCTCATTCTCCCCATCCTTGCCGGGGTGGGGGCCATGCCAGGGCAGCAGAGCTTTACAGACACTGCCACCTGGTGGCCAGGACCGGGAGTGGTAGCGAGGACTGAGTTTCAAATCTATTCTGAGACCATGACGCTTAGCCGTGCAAAGAGGGGAGCAGAGGGGACCTGAGAGTGACATCTGGTGGTCAGGCACATAGAAGACATCAGCCCTTAAACAGCTTGTCCTCCTGAGGTTGAAAGGGTCTTCTAAGAAGTGCCTTAAAGTTCCATCTTTAATTAATTCACTACAATGAGCGCCCACACCCTGGGGGTTCACCAGAGGGCACCGGCAGATCCCCCCTCCCCACCCAAACCCAGGGCCGGAGCCGGAGCCGGGGGCTGGGGGGGGGCTGTGACCCAGAGCAGGCACAGCTGGTTGGGGTGTGGGGTGGGATTGAGAGCAACTTGAGGGAGAAAGAGGGGCCACTTCAGGTGCCGCAGGAGTGACCAGCTCCTTGGATGGGGCCCAAGGTCGCCTCCCCTACATCAACCACGCAACTGCGCATCTGGACAGTGGGCACCAAGGAGTGTTCCTCTGCGGGGGGGGGGGGGGGGGGGGGGGGGGTGCGGCGGCTGGTCATTCAGTCAGTCAGCAAATACTTACACAGTAAGCGCCTTGCACACACGAAAACCTGGTCCCGTAATGAGGTGCCCGAGGTAAGGGGAGCTGGGTTGGGGTGCGGGGAGTGGGCACAGCTTCCGACGCCTGGGTCCCCGAGACGCCAAAAGGAAACAACTCCTCACCACTCGGAAGCTCTTCCTGGCAAACACGGCTCCCAGAGCAGCCGCCTTGGGTCAGAGGATCGGGGCCCAGGACTCAAGCTGCCGAGCTCCCCAGGGCAGCTGGGAACCCAGTGAGGACCCAGGGAAAGGACACCTCAGACGCTGGGACCTCCAAGGACCACAAATGTAGGACGAAGAAGCCAGTGAGGGCGGGCAAGTCACATGGCAAAGCACGTGCTGTTCCTGGGCCACAGGCTTCAGCCGCAGTGGAACCCGTAGCTCCGACGGCCCAACTCCTGCCAGGCCCTACCTTCCGCCGGGAGCCCTAGGACTCCAGAGGGCTCGCTTTTTCCTGCAGCCTGAGGACTCCAACTGCACAGCCAGCCCTGTGGCCTGCCTCCCGCTGGGAGGGAGCAGGGAGGCCAGTGTCCCCTTGGTGTCTCCCCAGGCCAGTGGGAAGATTCTGCTCGGGGGTCGAGGGCCGGACAGACACTTCCACTGGCCCCGGGGCCCGTTAGCTTGACCCCGGGTGTCCGGTGTAAGTGGTCCCGCTTGGATTCCACGCGTGTTGAGTTCAGGAGCTGGCCGGGTTGGCCAGGAGAGGCCGAGGGTGGTAGCCGAAGTCTGTGATCACACCGCAGGGGTCTCACCGTGTGGTCACCAGAGACTGGCGCGGGGCGAGCCCCGAATGTCCCTTGAGCCTCCGTGCAGAAGCACTCCAAGCCCAGACGCTCACCCGCCAGCTGTCTGTATCCACGGCCGTTCAGCTCTGCTTCCCTGGCGTTCGAGGGTCGACTCCGTGTGCATGTGGGAGTCACCGCTCGTCCCTCTGTCGTGCACCCTTACCGTCTACACAGGTGGGGCCTGCGTGGGGCACCCCGTCCACCTGACCTCCCCGGACACGGTTATCAATATGGCGACCACGCACCCAGCCCTGCGAAGTGCCATCTCCTTGGCTCGCGACGCAGAACGGGGAACGTGAGGGGCTGCTGAGCCGCCACGGCCGAGCTGGGGACCCATTCCCCGGGACCCGTTCGTCTGAGGAGTGTAGCTAGGGACGAGGGCTGGGACCGGGGCGCAGTGGCTGGACAGCGGCCTCTTTCTCCACCTCATGAGTCCAGGGGTCCACTGCCTCAGAAAGGGCGCATGGCAGGGTGGGGACAATGGCCACAGCTGTCCACACCGGGGAAACGACTACGGCCTGTGCAGCTCCGACAGGGGTCTTTTCTGCAGCATGAATCCGCATATCCGTTCACAGACCCGGAAGTCTGATCGTTTAACCTACTTGAAATTTGTCTTCATAAACTGAGGTCTACTGAGCACCGTTGTTTCATAAAATGCGGACAGAAGACCAGAGAAGAAGGCACCAGGGTTCCAGCTGCTTCCCTGCCCTCCGCGCCGCCGGCCGCTCCCATCCTGCCTGCTCATCCCGACCTGGCGCGACAGTCACTTGTGCCCCCCTGCCTGCTCTGCAGGCCCCTCGACTTCGTCCTGTCCCCCCAACCACGCTAGTTGCTGCGCAGGACTCCTGCTGCGGGGAGGACGCAGAACGGTCTCTCGGGCCACTGACGTGCATGCCACCCGGGATCCTCTGGCTGCCAAGGTCCTGTCGTCCAAGGTGAGGAAGTTCTGACACGTGCTGTTCCCCAGGCCTTCGACGCCAGGGAGTCGGCCTGGTTTGAGGGCAGTTTAGCAGGAGTAAGCGCCATCTCCCTCCCAGGACATCTAGAAGCCCATATTCCAGATGGAGAGGTGAGCCTATAAATTTCCAGGGACAGTCTGGAAGCTTCAAGAAAATGCCCTTGGGGTCACTGAAAGCACAGCCCGAATCCATTCTGGAGACTGCTGCCCCCTCATGGCCACAGCTACACCCTGCAGGCCATCTGCTGTCTGTCCCTCTGTGAAGGGGAGCTTGAGGGTGGGCTGGGGCACTGGCCGGCCTCCTGGAGAGGGGGGAGGGGGCCAGGGGACGGAGTAGGAGGCCACCGCGCTGGTGGGCGGCTCAGACCTCTCCTCTGAGAGAGAAGGAGACACACACCCTTTCACCTGCGAGGGCGCTCCTGGTCCCGGGGCCGTCACCCCCAGACACCTTTGGCTGCTTGGGTGACAGCTCACTGCAGGTCCTGCCGGTCTTGTGGCAGCACTCACCAGAGAAACCCTGCCCCTCCCACCGGACATGGCAGACGGGAATCTTTCTGGAAGCCGCTCTGGAGGGCAGGCGAGCAGCGTGCCAGAAACGGCTGAGAACCGGGCTCTCCCCTCTGCCCCTTCCCCGCCCCGGGGGGACCTAGGTGGAGGGTGACTGCCGATCTCCCCGCCCGCTCCCGGGAACGAGACACAGTCCACTGGTCAACACCCAGCTGTTGTAGTGTAGCTTGGTTTTATTTATGTCCACAAATATTTCAAAAAAATTACAAAATACTCAAAATGGAGAGAACACAGAAGTCACGATTTCTGGGTGCCTACTCTGTTTACACTGTGTTGTCTCAGGGCAAACTACTCATATATACATTTAGCTTCAAGATATATATAAACGTAGCAAATCAGAATGTACACTCTGCTGCCGCAGTGAAACGAAGCTCAACCTTGACAACGTTCAACAAGATACGTACAAAACACAGAAAAGCAAAACCAAACTTCAAACGAAAGGAAGGAAAATCTGAAAGGAAACCAAGGGGTCGGGCTTCAAAGACACTGTGAGGGTCTGGGGCCTCCTAAACCAAGTGCAGCCGGCCAGGCGAGGGCTTCAGGTTGGAGGTTTTTAAATGGAAGAATCTCGGTGCTTCACCCTGGGACGTGGGGAAAAAACCAAAACCGAACAAGAAAACGCCTGCAGACAGTTTTCAAGTAGAGACTCCCAAGTATTTCACTCTGTCTCTTCTTTGGAAAAATGGAGGCCACAGAGAGGCGGCAAAGGTTTGACTGAATGGCAGGCACCATGTCCCACCAAAAGGAAACCAAAGATGGCAGAGAAGGTGGGGGCATCGGGGCAGGGGCTGCAGGAGAGCCGGCCCGCCCCTGGAGGACACAAGTGCCTCGTGCCCGTGCGGCCCCAAGTCTGGACACAGGGTTCATCTGAGCTCGCCTCCCCTCTAAGGAGCTAAAGTTAAGGCAGAAATGGAATGAGAGAAAAATCAAAGGAGAGAACTACAAACATTTCCAACAGACAAAACAATCCTCTGTCTGTGCCGACTGAAACCAAATACAGTTTTAACAGAAACTGGCAACAGCCCTGATGCAGGCTTGAATCCGGAACCGGAATCTGAGCTCATGCCTGCTGGCTTCTGGGTCAAAGCACCAGCCTCTCTTCCCACCCCCGACTCGGCTCCAGCCCTGACACAGCCCATCTCCACTGACCCACGCGTGCTCTCATCATCCCACGGCCCTTGGATGTGACTCCCAGTCTGAGGGGAGAGGAACAGGGAGAGGTCACATCCGGACAGAAAACTCCATCAACAGGTGCAGACACCCCCAGCGCCGCCCACCCGCCCCACTCTGGAGAAAGTGCGTCATGTCTACAACTAGAAAGGGGAGGCGGGCTCCCCGCAGAGCAGCCCGACCACTCAGAGGGGCAGCTCCCCGGGGGGAAGGAAGCCGTTCCTACCAGAAAAGCGAGCAACAGTGGGACTCAAATGGTGTCCCCAACCTGACGTGGGTCACCACCCACAACCGTGCCAACTCCGAGGCCTCCCTCACTCAAAAGCAGCCTCAAGCCATGCGGCAGGGACGGCCTGGCCTCAGTGCAGGAAGATCCTAGTGAGGACACACACTGCAGGGGAAGTTTCTAACAGATTCCTTTGGCAACCGTGTGCTATGTATAGGGAATCGTTTTCTTCTTGAATTTTCTAGAATGTTTACGAAACTGTCAAAGTACTTAGAAAGGCAGTTCATCCGGAACAACCAAATGCGTGTGCACAGAAATATGTAAGGAAATCTACAACCAAACACATAGAAACATGTGCTTTCTATCCTGCGGCAACAGAACAAGGTGGACACTTAACTCCAGAGCTCCTGGTACAAAACAAAAAAGGTTCACTCTAACAAATGTCCGCACCTCTGGCAAAGCACAAGCTAAGAACAGACAGAAGTGAAAATCAAGGCGGCAAAACAAAGAAATGGTTTGTAACATCGTCCCTGCAAACCCCTGGATGCTCACTGCTGCAACCAAACCTCGTCCCAAGCTCCTGCCCATTTGTAATTAGTAACGCCCATCTGTTCCCTTTAATTAAAGGGATAATTATATATAACTTTTTATTAAAAAATCAACTCTGTATTCTGTCAATAGCTGGTAGGAATTCACAATTAGTGACATGGCTGGAAAAAATAGATCAGAACAGTTTGTGGAAGAAAAAAAATGCCGTTCTAGAATTACTTATTTACAGACGTAAGAAGCCACGCTGCAGGCCTTTCTCAAATTATGAAGATTTCCTACAATGTATTAAAATAAAAGTTTTTTTAAAAATTATAGCTCTTGGATTCCAAACTCCTATGCCACCTATCTGCAAACCTCGTGGGTTCTGGAACACACGTGACTGAGTGTGTCTGCACGCACAGTGAAGGGTGTGAACTGGATTCTAGCACCTACCAAGAAATCAAGGAAGGAAAAGAAAACTAAAGCCAAACCCCAAGATTGCAGGGAAAGTTTTCTGAATGTTCAGCCCAGTCCAGGACTCACTAAGTTTCTGGGGGACTGTCATGCAGGGAGACCCAAACCAGTCTCAAGGAATCCTCTCTACAAACAAACACTATTATTCTGATAACATTTTTAGTTGTGGGGTTTTTAAATATATAAAGAAATCTTTAGAAGATATTCTTTTTGCTTCTGTAGCTCGTATTGTATGTAAAAAGTCCTGTTTCTCCCCCCAAGAATTGGGGTTTCCACAGCCAGCATTAACAAATAAATAACTTATAACTGCTTGTCACCTTCTTTCTTCAGTCGACTAGAAAGGAAAAAAGAGGAAGAAAGTATTCAGCACCAGGCCCGGGCAGGTGCAACCAGGCACGCAGCTCGCGGGTCCAGAGGCCTGGAGTGGCCTCCCATGCAGCCGACCCTCCCCTCGCCTCCCTCCCATCGAGATGTCTCCGTGGGAGTCCCCTCCAGGGCCAAGAGGCTGGGGCCCACAGAGCCACAGGGGAGGAGTATGGCCTCTGCGGATGCGGGAGAAGCACACCGTGGGCACCGCCAGGAGGGGTGACTGTCACACTGGGTCAGTGGCCACAGGTGGGACAGGCGGGAGTCTGGGCTCGGACAGCAAGCCCCTCCCTCCCGGCCCCTCCCCGCCTCACCTGTAATAATCTTCCTGACTTGGTAGGTGGCCACCATGCATGTGGGGGTGGCCGTGCAGCCACTGCTGCTCCATGGCCAGTCTCTGCAGCTCTGCTGACTGGGCATGCATGGCCTGCAGCTGGTGGGCCGCAGACATGGGGGGTGGGATGGCCCCAGGCAGGTCTCGGGGGTAGGGGGTACCTGCCAAACATAAAACAGCCTTTGATACAGAAAGGCCAGGGGAGTGGCCGGGATGAGGGCGGCGAGGTGGTCAGGGAGGGAGGTAGCCTCCTGAGGGGAGGAGCAGGAGGCTGCTTACTCTGCAGGGACCCGTGGAGCGGAGCCCCCCAACTACCGCCCCTGCGACCCCCCGACCCCAGCGGGGGAGGCCGGGGGAAGGCAGATACACACTCCCTCGTCCTCAGGCTTCAGGCTCTTCGCAGAGGTCCACCCTGACCCCTCGATTTAAATTCAGCACCTCCGTTCTTCCTTTACATCGCACCATGCTCGTCCCGGCTCTTACTACGCATGTGTACTCATCCACCCCTAGCTCTCTGAAAGTGCCATCGGGTATTTGTTGAAGACTTGGATGGACGAACGAACGAACGAATGAACGGGACATCAGATACCAGCCCCTCTCGCACTGGGCCTGGACCCCTCCCTTCCCCAGGTGCATTCTTACCGAAAAACTGGATGACGAAGCATCTCGTGCTCATGGGGGGGCTGTCCAAGCAGAGGGTTGGGGAGGGTGCCAGGGGGGTAGGGAAAGCGAGCCAGGTGAGGGCCAGCGGTCAGGGGGTCCACCAGCGGGTGCACTGGGCCTGCTGAACCTAAAAAAGGGGCAGAAGTCCAGATGCGGGCGGTGCAGGGCACCGGGGCGCTCTCCGTGTGTGCCCTCCTTGGCCATAAGGAGGTGACTGGTGACTTCCTCCTGGCCACGGCCAGTTCCTGGCCACCAGGGCCGCCAAAGTCCTGACCCACAGTAAAGTTCCAAAAAGTAACAGGGAGATAAAGAGCTGCCGTTACACACCGTTTCCTCCTCTCGTCTGTCCCTGAGCACGGCGAGAGGCAGAGCCTCCCCGGCACCGTCTTGCCAAAGACCCCTGATCATCAGAGCCCACCTGGCCCCACGCCCCAGGCTTGCCCTGCACCTGTCAGGTCCACAGGAACCCGAGTGCCGCTCCGGTCCAGCCAGCGTGTCTCACCCCAGCTGCCGGCTGGACTGGCGACGCTCCCCAGAGCTGCCTCCCTGGCCCTTTGCCCAGAAGCCGGCAGGGGGAGGCGCACTAAGCCCCACTTTCTCCTCTCAGGCCGGGTGCCCCTGCTTGCCCTGTCCCTGCAGGCATCCCTGCCCACCTTCAAGCCCGCTCAAAAGTTGCCATCTTGGCAAGCTTTCCTATCTCTCTAACCGCAAACTTGCCCCCAGCTCCCCTGTTCCCTCTCCCCACTCTGCTGTCCTCCAGAACATGGGCTGCTTTTCACACTCCAAGACACACTGAGTGGCCGCTTCCAGACTGGGAAGGTAACATGGACAGAGCTGCCGTCAGCATGGACAACTGTGCCCGACAGCACACAGGCGCTCAGTTAAGTATCTGTCGACCGGGTGGATGCTGTGTGAACAAGTGACTGCCCGCCCTCCTGTGGCATCAGGACACATCCACTGGTCACACAGCACATGCTGGTGGCATCGAAGTTCCAGGCATCAGGACCGTGGGGTAAACGCAACAGATCCTCGGCTTCCCCAGAACCATCCGCCTGCGTGGAGCCCGGGGTCCCCCCGCATCAGGGCTGGACGCACAGGTAGAAAGCAAGGTGCTGCCTCCCACCTCCAGTCCTGCTCCCTTGGTCACTGGCCTCCCCAGTACGGAGACAGGTCTGCCCGCGGGCTTTGCCACAGGACCCCACGGCAGGCTCTGGTGTCTGGGTGCAGGCACAGCCCCTCCCATCTCAGCTGGCCGGTCAGCAGGCCCGGGGGGTAGCTCTGGTTCCCAGGGTGGACAGAGCTGGGTGGTCCTGACCGGATGAGCCAGCAGAAGCCCAGGCCCCGCCCGCCAGTGGGGAACAGAACTGTTAAACTTTTAAGTTCTCACTCAAAGATTCCCTAGAGCCTCCCTGGGGGTCCCCGTGGCCTCATCTGGGCTCCAAAGCCCTGCCTTGCTCCTCGGCCCCCACCTCCTGCCCGGAACCTGCCTCAGTGAGCACAGGCTGCTTCCTGCCATCCCAGGCACCGGAGGCTCGTGGCCAAGAAACTAAGCTTCGCCAGGAGACTGCAAGCTGAGGATTTCTACACAGAAGCTGAATGTCCTCGGGTCTGTCAGGAATTAGGGACTCCTTGGGGAAAAAACTGCCTCTGCCTTTGGACGGTGGTTCTGCCCCTGGCTGGTCTGTGCCGTGTCAACCAGAGCTCAGCCCACAGCGCCCTGTCACAGCCCGGCCTGGGGGGCACCCACCTTGGTGGAGGGGATCCTGCTGGTGGAGATGGAGGTGCGAGTGGATGTGTGAGTGCTGGTGGTGGTGCGGAGTCACGTTGAACATCTGCAGGCGGGCCAGGGGGTCGCTGGTCAGCGACGCCATGCGCTCAGCGTGGATTCGCTCAGCCGCCAGTCTATCGGGGTAGCTCATCTCAGGCCGCAGCTGGGGGCCCGCCAGGGCCAGTCTCTCCCTCTCCAGGGGGTTCAGGCCCGGGTGGAAAGAAGCAAAAGGGTGGGGGCCCGCAGTGGGGGGGATGGTGAGGGCGCTGTGCCGGGCGAAGTGCTCCATGGGGTTGGTGGCTGGGTGCAGGGGGTCCAGCTCCGGGGGCTTCACCTCGAAGCCCGGCTTCATTCTCTCCCGCAGCTCCCGCTCCCGGATCTCCCGCTCCCGGATCTCCCTCTCCCGGAGCTCCCGCTCGCGGATGGTGGGGTCCACGTTGTAGAGGCCGGGCATGTGGTAGGCCAGCAGGGGGTCAGTAGGGTTGAGCGGCATGTAGAAGGGGTGGTTGCGGTTGGTGGGCGACATGACGTGGGGCCGAGCGTACTCGCTCAGAGTCCGAAGAGCAGGAGTGTCGGGCCCGATGTATGGAGGCACCGCGGCAATGGTGGTTGGTGGCGGCTCGAAGGATGGCCGCATGTGGCCGGGACCACTGAGCTGGGGGTCGCTGAGGCGGCCCTCGTGGGCTGAGCTGGACGCCTTCTGCTGAAGGAAGGGAGGGTGTGAGTGGCAGGTGCCCAGCTGCCTAGGGGTCTGAGTCTGGCCCCGCTGCCAGCCTGCACTGACCGGCCAACCTGGTCCCTCCACCCCAACACCAGGAGCCAGCCCCGGCCACGGCCCCGGGACAGGCTTGGGCTGCAAGCATGGGGTCTGGACCCTGCTGGGACAGTCTGCTTCGTGCCTGCAGTTTCCCTTGTGCCCTGGCCGGGGCTGGGCATCTGACAGGAAAGATCACGCCCACAGGCATCTGGGTGTAGCTGAGACAGCGAGCCACCAAGTGGGGCTGCCTGAGGGACCCCATGAGCCCGATCGACCCCAACTCACGGCCGCTCGCTCCGCCTCCCGCTCCCGCTCGCGCTCCCGCTCGCGCTCCTTCTCTTTCTCCTTCTCTCGCTCTCGTTCCTCTCGCGCTTTCTGCTCGGCCTCCCGTTTGGCCTTCTCGATGGCCTCCTCCCTCTTCTTGGCCAGTTTGGATCCCGCCAGAGGCATGAAATACAGGTCCGTCCGTGCGCACGAGTTGTACCCTCGGTCCAGGTGTTTGTAGAACCTAAAGAAGGGTCACATCTCTCGCTGGGGCCCTGCTGGGGCCTCCACCTGCCCTGGCTGTGCCCATGTTCCGGGGAAGCCGGTACCTGGCCGACTGGCTGGCGTGGCTGGGGGTGTCCACCACAGTAGGCTCAGGGGACGGGCTCCTGGGCGGGGGTGGTGGGCTCTCGGGCTCCTCGGTATCATCCAGAGCCTCTTCTTTGATCTGGACAGTGGGGAGCGGGCAGGCCGTCCCCCCCGGTACGCTGCCCCCCGAAGAAACAGCGGCAGAGCAGGGTGGCTGGGCTGAGGTGCCAGATCCCGCGGGTGGTGTGGAGGTGGAGGAGCAGGTCGGAGGAGTGATGGGAGGGGGCCCCCCAGGGACAAAGGGGTGCTGAGCAAATGGGGGCTGGGGGGGCACCTGGTGGAGGCCTGCTGGGGGGTGAGCAGCAGCAGCAGGGGGCAGGCTCTGGCTCTGGGTCAGCACTGGGGGCTGGGCAGGGGAGGAGGGCAGGGGCTGGCTCTGAGGCATGAGCTGCAGGGGAGGCGGGTGGGCCGAGGGAGGGTGGTGTGTGGACAGGGAGCTCAGGGGCTTCAGTGCAGGTGGGGGCGGGAGGTTGGCATTCATGGAGAAAGGCGAGGGCCCTGAGAGGTGAGGCGGGTGCTTGTGGGCTTGTGGGGCCGGCAGCTGGGGAATGGGCGTGGTGGGTGGGGGCTTGATGTGGGGCATGGCCAAGGGGGCCGGCGGCAGGGGCTGCTCCCGCGGAGGCTGCTGGGGCTGCAGTGCTGACTGTGAGGCTGGGGGCTGCAGGGAGGCGTGAGGGAGAGCGGACGCCTGAGGGGCCTGGGGAGGGAGGCCAAAGGGCTGAGGCGGGCCTGGGTGCTGCAGCAGGGGCCCTGCCTGGAGGCTGTGGGGGCCGCCTGGGCCCTGACTGTGCAGAGGGGGCTGGCCGTGAGGCGGGGCAGAGGTCTGACCAGCCGGTGCGGTCAGGGGCTGCAGCGGGGGATGCGGGGATGGCAGCCGCTGGGGGTGCAGGGCGGGTGCCTGCTGGATATGACCATGGGGAGCAGGAGCTGCCGGGGCCTGCGGCTGGCTGGGGGGCTGGGGGGCTGAGGGGGAGCCCTGGGGAGGGCCCGCGGTAGCAGAGGGCACGGATCCCGGTGCGGGGAGCTGGGGGGCTCCCGGTGGGGCGGCGGAGGGAGCTGGAGTGGCCACGCCCGGAGCCTGCAAAGCTGGCGGTTGGGCCTGCAGCATCTGCTGCTGGGCCGAAGAGTCCGAGTCACTCTCGTTGTCCTGGGGGCTGGGGATGCTGGGGGACGTGCTGCGATTGTCCTGGTCGATGTCTTTGGGGTCACTGCTGCCCTCATCGTTGACGCTGCGGCTGTCCGAACTCTCTCCCTCGCCTTCGGATGGCGAGTTGGGCCGGCTGATTTCCTAGGGCCGGAGATGGGAGGGGTGAAGCTCTAGGAGGGCAGGGGCTCTCTCCGCCGGGCGCCCCACAGAAGTTTATGCAGATGAGGAGGTGAGCCTGGCCCCGGGGACCTCAGGTCCTCCTTTGGCCCGGCTGGTGTCAGGAGCCACTCCAGGTCCTTCCCAAGGAGACAGGGCTTCTCGGGGGGTGTTGGCTGCCAGCTACAGTCCCTGTGGCTCGGCCGCACAGCTTACCTGGGTTTTCGTCTTTTTGGAGGTGGTCCTGTCGGCCTCCTCTGTGTCAGAGGCCACCTTCTCCCGCTGGCGCTTGGTGCTCTTGAGGGGGGATGAGGCTTCCTCCTTCACCTTCTGAGTGGGAAAGCCCATGAGGGGCATCAGGCTAAGGGAGGGGTTCCCATCAGCCTCAGGGGGTAAATGACAATGGTTTGCGGACACCTTGCTCCCATATTCTGAACTCCATCTCCAGAAGCAAGAAAGCTCTGGAAGGGACCAGCCGAGGCCAGGAGAAAACAAGTATCTGGGGGTGGAAATAACTTGGCTTCGGGAGGAAGGAGACTTTCCAATCACACCCTACCCTTTGCCTCCAAGGTCTTGGGAGACTCAAGACAGAAACTGCTCATGAAGGGCCGTGCGGGGAGCTGCACCCGGCCACCTTTCTCCAGGCCCTCCCCCAGTCCCCAGCCCCAGGCCAGAGCGGTGCTGACGCCCAGGGCGGCTCCAGGACAGCCTGCAGCCCCCGCTACTCTGGGTGACAGGGACCTCACCTTGGCTGACTTCTTCACGGTCTCTGCTTTACTGTCATTGCTGGAGGTGCTGGCAGCGCTGGGTGAGTTCCGGCCACTGGAGCGGATGTCTTCATTGATGGGCGAGGTGCGACCATCAGGGCTGGCTGGCTGCTTCTTACGACCGCTGCGCAGTGTAGACATCTACCCACCCAAAGCAGAGGCTGGTGACACTGGCCCCCAGGCTCTGCTGTGGGCCACCTGAGCCCAGCATACATGCAGGAGCCTCAGGAGCCGATGCAAACACCAGCCCTGTGGCAAATTCCAGACCCTGGCAAGGCACCTGTGCCTGTTCCTCACTGTGTGAGGGTCGTTGCAGAGCGAAGGGAGGAAGGAGGGGTGGGTGGGTTTCACACAGAAAAGGTGGCAATTCTTAACCTAAAACACTCATCTCCAGGGATGGTGCTGGGTGTTGTGCGGCAGAAACGAGCGAGGCTTTCTGAGGGCAGAAGGTGGCGAAGGCCGTTTACTCTGTCCAGTTCTCGAGAACGACAATCACACACAGGGTTTGCTTTAAATCACCTCGCCCTTTCTGTTTATTCCACAGAACTGCCCACTTCCTCGCCCAAACCAAACACCTGCTGATTTCATCTGACAGGACGGGAAATGACCCAAAGAGAAAAACTGTCAAATAACATAGCTCAGCTCCCAAAAGCACGTCAGCTCATTTCTGCAAAGCCATGGGACTCAGAAGAGATGGGGGTATAATGATTCATGCCAGTCCACGTGCTGGGCGGCCAGGGTGTAGCAGTCTTGACAAGATGCCAGGGTCAGAGGAAGGTGGACGGTGCCATCCTCAGGCCTGAGAGGGCGCTGGGGAGGCCAACTACAGGGGAGGACCCGGGCGGTACCCCTAGCTTCCAACCTGAGAAAACCCTCCCTCCCAAAGGTTCCCACTGCCTTATTTCCAACCTAGAAAACAAAACCTCTTTATGAAAAGGGCTATATGGGCTATATAGTGAGGAGAAAAAGGTACCAAAAGTTTCCCAAACTGGATCAAATATTAAAAAAAAAAAAAAAAAAAAGCACCTGCAAGTGTAAGTAGCAGAGATACGGCACACTACAGTGGCGGCCTCAGGGGCCAGAGGAAGGTCTGAGGGACGCAGAGAGCACGTGCTGAGCCAGAAACCGACCCTGAAGAGCCTGGGACACGCACCCCACTGACAAGGACTCCGCAGGGACGACGCGAGGGAGGGAGAGAAGAGAGGCTCTTCCCAGACCCACAGACAAAGCCAGTATTTTGGGGCCAACCACTCCTTTAAGGAGACTGGTCCTCTACCTAAAACCGGTCACTTCCCAGCCTCCTGGGAGGCACGCGCCAGCCCGGGAATCCTAGTAACCTGAAGTGGCCTGGGTCGCCCGCCCGCCCGAGGACTCACCGAGCCACGACTGCGCCGCGTCCTCATGCTATGCTTCCCGCTGAGCCCATCGTCCTCCTCTTTGACAGGTTTGAACATGAATGGGGGGGGGTCCACAGGCTTCTCGATGGGGGGGAGCTCGCCGTACTTCTTGAAGTGGATGCGGCAGTCTGTGCACAGCAGGATGTTCTCCCGGCCCCCGTGGTGCCAGTCTTTGGAGGCTGCGTGAGGGAAGAGGGGTGCGGGTGGGGGGCCCCTCCGTGGGCTCGGACAGACCCCCGCCACCCTCTCCCAGGGCGGGAGAGGATTTCAGGAACACCCGCCACCCTTGCCCCGACCACGCTGACTGCCACACAGGGAGGGGGGGCGACACCAAATATGGATCTCTGCTTTTCCCCAATTAGCCCTGAGCGCGATGCAGGCATCAAGCCATGACGCCCTGGCAGGTCTTCGAATGGATTCATGAAATGTTCAGAACCTGGAAGTGCCTGAACCTGGCCTGCCTCCGTGAAAGCTCCCGCCTCCCTTGCCCCTGCCCCCCACTTACTGGTGGTGAAGCAGTGGCGGCAGGCGTACCCCTTCAATTCCTGCTCGCTGTCCTCACTGTCAAAGTCATCCTCGCTGGCTGAACTCAGGTCCACTGGGCATGGCAAGAACACAACGGGTGCAGGTCGGGGGGGAAGACACCATCATGCTTGGCCAAGACCGGGACCACTTGTAACCCATGGCCTTGCCCCAGGCTCTGAGCCCCCAGAGGCGCCTGGAAGGCTAAGGTGGGGCAGTGTTCATGGAGGACCACTTGGAATTCCTCAGGGCCAGTGATCAGAACAAGACCTCCTGTGAAGTACCCAAGGGTCTGCCCTGCCGTATTTTAGGGGACCGATGTCACACCTGCATCGTGGAGTGGCAAGCGCTGACGCCCACAAACGGCACGTGAGCAGGCCCAAGTACACGCGTATGCTTTCCCTGGCACACCCAGGCGTCGTGAGGCGCTCCCTCTCCACGGGGCGCCCGCCCCGGCCAGCCCTACTAGACCGCTGCTTGTCTGCATGCGCGACGTGAGCAGCCCTCCGGAGAGCGCCCCGGGCACAGAACCGCCGGGCCCCGCTGCTGCATGCCTGCTTTAAGGGCTAAGAAGGTATCTGGGGAGCCTGGGTGGCTCAGTCAGTTGAGCTTCCGACTTTGGCTCAGATCATGAGTCGGAAGTGAGTTTGTGAGTTCATCACATCACTGATGTGAACTCATCAGTTTGTGAGTTTGAGCCCCATGTCAGGCTCACTGCTGTCAGTCTATCAGCACAGAGTCCGCCTCAGATCCTCTGTCCCCTTCTCTCTCTGTCCCTCTCCCACTTGCATGCTCTCTCAAAAAATAAAACATTTTAAAATTAAAAAAAAATTTTAATAATTAAAAAAAGGGTTAAGAAAGCATCACATCGGAGTGCACATTACACTGGGACCAAGAGGAGGACAAAGAAGGAAACGTGAATCTTATTGCCGATACAACACCACCGCAGGCAATTCAAACAGAACATCATCCATGAAGTGGAAAATCTCTGAAATTATTGAAAACACCTCAGGACAAGGTCGAGACTTACTTATAAAAAATTAAAATGATGCTGAGTTTATTTAAAAATTTTAAATGCATAAATAATTTGTAAACCTCTCCTATCAAGTCCCCCAAGTCAGTGCTACATCCAGGCACAGGCTTCACATGCGCGCACCACACACACGATGTCCCCAACCCACTCTGTGACAAGGACACCTGTGAGTGCCGGCCCAGAGCGGGACAGAGAGCAGTCCCTCACTTACGGAACTCGCTGGAGGGCGGTCTGGAGGGTGTGCTGACGGGTGTGGACGCGGTGCGGGTCTTGATCCTCCTGAACACGGCCTGCCTGCGGTGCCTGCGATGGGCCCGGGAGCTGGCTGCTTCGGGGGTTTTCTTCCAGTAGTAATAGAAGGTGATCAGCTCCCCCTGCGGGAGAGAGGGGCGGCTGTGATGGCAGGCCTGGGGGGGGGGGCGGGGTGGGGGGGAGGGAGGGCTTGGCTTCTCCCTGTCCTGCAGCGCCCTCTTCTGTCATGAGCAGGAGCTGCTTGGGAACAGCTGTGCTGGAGACGAGCGAGCTTTGTTCTTTTGCTCCTGAGTCGAGAGGGGGACAGGGCTTGTCCCCTCGACCCAGAGGATCAGAACTTCTAGATATCTAGAACATTCTTTCATTCACCAAATATCTGCTGAGTACCCAACATGTGCCAGATGCCACCATGGAGGTACAGCAATTAACAACTGAAAAAGGGGGAAATCCCTGCCCACTGTGTGTGCACGCAGATGTTTTCTTCACAGCATCCCACTGAAATTATACAGGTGTGACAACGAAATGCCTGGCTTACACTTAAGACTGTTCCAGAAACCACCTCTCCCCTCAAAAACAACAAGAACAGGGGCGCCTGGGTGGCTCGGTCGGTTGAGCATCCGACTTCAGCTCAGGTCATGATCTCGCAGTCTGTGAGTTCGAACCCGGCGTTGCGCTCTGTGCTGACAGCTCGGAGCCTGGAGACTGCTTCGGGTTCTGTGTCTCCCTCTCTCTCTGCCCCTCCCCCACTCATGCTCTGTCTCTGTCTCAAAAATAAATAAACATTACCAAAAAAAAAACCCAACAACAATAATTCAGGTGTTCGGTGGTGGGGAACCAGGATCAGGAAAAAAGGAGACCCCCCAAGGTCAGGAAAACTGCTCCACAGGCTCCACCTCGGTCTGAATGCCACAGCGGGACAAGCTGGTACAGAATCCTGAAGATGATGACTAAGGGACACATCCACAGGGGTGCCAATGCAGAGAGGAAACGCCACACACCACAAGGTCAGTCTTTTGTTTTTAAATGTTTGTTTATTTTTGAGAGAGAGAGACACGGAGAGAAAGAGAAAATGAACTGGTCAGGGGCAAAGAATCAGAGGCAGGCTCTGTGCAGACAGCAGAGAGCCCGACACAGGACTTGAACCTGTGAACTGCAAGATCATGACCTGAGCCGAAGTGGGAGGCTTAACCAACTGAGCCGCCCAGGTGCCCCCACAAGGTCTGCCTTTAAGGTACAAGGAGCTATTCTTTCATGGCCCAGCAGAAAGGGAGGTAAGACATCTTTTTAAAAAATACAGCAAGGGGATATGAACCCAAAAGCAACTTTTAAAAGGGGGCACTTTTGCTACCCCTGCCCCAGGAGCTCAGCAGGCACCTCATACACACCAACAGGTGAGTGCCATGTTTGGTTAACCCTGGTTCAAAAAGACCAATTTCTTAAAACAAACATCCCAAGATAAAGTATCTTCACCTGGAACTACAGAAAGATAAAAAACACTTAGAGCAGTGAGAGTGCCTAGACCACACTGGTCCTCTCCAACTGAACCAGCCCCGGGGACAATCAGTTAACCTGGTAGACCCGCGTATACCGGAAGTCCTCCTGCGAGCAACTGGTACCCTCAAGGTGGGAGCCACTTGGCCAGAGCACCACTTTGCCTCATGGAGGGCTCACTGTTTTGTGAACGGGGGAGCTGAGGGGCGGGAGAAGGGAAGAGAGAGAGAGAGAGATTCTGTTCTCCAGTGACCTGAGATCCACTGAGCTGGAAAGGCCAGTGTTGGAGAGACTGAAGTAGACAGGCGAGCGAAGACACCACACGACCAGCTCTCGTGACTGCCGAGCACCCGCTCAGACGAGATTTCATTAAAACACCCCCCAGAAGCAACGCCTTCGAGTGCGATGAGAAGTCAGTTTGTAGAGAAGCGGGCAGACTGTAAGTGGGGAAATGGCTTCTGCAAAGCAGGTAACACGTACGTGTTGAGTGCTCACTGCTCAGAGTTCGAGTCTATGCCTGCACATTTTCTAAGAAGTGGGACCAAGGAGCCTGTGACTCAGAGGAACTTCTGACTGGCTTCCAGAAGCCTACAGCATGTATCTCTTGGAGCTGTGGATGTGTTTCTGTCTTTCTAAGTGCCACTTAACAAAACGCTAGTGACTGCCAATATTTACCAGATGAAGCATGACCCCAGGCCAAGGAGGCCAGGAGCCAGCCACCAAGGACGAGCACAGGTGAATCTACAAGCTCGCCCCACCCCCTTTTCGGTTCCACGAGACAGTAACTGAGTAAGGGAAAATGTAGGAAATGCCTCTGAACCTCTGACCTATCATGTGGTGTTCTTCAAAGGTAGGTTACAACTGTCCCTGCGGTGACTGAAGCATCCCGAGCCCCGGAGGTCAGCGTCTGAGAAGCTCCTGGCTCCTGCTCTTATCTCCTGGTTTCCCGACTTGGAATATCCCTTATCTATACTGATCTTCCGGTGTTGGCTAGCTGGAGGGAACAAACGCCAACACCCGCTAGGGGACTAAGAGACCTGTGCTGATACAAAACTGATCTGATGCTGGTCCTCCTATGAGAAAATACAGAAGAGAAGCCAAGGCAAGTCACTGTCATCCTTCAATACTTTGTTGGCGTGATGTGCTCTATCAGTTCAAAACGGCAGCTGGCGCGGTAAACCGAGGCCCAACCCCAACGCTGGAAGGAAGGAGGTGAGACTCCAGAGCGGTTCCTTCCACCTCCTCCTCTAGCTGAGGTAATTTTAGGGGCCAGTGGATGAGAAAGGCCTGGATGTAAGAGGCGATATGAGCTATAGGAGAGGGAAGGAATCAAAACAGAGAGAAAATCAGGTGGGAAGGTGCGACCAGGGTCTCTGCCAAACCTCAGCCTGACTTGAAGGCTGTTTAAGAGCAGCCACCCTAACATCTCTGAACAGCGTGGATCTGGGACGTGAAAACTGCTCCACGCAGTTACAGGGGACTGGGGGGTGCGGGGCGCTGGTGCAGTCAGAGATCCAGGCACAACTTCTGACTCCCCCAAACCTTAACAGTCTACTGTTGACCAGAAACCTTACTGATAACACAAATGGTTGATTAACAAATACTGTACATGCTACATGTATTATTTACAGCATTGTAACAATAAACTAAAGAAAATGTTACTGAGAAAGTCATAAGGAGGAAAAAACATATTAATAGTACTACACTGTATTTATCAGAAAAAGACGCACATCTCGTAAGCGCAACTGTGCCATTCTAACCTGTGTTAAGGTCAAATGTATTTCTATTTCTCAAATATGAATGTTTGAAAGAGTTTCCATCCAATAGTTTTAAAAGACAGCATAACTCACAAATTAAAATAGGGCAAGCCAGAGTTCAGTGAGGCTATGATACTGGCCTAATGATATCACATACCGGACAGAAAAAGGCTCAAGAAAAGCCCAGGTTCCCAACCTTAACCTCCGGTCTTGCACTGCGTTGTGTCCTCCTCAAGTATGTGAGAAAATCAGGACATGACGAAGAAACCTAATACTGAAATAAATTATATCACCTTTTTGTCAACACTTAAGAAATAATTTCTTAATAATAATGAAATAAATAATTTCTTAATTTCTTAATAATAAAAAAACACCAGGTGCTTTTCGGGGCACCTGGTGGCTCAACTGCTTGGGTGTCAGACTCCTGATTTGGGCTCAGGTCACGATCTCACGGTTCATGAGTTGGAGCCCTGTGTCGGGTTCCACGCTCATAGCGTGCAGCCTGCTTGACAGTCTCTCTCTCTGCCCCTCCCCTGCTAGGGAGGAACGGAGGGAGGGAGGAAGGAAGGAAGGAAGGGAGGGAGGGAGGGAGGAAGGAAGGAAGGAAGGAAGGGAGGGAGGAAGGAAGGAAACAATAGCTTTTCGACAAGAAAAAAGGGTCCGGAACAGATTCTGTTTTCTGAGTACCAAGGATCAAATGACGAAGCCAGAAGAAGCCTCCACATAGGTCTAAAATTAGTTCAGAAAATGAAAAATATAAATTTCAAAATTCAGGAAGATGGGGTAGCGACTAGAACTCTCATACATTGCTGGAGGGAATATAAAACGGTTCACCCACTTTGTAAAACCTTGGTAGTTCTTACGAAGCTAAATAAACATTTACCGTATGACCCAGCAACTGATCTCACTCTTCGCTGTTTACCCAAAAGAATAAAAACATATGCTCACACAAAGACTTTTACACAAACGTTCACGGAAACTGTACTCTTCATCGCCCAAAACTGGAAACTATCTCGACACCCCTCAACAGGAGAAGGGAGAAGCATACCACCTGCGCCCCCATTCACTAGGTGCTACTTGGCAGTAAAAAGGCACAAACTGCTGATCTACGCGACGACCTGGATCGATCTCAAAACATCACACTGAATGTAAGCAGCCAGACACAAAAAGGTACAGACTGCAGAGGTCTATTCTGGAAAAGGCAAATCTACGGTCACAGAAAGTAAATGAGTGGCTGCCAAGAGCCTGGAGGACAAGAAGCAGGAAACTACCTATAAAAGAATACAAGGAAACCTTTCGGGGTGAAGAGAATATCCTTTTATAAAGGGGTTACGGTTGTCAAACTCATTGAACGTGCCCTCACTCTGCTTAAAGTGGGTGCACTTTTACGGTATATATGTTATGCATGCTGATTACACATCCATGAAGTTAACTTAAAAAAAAAAAAATCCAGGCCAGGTTTTATTAGCTGCCTCTCAAGCACTGTACCGTCTACCTCTACGAAGGGATTAAACACTGGAACCAAGCGAATCTAGGCGGATTAGAAACAGCATCCTGGTGACTGCATGGGTGGCTAGGTCTTGAGCACAAACAAAAGAACATGCCGGGAAAAGCTCTGGTTCTACAAACAGGGAATGAGGCAGCCAGAGGAACGAAGTCAATTGAACTTTAATCAAACATGCATAGTGCGTGCTGCAGAGACCCGCTGCACATAAATCCAGGGAACAAAAGCTCTTGCAGAAATCAATAGCTCGCTGAAACATTAACACAGGCAATCATTGATCAAAAGGCAGCTCCACAAAGGCAGCCTTGCAAATGAGCTCCCGCCTTTGCCTGCGAGCGGACACGGAGGCAGAAGCGCGGCCGGCACCGGCGGTTTTGTTCCTGGTGCCCTCCCCCGCCTCGTGACAAGGCCTCGCAGCCAGCGCGCCTCACGTCTCCGTCTCCGTGCTGCAACTGCACACGGCACGAGCGACTGAACTGGGTTAGTGCCTGGGCCAAAAAGGGAAAGAGGGGGCGACGTCCTCTCCGGTCGACAGCATTATGGGCTGCGGTGCTCACCAAGAGAAGCGCTTAAAGCCACTGGTCTATATTTAGTAGATTCTCTCTCTCTCCAACTCTTCGGCTTTTCTTCAGTGTGTGAAAGGGGGCAGGGTGGGGGGGGTGCGGCAGCACTGGGTTTTCCCAAACAGGTCATAAGTAAAAAGCCACTGGCAATGAGAGATTTGCTCCTGGATTTGGGCACCGGCTTCCTTCCCAGGCAGGCTCTCTGCACAGCAGGTCATCCCCCCTGCAAACCACTGGGGGCGGGAGGCGGGCCCCATTAGGTTTCTCTGATTTCCCATGCAAAAGAAAACATGGGGTAGGGAGTGCCAGGCACAGAAGGAGGAGGGAGGCATAGAGTGCCCCATGCAGCGCTCTATCTGGGTGGGTGGCGGCTGGGACGAGAGATACAGAGAGTGTCAGGTTGACAAAAGGCTCCAGGCACCAGCAGACAGCTCAATCACAGCCACTCCTGTGATCCAGAAGCTTCCTGGGCTCCGCCGCTTAGATTCAGCAGAAGAATTGGTTCCTCCTCCACAGTCACCGTGGTACCTCTGTGCCTCCTCGTGTTAGACCTTGAGTCCATCAAGTTCACCCAACATAAAAGGTCGGGGCACGCTCCCATCATGGCGCCAGGGCCCCACGGCCTAAACAGCCTGAACTGAAGCAGGGGGAGGGGGGGCCCTGGTGTTGCTCACGACGTAACTGCTAGCAGCCTTCAGGCATAAACTCATTTCAGCTAAGTCCTGCTGGAGCGTCTGGATGAACAAAAGGCTGGTGACGCGTCCCAGGGTCCAGAGTGAGCATCCCACCGTATGTGCGTGGGTAAGAGCAGAGGCGGGCTGGGGGCTGGGGGCCGGGGGCCGGGGGCCGGGGGTGGGAGCTAACAGCCCTGCTGCAGGGGACAGCCTGACCGGGTCTCCTTCCCGTCTGACCAGCGGGTTAATTTGTCTGCAGCCACCGGGCGCACTAAAGTCGTGCCCGCAGACAAGACTGCTCTTTCATTCCTTCAGGCAGCGCCACGCTAAGGGAGGGGAACCTGTAACCTGTGCAGCCTGATACACACATACACACATGCGCGTGTGCGCACGCACACACACAGATATATTTTTTAAAGATAAGCTACATGTCTTCTAAGGGACCCTGGGGAAATGAAGGCGCAGAACACATGGTGAAGAGAGAAGGCACTGTAAGCACGGTGAGGGTCCAGGGCTCATTGGGGGGGGGGGGCAGATCTGTCCTGAATTGAGCATGGGAGCAAGCCCCCAACTCCCTGTCTTCTCTCTTGCCTTGGCCCAGCATTAACTCAAGACTGGAGACCCCCAGGAGGCCGATGTGGAGACACGAAAAAGTAGTCAATTATCTTTGTCCAGTGTTAGAAACATAAGGGTATGCCCAAGATCAAGTCCTGATTTTAGTGATTATAACATAATTATTGCCACAACCAAACAGTCTTGATGCCCCGAGGTGGGGACAGTGCACACAGACCATGGGGTACCTGCAGCCTGCCATCTGCTGTTAGGCCAAGCAAAGCCTTGCTTTTCTGGAAATAACCCTCTTCTCTCACACTCCTTTCAATTTAGTGCCCAGAGCCCTATTCCGGGATCTTCCATTCCTGCAGCGTGGTTCTGTGACCTGCAGGAAAAGCTGACATACCCCACTGCAGGAAAAATGGCTAACACCTGCTCGCCTCAGTCAGTCCAAGGAAGGCCTTGACAAACCAGCCCTTGGTACGTGCACAGGAGGGGCAGGGAGAAAGGAAGGCAGGGAGAAAGGGAGGGAGGGAGGAATCTATCTGGGTCCCTGCACCAGAGCAAGCACCCAGGCACCAGCCTCAGAAGGTCCCCAGGAGAGGCCGCCCACGAATGCCTCCTCCACCGGGGAAGGAGAGTGCTATTCCTCTTCTCCACCAAGGCTTCAACAGGCACCCTCTTGGGGGCCAAGCACCACAAACTCAAAAAAGAGAGGCAGCAGGGGCGGGGAGGAGGCCTGGAAGCGCCATGGACAACAGCATCAGAAATACAGCTTTTCTCTGCAGCTGCCATTCGGGCCCCTCGAGCCCACCGGCCACTGTCCGCTGCTGCGATGGGACAGACCCCACTGTGTGGCGGGGCTGACCAATACATACCTCTATGAACAACTGACGTACCCCACTGCAGGGGTTAGACAGTAAGCGTTTAGGAGAAGTTATTTTAATTCCTTAAGACCTATTATTAACTGTTCCACGCTAAAGAAATACTTTAACACGATATGAGAGAGAGTACACCTAAATGATGTCCACCCCATCAACGCCTTACCTTAGTCTGCATGCTAAAAGCACAGCTGGGTACAATCAAGGTGTTTTGCTGCAAAAACTTTGTTTGAAGGATGATGCCCTTCAGCTACTGTCCGGTCCCTTCTCTGGTGGTCCAGGTACGGAGGAGTAAAGAAACCCACCACTTGCTGGATGGGGTGGAGAAATCTAAAGCTCCCCCCCCCCATCACCTTTTTTGTTTTTTAAAAGAAGGTGTGTTTTTTCCAGAGAGAAGTTCCAGCAAGCAATGACAAGTTACAAAACAAGGGCCCGGATGCAGAAGGGGCAGGAGGAAGAAGGAAGCACGGCACGAAGCTGTTTCTCAGACTTCATTCCCCAACCCAGGGCCCCGAGAGCAGTCAAGGCGCAGGGGAACGCGGCTCCGGCTACCGAAGCGGGTCCGGGCAAGCCTGTGCACACCACGTCCCCTGGGAAGCACTCTGACCAGCGTGCTCTTCCCCTGCAGCTGAGGCTGGGCCCCCTGACGTCCACGACCACCTCTGCCCGGGAGCCACAGCTGCATTTCTTGGCAAAAACTACTAATTCAAGGGTAGTGAAGCAAGTCGGTAAAATTCCCTGGCACAGACTCCTGAGCAAGTCATTCTTTCCTCTCGCTCCCCGAGGATTCCAGGGCTGTGGCTGACAAGTGTTCCAGACATCTGAGGTGAGGAGCCGGGCGCGGGGTAGAACCGTCAGCTATGTTTGGGAGCAGCCACCTTTACGGATCTTTTTCCAGCAGGCAACTGGTTGTCTTAAAGCATCGACTCTGGTAATTAAAGCAGCGCTCTCCTGGGCTCCTTCTTTTGTTAACCAACCGGATCCTCTAATCCCCGATGGAGCCCCAACACCGTCAGCCGGCTCTGCTGCTGACTGTTAAATACCGACTCTGCGGTCTCAGCGTGCATCTGGCAGAATGATGATCTGCTTGAAGGCGCACAGCAGAACCACTGCCTTCTGCGTGCAAGAGGCTGGAAGGGCACCTCTTGAACATGCCACGGAAGAGGAAGCCCGATGGTGAGGAGCAGCCTGTTTCCAGGCAAGGCGATCTCCCCTACCCACCTCCGGCTCCTCTTCTGGGGCAAGGCGAAGGAAAGGGAGGAGAAGGAGGACTCTGGAAGTGCGTGAAGGTCTCCTGGGTTTAGCAGGTTGTAAGAGACCACAATAAGATGCTCACAGAGATTTTCTGGAAACTGGCACCCCTCCAACCTCTCTTTAAAAAATCCTAGTTGAGCAGGTTAAAGAATTCTTTTTTTTTTTTAAATAAGGATTACCACTATTTACACACTGTGGAGGACCTGAAACAGACGTATTTTTTTGTTTAGCCAAAAGTGTAATAAGATTTCCTAAGCTCCATGTTGCTTTAGTTGCTGACCTCACCCACTTGAGGATTCTCCCTCTGGTCCCACACCTCCCCTCCACTCAGATGTCCAGACTCCAGCTCCTAGGCAGGCCTGTCCTCTCCCACAGGGATGCTCAGTCTTTCCAAAGCCCAGCTCTGACCTTGTCACTTCCCTCTCCGAACCAGTGAAGGCCCCTCAAGGCCAGCAGAACAAAGGCCCAGTTGCCTTGCTGCCTCTCCCAGGCCTTTCCCGCTGTCTGCTGAAGACCCTTCTACCACATTCCCCACCCTCACAGCCCCTGGCTTGCTCCAAACACGATGGCCAGTTTGCTGTCCCCTCAGTGCCTCCTTTCCACTTGTGGGCTGCTGTCTCCTCAGTGTCTGGCTCCAAGTCCTCACCACTCAGGGCTCAGGTCACCACAGACGCCATCTCCTCCCTGAAGCCTTCCTTCTCCTTCTTCCCAACCCCCTGAGGTCATCGTGATGTCTGCACACCTATACTTTTCCACACCTATCTCTCTCCTGGTACACAAAGGCTCTCCTTTGGACCATAACCATGAATGAGGGGGGGGGAGGGGAGGAGGGGGGAGGAGGGGGGAGGGAGGGGCAGAGAATCTCAGGCAGGCTCCACACTGTCAGCATGGAGCCCATTACGGGGCTGGAACCCACGAACTGTGAGCTGAAACCAAGAGTCGGATGCTTAATGGAGCCACCCAGGTACCCCAAACTGTAACCATGAATGACCTAACGTCCCCAAGTCTGTGCCTACTTCCTCTGCAAATACCCCACAAGTCTAGGACAATATCTTGACTATCTTGAGTATTTAGTAAACATTTGACGGGACGAGTATTTCCTGAGCATTAAAATTCACCTGAAATCAAAAAATTAACTTCTGAGATATGGATACCAGACCACTGGCTTTTTATTTTGCCAAAGAAGGCCAATTAAAAATAACTGCTTCTTGATCTCACCATTATTTCATAAAAGAAATGACATTTTAGCTCTAAAAAGGTAGAAAAGATAGACAATATCCAAATAAGAAGAGTTCCTTAATTTGATATCCAGTGTTATGAAAAATGACTTGTTTTGTTCCATTTTTCCACGGGCCAGTGAAAGCATAATCCATGTGCATGTGGTGTCTGGAAGCAGTGCTCTGGAAGTCAGGGTCGTGGGCTGACGGGAGAACGGACTTAGGAATCCAATGCCACCACTTCCTCATTCAGCAGATTTACAAACCAACAATTAACCTTTTACCGGACTTATGAAATCTACGATGATGAGAGCTAAGCACAATAAATGTTCTCCATACCTCAGTATGCACTTCATCTTCATGGCTACCCTAGTACATAAATTGCATTATCCCTGCTTTACAAACGAGACGACTGAGGGACAGGGAGACAAAGTCACGTGTCCAAGCTCACATAGCTTCAAAGGGTAGCCCTGGGAGTCTCCTTCCAGAGTCCTATGCTCTTAACCACTCTTCTATGAACTAATGGGAAACTGACGTATTTCTTAAAGCCAGAGGCTCAAATTTGGGTAATCTTTCATCTAGGGAGTATCTTAAACCTCCTTCAATGGACCGCGAGTAGTTTAGGAAGAAAAGCAAACAAGGGCATTGTGGATCCCTGATAACAATGGGTGGCCAGCCTTCCCACCTCAGGGTGGAGCCACCCCCCCAATGCTGCACCCAGGAATTACAGAACCGCACCTGCTCAAAGCTGGGGTACCAGGTTCAGAAAAACACTGGGTTGGCACAAGTGCACAATCGGAATTATGCACAAGCCTAGATGAATCCATTCTTAGTCCAACCAGGAACAAGCTCTAAGGACTGTATCAGATAGACCCTGGGAGCCCACCACCACGAGCGCCCCCTCACAACCTGCTGGTACGCCTCAAGCCATCCAATAGCTTCTGCTATGGACAAAGCCCTCTGGCCTACTTTTGGCTCTAGGCTGCGTATGTCACAGAGATGTGCTAAGCAAGTGACCTTCACAGGCCTCTTGACCTAAAAGCAGTAGCTCTTCTTTCTCTGAGGAAAGTTGAGTTTGATCACGTAAAGTCCTTCAAAAAATGGCTTCTGAACATGCTACAACGTGTCTTCCCAAATTACCTCTAGCGGGAAGCATCTATCAAAAGCAGTGGCTTCGAAGTGTGCTCAAAACTGCGGGGATGATTCAAGGGCCACCGGGCGGTCTCCTGAACCTCTTCGTATTGCCACCTCTCCAAGCGGCTCCACTAAAACACCTATGAGTCGGGCAACACATAGAAGAGTCTTCCATTTAACCAAAAATAACAACAACAATAAAAAAAAAACAACCAGAAAACAGATTTGGGAATGACTTGTTTGAAGATAGAGTCATGGCCATCACGAATCAGTCTAAAGTCCAGCCTGAAACCCACCCCGTGTGGGGCCGACACCAGCCTGCGGCACAGAAGCCTGGGCAGTCCCGATGCAGCGACTGACGAGAAGGCTGGCCTTCACTGACACAGGATCCACACACGAGGGCCTGCTCAGGGTCTTCCACCTCTGGTTTTACAGAGCTGCTGAAGACCTAACGTTTTAAGTACAATAATGCCAACACCAAGAATCTCGTCTTCTCTGTAGGGCCCCTCAAACCCCCAAGAATTCATTCACTGAAATCAGTTTTCTTTCCTATAAGCTGAATACTTCATTATTTCCCGAATTCATTTTATTGGAGTTCAGCAACAGGGCAAGCGGGATTTCACTGCCGTCGGTTCTATTACCACGCCACCTTTCTTAATGTTTTCTCGTTCTGTAACAAAACCACAATTCTACCAGCAAAGGGGGGGAAGAGAAGAGAGGAAAAGAGAAAGCCATAAAACTGTTAAAAGCGCCATTCTCCATGTCGTAAACATTTTTCTATTTATCGGCCTTTCATTATATGTGCAATCTTATTATCCCTGCACAGTATCAAAGTGACACCGCCAGGGTCACCCTATAAAATATACATTGGCGATGTAACATTTAATGACGGGAACGGGACAAAAGATGAAGGATGAGAGAGGGTGGCATGCTGCAGGACGTTTTAAAGGGATCATCAGTTATATCTGTGCATTTCCCGAGGTGATAATTGAATGACAGGGGCTGGAGGGAAATCCATTTTTGAGCTCAGAACGGACAGTTAGGAGAAAAATGTTTTTGTATTGGAAGCATGTAATGACTGCCAGGAAATGAGAACAGCTAGCTACTCTAGCAACACTGCTTCTGTTTGATGGTTTTTATGGACGCACAGCAAATTATCAAGTACAATCCATTTCTGCAAGTCGAATTGTAAAATAAAGGACAAGACTTCCTCATTATAAAGAAAGGAGGGACAAGGGTATTTAATTTGTCATCGTATCACATTTGTTTAACAAAAAGAACAGAAGCGAAGATTACCCTTCGAAGCATAAAAACACAATTACGGCTCTACATCCTCCTTAGATACGATTGTGAAACCTGTCCTCTCCTTCCCTGGATTTCGGATTTGACCTAAGGCAAAGGTCTTAGAGAAATCCAGACGAGCTCGCAAACCGAATCAGAGTTCTGGTCTTGCCCACCTTACGGACGTGCGAGCGCCTGTCCCGGGGGCCTGGGGCCTGTGGCCGGAAGAACTCCAGGGACAAGGGTGAGGGGGTGGCAGCTCCCTCCCAGGAAGCTGTAAGGGCTGAGTTATGTGTCCCTCCCTCCCCCTCAAACTGCCTCAGAATGTGACGGTATTTGGAGACGGGGTCTTTGAAGAGGTGATTAAGTTAATGTGAGGTCTCGAGGGGGCTCCTAGTCCAGTACGACTGGTGTCCTTCAAGAAGAGGAAATCTGCTTACAGAGAAGACAGTGTGAGGGACACAGGGAGAAGACGGCCACCTACGAGCCAAGGAAAGGGGCCTCGGGAAATCCAACCCACTGACGCCTTGATCGTGGGCTTCCAGCCCCCGGAACCACGTACGAAAGGATGAAGTTCCGCTGTTGAAGCCCCCCGGTCTGGGGCGCTCTGTCAGTGCAGCGCCAGCGGACACACACACAAGCCCAAGGACAGGGTTTTGCGGACAGGCGGCGGGAAAGGAGGTGCGGGCACGACGCCCGCCAGACCACAACCCTCCCGGGCTTTGAGAAGGGCGGACAGAGCCGACTGCCGGCAGGGAGGAGCAGAGTTTGTTCAGGGTTAAAGGACAGGAGCCAAAGAGGAGCAGCGGGGTGGGCGAGTGGGAAAGCAACCAGCCGCCGAGCCTCCGGGCTGAGTCTAGCCGCTCTCGCCGGCAGATTTCCACCCCAGGCTCCCTCACAACGGCCCCACCGTGGCCCGGAGACGCAGCCCGCCTCCAGAACACCTCGCAGATGGCTTGACGGAAGCCAGCGGGCCCGCCCGGGGGCGTGCGGCGCGCAGGAAGAGGACCGCGAGGTGGGATGAAACGCAGAGGAAGAATTTCCTCAGACTTGTTTTTATACCACACGATTCTTCTGGCCAGCTCCCATGGGGAAGAGCCGGGCGGCGTCAGACTCGGGCGACCCCCGGCCCGGCGTTCCCCACGAAGCCGCGGTTGGACGGGAGGCCGCGCGATCTGCAGTTCCGGACCAAGCAAACGTGTGAGGCGCTCTGAGCACAGCCGCCTGGTGGTCCTGAGGGTCTCCAGGAAGTCGATCTGGGTCCCTCACGTGAACGTGCCCACCACGGTTCAGGAGACACACGCGACGGGAGCCCCCGGAGCTCCGGGCTGTGGTTTATGAAAAAGACCTGCAGATCCCCCAGTCGCAGTTGGTGATCGGGCTCAGAGGGTGTCCCCCTCCTGGTCGGTCCCTAGGTCTCCTCAAGGGCTCCTGGCAGAGGCCGGCTGGCTCCCCCAGGAGGCCCGGTGGGGGGGTGTGTGTGCGCGCTCTGGGGGCTCCTCCGTGAAGGCCGCCGCTCGGGGAGGCTGCGCCTGCGGCAGCACGCCCGCCCCGAGGAGAGCTGCGCGTCACCCTGGCCGTGTCGTGCACAGCATGGAAAAGCCGGACGAGTCCAGATCTCTGGAGCAACTGGACGGCAGGGAGGACTCTGGGGCTGCCCGAGGCCGCCTCCCTCCAGCGCAGCACGGCGCAAGCGTTTACGTAGCGTGCCTTACGTTCATCTCAAAATCCTGCTAACTCTCGTTCTGGAGACAAACTACCAACGTCATCATCACGGTGACCCCGGTCACCCCACACTGTCTATCTTCTTCTCCCCTGGACCGAAGTGTGGGACAGCAGGAGGAGGTTACGGCAAAACTCCTCCAGGGGGGTACCTTGACCACCCCCAAGTTAATGCCAAATTCGTTTGAGACATGAAGGCGTTCTTGGTCGCTCTAGGAAAGCATTTTTCTCTGCCTGCCCCACGTGTCATTGAAAAGGCCACTCCTGAACACAAAGGGGCACAAAGGGAGGGATGCTGACGGGTGAGCTCTGCATTCTTATTACTCCCGTGTGAGATCCTGGAAACGACTCTAAAAAGTCAACAAACTTTTCATTAATTCGACAGCCTGAGTTTCCAGTTGCAGGAAGCCTCAGATACCAGTCTTTATCCGGTACTGCTTCACTTCCCACCAGAGGGTCAGAACCCTTTGCAGTGAAGGAGAACACAATGGCAGAGGTTCCTCCGTGAGGCAACTTCCGACTCGAGCCTGTGGCCGAGGAACCCAGCTGCGCGGGCCCGAGTCAGGGCAGAGAGGAAAATTTCCAAAGAGGTGTCCCTCGGGGCCCTGCTCCTGCAGAGGCTGCTCCGCCGCCTGCCGGGACCGTGAAGGGCTCCACCTCCTTCTGCATTTACCCTCGGAGAAGGGGACGGGTGGCTTCCCCACGCATACTGCCTTCTGGCTCGGTGCGGGCTCCCGGAACGCCTTTCCCCCTGTTGCTGCTAGTTCATTCCATCAGCTCCTTCTGCTGTAATCCTAGCCATCTTTTAGGGCACCTGGTCTACATGCCACCCGTACACACTATCTTTTCTGACAGGGGAGCCTCTTCATGAATACCATCTCTCTCTTGCTTAGCTGTGACCTTTTTATGGCTCATAGGTCACTGAATCTGGGAGGATAGTAACTTAAGTCTATTACCTGACTCCCGACTTTTCCTTTTCCCCACTGGACTCTAAATTGCATGTGAACTGGGATGTGGTCACTCTACAATCTGTATCCTCAGCAATCACTAACTGTGTTTGGAACGGAATGGGCGCTTAATAAACGCTCACTGATTTTTTAAAATCTTTATTTATTCAGAGAGAGAGAGAGAGAGAGAGAGAGAGAGAGAGAGAGAGAGAATATTCCAGGCAGGCTCCGCACTGTCAGCATAGAGCCTGACTTGGAGCTCAATGTCATGAATCATGAGATCATGCCCTAAGCTGAAACCCAGAGTCAGATACTTAACCAACTGAGCCACCCAGGCACCCCAAATGCTCACTGATTTGAGCTGAGAATCAGGATTACACTTTACCAAAGAAAATACAAAACAAAACAAAAAAATCAATGTTCATAAAAACTATATATTCTCAATTTTAGAAATAAGAAATTTGGTAATCTTTCACTGCAGATTTTCAAACTTGTCATAAACATGAGTGGATGGGAAATCAGCTATGAGGATTAAACTCCTCAAGATTATTAAGTATTGCTCCAGGACTTTAAGCATTAAAGTAAAAAACAAGTAAAGTAAAAACACAACCCCAAAAGAATTCATTTAATGTGTCAGGGTAACCCAAAAGTGAAAATTATTCTCCTGTCCCAAGGGATGTCCAAATGTGAAACGGGAACGAGTGTCCCACACTGGGGCTTCCCGTCTGCGCTGATGCACGCAGAACCACTGGACCGGAAGCACTTGTGTGATAAGCCGCACAGGCCTGGACTGGTGGGGTCCCAGGGGCGGAGTCTTAACTTGAATTAACAAAGTACCCGACTCTGGTCCAACTGAACACTCGGACACTAAAATTACAACTTCCACTTTTTAAAGGCTGGATGTTTCCTTGTCTCGCGACGTGAGAACGGCCTGGGCCTGTGCTAAGTGCACCGAAGAAAATGGCCACGGTGACGTCCGCCTGCAGCAGCGAAAGCAGGAGGAGGTGAGCACCACGTGCCTCCAGGGCGCTTCGCGCACCACAGGCTCTCTGCAGGCAGATGCCAAGTGGCTTTGGGATTATGCTTTCAAATTAGAAGTCCTGATATGACTCTTCAGAAAACAAAACCAAAAAAGGTCTGCCGGCCGGGCTGTGGCCTGAAGCACCAGTGGTGAAATCACTGCCCGTGGCTGCGGTGACCCCAGGTCCACTCTCTGCCCACAAGTATCCGAGTGTCAGCAGAAGCCGCGGCACTCACAGCTCCCTCCACGTGAATGAAAAAATTCACTTTCCATCTTAGGCCTTGGCTTGGTAATCTTGGTCAGATGGCAAACACGTGTGCATGTGTACGCTCGTACATACGTGTGACAGGGGGCGGGCTGCTGAAGACAAGAGGAGGCGAGCAATGAACGACACTGACTGTCTAGCCTTTCTCGTCTGGCGCTCCTCACCGGAACCACAGAGCTCAGAATGAGAAAGGCAGCCAAGGGCTGTGCCACCCGGACAGCTTACCTAACCCCTCTGGGCCTCTGTTTCTTCATTTTAAAAACAGAGAAAAACAACAGCACCCTGCTCACTGAACTGTGACATTAAGAAGAGCCGGTACATGTGACGCACCCAGTACAGCGGGTGGCAGACTGTGGAAGGTCCACAAATGCTGGTGTTTATTATTATTTGGCGTGAGACACTGAAAGAGACCACAGCCCTCAGAGGCGGCCGTGGCACTGCCTCTTTTGCCGGACTGGAGTGTAGTGCGCCCCAGGCACAAAGAAAGCACAAGTCCTAATCAGGAGAATGCAAACAAACTCCGTATTTCTAGAAATAGCAAATGCCTTAAATATTTTAAAACTCTGACTCAAAAAGCAGCATTGAGCCGAAATGGGCGAAAAGAGTACAATTATATTTAAGAGGAAACAAGAATCCGAAACGGCTCAAATGCTTACACTGGCCTCGGAGATGCACTGGCTGTATTTCTGGGTCGGCTACGCCCGCCCCCGAGAGCGGCAAGCACACAGTCAAGCCCTGGTAATGCCCGAAACCTCGGCAGGGCGGCCGGACAAGGCCCACACGCCCCAGGGTAGCTACGAACATCTTGTGCTACAAACAACTGCCTCCCATCTGCACCCATGAACCTGTGTTCGGCACAAACCGACACACTACAAGGAGCCGGAATCTACCCCTGCAGTCTAGTTAACGCAACACAGAAGGCTTTTGCACCTGCATCCCTATTCCTGCACGGAGTTCTTTCCAGCACTCCGCCGGCTACGTGTCTGCGGGAAGGCTGACTAGCCTCTCAGAGACCCTACCTCCTCCTGTGCTAACCGGGGTGGTTCTGGAGGTAGCCTTCTCCTCGGCAGGGTTGGGGGTGAGATCAAAGTGCTAAATAGGGGCCTGGCACATGTGCTCAATAAATGACCATGTTATTTTTATTCTGCTTCCTTTTAGGAAAAGGACTAGAAACTCAAAGCTGAGTTCAACTTGGCAAACCATTTTAGTTAACTAAATTAAAAGAAAAATCTCTCAAAGAAGAGTCTCTATAACTGACTTCTTTCCTCTATCATGTCACCCAAAACTACTGGCACTTGACACGGTCAGAGAATATGGGAATGTTAGGCATTGTGAATGACAAAGGTGTTTGGGGCAAGTTCACAGGACGAAGACAGCACAGATCGAAGAGGTCAGCATTCTGTGAAGATGCCCAAACACAACCATCAGGACCACACAGACCTACCAACCTACCGACCTACCGACCTACCGACCTACCTGCCTGCCTGCCTCACTGAGGCAACTTAAAAAGTCTTCTTTCTCTGCCTAGCCCCAGCTTCCACTCTTAGATAATGAGCAAGAGGATGAGAACAGATAGTATCATTAAGCCTTTCAGGAGGAAAGAGAAGAAAACCAAGATAACGTACCTGCTAATCTTGAGCAGGCCACCTCGGGGTTTACCAGCTATCCCTACACTTCAATACAGACTTAGTTTTGATGGACAGATTGGAAAGGTCACGCTTGGGGAACTTGCAACATCCCATTATTTAAGTTCATGACACCATAAATCCACTCTTAAAAAGCATCAAAGAACATACACTTATGTTAAAATTATACCTAATTACAACGAATTCTATTACTGAACTTTAAAAATATTCCCTTATGATAATGTGGAACATACTGGAGCGTCACAAACCCCAGATGGAAAATTACTGGCTTAGATCACAAATTCTTTAAGCAGAAAGAAAGTTCAGAAGACTCTTCAGGAGTTTAAGCTATAGAGAATCGGTATTTCTGATGCTGAACTGAGGATGGGAAAAATGTTGTACAACTCACTATATCACCCCAAAACATCCTGGGGCCCAGTGCCTCGGGGGGCCTGGGCTCTACACTCTGGTCCGCCGTGTGCTTGTCTCTCTGCTACTCTGTACTGTGTAGTCAGGGGATGGGGTGAACCTGGACGTTTGTAAAATTCACTCTATCCCTGAGTTATATGTGGATGTAAATAGTTCCAGGTGGAAATATAGCAGTTTTCCCCTCAAGACACACTGTCATCGCGGCGATGTTTTCCCCACAGGGGTGCTGCTGCAATGTGCTGTTCCAGAGGCACTGGGCTACTAAGAACACCCACAGCCCCGCACGGTGGGTGTTAATAAGGGTGGCGGGGGGGGGGGGGGGGGGGGGGGGGGGGGGCGGGCATAAGGATCCTCCCCTGGGAACCAAGCAATCATCTCAACAGTAAATCACATATGGCAGCAAATAAAGAGACAAGTGTTAGCTGCTTAAGGCAAGAGCAGAGATAAGAGGTTGTATACTAACCCCAGATAAGAGGAAAATTGGCCTGATGAGTAGCACTTAAAAATTCTTGTCACATACGATCTGGATCAAAGGCTCTGATGCTACAACCTGATGCTTTGAAGGTATTTCCTTTGCTCCCTCTAGCTATAGGAGACAGCACAGTTCTGTATGCTTTTACTCAATTGTTCCGGAAAGTAATTCCAGACTGCTAATAAAGAAGTCAGGCTACATGTTTTTTTAGTCCCGTGACTTAACTTCTGAGAAGTCCCAGCTAAACAATGTCTCACTCTTGTGGGCAGAACCGAGAAGCGGATGTGATTAGTGCCTCCGCGAGACAGCGGTGAACACCTGGCCATCAACGTGCCCGTCATGGGTGTATTTCTCCAATGATGAAATGACCACAATCACTTCAACAACAACCTAGAAGTGACCCCAAAGCAGTTTCTGACAAGTGAGCCCCTCTTGCCCACATTCTCCTCCAGGGCCTGCCTGCCTAAGAGCAGTCCTGCAGGGCTGTTTCTGCCAGCCACTGGGATCTCGGGACCTCCCAACTCCTGTTCCCAGAGTTCCTTGGGCCAATGCTGCTCTTTAGAAAAGGCGCAGGGGGAAATCCTAGCTTCTGAGTTGTTCTAATTGCATTTTAAAACTTAACATGTTCATGGTCTAAAATCAAATCAAAATGGATCACACACATAAATTAATAGTTGAATGAAGAATACCAACGCCTGCCACAGCATAATGACTGAGCTGACTATTACTATCTTTAATGATGCCACATAGTCCCTCCTTCCAGAGTCTTGGGCCACCTCCTGTCTCCTTGTCCTTTGTCTGGACAAAGGGTCAGGTCTACTCAGGAAGTGTTGAGTAAAGCACAGGCCCTGATGAGTCGCAAACGACCCAAGGAAAAGCTGGTCCAATTCCTAAAGACCGAATAAGTGGTGGGGTAGGCTATAGCAGAGTTTTAAATCCTGCTTCATGTTAATTCACAAAGGAAATACAGGAATTCCCTGGGTGCCAAAAGGACCCTTAAGAATATCAGATAATGTTGAACTTCTAGTTCTTGGTGTCAAAACAAAACACCATAAAACAAAACAAATCCAAGGCCTAAGAAGGCCCAATCACCTGCTTGGTGAGCTTTTATCTCCCAAAGGAAGACTTCTACCCTGTCTCCCCCCAAAACACACACATACACACACACACATACACACAAATCAGCCTAGAGGAGTCAAAAGAAATGCAAAGGAGAACGAGTTTCCAAGCTTCCAAGCAGGTAAGGAAAGGAATTTTTATGAATTTAATGTGTACTTCTGTCCCAATTAGTCAAAACACCAGCATTGCAAAGAAAACTTGCAATGCTGTGGTTACCTAACCTCTCCTCAAAAATTATCCTGGAGTCAGAAAGACCAAAAACAAAACAAAACAAAACAAAAAAACAGAACAAAACAACATCAACAACAACAAAAACGAATTACTGTTGTGTCCTGTATAAATCTTAAGGAGAAAACAGAGCCAAGAAAACTTCCCAGGAAACTTTCTTATTCCAAGCCAAGATATACTTCCCGCATTTGGGCATTACTAATAATCAGAGTATTCCCAAGCTCCTATTAGCTCGTGCAGCGCTGTCCCATAAAGACATTAAAGCCGCACAAGCCAGGCTTCCCACTCCACAGACCTGGGCTCTGAAGCGCGGCCAAGGCAGAACCCCAAAGGGCCTGAGCTTCCTTTCTGCAGGCAGCAAACTGAACAGCGGCCCCAAATTCTTATGGGTGGATTTTCAAACAGTTTCCCTCAAAGACATAACATAGAAGACAAAGGTTTTGAAATCTATTCCATATTCTCTGAAGGGAAGGCTGCAACTTGGCATGCAGGAAACAGCGTGGAGAAGAATTTCATAATGTGACTTGGAGAGACTGTCCAAGTAGGAAACGGAGGAATAAGGAAAGTCTAAAACTCAAGGGATCTACAGATGCAATTTAATGCAATTTCATTTAAAATCCCAACTGGTTAGTTTGTGGAACAGGACAGGCTGCTTCTAAAAACCTTACAGAAGACTAAAGGGCCAATAACCAAAATATTCTTGAAAAAGAAGGACTGGGGCGCCTGGGTGGCTCAGTCGGTTAAGCCTCCGACTTCGGCTCAGGTCATGATCTCACGGTCTGTGAGTTCGAGCCCCGCGTCGGGCTCTGTGCTGACAGCTCGGAGCCTGGAGCCTGTTTCAGATTCTCTGTCTCCCTCTCTCTGCCCCTCTGCTGCTCACACTCTGTCTCTTTCTCTCAAAAATAAATAAACATTTAAAAAAAAAAAAAAAAGAAAAAGAAGGACTAGGTGGGGCAACTGCCACCACTACACCAAACATCAACAATTCTTCTAAAGCTCGACAGTGAGGTACGGACACAGGGGCTGACAAACAGACCAATGGAACAAAATGGAGCCCAGAAGTCGATTCACACATTGCTGGAAATTTCATTTTTGACATATCTGGCAATGCAAATCAGTGGAAAAGAGGCCGGATTTCTCAAGAGATGGTATTGGGACACCTGGTTACACACACACAAAAGTAAAACTGGTCCTCTCCCTCACGGCACACACGATACATCAATTCCAGGAGATTAAAGACAAATATGAAAAGCAAAATTATAAAACTTCTTTTTTTAAGTTTACTTATTTTGAGAGAGAGTGAGACAGAGAGAGAGAGATAGAGAGAACCCCAAACAGGATTTGCACTGTCAGTGTGAGCCCGACTTGGGGCTTGAACTCATGAACCATGAGATCATGACCTGAGCCCAAATCAAGAGTCGGATGCATAACCTACTGAGCCACCCAGGTGCTTTGCAAAATAATAAAACCCTTAAAAGACAAATATAGGGGAATGAAGAAACATTCCTTAAACAACACAAATTCAAATCATAAAGACTAATAAATAAATTCAACTACATTAAAATTAAGAAAATACTAATTCTACCATTAAGAACACGAAAGGTAGGGGTGCCTGGGTGGCTTAGTCAGTTAAGCACCCGACTTTGGCTCAGGTCATGATCTCGCGGTTTGTGAGTTCAAGCCCTGCACCGGGCTCTGTGTGGACAGCTTAGAGCCTGGAGCCTGTTTCCAATTCTGTGTCTCCCTATGTCTCTGCCCCTCTCCCACTTGCCCGGGAGTGCACTTTCTCTCAAAACTGAATTTAAGAAAAAAAACAAAAAAACCCACGAAGGGTAAGCCACAAATACTTGCAACATACATTATTTAAAATAAGGAGCATCTAGAATTTTTACAAATCAAGAAGACAAGACAACTCAACTGAAAAAATGAGCAAAATATTTACATAAATCCTTTACGGAAAAAAGAAACCAATAGCCAATAAATGCATTACAAGATGTTCAATATCCACATAATCAGGGAAATACAAACTAAAACTTCTCTGAGATACTTCAAACTCACAATACTGGCAAACATTCTAATGTCAGACTCTATCGAGTGTTGGCAAGGATATACCTCTGGAAATAAATGCCTTTATTTAGTAAAACAGAAGATATGCATACCTATAATGCAAACACTGTATTCCCAGGTGTACTCCAAGGAATGACCTTTACACGTACACCAGGAGACAGGCACAGAACATTCACAGAACTATCTGCAACAGCGAAACAAAAACAAACAAAAATGATAAAAACTAGAACAAACTGAAATGTCCGTCGACCGCACGACGCTGTGAAAGTGTGTGGAGCTACACAGGACAGTTGCGCCTCGGGATGAAGGGGAGTGGAAAGAACGAGGTGCAGAAGCATGTTCTTCCCCCATGACCGCATTTACATGAAGGTCGAAAACATGTAAAACTAAACAAAATGTTGTGGAAGGATACAAATATTTGAGGCAAAACCATGAAGAAAAGGACACGGATTATGCCAGTATTCAGGGTAATGACTGTCTCTAAGTGAAGAGGCTGGGGCCGGCCCCGGGAGGGAATGTTCCCAGGCGATCTCAAACTTCGTGGTAGTACACAGGAATTCATTATGTTATTTTTATACCAAACACATATTTTATAAGGATTCTTTTATAATTCTTCAATATTTACTAAAACAACAACAAAAAACTAGAAGACTGTGGAACATTCTAATTCTGCAGTTTAAAAAAGGTTTCTCACCTCACCAAGTACTTCCTGTTCCTGAGCCCGTGGGGTAAGGGGTTTCCTCTGTCCCTGCTTAACTGTTTCTGCACTGCTAGTAGTCTCCCTTCTCCCTGCTCTTCCCCCTCCCCGGCTGCTGGCATACCGCCCCTGAGCCCACCGAGCTGCCAGCAAGCCGCTGCAGGGCCTCACCCTCTAGTGCCCAGCATTTATCTGTGCTCAAACCCTTCAAATCCAAACACAGACCTCAGATGTGAGACCCTTCCTTCTCTTACCCACCCAGCGTTAGGATCACTAAGTTTTCCTGGATGTCGTACCTTCTTAAAGAAAGTGGGGCACTTATAAAACAACAACTCCTTGGAAGCCATGTACTTCTGAGATGAAGCGCCTCCCCCAGGGTGGTCTTCAGAATTACCCAAATGAGCTTAAAAGAAGCAGAGTTGTGCTTCCAGAGGAGGCCAAAAATGACTATTCTACAGATGTCAGCAGTTTCCGTATTAATCTATAGAACAAGCAGGTTCAAGTGATACAAAGTAATGTCAAGTCACCTACCTGTATGTTTCTGTAAAACCTGAAAAAGGAAGTGCATACACAGGAGACCAGGCAAAACCCTCATCCCCAAACATCTGCCGGGTGTGCCAGGTCACTGCCTTGTCTTCACTCCCAGCCATTTCAACAAATCCCTTGCCATCCCATCTGTGTCCTTGAAAATTGTTCCCATTGTTTGGCTCTGTGGATGTACCTACATTTGAGGAGCCAGAGGCTGCAGACAAGCCTACAGGAGCCAAGCCTGCTGCCTGGTCTCTCCACTTCCACTCTTGACTTGTTTCAACCCATTTTCCACACTGCATCATACATATTCATACGTGCATATATAGATATGCACATATATATTCATATTATATATATTTATAAAACACAAAACAAATCTGATATTACTTATCCTGTTTGAAAATTCTTTAACGGCTTATCCTTTCCCTCTGCATAAAAACATAACAAGGTGTTTAGGATTATGGATCCTAATCTTGGCTGTACTACTTTATAAAGCTGGGCAAGACACGCAGCCTCTCATCTAGGAGGCCAATCAATCAACGCAGTAAAGCACCCAGAACAGCGCCTGACATAGCAGAGGCCCTCAGGACATGCTGTCACTACCCCTGCAGCCTGCGAGGTGACCACGATCTAACCTGTTCCCGTCACCCCTACCTCTCTCCACTCAACACACCTCCATGTACTTATTTTCTTCTAGTCCCACCTGAATTCCGAGGTCATCCTATTCCAAGGCCTCTATACAGCCTGGTCCCCTGGCCTGGGTGCTCTTCTGACCCCACCCTTCTCTCCATCTCTGGGGTCATAACTGAAATGAAGCATCTTCAGACATTCCTTTATTGAAGTTAGGCCCTTCTTCTGTTATATATCCAGTACTTTTCCTTTATAGCACTTTTCAGGATGTATAACTACATACTTAAGATATTATTTACTTAATCTGTCTTCTTTATAGATTTAACATTTCCATGAACCAGGGAATCCATCTCTTATGGAATGATACACTCCTAGCATCTTACACAATGTTCAGCATCATGTAGACTGTCAATAAATATTTGTAAAATGAGTATAAGACAATCTAACCCCAACTTGACTTGTCTCTTAAGAAATAACCTAGAGGCACCTGGGCGTCCAATTTTGGCTCAGGTCATGATCTCATGGTTCCTGAGTTCGAGCCCCACATCAGGCTCCCTGCTGTCAGCACAGAGCCCACTTCTGATCCTCTGTCCTCCTCTCTCTGCCCCCTCTCTCGCTTGTATTCTCTCTCTCTCTCAAGACTAAACATTAAAAAACTTAAAAAAAGAAATAACCTAAAAACCCATTTATATGCTCCAAAGATTACAATTCCTCATTTTTTTTTGAGATTAAAAAAAAAATCTCACAGAGGGCATTGTAAAAAAATAACAATCAGCAAGATATCACCCAATTGAAAAATCAAAAAAGTCTACTCTGACCAAATCTTTATCTTTTTAGTCTGATGTTTTTACTTCACCTGGATACCGAGTATATGTAACAAGCTTGGGGAACACCCTCTCCCCACTCGCCTGGGTCTCACTTTTCATTTCTAGCTTTCTAAAAATTCAGCAAAGATAAAACATTGGCTCTTCTCTGTCAAAACTGAACACCTGCTCTGAACACAGTCCATATCACCCCCGTCCTTCCTCTTAGTAGCTTTAATTACAACCATGAAGTAGTCACGATTCACGCTAGCGGTAGGGCCCGTCTGCACGAGGAGCATCTACACGCATCTGTGAGGCCGGTGCGCGGAGAGTAAACAGCTGTGGCAGACGGTGGTGAAAACCCCTCCGCCGCCTGGGAGCTGTGCAGGGACGTCTGCGGTGGAGCTTCAGCCACTCGTGAAGCAGCGCGAGTGACGGCGCGCAGAAGGACCCCGCTGCGCCGTCGCAGGGTTTCTATTCCACAGAGAGAATGTCAGAGTCCTGAGCTGCGTAGAGCATGATCCAGAACGCAGTCTGCACTGCCCGATGAAGACGGGCACTGAGGAAGGTGATGGACGTTTATCACGAAGCACGAGAAGGAGTCAGATCATAGAAGGCACGGGGCGGGCTCGGACAGGACTTCCATACGATGTGTTCCTAAGTGACCGGACACTCACTCACCCAAGACGACACTGCTTGGCCAGAGACTATGTGATGCTTCGCCTTCCTCTGTATCGTACTTTTCCAGACATTTGAGTTTTTTAGTCTGAAGTTGTTCTGGAAGGATGCAAATGTAACTGTTCTTACCTCCATCCCCACTGAAGGAAATACATGCCAAGGAAGATGCAGTGTCCTATTTGGTGAGGCCTGAGCCACAGCGTCTGCAACTTTTGGGTTCTTCCGATTGGAACTGCAGCATGAAAAGAGCAAGCACTGGGCCCTCTTCTCTCTCGGTGGCTCCATCTAAAAATCTGCTAGCTCGATTCGGGCTGAGTACTTCCCCTTCTTCATGTCTCATTTAATTCTACTTACGAAATGGGGTTGACTTTGGTCCTAATGGGTCAAAATGCTTTAATAATGATACAGAATGTTCTGTATTATCGCTACACTGCCCCCCCCAAAGGGACCTAAGCACAAACAAGGCATTATTTCTATTATTAACATCACTCAAACAGCACAGGTTACAGAAAACAGCAACTGTCAACTCTGATGCATCTAGAACTGGCAACTAAGTAAACCAAAGACAATTGAATCAATGAAACTTCAGTGGCATTGAATTACTTACGGGCTTACTAAGTATCCTGGTAAGAATGAGAACTATATAAACTAGAGTTTAAAACATCTCAAGGAAATATATGAAAATTTGCAAGTATGTTTTAAAAATTTCTTTCATTTGCTCGGTTTATAAATTTGGAGGGCTCTTAGAAGCCTCAGCTAACAGGAGCTCAAGGCCCAGTCTTCCGCCCTGAAGACAGACCACCACATGTGTCCACCTGCTGATCACGCAGCAGTGATCTCCGTAGCCCAATCCAAGGAAAGCCCGCGGTTTCTCTACTAAGAACTGCTGAGGTGAGAGCTTGAAGACAGCAAGATGGAGGGACAGGGACTAACACCCTGGGAAGACCAAATCACCCAGATTTCTTAACACTTTGGTATTTCAAATTTTAGCTTCTAACTCCAGTACTAGAACTTCACAGACAGGACAGAGCCAAATCCAACATGAATCCATGCAGTTCATCTTGGGCACAGGACACTGTTCTAGGGGGTTTCCCCAGGATTATTTGAGGAGCTTAACAGAAATGTGGATTGTAAGTGAGCCAAACATACTGAATACAATTCCAAACTGTGAAATTTGAGTAAGATTTTTGGCTTTTCAGTTTCTCAAAATAGTTCAGGTTCCACAACTACATATAAGACCACTTTGACCATCAAGTACAGGCGTATCACAGAGAACGCAGGTGCGGTTCCAGACCATCACTATAAAGCAAGTATCGCAATAAAGCAAGTCAAATGGTCAAGCGGATTTCTTGGTTTCCTAGTGCACACGAAGTTGTGTTTACACGACACCACAGTCTATGAAGTGTGCAATAGCTTTATGTCTAAAACAACACCGTATACACATTAATTAAAAATACTTCCCTGCTAAATAGCATTAACCATCATCTGAGCTCTCAGCGAGTTGTAATCTTTTTCCTGGTGGAGGGTCTTGCCTCGCTGTGATGGCTGCTGACTGATCAGGGGGGTGGTTGTGGTGATTTCTCACAACAAGACAACAGTGGAGTCTGCCATGTTGACAGACGCTTCCTTTCACGAAGGATTTCTCTGTGGGACGCAGTGCTGTTTGATGGCATTCTACCCACGGTAGAACTTCTTTCAAAATTGGAGTTAATCCTCTCAAATCCTGCTGCTTTATCAACTAAGTCTGTGTCATATTCTAAATCCTTTTTTGTCCTTCCAACAATGTTCACAGCATCTTCACCAGGAACAGATTCAAGAAACCACTCTTTTTGCTCTTCCATTAGAAATGAAAGGTGTATCCTGAGAGGGCAGCCATTCGGTCCCATCTTCAGGCTCCACCTCTACTTCTGGTTCTTTTGCTGTCTCCACCACATCTGTAGTAACTTCCTGCACCAAAGTCTTAAACCTTCAATTTGTAAAAAAAAAAAAAAAAAAACCCAAAAAACAAAAAACAAAAAAACCCAAGGTATCTGTGAAGCTCAATAAAACAAGGTATGCCTGTGCTCAATTAACCCTCGCAAATGTCCTAGGACACAGGTCCTATTATCCCCATTTTATAGATGAGAAGACTAAAACAGAGCAATGAGTAACTCGTCAGAGGGCAGGGAAGGCAGAATAAGAATTCCCACGCGTCCCCTTCCACCAGCAATCTCCCGTAGGAAGGAAGAAGGGGCCACTGCAGAGCTGACAAGCCCATCAGTCATGAGCTCTCACATTGGTGCTTACGGGTGGGATGGGAGAGTGAGTGAGCGAGCGAGGTGACAAATCAGAGGTCTGAGTCCCAGCTCTTGGCCGTAGTCACCTAACTGCTCCGGTGATGGTCATGAAGAAGAAGAAAGGTAAAATATGGAACCCGCTCTGTGAATTCTAGAACCCACCACAAGGGCGTCAGTGCATCTGCACGCAGCGGTACCACACAGAGTCACGCTGATGTGTCCTAGCAGACCCCGTGCATTTGAAGGGAAGGGGAAAATGTCCTCCTCATGTTTATATCCTCAGCATCTACCTAAAAAGCCGTGATTCCACACAGGAACTCAAATGTCTGCTGAGTGATTGGCTACCTGAATAAATACATAGCTAAAATTAAAAAGAAAAAATAAGGGCTAGTCAGAAAGCATTCGACATGGAAAGTCTGTTAACTTAGTAAGAAATCTTCGGACACGGTGCCCAGTATTTTCCCTTAATAAGACACTGCATTTTATCCTTCTCCTTCCCCCAAGATAAATCAAGTACTAGGAAACTAAAAATAAACTTAATAATACCAAAGAATGAGCAATTTCCTCTTTGGCCTTGTTTGCACGACTAGTTTAGGGAAAAAAGGAACCTTATTTCCTGCTCAGCTGTGCAGGCATCTGAGGACACTCGAGGCCGGAGGGAGAAGAAGGTGGAGGGCGCCCGATTTAGAAGAGCGGCCTATTCGCTAAGGACTGGGAACAAGGTGCTTTGAGGAAGCCATGTGGAACTTGTGCGGACCGTCCTGTGAACAGGTTCATTTCCCGAATTCTTTTGTGGAGATGTAAGACGTCTGTGTTTCTAAACAGGGAGAGAAGAAAAAAAACCCAACAGCCCTCACGCGGACGCCTGCAAGGAGAGCGCACCCAGAGCGGGGTAAGGGGCTCCACTAGTTTACGGCCGAGGTGTGGCCAGAAGCAGGCAGCGAGAGCCTAAAGGAAACGGGGTCACAAATCAAGGAAGGGGTGCTCCAGGTATCACTTAAGCATTTCTGCTCCAGCAAGGCACCAGGGACAATGACCCCTCTCTCTGCGTGCCCAAAGGCTGGCCACTCCCTAGCAACTCGGTCAGCAAAGGCCTTCCGGCCTGAGCGCCAGAATGATTCTCAAGAAGGCAGAGACTGTGTGAGTGACCCTTGACACCCCTCACTCCCATTCTCGGGGACTCGACCCCTCCCCATCACAACCCCTCAACGGGGGGCCGGTTCTGTGATGGTGTGATTTCTGTGTGGCACAAACTTGAATCTCAGCTTCTGGATCTGAATTTGATGTCAGGTCTACCATCCGCGCCCAAATTCAAAACTGAATTTACAAGCTCAGTGCCCCTCTGGTAGCTCAGCAGAGCCCACTTCTCACCGGCTCCTGGACACAAACGGGTGACCCGCACTCCTACTTCATCAGTGCGAACCGGCCACGGCGGCGCGCTGCGAGCGGACGGGGTCTATGAGAGCATCTCACCTTCCTCCTGTAAAGGAGGCCCCAAACCCAAGCACTCCCCCACGGAGGCTCTGCTCCCGGCTCACCCCATCTCCCGACCTACATGGCGCCCGTGACGGAGGGCCCCTTTCTTGTCACTGAGCCTCAATTTCCTTCCCCGAGCTCGTGCAAGAACGCCGCACCCTCACAGGCTATCAGAACTGATGAAATCATGTCTGAAGAGTGCTCTCATTTGCAAGGATGAAAAGAGCTATAAATACAAAGTCAAAGCAGTATTAAAAAAAACTTTTTTAAGCTGCAACCACTTCTTTCTTTTGAAATGGAGAACCACCAGAAAGATCAAAGGAGTGTCACCGCTTGTTGACTGCTGCTCCGGAGGCCCCTCCACCTCCGCCCTCCACCTGGCAGAAACCCTGGAGAGAGGTCTACCATGATTTCTAACTTCACGAAATCTCAAGAGGAGGTGCCCGGTGGATTCCCGGAACGTCCTGGCTGGAAGACGCAGGGTGAGCCACACGGCCGGCACGCTGCTCGCCTCTCCCACGAAAGCAGGCGCGACCGGGAGAAGGCGGTCTTGGTGAGAAGAAACACGGGGATGTGGCGGTAGTGGCTCTCCCCCTGCCCCGCGCACCCCCCCCCCCCGCCCCGTCTCTCTGCCACAAACACCCGGCGCAGGGACTCCATAAGGCTGTGGCAGCTTGCGTAATAAAACACACAACCTTGGCTCAGTTAGCCTCCTTAGCCGTAAAACAGGGGACGGGGCGGGGAGCAAAATTAAGCTTACGGGAAATAAACCTAATCAAAGCTGAACAGTGACAAAGGGCACCAGAAACATTTCTACTCTAGCACATCCCACGGGCTGGCCAAGAGCCCGGAATTTTCATTACAACTTTTCAAAGAGAGGGAGCGGAGAAAAAATATTTCACAAAACCATTATCAAGGCCCCAACCCTAGATGCCCTGCTGCACGACCAAAATTTGTGAGAGGTCAGCCTGTCAGGGAGTCAAAAACCCAGCATGTGGAAACTGGCAGGCCTTTTATGTAGTAGGAGGGTTCTTAAAACGACTTCTGTTTTGCACTGAAGTCTCAGGGCTTCACAGACCATTAAAGGTTTCTGAACCACAGAGAAAGGAGGGCAGAGTTAAGGAAATAAATCAAAAGTTCCTCTGGGACGCACAAATGCCTACTTGGAACAGGCTTTTAGCACGAATATCCTCCACATTAAACAACAAGGAGGACTTTTCAAAATAAAAGCAGAAAAGAGATTCATTTTGTTATAAGCAATGTACTTTCTTTTTGGTTTAAAGGTTACATGTGCTATAAAAAATGGCTCCTGCCGTGAGCACAGGGGGGTGGGGGAGGGGGTGAAGGCTGGGCTGAGGGCCGGGGCTGGCAATGACAGAAATCAAGTGTAAGGGACAAAAATCAAACAGAGAAATGCTGACCTGGAGGCGCCCCAAACAAGTGAAAATGTCTTGTAACAGTTTAGGGGCAGATGTGAGGGGAGTGGCGCCAGAAGGAACCTCCTTGCCAGGCCCGCCTGAGAACTGAAATCATTTTCCCGCAGCCGGAAAGGGTTCTCTTGTTTCTGTCTAAACATACACAGTGGAAGGCCTGGGGAAGGGACGGTGTCCTCGTGACGGCAGAGCCACGCGGTCTCGAGACCAGCAGAGGGAGTACAGCATCTGGGAACAGGAAAGGGGCGGCCTGATCCCCAATGACGCGTGCTTATGCAGGACGGTGGCTGTGCAGCTGAGTTCCAGACCTTCAGACCGGCCCGTGTGGCCTCCGGCAGTGCTGAACGGGTAGACAGAATGAAAAGCTAGACTATCGCCCAGGTGGGGCCGCAGGGACACAGGGGGGACCACCATACTTCTGTCAGGACACACATACTATGAAGTGTGTTGCTGGGATGCTCTCCCCACCAACCTGGAAGGGCTGGGGAGGGGATCCAGGGAAAGGAAAAGCTCAATGAAAGGCTGAAAATCATTTGGAAAACTGACAGCAAGCGTCAGAGTAGTGATTTCTCTGACAATCCAGGGCTCCCAGTTTAGTCCCCGAATAAGAGCCCATTTCCACACTTTTCATTTTCCAAGGGGGAGGGGAGGAGAGCTCTGTCATTCAAGAGCCAGCTGAAACAAAAGCAGCCTCTGAGGAAGGCACAGGTCTGCTAAATGACTGCTATCCTAACCTTCAGTCGGAGTTCACCATATCACGTAGGAACGGGCCAAGGGACGGCTCTGGTGCCTCGGTTATCAGCCTGGACTCTTGAGGGGTGCGGGGGGAGGTGCGGGGTGGTGACTCAAGCTAATGGTCCTTCACACAAGGAAGGAGCCCACTGTTTCACACTTGATCGTGCCGTGGTTTGGCACTGGAAATCTTAGCTCAGGTGCACTCCAGGTGTTCAAGTGCCTAACTGATGGGTCAGTCTGAGTGTGCACTGCTGTATTAGGTAATGCCTTTTACTAAATTCTAATATTAACACTTGCTCATTGTGGGAAATGAGAGTTGGGTTAAAAAAGTTAACCTTAAGATGTGCTAAACTCAACAAAATAAACAAGACTTTTAATGTGACTTTCTGTTACGCTAGAAAGTATGCACTGAATTAATACCCATGCCTGCCTGCAGGGGGGCGAGGGGGGCGGCGGAGGAGAAGGCCAGGGTGAGGCACGGGCGTTTCCCCCCACCCCCGCCGCCTGATGCTGCTGGGAGGGCCAAACAACAACGGTCCAAAGGAGCTCACCTACAGCGCGAGGTGTGGGACGCAGCAGCTTGGACAGGCGGCCAGGCAGGAGACAGGCCCGCGGCCCTGACCTGCCTGAGGAGCTCTGTGAAGGAGGGGGCGTGGCACGGCTTCTCTGTTCCATCCAGGGCCTCGACCAGGACCTCACACGAAGATGGAGGGATTCGGATCCCAGCTTCACAAAAAGAGGACATCTAAAACACTGGAACTGTCCCAAAGCACCACGCTCCCATCTAATGGGTTCGAAGTTACCAGGTTCTCGGGAGTAAGCAGGGCAGCCACTCTGAAGACGCGCTGCAGAGAGGCTTGGGTGTTAGGGAACTCCTCAAAACAACAAGGATATTTCAAGGACTTTCTCTGGCAAGGCATTTTTTTCCCCAAATGATTATTTATTTGAGAGAGAGAGAAAGAGAGAGAAAGAGAGAGAGAGAGAGAGAGCGAGCACGTGTGTGCATGAGCAGGGGAGGGGCAGAGAGAGAACCCCAAGCAGGCCCTGCGCTGTCAGCACAGAGCCCAACTCGGGGCTCAAACTCAAAACTGTAAGATCATGACCGGAGCAGAAATCAAGAGTCAGACGCTTAACCGCCTGAGCCACCCAGGCGCCCCAGGAATAAACTATACATTTTTATGTTCACACTATCTAAACATCCTGTCACTGATTTCTAGAAAAACTGTGTAAGAGAGCACAGTATAGACATGCCTGGCGAGGCACGTTAGCGTTTGGGCAATCAGTAATGAGAACAGACTAGAATACAAAGGAAACAGTGGGCTTCAGCTCCAGCCTGAGACACACAAATCGGACAGATGGACGCACATTCCAAGCCCTAAACTTGCACATTTTAATATAAATACGAAGTGACCATCTAAGAAGCATTCCATCCCTTAAGTGTGTTATTCTGCCTCGTCATCTAATAGACCTAACCTAATCTGCTAGACAGGGAAGCACGTGGACTCTTCTCCTGAGTCACCTGACAGGCTTACATGGTCGAAAGAAATAAGTGCTTCAAGTTTTGATAAGCAAATTCAGTCCACAGGACAAAGCAAATTTAAAAAATTATTTTTAAAAGTTTTGTTTTGCTTTTTTTTATCCCACATTCTCCAGATGTCTACAGGATTCTGTTGCCCCTGTCACTTGCTGCCTGCTTCACTTGGCCGGAGCTGGCCATGCACACGATTCACTGGGCCTATTTCCTTTAGAGTGTAATCATCCCTCCTATTGTCCCACACATTCCAGAATCTCCTTCCACAGCTTAAACACCTCCCTTGATGACTGAAGGCCACAAACCTCTGACCTGCTTCCATGTAACTTGTTAGTACATTTCCAAAACAGAGTGTAAGTGGGACGGAGAACCAAGTTATGATCACAGGAGGCGTGTGCCTAAATCAATAAGCACCAAGGCCCAAGGGCGTTGGGACTATGCTATTCCAGAACCCAAAATAATCAAATACACAAAAGTCATCATTTCTTGCCAAACTCAAGAGAAATTCCAACTCCTGCACATGGGAACAAAGAGACAATGGCTGCAGCTGAAAATACAGAACCAAAGCATCACAGGAAAACTTTAACTTGCTATCATTCAGAACACATCAGTGGGATTTCGCTCATACGGCAAAGACGCAGAGAAAAATTCCAGACTGTTTTCAAGATAATAAAATGGCATATGATGGTGACTCACTAACTGAGTAAAAGGGGGAAAAAATCCATAAACAGTCACAGGAACCTTGCAAAGCTACAGGGATCTGGCAACACTAAACCTCTTTCACCTCGCTTGGCTCTCACCTCCAGTACACACGACACACACTCACACATGCACACTCACACATACACACGATCATTTTAAAACCAAGCTGCAATCAGCTAATGGCTTGCTCTACTGCTTAAGATAGTATTTTATTCTTGACTTGCTCAATAAACCTGCTGAGAAAAATAAACAATGGGTTTCAATCTTATAAATAATCTAGAAAACAGAATTGCTGTGCAAACAGCAGCGTTGATTTACTGCCTGTGATAAGCAGAACAGGAAAGTCCAAACGTGGCACAGTGACCCCCAAGTCCTAGTCTTACTGTCCTGGGACAGGAATGTTAACAAGGATTTTCTGTCTGCCACATAGTCCAAAGCCGAGGACGTCCAGGTCTTTAAAACAGCCTCAAAGCAGATCATGAAAAGCAACACAAAGAGCAAAAAATGAGGAAAACCATCCCTTAAAATCACTGTCAAGTTTTAATCTTTTAGGACTAATAGTTCTATATCAACCTATGGTTACAGTGTATTTCCATCCCATCATTCACGCATGTGAACATCCATGGCCACACACCTCATTTTTAAGAAATACCAAGTACAACAAAAAGCCCAGTTAAGAAATGGGCAGAAGACATGAACAGACGCTTTTGCAAAGAAGACATCCAGATGGCCCAAAGGCACATGAAAAGATACTCAACATCACTCATCCTCAGGGAAATGCAAATCAAAACCACGATGAGGTACCACCTCACACCTGTCAGAATGGCTAAAGTTAACAACGCAAGAAACAACAGGTGCTGGCAAGGATGCGGAGAAAGGGGAACCCTCTTGCCCTGTTGGTGGGGATGCAAACCGGTGCCACCGCTTTGGGGAACAGCACAGAGGATCTTCAAAAAACTAAAAATAGAACTACCCTATGACCCGGCAACTGCCCTGTTAGGTATTTAGCCAAAGATATAACACACAGACTGGAAGGGGTACGCGCACCCTGCTATTTACAGCAGCACTATCAACAACAGTCAAACTATGCCCAAATGTCCATCGACTGAAGAATGGATAAAGACGGGGTATATAGATACACAACAGAACACTACTCGGGGATCAAAAAGAATGAAATCATGCTATTTTCAACGATGTGGATAGAGCTGGAATTATTATGCTAAGTGAAATAAGTCATCAGAGAAGACAAATACCATATGATTTCACTCACATGTGGAATTTAAAAAACAAAACATGAATATACAGGAAGGTGGGGAGAGGAAGAGGGAAACAAACCACAAGAGACTCTTAAACACAGAGAACAAAGTGAGGGCTGATGGACGGAGGGGGTGGGAGACGGGCTAGATAGATGGGTGAGGAGGACTAAGGAGGGCAGTGTTGTGATGAGCACTGGGTGTTGTATGTAAGTGATGAATAACTGAATCCTACTCCTGAAACCAACATCGCATTACATGTTAGCTAAAACGTAAGCTAAAAATAAAGGAATATTAATAAAGGCCTATTATATGGAACTAAAGGAGACACAAAGAGGTATTAAAACAAGGTCCCTCCCCAGAAGGCCTTATAGTCTACATAAATACATACATGCATGTATGTGCGCAGAACAGAAATGCATAGAAGAAAAAAGGAAACTATGTCTAAAGTCCAGGAATAAAATAAAGTACAATATTTAAAGGGCAGAATATAATACAATTCTTCTGAGAGAGGAGCTGGACTCTGTGTGTGATGGCTGCCTGTCGCAGAGAAAAGGGCCTATGTGGCTTTCACGGGTGTGCAGCCCGAGCCCTGTGACTGGGCTCCGGACGGTCCCCGTGACTGTAACTCATGCACCTTCCGGAGAAGAACACTCGCCCTGCCGGCCTCTGCGGCAGACTGCGAACTCCACGAGGGAAAGCGCCCTCTCCCACACCACAGACACCAAGGAGAACATGGGCCTTGGGTACCAAAGGTTCCCCCCAGTAGTTCCCAAAACACTCCGAACTTTGCCAACTGAGAACCGTGATGATGGCTTAGACATCTTGAAGGTCAAATCCTGGCAAGTATGACACCACAACTTAGAGGTTTCAGAGGAAGGACTTAAGACACTTGAGTAGAACACAGAATCTTACTTCCAGAGTGGGAAAAATAACAAAGGCCGCTGATACTGAAACGATTTAAAGATTTAACATCTCAAAAAGGAAACCTGGCTTAACAGAATTCTGGTGTCCCAAGACAGGTTTCTCCTGCTTGCTTTTCCTAATTCTATAATACAAGTAATGGTTTTCAAATTATAGAAAAAAAAAAAAATCTTATGATGGGAAGTAGGGGGCAGGGGACTATCCTTCCCACCACCAGTGAGCAGCTGTGAATAAGACTGAGAGAATGCCTCGCTGTAACTTCTCAAAACCATGCAAGCAATTTTTATTCTACTTTATTTTCCTTAGTATTACTCAAGGGCATAACTTCAGATAAGATCAAAATGAACCAATTATTCAAGGATTATGATTTCAGATACATTTTAAAACTTACTTTTTAAAATATCAGCACACTGGATTTTCGAAGTTAGGATGCATTCATCGATCTTAAGGCTAAGAAAAATCTATTTATGGTATAAAATGTGAGCTCCAAGTGGGCAAACACACAGAATATAAGCATGATAACCACAGCTTGTAATTATAAGTCTTCTTAAAGAGCATTTCAAACCTTCCATCTGTTTTACTACCTAATAAAATGGGTGAGTCTACTTAGGTTTAAAAGTCATAAATGTCTCTATCTAAAAAGTCACCAGGTAACCAAGACCCAGTTCAATCACAAGAAATACAGGTTAGCAAATACCAACAGCGAATAAATAACTAATCCTTATAAACGGCAGTGTGTTCCGTAACTTTACAAGTCCAAGGTGGTTTCATTTGGGCGCAGTATCTCCAAGCAATACATCGTACACAGTTGAAATAGGCGCACACCACTTCCTCCAGTTCTGTCATGTAGGATAAAGCCAAGGACAGGCCGAAGACATTTAAAACAGCAAATATTCAAGACCTTGTTTTAAAAAGTCACCTGATTCTTTTTTTTTTTTAAGTTTATTTGGGGGGGGGGGGGGACAGACGGAGAGAAAGAGAATTCCAAGCACTGTTAGTGCACAGAGTCCCAACATGGGGCTTGAACTCACAAACCTTGAGAGCGTGACCTGAGCCAAAACCAAGAGCCAGTCACTTAACCGATTCTTAAAGACCTCCTTATTCCCCCAACATCAGCACCAAAAATTCCTTACATGCAAATGTCTTAACTGCTTCACTCACACAAGGGCATCAGCCAATCCTTAGATCACCCTAGTCAAAACTGGACTACTGCCCAGCCAAACGTCCACAGAGTCTAGACTATCAGATGAAAAGATTCAAGCCTCTGCTCTGTTTTAGCGGGAACAAACCCCCTGCACGGGAGTAACCGTAAGATCACAGTACTCGCAGCCAAGATTAGTGCCTGTTTCTACTGGTAATCACTTCTGCCTTGAATGGAAAATTTCAACTTTATCTGTACCTATTTGAGGACAGGTTATTAAGAAAGAGAGGTATGGCACATGTCTCCCCTTGGACCCAACCTTGCCAACCCCTCGAAACATGTATATTTCTTCTCCATATATAAAGGCGTGCCAGGGAGAGTAACATCTGAAAATACCATAGTATTAGGTATCCGAACTTCATATTAATGAGAGAATATCACCCTTTCAAATAAAAAGGTTTCTTAGCAACTTAAAGAAGATCTAGGCTTGACGGACTCACATACGAGGAACTGCGTGCCACAAGGAAAGAGGAAGACAACAGTTTTTATATGAAAAATGACAGGAGTTACAATTGTGTTTCTGGGAAAAACTGAAAGATAGGAAGAGGGAAGCTATATTAAGAAATTCTATTATTGATAAGGAAAATAAGCCCAGATCCTGTTCTATATGTTTAAAATACTTTGTAATAATTTGAGAAACAAAATTAATAAGCCCTAATAGTGAAGTAATTTACAATTTGAACAGAATAAAAGCAACGTTAAGAATGAAGGTGACACATGGCCTAGGACCCGCAAGTCGGCACCTCTGGGGACAGCGGGGCCTCCTGAGCTCTACCATGCACTCGGATTCCAGCGCAGACTCTGGCTCAGTGGAGACAGACAGGAGCCCGAGAGCCTGTGGCACCAGGCTCCGGTGCCGGGAGAGCGCCAGCGGGGAAGCACCCTGGGTGCACAGTACTTGCGAGCAGAGGCCTCTGGTTATGCGCTTGTAGCACCATTGTGTCCTCAACAGCACTGACCTATTCAGGAAGTCCACGCTTCGTTATGTAACATTAGATTAAGCATTAATGAGGCTAGAAAATTGTTTATCTAAGGTTTTAATCTGAAGTCAAATAAAACTCCATGCTGAACGCTCATACCAAATGCTGGAACCGCACTTAACCTCTTAATATTAAACAGAGTCTTGATTACTCAGTCTGAAAACCTTTCTCAAGAGTAGTTGTTCTTTGCTGGGGGAATGCGCTTTATGCAAAAGATATTTTGCCTGAAGAAATAAACAATTAATATTCAATAGTTATGTACATATTTAACAGAATAAATTTCCAAGGAATATGGCTGATAAAAGTGGTTGATTTCCACGTTACTCCTCAAAGTAAAATTTTAAATCTCTAGTACTTTTCATACTATCACCCCAAGTTAAAAACAAAAAACAAAAAAACCCAAAACATCAAAACCAGCTGCCCCTTAGTCCCATTAAAAAAACAGAAACAAAAAAACAAAAAAACAGAAAAACCCAGACACAGGGGCGCCTGGGTGGTTCAGGAGTTCAAGCCCCACGTCGGGCTTGGGGCTGTCAGCACGGGGCCTGCTTTGGATCCTCTGTCCACCCACTCTCTCTGCCCCTCCCCCACTCAGGTGCACGCGCTCTCTTGCTCTCTCAAAAATGAATAACATTAAAAAAAAAAAAGACGCTTTCTCAATAGAGAAAATCAGGATAAAAGACAGATTTCCAGTTCCATAAATAAATTTCAACCCCTCATTTTTTTGTCTTACTCTGAGACCTTACTTTGAGAATTATTATGAGAATCTCCTTTCTGGTCTCCACATCTTGTTCAGGTTGCTCAAGAATGCTCCCACAGCTCAGTCAAGACCTCTCCGTTCTCTCTTTTTTAAAAAAATTATTTACTATTTATTTTGAGAGCGCGCGCTCATGAGTGGAGGAAAACCGGAGAGAAAAGGTGAGACAGAGGGAGGATCCCAAGCAGGCTCTGCACTGTCAGCACAGAGCCCGACACAGCGTTGACCTCACAGACCGTGAGATATGACCTGAGCCGAAATCAAGAGTTGGACGCTGAACGGGTTGAGCGACCCGGGCGCCCTCTTCTTGAAAGACTTCAATGGGTTCCCAAACGCCCTCTTTAGAGAGAGTGTTAGGGTCCCCCAGGTCTACATCCAGGATGTAATTTTGGCCTAAGTCCTGCCGCATCCCGCCCTTGCAACCTCCTCTCCAACCACACTAGTGTACGCGCTGGGCATGGCCTGCAATTTCCTGCCTCCACGCCGTTGCTCATGCTACTTCCTACAGCTGGAAAGCCACTTTCCTTCCGCCCTGCCAACCACGGCCTGTCAAAAAGCATATCCTTCTTTCAGAGTGCAAACACTCCACCCTCCAATTAGCCAGCAGCCCCCCAACACCCAGCCTCTGGTGCACACTTTGTGGGGACTGAGCGTCTACCAGGGCCCTTAGCACCTACTGCCAAACACAGAAAGCGTGCGTACGGTTCACCTTCCCTGCTGCAAGGTGGGCACGAAGGGCACCCTGCTTCTCATTACAGACGTCCCGTCCCACCCAGTGCTCGGTGGGGATACACAGTTTTTAAAAATTGAACTATATGGAATGTTTAGCTCTGAAAATGGGAAGTGGGCAAAAAAAGAATTTTTTAGTTTAGAAACTATTACTACGCCAGCAACTGGGACCACAAAGAGCGTGAGCTTCATCTCTGCTGGGCTGGGCGTGCGGGAGTAAGGCTACAGAGATGAGAGAGTCAAGTGTGTGTGCCTTTTCACCTTCTTCTCCCAGAGGCCAGTGACACGCTGGAGGCACCTCTCTCCTCTACCACGCTGGGGCAGATCGCACTGTCTTCTCTCCAGTGTTAGCTGCGCCTGAGAGAGGTCACTGAGTCCGTGCTCCCTCCCTGTCTACAACCCAGTCCCGGCTGGATTTGTCTGAGTAACAGCAGATAGAGCTGTACACGAAGGCCAGCCAGGACTCAAGGGACAGTCATCCAGGTGTCAGACACGGAAAGTCTTTGATTCAAACAACACAGACATGCGCTCAGTGTGAAAGAAGATACATGTCACTGTCATCTGAGTCATCATCTCATGATTTTGAAGAAAACGGCAATGTGTGTAAAAATCAAACAAGACATTATTTTTGAAATACCCAGGATTTTGTATTATTTACAACACGGGTGCCCCTCCTGGTGCTTTAAGATTCATTTCTCTTAGGTCTCCTATTTTCTCAAGCATCACCTTAGCATCGAAGGTCATGTAACTCATCGATTCACAGATCACACAGCAGTGCTGAAAGCGGCACCCCGAGGCCCGGCTCCCCGTCACCTGAGCAGCTCAGCTATGGGACGCTCGTTGCGATCTGTACAAATGCATCCACACCCAAGACTCCAAAGTGACTTAGGCCAAACAGCATCTTGAGAGAGAAGAAGTACACAGCCAAGGGGAAGCTGAATGCTCAGCAATGATGCCTTACCGTGTAAGACTTCTAACTGGCGGTCTTGTACACACACCAAGAAGGTGAGCAGCCATAGAGAAAGAAGGACGGGAGAAAGGTGGCAACTCCAGGACACGTGCACAACCATGACATGAAAATATCTGACTTACAGGTATTCTCTGGTCCTAGGAGGTTAGCGTGTTACACCCCCTCAAACGAACCTGCACGGTGGGTTCTCCACAGTCATAGCCACTGCCCCCGCTCCAGAGGGCAGCAGTATTCAGAGGAAGGCCGGATTCAGTTCCTGTGTAATAGACACCAGAAACCAAAAGAACTAGGAAAGTTGTTTAGGTCCATTTCCACAAGGAACCTCTGTCCCCATAACTGCTCCGAATGCTCCACTGAGGACGGAAGTCCCTTCAACAAAGTTTAAGATGGAATAACTGGACCCTTTAAGCTAGGCCCTGCCCTTCGCCCCCTCCCAGTTTTTCAATGAAAAGGTTTTTCTCAACACAGATGATAAGAAACGGGTCATTTCTTTCCATACAGGCTCAGCACGGCCACAGCGGAGAATAATCCCGCACACATTTAGCTAGTCAGGCAGTACCTGGGGTAGACAAGGAAGAGCTGTTTTCAAGTGTTTACATACACTCCACAGACCCTATCTCATTTAAATCCTTAGAACAATTCCTGGGGCTAGAAGGATCATCCCATTTTACAGAAGGAGAGGCTGAATAGTCTGCCCAAGCCGAAGCCCGGGAGCAGGCCCCAGAGGCAAGAACCATCACTCTGCTTTCAGGCACAGCAACAGCCAAAGGTGGGCAAACATTTTATAAAGATTGCAGCATCTGTAAAATTCTCACACAAAGAAACACTATTTTAGAGAAAATAATTTCCGAACCCATGTCAGGATTTGACCTGAACTTCCCAGGGCACAGCTCAGAGCAGACTGTGTGCTTAGAGGAGATCCTCAAGGACTGTAGTTACCGGTAAGGCCAGGAATAGAACCCAGGTCTGATGACCACCGCCCCGCCCCCCCCCCGCCAGGCCCAATCAGGCGCGTTCCTTTGGATGCTGACACCCTTCTGAAGTTTCAAGTCAGTTGAGAAGAGCCAAGAAATGAGTTAATAATTCTGGGAAATAGAAGAGAATGTAGAAAAGTATCTAGATTAGAGAGATTTGATATAAAGAGAGGCATGACCATATGAAGATTTCTACCAAGGAAGTTCTGAACCAAGGAATTTTCTCATTTTTTTTTTTTTTTTGCAGTAAAAATCAAAAATAACCTTTGCCCTCCCCTCCCGAGGAGCTGTAAATGATTAGCGTGGCTATGCTGATAACCAAGGAAAATATAAAATGAGTGCCTCTCTCCCGGGTGATCAGAGTACCGACCACCAAACGCCTTCAGTTCTAGGCGAAAAGACAGCAGAACACTGGGAACGGTTAGCCAATGTCAGCCATGATGAACCCTCCAGCGCCGCCAACAACTCCCTCCTTAATGCCCATGATCGCGCCCTGCTGAGGAGGCTGGAAAGAGGAGGCCTGCTGGGCGCCAGAGGTGGTGCGAGGAGAGGAGCCACAAGGCTGGGCATCAGGGATGGCGGACAGAGACGGGGAAGGGTCTCAGGACAGAAGCGCCTGGAAAAGACTAGAGCACCAGCTCAAAAAGCTGGTGTACTAACAACTTCTCTGTGGGCAAGGAAAGACTGCTTACTGAGTTAGACATCATCAGTAAGGTTAAGGGAGAACCAACAGCAAGGGAAAAAAAAAAAAAAAAAGATTAGAAGCCTCTTACCAAGGCTAAAAAGTTACTCAGATTTGTCTTCCACTGGAGATAAAAAGCTAGATAAAAATGCCTGGTGTTTCCAAATGCTGGGCAGTAAATTTTAGATTAGATCTTAATCTTGCTATTGGAAGTTTATTTTTAAAAATAGAAAGGTAAAATAATTGTCAAGCCATATCTTGTATTAAATTCCTCATGGTTTGCAACTTTGAGCAGAGTACACGGAGACGGAAAAGTGCAGCGGGGAGGTCACGACCTGGCCCACCGCATCTGGCCACAGCTACTCGTGGAGCTCACGCTGCTCCAATTTGCCAAACCAAAATTCCTTCGGCTGGGTAAAGCATTTAGCTTTATAAAAGTACATATTGAACTTTAAATAACTGAAATCCTCAGAAAGTTAAAGGTATTTCTTTCGCTGTTCCACATTAAATCCCTCTTCCCAACTTGTTCTGGATGACCCCACCCAGCCCTCCAAAAAAGTTGATTACTTAGATTGATTACAACATATACTTTAGTTCAAGGTCTATAAACAATTCTTTTTTTTAACCATTCTCAAAATGACTCATCTCAGCACATTCAGATGTATACTAAACGTTAAAGGTTCAACGTAATTACGATTGGTTGGTGCAAACCACCAATTCATATAAGGTTATAACTTGAAATCTCAGAACCTTTCTTCCCTGTTATGAGTTACTGCTGCTCACATAAGGTACCATACAGAAAAAGTGTCTAGAAACAGTTCATTAAAATAAAAACAAAACAAAAGAGCCCTCAGAATAAAGTAATCAAAATTGAATTAAGAGGAAATCAATCAACAACACCCAATTAGAAAAGTAAAAACCAACCAAACCAACCCACCCGCTTCTATAATGGATACTCTTCATCTATCTCCTCATTCCAGGGTAGGGATGAAGTGAAAGCAGCCTAGTGTCTAAATATTCACCCTCTGTCCCCGAGTCCTAAGAAGTACTTCCGGTGGGTACTAGGCTCTGCCTAGGCCACAGACACTGGGACTTGGCTGGCCGGACTTCACTCCCAGACTCCCTATTCCCTGGCTCAGCCAGAAGAACTCACCAACCACCCCCCTGAATTCCACTGCAGGGAATTTAGGTAAATGAGACTAAATCCTTTACTAGTATTCTCTTCATATAACCCACTCTGAAGTTTCCTCAGAAAATCCGCCTACCCCAAGTTTAGCAAGAGACGGAACTCTCAGCTTTGTGAAATGTCAAAGGAATTTGTAAAAGTCACATTTAAGCAATTAATAAGAATCCTTGTATAGGTATCTGTCCAATGAAAAGTGCCAACTTTTTAAAAAAATTATTTAAGTAATCTCTACACCCAATGTGGGACTTGAACTCACAACCTCGAGATCAAGAGTCACAGGCTCTTCCAAGTGAGCCTGCCAGGTGCCCCCCAAAAGTGCAAACCTTTAAGCCTGCAAAACTAAAGCGTTAAAACTACTTCCAAACTACTCTTCCAAACATGAGCAACATTAAAGAAAGAAAAGGTCCCAAAAGAACTCAAAGCAGAGTGAGCCACAGACCTTTATTGTCTGGTTGAGGACTTGTCAATAACCAAATCTAACCGGCGGTAAACGACATTTCCTATTTCAGCCACTATATTTACAACAGACGCTCCTAGCTCAACACCCCAGACGAGCCCCCAGCTGACCCTCTGTTGTCCAAGACCTTGCTGTTCTTACAAGGTAAGTCCACTTTCTTCGTGGGGTGTAAGCATAATCTGTCACTTTACTATCTAACATCAGGAGCTAAAACTAAAAGTGAAGGAAGTAAAATGAAGATGATCCTGAGGCCGGCCAGTCTGCAACAGCGCAGGGTTAAAGGAAACCATTTCATAAGATCAAGGGCAGAGAAGCAGTAGGGGCAAAGAGGAAAAAATTCAAGTTACATAAAGTCCAATTGTACTCACTGTTTCCTTATTGGGAAGCAGCTCCTTTCTAATTCTGAAGAAGTTCTTGCCGTACTGCCTGAGCCCCTTAACGAAGCGTTTCTGTGATAAAAAGAAACAACAAATGGGATGTAAAAACCAAAAACAAAACAGGATGTCAGCGAAGCAAAGATATCTGCAATCAGCAGAATAACAACCATAAAAGTCGGAGCTAGGGAATACTGAGGAGGCTGGGAGACCATTTCAGCAGCACAGCTGGGACCCCCCCACCCCCCCCAGCCAGGGCAGGCCCCAGACAGCCTCATCAGAACCCCAACGGCACACACCAGACAGGTCTGGGGGAAGGACATCCTGGATGTGAGCCTAAGAAGCAATCTGTGCCCTCTGTGCCACAGTCTCCGCATCGGTGCACGAAGGTATAAACAAATAGCTCCGTGTTTCAATAGAACAGCACAACTGCTTTCCACCTGAGAACGAAGCTTCCCAGAGTGTCGAGCAGAAGGGAGGGAAAAAGAATCAAACCTGGAGACTTTTCCAAAAGGTCACCCTCGAGGGGTTAAAAGGCCCTTTCATTAATCCGAGGAATTCCCCAAGAAGGCACCGACATCGCGGAAGCCCACTGGGAGCCCGAGCCCCCGCTGGTCTGCCCCGCCATCACCGTCATTAAAAGCCACTCCGAGGCACCAAATAAAGAACCATCAGCACCCCTTCCTTCCTCCGACGCTCCCCACCGCCCCTCCACCCCAGCAGTCTAGAGACTTTCACTTTGTCCCATTCCTCCCAGGCAGCCCCTCCCCGCCCCAGTGGGGGCAGCTCCCGGCTCCCCGGCCCCCACCTCAGGGCCCGGGGCCTGGGGCTCGCGGTTCGAAGCCAGGTCCCGTGCGGCCAACCCCAGCGACACTTCCCGTCCGGGCGGCCCCGCAGCCACAGGTACGCCGCGCCGGCCGCACTCGGGGTCCGGGGCGGCGAGAGGCCGCGCCTGTCACCCGGCTCGGGCTCTGGCTCCACAAAGCGCAGGGCGGAGGCGGCCGGGGCGGCTCGGCGTGTGACCGCGGCGGGGCCGCGCTGCGCGGGGCGCGGGGGGCGCGGGGCTGGGGCCGCCGCCGCTGCCGGGGGAGGAGGCTGGAGCGCGGCGCGCAGAGCCCGGCGCGGCCGCGGGCGGCTGCAAAAGGCGGCCTGGATCGCCGCGCCGCCCGCCGCCCCCGCGCTCCGTCCGCGCCCGGCCCCCAGCCCGAGGCTCCACGGCCAGAGCCTCCTGGACCCTGGCGCTAGTATCTCCTGCTCTCCCAACGGCATGAGTAAATACAGGCAGCAAAGCGCAGAAACTTCCTCCCTACCGCCGAGAGCGCGAGCAGAGGGCACCCGCGGGGCCGGGGCTGGGCCGCGCCACCACTCGGGACCCTTTCCAGGCCACTCCGTCTCCAGTCCTCTTTCCGGGCAGGCAGAGTCAGCAGCGCGACGGCCGCACGCCCACCGCCCCTGGGCTGTGAAACAGGGGGCTGGCCCTGACGACCCTCGACCGTCCCTTCCGGCCCCGGGATTGTGGGCGGCCGCTCAGCCCGGCCCAGGCATTAGCCCGCACCTTGCAGGGCGCCGTTTCACAACTAAATCACCGCGGAAGCTTCCCAGCCAATAAATCACCTGCCCACCGGGTGGAGAGTCCCTCCCACTCCCGGTGTTTGAGACCAGTCGGGCAAATTCAGTGAAGAGCCAGACTTGGCCGGCAAGACCGATCTGCAACCTCCTACTCCATTCCTGGAGGCTCTGCATTTTCAGATTTCACCCCCTTTCTAAGATATGACTCATCATTGTCAGTTTTCAATATAATTTGTATAGTTCAAAGGAAAAAAATCTGTCAAGACATGAGAAAGCAGCTCTCCTCTAAAATGAAGGAAGGGTGACCTCTGTTACTTGTAGGATCAACAAGCATCCTGGGCTCTGTGCAGAGCAGGTCCCCTGGGGACGCTCCCAGGCAGAGACTGCCCTGCCCTCAGGGAGCTCTGGGTGAACTGGCGCTGGCAGGCAGACAAGTGAAGGGATCAATCTCTGGGCCCTCAGAAAAGCAGCAGGAGGGACAAAGGGCTATGGGTGGGACTAGGAGAAGGAAGTAACTTACTCTGCGGAGGACAGGAAGTGACAAGGAAGAATGAGCCTGTCAGGTGGGCTCCGGCAGGGCTTCAAGCAAAGGAGTCAGCCAGGAAGGGCACAGAGAACATTCTGGGAACTGCAAGGAGGACAGGGTATACAGAGTGGAGTGCCAGCAGATAAGACTGAAGGGGCAGGAGAGGATCGGGTTGCAGAGAGCCTCTGAGCCAGGCTGAAGAGTCAGCGTGCTAACTGTGGGCCAGCCGAGAAGTCGGAGCATGTGTGGTCCATGGAAGGACTGGGCAAGGACTGCTCCAGTGACAGTGTGGCCTATGTCATGGATTAGGGACAAACTGGCTGCGATGCAGAGACCAGTTTCAGAGACTGGTGAGGTAACTAACCCAGGTGTGAGAGAAGGAGGGCCAGAACTCTACCTCAGCCACCAGGATTAATGTTTCTTGATCTGCTCTAAGTATTTACTGAGCATCTAGCACTGGGAGGAATTATGTTTTAAAGGGGGCAGCCATAGACCTTTATTAAAACCGTGATCCATTTCTAGCAGGTAAGATAAATGTGTGTGAAGTCTTTACAGAACAACCTGAGACTTCATTTACCCAAGCATAAAGTAGTGAAGTGTAACTCGTCAGTGCAGCAGGGGAGCAAGGAAAAGGGATGGGCTGTCATAGTCCAGAATACCTTCACCAGGGCAGAGAAACAGGCCAGAACTCGAAGAACCAACAGCACGTGCAGCGGTGGAGGGGCGTGGGGAGGCCCTCCATGAGAGACAGAGGTGGAGAACGGCAAGTGGGCTACAGGAGAGCGAAAGGCTACACGAAGTTTAGGTGAGTGACCTGGCGGCATGAGTCAGATGGTGGAGTGCCAGGACTGTGCAATCTGAACGTAAGCCTGATGCCAAAGGACATACAACAGGCTCACCAGAAGAGGCTGGCACAGTGAAGGCAGCAGCTGAGAGAGACATCGGGGTAATGTGATGGAGTTGGGCAAACATGAGTTCAAGTCAGGATTCTTCTACTTGTTATGATGTAATCACCAAATATTATCTATTCAACTATTGGTTATTAAGTACCTACTATATGCCAGGAACCTCACAGGTAGAATTCAAAATCCTCACAACCTAAAAGGAAGTACTATTACTATCTCTATTTTCCAGAAAAGGAAGCTGAGGCACACAGATGGTTAGGTAACCAGACCACGGTCACCTGGCTCTTCAGAGACAAAGGCAGAATGCAAATTCTATGTCCTGCAGTGCCACTCTCTGTAAAATGGAGGTAAGAGGCTACAGAAGTAGCCATTTTGGGTCATTACCTGTACCAGTCATTAACGGTACCATTACCTGTACCTCTGCCCTTTCCTGTTGGCCCCAACATCAAATCACCAAGACCTCAGCATTCAAAGCCCTCTTTTCTTACCAATTCCATGCTAGTCCCAGGCCAAACCTTTATCCCTCTTTCCTACTAGCTAGGCTATTGACCCGTCTCTCCCATCTGGCCATCTATAAGGCTCTGCCAAGGAATTTCTCAAAACCACACATTTCGTCCTGAGTCCCATACTGTCTTGCCTCTAGGCCCTACCTAAAAATAGCTCCTTGACCTCTTCAAAATGGCATTTACACCCCTTAGCCCCACTTAATTCAAGACCCTCTCAGATCCTGTTTCTGCCCACCTTTCCAACCAGATGTCCAACATTGCCGACTGGCCCGTGCTGTGCCCTCTGTCGAACCCCAGACTCTGGGGCATCTTTACCACTCCTCTCCATAGCCTACCCGAGGTGGTTTCAGTTTACCTCAAACCCAAGCTCAAGTCCCTAACCCCTCTGACACAACACTTGCCTGGCCATGTGGTCCCATTCACTTGGCATCTGTTTATTTGTACAAGGCTTCACCTATGCATAGAGTCCAGAAGCCTTGAGAAGGCAGGAATCGATCTTCTATCTCTTTGCCTCCCTATAGCATTAGGCAGGTGGAGCTCCCATGTTTTGGCTGCAGAAGTGAAACAAGCTGTGAGATGACAAGGGCCTGGCCTTGGGTGGTCAAGATGGAAAGAGACTCTAAAAGCCAAAGGATCCGTCCTCAACTCTAACAACAGAATTGACCTTTTTGGCTTCATGACACCAAACTGTCCTGACTTTCCTCCTATCAGCAGGCTTAATTCTTTACTCAACTTCTAAATGTTGGAGCTCTTCCAAGGCTTTGTTCTAAGCTTTCTGTTCTCCAAACCAACTCCTAGTGTGAGCTCCACTGCTCCCTTGGCTGTCAATATCCCCCAAGATTCTCCCTAGTATTTCTAAGGCTAAATCTACGGTCCAAGTCCAGTGGGAATACTTGCTTGACTCTCTCACAGACATTTCAAACTACTTCCAGAAATAGGAATTTGACATCTGGTGGTGAGCACACACCACCACTGTCAATGTGTATCAATGACTGTGCTATCAAGTGCAAAAGCACCACTGGCCCCATTAAAAAAAAAAAAAAAAAAAAAAAAAAGGAAGTAAAAGCTTCATGTGGCCTGTACAGTTACTTCTCTATGGAAAGCCACAAGGCCTCAAAACTGGCAAAACATCTGCTTCTCACAGACCAGCTTTTACCTTGTGGTTTACCAGAAATGTAGAGTAGCCTTTAAAATCGAAACAAAGCCAGCCCACTCGGAGTAGTCAACGATGAGAACAGGTCAGTGTGTTAAGTGGGTTTCTGAGGCCTTAGGCTCTTTTCCTCTATTAATTCATCTCTCTTCAGATGAAGACCTTGAAGGTTTTCAGGATTTAATTTAATTATTAACACTACTGACTTAAAACACAGACAGGTACCATAAGCCTCTAAAGAAAATTCATAGGCACAGTCAGCCTTCTAATAGTTGAACTGAAATTCAGCATGTCCGGTGCGGAGATCCAACCCCTCATGAATTATTTCTATGCCCGTTTCCTGTCCCTGGCGGTGTGCACAGATATTGGACTGCTAGTATGCAGAGGGTGAGGGCGAGAAGACTGCTCATTTAAGAGGCAGTAACTCTGGCTCAGTCGTGGCTCCCGGCGCTCAGCAGCCCTGCTTTTGATGCTCCGTAGGCCGGCCCCCGCTCAGCCGCGGGAGCTCAGGGCCCTGGAGTGTCCGCACTTGTTTCTCTGGCGCTGTTTGTCTCCAATCAACCTGCCCGTGCGATCCCGGAGAGCACAAAACAAGTCCTTTTCTATTTTTGAACTCCACAGCCAGATGAGATCCAAATATAAATATAAATTTATCTATGGCAAGGAGGCTGTCCTCTGCTTTGTCTCACGGCTTAGTCCGCGATTGGGCTCCAGTTTTTACTCCCTTCATTTACTGAAATATATTTTGACAGGTAACATCATATACGTTTAAGATGTACAATATGTTAATTTGATTAATTTATATATTGGAATAGGACTGCCATTGTGGTCATAATTAGCACCTCTATCATGTTACATAATTATGCTCCAGTGTACAGACAGCTTGCTACAGTTTTCTGTTAATGAGCTGAAACTTCATATCACCATCAGGAGTTACCTACTTATAAGCTCCTGGCAGAGAACATTTAACCCCTGGTTTTAAAAAAGTGAGTTACCTGAGTGGGGAAGGGGCTAAATGGGTGACAGGCACAAAGGAGGGCACCTGTTGTGATGAGCACTGGGTGTTGTACGTAAGTGATTAATCACTAAATTCTATCCTGAAACCAATTTTACCATATTTTCCTAGAATTTCAATAAAAAGTTGAAATTAAAAAAAAAAAAAAGTGAGTTACCTGAACATAGTGCTTACTGATAAACTTGGGTTTTAACAGAGTCTGCAAGGCAAAACTCTATTTCTCATTCTTAGTAGAATGGAAGAATATGAGGCCTGAACTCGGAAATCCTAGAATCTAGTCTGCTCCATAAAAAACATTTTGATAAACAAGACATAACAGGAATCAACTTTTTGAAATAGGAGATAATTAATAAGAATAAGAATAACTGGGCCCAAGTGCAGTAACATTCTCTCTTACAATAAAGTCTTGTGCTCGAAAGTTCCTCACGCTGTTTCTGAGCCTGCCCCGCATACAAGCCTCCCAAGCCCTGTGCTCTGGCCTCCCAGGTGCCGATCCTCCCCACGCTTAGGGTGGCAGGCGGGCCTAGGACGAGCAGCTTCATCGTTATGTGTCAGTGACACGAAAAGAGCAGGGAAACACCACGCGATACGACGATAAAAACGGCGAACGCTGAGCAGTGCTGCGACATGCCGGGCCCTGTCTAAAGGGCTCTTCGAGTGTGGACTGCCTTAAACATCTCGACGACCTTATGTCAGGGCAGAGGCTACCGATGTCTCCATTTTACGGATGGGAAAACTAACCATATGTCAGCAAATCCTTGAACCAGGGTGGGCCAGTCAAGAATGGCAAAAGTGAACAAATGGGGAGCCTCAGGGATGGGGTGAGGTCTAAGAATGGAGTCAGGCACAGGGCGTGGATAAGGGTGCGAGAAGTATCCCTTGCCTGTGTTTATATGTAAAGATTTAAATGTTTCCCCCAAGTCTCTAAATGGACACGTACAGGCTATATTCTCATAACTCAACTTATTTTGCCTCGATTTGTTCACTTTTTAAACTGGTCATAAGATACCTGCCCTACCTATCTCAAAAACATTATTCTGCGTATCAAATGGGATAGTGCACAGAAGTGGGCTGGGCTGGGAGTAAATCTTCCAAAGAATAAGGTACGGTGTGCTCATCTCTTGTCTGCAGGGGAAACTCCCAACACGGCTCATCCCAAGTGCTGGCTCTGACCTGTGTCTGCCGCAGAGAAAGAGGCAGGAAGAGAGGGCTGTGCTACAGAAATGGCTAGAAGAGAACTCTGCATTAACCCCTGGCTGAGAGCTTTCAAAATTAACTCCCTCTGGTGAATTTTAACTAGTGTATCGCAGTCAGAAGCTCACCAGGATTTTAGAGAAGCCGTTTCTCCTCAGTCCTCTTACATAACTGTTTGGAAAACACTGTAGGTATTAAAATGATTCCCACTGTGAAAATGGCTCCTTCTGCTCTACCCTGTTTTCTGCACAAAATTTTATGTTAATAACTTACTGGTTCCCAGGGGGCTGAAGAGCAGGCAGATCTGCAAGTAAGCAAACTACAGTTCCCCTGACCAGAGACACAAAAATGCAAGTCCATGTGCCAGGCAGGGAGTCAGAAGAGTATATGCATGGTCTTCTGAAGGGACAAAGCGGTAGAAGAAAATCGAAGATGTGTCCCAAGGGACACACCTGTGTGAATGACAGGGGAGGCTGAGAGAAGATGCCAGGTGGAAGAAACGAAAGCCTTTTCCAAACGTCTGTATTACATGATGCCTCCCGGGTCATCAGCGGCTCTTCCTGACCAACCACTAGAGGAGAACCTACTCCTTTTCTGCCACACAATCCAGCTTGTTCCAGATTCCCATCACCTCGTATTCAAAACACACTTCCTGCTGAAGACACACTACAGATGATGCTTTGACAGATATCATTTAGTTTTTGGTTTTAAATATTTAATACATTGAAGAAACGGTGACCTAAGTAAGGAACTACTTTTTCAATAAATAGCATCAGAATCCATTTGTCTGGGAGGAGACAGGCCAGCAAACCATGGTGAGCACTTCTCAAGTTTCTAGTATGTGCTCCTAATTTTCTGATGCCACTCTGGAAGTATACTTTGAACTCACTAGCATTATTCCAGGATAGTTAGTTTATATTCATTAAACTGGTTACAGGTGACCCTTGAACAATGTGAGGGTTAGGGGCATTAGCACCCCTCCCCAGCAGTTGAAAATCCATGCATAACTCCTGACTTCCCCCAAAACTTAACTAAAAGTCTACTACTGACCAGAAGCCTTACCAATAACATTCAGTTTACACATATTTTGTATGTTATATGTATTATTTACAGCATTCTTACAATAAAGTAAGATAGAAGAAAGCAAATGTTATTAAGAAAATCGTGGGCACCGGGGTGGCTCAGTCAGTTAAGCGTCCGACTTTGGCTCAGGTCATGATCTCCAAATTCATGGGTTCAAGCCCCACGTCGGGCTCTGTGCTAACAGTTCGGAGCCTGAAGCCTGCTTCAGATTCTGTGTATCCCTCTCTCTCTCTGCCCTTCCCCTGCTCACACTCTATCTGTCTCTCACTCTCTCTCGCAAAAATACATAAACGTTAAAAAAAATTAAAAATAAAAGAAATCATAAGGAAGGGGCACTGGCTGGCTCAGAGTGGTAAGTTCAAGCCCCACACTGGGCGTGGAGCTTACTTCAGAAAGAAAAAAAATTAATCATAAGGAAAAAACGTTTATACATTTATAGTACTCTATTTGTTGAAAACACCCATGTGTAAGCAGTCCAGTGAAGTTCAAACCTGTGTTGCTCAAGGGTCAGCTGTATAGTTTAAAAATGGCCAACAAGACAATAATGTAAAAGAATAATCTCATTTTTATGATTCTCAAATCTCCAAGTCTTTTTTTTTTTTAATGTTTATTTATTTATTCTGAGAGACGCACATGTGCATACTGGGGAGGGGCAGAGAGAGACGGAGAGAGAGAATCCCAAGCAGGCTCCACATGACTAGGGGCTCAATCCCACAAACCGTGACATCATGACTTGAGCCAAAATCAGGAGTCAATGCTTAGCCGACTGAGCCCCCAGGCGCCCCTCTCCCAGTAGCTGACATTCCCCTACCTCGCACTTGCACCTACACTTTCTACTCAGAGTATTATCGTCCAGACTCAGGACATCACAATCTCAGCGTGGACAATGATGGGTCCCAGTCCACATCCTCCTCAGCACACTCTCCAAAACCGGTGTCACTGGGGCCATTCTACAGATGAAGAAACTGAGGCCTAGGTAAATTAAGTATCTTGCCCCAATCCTAAGCAGGAAGGGTAGAGAAGTAAATAAGATTTCAAAATTGGATTAAGTGCTCAGAAGCTAGGTGCAGAGAAAATTCTATTGTATCTACTCATATCAGAGGAATTAAAGGGTATCGTACTTTCAAAAAAAAATCTAAAAATATGTTATATATACATTCTTGCTTTTTGAAGCAAAAGCCTGGGTCAATTATAGGCTGTATACCCATGTTAAAAATGTTCTTACAAGACAGCTTAGAGAACATGGCTCTGCCACTAACATAACTCTACCCCTTAAATAGGTAAGTCACTACCCCTCACTCGGGGCTCCGTGAGCCCCTGTGGAAGACGAGCCTCTGGGCCTTCTACCACCCGGAGGGCCCTCAATGGTTGGTGCCTCTAGCTCTCCACACTGGGAGCCCCGGTGAGGTGGGTGGCGTGTCTCCTACACAGAGCTGAGAGGATGGATGAACTCTCTAAAAGAGGACCCTGCTGGGACACCTGGCTGGCTCATCAGAGAAGTGTGTGGAGCTTGATGTCAGGGGCGGGAGTTTGAGCCCCACAGAGGGTGTAGAGATTGCTTAAATAAGTAAGTTCACACACACACACAACACACACAATAAGACCCTGTTAATGCAGGCCATGTCTTCTCAACTGTCTTACTTGGAAGTTCAGAAGATTAGTTAAAGATACCTTTAACATTAGATAACTTCTAGTTTTAGCAAAAAAAGACACCTGTTGCCCTGCCTCACCCCTAAAGATTTGGTGGTACTTACAACAGAAACCCAAATCCAAGCCTGTCTGTTTCTAAAAGAAGGCCTCTCTGGGATCAAATATGGCCGCTGCTTAGCTGTTCCAGAGGTGTTCTCTTTCTTGTTTCTTTCCTTTCTAATCTTCTAAAGGCTGAAGAGCGTAAGATTGAGAATGGGGGAAGGTAGGTCCAGCATGACCCTGCCCTGATCCTTCTCCCTTCCTTCATGCACGAGTAGCATGGTCGGGAACAGTTCCTGGCTTCGATAATGGTCCTATGCAGCCCTGCCCCTACAGGATCAGCTACAGAAACAGAACACAAAGAGGGACTCAAGTGCCAGACCCTAAGCTGCCCGAGGCAAGAAGAGTCCAGCAGACTCCTCACCACCCCCACAAGCTGACTCCAACTCATGTGCCCCAGAAACACCTACAAAAGCCAAGAAGCTGTCAGTCAGTCCTCACTCCCTACCACATCTGTAATAATAGCACAATCAGAGAATGTTTGAATTAGAAGGAAACTTTTAGAGCATCCAACCCTGGTCAAAACTCTCATTTTACAGACAAAGATCATATATTATTTAAAACAAAAACAAACTAAAACACACATATCCACAAAGGTTTTATATTTGTGACAGACTGTATTCCTATCCCATCCCACACACTGCTCTTATAGAGTGGAGACACTCCACCACTGAGGAGTGGGTGTCTGTTCCGTACCCTTGGCCTGGGTAACTAGCTTGGCAAATATGACAGAAGTGACACCAGGTAACTTGAGGCTAGGTCATAAAGAAGCTACACAGCTTTTGCTTGGCTCTCCCTCTCCAGACACCTGTCTCTGGAGCCCTGAGCCACCATATTAAGGAGTCTGGCTATCTGGAAGTCACTGTGCGGGGAGACCACACAGGGAGAGAGCCAGAGATGCAGTAGAAGTTCCAGCCGTTCCAGTTCTCAGCCGTCTGGGTCTTCCTCGTCTAGACTCGTGAGTCAAAGAACCTTCAAGATGACTCCAACCCCATCTACCACCTGACTGCAACTTCATGAAAGCTCCCCGCCCCCCCCCCCCCCCCCCGCCAAGTCAGAACCACACAGCTGAGCCATTCCTAAATTCTCATCCCACAGAAGCTACGACAGCTAATAAAATAATACTGCTGTTTTAACTTGAGGCCATTTTCATTGTTGGGGTGATCCATTATGCAGAAATAGGAAACCACTACAAAATTCATTACAAGAACCACAACATACTTTAACCTCCATGTTAGTCAACTATTAATTAAATGAACCATAACGAACTTTGCAACCTTATCACCCTGTATCATCTTACTCTGACTTAACACATAGCTTTCATTACCATATGACATGGCGGGGCGGGATATATGCGGCACTGAACACATGAGAAACTCTGTCCACCGCTAAACCCCTAGCACCTAGAACAGCACTTGGCGCACAGAGCAGGTGATCGACAACCACTGGCGGAATTTATAAATGAATGTTGTCTGTAGGTGAGCTGGTTTGGTCTTCCCGAAGCACTATCTGACTTCCCAGCCAGTTGTTGACTTGACGTAATGCCTCCTGATCTGTGTTCACCGTTAAGTTTCCAACTCTCTAATTACTATCTACAAAATGGTTTGACACCAACTTTCCTGTGCGTTCAAGTGCATGAGGCCCACTACAGAAACCACACCGTCCTGCCCCGCGATGCCAGCTCTGCACCCAGACTGCAGCCAGTTGATTTTCTCGTCAACACCCCTCTGCGTTAAATAAACACTTCCCAGTGGCCTCAAGTGTCAGACCAAAGTTACTCCACTTCTTCATTCAATGAGAAAATGACGTCATGTTAGATGGTTTACATAGCAACTGGGCCCACTAGCAAAGGCCACTGAGCCAGCTTATATGGTTCTGTCCACATGCCCCTCTGAGTCTAGATGATCACGCTGAGTACGCAGAAGTCCTGTCATGATTTCGGGCCTAACAAAGCACTGCCGCTGGTTGACTAGGAGAATGCTTCAATGCACTTTCAAGTCAAATGAGAACTGGCTAGTTAGGCAGCAGCATTAACAGACGCAGAAATACCGCCAGCCAGATACCTCTTGCCAATAATGCTGCCCAGCTCTACCCAAATTAAAAATAACCCAACACAAATAACAGAACCCACATGGGCATCAGAGGCTCCTTCTTTCCCTGCAATACCACCATAAAATTTCCACAAAAATGTCCCTGTACAGTGGCTCATAAGTAAGTCATTACAAAGCAGAGCTCGGCACATGAGGAAGGAAGCGGAAACTCAAAACAGAAATGTGGTTTGTCTCTAGTTACCAGGAAAAAAGAAGTAGAAATCCTTAGTGAGTAAGCCTTTGGCAAAAACTGTAACTGAAAGAGTCTAGATCCATGGCTGCCCAATAGGACTTGAATGTGAGCCACGAATGTGAGTCAAATATATAACTTTAATTTTCTAGAAGTCTGATTTTAGAAAGAAATTGGTAAAATTCATTTTAATAATACATGTTAACTTGAAATATCCAAAATATTACCATTTCAACATGTAATCAATGTAAGAAATATTAATGAAATGTTTTACATTCTCTTCTTCCTACTCTGTCTGCAAATCCCGGTGTGCATTGTACACTGGCAACACAGCTCAACTTGGACCCGCACCTTCCAGGTGCTCAACAGCCACACGTGGCTCACGGGTGCCATGTCGGCACAGGTCTTGAATAAGCCTTCTTTTTTGTAAAACATTAAAATACCCAAAGCGCTAACAGTTTTCTATTAGGGAGGTAAAATACACGTACTGTTGGAATCAGGGACAATGATATCACACATGCGGTCCTAAATTAAATACAATTAATAAAGACTTTTTATCTTAAATCAAGTGAAACCTGTCTTCCAGAAGAATGCAGCCAAAATCCAGAAGCTGTTATGATCTGTCCCTCTTCCCAAACAGGGGAAACCAGGACCCTGACCAGCACTGGGGGCTCACTTCAGTTCCTAGGCTGCTGGACTTTGTTTCCCCTTCCTGGTGACATGATAAGGGCCAGGGATCCTCACTGAACTTGTGCACTTTAAACAATCTCCAAAAAGGGAGGGAAATCAATGACTCCTTTAGGGAATGTAGGTGAATGAGGGGGGAAGAAGAGTATATTTCAATGACAAAAGGCAAACCTCAGAAGAACCCTGTCTTAACCAGCGGTCACTGTCTTCTTTCTATTACAGGTATCCCATTAGGTCGCAAGCTATCCCCATGCAGGACGGCTGTAACAAGAGTCCCTCCAGGGAGGGTCCCACATCAGTCCCTCCAGGATGGGCCCCACCTTGAGGCTGCTCCGGTGGCTTTTGTTTGGAACAATAGCGCTCCCATGATACCTCACTCTTGCTTGGAAATATTGTTATTAAGGGAGCATGAACACAGCTGTGTGTAAATTACACAAACAGATTAGATCTGTATATTTATAAGGAATACAAACATACTAATAGCACATTTACATACACAGTGGGACGCATTGGGCTGCATGCAGAGTGGAGTATTTCCTTAAAATTTTACAGAAAGAAATGCTTAAGAACTGCTCAGGCTGCTAAGTCAGGCTGAGGTTCTTCTGCCCCATGCGGAATGTCCCCCAAAATGAATTCTTCTTCATCCTCATTTGCAATATTGGAATTTGAGATTCTATAAAGGAGAAACCTCAAAAAGAACTCTAAAACCCACTTCTATAGCAAAAATCAATGAGTATGGGATAATTTTCACAGTTAAAAGTTTATAACTACAAATGGGGGAGGGGCACAAAAGAAAGCACTGTAGGCAGAAGCAGAAAGAAAAGCAGAAAGAATCTGGAAGTTCAGAAGTACCCCGTCCTAAAATGACAGCTCTTCCGTCACACACGGATGCAGACACGTACAACGAGGAAGGTCTGCTTAAGTACTTGTTAACACAACATATAGTAAAGCACCATCTTTGGATTCTTCAACTAATTTTGAAAAACAGGGAGAAAAGCCATCAGTATTTTATGCTTGCTGTAGGAAATCAAGAACACAGACACAAACATCAGGAGAGCTGGGCTCTGGTTTTAGGCATGATTCTATCAAGGCTTCACAGCTGACCCCAGGCAAGCCGCTAAACATTGCCTGGGCTAAGTTTCTCATGGAAGGATTGCATCCCAAGTATCCTAATTAAAACAAAAACAAAAACAAAAAACCACTGACTTTTAACATGTTGAGTGTTCCGGTAAAAAAAAATTTTTTAAAAAGAGTCATAATCCAACTAAGTAAAAATATTAACCTAGACGTGTGTGGATAGACACATAATAACAAGCACCCTATCTGTAAACCTTAATTGTATTCTTTAAAAAATTTGTAACATAACTCTCCAACTGACACTTTCTCTTTTTTCTTGATATGGTTTGTATAAACTCCTGGTTTAAAAAAAGAGACGAAGAAAAAAAAGAAAAAGGTCCATCTCTGAGGCGTGGGTTTCCGTGCTCACAGCTCCACAGATAAATCAGCTCCCGATCTGGGCCTGGAAAAGCACGGGCCACGGTCTGACTGCTCCAGCCCCGGGTTGCCAGGCAACCAACACAAGGGGGAAGTCTGAGAACCGCTGACAGATAGCCAAGTGGCTGAAACAACAGACTTCTCTCTGTCAAAAATGTGTTTCAGAGAGCCACTTCCCCACCTCTGCTCTCCGCTAAACACTACACGATTGTAAAATCAAAATCAAAAGGCCACTGTAATAAAAACACACTTCCTGCTCAATTACTAATTGTTAAAAAGCTGTGGGGAGGCCCAGATCACACGGTGTATGGCAACAGAAATGTGATCCTGTAAATGAGATGGAGTCAGCAGCACGTGAGAGACCTGAGCTGAACGTAGCTCTGCAGCTTGGAGTCAGCGGCCTGGTGTGTGGAGCACCTCAGCTGCCCGAGGGAGCACCGGGAAGGAAATAAGGAATGTTGAGGCGTTCAAGGAACAAGCCAAACAACAAAGAGGCCACAGGTCCACATTACATAAGAACAAAACTAAGAACATTCTCAGCTGTGTGAAACTCATTCTAATTCTGAGACAACAAAAGTTTCCTCCTTCCACACACTCCGGCCCTGGCAAGTGGCGCTGTGTGTGTGTGTGTGTGTGTGTGTGTGTGTGTGTGTGTGTGTGTGTGTGTGTGTGTGTGTGTGTGTGTGTGGTGTGTGTGTGTTCCTGGTGGGACACTCTAGTGCCTGACTGTACACTGGCCTGCAGCAGATACTAGTATCCTTCAGATAGCGCCTGATGATGCCAGGGTCTGAGGTCTGAAGGTCTAATGCCACATGTTTTTTTAAGTAAGCTCTGCCCTCAACGTGGGGCTTGAACTCACAACCCTGAGATCAAGAGTCGCAGGCTCTATCAACTGAGCCAGCCAGGTGCCCCTACTGCAACACTTTAAATGTCTACTGGGCGCACACCAGGCTCGAACCACGGTGCCACCTAGCATCATCCCTGTGCAGCGTCCTTCCATGAAACCACTTTATGGCAACTGTCATCGGGGACTCCTTGGAAACGGGCTCTGGGATTTGGAAGAGGCCAGCACTCAGAACAGGGCTCGTCGCCTTTTCTGTGCCACAAGCCCTTTTGGCAGTCTGGTGGAAAGGCCCACCCTCTTCCAAACAATGGTTTTAAATGCTTAAAATAAAATTCATGGGATTACATATAAAACCAGTTATATTGGAATCTACTTATCAAAACATTGAAAAAATGTAAATAAATATACTTTCCTCGCGTGTTAAATAACGAGGTCACAGAGGGTTTTGTTTTCTGTGGGTTTGGTGGGGGCGGTGCCGCTTTGTTTTCCTTTGTAGCACAGGCTCAGGGTACCAACCCCTGGAGGGCGAAGACGGTAGTTGTTCATCGCTCACCGCAGCACTGTGCAGCCCGTTTCACTGCCCGCGGCTGACCTACCGAACCCTGGAAGACGTCGGCCAGGCCCCGGGGCTGGCTGGCCCTCTCCGTGCCCTCGGCCTGGACCCTACCGGGCCTGACTTGCCCTGGGCTTTCCCAGTGCCTACAACTGGGCCCCGCAGGCAAGATTTGTGAGATCCCGGTCTGCACAGTGGGGTGTGCGGACACCAAACAGACCCAAATGGTTCGAAGGGAATTCATTTCCAAACCTTCCGCTCTCAGATACTCTCTTTCCTAAACCCACCTGACAGCAGCCGAGTGCCTGAGAGCGCACTCCTGTGTGGAAGGCAGGGGCTTTCGAGGTCCCTCTCCCAACGGCCCTCCCCTGGCAAGCACAAAGCCATCCCTCTCCCATCTGGAATGCTACTAGGCAGCACTGCCCCTGCTACAGGAACTCCAGGGCACCAAACAAAGGGTCGATTCACAACACTGATGTGGATGTTGACACAGTGGTAACTCTAAGGCCACGATGAGAAAGCCTTATGCAAGTCAGGTACTTTCCAGGTCTTTGCTTTCAACAGGAATGCAGGAGGGTCTAGTGGCGGCGTCATCTAATAGATTTTACTGCAGACCGAGTCTGATGATGAATTGTATGTTCGGCATTGTTATGGAAGGAATTCAAGCTATCGAGTGGCACTGTAACAAAACTATTATTCCCATCTGTTTATTCATGCAAATAAGGTTTTTGAGTGCTTCTATCCAAACATACATGAAAAATAAGAATAAAACCGATGCAGGGCATGGCCTCATTCTAACAATAGGTAATATTCAGGCAAGAATTAATTCACTTAAAAGACTGAATCCTTCGTATTTCTAATAAATATTAAACAAAAAGATTTTATCAACATTTATAATATCTTTTTGATAAACTGTACACTAATAATTATAACATAATTGGAGAGAATTTCCCTTTTAACACTTAGAGCTTTGTTGCTAGAAATAACAACACGTACATGTCCTCTGACGACAGACTCCCAAGCAGGAAATGCGTTTACATTAGGAATACGGTCTATGGAGAAGCCGACTAAAAAGTTACTAGTTATAGAAGTTAAAGGAGGGGAAGGAAAGAGAGAATGTAAAATTTCACTGCTAAAAAGGAGCCCATTCATGTGTCTGTAGAGCAGATGATGATGGGTATGAATCCAGAGGGTACTCAATATGCCCTGGATAGACAGAGTGACGGCGCAGCTTCATTTTCAGTGTCACTATTTATATGTTAGAAATTACATCCTTATCATGAAAAAGATATATGCCAATTTAAGCTTAGAAGGAAGCATATGGCTTTAAAATAAAGCAAAACTCTTTTAGGGGTTTCATGGGAAAGGGAGGTGTTTTTTTTTTTAAACTTTGTGCGAGATGCAGGAATTCTGGAGAATGTCGAGCACGCTTCCACATCTCAGCTAGATGTGCTAACTCTCTGGCTTTACCCAACAGAACCAAACCAGGGCTACTAAGATGGTACGTTTCCGAGACCAAGGCTGATCACCACACTGAAGACCCGGCACTGTGTAACTGCGGCTGCATAAAGACATCCTTCACCTGAATCCTAAGAACGGATTACGGCACTTCTCTGCTCAAGACAAATGGAGGGCTCAAACCCCTCGGTGTGCAGACCCGAGAGCTTGGGATCTCCCTGCTCCCACCCTGGCCTCAGCGCCCATCACTCTCGAGTGTGTGGATGAGGAAACATGTTAGAATGGCCTCTGAGGTTTCACCTCAGCTCACGGGGAGACCGTGCCGTGTGCAATGTCTACAGTGAACACAAGAAGGCAGGACAGGTCCCTAGAACCCACCGCAACTGCCCCAGACTCAACTAAAGCCAGGTCCCTGTGGCTCCCCGATCGTGTCCCACACCATCCACATGTCAGCAGTTCATCGCACAATATTCTGTCTGGGGATCCTGTCAATGTCACTAACCAGCTATTCTTGGCTGGTGGCTTTGATTCACCTGCCACTGGTATGATCTTCAACAGGTTTATGTACTCGCTGTTTCACATTTATGTTTTGTCATCCTTCTCTGTGCTTCCATCTTTCTGTGCACCCCTGTTGGGAGCCCATCTTGGGCTCACAGGTTGAGACACCTCCCTGTGTGGAAAGGCAGTCACAGTAAAGCTCCTGCCAACCAAATGGGGCCCAGTCTTACCTCCTTCTAAATAATTTTTCAGGCTTGGATTTCTTGAGCTGCTCTCGTTGGCCCCAAGGAATGTAATGCTCTTTTGTTTTATGACATTTAAATAAAAAGGAAGGATCTGGAGCACATGCTTTGATGGATTACATCTGAATGAGAGTAGCCTGGCTAGAAGTAATCTTAAAGTTGCATCTTGGGGATGGGTTGCACAGATTATAGCAGTTATGAGCTGCCTGGATATCGGTGTGACTGTGTAAACGTTGGGTTACTATTATGTAAATTCACTCATTCGCAAACATTGGGAATTCTGTCCTTGCCGGAAGGGTTGCACCTCCCCCATTGTGGTTGGAAGAATAGGCAGAATGACTCCTGGCCTGTTTACAGATAATTAACACAGGCCTAGGTAACACCCTGTTCTCTCCCCCTGCCTTAAATTCATATGCTAATTAACTTGAAAACAACTTGCAAGATTGAGGAAATCAGCGCTTTGCTGATAAAAACACTCTGTTGTTCAAATTATGCTTACTGATGGGATGTCACTCATTGCTGTAATGTCACTCACTACCTTTAAATAAAATACTGGGATCAGTAGGACAGAGAGACACACGCGTGCCTGCCTGGTTCCAGAAACCATGCAGTTCTCCTGAGTCCCTCATCGTGCCGACACCTTCCATCCTTCGGAATATTCCTGGACATGCCGGAGCTGGACTCCGGCACACCCTGCCATGGAGCGTCCCGTGGCCTGGCCAGCGCCAGGTTCTGGGCACCCAGATCCATCACTGCCATTAGAGTCCTCCTTGAGGCGGGGCAGTCCTGCCTGGGTCCATCTGTCAGAGTCCTTGCGTAAGTCGGTATTTAATAAATATTTCTTCAAAGACAATTCCTATTACCAGTACTTGAGTCTCTGAGGGCCACAGAAGACCTAATTGTTTAATCACTACTCTAGTTTCTTAGAGAGAGAGGAACGAGGACTTGCCAAAGGCACAGCAGCTGGTCTAAAGCACAGATTCAACCAGAAACAGGTTTATTAACACTTTTGTTTTCTACCACTAAACTTTACTTACATTACTAGTAGGTGGTTTTCTATAGACAGATGAGGAGTTACCTGAGAAAAGTAGAAGTGAAGGGAGGGGGTAGAGAGAAGAAAAAGAAGAAACTGGAGTTTCTTGTTTTTGAGCAAATCATGAACTTAAAAGTAACAGGACACAATGGCAGCAAACATTCAGAGCAACCCTGAAGTTTCTTTCCTCTGGTTGATTTAGGGACAGCCCTGAGACCTGAGATGAGGCCTCCCAGTTTTCTCCCAGGAAGGCAGAAGATCCAGACTGCTCTGACTACTGGCAGCCAGGACTGGGGGGACCTTCTCAACACAGTCTAGGATGGCTAATGGGGGAAAAATTCTTAGGGCTTAATAAAGAACGAAAGAAACGTTCATTACAATGAGGAAATGAATGATCTACCCAACTGAGTTCCATCATGTCCCTTTTTTTTGGCGGGGGTGGGGGGTGGGGGGGTTTTAGACTCTTAGGTCTTTTTGGTAAAACATTATATTGAGAAGCACTGAAGAAAATGAAATGGTGGTGACATCTACAGGGGACTCCACGGGCTAGACAGAAGCTCCTTTTGGGTTGACCACAGCTCCCCCCACCCCCACCCCTGCGCTCTCCTGGCCACAGACAATATGCACCCAAAGCTGCCTTCAGCAAACATTTTACAAGAACCAGATCTTGCCCCTCTAATCTGTCCCGCAATCTAAAAAGTCACAAAGAAGGTTTAGAGAATCTTTCTGGCATTTAGAAGTATTCTACCACTGTGTCCCCCCTACTGGAGAATGCACATCCGTGCGTGTGAAAGGAGCGGACTTTTATGCAGGGACATGACTTTATTTCTGTAGCAGAGTTCCCGCTCATCCTTTCAGCCAAATTCGGTTTGTTCCAAGCTCTCAAAAGGTCCCAAGTCCTGAAGGCATTTATCTGGTTCTGAAAAGGAACAGTTTATAGGCAACTGAGACATGACCCGAGAGTCCCCAGACGGGGCTAAGTAATTTGAATTGTTAGGAAAACACATATCACTCTTGATTAACTGACTTGTATTATCAGACATATCATCTGTCCAGATCTGGAGGCACGGTGATGGGGCCACGACCCTGAAGAAGGCGGCTCCATGCCACGCGGCCCCTGCCCTACTGGGAGTCTCCCCGCGGGTACCTGACTTATGCTCTTCATAGCATCTACGTGGATTATGTTATGTTAATTTGTTTATCTGTCTGTGTTCCCCAATAGAACACAAGCTCCATGAGAACGGTATGTCCAAGGTTATTTTTATCTCCAAGGCTTAGACAGGACCTAGTACACCGTTAAATGCCCGGTAATTGCTGAGTGACTGAGGAAACGAATCGCACAACACCTCCTGGAGGTGTGCCCCGGTCTGACATCTTAAATCCTAAATAATGTTCTAGTCACAAAAATCCTGCCTCCTTCTTCAACCTCCACGTTAATCCAAGTCAACCCAATTTAGCATTCAGTGCGCCATGCTGAGGAGTGGGACACTGTGAGAAACGGTGGCCTTCAAGAAGCATATCACGAGGCAGAGCAGCACAGAGGGGTCTCCGTCTCCCCAGCCGCAGGACCTAAAATGACCATTGAGACCACAAATTGCCTTCCCACGCCTTCCCCTGTTACTCCCATCCCAGTCCCTACTTCTGGTCACAAATAAAGACAGCTCACCCTAGCAACTCCTAACTGGTCCCTCATACTGTGTCCCCTGGAGACCTACTGTCTTCTCTCTCACTCCTTCCCTTCTCTCCGTTCTCCAAATGCCCTCACACCCACCCCCCAGCATCCTCACATCATGACCCATAGAACACCCCTCACGACCCCTCCGATAACAGAGCCAGAGGCCTGGTTCTATGCATTCTTCGATTCCAGTGGTCTGACCAGCACTGTCTGACCACATCATCTACCACCTCCAGCTGCTTTTTCTCGTCACGATATCAACCAACCAAGCCAGTCTCCCTCACCCGATTCAGTGATCCTACATCTAGCTAAAAGTCCCTTTCTCTACCCTATCTTTTGACAGTACTCTCAGCAACATGAAGAATCTTGCCCAGAGCCCTTCTAACATTCTGGTTTTTTGCATCCCCCATCCTCAGTGCCCATCATTCCAACCTAGCCGCCCATAGACAGCCACCCATTTGGGCATCCATGAAAACATTTAAGATACAAAACTAGAAAATTTCTCTTATTTACTGCTACCATGAATCCCACAAAATCTCTTCTTTTTCCTGATTATGACCCATAGCCTTTCAATTCTTCTATTACCTCCATGTGGTTCCCCAAGTTCTATATGAAGCCCGGGACCCATTACCAGTTACTTCAACAGTGTGATCAATACTATGAGACAGGCCTCAGCACCCTGACCGTGTTCCAATTTCCTCCCCTACTCTTCCAAACGAGTTATGTCAAAGATGGCCTCAGTCCTATTATTGCCCATATTAAATAAAAAAATGTAATTACTCCTTGTATCCTGAGTTAAATATAATGGTTAACAAATTAAACAGTATAGAGTCCAAATCTATCTCCAGCCTTTTCTGACTTTGTTACTTTGTCTGTCCCTCTGCCTAACAACCTAAGAATCCCCAGAAAGTCCCTTCTCACTCTGTACTGCTACCCCTGGTGATTCATCAGATCCTGGCTCTGCCAACGCACTAGCTGCGACCCTAAGCCAGCTAATTAACCTCTCCTGGTTTCCTCAGCTGTGAGCTTTCTCCGTAGACCAGAAATCTTTCCTGTCGTTAGACCTTCATTTCTAACACTGGATCTGCCTGCATCTTTTTAAATCACTGCAAATGAACACCAATGGTCCTCTTCTCCCCTAAAACAAGCACTTCTCCTAGTGTCAGGTTTTGTTACTAGTGCCACCAGCCTCCTCCCTTGTACCAAAACACGAAGTGTGAATGGTATCTCTCCACTTTTCCCTTGCTTCCCACCTCCAGACAGCTAGGCTTCTCTCGAGACACCACATGGCACAGCAAGGTAAGAGCTGGGTTCTGGAGCTGGGGCGGGGTGGGGGTGGGGGTGGGGGGTGGGGGCGCGAGCTGGCCTGGAAAGCAGGCTCTCCAACTCACCCTGTGACATGTCAGTAAATGAGTCAGTTCACGCTGGGTGCTCAGAACAGCACCTGGCCCGGCATGAAGGTCTTAGGATTGCCCCAGAGGTTCTTGATTTTAGTTGTTCGTGTGCTTCTCCCTCCCTCTACCTCTCCACCCCGGTTGGGTATTAGAATCCAATCCCCTGGTCATTATCCCTGATGAATTAAATCAGAATCTCGGGGTGGGACCCAAGTCTCTGGTGTGTGTGTGTGTGTGTGTGTGTGTGTGTGTGTGTGTGTGCGCGCACGCACACTCAAGTTTCCTGTGTGATTCTAGTGTGCCACCAAGGTTGAGAATCACTGCTATAAACTTTCGACATTTCTCACTAGGACCACAGTCTGTAGCCTGCAACATGGACGCCCGGGTCCCACCCCAGAGACTCTGATCTAACTGGTCTGGAGCACAGTCTTAGCACTGAGAAATGTTAAAGTGTTCCAGGTGCTTCTAGCATGTAGCCAGGTTTCAGAACCACTGATTCCCTTCTCTACCCACTTCACCACCACCGTTACTGCCAGATTAATATTCGATGATGGCCCCAGTCCTATCATTCCCCACACTCAAAAATGTGTAATTATTCCTTGATTTCTATTAAATTAAACATAAACTTCTCTTCCCTTAAAGAGTGGGTGGCTCTGAATCCATCAGCTGGCCTGGACACTCCTCCCCCCAAAGCTTCAAACCGGGCAACTGGCTATTAACCAGCCACTCACATTCTTTTCTGCCTTTGTTCTTCCATTAGCCTGGGTCCACTGTGCCTGGCAAAATCCTACGCGTGCTTTCAGGTTCCTCTCAAACAACACCTCCTCCTGAAAGCCCTTCCTGATCTCCCTGTCCGACAGTGGAAAGTGGCACGGTCAGCCCTGTGTGTCCCGTGGGGCCCAGCACAATGCTAGGAGCAGGAGAGGCACTCAGAAAGTTTCCAACTGTGTGGCTGCCGTCTCCTCTCCAGGTTGCCTGTGGCGACAACATCCAACTCAAGTGCGCGAGTGCACTCACTGCCAAAATCAGTCAGAGATGCCACGGCAGGCAGTTATCAAGGTCAGGGGGGACTCCTGCAGAGATCTTAGTGGTTGAAGAACAAATGCAGTTTATTTGTCTCAGGTGAACGATAAGCTCCCTTCCTTTAGGATGAGGAACCAATATTGTTTTCTAACTGGTTTCTAAAACACAAAGCTTAATTAACGACAGCAGGAAGAGAAGGTTCTAGAGGAAAAATTATGACAGTGAACAGTGGATAAAAGGGCTCCATACACATCCAGCAGAAGCTTGCACAGAGAAGGTCTGGAAAGGCAGTGGGATTAAGTTCAATATAAAGTAGGGGAAAAAGTCCTCCCCTCCCATATAATATTATTTAAGGCAACCTAAAGTTGGTTATCCAGAAACAGACAATAATGTTTGGTTTTGAACAACACAAATCCATTATGCCTTTTCTCAAAATACTCATTTGAAGGAGAGTGCCTCTGCACACCTGTGTATCCTGCCGGCAACGCAGTTCTGCAGTGCCTGAGATTACTTCAAACCAACAGAGGATAATAAGGTATGATGCTTGCTGACTCCTCTCAACGTATGAGCGACTGAATGATCCATCTGAAAAAGTTTGCCTTTTAAAAGCAAGATAATCTAAGTGGATCCTTTGAATGTTTGGCAGGGGTTTTAGAGAGAGCACTCATAGGAGGGGGGGGAGAGAGAGAGAGAGAGCAAGCGTGCGCGTGCACCTGGCTGGGGAGCAGGGAGAGAATGTGAGCAGATTATAAAGTCAGAGAGTTCTACAGAGGGAGACACACACTACCAGGGTCAGGCTGTTTCGGGGTCAAAAATTGGAAAGCTGACAAAGAAATTGGGCCATCTCAAAGGACAATCAGAAAATAATTTTCTAACTTTCGTTTCTGCTAAAGAATTGGAGAATTTCATTTTCATGGACTGGGTAGAGAGGCAGGATCCAAACATTCAGTCCGTCCCAACTTTAAGCTGCTTTGGGAGTCTGGAACAGCTTTGGCTGTTGAAATCAAGAGTCCCACGTGGTGTTCTGCATGGGAACACAGGAACAAGAACCACGGACAGGGGCCCAGTGCCTTCTATGAGCAAAGCTATTTTAATTTTAGATGAATGTTGGATGGGTTTTGGGTCCAGGTCAACTAGCTCCCCACATCCATGCTTATAACACCTTGTTAAATTCATTTTCTAAAACCCTTCTTTCAAAAATGGACAACCAAGCCTGCTTAGCTGGCTATATTACCCTAATTAATTAGAGGGCCTAGAGGGGGAGAAAAATGATTAATTTAGGCTGCCTGTTTGGAAAGTGGCTTATTTGCAAGTGGGTAACGCCTGCATAGACTTCAGGAATGGTAGCTCCCAGACAAGACTGGGGGTCGTGAGAGGAGAAAAGGGACTGAACTGACACAGAACAGAGCCACTGGTGACAGATCGCCCTTCCCTCTGGCTCTGCAAAGGCCTGTAACACTTGTTAACGTACATCTCTGGAGTCTAGAGGTTTTATTATTACTGAAGGGAAAGATTAGAAAAATAAATTTGCAATCAAAACTGACGAATCTGCTGTAAGGGAAGCCGAGAACTCCTACTTAGCACTAGGACACGGGAGTCTGTGGGCATACGTGCTCTCAGATTTCGTAGACAGAGATGATTCCGTTAGCTGGAAAGAAGCTGTCAGCCCAGTTTTCCACCTGGGAAACGAACGGGAGGCGTGGCCAGCAGGCGGAAACCGGTGTCAGATCCAGATTTCCTGTCAAACACACCTGCTGGCCGTTGCAAAGTTTGCCCTTCCCCCTTCCTGTTCCTTCCTTGCCAGTTCTTACACAGGCAAACTAAGGCCCAAGGAGGGACCTGACTTCTTCGACATCCCGAAAGCAGCTGCCAGCCTGAGGACTGTCCTCCCATCCCTTGCGTTCTCTCTGCACGCATCCCACCCCAAGGAGCCTTCCGGAGAGGAGAGAGAAAGGTGTGATTTAACTTCTTTCCTTCCTCCAGAGCTCGAGTGCACTACATTTCAGTCGCGTACTTCGTGCCCTCAGGTGGCACAGTTGTGCAGGACCCCGGGCAGCGAGAGCAAAGCTGTGCGGTGCAGGCACTCCCCCCATTTCCAGGGCAGAGACCTTTCCAGGGTTCTCCAGGCCATAACCTCTGAACACTTAATAAAAGGATCCAGAATGACAGGGTACACACTTAAAACAAACGAAGCCGGCTCCAAACACATACGTTGGTCCTGACAGCCGGCGTGGGCACACTCCTCGCCCTCGGGCTGCGCGGAGGCCTCCGGCCACTCTGCTCTGTCCTCTCAGCATTCGGTTCTTGTTTTACTTACAACTGTGCTTTGCGTTTTCCTTAGTTCCCTGGTATATTTGACAGTTCTTCTGTTTCCTCTTGCTGGGATTAATGACAGGGGACTGGGCCCTTTAAAAGGGAAGAAAATAGTATGGAAGTGACGAAACAGGGGAGGCGCACTTGGAGGGTCGGAGGAAACTGGAGAGGCAAGGTGCATTTCACCCAGGTGCCACGGTCGCAGAAAAGACCGCCCCAAACCGCCAGCCGGCCTGAAGAAAGAGATGTGCAAGTAGGCCACTCTGCTTTCAAATACCTGCGTGATGGGTCGTGAGGGAAGACGGGTTTGTCCCAGGAGCCACACCAACCCCGGGCCGTCTCCTGAGGCCTCGTCCTTCTCCTCCGCACATCGCTTGCTCTCCCGTGGCAGAGCATGGCAACCGCACATCAAGTACGAGGTGATACTGGCAAGACAGAGCTTTTCCCTCCTAGAGGCTAGAGAACAAAACCTCACACACCCGGAAGGGGCAGTGTCCAGTCAGCCCTGCTGGAGCTGAAGCACCGCCGTGCAGCTCGGAGAAGCCCCCGAGGCGGCAGTGGGGAGCTCGGCCGAAGGGGCCCACTCATCTGACATGACGAGAGGCCCTGGGGGGCAAACCACCTCTATTTGGGTTCTCTTCCATCTGACCCAGTCAACACAGTAGCTTTGGATTATCTGTCGCACTCCAGGCCCTGGCTCTGTTCTGGGGACACAAGAAGAATTAGACTAGAGGCCCTGATCCCGAGACTTCCTGGCCTCATGTGGAAGCCCCCCATACACTTGCCATCACAACCCAGTGTGGCAGACCCACGCCCCCACCTCTTCAGCGCATAGCTGACACACTGGGTGTGTTACTTGGGGATCGGTTTTAATCCGTCTCCCTGCCCAGAGTGTCAGCTCCATGAGGGCAGGGATTTCTGCCCATTTTGTTCGGGGCCACATCACCGGCACCCAGAACGGCGCCGGGCAGAGTGCTGTGCTGGTGGTGTGTCAGCCTCTGCGGAACGAATGGATGGATGAATTTCAAACAGTAACTGAAAATCAGGACTGAGTAAGTAACCTGGTGACAACATGAAGGGTCATCCTACGTTCACATTCACACAGGACCGAGAGTAATGGAGAACGAGCGGGCTTCTCTGCAAGCCCCAACACCAAATGCAAGAACTACAGAGCCAGCCAGACAGACAGACAGACGGACGTGGGCCTGAATGCTAAGTCACTAAGGCCAATGGCACAGACTTTCTCCTTCATGACCACCAAGCATACTCTGCTTCCCGACACCTCAGCACTCTGCTTTACAGATGTGGAACTGCACTGGGACTCACCCACATGCAGCACTTTGGAAAAATGTCGTAAAGCAAATTCTGAAACATCAGCAGAAAGTGTCACTTAACAGCATGCAGGGTGGGGGCAGAGGAAAGAAGAGCAACAAAACACGACTAGGAAATGTAAAAAAAAAATGTGCCGGCACTCCAGTGAAGGGAGCAATCAGGGGGCCACCAAGGCCACTGTCACTTCTGCCTAACAGAGACTTCAGATTTAAGACACAAAAATGCGAGAGAAGAGGAGACATTTTGAAAGAGTTACTTCCTCTCATTGGAGGGTTCCTTTTTTTTTTTAACCTCCTGGTTCCCTCCCCCCACTCTGAACGCCAGTTACCAGGCTAATATAGTATGTTTCACCTGTGAAAACATACGGTTCCAATGTCACCATACATAGAACGTTCCATGCATACACATTAAAATTGACTCCAGCTCTGTTGCTAAGAAACTACAGAAGGAAAGGGTTTCCCATCCTCTTCATTTATGAAATAACCACTCTGTGTATGGAGAACAAATGTAATCTCTCAAGTCCCCTTGTGTCTTGTTCTCATTTTTTAAACGAACAGAGAAAGATGATGGAGAGTGGCTGCAAGTATATGCTATCTCCATTTTTTCACACACCCTTGAAAATGAGATGGAAAACATGGTTTCAATAACCTACTGCTGTAGTATTTATTAATCTTTCAAGCTGAAGATTCCTCCCAATGCTTCCCCACTTCAAGCAAAAATGAAAAATGTCCCACAAAAATTGCTCTTCGATTTTAAAAGATTATCCTAAGCAGCAAGGAATAATTTAGGGTATGCCTGTATGCAGCGTGGGGTTACTTTCCAGGTCTCTGTGCTGTTCCCCATTGCCCCAAGGCCTGCACATGTACAAACGCACCAACACGCACCCGGAGCCCAAAGAGCACCACAACTTACTGCTGGCTTTAAACACAAATACCTGATATCAGGGCTAGGGGAGAAGGAACTTTAGAAACATACTAGTTAAAGAAAAAGAGAAAAAGAATGACCTTGTTTAGAAAAACCGGCACACCACCTTCTCTGACCATAGTTTAAAGAGGAAGCCTAGAATGCGATAAAGCCATTTATGTGAAAGGCAAGGTCATGGCTGAATTTGTAGATTTAACCCAGAAGCAACTTCTATGGACATGAAATACTGAAATACCTTTTTGAAATAGCTCTCTCCTTCCAATGTTCAGCCTATCGCATTTACTAAAGGATTTTTAAATTTTTTTTTTAATTTTTTTTAATGTTTATTTATTTTTGAAAGACATAGAGATAGAGTATGAGCAGGGGAGGGGCAGAGAGAGAGGGAGACACAGAATCGGAAGCAGGCTCCAGGCTCTGAGCCGTCAGCACAGAGCCCGACGTGGGGCTCGAACTCACAGACCGTGAGATCATGACCTGAGCCGAAGTCGGCCGCTTAACCAACTGAGCCACCCAGGTGCCCCTAAAGGATTTTAAAATAGATCTCTCTTCACAGTTTGTTATGCAGTAGAACCTTCCTGCAAACTGACAAAACTGATTGCCTTATACCAACTCTTCCACACATATAATTGATTTTTAATTCACTGTCTCATTTTCGAATGGACCTGACAATAATATACTCCGCTCTATTCGTACTATTGACTTGCTTAAAAACGGGTTTGATTCAAAGGCTGATAGGCATCAATCATAGGAAAAATAGTTCAATTTCATTAATACTTGAAGCATTATGCAAATTTTACTTCTATCTGTATTTTCCTCTTTCATTTATTTATTTATTCGTTTGTTTGTTTAAAGATTTTAATTTTTAGGTAATCTCTATGAAGACGCAAGGTGGGTGGGGCTCCAGCCCACAGCCCCACGATGAAGAGGCGCATGCTCTACCGACTGAGCCAGCCGGGTGCCCGTGCATCTTCCTTTTTTAACACTGAGGACTGATTTTTGCCACGGGCCATAAGAACACATGACATGAGTAATATATATATATTACTTATGTGTAAATAAAATGCCAAAATTTCTACTTATCTTTCCTACTCTCATATCTCAGAATTAAGTTGTTCATAAGAGGCAGTACTAATTAATTTAAAATTTAAAATTACCTATAAAAAAGGGTAATCAGTTGAGAGAAAAAGTTACTTCAATTCAATTTAAAGTTACTAAATATCTATTACGTGTTACACTAAATACAATGTATCACTATTTCAAGTTCTGGGTAAACTATAAACATTCTCAGATTAAGATTTCTTATGAAAGTGAGAATTTCAATAAAATGATTCAACTTACCTAAGTTTACAAACACATAAACCAATGTATATACACGAACAAAGACAGGTGGAGGGCAGGAAACCTAGAAACTGAGATGGTAGTAAGGTTCCAACTCCCCTTTAATGATTTTGTAATGATATTCTAACAACAGACATGATTCACAAAGAATTTACAAAAGAAGAGAAAATGAATGGGTTCATCATATTAGATGACCAACAGGACCCTCCTATCACCAGCATTTTTGGAATGACTATATAAAATGCCCAACAACTCTAGAAATCTGATCCATTTCTAAAGATCAAGATCATGTAGTTAATGCTTCCTTTAGACTAAAAACACAAAATTTGAAACTAAACACTGAGACTATGGACATCTTAACACTCACATGACGGTAAGCGCAGGCTGAGGAGGGCTGGCTCTCCCCCCTCATCATTATCCCCATCTCTGCTTTCACCTCCAAAACCTCCTGCTGCTATACAGGACCTTAACTTTGGTTTTGCTGTGGATTCCCATTTCTACAGCTGCCACACAAACAGTAAGTAAAATTCATTGTATTTCTGCCCCACTAAGCAGCTCTGTCTTCTGGCACATCCAGGTGCCTGGCTCGAAAGGAGTGAACAATGAAAACGATGTTTTCTCGAGCAGACATTCCAAAAAGGGCCTAACAGAGGTGTCTGAAGATGCTGCTGGGAGAGACAGCACGCAACAGCTGCGCGTGTCCTGTGAAGTCATTCCTTGAGCAGCCACACGCGTTCATCGGTTTACGGATACTCAGAAAATTAGTTTGGCATGTCATATCAATTTTGAAAGAAGGATTTTCATCTGTACTTATGATAATACTGAGCTTTACACTGAAAGACAGTTTAGAAGTTTTAAAATTTATGAATCCGTAAATCCAGGTACACGGCCGGTCCCTGCGATCACCGCACCGCAGATGAATCATCTTTGGATAGAGTTGTTAGAGATCATTTGTATCTAGGTTGTTCACTCAATGTAGGACATCAAAACTGGTACACAATATTTAAAGAGAAGCATAAAGGGAAGAGAAAAGTGACAGTTGCCTACGACTGAACGGAACGCCCTATGGGAATACCATAAGCAATAAAACCTTTACCTTCTGCAACACCTGGAGTTTTGCTGAAAGCTACTTCAACATGAAAATAACTTCCAAAACAAACATGGCCAAGTGGATGGGAAGCAGAGGGTGAGGCGCACAGCTCTGCGGAGCACCCACTCTTACAACCTTGCAAGTCCGGCCAAACTCCAGAAGGAAAATGCAGGCCCCGAATTTTAAAAAGAATTCAATTAGCATCCCCACTATTTCCATAATCAACAGCTGAATGCTAATTAAGAGCACAGCATCCAGCAGCAATGGAATCCCAGCGCAATAAGCAACACCAAGCAGCAGCAAATGCTACCTTCAGCTCACATGCACAAATAAGCAGAATTAATAACTACCCGAGCACGGAAGGGTGACTTAATCTGTTTCGATTAGGTGCAGTTCAGCCTGGGGCCTTTGTGTTATATTTAAATGTGTTCATCATGTTTAATTAAAAACCCAATAATCTAGAGTTTCTTTTACTTTTTTTCTTTTTTCAAAGTTCTGATCAGTATTTTTCTCCTCTTTCTCTTCCTGAGTCCCACTCATTTACATGGCTTCCTGAAATGGAACAATATTTTTAGCATAACGTAAGTGAAACTGGCTAACCGTCAGTACAACTTCCAAACGGAGCAGCCAGCCATGCACTCTGGCTCCATCCAACTGACCCAGCATTTCTTCGAAACTGCCTCTCTGATCTGACCCAGTTTATTTAGCCTGAGACACTGCCTTGAGCTAGCTACCAAGGAGTTTCTCATTCATTTCACTAAAGCAGAGTTCAAGTGTCACTTTCTGGCCTAGAATCTGACAGAAATTGGACCAAATCTGGTATCCATTCCTCAAGATTTAAAGTGTTTCAGCCCCAAAGAAACTTCAGTAAGAAACACCGTATCTATAGACACACAAGCTGTCAAAGGAATCACTGAGAGAAAATGTAAAATGAAAGGCCTCGCACTATGTAATTCTGAGGCCTAAAATCTCAACAATTAGTTAATTTCTGAAAGACCGAGGACGAAGAGGTTGTGTGGGGTTATCATAAAGAACACAGGAATATGGGAAAGTAAAAGTTTTAAGGTCAGTTTTGGGTGCATGTAAATTTTCTTCTGATGCATAATTATTAACTGTTACAAGTTTTAAAATGCTAGTTTGAGGACAATTTTTTTTAATGTTTATTTTTGAAAGAGAGAGACAGAGCATGAGCAGGGGAGGGGCAGAAAGAAAGGGACGCATGGAATCTGAAGCAGGCTCCAGGCTCTGAGCTGTCAGCACAGAGCCCAACGTGGAGCTCAAACTCATGAACCGCAAGATCATGACCGCAGCCGAAGCCCCAATCTTTTTTTTTTTTTAAGTGTATTTATTTATTTTTGAGAGAGAGAGAGAGAGCAGGCTCCAGACTCTGAGCTGTCAGCATAGAGCCTGACATGGGGCTTGAACTCATGAACTGCGAGATCATGACCTGAGCCGAAGCCAGACACTTAACCGACTGAGCCACCCAGGCGTCCCCCCCCGCCCCCCTGCCAGACAATCTTAATTACAGAATCTTGGGCACCTGGGTGGCTCGGAGGGTTGAGTGTCTGACTTTGGCTCAGGTCATGATCTTGCAGTTTGTGGGACTGAGCCCTGTGTCAGGCTCTCAGAAGTCAGGGTGGAGCCTGCCTCAGATCCTCTGTCCCCCTCTCTCAGTCCCTCCCCTGCAGCTGTTCTCTCTCTCTCTCTCTCATAAATAAACAATAATCTTGAATAAAGAGTTGTTAACATTCAAGCCCCTCTTAGAGACATTAGTCTCTACCAGACACCAGCAGTTAAGTCCCGACTCTTAGCTTAGGAACCAGGAGGGCAATCAACTCAGAAATAAAGCCTGTGAGGAACAGAGCGGATGGCGGGGCAGGCTGCTGACCAATGCTGCAGGCTGGGGAAGCAGCTCAGAAGAGGGCGAGATCACAGAGAGCTAGGCCCAGGAACTGCCCTGAGCCTTGCAGAGCGGTGAAGAGCCGCGATGGTGTGGCCTGGCGAGGTCGGGAGAGAGTCCTCTGGTCAGGGAGCAGCGCGCCCGCCGGAGCCAGGGTGCACACGGGCTGCCCGTTCCCAGCCTGGCCAGGGGTTTGCACCGTTGGATGCTCATCCCTCCAGCCCTCGCACACACGGAGTGTCCAGTTCACATACACGCAAAGGAAAACAACTTCATCGACGCTGCTGCAGTTGGATCAACGGACATACTGCAGGCAATGACACTTACAGATAACTAAAACGTCAGGGCGCCTGGGTGGCTCAGTCGGATGAGCATCTGGCTCTTGATTTCGGCCCAGATCGTGATCTCACTGTGTATATGGGTTTGAGCTCTGAGTTGGGGTCTGTGATGACAGTGCGGAACCTGCTTGGGATTCTCTCTGCTGATCTCTCTCTGCCCCTTCCGCCCCAAAATAAATAAACTAAAAAGTAACTAAAATGTCTCGGAACACAGAAAAGTTGGAGGGGAGGAAAAAGGGAAGTAGGCCCATGTACTTACTTTAGTTGGGACACACTTGCTTTACTTACTCGTGTGAGGGCTGGGGCGGGAAATGCAGAGTTCCAGGGAAGAGGCCACACACACAGAGGGTGACGCTCTCACAGCCGGAACCAGGCCAAGGCAAAGGCTCGCTAGTGCCGGTGCCCTGCTGCCACATAAAGCCAGTCCAAGATTTGACAGGCTCTCTTCCACCTATCGACTCTTCAGTCCCTCTTTCCCATTCACTTTTGAGGTTTCAGGAAGTGAAGCTGAACTTCCTATAAACAAGGGGACCGTCTGATCCCTGAGTTCTGCAAGGGCTGGAGGACTGCCAGCGCATTTCTCAAAACTTACACTGAAACGAGAAGCAAACATGATAAAAATGAGCCCGATGACAAGGACTTACGCAGTTACGGGTCATTATCATGGACTCCTAGAGTCATGCTTCACTTTTCAAAATAAAACCGGGCCTTTTCTGATGTGTAAGACTCCCCTTTCCCTCCCACAGTCTGCTGACAGCAGGGACACAGTCCACATTGTGCCCAAGAGAAGCAAGTGCTGCAGGAAAAGGAAAGCAGCTTTCTTTTAAGCGGGAGTCTTTAAATTCCACAGGGAATAAAAGGTCCTGGGAGAAAGGAAGGGAGAGCGCCCCCGGGGCGTCAGCGCAAAGGAAGGAACAAGAAGGGCTTCGGGGCGCACGGGCACATGGGCCTCTGGGTTGGTGGCATTTCACACATTCCTTCCATCCTTTTCACCTCCTCACATCTTTCTTCCACCAAGGCTTTCTGAGGAAGATTAAAATTTCATCAATCACAACTCGGATCTCCTTGTCACAGAAACGGGCCCACAGCGAAAATGACGTCCACAGGACTTTACGAAACAAACGAATGTGACATGTGTGCTCTGCCGCTCTCTGAACAGGAACGAATGGTTAAGATGCCTCCAACTCTTTACAGATTGTGTGAAGGCTTTAAATTTTTAATTTCAAACCAGCAGCACCAACCTCATCATGCATCTGATAAGCTGCAGGTGTTAATGGGCTATGAAAAAGCTCTCCCCCAACCAAACATCCAAAGGTGCTGTCGCCACCTTTGCCCCCCCACCGCCCGACCCCCACATGGCCTTTCCTCGAACAAATCCTCTTGGCTCTTGCTCCAGTGTGCACCCAGGACCTCACTTCTCACCGGCACAGCTACCAGGCTGCTCAGCCACCGGTCTTGGGCCTGGATGCTTGCAATTGCCCCAGAAGCCCACTGTGACTCAGTGGCCAGAGGGCGCCCCGCTAGCCAATGATGGCAGCCCTCTGCTCAGAATCTGCCCGCGCAAGGCAATGACCGTGGGCCCGCAGGCCGCACCTGATCCCTGCCGACACATACTGTCTACGTCCTGAACATGTCCGGCGCCCGGGCTTCTCTCCCCCTGCCATGCTTTCACCAGAGGGCCCCTGATCCAAAAGGCTCATCTCTGCTCAAACGGTTCCGACCAGGCCTCTCCTCAGCCCCTTACACAACACGGCGCCTCACCCAGCTTCTCCCCATCCTCATTCCCTACCTGCCTTCCTCAGCATGCGTGTGTGCCACCACTTGACAAATACTGATTCACAAAACAGAAGAGTAAGATCGGGAAAGTACATGAAGCTTCTAAACACTCTTTCTTAGCATGTGTAACAACATATAGGTGAGGAACTTTAATCTACAGGTCTATCAGTGACAGGCTTCATCCTCATTTCTTTCAACCGAAAGGGCACATGTCAAGCAGGAGCGCTCAAACACAAGACTGTGCAGAAGCACAAGCAGCTGTATGTCTCTTACAGCAATGCCTTTCAGAAGTCACAAGATGGGGATGTAGCTTCGTGAGAAGTGGGTTGGCTGGGACAGGAATCCACGGGTTTTTTTCAATCTGCATTTGTGGGCACATATCTTACCTCCCTACCTTCTCTGATGGGACATGGTGACAGAATGAGTATGTATTTACATAATCAGGCCTAGGCTACCTGCTTTGGAGTAAAGTCCTTCAGCAGGTAAGGGATCCTGCTGGCCCTCAAAATAAAAACAAGTCACTGGCCCCACTCTAGGTTATGTAGCAACTGGTTTTAAAATGCTTAGCTCTTAAGGGGAACCTGCATGGTTCAGCTGAGCGTCTGACTTCAGCTCAGGTCGTGATCTCACGGTTTGTGAGTTTGAGCCCCACGTCGGGCTCTGTGCTGACAGCGCTGAGCCAGCTTCAGATCCTCTGTCCTCCTTTCTCTGCCCCTCCCCTGCTCACGCATTCTCTCTCAAAAATAAAAAATGAACATTAAAAAAATGCTGATGTCTTAAAATAGGGAGGCATCAAATGCTGACTCGCTGAACCAGCCAACCGTCACCACGATTTCTTCTCTCTTTCCATGAAACCTGAGAAAATCCTTCCCACTGAGCTTACTAAAATCAGGTCTCTCTGTACAGTTGTGAGGTTTAAAGTCTCCTTCCTTTGACTGATGGGTGCCGCGGACAGTTCCCAGAGGAGCAGGGAGCTCGCGCGCTGGGCAGCAGACACCCCAGGGACCCGGACCGCAAGGCTAGTCCCGCCCGCGCTCACCACTTCATCCTCCGTCCAGCACTTCTCGATCAGCTTGGGCACAGGCTTCTTTACCAGGCGCTGCAGGGCTTTGCCAGCGTCATAACCGCTTTCATGTAGCTAAAACAACAACAACAACAATTTGGGTCAGGTAAGTGTGCCAAACAGCAGACCTGGAAGCAAGTCAACAGAAGAAAAGCCCTGCGATCGTGGGACGGGCGTGTTCGTCCGCGTTCGTGGCGATTCGTGTCCCCCACCCCAGTGCCAGCTGTTCCGGGAAAGGGAGGCAGGTAGGCAGGGAACATTTTGGCAAGAACAGGAACAAGATTAAGAACAGTAACAAACATTTACTGAACATCTGACCCCGCACAGAGGTAAGCACGTTCCGAGCACTCGTTATCTTTCTTAAGTCTCTGCGGAAGGTATTCTCTCATTTAAGCTTATGGGGTAGGAACTATGGTCACCCCATTTTATGGATAAGGAAACTGAGGCATAGAAAGGTCAAGTAAAGGTCTCACCACACTAAACCAGTAGGCGGTAAAGCCAAGACTGACCCAGCCAACGTGATTCCCACCCACTGTTGTCCCCTTCTCCCCAAATAGTTCAAAGACATGCTGCATTACACGATTTCCCGGTAGCATTTCTGAAGTCTTTCTATTGTAGTAATTTCACTAAAAAAAAAAAATCTGAAGTACCTAAACTATAAGAGCTTTGTAATGAAACTCTGTGACAGTACACTAACTGTTTGGTACACACGAATGAAGATACTGGTTTATCTACACATTCCTTTTAGGACCAGACTTCTCTCTCATCAAAGGTGACAAACTTTTTCCACTCCACACCCTTTCCAACCCCGGGCAGTGCCTGACACCGCTCACCCGCTCTATGCAAAGACACTCCTTTCGTAGTTCATGTGACCCCAATCTTCTTCAACTTGCAGACAACGGAAAGGTAGAAAGAGCCTCTTGCTTAATGTACTCCCCCACCTGCGGCTGTCCCTCCAAAATTCTCACTGGAAATCTGACTTTCCTTTACAGATCTAGTTCTCTGGCGCAAGAATCCGTTTTGGCTAAGACCTGTATCTCCGGCACCTCACACAGTCCAGAGTGTATGGAGATCCAGCGGAAATGCTCAATTAATAAAATAAGCTCCTTCAACTATTGTCCCTACGTAGACTCCACCCCAATCTAAAGCTCAGTTGATTCAAATTCATTTGGCCTTATGTTGCCTGAGCGCCTCCTATGTTCCAGGCAAGGTGACAGACCCGGGCATACACCGGAAGGCCCCCTGCCCTCGAGGAAAAGCCCTTCTCGTCTTTTCATCCCGTGCTTCAATCCCTTATCTGGATGATTCACGAGCATCTGCTGCAAACTCACTACAAATAAAGTACAAACCTTAGTAACCCATGGTTTTTATTTCAGGAAACTTGCAAACCACCAGGGATGTGTTGTGGGGACACAACACAGATGAGACGACAAGATCAAGTAGACTACAGTAATTGCTACCACCTGGGTGTAAGTAAAGAGCTATAGACTCACAAGAGAAAAGCACGCGGTGCTTCCTCTCTTCAGTAGAAGACTCTTAAGAAGGACATACAGACTGCCTTCCTAGCAACTGCAGCACACCTAGGCCGAGCATGTAGTAAGCCTGCAGTAAATGTCTGTCGAATAAATTAAAATAATATTTGAAACATACACAGCAAGCCTCTCTTCTAACTATTCAACTGCTATTGGAAGGGCTATCACAAATATCCATTTTCATTGTTCAGAGAAACAGAAAGTATTCTAAGTTAAAATTCCCTGAATATTCTCACAGTTTGGAGGACCCCAATTTATTTTAAATCCAGATCCAAGGAAGTCCAGGCTATAAGTTAATTATAACAATAAGTCCCTACCTTAAAACAAAACAAAACACCTAGAGCAATAATCCACGTTGGGTCCTGCTCTGATGATGGTCCTGGGTGTGTGCTGGGGGGATATTCCCTGAGTATAAATGCCAGATACGAACTTCTATATCTTCATAACATTCATCATTGGACTTTAAAAAATAAGATATTATACTATACTATAAATACCATACGAAATAAATACTAAAATAAAATACCATAATTTGTGAATGTTTGAAAACTGTTCGGGGGCGCCTTGGTGACGCAGTCAGTTAAATATCCAACTCCTGATTTTGGCTCAGATCACGATCCCAGAGTCACAGGATCGAGCCCCACGTCAGGCTCTGTGCTGACAGCATGGAGCCTGCTTGGGATTCTCTCTTTCCCACTTCTCTCTGCCCCTCCCCCACTTGCACTCGCACTAAGCATGCTCACGCTCTCTCAAAATAAACTTAAAAAAAAAAAACCTGTCTGATCCAGACTTCTTAAAGAAATATAAAAAGATGAAAATAAAGTTAGATTTTCATATTGTGCCCAATATCCAGAACAAGCAGACACTTGTCAAGCTCTATAACAAGAATCGAGAACACGAGCTTAACAAGATCAGAACTGAACAAAAGAAAAAATTGCACGCCTACTTAATTTTTTAAAAAGCACATTTTAGTGATAATCTGAAATCAACTCAAGTTGATCAAGTCATAAATTCTTAATAAAAAGCTTATGAGCAATTAACAACATTTCTTCAGAGTAATTATATATATGGAGTAATTGCAAAGACAGCGATGAAAGACCATGGAGTCTGGAGCCAGACAATCCAGATTCAAACACTAGCTCTGTTACTTACCAAGTGTGTGACCTCGGGCGAGCTACTCATCCTCTCTGAGCCTTAATTTTGTCATCTTTAAAAGCAGAATAGGGGCACCTAGGTGGCTCAGTCAGTTAAGTGTCCAGCTCTCTATTTTGAACCACGTCGGGCTCCATGCCAATGGTGTGGAGCCTGCTTGGGATTCCCTCTCTCTCTCTCTCTCTCTCTCTCTCTCTCTCTCTCTCTCTCTCCCCCTATTCACGTGCATGCTCGCATGTTCTCTCTTTTTCAAAATAAATAAAAATAAAAGCAAACTTTAAAAAATGGCAGAGTGGTAACTTCTACCTCTTAGGGGATTATGAGGTTAGCGTTAGAAAAAACGTGTAAATTGCTCAGAACTGTACCTAGCACATAATACGCTAAATGAATATTAGCAATTTATTTTTAAAAGAAAAGAGTAAAAAAATAAAGGAAGCAGCCTCTACTCAATTTTCATCAATATTCTAGATTAGACAGTAGCCTTTCAGAGAGAGAAAAAACCTGTTAAACTATAAACAAAACCACTTATGTTTCACATAATTACTCATGTTAATAATTTTTGAAGTCTGGCTAAAACTCTGGTACAGGAAAAATGAAGAAGAATTCTAAATCTTCTGCAGCTGATGGGAAACTACTCGTGGGAACGTGAGGCCTGTTCCAAAAGCGAGTCGCTGGAGGAACGGAGCCGGATTCAACATCATCAGTCCCTCCCCGGGCCGGTCCGCCTCTCGGTGAACGAGGACAGCTCTGAGCGAGGGCCGGAAGACATGTTCTAAATGACCCGCCGGACCTGCGGTGGTTCGTTCGGTCTGCTGGACAGGCCGGCCGATGTGTGTGCGGCGCCCTGGGTGCGATTCCCGGCGGGCTGCTCGTCCCCCTGCACGAATCTTCGTGGGGCGTCCCCGTCTCCCCAGAAGCAGCCGCCGCGGCTGTGCGGTCACCTGTGCTTCCTTCTGCTACTCTCTTCCCTAAACACCGGCTGATTCCCTCCTTTCGTCTGGTCCACTGTGTGTCTCTCCTCTTAAAAGCTCCCTGTTCTGACCTTTCCGTGAAAGGAACCCAATAAATATTTAGTGTCCACCTCTCCCACCCCTCTACAACGACATATTTGAAAAGTCAGAGGTATGGGATCATTTACCAACAGCGATGAAATATTTACTGAACAAACGAGGTTCGGGTGTTACGGCGCTGTCCTCAATAATGCATAAAGGCTGGGACGAAGGCTGGGTCAAGGGAACCAAAACGAACCTCTCAACACAGTCACCTTCTTCTGCATGTTACTAATATTTATTTCTACTTTCTAGGAATTTTGTCTAAGAAAACTCTGATTTTCATTTCTGGACAGAAATACTTTAATGATATTTTATTAAAGATGTACTTTTAACATCCTAAAAGTCGTTATGGCCCATGCAGCTTCACAGAAATGAAGATTATGTTTTGAGCACCTGGGGAAAATTATTGTTGTTGAGGACTTCCTCCATTCCTTCCGCAGGTATTTACAGAGCACTGAACTGCCAGGAACAGACACAGCTTGTGAAGAACACAGGTAACAGTCATCAGAAGAGTTGAGACTGAGAAGGGTAGGACCTGTGACAGTCACTGTAAGGTCCCAGTCTTGTAGAACACGCCTATCTAAATCTTACATTCAAAATCGAGGGTCCAGAAAGGCTGGGCACTATCTTCTTTAGTCCCTGTATCAAGCAACAAGTAAGGCCTTCCAAAAGGGGGTTCGTTTTCTAGATGATCATGAAGATTTCCTTTCTTCAGATTGGAGCCAAGTTTGAGGAGGAGCTTAACTGGATATTTCAACTGTATTCTTTATGTAAATTAGAATTAAGTCTATCAAAATATTGGCTACCTTAAATCTCTAATATTGTCATTAAAAACATTCCCCTCTAATACAGTATCGAGCTCTAACAGATAAAAATAATTTCATGTTGGGGAAAATATGATGTGCGTTTCGAATTTTAAACACCTGATCACAGCCACACACACATTTATACAGTCAGGAAATTCAGTATAGGCTTCCCAACATCGCTGAGGTAAAAGTCCTTTAACGTGAATAAAATTTTCTACCATTTCTCCAGAGAAAACTGTTCAAAAAAATTGCAATGAAGACCACGGGAAAACCCCTCAAATGTCTTACAGCTTCACTTTGTAGCCTTGGAAAAGCAATTAAAGCAAGATAAGTAAACCTTCTGTCCATTTTGCAACCAAGCAGGGCTGGTAAAATCTAGGATTAAATGCGATTTTAATGTAGAGTACAGTGAGCTGTACCATTTTAGAGCAAATGAGAAAAGATCACTGCAGAATGCAGGGACCAAGGAAAAAGCATCGTTACTCAACCAGTTTCCAACGTTTACAAGCTACTGGGGAGAGAAGCATTTAGCTCTTACACCATCCCCATCACCCTGCCGGCCACTAAAGTGGGATGTCACTCCGCGGAAACCACTGTTTTCAAATCTAGCATCATAAGGGGAGTGTGTGTGTGTGTGTGTGTGTGTGTGTGCGCGCATGCGCGTGCGTGCATGTGATCCAGTGGTCGGGGAGGCACAGACTTGTAAATCTGCTGCTTCCACATCACTGACCTGCAAGTCTGCGCTTCTACACGAGTAAAATCTGTCTCTCCCCAAACCACAGATCAGTATCTGGGGATCTGATATCATGGTGATTCTTCAATCCACTAGCCTTTCAACTCACTCCATCATGGAACTATCCCTGTTTAGTTGTTTTCCAGCAGTCTGGCCTTTGTCCCCCTGGCCTTGCTCCACAGAAGCCTCAGGCTGTGTTCCTTCCTCAGCTTTTGGTCTGTTCACTGTGAAACGGCAATCAAGAACTCTTCCCCACTGGGTGTCCACCCTCGTCTGCCACGCCTTCCAGTGCCCATGAGACCCGGGCTGGGGAGCCTCAGAGGCAGGCTGCTCGAACCTCATCCTCTTTGCCCTCCATCCTTTCAACAAGGGTTACTACGCGACTCCCAGGGCCGTCACTGCGCTAGCCAGGGCCTGCACGAGCGAGCCCGCAGAGCGGACGTGGTAGGCGACTTGGTACTAAAGCATGAGCAGCTCCAGTAACAAGCTCCTGGTCTGGTTCCACTGCAGCCAACGCAGCGGCCCCACTGAATCTGCAGAGCCAGAGACACGGGGTCACAGGTAACTGGACGCACTTAGCCAGCAGCACAGAAAGCTCTCCACGACTCCAGACGCCCAGCAGCCCTGTCTGTATAAACCATCCCGGAGTCCATGCCTTCTGTCAATATCCAGTGAACGCAGCACAGGACCTGACGCAAGAGTCAGATTCTTGTCAGCAGTTCTGTCACAAACCGGCTGAGCTGAGGTTTTCATCTGTTAAGTGGGCTTAACGCCACTATCCCTCAGCTGTGTCAATGGAAGGTATTAAATGAGATACGTGACAAGGTACGTGAAGTGTCAAAAAGCTACGAACAGTGTAGTAGTGTCATCCCGCAAGTAACATTTTAGGTATACATCTCTCACCTAAGACTACTCAACGCACAGAAGTTCGATAGGTCATCTACTGTGTAGCGCTGGTGACCGTACACCCTCGATTGTCAGCTACTGCTTCTGACCGCTCCGTGATCAGCAGGAAGAAAGGCTCATGCCACAAGAAGACAAACACATTTCTGCATAACTGCCCGAGTTAAATCTGCTACTCTCGCTCTGCCTGACAAATCATTCTCTGCTTATTACTTTCTATAATTTAATATATATAAGTGCTTTACTGGCAAGCTTCTCGAAAGAATAAATAATACTTAATGACTGCCTACAGTTTAATTAACTCATGATTGAACTTCTCATGGATTGCTATAAACATTAAATTATATCCTTCCTCAAAGCTGCATGGATGGAGATCCTGATTCGAGCTTTAACTCTCCTGCCTAAACAATTTGGAATTTTCAGCAAATCTGTATATTGGACAGAGAGGTGAGAGAATCAACCTTAATGCCTGGTTATAAAGTATGTTATTTTATAGAGCAAAAACGAGGTCTTAACTTAGTAAGACTGAAAATGTGCACACGTCCAAACACCCCATTTATATCCCAGCAATCATTAAGCGCCTCCGAATCCCAGGCAGTCTTATTAGCACAACTCTGTGTATCACCACGAGGCTTCCAGTTTCGGCTCTGGCTTCTCATCTTAGCTGCCATTTTCTGTCTGCGTGATGTTGCAAATAAATTTTCCTTTTGGCATGGCTCAGCTGTCAGGCACCTCTGTTCTATAATGAACCCATGAATTACATCTCCCTGCTCTGACGTCTCTGGTCTCACACATCAAAATATTGTTCTTCCATTGTAATTTATAACTTAATTTAAATGTCCCTTTTACCGTGACCTTTTTAGATCAAATGGCATTGCATCTGGCAGTTTCTCCTACCCCAAAGCATCCTTTTGCAATTATAGCCATTATGATAACTGTGGAAAAAGCCTTAGACGACGTTCGTGCTAAATTGGAAATCGCTGCAGTCCATTAAGGATAGGGTTAGATTGAAAAGTCTTTTGCTCTGTGAAATGTTTATTTGCAAGAAAGTGCCAAAATAGCTTAGAAAGGAAAAAAGTGGGATTTGGAAGAGATCTTAAAATTCTTTGTGTAGTTTTAATTATTTAAAGCATTAACATAAATGACAAGGATCTTAAAAAATCTAAGACAAAACTGTAAACAATTTCCTCCCAATCCGTAGTTTGTGGATGTCCACATGCTCTCAGTCACCCTCCGTCGCCCAGGAGCGAGTCAGGCTCAAACGATGGTCCGTGCACGCATTAAAAAACTAGAACTGAAACTACAGGCACACTGTTCATTTTTGTTCAGCCACTGTCACTCCAAATAACGCTATTTTAATCACTAGAAAGGCTGAATTCGTCCAAATGCTCTCACAGGAGCACATTTTAAAGACTGTGGCAAAGAGGCAGAAGGTAGCTGCTTGAAGCAGGGCTGAGGGGCAGATCTGGGGAGTCTTCAGAGGGAAAACACAGTTGCTGAACCAACCCTCCCTGTGACACTCTGTGCATAACTACAAGGGCCCAGAACCGAAGCCAGCCGAAGGAGAGAGAGAGAGAAGGAGCAGCCGAAGTCGCTGGGTGCCGTGTGTGCAAGGCACAGCCTGAGACCTTTTGGACTCTGCCACTCCTCACACCACCACGGGTGGCAAGAGTACTAAAAATGAGGAAGCAAGACTGAGGGGTTTGCCATCTTGCTCAAGGCCACTGCCACGGCAGCAGAGCAAGGACTCTGACACAAACCCACGTCCAGCCGGAGCTCGGAGACCCGGGCCCGTGCCCACAGCCGTCCTGCAGCAGCTGGGGCCTTCTGGGCCCCGGACTCCTCCAACGGCAGTGACACAGCCAGCGAAGTGCCTATCTGCACTTGAGGGCAGGGTGGGTGGGCAGGGGAAGGGAACCAGCAACTCAGAGAGGAGGAAATGCACACACATGAAGAAAATACTGAAATGAGCTATCCTAGAAACACACAGAGTGCCAGTGAACATTGACTGGGGTGACATTTACCACTTTGAAAAACCAAGATGACTTCATAGAGCAGGTTCTGAAAATCAATGACCAGTGCAATATGACTGATACCCTAGCCTGTCATTAATGAAGAGCACCAACCAAACTGGAAACATTTTAGGAACCAATAAAAATAGGCAGCAATACGTCCAGGTGACATCTCACAGCGGGATTTCCCCTGGCTGACACGACACGGCCACAGTCCTCATTCACAATTACTCCCCACTTAATACTGGGTCTAGAAGTCAGTGGGTCTCCATCGCCTGGTTACGGTGTCTTTGAAGGTGCTCAAAGTCCACAGGACAGGAGCCTCAGCCAGCAAGCTGATTAGAAAGCAGGCATCAAATGCCGGCATCCACGGAGATCAGTAAGCTGTCTTAAAAACACAGAACAGACCGAACTCTAGACGTCTTGGCCGTTTCTGGCCGCCTCGCTGTCCTGAGGCTCTAGTCTGTCATCATCTTCGTAAACACCTGGAAAGAAGAACCCACGGAGGTCCTGGGACCAGCAACGAGGGTTTGGGAGTTCTGCAGAGATGAAGCCCAAACAGGAAGGGGCTCCCAGCTCTGGTGCCTTCCAACGCCAGCCCTGCCTCTAGCTGTGTGATCACAGGCAAGTTCATTATCTCTCTAAACCACCGCTTTCTCAGCTGCAGAAAGGGAGAATACAGAACCCATTCTGGAGAACATTTAGGATGAAAAGATGGATGGCGATCGGTGAGCAGGGTTCCTGGAGCACAGGAAATAGTCCCTCAAGGACAGCAGACTAGGAAGGGACGGAGCTGCACGACCGTCACGGCGAAGCAGCGCTAAGAAAAGTGGACGAGCTTTAAAACACCACAGGAAAGAGGTTTATTCTGCAAGACTTACAAGACAAGCTGAATGTGGAATTGAGAATGGAAACCAAGAACCTGATGACTTGTTGGGAACCGAGCAAACATCTGAGTCTGGGAACCAGGAAGCTGAGGGGAGAGTTAGCAACTGTGCCGGGGGGAGCAGCGGCCTGGGCAAGGGGCCTGGGGTTACTCCTCTGCACAGCAGCGCAGCCCCCAGCAACCTCACCTTGTTTGTTTTGTTTTGTTTTGTTTTAGAGACGAGAGAAAGAGAACACACAAGTGGAGGAAAGGGGCAGAGGAAAAGAGAGAGGATCCCAAGCAGACTCCAAGCTTACTGCAGAGCCCAACATGAGGCTCGATCCCACAACCCTGAGATCACGACCTGAGCCAAAATCAAAAGAGTCGGACGCTGGACTCACAGAGCCACCCAGGCTCCCCATGGAACTTCAAAGTTTTTAACATTCCTTCTCTTTACAGAGATTTCTTTTGAGGTAAAATACTAAAGGATACTATTTTTGAATACATAAATGGGGGGCTCCTGGGTGGCTCAGTTGGTTGAGCATCACTCACGTCATGACCTCACAGTTTGTGAGTTCAAGCCCCGCGTCGGGCTCTGTGCTGACAACTCAGAGCCTGGAGCCTGCTTCGGATTCTGTGTCTCCCTTTCTTTCTCTGTCCCTCCCCTGTTCACACTCTGTCTCTGTCTCTCTCTCTCAAAAATAAACAAACATTTAAAAAACTCTGAACACATAAATGGTAATGTTTTAATACATTCAGTTAGAAAAATAGTAAAATACACAATACAGCCACTCAACTCGGCCAACCTGTCCCGGTCACACCCTAAGCAGCGAGCTGCTATAGAAGCTTCACTTACACCCACTGGTTCATGTCTTAATTTTCAGGTTTCTCTGACAACTGGAATAGTTTATGCCACAGGCTTATTTTAAATACAATTACGGATAGTTAATCATCTATATAGCTAACATACATATAAAACCTCACTTCCTAGAAACAAAATCTTTCCTCCTGCTCTCTATGTGAGAGTCCAGGCAAAGGACACAGACAGAAAGCAAGCTGTCATAGATCTAAGCTATAAGCCGTGTGTTTCTGAGGGGAGGCTGACTCCTTAGGACTCAGCAAACCAGTCAATCCCTTAAGGATAAGATGCAGCTTAAAGATACAGAATGAGTATAACTCTGGCCACAGACAGAAAAATTACCGGCAGACACACCAATCTAGACTGTTTATGCTGCTTTTCTGGATGATAATTATTTGTCAATTTGGAAAGACCTACATCTGATCACAAGTGGGAACGGTTCAGGACAAGTGGAAGTTAAAACACTTTTTAATTTCCTTAGCATCCTCCCAGCCTTAAATACAGAAAACCAGCACGTAAGGCTCTAAACTAGAGGGTGACAGAAAACCCCAGTTCTCTTTCTCATGGAGATGCACCCACTCGTGAACCTATTCATAAATGCAAATTAGATTAGAAAGTATATGTGAAAGGTCAGCTATGATTCAATTGTAACCGGATTCCTTCAGAAAGGTAATTTAAGAAATAAATAAAAACGAAAACGTCAAGACCAGGAAGGGGCGCCGACTGGCTCAGTCAGCAGAACACGAGAGTCTTGGTCCTGGGGGTTTGAGTTCAAATCCCACATTGGGCAGAAATTACTTAAAAAACAAAACCCAAGCCAAAAATAACCCCTCAAGAGCAGCTGCATAAGAAACATTTACAGAAATTGCTTTAATCCCACTAAGTCAAGTTTAGGGTGCAGGAATGACAGTCCCCAATCCATGGGGCTCAGCGACCTTAACCTCAACCTCGGTGACTTCTGAGGAGTAATTTTAACGTTGTGTAAAAGAACAGTACACTTCTCTTTGAGGACAATGATAATGTCATGGGACAAGGAAAATGAAAGAGGCACACGCAGAAGTGCGTGTGACTCCAGAGTCAGGAACGCTCTGAGTGGCTGGTTTTCATCTGGAACCATAGCCAAGGACAGGGCTGGTGACTCAGAAAGAAGCACGGCAAGGTCTGGGGCCGCCATGGCAGCTCTCTCAAGCAATGGCCCTGGAGAACCAAGTAGGCCCCGACTCAGGACCTTAGAAACTTCGCTTCTGAAATTCTGCTTTTCCCACTCACAGGCTCTTAAGAGAACGAAGAAGACTGTATGATAAAGCAGCAGCGGCAGAAGCCAGCCTGACTGTGAAGACCTGAAAACTTGCAAAGTATTACGCAAACTAAAAGCCACAAACTCTAAGAGTTGCACACAATTCTGTGCGATGGTCGCATAATGACGACTTGGTGGTAGCAAGTAAAGGCAGGCGTGATTTAAGAACACATGAAAATATATACCTCATATCCCGAAATGGAAAAAAAGGAGAAAAACGAGGAGTCGGCCTTCCTAACAATGCTAGTTAACAGGCGTCCCGAGTCCTAGGTGAACTGGAATATACGTCTCAACACCTACAGCGCTGGGAGAACGCAGGCCAACCAGCAGGCAGGACAACACGAAGGCCCCGGACAGGCAGCCCCGTGCAGTCACCTCAGGAGCCCCGCACGTGATCGGCTCTGGGGGAACGTCAGCCTCCTGGATGAGACAGGTGCCCTGGGCAACACGGTCTGTCAGAGTCCGGCAGGGCCAGGCTCAGCACAGGGCTACAGGGTTAGACTAGAAACTGGAAAAGAAGGCAGAGACTTCAAAGAGCTACAGCTTCCAGGGCAGCTGTCTCAGAGATCAAGCCTACCAGCAACACAAGACCTCGTCCCTCAGGGCTCCCCAGGGGCCCAGCTAGGTAGCTCTGAGGTAGAGCCAAGGAAGAAATACTCAGCAACTCACCGGTCGAAATAAATCGACTAATACAGTAGTTATATGTGACAATCCTATTGCCTAAATAATTATGTTCTTTGTAAAAGGAAAGCCAGATACATTGCACTATATACTATGCAACTACTGTACTATTTTATAAATCAAATGTCCTCAGATGTACAGAAATATCATGGTACCTACTAGAAATATTTTTATAGTCCCAGTATCAAAACAAAAATAAACTGTTACAGGGGCACCTGGGTGGCTCAGTCGGTTAAGCGCCCGACTCTTGGTTTCTGCTCAGGCCATGATCTCACAGCTCATGGGTTCGAGCCCCGCATCAGGCTCTGCACTGACCATGCGAAGCCTGCGTTGGATTCCTTCTCTCTCTCTCTCTCTGTACTTTGCCCACGTGTGTGCACACATGCTATTTCTCTCTCTCAAAAAAAAAAAAAAAAAAGCTATTAAAATATGCACTGTAGTTTATGTTAGTGACACATTATGTGATGATAAAACCCATCTGTCCAGGGCTGAAAAATGACCAGCAGGAGATATCCATATCAAATCTCTGGAACAGGTGAGACCTTATTTGGAAAAAGGGTCTTTGCAGATAGGATTAAGTTAATGATTTTGAGATGAGGAAATAATTCTAGATTATCCAAGTGGGCTCTATGTCCAATGGCAAGCAACCTTATAAAAGAGAGACAGTGGGGCGCCTGCATGGCTCAGTCGGTTAAATGTCCAACTCTTGATTTTGGCTCAGGTCATGATCTCACTGTTCGTGAGTTCGACCCCCACATCAGGCTCCTCACTGACAGCAGGAGCCTGCTTGGGATTTCTCTCTCCTTCTCTCTCTTTCTTGGCCCCTCCCTGGCTTGCTCTCTCTCTCTCAAAAAAGAAATAAATAAACATTCAAAGCATAAATGAATGAATGAATGAATGAATGAATGAATGAATGAAAGAGAGGCAGTGAAAAAAACACAGAAAAGTGAAAATGCAGATCCGCCAAGCGGAAGGCAATGTGACAACAAGCAGAGTAGGACGTGGCCCCAAACCAAGGAGTGCCGGCAGCCACGGAAGCCGGGAAAGGAAGGAACGATCCTTCTGAGGAGCCAGAGGGAGTGTGGCCTGGCCGACACTCTGGCTTCATACTTCTGGCCTCCAGGACTGGGAGAGAATGCATTTCTGTTGTGTTAAGCCAGCAAGTCTGTGGTAATTTGTTGTAGCAGCCACAGGAAACTAATATTTCAACTTTCAAAATCTGGGGGTAAAAAAGTTATCTAGGAGAGCTATCGAAAAAAAGTATCCCCCAAAATACTTGAAAACTAGTGTAAGAAACATATTAGCACAAATATTACAAATTTTAGTATTCTATAGTATATTTTAGAACTAGTACTATGTAACATAGGAGCCCTTTTAAAACTCAGGGGCCTTCTTTGTTCAAACATTAAATGCTTACTTAGATTAGCAACACTTCTAACAAATGCCCTCTCATAAAGGCTCTGCAAAGAGCAGGAATTCAATAATGTTTATTACTGAATAAATAAATCGGTCAATGATTTTATTATATGCTCTTCCTAAATGTAAAAAGACTAAGGGCTTTTATTCTGATTTGATACTTATGTTAATATTAATGGTTAATATAGGTTCACAGGTGGGTAAAATTCTGGTTGATGTTAAGTGTTTTTTCAAAATACCACATAATTCTCAAAACATTTCACTAGTTTTTAGCATAGAGAAAAGAAATCATCTGAGAAAGAAGTTTCTTAAATTTGTAAAGGAACTTTCTAACTTGTGCCAAACAAAAGGAAAAGCCAAATCAATTCCCCGGTCCCTGCGAGGAAGGATGGAGATGCACGGAGAGGCTAGAGCATGAAGGATTTCCAACGGGCTGAAGGGCAGAGGCCCCCAGACTGCAAGTTCACTGGACATTTCAAGAGGACCGCTGTAAGGCACTGGCCTCAGTTCTATTCCTTCTTCGAGGTTAAATTATCACGTATCTAAAGCTATATGACAGAGTGTGTTTATTCATCTGCAGGGGATAATCATGCTTCTATCACAGAATCCTCATGAAGATTAAATTAATTCATTCATAAAAAACCACTTAGGGGTCCTGGGTGGCTCAGCTGATTAAGCACCCAACTCTTGATTTCAGCTCAGGCCATGATCTCATGGTTCCTGGGATCGAGCCTCATATCGGGCTCTGCGTTGACAGCACAGGCCTGCTTGGGATTCATATTCTCTCCCTCTCTCTCTCTCTCTCTGCCCCTACCCTGCTTGTGCATGCATGCACTCTCTCTCAAAATACATGAACTTTATTTTATTTTTTTATTTTTTAAACGTTTGTTCATTTTTGTGAGAGAGACAGAGTGTGAGCAAGGGAAGGGCAGAAAGAGAGAGAGGGAGACACAGAATCCAAAGCAGGCTCCAGGCTCCGAGCCATCAGTACAGAGCCTGACGTGGGGCTCAAACTCATAAGCTGCGAGATCATGACCTGAGCCAAAGTTGACACTTAACCAATTGAGCCACCCAGGCGCCACATATTTTTTTTGAGACAGAGAGAGAGGAGTGGGCAGAGAGAGAGGGGGACAGAGGGTCCACAGTGGGCTCTGTGCTGAAAGCAGAGACCCTGATGAGCGGCTTGAACTCAGGAACTGTGAGATCATGACCTGAGCCGAAGTCGAAAGTCGGATACTTAACCGACTGGGCTATCCAGGTGCCCCAGAATAAATAAATAAACTTAGAAAAAATAAAATAAAATGTTAACAAGAAAAGCTATTATAAAAATTTAGAGGAAAAACAAGAGAAGAGAGAAAAGAAAAGAAATGGCTAAACAGGGGTGCCTGGATAGCTTAGTCAGTTAAGCTTCTGACCGTGGCTCAGGTAATGATCTAGTGGTTTATGAGTTTGAGCCCTGCACCAGGCTCATGCTGACAGCTCAGAGCCTGGAGCCTGCTTCGGATTCTGTGTTTCCCTCCCTCTCTATCCCCCCTCCCCCTCAAGAATATATAAACATTAAAAAAAAAAAAGTCACAGTTTAGAAGTGGCTAGAGAAACTGGACAGCGATTCTCATGGAGAAGCAGAGCAGGGCTACAACCACAAAGACCTGCATCAGGAGCAACACTACTTTTCTGTTGAAACTATCAAATACGAAATCACTGCTGCAGTAAGTCATGAAGGTGCCGTTACCGGAGGTTAACGTAAGTGGTCTTTTATCTCCCCACACACCCCTGAGCCACTTCGAGAATGCTCTCTGCTGTGTTTAATAAGAACAAAGAGGGGCATACAGCTCAACTTCGACTAAAGCCACAGATCATCTAAAAAGGAAAAAAAAAAATCAAAGCATTAAATTTAAAAAGTCCTCTTCATCCAAATGAGACGAAAAGAATAAATCATGTAATTTGCCAAAGAGTTGTTGCTTAGAACTTTTAAACGGAAGTCAATTTATGAAGTTCTCCGCCCAAAGGGGGCTGCATTGGTAAATTTCTAAACACTTAAACAACTTTCAAAGCAAAAGTTCAAAATGTTTCTAATTGGTCAAAGGACAATAAATAAAACTTTACACTCAACTTTATATATTATTATGCGGATAACCAGCTGAAAAGGCCTTGCTTACACCAGAAAACCTCCAGTGTGTCTTTACTCATGCTATAATTAACAAAGTAATATGCAGATGACTCCAATATCTTGATGTAATATAAATAAAACGTAGCAGAGGTGCTTGTCAAGGCTGATTTACATAAGGTGGTGTTCCGAAATTTATTGGATTTCCCTAACAAGAAATCATACCGCATACAAACGTTTCCCATTCGTTTTTACAACAACAAATCAAAATCTTAGAGAAAAAACCCACCATCCTATAACCATTCATTGCCGACTAATCTGGACGGAGAACCATAAGAATTTAAGTAAGATGTGAGTGTGGAGTGGACATCACGAGAATCCTGATCAGAGGCTTCAGACGAGCTGTAATAAAGGGCTTCCCAGTAATGCCTTATTTGGGAGCTGGGAAACACTCAACATCCACCTAAGTCCTGAGCACTGCAAAGTTAATCCAGGGCCAGATGCTTTAGTGAAGTCCATTTATGATGAACAAATAGAAAACCTCTGAAAGAAGTTCCATCGACTTAATTTTTTAGAAAAAAAGAGAGAAAGATGAAAATGGCCCTCAGAGTAGGCTTCTCTGTACACTCTGTTATGCCAACCTTCTTCTAATACTAAGTTCTGGGTGATCAAATATGATTTGGACTTGAACCTGATTTATTTATTCAATCATTCAACAAATATTTAGTGCCTCTCTACTATGTACCAGGCATCGAGCTATGGCTCAGAAAACAAAGATGATTAATACTCAGTGGTTAACAAATAGTGATATTTATAGATGAGAGATAAACCACGAAGCTACTGGAAACCTTTGTTGCGGGAGATGTGGGCGTGCATAAATAAATAAGCAAACAAACATGCACGCTCTTGAATACGTAAAAAGCTTAATTCAAACATCTAAAAGCCATCCATCTTTCAAGGAATAAAACTGTCTAGGCGGAAGTGAAACCTTTGCGGCATGATTATAAATTTTACTTATATATAGTAAGAATATATAGGTTTAGTATCAGTGAGAGAGGGTAAACATAAAAATGCAAATAAATTCTGAGAAAGAGAAATCAAAAGAATTTGAATTTTATTAGGAAATGGGAAAGATATTAAGCCCAAAGAATGAAATCCAGTATCAATTTAGTAAAAATAAGTCAGCATGATATTTTCTAGAAAACCTTAGTCTCAAACTACAGGGTTCTGCTAGTTTCCAAGCATAAATATAAAGAGTGGATTCTGATCTTGTAAAATGCAAGGACTTAAGGATGACTGAATCCCATTAGAATAATACAGGCCATCTCTAGGTTACATACTATTATGTTTACAAATTCTATGTACACTAAAGGACACAGAAGAACCTCCTAGAAACTGCGTATGAAGAAACACATACCTGAACAGTACACAGAAACATTTCTATGTCAGATCTTCTAGAGGAAGTACCATTGCTTTGTCATATTTTAACATATTATTTAACATACAAATATATTACAAATAGAACAATTTCACATTCATAGGTGTTCACAATTTAAAATGCTAAAATACAACGTATCTTTCCCGACATACATTGAGGAGTATGCCCCATCACTAAGAACACCTTCCTCTTCCAGAAACAGAGGTCAACACATTCACCATATCAACTTCCTCTACATCAATACATTTTTTTTTACTTATGAAGTAAAAAGATAAGAAATACGTTTTTTAACAAAAGTGATAGAACTGTGTGCCTAACTATTCTGCAAGGTCACCACAGTATCAAAAGTAGTAAGTCATGCAGCCATGGAAATAAGACATATTAACTACTACTGAGATTCTCCAAAGCAAGATATGCTACTAAGAATGTGTACAAGTGGCTCAAATTTTATATAACCTGATGGCCGACTACATTAAATTAAAATGGACTAAACACTCCCAACAAAAGGGAGAGCTTGGCAGACTAGATTAAAAAGCAAGAAACAGGGAGTGCCTGCGTGGCTCAGTCGGTTAAGCATCCGACTTCGGCTCAGGTTGTAGCAGGATTCTTGCACAGAGTCATGACACTGAGGCTTTTCTTTCCAGCAAACAACTTTATTCCTGCCGGCACGAGCGCCAGCACCGCTCAGTTGGGCTCTTACCCAAATAACTGAGTCCTGAACGCCACATGGCATAGTTTTTTATAGATTTTTTACTTCTTTGTCTCCCATATATGATAACACACAGACATGAGGTCTGATTAAGTGGTCTTGAGGGATATTGTCAAGTACGGGAATAGCAAGGTTGCCTTGAGGTTTTTTTTTTTCTTTCCTTTGGGAGGGGACCCTACCACGAGGTCATGATCTCGCCTTTCAGAGTTCCAGCCCCCACATCCCACATCAGGCTCTGGGCTGACAGCTCAGAGCTTGGAGCCTGTTTCAGATTCTGTGTTTCCCTCTCTCTCTCTGCCTCTCCTCTGCTTGCCCTCTGTCTGTCCCTCTCTCCCTGTCTCTCTCTCTCTCTCTCAAAAGTAAATAAACGTTTAAAAAAAAAAGCAAGAAACAACTAAAGAACTAAAGGAGCAAGAGACATTCTTTAACTACAAAGAAAAAGCAAGATTCAAAGTAATAAGCTGGAAGAAGCTGTATCACGTGAACCAGCATGAAAAAGCTAGAGGGGCTGTATTAAAATCAGGGAGGACGAGGCCAAAGACAAAGAGTATTACTAGACACAAAGAGGGTCACGCCAAAAAAAAAAGTAAAAGGGTTAACATGCAGAGGAAGATAAATATTGTAAGCGTTCATGTGCCCAATGATACAACTTTCAAATATATGAAGCAAAAACTAACAAAACCAAAAGGGAAAATACCCACATCCACAATCACAGTGTAACGACCGTACGATCATCTCATTAGATACAAAAAAGAAAACCATCTGACAAAATTAAAGGCCCATTCATGACCAAAAAAACAAAAAACAAAAACAAAAAACAAAAAACCAAACAACCAACTCAGATATAAAGGAGAACATTTTCAACTTTGATCAAACCACCACCACCCTACATCGCACTATTATTAGTGAATGACTAAATGTTTTCTCCCCAAGATGAGAAATTAGGCAAAGATGTCCACTCTCATTATTTCTATGCAATACTATACTAGAGGTCCAAGCAAGTAGAATAAAGCACAAAAAAGAAACAAAAAACATAAATCAGAAAGAAAGAAGCAAGCTGTCTTTATTTGCAGATGGCATGATTGTGTGCACTGAAATCCTGAGAAACCAACCAGAAACCCACTAGAAATTAACAGAAAGAACAGATACAAGGTCAGGCCGTTAAAACCATGTTTTTTAAAATGTTTATTTATTTTTATTTAATTGAGAGCATGAGCATGCACTGGATGGGGAGAGGCAGAGAGAGAGGGAGAGAGAAAATCCCAAGCAGGCTCCCCAATGTCAGCACAGAACCAGATGCTGGGCTCAAACTCACTAACTGTGAGCTCATGACCTGAGCTGAAACCGAGAGTCAGGTGACTCAGCCACCCAGGTGCCCCTAAAATTATATCTGAAATTAGGGGCACCTGGCAGACTCAGCTGGAGGAGCATGAGACTCTTGATCTCTGGGTCATAAGTTTGAGCCCCACACTGGGTGAAAAGATCAATCAATCGATCTGAAAAAATAAAGAAATTAAAATTAAAAATCTAATCTTATTAACAATAAAATTTTCAAACAGTAACTATATAGGGATAAATTTAACAAAATATGTATAAGACCTATACACTGGAAACTACAAAATCTTACTCAAAAAAAAATTAACGAGACCTCTTTTAAAAACAAAGATGTGTGAGGCGCCTGGCAACTCTTGATCCCGAACTCATGAGTTTAAGCCACACACTGGGTACAGAGATCATTTAAATACAATTAAAAAAAAAAAAAAACTTAAAAAAAATGAAGATATGTATCATGTTCTGGATTAGAAGATTCAATATTGTTAAGATGTCAATTCTTCTAAACTAATCCATAGATTCAATGCAATCACAGTGAAAATCCCATCAAACCTTTCTAAAAATAGAAAACGGGAAGCTAACTGTAAAACGTGTATGGAAGGAGATGCATGGATGGCTCAGTCGGTTAAGTATCTAACTCTTGATTTCAGCTCAGGTCATGATCTCACGATTTTTGAGTTCAAGCCCCGCATCAGGCTCTGTGCTGACAGTGCAGAGCCTACTTGGGATTCTTTCTCTCTCTCTCTTTCTCTGTTCCTCCCCTGCTTGAGTGCTCTCTCTCTCTCTCTCTCAAAATAAATAAAAACTTTAAAAAACAAAATAAAATAAAATGTAATGGAGGGGTGCTTGGGTGGCTCAGTCGGTTAAGTGTCTGACTTCAGCTCAGGTCATCATCTTGCAGTTTGTAAGTTCAAGTCCTGCATCGGGCTGTCTGTTGGCAGCACAGGGCCTACTTCAGATCCTCTATACTCCCCACCCCTCCCCCACTCATTCTCTCTCTCTCTCTCTCTCTCTCTCTCTCTTTCTCACTCTCGAAAATAAATAAATATTTAAAATAAAAAATAGGGGTGCATGGGTGCCTCAGTCAGCTGGGCGTCTGGTTTTGGCTCAGGTCATGACCTTGTGGTTTAAAGAGTTCAAGCCCCACATCGGGCTCTCTGTTGTCAGTGCAGAGCCCACTTCAGATCCTCCATCCCTCCCTCTCTCTCTCTGTCTCAAAAATAAACAAACATTAAAAAAATAAATATAAATAAATAAATGTATGTAGAAATAATAAAACTTATATGGAAATGCATATGACCTACAACAGCCAAAACAATCTTAAAAAACACATACAAAGTAGAAAGACTTACGCTACCTGAGTTCTGATAAAGCTACATTACTCAAAATACTGAAGTACTGGTGAAAGACAGACACTACATCAGTGAAACAAAACAGAATCCAGAAAAAAGAAAACTGCTTATATATACGCAGTTGATGTTCAATAAAGGTATCAAGGCAGTGAAATGAGACAAGTCTGTTTTCAACAAATGTTACTCCAACAACCAGCACCTATGTGAGAAAGAATGCACTTTCACCCATACCCACGTTACATACAAAATTAATTTGAAATGAATCACAGACCTGAAAGCAACAACTAAAATGTCAAGAATAAAACACAGAAACCACCTTTGTTATCATGGGGTGATCTAAGAAACTTTCACAGAAGGAAAATGATACACTGGACTTTAGCAAAATTAAACGTTTTGCTCTTTGAAAAACACCATTAACAGAAAAATAGTCATGGTATGGCAGGAGATATTTGCAAATACGTGTATCAAAGGACTTGTACCTGCAAAATAAAAATAAAACTAAATAATTATACTAAAAACCATTCAATTTTTAAAAGCAGGCAAAACATACTTCACTAAAGACCACATACAAACGGGCAGTAAGACATGAAAAGATGCTCAATACGACGAACAGTTTGGAAATTCAAATTGAAACCTCAATGAGTGCAGCACAGATAGACGTCATTAGTAATGCCAAATGCCGACCAATCTTTAGCCTCAATCAAATCCATGTCCTCCATCTAAATAAAAACCAACAGCAGACAAACAAACAAATCTCAATGAGATATCACTACACACTCATTAGAATGGCTAAAATTAAAAAGACTGACAACATGAAGTCTTACTGAGGACGCTGAAGAAGTGAAATTCTAACACACTACTGACGGGAATGTGAAGTGAGACAGCATGTCAGAAACGTGTTTGACAGTTTCCAGTTTGACAGAGAGGGAAGGAATCCCAAGCAGGCTCTGTGTCGGCCTGACGTGGGGCTGGAACACGTGAAACTGTGAGACGAAGTCGAAACCAAGAGTCAGATGCTTAACCACCTGAGCCTCCCAGGTGCCCCTGATAGTTTCTTAAAAAGCTCCCGGCACACATACAATCCTGCCATTTCACTCTTAGGTATCTACCCAAGAGAAATGAAGACACGTATCTACACAAAGCCTTGCATAACAATGTTCATAACACCTTTATTCATAATGGCCGCCAAAAGCTTGGGGACAACAGAAAAGTCCCTCACCAGAAGAATAGATAAAATATTGTTACTATCCATACATTGGAATACTACTCAGCAATAAAAAAGAATAGAATACTGGTAATGCAACAACAAAAATCTATCTCGAAATTATTAACGTGGAAAGAAGCCAGATCCAAAAGAGTACATAGATATTATTCCATCGATACAACACTGAGTTGTACAGTGTACATATTCCATCGATACAACACTGCATTTGCAGAAAATGCAAACCAATCTATGATAAGAGAAAACAGATCAGTGGTTGTCTGAGGCTGGAAGCAACAAAGGATTTTATAAAAGGGCAGGACAACTCTGGGGTGTTGGAATGTGTTTCTTTGGTAAATACATCTGAAAAAAAAAAAACCATCAAACTGCATATACTTAAATCAGAGCAGCTTATTGTATGTAAATTATGCCCCAATATGTTGCTTTAAGACTTAAACACTAAAAATCTCATTTGTGAATAATGAAGAAAAAACTGAGTCAAAACGAGAAATGCAGAAGAACTTATATTTAAAAATGGGTCTCTGTATTCGTGGGTTCATGCCCCACGTTGGGCTCTGTGCTGACAGCTCAGAGGCTGGAGCCTGCTTCAGATTCTGTGTCTCCTTCTCTCTCTGTCTCTCCCCAAATTGTACTCTGTTTCTCTCTCTCAAAAATAAATAAACATTTAAAAAAAAATGGGTCCATGTAATCGTCATGAAGAATTAACAGCTCAAAAAGCTCTATTAGGGGCACCTGGTTAAGCGTCCGACTTCAGCTCAGGTCATAATGTCGTGGTTCACGCCCCCGTCGGGCTCTGTGCTGCCAGCTCGAAGCCTGGAGCCTGCTTCTAATTCTGTGTCTCCCTCTCTCTCTGCCCCTCTCCCACTTGTGCTCTGTCTCTCTCTTTCTCTCCCTCTCAAAAATAAATAAAAACCTTAAAAAAGAAGCCCTATTAGTGGTGGCAGTTTTAAAGATCAAACTATTTATTTAAATGTATTTAAATTTAAAAAGTCCTACTCAGATGTTAAACACACTATAATGTGGCTATACTGTATAATTTCCTATACTTAAAATTTCTGTACTGTCCTGAGAAATAGGAAAGAGACACAGGTTCATTCTAAATTGATAAATGCCTAAACTTGTTTTGACTCGATGCTATATTCTAAGAAAAAAATACTTTTCACATGACAAGGTATTTATCTTTTAAATTTATTACTTAACACAGCTCAAAACCACCATTACTCCAAGAAAGATGAAATAAACATTAACTTATCCTCATAAGATTTTTCAATTCACTTCACTTTTCATTAAGAAGGTACCCACAACTAAACCTCTGTGAGCCAGTAAAACAATTAAGTGGAAAAATTAAAACAGCCATTAAACTTTTCCATTCCTCACAAAATGAACAAACGACGCAGTCCTGTGGTGGCTAAGTGCGCTTGGATTGCATAACCCCAGACACCTGAGCCATCTGGACGCGCCTAGACAGGAAAATCTCAAATGATGGGAAGGCAGCTTCACAGAAATAAAAACTCATAAAACCAAAAGCCCTCTGGCAATGCATTAAGAAAACTTCAGAAGGAACTTGCTACAAAGGACCATGGGCAAAAAGAGCCCAAATTATTTCTGTATAGAAGTAGGTTTTAAAGAATTCTTAGAGGGGTTGAATAAAAGAACAAATCCCATCAATTCAGTAAAGGGCCAAAAACAGACATTTTATTAAATATGGCAACATCTTCATTATTTAAAAATTCAACTGAGCAGCACAGTTGTGAAAGGGGAATTTATTTCATAAAGCTTTTATATAGAAGACTCTGCAGAGGGGAACCTGGGTGGCTCAGGTGGTTAAGCTCAGGGTCATGATCTCACGGTTTGTGAGTTTGAGCTCCATGTCGAACTCTGTGCTGACAGTGCAGAACCTGCTTGAGATTCTCTCTCCCTCTCTCTCTGCCCCTCCCCTGCTCACACACACACACACACACACACACTCACACTCTCTCTCTCTCTCTCTCTCTCTCAAAATAAATAAACATTAAAAAAAACTCAACAGTAAACAAGCTCATATCAAAGAGTTACTCTGAATAAGTGCACACTGTTGGGTGCGAATTCACAGACACTCACAACACGCCACCTACCATCTGCACGACACTGCCGTCTGCAGTGGCACTAATCTGAGTCTCCCTTTCCTCGTCCAGAAAATAATCTCAAAGGCCCCTTCTAGCTCTATCACACTGTGATATAAGAGTAAAGACTCCTTATAAAAGGAGTGAAAGAGGTGAGAAAAGAAAAGCAATGAGCATATGGGAATGTGAACGACTGCTCGGTCATCTATCACAGGCTCCAGGCCAGCAAGATCGCTTAGCCTCTGACATGTGGGAGACCAGCGCCATGCGATGCTCAAGAAACACAACTAGGCCGGGAATAAGATCAGCCACGGCTACATGTTTCTCTGAGTGAGCTGCAGAGCAGACAGCTCGCTGCGTTGGGAATCAGGGGTATTTTCTCAGCTCCGTTCTGAACTTTCCAGACTGTTGGCATTCAACAATCATCTGGCTTTTCTGAGCCTTAGATTCTTATCTATTTAGAGACTGGAACAGATGATCTCAAACATCCCTTCTAAATATAGTGACCTCTCAAGAAAAATGAAAAACAGAAAAGGTGCTTCAATTACATTTAGTTAATCATCAGGAGTTGCTCAACCTACGAACTCAATATCCTATGAGAATATACATAGCTTTATCGATACATCAGAAATGCATAAAAATTATTACTTCATCAGATTTGATGATTTCACATTAGTTATCACACAGAGAAGAATTATTTCAAGAAACTTTAAAATACATTAATTTTCCGACGCAGCCCTAGCGGATGTATTCTAATGTCAAAAAGGTATACTATGTCTAGCACGTGGGCTTCCGTTCTTCCGAGCTGCTGCGCGTGTGGCAGGAGAGGGCAGAGGAGCAGTGCTGAAGCGTGCCGTGCAACTCACTCCGTACTGTTAGGCTCACTTGTTACATTTTACTTTAGATTTTTTTAAGGATTATTATTTTTAAAACTCAATTCTGACGTGGTATATTTACAGGGCTCCAAAAGCGTATCTATAAAAAAAATATTCATTCCAGGAAGTCTGGCTTCTTCTCTATTCTCTCCATGCACTTTCAAATTCACAGTCTAAGAGACAGAGAAGGCGGCACAAGGTATGGCCTCTGGATTCACATCTTGAGTGTGTGACCCTGGCTTGGGACTTAATTGCTCCAAACTTATTTTCTCCCGTCTACGATGGTGATAATAATTAAAACCTACTTCAAAGGGAGACTGTGAGGATTAAATAAGATCATCTCTGCCCAGCGGTCGGCTTTGTGGGATCTCGGGGAAGATCAACCACCAGCGTCAGGGTCTCAATTTGAGGCTCAACCCAATCCTGGGGTACAGACACGGAAGAGGCAATGAACCTGGAGGCCCACATCACTGGATCAAGGTCACGGGGCCCATGGCTGAGACCGCAGCCCATCTTTCAATCCCAGCCCTATGCCCCAGTACTCGCTCCGAAGATTCTAGGCTCGTTCAGGCTCCAGGGTCATCACACATCCCCTACAGCCAGCAGCTCCCTTCCCTGCCCAGGGCAACTTCCGAAGACTCACCGTGTTCAGCGCGTTGAGGGTAGTGTCATCCCGAGACGCTGCAACACAGCCATCCTCTGTGGAGCCTCCGTCACACATTCCCGCGAATGCTGCCATGCTCCTTGGAGGACAGGAAGGGAAAACATCAGCACAGAAATGTTGAACCTCAGTTTCAGAGCACGTTTTCAGCTGAGACCTAATTCCATTACTACATGCACGGTGAGCCAGAGGCCTCAGTCCCGTTTCTGTTCTTGTTGATTTTTTTGGTTTTTTGTGGGTTTTTTTTTTTTTTTTTTGAGAGAGAGTACACAAACAGGAGAGAGAGAGTGCCAGCGGGGTAGAGACAGGGAGATAATTTTAAGCAGGCTCTTTTCTCAGCACAAAACCCAACGCAAGGCTTGATCGGGACCCGAGCCAAAATTAAGAGTCAGATACTCAAATGACTGAGCCGCCCAGGCGCCCACCCACAAAACTTCTCAAGTACCTCTATACCCTTTACTCACAGAGAAAGGGAAAGGTTACATATACTCTGGTCCAATTGTGTCGTTTCTTCCCACGCTTCACCAGTACTCGATTTTAGTTTAGAGCAGGAATAATCTAAAGCTATCTGCCACAACAGTTAGCTAGAGGGGCGCATGGGGGGCTCAGCTGGTGAAGCATTCGATGCTTGATTTCGGCTCGGGTCATGATCTCATGGTTCATGAGGCCGAGCCCCACGCTGGGATCTGCACTGACAGTGTGCAGCCTGCTTGGGATTTTCTGTCTCTCTCTCTCTCTCTCTGCCTCTACCCCGATTAATCTCTCTCTCTGCCTCTACCCTGACTACTCTCTCTCTCTCTCAAAATAAATAAACATTTAAAAACAATAGTTGGCTAAAGTACAATCTTTTCAAATAAAGATTATAATATTTTTGAAAGAAAAATCTTTTGGAAAAAAATTAAACCCTCTGAATTTGCTTTTTTCCTTTCATGCTACACATCAACTAACTTTAGGCAAGGAAAAAGTGGGAGAGGGGATGAAAAGACTTCTTGGTGGTTGCTAACTGCACTGAGGCAGCCTTGTGTTGGCACAGCACAGCTGAGTACAGAGCTTAAATGCAGTCACCTAGCCTGCTCTGGTGCTTTGCTTACACCCCTGCCGATACGGGGGTGGGGTGGGGGGCTCAGAAACCACCGCCGAGGCAGGAGGGCTCTGCCCCCACACTGTGATATGCAAGGACAGATTTAAACCTATCTTTTTTATTTTAGGCATTTGTAGGTTAGTAAGTTCTCAGGCAGGTAAGCCACAAAAACACCAAGTTTAGGTCAGACATCAATGACCAGCCTGAAGTAGAGAAATCTACAACGGGATTTTAAGACGGGCTGAAGGACCTAATTACTCAACTGCATTTAGAAGGGCTGATAACTGCACGTATGGCTCACGGTGTTTCCCTTCTGAAGAGTTCTAAAATCTGACGTGGGGCAAACATTAAGAAAAAAAAGTGACTTTCCCATGGCAAACATTTCCTCTGGTAAGAAAAACCAATTCAGATGGCCAAATTCAGAGGCGGGATGGGGAGGATTCCTATTACCTTGCTGCCCTCAAGTACATAAGAAGGTCACAGTCATTAACTCCAGGCGTCCAGACCAGCTCCTCATGTTGGGTCACAGTGTCACCATCTGGAGAAGGGAACGGCTGCAGATCGGGAAGTTTGGCCTGTAAGACAGGGATGGGAGAGTCACAGGAGAGGGACACTTAGTGAACTGCCTCGTCAGGCAGGCCCGGGAACAGGCGCCGTAGCTCGCTGAGCCTCCTTCCGCAGGCAGGGCCGAAATAACAGAGAAACCGCGAGTCACTGAAACCAGCCTGTAGCACGGTTCAGGATCGTGTCACCACAGACGCTGTCACACGGACTGCTTCATCTCTACCTAAGGAGCAGCAAACAGTGTCAGCATACACCAGCGTCAGCGTGATCCAAAGAATAAAACAGAAATGGACGTGTGTGAAGAAATTAAAAAAAAACAAACCCTCAGGAGGTAAGAGTTCCCTGATAAAGAAGGGGACACACACACCCTTCCACCGTGACGAGTTTACAAGGAGACAGATACAAAGAATGAAACCTCACCCTAGGATATTTGCTGAAAATTTAAACGCGCTATCCTCTTCAGTTAACACTACTCTCAAGACAGTCAATAACTACGCTGCAGTCACTATAAACATTAAAAAAGGCACAAAATTAGAGGTAACATTAAAAACTCAGCTGGACTAAATGGTGGTGACAGAAATCAGACCAGTAGCAACCTCAGGAGGAGTGGACTGCTTGTGAAGGGGGTGGAAGGAACTTTGTGAGACATCACAACTATTGAGCCTTGACAGGAAGCGTGACAGCAGACAGAATAGTCTGCCTAAGATCTCAACAGTTCACTGCACGTAAAATTACCACAGCAAAAAAAAAAAGTTTTTTTTACATATTTGAACACCAGTGCTCAACAACCTGGGCTGGGGAGCCCCTGTGGGTTAGAGGTGCAGCTACTTCTCACGTGTTCCCCTCCTCTCTCTGCTGGGAGGAGCCAGGGTCAGCGGGTGCTACGACCGCCATGGCCACGAGAGGCCTCGAAACAGTCAACTGCCTGCAAAACACGCATGTTCTTGTGTCTCAAATGACAACCATGGACACGTTAGTCTAATGTTTTAAACCCAGAGCAGCAGTTAAAAAGCTCCAGTGTCTACGGAAACCAGGCAAAAAAATGAAACGAAGCGGCGTTAAGTCAGCACTGCCCAACGGGAGTGAAACGAGAGATACACATTTCGTTTTAGATACTCTAGCATCCCCGTTAAACAAACACCACCTTCCAACGGGGACCAGCCATATTTCAAGTGTTCCCGGCCACACGTGGCAGTGGCTCCGGGACGGCCTGCAGGTGTTAGGCGCTAAGGAGGAAAGGGAACCAGGCTGAAATGGAGACGGTGCTGCCCCGTCCATGGAAAGCAGCCAAGCAGAAATGAGAACCAGTACTTGCATATCCTCCCATTTTTTCCAAAGTCCAGAATTTTTATGTGGAAGCTTGTATTCACGCTTTTGAAACAGTTTTGTGGTAAAACACAACACGAGCAGATCAGGTGGCTCCACGGATCCAGTCTGCTCCACAGGGAGTCTGTGACACCTCTGAAGGCGCAAGCGCTGACTTTCTCCAAACAAGGATGCTCTTCTTTAACTTAGCGTCAAATAGACTTTTATAACATTTACTTGGGTGCCTCAATGAGTTCGGCTTAACACATAGGGACCATATTGGAATAAAAGTGAAAACACAACAGACGCTCACACCAAAAAGTCTTTTTTAAAACGTTTTTCTAAAATTTATTTTGAGAGAGAAAGACAAACAGCAAGCATGAGTGGAGGAGGGGCAGAGAGAGAAGGAGAGAGAGAGAGAGAGAGAGAGAGAATCCCAAGCAGGCTCCATGCTTTGCACAGAGCCTGATGTGGGAGTCAGTCTCAAGACCATGAGATCATGACCTGAGCCAAAATCAGGAGTTGGCCACTTGACTGACGAAGCCACCCAGGTGTCCCCAAAGGTCTTTTCTGACACTTGCGCGGAGCTCTGCTTCCAGGACCGAATGTGGTACCTGGTGCAGCAGCTCCCCAGGGTTGTTTGTTCAATCACCTAAAAAGTGCTGTTACTGTGGGAGAGGAGAAGCCACCCCCCAAGAGAAAAATAAGCTGGGAATATAATTAGTTAGCTTATATTTGAAAAAGAAATGCAAATGGCTCTTAATGATAAGAAAACATGGTCAAAGTTGCTGATAAAAGAAATGCAAATCACTGGATACTATTTCCCCTCTATCAGACTGACATAAATGCCACAGTGTGACAATATACAAGGCTGTGGTGTTAGCACTTGCATGAGTCGCTAGCACAGACACAAAACCGGTACAATCTCTATAGAAGGGCATTTTGTAAATCTTTACACTTACAGGTGCACTTGCCTTTCAAGCCAGCCAACCCCCCTTCTGGTTATATACTCCAAAGATATGTTGGCAAAAACATAAAAATCTGTATGCTCAGGCCATTCGCTGCAGCATTACCTATAATAGCACATGACTGGAAGCAACCAAAATGCCCAACGACAGGAAGTAGAAGAATAAACTGTTATATCCACGCATTGGAGTTCCACGAAGTAGCAGAAGGAAATGAGGAGGAGTACTACATACTGCTCTGGAGGGAACGGCAGGAAACATTGTTAAAAGATAAAAGAAAGAAAGCTGGTCAAAGTGTGTATATTATGCTACCATGTATCTAGGAACAAAGGGTCGGGGAATAAAAACAAGAGGAATAAATCAACACCTTAATTGAAAAAACAAAAGCAACAATTGTCCATCACAGAGAGAAGGACGGAGATAGTAGACTTTTTTGAACATACTTTTTCCTTTGTATGTTTGGCTTTGGGGCCATGTGAAGAGCTCTACATAAAAACAAAATTTAAACAACAACAATCCCTTAAAAATCATAAGGCAAAGTGAAATAAATGCACCAACTACATATTAAGTTGGTTCCTCTCTAGAAATTATTTCAACTAACTTTAAAACACATATTAATTTGCCTACGCAGACCTAGTGAGATATATTCTAAGACCAAAAGAAAAAATCTAACAGTAAGCTGTTTTCAACAACCATATTGTTTGTGGCAGTGTAAGTATTATTATCCTGTGCTATTATACATGTATTATGGGATTAAAGCAAATGAATAATTATGTTGGTGTCATTTGAAAATGGGATTTGAGACATGGGGAAAAGATACAGACAAATAAAAGAAAGATAGGATTAAATATAAAACCCGGATAAAAATTTGGATTGGAATTAAAAGTATCAGAAAGAATCTACAATATGTCTTTAAAAAAAAGTAGGAAAAACAGGGCATATTTCCTCATCTATTCCCTGAAAAGGCCTAGAAACAAGTACACAACTAACCCCGGCACAATGAACATCCCAGTACTCAGTCAAAAATTGTCACTTCTCACTAAAACAATAAGGGCTCCCATGAGAAAAGTTTAATTCTAGATCTAGGGCAGGGACCGTAGAAGATGAGACATGATACTCATGCGACACCAGTTAAAAGAACCCTACAAAGACCACTGGGGCCGTCCAGTCAAAAGGACACAGAAGGTAGCTGGAAGAGGCTCCGCTCCTACTGGCCCCAGATGGATAATTTAATCAGTAAGAATAAGGACAATGAAGGGAGAGGTGGGGGGGGGGGAGGGTGCCTGGGTGGTTCTGTGGGTTAAGCATCCAACTTCAGGTCAGGTTACTATCTCACGGTTTGTGAGTTCGAGCCCCACACCAGGCTTGGTGCTATCAGTGGACAGCCTGCTTTGGATCCTCTGTCCCCATCTCTTTCTGCCCACCCCACCCCCAGGGTGCTCTCTCTCTCTCTCTCTCAAAAATAAATAAGCATTATAAAAAAAGAATAAGGACAGCTGGTTAGTGGATAACAAAAAAATTTAAAATCCACTGGTGACCACTGGAAGACATTGGGGGAAACAACTTAATATTTTTGAAAACTGGTAAACGGAAGGAAGGAATGGAACATTTATCTTGTCTTTCCTCTGTGATTCAGGTAATCAAATAGTTGGTAAGAGGAAAGCTTCATTTCTTCACCTAACAAGCGAAGGAGTAATGGGATTAGAAGGGTAGGTCTACGTAACAAGTCAAGGCAGCAAGTCGGCCTTATGAGAAAGACACACGTACCTCCTGGAGACAGACACGGCACCCCCCACACCAGGGGCAGGGGACCAAATGCGCAGGAGATTAAACTTCTAGATTTCACTACTCACTTTCAAGATATGCCAAGACAAGGGAACAAGTCTAATGACACATGAAGATGCAATCAGCCAAATCCAGACTGTGGGACACCCTACAGGACAAAACACTCACCTTCTTCAATTCATACAGTGAGAGAAGGGGAAAATAAGAACAACAAGGGAATTAAAAGAGATTTAAGGGACCTATCAACCAAGTGCAATGCATGGCTCTTATTCACACTCCAGTCTAAACTGTAAAAAAAAAAAAAAAAAAAAGACAATTAAGGAAACCTGGTCCGGGTGGGCACTTAAGAAATTGCTAATTTTTATTAGGTGTTACATACTGTGATTTTGTTTTTTGAAAGGGTTCTTATCTTTGGGATATTTACAAGTAAAATGATAGATTTGTGAATCATTTCAAAATAATGGTAGGAGGGGTATGAAGGAGAATAAATGAACCAAGTTTGATCATACCTTGGTAGGTGTGAAAACTGAGTAATAAGGACCAGGGGATTTATTGTACTATTCTTTCTTGACTTTTACACATGTTAATGTTGTACCTAATACCAAAATTAAAATTTTAATAAGGAAAATACTGCCGATTAACAAAAAAAGTCCTTTTATATTTGGTGCTCCAAAACATGTCTTTTTGGAAAAATAAAAACAAAGCCTAATAAATATATTTAAAATCTGATACAAAATAAATGAAAGTATACAAAAATCTAAGCATAGTGAATCTAGGTATACAAAAATCTAAGCAAGAATTTAAGTATCTTTTACTTAAAAACCACTTTTTCTGTTATGGCAAGGCAAAAAAATCTCAGTAAAATAAAACTTTCATACCAAGATCTCAAGACACTAGAAACACACCGAGGAAGAAGAAAATGGGTGGGAAAATACAGTGGCAAGAGAGCAGAGGGACGGCCATGTAGCCCTGTGGTGCCAGGTAAGAACTAGATCCCGATTAAACTGGAACTCCTAGGCCTGAACGCAAACAAAATACGACTGAGAAGTGGTAGTCAGACCCCCCCCCAACAGGCCGCAGCAAGAAAAGGGGACACGTGAACAGGGCAGGCATCAAGGGGAGTGTCCACCTGCAGCTTTTATTTATTTTTTTTTTGGCCTGACTCAGTTGTAATTCTAGTTCTGGGATGCGAAGTGTCCACTAGAAATTAAATGCCCCTGGTGGCTTCTGTGTTTTGGCTTTAATATTCCTTCACTTCTTAATCTCTTTCTCATTACAGAGTTAAACTAGGTTCTTAAAAATATGAATGGCATAAAAAAAATGCTCAAAATCCAGACCGAAAAATGAACAAGTAAACAGACTACTGACACCTCTATGTCCTTACAAAAGACACTTCTGTAGTGCATGGTGGCCGTATGGCTCACTCCCAGCATCCATTCCAACTGCAATGACAGTCCATGCCGATCACGCTAAGCCCATTTTCCTCACAGTTTAAAAATGGGACACGTGGCTCAATCCATGGCAATGAGATATGGGGACTACTGGAGACAGTGCTCCCTTCTCCTAAGGGGAAAAGAAGGGTGATCTCTTTCCTCCTCTCAACATCTACTATTTCTCTCACTGTAAGATCTACCATGATTTTAGTGCATTTAGAAAAAAGAAATACTGCCAATTAAATTATAATGACACTATAGAAGGTACAATGAAGCTTGATATCAGAGACAAAATGTGAAGGAAAGAAGTACATCTTAGAATCAGTAAAATTCAGGGGGGCCTGGGTGGCTCAGTCAGTTAGGCTGACAGGTCATGATCTTGTAGTCCGTGAGTTCAAGCCCCGCATCGGGCTCTCGACTCTCAGCAGTGCCTGCCATGGATCCTCTGTCTCCCTCTCTCTCTCTCTCTGCCCCTCCCCAACTCGTGCTAGCGCTCTCTTGCTCTCTCTCTTTCAAAAATAAATAAACATTAAAAAAAAAAAGAATCAGTAAAATTCAGCTACCGCCTAGGAAAGAAGGCACCAAGGCAGTGGGGGCAGCTGGGCACCCAGAGAACCATACGGAAGCTGAGCGAAGCCCTGGTCCTATCTAACCAGGATGTGAGGGCATGTGAGACCATGAAGAGCCATGTTCGGAGTTTTCTGGTCCTGCCTGTCAAAGCATCCTAACTGATACAGAGATTGGGGTGGGGGGACGAAAACAAAGAGAGCGAGGGCAAACATGACACTAAGAGTCTTAGTAAACTGAACAAAACATGAGAGGAGATAGGTCACAATACAACAAGCTGCTGACTGACAAATGGCCTAACCATCTGGACTCTTCTGGAGGACAGGGGATTTTAAAAAGCTAAAATGAAGGTATGTAGGGACCAAACATCCATCAATAAATAAATGTGTAAATAAAATGTGGTATACACTAATGATGAATTATTCAGCCTTAAAAAGGAATTAAATTCTGGTTTGTGCTACAAGAGGGGTGAACCCTGAAGGTTATATGTCACGTTAAAGAAGCCGGACGGAAGGACAAGTACTGTGTGTCATTCCGCAGGTGTGAGAAACCTAGTCAATTTCATGGAAACAGAAAGCAGGACAGGGGTTGTCAGGGGCTTGGGGAGGGGGAGGGGGCTGGGGAGGTGGTGTTTAATGGGTACAGAGGCTCGGTTTGGGAAGATGAGAAAGCTCTGGGGGTAGATGGTATGGTGGTGATGTCTGCACAGCAATATGAATGTACTTAACACCACTAAAGTGTACACTTAAAAATGTTTAGAATGGCACATTTTACATTACATGTATCTTACCACGATATTTAAAAAGTATGCAATGATCAGAAAAAAAAAATCTCTGCATTTATATAAAATTCCCTAAATTATAACAACAATTCTAAGTGGCTGCTCAACAGGATAAAGGGCCAGCAGAATAAGAACTAAAACCCCAGTAGAGAAGCTACTAAAATTTGCTTTACCTGATGGCTAGGACCAACGCGGATCTCTCCCTGGGTGCTGTTCAGCCTCCTGTCGTGGAAAGAGCAGATCAGGTTAGCAGCATACAGTTTGGGCACCAACATTCACACGCAAGGAAATAAATGAGGGCTAACACAGGGAGCACTACGTTCCCCACTATTTCTAGCGTTGCCCTGCACGTGTACACGCTCCCGGCCCCCGAGCACATCTCTACAATCTCTTTCCTCTCGAAGCCCCATTACTGCAGCTCCACCTACCTACACCACTGGCCCTTCACACCTCAGAGGGAGGTACGTTGCTACAGTCCAACCCCAACAGAGTTTTCTTCTTTTCAAAACATTGCTCGTGCCCTACTGTAAACCTTATTAAAAGATAAGATATGGGGCGCCTGGGTGGCTCAGTTGGTTAAGTGTCTAACTTTGGCTGAGGGCATGATTTCAGTTTGTGGGTTCGAGCCCCGCGTTGGGCTCTGGGCTGACAGCTCAGAGGCTGGAGCCTGCTTCAGATTCTGTGTCTCCTTCTCTGCCTGCTCCTCCCCCACTCGCACTCTGTCTCTCAAAAATAAACAAACATTAAAAAAAATTTTTTTAAAGATAGGCAAGACACCTAAGGTTCCTAGCACACACACTGGGTCCCTCATCGATTCAGCAATTTTTATTAAGTACCTATTATATGCTCAGAACTGGCCTAGATGTTGTGGATAAAGCAATGAACAACACAGTGTCCCTGCCTAACTGGAACGTCTATGCTCATTTGGGTATAAAACAAAGAAACAAATAATAGGTCAGATGACAGTAAGGGTCAAAGAATTAAGCAGATAGTGAACGATGAAGTATTTTCCCAATTCTTTACACAGGACAGTCAGGAAAGGCCTCATTAATTGAAGCAAAATAAGCAGAGATGAAAACGATGTGTGGGAGTGTGCCCAGCAGGTCTAAGAGGCGGAAGACCGGGCCTCTTTTCTCTGTCACTCTTACCGCACTTGCTCGTCCTCCCTTGCTCTAACTTTTAACCATCTGGGTTCCTTTGGGAAGCCACGATTTCTGCGAAGCCTTTCGTTCTCTCTCCATTTCACCCCACGGTGCCCCCAAAGTGTCGACTATCTTCTCCTTTCACTCCTTCATGAAATGCTTGTTGACTGCCTTTCTGTCCAGGCCTCGAACAGGGTACCCGCTGAGGTCTGGGGACAGACAAAGAAACACAGTCCCTGCCCTGCCGGGGCTCCGTTCCCAGATCCTGGTTACTCTCGACTCTGAGTCACGATGGACTGTGAGCTATCTCAGGACACTCCTTCCGTCCCCAGGGACAAGTCTGCTGTGTTGTACAGCCACCTTTGCATTTGCAGTAGTGCCATGGAAAAGGCAGTGCCACAGTGAGAGCCGCCGACAGCTACTGGCAGACTTCGCTGCGCTGCGAGTGTAACAGACCGCGAAGGACCAGAGAGGCTGCCGGTCTCGGGTTTGTCCTCTGCAGAGCTGGCACCCCCATCATCACATGCGAAGTTGTTAAAATTAATTGTGGAAAATGATTCTTTTCTTCAGGTCTGATACTTTCTTCTTTTGACCCAACAAGTTTTCTCACGAAGAGTCTTTTTTTGGGAAAATGGGCAACAGATACGACAAAGGAAGGGAGAAGACTAAACAACAAGGAAAGACATGTGGCCCAGTTCTTACGAGGCTTCCTCTCCAACTACCTGGGGAGGTGGCATCCACCTCAAAGAGCCACAACAGGTACAATCACTACATTTATAAGCATAAAAAAATAATCTCAGGAGGAACAGGTACAGAAATGCCCAGGGAAGTGGCCAACATCAGGCAGGCTTCACAAGGAGATGACAGTTCATGAAGTGGTTCATTTCCAACCACTTCACTTCTGAACTGAGCACAACAGCAGGGCAAACCAGAGGCTGCCCAAGGCGGTGGCGGGGGGGGGGGAGCTTGCAGAGGTGCGATGTGGTGGGAGAAAAGCTTACATTAGGTTCTGGCTTCGATCTACAAGGTATCTTCGTTTCCCCACCAGGAGAATGGCGGGTTGAAAAACAAGCCAAAAGATGGACTATTCTAGTAGGTTCGTGCAGGAATGACACGCTGGTTTAGGAGGTATGAGAGGAATCAAATAGACCAGGAGGCTATTTTAATCATGAGCACTTTAAGAAAAACAAGCAGTCAGCGTCACCAGCCACTTCCCTTCCAGCTTATCCCTTTCTGTCTCATAACAATCGCCGAGCAAAACTAGCTACCGAGAGCTCTCTCCTCTATTTGTACATACTTTCCAAATGCTCGCTGCCTACAAGCGGGTGGAGCCAAATGTATCATCTGAGAAGGTTTCGGCCACAGCCCATTCAGGAACTTGTGCCCACAGCTCAACCTCCAGGTTCCTCTAGAAGGTCTAGGCTATGCCAAGGTTCTCAAGTGGGTGCCAACAAAAGCATTTCTCCATCACTGCTGTACACGCACTGCTGCATCCTTCATAATTCTAGGACGAACATTCCTGGATTGTTTTTTAATTTAATTTTTTTCCTTTTTATCCCTTTTTGTGTGTTTTTCTCCTTTTAATAACGTCATCACCCAGTATTATCAAAATTAACTCAAAACTGTGCCACAATAATAAAACAAACACTTCAAATACCTTATTGGATATAACTACTTATATCCCACTGATTTGTACAAAATAGGTTGGTAATTATTATACTACTAATAATTATACAAGTGGGAAAAACAAATGTACTGAGGATCTTAACAGCTTAAATTGGAAATTGTTTCTCTCATTTTTGTTTCTATCAATGAAGGGCACTAACAAGGTCAGTAGTTTAAAAACTCCAAAATAAAACAAAGGACCTTTGAAAATTAAAAATCAATTTTTGCAACTTTTCTTTTTTAAATTTTTTTTAATGTTTATTTATTTTTGAGGAGGAGGAGGGGCAGACAGAGAAAGAGACACAGAATCTGAAGCAGGCTCCAGGCTCTGAGCTGTCAGCACAGAGCCTGACGCGGGGCTCAAACCCACAAACCGAGCCAAAGTCAGACACTTACTTAACTGTCAGAGCCACGCAGGTGCCCCAACCATGCGCAACTTTTAAATATTAGGGTTTCATACAGCAAGAGATACACCAAAGTTATTTTTGAGGAGGATTAGGATCCAAGGTAAGCAAACAAGGGCATTAGCCTACTGTTTGCAGGACCTCCTGAATACAGAATAAATGGTAGAAATGTTCTTTAGGCCCAAGAGAAAAAGAAGCAGATAGCAACATGTCCCACTAGAGAGAACTGGCTGCATCGGACAGAAAAACTGTCAGCATATGAAGTGGAGATGAGCGACGAGAAGCAGGCTTCGTGGGGAACGGCCAGGACCCAGGCCTATCCGCGATCTGCTGCGTAATCACCATCCTCCCCTCTTCGGACAGCATCCAAACTCTAAATGACACATTCCTCTCCTGCTGCCTCATTGCTGCTCCCTTTTTCCTGAGTGCTCCCTCTGTGGAGCACCACCTGCAAACTGCACTGTGGGAAGATGACACTCTGCTATGACTCATTTGGACACTTCCCTCCACCCACTATGGGACTGTAAGTTTCTAGAGTAAAAGAACTGATACTCATCTTGTGGGTCCCCCACATCTAATACACGACCTGCCTGGTATTATTATGCATTCAGGACAAACTGGACGTTCCCTGGTGACATGAATATTTCTAGACTACTACTTAAAGGCAGTATCAACAGCTTGCGGAAAACCCTCTTGATAATCACACGCTGGCCAGGACGTATTTCCTTTTCCTTATTAACATAGCAATTCCCAAACTTTTGTTGGTCTTAGAAACTCTACGCTTTTTAAAATTGCTGAGTGTTCGAAGGAAGCTTATTTTTTGAGAAATTTCAAAAAAATATATATATATACACCAATAAGCACGTTACATATTAATATGTATAACCTTTTATGAAAAATAATTGTTTTTTTAAAAAAATTTTTAATGTTTATTTATTTTTGAGAGGGAGAGACAGAGTGCAAGTGGGGGAGGAGCAGAGAGAGGGGGGACACAGAATACTAAGCAGGCTCCAGGCTCTGAGCTGTCAGCACAGAATACCACGCGGGCCTTGAACTCGTGAACTGTGAGATCATGACCTGAGCCAAAGTCAGATGCTTAACTGACTGAGCCACCCAAGCATCCCAGAAAATAATTGGGTTTAAACAAACAAACAACCCCCCCCGAAAAAAAAAAACAACTTAGGGAAAACAGAAGCACCGTTTTACATTTTTTTGCAAATCTAATACAGGACTTAGTAAAAGACTACTGGATCTTTATATCTGCTCCTACATTCAGTCTGTTGTAATACGTTATCTTAGTTAAAGTATATCAAGAAAATCTAGCCTTACAAAGATAACAGTTGGAAAAGAGAAGGGTATTTTAACAGTCTTTTTGATAATTATGGATATTATTTTTTATACTACCCCAAAACTCAACAAGTGATCATTCCTTAAAGGTTTTTACACAATGTGAATCTAAAACCTTACTTACAATCTTTTCTTGGACTCTTTAATGTTAAAAAACCATTAGTCTGTCTTGGCCTTTCAATGAATCCTTCTACCCAGGCATGATTTTTGTGATATCACACACAAGTTAGACAGAAAATATTAGATGCTAGATTTATCCTTCAATTAATAACAACAGCTAACACTTGAGTATTTTCTATCTGTTCTAGGTGCTCTACAGTCTCATTTCTATGTAGCCATTCATTAAATTTACATTGTAATATTAATGAAAGCATTAATAGTGACAGCCACAGAAATTCAGATCTTGTTCTATATTATGTTTGGAATAACACAGCTACTAAAGAGGTTTCTGTTCGATGTACAGTGTTGCTTAACTAATACCGCAGGTCTGGGCAAAACCAGGATGGTCATCAGTTAAGGAAGGAAAATCCAGATCAAAGATGGTATAAACCCCAGTGAGGTCACACACGAAATAAGAAACCAAAGGTGGAAGTCATGTCCCAGGACAATGCAGGACAAATCCACGTACACCCTTATCTCTGCCTCAGGGTTTTCACCTTCATTGTCTTAAATTCAGACACACGGCAGTTGCATGACAAACACCAGCAAAAAATAATGCTAGTTATCATCTACTATGTGCTGTTTATGCCAGGGACACATTATTTCATTATTCCCATGACAACCTTGTAAGGCAGTAGCTCCACTTTATAGATAAAAAATGACAGCACGAATTGTAATATTAATAAAGAAACATATACAGTGAATGTTTACTACGTACCAAGCATTCTAAGCTAAGCAAATTCTATAGATTTTCTTATCCAATCTTAAGGATGACCCTGTAAGGAAGATGCTGTTATTATTATTATATGAAGCCTAGAGTTATGAAAGTGCCCAAGATTACACAGCTAACAAGTGGAAAACCAGGATTCAAACTCGAGTTTAGTTGACTCCAAAGTCAGAGCTCCCATAAGGCAGAGCGATTAAATTACTTAACGAAAATCACACAATTACATATAGAACCAGTATGAGAAGCCCTATCCTCCATCCTTTCTGTATCTTCATCTCCAGCACCAAAGCAAGATAGAATTATCAAAAAGAGTTTCTGTTTAGTTTGAAAGTCATGTTAAAAGAGAAAACCTATTACAAGGCCAAGTTACATAACACTGTCAAAATAACAAAATTAGAGAGATGGAGAACAGATTAGTGGTTGCCAGGTGTTAGGAATCGGGGGACGGGGAGGCGAAGGAGCGGGAGGACTCTGCGGTTAAGAACAGACCTCAATAGTACAGTGGTTACATAAAGTACACTGACTACACGCACACCATACTAATGTCCGGCCCAGGCTGTGACGTGGGCTGGAGTTCTGCACGAGGGGGAAGAGACTGAAGGGTACATGGGAGCAGTCTATAGTCTCTTGCATCTTCCTGTGAAACTAAAAAATTAGAAGTTTTTAAAAAGTCAAAAGAAGTGGTTGGCTGAATGCTGTATTACAGACAGACTGGAGAGAAGAAAGCCTGATTAAGTGACTAATAGATTCCCCTACGACGTACTGCAGACAACTGAACAAGTAACTGAAGAAAGAATGTCACAGTTAATAAGAAAGGAGATTCAAGGAATTAACTCAAGTCACATAATTCTTTCTTCTCTATGTTTACTAAGGGTTCTGGTATGAGCTCATCCTTTGTGAGACACCCCTAACCGAATCATAGTACAAAAAAAGAGAGAGAGGAGAGAAGAGAGAAGAAAAAAAGAAAATAACTGTCACCATCCTTACCAGCGAGGAGGAATTTCTCTGTGAGGCTAATATAAACACTATAAACACTATATGTTTTTCAAAACAGTTGAGGTTCAGTCCCCATTATTCTGCAAATTTTTGCTTTGGGCTATGAAAACATAGTCCCAGAAGCCAAATTACAACAATAATGGCAAGTCATTGTGTTTATTCCTGGAGCATTAAAAAAAAAGAATGAAATTCATCGTATATGAAATCTGATACAAAAGAAATCCATGTAACAAAGCAGTATCCATGGCAACTACAACTTAATATTTCAGTCCTCTTCAGCTGCAGTGGATTAAATAAAATGACAAGATGTTCCCTTTGAAAAGTAACCTGTTACCATGGAAACGTTTTAGTCTAAGAAGTAAACAGGGAATGGACAGAAAGGAGCAGGAAGCCTGTAACGGAATATCAAAAAGGGAGAAGCATCTACGCAAAGGAGATGAGAAAGCCGGCTGGCCAGATGCAGGGTGGGGGAAGGCGAGGGTCCGGGGAGGAATCTTCACTCAAGATACCCGAAGATCTCGACAGGACTGTGGTAACTGCTTAAGATGAGGACTTGAGTCCACAGGGGAGGAAGAGAGACAAGGGCACAGGGTCCAGGGTAGAAGACATGAGCTGGTAAAAAGCAGCCTTTTACAGGGAGCCGGCATGAGTACCCATCATAAACCCGGACCTGGTCCCTGATCCAAGCCCATCACGTAACAGCAGTGTGGCCCACGGCCCACTCCCCAAAGCCTGGGACTCTAACTCTCCAGTCAGACCTCTTTCTCTGAGGCTGATGTCACATGTGAGTGAAATCACTATGTGATCTTCCTGTACCTACCCTTCAGGTCACAAGGCTCAGAGAAGAGGTAATTCTTATCTTTTCCATAAGGTGTTCAGTTGAGCAGGAAGACTGACATGAAATCAACACAAAGAAGACTCTAGAAACTACTTACTAGCTCATTCAGAAAGCGATCACAGAAACAGACTGTAGGTCCAGAACGAAATACACCAAATTTTAGGAAAATCGAAAGGCAATTTATCAGAATCATTTTTTTTCGTAAGAAGGGCCGTGGGCAGGAGTGAAAATGAGGCTGATAAGAAGGAAACTGGAATAGCATGCAGGGTTTCTCGGATTTCTCCAGCATGAACACTTATTTCCAAAGCAGTCTTTAACAAGTCTGAAATATCTTTAAAGTCTGACATAGTATCATAAAAACCCTTGTAAATTTTGTATGCTATTCCAGAACATACTCCCATTTGTTTTAAGAGAAGAAACTTCCCAAATCTGAGTAACATCACTGTGCTTTGTACACCCTCTGAGATGCCCCATGACCGTGGCACCCTACGACTGGCGGGGGGCGGGGGAGGAGATGTCACATACACCTGCGCCTAGAGGCTCAGGTCCAGGGGATGAGCACAGACTTCAGAGTCAAATGAACCCGGGTTAAAAAGTCAGTACCAAAGTTTTATTAGCTTAAATGTGATCTCAAGGACACAATTCAACCTCTCTGAGCCTGTTTCCTCATCTGCAAGATGAAGTTCATAATGGCTACTGGGCAAGGTTGCTACAAAAATAAAAGACGATCTTCGGAGAGGAGCAGCGCCGCCCTGCTGCACAGCGGCCACTGCTATCGGCAGCTCTGAGGACTGGCGGGAAGCGACGGGGGGGGGGGGGGGGGGGGGGGGGGGGGGGTGGGGGGGGGGGGGGGGGGGGTGGGGGGGGGGGGGCAAGTGCTCCACCAGGAGTTCCCGAAGCACCACCCACTTCTCTTCGGCCCTTACCATAGGCACGATTTTATATTTATTTTGTGTGATTATTTCCTTCAATGTCCTGCCCTTAGACTGAAAGCTCAGTCCAGGTAAGGAGCTAAGTCTGTTTTTAGCTCACCATTGCATCCCAGGGCCCACTGGCACTCACTGAATATATTCTAAATGAATAAATGACTCCAATATTTTAACTCAACTATTGTTTAGTCATAGACAGCAACTAAGCACTTTGGTGAAAATTAAGCCAAGCCACGTGTGACAGAAGGCTAGCCCTCCTGCCCAGCAGGAAGACTATTTTGAATGAATCCTGAATTATCGAAAAGAGAGAGAATCCATCAACAATTGAAAGAGTTAATGTTCTAATTTGCATACACAAATGCAAAGGTCAACATAGAAACCCTTCGAAATCCCAAATCAGAATATTTTACATTTTGTCTGATGAAAAGTTCCTTCGAGGCCATGGGATCTAATCTTCTAGCTTAACAGAAGGAACCAGGGCCTGAGGAGACAAAGGTGTCCTTTCAGGAGGCCACAGTGAATTAATTAGAGAGGATTCCAGGCCACAGAAGTAGTTCTGCTTCCACAGAGCCCCCCTAGATAGAAGTCCGAGTCCAGAACTAAGAATTTAGGCACTGGCTGAGGAATAAGAAGAATTTCCACACTGACACTAAGACACAATAAATGTGGCCTCTATACAAATTACATACCATGGAAAAAATAGTAAAAAAAAAAAAATTCTTTTAAACACATGAAAAGGATCTCATTTCAAAATAGTCATCACAGCCCAACACAAAGCTATACGCACATAAATGATGCTTTAGGAAACCGACTTATTTTTTAAAATCCCACTGCAATCGAAATAATTTATAAAGCAGCAATATTTGAAGATTAAGCCGATCTCTTGACCAAAAATGTTGCTGGCTTTCTGCACACGAAAACCAAACTTTATAAAAACAGACACGTAGCATCCCCAGAAAAAGAGGGACAGTGGACTCTAAGCAAGCATGTCTTCAGTGCATATGTGAGTGTCTCTTTGTTCCCACCGGGAAGTCTCTGGGAAATACTATGAAAACCATGACCATCGCCTTACGCCTCTTCACTGTGGTGGTATGAGTATGGGGGAGGGGGGAGGAGCTACAGGAGGTGGGAGGGGGACGAGGCAGCCTTCACAGCATTCTCACACACACACACACACACACACCAGAAAGAGGTAAGAAAAGAAAAATGTTTAATGCTGAACACACTGAACGTTTTACATGGCATGAGGCAAAGCTTCCAGTGTAAAACACCCAAAGGGCAAAAGAAGAAAGAAGATCAGTAAATGAAGATCAGTTAAATATACTGGTCACTAATTTAATTACCATAATTCCCAACATAACACTTGACACTATCTTAACTAGATTGACAAAAACTATAGATGTTGCTGAGATAACCATACCTATGTGAGATTGCAGGCTTGACCTTGGGATTAATAAAAATAACACGCCGAGCAACTGAGTGCCAAGCACTTTCGTAGTATTTTCACCCCATCTTTACAACAACGGTGAGAAATCATATTTATTTGATTGGAGATATGGTCATATGGAAATATGATCCATGAGAACACGGAAATAGAGAGGAGTATAGAAACTCATCCAACTTCACAGCTTGTCCAATGTCACTAATTGGGTAGAATTTGAACCATACCATTTAGCTCCAAATCTAGTCTTTTCTCTTATCATCTATCCACTCATTTATTCAACATACTTATGCTGGAGGCCCATTTGGCAGGCACTCTAAAAGGAACTAAGGCTACAAGCACGGATGTAGCCCACGGCCAGGAGACAATCAAACAGTCACAAGTAGATGTATAATTCAAAGAACTCGGATAGAAATCATGCCCAATTGTCTCAACTGAATTAAAATAAACTGTTTCAGCTTAGACCCAAAGTATCGAAGAGTATACAATTCGAGAATAGATACGTTTTGTCAGATCTGCTTTTAAAGATCCGTTTCGGAACCTGTATTCGCCCCTATCACAAATGGCGCAATACAGATGATTATCGGTTTGTGGGGAAGGCTCATGAATGCACCCAAGTTCGTGAATTTCATTGTTTCAAATTCCCTTTAAGCCTGTATTTTCTATTTTGTCTCTCATTCTGGCTGACATTTTTTTTTATAGCTTTAGAATAAATGCCTCCCTGGCAGAAAGACAGCTCAGTTCAGTAATGACCAAAAAGTAAAGTGGAAAATGAAAGATGAATTCAGAAGGAAGAAGGATCAGGAACAATGAACAACTGGAGAATCACAGACATGGTGAACAGCAGGTCTCGGGTGGACCAGAGTCTTCCAGTCCACAGCTAATACACCAGACAAGAACCTAGTAAGTGGTCAAAAACAGAGCTCTGTTATCAGCAGAATCACAGGCGCTGCAAAATTTATGTTTTACATGAGAGGAACACTTTAGGGGCGCCTGGGTGGCTCAGTCGGTTAAGCGTCGACTTCAGCTCAGGTCACGATCCTTCATGAGTTTGGGTCCCGCATCGGGCTCTGTGCTGACGGCTCAGAGCCTGGAGCCTGTTTGGGATCCTGTGTCTCCCTCTCTCTCTGCTCCTCCCCCGCTCGCACTCTGTGGGTCTCTCTCAAATATTAAAATAAACATTAAAAAAAAATTGTTTTTAAAAAAGAAGAACACTTTAAATTCAAGCCTCAACCTTGGATGCTGATTCGAGATTCTAATATAATGACATGAAAAGCTAAACAATGATAATATTTTGGTGAACTTTTACTCCTATGTTCTGTAGGAAACATATGCTGTCCATATTCACCAACATTTCCTGCTACTCTGAAGTACGACAGGAGGACAGCGAGAGGCCAAAACGCAATGAAAATCTTTCCAACGCCCAAGCTCTGCGGACGCCGGGCAACTTCACCGACCAAAAGAGCGACCTCCCATGTGCTGTTCCTTCAGCTCCTACCGCCACCAGACAGGCACAGAAGCCTCGAAGCAGGAGAAGGCTGGTCAACAAATAACATTCCGAAAATATTTTCCCAAGACAGGAAAACCCAGAACAAAGGCACATGACACCAAGAACAGCTCTTGTGACTTCTTTACCTGATCTGAAACACAAAATTCCAACTCTGAACAGCAGTGGTAACTGCGAGTCCTCGCCATCTGACGAGGCAGCGATGCACCAGCTCACAAGTGCACATCTGTACGCGGCCGGCGGGGCCAGCGGGAGGAAGCTGACTTGAGCTGATTCACGAGCATTGCTTTCTATTCACACTTTATGTGCTAAACACAAAAAAAGCTGAAGAACTGAAGACCCTACAACAGAAAGGCAGTTCCACACTGTTATCCAGATGGGTATTCTCCTGACTCAAATGAGGACTTTCTGAAACAAGTCTTGGGTGCTAAGTGCCTCAGAGCCCAGGTCCTCATGTCTGGAGAGAGGGTAATTTCAGACTTACGAGAGAAGAGCAGAAAGGAAGGGTATTCTGAATGGAGTGAAATAAGACAAGTTCCAGAAGTAATACTATGCAGTATGGGGAAAAACTGCCCCAAATGCCCAAATGCAGTGTTCAAATAAATGTGAGAATTGGGAAGACAGCCCTCATATCAATGGTGAAAAAAGATTAAAGACAGTAATAAAGCATGAATCCAAATCATCCCTGTATAATTAATTCATCCCCTTAATCACAATCCTCGAACTGAACCTGCTGGAAGTCAGATCATACTTCAGCAATACTGTCCGTGGCCAGAATTCACCCTAGCCTTTCTTACAACTCTCCTCTAAAACCGGGGCCTCCTCTGACACGAGGGGAGCGCGCGGCTCCACAGCCATACTACACAACGGAGCGCTTACGCTCGGAGTCTCTCCCTGCGTCATCAGTGTCCCGTGAATTCCTCCCCTATCCCATGAGCATCTGCGGGCTGTACCTTCTTCCCCACCGAGTACTTCCTCCATTCATGCTCACGAATGCAATGAAGCAAAGTGTCAGTTCAAAAATTTTTCCAACTTTCATCAGAAAAAAAGAGGGGAGAGGAACCAAAGAGGTACAACTAATACAATTCACAAACTTCGCTTACTATCTACTTGGGTAAGAATTCAACTCTTCTATGTCTGAGCATGACGACTGGCTCCCCACACTCACCACGGTCAGAGCCATCTGTCTGAGCCCTGGCTTCAAACAGGACACAAAAAAGCAAACTTCCCCTCACAGGTGTATCAAGCGGTGGGCACAGAAAATGGCCTGGTCAGTGCCTCCACCTTCTCCTCATCAACTCCTCTTTTTACTCTTCTCCTACAGAATTCACAAGTCACGCACCAAAATACATATACACCACAAATGCCATCTTCTGCTGAAATGAACAAAATAAATATAAACAAAATACCTGGAACCTTAACTTCTATCACAAATGTCGCTGCAAATAATTTTTTTTTAATTTCCAAGGCATTTTCCATAAGTTCTGAAAAGAATGGATTCTTTCCTTTTGAAGCAACAGAAAATGTGTCTTAAAAAAAAACCCCATTTTAAGGTGCTAATGTTGCACCCATAATCCACAACTACTTCCTGCGTATGTCAAAACGTATACACTATTTCATTTTCAGACTTCAGAAACAGATCACAAGAAATATAATTTGCTCTGGCAAACAGGCTCTCAATCAAAACAAGTTCCACCCACCTTCAAAGCAACCAATAGCTGCCCACCTACCACCCTTCCTAAAACATCCAAACAGAGCTGCTCTTGGGCCCAGGCATTCCCTACCCACCACACGGCAGCAGAAGAGCTGGCAGGCCGGCTCTGCAGGTGCCTGAAAGCAAGCTCGCTGGGCACCGGGCATCCGTGCAGGACTCAGGGTGAAGCTATACCCCGAGAGGAAGAGGTGAGGGGAAGGGGAAAAGCCCGGGGACAGCGGGAGCCACAGCCTTCTCCATCTGCCTGATGCGTCTCGGGGCAGACCCCGTTCTTAGCTCTGATTTCACGCCTCGCGACACCACCTACATGGCCAGCCCGGGCTGAACTGAAGGCTCTCGGGAACATGCACTATGAATGATGAAATGATTCATAAACATCTTCAGAAGTGAGAAAGAGCAGCAAAACCCGTCACTGTTCGGTGAGGCCAGAGGAGAGAGCCTACCTGCAGGGGCTGAACAGGTCGTCCATGACTAACAGAGGCTCTGCTGAGTCTAGCTGTGTCCCTGAACCTCTACTTACTGTGAAAACTCTGCCCTTTTCTACTCTAACAACTCAAAATGGAGGCACATGCAGTCTGAGAGACCTCACAGAGCTTTCACTGAGCTTGTGCTATGACCTAAGCCTTCACGCAGAACGCAGAAACTTCCCCCTCGCACTGACAGGACTGAGCATGTGCTGTGACCCTCCCTCATCCATACACTGTCTCTCAACGCAATCAATCTCAACCCTGCTGTTTCCGTAAATAAAGCCCAGCCAACAGACTCCGCAGCTTCTCCCTGCATACCAAGCTAGTGTGCAGGGAAGTGGGGCCTTAGAAAGGGGATCCGAGACAGCCAACCCCGGGGAACTCGGCAAGCCGCACCATCCAAAGGCTTCAGACAGCTGCCCTGCTCCGACAAGGCAACAGCAAGTTTGGTCTTTTTTTTTTTTTTTTTTTTTTAATTGTGGATTTAAATAGCAAGGTCTTCAAGAAGGAATAAAATCAAGAAATCCAGATATGGGTGACCATATATACAATTAGTTAACAAAAACTGCAGCGCATTCATTATAAACATAGTAGTAGCTTCTTAATGGAAACAACCCCACAAATCTCGTCTGGAAAACTTTGTAAACATTTGGAAAAAGGCCACACAAGCAATCCTGACAAAGCTATGGAGTTCTGGGTATTATCACAGCTACACACACAGTATAGACAGTATAGCAACAGAGTCTCTAAAGAATGCTGTATTTTATGCAAAGAGCTTAATCTCCCTTAAGTAAGAAGTTCTAAAATTGCCTAAATAACAAATAAAAACATTACTTGAAGAGATACTAACCCAGTCGGGCATGTCTAGCTTGAAGAATGTACTTTTAACACTAAGAAGGGCAGGAAAGTTCGAATCAAGAAGTCAAAGAACACCTTGCCACAAACACTTGAGCATCTAAAAATCTCGTTTGAGGTCTCCTGATTAAAAATTGTAGGCAATGGTCTATAGCATTGCCCATGAAGCTAAATTCATTTAAAATTTAAACAGAAAACATTTCTAAAGCCACATCAACAAGGCCACACCACCCTGGTCATACTGAGTGACGTATCTGTATCGCCCACAGTACCTGTTAAGCCGTTTTCGGTTAAAATCTTTAAAAACACATTTTATACCCTCTTCCCACTACCTCCACCTTCAACAAAAAGGCAAACTAGGCTGTCCGCCACGTAAGATAGTCTGGTTCTGGATGTATGTGCAAGCTTAGTGACCATTTGCAAACAAAGAGATGATTCGAAGTATGATTACTTAGTTACAATAAAAAAGGAAAATAAGACCAAGAAACTCCAAAAAATCTATACAGGTCCAGAAAGAGTAGGAAAGGGCAGTGCCAGCTGTGTTTCTCACAAATGTAACAGGGTATGAAGAAATGAAAACCTGCTTAAGAGAATACGTACTCAGCGTCCTCAGGTTTCCTAAAATAAAGGCAGGATCCATTCCATTTCCTTAGTACCCCAGTTTTTGCTATCAAATAAACTATATTCTGAGACTGTCATTAAATAAACTCTCACCTTGCTGAAAATGTAATTTACACAAGAAATGTCAAATACACTTAAATAAGTTTTGCTTTTGACCAAGCACCTGACGCCAAGTTCTCTATAGGCTGGAAGACCACTTTCCCTATTGGTGTATAAAATAACAAGTCCCCCAAAGTGTGTGACTAGTGGGGCACGTGGGTGGCTCGACCAGTTGAGCATCTGACTCTCAATTTCCACTCAGGTCATGATCCCAGTGCTGGGCCCCGTGCTGTGCAGGAAGCCTGCTTAAGATTCTCTCTCTCTCTCCCTCTGCCATTCTCCCCCACTCACACACACACTCTCTCTCTTTAAATATAAAATTTAGGGGTGCCTGGGTGTCTCAGTCGGTTGAGCATCCGACTTCGGCTCAGGTCATGATCTTGCGGTCTGTGAGTTCAAGCCCCGCGTCGGGCTCTGTGCTGACAGCTCAGAGCCTGGAGCCTGCTTCGGATTCTGTGTCTCCCTCTCTCTCTGCCCCTTCCCCCACTCATGCTCTGTCTCTCTCTGTCTCAAAAATAAACAAACATTAAAAAAATTTAAAAAAAAATTAAATATAAAATTTAAAAGAAAATTAAAATTAAAAAAAGAACTGAGTGACTTTTTCTAAAGAAAAAGACTCTCTAAAACAAAAGCAATTGAATTAGAACCCAGAAGTTGAGTAGCATGGATATGACCACCAAAGCATGTCCTTCAAAAGCGCTTTTTAGAAAAAACTACCAAATCACATGGAAAATGCTTACTTGGAGGAATCAACATAAAATAATAATTTAATAAATTCACCATTCGTCTGAAAAACCACAGAACTATTCTATGAAACACAGCATAAAAATGGTTATTGTGATAGCAAGTCAAGGAATGTAAACTATAACTTTGGTCCAAATACCCTGAGAGACACTAAGGGCAAGTTTCAGAACCCAATGGCCTCTCCTCCCAACACCAGGTCCCAGCAGTGGCCCCGGCATCCTCTTCACTGTCTTCACTGAGCCTCACTTCCTCTCCGTCCTCCCCACACCACCTGCGCACACTCTCCTCCCCGTCTCCCCTCAGGGGCAGCACACCCAGGGCTCACTCTCCTGTTCTCTTCTCCGTTTAGGGGAGAATTCCCCACCCCCCCACAATCGCAACCAGCTCCCCTCTGGAGAGACTTTCTTACTGGGAGCAGCGGGGAAACCTCAGAGAACTGGGATGCCTCACCTCTCTTAACAGATGTTAAGCTCTTTGGGGGCAAAGACGGTATCAAAATCATCTTTATTGGAACCATCCAAATCTCTTATTCTAAACCTCAAAAACAATAAACACATACACACACACATACACACACACACACATACACACACACACACACACACACACCTGACACAATGAGAAGGGCAAAATACCACTTCCATAGTAACTTCCAGGCAAAACTTACAAACCTAAACCTAAATCTAATCATGAGGAAACATCAAAGGAACCTGAACTGAAGAATTCAACAAAACTGGCTTCTTAACTCCTCAAAATGTTAATGCTATAATAAAACAAAACAAAACAAAAAGGCTAAGGACGATGTTATGAAAACAAAAGAGAGGCAAGGGCTACTGGAGAGATAAAACAATGAAATGCTAATGCATGATCATGGGGGGGGTAGGGGTTACTATGAAGGTCAGTATTAGAAAAACTAACAAAATTTAAATATGGACAATATTAGATAAAATGGTATTGTGTCAATGTCACCTCTCCCGACTGCTAACCACACCATGGTTGTGTAAGAGAACGTCCTTGTTGCTGAGAAATACACACTGAAATATTTAGGCGGAAAGAAGCTTGATGCTACAATTCATTCCGAAATAGCTCAGGAAAGGAAAACAGAACAACGAAGCAAAGATGGTTAATACAGAGAATAACACAGCAAAAACAAAAGTGATAAGGCAAACTGTAATAAAGCTAAAAAATAATACATAAGATAAAATCAGCAAGAATAAAATAATAAAGCAAGTATTGCAAAAGGTTAACAAGCAGTGAGCTGGGTGAGAGATCTGTGAGAGTTCCACGTACTGACATCAGACCTAGGGAGCTGTGTATAGAAAATATCGAGAGGTGAGAAATATAACTACGTGTATGAGTTTTCAATCAGTGGTCCTCATGACATCTGAAGACTGGACACATTGCTGGCCACCAGTAACCTGCTGGGCCACCTGCTTCCATGGCGCTCTAATTTCCAGCCTCAATCACTGAACACCCAGCTTTGAGGTCATTACAACCTCAGAATAGGAGCTCGATTCTCTTCATCTTCAGAGAAAATCGAGAAGCTCTGACAACTAGTGGTCTGTAATTAAGGAAGTCAACGTGCCACCGTACCATACGCTGCAATTCTAGAAATGGGCCCTGTTGCCATTGAGTAAGCCCTGTCTTACAATGAGGATACCCTGTAACTCCACTCAGCACTTCCGAGCCCCCAAAACCTGCCCCCTGTTTTCTCTGTGGTTGTCTTAGCCACTTGATGTCTGCCTACCGCCGACTCCCTGCCCAAACCTCATTCCTGCCCCATTTCCCTAACCTGCCAGCCGGCCGCCTGTGGGGATTTGCACACACCACCCACAGGGGCTGCCCTGGCACCTGCTTCCGTGGCCTCTTGAGAGGTCCTCCCGGAAGTCCTGTGATCCCAGCTCTGGATAAGCTACATTGTCTCTGGATCTCAGACTTCCCCCTCTCCTCCAAGTAATCCCTAGCAAACAACAGGTGAAGAATTAACATTCATGAATAGGTTAAATGGGAGCTGAGTGGGTGAAACGAATATGCCATATTAATGGATTCTTTCTAAAATTAAAAAGATTTATCACATAAAAAGTGACTGAAAACCCACTTTGTCCATGCAATAGTTTTTAGTGAGCAGATAATTTATGTTCATCACATATAAGGTAAAAGTTATAACATGGAAGTTTCTTAGGTTTTATTTTAAAGAGTTTTCTATTCACCAAAAATACAAAGATTTTTAAAAAGTCTTATTTACTAACCACAAACTGTAAAGCAAACACAGCAATGAAAAAACATTCAGGCACCTCTAGAGAAAAATGCTTGTTGGAAAAAAAAGATATTGGATTTGACTTTTAATTAGTACTAACCTCATATCAAGAGGAGAGAAGTATTTAGAAACAGTGTGTTTAAACTTTATTCTCTAACTGCCTGCAGTATGTGGAAGGGGGCTGAGTGTCACGCATACTGCTCTCATGCCCAGCAAGCGCGCTGGGCTTATCTTACCAGTTGATACACTTTCTCACACTCTCTGCAGCAAAAATAATTCTGCCATATTAATAAAGGTTCATTTTTTCATCTCCAATTTTCATGCATTTTCATGTCTTTAAAATAGACATGGGACTCCCTTTATTGTTTGATTTTAGGGGGATACTTCCAACACTCTGCCTTTAAGTATGGCGCTTGTTTTAGGGTGCGGTTAAGCCGTCACAGCCAGGAAGTCTCGTTCTGCCGTTACTTTGGTAAGAGTCCCTCTCCTCAATACTGACTAGTTGTTGACTTTTGTCAAATGTTTTTTCAACATCAAGATGAATGTATATTTCTTCTTCATCATGTTAAAGTGGTAAGCTATATTAATAGATAAATTATTATTAAAACTATCCTGCGTTCTATGAACCCAACTGGGATTTTTAATGCTTTGCCAGATTCCATTATCTAATACCTTATTTAAACATCTTACATGCGTGTTCATAAGTAGAACCGACCTATAAATTTTACTTTTTCATCTGGTTTTGGTATGAAGATTGTGCTAGCTTCGTAACATGACACCATCTTTCTCTGTTCCTTGTAACACTGGTAGAATTCACCTGTAAAGCCAGAGTCTATTTTTTTTTTTTTTTTCATTTTGGTCTAGGGAGAAGAAAAGGAAGTGTCCTGTGCAAATAATGAAATTGCCTTTAAATCAGAAAGAAGGCATGCCTTTTTTTTTTTTACCACTTCCTCTTTCATCCAGCTTGAAATCTGGATGCCACGGCTCCCATTCCATCAGCATCTTGAGCACGAGGTAAAAGTGGAAGTTAAGGATAGGTCCCTGATGGTTGTGGACCCCCATACGAGCCTATGATTGCTTCTTCTAAACTCTGCTTATGTGAGAGGGAAATACAGGTTCTATTTTGTTTAAGTTTGTTATACGGTCTCTCTCTGATAGTTCTAGTGTTCAAGTTCTCAGGTGTATATCTTACCATTTGTTTTATCTGACTCAAGTTGATGGCACGTGGTTTCTTCCAACATTCTGTGATTTTTAACTGTGTACTGGGCATTCAAAAGTATCTTATCTGTAGATATCCTACTAGTTCTTGAACGAAAACAATTTCACATATACTTCTCTCAGGTGTCCTTGGAGGTTCAATGGCCTAAGGCCACTTTTATTTTTATTTATTTTATTTTTAACTTTTTATGTGAGAGAGAGAGAAAGAATCCAGGTGAGGAAGAGGGGCAAGGGAAGAAAGAGAGAATCTCGAGCAGGTTCCACACTCAGCACAGAGCCCGACATAGGGCTCGATCCCCCTGACCCTGGATCAGGACCTGAGAACAATGAAATCAAGAGCCGGACACTCAACTTACTGAGCCACCCAAATGCCCCTCAAAACCACTTTTTTTTCACGTTTATTTTTGCCAGAGAGAGAGAGAATGAGAGAGAGAGTCAGACCGTGCACCTGTGCGTACAAGCAAGTGAGGGAGGGGCAGAGAAAGAGGGAGACACAGAATCTGAAGCAGGTTCCAGGCTCTGAGCCGTCAGCACAGAGACCGACGCGGGGCTCAAACTCACCAGCAGCAAGATCATGACCTGAGCTGAAGTCGGACGCTCAACGACTGAACCACCCGGGTGCCCCGAAAGTCCTGTTCTATTTTATTCAACGTTGGTAGCTATTTACTGGCAAGCGGTTTTGAAATTATCAAATCTGATTTTTTGTCCTATTTTACTGAAGTTCCTACTGAAGCCCCTCAGTGGGGCTGTGTTTTCAAATAAACGTGTACTCTCAATTGTGCCCAATATTAGCCATCTGACATAAATGTTTTGAGAGTTCAAATACGGTAACAGGAAAAGTGAACAAGAAAATATTTATGCCTAGCTCCAGCTTCTTGTTCTCAAAAGCTGTACAAACACCATGCACTGTGATGCACAGAAAAGACAACCTAAGACAGAACTACATTCCGAAATGTTCAAAATCTACATTAACTGAAATAATGGAGATCTAGATTGCTACTTTTCAGTTTAAGTATTAGGATTAATGTGGAAAAAAAGATGGCCACAAGATACCTTAGGATACCTAAATACTGGAAAGACCATAAACGTTCAACAACACGGGAAGAGACAAATTAAAGAGCATCCGCGTGAGGGCAGACGAGGCGCTCCTTACAAATGTTTAATGACGTGGAACTAAGTTCATAATAAAAAAATGAATAAAGGAATATATGATTATATATATATATATAATATGTAAAAAATATTTTATTTATAATCTAATGCATTCATACACCCATAAACATGCACAATGATGTATACTGAAAAGAAAAAACCACAAACATGGATTATAGAATTATGATTATTTCAGTTTGCTTCTTTAACTTTTTATTTGTCAAGTTATTCTCTAGTGAGCACATATATTGTTCTTCATTAGAAAAGCTTAAAGTTATTTTTCAACAAGGCAGGAAGAAAATTAGGCTGTATGTGAATCAATCTATGATGAAACCATCGATGTTAAGAGCACAGCCTTTGGAGTCAAATAGGCTTGGCATTTCCTGTTTACTAACTGTATGCCTTAGGCAGATATTTAATAGCATACCAATTTTCTCATTTGTAAAATAAAGGTAATGTCAACCTCATTGAACTTTTATGGGAATTAAACAATCAAGCACAGAGTGAGCATTATCCCACAGACTCTAAAAACAAAATGTTACAAATGTGATTCCCTGAGGTCACACTAAAAAATATCAAATGCTAAATCTACTAAAGATACAGCTGAGGATATCAAAACTCACCCATGTGAGGGGGAGAGCAGAGTCAGTGATAGGAAGCTGGAAGTAAAGATATGAAGGATCCTGAACTAAGGTTTCTCATTGTTAAAGATGAGAATTATAAATAAGGAAAAAGCTAGCAGGAACTCTGTGGCATTGGATTAGATTTGGAGAATCTGGTATGAACCCATGGATACACACACACACACACACACACACACACACTGAAGTACAGAAATACAGATGTAAAAGTCTGCATATTCTCCCTCTCGCTCTCGCTCTCTGCATGCCCTCCCACACCCTGTCTGTTTCCTCAGAGGCCTGACAGCAGTGACACAAAGTAATGATCACACCTAAGTATCATTCTTAGTTGGCTGGTTTCTAAGTATCATCCTCCATAATCTGCAACAATTTGACCTAAAAATGAATGATAGTAACATTATCAACAACTGAATAAAACAGGAAGCCCCAGGGGTACCTGGGTGGCTCAGTCCATTAAGCATCTGACTCTTGATTTTGGCTCAGGTCATGATCTCACAGTTTGTGGGATCAAGCCTTGCGTGGAGCTTTGGGCTGACAACACAGAGTCTGCTTGGGATTCTCTCTCTGCCCCTTCCCTGCTCATGCTCGCTCTCCTTCTCAATATAAATAAATATTAAGAAAAAATAGGAAGCCATTAATCGACCTAGTGTAAATAAATGAATAAACAGAAGTTTCACGAGGAAGAGGTTATCTATGCAATCTCAAAGCAACCTCCCACGAAATAGTCATTAATTATAAAATGAAAAAGAGAAATTTTACAATTACAAAGCCTGGCACCTTATTTAGCTGATCGACGTGAACATTCCCAGCAAGGAGAGAAACTACAATTACACACACACTACCTGACCGGATGTGGAAAACAAGAACACATAACTTCCGTGTTATCCCGTCAAAGTCACAGGGCCTCAATCTCAGAAGGAAAAAGAATCAATGCAAACTGAGGAACAGTCTACAAAATACCCTATAATCTCAAAAGTACTAAGGTCATGAAATAAGAGAAAAGACTGAGAAATATTCCACACAGACTAACCAGTTGTAAGACAACAAAATCTATCATGCTGAACTGGGTCTTTTTTTTATAAAGGTCTTTACTGGGGAAAGGGATAAAACTTGACTGGGGTCTGTGAATTCCATGGTAATATTCCAGTGTTAATTTCTTGAGTTGGAGGACAGTTTTGTGGTTGTATAAGAAAATGCCCTTGCTCATAAGAAATACACCACGTATTAGAGTATGATACCGCCTCATGGTGATGTCATACTTTCAAATGGTTCGGTTAGAAAAGGTCTTCGACCATACTTGCAACTATTCTAAAGGCAGAGACTACTTCAGAACAAAGTGCAATAAATTATGCAAGTAAAACACTCAGAGCAATGCTGGGCACAGTAGCACTAACTGTAGCTATTATTAGTAACATTATTGCCACTGTGTTGGAGAGAGATTAAAGAGAAGTCCTTGCAAGTGTCTGAGTTTATGATTGCTGCTAAATATAATGGTAATAATCCTTAAGCTTCAACATTGCTTTAAAAACTCCTTTTTGGAAAAAGAAAAGCGAAGAGGGCACAGGTTACTGATCACAGACATTCTCTCCTGGATCAGATCTGAGCCCTCAATTTGTTTTCCATCTGAATAGCAAGAGAAGACTCCTTTATCACAAGCAAAGAGTGAAAATACAATTGGATGTTTCATGCTACAGTGCAAGTCTCTAAAGAGACCAAGGACACTTTTACAAGGCAGTACGAGGGCGAGGGCAACAGATCAGTGACCATCAAAACAACATGCTATATATACTTAATATGTTTTCTTCACTATCCCTAAATGTACCTTAGTGACATAAAGAACACTTAGTTAGCAAGGGGAAACAGACAGACTGGTTCCTGGGAAAACGCATGCTTCATAATGTAAAGATAAAGGCATCTCCTCCCAAATGGACACTACTGAATCTTTTGTTTTTACTGAGATTCTACCATTACTCCCTCCCCCTCCTAACTCACTGGCCTGAGGCAGGAAGTTTGAGAACTTTTCCAACCAATGAAAGGTATTCCCAGAAAAGGCCAAAATGTACAGTTTAAAAAAAAAAAAAAAAAAGGCATCGGGCAATAGGCTGAAGCTGCAGAGAGGAGGGGATGGGAATATGGGGAAAAGGACACTCAAAAATTCAATAAAACCTACATGTTATATAGGTGGACAGGCTCATTTACTATAAAGAGCTCTTGGGTGCCTGGCTTGCTCAGTCAGTGGAGCGTATGACTCTTGATTTCAGGGTTTTAAGTTCAAGCCCCATGTTGGGTGTACAGATTACTTAAAAATAAAATATTTTTTTTAAAAAGCTCAAGTCTATTTCTCAATAAAATTTTTTTTTCAATTTTGGTTCTCTGAGATTCTTCATTGAAATTTTTCTGATTGTAGGAATGTATTATTTCACATTAATACTATTTGCAAATATTCATTATAATTGTTGGGTCAGTTTCATTAGAGTCAATGAAGAAATTTATCTTTCATTTTTAGCAACTGTTGTATATTTTCAAGAAGAATTTTATAATCAACATTCTAAGCAGTCAAAAATCCCCAGTGTTCAGACTTCCATATGTGAGTACAATCAACCAGATGGTTAATGGTTTACTTGGTAAAATCAAAACATCTTAGGAAGTAGTTTATGTTTCACTTTTTGATTTAACATTTTATGGGGTTAAAAAAAACTGATACTTTTCAATTTTGTCTTGAAAAGAAAATTTATCATTATTTTTGCAATTCCCAAGAAGCAACAAGAAACATGACAGGTTACTAAAGCAACCTACAAGGTAGCTTATACCACTCCCACTTTAATGAGGTAAAAACAAAGTCCAGGAAGTACGAGACTTACCCCTGCACACAAAGATAAAGTGATATATAGCACAGGATCAGAATCCAGGCTGCCTGGATCCAAGAGGGGAGTCGGTCTTAACAAAAGATTAAATAGATTAAATGGCTACAAGATACTGGATAAATAAAAATGCAACTAAGAAAAGTAAATGGATGAATGGACCCATGTCCCTATGATCACAGATTATAATTATCTCTTTTAAGAAGTCAAGACCAACTACTTTAGTTCAAGCCAGAATACTGTTCAGCCAAGAATACTGATATTTTGTGCAAATGTCTATAAGGTCTAATTGGCTTTATGCATTAAGACTTTTGAGCTGAAATTTATTGACTTTATTTTCTAACCAGATTTGGATTAGAACCTTCAAACAAAATGAACCTTCAAACAAAATATAATAATGATATTATATTGCAAGAGTATGCTGACTGCAGAAGTAAATCCGGGTGAGTCTTGTTCATAGAGCAAAAGCACACACGGCTTGAGCACAGAAACGTCAAAACAAGCTCCAGAAGCCACGCCTGATTACCTACCGGTTCAAAACTCAGGCTTCTCTCATTAGTCAGACCCTTGCAGCTTGCTTCCTACCTCAGGCTGGCAACATCTGCCCCCAAATTCTTTGCTCAAGTAAGTTTTGTTCCTTTAATGCCATGCCTAGCAAGAATACAGTATCACTATCCTTTATCAAAGATCCTAAGGGTCAGAGGATTTTCAGAACTCAGAATTTTTTGGACTTAGAAAGGTACTATAACAAATATACCGCATACTATGTAACACCCCAGCAGGGTCTGAGCAACGGTCCCCTGTTCTATCACATTGGCACTTTTGCAGTAAAAGCCGTACAAACACACAAATATAACAATATATTTGTTATATAACTCAACAATATAAACAGCCTCATCTCCATTCAGGCCAAGTATGACCATCAAATGAACTTCAGGACCAACCTCAGCATAAGAACCTTTTGATTTTCAGAGCTTTCAGAGTTCAGAATGGAGTGAGGATTTCAGAATTAAATATAGAATTTCAGAATAGTAAAAATCCCATGCTAATTACCAAGAAATCCACCCTCCCTGAACTTTAAAGGCAATGAACCAAAAGGTATAGAAAAGTCTGCCTCCCATCATTATATGTGTTCAACAAAGTAATCCCATCAAAACCAAAAAGTCTGGGGCACCGGGGGTGCTCAGTAGGCTAAGTGTCCAATCCTGACTTCAGCTTGGGTCATGGGCTCATGGTCGTGGGATAGAGCCCCACATAGGGCTCCACGTTTAACACGGAGCCTGCTTGAAATTCTCTCTCTCCCTCTTCTTCTACCCCTCCCCCACACTTGCTCATTCTTGCGCGCGCGCGCGCGCGCTCTCTTTCTTTCTCTCTCTCTCTCAAAAAGCCTGGAAAGGTCAGGTCCTGACAAAATGAAATCTATAGAAACACAACAAGCAGGTTAGGGGAAAAATTTTAAAGTAGCCAAATATTGAGGCTTAAAAAATATTTATGCAATAAGTGTGAAAAAAATTCCAAACTTTTGGTGCTAATATGCTAAATAAATTATGGAAATTACGTAAATCAACTTTTAACTACCATCAGAAATGTGCTTGGAGAAATAAACAAGCCCATCTCAAGATCCAGTTTCAATCACTCAAAGTTCCTGAAAGTTCCTCATTTGAAGAGAGGGGACAATCACCAAATCTGCAGTCACAGAATCCCCATTCTGCAACTTGCAGCAGCCGCATCCACACGTGGTCTCTCTCGCAGACAGAAAACGGTTTGATGTTTCCTCTTCGAATGGCTCAGGGCACTAAGCGTTGGCACAGAGCACCACGCGGCCGGATGGCATGCCAGCCCCACTCATTCGCGTGGGGGAGAAGCCCACCGAAGCCCGCTCTTCCCACAGCCCGAGCCTTCAGAGACTTGAAACAAAAATGAGAACAGAGGGAAATTCTGCAAGGGCGTGCAGCCAGAGCATTCTAAGGACTGAGCTGCAGAGAAGCCAGGTGGGGAAAGCAGTTTTCCTCACTCCCGTTAAAGTACACGCACTCTTGTGACAACACGAGCAGCTGTGGGAGCCGCACGCCCGACCCTTCAGAGGCATAAAGTGGAATCCAGGGGGAAACCAGGGAGCTAGGGCAAATTTTTTACACATGAGGAGCATGGCATCTGCTACCAGCTTTACTTATAAATAGACGAATTTCAGGTATTTTTTCACTTCAATTCATCCACCTCCCCTCAAAAGCTTGCAATACATGAAGCATACGCTGGACACGGAGAACACGAGCAGAGAAATGAACAAATGGCAACCAGGAAGTCAAAGCAGTAAAAGAGGTGACCCAGGACACAGACCCTGCTAATGCACCGCCATGGGCATGTCCTTGTGTTGTCTTCTCAGACGCGAGAGGAATACCCTTCTAGGGCATGCCTCAGCCAGGCTTTAAAAACCTGGCTTTCAAAAGGTGACAGGAAGAATCGCCCTGAATAGTTGCCAGCAACACCCAATGAAAAATGAGACCAGAATCTGTGTGAGTCTCTAACTTACACAGTTAAATGATATAATCACTTTTAATAAGCACTCAGTAAAAACAGACAGATAGCCAAAACTAGTAAAAAATAAATCTGGTTGGTTGTTATGAACCCAAGGGCCAGCTAATCATTTAAAACACAGAAGCTATGAAGTCAATTCAATGATACGGTCTAACTTGTGCAATATGACGACTACTGACCAAATAGTTAAATAAATGTGGCATCACTGAAATATCCAGACAGAAATCCAAGACATGACCAGGCAGTCAGCTAATGCATATTTAGGGGCGCCTGGGGGTCTCAGGTGGTTGAGCATCTGACTTCAGCTCAGGTCATGATCTCACGGTTTTTTGAGTTCAAGCCCCACGTCGGGCTCTGTGCTGACAGCTCAGAGCCTGGAGACTGCTTCGGATTCTGTGTCTCCCCCTCTCTCTGCCCCTTCCCGCTCATACTCTCTCTCTCAAAAATAAATAAATGTTAAAAAAATTTTTTTTAAAGAAATGCATACGTAAAAATAAACATTCTGAAATACAGGATGCTTTAAAATAGTTTCACAGATCAGCTTCTGTCACTGGAACAGGGCATACTTTTGAAAAAGAAAATAGGGGCGCCTGGGTGGCTTAGTCAGTTAAGCGTCTGACTTCGGCTCAGGTCATGATCTCACGGTCTGTGAGTTCGAGCCCCTCGTCAGGCTCTGTGCTGATGGCTCAGAGCCTGGAGCCTGCTTCAGATTCTGCATCTGTCTCTCTCTCTCTCTCTCTCTTTCTCTTTCTCTCTCTCTCTCTCTCTCTCTCTCTGTCTCTCTCTGCCCTTCCCCTGCTCATGCTCTGTCTCTCAAAAATAAATAAACGTTAAAAAAAATTTTTAAGAAAAAGCTCAAATTTACTGTTTTCTAAAGAAAATAAAGGCAAGTAACACTTTTACCCCTGTAGCTGTTGTCTACAAGATACAAAGAGAGAGACACGAATATATATGCCCCACTGGAGCTTTAAGCAGCTTCTTATAATCACAACAAAGAACATGGTGCCTTTTATTAACCCTAGATTGACTGTCTAAACAGTAACCTTCTAATTTTTACATATAATTTCTCAGCATCCTCTACAAAAAGGTTTTCACCAAAATAATACCCACCTTGCAATTACACTGAAAGTAGTTCTCCCAGTAACTTCCTTCAGCCAAGCAGCTTTTATTTCTTTCCAAATTCACCTATCTAGAGATTGTCTCGGGTGTCCTGAGCACAGACTACTTGATCATCTGCTAACATTCCTTTTCTTTTTAAATCTTTAGTCCATATAGATGCATGATTGACACAGAGTAAAAATGAATGCACACGCTCTTAAATAAGTTCTTCCATGGGCTAAGTTAAACTACAATCTATTACGGACATGAAGAATTTTTTCTATTAAATTATTTTGATTCTATTGTTTCACATTTTAAAAGTAATAATTCTACCTGTTGCAGAGATCTTACCAAGATGGTTGAGAACTGAATGTATCCATCTCATACCAGTAATCTTACTAAAGATAGTTAGTTCTGAGTGTTTCTGGGGTTTTATTAAATGAATAAAACAAATGACTAACCAGCACCCTCTCCGTAACGTCCTAGTGTGTGTTCAACATGGAATCACGAAAGGTTTGACACAATGTGCATTAGGGTAATAACCCGCCAATTCCCAGGGAGCTCAACACACAGACCAACTAAACACACACCTGCACCCTGCCCTCTCTGCATCCAAATTCTCTCACTTTTCCTTTTCTTATTAATAAAATCAAAAGCAGACAGTATGTTGCTTTAGGCACCAAAGACATTAATTAGAACTCCTTCCAAAGAGGTTCACTTTGGGTTTTGAAGTTGTTTTTTCTCATCTTACCGGCACACGCCCAAATGTGCAAACAACGCACGTGCACGCACACAGAAAAGCAAAGCTCTCACTGAGTGGGGCCAAGCGACTCACTTACCTGGTCTCAGGGTTGTAGCCTAGTATGTAGAAAAATGAATCCACTCGAGCTTTAAACTCTCTAGCAGCAAATATGTCAGAAAAATGGGAGATGTTACACTTCCCTCTGAAAACAAACAAACGTAAAAAATACATTATTAGTATTACCGTCAACTGCTTTGCAAATCAGAACACTACTGGCGGGGAAGACGCCACCAAACCCGCGTGACTCTAAAAACATGCAGAATGCAGCTCCAGACTCCATACTTACCAACTCAGAGAAGCAGGGGTTCCCAGAAGAACTAAAAAAATGTCTAATATTTTATTTTTTTGTTTCAGGACTGCTTCAACCTACAACTTCGCGATTTCACTGCTTGTACCTCAGCATCTTAGCCACGGAGTAAAATCAACTAAACCACAAAGGTAAATTGAGGGCAGGACTATGATAAAAGGATATGAAACTAGAAACAACAGGAAAAATAAACCATAGTTAAATTACTTTACCAAAAAAACCACCAAAAGCCTTTCTAAACCATAAAAGTGGGACTTTTCTTCCTGCTATTTTACTATAAGCAAAATGTATAGCTGCCAAATATTTTTTCTTCTCTTTTTAGTGTGAAAGAAATAAACTGACTTGCAAATTAAGACAGAGAGACTTTAACTTTTTAAATATACAGACGGGCTATAATACATAAAAACATACACTCCCCAAATTTTCAGATAACACTTAAAGACTGTAGGCTGGAAAACACTTTCTCACAAAAATATTGCAAATAAACAGCATTGAGGTTTCCAGGTTCATCTATCAACACAATTTAAACCAAAAGCGTAGCTGAAAACCCTGTAATACCAGCAAACTCCTTACAAGCACACACACAAGAATATCTAGGGTTTCCAAGGAGGCAGGGGAGTTTTCAGCAACTTCCTTAGTGGTCACAGGAGGGAACTCCAACGTCGAGCGGAAGCCAAGGGCTGCGGACGACACTAGATGGAACTGGAGAATCCACAGCACGTGCGGATGCTTCCAGGGCGACGAACTCCTACCACCTGACCAGGTACTCCACTCCCATAAGGACTCCATGAGTTGGTGTGTTAAGCCAAGGGGTTAGAGAAAGAAACTAGCTGAGGAATAGCAACCTGGAAATGACATTCATCTGCTTCCCACCAAGAAATTAAAAAGCAATGTCCTCCTTTCCTACAGAGCTTAAGTAACTGTGGCCAAAGCCTCAGTGATGGGCGGACACTAAGATGGGGCACAAACAACCTCCATTTTAACAATTAAGCAAAAGTGCTTGAGATTTATTGATGTTTCTTTGGGAACCACCGATAACACAAATGCAGGGCTCTTGAGCACTTGAAATGTGGCTAGTTCAACTGAAGAGAATGGGATTTTAAATTTTATTTAATCTTAATGTAAATTTAAATAATCACATGAGGCTGTGGCTAACAAAATGAACAACACATTTGTATAATATTTCCATCACCGCAGACAGTTCCACGGGAAGCAATTATTTGTAAGTAACAAGATACACTTAATGGCAATAGACTAGGAATCAACTCTGCATGCCCAGGACCTTCCCTCTAGTAGGTAGCTGGAACTAAAATGAGCTTCTGGAAAAGAGAAAGCAGGTAAGATCACTTTTACAGAAGAACAAACAATGCGTTCACTCTGAAACCAACTACCCACCTATCTGACACGATTTAGTCCCTGAAACCCAGAAAAAATAGGTAAGTTCCTTCTTCAGTTAAAAGGGGATAAGAACACCTACTATACTATTCCCTACTGAGGAGCTCAAATAAGAAGTCTATGAAACTTTATACACTATTCGGTGCTACACAAAATAAGTTATTTCCATCACTGTCCCCAACTAAAGGAAAGTGATTCCTCTTTTACTGTACTTCACTATTATTCACATTCAAGTTTACCCTTCAACTTAACTAATTAATCAATGTATTCGTTGAAGCTATAGAAACACTGCCAACCTGCAATTCTAAGCACAGGCACTGGAAATCAGGTAGGTTTTCTTTAGGAAAGACTTTCTCAATCTCAGCCCTACTGACATGCCAGGCTGTATAATTCTTTGTTGTCAGGGACTGTCCCGTACTTAGCAGTATCCCTGACCTCTACCCCATCGGACTCACAAACCACACTGTGACAATCAGGAGTATCTAAAGACACTGCCAAAAGTTCCATAGGGACAGCAGCACAAACAGTTTCGGAAAAGCCTGAAATGGCAGGACCAGAAGCACCTTGTCTGACAAATAACTATGTAACCGTAATGAGTGATCTTACCCACCGGTACGTCCTCTTGCTTTTCTATGTGTTTGTGTGAAAGGTACTGATTTTTGTACATCGGTGTCATATCCCACTGCTCAACTGCATTCTGTCTTATTTGATATAGTGTAATCATTGGTTCTCTGAGGCTTTCCAGGTATGTTATCTGTTATGTGCAAATAAACACAGTTTTACTTCTTTTCTATCCTTTCTTAAAACTATATCGAACCTCTCACACAATGTGGAAAGTAATGGAAACTGGGCGCCCTCACTTTGTTTCTGATCTCAGTGGAAAGGTTATGATACTAACTTTAGAAATAATCATTGCTTTGGAAATGTGGCGGGGGTTTTTGCCTTAGATTTAATAATATGGTATATGATATTAGCAGGGTTTCTAATATTGAACCTACCTTACATTACTGGAATAAATCCTAGTTGGCCATAATGTCATTTTAAATAAGACATTAAAAATTTCTTAATGATTTTATTAATTAGTGTTACTCTTTTACTCCTCATTAATTTGTTTTTATTTTTGTTTCCTTCTCTGTTTTTTTTTTGTCGTTGTTCATAACAGCTAGAAACTGTTATGAACTGCTGTTGTTCACACTAGCCTAGAAACAATCCAAAATGTCCATCAATAAGGAAATGGGTAAAAAAAATCATTGTATATTTGTAAAATGAAATACTACCCAACAATACAAAGGAAAGAAGTACTGCTACATAGCACATCACAGGGAAAAGTCTCAAATATTAAATGCTGAGTAAAGGGAGCCAGGCACACAAAAAGCACTTACTGTATGATTCCATTTATATGAATGAATTTGTAGAACAGGCAAAATTCATTTATGGTGAGAGAAAGCAGAATAGTGGTTGCTTTGGGGTGGGAAGCTTTGCGAGGACAGTAAGAGAGGAGCATAGCTTAAGGGAACTTTCTGGGATGGCAGGAATATTCCATGCCTTAGTTAGGATCAAACACATTTATCAAAATTTATAAAAATTTAAAGTTAAAATGTATGTTTTACTATATAAATATTTTTAAAGTATTAGGGTAAAATAAAACAGGAGGAATCATTAGCATGCAGCCATGGCTGATCAAAGTTGCTGTTCTTGGGGCGCCTGGGTGGCTCAGTTGGTTAGGTGGCCGACTTCAGCTCAGGTCATGATCTCACGGTCCGTGGGTTCGAGCCCCGTGTTGGGCTCTGTGCTGACAGCTCAGAGCCTGGAGCCTGCCTTGGATTCTGTATCTCCTCCTCTCTCTGCCCTTCCCCTGCTCACGCTCTGTTGTCTCTATGTCTCTCAAAAAATAAGTAAGTGTTAAAAAAAAAAAGCTGCTGTTCTTGGCAGTTAATGAGCCTTCCTCTACTAAGAACAGAAGACAGAGCAGGTAAGCCCACCATGCTTGGCCTCCATTTTGAAATATTTTTCATGTTACCTCTTGCTGAAGAATAGAGGTTACATTTTAAAGTATGTGTGTGAGAGAGAAAGCAGCATTTTAAGCATTCAATATTTTTTTTCTCCAGAGCACCCTTTCATCTTCCTCTTTTTCTCTCTCAAAAGCAGTATATTATTTGACAGTGTTTGTGGAATGAAGGTGGAGAGACTATGAACTGCCACCACTACCAACTTACCAAAATACTTGGCTCAGAGCCTCCAAAGCCTGGACACCCCAGTTCTGATGTGATGCTTTATTATGAACAGAAATACGACTAAAGATTGGAAAGCCCCCTAGTTTTGAGGCCTCTCATTCATCAGTAACAAAGGCTGCCTGCAGGATACTGGTTCCGGTAGTCCTCGGTGTGGTGGCCGGCAGGGTTCCACCCCGGGCACCGCAGGGTCTGACAAATGCTCCAGCTGGTGGGAGGAGGATACCGGAAGGGGACGAAGGAGAAGAGAACTGCCTGACACAAGGAGCGACTATAAATGGAAACATGGCCCAGAAATTCATTCTGTCAAAACTCTTCATAACCAGGAAAGTCTCTGTACATCCCCAGGCACATGCAAACGTCAGAGAAACCTGGAAAGAGGTACACAGACGTGCACAGAAGGCTTATGGCTGCAGGTCTGCTTACACCTTTTATTATGGCCCTTGCCTGAAAACAAAGCAAAAGAAAGATTTTGAGACTGAGTCGGCGTCTTGTCAACTGTAAGCCATTTGACAGGTATAGAATTTTTTTAGTTTCTTTTCCATTTTTCATTCTGTTTCTCTTGTCTTTCTATAGGTTATCTGAACATTTTTTATGATTCATCTAGGTTCATTTACGGCGTTTTGCTCCTCGTGTAACGACGTCCGTCGCTCCCACGGGGATCCCTCCGCCTGTCTGCTCTTGCATGCAGCAGTTCTAAGCATTTCTTCTACATACACCGAGCTCCGCATCAATGCATTCTTTTGATTTATTTGTTGTTCTTTTTATCATTTAAGCTGGGAACTTAATCTTTTAACTTCATTTTTCATTTCAATTGATGTGTTTAGTGTAACTAGCTTTCCTTTGATCAGCACTTTAAATGCATACCATAGATGTTAGTACATAGTACTTTTACTGTTGTTTTTAAAAATTTCTTTAATTTCAGTTTTTATTTCCCCTTCTACTCAGAGGTTGTTTAAAGTTTTACTTTCGTTAAGGTTTATATTTTAATTCTAACAGAGCTGACACACAGCGTTATATCAGTCTCAGGTACATGGCACAGGGATTCAACAACTGTATACATTCTCAGTGCTCACTAGGACAAGCGCCCTCTTAACCCCCTTCACCTGTTTCCTCACCGTCCACCCCGTCTCTGGAGACCACCAGTTTGTTCTCTGTAGTTAAGAAACAGGAAGTTTTAAATTTCCAGGTGAAAGGTACTTTCTGGTTTTCGTTTTTGTTTGTACACTATAGTTTTATTGCCTTTTAATCAAATGAATGCTTTCTTTATGATCTAACATAGGATCAATTTTTGAGAATATGCCAATACACAAAGAAAGAATGTGTATTCTCGGGGCACCTGGGTGGCTCAGTCAGCTAAGCATCTGACTCTTGATTTCGGCTCAGGTCATGATCTCATGGCTCATGAGATGGAGCCCCACTTCGGGCTCCACGAAGAAGGTGCAAAGCCTGCTTGGGATTCCCTCTCTCTCTCCCTCTCTCTCTCCCTCTCTCCTCGTCTCCTTCTCTGTCTCCCTCCCCTGCTCACACACACATACGCTCTAAATAAATAAATAAATAAATAAATAAATAAATAAATAAATAAATAAGTACTTTTAAATAATGCATATTCTCTATTATTAGGGTATAGAGTTCAATATGTAAGATTAAACGCACAGAAATAAATGTACCTCTATGAGGAAAATCTTAAACGCTTCTGAGAGACACCAAAGTAAACATGAATAAATAGGAAAACATCCCCTGTTCTCAGATGCACGAACTCAACACGGCCTTTCTCCACAGAACTGATCCATCTATTCAATGCTATCCCGACACAAATATCAACAAGCTATTTAATGGACTGAAACAGGTTACTACGAAGATCCACAGGCAAAGCAAATAAGGGGAAACTATCGGTATTACAGCAAAAAATACTACGATGCCTGTACAATTCAAAGAGCATGGCAGCAGGCACACACACACACAAGAGACAATAGACTAATGAGTCCAGGACACACATGGAAAATAAGATATGACAAAGGTGGCATCTTGTGCCACTGAGGTAAAATAGACCTGGTAGTATATGTGCTGCCAAAGCGAGCACAAGGGAGGCTTCTTAATACTCGGTGCTGGGGCAGCTGGGGAGAACGCCTCAAGCTCATCAGGAGCAGGGAGAGGCTTCTAGCCACACCCCCGTCCTCAGGGAATAAATGAAAAACACTGACAAATCTGGCTGGATAAAAGTAAGTTTTGCAGTGGCGCCTGGGTGGCTCAGTCGGTTAAGCACCGACTTCAGCTCAGGTCACGATCTCACGGTCTGTGAGTTCGAGCCCCGCATCGGGCTCTGTGCTGACAGCTCAGGGCCTGGAGCCTGCTTCGGATTCTGTGTCTCCCTCTCTCTCTGCCCCTCCCCTGCTCACACTCTGTCTCTCTGTCAAAAGTAAATAAACATTAAAATAAAAAAGTAAGTTTTGCAGAATTTTTTTAAAACCATAAAAGAAAACAAACGATTGGGAGAAAACGTTGGCAACATATACAACAGAAAATGTTAAAGAACTTTTAGCGACAGAAAGACCAACAAATAAAAAACAAAACATGACATGAACAGACAACTCACACACAAAAAAGATAAAAATATCCTTTAAATGTATGAAAAAATGCTCGCACTCACTCACCATTATAAAGTAAAAGAACACGGAGATCCTATTTCTCACCTCTCAGACTGGCACAATTTAAAAAATGGGACCGCACATCCTGCTGGGGACATTGGGCAGGCGAAGCGGTATTCGCTTTCTGGAGGAAAACCACCTGCACGTCAGCCTTTCGACCAGCAATCTGTCCCTGATGAATCCACCCTGAAGATTCACATGACAGTGAGGAAATACGTACGCACGAGGACTTTCCCTGCAGCACCATTTATGACCACCACACCCTGGGGACACCCTCCGAGCCCACCCACGAGACGGCGCACAGTGGAGCTCTATATGAGAGAGAATGACCAAGATCTCCATCAATGGATACGGAGCGATTTCTAAGACACACCGTTAAGTAAAGAAAGCAAACGCGGAAGAGTATCTACAGCATGCTACTGTTCATACAGAAAAGAAAAGGCTATAGGAAAACAGACACATAGTTGCTCACTTGAAATGAAAAAGTGCAGGAAGGAAAAACTAAGAAGCGAAGCGAGCGGTTACAGATAGCAGGCGGAAAGGAAAGAAGTGGGGAATGGGAACGCGTATGAGAGCTGAAAACGTCATCTGTCTGCACCGCTGGCCCTTCGAACCACGGCCACAGTCCGCGTGCCCTACACACCCAAAATTTAACAAGAGTCCCTATCGACCAGGAGGAACCAAAAGTACGGTGCCAAGTCTGACACTGAACCTAACTGTACCGCAAATAGAGAACACAGCCACACTTAAGGAGGTATGAAAAAGCAGAACTGACCTAAACGACTTTGGAAGACAGTGTCTCGCCTGTAGACTATAAGGTTAAAGACAAAAATGTAGTCAGTAAATCTGTTTCTTACAGGGACATAGGTTACAAATTCTAAAACCATGTCTGTTCTTGAAATGAATAAAAATAAGTAAATATATTTTAACAATAAGAGCAGAGGTTTTCACTGTTGAAGAAAGAAGTTGCAAAAAGAGAGGCGATAAAATGAATCTTGTGGCGTCAGACCGGAAGCCTGCCTTCCCTCTCTGCTCTCCGCCATGTGAAGATACAGGAAGTCAGCAGTGTGCAAACCAGAAGGATCTCAGCAGAATACGCTGGCACTCTGATCTCAGACGAATGGACTCCAGAGCTGTCAGAAAGAAATTTCTGTTGTTTCTAAGCCACCCAGTCTATGTTATTTTGTTATAGCAGTTTGAACGGAGTAAGACATTAGTGAAATTCAAACAGGGTCTTCGGTTCAACTCTATTGTACTAATGCTAATTTGCTGGTTCTGATAACCACACTGGAGTTCTGTCAGATGTTAACACTGAGGAAGACTGGGGGAGGCACAGATGGAAACACAGTACTCACAACTTCTCTGTGTGTCTGAAAACAGGACCAGATAAAAGAATTTTTAAAAGATTGATAAGTATCAAAGGCAGAGAGAGTACATTGTTCAGTTGAGTGTTCCCAGCACCTCGGAGCCCTCGCCCAGCTACAGTGCCATGCCATGTCTAATGATGAATGGAGGGAGGGAGGGAGGGAGGAAGAAAGGAAGGAAGGAAGGAAGGAAGGGAGGGAGGGAGGGAGGGAGGGAGGGCGGGCGGAAATGACCATCAAGCTATGGTGTCTAATGAAGTACTTCCGCATGTATGGACAAAACAATAAAAATGCTGTAGGTCGGAAGTTATTTTACATATAAAAACAACAGTTGATTAAAGCCAGGAAACGAATCCTGGAACTGTGAAACTAACTGCTCTGAGGCAGCCGGACACTCATCGGGCCGCTGCGGGCGCAGGAACTAAGGAAACTGTGTAGGTGCTGAGAATGGCTGAGGGCTGCGTGGAGACGTATTCAGTCTGCATCAATCCCCGCAGGCACAACCCTAGCTGCCCAGAACAAAGTGAAGAGATCAATTAATTCAGGATGAAGAGGGAAAGATTAGAAGCCCTGCAGAGCCAGGTCGGGGTTTCCTGGCTGGGGAAGCCTCCAGAAAATTCACTCTAAAACGTATTCCTAGAAGACGAATTTCTAGCCAAGAAGACAGCTTGGCCCCTGCCCTACGGAGGATGTTTTTTCCCCCAAACAATTCCTTGAAGTGAGAGGCAAATAACCAGGAAGTTGGGAAACAGCCCTCACGTCGCTGAGACGTTTATGATACTTGGGTTACAGGTACACAGTAAACCTGGAAGTGCTGCCCAGCTCGCAAGCTCACACTTCAATCACAAAGCAATCTCTCTAGATCCTTTCTTGGATCACCAACAAAACATGATCCTTAGGGTGAAAAAAAAGTAACACAGCAAACAAACTGCAAGCTATAATTTTTATTTAGTGTAATAAAATTTATCTGCTTGTTCTCAAAGCAGGTTTATCAGCTCATTCTCAGAGCATCTAAAGATGGCCCCTTGAGCTAAACTCTCCCTCCCATACCTGAAGTCATCGGAAGAGCCAATCAATCCAGCCAACAGGCCACAGAGAAGTAAAATAAATGGATGCTGAGTAATTGTACCATCAATAACTCGGTACGGAAGTACATTTAATTTCATTTTTTCTTTTCTTTCTTTTTTGTTTTAAGAATCCAGTTCAGGGGCACCAGGGTGGCTCACTTGCTTAAGCGTACAACTGAATTCAGCTCAGGTTATGATTTCGTGGCTTGTAAGTTCGAGCCCCATGTCCAGCTCTGTGCTGACAGCTCAGAGCCTGGAGCCTGTTTCGGATTCTGTGTCTCCCTCTCTCTCTGCCCTTCCTGCTCTCTCTAATAAATAAACACTAAAATTAAAAAAAAAAAAAAAAAGAACCCAATTCAGATTTGATGACCATAAGTAAGCACTCATCACGCTACTGAGTGTGAGGCGCCCTGAGAGACTCTTTCGCATCCCGTATTTGACAGGATGTAGGACCAAAAACGTGTGTTGGTTCACGGTTCTGTCAATCATGTGGCCTTGAGTAAGTCTGTCAAAAGGATGGCTCAAAAGTTAACAAACTTGACCTTGGTAACAAAACTATGTGGCAGGGCCAGCATTCAAACTGAAGCCTTCTTGTTATATATAGTCTGGTATTTTCCTATTATACCAGCATGTTCCCAAAATACTTACCTATTGGGGAAAACTCAAAAATACTTCTCTTAAGATACTAACTGCACCATACGGCTACTGATAAATGTAATGAAGAAAACAAACAAACAGCTGTACAAACTTAGCTTGAAAGGCAAGGATGAGGGACAGCCAAGGCAAGAATTAAAACGCAGCAGCCAAGCAGTAACGCTGGACCTCAACACAGGTCTCTGTAACGAAGGGTCCCACAGTCCCGCTGGGAGTGAATGTCGTTTGGGTAAGGAACCACCAAAGCCTCGTCTTACACAGAAGAGGCTGCAAAGGAATTCTGTCTCCCTTCTGATTCCTGAGGGCTAGAGGACGAACCGCTCCCTCCTCCTTTATCCCCCAACCCAGCACCAGCTTGAAAGACAGAAACACCACAGCACTTTCCTCCCTAGGGAACGCCACGGCAGGAGCCGCCTCAGAGTTACTGAGTCCCAGGAATGCACTCAGCTGAGCACTATGATCTTTGACAAGAGGGGGAACTAAGCACTAGCACTGTCAGTCTTTTTCTTGTTTTTTTTCACCTCCGTGTTCTTCCACTACATTTTTCTGACCTTTTTCATGTTCCTATGGACTATTTTTCTCTTTCAAAACCAAATTTATTTTTTTTAATTTTTTAAAATGCTTATTTATTTTTGAGAGAAAGAGAGATAGACTGTGAGCAGGGAAGGGACAGAGAGAGGGAGACACAGAATCTGAAGCAGGCTCCAGGCTCCGAGCTGTCAGCACAGAGCCCGACGCGGGCTTGAACTCACAAGCAGTGAGATCATGACCTGAGTCAAAGTTAGATGCTTAACTGACTGAGCCACCCAGGCGCCCCAAAGTTGAATTTAATTTTGGCATAACTGCTTTATATCTATAGAGGAAGAAAAAATTCTTCCTGTGGATAAATGAGAAAGAAAGAAATTGAAGAAAAAACTAAAGTTTAATTTCTCTAACTCACACCATATTTTAAAATGTATCTAGCTTTGCTAAAAAGAAAGGGAACAATAAAGATTCCTGGGGGAGGGAGGGCACTGCCATTCAGGTCTGCTGTCCCGGGAGATGGTCATGCAGGGAGAGCATCCTGCTGCTGAGAATCTGACGAGATTACTAAGTGGGAACCGTCGGAATCATACAGACGAGCTCCAGATGCAGACAAATGTCAGTAAGTCCACAGGTTTTTACTAAGCACCTACTAGGCCAAATCATTCAATAACTGTGTGGCCACTATGATCTGGCATCTTTGGGGAAAAAAAATCCAATTGTCAGGTTACACAGAGAGATTCTATTTGAAGCTAACTAAATCAAATTAAAGATGACAGCTATAATGAACTCACCTTATGGCCACTTCAAAGAAAATACCACAGGAAGAAAAGACTAATCCTTAAGGGCTCTAGTCACATACACAGTGAAAAGAAGATAAGAATTACCATTAGCACTCCAGCCCTTCGGTGGCCGGGGAAGGGACAGGGACTACACAATTACACATCTTCAGAAAGTATCTGATTATAAACCCAGTATAAGTATATCCACAATGTCCAGCTGGAATTATGTGGGACAACTGGTTCTTCTAAAAAGGGTAAAAGAGTATAAAATGATTCCACAAATCTGAATAGCCACTAATAGTCAAGTATATTCATTTTAAGCAACTCTATCAAAACATGTTGGATACCCAGAGTTATGTGTCTCACGTATTTTTTGGGTTTTTTTTAATGTTTACTTATTTTTGAGAGAGAAAGACAAGAAGTGAGTGGGGTAGGAGCAGAGAGAGAAAGACACAGAATCCGAAGCAGGCTCTAGGCTCTGAGGTGTCAGCACAGAGCCTAACACGGGGCTCGAACTCACAAGCCCTGAAATTACGACCTGAGCCGAAGTCAGATACTTAACCGAATGAGCCACCAAGGTGCCCCATCACGTATTTATTTAACTGCAAGTCTCCATTTTTAAAAGTCATTTACCTCAACCAGTGACATAAGATGGAAATAGGAGGGGAGAAGTATATATATCAAGATAAGAAAGAATTCCAAGATCAAGCCACATGTCTTCACTAACAATTTAATGATTCCATCCATCTATCCAACCCTTCCATTAACTTGCTTCGTTCAGTGTTTAAGATTGCAAATTCACTGCCACGAAGACATAAAAAGCTTGTGGGAACTCTGGAAGATGTTTATAACCATCATAGGAATTCTCTATTTATCTAAAGTCTTGTAAAAACCCAAATCTAACCATATTTGCTCTTTCCCCTACAGCAGGGATTGGCCAATCTGGCCCAATGCCTGTTTTTATACAGCCCCAGAACAAACAATAGCTTTTACATCTTTAAATGGCTAAAAAAGAAATAAAAAGAAGAATAATATCTCCTGACATGTGGAAATTAAATGAAATTCAAATGTCAGTGTCCATAAATAGAGTGTTCTTGGCGCACAGCCACCTCACTTACTGCTTGTTGCCTATGACTTTGCACTACAACGGCTGAGCTGAGTAGCTGTGAGGGAGGTCACAGGAAAGATGATCTGGCCCAAAACATTTATCCAAACCTGCCCTAAAAGTTGCTACTAATTTGCCTTGAAATAACTGGCGTTAGCTATATTGCTTAGCACAGGAGACTCCAGATGGTTTCACTGAATGCCATTTGAGAAACATAATGGAGAAATTATTGTACCTCATTATAGCTCAGTTAAAAGCAAGTAAATCCCTATGGCTTTTTTTTTTTTCAATTATATTCTTTAACAAAGAAAGTAGGCTTTCACCACTTTATTCTTTCTGGTTGGGAAAGAATTAGACAAATATTACCTGTCTTATTTCCTCTACTACTTAAAAAGCCCACAGTCTTCCACATACATGCAAAATATACCAGAACGAAGAGGTGTGTGTGTGTGTGTGTGTGTGTGTGTGTGTGTGTACACTTGTATACATATGGGTACATACATATACATACACACACATATGTATGTTAGATATATATGCACATGTGTGTATATATATACCCCTATGTATATATGTATACAAGTATACACATACCTGTATGTATCTGTATATATGTGTGTATCTGTGTGTACCTATTGCCTTCTCCTGACAGGCACAGAAAACACTAGAAAGTGCAAAGCAGGGGCTTATGGTCACTTTTTGGCATAACTACCTACTACCTGCAATGTTACCTCCTTCTACATAATAAAATCTTCAATATATTCTCCCTAACTCCAAGTTTCCTGGTAGGAAATTTTCATACATACAAAAAATTGAAAGAATAGGCCAATAAAACTTCCTACAAATCCTTGCTTAGACTCTCCAGTCATGCTGCCATATTTGTTTCACTCATTTCTCCACGTTTTCTAGTGGAATTAACTGATTCTTTAGAAAATAATCTACAGACCATCATAACACTTCACCCTAAATACTTTAGCAGCCAGTGCCAGGATACTAATTTTCAATACAAGCATACTAATAAGGAGACAGAGATATAAACTACAGAGAGGATGTCAAAAAAAATTTTTTTAACTTGGTTTTTTTTTGTTTTTCCACACAGATTAGTGAAGATACGGTAACCTCTGAAATCCCAGTAATCCACAAAGCTAACACTGGAGCGCTGGTGTGCTAACTTGCACTGAGACTGCAAGAGCAGTCTGACTATACCATGATGGTCGAAAGAGACCCAGAGAGCTTCGATGGCTCTGCCTCCCAGGCTCGGCGACCGCTCCCTCACGGCAGAGACCGTGTCGCTGGCACTCACCTAAGGGCAGCAGCATGGTACGTGTCGACGTAGTCAGAGATGAAGAGCTCTCGGTTCTTGATGACTGGGTCTGTAATGACAAGTTCTCTTCCAGAGTCTGTCAAAATAATTAATTGAGAGGATATTAAAATTGAGCCTCCCAAAACAGGAAAATCTTTGCAAAATTTTTCTTTCAGGTTCACCTCCCACTAAGGAAAGTACAATAAGTAACCATGTCTGGTCGGGAGGAGCAGTGTACGGCAGGAATAACAGGAACCAAGTGTCCTGCTGAATGTGTTTTACACCCTCACTAAATCCCCCAGTTTGCTGAAATGCACTAGGCAATTAATGAAAAAAAGAGAAGAAATAATGATCACATTTTAGCGAACTTGTAAACTACTGAAATATTTAGTGATCCTGCTTATTTTAATTTTTTACTGCTAAATATTCCAGGATGGAGTGAAATTGTACTGTTTCTGTAGGGGAAAAAAATAACCAAGTTACTATTTTTAATTAGGAACCATAATTTAACTGCTTTAACAGAAATTTTTATACTTTCAAAGAAGAAAACACTAGTGAGCTATAAAAGGGCATCATTCTTCAAAACTGTCTGACTGCTTTGCTGACTCAAAGCCTATCACCAGAAGCAGTGCGGACAAGTGGGAAGGGAAGAGTAGAGGCCGTAGGGCCGACCGAGCTAGATCCCAGCCCGGCTAGGGCCGCTGAGAAGACGTGTTGCCTTGGCAACTCCTTGAGCATCTCTGTGCCTTGATTTCTTCACCTGAAAGTGGGGAGGGATAAATTCTAACTCATATTATTAATGGGTAACAAATGTGAATTAGCTAAGCATCAGGACGAGCACTCAAAAAATCAGTAAAAATGCACGATTATACACCTGAACAAAAGACAAAAGTGATACATATCTTACGTGCATATCTCACATGTCAATAAAGTTACTGGGTAGAAACTACAATTCCAGAGCAAGAAAAAATAAGAGACGCTCTGAACTACCTTCCTGATTATTCTGACAGTCAAGACGCACACTGAATTCAAACCCCTCAGGAAAGCTGTGCTTTCAAAACTGAAGTTCACAGCCCTAGATGCAGAGAAGTTCAATCACAGAGATTATTGAAAAGGAGAAAAGAAATAAAATGGAATCCTGATGTTTTAAGTATTATTAGTTCATCATTAGGGGAGAAAAAGGAATTTTAAAAATGATATCACTGTTGTTTCCAAAGAAGGCCTATGACTAGTCCAAGTTTAAGGGGAAGATGTTATTGGCACATCTCTCTGGTTGTTTTGGGGGGTTTTTTAAGGCAAAAATAATGAAAGAACTCAGCAAAAATAAGTAAACAAGTAAACATTCCAGTAATGCCCTCAGTTAATGAAAAGCTTTTTTAGAGGAAGTTTTTCATAGTGGTTATCGCCATTTAACGAACGTTTTAAGAAATAACCGCACCCGAAGCTGAGAAAAACGTGAGAATCAAACCAGAAGGACTTACTTACCGTTTTCGTTATGCCGATCCTGAACCAAATGCTGGTACACAGAATCTGGAACTTCAGACTGACGGTAGTACCATTTGACGTTCATGAGTAGATGGTCCCTCTTACTCTGAAAAGGAAAATCTAACAGCGTTAGGAACAGGATTTCAGGTGCCCACAGCTCTATACCATACCCAGGATCAAAAGCCCCTGTATACAGGAGAAGAGGCAGAGAGGGAGACTCACAATTATCACCAGGGCCACAAAAATACAGAAGTCAATGATAAGGTCAAAATTATTTTTAATCCCACCCTTAGCACCCCTCTGACCCTCTGCTCAAAACCTTATTCCAGGAAGTCAAAGGAGACCAAACTGGAACCTCTAAATCGCCCCAGCTCGATTAATTTAATCGATATTATATTTTTATTTAGCGTTAGCTATACAAAACTACATGAATATACGCCCTTCTTCTATTTTAATTCTTAATCAGTTGGTAAATATTTATAAACTGCGTTAGCACAGTGTCAAGGCTCTCAGGGCAGTAAGTTAGAAAAACCTTACCCCACAGACCTGGCACAAGTCATCTCTCCAAGGTGTGCCAATCACCCAGACTAATTCCATCCCCATCCACGTTACTGCTACAAGGCAAACTAACGAGCAAACTATAGGTGGCAGTGAAGGCACCAGGAATCCATGAAGCAGGGACCCTATCTTAATTATCTTCAAATTTTCAGAGAACAGATAACGTGTACATAAATAGTTGTGAATAATAAGGAGTTCTATGATGATCAGGGGCCCCTAAATGTTGTGGGACACGTAACCATGTTATCCCCAGAAGTTAACTTTGTTCCTAGTTCATTCAAAGCGTAAAGGATGAAACACTGCCCTTCTATTTGAAGGCTCTGGGCTGCAGCCTGAGGGAGACTGTTCTGTACATTTGGTCATGAGACCTCTGAACATGGCAGTGTGCCAAAGCTTCCCCTGGCCTCATCGAGTAATTCCTACCCCACATGACGGCCTTCAGAGACCTCCCCAAGGTGAATGCTGTATCATTCCTCTTAGCAGCATCTACCTTCCCATCACAAGTCAGCGGGTGAGTCAAAAACGAAAGAGAGCTAAAATTTGAGACATGCTTCATGTTTCTGAAGGAGATGACTAAGTCTTAAAATATGTCAAAGGAGCCTCTTTAATGAAGTACGATGCTTTCTGCTTAAATAAAAGGTATGTATATAGTCTTCACTAAAAAGTCAGAAAGGCAAAAAAGAAAAAAAAAAACAAAACAAAACAAAAAAAAAAACAAAAAACCTCTACTGAAATACTTAAGCCATTTAAATGACCAGAAACAAAAGCACTGCAAAGTCTTGGTTAACTGGAATGCGAAGAAGCACTATTCCAAAGTAAGTATCATAAACACCAAGATTCCTACCATATAATTAACTGTGTCAAACAGACCTGTGAAAATAGGGCATCATTACTGGTTTGAAAAAAAAAAATAAACTGTACAGAAAGAATAAGCCTACATAATAGGTACTTTTTAGTTTCTATCCATTTTGCACTTTTACTCTGTATTGTTTATACTAAAGGTGGGAAAATGAGGAGGAATCAGTATGTTACATAAAAAGAATCAATGTTACATACGAGAGTTTATCCACAAGAGCAATTACCCCTGCAGAGGATTATCGATGAGGTAACATCTGAGCTGGGGGAAAATGGGAAAGATCGCAATGGATTCTTTCTAGCCAGAGGAGGAGATCTGGGGAAGACACAGAGATAGAGAAAAGACAGAGCGAGCACAGGACGCACCCCCATGGCCCACGTGCACGCAGCACGGGACAACCTCCTGCGTGGTTCTGAGGACTGCAGAGTGGCCTTTAGTGGGTTTCTCTCTGAACACACGAGGTCCTCTATCTGTCTTGCTGACCGAGCACACAGGCAGTGAGGGCCAACACATCAGGTCACAAGAGAGAGACCACAGTTTACTCCACCCCCGGGGTCAGCCATAAACAGTAGGGCCAGGAGGAGGGCACTCGGCACAGCAGGGAGGGGTGGAGCCCATCTGGAGGTCTTCAGGGATAGTGAGTGCACTAACACTCCGGGAAGTCTGTCGTGGGGGCCTGTCCTGCGCACTATTGATAGTTAGCGGCAGCCCTGGCTTCCAAACACTAAATGCCAGTGGCACCCCCCCTCACTGTAATAAGCCAAAAAACTATCTCCATACATTGCCAAATGTCTCCTGAGGGGACAAAATTACCAACCCAGTGGAAAACCAATGGTCTGATGGTTTTCTTTTTAAGGAAAGCCAAACCAGAACGGTAACAAAACAACCTGGTGTGAGCACCACCAGATGGGGAACGTGGAGTGTAGGTAAGAACACAGTAAGGTCTGTCACGACTTGGGTTCAAGCCCCAGCTCCACCACTCCCTAGCTATGTGACTCTGAGCGCGTTAATAATATTTTGACTCTCCCCTTTCCGGTAGAACAGGATCCCCGAAACCTACCTCGAGGACTACTGGACGAGAACGAGAAGGACGGAAACGCGCCTGGAACTGAGTAGGTGCTCAAGAGAGTAATGGTTTCTGTTGGTAGGTGACTATCACCAGTGCTTCACAGAAGAATTTTAGGAACTCTGCTGAGAACTATGGGAGCTATTTCTTCACCAGAATATGGTTTCTTCCACGAGATGACAGTGCTCTCCAGTCCTTTAGCTACTAACAGACGCCTCAATGCTCACAGTAATGAACTACTTAACAGGGCTCAAAGGAACTGAGATCTGCTAGCAGTCTTAGCAACTACGTTCTGAAATCTAAGCTTCTATCCATTTCTTTAACACATCTAAGATGTCTGAAAACATGAAGGGCAACCAAAGTAAGCTTGTAAAGGTACCATAAGTGGCAATCATACAATGTCTATTTTTTGGAACCAAATCAGTGATTCTGGCGACCTTCTGAGGTATAACATCTATATCAACTTCTGAGCCTGGCACACTTAATGACTACACGCATGCGCACAGGTGCACGAACACACACACACACACACACACACACACACACACACACACACACACACACACACACTTACTGCTCTGATATATCTGTACATAGATTTGTGACTCCTAACATGAGACTTAACAAAGGCAGCGGAAACCCTGCTGGATTTCCTAATGCAGTACTACCTAATAACCAGGGAGTGGCAGCATTGTGTCAAAAAAAGCCTCCAGAATCTTAATTCTGGATATAACACAATAAAAGGTAGATTCACAGTTAACAAAAGTTCTGAACAAATATAAGTAGCTATAATAGATATAATCGGCCTAAATAGGCCAGGAAATTAATGATTAAACGTCTACAGGGGAAGCGGTATGTCGTTTTAGAGGATACTAGACTAAAAGTAATTGAGTCTTCTAGTCCCATCTGCAATCACTTAGTTAGCTGGGGGCGACCTCAGTGGAGTCACCTGGCCATCTGATAAATGAAGGGAGAGAAGGAGATGACTTCTAGGGCCGCGTTCCATTTTATATAGTTACATCTAGGTTTCGTCCCCAGACAAAACCAGTGGATAAGGTGGCGCTGGGACAGCTCCTCTTCTCTATGTCAGCATGATGGCATCAGCTAACACCACCATACGAAAGAGGTTTTTACAAAATAAAATGCCATCCTCTCCGAAGCTGCTGTGCGCTGAGGAACCCCAAAAGGGAACCGAGGGCAGCCCCTCTACTGGTAAACGCCCTCAAAGCCGCCTCACACACACAGGTGCAGCTCAAACATTAACCACGGGAAATCTTCACGTTCTTCCCGCTATGCGTTAGAAAAAGACTTCTCAGAATCACAGAAAACTGAAAGCAAAGGTGAACTTAGAGATCATCTGATTTAGCCCAAATCACGGAGGTCTGAAAAGGGCCTCACAACTTCCTTGGGCAAATGACTTCTCCAAGCCTCAATTCTGTCACGTAGGCCATGCGGGAAACGGCGGCCCTGGGAGCGGTAACCCGCGAGCCAGAGCAGCGCGAACTGGCCCTCCACAAGCGCCGCGTTAGGGGCGGCTGGGCGGCTCAGTGCGCTAAGCGCCCGCGACTCTTGGTTTCGGCTCAGGTCGCCATCTCACAGTTGGTTACATTGAGCCCCGCGCTGGGCTCTGCGCTCACAGCTTGCACACGCTCACTTCGCACTCTCTCTCAAAATTAAACTTTGAGAAAATAAAAAATAATAAATGTTGGGTGTTACTACCACTGTTTTACAGATGAAGACAGGAGTAAAGCTATCAGAGGTTACTTATATATATATGTTGGTTTTCTCAGATTCAAAATTAAGCTAGTAAATGCAATATAAAAATAAATCATGCAGCAAATTAGGGGGGAAGAATCTCTGCTTTTGCAACAATTTGAGAAGCATATTAAGTGTTTCTAACAAACAGGCCTCATTACCAACTAGTGATATAATTGTACAATTCCATAAAGGTCAAAGTGGTTATAAATGACACATTTTAAACAGAATGCTGAGTAAAGAGAGAGAAGAGGGGAGAAGCTTCTCCTGTGACGGCACCCTGGGGTCTACTTCTGAACACAGAGAAGAGCTCACTGGGAAGTAAATTATTTCCCACCATTTCACCTTTAGAGAGAGATCTGCCTGCCCGCCCGCCTGCCCGCCTGCCCGCCTGCTGACAGGTAACAGGAAGCGCCAGCCCTAAGGAAGAAGTAAGCGCCCAGGAGCACGCCCGATGTGCTCACAGTTAGGTTACACAGGAGGGACTGTGCACAAGGAAAGTAGCTGATTCTGGGTTAAATTATGGATTCTTCCACATCACTGGCCTGGATTTCTCTGAAGGGAGGGATGTACAAAAATTTAAGGAAATAGTTTAATTGAGGACAAAACTCATCCCCACCTGGGTTTAGAAAAAAGATGAACAGCCTAGTGGGTGTCTGGGAACAGAACAAGAGCCTTTCTGGAGCTAAGAATGTCAGACAATGGACTGAGAGTTAATGAACTACAAAGTCAGAACTGAAGTTAAACACTCAGAATGAGACGGCCGGCAAGGGGGTACTGGCGGAAAGAGAAGGCGAACAGGAGGCTGCGGTTGAAAGGACACTGGTTCATTTTATCGGCAGCACATAACCCAACCATCCCATATAAATTCAAGACCCAAGGCTCAGAAGTAAATTTCCCTTCCTAGAGATCTTTCATGGTTATTAATACAGTACTTTCACTGATTAAACAGCCAATCTGAGTCCTTCCTAGGACCAGTCTTGATGTCATCTGAAAACAAAACATTTTAACACAACATTAAAAAATAAAAGCAGTGGGGGGTGGCGGTGGGGGTGGGGGTGGGGGTGGAGGGAGTGGTTGGAGTTCATAAATGACCAACAGGACAAGTGTGGAGCCTCTGTTATACAATATGAGGAGGGCCCCAACCAAGATGGGAACAACGGTAATTTTAAATTCACCTGCATTATACGGGAAAGAGCTTCTATGCCCCATCGGCCACCTACAAGCTCCTGGCAGACACCCCCAGGACTCCCAAAGCCCTCCAAACAAGCCCCGCTCATCCCTCCACCATTATCAACTATGATGAGGGGTCAGGCCAAGGACAATGAACCAAGATATAACGATGAATACCATCAAATAAACAACTTTGCAAGGTCAACATAATCTGCTAGAGATAATAATCGGGAAATTTCCTTCAAATTTTTAACTGCTTTGCTCTTGACAGCTTGCATTTCACAAACAATGGAAGATCTAGATTCAGTGTCAGATGAAATCAAACCAAAACTCTTGTTTTCTAAAACCAAAACAGCCAATCAGGATTTTCCGCAAATCTAGGAAGTAGAACTGGCTAATATCTGTATATTAGATGGCTTAAGAAAATATCTTTCAAAGAAACTAGTCCTGCACTTCCACAACACGGTGATAATAAGGTTAAGAGTTATATGAACACTATAGGTTTACCGTATAACTCAGATATATCTACACAAACAATTGGTGTTAGGACACAAAGCCTGCAGTGTGAGGGGACATGGTCCACCAGACATAATGGCCTCTGTTCCAGCATTCCACAGGGTCAGTTTAAAGTGGCATTTCAATCCTGCTGAGTCCACCTCCACCCACAAGGAGTTGCCTGTTGGAAACACTGCCCTCAAAAGACCTTAGGAACACAGTCTTACTTGTAAGGCTCGAATCATTCCTGACTCTGAGGGAGAGAAGAAGGGACAACGTGGTCAGAGCTTACTATTCTCCCCCAAGGCCAAAATAAATTCAGGTATATGCTCAGAAGAATCCAATCTAAAGATAAGCTTTCCGTATCAGAGGATCATATCGACTTTGTAGATAAACATCAGAATGGAGATCAATCAACAGGGAATCAAGTAGGAAAGATCTTGTAATATTTCAAGCCACTGCTCTGCTATCCTGAGACACTACGGAGATAACATTTTCTATATTTCTATCTAAATGGCTTATAGCCATCACAGCTCAAAGTGCCATGAAAGAGTTCTAGAAAAACAACAAGTGCCACCAAGGAAGGCCTGGCCATCAAGGTCCACCCATCTCAGAGTTCTGTTCTGCCAAAGGTACCAGGAGAGAAAGCCAAAACACAAACTCCAGAGTCTTGTTCTCAAAAGAGAAGAAAGGGCTTTCAGTATCTCCTCCTTAGGCTATCATATACAAATCTCCCAAATGTACTAAGACATTAAACATTTTGTTTCCCTTTTTTGAGAGGGCGTAAGGGCAAGTAAATATCTTACTGTCTTTGAATAAAAAAAGTATCCACTCTTATCTGTCTTAAAATGCTCTTCTTCCAAACTAACTTTCTCAGATGTACTTAAGTGTGCAAGTGGGCCTGACGATGAAGGATCCAAACCTATCGAAGTCACACACTGCGTCCTCCACCCAGTAAGGACTGAGCACATGTCCCTTCTGGTGGCCATACCACTTGAGTTTCATAGTCCTGTTTAGTGGAGTCATGGTTAAAATTTTATGTGTCAACTGGACTGCACTAAGGGATGCCATACAGCTGGTAAAACATTTCTGAGTGTATCCATGAGGGTGTTTCTGGAAGAGATTAGAATTTTATTCAGTAGGCTGAGTAAATAGGTCTGACTTCACCCGTGTGGGCAGGCTTCACCCAATCTCTTTGGGGCCAAATGGAACAAAAAGGCAACGGTAACACACATAACTCCTTTTTCCTGAGCTGGGATATTCATCTTTTCCTACCATCAGACATCAAAGCTCCTGGTTCTTAGGCCTTCGAATTCCAGGATTTATACCAGTGACCCCCGGTTCTCAGGCCTTTAGCCTCAAACTGGGAGTTACACCACTGGTTTCACTGTTACCAGGCTCGTGGACCTGGACTAAATAGACCACCTGCTTCCTCAGCTCTCCATCTTGCAGATGGCAAATTATGGGACTTCTCTGTCTCCATAACCTTGTGAGACAATTCCTATGGTACACATACTCTCTATGTATCTCTCCTAATGGTTGTTTCTCTGGAGAACCCTAATACAAATGGCTACTTATCACTTATTGGCATTTCCAAATGGACGGATCTTGGAACTACACAGGGGTCTACTCAGAACTAGCATATTGAATTCTTTCTTTAAAGATCAATGTAGATAAAAGAAATAGAAACAAGCATATTCATTGGACTAAGGTGCTAACTGGCTGCAGGCACCAGAATCAAGGTTACAAACGTGTTTTCCAAACCTGTGGCACTCAGTTCAAAACACTGTTTTCAAGAGATTGCATCAGCAGCTGGATCCTGGAAGAGGACTAAAGTCATCCTTGATCAGAGGAATCAGGGGAAGCAAGAAGGTGGAACTCTGGGAGCACAGAGGACTTTTCACAGTATTTACAACCAAGCTGTGCAAACACCTGGTTCCACACAAACCCCCAGAAAGATGACATAGCTAAAAATGTGCTGAAACCGGGCTCTGCTGATCAGAAAACATTTTTAAAAATCAGTTTCTTGATGATGCCGTCTTTGGGTTAATTGTTTTTACAGTTCAATGTGGACAAAAGTCAGTCGGTATTTTGGTAGGACCAAAAGGTACATGAAAATGAAATCCTCTCAACCACTAACTATAAAATCCAGGCTTATTAAGGCATTTTTCTATCTAGGATCACACTGAGCAGGAACCTGTACAAGTTCAGACAGCAGATTCCTTTATTTGTTGTGGAGGGACCAAAACTGAGCAGATGTGCATCCTTGGGAAAACTCCTTATACGACAGGAGGCGGGGTCGCCAGGTAACCTCTGCTGTCCTTGTCCTCTTAAACTAAATAACAAGTCATGTCACATATATGTGAATAAGCTATACTTAAAGGGAGACTTTGCACGTAAGCACAGATACACCAAGCTAATGGGCATTCCTATAATTTACCCATACTAAGTTATCCCATACATTATCCTGACAAAAATACTAAGTGTCAGATTCAGGACTGAAAAGGTCTCAAGTTTGGGTTGACAGGCCAAGTTAGGAAGATGAAATATCACAGATTAATTAGAACTCTATACTCAGTTCCCCAACGTCTGCTGTCGAAACCCAAAATAAACTTTTTCCTAAAAGTCAGTACTCTTTTTCCAGCAGCTATGGTTGAATCAGATAAATTTACAACCACAAATTTCCTATCTGGCTCCAAATATTTCCCCCATAAGGGAGGGAAAATAGGCAGCACCATAAAAAATTGCCAAATTGCCTTCAATCCAGACTAAATGGAATTAGACAGTCCAATGAATTTTCTTTTTGGAAAAACTCACACTCAAATAGCACAAAGTGTGACAGCTTTGCAATACGGTGATGGTGGGAACAATGGCAGTGATTCTACTCACTCCGGGGATTTTACTCACTTCTTCTAAGTGACCTAGCTAGAAAAGTTAGGGAGCTCTACCACAAACCAACAATGGGGTCAGATGGTGTGGTAGTGAAAAAGGAGTTAAAGGGAAAAAACCTGGGCTATAGGCTTCCAAAATTCTCTAGAAGTTTCACAAATGAAACTGAAATTATCACATTTTTTGAATAAAAATTACTAACTTATGATGGAAGACACATCACATAGATTTTGCTATTAAAAACTGATGCCGAGGGGCGCCTGGGGGGCTCAGTCAGTTAAGTGTCCAGCTCTTGATTTCGGCTCAGGTCATGATCTCACGTTTTGTGAGATCAAGCCCCACACTGGGCTCTAAGCCGACTTGGGATTCTCTGTCTCCCTTCTCCTTCTTTCTCTGCCCCTCCCCTGCTCGCAAGCACTCTCTCTCTCTCTCTCTCTCTCTCTCAAAATAAATAAACTTAAAGAAACTGATGCTGAAATATCTTAAAAAGATCTCGCTAAGTCAACTAACACTTTATAAAAGTGGTTCTCAAACTTGCCAGACTCAGAATTTCCTACTCTCTTCAAAATTACTGAGGAGTTCGAAGAACTTTCATTTACGTGGACTAGGTCTTATTAGTACTTACTATATTGGAAAATAAAAATTAAAAATTTTGAGGTATTTTTTACTAATTCTTTTAGCAACAATAATATTAACATCAACATAAATAATTGTTAGCAAACTAAAAAGTTTTTTTTTTCAAGTTTATTTGTTTATTTCAAGAGAGACAAAGACAGCATGAGTGGAGGAGAGGCAGAGAGAGAGGGAGAGAGAGAATCCCAAACAGGCTTCACACTGTCAGCATGGAGCCCAATACGGGGCTCGATCCCACAAACCGTGAGATCATGACCTGAGCCAAAATCAAGAGTCAGATGTCTGCTCGACTGAGCCAACCAACTAAAAAATCTTAAAAGGAACAAAATTTAGGAAACTAGTAATACTTACATTTCAATAGACCTCTTATGTAGGGCTTAAGGAAACAGAGTCTCATATCAGATGCTATAATCAATCTACTGAGTATTTATCACACATCCTTTAGCCCTTGTAGAACTCCACTGTACATTCGTGAAAGGAGACTGAAAAAGGAAAATGCTATCTGAGCATAATTACGAAAGCAGTCTGCACACCCATGGGCCGAACTTGAGAACAGCTGCACTATGGGATGAAGTGCATACACTACAGAAATGGTCCCAGAGGTCCTCCTTCTTCGACCCTGCTAGTTTACACAGTGTAAGTAAGCACTCTTCCCCCAAACAGAACCATGACTAGAAATGTGAAAGCACACATCCATTTAGAAGATACCATTAAAAAATAGAAGACTGTACTTTTATATATACGATCAGACTTTCTGCTAGCGGGCAGGAAGCTAAACTCTTGTTAAAGGAAAGAAAATCTACGCAAGAAGCCTCTCATTTTAGTTAAAAGTGTTCCTCTTTCTAAAACATGAACTCATTCTGTCAAGAAATATTTAAAGGTTGATTCAAACAAGAATATATAGATGTACACTAAAAACATTTTTTTAAAGTGCACTTTGAAAAAATGGTGCACCTGTAAGGGTTGGAAGCATGCATGTTGAATGAAGATAAACGGCTGGATAGCTTTCTGTGGCAATCTGAGATTCTAGGCAAGTGTGGCCATTTCAAGTGGTACTGGAGAAAAATAGCGACACGAAACAACAGTAACTTTTAAGAAAAGAAAAATGAAAGACTTTTAGCTTACAATACTATATTGAAGCATTAGCTTCTATAAAGACGGACATACTTATTTTCTGTGAATCCAGCAACAACAGGCCTCCCTCTCTAGGTAATCTTTTTGTACCACTGCTTTCTGAATTAAAGTGCAAAACTACAGAGCTGGTAACACACAGTAAAATAAAATACCTCTTAGCAACACAAAGATTTCTAGAATTAATTATCTGTACTTTGAAGGAGTACTAATATAGGCTTAGAAATCATTACTGATGTAAATTAAAGTCAGCCTGCATAGTAATAGGAACCCACTTACAGCAGGCAAACATTTTCAACTAGCCAATAAACAAATTCAAATAGTTTGGTTTAAAACAACAACAACAACAACAAAAGGAAAAACCAGTAGGAATCTTGAGAATTTGTTTTTCTATTTCATTTTACGTGAACTAGTCTGTCTTGTCTTAAACACCTTATTTATTCTCCTCTCCTTTTAACTTAAACCAAAACAAAGAATGTAACCTTTAATACCTGTTAGCCTATTTATAACTGTTCCGTCTACAACCATTTTTCTAATACAAACATGCCCTGATAGCTTATCTCAGTCCACATGCCAGACAACAAAGGCCCACTGGCCTGCTGGAGAGGAGAAATGGAAAGCAGGAAATGAGAAGGCTTAGTTAATCCCCAGATAATCGATCAGTGTATTCAGTCAAGTGTGAGCTGAGCTGGGGAAATGCGGCTCAAAAAAAATAAATAAATAAAACAAGAGAGGAAAAAAATCAAAGAACACAGACCAGAGAGCCACAGTTCATTTTAAAATAGGTTAATTTCCTTGAAAAAGATTCCCCCATCATGTTCAAGCACCAATTGTTCAAGCACAACGTATATAAATGGTAATATCTTTTGAACTAAGACCTTTTTCTTTAAAATCTTTCATCCTCTAACCTTTTTGGGTTTTGCTTTTGGTTCATCTTTTTTTCTAAATTAGCTTTACTGAGGCATGATTTATACACAATAAAATTAACATATTTACAGTTTCAATTAGTTTGACAAATGTTATGTAACCACCACAACAATCAAGATAGGGAATGTTTCCATTACCACAAAGAGAGGACCTTCTTTAAGAATTGATGAATCCGCTATGCTGAAAAAGCTTCTGTGCCAGTGAATGCTGGAAGAGAAACATTCTAATCGAAGTTCCTTCCTCCATTTTAACTCACGGAGGAGTGTGTGTGTGAAAAACAACTCTGAGTCAGTGGACGCCTTCTCCTAGCTGCTGCTAAGTAAGGACTACTACAGACAATAATCCCAGGTCTTTAAAATCAAATAATGTACTAGATAAAACTTCTGGGCTGAGACTTTATATGATCTCCTAAAATGTACAGAATATAGGTAACAGTTATAGTAATAGTTACAAAAATACATGAAAATAGTAATTTCAAATTAGTTTCACAGTACACTTTCCTCAAATCATGAATACAATATTTAACAAGCTTCTATGAAGTATCAGACATTATCGAAGAGACAGACATTGAGGATTCACAAGAGATGACCAGATAAAGTCCCAGACCTGAAAAAGCTTACAGTACATGGGAGGGACTCTTTGCCAACCCGTCCACCACTCAAAACTAGGTCAAAGAATCCGTAAGTGTTTCGAATAAAGCCATAATCTGCCACTCACTAACCATATACCTGTAGGCACGTAATGTTTGTATATTATACTTAGTCTCCTTGGGTATTATTTTCCTTAAAGCTAGCAGCTTTCTCAAAGGCACCTGAGGATGGCAAGAAAATGTGTCCTGTCACTTGAGTGCTTCATACAGACAGAGAAGAGTCTAAATCACCCTAACAAATCCATATACTTTCTCCAGGCCCAGCAACAACACAGAACCTCAAGTGTGCATATCTCTGTCTCTCAGCAAAGGCTAAGCTTTGTTCACAAAAATTCCCAAAGGCTCTTCTATCTTCTTTATTATTTTTCTTTTAAAGAATTTATAATGAAACACTTCATAGGCAGAAAAGTATAAAAATAACAGAACTATGTACTAAACTTATTTTAAGGAATAAAACATTAACAAAACTGAAGAAGCTGCCTGCACATTCTACCTAGACATGGTTTTTTTACCCCCCCGCCCCAGAGGTAACTGCTACCTTAAATTTACTGTTGTTCATTCCCATGCAATTTTATGCTTCTACTACTTCATATGTGTACAAAACTAAAAACATGTAAGATACAGTTTCACAGTTTTTAAACTTTACATAAAGGACACTGTATTCTGATTCCCTCTGCCATCTGTTTGTTTATTCAGCATTAAGCTTGCATGAGTCACCCATGCCCTAGTTCATTCATTTTAAATGATACATATTACCTCTATGTACAACACCAGAATTTGTTCATAAATTTTCCTGCTGGTAAATGATAAACCCCTATTCGTGTTTCTGCAAGTTGTCTAAGGCACATGAAACTTTTTAAAAGTAAACTCCACCCCCAAGGTGGGGATCAAACTCAGAACTCCAAGGTCAAGAGTCACATGCCTCTCTACCAACTGAGCAAGCCAGGTGCCCCTGAAACTTTTCAACTTGAATTTAATAAATTTCTCTCACTGTTTGGCACCAAAGCTAAATGTTCAAACTTCCTAGTGTAGCATTATTCATAATATTCTTCTGATATCTTATTAATGCCTGTAGGATCTGTAGCATTGTTCCAATTTTATTCTTCATGTTGGTAACTTGCTGTCTTTTTTCTTACTTTTATCGTCTTTCTAGGAATTTAACAGTTTTATTAGTCATTTCAAAGGAGCAACTTTTGATATTGATTATCCTTGAATGCACATTTCTTTATTAATTCAGTAATTTGCAAACATATCTTCATTAATCTCTTCCTTTCCTTGGGTTTAATCTTAAGTTCTTTTAATATAGATACATAGACCATTGATTTTATTCAGCATTTCTTACTTACCTATATGTATGTAAAGCTTTAGCTATATGCTATAATTGCGACAGGTCGTAATTTCAATAATTGTCCAAGCAAAATATTTTCTAATTTCCACTGTGATTTCTTATTTAAGCCTTAGAAATGTATCACTATATTCCACACATTTGTGGATTTTACAGGTAATCATTTTGGTTTTGATTCCTAGCTTAATTCTACTGTGGCCGAAGAACATGTTTTCTATGACTTCAAATTTCTGAAATATGCTAACATCTGTTTTAAGATCTAACACTGTCATTTCTGATAAAATACCCATATGCACCTGAAAAGAATGTGTATTCTTCAGTCATTGGGTATAGTGTTCTATATATGATAATTAGCTCATATTTTTAAACCGTATTGTTCAATACTCTATATTCTTAGTGGATTTGTGATCCACTGAAGGAGATGTGTTAAAATCTCTCTAATTGTCCGACTATCCATTAACAGTTTAGGTTCAAGTGAAGTGTATTCATACAATGCATTACATAGCACTGAAAATAAACGGCTGAAACATATGAAAACATGGATGTATCTCACAAGCAATATGCTGGGCCAAAGAAACTAGACACAAGTAAATACGTATCACACAATACCCTCTGCATATAAACATAAAGTTCAAAGGCAGGCAGAACTAATCTATGGTGTGAGAGCTCACAGCAGTGGCTATCATGATGTTAGTGGCTAGGAGAGGCGATGAGGGTTTCCGGAGTGCTTACAGCATTTTCCTTTTTTTTTAATTTGTGTTTTCGAATGTTTGTTTATTTTTGAGAGAGAGAGAGAGAGAGAGAGAGAGAGCGAGCGAGCAGGGGTGGGGGAGGTAGAGGGAGGGAGAGAAGGAGAGAGAGAGGAGAGAGAGAAGGAGAGAAGGAGAGAAGGAGAGAGGGAGAGAGGGAGAGAAAGAGAGAGAGGGAGAGAAGGAGAGAAAGAGAGAAGGAGAGAGAGAGAGGAGAGAGAGAGAGAGGAGAGAGAGAGAGAAGGAGAGAGAGAGAGAAGGAGAGAGAGAGAGAGAAGGAGAGAGAGAGAGAGGAGAGAGAGAGAATTCTAAGCAGGCTACACTGTCAGCACAGAGCCCAACCACAGGGCTTGTACCCATGAACTGGGAGATGGTGACCTGAGCCGAAATCAAGTCAGACGCTTAACCAACTGCGCCATCCAGGCACTCCAGCATTTTATCTCTTGATATGAGTAGTGGTTAGTATACATATATTACTATGTATAATTCACTGAACTATACACTTGTAATTTTTATTCTATCATGTATATTATATTAGACTTAAATGGTAATCTTGAAATTAAAAAAATTAAAATTGAATTCACAAAAACTAAAATGTACACACAAACACACACATAAATGTAGAACATTTCGGGAAAGATACTGGAAATCGGTCGCACTAGCTGCCCCTAAGGAGGAGGGCTCTGGAACAATTTGTTTTGCCGGAGAGCAAGAAAGTGCTCAAAGAATGACAGGGACATGTGAAAGACACATGACAGCTAGACTTTTAGAAAAGGCTCCCACTGGCTAATTCTGAAACAGTTTCAAAATATATAATGATAATAATAGATTGTAGTAACCCACCAAATAAAACAGGAAACCATACATTCATGCTGATACATATAAATGAATAAAATGGACAACTACTATGGAACTGGATATTTTCATAGTCACAAAAGCACCTTTCCACAAAATCCTAATTACAAAGGATAAAAAAAGTAACTTTCAGTAGAGCGGGCCCTTAATCAACTCGAACCAAGTGATCAAAGTGAACACTAAGAAGGGAACAAGCAGAAATCAAGCAGCGCCTGCAAGGAGACGCAACGAGAGAAGATCCCGATCTAAACCCAGAAGGAGGGGGCGCCGCACAAATGCGAATCGAGGGACGTTCTACAAAATAAACGGCCTGTAAATCTTCAAAAATGTCTAGGTCATGAAAGTCACCTAAACACTGCAGAACTGTTCCAAACTGAAAAGGACTAAAGAAACATGACGACTAAATATAACACAAAGTGAACAACTACCTAAGCATGGATGGGGTTTGAGTAACAATATATCAGTGCTAATTTTGACATCCGATTGTTGAATTGTGGGTTACATAAGAAAACATCTTCTTTGCAAGAAATACACCCTCAAGTATCAGGGGCTCATGTAATTTGACAACATTCTCAAATGAGTCAGAACAAAAGTTTCTTTTTTGTACTTGCAACTTTTCTCTAGGATTGGGGATGGTCAGATAAAAGCCTGAGAAAATAACTTTTAGTTTCAATTTAAAGGTACGCAATCACAGTCACTTAAAACATTCTGACAAATCATTAGATTTAAAGCTGGGTGATGTGTAAGAAGGAACAGGCATGCAACTATAAAGAACACTGCATGTCGTCGTCAGGCAGTTACGGATTACTTTCAGGAATTCAGTCTATGGCAAAGATGGTGTTTCAAAACGGTAGAGAAAGATGAGCTATTTAATAATTCTGCTGAGATTAGTGGGATGTCATCTGGAAAAAAGTTAAGTTGCATCTGTACCTTACACTTTACACCAAGATAAATTCCAAAATAATGGGACAAAGAAAAATACAAATTAAAGTTATGCTGAGGATATATTGCTCAAATTAGCAGATATCTAAGTTGATAATACTCTGCTGCTGACCAGACTGTGGGGAACCAGACTGTCGCGGACTTCTCACACAAACACACGCTGGTACAACTCTTAAGGAGGGCAACTGGGCAATACATATCAAAATTACATATTCACCTGTTTCCCCGAATATACTACTAATTTAAACATAAATTTGCATTTATACAAAATAACATGAAGAAACAAGTTTATTTAACATAAACAATGTCCATTAATCCTCACGAAGGGAACCGGCTAAATAACTTATGGAACGCCCACGCACTGCAGTACCATCCAGATCTACACCTTTCTAAGGGAGCAGGAAGGGGAGAACATTTTCTATGTACTGACACGGAAAGATCTGACATATATTCTCATGCAAGCTTAAACAAGCAAGCTACAGAACAGTGTGCAAAATATGATAGCTAGTATATTTGCTTATACCTGCACAGAGGCCCGTGGGAAGAATACATACGGAATATAACAATGATTATCTGCATGGGGTGAGGTATGAAGAAAAAGAACTTGGGCAAATAAAAGCCCAAGGACAGGAGACAGACTTTTCAGGACACCTGTTAATAGTTTTTGATGAATCATGTAAACGTACTACCTATTCAAACACAAGTTGTTGTTGTTGTTGTTGAAGTCACAAATTATTTTGTTCAGGTCACAGGCCTTTCTCTCTCTCTTTCTCCACGCCCACGCCCTCTCTCCCCTCTACCCACCCTGGCATGTTTCTGGGGCTCTCTTTTTCATGTTGTTAGCCTCCCCTGGATGATAGACAACGTCTGACTAATGGAGTTGGAATATGCACCCACCAGGCTGCTATAGAATAAAATGAAGAGGAATAAGCCTAGTTAATTATAGCTGTTCATGCCGACGGTCAGGTGCCCAATCCTTTACACCTAAGAATTCTAAGAATGTTACGGCAAATAAATACAAAGCAGTCATACATGTTTTCAACTGCTTGTAGAAGAACTCCTCTGCCTCCATGCGTGCCATACCATCCTCACACAGGGCACCTCATCTCAAAAACAGTCACATTGTTGCTGAATTTAAAGAGACGTCTTTAAATATAAAATCTAAAGTCTCCAATTGAATATAAGATGTTCCACTCAATGCTCCACCCGATGCTGGTTATAAAACCAGGCCTGAAATGAAACGGAGAACTACCGACTCCCCTTCATCCTGTGATAAACCATCGAGGCTGCGCGCACACATACACAGGGAAGAGGACTGTCATTAATAAGATGTAACTGAAACCCCTCCTGAAAAAAAGCAATGAGCACTATTTTTTATCATAACATTTTTTTTGTCTATGTTTGCTATTTCCACAAACTCCTCTTTGATTACAGATCATGTCTTTCCAAGAAGCCTACTTGGCAGCAAGCTGCTGACAAAGTATTGATGGCAGTCCTCTTTACACACAGCCTCATTAGCATTTCTATTGCTGCACTGCACACGCTGGCATTATAAATCACACACACTCACTGTCATGCACAATACCAGTTACCTAACAACTAAGGGTATTACAAATGCTTTGGACTAATCTTTGAATATATGCTCTGATAATTAAATTCCATTAGAGTTTCTACCTTTAAACCAAAACACACCAACACTGAAATCGGGTGCCATTCACAGTGCCCTCAACATCTGCCATGAAATGTCACTTATATAGTTCACACCCAATTACTGAACACAACCAGCAAAAGCATCTATCGCTTACATTAAAACAAGCAGAACCCAGGAGTGGGGCTGTCGGAAGCCATCACATGGCTTAAATGGATTTCTCACCTTTCAAATATCAAGGGGTCCTCTTTGCCAGAACATCTCACTAAGGGGTTTGGCCTTTTAAAAAAGAGAGCTACCCAAGTTGAAAGAAACATTCAAAAGACAGGACAAGTTGCAAAGCCCAGCTCAGAGCTGGAGACACCTGCCCCTTCTGTTAAAATACAAAATAGTAAAAGATCCTTTATATGAAAAATAAATACACATTAAAAAAAAAAAAGAACTTTTATCAAGGATACTAACAAAGAAGCAAAGTTATATTAATACCTACGGAGTCCTTGTTTTTGGCCAGTGTCCCACAGAAATGAGGGAGCCTTCCTGGCCAGAAGATCTATTAATTTCCCAGTTTTTAAGAAGAAAGAAACCTTTCCTGAAGTCTCTGCTTGGAGCCCCAAAGCTAAGCCGCTAACCAAGCACAAAGCTACACTCCTCTGTGTCGCTGTTATTCACATACAGTCACCAAGATGAGTGCGAGCTAAATTCCAGATTTGTGCAATTCCACAAACTCCTATCACCAATGATGATCTTTAAAACAAGGATCAGGATAACTTCCCTAATCTTCAGAGTTCAGAAAAGCTTTTACTGTCAAAAGAAAACATTAGTAGCTGACTCTTGGCAATTAACACATAATACAGCCACCATTACCTATTAACAATATTACCATAGCCTGTCATTTGAGGGAGGAAATCACCATAGAGCGAATTGCAGTAAGTCATTTTCTAGCTCTCCCAACGTTGTGTCAGATAGGCTAACAAGAGAAACTGTCAAGAGTTCTAATTGGCAGTAAATAACTACTAGGACATAAAATGAAACAACCCCCAAGAAAATTTAATCTGATCATACAGAAGAGGAGATAGTGGAATGAACCGCCTCGGGATTTATACAAGCTACTGCCTCTTTGCATTTATATAGAAATCAATACGAGGTAACACACCTTAAATCAGGTTCTAGAACAATGGTTCCTAATCTTTGTTGAGACCTTCTCTCTCTCAAAAAAATGTTCATGCCATGCAAACCATTGCATTAAATGTCTGAACATCCAGAGGCTCCCAGTGTAAGAGCCACTACTGTAACATTTGCTGTGTATTGTCTGCATCCTTACCCAGCACGCCAAGAGGATCTAAGACCTAGAAGGGCAGAAATATCATCAGTTTTGTTCCCTGCATTCATTGGAGGTAAAACAATGCCTTGCTCACAGCAGACCTTCAATTAATAGGAATGAATGAGTGACTGAATGATGACAATGAAAACATAAAAATATGATTTAACTACCCCAAGCAACAAAACATTAAGTTTTCCTAGACTAAGAAGACAACTTGCAATACAAAATAAGAAAATTTTCACTTGGCCCTAAGCTCAGTGACTAAAATGAGGCTCCTGTGAGCATCCTCAAAAGCCCGCTCCTCAGCCATCCATTCATCCATGTTTGTTATTAACATGTGAACAGGGAGAAAGAGTCTTCTAGTGTTGTCCTGTCAACCTGAGATGCTCACCCTCTAAGCGAACTTATACTAAGGTTAGGTTAACCTGAGGCAGTTTATTAAACATGTGCTGGCTAAAACAAAGCTAGTTTTAAATAAACAAGAACTTAAAATAAATCGTAGTTTCTAAACATAAATATTTTTAGGTTTTCCATTTGTGTGCATTATGTATGAATCTCTCAGTCTATGATACCACAAAAATCCAGATTCACCTATTGTGCAAAAATTCATTATTGTGCCTACATTACACGACAGAGGCAAAGAAACAATAACCACAGTTTTTCATTATAAAGCAGAAGACAAACTGTCTTCTTGGGCCCCATTCCCCAAAAGTATGTTATAAATGGAATTTTAGTTTTAGATAATCCAACCGTGATACCCCACTGTGTAATCTACATCTTGATATACCTTTATATCGTACAGCTATGAAATGGCCAGAATTAGGTAAGGAAGAGGAAACATATTTAAAGAAAAAGTACGAAGAATCAGATTCAATGAAGGGTTCATAAATATTATGAATATTATGTTATAGTCAAATCTCACCAAAATGGAAGCTCCTTACACAGCAGAAATTCACTGTCTTTTAAAAATCTGGCCACACGGATATGAAAAATAAGGCCTAGAGGAATTCAAATTAGGTCGTATCTATAGGAGTTAGCATCTTCTAGAAGTTGACTACAATACAGCAAAAGAGGCTAAAAAGTTAACCAAATGTAAATAGTAAAATGGAAGGACACTTCAAAAATTAACATTATAGATAATGTCAAGTAACCTGGCAAGACCTTCCCTTTGAAGTTCATCTACACACCTGTCACAGGGCCCTATGTGAATAGCCCCGTATGGGAAATTATAGCAGGCAAATTACTACAAACTCGTATGAGATATCCTAAACGTCAGAAAAAAACTAATGTGTAATAACCGAAGTGATTCAAACAGTTCACATCATAACCAAACAACTTTTAATTATATTTACCCCATTAACTGGTCCATTTACTCTGGAGCTCATCTCATGCACTACAGTGAAACCAGCTAGACACCAGTGAGCAAAACCCAATGTGAAACCTTTGATTTAAGTTCTACTATACTGTATTGCAAATGCAAATAAAATTTGGATTAAACCTCAAAATTGAAATGTTATAAAACAGCATTACAAGATTTAAACTTCCTAAACTGTACAAAATGTTTTTAAATCTGCACTGGATTTTTTAAATTGACACATAACTTATAGACAGGGGAACAGAGATATTTTAGGTGCACCATTCAATTAGTTTTTATAAAAATACATATATACTCCCTTATAACTCAAACCCATAACATTTCTACCAATGTAGAAAGTTCTCTTGAGCGTTTTCCCACTCAATCTCTACCCCATTTGTAGAAGGAATCACTATTCTGATTTCTATCACAGAGACTAGGATACGTATATTTAAATTTTTAAAAACTGTGAAACTATTCGTGTGGTTTTACCATTTTCATTGCCAGCAGCAAAATATGTCAGCTCCTTGCCAGAGGAGGCATCCTTGCCAACAACCAGGGTTGTGGGTCTTTCCCAATGAGCCATCCTCGTATGTAGGGAGTGGTGTTTACTGTAGGTTGCTTTGCATCTTCCCTGTAACTAGTGATTCTGAGCGCCTTTTCACAGGCTCACCCACCATTTGTATACTTCCTTTTAGAAATTGTCCCTGTTCAAGTCTTCAACCATTTCAAAAAACCTGAGTGGTCTTATTAGTGAGTTGCAGCAGAAATATTTTTCAGTTTCAAAATGTATTCTGAAATCAATTCCTTTCTTGGATATGTGCTGTAAACATTGTCTTGCAGTCTGAGGCATCCCAATAAACATTCTCAACAATGTCTCTTGATTAATTCCAATTTTTTTCTTTCTTTTATAGCTGTACTTTCTATCTCCTCTGTAACAAATCTTTGTCTACATCGAGACTATAAAGACATTCTTCTATTTTCTTGAAGCTTTATAATTTTTATCTTACGGTTTGGGTTAGTGATTCATCTCAAATTAATTCTTGGGTAAGGCATTAGGTAGGGTGTGTTATCTTTTGTTTCTGCCATTTGAATATCCAGTTGTTCAGCCTAGCTGCTGAAAATTACCTTCCTTCTATTGATAATAGCTTGACAGTATCTATGTGGATTCATTTAAATTTGCATTTAAGAAATAAAAGGTTTATGTTAGCCCATGAGACCAACTAGCATTTTAACCTCCCTTTGTATGGTATCACCAGTACTTGAAAGTTATCATTTCCTCTTATTAGCATACTTTATTTTTACATAAAATAAATAGTAATATTGACCTAATGGTTACACATTTTGAGATTTTTCCCATTTGAATTATGCAATTATAGTTCTAAATATACTTATTTAATATGTGTGCATATACACCAAACTATTGTAACACTTGTAATGGCTAATGTTTATGTTTGCGAAATGTCAAATTTCAGTTATAACTGCTTGTTGATACATTACATCAGATAAATGTATATAGCAGAAGTAATTATATAAAACAAAACATTTTCATAATTCTCCAACCCCACAACCAATGGTTGTTCCCTTGGCTAAAATTAACATGTCTCAGGGTTATTCTGTAAGGGACACACCAACAGGGAAAACTCGAAGGTCTGAAACATACACTATGGGGGAGGCAGGTTTGGAGACAGCATATTCTTACCATCAACGGTGACCAGTTGAGACTTTACAGGCCAATCTTGGTTACCTATTTAGGAAAGCAGGACAAAGGAAGCCTCTTGTATGCCTGAAACTGGCCTAAAATATTTTTTAGAAGAAAAATTATTATCTGTGCCTCTGACATGTGCTGAACCAGTTTTACATGGTCTTATCTTCTGTACCTATCCCTCCCTCAAGGTTTATAGAAGAACAGTGGCAGTCATGACAAACAGCAGGTCACAATTTAAGAATTCATGAGTTTGTGGTCCTGGGGCTTAGCAGAAAATCATTTTAATAACTAACATACCGAGAATTCTGGGAGAATGGCAGAATCGTTTATAAATCTTCCTAGATTCCCATATAAAAACAGATCAACTAGAGAGCCAAATCAAACTCCCACTGACAACACAACAAAATGAGGAAACAAGATACCTTCACAAACCGGTGGGCATAAATCACTAACAGCTCTAAGACCTGCGGTGATCCGCATCTGCAGGGGAGAAAGAAGCCCAGGAGGAATGGGGTATCTGGCATACCTAAGATCAGGAGGATCTCCCAAGAGCTAACAGGCAATGAGGTAGACTAATGTGAGAACGGCTGCTGGAGGCCACAAGTGTTCTGACTATGCAGACAGCAAGTTTAGTACAAAGAGGCCAGAGAAAGAACGCTAAGAAGGCTAACCACTTGTGAACTCAGAAAAACTCACCATAGCTCCCTTCTAAGACAAGGAGCCATAACAGAGGAGAAGCTACAGGAAATGGAACAATCATAAAATCAGCAGAACAGGAACAATAGAGCAAAGGGAAAAGAAGAGTTAAATGAAAGTGAAATGGGGGAACAAAAGTTGGAAAATCACAGAATGCAAGTCACCATATTTTAACACTTCAGGACAACAGAAGAGAAGTTCTGTGAGGTAAAAAGAAATTCCATCGAGCCTCATCTCCTTCAGAAGATTCGTGAAAATTATACTTCATAAACATAAACATAAACATAAACAGAAGAAAAGTACCAAGATTTAACTTCATACAATGTTACTAATAGGAAAAAAAGAAGGAGCTGAATAACATCCCACCGTCAGTGAAAGCACAGGAAGAAACGCACACAGGCACAGCACATATATGATACAACCACCAAAACCATAACGTGCTGTTTCAAACCAAGTTAAAAGGTACTGTCAAATAAAAGATACAAGAGGGGCACCTGGGTGACTCAGCCAGTTAAAGGTCCAGCTCTTGATTTCATCTCAGGTCTTGATCTCATGGTTTGTGAGTTCAAGCCCCAAGTCATGCTCCACGCTGACAGTCATGGAGCCTGCCTGGGATTCTGTCTCTCCCTCTCTCTCTGCCCCTTCCCCACTTGGCTAGCATGCCCTCTCTCTCTCTCTCACAAAACAAATCAATAAATATTTTAAAAATATACAAGATATTAGGGAGCAACTTCAATCAGAATCACAAAAATTCAGAAATGAAATGTTAGACAAATTATGTAAAAAATGAAGACTAAGACAAAAGGAATACAAGAGTGAACAGACACAACTACTAATGCCTTAAGGAGAAAGTAAAGAGAAGAAAACTTTTAAAAATTAGAAAATTAAAAAAAGAAAGGAAGAAAAATCTAAACTGGATTCAGGAAAAAGTAACAAATACTAAAGGCAGGCAAGGAACAACTAGCATACAGATTCAGGAGCTTCTGAAAAAGAAAACCGAATTTTAAGTATAAGAACAAATGTTAAAAACCATAATCCAAAAAATTCTCCTAAAATTAAAAGATTTGAAACTTCCTACTTTAAGATCACCCTGGTCTAGAAAACCAACACGAAGACATATTGTACACTGAAATTACTGAATTTTAGATGAAAAAAAAATTCTTCAGTCATCTAGGCAAAAAGGATGAGTGGTGAGAAAGACAATTAGATTATCAATACTTCGACAGCAATGCTATTTAAGGCACTTGAGAGGAGAAAACATGATGCGGGGGCTGCAGTTAACAATCGCATGGTGTAGGTCCGAAGCTGCTAGGAGAGTAGCGAAGTTCTCATCACAAGCAAACCAAATTCTGTGGCTATGTGTGGTGATGGGTATAGACTTACTATGCTGATGATTCTGTACCGAATACGAATATTGAATCATTATGTTGATACCTGAAACTAAATAATGTTATGTGTCAACTACACCTCAATTTAAAAAGGGGGCGCCTGGGCGGCTCAGTTGGTTGAGCATCTGACTTCAGCTCAGGTCATGATCTTGCAGTTTGTGAGTTCGGGCCCCAAGTTGGGCTCTGTGCTGACAGCTTGGAGTGTGGAGCCTGCTTCGAATTCCGTGTCTCCCTCTCTCTCTGCCCCTCCCATGCTCATGTTCTGTCTCTCAATAATAAATAAAAAAGTTAAAAAAAAATTAAAAAAATAAACAAAAGACCGTGAGGCAGCGAATCTGACCTTCAGGTATAAAAGCACAAACGACCTGTTCTAAGCATTGAAGAGGTCGGGGAATATCATTCCTATAAGCCTTTTCTAAGGAGTCTACTAAAAACTAAACTCAGAAGACTAAGAGCTGGTGAAGATTAAATGTACAGAGACTTGGAAAATGTAGACAAAGTACCATCATTTAAAACATGGGCATGGGGGTTCAGTTGGTTGAATGTCTGATTTTGGCTCAGGTCATGACCTCATGGTTCCTGATTTTGAGCCCCTCATGGAGCCCTCCACTGTCAGCCCAGAGCCCACTTAGGGTCCTCTGTGCCCTCCTCTCTCTGCCCCTTCTCCCACTCTGCATATACGTGTGCGCAAGCTCTCTCGCTCTCTCTCTCTCAAAAATAAAAAAGTGTTAAAAACAATTCGTTAATAAAAACATAGGGAAAGAATATATAAAATTATTATGGCTAAGAAATGAAGATGAAACAACGGAATCTGAATCTCATAATAAGAAGAGTGCAAACAAAGCTTTCTTAAAAAACTGTTTTCAGTAACTGTAGCTGGTGGTGGCAGTATTAATACTGTCACTCTGAGACTACTGTATGGGTAAGGTGAGATAAAACAACTGTAGGAGATTCTAATCCCGTCACCCCTGTGCCCCTGAGAACTAGGCATCTCTGTATGAAAGAAAGCAGATACAGATGGACTAAAGATGAGGCTAATTTACAAAAACTCAATTATCCTGAATCTGAGTTTAAAATATCAGTATGACTTATGAGATATAATGAATATTTCCCAGCTCTGTCCACTGAAATTCTAGAAATTTGCACATAATACATAAATCAAATCTAGAAATAATGACTAACCTGGTAACGATGAGCCCTAAATGGCCCAGACTGTGCTCTTGAAAATCATTTTTCATTAAAAGAAACTCCTTGGATTCTAGAAGAAATGCTGATTCCAGATCCGCTGTGAGAAACAGACAAGATGAGGATGGAGCATCTAGATAGACAGACACCAGGACACACTAGCAGACCACTAGGGTCACATCAGAAGCACACAGAACCCAACTGCAAGAGACTCCCACTAGCCAACGATGGAGCAATCTGGGCTTCAATAAGGATTGAGACCTGCAATTACTTGAAACCTGTCAAAAAAAATTTACAGGTGGGGCGCCTGGGTGGCTCAGTGGTTGAGTGTCCAGCTTCAGGTAAGGTCATGATCTCGAGGTTGATGAGTTAGACCCCCACGTCAGGCTTGCTGCTGTCAGTGTAGAGCTCGCTTGGGATCCTCCGTCCCCTTCTCTCTCTGCCCCTCCACCAATCTCTCTCTCTCTCAAAAATAAATAAATAAACATTAAAATTTAAAAAAGGTTCAAGGGTATCTAATGCATTATTTGAAAACTGGGTAAAGAAAATATCAAGCTTTATCCTGCCTTTCTGATATAAGCTGCACAACTGTGCAACCGAACAGACGACAGGAAGCACTGCCATATAAAAGTATGGTCTAGCTAACAAATGAAAACAAAATGATAAAATTAGAATCTCACAATTTTGCAGCTTCCAGGGAAATACTGGATATAGGTAACAGTATCGAAATGAACAAAAGCCAGATGTAGTGTGTAACTGGTAGAAGTATTACACCATCTGTAAACCTGCCCAACTGAATCGGATCCAAGTCTGACCTGACCTCTGGCTCCAGCTACCACTGCGCAGGAAATACAGAGGCCAGAGGCACATCTTTAACTGCACTGTGCAATCAATATCATCCAGACTGTGGGGAAATCTCCAGGCCAGCTGGCTTGGATTCATCAATAAATAAAGTGTTAAGAAAATAAAGGCATGAGGAGGAAATCTAAAGATTATAATTAGACTTAAAACACATACACAGGCAAACTAAACTTTAGTGCCCAGAGATCCACACTTGGGAGATAAAGCTATAAAAGAACATAAATAACTACTTTATTTTTTTTTAAGTTTATTTATATATTTTGAGAGAGAGAGGCAGGGGGAGGAAGGGGCAGAAAGAAAGAGAGAATCCCAAGCAGGCTCCAATGCTGTCAGCACAGAGCCTGATGCAGGGCTCAAACTCGTGAACCATGAGATCATGACCTAAGCTGAATTCGGAGGCTTAACCAACTGAGCCACCCAAGTGCCCCCACAGATAACTACTTTAAAAGTCAGCTATAAACTCTGGGTGACGCAGCTGGTTGGACATCTGACTTCGGCTCAGGTCGTGATCTCACAGTAGGTGTTTGACCCCACATCAGGCTCTGTGCTGACGGCTCAGAGCCTGGAGCCTGCTTTGGATTTAGTGTCTCCCTCTCTCTCTGCCCCTCCCCCGCTTGTGCTTTGTCTCTTGCACTCTTTCTCTCTCAAAAATAAATAAACATTAAAAAAAAAAATTTTAAGTCAGACTTGTGGTTAATTTTGTAGGGAAGAAGGGGACTGTCGCTGAGAAGAATTCAAGAGACAGCTGGCAAGTCCTACTTCTTGATCTGGGAGGGATTTCCGCGTGAACATAATTCACTAGGCTACACATCTGTTTTGCCTGGTTGTTTCTATTTGTGCTTTAAAAGAAGTATGTATATATATATATATGTATACATATACATATATATATATATATATATATATATATATTTTTTTTTTTTTTTTTTTTTTTTTTAAAGAAAACATTAGGGGCGCCTGGGTGGCTCAGTCAGTTAAGCGGCCAACTTCAGCTCAGGTCATGATCTCACGGTCCGTGGGTTGGAACCCCACATCGGGCTCTGTGCTGACAGCTCAGAGCCTGGAGCCTGCTTCCGATTCTGTGTCTCCCTCTCTCTCTGCCCTTCCCTTGCTCACTCTCTATCTCTATGTCTCTCAAAAATAAAATAAAAACGCTAAAAAAATTTTTTTTTTTTTTTTTTTTTTTTAAAGAGAAAACGTTAACAACGCCCCTCACCTGCATTCTGTGTAAGAAAAGGCACCAACCACAGCTCTGGTGATGAGCGAGGGAGAGTCAGGGAAGAGGAGGGCACCTAAGGGAGGAGTCTCCTCGTGAGAAAGGGGAGTGAGCTCCAGGCCTCAGAGTTCGGCTGGAGACCGGATGCCACAGGTACACCCCGCACAGATATAAGAGATGTATTTTACCAATGTCCACAAATTCACACATTTCATAATTACGTGGTTGCTAGTTAAAAGACAAAACAGAAAGCAAACCAGAAGAACTAAATTAGAAATTGTAAGAAAATAAAGACAAGATATAAGAAAGCAGAGGCAACTCTCACAAGATTCTACAAAAGGAATGAGCAGCTTTGTGTGCAGTAGACAATCTTTTTGTAGTCTAGTTGAGCAGACCGACATCCTTAATTAAGACTACAGGCCAGGAAACTAAAATTTAAGAACAATTGTGAAATATAAACAAGTAAAACAAAACTTATGAAAGAACCAGCACTAAATTATTTCCTTGTACTCCTAACAACTGCCACGACTTCTCTGGATGGATCAAACCCTCCCCGGGCTTTGGGTCTCAAACCCCTTCTTTAGAAACTTCCTCCTCTTCCTCACACATCTAACGGCTGGTCAACGATCAGAGAATCCTGGACACCCTGATGCAGTGGCTTTCTCACCTGTCCTCTACAGCCTATTTTATAGGAGAAAAAGCATTAAGATTTAAAATTACAGAGACTTAGGTTCAAAATCTGGCTGTCACATTACAGGACGTAAGGAAAATCACTGAGCTTCTCTGAGTCTCCATTCAAAATCTGTACAAACAGAATCACTGCTATCTACCCTTCCCAAAACACTACACGGAATCCTCAGCGCATATGATACATATCTCAAATAATTCCACTGAATTCTAAACGTCCCCTCCCCTACCTGAAATGTGAATGGATAGGCAGCAAGGACATTTGTGTTCACTGCATGCTGCTTATTAACTTCAAGGTGCCTCTCCCTCCAACTCTGACTAAGAGTATCTAAGACCAGGCCCTCAGTTTGTTTCATCTGAACTATTTTATATTTTAGCAGCTTTCCCATGAGTTCTTTCTAATTTTCTTAAAGCATAGTTCTGATCATGTACTCATCTGCTAAAAAACCATCCGTGGTTTCCCACTGTCTAACAAATGAAAGCCAGTCTCTCGGCATGGCTTTCAGAGCTCCGCATATCTTTCCAGCTCGATCATCGACCACTGCTGTTCAGCAAACCAAACTAGACTCCGAGAGTCAACAAAAGTATCCTGCCTCTATCTTTTGTCTAAAAAGGCTTCAACTAAAGCTCAGTAACCAGAGCTTTCCAGTCAAACCCCTCCAATCCTTCGAGGACCAACTTAAAAACCACCACTCTGGGTCACCCTTGCCCAGGTCCTGCCCCCCTGGGAAAAGGAAAACCAGGATTAAACAAACCACCAAGGGATTTCAGATGATGGTCAGTGTCATAAAAACAATGAAGATGTTAAGATTGGGCAATTATCTTAAAAAATGACTGAGGATGGGCAGCTAGGTCAGTTAACCTTCGGACTCTTGATTTCAGCTCAGGTCATGATCCCAGGGTCATGGGATTGAGCCCTGGGCCAGGCTCTATGCTGAGCGTGGACCCTGCTTAAGATTCTTGCTCTCTCTGCCCTCTCCCACACTTGTGCTTTCTCTCTCTTAAAAAGAGAGAGAGAGACAAAGACAGAGAGATTCTCTCTCCTTATGCCCTTCTCCACTGCTTGCTCTCTCTAAAACTAAAAAAGACTTAGAACAAAACAGGATGAGACCATGGATAAGGTAGTCAGAAAAACCTTCCAGAGGAGGTGACATCTGGGTTGAGACCTGAAGCATGAGAAACCAGTCACCTCGAGATACACAGGAAATCCACCAAATCCAGAAACAAAGAGCCTACAATCTACATGAAACAGTACCAGGGACCATAGAGAATACCAGAAATGTTCAAAACACAGCTTTGTTCCCTCGAAAAATTTAAAATCCGGGGAGGTAAATAAACTCATGAAATACATTTCTTGAAACTGTACAGTATTAAGCAGAAAGTCTGAGAAGTCCTGAAAATGGAGGGGAACTGTGACCCCCTCCTGCAGCCTATAGGTAGCACTGACTCAGAGGCCACGGTAATCCATTTGCTATTCTGATTCTAATGCTGCTGGAAAAATACCATAAACCATGCCTTTAAGCTTTCCAACGAGAAACCTGAGATTCTCTAATCTGAATTAATTCGCACTTAAAAAAGTGTGCCGTGCTAAGGCAATGCTTCCAGGCAGCAGCGCAAACACACTGTTAATCTGCTAATCTGGAAAATCTAGTCCTCGAATTACATTTCCTCCACTTTTACCTGACTTCCCCTCCTGCAGCCTCCTCGGTGATGCCGATTCACAGTTGCTGTTCCCTGCCACTGACCACGTGCCTAGGCTCACCCAGAAGCCTCTAGCAGTTTCTCTCTCTAGAAACAGTTGAAAAACTGCTGAGTAGAAAGAGCTGCCAACCAATTAGTCTCCAAACTATCCTGACTCAACTGCATCGTTCTGTCAGTATCTGGAGCAACTGAAAGTTATTCAACTATTTCAGACGCTAAGAACTGCACATGAGCTTCCCAAATGTTTGCTCACTATAAAGGAGAAGGCCGGCAGACCTCTTCCAGCTGAGACTCTGAAGAAAAGGCTGCGAGAGAGCCCTGTGGCGTTGTCATCAGATGCACTACATCCTGTACCAACTTCCACAGGGCAGCAAGAAAGTAAAGATCAAGCCACCTGTGCTGGCAGATAAAGCAAGTCTTTCTCTATGAATAACTTGGTGGTGTGAAGAGGCTTTTCTGGGATAAAACAAGAAGGAAAAGCACACGGAGTCTTCAAATGGAATGGTCAAGAAAAGATGGTCTAAGGGCAAGAACAGTCCTGACCCGATCAGCAGTCACTGGCCATTTGTGACCAAGGTGGGTTTTCTCACTGACTGTGAGTGGCCATTGACCATCAGCACTATCCTCACTGATTAAGAAAAAAATTAAAATGCCAGTCTATTTTCCTTGCAAAACTGCCTACATACGCCGAGTTCATTGTCAGTGCCCACAGCCTTCCCACGCTCCAAATCCAGTCACTGGGACTAAAATTCATCTGTATCATGAGAACTAAAGAGGATAAACACCACACTGAACCAACAAGAAGTTAGTGGCAAAACCTCTGCATCTAGAATGCACCCTCCTGTCCCCTCCACTGCCCTTATCTGTAAAAGTCAACCCTAAAGCCATCAGTTCACGAGGATGCTTCCCACCTTACCTTGCCAACGGGCAGGTTCAATCACTTGTGCCTCCTCTCTCACGCACACACAACTATAGCAAATACAATGCTTTCTAGCTACTTTAAAGACATCTACTCATGCCCTGTGCCTCCCACAAATATTTACACATGCTGAAGAACTTGGATTTTCCCTTAAAGATGCAGCCATCATTCTTAATCCCTTCCTATAAAGATGCCTAGTAACAAATGCTACACAATAAGGTTTAATACACACTGGCTTAACACATTAGAAGGAAACAAAGACTTTTAGCAAAAGTAGGGAAAAACCATTTGCAATGCCAATGTGAAGTATTACAGTCACGCTGAAGACTTTTTACCGTACTTCCTAATGCTGGTGAAACAATGAAATTAAGATTTGAAAACACAAAACTCAATTAAATCACAAGGCACTTCATCTTAGAATCCTGTCTCTTAAAAATCTCCTTATAACTGAAACCCTGCATGCATTTACGCACAACATACCAAAGAGGATCATGCCGATTCCAAACCAACAAAAAGGTACATTTTAAAAGTCATCTTTGCCAAGAGCTCTACTCCCATACCACTTTGTTAAAAGTAGGATCTAACCCACAGCTTGGGGCTTGAACTCACAACCCTGAGATCAAGGGTCACACGTGTGCTCTGCTGACTGAGTCAGCCAGGCGCCCCTCTGCTTCCATAACATCTCCTAAGAGATCACACTTAACTGTATTTGCATGAAGACAATCCATCTTGGTTTAAAATGAAGAGCTGTAACGAACTTCACAAATTTATTTCAAGTTATGAAAATACAAGTAAATATAAAATCTGTTAAAAATGCTCTAGTCTATGAAAGGTAACTATATAATCTCCCACATCATTTTTACTCTGCTTTTGGCCTTCTCAGTATGTTTTCCCATCGGAGACATGCAGTGGCTCCCCGAGTCCCCAGAAGTGGCTGCTGCCCTGGGGTCATTACTACTAAGGAATTGCACAGGCTTTGTGAATCTGATTCTGTGCTGAATGGCTCTGAGGTTTTAGACCTGTCCAACTGGGGCGCAGATTGCTGGTTGCCTTCTCTACTGCCATTCTCCCATTTCCCTTAGTAACAGAGCCCTTCCATTACTGGAACACAGCCAAAGCAAGCCCAGACTCCCTGGAAGAGCTGTATAAACTGGAGTTGTGAGATGGCGGCTACTTGAGATGCTCTGGAATGGGCGACCTTAGCTTTTACCTCTGTGCCCTCCTCCTTCAGCTGCCAGGCTGTGGTGGAGAACCACTTGCCCCCAATCCGCTGCAGAACAATACGATATTTTATAAAACACAAATAAGACTCTGCAGCAATGTCAAACAGCTACTAAAATTTCTAAATAGTTACTTTCCATTTCTATACTTATCACATGGTAGACTAGTAACGAATGGCTCATTCCCTGGGCCATGATCTGAGTAACACTGACCTAGAACATGGATGTGATATAGCTGTGGCTCCAATGGCCATCCGTGACCACAGGAGACACTGAGAATGGAAACCACGCATGAAGGACAACGGAGCAGACAGCAGGAAACTAGATACCTGAGGCTCATGGCCCCTCTACCAACCTTGGATGGCACACCCTGGAAAACACGTTGTTTTATATGAGAATATAGGTTTATTACCGCTATGATTTGGGTTTTTCTTATATACAGCGAATCCTAGTCACAACTGATCTCCTCCATTTGTAGACCACTGTAAAATTTTCACAGCCTCTTTTACTCTCTTTTTACTCTCATGAGAATAATCCTGTAAGTAAGTGGACAAGTATTATCTTGATACGACAGACAGATGGAAACTAATACCCTAAAAGATTAAATAGCTTGCCTAAAGTGACACAGCTAGGAAGTTTTGATAGTAAGAACTGAAAACAGAAGCCAGCTGGCGATTTTTTCCACAAGAGCAATCTACCTCTCAGGTAGGCGAAATTACTTAATCATAATCACAGTAAAATAAAATACAAACGATCAGGGGTGTATACCCACAATGAATTACATGATGTGTGTAAGTCACTGGGTATAAAGATACACCAGCTCAAAATAAAACAGGAAAGGGGCAAAGCAATTCCCCCATTAACTTTTTTTTTTTTTTTGGTCAACTAGTGAAGACAAAATTGGATTTAATGACCACGATGAGAGTGTACGACATTTTACAGCAGCAAACTACAAAGCATTTGGGAAAAGGACTTAAATGGGCAGAAACCCCAGATAATTTTATAATAATTTGGCCAGAAATGTACCAACTAAACTGAGAGCAAACAATACAGATCACATTAGTTTAGGTTAGGACATAAATCCTCAGAGCCTCCTCTCAAACAAAATCTGAAACATTAATACTCTATCTGGATACAAACAGAATCTGTCAATAACAAATACTGTTTCTTTAAAACTTGTTTGGGCAATACTGTCTTGGTAATAGTAACACTGTCCTTTAACATAAAGACTTCTAGGAACCAATGTCAATCAGAGGAGTTCTGTGCTGTTCTTTCAACAGTGAAGAAAGGCTGGCAAGGAGCCACCCCCGCTTCGGTGCCCAGGGTGCCCCTGTGAGCAGAAGTGTATTATTAAAAAGCTGATGGTTCATCAGCTTTCTCATCTGTGACTGGACTAATTTTTATTTGGACAAGTCTTCTTTGCCTTCCTTTGTGGGTATCAAATGTTTTATTTCACCAGTAACAAACACTAAAGTATTTGCCCACATCAATATGTATCTGTTAAATACTAAATTAAACAAAAAAACTCATACTTTTCATAAAAACAGATTTTTTAAAAGGCTATTTCTGTTGTCCTGAATATTTTGCAACATTAAAAAGAAAAAAAGACCCACATGGAAAATTAGGACACAAACTTTAATGCCTTTTATTATGCATATCTAACCTTTCAAATTTTCTCTACAGACATAAGCTAACTGCCAAAGAAAAAATAACCTTTAAAAAAACAAACAAACACCATTTAATTCCCCCTTTATATAAACCTCAACATACAGAAGTCCTCAAGGGTCATTAGTGAGAATGAGTTCTCCCCCAAGAGTACCTACCTGTTAGCACATACAAACTAGAGCGGAAGGGGAACAGGTTGGGGGGCGGGGCACAGCTGTAGATATAAATATATAAAATATGCACCAGCTCAAAATAATGCAGAAAGGAAAACTTCCCCACTAACTCCACCAACCACACAACTCTCTCAGAGGCATGAGGCCAAGGGAAGAAGGAAAGAGCACTTTGGAGCGAGACTTTCAGGGAAATAATCCTCCACAGTTTACGCTAAGTCAGCAAACTACAGGCCCACAGGCGAGATGTATCCCACCATCTATTTCTGTAAGTAAGGTTTTACTGGAACACAGCCACGCTGTCACGTATTGTCTCTGACAGAGTTGAGCAGGTGCCACAGAGAAGACATTTACTATCTGGCCTTTTACAGAAAAGCTTACCACTCCCGGGTGCAAAAACCATCTGCCAATAAGTACTAATGTTACTAATCAGTTACCTGAGCAGTAGCAGCAAAAAATCAGGCGGCACTTCTCTGGAAATTGGCAAGAATGAGCCTAAGCTTCATAAACACCTTTGTGTATTTATATGTAGTTTTAGTTCATGAGATGTAAGATTTGCCTAGAAAAAAGCTGACCCAAACACAGAACGTCTCCAACCAGTATGCCAAACACAAACCAGCCTGTGACTCAGAAATCTAGTGACCCACACTGATAACTTATTCCCCTTACAGAGAAAACTCAATTTGAGTGATGCAACAAATTTCTCTAACGGATAAACTGCAGAGATCTATGGTCTGGTGTGATGTATCTTTGGAAACAATGCTGACACAGAGTATGTGACAAAGCCCCTCAAAATGACCTGAGAGAGATTCCAAGTTCAATATTCCCAAAGGTCAAAAGTATTATTAAACATGACAGACGCCCAGGGCATGCTCCAGCTAAAAGGGAACTGCCACTGGGTTTCAGTCCTCATCGCTTCCTTTGGGAGTTAAAACAGCAAATGCGTAACCATTTTATTTGCACTGATGCTAATTTTTAAACAGGCCTTTGGATTTTCAAAGAAATTCATGTTCCTTCTTGTTAAACTAGATCTCTAAAATGATAACCCAAGTAGGTAGGTAGCCAAACCAACAGGAAGAAAAACTACACAGGACTAGAAAACTGGGTAACAATAAAAACCCAAGTGTTAAGAGTCCGTGGCTGAACCAGGATTTAGATACCAAGGACTGGAGCCTGCGGCACCCGGGTCCTGTGGCTGCCGAGAGCGGGAAGGAGCAGCACGGGCAGCACGTCGTCCCGAGCCAGGTTCAGGGCAGGGTGGCAGGTTAAGGTGCACGAATGAGCAGCTCACTTGCCCTGGACAACACCCGAATGTAAAAAGCAGAGGAGTTTCACTATTTTGTAAATGAACATCTCATTGGATCTTTTTTTTTTTTTTTTTTTTTAATGATCAGTCCTTTTGGCGGGTTTCCTAGCCCACCTTCTAAAAGAAGCCATTCCTCTGCTCAACAAGCTGCCTGGTCCTCAGCAGTCCCTGTCACTGTTAGATAATTCTATTTCCTCTAGAAACAGCAGGAAGGCATCATTTCATCCAAAGGAAGAAAGAAGACCAAAGGTTGTCTAGGTCTCAGTCCTTGGCCCTTCTCCCCGAAATATAAAAGGGCAATACATCTCTTTCAGATACAGCAATACTCAGACGAGTTCCCACTGCATTCAAAGCAGCATAACACAAGCTGAAAACGCAGGTTGTGTTCTCCAGATCACTGTGACACTACACAAGTGTGCATCCGAAAGACTCCTTGCCCGGGGTTACAAAGCGCACACAGCCAATGAGCCTGGTGGAATGCTGCCTCTTTGACTCCTGACAGACCACCACCCGTGTCCTTTACTTACTCTTTCAACCAAAATGGTCCAGAAAGGAAGGGGGAGCCGCGACTCTGGTCAGGAAAACCGGAACACACAGCGTCTCTCCCCACAGACTCTCTGACACTGGAACCCCGCCTGGTGCTCACTTCTCCCAGGGGAGCCCTCCCACACCAGAGTCTCCGAGTCAGCCGTGCATGCCCCGCGGCCAGATTCCACCCACATAAGCCACTTCCCACGCTGTTACTTAAGTCAACTGTACAGTTTGCAAAAACCTCCCTCTCTTTCCACCCTTACTTCATTACTCCCCCTTCCCTCCCAACCCTCTCTCCTCCTACTAGATAAAAGGATTCTTAAATCTGATCAGTTTTCGAGGGACGCAGAAATGTGATCTTACACTATTCTTCAGCCTCACCTCATGGCTCCACCACAGGGACCGATACCTCTTAAAACACGGCTGTGTCCAGCTGACCAGGCTCTTCCAAAAAATCTTTGGCTGAAGCCAAAAAATCTTTTATAAACAGTACCGTCTCTTCCATAAGAAGATAAGTATGTTACACCACCAATTTTAAAACACTGACGCTGAGTCTTATCCCCCCTCAGACAGACTGTAGAAGGGAAGAGGGCTTCAAACTTCACCCAGAAGATTCCAATTGTGCCAGTCCAACGGAGAAGTCCAACTATGCCTTCACATGACAATGCCTCCTGTGGAACTCCTCCCTGGCTGGTGGATGATGGCAGAAGGCTGCCCCCAAAGACTCTTCCTTCTCTTCATTCCTAGCCTTTGTATTAGATTGGGACCAGTTACACTACCAATACTGATAGAGCACTGTGCTAGTTTCTTTTTACTCTCCCTGAAGCTCACATAATAAGGTTCCTTTCTTTCTCAATTGGTTGGCTGAAATCACATCAGCTACCTAACAAGTTAACAACACCACCATCCCTCATTAAAAGTTATGCCTGGGGTGCCTGGATGGCTCAGTCAGTTGAATGTCGACTTCAGCTCAGGTGATGATCTCACAGCTCATGAGTTCGAGCCCCACATTGGGCTCGGTGCTGACAGCTCAGAGCCTGGAGCCTGCTTCGGATTCTGCGTCTCCCTCTCTCTCTGCCCCTCCCCCACTTACACTCTGTCTCTCAAAAATGAATAAGCATTTTTTAAAAAGCTATGCCAGAAAAAATTAATAAAAATGAAGTCAATATCTTGTAGAAAGTTCTTCCTAAGGGAAGAACTCAGCACACATTGGCCAATGTGTCAGGTTGATGTAATATGCCAAATGCAACTGATGTTTGCTAAGGGGATCACTAAAATAATCTGTTAACCACCCACTCACAGCTATGAAAGAGAAAGCAAACAAAAAAACAAGATTAAAAAAGAAAAGTATGTGTGTGTGCCCAACACTCTGTTTAAAGACTCCAAAAGATACAGAGCCACGTAGGCAAAAGTAAATCACACATCTATTCAAGAGCACTGTTAAAATGGAAGGGAATTATCCAAAGGGCTCCACCGGCCGACTGAATAATTTTAATACAAAATGCCTAGCAAATCTCCCTATGCTGCCAACAAATCACCAGCTGAGGCAAATCCCAGATAATGAAACACTGTAAGAAGAGCTCTTTTTAATAATTTAGCCCATCAAGGAGTGAGTATCGATTCTTGTTTTCAGCAGAAGGAGAGCGCGTTATCTTCGGCCTTACAGCTCGGTGACAACATCAGGGAATTTAATCACAGTGCCTTTTCTGCCATGCAATCCTTAAACTGTCACCTTGGATTCTTTGTCATTCTTCATCGGTTTCTAGAGAAGCCCTGGTCTCATGGGCGTGTCTTCCCTGCTTAACCAACAGTAAGCATAGCAGCATTTGAGTTCTAGAGATTAAACATAACTGTCAATTATCATTTGCCAGCTGCTTTTCTTTTAAAGAATCTGAACAATGCATCAGACATCTTTGTGCATTCCCATCTTGTTTGTTAACAATTCTGCTCAATGTCTTAAGAGCAGATTGACCTTCAATCACTATGGTAAGTGGGCCAATCTCTGGACATCTGTGGACATTTTTAATACATCCAAGAAGACGCTACCAACAAAAGGAAAAACAGGGGAAGCTGTATAGGTATCAACCATTATTATTTCCCGATTCCAATATGGGAAAGTCAGGAAGTCCCTAAACTTTCAAAAACCAAGTTAGTCAAATATTAAATTCAGTGGTAATATTGATTAAACAGTATTCCTGAATCTTTATATACTAGAAATATATTTAAGACAAAAAAGAATTCTCCGACCGAAACCAAGCCAATGGTCTCTGGTACAAGAACAAACCAAACCACTCGCATCCCTCACAAGACGGTCTGCACTCCGGTGACACCACACTTAAACACCACTAATGTCATTCAATTTCCATTTTTTATTGTCCAATTGGCTCCGCCTTCCACCGAGAGTGGGAGAGGAGGCACCGCAGTCAGCCGTCGCTGCTCATTTGTCTCTGGGTACAATTCCAAGGTGTTCCTCCACATTCTTTTCGATCGAGGCACCTTACTAATCCCAAGGGTTTCTGGCCCAAGGTCCCCACACACACCTATTACAGACACCAAAGGCACTGTACCACTGCCTTTTTAAGTCCTTCTGCTTTTCCATCCAAACCGTAAATTGTTACAAAGCCCTGGGGTGGTACAGCAGCATCCCCCATTCACTCGGGCGTCAAGGAGAACTGTCACTTGTCAAGAGGCTGAGACCAAGGGCAGCGGCAGCCCCATAACAAACAACACCCCCACTTTCCTGTTGTAAGAGCATAGCAAGGTCCCCTCTAAGAAAGATTCAAAGAAAACACCCAACATTCGAATAAATGAAAACAGGAACATAATAAAACAGCCTCATCTTATGTCAGCTGAAAAACTGACACCATACATGTTTACAAGGTACGTGCTGTAGGTGTCCTGCAAGCCCGGAGACTTCCCACAGGGAAGGAGAGAAACATTTAGAACAAAATAATTTTTTCTGAGCCATATACTGATGTCTAACTACTAACCCCGTCACCAGGAACACCCTCTGGGCTCCACACCGCTCACATTTTCGTGGGAGGTAGAAAACGAAGTAGAAAAACACCCAATAGTCACTTCACTTTCTTCTTAAAAAAAAAAAAATACACATGCACGCCGGGTTTTTTTGGCTGATCTTCCCCTTGACTGTATGAAATGTTATACTTCGTGTTGATGGTCTCTTTCGTGACATTTTATGTATTCCTGAAAAAAAAATCCTTCTTGGGGCACCTGGGTGGCTTAGTCAGTCGAGTGTCCGACTCTTGATTTCAGCTCAGGCCATGATCTCATGGTTCATGAGAGTGAGCCCCACACTGGGCTCCACGCTGACAGTGCGAGCATGCTTGGGACTCTCTCTCTCCCTCTTTCTCTCTCTGCCCCTCCCCCACTGACACGTGCTCTCACGTACTCTCCCCCCCCAAAAATATATATTTAAAAATAAATAAAAATTTTAAAAAATTCTTCGTCACCTGAATTTTTAAATACTTTTCCCTGGTCTTCTAAATGAAGAAAACTACTAATTCAATGAATAAGGTGCAACTTCTCAGAGTCGGGAACTGTTCTAGGCACTGCGAACAAGAAGATGAATGAAGCACAGCCCTTCCATTCACTCTCGCCAGAAGGACAGACTACAGTTGACCCTTGAAGGACACAGCTGTAAAACATGCACACCTGTTTTTTACACAGATTTGTTACAGTACAGTAACGCTAATGTAGTTTCTCTTCCTTATGACTTTCTTCATAATATTTTCTTTTTTTTAGCTTACTTTCTTATAAGAACACAGTGTATAACACATATATCATACAAAATATATGATAATCAACTATTCATGTTATTAGTAAGGCTTCCTTTAGTAGGCCATTAGAAGTTATCTTTTGCGGCGCTCAAAAGTTACATGCAGATTTTCTACTGCGGGGCGAGGAGGGGGGCGAGGGGGTGAGCCAGTGCCTCTAACCCTTACGCCATTCAAGGGTCAACTGTAGAGATACAAAAAGTAGCCGAGACATGATGTCAGGAACACTGGCTGACTGACTCTCTCAAAGAGGAGAAAGAGATGGGGAGGTGGGAGAAGGTGAGGGCTCATATTTCTTTTCATTTCAAAGTATATCTTAAATTTTTTCAATGTATTCATTTCCTGGATTGTCTACTTCATAATTTCAATTAACAGAGATTAGAGCTGCAAGACTTAATTCTGAGTAAGTCTACATGCAATCAAACAACTAAGCGGTACTACCATGGTTATCACAAACTAAGTAACTAAATAATATAAACCCAATGTGCCACACATTAATGCCACATAATGACAAAGTCGCATCACGGCAAGCTACACTTACACTTATGGGGGTTTCTCAATGACAGTAACAATGAAAGCAGCGGAGGAGCTGAGTCATCTTGAGGCACCCACCAGCCGAGACACGCCATACGCCATCCCCCAGCGCCCAATAATCTGGGCCATAAGCAATCAGTAAGAAGCGGCTATTTCATTTCAGCAAAACACAATCAGCCAATCTATTCAATTAATGTCGATAGTTAGAATTTCATTGGTTTTTGGGTTTTTTTGTTTTTTTTTTTTTTTTGGTTCGGTTTGAACTAATTCAAAATTAATTTAAGATGCTCGGGTTTGGGAAATATAAGAGGCCCTGGAACTAGTCTATCTCCTGCAAAGGACGTGATCAGATCTGCACTGACGACAGTCACTGAGGTGGAAGGCAGACTTGCATTTGCTAAAGCCAGCTGCCACCAGAGTCTCCTGGGTGGGGCATGCTTGGGAAAACTCTGGATTCCTGGGCCTCACTCCAGAACTACTGAAATAATATTCTGGTTTTCCAGGTGAGGAAACTGAGGTGCAGAGAGAGTAAGTAACTTGATCACTAGTAGAGACTGCCAACACGAATCAAAACAAGACCATAATTTCAACAGTAAAAATGTGTGCTTTTTAACCGTGTCCATGATCTATTACTTTTAAACACCTTTTCTCGCCTCTGGAGCCTAAACAGGGAACAAACGCCATCACTAGTGTCTTTTCCGCTGTCTAGAAAAACTTTTTCCTCTTTCTAGAAAAAATCTGAAAATTCATGTAGTCCACGTTGCTACTAAAAATAAAAAAACCCTGAGCACTCAGTCTCTTCCACCCCACCCCCCATTCCTCAAGTTTCTTTCTTTCGCTTTACTCAAAAATCCCACACTGCGATTAATGGTAGGTGAATTCTGATCTGTTTTTCAAAGGCAGAGCAATTTAGTGTTAAAAAAAAAGTGCCATTCCACAATTGCTACAGTGATTCAGGCAAAAATAATCACTGGGTGGTGTATTAGTGGGTAAAAATTTGATGAAGAACAGGATATTTACATGGTCTCAAAGTTTCTCCCTACAAATTACTTATTAATTACAAAGGAAAAGTTGATAACTTATCCAAGTAATCAAAGTTAACTTAACATCACTAATAATGTGACAAACCGATATCATATTCTCTCTGATGTAAAGACCTTAGGACACAACGCCACTAATATAACAGTCTGGCCTAAATGCATAACCTAAATCTAATAAGCAGGGAACAGCCAACTATAAAAACTTAGACTGCACTCCTTAAAAACATGTCAACGTCATGAAAAGACAAAGAGAAGCTAAGATACTGTACCAAATTAAAGGAGAATTAAGAGACATGGTAACTAGATTTAAATGTGATGCTGGTCTAGATACTAGGTCCAAAAAAAAAAACCTGGGACACATGGCAAAACATGAACATCTACAGATTAGATTAGTGTTGTTAAACTGTTAAATTTCCTGTTTTTGTGGCTATGTAAATAAATGTCTTGTTCTTACAAAATACACACTTCACTATTTAGAAGTAACAAGTCAAGGTATCTGCATTTCACTGTCCGATTCAGAACAGTGGAACAGAGTTCAGAAACAAACCCACATAAATACAGTCAACTGACCTTTGACAAAGGAACAAAGGCAATACAATGGAAAAAAAGACAGCTTATCGACTAATGATACTGAACAGCCGGGCATCCACAGTAAAACCAAAACCAAAACAAACAAACAAACAAAAATCAAGACACAGACTACACCCTTCACAAAAATCAACTCAAAATGGACCACATACCTAAAATATAAAATGCAAAACTAGAAAACTCCTAGAAGATAACAAAGGAGAAAAACTAGATGACCTTGGGTTTGGCAATGACTTTTTAAATTCAACACTAAGATCATAATCCATGATGGAAAGAATTGATAAACTAGACTTGATTAAAATTAAAAACTGCTCAGCAGAAGACACTGTCAAGAAAAGCCTCAGACTGGGAGAAAAGACCTACAAAAGACACACCTGACAAAGGATTATTGTCCAAAAGATGCAAAGAATTCCTTAAAGCTCAACAATAAGAAAATAAACAACCTGATTAAAAACTGAACCACAGACTTTAGCAGACACCTCACCAAAAAAGATACACAGATAGCAAGTAAGCATATAAAAACAACAAACACTCCACATGGTAGTCATCAGAGAAATGCAAATTAAAACAGCAATTAGACACTACTACTCACCTATTAGAATGGCCAAAATTCAGAACACTGACAACACCAAATGGTGGTAAGAATGGGCATCAACAGGAACATTCATTCGCTGGTGGGAAAGCAAACTGTACAGCTACTTTGGAAGAATGGTTTCGTTGTTTCTTTAAAAACTAAACGTACCCTTGCCATACAAAGGAGTTTTCAGCTTATATCCACACAAAAACCTGCACACAGGCATTACAGAAGCTTTATTCATAATTGCTAAAACTTAGAGAAATGAAGACCTCTCTGAGTAGGTGAATGGATAAACTGGTCCAGCCAAACAATTAAATATTATTCAGCATGAAAAAGAAATAAGCTGCCAACGATGAAACAACATAGCAGGAACCTTAAGTGCATGCTACTAAAGGAAAGCAGCCAATCTAAAAAGGATACATACCGTATGGTTCCGACTCTGACATTCTGGAAAGGCAAAACTATAGAGACAGCAAAGAATTCACTGGTTGCCAGGGGTTGGGGGAAGAGAGGGGTGAATAGGCAGAGCACAGAGAATTTTAGGGGCAATAAAAGCCCTCTGTATAAAGCTGTAATAGTGGATACATGGCATTATAAACTAGTCCAAAGCCACAGAATGTGCAATATACCAAGAGTGCACCCCAATGGAAGCTGTGCACTTTGGATAATGAGGTGTCGATGCAGGTTCATCAACTGTAACGCATGTAGTACTCTGATCGGGGATGCTGATAGTGGGGGAGACTGTTCACGTGCAGAGGCAGGAGGAATGGGGAAATCTCTGCACCTTCTGCTCAATTTTGCAGTAAACTTAAAACTGCTCTGAAAACTGAAGTCAGGAGGGAGTGAGGGAGGGAGGAAGGACAAATTCAATCTAATTCCACAACTTGAAGACAAAACAGAATCTGTCCACTTCTAGGCACAAGGCATAATAATTGAGTAGACTAATTTCTATAGACTGGAAAGGACTAGTTAACTTCAGGTATATTACTTCACACTTCATTCCAGTCCCTAAGAAGGATCTAGGACTCTCTTGAAAGCCTTGACATTTGTCAGAGCTGCTGCCACCACAGTGCCCGGGCACTCTAAAATGAGGGGTGACAGTAAGAACAAGGTAAAGCTCAACACAGCTGCAAGTCCTCCTTTCACGTGCTGAGATTTCTCTGGCAGTTTGTATCAGTAAAATTAATTCTGAAGAACTCGTAAAGACTGAGAACTCCACATATTTACTTAGGTATTTTTCAAACACTATAAAACAGCCCCAAGAAGCCAAGATTAAAAGACCTCACAGTGTCTGTGAGTAACGAAGGGTGATGTGGTAGGTTCCCCCGGAAGAACAGTGGCTCGGTGAAACCTACAGGTAATCTTCCCACCTCGTGCAGGCCTACAGTAGCAGAAACACTGCTGGAACAGTACGCAGTTCTATAAAACCATAAGGTTATTCAAATCTATGTCCTGAAATGTGGCTTAAAGTCCCTTTTACAAGAAAAGGAGCAGATGAACATGACAGCCCTCAAGAACAAATAGTTGAAATTAGCTTTTATGGGAGAGCAGGATAGGAAAACAGCCGTTCCAAGTGAAGGAATTTCTCTGGAAAGCAGGGTATAATGCCTCTAATATTAATACTGGGAGGTTTGGGGTTTTAAGACTCTTAAACTTGCTACATTAAAATTCAACAGCTATTAATCCCCTTCCATTTAGGGTAGTTGGATTAATCCCAGCATTTGTATCGGTAATTTTTCTAAAACTTCAGTTGTTTTAACATCTTTCATGACAACCAAATATAAAAGGCAATGGTTATTTTTGGCATTCTTAATGTCAATTAGAGAAGCTATGGAAAATACTGAAAGAGCAGGGTATCCTTAGAAATTCCTGCATATCTACACGAGCAACCAGATTACAGAGTTCTTTATAAGGAACGACTAGCTAAAAAAACATCATTAGCCTTCATTTTAAAATAGTATTCTATAGTAAGTGTTCACCTTTCATTACTAAACAGTACAGAAGTCCCAAATATGAAAAATATCAGTGTTGAAAACGATACTTAAGAATGGTAAATACCTTACACAGGAAAGAAATATTATTTTCACACTGGTACGAATTACGGTTGCCAAAGTTTAAATTGGTATTAAGCAAAGCATTCTTAGCTTTTGAAGAAGTAAATGATGTATCACACAGGCCAGCTGCAACACATTCTTTATAGGTCGAGGAAAGTGCAGCAAGGGAACGGGGATCTTGAGAAAGCCACCGGGCCCTAGCTTCCCGCTCTGAGTTCATGGACCAGGTCTGTGTACATCAGTCAGGTGGATTTACTCCAAGGGAAAAGCAAAACCCAATTTCTTACATGCATGAAGTTTTACCCAAAATGAACACACACAGATCAACAAACACAGCAGACTACAGGAATTATTTTTCAAATGTATGTAGACGTCATTAAGATAAATGAAAAAGAAACTCAAAGAGTAGCTGTTTGTTAATCATGCATTTTTTAAGCAAAAGAATAGTAAAATTATGACCACCACAAGGGCTAACAGGAAAACAAAATTAACTGATACTAAGAAGGGTTCTCACACTGGGGCCTCTAGGCAGCTCAGTCCGTTGGGCGTCCAGCTCTTGATTTCAGCTCAGGTCATGATCTCACAGTTTTGAGGGTTCGAGCCCCATGCTGGGCTCTATGCTGCCCCTGCAGAGCCTGCTTGGGATTCTCTCTCTCTGCCCCTCCCCTGCTCGCACTTTCTCAGACTCTATCAAAATAAATAAATAAAATTTTAAAAAAATTTATTAAAAAAAAAAAAGAGGAAGGGCTCTCACACCATACTGTTGCCACCACTGTCCATTCATTCAGGGCGAAGCCAGCCTGTGACACTCACAGTGGCAGAAACCATCTGCTCTACCGAGCAAGCGAGCAGCACGCTAGCTCAGGAGCTCTTCAGGTACAGAGGAGGGAAAGGTGGGCCCGCTGCAGAGACCATCCAGGAAGTACAGAACCCAGCCATGAGAGCAACGGACATTACACAAGGCCGAGTTAAACCTCAGAATTCATCCCTGACATTCATTCGGCAAGATTTTCTACGACCGTAAACCTCAAATGTTCTCAACTGCAAAATGAAATAAATCACAAATTAAACCAAGTGAAAGAGTGGCACAGTGCCGGGGCAGAAATTAAACCAGCTCATCGGAGGTTTTAAATGACCCTCTGCAGAGAGTTTAGAGAGCCACAGATCTTAATCTTAACTTAAAAGTTTTTTCAACATTTTAGGAATCCAATGATTAGCATCCAGGTTTGAAAAGAATATTCTCTCCAGAAAAATGCACATACATATAAGACTGCAATTTCAGGAACTTCACAGACCCTATTAAACATAAACAGTACGGGGGGGGGGGCGGGGGGCCTACGGACCTCAGACCAAGAATGTCTAGAACACTAATAAATTACTTACAACCTGAATTTGTATAACAAAAAACTAGGTAACAACAGATAATGCTTAATGAATACTTATCATATGCTCCACACCATGCTAAACAGCTCAGTGGACTACTTCACTTTTCTTTGCAGCAACTGCCAAGGTAGATGGTAGTGCTGCGCCCACTTTAAAAGTGAGAAAACTAACAGCCAGGAAGGTTCATGGATGTGTCCTCCGTTACACAGGAACGCATCAAGAGAGAAATATGTTCTCTAAGGAATAATGCACCAAAAACAAGATCAGTAGTTTAAAAAAATGACAGAAATAAAATAGTTTGGCCCACTATTACAGTCATGTCTTATTTACCTGCAACAGCTGCTAAACAGAGGTCTTAAACATGCAAAAAGCTAGGACTACAAAATAAAAACACTAAGTATCTAACGAGTCTAACCCTTGCTCTCCCATTGAGGAAGGGGTCAGGTGCACCTTCAAAGTCCAGCCTGTAGAGCTGCATCCATGACAACGAAAATGAATGTGCATTTTAAGTCTCCTTTCCAGAACTGCATCTTTTCTGCTTTGGAAAGAGTCTATGTCCTATTTAAACCACCAGACACTGGGAGCAGCTTGGCGGGGGTCAGGGGGAAGGGGAGAAGCTAGGCAATGTTGTCTTTGCCTTCTCACCTCCCTCGCTACCCCTGAACTGCCAGTAAACACAGCACTTTTTGCTAAAAAACATCCAAGCTAACATATTCTCCGTAATAAGTAAAAATGTTGCCTTTCCAGCACACATACTTTAACTGAATCAATACGTTAAGAATTTATAAAATTAACTCTTTGAGTTCATATCATCATTAGCGTGGAAACACAGACCACATATATACCTGAATATGCAAAGAAAGTTAAATTATGATGCAGTTAGTGCTATCCTATAAAAACTAAATTAACAAAAATAGTCTATTAGGGAAGACATCTGGTGTCTCATGGCAGGAACTGTTAATGACATTGTCTGCAACCCTGTAATCAATTTTTTCTCCCAGCAGCTCTCTCACTGCACTGTATTAGATCTGTGCGCCTGCAGGATTTATGAGTGCTCCACACACGGGGGGTAGCTTTGCCAAATGGATCCAATTCAGACCCAGCTCAGATGACTCTGGCAGCATGAAGCGTTGTTAAAGAACAATCAATACAGTTTGCTTCATGCGGCATCATCTTGACTCAGGGAAGATTTATTATCTTATTACAGAATCTCCTCAGACCTACAACCAATGGTATCGGAGTACACCACCAATCATGAACTTATTTAAACTCCAGTGAACACGATACTTTTACTGCTAAAAAAAAAAAAAAAAAAAACCAAATAAATACTGGTTATCAGTAATGCTAATACAAAAAGTTTACTAAAAATCAATGTTATTATGGGCAAAATCTTAAATCCACTCAACAAATTCTGATTAGTGAACATTGTAGTAAACCAAACAGTCTAACAATGACATCCACACTAACTTTCAGCCTGAAAGATAAAATCATTTCTTAGATATATACGGAAACAAGATGGTAACTGTAAAGGCTGAAGTCTTTGAAGTAGATAGTCAACTTGGGACTCTACTAATGTGTCCCTTACGATGTCAGTGTCTCTCTCCGGGGATTAAAATTAGACTTTTATCCACTACATTGGGTTTTATCTTCCATTGTGAATGACTGTTATATTAAGAATTCCAAGGTTTCCAAACTGTGAGCCTTTTTTCTGGTCTCATTCTCGATAAATTACACCAGCAATTATTTGAACATGAAATTGCTCTTGTGACAATGACTCCTGGTTTTCTTACAATTATTCATATCCTAGCTCCACTGTCCCGGTCCTCTTCACTTTACACACAGGTGACAGCTCTCACCGTCTAACTGGAGCTTCCACAGTCTGTCCAGAATGCACCCAGCTACCCAGTCAATCTTCTGAAGCAGGCATTTGCAAATCAGCTTGCCTGGAATAAAAAAAGCCTACAAAGAAAGGCTTCTCTCCTGCCCATCACGTACAGTCTTCCCTGGTCTCACCTTTACCAAGCCCTATGATCTGGCCCCGCGCTGTATCCCACCTCCGCTCCCACGACCCACTAACCTGTGCTCTTCACAGACGTCCTGTGGTCATCTTCTCTCAACTCCCAGCCTCACCAGGCTCCCTGCCTGTGTGGCTTATAGGGATAGGTGGACACGTACAGCTGGAAGGCTCCTCCAGTCTGCCTGTCCACGTGTTGCTGATGTATCGAAAACAAAACACCACTCCTCAAAACCTGCCTACCTTCACAAAACTCTCCCAAGAGGTACAGTCCGTTTGGAGCACTCTCTTTTCCTACTTTCAAGATATCATTATTCTACACTACAACTGAACAATTCATTATACGGCGCCAGTATCTTGTGTTACTTTCTAACTGAGTATGCACTTGAGCCCCACACAACAAGAGAAAAGACAGGTCCTATAACTTCTTTGGTGATTAACAGCAGTCAGGCAGAATAAACACCTGTCTTTCAGAAAACATTATCATTAAATCCTCATGAAGGAAAAAGAAAGGCAGACAGGTGTTTACAAAACTTTCATAAAAGGGGAGATGCATGACACACAAATAACCCACAGATCACCAACACCAGGCCCCGTGCCCTAGGGGACACTCCATCCTGCTGCACCTCACACATGTCATTACCACCAGGGAATGGAGACATTACCAGGGCACAGCTGAGCCCATTGCAGCTACACCCTAACTGAAGCCTTTCCAAGTGTTTCATTCTCTACCTGGCATTGCAGAAAAGCCTAGCTACTTCTGAGCGATATTCTACAAAACGTCACCTGAGAGGACAGCATCCAGATTAGTTTAGATTCACGGGCCCTACATGCCAATGACGCTGGGGAAGTGCGCATTTCACGCTTGGACTCAAACTTACCCCCTTTTCCCCATTTCAGTTGCCAACATCCATACTCGCTGCTGATTGCCAGCTCCTGCTCCTTGCAACGGCCCAGCATGCTCTCTGCTGGGGCCCGAGTGCCCTGCACCACCACACCCGCTGACCTCTGGAGCTGTCCTAGAGGGGTAAGGCAAGTCCCGTATTTTGCTTCCTCTGTGCATGTACTTGTTACTCCTTTAAAAACACATACGATACAGCACATTTTTAAAGGGGCTCTGGGGAGGGAGGTAATATTCCTATTTTATACCCTATGGGATATAAAATATTGATAGCTTTTAAAAACGGGATTCTCCTTACCCCTACAGGCCCTCTCCCGGCTTCAGAAAGATGTTGTGGTGGCTGTGATGCCACCGGCAGAGAGCATGCTGGGGGGTCACACAAAGCAGGAGTTGGAGATCTGCAGCAGGCCTGGGAGTTGTGGACCTAAAAAAGAAAAGAGCTTTCAGTTAGCAGGCCCGACATCCCCTCCAGCCCTGGTTACTGGGGCCACGCAGCACACAAGCAGGGACCGGCACCATCCTTTAGCAGATGGCCTCTCAGAGAATTTGTTCTGCCACCGAAGTTAGCCTCTCTGCAGCAATTGGCGCGGTTTCCTTAATCCGGTGTGAACAAGCATACGACCCTAGTGGCTCCAGACTTTAATCTGGGTCCTGTCGGAAAGCAGTATGGTGTGTGCCCCCAAAGTAACCAAGTTAAGATGCGACACAGTGCCAAAGCACAGTGACAATGGCATGCTTTGCTTAGAATAAAAACAAAAATGCAATGGTGTCAGATAAACACGACTGTAAAATGAACAAGAAGTGGACAAACTGAGCTTTCAGAAGAGTTTCTAATGCGAGATGCTAGGGGCATAAGACAGGTACTTAATAAGGAAATACTTGAGGCATTAGGAGGTCAAAGAAAGATCCTACCATTTTCTCAAAGTCCTAGTTTAATTTTGTAAAGCTAAAGGCAAGGCAAAAGACAAAGGCTTACTAACAGAGGGGGGAAAAAGACACCTTTCAAATTGAGCTTTAATTTTCTCCCAGTGCCCACATGAACAGGCACAAAACATAAGCTCAAGAAAGACACTATTTCTTTTAGGGGCGAAACAAGCTCTGTGCACACCATGTGCCCATTCGTTTTCCTTTAAACTGTGAAAACATTTAAAGCAGCAGCAGATTAGAGAGCAACTTCTGAAAGCCAGCACCATCCTTGTAAGTATCAAAAAAGATACGTCAGGTAACAGTTCAAATATGTTCCCTTTTTATACATTCTGGAGAGTATGTAACACTTCCAAAAACTAACCAACCCAGTTACATGTGGTTTTTAAATAAACTAAAAACCCCATAAAACCCAAATACTTATATAGGAATCTCTGTTCTCAAAGTTGTTTGAAAATGACAGATAAGCAAACTTTTTAATATTAAATCATTTTTAGGGAGCTTTCTTAAATTTAATTCCTTCTGAATTACTAACAATTTCCTATAATCCAAGATTTTAACATGTTCCATTAACTACTCATTTTTCTATGTCTCTTTTAAAACAAACAAAAACACAAATCCCAAGAAAATAAGCTAATAGCGGGAATCTCTTTATCATGATGGTTTTCTTTGCCTTCTCTACAGATCGCCCTCTAGCGTATATCCTGGGCACCCCAGATTACACTTCCTGTGCGGTCAGTCTTGACTCCCACTGCCTCAAGGACGACACACGGTCACACCAAATGTTGTTAGTAGCATAACCTTCTCACACACACCTCCCTCCTCCTCATACCAGCACTGCAAATTCCAAATCAAAGACTCAACTGTGCGTTAGAATATACAATATACTCAATTTTTTTTACCCTAATAATCCAATAAAAATAAATTGCTGGTTAATTTTTTGCACTAGGAATTCATCAATCAGATCATTCAAGAGATTTAAATAAAGAAGACACCTAGTAAGAGCATTTCAAAGCACCTTGGCATTATTTTAAATATGCAAAAGTTCAAAATTATTAAAACATTGTAAGTATTAAAAAATACATTTCAAAGCAAAGCACTGTTCTTATTTATGAATCAGAAAACATGAACAGTTATCTGTTTCCCAAATTTTCTTTCAGTTCTTCTAGTAGGTCTTACTTAGACTGTTTTGAGTTAGTCCTCAATCACAAACATCCACATATACACACAAATTACAAATTTCTAATTCTAAAATATCAAGTTTGAACAGTAAGACTTCACCAATATGCTTGCAAAGCAGCCTCAGCAAATATCAAATTGTCTCAAACTTTCTTAAGCTCTTTTTTAAGAAAAATTAGAATACCTAGGGTTTTCCCCATTAAAAACATTTCACTTACAGAGAACAGGTTTAGTAAATTACATTTTTAGATATATATTTTATCCAACAGTATAATTAAACAAAATTCTTTCAGTGGTTTCTTAGTCCTAAAACGCAAATAACCAGGAGAAAAATGAATTACCCAACTTCACAGTAATAGTGAACGATTAAAACTGTAAATTCCACATGGTCCACAATGAGTGTCAGTCATGAGTGAAAACAGCCTGCTGAGAAACTGAGTAAATGGGGCCAACAAGATGCTATGAGAGTACTTATTCCCAAAGCCTCGTTTTGATTTTCATTTATGTGAGTATCATCCCCACCACTTATAACTTGACATTCATATCAGGAAAAAGGCTGTCATGATTCAAAATAACTTTCAACATGATTGAAACCTGGCAAGGGGAATATCTAACAATATTCTGTTCCTTAAACTTGGGGCTAAGGATTTCATCCCCCTCTTGGTTGTTAAAGGATTAAATAAAATTATAAATGTCTAATTTACATGTGAAAAGGACATTCAGTCACTGTGCATATATCTGTTATGGTTGGTGGCTAACTCCAAACAAACAGCCTGGAGCAAGCCCAAGAAGCCGTCAGTCTATCATCATGCTTACCGATAGCAACTAAGCAACCACGGCCTTTACTTAAACGAAGGGAGAAAAAAGGTGTGGCCTTCAGAAGAATACTCGAGCACCAAATCAATAGGTTGTACCTTTTCTCGACTTAGAAATCGCCGTGCAAGAGTAGTGTCGCGTGCAGCATCCACTCCAGACTGGTGAGGACAACTAAACTAGCAGAAACGAACAACTCTGGAAGAATTATTTCGGCTTGCAAGCTCCACTGCGTCTCTAATACTTAATTCCTCACCTTATAAACTAAAACCAGTTGATAATGAGTTTCAAGGTTTTCACTTCATTATCCAACACTACACTCAAAGTCACACAGATGTAAGTGGGTGGTACTGACCTTTTCCTAGGGAATGAACCAGAGGAGAAAAAGGAACTATGGAAAGAAGTACTCGGTTCTGAGTACTTCAGGTGTAACTTGAGAGACTACCAAAAAGAGAAATGCACCCACTATTTTACACGAAACTGAAACCTTACATCATAAGGCATGTTCCCTATCACCCAGCCTTCTCAGGAATGTTTACCTACAGACTAAGTCCTCACTTATCTTTGCTCAAAGTCAGTAATATAGAAAATTCAAAACGCATTATAATGCCTAAAAAATGTTATGACTTTTGCAACCCTCTGTAAGCTTCCTGAAGAAAATAAGTAACTGAGTTTACGTTATTTTAAGAATAGATTTTTATTATTTAAATATATAAAATACTACAAACTGCAAGCTAACCAAAATACTATACACTGTAGACTGAAGGTAAAGAAATGGGTCTCTCCGGTTTGTTTAAGAAACAGAAGGTGAATTTGTAGTTACTGCATTGTATCAAATCACTGCTAACGTTTTTCTAATACTTTACGCAGTGAATTTTCTCCACTGAAATGTTACTTCACTCAGTGTTCAATAAACATGTGTTGTGGACCTTACACGGGCCAGGCAATATGCTAAGCACACACAGTAATACATCCGTGAATAAAAGCAGGCACGGTGTCTGCCCCTGCAAAGCCTGGACCCGGAATACGAATGAAACACCAGTATCACCACCCTGTCCTCCCATGGCCCCGGCACTATGCATCCACTTAGCATGCTTGATGTTTTAATCTAAAAACAACAAGGTACCTGCAAGGTAGGTGCTTTATACCCCAACTTCACAGGTAAATAAAACAAAGTTAGAGGGCTGAGCATCTTGCCCAAGGTCATAAAAGATAGCAAATGAAGAACAGACCAGCTGATTTCAAAGTCAAGCTCGGACACATGCACTCTACCATCCCTCGTATCAGTCCCTGGGTGAGGGACACATTCTGCATTAGCCACACTCACACTAATGCAGGCCTCCTGTCCCCAGGATAGTTTCTAACACAAGATTTACCTAGTATCAAAATGGACGGCCATTTCCTGAGCGTCTCTACACCACACATTCTAGGCTGAGTAGTCATGGCAGCCAAGAAGGGAATGAATAATCGTGGCATACGATGCATAAATGGAAACGAACTCAGGGTGTACACACACAGGTCTGTGTACAGAGTGTGTGTTAGTGAGGTGCCCCATATCCCCCAGCATTATCTACGTCAAAGTCCCTAACAAGAAATGAAAAGATAAAATTACTTATCCTCAGTAAGTTTTCATTGTAAAGATGGAAAAGCAGCTCCTTGCTTTTAATCTAAATTAAAATTTAATCTACTTCTGAGAAACTTGATTTGGAGAGAGGGCAACAACGACGGTGAGTGGAAGCTGGGCCGAAGCACCTAACTCTGCAGCCTCTCTCTGTCGTACTGTGGCAATCACTCTGGGGTACGGTTCCATAAGATACAGACCAGGAACCAGAAATTCCAAACGTTCCTCCCCTGGGCTGCTCACACTTGACAATGAAACAAAGAGAAAGCAGTAATGGAGATGCGCCTTCTCCAAGGTAACTAGAGAGCTTCTCCACACTCACAACCAGCACTTAGAAAGTGTGCCGTCAGGGATAAAAATGACATAAAAAAACACTCATCCATGCAGAGCCGTAACAATTCACTGAGCCCTAAACAGTAGACCCAAAATACCATAATATCCCTAATGATATTCCCCCAGCTTGAAGGAATCTCTATACCAGGTTTGATATTAATGACAACTTTCAACTTTTAATAAACCAAACAGGAACCAAAATGAATCAATCAATGATATTTGCTCAAAATAATATTTGTAATAATAATTACATATCCTACCTGGAAATTCTTTCATACAACAGCTGAAGAATCAATAATTATTTAACTCTAGGAAACTAAAATCTTTTTTCCCCAATATATGAATGATAGAAACTCATTAGGAATCCACACAGAATGCCCATGTAGAACATTAAAGGAATGGCTTCAATTACTTATCTGTGAAGGAAGAATTAGATATGAAGTACTACCATCAGAGCCAGACAAGGTGCTCCTCAGTGCTGCCCTGAATGAAAGTTACTAATCTAAACGATCTCTTAAGCATTTTTCAGGACTTAGGATTATTTCTAGATAGCGAATCAACTCTATTATGCTGAAGGCCTGGGTTTCTATAAAAAATGGAATTTTATTGTGTTTTAGTAAAAGCCAAGAAAGAAATCTTTCTTTTGGGACAAAAAGTGGACGGCTTCCTCTACATTAATCCTATGAAGAGTGTTCTCTCTGGCGGCCGACACCCAGTAATGGCGCAGTTGTCTGTCCAATCAGAAACTAAGGTCACTGAGGGAAGGCACTTGTCCTACAGGCTTCAGTCTCCTCCAGGTGCTGTGCCTGCCCAACAAAGCCCACCCGGCAGGCTTTCATTAAATGACTACCGAAGGCACTGATTAACGGAAAACGCTCCTTGCTGCACTCAGGAATACAAGGCTCCTTGGTGATACTGGCTCATTCGGGAACACAACTCTGGAAGCAAACTAAGTCACAAGCAACCTAGGAGAGCTAAGGGAGCGCAGCAGAAGGGAGCACTGAAGATGTTGTGCCAGGCTCTAGCGGCTGCAACCAATGGAGAGCCACTCGGGCTGGCCAAGAAAAGAGGCCCTTACTGAGCAGAAACAAGGATACTCAGAGAAGCCGCCGGGAAGAAGCATGGGCGCAGCGGGCCTCACGAGAGCTCGGGGCAGAGGGCGTGCTCTCGCTCCGGCGGCCAGGTGCTCTCTGCTCCGGTCCTCTGCTCCTCCTGGCTTCCTGCCTCACCAAGTCACCTACCTGCCTGCAAGTTGTGTATGCCTGCCAACCCTCTCTGTCTGCACTGAGGCATTTCCTGATTCATCCTTTCCCCTTTGGCCCCTCAGGTAACTGCTTTAGCCTCTCAGTTAATCTTTTCAAGCAAGGCCACAAAGCTCACAGACTGCCATTCCATATTACTATTCTTTCAAAGAGCTAAAGATTTTGCCAGCTGCCGTATTTCGTTCAGAAGCCTAAGATGCCCAGCTGCCTTATTTAATTGATGGCCCTTCCCTTCCCTATTCCTACTTCTGAGCGTGCACCATCCATCATGCCACCTCACCTCTCCTGTCTCTTGAGCCCCTGCTTTGACTGCTTGTTCCACAGATGCTTCTGCCATTGTACTCAAACAAATCCAGTCTGGTCTCCTAGTGTGTAAATAAGCCCAATCAAATTAACACTCCCTAAGAGGATGAAAGCTTCCTAACACAACACATAATTTGCTTCCCTTAAAAATGCTACTTTCAAAAGTGCCCTCAGTTCTGCTAGGAACTCAATTACTTTGCACCATCATCACAGCTTCCACTTACGCCGTGAAAGTGTGGGCTAAACAGATCCACTACAATAGGAGGGTACTGGCCCTAGAGTTTTGATGGTTAAATGTTAACAAAGAGGAAGCCACGGATCCCATCCCGATAGGCAAGATGACCCTATAAACGATCATCTTAAACAGAAGCCCCTTTGAGAGTGAGAGGGGACACTGTTACAGTGAGCCAGGTTTAATGGAATCCTGCACACAGAGACAACTACCTTCCTGTGTCGCGGCCTCCAACTGTACGGGATGCAGTGGCAGAGCCCAGAACCCAGGTCCCCACATAAAATCCAAAGACCCTTCTTATCTCTCACAGAACTAGTTCCTGAAATGTTACTCAGGGTTCTCAGTTCAATTAACTGCCATTATGCTAGTGTTGGTGACTGGTCCTAGATGTTTCCTTATGCCCACTTCTCAATTCCTGAACTTCTGCTAAGGACTGTAATCTTACTTAATGTGTTCTGTTTACAGTCTCAAATATACCATATGCTCAAAAACGCACCATGGTAAAAGGGTTCATGCTAACTCATGGTTGTAAACAAAGAACACATCTTTCAGTTACAACCCCAAACCAAAAAAGCTTGAAAAGGTAAAATACGTAATTAATCAACAATATTTCAAAGCTGTTGGGTTTTTGTCTTCCATTGCTCCGCTTGCCATGCATGGTATTTGCTGTGGGCAAAACCAACTCCGATTTCTTCTTTTTAAAATCTTGAAGAGAAACAAAGCATTTTTCCTTCTGTTCATCTGTTCCCCTTATAGCCTGGGTAAGCTGAAGGAAAAAAAATCTATGATTATTCTCAGCTACTAAGTTATCTTTTCATAAGCGGAAATGCAAACCAAGGAAAGAAGAAAGTGAATATCCAGATAGTAACAGCAGTCTTTCTAGGAGTAAACATTTCACCATCTCTGCTATTCTTATACGACGACTGCGTGTATGTGAATACAGAACTCAGACAAAAACACACGATGTAGCAGTGTGTAACTTATACACTGTGCTCACTCCCCACACTGCTTTTGCAGACGGCTTTAATGTGTTGTACCAGACCAATACTGACAACAGTTGCTTCAGCTTTTATTGCTGCTAATACCCTGAGCAATTACTGTAACTCAGCAGGAACCTCTGCCCCAAACAGCAACTATCATATTGTAATCAGCATTTCATAAGAGATGCTATTCAAACATGAAGGCACCTGCTAATGTGATAAAATTATACAAAAAGGGCTCTGAATCTAATAGGTTTAAAAAAAAAAAAACCTTTGTGACTTTATTTCACAACTATATCTTTTCCATGGTGCCCTGGAACTATGTTTGACAAAAAAATAAAGAAATAAAGAAATAAAATAAAATAAATAAATAAAATTTAAAAATCACCCACAAAGACCGTAAGCAGAAACAGAGCAGTAGCAGTGGCCACAAGCAAAAGAAAACCCATCAGGAAACAAGACCACTGCCCGGATTTTCAGATGTCAGTGCGGCATCTGCAAAAGAAATCTCTGGAAGGAAATATGTAAGAAATAGCAAAGACCTCTAAAAATATTAAAACTTCATACTGACATAAAATTTGAATAGAAAGTCTCTGATTTACAAAACTAAACTGCAAGGCCTCCTTGTAACACAAGCAGAGAAATTAAAAGCAGCCTACCGAGAATAAATAAATCTTAGAAGTAAATGACACATTTGACTTTTTTAAAACAGTAAGCATGTGTTACTTATGCAACAAAACTTTAATAAGGAAAATTAAATGGCAAGCAATTTTTTTAACTAGTTAAATCGGAATACACTAATTGGATATTTGCGGTATTAAAAGTGATAAAAAGAAACAAAGGAGATGCAGAGTTTAAGATCTCTTCAGACTACATCGCCTTTCTTTAGGCTGAAGCATCACATGCCACATACAGAGTGTCCGAACACAAATACGGTCAAGCTACAGAGGGTTCTGGAAATCAGAGCATTCACAGATACTGATATATTCCTGTACAAAGCTCAAGAATTAGGATTTCTCTATACCTAAGGAGGCAGACAGGGTTCACAACCTTCAAAAGTACAAGGATCTCTTTGTAAGGTTTCAAAAGATCCCCCAAATGACAATACTCTGATAGCATTTCACATATCATGTTTGAGGAAAACTGTGTATTGTCATTAAATAAAGTGAATTTTTAAAATCACACTGGCATATGAATATATTTGAGAAGCAGTTGTACAAACACATGTGAGGCATATTTTAAACTGAGAATGTTTACTTGCAGACCTCTGTAAAATCTCTACAGATATCCAGGGACCCAAAGCCCCGAGCGTGGGAACCACCAGTCTACTGGGCGGAATCAGCACCTCTAAACCTGGGGAAGCTTTGCAATGGGAAAGTACCACGGCCGTGCCATCCCCAAACCAGACCTCCTTCCCCCGGCCTCCAACACAAGACCACTCACTGAAATATCTAAGTAAATGACAGTCATCACCAAAAACTAGTCTCTGGTCCATTTGTACTCTTTTGTTTTCCAACTCACCACTAAATCCCAAATTTACTTTACTACAGGCTGTTCACAATGGCTGAGAAGAAACAAACTACTTCAGAAACTCAAAAGAAATCTCTGAAATTATTGTCAAAACAGCTAGAAAGAAATGAGAACTTTGGAAACACTGTTCACAGTACAAGCTTTATAACAGTAAGCGTTACAAAACCAAAAAGATAAAACTGGTAACTGCCCTACACGTGTGCTACCGCAGGCAGCCAGTTAGCTCTCGGAAGTGAATGGTTATCAAGTCAATAACCACGAAGAAGCAATCCGTGGCACTGGAAAGAGAAGGCAGGTACAGAGCAGAAGCAACAGCACATTAAAAATGCTTACCAGTTTGAAGTCTTGAATGCTACAGATGAAATACGGTGTGTTTGGCCTCCGACTCTCGATATACACACAGTCTTTAAAAGAAAAAGAAAATTTTAAACAATGGCATTTTACCTTTAAGGGAACAAAGACAGGGCCCATAAAGCCACTGCATAAACAAATAACAAAGTACATATCTTTTATAGGAAAAAAATTTTCAACGATGAATTGTAAATTACAAATAATTTTTAGCTAGAGGGAAACAGCCCTTGACTTGAGGTTCTTATTGACCACTTTTCTGATAATTAAAAGAATGTGATAAAGCCTCAATTATTGTTTCCACGGTGCCTGAAGAAGAGGGAGGAGGAAATCTCATGGGATTAACCATATTTTGACAAAAACACTTCAATCAAGGGTATTACTTGCTCACAACTACACAAGACGAAATTTTGAATGTCTTATTCAGATAGATGCTCCCATGTCTTCAGAAAGAGAAATGGCGTGGCTATTTTACTTTAAGCAAATACTTTGTGAGGAAATACATGAAACATGTAAAGGAGACTCCCCTGAACATGCCATCACAATGACTTTTCACCTAAACCAACCTGTTGTAGATAACTTACTATTAAATTTTAACCCTAACACATTTTATTTTCTAATTATAAAGAAAACCAAGGCCACCAATCAGAAGGGATGTAGTAAACCAAACCACACTTTCCTCAAGGGAATAAAAGCATGCTTTCTTGAATTATATTTGACATGGCAATGGTTGGGTAATTATTTCTGATGCTCTCAATACCTGGAGTCTAAAGGTCTGGTTTAAAGTCTTTAAAATGGCAGGTTAAGATACATTTTTTTAAAGAAGCAATGAGGGGCGCCTGGGTGGCTCAGTCGGTTGAGCGTCCAACTTCGGCTCAGGTCATGATCTTGCGCTCATGGGTTCCAGCCCCGCGTCAGACTCTGTGCTGACAGCTCAGAGCCTGGAGCCTGCTTCAGATTCTGTGTCTCCCTCTTTCTCTGCCCTTCCCCTGCTCATGCTCTGTCTGTCTCTCTCTCTCTCTCTCAAAATAAATAAATGCCAAAAAATAAATAAACAAATAAAATAAAGCAGCAATGATTTTAAGGGAAGCAGTAGCTATAAAGGGACTTTACCGTTCTGCACATGACAACCCAAGACCATCGTAAAGCTTAGGGTAGGGATCTCTATGTAATATTCACTAAAAACTAAAGGCATCTGCAGTCCATCGAATTTTCTAGGATAATGACCATGATACCCACATTCAAAATGCCATTTGTTTTATCCTTCCTCATGATCCTTCACAATGAGTATATCTTAGAATAACTGAGAGGCTTGAGAATACAAGCAGATTCCTCTACTGCCTTATTTCACACATGCAGAGTCGAGAATAGAAAAGGAGCAGAAATCTGGAGCCATCCTTCCAGTGGACAGTCCAGTACCACCACAAGCACGAGCTGACCCACAAACAGGTGGATCATGAAGAAAGCCCTCGCCAACGACACTTCCTTCCAAAACCAAAAAAACTTCCTGAAAGACATCAGGAATTTTGTAGTCCAGTCATTCCAGAAAAAGAAGAAATCTGAATATCAATCATCTAGGCATCCAGAATGTCCCAAACTGATTTCTTTATTCGAATATAGACTCAACAACAAAGATTCAATCCCTCAATCCATGTACAACAGTAGCTCAGGAGTAATCTGTTGACTTAACTTTCTCTCTTATTCCAGGGTCCAGGAGGCTAAATCACTCTGCTCAGTATTCAGGCAATATCCATTTAACATGCCAATCATCTTACAAAACAAGAAAACTCTTCCCACTTCGGTAGATGTTTGTCCTACTATCCCTACTTTGGTATTCAAATAAAAACGTTCCCTAGATTTAAAAAACTGCACTTGAACAATTTTAGAACAACCCAAGATCCTCATTTCTGTGTTCCAAGTCCGGTCGTACCCGGTACCGGTATTTCACACTGCTAGATCCCGGTTATTTCCTGTCTCACTCACCCCGAACACAGGTTCGTTCACAGCCCTCTTCTTCCTGTCGCCTCCTACAGAAAGCCTCATCTTCTGTATCTCTTAGCACTGTCACACCTAACTATATCCACTGACTTCAAAATAATGGGTCACTTCTTAACTAATGACTTCCACTTTCTTAAAGCTCATTGTACCAAAAAAAAAAAAAAAAAAGTGCTGCATACAATGGTTTGGTCCTGCACCACATCCCAACCTCCACTGGGCTACAGTATCCAAAACTCCTCTACTCTGTCCAAATCCTCCTCTTTACTCCTTCACGCCACCAGCACCTACTTGATCGGAAGTTAGCTCCCCGGACGGTCAATTCTCATGAGGTTCCTGTGTAAAGAAACGGCAACACCTCCTTTCTTAAAAAAGCTTTATGTATACTTTTCATAATCAATAGAATCATTGTACCTACAAACCCTCTAACTCTGAGACTTAAAGTAACTATTAACTTGTATAGAAAAAAGCTTTCCAGAAAAGGAAAGAGAATATATAATTTTTCACTTCTCACTGCAAAGTTATATTCAGGAAAATGATTATCTGTAAATATACCTGGATGTAACTCTCTTAGAGAAGGGAGGGAAGGAATATACTGGGATGTCAAGGACGCCCCCTGAGTTCCCTGTCCTTACGCACTTCTCGGCAGTCTTAGAGGCGGATTCACACCCCTTGGCCCAAGGAATGCTGCCATTAGCAACAAGGCAGAGTCAGAAAGATCCTTAAACCTGACATATGGAATTACCACATTAACTTATTAATACCTTATTAATAAATACAAAGTCACCTCTTTTTGCTTAAAAAGCTACCATGTCAACTAAATTCATCTAAATTCATATAGGAGATTTCAACGCACAGGACTAATAATCTGTAAAACAGGTCACTGAATCAAGTGATCTCTATCTGTATGTGGGAAACTTATACATGAAAAAGATAATCTCACTTCATTATTAAATGACAAAATTTATAAGGTCCGTTTTATGTAAGTAATCATAAAACACAGAATTGCTAAGATCCGGGGTAATATAAATTAAACTTTTTTTTAACCATGTCTAACTTGCCATAGAAATTGGAAAAAAATACATTGTTTTGATCTTTTTAAATTCATTTTAAAAGTAAAAGCATGAGGGGCGCCTAGGTGGCTCAGTCGGTTAAGCAGCCGACTTCGGGTCAGGTCATGATCTTGCAATCTGTGAGTTCGAGTCCTGCATCAGGCTCTGTGCTCACAGCTCAGAGCCTGGAGCCCGCTTCAGATTCTGTGTCTCCCTCTCTCTCTGCTCCTCTCCAACGCACACTCTGTCTCTCTTTCTCTCTCTTTCTCAAAAATAAACTTAAAAAAAGAGAAACATGAAAAGTCACTGTAGAGTCAGATTTTTCTTTATCACCCTCTCATAAAAATTAGGATGGTCCAACTAAAAGAGAATGCATCCTAAAGAACAATCTGGAATTCAAGTCTCACAGGGAAAAAAAAATCTACTTATTGTTACTTTTAATGATTTTCAAAACAAGGTTAAATAAGGCCAAATACTAATAAAAAATATTTCCCTCTTGTCTCATTAATTAAGCAACTATTGAAGAAAATAACTTTATATAGATGTTTTTAGTGAGCACAAAACTAAAGTGGTTTATTTGGCAAGGGAAAGATGAGAACGTAAGTAAAGAGCAATGTTAAAATCTCAGTTGGAATATAAGCCCAGTAATCTTTTAAAGCCAAAATGATTTGCCAAAAATCTTCATGAAATTTATGAGTCCATAGATTGTCTGAAGCTGGTTAAAAAATTGGTTTCGGTCAGCTGGATCAATGATCTTCAACCTAAAAATCTCCCATGGCCAATACAAGTGCTACAGATAACTTTTTTCTTGGAAAGAGGGAAGGAGAGAAAGAAAAGAGAAGAAAAGAAAAATGAAAAAAAGAAAGAAGCTGGGTTTTTTTTGTTGTTTTTTTTTTTTGTTTTCCCATTATAAAGCTAGCTAGCAGTTCTGAAAAACCTGAGCCAAGCTGGTGCAATCCATTAAGTGCATAATGCACATTTTCAAAATTACCCATATGAAAATGCGTGTTTACCAGATTGAGCAAACGGCTGCTGCAGGGCAAATATATGTATTTTTTTAATCTTAAAAACAGCAAGCCTGAAATAGGCCAGAAAAATGAGTGAGGTCATTACCATCGATATCAATTATTCCAAACAATACATGATTACTAATTTTTTTTCTTTCCCGGGGATGTCTGAAATAAAACCACGCTGGTCTAGGTTGAGGCCTGCTCTCTAGCACCAAGCCTCTGCCAGGGAATGGATCACACAATTAAATGACCTCAAATCCTGCATCCATGATCTATGCAATGGTACTGAACAGGGGTGTTTTTGGCTTTTTCTCACAACCTCCACAAAGCCCTGTGTCCAAGAATCTATTGTGCCATCTGCAAACAGCAGAGCATTTGCTAAGCTGGGGAAGGAAGTAGGCCAAAACATGAAGGCAGATTCTCGAGGCAAAGAAAGCTCTCTCTGCTTTTCAACAACCCTCAGCAAATCAGCAGGTTTATGTAAACAGAGCAAGAGCAGGGTCCTCTCAGGGGTAAAAACCTCAGCCTGAAGCATCAGGCAGTTTGTCATCCTGAAACACAAAGAACCTGTCAGCGTCCTTCCTGACAGCCTCCTCCCAGAGCACAGTGGACACTTTACTTTACCAACTAACTGAGCAAGCAGCGCCGGGAGCCCAGCATAAAGCTGCGGTCACAACGCACAGGCAGTGCTCAGCCGCGGTGCTCCATTCTTTAAAGAATTTCCTCCTGTTAATGTGTTTCTGCCTCTTAATCTTTGAAATACCTTCTCGTTCCTTTGCAAGCCATGGCAGTGCCCCTCTAATATAATTTCCAATAGAAAATCGTCACTTATTTAAAAAAAAAAAAAAAAAGCATGCATGAACAGACTGTCTCACAAATAAATTTCCCAGAGACCTGGTTGGGGGACACAGTGGGAGACAGGAGGTTCACTCCATGACTGCTCTATTCTTCCACGTTCCTTCTCTCTTACACAGGACTCCTCCACGTGGACACTCTGAACCATTCAGTGAGGTCACAGTCAATCGGTCTAAGGTGACAGAATCAAAAGTCTACAAGAATCCCACTAGTTAATATGGGTGTTTCCAAACGCCCACTCTACAAAAGGGTATGCAGTTGCACACACATGTGAGAAGCAACACTGGAATCCCAAACCACACGGTGTGGCCTCCGACGGAGGAGCCTCTCACCTCTTCAGCAGCCTCCCCACCTGTACACAGTCAGATCCGTCAGCACTTCTCACCTCCGTATCTAATAGCACACTACGTTCCAGAATAAACACTCAAAAACTACACCAGGAATAAATGGCCTGGACAGAGTCAGAACAGAAGTTCTCTGAGACCCTCGTAAGATGTTATTCTGCTCTATCAATACGAACATAAAATGCTATTTTCTCATAAATATTGTTTTAAGAAATAACTCGACTACAGGATGGTCTACTTTTAGTTTTCTACTGGATTCTTTCGTGTGCAAGGCATACACCATCTGGGAACAGTGGAGAACTAAAAAGGGAAAAGGAAACAAAACTTGGGAAAACAGAACCACACTAGGTGAAATCCTCTCAAGGGCTCCCCTTTATCCTGTGTTCAGACCCTGAAAACTGTCACCGAAATTGACCTGCACCATCTCAAAGATTCTACACTCAGTGGAAGAAAGATCTCAAGTAACACATCCTTGGTCCTTTCCTTTTTAAACTTCATGAAAATTAAATTCCACATATTCCGATGTCTATAGGTTCCCGACTGACACTACAAAGCCAACACCGGCTTTTATCTACAATCAGAACACCATATACTTCTAGCAAATATTCATCTGTCTTCATCCTCATTGCTAATAGGAAATTAAATGATGAGAAAAACCAGCTGGGAGGCTAGGGGAAGCAGGTCATAACAAACTAAAAGAGACTCTGTTCTAATTTCCCCCCTTTCCTTTCCTCCTCTAGAAGTCAGAAAATCTTCTAGTACATCAAAAGCTTAAAGACTGACCCAAAACAATCATCTTTCTAACTTGAAGAAGTGATGCTGATGTTTTGGAACAACTGCCCTGCCCGCCCCAATCCATCACACGCTACATGGGCTTGAAACCTCCGTGAAACGAGAGAAAGCAAGATCATCACCAGCGGCAGCAAGCTTACAGTTACACAGAAGCTCTGAGCACCGGCCCTGGGCTAACACTCCCACTCAAGCAAGGAGCGTCTGAAGCACTCTTATCACCATTTCCCTCTGCAGACCTTCCTTAAAAAGCCCTCCTTGTGATCCACACAATCCCAAAGGTGAAAAAAACCTAGGTGGCTTAACATCCAAACTCCGGGTAAGTGGTGTGGGTCTCTCTTACAGTTTCTGACGACTGTGCCTGTGCGGAGCTTTTGTGCCACAAGAGAACACACGGACTCCAGCGGGGAGAGGAGGGTCTATCTTAAAAATCAACAGTGGCATCTGCCCCATGGAAGCAAAGTGTGTTAGTGAGGGCATTAGAGACACAGAGGAGGGGAACTCAAGCCCACTCTCACCCCTGTTGCTGCACTGTACCTACCTTGTTAGTGCCTGAAAAGGTGGGTGCCAGCCCTACCCCCTAGATCAGTGGATCCTATCAAAAAAATGATTTCTGCAATAAATTCCCTATTAAGTAGAGGATGACTGATGGCTAATGAAAATAACACCAGGTCCCCATGGCAAAGACTACAACTAGAACATGACTGAAATATGTGCATTTAGGGAACCAACGCAGAGTTCCAAGGCTTCTACGAACACTCTGCCCGGTAATCACAGGAGAAAACACCACCAGCGGCAGGCTGGAGTGAAGACCCCTCTCTCCCCGTACGGCTGGCAGCGAACAAACTGCCAGTCTGAGCTGCTGGTGTCACATCCTGCGTGCAGATTTCAAGCAACCCTGCTTGCTCCTACTCAGCAAACAATGCGCTGGGAGCCTGGGCTTCACAATAAATGGTTTGACCAATTTGCAGTGCTCACTGGAAATACACAGGAGAATTCACAATGCCTGGGCTATAATTCTTATTTGGCAAATGATTTTATTATAAACTGGTATCATAGTGAATCCATTTTCTTTACGGGTTTTCTGCTAGTGTTTAATGGACCGTCAGTATAATTTAGATTTCATCTATTTAAACTCATTCAAGCCTGGCTCCTGATTGTACAGTAAATGGAACATATTTCTATTCAAGGAAATTAATGACAGTTAATTGTAGTCTGCAGTTCTCAATTTTGTAAAAGCAACTGTTTCACAGTTCGAGCATCAAGCTACAGAATTTCCCACACTAATTATATTTGTGTGTGCATTAGAGGCTCCACATCTTGTAAACCTTCCTTATAAAACTAATGTATATATTCAAAAAACATTTCTTCCCATTCAAGTATTTATTCCCAACTTCTCAGAAAGAGTTAGGACTTAAATATAACTAATGGCTGGGAAAATAAAAAGTTTAGTTCTCAGTCTGACAGAGAGATGCTCAATTATTATGGATTTTTTTAGACAGCAACACTGAAGATTAAAATTTCCTATTTTCCTCATATTTTTATTCACTATTAAACAATTTTCTTATATATTTCAAATAAATCATAATGTCAACATTAATTGAAATGTATTAAAAGTAGGCTAAACTTACCATATGGATTTAGATCCACAAACAAGGTACGGGACACATATTAATTGCTCCTGAGACTGATATTCTGTTTAACAGAAATTTACCTGAGTTTCATTTACCAGGCCACCCAACAATCCCACGAGTGATTTCTCCTCTTGAGTGATTAGAGTATTTCACCTAAACGTCCACACAGCTGTGTGAGAAACACTTAAAGGAGAAAAAGGCATGCAAAAAGTCCCTTAAAAGAAACTTATCAAATCAAGATCAAATAATAATAAGGCAAGCATCCAGAATTCACTACCCCAAAATTATAACCACCAGTCACTGACTGACAAACTGCAATTCACACAAAAGTATGAGAAGGAAAAGAAAACCACAAGCTACTCTTTCCATTCTTTTCTTTAACGTGATATTTACATCTACTCAACTGGTTCCTAAATCGCCTATAGCCACATCACGCCCAGCTCCGTGAATTTCCTCATGTTGTTGCCCCATCAGGGATGCTCTGCTTCTATCTGGTCCTACTGCAATTCTGCCCAAACTTCAGGACCCAAATCAACGGCCACGTGGTCCTTTATGTCTTCCCCAGTAGCATCAACTTATAGTCTGTCCTTTTCGGTTGGCATCTGCCCACTCACCACCGGTTACTAATACGTAACATTACTTGAATAATTTCTCCCTATAAAATGAAAGATCAAGGACTAGAATCCTGTCTACTTTTGTATCTTGCCTGGTCTCACCTCCACAAAATTCCTATCTAAACAAAGTTATAGATACAGAAGATCGTGTTATGTTATCAACTGATCAATATGCCACTAACACTACTGCTGACATCGAACAAAGCCCATTAAATTCTACGAGCTTATTCAAAGACTATTCCAGGCCTCAAATTTAATTCTCAGCTTTAATTTATATACACTTCTAACGGCAAATGAAACCTACACCCTGACTCTCTCATTCTATCTGTGCCTCTTCCCTCTCACCCTTAAATCATTATTGTTTTAATTTGGGTTTTTGTTGTTGCTATTGTTTTGGGCCAGGTATTTATTTTAAAATTAAAGTCAAAGACTAAAGATACTTCAAGAATAGTTTAAAACCTCTATTCACTTTCACATGACTGAATAAATACTGAGACCTCAGATTTTCATTGAAGATCCTCAGCCCACTACAAATTATGTCATTTTATAAGTATTCGACAGGTATTTGTGGAAAAAACTCCACCTACACAACGATTTCCAAGTACCTACCTCCTTAGGATTCTCCATGTGGTAATTTTGTTTGATCGCGTATACACTGTTCTCGGGCTAGAGTGGGGGTGGTGGGATCTTGTCTGGTAATCTGCTCTGCTAATCGCCATTTACCTGTTGCTTTTATAATCAAAATTAGCAAAGATCTATGCAAGGCAGCAGTATTTAAAGTATCTAAATGCCTCTTGATTCCCAAAAAAAGATGAGAGATTTAGTTTACTGTCTGGTTTAAGAAGCTCTGGCTGCTTTCTACATGAATCCGTACTCAACACACTTCAAAAAATGAGTGCAGTCGTTTTGGACCAATATAACACTTAATGAGACTTTTCCTTTTTGTAATCTGTACCTCATAAAAATCATGTTTTGAACATCTGCTGAGAGAAAATGAATCAGAACTTTGGGGGGGAAATGAGACTTCTCTATTTTAACTGAAGTAGTAAAGGCAAATCCCGTCAAGATTATATTAAAGCTAAAAAATGAAGATAAATATATGCTACAAGAAACATAATCACAAACTTATAAAACATTCACACACAGACTTACTGGGCACCAGCTACATTCCAGCTAAGTGTTAGAGAAACTGAGATGAATAAAAATACTGTCCTTTCCCTTGAAAAGTTCGCCATCTAATATCAGAGCTGGACACGGAAACAAAAAAATAACTGCATGTCTGCAATAACTTTAATTGCACTTGTGTTTTAGTGTCTGTGCAGAGACTGCGGGGGGAGCATACCATTCTTTCTCTTCTTCTTCCTTAGTAAACAGATGTCCAGCAGGGCCTGTGGCCCCTCAGAATAAAGACCACATTTCTCTGCCTCCCTTATAGCTGGTTTTATAAAATGACTAAACTCTGGTCATGGGATATAAACAGCACTGCAGTATTTCAACTTCTGGAAACTGATTACTGAAGAGGAGGCCCCGCTCTCCTGATCCTTCCTGTCAGCCTAAAGGCAAATGTACTGCCTGGAGGTGGAGCATGAAATGGATCCCAAATGACAATGGGAATGGAGGCCACACACAATAAAAAAACAAAACCTTTGACCGTAGCTTAAGAACCAGACCAAGAATTTACTATTCACAATTCAGCCTTTCTGGCCAATGTATACAAATATCTTTATTTTAAAATGGGACAAAATATTTAAACTACATTCATGGACAAAGTGACACCCAAACCAATGATTTGGGGAAAACATTCTAATTTTTTTAATAGGAAAAGCTAGGAAGAAATGGATTAACTCTAGCAAGTATATAAAAACATAGAACGCAGCGCTCAATTCAGAATGACTACAGCAGCTTGATTAGATAGCATACACTATGACCTTCCAAAAGGATTAAGAATTAATCTCCAGAGGCAGATACAATAAAGCAGAACAAAGTCTACAACTGCCTCCCTGAAGAGACTTCACAGCTAAGTCTCTAGCTGCGACTCTAACCCGGGGGTTCACTAGTAGGAATAAGGGATGGTAGCTTCTCCTGCAAGTTGAATGGCATTTTGTGTAGAGGGCAGGTTGATGGGTGTCCACGGGCACCACTCGAGCTCTCCTGCTTTCTTTTCCACTCCCATGTGGGTCTGATTTTAGGACTTCAGAGAGAATGTGTGGCTGTTCCTCCAACAAAAATACAGGCACCACTGATAGCCAAATTTTCTGGAACATTTTATCATTTGTAAGAGTTAAAGCTGACCAGAATTCGTATTACACTAAGGTCTCAGAATATAATCCGTATTTTACTTCATACTAGAAAGACCTTCTCTCTAATGTCTGTCACAGTTTTTAGTTCCTCTTTCCACGCCATTAAGTGCGGATAAAAAACAGAGCGCACAAATGTGTCCAATCCGTTCTCTGACGTGAAGATTTACTCTCCAAAGGTGACGTAAAGTCTCCTGCTCTAACTAGAGAACACGTCTCCTGTTTCAAAACCACAAATTCAGTCACCTGCAGAGACCAAAGCCCCATTGTACATGAGGGCTAATTCGAAAAAACTGTAATGGCAATACAATCTTTGGACATCCAGACACACCCTTTAACTCAGCAATTCTATTCCTAGGAGAGTGAGAAGGAATGAATATGTAAGTTTTCATCATTGTTTATAACGGAAAATATTTGGAGAGAACCTAAAATCCAACAATATACAACTGTTACATTGTGACATCGATCGATTAACGAGGGTCCACCTAACGTTTTTCATGCCACAGATACCTTTAGCAGTCTATATACAACTCATCAAAAACAATTTTTTTTGTTTTAAATTCACAAAAAAACATGCATTGAAATCCTTATCACAGCAGGAGAAAAAATGTTTGTAATGCCTGTACCTCTGTATTGACTCATTAAATAATAAAATTTACTAAAGGTTATTCCCTTAGTAATATCCATAATTTCAAAGCAGTGACATCATTTTCAGATATTTTTCTCTATGTTATGTGATATGGGAATCACACACTGTGATTTATACTGGTGTCACAGGTACTGCCAACATTACTATGGCTTATTTCCTATCTTCATAATTGAAGCATAATTGAATGCTAAATGCCATCTGAAATGTAATGAATTACTGAAAATAAAGATACAATTTTTACCCGCTCAAGTTCACAGTCTCCTGAATTACATTCACATTCCCCTGGGGTGACCACGGACACTTCCCGGCTGAGAACTCCAGTATTAATGATATTGTATGCAGCAATAATGATTCAAATTTATAATTACTGGCATGACAATAAATTCAGGACATGTCAATTTCAAAAGCATTATTACAAAACAGTGAACAGCCTAATCCCATACATTGTTTACTATGGAAAGTGGGCATACAACAAAATATTAACGGTAGATTCGTAGTTTTGAGATTTTTAATTTTTGCTTATCTGAACATTTCTATTTTCTTCCCTAGAAATGTATTATTCGCTCATGAAAAAAGAAAAAAGAACAACTGCAGGAGGGAAAATATGGGGGGAGAAATAAAAAGAAAGGCCTAGAGCCAAATTTTATAAATGCATTCACCGGGCAAGGGCAAAAAGGTACACGAATCCAGGGGAGAGAACCTAAAATGGGACCACCACTAATCAGCACGGAAGGTGAATTACAGAAACAACACTGAAATGAGACTTGGAAATCCATACACGGCTGTACCAGATGTCACAGCACTGAATATCCTAGCAGCTGGGAGACAAGAGAAGTAAAACATAGAACAAAACTGCAGGTCTCTACAAACAAGTAGCCTCCACCAATCGGGACCTGAATGCCAAAAGTACTTCCAAGTCCATGATACCAAATACCTACTTTTTGGATAGCTGCTAACTTTAAAAGCATTCTAGTTCAGAAGCCTGAAAGGCCAGGGGTTTTCCACCTCAAAAGGTCTAGCCAGTACAGAGAGCCAGCTGGAACTTGAGTGTCCATCATCCAGCCTGAAATGTGGGGTCTAAAACCTCTTGTAAGGAAGAAGCATAATCTCCCCCAAGTCTGAGTTGTTCTGCTGTAGTTAATTCTCAAACACGAACCTCAAAACTTAAGTTGTATTTTTGCACTATGGATTCGCGGTAATTAAAACACTACTTTTTAGCTTTTATTGTTCCCGACAATAGAAAAACAACAACATATCAGGTGAGGTGTTTGGCATTTCCCTTCCCTCTCCTACAGAGAAAAAAAGTTATAATCATCTAAGGTATTGTTAACAGTCCCTCAATCAATCCGGTAACTGTGCACACGGCACCTGTGTTTTACAAGACCGCCACAGAGGGCAGGCCAAGCAAGAAAACTACCCCCTGATACTAGTAACAGCTGCCTCAGAGCCCACAGTCACACACAGCTTTACTGATGGAACACAAATTAAAATGTTAATGTAAAATCTGAGAATAATGAAAAGTAACATATTGAAATAACATTAAAAGTAAGTACTATAAACTCACTCCATTTCTCCTTTTTAAAAGGAACTTAAAGCTACATAATCAACTCCCCAACGTTTTTTTTTTTTTTTACTCTATCAATCTCTATTGATCAGTTTAAAGTGAGCCACTAACACGCCATCTGTCAAGCATCAACATCTGCCCAGCACACAAAGGAAGCTAGAACAATGCCTACAGCCTTTGGAGGGAATATAAAACAACTCGGTCTTTGTATTTTACAGTTCGGTTTATACATTTTACTAATTATCACATTGGAATACACTGAAGAAGCATTCCTTCCAAAGGCAACTGAATCCGGAAATTTAGAAATATAAGTGAGAAAAAAATTCAGGGGTCAAATGAGTGAACCAATGTAGAATTTCTTTCATACATAGCATATAGTATGCTGCCTGATTCGTTTGAGCACGCATTTAATGGTGAAATAATGAAAAAGATGTAAAGGTACTGAATATTTAATGCATTCATAATGATAAAGGGTCATTATGCACGACTGTAACAGACTTGGTAGAGTGACTTTAGAAGTCTATCCATTTTCAGGCATTTTATTTTATTTACTTATTCATTTTTATCCAAGAGAGAAAGAGAGGAAGAAAGAGAGCACATGAAAGCAGGATGGAGGAAGAGAGAAAGAGAGAGAGAGAATCCCACGCAGGCTCCATGCTCAGGGCAGAGTCCAACACTGGGCTCAATCCCATTACCCTGGGATCATGATCTGTGCAGAAATCTAGAGTTGGACACTCAACCAACTGAGCGACCCAAGGGCCCCACTTCCAGACGTTTTAAGCATTAACCTAAAAGAACCAGGTAACTTATTTAACTGCTTGCATCTATTTCATGGTACTAAAAATGTATTACAAAATTCATACCAACACAAACATACAAAGGAGATGAAAAGCATATTTTTACTTTTGGTAGTGTTCACGGTATTCAGATATCTTCAAAGCAAAACTCATGTACACGAGTGTCTATTCTACAGTATTTAAATGTTTTACAAAAGGAAATCATCCTTGTGCACACACATTTTAAAGTAATTCAGCAAACATAAAATCCTGCTCCATCTTTCAATTCACAGACAATGTTTTTAATCTTGGAAAGTCTGGTTTTCTCAGCTGGTGAAGCTGTCAGAATAAATAGAAGGCAGCATCTGGAAAGACGACAAACACATGGGTCAACGTCAACTACGAGCCAATCCCTGTCAAGAGTGGAGCCAAATTCCTGCGTTTCAATTTCAATGAGGCTCTCCAACTCAAATACCACCATGCCACTTCAAATCAAAATTGTTTCCTTTTAAAAAGAGCTTTTTACAAAACTGATAGAGTGTAACAGATTAAACAACTCTTTCAGCAATTTCCTCAGCTACTACAAAGCAAGGCATCGATGTATAATTATAATAAAGGGAACATTTAACAATTAATTGAGCCAGCAAAAGCTAAACCTCCAGAGCTTAGGAGTTCAAACGCTTGCTCACTAAGCAAAAGGGCCGAGAATTTTAACATAACTGCAGGAAATCTCAGTCCAAGTAGACTCTAGGTAAATATAAATCTTGTTCCACTGTGATTGGGACTCTATTCGGCACAGTCCATCAGGCTGATTTTAGTATCCAGCTTGGAGATTCAAACAATAGAACCGCCGCCCCTCCCTTGTCTCTCCCTATGCTGTGGTGTTAATCCAATTCCTCCAGGTTCTATGCTGGACAGAGAACTCTCTGGAAGGCTGCTTGCTGGCTTGCTTTTACAACCAATCAACAAATTAGACTCCCAAAACACATCACACAACTGGGAGGTGATAACGTCTCTGAAAATATTAATGATTTGTGCCAGTTTATAACAGTGACATAATAACTAACTTTCTTTCCTCATTCAGTTTCCATGTAGGGGAGAGGTATATACACTCAAAAAGAAAACAGAAATAAACACAGGGCTTCGAAGTGGCATGATCTGGGATGGCAACTACTGCACAGGGATATCTGCTCCACTGACAAACTTCTTAAGAATTTATACTGAATTAACCAGGAGGTGGGGGTGGGATGGAGGACTCCAACAACTACCTTATTCACAAGGCATCATTCTATGCCTCACAGAGTCTAATGGGAAGCAGGAAAAACTACAGTTAATGCCACAAAGTCTCAACAATACAAACAAGTAAAAATATTTTTAATTTAACTGGATAAAGCAAATTAAAATTTTAAAAGTAGCACAAAAATAGGGGCGCTTGGGTGGCTCAGTCAGTTGAGCATCCGACTTAGGCTCAGGTCATGATCTTGTGGTCTGTGAGTTCGAGCCCCACGTCGGGCTCTGTGCTGACAGCTCAGAGCCTGGAGCCTGCTCTGGATTCTGTGTCTCCCTCTCTCTCTCTGCCCCTCCCCCACTCATGCTCTGTCTCTCTCTCTCTGTCTCAAAAATAAACAAACATTTAAAAAAAATTTTTTTAAAGTAGCACAAAATACTAGGTAGTGAAAGAATTTTAAGGATTATTAAAACAGGCAGAATTAGAGGTCGTGGCAGGAAACCCACAGAGCAGAGACTGGCACTATGGCCTGTAGGTCAAATCTGACCCCACTGCCTGTTTCTGTAAGACCCACAAGCAAAGAATGGTTTTTACATATTTTAATTGGGGGAGGGAACATTTCTCAACATATGAAAACAATACGACTTTAAACATCAGTGTCCACAAATACAGTCATGCCCATTCATTTGTAGCTTGTCTATTGCTGCTCTTATAACACAAGGGCAGAATTGAGTTGTTACAACAAGAGAATCGATGGCCTACAGCAAAGCTGAAAATATTTATTCTCTGGGTCTTTACAGAAAAAGTTTACTGACCACTACTCTACAAATGCTCACTAAATAAGTAAAGCAGCTCAAATGATAATATAAATTTTATGCCACAGAAGACTACAATATAAAAGGGTTTTGACTTGAAAATGACACATTTGCTCAGAAGCGTTGTTTATAAATTGCTCAAGAATTTTTTTAGAGGCAATATCAAGTATACTAGGCTGAAACATACACAATAAAGCCTTTAACTAATCCCTGAACAAGGATAGTAGAGTGCCTCTAATATCACATCTCCAAGTTCCTTGTCATGTCCGTCGTCTGGGCTAAAAAGTTAGTTCATTTGTGGGGCACCTGGGTGGCTCAGTCAGTTAAGTGTCTGACTTCAGCTCAGGTCAGGATCTCACAGCACGTTGGTCTCTGTGCTGACAGCTCAGAGCCTGGAGCCTGTTTCCAATTCTGTGTCTCCCTCTCTCTGCTCCTTTCCTGCTCGCACTCTGTCTCCCTCTCTCAAAAATAAACAAACATTTAAAAAAAAAAAAAAAACACCTTAGTTCATTTGTAAATCTAGAGCACGGATGGCCAATGTTCCCATATCTGCACCCAAGAAAAACACAGTCACTTGATCAGAGCACCTTCCAAATGTACTACATTCAGCCTCAATCACCTCGAAAAAAGAGATTAAAGCCATTTGCCATCTACTTAGATGCTCTATTTTTCTCCACTAATTTGGTCTTCTTTATTGTTCATTCTTCCTTCCTTTATTAGCATTCTTGTACCTTCTTGTGTGAAAACCACGTTCGGAACCTAACAGAGAGAGTGACAGTGAAGTAGTAACAGCAGAACAACAGGTGAGCTTGCTCCGGGATATCTGTGAACGGGCCATTTACAAGCCAAGCTGCTTACCATCAATGAGGAAAAAAAGGGGCGCCTGGGTGGCTCAGTCGGTTGGGCATCTGACTTCGGCTCAGGTCATGATCTCACCGTTCCCGAGTTCGAGCCCCGCGTCGGGCTCTGTGCTGACAGCTCAGAGCCTGGAGCCTGTTTCAGATTCAGTGTCTCCCTCTCTGTCTGTGCCCCTCCTCTGCTCATTCTCTGTCTGTCTGTCTCTCTCTCTCTCTCAAAAATAAACAAACATTAAAAAAAACTTTTTTTTTAAACTTAGGAAAAAAAATACTGGGCTTCTTAGTCTTTTTATCAAAATATTAAGTATGAAGGGGCTTTTGATAAACCCTGCTTCCTTTTTTTTTTTTTTAACTTCATATAATGTTTTGAATTAGCTAGATAGATGCAGGGTCTACTGTGACATCCCCCAACCCCCAGAAAAAGCCAGCTTTCTATATTGAACACAATGTACTCCTGAATGGGTCTCAAGAAGCAATAAATAAACTGGATAACCAATACCACCAAAATAAAAGCTCTCAACTATGGAAAACTCAAATAACAACTACACACAAGTCCAATTCAGACACACACTACGTATCACCAGGAATACACCACTACTGACCCACCAGAGTGAGGTCCGGAAGCCAGAGCCTGTATCCAACAGGTGCCACAGTAACATCAGCGGAGATGTTTGAGAGCAATGTCCACTATCAAAATAACTTCAGCCAAGAATTCCATGGGTTCTCCACAGTTTGAGATATTTTTTGAGTAAGTAACAAAAAGTTCTGTCTGAGACTACTCCTGTGTCACTGAATTCATAAGATGTCACCTAGTCAGACAAGACTGTGTGAGCTAGTGAGCATTCCACCGAATACTTTAAATGTTCATAAGGATTATACAGGGCTAAGAAAATGAGTAACACAAAATCCTAATATTAGGGTCAAAGATCTTCATCTTTGGAGAGGAAGCACATGTATCTTGGGATCCCATCATGTTCAACTGTCTTCAGAGGCAAACCTGAAATGAATGTTTTAAAACGAGGTGGGGGGAGGGGGCGGACAGTCAACCATAAGAGAGTTGCAGACTTCTGTGGCTAGCCAAAGCATAGACACGGTAAGGTGAGACACCATTTCCTTTCAGAGTTTTGAAAATGGAGACTTAGCACTATGAAGATCTTCCTTTAGAAAATGTACGTATCTGAAAAGGTTGAACGGTTGAAAAACCTGTCGGTTGAAAAAACCTGTCGTTACAAATTAAGTAACCCAAATTAACCGGGTTAGTAATGACCTCCTTAAACTGATATGTGCCCTTTAAGATCCCTACAAAGATTTAGAACTGAAAAAGATTTAAGAGAATCAATAGTATATTGGGCGCCTGGGTGGCTCAGTCAGATAAACATATCTGACTTGGGTTCAGGTCATGATCTCACCGTTTGTGAGTTCAAATCCCACACTGGATGAGCATGAGCCCTGGTTCAGGTGAACACGAGCCCCGCTTCGGGTAAATAAAAAAACAAAAAACACAAGCCTGCTTCAGGTGAGCCCTACTTTCCTCTCTCTCTCTCTCTCTCTGCCCCTCACTCACATGCACCCTCTTTCTCTCAAAAAAAAAAAAAAAAAGTATATTAACATTTTCTAGGTTAAACAAGAAAATCAGGATATATTTGAAATTTTTATTCTTTTCATAGTTAAAAGAATATGGCTTGCAACAACAAATCCATAATTCCAATTTTAAAAAGTAACACCTAGACTTTATTAGAGGCCTGGCCTTTTCTAAAGAAGCCCTGCATACACTCACTTAATCCCCATCACGGCCTTGAGGTGGGCACTCTGTTCCCCATTTTGCCCATGAAGAAATAAAAGCACAGAGGTTGTCCCTTGCCACCTCTGCCCACTCTCAGTGGTGGACTGTGCTAGACTGTCTCACTCTGTGAAATGGATTCAAACACGCAGTCAGGACTGAAACCTCCGTGAGTTTATGCCCCGCACTGAAATAGCTCAGACACCTTTTTAGCTTCACTTCATTAACAGGTCTAACTTAACTTCATTTATAAGAAGTTAAGTATCTGAGAAGGTCTGTGTTAATAGATCCCTTAACAACAGAAATCAAATATTTACTTATTTGTAAATCTAAATGCTGAAGATACTAACTACTTTATAAATAAGACCAATCATAATTCAAAAGCCCTTAAAAGTGACTGTTAAAACTTGTTTAATTTACAAGGGTTAAGATTAGTAAACTGAACTTTTTAAAAGTAAAGCAGTGTCAAGAAAAAAAAAAAAGCAAAGCAGTATCCTTTAATTTATAACTTAACAAACTGAATACCAATTTTCCAAACCAAAGTACACTTTTTGTATATGTCTTTGTATATGTTATATATATACATGGTCTTTTCCGCACATAAGTATCAGCCTTAAAGACCCTTCCTAAGAAGGCCCTTAGATCAACCGCTCCGTATGTGTTTCCTGCCCAGCATGTAAAGGAGCTGCATTTAAGCCATGCTATTCAAGAGAGGAAACCCAAGAAACACAGGGAGAGAACTCAAGTGTGTAGTCACTGCCCCTGCCTGTGCTAGTAAGTATTTGGGGAACGGATGACGAAGGACCTAGAATGTGGGATCCAGGTGACTGCGAGGAGAAGACTGCCAGAGACCTACATTCCTGAATTTGAGGATTAATTGCTCATAAAGATGGCTTTAAAGAATTACCAATTAACATGCTCTTGCCATTATCAAGGGTGATTTTTTAAATGGCCACATATGAAACATTCTTGCTTTTTTTGGAGTACACAGTTTTAGAACACACTCTGATTCATTGTTTCTCATGTATGTAGTAACTTCTACTGTAACACCTCGTATTATGTTGCTGGGAAAACCTAGAGTTCTGCAGAAAATGCTCCTAAAAATAAAAGGGCTTATATAAAATACAGGGAGAGGGGAGATTCCTCAAAACCTACACAGCTCAGAAATCAGATTACTATATTTTCTTAAATCAGTAATTATACCTCAAGAAATAAGACAGGATACATAGGCACCCCAGAGTGGTGAAGGTTGCTGCAGGGAACATTTAAAATACATAAAAACAACAGATGCTGGCCTGAAGGCACCAAAACAATACGGATTAACCTGGAGTTTCTGTGAAGGTGAGCACAGCAGGCAGTGGGACGGCTTTCTGGGGAAGAGACACCTAGGGTGCAGGTGCTCATTATCTCATTTCATTTTAAGTACAGATGAAAGAACTCATATCAGTGCAACAGCCAAATTAAAGGTTTAAATTCTCACCTACTTTTTCCTTTTCTGCTAAAACGTAAGACTACATTATACCACAGGATTAATTATGTGGTATAAGCTATGCCCTGTTTCCACTCCTCTTGCCTAGGAATAGCTACCTATGAACCAGCACAAACGGTACCTTCCACTGACCTCACTCCTCCATTTACCCATCACATACACAGCAAAGTGAACTACACTGCAAATAATGTAACGATAATACAAATATCCATATGCTGTCACCAATTCTCGCTGAATTTAGTGTTACAGCGAGAGTCTCCTGATGAAGCGGCACCTACTGAACACGTGTCATTTTTCTGGCTGGCTCCCATCTATTCCCCTACAGAAAAGCATCCTGATTTCATTGTGGGGAATTACCTTAGCCCCACCGTGTGCAGTTTTAAGGGGGAGCAATAAATCAAGGTTTCTGTCCTTTTTATCTAAGACACAGACATGTAATACAGGCTTGACCAACTGAATTTACTTGTCTGGGAACATGCCTCAGGCTGAGTGACAGCAAGGACAGGAAAATGATGTGGGGACACACGGAAAGAATGGTCAGTAGTTCCTGCTGACCAAAAATAAGAACTGCCCTCATTCCAGACAGGTTTCCATCCAATCTGTGAGTTACCCTACCAACAAATTATTTTTGTCTGTGATGTGACCAATGTTCTCCAGCTTTGCATTCAGAAAACTTTAACAATACAATATGATCACTTTTATTAAATCACAAAAACTATGTATTTCTCTTTCAGTTGCTGAGTTAAGGGTTCAAACCCAGTAATCCGCATTAGCCTAAATATTCTGGAATGATGCACCTCTCCTGGCTCAGCTTACTTCCCGTAACTGTTATGCATCTACCTTTTCAACAATCATTCTGTGTGCGTGTGTGTGTGTGTGTGTGTGTGTATGAAATGAGAAATAATTTCCAAAAGCAGGCAAGATGTTAATTAATTTTAGGAGCAGGGGAAAGAAAAGAAAGGAAAAGAAAGGAAAAGGAAGAAAGTAAGAAAGTAAGAAAGGAAGAAAGGAAGAAAGGAAGAAAGAAAGAAAGAAAGAAACCAAACTAACCATACCATTTGCATTTTCCAAGAAATGGCCCTATCTCCTTTCAAAAGGTGTGTTTTTGGCATCATGTTCAGTATTTTATATCAATGTCCATGCATTCTTGGCTTTAACAATTTCATCACAGGCCCATTCCATCTTACAAACTAGCCCTGTGACACTGGCCTCTGTGCCTTAGTTTCCTCATCTGTGTAACAGGGAAACAATGACTAGGTTTTACAGGGACTTTTTAAGGACTAGCAACAGCACATGTAAAATAAGTCCAGTACTGGAAACAACAGATGCTTTAAAATTTTTTTTAATGTTTAGTTATTTTTTTTAAATTTTTTAATGTTTTTTTTAATTTATTTTTGAGAGACATAGAGACAGAGTGTGAGCAGGGGAAGGGCAGAGAGAGAGGGAGATACAGAATCTGAAGCAGGCTCCAGGCTCTGAGCCATCAGCACAGAGCCCGATGTGGGGCTCAAACTCACAGACCGTGAGATCATGACCTGAGCTGAAGTCGGCCGCTCAACCGACTGAGCCACCCAGGCGCCCGTTTAGTTATTTTTAAGAGACAGAGAGAGCGAGTGCGCGTGAGAGAGTGCAGAAAGGGGTGGGGCAAAGAGAGGGAGACGGAGACACAGAATCTGAAGCAGGCTCAGGTTCTGAGCTGTCAGCACAGAGCCCGATACCGGGCTCGAACTCAGGAACCGTGAGATCATGACCTGAGCTAAGTTGGGCGCTTAACCGACTGAGCCACCCCAGCGCCTCAACAGGAGATGCTTTACACGCGGTGGTTAGTTATCATCCATGGCTACAGCTTCCACACTCCCTCATATGTCTGCTTCTACCCAAGTTCACGGTTCCTTCTGCAATCAGGTACTTTTTAAGATCCAAATCATTCCCAACTGCCTAGTCGATTGCTCTGTTCCTCCTAAACCATATGTGCTTTGTTTCACATAAAAATCTCAAGCCATAAAGGCATATCTTCCTTCCCCCCAACTTTTTTTTTTTTTTAAGATCTGCCTACATTCTAGTCTGTCATAAATAACTGACAGGTGTGCTGGGATGTTAGTCTCAGCCTTTAAGGCAATATGCTCATTTTCTATTTGTACATTAACTTGAAAAAGCCTGGGAAACACTGGTCTAGATCAGTGATTCTCCAGCTTTAATGTGCATTTAAATCACCTGGGAATCTTATGAAAACAAGAACTCTGATTCAGCAGATCTGGGGTGGAACCTGAGAGTCTGCATTTCTAACTAACCCTCATGGGATGCCAACCTGCGGCCAACACTGGGAGCGGCAGGTGTTAGAGTACACGGTCCACCATACTTAATGACCCCTTCTTTCCTTATGGAATCAGAAAAGATACAATTAGTCATAAAATTTCCATCACTCTCCATTTTTTTGTTATAGTAGTTTTAGAACAGCAATTTCTCTTGTTTCTTCTACCCCCAGAGAGATAAAGTAGTAACTTTTAACGTGCTAAAAATTTTCTTTTACATATGCAGAATTTGGCTAACTTCCTAATAGGCACTAAAAGGCAATCACTTCTTGAGGCTCGGAAAAAAATGAAATAAAATTTCAGTAAAAGTGGGAAAAGTAAAAATTAATGTAATCTACAACTAAAAGCACATTTATAATGTAATTAAAAACAAGAAGTACATTTGTGAGGCGCCTCGGTGGTTCAGTAAGTAAAGCATCCTACTCTTGATTTCGGCTCAGGTCATGATCCCAGGGTTGTGGAACTGAGCCTGTCCGGGATCCACACTGAGCACTGAGCCTGCTTAAAATTCTCTCTCCCCTGCTCTGTTCCCTCCCCTGCCCACGCACGCACACACGCACATTTGTCTCTCTCTCAAAACAAAACAAAAAAAAAAAACAAAAGCCAGGGGAGCTCAGTCAGTTAAGCATCCGACTCTGGGTTTCAGCTCAGGTCATGATCTCACAGTTCATGAGTTTGAGCCCCACATCAGGATCTGTGCTGATAGCACAGAGCCTGCATGGGATTCTCTTTCTGCCCCTCCTGCATCTCGCTCTTAAAATAAATAAACTTTAAAAAATAACAATAATAATACACTTCCACAACTGTTCCAAGGACACAGAACTAAGTACAGCTGATGTGCTCACTCATGTCTACCTACAGCAACAAAGCTCTACCCACCTGTTATGGACTGAATTGTATGTCCCCAAAATTCAGATGTGAAGTCCTAACCATCAATACCTCAGAATGTGGCCTTATATGAAGAAAAAAGTATCAATGCAGGTGTAATGGGTTCCAATGAGGTGGGCCCTAATACCGTATGTAGCAGGGTGAGGGCCCTAATTCAACATGACTGGTGTCCTTATGCAAAGGACAGAGGCAGGGACAGGCCATTTGAAGCCTACAGTTACTATGCGCAAGTCAAGGAACTAACTACCAGAAGCTCAGAAAGGCCTGAAGAAAGAGATCCTTTCCTCTTGCCTTCACAAAGAGCATCACCCTATTGATGTCTTGATCCTGCAGTGCTAGCCTCCAAAACTATGAGACAGTCTATTTCTGTTATCGAAGCCACTCAGTTTGTGGTGCTTTCTTACATCAGCCCTAGCAAATGAAAACACGGCCTCAGTGGTGCTTTCTCCTCCCAAATAAAAGGTCTAAAGATGATATGTAGGGGTGCCTGGGTGGCTCAGTCGGTCAAGCATCTGACTTCGGCTCGGGTCATGATCTCAGGGTTCATGAGTTCGAGCCCTGAGAGTCTGCTTCAAATTCTGTGTCTCCCTCTCTCTCTCTGCCCCTCCTCTGCAGACATTCTGTCTCTCTCTCAAAACTAAAAATAAGCATTAAAAAACAATTAAAAATAAAACAAAGATGATTATGTAGATATGCAATCACAACAGGGTCTGGTATGCCAATGAACATTGTGGACTTGAGCCTACTGACAACAGGGATCTGCCAAAAGGCATTAAGCAGGTTAATATTAGGGTTATTAAGTGCAAATGAACTTGTAACACATGTCAAACCGCTTTCATTCAAGCTGGGCCTAGAGGTTCCTTTATCCAGAATTTATGTTTCTTGTTACACAAAAAACATTCTTGCTATCATAAGAAAATGGGCTGTGCTGCAATCTAAAAAAGGAATGCCATGAGACCCCTTCATGTGCATGTCGCATCTACCTAAAATTCTTCTACGAGTACAAGAGACGTGGATAAAAAGTTATGCATTGAATGCGGTTTTATTTTCTCCAAAAACTTATGTCCTAGAACCCCAAATGGCAGACCTTTACTTTATTTGTGCTTTTATTTCTAATGTTTGTCTTAGTGATTACCACAGATAAGCTTTCAATTATTCAGAGAATCAAGACCTTGAAACCAAAGGTAGCCTCTTAACAGGTCAGAGACCAACCCCTCAGCGAAGAATCAGTAGCTAAATGTTAAGATATGTCATTTGTCAAAACACTAGGGACTCTTTTTCCTCTTTAGGAACTTGAATCAAAGGGAAATTATCCATTAGGAAAATAGTTTCATGTTTTAACTTTTTAAGTAAATTTTTCATTGAAGTATAACACATATGCAGAGAAGTGCACAGCATGATAAATTCTCACGGTGTGAACAAACCCACGTAAGCAGCAGTGTCGCCATGAAAGGGAACATGACCAGACCCCTGATGGTGCTATTCGTGCTCTGTTCCAGACACCACTGCCCGTCAGTGTAACTACAACCGGACTTCAAAACACCAAAGATTAGCCTTGCCTGTTTTTTAACTTTATATAAAAGGAATCATACAGTATTATACTTTTTTGTGTCTATTCAACATTATGCTTAATAAATAGTCTACTTTTAACTTCAATATATTTTTTTAAACATGTACATTCCATTCTGTTTCAAACCAGATTCCCAGGTTTCATTTTGTTTAGTTTGGATTTTTTTCCAGCTTAAAATCCATTTGCATCAAAAGAAATTAACACCTCAATGTTGAATGTATAATCAATTCACGTTTCTAGGTCTTTTTTCAGTTCAAGTCCCCAATTTCTAACAATGAGGAAAATTTGCAAATAAAAAGAGGAAATGTTTTATTTCACCCAAGACTGCATAAACCACAAACTTAAATTCTTTGTCTTTTATATATAAAATTTATATGTAAAATTTATCTTCATGAAAAATATCACACTTTTTCATAAAGGTAGAAGGTACACGGATATAACAAACTTGAATAAATCTTTCCCCCTTTTCATGTATGTGATCAAGATTACCCTATATCTAGGGTAAAAGGAAGAGTCAAACAAAAGTAGTAGTTGATATGACAAAAATACAAGAAACAGAGAATCAAATTAATGGCACTTTTTAAGGAACACGTTACCTTATCAAAATAGCAAGCAAACTGATACACCAGATGAAAAGGTCTCTCCCAACAATTTGAATTTAATTTTTTTGACTGTTTCACCTGTTCAGGAATTTAAAAAAAAACCAAAAACAAAAAAACAATCATAGTATCTAACTGGAAGATAGTGAGTACTGCTGGTGAGAATGTAAAAGGGTAGAGCCACTCCCTATGGAAAATGGTTTGGAGGTTCCTCAAAAAACTAAAACCAAACCACCATATGATCCAGCAATCCCACCTCTGGGTATGTAGCCAAAGGAAATGAAATCTAGAAGAGACACCCATAGCTTTATGTTCACTGCAGCATTATTTACAGTAGCCAAGAAATGGAAATTACCTAAGTGTCCACCAACGGGCGAATGAAAAAAGAAAATGTGGTGTATATATCAACAATATTATTCAGCCATAATAAGGGGACCAGGGGGCTCGGGGGTGGAATCCTGGCAACACGGATGAAACCTGAGGGCGTTATGCTAAGTGAAACAGACAGAAAAAGACAAATACTGTATGGTCTCACCTAGATGCGGAATCTAAAAACACTAAACTCGTAGAAACAGAGACCAGGAGAACAGGTTAGTGCTTGTCACAGGGAGGGAGTGGGGCGGGGGCTGCAGGGAATGAGTAAAGGTGGTCAGAGAATAGACTTCCATCTATAAGATGAAAAAGTTCTGGGGATACTATGGTGACTACAGTTAACAATACCGCACTGCAGTTTTAAAGTTGGTAAAAGAGTAGATTTTAAAAGTTCTCACCACACAGACACACTAATACCTATGTGTGGTGATGGACAAGTTAACTAACCTTATTGCGGTAATCATTTTGCAATATATACATATACAAAATCACCATATTGTACATCCTGAACAATATTATATGTCAATTATATCTTAATACAGCTGGGGAAGGGGAATTAGAAAACAGTGGAAAGAAATTAAAATGCCACCCACAGCAAACTTTAAAAATCAATATCCTATGCTAAAGAAGCCCATAAGGGAAATCTGACTGCACACAGCTGTGTAATAAATCAATTTGTTACCGTGACAGCCATCTCAAGAACGAGTAATGGCTGATAGACAACAAAGAAGCTAGATTAGACATGGGGGCAATATATAATAGAGCCCCATGAGGTTTTTTGTTTTGGTTTTTATTTTATAACAAGTCTGTTAAATCATTCATTGGCAAATAAATGATTCAAGATAGACTTCCATAAGCATTATTCTAACTCTGACATCATTAATCAGTTAATAAATTTTTAAAGGTTTTCAGAATTATATTTATTCAACAAATATTTGGTACACATAGTGGTGTACTATGTGCACACCGCTGTCATAAGTGCCAGGAATTCAATGGTAGGTAAAAAACAGATCTTTTTCCTTTACGGAGGAGAGAGACGGGCATTAATCCCAAAATAACAGAAATACACAGAAAATTATTAGTTGTAAATTCTAAAAGAAAAGATACATAATGCTGTGACAGTGTTTATTTTTTTTTTAATTTTTTTTAACGTTTATTTATTTTTGAGAAACAAAGAAACAGAGTATGAGCAGGGGAAGGGCAGAGAGAGAGGGAGACACAGAATCTGAAGCAGGCTCCAGGCTCTGAGCTGTCAGCACAGAGCCCGACGCGGGGCTCGAACTCACAGACTGTGACATGGTGACCTGAGCTGAAGTCGGCCGCTCAACCAACTGAGCCACCCAGGCGCCCCTGTGACAGTGTTTATTAAGGAAATGGGAGTAACCTGGGAGAGGAAAGGCAGTGACGCTGAACTGGGAGCACTGAAGAGAGAACAGGAAAGAAGGCAGTCAGTCTGCTGTGCGTACAGGGGAGGACTCGCTAGCCTGAAGCAAAAGCAAGTGTAAAGGGCCCGAGGCAGGAGGTAACATGGGCAAAGAGTAACTTCAAGTCCATCCTGCTGAGCTCCTAATAAAAATAACTCCAGAGACAAACAGCAGGGGCATAAAAGAGCTCGTTGTGACCATGCATAAAATTAAACTTGAGCTAGTGACAAATTCTAAATCATACCCATTTTCTCAAAAAAATCTCATTTTTCTCAGACCAAATAATCTAAATATAGATAAACCTGTCCCCCTAGGACAAGGAAGTACAGTTAGAGCCTAGGCTTTTTTTTTTCTCCTAACCCTCACTGCAGGGCTTGTTCTTACAATGACAGCTATATATATTTTACACTTAATATGAGTATTAAAACCAATTCACAAAAACAAATAAAAACACAAAAATTAATGTTTTACATCCTAAAGAAACAAATAAGCATAAAAGATCTAATCTTCAAAATAGAATAACACACTGAAGAAACCCCTATGACGTCCTATGCGTTCCTACCTACACATTTAAGATCTGACTGAGCATACGGAATCTCTGTGACCGGGTGAAGATAATGGTTTTCATCACTAACAAAAGATGTTACTGCAGAGCTTCACGCCAAGAAAGAAAAAGACCAGAAAGGAAGACAAAAGAAAGGGAAAAAAATTAAGTCCCATCTGGGAATCCAAACACGGCACCATGCTTATGATTCTTCAGTGCAGGTAAACATAAAAATAGGCAGCGTTTAGCAGCCCTCCAGTCAGAGAGAAGCCATGTGGGGACGGCAACCAAGCCTTTTAGCTTCAAAAGCCTCTCCTAAAAAGGAGGGGGGGAAAAAAAAAAGAACACTGAAAGGTGAAGGTCAGTCTCCTCACCAAAGAGCCAAACAGCCAAACATCCACGGGACCCGGCAATGTGCAAACACCAGGCCACAGAAAACTTTCAAACCCCTTTTGGTTTTCACAGATTCTTCATAACATATTTAGCTTCCCCAGAAAGCATACCTTTTTCATATTTCACAAAGGTCCTCAGATTCACTGAAACAATGCCTGCCTCCATAAATACACTCAGTTCAATTCCAAAACACTTTAAGAACGCACTGTTTTGTAAATAAGCCCCGAGCAACTTTCCTTCACATAACATCAAGTAGGAAGGAAGTGCAGAATGAAATGTAGAAAGTGCAGGATGAAAGTGCAGTGGCTCTCAAACTGGTTTTCTTAACACCTGCTTCTCTTAGGGAGAAAATCAGAAACGGGGTGCCACAATCTCATAATTGAGAAAAACGGGTTTTGTGGGGTTTTCTTTAACGTTACAGAGGTTTCCTTAACAGCAGGACTTCTCAGGGTCATTAACTATGAATCTCTTAGGACAGGGATAAGATGTGCAGCGTTTCCCACGTGAACTTGACCACAAATATTTGCGGGAAGTATCGTCACTGACACAGGAGCAACATTCCATTGCAGGCATTCGGCACTGCGAAAGGCAGTTGGCCTTTGACAATGATCCAAACGATCACATTACAACACTGAACTGTTACGTATCATGAGAAAAGGATAACAAATATTTCCTTATTTCTTTTACTGTTTATTTGAGAGAGAGAGAGAGTGTGCACAAGCAGCTGAGGGGGAGAGGGAGGGAGGGAGGGAGGGAGAGAGAGAGGGAGAGAGACAGGGAGGGAGGGAGAGAGAGAGGGAGGCAGGGAGGGAGGGGGGAGGAGGGGGGGGAGAGCGAGAGAGAGAGAGAGAGAGGAGAGAGACAGGGAGAGAGACAGGGAGAGAGAGAGAGAATTCCAAGCAGGCTCCACACTGTCAGTGAAGGGCCCAACGTGGGGCTCAAACTCACAAACCGTGAGATCAAGATCATGACTTCAGCCAAAACCAAGAGTCAGGCGCTTATCTGACTGAGTCACACAGGCGCCCCAGATCTTTCCTTATTTTTAAGTTATGGTCTATAATCTATATCTAAAGAAGTTAACACATTCTGTTCCTTTCTCACGATTTAGAACTAAACAGGCCCACAGCAAGTAATCTGTGGTAACTCTGTAACGAGATACTCTTCAGTGGCTCAGAAAGTCTTACTGTGCAGCATCTAAGGCTGTAAAATCAGACACAGACGGCGGTATAACCCACACGCGACTCAATCGTAACTCAATCTCCACAGCAGAGCCCTGGCTTCTCTAAAACCTAATGCTGATAACTTGTATGCCACATAAATATCTTCTCAGTTAATCATCAACCAATAAATTGTAGCTGTGACTACCAGTGTATCTGTCAATTCTAATATTGATTATCTTTTGAAATTCAAAGCAAACTCCTACATAAGGAAAAACTCCAGTACTTTATGCAAAGTTCAGCAAAGGGACAGAACTCCTGAGTAAAACAATGAGACCAGGTTAATGATGTAACATCATTTCTTTAATCTCCCTTTCCTGGAAGAACAGTAAAATGGGGGACTTTTTTTTTTTTTAAGAGATTGAGAGCCAGACAGAATCTCAAGCAGGCTCCATACTCAGCACAGAGCCCGACATGGGGCTCAATCCCATAACCTTGGGATCATGACCTGAACCAAAATCAAGCATCGGCCACTCAACCAACTGAGCTGCCCAGGCACCCTAACCCTAAACCCTCCAACCAGGAGGCTTGTAATCTCTTAATTCCATCTCATATGAAGTTCATGTGACTCCTCAGCATTATAATTCAAACAAAATGACTTTAGCTAGTGTTACTGACTTCTGTAAGAAAAGTGCCTGAACACACACAACACATTATGTGAAAAAGGAAAATTCTGCTGGCGTCCCGCAGGTTCTCAAGCACTGGTTTCCCTGCATCTCATCTGGAAGCTGGGTCCATCTCTCTCTCAACAATACCATGAACCTCAACACACTGAGTAAACTATAGGAGATTTTCTGCAAAACGAAGCAAGTTAGTGTCTTCATCTACTATCACTGGTTACAGACCCTGAAGCTCCATCCTTGGAAAAGGAGGTTATCGGGAGAAATAAACTTTGGTTGCAAGGCCTTTACAAATATTTCTCGAGCCTCTGCTCACTCCTGTGGCCAGTATGAAGCACCCTGCTTCTCACAATCTTAAAGTTTACTTGTCCCACCAGGTATTCTACTCTGCCGGGGCACCACTGCCTGTGTTTGAAGGTAAAAAATAAGGAGGAAATGAAAAGATGAAATGTACTGAGTATCGGGTGAAGGGAGAGAAGCAGCAGGAGGGAACAGGAGGCAAGAACGGGCGTGCCCAGCGAGCACAGCAGCCCAAGCTGAGGCCGACGGAAGCAAGAATCCAGTGGGCCCAACTGTCCAAAACTGGGTCAGCGTGTTTCCTACCTTGATTCTTTCTACCCCAAACTACCCTCTCCTTTGCTGGGCTCCCTGCCGTCCCTACCACGTAGACAGGCATGTGAATGCTGATGTCCTGCTCCAGCACAAACACGGTGAAGACCAAATGCAATGCTGCTTACCTCCTGGTCTGTAGACAACGTCATCCTCGGTGATGTAGGATGTGATCTCGCCGGTATCTGTCCTTTCGTAGCGAGACTTTTTTTTCGGTGGTTTCTTCTTGTTCTTCTTCGTGGACTCCTCCGTGGTGGCACTATTGTTGTCATTATCCTCATCTTCGCTGTGATCACTCTCGGCATAATTTTTGGCTCCTCCTTCCAAGGTACAGCTCCTGCGTGGCCTTGAATTCTCACTCTCTCTTGCTTTGTCTCGTTTATCTCTCTCTCGGTCCCGGTCTCGGTCCCGGTCCTTCTCTTTCTCTTTGTCTTTGTCTTTGTCAGCTGTCATGATTCGCCACGTGCCTTCTTCTGTCCTCTCACGGCTAGGCCTCCGTGAAAGGTAGACAGTAAGCCTGGGCTTCAGTCTTCTGAATTTCTCACTCAATTCCAGGGAAAATCCAACCACTCCAACTACCCCAACGCTTCAAAAACGCTAGGCAAGAAAAGAGAGAAAGAGAAACTGATTTTACCTTAACATTTTCTCATATTTCCTTCCTAAGGTAAGGTTTTGTTAAATTAATCTCTTACTTGTGTTTTAGCCCTAAAAACTTCTCACCAGCCACAGGAAAGAAGTTAGGACAAATGACACAAAGTTGAAGTACATGCAGTTTTCGGTCTCAGCTAACATATGGTTTGGGATTTACTACCACACCAATAATGAAAATGTCTGAATGCATAATAGTAAACCGTATTTTCTGTATGCCAACTGTTTTCTTCTTTTGAAGGAAAAAGTAGAGTATAGCCCAGTAGAAAACATATAATGGGTACAATTATCCAAAAGGAGCTTCATAACCCACAAAATTAATTTAAAAGGGCAAGAACCTATATACTAAAACTAGTTCCACCTGGAAAAACAATAATCTGGATAGACTTGAAAAATGTCTCAAGATGTCTCTCATAGAGAACTATCTTCGAAAGCCTTTTTCTAACCACACTCCAAATTTCCAGGGCTCCTCTCAAAAATAAACACAAGTGTTGACTCAAATAAAAGTGACGACCTCAAAGCAAGATTCTTTTATGTTCAAAGTAACTTTTCCCATATTCGAAGTCTACTATTCTATTTATTTTCCATGAAAAATGGTATCTCTGAAGTTACATGATCTCTGCCTTAACAAAACAGAACAACTTCCAAAAACAATTTTCCATCTTTAGGGAATATTGGGTGGTTTTTACAGTCTTCCAAATTTCCACTGTTAATAATTTCCCTAATAAGCTCCTCCCTAGAACTAAACCCAACAAGTAAAATCTGTGAAGTTCTTAAGACTTTACGATCAGAAGACAGAGTCCCAAATTCCAACCCAACACAATTCTTACAAAAATTTTATAGGGCAGGGGCAGGACAACTGATCCTGCCCTGTTTTGTTTACAAGTCAGTTTTGGGACTGTCATAATCACCAATAATTTATCTTTTGCAATCCTGTCTCATCTTCTCCAATATCTTTCATTTATTCAACAATCTGTACTAAACACTATCTATGTGCCAGGTGTTCGGAACTGAAGATGCAATGAGGGAAAAACTCAAGAGTCCTTGCCCTCAATGCTCTAATGCCAAAAGAGCAAACTGATCAATATGAGAACCATCTGTTTCTCATGTTACTAAGGCCAAGAAACAACACATGCAAACAAACAAAAGATTGGTCCTCTTTATTTAGACAACAACAAACAAGTCAGCTTGCAATTACATGCCTTAGACGCAGAGAAAATTCTCTTTGGTCACACCAAAACCATAAAAATTAGTATATACTCTCTCCAAAGCTCTTAGGTCAAATCTGACCCCAGAAAAGACCTTTCCATAACCACCTCAAATATCCCTCAGACATTCGAGAAAATTAAAAAATGTTCACAACCACCTACGGGAGACAGACCGATGTAGGAGCAGATAATGCTGACAATTTGAAAAAGAGTCGGAAAGGGAGAAACCACGTAGTACAGACCTAGATTGCTTCCTTCTACACAGGAAATATGCTTCTAGATAGGATTTCCATTTTCTACACATATTTTAAGAAAATGAAAAATCATCCTGGTGCCTGTAAAAGTTCTGCCCATATGAATCATCTGCTAAACAGACAATAAATATACTCCCAAGTCCCTGTAGGCCACTAGTGTTAGCAATTGAAAATACACAAAGAGACATATTACTTTCTCCACTGGGCTTAAGTTTAAAGCATGAAGAAGCCAATCATGCAAGAAAGAAAACTATCAGCCAACACCGTTGTTAAAACATTCCTCTTTGACACTGAAAACATACCAAGGTCTCCTGGCAATCCGAAAGAACAAGGGACTTAGGCTGAAAACCTCACAAATGTATTTCAGGACAGACATCTGACGAAATTAAGAAAAAGATCATTCTCTCCAGGGTTCAGAAGACAACCAGAAAATTATGTAAAAATACTATTTCGGCACTCAAAAAGGAAAAAAATAGTAGATCCAAATTATACATTCAACACTATTCCCTACGAAACCATATACTAGCTTCTATTTACAAAGAAATTTGAGTTGCTTCTGCCAAGAGTGAGCAAGAAAGAAAAATTAAAGAAGAAATAGGGAAGGCATCCACCAAATGAACTCCCGTGTGTGTCCAGCTTTCAGGTAACTAAGAACAGTGATAAGCCAAAACAGAAGCCCATCACCATTACACCTGGCTCTAAGATGCAGTGCGGTGGGGGTATTTTTTTCCTCTGCATTTCCCATACTGATCATAATTTTTCTGAGCCTCATCTCACAATGACCAACATACAATAATAATGTGACATTTAAGGAAAGGGACCCAGAGAGAAACCAGATGGCACTGGGAAGGGTAGTTGTCATATCATTTTCTAGAAAAGATTCAACATTACAACCACAGCGTTTCCGTTAACAACACGGGGTTCACGGCAGATTCCTGCTGCGATCTCACTCAGTTTTTCTCAGCTCAGTGAAGTGAACCAGACAGAAGTCACCGTCTCGGCTTCAGACTACAGAAGGGAAACTAAGAGATCATGTGCACGAAGCCACGCACCCAATGGTTCTCCCAAAGGGAAAGCAGTTCTTCTAAAGGTAAACCGCATCCGACCTGAACACAACCTGCTGCCCAGGCTGTAACCTGTGTTCCCAGGGTCACCAGCTCTTCATAGGTGCTTACTTTTCCTACATGCATCCATGCATGCATGACAATTCGCACACACAGATTTAGGAAACACACTCACTTTGTCCTTCTCTTCCAAAAAAAATTTTCATCCACTAAGAAAGACAAAAGCATTGAGAGTGTCTCTGTTAATCTACTGCTCAACCCGCTTAAACAAAGTGCAGTATAACATACTGTAACAAATAACAAAAGAAAGAAAATCTAATCTAGAACACGGTTCAGATCCACAACAATCTTCATTTATTCACGGAACAAATGTCTACCAAACACCTACTGTGTACTACTTACTGTTCTAGGTGTGAAGAGTGCCTGCCCTCGTGGTGTTTATGTTCTAGGGAGTGGGAAAAAATTCATACTCGAAGTATGGAAAGATGGAAAGATCTTACATGGGGACTCCAAGGGGGGCATAGAGTATGGGAGGATTGCAATTTTAAAAGGTGGTCAGAGAAGACCTCAGGCTTTGCCCCTGAGCAAGAGGTTTAGAGAAAATGCCCTAAGGGCACATGAAGGGAGATCATTCCAGCAGAGGGAAAGAAGGTGCAAATGTCCAGAGGCAGGAACTACCTGGGCACACTCAGGACATAGAAGGCTGCAGTGGCATGAGAAAGAGGGAAAGCAGCTGGGGGGGGGGGGGGCGGGGATCCTGCCTTGTAGGCCACTATAAGGACTTCAGTGCCTTTACTCAAGTGTCACGATGTGACATGCAGTGACTCGAATGACACTTCAGCCACTGCAGGGATCAGAGCAACAGAGAAAGAAGACATGATCTGACTTCTGTCTGAGATCACTCTGGCCACTGAGAAAAATCTGGGAGGGATGCAGGTGTTGCAGCACGAAGACTGGTCAGGGAGGCGGCTCACTGCAACAAGAGGCAAAGTAGGCTCGGGCGGACTGGCATGGTAGTGGTAGAGACGGGGACAAGTCTTATTTTCTATGTATTTTAAAGGTAAGGGTCAAACAGGATGTGCTTACAAACTGGAAGGTGAGGTGTGAGAGAAAGAGGCCAGGATCAGCCTCGAGGCTTCTGGCATGAGCGACCGGATGGATGGGGCTGACGTTACATGGGTTTTGGGAGAAAGATCAGGAGCTCAGGTGTGAACACAGAAAGTCTGAGACGCCTATAAAAACCACATGAAGATTTTCAGTAGGCAGAGGTCCAGGCTGGAGATAAAAATTTACTTTTTAATTTAGTTTTGAAAGCCATGAGATTGAGTGATATCACCAAAGAAGTGAACATGAATAGTTTTTCTGATAAAAAAAAAAAATTTAAACCCATAAAAACATGTATTGCTCGTGCTTGAGTGGAGAGTATGTTCACACCAGACTTACAACTCACTTTTCCAAAGGCAGGACCCCTACGACTCGTGAGAAACATGCACTCCTCTCACCAGGGCCCCCATTCACCAGGCTGCGCTTCACCATTTTACCTCGACTGCTCAATGTGGCCAGCGGGCCCGGCTCTGTCTTCAGCCGCTCAGAGTCAAAGGCCGTCAGGCGTCAGCGATGCCGAAGTACTGTCTGTAACTCCGGGTTACACCGCCTTCCACACAACATCCTCTGCCTCTTCAAAATGAAGCCAACAACCAACCCACAACCCCCTCACACTACTGATCAGAACCGATTCAGAGACAAAGCTAAAATGTCAGTCATGCTCAGGGCCCAAACCACATTTAAGAAAACCACTTCCTGGTGCTGTAAGCAGTCCCAGAAGGTGAGGCCCAGCACAGAAATAGACTGAGAAGCCAAGACCCAAGTCCTTGGCAGTGCCGTGTGCTGTACTGCCTTGGGCAAATCACTCTACCTCTCTGAATCGGTCTCACTGCTGCAAAGCAGGGACAGCAGCCGGCTACTTCAAGGGGCTTCTGCAAGAGGTAAGGTAACTAAGCCCAGCATACGGAAATGCACTTACAGACTGTAGAGCGCTTTAAAATGTAAATTCTCAACAGGAGATAATCCCCAGCAGTACACTGTGCCATGCAAGATATAAATGGAGCCAAACACCATCCGCACCCTCAAGAACGTATTCTCTCTTGCGGGGAAGAGGGGTTCTATTGCACAATTAAAAACTAAGTCGTGTAAAACTGACTACAAACGACAAAAATTCAAGCAGATGCTCTCTGGGATCATGTAAAACTCACTCATCCATGAAACTTGCCTCTCCCTCCTGACCTTCCACGCCCTGAGCTCTAACCATCTCACTTACTCAAGCCAGATTCTGCTGGACACTTGACTCACCAAGTGCAGCTAGTGAAGTACAACTAATTCTTCCTCACTGAACCAGAGCAAGAAATATTTATGTTTGTCAAATGCTCAACCACACACCAGGCATTCTGCTCAGCTATTAGGGTCTACCAATCACATCCCAAGTATCTCTCTAATTTATCGGTTGCTCCAGCTGAAAGGTAACAAGCCATCATCTTTCACACAGATTAATATAACTGCCTTCTAACTGGTCTCTATGACTAAAATTTTGTTTGTTTCTGCCTTCCTTCCAATCCATCCTGTGGTGCAGCCAGCCAGTATGTCTGACACAGCACCACTTTTTCAAAACAACTTTACAGAGAGACAATTTGCACACCAACACAATTCACCCTTTAAAGTGCAATTCACTATCCATCGTTTCTTTCCAAAGAATGCAGGGACCTGCATGTCGTGAACCCCTCACTTGTCCAGCCCCATCTCCACCTCTCCTGAATGCTTCAGCTACCTCAAAACATGTCCTTCCATCTCAGGAACCCATCTGCTTAGAATAATCGTCCCCTCTCCTTGGTCTAATTCAGGCCCTTGGGCACTTCTGTGGCCCAACTCCGGGAAGGCTCCCAGACAGACCAGAGTCCAGACTCTCACTGTACCCCATCCTGCATATAAAAGGACCCTCAAGGATCCCACTACTGTCATCCAGTGTTTTTTTAATTTAAAAAAAAAGTTTTTAATGTTTATTTTTTATTTTTGAGAGAGAGAGAGTCAGAGTGCAAGTGGGAGAGGCAGAGAGAGAGAGAGAGAGAGAGACAAAGAATCTGAAGCAGGCTCCAAGGTCTGAGTTGTCAGCACAGAGCCCGAAGCAGGGCTGGAACCCACACACCAGGGCCCAACCACATGACCTGAGCCGAAATCAGATGCTTAACCGACTGAGCCACGCAGGCGCCCCACGCCATCCACTGTTAACACATGTCCATTCTCCACTACCTGACCAGGACCATGCCTATCACGTGTTCACCGAAACAACTCCCACTAAAGCAACTTCCTCTCTCTTACCAAATCCACCAGAGAGCTGTCCACCTCATTATCACCTGACCATTCAGCATCCTCTGAGAAGGCTGACCACACACCCTCCTTCTGGAAAGGCTCTCTGCCTTTGGCTTACCTGGCACAGTCCTCTCCTGGGCCTATCTACCTGACCCTCCGCCCCCAGTCGGGCCCGCCAGTGCAGGAGTTCTACAGGGCACTCACTGTTCAGGGTCCCTTTATCATCCCCGACGTCCATCCCAGTCAATCTCATACATTTCCATCGGTCCGCACACACCACATACACACACGTGATCCCCAACTGTGTCTGCCGAACCTCAGCCGAGTGCAGACCATCGCCGGGAGTCTCAAAGATACCCCCAGCACATCCAAACTACAGGCACACGCTGGCCCCAAATGGGCCCCTCTCCTAGATGGTCCTTTCCAGTGACGGGCTCCCCTGCCCACCTTGTTACGTAAGTTAGACCCCGAGGAGGCATCTTTACTGCCCACCTTTCATCACGGCATCAAGGAATCCTGTCCTGTCGCTGTTACCTCCTAAGTTTCTCTCTAGCTCGTCTACTTCGGGACACGTCTGACACCACAACCTTGGTTAAAGTTACTAGGACAGGGAGCCTGGGTGGCTCAGTCGGTTAGGCATCCAACCTCAGCTCATGATCTCACGGTCTGTGGGTTCGAGCCCCACATCGGGCTCTGTGCTGACAGCTCAGAGCCTGGAGCCTGCTTCTGATACTGTGTCTCCCTCTCTCTCTGCCCCTCCCCCGCTCATGCTCTGTCTCTCTCTCAAAAAAAAAAAAATTTTTTTTTTTTAATTAAAAAGGAAAGCTACTAGGACAGTTTTTCTAGACCACTTCGACTGGCTTCTCTTCAAATCCATTCCTATGAACCCTTACATTTCTCCTTCTACACTTCAGCCAGGCTGCACCTTTCAAAAGGCTAATGTGATTATATCAATCCACACCTTAAAAAAAGGTCAAAGACTTCCCACTTCTGTTAGCTGAAAACCCAAATCCTAACCATGATCTACAAGGCCCTTCTATTTTTTCTACCTTTTTTTTTAAGTAATCTTTACCCCAACATGGGGCTTGAACTCACAATAATCAAGAGTGGCATGTTCAACTGACTGAGCCCGCTAAGAGCACCAAGCCCCTCATTAGCTGGCTCCTCTCACACCGTCCTGGCACTCCACCCCCAATCACACGGCCCTGCCCTCAGTTCCTTGAATACACCACAGCCCCTCCTACCTGGAGTGAGTACTTAGCTCATATTTTTCTTTTGGTCTGTGGTGCTCTTCTCCTTTCTGGGCCCAGTTATCTCCTACTTTTCCTTCCGATCACAGATCAGCAGTAATTTCCTTGAGATGTTCTTTCTTGTCCAAAATGACTAGGTTAAATCCCTTTAAAGCACCTTCCACAACTCTAATCTTACATTTATTTGGGTGATTTGATTAACATCTGTCTAGAAGCTAGAAGCTCCATGAGAGGCTGACCCTTAGCTGTTTTTGTCCTCTGCTGTATTCTCAGATCCTAACTCTGCCTGGTATATAAAGATGAGCAATAAATTACTTGTTCCTGCCCTCCCTCTCACACATGAGCTAGATAAGTTAAGAAAGTATTATAATAAGACTTTTATTTGGGAAAGAAAGTATTTCATGGGCAAACAACTGAGGCGACTGCTTGAGCTGGCTCATAAACCATGAGTAGGATAAAGAAGAGCAAAAAGAAAGAGAAATCATTCCACGTACAAAGAAGGTAAGAAACAAGAGTGTTGGATTGGGCGCCTGGGTGGCTCAGTCGGTTGAGCATCTGACTCTTGATTTCATGATCCCAGGGTTGCAGGATCAAGCCCCATGTCAGGCTCCAAGCTGAGTAGGGAGCATGCATAAGATCCTCTCCCTTCTTCTCTCTCTCTCTCCCAAATTAAACAAACATACAAACAAGCAGAGTGTTGTATTAAATCACTGCCCTTGATGGTAGCAACAGGGAAAAACCAGTAGGAAATAAGCTTTAGTAGAATGGGGGAATACATAATGGAAACCCCCAAAATAATGAAGCAGCTAACACTCACTGAGCACTTAATAGGAACTAAGCATCTTACATGTTAATCCACTTAAATCTTTGCTAGATTAATAATTATTCAAGAAAAAAACAGGTCATATGATCAACCTAACTCCATTCAGGAGGTACTACTGTTATGTACATTTTCCCAAAGCAAAAGTAAGCACAGAGAGGCTGAGTAAACTGACCAAAATCACACAGCTATGTGTTAGCTCTAGAACATGAACACAGGCGGCTGACTCCAGAGCCTATACTCTTAACCGTAAAGGCCATATTGCCTTAAATTACCCATCCTTAAAAGCCAAGTCATCCAAAACAGTAGACTAAGCAAACAAGGTGTCTTTGTAGGCTGTTGAGATGAAATGGCATTTGGGAAACATTGACCTTGTCTGACTGAAGACATTTTCCATTCGAGTTGTTAGTCCCATCCATATAAGCTTGCTTTCAAGCCCACTCTCTCTGAAAGCCTACCTGGACTGGGAACCACAGCACCTCAAGAACATCTGGTTTGCCATTTCTGCATTTAGCATTCTCCTTTAGGGCAAAATGAGATGGTCCAAACATGGAAGACCTAGGAAAACCACCCAGTGTGAGGGCCCTACGGCCACGAGAAGTGGCTGTAGCCGGCATCACCAGAACACCAAAGAGGCGTGCTGCAGCTAGGGACATGCTTTCACAGGGAAACCAATCTTCTTTTCCTGTTCCTTTTCATATTACATTAAAATGTAACGACTTCTGCTATGGAAAGGGAAATGTCACTCTAACACTTGTCCTCACTGGGTAAGAAATAAGGTATTCTCTTAAATAGCAGCCTGTTGCAGAGAATACCTCAAAATATGCCAGAAAATCACCCACGAACCTGCAAGTAACAGGGAAATAGGGGGTCAGCAGATCTGTGAACCCAGGCAGAGGGAAGACTGCATTCTATCTGAAACTGCTATGGTACTAAAAGCGGTTCTTCTGTGTAAAAATAAACGAGTCGTGAAGTTCTTCCACCTGACAAACCCATCCATATAAGCAAATGGCAGGCTATACATGCCCCTCCAAAGAGTCTCTACATTTGGGGTTAATGAATATTTAAACTCCATCAATCCCGAGTTCATACCCTCATCCCTAGAACACATGTCTTATTGAAAGAATGTAAACAACGGAGATGGAACGCACCAGCCAAATTCAGAGAGGGGCCTCTATAGCCTCAACACAGAAGGAAGCCCAGAATGAATGTCCCTTATTCAGAAGTGGATGTGATGCTTAGAGTAACACTTCCTCCCTCAGAAACTTGGAGGAAAAATTGAAAGAATGAAGATTAGTGGACTCTGACAAATACATTAATTTCTTCCAAAAAGACATAATAACAAAACACAGGACCCTACAAAAGGTTTGGGAAGCACCTAGAACAGCAAAACTCTAGATTACAGTTAACAACTCACTTAAAATTAAAAAGCAATATATAATCTTTTTATTTAAAGTAGGTGTAAGGAATTCCCAAAGATGAGGTGCCTAAGGTGGTTTTCATAAGTAAACAAGAAAACAAATAACCAATCAACCAATCATCCTTTTCTTTAAAGAACACACAAACTCATTCAATATAAGTAATTGTTTTCCTGTACTGTTAAATGTGAAATTCTGCCAAATACACACAGAATTTTTTACATTGCACGCTACCTACAGTTGTGTCTCTGCTGCTCAGTGGGTTAAGAAAAGTTCACTGGTCACTCTAAACCAGGCGTACTCAACTGCGGCATGCATGATAAACATTTGGGGTCAGATCATTCTTTGTTGAGGGGAAGCTGTCCACTGGCCTGTGCATTATCTCTGGTCTCTACCCATGGTAGATTCTAACTGCACAACCCACTGCTCCAGTCAGGATAACAAAAAAAGAACTCCAATTATTGCCACATATCATCTGGGAAGCAAAGTTGCTTACAGATGAGAACCGCTGCTTTAAAGAAATAAAACTATTTGTCTGTTACAGAGATTTCAAGGGGTTAAACATCTGCGTTGCTTTATTCATAATTATGCCTGACTAACATGCAATCCATGAAGCTGACACCATTACAGAAGCTGTAAGACGGCATGTTCTTTGTTCTCTGAAATAAGCGAGACTCATTCAAAGCACTGCCTGAAACAGTAATTACACAGGTGTCTGAAGCTGAATTAGGAAAACAGAAGTAACATATCCTGAAAATCTTGATGTTTCCTGGCAAGCCCTGAAGGTTGTTAGGAGTAATATTACTCATTGGTGACTTGCCTGATCATGGGACCAAGTGGATGCTTCTGTTACCATACAATTGAAGAGAAAACTTGCTGTCCACAACGTCAAATACAAGGGAAACTAAATGCCTATGAATCCAAGCCCCTGATGTGAAAGGGGATAGAATTCCTAAACTCACTTGCCCAAGGCAAGGCCATAAATAGAAAACTAAGCAAATGGATAACTAAAATATGGTGGTATATCCATACAACAGAACATTATTATTATTCAGCAATTACAAGAAATGAAATACTGATACAACATGGATAAATCCTGGAAAACATTATGATATGTGAAAAAAAGCCAGTCACAAAAGACCACATTTCATATGACCCCATTTATATTAAATGTTCTGAAAAGGCAAATTCACAGAGAAAGCAAGTTAATGGTTGGCAAGGAAGGGGGGGCAGGGAGAGGAATGACTGTTACGTACAGGATTTCTTTTATGGGTGATAAAAATGTTCTAGAATGGATTGTGATGATAGTTATACCTACCTGTGATGTATTAAAGCCATTAAATTGTATACTTTAAATGGGTAAATTTTATGTGATTTATATTTCAATAAAGCTGTTAAAACACACAAACAGCAATGTTACAAACTAATAAGAAAAAGCTCAAAGCTTTACTGCAGCTAAGAAAAAATATACATCTGGCTAAAATAAGGATGGGCTATTACTACTCTGTAATTGACTAAAACCACCCCTTCGAGCTGTATAAGCATAGTTAATGAACACACAGGAGAAGTTTTAACTCATGTAATGCTAAGAATGAAAGAGAACCTTCTTTAGACCACAATAATCTTTTTATTTATTTATTAAATTTTTAAGTTTATTTATTTTTGAGAAAGAGAGAAAAAGTATGAGTCAGGGAGGGGCAGAGAGAGATGAAGGAAGAGAGAAGAATCCCAAACAGGCTCCGCACCATCAGCACAGAGCCCAACAAGGGGCGGTGAACTCACGAACTGTGAGATCATGACCTGAGCCGAAATCAAGCGTCAGATGCTTAACTGACTGAGCCACCAGGCAGCCATGGACCACAACAGTCTTTAACGCACAGTAATACATGCTCAGGCTTGCACTGTGAATGACATGTTCCGAAGCAGGTAAGGTGGAGAGGGTTGCTTTCAGTCTGCAGAGCTCCAAGATTCAAAGTAATTCACAACACATAACCTCTCAGCATTTGATGAAAGACAGGGTGAATTTTATAGTTAATACAATTACACTTCACACATATATGAAAAACAAAAAGCATTCATAACGCACTTCTAATCCATGGGTAAAAATTGTATCAAGGGAAAAACGGAAACATAAAACTCACTGGAGCAATCCTTCTAACAACACTTAGAATCTGAGTCTTAGATGAAAAGGAAAGGTAGCTCTAACTAAAAGCAGAAGTCTAAATCAAAACTCAATTTGCCATTTTCTATGTTTGAGCTATTCTAACTGGGTGTGATTGTCTCCAGGTTGACCACATGTATTACCCTGCCATCTTTGCTAGCCTGATGTCATTCATAGAAAAGCGGAAGAACCACCAGAACTACTCAGTTCCAGATGCCAGCAACCAGTGAGTGAGCAAGGAATACGGGGAGTCCCAGGGCCTGGACCACAATGCTTAGATGTTGTAGCTGTTGTAACCCTGACTATCAAATAAACACCAAGTCCAGAGGACAGTCTTGGCTGACTGTTCCGCTAATTCAGCAAATATTTATTGAGTACCCACTGACGGCCAGAACTGTCCTAGTCCCTACAGATACATGTGCGACCAGAATACACACAATCTCTAACCTCGGAGAGCTGGAGTACAGAAGGGAAGAAGCAGACAATAAATAAACAAGCGCAATGTGTTCCCTGGCGGTAAGTGCTGCGGAGAAAAAGCAAAGCTGGGCAAACGGGATGAGAGGTTGTTAATTTATTTAAGGTAATCACTGATAAGGGTCATCTGACCTAAAGAACACAAGTGAGCAAGTTGCCTGGTTGTCTGGAGAAAGCACTCCAGGCAAAGAGAAAAGTACAAAGGCCCAAGGCAGAAGCATGCTCGAACAGCAGCAATAGGTGCAGCCAAGGTGGCTGAAATAGTGAAAGCAAGAAGGAAGTAAAAGATGAAGAGAAAGCTGGGGACATTTACTGAAATAAGAGAAAAAAAGTCAGTTGGATAGAAAAGGAACTGAGTGACATTCTAACAGACACCCTCTGGCTGCTGTAGGGCTAGGAAACTACGGATGTAGGCAAGGTAGCAGCGTGCGGGCGCTAGCAGAGGTCAGATTGTAGACAGGTTACTCAAGGAGAGCCATGACCATCTGTTGTCAGATCGGATGTAGCAGGAGACAAAGAAGGGGCCCAGATCTGGGCCTGAGCAACTGGACAGGTATCATTTACTGATACAGGGAAGAGAAGGAAAATGGGGAATTCTGTTTGGGACATGTTAAATTCGAGATGCCTAGTAGATCTCTAAGCAGAGTTGAGAAGTTTTAGAAAGTTCTGGCTAGAGATAAAAATCTAGGCGTCTTCACCATACAGGCACTATCAACAACCATAAGACTGGGCAGTTGAAACCAACAACCGGGGATGAAATAATCAAGGTGGCAAGAAAACAGTCTGCAGCAAATATGATATACAATATTACAGATAGGCCAAATAAATTTGTGAATGACCAGTGTGTGAATAACCGGTGAAGCTACAGTTACCAGATGGTGGAAAGACTGTATCAGGACCATGTTCTGAAAATCCTGAAATATAAACAATACACTGGTTTATTCACAAGGAAACCCAATGCATATGTAACAGGTGTCTACAGAAAACTCCAGATTAGTGATGTTACCAAACATTTAATAAATGTCTACATTTAATAAATTCTAGGAAGCTACAGTGTTATTGATTTCCACTCTAGGAAGACACATTAGATGGGAACACTCCCCCACCCCGTTTCAAAGGGAAACGCACCTGCTGTCCAAAAGAAGCCCTGGGGCTGGGGTATGCTCTTTGAAAGATCCTAACCTTGCAAATTAATAAAAGAGAATTATTGGATTTAAAAAAATAACTTCGTTAAGTAACATTTCTGAGTCCCTAAATTGAACGCTGTAAGGTCCACATGAAAAGAGAAAAAGAAAACATGAGGCTTAATAAGCTCATTAGTGATGTTACTTGGTGTCATAATTTGAATCCTGAAGGACTGATGAGTCAAAGAGGTTGGAGGAGGTGTATTGTTTTTAAATACTTATATGAAAGGCTTATTAACTGGATTCAAAAATCTATGTCCATTATTAAGAAAATTACGATTAATCAATTAAAGAAAGGAAAGAGTGCCATCAAATCTAAAAGATAATCATAGGGGTGCCTAGGTGGTCAACTTAGGCTCAAGGTCATGATCTCATGATTTGTGCGTTACAGCCCTCCATCAGGCTCTGTGCTGACAGCTCAGAGCCTGGAGTCAGCTTCAGATTCTGTGCCATCCTCTCTCTCTGCCCCTCTCCTGCTTGTACTCTCTTGCACGCGCTCTCTCTCAAACATAAATAAATAAGAACTCTAAGTAAATAAAAAAAAAGATAATCATACTCTAGAAATATAATTTTAAAAGATCAAACTACCAAATTCTGGCTAATGACAAGTAAGATGTTTCCCACAATTAGAGAAAATGCAATATTCTTCTATTTGCCACCTTCTTCTTGATGAACAAATTCTTTCATTAATGGTAATCATCAAGAATTTGAAAATATGTTCATAAGAAAGCCTTCATCAGAAGCTGACTAGGCATTTTACACCTAAAATCTGATATAAAAACGTATGGTTGGGGCACCTGGGTGGCTCAGTTGGTTGAGCGGCCGACTTCGGCTCAGGTCATGATCTCACCCTCTGTGAGTTCGAGCCCCACGTCGGGATCTGTGCTGACGGCTCAGGGCCTGGAGCCTGCTTCGGATTCTTTGTCTCCCTCTCTCTCTGCCCTTCCTCTGCTCACGTTCTGTCTCTATGTCTCTCAAAAATAAACTTTAAAAAAAAAAATGTATGGTTCACCGAAGCAAGCTCAAGTTTTCCAACAGAAATTTGGAAGAACCCTTATTTGGTATTTTAGGCAAATTCAATGTTTATTATCTTCCCTCACGGTTACTTCCTGTCTTACATGTGAGCATTCATAATGAATTTTTCACAAACTCCCATATATGCACTCCCAAAATATTTCCAGCTTACCCAGTATGCTATACAAATACCATCTTCTACGTATGTGGAACAGTGGGAGAAGCATGAACTCCAGGTAATCTGAACAGTGCAAGCATGTTCTGTAGCTGTTTTAGATTCTCTGTACTTGTTAGTGCCAAATGACTGACTATGTTATTAACATTCAGAGTAAGCATAACCATAAAAGGAAGGGAAGGGTCACTGCCCAGTAAGAGAGTCTGGATGTTAGAATAAGTATTTTTACATATAATTATCTCACTGCCATCAGTCATCAGCAATGAGGACAGCACTGCTAACTTTTTCTCAGCACTAAAGTCTCCATGACCAAGAAGGGCACCCAAGATGCCAAGAGCAGTTATGTGATGTATGACACATATAGCAAAAAGCTGAAAAGCCCAAGAGTCAAATCTGTGGATACTAAGAGCCAAATGGAACCTGAAAATGAAGAAACTACAAGTGGAAAGAAGGAAACAGTGGAAGGAAGCACGGGGCAGCACAGACCTACAGAGTGTCACCTGGAGTTCCCACTGCAGGTGTCAGCAGTAACTTTTCAGGTTATTCAGATATACCACACGTGGCTTCACGCCCCAATGTTAAACCCATTGTAACCAGCACAGTTTTCAGAGTCCCTTTGCAAAATAAAAATGGCTTAAGAATACACCAGTGCCCTTCTGTTAGATGTTTACCAAAAAATCTTAAATACCATTAGCTCAGGGTCAAATACTAATTCTGTCTACAAAAAATAACAAACACTCACACACACACACTTGAATATATGTAATCAGCAGTACACAGAAAAAACTCATATGGAAGACAAGATTTTTTTTACCTTCACCTTCCTCTTGATGAGAAGAACAGATATACATTCGAGAATAGTCTCTATTATTACATAGGAGCTTAATTTATTTATTACAACAAACTTTAGAGGATAATATAATGGCCCCACATAACCCATGATATACCCCAGTCCTGCTCAGCTTATAACATATTTTCCAATAAAAAAAATCACTTACCTCTTGGACCAGGTCCACCTGGGAATGAAAAGAGAAGGCCATCAAGTCTACTGTAGGGTTTTCCAATATAAATGTGGCACCTCTCAAAAGCAAGTGTCTGCCAAGATCTTGGAAAGAAGGCCGTTACCGAGAAACCCATTAATTTGCAAGAAAGACTCCAAAAGATAAGTATCAAAATGAGAAAAAGTAAATATCATGTTTCTTTAAAGAACAGAGTGAGAAAGCTTAATGCTATCACAGTAGTTTATATTAAAACATACACAAATAAATCTACTGCATTACAATTTAAATTGTATTAAATAGTATGTGCAAAACTGCAGGTTTTTCCAGGCTTCATCCTCATCTTGACATTTATAAATTATTAATACAGCCCTGTAACCACCACTGGACTGTTTGAGAATCTTTTGATTTACAGACCTGAACACTGTATCAGAAGGAAAGTAATACTGCAAGGGAAAAAAAGAAAAGCTATGTCTTCAGAACTTTTCCAACAAAGTCTTGTTTTGTTTTTTTTTCTTTGAAATATAAAAAAGCAAGTGAAAGGCTCACACCTGTGAACAGTAACTGTGAGAATACTGAGCAGGACCGAAGGAGGCAGACACTGCATTTCTTCCAGAAGCAAGCACATCTGCTAACAAGACTTATACAGGTCATGTGTTAGCAGACTTAATCAATACCTCACAGGTATTCTTTTCTAAGCTTTCATCTCATAGACTCTTAAAATGACAGTAGAGCAATTGCCAGATTAAATGAGATCTGTATCCCAACTGTTCAAAGTCAAATTCCCTTGACAAATTTTCTCAATTTTGTTGTCAAGGAAAAATTAAACCTACAAGCAAAACACTCCTTCCATAATCCATGACCACAAAACTATCAGAAGCTCAGTCTATTGCCCAATGTAAACGTATATTGAAGCGCCCTTGTCTCTAGTGACCTTTAAGAACACTTGGAAAGTGCGAGCAAGCAATATTCAACATGAGAGAACATAAATCTCAAAAGCAACTGACAAATGCAACCTAGAAGACGGAAATGTAAATGGAGCATAAGGTTACAACAGCATTCTCCAAAGACATCCTCTTTTTCACTTCGGAAAACAGAGGAATTTCTTTTCAAACTCTTTCGATGGAAAAACTGCCACTTCCAATTCGATCAAATCTATAAGACCTGAGGGAAATGCACAGGATCCCTCTCTTTACTCTCCTCCCTGCTTCATCTTGCAAGTTGCAACTTGCAAATTGACTCACAATGTGACTAACTACCTAGAGACATGTGCCATTTTCAGCAACTGGTAATTTACAGTTTTGTTTGTTTTTAACCAGCTGGATGTGACGTGTATTGCTTCTTCCCTACAGGTCTGTCCCTTTGGATATTTTTTTTAAACAAATGATATGATACAAACTAAGTAAGAACCATTTTTAGACTCTTAAGAATTTTAGAAATGCGTAGAAAAGGCAGTAATAGTAAAAGGCAGCTCCTCTCATCAATGTTTAAGACCCACAGAAGTCCCAATAGCAGGGAAGAAATTTGTAAGCCTCCTGAGAGCCTCATTACCACATCCCACTAAGTCAATCCTACTCTCTGCCAAAAACCCGGCAGGGTACATGTTTGTTGGTGACACTATAAGCCTTTCTAGTAAGTTTTAGGGTTGGTAATCTACCAGACGAAATCAAAGACAAACTGGAGATGATGTCAGGGCTTCTATCTCTAGTTCCCATAACCTGTAGGGAGGAGGAAGATGATGGGTTCAGAGAAGAGATTTTAATTTTGAAAAGGGTTTGAGTTTCAGCTGCCTATTACATAGCCATCCAGACTGAGGAGTCTACTAGGTGGCTGGAAATATAGTCTCAGTCCCAAATGCTCAGGAGGACCAAGGCAAGGTTATGGACTTGGGAGTCTTCAACATATAGGAAATACTAAAATACAAAGAATCCAAAGACCTTAATATGTACAGACACTTAATGAGATGGCCCAGAAAGAGCATTTAATGAAGACTATAGGGCTAAACATAAATACCACAAGCATTTCCCAAACCAAATTCCTAAAGAAAATAAAAATCTGGATGCCCAAAACCAACAACCATCACAATAAAACCTTCTGTTTAAAGTAAGTATGGGAGCACCTGGCTGGTTAAGTCGGTTAAGCATCTGACTTCGGCTCAGGTCATGATCTTGCAGTTCGTGAGTTCAAGCCCCACATCAGGCTCTGTGCTGATAGCTCAGAGCCTGAAGCCTGCACCGGATTCTGTGTCTCCCTCTCTCTGCTTGCACTCTCAAAAATAAATAAACATTAAAAAATTATTTTGTAATTGTGTAGTGATGTTAACTAGACTAACTGTGGTGACCATTTTGCAATATACATAATTATCAAATCACTATAGTATGTCCTATATTATAAATAATATGCAATATTATATGTCAATTATATCTCAATTTTATAAAAGAACTTTTCAGGAGAGACTACAGGTACAATTTCCTCCTTTAAGAAACCATCTCTCCAGTCCTTACTAAATAAGCTTGTCCTCCCACAACCCTCCAACAAAAACTCTCTATATGCATCCCCCACACTTGGGACTTACTCTCTTTCACCTGTGTTCACACCGTCTTTACTGATTAATAGCTCAATAAACCTGTGTTGAGGGTACCTGGGTGGCTCAGTCAGTTAAGTGTTCAGTTAAGTGTCCGACTCTAGATCTCAGCTCAGGTTGTGATCTCATGGTCCATGAGTTCGAGCCCCACATCAGACTCTGCGCTGACAGTATAGAGCCTGCTTGGGATTCTCTCTCTCCTTCTATCTCTCTCTCTCCCCCTCCAGCATGCTCCCTCCCCCCTCAAATAAACTTTAAGAAAAGCAAATAAACATTTCCTGAATGACTATGTATCATACAAGTCCAGTCCAAGCCCTCTGAGAAGTAATCCTTAATGCCTCCAAACCATGCCATACTATTCTTGCCCCTTTTTAATGAATTCCTCTTGCAATCATAGTCTATATCTTACAGCTTCCCATTTCAACATGTGTTACTAATGTAAAATACCTTGTTATTTAGTAACTCATGTGTTTCATATATCTGTCTCCTCTCATCCTTCTCTGTAAACCTCTACAAACAAAAACACACCCTGGTCCTTGCTAGCTTGAAACCATGGGCAAGTCAACTGCTCTAAATTTTGGTTTCTTCATCTGTTTAAAAAAAAAAAAAAGATAATAACACATCCCGTGGAGTTGTTGTGAGGCATAAGTAAAATAACCCACAGTGAAGTACTAATCTGCACAATGCCTAGCAGATACAAGATGCTCACTATGTGTCACTTAACACTGAAGATACTAACAAAAAGACCATGCTCTACACATCCCTAGAATCCCAGAGCACAGTACACATTTTGCAGAAGACAGCATGTTAGAATACTTCTAGCTGATCCTAGGAGTATTTCAGTTTGTACTGCTAAATAGGAAGAACTGTCAGTTCTCAGGGAAGCTTGTTGATTCCCCAAACCCCTCTAAAGGGCTCTCCCAGCCCTCTGGAACCTCTTTTTCTCACACCAACCCATTCTGGCTATATAAGTACGGTTTCCTGTTTCTGCTTAGATTCCTAAGAGCAGAAATTATACCGTGTTTAACTTGGAAAGCAATCGAATATTTGATGAATGAACAAAATCCATTTATTAATTAGGCTTCATTTTTTATTATCCACTAATATGCTTTCCTCTTACGATCAAAGAACACATATCATTAAGGCAGAATAATAAGGTTCTCATTAACGTTTTTCTTAAATACATGAAAACAGGCTACCTCTGGGTTTTTTGTTTAAAATTTAAATTGCAACTTTCATGTCACATACTAATGGTGCCTTTATATTCCCTTTTTCATTCCAACTTTCCCTCAAAGAAAATAAATAAAACCACATGTCCAGAAAATTATAACATGCCTGTCCGTGAGAAAATGCCCTCAGATGTTATTTATTACATAGCCATGTGACTCACTTATGAGATTAACACAGAGCTGTGCTGTCCAATATGGTAGCCAGTAGCCACATATGCCTATGTAAAATAACTGAAATTAAATAAAATTAAAAATTCAGTTCCTCAGTCTACACTAACATTTCGAGTACTTACCAGTAAGTGGCCAGGAGCTACCATACTGGATGGAGCAAATATAGAACATTTCCAACACCACACACAGTAAGTGCTATTAGACAGCACTGATTAGATTAATGTATATAAATAAAAATGTTAAGAATCCCATTTCATCAAGAACCTACTCCCTTGTAATCAACTCTAATAGCTCCAAGTACAAGAATATGCATAAACATGAACCCAGTGGCTTTATCCTTGACTCTCACAAAGACAACAGATTCTTCTTGACTCTCACAAAGACACCAATTCCTCTTAGAAAAGAGAGGGTAAGAAAGTCCCATAGCAATCTAAGGCTTCTTTCCCTTACTCTTTCAGCAATTTACACAACCTGACCTGAGGAAAAAAGAGCAAGAAAGCAGTTTTCTCCACTATCCCTTTTATTCCACCAGAGTCACATCTGCTGAGTTTTAGAATCACAGGTTCCATTATCTTATGGCATCAGCATTGCTTTGTAAATTCCCCCTTCCACACTGAGCTCCTCGGACTCACTCAACATGTTATGCCATCACTCCAAAATCAGGGCCTAGAGTCTCTCTGGCAGATGAGACTATATGTAATGACAGTCTGGATCAAATCATAAGTCTATTTATTGGCTCTTGGAGGATTTTTCCAATCCTATGCAATTGCTGTGTGGGTATGCAGGAGGCTACACATTTTTCTTCATAATAAAAACAAAACCCCAATTCCTGCAAAGTTGATAAGTTACCTCTATATTTACAACAAAACATGACAGGCAAAGTTCTGCTTTTTACAAAACTAGGACTTCTAGGGGCATATGTTTTCAATCACTTATTTCTAAGTAATGACTGAAATAAAGCATTCCCTGAGCATTTCACCAGTTTTATCTGCCACTTGGGTTGATTATCACAGGCTGCTTATACACAGGAAGAGAGGCAGAAGAAGAATCCATGACTCTGGGCAAGGATATTTTAATAAAATTCCTCCCTAAAATTTGAACCATAAACATCCTTTCCATAATTCTATACAATGGTGCTCGCCTTCAAACAAGAACGCAGAGGGGATGGGTTTCTGAAGTGATGTGTGGGAAGGGGAATGTTATAACATGGGTATGCGGCATGAGATTTAATGTTTTGGAAGATTGGCAATCACCAACACCCTTTCCACAGAGACTCTGGGGAAAGTGGGGCAGGCTAGATGAACTTGGTCAGTAATCATTCTAGCTTTTTGACTATTTCATTACAAGTATGAAGGAGAAGAAAAAGAGCAGGGGGGAACCCTTAAGTATTTGTATGAGTTGCATTTCTTAGGAACACCTTCTTTCACTCTGCAAGTGCCAAGTACCAATGAGCTCTCTGAGGGGAAAGGTCAGCCGCCTGCCTTGAGATAAGGCCAAAATATGAGCAACTATTTCTTTCCACTGAAAGAGCTTCTGAATCTAAGAAAGCAAGCAAAAGTAGGGTGATGGTCTATAGAGCAAATTCTCCTCAAGGAATTCTAGCTTGACTGCAAAGTACTTGTATTCCATAGAAAATGTTTCCAGAAGGACTCTAACAAAGGAAGGAGCAATCCAAAAACAGGGACATAAAGGTCATATGGGGGAGGGGGGGAAGGGGAGAAGTAAGGAGGATAATGGAAGAGTCTGAAAAAAATCTTAGCTCTTGAGGCATGAAAATCAGAATCATAGGCCTCGAGGCAAAAAGGAAAGAGACACTGTGAAATATAACATATATGCTTAAACGGGTCCTTAGGAGAAAAGAAAGCACTCAACCAGGATTTTCTAAAAAAAAAAAAAAAAAAAAAAGAGGCGGTAGATTATACCACCTTAGTTCCCCACTGGGGTGTGAAAAACTGTACTAATTTAAAAGTGAGAGAATGCCATTTCATTGTTCCCATCCAGCTCAGATTAGGAATTGCAAATACTAATATGGGTCAATTCTGCAGGAATACATGTCAAGAAAGCATTACCATATGTACTCTACAAAGTACAGGTCAAAATTTCCAACAGCTCAAACAGCTAAGTGGAGAGCAAGAGAAAGAAAGTAGGAAAGCATGTAAAACAACATAGAGAATGGAAATTTGAAAATTTCATCATAAAATAACCATAAGCATCAAGAGATAAAAATGCTAAGAATAAGGGCACCTGGGTGGCTCAGTCGGTTAAGCAACTGGCTTCAGCTCAGGTCATGATCTCACAGTCTGTGAGTTCGAGCCCCGCGTCGCGTAGGGCTCTGTGCTGACAGCTCAGAGCCTGGAGCCTGCTTCAGATTCTTTATCTCCCTCTCTCTCTCTGCCCTTCCCTTGCTCACTCTCTGTCTCTATGTCTCTCAAAAATAAAATAAAAACGCTAAAAAAAAAAATGCTAAGAATAGTAGGGAAGGGAGGTCCTTATTAACGAACTCCCTGGACTTTTAAAACTGTGTGTCTTGGGGCACCTGACTGGCTCAGGCAGTAGAGCCTGCAGCTCTTGATCTCAGGGTAGTGAGTTCGAGCCCTGCACTGGGCATGGAGCCTACTTACAAAACAAAAACAAAACAAACAAACAAACAAACACCTGTCTTTTACTTACAAAAAAGCTAACAGAAATCATCCAGAAAAAAAACTAAATGGAGGGGTGGGGAAGGATGTAGCAAGAAGAGACATGTAACCAACAGTAAACTCCACTTCTAAAATGGTCCAAGAACTTCCAAACCAAACCAGGTATGAACTATATATATAAATGGAATAAACTATAAGGATCTCATAGATCACTGTTCATACACTAAATTCTTTACAGTAACCACGGAGTCTTTTTCTTAAATATTTTTGTCAAGTGCTTTGAAAAGGAGGTTTTGGAAGCCACATGTTACCATCTTAAAAGGTAAGATAGCTGGTTCTTTAGTTTAGCTCAGTTTTAATTTCTAAAGCAAATATTTGACTTTAAAACATCTAACACTGTGGCAAAGTACAAATATTTGCGTAGTTTAATCGTTCTCTATATGTTATTCTACTTCCCCCATAAATATAAAATACGAGAGGAAACCTAAAATCACTAATGCCTAAATTTGGCTGCAGTTTAAAATGTACTATTAAACAAAATTTGAGATTGAGTAGCACTTCAAGTTCTGAATCACAGGCCTTCTATTAAATCAAGAAGATAGAGGCACCTGGGTGACTCAGTGGGGTAAAGCATGTTAACTCTTGATCTTGGGGTTGTGGGTTCAAGCCCCACGTTGGCTGCAGAGATCGCTTAAAAAAATAAAATCTTAAAAAAAAAAAAAAAAAAAAGACGACGATGACAAAGTGGAATTTAGCTCTACTATGGATCAGGACAAGAATTACCTGAAATAGATGCTCAACACCAATTTTCACAGATCTCAGTAAAAAAAAAAAAGAAATATAGTCTGTAGTTGGAATTCTAAGGGAAGCATTAAAGAAACAAGTCAGAAGTGGGAGGAGAAACTGGAATGGATTATTTTATATCCTAATATTCATTTTGAGAGATCTGAACAAATACAGTAACTCAACATGGTTCCAGGGTGAGAAGCAGACCCCTAAGTATAGTAAGCTGGACACCACAAGTATTTTCTGTACACTCTCCTCTTATTCAACGTAATCATGCAAAGCGCTAATGAGACTGGAGGCTTATTTTGATCACAAGTCTCATTTACTCTGAATCCTAGCCTATTTTGGCTAAGTGACAAAGATTTCTGCCTTCCTCACCCCCAGGCTGTCCTTTGTGCTGTAGCTGAGATTAAGTCTGTTTATTCATGTGTGAAATGGGGGCTTGTTCCTTTCCTTATACTACAGGCTGGCTATAACACAGTGGGGCTCTATATTCTTCATAATTTCATGACTAATAATTGCAAGTAAATTACATCTCCCTTCCTTTATAACATTTATGGAATATGATACAATAAATTCTCCACATTTCTTAAACTACACGACTAGTGTCTTCTGAGGCAGTTTGAAAATTTCATGTCATTTCTTGGGGGTTTCTTGTTGTTCAAGTCGAATTTTCCTACTTGTATTTTTGTTGTTCTGACCTTGGAAATCTGTCCTACTGAAGTATGACCCACCATAAACTTTCTCAAAATGATTGTGACCCATATCTTGTTTTATATTTCCTGGTTTCTTTGAGGTCAAAATGTTTACTATGTATTGAAAATAAGTCTTCCCATTTACAGATGATAAAAATTAATATTACCTACAAAACAAAGATAACAGCACAGGACTTACTAATGTCTCATATCCAGAAACATGAAGCATGTAATGGTTATTTAAAAAAAAAAATGCTGGCTCTAGTAACAGAAGCTAAAATAAAAATTATAGAGGCAAGTGAGGATGTACTTTTCACAGGTGCTCCACCCTCAATCAGGTTTTTCAAACCAAGCCTTTATTAGAAATGACAAATGATTCTTTCACACGGCTTAATTCAATCCAAAGAATCAGAGTCTCAGAAAGATCAAATTCAAAAGTGGGAGATAAAACCACACAATGCTATATGGTTTGGCAGAATAAACACAGGTGAAGCCCAAAGACATCAATCAGAAATTAGCCTCTCAATACCTGGGCGGCTCAGTTGGTGGAGTGTCTGACTTCGGCTCAGGTCATGATCTCAAGGTTTGCGCGTTCCAGCCCCACGTCAGACTCTGTGCTGACGCTCAGAGCCTGGAGCCTGTTTCAGATTCTGTGTCTCCCTCTCTCTCTGCCCTTCCCCTGCTTACACTCTATCTCACTCTCAAAAATAAATAAGCATTTAAAAAATGAAAACCTGAGAGCTTGAGTGGCTCAGTTGGTTAAGTGTCCGATTTCGGCTCAGGTCATTATCTCACCATTCATGAGTTTGGATCTCACGTCAGTCTCTGCACTAACAACAGCTCAGAGCCTGGAGCCTGCTTCAGATTCTGTGTCTCCCTTTCTCTCTGCTTCCTACCCCCAGCTTGCACTCTCTCTCTCTCTTTCATAAGTAAATAAACATTTTAATAAATTTAAAAAAAAAAAAGAAAGAAATTAGTCTCTATTATTTTACCAACTCTGTGCCTTGCTTTCCTCACCTTAAAAAAAAAAAATGAACAGGACTCTAAAGCTCTATTAGAATGATTCACCAAACTTCAACTGGATAACTTCATAAGCCAAATGTACCAAATGTTACAAGTTACCAATGTGTTAGATATCAAATGCCTGTGTGACTGGGAACACCAATGCTTGCACATAAAGTACAAAGATGATGAGGGCCCAGTGAAGCCAAGTGGCACCTCCCCCCACTGCACCACAGCCACTTTCCAGGAATTCACAACTCAATACCACACATATATCTCTCTCTGCCCCCTTGTTTTTCCTTTCCATCCCGTTTCTCCCTCCAGACTTGTTCGTCACTTTTCCCTCATTCTCTCCATGAGAGTGGCACCAAAGGGCACTACTTAGATCTAATGATTATAATTAAGGACTAGAGAAATTAAATTGCTGAAGTCTCCTAAAGAGATAAGGTGGGGGGATGGATGGCTCAGTCGGTAGAGCATGCAACACTCAATCTTGAGCTCGTGAATTTGAGCCCCATGTTGGGTGCAGAGATTACATGAATGAATATTTTTTAAAAAGAGAAAGAGAAGAAAGGGGAAGGGGTCTTTCCACAAACCTTTGATGATACAATGATAACTTGACAGTCTGTCTGCTGTAGTCTAGGGGAAAACCATCCCCTAGAGTTATTGGTACTGCTTTGGACAGAATACCAATAAACGTATAAAATATTCATTTACGGCAGAAAATAAAAAACAAAGTGTATCTACCTCTCTGATTTAGTATTAAAAAACAAAAAAGTCACAACTATGGCTCCTTAGGGCTATTAAACCTAATCTCAATTAAAAAAAAAACAAACAAAATCAAACGAGGAGTTTACTCCACAAGCCCTCTTTCAAAGCTAGGTTAACAATACTATTTAACAAGTTTAAAATACTAGGTTTTTAGTTTTTTACAGTTGGCTTTAGAGGATCTTAGTAATAAAAGACAGATACTAAATAAAATTTCCATTAGAGTCAGTGGTGCTAAAACAGGACTTAAATCTTTCATGGTTCAAAGAGTGCCAAAAGCCTTCATTTTAAAGCATACTTCAGTAACCAAATACTTTCTCAATGAATCAATCTACCAAATAATACATTAGGCATATTAAAACTTCATTCTTTTTTAAGTACAGACGAGTGTGCTAGAAAACCCAGCATTATGAAGCTAGTGTGATTAAATAAGGAATCATTTCTCATTTAAAAAAACATCATGGGCATAAACAAGAAGCACTTCCCCCCTTTCACATAATGAAATTAATACTAAAACACACAAACTTAGGAAATCATTTGTCAAATAAGTATATTAGCAATGAGTGTCAAACTTACAGCAAACACAAAACAAAGAAATCAACTTAATACTAAGACTTTTAAAAAACACACCAGAATGGTCAATTAAGCAATAATCAAGTTCAAAAGTACTTGGCTAAATGGTTCCTACAGAAAACTATGAAGGTCAAGTACAATCTCATGTCTTCCAGTCCCACCTCCCCATAGTGACAAGATCTTCATCATCTTGGCTCCTGCAAAAGCAAAGAGCTCAGAGGACAAGCTGGTCACCATCAGACGGTAAACACCAAAAGTGGATTAGAAACTCCTTTACTAGTCCAGATATTTAGAGCCAACCTTCTGAGTTCCGATACATAATTCACAGATGCCGTCAATTTAAGCGATTTTCAAGTAGTCTTTTTAAAACCTGTTCAAGTTTGAACTGATAAGTTAAAGAACTACAAATTTACTTATTAGCTTCTAAGTAAATTTTTATTTGTTATTTCTATTGCTCTGAAAACCAGAATAAATTTTCCATCAATGGAAGTTAGCTAATTATAAGAGAACCTGAACACCCCATGTCTCTATGTAAGATATCAATGTAATCAGAAGAGAAGGCATAAGAGAAGGGGTAAAATCTGTATGATTATGCCAGGTCTACAAACAGTAAAAAAAATTGGGGGGGGGGGGAGGGTGGCAGAGTTGGTTAAGTATCCACTTCAACTCAGTTGATCTTGCATTTTGTGACTTCAGACCCCACATCGGGCTCTGTGCTGACAGCTCAGAGCCTGGAGGGAGTCTCCTTCGGTGTGTCTCTCTCTCTGCCCCTCCCGTGCTCATACTCTCCCTCTCTCTCTCTCTCTCTCTCTCTCTAAAATAAATAAACGTTAAAAAAAAAAAGCATTTAAAAAAAGTTTCTATAGCAAATATTCATACTTCCTTACTTTGAAAGCCAAAATCGTATTTCGAAGTATCAAACAGCAAACTACTAACTAACAGTTGTAGGGAATCCACAATTAAAAAGTTACCAAAGTCAACTAAACCATGGACATTGACTTCTTTTCACTGGGAGAGTCCTGCTCAGAACTGCTTTCAGTGTTCCTAGGAGCTTTCCTGCACCTAATATCTCTAACAAGTGATGGCTCCCCAAGGCCTTGTTTCTCCCACAGGGTACCCCACCAAAAGCACCCACTGTTCCCTGTTCCATCTTCTTCTGAAGTCTGCTTTCAAGGTGCCAGGTAAAATTAAATGACCTAAGATTGCCCCAGCCTGCCTCTAACACTCCAGGTGGTACCGTTTTTACACCAAAGAAAAAAGCTGACAAGTTAAATCCTACTAGAGGAAGAAGTCGAAAAGTAAAAACCACGCAACTATGTGTGGTCTAGTGAAAAACACCACAAGTTCCATCTGGACATGTTATGTTTGAGATGCTTATGAGATATCCAAGCGGACATGTGAAGTAGGCAGCTGAGTAGGTCTGGACTAGAGATAAAATTTTTAGTTATATTTATTTAGATCAGTTTTAAAGCCCGGAATGCTAGAGCACAGTGTAGAAATTTAACAAATTACTTATCAGACACCTATTATAACAGTGCCGGTTACTGTCGTACACGCTGGAGATACATCAGTGAACTACACAGATGAAAATCCCTGCCCTTCAGGACTTTATATTCTAGTGGCAGGAACGATAAGCAATGGAAACAAAGACTTTAGTATTATGTGACAAGACAACACTCCAGGGAAAAAACAAAGCAGGGTGAGGGGAACTGAGAGCAGAGACCAAGGGTCAATATAGGCCTCCCTGAGACTTGAGAGTGAGGCCACACAGAAATCTGGGAAAATATCTTCCAGGCAGAGGAAGATAGGCAGTAATCTTCACTAGAGCAGTCTCCCTAGCATGATGGGTGATGGAATGATCTGAGAGAGAAATAGAGAAATTAAGTGCAGAAAATTCTTACTGAGATGTTTTGCTGCAAAGAGGAGCAAAGAAACGAGCAAAAGCTCTCAGGGGCAGTGGGTCCAAAAAAGGACTGGGTGTGTGTGTTTTAAGCTAGGGGAAAAGCAGCACATGTGTGTTGTTGGGAATGATCCAATAGAGCCTGAAACATGAATGATACGAAGGGGCAGAGGGTGGCACCTCGGAGGGGAGGGTGGAATGGGCTGGGCTGGACTGGCCTGGCCCTCAGAGAGCTTGAGAAGAGCTTTTCTTTCCACACGCAGCCAGGCAGGCGGAGTCTATGCTGCGAGGTAGGTCAGTGTGGCGGTGGGGGTCTGAGGAAGTTCCTCCTGACTGCACTGGTTTTTCTCACTGAAGCAGGAAACCCGGCATGAAGACTGGAGGAAGTAAAAGAGAAGAAAGTACCGAAGAGTCATCTAGGAACCTGGGTGAGTGAATGAACTGGGAAAATAAAGTACAATTACCCAGCAGCCTAAGGGCCCACTTGAATTTTATGAACCATCTGGGAATCAACACTAAGAAATTCCCCTAATCTGAGACATAAGGGCTGGCTGCCTTTCTATTAACAAATGAAAAAATCTTTAATACAAACTGCTGAAAATGGCAAATGTCTAACATATTTTGAGTGCACCAAATGTAAAACAATGCTCCGGAAAAGTTGCAGCTTCTCCAAATAATATGCTGAAATAGACTATATCCCATTTTCACACCATATTCATAACTGCTTTCTCTACCTTGAAGGAGTCATCAGTCACCAAAGGATTTAATAGCCCTGGGCTGAAGCTAACTCTGCTATGTCAGACCACTGTAAACGAAAGCTGGCTTTGAAAGCCTTCAGTCAGCCATACATAGCTAAGTTATATTCTTACAAAAGTACAAATTTACACGTAAAACATTATCTAGAAGTATTCAATTAATCACCAGAAACTGCCATATAAAAACCTATTCCTAATTATATTGTGGTGATGGTTGCACAATTCTAAATACATTAAAAATCAGTGATCTGTACACTTTTTCAAAGGGTGAATTGTCTATTATGGAATTTTTATCTCAATAAAGTTTTTAAAATGTACTCCAAGGTTTTAATCTCAAATGAATCATTTTTATCAGGATATAAAAAATTGATTTTCTGTTAAAATTTAATGGGAATGAAGCAAATACAGTATGTCCTGACAGCTCATAAATATGAAACTTTGTAGGGATCTAGAATTCTTTCAGAATGAAAGGCAGAGTTTAGGTTGGAGTTGTGAGCTGGATTTTTTTTTTCCTTTTTAACCTCTGAGAGTTTGTAGCTTCTAACATTCCTGTTTTATCCCTTTGTTCGAGACATACTCAAATCACCTTAACTAAAATGAACACGAGCAATCTTCTGACTGGATGACTCCAAATAACACCTACATTCTAGACACTCATCAGCAAGACTGAATGCAAACCAATTCCTCGACCAAAATAAAAGGATAACAGTGACAAGTGCTGTGTCGAGTACCATCACATTTTTTAGCTTTATGATACCTCACAGAAATTTTTCAAACCTAACCAGCAGGCCAAAGAATTCTAAAATTCTCCCTGAGATGGGAAAGATAAATTCAACACTTTCACCATAGATGTTTCAATTCTCACGTTAAAATGTAAAAAGTGGGAGGTATCTCTCTTCCCTTTGGAAATAGTGTTCCTAACAAAGACTAAAAATAACGGTTATGTTCTTTCTCAGGCAAAGGATTAGAAGATTGAACTGCCAATATTAAAATGGTCATGGAAGGAACAATGGATAGCCAAGTATGAAAAAATAGCTACTAAGAGGCTTAGCCACTTCCAAAATGGAAACTGTGAATGTATATAACTCAATTAGCTTCTCCAGGCTTGGCTCTCTCATTTAGTAACCTGAGAAGCCAGCATCTGCTCTGTCTCCTTCATAAGGTAGCTGTGAGGACCAAATCAGAGGTTAGAGAAGGCTGTCCTGTAAGCGTAAAGCCTTTTGCAAACAGAAGCATAATCCCCACTTCACTCCGGAAAGCTCAATTGCTGTGATAAGCTACCGATCACCTTTTACTCTGCATATATGAAATTTACTCTGAATTAGTCTGCTCAGACTGCTGTAACAGAGTACCATAAATTGGGTGGCTTTGACAGCAGAAATTTATTTCCCATAGTTCTGGGCACAGGAAAGTCCAAAATCAAGGTTCCAGATTATTTGGTTCCCAGCCTTCTCTCTGTGTCCTCACAATGGGGGAGGGGAGGGGACAGCAGGAGCTCTGATCTCTCTCTCATCATGGGCCACCCTCGTGACTTCATCTGAATCTAATTACCTTCCAAAGGCCTTACCTCCAAATACCAAAACACTGGGGGTAAGAGCCTAGTGAACTTTGGGGAACACAATTCAGTCCACAGTACTCTCCTATATAATTTCTGTAATAAATATCTTTAGGCAGAAATTAAACCTTTGCATAAAAAAACAAAATGGAGGCAGGGGAAATTTAAAGACTAGCTTAATTTTAAAAGGATCTACTTAATGCAGTTGACTGAGATTTATACAATATAAAATAAAACTTAAAATAGATGAGAAAAGTGAGATAACAAAGCTAAGATTTATTCAACAACCACCTGTACAACATACTGCTCTAAGTGCTTTCCACTTGACCCTTACGGTAGCCACACAAAATCGGCATGATCTATGGAGGAGGACTCAGCACACAGGGAGGGGTGGAAGAAGTGTGTGTTCTCGGGTCACATGGCAAGTCCCACAGGTGATTCAGGCTACAGAGCCTGAACTCTAACTACACCTCCTACATTGCTTCCCTTTTCCTTGTAGCAAAGAGATGAAAAAGATGAAACCGGGGTGCCTTGGTGGCTTAGTTACGCATCCGACTCTTGATTTTGGCTCGGGTCATCATCTAGCAGTTCATGAGATCAAGTCTGGAGCTTGGGATTTTCTCTCTCTCTCTCTCTCTCTCTCTCTCTCTCTCTGCCCCTCCTTCCCTCCCTCTCTGTCCCTCCCCCCCTCAAAATAAATAAACTTAAGGGAGAAAAAAAAAGAAAAGAAAAAACTGAAACCATGAATGAGGTGTTCAGGTTCGTTTTATACCTTCTTTAGATGTGGCCAAAGTTTTATAAGCAAATAGCTCAAAGGAAATGTGATCAGTCACAGGATTCTAAATCCGTAAGTTAAATACAAACCACGTTGCTCAGGAGGGTCAGTTCTTTCTGGTACTAAGAGCTGAGAAAAGTTTCCCCTCTTGGTCCCCATAAAGACAGTGTGCCACAGGGAACACCCCGCAAACTCCTGGATGAACCACTTAGGACACAAACGCAAGCTGCACAGGGCCCCATGCAAGTCAATGGCCTCAGACCCCACCATTTGAGTAAAGGAAATCTGCCAAAAATAAGAAACGCAAGGGTAATTCAAATAGAGGTTTAGGGCTCACTAGAACAGTTCTGATGGAGAAGTCCAGGCATGGGATTCAGGAGTTCCCTAAACCACCCACGCCTGCATACTGTGGATATGTAGCCCAACAGTCACCATGACTTTGCTCTGAGGGAAAAGTCATGGCTTGTACTGATGCTTAATCCAGACCCTGATAAAAATGGAGTTAAGAACTCCTGACAGGAATTAATAAACTGCACAACCACCAGGAGAGCCTATCCAAATCATCTCCACAACCAAAACTTTGGGTAGACATAGAGCAGAGTTAACTTGTTGTTAAATGCTGGTAAGTAACTGGACACATGCAAAGTCAAAACTGCTCTAAATAAGTGTAGCTGGGAAGTAAACTCAGCTTCGTCTTGCAAGAGCACAACATCTGCCCCACAATACACCCTCAAATAGTCACTACTGGAATAATTATTAGATATATTATAAACTCCAAGGACAGAATCCAATCTTCCCCATTCTAAGTGCCTTGCCCATTCCATAAATGGTTCTGCAGTAAGAAATTAATACAAATCTTCATATCTATAAATAACCAGCAAATAAGGATCTTTGGTAAAATGAGTGGATTTCAGGGGCGCCCGGGTGGCTCAGTCGGTTGGGTGGCCGACTTCAGCTCAGGTCATGATCTCACGGTCTGTGAGTTCGAGCCCCACATTGGGCTCTGTGCTGACAGCTCAGAGCCTGGAGCCTGCTTCCGATTCTGTCTCCCTCTCTCTCTGCCCTTCCCCTGTTCACACTGTGCCTCTACGTCTCTCAAAAATAAATAAACATTAAAAAATTAAAAAAAAAAAAAAAGAATGAGTGGATTTCAAAAAATTCAAAGCCTCTCTTTCCCTTTAAAATGAAATCTTTTGGGGGTGCCTAGGTGGCTCAGTAGGTTAATCATCTGACTTCAGCTCAGGTCATGATCTCATGGTTCTGGGGTTCAAGCCCCCACGTCGGGCTTTGTGCTGACAGCTTAGAGCCTAGAGCCTGCTTCAGAGTCTGTGTCTCCTTCTCTCTCTCTGGCCCTTCCCATTCGCGCTATCTCTCTCTCTCAAAAAATAAACATTAAAAACAATTTTTTTAATTCTAGTTATCTGCCTCTGTATATGAGCATTCTGATTGTTTATGCAACACATAAGATGCCCCAAATAAGAAATCCTGAAGGCAAGGCAAAAAGGAAGTAAGTAATTTCCACTGGCATTTACTAAAGGCATATAAGTGAAGTCACTACTGCTGCTGAGGTTCAAAACCAGCAGAGACCTGAATATACCACTGTTTCCAACCAGCTATTTTTAAATTATTAGTAGATAATCTGGTGAGCTTGCAGTAAATACAGCTGTGAACACAGCAGTACACACCATCTGGAGGCTTGTGACTTAAGCGATCTTTCAAATGCATAGTATATTCACTCTATTTTGTTCCTTTGAAGCTCAACAGTCACATATAAACTGACCCTTTTTTTAAAACCACCACTACAAAAGCTCATTCAGTTTATGGAAAACAAGACAAGAGAAACAGATCTAATCGTTCAACTTTAGAACCACGTAATTATTTCAAATCTCTGCTGGCATAAATAATTTTGTAAAGAATTTCCCATATTTAACCTATCGTATTGTTAAAAACTCTTCCTAGGTACTTCTAACTAATCCTCTGAAATTAAGATGTTTTTTGCTTTCTAAAGCGATTCACGTCCTTTACCTCATTTTATTCCCAAACCTGAATACAACTGTCATATTAATCATCATAAAATCCTACCTACAGAATGCCATTGCCATTAACCTCTTAAAACATCAACCAAGGACTGAGATTAACCTGCAGCCTCTTCCAGCCACCTTCTGGCACTTCCTTATCTCACTGCCAAACTCCTCCACATTTTCTGAGCAAATGCAAACTAGCTTCTATTCATCACTGGTCATCCTCTCTACCTCCTGGGCCTTCTGCTGTCACCAAACTGTCAGGGGTTCCACTGACGCCTGCAGTATTTTCTTCATCCTCATTCTCTAGAAATTGTGCATGTCCTGTCACCACCCACTTTGAAGTGCTTTCCGTCCTTTGTCCCCTTTACGTCGCTGTACCTTTCAGACCTCCTTCTCTCAAGTTGTTCTTCCATTTCCTACTCTTGCCAGCATGTTGGCTTTTCTTTTCTAATAACAGCACGTACACACATGACCTCAGCACTAGCTCCTTCGTGAGATTCAATGAGAGCCCTCTGGTTAGCATAAACACATCTCAAAGCCACGTGAGCCACATCTGTGGGGGAGAAGGCCAGGGAGGCCCTTTTACAAAGGTCACCTCTTGTAGGATGAGAGTTGGTCAAATTAAGAATAGGAAGTCAGGGTTTGGCTTGGAATCCTGGCCTCCCCAGGCCCTAGCTGTGGGGCCTTGGTCAAATTGCTTAACCTCTCAACTTCAGCTCCCAAACGCATGTATACCTAAGAGGTATTTAAACCTGCAAAGATTAAATAATGCATGCAAAGTCAGAACAATACTAAGGAAATGAAGTTATTCACAATCCCATCATCTAAAGATTAGCACTATTAACGTTTGGTCTATCTCTTTCAAACCTTTTTCCTTAGGCTCCTTGACTACATTTGGGTGTGCACACAGTTTGGAATCACGATGCATAAGCAGTCTGGCTTCTATGGCTTTCTACAAGGATTTACCTTAGTTAGGGCTTCTTCATATCATGGTGACTTTTTCAATTTTAGAGACAGTGCGCAAGTGGGGTAGAAGGGCAGGGTGAGAAGAGGAAGAGAAATAAAGGAGAAGGAGGAGGGAGGGAAGGAGAGAGAGACAGAGAGAGAGAATGGAATCTCAAGCACGCTCCACTCTCAGGACCCTGGGATTGTGACCTGAGCCAAAATCAAGAGTTGGATGGTCAACCAACTGAGCCACCCAGGGCCCAAACAAGATGCTTTTTAATGGTTGCATAATATTATCTTTTATGGATGGGCATAAGTCAACATTCCCCTTCTGTTGCACACTTAAACTGACAAATCACGAGCTTTAATGTCTTTGCTGTTCCATTTTTCTTTTTTTCTCTTTACCAGAAAAAGTCTTTTCTGCCTTCTTTATTCCCCCTGCAAGTCAATACATCATCTACTTGTGTGAGACACATTTTATCAAGAAAGAAAAAAATGGTGCTTTAAAGAGTAATGTTAAACTTCCCATATTCAGCTCCTAAAAATCACGGACATGCCTAAAAGTTCTATCTTTGCACAGTGCCCTTTAATTTGTATTGTCTTCCTCCATTGGAATGTAAGTGCTCTAAGGGGCTTCATTCTTTTTTGTTTAGCAACTAAAACAATACTTAGCGTAGCATTAGTGCTCACTATATTAAATATTAGCTGTTATTACGTGCCAAGCATGTTCCTGAGAATTTTTGCATAACCCTCTGAAACAGACTGATCCTTTTCCACATGGTCACAAAGAGGCTAAGTAACATAAGTCTCATAGTGAGTAAGCAGTAAAGCTAGGAACAGAACTCAGGCAGTCTAGCTATTAACCACCAAGCTGTACTTAATAAATTGATTAATTAGACCAGTAGAGCTCCATGTATAGCATTAAACACTGAGTACAACTATGCTTTTTCTGCTAATTAAATGCCAACATTGTTTTATTTCCATCACAAATACGTATCAACTATATCAAGGATTTTTAAATAGATTTTGGAGGGCGCCTCTATGACCCTAATCACCATTAATAAATTTGGATTCAAAAACTATGGTCTCAAAAAAAAAATTTATGAATGAACTTTTGAAATAAGCTGTTTAGATCTAGGATACTTCCCTCTATTCTTCCTTGGATTGACCAGTTGCTATTGTCAATCTAAACGTTTTTATTTCTTTTAATTAAAGAAAACACTTTCTAGATAGGCTAACTGAAATTATCATATTTTTTAGAAAATGCTGCACTCCCTTTCCTCATTGTAGGTTATTTTGAGAAGGACTCATTTCTCCAAAGAGTTAAAAAACCCTTCAGCCTACGCCAACCTCCCGTCCCCCACCCCAGCGGCCCTTCCAACAACACATCTCCTTGTTCCACTATCAGTAACTGGGGCTCTGAAAAAGGCTCTATGTATAAACAGATTTCAGTCCATTTTGTTTGTGGCTTTTGCTCCTTTTTAAGAAACACAGAGAATAGTCTTAGAAGTCTGTGATGGTGAGTATTTACTCAAGACAGAGGGAGACAGTAAGGAGACCAGACTACTGAAAAAATATGTGTCATTCACATCGAAATCTATTTTATGACCAGAAAAGCCTGGCTTTGTTACAGTCCTGTATTCTAAGACTCAAAGCTACTCAATCTGAAATATGTACCAATAACTTGGAGCCAAAAACTCATTTTAAAACTTAAAGGTGGCCACACATGTCCCTGAACAGACATTTCTAAACCCTTCTATTAATCACCCAGTCCTTGGCCAAAGTGCTGTCAGTCAGTGGCTCCCTCAGTCCCTTTGGTCACCGTGTAACAAGAGGTAAGAGACAAGGAGAAACAGTTTAGCCACATTATTTGTGTTTTACAAACCAATCCCAGAATAGCAAACAGAAACCAGGTGTGTGTGTGTGTGTGTGTGTGTGTGTGTTTAAATACTGGCTTCCTATGTCGTTTTAAAATGGATGACTCCACTGGCTACTCACACTACACAATAGCAAACAAAACCCTCTGACCTTGGGAAAGAAGAGTAAATGTAATACCTACTAATAAATTACATGTTTTACCAATTTCCTCAAAAAGTAAAATAAAGCTCGGACAAGTAAACTATTTCATGAGTAAACAAAAGCTTGTCTTGTTCTATCATTTGCCTAAAAGCAAGCATAGTGGCAATGGGAGAGGGATTAAGAACCACAGCCAGACAAGTCCATAAAAACCTCCAGTGTAAGATAAAACCACCCTGCAGGGGCGGCCAATGCATTCTGACCTAACAGCTGTACACAGTTGCACTAATTAAAATGAAAAGCTAGTCTGCATAACACACAGGCAATTCCCTGAACCTTACTGACAGGGTGACGGTTCACGATCACTCTTCACCTCCCCCATACACAATGTAAACAACATACTGGCACATAGCTGCAGTTACCTGAATCTGGAATATATGTATACATTCAAGCATTTCAGAAATAATCACAACCGTGCGGACTGGAACATATCCTATAGGAACACTGGCTATAAAAAACCATACACACACAAAGGAAGTGGTACCGCTACATTACGTCAGCTCTCGCCTCAATTCATAAATGCAAAACCACAAAAACAAGACAAAAATTTAAATAGCCTCTTTCTGGAACCCTTCTTATAGTGAATGAATGTAGGTTAAGTCTTTAAATAAGTCACTGAACAGTACATTGATGCATCGCTTTCAACAGCCAGGGGAAGGAAAAGTGTAACCTTAGTCAATTCTATCACGCAACCAGATCAAATAACATTTCAAGCCCGCCTGCCAAGCACCAGGGCCTGCCAGAGTACAATGAGCACTCAAGTGCTCTGGCCTGAAAACCACCTTTCACTGGTCCCAGAGATCTTTATAAAATACTTTAAACACTACTAAATTACAGAGTTGGAAAAAAAACAAATACAAGCTTCTAACTGCCGCTCCCACACTATTGTGAAGTTTCTGTTAAGCCTCTAAAATGCCTGCCTTGTGTTATTTCACTAGGCAACGTAAATATTCAGAAAGGCAAGTGCCTCTTAGAGCTCAAATCTAACACACGCATAAAAATGTGGAGTCGGTTGTGCATCTGGAAATAATTGCCCACAGATCAACAGGCTTACACGGGATATTGTTCCCATCTGTAAGGTTTCAAATCATGTCTACTTTAAATGTGGAGTTCCTAGCCAGAAACACAGAGGAGAAGGAGGGGAAGGAGGGGAAAGATGGATGGATGGATGGATGGAAGGAAGGAAGGAAGGAAGGAAGGAAGGAAGGAAGGAAGGAAGGAAGGAAGGAAGGAGGAGGGAGGGAGGGAGGGAGGGAGGGAAAAAAACATCAGTATAATAATTTTGGCACAGAATTTTATGGACTTTGTAAACTGTTCTGAACTTTAAATTCAGTGTCTTAATCTTAAAGCACACACACAATCTCAAAGGGAAAAATTAATTTCTGTGGACCCCCCCCCACGTTCATTCACATACCATTTTTTTTTTAATTTCCATATGGCTGGGAGGAGGCCTCCTGCCCAACAATGCCCCAAGGAGGGCAAACGCACATGCCCAGGAAAGCCTAAAAACTGAGAGTAAAACAAAGTAATAACACAAGTCTCAGCGAACAGAAAGTGGTCAAGCAGGTCTCCCCAGAGCTTCAAGGAGAGCCAAGTAAACAAGGGGAAGGGGCGAGAAGCCAGCACCTCAAACCAAAACAATTTTAACAATTTAAATTTAAAGCCATCTTTTTCAAAACCTATCTCTGCATTTTAGCTAGTCTGGCAAAACAGCAGTATTCTGGTCTCAGACACAAATTATATTTTTCATTTAAGTAGCCCAAAATTATTTGTAATCAAATCCATCTAAATTCATTATTTTTAAACTTAAATTTACTCCAAAATAAGCAATGAAGTTTCTAATCGGAGACTACCAGGTAACACTTTGTTCCTCTTCAATAACACTTTCCTCTCAGAAAAGACAAAAACACACACACATATACGGCTTTTTAAAAGTGTTTTCTCTGCCCTAAGTGGTGTTTCTCAATTGATTTATTTAACTGGGATTTCTAGAGTCTGGGCGATTAAAAAAACTAGTAAGCCCAACCAAAATGCAAAGGGACACAGAAAATAACGATTCCCGATTCCTGTAAAGCCATCATCATTCTTAATACCGGAGTGGTTCATCTTTGCGGGGTCGGCTACAACACTCTCGGTACACCCACCTCCGAGAGAGTCCCTGTGCCCACACTTGTCCAACTTCCTGGCCCGCGACCCGCGTCCCCCCTGCAGCACGAGGCGCTGGCCACTTGCCTGCGGCCGGTCTCGGCAGGAGCTGAGCCCACAGGCCTCGTCCTCCTCCGGCGCAGGGCCCCCAGCAAACTCAGGCCCGCGGGCAGGGGCGGGGCGGGCAGGGGCTCGGGGCGTGAAATGCACTTGCTAAACAAAAGGAGGCCCAGGCGGCCTCAGGCAGCGCAGCACGGGCTCATTTCCCCCCCAGCTCGGTGGCTCCGGGAGGTGGCCACGCGGGGCCCCGCCCGCAGCTGGGGGATGCGGCCGCTGCTCCGGCTCTCGCTCCTTCAGCCCCAGCGGCTGGGCCAACACTGCCACATGCCTGTGACCCAGACGCCAGGAGAGAAAGAGCAGCCACCCCGCGGAGGTAGCGGCGGCGGCGGCCAGCAAAACCCGGGCTGGATCCCGGACTGCTCCGCGCGCACCCCTGCCTGCTGCCACCACCGCGGGCGCGCGCGCACACACAAAAGCCACTGAAATTTTATCTCCTTCCTAGCTTGGCCAGCCTCCCCTCTCCCCTAATCCTCCTCCCCTCCCGACAGCCGGAACTGGGAGGCTGCGTGATTGATGGCAGCTCTTAATAGCGTGGTCAGCTAGAAAATACATCTGCAAGCAAGATATTAAAGAGGCAGCGCATCCCCGTGAATGATCAGCAGTTCACACATCCTAGAGCTGCCTCTGCTTCTGCCAGGAATATTAATGCCAACCACCTCTGACGTCTGACAAATGCAGATTAAATAACCAACAATCATAGGCATGCAGAACATTTGTTTCAAAGATGCACAGGAGAGAGAAGCATTGTTTGGTGTCAACATTTCTGACCCCAATTTTCCTTACAGTTTTTAGGAATTCTAAGTGATTTGTTTAAAAGTCTCCTCTCTCCAATCCTTTTTCCCCAAGAAAACAAAGTTCCCTCTGCTAGACAAGGCATTTCTTAAATTAAGCTTGACTGAAATCCACTTAATAAGGAAACAAAATAAATGCATATTCTTTGCCATGTGGCCTTAAATAAACTGGGTAACCCACCCCCAAAGGCCTCATTAATTCCATTGTTATGTGCATCTAAATAGAATTACCCACTGTTAAATTCCAGTTAATTTCCTCCCCAATCCTAACCTGGGAGTTACACCTTCCTTCTAAAATTTATTAACATTAAACTACATTTATGGTAGTAACAGTCAAGATCATTTTGTCTCAAATAAGACAGTACGTAGCAAATTTTTAAAAATACATTCCCATAGCGTATGAATTTAAAGTATTAAACTCATTGTCAACCCAAATTTGAAAGTTATAAGCTCAAAATTTAAATGATCTCTTTGGGTATTTTTAAAAGTATACCTTTTGCCTTCCAGGCAAGGTTCACTGGAATCTGAAATCGCTTCAGAAAGGTTATTTGACTTTCCAAAGCCCAATAAAGTCGCTGAATTATTAGGTCCCTTCTTACTAATAGTCTGAGATTTAGATAAAATGGTAAGACCAAAGTCTCTCAAAGGGGGCAAGAGGAGGTTGCAGAGAGAGAACCCAGGGACCTGCCTTGCTGGCACAGATAACCAAAGTGATGTGCCCATTTATTTAATCATTCTGTTGATATCTCTTAAAGAAAAATCAAGTTATTCTACAGGAGATAGAATATCATCTAAACCCACTAACACAGTCCACACACTGAGAGCAAGAGCTGATGAAACATAATGGCTTTGCCACCCTGAAACGTGACTGTGATCGATACAAATCAGAGGTGGTCTATAGCGCAAGTGGGACTCTGCTACAAGCCCCACGAAACACCATTCCTCACTGAGATCATCCTGGAGGGGCGTTCGGGTGAAAATCTGCTCCATAACCATGGTGCTGGTGCTCTGAGATCACTCCATACACGTCAGCGATGAAATCGACCCTACAGCCCAGCTCTAAAAGCCACTTCTGTACTCAGACCCATTTCCAATTTTCTAACTAACCAGATCTAGACGCAGGCAGGGCCAGGAGAGGGCTGTTTTCCCTGGAGACCCTGTAAAAACCTGCTGGGTTACACTGAGCTGTAAAGGGCTGTTGAGAACAACCTGAACGCATCCTGTGCCTAGTCTGTCAGGGATTCTAAGAGCTTTGCCGGCACCTTATGATACTTACATTCTTTTGTCCTTGTCTTTCATCCCCTCCAGGGCCCCCACCTTTCATTAAGCCAGTCTTTCAAATTCCCCAAGGCATCAGGATTTCTACCACACCCCGTCACTGCTTCTTCCCACTAGAGCAGCGAATTCTCCCTGCTCCCCACCACACACAGTGTAAAGCCTACTCCTCCTTCAAAGCTCAGGTCGAATATCACTTTGTCAGAGAAGCTTCCCTTGATGCCCTACTCTAGGTCAAGTTCCTTTGTTATAAGCTCCCAGGGAACTGTGTTCCTTTCCTTAAGAGCACTCATCTCCATTTGTAATTCATTGGTGTGATTACCTGATTAATGTTCCCAGACCCCTCTAGACCGTGAGTTCCATTAGAGAAAGTCCTATCTGTTTGCTCATCATCAAACACTGGAGTGTCGAGCACACAGATTTGTGGAATGAATAAGTGAACTGAGAGCAACAATCCTGTTTTACTCATTTTGCATATTCTCTGCATAGTTCTTGGCTCAAAGAAGCCTCTCGCAGATAAGTACCATCTAACCAATAAATAGAAGTTCTTTTATTAACCTTGAAAAGTCTAGTAAAAGGAAAATGTTTATCCATGCTTTACAGAGATGTAAGTTATTGTGTCCAAGGTAACTCATTAAAACATTGAGACCCTAACCAAGGTCCTATTTGAAAGGTACACCTTTTTTTTTTAAGAGTTAATGAGGTACAGAAGCCATCATTAATTTATTCAAGCCAATTCTTTCTACTTATCTGGCATAAGAATGAGGCAAACAGCAGTGGGTACACTGGATACATTACTAAATCTCATATGCACAGAGCAATATAAACACAATATAAAAATCTGAAAGCACACGGTACCCTAGTTTATCTCCAACACTTCTCTGATGCGGAAGTGCTACAAAATCCTGCCGGGGCAGGAGATAATTCTCACCTCTCTTTTACACTGAACTTTTTATTTTTATTTTTTTCTCTCTCTCTAAAAGAGCTCTATTTCCCTGACACGAAAGCCTTCCTAGGAGTTCTTTTGACCTGAGGACTCCCAGGGACAGACCATTCCAAAACCATCCTCTCCAACTCCTCACACAAGTATTCATTTTAAACCCTCTTGGAAATTAGGAGATCTATAGATGAGAAATGGGAGTTACTGCAATAAGAATAACAATTTCTCACAAGTTCTGCGCATATAAGCACATGAAAAAGTGCAAGAAACAATGTGTGAGATGAATTAAAAATATTAGATATACCCCACCCTCATCTCCAAATTAATCCTCATTGTTATTTTCAACATTCCACATGGCCCTTCTTGGTTCCTACAGGATCTCTCACCCTGGCGTTGTCTCTCTCTTTGCTTCCTTTTGTCCTGAGTTCCATTCCATGTATATTCCAGCTCCACGTTTTAGAATACTCTACATGTATCAAAACAACCCTGTCAAGTTGAGTACCATTAACAGATAATGAGAGGAGACAACAGATGTGGTTAGAGGCAAAGCACTCCATATTCTACAGGCCTCAGCATGCAGCCTAGTGAGCTGACATCTGACTTTACCCTAACAGTTATAATTAAATAGAAAGTCTAGTTAAACTAACATTAAAGCCATGACCAGAATGGTACACACGGGAAGTGTAAAGTGTGACCTTAGCACCAGCCGAACAGGGCCCAGGCTGCCCTGACCCGAAACCTCCAACAACTATACTGCATTTACTCTTCCTGCCACTCTGTTTCTGTCACAGCAAGGAAGACTCTGGGCCACATCTTCTACAGAAGGTGGCTTTGGACTACTCCCCAAGACCACCAAAGGGAGACGGAGACTGCAATTTTCACATGAAAGTTGAAAGTAACATTCATCTAACAAAACTATGAGGTCTGCCTAGATTCTATCAAGGCAACATGCTTTTCTATAGCACTATCTAGTAATAGCATTCGCCTTAAGTAACTTAGCTCGCCCCAGTGTCAAAATGTCAAAAAAAAAAAAAAAGGAAGAAAAAGAAAAAAACCTCAATCAAGCAAACAGTGACGGACTCAAGGGTTAGTTAAGTATTGGTTAGTTGTGTTTGCAGAGTGTCCTAGGACAGGTAGGTTTGTATTACTGTACAGAATATAAAGTTATAATTTCAAGCAAACCATCTCCTGCTTGTCCAAGTCACAAAATGGCACCACCTAACTAACAAAACCTTTAGAGTTTTCAAAATTAAAAAAATTTTTTAAAAAGCCCAGTTCTTTTTGAAGATTTTTAAAATTTTTTTAATTATTAAAGTAATAATATTACTCTGTAATTTCCTAAAGGAAATCCAAACAATTCTATTCAACAAGTTGAAGGGTAGCTCTCCAGGCTCTCCTTTGGCACATATGGATACAAACATACACAAATACTTAAGAACATACACGCATTTGTCTGGGGTTCATTCTATTTTTATTTCGTGCAAATGAAACCTACCATTCATGCTATATAGCAACTTGCTTCTCTCACTTTACAGCAGACCACTTTTAAAGCAGCAGAGAATTCTATAGTGGGGGAGGGCCATAATTATCAAGTCCCTAATTGCTACAACAAACTGCTACATGCATCTTTGTGCATGTATGTGAGTACTTCTATACTGAAGAAATGTCTAGTTCAATAAGTATGCAATTTTATTTTATTATAGTTTTTATATTTTTTAATGTTTATTTTTGAAAGAGAGAGAGAAACAGGGCACAAGCAGATGAGAGGCAGAAAGAGAGGGAGGCACAAAATCTGAAACAGGCTCCAGGCTCTGAGCTGCCAGCACAGAAACCGATGCAGGGCTCAAACTCACGAACTATGAGATCGTGATCTGAGTCAAAGTCAGACACTTAACCGACTGAGCCACCCAGGCGCCCCAGGTATGCACTTTTTAGTTAAAGACACTGAACCAACCTGCCCTCCAAAGAACCGGACCAATTTATACTCTTCACAACAACTGGCGGTTTCCACAATAGCATTCTGGTGGTTTGAGTTTGACATTATGCACTCTCCTGGGTCTCTCTCTCTCTATCCATTCTTTATTTCTTTTCATGACTCTTCCTAACTATAGGTAGTTAATGTCTAGCCTCTTCTTTTTATTTTTAAAAATTTTTTAAGCTTATTTATTTATTTGGGGGGGGGGGGAGGCAGTGGAGTGGCAGGGAAAGAGAGGGAGACAGAGAATCCCAAGCAGTCTCCACACTACCAGCGTGGGCCCGATGTGCAGCTCAAACCCCATAAGTGGTGAGATCATGACCTGAGCCAAAATCAAGAGTTGGAGGCTTAACCAACTAAGCCACCCAGGCGCCCCAACATCTAGCCTCTTCTTAATCACACTCTGGCTCTCATGAGTGAGAAGATTTACTCTCAAGCTGTTTTTGTGTTACTGACTGCAAAATTTTAATTTTACAGTCCTGGGCTTACTTCTTAGCAACAGATCCACATTTCAAATGCCCTTTGGGTTCCACCACACACTTTCAGATCATACTAAACCAAATCAAAATGTCCTTTCCCACAAGTCCTGGTTTCCCCCAACAAAGTCCTTATTGCCAAGGTACCCTTATTGCCCCGGTTAAGCACTACCAGCACGCCCTTTCTTTTTAAAAGGAAATTATGATTTATATTCTAAAATGTATATAGTATCAGAAATACTACATTAAACATAAAATACTTCTCAGTTTTTAGCACTACTGAATGACATACTATTTTAATACTAGGTAACTGTCGGGGCACATGGCTCAGTCACTGGAGTGCGCAACTCTTGGTCTCAGGGGTTATAGGTGTGAGCCCACATTGGCTGTAGAGATTGCTTTAAAAATCAAAATCTTAAAAAAAAAAAAAAAACTGCAATAAAAAAATAGTAGGCAAATCTAACCCACGGTTTGCAAGTCTTAGGCAAATCAAGGTCCAGTACTTACAAATGTGAATTTTTAAAATAACTCTACTACCCAATTACCTATCCATTCATCTATCACATCGCTTTCCACTCAGCCAACATTTCATGATCAACTCAGTTTCTTTGTAGGTAAAAGTGCTGAAAAACAGATATATAAAAACTTATATCAAGTTGGTGATGAAAATTATATCTACAGAGAACAAGGAGCATATTTTGCATTAATTAGGCAAATATTCCAAATTAAGGGAAAATGAGCTCGTATGTCCTTTAATGCCAGAATCTTAACATTTACTCTTCTACATTTAAGAATAAAACTTATGAGGATGCCTGAATGGCTCAGTCTGTTAAGCGTCCGACCTCAGCTCAGGCCGTGATCTCATGGCTCATGAGTTCGAGCCCCATATCAGGCTCTGTGCTGACAGCTCAAAGCCTAGAGGCTGCTTTGGATTCTGTGTCTCCCTCTGCCCTTCCCCTGCTAGTGCTCTCTCTCTCTTTCAAAAATAAACATTTTAAAACTCTAAAAAAAGAGGTTAGATCTCATATTCCTATAAAATAAAATATTTTTTAAAAAAGAACAAAATATGAGTTAATTTCAACCTAGATACTGTTTGAGTCTACATAATACGCTCTTTAACAATAACTAGAAATAACATCAGATTCTAAAAATCAAAGAGGCTAAACTTTAGTAAAACTATAAAGAACACATTCTTCAAATTTAAATATATAGGGACAACACTAAATATGGTTGGATGCTAATTACAACTTTCCTTTATGTTTTACACTTCCTAATATAGCCCCAAACAAATATCTGAGTGACAAACTGCTAATAAGTATTTAAAGAAGTTACTTCATGAAGTGCAACATTTATCAACATCATTAAAACATCTTCACGGGGTGGGGGGAGGGGGCAGAGCAGACAAAGCCTGCAGCACCCAATCCCACCTGAATAACAGAGAGCAGAAGCGCTAGGTCCAGGGAGGACTCCCAGCAAACTCATCCAAAACAGTGAGTCAACAGCCCTGTGCAGCCCTCTAATGGATGAAGGATGTGAAACAAGCCTTCAAGACACTTGGGAGACAGAGAGACTTCTAAGATAGCATATGTTTAAAAACTCATGGACATTTTCATCTCTATTTTAAAATGTACCAGTGATTTCAGATTGTATACATGAAATCATAATGTTCTAAATAAAGAAATACTTTGAAAGAGCAAAAATGTAGTTAAGAAGAAAGACTTCTCCTTATTACATTAAAACAACAAAGAGTTTTGTGGAAGAAATTAGCTCAAGGACTCATAACCTTGATAGGGTGCTTTGAATGGGGCCCTTTATGAACTTACAATATATGATACTATATTGAGGTGACAATATATGATAAAATCAGTGGGGATATCCAAGCAAGTTTATTGGAAGTAATCTTAAGATAACTAAAACTCCAACTGGAATCATTAGACCAAGGATTCAAAATACCAACCAGATGGATATTTGTACAATTAAAATAATTATTTCAAATCCAGGGATGCCTGGGTGGCTCAGTTGGTTACACATCCAACTCTTGGTTTCAGCTCAGGTGATGATGATCTCAGGGTCAGTGCAATCAAGCCCTGTGTTGGGCTCCCTTGCTGACAATGCAAAGACTGCTTGCGATTCTCTCTCTCTCTCCTCTCTCTCTCTCTCTCTCTCTCATCTCTCAGCCTCTCCCCTGCTCTCTAAGTAAATAAACGTTAAAAAAATTATGATTACAAATCCAAAACACTGCTTTGTCCTTCTTTAAAAAAACTAATTTTGATGTATGCTTTCTCTGATAATATGCTTCCGATAAACTAAATTCCTTTAAAAAAAAGTCACAAATACATATGTTCAGAAAAATATGAATTTAAATGTTTTAAAACATTAAATGAGTACAATTTGCCAGTTTCCACATCACTGGTAGTGGTAACAATCCAGTACTTTTCTGCCTCAAAACCAATTACTTCTCTCTAGAAAATGTCAAAAGACTCTATCTAGTTCAAAATATCTACTCAAACGCTGGCTAAAACAAAAATCAAAATCCACCAGTCTCAAGAACGTTTGACCTAAACAACACAGGGCGGTTTCTTCTCTCTTGGAGGAAGGAGGGGTTAGAGGTGAGTGAGATTATTGTGAAAACAAATTCTAAACATCTATTCAAGTTCAATTGTAACTGACTTGCAAAAGCAAATATTTGGGCTACAGGAAACACAACTCAATACAAAGGAAGAACATGGGCTAACTTCTAACATTTACATCATTTGATTAATTCCAACAATAAAAACTGAACACTGACCATCCTCTCCAATCTGCAGAGCGAGCTAACACTACAATGAAAACTAGGAGAGCCCCACCAGACTCTGGTGTGCTTAGACAATTATCATGTAAAGCCTGTTCTTTCTCACAAGTGAAAGGAAATGACTGCCAAATGCTTCTTTTACAATCTCTCCAGAATAGGGCAGATCCTTTTAATGTGAGATTTTCCTGACATTCCAATTGTAGCAGACGTTGAACAAACAGAGACGCATTAAAAGCTGACCCGGTTCTATTATCTTTTATTGAAAGCTTAGCAAAGATCAGACATGAGTCCAATACTATTTACATTTTTTTGGTGCATTAATCACTTTTTTACTCAAGGGCTTTAGAAAAATTCAATAGATTTTTTTTTTTAATGATAATAACCACAGGATGTAACTATAGCTGTACTGGTCTTTTCTCAGGAAGGTCAGAAAAGCTTTAAAAACAGGAAGTTGGTGCTATAAGGTAGAAAATGTTTGTTTTAAGAGTCTAAGGCTTTATGGTTGCAGTTTGCAGTCAGGTGTTATGGAGGACTAGAGTTTATTCTTTCCAGCCAAGGATTAATGTCCCTGGGGAAAGGGCCAAAAAGGTGCCTAAACAAACTAGAAAAGCACATTATCCTAAAATAAGACTTGTTATGAAGTCTGAACTATAAATCATCCTAGCTATCCTTCAACATTAAAGAAGAGCTAATTTAGTGAGTGTAGGTGAAGGAACAGCTCATCTTTCATGATAATTTATAAAGGCTAGAGAAAAACCATAGTAACCAGTGCTGAAACAGCAACATAGCAACAATTAGCAGCTGGATTAAGATTGATACTTGCCATTTTTATACATATTTTCTATTGATCACCTCATTCATTATCATTACACTAAATTAAATAGAAACCAAACATTATAATGGCAATACTTCTTCAATGCAAATTTTGTTAAGAAACCACACCAATGCAGGGGTGCTTGGGTGGCTCAGTTGGTTAAGCATCCGACTTCGGCTCAGGTCATGATCTCGTGGTTCGTGAGTTCAGGGCTCTTGTGCTGACAGCTCAGAGCCTCGGGCCTGCTTCTGATTCTGTGTCTCCTTCTCTCTCTGCCCCTCCCCTCCTCACTCGCTCATGCTCTCTCTCTCTCAAAAATAAAAATAAATAAAAATAAATTTTCTTAAAAAATAAATAAACCTTGCAACGCATTTGATTAAGTCCATATACTCGTATTACCTAGATAAAATTAAAGTAAATGTTAACAGAACAATATTGCTGAAACAATTTAACTATTTCTTTTGAAAAATTAACTGACACATACCATTAGCATTTTCTGGTGTGCTTTTGAGCACCTGGTGAACCGAGCTGTAAATTTTAGAACTTCAAATTAAAAAAAAAGAAAGAAAAGAAAAAAAATCTAACCAAAGGAATAATCATTTTAAGACACAGGCACTAGAGTTGAAATCTCTTTTTCTTCATAGAGAAAGTTGTACCACATTTTGCCACCTGCTGGCAAAAGACTCTTGAAATTTAACCATTCCATAATAATCATCTCAAATTTTAAAAAGGAAAAAGGAGGGAAAACCATCATAATAAATAAAAAAAAACAAATGATATAACAACCAAATTCAATCACAAAAACTTTAGTATTCACAAATGAGAAACACTAACTAAAGTAAATGCTTTTTAAAAATGCTATAAAAGCCAAAGTATGGATACATTATCTAGCTTCACAGAACTGAACACGATTGTTTAGACAATGTTTAGCATTTTACCCATTTATTTATTCAAAGTTATACTCCATAATCAGCAAAATGCTTTTTAAAAAAGAGAATAAGATGGATAAAACAGAGGAAAATCGAGGACATTCCAAATACTAGTTAGAGGCAGAATCACAAGCTTATCCCTTGGTTAACAATGGTGGTGTTCAGTATCTCCCAAAAGCCACACCTGGTCTTTGAGAATACACACTGCTGAATCTTAATACCACGGTTTTGTCAACAGAGCGCCCACGTCTACTGCACAGGTGCATTAATAATCCTCTAAGAAGACTTAAATTAAAGTCTGGCAAGGAGTTTCTCATGAAACAAAAATTTGCTTCTGGTTTGTTAGAACAAAATGTGCCAAGTGGCAAATTAAGATGTGGGAACACACTTTTAAAGATTATGCTTTGAAAGTATTGACTCAAACAGAGGTGACTTAATCATCAGGCAGCAGCAAAACTAATACTAGGACACCAATTTCATTTACAATCTGTTAGGTTTCAGATGGATAATTTTACAATGACCACCAAGAGCTCTTAGGGATAAATTTTGAAAGAAGACAGACATATACCCCTTAGATCTCCATTACAGAACCGGAAGGAGACCAAAATGGATTCCACTTTCAGCATTAAAAGCAACAGAAAAAGAGTCCAGTAACTCCCAGAGAACCCGCCATTGTGTCGACTATACCATGTGTGTTTAGCATCCGTGGGAATGCTGACCTGTGCACTGCAAGTGGTGAATGAAGAGTCAATTAAGTGGTGGGAAAGGGTTTGCAGCAAAACTTTAAACTAAAAACAATCCATTTTTAAAGCAGTACAAGAAATCTGCTAAACTATAATCCATATCTGTATTCCCAGCTTCAATAGTAAACACAATAGTTAAGAGTGGTTAACACACAAGACCATTAGTGCGAGCAATCTCATGTTAGAAACACCTGTTTTACCAATGGTATCCTTTGTACAGCCTCCATTTCTCTCCTCAGAGAGGGAGAGTATGAGAGAATAAGAAAAAGAGCAGGTATGACACATGAAAAAAAGAGAACAGTCAATCTACTTTATGGAACATTGGGCTTTTCAATGAATTCCTAGAATTATAAATGCTAATGTTGTTAGATTTCTAGAACTTTATAAATCTTCTTAAGAAATAAGGTCAGATGAGAATACAGCCTCTCCCCCTGATGTCTCTAGTCCCCATAGCTGAGGCAGTGTGCCTGATTCCACTCCAAACAGTGTCAAAATTCAGAAAATCAAACAAACTGGACAAGCACAGACAGAAATGTCTTACAGTTCATGAGGCCGGAGCAACGGTGCAGACCAATGACCTCCGACCTCTACCAAGCACTAGTCAGCTGAGATTGTTTTTCTGTTCTGGGAATGAAACTGTTTCATTTCACTGAAGCGGAAGATTAGGCCTATGTGTTTTTCTAGGTGATTTTAAGTGGCGAGTAACGCTGTCCTCACCTGGTGCTCCAAGAGCAGGCAGCACCGGTTTATCCTGAGCCCCCTAGCTTCTGCATCTTTGGGGCACCAGCGCGGACATCAGATGGCCAGAGTTGTCCCTGTTCTAGATTTATTAACAGAGTAACCTTGGGAAGCCTCCACATGTTCATCTGTAAAATGTGATTAATAACAGTACCTACTGAGGGGCGCCTGAGTGGCTCAGTTACTTAAGCGTCCCACGTCCCACGTCGGCTCAGGACAGATCTCGTAGTTCATGAGTTCAAGCCCCATGTCGGGCAGGCTCTGTGCTGAAACTCAGGAGCTTGCTTTGGATTCTGTGTCACTCTCTCACTCTGCCCCTCCTCTGCTCATGTTCTGTCTCTCTCTCTCTCTCTCTCTCTCTCTCTCTCAAGAATAAACAAACATTAAAAAGAATCAAAAAATAAAAAAATTTTTTTAAAAAATGAGTTTCTATACAGAGAATCCCAAGTACTGTATTCAAATAAGTTTCCTCATTTCTATTTTCTCTGATCTAATAAAGTAAGCTTATCTATAACTAATGGATTAAAAACTCACCTTTTTCTTAACATTTATTTATTTGTTTGTTTGTTTGTTTGTTTATTTTCAGAGACAGAGAGAGGACAGAGCTCGAGAGAGGGAGAGGCAGAGAGAAAGCGAAAGAATCCCAAGCAGACTCCATGTTGTCAGTGCAGAGCCCAAAGTGGGACTCAACCTCACAAACCGTGAGACCCTGATCTGAGAGGAAATCCAAGAGTCAGATGCTTAACAGACTAAGCCACTCCTGGCACCCCCAAAACTCACATTTTTCAAAACACTAGAAATAACCTATTTAAATACTTACTATTTTTTTTCCAGGAACACATTTAATTTGCCAAGCAATAAGGGTGTTTTTTTTTTTTAATCAAATCATTGTATTTCCAATAAGCTATCTCTACCCCTACATATTTTCATACAGAAATGTTACTTTTTTCTATTTATAGTGCTAAGTACACAGTGAGTTTTTAACAAATAAATACTCACAGAATGAAAATAGTTGAAAATAACCCAGTCTTGCCTGAGGCACAAAAAGTAGAGTGGAATCACAGTGGGGACTGGTGAATGTTCCTTTCTGGTTAATAGCTTGCCCAGGAAAAAAAATGCATTTGAAAATTCCCAGATCTTTCTCCAAGAGCAGACTATTATTAATCTAATTGTTTAAAAACAAAAAGTAAAATAGTAATTAATTTTGGTTTTATAAATCTTCCTTATTTCGAAGTCCATCCTACATACATGTTAGATAAACAAGTTCCAGGTTTATGCAGGTTTCTACACATTTAAGCTTTCTCATTTAGCCTCCTCCCCCAGAGTTCATGGTACTCCTCTCAACGCCACCTCTCCACCCTCTCACAGAATTCTACTGCTGCGATCCTCACAGATTTAAAATTATTTTCCTATATATTGGTCTCACTGCTAACATGGAGCTACTTCAGTGCACAGAGCGTGTTTTATTCATTTTTATATTTCCAGTTTTCCTAAATAATTTATTCATCATTAAAAGAGGCCTACTAACCCTACTATGTGTCAGATGCTATCTTCATTCGACCAAAATGTACTGATCAGGCACTGTTCTAATACATGTCTGGAACACATCTGTGAATGAAGTGCCCTGGGGATCTTACATCCTGCAAGTGGAAACAAATAATAACCAGCGGATATATACTAACACATACCCAAAGAAGTCAGTAAGTGCTAAGAAAAAAGAAAAAGCTGAATGTCAAGATAAGGAGGATTAAGAGTGTGCCAGGGGTAGAGCACCAGCTGCAGTATTAGAATGGGTGGTCCTGGTAAGGACTCAGAGAGAAATGACATTTGGGCAAACCCCTTACACAGGTGAGGAAGTTAACCAAGAGCGAAAGTGGATCTCTAGAAAAGGCCATTCCAGGCAGAGGGATGCACCAGAGTTAAGGTGAGTGGTCAGCTGCCTCTCAGGAACAGCGAACAGCAGGCCCAGGCTGGAGCTGCAGTGGGAAGGGTGGGAGACACCAGGAAGCCGGTCAGAGGTCAGAGGGGGCCTTGTAGGCCATTATAGGGTTATCCTTATAACTGTATCTCCAAGGTCAGACAAGAAGAACACATCCCAAAATATATATGTTTGTACATGAAAAATAACAAGGTGCTACTAAAATTTTAAAACAGGAGTTTTAGTGTTTCTCTTGCACCCCAATGGATCATCCTGAACATCTTGTTTTTTTGGAGAAGAAACCCCCCCTTCTTTGAAGCTCACTGCCCTGTGCTGTCACAGCTTGGATGGCCATCACTGTATTCTCATGGCGGCTGGGAACAGTGCAGAGGGCATGAATCCCTAAGCCCCTCAACAGCCCCCTGGGGCTTCTCTGCAGGCCTTACAGAAGGTCCTCGGATAGGAGATGGCTGAACTGGAAGGGGGCTTGGAGTTTCTCAAAACCAATCTGGTAGGAAAAAAGAGGCACCTGATCAGGGCCAATAGGATTTAGTGACTCGGTCCCATTACTTGTTTTCTCTCTGCTGGAAGAGCTGCTGGCCTCTATTAACATTTTAGTTATATTCTGACGAATATGTTGTCCTCCTTGACTGCTTAAACATATATAATGGCTCTCTCAGTACAGCTCGGAGCCTGGAGCCTGGAGCATGGAGCCTGCTTCAGGTTCTGTGTCTCCCTTTCTCTCTGCCCCTCCCCAACTCATGCTCGCTGGCTTGCTCTCTCTCTCCCCTTCTCTCTCTCAAAATAAATAAAAATTTAAAAAATTTAGGGGCACCTAAAGTGGGTGGCTCAGTCAGTTAAGCATCTGACTCTTGTTCTCAGCTCAAGTCATGATCTCACGGTTCGTGTGTTCGAGCCCTATGTTGGGTTCTGTGCTAACAGCATGGAGCCTGCTCGGGATTCATTTCTCTCTCTCTCTCTCTCTCTCTCTCTCTCAAAATACACAATTGAAAAATTAAAAAGAAAACTGAATCACTGTATTAATGCAAAACCGTCATCTGTTTCAATAGCAACACGTGGAGCTGGATGGTCACTCGCTACCAACGCTCATACATAGCTCTATTTCTCACACTGAGTAACTGATTTTTATAAGCACATTTTTTGGTAAATGTAATTTTTTAAGTAATCTCTACACCCAACGTGGGGCTCGAACTCACAACCCTGAGATCAAGAGTCGCCTGCTCTTCCAACTGAGTCAGTCAGGTACCCCTGTAAATTTAATTTGTAAAGTTTGTTTTGCCTCTATCACATTTATTTTTCAGTTACCTTCTACTTATGACAAGTGACACAGGCTTTTTAATTTTAGTAGTGATATAAAGTTTCATTTTAAAGCAAATGTGGGGTTGTTGTTGTTGTTGTTGTTATTGTTGTTTTTATGTTTGTTTATTTTTGAGAGAAAGAGAGCACGAGCAGGGAAGGGGCAGAGAGAGGGTGACAGAGAATCCAAGGATTTGAAGCGGCTCGGCTTCAAGAAAGCAGCGCTCAAACTCAGGAACCGTGAATTGAAGACCTGGGCCGAAGTCGGATGCTCAACCGACTGAGCCATCCAGGCACCCCTAAAGCAAATGTGTTTGAGTGCAGTAAGTTAGGACTTTTAAAATATTTTATTCTAAACTGTTTAATGCCAGGCCAGTAGTATGTACGGCACAAGCAGAGACTGCAGTGACTGACTGGGGAAGAGGACACGATGCTGCAGTGGAAAGCTCTAAACTTGGCGCCATGAAAGACACACCACCCAACCTACCCTCCCTCCACACCCCTAGCACTCGGCTTGGCACACTATACTCCACAAACAGTTGTTGAGTAAATGGAAGTAGTGGAACCAGAATTTGAACCTGTATATATGTCTCTGGCTCTCGGGTTCACTTCCAATCCTTTCTAATCCTTTCAGTCTCAATCTTGGCTGCCCAAAGCTGTGGAGTACTTTTAAAATTTATAAAGTTCCTCAGGCAATTCTAACGTGCAGCCACAGGCGCACACCACTGCACCATACAGCACCAGCTTCCTAATTAAACAGGCAATCTAAGTCCAGAGTGATCAGTGTTACGCTGGGGCAAGAATGGTGCCTGGAGCCAGGCAACTTAACCTAGTTTAAAAGCCCTTGGAACAATTAATTGAGACATGAAAGAATGAAAAGCAGGTAGCCAAACTATGCAGTCTAGGAAGAGGGAATAGCAGGGGCAAAGACCCAGAGGTAAGAGACTATATGATAAATTCAAACATTCACACTGTTCCCAGCTCTCCCACCTCAGGTGAACAACTGTCCCAGCTTCCAGGACCTAGAGGGTTCCCATCAAGACATAGGACTTTCCTGTTTTAAAATCGGGAAAGTCCCAGGGACAAACTGGTCATCCTACCATCCTACTCTGAGAAAAAGAACTGCTAATCTATCCACTCTTCTTAAGAGTGAGTGAAAGGAAATAAATTCCACAATTCAGTCTGGAAACCAAAAAATTCTCTCATACTTCCTACCTTCAGGGACATGGCACTGCCAAAAATGCAAATGTCCAGCATTTGCATACATTTGCCCATGATTTGCTCCACAGTAGTTGAGCTATTTAAAACAAAACATAAAACCTCCTACAACTATAGGGAGTATTCTACTAGGTAAGAAAGTTTAGCAAATGGGAGACGTGCTAAAATTTACTTTTTTCCCTCCTTCTTAAAAAGAACCAACAAGCAAGACTTCATCATGAACACAAACTAAACACAGGCACTGCCAGAAGCACATGGATGGGGACAGGGTAGGCCACAGGACTGGGCCACCCGGCCTGTCCCTCAACATCCCCGTGCACATTGCAGAATGAGATAAAACCCTGGGGGAAAGAGACAGCTTGAGCCATTTCTTCCTTTATTAAGAAGCCAGAATGCTCAGCATAGCCCCAGGACAAATGGAGTCCTTCCCTCCTTCTTCAAGCCTTCTAGGTAACGTCTAGACTGCCTTCAGGCAAGAAGTGAAACCTAAGCTGTGGCCAGTCAGTCTGTGGCTCCAGGACGCAGCCAGTACTGGGGAGTCTTGACTGGTCTGGGTCACAGCAGCAGTCTCTGGTCCAGAAACCTGGCCAGGCCTCAGATATGCTCACACTGATGTATCAGATTTGGATGGATTTAGCCAACTTCACTTCCAGAGAGTCATCCTGTCTTTCCTCCTAAACTCCAGTAACATCCAGCTCCTGACAAGATTTCAGCATGAGCTTGCCTTGCTATGGAATTAAATGACACAACTACAGCAGAGAATCAGCTAATTGAGAACCTTTGCCCTCAGGAAATCTTCAAACATTATCCTTATTTCAGCCAAGAGCTCCACACAATGGCAGAGAAGAAAAGATTCTGTTAAAAGAGGCCTTTGCCAAAAAGCAACTGATAAAATTCTCCCTTAAAACAAATACTTCCTTAACATGATTTTAAAACTACATCTCAGGGCGCCTGGGCGGCTCAGTTGGTTTAGTGCCGGACTCTTATTTCTGGCTCGGGTCATGATACCACAGTTTATGAGATGGAGCCCTGTGTCAAGTTCTACATTGACAGCATACAGCCTGCTTCGGATTCATTCCTTCATTCATTCATTCTCTCACTCTCTCTCTTTCTCCCTCTCTAAATAAAAACTTTTAAGTAAATAAATACTGTATCTCAAGCCAATATTCAGTATCATTTTGAATTTGTAATATTAAAGGAACAATGAATAAAGCAAGGATGTACACTATTGCTACTTTTATTTAACAATATATTTGGAAGTTCCAGCTGATTGAATTAATACCAGAAAAAGAAATATATTTTTTAAAAAGAGACCATTATTTGTAGACAGTAGGATTGCTTAACTGGGAACAATTTAATAGACCAAACTGGAAAAGTATTAGAGTAAGAGTTTAGTAATGTTATTAAGCAATAAGTATCAGATGCTTTTCTAAATACTAACCTTCTATTAGAAATGGGGGAGGGTTCACAATACAAATAATATTGGTTTTTTTAATGTTTATTTGTGAGAGACAGAGCAGGGAAAGGGCGGGGGGCAGAGTGGGCAGCAGGGATCCAAAGCAGGCTCTGTGCAGACAGCGAGAGCCCACGGTGGGAGATCATGACCTGAGTCGAAGTCAGATGCTCAACGAATTAAGCCACCCAGACACCCCTAACAAATAAGATTCTTAAGAATAAATTTAAGATGGGGCTCCTGGGTGGCTCAGTCAGTTAAGCTTCCGACTTTGGCTCAAATCACAATTTCACTGTTTGTAGGTTCAAGCCCCAAGTTGGGCTCAGTGCTGACAGTTCAGAGCCTGGAGGCTGCTTCAGATTCTGTGTCTCCCTCTCTTTCTGCCCCTCCTCTGCTCCTGCGCTCGCTTGCACGCTCTCTCTCTCTTCTTTCTCTCTCTCTCTCTCACAAGCCATGAGATCATGACCTGAGCCAAAACCAAGTCGGACACTTAACTGACTGAGCCATCCAGGTGCCCCTTGATGGAAATAGGTTTAATTAATTTGAGGAGTAAGGCTTACTTTCTCATAGGAACATTGTATTTTTCTATTTATTTAAGCCCTGATTAAAGTTTTATATACATATATATAATTTATTATTTTTATAAGACAAATACAAGGATGTGGTCTTATATATATTCTTTTGTGTTTTCTCTTAAATTTATTCTTTTTTAAAAAAATTTTTAATGTTTATTTATTTTTGATCAAGCCCTGCATCAGACTCCTAACTGATAGCTTGGAGCCTGCTTGAGATTCTCTCTCTCTCTCTCTCTCTCTCTCTCTCTCTCTACATCTCCCTCTCTTTCTCAAAATAAATAAACTTTAAAAATTTATTTTAAAAAAACTATTTCCATCAAACTCTCAGTAAGTGTTTATTTCATTTGTTTGTTTTTGGAGGTTGCAGGGGTTGGTGAAGGCAAATGACAAAATGACTTCAAATTGCTAGGAGTCCAGCCTCTGACTGCCAGTGCGGGGGGCCCACAGGAAGAGAAACCCTGGTTCCGAGTTCCCTGTGGATGCCGGCTCTCCACGTGTGCAACTTTCCTTGTCACCCTCTCAGCTTTCAATCAGAACTCCAGGCCAACTGACCTGTTCCTTTTGGCCCAAACTATCACTCCTGGCACAGAAAGGAACATTCCATTTTCATTCCACTGCTCTTTCCTCATCCCTTAATTTCCCTCGTTCCTGCCTCATACCCATCCTCAAACCCTTCAACCCTAGAGCTGGGTTAGGAGGCATCCCGGAGTCAGCCTGCCTAGATTGAAATTCTGACTTATTTCTGCCTACTCACTGTGTAATCTGAGGCAAGTTACTTAATTTTTCCAAGCCTCAGTTTCCATGTCTACAAGTAATAATAGTACCTAATTCAGAGTTGTGATGAGGGTTAAATGAGCTAACACATGATGAAATCTTGACACCTAATAAATACTAAAAATATTAGCTCCTATCTAGGGTCTGCTGGGCACTGATGAAATCGTTTCAACATGCAGACTATGAATGCCGGTGATTTAGGTCTTCCAGTCTTAGGAGTCTCCAGCATCGTCCTAGCATGTGTCTCTGTTCAGCTCCTTTTTCTGTTCCACAGTGCCGTTCTCTTGCCTGCCACTTTTAAATCTGAGTATTCCTCAGGAACCTATAGATGGACTTTTCATGAACACTCCATACACTCTCTCTAAGCAATTTCCCCCTCCAATGTTTTCAACTCCTGCTTATATAAGTGATAACTACCAAATCTCTAGATACAACCTCCTCCGGAGCTTCAGGTACACATACCCAACTGCCTTTTCCGGCCCCTCCCTGAATGTCCAACGTGCACCTCAAACTGAACACGTTCCATATACCTTTTCTTCTTTGTATATTTTCGGTGTCAGTTAATGGCACCACCTTCCACTCAACCAAAACAATCTCTTACTCCTCCCACCTCCTCACAGCCAACTGGTTACTAAGAACTGTCGGTTCTGCATTTTAAACATTTCCCATCTCTCTTCAGTTCAGAGGCTCATGATCTCCCTAGCTGGTTGTGTTACTTTCCAAAAACTTCCCTAACATAAAGTACCACAAATGGAGTGGCTTAAACAATCGAAATTTATGGTCTTACAGTTCTAGAGGCTAGAAGTGTGAGATCAAGGTATCTACAGAACTGGTTCCTTCTGAGAGCTGTGAAGAATGGGTCTGCCCCAGGCCTCTCTCCCTGGCTTGTTAATGGACATCTTCTCCCTGTGTCTCTTCATGTAGCTTTCCCTCTATGTGCGTCTATCTCTGTGTCTAAATTTCCCCTTTTAATATGGCCACCAGTCATATTGGATTAGGGCTTACCCCAGTGACCCCATCTTAACTAATTACACTGCAATGACCCTATTTCCAAATAAGGCTGTGAAAATGAGTACCGGGGAAAAGAAACAAACAAACAAACAAACAACCTTCGTTAAAATGAAGAGGGAGCTCTCAGGCACATAACACTCACTGCAGCCTACATAACCAGCAAGAAGGAAGATGTCTCCCTGTCCAAGCAACAACGCACTAACCACCACTTGCAGCCAATGACAAATCACCATCACCTCAAATTCTTGTTCTTCTCCAAAGAACTTTTGTTCAAAACACCCCTCCCCAATTTCCTCCTAAAACCTAATAAAAGCTGACCTTTCCTTTGTCTCCTCAGACTTTCCAATGGTTTTGCCATAGTTGGCTTATCCTGAATTGTAATTCTTCTGCAATTCCTAAACAAATTCATGTTGCTAATAAAGTAACTGGCTATTTTATTTTTAACGGTGACAGGTCACATTCTGAGGTATAGGATTAGGACTTCAACATATGAATTTGAGGAGGACACAATTCAATCCATAACACTGGTCTTCCCACCTCTACCTTTGCTCACCTGGTCCTACATCCATCTTCCTCTTTGACTATGAAAGCAATCTTTTCGAAATTTAATTCTGAAAATGTCCTTTTCATGCTTAAAACCCACATAAGCTATTTTTCATGCAAATCGAATCACAATGAGGATGATGATGGTGATGACACAAATATTTATTGAGTGCTAACTCTGTGTTTGGTACTTTTCTAAGTACTTTACACCAACAACTTTATTCTACAGGATAGGTACTATTATTATCTCCATTCTATAAATGAACAAACAAAGCAACAAAGGTATTAAATAACATTGTTCAATAAAGCCATGCAGTTAGTAAGTTTCAAAACCAGGATTCAAACCCAGGCTCTGCACCCCAAAAATAAAAAGCAATCTGACAGGAAAACTCAATTTCTAGTCAGAATAGACTTCTTTTGAACCTTACCCTACCTATCACAAATAAGCCACTGCACAACCCAATCAGAACTTGCGTCACAGGAAGAGGGTGCTGAGAGGGAATGCTGCTCTGCCAGAACACAGCAACCATGTCCTGAATGCCTCACAAACATCAAAGCAGTCAACCATCACGGAAACAAGGGGTTGGAAGGGAAAGGAAGAGAGAGGAAGCTGAGGATAAAATTGCAGAATGACAACAGAGAGGGAAAAAAATCTAACAACTCAGCCAGCCAGAATATACCCTCGGGTTAGAAACAGGGATGAATAATCAGAGTGTCTGAAAGGGCCTTTACTAAGAAGAAATGAATACAGATCCTCCTTGACTCACGATGGGGTCAGATGGGGTTAGATGGGGTTCCGTCCTGAAAAAAACCCATTATACACTGAAAACATTATGAAGTCAAAAATGCATTTATTACATCATGGCTTAGTCTCACCTACCATAAACGTGCTCAGAACACTTACATTACAACCACAGTTGGGCAAAATCACCTAACACAAAGCTTATTTTAAGTTAATTTCTCATGCAGTTTACTGACTACTGTCCTGAAGTGCAAAGCAATAGGTGTATGTGTACAGAATAGTTGTCAGTGGATGGGGTCGTTTTGCCCTCAGAACCACACTGCTGACTGGGAGCTGTGGCTGCTGGATGGCATCGGGATAATCATACCACTAGCCCGGGAAAAGATCAAAATTCAACCTTCAAAATATAGTTTCTACTGAATGCATAACATTCACACCATCATGAAGTGGAAAAACCATTAAGCTGAACCACTGTAAGTTGAGAACTGTCTGTAATTAGACTGAATGACTATGGTTCGGTATACAATATACAAACGAGGGTAGAACACAGAAATGAATCAAGGAAACTTTTAAAAAAGAAAAATATAAACTGGGAAATAATACAATGATAATATTTTTTTCCTTGAATCTGTTTTAGGATACTCTCTGACAAGGTCTTTAAAGGGTTCAGCGTTGATTAAACCATTTTCGTGGCCTAATGAGTTTGCACCCTATTAATTCAGACTGTGCTGTGTCCATTGATTTTTGTCATAGCAAGGATCAACAGAAGTAACAGTTCTTCAAATTAACGAACTGCTCACAACGCTAAGTAGAAAAAAATGTCTGCTCTGAAATATATAGTGTCCAAGCACTATTTAGTGCCAACAAAAGCTAACGAATGGGCTGTATTTTTTAAGTTTAAGCAGAAGGAAGTGATCCCTACTGTACAGAAGGACAGTTTGGCTCTTTCAGTATTTCAGATAAGAATTAATAATGCTAAGAAAAGATCAAAATTAGAGACCACCTACTTTCCAGCTTTAAATTACCATCATTAGATTGCACAAATCATCAGGTAGGGACAGAACACACCAAAATAGAAATCGTAAGCTGAAAGAGCCTTGAAGGCAATTTTTCCTTAAATGAAGCCTGTACTGTAACCTTTTGACAATGTGTAAGTCAAAGATTTTATTCCATAACCCTTACCAATTTTCCACATTTAAGATGTCATGAAGAAAATCAACTTTTTTTTTTAAGATTTTATTTTTGGGGTGCCTGGGTGGCTCAGTCGGTTGAACATCCAACATTTGATTTCAGTTCAGGTCAAGATCCCAGGGTCTTGGGATGGAGACCCATTGTTTGGGCTCAGCACTGAATTGGAGCCTGCTTAAGAGATTCTCTCTCTCTCCTCTCTCTCTCTTCCTCTCCCTCTGCCCCTCTCCCCTGGCTCGTGCTCTCACTCTTTAAAATTTTAAAAACTTACTTTAAGTAATCTCTACACCCAGCCACCCAATACGGGGTCTGAACTCACAACCCTGAGGATCAAGAGTCACATGCTCTACCAACTGAGCCAACCAGAAACACCAAGAAAACCAACTTTAATCTTCTATATGATTAGACCCAACATTAAAGTTACCGTTAAAAATGACATCATTTATATCTGCTATCCTATTAAGAAACATATTATTTTTAATAGTAACAAAAACAACTCTGGATATTTGCATGAATTAAAGATGCAAATAAGTAACCATTTCTTCGTACCTCCTTCTTTGGGTTATTAGCTCAAGGGTCAGCAAAATATGGGCCAAGGGTCAAATATGGCCCACTGTTTTTGCATGGTTAAAGGCAATTTGCAGGAAAACATTTGCAGGGTTAAAGAACCCTTCTTTAATTCATGTAAGTCAAATTGTAGAGTTCTGAACTCAGGTTTAGGCAAGTTAAGTGAACTCAGCTGCTAACTGTGGTCCGGATGGTGGTGTCCAGAGTCGGCGAAGCACTCCCAGGTAGACATTCCCAGAGCACAATGACCAGCTGCTATCTCGACGTCTGCTCCTGGTGTCATGAAGGGGTTTGTAAATGGGTAAGGTGCCAGGCAGACTTCCCAGGAGAGGAGAAACCCCCAGTGATCCCATTCCTACTGAAATCTTCTCCACAAAAGCCTATCGGACACATGCCAGAAGTAACAGTTTTCTTCAGACCAGCACCCACGCATGTGGTTTCTTAAGCACGGTAAGTAACATAAGGAGGGTAACAAAGATGGAGAAAAAAGAAAATAGATGGGAAATGAGGACACAGAATGGGATCAACAGGAAAGGGAAATTATCTTCTGAGGTAGGAAACCAGCTATTTTTAAAACCCCTTGACGATGATTTATTAATGTGTAAACAACATGTTCGCCTTTGAACCCCAAAGACCTAGAAGTCTTCTGGGACCCATCAGCCTGCAGGAAGATGGGGCTGTGAGGTGGACTGAGCCCACAGGCTGGGGGCGGGGCAGGGGAGGCTGTGCCCTGAAGAGGCAGGGAGAAAGTCAGGTTAGAGCTGACTCTCAGCAGTTAAGTCTGCAGTGGGTTTGGGTTAGGGTGAGGGTGAGGGTGAGGGTTAGGGTGAGGGTGAGAATTAGGGTTAGGGTCAGGAAACTTTGCTTTATGGCTGCTTCCACCTCTGTAACAGAAACCCTGAGTGCCTCCCAGGACTCTGGCAAACATAACCCCCAAATCCTCATATCCATCAGCCTGTGGATCCAAACATGGTTACGTTTGCTCTAGGACCCAACAAATTCTCTCAAGTATTTTGGGCAATTCTCAAGAGGTGTGTCCTGTGTGCTCAGAAACCCATCTGTCAGCTACAATCAGCATCAAGTACTTTTACCCTGTCCTCCCTCCTGCCCTACGCCTCTCCGCCAGCATGCCCCATTCACAGTCCTGCAGTGAGGGCCCCTCATCTCTGCCTCACCACAAGTGCCACTGGTAAAAATGCACTGTCTGCCTCAGGAACGCTCTCCCCTGGTTCCAGGGCTGTGATGGAAGGTGCTAGGCTCTAGGCAGCAATTTCTCAAACTCTGTGAAACACTGTACTGCCTCCATCCTGGAACAACCCTGTCTGTTTCACCCAAACGACCAGACCTCAGCAACCAGTTACTGCCAGATAAGGTCATTTAAGAAGAAAAAAATTTTTAATTTTTGATAATAATAACAATAATGAGCTCCCCTCCGGTCTGCCACCTCCCTCCTTTCTGAGGTGGAAACCTAGCTTAGCAGCACCTCACTCCAGACATTTTGAGGCCATTGGGAACGCCCATGCTGTCTGTGATTTCCTCTCCCGTGTCGCTCACTGGCGCCCCCTGCCTGGAGAACTGATGTCCAGCCCCGTCCCTGGTGTCCAGACTCTGCAGCAGGTCTGGGTTCTCTCAGAAGCGTCCTGTACAAATACGCCCTGAAAAATATAAAGTGCTGTACTGATTCAGAGCTTGGAGAGCTCTGACGTAAAAACCGAAAGGTCTGAAAGCCCATAAACTGCATCTCTCCTCCTCTGCATCAGACAACAGCAGTGCTGGAAGCATCCCTAGAGATGACCCGAAGTCACTGTACTTGTGAGGACGGCCCCAGCCCCACTGTCTGATCATGACCAGAACTCCCTGCATGGGCCAGGCAGGGAGCGCCAAATTCTGGAAACTGAGTCATGTCAGCCTTTGTGTGTTCTTAGCCTCACCCAGCTGTTTCAGATGCACACCTGAGTGTTTACAGGTGACTTCACCCCGGTAGCTGCGAGGGAGAAGATCTCAGAAGGCTTGCTGCTCCCAGAGTCCTGAAGAAAGCCTGAGCTGGCCCTGCAGCTGGTGCCTAGAGGTGAAGGCAGGAGACCAGCTGGTAAGACTTAGGGGTGAGCATGTCCCACAGAGCATTGGGTGGATCTCCCGATGCCCCCCAGGCCTTGGCAGGGTCAGAACTGGCCCTGGGTGTCGGTGCCTCGGTGCCCAGTGTCAGAGACTGAGGTCCATTCTAAACTTGGAACGTGACGGACTCTTAGTTTGGCCCTCTCTTATCTCTTAGTACCTCCTCACCCACAGTCCTGACCAACATCCCTGAAGAAACACCCCTATAGATATGCCCTGAAAAATGTATCTTGCTCCATTTCCTGCTTCCTCACAAGGCACAGCTGGCTTCCTTGTCCCCAGCAAGCCACAAAGCCAATGCCACAAAGGCAGGCTCCAGGGCAGTTGGGGGAGGAAGTCCATCAGGAGACGGAGCTCTGGGTCCAGAGCACAGAACGGCAGGTGGTGGACACGACCCTCTCTGTCCCTTGAGGAGTTCAAAGCAGTTAGGAGAAGGTGCTGGGAATCCTCATGGTAAGGAGCTTCCAGAGGTGGTGGGAACCTCCAGAGACTGCCCAGTGCTTCCTTGGGTCACCAGCAGCCTTCGTCACACAGGCAGCACTGATTCCTAATGGCGATGGAGAGACAGCCCAGTGTCAGCATCCAGGGAGGAAAAAAGGAAGGCTCTGAACTGAAAGGGAGACATGGGCACTCTCCTGAGCCAACACAGGCCCCTCCCTGAGGCCTGTGGTCCAGCTCCCAGGCACCTTCAGCTTCTGGAACTGTCCTCTAAGGCCTAAAATTGTGCTTGGCACATAGCACATGGTCATAAACGTGTGCCAAGTGAACGGATGCGTCTGAAAGTGAGGCCTGCTTACCTGCGGCGGCTGGTTTCACGGCAAAACAGGTTGCAGCTTCCACACCCTGTGTGTGTTGGGTCGACGCCCTGTCCTGCTCACTGTCTCAACCCCTGTTCCTCAGCGAGAGCTCCATGGGACTGCCACAGCGCCCTCTCTGCCAGTCTCACTCGGCATGGGCAGAATCAGGGCTTGGGAGGCCCCCATGATTCTCTCTTTCACTAGTCTGCGCAGAACCGTGCCCTCGCCCCTGTCAGACTGGTGTGGAAGGCTCCATTTCACGGGGACCGCGTTCCTAAAAACAGCATCGTAAATACCTCACAATGTCACCTCTCTCACAGTCCAACCTCACTGTCCTGGGGCAGCACCCTCCTAGACCACGTCTAGGGGGTCTGGAGGAAACCCTCATAAAAGCTTTTTTTGTTCCCCCCAAATACTGAGGCCAAGTATGAGTGGACACCTCCTGTGAAGTCCATGCACTCACTCCACATGTATTTCTCACGTGCCTTCCCCGTGTCAGGTGCTGCCCCAGGAGCTCCAGGAGAGCAGAGAACACCAGTGTCCCTGCCCTCGTGGAGCTTATGTTCTAGTGCACTAAGGGGGATGAGACACAAATATGTAACACCTTGGGTGGTGCTGGGTGCGAAGGAGAAAAATCGATCGGAGTCAGGGGGAAGGCAGGCGTGTGTGTGTGCGTCATCTGAGGCAGAATCTCCAGAGAGGCTCTTCCCAACATAGCGAATCCGAGCAGAGGCCTGGAGGAAGTGTGTGTGTGTGTGTGTGTGTGTGTGTGTGTGTGTGTGTGTCTGTCTGTCTGTCTCTGGGAGGAAAGGGCCTAGGCAGACGAATTAAAAACAAAAAGACCCTGAAGCTAGAGTGTCGGATCCATGTGAGGAGCAGCCAAACGTCCAGTGTGTCTTAAGAGAAGGCGAGAGGGTAGATCTGAGAGGTAGCAGGGAGCCAGAACACAGATGTCATGCTAAAGACTTTAGATTTATTCCATGTGACATGGGAAGCCACGTGAAACAAGACATTTAGACAAACAATGCAAGACATTTTATAGTCAGGCTTGAGAAAATTTTTCTCTAGAGCAAAAGGAGCTACTGCCATTAAGGATAACGAAAACAAGAACAAAATCAACAAAATGGCGGGCAAGGTAAAAAGGGGAAAACAAGACAATGAGCCTGCGTATGCTAGGATGAACTGGGGGAAATAGTAACGAAAATTGGCTCCAAAGGCTGGAGATGGGGTGTTCTCCACAAGGAGGATTTCAAAAGTATGAGAAGTAAACTGAGTGGTATATATTGTTAGAATCCATAAATTGAATGGATTAAACTTAAATGGAATTTAAATCTTAGGTTAAGGAAAATTTCTCTTACATATTTCAAAATACCAAGACACTTTGGCAATTTACATTTAAAAAAAATTTTTTTTTAAACTGAGTAATACCGTCTATACCAAAGTAATGTTCTATCATTTGCTAGGGGAAAAAAAACAAGTGAAAATTAAGCCAATGTTTCTAAAATCCTTTGTAAAATCACGGATGTAATTGCTTTCTCTACATATTATAGCTGCTTACCATTTTTAACTTTCTAGGGGTGCCTGGCTGGCTCAGTTGGTAGAGCTCATGCCTTTCTTTCTAATCTTTTTTTTTTTTTTTTTTTTTTTTTTGCAGGGGGGGTGACCGAAAGCACAAGATTAGGGGAGAGAAGATGAAGGAGGGAGTGAGGGAAAGAGGGAAAGAGGGAGAGAGGGAGAAGGAGAGAGAAGGAGGGAGAAGGAGGGAGAAGGAGGGAGAAGGAGGGAGAAGGAGGGAGAAGGATGGAGAAGGAGGGAAAGAGAAGGAGAGAGGGGGAGGAGGGAGAGAGGGAGGAAGAGGGATGGGCGGGGAGAGAGAAAGAGAGAGAGAGAATATCTTAAGCAGGCTCCACACTCAATTCAGAGCCCAACATGGGGCTCAATCCCACAACCCTGAGATCATGACCTGAACCAAAATCAAGAGTCAGACACTCAACTGACTGAGCTACCCAGGCGCTCCGAGCTCATGAATCTTGATCTTGGGGTCGTGAGTTCAAGCACTTCATTGGGCCCCTACTTGGGACAGAAGGAGGGGGGAGGGAAAGAGAGGGGGGAGGGGGAGAGAGTGATAGAGGGAGAGAGAGACAGAGAAAAAGAGAGAGAGAAAATACCAAGCAGGCTCCACACTATCAGGGCAGAGCAGGATGCTGGGCTCAATCCCACAAATGGCAAGATCATGACCTGAGTCAAAACCAAGAGTTGGATGCTTAACCAACTGAGCCACCCAGGTGCCCTTATAAATTTATAAGACACACAATTTCTGGTGAAAGCTCAGATGTGTGTGTTTTTTTTAATGTTTATTTATTTTTGAGAGAGAGAGAGCAGGGCCTCCCTGCTAAGTTGGGAGTTGGACGCTTAATCGACTGAGTCATCCAGGTGCCCAGATGTATGTTTTATTTTATACATATGAATATAGATATTTTGTTATTCTCTGTGATTAGCATGGAAAAAAGTTATGCACATGGGTGGTACCAGAGGTGAAGCTAATACCCAATACCAAAAATCAAAGCTAATACACAATACTCATGACTGGTTCCTAACTGCACTTCAGTTTTAACATTACTAAAAAACATAAATTTTTTCACTAAAATTTTTCTTTTTTCCAAAGAAGAAAAAGGTCAAATTAACTATTTATTCCACCCTCAGGTGGAACATCATGGGGAGATAAACAACTAGACAAAACAAGAAGATACTCTGGTTGGTATCCACAAACTAGTGTCAACACAGACTGGAAACAGAACCCCCATGTTTCATAAATCTGCACTGTTCACACTTACAGAAGGCCTTTCATCCAAGAATTTCAAAGTGCTCTAACAAACACACTCGTTTCAATCATAAAATTATCCTAGATAAGATAAAGAAAATAAAAACCTTTCAAAGAGTACACTTTGTTTAAGGTCATTTTAATAGGTCCAAATTAAAATAAAAAGTTCAAAATTCCAAATGTCCAACTGTCACACTTAACCACACTGGACATACCAACTTCCAAACTGTAATAACACGAGAAAATTCAGTCACAAAAACTGTTTCCTACATTATAATAGTTTAAAATCTCCAACCTAAAACTGTAGGCGAATCAATTCGTTGGGCCTTTATAATCCCTATTTTTTGCTTTTAAAGGAGAAAAAAATTTTAAAGGACCCAAAAGCTCCTCAGACTACAAAATACGAAACAATTCTTTCCAAACCACATTTGATGACTTACATGTAAATGAGCCAAAAACATACAGATTAGATTTCCCTGAAAACACACATAAGTTGAAAAATTAGAGGGAAAATATGATTGACATAATATGCTTTGGGTTTTCCTGCATGTAAACATTCGAAAAGTTTTGAAAAGTTCAACATTGATACAGCTATTCACCAACCAAGCTTCCAGTTTTAACTTTTCCACTTTGAAGGGCTGTATAAAAATGTGTCATGAGTCAAGCTCTTCCTTGTCTGAATTCTCTAACAAAGCATACATTTAACGTCCCACCCCAAAATATTTGAAACACAAGATACACCATTTCTTATGCTTCATGCTCCATAAATGCCTAACAAGCAAACTCATTTCAATTTGGTTGTATCAATAAGACAATTCCAGGTTTTCTAAACCAGTGTTTAAAAAATCAAGCATGGATATTTCCAAAGGCCAATAATTATTACATATTATCTAAGTAACCCTTCTAAGCCAAACCAGGGCTCTTCTTTCCGAAACTCACATTCTACCAAACTGATACTCCGTGTCATGGGGAAATAGTTCAGAATGCATGGATTGTTTCTCCAAAGCAAAACTTAAATACCAGAAACATGAACATGCTGAGTTACACTGCCCTCTAGAGTCTCCTTCTGATATCCTTTTTAGCCTGAAATACTTAAATTCTAATCATAAGGCTCTTCTAATAAAGCAAGACTTCAGCATTCTAATATTGTAGACTGACCTTTTATAAAATAGACTGATAGTAGTCGTTACTAAGACCTAGAATATTTCAATTACCTGCCATTATTAAAGGTTAGCAGTATTTCCCAAAGAGCAAGAAACCACCCAAAACAGATTTTTATAATTTGCATTATTTTTAAGTTTTAAAAACCTCAAACTGCAGAAATCTCTGAAACAAAGAGGACTTGTAGCATATATTAATAAACCCAGGTGGCCAGGAGTGCTCTCCAGCAAAACCCGAAGTTTAGACATTTGACCAAATATGCAAACCCGGGCCTCATATAGCCATTGCTACCCAGGGCTACTTCCCAACTTGCACCTATCCTCTGGCTCCTAGCAGTCCCTGCCTTTCCTCTACCCAGGCCCCCAGAGCCCTAAAGGGATCTTAAGGAGCTAATGAGAAGCCATGGCAACCAAGACATGTGCTAGCTGCAAAGCACAAATACCAATACCCACTATTTCCTAAGCATACAATAAGCAACCTGCCAAAGACTCAAAGTAAATTAAAACCATCTCTCTAACCTAATATCTCCATAGGCACCTATAACACACCATAACTTGAGATTGTTTATTATTCTTTATCTTTAAGAACTTATTAAAAGACATGTTTTACCATTCACCACAGAGAGTATAGATTGCCTCAGCTATTATAGTCACCAAGTTTTTTTTTCCCTGTTTGTTTTAATCCAGATTCACAGGAGATCATAGAGTCTCAATGCTGCTCAAATCTTGTTTCAAGAAAAAAAAAAAATCTGTATCTCTTCAACACCAAAAAGCACATCTCAAGAAAGAAACCAAAACTAAGATGCAATGTTCCATAACAAAATATCTATTACTACTTTTGAAAGCAATCTAATAAAAGTGATCTTAGGAGTCCAATCCAGTAAATAAAAACAGTAGCATCTTTTGAAGCATACAAGTGAAAAGCATATGGTATTTCTATAGACTCTAGAATGACAGCAACCAAATTAGGGCCCATGAGTCAAAGGCATGCAGCCTGTTTTTATAAATAAAATTTTAATGGAACACAGCCTCGTCCATTCATGTACATATTGCTGATGATTGGCTGTTTGCTTGCTACGAGGGCAGAGTTGAGTGGGGGCAACAAAGACCAAAATGGCCTGCAAGGCTAAAATATTCACTCTCTGGCCCTTTTACAGAAAAAGTCTGCCAATTCCTGCTCTAGCACAAAGATTCCCAGACTTCTCCAGAGATTCAAAGTATGCCATATATGCAAGCACAGGAGGGATGCTGGTGTGAAGAGAAAAATAGGGCATTACAGCTGCTAGCCAGTCTGTACTAAAAATTAAGGAAATGACATGATGGGAATGTGTGGGAAGAAGGAACTGACAGATGCAGCTGACTCATCCCATGTAATGGTTTGTACACGTTAGACTTTCCAAGACTAAATGAAGAGCTCTAAGGTTTTCTTTTAGGTACTTTTAAATATTTCTATAAGTAATAAATGGGGAAAACGACAATTTCTACATACTATTTTACTCACAGCCATGCTACAAGAGCTCACCTCTGAAGTGGTTTGGTATTTATATCAAAGAGAACATTTCAAGTGAGCTTCAGGTTAGCTATGACAGTAAGTATCATTATAAATAGATCCTGGAATGAATGTGAAGTAAGCATCAAGGATTTAGATCAGTGTAGTATCAAAATAAAGATTATTTATCACAACCTGCAATGTGAAACATAATTAATCCCCATTATAATAACAATATGGAGGGGCACCTGGGTGGCTCAGTCGGTTAGGCGTCTGACTTCAGCTCAGGTCATGATCTCGAAGTCTGTGAGTTTGAGCCCCGCGTTGGGCTCTGTGCTGACAGCTCAGAGCATGGAGCCTGCTTCGGATTCTGTGTCTCCTTCACTGTCTGCCCTTCCCCTGCTCACGCTCTGTCTCTCTCACTCTCAAAATGTTAAAAAAAAAAAAAAATTTTAAGTAACTATATGTAAATACAAAAAAACGTATGAAGACTATCTGTTCAAGAGACTCATTTTCTAATCTAGGTTTGAACTTTGTATAATCTTAGAAAAATCATTTGCCCTCTTTGAATTTCAGTGTTCTCATCTGTAAAATGAGGGGACTGAGCTAAATCACTGGGTCGCAACCATCAGCACTCATCAGAATCAACTACAGAGATTTGTTTCAACAAAGATGGCAGGACACCAAGACTTCCACGTTTAGCTTTGACTCATAAAGACTTGGAAAGTCATCACTCCCATCTTCAGAGCAAGGAAAAAAAGCTGGGGAGGAAAAAAACCTGAAATCATTCACTTTTCTTAGATCCATCAGAGAATTTTAGGTCAAGGGCAAACCACCAGCCCAAAATCTGGAGAGATAAGAAAATACTGAAAATCACAGCTGACACTGGCTTACCTGAAGCAAAACTGCAAGGGCCAGTAATTGGTAGGAACACTTAAATGGTAACTTTGACAAATTTCCAAAGACTTAAAGACTCATTTAAGAGTTAAAAACTCCTGGAGGTTCCAGACTTAGGGATACATAGATATAGGTTTTGTCTTCAGGAGCCCCACCAGATTCTCACATGAAGATCAGAGAAAAATCCCCTATTGTTTTGGACAGGGGGAGAGGAGAATAACCATTTTGAAGTAGCTCAAAGCATCCTGCATAAGGAAAGCCTGTCCTCTAAGGGAAACTGCTTTGCCAGAGTCTATCTGACCTAAGGAAAGCACTGTTAGTCAACTCCAGCCCCCTCTTGCCTTCCTGTCTCACAGAAGAGGGGAGGGGAGGCTAACAAACTTGTGAAGATCATAGCCCAGGGACTAAGGCCCACTAAAAATCCCGAATTTAATATGATTATAAAATGTTCCCCCTCCCCAAAGTCTTACCACCAAATGAACAGGGCTCCTGTATAAATAACAGTGAATTACAATAGAGAGTTGCAAGACTGATTCTGTTTAAGAAGGAGTAAGAGGGAAACCCAAAGACAACACAGAAAGGGAAAAAAGCACAAGAAAACTACAGGCAGCTGAAGCACTTGGCACCTACAGCAAACGTTGAACACAGTATGGCTGTTTTTTGCAAAGTCAAATGTACACTATTTTCCCACGCAATTCCACAACTGCACACCTAGGTATTTACCCAGCTGACTTAAAAACAAGTTCACACAAAAATGGGTACATATATTTACTGCAGCTTTACTCATAAATCACCAATAACAGGAAGCAACCAAGATGACCTTCAATCGGTAAATGGATAAGCAAACTGTGGTTATTTAGCAATAAAAAGAAATGAGCAACCAACCCCCACACACAAAACAAACAAACAAACAAAAACACATGGAGACACTTTAAGCACACACTGCGAAGTGAAAGAAGCCAACCTGAAAAGGATATATACCATATGATTCCAACTATAGGACATTCTAGAAAAGACAAAAGTACACAGTATAAAAAGAGAAAGAGGGACAGATGAACAGATGAGGCGCAGCAGAGTTTCATGGCAGGTGGTGAAACTATTCTGCATGATAATAAAGGGATGGATACATGACATTAGGCATTTGTCAAAACCCACAGAACTGTACATCACTAAGAATGAATCTTAATGCAAAGTATGGACTTTAATAATAAAGTAGCAATACTGGTTCATTAATTTTAACAAATATATCCACTAATGGAAGATATTAATAGTATGGGAAACTGTGTGTATGGATGTGTGTGTCGAGTATACAAGACTCTCTGTGCTATCAGCTCAATTTTTCTATAAAACAGTTTCAAAATATAAAGTCTGTTGTTGTTTATAAATTTTTTTTAATGTTTATTTATTTTTCAGAGAGAGAGAGAGACAGAGTGCGAGTGGGGGAGGGGCAGAGAGAGAGGGAGACACAGAGTCCGAAGCAGGCTCCAGGCTTTGAGCTGTCAGCACAGAGCCTGACGCAGGGCTCGAACTCACAGACCGTGAGCCGAAGTCAGCGGCTTAACCGACTGAGCCACCCAGGCGCCCCTGTTGTTGTTGTTGTTGTTGTTGTTGTTGAAGTAATCTCTATACCCGGAGAAGGGCTCAAACTCACAACCCCAAGATCAAGAGTTGCATACTCCACTGACTGAGCCAGTCAGGCACTCCTAATATCTGGAGGGTTTTTTATGTTCATTTATTTTGAGAGAGAGAGAAAGAGAAAATGTGAGTAGGGGAGTGGTAAAGAGAAAGGGAGAGAATCTGAAGTATACTCTGTACTGTCAGCACAGAGCCCCACACGGGGCTTGACTTCACCAACCAAGAGAGTAAAAATCAAGAGTCAGATGCTTAACCAACTGACACCCAAGCACCCCTATCATTTGTTTTTTTTCATTTTTAGGCATCTCTAAGTCTTTTTTTTGCTGTTTAATGCCTATATATTTTTGAGAGAGGGGGCATGAGTGGAGGAGGGAACAAAGAGGGTGGTAGAAAGGATCTGATGCAGATTCCATGCTGACAGTGTAAGGGCAAATCGGACTGATTCCATTTTGCTTAAGGGCAAACTGGGACTGACTCCATTGTGTTTCCGTGTCCTCCACCTTGAGTCCCCAGCGCCCGCGCAGAAGCTTGACCTATGGAACAGGACCCTTGACCCTTCCTCAGCCAATCGGCTAGGGTCACGACCATCACCCCTCCCACTGCCCCTAGACCCCTTTAAAACTATTGTGTTTTGGGAACTCGCCCTCTCTCTCTCGACCGACCCACTGCTGCCTCGGTGCGGGTAGGAGATTGAGCTCGAGCTAGCTCGAATAAAGGCTCTTTGTTCTTGCATCCAACTCGGCTCCTTGGTGGTTTTTGGGGTCCCCGAATTCTGGGCATAACAACAGCAGCAAGCCCAATGTGGGGCTTGAACTCACAAACTGAGAGATCATCACCTGAGCCAAAGCTGGTTGCTCAGCCTATTGAGCCATCTAGGCGCCCCATCTCTAATACGCCATGTCAAATACTGTATTTTTTCTTTGAAGTTCCCAAGTGGTGCTGATGGTCCAGGGCCACGCTTTGGAGAGTTTTATTAAGTTTTGGGTGGTTTTTTTTTTATCATTTATTTATTTAAGTAATCTCTACACCCAACACGAAACTTGAATTCACCACCCATGAACAAGAGCTGCATGCTCTTCCAGTTGAGCCAGCCAGGCGTAGAGCCATACTTTGAAATCACCACATTAGAGTTCCTTCCAGTTCTCAATTTTATTATTCCGTTCAGTAATGTTTTCATGGGAACAATGGCAGCTAGTCTCCAAATGGCGCCCACTGATCTCTGCCTCCTGGCATTCAAAACCTTCTAGGGTACCATCCTACAATGGAACAAGACTGACCAGAGTAATCAATACAATAGTGGAGGAAGGACAACAATGTCTTCCGAGGCTAGGTCATAAAAGACACTGCAGGGGCACCTAGGTGGCCCAGTCAGGTAAGCCTCTGGCTTCGGCTCAGGTCATGATCTCACGGTTCATGAGTTCGAGTTCCATGTCAAGCTCTGTGCTGACAGCTCAAATCCTGGAGCCTGCTTCAGACTCTGTCTCCCTCGCTCTCTGCCCCTCCCCCGTTCATTCTCTCTCTCTCTCTCTCTCTCTCTCTCTCTCTCTCTCTCTCTCTTATTCTCAAAAAAATAAACATAAAAAGAATTTTTTTTAATTAAGCAAATAAATAAATAAATAAATAAAGACAGTGCAGCCTCTTCTTTCTTGGACCCGCTTTCCTCGGAAAAGCCAGCTATGGTATCATGACAATCCTTAAGCAACCCTGTGAAGAAGTTCCAAAGTGGCGAGGAACTAAGACTTCTGCCAAAAGTCAGCCCAAACTTGCCGGCCATGTGAATGAGCTATCTTGAAACTAGATCCTCCAGCCCCAGCCAAGACTTCAGATGACTGCAGACTACGGCCAAAACCAGCCAGGTAAGCTACTTCCAAGTTCCTCGCCCCAGAAACACATGTCAGAGTATAAATGCTGAACACTGCTTTAAGCCACTGCTTTGGAGTAATTCGATATGCAACTATTGATAACTAATATAGGAGCTTTAGCCAAAACATGTATGTAACAAGACTGTTACTGCTGATTCTTGCCTTTATTTTGATATAGTTGGAGAAGTCCTGAAAATGGTTTCATAGTCATTACAAAGCAAAGATGAGTTTAAAGAACTCTTCCACTTTTCTAAAAGTATTACAATTAATCATACAAATTCTTCAGAACATAAAGGATATGGGACAGAAGAAAGGAAGAAGACGAGCAAGACTTTTATCATCTCCTCTAAGCCATCACTGGTTGTCCTAGTGGACAAACAGGAGAGATTCACTCTTTGCTTAAAATCTTTTAAGAGTTTCCCAAAGTTTATGGAAGTGAATCCATATGCTCTTCAAGGTCAGCCCAATTCCTAGCTTCTAGTCTCACGAGGCAGCAGAAGGAGTACACAGGTACACACAAACATGGACTTAATACTTACTTCATATGACTGATCTTGGGTAAGTGACTTCATTCACCTCCCTGACTCAGTCTCCTCGTTAGTAAAATGAGGAGAATTACAGTACAGATATTGTGGTTACTATAGGAATTTAAAACACAAAAAGCATTATGAGCAGTACCTTAGCTAAGTGCTCAATAAATGTTAGCCAGCAGCAGCCATTTCCCCTCATAACCTGGATTGGTTCAAGCCATTATGAACTCTCCTCCACATGTTTCTTGCATCGGTAGGACGACTCCTCACATCTGGAATGGCCTTCCTTCACTGATCTCACTCTCTCACCCCTCTTAACTTTTCAAAGGTTCCTTCTCTATAGTATTCTCTGATTTCCCCCTCACCTACTACATCCCCACAGAACACCCATATAAAATGCTTAAATTATTTTTCAAGTTTATTTATTTATAAGTAATCTCTACATCCTCTGTGGGGCTCAAACTCAGAACCCCAGGATCAAGAGTCACATGCTCTTCTAACTGACCCAGCCAGGTGCCCCAAAACATTTAAATTATTTATTCTTTGCCTCTCCCACAAAACTGTATGCATCTTGATAACATCTAATATTTACTAATTGTCAAGCACAATGTGCCAGCCACTGTGCTTAGATTAGGGACTTCCCATGGATGATCTAAGTTAAAACTATTAATAACTATATAAGAATTATCTTGGGGCGCCTGGGTGGCTCAGTTGGTTAAGCGGCCGACTTCGGCTCAGGTCATGATCTCACGGTCTGTGAGTTCGAGCCCCGCGTCGGGCTCTGTGCTGACAGCTCAGAGCCTGGAGCCTGTTTCGGATTCTGTGTCTCCCTCTCTCTCTGCCCTTCCCCTGCTCATGTTCTGTCTCTATGTCTCTCAAAAATAAATAAAACGTTAAAAAAATTAAAAAAAAAAGAATTATCTTTGTTTCGTTGACAGTAAAATTTACACCACATGTAAACAGCAGAGCAAGAATCCAAACCTTAACTATCTGGCTCCAACTTTTGTTTGTTACTACCTAATATCTAATAAGGACTATGAGTTTGACATCTTGACATCTGAAAAATTCAGGAAGGTACATAAAATTCCTAGCAGTTAATACAAGCAGGCAACAATATTTAAAATTTATAATATATATAAACATATCTATGTTATATTATATATTATTTATAAAACATTACATACATACAATATGTATTATATATGTATATTATCATAGGAGGCTGCAAGACACCCACTTTTTATCAGCTTATTTAAGCTTTCTAGAGGTATTCCCTGCATATACAGCATATATGCATAAACACCTTTTTCTCTTATGCAAATAAATAGCAGCATACTTCACATATCCTTCTGCAACTTTTTTTATTTACTTTATTTAGCTTGGACATTATCTCAGGTCGATATACAGACAACACTGCACTGAAATACACAATACACAGCACTGTGTATACTAACCTGAATACACATACAGTTCTATTGCATGGGTATACCATTTCCGTGTAACTAATTCTCCTATGCCATTTGTAGCTTTTTGCTAGAATACAGAAGGCTGCAATGATAAGCCTTAAGCAGAAATGATGTCATCACGTTAGAGCTGACTCTTCAACAGCACAGGTTTGAACTATGCAGGTCCATTTATACGTGAACTTTTCCTCCCCTTTTTGGACTTTTTCAATAAATACAGCACAGTACTGTAAATGTATCTTCTTTTTCTTGTGCCTACACACATTTATGGTGGTGAGCACTGAGTAATGTATCCAATTGTCGAATCACTATGTTGCAGACCTGAAACTAATATAACATCATATGTCAACTATACTTCAATACTTTTAAAAAGAGAATACAATATATAATACATGTAACATACAAAATATGCGCTAATCGACTGTTTAAGTTATTAGTAAGTCTTCTAGTCAACAGGAGGCTACTAGTAGTTAAGTTTTGGGGGAGTCAAAAGTTACATGCAGGGGTGCCTAGGAGGCTCAGTCGGTTAAGTGTCCAACTTCGGCTCAGGTCATGATCTCACAGTTCATGAGTTTGAGCCCTAAGGGGAGCTCTGTGCTGACAGCTCGGAGCCTGGAGCCTGCTTCGGATTCTGTGTCTCCCTCTCTCTCTGCCCCTCCTCCACTCGCACGCGCACGTTCGTGCTCTCTCTCTCTCTCTCTCAAAAATAAAAAGTTATATGTAGATTTGACTGCACAAGAGTTCGGTACCTCTAACCTCCCCCATAATCTGGAAATGGCTCTCGCCCTTGATTTATAACCCAAATAAGCAAAAAGGTAATTATCAGAAGAATCAGACTTCAACTGCCTTGTCATTTTACCCACGCTGTAGTCAAGCAAAGTAAAATTGCCCCAAGGGTCTTATTTCCTTTGACTCTCAATGCTCTTTTACATAAACACTTGGTCCTCACCAAAAACAAAGAGTTCCCTACAGGTGTCTGTTACATGTAAGAGAAGCAAGGGGAAAACAAAACAAAAACCTTCAGAGGGTCACAGTTTGACATCTTCCTTCTTAGCTTCCTTCCTGTGTAATTCCCAGAAGTCCTAGCCAATAATGAATGGTTTAACTCTTCTTTCTGAAAACAAAAAAAGATTCTTCTTCTAATATTTTTATAGAGAATATATTCATCCTCCCTCTAAAGATTCAAAAGAAAAACTGTCCAGAAAATTTAATAATAACAGTGTCATTCCAGCCAAGGGACATCCTCAACCAGGATGTTGAGATAACTCAAATGAACCCTTGTTGCTTTGTTGTTTTTTGACTTAAGGGTCCTCAGTGAAAGCTTATCAGCATGACAAAAGACTAATCTTAAAACAGGGTTTAGGCAGGACTGAAGATTCATAAGTGCCAAGGAAGGACTCCGTAGAAAATGGGTACTTGAGCTGTCTGGTTAAGGAGGGGTAGTAGAAAAAAAAAAGAAAAGAAAGAACATTCTAATAAGAGAGGAAATCACTGAGATTTAAGGCTGAATTATTGCTTTTTTTTTTTCCTCCAGGGAATCAAAAGGTAATCACACTCTTATGTCTGAAATCTCCAAAAATGTAAGGCCTTGAAAGAAGAGCCACGGTTTTGAGGAATTTCCGTTTCTTCAATTGAACTTTTCAAAACGAATTCCAAGTTGAGAACTCGTGTGACCTGTATGCAGTTCTGGGCTGTACCACCGTCCAGAAACTGGAGGAAATTACTCAGTGCTGGGAGAAAACCCAACAAAGCAGCACTAGTTGCAGCACTTCGCTCCCCTTCTAGAACACTATAACTTACAACACTCAAAGCTCAGTCAGTGGAAGCCTACGGGGGCGCTGGCACAAATAAAAGTCTTCAGGAGAAGCACACTACAAGACACAAGGGTAGAATAGGCACCAAACTGGAGGGCGTGTTCAGAGGATGTACACCTCTGCTATCACCCCAGCCCAACTCCAGGGCCAGCCATGACCCCACTGCGAGGCCACACCGTCCAACACTCTCGGTTCCTCTACTGCTAATGCCGTTCCTCCTCCCTACACCCCTCGAAGATCCAGCCCAGCCTTCACCTCCTCAGGACTACTCTTCAGCATCCCCTGGGCACCTCATGCAGGCCTCTACCAGACACTCCAGGTGCACTGCACTGTATGAATGAGCCTCTTCCACGCCCTCAGGGGGAGGCTGCAGCCCAAGCCATCACCCACCACCACGCCCAGCCTTCCAACAGCACCAGGTCACAGTTTACCTAGCCGGGGTCTGCGTGCCAGACTCTGTGCTAAATGCTTTCTGTTCATAAAAAGCCTTCTGTACGTGCAAGCCTTTTCACCCTCATGCGACCCTAGGAATAAAATCCAATGAACAACATTATTCCCACTCCACACACAGATGAGTAGGGTACACAGAGCTTAATATAATTGTCCGAGACTACACAGCTAGTAAATGATGGAACCTGCATCGTCACCTAAGCAGCAAGGTTCCAGAACCCATGCTACTAGTAGTGGGAACCCACATACTTGGTAAACTTAACCAGGCAGAATTTCTAGTGGTGCTTCCCAAACAAACAAACAAGCAAGCAAATAACTATTTTTAAGCTGTCTACTACTTTTGCTATTTGTGGACAATTTCCACTCCTTCTATTACTTTGACCTTTCAGTATCATCAGTGATACCTCATTCTCCCGCTTTTGTGGCCAATTTTCCTTAGCCTCCTTATTGAGCTCCTCATATGAACGGTCCTCAGAGCAGTGTTCTACAGGACTGTAGCCTGGGCCCTACTGTTATCTTTCCTCACAGTCTCCCTGGGCAATCTCCAACCCGCATCTTCATGCTGGACTAAAGACACTGTATCAGGCTGAGTCTAACAGGAAAGAAAAACCAAACAGAAACTTGAACAAGAAAGACTTTTTAAAGTAAAGAATTATTAGCCACAACAGGGAATTGAAGTAACAAGGAATTGGCTAGAAAGAAGTAAAAAGAACTCTAAAGAAAAGATGATATAAAATGTAACAACAACATAATATTATATCACTACCACTATCCGTAGGGCTGAGGCAGAGCACCCAAGAGTTCTCCCAAACCTACGACAGAAATCCAGACCTTGCTGGAGAGGGCTCACATCTGATAGAACTTCTGGAAATCTACCCTCTGAAACTTGCTAGAAATCCATCCTCTAGAACGACAAAGAAAGTAGTTCTGTGGGGAAGTATCTCACTGGAGACACCCTGCTACAAAAACATCTTCCTCATCAGTGAATCCCAAAGACATGTCTAAAACAAAATAGGCACTCAATAAGTATCAGTTCAATTAATGAATGTTGAATGAAGGAGGAAAAAGACCTTATGAAGGGAGTAACGGCTTCATAGGAAAATGTTTTGGTAATGACATTATACCTGACATGCTTCATCAGCATATGCAACAAAAAGATTACCCATACATCACGTGAAGGATGAGGAGGAAATGGCTTTGTTCTATGCTTAACAACTATGATAAAATAAAATAAAAAATCTCCTCCTCGTGGGAGGGGGGACTAATTCGAACAGTTAGTAATATAAATTAATATGATTAAATGGTATAAAGAAAACACTGTTGGTTTTCACTGTGAACAGAGCCATTCTTATGTAGTATGTATATCAAAGGATTCAGCTTATTTACACCCAATAATGAAAATCAAATATTACAACACCACATTCCATAGCACACCATGGTTCCACAACAGAAAATCAATACATCATATTTGTTTTCAGTAACTTGTTTACCCAACCACAGTTCTAGAATCATTATGCAATAAAAACAGTCCTCTCAAGCACTTTGAACCCATCTGAAATCAAAACTCTTCTCTGACACCTATTCCAAAAAGGAATCTCTTCTCTTGCTGCCTCTTCCAGGATTTGCTCAGGACTGTAAGGAGTAAAAGCTGTAGAGATGAATCAGTATGGACAGTTACTCTGCCACTATACAAAGATATTTGGGAATGCTGGTCAGTAATGCTCCCATTCAAACATGCTGGTTTACTTTATGGTATCTATATTGATGACGGTCTGGCCAATCAGCCAATTTTATCTTCCCCAGTGCTCGGCACGGTACTACTCTAACAGCAAAAGCAAAATAAACACAGGCTAACTGCTGAACTCAAATGACCAGTTATGACTTCCCCTATAAGAACATTCTAGGGGCGCCAGGGGTAGTTCAGTCAGTTGAGTGTCTCACTCTTGATTTTGGTGCAGCTCATGATCCCAGGGTTGTAGGATCAAGCCCCATGTCAGGCTCCAAGCTGAGCATGGAGCTTAAGATTCTCTCTTCCCCTCTCTCCCTCTCCCCAACTCATGCTCCCTCTCTCTCAAAAAACAAAAAAGAAAAAATTAAAAAAAAAAAAAAAAAAAAAGGAGCATGGGGGCCTGGGTGGCTCAGTCGGTTGAGTGTCCGACTTCGGCTCAGGTCATGATCTCACGGTTCTTGAGTTCGAGCCCTGCGTTGGGCTCTGTGCTGACCGCTCAGAGCCTGGAGCCTGCTTCAGATTGTGTCTCCCTCTCTCTCTGCCCTTCCCCTGCTCACGCTCTGTCTCTATGTCTCTCAAAAATAAATAAACGTCAAAAAAAAATTTTTCTTTTTTTTAAAAGGAGGATTCGGCATTCTACACTATAATAATTACTAGGGCTGCCTTGGTAAAAACCTTCATACACAAACAGCCAGGAATATACATGTTCACACACTCTGCATTTCTTTTTTAAGATTTTTTTCAATTTATTTTTTATTTTTTTAAATAGTTTATTTTCAAATTGGTTTAAGATTTTATTTTTAAATAATTTCTACACCCAACATGGGGTACAAGCAAGCAACTCACAGCCCCAAGATCAACAGTTGCACACTCCACCCACTGAGTCAGCCAGGGGCCTCACTCCACACATATTTTTAATACTAGTCCAATATCAAGAAAAGAATTCAAGGAGGTGAATTCTGGGTGGCTCAGTCAGTTAAGCATTTGACCTTTTTTTTTTTTTAAATGTTTATTTTTAAGAGAGAGAGAGAGAGAACAAGTGGGGAAGGGGCAGAGAGAGAGGGAGACACAGAATCAGAGGCAGGTACAGGCTCTGAGAGCTGTCAGCACAGAGCCCAACACGGGGCCTGAACTCACAAACTTGGAGATCATGACCTGAGCTGAAATCAAGAGTTGGACACTTAACCGACTGAGCCACCCAGGTGTCCAGGTGCTCCAAGCATCTGATGATTCTTGATCTGGGTTCAGGTCAAGATCAAGTTCGGGCCCAGCTCGGGATTCTGTGATGGCAATGAGGATACTACTTGGGATTCGGTCTCTCCCTCTCTCTGCCCCTCCTCCACTTGTGAGCCTCCCTCCTTCCCCAAAATTAACTTTAAAAAAACAAAACAAAACAAAACAAAAGGGGCACGCGGGGTGACTCTGTTGGTTAAGTGTCCAACTTTAGCTCAGGACACAATCTTGCGGTTCTTTGGTTCGAGCCCTGTGTCATGCTCTGTGCTAACAGTTCAGAGCCTGGAGCCTGCTTCGGATTCTGTGTCTCCCTCTCTCTCTCTGCCCCTCTCCCACTCACGCTCTGTCTGTCTCTCTCTCGCACTCAAAAATAAAAAATAAACATTAAAAAAAAAGTAAACAAAAGAATTCAAGTACCTAACATGTTTATGTGATTATTTTTAACTGTTTTTATTCCAACAGATGTTTATTTCATTTCCCATAAAGTGTTTCTGTATATACATCCATAGCCTAATTAAGGAAGGCCACTCAATAAAATGAAACTCAAAAAAGGCCTCAGAGCTATTCCCTCCACCAGAGAATAGACTTCCCTCAGACATCTGCATGACTCACTTCTTTGCTCAAACGTCACCTTCCCCAACCACTCTTTATAAACCCCCCGGTTCCTTTCCCTCAGCCAAATCCTGGCACTCCTCTCTCCCATTTTCTGCTTTATTTTTCTCCAAAGGGCTTATCACCATCAACATACCTGTACTTCTTTGTTATTGTCTGTTTTCTCCCTTCGGAATGTTTCTCCATGAATAAAGAAATGTTTTGGTTTGTTTTATTCACTGCTACCTCCTCACCTCTTAGACTATGTGTGCAAACTAAGTACTCAATAGATACTGAGTGAATGAATGAAAATCGAGTCCCAGAAACTTATCTTAATATAATATAAAGGCTGTGAAATAAAAAGCTCTCCAAGTGGGAGTGGACATATATTTGAGAGGCCATTCTCTTTTGAACTTTATGAAATTAAATTGCTATTCAAGCTACATCCAAAGATCACTAAGACTGCGTTGAGTAACTGGTAAATGCTCAAGTACATTTAAACAAAAATCTAAGAAGTCTACGTCTTGCTTCAGCACTGCAGAAAACCTGGATGTGGAAAATATAAATTATTTAAGTTTGATACATGGCGAGATAGAGGAATTTTATATCATACCTCTCATAACACTATGAGGTCCATACTAACTACAGAGGGAATTCAGTTTTGACATTTGTTTTTAACGGAATTTACTTCAGGCAGAATTCCTCTGATATGAGTCATGGTAGTTGCATCCTTAAATACTCTATCTAAAAGTCCTGTGCCTCCCCAGGGGCACCTGGGGAGCTCAGTTGCTTAAGCATCTGACTCTTGGTTTCAGCTCAGGTCATGACTTCATGATTCATGAGATCAAACCCTGTAGGGGGCTCTGCACTGACAGCAAGGACCTTGCTTGGGATTCTCTCTCTCCCTCTCTCTCTGCCCCTACCCCATTCGCACTCTCAATTTCTCTCTCAAAATAAATTTAAAAACATTAAAAAATAAATAAAATAAAAATAAAAAATATAATAAAAAATATAGCAATACAACTCATGGGGAAGCTCTGAATCGAGTTATTCTGATGTAGAAAATTGTACAATCAGGTGTGCCCTTAGCCATTAGAAAAGAATAGGGAATACAGAACTGGCCGAATAGACTGGAGTATTTATTTGGTCAGGAACAGATCACCTTTGACTGATTTTAATGAGACTTCAGATTTTAATGAGGCAATAAAACGAGAAAACGCAGAAGTTGAGATGTTGGTTAACAAATATCCAGTCAGCCAAATGCACAGTTTATACTGAGTTTCATGGTAAAAAACAAAAGAAACAAAATATATGGTCTTCATACAAAAAAACTTTTAGAATCTAGTTGAGGGAAAAAAAAAAACAGAAATTGCAGCATCATGGAGAAAAATCCACATGGTCTAAAACGGAAAACTTCAAAACCACCTTGACCCAAGAAAATAGGTACCATATATTAGAACAATTTGAATTTTCTTTGACATCAGTGGTGCTTTTGACATGGCTCACCCTACCTCCAGTCAAGTAGGTCAGTGAGTAGGTGTGTGCGACTTACGCTGGCCACTTGGCCCCAGGCTATTTTAATTACTTCCATGGTTACATTTCCTCAGTTACCAAAATCTGGCATGTCCAAGTATTATTAAGCATTTTCATTTCTGTCTCCCAAATGTTTTCCAATCTGTCCCCTTCTGTCCCACACCACTCTTGGCCTGGTTCAGCCTTCTTGATCTGCAAAGAGAAGCCTGATGAGATTACTCTCCCGCTTAAAACCTATTAGATCCCACGTCCACTGAATAAAGCCTGCCCTTCTGATGTGCTATTTTAAGGATGCAACTTCCGGCCTCGGCCCTTCCGTCACCATGCTTCAACTGCCAAGTCCTGGCAGCACACTTTTACACACCTGAACTTTTCTATTTTTCAACATGCTTCTTACTTGAAAGACCCAGTTTAAATGCCATCTTGGTGAAGATTCCTTGGTCCTCAAAATCAGGATTATCTGATGTTTCCTGGATATTATCAAAGCATTTAGTTCATATCTCTGTTAAGATAAGTTATATCTATGTCCATGTTAAATAGTCTAATGATGGTTCTTGTCTGTCTAGCCTCTTCCTGTCCCTTTCTAGGAAAAGAATCCCTTCTTCTTGTGGGGATCCAATACCATGTAGTTTAGGGGAATTCAGGGCCACCCAATCAATCCTCCTGGCCACTATGACTGGTTGAAGAATGAGCTTATGTCCCAAATAGTTCACTGGAACCCTCCTCAGAACTTTTCCTAGAATCGTAAAAAAGATTCTCTTTTTGCTGGCTCCCCTAGCTACCAAGATGAGGCCTAGAGCTACAGCCAGCCAACTCTGCTACACGAGGAAAACCTGATGAGTATGAAGCTAACACAAAGGAAGACAAAGAAACATGGAGAAAAAAAAAGATTTCTTGCTGCTTCTCTCAACTTCTACCCAGGCTCACACACAAAACTTCCAGATTATGGGGCACCCAAGTGGTTCAGTGGTTGAGTGTCCGACTTCAGCTCAGGTCATAGTCTTGTGGCTCTGTGCTGTCAGCCCATCAGTGCAGAGCCTGCTTAGGATCCTGTGTACCCCTCTCTCTCTGCCCCTCCCCTCCTTTGTGCACTCTCTTTCTCTCTTAAAAAATAAATAAAACATTTAAAAATAACAACAACAGAGGTACCTGGGTGGCTTAGTTGGTAAAGCCACCAACTGAGTCCAACTTCAGCTCAGGTCATGATCTCACGGTTCATGGGTTCAAGTCTCGCATTGGGCTCTGTGCTGACAGCTCAGCATCTGGCGCCTACTTCAGATTCTGTGTCTCCTTCTCTCTCTGTCCCTCTCCAGCTCACACTCTATCTTTCTCTCTCAAAAATAAACAAACATTAAACAACAACAAACTTCCAGATTACACAAATTCAAATTTCCTTTTTCATCTGAGCTACATTCCTGCCGCTTGTCAACAGTTATGATCACGGTCTGCTTTGCGTTGTAATTAACAGTGCACAGGACGCAAGGAAAAGAGCACTCCTGGCAGCTAAAAGAAACACTAAGAAAACCAATGTGGCTGGAGTGAGAAAGCAAGCATGGAGGGGTGGGGATGAGGGTGAAAAGGCTGCATTGCTACTACAATGGCCTCACAGGTCCTGGGGCCATTTCTCAGACTACCCTCGTTCCATCCTTCCTCCACACTGTCATCAGATACTCTCTCCACTTCCAAACGCAAGCTTTGTGCCCCAAACCAAGGATGAGGCTCAGATTAGGGGAGCAGAACTAAACCTTCAAAAGCTGGAGACTGCAGCTTTCTATATAAATTCTAGCACCAGCAACTTACTAGGCAATTTTCAGTAGCATCCCAACTTCAAGACTCTCATTAATATTGCCAAGTAGGGAAAACCTGGTGTTTGCCCAACTTCCCCTTTCAGCTTTCAGCATCCAATCCCAAAGGCTGGGATGCGACATTAAGCATTTCGAGAACTTCATCCAGCCTGCTCTCACCTTCCTAAATTACTGCTTTCTCCTCTTATCCAATCAAAAATGCCATTCCTGGAAGGCCCAAATCAAATAGGTATTGATTTGATTAAAATATTTCATAGTAAGACATCAGGGCATACATATTTTACAAGAGAAACTAATTAAACAAATAGGTCTCTAATCTGACACATCACACGTTCAAAAGACAGTAATGGTGGGGCGTTGGTTAAGCGCGCTACTTCGGCTCAGGTTATGATCCCGTGGTTCAGGAGTTTAATCCCCAAGTCAGGTCTGTGCCGACAGCTCAGAGCTTGGAGCCTGCTTCAAATTCTGTGTCACCCTCTCTCTCTGCCCCTCCCCCACTCATGCGCTGCCCCTCTCTCTCTCAAAACTAAACTTTAAAAAAAAAGGAAAAAAGACAGTGATGGTGATAATAATGGCTAAAATTATCAAAATCCAGGTAAGCTATGTGTCAGGTACTGTTTCCTTCCTTTGCAAGTATTTAATCATCCACCCCCTTAACCATCATAGCCACTACACAAAAGGAGTATAACAGTAATTACTGTATTATTATCATCACCACCGCCGCCACCGCCACAATTTTTGGATAAGGAGTTGAGGAACATGTTACACATGTCCAAGGTTACAAGGTTAGTAAACGGTTCAGGATTAAACACCAGACCCAGTGTTCCCCACCGCCTCATTACTAACAGCCTCAATACAGTGGATGGCTCTAACAGAGAGATGAGAGGAGATCACGGTAGGCTTATTCATTCGTTTTAAAAATGTTTCTTGAGAGCTGACACTGTTCTAAGAACTACTTCAGGCACTGGGACAATACTTTTGTGGAACTTACAGTCAGGGAAGGGGTCAAATAATTCATATGTAAGTAAGCAAACAAAGATGATAAATGATCTGAAAAAATAAGACAAGATAAGGTGCCACAGTGTGACGGGCTACTTTATGTTTGTTTGTTTGCTTTTAAACAGACTCCGCACCCAAGCGGGGACTCGAACTCATGACCACAAGGTCAAGAGTCACAGGCTCTACCACCAGAGCAGCCAAGCGCCCCTGTGATTGGCTACTTCAGACTGGTGGCCAGAGAAGGCCTCCTCAAGGAGGAATACTGAAAGGAAACCTAAATTATAAAATGGAGCAAGCAAAGCAAACCCTGATGGAAGAGCACTCCAGGCTGGGGGTTCCGATAAATGCAGGGCACTCGCGCGAGAGTCAGCTGTCAGTTCCTCGATCAGCAGCACAGACAAGATTCCAATGTGACCGAAGCTAACACACCGAGGTAGAAAGTGGTCAGAGGTGACATCAGAACTTGGAAGAGCCAGACTAAGGTGGCATATGGCCGCTAAAAACAATCTAGATTTTACTCCTGGTGGGATTAGGAACTCCTAAAGAGTTTTAAGTAAGAGAATGACGTGATCTATTTCTGAAAAAATTCACCCCCACAGTGTAAGAATGGATTTTAGAGGGGCAAAAGCAGAAGGCTCAAGAGGACTCAGGAGGCTATTATTCTTAGATCTGCGGCTGGCACAGTCAGTGGTCAGTAAGGATGTGCTGAATGAGTGACCCCGGGACGGTGGAGTGAGAGAAGAGGAGGGCAGAGCGCAGGGGGAGAAAGCGCCGCATGCGCACAAGCAGCACTGCCCATGTAACACCCGCTGGGCATCTTTTAAGAACCAAAAGGCATTCTTCTACTAAACAGTGTCCAAGCTCTTCAGGTGGCTTCTGGTCCACTAGTGAAAGGCTAGACTCTGGAATCAAACTGCCTGGATTCAGATCTTGATTCCATCTTTACAAGCAAGTGACTTTCCCTGTGCGCACACCGTCATCATCAGCTGTCCCACTGCAAGGTGAGCCTTTACGTCTATCTGATATTCTGTAACTCTGCTATGGCAGTCGATTGATAATGTCTAAGAGTTCTTGTCAGGAAAGGTACAGTGTGGAATCTTCTCTGGAATAATAATGACTGACAAATTAACCTTTTTTTTTTTTTGAAGTTGTCACACAAGCCAACTACAGTCCTTTTCAGAACTAAATATTCTAATTAAACTCTAAAATGTTACATCATTTTGTGCCTTCAAAATTCCCACTCTCAAGGTGCCTAGGTGGCTCAGTCAGTTAAGCGTCCGACTCTCAATTTCGGCTCAGGTCATGATCTCATAGTTCATGAGATCAAGCCCCATGCCAGGCTCTGTGCTAACAGCACAGAGTGTGCATGAGATTCTCTGTCTCCCTCTCTCTGCTCCTCTCCTGCTCATGCATGCTCTCTCTCTGTTTTGCTCTCAAAAATAAACATTTTTAAAAAAAAAAAAAAAAAAATCAACTCTCAAATAAGATTCCCTCCTCATAAAATCTAAGGGTTTAAAAAAATACTTTTCTAACAGGCATCAAAAGAAAACACTCATCAGCTAGGGTGCAGTGGTCATCTACAAATAGTCACGATGCCTTAGTGGGTTCTGCCTCTGATTTGTGTAATTCTAGGTTCTTTTTCTTTTTTTATCATAATTTTTTTTAAGTTTTAGCCACCAGACACAATCATACTCTTGCCACTGACTAACTCATAATAAATATCAGAGATTTTTCATAACCTATCAACCACACCTTTAAAAACAGAGCTGGAACAAAGATATATTTTACCTATTACAGGAATCGCATCATTTCTTTTTACCAAAGTCTTAAGTTGCTACAAATGAGTACTGTTGTTAGGTACAAAACCTCAGGATACTGTTTTCCTTTGACAGATGAAATTATGGAGGTACCGAATGGATAGTAAATGTAGCAAATATTCCTTTGAATAAACTGCCAAGAAAAGGAGTAGAAAATGCTTCAAGCTGAGGTTGTGATGATGGGTACAAAACTCTCCAGGCTTCGTGCCACAGCTCACTCTAACACACAGGTGTGTATAACTTCATGGCCAGGATCCATCAAAGTCAGTCACCCCAGGGAATGTCCCCGGAGGACTGGATTCTGTGGACATCTTCTATAACTGTCAAAAGCTGCCTACAGTAGACAGAAAAAAAAAAAAAATACTAAGGAAATGCCATGCCAATTACCAACAAGGTTTTGCCACTCTAGGGACATTTTTTTTCTGAAAAAGTAAGTAATAATTTAATCGGTATTTTTCATAAATTAATTTAAATCCTTCTGATTAATATATGCATAATGCATTTCCATTCCCTAATACATGCATAATAAAACAAATGCTATATTAGAATCCTCTGGCTCTTGCTAAAGACTGTGTATACATAAAAGCTCTTAGTTTACACTGAAAGATAGTATAGTTAAGGAGAAAAAGGAGCACCTGGATGGCTCAATGGGTAGAGCATAAGACTCTTGATCTCAAGGTCATGAGTTCAAGCCCCACACTGGGAGTGGGAGTAGGGAGTGGAGCCTACTTTAAATAATTTAATTTTTAAAAAATAGTAGAAGGAAAAGGACAGTAAAGGAAGGGAAAAAATACAAACATTTGAAATAGGAGTGGAGGGGCGCCTGGGTGGCTCAGTCAGTTGGGCGTCCGACTTCAGCTCAGGTCATGATCTCAGTTTGTGAGTTCGAGCCCCACGGCAGGCTCTATGCTGACAGCTCAGAGCCTGGAGCCTGCTTCGGATTCTATGTCTCCCACTCTCTCTCTGCCCCTTCCCCACTGACACTCTGTCTCTCTCTCAAAAATAAATAAACATAAAAAAATTAAAAAAAAAATAGGAGTGGAATCTGTAAACTGGACGCAGAAGAAATATACTGTCACTTTTAGATAATTCTTCCTACAAACTTTTACTATAGTATCTGCCAAGGTTGTAATTCTCCATGCTTAATGTTCTAAGTTAAACATTAAGAATAACAAAGATTTTAATTATCAAAGAGGAATCTTACCACATACTTTAGAATTATGAACAGTTAGGACTTTAAGGTCTCACTTAACTTGGCAGGTTTCTTTTTATTCTTTTTTAAGATTTAATTTTTTAAGAGATTTATAGCGATTATCTATACCCAACCTGGGGCTTGAACCCACAACCCCAAGATCAAGAGTCTCACGCTCTACCGAGCCCACCAGGTGCCCTGGGAGGCATTTCTTTTTAAATGCCATCTTTATTTTTAAAAGAAAATTTTAAAAAGGTAACAAATATTAGTTCTGATGTTGGCTCAAGAGCTTAAAGCTTGTTGATAGATCTCTTTTTAAAACTAATTAGAAAAAATAATTTTTAAGTGTCTAGTAATAAGAATTAAGACATATTTTGCAAAATTGATTTTGCTAAAAAGGTATTATCTCACTCATCTGTAATACTGAGAAATGCTTGCTATTTTAAGGTTTCTGGCAAAAGCAAACTTTAAATATTATTTAACTGGACAGTGGAAAAACTGGTGTTTTTACCACATAAAAATCATTTTTTTCACACTCTGAATCCCTTTCTCTTGATGTAACTTAAATATATATAAATATATTATATATTTTATATATTAATTATATATTTATTATAATTAATATTATATTAATACATATTATATTATATAAATATAAATATATATATGTTAAATAAATATATATATATTTCTATGTGCAAAATCCATATGCGTATTTGTTTCCTATTCTCTCTGAAATTGGTCTCTACTATTTATCAGCTATGGAAAGCTCCCAGCTTAATAGATTTTCAGTCACAGTTTGTATTTCATAGCTTCAAACTACTATAATACTGAACATATCATTTCAGAAGCAATTATCAACCTTGTCTTCAATATGAGCTGTTCCAAAGTGCCCTGAAACACCGAGCACCCTTCCTGAAACAGGCGCCCTCTGTTCCCCATCATGACGATCTCTCAGTGACTCTGGAAGATACTTATTCAAGCAATCCCTGTTTATAAACACCCACCAACCCCACTTCTGCCCACCCTGTCACTACAAAAAACACAGGCTGTACCAGGAATTACACGAAGCAATCAATTCCCGTCATCTGCTCTCTACCTAAGAGTAGGTATTCTTACTATTATACCCATTTCAGAGATAAGGAGGCTATAGTTTGAAAAGGTTAAGTACCTTGCTCAAAATGAGAGTCAAGTTTTTATTTTAAAGATTTTTTTTATTTGGGGGGCACCTGGGTGGCTCAGTCAGTTAAGCATTTGACTTCGACTCAGGTCATGATCTCCCGGTTTATGAGTTCAAGCCCCACATTAGGCTCGCTGCTGTCAGCACAGAGCCCACTTCAGCTCCTCTGTTCCCCTCTCTCTGACCCTTCCCCACTGGTGCTCTCTCTCAAAAATAAACATTAAAAATTTTTTTAAGATTCTTTTATTTTTAAGTAATCTTTACACCCAATCTACACGCTCGAACCTGCAACCCCAAGATCAAGAACTGCATTCTCTACGAACTGAGCCAGTCAGGCAACCCCAGAGTCAGATTTTTAATTCAACACTGTCTCTAGAATCAATATTCTCAACCAGACATTTGGGAGAATAGGAAGGAAAGGAATTGGGAAAAGCAGGTAAATTAAGAAAAAGCTGATTTTCAGGCAACACTGGCTAGCACACACACACACACACACACACACACGCATTTCACTTAGACTACCTGGAACTCTCCCAATTGGAAATCCGTACACATTGACAGAGAGGTAGGTAGTCACAGTGACTCAGCCCCTGGGCTGCGGATCCTGACTACAGGGTCTGAATCCCTGCTCTACCACTTACTATCTGTATCATCTTGTTTAAATTATTCTCTCTGCTTTAGTTTCATCTGTAAAATGGAGAAGTAAGAGTACCTTCTTCATAGTGTTGTTACAATGATAAATGACCTTAACGGGATGCCTGAGTGGCTCAGTCTGTTGAGTGTTTGACTTCGGCTTTGGGCCAGGTCATGATCTCACAATTCACGAGCTCAAGCCCTGTGGGCTCTGTGCTGTCAGCATGGAGCCTGGAGCCTGCTTCAGATTCTGTGTCCTTCTCTGTCTCTCTCTCCCTCTCCCTCTCTCTCTCTCTCTCTCTCTCTCTCTGCCCCTCCCCAACTCATGCATGTGCGCTCATTCACTCTCTCTCTCTCAAAAGTAAACATTAAAAAAAAATTTTTTAAATAAATGTCCTTAACCCACTGTCAAGTTTGAGACAGTGTCTAGCACATAATAAGCATGCAATAATGTCTACCTATTATTTATTTACACCCGCTTTTAATACAATAATTTTGAGAAAGTTATGGGTAAAACATCCTAAGATGTAATCGTTCAATCCGATGTACCAGAGTCTATTCTCCAGAAGCTTAAGTAAAGAAAGCAGCTGCATGAAGCACCTGAGTGGTAGGGCAGGCAGGTATAAGGCAACAAGCTGCCAGTAGCTGAAGGGAGGGTGTCTGGGCTGGTGGAGGAAGAAGGTCACATAAAAAGAAGAGGGACTGGGCACCCGTCAGTTAAGCATCATCAGACTCTTGGGGACTAGTTTAAAGTCGGTAGCTGTGAGTAGCGGTGTCATCTGTGTCTTTAACTTTATCAGCCTCACAAGTTAACAGATTGTTTGCTCGTGTGTGTGTGTGTGTGCGGGTGGGTATAAAGCACTGGGTTATGTTTCATTACGTGGTTTTGTTTCATCCGTTTTGCCTGTCGCCGGGTCAGCGTCTATAGAGATTTAGAACCGGGAGTTGGGATTACCTTACCCCAGCTATCTGGAGTGGCACTTGGTCACGTGACCTTTCGGGCCTCCAGCATGGGGGGAGTTGAGCTATTCCTTCATCCTGCTGGGAGAGCCAGGGCTTCGGAGGATTTTCTAACCTAGGAGGTACCTGGCCATCATCTGGTCGTTTATCCACGTCACTTTATCGGTGAAGCCCACGAATCAGCGTTAGTGGTCTCATCTGTGGTCACAGGTGGTGGAAATAGGACTGGAGCCACTCTACTAACTTCTAATCACGAGCTCTACATTGCATAATATTTATTTTTGTGTTGGAAAGATGAGTTCGAGTCCTTAAATAATGCGATTGATTCCAAAACGAAATAACGTTAATTTGCAAAAAGAATTCATGATGATCTCCAAAGGCCCTCCAGCTCATAAGATTTTTTTTTTACAGTTAAAAGCTTGTCTCCTGCCATCATAATGCTTTCTGCTGCATATAGTTCCGTTTAGCGCTTATTATTTAGATAAGGGGTGGCAAATTTTTATATTAAGGGCCAGGAAAAAAAAAAAAAAGCATCAGACTCTTGATTCCTGCTCAGGTCATGACTTCAGTTTGTGAGTTCGAGCCCCTCGTAGGGCTCCATGCTGAGACAGCACGGAGTCTGCTAGGGATTCTCTGCCTCCCTCTCTCTCCGCCCCTCCTGTCCGTGGCTCAGACGCACACACATTTTTTCTCTATCAATAAATAAACTTAAAAAAAAAAAAGAGGGATGATCCCCAAAGTAAATTTTATCCATTTCCTAATTCTGCCTAAGGTCAGTCAGTACTATTCCCAATACTCCTTTAGACAAAAAGGTCACCAGATATGATTTGGGGAGTGAGGGGGAGGAAATGGGAAAGCATTAATAAAATACTACAGATTCAACTAGAATGACATTCTTTGATTGTCTATAGTATCTTGTCCCTCAGTCACTATGAAGAGACAAAACAGTAAGAACAAGTAACTGTCCCACCCTCCATCCAGGGCATCGCACACCCTGCTGGCCTTGGAGCAGCAGGGGAGACTTCACTAAGCACCATGGGTCTCACCGCGCTGCCCGGCCAGGTCACACAACTTAGCAGCCCAGCATTTCAGAAGCAAGCAGCCTCACTGCATGTAATTTAATATTTAATCAAAAAACGGCAGAGTCATTTTTATCTCTAAATACGTAACAATATCCATGTTTCTGCAGGGTTCCCAAATGATCCCGAAGTTAGACTTCCACCAGCCTGGTTAGTTGGGCTCTGATCCCCTCTTCAGTATCAGGTGAAAATGCATAAACATACGCATGGTTTACTGTGCTTACTCCTATAGCCACCAGGAAGTTAAACAGAATCCCGGTTAACTGCACAGACTACCTCAGAGAAGACCTTCCTTTGCAGTTTTATGTTCTTATACTAAATCTTTACTAAGGATCCATTTCATCAAAAAAATAAATAAATAAGGTGACTACACTATCAATATCCTCATCGAGGTAAAATAAAAAGCAAAGCTGGAAAAAAACCTTAATTCAAGAAATTGCAATGAAGCTCCCCCATTTGACTGTACTGTAAGAACGTTCCCCAAAGATCGGTTTTCTCTACCCACTGCAAAACAAGTAAAATCAAAGTAAGTAATACAAGAGCAGCCAAAACGTACCTAGCTTTCTGGGAGTAAACATTTGATTTCCACAGCAGCCCCGAATGGCCACTATATTATCCCCATCTTACAGAAAACAAACAGATACAGAGGCCAGATAACTTGGCCGTGCAACACAAAGCTAGGAAGTGGAAGACGCAGGAGCTGAACCCAGGCAGACCGCCTCCCACATCCATGCTCTCATTCGCCACCGCGCACCACTTCTCAAACGGGAACAAACGAAAACTGGCGGTCACCCAGAAGATGGTCATAGGATGCTGAGTTTTCACTTTGCTTTGTATTCCAATCCGTCTAGGTAAGAGAAGCACTCTCTTTGCAGTTTTATATTCTTGTACTAAATCTTTAACTTAGGAACATTTTTTTTTAAGAGAGCATTGAGTGGGGGAGAGGGGCAGTGGGAGAGAGAATCACATGCTCCACACAGGAGTGCCACCCAGGCACACTGGAACATTTTCATTTTTCTTTTAAATGTTCTTTTTTTTTTTTGAGAGAGAGAGAGAGCAAGAGAGTGGCCGAGAGAGGACCAAAACAGGCTCCATGCTGACAGCAGTGAGCTCAAGGCAGGGTTCGAATTCACAAATGGCGAGATTGTGACCTGAGCTGAACTCGGACCCTCCATCAACTGAGCCACCAGACACCCCAGTTAGTTGAGCGTCTGACTTTTCAGCTCAGATTATGATCTCAGAGTTCATGGGATCGAGCCCCTCGTCAGGCCTGTTTCGGCATTCTCTCCCTCTCTCTACGACCCTCCCCATGTGCTCATGCTCTCACTCACTCTCTCTCTCAAAATAAACTTTTTTTAAAAAGGAAAAAGGAAAGCGACACTATCAGTATCATATCAGTATCATCTTCCAGTTATACTAACATGGCAGGCACTAAACTACACGATTCCTATGACCCCTGTTCAGAGAAGAGTCTTCAAAATGATACACAACTGTAAAGTGGTATTTCAAGGTAACTTTCAAAATTTCAAGGTAACTTTACGGATATTTCATTCATAAGGGACATACTTCAAAAGTAAGAACACCAACTACTGACAGATAATTTGACTTGCCCTCAGTCACAACTTACATTCAGTGTAAGTGACCGAGGTGTTTTTTCTTGTGTTTTTTTTTTAAGTTTTGTTTTTTTATCTATTTTGAGAGAGCGAGAAAGAGCTGAGCAGAGGAGGATCAGAGAGAGAGAGAGAGGGAGATGGAGAGGGAGAGAGAGAGAATCCCAAGCAGGGTCCGCACTGTCAGCACAAAGCCTGACACACGGGGCTCAAACCCACAAACTGCAAGAGCATGACATGACCCAAAGTCAGGCACTTACCCAACTGAGCCACCCAGGTGCCCCTAATCCAAGGTTTCTTGAGAGCTACCCATTCTCCTTTCCTATGGATTTCAAATAATAAACTCATTTCCTTTGTAAGAAACTAATGTCACCAAGAAAAAAAAAGGAATATACGAGAAGCCAGACACGGTCTATGTTGAAAACAATTTGAAGAGCCAAACTTTAAAACCATCTCACTTGAAGCTTGCTTTCATTTACTTAACAAAGAAAAATATTTTCCAAACACATTTTAATCAAAGTCCTATTTAAAGAAATTTCCAATTAAAAAGTAAAAACTGTGTATACACTGTTAAAAGTAATAATAATAATCTGTCCTGAGCTATTAGAAGAGATGTATAGCATCCTATTTTAATAGGCCTAAATGAGGAAGGATCAATATTATTTTAATTTTTAAAGGTCTGTTTATGAAATGCAATCATCCTTCATTAAAAATGCAAGCTGTGCTTCAGCAAGAGGTTAGCGTAAATGATTCATAGAAAGATTTCTCTCTCCAGTATAATCTTCTTCTCCTGGGAGTTTCCCTTGGATGCTTTATCAAACCACTCAAGCTATTATTAAAAATGCTTCCCTACGATAAGGGGGGGGGGACACATATCCCCATTTCCATTCACCACTGCCTCTTCCATCTAAATGATTTATATCTTTTCCAAGCAAAAGTAAAATTCATTCTTCAAATCTACACATTTTTGCAATTATTTCTTTTCACAAGAATTTCAATATTATTTTATAGTAATCAAAACAAGAATTCACTATTTTTAAAAGTCAGAGGCTTTAATTCACTTACCTATCCTGATCTTTCAATGTATTGTTGTCCTTCACTGAAATTAAAGGAAATTTACCTAATATTTGATGGATTTTAGAAGATTTTAAAACGTTAACTCATCAAAGACAAGGCACTCCAAATTTAAATTCAATTCTCTTTGATTTAAAAATGCTAATGAAAATGGCTGTTTCAATGCAGCAGCATCTGGCTCATTATAACATTCAGTTTTAACTAATAAATCCTTAATTATTAAACTCTGGTGTTCAATTTCTTTCACATGGATAATCCAAACACATATTGCTACAATTAGAAATACCTGGGAAAATGAGTTACAGCAACGTATCCTGGAAAAACCGCCCTCTCACTTCTCTGGCTGTTAAATAAGACCCCAGGTCTCTTACGAGGGACACACGTTTGAAAGATCACCGTTACGCATCTGGGCCCCGGCGTGTGTAGGTGCTGCATTCACTGGCCAGCAAATATTGAACTCTGCTGGGTACTCAAGCATAAAGCACTGAGCGATGGGTCTGCCTGTGCAAATGGGCCAGTTTTTTTCCAAGCGCTTTTTCAGATAAATGTGTCAAAACTGAATTTAATCATGTGCCCTAATTCTGGCTTTACAAAGCTGATTCTGCCTCCACTCACTTGATGTTTTTATTAAGGTGTTCCTAAATAGAAGTAAGCGAGGTATTACTGCACGTCAGGATGTCCAGTAAAGGCTGAAATCCCGGAGAGTATGTTTGGTTTTAAGCCTTAATACATGTTGGGAGTTTTTCATTTTTCTCTCCCACTCCCCCAATTCTTTTTTTTTTTCCTTTCTTTTTTAATCAGCAACATCGATGGAACTGACTGAATATTTTACAATAGAGTTGCAGAGTATGTGTGTTCAATCGTTTGGCTTCCCAGAAGATTCATTACAGTTACATTAGAAAGTCAAATCAGGCAATTCTGCAGTCTGGTGAAAGCTAGCATATGAAAGGAGGTTAATACAAAAGAATTTCATGTTAAATAGAGGACATTTAAGACTTAAAAAAAAAACATTATGATAAAATTTCCAAGATATTTGTTCTGGTGTTAGCACACGCTTTATAGGTCTAATTTCAGAGACGTCTAAATGCTTTTCTAGGAAGGAGTGAGAGTGTGTATGGGAGGAAACGGTTTCATCTGCAGGGGCTGCAATCTTAACGACCCTCACGTAAAAACACTGCAGACGCACGCTCTGCCCCCGCTCGTGGGGCAAGGATCCATGCATTCTCTGATTACGCTGATGAAGCAGAATCAAGTAAAAGTCAAGGTGTATTCATTTAAATTTGTATAAAGGTTTCCAGTGATTTCAATACTTGTCTCTCTGAGTATAGATAAAACCAAGGATTTTCAGATCTTTGTATGTATTTATATGACAAAACCAGTGAGTTAATTGTTTTTTCCATGATTAGTAATATCAGGTACAGAAAAATCCTCTCATGCACCTGTTTAATCGGCTCTTGTAATGGTTTCCCTCTCGCTGGACTTCAGGCCTCAATAAACTCCTAACCCTAACCTTACTTATTTAATTAGTTTCCACTGGTTTATAGATGAGCAAAAATTAAAAATGACCACCTATTGTGATGAAAAGAAAAATGCAAGCCTCTTCATTCAGTACAGCAGATTTGTAGAATACCAAGTTCAAATACAAAGGCTCTCCTTTTCTATGAGCACTTTGAAAGCCGAACTATCATGGCAAGAAAGAGCCAGCAGCTACCAGCGGTAACAGACAGGAAAGGCGCTGTCTTCAGCGCTGCCTCTGGCAGCGGTACAGATGGACTTCGGAGGCCACTGGCTATGCTTAATTTAATATGAAGCTAAATACAGTCAAAACATCTGGTGCACTACTGATGGTTATCATGATAAATTAAATCTGACATCACACACAAACCCATTCAAGTATTCTATTTATGTCCCTTTTACCTAGAACACAAAGCTAAAATTGGCATTTACTTTTGTTTTTCATCTCCTTTAACAGTCTTCTATTTCAGTAAAGGCAGATTTTGTGGGGCATAATGTATATACAATTTCAGGGACTTCTTTAAGAAAAGACTACAAAATTTTGTATATAAAATCCCAACGGGCTCATGCAAGTGAGGGTCCCTTTAGTTTAAGCTTCATTAGTTCCATGGACAATGGGTCTCTGGGGAGGGTTTAAAGGCAGCATCAGGTAAAGACTAAATGGTACACCAAGTGGCACATGGAAACAGTACAAAGAACAAAAAAATATAAAAAGCAGATGACTTAACTGACAATCTGCAGAGGAGCCAAAAAGACTTTCTAGGCAGGCACATCAGCAAAAATAAGCTAGCTACATTCTTAGGATGGGTTTAGAACACGTGTACATGAAATGCAAGACTCCAGATCTGTGGCAGACCACAGGAACAAAAGTACTACAAAGGAAAAATGTTAATGAAAGGACCAAATCATCAATTTTATAGCAGCTATAGGACAAGGAACCAATATAATTTTCATAAGCCACTATTTCGTGAAACAGCATTAGATGATCCCTAACAATCTGCTCTTTAAAAAAATGCAGAAGACTATTTGTAACCGAAATAACTACTGCCCAGACTGGTATATTCAAATTACTGCACTTTCTATTATATTACTTTGTATGGTATCGACGAAAAGAATTTTTAATTCTGCTACTACAGAAAAATTAGTCTCACTCACTCTTTTAAACAAAAAAGGACCTAAATCCAGATTCTACATCTGAAGTGAGGTTAGCACCTCATATAATAAATTCAGTACAATCAAAATGAGAACGATATTTCTGTTTAACTTTTCTCATCTTGACTCAAGAGCTGTGAAAAAAAGTTATTAAAATTAATGCATCAAACTATCATAATTCTGTCCTTTTTATTACTGGTAATATTCTTTCTAAAATATTAGTCGGCTTTGCTGTACTAGTGGATCTTTTTGAAAGTTCTCTCTGAAGCTCAGAATCAGTTTAACATTAGGAGGAAAATGTGCACTGAAAATAATCTCTTTAGTTTCAGTGGGCCTGAAATTTTAAAAATAATTCCCTCATTAGAAGCCACTCATTTTTCTTCACTGCTTCCAATGGTGAAAGATAATGAAGCTACTTGGCCATTCGACATAAAAATGACACACAAACGACACACAAAAACTGTGTCAACAATTGGCAAATGTCACAAAGTAAACATTTTCCTATTCCTGCTAAATTAAAAAAAAATTTTTTTAAGTTTATTTATTTAGAGAGAGAGCACAACACACAGGAGGGGCAGAGAGGTGAGTGAAAGAATCCCAAGCAGGCTCATCACTGTCAGTACAGAGCCCAACACGGGGCTGGACCTCATGAACCGTGAGATCACCACCTAAGCTGAAATCAAGAGTCGGACGCCTAACTGACTGAGCCACCCAGGAACCCCTAACATGTATTTTTTTTTTAAGCGTTTATTTATTTTTGCAAGTGACAGAGCATGAGTGGGGGAGAAGCAGAGAGACAGGGAGACAAAGAATCAGATGAAGCCGACTCCAGGCTCTGAGCTATCAGCGCAGAGTGCAACACGGGGCCGGAACTCAACAAACTGCGAGATCATGACCTGACCCGAAGTCAGACACCTAACCAACTGAGTCATCCAGGTGCCCCACTCCTAAAACGTATTTCTAATAACCACTGTCCTGTATAATTTTCCCCTAGATTAGCAAGTTACTGCTCCATTCCTTTTTCGCACTAAATAATTTTTTCTAAAATTAACACTGAAGAAATACAAATACCACTGGAAACCCCTCTACCCATGACTAAGTGGAGAATGAACTACATGGGCTACCAAAATCAAAGTCTCTTCTGTATCATTAAACTAATACTAAATATGATGCTCCACCAAAGGGATCAGGAGTTTACAGAATTCCCATAATCTTTTTTATTTTGAGAGAGAAAAAGAGCAGGGGAGGAGCAGAGAGAGAGGAAACAGAGAAAGAGATAGAGAGAGAGAGAAAATCCCAAGCAGTCTCTACACTGTCAGCACAGAACTGGATGCAGGGCTCAATCTCAAACACCATGAGCCCCCCAGGTGCCCCAAATTCCTATAAGCAAATGTATGACAACAGGAAGGTGATAAACAGGACAGACTGCTCTGTATTTTCACATTCTTCTCAACTCTCCCCTTGCAGCTGATCAAACTCCGGAATTGGACTAAGAACTGATAGAAAGTACGGATACTCGGGGCACTTGGGTGGCTCAGTTAGTTAAGCCTCCGACTTTGGCTCAGGTCATAATCTCGCAGTTCCTGAGTTTGAGCCCTGTGCTGACAGCTCAGAGCCTGGACCCTGTTTCAGATTCTGTGTCTCCTCTCTCTGCCCCTCCCTTGCTCCTGCTCTCTCCCTCTCCCTCCCTCTCTCTCTCAAAAAATAAATAAAAACATTAAAAATTTTTAAAAAGTACTGACACTAAAAAGCTGGACTTTGGTTTTCTTTTTTTTTTTTCATTCTAAAGTCTTAGTCCAACCAAAATACCAAACATTCTAGTTACCAAAGACACTCCTCTTCCCTATCATAAAGATGTTGAATGTTTAATATTAATATAAGGACACAAAATGGGATTATTCTCTCACTTCAGCATCAAGGTACTACTTAAGAAAATATGTAATACAGATTGTTTCAATGAAAACAAATAGAAGAATTAAATCACTGAAATTTTCCTTAAGAAGAGTTAAGAATTCATATTTTACTGTTAATTATTACCTCCTGACATTAAATTTAAATACAGAATCCTTCTCTATGAGGGACTTACTAGAGCCGGCTCCCACCTCAGACTTTACCAGCTCCATGGAAAAGAGCATCATCCTTTCAAAAGGGAAGGATGAAGATCTTCCACGGTCAGGAAGAAAAAGCCTCAAAGCACACACCTGGAACAAGTGAGGTGCCTGGGCCTCTGCTGGTGCAGGCTCAGACAGAGGTGCTGTTCTCAAGAGGAGGAGCAAAAAGAAAGACTTTTACAAGAGTTTAAACTTTTCAAATTAGATTTCTCCTGAGGTAAGGAAAGTAAAACCAATATTGAGCCTGGAAAATTCTTTATCTTCTCCTTCAGAGAAGACGGTTTAGTATAGTTTTGTTTTTATCAAAAATCAAGAGATTTTAGTTCCAATTTTATCCCAATAACTAAGTTACTCTACTATTTTGATTGCAGCTTGCGTACGATTCTACACCCTCCAGGCTCGACTGGAAAAGATGCATAGAGAACTGAGAACATCACTAAATTCAGTACACACACCCACATCCACACCCACACACACACAACTACAAAATTCAAATGTGAGAAACAAGTGTTCTGCTAACACATGAATTCTTAAATTCGTATTATATATTTATGGATGATCAATGCACCGTTGTTACACTGTGCAACTCTACTTGATCATGGCCAATTTCCTATATGGGAAAAGGAAGATTTATCTGAGAAATGATTCCAAATACATTCCCCACAAGCAAGCAGGCCTATCAGTTATACTTCAGTGGGCAAATATTTACATATCATTCATGATCATTTATGTCAATCACCACAGTCCAGAAAAGTCAGCCTTGGAATAAAATGCAAACAAAATCCTAGTAGAATGAAAAGAAAAAGGCCTGGGTCAGTAAAACAGCTTTGTTAACATGAATCTGGAGAGCATTAGGCAGAGGTGAGAGGCGACAGCTCCCTGGTATGAAAAGCTGTGGCCACCATGTGGAGGGCTGGGGGTCAGAGGGGACACGTGGCAGGAACCCCAAGAACAAGTAACAAGCTGTATATAGGCCTTTGATGATAGAAGTTCAACTACTTCTACATTTGTTTGGGTTTTGTTTGGTTTTGTTTGTTTGTGTTTTTTGTATTTACAACAATTATTCCCTTTTATTCTTTATTTATACTAAGGAAAATTCTTTGTGAAAATTTAGCTGGTGTCAGTTATGCTGAGTGAAAACAAAAAACAAACAAAAAAGGATTCTGTACAAATTCAGATTTAAAAAGAAAAGCAGTGTACCTTTTAAGACCAGAAGCAGTGAGGCCAGCAGGAATCTAGTAGTAACATTAGCCACCATTTATGGAGCAATTACTAGGTTCCAAGCACCAAGCTAAATTACTGAATAATTCATAAACAACCCTATAAAAGGTAGGTATTATCATCCCCACTTTATAGAGGAGAAAACTGAAGCACAAAGAAGGCATAAACCTCTCCCGTGGACAAACGTGGGTCGGTGAGGAAAAGGACTGGCGCCCGGGCCTCTGCTCTCCGTGAGCAAAACCGCAGTGCTTTACGGTCCAACCACAGTGAGAATCAAACTGAAAGAACCCCAGAGAGAAATAAAAACTCAAACAAAGGAAGAGTCTGAATTCCTTCAACAACACCCTCTCTTCTGGAGCACGCGTGTCCTAAAACTAGAGGATTTGGGGGTTCTGCAATGTGACATTCTTGGTAAAGACACATTTGATACTAAACCCTCTGGCAATATCATTCCATCTCAAGGCTTCAACTATCCCCAATTCTCAATATTTCTACTTTCAACTCTGACTTCTTCCCAGGTCTAATTAAGTATTTCCAACTGCCTAATGACAAAAAACACCCAGATTTCTCAATGAAAAGATGTATTTATTAGCCTCTTCTCAAATCAGTTTCTCTTCTTGTGTTCCCATTCGATGCTATTAATATACTCTTAATTACCTATGCCTAGAAACTTCTATTTTTTTTTTAATTTTTTTTGATGTTTACTTATTTTCCAGAGAGAGAGAGACAGACAGAGTGGGAGCAAAGGAGAGAGAGGGAGACACAGAATCCGAAACAGGCTCCAGGCTCTGAGCTGTGAGCAAAGAGCCCAATGCGGGGCTAGAACCCACCAACCGTGAGATCATGACTTAGGCTGGTCGGATGCCTAACCGACTGAGCCACCCAGGTGCCCCTAGAAACTTCTATTGAAGACTATGGCCTGCTTCAACAGTTGTCAAGTCCAATTGGTTCTACAAGTCTTACATCTATCACACCCGTCCATTTCCACCACCACTTAGAAAGGGAAGCTTCCCTTTACTTTCCACCGATCTCCGCTCTCTATCTTTGAAAACATCCTAGAAACAGTTTTCAAAGCACAACTCCAATTATGTCGCTCCTGTACTAGAAAACCTTCAGAAAAAAAAAAAAAAACCTCATTTCCCACCAAACAACCTTACTTCAATATTCAGATCAAATGCTTCTTTCTCCATGCAACCTTGTCTAATCCCCTTCCCCTGGACAGATGCCATTCCTTCCCCCTCTGAATGTGACAGCCTTTGACTTTACAAGTACCTGTACTTACATCACATACATGCCTCATCTCCCTATTGAAAGACAAGCTCCACAGTAGCAGAGCCAATGTGTGACTCATCTGAGTCTCCTACAGATTCTGGTGAAAATATAGGGCACAGAATAGGTACTCAAATATTTGATAAATGAACAAATTCTAGATCAGCTTTCCGGATAGAACACTAGTTTGTTTGTTTAGCAAAAGGACCTGCGTCTATTTACTCAATATTTTAGAAACGTACAAACAAATCTGTGAAAATAATCATAATACCTATCAAATCAGTTCTTTAAAAAGTCCTACTTGGTTCCAGAACAGGCAGTGCTTATTTTATTTGAAGACAGAACACGCCGGTCAGCTAGGTCAAGCATCATCTGATCTATGACTGAGGCCAGGAACCATCACTCCATTAGGCTTCGGCTTTAGTACTTCTGGATGGAGCCTCATGAAAGCGTTCTCTTGACAGTGCACGAAATGCTTCAAGATAACTACTGTTTAAAACAGCCTCCTCCTTTTCCCAAAACTTCTCTTCCAAACATAGATGTTTCTGCCCTAAGGTCAGCTCCTTTTCTGTTTCCCTGTAAGGCAAAGAATGCTATGGCTTATGGAGAAGCTGAGCCGTAGAAATGAAGATGGAGAGTTTAAAATGTCTGAATATCACGGACCATGGATTTTATGGACCATCAATATTTTGCCTTCCACAGTGAAGTTACACCCTTGGGCAAGGAGGAAAATTTAAAACATTATCAAAGCCCTGCAAACAACAAAACTCTAGGCATGGAGGAGCCAAGGAAGTTGGGGTTAGAACACTGACAAGAGGAAACATCAACTCTGAAATTTCCTGTCTGCAAATTATAGTAGCTATGGAGCACGAAAGCAGGAGACTATTTCTAGATATTCTGACAGAGAATGATCAGTAAAGTCATCCCAGTAAAGTTACAATCACAGAAACAAATCCAGGTTCTAATTGTTTTATACAATCCTGTAAAAGCATAAGGTATAATCTACTTTTTTAATTCAGAAATCAGGAGTTCTTCTTAGAAAACTAAAAGGAAAAATATCTATCCCCATGACCAGATTTTCCATGTAGCATTATTAAAAATGAACATCTGACCTATAATTCAAGAACTAAAGGCAGAACTAGGACACCAGCTGACCAAATATATTTATTCCCATGCAAAAAGCTACCTAAAGTTGGACCTCTGCTACCTGCTGCAGTACGCCTGTCCCAGGGGACTGTTACTCAGGACCCCGGGCTTCTAATCTACTCTGTGGTTCCCATTCTCCAGCCTCCCTTTCCCTTATCTTATCTCTGCCTCTTCCGGGTCAAAGAGCACCCCCAGGGCAGAGAGGGAGCAGCTACCATATAGCACAGTGAGTACAGGTTTTGCCTGGCCTTTGTCTCTGCAGAGCAAGAGCCATGAACCACTCTCTATATAATCCTATCCAAGACTCATCTGTAAAAACACGCAGGAAAACAAAGCAATACTGCCTTGGGTCCAATTAAAATTCCAAGACAGAGTTTAAATACTAATTTTTAAAAAGGGGGGCATCTGGGTGGCTCAATTGGTTAAGCAGCTGACTTCAGCTCAGGTCATGATCTCTCGATTCGTGAGTTCGACCCCGCTTCGACCCCGCATCAGGCTCTGTGCTGACAGCTCAGAGCCTGGAGCCTGCCTCAGATTCTGTGTCTCCCTCTCTCTCTCTCTCGCCCTCTGCCCCTCCCCCACTCATGCTCCCTCTCTCTCCCTCAAAAAATAAACAAAAAAACTTCAAATGTTTAAAAAAAAAAACACATTTACCCATATACTCATGTGCCAGGCAAATCCCTGCTGAGTAGTGAGCTGACTGGGAAAGAAGAGTAGATACACAACAATACAGTGGGCTGACTGCTAATAAGGGGAATCAGGAAAGGCTTCCTGAAGGAAAACCACATCTAAACTGAAGCCCAAAAAGGTAAAGAATGTTTAACACTGAAGGGCTTTACCCAGAAACCAATACAATTAGATTTGCATTTTTAAAAGACCAAAAGGCTCCAAAGAAGACAGCAAAAGGCCAGTAAGTACAAGAAAAGATACTCAACATCATTAGTCACTAGGGAAGTGAAAATCAAAACTACAATAAGATCACTTCATACCCTCCGGAATGGCTATAAATCAAAAAGACAGAAATAATAGCAAGTGTTATGGAGGATGTGGAGAAACCGGAACCTCTGTACGTTGCTGGTGGGATTGTAACATGGTATAGACACTTTGGGAACCTGTCTGGCAGATCCTCAAAATATTTAAATATTGAGGGACCATGTGACCCAACAATTTCACTGTTAGGTATATACCCAAGAAAAACAAAAAAACATGTCCACACAAAAATTTGTACATGAATTGTTTACAACAGCTTTTTAATAGCCAAAAAGTGAGACCAGTTCAAATGTCCATCAACCAAAGAAAGGATAAAAAAAATGTAGTATATCCATACAATGGACAACTATTTGGCAATAAAAAGGAATAAAGTACTGAAGTATATAAACTATATAAACTATAACAAGGATGAACCTTGAAAACATGCTAAGTTAAAGCAGCCAGTCATAAAACAGTGTATGATTCCATTTATGTGAAACGTCCAGAACAGGCAAATCCATACCGACCGAAAGTAGACCAGTGGTTGCTGACAGCTGTGGGGGGATGGGGGGGTGGGAAGGAGATGGGGAGTGACTGCTAATGAGAATAGGATCTCTTTTAGAAGTGATTAAATGTTTTAAAACTGGTTATGGTGATGGCTGCACAACTAACTCTGAGCATACTAAAAATAACTAAACTGTACATTTTAAATTGGTGAACGCTATAGTATATGAATTCTATCTCAATAAGGCTATTATAAAACAAAAGATCAAAAGGACTATAGTGAGGAACACATGAGAAGGACACAGAATCTGAGCAGCTTTCAAAGTTGTAATTTAGGAAATAGACAGTGGCCTGAACTAGGGTAATCAGACCAGGAAGAGACAGGAAAAAGAAACAATACTTGGACACAGAAAATGGGAGGAAAAGAGGGAGCCCATACTCTGTTGGGCTTCTGGCTTAGACAACTGAGAAGCATTTACGGAAACAGGAAAACAAGGAAAGACGTGTTTGGGTAAGGGGAAATTCATTGTATTTTTAAGTTTAATTATATTTACAAAAGTCCTATAAGTACTTGGAAAAGATTTTGTTTCAAAAGGTTGTTAGCTCACCCAGTCAGGCATTTGCTTATTCAATTTTTTAATGCAATGTAATGTTAGTTATATTTACAAATGGAACTGGATGTCTAAAGGGAATTAAGTCCATCCAACTTGCATTAATCAACATACATCAAAGTCTATCTTGAAAGTCATTTTTCTTATATTCTTATATAAAATGTACTGGATAACATGACAGACTAATAAGATTTATAGATTAAATTTAGGGGTTGGGGCGCCTGGGTGGTTCAGTCAGTTAAACCTCCGGCTCCCCTGCTCATTCTCTTTCTTTCTCTCAAAAGAAATAAGCTTTAAAAAAAACAAAACAAAAAAAGAATCCACAAGGTCTAATAAGCAGTTCAAACAAAAGTGATGGCAAAAGAACGGCAGGGGATAGAGAAGGACAAGCTGGAACTGTCAGAGACCTAGTCTGGAGTGTGGAGAACACAACCTCACAGAGGCACCCATCGGTCGAATGATGCCTTTTCTTCACTTAGTTATAGCAAGACTTCCTCCCAAATGTTATATGCAGTTGGTTAGTCTGAGGTATAAACAGAACATGTTTCTAGAATTCTGATTTCCAGCCATAATTTAAAGACAGAAATAACCAAAAGAAAATCTATTTACAAAATGAACTTCAAGAGGGGTACTTCCGCACTCCAATCCTGACCATGGCAAAAAATAACTTCCAGTAACGAAGTGTAAAACATAGTATCTCTTCTAGAAGTTTATAAAATACCATTTACTCATAACACTTTAATATCATTTCCATGTCTTTTTTTTCTTAACTCCTCAGTCAGGATTCTAGACCAGTGTTGTTCAATAAAACTTGCAGCAATGATAGAAATATTCCCTGTCTGCACCATCCAATACAGCAGCCACTGGTCACGTGTGGCTACTGAACATTTGAAATGTGGCTAGTGTGAGAGAAGAACTACACTTTCTATTAAATTTTTTTTTTTACACTTTCTATTAAATTTTAACTTAAATTTAGGCAGCTACATGAGGCTAATGGCTACCACACAGGACAGAGCGACAGTTTTCCACTAAAGAAAATAGAGCCATTGATGGGCCAGCTCGATGAACACTCTCACCTCCGAAGATGACTGTGAAGACTAGGTAAGATTTTGTTGCAAGGCACAGAACCTAACACACAGTCGGTGCTTCATTCTGTTTAAGTGCAGTTGACTGGAAGGGGTCATTCCCCCACAGATAGGAATAATTAGGACTTTATTTTCTCATTGACACAAAATGCAACAAAAGTTTTGGTCAAATGTAGATCTAAGAGGAAATGTCACCGAAAGATGAAGAGCACAGGCCTGGAAAGCTGGCGGCCTCGCTTACTTGCAGCCCTACTGCCTACTGGCCGTGTCCTCAGTCTTCTCCCGCACGGAGACACCAGCCCCTGAAGAGGGTGAGAAGGACCACAGTGATGCAGAAGAGGACTGCGGCACCCTGCAAGCACTCCGTAAATGCAGTGTTTTAAAAAGCTATAGCTGATATACTGCCCACAGGACTGTAAATTGGCACAATCCTTTTGCAGACTAATTTAGCAATTTCTATTAAAATTCAAAATGCACCTAATTTTTGACTCAGTAATTCTACTTTTAGGAATTTATCCTACAAAAATAATCACAGGTTTATGTAAAAATATTGCCAAGGCTGCTAACCGTACCACTGTTCACAACAGCAACACCTAGACAAAGTCTTAAATACCCACCAAGAGTGAACTAGCTAAATTACAAGACTAATGTGCCATGGTAAGGAATATAATTATTAAAAATAGATAGGCCATGTGTGTACCAATATGGAAAAAAGTTCAGAATTTGTAGTTAAGTAAAAAAAGTAAATTACAGTACAGAATGCAGAGTACAACACTGTTTCTGTAAATTTAAAAAGATACCAAAGGCATATAATGTATGTTTTTACAGAAAAAGACAGAAATAGAGGCACCTGGGTGGTTCAGTCAGTTAAGTATCCGACTCTTGATTTCGGCTCAGGTCATGACTTCACATTTCAAGCACTGCGATGGGATTTACACTGACAACATGGAGACTGCCTGGGATTCTCTCTCTCTCCTCTCTCTGCTCCTCCCCCACTCATGCTTACTCACTCCCTCTCAAAATAAATAAAAAAACATTTTTTTAAAAGTTAGATACAAAGATATGCCAACCTACTAACATTTATCATTTTGGAATTCAGAACTATTAGCAACTTTTATTTGCTAAATTATGCATTTCTATATATATATAAAGTTTATAATTAGCAATATGTACTTTTATACTGAGAAAAAAGATCACAGTAGGAAACCCTTTAACATGAGGTTTTCAAAGACTTTAACACTGTGAGAAATTATTTATGCGGCAAATGCTGTTTTAGGAAAAGATACAAAACTGTATATATAAGAACATGACCCCAATTTTCTGATACATAAGACTAAAAAAAGAGATTGGAAGAAAAGACACCAAAATGCAAACAGCTGTTATCTCTATAAATTTCATGAAGGTAGAGGCTTCAACCGTTTTATATTAAAATATACACTCGGTCACAAATATTTACTGAAAGAAAAAAATATTTCTAGAAATGTACAACAATGTAACAAGGTAACAATACTTTCTGGAATATTTGAAATTTGTTAAGAAGGTTAAAATCCTAAGTGTTTTTGCCACAAAACAACAAAAAATGTGGTTAACTGTCTGAGGTGATGAATATGTTAATTAGCTTCAATGTGATTATTTCACAACGTACCTGTATATCAAATCATCAGCTATACAGCTTAAATACATACAATTCCTAATTGTCAACTATAACTTCCTTTCCCTCTTCCTATCTCTGGTGTGTGTGGTGTATATTTTTTTCACTTATAATCTATTTCTACATTGATTGAAACCAAATGCTACTTCAAATATTGTGTTCCTGATATATGACACTCTTCTGTTTTACCTTATCCTCTTGAAGCACCATTACAAATAAAATTTTACAAAATATACTTGAGATTCCTATTAAGTCTTATTTACACTGAAAAAGTATCTGATCTATACCTTTAATATAATAGCAAATAAATAAGATTTTTTGGCTAAATTACCAAAAAGAAAAGTTTAAAAAATTGTTAAACTTCAAAAATGTCAGTATTGCTTGACATCTCAGTTTAAAGATTTTCAAGTTGAACATCTGTCTAAACAGAGATGTCTAAGAACTATTCCAGCCTTTGAAATGCTATCGCTCTAATATGAAATTACATTACATCATATCCAGATGGCATGTCTTTCATAACAAGTCTCATCCACAGAAAGCAGTTGCTGAATGGAACTTGCCATTTTTCTGCAACTCACTATTAACTGGAGGCAAAAGAAGCGATACCGCCACTACGGAAAAGCACCAGCAGAGCATCACTTCCAGAATTTATAACACACCAAATGGTGTCTCATTCACATTTCACCTTTATGAATGAAGTTTTTCATAAATTTAAATTTTCTCATGAAATATTTAAAACACATAGACAAGTATTAGAAAATATAACGATACCACGTACTTACTGCCCAGACCTAACAATGTTAATATTGTGCTGGATGCTTCAGATCTCTTTTCCCCTCATGCAATTAATTAAATATTACAGATATAGTTAGGTCCTCTCCATCCACTTTTTTCTTATATTTAAAAAGGGGAGAAGCACCTAGGTGTCTCCTCAGGTGGTTAAGCATCTGACTTCGGCTCAGGCCATGATCTCGCAGCTTGTCAGTTTGGGCACTGAATCGGGCTCTGTGTTGACAGCTCAGAGCCAGAAGCCTGCTGTGAATTCTGTATCTCCATCTCTCTCTGTCTCTTCCCCACTCACACTCTATCTCTCTCTGTCTCTCAAAAATAAACATTTAAAAAAGCATTTTTAATAAATAAATAAAAAGGAGGGACTAGATATGACCAAGCCTCGGAGTGCATGGATTTCTAAAAAACCTATAACACGTTTTTATCTTGGTGAAACACTACGAATTCAATGTATAAATTCACCCTGCAGCAAAAATGTATTATCATCATTGTATGAACCTATCTGTACCAAGACTATGAAATGGGTATCTTTGCCATTACCTGTATTATTAGCATTTTGGTTCTCAGTTTTGTTTCTGTGATTCCTTAGATCTGCACTATCCGATACAGTAAACACCAGCCACATGTGGCTGCTGAGCGTTTGCACTGTGCTGACCCAAACTGAGATGCAAATGTAAAGTACACCCTGGACTTTAAATACGTACTACAGAAAACAATGTTAAAAAAACTCAGTAATTTTTATATTATTTACATGCTGAAACAATGTTCTGGACATACTGGGTCAAGTAAAATATAATTGTTAAAATTAATTTCACCCCTTTTGGGGTGCCTAGGTGGCTCAGTCAGTTAAACATCCAACTCCTGATTTAGGCTCAGGTCACAATCTCACAGTTGTGGAATCCAGCCCTATGTCAGGCTCTGCACTGGCAGCACAGAGCTTGCTTGGGATTCTCTCTCCCTCTCTCTCTGCCCCTCTCCCGCTGCTTATAAAGCTCTCTCTCTCAATATAAATTTTTTAAAAACATTAAAAATATTTAAATTAACTTCACCCCTTCTATCTTTTTTTTTAATAAGGCTAGTAGGAAATGTAAAACTATACCTGTGGCTCATAGTTCAGGCTCGCATTATAATTTCTGTTGCACGGTGCTGTCCTAGATACGTCAAAGAATTAGAATTAGAACGACAATTTCAGAATCAGGAAAAGAAATCAAGAAAAACATGGAATAGCTGAAATGGTCAAAATGGTAGAGTTGTGGCTGTTCCCTAGGGGATTCCGAGTGAAGATGACTCTCTGGGAAAGCGGGGCTCCCAGACTGTCCTCCTACATCACCGGAACACCCCAGATAAACTCTCTTTGCTTCAATTTACTCATGTGTATCTGGAAAATTACTCTCCTAAAGAAGTCAATTCTTCAGTAATTTAAATGGATTGAAAACAGATCTAATACAATTCGCTCATTTAACAATTTTTATTAACTGGGACTGGGGATACACCGGTAAATATGAAGTCATGTACAAACAATGAACACGTTAACAAGTAAAAAACTCATTTCAGAAAAGTGCTTTGAAGAAGTAATGTGAAAACTCAGCAGTCAGTCTCTCCAATCCAAGCCTATCTTTAGAATCAGCTTTTAGGACTCCTTGGATACTGTAGTCACTGAGATGTATTTTAGGGGTGATAAATTAGTTATTTCAATGTGTTCATACTGCAAGCTCATTCTCTGTGTAAATATTTTCAATCAAAGCATTCTGCAAAACACATGTACTGTTCCCAAGGACATCACACAAGAAAATGCAAGGCAATTTATGTCATTGTCATGATTTTCCTAACATGTAAATGCCCAATTTGGCTTTTAATGCTTAATTAAGGAAAAAAAGTCAGTGATTATTTACTCTTTTTCACTGAAGGAAGGCAAAAGAGAATATGTTGCTGCAAACATGGCAAAATGAATTCCAAACTATTAAGCATCCAGTATCTTCAATATAAATCCAGGAAATGACAGAGAACCAGGCTGATACGGTTAATTTCCTCTACCACAAAAAAACAAAAACCCCTCCAAAATCCCTGTGAGTTCATATTACAGATATAATGTTAATGTATATGGCCATAACTACACAGTTGAATCGGCCTCCATAAATTATGTGTCAATCAGGCTCATGGTTAAAAACCATCCTTCACTACTGTCAACTCTCCGCGCCTCCATGCACCAAAACACTATGCAACCATTATAAACCATATCAATTCAAAGACCCAATACACAATTAGGTGAGCAAAACAGCAGATGTTAGAAATGCTTAATAATAATTGGATTTAGTCAGTAAATTATAGCAGATTCTTAAAACACTACAGTTATTAAAAGCAATCCTGACAGTATACTGACATTGAATGACATGAAAATACTCATATTTTCTTGAATATGCAGTAATTACAAAAATATACCTAATGTGAAGGCTCCTACCTACAAACACACACACGTACAGGTATATAATATGATACCATTTTTAAAATATATTTATACTGCCTACGTAGGAAAAAAGAGTATATTACAAATAGCTAATATTATATAGCTAATAGTTAACTGTTCTGGTTTCTTCTTTTTAACCCTATTTTCTGACTTTTATACAATGAACATCTATTACCATTTGATGTTGTAAGGAAAATGTAAAAACTTATGTTTAAAGCAAGTTACAGGGGCGACTGAGTGGTTCAGTTGGTTAAGCAGCAGACTCTTGATTTCAGCTCAGGTCATGTCTTGTGGTTCGTGAGATTGAGCCCCGTGTCAGGCTCCATGCTAACAGTGTGCAGAGCCTGTTTCTGATTCTCTCTCCCTCTGTCTCTGCTCCTCCCCCACTTGCGCTCATTCTCTTTCAAAATAAATAAACTTCAAAAAAATTTTAAAAACGGTTACAAAACAGTATTTACATATGACATCAATGATACTCAAAGATAATGAGAGAAAGAGAAAGAGGAATTACACAAAAGAGATGCCACAGAGTGTTAGAAGAATGATCTCTGGGTGGTCCTTCTCCTTCATTTATGAAGTCTTTAACAATCTGCTCCTAGTCTTCCTTTTTACCAGGTCCTACCATAATCAGGGTGGTGGCAACAAAAGGGTACCCATCTAACCACCCGCTGTCTGGTTTCTAGGCACCTCATCTCCAATGACCTCTATCTCCCCTCCTTTGAAACCAGCGACTTCCACAACCACACTTGCTCCAAGTTTGAAACCATCAGTTCACAGGCATTCCACCCTCTCACCACCACCCCCCCAGCAATCCTGAACACTTGGATACATTTGTCCTCCAGCCTCCACAGAACCTTTCCTCCTCTGATCCCCTTTTCTTCCAGTCAGCATCTCTCAGGTTTCATTTCTACTCAGTCCGGCTTATTCTCACTGCCTCTAGAAATTTCCTATCTCTCCCTTCATTCTGGAAAACTACTTAAAAATTATATCCAACCTAACCTACTTCAATGACTTAAGAAAAAGAAAAAAAAGAAAAGAAAGGAAAGGGAAATGAAAAGGAAAAAAGAAAGAAAGAGAGAGGGAGAGGGAGAGGGAGACGGAGAGGGAGGAAGGAAGGAAGAAAGGAAGGAAGGAAGGAGAAGAAAGAAAGAATCAGGGGGCTTCTGGGTGGGTCAGTCAGCTGAGCATGCAATTCTTGATTTCGGCTCAGGTCACAATCTCATAGTTCATGAGATCGAGCCCCACATTAGGCTCTGTGCTGGCAGTGTGGAGCCTGCTTAGAATTCTCTCTCTCCCTCTCTCTCTCTCTCTCTCTCTTCTCTCTGCCTCTCCCCCACTTGAGCTCTCTCTCTCAAAATAAATAAACTTAAAAAAAAAAAAAATCAAGTCAGATTACTCCATTATGTAAAGGAGAATGTCTGAAAGAGACAGTCACAGAACTGTTTGCGTGCTGCCATGTATTTTAACTCTTGAATGGTACAACTCTCATCTGCTTTTCCTCGGAATCGCTTCATTGTTCTAGTAGAGCAGAATTCAATTATCCGAACTCTGTAATTCTCATACCTCCCCTCATAACGTTCACCTTTTCTCCCTAAATCTTTTTCAGTCTTTCCGACATCTGTATTTCCTAGCACCTAGCCTCAAATATTCACGGAAGGTGTTCAATAAGCATTGGAATATCTGACCTCTCTCATCACTTACTTACACTCTGTACATATTAATTCACCTAACTCTCAGAGCAATCCTGCAAGGTAGCTACTATTATTATCCTCAGTTTATAGATGAGGAAACTGAGGCCCAGAGAAGTGAAGTAACTTCCTCAATAATATAAAACTACTATTGGCAGAGTGGAGATTTGACCACCAGGTCACACTGCTTCTGAAACCAAAGCTAAACTTTTGTTTAACTAAGAAATCTTCTAGTTGAAAAGATGGTTAATAATTGCAACACATGATTTAAGTAAACATCAAATTGATACTTAGTTTTCATACCAGCTATAATCTGCTTATCATTCAAAATATAACAATATATCCTCTCTATTTTCACATATAAATTTCCTAAAATGAGTCCACTTTAAATGCTCAGTAACTTTCTAAATTTTTTATTTCATTTAAGTTATCAGATACTTTCTTCCCTCAAGATGGTCTCATTATAAATATATAATGAACAATTTAACAGATTTTAAAAATAAGTTTTCCTTTCCCCTTTCTACACACCATCGATATTTGACCTTCCACTTAAACATGTTCTCTTTTACTGAATATTAAAATATCACCAAAGTCAAAAATTAGAACTACTCACTTTGCATGAAGCCAATAAGCACTTCAACCTCTGAAGGAGCCCTAACTGGAGAAAGAAAGTTATCATATTTCATCTGCTAACATTTACATTGCAACCTACTTAAGACAGTAAGCTATATGGCTGTTCCAGTTCTGGAAGGCACTGGCTTCTCTAAGAAATCCAGATTTTCTCTTTACCCTCCTGGAAAAAACATATCCAGTGTCAATGAATATTTTTTCTCACACTTTATACTATTAAAATTTAATCAATGGGGGCGCCTGGGTGGCTCAGTCGGTTGAGCGTCTGACTTCAGCTCAGGTCATGATCTCACAGTTTTGTGAGTTTGAGCCCTGTGTCAGGCTCACTGCTGTCAGTGCAGAGCCCGCTTCTAATCCTCTGTCCCTCTCTCTCTCCGCCCCTCCTCCACTCGTTTTCTCTCTCTCTCTCAAAAATAAAAATAAACATTAAACAATTTTTTAGAATGGAATTGTGAAAAGGAAGAGGAAAAAAAGTAGAAGAAAGGGGATGGAAGGTAAGTGGGAAGGAGGGAGAATGCAGGAGGGAAAGGGAGGAGGGCAGGAGGGGAGAGGAGAGGAAAGTGGGAGGGGAGAGGAGAGGAGAGCAGGAGGGGAGGGGGACAGGAGGGTGGCGGCATCGGTCCTTGCACTGGTGGAGGTCAGGGGAGAAAGAGGGGAGGAGAGAGAGGAAGAGTATCTTAGATTCAGTTTTTAGAACTTCTTGAAGGAAAGTTATCAATAAAATGGGAAATCAAAACAGAAGAGAATGAGTATTTTATTTTCTAAATGAAATTAAAGAAAAATATTGTTTCAGACAGGTCATTCTAATACAAAATATGCCATAATTTTAAGGAAAGGTGTATGGAATGGCAGAAAAAGCTTCAACTAGCAAGCCCCAAGACCTTTCTTTGAACCCCAAATCTGATATTGTTAGAAGCAAGTCCTCTCTGAATCTCCATTTTCTTCCCTAGAAATCAGTAATAATACCACCTCTCTTGAAGAATGGGTAATTAGAAGTAGTTATGGTCAGGGACACCTGGGTGGCTCAGTCGGTTAAGCCTCCAACTTCAGCTCAGGTCATGATCTCAAGGCATGTGGGGTCAGGCCCCGCATCGGGCTCTGTGCTGACAGCTCAGAGCCTGGAGCCTGCTTCAAATTCTGTGTCCCTCTCTCTCTGTCCCTCCCCCACTCATGCTCTGTCTCTCTCTTTCAAAAATAAGTAAACATTAAATAAAAACTAAATAAACAGCTAAGAACAGATTCACCTCAAGTATCAGTCATTATGTAAAATTTACCTAACGAGTGTACTATTAAACAAATTATCAAAATAATTCTCACTGGGATCACACTGCACAGACTTGTCTTACAGTCTCTCTGCTATACATAGTCAGCTACAGAAAGTGGTTTCTGGATGCGTGCTTGGAACAGACCGTCTACTTTCTTTCAATCTGAGATTTCATCATAACTCTTTTAAAGGAGTCTTTCTGTATTACTAAACACAGGCGCACTTCATTGACTCAAAGTTCAAACTGGGCCTCTTAGAGTAACTGGATCACATCTAACGCCATCCACCCAAGTCCTTACCAAATTTCCAGAAATGAAAGGAGAATGGTGGGAGAATGACACAAAGCAAGGCCTGAGAAATTACCAGTCAACTCTGCAACCTGAAATTTGACTTTACTCTAGATCTTATCTGTTAAGCCTCAAAATATTGAAGAATTTCTCAGCCATGCCAAAAATTACAACACCCATTTATACATTTTATCTAATTATTGAAAAAAAGCAATTAACCAAGTTCTTTAATTATCAAGAATGATACTTAAAACACTTCTTTTAGGGGTCTCTATTTATTTTAATTTTTAATAGCACTTGTGTATAAGGGGGCAAGCACTATACATTTTAATCAAAGAAAATAAATATTTTAGAAAACTTTTTTTTTTTTTTTTTGAGAGAGAGAGAGAGAGAGAGAGAGAGAGAGAACACGCAAGCAGGAGTGGAACAGAGGGAGAGGAAAAATCCTAAGCAAGCTCCACACCCAGCACTGACCCCAGTGCAGGGCTCAATCTCAAGAACATGACCTGAACCAACATCAAGAGTCTGACGCTTAACTAACTGAGCCACCCAGGTGCCACTAGAAGACCTCATTTTTTACATACAGTTTTTAAAAACCTTGTTCAGAAATAGTTATTGAACAATTTTATCTGAAATAAAACAAGAACTCACTCATTCTCTACACTAATAATTGTAAATATGAGAAGACACCAGTCTGTTATAAGTTCCAGGAGAACAGATTTTTTTCTACTGATTCATTACCAAATCCTCAGAAAACTGACACTCAATATTTACTGAATAAAAAAAAAATCTATATAGTGCTACTCACAATAATAAAAAATAAAACTTACGGAGCATTATGCATTTGTTATAAGGATGAAAATTATGGAATTGCATGGCAGTGCTTTTGTTTTTTTTAAAGTAACCCATTCAGGGCGCCTGGGTGGCTCAGTTGGTTAAGCGTCCAACTTCTCAGGTCATGATCTCGCAGTTTGTGGGTCCGAGCCCCGCACTGGGCCCTGCGCTGACAACTCAGAGCCTGGAGCCTGCTTCAGATTCTGTGTCTCCCACTCTCCCTCTGCTCCTCTCCTGCTCGTGCGCTCACTCTCTCTCTCTCTCTCAAAAATTAACATTTTTTTTTAAAGTAACCCATTCATTTTTAAAGCATTAATCTGAACATTAAGAAAATTGGGTTCTAATGTCGGCTCAGTCACTAAATTTGACTTACACGTTGGGGTAAATGATCATCTATCATTTTGGGCTCCAATACTCACATGTGTTGTATTATTTCCGCTACTCTTTGGCCCTGGCTAGTCCATTCTTGGGTAGAGATTATAGAGAGAAGAAAATGCCTAACCTGTACCAAAACAAATAGAATCGCACTATCCAACTGGATCAGGAGATCCTTAGTGATGTGCTCAGGCCATATTGACTGACTCAGAGTCATCCATGTTAACTCGAAGGCCCCAAAGGCATACTTGAACCACCACTCTATACCAAAGAGAGCCAGTAATTTAGGTCATCTGATCCGAATGAGCAATGCCATCCAGGGTACACCAATATATCAAGCCTTACTGTCAAAGGAACCAGGAAATAAAGTACAGGTGGAGAGGGAGCAATTTCACCTGCTGGAAACAGCGCAGATCTGTATGCCAGCCAACAGTCGGTATATAATGGAAAAGAATGCTCACCAATCTGTTGTAAGAAAAGCAGCTACTCTCAAGTCCTTGGAATAAAATCTATTATAATCTTACAACATTCAGAGGCATCTGGCTGGCTCAGTCGGAGAAGGTGTCGACTCATGATCTTGGGGTTATGAGTTTGAGTCCCACGTTGGGTGTAGTGATTACTTAAATAAATGAATCTTTAAAAAATAATCATCATCTTACTATATTTATTATATATTACCTGGGACAAATCTATGAGGACATTCATTGTCTCTTTTACAAAATCCTTCGGATGAAAATCTCAAAGATTTCCCAGAAGCATCACTTGTCCTTCGACACCTACCACCTCTGTCCCACTTGCCTCGCCGCCTCCCCTCCGACTCGACACACTTTATTAGCAACCATAACTAAAGAACTATGAGAGGACACATAGTACAATGGTTAGGAGCACAGACTCTGGAGTCACACTGTATGGGTTCAAAACTTGGATCTGGGGGCACCTGACTACCTTAGTAAGAAAAGCATGTGACTCTTGATCTCAGGGTCGTGAGGTTGAGACCATGATGGGTGTAAAGATTGCTTAAAAATATAATCCTTTTTTTTTTAACTTATTCAGTTTATTTACTTATTGAGGGGAGGGAGACAGAGAGAGAGGGAGAGAGAGAACCCCTAGCGGGCTCCACACCATCAGCACAGAGCCCAATGCCAGCCTCAATCTCACAAACCGTGAGATCATGACCTGAGCCAAAATCAAGAGTCAAATGTTTAACCAACTGAGCCACCCAGGCGCCCCTAAACATAAAATCTTTAAAACAAACAAACAAACAAACAAACAAACTTGGCTATGCATTTCCCAGCTGGGCGACTTTCAGCAAGTTACCTAGCCTTTCTGTGTCTCCACTTCCCCAACACTGTAAAAAAATACACAGGATTGTTATAAAGATTAAATTCATGTAGAACAGTGCCAGTGTAAGAACTAAGTAAAGAATAATTTTTTTAATGTAAGGAAAGTGATTTGCACCAAGGCCTACTCCTTATAAGAAAGACTGAAAACAGGAATTCTCATTCCTTGTGATCTAATTACTGGGCCATGCAAACTCTTAATATAAAAGAACCATCTTAAGGAAGGAAGTGAGGATGCTGCCCCATGGTTTTACTGACAAGCTAAAGATCATGAGTTTCTAAACTGCAGGTTCACAGAGGGATGCAATGGACCCATTAATCCCCTGATTAAGCAAAATTTTGAAGGAGTAAGCTACTTCTGTATTATTATTTCTCCTATCTGGAAAAAAAAAAGTCTTCAACTACCTACAGCCCTGTTTTACTATTCTCCTTTACAGCAAATATCCTGCAAAAAGGTGCTATATTCATTCTCTCAAATTCTTCCTTCATTCTTAAACCCACTCCAATAAGGCTTTTGACCCAAACACCCCGCTGAAACTAATTTTGTCAAGTTCACCTCTGACCTCAACATTACTAAATCCAATGATCAATTTTCCATCCAGATCTGACCTGATTTAGCAGACTTTTGTAATACTTCCTCCCTTTTTCTTACTTGGCTTCCAAGATGCTCTCTTGGTTTTTCCTTTTATGCTGATCTCTTCTTGGCGATTTTTGTTGCAGACTGTTCTTATCTCAGACTTTTTAATGTCCCATGTTTAGTTCTTGAACCTTTTCTCTATAGTCCTGTTGTGATCTCTTCCAATTTTCCAGCTTTAATTACAATTGTCAGTAACTACAACTATGTATTTCCAATGCAAGTTTCTCATCTAATTCCAGACTCTTCTACTGTCTTAAATCTGTCTGCTGAGCACCTCCACTTTGCAATCTACTACTTTACCTGAAACTCAGTATCCAAACCTAATCTCCCCCCAAAGCCTGCCCTAACCATGCCCTTCCTATACTGGCTTCTGATAACCGCATTCTTCTGGCTTAGACCCCAAATCTTGAAACCATTCTTTTTTTTTTTTTTAATTTTTTAAAGAAGGTCAGTCTTTATCTTTATTTATTTATTTTTTAGGTAAGCTCTTTGCCCAATGTGGGGCTTGAACCCACAAATCCTAGATCAAGAGTCCCATGCTCTACCAACTGAACCAGCCCCCCCTTGGAATCATTCTTGACTGCTTTCACCCCTACGTGACATGAAAATTCATCAGAAAATACCGTTGCTCTACCTTTGAAATATGTCCAGAGGCCAAACACGCATCACCCTCACTACTACCACCCCAGTCCGGTCCGAGACACCATCATTTCTCATGTGGATTATTTTTACAATTGCCTCCCACCAGTGCCCTCACCTCCACCCTTTGGCCCCAGTCTGTGGTCAACACAGCAGTCAGAGACATCCCTTTAAAATGCAAATCACTGCCAAATCTCTGCCCAAAACCTTCCAATGCCTTCCCTGGTTCAATTTAAGCAAGGTCCTTAAGAGGACCCCAGAGGCACCAGAGACCTACTTGCCCCTACCCCCTTACCAGTACATAATACCAGCTGTATCTGTCTCAGGAATCAATACAGATGAATAGTGGTCCCCAAAAAAGTAAGTCCAAATCCCACCCCCAGTTCCTATGAAAGTGACTTTACTGGGAAAAGTAGTCTTTGTAGATATAATTAAGGATCTTGACATGAGATCATCCTGAATTTAGGTTGGGCCCTAAATCCAATGACAGGCAGAAGAAGATGAAACAGGAGGAGGTGTGCCGAGGAGTGTGGGCCACCACCAGAAGCCAGGAGAGGAGCATGGCTCCCATCCTCCCTCAGAGCCTCTGGATTATAGGAGAGAACACATTTCCATTGTTTTAAGTCACCCGTGTTACTCTGTTGCAGCGGCTCCCCGAAACTAACACATTACTCTTCCTCTTATTGGCTTTTGTGCTGGCATTCCCTCATTTGAGACTGGAAAGTTCCAAAGCCAGAACTCTGCATGGCTAACTGGTGTACCATCTTTAACCTTTTGTTCAAATATCATCCTACCAGGCTGATCCTGACGTCCACATTTAAAATCGCAGCCACTGCTATTCTTCCCTTCCCATATTCTATTTTTTCCACAGAACTTACCTATCCTAATATACTTTATAATGTTTTTATGTATCATGTTTATTGCTTGCTGACTTTACTAGTATATAAGCTCCACATGGGCAGAGTGTGGGGACTGTTGGATTTTTTGTTTTGTTTTGTTCATTATTGTATCCTAAACATCTAATAACTATGCCTGACAAGAGAGTAACCATTTGATAAACATATGCTGAATAAATCTGTTGCATGAATGTGTGCATGTCTTTTTCTGGGAAGAGAGTCCACAGTTTTCCTCAGATTAATAAAGTGATCCCAAAAAAGTTGCTAATCTTTGTTCTAAATCTTTAATGGGCTATAGAAAAAAAGATTCTAAAACTCTATCATTGAAGACCCCAACCCTAGGGGCACTGGGCTGGCTCAGTTGTTGCAAAAGCATGGGACTCTTGATCTTGGGGGTCATAAGTTAGAGCCCCCCTTGGGTTCAAGCCCCTCTTGGGTGTAGAGATTACTTAAAACAAACAAAAAAGCACCCAACCCTAGAAAAGAAAACAAAAACTAATAAACACTCAACGCCATGACGTAATATCTTGCATTTTGCAAACAGTAGATACTATAAGTTTAAATTTCATACTCCTAAAACAAACTTTTACCAAAAAAGACATTCCACTTCAATTTAGTGCTTGAGAAGCACCTTTGCCCACTTTCACAAAACCTCCTACACTAAAGGATGCCCCTGGCTACACTAGTATCTCCCTACACGTAAAACAATAAAGAAGACTGGCCTTCCATCAGAGCATTCACGTAAGCTAAGGTAGCTTCACGAAGCTCAAGAACACTGTCAAACACTTTTCCCTACCTGGCTAAAATCCTACGCAAAGTAGAGGAGGAGAGCCAAAGCAAGCCATGACCTGTCTAGCATCTATCATTCCTATGGAGTAAACAGATGTTTACTCCAAATACAACATTGCAGTTTGTATGGCTTTAGAAACCGTTGTGGAATGGATGTCATTTACATCTACAGCTTTGGTATGAAGCGTAAAGCGTAACATTGAAAAGCAGTCAAGCACAGCAAAACTTGTTAATGGATTTTGAGAACAACAGAAAGGCACCTATTGCATTCCTTATTATTGCTGCAACATATTTCACAGTTAATACTAAACAGGTCAAGTTGAACACAATCACACTAAGCACCAGAATTCAGTATATAATTTATCCGAGCATAATTCTTCAGACATACCTTTTATATTAAACAAATGGCCATTACAGATGAAAAGTTGCACATCTGCTGCTATGGAATCTTTTTTTATTCCATCAGCAAGTGGATTAACAATACAATCCAGTCCCAGCCCTTACCTTTACCGGTTCCTTTCCCCACTGAAGCAGTTCAGTAATTTCAAGGATATAAAATCTACCAAATACTCTGAAGAGAAAGGTATTTTAAACACTATTAATTCATTTTCAATGGGAGGTTTTGCCTTAAGCTTGTTTTATAACAAGTTGTAAAAACTTCACCTCTCAGGACATGCCATTTTACCAAATCCCAAACGTGAGCACTTTCTTCACCTCCACCCCCCCCTCCCCCGTCCAAACCACTACCATGTCTCACCGGGATTCCTGCAATGGCCTCCTCACCAGCCTCCAATCGGCAGCAGTCTAACTTTTACACAGCAGCCAGGGAGATCTTTTTAAAAGAAAAATCAGATACTGTCACATCCCAATCAAAACCTTCCAGAACCATCCCATTATGCATAAAATAAAAGGCAGAGACCTCACCGTGGTCTACAAGGACCTATAATACCCAGCCTGTGCCTCTCCCTACTTCACCTCCTACAGCTCTCCAGGAGCTGACCACGGTCCCCTGACCACACCTCCTACAGCTCTCCAGGAGCTGACCACGGCCCCCTGGCCACACCACCAAGCTCCTGTCCTGGGACTTTTGCACTTAGTATTCTCTCTGCCCGGAACGCCCTATCCCCAGATCTCTGCATGGTTCCTTACCCCATTCAAGGCCTTGCTAAACTGTTACCTCTTCCAAGAAGCTGTCCCCTAAAACCCTACTTAAAATAGTACCCCATCACCCCATCAGTGTCTCTACTCTATTTGGGCATCAATCACAGTTACTCATTTTATAATTTAATTTGAATTAGTGAAATCTGAGCAAAAACAAATGCTGTTTTATAGGCCACTCACTATGAAGTTAGACACAAGGTATAAATGAACATACATCTTTTTAAAAGTAAGTATGGGGCTGGGGCACCTGGGTGGCTCAGTCCGCTGAGTGCCCAACTCTTGATTTCAGCTTGGGTCATGATCTCAAGGGTTTGAGCCCCACATCGGGCTCTGTGTTGACATCACGGAGCCAGCTTGGGATTCTCTCTCTCCCCCTCTCTCTGCCTCTCCCCCACGCACTATCTCCCTCCCTCTCTCTCTCTCTCTCAAAATAAACATTTTTTAAAAATGTTTTAATAAAAAACACAAAATAGATTAAAATATGTGGTTTGTGCATGGTTTTATTATTTTTAATTTAGAAGTATTAAAAAGAAGGGCTGTATGTACAAGAAAGCTTATGGTATTAGTACTAGATATGGAGGAAAAAGAATAATGAAAATAACCAAAATGCCCAATAACAGAAAAATACTTGAGGAATATAAACATCAAAAAACATGCTACAACCATAATAAATACCAGTTATGAGTACATAAAAGCAGAAAAGTGTTTAGGAGATGTTAAGTTATAAAAACTGAATTACAGTGAAAATAAGTCCAACCTGTACGCTGACTAACCAGGGGGCATGGGCCTGACCCACCCTGGCAGATGAGGGTTCAAGAGCTATTGGCCTAGTCCCCGAGCAACCAGGGTAGCAGGGGCCGAGTGTACAATCACAGTGCAGTATCAGAAGCGCTGTCCCAGGGCAGACAGTACAGGTGCCACAAGAGAGCACAGCCAGGTACAACCCTGAATGAGGACGGGCTTTCCTGATGAAAGGATGCCTAAATTAAGACATGAATAAACAAGAGATAGCCAAAACGGGGGGCAAGAGGGTTGGGGATGGATAAATATGTATGAAACAGTGGATGTTTGGGGTAAGAGGCAAGAAAAGAGATGAAACAGAATCATACATAAACTACGATTTATGATCTGTTTAAAACCTGTCCCAATGGAGCATGTAAATTAAGTCTATAGTGTCTATAAAATAACATCTATATTTGGTAATAGGAGTTTTGGTAATTTTTTTATTTTTTTGAATTATAATACTAAATAAAAGCCAACAGTGATACTTCCACCAACCACTCAGACTTGTAAAAGCCTATTTTGTCCTGAGGCTACTTGTGTTTCCTTCAGTCTGTCTGGCCGTCTGACCAAATCCTAGCAGGGACAGGAAACAATGTGAACACAGCACACCAGTGCACAAACACACCCTTCCCAGGCCCGGCCAGCCCATGTCCTAACCCAGAAGTACTCACACCTTCACAGTCTCTGGCTGCCTTGCCACGTTACGATCTCTACCCCCAACCCAAACACCCCATTCTTCTCAAGTGCCAACACAAATTCTGTGCTTAGCATTCCAAGCCTCCAGCATTCGGCTCACCTAGTGTTACCTCACCCCACTCCTGCCCACAGATTCTTCACTCCAGCAAAGTTTTCCCTTCTGGACTCAGTACACACCACACTCCTCCTTGCCTCTGGCTGACCGACCCCCTGCTGAGACCATCAGAACCTGCTCTCCCAGTCCCTATTCAAACAGCACCCACTATTTAAGGCCAGGCTCTTAGCTTCTGGATAAATACTTAGTCAATACTTTAACCCACGATAATCTCTAGTGAACCTAAATTTGAACTAAAGATTCGTATATTTATGTTTATGCTAAACAATATGTAGTCAGCTATATTCTACTTTTGTTCTAGATCTCTAAATATATTCGGCAAGGCTTGCCTCATAAGTTGTGAGGACAAAGGTAATAACTTTTATTTCTTTTATATCCCACTTATATCAATATTAAACTTGGAAAACACATATACACTGCCTGTTGACTCACTGACAGTTCCTGGGTGGAAAGTTAACCCAGGCAGAATTCAGTGCCAGCTGCTTCTCTCTGGAGCTGTAGATTTAGCACCATGATTGGGACTTAATTTACATGTTCCATTGGGACAGGAAAAAGTGCATAAATACTGACAACGCGGATAGTTAAAGGAACAGTAACAACAACAACAACAACAACTTAAACAGAAGAAAAAAGACTGAATGCTTGATTGATTGATTCCTAACGCAGGCAAGTACCACCATATTACAAGTCTCCCCAGCACCCTGTACGTTATCTAACAAACGGTAAATGATAATACAAATAAATAATAAATAAATCTATTTGGTGGGTAGATTTAACGTCAGTATAAGAAATATGAAGGTAATAGGTATATCTAAAAGCTTAGATTTTAATTTTCAAAGTTGAGGTGGTTCTTGTATTGTTTTAATGCTAATAATTTTTTTTTAAGTTTATTTATTCTGAGAGAGACAGAGACAGTGCAAAGTAGGAGAGGGGCAGAGAGACCCCAAGCAGGGTCCACACTGTCAGTGCAGAGCCTGATACAGGGCTCAAACTCAGGTAACTGCGAGATCATGACCTGAGGCAAAATCAAGAGTCGAAAGACGCTTAACTGACTGAGCCACCCAGGTGCCCCATAAATTTATTTTTAAATAATGCTTCAAATCCTCATACAGAGATACAGTAATTTTTCTGAAAACTATGTGGGCCATTTCCCAGGGGGGGCGGAAAAAAAAGGCCATTACTTCTTACTTAGAGAGGAAGAATGGTTGGCCGGAGAGAATAAATTCAAAAATTAAATATTGTGCCCCCTCCTAGCCAATGAAGAAAACATGCAAATCAAATCAGCATCTAATTTACTTGTAGCATGGGTCCCCAAAAAAACAAACAAAAAAAAATCTGCAGGTTTCCAAGGCGGAGGAGAAGGTCAGGGCAATACTAAGTCCTTCTGGTATACGACTCCTTATTCTTTATTTGAAAAAAGAGCTCTCTTCCGGGTGCTTGGGGAGCTCAGTTGGATAAGCATCCAACTTCGGTTCAGGTCATGATCTCCCAGTCTGTGAGTTCAAGCACCACATCAGCTCTCTGCTCTCAGCACACAGGCTACTTCAGGTCCTCTGTCTCCCTCTCTCTGCCCCTCCCCTGCTTGTGCTCTCTCTCACAAAAAATAAACATTAAAAAAGAAAAAAAAAGAGTTTTTTCCCCCAAAACAAGGGTTTGAGAAAATGAACAAAATTATTTTAAATAAGCTCTGAGAGCATGTTCTTAAAAGTAAATAAAACACACAGAAAGGTATTTCGGGTTCCATGGAAGACAAGGTTAGGGTGCTCAACCTCTTCCCAGAAGAGATTTACCCTCTACTCCCCTAGAAAACTTAAGTGACAAAAAACCTCACCCCAATTACATCAGGCCACATATCCACAATAAATGCAGATGCCTAAAGAGGGGCTGGGCTGAAGAACCCATTTGCTGACAAACACGTAAGCTGTCCCGTAGGTACCATGTAAATGTCCAGGGCGCGTGCACACCTCACGCTGGGCTATGGGGGAGCACGAAGCTTCTACTTCTGTTAAAGTTCTTCGCAGACTGTATTTTATTCACATCCGTCTCCTCACGAACTCTGTCAGTGCAGGGACACGCCTCACTCATCTTTGTGCTCCCAGTGCCTCACACTGTGCCTGTAAGAGACACTACGAACAGTACTGTCGAATGAATGGCCCAGTGTGTCACTCACAGCCTCCCTTCCTAACTGCCCACCACCCAGAGAAAAGGAGACTTGGAGGAGGGCAGGCTTTGCACAGAAGCTAAGCCTGAATTTACAGATCATTTGTCTAAAATCATTATGTCTCTCTTATTAATCACCATGTCTTTCATTTTAGAAAAGTGACTGAGTTTTCTTTTTCGTGATTAGTATAGGTACATGGAAAGTATGATTCTTCCAAGATCTTTTTTTTTTTTTCCAAATTAAACACATCACTCCTGGACACCTTTAAAACCTATAGAAGAAAAGGAAGCATACTGTATTTGAGAAGAAAAAAATATTAATTTCAAATCTACAATTCTCTAAAACTCAAGCAAAACAGAAAATATGAAGAAAAACAACTGTCAGAAATCATGTAAGGACAAACAAAGTACCTCATCGCTCTAAATTTAGAATAATCCTCTTTTCAGAATTTATCATCAACAGAACAGGTGAAGCCTCACAGAAAAAAGATAAATTAGAAGAGAGCCTTCCTCACTTAATGAAGTCCAAAAACATTTTTATAACCCATTATGTGTGTATAATTGAAAGAGTGCCAAGTGTATAACTTTTTCCATGTATCTAAAACCAAACATCAGTTCGGGGCGCCTGGGTGGCTCACTGGTTAAGCATCCAACTTCAGCTCAGGTCATGATCTCATGGTTCATGAGTTTGAGCGCCGCATCAGGCTTGCTGCTGTCAGTGTGGAGCCCACTTTGGATCTTCTGTCCCCCTCTTTCTCTGCCTCCCCCCACCCTGCTCATGCTCTCTCTCTCTCAAAAATAAACATTTAAAACATTTAAAAATAACAAAATAAAAACGAACATCATTCTAATGATTCACAGCAGAAACCAGGTGGTCACAAGCATGACAGGTTTACCTTATCTCTGAAATATACTTTTAACTATGCACTTGGCTAACTTCACGGTCATCCATTATTCTCATGGACCCTCTTATAATATCCAATGAAACAGAACTTCAAATACTGACTTTCGACTCAATGTGAACAAACAACAAGTCTTGTGGCCAAAATTACATCAAATAGCCACAGTTCCTTTTTAAGTAATACATGACCAGGAGGCTAAAAACTTCCACAAATCATCTCTGTAAATGTGTCCTAAATTGATTGTGACATGGTACCATGGGTGCACAGTTACTCCTAGACAATCACCTCCTAAAAGAAGAGATGACTGTCACTGTATCTAAAGTTAAAAACCAAACTCAGAAATGCAGCTGTGCCAACTCAGTGTCACTGGAGTTTTCTAAACAAGTGTCACAGATGAGCTCAAAACAGGTCAAACTCTTCCCTCCTTGTGCTTTAGCAACCGTCAAATCTCTAACACTTACCCCAGAGGTGAGATTCGTTTTAATGATGTCTTACACGTATTTTCTCTCAGTTTTAAGAAGATTTAAAGAAGCTATTGGGGGAGGGAGGTACCTCAGGGAAGCAGGGGTCTATTTTTATGCAGGGAGCTTAAAGTGAATCATTTCAGAGCAATGCACAGACAGCGCTGAGGCCCACCTTGATGACAGCTGTATCAAAGGCCTAAATTTCCGAGGATCATAAATCACTATAGTAAGCATATCAACAGCATGTGGTACTCTGCAAGCATTTTGCAACCTTAACATTACCCATCCCCTACGGTCCTTTGATATTCTCAAAAGATGCCTTGGATTTCAACGCCAGCCCCACATCAGCACGGCCTGCAAATGGCATCCTAGAAACCGCATGAACATGGACAAGCAAAATGGACTTTGGGGATGCAAAAAATTCTTCTCAGAGAGTGACAAAAATATAGCCACTTCCTTAAAAGGAGAAATTACCTCCAAATATACAAACCAAATGAGAAAACAAATTATATGAGCACTCAGAGAAGAGACTTAACCAGACAACGTTCCCCTGATTCAGAATGGTCTCCCCCACCTCACCCCCCAAAAGAGACCGATATTACAACCAATATTAACTGTTTTAATTACAAACCAACCTCTGACTCCCAAGCAAAAAAGCTTCAGAGCTTCTTTCCTGAACAATTAGACTGGAATAACCAACTTGAGAGAGAAAATGGTTTAAGACATTTCAGGGGCTATGAGCTAACTCTAGCTCTTTCTGAATCTTTATATTAAAAGTTCCTGGGCCTGTGATTGAAGCGGCAGGAAAAACTGATGCCTGCTCCCATTCCAAACCCAAACAACCTATTGATGCCATCCGCCTCATATTCACCACAGAAAAGCAGATTTACAGATTTCTGGGATTTAAAAAATTGCTGAGTTTGTTAAAAAAAAGAAAAGGCAATGTATTACCACACTCATAAAATGTCTTTTTGATGTCTCTTGTCATAAAATGAAAACAAAACTATTTTTTTAGGACAAAACATCTAAAAACGGTAGTTCTCTACTACAGCTGAACACTTACTGGGCAGTTAGTAGTATTTGGAACAAATACATCTGCATGTAGCGCTGGTAGAGAAACATCGAGATGACAGTAGACTTCTTTCAGCAACATTATAGAAAATAAATATTGCTAGATTAAGGAAAGATTGTGGACTGCGAGAGCTCTGAGTTCCGAAGCTAAAGTATTTTAAATTTATAGAGTACGTTTACATTCTCAAAGTATTTCCATATCTATTTTTTCATCTCAGTGTATGTACTATTGTCACCATCCGAGACTAGGGAGGCAGGGGAATTCATCATACACCGAGTCCACAGCACAGGTGGAATCGGGGCCCAGGTCTTCTCACGCTAACTAGAAGACATCCATCAAGCTTATTTATAACGCTCATAGGCTATCATGGTTCAGGACTTTTTGGTGAAGCAAGAAAAATCATGAATGACCCAGCACATACACAGTGTGTTTAAAAGACCCAGTTACATTCTGATATCAAATCAACATCCTATCTCTGAGCAAAACACTGTTTCTGGACTTATATACATTGTTTTCCACAAGTCACCCAGTTCTCATGTCTCACCTTGATTGCAATGGATATATTACCCAAGAAATTTATTTATTTTTATTTTAGGACAGTGCTTCTAAGCCAGGAAACAGCCCTCCGGGGCGGAAATGGAAACGCCCACAAGCTAAGCTGAATCCTGTTCAAGCCACTCAATGTTCACATTAGTCTCATCCTAAGTAATCACGCCACTGACCCAAGTGTCAGTCAGCATCAGCCTCAATCTCCATATGAAGAGCTAAAGAAAAAGAAAATCTAATTAAAAGCCCAAGAAAAAATCCACTTTAATCAAAGCTGCAACCCAAAGGCCAAGGGATTTTACGGTAGGAAAAATTCCTAAAACATGAAAAAATTAGTAACAAGAAAAGAGATGTCAAGGGGGAAAAAGAGGAGATATTTTAATTTAAAAGACTAAAACCAAACTAATCAAAAATAACTTTCCAAATAGAAGAAACATAAAAAGATGGAGAAACAATAAAAAATGAGGGGGTTAAAGGGCAGAGAATCACAATTTTAAGGATATTTTTACTAAAAAGAATAGGAAACTAAATGTTTATAGTATTACTTAATAAAGTCAAAAGAAAATAACGACCCATTCAATTATATCAAAATCAATAGAAAACCATCTACCATGAGCCTGTGTCAACATCGTTTCCCAAGCAGACCTGCCATACAGATGAGGGTCCCAGACTCAGCCAATAACATGGGCTACTATTCTACAGGCGTCCTTGGACAGGAGCTGCCTGGGACCCTATTAGATGATAGCCAATGCTAGAAGACAGAAAAGGTTTACTCAAAAAACTCAAGTGTAACAAATTACCAATATACTTTTCTCAACACTAAAATATCTGTTAAATATAACCAGGAACACAGACAGGCAGATCATGGCTATTCTTAAAGTGAAGCAATGTAATCACTATCAAACACACACACACACGCATACACACATTAATAGATGTTAAAAAATCTGAAATAAAAAATGACCACAGTAACTATAAAGGAGTTGAATCACCTATCTAAAAAAAACTGACTAATTTTAAACAATTACCATATTTTAAAAAGTCTTTTTACCTCAGCAGCTTTTTTCACGTCAGATTTCATATTTTCAAAAATTTCCAGAAAAAGTCACCTCTAGCAGTTGGAAATCAGTTTCAGCTACAAGTTATTTAAAAGAAATCACTCCCCATCCAGTACCAAAGCACTGAGATTCCAAAGCAGTTGTCACGCATAATTCCATTTCAGAACTCAACTAGCACCACTGCACTCCCCAAAAGAGAGGCCCCAGACTGGAAAAATAACAGGAAAAGTTGTGTTTCCCATTTCATATTTTGGGCTTCATATGCTCATGAGCTTGGAAAGAAAGAGAAGACCTCAAGTTCAGCTTGACAGTTACCCACTACAAATAATAAAAGAATGGTTGGCACTCAATTTTAAAATAAATGACTAAAATCCATGAAGTGTATAACTTAAAAGGGTAAATTTTATGGTACGCAAGTTATACCTCAATAAAACTGTTATTTTTAAAACAAGTAAATGTTAGTACTCCATATAACATAAAACACCTGGCTCTAATACTGAGAGACCAAAAATGTGTATTTTAGGGGCACCTGCCTGGCTCAAGTAGGAAAAGCATGGGGCTCTTGATCTTTGAGCCCAACACTGGGGGAAGAGAATACTTAAATAAATAAATATAAACTTTTAAAAAATGTATACTTTAAAATTTAATATATAAAAAGATCATCAGCTTCATTTATGATCAAAGAAATGCAAATTAAAATAAGATGCTGTACACTTTTCACTTATCAGGTTAGCACAGATTAAGAACTTTCATAATATCCAGAGTTGGTGAGAAAATAAGGAAACCAAGCCCTAAAATACTCTTTGTGCACACTGACAAATCTGGGAGGACAATTTACCAACAGCTCTCAAAATTAAAAATGTACATACCTATTTATTCAGCAATTCCACTTCTAAGAATTTACACTACAGATATACCTACACGACTGTACAGGAACAATGATTAAAAAAAAAATCAGAACCAATTTAAATGTCCATCAATGGGAAATTAAAGTATACATCCACACAATATCCCACTATGCAGTTAAAAAAAAAAAAACGACCTGAGGTATAATTATAGGTATTGACTTGAAAAGTATGTGCCTGAAATATTAAGTAAAGAAGCAAAATTTACAGTAGTATGTATAGTTTGTAATGTGCTTACGTATGTATAGAAATTGTCTAGAAGAATATTGGAGGAGTATGCATTACTCTTTTTGAACTGTATAAATGTGATTACAATAAGTGTAAATTAATTATACAATTACAATTTGTATTTAATTTGAATCAATCAGGCTCTCAAATGAAGTCTCAAATGCTATGACCCTAACTTGTCTTTCCGGTGCTTCATGGTTCCAGCCAAACTGGTCTGTTTTTTTCTGAGAAATCAGCCCAAAGGATTTCTCTCCAAAATCCTCTTACATCTTGGTCTGAACAGCTACCAATAACAGCTTCAAATATAAATTACCTGAGTTGAAAGAACTACGTATGCCTGCATCTGGTACAGAACATTTTAAAAGAATTTTTTTTTAAAAAGGAAATCGAAACACAATTTAATAATCCTCATCATAGAAGCAGCAAAAGTACTCCCCATTTCCCATCTTTCCAGCCTCAGTGCCTTTACTCCATGCAATTTCCTGCCTGAAATCCTCTTAGCTACTTATCTCATGCCCAAATCCTGCCAATCCTTCAAAACACAGGTTAAACACCTCCTCCTACACCAAATCTTCCCTAATGCCCCCAGCCAGAGCTAATTCTCCTTCTTAAACCATAGTACCATCACCTCTTGCGGCACTTTCCTCTATCAAGTATTCCACAGTGTACATATCTTACTCCTATTAGTGAGAAAATTCATCAAGGGCACCTGTGTGTCCAGGTCATTGTGTATGCCTCATTTCATACATAAACTGGTATATCACTAACGCATATAAGAAAATGGCAAGAGTCTAAAAATAAAAAGCACAGGTTTTTCCTACTTATTTTAATTAGGTAATAATTATATACAATAAACAGTAAGAGATCCCTCTCTATCCCCCTCCCCAGTGCCCTAGAATGCCTCCTTAAAAGGCAATCACAATAATCAACTTTTTTTTTAAGATCTTTTTATAAGTAAACTCTACACCCAATGTGGGGCTCAAACCTACAACCCCGAGATCAAGAATTGCACGAGATCAAGAATTGCATGCTCCACCAACTGAGCCAGTCAGGCGCCTGGACTAAGATCGATTTTCTTACACAAGGTTTCAAGAAGTCCTTAGAGGGGCGCCTGGGTGGCTCAGTCAGTTGGGCGTCTGGCTTCAGCTCAGGTCATGATCTCATGGTTCGTGGGTTCGAGCCACGCGTCGGGCTCTGTGCTGACAGCTCGGAGCCTGGAGCCTCCTTCGGATTCTGTGTTTCCCTCTCTGTGTCCCTCTCCTGCTCACACTCTGTCTCTCACTCTCTCAAAAATAAATAAACGTTAAAAAAAAAAATTTAAGAAGTCCTTAGACACAACAACTTTATAACACATTCTTAACTCTGGGTCTAAGGTGACAAAAGTAATTTGTAAAGAGCATTTAAAAGTAAATTCACTTATGATGATTACACAATTACATACAGTGTACTTGCATGCTGGGGCAAATAAAATATGACAATCAACAGATGGAAAGATAAACTGTGTCCTCTGACTTGCAAAACTAAAGTCACCCTGAGCTGTGGGAGGAAAAGCTGTGTTCACTAGCAGGAAAAGTACACACTCTTTGAAGCATACCTACCAACCAAGTTATTCAAGTTTTCCCATAGTGTAAATAGCTCTGAAGGGTTCTGTAAAGACTTTAAAATTCTCGCTATGCTATGAAAAAAGTGCTAAGCCATTACAAGTAAAATATTTTAAAAGAATCTAGATGTTTTATAAAGCTAAATATCTTCAGGAATATTAATAAAGTGTTAATAATAGCATTCTCAATATAATAGCAATAAGATGTCTGCACATTTTTCTAATTTATAAACGGTAGTAATTAAATGTTTCCAAGAGGTTTTTAAGCATATTTACTGTATAAAAACTTGGGAAATTTCAGTCAATATTCCTACAATAATGAATCACATTAAAAAAAAAAAAAGTGGGTTATGCTGCAAAAATCAGAAAGAATTCGATTCATCTTGTTAGAAAATTTACCTAGCAGTAAAAACCTGAAGCCATCATTAATTCAAAAAAAGTTTAGCGAAAATTCTATACTGATAATGAACTCACCGTATTCTTTTTTTATGATTTTATTTTTATGTAACCTCTACACCTAATGTGGGGCTTAAACGCACAACCCCAAGAGTCAGATCCTCTACCAACTGAGCCAGCCAGGACCCCCAGCAGATGGTATTCTTATAAAAAAAATACTGAAGAGTGAAGAGCACCTGGGTGGCTCAGTCAGGTAAGTGTCCAACTTCAGCTCAGGTCATGATCTCACAGTTCTTGAGTTTGAGCCCCCGTCAGGCTTTGTGCTGACAGCATGGAGCATGCTTTGAATACCCTCTCCCTCTCCTCTCTCTGCCCCTCCCCTACTCACAAGAGCTCACATGTCATTTTCTCTCTCTCTCTCTCTCTCTCTCTCTCCGTCTCTCAAAAATAAACATAAAAAAAAAAAATTTGTCCAAGAGGCACCTGGGTGGCTCAGCTGGTTAAGTGTCCAACGCTTGATTTCAGCCCATGTCATGATCTCTCAGTTCATGAGTTCGAGCCCCGCATCAAGCTTTCTGCTGACAGTACAGGGCCTGCTTGATATTCTCTCTCTCTCTCAAAATAAATAAATAAACAAAACAAAATGAATTTGTGTAAAAAGCAGCTTCCTGGGGCACCTGATGGGTTCGGTCAGTAGAGCATGCTACCCTTGATCCCAGGGTCATGAGTTCAAGCCCCACATGGAGCGTGAAGCCTACTTTAAAAAAAAAAAAAAATCAGCTTCCAGAATATTCCTTGAGGTCAAGAAATTAAGCCAAATCTCCTGCATCACTGACCTTGATAAACTATACAATAATATTATCCAATCATTCACTTGATGAGTGAATGCCTGCTACGTTCTTCACATGCTGGATGCAAGTGATGTGGAGGTGACCAAAGCAGATGTGGCCTGTGTCCTCCTGGAGTTGACAAGACAGCAATGTGCGTGAGGTTGCAGAATCTGAGGGCAACACTCCAGATACCTCTCTTCCAACCTCCAAGTTAATTATTCCCCTTCTGCTATCATGTTCTTGTTTCAGACTGAGTATAATATGATTAGGCTTCAGCTCTGCTCTACTAACATAATCATATATAATTATATTCCTCAAAGATTATACTCCCGTTACCAAAATTAAAATCAGCTTATTACCAAAATGCTATAGCAGCTATCATTAATGGTAGACCACTTTTCCAAATGGCAAATCTCATTTTCACATAATACTTCTCCTTAATTTCATCTCAAAGAGTAACCTTATCCATAAATTAAAAAAAAAAAAAAAAAAACTTTACAGTTCCCCCTATCTCCCAAAAAATGTCCTAAATAATACGTCAGAATGTAGGGCTGCTAGACAGATGGCCAACCATGTTTAGTTATTCCTCACAGGCCATTAAACCAAACTCACCACACAGCTGAAGCTGGACCAACAAGATTCCTCACTCTCTCTCACTCTCCATCCCCTACCTTCTGGACCCTCCCTAAGAGAAGGGAGTACTAATCTGATTGGGTCAGAGTCCAAAACACTGATTGGACTTATTAATTTGAAGATTAAATGCCAATTAAACGTGACACACATATATGACAATTTGCTATCTTACTCTTGCTCGTTTCTCTCACACATGCTCTAAAAGCTAATGTTGGGTCTTCTGTAGCAGTAGGAAGGTAGTGGGATTTAGGACAGAGGGAGATCTCATGCCTTGGCCTTAAGTTTAAGCAATATGCTACAACCTGGGGTACCAGACAGCTCTATACGGGTATTCTGGCCAAAACCCCAATTAATAACAATACTTTACATTTCGAACTTGCCATTGTTCTCACAGGCAGGTTAAACACATGTGGAATGATCAGCCCCAGATCTGATGTGCAGCAAAATGGCAGAAAAACTTGCTCCTGTCTCACGAGTTTGGTCTCAATGAGCTAACAAACTCAGCTGGCAACATGGGCCTTGCAGAAGCAAGACAAAAACACACAGAAGCAAAAATCTTGGATTCTTTTTCTCGGGATATAACACATACATGCAAATAAAATGCCTCAATGGACTCACCCCCAAAAAAGTGAAGTGATAAAATGAGTAGGAAGTATAGAACTGAAGAAAAGGTACTAATTGGTAGGAAATCAGAATGGTCAAACCAAAAAAATTCTATGGCAGGTGTCCTAAGTACAGTTTTAATTCAACGAGATTAAATCTGATGTAAGAACAGCAGGAAGAAGGTAAGGAATAAATGATACCTTAACAAGAGGAGAAGGTGAATAACATGAAGTTATGGTCATGCCACTCTCCTCTAAGAACCAGCAACTATATTCTAAAGTTAAGCATTGCTTAAAGATTACTAATCAAAGGGGAAAATATTTTTTTAAATCTTCTATTATTTCTCCCCTTTGAACCCCTGTAGTGGTTTTTAAATAAATCTACAAACTCTTTGATACTCCTCCTTTCAAGAGGTGGAGCGAACCTCCCTCCCTTTGTACATGGGCTGGACTTAGTGACTTGATTTTAACTAACAGAATATGATGGAGATGATGGTGTATGACTTCTGAGACTAGGTCAGAAAAGGCATTAAGGATTCCTCCTTGCTTTCTCTTTCTCTCTCTCTCTCTCTGATTGCTCCTCCTGGGGGAAGCCAAATGCAATGTCATGAGGTCACTCAGGTAACCACACAGAGAAGTCCATGTGGCAAGCAAATAAGGCTTCCTGCAAAGCCCTTCTGTCCACAGCCAACTGAGTGAGCCATCCAGAAGTAGAGCTTCCAGCCCCAGTCAAGCCTTCAGATGACCACAGCCCCAGTTGACATCTTGATTGCAACCTCAAGAAAGACCTAAAGCCAGAACCACCCAGCTAAGCCCCTCCCAAACAAATGACCATAGAAACTGTAAGATAATAAATAATTGCCATGTTGTCACCAAGTATTGAGGTAATTTTTTATGCAGCAACACATAACTAATACAACCCCACACAATTTGTGTCTCAAAAACACTTATGTTTATCTTCTAACAGTTATGTGTATATAGATAGCCAATACAGACAGTAATTTCCAGAAAGTTGTTCTATTCATCTTTACATGCCTACAAGGCATGCCTCAAAAACTACACAGTCAAGTACTTGGGATATTATTTTAATATTTGCTGAAATATTCTTGCCAGCACTTACATACTACAGGTGTCCAAAAATGAAGTGATTAAACCCTGAAAAAGAGCAAAACTAGTGGAGCAGGGTAAAAAAGAAAATATTAATTTGACTGATGCAATTTAAAGATGGAATAAGAGATTATAGACACAATGATCTTAACTCCAGAATGGGCACCTGGCTGGCTCTGTCGGTAGAGCATGTGACTCCTGATTATGAGTTCAAGCCCCAATCTGGGTAGAGAGATTACGTTTAAAAAAAAAAAAAAAGCGTCCAGAATGACATATGTATAAGGTGAAAAAACCAGTCATTCTGTATCCTTGGAAGTACTGGAGTGCAAAGCTTGCTTGAAGAAAAAACATACAGAGAAGCAAAGTGCTATCACGGTAACACTCAGAACTTATTTCTTCATTATTAAGGAGAAAAATACAAACCACTTTACTTATTGTTTTTAATGTTTATTTATTTTTGAGAGAGAGAGACAGAGTGCAAGTGGGGGAGGGGCAGAGAGAGAGGGATACACAGAATCCAAAGCAGGCTCCAGGCTCTGAGCTGTCAGCACAGAGCCCGACGCGGGGCTCGAACTCAAGAACCATGAGATCATGACCTGAGCCGAAGTCGGCTGCTTAACCGACTGAGCCACCCAGGCACCCCCAAGCCATTTTATTAAGAAAGGATTAATTTTAAATGTGCTTCTCAAATTGTTCTTTAGAATATCAGATCCCATAAGGCCATATGTATTCTTTAGGGAAGGAAAAAAATAAACAAGCTAAACAAACAAACAAGTTTAAAAAAAAAAAAGGGGCGCCTGGGTGGCTCAGTCAGTTAAGCATCCGACTTTGGCTCAGGTCATGATCTCACTGTCTGTGAGTTCGGGCCCCACACTGGGCTCTGTGCTGACAGCTCAGAGCCTAGAGCTTGCTTTGGATTCTGCGTCTCCCTCTCTCTGTCCCTCCCCTGCTTATGAGGTCTCTCTCTCAAAAATAAACATTAACGGGTGCCTGGGTGGCTCAGTCGGTTAAGCGACCGACTTCAGCTCAGGTCATGATCTCATGGTCTGTGAGTTCGAGCCCCATGTCGGGCTCTGTGCTGACAACCACTCATCAGAGCCTGGAGCCTGCTTCAGATTCTGTGTCTCCCTCTCTCTCTGCCCTTTCCCTGCTCACGTTCTGTCTCTATGTCTCTCAAAAAATAAACATTTAAAAAAATAATTAAATAAATAAATAAACATTAAAAAAATTTTGTTTAAAAAAAAAAAACAGGGGCTCCTGTGTGGCTCAGTAGGTTGAGCATCCGACTTCGGCTCAGGTCATGATCTCGCGGTCTGTGAGTTCGAGCCCCGCGTCGGGCTCTGTGCTGACAGCTCAGAGCCTGGAGCCTGCTTCACATTCTGTGTCTCCCTCTCTCTCTGCCCTTTCCCTGCTCACGCTCTGTCTCTATGTCTCTCAAAAATAAATAAACGTTAAAAAAATAAAAATAAAATAAAAATAAAATAAAAAAATAAACATTAAAAAAATTTTGTTTAAAAAAAAAACAAAAACCAAAACAAAAACTTCTGTAAGCTATAGGACATTTCTAAGCCTTTAAGGTGTTAATGTGCATTATAAATTTACTTGACCTCAGAACACTTAAAATATTTGCAGGCTATTAGTATGCCATGAATATAGTTTGGGAAACAAAGACTTGGGTAGGCAGGAAGATAGACCAGATAGGTGGGTAGATTCACAGGAAAAATATAACAAGACATGTAAAAAAAATTATCTCACCTAAGAAAGAGATTTTAAATGACTACCATTTATGACTACATAGTTTCTTAAAGCAACATAAACTGTCAGATGAGCTATCAAAAGCAACAACAGCCATACCGGATGTCAGGGAGAATAAAGATGGGGAAAATATGATAGGACATAACAGTAGGAAAAAAAATGCCCTTCCACAGGCCATGGCTCAGAGTACCTCCCATTCCCTCGGCTCCTCCCGTGCACCTCAATGAGCGCTGGCTTGACCAGGGGAGCACCCTGCCATCTGGGAGCTTAAGAAGTGGTCAGGCTCCAAATCCTTAACCCACAATCCTATCACATCTTTTCCATTGGGATACGTTACTTAAATACATAAGGAGTCCTTAGTAGTGGAGGCAGAAGCAGAAGCATAAAGACACAAAGAAACCAGAGATAAAACGGGTGAGCGAATAGTCGAGGACGAGGTGGGCCAGCCCTGGCTGTTTAGTGTCTTGTGCAGAAGGATACCTTCCTTCAGTTAAAAAAGTTAAGTTAGTATTACTATCCAACCCGAACAACTTTATGTGGTGGCCCAACCAGGCAACCAGAGAGAGCAGAATCAGAGAAACCTAAAGAAGGAGGGAGGGAAAGAGGACTGACGAGCAGGGGAACACCGGCACCGGGTTTAGTAAGGAGCATCCAGTTTAAATGCACCTGAATAATGTTTTCATATACCAAACATCTTTTAAATCAGTGGTGAGAGCCTCTGCATCTCATTCGGAATCAAGTAAAACTGTTGCAGTGTGGATACACCTCCCTAGTGCAACCAGATTCCACCTAGGGAGGAAAAGGGTCCAAGAGCCTCCCAGGCAGCTGCTCTGAATTCATTCATGCAGACACATGCCCACATTCTCACCTGCTCACACTACCCCCGAACTGTATTCACCCCACATACATCAAAGGCCACCACCAGTCTACCTACCCTGCTCCTCACCCCCTAGAAGTAACAGGGTCAGCAGGTATCAGACCTCTGGGAGCCTGGTAAACATGTACAGGTGTGAGTGAATGTATACATGCATACTCACAGCACCTGGCTGAGCATGTGTGTGTCCATGTGTGCTAGAAAAGGTTTTTGTATGAAGGGCTCTCCCCCACTGTTCCAAGACTCTGTCTAGTGATGCTGCATGGCTAGGCTTGCTCAGAGCTGTCTTTCAGGTTAGCACAAGCCCACAATGTAAATACTGCCCTTTCCCTGCTCACGCTGTCTACACACTACGCACTACTTTAGAGTAGTGTCCGTAGCTACACACAGCCTGCACAACCACACACAGCCCTGGCACTAGGGTATGGCTCAACACACCCTTCCTGCTGAGGAGGCAACAAGCTAATCGCAGGACCCTTATCCCTAAGAGGATTCCAGCATCCATGAGGCCCCTCAGAACCTGGGGTTCTGGTTCTTCTGTGAAGCCTGACTCTCTAGGTGTTCGTTTCTGTTCCTCTTTTCTCCCATACATGAATTGACCTGGAAGATTTTCTGTTCCTTACAACCAAACGAGCCTAACCAAAGCCCTTACAAATCACATGTATTACTAGTTTTAACTAGAACGTGGCCAGTAACTTCAACTTCTGGTGCAAAAGCTCAAGACAAATAGACTGTGAGGATTCTTCAAATACCAAGCGGTCTATGAAGTAGAGTTCTTACCATTTTGTAACGTGACCATAAGAAATATTTCCCAATTAATGATACTGCCTACAGGTGCTGACACACTGGCAAATTTTACCAAATGAAAACAACTTTACACAAAAGGGTCGCTTTACCAAAAGACCTCTTGTATTAGCATCTCTATCTGACCTAGTTACCTAATACACAAACATATGGCATATCTTATAATACTTATTATAAGTAATATGTTACTTACATAAGTTAATTATGCAAATCAAAATTCCAACCAAAACCTCATTCCAGTAAAAGTATTTAGTATTTATTTGAGCACAGCTGAATTATTTGTGGTCAAATGTTCATTAAAATGGCTTAAGCGATCTTAACTACCTCCTAACACATAAATGCTCATTTTTCCTTACTATTTTAAAAAACACTAGTACAGTCAGACAAGAAACCAAGCACAAGCCAACAGGCACACCAAAATCACACTTAAGCAGGACAAGCAAAGCTACAAATTTGGAATAATTACCAAGATACTACTAATAATTAACAATCACTTAAATATGATTCAAAGGAATTCCTAGTTGTTGAAAAACCCTATGATTGGCTAGAGAATGGTGTTATCAGAAAGTACGTAAAACAATAGTGTAATGTTTCAGAGTATGTATGTGTGTGTAATGAAGTTCACAGCTATGTTACACTAATGACTCTAAACATCTGAATTTTCTGCTATCTTAACCTTTAAATCAACTGCAAAAGAAGCTGCCAAGAGCAGTTAGTAGGAAAGCACAGCATTCCCAGAAGAATTCAGTACATACAACTTATTTTACTACTTAAATGTTTTTTTGATTACTGGGATTTGAGCAAGATGTTAAGGATTCAAAACTAATTTTAAAAGTAGTAAGTGGGGGTGCCTGGGTGGCTCAGTCAAGTTAAGCATCTAACTTCGGCTCAGGTCATGATCTCACGGTTCTCGAGTTCAAGCCCCACGTCGGGCTCCGTGCTGACAGCTCAGAGCCTGGAGCCTGCTTCGGATTCTGTGTCTCCCTCTCTCTCTGCCCCTCCCCAGAGGGGATAGATATTTTCTCTATCTTTCGCAAAACTAAATATTAAATAAAAATTTTTCGGTAATAAATAAAAGTAATGAGTGCTTACCAAATCCCTAATAATATTCAACATACACTGGTTTTAGAAGGGCTTAGGTCATAGTCTCATATGTGTGTGTTTAAGGCACCTGGCATGTCTCTGTTCAATAGTACACAGAATTGTTGCAGGACCTGACAGTAATTACTGTCCCACTTTTTAAAAAAGTTTTGATTGACCACTAAGTCAAAACTGAAAAAGTAACTGGCATATTTATTTCTTGATTTGGGCTACGTTTTTGTTGTGAATTGGTTCTCAGCTACTCTAGCCACCTTGCAACAAAACACTGGCAGAGAACATAATGGACTGAAATTACCAGACTCTATTCCTACTGAATAAATAATACACTTGAACTGTTCACATTTTGCTGTAAAAGATACACAACTTTACGGGTTACACTCTAAGTTTTGAAAGCAAAGTGGATCAGAAATCACATTCCTTAGAGCAGCCAGTCTGGAAACAGAAGATGTTTATTCTACGCTGTTGCCCTTGCCTCTGCAAACCTCTCTGGCCGTTCACTACATTAAAACAATTGAGATGGGGCAGGATGTGTGATAATAAAAATCCTTCCAGGCATTTATCAAACAGATTATCTCTGAAACTACACCTTGAATTAGAAGTCTTTGCGCAGGAACTCGGCCTTCGGTGTCAATCTGTGCACACGCTCATTTCACATTTTCTCTTGCCTGTTTTTTTTTTTAATCTATTCCATAGAATAAGCCGTCCTATCAGACTTAATTTTATTTGTTTACGTGACAATTGAAAACAACACTACTACAACGCAACACTACTCCAGCTGCAAAATTACTGATTTTAAGGAGTTCCTCTCCCCCCCACCCACTTCACCCACAACCGAATTAAATCCCAGAAGAAAACCCCTGGGTCCAGCGCTAGGATTCTTCTTTTCTATAGAGCAGGTCTTTTTGACCTTTTACTAATGATACAGAAAACTTTTTTTTTTTTTTATCTTTGAGACAGAGACAGAGCACAAGAGGGAGAGGTGCAGAGACAGAGAGGAGACGCAGAATCCAATGGAGGCTCCAGGCTCCAAGCTGTCAGCACAGAGCCTAACGCGGGGCTTGAACCCACGGAAGATCATGACCTGGGCCGAAGTCAGGATGTCCAACCGAATGAGCCACCCAGGCGCCCAGGTACTTAAAACTTTTTAAAAACTGCTAGTGTATGTACAGTTTCCAACACCAAGAACACAAATAAATCCCTTTAAATTTTGTTTAATATTCTAAGACAAGCTATATTTCTCATCAGAGTATCAATTCAAAAGAATCCTTGGAAGTCGCTATGTGTAAATACTTCTGATAATAGAACAAATTAATGTCAAAACACAGCCAGTAACACATAAAGCCTCAATGCACCCATGCCAGTCAAAGGGCATCTGTATTAGCAGCTGGGGGAAGTGGCTTTTGCACGAAGGCACTACAACTGCGTTCAAAAGAAAATCATTAGGACTCAGCCGTTACTCCCCTCCCCCATCCTCTTCGTCAGGATCCTTCCAAGCAATTAACCAGTAGAAGGTGCTATTCCGCAACCCACAGTATTCATGCCAACCTCCATCCTTGGCCCAGAGCTGGGTTTGACCCTGGTGGACTCTGCCATCCTATACCTTGTCCAGTACTCAAGGAAGCCTCTACACCACTCCTCCCTCCCCAGAGAAAACACCAGATCTTTTTTTATAACCCCTATTTACAAAACAAAACGAACTATGACAGCTCAACAGCCGGCATACCTGATTATCAACCATGAGACCACGACTATGTCAAAACACACAGACACTCTTTGCTAAATATTAACCTCAAGTACAATTTTTGTCATCCTAACTGAAACAATCCACCGCTGCTACCTGGAAGAGACCCTGGTCATATTCACTACAACAAGAGTCAACTGAACAAATCACCGTCCTCACCAAAGTCAGGGGCAACGAGGAACAGAAGAGCAGACTAGAAGGCCACGACGCAGCAAGAGGGATTTTATCTTTACACACACACACACAAAAAGAAAGAGCAGCAGAAACTAGGACTGCAAAGGAAAGAAGGGAGGTGGAGAAGAGGAGTCTCTGAACACGTTTTTGAGTGTCCTTTAGTTTCTAATATACTCTTCTGCCTCTTACAAGGTTGCAAAAAAAGGCCAGACGTGAGATGGGTGAAAGGAAGCTGAAAAAGAAAAGCGTCCACCCTTCCCCCATCTTCTCTCCTCTCTCCCAAAAAGAGCTGTGTTTGTCTGTGCAAACCTAGTCCCAAATATGGGAGAGAGAGAATGAATGTGTGTATGGAAGAACAATGAGCCCTCAGCCTGGTATTGTGTGTGTGTGTGTGTGTGTGTGTGTGTGTGTGTGTGTCTGCCTCTGCCTCTTTTCCCTTCGACCTCAACAACAACAGAGAGAGCTGGAAGGCAGCTCTCCAAGCAGGCCATCAAAATCAAAACTGGTTTATGATTTACGGGGGAATTAACTCAGCAAGCAAATCCATGGAAGGAAATCGCTACCCAAAGATGATTTTATTATTGTATAGATCCAACCTCTCTCTCCCCTCCCCCAACAGACTGAGACTAAAGAAACCAGTGTACACCAGACAAAAAGGGTCTCTCTTTAAATGGAAAGCAATTATCAAAACTGTGTCTTATCTAAACATAGGATGCATTAATTTGTGTAACAAGAAAATGTTTGTTTTGTAATTCACCAACTTTCCCCTTTCCTAGTTATCTTTTCTGTGTTTAAAAAATTTGCTTGGGGGGAAAGCTATTTCAGGATTCACACAAAACTACTTTCTAAATGTCCCTTAAAATAGCAACACATACTGAAACATTTAAAGCACCCAGTTTCTCAAGGACACATTTTGCTGAAATCAATGTTTGAAGTCTGTAATCCAGAAAAATTGTAAGCAAACCTTGGAAAAGAGGCAGAGGAAAATGACAATTCAACAATGAATCATTTTGTTTTCCTTTCAACAACTTCTCAAGCAACCAGTTTCAAAGGAAACCTGCAATACTTTCCCCCTCCCGGCGCACACTCACACACACACACACAATCTATGTAAAACTACCTCTCTCCTTTCCAAAACCTTTAAAAAATAAAAAGAGGAGCCACTCTCTTTCACAGAGCAAAACCCAAACACGGTAGTAAGAATCCTATTCTACTGCAAGTGATTTTGGGTTTCACAATTTAGGAATCACACAGAACAGAGAACTGGAGATTTAGAACACAAAGAAGGAATCCCTCCCTAATGGGAAAATGATACTTTCAGAAAAGTCCTCCCCCAAGACCCCCAAATCCACAAACATTCAAGAAATGAACAGTTTGGGTCTCCGACTTCCTTTCCTGCCCCCCTTCCCCCCACCCCCAGTTCGGCCAATAATTCAGTCACATGAAACAGTTTAACCTAAGCAGCGGAGAGAGAACAGGGGTCAGCAGGCGAGTGGGACAGTGACCTGGTCCGCACAGGGCCGTAGAAGTCCCCGGCCCTTTATTCCCGTCTCCCTGGCCGCGCGCGGCTCGCACGCCGGCCTGCCTTTCCCGGCTCCCGGCGGACCGCGGCGTCCACGCCGACCCCCTGCCACCCCACGCCCCGTGCCCAGGACGAGGGGACCAGGAGGGAAGGCAGCCGCCACGCGCCGGCAACTTGGACACTTACCTTCCCCGGATGCGCTACACCATCAATAGAGGTGTGTTCGGCCGGCTCCCGGGAAAGTGGGGGACGGGGCGGGAGGCCCGCGGGGCTGGGGGCCGCCGGGCTCGGGCCGAGGAGGGGGCCGGCCGCGAGGACAGGGCCGGGGGCTGCAGGGGCTTCCCTCCCGTGATCTCGGGGGCGGTCTCCACTAGCTCCTGCTCCTCGCTCGGCCAGTCCTTCAGGAGCGGGAGCCCAGGATCATGTCTGGTTTTGTTTTTCTGAGGGTGAGGGGCTCCCTGAGGATGATGGTGATTTTTTTTTTCCTCAACTAGGAGAGAAAAATGAGGCAGAGACAATGTGGGAGGCGAGCGAGGGGAGAGCACAGGGCAGGCGGAGGCGGGGGCGAGACCCGAGTCGGGCGAGCGTCTCGGGCGTGCGGGAGGAAGAGGAGGCTGGGAGCGCGGGGGGCGGCTCGCGAGCGTCTGTGGGAGCAGCGGCGCCTCGGCGATGGTGGCCGAGCCGCGGCGGGGCTGCTGCACCGACCCACCGCCCACTCCGCGCTCGGGCCCGGCCCACCTCGCAGTATCGCGCCTCGCCATTGGCGCGTCGGGGCGTGACGCACGCGTAGGCCGGGCCAATGGAAGGCGGAGGGCGGGCGGAGGGGCGGGACTTCTTGCGCTCTCTCTCAGTCTCTCTTTTTTTTTCTTTTTTTTTTTTTTCTCTTTTTTTTTTTTTTTTTTCCTTTCTAATAAAAAGAGCAGAAGAGAAGGAGGGGAGCGGCCGAGCTGTGCGGTGCCGACGCCGGGCCCCGGGCTCGAGAGCGCGCGCTCCGGGCGGCGGCCTGGCGGTGGGTTGGGCCCCCCACCGGGGCGCGTCTTTGTGCGCGGCCGCGGCCGCGGCGCGCTGCGGGCAGGTCCCCCGGGCCGACCGGCCAGCGTCCCGTTGCTCTTGTTATTACCAGGGTCACAATTTGCCGTTTCGGCCACTTGAGACGCGGACTCCTATCCCGGGGCGGGGGAAGGGGTTCACGGAGCGGCTTCCAGCGATTCGCTTAAGGACCCTTTCGAAATTCCGATGAGAAGGAACGTTTTCAAAATAAGTCTATGGCAGAAGATTAATTAAGAGAGAGAAAAACGAAATTCTCAGATCGCGCTGCTTCTTTGAAAAGAATATAAAAGAAATGAAAAGCCTGGAAAGTCTCCTCAAGGAATAAAGAAGGGACTAGAACCCCAGTCGCAGAGGGAATTTTAGAGAGCAGTGTGCACAACTCTATGCCGTAAGTTTAAGAAAAACAAATCATAAAAAAAATCCAGATACCACCTTTTTTCTTTGAGAAACAGTGTTCTGTCCCACTTCCCAAAAGGCTGGTAATCACAGGGTCTACGCTGCTGTAAGGGGAGCGAGGGGCAGGCCAAATGCTCATAGTCTATTTAATATAATTTATAGGAATGAGGGGTTTGGAAATTTTAATTATGACTAGCAGTTTTTGAAATGCATATCATGTTTATGGAGTTCTTTCACACACCCTGGCTTGCATCCAGGGCGAAATCATCAACCTATTGTTGGTTTGTTAATATACTGTAAATGCTCGTTGGTATCCTTGCACCATACACTCTCCCCGAAGGAGTTCAGATCTGTATATAATAGAATAATTAAGGGATAGAACACAGCGCAAAATAATTCACTCATCTCTTTCAAATAAAGTGATAATTTTCTCCTTGGAATATCTATTCAGATTATCATTTCCACATCCAGCAGTTTCTTTTTAAGAATAATTTGGACTAGCAGATACGATTGGGCTGTGACCCAGGAGAGCTAAAAACAAATAGGCCTTGGCCGTTACCTTTCGAGTAACTTTCAGCAAAGAAAACCCTGTCTTGCTGCAATTCCTTCAGCTACGAAACGGGAAAAGTAGTTAATACCTCGTTATGTACCTAATAACGCGAGAACCGAGTTTTCCAACGTAATAAATTCCGTACACGGCTCTGGACATTCTAGATACGGATGGAACTATTCGCCATCAGTTTGGAAATAATGAGTAAGGTGTAGGAGACGGCTTCAGTTTCCATCAAAGTCCGCGTTTGGAAGAGCGCTCCTTCTGGTAAAGGTTCAGCCCCGTGGTGGGCAAACGGACAACGGTTTTTCAGAAGATGCCTGTGAATCCTACACTACCGTTCAGCAGAGAGGAGAGAGGCTCTCAGGACCAGGAAACCACATTGATCGTAGTCTCGGGGCTTGCCATCACTGTCACTTATTTGTCAAAATGTAGATCAAGGGGCACCTGGCTGGCTCAGTAGAGCGTGCGACTCTTAATCTCAGGGTTGTGAGTTTACGCCCTACGTTGGGCGTAGAGCCTACTTTTAAAAAATTGTGGATTTAGGAGTCTCAAGATTTCGCTTCGTCAACAAAGCATAATAGTATGGTACCGCGCCATAAAATTAGCCAACTAGATCTCTTTAACTACAACAGTCCCATGCAAGAATTGTGGTCCAGCCATGAAGCTGGACGGGACAGCCTTCCTGAGAGGCTGATGATGTAATAACAATACATCTTAATAAGGACAACTATTAAGCCGGTGATTGAAAGCTTACTACGTCCCAAGCACCACGCAAAGCATGTTGTATTCCTTGGTCCACTTAGTCCTGACAACAGCCCGTGAAGCGTATTATTATCTCTATTTTAAAGGTCAAGAAACTGGGGCTTGGAGAAGTTAAATAACACGGTCAAGGTGAAAGAGGTCAAATATCTAGTGGGGTTTTTTTTCCCACTATGAAATTAGAATATTTCCTTATTCTCTTTTCAGCAAGCTTTTAAAAAATGGCGATTACTTTTGATTACTGAATTTGAAAATATCAAGAAGGACTTTTGTTATTTTATGTATCTTTTTTTTTTAATGTTTATTTATTTTCGAGAGAGAGAGAGAGAGAGAGAGAGCACGAACTGAGGAGGGGCAGAGAGAGAGGGAGACACAGAATCTGAAGCAGGTTCCAGGCTCCAACCTGTCAGCACAGAGCCTGATGTGGGGCTCGAACTCGTGAAACACGAGATCATGACCTGAGCCGAAGTCGGATGCTTAACCGACTGAGCCCCCCAGGTGCCCCTATTTTATGTATCTTACTACAGGTAGAAGTGATTTTATTTTGTATACAGAGGTCACATCAGAAATAGAATACCATTATTTAAAAGAATCCGGGAGAGGGGCGCCTGGGAGGCTCAGTCGGTTAAATGTCCAACTCTTGGTTTGGTCTCAGGTTGTGATCTCATGGTTGGTGAGTTCAAGCCCCAAATCTGGCTCCCTGCTGGCAGTGCAGAGCCTGTTTGGGATTCTCTCTCTCCCTCTTCCTCCCTCTCTCTGCCCCTACTCCAATTGTGAATGGGCTCACTCTCTCTCTCTCTCTCAAAAAAAAAAAAAAAAAAAAACTTAAAAAAATAAAGAAAAGAAAAATAAAGGATGCCAGGAGAAAGATTCTTTAATAAGTGATGTTGGGACAACCAGATAACTATATAAGAAAAAAAAAGGGCTGACAAAAATATTTTAACTAGAATTATGTTATTACTTTTTTTTTTTAAGTTTATTTATGTATTTTGAGAGAGAGCATGAATCCAAAGCAGGCTCTGCACTGTCAGCCCAGAGCCCAGCATGGGGCTCAAACTCATAAACCGTGAGATCATGACCCTGAGCCGGAATCAAGACTTGTACACTTAACCAACCTAACCAACTGAGCCACCCAGGCACCCTAAGCATGCAGCTCTTAATCTCGGGGTCATGAGTTCAAGCCCCCCATTGGGTGTAGAGAGAGAGCTTACCATGGTCTACAGGATTCTGTAAGACCCATTGAGCCAGTATTTGTTAGGTTGACTTTAAAATTTTATTTTATTGCTGTCCTCTGTAACCCACTTTATAGGTTATGTTTACTCTTTGGTAGATGTCAGATATTTTCTGATTTGTTTTCATGAAAACATGAAAGTAATTAGAGGAATACTAAAAGTTTTTCAAATCATGGATTGAAGGAGTTGTTCTAAGCAGGACAGGAAATCCCCATAAAGGAAAAACACCAACACATTTTAATGTGTACTTATTTTACACCTCTATAAGGCGCAAAAAAACAGCACGACAAAGCCAGAAACAAAAAAATTGAGGGAAAAATATTTTCAAGACCTATAATATAATAAGTATAATAATATAATAATTACAATAAAGTACTAACTTCCTTAATACAAAGACTTCTTACAAATTTATAAGAAAAAAATCAGAAAAATGGACAATATGTATGAACAAAAAATTCATAGAGAAATGTCTTCAATAAACATGATTCAGTCATAATAAAATAAATGCAAATTAACATATCTCTCAGATTAGGGAAAATTTTAACTTCACAATACCCAGTATTGATGAGGACGTGGGAGGACAGGCCTGTGATGCACTGTTGGTAAAAACGTAGTCATTCCCTTTTTTAGAACACAACTTGGCAACAACCTATGAAACGATTAAATATCCATACCCTTCGACCCAGAAATTCTGCTTCTAGAAAGCCGTTCTACAAATAATCTTGCATAAATGTCAAAAATAATAAAAACATATATGTAACTTCAACATTATTCCTTTTTTTTTTTTTTTTTTTGAGAGAGAGAGTGTGAGCAGGGGAGGGGCAGAGAAAGAGGGAGACACAGAATCCGAAGGAGGCTCCAGGCTCTGAGCTGTCAACACAGAGCCCAATGCGGGGCTCGAACTCACAAACCATGAGATCATGACCTGGGCTGAAGTTGGACGCTTAACTGACTGAGCCACCCAGGCACCCCTGTAACTTCGACATTATTTCTAATAGTGAAAACCTGGAAAAACCCAAACATCCATCAACAAGGAATTTAAATAACTTATAGTAAAAACATACAATGGAATACTTTACAGATTTCCAAAAGAATTAGGTAAATCTGAGTTGATACAGAATGACAATCAGGATTCAGAGTTAAATGAAAAGAGCAAGTCACAGAACAATTATGCAAGGTATGAATCTATTTGTATTTTTTTTTTTTTTTTAAAGTAAGGCTCTACGCCCAGCATGGGGCGGGGCTCGAACTCTAAACCCCCAGCTCAAGAGTTGCAAGTTCAGGGCACCTGGGTGACTGTCAGTTAAGCGTCCAAACTCTTGATTTCAACTCAGGTCATGATCTCACAGTTTGTAAGACTGAGTCCCACATTAGGCTCTGTTAGGAGCCTGCTTGGGATTTTCTCTCTCCCTCTCTCTCTGCCCCTCCTCTACTTACACTCTATTCTCTCTCTCAAAATAAAAAAAAAAAAAAAAAGAATCGCATACTTTTCTGACTGAGGCAGCCAAGCACTACCTAGTTGTATTTTTTTAATTTTTTATTTATTTTTATTTTTTTATTTTAGAGAGGGGGACAGGGGCTCAGGGGGAGAGAGAGAGAGAGAGAGAGAGAGAGAGAATCTTAAGCAGTCTCCACATTCAGCATGGAGCCCAGCTCAGGGCTCAGTCCCACAAACTTTGAGATCATGTCCTGAGCTGAAACCAAGAGTCAGACACTCAACCAACTGAGCCACCCAGGCCACCCCTATTTGGTTTTCAAAAGGACAAATGTATAGGGGCACCTGGCAGGCTCATTCAGTAGAGCATGTGACTCTTGATCTCAGGGTTGTGAGTTCAAGCCCCATGTTGGGTGCAGAGATTACTTAAAAGTAAAAAGTGGTCTTTTAAGAAAAGAGGGACAAATTTGTATTTGCTTCAAAAGTGTCTAAAAACACATTCACCAGGAAAATGTTTGTAGCGTGTCCACTGGGCATGGAATGAAGAGTAATGAGGGAACAGGAGACAGACTTTTGATTTCATTCGACTCTGTTCTGTTTGATTTGCTTCTCTTCATATCAAGCATGTATAATTTTTATAATTTAAAAAAAAAGAATTCAAGTTCTTTGAACATATGGCTGGTAACTAGCCTTCATAATTCACCAGAAGTACTCAAGCTGTAGAACAAGTAAATTATTTTCCTCTAAAATGCCTTCGGCAAAACTGGGGTGCTTTATCAAGCCTGGTAACAGACTGAAGCTTGTTTCTAGGCATATTCTTTGAAATTGCCTTCCAAGTTGATGCGGTGCCAACGCCAGCCAACACCGCGCCCCATAAACCCCCCATTGCACTTTTTCAGGTTGAGCGAGAACAGAGCTCACTGCTGCTTCCCACTGTGGTGTGCCTGGGTGCCTAGCACTCACCTTGGGTTTCCCGACAGTGGGGGTTCGCTTCATAATGTGTCGTAAATCAGAAGTGCTCCCGCTTCAGACTTCTCCCTCAGCCCCAGGAAGGAACCCCTGATAGCCTTGGAAAGTCCCTCCGCTGAGCTGGAATGGAGCGATGGGTGATTGTGGCCCTTCCTGCAGGAGGCACCTGTCACGCATGCAAACGTGTACAAAAGTGAAACAAACAGGGGCGCAGTCAGTAAAGCATCCGACTTCGGCTCAGGTCATGATCTCGTGGTTCACGAGTTCGAGCCCCGCGTCGGGCTCTGTGCTGACAGCTCAGAGCCCGGATCTCACTTCGGGTTCTGTGACTCCCTCTCTCGCGGTCCCCTCCCCTCCTCTCAAAAATAACTAAACATTAAAAAAAAATTTTTTTTAAGTGAAACAAATGGCTTTCCAAAATTCAAAGCCCTTTTCCTTTGTGCAGACGTGACTGATTATGGGTATGAGTTAAGGTTCTCCACTCAACTCCAGACTCCGGCGAGTTTTCTTTCAACCAAAGTAGAAAGGGGTCTGCACACCAACACACCTACAGGTACATCTCCAGGAAACCCTGCTCCGCCAAACGACATCAGATCCAGTGCAAAGACGCTCTTCTCTGAGTTAACACTTAGCCAGCCAGTGCCACGGCGTGCTGTCCGGGGGCAGTGGGTGCCTCTGGGATGAGATCTAAGCCCCACATCTGACCTCGGACCACATGTGGTCATTGAAAAGCCTCCTAGGGCTTCGCGAAAGAATTAAGGGGAGGAGAGGCTGATTTTCATTGTCCTGGCCCAATTCCAAGTTTGATCGTTCTCCGTCCTCCGCCTTTGTCTGCCTGCCATCTCCCTGAGACGCTATTCCTCAGTTCCTGTTATAAACAGCTGTCCACTGTTAGGCGAGCCAGCCAGAGAGCCGGCGAATTCCACCCTGGGGGAAGCTGCATTTCACGATAAACATTTCCTCCGCATCTTTGCGAAATGACTTAGGTTTACCTTGGAGGAAAGGTATAATTTTCTAGAGAGAATACGGGCATAGTAATGGGAGGTTAAAAATTTTCCACCAGCCCTGTTTTGTCTAAATGGTGAACAAAGAAGACTGGAGTTGATCACAAAGGGGCCCGCGGAAGGGGGGGGTCCATAGGAAATCTGAGATTCTAACATTTTATTTGGGAATCCGGAATCGAATCTTCAACATTGATGAAGCAGGTGCGATTTGCCACCGAAATGTATTTCTTCAACCTAAGGCATATTTACAAACAGAGCAAACAGGCAAGTAACTCTGTAAACCAAAGGAAACAACGAAATCCACCCTCTGCCATCAAAGCTTCAGTGTCTACGTCGGTCGTGTCTCACCCACTCAGTTTAATGCCTCCCTCCTTTTCACTCAACACTTAAGACATCTTAATTTCAAAATATCATCCCCAAACATTTCCTTCTAATACTCTAACTTCCAGAATCATTACTGTATTTAATCTTAAAGAGTGAATTTAGGGGCACCTGGGTGGCTCAGTCGGTTGAGCGTCCGACTTCGGCTCGGGTCATGATCTCACAGTCTGTGAGTTTCGAGCCCCGCGTCGGGCTCTGTGCTGACAGCTCGGAGCCTGGAGCCTGCTTCATTCTGTGTCTCCTTCTCTCTCTCTGTCCCTCCCCCACTCATGCTTTGTCTCTCCTGCTCTCAAAAATAAATAAAAACATTAAAAAAAAAAAAAGAGTGAATTTAGGGGTGCCTGGGTGGCTCGGTCAGTTAAGGGTCCAACTTTGGCTCAGGTCATAATCTCATGGTTCATGAGTTTGAGCCTTGCATCAGGCTCTGTGCTGACAGCTCAGAGCCTGGAGCCTGCTTTGGATTCTGTGTCTCCCTCTTTCTCTGCCCCTCCCCCACTCGTGCTCTGTCTCTCTCTCTCTCTCTCTCTCTCTCTCTCTCTCAAAAATAAAGGTTAAAAATTTTTAAAAACCTACTCTTAAATAGTCTACTAACTTTTTATTTTTTTAAACAAGTCATCTTTTTTTTAAGCCACAAAGTTTATTTATTTCTTTCGAGAGAGAGAGAGAGGGAGTGCATGCGTGTGCACACGTGCATGGAGAAGGGGCAGAGAGAGGGAAAGTGTATAATACAATACATTTTAAAAGTTACCCTCAATACATTTTAAATTCTTTTTAATGTTTATTTCTAAAAAAGAGAGAGAGCAAGTGGGGGAAGGGCAGAGAGAGAGGGAGACACAGAATCCGAAGCAGGCTCTAGGCTCTGAGCTGTCAGCACAGAGCCCAATGCGGGGCTCGAACCCACGAACCTTGAAATCATGACCTGTTGCTTAACTGACTGAGCCAGCGCGGTACTCCCACCCTCCATGCATTTCAAAATAGTTTCCGTGGGGCACCTGGGTCGATTGAGCATCCGGCTTGAGGGCATGATCTTGATTTTGGCTCAGGTCATGAGTTCATGGTTCATGGGGTCGAGACCCACATCAGGCTCTGAGCTGATGGTGTGGAGCCTGCTTGGGATTCTCTCTCTCCCTCTCTCTCTGCCCCACCCCTGCTTGCAGGTGCTCTCTTTCTCAAAATAAACATTTAAAAATTTATTTTAAAAAATTAATAAAATAGTTATCTTTATGGTAGATGTTTGGCCTTTTTAAAGTTTATTTCCTTATTTATTTTTAAGTAATCTCTATACGCAACATGTGGCTCGAATTCGTGACCTTTCAGTCAGCCAGGCACCCTGACGTCTGACTTTTCTTACAGAGAAAATACAAAAGAAGCAGACCACAAAATACAGAATGTTCACATTCTCTCGATCAATAAAAACATCCTAAGAGGGGCAGCTGGCTGGCTCGGCATGCAACTCCTGATCTTCAGGTTGTGAGTTGTGGTTGTGAGAATCCAAAGCAGGCTCCAAGCTCTGAGCCATCAGCACAGAGCCCGACATGGGGCTCGAACTCACAGACCGTGAGATCATGACCTGAGCTGAAGTTGGCCGCTTAACCAACTGAGCCACCCAGGCGCCCCCAAAATAAAATTTTTTAAAAATGTCATAAGAATGATTCCCCAAACATCCCCCAAAAGGCCTTCTAACCAACCTCCAGAAGAGCCTCAATACCTTCAAATGAATAGCAAATTCTTACTACAGTCAAAGATAGAAAAGAGAACGCCAAGGCCGCGTAGAGCTGTGACGGCTCTCTGCTCTACGCTGAAGCAACTGTCCCTCCTCTAACCTAGTAATACGCACCTGCAATCCCAGGGTGAAAGAAATCACCTAGAGTCAGGGAGAGGGGACAGAGGGACGTAAAAACTTTGGGTACGTTGATTACCACAACTAAAGGAAATGAATTTCAGTCTCTGTAATTAAAGATAAAGTACAGGAATAAAGATATTTGATTATATTCATTTATTTATTTATACCGACTCTTGATTTGGGATCAGGTCATGATCTCATGGGTCCTGGGTTCGAGCCCTGTGCCACGTTGGGCTCCACTGCTTGCGATTCTCCCTCTCCCTCTCTCTCTGCCTCTCCCCTGCTAGTGCTCTGTCTCTCTCTCAAAATAAATAAATAAACATTTTTAAAAAATAAATTTAAATATATTTTTTTAATCTTAAAGGATTTTTTTAAACTTCATTTAGAAGCCCCCGATAATAGACTCATGAAGATGCACTCCTGAACCCAATACAGAAATCGAATAGTATACGGGTTAAAGACTCAAACGTGAAAAGCGAAACTACAGAAATTTTAGAATACAATAGATGAGAAGTTGTTGAACAAGACCTGAGAAGCACAAACTTGGAAAGACACATTTGACTAAAATGATCTTAAAGACTTCTTAAGGGAAATTACATTAAAATAAGTGGGAATCACATATTGGGAAAAGATCATGGCAATTTCCATAAGCACGACAGAATCAGTGATTAGAATCTATAAAGAAAGCTTATAAATCTATTCTAGAGAGACAACCCAACCGAAAAGGGGGGAAAGGTGAGAAGAGAGAATTGGCAGGGGCGCCTGGGAGGCTCAGTAGATGGAGCATCCAACTCTTGATTTTGGCTCAGGTCATGATCCCAGGGTTGTGGGAATGAGCCTCGCATTGGGCTCCGCGCCGAGCCTAGAGTCCACTTGGGATTCTCTCTCTCCCTCCCTCTGCCCCTCTGCCCTGCTTGAGCATGTTCTCAAAATAAATGCACACATACATACGTACGTACATACATACATACAGAAAGAGCAGACAATCAGCAGAAGAATCTGTAGGTCCAGTAAACGCGAAACGATGTTCCATCTCTCGTCCTCATTCTTGGCATTTTCTTTTTTTTTTTTTTTAATTTTTTTTAACATTTTTATTTATTTTTGAGAGACATAGAGACAGAGTATGAGCAGGAGAAGGGCAGAGAGAGAGGGAGACACAGAATCCGAAGCGGGCTCCAGGCTCTGGGCCATCAGCACAGAGCCCGACGCGGGGCTCGAACTCACAGACTGTGAGATCATGACCTGAGCTGAAGTCGGCCGCTTAACCGACTGAGCCACCCAGGCGCCCCTCTTGGCATTTTCAATACACACATAGATGATCCTTCTAACAACTAGTTTCTTTCGCGCGTGTGTGTATATGCATGTGCACATGCATGTGTGTATATGTTAATACACACATAACAAACAATTTATCATCTCAATCATTTTTGAGTGCACGGCTCAATAAGCCTTAAATATATTCACGTTCTCGGGCAACCCGCCTCCACGTGGGAGAGAAAAATCTCGCAAAATCGAAACTCTGTCTCCATTAAACAACTGCCCATTTTGCCCTCCGTCCGCCCCTGGGAACTACTAGTCCACTTTTGTTTCTATGAATTTGACCACTCTGAAGACCTTATATAAGTGAAATCAAACAGTATTTGTCTGTTCGTGACTGGCTTATTTCAGTTAACATAGCGTCCTCATATTAATTTGCTAGGGCTGACATACGAAGTGCCACAGACTGGATGGCTGAACAACAGAAATGTATTTTCTCACGGTTCTGGAGGCTGGAAGTCTGAGATCGGCAGGGCTGCTTTCTCCTGAGGCCTCTCTCCTTGGCTCGCAGGTGGCTGCTTTCTCATTGCGTCCTCACCTGGCTTTTTCCAGATGTGCGCATCCCTGGTACCTTTCCTCTTCTTTTAAAAAAAGTTTTTTTCGGGGCGCCTGGGTGGCTCAGTCAGTTAAGCTTCCGACTTCAGCTCAGGTCATGCTCTCACGGTCTGTGAGTTCGAGCCCCGCGACGGTCTCTGTGCCGACAGCTCAGAGCCTGGAGCCTGCTTCCGATTCTGTGTCTCCCTCTCTCTCTGCCCACCCTCACTCACACTCTCTGTCTCCCTCAACAGTAAATAAACATGAAAAAAATTAAAATTTTCCTGTTTATTTACTGTTGAGAGAGAGAGAGAGAAACAGAGCATGAGCAGGGGAGGGGCAGAGCAGGAAACACAGAACCCAAAGCAGGTTCCAGGCTCCGAGCTATCTGCACAGAGCCCGACGCGGGGCTTGAACCCACAGACTGTGAGATCATGACCTGAGCCAAAGTCGGATGCTTAACCAACTGAGCCACCCAGATGCACCTCTTCCTCTTTTCATAAGGACGCCCACCAGTCCTGTTGGAGTAGGCTCCCAGCCTTCAGATCTCACTTTCCCTTTATCGCTTCTGTTAAGGGCTCTCTCTAAATACAGTCACGCTGTGGGCGAGCATTCTTAACTTCAGGGGGACCTGTCCCTTTGCGTGTCTGCAGTGGTGACCTGTATAAACTCTGCCCTGACTGCACTTGGACCTTCCCATTTCGCTTGCCTTAACATGTTAAACTACTTTAGTTAATTACGTAGCAGATTAATATAGCAGAACAAAAAATAACTACTTAGCCTCAGTGGCCTTTTTGTCCATAATAATGATTTGACTGAGAGTTTACTATTAATTTCCTTTTAGGTGACAGTTGGTAGCCACTGACCCTTGGATTCAGCGCTCGTGGTCGCTGGTAAGGAGGCTAGATTATTAGTTCCCTTACCTATTTGGGTACCTATTGTTTGCTGCCTGCTGGTTTGTGAGCATCACAAAGGCAGGCATATTTGTTGAATCACAAGGAAGGGGGGTGTGGTGAGGAGTCAAGAATCCACGTGCAGCCCTCACAGTTGACTGGGGACATTGCTTCAATGACTGTCCGGCTGAGTTCACTTATAGTCAATACGAGCATATAGCAGATTTGAGCTTTGGCATTGACTACTGTCGGGTGTAAATTTTTGAAAAACAAAGTTTTTAATATTTATTTATTTTTGAGAGAGACAGAGAGAAAGACAGAGGGTGTGCAGGGGAGGGGCAGAGAGAGAAGGAGACACAGAATCTGAAGCAGCTTCAGGCTCCGAGCCGTCAGCACAGAGCCCCATACGGGGCTCGAACTCAGGAGCTGTGAGATCATGACCTGAGCCAAAGTCGGATGCTTAATCGACTGAGCCGCCCACGTGCCCCACTGAAAACTTCTGAATGAAGTTGATTGTAAGACTTTGGAGGAAAAAACTACTTAGTTGAAGTCACTGAAATGTATCAGATCAATTTTCGTGATCTCATTTAAAATAAATTCTTTGTCCTTTAATGTTTCCATAAATTCATGTTAACACAGATTAAAATAGACAAATGTTAAGTATGCAAAGCTACAGGCATTGTTTTAATCTTAACTCTTCTCTGAGAACATATGATTAGACCATACATAGATAATGGTGTGTATTTGCGTTCGAGAAGAATTCAGGTTCTCGTCTTCCTAAAATAAATCTGAGTTGGTCCTAATACCATATCCCCGGTGACTAGATGCCGCCTTCCTCTTCTGTGTCTGTTTACTAAATTCCATGGTCCAGCACTGTACCCTCTGCCTTGCACACACCCTCAGCAACTTGCCCCCTCCCTTCCTAATATTCCCCCAGCCAAACCACAGCCCTGGTGATAATTCCAACTTGCTGCCTACTCGGCACCTGCACCCGCCCAGCCAAATGAGTCTGGCATCACGCTGCCTGGTTTCATTTTAAATTCATGACCACAAACCTCAAGTGGACTCTTAGTGCCCTTGGCAATCACGGGATACTCACCCAGGTTCATTTCTCACCCAACGCTCCAGCATTCCGTCCTCCGTCCCCAGACCTCTGACACCCCCTCCCTTCTCTCCGAGGTCATCGTGGATATTGACGTGATCAGCAGAGAAAGTCCGCAGACTGCCCACTCTCCACATCTGTCTCTCCATCTCTGAACCCCACACTCTGGCTTCCTGCCGGCCGCTATAGATGAATCACCTACAGTCTTGTGGAAGCCTAGCCCTCCGCTCTGACCCCTCCCCTCCCATGACTCATGAATATCGCTCAGCCCTTCTCCCCTTTCTCTGATACATCTTTTTTTTTTTTTTTCTGTCTGCTGGACCACTCCCATCAGAATACAAATAGGATGTTTTTTCTCTGACCTTATGCCTTCTGTCGACTACACTTTATCTGTTATCTACTTTCCCATTTTCTTGCTCCTTTTGGCAGCACAACGTCTTCAAAAGAATGGTCTCTACTCGCTATCTCCAATTTTTACCCTTCTCTCTCAATCCACTCCAGTCTCACTTTGACCCAACCTTTCCACCAAAACTTTTCCTCCTGACGACAGGAGCTCCATGTTGCTAGAAAGAAGAGTCACTTCTCAGTCTTCCACTTTCTTGATCTGTTTGCAGCTGTTGATACAACCGATGGCAACCTCTTACCTGACAAACTCGTTCTACTGGGCCACCAGGACACACCGTCTTCCCGGTTTCCTCTTACCTCACAGGTGAGTATGTCGCCGTGTGTTTCAATGATTCCTTCGCCTCTCCCCAGCCTCTGAATGTTGTAAGCCCCCCCAGGTTCGGTCTTTTTCTGCCCCTACAATCTGTCCCCTGTGGATTCCATTCTCTGTCATGGCTTTAAAGACCACCTAACTGCTGATCATTCTCAAGCGTACGTCTCCAACCCAGACCTCCCCCTTAACCTCAGACCCTTAGAGCCCACTGCCAGCTCAGTCTCTCCACTTGGATGTCTAAGGTATGTCAAGTTTCACATCCCAGTAACTCAGCACCTGCCCCACCTGAGGTCTTCCCCATCTCTGTCAATTGCAACTCCGTTCTCCCGGTCTCTCAGACTAAAACCTTTGGGTCTCACATGCACAACCAGTCCATCGGAAAACGCCTATTGGCCCTGCTGTCTAACAATGTCCACGACTGACCGCTTCTCCCCACCTCCGCCCCCTCCATCCCAGGCCAAGTCGCTGTCATCTCGTGCCTGGATTTTTGTAGCAGGCTCTTGATTTCCGACTCTCTAGATAGTCTGCTCCCAATTTGGTAGCTGTGATTTTTTAAAATATAGGCTAGGGTGCCTGGGTGGCTCAGTGGGTTAAGTGTCAGGTTCTTAGTTTCTGCTGAGGTCATGATCTCACGGCTCGTGGGATCGAGTTCCACATCTGGCTCCGTACTGACAGCTCAGAGACTGCTTGGGATTCTCCCTCTGCCTGTCTCCTGGGCTTGTGCTCTCTCTCGCTCCCTCTCTCTCTGCCCTTCCCCCCCTCAAAATAAATAAACTTAAAAAATAAATAAATAGCGGTGCTTGGGCGGCCCGGCTGGTGAAGCGTCCAACTTGATTTCCGCTCAGGTCATGATCTCACAGTTTGTGGGTTTGAGCCCCACATCGGGCTCTGTGCGGACAGCATGGAGCCTGCTTGGGATTCTCCCTCTCCCTCTCTCTCTGCCCCTCACCTGCTCATTCTCTCTCTCTCTCTCTCTCTCTCTCTCTCTCGTAAAAATAAATAAATAAACATTTGAAAGGAAGGAAGGAAGAGGAAAAGAGAAAAAAAAGGACGGAAGGAAGAAAGAGTAGGTTAGATTCTGTCACCGTGTAGCTCAAAACTTGACAATGACCCTGTATCAGTCAAGATGACCCCTATTGTGTGGTGGTAGCAAATAAACCCAACATTTCAATGACTTGAAATAGTGATCATTTCTGGGGCGCCCGGGGGGCTCAGTCGGTCAAGCATCCGACTCTTGATTTCGGCTCAGGTCATGATCTCACGGTTCACGAGTTCGAGCCCCACGTTGGGCTCCGCCCTGACAGTGTGGATCCTGCTTGGGATTCTCCCTCTCTCTCTCTGCCCCTCCCCCAATCACACGAGCTTTCTCTCTCTCTCCCTCTCGCAAATAAATAGTTTAAAAAATAGTGTCCATTTCTTCCTCAGGCAGCCCGTCCACTCAGGCAGCCGCAGGGAGCCTCTCATCACCACCACTGATCAGAGAGACTCGGGTTTTCAGCTCAGGATACTCTCTTCCATGTTTCTGGTCACTTTGGCAGAAGAGTAGAAAGCTCTAGAAAAGTATCACTGATAATGAACTGCTTCTAAAATGAATTCTCAAAACTCAGGGGCCAGAGCTATTCACGTGGCTTGAGCCGTCCTTAAGACAGCCAGTCAGTGTCTCCCCACTCCATTCTGAGGGCCAGGAGCCAGAAATTCAGGTGCTCTCCTGAAACGCAGGCTCCCAGCAGTGCTCAAAGTGTAAACGCGCAGTCCTTACGCCAGCCGGTGGCGCTCTGCATTGGCGTCCCCTGCCCCCACCTCCCCGGCCCAGCCTCCTCCGGCTATCTCCAGGGTACCATCACCACTGCACCTGAGAGGCTGTCCCTCCGCCTGCGTGGCTCTTCCCTCCATGATCTGCACGATAATTCCTCCACCTCCTACCCTGACCCGTTTATTTAAAACCGTGATCCACCCCTTCTCCACTGCTAACCCCCAGCCCGCTGTCTACACGCACACCTGCACGAGAACGTCAGAGGGCAGGGAAGGCGGGGGCCGCGTCTGTTTTGCCCACGGACATCCCGCCGCCAGCCAGGCCCAGATCAGGACCTGCACAAGACAGGGGCTCAGGAATTGTCGCTTCAACGAATGAACCTCACCGGGGGTCAGGAAGACACAAAGGAAACGCGCAAAACGCTGCGTGGCGCCCGTTAGACGCTAAAGCGGACAGGTCTGACACCTGCAAGCCCTGGTGGGGATTTGGTGAGCGGAGAGCTCTCGAACTGCCAGAGCGCATGCGCTGGTGCCACCAGGCCGGAGAGCAATCTGGCACTCCGGAGTCAAGTCCAAGGTAAGTGCGAATCGTTACAACCGAGCGATTTCACTTCCCAGGATCTACCCTGAAGAACCCTCATCCCCGCGCGTCCAAGGAGCCTTGCAAAGAGATGTTCATAACAGCATTGCTTATAATAAGGGAAAAAAAATGGAAACCACCGGAATTTTCATCAGCAAGATCCTTGATAAATGATTGTCATATCCATCATAAAGCAATTACAATGAATTATTTTGTATGTATTGACTTCCTGTGTAAGGAGGTCGGAAGCTGCTTTCATTGACGCAGCAGGAAAAAAGCTGAGAAAACTGAAAATCAGCAATCATTCTTTGACCTGGCAGAGAACCGAGGTCACAGGGCAAGCTGCTGACCCCCAGTTAGGAGAGGTGGACTCCTGGGTGCAGAGAATCGAACTTACCTGAGCGGAAACTCCACAGGAACCAGTACCTGAGAAGTACTCTAGTTGACACCTTGCTGGAGGCTCGGTGTGGGTCAGCTTGAAAGTTAAAAACTCCAGGGAACCCCTCACACTTGTGAGTTTTACCTCCAGGAGCCCTCCCAGGTCCTCACAGTAAAGATCCAGAGAAAACCCCCTCACGCTTCAGCAGGGGAAGGGGAAAGGAGCCATTTTGGAACACACCCCGAGTACTCTGTTCCTCTTAACAAGCCCTGCCCTCAGAAGAAACCATTTCACCAGAGCCTAATGGACCCAAGAGAAGGGAAATATCCAACTGCAACCCCCTGGAGCCTTCCTAGCTCACCGAAGGGGGTAAGGGAGCTGAGAAGCCCGGGCAGTCACAGCCCACAAGCACGGGCTCACCAAAGGACCAAAACCTCATAATCTTCACTCACGCATGTCATATTCCAACTGCAGAAAATCATAGGCAAAGACAAATTTTGGAAGAGGCCAGAGGAAAAGGACTTACCTATGGAGGAGCGAGGAAAGAATTACACAGAATTTCCCTTTGGAAACCGTGCGGGCAAGAAACAGATGGAAATATTGGTCTAAGCATCTTAAATATTATTGACTGCTGTTTGGGTTGAAGCGTGTCCCTCAAAAAAGATATGTCAAAGTCCTAACCCCTAGTCCCTCAGAATGTGACCTTGTCTGGAAATAAGGTTGTTGCAGAGATAATGAGTTGAGGTGATGTCATACTGGAGCAGGGCGGGCCCCTAATCCAGGAGGACTGGCGTCCTCATAAGAAGATGACCATGTTAAAAAAAGAAAAAGAAGATGGTCACGTAGAGACACAGACACTCAGGGAGAAGTCCGTGTGAAGAGGGGGGGCAGAGGTTTGATGTGTCTACAAGCCAAGGGACACCAGGAGTGGCTGGCAGCCACCAGGAGCCAGGAGAGAGACCTGGAAAAGATTCTCAGATTCTCCTTCAGAGCCCTCAAAAGGAAGCAACGCTTGGGTGCCTGGCTGGCTCAATGGGGCGTGCTACTCTTGACCTTGGGGTTGTGAGTTTGAGCCCCATGTTGGGCATAGGGATTACTTAAAAACAAAATATTTTAAGAAATAAATAAAATCTTGTATATATATGTGTGTGTGTGTATATAAAAATATTTATGTGTGTATACATATATATTTATAAATACATGTATATACATATGTATACACACACAGACACATATATATATATATTTTTTCCAAAAAACAGCCCTGCCGACACCTTAGTTTTGGACTTTGAGCCTCCAGAACTGTAAGAAAATAAATTCCTATTGTCTTAAGCCACCCAGTCTGTGGTACTTTGTGAGATCTAAAGAAACTACGAGAATTCATTTCGTTCAGGTGAGTTTTACCTCCTGACACGTATCACAGGAAGCATCTGTGAAACGAGAATCTACCAGCACACATGCCACACGCTGTCAGCACAATGACGTCCTCACATGTCACACAGCTTCTGCACACCCCCACTGTGCACTCGCCATAGGATGACAGCGGCAAAGGCAAGTAACACCTTAGTCTGTTATAAAATGTTTTTGACCTCACAGACCCCAAAAGAGGGTCCCTTGAGAACTGCTGACTAATCTAAATCCCTTCTTTTTTATAGATGACGAAACTGAAGCTTAGGGATAGGAAGGAGGCTTCCCTTAGTCTGGGGCTAATTAGAGTCTCAGCTTCCTGACTCAATTGTGGGGGTTCCTTGAACCATAAAGCCACAGAACAAATGTTTGGGGGGGGGGCAAGTAACTGGTGTGAAACCAACTAGTTAGTCTAGACTAGACAGCGCTCCAGACTTTGTTACATCATTAAGTACAAGTCCTTCCTCCCTCCCTCTTCCTTCCTTCTTTCCTTCCTTCCTTCCTTCCTTCCTTCCTTCCTTCCTTCCTTCCTTCCTTCCTTCCTTCCTTCCTTCCTCCCTTCTTTCCTTCCTTCCTCGTAAACTCTATGTCCAACATGAGTCTCGAACTCAGAACCCTGGGTCCTCTAAATTGGCTTGTGCACAGCACTCATTTATTTTAAAAAGGGATTTAGGGGCACCTGGCTGGCTCAGTTGGTAGAGCATGGGGCTCTTGATTTCAGGGTCGTAAGTTCAAGTTCCGCATTGGGTGCGGAGCCTGCTTAAAAAAAAGTGGCCCACATTTTAAGAAACGAGAGTAACATCTTTTCCCCCAAGCTCTAAGGCAGCAGCTGATGGCGATGCCAAGGATCCTAGGGTGCCCGTGACCGCCCCCCACCCCCAGGGTCGGCACAAAGAAAATGCGCACGCGGAGGCGTGTGACCGTGACGTGACACACGCACGTCTTTGGTGAGAGGGAGCCACAGTGCTCCTCGGGTTTTCAAAGGGGGTCTGTGACTCAGAGCAGATTACATACCACTGCAGGCGGGAAAGGTCATCCAAGGAATGCGGACCTAGAGGCTTTCTCTCTTGGCCGCGTGAGGACCAAAATCAAGCTGCTTCTCCCTTCTCTGCCCACAGGACAAGTCTCTCTGCACCACCCTCCACAGATGTGCGGGCGGGACCTCTCGGCCTCGAGCCTCTCAGGCCGCTGTCTCATGACCTGAAACCAGATGTGCGTGAAACAGCGAATTCATTCAGAAGTCACGGGAAGAATGACCTCTGCCTGCAAGAGCCATCAAATTCAGGCAGAACAATTCAGGGCTGTAGGGACAGGGAGGGGGCACCGAGAAGCAGAGACTTCATGTTTTCACTGTCCATTTGGCCCAGAACAACCAAATGTTCATATACGGCGCTCGGAACGGCAATGTTTCAAATTTGAAGTATTTTAGTACTTGAACATATATTGGATGGATTTGATGAACTAAATCCAGCTCTAGGTAACTAAGATTTTTCTAATTGGAAATAAAGAGAAGAAAAAAAGATGTATACACACATACATGTCTTTTTTTTTGAGATGTATATATATATATATATATACATATATATATATATATATACCTCTTTTTTTTGAGATAAAATCTTGTGTTTGTTCCTCCGACTATCTAAAGTTCAATTTCATGATAACCAAATACTTCAGTTATTTGTCTTTGCACAATCATGCTCATTAGTCAGCTGCACTTGCCCGAATCCCATTATTTTTGGAGGATTCTGAGCAAAGAAAATTAGCAGATTGATTCTCATCTAAACACCAAAATACGCAGCATAAAAACAATTAAAAAAAAAAAACCTTTAGTTGAACAACTGTTTGAAATAACTCATCGTTTATTTTTGTATATTTTGTGGCACAACAGTAAGGTGTCATGGCCGCTCCTGGAAGAGGAAATTTATCTTCCCAGAAGCGTTCTGGTTCACCTTCAAATTCACAAATGCTGCAGTTGCTTATGGCCCAAGAAGGTCTTTCCCCTCGAGTGGGGATTTAACTTCATATAACCTCAGTTCTCTACTTGTGTATTCTGTTTATACCTTGCAGCAATAAAAAGTAGTTCACTCTTGCTTTTCATCCGGTAAAATATCACAGCTTAATTAAATTATTTTGGTCCGGGTCCAAAACAGCCTCTTCACGATGTCATGGAAGTTATAGGTTTTCCGATGGATGCCAAGGCTATTAAGACTGTGCGTATATTATGATCATTAAACATCCGTGGATTATGGTCACCTCTGTTTTACAGTTCATTATTTAATAGTGCTTGTCTGAAAGGTCAAAGTCTTTACAGGATCATTTGGCTCATTGGCGACTTGGCTAATTTGCAAATAATTTCACAAATATTTTCCCGTCAGCGCTGTTTGTTGACAAAGATCTGATTCAGGATATGGAATCTTCGGATTATAAATGCCACACTGCCTTAACCAGATGCCCTTCGGCATTTCCTTATTCCAAATAATACCACCTTGTTAAGTAGAGATGATACACATTCATAGTATGGCGATCACCTCTGTAAAAATCATCTTCCTTTCATTATAAATCTCAGAAATCAGTAAGCCAAGTTGTATCTCCTTGCCGTTAATGTCCATTAATACGTGGCTTCATATAAAAAGCATGAAAGCTGAAGAAGTGGAAAAAATATCTAAAGATATTTTTCCTAGCAAAATATTTTACATTTCTAATGAAACCAACCAAAAGCACAAAAATCCTAAAGGGAACATATAAATGCAATAAATCATCCTGAAGAATAAAATGCATTTAATGTTTCTAGGACTGTCCCTGCACTCGGAAATGCATGAGGGAGACATTAGCCATATCGCTGCGGTTCTGGCCAACAGCCTCTTTGTCAACCTGTCCCTTATGAAGCAGCACAAATGGATTTTTTTTTTTCACAAATCGATCTTTGATGCTCATTAAAAGAGCAAAGTGATTCCTTCATCCACATCTTAACTCAAAATCGCAACCTTTTTATTATTCACAAAGGCTAAGAACCTCAGAGCTGTCTGTAACAACTGGTCCATCACACAAATATTTGTTCTGAATATGCAAGACTTTTTACTGGGGCAGAGCCTCCTTTGGATCCAGCAAGTATCTTAGAAGCCCTGTGGATGTTTCGCACTTCCTAACCGCAAGCCATTCCTTCGAGGTTGGTAAGGAAGCTATGCTACTCTTCTGAGAACAGATGTGAACGGGCCATCTTGAACTACTTGGGTCCGGGACTGCAATTTTGCCGGTGAAGACATGGATGCACGGCAGAAGGGCTAATCAATAATTATGAAGCCTGAGATTAGACCAGGAAGGGTCTTTCCAGATAAGGTAGTTCTCTAGTGTGACTATCCGGGGGGAGGAGGAGAGTCAGTGTGGAATCATACTTATCATCGTACACAAAATAAAACCTTAGTTACTTAAAGAGCTAAATAGAATATGGGTGCCCGGTTGGCTCAGTTGGTAGAGCTTGAGACTCTTGATCTCAGGTTCGTGAGTTCGAGCCCCACATTGGGTGTCGAGTTTATTTAAATAAAGAGTTAAATATAACAAATAAAAATATTTCAACCTGGAGGATATTTAGGTGACCTCTGCCCCTTTTAGTTTTCCAACCTCCAAACATTGGACGGCTTTGGGGCCCAGACCTCAAGTCTTTCTCTACTCTCTCTGCACTCCCAACCTGGGTGCCTCTCGTGCACTTGAGTCCATGCCGACAGCTCCCGGACGCATGCTCCAGCCCAGGCCTCTTCCCGGAGCTCCGGACTCATAGACCCACAGGCCTTCATGGCATAGCCCTTGCGACATCTTCAACCAATCAGGGCCCAAACCTCACTCCTGCTCTGCCACCCTCAAACCTGTTCCTTTCCGGGGTTTCCTCATCTTGGTGCTTGGCAATTCCATCCGTCCAGTTGTTGGAGCCAAAACCCTCAGAACCATCCTTGATCTGTCTCTTTGAAATACTCCACATCCAACCTATTGGCAAATGCTACCTTCCAAATAGGTTCAAGCTCGGGACGCCTGCGTGGCTGAGTCAGGTAAGTGTCTGACTCTTGATTTCAACTCAGGTCATGATCTCATGGTTCGTGAGATCGAGTCCCACGTCGGGCTCTGTGCCGACAGCGCAGAAACTACTTGGGATTCTTTCTCTCTCTTTCTCTCTCTGCCCCTCCCCTGCACTTGTGCGCTCCCTTTCTCTCTCTCTCTCAAAACATAACATTAAAAAAAAAAATAGATTCAGGCTTTGACCACGTCTAAGCAACTGGACAGTTTCTGCCCTGGGCCAGACACCATCCTCTCTCCCCTGGATTATGGAAGTAGCTTCCTCACCACCAACTCTGACACTCTATGCTCAGTAGAGCCACCAGAGGGATCCTTTTAAAGCTTGAGTCAGATTTTGCCTTTCTCCCCTCACATGAATCCACTGACTTCCAACTCCTTCAGAGAGAAGCCAGAGGACTTACCAGGGCCTACGAAGTCCTACGTGATCTGGCCCTGCGTTTTCTCCACCGCCTTGTTTTCCACTGCTGTCCATCTGGCCCATTTTGTTTCAGCCACACCCGCCTTCCGGCTGTCATTCACGCAGATAATAGGTTTGGCACCCCAGGGCACTGGCATTTGAAATCTTTTGCCTGAGGGCCCTGTTGTGGGTTGAACTGTTTACCCCCAAAAGGCATGGCCAAATCCTAGTCCCCAGTACTTGTGAACGGGGCCCTATTTGGAAATCGGGTCTTTGCAGATGTCATCAAGTTAAGATGAGGCTAGACTGGCTTAGAGTGGGCCCTAAAAAAAATCCAGTGGCTAGGTCCTTGGAAGGAGAGAGAAATTCAGAGACGCAGAAGAGACAGAGAGGGAAAGGCCATGTGGCGACAAGGGCAGAGACGGGGGGGGGGGGGGGGGGGGGGGGCGTGATGTACCCCCAGGGCTAGGAACATCAAGGAATGTTGGGGGAGGCAAGGAAGGATCCTCCCTTGGAGCTTCAGAGAGAGCATGGCCCTGCTGACACCTTGATCTTGGACTCTGGACCCCAGGACAGTGAGGGAATACATTTTTGTTGTTTTTATTATTATTATTTTTTTAATGTTTATTTATTTTTGAGACAGAGAGAGACAGAGCGTGAGCAGGAGAGGAGCAGAGAGAGAGGGAGACACAGAATCGGAAGCAGGTTCCAGGCTCTGAGCTGTCAGCACAGAGCCCGACGCGGGGCTCGAACTCACGGACCGCGAGATCATGACCTGAGCCGAAGTCGGATGCTCAACCGACTGAGCCACCCAGGTGCCCCCATTTTTTTGCTTTAAACCACCTAGTTTGTGGTCATTTGTTATGGCAACCCTCAGAAACGTATACCCCCCCGCACCCCAATATCACACGCCTCACACTGGTCCCTGGGTGGGGCTGCTTACAGGGAGGGCTCCCGGGGCTAACCCCCTTCACACCTCTGCTCTACAAACTCTTCCCAGGTCACCCCCAGCCTCATTCTCCCTCCCTGCCCCGGCCCCGGGGAATCTCCCATAGCGTGGGCAGGGCCCAGGGGCACCCCTTCTCTCTCTCTCCTCTTTCCGATTCTCTCTGAGTGACATAAACCCTGCTGCTTCCCTGGCTTTCCCCTGCCGAGTCCCCAAAAGCGGAGATATTGATTGTTCCTTGGCCTTTACATTCCTACCGTACCTCTCATATTCTTGAAACAACGTGGACGCCTCTTCCTAAGGGAGGAGCAAAGGAAGTGGGAAAAAGAACAGCACAAATATTAATAGTTCAAGATCTTCAAGATATTATCTTGCTTTATTAACTAGTGGATGGGTGGGGCAACACACACCTTAACCCATTCATAGCCGGTTCCCCTCCCCCCATTCCTTTCTTCCATATCTGACTCCCACAGCTAATTCTCTGTGATAACAAAGCAAAAATGGAAGGCGCCCGGCTGGCTCAGTTGGTGGAGTGTGGGACTCTTGGTCTCAGAGTCTTAAGTTTGAGCCCCATGATGGACATAGAGTTTACTTAGAGGAAAGAAAAGAAAGAGAAAAAAAAAAAAGCCTTGGGTATGTCAATTACATCTCAATAAAGCTGAAAAAAAAATTTTTTTTAAATTTTTTTTAAACATTTTTATTTATTTTTGAGAGACACAGAGACAGAGTGTGAGCAGGGGAAGGTCAGAGAGAGAGGGATACACAGAATCCGAAGCAGGCTCCAGGCTCTGAGCCATCAGCACAGAGCCCGACGCAGGGCTCGAACTCACAGACTGTGAGATCATGACCTGAGCAGAAGTCGGCCGCTTAACCAACTGAGCCACTCAGGCGCCCCAAAAAAATTTTTTAAAAAGGGGAAATGGTGGGAGCCCATGATGTCAGTAGGATGAGTAGGGACAGGTAATACACCGAACAGGCTTTCTGCCCTGCAAAGGTCTGAGCAAATGCGAGTGAGGCGTGCTGCTATAACGGGCCCAGAACATCACGATCCCAGCTCCGATACTTACATGTTGGCGTTTCAGAGGTGGGGCCGCTGCCATGTACCCCGCCCTGGCTGTGGGCCGATGACTCAGGTTGCAGAGGGTCTGTGGGAGGCACCAGATGGAAAGTTGCAAAGACCAACAGTGGGAGGGACAGAGGACTGAGTTCTCTCGGGGCCGGATTCCAGGAGAGACACAGAGAGCCCAACAGCGCGAGAACCCTCTCGGTGCCTGGAGACAGGAGCGTGGTCAGTTTGTTTTCTCTTCCTTATTGAAAAATGGTTCCGATTCCCGTGCATTTTCTGCTCCGTTTTCTAGCCTAGCGTGGTGGCTCATGACGGACGGAAAAGATCACTGCATCCCCTCAGCGTGTGAAGCTCTGTAGGAAACCATCGTGGGCACAGCAGGGAAGAAAGTAGTTGGAGGACCCAGGCTTTGTCCCCTGCTCCAGGCAAACCAGTGTAGGGGCCCTGAGGACAGAAGGATGGGTCATCCCCTGCCTCCAGGGGACAAAGACAAAACCAGCTGGCCAGCCGCAGAACTCCGGTGCAGGAGGCTTACCCGTAACTAACCAGGCGAGCCTCCGGCAGTGCCCACGGGCACCCAGGGCCAGCGGCTGCCCCCGCGGCTGTGCTCAGGGCTGGGTGCTTCCTGATGGCAACTCACTGCTTTGCCCACATCCTCCAAAAACATGGAAGGACCCACGGGGCGCCTGGGTGGCTCAGTCAGTTAAGCGTCTGCCTCCTGATTTCAGCTCAGGTCACGATCGCACCATTCCTGGGTTTGAGCCCCGCGTCGGGCTCTGTGCTAGTAGCGTGGGGCCTGCTTGGGATTCTCTCCCTCCCTCGCTCTGCCCCTCCCCTGCTTGTGCTCTCTCACTCTCAAAATAAATAAACATGTAAAAAAAAAAAAAAAAAAAGGAAGGACCCTTTTGCTCAGAACTTCACAGCAAGAACAGAGGCCCAGATGGAGGGGCCAGACGCCCGTCTATGCCCAGCCCTGACTGCTCGGAGGCTCCAGAGGGAGAAGTTACGGGCCAGGACCTGGACAGGGCTGCCTAGGCCGCCTGTGCCCTTGAACTGGTCCTTCTCCTGGGGGCTCCTCTGTTAAGGAAAGGGGTTTCCCTACACCAGAGGGTCGTTTTCCCCTCATCTTCCTCATTCTTTGCTTATAAGGGCCAAAGGAACAGAATTCCTTTTTTTGTTTGTTTGCTTGCTTCAGGGTTTTATTTAAATTCTAGTTAGTTAACATATAGCGTAATAATTATCTCAGGAGTAGAATTTAGTGATTCATCACTTGTATATAACACCCAGTGCTCCTCCCAACAAGTGCCCTCCTTTTTTTTTTTAAGTTCTTTAAGTTTATTTATTTTTGAGAGAGAGAGAGACTGAGAGACAGAGAGGGCTTCGTGAGCAGGGGAGGGGCAGAGAGAGGGAGACACAGAATCCGAAGTAGGCTCCAGGCTCTGAGCAGTCAGCACAGAGCCAGAAGTGGGGCTCGAACTCATGCACCACAAGATCATGACCTGAGTTGAGGTCGGATTCTTAACCAACTGGACCATCCAGGCACTCCCACGCTTTCTTTATCTATTCGTCATTTAATGGACATTTGGGCTCTTTCCATAATTTGGCTCTGTTGATAGTGCTGCTAGAAACATCAGGGTGCACGTGTCCCTTTGAATCAGTTTTTTGTGCACTTTGGGTAAATACCTAGTAGTGTAACTGCTGGACCATTGGGTAGTTGGTTTGTTTTTTTTTAATTTTTAAAAATCTTACTTATTTTAGTGAGAGAGAGAGAGAGAGTGGAAGAGAGGGGCAGAGAGAGCATGTCGAACAAGCTTCACGTTCAGCAGAGCCCAACGTAGGGCTCAATCTCATGACCCTGAGCCAAAATCAAGAGTCGGAGCCTCAATCGACTGAGCCCCCAGGTGCCCCAGGATAGTTCTAGTTTTAACTTTTTGAGGAAACTCCATGCTGTTTTCCAGAGCGGCTGCACCAGTTTGCATTCCCACCGACACTGTAAGAAGGTTTCCCTTTCTCCGCCTCCTCGCCAACATCTGGTGCCGCCTGTGTTGTTACTGTTGGCCATTCTGACCGGTGTGAGGTGGTATCTCCTTGTGGTTTTGGTTTGCATTTCCTTGATGATGAGTGATGTTGAGCATCGTTTCATTTGTCTCCTAGCCATCCGTATGTCTTCTTTGGAAAAGTGTCTGTCTATTCATGTCTTCTGCCCACTTCTTAATAAATGACCTCATAATCTATTCGAATGAAAGGTTCAAATACAGTAGGAACCCCCAGACACCTCTGCCATGTTCCTGTTTTTATAAAGGAAGGGACCATTAAGACTGAAACCAGTTCTATTCCCAGCTGAGACTCAGAGACGTTAATTGACCCTGCCAAAGTCACACAGCCAGAAGACGGCAAGAGTCATAGCCCCAAGACTGGGCGTCTGGCCTGCCCATCGTCCACTCGCCCTTCTTCCAGTTGCAACACCTCATGCTTCCTTTGGGAAAAGCCTCTTTTCCAAGTTGGCCCACATCGTTGAGTGGGGCTAACCTGTCCCCGCAATCTGAGGGGGAGCATGTGACCCGGATCTAACCAATCAGTGATTTCATCCCCCTCGACCACAGTAATTGGCTCAAGAATGGGTGTGCGACCCAACCGGAGCCAATAAGAGTCAGACTCAAGATTTTGGCTGTGACCGTTGGGAGAAAGAAGCCGGCCTGCTGAGCTCACCATAAAGGGGTGTTGGGGCCACCAAGCCTGGGGGCTCTGCTTGGGGATGAAACCAGCACGGAGGACAACAGAAGGGAGAGATGGAGAGATACTGGGTCCTGGTGACATTTTTTCAGCCTCTGGATCCAGGCATGCCTCAGCCGCATGCCGATAAATGTCCTTTTTGGTTTAAGCCCCTTTGAATCGGTCACTGTCACTAGCGAATGAGAAGATTGAATTAAGCAGACCCCCAATCCATGTCCTCTGCCGGCGTCAGGCCGCCGTCCGCCAGGGCCATCATGCCCCCAGATGCCATCCCAGCGCTCCCCGGGCGTTCTGCCCCAGCAGCGCTGAGCCTCAGCTGGCCTCTGCTCCATAAAGCTGTCTTCGCCTTTAAATCTGGCCCCCGACAAGGTCCCAGCTCAGGATCGGTGCTCCATAACCAAGAAAGGAGGGCGAGCAGGTGCACAAACAGGCACTGCTTTGCTGTCGATTTCTCCTTTGGATCGAATTAGCTCTAGGGAGTGTGGGAACCGCAGTAGGTCCCAGGACACTTCCGCCTTCTCTCCAGGCACCCTGTCGCGCTCTTCATCCTTCTCGGAAGGAGACAATTAGAGACCAGTGAAATGGAAGCTTCCATCTATATCTCGAAGCAGGCAGGGACCATGGATAGGGGCCCATGTGTCAAACTTCATAAGCTTTGTATCTTGTAAACTCTTCTTAGTTTTGCTGTCCCACAGATGTTTCCTCGTAGGCTCTGGAAGAGGAGGAGGAAGGGGAGGAGGGGGAGGAGGAGAGAGAGAAATCCCTTACGGAGAAAAGAGACTCAAGGCAGAGGGCTAGTCTGCGCTGGTGTCGGCATGAATTCCCAGCATCCCCATCGGTTTGTCACACGCAGCTGCTCCGCCAGAGGCCCATGTGTGACGGCCACTGGTTTTGGCAAGAGCTGCAGCCTGAGAGCCCGAGTCCTGTCTGGTGACATGTCGCCCCTTGGCCACGTGCAGTTCCTGAGGGATTTTGCTCTCCAAGTCTCCTGTGCCAACAACCCTGGGAGCCCCCACCGCCACCCGGCAGGCGACCAGGACCGGGATTTAGAACGCGGCAAGACGTCAATATAGACGCTGGCATTGTTCCTTTGCAGGCATCGGATAGGACGGAGGACACAGTTGCAGGCGAGGGCATGCTTCCTTGGGACTCAACCATTTGAGGTCAGCGGTTACTTCCTATTCTGGTCTCTATACTTCCGTTGAATTGGGGAAACCCGAGTATGGACATATTGGTTCTGTGTTCGTCGGTGGATTAATCCGAGCAAGTGCCTTTCTTCTGGGAGGAGGGGCCACAACCCATACTGAGAGCCCCCCAAATCGCTCAAGCCTTAGTTATTTTAGCCAGTGTCTCTATTTCTCTTTTTTTAATGTCCATTTCTCTTTTTTTAATGTTTATTTATTTACTTATTTAAAAATGTTTAATGTTTATCTACTTTGGGGGAGGAGAGGCAGAGAGAAAGAGAGAGAGAGGGAGACACAGAATCCGAAGCAGGCTTCTGATGCGGGGCTCGAACCCACAAACTTCGAGATCATGACCTGAGCTGAAGTCAGGCGCTTAACCGACTGAACCACTTGGGCGCCCCTAATTTTTATTTATTTTTGAGAGAGACAGAGAGGGAGGGGAGGGGCAGAGGAGGAGGGGGACAGAAGATCCTAGGCGGGCTCTGCACTGTCAGCACAGAGCCCTACGTGGTGATCGAACTCACAAGCCACGAGATCAGGACCTGAGCTAAACCAAGAGTCGGACGTGCGGCCGACTGAGCCCCTCGGGTGCCCCGCTGGTGTCTCTATTTCTACTCCGGGATTTAGATTTTGCCAGTGCTGATGTTTCTAGGGTCTATGGAGGCGCTGGCCAGACGCTTGCAAGCATCTTTTTACACCAGAGGGCCTCAGGCCAAATATTTCAGCCCCTTTTCTCTGGAGGCTGCCTTCATTTGATGTTGTGGAGAAGACGAGGCCCGACATTCCATGAAAGCAGGGGAAACGCAGGAACGTGATGCCCCAGAGGAGAGACCCCAGGGTCTGGTCCCTACCCCCCCCCATCTCGGGCCTCCCGTCCCCAGACTGGGCATCCAGGGCCCCCCCCCGTGGACTAGCTGATCCTCCTGAAACAGAACACGATAAGAACAGAGAAGGCCAGAGCCTCCTGCAAGGCCAGAAACCCAGCCGCAGACGCCCTCTGCGCAGGGGTGTGGTGGAGCCCCTGTGGGAAATCCCCAACCTGAGCTGTTGGGGACCCCCCGGGGGTCCTTCTCGAACCTGCTGGCTTCCTGCCTTCAAAGCGGGTGCACGTGGCTGGCGCCCAGGACAACTCCCAGGAGATGTCACCCCCGGCCCCCTCGGTTTCTCTGGCAATGCCGAACACAGCTGTGCGGGAGGGAGGCCCCGCTCAGCTGCTACCACCCTGCTTTGTGTCCCCCTGAGGCTGGGGCAGACCGGATGAGACCCCCTGCTTAGGACCCCAGCGTTCGGCTTTGGGGACAGCACAGCAGGGTCGGGAGGCCGTTCTGTGTCTCTGCCTCTCTGTTTCCTTTTTGCTCTCTTTGACCTTGAACTAAAGGCCTCAACGGGTCACACATTTGAGGGGGGGAGGTGCTTCCTGAAAGGTTGGGAGATCACAGCAAGCCAGAGGAGAGCTCACCCTGACGGTGTCCCAAGGCGCTGCAGGCGCCTCTTTAGGGGCCGGTTACTATGCACGTCGCCACAGCCTCCACGGTGACAAGGGAGAGAGAAGGTGTTGACAAGGACTTGTTCTCTAGGAATCTTCCTTTATCCGATGACGGCTCCGTTCATCTCTCGCAGCTCTTGCCCGGAGCTCTGAGCTGGCCTCGCTCCGGCCCCGAGCCCCTGCGAGCCGCCAGGTACTGTCAGCCGGGAACGCAAACCCGTGCCAGCCACCGGGGCTGGACAGAGGGGCAGGGAGGCCGGCCAGTCCTGCAGAGCCGGCCGGCAGGGCGAGGCCGGGAGGGCCAGGGGCCCAGGGCAGCTCCCGCAGTGCCCCCTGGCGGCCCAGGGGCGCCCTAGCCCACCGCAACGCTCCAACCCTCCCCCCCATCCTGTGCACCAGGTGCGCCCAGACCCCCCAGACGCTAGCTGGCTTACTGCTCAGTTAAGGAGGACCAGGATGAGCGCCTAGGGCAGGGCCAGGACTAATGGGGATGAAGCTCCTCCTCGGACCGTGTGTCCTCCAGCCCCCCACCCCCAGCCCTGGCTCTGACTTCACCCTAGGAGGGGGGATCGAGGGGCACCTTGCTCTCACGGCAGCGGCTGTTGAAGCTGCACCAGCAGAGGGCTGGGGGGGGGGGCTTGGGGTCCTTTCTTGCCCCTTGGCCACAGGCATTACAATGTGGAGCCAGGAGTCCTGGTCCTACGTGGGCCGGCAGGGCCAAGGTTCCATGCGGACTTTCCCAATCCTGGCCAGGCTCACGCTCAGCTAAGGGAGCATTTTCAGCTCTGACTGCACCCTAAGGGCTCTTTTCTTTCTTTCTTTCTTTCTTTCTTTCTTTCTTCTCTTTCCTTCTCTCTCTCTCTCTTTCTTTCTTTCTTTCTTTTTTCTTTCTTTCTTTCTTTCTTTCTTTCTTCCTTCCTTTTTTTTTTTTTTAACAATGTTTATTTATTTTTGAGAGAGAGAAAGAGACAGAGTGTGAGCAGGGAAGGGGCAGAGAGAGAGGGAGACGCAGAATCCAAAGCAGGTTCCAGGCTCTGAGCTGTCAGCACAGAGCCCGACTAGGGGCTCGGACTCACGGACTGCGAGATCATGACCTGAGCTGACGTCGGACACTTAACCAACTGAGCCACCCAGGCGCCCTTCTTTTCTTAATGACAACAAGAAGCGGGGCCGTAGGTGTGGCAGGGTGTGGGGGCGGCTATGACGTCTGGGCACACTCGCAGGTGAACATGGCATCTTTGCCACAAATGGCGCAGGGACAACGACATCCACGTGCAATGGCTTACGTGAACAAAGTGAGGTCACACGGACCAAAGACCTACGTGCACGAGCCAGAGCTCTGACACTCAGGACACACAGTACACACAGGTGTACCTCTTCAGGTCCTTGGGTTAGACTAGGGTCTCTTAAATATGGCACCAAAGTCCTTGCAAATCGTATATCTGATAGTATCCAGAATATATAAAGAATTGTTACAACTCAACAACAAAAAAGACGAACCAATCAAAAAAGGGACAAAAGACTGGAGTAGGCATTTCTCCGAGAAGACACACGGATTGCTGAGAAGCACACGGAAAGATGTTCAGCATCATTAGTCATTAGGAAAGTGCAAATCGAAACCACATAAGATGTCACTTCACGCCCATTAGTGTGCTGTAATAAAAATAAACCCCAGGGGTGCCTGGGGGGCTCAGTTGGTTAAGCGTCTGACTCTTGGTTTCGGCTCAGGTCATGATCTCACGGTTCGTGAGATCCCTCTTTGGGCTCTGCACTGACAGCCTGGAGCCTGCTTGGGATTCATTCTCTCTCTTTCTCTGCACTTCCCTGCTTGCATTTAAAAATAAAAATAAATAAAAAATATTTTATTTTATTAAAAATTTTTTAATGTTTATTTATTTTTGAGAGGGAGAGACAGAGCGTGAGCAGGGGAGGGGCAGAGAGAGAGGGAGACGCAGAATCCGAAGCAGGCTCCAGGCTCTGAGCTGTCGGCGCAGAGCCCGACGGGGGGCTCAAACCCACGAACCGTGAGATCATGACCTGAGCCGAAGTCGGACGCTTAACCGACTGAGCCACCCAGGCGCCCCTAAGAAAACATTTAAAAAACCCCAGAACATGATAAATACTGGTGAGGATGTGTAAAATTCTTACTGTTTCACAGCCCCAGTGTTGGCGGGAATGTAAATATTACAGCCGCCGTGGCAAATCCTTTGGCATTTCCTCCAAGCTAAACATAGAGCCACCAGATGACCCGGCAATTCCACTCCTAGGAATCTACCCAAGAAAACTGAGAACATATGTCCCTACAAACACTTACACACGAACTTACACATGAATGTACACAGCGGAATTATTCAGAACAGCAAACGGCGGGAACCCCAATGTCCGCCCACTGATGGACGGGCACAGTATCCCCGTGGCTTCCCTTACCCCAAATGGGCCAAAGACCTAAATACAGGAGACAAAACCACTAAACTTTTAGAAAGAAACCTAGGTGTAAACTCGAAGGTTTATACCGATGGTTTAGGTGGTGGTGGCCTTTCCATACAAGGGAATGTTATAAAAAATTTTTTTTTTTAACATTTATTTCTTTTCGAGATACAGAGAGACAGAGCATGAGCAGGGGAGGGAGACAGAATCCGAAGCAGGCTCCAGGCTCTGAGCTGTCAGCACAAGAGCCCGACGCGGGGCTCGAACTCACAAACTGTGAGATCGTGACCAGAGCCGGAGCTGAAGTTGGACGCTTAACCGACTGAGCCCCCCAGGTGCCCCAAAAGGAATGTTATAAAAACAAGTGAAGTATGACGTATACCATGATGAGGATGGACCCTGAAAACACGTCGTGCGAAGTGAGAGAAGGCAGACACAAGTGCCGCACGGTTACACTTACACGAAGCGTCCAGAGCAGGGGCAGCGCGAGACGGGCCTGCCAGGAGCCAGGGGCGGGACGCCGGGGAGAGACTGCTGCGGGTGCCAGCTCCTTCCTGGGTGACGAAAGTGCCCTGGAATGAGACAGTGGGGGGGGGGGGCATTGCAGGACTTTGTGAATACCTCTAACCGGAATTGTACTTTCGATATTTATTGTTTTTTTTTTTTGAGTAGGCTCCATGCCCAACATGGGGCTTGAACTCACGACCCTGAGATCAAGAGTCGCGTGTTCCACTGAGTGAGCCAGCCAGGGGCCCGGGAATTGTACATTTTAAACTGGGTAACATGGTGAATTTTGTGTTACGTGAATTTTATGCCAGTAATAATAATAATAATAATAAAAACCGAAAGACACCAAAGACGTCCCTGGAGCAGGTAGCCATCGGGTGACCCCTTTTTACGCCCCAGCACTGGGCTCACACCCTTTGACACGAGGGCCTGACAATGCCTCTTGTTGCAGGCGGGCAGGAAAAGGCAGGTGGGTTGGTCCCTCCCTCGGCCTCGCCCTTGTTCTTGCTAAGCAGAGTCCCCGGGGTCTGGGGAGACCCAGGCTTCCCCAGGGTCGGCGCCCCTCCCCGAGGGGCCCAACAGCATCAGGCCTGCATTTCTCGCTGCCCAGCTCGGGGAAGCCCCGGGCCGCGGGATCCATGAGCTGCCTTGGGGTCTCGCAGGTCCAAGGCCATGCCTTCCTCCTGATGCCACCTTTTGAAAATGTCTGAAGGCCAGGCTGCCCCACTCTCCAGGTTTTCTCCTGGAGATGGTTTCTGAGATCATGCCATTGGACTCCAGCAACTGTTTTTTTTTTTTTTTTTAATTTCTGCAATTAAAAAAAAAAGTCTTCTTGGGGGCGCCTGGGTGGCTCAGTCGGTTAAGCATCCGGCTTCAGCTCAGGTCACGATCTCACGGTTTGTGGGTTCGAGCCCCGCATCGGGCTCGGTGCTGACAGCTCGGAGCCTAGAGCCTGCTTCGGATTCTGTGTCTCCCTCTCTCTCTGCCTCTCCCCTGCTCATGCTCTGTCTCTTTCTCAAAAAAAATAAATATATAAAAAAAAGAGTCTCCTCTCCTTTCCTCTTAAACACACACACTTCTGAGCTCAAAGGTCCTCCCTGCACAGGGAGGCGGCGTGCCTTCTGCCTGGTGGACCGGGGTGCCCCGTGGGACTCGGCCCAGCAGAGTCACGCCTGAGGCACCTGCCGTGTGTCAGGCACCGTTCTCGGGGCCAGAAACCCTAAGAGAGCAGGTTAAAGTCCCTGCAAGAGAGAGTCTCGTGGAACTTCTGTTCCGATGAAGGAAGACGGCTGAAAAGCAGGTGCGCAGCCTCTGAGGCGAAGTTCTGTGCTTTGAAGGGAAATAAAGCGGGCGGGGCTGGGGGGACGGGGATCGAGTGCGGCCCGGGTGCGTGCGCGCGCATGCGCATCGCAGAGACGGCGGCATCCCCTCGCCTGACCGGCGCCTCTCAAAACCTCGCAGGGCGAGCGAGCGGACAGCCACGCCTCGCTGCGGGTGGGAGAGAAACTTCTCGGACCTGCCCAGCTTTGTGGCCAGAGACAGACACACCCAAACCCAAAACCCAAAAAGAGCTTCAGGGTCTCTTTCTTTTTTTTTTAATGTTTATTTATTTATGGGGCACCCAGGTTAATCAGTCAGTTAAGCATCCGACTTCCGCATTTCATGGGTTCGAGCCCCGCCGTGGGCTCTGTGCTGACAGCCCGGAGCCTGGAGCCTGCTTCGGATTCTGGGTCTCCCTTTCTGCACCTCCCCTGCTCATGCTCTGTTTCTCTCTCTCTGTCTCTCAAAAAAAAAACATTTATTTATTTATTTAGAGAGAAAGAGAGTGAGAGAGAGAGCAGAGGAGGTGCAGAGGGGAAAGGAGACAGAGAATCCCAAGCGGGCTCCAAGCTGTCAGCACAGAGACCGATGTGGGCCTCGAACCCGCTAACCCAGAGATCATGACCTGAACAGAAACCAAGAGCTGGATTCTTAACCGACTGAGCCACCCAGGCGCCCTTGTAATGTGGCTTTTGATAAGGAGCCAAGACTACTCCCGGGGCGGGGGGGGGGGGGGTGTGCGGGGGGAGACAGTGTTTTCAGCACATGGTGCGGGGAAAACTGGACACCCGCGTGCAAAAGGATGAAGTTGGACCCTTACCATGTCTAGAGATGAGCGGAAAATGGGACAGAGACCTAACTATGAGGAGTTAAAACTATAATACTCTTAGAAGCAAGCATAGGGACCAATCTTCATAACCTTGGATTTGACAATGGTTTATTTTCTTTTTAAATGTTTATTTATTTTTTGAGAGAGACAGATAGACAGGGTGCGAGTGGGGGAGGGGCAGAGAGAGAGGGAGACAGAGTCGGAATCAGGCTCCAGGCTCTGAGCTGTCAGCACGGAGCCCGATACAGGACTCGAACCCAGGAACCACGAGATCATGACCTGAGCTGAAGTCGGACACTTAACCGACTGAGCCCCCCAGGCTCAGTCCCGGCAATGATTTCTTGAACACAGCCCCCAAAGCACAAGCAGCAAATACACTGACTTCATCAAAATGAGAAACTTTAGTGCATCGAAAGACACAACGAAGAAAGCAAAAAACAAACTAAAGAATGGGAAAACAATATTTGCAAGACACATATGTGGTAGTATCCAGAAAATACAAAGAATGCCATAACGCAGCGACAAGACAAACAACCCTATTAAGAAATGGCCAAATGGCTCGAAAAGACATTTAGCCGAAGAAGATAAGCATATGGCGAGTCAGCACAGGAACAGGCGTGCGGCACTGGCCACGAAGGCAAGGCAAATCGAGCCCCCAATGAGATCCCGCCTACTGAGGTGACCCTAATAAATAGGAAAATAGGGGTGCCTGGGTGGTTTAGTCGGTTAAGCATCTGACTTTTTAAAAAAATTTTTAAATGTTTATTCACTTTTGAGAGAGAGAGAGATGAGGAGGGGCAGAGGGAGAGAGACAGAGGGCTCTGCACGGACAGCACAGAGCCTGACGCGGGGCTCGAACTCATGAACCTCGAGATCACGACCTGAGCCGAAGTCAGACGCTTAACTGACTGAGCCACCCAGGCGCCCCAAGGAATATTTCTTAATATATAATCATTTTGCATTTTTAAAGTATTTATTATTTTTTTAAGTTTATTTATTTATTTCGAGAGAGACAGAGACCCACGAGTGGAGGAGGGGACAGAGAGAGCGGGAGAGGGAGAATCCCAAACAGGCTCCACACTGTCAGCACAGAGCCCGATGTGGGGCTCGAACTCACGAAACTGTGACATCATGACCTGAGCCGAAACCAAGAGTCAGACGCTTCACTGACTGAGCCAGCCAGGCGCCCCTATTTATTTATTTAATCTCTACACCCAGCGTCGGGCTCGAACTCACGACCCTGAGTTCAAGAGTCACACACCTTTCCTACTGAGCCATCCAGGCGGCCCTGTGAAATGGGATATTATTCATCCAGAAAACAGAATAAAGCGTTGATGTGTATAAACCTTGAAAACATTATGCTAAGCAAAGTAAGCCAGGCCAAAAAGGATAGAAATTGTACGAGTCCCCTTAGATGAAATATCTGAAACCGGCAGATCAGAGAGAAAGCAGAATAAATGGAGGAAATGGGGAGTCATTGCTTCACGAGCATAGAGTTTCTGTTTGGGACACTGAGAAAGTTCTGGAAACAGAAAGTGGTGACAGTTATCAGGGCTTTCTTTGTAGTTCCCACCGCTGAGTTGTACACGTGAAAAGGGTTAAAATGGGAAATTCCGTTACGTATATTCTTTTTTTTTTTTTAAACGTTTATTTATTTTTGAGAGACAGAGAGACAGAGCGTGAGCAGGGGAGGGGCAGAGAGAGAGGGAGACACAGAATCTGAAGCAGGCTCCAGGCTCTGAGCCATCAGCACAGAGCCCAATGCGGGGCTCGAACTCACAAACCGCGAGATCATGACCTGAGCTGGAGTCGGACGCTCAACCGACTGAGCCCCCCAGTCGCCCCCGTTACGTATATTCTGTCACAACAACAACAAAGAAGACAAGGGCATGGCCTTGCACAGTAACTCCTCCAGAATATCATGGGGGACCCAGAGAGGACGCAGAGCCTGCGGAACGTGCGCCCTTAGACCCGAGTATGTCCCCCTCAAAAGGGCGAGTGTCATCAGTTGGAGTCCGTCTCAGAAGCGGCGGCCGCGTGACAGTGATGGTGGAGGCTTTAATTGCTCCTGAATTAATGTGCTTACTTCCCACCCCTGGGGCGCCTGGGTTTAATTACTATCTTAGGTCACATATGCAGATGAATCTGCTGTCATCCCCGGTCCCGGTGGACAGCAATCCTCACACTTGGCAGCAAGACGGGCAGGAGGAAGCGGGGAGGCCGCTGGCCGGGCTGGCCTGCCCTTAGAGCTGACGGGCGGAATGGGAAGGCGGCGGTGTCCGGCCGCCCCGCTTCCAGGGTCTGGAGATACTGGGGAGTTCAAGGTCTGTGTCGGTGCCGGAGAAGCCAGGGGGGCCCTGAACTCATGGAGAGCTTGGGATCGCGGGTTTCCACTGGAAAGGAAGAAATCGGGAAGGTATCAGCCTGCAGAAGGCACCGTGGACCAGGGACGCGCGTCCGAAAGCCGGGGACGGCAGAGCAGGTGTGTAGGTTAGGGAAGCGGGCCGGCGAGGCGGCAGCCGCCATCAGAGGCGCTCGGCCAGCTGCCACCTCCCCCCCCACCACCGCCTGCGGCCCAGCGTGGCCAACCTCTCAACCGTGAGAACCAGAAATGGAGTTTTTACAAGAAATCTCCTTTCCAGGGGTGCCTGGGTGGCTCATCGGTTAAGCGTCTGACTCTTGATTTCCGCTCAAGAGGATCAAGCTCTGAATCCTGCTCCTCGCTGAGCTTGCTTGGGAGTCTCTCTCTCTCCTTCCCTCTCCCTCTCGCTCACCCTCCCCACCTCTGACCCTCCTCCCCTCTCTCTCTGTTGCTCCCCCTCTCCGGCTCATGCTCACTCTCGCTCTCAAAATAAACTTAAAAAATGCTGTAAAAAAATCTCCTTGTAGATTTCAACAGCTAACTAGAGTGAAAATAAAAAAACCACTAGGTTGCCTGAGTCCAAGGGGTGGGGGTGGAGACTGGGAAGGGGCTGGAGGAAGTCAGGGGCGGGGGGGGGGTGGGGGTGCTGGAAATGGCCTACATTGTGACTGTGGCACAGATGCGGCCTGTCCCTGAGTGCGAATTAGACCTGGATCGGGTCTGTCCTGGCCACGGATGCCTCATAGCGCCTCTTCTGAGGCGAGCAGCTCGTGCCCGACTGCTCAACTGCGGGGCCGAGGCCGGCGTGAGCAGTGACCCGTGAGGCAGGGCCGCCGTGTTGGTCCCACTTTACAGATGGGGACGCTGAGCACACTTGTTCAGTGGAAGGGCCAGAACCCAAACCCCTCTGGCTCTACCCGTGCTCTCGGCCGCTGCGACGGGGAGCGGGGGCTGGGGTCCCCTCGGCTGGCCGGAGGGCTGACCCGGCTGTGTCTACGGCCCCAGCGTGGAATGCGGTCAAGGCAGCAGGCTTCTGTCAAGGCCGCTCCCTGCGACGTGGCACAGCCGTGTGGCCCGTGTGGCCGGTGTACAGCTGCCACCTCCGGGCCTCGGCCGCACCCGCTGAGGAGAAAATGACCTGGGGCTGGGGTTTTGCAGGGGACCCCTGGCATCCTCGCCCTGCCCGGTCGTCATGCAATCCATTAACCGGGCCCCAGCACCTCTCAAGGTCAGATACAAAACTTGAACAAAAACCGCTGTTCTGGGGCCCATCCTGAGATTCTGATTGAGTTTGTCTGGACAATGGGAGCTTTTAAAAGCTTCCAAGGTGTTTTTTTTTTAATTTTTATTATTAAAAAAATTTTTTTTAATTTTTTTTAATGTTTATTTATTTTTGAGAGACATAGAGGCACAGCATGAACAGGGGAAGGGCAGAGAGAGAGGGAGACACAGAATCGGAAGCAGGCCCCAGGCTCTGAGCCATCAGCACAGAGCCCGACGCGGGGCTCGAACTCACACACCACGAGATCATGACCTGAGCTGAAGTCGGCCGCCCAACCGACTGAGCCACCCAGGCGCCCCCAAAATTTTTTAAAAATATTTATCTATTTATGAGAGAGAGAGAGAGAGAGAGAAAGACAGAGCATGAGCAGGAGAGGGGTAGAGAGGGACACAGAATCTGAAGCAGGCTCCAAGCTGTGAGATCATGACCTGAGCTGACGTCAGAGGCTTAACCGACTGAGTCACCCGGAGGCCCCACTTCCCAGCTGTTTCTAACTGTATGGCCAAATTTGAGAACCAAACTGCTGAAAAAAAAGGGTTTTTTTTAGTTTGTTTTTTGAGAGACAGAGAGCGCGAGCAGGGGGAGGGGCAGAGAGACAGGGAGAGAGAGAATCCCAAGCAGGCGCTGTACTATCGGCGTGGAGCCCAATGCAGGGCTCGAACTCACGCACCGTGAGATCATGACCTGAGTCAAAGCTGGATGTTTAACTAACTGAGCTACCCAGGCGCCCCTCAATTTTTTTTTCATGTTTATTTTGACAGAGAGAGAGAGAGAGAGAGAGAGAGAGAGAGAGAGAGAGTGTGCAAGTGGGGGAGGGGCGGGGGGGTGGACAGAGGATCCTAAGCAGTCCCCGCCTTGACGGCAGCGAGCCCGACGCAGGGCTAGAAACTCACAAGCTGAGAGATGACGACCTGAGCGGAAGTCGGACGCTGAACCGCTGAGCCCCCCCCACCCCTGGCACCCCAAACTGCTTCAAATTCTCAGTTGATTTTTGTTTTGGTGTCAGAGGGGCAGCAAGTTGGGGGACCGCCACAGATGAGAAATCCTTTTGTGGAAAAGCATTTGTAACACGAAGTTAAAAGGAGATAGAAAACACGTGAAGCATGTCCCGAGTCTACTAACAAAATGCCGACGAAGGTTAAGTTTCCTAAAAAATACTCGAAGTTCCGGAAACTCCTGATCCAGAGACAGGTTTCACATCACAGGCCGGCGGGAGGCTTTCTGGAAACTTAGAATTAATGTCGCCCGATCTGCGTGACTGGGCCCCTCGGAAAAGGTCCTTTGGTCTTCGATTCTTCCCCGTCCACGCTGGGCCACACGGCCCCGCTCGGCAGGCCCAGCAGCCTTCCGTCCAGGCGGTGCCCCTGAGAGCGGTCCACCTACACTTGCCCTTTAACCTGAGGGATCAATGCCCTGATCAGCCTTTGCTTTAAACCAAAGTGTCGGGAAACGAGGACACTAAACCAAATCTGGCTGCTTTAAAGTTGGATCAGGGGCGCCTGGGGGGCTCAGCCGGTTAAGCGGCCGACTTCGGCTCAGATCGTGATCTCATGGTCTGTGAGTTCAAGCCCTGCGTCGGGCTCTGTGCTGACGGCTCAGAGCCTGGAGCCTGCTTCCAATTCTGTGTCTCCTTCTCTCTCTGCCCTTCGCCTGCTCATGCTCTGTCTCTAGGTCTCTCAAAAATAAATAAAAAAAAAACGTTAAAAAAAATTAAAAAAAAAATAAATAAAGTTGGATCGAGTTCTAGTCAGACTGTCAGGCCCAGTTCAAGGCTTCCTTTCCCTCCAGAACCATTTTTCGGATAGAAACGAGTCATTAACGCCTGGAAAGAGTGGTTTCGGCCTCAGGACTTATACCGGCTGCCCCATGGATTCTGGATTTGCCTGGCCACGCGCCGCTGTCTCAGAAACCAGTTCTTTTCTGATAAATCTCTTGACGTGTCTTTTCCCACTGGTTCAGCCTCTGGAGTTACATCCTGACTAATCAACAATGAACACGAACGTCCACAAGGGGGCGCCCTAGTCCTCCGGCTGGGGATTGAAACCGCATTCGAGGGGCGCCTGGGTGGCTCGGTTGGTGGAGTCATGATCTCATGGTTCATGAATTCGAGCCCTGCGTCGGGCTCTCTGAGGTCAGTGCAGAGCCTGCTTTGGACCCTCTGTCCCTCCCTCTCTCTGCTCCTCTCCTGCTTGCTCGCTCTCAAAAAAAAAAAAAAAAATTAAAAAGAAAAAAAAGAAAATGCAAAAAAACTACAATTTGAGACTTGACCAAAATAGGAGGAAAAATGCTAGTAAGACACTAGATGCTCCAAGGGGCAGAGAGTAACCACAATACTTCCCCTCTCACGTCTAAGTAGATGTACCACCCACCCCTGCTCGGGGTTAGTGAAACCGTACAGAGCTCTCCGCAGTGGTCGGTGCACCGTGCACCGGCGTGGCCACGTGTAGCTTTCGAGCACTTGACACAAGATCAGTGAAAATGAGGAATGGCATTAAATTGTATTAACCTCAACAGGATTCCGAGACCTTCTAGATGCCCCCCCCCACCTCCCCAGAGCTACCGTTGAACCATCCTCTTACCTTCTTCCCCCAGGAACCCAGAAACCACATTCCAGCTCGCCCGGGATGGTTAGCTGCGCTCCCCACCCGGTAGGCCTTCCGGTTTGGACAATTACAGGCTCACGTGATCTAGAAGCCAGCACCCTGAGGTCACCTGTAATGGTTCCGCATTTGTATTTCCTCCCAATTAAGTCACGTTCTGCCTCCCCGCACGGAGCCCACTTCGGTTCAGGGTCCCTCCTCTCCCCCTTCTGCCTCGACTGCCCTGCCTGCCCCTTTTTGTCCTGACACAAAGCCCCCAACTCCTACAGGCCCGCACCCTGGTGTAACCCTCCACGAACACTCAAGACACGAGGAACGGACAGATTCAGGATGTCTTATACACACACACACATTTCTATGGGTCACTGAGGCCTTTTTATTCTGCAAACAAAAACCACTGGGAATTTCGCCCGTGGACACCTCGAGATTACAATGTGGACAGACTCGGCTCCGGACACTAGGTGGGAAGTGAGGTGAGGAAGCACTGATCTGGGCCAATCACGTGATTACAGAGCTAGGGTTTCCGGCGGGGTTCCAGATGGGTCAGGCCCGGCTTCTGCGGCGGTTCTAAGGAAGCAGTGAGAACATCACAGGGAGGGAGGGGGCGGCTGATGAGCAGAGGCTCCTGCCAGCGCCTGCTGGGGGCCTTGAGCCGCCTGGGGGGACGCCAGGAGCAGAGGTCGAATGAGCCGACTCGGGACCGCAGAGCTCGGGGTGCGTCGCCTGCAGCTTACTTGGCGAGGGGGTTTCTGAAGTTCCTGCCGGCGAACTTAGCCTTGCTACCCAGTTCCTCTTCGATTCTTGGGAAGCAGAGGACAGAGAGGAGAGAGAGAGAGAGAGAGGAGTCAGCTCTCCACCCCCAAGGCCTTCGTTGCCCTACCCGGGCACGAGGTCCTCGACGTGGCTCTGGGGTTGGCAGGAGCAGCGGGCTCTCCCCGTCCACGCGGCTCCCCCTGCAAGTGGGCCCCCTGCCGCCCCGTCTCCTCTGCCTTCTCCGCCCCCAGCGTTTCCCAAGGACAGACTAGAAGGATAGGTCAGGACCGCTACTTCTTGGAACGTAAGAAAAACCGTTCTTTAACAAAACGACAACCCAGTTTCTTCAGATAAACAGCTGGGGACAGAAGGAGGGGCGCTCCTGAACGACGTGTTTGCATCCTGGGGTCGCACCAGGGGACACAGGCCCCAGGATCGGTGGGCACGACTGTCCTGGAACAGGGCGGGAACCCCGGGCACTCTCACGGCACAGTGGTTACGTTAAAAAGTGACCAAAAAGAGGCAAGTCTCCACGTTAGGAGGTTTCCGAGGACACATTACGATAAAAAGGGATCAAATACCCAGAAGCACTGGACAGCGGAAAGCTGCCTGCTGAATTTCCCTCTTCACTGAGCCCCGGGTTCCCGTCCACCAGACACGGGTGCGGAATCCTGTACCCACGGAGGCTCCCCAGCAGCTCTGCGAGCCTTGGGACTTCATGACTCTCCGCAGGGACGCCTGTCCCCTCCTCCACCAGAAGGTGGCAGCACGGTACGGCCCCGGCTCGCGCCCTGGCGCCATGTGGGAAGGTTCTAGGCCCAGCTCGCCCCGACGTCATGCTGCTCGGGCCAGGGTCCCCCGCCCCCGCCCCGCCCCGCCCCTGCGCACACCCCCAGAGCCACGAGCTCCCAGCAGGAGGGCGGTGCCCACGGGCTTCCCCTTCACCTGAGGATCTGGTTGTACTTGGCCAGGCGCTCAGAACGGCAGGGGGCACCCGTCTTGATCTAGAAAGGGAAAAGAACGGTCACGTGTGCTCGTCGTGGGACTCTGTCTCCGTGGGCATTTTGGGCGGGATTTCTGACCCCAGTAAGCAGTGGATGCGGGGGGCATTCAGGACCCCATCTGCCCCTCCTCCTTCTTGCTTGCACTCGGGGAGCGGAGGCCAGAGAAGAAGCAAGCTCTTTACCTGTCCAGTGCAGAGTCCCACCACCAGGTCCGCGATGAAGGTGTCCTCGGTCTCCCCAGAGCGATGCGACACCATGACGCCCCACCCGTTGGACTGGGCCAGCTTGCACCTGGAGCCAGGAAACCCCCAGAGGGCTGTTGACGGCGTGGCTCCTCTCGGGGCACAGCAGCCCCTCCCGCAGCTGGGGGCTCATCGCCCCCCATAGGAGACCGGGGGAGGGGTCGGAGTCAGGAGCTGCCACCGAGCTCTCAACTCCTGGGGGTGACGAGAACCCCCGCCTTCCTCTCCACTCACGGAGCCCTGAGGACCTTCTCAGCCCTCTAGGTCACGTCTAAGACACAGGGTTTAGCCTCCGTGAGGGGACAGACTTGTTTCTCTGCCATGCCTGACGTTCCCCGTGTAAATTAAATCACGAGCCTGGGGCCACGCAGTGGTCATGACTGGGCCACGGCGGCCCAACCTCAGCCCCCTGGTTGCACTGCTTATTCAATATTTTTTTTAATGTTTACTTACTTTTGACAGACAGGCAGAGTGTGAGCAGGGGAGGGACAGAGAAAAGAGGGAGACACAGAATCCTGAAGCAGGCTCCAGGCTCTGAGCTGGCAGCACAGAGCCCGATGCGGGGCTCGAACTCACAGACTGTGAGATCATGACCTGAACCGAAGTGGGCGCTCGACCGACAGAGCCACCCGGGCGCCCCACCGCTGCTTATTCAGAAACCACCCAGGGTTCATGGTGAAGTCCCCGTTAACAGTTCCGGCTGGAAGGAAGCTCTGCTGAGACCCTGTGCCTCGCTCTGTGACAGCACTGCCCCCTTCCCCCAGGACACTTACGCCTGAAGGGACTCGGTCACGGAGCCGATCTGGTTCACTTTGAGCAGCAGGCAGTTGCACGATCTCTCGCTCACGGCCTTGGAGATCCGCTTCGGGTTGGTCACGGTGAGGTCGTCCCCCACCACCTGGATCCCGGAGCTGGCAGTGAACTTCTGCCAAGCTTCCCAGTCATCCTGGTCAAAGGGATCTTCGATGGACACCACTGCGGAGAGGAGAGCCACGTTCTGCCGGTGAGACCCCCGTGCTGGACGGCAGCCGAGCCCCCCTCCCCTCCCGACTCGCCGCTTGCCTAGCCTCGCCCCTCTCCCCTGCAGGACGGGCCTGGCTCCCCAACCCACGCCCCGGAAACACTGCCTACCCAGCGAGTCCCGTGACGGCAGAGTCAGCTGCAGTTCTGGGACCCTGGGGTGGCGAAGAGGAACATGTCCCTGCCCCGGGGGGCTTGGGTTTAGTGCCATCAATACAGCTGTGGGCTCGGGAGGCCAAGAGCTGGCCTTGTCTCGGCCACGCCTGGGGCACGGCTTTTAGCTTTGAGGGTCGCGCACGGACTTCCTGGTCTGATTCTTGCTCCGTCATTCGCTGACCGCCCTCGGGCAAATTACTGACCCGCGTCGTGCCTGTTCCCCCACCACGCGAGCCAGTATTAACGGCGCCTGGGGGAGCCCGGCTTGCGGCGAGCATGAAACACTGCGGTGGGTTCTCCGGGCTCGCTCTCGCCTGGGTGAGGGAGCCAGGACTGCATCTGCTCAGGCGGCGGCTGTGACAGTGACAGAAGCCACCGCACTTTACACACTACCTATCGCACGTGGGTGCCCGGCTGGCGCCCCAGAACCACCTCCAGAGTCTCCCGCTGCACCGGCGCCTCTGGGAGGCCCGCCCCCTGGGGAGGCGGGGGCCGGAGGAGGGGCCGCCCCGAGCACTCACCTGGGTAGTCCTTGATGAAGGACTTGTACAGGTTGGCCAGCTCGTCGGGGCTGATGTACCTGCTGGGGTCGTCGGGAGACTTGAAGTCCAGGTCATACTTCCCCGACCGGAAGAACTCCGAGGCGGCCACGTCCATGCCGATGACGACCTTGTCGGTGTAGCCGGCTTTCCCGATGGCGTTCTTCAGCAGCTCCAGAGCTGGAGAGAGGGGGCGGCGAGGTGGGACACCCGGCAGGAGAGAGAACACCCCCCTGCAACGCCTGCCTAACGGGAACCCCAACAGGAAAAGCGCGGGAGGCGAGGCCCCGGCCGTCCGTTTCAGGGACTCCAGTTACTTTTTCCTGCTCTGGAGCCACGAAGCCATCGGGCGGGGCTCCTCGCCGAAAACCAAGCGCGAAATGCAGTCTCGACCCTACGAGGCTTTCTCACTGACAAATGCTCCCAAATTTAGCAACCCAGGAACGGCTGTGCTGGTCAAGACGCAGGTACAGTGCCCAGCTGAGACCGGCCGTCCCAAGGAACAGGCTTCCAGCAGCGCCGAGGCTGGGATCGGAGAGGGAGCCTGGCGGACGGCGAGCCGGGGACAGTGAGGGTGACCCTGGCCCGCCCACCCCACGGGGCGGCACTGCGTGTACGGAAGCAGAGACGCTGGGCGCCTGTCCCACACCAAAGGTCTCCAAACTGTGACACTGAACCACGTGAAAGGGTCATTTTCTACAGGTCCGGGTGGCTGAACATAGCAGTTCGTACGGCTGACCTAAACGGCAGGATTCACGTTTTTTCTTTCCACTAGCTGCCGCTGAAGGCAACGAGATGTGAGCGAACCCTCCTTTCCTTCCAAACAAAAACTCTTGCTTGTCTTGTTTCGTCCTGAGGCTCTGCGCGCCCTACTCAACGCTTACACCTGACCTGTGCCTAAGCATTCAAGGCCAAACGACACTGCGCGAGCGCTCCCGAGGCGGAAGGAGCCGAGGGGGCCGCTGGTCACGGGCTGGAGCAGATGGCCGCCCGAACGCGGAGCGGACTTCGGACCTTTGCCATGGCGACGCGGCGCAGGAATGGCAGAACCAAGCCGTAGGCGAGCCCGGGCCCACGGCCGCGCCTCGCCTCCTTCAGACTAACGGGGCTGCTCAGAAATCAAACTGATGAGGAAATTCCTGGTTATTTAAAAAACCAAAGCGCTGGCTCCCGCCCCCTCCCGGAGCCCCGCCCGCAGGCACTTGGTGAAAAGAAGGCGGAAAAGGCGGCAGGTGCCCAGGACCCCCGCCGGGCCCCTCACCTTCCTTATTCTCCAGGATGTTCGGGGCGAAGCCGCCTTCGTCCCCCACGTTGGTGGCGTCTTTTCCGTACTTCTCCTTGATGACGTTCTTCAGGTTGTGGTAGACCTCCGCCCCGATGCGCATGGCCTCCCTGAAGTTCGCGGCGCCGACGGGGAGGATCATGAACTCCTGCATGGCCAGCTTGTTGCCGGCGTGCGAGCCGCCGTTGATGACGTTGAAAGCCTAGGGAGAGGCAGGGGGAGCTGCGGCAGCCGCCCACGAATCCCACCTCGCGGCCGTGACACACTCGCTCACCAAGTCTCCCCTGAGAACTCGGTGACCGCCACCAGGTGCACCTAAGTCCTGGACCGGCTGCTACCTCGGCGAACACCCACGCCCCAACAAGGCCAGTAGGATTTTCACCGCCCCCCCCCCCGCCGTAGGCAATAGAGGATGTGGGGTACAGGGGAGTCGAGTCCCTTGCTCCGGGTCACTCCTAGCAAGCGGCAGGTGTCCGGAGCCGAGACCTCCAGAGCTGGCCTGGACCCACGGTGCTGGGATGGTCACACGTGGAGGAGAACCACGGGCAAATACTCCCAGCTCCTCACCTGGGAAGTTCAAAGCCACTCACCGGAACTGGCAGGATGACTTCGGAATTGCCAGCCAAGTCAGCAATGTGGCGGTACAGGGGCACCCCCTTCTCGACGGCGCCCGCCTTGCAGACGGCCAGGGACACTCCCAGGATGGCGTTTGCACCAAATTTCGCTGGAATAGAAGAGTTCGATTGAGGAGTTTCTCACTCACGGCCCTTCCCCTGCCAGCCTTCGGGCCCGCACGCCCACACGGACCCAGAACCGCTCCTCTCTGCCGCGCCTACTGCCTGCGTCCAACCCGGAAACAGGGCAGCGCTGTGTGGATTCACCTGCTTTCTCCCCAGAAGAGAAAGCCCTTTCTTTGGGCTGCGGAATTCTGGCAAATTCCACATACCGCCTGATTTCCCATAAAGCTGAAGCCTCTTTGGGGCAACCCCACACACGTGTTGTCACCTGGCATTGCTCCTATATTTGAAAATGAATTTTTTTGAGTAGGCCTCATGCTCGGCACGGAGCCTAACACGAGCTGGAACTCACGACCCCGAGCTCCAGAGTCCGACCCCACCCCCGTCACTCACATTTGTTTTCTGTCCCGTCCATCTCAATCATCAGTTTGTCGATCTTCTCCTGCTCCACGACGCTCAGCTTCTGTGGGGAGAACGGGGGGTCAGCCACTTGGGGCAGGGCGGCCACTCCCCCCGCAGGGCCTCTGGGCTCCCGCCCCGGAACCCGGACAACTCCGGAAGTGTGCAATCCCGAATCCCTTCTATTCTGTGCATTTGTATGGTGGCGAAGAGAAAAGGGGGGAGGGGGCGGGAATCACGAGCAGCCGAGAGTCACAACACTGCCCTTTGCTTGGTTTCGCATTCTCAGACATTCCTCCAAGCACTAGGGAGCCAACGATGAACCGCGTGAGATGCGGACCTGGCTTCACAGAGACCTCTACCTGGGGAGTCCACAATTACGTCACGTGTAAGGCAGAGCTGCCTGGAAGGTGCTACCTAAGGTATTACTATAAGGAAGTGTGAGTTTTGGGGTAATAAATAGCAGACCTCCGTTCATGCAAACGAGCTGTGGTCCTCGAAGGTTAAGTGACAGGACCCCCCTCGTGGGCCCGCTAGGTGACGGCAAACTTCACATTCTCGGGGAAGACAGGACTTTTGCAGGCAGTCCAAAATCATTCAGCAAAATGCTTGATGATTGATCAAAATGAGTGTTTCTGGTATAGAGTAATAAAACTGGCATCTTTTTTTTTTGTTTTGTTTATCTATTATTGAGAAACAAGGGTGTGAGCAGGGGAGCGGCAGAGAGAGAGGGAGACACAGAATCCGAAACAGGCTCCAGGCTCTGAGGTGTCAGCACAGAGCCCGACGCGGGGCTCGAACCCACGATCTGCGAGATCATGACCTGAGCCAAAGTCGGATGCTTAACTGACTGAACCACCCAGGCGCCCCAAAACCGGCGTCTTAAAGGGGCGCCTGGCTGGCTCAGTCAACAGAGCATGCAACTCTTGATCTCAGGGTTGTGAGTCAGAGCCCCACACTGGGCGTAGAGATTACTTAAAAACGACAAAAAAAAAAAACCCTCCCAAAAATCTGGTGTTTTAAAAACTGGCTCAAAATCATTTACTAAGAGTCAGCATGACTTTAAAAACTTCATAATTGATCATAGCAGTTTTATTATTTTATTTATAAAGTTCTTCGTATAAAAATTAAAATCTGAGAAGAAAACCATCTATTACTCCATCATGCCACGTTAATAATTTGACATCTCTTGCTTTTTTGACCAAGTATGTTTGGCAAGAGTCAGCCATGGCCAGGCAGGATGGCTGGAGGCAAGCCCTCGCTAAGAAGAGTCTGGAGACGGCTTCGTTGCCCCCGAGGGAAGAGATACGCCCGTGCGAGCCCTCCTCGCTGTGTGAGGCACTCCAGGGAAGGGCGCCAGGGCACAGAGAACGAAGGGTATGTGGAGGCGCCCAGGAGACTGGGTCGGAGCACGTGAGCCGGCAGAGCAGCCACGAGAAACCGTCTGGGGACCCATTACCGAGGGCCACGAAGGCCGGGCCAAGGTAAGCGGGCCGGGGCCAAACAACAGAAGGAGCCCACTGGCCGCTGGTGACCGGGATGAATTCAAGGAGAGAAGGGACCACACCCCGGGAGCCCGGACGGGGAGGCTGTCGCTGGCTCCGGGCCCGGAGGTAGGAGTGGGTTGGGCAGGTGGGTCCCCTCCTCACTTCACTCTACTTTTGGGACACACTGAGGCCCCAAGGAAAATTTTATTCAACCAGAGCTCTGCTGTGAAAAAAAGTCAGTAGAAATACAGTAAATAATTTCAGGAGGAACAGTTGGTCACCATGGATACTACGTTCAACGCCCAAGAGCCGCTCTTCAAATCTGGATCTTAGCTTCCCAAAGGTCAAGACAGCTGGAGGGAAAAATCCTGAGACGGCCTCCCGTCGCTCTGACCCCGTTCCATGCGCGGTTAGGTGTGGACGCAGACGGGGGGAGTGGGGGTGGGTTAGAAAAGGTGAGGTCATTCGTGCAGGCCAGGGAACCCAACTGGCTCCTTTAGCTCTCAGAATAAGCTCTGCCGTCCCCGGGAAAGCCCACCGGGCTGGGGGACGCTCTGATGGCATTAATCCATTAGTTATCGGGGGCAGGTCCTACCTTGCTAACCAGGGCAGGTGCAATAGTGTTATTGATGTGCTCAACAGCCTTTGAGACACCTAGAAGGAACAATCAAATTCAAATTACTGACATTAATGAAAAACAGGCGTGAGCAGCACTGAGCGAACCCCCAAGGATATTAACCCAGAAATTCAGAAGCCCGCCCAGAGACCTTGAATGGGACTGCTTTCGAATCCCCGTTTCTCTGTCCCCCCAAAATTGGGGTATTTTCTGGCCCAGTCTGAGTGCTCTTACCTAGGACCCCCAAGGATTAGAGCCACACACAGGGCAACCACCTCAGAAGGTCGGAAGGGAGGTTAGTCGGCAAGACCATGCACGGGGAGCCAGCCGTAGACGCTAAAGGATGCCCCGTGTATTACCTGTGTGCACAAGGCTGGCGCCAGGAACTCATTAATATACTTAACGGGTCTGGAGACACCTGACCAGTAGAGATGGACGGAGAAGGAAAAAAGACAGACTCAGAAGAGAACAGGCTGTGAAGGATAGGGCATGAGAGAAAAGAGAGGAGACAGGAAGGCAGGAAGAGTCCTCGGGACCACGGGTTCACCCTCATTACAGTCAAGGTGCCGCCCGGCCCCGCCCGGGGGCCAGTATCCGCCTGGCCGGGCGCAGCGGGGACCCGTGGGAGACGATGGCCCGGCATCCTGCAGCTCCCTTCATCACCACCCCGCCCCGGCAGTCTTTCTAGAACTTTCCTCTAATCGTGCTTCCTCGAAAATTTAATACCACAGACGTGCTGTACAGCTGTATACACTGGGGCCCTTCGGAGGGCCCTAAAGCACAGTAATACCGGAAGACTTTTTTTTTTTCCTCTCCAAGAACCAATTCCGATCCCGGGGGCGATACTGCCCTGTGGAGAAAGCAGGGTCCAGCCCCAGCCGCTCTCCTGTGATCTGGCCACACAGATCCCGTCCACAGTAAGGTGGACTTTGCACAACAGTAACAAGTCGATCCGCGCACAGCCCCGGAGAGGCTGGCTTTGCCGGATCCGTGCCTCTGGGAAGCGCCCAACAGAAAGATCCGAACGCCAGGACCGATCTGCAGGCGAGCCGTTAGCCAGGCCTCCCAGCCGCTCCCCTGAGGCCGGCCCCCTGGAGAGGGCCGACGGTCTCCCGCGGAGCCCTCCCGGGAACACGCCAAGGCTCTCTGTCAGCAGGAGTAAACACTCTTCTTCCCGCACCTCGGTTCCCCGACCAGGCCTTTTCCAGATTGGAGACCAAGCGCGTAAAACCCTCGCCCCGGAGTTTACAGGCTCAGGAAGCAATACGCCAACTCCCCAGCCCCCCGTGCCCGTGCGCAGAGCACACGCTCACCATCAGCGCCACGGGCCGAATCAGAGCGCGCCACCCTCAAATACACGGCACATGGAGAGTGGGGGAGGCGGCGATGCGCGCAGCCCACACGCGGGGCAGGCGGGGGCCCTTACCCTTTCCCATATAGCGGGTCTTGTCATTGTCCCGGAGCTCGAGGGCCTCGTAGATGCCAGTTGAGGCGCCGCTGGGCACGGCAGCTCTGAAGAGACCTGGATGTTGAGGGAGGGAGAGGAAGAAATCGTGACTGTGGGACGCGGTCCCGCCCACTCACAGGCGGCAGCGGTCGGGAAACCCTCCCTTCCATCCCCTGGAGAGTCAGACGGTCTGGCTCTCCCACCCTGCTTGTGGGGGCCACTCTCCAAGGCGGACCCCACGGCAAAGCTGGTGAATTTCTCCAGTTAAAAAAAATTTTTTTCAAGCAGAGCTTCTCAAATGTTCCTGTTGCACAAATTACCACCTGGTAATCTTGCTAAAATGCAGGCTCTGAAACGGGAGGTCTAAGACTCTGCGCCTGGGTCTCTAACAAGCTCCTGTTGGTGCCGTGCAGCTGGTCTGTGGCCACCCCCCAGGCACCGCCCAACAGAAATACGATGCAAGCCACTGACGGAGATGTAAGAGCTTCTAGCAGCTACGCTGAGGTCGGAAAGCACAACCAAGGGGCGCCCGGGTAGCTTGGTTGGTTAAGCATCTGACTCGGCTCGGGTCACGAGCTCACGGATCCTGAGTTTGAGCCCCGCATCGGGCTGATTGCGTGAAGCCTATTTGAGATTCTCTCTCTCTAAAAAGAAATAAACTTTAAAAAAAAAAAAAAAAGAAAAACCAAGAAAAATGAATGTATTCTTTAATCTACTATGCTGAAAAGATTATCATTTGAACATGTGATCAGTAAAAACATTCTGAGATCTAGAAAAGAACAAAACAGTACAGGCGCGAGCTTGGTAACACTCGAGCACGACCAAGCACCGCACCGTGCCGTCCTGGGACACGGGGACCAGCCGTCGGGCCAGACCTACGCTCTGGAGCATTAAGGTGGCCGACCTTGGAAAAGGATGGTGTCAAGAAAGGCACTGCGGGGGTCTGGTTCTGCGGGCAGACAGGTTCAGGGGAGCAGGAAGTGAAGGCAGCCTCTAGAATCTACTTGAAACTTGGAGGGATTTCCCCACCTGAGACACGAGAAGACAAACGAACGAAGGGAAAAAAAAAAACCAGCCAGGCATCTTAAATACACGGCCCGTTAATCTGCCTGTGTCACTGCGGTGACCACGTGCGCAGCAGGACACATGGCTCCCTGACACAGGCCCCGGCTTTCTAGATGCCCCGCCAGGCACTGGGCGAGGTGAAGGAGCCACGAGAGCAAGCGGCCCTGATGTAACTACGGACTCCGGGCGATGACGGGTTAACGCGGGTTCCCACGTTAACAAACGTCCCACTCAGGAGGGGGGGCCGTGCACGTGTGGGGACAGGGGCCATTCGCTGTCTGCACCTTTGGCTCAATTTTGCTGTGAACCTAACACTGCTCTCAAAAGTAAATTAAAAAAAAAAAAGGTGATGAAAGGCTCTTCACAAATCCGCGATTTCCTGTTTCTGAAAAGCATGAAGAGACCCGCAAGAAGAATTTTCCATTCATTTAAATTTCAAAAAAAATTTGGTCATTTTAAAGTGTTAGAAAAGGTAAAGAAAGCAAAGAAAATGTCCCCCCTCCCCTCCCCTCCTGGCGATCTTCTAGTATCTCGAATCCTTTTTTTTTCACTGTTGGTGAAAATCTGTTAACTTCCAAAGGGAAGTTCCACGCTCTAAGCAAGCCGATCGTGCAAGATGCAAGGAAATTCCCAGCGTCCTCCGCGAACCGGGGCACTGGTCAGGAAGCACGGGCTGTGAGGCAACCCTGCTCCGAGCACCCGGCGGCGAGGAAGGCAGGGCAGGAAGGGAAGGGCCCGGGTTTCTACAGACCGTGACTCAGCTCTGCCTGGCAGGTCTGTGCGCTGAGCACCGCTGGGCGGTTCTGCCTGAAGCTCCTCTCCACCCCCCCCCCCCCCCGCCCACCACCCCAGGTCCAATTAGCTCAGACATTGCCGGATGGAACACGCCAAATTTTCTTAAAGTGAAAAAACTGCCGAAAGCTTTTAAGAGGCTCCATTTTGAGGCGCCTGGGTGGCCTGGTCAGCTGAGTGTCTGACTCCTGATTTTGGCTGAGGTCCTGATCCCAGTTTTGTGAGATCGAGCCTCCTGTCAGGCTCCGTGCTGAGCGTGGAGCCTGTTTGAGATTCTCTCTCTCCCTCCCTCTCTCTGCCCTTCTCCCTGCTCACGTGCTCTCTCAAAAGAAAGAAACATAAAAGAAGTCTCCATTTTATTAGTTCTTCCACGTGGGCAAACCCCTCCAGGGGGGACTCACAGCTAGGTCAAACCCAGAGCCTCTGGAATGGCCCAACTCCCAAATGGTTAAGAACTGTCCCCAATCCTTGGTCTAAGAGTGATTTCTGGAAACAAAGAGAATGCCTTCCACACGCCTGCACCCCCCTGCTCTTCCCTTTGACACGGAGAAAGCGCCACCCCCCCCACATCGCATACGCTGGTGGGAGCTGGGAGCGAGCTATGAAGCAACCAGTGACGGGTCCTTTTAGGGACAAGGAGTCGCCTCTCTTCCCCACTCAGTGACCTAGGAGCCAATCTGCTTTCTGCTTTAAATACCACGCAGCAGCAAGTCAAGGCCCTGTGCCTGGCAGCCCTCCCCACCTCCTCCGGGTCAGGAACCACCACCTCCCAGAGCGTGGGGATCAGGGGGACAGGCTTTTTCCAACAGGCCTTTTCTTACCCAAGGCTCCGTCATTTAAATTAAAAAGAAAAAAAAGAAAGAAAGAAAGAAAGAAAGAAAGAAAGAAAGAAAGAAAGAAAAAAAAAGCGGAGCATGGTAGCAGACAGACCTGCAGAAAGGGAGGCCCACGTACCTTTGGAGGTGGAGAGGTCCACCTCGACGGTGGGGTTCCCCCGGGAGTCGAAGATCTCTCTGGCGTGGATCCTGAGAATAGACATGGTGACTTTCTGTGGGGAGACACAGCACGCATTTTCCATTAGCCACAAGGCAGTTTTGGGTCCTTCACTCAAAGACCCGCCTCTGAGGGTTCCTGGGCTAGAAAGAAAGACTCTGTACCGGACAGATACTGGATGCAAGGCTGACGAGAGTGGGCGAGCCTGCTGGACCCGGCTCTGCAGGCCTCGAACCCCAGCAGCCTAACGGCCTGTCCTCTAGGCAAAGCAAGCCTGGAAATGTGTGCCAGGGAGAACCAGCAACCACCGGAAAGATTCATGTGCTGCTGGCAGGCACGGCGGCCGAAGAGGCGGCGCTCGGAAGCGGGGTATTGGCAACAGTTCCCAGGGAGGGCTGGCCTGGGAATGCAAAGGACCAGCGAGGACCAAGGGGACATGAAGGTCACAAGCAAACCCACCCGGGGCCAAAAAAACCCACACAAAAAAACAAAAACCAAAAAACAAACAAAACCCCGAGAAACAAACAAAAAACCCTGACGGGATCCAAGGAGGAAAGTCTGGTTTGCAGCGGAACAGTGAATTAACAGTCGGGGACATAATTCAACTTGAGGGAAGCCATAAACGAAGCATAATCCAATTTGAGGGAGCAGTAAAATGCTCAACTGGTGGATACTGGATACTCAGAACTCCTGGAGCCAGGAGTGGCCTTGGTCTGTGCACGATCTTTGCCACTGCCAAGTTCACACTTCACCGTCCTTGGCTCTTTACCAAGACAGGACACACAGGGACATCTCATTAGTATTTCTTTCAATAGGCATTTTACCCATTCAAAAAAACCTTAATTGTGACAGGTCCTAAGTTGAAAGTAGAATAAAGACTCTTTCCTTTTCTTTTTATTTTTATTTTTAATATTTTAAAGGAGGCCCCACGCCCAACATGGGGTCTGAGCTCGCCACCCTGAGATTGAGTCACAAGCTCTGAGCCAGCCCTGCAACCCCCCCTCCCCGATGATTCTATCTTTGAATGCTAAGATACTCCTCTCGGAAGAGGCTTTCTTTGAAAGCACACACACACACAAAAAGATTTGCAGTCACAAGGAGCGAATGCCAAGTCCTCAAAGAAAGCCCTTTGTCACCTTCCCCTCCAGAGGCTCCCAAGGAAGAAATGAACTTCTAGGACTGAAAGCGGCCTAGCGGCATTGGGTGAGCGTTCAGAGCCACTATCTAGCCGGGCTCCTCTCCAGTATCTTGTCTGGAATGTTCTGAAGCAGCAAACTGCATCTTTCTTTTTAATGTTTCAAAATTAGACAGTGAAGTCACTTTTGTGGCTTCGCTGTGTTAACAATAGAGTTTTGTTCATTTATTTTTTTAAGTGTGTATTTATTTAGGGGGAGAGTGGGGGAAAGCCAGATGCACTTTTAAACACATCTTTATTACACTATGTCCTCAAGGCAGTTGTAAGACCTCATTTTTTGTTTCATTTTAGAGACATTAAGACAAAGTAATCGACTCATTTCAGGGTGTGAAAATTCAACTTAAATTTATTGGAAACTATTCCTTAAATCATTAATGCTCACTAGGCAGGGACTGCTGGTCTCCACAGCTCATCTGCCCGGACTGAACCCCGGACCAGGGGCAGCACGTGTGGACCGGGGGTGGGGGGGGAGGGGAGGGCAAGGGCCTACGTGTGTCCTCGGCTGCGAGTCACCGACGGGCCACACCACCCAGAGGGAAGATCACATCGTAGGGAAAACGACGAAAAGAAACTTTTCTTAAAAAGACATCCTTTCTATGCCAGATCGGGGGCCGACCGCGGGTGGCCAGGCCGGGCAGCGGGACCAGCTCCAGCCAGACCTGGGCGAGGTCGCCTGGAGGGCTTTCCCAATTTTGCAACGGTTCTGCCGCAGCCTCCGTAAGAATAAGGGCCTTCCGAAGTTTCATTCATTAGTCGCTGCTCATTCAGTTCCCCAACCGCCTGCCTGCAGGCGGAGGGCCCCCAACCCGGAGCAGGGGCTACTGGTGGGGGGAGGGGAACGCGGCTTCCGGGCATCTCTCCCGTCCCTGCCCCTTCCTCCATTTTAGGAAAGGCCCGGCGCTAAGGAGCACCCGGGGTTAGTTAGGCCCGTATCCTCCCCTAAGCCCTGCACCCTCCGCGCCGGCCGCGTCCTACTCCCGAGGTCCCGATGGTTAGGAGGCCGCATAAGCCCGTAATCGCTGGCTAATCAGATCCTGCCCCCGCCCCGGGGCAAAACCCGGTGCCGCGCCCCTGGTCTCGCAGACCGGCTCGCACGTGCCGACCCGCCCCTTCCACGTCCCAGCCGGCCCCAAGGGCAAAGCCGCCGCAGGCCCGGCCGCCGGCTCGGCAGCCCTCCCCCGAATCCCTACCTGACCGCCGGATAGCGCCGCCCGGGAAAGCAGCAGAGGGTGCGGCAGACAGCGAGCACGAGGATAAGTCGCAAGGTCTTAACGCTCCGAGTGCTCGAAGCGGGTCTCCGCGCCGCCTACCCCGACTTCCTGCCCAGGTCCTCGAGGCCCCGCCCACTTCCCGCCCCCCGGCCCTTCCCCGCCGCCCCGCCTCGCCATTGGCCTGGCGCGCCGTCATTCGGGCCCGCACCTCCCTGGAGGGGGCGGGACTGCGGCGGCCTCCGCGGCCGGGAGGGGGAAGCGACGACCCGGGGACTGGGAGCCGATGGGGCTGGGGGGCCCCGATTCCCCCGTGGCTGTGTGGGGGTGCGGGCCGGCCTCCGCCCCGACGCCCTCCATTCCCGCCCCGCGCTGGGACCTCTGGCCGAGGGGGGTCTGCGGGGCCGGGGCCCCGGGAAGGGGCGGGGCGGGGCGGCCGGCATGAGGGTTCGGGGCTCCGTCACGTACTCCGAGTCCCACACGCACGCAGCGTCGCTCCGGCGCCGCACGTCAGGTCCACGACCTTGGCGACGACCTGCGCGGCCCGCCCTTCCCGGCCTGCTCTGCTCCGTACCGGGGTGCCGGAGACCCCGTCGGGCCTGGAGAAGCGGGCGGCCTCGACCCTGCTCCCAGGCCGGGTTTGCGGCGGGGTCTCGGGGCCGGGTGCTGGGGGCCGCGTGCGCGCGCCCGCCCGCGCCTGCGTGCTGCGCCCCTGGCAGCCCGCCAGCCGCAGTGACCAGGTCGTTTTGTCCTTGCGCGTCGGTCAGACAATGGGTGTCAGGAGAGGTGGCCCAAAGGAAGTTAACCTCCCTACAGTTTGGAGCTGATGCCTCTTGAGCACTTCCTACGTGCCAGGCACTTCTCCACATGCGTCCCCAGTGTGCATGGGGCCTTTCGCTCTTAATGTTGCATCTGCAAAGGAGACTTCGTCTTCCTCCCTTTCTCTCCCGATACCTGTGAACCAGAAGTGTAATGATTTGGGACCGGAATTTCACACAGACCCGGCGGAGTCCTCAAAGCTCAAAGCAGGTAGCATTCCACGGTAGTCTGGCAAATGAAAAACAGGAAAGGGGGGGGGTGCAGTGATTTCACCTTTCTGATCAAGAAAGAACTGCTACCCGTTTAGAATCAGTCTTGCAGCACATTCCTCTCCTCCAAGGAAGGGCTGAGGCGATCACTTCCTTTTCCATTACCGTTACATTTGTCTTGGCGAGCCGTCGTCTTGGTCTGCAAATCTGAGAGCTAAAATGTCACGGAGCTCTTTATTTTGTGCATTGCCTTGCAAGTAGAGACTCAAATGTGTGTTCGAATTTAATTATTATTTCTTTTGGCCAGCTTGCAAACCCCTCTTTTCTTCCTTCACTCCTAACATTTCTGTCCCCTGAGACACTGGCTTAGGTTTCCAAGGCACCGGGGCACCGTATTTTGTTTCCCATTGGCTATGCAAGAATTTTAGGATTAAATTCAGCTAACGAAACAACAAGGAAATCGCAAAGTGTTTCCTAAAGAATGATGGGAATTTTGCAAGCAGAGTTTGTGATTTCACCAATACACTGATGTTTCAGACTGCTTAAAACCTAGATCCGGGCCCCATGACTCAGCAGCTAAATCAACAGCCAACGACTCCTAAGCATTATAAGTAAGGAAATCAGACTCCCAGAGCTCATATTCAGAGCAATTCTAAGGCGTGGCCCTGAAAGGGCTCCAGAACAATCTCTCTTGTTTTACATTAACGTGGTGAGAGCGATAAAGATAGCAAGACGGGGCTCTCGGGCCAGACCCCGGGAATCTAGCAGGCAATCGGATGCAGAACCTGATCTCAGACAGCTGCTGTTGCCAGATTTTTAGAGGCCTCAGCACGGCATGCTGAGCCAGCCCTTCGACCTCCGATCGTAGCTCAAATGTTAATGGTTGGTAGCGAGGCCCTCAAATCTTTCCCCAAATCCACGGGCTGCCAAAATGCCCTCCCTGCCTCCACGGCTCCCGCGGCTGCGGTCGCAGGCCGTGGGCTCCCGTCTGCCTTGTTACAGGCGTTTAGTATTTATCACTGACTGAAGGCTCACGGAGCAATTTTTGCGGGGCCGTATCTAAAGCACCCACCTTCCCGGTGGGCAGGGAGGGGACATGAGCCTCCAAGGCTGGTATCGGAAGACCACACCGGCGCACTGCCGATGGCGCCCGGAAGACACTTGCTGATTGACACCAGGATCGGCCCCAGCCTGCACCCGACCTGGGTTGCCGATTCCCTCCGTGGCACATGCGTGCGCCTCCGGTTGAAAGCTGCTGGCCGGCTGAAAAAGCAACGTACCTTTTTCAGAAGGCAGGTCTGTAGCCAGATAGAAACTTCGGGGTCGGATGAGGGGCCTGAGGGTGATAAGAGATCAGAGAAGACCATCAGGGGACCTAAGTGACTGGCTGCGTCCTCATTACAGACTCTGAGACTTTCATAGACATCTACTAAAGAATACCTACAGTGCATCTGGTGTAAAGAATAAGAAAAGAGGGGCGCCTGGGTGGCTCAATTGGTTGAGTGTCCGACTTCGGCTCAGCTCATGATCTCGTGGTCTGTGAGTTCAAGCCCCGCGTCAGGCTCTGTGCTGACAGCTCAGAGCCTGGAGCCTCCTTCAGATTCTGTGTCTCCCTCTCTCTCTCTCTAACCCTCCCCCACTCATGCTTTGTCTCTCCTGCTCTCAAAAATAAATAAAAACATTAAAGAAAAAATTAAAAAAAAAAGAATAAGAAAAGAAAAGAATAATACGTTAACGTCTGTGTATCCATCACCAGCGTAAGAAATGGGACATCAGCAATGCCATTCATGTCCCTGTGTCTTCTTCTCTGGCCCAGACGGGGCACCAAATTAGCCACTATCCGCCATCCTTGTGCTTCTGGTTCCCTTGCTTCTCTTTATAGTTGTTAAATGTTTTTGGAACTTCACATAAATGACATCACACATCGTAGCCTCTTGCTACACTCGTTGGGGGCTCAACTTGACCTTGGTGAGCTCTGTCATAGATGGTTCATTTTCAGGGATGTATAGTATCCTATTGTGCGGATAGCACACTTCTTTTTTAATTCATTGTACGTTTGGGTGGTTTCCTAGTTCTTTTTTACTTGTGAGCCCCGACAACACCGGCATGAACCTTGTTGCAAAGGTCTCCTGAGCGCGGGTGCGAGGTTCTCCAAGACGTGTGTGTACCTTGGACACAACTTCAGCTTTGCTTTCCCAAGTACCTGTATCTCCAGGCAGGTCCGCCGGCAACGTATGTGGGTTCTGACCCAGTTCGAAAAGGAAATTCCAGTCTTCCCTTGCAGTTTTTCTAGAAATTTGATTGATTCTCAACTTACCACCCTTTTCAGGTCCTTAACGTAATGAAACCCGCGTGTCCTCCTTGTAAGTCGCAGCCAACCCTCTGCTTTTAGGGTAGCTTTGGGGGCATGGCTTAGGGCTTCCTGCTGCCAGCAGCCCTCACCTCTGCCTTCTTCAGAGGGGATTTCACAGAGTTGCTGGAGGAAGTAGGGATCGGCCAAGATGTGGATTTAGGAAGACGGAGCACAATAGGGTTTTTAAACACAGTCACTGCCAGCAGGGTATTTAGGGGTGCCCAGACTAAAGATCAAATATACACAGGAGGGGCGCCTGGGGGGCCCAGTTGGTGGAGCATCCAACTCTTGATTTCAGCTCAGGTCATGGTCTCACGCATCAGGCTCTGCACTGATGGGGGGGAGCCAGCTTGGGATTCTCTCTCTCTGCCCCTCCTCCGCTTGTTCTCTCTCTCTCTCCTCCCCCCCCCCCCCTCGGAATAAGTAAACATTAAAAAAAAAAAACCAACCTAGGGAAATTGGTGACAGCAAGGAGCAGGCACCCTCGGGCAGAGCTCCCCTCGGAGGAGCCTGCGCAGGAGAGCACGTGGGGCCTGCAGGGGCCCGGGATCCGCGAGAGGAAATCAGCCTAACCGAGCCTCCGAGGGAAGAGTCTCTAACTCGGATCCTCTGAGCCTTAACTCCTTTGTCATTGAAATGGACGCGATAATACTAAATAGCTCTTTCTCAGCAGCATGGGAATCATCTTTCCAAGCTGGAATGAGGGCCTGTGAGCCACCCCGATCTCCAAGCAGCTGGGGCAGGTCTCTAGGGGGCTTTTTTTTTTTTTTAATGTTTATTTATTTTTGAGAGAGAGAGATAGAGAGAGACAGAGCATGATTGGGGGAGGGCAGAGAGAGGGAGACACAGAATCCGAAGCAGGCTCCAGGCTCTGAGCTGTCAGCACAGAGCCCAACGCAGGGCTCGAACTCACAAACTATGAGATCATGACATGAGCCGAAGTCGGACGCTTACCCGACTGAGCCACCCAGGCGCCCCCTCTTTTTTTTTAATCCCTATCTGTTCCCACCCTCTTTTTCTCAGAGTTAAGGTGGTCACAAATGGAGGCCCAGGCAGCTGTCGCCCTAGAGGCCGGAAAACCCCGTTTATGTGGCCAACACAGAGGGCGCCTGCCTGTCAGCTAGGCGGTGGCATTTCTAGAGGCAAGGAGTCAGGACCCTCCGGCGGCCCGCTCCGGAATGGCCGTCACCGCTAAGGAAGGGGAGGTCAGAGGACGCGCAGCCTGTGAGCTTCGGATGGAAAGGCAGGAGCCGAGTTCTTCTTTCAGAAGAGAGTGGCGGCCCCTTATGATTCGCTGAGAGTAGGGTTTCCATGGGGCTTCGCAGGGACCTCAAGATAATGAGAAACTTCTCTGTCCCCTTGTCATCGATTGATGTCACTGTGGCCTTATTACCTGCCAGGGACAGCCCACCTCCCGGTCAACAAGACCGAGAACAGGTTCCACGCGATCATCGCCACTTCTCGAAGCACAGAGAGGCTGGCCGGCTCGCCCAAGCCCGCAGCTAGTGAGGGGAGGCACGGGGCGGGGGGGGGCGCGACACAGCGCCTGCCCCCAGCCATGTAGTATCCTGCTCTTCCCACGGGAAGCTCACCTGGTCCTTGGGGTCTGACGAGCCGCCACAACACTAAACTTAGCCTTCCCTGAACTAGCGTGGCCCCCCACGACTTATAACCCCCGCGCAGAATTAAAGTAATGAAATTAATTTAAATTCTGAATTTAATTTTTAACCTGTAGCAGCCTCCAATTGAGGAACAAGTTTCATGAAGTCTTCATTATCTGCTGGATCTGGTCATTCTCTCCAGAAGGAGTTTGGGGCCGGAAGGAGAAAGCAGCTTGCAGAATCACGCTGGCTGTTACATTGTGTTGAGTTCCAATGACAAACTGTCCCCACCCCCCACACTCCTGGTGGCCTGGGCGGGCGCTTCCCAAACAAAAGGGTAGAAACCCTCTCTGATTTTTCACCAATACGTTACAGCTCCCTAGGCGGGAGGGAATTCCCTAGACCACTCTCGCTCGCTTGTTTGGTTGCTTCCTGGTGGTCAGGGAAGTGCCCAGGAGACCGTGGATTTCAGCATAACGTTTGTCAGAGCCTGTTAGGATATTCCTTTTATTTATTTATTTATTTATTTATTTATTTATTTATTTATTTATTTATTTATTTATTATTTATTTTGAGGGGAGAGGGGACACAGAGAGAGGGAGACACAGAATCTGAAGCAGGCTCCAGGCTCTGAGCTGTCAGCACAGAGCCCGACGCGGGGCTCGAACCCGCGAACCACGAGATCATGACCTGAGCCGAAGTCGGACGCTTAACTGACTGAGCCCCTCCCTCCCCCTCCCCCGGTGGCCCCAGGCTGGGGAGATTTATAACTGGCTGACTGTGTCTCCTGAGGGGGCCAATCCCAAACCGAAGGCCCGCTCCTTGATGAGGGTGGCGAGGACACGCAGCTAAAAAGTCACAGGTCATCAGAGCTGGGTGGGACAGCCGCGCCGGTGAACGGCTGACTCAGGGTTTGCACCAGATAGGCCGAGCCAAGAGGCCAGGGTGACAAGCCGCCTACTCCCCCCCGCCCCCCCAGGAGCTTCTGAGTGCCTGCCATGCCCGCAGCGCCCGTGGAAGGACTTCTCAGGCGAGGGCGCTACCCCCCGAACGCAGCTGAGTGTGTGACATTTGCAGGGCGCCTGCGTGGCTCAGTCGGTTGAGTCTCTGACTTCTGATTTCGCCTCAGGTCATGATCTCACTGTTCATGAGTTCGAACCTCGGGTCGAGCTCTGCACTGTGTCGGCTCAGAGCCTGCTTGGAAGCCTTTCTCTCTCTCTCTTTGCCTCTACCCCGCATGTGCGCTCTCTTTCAGAATGAATAGATAAATAAACTGAAACGAAAAGTTTATACAAAGAGAAATTGTCCTATTTGGGCGCCCGGCCGGCTGAGTCCGGGGAGCATGTGAGCTCTCGATCTTGGGGTCGTAAGTGTGGGCCCCCCGTTGGGTGTAGAGATTACTTAAAAAAGTCTACGGCCATACCACCCTGAACGCGCCCGATCTCGTCTGATCTCGGAAGCTAAGCAGGGTCGGGCCTGGTTAGTACTTGGATGGGAGATTACTTAAAAAAAAAAATCTCAAAAAAAAAAAAAGTTGTGACATTTTGCTCATCGTGGATTTTGGCGTTCCTTTTTTTTTTTCTTTTTTTTTAAATGTTTATTTATTTTTGAGAGACATAGAGGCACAGCGTGAACAGGGGAAGGGCAGAGAGAGAGGGAGACACAGAATCGGAAGCAGGCTCCAGGCTCTGAGCCGTCAGCACAGAGCCCGACGTGGGGCTCGAACTCACAGACCGCGAGATCATGACCTGAGCTGAAGTCAGCCGCCCAACCGACTGAGCCACTCAGGCGCCCCAGCGTTCCTTTTGATGTTTTAAAATATGATTTCTCTGCGTGTCTCGGGTTTGGCCCCCTCTCCCCGCTGCTTGCCTCCTCGCCTAGTTCCCGGCCCAGGGCAATGCCGTAGCTGGTACCGAAGCGGCATTGATAGAAGATTCCCGACTGGCCCGCGGAGGACCCCTCCGGGGAGGCGGCCTGGGGGGAAGGGAGAACCCCCGCCCCCAGGAGCGGAGCAGACCTCGGGCGCCTTGAGAGCTGAGAGGGAGTCTCGGGGAGGCCGAGAGCAGCTGGATCCGGGAGAGAAACAGGAGGAGACCTTTCCCGATGACACGCGGCCCCGCCGGGCTGCTGGCTGTGCAGGGAGGGCCTGGGGGCCGCCCCTGCTCCCTTGGGGCCCAGAGGGCCTGGCGGGACGTGTCCAGATGGACGGCGAATGGAAGCGAACCCACTGTCGATCCTTTGGAGATTTTAAGAATACCTTTCAGATGCTTTGTGAGCACTCGGCACTGAAACCAAAGAGAAGAAGAAAACAAACGGAACCCCCGAGGCCGAGAAGGAACACCCGGCACGGATTCCATTCATAACAAACGGATTTTTGGATCCGGGAAAGAGAGAGGCAACAGCAAAGACCGAGATCCTCCAGTAACTTTCCGATTAAAGCGCCCCCTCCGGACACCATCCCCGGGCCTCGCTAGTGCTTGCGCGCAGGCTCCCGGCGGGAGGAGGGCCGCCGCAGGCAGGGCCAAGTCCCTCTCCTCGTCCCGTCCTAATGGGGTCCTCGGGCTCCCTCTAGACAGACCCGCAGCCGCCAGCTCCGCAGGCAGGAGCTCACCTCTCGGCGGGGCTTCCTGTACCGGGAGATGAACGTATTCTCGTTCACCCGAGAGTCAGTCTACATGTACTATGTCCCGTTTGCTGCAAAGCACGGTTTTTAATCTGGGCAGGAGTCCCAGGAAGCTGCTTCTAATCAGAGGTTCGAGGAATGCCTGAAACTGCAGGCAAAGTGGTGCCTCTGTGCACATTTTCTTGTTTTCTTTCTTTAAAAAAATTTTTTTAACGTTCTTCTTTATTTTTGAGAGACAGAGAGACACAGAGCATGAGCAGGGGAGGGGCAGAGAGAGAGGGAGACACAGAATCCGAAGCAGGCTCCAGGCTCCGAGCTGTCAGCACAGAGCCCGACACGGGGCTCGAACTCACAAACTGCGAGCTCATGACCTGAGCCGAAGTCGGCTGCTCAACCGACTGAGCCACTCAGGTGCTCCTTTTAATTTTTAATATTTATTTATTCTTGAGAGAGAAAGACAGAGCGTGAGTGGAGGAGGGGCAGAGAGCGAGAGAGAGGGAGACACAGAACCTGAAGCAGGCTCCAGGCTCTGAGCTGTCGGCACAGAGTCCGACACGGGGCTCGAACCCACGAACTGCGAGATCATGACCCGAGTTGAAGTCGGATGCTTAACCGACTGAGTCCCCCCGGGCGCCCCTCTGTGCACATTTTCAAGGGGGAAGGATTCGACTTTACATTCCTGAAGGGCCAGTGGCCCAGAAAGATGAAGAACCTTCGACCCAGAGCCCACTAAATGGTTTTGTCTTTGCTCATCAGAATCACTCGAGGAATCGAATTGACATTTACAAAGTCCGCATCAAACGTCTCTGTATTTTCTGACTTCGGAGCGTCGCCGCCCTCCACTTGTAGCTCAGGAACTCTGTAACGTGAAGCACGAAGCTCTCAGCACTCACTCATGATCTCCTGTCTCCTCCCAGCTTCCCGGAAAGTCATCCTGGCTCCCAGCCCTTTGTCGCAAAGATCTATCCAGGGCAGCGCCAGGCAGGTGCTCGCTCGCCTGTGTGCCGGCCCCGCGTGCGTGCAGCGTCCTAGGGCCCCTCCGCGTCAGAGAAGCTCAGGCTTCTCCTCTACTGGAAGCCTTTTTGATTCTGCCATTTTACCTGAAATTCAAAGTCAGGGGCTTGGCTCAGCATCTTGGGTAGGGGGGAAGCAGGGAAGAGGCACTTTCCTTAGCTGGAAAATTACCGCCTGCTAGGAGCTTTGGGCCAGAGCCTATGATAAACATGCCTGGAGGAGATCATCAGAAAGGAGGAAAAAAGACATCCATTTCTACCACCTGCATTGGCAGTTTTTACCTTTTTAAAAAAAGTTTATTTATTTTGAGAGGGCAAACGAGAGAGTGCGAGCTGGGGAGAAGGGCAGAGACAGAGAGGGAGAGAATCCTGAGCAGGCTACATGCTAACCGATGCAGGGCTCCGTCCCAGGAACCGTGAGATCATGACCTGAGCCGAAACCAAGAGGCGGACCCTCAACCGACTGAGCCAACCGGGCGCCCCAGGTTTTACCTTTAAGAAAAGATTACGTCTGCTTTTGGAGAGTGAGGTTCGTGCCCAATAAAAAAAAAATGTACCTTTATGTGTTGAGTCGCGCAGTTTGGGGTGTCCTTTGACTTGGATGGGGAGAGAGCAAACCGGCTTTTTGTTTGCTTTCTGGGAGAGCTATTTCGACAAGTTCTGCACGCTGCACCGTTCCTTAAATGCCTCCCAGCCACCAACTCCCATCTAGCCTCCTAAGGGCACTGTCCCCCCCACTTCCCTATCAAATTCTCATCTCCTTGCTCCGGTTTTTCTGTGAACTCCCCTACATGCACGAATGAAAATCTGTCTTGTTTCTCTGTTTCAGGTATACAACATAATGATTCAACAATTATATCCATTACAAAATGTGTCTTTTCGCTTGCTGGTCTGTCTTATGTCATTTAATTTGCAGGCTCCCAGTGACCAAACGCAACAGAGTAGAGGAACAACTTTTCCTCCCTGACGATGTCATACTTCGGACCCCAATGCCTCTGGAGGTTTCTGATTTGTGTTGAAATATGAGTCAGATTACACACTCTAAATTTCTCTTGTTTTTTCCTGTGCCGGTCAAAGTGCATTCGACAAATATTTACTGAGGACCCGCTCTATGGCGAGGCACTGTGTTAGGAGCTGGAGGTGGAAGAGAGAGCAAGGTCGACAGGAGACAGGCAACGAGCAAGCGAGAAAAAGAGAGTCCGGTGGTGGTAAACGCCACGAAGGTCCTTACAGCAGGTCTTGGGGGGGGGGACAGGGAACACAGGTGGGGCATATACGGACAGTACCCTGTGTCATCCATGTAAACCAATGTACTAATATAAAATTCTAGCAGTTTATACCTTTAGAGACTCTCCCAGTTCTTAAAATCGGGAGGAAAAAGGAGCAGTTGAGTTTTTTACTATTTCCTTTTAAAATTCCCAAAGTTCCCCCTCCGGGTTATCAGGTAAAAACACACACATTTCTCTGATCCTTATTTCACCTGCACCGTTAGCAGGTGGCTGCGTGACCCTCCAGATATTTTCTGTGCCTGTTCCGAGAAACACATGCATATGTGGAGGTGGATAAATACTTAAGAAAAAGACTAAAATGGAATAATGCTAGGTCCGTAGTTCTATGATTCTCTCCTCCCCCCCCCCCCGCATTATATCACGTGTATATTTCTCAGTTCCTCTATCTGTGCTCTAATTAATTTTTATTTTTTATTTTTTTTAGAGGAGAGAGAGCTCGAGCAGGGAGGAGGCAGGAGAATCCTTTTTTTTTTTTTTTTTAACATTTATTCATTTTTGAGAGACAGAGTGTGAGCGGGGGAGGGGCAAAGAGAGAGAGGGAGACGCAGAATCCGAAGCAGGCTCTGGGCTCTGAGCTGTCAACCCGACGTGAAGCTCAAACCCACCAACCACAAGATCATGACCTGACTCAAAGTCACCCAGGCGCCGCAGGAGAGAGAATCTTAAGCAGGCTCAGTGCCAGGCTCGGGGTGGGGCCCCAATCCCATGACTCTGGATCATGACCTGAGTGGAAATCAAGGATTGGACCCTCAACTGACTGAGCCCCCCAGGCTCCCCTTTCCGTGTTCTTTTTTTTTTTTTTTGTCCTTAATCCATGTATACTTCTTTTTTTAATCTTAGAAAGTCATTTTATTTTTGTCTATTTATTTATTTTGAATTGAATTGTTTGCCTTATTGCTTGTTTTTGTTTTTGTTTTTTGATTTACATCCAAGTTAGCATATAGTGCAATAATGATTTCAGGAGTAGATTCCAGTGATTCATCCCCTGTGTATAACACCGAGTGCTCATCCCAACAAGTGTCTTCCTTAATGCCCCTTACCCATTTAACCCATCCCCTGCCCCATGGCCCCCCAAAAGCCCTCAGTTTGTTCTCTATATTTAAGAGTCTCCTTTTTCCGTGTTCTTCTTCTTCTTCCCCTCCTCCTCCTCCTCCTCCTCCTCCTCCTCCTCCTTCTTCTTCTTCTTCTTTTTAATGCTTTATTTATTTTTGGGAGATACAGAGACCGAAGGCAAGCAGGGGAGAGACAGAGAGAGGGAGACAGAATCCGAAGCAGGCTCCAGGTTCTGAGCTGTCAGCACAGAGCCCAGTGCGAGGCTCGAACCCACAAACCGTGAGATCATGACCCGAGCTGAAGTCAGGTGGTTAAACACCTGAGCCCCCCAGGCGCCCCTCCCCTTTCTGTGTTCTTAAGGCAGCATTGAACATCAAGTTTAAATATCACATGTGATTTAATTGGTGTCCTGCTGATGGACTGCGGCGGACCAGCTGTCGCTGAATCGAACGGTTCCGGATCGGGGGGCGAGGATGAACTGATCCACAGGGCCCAGTTGTTAAGGGAGGGCTGGCGCTCCCCAGCGTCACCAGCCCCGAGTTTATTTTCACTCGGGTATTTATCCACGTTCTGAGGATGGTGTACGTACAAGGCATGTCTCCTACCACAAGTTCTCAGCAGGCAAACTGTATTTTGCTATGTTAAACTTTACAAAGGCATTCTGAACCTCCTCACACGACCTGGCTGCGGTCCGACTCAAGGACAAAGGCTGCACTCAAAGCCTCCGGCTCCCAAAACACCGCTCAAGGCCACTGGCTCTCAACAATGGACATTTAGGTCGTTCCCAGATTTTCACTCTTTTTTTTTCAAGTTTATTTATTTTGAGAGAGAGAGGGAGAGAGAACCCCAAGCAGGCTCCACACTCAGCGCAGAGCCCGACGAGGGGCTCAATCCCAGGACCCTGGGATCACGACCTGAGCCGAAATCAAGAGTTGGATGCTCAACTGACCGAGCCACCCAGGCGCCCCTTGAAGATTTTGTTTTTAAGGAATCTCTACATCCAACATGGGGCTCGAACCCACAACCCCAAGATCGAGCGTCTCATGCTCTACTGACTAAGCCACCCAGGCGCCCCAGGTGTACCCCATTTTTAATGCATTCCACAGCTGGTGGACATTTGGGTTGTTTTTTCCTTCCGGCTGTTGCGAGTAAGGCTTCCATGCTCGTCCGTGCACATGGTTTTGTGTGGACACACGCTATCATTTATGTTTAAACCTAGAAGTGGAATTCTTGGGTCATATTCATATTTTTTCCTTTGCTTAAATTTTGGTATAGGGCCCCCCAACAAATGGACTAACTTTGGGAGGCACCTGGGTGGTTCAGTCGGTTAAGCGTCTGACTTTGTCTCAAGGCATGATCTCGCGGTTTGTGAGTTCAAGCCCCGCATCGGTGCAGAGCCTGCTTCAGATCCTCTGTCCCCCTCTCTCTCAGACCCTCCCCTGTTATTTCTCTCCCTCTCTCTCTCTCAAAAATAAATAAACATTAACAATTTTTCTTTAAAAAAATGGGCTGGGGTACCTGGGTGGCTCAGTTGGTTAAGCATCCAACTTCGGCTCGGGTCATGATCTTGCCATTTGTGAGTTTGAGCCCCGCGTCGGGCTCTGTGCTGACAGCTCAGAGCCTGGAGCCTGCTTCGGATTCTGTGTCTCCCTCTCTCTCTGCCCTTCCCCTACTCGTGCTCTCTCTCTGTCTCAAAAATAAATAAACATTTAAAAAAATGGGCTAATTTGAACATACCGTTGAATAGGTTGCTTTTTTTTCCCACTTGAAAACACACTCCATCTCCCTCTCTGCATATCGTTAAGGATTTCTAACCCATAATCTGAAAAACGAATTAGCGTTTTGGGCAAAATACACCCTAAGTCTGAAAAATGATATTTAGGGGGTGGAATTGAGGGCAGTTCTCCGGGTGTGCCTGCCCCCAACGTTCTGTAAGGTTCTAGTATTATGTGAACAGTAAAGTCGACACGCAAGCGGCCCGCGTGCACGGAGTGATGCGTGACTTTCAAACAGTGACCCCCTCTTTTTGCTGGGAGTTTGGGCTGCTTATTTCAGACACTTGGGTACCTTCAGTCCCGGGAGCCCCTCCTCACCAGAGGCCCTGCAGCGAGCGGCGAACTGTGTGGCTAGTGAGGGGCCGCTGGGGCTTCACACCGTCCTGGCTCCTGCGTGACCGCTGACCCCCTGCGTGTGGCAGTGAGGCCTGACCCGGCAACAGAGCAGGCTCCCCGAGGAAGGTTGGAGGAATTTCTCGATTCAGTCTGTAAACACAATCACTTTGGGTATGAAATGGTCTAACACCGAGTACACAAAAGGCACCTAAAAGGCAGTTCTGTGATTACAAAGGCTTACAAATAGGGGCACCCGGGTGGCTCATCCGGTTCAGCGTCTGACTCGGGCTCCGGTCATGGTCTCACGGTTTGTGGGTTCGAGCCCCACGTCCAGCTTTGCAATGATAGTGTGCAGCCTGCTTCGGATTCTGTGTCTCCCTCTCTCTCCGCCCCTCCCCTGCTCATGCTCTCTCAAAAATATATGAATATTAAAAAATATTCATTTTTAAAATTATGATTTAAAATGAAAAAAAAAAATAAAAACAGCCCACTGGGGTGTACCGCAAGGGTCGTGTGCTTCCACACCAGCCCCTTCGATCCTGTCCCAGGCGAGGAGGTAAAGGCATGGGATGGGAAGAGGCAGGAGTGAGAGAAAGTTGTTTGCAGAGACCCAGGTACATGTCTCTTATATTTCCTTGTTTTAAGTAAATTTTGATAGGAAACGAAATGATACAGGGGCGCCTGGGGGGCTCAGTTGGTTAAGCCTCCGACTCTTGATTTCAGCTCAGGTCCTGATTTCACGGTTCGTGGGATCGAGTCCTGTGTTGGACTCTGCACCGAGCGTGTGGAGCCTGCTTGGGATTCTCTCTCTTCCTCTCTCTCTGCCCCTTCCGATGCTCTCTCTCTCTCTTCTGCTCTTTCAAAATAAAATAAAGATGAAAAAATTAAGAAAAAAGGAAAATATTTTATTAAAATTTTTTTAATATTTATTTTCGAGAGAGAGAGACACACAGAGTGTGAGTGGGGGCAGGGCAGAGAGAGAGGGAGACCCAGAATCCGAAGCAGGCTCCGAGCTCTGAGCTGTCAGCACAGAGCCTGGCACGGGGCTCGAACCCACAGACCCGGGGATCATGACCTGAGCTGAAGCCAAACACTTAACCGACTGAGCCCCCTAGGCGCCCCTAGAAACCTTTGATCCACCCTTGGCTTAGCGGCTTGATTCTCCTTCTGGGAACTAGCTGATGCCTGTTGTCAGGAAAGAAACCGCTGAGGCTGGGGCTTGGGTCCTGACCCCACCCGGGACACACCTTACGACTTCCGGACCTCAGGCTCCCCATTCGTTAGGGGGGGGGGGCGGGGGAAGAACCATCCCCACCGCCTGACTCATCAGAAGGCCGTCGCAAAAAGAAACGGCCAACAGCCAGCCCCCCGCATATTACCCACACGATGTGCTGCTGAAAGAAAGCAGAATTTACTGCTTCCCACGCTACAGGGATCGCCAATCTGCAGGTGCTCAGAGGGGGTAGGGTGAGGCCAGCAGTTATGGGTCCCGGGAAGTGTGGTTGAAAGCAGATCTGTCTACGCGGGAGGCGTGGCTTGGATTGGCCAAGAGTTGTGCCACCGGCCAGGATTGGCGGGAAGAGGGACAGGAGGATTTTGAAATTTGCCAGTATTAAAAAAAAAAAAAAAAGTTTGTTTCTTTATTTTGAGAGAGAGAGAAAGAGAGAGAGCCAGCAGGGAGGGGCGAGAGAGCGAGAGAGAGAGAATCCCAAGCCCACGGTATGGAGCCGGTGTTTCTGTTGGTGGGCGTCCTCGCTCCCGGGATACTGACCCCCCTCGTCTCTGATTGGCTGACTCCGAGGACGAACCGGCAAAGCCCCCGAGGATGCTCTAGCCCAGAGGATGTTATAAAGCAACTACCGGCCCCTCCCTGCTCTGGGCCCTGGGCCCTGGGCTCCATCCGTCCAGCGCCCTCTAACCTGCCCGCCGCTCCGCCCCTCCGTCTGGGAAACCCGAGCAGCGGACACGAGGGGCCCCGGCTGTACCCACGGGTCCCACCCGGAGCGTGCGCTTTGTGCATTTTTGTTGGACGGATGAGGGCCTCTCCGGAGGGGATGTTGGATGCTATTTTCTAGCTTCCTCAAACCCACCGGGGGTCCCGTTCCTCTCATCGTCCTTATCTGTTCACCCTGAGACCTGGTGGCAGCCTTCAGGAAGCCACCGCACCCATGAGATTCGGAAGGAGAGGTGGGCCAGCTTCTCAGGCGTCCGAATCCCCCCTCCCAGTGGAGACCTGCTGTGGGGAATCACAGGAGACGTCTGTCTCTTCCTGTGGCTCCAACAGGAGCTCTCTGGGCTTTTGACAACCACAAGGACTGGGGCGTCTGGGGGGCTCAGTCGTTTAAGCGTCTGACTTCGGCTCAGGTCACAGATCTCACAGTTTGTGAGTTCGAGCCCCATGTCGGGCTCTGTGCTGACAGCTCAGAGCCTGGAGCCTGCTTTGGATTCTGTGTCTCCCTCCCTCTCTGCCCCTCCCCTGGTCGTGCTCTGTCTCTCTGTCTCTCTCTCTCTCAAAAATAGTGGCACCTGGGTGGCTCAGTCGGTTAAACGGCCAACTTCGGCTCAGGTCATGATCTCACAGTCTGTGAATTCGAGCCCCGCGTCGGGCTCTGTGCTGACAGCTCAGAGCCTGGAGCCTGCTTCGGATTCTGTGTCTCCCTCTCTCTCTGCCTCTCCCCTGCTCATGCCCTGTCTCTGTGTCTCTCAAAAATAAATAAACATTAAAAAAATTAAAAAATAAATAAAAATTAAAAAAAAACAAACAAAAAAACCCCAAAACCAACCACAAGGATTGCCAGCCAGCCAGATCCCTCCCTGCTTCCTGGGACCAATGGGATAAACCCAGTTAGGAGCTCAGCGAGCCGCCAAGGCACCAGTAGCCTGGCATCTGTGAAATGCAGGTTTTGGTGCTCGTCTGCTGTGTGGAAAATATTGGTTTTTTTTTCTTTTGCCTACAATCAGCAATTTATAAAAGATGCTCCAAACACCATGTCATAGGAAACAGGTGGAACCAGGTATAGAAAACACCAGCTTTGGAGCGCCCGGGGTGGCTCAGTCAGTCGTGCTTTCAACTTCCGCTCAGGTCATGATCTTGCGGTTCGTGGGTTCAAGCCCCACGTAGGGTTCCTGCTCCTTGCTGACAGTGCAGAGCCTATTTGGGATTCTCTCTCTCTCCCTCGCTCTCTGCCCCTCCCCAATTCCTGCTTTTTCTCTCTCTTTCTCAAAATAAAGAAATAAAAAGAAAGAAAAGGTCATCTTCAGGAGGAGCTCAGCACGTCCCTGGCAGGGAGGCAGGGGACAGGTACTGATTCTCAGCCATGGACAGACAGACCTTCAATGGGGGCACCAGTGGAGGGCCTTCGGCTCCCCTGTGGTCCATCAGCATCTCCCCCCGGGCATCTCCCCAAACATAGTTTGGGTAAAATTAGGCACACGTGCTCTTTTGACACAAGTCTCCTAGATCTCTCTTCCAATCTAGCTGCTATATTGCACAGAGAGCGGGGCTACTGCTCACGTATCAGGGGCCTCTATATCAGAGTTTAAAAAAAATGTGTCTTTATTTTTAAGAGGGGGGAGGGGCAGAGAGAGGGAGCCAGAGGATCCCAAGCAAGCTCGGTGCTGACAGCAGCGAGCCCGACGCAGGGGCTCGAACCTACAAACCGTGAGATCATGACCTGAGTCGAAGTCTGATGCTTAACCAACTGAGCCGCCCAGGCGCCCCTCAGAGTTGTTCCCCCCCCCCCGCCCCCCAGCAAATTTCGTCCAGCTAAGTTAGCAAGCATTCCAGAGCGATTGTATTTGATAGTGTTCCTCGTACCTGCGTGGCCATGAGAATAATGTTTTTCTAAAGGAAAAGGATGTCACATGACTTCGTGACGTAACAGGCCATTTCTCTGGCTGCCTTTAACACCAATTTCTCATCTATTCCCTTCTCATCCCCTGGGGCACTTACGGTTTCCACGGTGTCAGACCACGTGACATTTTATTATATTTCATTCACTGTTTTTCCATTTTGTGGCTGACTGTGTCGCATGTCACTCCTCTCTAGAGGAAAAAGCACCCCCAATTTAGCCCTCAGGATCCCCAATTTAGCCCTCAGGATTACACACGCCAAGTTCAACCAAAGACAAGTTCATGAGACGTGATTTGCAAACACATAAGGGAATAAGCCATCATGCCTGAGAGTCGACAGAGACAATAAACGACAGTCTTAAGCCAGAGAAAGATTTCAGGCTGTGGAGCAATCAGATACAGATAATTAAATACCTATATACGAAATTTAAAAAAAATGTTAAATATTAAACAATCAGAAGAGACTCAAAAATGACCAGATGGGGGGAGAGGGTGCCTGGCTGGCTCCGTTGGAAGAGTGTGCAACTCTTGATCTCGGGGTTGTGAGTTCGAGCCCCACACTGGGTATAGAGATACTTAGATTAAAAAAAGTTTTTTTGATGACCAGATATATTTTTAAAATTTTATTTCTTTCTTTTTAATTGACATCCAAGTTAGTTAGCATGAAGTGCAATAATGATTTCAGGAGTAGATTCCTGAATCTACTTGGTCTTCTTAATGCCCCTTGCCCATTTCGCCCATCCCCCCACCCAGGACCCCTCCAGCAGCCCTCAGTTTGTTCTCTGTATTTAAGAGTCTCTGATGGTTTGCCTCCCTCTCTGTTTTTATCTTATTCTTCCTTCCCTTCCCCTGTGTTCATCGTTGTGTTTCTAAATTCCACATATGAGTGAAGTCATATATTTGTCTTTCTCTAACTGACTTACTTCACTTAGGATGATACACTCTAGTTCCATCCATGTTGTTGTTGCACACGGCAAGATTTTATTCTTTTTGACAGGCAAGCAGTGTTTCCCCTGTATATATACCGCACACCTGTCAGAATGGCTAAAACGAACAATTGGAAGCAATAGATGTTGACGAGGATAGTGGAGAAAGGGGAATATTTTCGCGCTGCTGGCGGGAATGCAAACTGGTGCAGCCGCTCTGGAGAACAGTACGGAGGGTCCTCAAAAAATTAAAAATAGAACTAGCCTACGCCCCAGCAATGGCACTCCTAGGTACTTATCCAAAGGACACAGAAATGCTGATTCGAAGGGGCACGTGCACCCCAATATTTATCGCAGCGCTATCAACAATAGCCAAAGTCTGGAAAGAGCCCGAAGGTCCATCGATGGATGCATGGATAAAGAAGATGTGGTATGTTTATTTATTCGGAGAGAAAGAGAGTGCACATGAGAGGAGCAGAGAGAGAGAGAGAGGAGGAGAGAAAGAATCTCAAGCAGCCTCCTCACCGACAGGGGGCTCGAACTCGTGAATTGTGAGATGATGACTTGAGTTGAAATTGACACTTGTTGGCCTGAGCCCCCCGGGCGCCCCGAGGCGAGCCCTTCGGAAGCCCGAGCATGCTCATGGCTGCGGCCGCCGAGGCGGGAGGAGGGGAGCGTTGGTATTTCGAGGGGCAGAGCTGGCCGAGCCCCCCGCGAGGACACGCCCCCGTTTGGAGGGGAGGCCGAAGAAAGGAAAAGCGTGATCTTCTCGGCCTCACGTGACGCGGCATCCGTTGACTAGGACGGACCTCCAAAACGAAAAGAAGTCTAGTGTGCGTACGATGTGGAAAGGCGTCCATGGTGTAGTGAGGGGGAAAAGAGCAAAGCTCGGGCCACACGTGTCACACGAGCCAGCTGTGTGTGTGCGTGCGTGTGTGTGTGTGTGTGTCTAGAGAACAAAGTCTGGAAGGACACACACCGTATGGGTAACAGCGGCACTTCTGGAAAGTGGCTGAGGGGAGGAAGGAAATGGATTTACTCTTACTACTTTATGCGCTGCTCAGATATTTTATTTATTCCTTTATTGCATTCCATTTTATTTCATTTTGATTAGCTTACAACAGCATTAGTGCTTGTGGTGTACGATGTTTGGAACCCACGCGTGTTTGTTTCTGGCTAGGATTCAGATCTGTTACAATGAGGAGTGGCCAGGGCAAGAGGGGGGTGACAGCCTGTGTGTCCCTGGGGCTGACGGAGAAGGCGACAGGCCAGGGAGAGGGAAGGTGAGGCAAAGCAACCAGTGGCTACATCCAGCTGGATTAAAAAAAATTTTTTTTTAAGTTTATTTATTTTTGAGAGACAGAGAGAGACCAAGCACAAGCAAGGGAGGGGCCGAGAGAGGGGGAGACAGAGAACCCGAAGCAGGCTCTAAGTTGTCACCACAGAGCCCAATGCGGGGCTCGAACTCGTGAATGCAAGGCGAGGGCCTGAGCCAAAGTCGGGCGCTTAACCGACTGAGTCACGCAGGCACCCCTAAAATTTTTTTTAATGTTTATTTATGTTTGAGAGAGAGACAGAGACAGAGTGCGAGCGGGGGAGGGGCAGAGAGAGAGAGAGAGAGAGAGAAACAGAATCCAAAGCAGGCTCCAGGCTCTGAGCTGTCAGCACAGAGCCGGACGCGGGGCTCGAACCCACAAACCGCAAGATCATGACCTGAGCCGAAGTCGGACGCTTAACCGACGGAGCCACCCAGGCGCCCCCAGCTGGGTTTTAATATTTACCTCCTGGCCCCACACCTGGGTTACAAGGGACAAGCTCCACCCCCCAAAGCCCACTGTGGCCCGAGGCCGGCTCCTTCTTGGGGAAGGGTTCGTTTGAAGAGGAGCCTTCTTGCTCCGCAGAGCTGCCGCTGGCCTCCAGAGGTAAATAAAAGTGACCTATTTTCTTCACTCTCTTTTTGCTTTGTCTTCCCCGAGTAGGGTAAGGACAGGCCAGGGCCTGGTTCCAAAAGTCCCTTTAATTATTTAGAAACAGTCTTACAAAATTTAACCAGAGGGGCCCCGGGAATCAAATGCATAGTGGCCACAGGATGCATCGAACCGAAAGTTCAAGTTTAGTGAACGGGGCTGTTTTGATTCATTAACTGTCCAGGTCTCCCAGGAAGGGGGTTTCTAAAGACGACAACAGCCTTTGCGGGTCCTGGAAGGCCCCTCGGGTCTGGGGCGAGTCCGCACCCTAGGAGGCTGGCAGGGCCAACCCAGGGCACCGAACGGCCGGCCGCGTGGGTCAGGGCTGACCCCCAGGTTACTGCTGGCCTGCTCGCCGGCCAACTCGAGAGTGACGCTCTTTGTGATTTTTGAGGTCGGGCTGATTGGAAGTGACACAAAGATGCAGGGTGACAGGTCTCTCAAACATTCTTGCCGTTCGCACTGAGTACTTTAAAGGTACATCCGATTGTCGGGGGGACCCCTCAGACGCCAAGCCGACGTTATTCTTGCTGACTCGTGCACCTCTTAGCGATGCGCTCTTAGAGATGCAGAAGGCTTAGCCCTCAGTGTGTTTTCCTCACGAGTCACGTCATCTAGCTTCTCAGGACAGAGGGTCAGTGATGCAGGCGCCACAGCTTCTTTGCAGTTAGCCCATAACTTTTTCCTTTTCCTTTTTTTTTTAAGATTTTATTTTTTAAGTAATCTCTGCTCCCCAATGTGGAGCTCGAACTCACAACCCCCAGAGATCAAGAGTCACACGCTCTACTGACTGAGCCAGCCGGGCTCCCCAAGAGAAAGACACTTCTAAGCAAGGGCTTTGGAGTCTGAGTTGAGTCCTGGTGTCTCAGGCTAAGTCCCCTCGGACCACTGCAGAGGTCGCCTGGGGGGTCTCCGGGGAGACGCGTCCCGTGGCTGTGAGGAGGGTAGGACCCGGCATGGGGAGAAGGTGACCCCAGCGCGGCTGCCACCGAGGCCGGTTCTATGAGAAAGCTCTGGTCTGAATTTGAGACTGGAGGGCTGGGTCCTTGCAGCTCGGTGTCAGCAGGTGGAGAATGGGTGTTTGTCACAGAGGCGGGGTCTCAGCGTGACTATATGACCTGCTACCTCCAGCTGCCACTGACGACTTCATGTCAACTGAGGAAGTTACTTCCTGTCTCTGAGCCTCAGTTTGCTCCTCTGCGAAGTGAGTAAAAAAGCACCGCAACTTTCAGGATTTTTTTCAAGGATTAGGGATATGAAACACATATAAAACTTTTAGCACAGGGTTGGTGTGGCTAGTAGTATGCAAAGTACACAACGAATTTTCAAGACTTAGCGCAAGAAAATCATGTCGAATATCTCGTAAGTATTTGAAATCTCCATGGCCTGTGGAAACGATGTTTTGGATATATTGGATTCAATAAAATTTATTATTCAAATTCATGTCATCTGTTTCTTTTTACTTCTTTTTTTTTATTAAAAAAAATTTTTTTTAATGTTTATCTATTTTTGAGAGACATAGAGACAGAGAGTGAGCAGGGGAAGGGCAGAGAGAGAGGGAGACACAGAATCCAAAGCAGGCTCCAGGCTCCGAGCCTTCAGCACAGAGCCCGACGCGGGGCTCGAACTCACAGACTGCGAGATCATGACCTGAGCCCAAGTCGGCCGCTCAACCAACTGAGCCACCCAGGTGCCCCTCTTTTTACTTCTTTAAAGGTGGCTACTCAAAAATTAAAATTACACGCAGGGCTCATCAGCTACACAAATGCTGCCCACACAGAGGCAAAAGTGTCTACAGCCTAGATTCTAGATCATATTCTTGGCTATTCCATCATTTTGTCAGTGAAAAATTGTTCTTAGGATCCATTATGCTAATGAACAACCCATCCAGTGTTGATTGGAGTTAAAGTGAGCCAAAGCAGGCTTTTTTTTTTTTTAATGTTTATTATTTATTTCGAGTGGGGGAGAGGGGCAGAGAGAGAAAGAGAGAGAATCCCAAGCAGGCTCTGTGCTGGCGCGGAGCCCGAGGAGGGGCTCAGCCCGGGAACTGTGAGATTATGACCTGAGCCGAAGTCAAGAGTCGGGCGCTTAATTGACTGAGCCCCCCAGGCGCCCCCCAAAGTGGGCTTTCCATGTGTCTTTCAAGTGTAGGTTCTAACCACCTCTGGAGATTTGCATCTCCCACTGAGCAGAGCTGGCGGTCCCTGGGAAGTAGACTGAAACTAAGTCACGTGTACATACCATGCTGAAGGATTTTAGAGTAAATTCCAGCCACTATAACACCGTTTCCAAGCCCCCGGCTCTTGAGAAGACCACTGTGCTGTAGCTCAAACTGGGTCCGACAAATACGTTGACAAAATCACATTCAGAATCTTCTGTTTACGAAGACAGGAAACCGAGTGCTGTTTTAGAAAGCATTTCATCCAAAAACGGTTAACATACTTAAAACGGGGGCTTACGGGAACATTCATTTACGCCAAACAGCTCCTTCTCCATTGATGGTAAATCAAAACTATGTTCCAGTAGAGGGCGCCAAACACACTCCCCCATTGTTTTCTCCTTTTAGAGAAAACACGACAAATTAGTGACCCGGAAGGCTTGAATAAAAAACATACCAGGGAAATCTTTGTTTTGAGAGTTATCTTCAGCTTAATTAACTCACTTTGGCTGTCCAAATTCATTCTAGGTCTGCAAGCTACTTTCAAACAAAATGTTATGACAGAGCTCATACCAAAGATTTAGGGCAAGGATTTCCGTTTGCTGAACTGTCCTCTCCAACTAAACAAACACAAACGGCAACAGAGAATCCTTGGGCGAATTAGCTTTCCCTGAATGGACTCTTTTATCTCTTTCATCTGCATTCATTCCCGTGGGTACTTTTAGGCCGGGCTAATTCCTCTGGATACGCATGAACGATGGAAACTTCAAAAAAAAAAAAAAAAATCAAGGGTCATTTGGGAAAAGTTGGTCCTGGTCTAAATAAAATTCTTCCTCTCTCAATTTCGAGGAGTCTAAAAATCTATTTCAATTTCTTCTCTTGATTTCAAGGATTCTGAACATTTTTTCTTCAACGAGTTAAGTAGAATTACCATGTGGCTTAACGATTCTGCTCCTAGGCGTATACCTCGGAGTACTCAAATAAATGCTTATACACAAATATTCACAGCTGCATCATTAGCAATAGCTGAATGGTGGCAAGAGCTGAAATGTCCATCAACAGATGAATGGGTAAGTAAAATGTTAATATATTTGTATCATAGAATATTATTCAGGCATGAAAAGGAATTAAATGCTAATACAATGCTATAGTGGATGAACCTCAAACAAAAATATGCTAAGAGAAAGAAGCCAGACGTAAAAGTCACATATAGGAGGGTTGCGTTTATTTTTTCAAGGCTTTTTTTAATTTTTATTTTATTTATTTTTTTTAAAGAGCCAAGGATTTTTTAAAATTTTTTTAACGTTTATTTATTTTTGAGACATAGAGACAGAGCGTGAGCAGGAGGAGGGCAGAGAGAGAGGGAGACACAGAATCCAAAGTAGGCTCCTGGCTCTGAGCTATCAGCACAGAGCCCGACGTGGGGCTCGAACTCACAGACTGCGAGATCGTGACCTGAGCCGAAGTCGGCTGCTTAACCGACTGAGCCACCCAGGCGCCCCTAACTTTTATTTTTTTAAGTTTATTTATTTTGAGAGAGAGAGGGGGACGAAAGGGCGGAGAGAGAAAGAGAATGATGAGATCGTGACCTGAGCTGAATCAAGAGTCAGATGTCCAACCGACTGAGCCGCCAGGCACCCCAATTTTTTTTTATTTTTAAGTAACCTGTACACCCAACATGGGGATCGAACCCATTACCCCAAGATCAAGGGTCACGGGCTCCACCAACTGAGCCACGCAGGTGACCCAGGATGGTTTCATTTATATGAAATAACCGGAATGGGGAAATCCCTAGAGATAGGAAACAGACTGGTGGTTTCCAGGGGCCGAAGGAAGGAGGGAATGGGGAGGGATTGTGTCATGGCTGCAGGATTTTCTTGGGGTTGATGAAAACGTTTGGAACTGGACAGAGGTGGTGGTTGCATGACATTATGAAGGAACTAAATGCCACTAAAATGTCCTCTTTAAAAAGGTTAATTTGATGTGATGTAAATTTTACCTCAATTAAACACAATTGGTCACTTTTTCTGAAACCACATACCGGATGGTATGGGGAATGGGATTTCCTGAATATCCGAACGACCTTTCATGGGTTTCCAGGGTCAGCCTGGACTCTCCCTAACGCTGCCGCAGGGAGACACCAAACTCCTCCCTCTTCCACTGTGGACCCTTGATCCCTCTACACATCAGCTGTTGGCAGTTACACCGAGATCGTGCCTGAAACTAAAAGAAAAAAAAATTCTGTGCAGTATTTTTCTGGCCACTGGATGTCATGAGCGCACAGTATATACTTCAGCTGGAAAAAGCGCACCCTCCGAGGAACACAGCTTCATTCAATACGGCGGCGGCCCTCTGTCTGTGTGTCCGGGCAGGGGACGCGGGGCCAGTGATGAGCCTGTTGAAGTTTTGTTTCTGCAAGCATGACGTTGACAGGCAATCGAAGAAACGCGAAAACATGGCACTGGCTTCTTTGCGTCTTCCAGAGCTTCACTGGGTCACCGGTTACGGGAGAACCGTCAAAATATGACACGAGGTGTTGTTGGGGCCACTTCTCAAGCTCTGACTTAGAAAACTGAGTGGCCTGGTACCTTCTGGCCTTGGACTCTACAGAGCTTCTCTCATTTACCAAAATAAAGACAAGTAGATGCTTATTGTCACTATCTTATTTCCTTTTGAATAGTCTTAAAAATATTTTATTATTTCTTTTATTGATTGTTTTGAAAAAAATTTTTTAGTGTTTATTTATTTTTGAGAGAGAGGCAGAGCACAAGCAGGGCGAGGGGCAGAGAGAGGGGGAGACACAGAATCCAAAGCAGGCTCCAGGCTCTGAGCTGTCAGCACAGAGCCCGACACAGGGCTTGAACCCACAAACTGTGAGATCATGACCTGAGCCGAAGTTGGACACTCAACTGGCTGAGCCACCCAGGTGCCCCTCTAGATTTTTAAAATTTGTTTATCCTTTTTAAGTAGGCTCCATGCCCAACATGGGGTTTGAACTCATGACCCTGAGATCGGGAGTCCCACGCTCTACCCACCGAGCCAAGCAGGTGTCCCCCCAGTGAATGGCATTTTAATTCCTCTAGAGAGTAACCTCTGTGTAGATTATTCTGAATGCAATTGATCCCACTTGAGAATCGTACAACTATGGAATTTTCGGGCACACCCAGTTTTGACGTCAGTACTTTCTCACCGATGAAAGTACTCTTGGTCCACCTCTAAGGTAGGCAGTTAGGGAAACCTGTATGTGCCGACCAGCACCTCTAATTTTCGTCTTGGCTGAGAGAAATCGTCTGTGTCAATAGCATTGTTAACATTTTTTTTTTTTAATTAGAGAGGAAAGTCAATGAATGAAATAGGAAGTAAACCGGGGCTCTTGATAGTTAAAATCTAATACTTCCAAGGACACCAGGGTCACTTACCCCCACGGGTGGGTCTGTCTGCACGTTGTAAGGATTTGAATGGCTTGTTAAAAGTTTCTTCGTATTCACGAAGGTGGAAGTGTTGAAGTCTGGGTTTAGAGAAATTAGAATTAGGGGGGCTGGAAGCAAAGGAAATATCCACGAATTTAGATAAGATATCTAAAAAAATACATCTTTATTTCTATGAGTTACTCGACAATAGGTGGTGGAAGGAAGGAGCCCAGGCCCTGAGCAAACCCAGGAGTGAAGAAAGGAACGTTTTTACTTTAAGAACACACTCGAATTCTCCCCATTCTCAATGCCACAGCTTCCAGTATGGAAGACAGACCAGATTCAGAACTTAGAAAGAAACTTTGAGGGGACACCTGGGTGGCTCAGTTGGTTGAGTGTCCAACTCTTGATTTCAGCTCAGCTCATGGTCTCACAGTTCGTGGGATCAAGTCCCTTGTTGGGTCTGTGCTGACAGCTCAGAGCCTGCTTGGGATTCTCTCTCTCTCTCTCTCTCTCTCTCTCTCTCTCTCTTTCTCTCTGCCCCACCCCTGCTCATGCTCCTTCTCTCTCTTTCTCAAAATAAATAAACAAACTTTTAAAAAAGAGAAGTGACAGAAATAGTGTATATTTGTGGATATATCTCTTAGGAAGGCTTTCGTATGCAAGGGACAGAACTCCCCTCTAGTGGAGACTCATTCGAAGGGGGTCATTGCGTTGACGACGAGTCTAGAGGCGGTTGCTGGCAGGACTCCAGCTGCTCGGGGAAGCCACTGAGGACCCAAATTCTGCCTCCCACTCTGCTCCGCCATCATTAGCCTGCTGGCTTTTTACCTTCCTGGTCGCAAGATGGCTGCCACGGGTCCAGGCACGGAAACTGATTTTAATGCCAAAGAAAGAAACAATGTTTGGCAAGTTCTCTCCTCTTGCCTGTTTTTATAAGAAGGCAAGAGCTTTCCCAGAAGTCTCCTCAGCTGATTTCCCTTTCTGTCTCATTGGCTAGAAGTGGGTGATGTGGCTATTGTTAGCTACAAGAGGGGCTGGGAAGTGGGCGAAGGAAAAGGGATGGTTTGTCAACAATGGGGCCTTCCATGGTTGAGTAAAGAATTGAAAGGGATTGATCATTAACAAGGTGACACTCATTGGGGCACCTGGGGGGCTCGGTTGGGTAAGAGTCTGACCCTTGGTCTTAGCTCAGGTCTTGATCTAGGGGTCCTGAGTTCAGGTCCCACATCAGGCTCCATGCTAGGAGTGAAGCCCACTTAAAACAAACAAACAAACAAACAAACAATCCCCCAAAACAAAGGAAACAAAACCCACAAAAACAAGATGACACTCACATAAAGAACAGGCCCAGGGAATGGAGACTGAAAACTAGGAAAGTTTTAGAAAGACCCTTCCTTCCTTCCTTCCTTCCTTCCTTCCTTCCTTCCTTCCTTCCTTCCTTCCTTCCTTCCTTCCTTCTTGTTTTGTTTAGGATTTTTGTGACTAAATTCATGAGTGATATTATCTTGTCATTTTTCTTTGTTATGCTGTCCTTGTTAGATTTTGGTGCCAAGGATATACTAGGCTTCTACAATGAGTTGTAGAGGGTTCTATTTTACTGGCATTTTTTTTTTTCTGTCAAGGGCCAAGGAGGAAACAGATTTTGCAGGTTCTATGGTCTCCGTTGCAACTACTCAGCACAACCCTTAGCACATGCGAGTGGCCACAGGCGAGGGGTAGAACAGACATGGCCAAATTCAGCCCACAAACTGTGGTTTGCCTCCCCCTCTTCTAGGCTATGTTTTGTGTAAGTTTAGAATTATTTGTTTCTTAAATGTCTGAGAAATCTCTCTGGTAAATACCTCATGGGCCTGCTTTTGATTTGTGAAGATTTTTTTTATTTAAAAATTTTTTTTTAATTTTTAAATTTAAAAAATTTTAATGTTTGTTTATTTTTGAGAGAGAGGGCATGAGCGGGGGAGAGGCAGAAAGAGAGGCAGACACAGAATCTGAAGCAGGCTCCAGGCTCCGAGCCGTCAGCACAGAGCCCGACGCAGAGCTCCTACCCATGAGCCGTGAGATCATGACCTGAGCCAAAGTCGGATGCTCAACCGACTGAGCCCCTCAGGCGCCCCAAGTCCTGGTAACTTCTATTCTACTTTCTGTGTCTATGAATCTGCCTCCTCTGTGCAAGCGAAATCATCCAATATGTGTCCTTTTGCGTCTGGCTTATTTCACTTGGCACATTTTCCAGGTTTGTCCCGGCCTGTAGTGTGTACCCGCCAGAACTTCATTCCTAGTTAACACTATGGTGAGAATGATTTTGTGATGTTTACATGTATCAGATTAATACATTGTCCACCTTAAACTTACACAATGTTCGATGTCAATTTTATCTCAATAAAGCTGGAAAAAAAATAAAAATATTTTTTCCTTCCTTTTAACGCCTGAATAATATTGTACTGTGTGTGCGTGTGTGTGGTGTGTGTGTGTGTGTGTACCACATTTGGTTTATCCATTCAGCTGGCAAAGGACATTTGGGTTGTTTGCACTTTTTGGCTATTGTGAATAATATTGGCGTGAACATGGGTGTGCCACGATCTGTCTGAGTCCCACCTTTCACTGCTTCTGGGTGTATATCAAGAAGTGGAGGGGCGCCTGGCTGGCTCAGTCAGAAAAGCAGTGACTCTTGGTTCTGGGTGGTGAGTTCAAGCCCCGTCGCATTAGGTGTTGTATTACTTACATGAATAAATAAATAAAAACTTAAAAAAAAAAAAAAAGAAGTGGAATTGCCGGATCCTGTGTTTAGCTTTTTGAGGAATGGCCAAATGTTTTTCTTTCATTAACTTTTTAACTGAAGCTTGACACACCGATGATCGCATAAGTCATCCATATACACTGCAATCCATCATCTCGAGTCAACGCCCAGGTCAGGATCCCGACTGGCTCTCCACGAGGCCCCTTGTGTTCCCTTCTGGACACTTCCAACACCGGATATCAGCTTTGCTTGCTTTGGCACTTTACTTAAATAGAATCATTTGCTATTTAATCTTCTGGTATTGTCTTCTCTCCTTCAACGTATCGTGAGTTGCGTCCGCCTTGCTGTCTGTAGCAGTCGCTCCTTCGTTCCGTTGTATAAATATGTCCCCATCGGGGCGCCTGGCTGGCTCCGTCGGTAGAGTGTGCGACTCTTGATCTCAGAGTCATGAGTTCAAGCCCTTCGCTGGGTGTAGAGGTTACTTAAAAAAAGAGAATCTTTAAAAAAAAATATATATATATATACCACTATTTATCCGTTCTGCTGTTAATGGGTATTTGAGTCATTTCCACCTTTGGGCTATAATGAGCAGGGCCGTATGAACGTTCTTGTGCTTGTCTGTTGCTACACGAACATCTAGATGCCTGCTGGGCGTCTGTACACTGTTAGGTCGTTGGGTTTGTGTGCATTCTACTTCAGTGGAAACTGACAATTTTCCAAAATGGCTGAATCCATTTCCTGTCCTTCCACCAGCAAGGAGTGAGAGTTCGAATCGTTTTTGCGATCTTTTTTCTTTTTTTTTAGTTTATCTATTATTTCGAGAGAGTGAGAGAGAGTGCAGGAAGGACAGAGAGAGAGGGAGAGAGAGAGAATCCCAAGCAGGTTCCCACTGTTAGTGTGGAGCCTGATACGGGATTCGATCTCACAACCAGGAGATCATGACCTGAGCTGAAATCAAGAGTTGGACACTCAACTGACTGAGCCCCCCAGATGCCCTTATTTATTTTTTAAAGTAGGCTCTATGCCCAATGTGGGGCTTGAACTCATGACCCCAAGATCAACAGTCACAGGCTCCACCGACTGGTCAGTTGGGTGCTCCTCAAGTAATCTTCAAAAAAATATCTTGTTTAAAAATAAATAAATTAGGAGCGCCCGGGTGGCTCAGTCGGTTGAGCGTCCGACTTCGGCTCGGGTCATGATCTCGCGGTCTGTGAGTTCGAGCCACGCGTCGGGCTCTGTGCTGACGGCTCAGAGCCTGGAGCCTGCTTCGGATTCTGTGTCTCCCTCTCTCTGTCTGCCCTTCCCTTGCTCATACTCTGTCTCTATGTCTCTCAAAAATAAATAAACGTTAAAAAAATTTAAAACAATAACTTAATTAAAATATCTTAAGAAATTTTTGTCTATCTTCCTATTTACCCAGGTCTTTAATTTTTCTTGAAAATCTTTTGTTAGAATTATTCATGGGCATTTTGCTTTTTGACGCCATTGTAAATGACATAATCTTTTAAAATTTGACTTATTTTAAAGAATTTTAGATTTATAGGACAGAAAACTCATGAAAACAGTGCTGAGAGTTCCTGTAGTAATATAATTTTTTTAAATTAAAAAGATTTTAAGTCTTGGGGCACCTGGCTTGTTTGGTCAGCAGAGCATGCAACATTTTTTTAATGTTTCTTTCTTTATTTTGAAAGAGAGAGAGAGAGTGCGAACAGGGAAGGGGAAAAGAGAAAGAGAGAGAGGGAGAGAGAGAATTCCAGGCAGGCCCCACACTGTCAGCACAGAGCCGGATGAGGGGCTAGAACCCGCAAACCAGGAGCTCATGACCTGAGCTGAAATCAAGAGTCGGACTGAGCCACAGAGACACCCCAGAGCTTGTGACTCTTGATCTTGGGTTCGTGAGCTCGAGCCCCACGTTGGGGGTAGAGTTTACTTAAAAAATGTCTTTGAAGTTTTCTTTTCTTTTTTAATTTTCTTAACGTTTATTTTTCTTTGAGAGAGGGAGTGAGAGAAAAGGAGAGAGACACACACACACACACAGAGCAAGCAGGGGAGGGGCAGAGAGAAAGGGAGACACAGAATCCAAAGCAGGCTCCAGGCTCCGAGCAGTCAGCACAGAGCCCAACTCGGGGCTTGAACCCATGAACCGTGAGATCATGACCTGAGCCGAAGTCGAAGTCCGATACTCAGCCGACTGAGCCACCCTGGCGCTCCTGTAACAGAATAAGCGTATGTTGTTCTCAGCACTGACCCTGGCGGTTTGTTACAGCAGCCACAGTCAACTGATACCGTCTACTTACATAACCATTTGCTTGGGCGTAAGGGGAGAGTCAGGCAGGACCAGTATAGATCTGGAACTACTGACTGACGCCTTTGGGGTGGAGCTGAAAGACACGTACCTGCCCTACAGAAGTAAAGCCGGGGTGGCGGACACGAAAGGGATACAAGCGAGACTCTGGCCTGCTCCACGAAGCAGACGGTCCAGCCAGCAGGTGCAAATGCGAGGGCCAGTTCCGACAGCAGTTTCTACGGCGAGTTTTCACAGACAGTGGCTCAGAATGTTCACGGCAAGCTGAGCTGTAAATGTTGTTAGGTATTTGGTTCCTGTTTTGCTCCTACCTCAACTAATAATAGAGAGGAGAATTTCCACTGGGGTTTTCGTCTGGGTGTTTTGGTTTGTTTTGTTTTGTTTGTTTGATGTGGGTTCCTGAAAGAAAATGCCTGTTGGTAGACACTGAATTCTGGGGGAACGGAGGAGATGGAAGATACCCTCCAAGACTGGGCGTCTTTCCAGGGAGGCCTGGGGAGAGAATGCGTGGGTGTCCCCGCTGGATCGCGGGTGGATATGGCTGGATATTCTGCAAGAAGGTTATTTAACGACAATTTTGTTGCGTTCACGCTTCACTCCTATGGACGTGCCCGAACCTCAGAAAGGAAATAGAAATGTTTTGAGTAGTCGAAAACGGTGTTTCTGGGGCGCCTGGCTGGCTCAGTCGGTAGAGCATGTGACTCTTGATCTCCAGGTCATGAGTTCAAGCCCTACATTGGGTGAGGAGATCACTTAAAAGAATCATAAAATACAAGATACGTTAAAAAAAGTATATGACCCAGGAACATCAGCGTACGTGGCTCTAATGATTACGCTAGCTAACTTTCCCCCGTCAGTACCTAAGAAGTCCAAAAACACAACAGTTAGGGGTTGTTTCACGTAGGGAGAACAGTCTTATACAGTTACAGGCCCGGTGGGCTTGAACACATTACAGCGTGGGATGCTCGATTTTCGTTTTGGCGAGCCTCAGTCCTTAGGAACAACTTAATGACATTCAGCTTAGTCTGTTTGAGAAAGAAGACACGGGTGTGATACATTTTAGAAGTTTTAACCAAAAATGGACTAAACGTGATGGTGCGTATGCAGAATTGAGCCTTTAACTCTCTAGAAAGTTTGCTTGTCCAGAAGGACTCATTCTTTAGGATTCCAGAAGTGGAATTCCTGAATGAAATCATACGAAGGCCCGTCTGTGCTACCGTGAGCAGAATGTGTGTACTCTTGGGTAGCCAGGTCCGTTCTTCCATGCTGGTCATGGATGACTCCCCTGGGCTGACCACCCCTCCCTCCTCACCTGGGCTGACCACCCCTCCCTCCTCACCTGGGCTGACCACTCCTCCCTGCTCCCCTGGGCTGACCACTCCTCCCTGCTCCCCTGGGGTGCTTCCCTGTTTACCTGGGCCAATAGCACTTCCCTCCTCACCTGGGCTGACCACACGTCCTTGCCTCTTCCTTCTCTTCGCCTCTGTGGGTCTCTGTCACGGAGCTGCGGTGGCACCAAGGAAGAACAAAGCTCCTTTCTCATTTTTGACACAAGGTTGCGATGAAAATGGCACACTCCTCAACTCATCTGAGACAGCCACTCAAACCAAAGGCCTAGAAAAACAGGAGTTTAGAAGGAGATCCAGCCTTGATTTGCCGGAGATGCGGTTGGGTGAAGGCAGAAGCAAGGTCAGAGTCGAATGTGACACACTAAAAAACCAAATTAAAATGAAAAAACAAAACAAAACAAAAACAAAAACCAAAAAACAAGCAATGTGCTCTGCAAATACAGGGAGGAAGCTCATGTTCAAAGCTAATGGAAAATTGCATGGTGGAAGAAGACAGTGAGTTAGAAAGTAGGCAACAAGAGGGACCCCGCCTGTTTGCGTCCATCTTGCCATCACAGTGGGCCACATGGGAGAGAGGGAGGGACCCTCGTTCTGCAGCAACGCGCCCTCCTCAGCAGGTGGGTCCCGGCCGGTCCGACCGCTGTATTAACACGATTACTCACCCTAACCACCTACCGTCCGCATTAGCCACCTGCCCAGATTCCCAGCCCGCCCGGCTCTTGCCGGAGCCAAAGATCGGAGAAACCAGGGCGGGGACGCAGGTCTGATGGATAAACGCAGTGCGGGCTCCGCGGCGAGGTTTCTGCGGCTGCAGACGCGCGGAGGTAACTATGCACTTATTGCGAGGACCCTGCGGGGCAATAAAAGCACCGAGGCTCCCTGGGCGTTCCTAAGCGCTAAGCGACAGGGGAACCCGTGGGAGGTGGAGCCGCGGGCAATCGCGGACACTCCCCGGTTTCCCGGCACCGGCTGTGGACACCTGCTCCCGGAAGGCCTCCTTTCTCCCAGCGGTTCGTCTCCTCGCACTGCCCCGGGGCCCCTTCCTTCCTCCCTCTCTCCGCAGGCCGCCCCTACCCCTCACGCAGCACCCCTCTCCCTCCTGCCTCCCCTGCTCTGGCTTTGCACCCCCAGCTGCCATCAGTCATCGTGACCTTCCGGGCTCCCTCTGTGCTCCCTCTTTCCCGGGGTCCCGCTTCAGTGCCCCAAGGAAAACCCTCCGAGTCTCGGTTTGTGCCTTTCTGCCCGGTGGACGAACAGGTGCTGTTTTGAGAACTACACACAGATTTGTTGTTGAATCCAAATTTGTTGTGAAATCCTCTTAAAGGTGGGGAAACTGAGGCACAGAGCGGGTGGGTAACTTGCCTGAGGTCGCACACGACCAGGAAGTGTCAGAGCAGGGATCCGAACCCTGTCAGTCTGACTTCAGAACCCTTGCCCTTCACCGGGCCTAGTCCACGCGGCCACATTGTCGACCGGCAGCCCCGCACCTCCCCCCCCACTCCCCCCCCAGGACAAAGGTGCAGCATGAGCTTGGATGGCGCTTGGGTGGGTTGGCTCTGCTCTGCGAAACAGGACGGACCCTTGTACGTGGCCGGCACCGCGAGCAGGAACGCTGCCTGCCTCGTGCCTTTGTCGTCGCCGAAGGGCACGGGAGACGCTGGCCCTGACAGCAGGTGTAAACTCAAAAGTTTCTCCCTCAGCTGGTTTCAAGGCCGGTTGGCCCAAGTGGACACTGAGGGATGAGGCACCGGGCTGATCTGACACGTTTGGGTGTGACCGGGCACACTGCAGCTGTCAGGGACAAGGTTTCCCATGGAGACACAGGACACCCACGCTAGCTCGATGGCCCAAAGGCACGCGCTGGGACGCGGCCCGCGGGCGGTTCAGGGGTGGGCGGGAGAACACGAGGGCTCTAGGTGGGACTCTCCGGGCCGAACGCGGAGGGGCCGGCGGGGCCGCCAACGTCCGAAGCCGCGGGGCCTGTGCGGACGGCCGAGGATGGGCAGGAGGTACCAGGCGGAATCCGGCCAGGCTTTCCAGGCCCCAGGGATGGCCCTCGCCCGTTCCCGGAGCCCCGCTTGCCAGGAGCAAGGGCACAGGAAGTACCCTTGTCCCGGGAAATCCTCCCCATCCTGCTTCTCCCTGCCTTGGGCCTTTTCCCTCTTCCGTGGTCACTCATCCACAAAGGCTGCACTGTGTGGCCCTCCGAGGGCGTTGCCACAAGTCAGGGCATTGAACAACGCGAGCCGTGGGCCAGCTGCTCGTGGTGATGACACCCGCGCGGATCGGCAAGGTCAGATCACCCCACCTGGCCCGGTCGACCAAGTCACAAGGGCCATTGTGGGAAGGTGTTATTGTTTCAGTGGGTGCAGCCGAGGGTGGGTCGGTCAACGAGACTTGGTAAATTGTTATTTACAGTTTCTGAGCTTTTAAAAGACGAGCTTCCCCGGCACCGGCCTGGTTCCGGAGCTGCGGCACCATGGTGGCCGTCCTGCCCCTGCTGGCTCTGCTCCTCCTGGGGGCCCAGGCCCAGCACGGTCCCCAGTGGACCTACTCAGGTAAGCCCCCCCGCCTCAGGGGCTGGGCGCTTCCTCGGTGCCCTCGCCCCTGTTGGGGTTGCCCTTCGTGGCCGCGGAGAGCGCCCTGAACTCAGACCCCCCCCCCAGGTTGGGACGAGAGGCATTTGCTCTCCCTTCTGGGACCCCCACATCATCTGCAGGCGTTCTGCCTTAGAACCTTTCTCCGGCCGCAGAGGGGAGAGAGGTTCTGGTGGGAGAGGCCTCCGGCCGCCTCTGACTGCAAAGCCCGTCTCCACATGTGGAAGAGGAAGTCGTTAGGGCTCGCTGCGGCCTTCCAGAGGGCGCGCGGGTTCGCGAGAGCTTTCTTCCCGGAGGGCTTGTGGTATGAGGTTCATCCAGAACGGCCCCACGCGGCACAGCCCGCGGGCTGCCGCCTCCCAGCTGAGCCCCAAATCTGCACATCTGGACACGAAACGCCCCGCCCACGGGGCAGTGGGGAGAGATCTCCTGCCCGTGTCCCCCCTTTTCTGCCCTGCACCGAGGGATGGGGCTCTGGACGGACCCCACTCCGCCCACGGTGCCCCCAGCTTCAGACGCAAGAGGAAGCATGCGTTCAGGGGGGGATTGTGTCCTGTTGCGTCAAGCGTGGCAGAATCAGGGACATCGGGGAGCGGGGGGCTCAGAAAGTCCAGCTGTCGAGGGCAGAGCGGCCCGCTCTGACCAAGCGCCGCCCTCTGGGGCAGAGGAGTCCCTGGGCTTCGCGGTCACGTGGCTCCTTGGTACTCGGGGTGGTTCAGAAGGGCGACCAAGAGACAGAACTCCAACAGGCAGGTCTTGTCCTTCCCAGGCTCAGCCCAGCCTCTGAGACGGGGGCCCTTCTGGAAAGCCATCAGGGGCGCAGGAGCGCTTGGGGTGGCTACTTCCAAGGCCTTTGGGGAATACTCGAGAAACCCAGAAACATGGCTACGGACAGGGGCCAAAGCCTTTTGATTCACGCGGGGGCTGTGCTGGGGACCTTTGGCCTGGATACTGGCATCCTGCCTCTATAAAAGAATTGTTGAACTCTTGGTTTGTAGTATTAAATAAAGAGGAAAGAAATACAAACTTAACTTTCCTGTTGATTGCAACACCAAGAGGCCGTGATACAAACATCTTCCTTCAACAAGCCGTGCCCCTGCCACGCAGCCACCCCGTACGGTGGGGAGAGCTCGGATTCCCAACTGCAACCGGATTCCCAACTGCAACCGGGCGGCGAGGGCGGGACCCACGGCCCCTGGCCACGACGAGCTTTCTTCCTTCTGTCCCCTAGAAGTGTTACCCACCTCAAAAAAGATACATTTCCTTACTTTGATTTTTTTTTTTTTTCCAACTTCTCGCTTTGCTCATCTTTGAAACTGATGCTGTCTTTCCCTTCCTGCTCTGCATCCGCGGTGGTCTTCACCATCCTGCGACCCAATGGCAGGGGTTGGAGCAGGTGGACAGGTGGGCGGCCCTGCGGTGGGGGGAGGGGACTGCTCTATTTTTGGGGGAGGGGAAGGAAACGGGCCACGGTTGGGCAGGGGAGGGGGGGCAAATGGAGAAAGGACCCCTAAGAGTCAGAGCAATGCCAAGTCTGGGGAGACTTCCGGCGCCTTCATCAGCGTATTCCCATTCCAGGGGGGAGCTAAAGCTGTATAATAAAGACTTTCATTGTTTTTCCAGACACCGACTCTCTTCTCGGGGCCAGTGACTGAAACAGGGGAGGAGTTCAGAGCTCCCCCCCGCGCCCCCCCAGACACTAGGTTCCCCGGTGTCAAGATGACTTTGACGATGCCTCTCTTCCCTCCTGGAGGCCGGGCTCTGCTTTCTGGAAGGCAGACCTCCGGCCTTGATCCTGGCCTCTTGCTGGGCAGGTCCTGCTGCGAACTGAGCCCCTCAAAGAGCTGTGACCCCTTTGGCTCTCTCCTGTCACAGAGGGGGCACTGGACCAAGCGCGGTGGTCGACGGAGTACCCCCACTGCGGGGGGAGGAGACAGTCACCCATCAACCTGCAGAGGAGAAACGTTCGGTACAACCCCTCCCTGAAGGCTCTGAACCTGACAGGCTACGAGTTCCAGGCGGGCGAGTTCCGCGTGACCAACAACGGCCACACAGGTAAGGGGCAGGCGACTGGTTGCGTCCGAGGGCGCTCGGCAGCGGGAGCAGGTGCCTGATGCGGGAGCGGCCCACCCGGAAGTGTAGCACAGGCTGGGAGCTGGGGGCACAGGCGGGGGGCGGAGGGCTGTCTCCGAGCTGTGCAGCAGGGCCTCTGTCTTTGGCCTCAGTTCCTGGCTGGCTCCTTCCTTCTGCGTTAGCCTCTCACCTGGCTCCCTGCGGCCCAGGCCAGCGGGGACTCCAGCTGGTGGAGACCGTGCTGCTGACGCCACTGACTGCCTGCGTGCTCTGTTGCTCTGTGCCATGGTCTGCTTTTCCGTATTTCCTGCATTGAGTCTGATTGGCCCCAAATGTCTGACAATTGGGCCAGTATTTCCAGAGGTTTGAAAAGCAGCAGCTCGGGGCACCTTGGGGGTTCAGTCGGTTGAGCATCCAACTTTGGCTCAGGTCATGATCTCACGGTTTGTGGGTTCGAGCCCCGCGTTGGGCTCTGTGCTGACAACTCGGAGCCTGGAGCCTGCTTCAGATTCTGGATCTCCCGCTCTCTCTCTGCCCCACGCCTGCTCACGCTCTGTCTCTCTCAAAAATGAATAAATGTTACAAAAATTTTTTTTAAATAAAAGGAAGAAGCTCTCACATTCTGTTCCCTTCTGGGAAGGGGGTTGAGGTCAGACAGGAAAATGCTGACCTGGGTCTTGGGGACCCCCGCTCCAGGGGCCTGGACGGGGCAGCTGTAAAATCGTGCTTTCTGTTTCCTGAACACACTTTTTGATTTTCCGAGGGGACCCATCTCCTCTGAGCCTCAGGACACCCTCCCGCCGCCCGCAGGGGGCATCGTTCAGGGTAGAGGCCAGAGGCCGTGGGAAGGCGATGCAGTCTCTGGCGGCCTGAGCAGGACCCGGGTCCCGGAAGCCTGACTCCTCCCCACAGTCCTCCTCGGACACATTCCCACCCCACTTCCACCTGGGCCGGGCCAATCTGCTGCCCACCCGCTAGGCGCAGGGGGGTCACGGGACTTACCTCTCCCGTGTGCACAATTGAGAAGATCAAACCGGTTGCCCTCCTCGGGGCTGGTGAACGCAGAAGGCGGGTCTGTAACAGGCCTCAGGCACACGCGGCCCGGATCACTCAGCCCCGCAGACAATTCATGAAAGCCTCATTTGATCATTAATGTCAAGCTCCTGCTTCCCGAGTTCCTCTCTGAAGCTTCCAGCAGGTTGGCAGGTTGGAGCTTGGGCTGCTGTCTTTGCCTCCCTGGTGAAGAGGGAACAAAGGTGGCAGCTGAGGGCAGGGAGAAGCTTGGGTGACCCACCGGGAGAGCAGCCGGGGGTATCTCGGGATCCAGCGCGCCCACCGGTGACACGGACTGCTTCTGTTGCCTGCCTGCTGTGTGGGGGGCTCGGCGCTGAGGTTCCGGGGGAGGGGAGGCGTCAGGAACACCCCTGCTTCCCAGGGGCTTGCAGTGGCTGGTCCTCCCGGTCCTCCCGGTTTGGAGAGAGCCTTCCTCCTGGGGACAGCGCTGGGCTTTCTGGAGGCTGGTAGGGTCCCCAGTCTCCCCGACATCATATCAGACATATCGGAACGCACCCACAGCTCACAGGGCTTATATTTGTTTCATGTATTTTGAAAGATTTTTAGAACTCTTTACAATTGCTTACACATTTTCAGCAAGCTCTAAGCTTAGAGGATTCTATGGAAGGAACAAAAAACCCTAATCGGCAAGTTTTCAAATTTAATAACATTTTGATGAATAAGTTTAACAATAAAGTTGGTAGGATATAATTAGACATTTATTAATTTGGGGGCACCTGGGTAGCTCAGTCGGTTAAGTGGCCGACTTCAGCTCAGCTCATGATCTCACAGTTCGTGGGTTCGAGCCCCGCATTGGGCTCTGTGCTGACAGCTCAGAGCCTAGAGCCTGCTTTGAATTCTGTGTCTCCCTCTCTCTCTGCTCCCCCTCCACCCCTACTCATGCTCTGTCTCTCTCTCAAAAATAAATAAACATTATAGAAAAATTTATTAATTTTGATTTTGTAGGGTTCTTTTTATATCTTGGAGCCTAAGATATATAGCATCTTAATATAAGTACATATAACATAATATAAATATTATAATTGATAATATAAATATTATATCATAAACAGTATAAATTATCTAATTTAATATATTATTTAATATATTTTTAAATATATTTTATTTGATATATTTTTATTTTGTATATTATATATATCTTTCATTTTATATATTATATATTTATGTATACTTAGTATATATATTATATATAGTATATATTAAATATTATATCTCTTATTTTATATATTATATATTTATATATGTTAAGTATATATTATATATAATATTAAATATATAATGTTAAATGTTTAATATTATACATACAGCTATTATATATATTTTATGAATATATATGAATATATTAACACTTAATATATATTTATAAAAATATATTTTAAAATAATAATATATTATATATATTTAATAAAAATATTAAAAATTAATGTCAAATATTTAATATTATATATACACAGATGTAATATATTTTATAGATATGTATAAATATATTAATACTTAATATATGAACATATATTTAAAATTTATATATTTTAATATATTTAATAATTAATTATTCTGTTATAATATTAATTATTTAATTTATATTTAATTATATTAATTATTTAATTTATTTAATTATTTTATTTATTATAATTTATGTTATAAATAATAGAAATATTATTCATACTATAATATAAATATGTATCTCCTAGTCTGAGGCTTATCTTCTATATTTGTATAGAATTATATTTATAAATAATTTATATTATAGCTAGATTATATTTCTAATATGAATAATAGTGTTATAAATAAAATATATATTTATATATACATTTGTTATAGACGTCATTGTTTTGGGGCAATTCTATGTTCACAGCAGAGTTAAGTGGAAAGTACGGGGATTTCTCATATATCCCCTGCCCCGACACACGTCGTCTCCTCCGTTACCAATATCACTCACCGGAATGGTTCGTTTTCTTCTGCCAAGGATAAACTGACCTTGACACATCGTGGCCCAGAAGTCCGTGACCTACCTTAGGGGTCACTCTCGGTCTTCTACATTCTACGGGCCTGAACAGATGAAGAATGGCATGTGTTCATCACGAGAGTAGCCTACCGTGTGTCCGTGGCCCTAATCAGCCTCCGCGCTCTGCCTGCTCACCTCTCCCCCCTCCCCCCGCTGCCCTTGACAGCCACTGACTCTTTTCCTGTCTCCACAGTTTTGATTTTTCCAGAATGACAAATAGCTGGAATCCTACAGTGTGTAGCCTTTTCAGATTGGCTTCTTTCACTTAGCGATGCATTTAAGTTTCCTCTGTGTCTTTTCCTGACTAGAGAGATAGCTCATTGTTTTTTAACATTGAATAACGTCCCATTGTCCGGATGGACACCTTGGCTGCTTTCAAATTTCAGCAATTGTGAATGAAGCTGTTATAAACATCTATGTGCAGATGCTTGGACATGAGTTTTCAACTCTGTTGGGTTGACCCAAGGAGCATGAGTACTGGGCTGTACGGTAAGAATGGCTTTCGTTCGGTAAGAAACTGCCAAGCCGTCTTCCCCAGTGGTTGCACCACGTTGCGCTGAGTGAGTGAGTAATGAGTTTCTGTTGCCGCACACTACGGCATTCGGTGGCCTCGGCGTTCCGGATTTCGGCGGTTCTGACAGGTGTGCCGTGGTACCCCTTGTTGTTTATTTGCGTTCCCTTGACATAAACGTGGAGTTTCTTTTCACAGGCTTATTTGCCATCTTCGTATGTTTGGTGATGTGTCTATTGAGATCTCTGGCCCATTTTTCATCAGGTTTTTTAAAAAAAATTATTTTAATTAAAAAAAAATTTTTTTAAGAGACTCTTAAGCAGACTCCATACCAAGCAACACAGGGCTCAATCTCACGACCTCAAGATCACGACGGGAGCTGAAACCAGGAGTCAGACGCTTAGCTGACTGAGCCATCCAGGCAGCCGGTTGCTTTCTTATTGTTGACTGTTAAGAGTTCCTTGTGTATTTTGGGTAGGAGTCCTTTATCACGTGCATCTTTTGCAAATATTTTCTCCTAGTCTGAGGCTTATCTCCAAGTCTCCTAATAGCATCTTTCACAGAAGTTTTTCGTTTTAATGGCCTCCAGTTATCCTGTCTTTGGTGTTGTGTCTCAACAGGCATCACCGTCCCCATGGTCAGCTAGGATTTCTCTTCTGTTCTCTTCTAGGAATTTTGTAGTTTTCCATTTTCCATTTGGATCTGTGGTCCCTGTTGAGTTCATTTTGGTGCTGGGTGTAAGGTCTGTGTCTAAATTCATTTCTTCGCACGTGGATGTCCCATATTTCCGGCACCGTTTATTGAAGAGACCCCACCACGTTGTCTTTGTTCCTTTGCTAGAGGTCAGCTGAGTATATTTAAGTGAGTCTGTTTGGGGCCTCTCTGTTCTGTTCCGTTGATCGGTTTGTCTCTTCTTTTGCTAATACTACATCGTGTGGATTATTGTCGCTTCATAGGAGGTCTTGAAGCCAGGTAGTCCTGGTCCTCCAGCCTTGTTGTTCTTTGACATTGAGTTGGTCGTTCTGGGTCTTCTGGCTTTCCATTCGAACTTTAGAATCAGTTTGTCGAGAGCCACAAAGTAACTCGCGGGAAATTTGCCTGCATGGACTCTACGGATCACCTTGATCAGAGCTGACGCCTAGACAATATCAAATCTTTCTACCCAGGAACGTAGAATATCTCTCCCTTTATTTATTCTTTGCTTTCTTTCGTCAGAATTTTGTAGTTTTTCCTATAGATCTTGTACATTGTTAGATTTATACGTAATTTAATTTGGAGGAGAGCTAATAGAATCGGTATAGTGATTTTAATTTCAAATTCTACTTTCTAGATACATTTTTAAAAAAGTTTATTGATTTCTTTAAGTAATCCCTACACCCGACATGGGACTCGAACTCATGACCCTGAGATTAAGAGTCACGCACTCTTCCGACCGAGCCAGCCAGGTGCCCCTATATTTACATTTTTATGTACCTCATTTTTTATTATTAGATTCAATGGACATAAAACTCTATTTCCGTAAAAAGAGCCTGCAAACACACTTGGCTATGGAGACAAACATAAGTTGCTACAAAAGTTTCTAAAGCTTATTCTCACTTTCTTTAGCTGTGGGCTAGCTACAGTTGGTGGACCAGTACTCACTGATTTATTTCTATATATTATATAATATATGGTATATAATATATATAATATATAAAAATATATAATATAATATATGATTTATATATATTTTTAGCCCCCAAAATATATATTCCTAGGCTCGAGAAAAGCTTACAGGCCTGAGGCGCTGGGCCTCTAGTGCTCAGTGGGAAAAGCAGCACTGTTCTCTTTGTAGGTCCTACCAGCCCCTCCGTTTGTTAGACTCCTTCAAAGGACGGGTGACCTCTCTTTCTTCCTTCTAGCTCAGTACGCGGCCCAGAGCCTGACACAGATCAGAATCGCCTGAGGGGAAAAGACTTACGTGTGGAAGGATGGATCCCCAAGTCGGTGCCCACGAGCGAAGCAGGGTTCTGAGTAGATTCCGACTTCCGAAGGCTGCGGGAGCTGGGCCGGTTTTGTCTTTAGAAGACAAAACCCAAAACCCCTTTCATTTCGAAATAGTTGTAGACTAGAAAAATTGCAAAAATAGTACGGAGTTCCCATACACCTTCTCCTACTTCCCCTAATATTTAAAACAAATGTTTACTTAGTGAGAGAGAGAGAGGGCGAGCCTCTGAGCAGGGGAGGGGCAGAGAGAGAGAGGGAGGGAGAGAATCCCAAGAGGGCTCTGCACAGTCAGCTTGGAGCCCGAGTTGGGGCTCGAACCCATGAAGCATGAGATCATGCCCTGAGCTGAGATCGAGAGTCAGATGCTTCACTGACTGAGTCCCCCAGGCCCCCCGTACATCTTCTTCTAAAGGCTCTTCCATTGTTTTCTTTTCCTGTGAGCATTGATTTGGAGGCCGGTCACATTTTAAGCACTAAATACAAAGCACCTGCTCTACCAAAGGGCCTGTGAAAATCTTCGGGGCCAATCCTGCATCACAGCACGCGAACTCAGTCGCAGCTCCCTGCGGCTTTAGATGACCTGGAAGGGAAGAAGGGGACATTTGACAGATCTCAAACACTTCATCTTTGCTCTGGTTTTTAAGCACTTATTATTTTTGAGAAAGAGAGAGACAGAGCAGGAGCAGGGAAGAGGCAGGGCAAGAGGGAGACACAGAATCCGAAGCAGGCTCCAGGCTCCGAGCTGTCAGCGCAGGACGTGACACGGGCTCGAACTCACAAACGGAGAGATCGTGACCTGAGCCGAAGTCAGACACTTAACCGACTGAGCCCTCCAGGCGCCCCACCCAGTCTTTGCTCTTAAGAAAACCTACTTTTGTTTATAACCATCTTTGATGACTTTAAGTAGACCTCCCTAACGGAATAGACGGTGCCCGTTCCTGTCCAAGTCCTGAATTCTGTCTTCATAGATATTTTTGTTAGTCGCTCTCTGCCGTCACTCTTCAGATCTCCCTTTGGCCTGGCTCATTCCAAAGTATAGAGAGGTCTCTGAGGCCCGAGCCAGGGCGATGAGCTGCAGCTGGGGGACCGGAGTGGCTTCCCTGGGGGAGGCCTGTAGGGCCCGGAGCAGGACAAAGCTGGAAGATCGGAAAATCGGTCTGTTTCCCGTTGGCAAGAACCTCCCATTTGAATGCATCCGTTGATAACCATGTCAGGTGGAATCCCCAGCCAAGAGTTGGTAGCTTTCTTGACTTGCTGCAGAATTTGGTCCCTGGTCTTCTGAAAACAAGTCGAGCCTGTCATGGTGATATCCTGTCCTGGCCACGCCCCGTTTGTGGCCTTGTCTGCCCTCCACGGATGAACTGTGTGACTCTGAGCAAGTCTTTCCACTTCCCCAGGTTGGCGTCCTTGTCCATGAAATAAGTGTTGAAGCCCTGTGGGGATATTCCCTTGTACGGAATGGAGGGTTGTTAGTTGCGCCGTTTCTAAAAGGTTACACAAGACGAGGGCTTTCTTTTATTTTGTTTTATTTGTTTATTTAAATTTTTATTTAATTTGTTGAGAGAGACAGAGTGTGAGCAGGGGAGAGGCAGAGAGAGGAGACAGAATCTGAAGCAGGCTCCAGGCTCTGAGCTGTCAGCACAGAGCCCGACGCGGGGCTCGAACCTACCAACAGCAAGATCATGACCCGAGCCGAAGTCAGATGCTTAACCGACTGAGTCACCCAGTCGCCCCTATTTTATTTTATTTTTAAAGTTTAATTATTTATTCTGAGACAGGCGGAGAGACCATGAGCTGGGGAGGGGCGGAGGGAGAGGGAGATTGGATCCCAAGCAGGCTCCGTGCCATCAGTCAGCACAGAGCCCGATGTGGGACTTGAACTCACGAACAGTGAGATCATGACCTGAGCCAAAACCAAGAGTCAGATGCTCAGCCCCCTGGGCCACCCAGGCGCCCCGGGGATGAGGATTTTAAACACCTCAGCCCATCCTCTCAACAGTATTCTGGGTGGTAAAAGACATCAACCTAGTCCCAAGAGGCCCCCCTTCCTGTCCCTACACTATGGGAAAATTCCAAAATCGGCCAGAAGTGGAGAGTGGAATTCTGGTTTCTACACCCTCTGGCCATGTTTTTTCAGGGCCTCCCCCTCCCGCAGGCTGACAAGCCGGCCCTGCCCCTGACCCCTGGCTCCGGGTAGGAAGGTGTGCGCCCCCCCTGAGGGGCACCTGCCCAGGCTGGCCCACCCAGGGCTGGTCTCCCATCCTGCCCTGCGTGCCAGCCACCTCCTCCCCGCGGGTCACCCTGCTCATGGCGCTCCGAGCCAGCAGAGTACTGGCTTGCCCCGCGAGTCGGCAGGTGACCCGGGGAGCCGCCTGACCCGGCGTCGCCTCCTCCCCCAGTGCAGATCGGCCTGCCCCCCACCATGCGCATGACGGCCGCCGACGGCACCGAGTACGTGGCCGAGCAGATGCACTTCCACTGGGGCGGCCAGGCCTCCGAGATCAGCGGCTCCGAGCACACCGTCGACGGGATCCGGTTCGTGGCCGAGGTACCGCGAGGACCCTGTCGGGACCTCTTCTCCCCAAACCCCGCAGTCCCTTTCCTTAGCCAGAAAGGCTGCGTCGTGATGACAGTCAGGTCCCCGTAAGGCTGAGTTTATTTTTCATTCATTTGGAAGTATTCATTGATCTCTGCTGTGTGCGGGGTTGGGTTCGGGCAGGGTGCCCGCTCTCCCGGAACCTGCAGGGGGGCGGGGCTTGCAGCCCAGGGAGTGGGGCGGGCCTTCTGTGGTTTCAGCACAGTTTCTTCCTTTCTTTCTTTTTTTAATGTTTTTTTTGGGGATGTGATTTTTAACCTTCCTACCTTCCTTCCTTCATTCCTTCGTTCTTTCGTTCCTTCCTTCGTCCTTCCTTCTTTTCTTTCTTCCTCTCTTCTTGCTTCCTTCCTTTCCCCCTTCCTCCCTCCGTCCCTCCCTTCCTTCCCCTCTCCCTCCCTCCCTCCCTCCCTTCCTTCCTCCCTCCCTCCCTCCCTTCCCCTTCCTTCCTTCCTTCCTTCCTTCCTTCCTTCTTTCTTTCTAGCACGTGTGGGGGAGAGGAGCAGAGGGAGGGGGAGAGAGAGAGAGAGAGAGAGAGAGAGAGAGAATCCCAAGTAGGCTCCACACTCAGGGTGGAGCTGGACACAGGGCTCCATCTCATGAGCCTGGGATCATGACCAAAATCAAGAGTCAGATGCTCAACCAACTGAGCCACCCAGGTGCCCCAGTTTCAGCCAAATTTCTGCATTTTCAGGGTTCTCTCTCTTGTCCTTAGGATGATGGCAGGTTTACAGTGTCCTCCGGGGCAAGGTGACTCATGTCCTCTCTCAAGAGAACCCATATGAGCCCTTTGGACGCTACCAGCTCGTCCGCCTGGAGGGAGGTGGGGTCCGGGAAATGTCCTCGAATCGCCGTCTCCTCATTCATCTCCCACTCATGCTCTTTCCATTCTGGGAGAACTTTCTGGTCTTGGCAGATGTCAGACCCGGATGGAGGGAAGTCAGAGTTGTTTAGGTGGGACAGGCCGAGGCCTTGGGTGGAACGTCTTTCCTTTGGTTCCTCCCCGAAAACCTGGAGCCTTTGAAGTCTACATGGACTGCCCTTGACCTAGCCTTTCTTTCTCCCACAGATCCATGTTGTTCACTACAATTCTAAATACGAGAGCTACGATAAAGCCCAGAACGAGCCGGATGGCTTAGCTGTGCTGGCAGCCCTCATCGAGGTAGGCCGAAACTACACGGGGGAAGTCATTGATCGGTATCTGAAGTATAAAGTGTAGACAAAGGGTCTTCCTTCCAGCCCCTCCTCATCTGCTTCTAAGCTCATCACTCTTGGACGCACTGACTCAATGAACGGCTACCCTTTCCCAGCCCTTGCTTACAGTCACGGTGTTCCTTCTGTGTCACCAATCTTGGAGACCTCGGCTAAGTCAGACGACTGATTTAAAAGACCAAGGATCACAGCATGGTTGACGAGACATAAACTGGTTCGCGGGCACAGGGAAACCAGTTACCCGACAGATACAGGCAATACCTCTGCTTTTCTCAGAAAGTCTGGAGGGCGGGACTGGTGGCTAGGTAGCAGGAAGGGATCGGCAAATTCAATTTCCCCCCAAACAAGTATTAAGTTGGATGAAATTGCCAGAAACAGTCGTATCCCCGCTCTGGAAGTAGAACAAAGGAAAACAACAAATTGAATTTATCTGTGAAAAATGGGTAGAAGTTTGAGTAAGAACAATGAGGCTATTCCTCTCTGCACCCTCCAGCTTGGTCAGAAAGGTCTTCTTTAATTTTTTAAAATGTTTTTAATTTTTAAAATTAAAAAAAATTTTTTTTAATGTTTATTTTGGAGAGCGCGAGAGAGAGCGAGAGAGAGCAGGGTTAGGTGCAGAGAGAGAGAGAGGGAGGGAGACACAGAATCTGAAGTAGGCTCCAGGCTCCGAGCTGTCAGCACAGAACCCAAAGTGGGGCTCGAACTCATGAACCATGAGATCATGACCTGAGCCAAAGTCGGACACTTAACCAACTGAACCACCCAGGTGCCCCAGAGAGGTGGTTTAATTTGGGCAGGCTGGACAGGGGAACCACGGCCTGGGGGTGAGGGACTCCCCTGATTTGGAGTATGAGTTGAAAACCCAGGCCCCAGGGCATTATCTGTAAAAGTAGCAAGCTTGATAGAAAAGACAGAAAACAGGGGGAAATTTGCAGCTCTGATAGTCTGAGGTTGTTGTCCTAGTTGGGACGAGTGGTAAGTGACAGACTAATCAGAAATTTATGGGAGATTTTGGAAACGAGAGAGCCACAGAAGGGCTGGGTAAGCTTCCTGAGAGGGCCGGATAGAAAGGAAAAGCTGAGGCCGACCTGATAACTGACTGAACTTCGAAAGTGCTTCTCAACTCGCACACAGATCCATCGGCAGAGGCTGCAAATCTTACGGGTCGAGGGATTTGAGCGCAATCTCTGTTATGATCATTGACTGACCACAAAGCCATGCTGACACCAGGTGGTCCCTAGAGGCCCCAAGGAATCCAGGCTAAGAATAAAATTTAAGAACTGAGCCGAAGTGATGCCTGGCTGGCTCAGTTGGTAGAGCATGTGACTCTTGACCTCAGGGTTGTGAGTTCAAGCCCCACGATGGGTGCGAATCCTACTTTTTAAAAAAAGGTAAAAAAATAAAAAGAATTGAGCAGAGACATCAGCTTCTGCACATGGCTGGGGAGACATATCCTCTGGTGAAGCCCAAGCAAATTATTAAACACACACACAAACAAACAAACACTCAGGACAATTTTGTTAAGTCCTGAGATTTATTATTATTTATTATATTTATTTGCTACCATACATTATCTAAAATATTCAGTTAAAAAAAAGTTGGTGGGGCACCTGGGGGGCTCAGTTGGTTAAGCGGCCGACTTCGACTCAGGCCATGATCTTGCGGTCTGTGAGTTTGAGCCCTGCGTCAGGCTCTGTGCTGATGGCTCAGAGCCTGAAGCCTGCTTTGGATTCTGTGTCTCCCTCTCTCTCTGCCCCTTCCCTGCTCATGCTCTGTCTCTCTCGCTCTCTCTCAAAAATGAATAAATATTAAAAAAAAGGTGGAAATGCAAAGAAATAGGAAAATATGATCCATATTTAGGAGGGAAAAAGTGCAGTCAACAGAAAATGACCCTGAGTGGACCCAAAGTAAGTTAGCAGACAGGACTTTATTTGTTTATTTTTAAATGTTTATTTATTTAAAAAATTTTTAATGTTTATTTATTTTTGAGAGAGAGAGAGAGAGAGGCATAGAGAGAGGGAGACAGAGGATCCAAAGCAGGCTCTGCATTGACAGCAGAGAGTCCAATGTGGAGCTTGAATTCACGAACGTGAGATCACAACCTGAGCCGAAGTCAGACACTTAATGGACTGAGCCACCCAGGAGCCCCTAACAGACAGGACTTTTAACACAATTACCGTAATGTTCAAAGAATTAAAGGAAAATATGATGACAATGACTCAAAAAAAGGGAAATCTCAATAGAGACACAGAAATCATAAAAATGCACCCAATGGAAAGTCTAGAGTTGAGAAGTATAACTAACAAAATGAAAAACTCACAACAAGGGCTCAAAGCAGATATGAGGTGGCAGATGAAAGAGTCAGCGCATTTGGACAGAGATCCACGAAATCACTCAATCTGAAGAACAAAGAAAAAAGATGGAAGAAAATTGAACAAAGCCTTAGAGGTTCGTGGGAAGAAGATCACACAGCCCAGCATCTATGTAATGGGAGCGTTGGGGAGGAGAGAGGGAAAGTGACAGAAAAATTGTTGAAGAAACATGGCCCCAGATTTCCCAAATTCGATGAAAAAAAGTTGATTTTCCAAACCGGGAAACCGAACAAAGTTCAGTCTCTCGTGAGTCTAATGTCCATCATGTCTCATCAAAGTCAAATTCAAACTGTCGAAATCAACAAGAGAGAAAGGATTTTTTTAATAGGTAGGGGCGTGACAGTACCATTAATGGCGGACTTCTCATTAGAAACAAATCATCAGGGGATTCCGGTGGCTCAGCTGGTTAAGCGTCTGACTCTTGATTTCAGCTCAGGTCTTGATCTCGGGTTCATGAGTTCAAGCCCTGCACTGGGTTCCATGCTGGGCGTGAAGCCTACTTTAAAAAAAGAAAAGGAGGGGCGCCCGGGTGGCTCAGTCGATTGAGTGTCCGACTTCGGCTCAGGTCATGATCTCGAGGTCTGTGAGTTCGAGCCCCGCGTCGGGCTCTGTGCTGACAGCTCAGAGCCTGGAGCCTGCTTCGGATTCTGTGTCTCCCTCTCTCTCTGCCCCTCCCCCACTCATGCTCTGTCTCTCTCTGTCTCAAAAATAAATAAACATTAAAAAAAAAAAAAAGAAAAGGGGCGCCTGGGTGGCTCAGTCGGTTAGGGGTCTGACCCTTGGTTTCAGCTCAGGTCACAATCTCATGGTTTTGTGAGTTCCAGCCCCTGCGTCAGGCTCTGTGCTGACGGCACTTGGGATTATCTTTCTCTCTCCCTCTCTCTCTACCCCTCCCCCACTCACACTGTCTCTGTCTCTCTCAAAATAAACAAATAAACTTAAAAAGATTAAAAATTAAAAATTAAAAAACACCCACGACCATTTAAAGGAATCATTATACTACTTATTGTTAGGTTTATGGTATGTATAGATGCAATATCAATGACAAAAGTAGGAGACATGGTGGGAAAGAAATAGAGCTATCTCGGAGCCACGTTGCTATATTTTACTGGAATTTAGTATTAACCTGACCTAGGCTGTGATAAGTCGTATATTGCACGGTAGTCCCCCCTTATGCTTGATTTCACTTTCCGAGTGTTTAGTTACTCACAGTCAAGTGCAGCCCAGAAGCAGATGTTACTCCTTCCGATGTATCATCAGAGGGTCGACAGTAGCCTAATGCTCTGTCACCACGTGTACGTCATTCACGCCTTCACCTCGTCACGTAGGATTTTATCATCTCATATACAAGAAGAGCGAGTACAGTATACTAAGATACTTTGAGAGAAAAAGACTACAGTCACATAACTTTTATTACAGTACAGTGTTATAATTGTTCTATTTTATCAGCAGTTAGTGTTGTTAGTCTCTTACTGCATCTAACTTATACACCAAACTTTATCACAGGTATGTGTGTATCGGGAAAAGCATAGGATACATAGCCTTCGGTCTTACGCGTGGTTTCAGGCACCCGCTGGGGGTCTTGGAACGTATTCCCTTCAGATAAAGGCGGACTGCTGTAATCGCTGGAGCAACTACCAACAACTAAAAACGGTCCAATGGCACGCTGAAAGTATTTGTTTGACACAAAAGGTGAAACGGAGAAACAAAAAACCATGACACATCTAGAAAACAAACGGCGAATAGCCGTCATAAATTCAAGAAATTGGAATTCACACACAGAGGAAGAACCGCTGACTGAAGAGAGCTATTGAAAATTCACCTTTTCCACGGAAAGCAATTCTTCTGACGTCTTTTGATAGTTTTTTTAAAGCTTATTTATTTATTATTTTGAGGGAGGGGCAGAGAGAGAGAGGGGGAGAGAGAGAATCCCAAGCAGGCTCTGAGCCGTCAGCATGGAGCCCAACTCGGGGCTCGATCTCACGAACCGTGAGGTCATGACCTGAGCCGAGATCAAGAGTCGGATGCTTAACTGACGGAGCCTCCCAGGTGCCCCGGCAATTTTTCTGCCTTCTAAGAGGTCAACACGCATCCAAAAAATAAATAGTGACCTGGCAGTGGGCAGAATTGGAGCAGCTTGGCGGTGGACAGGTGACTGTCCTCGGCTCAGTCACGAGTCCTGAGGATGAAGAAGGGAGTGCGTGAGACCGAGCCCCGTTCGTCACAGTGACTCCTCCTGAGGCTGGCCCTGCCCGAACAGAGTCACTGGGGGCACCGTTCCGCCCATTCCCTGAGGGGCTCCCCCGTCACCGCCAGGAAGCTCTTTCTCTGGAAGTTGCCAAAGTGCCTCAGTCTTGTCTCTCTGGAAGAGACCAGCGAGCCCAGGCAGGTGGTGGCAAAGAACAGCCAGATATTCTGTCCCCACACCAGTGGGGACATGGATGGGCTGCCTCCTCCCTGCCCTGGAGGCTTTGCCCAACCCGCAGGGACAGCAAACAGCTGGGTGGGTGGAGGCCGCACCGGACGGAAGCCCCTTCCCCGTTACATTGGCTGCCGTGTTCCTCCCACAGGCCCAGGACTACGGCGAAAACACGTATTACAGCAACTTCATCTCCCAGCTGAACAGTATCAGGTATTCAGGTGAGGACAGCCAACAGCGGCGGCAAGAGCCCGGGGTGGGGACAGGGTGACGCCGGCAGAGAGGGTGGCCTGCGGGTCCTGCCAGGGGAGCGCCCCCTCCCTGGGCGAGGTGTCTCGTTCCAGCAAGTCCTGTCGTTGGCTCAGGCTGCGAACACTCCCGAAGCCTCCGTCCACCAACCCCGCCTGTGGATTCCCACCACGGGAGGCTCTGGACGGCCCGGGTACTACCGACTGGGGGTATGGTCACCTCTGGCTCCAGCGGGGAGTGATGACCCTGGGCCCTGGAGAGAGAGAGAGAGAGAGAGATCTTCTTAGTTTCAGGCTGAGAAGCGCCTCAAGGGTGAAGCGGCCTGAGCTGTCCTCCCGAGAGGCGCCGGTGGCCCCTAACATCCTTTACCTTTTGTCCCTTCCATTAGGACAGAGCACAGTTCTGAGCGGCCTCAACATTCGGGACATGCTCCCCGAGAACGTGCACGACTACTACAGCTACAGAGGGTCCCTCACCACCCCTCCCTGCACTGAGAGCGTTCGCTGGTTTGTGCTGGCAAGCCTCATCAAGTTCTCCAGGGCACAGGTGACGCGTGACGTCTCTCTCCCCTTGCGACCGCCTGGCTGACAGGGGTGCCCCCCTGTAATGCTACCTGGGCTCCTACGGCGCCCTCCAGGCACAGGGCTACTGTCCTCACCTGTCCTGCCGTGGGCGATATCACCAGGGCTGTGGCAGACGTGGACAAGTGGAGGGGTCAGGGAGCCCGAGGGGCCCCGGCTGACGTAGCAACATGACTGGGACCGGGACCCCAGTCCGAGGCGAAGAGCCGCACGGAGCAGGCAACCGCTCGCTGACCGCCGCTCCTGGCGGGTGCCGTTCTAGACCCTTGATAGACAAACCCCTGTCTCCGTGGGGCTAACGGTCCCAACTTCGTAAGTGGCTCTAGGCAAGGACGGCTTCACCGTTGGCTCTTTTCCGTGCTAACACCCCTGCAGCCCTTTGCGGGGAAAGAGCCGTATCCGCCACCTCTGTTCCCCAGCGTGGCGTGGGTGCATGATAAATATTCGTTGGGTTACTCAAAGGACGGAAGTTACTGAGGTTTGCAGAGGCAAAGCTGGCGTTTCCTTCTGGGGCGACGTTCTTCCTCGGGGACGGAGACTCCTTTTTCTTAGACTTGTCGCTCCCCCAATCCAGGAAAAGGTGGGAAGGCCCCTCTTCAAGCAAACCCACCAAAATCAGTTTACTTCTTTCTCTCCTTTCTCCTGGTGACCCAGGAGCCCTAGAAAATGATTAAAAGAGGTTGTTGGAAGGACGAATGGATGGATGGAAGAGTGAATACTCTCCCCGCCACGTAGCAGGATTCGGGATCTCCTCGCACCCGCTCGATCGGGGTTGTATAAATCAGGCCGAGCTCTGGTTCAGGTGCTAATTAGACTCCTTGAAACTGTCCAGTACCCTTAACCCCCCCCCCCCCAATAATTCACTCCGTGTGGCCGCAGAGTTGGAGGCTGGAGAACTCCATTTTGGATCACTGGAACAAGACCCTGCACAACGTCTACCGCGCGACCCAGCCCCTGAACGACAGGGTGGTGGAAGCCAACTTCGTGCAGCTCGGTAAGGAGCGTCGATCCGCTCTGGCTTATCCTCTGCAGTTGTTGGAGTCCCGTTCTCTTGCTTCTCTGGGTGGACCCGTCTCTTCTGGCAATAGTAGGGGACGGAGGGTCATCTAAGGGGCAGGAGGCTCCACGGGGTGGTCTGGGCAGCGCGTGCACGGGCAGAGGAGATGGCTCGTCTTCCCAGCCCAGACGGCGATGCCAGAGCGAAGAGCAGAGAGGACCAGGACGACGGACAGTTACATGATTTATCAGCTACTCGGTATTGGCCAGACACAGGAGGCGGAGCAAGTTGCCTAGCAACCTCTAGCCACTCCCGTAGAGGGTAGGCTCAAGTTAACCTTAGTAAACACAACTCAGATTATTTCCCTCAAACCTTTATCTTGGCCTGTTCCCAAGCCCATCCCCAACTCCCACACATCCCCCCGAGCGGTTAACTAGGGCACGCACCGTTTACCGCATTTTCTCGGGGACCAGGCCCCAGACGCCAGGGTGCCGGAAGTAGGCAGGGTCAGTCCAGCCAGCGCGGGACCCTCTAACCCACTGGGTCAGGCTTCTTGGCTCGACTCATTTCTGTGGTCGCAGGAATGCAAGTGTTCTGCAGTTTTCCCATCTTCATTCGGCCGGTTTCAAATTGTGCTGAACTATACACATTCCCTGAAATCATGGTCTTTATAATCTCTGTCTCCCGACCAATACGGAAACCTTCATATCCCTCTAATAGAATTGGTCTCCCATCAATATTGCCTACTCAGTATTTCCTCAACTTTATTTTTAAGTTTATTTATCTATTTTGGGTTTTTTTATGTTTATTTTTGAGACAGAGAGAGACAGAGTATGAGTGGGGGAGAGGCAGAAAGGGAGGGAGACACAGAATCCAAAGCAGGCTGCAGGCTCCGAGCCGTCAGCACAGAGCCCGATGCGGGGCTCGAACTCACAGACCGCGAGATCATGACCTGAGCCGAAGTCGGACGCTCAACCGACTGAGCCACTCAGGCGCTCCTATTTATTTTGAAAGAGAGAGCGCATGAGCAGGGAAGGGGCAGAGAGGGGGAACGAGAGAATCCCAAGCAGGCTCCACACCGTCAGTGCAGAGCCCGACTCGGGGCTTGAACCCACGAACCGTGAGATCGTGACCTGAGCTGAAATCCAGAGTTGGACGCTTAACTGACGGGGCCACCCGGGCATCCCAGTATTACCCCAACTTTATACGTATTTTTCAAAACTTTTAAATCTCCAGACACACTGCCCCCTCTCCACCAACAAAGTCCCTTTTGTGATTTTCTCCCTATCTTTCCTTCCTGGTTCATCGCTTGTTTTCTCCTGCATTGGTTCGCGCCTCCAACGATACTAACTGACGAAAAGGACACCAATTATAATAGTTTCCCCATATTATTGGGGACATTTACAGCACCGCTTCCTTTTCCCAAAGGGTGGCGTCCTCCTTACGGGCCCAGATGCCAGCAGGCTAGCCAAAGGGAGCGTCGACCCACTGATCTAACGCCTCGTTCTAATTTTGCAGTGTTCCCATTTTCCCGAATAAGTCTTACGCGGCTCTTGCAACAGGCTCCGGGCGGGTTGCGTGGTTTCCCACGGGCCACGTCTCACATGCTCTTTCCACGAGCGGGGAGTCTCGTTCCAATTTACACCCAGGAGGGAGCTCGGACTCCCTCGCCTCTCTGGCCGAGGCGCTCCGCGTCACATTCGCCTGTAGGTCCACTGTGCCCTCTCCTCTGAGACCTGCTATTCAGGACTCTTACCGCACCTCCCAGCAGAGAGTAAGAAGGCTTCTGCCCCTGCGCCCCCCCCTGTCCCCCCGCCCCAGCCAAGAGACTTGAACGACAGCTCCCCCCGCTTCGCTGTTAAAAGAACAGAACCGGGCACCGTCTCGCCTCACCTGCCATCGTGCCCAGTAGCGGTCTCCAACCAGCCCGGCTGCGTCCTCCACCGGAGGCCTCAGAGCTCTATCTGCTCCCACCCCGATGGGTTAGTATAATATGATCAAGTCATCAATGAAGAATGGCCTGAATGACAAAGAAGATCAGGCAGGTACGAGAACAAGATAACGGCCACATAGAGACGTCTCGCAATTCATTTACGAGAAAACACCTATGCCCCCTTGGGGTCAGAGCCACTGAGCGTCGTGTGAGGAACCAAGGTCCGTGAGTTAGAATCTCCTTCGACACCTCACCCCTCGGATTCCGGCAGCTGACAAGCTGAAATTCAGACAGAGTGAAGATGCTAGAAGCCAACGGGGTGGGAACATGGAGGGCATTCTAAGGAACCAGACTTCCTTCCCTTAAGTACCCGTGTGGGTCGTGGGGTCTGGCCGCCCCACGGGCTGTTTCCACGAGGCCCGCCAAAGGTTTGAGCTTTTTGTACTAACTCTTCTTTTTATGGGATGTATTCTAGGTTCTGAGTCCCAGCTTTCCCTAAGCGAGTTCCACAGTAACCTCAAAAACTTGAAGGAACTTCTTAAAAAGAAGAAACTGAAGAAACCCCGCCAAGGGTAGGGAGCTCGAAGCGTGCGGTGTGCAGGACGAGGCCGCCTTCCCCTGAGCCCACACGCTGCCCCGGCTCCGAGAAATTCTGTGTCCGGATCGCACCCTCCCCAAGGTGCCCATTGGGTTTCTGAGTGAGGTCGGGGGGAAAATCAGCTTCCCCGACCGGAAGTGAGGTGGGGGGGAGTTAGATGACACGGAGGGGGATGGACCGGAAGAGACGTGTGAAGAAACGGAGCCCCACGATCTTCCCCTCAAATCATGCCCGTCGGTCTGTGTAAATTACAAAGCAGCCTGCACTTCCCTGTGGGATTTGGGTGTAATAAAATAACTTTGGGAATTTGTCATTTGAAAAGGTCTCTTTTCTATTCCTTTGTACCCCGTCGAGTACCCCTCCCGTGTCCTCCCCGCAGGGACACAGGTGGTGGGACAGAGATCAAGGTGGGGAGGGGGGTTCCAGGACCAAGATTAGGAAACAGCAAAGGGAGACTTACCTTGGGGACTTGCCGGCGGGGAGGTCGGGAGCACTGGCTGAAGGAAAGAGCAGGAGGGCGCCTGGGCAGCTCGGTCGGTGAAGCCTCTGGCTCTTGACTTCGGCTCGGGGCAGGATCTCACAGTTCGTGAGATCGAGCCCCGCATCAGGCTCTGCGCTGACAGTGCGGAGCCTGCTTGGGATTCTCTCTGTTTCTCCAAGGCTCCAAGGGCACATTCTATCCCAGTGACAGAGAATCCGTTCCTCGAACAGCCACGAAGCCAGCTGCACGCTGTCAGTGAGAGAGAGCCACGGGCGGCCGCCCCCTCGAGGGCAAGACCAGGATGGTCTGGGAGCAGAAGTGAGAGGACCCCCGTTTGCAGGTCCTTCAAGTTCAGGGTGCTCACGAGCGGTTGTGAGAAATAAAATATCCCTTAGAAAGAGCCTGTTAGCCGTTCCATGGTGTTCTCAGTGGGTGTTTCTCTCACCTGTGCCAGAATTTTCCAAAGCACCTTCTGTGTTGGTGCCATTTTGTGAAAAACTAAGGAGAGCCAAGGTTTTGCTGAAGACGGATGGGGAGGGCTGAGTAGGCTGTGGTGTTTGCAAAGGAGGTGCTGCCCCCTAGTGGCCACTGTGGGGATGGCCCCAGGGAACCTTGGAGATCTTTCCCATTTTTCACATTGGTAAACTGAGGTACACAGAACCCATAAGGGTCTTACGGCGAGTTACAGGCACATCGGCAACAAACAGCGCATGTCCCAGAACTGCTGTTCCTTCTGTCACAGGGGCCGCGGTCCCTCCTACCTCCACGGCCTGCTTTTTCAATTTCTTTCTTTCTGTCTGTCTTTTGACAGAGAGAGAGACAGGAGCAGGGGGGCGGGGGGGGGCGGGGGGGGCGGGAGAGAGAGAGAGAGAGAGAGAGAGAGAGACCATGAGCAGGGGAAGGGCAGAGAGAGGGAGAGAAGGAGAATCCCAAGCAGGCTCCACACTGTCAACTTGGAGCTCAATGAGGGGCTTGAACTCATGAGCTGCAAGATCACGACCTGAGCGGAAGTCAAGAGTGGGACACCTGACCGACTGGGCCCCCCGGGCGCCCCTACTCTTTGAATTTGAAAACACCTTTACACCTGGATGACACGCCCAACTCTTCCTATCCACCCCCTTGTCACCGGGGGGGGGGGGGCTGCCTCCCCCACGCCGAGGGGACAGGCTGGCCATTCAGACGCCGCCTGTGAAGCCCCCCGGACAGCTGAGCGCCAGGCCCACCAGAGGGGCCAGCGCCGGCCACCTGGAACCGCAGGCAGGCGGGCGCTGGGGTTGCAGGCACCAAGTCCCTCCGGGGACGGCTGCTGTCGAGAGAGGGGGGGGTGGGTGTGGCCGAGGGCTGTGGGTAATGACCCGCTGGTGACGGCTACACCCGCTGTACCCCCACCCTCGGCTCCCCGCAGGCCTCACTGGAGCGGATTTTACACACCTTTTATTTTGTTTGAGCCTCTGAAGCAACCAGGGAGGCCGGGCGGAGTGGGGGGGGAGGGTTATTATCCCTAAGGGGCCAGAGAGTGTGCTCTGACACACAGCCTCTTAGTGGGGAAGCAGGGACTCCAAGTCCTGTTCAACCACTTTCTCGTCCACCCTTTGGACCCCCTTTAGCTTAGCAAGAGGAAGGGGGTGCCATGGGGTTCAGCCCACCGGCCTCACCAAGGGAGACCCCCGGGCTGAGTTTTAGGGTGTTGGGACCTGAGCATCTTCCAAATTCAAGGAAGATGCCTCATTGGCGCCTGCTCCGCCCTCGCTGGCAGCCCAACGGGCTCCGTGGGCGAAGTGGAGGGGGAGGGGTCCCCAGCCGCTCCAGGCCACGCCCCCCCGGTGCCGGCTTCTCTTTCAGCGCAAACATGAGGACAGCCTGCTGGTGCACATCCTTCTTTTTTAAGATTTTCTTTTCTTTTCTTTTTTAAATGTTTTATTTCTTTTTAAGAGAGAGACAGAGCACAAGTGGGGGAGGGGCAGAGAGAGAGGGAGATGCAGAATCCGAAGCAGGCTCCAGGCTCTGAGCTGTCAGCACAGAGCCTGAGGTGGGGCTTGAACCCACGACCGGTGAGATCGTGACCTGAGCCGAAGTCGGACGCTCAACTGACTGAGCCACCCAGGCGCCTCCATCAAGATCTTTTTTTAAGTCATCTCTACACCCAACGTGGGGCTCAAATCACAGGCCCTGAGGCCGTGGAAGGCACCATCCACCGACTGAGTCAGCCAGGAGCCCCCGACCCACGTCTTTCTGAGAAGCAGGCACAGATGGGCAAACAGGGCCTGCCTGGGAAAGAAAAAATCCCGGACGGGACCCTTAGCCCTCATCCAGAACAAAAGTCCCCACGGTCACGGAAGGGGGTCCCTGCCCACACGCAGGAACAAGGGAGCCATGAGTTCCGCTCGCCCCGCGTCCTGCCCCTCCCCCGGGTCTGTCTGGTGAGCTCCGCTTGGTTCTGCGTGGTGTCCCCACGCATGGTACAGTCACAGCCCCCACACGCTGCACAAGAACAAGGAACAGAAGGGCCACCGGGACAGTAGGTGACTTGCTCCCGGTGTTTTGGATATGAAACAGCAAAGCAAGATCTAAAACCTGGGTCTCCTGTCTCTGAGGCCGGTGATCTCTCTACCGCGTTTCCTCCGAAGCGGACTCTGGAGGGCTCCGCTCAGCAGCTCACCTGTCCCTCTCGGAGAGCAAAGCCCTCAGACCCTTCCCTGGGGGCTCCCGCCAGCGTGCACGCGTTCAGACCGTGCATCGCCCGGGAAACCCCCTCGCTCCGAGGCTCCCGCCAGGATAGTGGGAGCGATGGCGGAGACGGTGCTCATCAGCGGGGCTCCCTTCCCTCAAGGACATGGCTCAGGGACCGACTCTGGGGACAGAAGATTCCATGGCTGAGATGGCAGGTTCTCTTAGACATAAAAACACCACACCTGACTGACAAGGGTGGCGGAACGCCCGACCCCGCCCTCACGGGGGTGCCGAGCAGGTGTCTAGGACGGGACCAGCCGGAGCGCACAGAGAGGTCCCTGCCCCCCCCCCCCACGCGTGATGATTTAATCTGCTCAACAGGGGCACCTGGGTGGCTCAGTCGGTTGGGCGGCCGACTTCGGCTCAGGTCATGATCTCGTGGTCTGTGAGTTCGAGCCCCGCGTCAGGCTCTGTGCTGACAGCTCAGAGCCTGGAGCCTGCTTCAGATTCTGTGTCTCCCTCTCTCTCTGCCTCTCCCCCACTCATGCTCTGTCTCTCTCTGTCTCAAAAATAAATAAACATTAAAAAAAAAATTAATCTGCTCAACAATCCTGCGAGGTAGGTACGAGTACTCTCGGTGCAGGTTCTCGGATTGGAAAACGGGACAGACGAGTGGCTTAGCAGGATTCGAAGCTCTGCCATCCGGCTCCAGAGTTCCCGCAGGAATGGGCCGTCTTTGGAGGTGATGAGCTGCCCTTCAGTGAAGGCGTTCAACCAGAGGCTCGGTGACAACGGTAGGACTGCTGAACAAAAGATTCCTGCCAGGGACAGGGACGGGGACTAAGAGATAAAGTCTCTTCCAGTGTTGAAATCCGTGATCTCAGCAACAGGTGAGGGCGGGGCGAGGCTAAAGCAAACCTCTCCCAAGTGGGCGCGTGGAGACACACCCCCTGCGTTCACCCGGGACTCGCGGGCAATTAACTGGCACGCGGGCTGGTTTCCTAGAGACCGGCCACCAAGGAGGCAGGGAGGGCCTCCCTGTGGGACTCCTGGCCCCAAGCCCGGGGCCAGTTTTCTCCCCCTCGGGGACCGCCCCTTGGAGCCCAAACCTCACTAGCCTCGCAATCGGCCAGCCCGAGGCCCCTCCCCAGCCCTTCCAGAGGCCCAAGGTCCTGTTAGCTTCAGGGAGGCTCGGGGCCGTCCAGGCCCCTTGTGGGCAGGGCCGGCTCCATCGCACGCCTTCCTGGGCGCGGGGTCCTCGTCTGTGAAATGAAGGCAGTGATGAGACCGTCGCCGAGGTCCCAAGATCGGCGACTGTGGAGGTTCAGGGAAGGGAGTGGCCGCCAAGGCTGGGCTTCTGGAACAAACAGCCCGGCCACTCTCGGTGAAGCTCGGAACAGCACGGTCCAAACTGCAGAGAAGCCCGGATTATGGAGTCATTACGATATGCTGAACGTTTTCTTCATCTAATACACAACACGTGGCAAGTTGTTAATAGAGCACTCGGAGGAAGAGGCCCTCTGGTCCCGCCTCAGTAAAGAATTAATTTTCAGGGCGCCTGAGGGGTTCAGTCGGTTAAGCATCCGACTTCGGCTCAGGTCATGATCTCGCAGTTTGTGAGTTCAAGCCCCATGTCGGGCTCTGTGCTGAACAGCTCAGAGCCTGGAGCCTGCTTCGGATTCTGTGTGTGTGTGTCTCTCTCTCTCTCTCTGCTCCTTTCCCACTCTTCCTCTGTCTCTGTCTCTGTCTTTCTGTCTTAAAAATAAATAAACATTAAAAAATTTTTTTAAACAATTAATTTTCAATTGGCAATGTTTTCTTTTATGGGTGCAAACTGAATCTGTAGGTTTGTTGTTGTTGTTTTTAACGTTCGCTTTCTTCAGAGGACTTTCCACCCCTCCCTGCAAACGGCCACCCCGGCCCATCAAGTCCACGTGTAACTGTGAACCTCAAACAGTAGGATCTGGCCACATGGGATTCCACGTGCCTCCCTTGAGATCTTGGCTCACGCCCTTCCTTCCTGGGAACCTTGACCCGGGCATCCTTCCTTATCTGCGGAGGCATGTCCTCGCGGTGTCCGGCTGAGGCGTAAAGATTGCCGTGTAAACCAGGCAAACTGCAAAGACCTGCTCTTCCTTCTCCCGCCAGCCACGAGTCCGGGACACGTGCAGTGACTCAGTCTGAACCCCAAACCTCAGAACGACCACGCCGGCGAGGCCGCCCAGGGAGAGGCTGCAGCTGTGACGACTCGGGGCCGCGGGGCACCTGGCCGTGAATCACGTCCCGTCGACAGGCCCTTGCTGACCACCTGCTAGAAGTGCCGCCGAGGCAGACGCTAAGTCCCGCCAAGCTCGTCGCTCTCAAAGGCCGGACGGCGTCCGAATTTTAAGAAGTATTTTTTACTAATCGTTTCTTTTCTTTGAAATGTATAATTTGATATTTTGACACATGTATGCAACCATGACAGTATCCCCGCTGTCGAGGTTCTGAACACTTCCGTGATTCCAGAAGTGACCCCCGGGCAACCCCTGACGTGCTTCTGTAACTTTAGAACAACTGGCATTTCCCACAATTTTATGTAATTGAAATCACGCGGTATGTCCTTGTGTCTGGTCTGTGCTTGGCGATTCAGGCGTGTTGTGGAACTTGCCCAGAGTTCAGATCTTCTGTTGCGGAGCAGTACTCTGTTGCCTGCGTAGACGGCAGTCTGTCCATCCCCTCCCCGCGGGAGGCGGCTTTACAAAGTTTCCAGTTTGGGGCCCTTACAGAAACCTGCTACGAACATTTGGCATTTGTGTACGAGCCTCTGTACGGCATACGCTCTGCTTTCTTCCAGGAAACACCGTCGAATGGAGGGCCGTCTTACTCCATACACGCTCGCCTCACTTCGTAAGAGACTGGCAAACTGGTTTTGGAAGCGGCTCTATCGTTTTATATTCCCGACGGCAGTTCACGGGCGTTCATGTGTCCACCGTCCGGCCAACACTGGATGCGCTCGGTCTTGGCGAGTTCGGGCATCCTGACTGGTGTGTTGCGGTAGCTCGTCGTGGTCTTAATTTGCATGTCTCTAATCGATAATACTATGGAGCACCTTACGCTCTATTTCCTCTTCGGTGAAGTATCTATCTAAATCTTTTGCCCATTTTTTTTTTTTTTTACCGGGTGGTAAGTGTTCTTTTGGAGTTTTGAGGGTCTTTATAGTTTATTTAAAATTTTTTTTAAATGTTTATTTTTGAGAGAGAGAGAGAGCCTGCGCACACGAGTGAGTGGGGGAGGGGCAGAGAGAGAGGGAGACACAGAATCCGAAGCAGGCTCCAGGTTCCAAGCTCTCAGCGCAGAGCCTGACGTGGGGCTCGAACTCACGAGCGGTGAGATCATGACCTGAGCTGACGCTGGACGCTTAACCAACTGAGCCACCCAGGTGCCCCCTTTTTTTAAAAATTTATTTCTATTATTTTATTTTAGAGAGAGAGATGGAGAGAGAGAGAGAGAGGGAGGAGCAGAAGGAGAGAGAGAGAATCCTAAGCAGGTTCTGCACTGACAGCATGGAGCCCGATGCAGGGCTCGATCTTATGACCCTGAGATCATGACCTGAACCAAAATCAAGAGTCAGATGCTCAACTGACTGAGCCACCCAGGCGCCCCATGAGGGTTCCTTATACTTTAATACATTGATTGATTGATTGATTGATTTGTTTGGAGAGCGAGTGAGCATGCATGTGTGGGCACTAGTGGGGGAAGGAGCAGAGGGAGAAGGAGAGAGAGAATCCTAAGAATGTTCCACCCTCAGCACAGAGCCCCACGCAGGACTCCATCTCATGACCATAAGACCACGACCTGAGCTAAAATCAAGAGAGAGGCACTTAGCCGACTGAGCCACCCAGACGTCCCCATGTATACTTTAACACATCCAGACACGAGTCTTTCTCAGCTATACAATTTGCAAATATTTTCTCTGGTCTGTTTGTCTTTTTATTATCACAATAGTGTCTTAACAAATAGCAGAAGTCCTTCCTTTTGTCAAAACCCAATGTGTTAATATTTACTTTTATGATGGGGCACCTGGGGGGCTCAGTCGGTTGAGCGTCCAACTTCGGCTCAGGTCATGATCTCACCACTCGTGAGTTTGAGCCCCACGTCGGGCTTCAGATTCTGTGTCTCTCTGTCCTTCTCTCTCTCTGCCCCTCCCTTGCTCACGTTCTCTCTCTCTCTCTCTCTCAAAAAATAAACATTAAAAAACATGTAAAATATTTACTTTTATGAATTGTGTTTTCGGTTTTTCTTTTTTTGTATAACCCAGCTTCACAAGTATTTCTCTCTCATGTTCTACCAGTTTTATAGTTTAAGGTTTTAATTTAGGCCTACGATCCATTTGGAGTTAATTTTTATATATGACGTGAGATATGGAGCGAAGGTCATGGTTTCTGCACGTGGATATAATTTCGCCAGCGCGTTTATTAGAGATATTGTCCTGTCACCATTCAATCGCTTTCGTCAAAAATCAGTTGTCTGTGGAAGTGTGAGTTTATTTCTGGATACTTTGTTATGTTCTGTGGATCTATTTGCCACACCACTTCGTACTGTTTTGATTTTGGTAGCTTTACAGTACCTCTTGACATTAGGTCATATAGTCGTCCGACTGCATGTTTTTCAAAGTTCTTTTGGTTTTCCTAGGTTCTTTGCATTTCCACCCATTGTAGAATCAGCTCATCAATTTCTACCTCCCCGACGCTGCAAAAAAAAAAAAAAAAAAAAAAAAGCCTGCTGAGATTTCCGTTGCAATTGTGTTGAATCTATAGGTCAGTTTGGGGAGGATTAAACCAACCTTGCATTTCTGGAATAAACTCCAGCTGGTCATGATATTTTATTATCCTTATAACATATGATTGGAGTCTGTTTACTAAAATGTGGTTAACACTTTTGTATCCGTTCACGAGGGACAGTGGTCTGAGGTTTTATTGTAATGTCTTTAGTCCGGTTTTGGGGTAAGAGTCATGCTGGCTTTATAGTGTCACTTGCCTTGCCCACCTGCAGGTGTAGGTTGCAAATGTTGACAAACGGCCCACCGCCACGAAGGGAGAGGAAGTCACCTCCCCAGGAAGTCAATGGAGTCCAGAGCCTGGACCGACACGTCCAGCAGGATCCAGCCTCCACATCAATTGCCAAACTTGAAAAGTTTTGAAGACATGAACCCACGCATCGTTCGTGCTCTGGTGCTCACGTAGCGCCAGAGAATGGAGTTCTGATCGGCCAGCCACTTCTCAGCTAAATCAGGGAGTAGCGTTTCCAAAGTTTTCCAGTTGCCGAGGTGGGGGGGGGTGCGCCCCAAACCTCAGAGTTCTTACCCTCCTTCCAGGCCTGGGGCAGAGTCCTTCTCAGAGAAGGAAGCCCTGAATGCGGCACTCATGGACGCCCTGAGCTTTTCAGAGGGCCTTTCCCTTCCAAGCAGAGACAGCGCGTGGGGCCTGACATCCGTGAGTGCTTCTTGCTTCTCTGGAATCTCCATTCCGTATCTCCTGCCAGAAAGTGGGTTTATCTTCACGAATGTTTGGCCCTTGGTCTCAGGAATAACCAGGTCGATGTAAATAGCAGTGAGAAAACAGATTCCAACAAAGAATGAAACCGTAGGCACCGACGACCTCCCAAGCCAAGGGGCAGGAGAAGAGGCCAGAATGGAGGCGGAAAGAAGGGGCAGGGGCAGCTCTGGGTGAGCCTTTGTGAGTCACAGAGGAATTTCTTGGAGGCCAGTTTTCCTTTGGTTGAAGAGGAGGGAAACAGCTAGAAAATTGGGTCCCACCCTCGTGTCCAAAAGGACTTCTTTGCCTTTTCACAACAGGGACACGATGTTCCCGCAGGACGATGTGCACACCTTCAGGAAACAGGCCCTGTGTAATCAGCCCTTCATTATCCCATCACCGAGCAGGAAACAGGCTTATTTACAGGGTGTGAAGCCGCGCCACCTGTTTTATGGGCCTTGAGTGTCTCCGAGCTGCTCCCTCGTCGAGTTAGCAGAAGGGGAAGCCGTGCTTGTTTCCTGGAGCCACTTCTGCCTCGGGGGTGGACGGGGAAGAACCGAGAGTGGGGGTGAGGGGCTGGCCACCGTGCTTCCTGCTGGACGCCCCCCCTCACCTGGTTGGAAGGGAACGAGAAACCCACCCTGAGGTTGGAGAGCCAGTGCACAGTCCCGTCCCCCGTGGAGGCGGCCGGCCGGGAGGACGGGAGGGAGATCTCGGTCCTCACCATGGGAGGGATGGGGCCTGGAGGCAGAGAGCCCAGGACGGGTGGAGCAGAGAGGGGCTCTGTGGTCCCTGGCTGGCCCTGATCTCAAACCAGACCCCTTGGAGCCCAGTCCCTTCCAGATGACCAAGGGAAGAAGCTGACATCTCTCAGCCAGCACGCCCCGCCTCCTCTCCCTTCGGGCTCCTCCTGGGTGCACCCACAGCTGTGCAGCATGGGGACAGCCTGCCAGGGCCTCAAGTTCACCCCAAGTTCAGTCTCCCCCGGGTGTTGGTGCCTTTTTCAAATTCTGGACGTTTTTTTTTTAAAGTTTGTTTGTTTGTTTATTGAGAGAGAGATTGTGAGCAGAAGGGGCAGAGAGAGGCAGAGAGAGAATCCCAAGCAGGCTCCACACCATCAGCCCAGAGCCTGACACAGGGCTCAGTCTCACGACTGTGAGGTCACGACCTGAACCGAAATCAGGTGTCAGAGGTTCCACTGACTGAGCCGCCCAGGTGCCCCAAGGTGCCCCTGGAATTCCTACGGAAAGGGGAGCAGAGGGCAACAGAACTCGTGTCTGGGTAGTGCTGCCCCCCTGTGGTGGGTATGCGGCATGGCAGGCACCTGCGGCTAGCATCTTGCCTTGGGTCAATTTCTCAGATTTTTCTCATGAAGGAGACTCGTCTAAACTGTCCTCAGCCATTCTTCTCTCTAATCACCATCCCTCAAGGAATGTTAATGCCGCGGATATGCCGAATAGCTGTTTTGGGTGTTACGTAGTTCTGTCTACAGCTTTATACATAAAAAGAGTTTGTCCCTCCTCCCAACCGCCTTCCAACAGCTGAGGGTGATACGGCTACATTGAAAATGCACAATGACTCAGTCAGTTAAGCGTCTGACTCTTGATTTCGGTTCAGGTCGTGATCTCCTAGTTCATGAGACCGAGACCCACATTGGGCTCTGCTCTGACAGCGCAGAGTGTGCTTGAGCTTCTGTCTCTACTTCTCCCTGTCCTGTCCAGCCAGGAGGCGGCCCCTTCTTCAAGTCTCTGCACCCCAAAGTGGTAAGGGCAATTGTCTCTGCCGCCCACACATTCAAGCCTCACAGGGAAGGCTTCCTGCTGAAAACCCACTTAAATATCCTTTTTTAAAAAAGTTTATTTATTTTGAGAGGGAGAGAGAGCGCGAGTGGGTTAGGAGCAGAGGGAGGAGAGAGAGAATCCCAGACAGGTGCGTTCAGCACAGAGCTGGATGTGGGGCTCGATCCCAAGACCCTGGGATCCTGGCCTGAGCTCAGATCAAGAGTCCGACGCTTAACTGACTGAGCCACCCAGGTGCCCCTGACTTAAGCACCCTTAAACGCCAGACTGCATCAGTCTGGTTCACAGTCGTATCCCAGCGCCTGGCACCTCGCAGACCAAGCATGTATTCCGTCAGTGTGTGTTGAACAGGTCAACGCCCCGAGTCCGGTGTATGAGCAGCTCTTTGAAAACCAAGATTCTGCAGGGAACGTTCTCGTCTTAGGAGTCAGAGGTGCTTTTTCCCAGGCGGTAAGAATGGGGTTTTGAATCGAGGAGGACACGCCGGGGAGGCGGAGCCCAGAGTCTGGAGGCTCCCAGCAGGTGGGCTGAGGGGGAGGCCCGAGGCTGCCCGCGTGGGGACAGCGGGGAGAATCCAACGAGGGACAGCAACTGAGGTCAGGGGACGAAAGACAACGGAGTCCTGGGTGGGCTGCGGGCTTGGAGGCTAAAGCAGACGGGAGGAGGGTTTGGAAGCTTCTCATTCACAGAAGCTCATCTCCTCGTCGGGCGCTTCCGGGGGCCCAGGGGACAAGAGGGGCCGCGGCCTGGCTGCCGCACTGGTCAGCACTCCGTAAATGTGTGTTGAAGGAATGACTGTGAACTAGAACGGCCCTCGAGGAAAAAGTAAACTGAGCTGAGCCTTCAGGCATGGGCGGGGTTTGTGTAGGAACCGAGGAAGAAGTGGAGCGAGGGGCACTGGGGGGCTCGGTCGGGTGAGCGTCTGACTTCGGCTCAGGTCAGGATCTTGGGGTTCGTGAGTTCAAGCCCCGCATCAGGCTCCCTGCTGTCAGTCTGTCAGTGCAGAGCCCGCTTCGGATGCTCTGTCCCCCTCTCTCTGCCCCTGCCCCGCTTGCACTCTCCCAAAAATAAATATTAAAAAAAGAGAGAGAGAGGAAGTGGAGAGAATGTCGCAAGCATCACGAATGAAGGGCGTCTAGTCATTCAACGAGCGTTTCCCGAGCACCTGCTGTGTGCCGGGCCCCGGGAGACTGGACGGGTGTGCAGGCTCGCCGGGCCCGCGGAATGTCCCACGAAGTGGGTGAAGACACAGGACGCCTGGGTGCGGGGAGAGGCGGGGCAGCCTGCTCAGGGGGGACCTCAGAGCTTGAGCCCCAGAGCCCCACGTGCAGACGAGTCCCCCTGCAGGTCCCGCCTCCCGGGCCCTGAAAGGAGCTGCACCGCACTTCTGAGTGGCCCCGGGGGCTCTGCGACGGGAGAGCCTGGGGGAGGACCAGGACCGATGGCCCGCGTCCTTGTGCACGGCGGGCTCCGCACGCCTCGCCCGCTGGGGGACGGCGCACTGGGCATGCTCTGCGCCCCACGGGCATGAACCCCCTCGACTCGCGACACCCCTCCGAGGGAGGCTATTTTCCCATCGATGGCACAAACACGGAGTCAGAGCACAGAGGACCTGAAGGCAGATCACCAGGGCGCTGGGCCCCTCGGGCGTCAAGCAATGTCCCAAGTCAGCCGATGTCAGCAGGGCTGGGGGAGCTGGGACCCGGGCTCTACACCCCCTGACATCCTTGTAGAAGCCTCCAAACCGAGAGAGGTGGTGGACCGCCATCTCTGCTCCCCACGCCCAGCAGGGCAACAGCTGGCACCAAATCGGGTGAACGGACTTCACCCAGACTACGCGGGGACCCCCAAACCGAGTACACAGGTAACTCCTTCACCACGGCCATCAGGGTGCGGCCCAGGAGCCGCGGGGGGCTGGCGGGACGTGGGCCAGGAATGGCTCCCTCCCCGAAGCTGTCTCCCAGCTGCCGGCGGCCGTGTGAGCCGTGGCGCAGCCTCCCGGGATGGGGGTGGGGAGGCAGGTGGGGAGACTCTGGAGGCTTCGGAATCCCGTGTGCAGGGAGAGCTGTGGGCCGGCAGAGGTGGTGAGGCCGGTGCCCCTCGGGCAGCCGCTGGGGGTGTGTTTTAGGGCAGAGTCAGTGGGACCGGCCCGTCGGTTTGGACAGAAGCAGTGAGGCAGGAAGGGCTGCTGGGGACGCCAAGGTTTCCAGACTGGACCTGGCAATGACCCCTGGAGATAATGTCCAGTTTTATCAACTTCTTTTCACTCACCGGAAGTCCCCAAACGTTCTGAGAGCTTAGATTAGTTTTATTTTATCTTTTTTGAATGTTATTTTTATGTTTTAATTTAGTTTTGAGAGAGACCGAGTGCGAGTCGGGGAGGGGCAGAGAGAGAGAGGGAGACACAGAATCCAAAGCAGGCTCCAGGCTCTGAGCTGTGAGCACAGCTGTCAGCACGCTGGGCTCGAACTCACGAACTGGGAGATTGTGGCCTGAACTGAAGTCGGACGCTTAGCCGACTGAGCCACCCAGGTGCCCCTCAAAGTGATTTTTTAAAATAGATTTTTAAAACAATTTTATTTATTTTGGGAGTGAGTGCATGGGGGAGGGGCAGAGGGAGAGGCAGAGACTCCCAAGCAGGCTCTGCACTGTCAGCACAGAGCCCGGTGTGGGGCTCCAGCTCACCCAGGTGCCCCTCACAATGATTTTTGCTTTTCGCTTTTTTTTCACGAAAGTGAGAATGCTTTTTGGATTTCTTTCAGTTAGTGAAAACAGGTCTTTCATAAAGGAGACGTGGCATCAATCGAACTTCAGAGAAGCAGGAGACACCTGTAGTTCTTGTCTGGGAGACCTATTTTTTTTTAGTGTTTAAAAATGGTTTTATTTATTTTTGAAAAAGAGAGAGAGAGTGAGCATGAGCAGGGGAGGGGCAGAGAGAAAGAGGGAGACACAGAATCCAAAGCAGGCTCCAGGCTCCGAGCTGTCAGCACAGAGCCCGACGCGGGGCTCGAACTCACAAACCGTGAGATCAAGACCTGAGCTGAAGTCAGACACTCAACTGACGGAGCCACCCGGGCGCCTGAGACCCAGGATGTTTTTCATCTTACTGGCACTGCAGCTGACCTTTGGGAAGCACCGGTTTGAACTGAGCGGGTCCACTTACACCTGACTTTTTTCGATAGATACAGCCCAGGACTATAAATGTATTCTCTCCTCCTTATGGTTTTAATGACATGTCCCTTCCTCTAGCTGGCTTTATTGTAAGAACACAGCAGAGAGTACACATCATACACCAAGTATTTATTAATCGACTGTTTCTGTGGTTGATAAGTCTCCTTCCTGGTCGTCGCCAGGCTGTCAAGTTCAGGGAGCGGCAAAAGTTACACTTGCATTTTTGACCGCGTGGGGGGTCGGAGCCCCTCTAACCTCACGTTGTTCAAGGGCCGACTGTAATCCCAACACTCGACAGCGCCTCCTACTTGTTTCATTTCCCGTTTCATTCTGGCCTGGTCCCCAGGAGGTGTTTGATGGGACAGACTGGTACATACCGTGACCCGGGGTGGGATTCCAAGATGAGAGCCTGGCCCCACTTTATAACCCGGGAGGTTCTTTTAACAGCGCATCTATAAATCAGACCCAGACGGATGGAAGGTGACATCCGTCCTCACGTGCCCGGTCCCAACCAGCTCCTGTGCCCAGGCGTCATCTCCTCCTCCCTCCCAGCACACGCCCTGGTGCCGGCGCGCCCTGCCGTCCACGCCGGCCTCTGCTCTCGCTCTCTCGTGTCTCCTGGGCGGACCGACTCGGGACCCGCCCTCTCCTCAGTCGGCTTCTGTTCCTCCCGGCACGTGCTCGCTGTGCGGCTGGTGCCTGAGCATTTACCTGCTGAAATATCTATCTTCTGGAAAGTTCTTCCTGTTTTGTCCGTGTTCCGGTCGGAGCATCATTTTTGCCCACCAGCTTCACCTCCGGACGGGGCTTCTCGGAGGACGCGCGTGGTAGGGGCGTGGGGTCCGCAGCGCTGAGGACTGCCTGGATCTCTGGGGGCCGCAGGAGCTGTGTGCCCCTCCCCGCCGTCCGGGCCCGTGGGGCAGGAGAAGGGGGTCACACCTGGAGGAGGAGCCCCCGTGTCTGCAGGAGGTGGCTGGGCCGCCGATGAAGGACCAGCGGGACGGCAGCCTGTGGGGGAAGGGAGGGTGGCAGAGGCCTCCGTGGCACCGGCACCCAGAATTCGTGCCCCGTGGATGGCTCCTGGTTCCCCCCGCCTATGAAGGGCCCTCTCTCAGCCCTGCAACCGGCGGTGGGTCGTAGCTGCCTGTCCGGACACGCGCCCAGAGTCTACACCGCGACCCTCCCTGGTTCCCGTCATCTCCAGACCCCAGGTTCCCGCTCCCACCTCCTCCCCCTGCCTCCCCACGTAGGAACACACAGGGAGACACCAGGCTGGTGGGAGGCAGAGGCAGCGGCAGAAATGTGGCCGAGAGCCTTGACCGTGGCTTCTAGGGGGACGGAAGAGGGCAGGCAGGGTGGAGGGGCTGAGGTTCGGCGGGTCTGAATAACCTCGGCAGGCTCTGGGGGCGCAGGGTGGGTGGGTGGCGGCCCGAGCGTGAGAGCCTGGTAGACGCGGCCGATGGGGCGTGGGCTCTGGACTGGCTGATCTCACGGGAAAGGCGCCCTCAAGGGGAGTTGTTTGCTCTTTCTAGAAATCGAAAGCTCCAAGGTCTGGGGTCAGTAAGGCCCCAAGATGTCCAAGCATCAAATACGGAAACCGACGCATGGCCCCTCCCTCGGGAGCTGTGACAAGGTCTTTTCGGAGGCGGTCGTCTCCCGACCTGCTGGCCTCACCAAACCCGAATAATCGTGAAGCCTCTCGCCATTACCCGCGGCCTCAATTCACATTACGGCCGTCCGTCTAGAATCTGGCCGCACCCGTGAGGGTCCCAGTCACCCCGCACGCTCCCTTTTCCACTTCCTGGACAGGCACGTACCTTCTTGAATATTCCAAGCTTGAGCCATGCCCTTTCCAAGGAACTTTCCCTACATTCTTCTGGTTCCCGTAACACCTCCAGGTCCACCCCACGCCTGCCACCAGCACCAGTGACAGTGCCACACGGTGGGCCGAGTCCGTGCCAGGCTCTGCGGGGTCGCTTCCAATCCTCCCCGCGGCCCCACAGACGGGGACTACGGACGCGTTCAGTGAGGGCCCGGCAGGAACGAAATGGCAAACTGGGATCGTGTAGAAAGTTGGAGAAAGAAGGCCGGCTTCGCACGCTCGACCTGACGCCTCGGTGGTGTGCCTCCAGGGAGGTCCGGGTCCCAAACAGGCCCTGGTCATCTCCTAGAAGGGGAGGCCTCCGAGGTGACCGCAGGCCCTGCCCCGAGGGAGGGGACGCCAGGGAGTCAGCAGGGGGAGGGTGGATGGACTCCAGGAAGGTGGGGGGCCGGTGGCTCTGGGGAAACGACGAGAAAGAAACAAACAACTTTCTAAAATACCTTTAACCTCGCAGCTAACTCCAGAGACAGCAACCAATGCAACAGGAAACAAGGCGTTCTAGAGAAAGGACGGCCGAGGTCGCGGCCGCCTGACCTTGAGAGCGAGCATGCCTCTGTTGGTTTCCTTTCTTAACACCGCGTACCGCGGACGGCGTGAGCGGTTCACATGTTCGGCATAAAACTCTGAGATAAGTTTTACGGCAACAATAAACGGCGCCCGCATCTGTGTCCTGGGTGGTGCCACCACCGTGACCACTTGACGAAGGAAGAAACTCGGATTTGAAGGTCACTAAGTGGCCTGATCGAGGCCACACGGGTGGTCAGTGTATGAGTCCAGGGCCCTCAAGCGACCTCGGGAGCGGTGCCGCCCCACCCCTCCGGGGACCGCGTAGGGCTCCCGTGTGCCTGCCGGGCTCCTGGGGAAGAGTAGCGACCCGGAGGCGGGAGACTTGGGGCGGACCCGGGCCCCCAGGTTCCGGCTGCACCCCTCTGAGCCTCGGGATCTGTTTCTGTGAAATGGGAGCTGAACCCCACGACTTCTCCTCTGCCGCTTTGTGGGTCCACCACCCAAGACCCCACAGACGGACCCCAGGCTCAGCCCCTCCCGGCCCAGCCCCCAGGAAGCGGGCTCGGCTCCTGCCCGGGTGTCCGCCACTCCCAACGTCACGGACGAAACCGCCATGACTCCCTGAAGGGCTGAAGCCATCTCCTGCGGACACCTTCCTTGGACACCAACTGGGTTAACCCAAACCACCTCCATGTTTCTGGAAGCCACCCTCCTCCCCCTGTTTTTTTTTTTTTTTTTTTTTTTCAGATCTCTGCCCTGCCCTCCACGCTGATAGCGTTACAGCAAAAGAAGCGTGGACCCCTTCCCCTTGACCTCGGCGGGCCGCGGGGCCTGTAGGATTGCCCGAGAGCTGCTCCAGAAAGTCCCAGCATGACAAAAACGCCCATCGTTGCTCTCAGAGCACCCCTAAGGTTCTGGGGAGCCACCCTCCCAGGGATCGGGCAGGGCCTTGTGGGAGACGCCTGGTTCCGGCAAGACAAACATCAGAGGAGGAGAAAAGCAGGCCCAGCCTCCTGCGACCCGGAGCCCGGGATTTAATTCCGTTCCATCCGCCACCACCGCCGGGCGGCCCCTGCCTCCCCTCCGTGGAGATGGCAACAACCGTGCGGACCGTGTGGTCTGCGCTTACAAGGAAACCCTCGCAGGGTCCCGGACACCCTCTCCTTCCCGGCTGCGGGGCTGGGGCTGCGCGTTACGCACGAGCTGTGTGTCCCCAGGTCGTAGGCCTCGAAGACCCCTCTGATGCTTTCACTTGTTTCCTGATTTTTCTGAGATTGTGTGCGCTGTTTTCTTTTCTAAAGAGAAAAAACCATTATAGTTGAGAAAGCTCGCTCCCCTGCTGACCAAGTTTCGAATTCACGATTCCTTTGGCTCGAGGCCCCTCATCCACAGTGTAAAGTGCCCATCGTCCTCGGAAGATGCCTTGTAAAACCTTGTCAGTTATTGCTTTCAGGTAAAAGTGTTGGTTTTTTTTTTTAATTAATTAATTTATTTATTTTGAGAGACACCGAGACAAGTGAATGGGAGAGGGACAGGAAGAGGGAGGGAGAGAGAGAGAGAATCCCAGGCAGGCTCTGCACTGTCAGTGCAGAGCCCAGTGTGGGGCTCGAACTCACGAACAAGGAGTGGTCCCCCGACTCTCTGCCCGCCTTTGAGAACCGTCAGGACCCTGACCGACACAGGTGCGCAGAGTCAGTCAGCCTCAGGGGGGGCGGGGCGAGCTCTGCTGCCGGGAGTGTGTGTGTGTGTGTGTGTGGTGTGTGTGTGGGGGGGGGTGGGTGTGTCTCCGAATAGAAATCCCTCCTGCCAGGTAGCCACAAGAATTCCAGGAGAACCCCGGCTGAGGGCTTGCCAGGTATGCACACCTGTTTTCTCAGTCACCTGGTGGGGGGGGTCACTCCCCGGAGACACCTGCCCTCAGGGCTCAAACGCCAGCTCCGGGGCTCATAGAGAACACACAGCTCACATGTCCCTGCAGTCCCCCAGCCCTTCCCAGGGACCAGAGGACCCTTAGGTCCCTTAGGGCAGGGACGCCTGGGGGGCTCAGTCGGCTAACGTCTGACTTTGGCTCAGGTCGTGATCCTGAGGTATGTGGGTTGGAGCCCCGCGTCGGGCTCTGTGCTGACAGCTCGGAGCCTGGAGCCTGCTTTGGATTCTGTGTCTCCCTCTTTCTGCCCCTCCTCTGCTCCTGCTCTCTCTCTCTCAAAAATAAACAAACATTAACAAACTTTTTAAAAGAAGAATTAATTTTCAATTGGCAATGTTTTCTTTTATGGGTACAAACTGAATAGCTAGGTTTTTTAAATGTTAGCTTTCTTTTTTCTTTTTTTAAAATTTTTTAGATATTTATTTATTTTTGAGAGAGAGAGAGAGAGACAGAGCATGAGCCAGGGAAGGGCAGAGAGAGAGGGAGACACAGAATCTGAAGCAGGCTCCAGGCCCCGAGCTGTCAGCACAGAGCCCGATGTGGGGCTTGAACTCACGGAGTGCAAGGTCGTAACCTGAGCCGAAGTCAGATGCTTAACCGACTGAGCCCCCCAGGCGCCCCATGTTAGCTTTCTTCAGAGGACTTTCCACCCCTCCCTGCAAACAGCCACCCCGGCCCATCAAGTCCAAGTGTAACTGTGAACCTCAAACAGTAGGATCTGGCCACATGGGATTCCACGTGCCTCCCCTGAGATCTTGGCTCACGCCCTTCCTTCCTGGGAACCTTGACCCGGGCATCCTTCCTTATCTGCGGAGGCACGTCCTCGCGGTGTCCGGCTGAGGCGTAAAGATTGCCGTGTAAACCAAGCAAAGTGCAAAGACCTGCTCTTCCTTCTCCCGCCAGCCACGAGTCCGGGACGTGTGCAGTGACTCAGTCTGAACCCCAAACCTCAGAACGACGACGCCGGCGAGGCCGCCCAGGGAGAGGCTGCAGCTGTGACGACTCGGGGCCGCGGGGCACCTGGCCGTGAATCACGTCCCGTCGACAGGCCCTTGCTGACCACCTGCTAGAAGTGCTGCCGAGGCAGACGCTAAGTCCCGCCAAGCTCGTCGCTCTCAAAGGTTGGACCGTGTCTGCGGGGTGGATGGTGGAGGCGAGGCTGGTCCATACAACGGACACGGGCAGAAATCCCGAGAGATGCAGGGACTTGCTTTCTGGGCATGGCATCGGTGGCCAAGTGGGGACTAGACATCAGGCCTTTTGATTTCCGAGTTCACGCCGACTCCCCGCCACATGCACCCTCGCCAAGAGACGGCGTGGTTTAGGCGAGGGCACCACGTCTCCTCTCGACCAGCCGCATCTGTTGACCGGCAGGCCAACTTCCCGAGACCCCGACAGGCCGCCCAGAGGGAACGGGGGCACTGCGGAGGAGCATGGGAGCAGCACAGCCTTCTTGTCCACGGCGTTGTGTCACTCGAGGTAGATTCCATTATAAAATGTCGAGACCGGGAAAACAGGTCCATCTGAAGCCAGGAGCACTCCGAAACTCACGCGGGATGATGAGGCAATGTTCTCAGCTGCCCGCGTCATTTCCGCCAATACCCCTGGGACACCTTGGATTCTCTGCTGTTACCTTGGGGTGAGGTGAGGAACCAGACCCCGTGAAAAGTCGCTAAAAAGTCACCGTTAAAAAATTCACCTTGTAGACAGAGCTCTTAGGTGGCTCAGTCAGTTAAGCATCTGACTTCAGCTCAGGTCATGATCTCATGGTTCGTGAGTTGGAGCCCGGCATTGGGCTCTGCGCTGACAGTACGAGCCTGCCTGGGATTCTCTCTTCTCCCTCTCCCTCTGACCTTCCCCTACATGCTCTCTCTTGCTCTCTCTCTCAAAATAAATACATAAATTAAAAAAAAATCACTTTCCAAGAGATGGAGACGAGGTGAGAAAGGTTGTTACTAATTGCGGGGCTTCAAGCAAGTGATGCTACCTCTCTAAGCCTTACTTTCCTCATTGGTTACAGAAATAACATATATCTAGAAGAGAATTTGTGAGCGTGCCCTTTGATATGGTGGCAGGACATGGCGTGACTGAGAAAAAGTTATTGTTAGTATCTTAACGTACGCTCTGAGCAAACAGTGCCGGGCCTCCTATAAGCAGTTGTGAATCAAATATAACTACGAACAAATGACATCATAAAAGCAGAGCAGAACTCATACACCCAATGAATGGGAATAGACATTGGGTCCTATCCTTGCTCTTCCCGGGACTTCCTCTTTGCAATTGTCCCCTGTCTGTCCTACAGCACCGGTCCTGCCCTTTTTTTTTCCTGCATACTCCCTCTCAGTATATAAACATGACTCCTGCCCTCTAAAAACCCAACATGGCTCTTTCGTCTCCCTTCGCTAACCTTCATTTTTTTGTTCCCTTGTGCAAAAAAGCTTCTCCTCCATTCTCCCCTGAACCCACTTCAGCCAAGCTTTTGTCTCCAGCCCACACCTCGGCTGCTCTTGTCAAGGTTATTTGTGCTCTCCAAGAGGTCAAAGCCATGGTCGGTTCTCAGTCCTCATCTTGACCCATCAGCAGGGGCTGTCCCTCCCTCCTGACTCAGTTTTCTTCCTGGGCCTTGGGGACACTCTGCCCTCAGGGTCTGCCCCCTACCACAGGGACCCCTTCTCCTTTCCTTTGCTCCCCCTCACCCCAGGCCTGATCCCTAGATGCCCCCCAGTTCAGTCCTTGACCCCAATCTCTTTGCCATCTGCAAGTGGCCTTCCCAGGGAAAGGGCAGTGGGACGAAGGTCCAAAGCCACCAGGCAGGAATTGAGGTCAACTTCTACCCCACTCCCCACCCCAAGATGCCTGGGAAGGGTGACACTCCGGGGAGAAACAACCCTAATCACCCCCTGGTCTCCAGAGGCAGGCTTCCAGGGGACGACAAGGGGAAGGAAGATGGCGGCCTCTGTGGGGGAGAATGGCCGCCCTCCACCCACTCTGTGCCCGCCTTGTTGGGCGTGTTGACCGCGGCGATGTTGTAGCCGTATTCAAGGGCTGAGCGAAAGGCTGCGCGGGGGGTCGCCAACGCCAGCGTGGGCTGGAGCCGCTGTGAGAGACAGCAGGGACTCTGGGAGGGGGTTGCCCTCGGCCCCCGGAAATGGGGAGCAGGGGAGCTCAGGCCGCGCCCAGCTGGAAGTGGTGGGTGCCCGGGGGGCAAGGATGGCCACCCACACACTCATTCCCTCCTGGAAGATCTGTCTGCGTGTCTCCTATGTGCCCGGCCCCGACCCCAGCGGGGCTGCTTCAGGACAAGGGCCCAGGATGTGCCGCCCTCATGGAGGTCTCGTTGGGGCACGCGCAGCCCCCCTCCCCAAGCTGCACACATACGAGAAATCCATAGAACAATAATGTCGTGAGGACAGTAAGACGCGGTAATGGGCTGGAAGCCAGTGGGGGCTGAGGGGCTGGGTTCAGTAGGGAGGGCAGGGAAGGCATCTCTGAGGAGGAGCCCTTGGGCCAAGACCCTTACGGATGAGACGGAAGGGCCTGTGAGCGTCTGGGGAAAGAGTGTTCCAGCCGGTGGGAGCAGAAAACCGAGGCCCTGAAGGACACACGTGGCTTGTCTTTTGCTCCAGGACAGGCCCTCAGGAAAACCAAGGCCGTCACCCTTCTACGGCTGCCACGGCACCCAGGACAGCTCTGGAGAGCTGGCCCAGGGCCAAAACCTGAGGCGGGGGTGGCTGAACTGGGGCGGGGGCGGTGGCTGCCTCTGGGGTCCAAAAAAGCAGCTGGTCCAGAGTCACGACCCCCAGACCATCCCCCCCCAGACCTCCAGTTGCCTAACTGCACCCCCGAGCCCCACCATCCCCATCAGCTGCCTCCCTGGCGCACCTGGGAACCAGCCCAACAGACAAGGGCATGGGTAGGCACCTTCAGGGGCGGGGGCAGGGGCTGGAGGGAGGGTGGCATCGCTGAAGCGTCGCGGTCCCCCACACTGCGCTAGCTCTGGACTCAACCCCCTCTCCTGTGTCTGAGCCGAGATGGTAGGGGAAACTGCTTCCCCCCCTCCCCGCCCCCGTCCTCCCAGGGAAGGCAACACCCCAGGCAAGGCAGGAGCAGAGCCGTTCTCTCCTTCTAGAAGCATTTCAGGAGCCTTCCCCTTCCCACACAGGGCCCCTCTTCTTGCGGGACAGGGACAGGGACCGTAGACTCAGCACTCACCCCCTCCCTGGGTGGGGTGGGCAGAGGAGGCCTTGTCCCTTTTCTCTCCATCCCCGCCCAGCTGAGAAACAGGTGCGCCCTGCTTCCCACGTGGCCCCTGAGGGAGCGCGTTTTCCTTGGACATGTTGATGGATAAAGTTCACACACAGCATGACTTTCGTCTTCGCCTCCAGCGAGCCCCGAGCCCGGATCTCCCCAGGTGCACCGGGAAGGAGAACAGCACTGTCCACGGTTGTCCCCAGAAATGGGGAGTCTGGGAAGCCAAGTCGGGCCCGATGGTCTGGATGCCTTATGTTTCTCGTGGGTCATTTCTCCGTCTGCGCTTCCGCTAACACATCTGGACTAATTGTCCATTTGGAGGAAAGAATAAATTGAAAAAATATTTTCTCCATGTTTTTTTTTAATGTTTATTTATTTTTGAGAGAGAGAGAGAGAGAGAGTATGAGCAGGGGGAGAGGCCGAGAAAGAGGGAGACCCAGAATCCGAAGCAGGCTCCAGGCTCTAGTGGTCAGCACAGAGCCCGACGCAGGGCTCGAACTCACACAGGGTGAGATCCTGACCTGAGCCAAAATCAAGAGTCGGATGCTTAACTGACTGAGCCACCCAGGCGCTTCCAGTCTATTTATTTCTAGTTACACTTAGTAATAAATAAGCCATTAAATACTGAACGAAGGTGCTTATTTCTTAATTACTTTGTTAGCTAAAAAAAAAAAAAAAAAAAAAGGAAGGATGATTGCGTAAATTATGACAAATCACCCGATTGGAAGGCTGGGCTCCATTTCAAAGGGAATTATGAAACTTACACGGCGGGGCGGGGGAGGGGCACCTGGATGGTGCAGTCGGTTCAGCATCCAACTTCAGGTCAAGTCATGATCTCAAGGTTCGGGAGTTCGAGCCCCAAGTCGGGCTCTGTGCTGACCGCTCAGAGCCTGGAGCCTGTTGCAGATTCGGTGTCTCCCTCGCTCTCTTTGTCCCTTCCCCTCTCACACTCTGTCTCTCTTTGTATCTCAAAAATAAACATTAAAAAATTTTTTTTAAATAAAAAAATTTAAAAAAAGAGAAAATTCCACAGGGACGTGGAAACGCGGGGTGGACGGTGTGTGTGTGAAGTGACCCAAGCAGAAGGCACCGGCGTGCGCAGGTGGACGGACGAGTGCTGAGGGCGCACCATAGCGACGAGACCCGAACGGTCTGCTCGAGACAGTTCAGGTGGCCGTGACCGGTCTGTAAAGGGCTGCGTTTGCTCCGCTGCGCCCCTTGTCCCTTCCGAGTCCCGGAGTCGGAACCTGTTAGGAGAGGCAGGTGGTCGTGACCCCTGCTAGCCGGGCTGTGGCCCTGGATGCTCCTTACAGAGCCCTGGAGAGCCCGGGGAGCCTGGGCCGGGCTGGTCCCGCCGCGAGGGAATGGCGGGGGGACCCAGCGAGCGATGAAATACATTCAGATTTCTTCTAACGTTCTCTTCGAGGAGGACGAGGCTTCTTCTCTTCCGCGTCTCCGAGTTCTCCCAGCCCGTTCTGTGCTCCGTATCAACTTCCCGCGGCGGCGCTAACAAACCACCATGAACTTAGTTGCTGAAAATAACACAGATTTATTGCCTTGCGGTTCTGGGAGGTCAGAAGTCTGAGCCGGGTCTCCCTGGGCGAGGTACCGGGAGGACTCCGTCCCTTTCTAGAGGCCACCGGGGGAAATCCACTTCCTTGCCTTCCCAGCTTCTGGACGCCACCCACGGTCCCCGCTCACGGCCGCCTTCGCCACCGTCAAAGCCAGCGACGTCGGGCTGAGCCTCCAGTCGCCGTGTTTATGGTTCGACCTCTTCCCCGTGGTCACGCGGATCCCTCTTGGGCGGCTCGGAAAATCTCCCACCTCAGGGTTGGCTGATTCCCAACCTGCATTCCATCTGCCGTTTTAATTCCCCTTTGCCGTGTGAAATATCACGTTCCCAGTTCCCGGGGATCAGGACAGGGACGCGTTGGTGGGGGCGTTATTCTGCCGGCCACGGTTACCTTCTGGTGTGTCCCCAAGGACTCTTGAGTGCCGGTCTGCCAGATCTCGAGGCTGTATCGGCTGGTGGAACGCCGTATCTTGGCCCACTCCTGTCCGGCTGGCCACAACGCTCACGGTCTCATCACAGGGGTTAGGCTCCGCGTGCCTTCCCCGACTTTCTCTGAGTCGACCCCCACCACAAGGTCAAGCCGATGGCAAAACCAGCCTCCTTCCCGCTGTTCCTTGTGCTTGAAACACCCCTCCTCCAGACCACAGGACAGACGTCGCCTCCCAGGGACGTCTCCTCTGGGACTGCCCTTTCTAAAGCACCCCCTACCCCTCACCTGCCACTCTCTCAACACTGTACCTCAAGTACTCTCTGCAATAACCTTGGGTATCCGTTTGCTTATGGTTTTGACCATTAGATCCATCAGAGCCAATGCCCGATACATAGTAGGTCTTCAGCAAAGACTTGTTGATTGAATGTCTTCCATTCACCATGTGCCTCCTGCCCCCTTCCTGCTACGCTTCCAAACGCCTTGCCTTCCGTTCAAGCCAGCCACTGATTGAAACACTATACACCTACTGTTTCAATCCCAGAGCCACATGAGACCTTTACTATTAGCTCCGTTTAACAGAAGAGGAAACTGAGGCACAGGAAAGCTGAGTAAGTACCCGTGTTGCACAATGACTAAGCGGCAGGACCAAGCACGTGAGGTCCAGCCTCGCCCGGGCTAGAGGTTCCTTGATTCAGACATCCCGGCTGGACGGCTCCCCAGCGCTGAGAAATTCCTGGGCGGTTTCCTGCGCCCCCTTCCACGACGCGGGTCCCGGCACAGGGACACGGCGGGGTCCGACCACACCGGCGAACTGTTTCCTCTCCTCTGAGTTATTCATTCAGCTCATCGCCCGTGGGATCCCCATTCCACCGCCACAAAAGCTGCTCCCAGCCCCGCCTCCGTCTCCCCCGCCTGCCCCCCCCCCTCCTGGACCGTCTCATTTCCTGCTTCTCCCTTTCCGGCAAATCCTGCCTGAGTGCCTCCTGTCCGGGCAGTGGGATTCCGGGATAAGCCAGAGCGGCCAAACCTGTGCCCTCGAGGGGCTGATGCTCCAGCACGTTCGAACTGCTCCAAGGAGCAGGGACCCCCCCCATCCCCCCACCTCCCGAGCCGCCGCCTTCTTCCACCTGCTCGCAGCAAAGAAGCGTGTCTTGTGAAAAGTGATCATATGCGTTTTATTGAGCATGCCATTCATTGTCCTCCAGCAAGATAACTCAGAATTAACAAGCTCTGACTCCGTTGAAGTCTCCACAGGGACCTGCTGCCCAGCTTCTTAGACATCACGCTGTCCAGGACCAGATTTCTGGAGACGGTGCGGGTAAGAGGAAGAACTTCTCTGCACGCAGGCCTCCCGTGCCCCGAAGACCCTTGGATCGCAGAGGAGTGATTCCTTCCATCTCGCCGCCACGCGAATGATTTTTGTCGTAAGAGTCGGCGTTGTCGGGAGCCACGTGCCGGCCAGCCCAGCGCGGGGAGGGGCGCCTGCTCCCCGTGACTCGGGGTTGGTGGGGGTCTGGAGAGGGACGGCTCAGAAGCCCTCCGGACAGTCCCAGTGCATTCCAGCCCGGACGGGGTCTAGTCCCGAAAGTTCCCAGACGGCTAGAGGTGGGGACGAAAGCCCGGGACGGAGGCCCCCGTAGACCCGCTTGCAAGCTCCTTCTCTCCAGTTACTGCCCCAGAGTGGAGGGTGGGAAGTCCCTCAGCTCCTCCTTCTCCGGGTGCACCTCCGACACCTTGTTCATCTTGGTGAAAATCTGATTGATCTCCATGAAGGTCTTGGCCTTGGTCTCCGGGACCACCAGGAAGGTGTAGATGGTTGTGAGGAGACAGATCACGCCGAAGATGATGAAGCTGTAGGGGCCGAGGCCCACCTGCGGGGAGGGGGAGAGGGGTTCGCGTTCTTGAAACGGCTCCCTTTGCCGCGCGAGGGGCCCGCGCGCGGGGTGGGGGGCCGGCCCGCACTCACCTGGATGAAGGGGAAGATCAGGCCCACCGCGAAGTTGGAGAGCCAGTGCACGCTGCCCCCCACCATGAAGGCGGCCGGCCGGGACGACTGGAGGAAGATCTCCGTGATGAGCACCGCGGGGATGGGGCCTTGGGGGGCGGAGGGGGGAAGAGGAGGAGCTGAGGGGGAGCTGTCTCCTCTGGAAGCAGGCCGAGCCCACTGAGGGACCCGGAGCCCCCGCCGCGTGCGGGGCACCCGGGGCATCTGGCCCAAGGAGCGGGGTGTCTCCGGGACTCCTGGGCTTACGGAGAAGCAGCAGCATGAGGGGGCCGACGGCAAAATATGGGGCCACAGGTGCTATCCCGTGATGTCCCTAAAAGGGGCCCGGGACCACCCGCAAGGCCCTCTATGCCAATCACACGGGGCGGCCTGTTTCAACCCACACAGGGAAGGCCCCTTTACTGCGGTCACTCTAATTACCCTCTGTCCAAACCCCTGCGAGACAGGAAGGTCGGGGGAGAGGCCACTTTGGGGCCGCATGAGGCCCTTCAAGGAGCCTCTCCAGGGAACTCAAGCCAGAAGTTTCTAGGACTGACAGTGCAGGAGAGGAGGCAACCCCAGCCAGCTCTGGGGGACATACTGGGGCCAAGGGCGTGTCCCACGACGTAGGAGATGACGCAGGCGATGCTGACGTAAGGCATCCAGGATATGGTCTCCTGTAGGGAGGGGGCAGAGTCGGATCACACCTGGCAAAGCGGAGACCACCTGGGGTGGCACATCTGGGTCCCCGGGGAGGGGGGCCGGGGAAGGAGGGCGCCTGGCTCCCCAGCAGGCCGTGCCGCCCGGATGTCTCCGGAAAGTCGGCCGGAAGTGGGCAGCGGGCTACTTAGAGGTGGGGGCTCCCGGGGGCTGCAGACGTCCCGGGGGCTGCGGACGGTCCCCGGGCGTCTGGATCATCGTAGTTGCTAAAAGGTCATGTCGGTCTCTTTCCTTACAACGTGAGTGAGGGCTCAGGGGACGGACAGGGCGCTCCCGCCGCCACCCCAGCCCCACCTCCCTCACCTGCAGGGCCAGGGCGGCGGTCAGCACGCAGCAGGCGGCGAAGCAGATGGAGAAGCCCAGGAGGATCAGGAACCTCCGCCCCAGGAGCTCCACCACGAACACCTGCAGGGGAGGGGGCGGAGGGCATGTGGGAGGCTCAGCAGCCAGCCAGACCGGAGGCCACCCCCCTGCTAGAGCTGCCTTCACAGGAAGTCCCCCGCCCGTCCCACACCCCCCTTCAGACTGGGGCAGCCGTGTGCCCGCCTGCCCGGGTGCGAGCCCCCCAGCAGGCCATGCCCTGCCCAGTCCAGGGGCCCCCGTTTGCTCCTGACACGGGCAGTAACCACACACGGAGAGATTGGGGAAGAGCCACCTCACACGGCAGAAGCTTCCAGAGTGGAGGCTGGAGGCGAGGAGACCAAGAGGCATGTCACCACCTCAGATCCGGCTCTTTCCTCAGGTAGGACCACCCCCCCCCCCACACACTCTTAAGATGCCCGCCATCCTTGGTGGCTGTCGGGGGACTCACGGCACAGACGGTCATCAGCACGTTGACGGCGCCGGTGCCCACGGTCACATACTGGACATCATTGTCCTTCACCCCTGCGCTCAGGTAGATCTGGTCTGCGTAGTAGTAGATCTGGAAGGCACCCCCGGAGGCTGGTGGGCGCTCGGGGCACCCCTGCGATGGTGACTCTGCCCCCCAGGCCCTCCAGTTCCCCCAGTGCCCCCAGCCCCCGGGGCACCCTGTGAGGATGACTCCGCCCCCCAGGCCCCCCAGCCCCGGGACACCCTGCGATGATGACACACCCCCAGGCCCCCCAGCCCCCTCTAGCCCCCGGGGCACCCCTGTGATGATGACTCCGCCCCCCAGGCCCTCCAGCTCCCCCAGCACCCCCAGCCCCCGGGGCACCCTGTGATGATGACTCCACTCCCCAGGTCCCCCCAGTCCCGGGACACCCCTGCGATGATGACACCCCCCCAGGCCCCCCAGCACCCCCCAACCCCCGGGGGCACCCCTGTGATGATGACTCCGCCCCCCAGCCCCTGTGATGATGACTCCGCCCCTCCAGCCCCCCCAGCCCCCGGGGCACCCTGTGATGATGACTCCGCCCCCCAGGCCCCCCAGCCCCGGGACACCCTGCGATGATGACACACCCCCAGGCCCCTCAGCCCCCTCTAGCCCCCGGGGCACCCCTGTGATGATGACTCCGCCCCCCAGGCCCTCCAGCTCCCCCAGCACCCCCAGCCCCCGGGGCACCCTGTGATGATGACTCCACTCCCCAGGTCCCCCCAGTCCCGGGACACCCCTGCGATGATGACACCCCCCCAGGCCCCCCAGCACCCCCCAACCCCCGGGGGCACCCCTGTGATGATGACTCCGCCCCCCAGCCCCTGTGATGATGACTCTGCCCCTCCAGCCCCCCCAGCCCCCGGGGCACCCTGTGATGATGACTCCGCCCCCCAGGCCCCCCAGCCCCGGGACACCCCTGCGATGATGACACCCCCCCAGGCTCCCCAGCCCCCCCCAGCCCCCGGGGCACCCCTGCGATGATGACTCCGCCCCCAGTCCCCCCTGCCCCCCCAGCCCCTGCGATGATGATACCCCCCCAGGCCCCCCAGCCCCCGGGGGCACCCCTGTGATGATGACTCTGTCCCCCCAGCCCCCGGGGCACCCCTGTGATGATGACTCCGCCCCCCAGCCCCTGTGATAATGACTCCGCCCCCCAGCCCCCTCCAGCCTCGGGGGCACCCCTGTGATGATGACTCCGCCCCTCCAGCCCCCCCAGCCCCTGGGGCACCCTGTGATGATGACTCCGCCCCCCAGGCCCCCCAGCCCCCGGGGCACCCCTGCGATGATGACTCTGTCCCCCCAGCCCCCGGGGCACCCCTGTGATGATGACTCCGCCCCCCAGCCCCTGCGATGACGACTCCGCCCCCGCAGCCCCTACCGCGTTCACGCCCGACAGCTGCTGGCCGCCCATGAGGGCGATGACGGAGATGACCTGCCAGCGCAGGGAGCGCATGCGGAACAGCGTCAGCACGGAGATGGAGCCCGCGGCGCGCTCCGCCTCGTCCTCCTGCCGGATCTCCTCCATCTCCGGGTCCACGTCGTCCCAGCCGCGCAGCCGCTTCAGCGCTAAGGGCGGGGAGCAGGGGGCCGGCTCAGGGGGCCCCAACCTCCCGGAGGAGCCGGGGCGCCTCGGCCCCCGTGGCCCGCCCCCCCTCCCCGCCCCCCCCCGCCCGGCAGAGCCTTACCGTTTCTGGCGGCTTCCTCGTCCTTCTTCTGCATCAGCAGGTACCGGGGGCTCTCGGGGAAGAACGGCAGCAGTAGGAGCTGCAGAGCCGCGGGGACCCCGGTCAGCCCGAGCAGGATCGGCCAGCCTGCAGGGGGGCAGCGCCCGGGTCAGAGCCCGCCGGGCCAGCCGGCCGCCCTCGCCCTCTCCCCCCCACCCCTTCCCCCGGAGCCCGCCGGCCGCTCTGTCCCCTGCCTGGACACAGGGCTGGCGGCCTCCCGCGCTGCGACATGGCGCCCTGAATATGCCGGGGCCACCAGGACGCCCCATCTGGCTGGGGCGGCGCCGATCGCAGACACGGAAACCGCACAGACGTCCACGGCCGCGGGGTAGAAGGACCACAGAAGCCACTGGGTGTTCGTACAATAGAATTCTGTCCTGCGCTGTAGGAAGCACGCAGGAGCCCCCCCTCGGAAACTCGGGATGGAGCGCAGCCATGTGCGCAACGTGGTTCGATGGGATGAAGTCGGAATCGGAAAATTAACTCTATCTTTGTAAAAAAAACACACACACGGGAGGGCACAAGGATGAGATGACGCAGTGTCGGCAGAGTGGCCCCTTGGGGGTGGGAAGGCCATGAGTGAGGGGCACGCAGCAGGCTTCCCCCTCCCCCTGGGGACTCTTAACCCAGTGTTACACAGACGTGGACTCAAACTTAAGGCGCTGGCCCTGTGACGCCCAGGGAGTCTCACTACTGAGGTGGGAGGGGAATGAACGAAAAACAGCCTCCTTTGTAGACATCTTCTTCTTCATCTCGTCTCAGCCTCTGGCCCCTCCCCCTAAGAACATGAGCGCCGTGCCAGGAGTTCAACTTCCGCCCCGCCCACCGCTCCGCAGGCTGGATGCTCTTTTTCCTGATCTCCTCCCCTCCCTTGACTCCAAATCCAGGGCCTGGCTAATCCTGGACTCTGTTTCAGTAGCCCCAAACGGCCTACAGGTGTGGGCTTCCCTCCAGTTTGGGCCACTGCCGTCTGGCCCTGGCGCCCCGCCCCCACCCCCTACATGGAGTCTTCTTGGAGATCCCCCCCCCCCCCCCGGACTGCCAAATCCAGACACCCTGTTTCCATCGCTTTTTGAGAAGACCGGGGCACTTCTTCTCAACCTCTGCACCATGACTGCCCGCCCTTGTGCCAGCGTTCTCTTCTGGGCTTCCTCCCTTGTTCCCTGAGCACCTGGTAGTACGTGCCAGGAGCTGAGGTAGAGAATCAGGCCAAGCTCCGCCCTCCACATCCTGTCCGGAGGAAGGACACCGGCGGCAAAATGGCCTCCATAAAGGACGGAGGGACAAATGCAGTCCACACATTTGTGGCTCCCTGCACACATTTGTGGCTCCCTGAACGTGGCAAGGAACTTCTGCAGGTCTGCCCCGTCCGCCCACGTCTGGAAGGCTGGTCCTACTCCTCCGGTCCAGGCCCGCTCTTGAGGCCCCCCCTCGCTGGGCACACCAGAGAGCGCGTCACCGACTCTAGGGCCCTGCGACTGCCCTGGGTCCTGCGGGTGTATAGGTGCCATCACTGGGAGACAGGAACTTAGCCCCTGCCCTGGTCCCTGCTCCTTACAAGGGTGATTGGAAGGGGGACAGTGGTCATTTAACGTGGAGCCAGGCCCAAGCCACCTGGATTTGTGTCCCAATGAGACCTCGGACATGTTATCCAACCTCTCTATGCCTCAGGTTTTGCATCTGGAAGATGGGTATAATAATAATACCTGCTTTCCAGGGCTATCTGGAGGATTAAATAGACTTCATCTAAAGACTTGGTGCTGGGTCCACAATAAGCACTTTATATGTTTTGGCTGGTGTCACCATTAATGGTGATTTCCCTTTCTGAGGTTCAAGATCCTCGAGACCAGAAGGGGGCGGTCATGCAAAAGCAATGACAGTTACGAGTCACCATGCACTTCCTGTGTGCTGGGCCTGGGCTCCTGAGGAGGTTCCAGAGTCAGAGTCTGGAATGGATACCGGCCCTGAGACTCACCTTCTCACCCCTAGGGGGCTCCCCCTTTCCTGACCTACAGAATAGGACGGTCACAGGTCCCTCCCTGCCCCCCCCACCAGGCAGCCGCATTTCTGGGAAACGCGAGTGAGGCCGTGGCGGGAGGCCTCAAGTACACTGGTGGCCATTGTTACCATGCCCCGGGCCCCTGTGCGGACAGCCAGCAAACAAGCCAAGAGAAGGTCAGACAATGACACTTTCTGCTCACTCTAAAGGCCCCTCATCTGTGTCCCATGAGGGACTGGAAAATATCAGCCACATGGCTCTACCACCTCATTCAGGGCCTGTTCTGTGCAAATACCACACCAGCACCGTGGGGCCAGGGCGGTGCGGCAGGGACGGCTGGCTGACTGGAGAGGAAAGAGCAGCTGGAAGAAACATCCAGGCACAGCGGAAAGAGGGCCGGGGTCCAGGGCGTCTTGAGCTCACCTTCTTCGCTTGCGAGGAGGCTCCGAAGGCCAAAGATCTGGGCCACAAGGATGCCGACAGTGATGAAGACCTGAGGCACCACTCCCAGGGCCCCCCTCAGGTTTTTAGGGGCCAGCTCTCCCAGGTACATGGGGACGACATTGGAAGACAGACCTGGTAGGATCGAAGTGAAACACCATCAGGAAACATTAGTCTGACAGGGATGAACTCTGTCTTCAAACACGTTCATTTTTTTTTTTAATGTTTATTTTTCAGTGCAAGCAAGGGAGGGGCAGAGGGAGAGGGAGACAGAGACTCCAAAGCAGGCTCCAGGCTCTGAGCTGTCAGCACAGAACCCACAAACCGTGAGATCATGAGCTGAGCCAAAATCAAGAGTCAGATGCTTAACGACCCTGCTGGTCTTCCCTCCTGACTGGCTGGTCTCAGGGAGGAAAAGCCCATGTGTGGTCTGGCACCTTCTCCTCTCTGGCCCCTTAGGGGAATCTGTTAGCACAAGGCCAAGGACCCCCGCCCAGCAGTTTCACCTTCTGAGAAAGTATGTTACATAACAAACGACGCGCAGATCTGTACACAGACACTGAAGCACAAATGCTAGTTATCCGTAAGCATTCCACACTTACATACTGTGGAATAACTACAACCCGGGATTCTGCAATGTCCACGCTATTTCTAAGCCCCCAATATTTAAACTTTTCAGTGTTCTCATCTCACTGCAATCTAACCCTCCTAATAGGTAGAACCTAATTTTATAGGCTCCAAAGCATTTTCATATATAGTATCCCATTTAATTCTCCCGAAAGCCCAACGAGAGGCTGAGAGTCTTGGACAAAGGTCAGCTGGGTCGTTACTAGTATTGTCCACACAGTCACGACTCAGGCTGGGGCTCAGAGGGCCGGGGGGTTTGAGGAGGCTCCGGCCACAGGGAGGCCGAGGGGAACAGTGTGGGGAGCACGGAGGTTAAGAGCTGCTGGTAACAGGAGGGTATTTGATGATATCCAGTTAGGAGGGAAACTTCAGAGAGCCAAGGGTTCAAGCTTTGTGATTCTGCCCAAAGATCTCTGCTTAGTGTTTTAAAAGATGCTCGCTGTTCATTCACACCAGTCGTTTCCAGTTGTCAGAGCCAGGAGCAGCCCTTAGAAGTCTGCTGGGAAGGGAGGTGGGGGGGAGGCCCTGCGGGCCTAGTGCCCACAGGGCTGGGGAGATGCAGGGGTGCTTGAGGGGGAGGCTCGTGGTCGCCACCCAGGGCTCTGGGGGTGGGGGGTGCTTCTCAGTACCAAGTACTTCTTCACTTGGTTAGGGACAAAATCGAAAAGGCAGACCTCGGGAGGTTTGTGAGAGATGGGGTCCCCTTCGTGCTGGTGGGAAGCAATGGCTAACTGGTCTTAATAGTGACCCCACTGGTGGGGCGCCCGGGTGGCTCAGTCAGTTAAGCATCTGACTTCGGCTCAGGTCATAATCTCACAGTTCGTGGGTTTGAGCCCTGCATGGGGCACTGTGCTGACAGTGCGGAGCCTCTGTGGGATTCTCTCTCTCTCCCTCTCTCTCCCTCTCCCTCTCTCCCTCTCTCTGCCTGCCCCTTGCTTGCTCACTCACACCCTCTCTCAAAAATAAATAAATAGATAGATAGATAGATAAACAAACAAACCCCACTGGGCAACCCCAGCCGCCCTGTTCCGACAGAGTCAGAGAAAGTGGCTTTTACATGTGAAGTTCCTTCTATGAAAGCCTTGGCCACACAAGTTGACTAAAAGCCAGGGGACTGAGAGTCTCAAGTCCTGCTCACGTCTGTTCCTGCATCCCCTTCCTCCCCACACCCCGTTTGGGGGACCAGCTGTTCCCTTATTTTTTTTAGAATGTCTGGGCAGCACGCTGCCTGCTCGCACACCTTCCTGACCTTCTTGGGAGCCGTGAGCAAGAACTCACTGCGAACGGATTATGACCCTGCTGCTTCTCCACGCAGGATCTGAGGACCTAGGAAACTCTGGACACCTTTTCACAGGGCCTGTGAGATCAAATCCATCTTCCGGCATCCCTGAGATACTGCCCTGTTCATTATCATTTTCTCGTGAGCACCCTGCAGAATGTTCTGGAAGCTCCCCTCCATGTGATATCACAACTAGAACACGGAAGCAGGTCTGAGGAGCCAGCTGTCTTCTATGAAGCCGGACATTAAAGAGATTAGCAAAACCGTAAAGCAATGCCACGCTTCTCGCTGAAAGTTTTGGTTTTAGAATATACACCTATTTTCACAGAGACGTGTCTTATTGTTGCCATTTACATGAATTAAACGAACATTTCTCGGTTGCAATTTGTAAATGGTAAATATTGGCCAACACACTCCCCATGAGCAAAGGCTCTTCGGGACCATCAATAATTTTAAGGGTGTAAAAAGGTCCTGAGGCAGCAGCCCTTTCTGCTCATGGGTCCTGTCCTTGTGCTATAATAAAAACACCTGAGAGAGAGAGAGAGAGACAGAAAGGAGGGAGGGAGGGAGGAAAGGAAGGAAGGAAAGAAGGAAGGAAGGAAGGAAGGAAGGAAGGAAGGGACGGAGCGAGGGAGGGAGGGAGGAAAGAAGGAAGGGAGGAAGGAAAGGAAAGAAGGAAGAGAAAGAGAGAGAGAGGGAAAGAAAGAAAGAAGGAAAGAAAGGAAGGAAGGAAGAAAAAGAAAAGAAAGAAGAAGATCTTGAGGCCAGAAGGTTTGAGAACAATGGACTTAGCAGTAATGCTTACTTAAAAGTAAAGGTTTTGGTGATTTGTTAACTATTGGAGCCTAACATCTCCCCGTCGGAACCAACTCTGAAGTGTTGGATGGTCAAGAGAAAAATGTCTGCCCGCACCTGTCCACTGCTGGTGACTTCCAGGAATCTATTTTTCTTTCTTTCCTTTTTTTCAGCTTATTTATTTATTTTGAAAGAGAGAGAGAGAATCCCAGGCAGGTTCTGTGCTGTCAGTGCAGAGCCCGATGCGGGGGGCCACCGCCCACACACTGGTCCCGCCTACAGCTGAGAAAACATGGAGACGAAGAAAGGGACCGGAAGTGCCCTACTGAACAGGATGCTGTATTTCTCTCTTTCACAGAACGGCTCTCTTTGCAGGAAGCGTCGCGGTGAGGCTCGGCCCCTTGACCGCATCTGAGGAGCACCGGCTCCTGTGTCCAGTTCGGGGCAGAGGGGCAGCTTGCGTCTGCGTGCTTCAGAGGTTCCGGAACGATCCAGACCCCGGCGTCTGCCCCTCCCCCCCTCCTTCTCGATTATCCCAAATTACAGAGTGGTGGCACAGGGCGGCGGCGCTTACCTGCACATATCCCCACCAAAAGTCGGGACACGATGATCATCTCGAAGGACCTGGCGACCTTGCTGCTCCCCATCAAGATGGCGGGCACGATGGAAAAGATGTTATTGAAGAGCAAGGTCCCTTTCCTGCAGGGGACGAGACCTCAGTCAGCCTGGGTTGAGGGTCCGGCTATTCTCTTAACAGCTGTGCACCAAGGGTCTGCCCAGTTACAGCGGTGGGCTTTGCCGCCTCCTGACGCCGTGACCTGAGACCCACGCGCTGGAGCGCACAGCCCGCTGCGGGAACGTTCTCTGTGGGAGCCAACAAAATGGCCGCCGCGCAGAGCACGGCCGCGGCGGGGAGCGGGGCTCAGACGCTACAACACACGTACGGGGTCTGGAAATCAGAAACCCACGTGATTTCAGTGTAATCTTGCGGCCCAGATCAGGTAAGGACATTAGAAGGACCGCAGAGGCCAACCTCACTTAAATCACACGGGTAGAAAAGGCCTAAATGAATCATCAGCCGACCGAATTCCACGGCCGATACGCACAACTCTTTCAGGATTAAAAGGCCACACAAGATAAAACGCCAGATCTACCTGGGAGACACAAAATTGTAACCTTGTTTTTAGGACTCTAGAAGACTATATCCTTGGGACTCCGGGTAAGGAAGGCTGTCTTTGGGCACAAAAAGCTAAAACCCTAGACGAGAGTTAAATCTGACCCCTCGAACGTTTAACATCTTGTGTGAAAAAGATACTATGTCTATGCTGAAAAATAAAGCAACAGGTTAAGATACTTGCCTGACCTAATGGTTACTCGGACTACTCAGACGTGCTCAGGGGTGAAATTTCCTCCCAGCTGTGTAATCTCTGGTAAGGCATCTCTGTGTGCCTTGTTTTCCCATTTTGAAAAAGGGGGTGGGGCTTTTGTAGGGATTAGAGGAATTAATAACACTAAATGCTTTCAAGATAAAGCCTGGGGGCGCCTGGGTGGTTCAGTCGGTTAAGCCGCCAGCTTCGGCTCAGGTCACGATCTCGCACTCAGTCTGTGAGTTTGAGCCCCGCGTCGGGCTCTGTGCTGACGGCTCAGAGCCTGGAGCCTGCTTGGAATTCTGTGTCTCCCTCTCTCTCTGCCCTTCTCCTGCTCATGCTCTGTCTCTATGTCTCAAAAATAAACGTTAAAAAAAAAAAAAAAAGATAAAGCCTGGCACGTACGAACCCATCAGTTGACTGTTAGCTGCTATTGCTATTTCAGGAGCCTTAAGAAAACCACAAACGTTTATCACACTCTTTTTCTTTTTTTTAAAATTTTTAAAGGTTTATGTTTTAGAGATATAGAGCATGAGCAGGGGAAGGACAGAGAGAGAGAGGGAGACACAGAATTTGAACTAGGCTCCAGGCTCTGAGCTGTCAGCACAGAGCCCGATGCGGGGCTCAAATTTGCGAACTGCAAGGTCATGACCTGAGCCCAAGTCGGATGCTTCACCTACTGAGCTCCCCGGGTGCCCCAAAAGCTTATCGCATTCTCAAGCAGAGCGCCGGACAAGTGACTGTCTGCTCCCTCCGTGGACCAAAAAGGTAAGTCCTTCACTCCAACGAGACTTGTCCCGCAGATCTGGGACCTCATGTGATGTCCTAATCCCCGGGGCCCCCAGGGAGAACTGTTGAGTGGAATCGCCGACCTTCCAGGAAGACCTTAGGATCTTCGATTCCCAAACCAGGGGTTGTATGTTGCTCTTTTCAGACGGTTTTTGAAAAATCTTGGAGAAGGCACAGGGTTCTGGCCTCGATTCTCGAACTAACGAGGCCGGTGGCTGAGAAGAGCTCTCTCCCAGCGTCCGTGAGCTCATGTGCCCGGTGGGGGGGAGGGGCTCTTCAATACTGTTCACCACAAGGCCTCTCTCTCATGCCCATGGAATGTACACGAGGAGGTGTGGTGTCTTAAGGACCTTTTTTGGAATCGAATACAGCAACTGGAATCTCTAACGTTTCTGGAACTAGGGGCAAAGATACAAACTCTGCCCTTGGCATTCACGACACGCACGGTGAGAGGTGCCTTGGGCCTAGAGGGTTTCACAGTCGACTGCCCGACATTAACCTCAGCCATTTCAGAGTTTTACAGGCTTTTAATTTGGGCTGAATGTTGCCTGTTACTTGCTCCCAAGGCGAAAGAACGGAGCAGTGAGTTCGGGTTAGCTCGGGAGGCAGAGCTCGAGAACGCTGTGCTATAATCTATGTCGGGACAGCCATCTTGGGCATGTTATCTGGTGTTTGGCTCTTTTAAAGGCCAAAAAAAAACCAAAACCCAACAACGGGGGGTGGGGGGTGGGGGGTTGGCCCGGGGGGCTCAGTAGGTAAGCTTCTAACTCTTGGTTTTTGGCTCAGGTCATGATCTCACGATTTGTGAGTTTGAGCCCCGCATCGGGCTCTGCACTGACAGTGTGGAGCCTGCTTGGGAGTCTCTCTCTTTCTCCCTCTCTCTCTCTGCCCCTCGTCTGTTCCCACTCACGTGCAGCCTCTCTTACAAAATAAATAAATGAACTTAAAAATATCTTAAAAAAAATAAAATACAGCCCAAAACAAAGAAAAACAAAAAAAAGGGGGGGAGGCAGACAGAACTTGTTTTTGGTTTTGGTAAGGAGGAGAGTTGCTGGGCGAGAGAACAGAGAGAGAGGAAGTTCGGACCTCCGAGGCGCATTCTGCCCCAGATCCTGAGACCCGTGACCCCCACTTCTCGTCCCCAGGTCAAGCCTGGTCTCCTTACGACCATATGAGACCTCAGAGGGGCGCCTGGGTGGCTCAGTCAGTTGGGCGGCCGACTTCAGCTCAGGTCATGATCTCACGGTCTGTGAGTTCGAGCCCCGCGTTGGGCTCTGTGCTGACGGCTCAGAGCCTGGAGCCTGCTTCCGATTCTGTGTCTCCCTCTCTCTCTGCCCTTCCCCTGTTCACGCTGTGCCTCTATGTCTCTCAAAAATAAGTAAACATTAAAAAAATTAAAAAAAAAAAAAAAAAAGAAATGACCACAGCGGTTATCACCTAGCTTTCCAAACAAACGGTTTCAGCCTTAGGCCTGGGGTTTTCAACGGATGGGCTCTGGGCGCTCCGGGAGCTGGAAAGCCGCCTTCCCTTACCTGCCAAACTTATTCACCAGGGGGCCGACCATGAGGGAGCCGAGGAAGCCTCCGAAGGGGAACATGGACACGGAGACGGACCACAGCAAGGTCAAGGAAAAGTCGTTCATGTAGTCACTGTTTCGCTCATAGTAGGTCTTGTTATAAAACGCCTTCATGAACTGCAGAACGAGGCAGAGCAGAGTGCGCCTGTACCGGGACCTGGCCTCTCGGGAAGAAGCACCGGAGCTGCCGGGCCACCCCGAGGGAGGCCCCGGACACACGGAGGCGAGGCGAGTCAGGGGAAGAAAGGGAGGAGGGACCAAGTCGTCTGAACGGCAATCAGCAGGGGCGCCGCGGGGAGGGCTGTCCTCCAGTCCTCCAGTCCTTCACAGGACCCTCCAGAGTCCCCTGGGAAGCACCCGGAGCCCCCCACCCCCAGCCGCACCCCTGAGGCCGGCCCCGGGGCATCTGGCTGGCCGGCTCTCCAGAAGTTGAGGCCGGGGCTCTGGGTTCACCCCCGTGGCCCCGGGCCGTGCGTCTCGAAGGTATTTCCCTCCCCCTGCTACCTGAAGACCCACTGTGTGCGCCAGTGTGCGCTCGCTACCGCCTTGGTGCCCGTGCCCGGCCACGGGACGCTCCAAACCCCCCTCCCCATTTACAGCAGGGGGGGGCATGCACCCCAATGACCTACCTCGGCGGGGGAGTTAACGGCGGCCACATTGTAGCCATACTGGAAGGATGACCCGAAGGCAGCTATCAGCGTGGCCAGGGAGAGGACAAGCGTCAGCCTCTGTGGGAGGAGAGAACCCGGCTTAGGTCGCAGAAAGCAGCCCCAGTTCCAGGGACCGCCTACTTTACCCCAAACTCTTCGAGAAGGACGTGAAAGAATCGAAAGATCCTTAGTCTCTCAAGTGCCCCCTACGCCTACCCTCTACCGCCTAACCTGATAGGAAAGCTTCCCTCCCGGCGCCTGGGGGGCTCAGCTGGTTCAGCGTCTGACTTCGGCTCAAGCTCTGATCTCACAGTTCGTGAGTTCGAGCCCCGAGTCGGGCTCTTCGCTGACAGGGGTAGAGCCTGCTTGGGATGCTCGCTCCCTCCGCCCCTCCCCTGCTCGTGGTTTCTCTCTCTCTCTCAAAATAAAGAAATAAACTTAAAAAAAAGAAAAAAGGTTCCCTTGACCCTGGCACTGGGGGGGGCTGTCCTGTTTGCATTGTAGGGTCATCCCTTCCCTTCCGGAGGTCTCCAGACATTGCTAAATGTCCCCCTGGTCGGGGTAGGGGGATGGCCCCTGAGAACCGCTAGGTCGGAGAGACGCGGAAGGGTCATCTCCTCCAACACCGTCACTTCCGGATTGCCGCGACGTTCCTGACGTGCGGCTGTATTTGCCGACAGAAGCGAACGCACTCAGTACTGCCTTAGACCCACACTCCCCTAAAAATCTGAGAGGAGAGAACGGGGAAAATTTTAACTGTTTATCGACGGCCTCTGATTAACTTCCTTTAGTCTCTGGACCTTTGCTGTAACAGAAGGCAGTGTGAGAAAATATTTATTTTTTACTTTTTTAAACTTTATTTATATTTAGAGAGAGAGAGAGAGAGAGAGAGAGAGAGAGAGAATCCCAAGCAGGCTCTACACTGTCGGCACCGAGCCCGACGCAGGACTTGAACCCACAAACCGTGAGATTGCCGTGACCTGAGCGGAACTCAATGGTTGACGCCTAACCGACCGAGCCCCCCAGGGGACCTGGGAAAATATTGAAATACAGATTTCCGGGGACTCTCACACGTGCATTCTGTGATACTCTTCCCCTTTCACACGCGAGGAAACCGAATACTCGTGGAAGGCAATCTTTTTGAGGACAAGAGGGAAGTCGTTAGCAAAGTCATGAAAAGCTGGAGAAAAACGGAAGTGACGAGAGCTTTTCTCTTGGAATCTACAGGTTTCATCCTGCACGTGTTCACTGTCACTTTCCAGCGTCATTGCTACAGTCTGCCGTTTCCTTATCTTCAGAAGGGTCATAACACTCCCTCGGAACTGTCGCAAGGTGCAATTACAAAAGCGATTAGCCGTGGAGGTGAATCCACCGGCCGGGGCCTGGACAGACGTGTTTCTCGGAAGCGTCTGCGGAAGCACCTTCATCCGCGTGTTCCCATGGAGGCCCCGTCCAGGGGACACGCGCCCCCCCACCGCCTCATCTAAAGAAGGTACCAGCTCTGCAGAGGGGTAAGTGAGGAGTGGGGCAGGCAGAGCCGGCGGTCGTTCCTGCCTTGTGGTGGTGCTCCGGGGAGCACGGACTGGTTACCCCTCCGCACAGCAGGAGCAAGACCTTCAAGGAGTCCCCAGGAAGCAAAACCTCACCCGTCTCCTCCTTCCGCCAAATAAACTGACATGTGGTTAATTCGGGGGCGCCTGGGCGGCTCAGTCCGTTAGGCATCCGACTCTTGATTTGGGCTCCGGCCAGGATCTCGGGGTTCGTGGGCCCGAGGTCTGACGGCAAGGAGCCTGTCTGGGATTCTCTCTCTCCCTCTCTCTCTCTCTGCCCCTCCCCTGCTCACTCTCCCTCTCCCTAACAAACATTGTAAAAGATAGTGAATTCAGCGGGAAGTTTCTGGTAAGGAAGGTAAGAGCCGTGGGTTCGGGTTTCCAGTCTCCCTTAGTCCCCACCATCCCCGGGAGCCGGCGTGGGCGTGGGGTGACAGAAAGTAGGGGTGATGGCACCCAGGAGAGGAAGCAGGTTCCAGGGTGTCTGCCACGCTGTCCCGCAATTTTTAAAGGCAGGGGGTGGGCAAGTGGGCGCGTCCACGCACACCCCGCGCTTGAGATGCAGGACAGGGTGCTCCGGGCACTCGCTCTCACTCGCTCACTCACTCGCTTCAACATGTGGAGCCCCCGCTGTGAGCCAGGCTCATTCTAAGTGCCGGGGGTACAGCGGAGAACGAGACAAAAGTCATTTCCCTGTGACTGTTTCGCTGCTGGATTTTGTGAGAGGGAGGAGGGGAGGAGAGAAAGAGAAGGAAGGAAGGGAGGCAGGGAGGGAGGGAGGAAGGGAGGGAGGAGAAAACTGATAAAGTTTTCCTCTTCTAATTCTCTTCCAGGTAAACAGTTAACTAAAGACACAACAGGCTTCACTCCTTCCGCTAAGTGCAACTCGACCACTTCCTACTTTGATGGGCCCTGCAGTCTGAAGTCCTTAGCAAAGCTCCGCTGGGGAGCTGGCCGGTCCCCAGAACAGGGGACGCCGCCGGGCACCGGGGCCAGCAGCGGCCCGCCTGCTGTCGTGAGGTCCCGGGGAACATTAGCAGAAAGAGCTTGGGCTGCAGAGAGAGTCTCTGAGCACAGAGCATCCGATTTCACATCGAAGGTTTGTCTTCCTCCTTGAATTCAAGGCGCACCTGCATTCTATAGAGCCAGGGAGTCAGGGGCTCCCCTCTGCGGAAACAGCAAGGCCCTTCCGGGTAGGCTCCCACTGACCACGCTGGTCCAAATGTCTTCGTTCGTTAGACAAAGTGGTTGACGGCTGCCCACAGCCCAGGTGCCGTGCTACGCCACGGTCCAACGGGGAAGCAGACATTTAAAAAAGTACGTAAGAGCGGCTCTCGGGTGGCTCAGGTGGTTGAGCAGCCGACTCTTGATTTAGGCTTGGGTCACGATCCCAGGGTTGTGGGACCGAGCCCCATGTCAGGCTCTGTGCTGAGTATGGAACCTGCTTAAGATTCTCTCTCTGTCTCCCTCTGCCCCTCTTCTCTGCTCTCACTGTCTCTAAAATAAAAAATTGGGGGCGCTTGGGTGACTCATTTGGTTAAGCTTCTGACTTCGGCTCAGGTCATGATCTCAGAGTTCATGGGTTCGAGTCCCATGTCGGGCTCTGGGCTGACAGCCCAGAACCTGGAGCCTGCTTTGGATTCTGTGTCTCCCTCTCGCTCTGCCCCTCCCCTGCTAATTCGTGTGCACGCTCTCTCTCTCTCTCTCTCTCTCAAAAATAAATAAACATTAAAAAAGTTAAAATAAAAAATTTTAAATAAATAAAATAAATGGGTGTGCCTGAGTGGTTAAATGTCCAACTCTTTTTAAACATTTTTTTAATGTTTATTTTTGGGAGAGAGACAGACAGACAGAGCGTGAGTGGGGGAGGGGCAGAGAGAGGGGGGTGCAGAGCCCTGATTGGGATTCTCTTTCTCTCTGCCTCTCTCTGCCCCTCCCCTGCTGGCATTCATTTCCCCCCCCTCAAAAAATAAACAAACTTTTTAAAAAAGGAAAAAATAAAAAGAAGAAAGTACATAATCACTTAAGAATTCAAATTGACTGTAACGGTACTCTAGTACCTGTAACTGTGGCGAGTTCCACAAAATAAAAACACAGAAGTGGTTTGCAAGACGAGTCAGAAGGGACAGAGAATGGGGGCTTGGGTGAGGGGCAGGGGCAGAAGCACCAGCTCGGAGGACCATCTAGGGAGTCAAATCGAATGACCCGTGACCCCCCCCTTACCCCCTCACCCCGATAAAATGCACACCAATGCCGCAATGAGATATGGCTTCTCGCTCAGCAGGATGGTGAAAACCAGTACGACAGAGAACGGTTACGTGTCGCAGGGAGCAAACTCACGCGGCTGGCAGGAACGGACGGGGCGCGCTTGGGGAACCCGGCCGGTTCAAACCACACGACAGTGAGGGGCGCCTGGGCGGCTCAGTCGGTTGAGCGGCCGACTTCAGCTCAGGTCATGATCTCATGGTCTGTGGGTTCGAGCCCCGCGTCGGGCTCTGTGCTGACGGCTCAGAGCCTGGAGCCTGCTTCCGATTCTGCGTCCGCCTCTCTCTCTCTCTCTCTCTCTGCCCCTCCCCTGCTCACGCTCTGTCTCTCGAAAGTAAATAAACGTTAAAAAAAAAAATTTATACACCACACGAAGTGAAACAGAGTGGCCACGTGACCCAGCGGTTCCACACGTCGGTGTGCACACCCAAGAGAGATAAAAATAGGCTCGCACGAACGCCTGAACACAACGTTCGCGGCAGCGTTACTCCTGACAGCCCCAAAGAGGAAACCACCCAACTGCCCGCCAACCGACGGGCATGTCAGCAAGGCCAAGGCCGGTCCACCCACGCACGGGAGTAGGATCTGCCCAGAAGGAAAAACACAGTGCTGACTTTGGTTGCAGAGACCACCTACTGTCCGCTTCCGTCTTCGGAAATGTCCAGAATGGTCAAGTCCACGGAGATAGAAGGCAGATGGGTGGTTGCCCGGGGCTGGGGAGAGACGTGGATTCCTGCCAGGGGGCACAGGGTTCTTTTAGGGGGGGATGGGAAGGTTCTGAACTTGACCGTGCTGAGGGCCGCACGGCTCTGCGAACACACACTCGTGTACGTTACACAAACCACATACTTCCAGCGGGCGAATTGCAGGGTCCGTGAGCCTCAGTGAAGGAACTACGTTTAAAAAGGCGTGGAAAAGAAAGCCAGGGTTTAAGCTTTCTTTTTGCTTCTTGGCTTTCCAGGAGGGAGAAGAAAAAAAAAAAAGATTTAGGACTGGGCTAGATGAGGGCACGAAGGAGAGGAAGGGGCCCGAGAGGATTCCCGGTCACCGGGCAGCCCGCAGAAATGACACACGGCCCAGCGGCCAGAGGTTAGGGTCGGGGGGGTCTCCTCAGAGGCCAAGGGGAGCCGTGACTCAGCTGTGCTTTCGGGAGACACCACACGTTCCTCACGCCGCAGCGAGCTGGCTTCCCGTTTCACAACGCTGAGCGTAGTTCAGAGACTTCGTGAAATCGCCCCCTTCAAGGCCAGCCCTCCAGGGGCACAGGGTCACTCAAGGCCACCGGGAAAGGGAGCCTTGCCCGAACCGGGTCCCTTGGGAATTTCCTTCCAAGAGCCACTCACGCCACCGGGAATCTCCGTTAGAACGCAAACATCTCCAGAGAAGTTAGTTCTTATGAATTATTAACTCTTGGAGCCGCTTCCTCACGCCACCAATCCCAAAGTTCACAAACAGAAAGGGAGGCTTAGGTGGCGAAGGGACAGAGGAGAGGTGCCTTGTCCTGTGGCCCTGGTGGTTTCGAGCGCCGCGGGGGCAGCCCGAGAGCCCGGGATCGGGTCCCGCACCCCTGCGGCTGGCTGTGTGGCCTTGGGCCAGCCGCTGCACTTCTCTGTGTCTCAGCTCTTTCACCTATAAAATGGGGACAATGACACTCCCTCCCTCATAGGACTGAGTGAGAAATGAAGGGTTCTAAGAAAAACACTTAGAGCCGCACCTGGCTCGGAGAAGCCCTCGTTATCATGAACAACGATAGAATCGGAGGGAAGTCACTTGTTCTGTGACGCTAGGTGTGTTGTTGATGGAGGCACACCCCCAAAAGGATGTGTCTTCGGGGCGCCTGGGTAAGTCAGTCGGTTAGGTGTCTGACTCTTGATATCAGCTCAGGTCACGGTCTCAGGGATCGTGAGTTCGAGCCCAACATCGGGCTCTGTGCTGACAGTGCTGAGCCTGCTTGGGATTCTCTCTCTCCCTCTCTCTCAGCCCCTCCCCGACACGTGCTCTCTCTCTCTCTCTCTCAAAAATAAATAAACAGGGGCGCCTGGGTGGCTCAGTCGGTTGAGCGTCCGACTTCGGCTTAGGTCATGATCTCGCAGTCTGTGAGTTCGAGCCCCACGTCGGGCTCTGTGCTGACAGCTCAGAGCCTGGAGCCTGCTTCCGATTCTGTGTCTCCCTCTCTCTCTGCCCCTCCCCCACTCATGCTCTGTCTCTCTGTCTCAAAAATAAACATTAAAAAAATGTTTAAAAAAATGAATAAATAAACAAACTTGGGGCATCTGCATGGCTCAGTCGGTTAAGCTTCCGGCTTCAGCTCAGGTCATGATCTCACCATTCGTGAGTTCAAGCCCCACCTCGGGCTCTGTGCAGTCTGCCCGGAGCCTGCTTCGGATCCTCTCTCCCCTCCTCTCTCTCTCTCTCTCTTTCTCTCAAAAATAAATAAACTTAAAAAAAAAGGGGACATGTTTTCAGTTTCTAAAACACTCGGCATATTTTTTTCCCGAATCTATCTTTTCCGCCTTCCACGCCAAGAGTGCTTTTTCTCGGCAGAAAGTCCTTGATGCCCGATAGTCAGATTCTGGTCTTTTCTCTTCCATATGAGGAACCCAAAGGCCAAGGAGGTCAAGGTCACACAGCCAACGGCAGGGGGTGGGGGGCGCGCCCCCCCCCCCCCGCATCAGCCCGCACGGCCCCAGCTTTCTGCAGGCTCCCGGGCTCCGAAATCCCCCCGCCCCCGGGCCTCGCTTACTGATGTACAGACTCTCACCAGCGGCCATCAGTTTCTCAGGAAGCTCCGCACGTGTCCTGGCTTCTGTCCAAAGGGGCAGGTCTGCCCCGGGGCAGCCCGGAAGGGGACGCCTGCACCCCACCTGGCGCTGGAGGGGGCCTCCTTCCTCGGAGGGTCCCGGGGTGTGGGGCAGGCGGCTGGAATCAGCCCAGACCTTTCACCTGTGACCCTTTTCATCCTCTGCTTTCAAGACGGAGCGCTTCTTTTCGGGGACCGCCACGCAGGGGCATTCCTGGTTTCCCGCAGCCTCACCCGGGGGTACAGGTGGGCCGCGCCCTTCTCTTGGAAGAGAGGGCACAGACCAGACCAGGGTCTCTCCTGACTCCCGAGCCCCTAAGTTCTCGTTACCTCGTAGCCCCTTTCCTGTACACTAGAGGGGCAACACTCGCGTGGTCTAGCACTTTCTGAGTTGTCGCGAGAGTCCACCGAGGCCCACGCGAAGGCGCTCGGTAACCTCGCGGGACCAGAGCACTCCCGGCTTCCGATGAGCAGAGCCCAGGGGTGCTCCCGAACATTCTGCATTACGCAGGCCAGTCCCCCGTAGCCAAGAACCCTCCAATCCCAAATGTCACGCGTGCCCTGCTCGGAAGGATGATCGAAAGTAATAACGTTTATGGGGGGAATCACTACGTGATTAGTGAGGCATTACCTCATTGGATTGTTCCCGCCGCCCTCTGGGGTAGTATGGTTATTATACCCATTTTACAGAGGAGAAAACTGAGGCACGGAACAGTGAAATAGCTGCCCAAGCAGAAATGAAACCGCCTCCCAAACGCGCTCCAGAGCGAGCTCCCAACCTGCCTCCAGACAGGGTCTCCCGGCCAGGACCGAGCAAATAATAACTCGCACAAATATACACGTCTACCTCCACAAATATAAGCCAACACTGTCGTGATGACTAAAACGCAAATCCCTTCAAAGTGCTCGTAATAAATTCTTATTATCTTTCTGTCATCATGCATTTTCCTCAATCAAGGGAGTGGGGGACGGGTGGCAGAAAAATCTGTCCCTCAAACAAGGGAGTCTCTCATCTAAAAGGCCGGGCATCTCCGCTACAGATTTGAATTCGATTCAGGTCTTGCACGGTCTTTTCTGAGCCCACCTTCTCCCCGCGTCGGCCCGGCCGTGTTATTTGCTGAAAAACCCAATGAAAACGTTCTGAAGCCAAAATCAAAACAGACCCCAAACCATGTCACAGACAGGGGGGTGCCCAGGGGGCTCCGTCGGTTAAGCGTCCAACTTCAGCTCAGGTCATGATCTCACAGTCAGTGAGTTCGAGCCCCGCACCAGCTCTGGGCTGACAGCTCCGAGCCCGGAGCCTGCTTGGGATTCTGCGTCTCCCGCTCTCCCTGCCCCTCCCCTGCTCACGCTCTGTGTTTCTCTCCCAAAAATAAATAAAACTTAAAAAAAATAAAATAAGAAAAAAAATATGTAAAGGGTTTTTGCTGCCGGCTTCAGAATCCTTCCACTTCCAGCTTTTAAGGGTAAGGCAGTCAGGACAAACGGACTCTTTGCGTCTCTTGCACTTGGTTGCGGGTGCTTCTCAAGGCTGTTCCCGTAGAATGAGTCCCAAACAATCTCTAACCTGAGATGGCTCTAAGTCTGTCTCGCTAGTCCCTGACAGTGAACTCTGAGGGGCAGGTTCCTGCACGGAGCACGGAGCTCCCAAGACCCCCCCCGCCCCTCCACCCCTCTACCCCTCCACCCCCCGCCCCCCACCCCTCCCGCAATGCCCAGCAGGCTGCTCCAAGCTCCTTCCCCGGGAGGCCCCCTTACCCCTTCCTTCTTGGCGGGATCCTGTGCTTCCATCCTGGCCCCGAGAGCGCGAGAAGCCGCTTACTTCCTTTCGGCCAAAATAACAAATGCTCTGAATGGAGACAGAAACATTCTGGCTGTACTTTGGCCGCGCCAAGTCCCAGCCAATCGCATTTTTATGGCCAGCCCGAGACACAATAACCCTTTCGGGAGTCCAGGGGTGTGTCCTCTTTTCTCTTCTTTTCAGAGTCAGCGTCTGGGGTGTAGCTCAGCCAGTGGGCCCCCCCCCCTACCCAGGGACCGCAAATGCAGCCTTCCCGACCGGCTCTTTCCTCGCGGCGAGAGCCTCCGCCGGCCAGGCCCCCGGTGCGTGGCTGCCAAGGCTATTTCTGTCACAGGCACATGGAGGGCCACGGGCCCCATGCCACTCCAGGTAACATGAGGGCAAGAGATCGGGTCACTAGAGGTTTCTCGGAAGGGGTCCCTGCCAGGGGGGCCTGCGGCAAACCTCCTCGAGAGAGTCAGCTTTTGCTCAAACGGCCAGGCCACGCCGGCTCGGAGAGTTTCTTTTCCTTTGTAAGGAACCGAGGGGCCTGGGGCGGGGTGGTGGGGGGCGGGGTGCTAAGCGTGTCTCATCCACACGACTCCACAGGCAGTAAATAGTTCAGATGCCTTTATCTACAGGGCAGGGAAAGTGAGTCACGGCGGCTGGCATGGTCCTCCATGCATGACTAAGGCCACGGCCGGACCCCGTGCTCAGCACGTGTCCAGCTGCCATGGGACACGCCAGGACAAGGGGCCAAAATCCGGAGCAGAGTCCCACACGGTTTCGTCTTCACAAGGCACGGTTCCCCTTTTCTCCGCTGCCACACACATGCCGTCAACTCAGCCATTCCCCTGGTGCAGAAGTCGAGCGAACCGGGAGCCCACCGTGTGGCGGGCACCGTTCCTGCACCGGTGGCAAACTCGGGAATTGTGACCAGGGCTCCTGCCTGCACACAGGCGATGCCCCGAGGGGCCTCTGCGTGTGCGGGTTGGGGGGGAGAGGGTGTCTCTAAGCCCCCGTCACAAGGGACGATTGGCTGTTTCTTCCCCACAGTTTCACTTCCTGTCCTTCCCTTCTGGATCGTAGCCATGACTTCCAATTACGATTTGGCAAGACCGGAGGTTTCCAGTTATTTCAAACAGTTTTGAAAAATCCTCCAAAGAAAATGCACTTTAGTAGGGGGAGAGAAGGGAAGGAAGGACACGGGTCGTGCAAACAAAGAAACGGCCGCAGTTGGCCATCCTGGGTCCCGGTCAAGCCCAGATGCCCCTTCCTGTCCTGCGCGGCGCCTCGACCTGCCCAGGCGCCTGGTTCCTGCGGGTCTCCGCGCAGCCGGCGGAGGGGCGAGCGGCCAGGCCGTCGTCCTCTGCCCAGACCCACCGTGGGCCCAAAGGCTCCAGGCAGGTGCTGTGTCCCTGCATGGTCCTTCCCCGCCCTGGGCCCAGCAGCCTGGGACCCTCCGGTAGCCGTTCCCCCCACCCTGGCCAGGTGCCCTCGAGCTCCCGTGATCTGGGTGCTCAGATGAGGAGGGGACCGGCCCACCGGCCAGAGGCAGACGCCTGCTTCGGCTGACTTAGGGAGTGCGCGCCTGGGGTCCCCGCCTGCAAGTGGTCTTTGTGGTTTTCTGAACTCCGGGTGCGGGTGGGGAACCTCGCTCCCCCGCACCGCCCACCCAGCCTGGCTCTGGACTAGGAGAGGAACCTCGCCAACCAAAGCCTATTTTCGCCATGGGTTTAAAATGACACTAAGGAACCACACTGATTAACCCAAGGACAAGCCTCAGCCTGTCCTAGGATCGTGTATAAATATTTCCAAGAAAATACGTCTTTTGAAATGACCTCTAAGGAGAGCTAAGGAATCCCGTTATAAGCGAAGTGGACAGTCACCGGACCCGAGTGGGTGCTGGCGGGGCCTTCTCACTCTCTCCCCCACCTTCCCTGCAGTTCGGTTCATCACAGGGAAACTTCCTAGGATTTCATCATTGAGGGAGAGGAGGGCCCAAAGCCAGTCTTCCTCTTTCTCAAGAAAGAACGTATCTGTATTACTAGGTCTCCTCCAACCTCTCACGATGCTCACCAACGGTTCGGGTCTCGGATCTCAATTCCCAAATTATTCTTACTAACATAAGAGGTAAATGTGAGCGCACAATTTTTTTAAATGTTTATTTATTTTTGAGAGAGACAGAGCACGAACAGGGGAAGGGCAGAGAGAGAGAGAGACAGCTGTCAGCACAGAGCCCAATGTGGGGCTCCAACCATGAACTGTGAGATCATGACCTGAGCCGATCTCAGATGGCCAACCGACCGAGCCGCCCAGGCGCCCGTTAGCACACAATTTTAGAAGACTTATCAGGATCTGCCAACGGTGATTATCCCGGGGTGCAAGATTACAGAAGGTTTGGACCCTAGGATATATTCACATTTATGTGTAACGACCCCACTGCTCCACCAGAGGGGCAATCAAAACTGCCTTGGCCTCACGCGGCTTAGACTTTAGTTGAAGAAATGATTTAGTCACATAAACACATGGATGAATTTGTAACTGTAGAAAAAGGGCTCTGAACGCGGGGGTGGTATACTGGTCAGGGAAAGCCTCCCTAAAAATGTGAGCCTGAGCCGAGACGGGAAGGAAGGACGAAAGGAGCTTACCGAGGCAAAGGGGGCTGAGATGGGGTGGTGGAAAGAGCCTTCCAGACAGGGAGCAGTAGGCGCCAAGGCCCTGTGGTAGAGGAGTGTGAGGCTATCCAGAAATGGCAAGGTCAGTGTGGCTGCAGGGCACAAAGCAGAGAGGAAGCGGGGAGGGAGGAGGCTGGTGGGGTGGGCAGGGCCAGGCTAGGTGGATGGAGCACCTGCAGGTCACTTCAAGGAGCTTGATGCTTGCCCCAGGAGCAGAGAGAAGGCGTTCAGACTTTCGGCGAGTGGTCAGATTTGCGTTTTGCAGAGTTCGCTACGGCTCCCTCCGAGAACTGCGGGGGGGAAACAAGAAATTAACCGATGTGGGGAAGAGGAAGGAGCCGTTGAACGACCGACTCATGAACGGTGAGGGTGAGCCGACCAGCGTGGCGGCGATAACGCGCGAGAAGGATTTCGGTTGTAAACCTGACAAAACTTGGTGATTGGCAGGGCGAGGGGAGGGGAAATAGAGGATTTCTGTATGACTGTTGTGATACAGAATCAAAATCATCTTTCTGAAGACGAAGCTTTTCAGAATTAAAAGAAGAAGGTGACATAGGAAAACCGAACAAAAATGGAAAGGGTTGAATTCGCGCCAGAAGGCAGGGGGGCGAGTCCCCGGGGCTTGTCTGGAGACCAGCCATGGTAGCAGGGCTTTGGATCACCGCTGATCTCGCCGCCACCAGGAATGTTCTGGAATCTTAAACTTTTGTCGTTGGCTTCTTTTCAACACACTGCTGTAGCTCCCCCAGCCCCTCCCAAATCCACGTGCTCGGTCCCTCTGCAAACGGTCATAGAATTCGAGAAGGACCTCTGGCTGCCCCAGACTAAAGACTGTTTCCCCATGGCCCTTGTACTTGGCATATGGACATGCGACAAAGTCGTGCGTATAGTGTTGTGTATAACGCAAAGGTGTCACGTGATGGCTTCCGGGACCCTTGCTCTCTTCTTGGTCCCTTTCTCTATCCTGTTGCCTGGAAAGTAGATGCCACTAGCTTGGACCATGAGATTGAGGTCACACAAGACAAAGCCACATGATAGAAGGAGCTTGGAGTGTTATTCCAGCCCAGACCACCCACCTGGACTTAACGTGTAAGAAAAATACCCGTAAAAAAACGGGGAGGTACTCTAAGCCATTTAGAAGCTGTGAAGACATGTTCCTTCACACACATACACACATATATATTTTAATTGATGACGGCCAAAGTCAGATTTTCAAATTTTTTTAATGTTTATTTTTGAGAAAGAGACAGAGTGCAAGCAGGGGAGGGGCCGAGAGAGACGGAGACACAGAATCCGAAGCAGGCTCCAGACTCTGAGCTGTCTGCACAGAGCCCAACACGGGGCTTGAACCCATGAACCGTGAGATCATGACCTGAGGTTGGACATTCAACCAACTGAGCCACCCAGGTGCCCCTCAACTATTTTTTTTTAATGTTTATTTCTTTTGAGAGAGACACAAAGCGTGCGCAGGGGAGGGGAAGAGAGGGAGACACAGAACCCGAAGCAGGCTCCAGGCTCTGAGCTGTCAGCACAAAGCCCGACGTGGGGCTCAAACTCATGAGCTGTGAGATCATGACCTGAGCTGAAGTCGAACGCTCAACTGACTGAGGTGCCCAGGTGCCCCCAGAGTTTCAATTTTGATGAAACAGCTCCCTACTGGAAGTGAGCATCCTAAAGACCTTTGTCATGAGGGAGAAAATGTTCACCCCTCTAGTGCTGGGTTTGTCTGTCAGTGATTTACCCAAGCTGCTGTTTTCATTAGGACTGGATTTGTTTTTGGGATCAGATGAAAATGTTGCATGGGATGTGGGTGGTCTGTCCCAACCCGACTTTCTCCTGTAAGCCCTGTTATTTTTACGAACCACACAGCATGTGGGGTTTGGGGAACAGGTGTATGCATTACAGCAGAAATGCCTGCACGTGCCTCCGGGGGCACAAAACGAGGCTGTCTACCAGGGTGCAGAGGGGATGGGGCGTGCTTATTGGAGGGGCAGGGAGGGACTGGGTCGGGTCTATGCCAGCTTTATTTTTTTTTAATTTTTTTAACTTTTTTTTTTTATTTATTATTGAGACAGAGCATGAGCATGGGAGGGGCAAAGAGAGGGGGAAATACAGAATCTGAAGCAGGCTCCAGGCTCTGAGCTGTCAGCACAGAGCCCGACACGGGGCTCGAACTCACAAATCGTGAGATCGTGACCTGAGTCGAAATCAGACGCTTAACCAACTGAGCCACCCAGGTGCCCCTATGCCATCTTTGATAAGGAGTAACGAACAAGTAACTAGCTATCCGGGTGTACTTGGCTTGGCACAGGGCATTTCTGGTGCAGGGAGGGGAGGTGGACGGGTGGTCCAGTCTGTCCACACAAGACTTCACACCTTGTGCCCAGTGGGGCCAACCACCGCCACCCAGGCCTGGCACCTAGCCATTGGAACTCAACTCTGCACCGTGGGTGGAAGGTGGAGGCAGAAAACATATCTGGGTCCAAGTTAACTTTCTCGCTCTCTTTTTCTGAGCCGGTTCTGAGTTCTGATATGGAATCTGCCTCGAGATGCCATCAGGCATCCCCAGGGCAGGGACGCTGCCCATCACACTCTGACACACCCGCCCGGGAATAAACTTGAGATTTTACAAGACTCCCATATACTCTTTCCAAGAACAGAATTTGACCTTGTTATCAGCGCGCACATGCACAAACAGGTGTGTCCCCCAAGAATCATGGACAGAAAGCATGAAAGCCAGGAGGTCACGAGACTCCGTAGGGACCCCACGGCTTCTCTTGCTTACACATTACCTTAGGTAGACAACTCTTGTTTCTTGCGGTGTTTTTGTTTTATTTTTTGTTGTTGTTGTTTTATTTAACCCTTTTTTTGTTTTTTAGTTTTAACTGTCATAAAAAAACATAAAATATCCCATTTAAAAAATATTTTATTTATTTTGAGAGAGAGCGCAGGTAGGGGAGGGGCAGAGAGAGGGAGAGAGAGAATCCCACGAAGGCTCTACACTGTCAAGCACGGAGTCCGACTCGGGGCTCGAACTCGCGAAACTGTGAGATCATGACCTGAGCTGGAACCAAGAGTGGGACGCTTAGCCAGCTGAGCACCCCCCAGGCGCCCCCAGAATTTCCCAGCCTCGGGTAGGTGGAGTCGCACAGCGTTTATTCTTTTGTGACTGGCTCATTGCACTTACGTCATGTCTTCGAGGCTCACGCCCATCGTAGGCGGGGCCGTGGGGAAATCGGGACCCCCGAACGTCGCTGGCAGCAGCGCACACTGGCGTAGCTGCTGCGGAAATCGGGCTGGAGGCTCCTCAAAAAGTTAAGCGTAGAATTACTTTATGACTCGGCAATTCCACCCCGAGCTATACACCCAAAAGAATTAAAAACAGATACTCAAGCAAATATATGTCTACACGTGTTCATAGCAACACTACTCCCAACTGCCAGAGGGTGGACACAGTCCAAATGTCCGTCGATGGATGAATGGATCAGCAAATAGTGAGAGAGGCGCACGATGAATTATGCAGCTATAAAAAGGAATGAAGTACCGGGACCGACGACATGAGCCTCCAAACTGTCGCGCTAAGTGAAAGAAGCCAGGCACAAAAAGGTACAGATTAAACCATTCTATTTATAGGAGAAGTCCCGAAGAGGTAAGTCCATAGAGACAGAAAGCAGGTGGGTGGTTGCCAGGGGCTGGGGGGAGAGGGAAACGGGGAGGGGCTGCTTAATGGGTGAGGGACTTCCTTTGGGGGTGGGGATTAAAATGTTGCAGAACCAGATAGAGTCGCGGTTGTACAACATCGTGAATGCACTGAATGCCGCTGAATTCTGCGCTTTGGAAAGGTTAATTTGGGGGGCGTCTGTGGGGCTCAGGATCTGACTCGATTTAGGCTCAGGTCAGTCTCGTGGGTTTGTGGGTTAGAGCCTCGCGTTGGGTTCCCCGCTGATGGGGCAGAGCCTGCTTGGGATTCTGTCTCCCTCCCTCTCTGCTCCTCCCCTGCTTGCCCGTAACATTAAAAAAAAAAAAAAAAAGAAAAGAGAAAAAAAAAAAGATTACTTTCGCGGGCACCTGGGTGGCTCAGTTAGTTAAGCATCCAACTCTTGGTTTCGGCTCGGGTCATGATCTCGCAGTTTGTGGGATCGAGCCCCGCGTTGGGCTCTCTGCTGTCAGTACGGAGCCTGCTTGGGAGTCTCCCCCCCCCACCCCTCCTCTACTCACTTGCTCTCTCTCAAAATAAATAAATATTAGAAAAAAAGTTAATTTGGGTGGCATCTGGGTGGCTCAGTTGGTTAAGCATCCTACTTAAAAAAATTTTTTTAAATATTCATTTATACTTGAGAGAGACAGACAGACAGAGGCAGAGACAGAGCATGAGCATGGGGGGAGCACGGAGAGAGGAAGACACAGAATCCAAAGCAGGTTCTAGGCTCTGAGCTGTCAGCACAGAGCCCGATGCGGGGCTCGAACTCGTGAGCCACGAGATCATGACCTGAGCTGAAGTCAGATGCTCAACCGACTGAGCCACCCAGGCGCCCCATGCATCCTACTCTTGATTTCAGCTCAGGTCATGATCTCACGGCTCGTGGGATGGAGCCCCCCGGTGGGCTCTGTGCTGGCGGTGCGGAGCCTGCCTGGGATTCTCTCTCTGTCCCTCTCTCTGCCCCTCCCCGGGCTTCTGCACACACTCTCTCAAAAATAAATATTAAATTAATAAATAAATAAATAAAAATAAACAAAAGGTTAATTTTGTTATGTGAATGTCACCTTAATAAAAGGGAATACTGAAATATCCCCTAATGACGTAATGGCTACTGCGCCTCTAACAGCTACTGTCTAGTGACCTCCTGTTAATGCCGTTAAGGGGTAATCTTCCCAAGAAAAAGTCACAAGGTATGACTCCTGTGCAGATAAAAATATAAGCACGTGGTAAGTATTTGACCTCATTATTGAGGGTCCCAGGCAGATGTCATAACTGGTTCGAAAGAGAATCCAGAGGCGCAGACACGGTTATAGATCAGGAAGGTCGAAAGGAATTTGCAAACGGATCTCGAGTGGCCTCTAGGGAGGGAGGGACGGCAGGGAACCGCCCCTGCCGGCATTTATGCGGTGCGTCCGCAGGGCAATTATTTTGTGCTGGCATCATTATCAACATCTCGCAGGATTGTAAACACCGGGCAGAAGGGAAGAGCCCAGGGGAATCCGGAAGCGTGCTGTGATAACCCGAGGTATTTCCCTGAAGCTCGGTGCCCCCCCCAGAGTTTGACATCGGCAGAGGCTATAAATCAATACCCTCCGCGGTCCAGCCCCCTCATTGTCGGACACTTACAGCACCCCCGTGGGATCTAGCACCTCGAGACACCCCAGGGCCCAATAACGCATCTTACAGCTCCCACCTGCGATCCTGACGGACACGTTAGGGACGCCAGGGCCCTACAGGGGGCTGCCTGGCCACTCCAGGTCCCCTCGAAGCCCCCCCCACCGACAACCCCCCAGCCCACGCTCTCGAAGCCCCTGAAACCCACTCTCCTCCAGGCTTCGCGGGTTTATGGGCAGGGGACAGCCATGTATGCAGACTCTCAGGCCCCACCCCAGAATCCCAGGAGGTTCCGGCTCTCGAGAACATCTGAGAAGCACGGCTCTGCGGACACCCAGCCCGCGAGGCTCCCCAGATCCGTGCCCAGCCAGGGCAGACTCACCCTCTGGCCTTGAACGCACGTCCCCAGGGCTCTTACCTCGTGTTGCTGGTCTGGCCAACTTCGGACACCGCTGGGCCCCTGCCGTGCCTCCCCGCCCTCGTGTCCTTGCCTTCTTCTTTTCCTCCAGGGCTGGTGAGAGGCCAGAGACAACCTCTGGCAGCCGGGAGGTCTGCTCGCTGGTATCTGAGCAGTCCCCAGCGCAGGGGGTCCGCCGTCACCGGGAACAGGAAGAGAAGCTGTGGAAGGGATTAGCAGACGGGAGGGTCCGTTCCGAGCTCTGAGCTCTCTGGCCTGATAGTTTTGAGGATCTCCTCAAAAGCTTGCGGAATAGGGGCGCCCCACAATTGCTTCCCCCCAGGGCCACGGGGACTGCTGGGCCGGGACCTTGGAAAGAGAGCGTGTTGGGTGGGGGGACCAGTGGGATCTTCAGTGTCACTTAGATAACCCAAGAAAGGCTAACGGTGACGACGATGACTAAGCATTGAGTCTCATTTCGGTGCCATCAGTCCCATTTTAGAGGAAACCGTGGCTGATGGGTCGGTTATTGGTCCAGAGTGATGCAATTATAAATGGCGGAACTGTGGTTGATGGGTTCTCGGCTTCTAGAGCCTCATCGTCCACAACAGGTGCTGGGCTCACCTGTTTCCCCCGGGCCCCCTCCTCCTCGGCCCCGGGGGCGCCTGCCCGCCAGAACACGGCTTGACGGAGATGAGACGGCCACCTGCATCGACATCAGTTAACTCTTCCCGGGAGACCCTGGCCCGGAAACACAGGAGCTGCGGATAACTCTGTTGTCCATCCTAAGAACTTCCCAGAAACCCTCAACGACCCTTTAACAGAAAGCCTGGAGTGACATTTACACCCAACTCTCTTTAAACTCCACCTCCGAGGGGACACCTCAGTTGGTTGAGCATCTGACTCTCGATCTGGGCCCAGGTCTTGACCCTGGGGTCCTGGGATCCAGCCCCGCGTCCGGCTCTGTGCTGACAGCGCAGAGGCTGCTTGGACTTCTCTCTCTGCCCTTCCCCTGCTCACGCTCTCTCTCTTAAACAAACAAACGAACGAACAAAACTCCACCTCTGGATTGTCATTTCAAATGCCAGCAAATCCAAAACCGTGACGTCCGTCGTGTTCCGGATGCCTGGCTGACTCGGTGGGTAGAGCATGCGACTCTTGATCTCGGAGTCACGAGTTCGAGCCCCACGGTGGGCTGAAGAGCGGAAAGCAAGCTGAGGGCAAAAGCACAAGCTAGCAACGCCCCTCCCCCGCGCCCCAGGGGGGCTGTGTGTGAGATTCCACGGGCACTCCTGGTTTTCCCAGAACAAAGGAGAGGACAGAAAACGAATGGCTGAACGGCTAGGCTCCAGACGGCAGGCCCTGTGTCTCTGTGAGTTTGCAAAGCTTGGTAATTACAAGGAAAAGGCGATCTTACCCATAGCTTAATCCCCAGAAACCAGGGCCCCGACATCACCCTGTGGAGGTCAAAGGCAAGAAGGAAATGGCAGGTGAAATCAAAGTCCCTCATCACCTGCGGCCCGTTGACAAATACTTGAGGCAAATACAGAATATTTAGGGACTCCCCTGCTGCCTTAAAGTCAACGCTTTGCTAAGAGGGAAAAACCACCTCAGCTTGGCAATAGCGAGGCCTCCAGTAATCTGTGAGTCCTCTTTAGCATATTCGGCTCAGGTCATGATCTCGTGGTTTGTGGGTTCGAGCCCCATGTCGGGCTCTGTGCTGACAGCTCAGAGCCTGGAGCCTGCTTCGGATTCTGTATCTCTCTCTCTTTCTCTCCTCCCCAGCTTGCACCCTGTCTCTCTCTCTCTCTCTTTCAGAAATAAGTAAATGTTTAAAAAAATTAAAAAAAAAAAAAAAAAAGAAAGAAACTTCCTCTTGACTTCCTCCCTCCCAGCCCCGTAGTAGATAACCAGTCTCTCCTCAGGGTCCTGGGGCCGCTCTCCCTGCCCGCGGGTCCTGTCCCCGCGCCTTCATAAAAGCCCCTTTTGGCACCAAAGGTGTCTCAAGGTTTCTTAGCCATTTGCGTGCGCGCGCGAACCCCACTTCAAATGTACCAACATCTTGACCCTCGCCCAATCGAAGTTCATCAAGAGACCTACCTGAATCACACTTTGCCGTCACGCCCCGACGTCGCCGCCCTCGCCCTGAGGTCCAGTAAGGCCCTCTCCCAAAAGCACTTTTCTTTATCCTGGTCTGCAACCTGGGCAGCTGGCGGGGCTCTGTGCTGAGAAGCGCTACCTCGTTTGGCCCCAAACCTAGGCAAGAGCTCTGTGAAGCCTAGTTATTAGCTACTAACAACATCCGACCTAATGACAGGAGGCAAAGCCTTTCTTCATGGAGCCCGGATTCTAGACTCTTCTCCAAGAAGTGATTCCGACGGTTTGGTTGTTGGTTTCGGACCCACGGGCCTCATTCAGAAAGCAGTCCCCCTGTCCCCCAAAGCTTCTCGCTTTTCGGATGTGAAAGGCTTAACTCCAGGCGCGTGCTGGGCTGGCCCTGATAGAGGGCCGCCCTGTGCCGGGAACAGGACGGGCTCTGGGGAAACAGGCCGCCAGAGTGGTCTCTGCAGACACCACCTGCCAGAGGTCTCCTTAGAAGGCCCTGGAGGAGAGGCAGGTGCCCTTCGGGTGTCAGCTGCCTAAGGGCAGAAATGAAAGACCGGACAAGAAGAGAAAAAACGGCTTTTGAGGGAGAGGGAACAGCATGGGGCAGCATGGAACAGCACTGCGAGACTATGACTTAAAAAGGAACGTATGTTTGGTCTTAGTCTCAGCCCTGGCGTACAGATCCTGAAGTCCTTGGAATTCCCTAAGTATTGAGAGTGAAAAAGGCATCTTTATGTCCATGACTTCTGGGTGAGGCAGGGGAGCCGACCATGTGATTGGACAGTTGGAACTTTCAATCCTGCCTACCGACCTCCTGGGAGGGGAGAGGGGCTGGAGAGCGCATTAAATCACCAACGGCCAAAACTTTAATCAACTGTGTCCCTGTAACTAAGCCTCCATAAAACCCTAGAAGGACGGGGTCTGCAGGGCTTCTGAGTTGGTGAACGGGCGGAGGTTCGGGGACAGTGGTGCCCTTCCCCCATGCCTTGTCCCAGGCGTCGTCTCCATCGGGGCCGTTCCCGAGTTACGTCCTCTTATAACCACCCAGTAATCGAGTAAGTAAAGTTTCTGAGCTCTGTGAACCTCACGCCCCTGAGGCTGGGGTCATCGGAACCTGATCATAGCCGGGTGGTCAGACGTACGGGTGACTTGAGATTGCCATCTGCGGGTGGGGGACAGTCCTGTGGGACTGAGCCCTCCCTTCCGCTGGACCTGGCGCCATCTCCAGGCCGCCGGGGGTCAGAATCGAATCGACTCGTCGGACACGCAGCTGGTGGTGCAGAGCATTGCTTGTTGGTGCTGAGAAGACACCTGCGCGTCGCAAGCATGGACCGGCGTGCTGTTTGCTGGAGGATAGGGTGGCGACAGCTCAGAGACGGGGACCGGTACCAGGAGAGGGGGGGCCTGAGGGCACACCGGGGGTTTGTACCGTCCCCTACAGCCCCTGCTGTTCAGCCCGGGGTCGCCTGGCCCGACTTCACTTCGGGTGGTGCTCAGGACCTCCTGAAGCAGGACGAGGGGGCGGGCGGCAAAGTCAGGAAGAGGTGATGAAGGGCGTCTGAGGGGAGACAGGGGGGACGGGGAGAGGGAACTGTCAGCACAGAGCCCGACTCGGGGCTCGAACCCACGAACCGTGAGATCATGACCTGAGCTGAAGTCGGAGGCTTAACCGACTGAGCCCCGTCCACCCAGGCGCCCCTGTGTGCTGCATCTTAATAGCGAAATTAAAGGAAAGGAGAGACGCAAGCCGTTTCTGGGGGCTAGTCGACGTACTTTCAATTAGTTGATGTCATTAAGACTTTATTCTTAGGACTGGTTTTAGGTTCACAGGGAAAGTGGGGGGAAGGCACAGAGGCTTCCCACACCCCGACTTCCAGGCACACAGCCGTCCCACCATCGACACTCTCCATCGCGGTGCTGCGTCTGTGACCTTGGATGAGCCGCTTCGGCACGTCAGCCCCCGAAGCCTGTCGGTGAACATTAGGGTTCCCCCTCGGCATCGGACACCGTGCGAGTTTGCACAGATCCGCGTTAACGGGTCTCCATCTCCACAGGCCCATACGGAGTGCTTTCACGGCCCTGAAAATCCCGTGCTCTGCCCCTTCACCCCTCCCTCTCCCCTGAACCCCCGGCAAACCCGGATCTTACCGTCTCCGCGGTTCCGCCTTTTTCAGCATGTCTCATAGTTGCAATCCGACAGCGTGTAGCCTTTTCGGGTTGGCTTTTCACTTAAACGCGTGTCAGCCATGCCTTTTCAAGGCCTGATGGCTCATTTCTCAGTTCTGGATACCATCCCCTTGCCTCGGCGGACCAGGCTTCGTCAGTTCACCTCCTCACGGACGTCTTGGTCGCTTCCAAGTTGTGGCAATTATGCCTAAAACTGCTACCAACATCCATGGGACGGTTTTCGTGTGGGTGTTAAGTGTTCATCCGCAGGTAAATACCCAGGGCCGTTGCTGGATCGTACGGGAAGAGTACGTTTAGTTTTATACGAAACTGCCCAGCGTCTTCCAAACCGGCTCTCCCGTGATGCATCGCACCTGCAGTGAGCGAGAGTTCCTGTGGCTCCACGTCCTCGCCAGCATTTGGCGCCGGCAGGATCTTGGCCGTTCGGGCAGGTGCACAGTGGTATCACGCTGTTTTCATTTCTATTTCCCTGAGGAGGCGCGATCGTGGGGCATCTTTTCCCACACCTATTTGCCACGTGTACATCGTTTTGGGGGAGGTGTCTGTCAAAGTCTTTGGCCCGTTTCTTTTTTTCTTTTTTACATTTTACTTGAGAGGGAGAGCGAGCACATGCGTGCAGGGGAGGGCCAGAGCGAGAAAGAGAGAGAATGCCAAGCAAGTCCCACATCCCGTGCAGAACCTGATGTGGGGCCCCTGGGATCACGATCTGAGCCGAAATCAAGAGTGGGATGTTCAATGGACAGCGCCCCTCAGGTGCCCCTTCGGCCCCTGTCTTAATTCTTAGTGTTGAGTGTTAAGAGTTCATTGTAGGGGCGCCTGGGTGGCTCGGTTGGTTAAGTGCCTGGCTCCTGATGTCAGCTCAGGTCATGATCTCACGGTTCGCAGGTATGAGCCCCACATCGGGCTTTAGGATGCCAGGGCGGAGCCTGCTTGGGATTCTCTTTCTCCTCTCTCTGCCCCTCCCCTGGCTCGCACATGCTCTCTCTCTCTTAAAATAAATAAACTTGAAAAAAAAAAAAAAGCCCATTGTATATATTGGATAACAGTTGTTTATTAGACGTGAATTCTTCCCCAGTCTTGTCGATAAACAGTCGACCTGCACGGCCGGCCGTACGCTTAGCGCGAAGGGCACGGTGGTCTGGGTTGCGCGTGCTGGGAAATGACCACGGTCACGGGGGTCGCTAAGGCGCATCTGATGTAGACACACTGACCTGTCTTGTGCGAGTGTTGTCTCCCGGTCTGTTCTCTTCCCATCTCCTGACAGTTCATGTATTTTTAACTTCGCAAAACCCGGAGAGCGGATCAAAGACACAGGCAGCACCTTGGGGAGCAAAGTCTAAAAAACCGATTCCTCGAACGCGGGGTTGCCTGGGCCACGTAGGCCGCACACACGAGGCGGCCAGCTCCGGCGGCGGCGGGTTTTGGTGTCCCAGCCGCCAGGAAGCCTGGAGCCGCCATCGCAGTGGGTCACGGTGTGGCATGGTAAAACTGTGCAGGAAAGGGGACGGGGTCAGTGACTCGGTGCTGGAGCGTCCCGCTAATCAGAGTTTAGCTCCAGGCAGTGGGTCCTTGGAAGCTGGGCCCGTTTGTTGGTCTCCTGTGGGGCAGAGCCCAGGAATCTCTATCCTAAGTCCCCATCCCCCCGCCCCCGTACACGGAGACCCCAGCACGCCCACTCAGGAGGAGCCGGCCGGGCCAACGGGGTGCCCCCCACACCTGACTCTATTTGCCCACAGAGAAGGGCCCAGATGCTGTTTCCAGGTCCCAACGTGGAGTAGGGGTCTCCGGAGTCGCCCCACGGCACAGGCCGGGCCGTCCCCACCCCTCTGGCCCCCAACACGGGCGGTCAGTTCACCAAACACGCGAAAGAAAAATAGCGACTTTATTTAATTTAAAATAGCGAGACTTTGGCTTCGACCCGAGACGGTCAGGGTTTCGTCACAGTTCCGCACGCGCTGGAAGACCCCACGCTTACTGCACCAGGACAGAAAGTTTGTAGAAAACGTTTCTTCTTGTCGCGTACATAAGAAGAGCCGTCTGCGCCCTCGGCCGGGACCGAATAATACTCTTGATTAGAAGACAAAACCAACAAACGTAAACAACTCGGAAGCACGGGGATGCGGAAAGTGCCTGCTGAGTCTGATGCACAGACCGAGGTCCAGAAAGTGCCTGAGAAGAGAGGGCTCCGGGCTGAGCACCGGCCGACGCGGCCGCAGCACCTGTCCAGGCTGAGTCACGCGTCTGTCACCGAGGGAGGCAGGCGGATGGACATGAGCGAGGCTGCCGGAAGAGAAAGAAGCCCACCGGGGCCCGAGGGAAGTGCGAGAGCTAAGATAGGACCTCGTCACCGCCATCCAGTTCCGAAGCCCGTCACCCCCTGACCTGGCCCCTGGCCGCAGGCTCGGGCACTGGGACGAGCCCGTCCCCTGCCCACCCGGTCTCTGCTGCTCACAGTAACCCGTCCGCCGGCTGCAGAGACGGGGCGGGTGGTGGAGGAAGCCGAAATGGAAATATTGGGGGGGGGGGTGACTTCTGGGCAGTTTCTGCAGAAGTTGATTTTCATAAAGAAAACTTTTCTTTAAAAAAAAAGGGGGGGAGGAAACCAAAAAAGACATTTTGGACCTAGTTCCGTCGACAACTCATCTTCCTGTGACAGATTTTGCTCTTAAGAACAAAATAGGAATCAACGGGGCACCTGGGTGGCTGAGTCGGTCAAGCGTCCAACTCTCGATTTTGGCTCAGGTCATGATCTCACGGTACGTGAGTTCGAGCCCCATGTCAGGCTCTCTCCCTCTCTCTCTCTCTGCCCCTCCCTGGCACTCTCTCTCTCAAAATAAATAAATAAACTTAAAAAAAAAAAAAGGGAATCAACAGTATGATGAGGCTTTGGTTGGAACCCAGAACCGTTTTTCAGAAGATCATTTCGGTGTTGCAGAGTTCTGACGGAACCCAAGGGAAAGACGGGTGTGGGGTCAAGTTGTCCTTTCCCTCCCCAAGCCTCCGGCGGTGACACTGACACCTGTCATCGACACTCTGTGACTTAACAGAAAAATCGTTTTCTGAAATAAGAGAAAATTGTTCCCGGAAGAGCCATGAATACGGAGACACAGATGCTTATTTTAAATCCTTTTCTCTTAAATGGAAATCACCACTCATGACGCAGGTGTCCCTTCGCCCAGCCAACTCCCCAAACCTTCGCCTTCAGGGAGGAACCTGTATTTGGGTCCTTCACAGACTCCCTGGTCACCTTTCCTAGAAAAAAACTAAAGCAGGACGTGAGTGAGCTGGCTCCCTCCCCGCTCAGTGCTCACACGAGCAGACCCAGGCGGCAGCGGGCATCGGCGGGGAGCCTCTGCGGGGCCTCTTCCTGTCCCTGTCCTCGCTCTTGCGCTGGACGAGGGAACCTGCATTTTAAGTGACCGGTGGAGGGAGGAGCCTGGTTCCGGCCTGTGCTTGAAATTCAAACACACTCTACATCGAGGGTTGGCAACCCATAGAGAGATTCCGGGGTGGGGGAGGGACCTGAGGAGACCGGCTGCCCGGAGCCGTTGTGTTGGGCTCACAGTGGTCACCGGGAAACCTCCCGGGGACACCTTCACCCTGGGTAAAGGGAGCCGGCTCTTCCGTTGACCGACGAAGCTGTTTGCGAGAAGCTAGGCTCTCCCGGAAATCTCAATGCCCCCCGACAAACCAAAATTCGGCTCCGTGACATCTAAGTGGGGGACGCATCTCTGCCACTCCCTGACATTTTATTTCGGGTGGGTTCGTGGTATCCACGTCTCACTGCTCTCTCCCCACAGGTGTGGGCCCCCCGAGCTGTAAACAGTGCTGAGGCCGATGACCCCTGGACCGCAGGGCAACCTAACAGTGACCACCGGTTTCCCTGAATGTCACTGCCAACCCTCCTGCGGACGAGTACCCCCCTTCCCCCCCGAGCAAGTGCAGCAGGACAGGGGCGTGAGTGGGGGGCAAGCCCCCGGAGAGTCTAGGAGGTAGAAGAAGCTGAGGTTGCTGGCTGCTCCCCCACCGGGCGGGTGTCAAGAGCTTCGAAAGCAGAAGGTTAACAGTTCAGCAGACACCCGCCCCCACACCCTGCCGCAGGGACTCCCGGAACCACCTGTCCCCAGGGCGGCGGCACCCGTGCACAGCACCGGGCAGGGACCGGCTCAGGTGATGGGAAGCGCGTCCGGGGTGTGTCTGGATCCCTGAGATTCTCTGGGCTCGGAGGGCGCCGGGGCCTTGGGAGGGCCAGCCAGGCTCTGGGCGTCGGGCTGGGGAGGGCGGCGGTGGCAACAGCCGGAGAAGAGCCGGGTTCGGACGGCGCGGGTGCAGAGGACGAACATGATGCAGTTGGCCCCGCCCTGGAACGTGTTCCCGATCCCCTGTCAGGGAGACAAGAGGAGGCCTGAGTGCCCGGGCTGGAGAGGGGGGGGCTTACACCCACACACGAGGGGGCTGGGAGGTGCCGCGGAGCCCAGAACCCTGTCCTCCACCCCCTGAGGCGGGTGGGCAACGCAGGCCCGGCCCGGCCCTATCTCCAGGTCTTTGGGTTGGAAGGACAGGATGGGTCAGCTCGGCTGGGGCTACTCCTAGGCCACTGGAGACGGCACCTTAATGGCCCCGGGCTGCACGACGACCTCGCTGCCCTTCCGCCTTCTCTAGCCAAGGCTCCCTGTCTCGGGCCGGGGGGGGGGGGGGGGGGGAAGGCACCGGGGATCCGATGTCCCTGCCAGCCTTGGGTTGGCTGCTGCGCTGGGAGGCACCTGCTCTATGGCCGGGGGAGGGGGACCTGGTGACCGGGGGCGGGGAGGGGAGGCACGTGACCCTGCGCCACAGCAGCCAGGGCCGGGGAGGGCGGGCTTGCGTACGTGCAGAACGACCAGCACCGGCGACCGCACCGCCGGGGAGCCACAGAGCGTCAGGACGAATCGCACGGTGCTCCAGACCCGGAGGCAAATGAAGATGAGTGGGATGAGGATGAGCTTCTTGTCGGCCACCGAGGCTTGGCGCGGCAGCCGGTGCTCCTCGGAGAGGATGGGCCGGTACTCCGAGAGCGCCTCATGCTGCGTTGGGGCGGAAGGGGGGCACACAGGAGAACAGGCATGAGCCGGGCGGGCCGTCCTGCTGCCCTCCATCCTCGGCCTGCCTCGTGGCTCCAGCAGGCTGTCTACGGCACGTCTGAGATCTCCCTTGTGGAGGACGCGATGCCTGACCCAAGCCCGCGGCGCCCGTCCCCAGGAACGGTGGCCTTCTGGTCGCCCAGGCCAGGAACCCCCTCCTGCTGCTACCGTCCACATTGCACCCCCATGCCCAGCGGGTTCTAACCTCAAAAGACATCCAGAATCTAGATGTTCCATCCACGGCCACTGCTACTGCCAGCAGCCAGCTTGGCCCAAGCACCATCACGGCCTCTCTGGGTACTGGCGACTCCTTCTTACCGCTCTCCCTCCATCACCGTCCATCAGGACTAACTTCCCTCCATCTGGAGTGCGGTCCTGGACTCCCTCACCCTCTTCAAATCTTTGCTCGACGTCGCCCCCTGGAGGAGCTCTATCCTGACAAGAGCTTCTAAAGTGCAAAGGCATTCCTAGGCAGTCCGTCCTCATAGTCGGCTCTTTATTTTTGCCTGTTTTTTTTTTTTTTCATAGCTCTTGCCATCCTCCTTCCTAGACATCATTCATCCTTGTTGTATCAGGTCTGTTGCTTGCGATGGCCCTGTCCTCCCCTCCAGAATACAAGCCCCCTCCAGGTTGCAAAGGCCTGTGAAGGAGGGGGCTCCACTCAAACCTGGGGAAGAAAGGAAAGGGAAGCAGGCATAGGCTTTTGGCTTCCCGGAACACCCTTCAGTGAGAGGAAGGGGGAGGTTCCATTTCCAGATCGCAGCCGAATTTATAAAAAGAGATGAAACTCCTTATAACAAAGACGTGTTTTGAGCCTGGGCCCTGTGTCCGGGACCCTGAAAGTCCAGGTGAGGGGAGAAGCCACACGCCTTGGCACTTCTGAGCACCCAAGCTGCTGCACCTCACCTGCTCCGGGCACCTGCTTCCTCCCTTCCTCCCCTGGGGCTACAGCAGCCCTTCCAGAACCCAGGGAAGCCTGGAGTGGGAGAAGGGACCACGGGAGGAGGGTGGCCTTTCCAGAACCCAGGCAGCAAAGCTTGCTCCAGCTCGCTTATTTTTAGCTCTCCTTCCTAACCAGAGGCAGAGAACAGCCCATACACCTCCCTGCCCGGTAGTCTTCCTGTTTTGTGGAAACACTTGCAGAGTTGTAAGAGAGGACCCCTTCTCCTGTGGGGGATTGGCCCGGAAGGCAGCTCCAGGTCTCCCACTGGAGGGGGAGGGGAGGGCAAGGAAGAAGACAGACACACAGAGAGGCAGGCTGGGAGGCTTCACCAGGGAGCCCAGAACCTTCCCAGGGAAAAAAGGAGCCAAGACGGGCGGAGTCCAGGCCCGCCAGGAAAACAGCAAGGAGACAGATTCCAGACCATTCGTCAGCAGCCCCAGCGGCGCCAGAGGAGGGTGGCAGGGAGGTGGGGCGGCAGTGAAATTTCTGCGTGAAAAGAGAGCCCGAAGTCCAGACTCGGAAGACTCGGGCGGGAGCCGCAGGGAGCCCCCTACAAACTGGGAAATGACTGCCGAGTCACAGGATGCCCCGCGAGACCAAAGACAGGGGACACACTCCCTGCGGTTCCAGCCGCTGACAAATGGGCGAAAAGAAAGCCCCGCGCACCCCGGCCGAGCTCGGACGCCCCGCCCAGCTCTCTCACGCACCGAACTGGCGCTCAGTCCCTGTCGCCGTCCCCGTGCGGCCCCACCGCGACCCGCCCCGCAGCGCCCCCGCCGGCAGGACGCCCGTACTGCATGCTTGCAGAGCCGGCAGGACGGGGACCGATTTGATCACTTCGGCGGAGGAACCCCTTTCTCGCCTGCATTTCCGGCCAGCACAGCTACTGCTCTCGGAGCTCCCGAGGCCCTGAAAAGTCCTCCATTTATGACGCACTTTTAACGACCACAGGTAACGCGGTGAGGCGTCTGTGTCTCGGATTACGAAATTCCACGCCCTCCTCTTCCAGGGGCGTCCAAGTTCAACTGCTCCCCGAGCAGTTCAACGCTCTTCGAGGTGGAGCAACCCCGGCGGTCGGCCAGAAGGGGGCAGTAGAGGCCCGTGCGCGGAACACGGGCCGGGCGCTCGCCTCCCGGACTCCACACACAGTGGCTCTGGCCTCAGGGTCTGGGTGAGTCTGCGGGGCTCCTGGGCCTCTGCCAGTCTCCTGCCAGGGCCGCGGAATTAGCAAACCAGACGGCCCGCGGCGCGCCATCCCCTAGGTGGCTGAGCCCAGCGCCGGACTGCAGGAGCATAGACCACAAATAGGTCTGGGCTGGGGGGCTGGGGGGCTGGGGGGCTCGGGGGCGCAGGTACCTACCGCCCGGTTGATGTGCTTCCGGATGAGGACGTAGAGCACGGGCAGCGTGACGTAGGCCAGCATCTCCCAGAGCTTGCCGGTCAGCAGCATCCACAGGACGCGGTCCTCGGCCTCCAGGTCGATCCAGCACCAGCCCACCGACACGTCCGAGGCGTCATAGCCGATCTTCTTTAGAGCGACAGCCGCCACGGTGATGGCCAGCGGGACGCCCCAGCTGAAGCACAAGGGACACAGGGGAGGCAGCGAGGTCAGGCTCCGCTCCCAGCAAAGCCAGCAGGGGCGAAGCAACTGGACTCTCCAAACCCTGCACCTCACGGTGTCCCTGGGTGGGGGGGGGGTGGAGTCCTCGAATCCCCCAACCCAGCTCCACTCTGCCCAAGCCCTGCCAGGCCCACCCTAACGTCATGGAGCTCGGGGAAGAGGACACAGGGACATCCTGGTCTCCTGCCTGGCCAGACCACCCCCCCAGCCGTCAGAGGCCGGGTTCGAATTTTGAACGGCTGGGCTCCCGGCAGACCGGCACAAGAAAGCCGCGGTGCGGGGACGGCAGCTCCTTCCTGCCCCCCCCCCCCAGGGGCCTGCAAGCCGGCGCACAGACACCCGCCCGCGTGCCCCTGCCTCACCCACACACCCCGTAAACAGCCAGCACCCCCTCCCCCGGTCCCGTGCGCACACAGGCAGCTTGTGTTGCCTGAGCGGGGGATAGGGCCCTAGGCCCCTGCGGCAGGAGGGAAGGGGGAACACGGGCTTTGGGTGGACACAACTCTATGGCCCAGAGGCCTCCCTGCTCCAAGGGAAGGGGGTATTCCTGGAAAATGTCAAAGAGGGCCCCCTAAAGCATAAAGCCTGGGGCAGGGACCCCGTCTCACGGCAGCTCAGGGCTGACTTTCTGAGAGCGCACCCTGATGGCAACGTAGCAGAATGCGGGCCAAGCCCCGGGGGTGCTTCCCAGGGTCCCCGCATTTTAAACGGGCCAGGGGGACACAGAGAAGCTTCGTGGTGGCACAGTGGGGAGGTTAGGAGCCTGGGCTGTGCCGCGACAGGCTGGGTCCACGTCGGCCCTGCCCCCGCTCGGCCTCAGCACGTCAGTGTTTCTCTCCACAAAGTGGGGGTGGCAGCGGCGCCTGGAACAGACTAGGTCATTATAAGAACAAACGCCAATAAAGACTGGCGTCTGCCGGGCGCACAGGACTGGGTAAGTGTGTCTGAGTCCCGAGTCATGACTGAGGGCCCAGGATTCTGGCCTGTGGCACGGGTGCCAGGAACGTGTGAGGCCCGTGTGCTTTCTGTCCCCTGGAATAGTACACGCGGGCCTGGGTCCCAGGTCAGTCACTGGAGGACAAGCGCTGTGTACACAGGGCACTGTCTTCAGTAAAATGCTTAGTTCAGAAATCGGTTATAGACAGAGAGAGAGATAGAGAGAGAGATCTAAAGTTTATTTGAGAGAGACAGAGCGTGAGCATGGGGAGGAGCAGAGAGAGAGGGGGACAGAGGATCCGAAGCAGGCTCCAGGCTCTGAGCTGTCAGCACAGAGCCCGACACGAGGCTCGAACTCACGAACGGTCATGACCTGAGCTGAAGTCGACGCTGAACCGACTGAACCTCCCGGGCGCCCCAGAAATTGGTTACATTTTGAGAGCTCTGTGTTAGCAACACAGCCCTTTTTAAGTTTATTTTTATTTATTTACTTAAGTAATCCCTCCCCCCCAATGTGGGGCTCGATCTCACGACCCCGAGATCAAGAGCGGCATGCTCTTGCAACTGAGCCCGCCAGCAGCGGCTCTTTTTGAGAGAGAGTTGGAGAACAACGGTGAGACCAAAGCTGCCTGTTCGTCTTGCCAAACTGAGAAGTAGTCGGTCAGATTCTCCAAACGCCGCGGGGCTAGGGCGGGACCGAAGGGAGAAAGCCCACTCCCAACCTGGGAAGGACTCGGTGTTGGGCGCTTACAGAACAGAGGTGCCTGTTCAACCTGCCCCCTGTCCCCACCCGGGCCTCTAGGGGGCCCACCGCACCTCAGCATCTGCTGGCCCAACAGCAGGAGGGGAGGGGGGGACACAGCACATCTTCCGTGGTCGCCAAGGCACAGAAGGGGCAAAAAACCCACAGAAATGAAAGGGTTATGAGAAAGGTCCCAAGTTACCCCCAGGTGTTTCTCTGTTTTATTTTTTTTAATTTTCAAGGTTTATTTATTTTCGAGAGAGAGGGAGAGGCAGAGTTCTAGCGGGGGAGGGGCAGAGAGAGGGGGAGACACAGAATCCGAAGCAGGCTCCAGGCTCCGAGCTGTCAGCGCAGAGCCCGACATGGGGCTCGAACTCATCAACTCTGAGATCATGACCTGAGCCGAAGTCGACGCTTAACTGACTGAGCCACCCAGGTGCCCCAGGAAGTCTGTCCATTTTATTTTATTTATTATTTTTTTAGATGTTTATTTTTATTTTTTTTTTTTTTGAGAGAGACAGAGAGATACAGACAGAGCATTAGCTGGGGAGAGGCACAGACAGAGAGGGAGACACAGAATCCGAAACAGGCTCCAGGCTCTGAGCTGTCAGCACAGAGCCCGATGCAGGGCTCGAACTCGGGAATGGTGAGATCATGACCTGAGCCGAAGTCGGACGCCCAACCGACTGAGCCACCCAGGCGCACCAGAGTCTGTCCATTTTAAATGCCTATTCTTTCAGTTAGTCATCTGTTAAGTTGATATATATCAGTGTCAAACTATTGTGTCGTAATAAAGGGTTACCCTTCAAAATGTCATGCAATCCTGGGGTCTGGGGACAACACATGTCACAGCAATGAGCTCCACGAGGGCAGGTGCAGGGCTCTTTCCAGCATCTAGAATGGCGCCTGGCCCCTGGTAGGGGCCGAACAAGGGCCTGCTGAATGAATGAATGAATGAATGAAGTTTGAGCCAAGTGACTGAGACAGCTTTCCCCCAATTATTCATTAACTATTCATTGCAAGGCCATCGCTGAAAAGGAAGTAAAAGGCTTTTTAAAGTACGAAAGCTGCGATCCTGAAGTTATTTGTGTTCCGACCCCTTTGTGGTTTACAGGGTTCCTCGGAGGAAACCTGTGACAGGAAAGCACGACCCGTGGAGAGCGGAGGGGGCCCCAGGCTGGACAGAAGGAAGCGCCCAGGGCAGGCGGGCAGGAGGGAGGAGCCGCTCACAGTCAGCAGGGACTCCTCCTGTGTCGGCATCCTGACGGCCCTCCCTGGAGACCTGGCCCCACAGGGAGACCGACCCCGCTCTGTGACTTTAGGCTTGTCGTAGGAAAGCTACCAAGTGACCCATTTCCTCTGTGCATCCTGGGGAGCCCCTGGAGCTGAGTTTGTGGTGGGAAAGAGCCAGAGGGAAGATCAGACAGGCAGCCAAACCGGCTTTCAAGGGTTAATAGAACGTGGGTTGATCAGGGCGCCCGGGTGGCTCAGTTGGTTAATTGGGTCATGAGCTCACAGTGGGTGGGTCCGAGCTCTGCCATCAGCGTGGAGCCCGCTTTGGATCTTCTGTCTCCCTTTCTCTCTCTCTCTCTCCGCCCCTCCTTTACATGCGCGCGCTCTCTCTCTCTCTCTCTCTCTCTCAAAAATAAATAAACATTATAAAAAACATATCCTGGGACGCCTGGGTGGCTCAGTCGGTTGAGCGGCCGACTTCGGCTCAGGTCATGATCTCACAGTCTGTGGGTTCAAGCCCCGCGTCGGGCTCTGTGCTGACAGCTCGGAGCCTGGAGCCTGCTTTGGACTCTGTGTCTCCCTCTCTCTCTGCCCCTCCCCCACTCACACTCTTTCTCTCAAAAAAAAAAAAAAAACCAAACAGATCCTAAGAACATGGGTCGATCAATCGCAGTCACTATTTGAATGTAAGCCCAGATGGCCAGAAGCTGTTTCGGGGGGTATTTAAGCGGGAGCCGGGGTAAGAAGAGGTGACATGAGGGAAGGGTGGGAACGGGCTGGGAGGGAGGGAGAGCCTAACGACCCGCAAAGCCGGTTCTACCAGACTTGTAATTGACTCGTAGGCGCGGAGCCTGCTGGCTGTGTTTAACACCCGGCTCGCCACAGCCCGGGGATTCGTGCGCGTGCGTGCGTGTTACGTCGGAATGCATGTACATATACCTGTATTATCAATGTAACTGACATAAAAGGAGTGGGGCACACAATCTGTAAGTAATAACAGAGACGCAATCGGCCTCGTGGGTTCTACAGGGCCGATGGAGTCTTTGCCAACCCTGTGGTTGCAGCTGCCAAATGAAGGTCGTTCCATGATGTGAAGTTGGTTGTGTTTTCATTTTCCTTCCTGAATAAGACGAACATGTAAAGGGAAACCTAAGAGCCAAGACTAAGGCCAGAATGCCTCTTCTCACCCTCTGACATACCCGGCCTCTGGCCTGCCCCGATGTGGCTACTGTCTCTGCTGAAGTTCTCACGAGTAACACTTTTTTTTAAATTTTTTTTTTAACACTTATTTATTTTTAAGAGACAGAGAGACAGAGCATGAGCAGGGGAAGGGCAGAGAGAGACACAGAATCCGAAACAGGCTCCAGGCTCTGAGCCGTCAGCACAGAGCCCGATGCGGGGCTCAAACTCACAGACCGTGAGATCATGACCTGAGCTGAAGTTGGCAGCTCAACCGACTGAGCCACCCAGGCACCCTCCAAAATGCTGTGTTTAAATTTTTTTTTTTTAACGTTTATTTATTTCCGAGAGACATAGAGACAGAGCGTGAGCAGGAGAAGGGCAGAGAGAGAGGGAGACACAGAATCCGAAACAGGCTCCAGGCTCTGAGCCGTCAGCACAGAGCCCGATGCGGGGCTCAAACTCACAGACCACGAGATCATGACCTGAGCCGAAGTCGGCCGCTCAACCGACTGAGCCACGAGTAACACTTTTTAACTTTAATCTTCACTAACATCTTCTCCATTACCTTCTTAAGTCTAGAACCAGCAAACTATGGCCCTCGGGCCTAATCTGGCCCCAGGTCTGTTTTTTTTTTTAAATAAAGCTTTATTGCAACTCGGCCTCGTTTACACTCACTTGTTTCCACGTTTACGGCCGCTTTCTGGCTACGAGGGCAGGAGGTGAAGAGTTGCGACAGGGAGCGCACGGCCTGTCAGGTTGAAGAGACCGACTGCCTGGTTCTTTACAGGGAAAAGTTGCTGACCTCTGCTCTACGCCATCAACGAGCAAGCCCAGATCTGGAGGGTCTGCCGATTTCCACGGTGTAAATATTCCCACTGCGACTAATTTCGAGCCACCGATACATGCAGCCGGGAACGGATGCTCGGTGTGTCCGATATGATTTCCGCTGCACGGATACAATAGTGGTAAACAGCCTCGAACGTACAGATAGGAGTAAAATCGTGCAGAGGTAGCTTTTCGTATTTTTGTCACTCTTTTAAAAATAACTTATTATAAGTTTATATAATTTACTTTCTTGTTAACGGTTGTATTTAAGAATCAGCTCACAAGATGCCCTAAAATGCAACACCTGTGTCTCACCGGCCGGCTCAGGACACCACTGGACAGAGGATAAGCACAGAGAAGGAGCTGAAGATGCCCCGTGTTCTCAACCTACGGAGTGAAGAGAAAGTCGGCGTGTTTTGGCAACCTCGGATAAGCCAGGTGACCTGCCCGGGTTGTAGGCGCTCTGAACCTGGAAGGCACTCCACGAAGACACGCGTGACATAATCCCTGCCTTCCAGAAATGTGTACTGGCATGCACCATGCCATAGTTGTTTTTTTTTTCCCTCCCCCAAAAGAAGCCATCAACCAAAACATTAACGAAACCAGGACCAGTAAAATACGGCGGAATAACAGCACGTGAAAAAGACCGAGGGCTGGAGTTGATGATGACCTAGAAACTCCTGTGGGCAGAGGGGTAGCCCTGGTGCTCAGATGTGGGCAGAGCAGCCCTGCCAGGGGACTGTCCTGCCTCCGTGCGGACACTTGCGACCCACGTTCTAATTCTGAGACGGTTAAGCCGGTCCCGGAGCCAGGCGGGTCAGGAGATGCTGGGCCTTGAGCGATCCTCGGGTGTTTCAAGGCTCTCGATGAGGTCCGGCTAGGACCTGGCCTAGGAGACGGGCTCAGGCCGCGGGAGGGGAGGGCAGGGTGTCCTGCTCAACCCCCAACCGAGGGCCGAACTGGCAGCTGGGCCCACGTGCAGGGGGGGGTGCTGTGAAGGGTGTTGGGGAAGGGCCAGGATTCAATCGGGCGACCCGATAAGGCCCTTTCTCTCCAAACCGGGGACTCAGAAGCAGGGCTGGGGCCCCCGAGATGGAGGGAGCCCGAAGGCCACGCTCTGAGCGGAGTCCTTCACTTGGAGGGGTGACCTAGAGCTTCTTCGAGAGGTGCCCGCACCCTTCACTTGCGTGCGCCCGGAAACCGAGGCCAGACTGCCCCACCCTCCCTCGGAGGCTGTTAAGGGCGGAGTCGTGCGCCCCTCAGAACTGCCATGTGGACGTGCTAACCCCGGCACCTCAGGATGTGACTGTGGTTGCAGCTAGGGGTCTTTAGAGAGGTGACGGAGAACGGTCTGGAGGGTGGGCCCTAACCCACACCACCGCTGCCCTTATGAGAGACCGGGAAACCGACGCACACACGGCAGAGGACCACGTGAAGACACAGGGTGTAGACGGCCACCTACAAGCCAAGGAGAGAGTCCCCAGAGGAAACCGACCTTGCCGACCTGGATCGCAGACTTCCAGCCTCCGGGACCGGGAGGAGACCGGTTTCTCTTGTTGAAGCCGCCCCGTCTGGGGCGCGTTGGTGGGGCAGCCCCAGCAGATGAATAGAGAGGCTTTTTACAAACTATGCAGGAGAGACACGGGCCAGCTGCCGGGGACCCCACCGACCCAGACGGACGCACGGAGCTTAGGGGAAGGCTGAACGGACAAAAAGCCATTCGGATCTACCGTGAGCTTAGCTCTTCCTTGGAACTTGGCACCTATTGGTTTCCAGGGGAGCAGAACCAGAAGAACAAGAACCAGAGGAGAGGACCCGGCGATGGTGAGGGAGCCGCCCCCCCGACACCCACACTCCCCGGTACGTGTCAGATGACCGTGGGCGGGCGGCCTGACCCCAGGACAGTGATGCTCCGGGGTTCCCTCAGAGTCCCCAGCTCTGCCCACGTGGGGATCTTCTGTTAAGTGGTCCCTGCGACCTCTCCCACCGGTGTCATGGCGGGGACACCCGGGGTGGTAGGCACAGTTCCACTTCAGCCCGCAGGTGGGAATACCCTTCCGCCCGCCGCCCGAAAGGTGTGCTCAGTCACCTGCCCCCACCCCAAACCTCGTTCTTCCTACAGACCTTTCCGCGAGGGGGTTGGCCCCGGCTGGGAAAGAAACAGGCATCCCTCCCGGGGCCTGGTCTACAGTGCAGCGTGGCCTACGGAAAGCCTTGACTGTTAACTCAGAAACTGCCTCGAGGACACAACGATTGGGCCACAGTGTGCCAATTTAGAAAGCTCTGGGTAGCAGGACGGAGCCAGCCGGGCCCAGGGGAGGCGCAGCTGCAGGGAGCCAGGCCTGGTGAAAGCAGTCACAAGGCCCGAGGCCGCCTAGAGGTTTCTTCCCGGGGAACAATGGGCACTCATTGTTGAGTGTGGGGCAGAGGGGAAGGGCGTGGGAGAAGCGCAGGGAGCCGGCCGCTGTCCAGGCCACCGTGGGGTCGCTCTGCAGCTCTGGCCGCAGAAGGGAGCGGCGTGTCCGAAGTAACTGAAGCGCACACGCCCTGGCATGCCTTCTGCAGCCCTGGGGCTGGCGGGCGCCAGGGAGCCACCCGGTGACGCTCGGAGACGCGCCCAGGCCCGTCTGGGGCCCAGCTGACTGGACGCTGGGCAAGGACGGGTGGAGACTGACCTTGCCCAGGCAGGAAGGTCAAGGGCAGCCTCTGCTCTCTCGCAGCCTCCGGTGCTGCAGCCGGCCTCCCGGGCCCACAAAACGCTGTGCAGAGGTCAGCAGCGCCCTCTGAAGACGATCTAGGGGGACCAGGTAAAGCCGGCCCAACTTGGTTATTTTGGGGAGCACCGACCGACACGGGGTGCTGTTTGTGCAGCTGCTCCGTGCATCGCTCATTCAGACACACCTGCCTGCGGCCTGGTCACTGGGCCCCACGGTGAGCTGGGTTCCCACCATGGAGCTCGGAGGACCTTCCCCATCGTGGACCGCGTTTCCCTTTTTGTCTACAGTAGAACTTCCCGCTCCCCGCAGCGTGGGCCTTTTTTTTTTTTTTTAAAGTTTATTTATTTATTTTGAGCTTGAGCCAGGGAGGGGGAGAGAGAGAGGGGGGGGGAGAGAAAGAATCCCAAGTAGGCTCCGCATTGTCAGCACAGACCCCGAAGCGGGGCTCCAACCCACGAACCGTGAGATCGTAACCTAAGCCAAAATCGAACTTAACCAACTGAGCCACCCAGGCGCCCCTCCCCCCACGGCAGGGGCCTCGATGGTGAACTTGGGGTGGGTGCCATAAACTCTTCCTCCAGGACCCCCGAGCAACTCCGAAGAGGCCAGAAGAAACCCTTGGACTGCTTGAGGTGGCCAGGACCCTTCCTTCTGACTTGGTGAAATGAAGCGCCCCTCCCCCACCCCTGCCTCCTGTGGTCACAGGACCCACGAGCACGGCTGGCACAGCGGCGCCAGGGCACGCAGGTGCAGGAGACGGCTCGAGGACGCTGAAGGGGCCCAGCACCCTGTGCGGGGGACCGGAGCTGACAACTGCTTTTGAAAGGCAGGGCCCGTTCCCCATGGGGGCCGGCGGCGGTGGTTTCGGGCCATCCTGGCTTATCTGACCAGAAAACAGACTCCACCCACCGCAGCTCTAGGTCTTTCTTAGGCGGCAGCTGTAACCGGTCCCAGAGGCAGATCGCACGGATGGAAAACTCGGGGTGTCCGTGCCAGGTGCCTCGAGAGCGAAGAGCGAAGGCACGGCAGGGAGGGGCTTCTCAATACAGAGCTTTCCCTTTAACGCTGCCTGTTCTCGCACGACCTCGAAAAGGCACCAGAAAACAGGAAACTCGCTTCAGCATACCGTCAGGTTCGATGTATGCTAAGCGAGCGGGGAAAGTTCGAGGAGCGACAGGATCTTTATCGCAACAAGATATGTACTAACCACAAAGGGGAACACGGCCACTGCAGTGCGAGACGGTCAGGCAACACCTTAATCGGACGACCAGAGTTAACATCACCAGATGGCGGGAGGAATCAAAGTCACCGGGAAGGGGGCAAGGAGAAGAGCGTGCTTCTGTGAGATCCGGCCCAAGGGCAGAGCCCGAAACCACTCATGGGGAAGCACCCGCCAGCCCGGCGGAGGGACCTTCCGCAAAGCAGACCCGTATGGACTCTTCGGGGGCGCCCGGGCGGGTCCGTTGGTTGAGCGCCAACTTCAGCTCAGGTCATGATCTCACGGTTTTTTGAGTTCAAGCCCCGCATCGGGCTCTGTGCTGACGGCTCGGAGCCTGGAGCCTGCTTCGGATTCGGTGTCTCCCTCTCTCTCTGCCCCTCCCCTGCTCGCGCCCTGTCTCTCTCTCTCTCTCAAAAATAAAATAAACATAAAAAAAAATTAAAACAAAACAAAAACACCAGACCTGTACTCTTCAAAAAAGTCAGTGTCGTGAAACAGTAGGAAAGACAGAAGAACTGTTGCTGATTGAAGAAGAAAGAGACCCCGCAACTAAGCCAAACCCAAGCCCAGGGTTCCCTTTGCTGTTGGGGACAAAAATCTCTGTGACGCCCACCGTCAGAGAACATTGTTCCGCGCTGTGCCGTCTTCCTGCTCTTGGAAGGTGTACGTGGTTACTTAAGAGATTGTTCCTTTCTTTTGGAAATATACAGTAAAGGATTTAGGGGTTCTGGGGACATTAGTTTGCAGCTTACTCTTTTTTTTTTTTTTTTTTTTTTTTTGAGGGCGAGAGAGAGTGCGCAGGGGAGGGGCAGAGAGAGAGGGAGACAGGATCCGAAGTGGGCTCCGCACTGATGGCAGAGCCCGCTGTGGGGCTTGATCTCACAAACTGTGAGATCATGACCTGAGCCCAAGTTGGCCGCCCAACCGACTAGAGCCACCAGGCGACCCGAGTCTGCAACTCACTCTTAAATGGCTCAGCCCAGGACGATGGGCTCAACCATGGTGGAAATCTGGAAAAGCAGAAATAAATTGTGTAATGACATCGCAATTTAAAAAAATTATCATCAGGCCAAGAGACAGGATGGGATCAGAAACGGAGGACCGACCCCTTGGAGTTCTAGCCCTGAGCCTCCCATTTATGGCTCTGTGACCTGGGGCAAGTCTCACCTGCGGTGACCGGAGGGTGACCATCCTGCCCGGCCCCTGGGTTACTGGTGACCAGTGAGCTAAGGAATGGAACCGCATTTTGCAAGCCCTCAGCAGCCAGATGAGGGCTTGTGATGAGATACCGTTTCCGTGAGAATAAAGTGTAGGCTGCCCTCCTTCTCCAAAGGGGCGGGGGGGGGGGGAGTCTTTCTGTAAAGGGAACCTGGTCAGTTCTTACAATGGGGTCTTGGGGGTATTGCAGGCACTTTCTGAAAATGGTGTATGGGTGGGATGCTGTCCGGACTCCTGCTTTTCACGGGTGCATTGGGTTTTATAGATGGTTTTTTCACTCTGCATTGCATCCTGCCATTCAAAAAACAGGACTTAGAGTTCACGGCCAGTGTTTAATGGCTGTGTAACATTTCCGGTAGGATGTAATTTGTAACCTACTGTTCCCCGATTTTCTGGACAGTCAAGTTGCTTCCAAATTCTCATACAAACTCCTTTGTATATACAGCTTTGAAGGATTTTGGATTCTCTCTTTAGAGATATATAGGATCCCATAAATAGGATTAGTGGATCAAGGAGTACTTTCTATGTGGATGATTCCAGTCTACATTGCCAATAATAATAACGTAGGAAAATACCTGTTTTTACTGGCATTTATTCTACTTTACTATTTTTTTTTCTAATTTAATAACAAAATGGTACCTCGCTGTAAAATAATTTGCGTTATTTTGAGCATGAACAGAGTAAACTTTTCCCCGCATATATTTAGGAACTGTTTTGACTCTGTGTCTGGATGTGTCCTTTGTCCACTGATCAGGGTATTTGTTGGTTAAAAAAAAAAAAAACGGGGCGCCTGGGTGGCTCAGTCGGTTGGGCGGCTGACTTCAGCTCAGGTCATGATCTCGCGGTCTGTGAGTTCGAGCCCCGTGCCGGGCTCTGTGCTGACAGCTCAGAGCCTGGAGCCTGCTTCCGATTCTGTGTCTCCCTCTCTCTCTGCCCTTCCCTTGTTCACGCTGTGCCTCTATGTCTCTCAAAAATAAATAAACATAAAAAAATTAAAACAACAACAATAACAACAAAAAAAAAAACCCCAAACAAACCAGGGGCGCCTGGCTGGCTTAGTCAGTAGAGCGTGTGACTCTTGATCTTGGGGGTCAGGAGGTCAAGACCCACGCTGGGTGTAGAGATTCCTTAAAAATAAAATCTTTAAAAAAAATCATTTCATAAAAACCACAATAGACATAATCAGCTGAAGGAGTGAAGAGGACGGATTTCCCGCAGTCTGAAGTGGTTACAAAGAGGATGACAGGGCAGCCTTGGTCTGAAGAGGAGATTTCTCATGCCAACCGGTCGGAACAATCATTCAGGCATACTCCCAGGAAAGCTGAGAGGCCTTAGCAAGGTCATTAGCAAGACAGGCTGGGAGGACCTAGGTCAAGAAATGAACCTGTTAGACAGGTTTTTTACCAGTTCTTAGACCAGCAAGGTGCTAAGCGCTAAGCTTCTGAAAGGGAACTCCAGGGAAGAAATGGTCATTCTCCCTCTCTAGCTTGGATATAGGGAATTTTCTCCTTCTTGTCATTTTCTTTTAAGAAGTAGATGGATCACGTTCAATGGACAAGATGGACAATTCCCTTTTTTGTGGCCAGCCAAAGGGGCTTTCTTAGGAGACCTTTCCTAAGCATCGCAGCAAACACCACTGGGACTGAGCTGAGGGAAGTCCCAACTCAGGTTCGTTAGGAAATGTATCTTCTACAGGACCTGTACGAGGTTCTCCTTATCACTTAAAAAGTATATTGTAGTCAATGTTTTTTTTTTTTTTTAAGAGGGGAAAAAAAGAGAAGAGATTCTTGGCAAGGAACAGCCCAGTCTGAGGCTCCTTCTCAAGTACACGGGAACTCTGGTCTATGTGCTGCCCACACCCAACCGGACTGCTAAGGACTGGGTCTCTGACGCGGACGCAGGGCTCAGGGGGTGCTGCAAGGGGAGGAACGGCAGCCCCTGGGAGTCTCCGCGGCATCGGAGTTACTGTCTCGCTCCTTGCAAAACTTTTGACACGAACAGCTGAGAAGCAGGCCATTTAGTTTCCCAGGGACCAGCTGGCCTTCATCCAGCAGTTCTGAGACCTAGAGGTCAAGTGACTCTTGCAGGCTTGTGATCTCACCGTTGTGACACCCAGGTGACCTGTCTCTACCAAAGTGCTGAGTGTCCTCAGTCCCTTGGAAAGCAGTCAAGTATTTAACAGAGAAGTCCTATAATTAGGGCAGCATTGGGTGCCCTTTTTTTTTTTTAATGTTTATTTATTTATTTTGAGAGAGAGAGAGAGAGAGCGTGAGTGGGGGCAGGGAGAAAATCCCAAGCAGGCTTCATGCCATCAGCACAGAGCCCGACGAGGGGCTGGATCCTGTGAACCGTGAGATCATGACCTGAACTAAAATCAAGAGTCAGATGCTCAACTGACTGGGCCACCCAGGCGCTCCGGTATTTGGTAGAGGGAGAAGGGGAAACGAGCCCTATAAGGTTCCCGCCTTGGGTGCAGCACGGAACACCATCATCAGACGTTAGAATCTTGAAATGACACCAGGAAGGGGCCGCCCTTCTTCCATAGGTGAGGGTGACCTAATGAGATGCTTCGATGGCAGGGCGGGGCACTGCCTGGGGTTTACTCTACTCTTGTAGACTCCAGGCAGCTGGGGGCCCTCTTCCAGACCAGTTTCTGCCACTGCCCTCACCCTCAGAGACGCCAAACCCTAGAAAGTCAAGATCATCCGGGTCCAGAGACGAGCGAAGACAAAATAATGAAGATGGTCCTTTGTAAGTCTTACAGCTGAGATGCTGTATTTGGCAGGGGCCAGCTAGCCTGGGAGGGGCCGAATGCATCACACCTCCTGTGGCACAGGGTGGGGACTGGGAGCAGCCACACCTAACTCATCTCTCCGCCTGGGAACGAGGCACCTTCCCCACAGGCAGCAGAGATGGCCAGAACTTAGGGAAGCAGAAGGCAAAAGGCATACAGGTGTCTCCCAAGTTATGAGGGCTGAGCTCTGGCTCCCCCCACCCCTCCATGGGCTGCACTGAGGCACCCAACACGCTGGGAGGCTCGGGCCAGGACAGGCAGGAAGGGGCGCCCTCTGCGCTGATGCTCAGGACAGGTCCAACCTCTCCACCCACATCGTCCTGCTGTCCCCTAACACGAGCAGACGCGACCCGCTGGGCCCCCTTCCAGGGGTCCGACCAAGACGTGGGCGCCACAAAGGCGGAAGAGCCCAGGTGGGGGTCAGGGACTCGAGGGACAGCAGCGCCGTTGTCACCCACCTGACCACGTGGAAGGCCCAGAGCAGGCGGCCGGTCCGAGGTTCGCGCGCCGCGCGGACGATGCTCAGGTACAGGTAGAGGGCGATGGCCACGGTCCAGAAGAAGGAGCTGGTGTTGGCGAAGGTGGAGAGCGCGCCCTGCAGCACGCAGTCCCACGAGGGGCCCGCGAAGTCCTGCAGCACCCCGTAGAAGTAGGAGGCGGCCGAGAGCAGGTCGGCCAGCGACAGGAAGAGCAGCAGGCGCCGCGCCCGGCTGCGCAGGTCGGGCCACAGGGCGTGCGTGGCCACCAGCAGGCCCGAGCCGAGCGCGGAGAGCACGCACGACAGCAGCACCACGGCGCGCTCCGACGGCACCAGCTCGGTGGGCGGCGCGGGCCGCGGCATGGCCGGGCGGGCAGGGCACCCGGGCCGCGGCGCCGCGGGGACAGAGGCCGGGCCGCGCGTGCGGCAGCCGCCGCAGCCGCCGCCGTCTGGGCAGCGACGCGCCCCACAGCCCCGCGTCCCGGCCCCTCCCCGTCCCTCCAGGCCCGCGACCCCGGCCCCGCCCCTTCGCGCCACCCCCGCGCCCTCCGCGCCCCGCCCCGTGGCCCGCAGGTCCCGTTCCCGCCCCGCCCAGGCCCCAGCATCTCGCCCCGCCCTCATGCCCCGCCCCCGCGCCCTCACGCCCCGCCCCTTGGCCCCGCGCGCCGTCTGAGACCCGGCGCCCAGACCCGAACCACGCCCCCACGCCCTCTAGGCTCCGCCCCGTGGCTCCCAGGCCCCCCGCCGCGTCCCCGCGCCCCGCCCGGGCACTCTCCTCCCCGCCCCCTACGCCAGGGCCACCCCTGCTCCAGCCAGATGACTAGGACATCCTGTCCTGGAGAGGGAAGGACTGGCATTTTTAGGGCTACTGTTACCTTCCTCCCTCTCGGCCCGGCTTGTGTGCGGCGTGTGTGGTGGGTGGCAGAGGGAGGCACTTTCCGCTAGTAAAACAACTCCGGTCCGACCCTCGTTCCTTATTCCGGGGTACCCGGAGCGTTCAAAGCGCGGTGAAGGTGGCTTTGGGACGGGGGTGTTTTCATTTTTTCATTCAATGAGCACACTATGTTTTACAGTTAAACTTACTAGTTTTTTTTTTAATGAAACATTAATTCCTGATTTACTGGGTTTTACTTTTTTGAACATTTCATATTTTTAAAAATTCAGATACCAATTACATGCCATCGAATTGGCCCTTCGAAGTGTGCCGTTCCATAGTTTCTAGTATAATTCACAAGTGTGTGCAACCATCATTATCTAATCCCACATTTTCATCACCTCGAAATGAAACTGTTAGTAGTCACTGCCTATCTCTCCCTCCCCACCGCTCCAGGCAATCACTAACCTAACTTTCTGCATCTCTGGATTTGCTTATTCTGGGCATTCGCATAAAGGCAATCAGATAGTAAGTTGTCGTTGGGGATTGGCTTCTTTCACTTGGCATGTTTTCAGGGTTCACCCACATTGCAGCGTGTATCAATACTTCACTTACTTTTATGGCCAAGCAATATTCCGTTGTGTGGATACACCACATTTGTTATTTTTATATGTTGCTAGCCCACTTTTATATGTTTCCAGCTACTTTGAATAATGCTGCTATAAACATTTGGGTACAAGTTTTGGTGTGGACGCGTTTTTCAATTCTTTGGGGGTGTGTACCTAGGAATAGACTAGCTGGTCATATGGTTACTCTGTGTCTAACTTTTTGAGGAACTGCCAGACTGTTTTTCAAAGTGGCTACAGCTTTTTACATCCCTACAGCAATGCAGGAGGGTTCCACTTTCTCTCCATTTTCCCCGACACTTTTTAGTGTCTGTCTCTTGGATCCTAGCTCTCCTAGTGGTGTGAAGTGGGGTCTCCTTGTGGCTTGGCTTTGCATTTCTCTAGTAAATAATGGTGTGGCTTTTCACGTGCTGGTTGATTCTTTGCTGGTTGATCCTTGTTGGCGAAATATCTATTCAATTCCCTTGGCTATTCTTATGTTATGTTTTTGGCATCGAGCGGTTAGAGTTCTTTATATTTCTAGATATTAGACTCTAACCAGATATGACTTAACAAAAATTTCCTCCCCTTCTGTGTGTTGTCTTTTCACTTTCTTGATGGTTTACTTTGAAGCACAGAAGTTTTTATTTCGACAATGTCCAATTTACCTGTTTTCCCCCTTGGAGTGCTGTGTTTTTGGTGTCGTGTCCAAGTACCCACTGCCTACTCCCTGCTCCTGAAGACTCACACCTGTAGTTCCTTCCTGCCCAGTACAACGGTGTTTTGGTTACCGTAGCTTTGTAGTAAGTTTCGAAATGGGGAAGTGTGAGTCCTCCAACGTTGTTTTTCTTTTTTCATATTATTTTGGCTGTTTGGGGCCCCTTGCAACGCTGTTATCGATTTGAGAATCAGCTTTTTTATTGCTCCAAAAATAAAGGCAGCTGGGATTTTGATAGGATTCCTTTGAATCTGTATATAAATTGGGGGGATAATGCTATTTTATCTTTTTCATGTTTATTTTTTATTTTTGAGAGAGAGTGCAAGCAGGGGAGGGGGGGGATGGAGGCCCCGAAGGGGGCTCTGGGCTGACAGCAGAGAGCCCAATGTGGGGCTTGAATTCACAAACCGTTATATTCACAAAACCGGGATCAAGACCTGTGCCGAAGTCGGACTGAGCCACCCAGGATAATGCTATTTTAATATTAAATCCTCTTATCCATGTACATGGGATGTCTTTCCACTTATTTAGCTTGCCCTTAATTTCCTTCAGTGCAGTTTTATCGTTTTCGGCGTACACTAGATTCGCTTTTACATTTGATTCATAAAAGGCAAAGATTATCACCGGCATAGGCCTTGGTGTACCTAACTTTTAAAAACACTGTATTATGAAATATGCATGCTGAAAATTAACTAAATACAACAAAGTACAATCTAATAATTATACAACAAACACCCACCCAAGAGCAAGAAATAAGACATTTCCGGCCCACCAGAAACCTCTCCCAAAACCTTTTTTCCCCCTTATTTCCTTGCTTTTTACACGACCACTCACGAACACCCCTAAACGAAATGGTATATGTAGCTTGCCTGTCTTGAACTTGGTATCAATGGAATCACACCCTCGCTTCCTTTTGTGTCTTTTATTTTGCTCCTCATTATTTTTGGGAGAGTCAGCCACGTTCTCCCACAAAGCTGACATTCGTTTTCGTCAGTGTATAGTATTTCATCGTACGACCTATATATTTACCCATCCTCCTGCTTTTTTTTAAAATTTTTTTTTATTTTTGAGAGGGAGAGACAGAGCATGAGTAGGGGAGCAGCAGAGAGAGAGAGAGAGAGAGAGAGAGACAGAATCCGAAGCAGGCTCCAGGCTCCAAGCTGTCAGCACAGAGCCTGATGCGGGGCTCGAACTCATGAACCGCGAGATCGTGACCTGAGCTGAAGTCAGATGCTTAACCGACTGAGCCGCCCAGGTGCCTCCCTACCGCTTTTAGACATGTGGTGTGTTTCCAGGTTTGGGCTATTACTAGCAATGCTGGAATGAGCCTATATTCTTTTTTTAAGCAGAAAAAAAAAAAAAACTACTGAAAACAATTCTCAGAAGCTTAAGCAAACATCTCCATGGACTTTGCTCTGCGGAGCTGAGAGCAGCTGGTTTCCTTCTGAGTCACTGCAGAAGCCCCTGACCTCCTCCTGAGGGGACCCCAGATAACGAACAGCCCCCAGCAGAGACTGCTGTCAATGAAGCCTCTCGGCTTTCTACCGAGATGAATAGTTTTAAGCTTGGATTGTGCAACCAGCCCTGGACTTTGGCATGAGGCTGGGCAAGAGCCTGGACTGGGCTGCCCCCAACCTCCCCCCCCCCCCACTGCCAAGATCAGAGTCATTTAATCCCTCGGGTATTTGGGGGAGGAAGGCGGACAGGGCAGGGCTGGCGAGCTGCTCTGTCACAGAGCAGGCCTGACTATAGCTGTCCTGTTTCGCTGAGATGAAAGCCCTCCGCCCACCTTCTCCGGTGAGCGGCTGGCGTTTTGCAGGCCAGTTTCATCGGGTGGTGCCTTGGTTTTCTTTGCGCTGGGGAACGACATTCAAAGAACATTCTGACTTCCCACTATAGGGAAAAGGAGGGGAAGTTATGCAATGATACAGCTTCGGATCACTTCGAATTAAACTTAGAGGGTATTTTCCACAGTCTGAGCCCCCGACTTTGCCCCGTGGGTCCGGGCATTGAGCGGGAAGGGAGACACAGGAGTACCAGGTGCTGGCTGGGTGACTCTAAGCCACTTAGTGTGTTCTCCACCAAAAGGAAGCAGCGACTCCTGGCCCCGTGCCCCTCAATAGAGCTCCGGGGCTGTACTTCTCCCCTCCCCGGGGTGCTGGTCCCCCAGGGAGGCCCGGCCCGGAGAGCAGAAGACCCAGAGAAACTTCAGGCTCCAGGCGGCCACCGATGGTTCCCACCCCACGGGGAATGTGATGTCCTAGTCACCAGGCTTTCCGTTTCTGGTCTTCCAGCCCTCCCTCCCCCTCCCCCCCCCTCTCCCTTGGGCGGGGGGCTGGTCAGAAACTCAGATGGTCTTCTTTTGACCCTCAGTCGTAGCTCTAGAGTCTGCGTCAGGCGAGCTGGCGTTGTTTGCTGCTCCACGTCCGAGGTCCTGACGCATTGCGACAGGCTTCCCGGCACCACCACTGCCTGACTGCCGAGCGCGGGGCCCAGAAGCCGAGAGGCCCCGTAACCACAGCCACTGGCGCCAGGGGGACTGGCTTTGGCTTGCTTCTCCTCTCTCTTCCCACCCCAGTCAAGGCACAAGGTCCTCCTCCTCAGACAGCTGCCAAAGGGGTGACACGGGGCATCTGGGTGGCGCAGACGGTTAAGTGTCCCCCTTCGGCTCAGGTCATGATCTCCTGGTCTGTGAGTTCGAGCCCTGACTCCATGTCGGGCTCTGTGCTGACAGCTCGGAGCTCGGAACCTGCTTCTGATCCTGTGTCTCCCTCACTCTCCGCCCCTCCCCTGCTCACGTACCTGCGCGCGCTCTCGCTCAAAAAAAAAAAAAAAAAATTAAAAGGGGTGACAAGCTGCTGTCTCGAAATCAGAGGAGCCCTACACAATGTCCTGAGGTTTAACACCAACCTGAGGAACAAGCCGCGTACGTGACTTAAAAACTAGAACAGAAGAGGGACTTTTCCTTGCGCTGCTGGAAGAAGTGTGGGCCAGCCACCGTTCTCATTTCCTTGCGTGGGGGTGAACGTGGCCGGTCTTCAGCCTTCCCCACCTACCTACCACAGCGAGCGATGGCCATGGAAGAGGAACCTGGCCCACACGGGCCCTCTCCGGACTCCCCCACGGCCAGCACCCCCCAAAGGAGGTGGTGCAACCCCCGGCATGCTCCTGCGACCGTTGGGCCACACAGCTGAAAGACCAGAATGCGCCTGACCCTGCCGCTGCGGTCTCTTCCCTCTTCAAGGGGCACCACCTGGCGGCGGATGTCCCTACAGAAGCCCTCGTGTCTCCGTGGGATGTGTTCATTTTATTTTTTTAATGTCTTATTTCTTTTTGAGAGAGACAGAGACAGAGCACGAGCAGGGGAGGGGCAGAAAGAGAGGGAGACACAGAATCCGAAGCAGGCTCCGGGCTCTGAGCTGTCAGCACAGAGCCCGACGCGGGGCTCGAACTCACGGACCGCGAGATCATGACCTGAGCTGAAGTCAGATGCTTAACCGACTGAGCCACCCAGGCGCCCCTCAGTGGGATATGTTTAAACTCTCTCCCAGAGCTCTGAAGGCTGTCCACCACCCTCTCCCCTGCTTGCTGAATAGCCAGCCCTCCTGCCTGCAGAAACCCTGAGGGCCTGTTTTGAGGAGCCCCCCCAGCTGGCGTCCCCCCTTCCCGGCCCCCCTGCAGTGCCCAGATACCTGGATCCACTAAAGACCACTGGAGAGAAAGGCTGTTTTCCTCTATGCCTCTACCTGGGCACACACTTTGCCGGCGGCACGGCCTTAAAGCACACTGCAGGCCCCAGGAGAGAGGTCTTGGGGTAGAGTGAAGACCCTGACTTCTAATCTTGTACCCCTGTCCTGACCCCAGCTGGTGGGCAGAATTTTTTTTTTAATGTTCATCTACTTTTGAGAGAGAGAGAGAGAGAGCACAAGTGGGGGAGAGGCAAAGAGGGAGGGGAACAGAGGATCTCACGTGGGCTCTGTGCTGACAGCAGACAGCCCGATGCGGGGCTCGCACTCGTGAACTAGGAGATCATGACCTGAGCCAAGGCCGGGCACTTAACCACGGAGCCACCCAGGCGCCCCTGCTGGGCCGAATTCTAAAGATCCCCGCCCCCATCAAGACTCCCGTCCCCAGCTCGAATATGTAACTGACGGCCTGTTATGGACTAAGTGCTGGTCCCGTCATCCTCCCCAGCCCTCAAATCCATATGAAGTCCTAACCCTCAAGCTTGATGATCGTATTAGGAGGCGGGGCCTTTGGGAGGTGATTGGGTTTAGATGAAGTCAGGAAGGGGGGGCTGTGTCATGGGACTGGCGACCTTATAAGCAGAGACACCAGACAAGGTTGCTCCCACCCCCTTGGCTGTGGACAGCAAAATGCAGCCTTCTACAAGCCAGGAAGCGGGCTCTCTCCAGGAACCAAATCTGCCAGCACCTCGGTCGGGGGGACTTCCAGTCTCCAGAGCCGGGAGAAACCAATGCCGATTAATTAAGCCGCCCAGTCCGTGGCATTCTGTCATAGCGGCCCGGCGCCGGCGGACTCAGGTGCTACGTTGGTGGATCTCAAGATATAGGACTCTCCAGGTCGGCCTGGCCCCCTCAGGAGAACACTTTACGGGAAGCGAGTTTCTCCTGGCGAGCAGAGAAAGAGGAAGTCAGAGAGGTGTCGGGAGTGGGGGAGGTTCCCGTGAGGGGGCTCTGGCGTGGGGACCCTGCCGCCCCATGCCATGCCGTCAGCGGGACCGTGGTTGGGAAGGCTATGCCATGGCTGCTGGGAAATGAGGGTGACCCGACCCCACGGCCACCTGCACGGGGAGCTGAGAACACGGCCGGCCAGCACTGTGCGCGTGAGACCCAGGTGAGTCACACAACAGACTTCTTTAAAAAAAAAAATTACTTTTCAATGCTTATTTATTTTTGAGAGAGACAGAGAAAGAGAGAGACAGAGCGTGAGTAAGGGAGGGGCAGAGAAAGAGGGAGACACAGAATCCAAAGCAGGTTCCAGCCTCCGAGCTGTCAGCACAGAGCCCGACACGGGGCTCGAACTCACAGACCGTGAGATCATGACCTGAGCCGAAGTCGGACGCTTAACCGACTGAGCCGCCCAGGCGCCCCTGACTGACTTCCCCTACAGACACCGGGAGACAGTACATTGGTGTCGATACACACCAAGTGTGTGCGATTTGTTACGCAGGGATAGCACGCTGATACACCACGTGCCCTGAAAGGGGCCACTTCACCTTTCTAAGCCTTCAGTGCCTCATGGAGAAAATATGGGCAGAAGATTCACAGGGTTGTTGTGAATAAGGGGCTAGCCGGGCGTCTGCGCACAGCCCTGGACTTGGGCCCAGAAGGCCAACACTTGCGAGCCGCACCGCCTCGAGGGAGCCGGCTAACTTCTCTTACACCCAGTTTCTCCATCTGTAAAATGGAGCCCCCGGCAGCCAACTCCTCGGTAGCAGGGGCAGCAGCTGGGCACACGGCCGCCCGGCCAGAGACTACTTTTCCCAGAGCCCCTTGCGACTGGGCACGGTCGTGTGCCGAGCAGAGGCAGCGGGCTGCTGCTAGACATGGGCCTCAAAGCTTGGCCACGGCCCCCAGCCCTTGCCCCTTCCTTCGACTGGAACGCTGAGGGCACCGAGGCTGGCCACACGGCTTCGACACGCAGCCCGGAAACACGATCTACAGGCCGGTGGAGAAAGAAGATGGAAAGAACTCAGGTCCCCGGAAGTGGCTGTTGCCGAGTCACCTGACAACGTGCACGCTGGTCTTTGCTGAGGTGCGAGGGACAAAGAAACATCTATTTCCTGGGAGCCATGGGGTATCAGGGGCCAGCCTGGTTTCGGCCTTCACCGGTACAAACAACGACTACAGGGAACACAGGCCTGAGGGGCCTTCCCCCAGGGTTTTGTTTTGTAAAGTGGAGGTACTATCATTTATTAGTATTAGTTTATTAGTGCTTACAAGTAAATAGCGTTTGAAGAATATTGTAGAATTTCAGCAAGTCAAAGGGTTCCAGTGATGTATTCGTTCCATGCGTATCTACTGAACCCCTGCTAATTATCCGAAGATACAACGCTGAACAAAGCCAAAGGCCTGCCTTCCGGTTTGCCTTCTGGTCAAGACGAGAGATGAGAAACCGTCAGGAAATCTACAGCGTGTCAAATGGTGGGAAACGTGGGAGAAGAGTAAAGCCAGGTAACGGGGCTGGGGTGTGCCGGGGGAGGGGTGTCTGGGGGTGCTTCTCTGGGGGTGTCCAGAGGCGACTCTAATGGTTTGGTGTCTGAGCGCGTCCTGAAGAGAGTGAGTGAGTATCGGGACAGCCAGGGGAAGGATCTTAGGTCACAGAAACAGCACGTGCAAAGGCCCGGAGGAGGAGCACAGCCTATGTGCTCCGGAAGCAGCAAGGAGCCACCGCGGCTGGGGTAGTGACAGAGAGGGAGAGAGGAACAGAGACAGGAGAGTACCCAAGGCCCTCAGGTGACGTGAGGGTTTCATTTTTACACCCCGAGCGACGCAGGAGTCGCTGGAGGGCTGAGCAGAGGTGTTTCTTGTAAGAAATAAAGCCTGGTTTGAGGCCCTGCACCGTCCCGGTGAGGGACAGCTGAGGTCCCAAATGTGTTCTGGATGCAGAGACGACAGGATCCCCTGGGGGCTCCGGGGTGAGGGTGAGCACATGAGAGGTCAAGGAAGATTCTAGGCTTCTAAGAGGAAAGGGCAGAGCTGCTCTTTACTGGAGGGAGCGGGCTTGGGCGGGGGGCTCAGCAGGAGCTCGCTCTGGACGTGGGAGAGCACTTTCGGATGAGCCACGTGGTGGGGCCCGGAGTTCTGGAGGAGGCCCCATCTGGAGAGAGAAACTAAGGCAGGCGGCATAAACGCAGCATCTAAGCCAGGGGACTTGAGAGCCCCCGGGGACGGAGTGTGGAGACGGATGTCTGTCCGCACAGGGTCCCCGGGGGTGCCGCACGCCTCGGCGGGGATGACTCGGGGTAACCAGGAAGCTGTCTTTAAGCAGTGGTCTCTTCTTTCTTAAATTGTGGTCAAATAGATATCACATAAACAGTTGCCATTTTTTTAAATTTTATAATAGTTTATTAAACAGTTGCCATTTTAACTTTGGAAGCACATAAATCAGTAACATTGATGACATTCAAAAGATTATGTAAGCATCATCGCTATTTTTTTTTATTTTTTTTTAACATTTATTTATTTTTGAGACATAGAGACAGAGCGTGAGCAGGAGAAGGGCAGAGAGAGAGGGAGACACAGAATCAGAAGCAGGCTCCAGGCTCTGAGCTGTCAGCACAGAGCCCGACGCGGGGCTCGAACTCACAGACCCGAGATCATGACCTGAGCTGAAGTCGGCTGCTTAATCGACTGAGCCACATAGGCGCCCCTCATCACTATTTTTTAACAATGATTTTATTATTTTTATTTATTCTATTTTATTCTATTCTATTTTATACTATTCTATTCTATTTTTTACTATTCTATTCTATTTTATACTATTCTATTTTTTTTCTGTACATTTCACACCAAACGCGTCTAGGCCGTCTTTGTGTGTGCGGCTTCTTTCACTTGTCATCAAGGTTCACCCACGTTGTAGCCCGTATGAACACTGCATTTTCCTTTTATGGGCAAATAATATCCCACGATGTGACTATTTTGCTTCTCCGCTCATCTTTGGCTCACTGCGAACAATGCTGCAATGAGTAAGCAGTGACTCTTCATGAGTTTGGGGAGGAGATAAGAGGCATGCGCACCCCTCCTTCCCAGAAGTCCTTCAGAACCTTCCGGAGGGTGTAAGATTTCTTTTGCTTGATTAAAAGGGACCTTGGGCTTCCCTAGGTTGGAAACTTGGCTTTAAAGCAAATGAGATGACGAGGCGCCTGGGTGGCTCAGTCAGTGAAGCATCGACTTCGGTTCAGGTCATGATCTCACGGTTTGTGAGTTCGAGCCCCGCATTGGGCTCTGTACTGATGGCTCACAGCCTGGAGCCTGGTTCGGATTCTGTGTCTCCCTCTCTGTCCCTCTCCTGCTCGCACTATGTCTTGCTCTCTCTCAAAAATAGATAGAAAACATTAAAAAAAAAAAAACATTTTAAAGCAAGTGAGATGAAAAGAAAATATTCACTATGAAGAATTCTGTAACAATTATGCAGGAAACATTATTATGTATTACGTAATACATTCGATAAGAACATGGGATCTATGTATTATTTACCACCTCTCCGTAGAATGTGTGCTTGGTAAGGGCAGGGACCTGGTCTGCGTCGTGCACGGTGCCACCCAGTAGGCCCTCAGTGTTTGTGGGATGAATGAAGAAGCCAGAAGCCAGAAGACGGTCACTGGAGCCACGGCGAGGGAGGGGCAGCGGGTCCCTAACTTTCTAAAGCAGGGTTCTCACCTCCAGGCCAACAACCTAGAGGTCCAGCCGGTACCCCTGCTTTCACCAACTTCCCACCGGCCTCTAGCCCTCCCTTGACTCACAGACGTGGGCAACACATCCCAGGAGCTTTTCACGGTCCCTGCGATTCTGTCAACAGTAGAGACTGCAGACACCTCAAAATACCATTAATGCTCATCGCTCTTAAAATTATCATCATATGCTTAAAAAAAAAAAAAGGGAGGCGTCTGGGTGGCTCAGTCCATTAAGTGTCCTACTTCGGCTCAGGTCATGATCTCGAGGTTCATGGGTTTGAGCACCGCGTCGGGCTCTGTGCTGACAGCGTGGAGGCTGGTTTGGATTCCGTGTCTCCTTCTCTCTCTGTCCCTCCCCTGGTGGCATTTTCACCCTCTCTCTCTCTCTCAAAACTAATAAACATTAAAAAAATTGTTTTTTAATTATCATCATTAGGGGCACCCGGTGGCTCAGTCTGTTAAGCATCCGACTCTTGACTTTGGCTCAAGTCATGGTCTCGTGGTTTATGGGTTTGAGCCCCCCATCAGGTTCTGTGCTGACAGCATAGAGCCTGGTCTGGATTCTCTCTCCCTCTCTCTCTGCCTCTTGTGTGCTCCCCCCACCTCTCTCTCTCGAAATAAACTTAAAAAAAAATTATCATTATTAGACCAGCTTCTGCTGGATCTTATTTAAATACGCTGATAAGGGGCACATAACACATTTGGCTTTATCAACTGTTTTGATAATTACACTGCATTCTAATTGTTCTGCTTTGTAACCCCCTGTATTTTATTTCTCGCCTCTATCTTTTTAGTCTATAGGCTTTACTAGGTAGGCAGAAGGGTCCGTGGTATAACAAAGGTTAAGAGCCTGCCACGACGACTTGCCTCGCTTCCCCCTCTGAGGTCTTCCTGGGACACCCGGTCCGGTCTGGGAACGCAGGTCACGATCCGGCTATGTCAGTGCCGCCTCTCGCCACCAGGAGGCGCTGTGTCCCCCAGGTCAGGGGAGGCCCAGGGACAGGTTCAATGCTTCTTCTTTATCCTCTCCTGGGAGCTTTTTCTCCTTTATTCTCTCTCTCTCCTTTTTAAAAAAGATTTTATTTTTAAGTAATCTCTACACCCAACATGGGGCTCGAACTTAAAACCCCAAGATCAAGAGTTGCACACGCTACCAACTGAGCCAGTCGGGTGCCCCTCCCTCTCTTTAAAAGAAAAAAACCATGAAACACATTTTATTATGAAAAATCTTTTTTTTTTAATTTTTTAATGTTTATATATTTTTGAGAGGGAGAGACAGAGCGCGAGCAGAGGAGGGGCAGGGAGAGAGGGAGACACGGAATCCGAAGCAGGTTCCAGGCTCCGAGCTGTCAGCGCAGAGCCTGATGTGGGACTTGAACTCACGAACCGCAAGATCATGACCTGAGCCGAAAGTCGGACGCTTAACCGACTGAGCCCCGCAGGCACCCCTGTTATGAAAAATTTCAAACGAGCACAAAAGTATATAAAGCCCCAGAAAGCCATGAAGCTTCCTGAGTGTTCCGATGGCCAGGCGCAGCCCAGGACGGGGACATCAGAGCCTCAGGGCTCTCCCAAAGTTCGAGGGGCGTTTGGGAGCCGCTGTCATCAGCCCGGCCCTCCCTCCTTGGGACACCCCCGGTGACCGGTGACCGTAACCGCGCGTGCGCGCGCGGGTCTCTGGACCACACTTCCTGCTCTCCCGACCTCAGCCTCCGCCCCCTGCCCTGCCCCCCGGAGGTCTTCCCTCAAGTCCGGCCCATCCCTCCTGCTCACACTCATTCCCTCCTGCTCAGGCCCCGCGGGACTCGGGAACAGCTGGCTCCCGTCCCCTGCGCCATCGCTCTTCCTGTGTCTATCTGGAAGCCGGTATTAAGTAACCCACGCCTCACACCCTTGAGCAGCCATCCACGGCCACACTCTGCTGGCCACGGGGCCTCGTGGTGGCCTCTTCCTGTGCTGGGAAGGCGGAGCCCGGAGTTGACCATTTCTCGCCTTGTCAGACTGGAGGGAGAGCGTGACACCATTAAAACTAGATTCCCAAGTGCCCAGAAAAATCCCCCGGGGACGGACGGTTGACCGGTGTCCCCCACCCCGTTCCTCTGTGGAGCGGCTAACCCCGGCACCGCAGGACGTGACCGTATTTGGAGACAGAGTCTTTAAAGAGGTGATTAACTTCAAATGAGGTCATTAGGGTGGTCCCGACCCAGGAGGACTGGTGTCCTTATGAAAAAGGGAAATTGGGACACAGATGGATACAGAGGGGCGGCGGGAGCGGGAGGCGGGACAACCACTTACACGCCGAAGAGAGGCCTCCAAAGGAACCACCCTCACTACCAACCTTGATTGATCTTGGATTTCTAGCCTCCGGATCTGACAAGAAAACAAATCTTTGTCATTCAAGCTACCTAGTCTGTGGTCCTTTGTTCGGGCAGCCCTAGAAAATTAATATAATCTCAGGGGCGCTGGGGTGGTTCAGTCGGTTAAGCGTCCGACTTCAGCTCAGGTCACGATCTCACGGTTTGTGAGTTGGAGCCCCGCGTCGGGCTCTGCGCTGACAGCACGGAGCCTGCTTGGGATTCTCTCTCCTCTCTCTCTGCTCCTCCCCTGCTCATATTCTCTCGCTCAAAATAAATGAATCAACTTAAAAAAAAAAAACCTATTAAAAAAACCTACAGAAAATTAATATAATTCCCAAATAGACACGATTCACAAAAAACCAATAAAATCGCTCCCTGAACTCTGATGGACCACAGTTCTGGATTACCGCCGGAGGCAGCCCCGCGCATGGGCCCCGAGTTCTCTGTGTGCGCGCCCCGGCCGGCTCTGGGTTCAGCTGGAGACAGCATCCTGGTCCCACTCAGCTCCACTCAGCCCGGCCCCCTGGGTGAGTCCGCCCCCGTCTGCTGCTGAAGCACCTGCTCCGTGCCAAGACCTCTTGGGAAACGGGCACCCAACTCCTGATCCCAGACTGGGTTACGAGTTTGGGTTGGGATGACAGAGTCCTCGTGACCCGCAGCCCGAAGGCCTCCGGAAGGCTGACAGTCAGAAGCAGCTACACAATTCACAGGGCTCTTGTCCAAAAAGTTATTACAAATTTCGATGTGGCGACGGTCCAAAGGCAGGGCCAGCTAAGCACACAGATGACACACCCACAAAGCCGACCCTGCTGTTAGGGGAGGCCAAGTGTCCGGGGCACAGACATGTCCCCAGGAGCCACTGCCTTATCACTGGGTGCCCCCAAGTCCATGGCCAGGGTGCACTCGTGTGAGGAGAGACAGGCAGAGACAGGAGTAACCCTTCTTTGTCCCAGTCCGCTCTCAACTCATTCCCAGAGTCAACACGGCTCCACCTGTCTCCATAGGAGTTCTAGAAAGATAAAGAGCTGGACGCAGACCCAAGTCCACTTCTTCACTGTCAGATACAAAACTGCCAGAGGAAATCCTACGTGAGCTGCTCGGAAGCCTGAAGAATAAACTGCCACAAAGACACCAGTGTCCTACAAGGACCGCCGTGGAAGTGAAGGTTCCTGTTCATTTCCCTACTTCGCATCCGCGAACGCGGGCAGGGGGACCGAAGCCGAGAGGCGCCCCCTTTCTGGCTTCTCTGCCGGCGTAAGGAAGAGCAAAGGTAGATCCGAAAAGAGGTCACTTCCCAATAATTTTGGCTGAACTCAAATGAAGAGGCCAGTTAGGATCCCAATCCAAGAGTGCGGTCCCTTTAATCCAAAAAAAAAAAAAAAAGTTCAAGCTCCTGAATCAACTGTCAGTTGGGAGAAGGCAGGCATTCTTCGCTTCTGCCTGAAACCGGGAAAAATGCAAAGACTCCGGCTCTGAAGCCATCCCAAATGCTGCCTTGGTCAAAACTCCGGGAGCTGAGCGTTGGTCTGTCACTGCGGGTGGCATTCCAGACATCCCATGGGTCCTACTTCGGCCCACGCCCGGCTCCGCGGGCCTGGGGAGCAGAGAGGGGAATTTGTGGCCAAGGAGGCATGGGCGTGGCCAGTCCGGCGTGCCTTACAAAGGGACCCTCTCGGAAGCAGGCCCTCTGGGCCCTGAGGAGACCCAGAACGAGTCCCCCGGGAGTCCGATTTGCTAAAGAGAGCCTGGCTGCCCACTTCGCTCTCCAGCCTTAAGAGAAAGAGGACTGGCGCCCGGGTGGCTCAGCTGGTTAAGCGGCCGACTTTGGCTCAGGTCATGATCTCGAGGTTTCTGAGTTCGAGCCCCACGTCGGACTCTGTGCTGACAGCTCAGAGCCTGGAGCCTGCTTCAGATTCTGTGTCTCCCTCTCTCTCTGCCCTTCCCCTGCTCACACACTGTCTCTCTGTCTCTCAAAAATAAATAAACGTAAAAAAAAAAAATTAAAAAAAAAAAGAGAAAGAGGACTAGCTTGGACCCGCGGGGATGTGTCAAGGCCAAGGTTAGACTTCAAGTCTCGGAAAACCTTTCTAAGGGGTCTTCTGGCTTACATAAAATAGTCAAAAATGGAAACGGGCTCATCTCCCCTTCAGCGCCACGAAGGAGGCACCGAGGTAGGCAAGACCGAGAGCCAAAACCTGGGGCCCAGACAGGCAGGTAGGGGCAAGGGCGGCACGCCAGGCCGTGGGGGGCGCACAGAGGCCGGGGGTCACAGTGGGTGTTGTTCTTGGTCTGCGTCAAAGGAACCAGAAGCCCCATCACCCCGTGGGCCCTGGAGGCCCTTCTTAGTCCCAGGGGTCATAGGAGTAAACCAAGACAGCTGGCTTCACTCTGCGAATTTTTATAAGCACCAGGCTGGAGGCCGGAAACAGTCAGCGGGACAGGAAACTGGAGGATCAGGGCTCGAAGAGCACGAAGCCGCCAATGCGAGCAAGGCGGGGACCAAAGGCTGCTTCAGCGGCCTCGGCCGAAGCGCGGGCCCGCTGGCGGGTTATTTGCCCCAGGCTCAGCAGGGGCCACGGGTGTCCTTCGTGGCCCAGGACCGACAGAAGCCACCGCTGTGTCTTTGCTCTCCAGCCTCTGGTGGCTTGGGTCCACTTTGTGTTGCCATGGCAACCCAGCCAGCCGCACGGCCCGCCGGACCCGAGGCCGGCGTCGGCAGGTGGAGCCGGCGACACCCAGAGCATCAGACTCTCTTTAGCTGCGGTCCCGTAGGAGAAGCTTCCTGAGCAGGACTGGGGCCGAAGCGCCTGCACCTTCTCATTCCCGTCAACATCGGGGGGAGGGGGGGGCCTCGGCGGAGAAGGCAACGTCTCCCCCAGGCAGACGCGTCTCCGCGTGGCCGCCCAGCCACATTCGCCGAAGCCGACGGTTGCCTCCACGATGGGCCTCCCGGGGAAAGAGAACCAGCGTGTGCGTGTCCCCGGGGGCAGTGAGGCCACCCCGGGCCCGGGGCTGAGAGCGCCGAGTCCCCCACTTCTCCCCGCCGCATCCTGTGTCACTTTCTTCCCTGTAAGACAGAAAATAACAAGAGCCTCTCGCTCCCGGGAGAGAATACATTTCGAAGGCTCAGAACAGGGCTCCATACCTACTCAGGGCTCTGTAAATGCCGGCTTTGATTAGTCCTGTGTGCGAACTTCTCCCAGCCAGAAACCTCCCGAGCCCTGGCCTGGGTGCTTCCCCCCCACCCCAACGCCCACGAGCAGGCCGCTCCGGGGGCCCTTACCAACCAACGTGGCAGAGCGCGGCTTCCGACGTCCTGGTTCCGGGGCCTCGGCCGGCGTCTCCCCTCTCGGGCCCCACAGCGCGCAGCACTTCTCAGGCAGTATACTTGCTGATTGCTTCCTTCGCTATTACTCACAACAACCAGCTAAGACACTGCCAAAGAAACACTCACAGCGGGCCCCGTCGGCGCCCCGGGCGGCAGGCCCGCGCGGCCTCTCCCCGGCACCTGTGGCTGGGCGGGAGCTAGGAGGAGGAAAGGGAGGACGGGGGAGAAAGCGGAGACTGGCGACAGAGCCCAACGGGGCTGGCCCGCGACTCACTGACAAGGAGGAAAAAAAAAAAAAAATGAAGTGAGCACTTCCCTGGAAAAACCTCAGAAAAGGACAGTAGTTTCCAAGCCGCCCGTCTACGTGAAAAGGGGGCGCCGGAACAAAGCAGCACCGACTGCCCCCCAATCCTGGGCGCTGTGGAGAGAGAGGGTGGATCAGTCAGAATCCTACCACGGAAACGGAACCAGAAGGAGATACAGGGTAAGAGGCTCAGTGCAAGGAACTGGCTCACATGATCGTGGGGCCGGCCAGGGCGGCCCGGCCAGGCTGGAAGCTCTCCGGCAGGAGCTGACACTGCAGTCCCCAGGTGGAAGTTTTTCCTCCTCAGGAAAACCCCAGCTTTGTGCTCGAGGCCCTTCAACTGATTGGACGAGGCCCACCCACATTATCAAGGATACTCTGGACTTCAAGTCAGCTGGTTGTAGATGCTACCTACATCTGCGAAATGCCTTCAGGGCGGCCCCTAGAGCCGTGTTTGGTTGAACGACTTGGAGGAGGAAGCCCCTCGGCAGCCTTCTGACACGCAGCAGGATTCAGGGCACGCGGTGTCTCCTTTCCGGGCTGCCGAGTGTCCAGTGGGAGTTGGTGGGAGTTTGTTCTCCCCTTAGTCTTCTGTCCTCCAACAGGCAGAGTGGCAATGCCCCACCTAAAAAGCAAACCGGACTGAACTTGAAGTTTTCGTGTCGAAAATACGCCTCTGCTATGTCCAATTTTATCCCAAAGGGAAGTTCCAGAAGCACACCTCTGTCAGGCTGGAGCACTGGCAGTCGGCTTTACTGCGTCCCAGAATCACCCGGCGAGTGCGGGTTCCCAGTTCAGCACGCTTCCGGCCCAGCAGGTCCGGGATGGGGCCAACGGCACCTGCCACGGTGACCGTCCCCGAGGAAGTGCAGGGGTGAGCGGGAGCCTGCGTGACTCCCGGACCAGCTGGACCAGGGAGGGGACCCCCAAATACTGAAGACGGAGGCGGGCTCCCCACGGTAGAGAGAGCTCCGCGGCCAGCACGCCTGTTCTCTGCGAGCGCGGAGCGGCACGTGGGTCCTTCCAAAGGCGGGGGGCGAGTGGCAGGGACGGGCTCTCGGGGCCCCCGCTGGCCTCAGACCTGGCACCCGGCACTGCTGTCACAGAGCACGAAGGCGGGGTCGGGACGGGGGAGGAGGCCGTGTGTGTCTCAGGGACGGGGGACACGCCGAGCTGCCTCGAGGGGTCTGAAGCACTGAGACGGTGAGGGAGGAAGGCTCTGTCTCGGGTCCAGGCCGCCCTCGGGCTCAGAAAAGGAACCAGAGGAAAACGCGGCTCGGGAAAGCAAGGCCGGATGCAACTTCTACCGCCCCCGCCCCCAACTGCCACGCAGAACCCCATTTTCTGAATCTAGGCGGTGACCTGGGCGCATGTGTCTGCCCACGGAGGCTGCTTCCCAGGCACCGGGGGTGACCTGGCGGTTACGGTGGCCGGGAGGGGATCCCTCCTCTTCCTCCTGAGTCCAGGGTCCTCAGATAGAGAGGACAATCTTCCAGTCAGAGAGGGGAGGCCTAGACTTCGGGGAGAATCTTCCCAGTCAGAGGGAGGAGGCCTGGACTTCGGGGAGAATCTTCTAGTCACAGAGGGCAGGCCACGACCTCGGGGACAATCTTCCCAGAGAAGGGAAGCCAGGACTTCAGGCGAGGGCGAACGGTCAGTCGGGGCGTGAACTCCGACCGCGCCGGACGAAGGACGAAGCACGCCAAGCCGGCGGTCTCCCCCGAGCCGGGGTCTCTCGCGGAGCCGCACCCCAAGGTCAGAGGGGGCGTCCTCAGAGTTACACGACGCTTTGGTTCAGTCGCCAGGCGAGCTGCTGCTGCTCACGGGCCTGGGGCTCGGTTCGGGGCCCGGACTTTGCTGCCTTCACCGGACTTGTCCTCGCAGGCACCCCGGTGAGCCCAGGCTGCGCCCCCCGGGGAGCCACCTGCTGGCGCCTGGAGTCGGCTCCCAGCGCTTCAAGTTTAAGTTGCCGAAGAGAGAGCGGACTCCGGCGGCGCGGCCCTGGGACGTTCCGACTCCTGGAAGGGAGGCGTCCTCTTCCTCCGGGAGATGCGGACGTCACTCGGGAACCCTCCCGGGTCCCACGGCGCGTGTCCCTTCGGCACCATCGGCTACAGACCACGGGCCTGCGACGGCCGAGCCCGGGCCGGGGAAGCATGAGCGGGCCAAAGCATCACGGACGCGCGAAACCGCCACCGCGAGCAGGTCTGACCATCGAGAACAAGCGCTTTGAAGGCGCCTGGGCGGCTCCGTCGGGTGGGCGTCCGACTTCGGCTCAGGTCATGATCTCGTGGTTCGTGAGTTCGAGCCCCGCGTCGGGCTCTGTGCTGACAGCTCAGAGCCTGGAGCCTGCTTCGGATTCTGTGTCTCCCTCGCTCTCTCTGCCCCTCCCCCGCTTGCACTCTGTCTCTCTCTCTCCCTCAAAATAAGTAAACATTCAAAGAAAGTTTTTCACGCCCGTGCTGGGGGCAAAAGCGCGCGGTATGGAGAACGAGTCACCGCCTCGCGTTACGCGCTCCCCTGCCAGGCTTGGAAAGGAACCCGATGACTTTTACCCCCTCCCCCTGCTGTTAGGTGTCCTCTTGCCTTTCAAGATGACACTGAAAGCTGGAAGGCCTGTTCCTGCCCCTGCTCGGACCTGCAGGACACCCGGCCCAGTGGCAGGAAGGGGACGGCGGCTCAGAGGAGCCTCAGAGGCCCGTCCGCGTCTGTGGGGGACTTCCGTCCGGGTTAGAGCCTGGGCAGGGTCAAACCTGCGGGGGTAGGGGGAGGGCGCCCAAAAAAACCCTTACTGGGACGTTTTCAGCCTCAGAAATGACCGTTGGGACGTGTCTGGCGGAACCAGCTTTCCCGGGGGAGCAGCCGGCACCCCCGTTTCTCCCCAATTCCGGGAGCCGCCCGTGCCCGCCCGTCTCTCCACGGATCCCGCGGCGGCCGTGGGCGAGCGGCGAGCGTGTGTGCTGGCTCTGGGGGGGCTTATTTATCCAACTGCTCGTGTATGTAGAATCCGTAGTTTCCCCCGTTCTAGTCCTTACTGGATGGAGACCTCAAACGGCCGACTCTGGGAGGCAGCAGGTGCTTCGAGAGGGCAGATCACTTAAATGCCGGAGGACCACCCCCCGAGACGCTCGCTGGGAGGACGGCCTGTCCGGGCAGGGAAAGGCCAACGGTAGACAACACGACCGCCGAAAGCTGCCCCCGAGGTAGGAACGGACTATCAAATACACGTATTTTAAGAGCGAGCGTTATTGTCAGTTATTAACACCCCCCCACACACACACCAAGTCAGTTAGAAGTCTGAGTAAATTTAAAGTTTCTAATGTCGCAGGGGCACCTGGGGGGCTCAGTGGGTTGGGCATCTGACTCTCGATTTTGGCTCGGGTCACGATCTCACGGTTCGTGAGATTGAGCCCCGCTTCAGGCTCTGCACCGACAGCGCAGAGTCTGCTTGGGATTCTCTCTCTCCCTCTGTCTCTGCTCCTCCCTTGCTTGCGGTCTCTCTCTCTCTCTCTCTCAAAATAAATAAATAAACAAATAAACAAACAAACAAATAAAAAGGTTTCCGAGGTAGCAGATCTTGGTTGGCTGTCCCCAAGTCCGTGCCCCTCTGCCCCTGCTCGCAGGCTCTGACTCGGTTCGGGTAGTGCGACATCTAATCCCCGGTCACGTGCCTCCCCAACTCCACCCGACGGCCCCTTCCCTTGCCACTGACCGGCCGGCCAGCGAGACGTATGGGAAAGGCAGGGGCTTCGGGAAAGATTTCCTCACTCGTCACAAAAGACGCCAGGAAGGGTCGGACAGGAGGAGAGCTGGCGAAAGCCTAAGTCAGTACCCAGGGGAAGGCAGAGCAGAAATACGGAGAGAACCTAACTCCCCGACGTCACTGAGCCACTGGACGCGACGCCTCACGACGCCGCTCTGCGTCTGTAAGACGGTTGATGTTCCGACTACTTAGGTCCTTCCGAGGAGGAGTTTTCTCTTCCTTGCAGAGGAAGGCATCCTAACTGATAGATCCCGTCACCTAAGCAGTCTGGGCACCACAGATGACCTGGGAATTTAAAAAAAAAGAGAAAGAAGAAGAAAAGAAACCATTTAACAGAAACGACATCTCCGTCAGAAAAAGGTCCAACGGGAGCGGACACCGCGCCCCGTGCTTTCCCTGCAAAGTAGAGCGAGCGAGGGCAGCTGCAGGCAGTCGTGGCCCGGCGGTCACTTCCCGGTGACCACGGGGGTGACATTTCATGACAGGAGAGCCTGCGCAGGACTGCTCGGAGGAAGAGGCGACGCAACGTTTTCAATGGCAGACAGGACAAAGCTGATGCTCGCTTCGGGTGGGGAGTCCTGGCTTGGCTCTTCAGGCCCGGGCTCCGTTCCCGTCCCCGGGCCAGAAATCCGCCCCCCGAAACTATCGACGGGCAAGTCCGGAAGTGATTTCTGAGCTTCGGACAATTCCAAATACACCCCAGCCCCCAGCCCCGCCTCTCCTTACGGAAAGGGAAAACAGCCCCCCAACCCCCGATAAAGCCCTCCACAGGCTTTCTGTCTGCAGTTACTGAAAAACAAAAACAAAAACAAAAACAAAAACAACACTTATTGTTTCTGGACCTTGCCTTCTCCACTCGCCGTGAAGCAAGCAGGCTCCTCAAGCACCCGGGCTCTGTAAGACATCTACTTTTTCGAACAAAGGACCAGACAATCAGAAATATCTTTTCTCAGGCCCAGTGCAAATTTCCTACAAACACAGTAAATCCGCTAGAAACAAATTCCAGATTCTCTCCGCTAATCCCCGTGTCTTTTTCTCCAGGTGCGAGGGTTCCCCGACGTTGACAGTGAATCAAACCAGCAGAACAAATTCCAAGGTGGGTTACCTGCTTTGCGGGTTGAGGGAGGACGGGCCAGGCGGGGGGCGGGGGGCGGGGGGGGACTGGCTGGGAGTCGCGGGGCTCGCTCCACCTGTCTGACCTGTCCGGCTTGCCGCCTCTGGGCCTGGCACCAGGCACGGGCCGGCCGGCCGCCAGGGGCTGGGCTCACTGCCAGCACCTGGGCCCCTCGGGAGCTGTGCATTCACCTGCGGAGAGGTGCTCCCCACCCCATGACCGCTGCTCCTCCCCCCCCGCCCCCCGCCCATCAGCACTGGCTCATCTCTCCCGAGTCTGAGTTTGTATCTAAACTGAAAGCTGGTGGTGAGAAAGAACAAAAAAGAAAGAGGAAGGAGGGAAGGGGAGACAGGAAAATCCCGGCTCCCACGCCCACCAACAGCTTCCCGGTGACGGCAACAGTCAGGGAGGTAGCACTGGGTGGGACCGGGAGCCTGGGCAGGGCGGTCCCGGCCATCATCATCGGGATCACATTCCGGGGCTGCTCCTTCCCTCCGGGTGGCTATTTGGGGACAGCAGCTTTCCTGCGGCAGACTGGCTCCCGCGGACGCTGGAATCCGGAAGAGCCACAGATCTGCCAGGCCCGGGCGCAGGTACAGGCAGGGAGAACAGCGCCCGGGAGCAGAGGGCACATTCCAGGCGCCCTCAAAACTCTGCCCTGAGCACATACGGGCCCACTTCTCCCTCCGGTCCCCGGCCCTTCCGTAAGGAGCGCTGAGCACCCGGGATACTGTCTGGTCTGCAAGAGGGGGTTCCGGCTTGATGTTTGCACCGGGGTGCCGCCGGGCACAGCCGCGTGGGCTGCCATCGGGGACTAAGAGGCCTCGGCGGCCAGAGCTAGCTTCTCTTCCTTGGCAGTCTCTGCTGCCCGTCGAGCGCAAGTCCCTGGTGAGCATGCGAGCTCACGGCGCCGGCTGAGCGTAAGCACGGGAACGGGAGGCGGGCCCCCAACCACTGCTCAAGTTCAACCACGAGCTTTGGAGGCGGCCAAATAAGCCGAGCCTCGGGGAGCCGCCGAGGAAGAGAAACGGGGTGGCCCCCGAGAGCGGCGGGCACACAGATCTCCTGATAACTGGGGTTTCCCAGGGCAGGGGCAGACGCTGAGTACCGAGCACCTGCCGGGAAACCAGAACCCATTCCCCAGAGGCGCAGTGGCGAATTCGGGCAGAACCCAACCTCCTGCCTCGGGGGTTACAACCCGGCTTCCCCCAAGGAGGCAAGGACAAGGCTGCCTGGGCGGGGCGGGGCGTCAGGGCGACACTGGGCTCCGTGAAGCCCCATCTCAGAGCCAGCGGCCAGCTCAGATCCCGCGAGGAGCCAGCCCAGAGGCAAGCACAGCAGCGGGGCATGACCCGGGTGGGTCCATCCTGGGGCCTTCCTCCTCCCCCTCCTCCTCCTCCTCCTCCTGCTCCTCCCTCTCAAACCGCCAGTCCTGCATCACAGGCCTTCAGAAAATCCCCCAAGCGCCGGCCAACTTCAGACCGCCCTGGCCCTTAGATCATCTGCTAGTCGCTGGGCTCAGACCCAAACGAACGAGAGAGGACTAAACAATCTAGCAATTTCAGAGAACCGAACTGCGAAGGTGCTCACCACCCCTGCCCCGTTCCCTGAGATGCTCCGGGGATGCGTTTACTCAACGGGGCTAAAAAAAAAAAGAGGCGTTTTGCCCCCAAAGTGGTAGGCAAGAAATCGTTCAAATTTACATACAAAGTCCCATGATAAGTCATTTGGGATCCCCCAAAGTGGGAAGGCTGCTTGTGGTTAGAGCGAGGGTGAGTCAATGAAACAAACAAATGAGCCCGATGAGCTCAGCCTTTTGGAAAAGGAACAAAGAAAACTGGAAACTTCACCCAAGCGAGACGCAGCTCCCCGTGCCCGAGCGGTGGTCACAGAAATCTCGTTTCTGAACTCCAGAATCCAGGGGTTCTCAATGAGGGGGGGGTGGTTCTGTCCCCCAGGGGACCTTTTGGCAATATCTGGAGACACTGGGGGGGGTGCCACCGGCGTCTGGTGGGTACAGCCCAGGGATGCCACTAAACAGCTCCCAGCGCACAGGGCACCCCCGAAACTGAATGACCCAGCCCCAAATCCCAGGAGTGCTGCGATCGACAAACAGCCTAATACGATGAAAAATACTTTCCTCTTTTCTTTAAAAGTCCTGGGCAAATGGTCGCCTGTAGTCACTGGACACGTCCCTCAGCCCAGAGGGCCACGGATCGGGACCCCGCCTGGGGTAAGGCCAGGCGACCACTCGGTCTGCATCTTTGGAGGGGCCTCTGGGAACACACCCCAGGTCTCCAGGCCCTCGCCCGCCGCTGGCCGGGGGCTCCCCACCTCGGAGCTCACCCCGCTGCGGCTCAGCCCCGGAGGGCTCGCACGGAAGAGACGGAGAGGTGACAGCGCCACCGCCACGGCGGACGGGCTCACCCGTGGCAGGTGCTTCGCGGGCGTCAGTGACCTTTCACATACTTTGTCCCGCCTGAATAAATAAGAGACTCGCCCACGCGGCCAAGCGGTCTTCCTGCGTTCCTGCCCTGCCGGCCCAGGGGGGGTGCGGAGGCCACACGTCCGAGCGCACAGGGGTGGGGAAGGGAGAGCCGAGGGTCCACCTTCACAGTCCACGAGGGCAGGGGAGGGAGGCCGGGAGCTGATCGAGAGAGGCCGCGAGCCAAGGCCAGCCGGACTCCACCCGGGACCCGCAGAGACAAGCGCCAGCCCGGTGCTCCAAGGGTCCAGGGCTGAGCTGACGCCTGGCTGCAGGCCCCCGGGGGTGCGCCCCGCAGAGACAGAGGCTCCAGAAATACAAGGAACGCCTTGCCCTCCCTCGAGTTCTTGCCGGTCTGTCACAGGCTCGGCCAACCCTCAACAGAAACCGATCCGAGAGCTGGGTGGCCAGGAAGGACACAAGCCCAGAGCTACGGCTGCCGCCTCTGGGGACTGGGGAGCTGGGGGGAGACGCGGGCCGGAGACGGGCCGAACTCGTTAACTTCGTCTACCTCTGGATCGTTTGACTATTTGTAAGCATTACTACCAATGTCATCATTTAAAAAGAACATTCCAAAGCGGGGCGCCTGGGGGGCTCAGTCGGTTAAGCGTCCGACTTCGGCTCAGGTCATGATCTCACTGCTCACGAGTTTGAGCCCCGGGTCAGGCTCTGTGCTGACGGCTCGGAGCCTGAAACCTGCTTCCGATGCTGTGTCTCCCTCTTTTTCTGCTCCTCTCCCGCTCTCACTCTGTCTCTCTCTCTGTCTCTCTCAAAAATAAACAGGCATTAGAAACAATAAAATAAATAAAAAGAACGCGTAACAGAAAAGGATGAGGGCAGGACCGAGCCCGCCTTCCCGGGACTACGCCTCACCTGCTCCGGGGAACTCTCCCCTGCAGGCCGGCACGGGCTGCTGTCCCCGGTCACCGGACCCCAGACAAGTGGCCCAAGAGAGACTACAAAGGCCGCAGAGAAAGGGCAGAGGCGGTGAGACGGTGCCGTACAAGGAAATGAGAAAAACAGCTCATGTGCCAGGCCGGGGGCCTGAGCGGGAGAGAGGCCGCAGGCCTGACACCCCCGTGTCTCCTGCCGACTCCCTCCGAGGAGGTGGCCATCCCCACCAACAGTCCCCTCAGACCCGGACGAGGTTCTGGATCCATCGCTCCCCACTGAGGTTCACAAGGAGGAAAATCACACGTGGCTAAAACGCCCCCCCCGACCCCCCGACCCTTCAAGCCTGGCGGCCTCTTGCCACCCAGGCTGCTCTCAAGCCGCTGCACCCCACTTCCGGACCCTTGGACCCTGAGATCCGGTTTCCCACTTAAAATCTTGCCTCAGCCTCAGGTCTTACCACTTCTCTCCATCATGAGTTCTGGGCTCCCCTCCCAGCACCCACAGCCTGCTGAGCACCTCACACATAGGTATCCCCAACACCTGTCCCCTTTCCGAGTTCCCCTGTCCTGCAAGAGGGTCACAGACACCTAGAGACAAGGCTGGGACTGGGTGGACAGGGGCTGACCCACCTGTGAGGTGGGAGACCTCACAGACCCCAACATCCTCACAACCATCCACTTCCCCGTAACATCAGTTTGACCATAAAACATCACATTTTGGGGGTGGCTTTGGTGGGTCAGACACTCTGAGCCTTGATTTCGGCTCAGGTCATGATGATCTCACAGTTCAAGACATCAAGTCCTGAGTCGGGCTCTGGGCCGACAGCAAAGAGCCTGCTTGGGATTGTTTCTCCCTCTCTCTCTGTGCCCCCTGCTCTCTTTCTCTCTCTCTCAAAATAAATAAACATCTAAAACAAACAAACAAACAAAAAAATGCCACCACATTTTAATAACAGAATACACTGCAAAATGTAACGAAAAATGGACATGTTGTGAAAATACTCAGAATAATAACCTAAAGTTCGTGAGTATGTGTGTCTTTAGCTTAAGAATATCAGCCACAGGGGCGTCTGCGTGGCTCAATCGGTTAAGCGTCCGCCTCTTGCTCTTGGCTCAGGTCATGATCTTGCTGTTCACGGGATCAAGCCCTGAGTCGGGCTCTGCGCTGACAGTGCGGAGCCTGCTGGGGATTCTCTGTCTCCCTCTCTCTCTGCCCCTCCCCAACTTGCGCTGTCTCTGTCTCTCTCAAAATAAATAAACTTAAAAACAGAATATCAGCTGCCCAGGCAAACCAAAGCGACACTCCCAGTGGGCTGGACAGAGACGTCACCTCGCTGCCAGACGTGCAGGGAAATGGGCCAGGCGAGAGGGAAGCTGCTCCCGGCCACCCCAGTCTGGGGTCCCGGCCAGGGCTGGTGGCTCAGGGCGGGGAGAGGGGGGGCGGGGGGGGGCTAACAGGTGATCTGAGATGCGGGACAGAGGAGAACAGGAGGGATACGGCACCGGGCAGTGAACTAACGGGGGGAACCGACGTCCGCCCTCCAAACGAAGGGCCCCAGCACCGAGTCTGTTTGTAAGTAAGAGCGTCAGGACCCAGTGTCCGAATGTGGTCGGACGGCCCGAGAGAAATAAGGGAGGGATGCGTGTGGACCCCCAAACGTTGCCGTTCCTGCTCCCACACAGTGACGGCTCGCGTCCCACCGACCCCCTCGCGTCCTGGACGTCCTCGGGGCCTTGCCCGACCGCTGGTTCGCTGAGCCGAACCTGCCCTCCAAAGAGTCACAGGCACCCTGAGATGCAAACTCGGTGGCTGAGGGGGAGCCTCGTCCTGTTCTGGGGATTTTGCATTTGAGTGTAGAGTAAATTTGCTATCTGGCTGAAGCCAAAAGAAGCAAGCTCTAATTTTTCAATGCCAGCCACAAACCAGCTCGCTGAAACAGACAGGGGGTGAGGGTGGGGGAGAGAGCCACGGGGGGGGGGATCTGTCTGAGATCACAGATCAGGGCCCTCAGCTCACGGATGCTGGCTCTCCTGCCCACCCCCCCCCCACCCCCCGTGCCCCGGGGCACCAGTGACTCGGAGCATCCTCCCTTCCAGCTTCACCTGCCGACTTCTACTCATCCCCTAGGCCTTCGGAACTGCAAGAGAATACATTTCTGTTGTTGCAAGCTGCTCCCCCCCTCAGTTTGTGGTAGCTTGTTACAGCAGCCGCAGGAAACTAACACCCCCCCTCCTCCCGGAAGTCATTGATTAACTCATTAAATAGCAGCAATGGTGGGGGGGAGCGGTATTGGGGGGACTGGGGGGAGGAATAAGAAAGAGTCCTTTGATCAGCCCAAGTTCCTTCCCTTCCTCAGAAAGTACTGTTACCCCAGTTTGGTGTGCTGTGGATATTCACAGTCACCCCAACATGACAGCGGGAATTCAAAATCTAGCAGATGACCCAACTAATATTAAACCAAAGCAAGGAATCAAAGCAATGCTTTGTTCTCAAATGACACCTGCTCCCGGGCTCTGAGACTGGGGTCAGGGGGCAGGTCGCCCTTGAGGTCCACTCATTACCTCGTCCTTTACACACAACACTAACCCCGCACGGGGCGGGGGTTTCTGAGCCACAGCAATCTGGAAGCAGAACCCAGAAGGGCGGAGAAGGTTCGCCGAAGTCAGATTCGCTGACAAAACCAAGGGGAGAGACAGGTGAGGGGCAGAAAACGGAAGAGACGGAAATGCTATAAAACACGGTCCCCAACGCGAAAGAGCCCCACGCTCCAAAGCGGTGGGGGGGGGGGGGAGCCTGCAGGCCACCGCGCCGCGCTACACGGCACGGCCACGACTGTTCTCCATGACGACCTGGCTCCGCAGGCAAAGGTAAAATTGTGTTTATTTGGCTCGAAGCAGCATCCTGTTCCCTTTGTCTGCCTGTCTCTGCAGTGGGCTCCGGGGTGGTCCCCCTGCCCCCGGGGAAGGAGACCACCCAAGACGTCCCAGCCACAGGGCGTCCCCCTTCTCCTCCCCGTCATCCTACCCTGGATGCGGCGGAGAGATGCAGCCACGACCGTATGGAGCGCAGGAAAAAAAAAATGCGCCGGCCACGTGACCGCGTGAACGAATGACAAAAGGAATAAATAAACGAATGGATGAATTTTGAAAGTGTGGATGAAACGTCTAAATTCTTCCCTGGGCTCTTCCTTCTCTCCCCGCTGACCCTGTCTCCAGCTTAATCTCTCTTTTATAAAATTCCAGGGACCGTTTAAGCATGGAAACAGCCGTGACGATATCAGCTCCCTGGAGGGCAGGTACCTGCCATACGCGAGGATCAGGAAAAAATGTCAGAAATGCGGCTTGGTGTCCTCACTTTTTTTTTTTTTTCCCTTTCAGTTGCCAACTGTTGACCCGACAAGAAAGTCCGAGGGCAAAAGGCCCACAAATGAAATGAGAAACTGTGGCGGAGAGACCCTCGGGCGACTCCCCCGTGGGCGGCCTCCTGGTGTCCGCACCCTCGTGCGATCCCCTTCCCCTGGAGTGTGGGGGGGACTCGCGCCTGGTTTCTAACCAACGGGATCCGGCGCCGGTGGCGGGACGCCCCTCCCCTGCTGCACCCCCACGTCCATTCCCGCGGCACCCTGCCGTCGCCCCCTCTGGGCAGCCGCAGAGCAGAGCGCACCCACTGAGTTACACCACGCGCGTCCGAACCCGGCTCTGCCGCGACCACACTTACGCCTCGGTTTCCTCCTACGAGAAATGGGGACAACATCAGCTTCCTCACGGTGCTGACACACGGATGAAATGAAGTGCTTATGAACACACGGCCTGGCGCACCGGAAGAGCTCAATAAATGCTCGTGATGTATGCATTAATTATGCACCTTCTGCTGTCCTGCCCGGACCATCAGGTCTGGGAGGGCGGTGACAGTCTGTCTGTCACCCGCTGTTGAACACAGCCTTGCACACAGGGTGGGATCGAGGAACACAAGGGACCGTCTCCTGTGATCCTCCTAGCGACTCTTGGAGGGCGCGAGTTACTTATTCCACGCTAAGGAAAGAAAATGGGTTGAGGAATGTTCAATTCTTGCCCAGCACCCCTGAGGACACGAGGGATCGAATGAGGGCCATCTCATTTCCAAAATGTTCCTTATATTTCTCCGCTGCCTTAAAAACAACTCGTAACCAAGTTAATTTGACACATATTTAAGGATAAGCAGAAGTGCTGGCCTCCAGTACAGTAATTAGGCTTAAATGGAAACAATTCACATAAATGAGCATAATTAGCACCGTGCGCACACAGTGGCAGCTCGCACTTCTGGAAGCATTTGGGAGAAGGTGTGATTCTTCCGTGCAGGGGAGAGGAGGGGGGAGGCGGCAGGGGAGAGGAGGGGGGAGGCGGCGGCGGAAGCGTTGCCCGTTTTTTCCGCCCAATCAGCGTTGAATGGGGTGGCTGAGGAATGGCTCTAAGGGAACGGAAGTTTTGAAGTGTTTCGCGGGGTGGATGCCTCTCAGGGGACGGGACAGGCCTCAGGGGGCGCCAGAGTGGGGTGCGGGGCTGGGGCTGTGGGGCCGCCCGCAAGGGGGTGAGCCCGAGACGGAGGGGGAAGAAGCCTGGGGAGAACTCTGCCCACTCCGCAGTTGGCACTCCTCCCTGCGGGAGGCCAACGGGGTCTCTCGGGGTCGTCTTGCACCCCTCATCAGAGCCCCTCATCTGGGTATGCCCTCATTAGGGAGGGGGTGATCGGGGCAGGGAGACAGCGGGGGGGGGCACCCGGGGCGAGGAAATTCAACACAGTCCCCGCCCCCCAGCAGCTTTCTCAAAAGATTATCAAGAGCTGTTTGTCCATCCAGGTTGGAGGCAAGGGATGCTCGTTGCCTTCGGGATTTGGAGACAAGTCTGCGAACCGCCAGTCTTGCGGGGGGGGGGGGGGGGGGGGGCGGGGTAGCGTCGCTCGGGGGTCAGTCACGTGGACTAGGATTTTTCAAAAAAATTTTTTCATGTTTCTTTATCTTTGAGAGCGGCGGTGCAGAGAGAGAGGGAGACACAGAATCCGAAGCAGGCTCCAGGCTCCGAGCCGTCAGCACAGAGCCCGGTGCGGGGCTCGAACTCACAGACCGCGAGATCATGACCTAAGCCGAAGTCAGACGCTTAACTGACTCAGCCCCCCAGGCGCCTCAACGCGGGCTAGGATTTTAAACTGGCTTCGCCCCACCCCTGGTGGCGGGCTTCACACTAGAGGGGTTATGGGGACAGCAGTGTTGTCCGCTTTGACCTTAAATCCATTTTAATTAATTTTATCGCGACACGATGTGACAGCCTCCGAATACGTCTAATGCCAGGGTTAGGAATCGGCTCAGTCCAAGTCAACTAACCTGCCCCCCACTCTCCAACCGTCAGGACGACTCCTCCTCCTGAGGACGGACCTTCCCTTCCCCCACCTACTTACAAGGAGGAGGAGGCGACACTGGAGAATCAGGCAGGAGTTTCCGCCCACGGGAGGTGAGGTGGGAAGCTGGGAGGAGTGAGTCAGCACTATTCGCAGAAAGGGACAAGCCAAACATCAAATGACAGGACAGTAAGAGGTCACTCGGTACCACAGAGGTCAAGGTGGGGCCCCGGGGTGGGCTCCAGGCACTGGGGCTCCCCCACGACGCACTGGGGTCCGTGGCCACCTGCCCACAGCCAGCGACTCAGGAGCGACTCGGGAGCCGGGTGTATTCTGTTTGCAGCAACCCAAGGCATTTCACGCCATTGAAATATTTGCAATACTAGTTAGCAACAACAACAAAAATGAAAGCATCAGTTTTTAGGAAGGGGAAGTTGAGAGGGACATTTGCAAGGCAAAAATCAATCAAACAACTCCAAAAACCTTACTCAATACTATCGGCGAGGAGGAAGGGCCTTCTGATTTAGGAAAGTACTAAGTATCTGCGGGGAGAAAAAGAGCTCCTCGCCGCCCCGGCACCTCAGTCCACAGTTACACATTATCCGATCTCTCTTACGCCATAACTCTAGCAAGTCGGTCCTGACATAACCCCTATTTTAGAGAGGAAGAACCGAACCCGGGAAAGTTAAGCCCTATTTGCAGATTCACGCAGCTAGTGGCAGAGACGGACCCGGACGTCAGGCCCCTGACCGGACACCGGGGACCCCAGCGAGAACCAAGGCGCTTATGAACGGAGAAAACCGATCCACGCCGGACGCTGGCATCTGGCGGCCTCTGCCTGGCATCTACAGCCAGACCCGGAGGGGAAAGTCCCCAGGCCGGTCACCAAAGGCCTCCTGAATCACTGAAGCTGAAATTTAAAGAGGCCCCTTCCAGCCCCCCCCCAACCCCACCCCCTCTGAACAGAGACAAGAAGCCCTCAGCGGCAGGCAGCCTCAAAGCAAAAGATGCCCATTCTTACGGGGGCTGGAGCGGGCGACCCTCTCACACAAGGCGACGGACAAGTGCAAACCCGGCCAGAGGTGCTGGAGGGCTTTGGGGTGGGACTGTGGCCACACACACCCCCCCGCCGCACCTCCCTGCACCTCGCTTTTCAGCCGTCAAAAACGCAGACCTGTAATCCTCGTGCCCTCCCCACCTCACAGAGACCGGAGGACACACTGTCTATCAGGTGTCACACCTGGCTTGCTTGGCTCTGCAGGGGGGGGAGGGGGGGTAGCAGGAGCGGCTCGGTCTCTCGCACGCGTAATCCTGCTAATGCCTAATCCTGCTAATGCCGTTCCCTTCGGGGTAACTTTCCCTTCTCTCCGACTCTCTCGGAGCCCTGGCGGCTCTCCCGGGCTCAGACCGAATCCCTCCTACTGTCACAAAACCGTCTTGGCCTCTGCCCAGCCCTGCGAGCCCCTGAAATCCCAGAGCAACTACCGCCCGTTGCATCCCGCGGCTGGCCTCGCTCAGCTCCAGGTGGCACTCCTGCAGGTTCTTACGCACGCACGCATCCAACGAATCTTTAACAGACGGCCACCGTTTGCCAGGCACCGTTCTGTCCCTTCCCTTATCCGTTCTGTCCCCATTCTCCCTGACGACTATCCCCCACCTTCTCTTCACCTCCACCGCCCACCCCCTGGGCCACCTCCCCCAGTCTCGTGTGTTCGGTACCCATCACGGTCGCAAAGACGCCCCCTGCCCCGACAAATCTCCTAGGCTCCAGTTTCTAGCACCCGGTACCACCTCCCACTTGGGTGTCCAACAGGCAAGTCACTGTAGCTGAAACAGAACTCCAGGTCCCCATAAAACCCCGCAGCCTGGTCCCCCCGTCAGTAATGATGCACCTGTCTGTGCGAGCCACAGACCTCGGGTCGTCTCTGTGTCCTCCTTCTGTCCTATCCCCCTCGGGCCATCCGGCAGCTGACTCTGTCGGTTGTCCCTTCAAAACCTACGCCTCGAGCCCCATGCCACGGCCGAGCTGAAGCCACTGTGGTTTCTAGCCAGCCCCCGGGACAGCCTCCGGTCCGTCTCGCTGCGACCACCTTTAATGCACCCTGTGTATTCTTCGCCCAACAGCCGGAGGGATCGTTTCAAAACATAAGATGAAGCCATTACAGATCAAAACTCTCCAAAGACTCCTGAACACCAGGCCTTGGCTTTCATTCTAAGTACCAGGACACGCCGACCCCGGCGGCCGCCACTCACCTCCGGCCTCACTGGCTTGCTGGTAAAATTCTCAAATGCACCAGCCGCAGGACCTTAGCACTTGTGACCCTTCTGTCTGGAGAGCCTCCCCCTCGCCTTTATTCGGGTCTCTCCTCAATGACTCCATCCCTCCCCCAGCCCCCATCAAAACTAACAACCCCTCCCTGCCACCCTTCACCCTCCTAGCCCTTCGTCACGTTTCTACAACCTAACCTTGCTTCAGATGTTCTCTGGGTCTGTGTGTCGCCTGTTGCCTCCAGCAGGAGACCAGCCCCACAAAAGCAAGGATCTGCCTGCTGGTTCACCGCAGCATATACCTCACGCTCAAATAATGTTGGCGCATAGCAAGGACTCAGTAAATGTTTGCCGAAGGAATGAAATGAATGAGTTCCGTGTAGCTACTCTCTCCTTACCTATGTCTGATCTCCTGTGACCCGAGGTTGAGCAGCTTACGGCCAGGGGCGACATCCACCGCCCTGTCCACACTTTTGTCTTCCTACACTTCCTAGCCCAGGTGCAAGCACACGGGCGGGTCCAGGAGGGCAGTCAGCTTCCACGATCGAATTGAAAGTGCTGCCTAGGAGTCTGCGGTGCAAGGGCCCGGGGGCCGGGACACGGGGCACGTTTGGGAGTGCTGATTGGTGGCATGCACCAAGCACACGGGGTGGGGAGGAAAGCGCAGTCCTTGCGGCTGCCACATCCGTTAGCCAGGGGGTCCTGGAGGCCAGACACACGGCTGGACTTGGCAGGGCAGAGCAGGCCAGTCCTGGCCGGTCCTCGAGTTTGGGAAGCTCAGGAGACAGGCCGCTAGCCCACACGGCAGCAGATGCCAACGGGCCCCAGGGTACCAGCCGACGCTGCCCATCTGCCCCTTGCCCCTGGACGGACCCTCAAGGGGGAGGGGTCAAGGCAAGCATAGGAGCCTTCTGTCCTGCCCAGCCCCCGTCTCGGCCATGACTGCACAGCACCAGAAGATCTGGCTCCTGCTTGATCACGAAGAATATGGAGGCTCAGGGGAGTGGCCGGTTGTCCCAAAGGCTTCTCGGACCTGGGGGCAGAGGCAGAACGGGCCCCGCCTAATTTCCAGGGAGCCAGGCAGGTACTAATCCAGGAAACCCGGCCACCCCCTGCTGCAGGAGACCAGCGTGGATCTACCAGGAGGGCATAGGCCCCGGGTCTTTCTGCACAGTCACGCTGTCCCCTTGTGTGTCCGGCCAGGCCCAGAAATAGTGAAGGCAACAAAGGGAGAGCCCTGTCAGTGTTACCAGGCCACGGCCACCCAACCGGCAAGGGGAGGAGGAGGGGGAGGGGGAGGGGGAGGGGGAGGGGTCCTTGGCATCACCGCCACCTGATGCAATCTCCATCCTGACCTGAAGCTCCCAGGCGGCCCCCCCCCCACCCGCTCTGACCACTGGGGGCTGGGGGAGTGGGAGGGCTCATGTTCACCTTGGGGACAGGAAGGCCGAAACCCCTTCCCTCGTTCCTCTCTTTAAAACGCAGGCTGGCCGACTGGGCCCCTGATGTAACGTTACTGAGTGACCACAGGACACTTCCTATCTGCTGAGATTTGTCGCAGCCACCTTGGGGAGCTAGTCTCCGTGCCCTCACTTTCAGGAAACGGAGGTATTTGCTCCCAGCGTAGGTGGGAGAGCCGCGGCAATGAAACCCGAGTCCCCATTTGCACCCCTGGCCCGGCGAGCCCTTCTGCACCCACCGCGGAGAGCGAAGACGAAAGAAAAAAAAAAAAAAAAACAGCCGCGCAAAACCCAGAAAAGGAATCCTTTCTCTCCAGAGATTATGAAATCAAAGAGCATTTTGTTGCCTCTTGGAAATTTTTCTCCTTATGACTCGGAGGCCACACAATCCAACAGGGTTCCCATTATTAGCAGTAAAGTTCCTGCCTCCTCCTTTCCGAACTTTCAAACAGACCGAGAACACAAGCGTTTACCTGCGCTCGCCGTGGGACGGGGCGAGCCTGCCGCGCGGGCTTCCAGACCCCTCCTCCCCGGGGCTCGGCTGCAGGGCGCCCGCAAAACCCTGCAGATCCCCCCCGGATCCGCGCGGCCACCGAGGGAAGCAGCCCGGCTCGGAACAAGCCCAGGCAAGCCCAGGCAGAGCCCGCCGCTGGGTCCTCCTCCTGCGCGCACCGCCCGGCCCCGGGGCGGGAGACGCGTCTCCGCGGCCCGAGATCCCGGGAGCCGGCTCTCCCGGGACGCGCCGGGCGCCGGCCTCCGCTCCACCTGGAAGGGGAAAGGGCCAGGTGGCGAAAGGAGCGGCGCTGGGGGCGGCGCCAGCCCGCGCCGGCTTCGGGGCGGGGGCGCTGCCGGCGCCGGGGTCACGTCGGGGGGTGGGGGGTGCGCGCCGCCCGAGGCCGCGGCGGGGCGCACCGGAGGGGGGAACGGCGCGCGCTCGGCCGCGGGGACCCGGGCGCGCCGGGCTCCGCGGCCATCGCCACCCTTCCGGGGCTCCTCGCGCCTCCGCGGCGGGACCGAAACCCGGGCGGGCCGGGGAGTGGGGGGGCCTGGAAGCCAGCAGACGGAAACCGCGGGGCGCTCGCCGCGATGCCCTAGGAAGTGGGAAGAAGGCACCAACGTCCCGGGCGCGGGCGAAGGAGGCGTCCCGGGATTGGACCTGTCGTAGCCTGGAGAGCTCCAAGGTCCCACGCATTTAAGGAAGCCCCGGATTTAAGGAGACGGGAAAGGACTCCCAGGGCCAGGATCCCGCTCCCCGCCGCAGCCGCCGCCCGCCGCCCCGCCCCCACTCGCCGCGCCCCCAAGTTCCGGCGCTGCGGGCCACCGGGTGCCCGGCGCGTCCCAGGGCGCAAAAGCGGGCGGCGTGAGCCGAGGGCGCGAGTCGAGGTCGGCTAGGCAGAGGGGTCGGGTGCAGCCGTCCCCCATGGGGGGTGGGAGGGGACGCAAACGCAGACGCGTGGCCTGAGCACGAGTTTGGGGGAGGAGCAGGGCCGCTTGCAAGGTGCGCTGTCTCCCATCTTTTCGCGGTTTCCACGCTGCCTTCCGCCTGGGGGGGTTCGCCCTCGGCGTTGGTGGGGACGTACATGCAGGGGCGGCTCCAGAGATTCCCCTTGCCCTCTCCGCTGTGGGGGCGGTATCCCCTGCCACTACCCCGCACCTAACCATCCGAGATCCCACTCAGTCCCACCTGGTCGGGACCTCGGGACCCTTGGGAGACAAGCCGCCCCGGGGCTCCGTCTGCAAGCGTTTCTGCCCTGGGGGCCGTTGCAGGACGGAGATTGCTTCCCAAGAAGCAGACCCTCCTTGCAGACTCACAGACACTCGCAGGTCTCGGCGTGAAGCACCTGCGACCTAGCCGGCAGCCTTCTTCAGGAGAACAAAACAGAAGGGCACGGGTCTTCCGGACTTCGTGGTGGTGCAGTGGCTCCCTGAAGTGACGGCGGAGACTCATTCGTCTGGGGGGGAAAACAGAAATTCATTTTACTGGGAGGAAATGGTCTTTGTGGGGACAGCGGAGAAGCCGCCGCTGCCTGGGTGTGTAATCGCAAAATCGCGTCTGGGCACCCTGGAGGGAGCACGTGGAGGCCAGGCATAAGCTGCCCCCATTTGATGGATGGGAATGCCGAGGCTCACAGGTGAGTCCCGTGTGGAGCCCAGTGTCTCCTAGACTTTTCCAGGGATTCTAGAACATTCCTAGAAAAGGAAAGAGCCAGCCAGCAGGCGAGAATGCCCAGGTGGAGGTGGAGGGCCGCAGGCGAGGCCTACCTCTCCCCACCCCAGCAGTGCAGGGGTGGCGACAGTTCCCCCCGCTCACCCTCACCCCAGGGTGTCCATCCCCATGGGGCAGACGGGGTGAAAATGGCCTTCCCAGATCCTCAAAGCCTCAGGAAGAGTAACTGAGGCCAGCGGCCCTGGAGGCAGCGCATGGGAATGGAAGGGCAAAGGGGGTTCTGATCCTGACTTGCTTATGACCTTGAGCAATCCTGACAGCTAATTTGCGTTAAGTGCTCACAGCGCAGGCAGATATCACGGTCAACCCTTCCCCAGAGAGGGTTGTGCAATCTTCAAACAGTCCCGTGAGCTGGCTGCTACCGCTGCCCCCGTTTACAGGTGAGCAGACCGGGGACCAAAGAAGGTAAAACTGGGCACAAGTTGGAGAGGGCAGGGAGGGGGGGTGGAAGCAGGTCCCAGTGCGTGGGGTGGAGTGGGCCACCCCCGCCTCACTCTTGAAGCTCTTGCCGTTTTGCCTCAACTTAGTGAATTGCTTAGCCTCTCCACGCCTTGGCGTCCTCAGGTCTACAGACAGCGTCAGTTTCATGGTATGGATTCAGGAAATCCTGTGGAATGAATGAATGAATGAATGAATGAATGAATGCAGGCCCCGCCCCTCAGGGCAGTTGGAAGCGTTGTACTAGAGAGAGTAGCTGCACACAGAGGCACCTCGGTGCGCTCCCAGCTCATCTAGGGGACCTCAGTGGGGGTGCCGGCCCCCCAAGATGCATCGGCGTTCTGCTCCTTGCGTGCGGACCCCTGCGAGCATTCCGTTTGAGAGCCTTTGCTGTCGTCGGCCCTTGCTTCTTGCTTTCCTGTCCGAGCCACCCACGTGCCTTGACCCGGGCCGCTGAGAGTTGAATGAATTCCGTTTGGAGACACCAGGCTCTGGCCACTAAAGAGTTGGTTTAACTGGATTCTTACCTACTTTTTCATCCCGAGAAGCCAAAGCATATTCAGGCCTCATTATTATTATTATTATTATTATTATTATTATTTTAGCATTTTTGTATGAGCGAGGACTGTTTACAAAGTGGATGCCAAAGTCGTTCTCACCTGTCCCCAGCCCCACCAGGCTCGAGGACGCTGAGCCGTCTGTATTTCCGCTAGGACGCTCCCAGCACCCAGACATACACACACCACTAAGTTAAAAGCCAACGAAGGCTGTGAAGGAAGGGGGTTACGGAAGTAGCGAGGACAAGCTTCGACACACGCCCCCAGCCGCGCGGAGCCCGCATCCCGCCCCCCCCACCGCGCGGCTGTGAAACAATGCCCCCGGGGCCATCGGGCCTTGAACGGAACCACAGACGCCCAAAGACTCTCCCTCCCCTGTGTGTCCCGTCGACCTATGAATCGAGCGTGTCCCGAATGGTGAATAGAAAAAGATAACAACGTCCTGGGCTTAGATCGTGGTGATGGGCGCCCAGTTTTGCAAATGCACTAAAACCCACCGAACGGTGCACGTTTAAATGGTGACATTTATGGCAAGTAAGTTACATCCCAGGAGAAAAAGGAAAAAGGAAGCGCCATTCTCCCTTACTGGCTAGAAATACCTGGCGGGAACCCGGCCGGGCGTCCGGAGGCCCCGGCACTTAGGTTCGCTAACTGCTAACTCCCCTGACTTAGAAGATCTAATCCGGGTTGTGGGTAACAGAGGAGAGTCAGGCATCCCATGGCCGAGGCTGTGCTGTGCCAGGGCCCTGGCTTGTGACCATGTCAGGGGTAAGTGGCCAGGTGGCCGTGCCTCGAAGACAGGACTACAGGGACACAGGGCCCCAGGGGACCCTGCAAAAGAAAGCGTTCTTGCCGGGAGGCGTTTCCTCACTGTAGCCCTGACGTCGGAGAACTGCGGCAGAGTAATGGTGAAGGGTTGTGTGTGTGTGTGTGTGTGTGTACACGCGCGTGCGTGCGCAACACGTGGGGGTGCCCAGGGAACCCACCTCGCACTACAGAGCTGGCAGCAGGCACAATTTTCAAGGCCCCGTCTCCGAATAAGAAAGCCCAACTCGACTGGTTGGGTTGGTGAAGAAACCGCCACCAGGTTAAAAAAAGAGCAAAGAAATGGAAGGAATTCAAACGCCCCACGAAGGGGAGAATTAGTCTGAGATGCTTACTCCTTGCTCTGCTGACCGGGCATTTTAACGAAACATCGTGCTAAGTTCTGTTTATCTTCTAGTTCCTAAAGTTGCCCTTTGGCTTATGCGTCGAATCAACCTTTTCCCTAGTTGAGGACGGAGAGAGGTGGGCTTATGCTTAGGGGAATAATCGATTCTCCGTAGATATTTGATACGTATACATACATATTAGAAAACCATTGGGGTTATTTCGCTATCGTTTATTAAGTCCTTATTATATATGACCTGCACTGGCCTCGCTCGAACCCCGGCAGCTACGCTCATTTAGCAGGTGAGAAACTGAGTCTCAGAGAAGCTTCGGTCCCACGGCCCCACGTCATTCAGCTTAAAAGTGACAGATCTGGTGTTAGACCTCTGCGGAACCTCAAAGGCACAGCTGGCCTCCACACGGCCCCGCTGTCTAACAAAGGCTGCAGGCACAGTGGGGAGTCCCCTCCATTTTTATTGGGATGAGGGAAAATTCCCCAACCCTGAGTCCAAAGGAGTGAGACTTGCCCAGATCTGTTGGCCTTGCCTGCAGCTTTCGTAAAGCTACGTAACTGGAACGCCCCCTTTCTCCAGCTCCAAGGGGAAAACGGGGCCAGTTTCTGTCCTAAGGAGGGCGGGAAGGACAAGGAACCTCCCCCCCTCCCACTTAAAGAACTCTGGAAGCAGCAGCTCACCCCAAAGCTGTGTGTCCTGTCTCCCCTCTAGAATAGATCCAGGACTGTCAGGTCAAGGTCATTGGTTTCCCCAGGTGCACGTGGGTGGGGTCACGGAGGAGGATGCCCCAGGTCTTAGACAGGGCCACCCCACAGCCCTCAGCGTCCAGCCCTTTAGAGACTTGAAGTCTGGCCAATCCACATACTGGATTATTTAACAAGATTTACGCTGGGGGTAAATCCCTTGGCCAGGCCCGGGTCTAAGTGCTTTACAGATAGGACCTGGTGTGATCCTCGTAAAAACACCAGACTTTTATTCTTCCTGTCTTACACATGAAGCAACCGCGGCACAGAGAGGCTAGATAGCTCCCCAAGGTCACGCTGATGGCCTGGAACGTGGTCTGGCCCCGGAGTCAGCTGAAACGCTCTGCGGCTGCTGCCACAGCACCCTGGGTACCGGGGCACAGAGCCCACCCCCTCCTCTAGGACTTCCTAGTTGCCAAGGTGGGCTTCAGGATAACTCGTTCCCCGCACACCTTTGAGGGGTGTTCTTTCCTGTCGGCCGACCTCATCAGGGCCATCCGGGTCCATCCCGGGCAGCAGAAAGGTCTAGACTCTCCCTTCTGCTTCCCCAAGGTTTACTGGCCCACTGCAGGCTCCCAGTCCCCTTTCCAACTATCTTCACGCTCTGCTGTGCTGGGCAGCTCTCCCTGGTAAGCCAGACACTTCTGGTCTTACCCTGTCCCCAGGAGCCAGCGAGTGTCAAAGGGACCCTTGAGTGGTTCCTCCCAGAACAAGACCGCACCAAGACAGCTTCGGGACGCCACTGCCAGAAACATGAGCAACGCACGACATCGAAAGGGCAATCTCTCAGGTGCCACCCCTACAACGTATATGATGGTGTATATTAAATAAGGTATGTGACGCGTGTCTTATTCCATAATGCATATGAATTTTATCATGTATATGTCATCTATTTCTCCAGAGCGATGGTTCATAACCTTTTTGGGGGTACGTGATCCTTCGAGATTCTGGGAAGGCTGGGAATCCTTTCCAAGGGAAAACCCCAGCAACTCACATCGCACAAAATTTTACCTACAATTTCGGAAGCTCTCGACGGCCTCCTCCCTACGGCTTCCTCCCCCCGCCTCAAATGTAAAACATTAAAAATATCAGGGCACCTGGGTGGCTCAGTCAGTTAAGCGTCTAACTTCAGCTCAGGTCATGATCTCACGGTTTGGGAGCTCGAGCCCCGCGTGGGGCTCCCTCCTGTCAGATCCTCCGTCCCCCTCTCTCTGTGCCTCCCCCGGCCCGCGTTCTCCCAGAAATAGATAAATTTAAAAAAATTTGTTTTTAATTGCATACCTGGCTACATCGCATGTTGGCCGCTGTCACTGGCTTCTGTTGAGGGGCCTTAGGTGAAGGAGCCTGAGGACCTGGCTCCCTGCTCGCCGAGCTTGCTCTAATAGCCTGTTGGTTACGGAAGGTACAGGATAGATATTGGAAGGAGTCTCCGTGACAATTGACTTCTGGGGTTTGGGATTCCCAAATGCAACATGGTAAAGCAATTTCTCTTTGGTCACTAAACTGTCCTTTACATTAGTTGAAGGCTGAGGGCCTTTCAATACCCAGCCAGCCAGTGTGTTCAGATAACGCAGCAGTCTGGGTATGAGGACAAGGATGGTGTTTAAAAGGTAGCAGTGCGGCTGAGTTTAGGCAACATATTTTGAAAGGTCCGGTGGGGTCCCTTGTGCTGGGCAGCCCGGTGCTGAGTGGCTAGCAGCCCCCAAGAGGACCGGGACAAGGTCTGGTTGGCCCCGTGGACTAACGGCCTGGAGTCTGTCTCTCTGTAATCACTGGAGACAAGAAGACCAGCAGCTGTACCTGCCGAGACCGTGGGGGGAAGGGATGGGGTTCCCCTGAGCCCGTTAAGTCCTCAGAACCTGAAGGCTGCTTGGCCACTGCCCGCCCACGTTGCTGCCACGAGCCTGAGTCCGAAGATGCTCTTTCTGGCCAACTGGGTCTAGGGAGGCAGCACCGAAGCTTGCCCTTGTGCCGCTCATACCTTGTCAAGGTCACCGATGCCCTCCGTGTGGCCAAGCCCAGTGGCCACTTCGGAGTCTCCATTTTGTTTGACCCGTCAGCACCATTTGACACAGCTGGTCCTTGAAACTCTTTTTTCCTTCCCATTTGGGGTTTTGAAATGTCACCGTCTTGGTTCTCACCTACTTCACTGATCGCCCCTCAGTTTCTCCTGCTAGTCCCTTCTCTAGCCCCCGCTCTCTCTGTGTTGGGGAACCCCAGGACTTGGTCCACCGACACCCCCTCCTTGGGTGGTCTCATCCAGCCTCACGGCTTATCAATTTCATCTGTACATTGATGACTCCCAAATTAATATCTGCACCCATGACCTCTCTGCCCATCGCCGACGGTCAATCCAAAGTCTCATGGGCGTGTAATAGAAATCTGAAAACGTGATGTATCCCCGACTGAAGTTCTGACTGCTCCTGGCCTCCCGAGGCTGCTCTCTGAAGTGTCCCCCTTCTCCACGCACGGCAACCCCAGCCTCCAGTGCTCTGGCAAGTCCACCCTCGACCCCTGTTTCTCTTCCCCCAACATCCAGTCCGTCAGCAGAGCCTGCTGGTTCCACCTTCAAAATACAGCCAGCATCCAGACCCTTCTCTGCTCTTCTCCTCGCACTTATCGCTTCCACACTTGACTAAGCCACCGTCGTTCTCTTGCTTGGGTGACTGTCACAGCTTCCTAGCTGGACCCTTGCTCCTGAAAGCCCGTCCTCGGCACAGCATCCAGGAGTGACCTACTTAGAATGAGGTCTAGTGACATCTCTCCTCAAAAGTGGTTCCTCACCTTGCTCAGAGTCAAAGCCAAGTTCAAATGATCCTGGCCCCAGCTGACTCTCGACCTCATTTCTTATTACTCTCCCTCTCTCTCTCTCACTTACTCTGTTCCTGCCACCCTTGCCTCCTCACCGATCTTGGAACACACCAAGTAGTCCTCTCCCCTGCCCGGAGGCCACAGGAACCAGACTAGGGCCCTGGGGCCAACACCCACCATCCTTAGTCACCATCGTCATCATCGCCAACGGTCAGTGCGAACCAGAGACTGTACCCACCAAGTCCATTTCCATCACGGGCCCCCAGTGTGACGTCAGAGACAACAGTACTAAAGGAGCACCCTCAGCCATGGCCACAACACTCGTTTCTTACAGCCGAAGGGCCGTAGGGGAGAAAAGTGACAATTCTCTCCTAACTCGGAAAATATTAACATAAGCACTTTATTTCTGAGGCAGGTAACTACATTAGTCTACTGATTCATCAAAAAGAAAAAAAAAAGCAAGAGGAAAAGTGACCGCCCCCCAGTAGGAGGCCAGTAGGACATGCGGATTGTTCTACAGAAGAAAAGAATCGTCTCATTGAAGGGGGTAGGGGTGGGGGGGATGCTAGGGAAATGCCAAGGATAGGTGGGGCCCTCATATAACAGGGGAGACAGTCAAAAGAGCCGGGAATGGATGGAATGGGCCACTCACCGAAGGTAAGTCCACTCTAAAGGACAGCTGAGCTCAACGAAGAGCCAGAAAGAAAGCCACCCACATCCCAGGATGTGTGAATATGTCCAACGGGAGGACCATGGGGCTGACTCCCATGAATGACGTAGGTCATTGTGCTTAGAGGAACCCCCTTTATCTCTGCTCGGCCGTACCCAACACGAATCCTCGGTCCCTCGGCAGCTGCTGCCAAGTCGTGTGTTTGTGGTCACTGCCCCATCCATCATAGTTCGCGGAGGATCAGCCATCCCCCACGTCTTTCTCTAAATAGGATGCATGCTTAGCATGGCCCTCACAAGACTGTGCGGCCAGCATCTGGGTTTCTGGCTGGGAGAGAGAAAGGCACTCACCGGACTTCTTTGCTGGATGCCGTGTTTCTCCACTAGCCTAGAAGGAACGCCTTGGGACAGCAGCTGCTGCTGGCCTTCGGGAACCTAGAGAAGCCGAGAAGCAAAGAAGTCGTGAAGACCAAACCAAATGCAGGGCCAGGTGCACGTGGAGGGAGCCTGGGGGCGCCTGGCGGGGGTGTTCAGGCGTCCCTCGCCAACGTCCTCACCCAAGGGCGATTTTGCCAATGGGCAACTTTGCCTTGAGGGAAGGCTTTGTAGCCCTCGGGAAGCGTCCGAGGGAGCTAGTGACTTCCAGAGACCTACGTGCCCTGGTGTCTCCAACAGAGAGAACTTCGAAGGAGAGAGAGAGAGGCGGGTTAGACCTAACACCAGCCCGGAGCTCAGGCTGCCAGGCTGAATGCAGACTCCAAATAGAGGCTTCATGGTGGCCTGGGTCCCTTTGAGCCTACGGGGTAGGCCAGTGGGGGAAAGGCATCGGGGGCAGGGAAGGGGAGTGGCAATCAAAGACAACCTTGGCCAACTTCACGGTTTTATCTCGCCCCTCCTGTTTTGAAGATAAACCAAATCAGTACTTAAAAAAAAAAAAAATTGTGCCCAGTCTACTCCCTGTTGTGGAATAAGCACATTTATGACACCGAAGGAAGTTCACTATCTCCAAGACCTTGAACGGACTATTTGCAACATGTGGGCTGCTGGGCAAGGTGACCTTTAGACCACAAAGGGGCAATGCCTTGAGTGCGGGCCCAGCCTTTCAGAGGACAGGAGACGCCCAGGCCACTTCCACATTGTAGGGGACCTGGGAGGTTGCAAATGAAGAAATGTCAAAATAGGGTTAAAAAAAGCTGTATTTTGAACAGTGTTTTAAAACAGAATGCTTCTAACAAACACACACAACCCGAACACCAGAGGACCGCGCTATCTGCAAGAACGGACGTAAAAAGTCTGCAGGTTCTTTTGAACCCGGAGCCCAGGCCAAACGCCCCACTCCTAACAGATAGACCCCGAAGGAAGACACCCCAGGAAGGCAGCCAATAGGCATTGACACCGGCATTGGAATCCGAGCCCCAGGATTGGATGTGTCTGCTAGCCATGCTTCTGAACTCAAGTGATCTGTCACACTGGCACGGTGTCCAAGCGTTCACTCTTGACTGGGACTTGGTTCAAGGAGGAAGGAGAAAAAGGCGGGACCGGAACTGTCAACTGCATCGCTAAGAGCTGCCCCCTGGCCCCTGGTGCTTTGCCGCCATATTTCCATGTAGTGAAATTGCTCCTGATTTTTAAAGGCAGGGACTGTTTGTACCCCAAGTCTCGCGTCAGTGGGTGCCTGACGAACATTCGTTGGGTTGAATCAAATGATTAGCAGAAGGTATGATCAAGAATTCCTCGGGAGAGACATAGTAATCCTACCTTAACTGCCGGTGACACATTCCAAGAACCCCAGTGGACGCCTGAAACCTTGGATAGTTTCTCCAAACCCTACAGACCCTATGTTTTTTTCTGATGCACGTGCACCTGTGTTAATGTTTAACTTATTAATTAGGTGCGCTAACAGCTAGTAATATAGTAGAACAATTGTGAGAATATAACTAATAAAATTTATAGACGTGGTCTCTCTCTGATTGTCCTGTGACAGTGTGAGACTATGGGAGGGAGGGACGGCAATGACTAGGCACCGCGTGTGGTGTAGTCTTAGGCTACTCTTGACCCTTCGATGATACCTCAGACGCGGATAAGGGGGACTACGGTGGTCATTTTACACTGCCAGGCAGTCCCAAGGCTCCGTGTTGCCTGTTGGGGCCATTTGAGACAGCCCTAGTCAAATCTCTTGGTCAACTTTCCCCATCTCTGTTCTGTCAACATAAACACCCCCTCTATCTTCATAAGGCGTCTGGCGGCTTTTCTCCTCTGCAGTGTTTCCATCACCGACCGTGTGCTGTGCGCACACAAACACAGCGGCAGCCTCATGCTTGCCCTAAACGGGGGAACTCAGAAGTGACCACCTCAGTACGAGAACGTGCAATGTATACAACACGTTACCATGGACAGGAGAGGTCATCTCATGATCTAAGGAAACGGGCTGTCTTCTCTCTGGACCATTACACTAACTCACCTCCAAGTGGCTGAAGGTCATTAGCACACAGCATTTTCCTTGTAAGGGTATTCGGCTCAGTCCTGCTCACAACATCGAATCAGCACTGAACAAGCGGAACCGTCAGGGAGGAAAGGGGGAGCTCCTTGGACACTAAAGTGAGCGGAGACTCTCAGTAGAAGCCCCCAACCCAGTGACAGGAAGGCGGGTCATCAGGAAAGGCTGGTAGGGTAAGAACGAGGCAGAGCCGGTGGCTGATCCGGGTGGACCCCTGTCTGGGTTTGCTGCTGCCTTTCTGTAACTTTCCCCAGCAGGGGGGGGGGAGGATGGGCGCCAGGCCTGACCGGAAACCCAAGGGTGTCCTGAAGATCCTGGAAGACCCGGAGCCTCAGTTTGGTCTGTCCATTCTGTCCTTTGCCACCTTATCATTCGAGGATGGCCAGCCCTCCCTGCTTTTATTAACTGAGACAAAATTCTGAAAAACTCTTCTGCTGACCTCGTGGAACCGGATAAAACCGCAAACCCCATTCCGCAGCCCGCCAGCCCCGCAGTGAGCGGCGAGCGACTGGGCTTCCTTCCCGCGTCCTCGGGCGCCCTCTGCTGGAGGAAGCCTGAGTTACAGCTCTGATAACGGCGGCTGGACTCCAGGGGCCCCGACTTCCCGGAACCTGAAAAGAGAAGCCACTAAAAAAGAAGCCCGGTGTTTATTCCCTCTGGCACTTTGCCCCCTGAGAATTGTTAACCAGGGACGCCGTGACCCGGCTCAGAATCCAGGGCCCAGGGCAGAACTACCCGATGGCCAGGAGGTTTTGCCTGCGGTCCTCACTCAGGAGCTCGGGTCTGTGTTACCTCCTGGTGCCCGCTTTCCTTACCTTCTATTTCCCCTGAGCCAGGTGCCTCGTGGGTCCAGTGCTGCTGATTCCATCCTTGTCCCCCATGCCAGGTCCAGACATCTCCCAGGGACTCCAGGTGTGCCCTGAGCCTCCTGTGTCCTTGGGCGAGTCGGTAATCTCTGGGCTTCCCGGTCCTCGGCTCTGAGCCTGGGGCACAGACGACTTCTAAGTATCTTCCATTTGTGAGGTTAAAGTTCACATGCAGAAAGACAGGTTCTGATCCTGAATCAGATTTGCAGGGAATGAGAACAGCCTGAGAACTTGCTGGCTCTGCGTTGGGTGGAAAGCAAAAAACTGGCCAGCGGGGCAGGGCGGTGGAGCCCCGGGGTCCCGGCAGCCTCGGGCCCTTCCCGCCTTCCGGATTCCGGGTATTGTCGCCTCGCCGGGGCGGACACCCCCAGTGTCCTATTTGCAGCTGAAACCCAGGCCCTCCGTTTGCTCTCCGACCTTTTCCTCAGACCTAGACTGCAGGGACTCCGCTGGCCAGTTGGCTGTGCCTGGAGGGTGCAGGCAGTTCCCTGGAGAACCGCCTGTCCCTGTGTCCTTGACAGGAAGACTGGAGCCGCAGTGCTGTGCCCGTCCCAGGCTGAGTAGGGCTCCTCGTGTCCGTTCTGGGGCAGCCGTGGGCCTGGACAGCCCCTCCCCCGTTGATGACATCAGCACAGAGCAGGGTCTGCAGACCCCACGACCCCTGCCGTCTCCTCCTCCTCCTCCCTCCCCTTCCCCTGTCTCCTTCCTTCTCCCAGCGCAATGCAGGCTCCCCGGGCGGCCTCCGAGGTGGGGACATTGAAGACAGTGGTGGCCACCAGCGCCCAGGCTCTCCCCGTGGAAGTCCAGGGTCCAGGGCCGTGAGAGACGCCGGTCTCTGAATTGTCTCTCGACCACGAGCAGCCCCAGCAGGACAGGCTTAGGTGCGCAGCGTGACATCACTTCCCGTCTTGCCAGGCGACGGGGCGCTTGCCAGGCACGGGCCCCGGGACCAGTGGAGCAGCACTTTCGTGCTGTTGGCTTAAAGGACAACCTGTACCCGAGGCTGCTATTCTGGGCGGAAGGTGCTGTCCGAACCCCACCCCCCGGTGCTGCCCTCTCTGGCCCCCAGACCCCTGGCCCCCAGACCCCCGGCCCCTGCCATCTCAGCCCCTCCCGTCACCCAGGAGGGTCAGCGGCCACCTGGCGAGGCTTCCTTCTGCAGGGGGAAGCTGGACTTCCTCCACGTCCAACTTTCCCCTTCTGCCGCCAAGTCCACGACACTGGGGGGGGAAAGACCTCCCGTGGCCTCCGCGCCTCAGGCTGTCTCCGTAGGCTTTCCAAGTGGGAGCATTCGAGAATGCGAAGATCCCTTCCTTACCCCCCAACCGGGAAGGCGGCCTCGCTTTCCCAACTGGCATCCACGATTTGGGGCAGGAGGTCCAGGGCCAGCCAGGGCCCCGACCGCAGCTCCCCTAGGCTGGTCTCAAATCCTGCACCCTCCTGGCCCTTCCGAGGCGACGCGTCTTCGTCTCCCGCGGAGACATCCGAATCACGCCCCCCTGCTCAGTGGGCTGCTGGGCATCCAAGCACCCGCGGAAACGCCCGACGGCAGGCTGCAGAAAAGCGGTCGGCACAGGAGCCCCGTGTGCCATCCTTGCCACCGGGGAAGGCTGCCTGCTGCCCCAGCTGTCAACTCCGATGAAGTAGAGTCGCGAAGAAAAGGTGGTATAAATAAAGCCAGAGACTCACTCCGCGCACCAATCAGGACCGGGTCCTGTGCCGGCGCCGGCTGCGCGCAGCCGCCAGGAGGTGGCCGTCGGGACGCGAGCGAGGCGGGGGAGCGCCAGCCAGCCAGCCACCAGCCAGCCAGCCAGCCGGAGCAGTGGTGCAGGGCCTCGCCCCGCCCGCTGCTGCAGCCCCGCAGCGGCCCGCGCTGCTGACTTGGCCCGGGAGGGGGGAGGAGGGAGGAGGAGGGGGGCGGGGGGGGGGGCCTGCAGCAGTAGCTCGGTTCCAACCGCCTCTGCGCAAGGGGACCTGGGGAAGCGGCAGGCAGCAAGGGCTGGGCTGGCCCCGAGGAGGCCGGGGCGACTGGCGACGGTGGTGGGGGGGGGGGGGGGGTGAGGGAGCGGGAGAAACCCTGAGTCAGCACTGGTGCATTGCGAGGGAGCCTCCGACCCAGACGTCAAAGACACCCCCTTCCAGGCACGGCCCCCACCTGACTCAGGGACCTGGCTTGCCTCATTTCCCCTCGACAAGTACGGGACCACGGTGCGCCCTGCTCTAAGGACTCTGGGGGGATGGAAAGAGAGAATTCTCTTTAAAGGGCAGCCCAGGCCCACGTCCCCCCCTGATGTTACTGTGGGGTCAAGTACAAGGCTGCGGGGATGGGACCTGCGGGAGGGCAGGGGAGAATCTTCTCCTCGCCCCCACCGTCTTTCAGCCCGAGGGGAGTGGGTCTGATGTGGGGGTCTTGGGGGTGATCAGGCGGTCGTGTTCAGGCTTTTGTGCCCGATGAACCGGGGCCCCTTGCTGTCCTAGGCCGGCTCTTGCCTTCCCTAGCTTTTCGGCAGCTGGCTTCGCTGTCTGCTGCCTGAGACACGAGGGCACCCCGGGGTCTGCAGGGGCGGAGGCCCTGTCCCCACCTATCCATCCCCGAGGGCCTCCTGTCACCTCGGCTGCTCCTTCCCCAACTGCCTCACTGTGGTCACTCTGGCCCAGGTGGGCGCCTCCCTGCGAGGAGGAGTCTCTTGCGGGGAGAAGCCCCTCACGCATCTCACACCGTTTGTGGTTCATTTTGCAGGCCCCAGCGACATCCGAGCGCTGGGCTCGGGGTCAACCGCTCCCCCTGAGAACACGTGTGTGAGGCGCCTGTATCACCCGACCTCCCCATAGGGGACCAGAGACGGGTACACTTGGATGGGATGCCGGGGTGGGGGGGGGCAGGGGCACAGGGGCACCTGCCTTGCAGCCGGCGGCTGGAGGCTTTTCTCTCGGCTAATTCCAGACAGAAGGGAATCTGCAGGATGCTTCTTTGCATTCCGGGCTGGGTGGGGGTGAAAGGCCCAAATGGGAGAGGCGTTTGCCTGAGCTCGCCATCTCTGTTCTCCCGTTCCCCACGGTGGTGAGGCCACCGACGCCTTCTCCCACTTGATGAGAGAAAACTCATCAAGATTTGTCCAAATGGCACATCCTAGCAGCTTCGATGCTGGGGGGGGGGGCGGAGGGCAAGTCCTGCTGGAAGCACAGATGAGGCCGCATCTTCAATACCACACACACGGTGCGTGACCTCGAAAGACCCTGGAATGCGGGACACAGGTGACTCATTTTTTGGGGGTACCGGGCTCGAAATCTTTCACACCCAAGGATGCTTGTCCGGAAAGATAAGCATATCGCCCGGGGGGGGGGTGGTCCTACAAGCACTGCCCCCCCCCGCCCCCAGCTTTCTAAGATTTATTTATTGCTTATAAGATTTATAAGCAAAACTATCAGAGATGGTTTTCGATATATAAGGAATCTATAAAAATGGCCAGAGCAAGACAGAGGGCTCTGGGGCTGGCCGAAGTAGAGAAGGAGAAAGACAGTCCGAATTTGGGGGCGGGATGCTTGCCCTGCAGACTGCTCTTGCAGTCTGGGCGATTCCACGGCTCAAGGGCCCCATAATGCCCACGGGGCCTGAGCAGAGCCCTTGTCGTGCCCCCAGGGGGCTAGGACTCTAGTCCCCACTGTCTGGGAGCAGGCAGGGCTTTCTCAGGACCAGCCCTCCGGTCTGGCTCGTGTCTACGGCAAGAACCGGAACACAACGCAGGAACCCACGGAGGTTCCGGCCACGGCCCTGTTGCTGTGTCAGGGGCTTCCCTGGATCCTGTCAATCCATAAATTATCCAGAGTTAATTTCCATCCATGTAAGTTACACAGAGTAAGGATAGAGTTCATGCGTTGAATCAGAGAGGTTTGCTGCCCATCCTTAGTACTGATTTATTGTGAGACTGAACACGTTTTGGGGGGGGGGGTTCTTGCTTGTTTTGTTTTTGGTTAAAGGACACCTTTCACTCTGGGAGGAATCGCAAGGAGCTCCCAGCCCCTCCGGCGCCCGGGACCACCCGGGGGTATGCTGGCCCGGCCCCTGCATGACATCACCGGCAGCGCAGACCCAAGATCCAAGTCGTGCCAGCAGTGCGCCAGCGGGAGCGCCTCCAGCCGGCGCCCACTGAGGCAGCAACTGTCTCTGGGGCGGCCCTCCGGCCGGGTGGGGAGGAGTCTGGTCCTGGAGACCAGAGCTCAGGGGCCTGGGGCTGCCTGCGCCTTTCCCCAGAAACAGCCACGGCCCAAACCGTGCTTTTCGCTGCATCTGCGCACCCCATCTAGGGGAGTGGGCCCCTAGTGGGCCCCCCCAACCGCGGGGCACCCCACGCCCCATCAGCCGGTCCCTACTAACGCCGAGGGAGCCCACCCTTTCCCAAAGGCTGCCGCAGCCTCTGCCCCTGTGATGGCCACTTCTTTGCCTTTTGAGTTTCCCTCCAAAGCTCACCTCAGTTTACCCAGAAGAAGCAAACCTCCACCCCCTAATTCACACAGGGCTGCGTCTGCCTGCGTTCCCAAGGTTCAAGCCCGGCTGGGAAAATCACAACCAAATTCCTCCGCTCGATTCCCCACGACTTAAAGAGCCCGTTAACCAGACACAATCCCACGCACCCGGGCGGGGAAGGACTCAGCTTCAACTCATCAGTAAGTCTGTGGGGTCCCTCGCCCCAAGCAGGTGGGAAGGGAACCCAAGCCAAAGTCAAGTGCTGATCGTGCTTTTGGATTTTTGCCTGGGGCTCCACGCTCCCGGGGCTGAGCTACCCGAGGGGGCCGACCAAGAGTGGGTACCCCTTTCTCTCTCCCCCTGCCCTCCCTCACCCCCTCCTCTCCTTCCTCCTCCCCCTGCCCTCCCCCTCCCCCTCCTCCCCCGTCTACCTCCTCCCAATGCCGGTCAGCTCCCGCAGTCACTTGAAGGAGAAAGATTTCGCAGTACGGCATCCTTAAAGCTGCAGTGCCCAAATTCTCCTTCAAACCCCAAGTGTCACGGACATCGGCTCGCTCACGGGGTCCTTTGCAGATGGCGGGTGGGCCAGGAGATGGGGGCCCGGTGGGCGGCTCAGAGAAGCCGGGCGGGGTGGGGATCGGAGACTCCGGCTCTCTCGCAAGGGTAAAGAAGAAAGGCGGACCGCACCGTGAGAGCCTCTGCAGCGAAACCAGGTTGCTGGGACTGCAGCGAGACTGCAATGGAGCGGAATTTTTTTCTTTTTTTTTTTTTTAGCCGTAACCCCCCCCACCGAAATTGCCTGCACACACGCACGCTCCCTGCAGCCTGGTTCAAACACAAGGTGCCACCGTGAAGCCACCAGGAGAAAGAAACTCCTTGAGAAAGAATAATCCGAACAGCGTTGGAAAAATTATTTTTGGAACCTTTACCCCCGTGAGCGCCTGACTCAGCTCTCCCCGCGCCGCTCGGCCCGGCAAGCCGTGCGGGGAAGGACCCGGGAGAACTTCGCGGAGCCCAGAGTTCCGCAAAGTGCGGGGAGAGGGCTGAAGCTTCTCGGAGGAGGAGGAAAGCGTTTGGAAACCCAGAGGCAAGGGGAGCTTCCCGCCAGCTGTCTACGGGGGGGCCGGTGGATGGAAATGCTCTAGGGTCCAAAAAAGCCCAACACACCCCTCCCTGAAAGTTACCTCCGGCTTCTGCCATCCGCTGCTGCTCCCCGGATGCCGGCAAGTTGTCGACTGCCCGCTAGGGAGGGAGGACCCGAAATAAGAAGTGTCAGCTGGGTGTCGGCACCGAAATGACACCCGCCCCGGAGTCAACGCTGCAGGCGGCCGGGATGGTCTCTCCTCCTCCTCCCCCCCCCCCCATTTAATTTAAACCCCTGACACTGCAAGACGCTGGCTCCTCCATCTCCAGAGAACCTCCTCCCCTCCTCCCGCCCCACACTTCCTCACCATCAGGTCCCAGGCTTTGCTCCTCCTCCCACATTTGTTCACCTGAAGATGCTTTTCTTGCAAAAAAAAAAAAAAAAAAAAGAAAAGAAAGAAAGAAAGAAAGAGAAGACTGCAGAATGCAGAATCCCTAATCCCTTCCTTTCTGGGACCACATTTCGGAGAGGGTGGGACTTGTTCCAAAGTTCGAGAATTACAGCCTGGTGCCCGGGGAAGGAGCAGAGAGACGAGTGACCGTCTGCTCTGCCTCCGACAAGTCCACACCATCGTTTCACTAAAAAAGCACAGGGGAAGACCCGGGGGGAAAAGAACAGGAAAATTCCTCTGTGTCCACTGGCACCTTGTCAAGGTTGGGAAATCTCTCTTTTTGCTTTCCTTCGCGTTTAAAATCCCGTTTAAGAAATTGGCGTTCGCGTGAAAGGCTACGAGAGGGCCGCAGCGTGTCAGCGTCCTGACCTGTCTGTGATTCTTTAAGTGTTTGCTCCTGTCTGTCCCTCTGCAAGTCGGTATGGTTGAAAATCGAGGCAGGGATCTAATTGGGGGAATTCCAGGAGAGAGAGACACTTTAAACGCAGCTATGGTTAAAATAGCGCATCTGAGTAGAATCCACGAGGGATAATGCAGAGTAGCTACACCGAGAAGGAGTCAGTCCTCCCGGATTTTGAGTTTAATGCACACTCAGAGTCTGAGAAAGGACAATAGAGGAGAAAGTCGGGTGGGGGGGAGGGCGACCGAGACTCCTAAAGACAGAGTCCAGAAGGACCGATTGCGTCAGTCCCCTGCACATTTCAGTCCCAAAGGAAGACGCCGTGCGTGTGACTTGTTTCTAAACGGACCAGGAGGGAACACTCTTGCTGCCCGCGTCCTGCCTGGGACGGGCTCGGCCACGCTGCTGCACTGCACCACGGCCACCGCCCTCACCCGCCTCGCTGGCTCTGGGGCCTTGGCACCCAGGTAAGGCCGCGCCGGCAGACAGGGCCAAGGACCAGCCGCAGTCAGGCTGCTGGCACCGCCCTGCTCCGTGCCCCACCCCTGGCAGCCGTGGGGGGGCGGCCGCAGACGTGGGGACTGTCGCGGTGGAGGGGACCCCAGAGAGCAGGCAGCCCGATCCTTCCGTTTCACAGACGGGAAAGGCCGGGCCTCACCCGTAGCCACCTCGCCGCTAAGGCACAGAACCTGGAGGAGCGTTTGGATCTGCAGATCTTCTGACCCTCCCCCCGTACCTGTCGTCACCCTCTCGTAGGTGACCCATCTGCCTCTGCTCTTTCCTTAAATGACCTCGAGGACTCTTCTCTGCGGTGCCACTCAGTTTCCCCTCCCTGCACCATCCGCACACCGAGCCCCAGTTTCAAGTCTTTGAGAGCGGTGGTGGGGAAACGCCAAGTCATTTTCTGGTCTCCAGGGCCAAGGCCACGCATGAGGCTTAGGAACCGAAGCTAGCTTTCTTCAGGGTCCTCCAGTTTGGAGACCCGGAATATCCACTTCTTCCGTCTCCTCGGGTTGTCGGAATAAATTCCCACACGGCTGGGGGCTTAAAACCATAGAAATGTGTCGTCTCACGGCTCTCGAGGCCCAAAGTCAGAAATTGAGAGGTTGGCAGGCTGGGTGCCTTCTGGAAGCATCCATCTCATGCTTTTCTCTGCTGGCTTTCGGTGGTCGACGGCACTCCTCGGCATTCCTGGGGTTGTGACGCAGCGCCCCAATCTCTGTCTCCGTCATCACGTGGCCTTCTGCCTGGGAGTCCTCCTGTCTCTTTTCGTCTTTCCTCCGATAAGGACGCTTGTCGCTGGATTCAGGGCCCACCCTCATCAGCATGGTTTCACCCAGAGATCTTTTATTGCCATCTGCCAAAGCCCTTTTCCCACAGAAATTTGCCTTCACAGATTCCAGCGGGACACAGTGCGTGGGGGAGACATCGTTCAACCCCCTCCCTTGTCCAGTGAAAATTTTCCTACGAGAACCAACGGTGATGAGAGGTGACGTCTGCCAATCCCGCCTCAGTCTTATAAGATGCCGTAACAGGGGCCCCTTCAGTCAGAAGCGAGTAGCTCCGTCTACAGAAGGCTCAGGCTCTTTCCAAGTGCTTTGCTTGTGTTGACTTCCCTATTTCTTTCTTTTTTCTTTTTAAGTTTATTTATTTTGAGAGAGAGAGAGAGAGAGAGCACGTGAGCGGGACAGGGGCAGACAGAGGATGGGGAGACAGAGAATCCCAAGTAGGCTCCACCCCTGTCAGCGCAGAGCCCGATGGGGGCTCGAACCCACAAAACCGTGAGATGGCCACCTGAGTCGGAGTCAGACGCTCACCGACTGAACCTCCCAGGCGCCCTTGACTTCTCCGTTTCTTCCAAGAGCCTTCGGAGGCTCAACGTCCCCATTTTATGGCCAAGGAAACGAAGGCCCGAAGGAGTTTAGGTCCCGCAGCTACTAAGTGGCCGGATTTAGGCCGTCTGACTCCAGAATTTGTGCTCTTCCTCGCACTTTGGCTTACTCATGCTGGGGTTGCAGTCTCCTCTTTCTCTCTTTCTCTCTCTCTCTCCATTGATGTTTTTTAAATTTTTTTTTTATTTTAATGTTTATTTATTTTTAAGACAGAGAGAGACAGAGCATGAGTGGGGGAGAGGCAGAGAGAGAGGGAGACATAGAATCCGAAGCAGGCTCCAGGCTCTGAGCTGTCAGCACAGAGCCCGACGCGGGACTCGAACTCACAGACTAAGAGATCATGACCTGAGCCGAAGTCGGACGCTTAACCGACTGAGCCGCCCAGGTGCCCCTCCATTGATTTTTCTCTCCAACCCACATCTCAGATTTGTTTTTTTTGGCAGAGGTTCACGGGGCAGTTTTGGGGGTGGTCTCTGTGTGGATCTACCGTCGAACAAACACTATCCCTTGCCACGCCTACCTGGGGTGGCCTCTGCAGCCTTTCCACACATGGGACTGCGCGGATTGGTGTGCAGGGCCGTTCTCAGAATGGAGGGGAGCCACCACCGCACCTCTCGCTGGGTCACTAGTGATTAGCAAAACCCCTGCTGGGTCAATAAAGAACACAAAGGAAGCATTCATTTTCGAATCAATAGGAAAGAAGAAACTTTGGAAAAATGGCGGTCTGGAACCAGCCAACTTGATGGGTCCTGTGTTTTACCTTGTCTTCCCCGTGGTGTTTTAGTAAATCCGATGATTCTCCTCCCCCCCCCCCCCGCCACCAAGAACATGTTTCTAACACAGAACAGATTTCTTCTGAGCCCCTAAAACCTTGTATCTTCGGCACGCAAATGACCCTGTCAACTTTGACCTTGAAAAGCAATACGCGTAGTCTTAGCTCCTCCTAAGGTCTCCCACGCTGGCCTCATGGGGGTGGAAGGCAGATACAGCCCTGGCGTTCCCCACTGGCCGCCTCCTGGGAGGTTAAGAGGTGACAATTCCCTTCCATGCTCAGTGATGCCGGGAGAAAACCGGGTTACATCCGTGGAAAGTGTTCTAACCGAAGGGGGTTCCAAGATACGACTCCGGGGTGGATTTCAGGGTCTTTCCCTTTTTAGGATGAGGTAGAGCCCATGACGGGCCGGGAGGGGGGCAGAGCCACCCGAGATCAGCTCTGGAGGGCCATCTGACTCAGGAGATTCCCCGCATCTTAACTCACCAAAAGTCCCTCGACCTTCGCCTAGCGAAACACCCGGGGCGGGACCGGGGCGTCCAATGCATCACAGTGGTTTTTCTTTCCGGATGAGTAAAGCCTTCCATGATGACTTCCATGCTTGGCCTCTTCCCTCCCAACACAAACCCACCATCGCCAGGGAGGGGGCCCGAGAGGGCGGCTTCCGTTTTCCACGGGAGAGAAAGGCTCTTTCCGCCTGGACTCCCTTCCACGGTGCGTGTTGCCCACTGCGCCGCGTGGCGTGCCTCCCGCCCCACGAAATGCCGTGTGAGGGCCTGGGCATGACGGGGTCAGACACGCTTCTGATTAGCGACAGCCCTTCGGTCCCAAACAGTGACACTGTCTCTTCCTCCTGCTTCTCTGTTGTTGTCCGCGATGGGATGACAGTCGCCTGCCCTCCCGACCTGCCTCTTGGTACTTAAGTTTAAACAGAGCCATAGACGCGTGGATATCAGACCCGCCGGTTACAGACACGCGACGTGGGTCTTCTTGCATGTTTATTTCAAAAGTGTTTGCTGAGGGGCGCCTGGGTGGCTCAGCTGGTTAAGCGGCCGACTTCGGCTCAGGTCATGATCTCGCTGTTCGTGAGTTCAAGTCCCACGTCGGGCTCTGTGCTGACAGCTCAGAGCCTGGAGCCTGCTTCCAATTCTGTGTCTCCCTCTCTCTCTCTCTGCTCCTCTCCCACTCATGCTATGTCTCTGTCTCTCAAAAATAAATAAACATTTAAAAAATTAAAAAAAGTGTTTGCTGAGCATGTACTGTGTGATGAGCGCTGGAGAGATCCGGCTTCTGTCCACACCAGAGGGGAGTCTGCTCAGCACCGACTGTCGGCGTCTCTCCGCTGAGGTGCTGGGGTGTCACCGGCTTCCAGAAGCTTCCTCCCGGGAGTGTCCGTGTTCAACAGGAGGATGAAGACCGTAACCGCAGGGAGCTGACGGGGCATTTCCAGGCCCGGATGAAAGAGATTTCCGGCGCAAGGAAGCATTCCCGGGGTCCCTGAAATTACCGCCCTGGTTAGGGGACCCACATCTTTCAGCCTGGCCCCAAACGTCCCCTACCGGAGAGCCCTTCCCTCCTTCCAAACACACAGTGGCGCCACCTCCTCAACTTCTCTTCACACCTTGACACTGTTCCCTTATTTATGTGTTATTATTTCTCCCCCCGCGCTGGAAGGCAGCCTCCCCCAAGGCAGAGAGGTCGGCTGTTCCCTTCCTGCCTGTCCTCTGCCCCAGAAGAGTGCCGGGCGCGGGACAGAGGCTGTGTTCGGACCTGCGCATGGATGGACGAATGAAGGGACACACTCCCTTTCTTTCTTGTCTGTGCTTTCTTTCCAGTGGGATTCTTCATCCATTCCGGGCAAACCCGTGACCTCCGCCACCTGGGGACTCCTGGTGTTCCCGCGGAAGTGAAACTCGGCCCCCCAGAAACCCGAATTGTGGCCACTCGGTGAGTCACCCCTGCCCCTCTCAGCACGGCTGGGAGGGAGGAGCTGGCCTTCTCCGGGCGCACGGCCCCTCCGAGCGGCCCCGGGGCCCCAGCCCAGCTCGCCCACCCCCTCCCTCCTCTTGGCTTCTCTCCTGCGTGCCGGGCGGGGCTCCGGCAGCACTGGCCTTCTTTGGGTTCTTTTAAGTGGCCCCTTGCGGTCCTCTCACCTGGAACTTTCTCTAGCTGGCCCCCGCTCCCCCCCCACCCTCGGAGCCTCTTCTGCGGGGTTTCCCGGCCCAGCGACCGTCTCCCGGCTCCTCACCCCTTCCTGGACAGCCCCCCTCCCCACCCAGCCTGGTGCTTGCCGCTGCCAGTGGTTGGCTCTGTGGTTTCTTCTTCATTTGGGTTTCTGTCCCCCTCACGGGAAGGGCCGTGTTCCCTGCTGAGCTCCCCGACATCGGTAAGGGCAGCAATAACAATAATAACATCTCCTGGATAAACGGATGAACGACCTGCACCCGGGCACTCGGTCTTCTGCCATCTTTCCAGAACCTTCTCTTTTCACACCTGTGCTAGTTTGCTAGGGGGCCGCCTGAACGAAGGACCGCAGACGGGGCGGCTCAAACAGCAGAAGTTCTTTTTCTCGGTTCTGGGGTCTGGAAGTCCGAGATCACGGCATCGGCAGGGGCTGGTTTCTCCTGGGTCTTCTCTCCTCGGTTTGCAGATGGCCGTCCTCCCCCCCGGATCCTCGCGTGGTCCTCCCTCCGTGCCCTGTCTGTGTCCTAACCTCCTCTCCTAACGAGGCCACCAGTCAGATGGATCAGGGCCCACCCTGATGGCCTCGTTTTAACTTAATCACCTCTTGAAAGACCCCCCCATCCCCCAAACAGCCACATCCTGGGGGGCAGGGTTTGAGTGCACGAATTTTGGGGAACAGATAACAACACCCACGCTGTCCACTGGCAACACCCGCGCTGGCCGGGCGTGTGTCCTCACGCTCTCCTGTGACTCCAGCCCTTTGTCCCCACCCCACCCCCCCGCCTCCCTCCTGCACCCCCTCTCAGCGACCTCCGCCTCCCCGTTGCTCATGTTTGACTCAGAGAAGCTCTCTCCTTAGATCTTTGTTTCTCCAGTTTGCTTATCCGGTTGCTCAGCCCACCGCAAGGCAATTACCCCATCTGCCGAGGGCGTCCGGAGGGCACGGCCCAGCGGTCACGTCACCCACGAGGCAGCTCTAACTACCCCCACGTTATCTAAGCAGGAATCCAAGCTCACACGGGTCGGATGAGCTGCTGAAGGTGATGGGGGGACCCAGGCTTCCAGTTCCGGGGCGCGCCGCTCCGAACGCCGTGTTCGTCCACAGGTTACCAGGGCACGTCACCAATGGGGACAGGGGTGGGAGGGACATGCCTGCTTAGAGCAACAGGCAGGGCGACTGACAGACTGACGCCCAAAGAAGAGAGGGAAACATTATGAAGAGTGGGATAAAAATTGACTGAGGCCCGACACGCCTCGACAGGCCCTCACGGCATCTCCGTACACACCGGCGTGAGTAGCAGAGGGAAAAACGGTCTGTTCGGTTAGGGCTGGCGGAGTTAGCCAATAAAAACGCCGATTCCCAGTTAAATCTGAGTTTCAGGTAAACAGTATGTTATTATTTCGTGTGAGCGCGTCCTATGCAATCTTTGAGATATGCTTCTACCGAAAACGTATCTGCTGCTTATCGGAAATTCACATTGACCGGGTGTCCTGTCTTGTCTCTAGCAACCTTAGGTGTTCACTGCATGCTTGGCTTAAAAAGGCAAGAGATGGGGCGCCTGGGGGGCTCAGTCAGTTAAGCTTCCGACTTCGGCTCAGGTCACGATCTCAACGGTTCATGAGTTCGAGCCCCGCGTCGGGCTCTGTGCCGACAGCTCAGAGCCTGGAGCCTGCTTCGGATTCTGTGTCTCTCCCTCTCTCTTTCTGACCCTCTTCTGCTCATACTCTGTCTGTCTCTCTCTGTCTCTCAAAAATAAATAAACTTTAAGAAAAATTAAGAAAAATAAAAGGCAAGAGAGCAATGCATTCCAGAAAGATGTTCTTCCAAAATGGGTTAAATACAGGGGCGCCCGGATAGCTCAGTCGGTTAAGCATCCGACTCTGGATTTCGGCTCAGGTCACGGTCTCACGGTTCGTGCGTTCCAGCCCCGCCTCGTATTCTACCCCCTGCTTGGGATTCTCTCTCTCGGTCTCTCTCTCCGCCTCTCCCCCATGCATTCTCTCTCACTCTCTCTCTCTCTCAAAATAAATAAATAAACCTAAAAAGAAAAAGCAAAATGGGTAAAATAAAAAGATGGGTGCTTACGTGGTCCTCAGGTAAGAACTGTGAGAGTGACAGAAGCTGCAAACAAACACAATGGAAATTTCTCTTTCACATTAAAAACAAAAAATCCTAGAGGTCAAAGGTCCTGGGGTAGCTGGGGTGCTCCAGAGGGCGACCACGGACCCGGACCTGGGCTCCTCCTACTTTTCTCTTCTTCGACTCTTCGCCTTCCCGTCTCACAGCTGCCTGATGAGCCAAAAGAGTTGCTGAAGCTCCGGTTGTCCCATCAGCGTTCCAGGCAAGAAGCCAGGAGCAGGTGGAGGAAGAACATGAAAAAAGCACACGGCAGCCGTCTCTCCCTCTTTTCAGCAGTTCTGACGGCTTCTGCTTACATTTTGTTAGCCAGAACTTTGTCAAGCGGCAAGAGAAGCTGGAAGTGCAGTGTTATAACTGTGTGTGTTGCCTCACCAAATAAAATCAAGGGTCTGGTACTAGAAGAAGGGGAGAAGGGATACGGAGGAGGCAAAAAGTCTCTGTCGAATGCTGTGTCCTCTCTCCTTGTCTGTTAAGGGCCCCTGGCCTTTTCCAAGGGAGGATGTTAAGGGTCCACTTTTTAACAATATAGACAATTTTAACTTGTCTACATTTCTGTTTTATAGACTCTTCTGGTTACGGTTCTAAGCCACCACGGGCACCATTTAATATATCAGAAGAGTCGTAAAATAAGAGGTAGAAAATGGCGGATTGGTTTTTCATACCTAAAATCTCATTAAAAAGAACGTTCTTAAGGAAGAGAGGAAACTCCTTGAAGAATGAACGCCCGGTCTCTGCAGATCTCGCCCCACGTCCCATCCTTAGATTTCAGCTGGGGCTGCGTCTAGACCCCCCCGCCCACGTGCTGGGCAGCCTGCTAGGACGTGGGGGGCGGGGCTAGAACGATGGGCGAGCATTCCCAGAGGCGACACATGCGTGTGACTGTGAAACGGTCCGAGAGGGGGCCTGGGTGGGTCGTATCCTAAGTAGGTTGGGCGAAGAGACTGAATCTGTGTCCCTGGGAAGGGATCCCAGCGCTGCTGGGATCATGAACATTCCCAACGGGACTCGTCTGTTGGAGAATTCCAGTCCTTCGATGCCCCGAGTGGGCCGTGAAGACTTTCTTTAGCTGCTGGCGCTCTCACCAGTGACTGGTGTTTCGGAGCAATTTTCTGCCCTCCCCCCCAAGTCATTCAATGATTTGCATCAGTCCCTGAAGTTCTGCTGAGAATTTTCCATGAGTGGGGGAGGAGCAGAGAGAGAGGGAGACACAGAATGTGAAGCAGGCTCCAGGCTCTGAGCTATCAGCACAGAGCCCGACGAGGGGCTCAAACTCACAGACCGTGAGATCATGACCCGAGCTGAAGTCGGCCCCTCCACCGACTGAGCCACCCAGGCGCCCCTAAGCAAAACTCTTAAAAGATGAAAGAGAAATCTTTGCTTTGCCTTCAATCCTTGGTCATGAAAAGTGTGTGTAGAGGGATGTTACAGGGGACCCTGGCTCCGTTCAGTCTTCAGAGGCCACGACTCCCCATTCCAGAGCAAGGTGTGGACGAACGGCGGGACCGCTTTGCACCCAGTATTTCAGTAACTACATTGAGGAAGGAGCAGGCAGCACAGTTGAGGTCGGGGAAAGGTTTCTCAGTGATCAGTGTCTTGTGAGTATCGCCCCCTGGTGGAGGAGCAGGGACTTGTTTCCCCCTTCCCTCCCGCGGCCTGGAAGGATCCTCACGGAGGGAACTCACGGGGCAGGCACCTGCCCGCCAGGGCCAGGGACGCAGCCCCCTCCTGAGAAATCTGCACCTGACCAAAGCAGCCCCTGGCCGTGACATTCTTCCCCTGGGACCGGCCGTGGGTCTGGGAGAGTCCTGAGATCTCCCCAGCAGGATGAGATGGGAAGGCCTGGAGGGGGAGCCCGAGAGAGAGTTCTGATCTCCAGGGGCTAGGGGCAGGACTAGCTAGAGAAAGTGTTTGCACGAGAATCAAAAGAACAGCAAGTGTGGACTCTTCCCTGCTGGGATCTCCGAAGACCCTCCGAAGTGCCAGGTATGGTAGGCTTTGAAAGCCTGCTGGGCGCCTGGGGGGCTCCGTCGGTTAAGAGTTAAGCTGAAGCCGCTGGCTCTTGATTTCGGCTCAGGTCGTGATCTCACCCGTCATGGGATGGGACCCTGAGTCGGGCTCCGGGCTGACGGCTCAGAGGCTGCTTCTCTGAATTCTCTCTCTTTCCTGCCCCTCCCCGGCTCACTCTCTCTCTCTCTCAAAATAAATAAATAAACTTTATAATTTAATTTTTAAATTCTTCTTAAGTTTCTTTATTTTTGAGAGAGATCCCGTGAGCCGGGGAGGGGCAGAGAGACAGAGAGAGAGAGAGAGGGAGACAGAGGATCCAAAGCGGGTTCTGCGCTGACATCAGAGAGCCTGACACGGGGCTCGAACTCACAAGCTATGAGATCATGACCTGAGCCCAGGTAAGATGCTTAACCGACTGAGCCACACAGGTGCCCCGTAAATAAAGAAGCTTTAAAATTAATTGACTGATTAATTAAAATGATAAATTAATAAATAATTAATAGATAGACAGATAGATAGGATTTATCCTGACTGGAGAGAGAAGCCAGGAAAGTCCGATTTCATCCTTAGACTTCACCCAAGGCTGGAGTTAGAGCATCCCAGCAGGGGTGACCGGCAGCGGGGACAGGAAGTTGTCCCTTTTTGCCCCCGGTGAGTCCCACCAGTTCACCAGCTGTACACAAAAGCGTTAAAGCCACTCTAGGGTTAATGTCCCAACCGCAGGGAAACCGGATTAGCACGCCGCGCATTAAGTAGGGCTCCATTAACACTTCCCGCCTCACCTCTAAACACCTGTCTGTGTCGGCCGCGCTCATTAGGGTGTTATTTGCACTCCGGATTTCCTCGAGGACCTGAGAGCCTCGCTCTAACATTACCCGGCGTCCTGGGACTTAATACGGATAAACTCATTTGGGGCCTCCTCCACGTGGCGCTTAATTCTAGAGAACGAGGAGAACAGCATTCTCGCCGTACCCGATGGCACGGGTTCTGGGAATGTAGTGTTTCAGAGCCCCGGCATGTGTGTTTGAATTTCATACGCAGTTTTAGTTTGTAACAGGGACGTGTGTGTCCTTGACACCCTCCCGCGCTCGACCGGTCAGCTAGGCCAAGCGTCTGACTTAAACCAGCACATAATTAGCCTTTTACAAGAAAATCGAGGCTGGACAGGCATTGTTGGGGCATCGGGAGGGACAAGGAGCCCGGGAGATGGGGGGCCGGGCCCTTGAAGAAGTTCCCATTTCTGCCACGTGAAAGTTGGCTGCTGTCCTGGGTCCTGGCCGATGTCAGCCTCTGGGATAAATGTCTCTGTGCCTGACCCCCTCCAGACAAAGGGAGATGGGTGACTGTCCTGTCCTAACACCAGGGTGCAGGAGAGACATGGGGGCACCCTGGTTAAAAGGCGCTACAGAAACCAAGTGCTTCTCAGTATCTCATCCCCAGGACACGGCCCCAAGGTGACTTATGTTTCTTTCTAGTGATTTTTAAAATTGTGACAACAATTTACCATTTACCATTTTAATCATTTTTGAGTGTACAACTCAGTGGCATTAAACGTTCGCAACCTTGAGGCGCCTGGGTGGCTCAGTCGGTTGGGCGTCTGACTCTTGGTTTTGACTCAGGTCACGATCTCATGGTTTGTGAGTTCGAGCCCCACATCGGGCTCTGTGCTGACAGCAGAGCCTGCCTGGGATTCTCTCTCTCTGCCCCTCCCTCTCTCTCTCAAAATAAAGAGATAAACTTTATTATTTTTATTTTTTAAATTTCTTTAATGTTTTATTTATTTTTGAGAGAGAGAGAGAGAGAGCGCGCGCGCGCGCGCGCGTGGGGGAGGGGCAGAGAAGGAGAAGGAGACACAGAATCGGAAGCAGGCTCCAGGTTCCAAACCATCAGCACAAACCCCGATGTGGGGCTCAAACCTACGGACTGTGAGATCATGAGCTGAAGTCGGATGCTTAACCGACCGAGCCGCCCCTAAATAGAGAAACTTTAAAAACAGGGGCACCTGGGTGGCTCAGTTGGTTAAGCGGCCGACTTCGGCTCAAGTCATGATCTCACAGTCTGTGAGTTCGAGCCCCGCGTCGGGCTCTGTGCTGATGGCTCAGAGCCTGGAGCCTGCTTCAGATTCTGTATCTCCCTCTCTCTCTGCCCTTCCCCTGCTCACGCTCTGTCTCTATGCCTCTCAAAAATAAATAAACATTAAAAACAAAAACAAACCAACAAGAACAAAGAAAACCATTCACAATGTGGAGTAACCATCGCCACCAACCAACTCCAAAACTTTTTTCATGCCCCCAAAGAGAAGCTCTGTCCCCATCAAACGCTACCCCATTAAACTTCCCCCTCCCCTGGCCCTGGCACCCATCATTGTACGTTCTGTCCCCTTGCATGTGCCTGCCTTAGGTATCACATGTGAGTGGAGACGTACAATATTTGTCCTTTTGTGTCGGCTTCTTGCATTAAAACATAACGTCTCCAACGTTCATCCATGCTGTAGCAGATGTTAGAATGTCCTTCCTTTTCGCGTCCGAATATTTCCTTGTAGGGACAGACCGCATTTCACTTATCTGTTCATCTGTTGACTGACACTTGGGTGGTTTCCACCTTTTGACTGTTGCGAATAATTCTTCCGGGGTCGTTGGTGTACAAGTATCCGAGTCGGTGCTTTCCCTTCTTTTGGGTATGGACCTAGGAATGGAATTGCTGGATCATATAGTAATTCTCTGTTTGACTTTTTGAAGAACCTCGGAACCTTGGAACAGCAGCAGGCGCACCACTGTACGACGCCCCCCAGCAATGCACGAACGTTCCATTTTCTCTACATCTTCACCAACACTTGCTACTTTCCCTCTATTTTTGGTTGGCTTGTTGGATTATAGTCTTCCTGGTGGGCGTGAGGGGTATCTCACTGTGGTTTTGGTCTGCATTTCCCTGAGGGCTAATGGCGCTAAGCCTCTTCTCCTGGGCCTATTGGCCATCGCGTATCTTACCATCTTCTTTGGAGAAACGCCTGTTCACGTCCTTTGCTCATTTCTGAATTGGGTTGTTGGGTCTTTTTGTTGAGTTGGAAGAGTTCTTTCTGTATTCTGAATATTGGTCCCGTATCGGACATACGATTTCACTCTCTTGATGGCGTCCTTTGGTGCACAACCAAATGCGACTTTTCGCACGTGTTCAAAGAAGGTTCATCCGACAAAGATCTGTCAGCTGCCAGCTGTGACAGATTCATTAATTCACCCATTTATTCAGGTGTTATGGAGAGTATTTAATACAAGTACGTGATGAGGAGAGCCGGCGTTGGGCGCTGGGGAGAGATTTGTGTTCATAAGATAGAGTTGCCACCAGGCAGTTCACCTTCAAAGGGTCTAGTGTGTGGTTGACCAGACACTTCCATAAAACAGAGGCTAAAAAACAATGACAATAGATATTTGCAGGAGGGGAAGGGCAGAGAGAGAGAGAGAGAGAGAGAGAGAGAGGGAGAGAGAGAATCTTAAGCAGGTTCCACACCCAGCGTGGAGCCCACATGGGGCTCGATCTCACAGTCGTGGGATCGTGACCTGAGCTGAAATCAAGAGTTGGATGCTTAATCGACTGAGCCACTCGGGTGCCCCTATATGATCGCTTCTCATATGTGAATTCCAGCGGATGGGGTGGGGTGATCCAGCATCAAGGAGGTTGGGCCGGAAAAGCCACCCACGTCCTCCACCGCCTGCCCCAAACCACACAATCAAATTGCTCACCAACGATCAATATTTCCACCCTCACAGTCGATGCCGCGCAACACCTAATTAGCAAGACCTGGAGAATGTTAACTTAGGTGTTATAACATCCCCCGCTCACCTGGCCCCTTACGAGGTCAAGGTTATATTCTCGGGAGAGACTTCTTTCTAGCTTTGTGACAGGTATAAAGACATCGGCCTATACCATCCAGTCGGATCACACAGAAATTATTTTGAGTTGTGGGTGCTGTCTTTCAACTCTTGATTCAAAACAATATAAGAAGCTAGGTAATCAAATTTGAGAAATACGATCTTCTAAAACAAGAAAGTTAAAAGGCAATTATTTACGTGGTCAAAACAGCACGTGTTGGAAAGTCTTCATCTTAAAATCCCGTGGAGAGATCTTCTAACACAGATAAGGTGGGTTTAGAGGAAGCCATATATGCCTGGACTCTGGGGGCAGGGACCCTCGTCATGGGAGTCACGGTTTCTGAAATGGATATAAGTCCATGGAGAAATATAACCTCTAAAGGGTTATTGTGAATTACATATTCATATGTATGTATGTATTCATATATACTATGTATTATGCGGTACTTTTTTAAAAAATATAATTTATTGTCAAATTAGTTTCCACATGACCCCCCAGTGCTTATCCCAACAAGCGCCCTCCTCCATGCCGATCCCCCACTTTCCCGTCTCCCCCACCCCCCATCAATCCTCAGTTTGTTCTCAGTATTCAAGAGTCTCTTATTGTTGGGGCGACTGGGTGGCTCAGTCGGTTAAGCAGCCGACTTCAGCTCAGGTCATGATCTCGCAGTCTGTGAGTTCGAGCCCCGCGTCGGGCTCTGTGCTGCCGGCTCAGAGCCTGGAGCCTGTGTTCTGATTCTGTGTCTCCCTCTCTCTCTCCGCCCTTCCCCTGCTCATGCTCTGTCTCTATGTCTCTCAAAAATAAATAAACGTTAAAAAAAAAAAAAAAGAGTCTCTTATTGTTTGTCTCCCTCCCTCTCTGTGACTCCCCTCTGCCATGGTCTTCTGTGAAGTTTCTCAAAATCCACCGATGCGTGAAAACGTATGGTATCTGTCTTCCTCTGTCTGACTTACTTCACTCAGCATAATACCCTCCAGTTCCATCCACGTGGCTGCAAATGGCAGGATTTCATTCTTTCTCATATGCAATACTTTTTTTGGCAACATTTCTGCGACTTAAGGCAATGTCTGCCCAATACTTCAGGGGGCCTAATGCCCCTGACTTTGACTTGCCAACCTTTCCTCCTTGAAGCTGGCTTCCCCCACAGGAGTTTAACCCCCCTGGGGGATAGCTGTGCCTCCTGGCCCCCCAAAGACTTGCTTCGAGAGTGAGGCACCCAATGGCTCATACCAAAAGCCCAGCCTTAGAGATCGTAAATGGTTTACCACAAAACCCCCCAATCCAGAGCCCGCGCTCCCAGCCTCCTCCTCTCTGAGGCTTTCACACTCAAGGCCACCTGCCCGGATCACCGGGAACCCGGCACACAGCGAGGGGGCGGCCCCCGTGCCCCAGAACCTGCCGCGACTGTTCAGACTAGCCAGTCCTAAGCCCGTTGGCCTTGCCTTGCCCATGGCTTTCCCACGGAAAGGCCCTTGTGCTCTGTCTCCCGGTCACCCTCTGCCTTCTGACTGACCCTGGGGCTTCCCCGCGTGGCCCTGTGTGGGCGGCATGGGCGCCTCCTTCCTGGGAACCGTAACAAACTCCCTTTCCAAAGACATTATCTCCTAATCTGTTGGCGTTGCCACACCTGAATGCTAATCACTCCTTTTTTTTTTTAATTAATTAATTTATTTTGAGAGAAACAGAGAGAGCTCTGGGGGGGGGGGGGTGCGGGGGCAAGGGCAGAGACGGGGAGAGAGGGAGAATCCCAAGCAGGCTATGTCCGCGTGGTCAGTGCACAGAGCCCGATGTGGGGCTCGAACCCACAAAACCGTGAGATCACGACCTGAGCCGAGATCGAGAGTCGCTTAACCGACCGAGTCACCGAGGCGCCCCACTAGTCACACCTTTTAAAACACCCTAGAGCTGTGTCCCCAGCCTGTCTGGACCCTTCGATAATCCCCCGCCCTCTCGACCTCCTGGGCCCAGGAACCCCGGGGACTTTTCCGAAATGAACACCAATTGTGTCGCTCTCTTCCTTACGATTTCCCAGGGCCCTCTGCGGCGCGTTAGAAGAAAATCCACACTCCTCACCGGCGCCTACTTCTCGCTCAGTGGTCTGGCCACGCGGGATCCCTCCCTGTTCTTCCGAGAGGCCATGCTGTTTCCTGCCTCGGGCGCCTCCGTACTTTTTCTTTTATACCTCCCCCACCCCCACACCCCTCCCCTTGGCATAGAATAGAAGCTCCTTGAGAACAGGGGCCTTGGTCACGGTCGGGTGCCCTGAGCCAGCCAGCCTGGCGTGTAGCTAGTCCTGGACAGATGAATGAGGGGTGCCTTACCTGTATTTCCACGGCTGCAGAGGGGAGGGGCGGAGGGGGCTGATGACTGTGGAGGTATCCCTGGCTGTGACCCTGTAGCCACCTGGGAGCTGCTGGCTCCCCAGAGGCTCCCAGACTCCCGGCCCCACACAAGACAACTGCAGTGTCAGGGCCGGGAAAAGGCAGCCGGTGCCTGCTTCCTGGAGAAGCCAGGAAGCTGGCCTCTGTCTCGTGAGGTCCTGCTGACCGTCACATTTCCCCTGCAAGGGTGCCCCGTCCTTCCCCAGACCCCGGGCTCCCCCCGGCGCCCGCCCCAGAAGCTTGGCTGTCCCGGGGCTGCGTCTCCACTTGGCCCAAAGGATGCGATGCAGCTTTCGCTGGTGCAGAGATGTTCGGGGCCGCTGCCAGCGGCCTCGTCTCTTCATTTCATCCGCCGGCCAAGAGCCTTACCCTGCTTTCGCCTCTCGGAGCTCAAGGCAAGAAACATTGACCTTGAGTACAGGAACCGCTTGCTTTCTTGCTCGAGGTCCCCTGTCCTCGTTCACACTGAGGCCCGCCGCTCCCCAATCTTCTCTCTTCTTTTCCCTCGACTCCTTAACCTCCCGGGCAGCCTCAAAACCAAACCTGGGATTTTTTTCCTGAGACCTGGCTCCGGCAGTAGTGACGTCGCCGGTTCGCCTCTCTTACCCAAGGGGACCGATGCGCCTCTTCAGACCGCTGACTGCTAGCAGACGGCTGCTTCGAGAAGACACCCTCCGAGTCACTCATGGCCAGGTGCAAAGTAGAGGGGACGCCAACGCCCGAACCTGGTCGCGCAGCCCCTCCCCCCCCACCTTCTACCACATTGATTCAACAAGCATTTTTTAAGGGTCTATTCCTAGCCAGGCGTGGGTCTGCTAAGGATCCGTCTCACTGGACTGGGCAGGGACTTTGGTCACGTCGGCATCGCACTGGCCATCCAAACAGGTGTTTTTGGAGCACCTTACGGGACAGCCCCACAAAGCATCCTGGGCAAACTGGATATCCACATGCAAAAGAATGAAGTTAGACCTGTTACCTCTCATGTCATATACAAAACTCAACTCAAAATGGACCCAAAGTCTAAATGTAAGAGCTAAGACTCTTGAGCTCTTAGAAGCAAGTGCAAGCCTATATTTCCATGACATCGGATTAGGCAAAGCCTTCTTAGAATATGACACTAAAAAGGCAAGCCACCAAAGGAAAAATAGACCGGGCAAACGTCATCAGAATTATAACTCCTATGCTTCGAAAGGCACCATCGAGAAAATGAAAAGACAACCCACAGAATGGGAGAAAAGTTGGGCAAACCATCCATCTGGGAAGGAACTTGTATCTAGAATATATAAAAAATCCTACCAACTCAACAGTAAAAAGATAACCCAACTGAAAAATGGGCAAAGGCTCTGATGAGACATTTTCCCGCAGAGGATCGACGAGTGGCCGATACGCCCACGAAAGGCGGCTCCGTGTCCAAAGCCGTCAAGAAAGTGTAAATCGACACCACGGTTAGATCCCAACTCACGCCCCCGAGGGTGGTTAGAATCAAGAAGCCAGACGATAAATGCTGGCAAGCAGGTGGAGAACTGGGAACTCTCGTACGCTGTCGGTGGGACTGTAGACAGACCGGTGCAGCCGCCGTGGAAAACCGTCCAGCAGTTTCGTAAAAAGCTAATCGTCGAGTTACCGTATGACTGGCCAGTTCCACTCCGAGGTGTACATCCAAGAGAAATAAAAACCGGTCCACAGGAAAACCCAGATATGTATGTTCATGGCAGCATTACTCGTAATTCCCCAAGGTGGAAACTTCCATAGCACAGATGCCCATGAGCTGAGGAGTGGAGGAACAAAATGTCGGACGTCCATACAAATATTATTTAGCAATAAAAGGAATGAAGCATCGATACATACTACAACATGGATGACCCTTGGAAACATTATGTTGGTGCACATTGTGTGTGCGTGTGTGTGTGTAACATATACAGACACAAGAGGCCACATACTATACGATTCCACATACATGAAATGTCCAGAATTGGCAAATCTCAGAGACAGAAAGTAGATTAGAGGCTGCCTAGGGTTGAGATGGTCAGGGAATAGGTACACGGTTTCTTGCCGGGGTGATAAAAGTGTTCTAAATTGATATTGGTGATGGTTGCACTGCTCTGTGGCTGCCAGAAACCAATAAGTTGTACACTTTATTTTTTTATGTAAGTTTATTTATTTTGAGAGAGAGTTAGAGAGAGACAGCACAAGCCAAGGAGGGGCAAGAGGGAGGGAGAGAGAGAGAGAGAGAGAGAGAGAGAGAGAACCCCAAGCAGGTTCCTCTCTGTCAGCACAGAGCCCGATGAGAGGCTCCATCCCACCAACTGTGAGATTGTAACCTGAGCCAAAACCAGGGCTTGGATGTTCAACAGACTGAACCCCCCCGGGATGCCCCTGAATTGTACACTTTAAATGGGTAAAGTCTATAGCACGTGAACTATATTTTAGTAAAGTTATTAGTAGAAAGTCATGTGATAAAGATCCTGCACAATCAAGAGGGCTTGAGAGTCTGGAAAGTTCTAGTTGGTGGTAGGCAGAATAGTGACTCCCTGAAGACGCCCAGGCCCTAATGTCTGGAACCTGTGCGTATGTCACCTAACATGGCAGAAGAGACTTTGCGAAGTGACTAAGGATACGATTCTGAGACGGGGGTTAGTCTGGGGTCTTCAAGTGTGCCCAAGGCAACGTATGGGTTCGAAAAGCAGAGGCCCTTTCCCAGAAGGGTCGCAAAGATCAACCCGAAAATGGAGGCGAGATCAAAGCACTCAGCCCCCCGTGGCTGGCTTTGCAGACCGAGGGAGAGGACCATAAGCTGGGGAACGCGGTAGCTTCTGGAAGCTGGGCATGGCCCTCAGCGGACAGCCAGGAAGGGAACGGGGATCTCAGTCCTAAACTACAAAGAACGGACTTCTGGAAGCATCCACATGAGCAAGAAGAGGGCTTCCCTGGAAAGGAATATAGCCCTGCAACCCCGTGGTTTCAGCCCAGAGAGACCCACGCTCCCCTCTGACCCCTAGGACTGTGAGAGAATACGTTTGCGTTGCTTCAGTCACTACGTAGTGGTAAGTTGTCACGACAGCAATAGAAAGACAATACGCAGCTACTTCACGGAGACTTCACGAAGCCTGTCTTTAGGGGAGAAAAGGGGCTGAACTTTCTTACGTCTGGGGATGAGAAAACCGACTTGCAGCTGCGAATCTACAACACCTGTCCCCCGCACACACACACACCCCCTGTGCGGAGAGCAGAGCGGAGCGGCAGAGCTGACTCGGTGAGGCGTTCTGAAAATAGAACCCACCACGTGATCTTTCTAACTCCACGGCCATCTCTTGTGAGTCATTCATCTTTCTGGGGCTCACTTTCCACGTCCGTGGAGTGAAGCAGGCTGAGTTAACCCTGACTCCTGCCTATCCCACAGCTTAGGAAGACGGAAAAGAAAGAAAAGAAAAAAGAGCTTGGAGAAGAGAGCTCTCGGGCGCCCCTTGACCGGTGAGAAGCCACAGACACCGTCTGGGCCGCGAGACGCTGGGCCGCAAGAGCATCTAGCAGCGGCCAGTAGCACGGAAATGAGAAAGGCTTCAGGTCGGCCGACATGCAGAAGCCAATCACAGGCCCAAAGGGACAGGGTTGTAGGTTTGTGGGTTTGGCGGGGGCAAGACGCTGACACCTGGATGAGACCAAATTGTTTTCACGACGGAAGGAAGGCAAAGCAACAGTCCAGGTCAGGCTAGAAGGTACCGAGTCGGGATGAGCAGTCATTGGTGGGCCCATTTCATCCTAGGCGCAGACCCCACCCCCTGCCACCTAAGCGGACACTGGAACGTTCTTAACGGGCTGCTTACGGTTGACTTGCCTATGGGATATTTTTTACAGAGGCCCTCGAGGTACCTGCAGGTCACCCTTATGATGGCTATTGGGACCCTTGGCTCATCTCAGTCTTTGGGCACCTGCCTTCTTCCATCAGTGCCTCCCTCGGTCCCAGTTCACACCCTTGTGTGAGGGCACGGTGCACCCCGGGTCGCAGAACGCAGGAAGGGCTCTTGGCCAAGAGTCCTGGCATCTCCCAGACTGCTTTGTCCGGCCGCTGCCCTAGACCCTCCTGCCCACAGCCAGCTGCGCAGGTGGCCCAGCGGGCACCTGGCTCTTTGATGCCCCCGCCCAGGTCCCACCCAGCAGACCGCCCGAATTCTTCCTGACGCCCGACAGCTCACCGCAGGCCCCCAGATGGCCCCTGGCCTTGGTGACAGTGGGGCCCAGCCCCTTCCAGCTTCCCAGCCTTCCTGGAACCCTCTTGCCCAATATCCTGTGTGGTAATCATGCCTGTTGGCCCCACTCGGTTTTGCTGGCCACTGCCAAGTTCCCTCTGCTGGCTCTCATGCCTCTGCCTCTCATGGAACCTTCATGAAAGAAAAAGCTGCTACAAGCTGTTTTTCTCTCCAGTCAGAATCCCCTTTCCTGGGTGGGCTGCACTCTTCAACAGAGGTGACCATGGCTTCTCCTGTCCCCTGGGGTGGGAGGAAGGTGGGTCTGGAGAAGGGGCAGAAGCTAAGACGCTCTACTCCTAGAATCTACGTCCAGGAGGTGGTCCTGGATAACTCTGCCTTAATTAGCCCGAGGTCGCTCAGAGCCTTCACTCTCAGGAAGGAGCGGCTGCCTCTCTAACGGCTGGGGCACCACCAAAGGGCCTGACAGCCTGGAGGGCTGGAAGAAAAGTAGGGACGAGGTTGCTGCAGGGTGAGGGTCAGATCCTGCATGATACTGGTGAGGACTGGGATAGAGGCCTCGCATACTATCCCCGGGGTGCTGCCAGAAGCAGCTGAACGTGTTATCTCACGCGCACACCTCGCCACCACCCTACAGAGAAGGCCATACTCTCCTGGTTCCCATTGTACACATGAAGTAACTGAGTCTCCGTTCGTGTCTTCAAGGTCACACGGGTGGGAGCGGAGATTTGCAGCTGAACGCGGAGGCCCGGCAATAGCGTGCTCTCGGACCCCTAAATCATGACTTCTGGGCCCTGAAAGTGGGACGGACCAAGCTGCTCATGGTACAGAGGGAGAAGAGCGAGGCCTGAGAAGGTAAGTAACCTGTTCCGGGACCCAGAGCTTATGTCAGTCCTGGGAAGGAACCGGTCACCCGGCTCCCAGGCTTCCTGCGCGACACAGCCACCTCCCTCCGCTCTTCGGGTGTCCCAGAGGGCAGCCCCTAAAATGCACCGCAGAACCCGAGGCTGCCTTGGGGCCGCTTGCCCGCCCACTTCACTCTGGAGTCCCGCCCTATCTACGCTAACCAAGAAATCATTCGGGAGGCCCCGCCTCCTCCCCACCCCTCGGTCGACCCCGAGCTAGGGGGCGTGGTCTCTCCCGCGCCCCCGCCCCTCGCCTCTCGGCTCTCGCCGGGAGCCCGACCGCGCCGCGCGCCCCTGAGTCGGCCGGACTGCGCGCGCGCGCGCGCGTTGAGCCCGCGGTGGTCTGGGGCCCAGGCCCGCGGGGCCCCCGCGCTCCCAGGCCGGACGCGGCTCGGGCGGGGCAGCGGAGAGGCGGCTGGGCCGGCAGACGCGGCCCCCGGCTACGCTCGGCGAAACCAGAGCGCGCGGCGGCCGCGCGGCCGCGTGACGCGCACCTGTCGGGGCGGGCCGCGCGTCGCCTGCGGAAGAGGATGCGCGGGGCCGCGGCCTGGCCCGAGCCCGGCCCGCAGCGCCGCGCGCCCCGCGCCGCCGCCGACGTGTCCCGGAGAAGCGGCCGGCCCTGACGGGCGAGATGAAGTAAGCTGCCTCCCCTGCTTGGTCTCCGGCTCCTTCGGCCGCCGGCCGACTGCCAACAGTCGGCCGGCGGCTGCGCGCTCGCGCCGGGCCGAGCGGGAGGTCGGGGCGGCGGCCCCGCGACCGGGACTCCGCGGGCGTTTCGCCGGGCAGCGGGCACCGCGCGCCCGCCCGCCGCTGCTCGGACTCCGGCCCGAGCCCCCTCCCGGCCCCGCTTTCCTCCAAATAAACTGTCCATTTCCTCCTCCGCAGAGCCCTCGGCGGCGGGTGGCAACCCGCCCCCTTGGAGGCTAGTTTGGAGGAGCCCTCGGCGCCCCTTTCCTAGGCTTTCTGGAAGTCAGCCTAATGGGAGGTGGAACCTAGAGCTTTCTTTCCCGAGATCAGCCTGATCTTTGGCGTTAGCCCTCCGGGTTCAATCAGCGTTTGCAACACACCCATCCAACGGATAGTTTTCCAGAAGTAAACCTATGTGCGTGTTTGAAAATCAGCTCACTTAAACTAGCATGGTTGGAAATGAGAACTTCTGGAAAGATCGTAAGCGTACATTCTTTGCCCACCCAACCCCCTGTCCTCCCAACCGGGCCCATGGCTCGTGAAAGGTAGCGAATTCGGGGGAATTGGTGTAGAATGGGCATGTTTTAAATGATCTGCGCATTCTCTGCCCGGTCGAAGGCAGATGGACGTTTTGAGCTTATGAGGCTGATCTTCTGCTTAGTTTTAGGAACACTCGAGATAAAAATGCTCCCTGTCTGGCATGAACAGAGCGCATGTCTCAGGCAGTACTTCATGTAACTTTTCTTTGAGGCGCAGGACTGCCCAAGAAATAACCCCTCCAGGCAGACATTCGAGTTATTTTTATACAGAGGCTGGAGTTTACCAAGTTACTCTTGAGTCTGATGGTTTTAGACCATCTAGAAGGGAAACCTAGAGGCCGCTTTGGTCATCAGTGGCCTCGCCACTTCTCAGTTTATTGATGGAAGTCGAACAAGGTAGCATGTCCTTGCTCGAGGCCACATTTCACCGTGGATTCTGCGGGACCCTAACCCAGGGGCAGAGCAGGGAGTCTGGTTTTGCTTTTTGCTGCCCTAAGTTGAGAGCCAGGTGGCTCTCTGGGAGAGCCATTACCACCGTTCCCGTCTAAAATATTTTCACATCCCTGATCTGGGTTTTTTTGCCCAGTGTTAAAATGAGGGGAACGAGCCCCACTTCACAGCTGGAGAAAGCCCCTTAGCAGTTAGGGGAAAAGCCTACAGCTACAGAGGGAAGGGGTTCACACCCCTGTTGTTTGGGCCAGATGATAAGTCCCACAAGGGCCGGGGTGGGGACTTTTAACCTTTCCAGCATTATATTTCTTTGATTTTTTTTTCCCCCGCCAGTATGACTGGAAGGTCACGAAAGCTGTTGATGAACCGTGTCTTGGGATTTTTTTTTTCCTGTCGTGGGGTGGTTCATTCATTTTGCAGCAGTTCCAAGAAACTAGCAAGAAAAGTACCTTTCCTCATGATGTTGGTTTCATAACGCTAGAAACAAACATTCCTTGGGCGCTTCCTGCAGGCTAACTCGTGCCAGGTGCGTTCCTCGGATTGCCTCACTTTGTGCTTCTTATCGACTCGTTTGCCTTCCCCGTGGTTGAGACACGTGAGGGAAACAGACTGTTGGCACCACCGTCGTCCCAGCCCCTTAGAGGAGCAGAATCCGCGTCCACGCCCATACAGCGTTTGCGGTTCCACCGCTTGGGGTTGGAGTCACAGATTTTGCTGGTCGGTGGGACGTAAGGGCTGAAGCCAGACTGCCTGTGTCCGCACCCGATCCCCCTCTGAGCTGACCGCCCCTCCAGAAAGTTCTTTTCCCTGCGTGCACCTTGGCTTTCCCTGTCCTCCTCGTACAAGTGGGCGTGATAGTGGTACCTTGCTCCTGGGTTGTGGCAAGAATTTAAAAGCTTTGGCGCGTTCCCGAAGCTCTAGGATTCGGCATATAGTTAGATGCTCCGTAAATGTTTCTTTGATCGTAACCGGTGTCGTCGCTGTGCACGTGTACAGTGCCCCAGCGCTCAAAGTCACCGGTAGAGATTTCTTCCTTCGTGCCGTCATCCAGATGCAGCTAGCTCGCACGCAGGTGACGGGGACCCTGGTCTTCTACAAAATGGGATTTATTTGTTCATTCGGCTCATGTCTATAGCCCACCTTCCGTGTGCCAGGCCCCGTTTCGGGTACTGAAGATAATCAGCGGGGGCGCCTGGGGGGCTCAGTCGGTTGGGCGGCCGACTTCGGCTCAGGGCATGATCTCACGGTCTGTGAGTTCGGGCCCCGCGTCGGGCTCTGTGCTGACGGCTCGGAGCCTGGAGCCTGCTTCGGATTCTGCGTCTCCCTCTCTCTCTGCTCTTCCCCTGCTCACGCTCTGTCTCCGTGTCTCTCGGAAATAAATAAATGTTTAAAAAAATAATAAAAAATTTAAAAAAAAATGAAGATAATCAGCGAACAAAGCACAAAGCACCCTCCCCTCATGGGCACTTGCATTCTTACGGGGAGGGGTGACAGGCAACCAAACAAATGCACTTTTCACGGACAGTATGTTAGAGAATGATAGGTACACTCTGCAGCTTTAGAGTTGGCTGACATTTCAGCAAAGAATTCAAGTTAGGGAGGGAGTGAAGCGTGTGGACATCTGCAGGGAAAAGTAGGTCCGGCAGAGCCGACAGCAAGTACCAAGGCCCTGAGGCAGAAGGGTGGGGGGCTGGAGCCTAGAGAGGGGCACAGTAGCAGAGGAGAGCAAAGGTCACCGGGGGCCGTGTTCGAGACAAGGCAGAAGAAACTGGAAGCCAATTAGGTGGTTCCTCTAGTAACTCGGACAGAGGTGATGGCGGCCAGGACCAGAGTGGGGTGGTGGAAGGCGGGGACTAGTTGTGTTCTGGATGAATTTTGGTGATAGAAACTGTAGAATCTGCTGAGAGACGGGGTGACCCCTAAAGTTTCTGGCCCGAGCGCCCGGAAGGATCGAGTTTGCATTCCCGGAGGCTGGGGACGCGGAGCAGTTCAGGGGATGAGTCTGTTCAGGTCTGAACGTAGTAAGTCTCGTGGGCACCCCGCGAATGGTGTCCGGGTAGCAGTTGAGCCTGGAGTTGAGGGGGAGAAAGGCCAGACTGGAGAGGAAGACCTGGTGTTGTGTATTGTAAATGGGCGACAGTTCTGCAGGGGTGGGGCTGGTGATGGGGAGCCCGATTACAGCCTTTGCCAGCGTCTGTGGTGTGATCTCCCCGCACGGGCCGTTTCAAGCACCCCGTTGTAGAATATTTTCATCTTACAGGCATAGATGGCAATAATGTCACGAGCCCAGGTTAAGAGTAAAATGTAGTAAAATACAGCAAAATAGGAAAGGATGAGCTCTAAGTATTTGTTACCTTTGAATATAAATTTTTGGGCTATAAATTTATATGATTTGGCTTAAAATTTTTTTTTTGAGAGAGAGAAAACGCAAGGGGGGGAGGGGCAAAGAGAGAGTGGGGGCAAAGAGAGATGGGGAACAGAGGATCCAGAGGGGCTCTGTGCTGACAGCAGAGAGCCCGATGCGGGGCTTGAACTCATGAACCGCAAGATCATGACCTGAGCCGAAGTCGGATGCTTCACCGACTGAGCCACCCAGGCACCCTGATTGGGTTTTTGGCTGTGTTTAACAACTGGCTTGCAAAATTCCCGAAAATTCAGCAGGCGACTCTTGTGCGCAGGTGCAAGGTGGCTCCAGCACACCGTTTGGGTCACAGGGGACCCAAGACGCCGGCAGAGGTGATAGGAATAAGGACTCTCTGAGATCGGGGAGGGAAGCGGGCCCCAGAGCCTGATCTTGCAGCTCTTGGCCCCCTCTCGTCCCAGGGGGACCGGGAAGGGAGGGGTCCAGGCCGCAGAGTAGCTGAAGGGTTTGACTTGCATGGGTGTGTTTGGCGCGGAGGGGCCAGGAGCAGGAGAGTTTGGGGAAAACACTGGCGGCAGTGATTGTAGAGGGCGCCGGGCCCCTCCCCTCGCACTCTGGTTAGAAACGATCTTCAGTTTGAACCCTTGTTTTCCTCCCACGCATTCTTGCAAAAATTCCAAACTCATGGGCTATGATTTGAAAGAGACGGGCCCCTCCTTCCCGCTCTGCAAACAGAAGGTGGAGGTCAAAGGTGTCGGTGTGGCCCTGGGGGAGGAGACAGGGCAGCCGCAGCCGCTGACCTTCCCCCGCTCCTTTCCCCTGCCCCGTGTCTGCTGGGAACAGGGCATGGGCGCTGCTCCCTCCTGTGGTTTACCAGAAACCACCCTGCCGACCGAGCGCCCCACGCGCTGGGCCTGCCGGGGTGGGGCGGGCCCCACATCTGCCTCTTTCGCTTGGGCAGGAACAGAGACCGGAACCAGATTCTGACCCAGACCCTCTGGCTGGCCAGGTCAGTGTTCACAGCTTTGGGAATGTTGGCAGGGCTATTCTTTCGAAGGTGGGTCGCCCGGGATGCCTGATGGGAACCTCTCTGACTGGACTGGGGGGCAGGACTGTGGACAGGGGCCCCGTCGCTCCTGACACCCCGACGGGCCCGTCTGGAGAAGGTCCTCTGTGCCTCCCTAGAGGGGGCCCCGAGCCACCGCACTTGGTGGGGTGGCGTGTTTCCGGCAAGCATGTAAGTGTTGTGAATGACACTGCATCCTTCACACGGTCTTAACTTCGACCTCAACTTCTGGAGGGAGCTCCCTTATCAGCTCTCTGCTTCCCGGTCCAGTCCCCCTCTCCCCTCCCCACCCCCCCTCCCCCCAGGCCCTTTCTGCCTGAGGTTGGCGCTGGGGCCTCTCCCCTGATGAGAGAGGGGTTCTCTCCTTTCCTTGGAAAACCCAGGATTGGGGGCCAGGAGTCAAGTAGGGATCCTTCAGCTGAGTCTGTTCGTCTCCTGGACGGGGCAGGGGGGCCCGGCCAGGGCGGAGGACTTGGGGAGCGGTCACCAAGGTCCACGTGGTCGCTCGCGGCAGGTGTTGGAGAAGCATGACCACTCGGCCCAGCGCGCAGCCCCCCACGCTGCCCTCCTGCGCCGGAGCGCTGCGAGTCAGAAAACTTCCCTGCTTTAATGAAAAATAGAAACAGTTCATCGCAGCGCTGGCGGTTGGAGCGCCACGTCCGTGCTTTTTGGCTCACTTCAAGTGTGTGATTTTAGCGGGTGCGTTTAGGCCCGTTCCTCTTGGGAGCAGGCAGAGAGGAGGGGGACGTGCTTCGGAAAACCCCGCAAAAGCGGAGCCTTACAGCGAGAGCCCGTTTGGACCGGCATTGGGTGCGTTGGAGCCATCTGGTTTCTCTGTTGCCTCACCCCTGCTGCAGGGCTGGGGCCCTGCTCTTGACTCCTTTGGGCTTCTCGGAGCCTGTTTGTTTCCCTGTCGGGGCAGCAAGGCGGGGTGGGGGGGTGTGTGACCATACCTGTCACTGTCTCCCTCCTCTCGGGGGGCAGGGCTTGAGGACTGGTCCCGGGGAGTGTGCCGTAAATGCCCGAGTTCGTTCCTCGGGGCTGCCTGCAGGGCTGGGCTCGGTGGCCGCCGAGACGCGGGACGGTTGTGTCCGGCAGCAGCCTGCCACCCTTAGGAGCCAGGAGGCGCCTCACACGGAGCTAGGGTCGTTAACGTTTGCATAGGGTTTTGTCACCTGTGTTCTCTCGGCGAATCGTCGCAAGCCCCCTTTTGGACCGGTGGTGTTAGCCCTGTGGCATAGTCAGGAAACAGGACCCAAACTGACCAGGCGACTTCATTAGGTCACGCAGCAGGGAGGGCATCTTGGGCCCTGGTCCTCTGAGCCAGGTGCCGGGTTCCCGCACCTGACCGAGGAAGCCGTTTAGCACAGTGACCGGGGGCTCGGGCTTGGGGACGCGACAGTTCTGTGGGGTTCTAGGGCTGGGGGCGAGGGACTGGTCCTCGGGGCTCCCTCACCTGCCCATCCAGGCTCTCTGAGGTTCCTGACGCCTCCTCTCGTGTCCCCGGCACGTCCGGAGCCCTGTCCCCCCTACAGGATGGGGAGCCCTGAGGTGCAGCTTGCCAGCCGGAGGCTCCTCCTTCTCCAGGCTGTCGTCTGGGCTTGCGCTGTCTCACCGCCTCTCTCCCGCACTGACCTTGCAGCTCTGCCTTCTTTCCAGACGGGGGCCATTGCCAGTCGAGAAAGAAACACATGAAGGGCCAAGGGCAGGGATTGACTGGGAAGCAGGAGGAGAAAGAATGGCCCTGCGGCCCATCCGATTCGGGAGTGAGTGCGCAGGTCAGGGGAGAGTGCCAGGGGAAGGCTGGGGCCCACGCGGCCGGTCCCTTTAGCCTCCGTGTCAAGCGGCAATAGTGGACACGTCCGGTGGCCTGTAGATTCTGACACAGATCCTGTTGTCGGAGCCTCGTCTTGGTTTGGCCACTAACTGTGACATCCAAAGAGTTGAGGAGGCAATGAGAAAAGTGGGGGGGAACTGGGGGGGGGTGCTGTCGGCCAGAGGGTAGCTCTGGTCCCTCTCAAGCTGGGGGACGTACAGGGGTGCAGGAAGGTAGGCTGGCCCGGTGTCTCCATAAGCCTCTGGTTCCCCGCCTGCGCCGCCGGATTCCGGCCTCGTTGCTGAGGGCCTAGTTCACCCTTCACCCGGGAACGCCTGCTGTCGGTGACCCCTGGTTCCCCGTTCAGTGCTCCAGCGCCCGGGGCCGGACCCGTCGCCCCTTCTGCTTCCCAGAGCCGAGTAGCTGCCGTCGCTTGCTTCCCCCCTCACTTCTACCCTTCCCCCAGAGCACTGGCCATGGGCGGAAATCGGAGAACGGGAGAGCCCTACAACCTTGGTCCGAACAGGACGGCAAGCTAAAGCAAACCCTCGGCGCCTTTGTGGCAGGTTCACATGTGTCAGCTGCTTGAGATCAGCCCGAGAACCAGCCAGGAGGGGGGCGCGGCCCTCAGGGAGGCCTCGGCCCGCAGTGTGTCAGCTCGGGGGCCCTCCTCCCCTCCCCTTGCTTCACTGCCCGACCCTCAGCCTTTCTCTCTGCAAGAGGGAAACCGTAATAGCACCCTCTTGCCTCCGTCGCCTCTTTTCCCGGCTTTTGTCCGGACTCGGTGAGATCCGACGCACGGAAGCACTCCGGGCGGGCCGCTGCTGTCATTAACGCCCCCTAGTGACAGCTTCCGCTTACTTAGGGCTCCGTGGGTGGTGGGCAGTGTCCTGAGGGTTTGATAAATGTTAGCTCATTTTGTCCTCATAGTAACCCTGTGGTATAGGTCACTGTTCCCCCCATTTCAGCTGAGGAAACTGAGGTCTGGAGAGATTGAGTAGTCGTCCAAGGTCAAACAGGGAGGAGTTGAGCTGGGGTTCCACCTCGGCAGGTTCCAGAGTCTATGCTATTCCCTGTGCTGTGGGAGTTCTTAGTAATCCCTCTGGGCCCGGAGCCCAGCAGACGCAGGAGAAGCAAATTGAGGAGCGATGGGGGAGGGGGGGGTGGGGGGGTGACCCTGGCTTCTTGCAGTTCCAGCCATCACCTGAGGGCCTGCCACCATCCCGAGCCGATGGGCCTGGCGACCCCGTGCTCGCGGCGGAGGCCGGCATCGGCCATCGAGTGGACAGCTCGGTCCCGCCGCAGCCCTGGGGGCCTCCCTGGAGCTGCCCTTGGCACGGGGGATCCGTCTCCAGCAAGCGGCCTCCCCCCTCCCCGAGTATAGTCTCGGCTTACGGGGTAGGCTCCCTCCGCATCAGCTGCCCGGCCCAGAGGCCAAGTTGCTGAGGAGGCAGCGGCAGGGAAGCTGTGGGATTATAACCTTGTTCGGAGAAACGTGGCCATTTCGTGCCAGGCAGGAAATGTTCGATAGCCCAGAACCGTGTCTGATCTTTCCTTGTTCCTTGTCCGTCTCGCCCGTGCCCAGGCACCCTGGCTGTTGGAAGATGCTCACGGTGGCGGTGTGCATGGCCCTTCTGGGGTGCCTGCAGGCCCAGGAGCTCCAGGGACACGTCTCCGTAATCCTGCTGGGAGCGACTGGGGACCTGGCCAAAAAATACTTGTGGCAGGGGCTGTTCCAGCTGTACCTGGATGAGGCGGGGAAGGCCTACAGTTTCAGCTTCCACGGGGCTGCCCTGACGCCCACCAAGCAGGGCCAGGAGTTCACAGCCAAGGTCCTGGAGTCCCTCTCCTGCCCGGAGGACATGGCCCCCGGGCGCTGTGCGGAACTCAAGGGCCGGTTCCAGCGGCTGAGCGGGTACCGCCGCCTGAGGACAAGTGAGGACTATGCGGCCCTGAGCGAGGACATCGAGGCCCAGGTCCGGCACGAGGGCCTCCGGGAGGCCGGCAGGATCTTCTACTTCTCCGTGCCGCCCTTCGCCTACGTGGAGATCGCCCGCAACATTAACAGCAGCTGCCGCCCGGCCCCCGGCGCCTGGCTCCGGGTCGTCCTGGAGAAGCCCTTCGGCCATGACCTCGTCTCGGCCCAGCAGCTGGCCGCGGACCTCGGGAGCTTTTTCCGCGAGGAGGAGATGTACCGGGTGGACCATTACCTGGGCAAGCAGGTGAGCCGCAGCTGGGAGCTGGAGCGAGCCTGGCACAGGGCTGGGGGGGGGGGGGGGGCCCAGCGGCAGAGCCACCCTGCTGGTTGTGGGACCAGGCCCAAGCCACCGTGAGATCCCAGTTGCCCTGGGCGTCATGGAGGCAGGCAGGCGGTGAGCGGCTGGAGGAGAGGCGGGACGTCGAGGGCAGGACCGCGTGGCCCTTGTCCTCGTGTCTGGCCGCGTTCTCATCACTGCCCTGCGTCATCTCCACAGGTGGCCCCAGGACTCTGGTGTCCGCCTGGCTTCCAGTGGGTCCCGGTGTAGGGATGAGAATTAATTTAGTCCATGTCCATCTGCCTTTTTTCAGTACCCGTGTCTTCCCGAGTTCTGTTTTTGAGCCAAAGGCTGGTACCGAGATCTCACGCCGAGTGGGGACCCTAAGTCCGCGCCTCTCAGCCGGGTTCCGTGGCGGAGCGTGGGGTGGCCTCCTGGGTGATGCAGGGTCGGCTGGCCACTTTGCCCCGAGCGTGCCCTCAGAGCGCCTCCGGAACACCTCTCGAGAGAGACCCCGGCAGAGCGTGCACAGCACGGCGTCCCTTGGTGCTGACCAGGCTGCCGAGCCCGGGGCCACGCGGCTGGGCGGCTCGTGGTCTTCCTGCTCTCTCTCCGGCCCCGTTTGGAGCTGCAGCCTTCCCAGAGAGCGGTCCTCTGACCTGGTGAGGTTTTCACCTGTTTCTGGGAAAATGAGAATACTTACCGAATGTATTCAACTTAAAATTTTTCCTGCTCCATTTTTAGTGGTAAAACGGTCGCTTTCTTTTATTAAAAGCTGATGGTCCTAGAAGATAAATCATCTGAAGTATTTTTTCCTTGCAAAATAAAAAGCCGGCAGCCCCGTGGAGGTCCCTTAGAAGTTTTCGGAGGCCGCGTAGAGCCGTGAGGTCCTCGAGCCCCAGGGACCGCTGCTCCCGAGAGCATCTCTGGGCAGGGGTGGAGAGGTGAGGGCCCTTTCGCGGGGTCAGGATTCCCTCTTCATCCTGAGAACCGGCAGCACAACCGGCCTCCTCCCCCGGCAGGCCGTGGCTCAGATCCTGCCGTTCCGAGACCAGAACCGCAAGGCCTTGGACGGCCTCTGGAACCGGCACCACGTGGAGCGGGTGGAGGTCATCATGAAGGAGACGGTGGACGTGGAGGGTGAGTGAGCGGCCCCGCGGCCCCCCCTGCCCCGCCCCCCCCCCCGCTGAGCCAGGGGAGAGGTGAGGGCCGGGGGGTGGGGGGCCTGCCCGGCCTCTGCGCCTCGGCTGGTGCTTCTCAGCCGGAAGTGGTGTCCCTCCAGGGCCCGCCGGGGCCCAGCTCTGGACAGCGCCGACCCCCAGGGCAGGGCCCACGCGGTCCTCGCTGCCCTTAGGGAACGCAGCCTAGGCGAGTCAACTGGGCCCGGACCCGGAAGTTGCCCTGCGTTCTCCGTGGGCGTGGCGGGGACCATCAGGGCTGCACCGGGTGCTGGTGCCGGTGGCGCCCTCTGCCCCGATGCTCCTCCTCGCCTCCTCCTCGCCTCCCGTCCCTCCTGCTCGTTCCGAGCTCGGCCGTCACTCTCTCAGGGGGCCTTCAAGGTGCTCTCGGAGCACCACGTGCCTCCTTTCTCCCCCCTCCGGTCTTTTCTGTGTCTTATCCGGGTTGCGTGTCTCCCCCTGACCCCCCGAGACCGTGGGCACCAGGTGCCTCCTTTCTGGCCCCTGGCACGCACGTCAGAGGTGCTGAACAAATCCCGAATGGATGAGCAGCGTTGACCTGGGGGCGTGTGGCCTGTCTCTGCCGGGTGACCTCGGCGCGTCACTTCCCCCCCGGCTGCCGATGTGCAGGTTGTGTAGCAGACGGCTGCCGAGGCTCCGCGGAGTGCCGGCCTTCTGTGATTTCATCCACTTTTTTGAGCCTTGGCTGTGTTATGGTCAAAGCATCGGTTCTCAGCCAAGATAATAAAAGCTAATTCTTCTTGTGTCCGTCCCCCCAGTGGCCATCTGAGGTGGGTCCTATTATTAGCTTCCACTTACAGATGCGGTTTGGTGATGTGCCCAAGGTCACACGGCAGGAAGCGGTGGGGCCGGGTCCTTGGGGTGACGGGTCTGGCTTTGGCACCCGGGCTCTGCGCCACCGCGCCCAGCTCATCGCGACGGCTGCTCTCTGCAGCCTGGGCCGGAACGCCCGAGGCCACCGTCCCCCCACCCCCCAACAGTGTGCCCTTGGGCAGAGAGGAGGGCTCCTGTTTGCCTTTCCCTCTTTTTCTTTCTCCTTCCCTTGGTGACTGTCTCCGGCTTCCCTCCTCTCCTCTTCAAATGTGTGTCCGGTGCCGGAGGCTCCATGTGAGGGCCGTGGCCGTGTGGAGCGGGAGGCGCAGCCTCTGCCCCCCGATACCTCACGGGCTCACCGGGGGAGAGGGCCTATTAGGACAGACTCCGAGAGCCAAGCCTCTGAGGGCATTGCTGGCCTTGAGCGGAGCTGGGTTTCTCCATCCCGGAGCCCCCGGCAGGACCCTGGCCCTCTCCCCGCCGCACTGAGCCTTCACGGGTCTCGGGAACCTGCCCCTTCTCGTTATTTCCCGCTCTGCCCTCCGCAGGGGCCCAGGCTGCGGGTCGCCTCCGTGTGCCGGTGTGTGTCTCCCGTGCCCGTGGGGGTGAGGGCCGGGCCTTGCTCTTGCTGCCTCTGCAGAGAGCCGCACTTCAGATCTGGCACCGAGAGCGTGGGATGGCCTGACGAGGTGCCGCCGTCACCTCCTGCGGGCCAGCGCCGGCCTCTGCCCGGCCTTGGCTCCGCCACCCGCTGGGCCAGGACACCGGGACGCCGCCTCCGCTGCCGGCGGCCCCTTCCTGTGCCCACCCTGGCGCTGGGGAGGAGCGGCGATGTCCGGGGCTACCAGCTGGCCCTGCGGCCCCTTCCTCCTTCCAGCCCTTCCTCCCCATTTCCCTTTCGATCTGCGATGTCACTTGGAGGTTTCTCTGCGGGACCCCTGGGGAGCCAGGGGCTGGGCAAACCGAAGGCCTGCTTAGCCAGCAAAGATACTTTTGGGTTTTGGAAAGAAGGCCAGGCAAAAAGGCAGACAGAGGCCCGGGCAGGTCTGTTTGCCAGAGCACGGCCTGAGGCAGAGACAATCTCGGGCTTGGATGGCACCAGACAGCCAGGGGCGAGGAGGAGGGTGGGCACGGTGGCTCTGCCTTCCAGGCTGTCGAGTGGGACCAAGGCACAGGCTTTTCCCCTCGACTGGGCCCTGTGCCTCCAGCCCAGAGGCGCAGGGCAGGGCAGGGCAGGCAGCAGCGGGGGGAGGGGGGGAGTGGGAGGAGGGAGCGGGGGTGGGGGGAACTCTGTAGCCCTCCAGTCTCGGGGTATAATGGGGTAAAGTCCCTCCCCACTGCCCTGAGAGAGCAAGGCCTCTGGCAATAGTGAGTTCTCCCTGCCTCCTGGGCCTTGGGGACCCAGAAGGACCAGCATTCTCTGCGTGCTGAGCCCGGGGTGGCTCCGGAAGCCCAAATTCGGATCCTCCTCACCGTCCCCTCCGGGTCCTGCTCTGGAGCCCGTCCTTCAGGAGGCCCCTTATAGACAGACTCTGGTTCAGGCTGGACAGAGAGGACAGGAGACGTGGGCCCCGCAGCCGTGCCTCCGTGGCCAGCGAGTCCCGTGGCCAGCACATCCGGTCCTTGGCCGTGCCTTCTGCGGGCGGGATGGGAAGCGGGCGGGGGGAGGGGCTGACCTCCTGCCGGCGGTCACTGCGCCTTGCTGTGGCTCCTTGTGCTTAGCAGGCCAGCTGCTGCGGGTGGCCGGGGAGCTTCTGAGGTGGGATTTAGAGCCCGGCAGTCAGAAGGGCAGGTGCAGGGGCGGCCTCCCCTCACCCGCGCCAGGTGCTGCTTTCGGTGCGTGGTGTGGGGAGGCTCGGGGTGGCCCGGCTCCGGGATCCCCGGGGATGGCAGGCTACACTGTCACCTGAGTACCACAAAGAGAAGGGGCTGCCCCCCCTGGGCCTGGGCCCCAGGAAAGGGACTTCTGAGTGGCAAGGTCATTTGGATGTCCCCCCCTTGCCCCAGACATCCAAGTGGGTGAGGCTGGCCTTCCCCAGCGCCCTCCCTCCCCGGCCCGTGAGTGGCTCTCTCCTTCCCTGCCGCAGCCTCTGGCCCGGAGGAGTCTGCTGCAGTGTCAAGGCTGCCGCACAGGCAGGAGGGAGAGAGCGAGAAAGGGGGGGAGGAGAGGAAGTGCATTTCCTTCCCCGGCCCCAGGGCCCCCTCCCCAGTCTCATCCGGGGTGCCCCTCTCAGAGCCACGGGGACCCTGGGGGGCCGGATCTCCTGAAGCAGCACCGCGGGCGGCCGTACAAGGGGCGACCTTGGCTCTGTGGAGGTGACCCCTGCTGGCCCTCACGGTGGCCGCTGGGAGGCTGTGCTGCAGGGAGGGCTGCGTCATTGATGGCCCAAGGGACAGCTGTCCAGGCTGGGCTGCCCTTTCTTCTGGGGGTGCTGGAATGGGATCCAAGCTCTGTGGCACCTCAGAACCCAAGCCTCTACCCGCCGCGCCTGTGGCCGCAGTCCGTCCCGGCCCTGGGCGGCTGGCCTTCCTGCCCGCTTGTGCTCAAGGGCGACTCTGCGCCTCTCTGCTGCCCTACTTTCCCCTCTGGGTGGAAGGCTTTTTTTTTTTTTTTTTTTTTTAAGCTTATTTATTTTGAGAGAGAGAGAAAGCAGGGGAGGGGCAGAGAGGGAGAATCCCAAGCAGGCTCTGCCGTGTCGGCTCAGAGCCCGACATAGGGCTCGATCCCACAAACCGTGAGATCATGAGCCGAGCCGAAATCAAGAATCTGACGCCGAACTGATGGAGCCGCCGGGCAGGAAAAAAGAGGGAGACTTCTGGAGGGAGGTGTAGCCGGCCCTGCCGGGGAGGGTCTGTCCCAGCACCCCCACCCCCCCCGTTCCCACACCGGGGAAAGAGCACGGCGCACGCCGACCTCTGAGGGTCGGAATGGCCGTGCGGTGCCTCTCCCGCGGGGACCGAGGCGACCTGCCTCCTCCCAGGTGCGCAGCAGCTGTCCGGCCCTCCGGCCCGGGGCCCCCCTCCTGCAGGGCCGGCCGCAAGGTGAGCCTCCTGACCGGGGAGAGCGCCGGCCAGCCGGCCAGCGGCCCTGCTCTCTCCTTGGCCCTGTCTGCTCTCCTCTTTGTTTTCAGTTATCCCCGAGGGCGCCGGTAGGGATCACGGCTGGCTGGTTCTGTCGTTCTGAAATCTGTGTCTTCCTGAGAAAATCCGGGCCTCCCACAGCGCAGGGGGCAGTGGGGAGGGGGTTCGCGGCCCCCGTTCTGGAGGGTGCAGTCCTCAGCACGTCTCTGTATGGCGATGACAGCTGTGGCCGCTCCCCGGGGGTCGTCTGGAGGATTACGTGAAACCACATACGTGCAAATGCCGTCCTCCTTCTAAGTCGCCGGGGAGAGGGAGCGACAGTGTCCCCCTCTCTCCAGGACGCCCTGTAACTTACACGTGGCTCGTGCCGGCTGTCATACCGCTTTCCGTCCATCCTTCCCCTGGTCCATCTCTCTCTCTCTCTCTCTCTCTCTCCTGTATGGGTGCGAGCATGTATTCCAGCTTCCCCATGTCAGCAGTCTGTATGCTGTCTACCTTGTAAATGTTCATGTGAAATTTCTGTTTCTATCACAGAATATGAATTGCCCTCTTAGTAGGCATTCCACTTTTTGCTGTTTTATTTATTTATTTAAAAAATGGTTTTTGATGTTTATTTTTGAGAAAGACACACACACACACACACACACACACACACACACACAGTGCAAGCGGGGGAGGGGCAGAGCGAGAGGGAGACACAGAATCTGAAGCAGGCTCCAGGCTCTGAGCTGTCAGCACAGAGCCCGACGCGGGGCTCGAACCCACAAACCGTGAGATCATGACCTGAGCTGGAGTCGGATGCTTCACCAACTGAGCCACCCAGGCGCCTCCTTTTTGCTATTTTAAATAGTACTTGGCAGGCTTTAAAAATTAAGATATAATCCACATATTATAAAATTTACCCTCTTAAAGTGTACAGGTTAGGAGTTTTTAATTTATTCACAAAATCGTTTGACCACACTGTCCTTCTAGAACATTTATGAGCATTTAAAAAATATTTTTTCCTTTGGTACACTTCTGAAGTAGAATTACTAGGCCAAACGGTGGAAACTACATTACGGCTCTTAGTATATCTCACGAGACCGTTTTCCAGAACATATGCAACGGCGGTGTTCCTACAGCCTTGCCTGCAGGGGTGCCACTGTCCCCCGCCCCGTCCTCGCCGCTGCGGTGGTTTGTGGGAGCTCTCCTCCAGCACCTGGGACCCAGCTTGTCTTGCCTGCATGGGACGCTGTCCCACGAGGGCGTGAGGGGCAGCGCGGCTGAGGGGCAAGGCGGTGGGTCTCCCGCGCTTGTGACCTCGTGATCTTGAGTAGCGCCGGACTTGAGCCTTTTGGAAGCCAAGTTTATGGTCTTGCTCCCAGGTGTCCAACCTGGTTGAGCTTTTCTCTGTCCTTGTTCAGACATCAGTGGGTTTCTAGCCCTCAGCTCTCAGTCTAGGAAAGGATAGCAGGAGCGGAGAGAGATCATTTGCAGGAAGAATCAGTCCACAGTCACTGTGATCGCCGTCACTGGTGGTCACAGTCACTGGCCGAAACCCGGAGTGGCTGGCATCCTCAGGAGAGCCAGTGCCCCAGCCGGACCCCTGTCCTGGGGTCGCCCGGATGGTCTCTCCCGGAGAGGCGGTTCTGAAAAGGCAGAGCCGAGCCGGGAAGGGCTGCAAGTGCTCCCGTCTCCAGGCTGTGCCAAACACGGGCTCCCCCTGAAGCTTGAAATTAAGGAATAAAGGAAGCTGTCTTTTCCACAGCGGGTCGTAAGCCTGGGAAGTGCATTCTCCCCGGCATTGAGGGAGGATAAAAATAGGAAGAGGGCCGCTTAGGGATTTGCTGAACTAATGAATAGTAAACAGATAACAGGGCCGCTGAAGGACGCTGCTGTGTTCCCCCCATCAAAAATTCATCTGTTCTCGAGGCTCTAACTCTCCTCTTTCTAAATTTGTAACCCATGTAGCCCATCGATCCTGGGACACACATTTTTTTTTTTTAAATCCTATGGGGACATCTGTGAAGTTGCGTTTACCGTTGACGGGGCCCCATAGTCGACGTGGTCGGCGGCCGTCTCTTTCTTAGCGATCGTACGACCGCAACACTCCCTCCATCGTCGGCGTTTTGGGATTTGATGAAATCCAGTACGTCTCTGGTACTCGTCGCCGACCCCAGCTCTGGTCTCAAACTTCTAGCTGCCTTCTGGCTGTTTGCACCAAATGTCAACCACTTTGAGACTCAGCAGATTTAGAGCTTAAACCGCCATTGAATTTTTCTCCTGAAATCCCACCTGCGTTCGTCTAACTTCTTTATCTCCAAATGGTGACTATTCTCGGCACTGCCGGCTGCCGGCCCTTCTTTCGCAGCAACTCTAATAATAAAAATACTAGCCGGTATCTCCCGGCACCTCCCGTGTGCCGGGCACCGTTCCAAGCCTCGTAGATGTGTTAACTCTTTAGTGGTCACAGCAGCCCTGCAAGGGAAGGAAGGGACTGTCCCTCTCTTATGTGTGAGCTGAGCCCTCGGTGGCCCCGCAGAGCTGAAAGACGGCAGAGCAGGTGCTCGAGCCCGTACGTCCTGGCTCCAAGGACCACGCTCCGGATCGTGACTCTGAACGGCCTCTCAGATCCAGCCAGTCACCGCCAAGCGTTTACTCATCCCCTGAATAATGTCTTTGCATTTCCCTGGTACTTCATTTGCTCTGGCCCTAGTTCCTCCCCTTAATTGCCCCGAAGGCCGCCTTGTCGGACCAGTCCCCTCTCTGTAAGTTCGTCTTGCAGGTAGATCGGAGATGGCCTAATTGTCCCACGGCATGCCTGTTATCATTCTGCTTCCTGCTCTGACACTTATTTTAAAAAGTCGTATTTGACATACATATCAAGTATACAGTCCAGTGGATTTGACAATTTTAGAACATTTTCGTCATCCCCCCCAAAGAACCCCTGTACCCCTTATCCTCGTCCACGTGCCCCTAGCCCCGTGCAACCATTAATCTACTTTCCGTGTCTATGGAGCTGCCTCTTCTGGACATTTCATATAAACAGACTCACACAATGGCTGGCCTTTTGTGTTTAGCTTCCTTCACTGAGCGGCGTGTTTTCAAGGTGCATCCATGTTGTGGAGTGTACCAACACTTCCTTTCTTTTTTATTGCAAATGATAAAGTTTTATTTGTCCACCAGTTCATGGACATTTGGGTGGCTTCTACTTCTTGGCGACTGTAAATAATGCCATTGTGAATATCCATGTACAAGTGTTTGTGTGGGCGTATGTCTTCATTGCTCTTGGGTCCACACGTAGGAGTGAAATTGCTGGAGCCTACGGTAATTGGGCTTGACTGGTTGAGGCCAGGAACTTTTAATAGCTCCTCAGACTTCTCCGTCTAGTGTCCAAGGCCCTTTCTGTCTGGTCTCGATTTCTGCTGTTCTGAATCACAAACTGGCTGCTTCTGCCAGGCCAGGCTTACATTGTCGTATGATCTGTGTGTTGGGACCTCTGCCCTCTGGCCCCAGCGGGCATTGCATCCCTGACCTTTGACCTAGGTCTATACTTCCGAGCCCAGCTCAGCTTGCTTCTTCCACTCCACTACTGAAAACCACTGGTGCTCATGCCATTCAGCTCCAACTCCCGAGTTGAACGTTCACGTGTGTGGTTGTTAAAAGGGAGGTGTTTGCGTGGTAAGAATTGCAGGCTCTGGGGCTAACTGCCCGGGGCTGGTCACATTTTTACCCCTTTGCCAGCTCTGTGGCCTTGGCAAGTTACCTAACTTCTCTGAACCTTAGTTTCCTTGTATTTTTAAAATCGAAATTTGTATTTGTAAAAATACTTATTTATTTTGGGGAGAGACCAAGCAGGGGAGGGGCAGAGAGGGGAGGCACAGGATCTGAAGCGGGCTCTGAGCTATGTGGGCCTCGAACTCACAAACTGCGAGATCGTGGCGTGAGCCAAAGTCAGACGCTCAACCGACTGAGCCGCCAGGTGCCCCTTAAAACTTGTATTTTAAAAGTAAGACCTCCTTATATATCGTTACCGTGAGGAGTAAAGGGACCGATGAGCACTGACTGTAACTATTATCTTTACTTGAGGTCTCTCTTCTCAGCCGTATCGTAAGGACTTGGAAGCCCAGAACGCTGTGGGGCTGGAGGAGCTCAGCCATCGTCCCAGCGGGGGGCACGTTTGGCATTTTGGTTGGCACAGCCGAGCTGGACTCTCCCGCTCTTTCAGAGTGCAGCGCGGCTGGCAGAGCTGCACCCTCGAGTTCCGGCCGGGAACAGGAGTCAGTCTCCTGCTGCTGAGGACAGACGTGCCTTCCGACGAGCAGGCTCCTGGGTTCGTTTCTTGCCCCGCGACGGGGGCGCCACCTGGCGTGGCATATTGGGCTGAGTTCAGGGCACGCTCTGCCAGTCATGGCCCGGCCCTCCTCGCCGTCCAGCTGGCACGAAAGCGCCCCATGAGCCTGCTCTGGGCGGGTGGCTCAGGCCTGGTGCCGAGGACCCTGGGGGGCCCCTGTGAGGGAGTGTGCGGGGCCAGCCAGGTGTGAGTTAGGGGCCACGTCTTTTTGCTTGTTTGAATTAAATGCTAACTAGATGAAAACGAATTCTCACTAAATATACGTAGACCGTGTAGAACTACAATATAACAAACACAAGTGTGCCCACCAAGCCATTTTTTTAAAAGTTTATTTATTTATTTATTTTATTTTTTAAAGTTTATTTATTTTTGAGAGACATAGAGACAGAGCGTGAGCAGGGGAAGGGCAGAGAGAGAGGGAGACACAGAATCTGAAGCAGGCTCCAGGCCCCGAGCCGCCAGCACAGAGCCTGACGCGGGGCTCGAACCCACAGACCGTGAGATCATGACCTGAGCTGAAGTCAGATGCTTAACCAACTCCAACCAAACCATTTTAAAAAATTTTTTCAAGTTTATAGATTTACTCAGAGAGAAAGCACAAGTGGGGGAGGGGCAGAGAGAGAGGGAGAGAAAATCCCCAGCAGGCTCTGCACTATCAGTGCCAAGCCCGATGTGGGCTCGAACTCATGAACCCGGAGATCATGACCTGAGCTGAAGTCAGTTGCCTAACCGACTGAGGCGCCCAGTTTTTAAAAAGAGCTTTACTGTGTCTCTCCCCAAATTCTGTCCCGTTTCCTCTCTTTACTATTCCAGACTTGGAGTAGGTTACTCCCTTGTTGTTTGTGTGCAGGTCCGATTCCCTAGACAATATATTGTTTCATCTTGAAGGAGAGGCATACTGTGTGTGTGTGTGTGTGTGTGTGTGTGTGTGTGTGTATGGGGGGCGGGGTTTGTCCCTTTATCCTGCATTTGGGATAATCTCGTCAGATCTGCCTTCCATGACCGACTCTTTTCAGCTGTTTCTGATCCATAAAACCCGTCCGTTGACTTTCTGATTCCCAGTTGCACTTCTTGTTTATTGACGTTGGGTCTATACCATTTTCTGTCCTGGTTTCAAAATCTTTATTTTTTCAAAGCAATCCTGTTTCTTCCTCTTGACGTGATGCTTTTGCGATTGGTTCGTGATGACACATGGACGTCCGCTTTCTCGGCTGCCCGGTGTCCCCCAGGTGTGGCTCTGGGGCTGCGCGGGGGGGCGAGGCAAGCGGCAGCGGGCCGACAGGTGCGGGCCCTGCTCTGCCGGAGCTCCGCGTGCAGCAGGGGGAGAGACGGGCGAGCGCCGAGTCAGTCAGCGGGGCTTGGGGAACACAGGGCCCCCGGGAGTGCGGGCCAAGGGGTCGGCACACCCCTCTAGAGGCCGAGACGTGAAGGGCAGTAGGAGTTACTAGGCGAAAGAACCAATCCTGAGTTCTAGATGATTCACACAGAGCCTCTGACAGATGCTCGCCCCTCTTGCCGTGACGTCAGACTCTCTGTCCGAGGCTCGGAACTTAGCCTGTCCCTCTCCCCGGGTCCCCTACTGCCGCCTGTCCTTGGCTTACGCCCCAATTCTAGCAGTTCTCTCGTGCTTGTGCCCAGCGGTCAGCGGGTCCAGTCGCCTCTGCCCCCAGAACAGACCGGCCCCTCCCTCCGCCCCTCTGCTGCCGCTTCAGCCCCAGCCGGGTCGCCTTTCTGCCGGGGCAGCCTCGCGTCCTCCTCCGTGGCCTCCGTGCTCCTGCCTGCATTCTCCTCGCGGCGGGCCGGGGTCTCGTCTCCTGCTTCCCACTCTGCTTCCCCCGAACGCAGAACCGTGCGCCGCCAGCCCCGGCCCCCGGCCTCGCCGCCTCGCTCAGCCTCCCGAGACCCTGCGGGCCGAGCTCCCGCCCGCCTCGGGCTGTCTGCCCCCGATGGCCTCCTTGCCGGTCCTGCCCTGGCTTTTGGCAGCGCTGACTCTTGTGCCCTCAGGGGGCCCTCTCTTTGCCCTCTGCTTACTCTCTGTTTGTAATTTCTTCGCCGACCACCGAGAGCAGAGGACAGACACCTCCTCGGCACCTGCACGCCGCCAGGCGCATTTGTGCCCTTGGCCGTGGGGCGGCAGCCGTCAGCCCCCACTTAATGGCAGGATGCAGAGACAGACCCAGGAGTCAGGTGATGTCCCGGACCTCGCGCCAGCAGGCGGCAGTCAGACCCCAGAGCCCAGCCCGTCGCCTCGATGCTGCAGCCGCCTGTGACGCCAGACCTCCCGGCTGATGCCTAGGGCGGGGCGGGAGTCCGGCCACATATGGGCAGATCAGTGCAGTCTGGTCTTTTCTGGGACCAGACCCTGCCCTGTGCACAGATTCCTGGGAAGGCCCAAGAGTGTGACGGCTTCACTTAGAACGCTCAGTGACACGCTCCTTCCTTCTCTCGTTGAGATTTGCTCCGGCATACGTCATGTTTGTGAGCTCTGTGGACTGGGGGACGGAGATGCCGGCGGCAGGGGGCCAGCTGGGCCTCAAGGAAGTTGGGCACATTGCCCCTTTTTTTTTTTTATGTTTATTCATTCTGAGAGAGCGAGCGAGCGTGCGTGCAGGAGTGGTGGAGAAGGAGAATCCCAAGCAGGCTCCGCACTGTCAGCGCAGAGCCTAATGTCCATCCCCCTGAGATCGTGGCCTGAGCTGAAACAAAGAGTCAGACGCTCAACCGACTGAGCCCCCGCACCCCGCTGGCCGCTCCCCACAGCCCCCGCTCTCTCTCTGCTCCTGCACAGGCCGCACCAGCTTCTACGAGGAGTACGGCGTCATTCGCGACGTGCTCCAGAACCACCTGACGGAGGTCCTCACCCTCGTGGCCATGGAGCTGCCCCGCGACATCCGTAGCTCAGAGTCCGTGCTGCGGCACAAGCTCGGCGCCTTCCGGGCCCTGCGCGGCCTGCGGCGGGGCAGCGCCGTCCTGGGCCAGTACCAGGCGTACAGCGAGCAGGTGCGCAGAGAGCGGCGGCAGCCGGCCAGCTTCCACAGCCTGACGCCGACCTTCGCAGGTGGGCTCGGGGGCCGCCGCCGCCGGAAGTCGCTTTCCAGGCGCGGGCACGCTCTGCTCCGGGTTGGGGGGGCCCTCGGGTGGGGTGTTCGCGAGGCGGCCCGTCGGCAGGGAGGAAATCCCGTTGCCTCTCTGACCTCCCCCAGCTTAGAGCAGCAGGGCGCCTGCCGGGCCCGTGTGGGCGAAGGGCACCCCCGCGGTGGTCTCGGTCACGCCCCTGTCCGCACACACTGCTGGAGCTCTCCGAGCCGGGTTCAGACCCGGCTCCCGCTTACGTCTGGGCCCCCCAAGTGAGGCTGCGGATGCGTCCGGGGCACCTCCAGCAGCCAGTCACCCCGCTGCCCAGACAGATGTCCACCAGAGCCTGACGCGGCAGGCGAGAAACTCCGCTACGGGCACAGTGGCTGTTTATTGGGGACTCACAACGTGCCGGGCGCTTTCCCTACGTCACCTCGTTAAATCCTCGCTCGAACACCCCCACCAGGCAGGCCTGACTATTGGCCCCATTTAAAGGTCAGGAGAGAAGGTTGCAAAAACTTGCCCGAGGTCACGCGGAGATAGGACGTGGGAAAACCAGGCTCGGAATGCCGGTCGGGAGCGCACTGAGCCGCTGGCTCTCAGGACGGTGGCGGCGCCCTGCAGGCCCCTTTACCCGCCCTCCACCCTGCCTCAGGGACGCCCTGGTGCTCTGCAAACTGCAGGGAAACATCCCTTCCCGCCAGGAGTCAGGATCGGCCCTACCTGCGCCCGCACCATGAGACGTCACTTGTCTCTCAGGGGGCCCGGGACTCTAAGGTCCCTCACGGAGGTGGGCGTCTGAGGTGGCCCAGAGGCTGCATTTCAGGCACTGGCTGGGAGGAGAAGTTGCTGGAAAGGGGGAGCATAGCAAGGTCAGGGTGCTCCGCAGGCGGTGGGCTGCCCGGAGGAGGGGGGCAGTGAGGAGAAGGGCTGGCGGAGGCGGGGAAGGGAAGGCCGGGCGCACTGGGAGGTGCTCGGTTCTCTGTGCCTCAGTGTGACCCCCGCTGTCCCCTGTCACCCCAGGCATCCTCGTGCACGTGGACAACCTGCGCTGGGAGGGCGTCCCTTTCATCCTGATGTCCGGGAAAGCCCTGGATGAGAGAGTGGGCTACGTCCGCGTCCTGTTCAGGAACCAGGCCTACTGCGCGCAGAATGCCGGGCGCTGGGCCGCCGAGCAGAGCCAGTGCCTCCCCCGGCAGATCGTCTTCTACATCGGCCACGGCGAGCTGGGCAGCCCCGCCGTGCTGGTCAGCCGGAACCTGTTCCGGCCCTCCCTGCCCTCCGAGAGCTGGGAGGAGCTGCGGGGCCGGCCGGGGCTCCAGCTCTTCGGCCGGCCTCTGTCCGACTACTACGCCTACGGCCCCGTGAAGCAGCAGGACGCCTACTCCGTCCTCATCTCCCGTATCCTCCACGGCCAGAAGGACTCCTTCGTCACCACGGAGAACTTGCTGGCCTCCTGGGCCTTCTGGACCCCCTTGCTGGACAGCCTGGCCCACGAGGCCCCGCGCCTCTACCCGGGGGGCGCCGAGAACGGACACCTGCTGGACTTCGAGTTCGGCGGCGCCCAGCTCCGCTTCTCCCAGCGGCAGCCAGAGGAGCTGGTGCCGGGGCCCGGTTCCGCGCCCATGCCCAGCGACTTCCGGGTGCTCCGGGCCAAGTACCGAGACAGCCCGCTGGTCTCGGCCTGGCCCGAGGAGCTGATCGCTCAGCTGGCTGACGACATCGAGGCCGCGGCCGTGCGGGCCGTGCGGCGCGGCGGCGCATTCCACCTGGCGCTGTCGGGCGGCTCGAGCCCCGTGCCCCTGTTCCAGCAGCTGGCCACCGGGCACTACAGCTTCCCCTGGGCCCACACGCACCTGTGGCTGGTGGACGAGCGCTGCGTCCCGCTCTGGGACCCGGAGTCCAACTTCCAGGGCCTGCAGGCCCACCTGCTGCAGCACGTCAGGGTCCCCCACTACAACGTCCACCCCATGCCCGTCCACCTGCACCAGCGGCTCTGCGCCGAGGAGGACCGCGGCGCCCAGATGTACGCCGCCGAGATCTCGGGCCTGGTGGCCAACGGCAGCTTCGACCTGGTGCTGCTGGGCATGGGCCTGGACGGGCACACGGCCTCCCTCTTCCCGCAGTCGCCCGCCGGCCTGGACGGCGAGCAGCTGGTCGTGCTGACCAGGAGCCCCTCGGGGCCACACCAGCGCATGAGCCTCAGCCTGCCCCTCATCAACCGCGCCAGGAAGGTGGCCTGTCCTGGTCATGGGCAGGGTGAAGCGGGAGATCACCATGCTGGTGAGCCGCGTGGGCCGCGAGCCCAAGAAATGGCCCATTTCGGGCGTCCTGCCGAGCTCCGGCCAGCTGGTTTGGTACATGGACTACGAGGCATTTCTGGGATGAGGGCGCCCTGGGCCTCTGCTCCGCCCCTCCCCCCGCCCCCGCGCTCCCCCTCCCCCTTAGCCCTGCCCCCTGCCCTGGCCGCCTGGAACCCCAGTCTGGAACCTCAGGGTCGGGCCGCCAGAGAGGAAAGGACGAGGCCTTATCCCAAACCCTTTGACGGTCCCCATCCCGTTGTGGCGGGCAAACACGGACGCAAGGAAGAAACGGAGTCTCTGCTCCTCAGGAGTTTCCGGTCCGGCTCAGGAGAGAAGTAGCCGCCGTAAGAACATAACCTGTGGCACTTTCACGCTAGCGGCACTCGGCACAAAACAGGGCAATTAAAAACTCCCAACTTTGGCGAGAACGCAGTGGTGAGGGTTAATCCAGGAAGGCGTCCCGGCGGGGGTGATCCTTGAGCTGGCTCCCGTGGAAAGGACAACTACGAATGGTAGAGAGAGGGGAACACAGGTGTCCGTCGGGTGCAGAGCAGACTGCTGGGAACTGTCCGGGGACCTCGAGTCGGCCGAGTCCCCGTTTCTTCTGTCCCCTCCTCCCCTTCTTCCTGAGCCTCTGACATTTAGCCTGCTGTGCTGGCCTCTTGGTGGCTGTCTCTCCTGCTCTCTCTGTCTCTCTGGGGTCCCTTCTCCTCAGTCCTGACGATGGTGGGGGTCTTTTCCCACCCCCTCTGTCTCTCTGCCTCCCCCTAGGCAGGCGAAGGATGGTGGCAGGAACGCGACAGCAGACACTAGGAAGTTCAGAGGTCCCAGAAACCCCGCCGCTGGTGTTCCGAGCTCCCTTTCTCCACGGGGGGGGGGGGTCCCCGCCTGCCCTCCCTCCTCCAGCCGGCGGGCAGAGACGATTCGGCCATCCCAGGGACCCCTCACTTAAGAGGGTCCTTTATACTCAGGGGACTTCCGGTGGGCGTTTCCACTCTCAGTCCACCCTCTTGCTTTGCCGGGAAAGATCCAGTTAAGTCTTTCTCTGGTGGTGACACGTCATTGGTGGGGAGAGACGCGGTGTCAACGGTCTATACCCTCCGGATGCTCTGATCTGACCAGACGGGAGCCGGGCCCCCTCGGCGGGGCGGCTGCCCACAAGCTTCTCAGGGACGTGGCCAGTTCACAGCCACGGGGGGCAGGCGGCCCTCCGACCTACGCTGCCTCCCAGTGCAGGGAGCGGCCCGCTTGCCGGCGGCCGGCCCCTCCTGCCAACACGCCGCGGAAGAGCCGGGCAAAAGGAATAGGCAGCTTCTCTCTAAGAGGCTAGTGGGCACTCAGTTCCGGATTAGGGCGGGCCAGCGATGCCTGTTTCCCGGAAACCCCCAAGGCTGGGGGTGTGGGTCTCTCTGAAATTCTCTTAAAAAATATTCTCGCACATGTAACTTTTATCCCAGCTTCCCACAGAGCCATGCCCCCAGGACGGGACTGCAGAGGAATAAGACCCATGTTTCTGTGATTGCTCTCTCGTTTCAAAGTCACACTCTGTGTCGGGTGTTGGTGTCACACAGAGGGCTTTCCTTGGGGAGGAGGAGCCCGGCCGGATCTGTTTCTCTCCCTGTGATTGGTTCTGAGGTGCGTGCATGTGAATCTGGGGCCTGGGAGGGGGCTCTCCTGGAAGGCGCTCCTGTTGAAATTCCCCTGGCCTCCGGCGCCCCTGTCCAGACGGGACACCTCTCTCTCTACCCCAAGACGGCTGACCTTGGCGAGGCAGAACCCCGGTGCCGGGAAGGGAAGTCTCTCTCTCCGGAGGGTCAGCATCTTAGCTTTCAGGCACCGGGCTGGCCAGCGGGCGTGCGGGGACACGGGTGGCCGCGGGCTGGGTGCCACCCGTGGCCACGTGGGGGCGCCCTCGCACCGTCCCTGCCCTCTCCACGGCTGACGGGGAGGAGCCCCTCCTAGCAGCTTCTGGGTGTGTTTCTTCCCACTTTCACGGTCGGCCTCCTTGGGCCGCCGGTCCCGAGCACCGCCCCGCGCGTTCTTTAGGACCTTGGTCCCCTGCGGCTGCGACACTGGAAAGGGACCTCCACGTGCCCACAGAGGCCTCCTGGATGGAGGGCCCGCAGGCTCCCGATGTCACCGTTTCCGAATTACAGTGAGTCGGTGCGGGGGTGGGCCCAGGACGTCCCCGCCTCAGAGTGTCCTCCTCCATCCGTGGAGCGTGTGCACGGGGCAGGGGTGCGGCAGAGGCGCCCAAGATCCTCCTCGCCACGGTCAGGCGCGGTCTTCAAAATCTCACCAGCAGAGTCCACCGGGGGACGCTGCCGGTAACGGCTCCGCGTCTGCTTCTCCCTTTCCCTCCCTTGCCCCGCGGCGGGAAGAAGCCGTTCTCAGAACCGGGCGCCCGGCCCTCACCCTTTCTGGAAACACACCTTCCCTCAGGAGTCGGCGATCGCTCAGGCTTTGCTCACTTGGTCTTGGCTGCCGCCTCAGCCACCCTGTGAGGCCAGGGGAGGAGTCCGTGTTTACCGATGACGCTGAAGCTGGAGGCGTCTGACGACAACTGGGGTGCTGGCCCCGTGGCGCCCCCTCCTGCTCGGAGCGGCGGTTCCGGTTCCCGCGTGCGGCTCCCCGGGGAGGCAGTCATCGGCCTGTGGGCCCTCGAGGACCTGGGGGAGGCGGAAGGGCCCCTCCTTGGCAAATCCGCATCTGTAGAACAAGCTCATTACCATTCGTTGTGGGGCCGGCGCTGAGGGACTTTCCAGGGGGTTGTAGGCTAAGATCCTGATTTTCACCCGGGAGCCCCGTTTTCGGCGCCCCGCCAGTGAGAACAGACGTGTCTTGATGGCCTTCCCTGCGTCGTGTCTCTGCGGTGACTTGTTCCCACCCTCCTCCCCGTGAGCAGCGGAATCAAAGCTCTCTGCCCGTGACCTGTGGCTGGGCATGCTCCTCCGGGGTCGTTGTCCCCGATGGCACAGGCTTGCTGTCCCCGGGCCCAGAGCAGGCTCCTGCTTTGCCTGGCTCCCTTGTCTCCCATTGGTACAGAGACTGAGGACAGTGTGACAGAGAAGGGGAGAAGCTTCCACAGAACCGTGTGTGTGTGTGTGTGTGTGTGTGTGTGTGTGTGTGTGTGTGTGTGTGGCGGGGCTGGGGGGGGTACTGTCTCATGCAATTCAGTTTTCAGGAACAAAAAAAATTTTCCCACAAGAACGTACGCGGCCTCACGTAAGCGGGCCGGCATCAGTGTTACCCGGTTTGATCTTGTCCTAAGCGCCCAGGACCGCGCAGAACTCAGTCCGCTCGTAGGGAAGTTCCTGGCGGCACGTTCCAGAAGGAGCCAGGCCCTGGAAAGGCCGGAGGCGCCCTCGGGGGCAGGCTAGCGCCGTCTGCACCCACCCGCCCCTTGAAACACCAAGTCCGGGGGAGGGGGCCGGGGCCTTAAGAGGGCGGCCACCTCCCAGTGTCGCCAGGCTGTCCCCTGGCCGTCAGCAGGCTTACCTGCAGCCTCTGCTGCCCGTACCCCCTCCCGCGCCTCCCCCCTCTCCTGGTGGCCCTGGAGGTGCGGCTGGCTTGGTCCAGGTGGCCTCTCCTGGAGGAAGAGGGTAAGAGCCCTGCCTGCTGTCTCTCTGTGCCAACCGGTGGGAACCTGGAGCAGCTTCTCCAGGGGCCCGCGCTCCCGCCTTCCCCGCCGGCACCTCGAGGTGGGGTGCAAGTGCGGCACCAGAAGATTCCACGCTCGCTGCTAAGCTAGGCGCAAGCTCGCCGGTGCCGTCCCCAGCACAGGAGACCTGAGGAGGCATTCCCGAAGTCCCAGCAAGCCCGGAAGAACGGTCCCTTTGGGGAAGCTTCCCCTCCAGCCGGCTTCCGGGAGGGTGTCTGTTTGCAAAGCAGATTCCCCCCCACACCCGCCCAGGGACGTGTCCGTGCCTGACCATCCTCCCCCCAGGGCCCCCCAGGGACCTGTCTGTGCCTGACCAGAGGGCAGGACGGGGCGGAGGTCTGGATTCATTGTGCTGCTGCTGCTTCGTGGACTCCAAGGCTGGTCTCTGTGCAGACCTCTCGCCCTGCTCGCGGGTTTTTCGAAAGGAAGTCTCTGCATCTTCTCTGCTCCTCCGGCGTGGCCGAGGCGACGCGTTTGCATTCACCGGAGGGCGTTTGGATGGCGAGTAATTAGCTCTGAAAGTGGAAGTGGAAACAGACACGGCGGAAATTTGTCCTGAGCTGTACCGCCCTGTGAGCCTAGAAAGGGCAGTCACGGAACGTCACGGGATGCGTGGTGGGGGGAGGACAGGACCCTGGGTCGGTGCTAATCAGGGCCCCGAGTGCGCACACCTCTGATCTGTGACCCATACCCCCTGCCCCCCCCGCCGGCCTTGGAAGAACCGGGCCAGGTGCCCAGGGCCGTTGCTGCCGGGATGGAGCGCAGGGCCTTGCTTCCAGCTGGGAAGGCCGAGTGGCTCGGCACCAGCGAGAGACCTGGGGGGGTGGGGGGGCGCTGGTGTAGAAACCAAGGCCAACTGCCCTGGTTGCAATCTGGACCGTGTCCGGGCGCTCCCTGACCCACGCCGGGACGCTCGGTCCTGGGCTCCCGTGCAAAACAAGAAGAGAGACGGCAAGGCCCCCGTTCTCAGAGGGACCGTGTCCCGCGTGCGGCGGGGAGACAACGGGCTCGGAGGCTCCTCTCTGCCAGGCGGCAGGACCCTGCCATTGCCTTTTTGCACGAAGAGAAACTGCCCCTGGCTTTGACGGAAGTAGTGGGCACTCAGAGGTGTCTCGGACCGTGAGACGCATTTGGAACTGAGAAAATGACTTTTTGTATGTCAGATGCGACATTTATTTTTAAACAATAAAATTGTTTGGCCAAAACCCACGCCCTCATTCCTCTCTGGGAGATGGGGCGTGGCGGGTTACGGACCTGGTCATTGCCCCGGGGAGGTTCTGGCGGTGGGGGAGGGACAGCTAGGTCCTGGGGTGGGGGGGGGGACCTGCTTGCATGCTTACAGCCCTGCTACAGATACGGGGGTGTCTGGGCCCGCCAGCTGCATCCATGTGCTGGAGGTCCCTCAGGCCTCCCGGGAGAGATGTACCAGGGGACCGGGTTTCATAGGTCCCCAAACAGTCCCCTGCGTTGCTGGCAGCGTGCCGGGTGGGGAAGACCTTGCCCAGGGAGAGTGTATTGTGGTGTCTAAGAGGGAGGTAGCAGGAGAGAGCATCTCCCAAAGCCGCGGGGCCCGAGGCTGCTGTCCATCTCCTTTCGGGTCCTCTGCCCACGCCGTGTTCCCGGGAACGGAAGGACTTGGGGGGAGTCAAATAAAACTCCGGAGCCGCTGGGGGTCCAGGAGCCCCAGATTTGATGATTGTGGGACCCAGGCAGATGTGGTGACCTCACAAGGCAGCGACAGGGGCCACAGGCACGTCCACAAGGGGTGAGGTCCCCAGGGACCGAGAGGCACCGGGAACAGACGAGGTGCCCAGAGTCCCCGGGGCAAGAAGGCCCGTGGGCAGTAACGAAGGCTGGAAACCAGAGGCCGCAGTCAGTTCTTGACCGTGACCTAGCCTGGGCAGCACGTGGAGAACGGGCTTCCCGAGGTGGGGGGCGGCCCTGAGTGGGGGTGACACATCAGTGTCGGTTTCCCACTCTCTGCAGAGAAGGTGGTGCTCCTTCCAGAAACACGGCGAGTCAGGCTCCCCGCCTACTGACCCTTGAGGCTACGGGGCCCAGCTAGTGTCTGTGAAGGCGGTGGGTGCTGCAGTCACTGGTACCTGCTCCCGCCTCGAGGACCCTCCCTGGAGTCGTGTTCAGGGGTGCTGGCCGGTGGAGACACCCAATGCCCACAGTTGCAGCAACTGGTTAAGGGGGCCTGTGGCCCAGCTTGGTCAAATCGGAGTGCATCCGAGGACACGGCCAGAAGCCGCCCCGCGTCCCTAGACCCCAGCCTGAGGGCGTGTCGCCCTGGAGCTGCGGCAGCCATCTGCCCACCACTGGGGGACCCTGACAGTGAGGAACATGGCAGCGAGCAGCGCCCCAGGAGCCGTCCCCAGCCCCAGACCGCCTGCCGGCCGGTCATCCACAAGGGCTCGGCTTCGCGAGAACAGGGCTGGAACCTGGGGTGGGGAGTGCAAGCGGCTGGCCCAGGGCTCTGCTGCTTTGGCCGTTGGTTACGGCTTCATCTGAACCGTTTTTCCTGATTGACCAAAGCTTTTCCCGTCTTGTTTTGTAAGTCGATTTATTTTTTTTTTTTGAGAGAGAATGCAAGCCGGGGAGGAGCAGAGAGAAAGAGAGACAGAATCTCAGGTCGGCTCTGCACCCTCTGCAGATGCAAGACTCAAACTCACCAACTGTGAGACCATGACCTGAGCTGAGATCAAGAGTCAGACGCTTGGGGCGCCCGGGGGGCTCAGTCAGTTAAGCGTCTGACTTCAGCTCAGGTCATGATCTCACAGTTCGTGGGTTCAAGCCTCGCGTCTCCGAGCCTGGAGCCTGCTTCAGAGTCTGTGTCTCCCTCTCTCTCTGCCCCTCCCCTGCTCACACTTCATCTCTAGCTCTTTCTTTCTCTCTCTCTAGAAAATAAATTAAAAAACACTAAAAAAAAAATTAAAAAATAAAAAGAGTCAGACACTTAACCGACCACCGACCGAGCCACCCAGGTGCCCCTGATTGACCAAAGTTTTTGAAAAGCAGGTCAGAAGGGCAGGAGGGAGGGATGGGCAAATAACAGAAGGAGCTTTGGGCGCACAAACTCAGGAGGTGCTGGCCTAGACAGGGTCCCCTGCCAGCTCTGCGGAACCACCACCAGAGCCCTGGAGGGCGTCGGTCTGCCTCCCCGGCCCCCAACAGAAGGGGACAGTGTGGCTGGGCCACGCACGGGCTGCCCTCTGTCCTCTCCCCCATCTGCCCAGCCGTCCCCGACCTGTCCCCTGAGGACCCAGCCCGCAGAGACTCCCTGCGTGTGCCGTGCAGGGAGCGTGTAAGTGAATGAGTAGAGAGCAGTCACAGAAGCAGAGCGAGAATCATCCACCGGCAAAGTTCAGGGGGTGTCCGGGCGTCCTCGTCCACAGGGGGCCCAGACCCCGGGGCCTCCCCCTGAAGGGGCCGGCGGCTGGGATCGCGAGACTTCCGCAGGTTGCGGTCAGCGCACGGAGCTTCTCCAAGCCAGGGCAGCCGACGCGAGTGCCACCAGGGTGGGTGGACGGCAAGGCGGGTGTGGCAGGTGTCCTCAGCTTCAGGGGGGACGGGGGTCTCCTACATTCACAGCGGGCCAGAGTGGCCGCAACGGGGGGCCAGAATTCGTGTTGGCACCCGAGGGGTGGGGGGAGGGCCATGACAGAAGAAAGGCAAGGGCTGACCCCACGCCTGGGACTTTCCCGCTTACTGCAGATGGAGAACCAGGCCGGGAGGTCAGCCCGGCTGCTGGACATTGGCAGCTGTGATCGCCCTGCCCTGGGAGGGGCAGAGAGCGAGACGGAGAGAGAGAATCCCAAGCAGGCTCTGCACTGTCAGTGTGGAGCCCGACGCAGGGCTCGAACCCGTGAACCGTGAGATCATGACCTGAACCAAGATCAAGAGTCAGACGCTTAACCGAATGAGCCCCCTGGGCTTTTATTTTTAACTGAGAGAAAAAATAACACACAAAAGCACCAAGATAAGAATACCAGTCCACACAGTTACCTCCACCCAGCATTAACCACCATAAGACCTTTGCATATTGGCTTTTTTTAGAGAAAAACAAAGTCACACGTATTTTTGTAAAAATAACACATGCTTGTTCTAACCGGCTTCTAACAGTGGCGACAAGTACACAAAGAAATGTAGAAAAAAAATTCAATTCAATCCCCCAGAAATAAGGGGTAGTGGTATGAGGTGAACTTCTTGCCAGACACGGACACAAACAGAAGAGAGAAAAAATATTTTAAGAGCGCCTGGGTGGCTCAGTCGGTTAAGCGGCCGACTTCGGCTCAGGTCATGATCTCACGGTCTGTGAGTTCGAGCCCCGAGTCGGGCTCTGTGGTGACAGAGCCTGCTTCGGATTCTGTGTCTCCCTCTCTCTCTGCCCTTCCCCTGCTCACACTCTGTCTCTATGTCTCTCGAAAAAATAAATGAATGTTAGATACCGGGCAGCTGCTGGCTCAACCCCGTTTGAACCCGGGGCATCCCGCAGGGACCAAAGACCTTGCCTTCAGGGAGCTTCTACTCCGCGTTCTCTGGAATCCTCCGTCTCTCCTTTATTTGGGGTGCGTACGCCCATCTGTGGGGAACCCCTCCGCCTCCTCTGTCAGCTCCCACCATTTCACGCAAAGACCGCTGTGGAGGAATGGGATTTCGTAGTGACCTGCCGGCTACTTCCACCCGCACTGCTCTGTTAAAAGTCCTCTCGAGGTCACGAGTGACCTCCACAGCTCGGAGCTCGTGGTCACAGGAAGCTAAGAGGCCACCACCCCCACGCAGTGGCTAACGCAGCTCGGGTGAGAGACTTCGTTTTGCTGATGAGAACCCAAGGCGGCAAGAGCTTCCCTAACTTGCCCAAGGTCACGGCTATCAAGGGGTAAAGCCCCTAAGGTCTGTCTGACCCGAATCTACACCCTTCACCACTGGGTCATCTCAGAAGCAGGTACTCCGGGGCAAGGGGATGCTGCCGTTGGGCAAACCAGCGGCTCTCGGCGGTGGCTGACCTGCCACCTGCCACCGGGCCGTCAGCGCTGCCCCAGCCTCCGTCAGACCCCCAGACGCGGGCTCCAAATGATAGAGGGGCCCCACAGGGGCCGGCTCAGCCCTCGCCTGCGCTTGCCGAGAGCCCTGGTCCACAGCACAGAATGTCACGGAGCCCGGGTGGAGGCTGGCGGGGAGGGCGGCCACCAAGGCCTGCGGGCGGCACCAAACCGGGGTGACTCGGCCTGCCAGCGAAGCCGGGGCCGGGGTGGAGGGCGACTCCGATTTTCACTGCTGTTACTTGCTCCTCACTTACTTCCTCTGTTCACGGGGTCACGGGGGCCGCAAAGCTGCGGTCTCTCCCCCTTCCCACCTCCAGCCGCGAGGGGAAGAAGTTTGCAAAGGTGAATCTTCTCCCGCTCGGATTTCTAGCTCTGCATAAAAAATACCACAAAAAGACCTGAAATGGGGAAAAATGATCCGCACCGCCTGCCTGCCGCCCTTCCCGCGGCTTTCGTGTTCGGCGATCCTTCCTGGGACGCGTTATCTTCGCCATCGCAGGGTTTTGCTCTATTTCATGCGTCTATGTTCACGAACATTCTTTCCTCAGGGTCTTCGTACTTAAGTTTCTGCGCGTGCGTAACATCCCGTGGGACAGAAGCATCCTGAAGAACGTTCCCCACCCTGTCGTTGAACATGGACGTCGTATCTAGCATTTGCCTGCTGGAGATAACGCTGTAACAAAAGGTATCTATACGGGGGGAAAAAAAACTTGTTTCTTCTTTTAAATTTACAGAAGCGTGGGGTTTAAAATGACCCAGTACAGGGGCGCCTGGGTGGCTCAGTTGGTTGGGTGGCTGACTTCGGCTCAGGTCATAATCTCGCGGTCTGTGAGTTCGAGCCCCGCGTCCGGCTCTGTGCTGACGACGGCTCAGAGCCTGGAGCCTGCTTCCTATTCTGTGTCTCCCTCTCTCTCTGCCCTTCCCCTGTTCACGCTGTGCCTCTATGTCTCTCAAAAATAAATAAACATTAAAAAAAAAATTTTTTTTAAATGACCCAGTACAGGTGAATTGCTTTGTAATTGGAAAACAAACTCCCATAGGATTGTAATTATAATCACAGCAGTAATCAATGGTCCAGGAAGAGGAGGAGGGAGAGTTTGAAGCCAGGGCACTGGGTCCCAAAATCCGCCTTCAGGAGCCCCTGGTGCGACACTTTGACTTTTCCAGTGATTTGAGGTCCCCGGGCCACCGCTTACTTTTTACCCAAACTGCGGCTTCATCACTGGCTATTTTTTTATTTTTTAATTTATTTTTTTAATTTTTTTATTACAAAAATTTTTTTTAACATTTTTTATTTATTTTTGAGAGACATAGAGACAGAGTGTGAGCAGGGGAAGGGCAGAGAGAGAGAGGGAGATACAGAATCTGAAGCAGGCTCCAGGCTCTGATGAACCATCAGCACGGAGCCCGACGCAGGGCTCGAACTCACAGACCGTGAGATCATGACCCGAGCCGAAGTCGGCTGCTTAACCGACTGAGCCACCCAGGCGCCCTATTTTTTAATTTTTTAAAGTTTATTTATTTATTTAGAGAGAGAAAGAGCACGCACAAGTGTGGGAGGGGCAGAGAGAAGGAGAGACAGAAGCCCAAGCAGGCTCGGCACCATTGGCACAGAGCCTGATGCGGGGCTCGAATTCGCAAACCCGTGAGATCGTGACCTGAGCCGAGATCAAGAGTCAGACACTTAACCGACTGTGCCACCAGGCGCCCCTTCATCACTGGCTATTTGAACCTTGGGTCGCAAGTGACAGAAACCCAACTCAAACTAGGTCTGAAAGAACCAGGAAGTGCCGGGCTCCTGTCCCTGAAAGGCCCGGAGCGGGAGCAGCGTGGCCGCATTCAGGGACGTCGGGCGGTGTCGCCAGGAAGCCGGCTTCAGCCCCCTGTCGTTAGGGTTGCCGGCCGTAGCGGAACAATCTACGGGACGTGCAGGTACGTGGGAATTTCAGATGAAGAACAAAAATGGGCCGAAAGCAGACACGTGTCCCATGCAGCGTTTGGACGCATCACACTCAAAGCATTCCTGGTTGTGTATTTGAAATTCTGGTTTCGAACGCAGGGGTCCTGGGTTTAACCTGGCAGCCGAACTCTGGGTGCCGCCGGGCTTTCCCGCTGGGAAAGCACCTGATGCCTCGAGATGCCAGAGGAAGAGAGGGCGTGGGGCCCACGGCTCCGCCCGGGACGCCTTGGGAGGACTCCGCTGTGTCCAGCGTGGGTCATCGTGATGACGGCACGAGGGGGTGCCTGCAGAGCCCTCTCGAGTCCCGCCCCCTGCCTCCGTCGTCAGCCTCCGCCACCCCCACCCCTTCTTGTTTGTGGTGCGTAGACACTGGCTCAGCCTTGGTCAAGTGCTCTGCCCCCGTCTCTCCTCACGGGAATTCGGGAAGGGCCGGTCTCCGAACAGATTGGGCGGGGGCGGGGGGGGGGGGAGATGGGCACCGGGGGTGGGGGGTGTTTCCAACCCTGGGGTGTTGCGCCAATCCGCCGGGTCACTCCTCGAGGAGAAAATGCTGGCCCCAGCCTCGCGTGGCCCCATCCCGTGGGCCCGACATGTGCTAGAAACCCCGTTCCTGGGGGCCCGTCGGTCCTTAGAAATCAGCCCGGCCTCGGGAAGAGAAATCACAATCTCAGCAGTCGTCCCGTGTTCCAGGGAAGGAGATGCCCGCCCCCAGGGTTTTCTAATTCTAAAGTTATTTCAGACGCAGCCACCCACCTCGCCCCGCCCCGGGAGACCCGAGGATGGTGCTGCCAGCCGGGCTTCGGGCGCCTGCTCGACGCCCACCGTGCCGAGCGCAGAGTCCGGGGGACACACTCAGAAGTGGCCTCTGGTCTCTCCCACACACGCAGCTGCTCCCTCCCTTCTCTCCCTCGCCCTGTCCTCGGGCTCTGGCCCCAGAATCCGCTCAGGGGCTGCCCTCCGGGTGGGGGGGTGGTCCCCCAGCCCAGCAGAGCGGCCTCCGGGCCCCTTTCCAGGGTCCCATCTTCAGGACACCTCAGCCCGCCCCCCCACGCCCCGCAGAAAGGCGTCCCACGAGGCAGCTGAACGAGTCCACACTCATGTCACCTCACCCCTGCGTATTCGTCTCTATGCTAAACCCTGAAAAGAGGAGCCCCCACCGCCGCCCCACCACAGGTCCCACAGGCCCCGCCCCAGCGGCCCAGGGTGTGCGGAGGGGGTATGACTGTGGCGTTGACCTTCCCGGCACCCCTTTGCACCCGCTGCAGGAGGAAAGCCGATGAGCCAGGCCACAGGGAGGCCTGGGAGAGACGGTGGTGCAGCAGGGTGTCTTCTGCTCGCCCGCCCTCTGTTTGCTCCCCTCTCCATCGGCCTCCCCCCTACCCAATCTAGGCCCCAAGATGCTGGTCTACACAGGCTGCCGCCGGTCCATCCGTACTGGGACACGAGGGGGGTGGGTAATTTATCGCCAGCTGCGAAGGGTGGCCGCGTCCTTGAAGGAAGGTGGCAGGGCTCATGCCGCATGCATGGCCTCTGTGGGTGTCCCTTCCCTGCGGCTTCAGTGCCCGGTCCCTCCCACTGGCCCTTCAGGCCTGGGGGGTGGGGACGGCCCTCCCCGATGCCGGCAGGCAGCCCCGGCCTGCACCAGCCCACCCGCTTTCCACGACGGGCCCAGACCATCGCAGAGACCCCTTCCCGGCTCTCCTCAAATGACCCTACTTTGTGGGAGCCTGGAAGCCCAGGGCCCCCGGCTGACGGGCCTTCCCTGGAATTCCTCTACCCAGGGCTGGTGGGAAAAGAACATTTCTCCCGTGTCTAGGAACTGTTTGTGTGTCTGCCTGGGGAGCAGGCAGCCAGGGCTCCTGCTCCAGAGAGAGAGAAGCCAGTCAGAGAGAGGAGGCACGAGGGTTTCCAACATCCCGTCACCCCCGGGGCTCGCTCCACCCATCCCTTCTCCAGTTTTGTGAGCCAATCAGTCTCGCTTTTTTTTTTTTTCCAGCTTACACTAATTGGATTGGATTGTTGTTATTTGCAGTTCAAGAATCCTGGCTAGTACAGTGCGGAGAGACAGGAGACCTCATCCTAAAACCAAATTAGAAGGCCGACTCTAGAGGGTGTTACAGAGGACACAGACAGAGCACTGGGCCCCACTTGAGAGTCAGGAGGGCTTCCTGGAGGAGGAGGTGTTGAGTCGAGTCTTGAAGGATGAGTAGACATCGGCTGGGAGAGGAGGTGGGGGCCACACGGGGAAGCCCAGGCAGGAGGCCTGAATAGCCTGACGTAGGTGCGGGGCCACATGTGGTCCTGGGCCACAGGAGAAGACAGGCCAGTGGTAGGTGCAGGCAGCAGAGGGGACAGAGGCCAGACCCTCCAGCCTCGAAGGCCAGCCAAGGAGTGTGGACCTTTTCCCACGCTCGTTCCCAGCTTCTCAGACCGGGCCACCACAGAGTTGGGGAGACTTAAAAACACAGGACAAATGAAGCACCACGTTCTAGAAAAAAACCGCTCCCAGAGTTGAAGGAAAATATTATTATTTTTTTTAAGTTTATTTATTTTGAGAGAGAGAGAGACCACACGCTGCACAAGTGGGGGAGGGGCAGAGACAGAGGGAGAGAGAGAGAGATTCCCAAGCAGGCTCCGCACCATCAGCGCAGAGCCGGATGCTTGGCTCGAACGCACAAACTGTGAGCTCATGACCTGAGCCGAGATCAGGAATCGGACGCTTCACCGACTGAGCGCCCCCGCCCCCCCCCCCCCACCGGGCACCCGGGGAAGATATTATTTTCGCACTAAGACAACCCCGGAGCCAAAAAGCCAAATTCCATCCCTTTTCAATATAAAACACGAGGCTTCCAAAATATTCCCACCTGGGGTGGGTGAGGCTGGTTTGAGGGAAAAGTTCGAGAATCACTTCCTGGGTTTGAGAATCACTTCCTGGGCGGTAGGGGTCATCGAGGAACTTGCAGCTCTGGAGGGGTCCCGCCAGGTGGCTGTGGTGTGAGGGCCCAGCAAGAAGGGGGTGGGCCCTGGCTGCCAGACTGGCTCACGCCTGGGGTCAGTCATTCATTTGGTCAACAAATACCTATCAGCATGGGGGGGCTGGGGAGGGGCGCACTCGGCCGGCAGGGGCCTCCCTTTGCATACCAAGCTGCCGTCTGTCACCGGGCACCCTCCGCATCCGCCCAGCGAGGGCCAGCTTCTCATCGCTATGGCCCCGTCACCGGGTACACAGTCGGCGCCCACTGGGTGCTTATCGATTCTGTCAGTGACTGAATCCCTAGCGGTTAGTCAGGCTGTGTCGCCGAGTGTTTTCTCGCAGGGCCCGAGGCCCGGTGTCTGCGGCTCTGCCCGCACGGCCCGCTCCGGCTCTAGAGTTCCTGCTGCTACTTCCTTCCACACCCGCAACCAGTGCCGACAGCAAGTGACGCCGACGACGAGGCTCCCGGAGTACATTTCTGCCCCCCGAGTAGGATGTTGGGAGCGAGGACACGGGTTTCCTACCGTCCTTGGCTTTTCCAAGACACCTGGGAGGCACGTTGTGAGGTTGAGGGTTGGTTGGCCGCTGGAGTCAGAAGAATTCAGGTTCAAATCCGGAGGCCCTGCGGTTCGGCTGTGGAGCCATGGGGCTATTTTTACCACCGTGGGCTGTTCCCTCCTCTGTTAACCAGGATAACAAACTCCTGCTCTCCGGGAAGGAGGCTCGGAGCTGGGTTTCCGGGTGGCCCCCACCGGGAGAGCCCCATAGCGAGCCTGGGTGGCTGGAGCCACAGTGAAAGGAGGGACGCGTGCCCCTCCACCCCGTCCAGGCTTGTGCCTCTAAGAGTTGCAGGTCTCTCGTGGGCCACGGATTTGTCTTCTGCGAGGGTGACTGAGACCCGGCCCTGCACTCGGGAAACGACAGGTTGGTAAGAATCAGACGCCCTCAACGGAGTGTTCTCAGGTGCTGCCGGTGACCAGGGGGAGGTGGCTTGGTGGCCGCCAGAGAGCCGTTCTGATTCCACATCGCCACCCCCCCCCCCCGCAAGGATGCGTTGGGCCCTCGGAGAGCACAGACTCTTGTCAGTGTCCCCTTAACTGTCAACACTGTAGCCATCGGAGGCGAAGTTGTCCATCTGGCAGCTCAGCTCAGGCCGCCCGCTCAGCCTCGCCCCTGCCCTTGCTTCTCTGGCGTGCCCCGTCTCAGCACAACAGAGGTTCCACCTCCCCATCCGTTGCCCCGAAGCCCAGAACCTTCTAAGGGGGGCGGCGGGCAGAGCTTCTCTCCGGGCCTTTGCCAGTCCTGCATCCTTCCCAGCTGTCCTGGGAGACACGGAGGCGACCCCCACCCTCCCCACCGGCCCCCACCCCACCAACACACACTCAAGCTGCAGAAGCACCTGGAACACTTTGCTGCAAGCAGCCCTTCTGGGCACAGAAAAACCCAGGTCGACAAGCCCACAGATGGCCCCGACTCTAGGCATCCGCTGTGGACTGTCTCCCAGATGTGGCTTCCAGACGGAGCTCAGCCCACCCTTGCGCGACGTGCCAGCTGCCTGGGTGGTCCGGGATCCGAATGAAATGCAGAGGCCAGGAGGAGCCTGGGTTCGAGTTGCCACCAATTTCCTGAAAGTTTCTTCTGGAGCTCCAGGCAAACCCGCTGGTCGAGTGGGGAGGGGGAAAAAACCAGACCCCTCACTTAAAACCAGATGTCAGCCTCTGTCCTGAACCAGCTCGGGGCGCCGGAAAACCTCCCCCCACCCCCGCCCACTCCCTCCACCTCCTCCTCTTCCTCCTCCCCCCTCCCCAGCTCTGCAGGCCGGGTCGGCCACCACCCAGCCGCACAGCAGACAAAGACCCTGTGCAAAGGAAGCAACTTCTTAGCTGGCACCTAAAAATATTGACTTGGGTTTTTTTCTTTAAATAGAAAGGAAATTCAGCTCACTCCACCCCAGCCCTCCTCCTTCTGGGTTCTGAGTGGGCACCCCGGAGACCTCACCCAGACTCGGCTTCCTGGATGCTGGGCAGATACGACTCCGAGGGGAGGGGAGGGGATGGAGCCACGACAGGGTGGAGGACAGGGAGGGGGCTCCCTCTCTCCTGAGGCGATTCCCGGAGGCGGCTGGGAGGGGCGGACTGGCACTTGGCTGACCCAGTATCCCCGACCACCACCCATCCAGAGAGGTACCCGGCATCCTTGGCACATAGAAATCACAGGACAAGGGAAGCTGGGTGACCCTTAAACAAGAAGGGGGCAGGGAGGCTCTGATGCTCGGGGCCACCTGGCTTGCTGACTTTGCCTCCCCCGGGGCCCTCCGAGGGCCTGTGCCAACAGTAGCCAGTGGCCGGGACGGGAGCTCTCCCTGTGGGTGTGACCTCTCCCTGGGACCAAAGGCCGCTGGGCTGGATGGCTCTGCTCCCACGTCTTGGGGGCCAACTCCATATGGGTCCCCGGGCCCCTGGGGACGCGTTCACCTAGGTCCCCCTGCAGCTGAAAGATCTGGCTAGACGCTCATGGAACTGTCCCCTGGAACTCCAGAGAGACCCTGGTGGGAGCCGCCTCCAAGACAGATCATTAAGAGGGGAGATATGAAAGGGAGAGCTGGTGAGTGCGGTGTGCCGTCCCCGTGCCAGAGAGCCCAGACAGGCCTGGAGGGCCCGCGGGAAGCCGGCCACAGGCTCACCTCTTGGGGGGAACCGGGGACTCCATTTGAAGCTCCTTTTCTTGATTTTATTTGTTGTTTTTATTTTAATTTTTAAAAATATTTATTCACTTTTGAGAGAGAGACAGAGCTGCGTGGGGGAGGAGCAGAGAGAGAGAGAGGGACACCCAGAATCCGCAGCCGGCTCCAGGCTCTGAGCTGTCAGCACAGAGCCCAACGACGCGGGGCTCGAACTCACGAACCACGAGATCGTGACCTGAACCAAAATCGGACGCTTAACCGGCTGAGCCACCCAGGCTCCCCTCTCGAGTTGATTCGTATCTGAATCAAAATAATACATGCGAGGAGGTTTTAAAATACCAGAGGGCTACAGGCAAAACCAAACACCCCAGCAACTTCCTGCCCCACCCCCATGCCCAAACGCTGCGCCCAAGAAGCGACTACTTCCAATTCTTTTTAGCCATTGTTTTGGAAATCTACTGCTGTATTTCTCGATAGCCTGCTTATCCTGGAGTTTCATGCGTCTTTTCATTCTGATATCACCTAAATATCTAAAATCTAAGAAACGACACAGAAGGGAATATTTTAAGCCAGGTTACCCGGGTTCGAAAACCAGGCTCTGCCTCTTCCAACGGAGCGACCCTGAACAAGCGCCTCGCCTCATCTGGGCTCGGTTTTCCTGACCTGTGCTGGGGGCGGAGTGGCACCCACCCCAGCGGGCTCGTGTCAGCAGCCGCAGACCGGCCCGTGTATTGGGGCCTAGCCTGGAACAGGCGCTCAGTAAGTGTTGGCCGCTAATATTATTAAAAATCATCGCCACCTTCCGTTCTGTGTTCTCCTTCTAACTTCAGAGTAGAGTCAGATCGCGGCATCGGAGTAAGTCAGTATTTGCTGCGTCCCTTTTTACGATTATCTAAATAGCGTTAACAGCCGAGCCGTGTAGTATACTGTGATTACATCTCCTTTCTGGTATTTGCGTGTGTGTGCGCGCGCGCGCGTGTGTGTTTTCTGTAGTTAAGCAGGACCTTGTCTTTTAATTCCCCGTCACGAATTCTTCACTCTGAATCTCTTGGGCAGGTCATTTTCCCAAGAAAAGTTCCGTTGGGTCTCTTGTCCGTGGGGGCGAGGCAGCCGGTGCCCTGGGGGGTGGGGACAGGAGGGGGCGGGGTCTGGGTTCGGGTGCAGACTTAGATCTCACCTGCTTGCTTCCAGCAAGGCGCCCGTTAGCCCACACCCCTCCATTCCGCCTGGGGTCCCGAGCCCAGGGCTCCTCTGGACTGGTTATCTGCTCCCCCAGGGCGGGGTGGGGGGGGAGAGTCATCTGGCTGCGCCTGGTCAGAAGGGGTGTGAGTCCAGCCCCTTCGCTTTCAACCAGGCCCCCCCACCTTCTTTCCAGCCTCATGCCACTTGCAGAGGGAGGGCCGGGATGGCAGCTCCCGAGAGCCCCCCGGAGCCCTGCAGGGCGTGGAGGCCGGCTTCTCAGTGCTCCCCGTGCGGGCGCTGGCCGTGCTCCACCTTCACCCACCACTTGCCCGCCCTGACATCTCCTCGCCATCCCTTGTCAGCTGCCGTCATCCCCATCTTCTTTGTCCTCACGCATTCATGCTTGAAAAAAACCATTTTTTAATGTTTATTTACTTTTGAAAGAGAGAGAGTGAGCATGCACGAGCAGGGGAGGGGCGGGGGGGTGCAGAGGATCTGAAACAGCCTCTGCGCTGACAGCAGCGAGCCCGATGCGGGGCTCGAACTCACGAACTGTGAGATCACGACCTGAGCTGAAGTTGGATGCTCAACCGACTGAAACACCCAGGCGCCTCCCAAGAAAATATTTTAATGCAGTGTGGGGAGGGAGGCAGATAAGTAGGAGTGTTTGATGGTGGCCGTGTGTCATCGAAGTCCCCTCCTGAGATGCCATGACAGCCACGGGTGGTCCCACCTACAGAGGCTCCGTGCCGGGCACGGAGGGCTTTATGAAGTGAACGCCTGTGACCGCGGGCCGGAGGGGAGGGAAAGGGGACCGGAAAGAGGGGACACAGCATGCAGGAACACCCCAAGCTGGTCTTACAACCTCCTACTCAGCCTCCCGGGGAAGCCACCGGAATTGCATTTTAGAAACGAGGACTTCCCCTTTGGTGCCCGTGTCCCATTAGGCAAAGGTTGGCCCTACGGGCACCAGCCACCGGCGCCCCCGGGCTGCCCACATGCAGGCCAGCCAGGGTCCCACGCTTCTCCAAGCCTCGGCCTCCACTGGGGAGCCCCACGCGGGGGGTCAGAGGAGCGCCCGGGGGTCACAGTTAGATTCCACTTGGGGGCGGCCAGCCAGCAAAGCAGGTGGGGATGTTGTCCCAGCGACGCCTGGGTCTGGAGATGGAAATGACAAAGGCGGGGTCTGCTGGGACACTCACGTGATGGCTATTATTATCCCCCTGTCCCAGATGAGGAGCCCAAAGCAAAGAGAGATTAGGCGATTCTTCGAAAGTCATGGTTGGCCTAAGATTCAACCTTGGCGGTTGGGTGCCCGAGTCCACTTGGCCACCCTGTGTTTCTGTGAGTTACCTGTACAACAGAAATAATAATAATAATAATGCCCTATACAGAGGTCTCGGGCTAAGCTTGGGGCCCACTCCGGAGGAAGGTAGGGGGCTCCCCAATGTGACTTCTGAGTTGGCTTCGTGTCAGCGGTGCAAAGAGAGACTCGACACATATTTCTGCTTCCAGTTTTGGAATTTAAATCTAAAGCTCTGAAGATAATCTCTGGCTTTCGTGCCAGCTAGTTTTGAGACCCTGAGCTAGTCACTTATGCCTGCGTGCCTCAGTTTCCCCACCTGGCCGTCGTGGTGTTCAAGGATCTTCCCTTCCCCCAGGGCTGACCTCGGGGGATTCTGTGAGTTACAGGCTTCCCAGCTAATGCTGCAGGCAAAGAAGGGAAGTGTTGGCGTGTCCCCCCAACTGCCTCTGGCGGGGGGGTGGTTTCTGAGGCAACTTCCCGGACAGACACCCAGCAGGACCAGCCGCCTCCCCACCCCCTGCTGCAGAAATGTGAGCGAGCATAAATGATTGTGGCTGGAAGCCACAGTTTGGGGTGCTTTGTTACACAGCAACCGCTGACTATTACAAGGGCCCACGAGTGCCAAGGTCTGAGATAAGTAAGTATGAAATTCTCCCTGTGACAAGTGCGGGGCGGGGTAAGTGGGGGAGTATGCAGTAGGAGACGACCATCGGGTCAGGGAGAGTGGGAGCCGGGAGTGGGGGGGGGAGGCGGGGGGAGGAACCAGTGGTGGCCGCAGAAAGCACACAGGGATGGAAACGCAAGTGGAGAGGTTGCGGGGCCGTGCTCCGAGGCGGGAGGGAGCATGGAGCTCGGAGCAAAGCCGTGGAGCCAGGAGAGGCGGGACAAGGCGCCACGTGGGTCTGGCTGATGGGACAGCCCTGGGGGGCGGCGGCGGTGGTGGTGGAGATGGTAAGAATCCTGGACTCTGTGGGAAGAGCGTGCGTGAGGGCCACGTGCCGTCTGTATCTTGCAAAGATCACTGTCCCTGCTGAGCGGGAAACGGATCGGAGGAGCCGTGAGTGGCAGCAGGGAGACGGGCGAGTAGGCCGCGGCGGCCATCTGGGGGACAGGCGATGAAGGACACCCGCGTCACTTCCTGAGGGTGGCTTTCAACGTCAGAAAATGCCTTCTCTCACGGCTCTGGGGGCTGGAAGCCCGAGGTCGGGCTGTCACAGGGCCGCGCTCCCTCCGGAAGCTCTGGGAGAGAATCCTTCCTGGCCTCTGCCGGCCTGCAGCGGTGGCTGGCGCTCCTCGGCATTCCTTGGCTTGTAAACGAAAGCCTCGCTCCAGTCCCTGCCGTCACGCGGCATTCTCCTCTGTGTCCACGCTCCCTCTTCTTGTGAGGACACGCGCCATTGGAGTAGGTGCCACCCGGATCCGGGATGACCTTGTCTTAACTTGAAGACCTCCTGGGCCTATTTCGTATAAGGTCGTATTCACAGGTCGTGGGTGGGCGAGGACTTTGGGGGGCAAGCTCTCCAAGCCCAGTACACGGGGCAGAGGAATGGGTGTGTAGAGGAGGCGACAAGGAGTAGACGGTGTGGGGAGTTCCTTGGCGGGAGCGGGGGGCGTCCAACAAATGGAACGCGGAGCCGAGCCTCCTGCTGGCCATCCGATGCCTCACTCTTCTCTCGATCACCCGGCTGACCCTCCACCTGGCCGCAGAGCCCCCCCGCCCCTTGGAGGTGCTGTCCACTCATTTCCTCATTGGCTGTCGTTCTGCACCCGACCCCTTCCACAGCTGCTAAGGTGGCACTTACTCTTTTCTCTGCCACTTGGCGCTCCTCGTAACCTGGGTTCACAGGCGTCGATCCAAGCAGGGCCAACATACAGCTGGGGCCTTTCGCATCCAACAGATGTTAGCTTTAAACAAATATAGATGTATCCGTGACCTTAATTCTTCCTTCTTCCAACCCAATGTCCCCTAGAGAGAATAATTCAGGGCGTTCCTGGTGAGGAAACAGTCCAGCCAGACTGTGCCGGGGCTGTCCGCAGAAGCAGGTCGAGACCAACGTCCCAAGGTCTTGGAGATGCCCTTCCGGGAGCGGGGATGGGAGCGGGTCCAGCCTCACTCTTCGAACTGGTCTCTGGGGGCTCAGTGCTAACTTCACAAGCTCCTGGCACAGAGGAGCACGAAGCTCATTCCTGGTAAGTGCTTGCTGAGGGAGTGAGGCAGCCGACCCCCTGGGGCCTGGGGCACCCTGAGAGGGGCTGGGCGAGTCCGTGCGGGCTCATTTTCAGGGTGTCTACCAGACACAGCAAGCCCTGCTGTGGGAGACAGGAAGGAAAGCCGAGTTTCTGACTACTGGAGGTCTCTGATCTGTCATTCTGGGAACAGAAGGATGACCTTTCTAGAATCTTTATGTAGAGTTTGAACCGAGTATGAGCTGAGACCACCGAATACAGATCTCTGTCTAAAGGAAACTAGACCGTGGAGCAAACTTAACACAAAACGATTATTTATTATCGCTTGTTACTATCTGAAATGATCTTGCTTACCGTTTATCGTCTGTCTCTCCCACTTATATTGAAATTCTCCAAGGTCAGGAACATGGTCTATTTTGTTTACTCTTCTTTCTCTTGTGTGCAGAGGACTGCTGTTCAGTATTTATTCACTGAGTGCCTCACAACTTAATTTTTAAAAATATTGAAGGGTTAAATGAATGAATGCTTGGAGGATTGCTTCACTTCTATCATGGGGTTTTACTGTAACATTGAAATTGTCATTCCATGGGGGGAAAAAAAAACCACTGAAAGACTCTGGTAAAGAATTAAGACAGGTACCAAGACCATAGCCTGCTCACTTTTAATTCACTGGAAGTGTTTTTGAAGAACTTTGCAATAATTAGTGTCATGAGCCCCAGCTCATCTCTTCTCAAGGTCACAGGAAGTCTCCTCAAGCTTGGTCTTAAATGAGTAGTGTCTCATTTAAGGTTCCCAAAACTCTGCTTGGCATTTCCCCTTTATTCTGATGGTTAATAATGTCTGATAGAGCTATACTGCAATACCATAACTTACCAGCAGGTGTCACTGTCTAACAACACATGCCTCTGTGTGACACCCGAAGCCACTTAGCGTCTAGGGAGTGAATCAATGTACTAATTCATGAAAGCTATAAGATCAAAGTTCTGTAAGGTAAGGTCCCCTCTATTTCAATTTCGCTCCATTAGATAAGTAGATCTTGTGTTAGGGATGCAGAATGGGAGTACATTTTACTACAATGCTTCAGTGTTCTTTCTGTTCTGGTGAATCTTGCCACCCTCTCGTGTATGGATCCCACGCTTTTCCCCGGAAAGTTTGTTTTTGTTCTCTGTTTTTTTGTGTCACTAATAACATCTAAAATGTGTCTATTATTCTGAAATTCCTCCAAAACCTCTGATTTCATTCTAACACATTGCCCTGCACGTGTCGCACTCAGTATTTGTTGGACGACGGCCCCTTCCCGCCGCCAGCAAATCATGGGAAACACATAGAGCTGTTCTACCGATGGAGAAACTGAGTCTCGGAAGGATTGAGTAATTTGTTCAAGGTCACCCAGGCGCTGACTGGCAGAGCTGGGGTTCGTCTGATTTTAACTCCCTTTCTCCCTTCGCTCGAGGCAGCAAAGGGGGCCCAGAGAAGGTGGCTGTCCCGGGAGACGGGAGCTAGTGAGGACAGCGGATTCTGTTTTAAGGGCTCGAAAGGTGTCCAAGGGCTCCGTGGACAGATTTGCCATCATCGGGAAAAAAACAGCCGATGTTAATTTGCTGTCCAGTAATTCCTTCCCGTCATTTCCCTGAGACAGATTACAGAAGGGAACAAATTGTATGTGCAGATGCCCATGATGAAATGTGGGAGGTGGGGGAGGTAGCGGAGTGGAGTCAGGGGGTGGCATCAGAACCACCACCCCCCCACTCACCCCGGTGGAGCACAGATGGGTTAAGAGTTGAGTCAGTCCTCAAATTCCTGGATGTTTATCAGCCGATGTCACAATATTGCAAGATTTTGTATCTTTTTAGCAAACAACAGTATCAGCACTGATAGGCCGGGCTCGCACCCCTTTCTGGTCTGCGTGATTACTCAACAGTGTTTCCCCCGCAGCGGGATCCTGCTGGAGAGCTCTCCAGCGCCCTCCGGCCTACCTGCCCAGAGGAGGAGAGAGGAAGGAAGCCTCACTCCCCAGAGATTCCTTTGGGAGCCTTAGGTCAGCAGGATCTAATTACCCGACTGGCTCACAGCTGAGATTTCAAGATCTGAGGAGGGTGGAGGAGGGGCGCTGAGGACTCCGAATTGGGGAACGTCTATTTCAGGGCCCGCGCACATGGAACGTGAGGTCTCCGGCTCTGAATGAACAGATCTCACCCCTTGAATTACACACAGTCTGCCCCAGTCTGCCCTTGAAGGTCTCCTCCAGAATAAGAGGCGGAGCCTGGAGGACTTCCACTCGGGAGGCTGTAGCAACGGCCCCAGGAGAGGACGGCAGCTGGGGGGGGTGCAGGGGGTGCACACGTCCTGCATAACACTCCGCCCTGCCCCCCCATGCTTACTCCCGAAAGGGAAAGACCTGAAGCACAGGAGCAGCTGTACTTTGCAGGAATTAGACCACTCCCAGGTATACCAGTAACTTGAAATACCCTCCCACCTTCCTGGATATTTTCACAGTTGTCCCAAGGGCTGTTACATCCTGGGACAAATAAGTGGAGAAAGGGAGTCCCCTGCTCTCTTTATATTCCAAAGGCCCTTGGGTTGCTGACCATGGCGGCCGGCCCCAGGGGACTGGGTTCCCAGACAACCGGAAGCGGGAATGTTAACTCGGCCGCCAGAATGCCATTGAGGCTCACTCTGCCCAAGGCAGCCAGTTGGGGCTTAGTAATTTTTTAAATTCAAAACACAACGAGGGCTCCTGGGGGGCTCAGTCGGTTAAGCGCCCCGCTCTTGATCTCAGCGCAGGTCAGGATCTCACAGTTGGTGAGTTCGAGCCCCAAGGTGGGCTCAGCACCGACTGTGAAGAGCCTGCTCGGGATTCTTGCTCTCTGCCCCTCCCCCACTCACGCTTTTTTTTCTTTCTCTCTCAAAATAAATAAATAAACTTTTAAAACAAAACACAACTAATCTTCAGCACAGTGAGGTGAGAAGACGTCACACTCTGGAAACTGTAAGAGTCCCGCTCTTTCACAGTAGTAAAGACGTAGTAACAGCCGTCCTGTTCTAGGTATGGTGCAGATGCGTTATTCGTTATAGCGTCAATCATGCTAATTCTCCACCCCCTTCAAAGGACACCACTATAGTGAAGGGTGGAGGAATGCAGAGAGACGTTGTTCTTAAAACACTAATTTCTTTAGAACTTTCCCAGTTCTAGGGATGAAGAGGAAAATTCCTTGGTTGAGCCAAGAGCCGCAAGACTCTAAGAAGTCTCCTCGGGGGTGGAGGACCTACCACCAGGCAATCGCTCGAGCATTCATTCAACAAACGCTCACGGAGCTCCGCCTGCTGTATCCCCTGAGCCAACGTGCCCGGGGCCCACGAGGTCTGGGAGTCCAGAGAGCCCCGGCCCTGTGGGTACCGTCCCCACGTCCTCCTCTCCTGTGCCTTCGAATTACGGAACTTTAAACTGCTGGGAATTTCAGATGAGGCAAGCAAGGCCTTGCTCCCAAGGCTATTGAAACAACCCCCAGCCTCCCAAGAGATTTTAAAAATTATTATTAGTAAGCCCCCCTCCCCGCTCTCCCTCCCGCCCCCGCCCCAGCCGCGGCCCGCCGGGTGTTGCAACCCCGGCCTCTCGCCCCGCGGAGACTGCCCGGAGCTTCCCGAAGACGCCTCCGGAGGGACCGAAGCTCCGGTGCCGCCCGGCGCGTGCCCCGATGGCCTCCGGGGGGGCGGGGGGGGGCGGGGGAGGCGGGGGCGGCCCGGGGAGCGCCCGGCACAGGAGCCGCCCGCGCTTCCCGGCGTCCGCCCGGCCGCCACTGCCGCGCACAGCGCCCCGCGCGCCGGAGCGCGAGCCGGGGCCGGGGCGGGGCCGGGGCGCGAGCCGAGGGGCGGGGCGGGGCATCCTGGCCCCGCCCCCCGGCGCGTTTCTCTCCCTGCACTTTAAAGCCCTCGCCTGCTTTTTCTTCTCTGCACAGAAGTCGCGCTCGGGCTGCCCGCGCGCTCGCAGCAGGAACCAGGCTCCAGGCGCTGGCGCCGGGGCCGCGGGAGGAGGCGACTTCGCTCCCTGCGGCGGGCGCGGCCCGGGGCGCCCCGGCCTCCTCGGCCCCGGAGAGCGGCGGCGGCGGCGGGCCTCCCTGGCGCGGTAGGCAGAATCGGGCACGGGCACCGGGTGGGGTGGGAGGGAGTCCGGGCGCGGTGGGCACGGGGCTCGCGGCGCTCGGGGACCGAGTGGTGGGCGCGGGGCTGGGCGCTGGGGACCTGGTGGCTGAGGGTCCGGTGGAGAACGCTCCTCTCGCCACAGGTCCTGGGCGAGGGGGCCGGGGCGCCGCCCAGCGCCGCCGCGGCTGCGGACGCCTGCGGGTCGCGGCGGCCCCGGGGATCCCACCTGCGGGGGCGAGACAGGGCGGGGGTCCGCGGCGGCCGCGGCCACCGTCGCGCCCCGAGTCGAGCCTCAGCTACTGCAGACCCGAGGAGGGGGTCCCGGACGCTCACCCGTCCCCGCCGACTTCCAGGTGCCGGGGCGCCCCGGGGGTCTGTGTTGCCGCGACTGTCCCCGCGGCGGAGGCGGGGGCGCTGACCTGCCCCTCCCACACGGGGGCAGCGCGACCCCGCTCCGCGAAGTTACTTTCGCTTTTCCCGCCAGTCGGGACCCGGATCTGCAGCGCGGCCCTACTGGCCCCCTCGGGGCTCCTCCGCCCTCTGCCCTCAGCGCCTCCCCCGGGGAGCCCGCTGGGGCGACACCCAGGGCGGCGCCGCCCTCTACCGCCGTCCCGGAGCCGCCGCAGCTTCTCCCGGCAACCATAGGGGAGCCGAGTGTTGTGTCAGCAAATCGATTAAAACAAAAAAACCCAGAGCAGCCTGGTTGGGTCGGTGGAACCGCGGGATGGGTCAGCCCGCGCGCCCGAGGCGTGTGCGGACTTGATAGTTGTCCCGATCAAGTTCAAGGCAAAGGTTCCTGGAATGTTAACTGGCCCCCGGCGCGGTGGCTTGCCCCGATGGGAGGCTACAAGTGTGTGTGCGAGTGTGGTGTGCGCCTGAGTGTGTGCCTGTGTGTGAGAGGTCTGGTGACAGTGTGTCTGTGTGACTCTGAGCCTGCCTGTGTGGGTGTGTCCGAGGGTGTGTCAGTGTGAGATTAAGTGTGTGTCTGCACGGTGTTTCTGTGGCTTTGTGTGTCTCGGAAAGTCTCCGTCCGTCTGTGAGTGAGTTGGTGCATGTGTCCCTGCGTGTGTGCCTGGGGTGAGTGTGTGTGTGCGCGTGTGTCTGTGTGGGGTGAGTGTGCGCGTGTCCCCCATGGTAACCCGGCACTGGTTACTTGACTTCCCTTGCTTGGTTCTCAAAAGTGGAGTGTGCAGGGGACCGGACCCAGGGACACCCTGCCGGTGGTGCCAGCCGAGGGAGACCTAGGCTCCTTCTCCCTCCCTCTCTTTTTCTCTGAAAATGAGCAGCATGGTTTGGGGGTGAGTTGGCAGGGGCTGCTTCCTGAGTGAGTAATATTTAATTAAACACTCCAGCCGGTAGCATCAGAAACTGGTCATGAGCTGAGTTTTAACAGGTGGCGATGGTATAAAAAAAAAAAAAAAGCCATCCCTGGCGACTCCAGTTCGGTGTCTTTGGCAGAAATCTCTCCCGGGGTAGGACAGCTGGGGAGGGGGCCCAGAACTTCATCCCTGGTTGTTGAGGACGGCAAGCAAGGAAGGCAGGGGGATGGGGGCCTGCTCCTCCTTCTCTCCCCCATCCTTTTCGATACTTCTCTGGGCGGTGGAAAGCGCTAGATTAAGCATGAGGGGCTTGGACGGGCATCCCCGCCACCCCCACCCTGCTAAGGAATCACGGAGCTGGGGGACACCCTGTCTTCCTTGCAGGGCGTCTATGTAGGCTAGCCTTTCCCTTCCCACCAGAGACCCAGCCTCCGGAGCCCTGGCTGTGGCCGTGGGTCGCGGCCTCCGGTGCCAAGGTCACGGCCAGGCACCGCGCGGCTGCCCAGCGGTCAGGTGATGGGCTGGATTAGATCATTTTAAGCATTTCTTATTCTCTTCTTGCCTTTTCTTCTGCAGAGAGGACTCTACCTAGTAAAGAGAGAGAGGGAAAGAGAGAGAAATAGTGTGCGTGTGTGTGTATGTTTGCATCTGGGGAGGTGTGGCGTGGCCTAATGCGAGAACTTTATGAGTCCTTTTCTTTCCCAGCGGGGAAGCAAAAAGAAGAAAAGCAGTGACCCGTGGCCCATGACCCGCAGTGGTGCCGACAGTCACGAGCAGGGGCAGATTTGGCTTCAGGGAGGTCGGGCTAGGGCTACGGGGGGATCAGTGGGTTCCGGGGAAGGAGTGTCCTCCCAGACGCCCTGGGTGATGTCCCTTCATTGCTGCGCGAGGCTGCCTTCCTGGGGCTGCTCCGGCAAGGCTAAATCCAGCCTCGAGTGGGCTCCTGGGGCGGCCCTCTAAAACTCCGTGGGCGCCTGGGCAGTCGGCACGGATGTTTAATTTCTCCGCCGGAGCCTGGGAACGGGCTGGGGGTCCAGCTGGCGGAGGCCAGTGCTGCCCCCACTCACTAAGGGCGATGGAGTCTGCCCTCCTCGCTGCGCCGGGTCCCTTCTGGGACCTTCCCCCTCCTCGGGTGAGCGTGCCTGCCCATGCATCTGCCCGGTGAGCGAAACCTCCGACACCACGGTGGTCAGAGTTTTGTCCAGGAACTTCACACCAGACCTTTTCAAGAAACAGGTCGTGGCTCGTGTGCCCAGTCCGTTTATTTTCTGCTTCCTGAAAAGCTGGGGAGTGAGGGTCCTTATCAGACCAAAGCACAGGGCAGGGTAGGCGTGCGTCTCTCCGCCGAAGGATGCGTAACCCCGTCCCTCCCCCCCTGCGCCCGACGGATGAAAGCCAGACTTAAATGCACTCTTATTTTGGACTTTCAACCTAATGCTTTTCCCAGTTATCTGATAGAGAGAGTCCCTCCTGAGCTAAGAGGGAAAGTCTAGCTCGCAGGCAGGTGCCGGGCATGGCTGCTAAGTGCTGTCCAGCATCGGAGATGATGGTGATGGCGATGGTGATAGCGGTAGGACATGGCTTTATAGAACGCGCTCCTGCCAGGCTCCGAGCTGATTCCTCGACACGCTAACCCCTGTGCTTTTCCTAAGAACCTTGGGCAGTGAGCTGGTTTTCCTGGGGTCGGAACAACCACGTGACTTAGCCAAAGTCTTGCTGCTACCGGGTGGTGGAGCAACACTCTAACCCTAATTTTGGTGCGTGAGTTCTTACTCAGCCCCGAATGCCGCCTCCATGACCTTGGCTATTTCTCCAAGAAGCATGGGCTAGTTTTTTTGTGTGTGTTGGGGGGTGGGTGGGACCTTTTTATTATGGTGGAAAATTTCCAACATAGACCAAAGCTGGGAGAAGAGTCTGAGGTGCCCTCGCCAGCTTCGAGTGTCAGCGCGGACACACGCCCACGCTCACACGTGTGTGTGCGCATCCACACGCGTGTATACACATGCGTGTGCGCGCTCAGAGGGATGAGTTGCTGAAGCAAGTCTCGGGTCACCCGTAAGGAGTTCCTAAGCATTTAAGGGGAAACATCCAGTCTCAAAGAGGCAGCGTGTGACTCCACCTGGGGGGGGGGGGCGCGTTAGGGGAAGCGTGCTCTTCCCGGCGTGGGGTCGAGGGCCCCTCCTGGCCGTGGCGAGGTGAGGACGGCTCACTGGGGGATCTGTCTTGTCCTCCACCCCGCCGAGTGTCGGGGCAGCCTCTTGCTTGTTTTGTGTTTTAAAAATCCTGTGCCTTGCTCAACATGACAAATCGGCCTGCTGGTCTTGAGACGACCCACATCCGAGGGCCTCCCTTGGAGATGAGGGGGAGAACCTGAAAGACCCAGCCCTGCTTTGCCCCCCGTGGAGGCCGGGCCTCATGCAGGCAGGGGCGTTCGAGACAGCGTCCGGGTGGCAGGGGATGTAGAAGTTGTGTGTCAACCGGCATGGCGCCTGGCCCATGCTTAAACCCAAGCTCAACCCTCTTGAACCCACTGTGCGGGTGACGGACAGATGGAGGGGTGTGGGGGCCCCCGCCGCCCTCGGGGTGCCTCTGGGAAGACGAGGGGGATGCTGGGTGATCTGGGCCCAAGACTACGGGCACGTGGGGCGTAAATGCCCCCCGGAGGAGGAACCCAGGGTCTACCTGGTGACAAGGTCCCGACAGCTGCCCCAGCGGTGGACAGCCTGTGCCAGACAGGCTGCTTGCGGCCACACAGCTGCTGGCTGTTTTGGGGCCTGTGACTGTTGTGTCGTCCTGCATCTGTTTCCTGCTGGTCGGGACGGAGGCCGGCAGCGTTTTCAACGTGGGACCCACAGGGTTGGCAACTATTTGGACATGCAGGTGTCTGTGAGCCTCCTCCCTAGTGTGGGGGCAGGGGCACAGTGGATGGTGACCCTACAGAGAGGGCTGGGGGCCGGGGGCGTGCACGGAGGGGCCTGGAACCTGTCCCAGCTAGAAATGGTCTGTGGACGCCTCGGGGTGGCAGCTAGGCCCGGGGCTCTCGCGGGAGGCCCGGGCTGGGGTGGAAACTTTGGAACCTTCTTTCCGAGGGGTTAATAGAAGAGCATCTGGCGTGAGACGCGGCATCCCCAGGACTAGAGCCCTCGTGCCGGCATTTTCTTCTAGAACGGGGGGGGGAGAGACCCTTGCATGGTGTCCTCAAGCCCTAGTGCTCCTGCCAGGCCTGCACCTTCCGGAGGGCCGCCTCTGACCACAAGGTCTGCACGCAGGGTGTCCGAAGAGCCATCTGGGAAGACCTCTCGCGGGTTAGGGGGCCACACGCGTCTCTCTTTATTGTGAAATGCACAGAGCGTCCCATTTCCCACCTCGCCCGCCGTCAAGTGCCCGGTGCGGGGGCGCTAAGAACGTTCGAGAACACTCTCGTGCAGCCGCGGCCGGTGTCCGACTCCAGGCCTCTCCAGCCCGCAAGCCTCAGACTCTGGGGGGGCTCCGTCGGCCTCTCGGGCTCCTCACTGGGCTCCGAGTCTGCTTAAGGGTCTCTCGCCCTCTCTCTGCCCCTCTCCCCCATTCTCGCTCTCTCTGTCTCTCTCTCAAAACGAATAAATAAACTTAAAAAACAAAACAACGCCTCGAACTCTGTCCCCACTGGGCACTAACTCCCCGTTCTCCTCCCCCGGCCCCTGGCTCCCTCCGTTCTGCCTCTGCCTCTGCGGGTTCGACTCCCCTAGCTCCCTCAGTTAGGCGGGGTCCTGCGCATCGTCCTTCTCTGACTGGCCCGTCTCACTCGGCGTGACGTGCTCAGGGTCGTCCCTGTCGTAGCCCGCGTCAGAATGTCCCTCCTTTTCGAAGCCGGCTCATACTCCGTTGTGGGGGACTGCCTCCTCTTGCTTCTCGACTTATCAGTGGGTGAACAGTTGGCCTCCTTTGACCGCACTCCCCGAGAGTACAGGCTCCTTTCGGGGGCTGGGGTGGGGGTGGGGGGGTCGCAGAGCCAGATGAGGGGCTCGAACTCACAAACTGTGAGATCAAGAGTCTGATGCTTAACCGGCCGAGCCCCCCAGGTGCCCCTCGCTTGTAAAACCCGAGTGCCACGCGCGTCCCCCCTCCCGGGCCCACTTGCTGGCGTGGCGTTCTGCTGGCGGGTGGCCTGCCTCCGCCTTCCACCCCGAGACCCAGCCAGCTGCACGCTCACCCTCTCTAGGCACCACGGGCAGCTGGCACGACCTGGGGCGGGGGTGGGGTGGGCAGGGCCAGCCCACATGGGTCTCGCTCGTCGCTCCATCCCCAGCGCTCGGTGCGCACAGCAGGCTCCTGCCCGAGAGGCACCTGTTGGACGGGTGAGTGGCCACTTGGTGGTTCCCGGCAGGGCCTGGAGAGACGTAATCTGGGCTCAGAGGCGGCCCAGACCCCGGCTTTCCCGCAGAGCCTCGGCCACCCTGACTGTGCGGCGGGACGGCCACTTCGTGGGGGTGGCCGTGAGGGTTCGGGGAGGTGACACGCATCAGCCCTGGCCACAGCGCACGGTCCCGACGTCCTGAGGGGCTGGTGGCTTCGCTCCCATGGACCCGCCTGTCACCTGCCCCCTGGCTGCCCAGAATGGCCCCTGTGACCCCGCGGGGGCATCTGTTGTCCATCTTGGCCACGTGTCCCTAGGGCGAGACGGCCTTCTCGCGGTGGACGCTGCTTCCTACGGTCCTTCGTCTGGGGCACGTTCTCATAAATGCCGGGTTTCGACCGCGAAGAGCATCTGGGCACCGCAGAGCGGGGGTGGGGGTGGGGGCGGGGGGAAGAAACTCATGTTCCTGCAAGACGCCTCTCACCCTCCAGTCCAGACGGGAGAGGTGGAGGCGGATGGAGGGCGGGGACCTGCGGGTAGGCAGGTGGACTGGGCTCATAGCGACTCCGGAAAGCCCGGCCGGACGGCTCGGACATGCAGAGGTCAGGTGGCCGTGTTGGAGGGCTGGTCACAGAAATTCAGGCCCGGCGCTGGGCTTGGAGCCCGGTAACAACAGTGACCTCCTGGAGGGGGGCGGGTCCCGGGGGGCCTCCCGGCGCTATATGTGCATGGACTCAGCCCTCACGTCAGCGAGGCCTCTAGGGCGGGGCAGCCCCACTTTACAGATGAGAAGACAGCCGTTCATGGTCACTGGGGCCTAAAAGGGGAGGAGCTGGGAGCCCAGCCCTGCAGCCTGGCTCCCGGGTCTACGCCCTCACCTGCCAAGCTCTGCCACGAAGAAGGGGAGCGGCGGAGTGAGTGGTCAGAGGGGACAGGCTAGAAGACCGGGTGTCCCTGCGGCCTGAGAAATTGGACGTAGGGGATCCCAGAGTCAGAAGGGGCCCCGGGTTTGCGGAGCTGCGACGGCACCCCCAGCAGAAGCGGGCTTGGTGGCTCATTGGAGAGCCGTTAACTGCAGGAGCTCTCTTAATATGCCCTGTGACACTGACCGCTTTTTTTAATATATTAATTTCTTTTTGAGAGAGAGAGAGCAAGCAGGGGAGGGGTAGAGAGAGGGGGACAGAGGGTCTGAAGCAGGCTCTGTGCTGACAGCAGGGAGCCGGATCGGGACTTGACCTCGTGACCCGTGAGATCGTGACCTGAGCCAAAATCAAGAATCAGACGCTTAAGCGACAGACCCCCCGCTCCCCGCCCCCGAGTTCTCACCATGTTCATCACCTGAACGGAACCCCGTGGCCGATGCCCGTCACACGTCCCCTCCCCCGGCCTCCGGCAGCCGGCAGTCTGCCCCGGCCTGTCTCTGGATCTGCCTCTTCTGGATGTTTTCTATAAATGGAGTCGCCCGCTCCGGGCCCTTTTGTGTCTGGCTTCTGGCTAATTACGTTTGGCGTGGAGGGTTGCAGCATTTCCTGCATGGAAGCCGCGTTTCCCTTCCTGGCTCCCTCGGGGGCCACTTGAAGGTGGGGACGGTTCCGTTCGGACGGCCCGTCTCCGACATTCACCTAGAACTCTAACCACCTCTCCGCACCCATCGGTACCTGAGACACCCCCCCGCCCCCCGCCACAGCCATCGTTTCCACTGCGTTCGGCCTTTTTCCAGCGATCTTTTTAAAACGAACACCTGACGAGGTCCTCTCCCTTCTCGAAGCCCGCCAACAGGGACATTGCTCTTGGGGAAAAGTCCCAGACTCGTGATGTGGCCTTCAGGGCCTGGCCTGGCCTCAGGCTCACTTCGTGCAGCCAGCCCCCACCTCAAGCAGAAATGCCACACGTGTCCCCACGCGGACCGCCTCTGGGGCAGGGGGCTCGGTGTCTCACAGAGCTTGTTCTCCCCCCCCTCTCGGGGCCACCCGGGGCTGGCCGCTGTTCCCAGGATCGATCGCTGACCATATGATTTGGTGCCACTTTCCAATCCTGCTGGCCCGCCTGGGACCAGAGCTTCGGCTCTAGCTAGTCCCGCCGTCTCCTTCCCTTCCGGTGTCGGCCAAGACCTGACCGTCGGGCCCCAAGGGGATGGACGGTCTCTGTCTCGTTTGAGATAGGACCCACGGCTTCCCGCCAGTGCTCCGGGGCACGGATGCCCCGACTGCCGCGTCCGCCCTCGTCTGGGTCACCGGCACTCCAGCGGCGGGCCCTGGCTCCGGACAAGACCTGACCTGTCACCGCCTCGGGGAACGGCGGTTCTTTCGTCGTTTGGAGCCCCTGATGGCTTTTTCCACCGCCTTTTCCCTCCCGCCCTCCGGCCCGCATTTCGGCGAGGTCGTCTCCCCTCCCCGCTCTGCTCGAAGCATCGTCTTCCAGAAAGGGCGCTAACCTCTATCGGATGCCTGCCGCGTGTCAGGCTTCGGGCCCTGCTGTCGTAGACGGGTTTCTAAGTCTTTAAGACGGCCCTAGGGATTAGCTGTGACCACCCCCTCCACGGATCTTGAGGAAAGCGAGCTTCAGAGACGTTTTCCAAGTCGCCGGAGGGGACACGGCTGCATGGACGACACGGAGCTGGCCTGCGTCCCTTCTACTCTGCTGAACCCACTCACGCTGTTGAGCCCTTCCTGTGGCCAGGCGGGACGCTGGAGTCGTGTGAAGCGGCCCTAAGCCCTCGAGAGTCCGTGACGGAGCAGGTAGAGGTGACAGGTGACAGGTCTGGGCAAGAAAGCCTGGCTACACTGCCGGGCGTGCCGGCGGGGCACGGGGGGCCTCGTGTGACTGTTCGGGAGCATCTGTTCTAGGCTGCGGGGCTCGTGGTGGGGGGCAGAGAGGCAGAGGGGCCCCGGGGAGGAGGAGCCGGCCGTGAGGAGGAGGGCCGCGGAAGGCTGCCGTAGAGCAGGGAGGCTCTGAATGCCGGGCCCAGGGGTGGGCTGGAGGTACCCTCGGATCCCTCCCCCACGCCACTCAGCCCAAAAGCGGTTCCTAAGAGGGACAGATAAACTAGAAATCTTTGTCTCCATCCGCCTCTGCCTCCTTCGTCGAACACTCTGGCCGGGTCCTCATAGGAGCCCAGACCCCGCCCGCAGTCCTTCTGCCTGGACGCTCTGGGTCTCCCGCAGGTGGCTCACCGTCGGCAGCTTGGCTGCAGGCCCGGCCGAGACTGGGGTTTCGGCTGGGCAGTGGGGAGGCTCCGGGGGGCTCCCCGGCACCCTCATTCGGTCCTGACATAAAATACGGGATTCAGAAGATGGCAGTGTTTGTACAGTGGGGGGGGACCCGTGCCAAGTTCTCGGGGCACCTGCACGGATTTCTGGGGGATACGCGTCTGCACAGATGGGGAGGGCCTGGGAATCAGAACCTCCTTGCTTGATTACCCTGAAGACAGGGGTCGGTTGCAGGGGGCGGCTGCAGAGGGGAGACACGCGAGGGCGTCTGCTTGTCCGAGCGTCTTCGCAGTTTGGAGCTTTTGAGAAGCTCCGATGAGAAGGGTCACGTCGCATCCGCGAAGCTCGGAAGAATCGCCCTGAGGGGCAGCCCCAGTGTGCGGTGTGTTTAATTATGCATAAATTAGACCTAAATGCCAGGGTCCCTGTGAACAAACTTCGTCTTCTTTGGAGAAATGTTCAAAAAGACAGGGATGTCTCCGCTCTCCTAGTTCTATCCCACGGGGCCAAATTTGGGCTGTTTTTGCCTCGTGCGTGTTTTATCCCCATCCCCACGTGTCCCCGTGGGTCCCAGCAAGCCTGTCTTCCTCACCGCCGTGTCACACTCGGGGGCGTCTAGACAGCTCGGGATAAAGGTTTTGTTTTGTTGTTTTTAAGTCCTTCATCATTCAGCCGGTCTTCGCTGAATGCCGGCGCTGTCTCGCTGTCACGGTACCTCGGCTCAGGGAGACCCTGACCCAGGGGTCAGGTCTGGGCTGAGCGCTGAGCCGAGCTGGGTCCCCCCACTCCCCGGGCTGTCTCGCCACTCCTGAGGTTTTGCTTCAATATCAGCGTTTATGTGTGTTGTTTTTTTTTTAAACCGGAAAATTGGGAGCACGCGCAGGAGCAGAGACCGGTGTCGCGAGCCCCACGTCTCCGTGACCGGGTGCCGCGTTACCGCTACTCAAGCGTCCCGTCAATGTGCTCGGGACCCCCTCCTTTCTGCCCTGTGCAGGGGTAACATCAGAGTCCCAGAAAGGACCCGATGCGGATCCCGCGGCATGGGATGCCACACTGCCTGGCCGCTGGTTTCGCGCCGAGCCTCGGGCTGGGCCAGAGGGGGAGGACCGTCCCTGGAACCAGAGTGGCCGACTTCGATCTTTTGGGGTTCTGTGCAAGACTTCACTTTGGGGAAAACTTGTTCGAACTGCTGAAAATGACTTTAGGGGCCACTGTCCCAGAAGCAGACTGGAAGCGGTCTTCTGTCCCTCCTCCTGCCACCACCCTCTACCCCCCGCCCCCTGGCCCCTCTGCGCTTTCGCCAAAACGTTTTGGGGAACCGGCAGGAACAGATACAGGTTGGCGTTGGGGACCAGGCAGGATGGTTCTGCCCGAGGCGCTGGGTTATCGGGCAGGAGAGGCAGCTTGATCCGCCACCTTTAGGGATGCGACCTCTGTTTTCTTTCCGGGAAGGTGGGTTCGGAGCATCCACGGGGAAGCAGGTAAAATAGCTTTCTCTCTTCCAGCCAGAGGATACGCCCGCACGCAGGTACGGGAGCCCTTGTGATGACCAAAGTTTTGCCTCGGTGGAATTGTTCGCCCCGAATTTTTAAAAAAACAAAGCAAGGAGAGCCCGACTTTTCTGGATCCGGCGGGATGCTGTCTCTTTAAGGCTCAGAGCGTATGCAGCAGGAGCTACTGCGGGCTCGAGTCTAGCAGTCCCGCTGAGATATAATTCACATGCCTCGAAGCTCACCCGTTGTAAACACCCACTTTTTAAAAAATGTTTATTTCTTTATTTCGAGAGAGAGTGTGTGTGCGCGCGCACGCTAGAGCCAGGGAAGGGCAGAGGGAGGATTCCAGGCAGGCTCCTTGCTGGCAGCCCGGAACTCGGTCTCACGGACAACATGGGACTCAGTCCCACGAACGGTGAGCTCGTGACCTGAGCCAAAATCGAGAGTCAGACGCTGCACCGACCGAGCCCTCCCCCCGGCCCCCGGCACCCCCGTAAATGTCCACTTTGATGATTTCTGGTGACCGTACCGTCGGGCAGCCAGCAGCCCGGTCCTCGAGTTGGTGGCCACTCGCCGCGTCGGGTGCCCTGCAGGCGGGAGCCGGGGGAGGGGGTGGCAGTTGCGAGTCCCGTGCGGGCCGGCGCCGGCGTCGGACGTACAGTTGGGGCGGTTTCTTGGGTGAGTGGCCCGCGTGCGGCCTTTTGTGAGCATTGGACAACCTCATGCCTTGTCGCCGCTCTGACACAGCACAATCCCGGCAAGCACCTGCTGACGCCCGCCCGGGGAAGACTTTGGGGTTACACGGAGGATGCGAAGGGGAGGTGACCACAACGGTGTGTGCCGATTGTCCAAAGCTGGGCGCCAAGGCCGTGTGTGTCCCCAGTGGACTGCGCACTGAGCAGCTTTTCCTCCTGGGTGCAGACCCTGTTTGCTCAATGTTTATTGAGCACTTACTACGTGCCAGCCGCCGAGGTTGGCACTGTGCACGCATGAACTTATTTACTGCTCCCAAGAGTCCTGTCGAGGGGCTTTCGTAATGTCCATTCTACACATGGGGAAACCGAGGCATGAAAAAGTCAGATACCTTGCCTGGGGTCACACGGCCAAGAAACCAGGCTGGATGCAGTCCCCAGTCCGTGCTCTGAGTCACCGCTCCAAGGGCCTCTGAGCACGTGGGGAGTCACGCTCTGGTGGGACGGGAGAGCGGGTCAAAAGGCAGCAGTCATTAGGCCGCCGCTCAGCGTTCAGTTATGACATGGGTGTGCCCGGGGTGCTCCTGGGGGGGAGGGCTGAGAACGTTCTGGAGGAGAGAAGCCTTAGCCAGGCAAAGGGGAGGGTTCTGGAGGGGCTCCCAGGCGGAGGAGGCACGAGAGCACAGACTGGGTGAGAACTGGTCCCCGTCAGCCTGTCCCTCCTGTGTCTCGCTGGGCCGGCCCTTAGCAGGCGCTCCGTGGACACTGAACGAAGAGCATCCTCGGAGAGTCAAGAAACCAGAGATCCTGAGGCTTGTGTTTTGGCCTTTAGGAGGGACCAGAACAACTTGAAGATGCCCTCAAACGCTCACTTGACATTTTCAACATCTCGGCAGGGCCGAGAGGAGATCCGGCTGGTGTCCACCGAATCCCACCTCCCTGCCCCCTCGAGTAAACAAAACGGCTGGCCAGCTGGGAGGGCTGGGGGAGGGGGGGCTTCCGGTCCTGCAAACAGCCGTCCCGGGACCTTCCAGAAGGGCCTGCTCGTCCGCATCTTGACCCCCACTGCCCGCCTTCTGCACGTCCAGGGGGCGAGATCCAAAACCCTCTTCTGGCTCACAAGCCACAGGAGAGGGAGGAAATCGGGCAAATGAGGGCAGGACCCCGGACCCTTGCGTCTGTTCTTTGTCTCGTCAATCACCTAAAGGAGTTCGGAAAGTGACTCTCTAACCCCCGAGTCGCCCCCTCGGCCACGCTGGGGTGGAGGTCTCCTTGCATCGTCTTGTTTTTCTCCGAGAAAAATCGGCCCGCAGCCACGGACTTTAATTCCCTTCCCCGGGGACACTTCCTGTGGATATTTCTAGTGACGAGTGGCAGAGGTCGCGCTCCTACATAAAATTAGGGTTTTAAACTGGGTCACAAACTCAGATGCCCCGAGAGGGGCCGGGAACGAGGCGGGGCGAGGAAGCACCCAGTGGAAGGCTGCAGGGAGGGGCGGGGCTGTGGCAAAGCGGAGTGCGTGCGTCCTGGGCTGGGGGGCGGCCTCTCACCCGGAGCCGAGGAGCCCCGTGTGCTGTCGCGTCCGTTTCTTTTTCCCCTGACAAAACCCAGGAATCCAGGTTTTTGGTTTTTTATTTTTAATGTAGGCAAAGAACTTGGTGAGCTTTTTTTTTTTTTAAGTTTATTTATCGAGAGAGGGAGAGAGAGTGGGGGAGGGGCAGAGAGAGACGGGGGAGGGGGGAGAGGGGGACAGAGGATCCCAAGCAGGCTCTGCGCTGTCAGCACAGAGCCTGACGTGGGACTGGAACCCAGGAACCGTGAGATCACGACTGGGCCGAAATCAAGAGTCAGCCGCTCCACCAACTGAGCCCCCCAGGCGCCCCTGGGTGTTTTGTTTTGTTTTGAAGAAACAGCACAGAATAAAACGTCTGAGCCCCCCCCCCCCCCGCCCCGGTACAGTTGAGGAAGGCAAAGCTGAAGGCAAAGCTGAAGGCCCAGTGGGTCGCAGAGCTTGGGGCTCCGGGACTAGACTCATCCCCTGTGGGCACGTGGCCTGGGCCCTCTCTGCACCCCACCCCCCGGGAGATAGGATGTGGGGGAGACCTTACCTTCTTTCTGGGTGACAGCAGCAAGGCTGGAAACGAGCTCAGCAAATTCCACTGCAGCCAGAGGAACAGAACCCGGACGGACAGAGCCCGAGAACGGCCCTCCACCCGCAGTGGCTTCCCGACGGAGGGCACCCACCTGGTCCCGAGGCGGCCCGTCTCGCTGCCTGTTGGGTGCCGGACCCAAAGCGCGTCACGTAGACTGTGTGTCCTGAAGGTTCCGTGGCCCCCGTTTTGCAGATGAGGAAACGGAGACCGGCAGAAGTTCACCTAACTAGACGGGGCGGGACTCGAACTCGAGGCCGACGCCGGAGCCAGGGCTTCTGACCCTCGAGTGGCACGAAGTCGGGACTGGGGCGCGGCCAGAAAAGCGCATTCCACCCTCAGCCTGGCGCGAACAGACTCCCCGGCGTGTCCCCCCCCCTCCCCGCCCCGGCTCCCTGGGCATCGCCGGCAGGCTGGGGGGCGACACAGCGTGCGGGAGCCCCCCCCACCCCCATCCCGTCCCCTGCTGGCCGGGCACCTCAAGAGCGCGCGCGGCCCCACCTCCACCGCGGAGGCACGGCGGCGCCGTTCGCGAGGTTGCTGACTAATTCCCTCTGCAAACGGTTCAGTTTCACATGCTCGAGTTTCCAGTAACTACGTGGGTGGATTTGTTTCGTTTAAGGGGAAAACAAAACAAAACAAAACATGGAGGGGGTTTTCTTTCCCAAGAAGAGAGGACTCGCCAATTATGGGTCGAAGTGCGTGCGGCCCCGGGCAGCCCGGCGCGGTCCCTGCGGCCAGCGGCCAGCGGAGCTCTTGGCAGGCGGACTCGGAGGTGGAAAGCGCTTAGTCACCGACGCGCGGGGACCAGGTGCGGGCGGTCAGAGAGGTGCCGCCCCCCCCGCGCCCTCCCCGCTCAGCCCTGCAGACCGGGGAGCAGGAGGCGGAATAGGACTGGGGTGGGGTGGGGTGGGGTGGGGGTGGGGGGACAGCCGGCCTCACCCGCCCTCGGGCTCCCTGCACCTCCCTCTTGGAGGGGGCCGGCCTGGGAAGGAGACACCCCCCCCAGCTGGACCGGCCGCCCGCGTCAGGTGAGTGGGGGCCCGGGCACCTGGGGCGAGAGGCGTCCCGGGGGACAGAGCAGGGGTGCGTGCGGGTGTGGGCGGGTGTGGGTGGGTGTGGGCGTGCCTTCCCGCTCAGGCTGGACCAGATGACACGAGTGCGCTGGTTTGGCGCGGGCTCTGGCCCAGCAGGGCCAACTTTCGGGTCAGCTCCGGGCAGGATCCTGGGGCCTCGGCCGCGCCGGATGCGACCCCTTGAGCCGCCAGCGGGGGAGGAGGTGCGGGAGTGTGGCCAAAGGGCTGATGGATGGAGGGGCACCTGAGGGGGCTCGGGGAAGTCGCCCCTTACCAAGTGAGCGGGGACTGTTGGGGAGTCTCGGAGCCCATACGCGTCCTGCTGCCCCGGGACGCAAAGCCATCCCTAAGCGACCTCCCTGGCTCACCGGTTCCTTCTCCGGAGAAGCCGCAGGGGAAACCGTGTTGAGTCTGGGGGTCGGGGCTGCAGCAGTCAGGAGGCTGGCTTAGGAGTCGGGCAGAGGTGGCCGGAGGCTTGCTGCGGTACTTCCTGCCTCGGTGCTCTGGGCCTCAGTTTCCCATCTGTGAAATGGGGGTGTAAGAGGACCCCGTGGATGCAGCGAGTGGACAGGGGTGAACTTCCAGGGGGGCCGTCCTTCCCATAACCGGGATCCGAGGCCGGAGATAGGATAGGGGGAGACCTGACCTTCCACGTGCCTTCCTGCTCCGAGGAAACATGCCTTGGATTTTATCCTCTTTAGTCCTGGCCTTTGAGAACTTGCCTCGTGTGCTTTTTGGAGGGGAGGAGGGCGAATGTCCAGAAAACTCTCCAACAGTTTCATGTTAGACCGCGGGTAATAAAGGCAATGAGAGGCGAGCAGAGTTCTGGAGTACGAAGATGGGGTTCAGAGTCTACTCTCAGCAGGCGAATCCGGGAAGGCTTCCTGGAGGAGGTGATGTCAGAACGTGTAAAGTCTGGAGAGAGAGAAGGAAGGGAAGACGGGAAGAGATGTCACTGGTGGAAGACACCGTCCGTATACAAAACCGCCAGGAGCGCAGCTGGTACCCAGTGTGCCGTAAGCGCTTAATAAATATCTCAAAGTTGGCGACTCTGGGGTTTTCAGTGTAGGTTTCTGAGAACCTATTTTTTGTAGTTCTGTTCTGTTTTTATAGATGTGGCTCAGAGAGGCCAAGTCATTTGTCTGGGATCCAGGTCGGAAGCCAGAATCAAAATTCCTGGCCTTCCCAGGGCAACGGGTGAAGGGGTAGAGTGTGTGTGCGCGTGTGTGCGTGTGTGTGCACGCGTGTGCGCGCGCACGGGACGGAGATCTTCAGGTGTGGGAAAAGACAGTTTCAAAGCCATATACAACTGATTTCCTGTGTCGAGGGGACCGACTTTTTTGGAGACCCTGCCGTTCCACAGGCTTCATCCAGGGGTGCTTTTAATTCTTCACCGACCCTCCTCCGTCACCCTGCATGCTTGCCACAGGCCTGCGTGTGCCGGCCGCTGTCCCCCGGGCCCCGGTCATTGCGCAGAGCAGGCGGACAGGAAGCGAGGACGCGGGCCAAGGCCCAAGGGGAGTCCCGACCCTATGTGATCGCCCTCGTTGAGTTTTTGAGCCCCTGCTGGTCTGGAGCTTCCCAGGGCCCCGGGCTTGCCCGGGAGAGTCCAAGCCGGGCGAGACAGCCTGAGCGGGCATCCCACGGGAGCCACGGGAAGCAGGGTGGACGGTCTCGGCCCCCCGACAGCCAGGTGGGGACCACAGGAAGCCGCCGCGCTCACTCCCCTTCCGGGCAGGTTGGGGAGACGTGGCGTTCGTTCTGGGAAGCTGCAGCCCGGGGAGGGGACGGTGGTTCCTGTGGCCTGGGGAGGGAGGGGCCGCACGCCCGGGGAGGGTGGGCGTGGGCACCCAGGGGCCCGTGCAGAGCAGCGGCTTAGTCACCTCCACTCCGGTCCCTCCCGGCCCTCGCTGCCTGATGCGTGGGCAGCATCTGCAGGCCGCCGTGGGGACGGGAGGCGGGACGGAGGGCAGAGTCCTGCACGTGTGGCCCACGCTGCGCGCCCGCCCTGCTCCTCTGCTCCTGCCCCCCTCCCCCCGCCTTCCGACCTCCCCCCGCAGGCCCCCAGCCACCTGGGAAGACCCTGAGTTTCGAATTCTGGCTTCTGACCTGGATCCCAGACAAATTAGCTTTCTAGAACCTCGCTTTCCGCGTCTGTAAAAATGGGCACGACACTCACCTTGCAGAATCACCGCGAAGACCAAACGGAGGCAGTGCGGCTGAGACCTGCCCTCTTGCACGTCCGGCGATTCGGGTGGCCTGGTCGGGCCCCTGCCTGGGAGGATCGGCCGTCCACGGTGGGGACAGTCACTCGCTCTAGCCCTACAACACAGGGGGACGGGTGCAGGGAAAGCCAACAGGAGGGACCTCCCCGCCCAGGACCCTGGCCTTGGAGGGGCTCGTCCTGCAGCAAAGCCCTACAGAGCAGAAGGGACGGAAGCAGCGGGGGCTGAGGGGCGGCGCAAGGGGGGCTTGTGTGGAGGAGATGGACGGAGGCCCAGCCTTGGGAGCCACTGCAGATGCGGGGTGTCCACCCGGCCCGGGAACAGGCCCCGCCCCACCGAATCGAGGCTTCACCTGGCATGCTCACCCCTCCCCCCATCTGGAGCCTTGAAATACAAGTACAGGAGGAGAGACGAGGAGAGACAGTCCTGGGGGCCCTCCTGCCCCGCCCCCTCCTTGGGGTGAGTGGAGTCGAGGAGGAGGTGGAGACCATCTTGGGCCGGGGGCTCGGGGCAGGGTTCACGCGGAGTGAGGAGAAGGCCTTCCCGTGTCTACTGGAGCTCAGAGAGGCGACCCCCGAGGCCGGAAGGGGCAGAGGGGTCACCGGATCCGGGATCAGGGTGGCAGGAGTTTTATGTGGCTTCGAGGCGTGGGCTCCCTCAGGTCCCCGGTGTGGCCCACGTGGTTTGTTTGGGTGCGGTGGTGATGTGGATAGGGCCACCTCTCAAAGCGTACAGCTTTAAGACACCGTCCAGCCTGGTGGTGGGAGAAGGGGACGGCCCGTTCTGAGAGAGCTCCCGAGTCCCCGGGCTGCTGGGCTCAGGTGGGAAGCCTGTCCCCAAGCCTCCAGCCCCAGACCTCCTGGCTGGCCGCCTGCCTGCCTACTCTTGGAGCCAGAGGCGGGGCGCGCTCCTCTTCCAGAAGGCGGAGGGGAGTCTATACTTTCAGTCCCCCTGGGTCAAGTGACTTCTGTCGTGGCAGCCAGACTCCCCTGTTCCAGGACAGAGCCGGAGTCCCCCGCCCAGGGGGTCCCGACGTCCAGATTGGTGTCTCTTCCTCAGTTTCTGGGCACCTCCCACCCCCCACTCTGGTTTCTCTTTCCTCCCTCTTAAGTTTTCCGAGCAGAAACTTCCTTCTGCAAACATTTACTGAGCACCTGCTACGTGCCGGCCATTGTTTCAGGCAGGGGGACTTGCTTCAGAAACAAGACGGACTGGAGGGCGATGATTAACCGTCGTCTCTCTCTGCGCGTTGGGCGCGCCTCTATCTTGCGGGGGCATCTGCAATACCTCCTCCCTCCGTCCCTCCCCCTACGAGGCTTTAGCTTCCTCTCACCTGTCCTCCCCCTGCCCTCCACAGACGAGGGTGTCTCTGCTCCCGTGTTTGACTGGGAGGGCTTGGAAGGTCCCGGAGAGCCGGGAGCCCCTTTGCGTCTCGTTGGTCCAGATAAGCCACTGGCGGGGCGTTTTGTGCGTGGTGGGTTTGCTCAGTGCTCCTCATTTATTCCTTGATACTTGGAGGAAGCCTGCACCCGCTCCCTTCCGGTCTGCAGGCGTTTCAGGCAGTGGGACAGGGGAGGTGGTTCACCCCGCGTCGTTGAGGGAGCTGGTGGGACCTGTCCCCGTGCTCGGCGCCTGTCCCGGGGGTCTTGTGAGGAACCCGGGGGGGCCCTGCGGGGTCTTGAGGGATGTGGTGGGAGTCGCTGAGACCCCCTCCAGGGCAGAGACCTTGCTCTCGCTGTACAATCCCGTGCCTGCCTAGCACAGTGGCTAGGATGCGGTGAGGCTGCGTGGGAACTTGTATGAATGAGAAAAATGAATGAAAGAATGAATGAATGCATAAGCTAGCCAACCTCTTCACCAACAATGGAAGACTTAGCATCTTTGACCCGGTCAGCTCATATTCCGTGGCTGCCTGCTGGTGTCTGTCTGTCTCCGTGAGGACAGGGGCTCTGTCGCTCCAGGTTGGCAGCCCTGGTGCCTAAGACGGTGCCTGGCACACACAGGACTGAATCGGTGGGTTTGCTCTTTAGCCCTCGGCCGATCCCAGCTGTGGGTCTGACCACGCCCCCAGGTGGCCGCCCCCCCGCGCCCGCTGATCATGACCTTTCTTTTGAAGGCGACCTGGAGGGTGGGCTCTGTGTCTCTTGTTTTCCTTGGTGGGGGAGGGAGGGGGATGGTTTTTCATTTATGTCGCTGGTATTTTTGAGCCCATATCTACTCTTGTGGCTGGTTCAGGCGGGATAGAATTATGGGAAGCCTTCTGGTCATGAAAGGTTGGTGTGACCGGGCTCCAGTGGGAGAGCTTCCGCCCTTTGAGGCATCTTCTTTTTTTCTTTAAATTTTTTAAGTTTATTTATTTTGAGAGAAAGAGAGAGAGAGAGAGAGAGAGAGAGAGCGAGCATGAGTGGGGGAGGGGCAGAGAGAGAGAGAGGGGAGAGAGAGAATCCCAAGCTTCTTTTTTTCTTTAATTTTTTAAGCTTATTTTTTTTTTAACATTTATTTATTTTTGAGACATAGAGACAGAGCGTGAGCAGGAGGAGGGCAGAGAGAGAGGGAGACACAGAATCCGAAGCAGGCTCCAGGCTCTGAGCTGTCGGCACAGAGCCCGATGCGGGACTCGAACTTACAGACCGCGAGATCAGGACCTGAGCTGAAGTCGGCCGCTTAACCGACTGAGCCACCCAGGCGCCCCTAAGCTTATTTATTTTAACAGAAAGAGAGAGAGAGAGAGAGCATGAGTGAGGGAGGGGCAGAGAGAGAGAGAATCCTAAGCAGGCTCCCCGCTGTCGGTGCGGGGCTTGAACTCACGAACTCCGAGATCATGGCCTGAGCCGAAATCCAGACTCGGCCGCGTAACCGGCTGAGTCCCGCAGGGGCCCCCGGGCATCTTACTCTCCTCTGCTCCGTTCGCATCACTAAATTCCTGAGAGTCTGACCCACTCCCCGGGCCAAGGCGATGGGACAGACTTTGGCCGCGAGAGACCCAGAGACCATGGCGTGATTACAGGCGCTGGAAATAATCCTGCCTCCCTGTGAGCCTTCTCCTCCTTGGCCCCCTCCCCCCCAGCACACCTGACAAAAGCCCTTCAGCCTTTCTAGTTCAAGTCTGCAGAGGCGTCCCGGGCAGGGGGCCTTCAACATTTGCATTCCTAGGGCTCAGCCGGTTCTTTCGAGAGTGGAGTTTCTGGGTTAGTGGCACATGGAGCAGGAAGCCAGAACGCTTTACAAAGAGAGCGTGTGTGGTGCAATTCCAGATATTCTAGATGGTGCGGGGGGAGGGGGGGAGCTCTGAGCCCCAGGGCGCATTCTTGGGGGAGAGCAGGCCCTGCGTGACTTTTGCAAGCATGCCCTGACCCCCGGCCGCACCTGGGTCCCTGCTAGAGAAGCGTCTGGGCGGTTCTGCCCTGCGGACCTCCGGCGAGCGCTTCCTGTTCAGCCAGAAATGGGCGAGAGTGCCGTCGGAGCGGCTTAGGCAGCAGCGAGGGCGGCAGACGCGGGCAGCCTCTGGACAACGCTGTACGTCCTCACCTCTGAGACCCACGGAGGGGAAGGCTCGCCGGTTTTTTTCAAGCAAGCCGCGGAGCGTCGCCGGACTGCGCCGAGGACTCCAGGACCAGCCCGCTGGCAGCGACATCGGTTAACCGTGAATCACGCTGAGTCACAAGAAACAGGATGAGGGCCCTGCACCGGCCAGAGGCAAGGCCAAGTTCACGGGGGAGGTGCGTTTAGCCGCAGCGGGTATCTCGGGTGGCAGTGCGTGGGCACGGTGGGGCTGAGGAGTGACGAGCAAGGTGGGTGCTCGCTGGGCGTGGTCCCAGCCGGGCCCTGCCGCCTCCCCAGTCGGGGAAGTAGCCACGGTGTGTCCCTTGTGCAGAAGGGCAGAGGTTTGCCCAGGTGGCTCACATGTGGGAATGGCATCGGGCAGGGAGTCTCGGCGCCTGTTCCCCTGAGCTCCCTCTCCTCCGACACGGGTCTTGATTAGCTCTTAGTAATGACCCGAATCCCTGGAGCTGAGTCCCTGGTTCCTCCCGAGCGCTTTCTTCGTCTCGAGCCAATCTCCTGGCTTCTCTGTAATGACAACCCGGTACCGACCAGGCGCCGGGAGGCGGTGTGCACAGGCTTCGCCCAACCCTGACACCACTCCTGTGACACAGAGACGGTTATTGTTGGCATTTTGCAGATGGGGAAACCGAGGCCCGGAGAATCTCAGGTCCTCGCTGGGGAAGAGTCAGAGCTGGGATTCGAACCCCGGGGTGGTTACCTCCAAAGCCCACACCCGTCTCTAATGCTCACGAGTTTTCAACAGATTTGCGCCGGTTTGTCCTCCCCAGTTCGCGTGGCGACCTGACCTGTCCGCGAATGGAATTTAAGTCCTGCCTGATGGTAGATGGAGAGGGGGCGTCTAGGAATAAAGGCCCGGGGTGACGAGTGTCCCTCAAAGCTGTGTGAGAAATGGTGTCATTCCTGGGGAGAGGTGTGCTTACGGGGCCCTAGGCCAAATTCCGGGGATGCCAGGACCCCCTCTGGTTCCATCAAGGAATATTCCAGAGGGCCGGGAGAGCCAAGAGCAAGATGGCAGGTTGCTGGACAGGATCGGCCCTGCTCTGGCCACCCCGGTGGTCAGCGGGAGGTGGGGGTACAGCCGTGGGGCCCCCGTGATGGGGGGGCAGTGCCGTGTTGGACCATCAGACACCTCCAGCCCTTCCTTTGTTGTCTGGCCGCGTCAGACGTCTGGGCTCGTAGGGAGGTTCCTGAATGGGCCTTGGAAATAGGTCACTCCCTTCCCGTGCTGCCCGCGCTGGCCCACGTGTGACCTTTCCCGCGGTGACAGCGTCTGGCTGTCCCTCTTTGATGCTGTCTGTGGAGGGACTGCGAACGTGGGGGGGGGGGGCGAGGCAGCCGCCCCCTCCCCCCCTGCTCTGCCCTCGAGGACCTCGCCGCCTTGGCCGGAGACTCCCGCCGGCCGCCGCGCCTCCGCTCTGCCACACTGGAGAGGGGAAGTCCACGCTCCTGACCCTCCGTCTGAGCGTCTGACCTTTTCCTCTCCTGGCGGCTCTGACCGTCTAGAGGGAACAGCCTAATTCCTGCTGGGCTGGAGCCCAGGGGGGCTGGCGGCTCGGCCCGGCCCCTCCCCGGCCCCCCAGCCCCTCTGCCTCCTGCTCTGCAAGGGATGCTCCTTCCGAAAACTCACTGGGGTTTTTCCGATTCTCCCCCCGGCTGGCTTGGGGAGCTGTCCCTCGGGGGCCTGCAGGCGGGGAGCCCGGGTGCCAAGGAGAGGACGACCCCAAAGGTCCATGCTCGACGTCTCCTGATGCCGGGAAGGCAACCCCGGGCCGCGTCGCCCCCTCGCCCGGGGCCCGGAGCCCTGTCTTCCGCGGAGGGCTTCCTCTGGGCTTCATATTTAGTCTTCGTGGAATGCAGAGGCGCACAAAGCGGAACATGGAAAACACCAGACCCACCTCCCCTCCAGGAAGCGGTTTCTTTCTCACACCTGGCTGCCCCCGTGTCTGTGGGTGGCTAGAGCCCCACTGGGCAGATTCTGGGGAAGTGGCCTTTGCGGAGCCCTGAGGCCTCCTCGGCCTCCGTGAGGCAATGCCACGTCCATACCACTGTCGCTCCCACGGGGCTTCCGGGGTGATGAGGAGTCAAGGCGGTGCAGCTCGGGAGCCATGGGCCGCCTCCCTCTCACCCTCCCTCCCTGGGGCCGCTGGGAAATTCGGGGGGACTTCTCCTGCAGGACCGAGAGCCGGGATATGGACCCCAAGGAGCGGTCACAGGCAGGCGTGATGCACACCAGCCCCGCCCCTTGGCCACCCCACATCCGGCTCTGGGATCCCTCTTCGGGGCACCCCTGACTGCTCCGTTCGGTCGGAGCTCCTGGGTTTTTTGCCGTTTGTTTTTCCTACATTTTTTAGTGCCTACCTTTTCTGCGCGCCAAAGCAGGGGACCAAATCCCAGTGGGTAGTGACGCATTCGTGCTTTTCTTAGCGAGTGGATGTGTTCGGTGCAGCTGGGGTGGGCCCCAGGCGGGCAGCACTTGGCTCTTTTCGCCGTGGGGGCCCCACTGCAGGTGCCGTGCTGGCATATAGCGGGGCCGCGCGGCTCCCCGCCTCAATGAACTGTGTCCTATCTGGCCGTGGTCACATCTGTCGCCCTCCTCTGTGGCAGGTTCCGCTGCGATCCCAGGGCTCACTGTGTCATAGGTGCTCAGGGAGGTCTTGGTGGGGAACATGGACTTCGTTGGGTGCTGTTTGCACGTCCCTTGCTGTCCCCTGCTGTCCCCTGCGGTGTCTCCGTGCCCAGCCCCAGAGGGTTCCGCTTGGAAGGGCTCGGGTCCTGGACGCCGTGTCCCTGACAGGCGAGCCAGCCGGGTGGGGATGGGCCAGAGGCAAGACAAAGGGCTGGTTGTGCCCTCGGAGAAAACCCAAACCTGGTTTCCCCGAGGCCGAAACTGCCAGCGCCCGGCCCGCCGCGTTCCCATAAAGGGAACTTTGTGTGTGGCTCCCGGCGGGCGGAGGAGGCAGCCCGCGTGCCTCCCAGCACCCAGACTCTCCCCGGGAGCGGCTGCGACCGCCTGGGAGCCGCTGCTCACTGTGATGATAACTCCTGTGACCCTCGACCTCTCTGAGCCAACACTGGCGAGACGGCCGTGCTTGGGACAATCAGTCTGTCCTCCGTGTCACGCGGCCAGCACTGTCGGGTCCAGACCAGACACGTTCTTTCTTGGAAGCCGAGTGGGTGAGGGCGGTGGGGACGAGGCTGGGGTGGGAGGTGCCCGCGAGCGGGTCTGTGCCAGGCAGACGGCGGGGGCTGCGGGAGTCCCGTCTGGAAGCGCGGCCATGTGCCAGCCGCTGCCCCTAAATGCAGAGCTTGTGCGGGGGCGTGAAGCTGGGAGCCCGGGGCTCAGCACGGGGTGGCCGACAGAGCCTCTGCTCCCGCTTCGGGCTCGGGGGTTTCCGGGGGCGGGGGGGGAGAGGGAGGGGGCGGGGAGAAGAGCGGCCAGGGAGGGGGCCAAGGCTGCCCCCTGCTGCCCAGGTACCTGCCCGCCCTGCACACCAGGGAAGGTCGGGCCGTCTCAGGGTGAGCTCTCGACGTGTTTGGAGACTGGCTTGTCAAGGAATCAGGGGCCTGGAAGGCAATTTGGGGCAGAGAAGCGGCAGATCAGTTGGCGGAAGGTTCCAGAGCAGAGAGGGGACAGAGAGATGGATGCCTGACCCCACCTTCAGGAAGGCGGATGGGAGCGGAGGCCCCGCTTCATGGAGGTGGCGTTTCTGTGCGGCTTGGCAGTGGGGGAGGTGGCTCCGTGGAATGCAGAGAGCTCCTGGCTCATTCGGCGGGTGTTTGTTGAGCACCTACTGTGTGCCGGCCACTGTTCCAGTGACAAGACACCTGCCCCTGTGAAGGACGCGTTCTCGTAAGGGAACAGGCCTTTTTTTTTTTCTTCCTTAAGAATTCGACTCCATTCTTTTCTTTATTAAAATGTGTATTTTTGAGAGAGAGAGAGAGCGAGAGAGAGACAGAGTGCGTGTGCACGCAAGAGTGTGAGTGGGGGAGGGGCAGAGAGAGAGAGAGGGGACAGAGAATTTGAAGTGGGTTCCGTGCTGACAGCAGCAAGCCCGATGTGGGGCTCGAACTCACGAACCTCGAGATCGTGACCTGAGCCTAAGTCAGACGCTCCACCGACTGAGCCCCCCAGGCACCCTGGGGAGCAGGTCTGAAGCAGATAAGGAAGTGAATGTCATTGGAAAGTGCTGAGGAAAGAGCTGAGCAAGGTACCCAGGGCAGGGGTGCTGCGGGGAGAGAACATTTGCCGTTTAAAGTAGAGTAGCTGGGAAAGGCCTCGGTGTTGAGGCGGCCTTTGAGCAGAGGTTTGGTGGGAGTGAGGGAAGAGCCACCTGGGTACCCAGGCCCGGGTTACCTGGTACCATGCCGAGGGCTTGGGAAGTGCAAAGGCCCGGGGGTAGGGGCCTAGCACGTACCAGGAATGGCCAGAAGGCACTTGCCCTGACTCCCCTCCACGGAGGCCGTCCGTCCCAGTGCAGGTGGCGGCGGCGCGTCCTGTCACCGGCTTTGCCTGGCATCTTCGGCCCTCATCTTCCCGGAGAGCTGTCGCCCTCTCCTCCCTGTCAGCTGCGGGCTGATGTTTGTGGGGGAGGAGCGGGGTGTGTTTCTAAAAGCAGCCAGTCAGTCAGTTGCCCGGTGAGGCCGGGCCGCCTTCTCACTTGGGTGGCCCTACTTCCTGGGCTGGCGCAAAGCTCCCTGCGGTTGAATTTTTTTTTTTCTCTTCTTCATAAAACTCGAGGGAAGATGTGTTTGTGTCCCCGGTGTCTGCCCCGCCTCCTCCCCGGGGGCAGAGAAGATGCTGCCGGGGGTCTGGAGTCCACGAGGTCACAGTGCATTCTGTCCGTCCCCGGGAGTGTGGCTGGGCTGGCCCCTGGCACTGGAGGCACCGGGCGGAAGGTTCTCCATGGGGCCGCCTTTGTTCTTCTCTGCTTTCGGTTGGAGGGGGGCCGTCGGCGCTCACGAGGCTGCTTAGGGACTCTCACGGTTGCCCGGCGTCACCCGTCACCCCGTCATTCATCACCGTTGCTCGGCAGGGTCGCGGCAGAAGACCTGGGTTTGGTCCCAGCACTTCCCAAGGGTTCCTCAGGTCACTCGTGTAAGCCTGTACCATGGGGGCCACCAGACGACCCTGTGGGACCCCCTGGAACCCCCCGAAGCTCAGCGGGGGACTTCCAAGCGGGCACTTCTGGGACAGTGACCAAAGGCACTGAGAAGGTGAGCGATGGGGCCGTCCGTTCTTCTGGGGTCTCCGGCTGCCTGTGGCCTAGTGCCTTCCTGGTGGGCGGGCCTGGGAGGACAGGAGGGAGGGCTGGAGGCCCAGCGTGGGAGCTGGGGGGGGGGCACTGAGCTCCCCTCGAAGCCGCCTGCCGCCTCCCAGGGGTCGCCACGAGGCGGCCTTGCCCTCTCGCCCCCACTCGGCCGCCATCGTCCCTCCCCGGCCTGGCAGAAGCGCGAACCCAGGGCGCCGTTTCCAAGGGGCTTTCCTCGTCGCCGCGGCTCCGTCTGCACTTGGCTTCATTTGAAACACTTCTTGCTTCTGAGTCAAAACACAAAAATCCCCCTGGATCTGTCACAGCGTTTGCTGTCGAGGGAGGGGCTGGCGCCTTCTCTGGGGTGGGGGGGGGGGGGGCAGTCCCTAATCCTTCCCTCCCTGTCTCCGGCCAGGTGGCTCCTGGGTCCGGAGACCCTGAGCCTCCTCCCACCCGGGGGGTCCTCGGGGACAGGTGCTCGGGGGGCCTGAGGATGATCACTCGTCCTCTGATAAATCTGCTGCCCTTTGCGGGGAAAGCCTGGCCCGGCCTGAGCCCCCGAGGGTGCCGGGACCCCGCAGCCTCCAGACCCCCTCTCCTGAGACGGCCTGCCGGAGCGTGGGAAGAAATTCGTAGCTTTATGTGTTTGAACCTCTTCCTGTGCAATTTCTGTTTTTTGATGTGTGTTTCCTAACGCGTGTCCCGTCGCTACAGAAACACGTGAGTGTAACGTCCGCGTGAGGTGTCTTGTGGCGGATACGTACTCGAACGTTTGCCCGTCGGGTACACAACCGAGAAAGGCCGGTACGCCGTGCTGCAGACGGGGCTCTGGCCGGTGAAGGGAGAGGGCGCCCCCGGGGCGCAGGGAGGCTGGGGGGAGGGGCGGGGCGTGCAGAGCAGGGCCCGGGACAGGAGGGCGTGGGCGGGCATGGGGACGGCGGACGGCAGCGCCCTGCGGTGCCCCGTGCTGGGACGTCCTGTGTCACCCCCGTGCCCGCGTGGACGCGGGGCCTGTTTGGAGGAGTTCGGGGAGAGAGGTCTGGCCCGTTTCTCCCACGGTAGACACCATTTCCGAAGGTCAAGGCCAAGGGTCAGCAAACTCTAAGGTCCAGGTAGTAAATATTTGGGCTTCGTGGACCACGCGACCTCGGTCGCAACGACCCCTAACAAGCAGGAAAGTCGGCAGGGCCAGTATGTCAACAAAACGGCATGGCCGTGTGCCGATAAAACTTTATTTACCAAAAGCGAGAGCGGTCCAGACCGGCCCGTGGGGCACCGTTTGCCAAAACCCCTGAGCTGGGTTAAGAGGATGGGGCCCAACGCGGCTCAGAACCAGCCGCTCTCACCCACCAGAAAGCAAGCCCTTGACCGCGGATTATGAGCGAGTACCCTACTGAGACACGCTCGTGGGTTTCGGGGATGCGGGGTGGCCCCCGCAGGGAGCGTGCCTGCGCACTCAGGCACCGACTCCCTCAGGGCCAGATAACCGTGGCGGTGGGAGTCCGCGGGGGCCCTGCTCATCACAGAGTCACAGAGCCGCAGCGCTGGCAGATTCAGAAGCCCTGAAGACCGGAGTCCCTTGTCGAGTCGCGGCCGAGTGTGCCGCGGGGGAGACTATCCCCTCCTCTGAGGCGCGAGAGCACCGGGGTTCAGCAGCACCTGCCGGTGTCTGTCCTGTAGGACTTTTTCTGAGCCTCAAAGATGCTGATGGGCTTTGTGGCTCCGGCGGGGGCGGGGGGGGGCAGACGGCGCTCCGAGAGCCCGTCCAGCACAATTCGCCGAAGAGCCGATCTCTTCTGATGTCTTATTTTGAAGCCGGGGAAACCTAAGGCCCACAGAGGTCAGACGTCTTGCCCAGGGGGACACAGAGGGCTGGGAACAGCGCTGGGGTGAGTTTCTACCCAGCCGCTCACCTCCTGGCTCAGGACGGCCATGGGGTTGAAGTGCCGCCCCCTTGCCCTGATTACAACGCCACGGATGCTGGGGTCCTGGGGCGTGCTTCGGGCCACGGCCACGGCCACCTGAAGACAGGTCTGTCCAGGCATCGCTGCCTCTGTTCGCCTCTGGGTTTTCAGCGGCGACACTGTCAACATTACAGGCAAGATCGTTTTTTCGATGTGGGGGTGGCCCCCGTGCCGTAGGGCATTTAGGGTACCGGTGGCACCTCGCATCCCTGGTCGTAGCCACCAGAAGTCCGCAGACGTGGCCAAACGTCCCCCGCGGGGTAAAACACCCCGGTCGAGAACCGCCGCTCTGTCTCAGCGAGGCCAGGAGATCTGAACCCTGCATTCGCTGCGATCACCACTCAGGGGTATGGAGTTTCGCAGGAGCTCTGAGGGGCGCGCACGCGCGGTGCAGGGGGCATCCCAGGCAGGAAGCTTCGAGAGTCCTGAAGGTACAGAAGAGTACACGGCTGGTTCCGTTCCCCGTTAGGGTCGGGTGCTACCAGCTGAGGGGTTCCCGTCTGGGGAGACACAGCTGGAGAGGAGCCGAGTGGATGGAGGGCGTGCGCCCCGGGCAGAGGACTCCACGCCGGCGCAGGAGGGGAATGGCCTTGCAGCGAGGGAGTGACGGAATATTCCGGAAGGTGATGCGGGATGGTGGTGGGACTCGTGAGGAGGACACCAGACGGGGGGGAGCAGGGGGTGGGGAATGTTCCGGGAGGTGAGCCCGACAGCCCACCGGAAGGCAGTGCTGGAGTCCGGGAGACCTTGGGCGCACCCGCCGAAAGACAGCGGGCTTGGGTGTGGATGGGCTCAGTGGGAGGGCTGTGGAGAACGTTCCGTGGGTCCCGTCACTCTACAGACCATTGATTCTCGAAACTTGGATGGCACGAGGCTTCCGGGGTCTTTTCCGGGACGGATTCCCAGAGTCTAGGGAGGAAAATTGCCCCGAGTGACAGACAGCTGGTTCAGAGCGGCCCGCGAGCGAGTGGCCACACGTGTATGCAGAGAAAGAGAAACCCGGCAGTCCGCGTGGGTGTCATACCACCGTCTGGGTACGCGGGGCGGCCTCTCTCGCCAGACTTTGTTAAACAGCCGCTAAGTGTCTGAGTTGGGGCCGGGCCTACACCAAGGTTTTATTTCACAGTCTAACGTGAGTTCTTGCAGAGGGCAGGGACTGGACCCTTGTGGGTGCTTGTTTGTTGCTCGAGGGGGTGTGGGACTTGCAGGGGACTCCGGAGGGGCTGCCGGCTTTCTAGTGACAGCCTCCCAGGTGGGCGAGTGGGGTCGCCTGGCATTGGCAGGTGTGTGAGCCGAGTGGGGGTGGGGGCAGGGGCAGGGGGAGCTGGTCGGAGCGAGCAGGGGGCGAGCGAGCCTTTCTGTGACAAAGCGGGCTGTGGTCAGCGTGGGAACAGCCTTTGGTATCCATCTCAGAAGTCTGGCCTTGATCCCACAGGCAGGATGGAGCCGCCAGCAAAGACTCGAGAGCGAGAAAGCCCACCATGAGCCCCGTGCACGTTTCAAGGAGATCGCAGGCACCTGTTGGGGTGGGGGGTGGCGGCTCTTTTCACGAGACGCTCCCAGGAGACACGCCTCGCTCTGAATCAGCATCGCTTACGATTGTCACTTTCGCACGGAAAAAATATGGGGTTCGGGGCCTTCTGTATATAAGTTTTTCCACGATGAAAATAGCTTTATTGTTCCTGAGTACAGGGTGCACTCATTGTGAAGACTGAGTGGTGCGTGGTCTGTAAAGGCAGAGGAGTAGGAGTCCCCTGGTCCCGGGGTCCCCACACCTGGCCGTGCCGGGCTGCTGATCCACACCCGTTCCTATCTTCAACTCATTTGCGAGAGTATTTCGCGTTTGCCTCCAACCCTCTCTCCTCCTGTCTCTCTCATCGCCATCCCAAACGGATGTTAACCTGGACCGTGTCTTTCCAGCCTTCTTTTTTTTTTTTTAATTATAGTGAAATACACTTAATGAAATTTACCTTCTTTTTAAAAAAAATTTTTTTTAATCTTTATTCTTTTTTGAGAGAGAGAGACAGTGTGAGCAGGGGAGGGGTAGAGAGAGAGGGAGACACAGATTTCAAAGCAGGCTCCAGATTCTGAGCTGTCAGCACAGAGCCTGACGCAGGGCTTGAACTCACGAACCGCGAGATCATGACCTGAGCTGAAGTCGGACGCTTAACCGACTGAGCCCCCCAGGCGCCCCATGAAATTTATCTTCTGTCTTAGGCGTCGTGAGTTGCTATAAGAGGGCACCACAGGCTGGGGGCGGGGGGAGGGAGAGGGTGCTTAAACAGCAGACACGTACGTATTCCTGCAATTCTGGGGCCCGTGCGCCCCTCTTCCTGGCCGGCGTACAGCTGTCTCGTATGCTCACCTGGCGGAGACAGAGACCATCTCTCTGGTGTTTCTCTTTTTATTATTATTCTTTCTCAAATGTTTATTTAGAGAGAGAGTATATCTGTGCCTGCCCACGAGCGGAGGAGGGGCAGAGAGAGAGAGAGAGAGAGAGAGAGAGAGAGAGAGAGACTCCCAGACAGTGCTGTCAGCGCAGAGCCCGACACGGGGCTCGATCTCAGGAACCGAGAGCTCATGATCCGAGATGAGATCTAGAAACGGATGCTGAACGGACCGAGCCACCCCCGTGCTTTCTTCTTTTAAGGGACTCGAATCCCATTCATCAGGGTTCCCCCCTCGTGACCTCAGCACCTCCCGAAGTCCCGTTCTCCCCTCACGGTCGCGTCGGGGGTGAGGATTTCAGCATCTGTGTTAGCGGGGGAGGCCCGCCGGAAGCCCACCGCCCCGTCGTCTCCGTCTGGGCGTGCTCGGCGCAGAAGCGCTAAGCACGCTGTACGGCCATCGTGCCGTCCGCCTCTAGAGTGCCTCGTCCCGTATGTAAACTGGAAGCTTTGTCCCCACGAAGACAGCCGCTCCTGAGACCTCCTGGCCGGGGGTGCCTCGTGGGTGGGCAGGGTGGGGAGGTTCCCTTTCCCTCTGGCTTCCAGCTGGGATCAGCCAGCGAGGAGGTCAGGGGGAGGGAGGGACAAGAGTGTCCCTGTGAAGTCGCCTCGGGCTGGCCGTGTCCGCCCACAGGCCTCTGCTGCCTTCCAGGGTACCACCGCATCTAGATTCTTCTGGAGTGCCTTGCGCTTAGGTTGGCGGTTTGTCCTTGGAGCGTGGGCTGGGTGAAAGCCCGCTGCCCTAACGCCTGTAACAATGGCCCCCTTACGGGCTCTTTCATGCCTGCCAGCACCTTTACTCTTAATTTTTTTGTACGGAACAGCTTTTTTTTTTAATCATTTTATTTTATTTTATTTTATTTTATTATTTTATTTATCTCATCGTGGTGAGGGTCCTCTTTTATTCCCGCCCCCTCCCCCCAAATTGCCATTCTACTCTTTGTCCCTAAGAATTTGATTCCTCTGGAAATCTCAGGTAAGTGGCATCACCCAGTATTTGTCTTTTTATAACCGGGTTGTTTCACTTAGCCTCATGTCCTCAGTGTCCATACACATTACAGCAAGTGACGGGATTTCCTTCCTTTTTAAGGCTGACTAGTATTCCGTCGTATGGATGGACCCGTCTTGCCCGCCCGTTAATCCGTCAAAGGGCACTGAGCTCGCTTCCACTTCTTGGCTGTTGTGAACGGTGCCGCCGTTGACCCGGATGTATGCGTATCTGTTTGAGCCCCGGCTGCCAGTTCTTTTGGGTGTAGAACCAGAAGCGGAATTCCTGGGCCATACGGTAAATCTCAGTTGAGTGCTTTTGAGGAACCGCCAGACCGTTTTCCGTAGCGGCTGCACCATTTTACGTTCCCAGCGAGAACGTGCAGGGTCCCCGTTCCTCCGCATCCTGTCCACCACCTCTTATTTGCTAGTTGCTTTTTTATTTATTTTTTATTTTCATAGTTCTTTATTTCTGGAGAGCGCAAGCCGGGGAGGGGCAGAGAGAGGGGACAGAGGACCCACAGGGTGCGTGCTGCCAGCGCGGAGCCCGACACGGCGCTCGAACTCACGAACCGTGAGATGGTGACCCTAGCCGAAGTCGGGCGCTCAACCGATTGAGCCACCCGGGCGCCCCTAGTTGTTTTTTGGTGTTGGTTTTTTTATTTTAACATAACCTTTTACCGAAGGTTAATACACCCCCAATAGTTCCCTACCTTCCTGCGCGCCCAGGGATAGATATTCAGGTACCTTGGGGGACAGCGTTATGTCTCGAAAAAGGGCTGACCTTTCCTGTTCTCCCTGGATGCGCGTGGACACGTTTCCAGGCGCGCCCGTGGGCTGATGCCTCGTTTGTTTAATCGCCGCGTGGTGGTCCACGGCCCCAGAGTTGTCCCCTTGGTGAGCCTCCCGCCAACGCCAGTACTCGTAACGTGGAGCCGGGAGCGCGGCCGCAGCTCTGTGGCGACGGCCCGTCGGGCAGCCTTGGCGCGGGCGCTTTTACTCCCGCGGGCCCGGGCCCCAGGGGTGCGCTTGCGGGATGATTTCTCTTTCGATTTTGTTTCTCAAAAGCGGCACTGATTCAGCGCTTGCCGGCCGTGGGACCAGCAGCCGGTGCTGTCTCTCTATCGTCTGTGCCGAAACCCAGGGCCAGGGCTGGGGCGGGGGCGGGGGGTGGGAGGGAGGGGGTACGAAACGATAGCCCGTTACTTCTTCAGTTGTGTGTTTCTCCGTCTACCAGGGCGTTTGGGCCTCTTTTCATACAAGGTTCTTTGCCACTTGCTTTTACTCTTTCCCCGAGTTGCCCGTTCGAGTCCTCTGGCCTTTCGACTGCTGCGCGGAGCCAGAAGCAAACGCGACCCCCTGCCGACGGCTGTCCCTTTTCCATGTTGAAACCACACGCCCCTTTTCATCCATTTCTGGATTGTAGATTTTCAAAATGGAAAAAGCAATCTAAACGAGAGCGCTCGGGGAAGCCCGGTGGCGCGGGCTGGGGCAGGGAGGCCGGTTCCGGGGACTCTGGGCGTAGCCGTGCAGGTGACGGCGTCTTGGTCACCAGAGTGAGGACAGAGATTGGCAGAGTCGTAGAGGCTGGGAGGCGCCCGCGCTTGAGTTTGGGGCAGCTGCGGGTGAGTGCGGGGGCGGGGTTGCCGTTAGAGCTGCTGTTTGCTGCACGTGTCGAGGTCAAGGGGGGATGCTCTCTAGAGCCCGGAGAGCAAAGGACCCCACGGAGGGAGGGACTAGCGAGCTCCTCTGTTGTTTGCGGGGCGGGAGGCAGAACCGGCAAAGGAGCTGGAGTGGGAGCCTCCCCGAGCGGGAAACAGACGCTTCAAGGTCAAGGACATGGTCAGTGTTTTCACACGTGGTTGAGAGCCTGAGAAGATGCTGTCTCGGGCCATTCAGTGTGTTCATCAGGAGGTCTTGACCTTAGAAGAGCGCTTTCCCTGAAGCGGCTGGGGCCTGACCTCAGCCTGTTAGACTCTGCAGCCTGAGCGCGTGGAGGGTGACGGAGGCCACAGGAAGCGGGGGTGGCGGCAGCAGAGGGCAGCGAGTCCCCGGGGCACCCCGGGCCCTGCGGCCTCCAGCTCGGTTTCAGTATTCTTCAGCAAGGGAGTGAGCTGCCCTTGCGGGCCCTGCCCGGCGCCCGCCGCCTCAGGTGCCTCGCAGGTTCCCAGTCCGCAGAGGGGAAGGGGGGGGAAGCCGCCAGAAGCCGCCTTCCTGTGAGAAGCTCGAGAAGCTTGGTCTCCTTTTGCAGCGTCTGTTCCCGGAGCGGCCCCAAGGGACCAGGGGAGACATGAGTCATTTCCTGGACAGCAACCTGTCCCAGCCTCTGAGCCATTTTGGGCTCGGCCTTTCATAAGTTATCTCCTCTCTCAAGCCCGCTTCTACCTCCCGCGTCTGCGTCGGGTCCTTGAGCTCCCCTCGCACACCGGGCCCGGAAGCGGCCTGCCCGTGTTCACGCCCTTCTTTCTCGAGTTCTGACCCAGCGGAAGGGAAGTCGGCCAAGAGGTCTAGGGAGCCCATTAGCCAAATGAGTGGTGACAGTCCATCTCTGCCTGGGCTGACGCCCCCCCTCCAGCGTGGCTCCTGGGAAAACAGCTCTGCGCGTGGACAACCTTGGCCACGGTTGGCTGGAAGAGGCGGGCGGGCCTGGCCAGGGCCGGCTGGCCGAAGGCGTGTGCCTCGTTCAGCATTTGTTCTGGTAGCTCAGGGTAGAGGGGACCCCTCTTCCCTCACTTAAGTTTTCTGGGCCTCCAGTTCTTCTTCCCAATTTTCGTAGAAGACGAAGCCGTTTTTGTTGTGGTAAAACATACGTGACGCGGTACAGAAGTTATCGTGTTTACCGCTTTTCCGGGTCCGGTTCAGAGGCGCTCGGCACACTTACAGCGTTGAGTCGTCGCCGTCGCCGTCCACCTCCAGACCTTTCTCGTCTTCCCCAATGGAAACTCTGTCCCCGTGAAACGCTACCTGCCTTTCCCGTGTCTGCGGCCCCTGGCGCCCACCGTCCCGCTCTCTGTCTGGGAATCTGACCACTCCGGTGCCTCCTCCCGGTGGGGTCACATGGTACTTGTCGTTCAGGGACTGGCTTCGTTCACATCTTCAAGGTTCGTCCGTGTTGTTGCACGTGTCAGAAGGTCCTTCCTTTTTATTTTTAGTTAAAAAATTTTTTTAATGTTTATTTATCTTTGAGAGAGAAAGAGAGATGGAGCATGAGTGAGGGAGGCGCAGAAAGAGAGGGAGGGAGGGGCGCCTGGGCGGCTCAGTCGGTGAAGCGTCCGACTTTGACTCAGGTCATGATCTCATAGTTCATGGGTTCGAGCCCCACATCGGGCTCTATGCTCACAGCTCAGAGTCTGGAGCCTGTTTCAGATTCTGTGTCTCTTTCTCTCTCTGCCCCTCCTCCATTCTCACTCTCTCTCTCTCTCTCTCAAAAATGAATAAACATTTTTAAAAAAAAGAAAGAAAGAAAGAGAAAGAGACACAGAATCTGAAGCAGGCTCCAGGCTCTGAGCTGTCAGCACAGAGCCCGACATGGGGCTCGAACTCACAAACCAGGAGATCATGACCTGAGCCGAAGTCGGACGCTACACTGACTGAGCCCCCCAGGCACCCCCCCCAGTGTCCTTCCTTTTTAGGGCGGAATAATATTCTGCCGTGTGGATCCTCCCCGGTTTGCTCCTCCCCTCCTTTGTCCACGGACACTTGGGTGGCTTCTGCCGTGTAGCCGTTCTGAATACCGCTGCTGTGACCATGAACGTGCAGACACCTGCTCAAGGCCTTGCGTCTAATTCTTCGGCGCGTGCACTCAGAAGTGGGGTTGCTGGATCGCCTGGCGGTGGCCACGACGCAGCTCCCACAGCGGGTGGGGGGGGAGGGGCACTTTACAAAACAAAGCGTTTCGACTGAATGGCCTTTACGATGTCTTTGTGCTTTAAAAGAAGGTGGTTCCCTGGGTCAGGGGTCAGTGGCTGGAGGTGACTTTGGAGGCGAGACTTGACCCCCTGAGCATCATGCGGACAATCGTCGTGACATCCCCTGACTCGTTAACATGTGCAGGTGCCCCACAGTGTCCCCCCCCCACGGTGAAGGCCGTGCGAGCATCCGGTGTGGTTTGAGGACCCACTACGTGCTGGGAGCCGTCGGCCTCTCCGTGTGTGTTCAGTCTTGCCTTTGATCGGCTCAGCCTCGTACAGACTGTGCGCGTGCGTCACTCTCGTCTCCCCGGGTGAAGAATTAGCAACGCTTTCTCATGCTGTTGTTGGAAGCAGTATTTCCTGGGCTGCTAACCCACTTCAAGTTTTGTTTACCTAAAAGGAATGTTCTAATTCTTCCTTCCTGGTTCTTAATCCCCCTCCCCCAAAGCGAAAGCAAGCCAGCAAGAGTGCTTCTTACAGCGTTCAAGGAAGTGTTTGGGGGGGGGCGCGGCCCACAGGAGGCCACCTCTGTGGCCACAGTCCCCAAGGCTTGTGGCGTGGAAAGGGCATCGGTCCCTTTTTAAAAAAAATTTTTTTTTTTAGCGTTTTTATTTTATTTTTTGAGAGACATAGAGACAGGGTGTGAGCAAGGGAGGGGCAGAGAGAAGGAGACACAGACTCGGAAGCAGGCTCCAGGCCCTGAGCCGTCAGCACAGAGCCCGACTCGGGGCTCGAACCCACAGACAGTGAGATCATGACCTGAGCCGAAGTCGGACGCTCAACCGACTGAGCCACCCGGGTGCCCCTCGGTCCCTTTTTATAGAACCACTGCCCCCCTCACGGCGCTTTTCATGAAGCAGGGCAACCTCAGCGTTCACTAGCTTTCTGCTGAGAGTGCTTTCTGGAAGCCCAGGGGGCTGGATGAACGTTCTGATCTGCCGCCTGGTCCCTGAGTCCGTGTAGGGGCGTTCAAGGCCCTCGCCACCCAGCTCCAGACCCTGTCTCCTGCGCATGCTCACTAACTATTGCCCTGAACGCCTCGGCCGCTGTAATCACTGCCCCTCCGTCGGGCTCCCAAATACGCCACCCCCGGGGTTCTCTGCCCAGAAGCGTCTCTCCTGCCCGCCTCCTCCCTGGGCTCAGGACCCCTCAAAGGGCACAGCCCTGCCAATCCCGCCCGTCCCCTGCCCGCCCCGCACCTGTCTCTGCAGCCCCGCAGGTCACGCACCTGTCTCCGCTGTGACTCTCCTGCGAGGCCGCGGGCACCGGTGGCTCGCGTGCCTCAGTCTCCCCACCCCGGGCTCCGCGGGCAGGCCACCGCGTTTGCTGGACGGATCGTTAGTGTTAGAGAAGAGCAAGGCTGTGTCCGGAAGCCGCTTACTTTTTTCTCCTGCTGGTTTACGTTTGCCCTTGGCCGTGGGAGGAGAAGGGCCACAAAGAGAAAACCGGTTTATGGACCTTTAAGCAGAAGACGGGGCTCAGTGACGTCTTCCCTCGCTGGGCTCCTGCCGGGAAGGCAGAGGCGGTGCCCCCCTGGACGGAAGTCCTCATGGGAGAAGGGGAAAGGGGGGCTCTGCGGAGGGGCTGGGGTCTTAGTCCACTGATTCTTGGCCCTTCCACTTCCCCCTCAGAACAGAGTCTATGCCTGAAGCTCTAGAAGAAACTTACAGAAACTCCATTGAGTTGGAGAGAGGGGCTTTCTGGTAGGTTCTGTCTGGCTGTCCTAGAAATGCTCCACTTCAGTTTCCAGTATGTCCGAGTGGGGGTCTGAGACTAATCCCCGCTGCTCAGCACCCCAGCCCCCGCCAAAGAACAGCTCTGGGACAGGGCCAGGGTGGGGGCAGAAGCTGGCCCCTGGGCCCGCTGAGACAAGCAGGGACTTGGCCAGATGGGGCAGCGAGGCCTGGCGGTGGGCTCCTGCTGCCCGTGAGCCACGGCTTCACCTCTGGAGGTACTGGTTTCTTTTAAAAGGAGGGTGGGGAGAACCCCTTAAGGTGCCACTGCCCCCGTGTCCCCCCTCCTCCCAGCCCAGGGCACAGCCCAGGAAGGAACCTTGCGCCCGCCTGGCCCTGGAGCCCCTGGCCTGCCTGGTCATGGTGCTCGGTGGCTCGTTTTTGCTCAAGACTTCGCCAGTTTGGGGGCAGAAACCGCTTTGTGGGGAGCGAGAGAGCAGGGCGATGCTGGGGTGGGCAGAGGGGCTCCCCAGCTCTCTGGGACCCTTCTCTCCTCCGGTTGTGAGTGCCGACCCTCCTGCCTGGCTTGGGGAGGGGTCCCCTGCTCTGCAGCCGCTCTGTGGGCAGCCCCCACTCCATCCTCCGCCCTGTCCTCCTGACGGGAACACTCTGGCCTCTTGGGGCCCCGAGGGGACATTTGCCGAGGGGCCGGGGCCTGCACCCTCCCGCCTCCTGTTCCTTGTGTTTCCTGTTTCTCTCTGTGCGTCTGTCCCTTTGTCTGTGTCTCCGTCTCTGTGTCCGTATCTCTCTGTATCTGTCTGTGTTTCTGTCCCGCTCTCTGTTTGTGTCTCTACTTCTGCGTCTTTGTGTGTTTATCTCTATCTCTCTGTGTCTGTTTCTGTCTCACTGTTTCTCTCGGTGTCTCTGACTCTGTCTCTCTATCTCTGTCCCTGTCTCTGTCGCCGGGAGGCCCCTGAAGCCAGGGCGGGCTCTTCCAGCCCGAGATCTGAGATGGGGGGGGAGGCGGGGGGGCAGGGGGGGCGGGGGGGGGCTTCCCCGAGTGCCTGCGGACTAACTCCCTGGGGAAAGACAGGTAGGTAATTTAGATTTGGACCTGCTGCCACCTTCCCCGTCCAAAGTCAGCAGTCTGTCCCTTGAGGGGAAATGCAGGTGCTGCCCCCTGCTTAGTGTGGAAGCAGGGGAGAGAAAGCAGGGCTTGAGTTGGTGCTGGAAGACATTAAAGGTTCAGGTGTCAGTCCGCGGGGTCGGGGGAGGGGCAGCCAGGAAACCTCTCCTTGCACGTGCCCCGCCCCCCCCCCACCAGCTGGGGGACATCTAAAGACAAGGGGCGAGGATGCCCACTCAGCTCCCACCCTTCCCTGTTTCCACTGGAGTCTCCCTCTGGGGACCTGGGACACAGCCCCAGCCCCGGCCGTGAGCTGCCTCACATGGGGGAGACCTGGGTTCCAGGTCTGCCCTGGCTGGAGGCTCACGGGGATCGCGACACAGGCTGGGCCTGAGGACACAGCGCTGGGGGACTGGCCGTGGCCCCGGGTACAGTCCTGGCTCCTGGCCCGCCAGCCCCCGCTGGCGAGCCCGGTGAGCTGGTGACTTGCTGTTGATTTCATGACAACTCGTTTGGGGACAAAGAGAGCTGGCTGGTCGTTGCCGGGGGGGGGGCGGGGGGGGGGGGGCGGGGGGCGCTGGGAACGGGGCCGAGGGAGCCGTGCTGTGGTGAGGCTGCCCCTGCAGGCCCCGGCCAGGCTCCTCGGGGATGCTGCCTCCGCACCTGCCAACGCGGGCCCGCCTGTCTTTCGGAAACCTTGGCTTCGTGGGTTCAGCGTCTGCCTGAGACTCTGCCCTCACCCTGCGTCCTCTGCGACATGCGGCCTGGCTTTCCCCGGCTTCCCTGAGTGGGGCGGACGGAGGGTCCCCGGGTCCTGGGGAGGACGCGGCCGCTGCAGGAGGAGGGGAACGGGTTACAGAGCGGCCTCCCGTTGGGCCCGCAGCCTCCCTTCTGGAGGGCTTTTAAAAACTGGCCTGTTACCTTGTAATTGTTCCCAGCAGCGAGGAGCGAGTCCGTGGAGGCGGCCCGGCTGTTTGTTTTGCCTTCTGTGTTCTCCCGGCCAGCGGTAACCAAGGGCCGCTTCCCCTTGGTGACGGCGGCGCTCGCTCCGGCCAGGGCTGGTCCGGCCCTGGCAGGGGAGGCCTGGGGGACCCACAGATCTGCCCTCCGTCCTCAGATCTGCCCCGGGCCTGAGAGTCCGCGGACTTCTCTCCTGGGGCTTCCCGCAGGCACTGGCCCAGAACATTCCAGAACTCCGGATCCCGTGGTAGGTGTCCGGAAGCCTGTGGGGCCGCTTGCTGGCGGGCCGTGAGGGGCGGGCCTCGGGCCTCAGCCGGGATGCTACTTGGGGCCACAGGGGACCCGCATTCCAGGTTCTGGCAGGACCAGTGTCCCGAGGCGGTTCTGGGGGGAGGTGTTCGCGGGAGACGGGGCGCGCGTGAGGCCGGCCGGGGAAGGCTCCGTGGCTGAGAGCACGGGGACGGACAGGGGGACACGATTCCGGCCGGCGGGGGTGTTTGAAGTGGGAGGGTCGGCGCAACAGCAGGTGTGGCCTCGAGAGAGCGTGAGGCTCCCGGAGAGTGGCGAGGCCGGAGTGGCTCGCCGGCGAATGGAGGGTGTTTGGAGAAGAAGGGAGAGCTGAGGGGGGCGTGGAGGGCGGGCAGAAGGGAGCCCCTGATGAGCTGTGACAGGAGGAGGGCTTGTGGCCAAAACCGCGGTCTTCCCAGACCCTGAGCGGCCGGGAGCTTCTAGAAGCTCCCCGGGTCCCGGTGGGTCTGGCAGAGGGCGGGCCGTGACAGGCTCCGCCCATTACCTCCGCTAAACTTGTCGGCTTCTAGACGTGGTTTGTCCGGGGCCACTTATGTTTCAGGACTGCTTCCCGGGGAGGGCTGGACGCCCCTCCGTTTTCCTTCCTTCCGATGCGTGTTCCCTCCAGGCTTCTGCCTTGGGGAGGCCCCCCGCTCTGCGGCGCCCCGGCCACCTGGGCACAGATCGGCCGGGGAGGGCCCGAGACTCTGCATTTCCAGCAAGCTCCAGGCACGCCTAGAGGCGGGGCACAGGGTGGCTGCTCCCCGGCCCCTAAAGGGACCGTTCTCCAGGAAGGAGGCGGATTGCTCTGCATGCAGAACTGCGGTCCTGTCCGTCTGGCTTTGCGTTTGGGGGCCTGGAGAGGGAGTGCCGTCCATCAAGAGAGGCGGGCTAGCTGGATGGGGGCCGGGGCCCGGCGCGTGGGGACCGGCCGGAGCCTCGCCGCCCGGCTTTCTCACGACTTCCTCCGCCGGTGTTGCGAAGACGCGGGTCCCGGCAGCTGGCTTCGCTGGCAGGTCTCGCCGCCTCAGCAGAAGAGAGGCGCTCTTGATGCGGGCACGGAAACTGGGGACGGCTTTAGCAGGAACCGAGTGCGGGCGGCGGCAGAGGAGCCGTGGCCTTCCTCCAGCCCCGGAAAGTCGCCGCCCGGCCGGGAAGGCCGCAGAGCGAGGGGGGCCGCCGACGGGGGTTGCCCCGCCCTCGGCCGTGACCGCGAGGAGTGTGGGACGCTTCCCCTGGGGTGGCCCGCTTCCCTGAGAAGTCACCTGCCACTGGGCGCATTTCGCGGTGAGTCCGGGCGTGCGGAGCAAATGCCTTCGGGCACGCAGGCTGTCTGATGGGGCCGAGGCAAGCACCCGCAGGGCGTCTTTGCAGCCCTGGGACCTGGGACCCGGGTGAGGGGGACCCAGCCCGGCTCTAGCGGCCGGTCCTGTGCTTGCCGACGGTTCCAAAGCTGGGCTGCCCAGCTTGCCAGAGAAGCGAGGCCATTCATTCGTTCTGGCCTCTTCCTCCCTCTGCCCCGACTGCCATCCGGGACTAGCCCGCTAAATGGATATGGGGCCAATGTCTCTTTCCCCCCCGCCTTCCCCTTTCTTCCTTTCGTGTTCTCAAATGCTCTAAGGGGGATAGACTCAGCCCAGATGCAAGTTGCTGTCCCAAGTGGGATAGACTCGGTCCAAATCCAGTTGCTTCCCTAAGAAACTTCTCCAGATGTGCGTGTCCCTGCCATCCAGCCTCAGGAGAGCCCGGGACACAGCAGACGCAGGTCACCACCATGGTGCGTCCTGGAGCAGGCACAGCGGGGAGCGTGGGGGGGCACCAGGGAGCGTCTGGTGGAGGCGGGCAAGACCACCGCCTGCCTTGTGGCACCGGCACCTGAGGGCTCCCCGAGGGGGCCTCTCCGTCGTCAGTAATGAGCCTGAGACGGCAAGAGGCAGCCACCTGGCTGAGTCACGGACACCCCGAGGCGGCCGTCCTTTCCGGCCATTCTGCCAATGGAGATGCCTTCTCAAGAACCCTCCCAGCTTCCCTGCCTCCCTGCCTCCCTCCCTCCCTTCTTTCCTCCCTCCCTCCTTTCCTTCCCTCCTTCCTTTCCTCCCTCCTTTCCTTCCTTCCTTCCTTCTTTCCTTCCTTCCTTCCTTCCTTTCTTCCCTCCTCCCTCCCTCCCTCCCTCTCTCCCTTCCCTCCTCCCTCCCTCCCTCCCTCCCTTCCTTCTCTTCAAACCACTAAATTACAGACGCATCTCCAGTCTTGGGTCTTTATGAAGTGCCGGGCTTTCTGTGGGCTCCTCACTTAACCCTCGAAGCAAACCTGTGCTGTCATGCAGTCACACACACACACACACCCCCCGCCATTCCTGCAGAAGCGTACCTGAGGCTCAGAGAGGTTAGACGACTTGCCCCAGGTCGCCCGGCTCCTGACTGCATGTGTCTTCTCCGTGTTTGCAGGCATCTGGTAAACCAGTTGCCCTCGACTGACCTTCTTTCGGCCCCAAGAAGTCTCGGGTAGAGGCAGTGGGGCTGCTCAGGCAGGGATCCCAAGGGGGCCAGCCGAGCCCTTGGGGTCGTTACGATCCACCTACATTTTGTAGATTCAGAAACTGGATTTTTCCCCCCAGCGTCTCCAATTTCCATACAGTTTAAAGATGTCCACCAAACCCACAAGAGACTGAGGCGTAACCATGAGGTAGTGTGTTCGCATACAGTAAGGAGTGAGCCAGTCAAGGGCGCGAAAGATTTGTGTTCGCCTCTCCAGGTGACAGGTGGGAAGCCCAGAACCAGAGCTCGGGGAAGCCGGCCGAGTGGCCCTCCTGTTTTGTGACCGCTCTCTCCGCTGTCACCTCGGGCGGTGGATGTCCTAAGAGCTGGAGTCCTTGCGTCCACAGATTAGGCCGCCGTGTTCCCGTGCTCTGGGTCCGTGTCCTCACCCACCACTCACTTTCTTAAAGAAGCCCTTTCCTTAGACAAGGCCTAAGGTCACCTATTGGGTTATAGTTCCTTTCGGTTTGTTCTGGATCCTTCCGCGTCAGCCACCCTCAGGTTCAAGCTGCAACTCCGCGCTGACTGCTCAGCTGGCCTCCTGGCTTCCACTGTGGCTGCCAGCAGCCTCTTCTCACCACGGCCGCCTGAAGGGGTCCCATTAGCACGGACGTCAGACTGTGTCCTCTGCCCGCTCCAGGCCCTATGCTGGTTTCTCGTCACACCGGAGACAGGGTCCAGGGTCCCTGCTGTGGCCCACAAGGCCATGTGCCTGCCCTCCGTGTAGGTCTTGCCCTGCCTTTTTCTGCAGCCTCCCCTGCCTGTGCTCCAGCCATATTGCCCTGGCCCCTCTGTTATTCTCCCAGCGCGGCTAGCGTGCTGCCACCTCAGGGCCTTTGCACATCCTGTTCCCTCTGCCCAGAACGCTCTTCCTCTTGAGTAGGCTCGTGCTTTCCTCCCTGCATTTATCCAGGTCTCTGTCCAGAAATCACGGGATCAGAGAAGCCTTCCCTTGCCACCTATTCCCATCAGTCACTCTGTCCTCACTACTCTGCCTAATTTTCCTTTGACGCTTATACTTAATACTTGGCCTGGTATTAGCCATGTAGTCATTTAGCATTTATTGAGCACCTACTGTGTTCCAGGCACTGTTCCAGGCATTGTGGCTGCCGCAGGGAACCTCGATGGGGCGCCTGGGGGGCTCAGTTGGCTATGCGTCCAGCTCTTGGTTTCGGCTCAGGTCATGGTCTCACGGTTTGTGGGCTCAAGCCCCGCATCGTGAGCACAGAGCCTGCTTGGGATTCTCTCTTTCCCTCTCTCTCTGCCCCTCCCCTATTCACATACTCATGCTCGCTCGCTCTCGGTCTCTCTCTCTCTTAAAAATAAAGAAATAAAACTTTAAAACGTTTCTGCCCTCCGAGTTTGCATGAATTGTTCAGATGATTGCTCTCTGTCTCCCCGCTCGACTAAGCCCCGTGAGGGCAGTGATTTCTACCTGTATGTACACAGGAGACGCCTAATATTTTTGGAATGAATTCCAACTTGAGGACTCGGGTGACTTCCAAGCGTTCGTCCGCTGAACGCGTCCAGACCACCTCTCAGGGCGGATCACTTCTGCAGGTGACGGACGCCCTTGCCGACTTTGTCACTTCCTGCCAGTTCTCCACCTGGGGAGGACGCTGTCCGGCAGCACGGGGTGGAACACGACCCCCCCACTGCCCTAAACACCGACCGTGTGCAGCCTGTACTCTTGAATTGTCCACCCGGCTGGGGAACTCAGGGACTAAGGAACAAAGAAAGGGTCTTGGGAAGCCCGGGCCCCCCCACCCCCCGGGGCTCAGCAGGTGCTTGTGGGATGCGGTGAGCGTGCAGCCCCAGTATGTTTCAGACGCCTACTAGACGCACGTAGGCCTCGAGCGTGGTCCGTCTTTCTTTGGCCAACTTGCCACGTTTCCGGTGAGGGAGTCTGGCCAGAGAGGGTCGGTGGGAGGTGGTGGTGCCCGCCTCGAGAGGCTTAGACCTCTCCAGATCTGTGAGCAGTAATCCTCGCGAGAACACAGGAACCCAACACATTAGGACAGGTTTCCACGTGGCCACGGGTCCAGTCAAACCCGCGCAGCAGCCTGGGCGGCGCGGCTGGCAGATCCGGCCCCGACGCCATCGGCAGAGGGGACAGGCAGGAGCCGAGTGGCGAGGATGGTTTCCCGGTTTCCCAGAGCCGGGCGATCCGGAGGGGCCTTGGGGTGTGGACGCGCTCTGGGCAGAAGCAGGGGCCTGGGAATCGTAGCCTGGCGCTCTCCCTCTCTCTCCCTCTCTCCTCATCCCACCTCGTTCCCCGAGTGGGGAGCGTGCGGATAGTGATCGCCGTGACTTTGGTCCTGCCGGGTCCCCATCCTCAGGCCAGAGGGCTGCCGCCTGCGTCCCTCCCCACGTCTTGGGTGCAGGCGCGGAGATGCAGGCACGCACTCCGGATTCCTCCGGGGAAACTCGATCCACAGGTGCCGGCTCCAGGCGGCGGCTCTGCCAAACCACAGCTCTGTGCTTTTTCTCTCAGAGGAAGGAAAGGGGAGGTGGGGTGGAGAGTGGAGAACTGTGCGAGGTGGCCCAGTTCTAGAAGGCTCCTTCTTCCCCACATAGGAACGCCGTTGGCCGCGTCCCTGCGTGTAACCCTAGGCCTCTTCGAGCTCCAGGCCCCCCTCCATCCTGCAGCCCTTTCCACACCCGCCTCCTGTCGTGTGCGTCTTGGACAGGTGGATGTCTTTCATCCGCTTATGTTTTTTTGTTTGTCGAGGTGAAATTCACATAACGTAACGTTTTTAAAGAGTACAGCTCGGTGGCATTTAGTACATTCGTGGTATTGTGCCTGCCACCACCTGTGTGTAGTTCCAGAACATTCTTTTCACCCTATAGAGGCGCTGACCTGTTAGCAACGGATATCACTTCTCCCCACCTTCCCTGGCCTCCGGCAACACCAGTCTGATCTCTGCCTCCATGGACTCCCGTATTCTGGCTTCATCATATACATGGGACCGTACGAGATGTGACCTTCCGTTCTATCAGGCATCTTTCACTCAGCGTGAGGCATTTCATTTGAGATCTGTCCGCGTTCTTTTTTGTTTTTTAAAGTAGACTTCACACCCAGTGCGGAGCCCAACGCGGGGCTTGAACTCACGACTTTGAGATCGAGACCTGAGCTGAGAGCAAGGGTCGGACGCTTAGCCAACCGAGCCACCCATGTGTCCCAACCCTTTAAGCTTTTTTTAAATTTTTTTTAATGTGTATTTTTGAGAGAGACAGACAGAGCATGAGCAGGGCAGGGGCAGAGAGAGAGGGAGACACAGAATCCGAAGCAGGCTCCAGGCTCTGAGCCGTCAGCACAGAGCCCGACGCGGGGCTCGAACCCACGAACCGTGAGATCGTGACCTGAGCCGAAGTTGGACACTCAACCGACTGAGCCACCCAGGCGCCCCACCCTTGACTGTATTTTATGGCTGAATAACGTTCCGTCGTGCGGGTGTTGCATATTCGTGTCCCCATTCATCCTCCGGCGGGCATTTGGGTTCATGCAGTTATGTTTTTGCAGCAATAACAACACAACAGCAAGGGCATCTGAAAGAGAGGGAGGTTCATAAGTGCGTCTCAGACACATACCCCGTTTTCTAGATTCCTTTTCATCCCTTTTCCCGCACACGCCTGTGTAGTTGGGTTTTTCCCTCCTGGATTTTACTCCGAGGGCGGATACAGTTGTCCGTCATTCCCGTGGCCACGGCACACCTTTCCCCTGCCTCTCTGCAGCGGTCCCTCTGCCGGCACCTGGGACGGCTCTTCAGCACTCCGCAGAAGCCGAAGCTGGGGGGGCGGGGGGGGTGTACTTCCTGCCTCCTCGCCTCGCCCCCTCACAAGCCGGTGCCGTGGGGACCTGGCAGCCGGCCCCTTCTGCTTGCCTGGGAGTTTAGGACTGAGCGCTTTGCTGCCTTCAGACTCGCGGAGGAGGCCCCGGCGTCCAGGATCGTCCGGGTGGACAGCACGGGAGGAGGAGGTCCGTGAGCACTTGTGGCTTTAGCGTAGGGTCAAGTCCCGTTCCCAACTGGCCTGCGAGGTGTGGGGATTTACCTCTCCCTCAGCATCCTGTTCGGTTCCGTGAAATCGCGCCCAAGGGACCGCGATTAGACCGCTCCAGGAGACGCGAGGCCTGATTCCTTTTAGAATCCTTTCCAAGTTCCTTGGCTGGGCTCCATTCAAGGTCCAGGTGACCAGCCTTCAGTGCAACCAGCTGTGTGAGAACCGGGGCACCTTCCGCCCCCGCGGCTGGTTTGAAGGCCAGGAAGCCTGGTGGGAGGTTCCTGTGACCTTTGCTTTTCTTCTAAGTGGGGACAGTGGGGCGGGGGCTCTGAGATCCAAGGTTTGGAGCGTGTTGGGAGATGAGATGGCCGAAAACTAAACTAAAGAGAGGAAGCTGCACTAAGGCCACCCTGCGAGGGAGAAACCCCTCGTGACCTTCGCGACAAGTCACCTACACATTCAGATATCGGGCGAGTGACAGAAATTCCCATAATGGAATATTATGGGGCTCTTACCCCAAAAAAATTGGCTTGGGAGCTCATCTGTTATGACTTGGAAAAAGCAAACTGGTGAGTAGTATGAGGGGGCGGTCCTTGGCTCTAAGTGGACTGTCCCCAGCGGGAGGGGACTTGATACGTTTCTAGATTAAGGTTTCGTTTGTTGCTTGTTTGTTCTGAGACAGAGAGGAGAGCGCGAGCAGGGGAGGGGCAGACAGAGAGGGAGAGAGAATCCCAAGCAGGCTCCACGCTGGCAGAGTGGACACAGCCCAGCTCGGGGCTCGCACACCTGGGCCGAAGCCAAGGGTTGTCGCTTAACCGGCTGAGCCGCCCGGGCGCCCCTCTGGGTGGAGAGCGCTGATGGGCGTGTTGAACATTGGAAACACTTCAAGTCCAGATCGAACGGGCAGCTTTTAACAATGATTGTTGTAAATCTGAGCCTGGCAGTTCTTACTTCACGCGGATTCGAGATCCTAAAAGGTTGAGCCGTCGTAATTCCTTTGAACCGGCAGCGCCCCGAATTCGCCGGGGGCTCCTCAGAAGGCGGACCGCTGGACCCCAGCCCCGGACTCGGCGGGTCAGGGACGGAAAGCCAGGCTTTCGCTTCTCCCAGCGCGTGACGCCGACCTCCCGGTCCAGGAGCCCCACTTTGAGAACCGCTCCTGTGAGCGCCATCACAGGAGCATCTCCCCCCCCCCCCCCACAGCCTCTTCTTCCTGTAGAAAGGGTTTGGGACTTTGGCCGCTGCTCTTGACCTAAGGAGTTTACGTTTGGAGTTTTTAAGGTTGTTCATCCACAGACAGCCTTTCCCCGGGCCGTCCCCGTGGGCTGTCCCCATGGGCTGTCCCCGCGGGCAAGCTCCCTACCTTGCTTCCTGCTACCCAGGTGGAGGGCACCAGGCAGGCCCCGTCTGCTCGACGCCCAGCCCCCCGTACCGCGGGCTCCGTTCCCGCCGCCTCTCAGAGGCTCTTCTGCCGCTGTCTCCGCGTGCCGTCGTGTGTCACTGAGGTCCCTCCAAGAACAGGCGTTCTCGTCTGAACACAGCACGGGCGGTCGCCGTCACCAGCCTGATTGGGCTGCAGCCGAGAGTCTTTATTTTAATTTTCAGTCTCTGTATGAATGTACCGCCGGTTTCCCAGGGGCAAGGTTCAACGGGCGCGGGCCCGTTCTGAAAGCGCCGTGAGTAATTCGGGTCCTTCCGTAGGCGTTTACGGCAGGTGCGTTCTTGGGCTTTTGAGGTCAGAGGCCAGGGCCCTGGACCGTGCGGGATTTTCTCTCCCAAGTCACTCGTCGGAACTTCCCAGAAGGGACCAATCCGTTGTGTCGGTCCCAGAGGCAGGGACTGGACTTTTATATCCCTGCTCAAGCAGGACACAGCCCTCTCCTGGGTGTTCTCGGGGACTCTCTCTTCAAGTGCGCAGATGGGATGTGGAGGGTGGGGGGGTGGGGACCGTTCCCGCATGGCTTCATCCTGCTGGTGGGAACACCTCTGCCAGGGACTCCGTGGCCAGGCTCGCAGGGAGCATGCCCCGAGCGCGCTCGCCACCGAAGCGTGTCCCCGAGTCCCGGCTCGAGGGAGCACATAAGAAACCCTAGTGGGCAGGCAGACGAGTTGCAGAGGGTTGTCTTCGGAGAGAATAACAGACCGCTCCGGGCATGCTTCTCTTGCAAAATTCTGGGCTGCCAACACCGGGGCGTGAGGTGGGGAGGCGGAGGGAGGGAGTTTATTTGATCTGCAGGTGAAAGGAGGCTTTATAAATAGGCCACCTTGTTTCCGTAGCCCGAATTTCATTCTTTCCCCATCTTGGGTCAAAACAATGGTGTTACTGTTCTGGGGTCAATGGGACACACCGAGGGGGACTCGAGTTAAAAGGAGGCGAGTGTGTGACTGCCACTCTCTCTCCCGTGACCCCTCTGGTGGGTGCCCTGCCTCCTCCCCCACCCCGTCCGTTTGTCACCGGTCACCTTGGACGGGTCCCCCTCCATCAGAGTCAGAGCATTCCTTCCGCCCATTGGACAGACTTTTCCTTAAACCGAAAAACAAAGGGATGGTTTTTTCGTAGCAACGGGCTCCAGGGCCGGCTGCTCCCAAAGTGTTTTTGCAGAAGGCGGACCTGCGGAGGAGCAGGCAGGTGCCGAGCACGGTGGAAATTCTTGCCCCTCTCCGCTCTCTGCCCGCCGAGGGCCTCCTTCCTCGCCTGGCCTTCGCTGAGCACAGCGCCCTGCACGGCCGCCGCGGGTTTCAGGTTTCCGGACAGAGCCGTTCTGTGCTTGTGTGGGGCCGGCAGAGACGGGAGCTACCCTGTCTTTCCTGGACGAATTAAAATGATGAAGTAGAAACAGCGCAACTGCGTGTCTCAGGAGAAACCATTGTAGACACGGTGTCCCTCTTTGGGACGGCCTCTGGGCTGTCCCCGGTGATTCTTGCCCTCCTCCTCCCGACTGGATCCTTCCTGTGTGTCTTCCCGGGTGAATTAAACATTTATCCTGTGCTCGCTTTAGAAGCGGCACACGTGGCGAGCCTCCAGGAGTGACTTATTTGTGGAAGCGTAAAGCTAGTATTCTCTTCCAGCCTTTATTCGTTTCTGGGTGCTTAAAAATCATTTCATGGGGCGCCTGGGCGGCTCAGTCGGTTGAGCGGCCGACTTCAGCTCAGGTCATGATCTCGCGGTCTGTGAGTTCGAGCCCCGCGTCGGGCTCTGTGCTGCCAGCTCAGAGCCTGGAGCCTGCTTCAGATTCTGTGTCTCCCTCTCTCTCTGCCCCTCCCCCACTCATGCTCTGTCTCTCTCTGTCTCAAAAATAAATAAACGTTAAAAAATTTTTAAAAAAAACATTTCATTCCCCGAGTCATACATGCATTGCAAAAAAAAAAAAAAAAATCAGTTCAAAAAGTGTTCAGAGCGAATGCATCTTTCCTTCCGCCGCTCCCTCTGGGGTTAACCATTGTGAAAGGTTTGGTGTTTTTTCATTTTAGACCTTCCTCTGTGCCTACCGACAGATCGGCATGTGCCAATAGAAACTTCTTCGATTCCGTCCTTACAGAAACGGGATCACACTCCGCATCTTGTTCTCCAGTTTACTCTTTAGGATGTGACGGCCTCGCGTTGTGCCTTGTGGAGGCCAGCAGGCCGAGGGGCTGCCTCCTCCCTCCTCTCCGAGGCCAGGGGTGGCCCAGGGCCGTGAGCGTCTCTGTCCTCGCGTCCCCGTGCGGGGCTCTCGGGTTCCGGGTTCGTAGGCAAGATCCGGGAAGCCGCCTCGGGTCATTAAAGGCTTGGGTAAAGACGGTGTCCTGGCCTGGGGATCGGACCCGCGCACGGCGCTCCACGGGGATGCTCTCGACTCCTCCCGTCCTCCAGCGACCTGGAGCCACTTCTGGGCTTCCCTCCATGCACAGCCACTGATTCCAGATCCGGCCGCCCCGCGGCCTGAGGAAGCAGGAGGTTTCGGGGAGATCGCCCACGTGGAGTCGGGGTCCTCCTGGAATTCCGTCACGGACAGGTGGCCCGGATGGGTCTCGGAGCCATAGGCCGCCCCACCCCGTGGCAGCCGAGGGGTACGCTCGGTGGGACGCTTCGCCCATGAGAGGGTCCGAGAGACATCCCCCTTTGCAGCGAACCGTGAACAGACTTTGACCCATCGGAGGTGGCGTGTGTGGAGCATTAGTGGGGAGAGTCGGGGGGGTTTCAGTAGAGGGAAAGGGGTCCCCCCAGGTCAAACCGAAGGGCTTAGTGGCATCTGGCCTGACAGCAGATCCCCTGACCTCTGTGCCTCACCCCCAATCCCCGCCCTGGTCCCAGAGCCTTCAATCTCGTCCATGTGATTATAAGTAAATGCAGAATCCTAAAGCTTCTAAGGTGTGGTCACTCATGTCCCTCTGTGTCCCTCTTCGGGGTAGGACAAGTCGGTTTACAGGGCCGGCGTCCCTGCTCTGTGGCTGTGATTCTTGCTTCCCTCCCACTGCGTGCTCCTCTCCACCGCCCCCAGGCAGCCCTCCAGGGCACGAGACAGACACAACCATGTGCCTGGCTTTGATGTTGGGGGCGGGTCCTCCCCTCTTTGCCCCGCGGCCTCCTGGGGCCAGTGCTGTGCCAGGTCGGTGAGCGGGAGGAGGGCTCCGGCTGAGCTGCGAGCAGAGGGAAGCGGAGCGTGAAGAGTGAGGCCCCGGGAGCACCACCGCCCCTCATCCATGTGGGCGAACTTGACCACGAGGCCCACCTGACAAGGCAGAAGCGCAGGGCAGTGCGGCGGGGGGGGGGGCGGCTCACCTGCCTGTTCCGGGTGAGGAAGAGGGTGAGGAAGAGGTCCACGCGGCGTTTCCCGAGCCCCCACCCCCACCCCCAGGGTGACGTGTCCCGCACAGAGCCCTGCGCCAGCACCGGCTCTAGAACTTGACCCCAAATAAGGCCGTTCTGTTTGCGCGCCCTCTGACCGCTCTTGAGGGCCCTTTCTCGCGCAGGCTTCCCGACCCACCCTTTTGCGGTCAGCTTGCTCCTTTGACCCTGTTTGATCTTCAATCTGAATTTCCCTGTTGCCAGGAGCTCCCAACCCAGAATGGCTGGTCAGCTCCCTGGAGCGGCGAGAATAGCGCCTCGGTCGGAGCCCCTTTGCATGTCTTTTACTTCGCCTGTGTTGAAGTGCGCGTGCGCGCGGCCGTGTGTGTGTTTACAGGTCCACGTGCGTTCTTGCTCCTGGTTCAGATGGCCACCCCGCGACATCTGTGCCCCTCACAAGGGCAACAATCCACCCACCAGGGTCCACAAATCCCCGGTCCCCGCCGCCCCCCCCCCCAGGTCACACTGGAGTCCTGCTCACCTCTGCTCCAGGTGTGTCCTTGGTCTTGGGGATGCAGCAGGGACTGAGGACAGTGGGGACGGTATATTACTTGGACAGTCAGAGGCTGGCAGGGCAGGAGAGGTACAGACGAGTTTGTCGTGAAGGCTGGCTTGCGACAGCCGCGAGCAGGAACAGGCAAATGTGGTCCTGGGGACTCTGCCAGTGCGTGTATGAGCTTTTTTTTTTTTTTTAATTTATTGATTTGGAGAGAGACAGAGACAGTGTGAGTGGGGGAGGGGCCTAGAGAGAGGGAAAGAGAAAGAATCCCAAGCAGGCCCTGCAGTGCTAGCCGGAGAGCCCGATGTGGGGCTCGAACTCATGAAACCGTGAGATCATGACCTGAGCCAAAATCAGGAGGCGGATGCTTAACCGCCCGAGCCACCAGGCGCCCCCATGTGTATGAGTTTTGTGAACGAGAACTCCCGCAGAGACAGTGAAAGAGCCCCGCCCCCCCACTCATTCGCCCCGATGATGAACCTGCCTGGTGGGTGGTGGCGCGGCGGCAGCGGTGGTGGCAGTGGCGGGGGCAGAGGGCCGTCTCCATCCTTTGCCTCTCCAATACATGGCTACACCCTCTGCAGCTTTGTTTCTCCCCCGGGGTCAGGGGGACAAGGTCTGGGACTTCCCAGTTCTTGGAGACTCACTGAGGGAAGACTCGCTGGGCCGTCCCAGGCCCTGGCCCTCCTGTGGCAACTTTAGGCCCGAGAGGCCTGGACCTCTGCGTTTGCCTCTCAGAAGGCAGGAAAGGGGAGTAGTCCCAGAGCCGGGGCCTGGACTGCTGCTTCCGGTTCCTCCCTGCAGTTTGGTGTCCACTGCAGACTGCCTCCTTGGCCCAGTGTTAGCAAGAGCCGCACAGGACAAACCAGGGCCTCTGCTCCCCCGCACCCTCTCCAGCTCCCCCAGCACCCCGTCCAGGCATTCTGGAAATAGCGTTAGCAGCATGCGTGGGTTGAGAATGGAGGTCAGCAAACTACGGCCTCTGGGCCAAATCTGGGCCACTGTCTGGTTTTTGTCAATAAAGTTTTATTGGAACATAGCCATGCCCATTCGTTTACATATTATCTGAAAGACCTAGAATATTTACTGTCTGGCCGCTCACAGAGCAAGTTCGCCAACCCCTGGCTTAGAAGGGATGTTAAATTTGATCTGCTCAACATTTCAGACACCAGGGTCTTGGCTCGAGGCCAGTGTCCGTCATAGGACCAAGTGCAGTGACCGAGAGGACGGAGAACAGTGACCTTTGTTCAGTGTACAGAACACAGCCTAGAAAATAAAACTAAAAACAAAAGCAAAAGTGAAAACGCCAGTGGTACCAGGTCCTCTCCGGAACATTCTCTGTTGGGTCTTAGGTAAGCCTGGGACAGCCATGTTACAGGAGCAAACGGAGCCTCGGGAAAGCTAAGGGCGAGTCCTAGGCAGCGGCCCAAGGTGTGTGAGTCTCCCCCCGGGGTTCGAACCCCCAGGAGCCGCGCTGGTGGAGGAGGGCGAAGTAGGGGGGTGCACATGGGGGGGGAGAGAACCTTACTGGCTGTCCCCAAGAGGGGCTAGTGGAGCACCTGTCGACCACAGAAGTGTCTCTGCAGCCACATTTAAAAATGGAAGGAAGGAGGGGCAGCTGGATGGCCTCAGTGGCCTCGCATGGCAAGGAGGTGGCCGGGTGTGGACAGCAGGAGGTCTGCAAGAAGGAAGCATCAGCTTTAACCATAGCCTGGACACGGGGCGGGGACAGGCAGGAGACAGGTGAGTCAGGAATGGCTCCAGGGTCGCTATGGCGCTTGACCACCTGGGGGTGACTCTGAAGGCAGGCTGGCCCAGAAGCAGCAGCAGAGTGGGCGGGCCGTGTCCCCTGGGCGGGAGCCACCCCGCAAGGCTGCCGACGCACTTACCTGCCCCTCTTCCTCCCAGAGACTCCCGCTGTTCTCAGTCACGTGGTCCGGGGGCCCCCTGGAAAGGACCCTCCCTCTTGAACGGTTCCCTGGGTTGCTGGCCCAGGAGGGCGGGAGCTTAGCTCAGGGGCCGCGCAGGTGGACTTACCTGGAGGCCGTGGAACCTTGGAGCTTGTTGGAGGGACCTGAACAGAGAGCCGCCTGCCCCGGTTACGCTATCTTTCTACTGGCCCGTTCTGAGGCTGGGCTGACTCCGTGGCCACCAGACTCCTTCCCACATGTGTCTTCCGCCTTCCCCTGCAGCACCGTGTCTTCGGCGGAGCGATGCGCAAGGCCCCTTGTCTAGCTCAGAGGCTGGCCGAGCTCGGCCAAGAGGAGGGCCCGGCTCATTCTCAAAGTTTCATTGGAACTCGGCCGCGCTCGGTTCCCGATGCGCTGTCCGGGGTGCTTTCACGCACCAGGCAGAGCCGCCCGGCCACAAAGCCTAAGACATTTACCATCTAGCCCTTCGTACGAGGTTGCTGATCCCTGGTTATACGTGCACAGGCCCCGGCTCGTGGGCCTGAGAGCTCCCTTCCTTACCCCCCACCCCTCCCCCAGCTCCGCCCCGACTTGTTCCAGCTCTCCCCACCCAGCCCCCCAGTCTCCGTTTCTACCGGGTTCTCTGCAAGGAGTTTATTATTTTTTTTACTGTTGATTTATTTTGAGACAGAGGGAGAGAGAGAGAGCAGGGGAGGGGCAGAGAGAGGAGAAAGGGAGGATCCCAAGCAGGCTCCGCCCTGCCAGTGTAGAGCCTGACGTGGGGCTCGAACTTACGAACTGTGAGATCATGACCTGAGCCAAAACCAAGAGTCAGGAGGCTTAACCGACTGAGCCACCCAGGAGCCCATCTCTCCAAGTAGTTTAAGTTAATGTGTTGACAGGACTTCTCCCCACCTTCCTCTCCCGCATGTCCTGCCCGCCCAGTGTCTCCCTGACCCCCAGCCTCCTGCTTACTCCCTGACCCGTGCCCATCGCGGAGATGCTGGGGTAGGTCCCGCCGAAGGGCAACAGCCGCTGTGCTCCAGGAAGCTGTGAAATGAGCTCTCTGAGGAAGTCAGCTCCCTCCCCGTCCTCCAGAGAGCTGACTTGGGTCCCCACCAGGGTCCCGCACAGAGAGGTCACTGGGCACCAGCCGGAGGGAGGTGCCCAGGCAGAGATAGATACGGGTACTTCTGACTTGGAGAACTGCCCCAGACCAGCTCAGGAAGATACTTGAATGGAGTCTGGGGAGACATGGAAGAAGGGCGTCGGGGAAGGCTGCAGCCTGGTGGCCCCCAGTCTCTGCAATTAGCAGGACCATGTTTGTACCCCAGAACCCTGGCCTCTCCACCCCCACCCCCTCACAGCCTGACAAACAGATGCAAACCACAGGGTAGCCCTAGGCGGGGCCACCGGCAAGTCCTGGAGGGTTCAATGGCTCTCAGGACTCAGTGGGCCTGAATGCTTGAAACTGGGGGATCCAGGAGGTCAGATCATGATATCCACAGAACTTTCCAGAACCCGGGTGGTCCTCTAGCTGCAGAGGGACACCTCTGCTCTGTACCAGCTTTGCATACACTCGACACAAGAAGTCCAGCCTGTCTCCGAAGAAATGACCATAGGTCAGGGAGCGAGCTAGCCTTCCATTCCACGCCAGAAAGGGGAGGGCGAGAAGCGTGGTGTGCTCGCCGAGATAAGGGGGCCAGGTCCAAGTGCTCCCACGCAGGGACGTTTATTCTTCCGACAGCCGGCCTCCTAGAGGCCTGGCCACCCTGAAGACGTGGTCCCAGGGGAGGAAGGCAACTCCGGGTTAGCTGGAGGACCCAGGAGAGACGGTCCCTGCCCCCATCTCCCAGCAGGTGCTCCATCCCTTCCACGGTGGAAGAGCCGTGTGCCCCCTGCAGAGGGGAACCCCGCGGCGACCCCTCCCCAGGCTCCTGTGGATTCCCTTCACTGCAGGCGCTCACCCTGGCTCCTTCAGTTGCTCATTCAGTTACATTTGTTGAAAGAGGAGCCCGCCTTCTCCCTCGTCTGGTTGGTCCTAGGAGCCCGTCCCCCAGGCCAGGCAGCCAAGAGTCCCTCCCACAGGCCAAGGAGGTTTGCAATGGCAGAAAGCAGCTTTCTCGAGTGAGGCTCAGGAAATCAAGATGACATGTTCTTTTCCCTTCTCCAAGGCTGGACGCTGAGGACAGGAATGGCGGAGGCGGCCCGTCAGCCCCACGGGGCAGGCCCTCCTCCTTGGTCGTAACCCTCCCGGTACTGCCAACGGAGAGGGCAGGACAGATGCAGCGAGGTCTCTCCTCACCATGGCAGGGTGAGGCCACAGTGGGAAGAACAAGGCGTCTTTAAGTCGGGCTTCCTCCCCAGATGGGCCGTTGGGACCCAAGGGGCCAAACACTGGTTGCTCGTTGAAAGGCGTGGGTAGGGAAAAGTGACGGTCCTCTAAGTGTCCTCTAAGTGTCGGGTCCAGAACGACCCGGAGGCGGGGGGCGAGAGCCTTCATTCTCACCTGACCGGGGCCATGAGAAGAGTGTCACTGGTGGCCGCGGGCCAGGAGGGACACAGGACTTGCTGGGGAGGTCGCTGCCGCCTCAGGGACTAGCAAGCCAGGAGTCTAGAAGCTTCCGCTGTCTGTCGGGCTTCCCTTTCCGTCCAGACGGCAGGAAAGGGACACAAGCTTCCCTTTGCTTTGCCCAAGGAGGATGCCCACTGCCCCAGGGCTGATTTCAGGGTCCATGCCAACTTGGCCTTCTGCCCCGGGAAACCGTGATGAGGTATTTGGAGAGTATCGTGTAGCCCACGCCATTGAGCGCGATGCCAGGTCCCCAAGCCCACGTCCCCATGCTGACTGCTGGTGGACAGCCCCTCTCCCTCCTGGCAGTGTAGCCACGCGGCCAGAGCCCGGCATCGGGTGTTCTGGGAGCGCAGGGGCCGGGTGGCCGGGACGCGTCCGCGTGGGCGGCCTCGCGCTCCTGGTTACCATGTTTTCCTTCTTCCCACACGCCCCGCTCACCCTCCTGTTTCTCTCTCCATCCGTTAGGCAACACCGCGCGCCCCGCAGCCTGCAGAGGCCGCCCAGGAACCTTCCTTGGGACTCGTGTCTGGGCCTCATTGGAAAACTGGACAGGAGACCCCACGATTGATGAGTTTGCCTTGGGAGTTGGTGCAAAGGTGAAACCGAAGGCGAACATGGGTCAGAAGGTCACCGGAGGCATCAAGACGGTGGACATGAGGGACCCCTCGTACCGGCCCTTGAAGCAGGAGCTCCAGGGCCTGGACTACTGCAAGCCCACCCGCCTGGACCTGCTGCTGGACATGCCCCCCGTGTCCTACGACATCCAGCTGCTCCACTCGTGGAACGACAATGACCGGTCGCTCAACGTCTTCGTGAAGGAGGACGACAAGCTGATCTTTCACCGGCATCCGGTGGCCCAGAGCACGGACGCCATCAGGGGCAAAGTTGGGTACACGCGCGGGCTGCACGTGTGGCAGATCACGTGGGCCATGAGGCAGCGGGGCACGCACGCCGTGGTGGGGGTGGCGACGGCGGACGCGCCCCTGCACTCCGTCGGGTACACCACCCTCGTGGGGAATAACCACGAGTCCTGGGGCTGGGACTTGGGGCGCAACCGCCTCTATCACGATGGCAAAAACCAGCCGAGCAAGACGTACCCGGCCTTTTTGGAGCCGGATGAAACATTTATTGTCCCCGACTCTTTCCTCGTGGCCCTGGACATGGATGACGGGACACTGAGCTTCATCGTGGACGGACAGTACATGGGAGTGGCTTTTCGAGGCCTCAAGGGCAAAAAACTGTATCCCGTAGTGAGTGCCGTCTGGGGCCACTGTGAGATCCGCATGCGCTACTTGAACGGCCTTGACCGTAAGTGTCCTCCGTGCTATCCAGGGTGGCAGCACTCCTGGATTCCTTGTGTCCCCGAGGTCCTGGCTGGGCCTGGCCAGAAGTTCACAGTCATTGGAACTAAATTGTCTTGAGGTAGACATCCCAGAATATTCAGATCCTCGGAGGCTACTCTTGCCTTCTCTCTGCTTAAATGAGGAATTCTAGCTGGAGTCGGCCAGATTACCTGATAGCACCTCGTGGATGGATGGATGGATGGATGGATGGATGGGTGGATGTGTGGATGGATGGATGGATGGATGTGTGGATGGATGGGTGGGTGGATGGATAGATGAGTGGATGGGTGGATGGATGGATGGATGAGTGAATGGATGGATGGATGGATGGATGGATGGATGGATGGATGAACGGATGTGTGGATGGATGGATGGGTGGATGGATGGATGTGTGGATGGATGGATGGGTGGATGGATGGATGAGTGGATGGTTGGATGGATAGATGGACAGATGGGTGGATGGATGGATGAGTAGATGGATGAGTGGATGGATGGATGGATAGATGGATGGATGGATGGATGGATGAGTAGATGGATGAGTGGATGGTTGGATGGATAGATGATGGATGGATGGATGGATGGATGGATGGATGAGTAGATGGATGAGTGGATGGATGGATGGATGAGTAGATGGATGAGTGGATGGATGGGTGGATAGATGGATGGATGGATGAGTGGGTGGATGGATGGGTGGATGGATGGATGGATGGATGGATGGATGAATGGATGTATGGATGGATGGATGGGTGGATGGGTGGATGGATGGATGAGTGGATGGTTGGATGGATAGATGGACAGATGGGTGGATGGACAGATGGATGGATGGATGGATGGATGAGTGGATGGATGAATGGATGAATGGATGGATGGATGTGTGGATGTATGGATGGACAGATGTATGGATGGGTGGATGGGTGGATGGATGGATGGGTAGATGGATGGATGGATGGATGGATGTGTGGATGGATGGAATGGTGGAAGGATGGATGGATGGATGAATGGATGGATAGATGGATGCATGCTGCATGAGTAGGTGCTCTTTTTTTCTGGTTGGTCTGCCTCCAGTTTTGATCTGCGGTTGACCAGATTCTAGCACAGTAGCCAGGGTATTATTGAACTGGGGTTTGCAGTCTTGGGGGATGAGGACCTTTTACAGAAATGAAAGCCAGTGTTCTCTCTTGCTCATTAGACAGGTTTGGGGTCTCTCTCTTCTGGTGCTGGGGTCTTCTGAGTTGGCTCCTCTGGGGACACAGTCAGGATGGATGAGTAGATGGATGAGTGGATGTCAGGATGTCAGGAGGCCTTTGGGGAGGATCGTGTGGATTAGAAGCAGGCTGGGTCAGCTGTGATTTCCACCGGTCCTTTGGAAAAGGTAGCAGCCTTTCTCCGACCACATGTGGCAACACTGTCGTCCTGGTTTAGGAAGTGGAGAGGGTTCTGGGGGTGGCTTTGTGGCTGGGACCCCATGGTGGCAGGAGATCTCAGAGTTTCAGAACTGTCCCTCCCCATGCTTGGCCCTCACTCTTTCATGGGTCCCTTCTACCATCTGCAAACCCCACCTTGGAAAGCTTTGCCCACCCGTGTGCTGACCATTTTTAAGGGGCAGGTTTGGCCGGGCACCCCGAGATCTAACCCCAGACCTTGGGCCAGGTGAGCCATCAGGGAAGCCCCTGCTGGGGTCAGAAGGGCTGGTCGTGCTCCTTCAAACCTTCAGCTTCTCCCACGCCCCTTCCCTACCTTAGCCTTGGAAGATCCCAGAGAAACATCCAGGGACACAAGGCAGAGGGAGGTTTTAAACACTTCTCTTTGGAAGCCTCCACCGCCCCTCTTTCCCTCGCTCCTTGCCCCTGGCTTTGGCTGGGTGGTGGCAATGAATTCACCTGTGCAACCTGGGACCCCCAGGTCACGGGGCTCCTGGCAGGAGCAGTCAGGCGTGCCTCTAGCAGGTAACCTCCACCCGCCCCCCCTCCCCCAGGATGCTGTCTCAGACCTGGTCTGGGGAACCAGCAGAGCAAGTTCCGTGAGTCCGTCTCCCCAGGTGACGGTAGTAGAAGATCTACGGCCAAATCTGCCACCTGGGGAGACCCAGGGCGTGGGTGACAGACAGGGATTGGGAGAACCGGGCACATCCCGCCCGGGACCTAGGATCTCGGGAGCCCTGGCCCTGGCCGGAGAGTGGCCACAGCCCCGGATAGTGTCGTGCCCACCCTGTGCAGCCGGGCAGATGTACGAATTGCTGGCCCCCCCGTGGTGCTGCCAGGCCGCCGGGGCTGGTGGTCTCCACAAAGCAGCCCCACCCCCGTGCCCTCCAGGGACAGGCCCACCAGGGGTGTGCATTCGCAGGGCCCCACTCTTCCGTAGCAGCCCTAATACAGAACACAGACCCCCGAGTGGCCCGGAGGGGCCTAGCCTGTTCCCCGTGGCAAGTCAGGGCACACTCGGCCAGAACTGTTCCTCTGCTGAGTCAGGGCAAGGCCCGAAACAGTCCCGGAGGCCCCGACCCATCTTAGAAATGGATGCCCTGTCAGCTCTGCGTCCGATGGGAAGTCGGATGCTTCTGGGACGTTTCCTGTTGGGGACATATAAAGGGGTGGAGGGGCGCAGGGAGCGGGCTTGGGGATGCGTCGTTGAGAGTTGCATCTGTGCGCTGGGTCTTGGGTGGAGACTCCCAAGTCAGGTGGCTTGAGCCCCCCGCCGGTTCTCTTGATTAACCACGAGGACCCCCTCCCTCCCCTGAAATGCCACGCTGTCGCCGAAGCCAAGTTGGCCTCCCCGATGGACAGCAAAGACCGTCACTGGGACACCCGGGACGCAGCAAGGAAAGGGCTTACTCGACAGGCAGTCGGACGAGGAGACAGGAGGGCCGGCCTAACATCCGCCTCCCTGGAGGGAGAGCCAGGGAGATTTAAAGGCAAGAGGAAAAGGTCTGGGTAAAAAGTTGAGCTGGTTGGGAGTCCGCAGCCACGATCGGTCACATGAACTCTGTGGTGACCGGGTTTCGGTGCCAGGCAATACCCAGGCGCCCTCGCCCTCGCGACGTCCCCAGTCCCTGTCCGTCGGGAATGCGCCCCGTTCTGCACAGCCAGGCGACTTTAGAGGATCCAGATAGGAAAAGCCGTGAGGCCGGCACAGCGCCGGCCGCACACACGGAATAGGAGAGATGCCAGCCTCGGCCCGCTCACCCGCACCTCGGTTCTGGACCGAGAGAGCACTTCATGCCATAGAAGGACCTACTCCGGCTGCCGCACAGAAGTGAACGGTGGGGGCAAGGGTGGCCGCTGGGAGGCCAGGACGAGCCATGACAGTTGTCATGAGGTGACCGGGGCTTGGGCCAGGGTGGGGAACTTAAGCTTCAGATGCCCACTGCACACATCGAGGTGGCTCTGCCAGTCTGGAGGCAAGGTCGGTGGGACAGTCACCCCTGGCCGGACGGTGTGTGAGGCTGCAACCCTCGGATGAGCTCACCTAGGGAGTGAGCAGGCAGGGCTGAGGCCGGCCCCTGGGGCGCGTCAGTGTTTCGGGGTCAGGTGGACGGAGGGGAGAGGAGGCAGAGGACCCGTGCGGCTTGTGGGGAGAGAAGTGCCCTGGACAACAGGTGAAGAAAGAACTTCAGGAAGGGCCGGGCTACGCCAGGTCCCGTACGGTGACAGCTGACAATCGTCCATCAGCTTTGGCAACACGGCCATCACTGGTGACCTTGACAGAAGGCATCAGGGTTGGGGCGGGGGGAGGGTCAGAAGAGGAGCAAGGAAGAGTGGTGTGCTGAGTTCCTGGGGCCGTTGGAATAAAGGACCACCCACTGGGAGCTTAAACCAACAGGGTGTAATCTCTCACAATTCCGGAGGCCGGACGTCCAAAATCAGGGTGCCTGGGGTTGGGGCCTCTGAGGAGACCCTTCCCAGGCCTCCCTCCTGGCTTCGGCTGGTTGAGGACTGTCCTCGCCATGGACGCGCTACTCCGTCCCTCCTTCTATCACCACGTGGCCCCCTGTGGCTGTCCTCATCTTACCGGGCCACCAGCCATTGGATTTGGGGCCCACCCAACTCCGGCATTATCTTAGCCAATTACACCTGCCGAGATGCTCTTTCCGAGAGGGTCACGTTCTGAGGATCCAGGTGGGTCTGAATTTGGGGGGCAGGGAGGGTGTGCTATTCCGCCCACCGTAGGTGTGGAGGCAGAAATTCTAGACCATTCCCATGGGACCCCTGTGCTACCTGCCACCTGAGGGGAAGGTGAGGCTGTGCTTAGATGGGGCACTCATTGGGCGAGGTCAAAGGGCACCTAAGTCTTCTGCTGGAAGGGTTTGCTTTACCGTCCGAGGCAGCCGAGGAAGGGGAACCGTCACGGCAGCCCAGGTCCGTGGTCCATGGTGGGGAGCAGGGCGTGACGGGCAGCAGGGCTGGCCAGGGCTGGCTAGCTGCGTCCTCTCAAGGTCACAGCCTCTAGGGCCGTCTGACCTGTTAATCTGGGAAGTTGTCTGCACCCTCCTTCCCCGCCCCACCCCGCCCCGCCCCAGCCACCAGGTCCCGACCTCGGCCGGGAGCAGCGGTTTGCAGAGCCGGTCAGCCAAAGTCGCTAAGCGCGTGCGCCCTCCCCGGGCGCTGCCATGCTCGCTGCTGCTCTCCCAGCCCTCCTGCCCCTGTGCGACCTCCGCCACCAGCCGGCCGCCTCTGCCCACAGCCCACTTGTTCTGAAGACCTGCTGGGGCAGAAGCGGCCACCAGAAGGGCTGTGGTGTCCCCTTCCTCTTTCCTGGGGCGAAGGGGAGGAGATGGCCCTTGTACTGGGGAGACAGGGCCCAGCTTGGCCTGCCCGCCCCTCCCCCCCCACACCCCTCCTGGAGATGCAAAAAGACGCCCGCCTTTTTGCCACAGACTGGCCGTCCCCCAGGGAGAGTCCCCGCCCCATGGGTCCTCTCTGCTCCCTCTCCTTGTAACAGCGTCTCCCCCTAAGGAAGCATTCTCCCTGTGGTTTGGCGTTTTCAAACTCTCCCTTTTACACCTCCCAGGTGAGTAAGTTTGGTGAGGTCTGTCGTGGTTGCGGGTTTGGAGACGGCTTGGCTCTTTCCCTCGGGAGACTTTCGACCCGTGACCTCCTCCTGGCGTCCCTCCTGGCCTCCCTGGATGCCCTCCCGGGGCGCCTCGCCCGCTGGTGGCTCCCTCCTGCACCCCCATTCCGTCTGGGGTCCGGGGAAGCTCCCCGGTGAAGGACACTAATCACCCAACCTGCAAGGGTTTCCTTCCGGGAGAGAGAGGCCACTTAGGAAGGAAGGGATTGTTCCAGAACCCCTGTCCCTGCAAAAGGCTGGTCACGTGACGACGACAGGCTCTCAGAGTCGGGGGGGGCGGGGAGCTGGGCCTCATGACCCAGCCCAGTGTCAGGCCCCCTGCTTCCCTGGTCACCAAGGGCAAGGCGTTGGTGTTTCGTTTTGCTTCTGTTTGGTACGAACCGCTTCACGTTGAGGAGAGAGGCCCTCGAATCCCACCGCCGGCCGCTTGCAGTCACAGGAGCGGCGAAAGTGACGGGTGGGAATGGGAAGGTGGCCGAATCAGGGGCACTTCCCGCCGCGGGACATCTGTCCTTGACCTCCCAGACCCTAAGCTCATTCATTTAGCCCTCGGACTGTCACAGCCCCGGGCTCTGGAGGCGCAAGCCGGGTTGCAGGAGAGTTCCCTGTCTGGCCCCCAGGTAACCATTTCTCCGAGAAACATGGCAGTTGGCACATAGACCGTCCAGTTCCTCAGACTTCTCCTCACATAAATAGCACCCGGTCGCGTCCCGATTTCTGGGCTGCACTCCGCGCCCGCCCCTCCCGTTCATACAAACTATGTCAAGTTTACGAGGAGTGCCTCAGCTTCCTGGAGATGGCAGAGCGGCCGAGGCATCCTGCACGGGGTCGTCAAATAAGTCAACTCTCGCCTCCCCTGGCTGGGAGCTTCCTCGCTGGAATTTCAGTGGGTACCTGACGTTGTGGGGGGAGCTGGATACAGAGGCTCTAGGCCCCCCTCAAAAGTTCCGAGGTGGGGACGCCTTCCTGGGTTCTGTTAGTGACCAGCTGAAATCAGGACAGACCTTTTCCATGGCCCGGCGCCCATGGCCGTTTCCGCGGCCAGCGCACTCGTGGTCTCCGCCCAGCCCTTGGAAAGCCATCAGACCGCGGCCCTGCGCACCGTCGTTGACCTTGACGTCCTACGAGATCCAGGGGAGGAATGACCTGTCTGGGCACTCGCGGCCCCCAAGAGTAGACCGTCCGTGGGATGCTTGGGTGACGGTCGTGTGTTCGACTCGTAACGCATCACCGCCTCTGTCACCTGCTGCTTCTGCAGCTCATTCTGGCGGATCGGGTCTGACCGAAGGGACACGCCCCTGCTGGTTTCACCACCGCTCCATAACTGGGTCATTCAGCGTGGCCCAAAGATGGCCAGGCAGAGGAAGCTCCCCTGCATCACGTAGCGGCTTTCGGCGGGGGTGGAAGGGGGTGCCCGTAGGTCCTCGGCCCTCTGGGTAAACTGCAGGGGGCTGTTGGGAGCTTCCTCCTCGTGTTGGCCTGGAGCGAGCCAGACTGCAGAGTAGGCCGGACCTGGGTGTTTATTCACTTCCTAGCCCTTGGCTCTCGCCTCCCTGGGCCCGTGTCCCCATCTGTAGGTTGAGGGGGACCGCGGTCCCCGCCAGGCACACGATTCGTGCTCCGCAAGCCATGGCTGCCGCGGGCGCGGTGATGTTAATTTCAGGTAGGCAGCTGGGGCTGCGGCTCGTGCGGGGCTCTGCTGTTGAGAAACTCTGCTCGGTGAGGATCCCCGTGGGATGCCTCGGCCACCATGAAGCTAGAGGCTGTGATGGGAACTCCCTCTCAGTTCTCCCTCTGCAGCCCCGCACAGCTCTCTGGCCGCATTCGATGGCTCTTAATACTTTCTCGAGTGCCCTCAGCCACCAAGGGGAGCCCCTCTACCTCCCCATGGGAGGGGGGTGAGCCACATTCTGGAGGGAGAAGGGGCTGGCCTGACGGGGGCAGACGGAGAGAGCTCCTGAGTGGAGGAGAGGAAGGGCCACTGAAATCCCCCACGTGGCCCACGGAAGGGCCACTGGGTGTGTCCAGGCCGAGAGCCACTGGGAGGCATTTCTGGCCATCAGGATCTCAGCTGGAGGAGACTCTCCGGGAAGCGTCTGGTCTGGATTCCTCATCTTACTGATGGGGAAACTGAGGCCCAGGCCGAGGGAGCGGTCTGCTCAGGGTGCTGTGCAGGGGGGTTGTGAGGAGCCAGATGTGAGGTCCCTGGCCCGGGATGCTTCACGATGGGGGAAACTCCAGGCGCTGTGGGCTCGCAGGTGGGAGGAATCTGGCCCTGCTCCCCAGGGAGTCTGGAATGCTTGGCCCCCAAATGGCGGAAGATCGTTTAGTGCAGAAGATCGTTTACTGCGTTTTCCTGCCCCCAGGCAGGGCTCTCCTTAATCACCCTGTGCTGCCCAGGAACGGACCGAGCTTTTCATGAAAAACATTTCCCGTGTCGGTGCCTTTTCCCGTCTGGCTGCGGCTGGCCACCCGTGGGAGTCGCTTGCCTTCATTTGAAGCCAGGAATTTAGTTAAATGTATTATCGAGCCTAGGATTTATTCTTTTTTTTAATAACAGCTCTGTCGAGATGTAATTCACAGGCCGGACAATCCCCACATTTAAAGTGCATGAGTCCGTGGCCTCGGTACCTTCACGGTTGGGCACCCATCACTGTGATCGGTTCTAGAACACTTCCATCTCCCGGAAGGAAACCCTTCCTCATCAACAGTGACTCCCCGTGTCCCCCCGACACCTCCAGCCACAGGATTTGCTCTTCAATAGCTGACTTTCTTTCATGTTGTTGTTCCTATCCTGAGACACACTCGTGAATGCTAGAGAACCGTGATCCACTTCTCATGGGGGGAAGGGGTCGCAAGGGAAGTGCTGGGTTTTTCTCAGTTTTTCGGTCACCGAGGGGTCTCGGCGTCAAGGGGAGACCCTGGACGAAGCCACGGATGCGGTCACTTCAGCTCTTTCCACGCTGGGGACGCTGCGGGGCGGCCCTGAGCGCTCCGAGTGGGCTCACCTGCACCTTGCTTCTGAGAAGAGAGCCAGGGAGAGCCAGTTCTGGGGAGGCAGGGAGAGCAAGGCCCGCTCTGCCCCCGGCAGCCTCCAGGGCCTGGGAGGAAGCGGCTGTCACATCCTTCTAGAACTTACGGGCTGTGTGGAGCCTCCCTTGCGGGAAGACAGGTCCTGGGCTGTCCGGGGCCACCCTCAAGACCCAGCTAGAGAGAGGTCCCTGTCAAATCCAGGTGTCTGAGGCAGCCCTGCCGCGAGCCCCGGCCTCAGTTTCCCTGGCTGCGAGATAAGATGCCCCAGCGGTAGCTGGGGACAGTCTCGAGGGTCCCAGCTGGAAGAAGAGCTAGGGCCGGGGGTTTCTGTAGACACGACACCTTCAGGCCGCGGGGTGGCTCCCAGGACCAGCGTTCAGTACCTCCGTCTTCACTGGCAGCGTGGTCTGGTGGCTAAGGATGTGGTTGCTGAGCCCGGACTGCCTGGATTTGGACCCCAGGGTGTAACCTGGCACTTTAGGTCCCCTCCGCTTCAGTGCCCTCGGCAGTGGGGGAGGGGAGCGGGGGGAACGACTGCAGGATCCACGAGCATTGGGCTCGCCTGGAATGTTCTCTTCCTGAACGCCCGCGCGGGGTCTAGAGCTGGGGCCTGTGCAGGGAAAGGCTGGCTCCCGTGTGCCCAGACGGACGCGCGATGAAGGCAGGGCAGGGACGGCCTGGGTTCTGGCCCCGCTCCGTCTCCTACCAGCGCCGTGACCCTAGGCAAGTTATTTGGACTCGCTGTCCCTCAGTGTCCTCGTCTATAAAATGGGGATGATGGTCACGATGCTTCCCTGTGCTTGCTAAGCCCCTCACAGCAAACCATAATAAACCGGTGGGGGAGGGGCGCCAGGGCGGCTCGCTCGGTTAAGCATCTGACTCTTGATTTCAGCTCAGGTCACAATCTCACACGTCATGAGATCCAGCCCCAGGTCGGGCTCCGTGCTGATGGCACGGAGCCAGCTTGGGATTCTCTCTCCTCCCTCTCTCTCTCTGCCCCTCCCGCACTCACCCTCTCTGTCTCTTTCTCAAAATAAATAAACATTAAAAAAAAAGGATGGGGCTGCATTTAAAAAGTAAAAATAAATAATAAACCACTAAGGGAGACGGCGTTGGCGGGGGGCTCATGACGGTGGCCAGCCCAGGCGGGTTCTCCGTGTTAGCTAACTAACGGGTGGCTTAATGGTCTCATCACTAATCGTGTATTAAAAGTAACAGCGACGGTATTGGCCTGTCAGCCTCGTTTGTGCGGGAGCCGTCCGGAGCCACGCTAACCTGCTGTGCTCGCTCTGTCCCCCCAGCCGAGCCCCTGCCGCTCATGGACCTGTGCCGCCGCTCCGTGCGCCTGGCCCTGGGGAAGGAGCGCCTGGGTGCCATCCCCGCGCTGCCGCTGCCCGCCTCCCTCAAGGCTTACCTCCTCTACCAGTGATGCTCTGGTCCCGCATCGCCAGCACGACAGCCACCTGGTGCCACCTTGCCACGCTGCCGCCGCGCCCCGCACCACGGGCCGGCATCCGGCCCCGGGAGGAAGTCCCTGCTCTTCCTCTCCGGTGACCCTGCCGGACACGGACGGCTCGACCCAGGCTCCTCTGTCCCCGGTCCTGATGTTGGCGGAAGTCCCCTGCATGCCGTATGCGGACCCTGTTTGGAAAAAGCCACCTAGAACAGACAACGCTGAGCTCCGATCTGCCCTCGGGGTGGCGTGGGGGACCCCCGCCACCTGCCGGGTCCCAGCGCCAAGCACGGATCCCAGGGGTTCCGAGAGGTGCTCAGATGATGGCTGGTGCTGAGGCCAGTGGGGCCGTGCCACGGCACACAACGCTCAGGACGCCAGAAACTCCCCGCGGACCCCGAGGCAGAAGCAAGCCGAGACTGGACCTTCCGGAGGCACACGAGCACCCAGCATCAGCCCCGGCCCGGCTGCCAGTCCCTTGGTACCCTGTATTTATTCTTTTAACAATAACAAAAGCCATTTATTTATTCCATTTAGAAAGGACACCTTGTTTCAATACCCTCTCTCTGGTGCGTTCTGTTGTATTTCTTCCACCTGCCCTCCCTGGGATATGTGTGTGCCTCACCTGCCCCTCTTGTTGGGCTGTGTCTGTGGTGTGTCCTCACGTGGGCACGAGGGTGTCTTTGTTCGAAGCCCTGGACCTACAGGTTCCGGGGGGCTCTGCTCCAAGTTCCTGAGCACGCCCCTCAGGGAACATTAGCCTCACGTGCAATACGAGAATCTTGGGGGACCCGTCTGCAAGGGCTGTGGCAGCTCCCTGTGTCTCTCCAGGTCGCCACTCCCTGCTCGGGCTCGTCCGTCTGGCACGTGGTTTTATTTCTTCAGTCTTCTGGGGGAGGGGTGTGCTGCTTTTGCTTTTCCTTTCCCAGCTGAGACTTCCCGTGTGCGTGCTCAGAAGCTCTGGTCTCCCGGAGCCTGAACCAGGAAGGGAGGCCAAGCGCGGGTCTCCATCCCCAGAGAAACCAAGGGCAGGACGGGCTGGGGAGACCACAGTGAGGTCACGCCCCGCCCCGGAAGCCAGCTCAGGCCCCCACTTAGTGCCTCTGCCTGGCCTCTGCACCCAAGTGGAACAGCCTCAGCTCATCACGACCCCCCAGAGCCACACGAGGTGCAGGGCGGGGCGGGACGGGGCGGCCAGCAGAAGAGGGTCACTAGCACCCTGCCGCAGCCCCCCCACGTAGCAGCCCCCAGCCCCTGCCACCGCGTTCACCGCCTTCTATCTCGAAGTCAACTCTCTTAGAATCGGACTTCTGTTCATTTCTGTACAGGTACAATAGATGACTTTATTTGTTTAAATGTTTAATATATATACATATATATTTGTCTGTAAGAATTATGTTTTAAACAGCTGCTGTAGGGTACCTTTAAAAAAAAAAAGTCTTCCAATGGAGAATATTTTTTAAAGCACAAAATTGGTACCAAGTCTGGGTGAGGAATGTAAATTACCCCCTCATTATTTTGAGTTTTTTCCAAGGGCGGGGGGGGTGGTGGGCAGGAAACCTTACCTGGAAGACTTTTAAAGACTTTTCCTCGCTCCTGTTTCGAGGGGGGTCGTGTTCTCATGAATGTTGCACACGAGGGAGTTTTACGTCTGCAGATCCCAGCCTTACCGCCTTGACCCAGCCGTCCCTCGCCGACGCTGGACGAGTCGCGGGCTCTGTGTCATTTCTCTGCACCTCTGTCCCCAGCTTCCCAAACCCCGGCCCCACCCTTCTTTCCTCTCAGCCCAGAACCTTGTGACCTGTACAGTTTTGAGACTCCCGTTCTATTTTATGATGGTTAATAATAGTCAGTAACCTAATAAAGGAAAGTTTATTAAAATACAAAGCCACGTTTGAGTCCCTCTATGCGCCTCGGGGGGAGGGAAAGGGCCGTGGCCAAGCCTTCCCTGCCTTCTTCCAGTTCTCAGTAGATACTACGGTGATCCCCGGGACCCTTTGGTAGAGGGTGGGATGCCCGCCAGGGCCCCAGCGAGGAGGAAAATCCCAGAGAGGTGGTCCTAGAATGTCCCCATCCCTTTTCAGAAGTCTGTGAGCCTGCAGCCTGGACTAAGACTCTGAGCCTGGGAGGATTCTGCCCATTTGCGAGGGCGTCTGGCTCATCCGTGTCCTACAGCTTGAGTTGACAGCACGGGCTTTTTAAGGGGCAGGATACGAGCCCGGATGGGCCTCCTTGGAGTCCCGGCTCTGCGTACCCGGTAGGAGGAGCCGGTCCCGCGCTCGCGTTCGTGCCCTGGTGCCACGCGTTTGTGACGCTCATGAGCCTTCGCCATGAACCCGTGCTGCCGGCTGCTGAGGGCCGGGCACCCCCTCAGCCCCTTAGCAGAGAAGACAGGAGACACAGGCTTGTTCAGAGTAGTCCATGAATACTCAAGAAATAGACTAGATGGGATCTCACATCCTGACTAGTTTCCAAAGAACTGGCCGGAAGGCAGTGCAGCTCCCCGCAGGCCCATCAGGATTTCGTGGCGCTGTGGATGGCGCCCTGGTCTGAGGGCCTGAGACCCTGAGGACCAAAGCCCCATGTCCCTTCCTCCGTCAGCCGCCTGGCCAGCTCTCCTCGGACCGCCTGCACTGGCATCACGTGGGAGGTGATGGCGAAAACGCACGTTTTCTCGGAGCCCTGGCTGCGATGAGCCAGATCGACCTGGGGCCTGGCCAGGGATCCGCAGTGTGCTCGAACTCCCGAGCGACCTTGCCTGGGAGAGTTTGGAGGCCACGGTGCGTGACCGTATCAGCTCTTTTTCTGGACAAGTTGCTGAGGAAAGGGAAATTCTTTTAGTGTGTCGGTGGGTTGTCCCAGCAACGGGCACAGGGACTCCTGAGTCAGACCTGGGTTCCACGATCGGCTCTGACTCCCCCTCGCTGCGCGCGCTTGGATAAGCCTCCGTCCAATGGCAGTCCTCACGCTGCCCGTCTCGTGGGAGGGTAGCTAGGGCGACATGAGGTTCTAGAACGGGCCCAGCACCCCAGGGAGGGCGCTCACAAACGCTGTAAAAGCTCCTGCACTTCCGTTCTGGAGAATGACGGTTCCTGGCCTGGAATCGGTCTTTGAGGAGGGTCCAAACATCCCTCGACCAGCTTCCTGATCCTGTTCTGTCTTCCTGGGTCTCCGGAGATCAAGGTGGGTATCGGGGAAAAGGGCAGCCCTGGATACCTTCCCCGGATGCGTTTGGAGGAAGGGTGGCCGGAAGTTATTTTTCGGTTGGAGTTCGTGTGTGGGTTGCAGTTGGGACTCGGCTAGCTTTGAAGGACCTAGCAGGGGGAGGAGCGGGGTCGGGCGGTGGGTGGAGGTGGGAGTGGGGGTTATGGAAGCCCAGGGAAAATAAGGGCCTTTGTACTGCCTGGAGACTTCTGGGGAGGGGGGGGTGGCGAGCAGGGTTTCGAGTGGAAGGGAGCCATCTTAATAAAACCATCTTGCAGACCGGCCCATGTGGTTGTAATTAATATCCTGCCTTCGAGCAGGTAGCCGGCCTGGGGCTTGGCCATAGATGGGAAGAGCCCCCCCACCCCCCTCCCGCATAAGGCTTCCCACCCTCCCCTGCTCCTCCTCGGCGGCGAGATGAGGAATGCGGACTTTACTGAACCGTAAAGTATGCCAGGGGAGCTGGGGAGGGGGCCGAAGACAGAGCAGTCAGTTCATGCTCCGGTCCAGACACCCAAACATGGTTGGAGTCCAGCTGCAAGGAATATTTGAAATAAATGAGCTGCCCGGGGCCAGGAGTTTGCTGTGTTTTCTGTACGGGGCCATGGCAACCGGGGAGAAATCATGAGCTAGGAATTGGGCTCTAGAATCAACAAATGATGTCCCGGCCGAGCAAGCCCAGAGGAAGCCGCTCTCGGCTCTCCAAGGGCCTGGCGGGGCTCGGCGGCCGGCCGGCGGGCTGGCCTCCCGGGCCTCCCGGTGTCCTCGGCGGAATCCCATCCCAGCCTCGGACCTCCGTGTCCTCTGCGGGGCGCTGACCTTTTTTTCACTTTTTTTTTTTCTTTTCCTTTCTTTATTTTTTTTAAGAAAACAGAAAGCTAACACTTCTTTGGAACCTTTCTTCCTGGGCCAGAGCACGGCGGCTGCTGCCAGTCTGATAATGATTTTGCTGAGCACAGGGAATGTTCCCGGTGGGCAAGCCCAGGCTGAGGGCAGTGGGCGGGATGGAAGGTGGCACTGGCTGCCCCCCCCCACCCCCGGGTCTGTCTTCCCTCTCCGCCCAGCCGCAGCCTCTCCCGGGTCGGCCTCGTAGGCAGGAAACACAAAGACCTCATTTATTCCTCCCCGACTCTTCCGAGGGCGGGCGTTCCAGCCGTCCCTACTATGCTCGTGTCTTATGGGGGCTCAGGAGGAGCAGGACCCGGCTCGGGGACCTGAAGCTGAAGTTCACGACTACCTCCCCTATGTGAATCACTAGGGCAGCTTCGGGAAGAAGCGAAATCTCAGAAACTTGATGCAGTAAGTAAAGCCCAAGAGTCTGCATCTTGACACACTGGAGCGACTCGGGTGCGTCACCCGGGGCATGGGCACAGCTCTACCCACGAAGACACCCTGACCTTCTCCATTTCCTTCAGAGGCTCCCCGGGGCTGTGACTCACAGAAGCCTGGAGACCGCCGGTGGGGGCAATTCCGTGGCAATCAGCCCTCCGGACCCTTCCTTTCAGAGCTCGTGCAAATGCCCTGGGGAGCCGAGGCCGCGTAGCCAGCCCCTTCCCAGGTGAGGAGGTGCTGGTCTTAGAGGAGGGAGCCAGGCAGTCTGAGAAAAATACCAGAGGGGAGGGAGGGAACCTCAGCCTTGGGCTGGTCCCCCGAGCGAGCCCCCATTTCCCCGAGGAAATTAGGCCCGGAGAGCTGAACCAGGAGCTCGGAGCTCCTGCCCGGGCACCCTCCGGCGGGGCCGTCCGCTCAGGAGCTGCCCCTGGTTTTTTGCCGGGACCTCAGCAGCACCCGGGACCACGTCTCTCCCCGATCGTGTCTGCGCCGTCGACAGCAGGAAGAACAGGCCATGCCTCCTCCCTCCTACCTGCACCCCAGGGCCCCGCCTTTGGGTCGATTTTTCAACCAAACCACACGTGTGAAGGTCCTTCCCTTTGATTTCTGTTCCGCAAAGCCACCATCCGGGTTGTGACGACCACGGCTGGAACCAAAGAAAGCAAAGAACTTCACCTTCGAGCTCGTCTGTGTGCTGAGTCTGCACGGCCACGGAGAGGGTCGTGGGCTTTGGAGCCAGGACGGCCCGCACTTCACGCCCCGCTCCCCAGCCCGCGCGGGACGGTAACTTCCGGCAAGAATCTCAGGCGCCCTGCTGTCCCCATCTGTGACCCGGCAGCGGTACTTTCCTCCCAAGGGAGTCTCCCGCTGAGGCTCTAGAAGCTTAGGGCTGGGCACATCAAGGCGCTCAGTGCCAGGACTCCGGTCTCACCCTTCTCCACCAGCTTTTTACAAAATCAAGCTGGGGCGCCTGGGGGGCTCGGTCAGTTGAGTGTCCGACTTTGGTTCAGGTCATGATCTCACGGTTGGTGAGTCTGAGCCCCGCGTCGGGCTCGCTGCTGTCAACCTGTCCGCACAGAGCCCGCTTCGGATCCTCTGTCCCCCTCTCTCTGCCCCTCCCCTGCTTGTGCTCTCCCAAAACTAAATAAATAGTTTTTTAAAAACTCGAGGCGCCATCGGCTACAGCGGCACCCCCCTTCTGCCCCCCACCTCTCCCGGCCGGTCCCCCCCCACTCCCCCTCCGCCCCGGGCGGGTCTGCTCTAGAACTGAGGGCCGTTCTTTCACGGGGCGGGCACCCAGGCCACACGTGGAGGCCACGGGGCCAGGATGTGAGAACCTGCGGGTCGTTAGTGGACAGGGTGCTTGGGCCCTGTTTGGGCCCCTCTCTGACCGGCCACAGTGAGGGGTCCCAAGGTTCCAGGGAGACTCAGGCATTGCTCGGAGGCCGAGCCAGGGCCACGATGGAGCCTCAGTGCCCGTCTCCCTCCATCTTTCTCGGGCAGGGGCAGGGGGGCACCGAGGGAGGTAGCTCGCATCCCGAAGCTTCTCCGGCCAGGCCGGCTCCGCACTGATCGTACAAGGAAATGGAATGCGAACCCCAGGCTGTTTCCAGAGCGAGGGAGACGGCGGCGCGGCTGGGGCCCGGCCAAGCAGGGTGCTTCAGGCCGGCCCAGGCTCCCTCTGCACATGGTTTGACTTACTGGAGGGCCGCGAGCGACTCCAACTTCAGACAGAGAACTATTTGAAGCAGCTGCCAGATGTTGTGTCTGCGTTGGGTTTTTACAACTTGCTTACTGGTTAGCAGCCTGCCTCCCGCTGGAGCTCGGCGTGCCCCAGGGGGGCTCGGGGCCCTGGCACCAGCCCACGGGCCTCTGCGGAGTGGCTGTGCCGCTCCCTCCCGTGCGGCCCGATCCTGTTCTCCCTCGAGCAGAGCCCGCTTTCCAAAGCGTCGGACCTTCCCGGGGTGGCCGTGTGGCCCCGGCCTCAGGGTGTCTGGCCAGCACCCTAAGCTCGTGGAATGTTCTGTCTGGTGTTTACTGCTGCGCCCTCTGGGACAGCCGGGGTCTGAAACGAACCTCGAGACCTTGAGAACAGCTTGGCAACGAGGCATCCCTCGGAGAGGGCGCTCCAAGCCAGGGCTGTCCCCCGAGCCCGGGGTGTGGCCGGGGAGGTCTGGACGCAGACCTCTCCCTTTCTTTCTCGATCTTCCATCCTGGCCCTACCCCCTGATTTCACTGTGGCCACTTGAGACCGGCCTTTTAAAAAATTTTTTTTCATGTTTTTTTTTCATGTTTATTTTTGAGAGAGAGAGAGAGAGAGAGAGAGACAGAGCATGAGTGGGGAGGGTAGAGAGAGAGGGAGACACAGAATCGGAAGCAGGCTCTAGGCTCTGAGCCATCAGCACAGAGCCCCATGCGGGGCTCGAACTCCCGAGCTGTGAGATCATGACCTGAGCCAAAGGCGGTCACTTAACCAACTGAGCCACCCAGGTGCCCCAGAGACCTTTTTAAATAGAGCGTGGAAGGACACGGGGAACCAGGGCTGGGACCACAACTAATCCAGGGGATTCTGGAAGCTTCCAGAACCTCTGGAAATTCTAATGAACTTCCACCAGAGAGGCACCAGGAGGAACGACCGTTGGATCCAGGGCCACTGCATCAGCTCAGAGGCCAAAGTTGCCCCTTGGGATGGGATATACCCCACGTGGGACGGTTGGGGCTCACAGGACTCAGGGTTGGGGGTGCTTCTCAGCCCCTCCCCCTCACCGAGGAGGCCGGTGGCGGGAGGCACGTGACTCAAGTGTTCACTTCCCGAGGCCACTTGGAATGACTTCTCAGAAGTGTGCTCCGGAGCAGAGCGAGGGTGACCAGGGACAGGGCGGGGCAGGTGAGCAGGCGGGAGGGAGGCTGGGTGATTAGTCGCGCTGCATGGGAAAGCACGCGCGCGTCCGTCCAGGAACCCCGAACGCAGCCAAAGTGGACAGACTGTTCAGTCCCCTACCGAAAGCGCCAGAAACGTTTTGTCCCCGGCACAGGAAAACACCCTCTGCTCGCGGGCTGGAGTCTGGCTCCGAGGGCCACGCTGGGAGGAGCCGGGGCCTGATGACTGCCGGATGGAGGGAGCAGTCTGCCGGCCCTGGGCCCCTGCCCCCCTGGGGTGCCTTGCCCGGCAGCCCTAAGGACCCCGACTTCTCCCTGCCACCCCCACACCCACCCCCCGTGCCCCCCTCCCACTTCAGAGTCCTCCAGGAAACCTCAAAGAGAGAGGACCGTAAGCAGGGGGCTGTCGCTCGAGAACCAGACACCGTGGCGGCATTTAGGAAGTTCCCAGGCTGGCCCGCTGGGGGGGAGGGGGGGGGATGAAGCCCGCAGACCCCTACAGAGGTGCCAACAGCCCCAGGCCGGGGGACTTCAGAACACCAGTCACCAATCCCGTGCTTCTGGGCCTCCATTTCCTCTTCCGTGAAGTGGGGATAAGGATTCCGGCCAAGCTCACGGGGTTGCAAAGGTGGAGGGAGAGCCGGGTACGAGGCGACGCCTCGACAAGTCGCAAAGCCCGGACGCGCCCAAGGCGCTATAATATGTGTTTACGAGAGAGTGGGAAACACAAGCATCGTGGATGTGCCGGGGCCTCCGAGGGGACATGCCTCCCTCTGGTCCTCCGGCTTCTTCTCCTGCATCCTGCAGCCGTCCCTGGGAGCCGGGGGTCCCCTCTCTAGGGATCGCCCACCCCCAGTTTGCTGGAAACGTGAACTGGGGAGAGAGCTGGGCCAGCAGGCCTGCCCCGAGGCCCCTTTAAAGGGCAGGTACCCAGGAGGTCCTGTGGGAGGAAAGGGAAGAGGGGCCGCGGCCTCTGTCGTCCCATCTGGCAAACACGTCTTGACACCCTGTCGGTGTCATACAGGGATTCAGACTCAGGACAATGGGGCTCCAAGTGAGACAGCGCGGGGAGGGGGGTGGCCCCCGCCAGGAGATCGGGACAGGGATGCCCTACCAGGGTTTTGAAAAATAAATAGGAGTTTTCTAAGGGGGGGGGGTGGGGATTGAGCCCATTTGTGCAGGTTCCCCTGAGAAATGCAGGTGGCGACGGGACCCGCTTGTCGAGTGGCTCTTTCTAAGGTGCCAGGAGCAGGGTCTGCCACCCAGTGAGGGCCACGTACGGGTTGGGTGGATACAATGACCGAGCTCGCAGCCTGCATGCCTCCCCCAGGCAGCCCCGGGAAGAACCCAGAACTTCGGGTACCCGGGGCGCTCATTCTGCTTATGGCCAGAAGTCCTTCCACCTCCAGGCGGCTCCTGGTCCCGGCTGTGGCTCTGTCGGAGCTGCCCCGGGCGCTCCAGTCTCGAAACCCGGCCGCAGGCGGTCGGTGACCTGGGGAAGAGCCTGCGCTTGTCCGTGTGGCTCCGTGAGCCCCGCCCTCTGGTGTCCTCTTTCTCTGGGAGCCGTCGTGGTGGCCGCTCTGAGCGCACTCATGGCACAGTGTCCTAGGAAAGGGGTGGGGGAATGTCTCATGTGTCTGGGCTTCTTCTGTGCGTGGTGACCGGTCCCTCAGACACTCACGGTGCCAGTGGGTCAGCCCAGTGACACTGCTGCCGTGCCATGGAGCCTGGGGGGGGGAGAGGACAGAACACCCCAGCACACCCACATAAGTTGAGGCTGCCTTCTTCCTAAGTCGTTCCTGGGCAGGAGCCCAGCGGGAGCTGGGGTCTATTCCTCCTGGGGGTAGTCGGTTCCAAAAAAGATTCAGGGTGAAAGATCCAGGCCCCACCTGCGGCTCCGGGACTCATGAGGGGTCCTGGGAAAACGAAACCACGTCTGTGAGCTTCACGGCCACCCTCCAAAGCAGGCACGAGCCTTCTGTCCAACTCCAGCCAATGCCACAGTCCTGAGAACTCGCCGTGTGCCGGCAAAAGCACTCACTTTGGACTCTGACGCGCGTGGATCCCCTGGACAGCCCCGTCTGGCAGGTGCCACCGTGACCCCAGTTGTCAGATAGGCCACACACACACACACACACACACATGCACACACACACACATGCACAAGGTCACGCACCTGGAGTGGCGACGCTCGAACTCAGGACCACTCACGGGCACCAAACCTTGGGCCCTGGACCGGCTCCGGCCTCCCTCGTCGGGTGACTGAGAGCAGCCTGCTTCCCTGCAGAGCTGAGTTCTCATGCATCCAGGGGACGCCGGTGTGACCCCTGGGGACCCGACCCGGGGCTTCTCCTGCCACAGGAACGAGAGGGCGGGTGTCTGTTCCTGAGCAGAGGCTGGGCCGGAGGCTCCGTCTCGAAGGCGGGGCTGTGACGGGCTGGCGGGAGAAACCGCTGGGCCTTCTAAGCTGCAGGAAAAAGCACAAGACCTCTGACCACAGAGGCCCCAGGGCGGGGCGACCTCAGGGTCATGCAGAAGAACAAATTTGTACCTTTAGCCGGTGTCGGAGGGGGAGGGGGGGAGGCGGGAGGGCAGGACAGCATCAGATACCAGGAGAGGCTCTGTTCCTTCCTAAAGCTCCAACCCAAAGGACCGCGGGCCGGCCAGGTTTATCCGCTGGGGGCTCTGTCGGCGCCCGGTGGCCCTCTGTTCACAGGAGAAGCCAGGCATCCACACGGTGTCCAGTGTCCCCTAAGCACTGGGCACGCTCTGTCCCAGCCACGCCTGCGCGGGAGCCACTAGCCCATTTCTCAGAAGCAGACCCCAAGGCTCAGAGGGGTGCTGGAACCCAAAAGCCGGGTCCCTGCCTTTGTCACCCCCCACTGGCGCTCTCTCCTGCCCAGGTCTGGGCCCTCCAGCTCCGCCCCAAGGAGAAGTCTCAACCGCGGCTGTCTTGGCCCTTCGGAAGGGCTGGGTCAAGGCCACTCTTGCCACCTTTTCCTCCTTGCTCCTTCCCTTTTGCGGGAACTGACGTTTCTGTTTGGAGCTTAGAAATGAATCCCCGAGTCGGGGCGCTTCCGGCAAACCTCGTGGCCAGCCAGGCCTCCAAAGGTGGACGGGGCAGAATGACAGCGGCCGGGCTAAGGAGGCACTGACATCGAGAAGCTTTCGCTGCGCGCCAGCACCTTCCTAAACTCTTTCTCCCCCTCATCCGCGCGTAGTCCTCATCCTGAGACAGAGCTTCTGTGTTCACCCCCATGTGACAGATGAGGACACTGAGGCCCGGGGCAGCACCAGCAGGTTCAGGCCACGCCCACCAGGCTCACGCATGCGCGCCGTGACCCGCTCCCAGCTCCTGCCTCCCCGGACCGCCCGGGCCCTCCCGGGCCCGAGAGAGGGGCTGAGGCCTTATAGGTCACAGATGCAGCTGCAGGGACCCTTGCTGAGGGCGGGGGTTGCGGGGGCTTCTCCAAGGTCATGAGACGGGCGCCCTAGGTGGGGAAACACCTTCCAAAACAGAGCGAGCAGCATAGAGAGGCTCCGAGGGTCCCTGGGGAGGGTGGATGTCGTCGTTGGGCTGGAGGGCACACACAGGCGGGCCCAGGGCTGGGACTGGGAACCGACAAGGCCGGCGGCAAGGAAGCCGGGGCCGGGGGGATTAGGGGGAGGATTGGGGGGGCGCCTCCTGCAGAGACACGGGGTCACCCTTTCACTCAGGCAGGGAGGGGATCAGACCCTGTGAGAGTCCCCAGCGCTTCGCTCCAGGACGTGGGTCTGTGTTTTTATGTCTGTCTCCCCCAAGCCTGTCTGGAGACGTCGTGAAGGCAAGACCGGAGTCACTGTCCGGCCCCTTGTAAGTGCTCAGTACGGAGCTGGGGATTGATTGGGCCCCCGGCCCAGTGGACGGTGAACCGACCCAACGAGGCCGTGAGGCGGGTGAGGTGGTAAGGCCGTCAGCACCCGTGTCTCTCCCATCAGTCACTGGGGCCTGGCTCCCCGTGAAGGCAGAGAACTGGGGTGACCAGCGCTGGCCTCTGGGCCGAGGGCAGAAGCCCCAGGGGAGGGTGGCTGGGTGCTCGGTAGCCCTGGGGAGGCTGAGGTTTCCACAGAGTCCCTGCTGTCCTAGAAGAGCCCTCCGGAGCACAGCGGCTTCTCCTTCATCCCTTCCGGCCGCCCGGCTCCTCCAGAGAGACTCTGCAGCCTCCCCACGAGCATCTCCGCCGCGGGGGCGCCAGCAGGACCTGCCGGCTCCCCCGGGGCCACCCCGATCCTTGTTTCCTCTGAAGACATCCCGGGGTCCGAAACCAATGTGCGCGGTGGGCCTTGCCGCTCACCTTGGTTCGCCCGGCCCCGCGTCCGTTCCAGGCTTATTTTTACGAGGCGCTTAATCTGCACACTGTCTTCTGCTCTCAATAAATGGGGCTGCGCATTCCAGGATGGCCCCGAGTGATAACACCAGCTGTCTAGACGGAGGCCGGCCCACTGACGCTATCATAAATAAAAATAGCTTTGTGTTCCAGTCTCTCCCCAGAGCCCAGGGAGGGGCAGGCAGACTCCCCGCGGGCTGGCGGGGATGGAGCTCACCCTGCCCCCAACCCCATACCCAGGGCGCCCGGGGACCCTGTGCTGCCAGGGGTGGGAGGAGGGAGGCCAGGGGCTCCCGGAGGGGCGCACTGGGGCCCTGGGAAAGCCTTCACCCTCTCCCTGGCACTCCCCTTTCTCTGTGGCTTGCAGCTGCTGCCAGGGCAGAGGACATCCAGGTGGCCAGTGGGGGCTTCGCATAAAGGAGGCTTGCCCCAGCTACCCAGAGACACAGGCCCGCCTCCTAACCTTACCCTCATGCCTCATATAGGTCAGTTTATGTGGACACTGACAACAGTGTCTCCATAGTTGAGGCACCCTTGTGCAGTGCGCAGCCTTAACACCTGTACAAGGCAGCCCTGTGCCACCTCTACCTGCTTTTCCCCAGGCTCAGCTGGACTGAGTCTCCGGAACAGAAAACCTGGCCTCTCCTTGGTCAGTAAAATCTTTGTTTCACCCTGTACTATGGGCTGGAGAATCCCAGGGGGACAGTGGGCAAGCAGAAGAAGGAGATTTACACGGAACCAAGGGGCAGATACTTCAAGATGGATGTCTCAGAAGAGGAAGAGTCAAAGAGAGGGGGCAGAGCAGGAAGGGGCCCCACCGGGGCCGAGCAAACGATGGAGGAGGCGGCAGGTCATCCTTCGGAACCTGCACCCAGGGAGGGGGCCGGGGATCAAGGGTGCGTCTCACCAGGGACAGGAGCTGAGGGCAGGATGGGAGGAGATAACGGCCCACCCAGAGACTCCAGAGAGAGGACAGCCAAGGACCAGGGCGACGGAGGCCACACAGCCCAGATCTTTCTCCCCTCAACCCGTACCCAACACACGGGAGGAGCAGAGACAGCAGAGGGGAGCACGAAGGGAGAGAGCAGAGAATCCGGACACTTTCAGTTACAACTGAAAGTGCAGGGAACTGTAAGGCAAGGAAAGAACGACTTGACAGAGCACAGCCGGGGACCAAGTGACTGGAGCCGTGTCCAACCGCACTGGGCTGTTGGATAAACTAGCCGCCGAGCCTCCGACTGGTGACCAGGTCCGGGACAAGGCGCCGGCCTGCTCCACCTCCCTCAGCTCTTGTAGCACCGCCCTGACGTTGGCGGGGGCGGAGACTGAGGCACCGAGGGGACAGGCTTGCCCCAAGTGTGACTCTGGCTGGGAGGGGGCAGGGCCTGGGTTCAGACAGAGATACTCGGATTCTTCCTCCTCCGTGGCCCAGGCGGGGCTGGCACCAAGTTGGCAGAGAGCTGGTGAGAGCTGGTACTCGACCCGGGGCCTGGAGAAAGCAGAGCCCCCCGGCCCCGCGGCCTCACCCTCTCGTGACTCACACGCCAGCCTCCTGCAAGCAGTCACCCAGGATGCCGAGGGTGGGAGGGTCGGCGAAGCGACCGGCGGCCGGCCTCTGTAGGCCTCCGAGCCGCCTGGCCACGGGACGACCAGAGAGGACACGTGGAAAGACAGGAGACGCTGTGAAGATGAAACTCAGGGGCCAGGTTCCCAGATCCGCACGGGGCCCTTGTCAGACACCTGCTGATCCTCCGTCTGTCCTCTCGGCAGTGGGGGGGCAGGCCCCCTCTTTACAGTAGGGAAACTGAGGCCCAGAGGACGATGGTGCTGGCCCAAGGTCACACAGCGAGGAGGCGGCAGATGGGACTCCATCCTGCTCGTCCACTACCTCAGAGCCGTCCTGGAGAGCTGCCGGGGACATCAGCTCCTGAAGGCTTGGGAGGGCATTCCCGTCCCTAGGGAGGGTTCGCGGTGCTGACGTCCTGGGGCAGATGGGGTGGTCTTCTGCCACCTCCCCAGACAGACTACCCACCCCTCCTCCCCAGTTCCCGGCCGGGAAGGAACCCTCTGCTAGGGCGGAAGGTGCAAGAAACCCCAGTCCCGTATCCGCCCGGCCCTTCCTTCCTCCACCGCCGCAGGTGACAGATCAAACCTCCGCCCACCTTCCCGACCAAGCACCTGCCCTTTCCAGGAGCGTCAGCGGCACCCTGATTTCCCCTTGGGGGGCCACCTGCCTGACACCTGTGTCTTCCCTGGGACTCCCGCAGGTACCATTGGGAGACCAGCTCCCTTTCTGCGGGGAACCTGAAGCTGGGAAGTCAAGAGCCAGCTTGCCTGCACCCCGCCCCCGCTCCCCCTCCCAGGCACGGCCGCCCAAGAACGGAGCTGGCACAGAGACGCAGAGCTGACAGGAGGGACCTGTGCCTTCTTCGCCCTCATTTGCACACCCGAATCCAGAGGGGCCTCGAGGGAGCCCACCCCCCCCCACCGCCCCAGACTTTTCATGCACGAGAGCCAACAAATTCTCTCTTTTGCTTGAAGCCAGTCGGAGCTGGGTTTCCATTCGCCTGCAGCGACAAGAGTCTGGAGTCAGGCCCCACTGTCCCCACCTCGCCACACCCGAAGGAGGCCTCTCGGAGGCAGAACTGGCTTTTCCCGGCATCCCGCGAGCAGGAGGGCGTTCCTCGTGGCACACCTCAGCCGTGTGGCTTCGGGCAGGTGACTCGGCCCTGCTGAGCCTGTCTCCTCGTCCCGGAGGGGATGGTACTGATTTCGAGGAGGGAAGGAGACGGAGTAAGTCCCCCATGCTGGACGGTATGTCCCTCGGCGTCCCAACAGGAAACCGATGGTTCTTCGAGATCATTCGAGGAGAATTCATTCACGAGGTGGGGCGTAGGGGCACCGAGATGCCACCAGGGCCATTGCCACCAGAGGCACCAAAGGCCCGAAGCCCAGGCTAAAAGAGTCACGCAGATAGGACCCCTGTCTGACCTTTGGTCAGAAGGCCTAACCAGTCCACGAGGGCTTTGTGGTGGGCTGAACGGTGTCCTCCAAAATTCACGTCCGTCCGGGACCTCAGAGCATAACCCTATGGGGTAACAGGGTCCTTTTGGATATAATCGTTTAAGGATCCCGAGATGTTGAGGTCAGCCTGGATTTAGGCCGGGTCCGAAATTGGACTGGTCACCTTAGAAGAGGAGAGGAGACAGAGAGGCATCGAGAAGGGCTTACGACAAGGAGGCAGAGAGTGGCATGGTGTCGTCACAAGCCAAGGACCGCCTGGAGCCACCCGCAGCCTGGGGAGGCCGAGAAGGACACTCCGTGAACCTCCCGGGAGGCCGTGGCCCTGCCTGAGACCTTGATTTGAGACTTAGTGACCTTCCGAACTTCGGGAGAATGAACTTCTGTCGTTTCCACCCGCCCCCCCATCCCTGCTATGTCGTTGTGGCAGAAACGAACACGGGCATTGAACGAAGGAGCCAGGAGAATGGACACCTTGCCTCAGTCTCCCCCCGTCTCTAGCCCACTTCACAACCAGAAGGTGGAGGGTGCGGGAGCCCCTCGTCCACGCAGGGCAGCCACGAGGCAGGAAGCAGGGGACGGTGGAGCCGAGATCCGAGGGGCAAATGGAAGATACTAAATCATACTTAATATCGCAGTGGTATCACACCCGGACCCGGGAGCAAACGCGGTGGCTCGTCTGTCCCCAAGGCTGTGAACACAGAAGCCACGGAGACCTCAGCCTGCCAGTGGGCGCAGGGGGCCCTGCCCACCCCGCTTCTGTGACACCATTGGTAGCGATCACGGTGGCCTCTGTGCACACTTACTCTGCCCGTGATCACGCGTGCATCCGCGAGATTTCTCCAGACAGCCACGCGCGCCTTCTTTCCCACGCCCCACCTTCTCTGTTCCAGACCGCCGCGGAACAAAACCTCGGAAAAGAGCGCGTCCGTGTGCAGAGCTGAAGCAGGTGCTCTCCCGCGGAGGGGGGCGCTCCGTTCTCCTCCTCGCGACGTCTCGACGGGTAGAAGACACACGAACAGGCAGGACCCGGGGTTCCGTGGAAGCTGTCCCAAATAGAACTGTCCGAGAAGCAGCGTGGTGACTCATAATTACCCGAGACGAACGCTCCAAGTGGCCGCTGTGGAGGGAAGACCGACCCGAGTGGGAATGATTCCCGCGCCGCCGGCTCTAATTCCAGCCCCCCTTCTTTCCCACCTGAGAAAACGGAGCTCGCGGTGGGCGGCCAGGAGTGAGTGACGTTAGTCTAGGTCTCCAGGTCGCGAGTGACAGAACGCCACCTCAAACCGGGTCAGGCGAGACAGGGGTTCTAATGGTTCCTGCGTCGGAAAGTTCGAGTTGCTCGGGGCTCGACTGGGGCGGTCAGGAGGCACCCGTGGCCTCCCTTGGTTCTGTGCTCCCGGTTTCCGGCGTGGCCTCCACCTGCAGGCGTGGCCTCGCCCCGACGTGGCCAGGTGGCCAGCATGTGTTTCAGGCCTATGTTCACCCTCAGCTCCCTTGGTGGGAAAAGATGGTTTCCCTAAGAGCCCCAGAGCCCCAGGCCAGCCCCCCCCCACCCGTGGCCAGGGAGACGTCCTGTTCCGTGTCCTGGTCACCTGCTCCACCAAACACAGGAGGGCCTGAGAGCCGGGGCAGGAGGATCCCAGAGGAAGGGACAGGGGCCGTCCCGGGCGGAAGGGGGAGGAAGGTCGGACGGGGCAGGCCAGACCTCGTGGCCCCTGTTGTCTTCCCGCGGCTGCTGTACCAGACTGCCGCAAAATGGCCAAAAGCAACACAGATGTATTTCTTCCGGTTCTGGAGGCCCAAGGCCTTGAAATGAGGGTGTCAGCAGGGCCGACTCCTGGAGGTTCTAGGGAAGGACGAAATTCTTTGCTTTTCCAGCTCCTAGAAGCCGCCCGCCTCCCTCGGTTCATGGGTCGCGGGGTCCTTTCCCGTCTCCACACCCACCCCTGGCCGCCCCCACCTCCTGTCCCCAGGCTGCTGCAGGAAATGTCGTTGGCCAGATGACTTAAACGACAGAGTTGGATTTCTCACAGCCCTGGAGTCTGGAAAGCCTGAACTCGAGCTCGGATCCGGCCCATTCGGTTCTGGTGAAAGCCTTCTTCCTGGCTTCTGGCCAGCCACTTCCTCGCTGTCTCCATGGGGGCCTTCCCCAGTGTGTCCGCAGCAGGTGGAGAGAGGAGGGAGGGGTGGAGAGAGGGAGAGAGAGAGAGAGGAAAGGAGGGAGGGAGGTGAGGAGGGAGGGAAGGAGAGAGAAAAAAAACAGCCTCTCCAGTGGTTTTTCTTACAAAGACACTAATCCCAGGAGATCAGGGCCCCGCCCCTAACTTCCTTAGAGGCCCCACTCCCAAATACAGCCACACGGGGGCCGGGGGGCTGCATAGGGATCTGGGGGAGACACAAACATTCACAAACATTCACACCGTCTCTCTCCTTTTCGGACCCTCCTGCCTCCCCACCTGACGATCCAGAAGAATCTCTGCACCTCGAGGTCCTCAATTTAACCACCTCTGTGAAGTCCCTCTTGCCGCGCTAAGTACGGGTCGCAGGCTCTGGGGACTCGGGACGCCGACGTCCCTGGGCAGACGTCTGTCTTCCACGTCCCCAGCAGGATTCGCCTCACCCAATGCACTTACTTGGGCCCTAACTTGCAGTAGGAAATTATTCAGACCTACCTCGGAGAATCGCTGCCATTAGCACCGCCGCGGAGAAGGCCGCCCCTGAGCTTTGACCTGTGCGAATGAGCCCAGCGCTCTGCCCTGCGGCCCACGGAGAGCCTTCTCCGGAAACCACCCCCGGGGGGCGCAAAGGAGCAGAAGTCCAGTGGGTGGCGAGAGCCAAGGGGACACCGTGCCTTTAGTGTCACTGTCCCTGGAAGTCACGGGGGGCCACTCCCAACGGAAGGAGGGAGGAAGGGAACTCAGCCACTTTCTACATTTTCTTGCATTCTCCCTCCTCCATGGACTCTCGGGGCAGAATTTCAGACCCCATAAAGAGCTCCAAGATTTTTTTTTAATGTTTATTTATTTTTGAGAGAGAGAAAGAGAGAGCATGGGGAAGAGGCAGAGAGAGAGAGAGAGAGAGGAAGAGGGAGAATCCCCAGCGGGCTCTGCGCGGGGCTCGAACTCACAGACTTCGAGATCGTGGCCTACAGCTGAGATCAAGAGTCAGCGGCTTAACAGACTGAGCCACCCAGGCGCCCCGAAAGCTCTAAAATTTTAAACAAGAAAAAAGGTCACTGATAACACAGCCGGACAGGAGCGGCGGGTTCCGACACCGTTCCCCGGGTCGGCACCTATAGGACCCGCCGGCACATCGGGTGGCGTCCCGGCGGCCTCCGCGCGTGGCCTGCTAGGTGCTTGTTGGCACGGAGCTGACTGTGCCGGACACGTCCTGGGGTGGTCTCGGCGGTGCTGGGAGGAGGAAAGAAAGGCAGCCGCTCCTCCACGGTGTCCGGCAGGCCTGGCGCCCAGGACCCGCTGCTGTGCTGCCCCCCCCCACCGCCGTCCTTGAGTGCCGCCCCACAAAAGCCCAGGCCTCCCTTAGTGCTGTGGGCCTGGACTCCGTGGCACTGAGGCGCCCTGTGAGCTCGCCACCAGGCTAGACGGGGCCCGAGGCATTTCTTTCCTGTGGGTCCTGGGGGGCTAGGAGCCCGAGGGTGTCTCCTGTCCTGGCAGGCTTGTCCCCTGGAAAGTCTCCAGAGCGTGGAATGCTCCGTCCAGGCCTCGGTGACCCAGCAACTGGAGAGTTTTTTTTTTTTTTCCTTTAAGTTAATTATTTTATTTATTTATTTATTTTTAAGTAATCTCTGCACTCAACACGGGGCGGGAACCGCACCCCTGAGAGCAAGAGTTGCGCGGTCCAGCGACTGAGCCAGCCCAGGGGCCCTGGAGAGATGTTTAAAGGACTCTCCAGTGAAGTCAGCGAGGCTGAGCTTTGGGGGCCCTTTTAGGGGTGTGTGAGCCCGGGCACCGCAGCGGCCGCTCAGCTGGCATGGGCCCCCGGCCAAGGCCAGCCGGCTGCACCGGGGGACAAGCCAGGTTTTTCCTGAGTGGAAACAGGGTTCAACTCCCACGTGCCCCGCAGGGCCGAGGAGCCCGGCAGGCCATCCGGGTCCCACAGAAAAGGTGGGGGGTTCTGGCTGGCGGCCGGGCAGGAGATGGAAGAGGATGGAGACGCGTCCCGGCTGCGTCTCCACCCTCCTGAGTCACACGGGAACGCTTGAGGCCAGGAGGCAGGTGGCCGGGCCGGGCGGAGGGGGGTTGGGAGGCAGGGACCTTTGCACAGCTTCTGCTATGTTCACGGTGGGGACCGACGAGAGGGGGCTTGGAGCCCAGAAGGAAAGCCAGAAAGACGCCGCGAGGAGGGCACAGCTGTGGCCTCAGCCTGGACACCGCTTCCCCTCCTCCGCCCCTCCCTCCTTTCCAGGGACGAAGCCCACCGAAGACCTCACCCTCTGGGCACACTGGCCAGCCCCACCCGCAAGGACAGGGGACTGGCCTCCCTGTTCCCAGCTGATCCCAGGGCTGCCCAGGACCTGGACTTAGATCCTCCATGCCCTCTCCCACTCCTGTGGGCTGTTTCTCCTTCCTTCCTTCCCCAATATCAAGCACCAAGCCAGGCATGCTGCTGGTGCTTAATAAATGCTAGGTTCCTCTCCTCCTTAGCATCGTGACCAGAGTCCATCCAGTCCCCAATCTGCCCACTAGGGTCATGCATAAGTTAGTGACTAATAATCAGCATGAGCCGAGCTGCCTGGTCCCTGGAGGAGGCGGCTGGGACCGGCCAGTGTCACACATGCTGAGGCGCGGGGACCCCATGCACACCGCCCCAGAGAGATGCCACCTGTGCCTGAAGCCCAAGGCCACCCTCAAACTGCCCCCCGTCCCCGGGAGGATCCTGTGGGCACTCCGATGAGAAAGGCACGCTCCCTGTTTGCTATTTGGTGCTTCGAGCAAGCAGAGCCGTGTCTTGCCAGCTGCCGGCTTGGCAGCTCAGCCCAGCCCGCAGCCGGAGGCCCGAGCAGGGAGCCCAGGGGAGCCCTTTGAAGTCACCGTCTTGGCTGACAACCCTGCCCTCTGGCCTCCTCCCCCCCCCAGGGCATCCCACCACCCTTGGCGTGGACGAACACCTGAGAGCTGGGGAAAGAGCACGCGCGGCCGGGCTCGGCCCTTCTGGAAGCCACTGCACACCGTTCCTGGAGGCCGGGACCGCGGCTTTCTGCAAACAGGCATGGGTTTCGGGGTGCTAAAGGAGAACCAGAAGACCTCGGGGTGCCATGCCCAGGCCCCAGGTCCTGGCCCCCTCTCGCGCAGGCCGGGCCGAGAAGAACCCGGGGGAGCGAGTTCGGTGCCAACGGCTCCCTTGCACTCGGGGAACCAGAGGTCGGACAGCTGGGAATTAGTCATAGCTTCCGCCCTGGATCCCCAGCCTGCCCAGCCGTGGGGACCTTCTCCAAGTGGAAACCTCGGCCCGGGCTTGGACAGGAGTTGCCTGTGAGCTGGAACCAGTCTGGTCCACCTGGCCAGGGACCCCGAGGGCCCAGGCCGCTCCAGCCTCTGGGGGTCTGGAGGGAGAAGGAGCGGCCTCTGACACCTCGGACCCTCGGAGAAGAGGCGTGGCTCTTTCCTGCTGGAGCCGGGACCCAGGAGGGGGGCGCTGAGATGCAGAGATAGACAAAAACTTTGTCCCAACCCCAGAGAGGTGCCGGGCAACACAGCGTGTCTGCACAGATGCCCTGGAACCCCAGAGAAGGACCTGGAAACCGCCCCCCCCCCGGGCCAACCCTTGGGGGCTGGGCGGGAGCAGGCTGGGGCAGCAAGACTAGGCAAAGAGGCCTCGGCCGGGGCTCCGGAAGGGGTGTCCTCATTTGTACCGCAAACCCTTCCTAGCGCCCACAGAGCCTGGAGAGGCACGGGCCAGTGTGCCAGCCCCACAGCCAGGAGCCGCGGTCTCCACCGTCCCAGAGGCCCGAGGCCGCAGCTGCACCTGCCCAGTCCCCAGCGGGGGAAGCGACTCCTGCAGGCTGCAGCCCAAGGGAGCACACAGGAAAGGGTTTGTGAGTTTTACGGCCACTGAAGTCAGCTCGGGCCTGGGGAGGGCGAGGGCCAAGCCGGCAGGTTCTAATTAAGGGGCCTGGGCTCCTTGCAGTGGCCTCGGGGCTGGGGGTGACGCCAGGTTGGCCGAACAGCCCGCACTGTTTTGCACTGTGTCTCCCAGCAACGGGGGCCCCTCCGGTGAGGGCCGCGGCCAGCCTGGCTGCTCGGCCTGGTGAGTGGCCAGGGCAGGATGCCCATCCTGGGCTGGAGCCGGGCCACCCCCTCCTGCCATCGCCGCGAAGGCCTGCCCCCCTATCAGGCTGACCTTGGGCCACACAGAACCCTGGGAGCTGAGGGGAAACCGCTTTCCCCCAGCCCAGGGCGATACTGTCGGGGCCCAAAGGAAGTGAGGGCAGGGCCTCGTTCTGGGCTTTGCCGCTTTGAACTGCCCTGGGCAAGCGTTCCGACACCGTCCCTGGACCCACGCACACATAGTAGGTGCACCCAAAAAAGACATGTAACCAGAACCCAGTATCTAGATCCTGCCTGGCACACAGCAGGTGCTCAGAAATATAGGCAGTTCAGGGCATACAGTAGGCGCTCAATGTGGCGTATGGAGCAAGTGAAGGAATGCAGTTCGTCCTGGCACGGGGCGGTAGGCCACGGGAGCAGGCGCCCTGCTGTGTCCGGCCGCCGTGGGCTGTACCCGAGCCCGGGCAGGACGGGCCCCAGCGAGGCTCCTGCCCCGTGGCCGGCGGCAGGGGTGAGGGAGGGACGCGGCCGGCCGCTGGTCAGACAGTGTGAGTCTGGCCTCCGAGTGCTATTCCCGGTAGTTCCTCTGATTCACAGCTGTCCCAGGGACAGTCACGGCTGTGTCAATAAATATTGGTGACTCTGAATGACCTCTCCGTCTCGCAGGGCCATTAAGGCCTTCCTGCCCCTCCAAAGACCCAGTCCGGACCATTGTTATTGTAGCCGGTGTGTCACTCTCCCTGCCAGTTCCAGGGCCTCGGCGAGCGAGGGGAGCCTGTTAGCCGGAAAGCATTTGCTGGGCCCTCACTGGACATCCTCGCTCGCCCAGAAACTCTCGGACGCCCTGGGCATCCATGGGGTGCAGATTAAAGGTCCAAAGTCAGAAAGGCGGTCCACGGCGGCCCTTCTTCCCACACCCCCGCCTGGGTGACCCCTTCCGCCTCCTTCCATGCTCTAGAAGGACAGCAAAGACGAGCTGTCCTCACACTTCTCATGGGTCACACGACCCACGGTTTAGACTGAACAACGAGAGTCTGAGTTCAAAATATTTCCTTAGCTCCACCCCCTTCACCAGAGGCAGAGTTTACAGCGACAGGAAAGGAGAGTTGTGAGCACCCGGGCTGTGTGTCATCTCCTCGACTCAACTTGGAAAATATTGACAGGATGGGGCGCCTGGGTGGCTCAGCTGGCTAAGCGTCCAACTTCAGCTCAGGTCAGGAACTCGTGGTTCGTGAGTTCGAGCCCCGCGTCGGGCTCTACTGACAGCTCAGCACCTGGAGCCTGCTTTGGATTCTGTGTCTCCCTCTCTCTCTGCCGCTCTCCCGCTCATGCTCTGTCTCTCGAAAATAAATAAACGTCAAAAAAATATTGACGGGACGATCTCCACACGCCAGGGAACGGGGGACACCACCAGACCCCAGACAGGCTGTCTCCTGCCCTCCAGGAGCTTGCCGTCAAGAGGCAAAGCGGACGGTCGAAGATGTCGCAGGGTGAGGGTTTGGGGGGGCCAGTCCGGGTGCCACCAGGGGCATCACGAAGGCGAGAGCAGCGTGTGACCCGACAGCACATCGTGCAACTCTTGGTTGGATCCTGGGTTGAAGCAGAATGAGGACACGACCCGTTTCAGGGACGATCAGAGAATTAAATCGTGGATTGCGCCTGGTAGACCATTCCTGCCTCCAAGTGAAATTCCTGGGCGTGAAACTAGAATTCGGGTCGTGCGGCAGACCGTCCTCTCCGAAGGCACGTGTTTAAATATCCGGGAGTGACACGTCGTTGCGTCTGTGACTGATGTGAATATTTAGCTGTTTATCAAGGAGACGCACACACCTGCAGGATGAGCCAGAAGGAAGGTCCCAAGTAAAGCAGAGAGAGGGGACGCAGGACAGAGGGCAGCCCGGGAGAGGCCCGCACTCAGGGGTTGCTGCGTGGAGAACGAGCAGGGGCCACGAGGTTTTGGGGGGCCGCGACGGCGATCAGCTGGGCTGAAGGCAGGCTGGCGGGGTGGCCGCGGGTGTGGAAAGAGCCGGGCGACACTGGGAAGGCGGGACTCACAGGGCTCGGGGCCGGCTTGCTTGTACGTGGGGAGAGAGGGTGGGCACGGGTCAAGAGGACTCCTGATTTCGGGCATGAGAACCGGGAGGGCGGAGGTACCGCTGTCAGAGGTGGAGACTGAGCAAGCAGTAAGTTCCCAGTGAGAGGCCGGGGACTCCGTTTCAGACACGCCAACGAGTCTGGGGCTTGTGGGGTGTCTCGGAGTCCCGGGAACTTACAAATGCCTTTGCCCAGGTAACCGGGAGACCAGACCTCCGAGCTCCAGGCCTGGGCTGGGGGATGCTGTGTCCTTCGGCAGTGCCAGCCGGGCAGGTGGACGGCACAGAGCCGGGGCCCCGGCGAGGCGCGGGACAGACGGCGGACATCCGAGACCAGACACCGCGGCTGCCTCTCCTGCGTTTGTTTTCCCAGGTTCCTCTCCATCTGCCAGGAGGGCTGGGCAGGGCTGGGGTCACAACCCGCTCCCTCCCCGCGGGGCCGCGATGAGCCAGGATTCCCAGATGCACCAGGAGGGCCGCCCACCACCTCCTGTTCTGGGTCAGAAAGGTCTGATTTCCCAGAACTCGACGGAAACGAAGCCACACGTTTCCGCCTGGGTTTTCTGCATTCCCGTGCGTTTCGTTTCTTTATCGTCAGGGCAGGGTTGGGCGGCTTGGTCGGGTAGGAGGGGGCTGGACCGCCCTCAGGGATGCTGGAGGCCAAGCTCTCTCACCCCCACGATGTAGTCTCTCAGCACCTAGCAACTGGGCACCTACCGTGTTCCAGGCGCCATTGTAGATGCTGACGGCGTGACAGTCAGCAAAACCAGAGTCCCATCTAGAACAATAATAGTTTATTATTGTGGTAAGTAATCACTGCATCATGACATGGTATGCTACATACAGTCACGGGCAGGTGCATGGTCATGCCTACCACTTATCGAGCCCCCGGTATATGCCAGGTGCCCTGTCGAGTGCCCTCCATTCCCTGTGACCGTCGTGACCACCTGTGTGTAGCATTACTATCCCCACCTGACAGATGGGACAACAAAGGCTCAGAGAAGCTGGGTGCCAGCACGCCCGTGAGCAGGCGGAAGTTAAGGAGTTTGCAACTCGAGACTCGACCTGGTCCAGGCCCAGCTGTGCCTTCACGAGGGTCTGGCCTGACCCCTCTGCTTCTGGATCCCGGGCTCCTCCTGGCATCCGGATCTGACCCCGGATCCCCGCCCCGGTGACGGCTCAGCCCATCTTGCTCGGCGGCCAGCCCGCACAGAGGGATGGCTGGGGAGAAAGGGTGCCGGCCCAGGGTCAAGTTCAGGTCAGGTCAGAGTTGCCAAACGTTGCAAGGGCCACGCTTAGATGAAAAAGTTATCCGAAATTCAAACTGAACCGGGAGTCCTATCTGACTTGCTAAATCTGGCTCCGTTGGGGTGGGCGTGTGAACGGCGAGGGGTTCCCCGCGAGAAGGGGGCATGGATACGCCCCAGGTAGGTTCGCCTTCGGGCCACTTACATAAAGTCTGAGCGCTCGCCCCGCTGCCCCACTGACCTCACCCGTACCCTCCGTGCCAGTCCCGCCAGGCAAGAGGCGAATCCTCTTCTAAAGGACTCCCCCCTGCACCAATCATCCCACTGGACGGCTCGATCCTGCCGAGAGTGGGGTCCTTTTAGCTTCCGCCTGGGGGTGGGGGTGGGGGGGTCCTTGCAGACTTTGAAATTTCTGCCTGGCTTATCCTCTAAGAATAATGCTCACGAAGCTTCTTAGACATTCTAGAACCTTCCCTTCCTTCCCCCTAGAAGTCCGGGGGTGAGCCTTCCGTCTCCTGATGGTTCCCTCCACCAGCATCTGCTTATGGGCTTTACTGGGAAGCCGGCAGCGCGTGAGCGGGGCTTGGAGTCTGCTCTCCACAGTGCTCACTGCGACCCTTCTTCCCCGTCCAGCCCTGCCGGCGCCACCGCACCCCCCAGGTCCAGCCACGCTCTCCGGCAGCCGCGGGCCTGTGCTTCCGCCTTAGCTCACATTCTCCATGAGAGGAAGAAGGCTTGGCAAGTATGGAAGGACCCAGAGAACTCAGAGCCAGCAAAGCAACCCCGACTGATTAGCCAGCCTTGAGATACCGATCTGGACTTTTTCCAGAAGGACAGCCGCAGGGATGCGTGCGAGGGCGGGGGCTAGAACGGGGGGCTTCTTTTGGACCCGTGCCCGTCCCTTCAGGCCCCGGGGCTGGCATCAGTTAACAGCTACGGGGTCCACCGTGTGCCTGACTCTGCCAGGCGCTGGGGAGACAGAGAGGTGGGGATCCGACCCTCTGTCCCCGTGTCTAGCGCCCCAACTAACAAAAGCCCCAAGAGCACTGGGTTTTGTGGAGTCCATAGAAAGGGCTCAAGAGACACCTGTTGGTGGAGGAATTAGAGCCGGGTGTTTTGGGGGTGAGAGGAGACGGACAGATGTATGTACACAAGGAAGGTTTTACGGGGCCAAGGAAAACTTCACAGACATCTGAGCCGAATCGCAAAGGACCAGCGGGAGCTAGCGAAGGCAAGATGGAGCATTGCTGGCTGAACGTACAAATGTCCTGTGGCCACTGGAAACAATTAACACGGATTTCATGGCTGAAAACAACCTAGGTTTGTTTTTTTATAGTTCCAGGAGTCAGAAGTCTAGAATTGGTCTCACTGAGTGTTTATGGACCGATTCGTGTCCCTCGTCCCAAATTCCTGTGTGGAAGCCCAGACGTCCCCTGTGACTGTATCAGGAGATAGGGCCTTTAGGGAGATAATTAAGGTATAATGAGGTCGTCTGGGAGTGGCCCGAATCTGATAAGACTAGGGTCCTTATAAGAAGAGGGAGAGACGCCAGAGAAAAGATCAGGTGAAGTCCTAACGAGCAGATGGCTCCCCACAAGCCCGGAGGAAAGCCCTCACCCACGACCAAATTTTCTGGCACCTCAATCTTGAATTCGCAGCCTCCAGAACCATGAGGAACTAAATTTCTACTGTTTCAACCACCTAGCCTGTGGTATTTTGCTGTGGCGGGCCTGGCAGACTAACACACTGGGCTAGAATCAGAGTTGGGGGAGCACGGCGGTCCTTTCGGAGGCTCCCAAGGGAGCCCGCGGCCCTGCCTTTGCAGCTTCCGGAGGCCACCCGCCCGCCTTCCTCGGCTCGGGCCTCTTCCCCAGCTCACTCCTGCTTCTGGCCCCGGTGTCGCCATCTCCTCTCCGACTCCGACCCTCCCACTTCCCTCTGACAAGGATCCTTGATTATATGGGGCCCACAATCATCCAAAAGAGTCTCCCCATCTCAAGATGCTTAACTCCAATCACATCTGCAAAGTCCCTTTGGCCACGTGAGGTCACGTAATAACAGGTCCTGGGGACGGGGGTGCGGACATCTCTGGAGGGCCATTACTCTGTCGGCCACGCCGAGGTCGGCCAAGGGACGCTCCTGTGTGTGTGTGTGTGTGTGTGTGTGTGTGTGTGTGTTGGGGGCCAGGGGGTCATGAAGATACAGAAAGAATCTGGATCAAGAACTTCTACACCAAGACTAGTTTTCTTAACTTGTTTTTTTAAGTCATCTCTACACCTAGCGTGGGGCTCGAACTCAGGACCCCGAGATCGAGAGTCGCAGGCTCTGTGGACTGAGCCAGTCAGGCATGCCCCAGGCCTAGTTTTTAAGATTCAGCTTGCGGCACACCCGGGCGGCTCAGTTGGTTGAGCCTCCGACTCCTGATATCGGCTCAGCTCATGATCCCAGGGTCGTGGGACTGAGCCCCACGTTGGGCTCCACACTGGGCGTGGAGCCTGCTTGAGATTCTCTCTCTCTCCCTCTGCCCCACCCCTGCTCCTTCTCTCTCTCTCTCTCTCCCCCTCAGAAATAAAATAAAAATAAAGAAAAAAGAAAAATCAATTTGAACCAGTTCCTCCTGGGGACCCTCGAGCCACACCTGGCAGGGCACAGAGTGGCAGCAGTCACTGGGGACTTGTCTCTTAATAAATAACCAGACACACAATTCGTACTGGCTTGGCGGGGGGCCAAAGGGGGGGGAACCTGTGAGCTTTTATCCGCAAACTTCACAGTTGGGCGGGCTTCCGCTTCAGGTACATTGAGATCCAGGAGTTCCAATGACGTAATCAGGTCTCCATCTCTGTCCGCGCCTCTAAGATTAAGGCTTCTCTAGAAGCGCACCATGAGGGTCATCTGAAACCCGTAGCCTGCCATCCTTCCCCCTCGGCGGCCCCCCGGAAGGAGCCGCTGTCCGCAGAAGAGTGCCCTAAGCCAGTCGCCGCAGCCAGAGGTGTGAGCGGGTACCCTGACGGGCCTCTGAGTCCCAGCCGCACCCCCAGGGTGAGAGCGTGGAACATTCTCTCACCTGATAGAACGAGGCTTCCAGAAGTTTCCATCAGCAGAGGGAGGGGCTGCCGGGCCTCCAGGAATGGAACGGCAGTGCCCCCTGGTTGGGGTGGCCTGGGGAGGCCCCTCCCACAGTTACCCCTCCAGGGGTCCCCCAGTCTCTGAGGAGGGCTCGAACCCACCTTCTGTCCCTGAAATCGGAAGAGCCCAACCCCCAGCCCAGAGGGTGGTTCAGGTCTGCCAAGAAGCTCGCTTAAATTCCAACGCACCAGCCCTAGACACAAGGCCATGTCCTTGGAGCGTAACCTTCCCCCTCCCCGGGGCTGAGAGCCTGAGACGTGAGAGACAGCGACACTCCAAGTCTCGGCGGGGTGGCCGGTCGGCGACAGGACAAGAGATTTCCCTTGAAAACAAAGCCCGAATTCTATACCCAGTGGGTGCTCGGCAGATGCTTTTCGGAGAGGTTTAAGCTTTTAGAGAGTGACCCCAAAGCACACCTTCGCGTCACTGAAAAATAAGACCGTGACCATCGTGCGATGTCCCCTTGGGGCTTGGGAAGAGTGTGCCTTCCGCAGAGTCGCTCCCAAGTGCCTCCTGCGTGCCTGGCACCGTGCCGGGCGCCCGAGGGCAGTGCAGACGGCAGTCACTGGGTGCCCGCGTCCCGCCCTCCGCCTCCCGCCCTGCTCCCCAGCCCAGCCTCCCCACCCCGTTCTCGCCCTGACCCGGCAAGCAGGGCTTGGCCGGCCTGACCTGTTTTGCCTTCTAACTGGGAACAGGAGGCTCAGGGCAGAGCCCAGTGACTCTGGATTCGCACTCGCCCCTGACGGAGACAGAAGCGCAGCTGTGGTTATCACAGAGCTCCGGAGGGGCCGGGGTGGCGGGGCCTGACCCGAGCCAGGGCCGGGAGGAGGGGTGTGGACCCAGGGGAGGGAGGAGGGGTGTGGACGGAACGGAGAGGCTCTGAATCACACCGGCTTATTCATGGGGGTAGATGCGGCCACAGGATGGGGCACGGGGAGAGGGAGGAGATGGGGGTGGGGGGGTGACTCGGATGCTGAGAACACCCTTCCTCATCTCCCACCTCTTTTATTCCGTCCCCTCCCCGGCGTGCAGGGTGCTTCCCAGGAAGAGTGAAGGCAGTGCTTTCTCTGAGATCAAGGGCGAGGAGACAGCCCCAGTCCTGGAGGGGGAGGGTAGTGTTAGGCTGGCCCAGGCTGTGGCGGGAAATGAGTCCACGGCCCCCTAGGGCCACCTGAATACCTGAATCCTGCTAGCAGATTCCCAGGGAGCCAGGGCAGCCGCCTTGGCAGAGGCCCAGGGCGAGCGTCCCCACGGAAGCAGGCCAAGGCAGGACGGGGCCAAGCAGACCCTGACCCCACCGCACTGCCAGGGCCGCATCTGCTGGTAATTAGCCAACCTACGGGACGGAGATGGAAGACCCCTCCCACGGCTGACGAGGGCCCGAACCACTTGAAAATCCCAAGTCTCCCGCTGATCGGAGACTTCAGACTTCGGAAAAGTCGGGATTAATTAGCAGACTGATCGCTTCGCTGTCCTGTAAAAGGCAGTGGGGGCGGGTCCAGTGGGGAAGGTGGGCCTGGCGACAGTGGATCGACAAACTGGTTCCTAAGGGACGGCTCCCAGTTCGAAAGCAGCGGGCTCCCCCCCCCGGTCCGAGGTTCCCGGCAGGGAGCACCTCTCCCTGTAGGGAGCACCTACAAGCCCGGGCCAGTGGCCTGACTTCCCAGCCACGGGAGACTCCCGGGCGAATGGGACCTCCGAGCCCAGAGAGAATGCCTCCGAAATTCCTTGGGATTTTTCTTCCCTAGTCAACCAAGGGTCTATTTATAGAGGTGGAAATATGCGTGGAGAAAGGACTAGAAGGAAATACAGCACAGAGCTGTGTATGTCAGCACAGAGCCCGACGCGGGGCTCAACTTCACAAGCCGTGAGATCATGACCTGAGCCGAAGTCGGACGCTCAACCGACTCAGCCATCCACGGGCCTCAGGTTTTTCGGCATTTTTAAGAGTCTTCGATTTCCGGGTGTCGTCAGATTTTTCAATTGCCAGCTGCAGGGTGACAGCGGGAAAGGTGGCCACACACGAAACCACACAGCGACCGGGACCCCCGTCGGCGTCCCCCTCTTTCATCCTAACGAACGGTCGTGAGAGGAAAACGGGAACGCAGCTTCGCTGGGGACCTCTCCCCACCCGCACGGCGTCGGTACCGGTGGTGACATGGTTGGTGAGCCCGTCCCCGGCCCCGCCGGACAGGATGCTGCCGGGGGGACGAAGGGAATGGAAAGATTACTCACGGTAGCTGGGGAGCTAAGGTCCGTACAGACGAGCAGACGGAACCACAAGGGTGAAACCCCTTGTCCCCTGGGCGGAAGGCTTCTCGAAGACACAGTGGGGGCTGCCTCTTCCAAGGCAGTAGGACTCCCCCTGACTGAGCAGAGGAAGCCTGGAGCCCAGGGTGGGCAGCTGGGGGGCCCCCAGGCTGGGCTTTGGGCTCAAGCAGGGAGCCCAGGAGGTGAAAAAGCAGAGATGCCAGGCAGATGGCGGCCCGAGTCAGTTCCCGGTGGGCCCGTGTCCCTGGGGACAGGAGGCAAAGCCCCCTCCCTTATTCCTCAGTGTCTCGGGGCACTTCTCCCCTGACCCAGGCCCCTCCTCAAGACTCCAGGCTGCTCGGCCTCCCTGCCAGGTCCCTGCTTTTCTGTGGACACCGCAGCATCCCGGCCCGGGGACCACAGCCGCCCACCGACATGAACACGATCCCCGGGGCGAGTGACTTCCTAGTACGGGCCGCACGCCCTCCCCTCCACGCCCCTCCCTCCCACCTCCTGCGTTCACACTGCGGACATCGGCGGAGGGGGTGACCCGGGTCCATTGCTTGTTACCTCGTAGAAGACTGGGCTCTGAGCCTCAGGACCATCGCTGGAGGATGGGGCAAATTCTAGGACACAACGCACGCTAAGCTGAGCGTCACACAGACTGTAAACACTCGGGAACGGAAGAGACTGAATGTCACCGTGACCAGCACACCCCCCGCGCCCAGGACGGGTTCTGGGGCCCCCGGGGTCGAGTGACCCTCGGCTGCTCTCTGTGTCCCCGCAGACAGCGAAGCCCAAACCCGGCGGGCCGTGGCCCTGCCTGGCTTCCTGCCACACGCAGACACGCCCAGATGGTGGCATGCAGCTACCCGAGAGCAGATGCTCATCCCCAAACTGGGGCAGCCCCGCCCGCCCCGTCCTGCGACCCTGAGCCCTCCCCGCTAACAGTGTCGCGTCGGTCAGTCACCTTTTATAATCATTTTTAAAACACAGTTTTATAACTCCGCTCTGCTCTCTCTCTGCTCTATGGACTCTGGTGTCTGTCCTCCATCCGGCCCTGGGGGGGGGCGGGGGGGGTGATGCGGGGCGCTTCCCCCTCCCTGCTTTCAGCCTCCATCCTTCCCACTAAGTTCACGGACCTCCCCTGCTCTCTCCGTCCACATCCCAGCCGCTGGACCACCTCACACCCAGCCCCCCACCCCCCACCCCGTCCTTCTCCCCTCTCATCCTCCCCCTCCCCCACTCAGGTTGCCCAGGGACCCCACCCCCACTCCATCCATCCACACCACCCAACCGGACCCAGCCAGCACCCCTGGAGCCCGGCTAACATTTCAGCCAGAGAGGGTTCTTTCCCTGCGGCAGGCTCTCAGCAGACAGGGGCTGGCGGGGAAGGGGGTGGTCCCAGGGGGAGCTTCAGGAGGCCAGAATGGGGGTGACCAGAGTGACCTGGGCACCAGCAGCCACGCCTGTGTCCGTCCTCCGGGAGAGCCGACAGCCTCGGATCTCCCCGTGGCTCTGCACTCCTCTCTGGAGCCAGGCGGTCATCCGAGGGGTGCGGGCAGGGGCAGGCTGGCTGGAAGAGGGCTGCTGTCATGTTCGGAATAAGGCCTGGCCACTCCCGCGGAGCGGTGAGCCAGTCCTGGGCTGATCCGACCCACGGCAGCTGGGTGGTCCCACTCTGTCCCCCCACTGGTTATCTCCCCAGGATCATGGGGAGGGCGCGGGGGGGGCGGTCAGCACCTTGGGAAACCTCTACCCCGATGACAGTGCCCAGGGCCCTCCCGCACTGGCGGCAGGCGTTTGGAATTCCTCTTGCCTACGAGGGCTCACCTCGTTTGGGCCTGATAACTGTGAATTCAGGGCCACGAGGTGAGAAAGACAAACGCGGTTCCCTCCGCTTTGCACTCTGTAGTCACGGGAGCCAGCTTTGGGGCCAGACGGTCCCAAGTTAAGACCTAGTGGTACAGGGGCGCCCGGGGGGCTCAGTCGGTTAAGCGTCCGACTTCGGCTCAGGTCATGATCTCACGGTTTGTGAGTTCGAGCCCCACGTCAGGCTCTGTGCTGACGGCTCAGAGCCTAGAGCCTGCTTCAGATTCTGTGCCTCCCTCTCTCTCTGCCCTTCTCTTGCTCATGCTCTGTCTCTATGTCTCTCAAAAATAAAATAAAAACGTTAAAAAAATTTAAAAAAAAAAAAAAGACCTAGCGGTACCTCTCCTTCGCTGTGTGACCCCCGGCAGATTACTTAACCTCTCTGAGCCTCGGCTTCCTCATCTGTGTAACAGAGAATTCACCTCTAGGATGGTGAAAATCAAACCAGCTCGTGCCCATCAAGCCAGACACAGGGTGGGCGGCCAAATGGCCTCATAGAAGGAGCCATAGCTGCTGTTTCCAATATTATTTCTTGACTCCGTTGGTGACTAAGCTGGTAGTGTAGGCGATGAGATGTTGTCTCAGGTGCCCCTAAGCAACTGGCAGGGGCTGGGGGGTGGGGGGGGCGGGTCAGCCAGAAGCCTCAGAGCCCTAAGGCAGGACCGAAGGCTGGGACCCGATGCAGGCTCTCTCCTTAGCAGTCCGGAGCCCCCCCTCTCAGAGATCGCGAGGAAGAGCGGGTTCGTACCAGGTGTGTGTCGACTCCTTCTCAAAGGGCCACCAGGCAAAACGCTGCCGGGCCCCACGTGCTCTCTTTTGTCGGCATTGCCGTTCTGCGGGGCCACGGTCCGCGGTCTGGAAGGCTAACGGTAGCTCTGGCTGGCTTCCAGGCCTTTCGAGAGACGATAACACCCAACCTCAGCCTGGAAGGACTCCGCCTTCCCCACTTCCAAGGGAGACATTTCCTCCCATCCTTCCTCCCTCCCTCCTTTCCTCTGCTTCTTCTCCAAGAAGTCCCCCGGGGTTACGCGGGCTGGTGCACAGAAATCGCGATACAGGTTAGAGTAAGAACCAGTCGATGTGAGCGGTCTGTAGTCCTACTTTCGTTTTCTTTCTCTCTCAAACCTTTGGCAGAACTCAGTAAGGAAGAAGCCCCTCCCACCTACCCCTCCACATCCTCCCCGGTCTGTATTTTTAACACCTTAACTGAGGTGTCATTTTCTTACGGTGAGCTCCACCCGCTGAAGTATACAGTTCACGGAGTCCGGACGGATGCGTTCGCCTGTAGACTCGCAGGTAAAACCACAATCAAGAGACAAACAGCAAATCTATTGTACTGGCTTCCTCGGGGTGACCCAAGTGTGTTGTCCGTGGCATTTTTATTGGCAGGTGGCAGGAACTCGAGTCGCACTACTTAGGCAAAGAAGGGGGAATATCACGGGTACAACCAGGATGTTGTGAATGGACCAGCTTCAGGTAGGGCTGGATCCAGGAGTTCGAGTGACGCCGTGAGTGTCCTCTCTCTCTCACACCTTTTCTCTCCCTCTAACTGGCAAGGCAGCTGCTGACAGCCCCAGACTCACGTCCCAGCTACTTAGCGACACCAAGGGGGGAGGACCAGTCTTCTCTGACAACCCCGAAGAATTCTGAGAAGGCATCTCGTGGTCACGCGCACATTTCCTGGATGGGGTAAAATCGGCACCAGTGAGATGCTCGCGCGGGCTGCTCGTCCGGCCGAGTGATGTTTGTAGCTTGAAATTGGCTCTGGCGAGAGTATTTACACCATGGAAATTGGCAAATGCTACAGGGCCGCCCTTCCCCACTCCACCCTCCGGGCCCATCGGTTAGACGCTTATGCCACCAAGTCAGCCCGGCCTAAACCAACGGAACGGGTTCTCCTAAGGACAGAGACATTCTATCACTGAAAGAGGGGAAGTAGAGGCTGGTCGGACAAATAACAGAGAAGACCTCGCAAAAGAATCTTCCAGATTTCCTCCCCCCTCCCCCACCCCGAAACCGACCAGGCCAAAGGTTGAACCCACCGCAGAGACAGTCTAGCCAAAGGTAGTGTTCCAGGAGAGGGGCCCGGGCTCTGCTGCTCCCTCCCCTCCTCCCCGCTCCTCCCGGTCACATTCTATGGAAAATTAAGGAACTTCCTGAGCCCGCTGGTTTCTGCAAAGCCATCCCAGCAACCTAGACCCATGATTTTCAGCTTGTTCAGCTGTTTTAAAACAACCCTTTCGAATCGGCCCAGAAGTGGGGGCTGTGGCTTGATTTGAGGTTAAACAAATAAGTGTCATTTATCCGCCGACACTCTAGGAATGAAAAGTTTCTGAAGGCAAATTCCCCAGCTCTGTGCTCCAGAAAACCGTGCCCCAAATTGCTGGGTTCCAGTCTAGCGTTCTCCATTTCCACGGAGATTGGGGTCGCGTTCGGCTACGCTCTGCACAGAACACTGGGGCTGACGGTGGAGTCGGCGGCCGGGCACGCCGCCTCTTGGCCGTGGCAGCCTCCCACCCAGCGCCCACAGGACCCCGGGCACTCTGGGGTATTTCCTGGCCTGCTGGGGACTGGCTTCTCTCCATCCTCGGGGGCCTGGGCCAGACTGCTGGCTGGTCGAAGGAGACTGCTTTTCCTCCCATGTTTGGAGGGTAGGCGAGCAAAGGACAAAGTGGGGGTGGGGGGAAACCAGCACACCCACCTTCTCCAACAAATAAAGCTGCACTCCACGAGACAGGAAAGCTAAGCCTCCCAGAATGTAGGTACGAGAGCAACTCAACAGAGAAGTCATCCTTCCTTCTCTCTCGAGGGACATGGGTCTCTGTGCCCAAGCTGGAAATCTGGACTGAGGGTTTTCTGATCGCCTCCTCCTGCAAGTGTCCTGGGGCACAAACCATTAGGCTCACCCAATACACCGCATGCTCCCCTGCATGTCCGAGCCGGGCTAGCCGTGGCTAGCTTGGGCCAGTGACACCCGGCAGGAAGGCTGGGTGTCGTTGCCAGGCCGAGGCAGGATAAAGCCCAGGCCCCGTTCTGTGGGCTCTCTTTCCCGGCCCCTGGGACTCCGGAAGCTGTATGTTCCAGATAGTGGGACCACAGGATGGAGCTTCCGTCTGCTGGGGCCCCCAAGTGAGTCCGTGGGACAGACCCGCCTGCTGGCCTGCTGGGACAGACGGGTCGAGGGAGAAATAAACTTCTGTTGAGTTCAGCCACTGGGACCCAGGGGGTGACCGCTCCTGCGGCCCCGGGCGAGTCCCGACGGGTTCGAGCTACTGGCACACCCTGGTATGGTTTCCCATGCGGTTCACTGGGAGACACCAGCGTGCAGGAGGCTCCGACCAGCAGCCTGCGCCCAAAGGAGAGCTCACGAGGGTATATGCAGGGGCCCCCATCTCACCAAAGATTCGGGGGGGGGACTTCCCTGCAGCTCGGACCTGGGTCTGGCCTTCCTTCGAAGGCTCTCTGCAGCGCTTGGTCGAACACCTACCTCTCTGGCGTCCCGAAGTGTTTAAGGGGGCACAAAGTACTCCCACCGGTGACCCCCCATGAGGCGAATGAGATAGGCCTGATTCCGATTTTAAAGACGAGGACACTGCCCGCTCGGAAGGACTTAACGTGCTGCGGAGGCTGCACGGCTAAGAAAAGAGCTTGACCCTGGGTCCTGTGTCTCTTATCACAATGCAGCTCTCAGACTCGGAGGTGGGGCCTGGGAATCTGCGTTTGCAAAGCTCCTCGGGCAGTAATTACACCAAGTGTGAGAACTCCGGGGCCACGCCGCGCCGCCTCTCCCGTCGGGTGAAGCAGGCGCCGGGGCGGGGGGACGTGAGGCTGCGGCAAAGGACCACCGCCCCCACTAAAACAACGACAACCGCCCGCGTGAAATTCTCATGAATTAACTCGGGTTATCCTCCCCGCCCCCCACCCCCGCTAGGAACCACTGCTTGTAACAACTGCGCGAGGTGAGTTTCCGCAGGGAAAACACTAGTCCAGAGTCCAGCCCTGGCCCCGAATCCAGCTGGAGACCGCGGGCGGTGGGGGTGGGGGTGGGGGAAGTGCTCCGAGAAGGAAAAAAACTACCGCCAGGGGAGGTGGTTAAAACCTCACCCATGAGGAAGAACCAGAGTAAAGTCTCAGCCTTGCTACTTACTGGCTGTGTGAACTTGCAAAACTTACTTCACCTCCCGGGCTCTGATGTCTCATCTGTGAAATGGACCTCGCCACGGAATCCACCTGTCGTCAGGTTGCTGTGAGAATCCAGTGCACTGGGGCAGACGACGGTTGACATTTAACGATCCCTCGCCGCCTCAGCTCTTCAGAGAGCTCTACACACGTTAACTCATGCAATCGTCCCAACGGCCGACGACGCGGTTATTACTTTCCCCGTTTCAGAAACGAGGGAACGGAGGCACAGAGAGGTAAAGTAACTCGCCCAAGGCTGCAGAGCCGGCTCAGAAGTGCCTCGTCTCCTAGGGAGGGTTACAGCTGGAGGAGGGCCACGGGGGAGCCCGTCTGTCGAAAGCTGGGGCTCAGGGCAGGGTTCCTGTTGCCCAGGTCCAAGTTCAGGTTGAAGAGCGGCCGTAACGATTAATAACACTACTGGGCTAAAGGGTGGAGAAGACCCCTACCCGTTCTTCCCTCCAGCCTCCAGATACTAACCCTCCTCCATGCCCAGAGGAAGACACTGGGTGCTGCCTCCCAGAGTCTAGAGACCCCGGGGTAGCCCCAGCCCCCTCTGCCAGCGTTCCCACCGCCCCCCCCCCGCCCCCAAAATGGGCACTGACGCCCGTGCCAGTCCTCTAGCCCCACCGTCCCACCAGGTGGTGGTCCTGGGGTCAGTATCTCGGTCGGCTGGTAGTCTTGCTTGCTTTTTTGGTGCATCCTTAAATAAACCGCAGTGTTTCAAGGAGAAAAGGGAACCGGCATCTATTGGGCAGTTACCGTGGGCAAGACTGCTCTCCGAGCAAATCCAGCGTCTCACTGGGCCTCACACATTTGTGAAATAGACATTACCGACTCCATTTCACAGACGAGGAAACCAGGCTCGGAGAGGCTGGATTCCTTGCAGCAAATCGGGAGCGTGGGGATGCCATAGACCCCTGTCTGAATCCAAAGCCCTCGTGAGAAGGGAGGGCCAGCAGAGCTCTGCGATCTGGCCCCCAAAGACGAAGTTCCCTGTTCCCGCTTTAAGCCAGGCGCCGGATTAGTGCCCGCAGCAACCTGGCCTCGGCTTCCTTCTGTTCAGTAGGGACGGGAAGCTCTGTGAATAGTCACCTCGGAGAGGCTTCTGTCCTCCCGAGGCTCTGCGAGGGCTGCCCCGAGGCTGCTTCCCAGACACGGGGGCGGGGGGGGGGGGGGGCGGTTCGGTCTCCTCCTGGGAGAATCCAAGCTCTGGGTGTTTCAGGAAACGTCTGACCTGCCAGGTTTCCGTGTGACTGATCAGTGAGAGCCGAGGAAGGGGGGCCGGAGGGGAGGTTTCCCGTCAGCCCGGCTTTTGTCTCTCACATGAGCCCGAGACAGACAAACCACAACCACAGACTCGACCAGCTGTGGAAGCATCGAACAGAAAGCCCAGAACATCTGGTGCCCCACTTCCTCTGCAGGCTGTGCGAGTCTGGGTGTGTGTGCGTGTGTGTGCGCGCGCGCGTGTGTGTGTGTCCGCTGGTGCACAAGTCTGTTCGCCTTCCCACTGTTGTTTAGTGGGACGTGGATGCAGACAGGGCTGGAAACCACAGGCCCTGCGGTGACAAGGGAGCCAGACACTCGCTCCCCAACCCTTATGGTGCCTCCTCCCTCCCCAGACAGTGACCCGGGGCCTGACCCGGTCTCCCGGGCCGCCCTCCGACACACCGGCAGCGTGTTTAGCTTCGAGACAGCATGCCCTTCAAGAAAGGGATTTTTTTTTTTCCTTTTGGATTTAGGTGGTTTTAGAGGCGCTTTCTTGGGGTTGAGATAGGAGGGTTCTGCCTAAATATAGCTTTGCCTCAGCATAGGAGACCCATAGAAAGCAGAGTCTGGGTGAAAGCTGTTTTTAAAATGATCTGAGGAGAAACTGTGGGCGCCCTCTGAGGCTGCGTGCTGGTCAGGAGGCTGTTTCCACCAGTGGCGGTGGCCTCCGTGGACAGCCTGAGAAGGGAAGAAACATAAGAAAATAGAAAGAAAGCCCTCCCCCCGCCCAACTGTAGCATGAGGTTTAACTCTTATCAGTCACTTTTAGGAGCTTGGCATTATTATGCCCATTTTTAGAAGTCATGAAATCAAGGTGCAGAGGGGCTGTGAACTCACCCAAGATCACTCCGCAGAGCCAGGGCTCAAAATCAAATGGACTTCTAGCCACACGCTAGCTCCTAAATCAACCTCATTCTTTCGATGAACAGTCAGAATCTAAGCTGGGCCTACCACACAGCCGGCGGCCAACAAGTGTTTCTGGAATTAATCACGGAAATGAGTTCCCGTCGCTGGCAGGGACTGTCATCACCACCGTAAGCCCAGGGTCGGCACCGCGCGGGGCAGAAGCGGCCGCCTCGTAAGTTTCAGAACGGCGACGCCTCTTTTACCCGGAGGTCATTTCCTTAGCCAGGTCGGCCATTTGGATCCTGGCTAAAAATCTGAACGCACCACAAGCAGTCAAGAGAAGTCCCAAGCCCTTGAACGTTCTAACCTGGACTCGGGGAAATTCTGAGGCCCTAGGCCGGAGGGAGCCTGGTTACCCTTACTTTACACCCAGAGCCCCAAACTTTGCTGGCTGATTTTACAAGCAGCGGTTTAGAAAAGGAGCTGGCCTGCTAAGGAAACTTGCTGGCAAAAGCAATTTGGGAATTCGACTAGCTTTTTCAGACGGGTAGGCGGCATTATGGAGTCTACAAGGGCTGCACCATGAGACGTTAAGGGGCCGACGAGAAGGGACTGGATTGTCTGATTCTCGGATACGCGCCCTCAAGACAGCTCCCAGAGAGTCGGATGGGACTGCAGCACCTCCGATGATCTCCCGCGAAAGACTAAAGGCGCAGCAGCGAGCCGACCTTGACCGCACTCGCTCACGACTAGGTGTTTAAGAGCCACAGATGCCCCAACCTGAGACGACACCCACGCGGGGTGCGACACCCTACTCGCTTTCGCCTCTGCAAGTCTACGAGGCCCTCCTCGGAGCCAGAGTGACGTCGCGCACGCGGCGCGGGTCCGTGACGTCATCCGAGCGCGCCTCCCGCGGTGCCGAAGCCCGGAGCGCGGACTGGCAACGGCGTTGCCGTGGAGACGGGGCGTCGAGCCCCGCCTCCGAGACGGGATTGGAGGAAAACCGGTCAGCTGCTCCGGTGAGGTTTCCGAAGAGCGCGGAGGCGGGGTGGGGCGCTCGCGGCGCGGGTTCCTATGGCGACTCGGACGCCGTCTCGCGGGCGGGCGGTTCCCGGGAGCCCCCAAAGCTAGAGTCAGAGCCCAAAGTGCAATTTGAGAGACTTTTTCACCTAAGGTAGTAAATCTCGGATGTGCCTCTGGCCCGAATAATGTAGAAATTCGAACCGCCCTGGACTGGATCCCGAGTACGGCTGGAGGACCCATCAGGCTTCAATTTATCACCTAAGCAGCATCGGATGGGAAGAAGAATCTGACCCAGGAGACTCAGTGCCAGGAGTGACCTAACCTTTTCAGCCTCAGTTTCTCCTCAACGAGATCTTTCCCATAAGCGTATAACATATATTATTTCTTCCTAAGAAAACCCGTTAATGACTCTACTTCTCCCTGTAGCTCCCAGCTCATCTCTCTCCCTTTTTCCGAATATCGAAGCTCCTTAAAAGAATGTCGGTGTTCGCGTCTCTAGCTCTCTTCCCACTATACCCTCTCCGAGCACACTCGGCTTCTTCTTATCGGCTCTATCGGCAACATCTGAAACAGTTATCAGCCTCTCCTCCATCAAACGCTTTATTCGCTTAGCTGATGGGACCGCGCTCTCGGGTGTTCTTGCTGCATCCCTGGCTCCTATTTCTGCATCTCTTTGGCCGGTTCCTCCTCTTTTCCCTGACCTCTAAATGTAGCAGTGCCCCCCTGGGACTGGCCCCTTGGCCTTCTCTCTCTTTTCGCTTGATATCTTCAGTGATTTCAGTTAGTTTCATGACTTTAAAGACCATCTGTTTTTGCTGATGAGAGCCTGGTCCTCTCCCCTGAGCCTCCATACTTGAATACGCAACGACTTAGTTAGCGTCCAAACTTGAATGCCTAGGAGGCAAGCTCAAACTCACGTTGAGAGCGAAATTCCTGAGCTTTCTCACCAAAAGCCGCTCTACCTGTGTTCTTTGTCCTGGCGCCTCCATCCCTCCAGCTTCTCAGGCTCCAGACCTTGAGTTCTCCTTCGCCCCACTTTCCACCTGTCCTAGTGGTAAACCCTATTGGCTTTTTCTTCAAAAAGACTGACACCCTCTTGGACCGAGCAACCGTCGTCTCTCCCATGGGTTATTATTATAACGGCCTCCTCACTGGTCTCCTAGATCCTGCCTTCCCTCCCCCTCCCCCCCGCTCCTCCTCAGCTAGCTCCTCTGTGAAGACCTTCCAAAGACTCCCTTCTCAGTGAGTGAAAGGCAAAGCCTTACCACGACCAGAAACGGCCTGTTCCACCTGGTTCCTGGAACCTGGCTGACTCCCTCTCCTGACTGTGACTCGTTGCTCACTTTATTCCAGTCACGTGGGTCATTTTCCGGCCTTATTTCTGTTCCCGGGACACTGAACTTGCTTTCACCTCTGCAAGGAGGTATACCTCAGATTACCTAGGATATCCCCAGGGCTCCCTCCCTCACCTCCTTCAAGGCCTGGCTCAAACATTCCTTACTCAAAAAACCCTTCTCTGACCTCCTGATTTTAAATTACTGGTCCGACTCCCCGGTCTCTCCTTCTCATTGGGCTTCATCGCGTGTATTACCTTCTAATATAGCATATAATTTAGTTATCTTATTTGATGTTCTACTCCATGGGAAGGCAGCCATTCTGTCTCTCTGGTCGCCACTGTGTTCCCAATTCCTAGACAGAAGCTGGCACGGGAGAGGCGCTCCTAAGTGTCTATTGAGTGAATAGATACATTTCCAAATCGGACAGTTAGGGACTGAGGAAAAGAGGAATGTTGTGGAGGAAACTGACAAACCTACCCAGCCAGGTGATTAAGATTCCAAAAAAGTGGAGTGTAGTGGTTAAAAATCAGAGTGTCCTGTAGTGGTTAAGAGCTAGATCCATAGGGGCTTGGGTTCCCGCCCCGCTCTGCCACTTAGCTGCCTTGTGACCCTTAGGAAACGTAACCTTGCAGAGCCTCGATTTCCTCATTTTTAATGTTGGCAAAACAATACTTCAGTGTCACCCAGCAATACGGAGACCCCCCTACAGAGCAGCAAACAGTGTGCTCGTCGCCGAAACGGGCTGGAGAACCTGACTGCACGGGTGTCCTGGCTCCCCTGAGTCTGTATCCTGAGGAAGGGGTACAGACAATAGCCATATAATCATCCAAATGTGATTTGCAAATTGTGACAGGCGTGAGGGAGGAAAGGCATCTAGTGCGGAAGCAGGGGCGGGGTGGGGAAGAGCGCCCCCCAGGGGATGACTTCTGAACTGCATCGGGCAGCTCAGGCTGCCATGACAAAATACCAGCTGGCTAGAGGGCCTGACCTACAGAAGTCCTGGGAGATAGAAGTCCAAGGTCAAGGTGTCGGCAGGTTCGGTTTCTTCCGGGGCCTCTCTCCTTGGCTCGCAGGCGGCCACCTTCTCACCGCGTCCTCACGTGGCCTCTTCTCCGTGCACGTGCTCCCCTGCTCTCTCGGTGTCTTCATCTCTTCTCATAAGGACACCAGTCAGATCGGATCAGGGCCCACCCGAAGGCCTCGTTTAAACACAGTTACCTCACGACAGGTCCGGTCTCCAAATACAGTCACACTCGGGGGGGGGGGGGGGGGGTAGGGTTTTGCACATGAATTGGGGGGAGGGGAAGCAGAATTCATCTCAGGGCATTAATTAAGACCCAAAGAATGCACAGGAAGGAGAGAGAGGACACCGGGAACCTGCCGGGCAGAGGAAAGAATCTGTGTAGAAGCTCTATGGCTGGAAGGAGTGTGACGAGCTGGAAGACATGACGGGCCGTGTGGCTTGAGCTCAGAGTGAAGGGTCTTGGCAGGAGACACGGCGGGCGTTGGGCGAGCAGAATGCAGGGCACTGAAGGCCACGGGGTCTCCTGCTGGCGACGTGATGAGTGGTCTTACGAGAGGATGGCTCTGACCACCAGCGTGTTGGAGGAAGGCTGCTCCCAACTCCGCAGCTGCGTGACTGCGGTGAGCATCTCACTGCCGGCTCAGGAAAAGAGTTAACGAGGCGTGTTTTTAGGGGCGCCTCGGTGGCTCAGTCAGTGGCTCTTGATTTCGGCTCAGGTCATAGTCTTGGGGTTTGTGAGTTCGAGCCCTCTACTGGGCTCCGCATTGACGGCACAGAGCCTGCTTGGGATCCTCTTTCCCTCTCTCTCTATTCCTCCCCCGCTCTTGCTCTCTTCCCTCAAAATTTATTTACTTATTTATTTTGAAAGAGAGAGCATGAACAGGGTGGGGGAGGGGCAGAGGGAGAGAGAGGATCTGAAGGGGGCTCCATGCTGACAGCAGAGAGCCGGATGTGGGCCTCGAACTCACAAACTGTAAGATCATGACCTGAGCTGAAAACGAGAGTCAGATGCCTAATGGAGCCGCTCAGCTCTCCCTAAAGTTTACTTATTTTTAAGTAATCTCTACACCCAACATGGGGCTCGAACGCATGACCCCAAGATCAAGAGTCACATGCTCTCCTGACCGAGCCAGCCAGGTGCCCCTCAGATGGAAAAGTTTCAGATGAGGGGCATCTGGGTGACTCAGTCAGTTAAGTGTCCGACTTTGGCTCAGGTCATGATCTCACGGTTCATGGGTTCAAGGCCTATGTCAGATTCTATGTGTGTGTGTGTGTGTGTGCGTGTGTGTGTGTGCCCCTCCCCCGCTCATGCTCTGTCTCTCTCTCTGTCAAAAATAAACATTAAAAATATTTTAAAAAAGAAAGTTTCAGATGATATTAACACAAAAGGAGAAAAGGTATAAACGGAGCAGTGGAACGCTTACCCTGTATGTCCGTCTACTGGAAGCCAAAATACAATGGAAATGATTTGGTGAGAAGCAGACATATTTTATTTCTTTTCTCCAGGTTCAGCCAAAACCTTCCCTTAGGTGTACCTCCAGAGAGCCAACCCGCGGCAGGTACTCCCAAAAGACTTGGGGTGCAGGGGATGTCAGGCTCTCAGTAAGAGTGGCATTAGATGGATGGCAAGAGGTTTTTCTCCCTTTATTTCTAGAATTCAGTGTCAGGAAGCAGAAGCTGGTGTGACCACCCACCCGCCTTCAACCCGAGTGGTGAGTCCCCCGCTTTGACGATGTAATCCAGCAGCGACGCACCGCCCCTTTGCGTTGGAAGGAACCAAGGCAAGCGTTTCATCCCAATGGCCAAAGAGCAATGCCTGTCCTCTCTGACACCCTGGACGGAGAGCCATCTGGCAGCGATGGGGAGTCCACCAGCCCATCCTAATTTTTAACAGAATTAACTGCTAGAAATCTTCGGTGTAAGATGAAGCCACCTCCATCTCTTGTAAGTCCTGGCCTGGCCTTCGGGAGCCACAAGGACCCTGATTCTTCCTCCTCACAGCATCGAGGATTTGACAGTACCCGTGTGGTACCCTTCTGAGGCTCCAAGACTTCTGTTCCCAAACCGAACACACCCCTCCAAAAGTGCTCTTCACGGCGCTCTTAGGAATATCCTTGGCCATGAATCTTTGGATACATTTCTATAAACGAAGCTGTTGGGACGAGCGGTACGTTCCGTAGCTTCTGCTGTCTGTTTCCAGGTCGGTTTCCAGCAAGGGTGCTTTTGTCTCTATGCCCACAAGTGGTTTCTGAGAGAGAACCTATGTCCCCACACCCTAGCCGCCAAATTGGGGAATGTTAATCCTTTTAATCACTGCCAATCTGATCAAAGGAAACGATTATCTCCCGGCTGCTTCGATTTGCATTTCTTTGATTCTGGGTGAGGTCGGACATGTTCTCCAACCGCATCCTATACTTTTGCAATCTCGTGTTGGAGCTAAATGCAGGACCTTACATGTATTCCAGTTAAATTTTATCTTGTTGGATTCCACCGATCATTCCTTCCTGTTGAGATCATTTGGATCCTGATTCTGTAATTCCAGCGCGCCGGCCTGCCCTCCCGGCCTCGTGTTATTTGCACAGTCGATAAGCAGTTATCTTTGGCTTCATCCAAGTCGTTGATAGAACGTTCAAGCGTTTAGGGCCAAGGACAGAACTGTTTGGCGAGCCCGCTAGAGAAACGCCTGAGAGGACACGGGTCCCACCCCGCCGTGCCCGGGAGCCACCGGCAGTGGGTGGACCCCTCACTTGGGACACAGATTCCAAGGCTTGACGCTAATTGGCCGTGTGGTCTTAAGCAAGTGGTGTTACCTTAGGGGCACCCGGGTGGCTCGCTTGGCTCAACGTCTGACTCTCGATTTCGGCTCAGGTCATGGTCTCGTGGTTTGTGGGATCGAGCCCCACATCGGGCTCGGCGCTGACGACGCAAAGCCTGCTCGCAAGCCTCTCTCTCTCTCTCTCTGCCCCTCCTCCACTTGTGCACGCGCTTGCTCACTCAAAATAAATAAACTTAAAAAGAGAAATTTTAAAAAGAGGTGTCCTCAATGTCTCCTGGGCTCCAGCAGCCTTTTTGTCACTATTTTGTTCCTAAAGAGTTTTTTTTTTATGTCTATTTATTTTTGAGAGAGAGAGAGAGAGAGAGTGAGCAGGGCAGAGAGAGAGGGGACAGAGGATCTGAGGTGGGCTCCGTGCTGACGGCACGGAGCCTATGCGGGGCTTGAACTCACGAACGTGAGATCATGACCTGAGCCGAAGTCGGACAGTTAACCGAGCCACCCACGTGGTCCCTCCCTCAGGGTTTCTTGAGACACTGTGAAACTACCGTCAGAAGTCAGCGCACTGTGGCCAAGTGCTCACCCGCTTCGCTGACCTAGTGAGAACCATTCCCTCAACGGTCAACACGACCCTTCCGATCACCCTTTCCAAATGCCAGGCCAGCATTCATTTGCTTATCTGCTCTAGAATTTTGCATTTTGCCCGTCATCAAAACTAAGCTCACGGGGCCTTCCGTGTATCCAATATTTTTCCCCTCCCTTCACAATGTCTCAAAGTATCCTGAGACAGCAGGGATGCCTGGGGGGCCTAGTCGGTTAAGTGTCCGGCTCTTGATCTCGGCTCAGGTCATGACCTCCCAGTTCATGAGTTCGAACCCCGAGTCGGGCTCTGTGCTGACAGCGTGGGGCCCGCTCGGGATGCTCTCTCCTTCTCTCTCTCTCTCTGCCCCTACCCCACTTGCGCTCTCTTTCAAAATAAGTAAATAAACTTTAAAAAATAAAAGGACCCTGAGACAGCAGAAGCGGTCGCTGCCCGAGCTTGTCAGTTCTGTTGCCCCGGTCCAGTTTTCTTGCGTATTGCAAAGGGGCAAGTGGCTGGGACTGCCCCCTCCCCTCCCAGCGTGGACAGAGGGCCCAGAATATGGGAGCAGGGTTCCCAAACAGCTGGGACAGCAGTCAAAGGAAACAATTTGAATGGCTTAGTTTGACCGGGGGGTGGGGGGGGTGGGGGGGTGGGGGGGGCTTTGTGAGACTGAAAGACGCCAACCGCTCTCATCATCCGCTGAAGACGCAGCTCCGGGGGCCGCGGGAGGGACCTCTGCTTATCCAGCTCGGGGCTTAAGGCAAAAATTAAGCATCAGTAGGACCACCTACAAACGAAATGATGGCACCCCCCTGTTGGAGTTACTTCCAACTCAAAAATCAGAGAAGACTATTCTGAGAAAGAAACGCTAAACATTAACCCCGTCTCACCAATGTAAGTGACAAAGTGAGTCGGTCATAATTCCGGTGATTGCCACACCTGGGATCCAGTTACTGGTCGGCACCCTGCAAATGTACCCCTAGACTCCCTACAACTCTGGCCATCCCGTGTTTCCTGCGCTGGCTCATTCGGACCAGTAAAAACAGTGACAGTGACCACAAAGGCAGAGACCAACACCGAACTCCTTCCGGGAAAAAGGCGCCGTGGTCGGCGCCTTGCACGACCTAACCCTTCCACCCCCACAGCACCCCTGGAGGGAAGGGGCTGTTTTCACTCCGTTTTTCCCAGACGGTGAGGCTGAGGCACAGAAGGGAGCTGAAGTGACCCGCCCGAGGTCACCGGCCTTGTCAGGGGCAGAGGCAGCGCGGGAACTCAGGCAGCCTGGCTCCGCCCGCCGCAGCCCCCCCCCCACCCCCCCCCCCCCGCCCACACTGCCTCTGCAAATAAATGAGGGAAAGGAACGAACGGCTGTGGGGGATCATTTCTCCCCCAGATCAGGAACCAAAACGGCTTGGCCAGCGGCGGTCTCAACGACCGTGGGGTCACACACCAACGCTTTCAAGGGCGCGAAAAGGAAGAGGCAAGCTGGAAAGGGGGTCAAGGGCACGAACAGCCTCAGCGAGCGGCCGCGACCCCGTGGCACATGCGCACGCGCGGACGCCAGGCCCAGGCCGTAGCCACGCCCACCCGTGCACGCAGAACCCGCGCAGCCGCGTCTGGCCTCCCAGCAGCAGGGTTCCGAGACCCAGTGCGGTCGCCGCTGGCACGGGCCTCGGCCAGTCCCCCGGCTCCCGGCATCGCCTTCCAGTTGCTAGACTACGCTGCTTTCCAGTACATTATTTGCACCAGAAAAACTAAAATGTAAGTAAAGCATTTCCATACAAATCATCTTAACCGCAGCGAGGCAACCGGCCCCCGATGAAACTGGCGAGGGACGGTGATGAACTCACTCCGACTGACATACGGAGAGAGCCTCTCGCCAAGTCCCACTGGCAGCTTCGTAATTATGGAAACGTCCATGTTATTTCCACTCGCCCAGGGTTAGGCCTGCCGGTATCTGATTCAGTGTTTACTTCATGTATGAGGTCAGGCCCCGGCACAGCTGGGGTGTTTCGCGAGGCATCGGAGCTGCCGGTCAGGAGACCGCGTTGCCGCGAGGGTCTGCCCAGAGCCGTCTGGGCGTCCCGGGCCACCTCGCGGCTCACCCGGGCGAGCCGCCGCTCCCTGGCACTTTTGGGCCCTGCCTGGCTCTCCTCCCTGCTCTGCTGAGTGCGTCCCAGGGAAGCCGCCAGAGCCCGGCGGCAGCAGCGGCGGCCTGGGCATGATGAGATCACGTCCAAGTTTCCCACAGCCCAGCAATTCGCTGGAACTTGCCCCCTCCGTATTGCAACATCTCGCCCCTTGTGAGCCTGGGAGCTGCCAGGAAACAGGGTAGGTTTTTGGGTGGGTTTTTTTTTTTTGGTTGTTTTTTTTTTTTTTTAAGTATTTATTCCAGGATGTCTCCATTTGTGGGGTGTGAGAGTGACTCAGAGTGCCTGGCAAAGCCACCTCCGAAGGTAACTGTGCCCCACAGGCCAGCGCGCCCTCTGCGCCAGCTCCCCACATCGGTGAAAACAAAAACAAAAGCTCCCAAGAGCTCAAAACCCTCATTGGAAGAACACACACTTACGGAGTGGTGTTTTCTAAGTTCCCGCAAGTTACCGGGAAGCTGAGGGCGAAAGGGAGCCAGTTCGCGTGGGGCAGTAGGGTCTTAGGAAGCTTAGCGATGGCGTTTGGTTTGGATACCAGAATCACCGGGCATCGTGTACTAGAACGGGGTGCGCCTAGTGAAATCAGGGCCGGGGGGGCGTGTGGCGGGGGGACCTGCGGCAGGAGACGGTTTGGGAACCGGAGAGATCCAAAGGCCAATTCAATAAAGACGCTGCCTCTTTCTCAACGTTGACAGAGCAGAGGAGATGTCACACCGCACCGTCTGGGCTCCTTAACCGTGGGGCCGCCGGCCGCCGACGTGGACACGAGGCAAACTCGGAGGAGATACCGTCCCCGACGGAAAGGGCCAGCTCTCGCTTCCTCTGACCTCAACAGAGGTCGTTTTAGGAGGAAGACTCAACTCTCTCTTGTCTAAAGGGTCGGTCCGGCCACCACGGAAGCTTTCGGAATATCGCTCCCCACTCAAGGGCGGACATCCCCGTAGGGTCCAGAGAGCTGCTCAGGTCACTTCTCTTCCAGGCTCTCCTCCAGGGCACAGCCTGTCTCAGACTCAGGACGCTCCCGTTACCTGCCCAACCCCCCCCGCTGGGGCCCGCCGTCAGCTCCGTGGCCCGTCGAGTCCCTCGCCATCACAGTTGTCCTCTTACCGCCTGAACCACTTTGCCCTTGAATATCCTTCCGGCTGATTTTGAGGACGGGACCCGAAACTGGGGTCACTCCCGCCCCTCTGTCTCCGGCTCATCGTCCGTGCTCCCCGCCTCCTCGGCCGCAGCCACTCTGGCCGAACGCTCCGGGCACACATCCACCTCAGGGCCTTGGCACGGGCCGGTCCCGCCACCACGAGCACCCTTTCTGTGTCATCCACGCGGCTCCCTCACTCCCTCCCTCGGGGTCCCACTCATCCGTGAGACCTCCCGACCGCCCTCTTCTGAGCTCCCTCCCACAGGTGGTTTCCCACGAGCCTGTCTCCCTAGCTTAGCCTGTTCCTTAGCTTCCCGGCCCCCTGGAATGCCGGCTTCACGCGGCCGGGGAGTTTTGACCCCTTTCAGTCCCCCGTCACAGCCCGGTGCGGACGGTGGCGCTCCGCGTAGCCACGCCGCGGCAGTTATGCCGGGTGTTCGCTGCACACCTGCCATCGAGGAATTCCAAGTTCCTCGAGCCGAAGGAAACTTCGTGCCTCCCAGGGGGCTCCGAGAGATTGGAGGAGTCGGGCCCGAGCTTGCCTCCCTCCCCCCTCCTTTGGTACCGCATATTCCGCTTTCCCCGACAGGACAGACGTGGGAACGTGGGGGCGTTCCAGAGGGGACGGAGCCTCCCGTGATCTGGGAACACAGGTGTTTGCTCCGCCAAGGCCAGCGGGTCGCGAGTCTCTGTGGCTCCTGGGAGGAAATGCATCTCAGATGGGCTCACCCTCCCTGGGGCCGGCGGGGGGGACAGGGCTGCGGGCCTGGAACGGCTGTGGGCGAGGTGGCCCTCACACAGGCTTTCCAGAAAGAACTGCGAAGCAGCCGCCCGAGCCACAGGAAAAAGGATGACCTCCTGCAGCCGCCGAGAGCCTGACTGGAAAGTCTGCGTCAAGGACACCTGGAGGAAGCCTCCGGGCCCGCCCGTAGCCCGCTCTTCCTCCCCCCTGCCGCCCCACACATCCGCCCTCCCGGAGGCGCACCCCACCTTTGCCGTCGAAAGCTCTCCGGGTTCTCCCAGCACACCAGAGGTTTTGTTTTTGCCCCTTTCTTTTTTTTCTTTTCTTTCTTTCTTTCTTTTTTTTTTTTCCATCTTGTTTGAAAAGCCTTTTGTGAGGTTGGGAGTGACCCAGAAGTCGCCTCTCTGTTTCTGTCTGAGGGGAGAGTATTTCCAGATCGGGGGCGCGGTCCGCAGTGCCCAGGCCGGGCGTCCGAGAATCCCGGATTATGCCTCCTGACCCCGTGTCCTAAGTGTGTGCCGGCCACAGTTCCAGAATGAACCATAAGCAGAGCAAAAAAAAAAAAAAGAAAAAAAGTGAATCAAGAGGTTTATTGTGTTTCCCCCAGTAAGGATTTTGAAACCCAAATTTCTACATTTTTAAGGGTTCGATGTCATAAAATTCCCATGTATGACTACATTTTAGAAAAGACTCATTGTGTGTGTGTGTGTGTGTGTGTGTTGGAACGTAAGAGGTTTAGCATGTAACTCAGATAGTAAATTCCTAACCCCAGAATTTGAAAGGCACAGAAAACGGGCCATCGAGCTGGGCATCTGCTATGACAAATCCACGGGATGTTAGGACTGTTGTCGCGGAACCATCTGGAAGTTAAATGTTAGTCTTCCGAAAAGAACCGGGACCTCCAAATGCCAGCCGTTGTTACTCGGGGGCAGCGTGAGCAGGTTTCTATTTAAAACTTTCACGCCTGCTTCTCGAACGTTACTTATTTTCCAGAGGGTACCCTCCTTACCCCTCGGATTCTTTTCCACCTCCCCTTTTCCACGTGCATTTGGCTTAACCCAGCCTGCTGGCACAAAGGGAAAGGTATTTATCCACACCGTCTCCAGGGATGCCTGGGGGCTCAGTTGGTTCAGCATCCGACTTTGGCTCCGGTCATGGTCTGTGGGTTCGAGTCCCGCGTCGGGGTCTGTGCTGACAGCTCAGAGCCTGGAGCCTGCTTCGGATTCTGTGTCTCCTTCTCTCTCTCTGCCCCTCCCCTGCTCGCACTCTGTCTCTCCCTCGAAAGTAAATAAATATGAAAAAATTATATATAGAGAAAAAAGTCTTCTGTGAAATGAGCCGGGAGTTGTGGTCTTGCACTTTTGCTGCTGAAACCGGACTCAGGTGGGGACCAGAGCGTCCTCCGGCAGTGCTGGGGAGGGAGGGGTGGAGAGGGCCCGGGAGATGGGGAGGAGAGAGTGTGTCCTGCCTTTACGTTGAAGAGAAGGCAAGGCCTTGCTCAATACGGTTGCCCCTTAGCAGCCTCCGCCAGGATGGCCCTCGGATGCCCCCTTGGGTCCCAGGTGCCTAACCTAAGTAAACTCTGATCAGGGCGGCACTGGCTCGGGGCGGGGAAAGCACGCCAGCCCTCGGGCTTTCTTATCGTCTAGATCATCTAGCTCCCAAGTCCTCCCACTCTTAACCCGTGGAGCGAGAAGCAGTGAGGCCCAGGGTTGTGGATTTTCTTCCTCTGCTTATTTCCCCGATTGTGTAAAACTTCTCGCTTCTGGTCTTCAGAGGGTCCCCCTCCCTGTTTTTTCCTCCTCCTCCTCCTCCTCCTCCTCCTCTCCTGGACGCCACCAGCATCGAGGGCAGGAGCAGCTCGGGGTGGCATCGGCGGGGACAGAAGTGTGCCGGAGCGGGCCCGCTGCGTCGCCGAACGAGACCGCGCTGTGGCCGGAGGCGCCTGGGGGCGGCTCCGCAGCTGCGGGGATGCCGGGCGGCCGCGAGCAGAGAAATTCCAGGGATTTTTCACGTGCAAGCGGATATTTCCTTTGAGAGTTTCTAGACTAAATAACCCTCCTTGTGTCTCAGGGACGGTGTATACTGCTGACCTGGCAATGTTCTCTGGGCGCGGGGGGGGGGGGGAGCCCGGGGAGCCCCGCGGCGGCCTGGGGGCGCGGAGCAGAGGAAGGCGAAGTGGCCCGAATAAAGATCCCCTCCGGACGGACACCGGGGCCGCTCTCGCTCCGCCCGACGAGACGTCCGTCTCAGATGCGGAGGAAGAATCTATCGGCAAGACCCCGGGAACACGACGGGCTGGACTTCTAAGAATAAACATTCCCGGGTCTATCAACTCACCATTTTCATAGACATATGTGCCTCCAACCTCTGGCACCCACCGACCCTTTGACTACCTCCATAATTTTGCCTTTTCCAGAATGTCCTATCATTGAAATCACATCGCGTGTTGCCTTTAAAGTTGGCTCCTTTCGCTTAGTGCCATGCATGGAAGTTTCCCCCATGCCTTTGGAGGGCTCGGTAGCTGTAGCAATTTTCATATGATGCCAGGCTGTCTGCTGGAGGTGAGATTATTTATTAATAACTAGCATTAGAATGAGATCTATGATAAGACGAAAGCAAGGTTTAGCTTAAATAGAACAACCTCTGTATCAGCCCTATTAATAGGCAGGCTGTTGTTATTCTCTTTCGGCTTGTAATAAGTAAACCGAGACTGGGAGAGAAGCTGACTTATGAGGGGCAGATAGTGAAGGGAGACCTATAAAAAGACAGAAGAGTCTAGAATCCCAGCCATTGGCTCTATGACAGACCAGAGCATATTGGACTGGGTTGTGTTTATAATGTTTTGGGTTTATGTATGATGGGGGGGGAGTGGAGGGGGGCGGACACCTGTTCCCAGCTCCTCAGGCTGCCACGCAGAGGGAATTCTTGGGGAGCACTCCTTGCGTCTCTCCCTCCCCCCTCACCCCTCTCCCTCCACCTGTTCCTCTCCCAAGGGAGGCAAAGCTACTTCCCCACTTGGGCGGATGGGGGGGAGCCACACATGCTCAGAGTATCCCCACCCCCAACCCCTCGAGACCCCCCCCAAACCTAATAACGTCGTCGAGGATAGATTTTAAACGGCTCTCATTGCCTTATCAGCCGGGTTCTTTCCGGTGGCAAAGTGTCTCTTCCATCATCGAGTCTGGGAACGTGGAAGCTATTTTAGGCCCGAGAGACAAGATTCCGTAAACTGAAGCAGTAACTTCACGTTAAAAGCACTAGCCTGAGCGTGTAGCCAGCCCGCTGCCAGGGAATCACATGAGCCCCCAGAGAAATTGGACTGAAAAACTAATTTTAGACCAGAAATTCAGCTCCTTGCAGCCTATACGACAGTTCTATCTAGAAAGGTCTCCACAGATACACAGAACCAATTTCAGATTAAGACAATAATAAGAAAATATTTTGACAACCAAATAAAAATAAAATAGCAAAAGCAAATAAAATATTTTCATCATCAAATACAAATGAAACTATAAAAACAAATATGAAGGCCACATCCAATCTTTTTGTTCCAAAGAACCTCCCTCTTCTCTCGTCACGGTTTAATACACGTTTTCACACCTCGAGGCTCCCACTGCATCCGGGTCGCTGTGCAACATCTGAACTTTCTCGAGCCGAGGTCGAAAGGCCACCACTTACTACTACCGACGGCTAGAGTGAAAAGTGTGACGTGCACGTCTCCGACTCCACAGGGACCACACAGGCATCGGGACACGGTCTAGTTTGCCCACATCCAATGCCTTATCTACACGGTGTCCGTTGAGAGAGCCCATTAATACCTGATCACAAGGGGGAGGAGGGGGAAGGTCGTTGGAGCCCAGTCACCACCTGGGGGGGGGGGCTGCTCAGTGAGACAGATGCAGACTGTCCCCGTGACTGACCCGTTGGCTTCCCCAGCCCCTCCTCCCTCGCCCGTCTCCACTGAGGCCGAGAGGGCGGGTTCTGCCTTGGCCCAGTCCTACCGAAGGATGTGTTCAGGGATGTCTCCCGGAGGCCCGGCTGAAGGCCTTGCTTTTCTTCTGGCAACGCCCCTGGCCTTTTTCCTTCCTCGACGGCGCACCGGCTTCCGTGGGCTGAACAACCACCTCTCCGAAGCCGCTCGGACCCGAGAGCACAAAGGCCCCTCTGCCTGCCAACCTTCTCTCCCCCGGGGGCAACGGTGGCAATCGAAGAACGTTGGAAATGCTTGGAACGTAATTAAGCCAAAGAAGACAGGCCGTGCTCTGAGAACTGCTGGCCCACTACCCTCGGCTAATCCAAAGGCAACAAGGTGTTAAAAGCTGATGCTGTTTCCGGGGCGCCTGGGGGGCTCAGTCAGTGAAGCGTCCAACTCTTGATTTCGGCTCAGGCCGTGATCTCACGGTTTGTGAGTTTGGGCCCCGCACTGGGCTCTGTGCTGACAGCGCGGAGCCTGCTTCTCTCTCTCTCTCTCTCTCTCTCTCTCTCTCTCTCTCTCTCTGCCCCTCTACTGCTTGCGCACATGCTCTCTCGCTTTTGCTCGCTCTCTCTCTCAAAATAAATAAAAATATTCTAAATATTTTAGGGACGCCTGGGTGGCTCAGCCGGCTAAGCATCCAACTCTCGATCTCAGCTCAGGTCACGATCGCAGGGTTCGTGAGTTCAAGCCCCGCCCTCATCAGGCTCCATGCCGACAGTGCAGAGCCTGCTGGGGATTCTCCTTCTCCCCCTCTCTCTGCCCCTCCCTGCTTGTGCTCTCTCTTGGTCTCTTGAAATAAATAAACTTTAAATATATATAGATATATACATATATATATTTAGATATATATATGTATATATATATAAATTGTTTCAATTGTGGGGAAGGTCCTAACGCAGAGAACCGATAGGTGCCAATACCCCACGTTCCAAAGTCAAGGACTAGACCCGCTTCAGTGGGGCCTGGAAAGAGCTGAGAACCTCTGACCACCCACAGGCGGGAGGGTGGCAAGGAACCAGAGAGACGATGTCTTCAGAGGCGTCGTTGGGTGCTTGGCGCTCTCCCTCCCCTTCCCCCCGTGCCCCACGAATCAGGGGAAGGAACATGGTGAGAAGGGCCTCGAGGGGGGCCGACGTGCATGCCCGGCAGCTCAGGGGACCAGACGGCGGTGTCGGCTGCGCACCCGAGAAGTCTCAAGGACAAGAAGGCTCCAGTCAGAACAAGGAGAGATGGCTGCTTGATTCGGAGCAGAGCCCCTCGGCCCTGGTTTCCCCAGAGCAGATGCGGGCCGGGCCGTGGGGCAGAGCTCCCAGGAGGAGGGCTGAGCGCAGAAGCTGAGGCGCTCGCTAGGATGTCCTTGTCCCCTCAGGAACCACAGCTGAGCGATCCCCCAGCCTACGGTGGGGGGCGGTGGGGGGAGTCTCCAAGGAACCCCACAGCCCCTTCAGCTGGAAAGTTCGCCTCGGCCGGAGGAAGCCATGGCCGATTACAAGGGTGCCCCTCCCACCCCGCTTCACCTTGGAGGGGCTGAGGCAGCCCAGCGAGTGGCAGGGAAGGGGGGGGGGGCAGAAAATGTGGGGAGGGCGCCTGGGCGGCTCAGTCGGTTAAGTGTCGGACTTCGGCTCAGGTCACGATCTCGCGGTTCGTGAGTTCTGGTCCTGCATCAGGGGCTGTGCTGAGAGCAGAGATCGCTTTGGATTCCCTGTCTCCTTCTCTCTCTGCTCCTCTCCTGTGGGCCCTCTCTCTCTCTCTCTCTCTCTCTCTCTCTCTCTCTCTCTCTCAAAACAAAAAAGAATTTTTTAATGCGGGGAAATCAAGTGTGAGACTTAATTGTGTATGCCAACCTGATTGTGCCACAAGGTGTCCAAATACTTGGTCAAACATCATTTCCGGGCGTGTCTGTGAGGGGGTTTCTGGATGAGAGGCACTCGAGTCGACGGACAGGGAAGCAAAGAACCCTCCCTGGTGTGAATGGGCCTCGGCCAATCCGCTGAAAGCCTGAGGAAGAGAGAATTCTCGCTCCGTCTGACTGTCCTCCAGCTGGGACGCTGGTCTTCTGCCTTTGGACTTGACGCAGAGCAGAACCGTCGGCCCTCCAGGGTCTCCTGCCAAACCTTCTCAGCCGCCATAACCCTCGGAGGCCAATTCCTTAGAGTCAATATACCCATTGGTTCTGTTTCCCTGGAGAAGGCGGACTCCTCACACGCAGGGGGCTTCCAGAAGGGCCCCTCCCCCATTTCCAAACACGACTGCTTCGGGTTGGGAGCAGCCGAGCTGGGAGGGAAGGGATGTAACTTCGGTGAATCTCTCTGTTGCACAGAGACTCTGTAGTCTCGAAGCGAGCAGCAAACTTTTTCTTCTCCAACAGCCCCCAGAAGGTCGCCGGGCCGCCAGACATTTCGCCGGGGTGGGGGGGGGGGGATTGAAGAGAACTCAGCTCCCCGGGGAGTGTTGGACACCTTGGAGAGTGAAGAAGAGGCTTTCGACTCCAGGGACCCCTGAAAACTCTCACTACACCACACCCTGGCTTTACAAACGTGGCATGTGATGTCAGCAGCTGGTGTTAAAAAAAAATTTTTTTTTTAATGTTTATTTATTTTTTGAGAGAGAGAGAGAAAGAGTGCAAGCAGGGGAAGGGGCAGAGAGAGAGGGAGACACGTGATCCGAAGCAGGCTCCAGGCTCTGAGCTGTCAGCACAGAGCCCGACGGGGGGCTCGAACCCACGAACCCTGAGATCCTGACCCGAGCCGAAGTTGGACGCTCAACCGACTGGGCGCCCCTGCGGCTGGCGTTTTTAGACGGAACCTCTTTCCTGGGCCCCTTCTCCCCAACACGAGCCTCCTCTTCTGCACTTTGGAAAGTTTCGCAGACTCTAGAGCACGCCACCAGGTGGAATTTAGCCCTTCGCTTTATTAAATTTAAGAAGTAGCTTCGATGGATTCCTCTGAAACGTGCCCGGAAAGCAATGCTCTCAGAGCCCTCCCGCCTCCCGCCCTGCAAGAGCCTTGGGCTCGAATGGAGTTTCGAGCTGCGTCTCAGCCGCTGGGAGACGGGCCCGGGTCTTCGGGGCAGACGGTGTGTTGAAACCCAGGAGGCCAGGAGGGGTGGACGCTCATCCGTCTCTGCCGACTTCCCAGGAATACTGCGGGGGTTTCCGAGCCCGCGTGGGAAGCACTGTCGGCCTGTGCCCGGGGCGGGGGGTGCAAGGGAGGGAGATTGGGCAACCTCTGCTCCTTCGCTCCAGCTGCCCTCGCCTCGCTTGGGGTTCACTCCTTCCAAGTTCCCCCGCTCCCCACGCCAGGGCGGGCTAGCGGCGGGCTATTTATAGCGCTGGTACAGGCCCGGGCAGCTGGCGGGGAGCAGATGTTTTCTGATACGGGGAGGGGGAGCTATTTATACTGGGAGTTGAATGAAAATTAGTCAGAGGGGAGGCTGCGGCCATAGTCGATATTTCTGTCTGCCCAACATTGCGGAACGTTCTGTCGATCCTCAGGCAAAAGGATGTCTCACCTCCGCCGCCTAGACGGCTCAACTCGGTAGACGCTCCTGGAGTGCTGGGTGCTGGGTGGGCACCGAGATGAAGGAGACAGAGGCCTGCTCCCTGGTACAGTTCAGGCCGAGAGACGTCACGGAAGCCACTCGCGGGCCTCCGGTCCGTCCCCGCCAGCCGGGGGCACCGCTTGGAGCCCGGATGCCCGCGTGAAGGCAGCTGCTGGGTTGGGGGCAGGGTGGGGGGCTGGGCGGGGAGAGCAGGAGCGGTCAGGGACAGCCACGAGGCCAGCGCCCACTAGCCTGGGTTGGAAAGGCGCGGGGGAGAGGCGTGGAGGCCGTGGGAATGGAACCTGGAGCGTGGAGGCTTTGCGGCCCACCTGATGCAATCCAGGAACATGCAGGAAGTCGGACGTGAGCTGAGGGTAGAGGGACTTCCTGAGGGATTTCAGAGGAGGGGCCGAACAGGTGAGCTGGGTCCAGGCTCCTGAAGGTCGTCATCCATCCCCCGGAGTTATCAGACTTCACCTTCGGGCAGGAGGAGCCCACAAAGCTTTTAGGGAAGGCAGCCAGGCAGCCGCCGTCGCTCAGGGAGTGACAGAAACCGTGGATCTGAGCGCGAGTTCCTCCTGCGTCTCCAGCGTCCTGCGGCAGTGCGCCAGGCACACAGTCGGCGCTCCATAAATGCTCGTTGAAGGAGCAGACTCGCGGGGTTTCATCCCTGTCTCGAGGCGGCGTGCAGACCATCCCTGAGATGAGCCCAGGCAGGCTTGCTACAAGCAGGTGGCCGCCGGAGGCACCGTCCCCAAGTTTCTTCCCATTGTCCAGCCCCGGGCCTGTCCCCGGCTCTGACTCTACCCCCTGCGACACCCCCAGAGGAGCCCAAGTGATAACAGTAACACTAGCGACAAAGAGACTTGTCTGTGTATTCTCGCTGAAGGCTTGGGGAGACGGAGCAAGTTTACAAATGCAAACAAAACGGCTTACTAGTCTTCTCCTTGTTCCGAAACACCCTTACGCCGTTCCCGCCGACCTGGTTCTGGCCTCCAGCCTCCTCCCCGGCCTCCAGCCTCTTCATGCCCTCCTCCTCCTTCTCCCCAAATGCCCATTCTTATATTAGCCAGAGCAGCTCGAGGTTTTGGGGGGCTTTTGTTTCCTGGTCCCCATTGCTCTGAACTCTGAGGGCCTTACCTTCCACCCCTTAGCGGGGTATTTTCCTAAACAGAGACTTTTCGCTCCCTAACGAGAATGCTCCTTCCAGGAGGCCCGAAAGTCATCTTCCCACACATCACAGCATGGCGGAGCCCTGTGTGGGGTCATTTATATCCCTCACGCCGATCCTCGGGACAAATGTTGGAGACCCAGAGTCTTTGCTGGAACCAACTTTTCTAGGCTCTCGAAACGTCTCCCGTCCCAAGTGGTACCCAACCTCGTAAAATCCAGTCTTCGCGAGGACCCTGCTGAGTCAGATGGGCAAGAACCCCCGCCCTCCGTGTCTGATGGGGCTCCTCTCCCCCCCCGCCCCCCAGGTGAGGTCCGACCTCCCTGGCCTGCCTCCAGCAAGAATCCCATTCGGTGCGTTTAGCCAGAACCCTCTTTGCCCCTGATGTTTCCTCTTGGCGATTTCACTTCCTCCATCCCCACCCTGCCCCTCGGTTCTAATCTCCTACTCGCCCCTGCTGTCTTCAGAGTGGAGTCCAATCTCTCTCCCCCACCGCGAGACCCCATTACAGCGGTCCACGCACCTATTGCCATACCCCCCTCCCCCTCCGAATAAAGCCTGTCTTACCACCTTGAACAAGTGTCTTTGAGTAATTTGCTCTTTAACAGAGAAAGGCTTCACCATGAGCAGTGCAACTTGGTATTGAGTCTCTTGCTCGATGCAGAAAGACAGAGATGGAATAAGTCCATGTGGGCCAGGAGCAGATAGGACAGGAAAAAAGCTCTTCCGGATGACCTTCTTTGGGAACAGTTAACCCCCTTGGGTTGGAGGTGGACATGACGGAGAGGCTCACTGGCTGAGCCCTGGGGATGATCGGGCGTCCGGGAGGGCGATGCCAAGATGAGAAAGGCGGAAAGAGGGAGACAGAGAAAACGGGAGCTGTGTGTGTTTTAAGGAGAAGGAGATGGAAGCCAAGAGGCACCCCCCATCCCCGGCCCAGGCTGAGATTGCTTTGTGAGCTGGAACACCAAGGGCCCAGCAGTGCCCAGGCCAGGGCAGCGGGGGACGCTTCGGACTGGCAGGCACGGGCTGTCCCCAGCGGAGCCCATGTCCACCAGCAACCTCCTCAGTCCGCTGGCTTGAGCGGGTGTCGAATTCTCCGTGGACCTTGACTTTCTCCAGAGACCGGGAACTTGCCCAAGAGTCCCGCCCTGACCCTCAGGTGTTTGTTACAAATTCTCGAGTTCTGCTTGGAAAGCGTCAAAGATTTTCCGTGTAATCCGGACTCCCTCCCTGCCTCCCTTGAATATTTCTGTCCCGTGTCTGCTGGGCGTGGTCAGGAGTTAGTGGAAGGCGCCGAGAAGTGGCTCGGCCACTCCGAGGACCCCCCCCCCACCCATCACCACTTACGGGGCGCCGACACGGGTTGGCGGCACCGAGGGAGGTGCGTTAGGACAAGGGTGCAGAGACATGCAGAAGGCCCCAGGCAAGTGTCTGGGGAAAAGCCACGTCAAGCCCACCAGAGGCCGACCCAGGTCCCAAGGAGGAGGAGGGAAGGGAGGTGAGAGAGGCCCAGGTCCACAGCCAAGCAGTGAAATGAGAAAAAAAATAAAAATAAAACCAGGCTTGGGTCATGATTCCACCGTTCATGAGATGGAGGCCCAAGTCAGACTCTGCGCTGACAGCTCCGAACCTGCTGGGGATTCTCTCTCTCTCTCTCTCTCTCTCTCTCTCTCTCTCTCTCTCTCCCTCCCCTCCCCCACTTGCTCTCTATCTCTCAAAATAAATAAAAATAAACTGTAAAAAAATATATAAAAAATAAACCATCTGCTTGGTGAAGCCTCCGGGGACATCCGCCCGGATGCCCCAAGCTCCCCCAGAACGCGGGTGTGGGGCCAGGCAGGACAGTGGTGCGGAGTCTGGCGAGGCCGGGAACCCGTCCCTGCTGGAAATGTCCATGGTGGGAGAGAAGCGGCAAGACTGGTGGCCTCGGGGAATCCTGGAAACAACACGTCCCCGCGGCTACGACCACTGACTGCTCGCAGGCTTGGCTCCGGCGTGGGCATGAACTCTTGTACCCACCGGCAGAATCGGGGGAACAGGGCCCCCCCGGGTGGCATTTGTGTGATCTGCACACGCCTATGTGACCTTTACACACACCCCATTTGGGGCCCCACCTCTCGGTCACCTGGTAGGAGAGTTGAGATCCCTCTTCGAGGGGGCGGCCTCACCTCTCACCCTCTCAGGACCCCTGATTGGGCTCCCCCAAATCTCCCGAGCAGCCTCCCCTCCTGCAGTCCATAGACAATGAGTGCTGTGACAATGGAGAATGTGGCCCTTAAGACAGACGTCTCCAGGTACACGTGGTAGAGAAGCGTGGCCCAGCCCCCTGTGTGACCAAGAGCCTCCACCGTGGTCTCCTTGTAACAACCAACAGCTGCTGAGGAAGAAGGATGTCCTGGTGCCGTTTCCGGCATGGCGGCCGCACCCAAGACTAACGAGGGCGTGTTCAGACTCTTTTGAGAGAAAGCCTCCAATTTCGCCAGATCCGCTGTCTCGGGCTCTCTTGACCACGGAAGACCCCAGAAGGGATTGATGCCATGCTTGGAAAAGGGAGGAAAGTACTTTTGAGTCACCCAATGGAACAGCAACCAGAATGGGAACCAAGAAGGAAGCTGAGTTTGTGGTCCGCTGTCGTTACCTTACCGAAGAGCCCTCGTCAGGGAGGTCGGCTCTGTTTTCTCTCAGAAAATCGTCAGCCTACTCAACGGGGAGCGTCCATGCCCATAAGTAGTTTACAAAGTGGCAAGACTGAGAATCGGGAAGGTGCCCCATCCCCTCTTCCAAGCCTTTGAAATCTGGGAGCAAGACAGGGAGAGAGAGAAGGGAGGAGTGTGGCGCCCCCTGGCGAGAGCGGATCATAGCACCCGGCCCCGGCCTCCACCTACGGAGGACTCAGGCCTCATCTCCAGCCTCCCGACGCCCTCCACCTTTGCGCAAACCCCAAGATCAAGATCTTGGCACAAAGCCCTTCGGGGGTCTGAGCCTTCGGGAAACTCGAAGCCGATGTGGCTCGACCTTGGAAGACCTCGTTGAGACTGTGGCCAAGTGGGGAGGGACGAGTTTATCCCAGTGGGAGAGGTGCAGACCAGTGTATCCCAGTGGGAGAGGCACAGACCAGTGAAGGGCTGAGGTGGTGGATAGCCAGACGGTCGAGGGGGCGCAGGCCTTGGGGTCTCAGATGCTACCCGAAGGACCCCTGACCCTATCCTAGCCAGCCACCGCTGCTCAGCCCAGAGTTTTCCTTCAGGCTGAGGCCCGGACAGACATAAGGTCTGCCTGATGAACCTTCAAGCCGAACCAAGCATCTTGGTCCATCTGGGATAAAAGTACTTGTCAGATATGATTATAGAAAATCCCAGGGAAGATTCAAAACAAACGCCACATGCCCATAAAAGGACGTGGTCTCGGAACAACCCGACAGCGGGGCTCACTCCCTGGGTCCAGCGGAAAAGTCTATGAAAGGCCAGAAAGGGCTTCTGTTCTTTCCAGGCCCGGACGTGAAGCCGAGGGGAGGTTATGGGGAGTGAGATCTGGATAGGCCCCCGCTGCTGCAAGGCGCTCTCCAGGCTCAGATTTTCATGCCTGACCTTTCCAGGTCCCGACCAAGATTGCACCCAGGAATGATTCGATTCTCGTAAAGAACACCTTAAAATGAGCTGTTGGGACCTCGTCAAGATAAGAAGCTCTGCACGGCGAAGGAAACAATCAGCAAAGCTAGAAGGCAACCGACGGAATGGGAGGAGATATTTGCAAATGACATATCGGATAAAGGGTTCGTATCCCAAATCTATAAAGAACTTATCAAACTCGATGCCCAAAAAACCACAAATAATCCGGTGAAGAAATGGGCAAAAGACACGAATAGACACTTTTCCAAAGAAGACATGAAAAAATGCTCAGCATCACTCATCCTCAGGGAAATACAAATCAAATCCACAAGGAGATACCACCTCGCACCTGTCAGAATGGCCAACAGTAACAACTCAGGCAGCACCAGGTGTCAGCGAGGATGCGGAGAAAGAGAAGCCCTTTCGTGCTGCTGGTGGGACTGCAAACTGGGGCAGCCGCTCTGGAAAACAGTCTGGAGGGTCCTCAACAAATTAAAAATTGAACTATCCTACAACCCAGCAATTGCACTAATAGGTATTTATCCAAGGGATACAGGTGTGCGGTTTCAAGGGGCACAAGCACCCCAATGTTTACAGCAGCGCTATCGACGAGAGCCAAGGTATGGAGCCCAAATGTCGACGGATGGATGGATAAAGAAGATGTGGTACATATATACGATGGAGTATTACTCGGCGATCAAGAAGAATGAAATCTTGCATTTGCAATGATGTGGATGGAACTGGAGGGTATTATGCTTAGCGAAATAAGTCAGTCAGAGAGAGACAAATATATGACTTCACTCGTGTGGAATTTAAGACACAAAACAGATGAACATAAGGGAAGGGAAGCAAAAATAATAGAAAAACAGGGAGGGGACAAAACATAAGAGACTCTTAAATACAGAAAACAAACTGAGGGTTGCCGGAGGGGCTGTGGGGGGGAGGATGGGCTAAATGGGTAAGGGGCATTAAGGAATCTACTCCTGAAATCATTATTGCACTGTATGCTAACTAACTTGGATGTAAATTAAAAATAAGTAAATAGGGGCGCCTGGGTGGCTCGGTCGATTAAGCGTCCGACTTTGGCTCAGGTCATGATCTCACGGTTTGTGGGGTCCAGCCCGCTTTGGACTCTGTACTGACAGCTCACGAGCCTGGAACCTGTTTTGGATTCTGTGTCTTTCTCTCTCTCTGCCCCTGTCCCTCTCACTCTCTGTCTCTCTCTCTCTCAAAAATAAGTAAACATTAAAAACAATAATAATAAATAAATAAATAAATAAATAAATAAATAAATAAATAAATAACAGACCATCTGTCTCTTCCTAACACTGATTGGGAGCCCTCTGGGCGTGAGTGAAGCCAGAGTAACTGGGGATCCAGGAAGAAGTTCTCCCTCCCATGGAAGCGTGACTCAGGTGCTGGGTTCCTTCCAAGCTTTCTGAAATTCCCTGGACGGACCAGCCACAGACTCTGTAGGAATTAAGCCAGAGGGACTTCGATGCACCCTCACACTTGGAGGAGGGCGTCCTTTTTTTTACCGAGATCGAATTCACAGGCCGTCGTACGCAAATTATATATCGAGAATAATTTTAGAATATTCACAGAGTCGTGCGTCCACCACCACAGTCCATTTCAGAACATCGTCATCCCCCCCTAAAAAGAACGAACCACACTCTAGTCAACACCCCTACTACCTCCAGCCCCGCGCGATTACTAATCTACTTTCTCTAGGAATTTGCCCATTCCGGACATCGCACATAAATGGAATCTCATGTACACGGACGCGTAAATTAGCGTCTGGCTCCCTTCACTTAGCGTAACGTCTCCAAGGTTCACCCATGCGTAGCGTGCATCCGTACCAGGTTTCTCTTCGCGTCCGAATACTTTATCACCGCGCGGATATACCACATTTTATGTATCCATTCGCCAATTTATGGCCAGTCGCGTTTCCACTTTTGGTCTCTGGTGAATAACGCTGCTAAGAACATTCATGAACACGATTTTGTTTATACATGTTTTCATTTCGCTTGGGTAGATACCAAGAAGTGGAAATGCCGGATGATGTGGAAACTCCGCACCGAACCTTTCCAGGAACCGCCAGACCGTTTTCCACCCCTCTCCACTTTTCAGGAGTCCCAAGAATTGGTCGGTCATGTTTTATAAAACAACAGTATCCCCGGATCTTTCCAGAGAGGTTCTTTAAAAAGCCCTAGGGCTAACTTGCAATTTGAGCTGAAAAAAGTTGGCTACCCAACTCAGCTGCCTTGGTTAGATGAAATTAATAACAAGAATCTTACAACCCCATTTCTGTTTCAACGTCCGACGAGAAGCCTTCTCAGGCAAATGAGCACTTAGAGTTGCGGCCTTGGGAAAGAAAAGAGCCTGGAAGATCACTCGGTCAGCACGCACGATCTTTGGGGATCCCTCATCCTTTCACGAGCACTTAGCAGGAACCAGTTGCAGGGAGCCTGGGCGGCTCAGTCGGTAAAGCGTCCGACCCTTGGTTTCTGCTCAGCTCATGATCTCACCGTTCGCGGGATCGAGCCCCGAATCAGGCTCTGCGCTGAGTGCGGAGCCTGCTTGGGCTTCTCTCTCTCTCCCTCTCTCTCTCTGCCCCTCCCCCGCTCGCTCTCGCTTGCCCTCTGTCTCAATAAATAAATAAACTTAAAAAAAAAAAAAAAAAGAACCAGTTGCAAGTCGGGCTCAGTCCTGGGTACTCGAGATCCCGGACGAACAAGCTAGACGCTGACTCTGCCCTCATGGGCTACAGTTCTGGCAGGAGACAGAGTCCCACGAAACTGACAAAAGTACTGCTCTGCGGGAACCAGCGGGCCTGAGAGAGAATAAGGAAGGCGTTAGGGGCAGGGGCTGCTTCGGACAGGCTGCTCCGGGAACTCGTCTCCGAGTTCGGCTGCCCAACCAGCTCCCACCACTCGGCCATTTATTACAGATCGAGAGTCTGGGGGGGCTCAAGCAGGCTCCGGGCTCGAGGTCTCACACCAAGGCGAGCGGCGGGGCCGTGCTCTCACCCACAAACTCTCGGAAAGAATCCACTTCCAGGCTGGAGTCCGGTGTTCGGAGTCCGGCGTCTTGCCCACACAGGCCCGTCTTCGTCTGTTCCGGCGGCTCAAACGGCCCAACTGAGGGCTTCCACATTTATCTCCCACCGTTCTGGACGCCGGGAAGTGGACTCAGCGTCTGGTGAGGGCCCGCGTCCTGATTCACAGCCGGCCATCTTCTCGCTCTGTCCTCACGTGGCAGGAGGGAGCAAGATTGCTCCCTGGGGGGGGGGCTCTTATGAGGGCACGAATCCGCTCGTGAGGGCCCCACCCTTGTGATGCTATCGCCCCCCTAAAGCCCCCACCACCTAATGACAGTGGAATTAGGTTTTTTCAACATGTGGACACTGCGTGTACAGCAAGGACCGAGGTCCCTGTCTTCTCGCGGGCCCTCAGCAACTGGGGGACACCCACGTTCCTGTCCATGCAGCCCCTCCCTCTCCAGAGCAGCCGAGGTCCGTCTGGTCCTTCCCGTGCTTGCTTCTTGTGACTCCTCCTTCCGCCAGCAGCCAGAGAAGGGCTCTGCCTTTGGGGGCGCGTGTCTTCCCATCTAAAGGTGAGCCGTGTCACACAATTTAATATGGCCCCTGGAGCAATGCCTCATCACAGTCACAGGTTCTGGGGACCAGGACACGGGTGGGGGAGGGGCGTTCTAGACTGCGGCCAAGCACGAAGAGGACGCTGAGACCGCGAACATGAGGAGGGGCTTGGAGGGTCCCAGACAGAGGAGACAGTGTCCTCCCTGGGTCTGTGGGAGGCACCGCAAGGCCGGCTGGGCTTCAGGAAAGCAGGAGAGCACAGCCCGAGGAGGGGGGGGTAGGTGGGGGGGGGCACCCTCTCAACTATCAAGTCCCCGTAGACGGAGGGGAACAGGATGTCTCTGGATGTGCACCAGGCCCAGGACACTGGGAGACTCCCTTTTAGAATTAAACCCTTGACATTACTTTTTTTTTAATACCTTCAGATGTAATGTGTAATTGACATTCATATCTCAAGGGTACAATTTGGTAACTTTTGACAATGAAACCCATGCAGACAATGAGACCCATGAAAACATGTCCACGACCCAGATGACGAACAGAAACGTCACTCCCAAAAGGTCCCTCCTGCCACTTTGTCACCCCTCCCCCCTACCCCTGTTGCGCCCCCATCCCCCGGCACCCACGGCTCTGCTTCCTGTCACCACAAATTAGCTCGTAGTTTCTAGACTTTTACACAAATGCAAGTATACAGTTCTTTTCTGAGACGAATTTCCCGCCCCCTCCGCAAAATTCCTATTCTGAAGCCCTGACCCCCCAGCACCCCAGAACGGGACTATATTTGGAGATGCAACCTTTAGAGAGGTGACTGAGGTAACACGAGGTCATTAGATTGGGCCCTCTTCCAACGAGACTGGTGTCCTTTATAAGCAGGGGTTGGTTACGGGGCGCCTGAGTGGCTCAGTCGGTTAAGTGATCGACTTTGGCTCAGGTCATGATCTCGCGGTTCGTGAGTTCGAGCCCCGCGTCGGGCTCTGTGCTGACAGCTCAGAGCCTGGAGACCGCTTCGGATTCTGTTTCTCCCTCTCTCTGCCCCTCCTCTGCTTGTGCTCTGTCTCTATCTCTCACCGAAATAAATAAACATTAAAAAAAAAATTAGAAGAGGGGGTTAGGACACACACGGAGGGAAACGCATGTGAAGGCACCTAAAGACCCCCCACCCACAAGCTACGGATGGAACCCTCAGAAGAGAGCAGATCCGCCAATTCCTGGAGCTCGGACTCCCAGCCGCCAGAACTGGGAGAGAGCGTTTCCGGGTCGAAGCCGCCCGCTCTGGGGCACTCTGTTCTGGCACGCCCAGCAGACTAGGACACGTACATCCTTCTTTATGTCTGACCTCGCTCGCTCGTCGTATTTTTTTTGGAAATTCATCTATGCTTTGCATATACTTGCATGTTTGATTTTATCGTTGAATAATATCCCATTATTCATTATGGATAATGAATATTGGATTATTCACGATGGATTATATGGATTTACCACGATGTACTGAGCCATTCGTCTGCTATGAGCATTCAGGGTGTCTTCAGTTTTCTGCTTTTTTATCAATAATCCTGCCACGGACATTGGGTGACAAATGTTTGTAGGACACATATTCCCTTTCCTTTTGCGTAAATAGGCCGAGAGTGGCTGGACTCTATGGTAGTTGTATCTGGAACTTTTTTTTTTTTAATATTTCTTTAAAAAGAGAGAGCGTGAGCGAGCGGGGGAAGGGCAGAGAGAGAAGGAGAGAGAGAATCCCAAGCAGACTCCGTGCTGTAGGCGCGGAGCCCAATGCGGGGCTCGAACCCGGGCACCGCGAGATCATGACCTGAGCCCACATCAAGAATCAGAGGCTCAACCGAGTGAGCCACCCAGGCTCTCCCTATGTACCAAACGGTCGGGGCTCCTGGGAGGCTCGGTCGGTTAAGCGTCTGACTCTTGGTCGCGGCTCAGGTCACGATCTCATGGTTTTGTGAGTTCAAGCCCCATGTTGGGTTGTCTCCGTCTCTCTCAAAATAAATAACTAAAGTAAAAAAAAAAAAAAAAAAGTACCAGACTGTTTTCCCAAAGTGGTTGTACTGTTTTACATTCCCGCCAACAGTGTATGAGCTCCACGTCTTCACCAGCACCTGCATGATCGGTCTTTTTAATTGTAGCCACTCAAACAGATGTAGGGTAATATCTCATTGTGGTTTCAATTTGCATTCCCCTAGTGACTAGTGAGGTTAGCACCGTCTCATATGTTTCCTGGCCATCCAATAAGGAAAACCTAATTTTCTTAAACAAAATAAGCGTTTTTTGGTGTCAGTGTTTTACCCATTTTTAAGTGGGTTGTTGTCTGATTAACTTTTGAGAGTTCTTTACATACAGTATTTGAATACAAGTCCTTTATCAGACGCGTGATTTCTAAATATTTTCTACTGGCCTGTGGCTTTCCTTCTTCAGTCTTGTAAGAGTATCTTTTGAAATAACAGAAGTGTGGTTTGGTTTTTTTTTTTTTAATTTGGATTAAGTCCTATTTATCAATTTGTTCTTTTATGGGTTAGGCTTTGGGTGCCGTATCTATGAAATCCTCGCCTAATCCAAGGTGACAATGTCTTCCTCCTTCTTTTCATCTAGAAGTCGTTTTCAGTTTTACATTTGAATCTGTTTTGGATTAACATTTTTAAATGACACAAGGTATGGATTAATGTTCTTTTTTTTTGCATACGGGTATTCGGTTACTTGGGAACATTTATTGAAATGAGTATCTCTCTTCCGGGGCGCCTGGGTGGCTCCGGCCGTTGAGCGTCTGAGTCGATTTCATCTCGGGTCATGAGCCCAGGGTCGTGAGAGCGAGCCCCAAGTCAGGCTACATGCTGGCAGCCCAGAGTCTGCTTGGGATTCTCTCTCTCTCTCTCTCAAAATAAATAAACTTAAAAAAAAAAATGAATATTCCTTTCTCACAGAACCGCCTTTGAACTTTTGTTGAAAACCGGTGGTCCGTATTTGCGTGGGTCTATTTCTGGGCTCTCTGTTCTGTTCCTTTGATCTATTTGTTTGTCCTTACGCCAGCTCCACATCGGCTGGATGATAAGCCTTGAAACCAGGCGCCGCGAGACCTCCTTGCTTGCCCTTCTTTTGCAAGGCTGTGTTGGTCATTCTCCGCCCGTCACATTTGCATTTATTTGAATTTTAGGATCAGTTTGTCAGTTTCTACCCAAAGACCCTACTGAGAGTTGGACTGGGATTGCGCAGAATCTACAGATCGGGGCGAGGAGAATCAACGCTTGAACAATATATTTTTAAACCGCGATATGATTCACATACTATAACATTCACCGTTTCATTATTTTTTATTTTTATTTGAGAGAGAGAGAGAGAGAGAGTGCGTGCGCAAGTCAGGGGAGGGACAGAGGGAGAAAGGGAGAATCCCAAGCAGCCTCCATGCTCAGCGTGGAACCCGCGGCGGGGCTTGATCCCAGGAGCCTGGGATCATGACCTGAGCCCAAACGAAGAGTCAGACGCCTTGTCAACCCACCGAGCCGCCCGGGGGGCCCCGCCCATTCGCCATTTTAAAGCGCGCTTTCTAGTATTTTCACAAGGTCGTATCACCATCACCGCCATCAAATTCCAGAACATTTTCATCAACCCAACAAGAAACCCCATCCCCATGAGCAGTTAGTCCCCGCCCCCCGCTTCCCCCAGCCCCCGGCAGCCACTCGTGTACTTTCTGTCTCAACGAATTTGCCTGTTCTGCCCATTTCGTGTAAATGGAATCCTACCACACGTGACCTTGTGCCTCCGGCTTCTTCTGTTCCGAATCATGTTTTCAAGGTTCGCCCGGGCTGTGGCACGTCTCAACAGTACTGAGTCCACAGCACCTACCTAAGTGGAGAGAGAGGCCAGCCTGGGGCGCCTCGGGAAGCATTTTCTAGAATTAGATCCTTGACATCAGCTTTTGAAACCTATAGGTTTGCTTCCTCTTTCTCAAAGCGAACCACGTGACTCATGTCCAGTTAACTGAGGGGGCCGGCTGGCTGGAGGTTAGACGATCACCGAACTTCAGAACTGACAGGAAACAGAAAATGCGTCGTCAAGAGGTTGCAAACCAGTCGCCCAGAAGCCGACTTGGCAATCGGATGTGTTTGTGTGGCCGATACAGGATGTCATTAATACCCGAGCCAACGTTTCCGAATTCGGGAGCTCTTACTGAAAAATTCTTTAAAAACTCAAACGTCTGGTAGACCAGGGCCCACGTTCTGCTGGGGTGGGGGCGTGGCTGGGTGAGGGGCGGAGCTTCCCCCTGCCCTCCGCCAGGCCCCGCCCCCACAGGGCAATCCTCCACCATCCGCTTGCCTGTCCTGCCTGTCGACAGGTGAATTTGCACCTCCTTACACCGGTCTAACCTCTCTCACAGGTAAGCCCTGGAGGTGACCCGACTTCCCAGGGGGGCAAACCTCGAGTTAGGGGAAAACCATACAGGCTGCCAATGAGATTCTGGGCTCTTTCCTACCCCGTGACCAGCTCATTCCGGTCTGCTTGGGAATTCTCTGGTTTTAGAACAGAAAGTTCTTTAGCCCAGAAACCCTCTCAGTTCCAGGCAAACCGGGATCTTTGGCCACCCTCCCTCTTGCTTCCCGCCCTTTTCCCCCCACCGAAAAATAAAAGAAGCTGAAAAATGTTTCAAGCACCCGGGCCAGACCCTGTCTTCGTCAGCGGCCCTGCCCCTGCTCTTTCTCCAAGCGGCGCGCAGTCCCTGGGGCAGGGGCTGGGTGGGACCCGTCGCCCCGGGCCTCCTGGGGCCCGCGTGGAGGAGCCTGGCACACAGAGGGCCTCGGTCCCCGCGGACGCAGCGCCCTGACCCCTTGCTGCCAGATGGCAGCGTGCACCTCTGGTTCTGATTAGGGCGCTGGCTGCGCCCGGAACCCCGCGAGCCCACAATGAAAGCTCCGAGAAGAACATTGTTAGAGACTTTTCATAGTTTCCCAAGTAAATATTACACTCACTGCTGCTTGAATTACCAATGCCTTGGAAGCGGAGGCCGAAATCTGTTCCCAAACAGACGCCTCTTTTTTTTCTCCGTCACCTAGGCGCTCTGCCTTGTTGTCGAATTGTTTTTCCCGGGCTCGCTCGCGGCTCAGAACATTCCCTCCGAGTGACCCCCTGGCACCTCGTGAGCCCGGCTCGCTTCCCGGCACCGCCGCACGAGGCCCTTATCCAGCAGGAGACAGGTGGTCGGTCCCCAGGCCCTATGATGCGGCCGGCGTGGCCGCAGCCAGGGGCGCCAGGACACGGGACTTTGAGCGGCCAGCCGCCGGCAGGACGACAGGGCCCTCCTTGCCCACGCGTCCCCTCCAGGCCCCCACCACGGCGCTCAACCTCTGCCTCGGCCTCCCGGAGACCAAAGGGCCCTTGGGTCTTTGCCGTCTTTATTGCCGCTTATAAAAAGCTAGTAAGCAGATGGTTTGGTTTAGAGAGGTATGCGGCCAGGGTTATTAAACAGAACCAAAGCTGAATAATGAGGAGAGGAAAGGGAAAGCAAGCAGGCTCGTACACGGGGGGACGGTGACAGCTCGTAAATCCCAGCACCGCCTGTTTCTGCCCGGGTCTCTGGCCGGGGCGACGCCGTCCTCGCCGAGCCCGAAGGAAGCCCCAGTTCAACCAATCCCGTGGGGGAGACGCACTCCGCCCTCCTCGCCATCCTCCTTCCCGTGTGTCGTCTCACACGTACTCGTGACATTGGGGTCAGATGAGTCAGAGTCCTTTGGGGAGGCTGGCCACACAGTAGATGGCCGCGGGAGAGACGACCAGATGGCAAGGGGGAAGGGGCTGAGCGGCCTCAGACACCTCCCTGCAGCAAGAGGCGCCGAGACCACAGATCTCCTGTGAGGACAGAGAGGGCACCGGGGACGGGGGGAGGGGCTTGGTGACTTACCTGGTGGTCACCTCTGCTGGAATAAAGCTGCCCACCCACCTGCGGCTTAGAGCCTTCCAGAGAGGAAAAGCCCAGGACGTGTGGGCTCAGGACTGGACCGTGGGATAGAGACCCAAGCCCCAAGGGGGTAAACGATACCTCCTCCACACTCCAGGGGTGCCCGTGTGACAGCGGGGGGCCAGGGTTCCGTGTAGCACGCGGGTGGGCGCAAAGGGAGAAGACAGGGTTGGAGCGTGGCACCGTCTTCATGCCAACCGTGTAATTCTCCAACCCGGCTCTGGAGGGACCTTGTCCCACATCTGAGAGAGAGAAGCCACAAAAGGCAGAGAGAAGTGAGGCGTAACTCCTTCGAATCTGCTAGAAACTGAAGGGAGCGTGGCCGGTGTGCTGAGGGTCTTACACGAGGATCCCCAAACGGGTGGGCAGAGGTTTACAATGCTTGCACTTCTGCTAAAGCAACAGATACAGAAATAGGAAGAAGACGGGGAGACGAGGAGGGGCCACGGACGGATACAAACCACGGAGGCCTGACGAGGCCAGCTGAGGGCAGGGCAGAGGGTGCTCAAAGTGGTGCTGTTACGAGGGTAGCACACTGGCTTATCCACGGACTTCGAAACAGGGGTAGCAATTAAGAATAAACACCAAGTAGCCCTGGTGGCTCAGTCGGTTAACTGTCCGACTCATGATCTCATGGTTCGTGAGTTCAAGCCCCGCATCGGGCTCTGTGCTGACAGCTCAGAGTCTGCTTGGGATTCTCTCTCTTTCTCTCTCTCTCTCTCTGCCCCTCCCCTGCTGGCTCTTTCTCTCTCAAAACAAATCAATAAAAAAAAAAAGAGTAAACATTGAGAACCCCCAAATGCCTTTTTCCCCTTTGTCGGTTGGTCCTGTTACATTTTGTGAAATGGGATTTTGTGACCGTCGAATCTAGTAACAAAAAAGAAACGGGGGGGCTTGTGTCTTGTATGGCTTTTGTTTTCTCCCGTTTCGTTGTCCTGAGCACGCCACGAGTAGTATATTCCACGAAGGCAGCCGTCTGCGATGAACCGGACAATTTTTAGGCTGGTCCTTCCCCGCAGGGAGTTGGTGACTCTCTGTGGCCCCAGGGAGAGGAAGCCCCAAGAACTGCCTCTGCCCCTCCCCCGCTTCCCAGTCCTGGGACGAAAAAGGACTGAAATCCCAGGCAGCCCCGGGGGACCGCACAGGGCCACTGATCAGGCGGCCAGGAGCCCAGGCGCGCCCACACCGTCGGGACACACGGGGGCCGCGCCTGGTACACCTGTGCCCTGCGCCGCCCAGGCGTAAACCCAGGGGCCATGGGAGCCAGCCCGGCAGAGGCGAGCAGTGAGGATGCGGGTGGCCCCAGTGTCCGGCAGAAAAACTGGTTGGGGGGCCAGGTTCGGGAGACCCCACTGGTCGGGCTCATTATGACTCTGCCCTTCCCCTCCTTTCTCCTTCCCTGAACACCAGGTGGAAACCACAGTTACGCGGGACACAAAAGGCCGGTGCACGTTTCTTTTTAAATCAAGACCGCTGCCTGCCTACCCCCCGTCTATCTATATCTGCTTTCCAGTTCCTGTCTTGACACCCACTGGCTTGTGGGACAAGGAAGGTGCCTTCTCTGTGTTCTAGTGGCGAGAAGGGCCACCAGGTCTCTCGGGAACGAAAAATGCTATAGGCTCCGAGCCAGGAGAGAACACAGTGTACGGTGCCATTTATACAAAGTACAAAAACAGGCAAAACTAAGCGAGGCTGCGAGCGGCCGAGCACAATCGTTACCCTGGGGGTCTAGGGGTGAGGAGCGGGGACCAGGGGGCCTGGGGACAGGGTGCTGCCAGTGGGCCATGCTCAGTCTGGGTCCTGGTGAAAGATGCATTCAGCGGGTGACGAAAAATTGTACGCTTATGGCTTGTACACATTCTTCACGACGTTAAATGCCAATAAAAAGTTCGAAAACCTATTGGCTCCAACCGCACAACAAAAGTCCACGAACATCCCAGGCGACAGAGGTCTTGTTTGACTTTGCTCCGCTTGTGTGCCAAGCCCGGAGTCGTAGGACCACAGAAAAGCACAACCGCCCTGCAAGAGAAGCTGAGATCTGTTTTTTGGGTCACTGTTTTCCCAGGTGGTTGGGAGGCGGGGGGCACGGCTGACTCATTTTCCTTGCTCCTCCCTCCTGCTCCGTCCCCACCGTGTGGGGCTGGATGGGGGCCAAGGGCTGGAGGATTGGGCTGTTGCTTTGGTAATGCTTAAATATTGGCTTCGAGTTATAATGGTAAAATACAGAAGCAGGAGGCTCGGGGAGCTCCGAGTGGCCCAGCCTGTTGTCCCAGGGCCCCGGTCAAAGCCCAGGCACCAAGCCGGCTCAGCTCCCCAAAGTCTACGGCTCTCCCCAGCGAGGACGGAAGATCGGGCAGGGGCCGCGCGTGCCCCAAATGCTCAGGGACCCATTCTCCACACTAGACGTCCTGTCTCAATGGACTCTCCTAAAAGTCTTGCTCCCGGTGGTCTGGCAACATAGCGGCCTGCAGCCCGAAGCGGGGGCCTGGGGAAAACTTTCTCCATCTCTGAAGGCGGGACACGCACAGTGTCATAGAGCCAACATCACTGTCGTTAGTAGCCCTGCTTGCTTTCAGAAGGCGAGGACAAAGGAAATTGAGCTGTTTCTTGAGGGTCCATCCAGGAACTGGGAGCAGGGGAGGTAACGTGCCCAGTGGCGGCCAAGCAGATGGGGACGCTGGGCCAGGAAGCGGAACAGAGTCCTGCCCGAGATAAATTCTGAATTCCAATCCTTGCTCTTCTCAACCGGGAAGGTGTCTGATTTGGAGGCGTCTAGCAAGCCCCCGACTCCTGTGGGCCTCAGTTTCCCCGCCTGCGAGCCGTTGAGAGAGTGGGACGCGGGCCCCGGGAACGAATCCCTTCAAAGCTCACCCCAGCAGGCCCTCCCCGTGCAGCTGTGACGGATGTTTGGCGCGCACGGCTGGCCCGTCCCGAAAGCATCCAGAGAATAAGCCTCCACCGAAGTCTTGGCTCCGAAGGTCAGCTCGTCCCGCCGTGTGTGTGAGGGAGGAGGGAGCACGCGGACTGGGGCAGGAGTGGGGTGGGGTGGGGACAGCTCCCTCTGGGCAACGCTGAGCACTGGGCGGTGCTGGGAGGAGCCTGGAGTGTGTGACAAGCGGCATTAGGTCACCACTGCCCTCCCCCTGGGGTGCGATGTGTCAGCAGGCAGAGACGGGCCCGCGAGCCGTGATTCACGGCCTCGAACATTCCTCCCGCAGACCTCAGCCCTGCCGCTGCCCTTCCCAGCTGCCTCCTTGTTTTCTCTCCCTCCTGCACGGTCCTCCTACGGCTCCAGCCTCGGGCGGCCGGGAGGGCGCGGGGTGACGCAGTGCACCACAGGGGCTCCGATGTCCCCAAGGACGCTGGCCACGCTCGTTTGGACCCGCTGGGCCTCTGCGGGGCCACAGGCAGCACCGTGATGATGGTGGACGTTCGCAGGACCCCTGCGTGCCGTGTGTCACACACTTTCCCTGATAACTGTCCCTTGAGGGGGTGTTTTTGTCTCCCGGGGCGACCCATAACCAATCGCCACGACCCGGGCGATGAACACCACACAAATTAGCTCCCTGGGTTCCGGAGGCCACGAGTCAGAAGTCAAGGTGCCGGCAGGCCCACGTTCCCTCCAAAGGCTCAGGGGGAGAATTCCTCCCGGCTTCTTCCGGCTCCTGGTGGCCCCACGTATTCTGTGGTTTTTGGCCACGTGACCGCCCCCTCTGGTTTGCCTTCAGATGGCCTTCTCCCCTCCGCGCGTGTCTCCCCGTGCGGCCTCTCCTCTTCTTCTTTTTTTTTTTTAATTTTTTTTCAACGTTTTTATTTTATTTTTGAGAGACATAGAGACAGAGCGTGAGCAGGGGAAGGGCAGAGAAAGAGGGAGACACAGAATCCGAAGCAGGCTCCAGGCTCTGAGCCATCAGCATAGAGCCCGACGTGGGGCTCGAACTCACAGACCGTGAGATCATGACCTGAGCCAAAGTCGGCCGCTTAACTGACTGAGCCCCCCCGGCGCCCCTGGCCTCTCTTCTTAGGACACCAGATGGCACCCTCAGTCCAGGGCGATGTCACCAGGAGATCCTTAACTGGTGACATCTGCAAAGCCCCTATTTCCAAATGTCACACGGGTGGGCGTGAATCTGTGGACCCCCAATTTTTTTTTTTACAGATGAGGAAACCATACCGGCCAAGCGAAATGGTTATTCCTGAGGCCTTCCGATGGTAAATGGGGGCATCGGGATCCGAACCCGTTCCACGCGGTCCCACGACCCAGCCCGCTGTGGCTGCCAGAGCACGGCCTCCGCGAGAACGCCCAGCGGGTGCACCCAAGCTGGGGGGGTGGGGGGGGAGCCGGGCGGGAAACCTCAACTTCGGGAGCAGAGCACGGTCCCACGTCCCAGTCCTTCTCCGGCTTCCGCTGTGGACGAATCCCCAAAAGGAGATCGTAAAATTGCTCACGGGTTCTGATCCAGCTGGCCGGTGGGGAGGGGACAGCCACGGTCTGTCCCGAGCCCCACGTGACTCAGCGCAGGCGGGTACACACGGGTCCCAGACGGTGCCTGGAGAGTTCCTGAAGCATCGGTGGAGACCGGACCCCGGACTGGAGATGAGCCCGTCTCCGGCTCAAGGTAGGAGCAGAGAGCGCAGCTCAGCTGGAGAGACCGGTCCGCCGTCGACGGGGCCCTGCGGGGACCAGGAGCCCTCGCCAGCTTGCGCCGAGCCACCCAAGGTCAGGTTTGGATTCAAACCGCCGTTCCTGAAGGAGCCAATGCAGGCTCATTCTGGGAGAGCCCCAAGGCAGCTCTGGGCTCTGCCCAAACCCCAGCACGGAGGATCTGGAAAGGCCCAGAAAGCGAGCCAAAACCCTCTTTCCCCTTTACAATTCCAGCGCAAAGAGCTTTTCCCCAGGCCCGGGCCCGTTCCCGCGCTGGCGTCGCACGCGCCTCTCAGTGCCAAGCGATGGTGGAAACGCAGCACTCCCTCTTCCGCTGACAGGGGTCCGGGCCACGCGCCCCACGCAGCGCGGCTCCGTCCCACGGCCCAGAGCCTCGAGCAAAACAGGTACAGCTGGCGAACGAGACGTCTTGGCATCTCACCGAGGCCTCCTTCTCCGGGTCCCATGAAAACACATGAGCTCAGCTCCTGGACCAACCGCCCAGGTTTCCACGGGCCCTGCCGTGGGCAGCGGCCCTGCGGGCGACCGTGCCTAGAATTCCCCCTGGCTTACAGTCCACTTGCAGGCCCCAAACTGTCTGAGACTTAAGAAGGGAGAGAGCACGGGGGGTACCTGGTTGGCTCAGTCGGTTGAGCGTCTGACTTTGACTCAGGTCACGATCTCATGGTTTGTGGGTTCGAGCCCCGCGTCGGGCTCTGTGCTAACAGCTCAGAGCCTGGAACCTGCTTCGGATTATCTCCCTGTCTGCCCCTCCCCTGCTCTCTCTCTCAAAAATAAACACTAAAAAATAAATAAATAAATAAATAAAAATTAAGAAAAAAAATTTTAATGAAGTAAGAGGCACTTAAGTGGCTCAGGCAGTTAAGCGTCCATCTTCGGTTCAGGTCATGATCTCACAGTTTGTGAGTTCGAGCCCCGCGTCGGGCTCTGTGCTGACAGCTCGGAGCCCGGAGCCTGCTTTGGATTCTATGTCCCCCTCTCTCTCTGTCCCTCCCCAACTCACCTTCTGTCTCTGTCTCAAAAACTAAACAATTTAAAAAATAATAATGAATAAATAACATAGGCAAGTAAATACACAGTCACGGCAAGCTTAGAACACACCGTCCTGCCCTTGGCTTTGCTAAGCGTATCCCTGGATTTTTTCCCCCCCTCGCTTCTCAAACACACCAAGCACGCTCTACCTCAGGCCCTTTGCAAACTGTTCCCCTGCTAGAGTGTGCTCTCTCTGGATGCGCACACTCCCTCCCTCCCTTTCTCTGGCTCTGCCCAGAGGTCACCTTTCCAGAGAACCTGCCCTGGCGCCCGCTTCCCGGCATCGCTTCTCAAGGGTCCTCTCGCCTGCCGCTCAGGGGCCCGTGTGTCCCCAGGACCGAGACCAGTGCTTGGCCCGGAGGGGGGAGGGGCTCAGCGAGTACTGGGGAGGAGGCGGTCATTCCCAACAGGACAGATCCTGGACAGGGCCCTCTGGTGGTTCCTGTCTCATGGGGATGCTCCGAGAGTGCCAGGTGCTGCTGACGGTCACTACCCCTAGTAACATGCTGACTATGTAAATCTAGTAACATGCTAACTATGTAAATCTAGTAACTACTAGGGGTCACTACCCCTAGTAACATGCTAACTATGTAAAGGAAGGGAGGAAGGAACAAGCGAGCAGTTACATGAACGGTTAAGTGTCTGTGCTACCGCCAAGAGCCGTGGCCCTCGCCTCGGCTGTGCCGAGAGTCCCCGGGGAGCTTCTGAAAACCAGGGGGCCTGGACCCCACCCCAGCACAGTTGAAGCAGAATCTCCAGGGAGGGAAGCCTGAGCATCCTTGGGGTTGCAAATCCCTGCCCCCCACCCCGCCCTGTGATTCGGAGGCACAGGAAGGGTCCAGAACAGGTGGGCGCAGACCCACCGCGCCCAGGCCACCCCCCCCCCCCCCCCCGCACCCAGGAGTTAAAGGAGTTTCCTCCGTTTCGGTCCTTCCAGCCGCCAGGAAGGGGGCAGCAGAGGCTTGGCGGGACTTGGCTCTGAGACCGTGTCAGGCCTGTCTTCCCAGGGACGGAAGGCGCAGAGCCCGGGCCCTCGCCGTTCCCGGTGTGGCCCTCGGAGCAGCCACGCTGGGTCACCTAGAAGCCCGTGGGAAAGGCAGCGTCTCGGGCCCGGTCCCGCTGAAGGCTGCACCTTATCCGGCGGCTCCTGGCACGCGTCACAGGCACGGGGTCACCCCGCCAGGGCCTGGTGTCCCCCACGCCCCGTCCCGGGGTGCCGGCTGCCCCTGAAGGGCCTCGCCTTCCTCACGAGCAAAGAAGGCGGTCAGAGAAAATGGCCCAGATGTTGCTGCCCCGACGAGCAGCACTGACGAGATGGAGGCTGCAGCGGGCACGGAAACGGTGAGGCTTCATGCCCCGACGGGGAAGGAACCAGTGAAGTCAAGGACGCCGGCCCAGAAAGAACCAGCAAATGCCTGCTCCGTCCACTCAGACCAGAGGCCGGAAGCCCACTGGTCCTTACCCCATATTCGGGGAGCACCCCCTCCCGTTGGGCGAGCTCACCCACCCCGGGCTCCCTCGGCCTACTTCCCTCCCACCGCCCCTCTCTGCCAAGCTCTCGTCCGAGCCGGGTTCGTGGGCCCGAGCCCGGCCGCAAAGCCACCCCGACAAACCCGGGAGAGAGGCAGGGAGGGGGAGCTCGCGGAGGGTGGAGAGGGGGTGGTGCTCCCTGCAGGGCACTTGCTAAGACTTTGATCTTGTGAAGTGTGACATGTCTGCGCCCCCCCCCCCAGGCTATTATTCTCCCACTCGGGCTTTTTGGCCAGAAATGGCCTTCATCCTCAGGCTGTCACTTCCCCTTCATGACATCACAGTGACAGCCCTCCCCCCCAGGCTTCCCAAACCCCTCCTTCCATCGGGGCCCTTAACACCTGCCAGATGGGGACTTCAGCCCCCCCCAACCCGCACCCCCGCCACCCCCGCCCTCTCCTTTCTCCCCGTAACCAGGCCTTCCAGCCTCTTGGCCACTTTGGTCACCCTTTCTCCTCAAGAGTCCCTCCACAGCCGTCCCCGAGCCCCGTGTGCGAAGACCCAAAAGAAAATTCCCCAGAGAAGAAACTTCCTCTCATTTCCACGGGCGCCATTTTCGTGCAAGCATCCCTCGGGGCCCGACTGCAGACACAATTTGGGCCCCACGGAGCCTACCTATGACGCTCCAGGGCCTCCGCGCTCTCTGAGCACAGGCGTCTCCTCTCTCCTGGCCACCTCTCTGCCCTCCCAGATGCCCTTCCTCAAGCTCCAAGAGGAAGCCGTCTCGTGTCACCATCTCTCTGTCTCTGCCTCAAGCACAGGCAACCTGAGGAGGAAAGTGAGGCACTCAGGGGGTCGCCCCGGAGCGCTGGGCCCGTCCCCACCACCCCACGGTCATCCCGGCAGCCCAGGAGCCCCGCAAGAGTCAGGGGAGCGTCCTCCACGCGCCAGGTCTGCCAGAAGTCTCTGCCGTGTTAGTTCACCGGAAACAATCGTCCTAGAAGATTGACGACCGCCGTCACAGGCAAGAGAAGCCAGGTTTGGGCTGGTGGAGGCAGCAAACGCAGCTGTCCGGGCAGGAAGTAGGGCTGGGATTTGAACCCAAGACCGTACCTTTCCTACGGAAGCCGCAGTTCCTCGATGCTCGCATCCGATCATCTCAGGACCCGACGGGGCGGGTCCCTCGGGTAGCAAGGGAATTACGTTCCACCCACAGCCGCCTCCAACCGGAAGGACGCGTCGCCGTTTACAGGGGTCAGGAAGTCGACGGGAGCGGCAGGCTTGGACGGGACGGCGACGGGGGTTTCGCAGAAATCACTCCCTACGGGGCGTCCCAGCAAGGCTGCAGGACAGATGTGGGCGTCCGGAGTCAGCGGACAGTTCAGGCTGGACTGACGGCTGGGTGGCACCTGGGGGTGACCAGAGGAGAAGGGTGTCCAAGAGCCAGGGCCCTTCCGCCTTCCCTGGCCCCTGGTCGCCGCTCGTCTGTCTACTCTCTGTCCCCGAGCATCCCCACGGCCAGCACGCTTCATGTCAATGGAACCACACAACCCGGGGCCCTTCGTGTCTGGCTCTTCCCATTACGTCGTGTTTTCAAGGTCCGTTCATTTCTTTTTACGACCGAATAATAAATAATCCGTCGTATGGTCATGCCACATTTTGCGTATCTGTTCCTTTGTCGACGGACATTGGGTTTTTTCCACTCTTTGGCTAATCATGAGTAACGCTTCTAGGAATATTTGCGTGCAAGTTTTAGCACCGACATTTGGTTTCAATTTTCTTGTGTGTGTGTATACCTAGAAGTGCAATTGCTGGGTCGCACGGTGACTCTGTGTTTAACTTTTTGAGGAACCGGTGGGCTGTTTTCCACAGTGGCCGTCCCTTTTTTACGACCCCCCAGCCGTGGGTGGGAGTGGTCGGGCCTTTCTGAACTGTACCTGCTCGTCGCCCTGATGTAATTCCTTTTGTGCACACGCGTGTGGGGGCCCGGGGGGGGGTGTGATCCATTCAGCAAACCCCTAACTCTTTAGACTTGAACTTCGGAGAAGCCGGTCTCATTGAGCAGGCTACAGAGTATGGTGGCAGTCTGCAAGTTCCAGGTTCTGGACCAGGTTCACTGAGGGAAGGGGCAGGAGGCCCCAGAAGCCCCCATAACGCTCTTACTTCCAGGGTGGGAGAGAAAAAAAAAAGGCTGCTTGCTCATCAAAACCACAAGGGAATGTCCGGAATAGAAAAATCTAGAGACATAAAGCAGATGGGTGCTTACTCAGGGCTGGGGGCGGGGCATAGGGGGATCGACGGGGTGACAGCTAAAGGGTACACGGTTTCCTTCTGAGGCGATAAAAACTTCTCACGCTGACAGAGGTGCTAGTTTTGCGTATTTGCATACACTAAAAACAATTGAATCGTACGCTTTAAATGGGTGAATAATTGTATGAGATGTGAATTATAGCCCAAAAATAATTGTTAAAAAAAAAAAAACCCATATGTAAGGGAGACTGGAAAAACTCTGGGGCAGAAACCACAGAAGTAAAGTTCCCCGGAGGGACTCTGGGGTAGGACAACAGTAGGAAAGCCCGGTTTCCAAGGACAAGTTTGCAGTGCATTCCTGCAGTCTTGGCCTTGGCCTCAGCACATCTCCTAGGTTTGTGCCTCAACTCTCCCCCCCCACCCACCCTGGAGGAGTCCGAAATCTCCGCAGATCTCAGAGAGGGTGGGAAAGGAGGGCAGAAAGGACAGGGCGGCGCCTGGGTGGGTTACCTCGGTCTTGGCCGCCCCCTGGTGGTCGCTGGGACAGAGCCCCAGAAAGGGGCATGGGAGGGGGGGATCAGCCAGCACTCCCGGCCCAGCCCGCAAGGATACCCCGATGACTGAGCCCCCTTGCACCCAAGGAGGCCCCCATTTTTATTTTTAAAACCATTTTTATTATGAGGCATTTATACGGAGAATCGCAAATATATTTTTACAACTGAAGAGTCTAATGAACCAACGCCCCCCCCCCCCCCCCGTGAATCTCCCCTTCGACAATCACCGCCCTGTGGCCAATCTCATTTCATCTTGACCCCAAATAATACAGGTGGACGGAATGGAGGGGGGTCCATACAGGCTCCCTCGGTCTGTATTATTTGAAATTGCAAATCCCACATAGCACATTATCTACCTGTAAATATTTATGCAGAAATATTTGCAGAAGAGATAAGGTCGCTTTCTATCACCACAACACTATTACCACACCTAAAACAATTTTCTTCAACATGGAGTTTACAGGGTCACGTTATCCACAGTTGCATCCCTGCCAAACATGTTTCTTTCTTTCTTTTCTTTCCCACGGTCTGCATCAGGCTCTGCTGAGATTAGCTGACCTGCCGTTTAAATTTCTCGTTATCTATAGCCTCTCTGTTCAGCCTGCAACTTGTTGAAGAAACTCACTTTCCTATTTTTTCCGGCTTTACTGCGATATAATTGACAAATACAAAAGGTCTGTGTTTAAGAGAAGATTCGATGTATGCGTGCATTTGAAATGATGGCCACAGTCAGTGTAATTAACCCATCCATCACTTCACAGAGTTGCCTGTGTGTGTGTGTGTTGAAAACACTGAAGATCTATTCTTTTAGCGTTTTTCTATTTTAACACAGGATCTTTTTTCATGTTTATTTTTTTGAGAGACAGAGAGAGAGAGCGCGCGCACACATAAGCAGGGGAGGGGCAGAGAGAGAAGGGGACAAAGGATCTGAGGCAGGCTCCAGGCTCTGAGCTGTCAGCACAGAGCCCGATGTGGGGCTCGAACTCGTGAACCATGAGATCATGACCTGAGCCGAAGCCGGACGCTTAACCGACTGAGCCACCCAGGCGCCCCTTAACACATGATTTAAATGTGCAAGTGGCTGGGATCGCAGCCACGTTAAGGAACAGAGGGAACCAAACCACACCCCAGCTGAGCCTCACGGTTGCAGCGACCGAGCGAGCCCTTTCTCTCCCAGTTTCCCCAGCTCCCTGTGGCTCTGCGGTTCTAAGCCTTCGATCGTAGAAAAACAAGTTTTTAAAAGCAGAAAATGCACCTGAGACACTGCCGGAGAAAAATTGAAAACTACTGCACGACTGACCTCTCTTAAGGGACCTGAATCTAACATTTGTCAAAGTCCCGAGATTTCTGAGCCTGTGAAGAATAATTCTGTCCGTGAGACACAGTGGCATGAAAGTCAAGGAATCAGGAGAGCCTGAGTCTGGGTTTGAGCAGGTGAGGCCCTCGCTCAGCTCCCTAGCGAGGCCACAGTCTACACGGGGAGCTATCGGCCCCTCTCCCCCTCGCCTGCCCCTCTTCCCTGAGCTCGGGTGCCCTGCTCTCCCTCCAGAGCACCCCTCCATTCTCAATCCCCGACGGCCCCATCCATAGCCCACCCGAGTGCTGGCAGCACCGTGACTTCTGAGACAACGCTGATGACATTAAAAGTTGTCGCTGACTTAGGTGTCCCTGCAGGCCAACCGTGCCCTTTGAAATTCAGACAGACGCGGCTCAAATGCCCTGATTTCACAACCTGCTCCGATCTAGACTAAAACCCGAACACGGACACACAGCATCTCCCAGGGTTCCGTGCCCCTCGGTCCCCCTCTCCTCTCCCAGCTGGGGCTGTGGGCTCCATTCCAGTCAGTTCGCAGTTCCCTCCAGAATCCAGTGGCGCTCGGGACCTTTACAAGGATCAAAGACCCCGGGCTGGGGTGGGGAGGGGGGACACACCCACCCAGGCGCTATCCCCCGTGGCTATGTCAATGGGCTCCAGCTACACGAACCATCGAAGGCAGCACCAGGAAATAATCCAGAAAGATATTAGTTGTAAAAGGGGCGCCTGGGTGGCTCAGTCGGTTAAGCATCCGACTTCGGCCCAGGTCATGATCTCGTCGTGGTTCACGAGTTCGAGCCCCACATCAGGCTCTGTGCTGACAGCTCCAAGCCTGGAGCCTGGAGCCTGCTTCGGATTCTGTGTCTCCCTCTCTCTCTACCCCTCCCTCGCTCACGCTACGTCTCTATCTCTCAAAAATAAAATAAACATTAAAAAAAAAAGATATCACTCATAAATACTTTATCCTTACAAACTGGTTACCTATAATAGGGTTGTTTTTTTAAATGGAATCTAGAATTTTCCCCTAACGGCCAATCAATTATTTCACCAGTAGATTTTCTCTTTCTCTTAATCTCTTCCTTTCAAGCATTAATCACTAGTACCATCAACTTGGGAATTTGAAACACACACTTCTTCTTCAGTTTTTTTCATCCTGATTTGGGGCTGCCGGAGATGGGGGTGGGGAAAGCCCTGCCACTCTCTCTCCTCGCCCATCACCCCACCCCCGAGTCTTGGCACTCAGCCTTACTCAAAAACCAAACGTCGGCGCCCTTCCCTGGACTTTCCTACCCGTCGATGAGGGTCCCGAGAGAGGACATGTTTGTGTATCCAGCCCTGGCATCCGGCATGGCGGGGTGGGTTCCCGCGGGCAGGTGCGGCCTTTCCAGGAGGCGGGAGAAGGGTTGGCTCCCTCCACCACCGGGGATGAGTCCTGGGAGAGCCTGAGGGGCATGAGGGGGGTGGGGAGATGGGGAAAGGGCCGGGGTAGGAGACAAAGAGGAAGGATCTCCATCCTGGTCAGGTTGATTATGCATGGATCAAAGAATTTCAAGCACAACCCCGCATACAGACCCCCAAGCATCCCCCAACCCTGCCCCGAGGATGGTGGCCCAAGACTTGAGAGAGAGGAATCTGGAAGAAACTCAATGTGGCCCTCTTTGGGGACGCTTGGTTAGTGTATCCTAGTGCCCACTTCTGCCAAAGCCGCAGCGGAGGAAGCTGCGAGGGCACCTGTGATCCTGCCCCAAGCGGCCCCCGGAGCGGCCGCTCCCCGACGCGGCCACCAGGGGGCGAAGCGGCGCCTGCAGAAATCGCAGGGACAGGGCAAATCCTCCAAGGGCCAGTAACTGGCTGTCCAACGTGATGTCCTGGGTCGCCCCGCCGGTCTTCACCGGCGCGGATGGGAGACGTAATAACTGCACCCATTTAAAGGCGGACACGTACCTGCCCAGTTTCCCAGGTTTGCAATCAGCATCAGCAGACCCCGGCCTGTTCCCTTCAAGCCCCATCCTCCCTTCCACTCCCAGCTGGGGGTGGGGGGGGGGGTGGTGGGCTGACAGGGGAGGTAAGGGGGACCCTCACTGAAAGGTTTGTGGCTGAGTGAATAATTTATTTTAATGGGCTTTCGTTTTTAGAGCGGTCTGAGGTTCACAGCCAAACCGAGCCGAGGGTACGGAGAGATGGCACGTACCCCAGCCCCCGCACACAGGCACCGCCTCCCCCGCCCCCAGCATCCCCTCCCCCAGTGGTGCCTCCGTTACAGTGAGTGAAGCCACAGTGACACAGCTGTACCCGAAGACGGTATGTCACTTTGGGGTCCACTCTCGGTGTTGTACATTCTAAGGGTTTGGACCAACACACATAGTGGCATGCTGGCCCTGTGGCATCTCACAGAGGAGCTACACCGCCTAAAATTCCCCTGGGCTCCCTCTCCCCAAGTCCCGGGGGAGGCTTCATCCTTTTACTGTCTCCATAGTTCTGCTTTTTCCAGAAAGTCATAGTTGGAAGCCTGCAGTGTATAGCCTTTTCAGATTGGCTTCTTTCACTTAGTGATGCATTTAAGGTTCCTCCTTGTCTTTTTGTGGCTTTTTAGCTCATTTCTTTTTAACCCTGAGTAGCATTCCATTGTCTGAACATTCCATTTTTCCGTTCCTCTACGTATGGACATCTTGGTTGCGTCCAGGTTTTGGCCGTTACGAACAGAGCTGCTATACACATCTCTGTGTAGGGTTTTTGGTTTTTGGTTTTTGGTGTATTTCATTTATTTTTGAGAGAGGGAGACAGAGAGCATGATCAGGGGAGGGGCAGAGAGAGAGAGTGGGAGAGAGAGAATCCCAAGCAGGCTCTGGGCTCTCAGTGTGGAGCCTGACGCAGGGCTCGAACTCACCACAGCGAGCTCATGACCTGAACTGAAATCAAGAGCCGGACGCCTAACTGACTGAGCCGCCCAGGCGCCCCTGTCTGCAGGTTTGTGTGCGGACGGGCAGTGCAATTGCTGGGTCCCGTGGTGAGAGGATGTTTGGTTCCGTAAGAAACTGCCAAACTCTTCCAAAGCACCGTACCATTTGCACTTCCCCCGTAAATAAACGAGAATAAACTTCCTCCTGTTGCTCGGTATCCTCCCAGCACGTGGTGGTGTCGGTGTCCCGGATGTGGCCGTTCTAACAGATACATAGCAGTATCTCATCGTTGTTTTCATTTGCAATTTCCTGAAGACAAACGATGTTGAAGATCTTTTCATAAGCTTCTTTGCCGTCTCTCTTCTTTCGTACAGTGTCTGTTCAAATCTTTTGCCCATTTTTGTGTGTGTGTGTTTATTTATTTTTGAGAGGGAGAGCACGTGCGCACGAGCAGGTGAGGGGCAGAGAGAGAGGGAGACCCAGAATCCGAAGCAGGCTCCAGGCTCTGAGCCGTCAGCACAGAGCCCGACTCGGGGCTTGAATTCATGGACTTCGAGATTGTGTCCGGAGCCACGCACCGGTCCTGTGACACGTTATGGGTCCCCTACGCCCTACGCCACACCCGCCTACTCCAATAAAATTGACCCAGGAGGAAACGATGCCTTTCCTGACTCAGGCCTCTAATTCGGAGGACTCCCTTCTGCCCTCGGTGGGACTATTTCCGCCATCTCTGAGCAGGGCAATGTGGCCCGAGGCCCCCACTCCCGACACTTTCGTCCTCTCCCCTCTGCTCTCTCAGGGCTTGGCCCTCAGGGTCTGCCCACTGGAACAGGGGGTCACCCCAAACCTTATACAACAGAGGAAGGGCAAGTCTGGGTCACCCTTCTGTCTACACCCCCTACACAGCGAGACCCAGGCCCTGTGGTCGAGCCCCCAGGCCCGCGCGATGTCTCCAGCTGCCTTTTTAGCCTTGCCTCCTCTTTCCTCCTCACTCCATCCCCCAGCCCCTTAAAACCCGGCTACGAGAACTTGCCATGTGAGGCATTCACTCCGTGAATATGCACTGAGAGCCGCTTTGTGCCAGACCCTAAGTTCGGTGCTGAGATACAAGGCAAATAGGGCCGGTCCCTTCCTTCGGGAGCCCACAAAGCAGCAGTAAGGAGATGAGACTAAACGAGCCACCGTAACACAGGGGGATGGGGGCCAGAAGGGGGGGGGGGCACAGGGGCCTTAAAAACTCTGCAGTCTCCAGCTCCTCTGCTCCTTCTTCTCTACACTCCTTTTGTACTGTTCTTCCTGGGAGAGCACGGGCGGCTCAGTCATGCAAGCGTCTGACTTCGGCTCAGGTCATGATCTCGCGGTTTGTGAGTTCGAGCCCCGCGTCTGGCCCTGTGCTGACGGCTCAGACCCCGGAGCCTGCTTCTGATTCTGTGTCTCCCTCTCTCTCTGCTCCTCCCCTGCTTGTGTGTGCACGTGCACTCTCTCTCTCTCTCTCTCTCTCTGTCTCCCTCTCTCTCTCCCTCTCTCTCAAAAGTAAACATTTAAAGTAAGATCAAATAAAATGTTCTTCCTGGATTCTCAACACTGCAAACTTCTATTCATCCCGCAAAGCCCAGCTCAGACGTTCCCTCTTCCACCAAACCTTTCTCGGTCGTCCCTTCTGCCCGAGCAGAATTAACCGCCCCTTCGTCTTTGCTTTCGCAGCACTTGCCGCATGCTCCAAGCCCCACCTCCAGTGCACACTATGCTAGACGCTCCTGACGCCAAGGACAACTCCCTGGGATAGTACAACGCTGGCCCCCAGTGTCCCTATGTGGCCACCATGACACTCTGCCAGTGTCCCCTCTTCTTTCTGCAGCAAACGCTTCAGTCCCCCATCCCCCCCCCCAGGACTGGCCCGTCATCGCCGAGATCAGGGACTCCTGGAAGCAGACGATGGCACTGAGGCACTTTGGAGGCCTGAACAGGGTCGCCCTGTGTGGATGGGCAGGATGCACACAGCGCGCAGTAGGAGAGAGTGCCGTTCACATCGTGGACGCGGGGGACGTGTTGTATGTTGATGGCGCCGATTTCCTGACCGTCGAGGGTCTTGAGGAAAGGCTGCGTTTTGCTAATTCTCACGGGGCCACGGCCCTGGCCCCCCGAGGTAGCCAAGGCTCGAGGGAACGAGCCGCCTTGGCCCCCACCGGGGACGCTGGGCCCGGCAAAGACTGCTACAGAGACAGACGCAGCCCCCTCGCCCCCCTGGTTCTGCTCGCGCCGTGCTTTCCGCTCCTGGCGGCGCCCACTGGGCCAGGCGCGGTGGCTACTGATTAACAGAGGCCTCTGGGCAGCTGCGTGAGGCTTTCACAATGAACCGTGGGCGCGTGAACTTTTCAAAGTCAGATGTGGGTGAAGAGGCATCCAGCACAGAGGTGAAGGACAAACGGGGCTCGCAGGGTGCAGGGTCAGCCCTGGCCGCGTGCGCCCTCGGACCAGTTAGCCAACTTCTCAGCTTCCGCAGCTGCGGGTTGCGGGGTAGCGAGGGGACCCGCCCCAGGGGCCCGTTGTGGCGAAGAAATAGGAGTCGCGTGTAGCTCGCAGAGCACAGTAAGCCTCCCTACGGGCCACCATTAAAGAATGAAACAGAGGTGGGAGAGGGGCCCCCGCAGCCCTGGGCAGAGCCCAGGAGAGTCTAGGCCCTGATACTTCTAGGAGCTCGCAAAGGGTTTCCCTTTTGTGAATCAGAAAAAGTGACTACATCACTAATAAAAATATGATAGCAAATCCGGCCTCAATTACGTTTGTCTTTGTACTGATACGGCTATAAAACAGACCTTTTAAGGACTTCTTTATAGAGGAAAAAGAAGACACCCTCCCCCCCCCGCCCCCGAAGCAAAAGTGCCCAGAGCCCTTGGAAGTCCTAGCCCATCCCCGAGCCCCACCGGGCACCTTCTGGGGGGCCTTTCTCTGGAATCTTCAGTCTGCTTTGTAAATAGCGATGAAGCTTTAGTATGTCCCTCCCAGAGAAGGCAGCGAGCCAGGACCAGTCCTAAGCATATGCTGTCAGAGGCCCTCTGCTTCCTTCCCACCAGGGAGGAATTTGTGCCCTGGGGGGTGGAGATTGTGGAAGACAAAGCCTGCTTTTGAAACTTGAGGCCTTGGCCTTGAGTGGTGAGCCAGTATCGATCCAGCGATTCGATTCTGGATTTACCTGACTGGGTTCAGGGGCAGATTCTCGTTGGAAAAAGAAAAAAGGAAAGAAAAAACTAGGCGCTGGAGACGCAAACAGACGGGCGGGCGGCAGCCAGGGCTAATAAGTACGGGCTCCAGGCCCGGCCCCTGGCCCCGGGGAGCCAGTGCGCACAGTCCGTCCCGCAGGGCCAGCGTCTCCCTTTGGCATCGGCTGGCTGCTGGGAGCGCCAGGGGCGGAGGGGGAGGAGGGAGGGCTCCGACGGCTTTCGTGGGTGCGCTGGTGCTCCCGGCCGGCGTGGGAAAGGTCACGCGGCTCAAGTTACTTGCCTTGAATGGGTGTCCGTCGGAGCCCCGGGACCCGGGACCCAGGTCCCACACTTGTTTCCTTTATTATTAAATGTTTTGTTAACAACCGACGGCCGCTTTCTTCCAGGGCGCGAGGCTGAGAGACGAGGGGTGCGCCACTTCGAAGCGCCGTCTGTCTTGAGAAGCAGGGTCTCTCTGCAGGGACAAGGAGTCTCCATCCGCAAAGCGGGGGTCTCGTGAGCCCGCCCCCTCCCTGTGCACTGCGCACGGCCCCGTCCCTAGGACCGGGCCCCGTCTGTGCCCGCCAAGCCTGCAAAATCTTTCCGTGAGTCCTGCTCACGCACGACGACACGAAGCAATGGGCCGACGAGCGCCCCGCCTTCCGGGCCAGACTCAGTGTCTCACGTGAAGGAGCAGAGGATGGTGTCTGTTGGGGTCCTCGGATCGTCCCCCAAAGACCACGAGACACGTGTGCAAAGGCAAGAGCGTTTATCGAGATTCCAGCATGCTGGGGTCAGCCGTGACCAGAGGAGCGCGCAGGCTCCTTTTAAGCACGTTTAGGCGCGAATTCCAAGGCGGGTAACAGGTGTCTCTATTTGGGGGGTACAGGTGCTCTACGGCTTGGTCCAAGCTGGTCTGGTGGGGGTGGAGCCTGATTGATGATTGGTCCAAGCTTGTCTGGTGGGGGTGGAGCCTGATTGATGATTGGTCCAAGCTGGTCTGGTGAGGGTGGAGCCTGATTGATGATTGGTCCAAGCTTCTCTGGTGGGGGTGGAGCCTGATTGGTCCATCTTCTACTTCCTAGTCTTTTGGAGCAGGAAGTGTTTTAGGGCCGCCCCTGGCCCCTTAGGACCGGGACCTCTCAGTGTCCAGGGTCACTTCCTCTCATTTCCCGCCTGACTCAGCATTTCTCATCTGCTTCGGGCACTTGGGGGGGGTCATTGGCAGGGGCGGGAAGAGCTGGCAAAGGAGCGGTCCTTCTGGGCCAGGCAGCAGGAGACTCCCGGGGACATTTGGGGCCTGGATGGAGCCCTCCAACGGCCCCGCCCCTCAGGTCCTTGCAGCGCGAGTCGGTGCGAGAAATCTCAGATCGCAGGGACGGGCCAGGCCGAGGCCGTCCGTGTTCGATTCCCAGGGCTTGGGGGTTACGCAGCCAAGGGCAGGAGCCCCGGGGGAGCTGATGACACCCCGGGTCCTGATCCGGCCACGGCCAGGCCGCTCCCGCCGTGCGCATCTGCCTCCCACGACGACGGCCGTGCGGGAACGTACCGGCATCTCCACCGTGCGGGTGGTTCCAAGGATTAGACGGCGTAGGTGGGTTAATGCTTAATCTACATAGTTCCTGGCATGTGGTAAACGCTGCTTTATTTTAAAATACATTTGTTACGAATGAGGTACAGACTCTGGGAAGGACTGTGCTGCGGGAAAAATCACCACTAACCGCGCGGCTGAAGACGACAGAAACGGATTCTCTCGCAGTTACGGAGCCCGGAAGTCAGGAAGCAAAGTGTTGACCGCACCTGGCTCCCTCCTGTCTCCAGGGGAAGAGTCTCCCTTACTTCCTCCAGCTTCTGGGAGTTGCCGCCTGTCCTTGGCTTGCGACGGGACGGTCCGCAGCCTCTGTCTCCTCCGCACACGGCCCTCCTCTCTGTGCGTGTGTCTTCTCTTCTTTAGTAAGGACCCCAGTCATTGGACTCAGGGCCGCCCAGATAATCCAGGGCGGTCTCACGGAGAGAGCCTTCATCGCCTCTGCAAAGACCTTTTCCCAGATAAGGTCACGTTCGCAGGTTTTGAAGGCACACGTTTTGGGGGCCGCCATGCAACCCAGCACCAGGCCTAAGGCGCAGGTGAGTCCACAGTGAAAGGGAAGCGAAACCCAGCCTCTTCGGCGTCCGCTGGGGGTGGACGGAGAGAACCGGGCAGCGGGAAACCCACGCGGCGTCCAGGTCCACCGCGAACGTGCCGAGAGGTCACAAGTGAAGCTGAAAGGTCTGCGGGGACAGTAGAACTTGAGGGACAGTGAACCCTCATAATTGCTCTGCCCCCCCCACCCCCGCCCCGGGGCCTCCCCTGGGATGGGCCACTCTCAGTGAGAACGGAGGCATCTACACTTCGGGTGAGACATTCCAGCTCAGATGAGCCTCTGCGGGCGACCTCTTGGGCCGCTTTGAGGCCGTTTCCTAACTCGGCTGCTGTAACCACGTCTGCGTTCAATTTGGCATCAGAGAGCGGCCTCCCGGGGTGTCTGGGGGGCTCAGTCCGCTGAGCTTCCGAGTCTCGATTTCGGCTCAGGTCATGATCCCCGGGGTTGTAGGATCGAGCCCTGTGTCTGGCTCCGCGTTCAGAGCCGACTTAAAATCCTCTCTCTCTCACTCTGTCCCTCCCCCAACATGTGCTCCCTCTCCAGTGTTCTTTTTTTATATTTATTTTTATTTTTTTAATTTTTTTATGTTTTTATTTATTTTTGAGAGCAGGAGAGACAAAGCATGAGCGGGGGAGGGGCAGAGAGAGAGGGAGACACAGAATCTGAAACAGGCTCCAGGCTCCGAGCTGTCAGCACAGAGCCCGACGCGGGGCTTGAACTCACAGACCGTGAGATCATGACCTGAGCTGAAGTCGGATGCTCAGCCGACTGAGCCACCCAGGCGCCCCCAGTGTTCTTTTTTTATTATTTTTTTATGTTTATTTATTTTTGAGAGAGAGACACAGAGCATCAGAAGGGGAGGGGCAAAAGAGAGCGAGATACAGAGTCCGAAGCAGGCTCCAGGCTCTGAGCCGTCAGCACAGAGTCCGATGCGGGGCTTGAACCACGAACCATGAGATCATGACCTGAGCCAAAGTCGGAAGCTCAACCAACTGAGTCACCCAGGCGCCCACCCCCAAAAAAAATTTTTTTAATTAAAAAAAAGAAAGTGGCCTTGCTCCCCAAACTGTCCCAGGCTGCAATCCCAAATTCGTGTCTGAGAGCGGAGAGAGGTGGCAATTAGAAGCTGAACCGTGTGACTGTTTCTGGTTTGTGCACAGCCTGTTCCCTTTTTATTCCTGCTGTTCCCAGGACCGCACAGGTGTGCCTCGCCAGCCCCACCCCACCCCACCCCACCCCACCTCACCCCACCTCACCCCACCTCACCCCACCTCGGACCGGGTCATGCAGGTTTATGCACCTTTGAATAGGCCTCCCCCCGCTGGTCCTAAATTATCTAAAGTGGCTCCACCCAAGTCGGGGTTGTCATGAAAGTAACTGTCACTGAGTCAGCCTGAGAAGTCACCCGGTGACAACCTCCCGGTTGCGAGCAGAAGGGTTACTACTCTAAAGGAAGCCTGTCTTAAAGCACTCAGTGAGGGTTTTATTTTGTTTCGGATTTTAGCGACAGCTTTATCGAGCTGTAACTGACATACCGTACCATTCACCCACTTAAAGTGTACCTTCTGCTTTTGATATAGCCACAGATAGGTGTAACCAGCGCCACGATCAATTCTAGAACATTTTTACCCCACAGAGAAGCCTTAGGCACCACCCCCTAATTCTGTCTCCCCTCAGTTTCTTTCTTTCTTCTTCTTTTTTTTTTTTTTAATGTTTATTTATCTTAGAGAGAGAGAGACAGCATGAGCGGGGCAGGGGGCAGAGAGAGAGAGGGAGACACAGAATCCGAAGCAGGCTCCAGGCTCTGAGCTGTCAGCACAGAGCCCGACGCGGGGCTCGAACCCACGAGCCATGAGATCAGGATCTGAGCCGAAGTCGGACACTTAACCGACTGAGCCACCGGGCGCCCCTGTCTCCCCTCAGTTCCTGGCAGCCACTTATGTACTTTCTCCCCGTCTCCGTAGATTTGCCCGTGCGAACATTTCATGTCAATGGAATCATATAACACGTGGTGTAACATCTTCAAAGTTCACCCAGGTTTGTAGCGGGCGTCGGTACTCGATTCTTCTTTACACTGAGTACAATTCCATCGTGTGGATAGGTCACGTTTGGTTGATCTGTTCATCGGGTAATGGACCTTTTGGATTTTATGCTATTTGGGTAATGAATAACGTTGCTATGAGTATTCATGTAAATAAGTTTGTAAAATATTGCATTTCTTTGGGGACCACAAGCAGAAAATGTACAAATGTCCTTAAGAGAACCGTGGGCAGGGGCGCCAGGGTGGCTCCGTCGGTTGAGCGTCTGACTTCGGCTCGCGTCATGATCTCACAGCTCGTGAGTTCGAGCCCCACATCAGGCTCTGTGCTGACGGCTCAGAGCCAGGAGCCTGCTTCGGATTCTGTGTCTCCCTCTCTCTCTGCCCCTCCCCTGCTCATGCTCTCTCTCTCTCTCAAAAATAAATAAATATTCTAAAATAAGTAAATAAATAAACATTAAAAATTAAAAAAAAGAGAGAAAGAATCATGAGCACCATCTGGCCCGCTCACCAGGAGAGCTTGAGGCATGAATTCTTTCCGGGGAAAGAAGGGGCCTCTGGGCGCAGAGGGGGCTGGAGATGACACGTCAGGCACCCTACGAATGGCCAACTGTTTTTGCAAAAGTGACCTATTCGACTGCGACCAGTTAAATATTGCTTCTGCCCATGAGACCCCCTCCTCCAGTCCCCCACCCCACACCCATCAGGATTTGTTACAATGGCTGCGGGCGGGCCGTACTTGGGGTCTCCTGGGGGACTCGGAGTTGGGTTTCAGGGAGGGTGTTTGTATGGGCCACAGGAAGTCTGTGTGTGTTAGGGATTGCCGAAAAGGCTTCTAGAAATGCTTCCTCCTCTCCCTGCAGCTCATCCCACGTGGCAACGGCAGTGCCGGGTCAGGGGCGCACAGCCAGATGCAGTGAAGAGAGTCGCTAGCCAGCTGATTAAGTTTTTTTGTTTTATTTATTTATTTTGAGAGAGAGAGTACACAGTCAGGGGCAGAGAGAGGGGGAGAGAGAGAGAGAGAGAGAGAGAGAGAGAGAGAGGGAGAATCCCAAGCAGGCTCCTCACCGTCAGGGCAGACCCCAATGTGGGGCTCGAACTCATGAACCGGGAGCCCATCACCTGAGCCGAAACCAAAAGCCAGAGGCTTAACCGACTGAGCCACCCAGGTGCCCCCCCCCCCCCGTCCCCACCCCGCCCCGCCCCCCGCTGATTAACTTCTAAGTGACTTTTTAACTTCTGCATTTAAACACAATTTTCTTATGTCCCCCCCCTTTGCGGTGACTTCTAGAATCGTGGTGGGCGGCAAGGGACCGAGGCTGCGGTGGGTCCCGCGGTGTCGCAGGCGCCTACAGGGTGAGTGGGAGGAGCTCACTGAAGACAAGTCTGGGTGGAGGTGTCCGCGTGGGAGCCCCCAGCGTGTGGGTGCTTCTCAACACCCAAGAGGAAGTGAGTCACAGGGAGAGACAGCTCAGAGGGAGAAGGGCGGGCCGGGCTCCCTGCACCGGGAGGCGGCCACGGGGAGGGCCCTCTGGGTTCAGCAACAAGGAAGCCATTGGTGACCGTGGCAGGAGCAGCTTCAGGGGCCAGGAGAGAAGCCAGGCCGAGGACACATACAGAGTTTGGCTATAAAAGGGGGACACAAGGGGCGCCTGGCTGGCTCAGTCGGTTGAGCATCTGACTTTGGCTCAGGTCATGATCTCAAGGTTGGTGAGTTTGAGCCCCGCATCGGGCTCTGTGCTGACAGCTCAGAGCCTGGAGCCTGTTTCAGATTCTGTGTCTCCCTCTCGCTCTGCCCCTCCCCCACTCACTCTCTGTCTCTCTCTTTCTCCAAAACTAAATAATCCTTAAAAAAAAAAAAAATTTTTTAAGGGCGGGGTGGAGGAGACGCGTGTGGTACCACGGTGGGAGGAACCCAAGGTGCTTGGGGAGAAGGTTTTTCAAAGACCCTAAATGCCAGAGGACAGGAACCCGCAGGGAAAGTCAAGTTCAGTTAAAACGCAGAGGAGGGAGGTGGAAGATGGGTCAGCGGTTGCCAGGGTTGGAAGGAAGCCTGAGGAGGTGCCGCACAGGGGACTTGGGGGGCAGCAAACCTGTTCCGGGTGACTCCGTGCATGTCAAAATCCCCGGCACCAGGGGAGGCCCTTAACGGAGGCGAACTTTTCAAAGCTCACTGAGGAGGTGGGGGGATCCCGGCGTGGAAGGCAGACCGCGAGGCGAGAAGCCGACCGTGTTACAAACGTGTGCCGTGAGCTCGCTCGAGGAGGTGCCCGCCCGGGGTCACCTGACACACGGTGGGGGGTGGGGGGAGTGGAGACCAGAGGGACTAAGACGGAGGAAAAGCCCTTACACTCTGGTCACCGAGGTCACTGCTCACGGTGTGCGGGTGGACACTTCACACACCTCACGCGTGTGCCCGGATTCACGCGTGGTGGACGCTGGGAGCCAGGTTGTCACTGCTGGAGAGCCAGCGACGGACGAGCCGGGGAAAGCATAGAACGAACCGTGTGATCTATGCGGGTTTCGGGCTGGAGGCATCAGCAGGAACTCACGCTCGGCCGCATGTAAGTAACAGATGGAGGAACACGGGAATCACAGGTACGCACACACACGCAGGTTACTGGGTGTAGGGGCGCATCTCCGGTCCTGTCCCTCGGGAGGATTAGAAGGAATGGCACCCGCTGGCCACAAACACACGTAGCCCCCCCGACCTGGGTTGCTTTCTTTTGAATACTTGTTTTAATGTTTATTTATTTTTGAGAGAGAGAAAGAAGGTGTACACAAGTCGGGGAGGGGCAGAGAGAGAGGGGAACAGAAGATCCAAAGCAGGCTCCGTGCCGCCATCACACAGCCCCACGCAGGGCTCGAACCCACAAACCGTGAGATCGTGACCTGAGCTGAAGTTGAACGCTTAACCGACTGAGCCACCCAGGCGCCCCCGCCCCCTGGAACCTGGGTTTCTGATCCCATTCTCCTCGACCACAGGGACAGGGCTCCTTGGAGAAGTGGCTGATGCTGGGATGGGGGAGGGAGTGGGGAAGAGCCGCCGGAAGCATCTTGTAGATCCAGAAAACAAGGAAGGGCTCGAAAAGCAGAAACCGTGGGGCTTGGGTCAAAGGACAGGTGCCAACTAGAAGCTCCAGAACAATTTGAACAACAAAATAAATAGTGTAGTATTGATAACGAGTCGAAGTATAAAATAATTATCAGCGAGTCCATACTGGGACAAATAAATGATTGAATAAGTTACGTAGATTGGAGAGACAAACACGCACAGAGGAATTCTGAAGGATGGATGGAGATACCGACCCCTCAGGAAGGTGAAGCATAACCCCCACCCTTTAAGTGTAGGCTCTGCGTAGTGATTTCTTCCAACAAGGACACCACAGAAGGGGGGGACAAGGAGGAACTTTCCCGCGGTGACAGCCGGCCAACACCACCTCGGCCAGGTGACCAAGACCAACAGCAGCCGCGGTGAGTCATGCCAATAGCAGGTACCCTTGACAGGATGTCACGAGAAGGGCATTGCTTCTCTGCGGGCTTCCTCCCAAGAAACACACGAGCCCAGTGTGATCGTGAGCAAAACATCACGTAATTCCCCACGGAGGGACGTTCCGCGAAACACCCGGTCAGTCCTCCTCAGAACTGTCACGGTCATGACACAGGACAAGTCTGAGCGATTGTCACAACCAAGAGGACCCTGAGGAGAACATGACGGTGAATGTCATGCGTCCTGGATGGGATCCGGGAACAGAAAGAGGGTATTAGGTAAAAAACTAAGGAAACGTGAATAAAGTGTGGGCCTGAGTTAATAATAATAACGTATCAGTTCTGCTTCGTGAGTCGTAACCACCAGACTGACGTCACATAAGATATTAACGGTGGGGGAAACGGGGTGGGGGGGAGGTGGGACTCTCCGTACTGTCTTTGCAGCTTTCCTGTAATTCGAAAAGGATTCTAAAAGTAAAGGTTTTATTAAAAAACAAGACTTAGGGGCGCCCGGGGGGCTCGGTCAGTTAAGCGACCAGCTCTTGATTTGGGCTCAGGTCACCATCTCACAGTCGTGGGAGTCGAGCTCCAAGTCAGGCTCTGTGCTGACAGTGCAGAGCCTGCTTGAGATTCTCCCTCTCGCCTTCTCTCTCTGCTCCTCCCCCACTCAAGCGCGCGCGCGCGCGCACGCACACACACACACACTCTCTCTCTCTCAAAATAAATAAAGAAATTTAAAAAATAAATAACTGGGGCACCTGGGTGGCTCAGTCGGTTAAGCCTCTGACTCTGATTTCAGCTCAGGTCATGATCTCACGGTTCATAGGATCGAGCCCCTCCTCTGGCTCTGTGCTGACAGCATGGAGGCTGCCTGGGCTTCTGTTTCCTTCTCTCTCCGCCCCTCCCCACTTTCTCTCTCTCTCAAAATAAGTAAACATTAAAAAGTTTTTTAATTTAAAAAAAAACCTTAGGGGCGCCTGGTTGGCTCAGTCGGTTGAGCGTCCGACTTTGGCTCAGGTCATGATCTCACAGTCTGTGAGTTCAAGCCCCACGTCGGGCTCTGTGCTGGCGGCTCAGAGCCTGGAGCCTGTTTCAGGTTCTGTGTCTCACTCTCTGTCTGTGCCCCTCCCCTGCTCATGCTCTGTCTGTCTGTCTCTCTCAAAAACAAATAAACATTAAAAAAAATTTAAAAAAAAAACAACTTAAATGCAGACGAGATGGATGGTGGAGCCGGAGGGGGTTGGGGGAGCCAGTGGCCAGAGACAGGCAGGACCCGATCCCCCCACTGCACGGCAGGGAGGGCCGGGCTTGGCGCTGAGTGGATCCCTGGCAGGAAGCCCCTCGAGTTACAGGCCAGCAGCTCCAATGTGTTTTCCCTTCTGAAGCCAAGCTGGGGGCCTTCGGGGGCAGAAGGGCTGGTGGGGTCTTGAGCACGAGCCCATTGCCGGGCGGAGGGGAGAGCCCAGCTGAGGGCGGGGCATCGCCCAGGGAGCCGTGGAACAATGGCCGGTTCCTTCTCCTACCCTTGGAAGAAAGATCACAACTTCTTTCCCTTCCTCTCTCTCCAACCTTAACACAGGCTTTGCGGCTGGAAACTCCGGGATTCTCTGCTCTGGGACGAAGTTCAGCGTTTTTCTTCAGTTTCCAAAAAACGTTGAACCGTCCGAGGCTAGGGGCTCAGGGAAGCAGAGAAGGGCCGACGAACGGCTGCCTGGAGGAGGCGGGCGTGGGGTTCTGGCTTCCCCCAGAAGGTGGCTGGGGGCCTGGGCCGATCGGCAGCCACCAGCAAGGCCCGAGTTCCTCAGGTCCTGTCCCCAGTGTTGGGGCCTCAGAACACCCTTAGAGCGTCAGCAGGTGGGGAGGCGAGGGCCGCAGTGCCTGGTACACTTTGATTTAAAGAAACTTCGGTGTGATGGACTGTGTCCCCCGCCCCGCCCCCCAATACATGTTGAATCCTGACTGCTGGTACTTCAGAAGGTGACTGTAGTCGCAGAGAGGGCGCGTGATCGAGGTTGAACGAGGCCATAGGGGCGTGCCCTCATCCAATAGGACCGCCCAGTGTCCTCGTAAGAAGAAAGAGGCACCGGAGCGACCGTCGTCGGAGGGTACGGGGAGAAGAGAGATGCCTGCGAGCCAAGCAGAGGGGCCTCCTGTGAAGCCAAGCAGAGGGGCACCTCCAGCAGCGACATCAGCGTCCGGAACTATGAGTTCTGTGGTTTAAGCCACGCCGTCTGGGGCGCTTCGTCAGGACAGGCTGGACAGGTGTCAGGGTAACCTGACATTCCCAGCTCCGAGAGCACGGGCGTGGCGTTTACACTGGCGCAGGTGTGTCCCCGGGCAGAGCTGGCTTGGTGGCTGCTGAGAGGGCCGTCTCCTGAGGCCCCGAGGCCCAGCACGCTGGCTCAACCCTGCAGTCTGTGACCAGCGCTCCCGCGTCGAGCCTCAGCATGGGTGCAGCCCGGATCTCTGGGAACAGCCGCATTTAAACCCCTGCGTGAGGCCAAGTTACCTCGTTCATTTCATGCATGCAATCATTCATTCCTTCCTTCATCATATACATGTACCGAATGCTTAGTGTCGCCCAAAATTTTACCAAGTGCTACCGATGGGTGGCATTATTAACTGTTTTATCACCAATCTTCCTTTTTTTTTTTTTTTTTTTTTTAATGTTTATTTCTTCAGAGAGAGACGGAGCATGAACAAAGGGGAGGCAGAGAGAGAGACACAGGATCTGAAGCAGGCTCCAGGCTCTGAGCTGTCAGCACAGAGCCCATTGCGGGGCTTGAACTCATGAACTGTAAGATCATGACCTGAGCTGAAGTCAGACGCTTAACCGACTGCGCCACCCAGGCGCCCCAGTCACCAATATTCTAACCCAAGGCTCAGAGTAACTGATTGCAGCTTTCTGGCCGTCCAATCTCTGTCTCAACTACACAGCTCTGCCTTTGTAGGGAAAACAGCCACAGACGGTATGTAAAAGATGGGCGTGGTGGTGTCCCCCGATAAAACTTTATATAAGGAGGGGGAAATTTGCTGGGCGCCTGGCCGGTTTAGTCAGGGCATGCCGTCTTGATCTTGGGGGTTGTGAGTTCAAGCCCCACGTTGATTGTAAGTAGAGATTACTTAAAAATAAAATCCTCGGGGGCACCCGGGTGGTTAAGCAGCCGAATTCAGCTCAGGTCACGATCACATAGTGAGTTCGAGCCCCACGTCGGGCTCTCTGCTGTCAGCACAGAACCTGCTCGGGATCCTCTGTCCCACTCTTCTCTCTGCCCCTGCCCTACTCTCTCCCTCCCTTCCTCTCTCTCTCAAAAATGAATAAACATTTATTTAAAAAAAGTTTTTAAATAAGATCCTTAAATATTTTTGTAAATGGGGATATTTGAATTTCTAGACTTTTCACCTGTCATGAAATATTCTTCTTCTCGCGTCCCCCCCACCCCGACCATTTAAAAATGTAAAAGCCATTTTTAGAGCCCAGGAGGTACAAAAGCAGGTTTTGAGGCTGTTTTTGTTGATACTCTAATTTAAAAAATAATAATAATCAAGCCAGGTTATAATAAAATGACCCTGAATCTAATTCATCAGATTCTCTTGTTTCAATCCTTGTTGGTGGATATGAGTCCTGATGTCAAAGCTAAGCTATAAAACATAAAGTCGCTGTTTCTGTGGGATAGGAGCCCCCGCCTCCACTCTCCGCCTGGGGACTCAGAGTAAAACACCCACCCAGGGGGCGCCTGGGGGCTCAGTTAAGCGTCTGACTTCAACTCAGGTCATGATCTCACGGTTCGCGAGTTCGAGCCCCGTGTTGGGTGTAAGGGCAAATCAGGACTCCAAAAGACTAGGAAGTAGAAGATGGACCAATTAATCAGGTTCCACCCCTCACCAGACCAGCTTGGACCAGTTCTTGGAGCACCCGTACCCCCCAAATAGAGACACCTGTTTCCCGCCTTGGAAGCTAGAAACACCTGTTTCCCGCCTTGGAAAGGAACAGGACCCTGACCCTCCTCATCCAATCGGCTAGGGCCATCACCCCTCCCACTACTCCTTTAAAACTCTTGCACCTTTGGCTCTCTCTGTCTCCCTCCCTCCCTCCCCCCCTCCCTCGCTCTCTCCCCCTCCCCCCCCATAAAGGCTCTTTGTTCTTGCATCAGGCTCGGCTCCCTGGTGGTTCTTGGGGTTCCCGAATTCTGGGCATAACATTGGGCTCCATGTTGACAGTGCAGAGCCTGCTTCAGATCCTCCGTCTCCTTCTCTCGCCCCTCCCCCGTTTCAAAAATAAACAGTTAAAAGAAATAAAAACACCCCCTCAGAGGCACTTTCCCAGTCACTCCTCACCGAAAACTTGTGACCCGTGACCTAATCTGCCGTTCAGGAACTTCTAGAGGCCGTGGGATGGCAATATGATCTGCGACTGTCAGGGCTGCCAGCGAGGGCACAGACTGGGCCAAGTCCCCGCCAGTGTCCTTAGCAACCAGGGTTGAAGTGCCAGCCCTGCTTCTCGGTGGAAAGGCTGGCTTGTCCCCGAGGTTGCCCGGGAAGCGCTGGCAACCCCAGGCTTGTCCTAGAGTTTTAGCTGAGCCCCTGCCCTCCCCCAGGGGAAAGCCCTTGGGGGAAGCAAGCTTCTCCCAGCTGTCACAGAACGGCGAGTTCCCGGGCCACTGCCAGGAGGAGCCAGTGTCCCACGGATGGGCCCTGGGTGCCAGGAGCCCTGAGCGAGAGGTGCCTTTTTTTTTTTTTTAATATTTTTTTAATGTTTATTGATTTTTTTGAGACAGAGCATGAGCAGAGGAGGGGCAGAGAGAGAGAGACACAGAATCGGAAGCAGGCTCCAGGCTCTGAGCCATCAGCAGAGAGCCCAACGCGGGGCTTGAACTCACAGACCGTGAGATCATGACCTGAGCCGAAGCCGGACATTTAACCGACTGAGCCCCCCAGGCGCCCCAAGAGGTGCCTTTAAAACCCCACTGAGTAGCACCCAGAGCTCATTTAAGGCAAAAACGAGGGGCGCCTCGGGGGCTCGGTCGGTTAAGCATTGACTCTTGACCTCGCCTCAGGTCGTGATCTCCTGGTTCGTCAGTTTGAGCCCCGCATCGGGCTCCGTGCTGACGGCGTGGAGCCTGCTCGGGATTGTCTCCCCCTCTCTCCGCCCCTCCCCTGCTTGCTCTCTCCTTCTCTCTCCCCAAATAAATAAACATTAAAAAAAAAAAGCTGACACCCCCACTTGGTGATCCAAAATCCCCAGATGGTTTTAAAAACGTAAGCGCTCTTATTTCCGAGGACACGAGGTGACCGGAGCGAAGCTGGCAGGCTTTTCCGTAGCAAGGCTCACCTGAGGGAGGGGCCCGGCGCCTCCGCTGGGTATTCGGTTCCGGTTCCGTGTATTTCCCGGGGCGCAGGCGCAGTAGGAACTAAAGCAGAAAAGACGGATGTAAACAAGCGCTCCTCGGGTGGGACTTCCGGCCGAGGGGCCCAGAGACACCTGGGGCAGGAGAGCCCAGGGCTCAGAAGGGAGGCGACATTCGAGGGAGCTGGACCAGCAGGGAAAGGGGAGGGTGCAGACCGCGGGCACGGCCTGTACGAAGGCATGAGGCGTGCAGGAGTGTCCCGTGACAGAAGAATCTGGAAATATTGCCAGGGGTAGATTGTGTTTTGAAACGGCGGATTTGAGCTCTCGGTCGGCTGGGCACCCAAGCACGGGAGTCCCCTAACACCACTGTCGAGGGTGTGGGGCTTCTGTTGGACCTCCCAGCACGGCTCCCCGCCCCCCACTAGGGCTATTAACGGATCGAACATTGTCAGGGACCCACTTGTATCCCCTCGGCCAGCCCGGAAAGTCAGAGCAGACGCTTCCTAGGCAGGCCCCTGGGGCTTCCGGAATCCTCCAGGAGGCCAGCCCCCGGCCATGTGAACACTGGCGGTCTGAGGGACCCAGGAGTTAGCCCCACGGGAGCAACCTTGAGCCTCCCCCCCCAGGAACAGGAGTTGGTGGATAGACACCCAACCTCCGGGTCCCTCAGGGGGACATTCTGAACCGCATCCTACACAGCTCCCCTGGGGTCCCAAGAGGATTTGACCCCGTGTCCCCACCCCTTTTACCACCTTCCTCTCTTCTCTCATCTCCCGCAGTTGCCTGGGACCACCATCCCAATAAACGACCCGTCACCCGTGCCATGTCACAGTCCATGCTTTGGAGAAAAGCAAAAGCGAGCGTAATTTTCCCATTTGGTTCTTTCTGGATCACAAGGTGATACATATTCGAACCCCAGGGGCGCCTGGGGGGCCCAGTCAGTTGAGCGGCCAACTTCAGCTCAGGTCATGATCTCTCCGTCTGTGAGTTCGAGCCCCACGTCGGGCTCTGTGCTGACGGCTCGGAGCCTGGAGCCTGCTTCACATTCTGTGTCTCCCTCGCTCTGTGCCCCTCCCCCACCCATGCTCTGTCTCTCTGTCTCAAAAATAAATAAACATTAAAAAAATTAAAAAAAAAGTAAATGAATTAAAGAATCATTCAGGTTTGTGTTTTAAAAGTTGTTTGTTATGGGGGTACCTGGGTCGCTCACACGGTTGAATGTTTAACTCTTGATTTCGGCTCGGGTCATGATCCCATAGTTCGTGGGATCAAGCCGTCAGCCGGGAGCCCACTTGGGATTTTCTCTCTCCCTCTCTCTCTCTCTGCCCCTCCCCTGCTCACCCACATGCTCTCTCTGTCTCTCTCAAAATAAACAAATAAACATTTTTAGGGGCGCCTGGGTGGCTAACTCAGTTAAGCCTCTGACTTCGGCTCAGGTCATGATCTCGAAGTTTGTGAGTTTGAGCCCCACGTGGGGGGGTCTGTGCTGACAGCTCAGAGCCTGGAACCTGCTTCGGATTCTGTGTCTCCCTCTCTCTCTGCCCCTCCCCTGCTCATTCACTCTCTCTCTCTCTCAAAAATAAACATTAAAAATATTAAAAATAAGTAAAATAAACATTTAAAAATAAATAAAAGTTATTTGTTATATCTCATCTTGGATTTGGAGGAGTTTTCTAACAAGGGGGTATTTTGGGGTCCCAAATCAGCCACTTGCCAGGACCGGAGCTCTGAAACCAAAGAGTACAGGGCCCCGTGGTCCCTCCACACCCCTGCAGAGAATTCTCCCCTCCTGCCCTTTCCAAAGGAAATACTACATAGATCACACGCTTTTTTTTTTTTTTTAATTTTTTTTAAGGCTTATTTATTTTTGAGAGAGGGAGAGACAGAGAATGTGCGGGGGAGGGAAGAGAGAGATGGGAAACACAGAATCCGAAGCAGGCCCCAGGCTCTGAGCTGTCAGCACAGAGTCCGCCGTGGGGCTTGAACTCATGAATGGTGAGGTCATGACCTGAGCCGAAGTCAGTGCTTAACTGACAGAGCCACCCAGGCGCCCCAGAGAGGTCACACACTCAACCACCCCAGAACCCCACCTATCTCCTTTATGGTATTGGACACCAGGTAATGATTTAATGCACCGTTTGTTTCTTTGTTATTGACAGCCTTCCCAGTTGGAATTTGAGCTCCACGAGGGTGGGAATCACTCCTCATTCCTACCTGAGTCCCTAGTGCCCAGATCAGGAGGGATGCAGGTAAAAATTCTACCCCTCCCGGGGCGCCTGCTTGGCTCAGTCGGTTAAGCGTCCAACTCTTGATTTGGGCTCAGCTCATGATCTCATGGTTCATGGGTTCGAGCCCCACGTCAGGCTCTGTGCTGACAGTGCAGGGCCTGCTTGGGATTCTCTCTCTCTCCCTCTTTCTCTGCCCCTCTCCCGCTCATACTCCCTCTCTCCAAATAAATACATAAGCTTTAAAAAAAAAAAGGTATACCCATCCCCCAAAAACTATATGTATAACTCAGACTTTTCATGATCTGGTGACACCATTAAGCCCCGGACTGATTCCAGACCTAGAAAGCCACCTGTGTGTGGCAATGTCCTTTTAAGGGTAACTGTCTTAAGGGGAAGATAAGGCAGGCTGGGGGGGGGGGGGGAGGGGAAGCAGATAAGGGGGAGAATGGGATGACGAATCAGTAGATGTGCTTTGTCAGTGTTCAATTCCACCCACCCGTTGCTGCCCCTTCGGAAGGGTTGGGTTGGCAGGTGGACCAGACCAGACCAGATCAGAACTCCAGAACGGACCTCAGGGAAAGGGTGGAGTCATACGGATGCCATATAGGTGGTTTTTAAAGTCTTATCGGGTTGGGTGAGGTCACCCAGGGGGAGGGCGTGGCCCCTCGGTCACAGCTGGGGAAGCTCGGCCACGTTTGAGCTGTAGGAACCGCATTGTCAACCGCCCAGCACATCCCCTTTGGTGGTGAGCGTCAGGACAGGATAGAAGGGGCCTGGAATCTGGAATGATAAGGGTTCATCTCATCTCTGCCCCTACTAGCTGTGCAGCTCACCAAGATGGACTTCCCAGAGCCTTAGTTTCCCCATCTGTAAAATTGCCATGGGTCACATGACCTGCCTGATTTGTCAACAGTCAAACCACATTCCTCCAGTGCCCTTGAGCCCTGGTTGGGGAACACTTTGTCCTGTCCCGGACCCCACCCGTTTAGTCGGAGAGGCCAGGAAGACAAGAGCTGTAAAGAAACAGTGGGCTGAGCCTCTGAGAAGTGGGAGGGGCCATTTCTCATTCAGAGAGAGTCCGAGTTGGGAAGATTCTGAACCACCTGGTGAGAAGCAAGCATTTTATTTACGTGTGTGTGTGTGTGTGTGTGTGTGTGTGTGTGTTTAGGAATCTCCACACCCAGTGCGTAGCCCGAACTCACAACCCAGAGATGAAGAGTCGTATGCTCTAATGACTAAGCCAGCCAGGCGGCCCTGAAGTAAGCATCTTAAGCACTTCTTTATAAAAGAGAAAGTCGGATTCAGAGAAGGCAGGTAACTCCCTCCACGTCACACGGCCTGTAAGTGGCAGAGCATAGTGGTGTGTTCAGGGTTTTTTTTTTAATGTTTTATTTATTTTTGAGAGGGAGAGAGCGAGCCGAGGAAAGGCAGAGAGAGAGAGAGGGAGATAAAAGTTCCGAAGCAGGCTCTGCGCTGACAGCAGTGAGCCCAATGTGGGGACCGAACTCAAGAACCATGAGATCATGACTTGAGCTGAAGCCAGATGCTCAACCGACTGAGCCACCCATGTGCCCCCAGTTATCTTTTTTTTTAATTTAAAGTTTATTTATTTTTGAGAGGAGAGAGAATGAAAAAAAGCGCATGAAAGGGAGAGATGTAGAGAGAGACAGAAACACAGAATCCAAAGCAGGCTCCAGGCTCCAAGCTGTCAGCCCAGAGCCCGACGCGGGGCTCGAACTCACAGACTATGAGATCATGACCTGAGCCAAAGTCGGACGCCCAACCAACTGGACCACCCAGGTGCCCCTCTTTTTTTTTTTTTTTTTTTAATGTATATTCAGTTTTGAAGGAAAGGGAGAGAGAGAGAGCAGGAGCAAGGGAGGGGCAGAGAGAGAGAGGGAGACACAGAATCTGAAGCAGGTTCCAGGCTCTAAGCTGTCAGCATAGGGCCTGATGCGGGGCTCCACCTCACGAGCTGTGAGATCATGACCTGAACCCAGGTCAGACGCTCAACCGACTGAGTTGCCCAGGCGCCTCCTCCCCACTCCGGTTATCTTTTTTTTTTTTTTTTTATGTTTTTTAACGTTTATTTATTCTTGAGAGACATAGAGACAGAGCATGAGCAGGGGAAGGGCAGAGAGAGAGGGAGATACAGAATCTGAAGCAGGCTCTAGGCTCTGATGAGCCATCAGCACAGAGCCCGACGCGGGGCTCAAACTCACAGACCGTGAGATCATGACCTGAGCTGAAGTCGGCCGCTCAACTGACTGAGCCGCCCAGGCGCCTCCTCCCCACCCCGGTTATCTTTAGCGTTGACGTTAATGGCCATGGCCATGGCAGAGACCCCAGCCTGTCCTCCCTCCTTGCCCCTTCTCCCTCTTCCTCACTTGTTTCAGGTTTACACATCAGCACAAGAGGCGGGACCCCGGGGGAAACTGGCTCACAGATCAGCTTAACTTGAACGTCAGAGGGAGGAAGTGTAGGGATGCATTTTGCTTAGAGCCTCTAATCCGGTCCTGGGAGGAGGCTGCAGCACAGGCTCTGGCGCCAGAACGCACCAGTCCGAATCCTCTGTGCCTCCGTGCCCGCGTTGGTAAAAGGGGACAAGAATAAGAGTCTCCCCCTGACCGGGCTGTCGCAACGGTCGGGTGACTTAACGCGAGCGCGGGCGCTCTATAAACATTAGCTAGGGTTCCGGGTTCCTTCTGCAGACCTGCGCCCCTCCCTTGCCCTGGGCCAGGGCAGCCGCGTCCCAGCTCTGCCCTACTTAGACGGTGGCGACATCAGGCCTGCAACCAGAGCCAGCTCCCCAGGGAGGACGGTGAACTTGGGATCCTTTCCAGGAGCTAATGAATTCTGCAAACCCCCCAGGGCTCGTCTGCACGTGACCCCTTCGCCTTCCGAAGGGTGCCCTGGTTCTGCAGGCCCAGAGAAAAAGCCTATTGAAAAGCGACTCATCCAGGGCGCCCGGGTGGCTCAGTCCGTTGGGCAGCCGGCTCTTGATTTCGGCTCATGTCATGCATGATCTCGCAGTTTGTGGGTTCGAGCCCCACGTCAGGCTCCGAACTGCCCTCTCTCTCTGCCCATCCCCCACTCGTTCTCTCTTCCCTCCCCTCCACTCCCCCCCCAAAATAAATAAATAAATAAGCTAAACAAAAAAGAAAAGTGACTCTAAGACTGCTCCGCTTCACCGACGGTTCCGGGACCCAGGTGGGGACCCGAGCCCTGAGCCGCTGGGACGCCCGGCCCTGTTCTGCATCTTTTGTCTACCGACTCCTGTGGGTCTTCCAGGAAGCCAGAGAGAGAGAGAGAGAGAGAGCTGTCCCTTCTCAAAACTCGGGCAGGTGCAACCGAGGCGAAGCTGCCCGGAGGAAAAGAACCCTTCCCCGCTCGGGGCTTTCTTCTCTACGAGACTGAAGTTCCGGGCAGGCAGGACCCTGTGAAGCTCACCCACCACAGATGTCCCCCACTACCCGGGGTTACGACAGCGTGGGGGACAAATCAGTGTCTGTCCCATGAATGAATGAATGAATGAATGAATGGGTGGTGTCTACCCCACTTCTCTCTCTTGCTCTGCCCCGCCCCCCTCAGTGGCGGGAAGCTGCTGTGGGGACAGTCGCCGTTGCTTATGGAATACCGCCACATTCCAGCTGGCGGGCTGAGGGGAGCAACGGGCATCTCCTGAGTTCAGGGCCACACTCTGGGGACAAGAACCCAGACCCCGCTTCCTGTACCGAGGGTCCTTGAAGATTCTTGCCCCGTACAGCCTTTCCAGCTGCCAGCCCCCTCCCACCAACCATGTGGCTTGACCCCATACTGACGGGCTGGGGAGCCAGAAGCATGACTACAATGAGACTTGTGTTTACTGGTTCCTGCGGCCAGGGCACCGTCATCTTACGCAATCCTGGCCACAACCCCGTGAGGCAGGTGCTATTATTATCCTCTCCTTGTGCGGCTGGGGAAACAGACGCTCAGACGGGCTGACTTGCCCGGTTCTGGGACTTGAACCCACAGGGCCTGGCTCTGGGGTGGGTGTGCTCACCTCGGCCTCAGCTCGGCGGGGAAGCGCCTCCATTCTGCAGGCAGGGGTAGTAGCCTACTCAGCCCCTCCTGACCTCAGTTTGCTTTTCTGTGAAAGGGGCATAATAAAAGGACCATGGCTTTTCGGGGGGATTACGGGAGAAAGCCCCGGGCCCGGCCCAGCCGACGCTCTGCCTCCCAGAGCTGCGGGAGGATGAAACGAAACAGCACCCCTCAGTCCCTCATCCCCGACTCCAACATCCAGAAAGCCGTGAAGACCGGAGGCTAACTCCCTCGGCAGCGGCGGCAGCGGAGCCTCACCTGGCTCCACCTCATTTTATGGCAAACCGTGACCTTGCCTGTCCACGAGGCTATTTACAGAGCGTCATTAAATCCCAGGAAGGAGAACTATGTGAAACTGTTTGGAGCTTGAAGGGGGCGTGGTGCCCTGGGGGTGTCACTTAGCACACAGTGTGTGTGTCACCTGACTTCTCTGAAGTCATCAGAACCGTTCTGGCTGTTTGGGATCAGGGGTTCTGTGTTTACAGCATCCTCCACACAAGCCTGGCATACAGCAGGTGCTTAATAAATGACAGCTCTCCCTTCTTTCAGGATTACGTGGCTCCTTAACCTCTTTCTCTCCAGCCCGCTCGGAAACAAGACCTCTTGTACATTTCAATGGCTGCAAGGAGATATGAGGGAGAAGCCCGCTAACAGCGTCTGTGCGCTCAGCACCGTGAGCCGGACTCCCAGGCCTTCCTGGGTCCTGCCTTGGACCGCGTAGCCAGCTGGTGAAGCACGTGCTCTCCACCGTGGCATTTCCTCTGCTCAGGTCCCGGCTCTGCCGCTCAGTAGCAAGGCCTACCGTTTGACCTCTCTGCGGCATAGAGAACGGGGACGCGGTCATGGCTCCCACTTGAAGAGTCCTAGCAGGGCGTAGAACAGTGCCCGCCTCGCGGGAAGCGTTAGCAGAATTCCTAAGCGTCATCTCCGCTCTGCAGCGTGGACTGTGACTAGCCTCATCATGCAGGTGGGGAAACCGTGGCATGGAGAGATGACGTAACCTGGCAGTTGGGCAACGGAGCTCTCTGCTCTGTGCCCAGAGGCTGGGACAGAAGGAAGCATGGGAGGGAAGGACAGGGGAGGAAGAAAGACAGTACCTGCCTAGCCGGTCAGGTAGTTCAGTTCCAAGGGCATCGGTTACTATCCAGTCTGCAAGTTCCTGGCATTATTTTTTTTTTTTAAGGTTTATTTATTTTTCAGGCGGAGAGAGACAGAGCGTGAATGGGGAGGGGCAGAGAGAGAGATGGAGGGAGACGCAGAATCGGAAGCAGGCTCCAGGCTCCGAGCTGTCAGCACAGAGCCCGATGCGGAGCTTGAACTCACGGACCGCGAGATTGTGATCTGAGCTGAAGTCAGAGGCTTAACGGACTGAGCCACCCAGGTGCCCCCAAGCTTATTCAAAATACATCGGAGCTGACACTGTATTAAAGATACCCATGGGGTTCTGGGCAGGTCGCCCTAAGATATGCCGATTCGGCGTATTGATCATTTAGAATTAAAGCTACTTAAGAAGCACCCGGTGCATGAAGGACCCACTGACCCTCCTCTGTCCCCTCTGAAAGCAGGAAATGTTCTCCCATGTGAAAGGTACCCTCCCCGGACCAGGAGAAAGAAAGACATCCCCAGAGCCAGGGAATTCTGGCTGAGAAGGCCAGATAAACAAACTCGTCACTTCCTTTCCAATTTCCAAAAAAGCCCAAACTTCTTTGTTTTGTCAATTCTGCCTCAAATTTTATTGGTTCCCTGTCAAGAAGGTAGAAAACCTATCTGCTTCAGTCGCTTCTTGGGGGTCTGGTGTCTTTGGGGGCCCCAAACGTATGAAATGAAGTTGTTTTTCTCCGGCTAATCTCTCTTTGATTACAGGGGGTGTCTCGGCCAAGAACCCAGAAGGGTAGAAGTAAACTTATTTCTTCTCCCCTATGGTGCATTCCTTCTAAAAAGGAACAGGGAAGCATGGGGGCAGGGACGATGGGCTCACAAAGAGCTTGGACAAACAGGTTCCAGCCTGGCGGACCCGAAGGGGGCAGCTTGCTGGCAGTGGCTTATCCTTGCGAGAGCAGGGACAACACAGGCCTTTCATTAGCAAGAAGGCTCATTAGGACGCTGGCGGAAACTTGGCTCAGGCTGGATTTTAAGGAGAAACAAAAGGAGGGAGAGAAGCAGCCTGCTGGGCACTCGTCCTTTGCCCCCCAACCATACCCCCCGGGCCCTGCTGCCCGCCAGCCCCTGGGAAGACGGAGGCCTTGAACATCAGCCCATTCCAGGCGAGGCCTCTCAGGAGAGCAAACAGCCCTGTTCCAACCTTAGGCTCCACGAGGAACCAAAATCCTCCTTACGGTTCCCTGCAAAGATCTGAAATCCTAGCCTGTGGGGGTTCAGTGGGAGGTGTTTTCCCAGTAGCCGTCAGCTTGGCAGAAAAACAAGGATTAAGAAGCAATTAGAGGTTTGACAGCCGGCAATCAGAGGAAGAGAGCAAGAAGAAACCAGCAGCGGGTCAGCAGGAAGCCTCAGGCCCTTCAAAATGTGAACAGTTGCAAAAAAGCCCAAAGGAGCCTTGACTCCCCCACCTCCCGAGTCTGGGGGGTGGTGGCTTAAGCGGGGTAGCGGCTAAGTGGATCTCCCCGTAGAACTATGTGTCTGCGCCCTTCCTCATCCCTCAACGTGATACGTTGTACGTATACTTTGTACTTAGACTTAGACGTGTCGTCGGCTTGACTTTTTTCCTTTCCACTCAACTTCACTGAGATACAATTTACATATGACAAAATGCACCCATCTTACTGAAGATTGACAAATATGTATACCTCGATCAGGCTAGAGAGCATTTTCATCACCCTCAGAATTTCTTCTGGCCTCTTTGCGGTCAGCCCCCTTCCTAGCCCCAGCCCTAGGCATCTACGGAACTGCTGTCGCTCTATGTTCGTTTCGCCTTTTCTAGATTTCCTATAAACGGAACCACGCATTCCTTTATGTCTGGCTTCTTTGTTACGGTTGCTGTTGTTCGGGTGCTGTTGTAAATAGAATTTTTTAAAAATTTCATATTCAAATGTTTTGCAGCTAGCAAAAGTTATTTCTTTCTGGTCTATTAAGCTTGTCTCTTATGATCTTACTAAATTCACTAACTAGTTCTAGTTCTTGTTATACAGATCATTAGGACTCCGTCGTAAACTGTTATATCATCTGTGACTAAAGACAGTTTTACCTCTTCCTTTCTGATCTTTAGATCTTTTATTTATTTTTCTTGCCTTCTTGCACCGACTGGGACCTCTAGCACCGCAGTGACTCAAGTGGTAAGGGTAGATGTCTTTTCTTATTGCTGATCTTACGGAGGAAGGCAAGCAATCTTGCCACCGATAGGGTGTTAGCTGTAGATTTGTTGTAGACGCCCTTATTCAGGGAGAGGAATTGCTTCCTATTCCCAGTTTGGCGAGAGCTTTTTTCAGGAATGGGTGTTCGGTTTTGTCAAATGCTTTCTCGGCATCTACTAACACGATCATCTGGCTTTTCGCTTTTATTCTGTTCCAGCGCTGAATTGTATTGATCGACTTCCAAATGTCAACTAACCTTTCATTCCTGGGACATACCTCGTTTGGGCTGGTGCATCATCCTTTTGATGTATCGCTGAATCTGAGTGCTCTTGTTTTGACAAGGATTTCTATCCATTTTAATCCCTGATGGACCCCCCCCAGAGCCGAGAACACTACCTTAAACAGAATAAATGCTCGATAAACAGGTGTTGAATGAATGAATGAATGAAATATCTTCCTCAGTGTGGCAGTCAAAGGATGTGCCCATTTCGACATTTTGGCAAAACGTCCAGACTTCCTTGTGAAAATATTTGTCCCAGCCTTCACTCCCACCAGCCCACATGCCAGGCAGGGAGTGAATGTTGGGGCCACGCGTTGGGATCATGCACAGCAACATGACTTGGTGGCCACAGCCACGATCCCTTTGCGGCACGATAGGCAACAGGAGAGGGAACCGCTCGATCCCCCCACGCAAACGGGGGTGGCCTCGCAGAAAAGCTGGGTTTTGAGCTGGTCTCAGAAGAGGTCCAGAAGGCGTCGGGTCAGCAGAGGAAGGGGGCGTCCTAGGCAACAGTATGTTCCAAGGCACGGAGGCATGAACGATCATTGCATCAGCCGCTAACTAGCTGTGTGACCTTGGGCGAATTTGTCCTGCTTATCCATAAAAAGGGAACGAAAACAACAGGGCTGCCAAACATTGTGAGTATCCAACAAGATAATATATGTGAAAGACCTTGGAAAAACTCTAACACGAAGGCAGCTTTACTGTTAACAAGGAGCTGGGGAGGCCCGTTCATGCGTCCAGCACAGCCTAGGCCAGCTTGGCAAAAGAAAGCAAGAGCCTGGGGGCACCCAGGTGGCTCAGAGGGTTAAGCGTCCAACATCCGCTCTGGTTGCGATCTCCCAGTTTGCGGGTCCGAGCCTCGCATCGGGCTCTGCGCTGACAGTGTGGAGCCTGCTTGGGATCCTCTCTCCCCCCCCCCCCCCACCCCTTCCCCACTTGCCCATGCACATTCTGTCTCTCACTCTCTCTTTCTCAAAATAAATAAATAAATTAAAAAAAAAAAAAAAAGGCAAGAGGCTGGTACCCAGCCCTGGCGTTAGAAGCCTGGGTCCTGGTCTCAGACCCTTCTGTGAGGGCAGCCAGTGTGGAGGGCTGTATCTCAAGGGTGGCAATCCCTTGGGTTAGGATCCTGCCTGGACGAGAGAGGTTCCCTCCTGGTTAATAGGGCTGCCTTACTTTCTCCTTCCTTCTACTCATGCCTCATAAATCATCTTCAGCTAAGACGAATGCTGACTTCACAAGCAGCTAAATCAAGTGATCCGGGAGATCCAGGAAAGACCAAGAAACTTGATTTTTTTTCCTTCCTGGTTGCCTTATTTCCTTCCTTTCCTCTTTTTACCCATATCTTGGAGCCCTCATCTGGCTTTCTCCCCTTTCTAAGCCCGGGAGTAATTGTTTTAATATGAAGTATTCACCGCATTTGTGTTTTGGATGACTGCTCTTAAGAGCTGTTTTTAAAGAGTCCCGGCGATCAAATACCTAGCTCCTGTGTTTGCACACGATTTTCCTTCTGCTTAAGCTCTCTTTGTGTTTACACACTGGACATCTAGCAGCTTGGTTTGGTCAGGGTACTGCTTTTAGCAAATCTGGAGATTGAAAACAAAGGGTTGGTATATTCTGTACCTTGTGCCTCTGGAGGGGGATGGGAAGTGGGGAATGACAGACTAGGCAGAGGGGCGGACTTTTCACTACAAAGTAGGGGAGAGGCATGAAAACTTTCCACAGCAATAATGGAGGGAACGCAGAGGAGGAGATGGCTTTGGGAGAATTTCAGGAGACAGAAGCGCCCACAGGTAAGTGATAGAGCTGCCGAGAGAAACAGAGAGTGGGGAGTCCAAGGTAACAGGGAAGTTTCTGGTGTTAGTGGCTGTGCAGATGGATAGTGGTGTCACCACCAGGACAGGAAATACAAGAGGCAGGGCAGGTTTGGGGAAGGGGAAGAAAGGAAAAATGAGTTCAGTTCGGGACAAGTATTCATTAGCTTCTTGGTCATCACAATGGCAGGTACCTTGTCAGGAACAACTAGAAATAAAAAAAAAAGATCCCTGCTCTCCTGAAGCTTACACTCCTGTGATAGAAGGTCAGCTTAGAGGAATAAATCAACAAAGTAACTGCAGTAGCCTATGGGAGCAAATGAAATGGAATCATGTGATAGAGGGTGCTGCAGGGTGGCCGGAGAAGGCCTGCCTCCCAGACTTGGAGGTGAGAAGCCAGGCTGAGTTTGACAGTGACCCAAGGACATACAAGTAGAGAAGCAGCTTGAATACAGAAGCTTGGAGCTCAGAAGCCTGGGTGGCAGATTGTCAGAAAGGATAGACCAAAAGCGTTTTTGCATAACATACTGCTAATTATAGAAAAATCAAAAATAAGTTAGGCTGTTTTGATCATATGTTTTCCCTACGGTGGACGTTGAATACACAGCTGTAGGATGCAATATGTAATTTATACACCATTTTGCACATCGTATCACAAAAACTAAACCAAAAATCCACACACACACCAAAGGGAAGAGAGTCCCGGCCCTGGGTCTCCCTAGGCTTCGCCAAGCCGGGTTTCTCTGCATCAGAGCGGGGACCAAGCAGCCTCGGCCGGTTCTCGCTCCGGGTGCATTGGCCCAGGCCGGCCCCGCCCAGCCTTTCGCTGGGAGCAGACGCCCGCCCAGGCTGCGCAGTCGCCCCGCCCACGCTCGCAGGCCGGCCAATGGGCGCGCGGGATCCGGGACCACACCCCCGCCGCGTGCCGCCCCGGGCTCGCGCCGCCGCGTGACGTCACGGCCCGGCCCCCGCCACGTGACGGCCGCGCGCCGGGCTCCGGCTGGTGCTAGGCTCCCGCCGCAGAGGCCGGTGAGGCGCGGGCGGCCACGCCGCGGAGAACGCCGAGCGAGGGAGCGGGCTGTCGGGCCGGGCGCGCATGGAGACGGCGGCCGCAGCCGCCTGAGGGCAGCGGGGAGAGCGGAGCGGGCCACCTCGCGCATCCCTCGGGCGGCCTCGCGCCCGGGACACCCGGCGGCGGCGGGCCGCGGAGCCGGCGCGGCCATGGCGACGGGCACTCAGCAGAAGGAGAACACGCTGCTTCACCTCTTCGCCGGCGGGTGAGCGTCCCGACCAGACCCCGCGGCCCGACCCCGACCCCGCGCCGCCCTTCCCCCACCCCCGCCCTGGGGCGCCCCCCGCCGGTTACCCGCCCTCCCCGGGCCGGAGCGCCGGCTCCCGGAGGAGGAAGTCCCGGCGGTGGGGAGGCCCTGGGGGCGCGGGCCTTCCCCCGCCCCGGGCCGCATCCCCCGGGAGGGGGGGCTTCACCCGGCGTCCGCCGCGTTCCCACGCCCATTCTCCCAGCTCGGCGAATCTGGCTTTTTCTCCTTTTAAACAATTAGAGGCTGGCGTGACGAGTGTCACTCGGGGGCGGTCCTGCCTGGCCACTGTGACTCGGTCCGCCCCACATCCTCCCAGCCCGCCGCCCTGGCTGTGCTGCACTCGCCGTCCTTTTGCCTGGACTGTGCTCCAGGGCCTCTCTGCCAAGGGCCGCGGGCAGTCTTGTGGATGCTGGGGGTGGGCCCGGGAGGTCCTCAGAGTAGCGCCGCGGCCAGTTCAGACAGCCTAGGGGGCTGCAGGTGTTGGACGTCAGCAGGGGCCTGGAAAGTGCTGGCGAGCCGCGATGCTGGCCAGCAGCCCGCGGGGAGGGCTGCGGGGGGACTTGGGGTGCGGGGGAGGGGAGAGAATGAGGTCAGGGAGGGGTGTTGTAATGCTTGCTCACCTGCCGGTGGCCGCGTGCACCGTAAGATGTGCCCTGTTTTGAGAGCTGCATTTTTTTTGATCGTCACGCACCTTGTATTTTTCAGTGGTGGCAGCGCAGTTTTAGGGAGGTCGGGCGGTAGGGGGGTTAGGGAGCTGAATGCTTGTGTCTTCAGAAAAGAGTGGTGAAAACGTTGTTGAGTTTTAGTAATCTGTTAATACAGCCGATGGCTTTGGGTCCTTTTGGAGTCTTCCAGATATTTGGTCTTCTTCGAGGAGCTCACGAGCCCGGCATGGCAATTTTTAAGCGTAGGACACTCCGCATAAAATAGAATTTGTTGTCGATCATCATTTCGATTTGAGTATTTGAGTCCCAGCTTGGCCCGAAGTATGTTCCTTATGACAACCAAGTAATGGTTGAGAACTGACCTGCAAAAATAACTATGATGAAAATGGCCCTGAACCCTTTGTTCTTATTGTAGGTATCACCCGCTTCGTTTCTCCAACCAAAAAGTTTTGGTTCTTCATAGGTAGGAAGACTGTCTCATCTCTTCCCGGTCCTTCCCTCTCCATCCGGTCACTTCATTCCCCCAGCGTTTCCTGGGAGTAACGGGTGCGGGGTTGCATTCCTAAATTAAGACAGTATATTAATTTTGGTTCTGGGGAGTTTAGACAAGTTGGCCGTGCAAAAGTCATTTCTCAAGCCAAGAAGCGTAATTTTTAAAAATGATTCTATACTCCGGGATTTCGATGTCCTGTTTTTAGCGAGGTGGTCGTTTTAAAAGTTCTTTGTATCCCAGACTTAGGAGAGCTAACCTGGTCTGGAGCAGCTTCTGGGAGGCTTACTGCCTAATCTATTGCCCTGTCTTGAAGAATTTCCCTGCCCGCCCTTCACAGTGCCCTCTGGCTGCTAATTCTCCTACGGAGCTCCAGCCGCTTACCTTGCGATGGAGGAAAATTGCAGCAGCCGGCCCAGCTCATACGGACTGATTAAATGTAGAGTTTATTAGGGTGGCGCCCGAAGGCATCGTATTTAACAGGTTTCAGTTCCTTCTTTAGCAGCAACCCGGGATTTCTCATAGGTAAGAAAGAAAACGAATCTTCGAAGGATGCTTTTGCAGTAACGACTTGGATTTTGACTCCTTCCCACTAGCCTAAACTATGTTACTTCCGTTTCCTTTTAGGGAAGAACATAGTATACTTATTATATAGTTAAAATCAGGAAGCGCAGTGGGGCCACCTGGCCCGATGGCAGACTCCCTGCGTTGCTCTAAGTAACTCGTTTCCACTGTGGTGAAGCTGGCATCTTTCCAAAAATCTAAGATTCATTATCTTTGTAAGGAAGTCAGAGCCCTTTGTGAATCTGTCACATTCCTCCTGTTTAGTGAATAGCCATTGGAAGCTAATATCAAACAAGCTTAACGCTGTCACTAATTAATGATATTGAATAACTATTTTTATCGGGTATAAGAGGCTTAGGAATAGTTGAAAATTAACTTGAGAGCCTGGGAAATAAAAACTGCCGCCCAAACAGCTCCTAGTCCTTTAAGTTTCTTTAATAATTTTTTGTTTCAAGACAGTTTCTTGCGTTCTTTGCAAAAGCAAACAATACTCCTGCATTAATCTGTAATAGTCGTCGTTTTAACACAGCATTGCCCTTAAAGAAGAGAACTGCAGGCAAAACCACCCACAAACCAACACCTAAAAATAAGCACTCTGGAAAAGGTTCTATGCATTTATATATGCGTACCAAATGCAGTTTCATAGCTAATTTTAAAATAGGCTTGTATTCCTTTTTGTTTTTAAATTTTTTTAATGTTTATTTTTGAGAGAGACAGAGCATGAGTGAGGGAGGGGCAGAGAGGGAGACACCGAATCCGAAGCAGGTTCCAGGCTCCGAGCTGTCAGCACAGAGCCCGATGCGGGGCTTGAACTCGTGAACTGTAAGATCATGACCTGAGCCGAAGTGGGATGCTTAACCAGCTGAGCCACCCAGGCGCCCCTAGGCTCATATTCTTTAAATTGCTTTCTTCTTAGTGATACGCTGAGTTGTAATGACCGCATGGTAGTGTACCGTGAGTCTGCCTTTAGTCAGTCTTTATTGTTCGGTGGTTGCCATGAAAAAGGTAAACACAGTTTCCAAGCCCAGTGACTGGAGTCCAACGAGGATGTTAGAGTAATTTTATGACAGGGCTGCCTAACTTACTTTGATGACCTAATTTCTTTTTAATCTCATTTCTAATTTTTTGCAGACAAATAACTGGACATCCTTATGTGTACGTGTGTGTAGCTCTCTGACTGTTTTCTTAGGCTAAACCATTAAAGGTACAGTTACTAAGGCAAAACACATCTTTAAGGTTTTTGATACCGAACAGCACATTCATTCATAACCAGCTCTTGCGGTGTGTTACTTCTGCATGAGTAACATCATTCATTTGATGTTGATTTTTAGCATCTTTAGGGATTCTGCAGTTTTCTGCTTTCTTCTCTCCTGTCCCCAAATCTGGGTTGTATCGTTGTCAAAATGAAAAGCATTTTTAAACAGATTTTGTTACCACATAACAAAACCTATGGCTCCTTTTCTACAGTGTAAGCCCTTTCAGTAGGAGAAACACTGAAATCCCCTGGGGTGGCCCTTCTGGGTCCCGACCTCCTGTTCATTAAGAAAAATCCTTTAATGGGACTGGGCGGCTCAGTTAGTTTTTCGGCTCAGGTCATGATCTCACGATTCGTGAGTTCAAGCCCCACGTCGGGCTCTGTGCTGACAGTGCAGGCTCTGCTTGGGATTCTCACTCTCTCGCTCTCTCAAAAATAAGTAAACTTCTCTAAAATTTTTTTAGGAAAAATACATCCTTTAAACTTTCTCCTTCTCGGATGTCTCGGGGGTTCTGGTAGTCCATATAATGTTAGTGACACCTTTCACCTACTGAACAAGCAGTGACAGCCAGGTGACGACAGTAGACATGCTCGGCACCGGGGATAGCTGGGCTAAGCTGTCCCAGGAGTTAGAGGTGGATGGCCTGGATTATATGCTTTAGTCCTATTTTTGTGGCATGATTTTTTCTTTTGTCGTCAAATATACTCACTGTAGCCTTTAAAATGTATTTTAGCGGGACTATAGTATGTCTTTAAGGCTTTAAAATATGTAATCCGAGGAATCTCCAGTATTCAGTGTCTACCCCTCCCCCCCCATTACGGACATCTGTCACCTGGTATACTTCTGTACTTTGCTTGTCTTTACGAATGTAATCTGTATTAGCTAACGGTTACCTGTGGAGTGTTAGGCACATTTTGTATTTGCCAGGGGAGCAATGCAGAGAAGATGCAAGACTTATTTGAAATGCTGAAAGAAATTTTGGTAAGACAAGTAACGGTGTGCACATAATACTTTACATAAGACTTATGTATGTTGAGAATGTAAATTGACTTTTGTTTCATCAGTGTATTTTGTATATGTGACTTTTTTTTTAATCTTTAATTTTATTTTAGAAAGTGCATGTGAGCGGGAGTTGGGGGGGAGGCACAGGGAGAGAGAGTCCCAAGCAAGCTCCATGCTCAGTGCAGAGCCCAACACGGGGCTCAATCCCAAGACCCTGGGATCATGGCCTGAGCCAAAATCAAGAGTCGGACGCTCAACCTACTGAGCCCCCAGGCACCCCTGTGACAGACATTTTTAAATGTGTGGTATTTGTATGAAAGATTCCTGCTGGAAGTCACCTTCATGAGAATAGCAACTATGTCGGTTTTCATCACTGGTACTTCTTGTACAGTATCACACTTGTTACAGATGCTTAATCAATATTTATTTAATGATTAACTAAGCGAGTAAAAGGTAGTGTGTGTCTTATCTGGGGTTTAGATTTATGTGCCCTGTTAAATTGTCCCAAATAAAGAGAAGTAGTACTTTGATTATTTATGAATTGCGAACATGGTTCTATATTAAGATTTGCCGAAACTATACTTGGCATACGGTAACATTATTTTGGATTTGTGGATTTGCTAAAAATGATCCTCTTTAGGTTTAGAAAATACTGTAGAGTTTTTTATTAATTTAATAGGGTGCTATTTATGGGTGCCTGGGTGGCTCAGTCAGTCGTGTGTCCAACTTCAGCTCAGGTTATGATCTCACGGTTCCTGAGTTCGAGCCCTGCGTCAGGCTCTATGCTGATGGCTCAGAGCCTGGAGCCTGCTTCGGATTCTGTGTCTCCCTCTCTGTCCCTCCCCTGCTTGCACTGTCTCTCTCTCTCTCTCTCTCTCTCTCTCTCAAAAAAAAAAAAAAGTGCTATTTAAATTTTCTTTCTAAATGATAGAGGATATAGGAAATAGCATCTAAAAGGTAATTAGCTACAGAAAAACTATTCATTTTGCTTTGACTGAGTAAATACAGAATTTGCAAAACTGAAATCTTCTAAGCCTTATGCCAGGTATTCAAATAAGACATTCGAGAATATTATATATAAACAGGCAGTGTTTTCAAGCAGTGACTGTAGAGGTAGCAGATGAAAAGGGGGAATTACTGAAAACTCCGGAGATTCGGGTCCCAGGTGGTCTGGCGGTATCACTTGTTGGTGGAATCCATGTCTAGCTATCATGTAGAAGCTATGAATCTGGAAAACAGTTTACTCTCAGTTGGGTAGCACTTATAACAAAGAGCACATCGGTCTTGGCTTTAGTGCCTAGGATGAGTAACTGTGTATGTAGCAAACAGGTTCTTGTTGAAACCATCTCGCTTTTGATTTTTTTTTTATGTTTTTATTTTATTTTTGAGAGAGACACAGCATGAGCAGGGGAGGGGCAGAGAGAGAGGGAGACCCAGAATCCGAAGCAGGCTCCAGGCTCTGAGCTGTCAGCACAGAGCCCGAGATGTGGGGCTTGAACTCACGGACCCGGGAGATCATGACCTGAGCCGAAGTCGGCCGCCCAAACAACTGAGCCACCCAGGCGCCCCCCATCTCACTTATGAAAGGTGTCTTTGTTACTTGATTCTCAGAGTTTTAAAAGGTAAACATTTGCATAATGAAACATTTTTGTGTCTTTGCTCTAATAAAGATAGAAAAAAATCCGATGCGGATGTTGTAGTAGTGGTAGGCCAGCTTCGTTGTGCATCAGCCGGAGGAGGGGAAACACCAGGGGGGGCTTCCGCGGGTAAAAAGAAGAGGTTAAATACGTGTTTATGTGATAAACACAAGACTTCGGTTCTGGGTCGAAGGGATGAGAGAATGTTGGGGGGAGGTGCGTTCAGGAATAAGTAGGAAGAGGGGGAAAAGGCACAGAAAATCCAGGTAATAGATTTTTTAGAAAATGGGGCAAATAGGTTTCGGAGAACAGCGCTCTCTCAGGACTGCTTGAGGACAGTAATCTAACAGCTTGCTGTTCATGGCCTTTCTGCTACTCCGTTCAGACCCTTTCCGTGGTTCCACCGAGTGGAGCACCGCACAGAGTTATCCCTGAACTTGGGCGTCAGTAGTTAGAGCAGTATTAGGAGCAAAATCAAATTCATGTGCAGCGAGTTTTCTCACAACTGTTGGAAGAAACAGAGCCTACTAGAAACACGAGTCCTGCCTGCTTTTTGGAAGATTATTGGTAATACTAAAGTCCTGTAAGTGCTTTCTTGAATTAGTGAGGGTGTAAATTTTTTTTTTTAAATTGACTAGGCTCCTTTAGGAGGCTTTCATTTGTAAGTAATACAAATTCACTTCCAACTGGCTTGATTATTGGCACCTCCACCTAGACTTTAGAGAAAGGCTTCGGGGAGGGCTGATTTAAACAGCTCAACAACGTTGCTCCAGGACCCCTGAGTAATTCCTGGGTTCCAGGAATACCCGCATGATTCCGAGATTGGAAATCGAGAACACAGAATGGCTTCCAGAAGCTCCTAGCGTTTCTCCACCATTGAAAAGTCTCGAGCTTTCTCTGACTGGACCGACTCTAATGCACGCGTCTCTAAACCAGTCCTTGCTCCCAGGGGGCTGTGCTGTTTGTTTTGGGCCCAGTCATGTGCCCGTCTCTGGACAGATGACACGGCAACATAGATGGCATTTCGTTGGTTAAGTGAGTCAGGGCTGAAATGAAACATGGGTTCAATACGGTCCAAACTGTATGACTTCAGAAATTAGGAATCTTACTAAGACAGAGGAGGAGGGGAGTGGATGCTGGGGAGGCAACCAGCAGTGCCCTCCACGCTGGTTCTGCTGCCTTCAAATACACTGTCCAGTTTGTGGTTGATGTTGAACAGTTTCTCACCTCGGCCAGGTCATCGTTTGGGGCGGGGCGGAGGGTATTACTGTCGGTTTCCCGGGCACCCTGTGCAGGACGCTTAGCAGCATCCCTGGTCTCTACCATCCAGATGCCGGTACCCCCTCCCCCAATAGCAACGGCTAAAAATGTCTCCGGACGTAGCTAGACGCCACGCGGCTGGGGGTGTCGTTGCCACAGTTGGGAGCCGCTGGCCCAGAGTAGCGCTCTGCAGACCTGGATCTGATCACACAGCCCTACGGCCGAAATGTTGGTGCCTGTCCGCATAGATGTTTGTAGTCTACGAATTTCTTACATATTATAAAGCATATACACAAAATAAAAATTAAATGGCAGAGATTAGAAATAAATTGAAATTCGATTTTATTTTTCCTGTAATTTTTTCGCTGTATGCCCGTATCGTATTCCATCGTGTACACTTAGAGCACATCCCCCGCTCGGGAGATTGGCGGTCTTACATGTCGGTATCCAGTCAGACTTGCTCTCCTGACGGTGTGATGCCAACACTGTCACCATGTAACTGGGTGCTGGGTGTGACTTTTCCTGCTGTCCCTGCATCCGCCGCCATGGCCCCACAGCTGAACCCAGAGGGGTCTATCCTAAAACTTAGAAAGAGGTGGCAGAACCCGCCCGACTGCCGTTGGCTGCGTCACCCCACGCTGTGTATACGGAGCAGACAGGTTATAGTTGTCAGCGATGTGGAGTGTTGAGAGAGGGTTTTGCTGTCATATCCCGTACCCTGCCCCCAGTCCCTACCTATCGGGGCTATAGTTTGAGGGAACTCGTAAGGATGGGTACCCGGCTCTGTGGCCAGCGCCTCCTGCAGGTGGGAGGCTGCTGCATTAGCCCGTGCCAGATGGGGGAGAAGGGACGGGTGTGGGGTGCTTCAGGCAGATATGGGGGTGACTTCCCACCAAGTGCCAGTTTTGCTGCCCCCTAACTGACGTGGAACAGTACTCTTGGCTTGGTGCAAGGAGCGCGGGGAGCAGAGGAAGGAGAGGCACCTACGCAGGTAAGGCGGAAAGGAGATCGGGGGATGGACTGCTCGTCGGACCAGTCCGAGGATTCCCAGTGTTGGGGCTCGCGGTGAGATCGAGCACCGCTCTGAGAAGGCTCGCACACCATCCGCACTGAAATCGTAGCATCCGCCGAGGCCGTTAGTACAACACACGGCCAGGCGGACCCGCGGCAGGACAGACCAGTTGCGTCCGACCACTTCGCTCCTCTCTGTCCTCGTGCCCGGAGAACCTTGAAAGGAAGGGAAGGAAAAGAGCAGACCATGTCCCATCAAGCCACACTTCTAGCTGGCGGTGCTGGAGGGACGTTTTGAATCAGATTTGGAACTGAAGTTTTAGGACTGAATTTGAAGACCTGGAAGTTACCGGAAAAATCACGGACTCTGTCCATGGTGTCTTTGATAAGAAAGGGGGAATTGAGTAGAGCACAACCGAAAAGCAGAGGTGGGGGAGGGCTCGTGGACAGAGCTAATGTCTTTTTCTGAACTGAGACTCAGGAAGAGCCCCATTTAACAAAATACTGGATGGGGCGCCTGGGTGGCTCAGTTAGCTGGGTGTCTGACTCCTGGTTTCCGTGCGGGTCGTGATCTCACAGTTCGTGGGATCCAGCCCCACGTCAGCCTCTGCACTGGTCCGTGTGAAGCCTGCTTGGCGTTCTCTGTCTCCCTATCTCTCTACCCCTGCCCCACTCATGCTCGCTCGCTCTCTCCCTCTCAAAATCAATAAACATAAAAAATAAATAAATGCCGTACAGAGTCACGGTGGACAGGGCTTTATCTGAGCTGAGTTGACCACGGTTAGGCACCAAGCTAATATTGCAGGTCGTCTTTGTATCATAAAATTGACAGGAACTTTTTCCTACAATTAATGTAATTAATTTGTGGTGATCGTAAGTGCTTTGGACCCAGCGTGATTAAATATTGTTAGAAAACGTTGGAAAGCCAGTTCGGAGAAGTCCACGTTTCTACTCTTATTCTCAGTGAAGGTCTTATATGTGCTCGTTCGTGAAGGGGGGAAAAAAGTTGAGCTGAAAGATACTTTTAAAAATTCCGCTATGAAATGTCCTGAATTTCAGGAAGAATCTTCTTTGAAAATTTCAGTTTAGTGTCAGAACTTCTTTCCTTGTAATTAAGATTGAGTATTTTAGTTAGCTATGTATCCAACACAGCTTAATAACTTAAAATATTTTCTAAGGACTTAAAAAATGACTTTAGGGGCATCTGAGTGGCTCAGTCGGTTAAGCATCATCTGACTCTTGGTTTCAGCTCAGGGCATGAGTTCAGTTTGTGAGATCGAGCCCCGTGTCAGGCTCTGAGCTAATAGGTCTCCCATTCTGTCTGCCTCTCCCTTGCACACACCCTCTTTCTCAAAATAAATAAACTTAAAAAAACTGACTTAAAAGAGATGGTCATTTCTAGGGAGGGAGGGGCTCACGCACGGAGTAGTGACTTCTCACCGTTGTTTCCGGTCGGCTGTGTTCCCCGGTCATCTTTTCCCGTAACAGCCTGCGGCGGCATCCCCTCTGCCTAGTAGAAGAGGCGCCTGGTGAGTGGTCTGGAAGGCCAGGGCCTTTTCACACCGCTGCCCCACCCGCTCCTGCCGTAGGCACAGTGTGTAACACGACTAGTGGCCGTGGCAGTGAGTGTGGTCGGCCACCCTCAGAGGCCGCTGGCCCGCCCTCAGTGGGGCGCTTGCTTTGTTGGGCGAGCACGCCTTCCAGCGGGTCCTCCTGCGATCGGTGGTGAGGATTTGGTTGGTGGTTGGCCAGACGAAGGAGTGGAACTGACATGGGGACAAAACAAAAGTGGTTGACCTGTGTTTGAACTTACTGACTTTCTTAGGAAAGACGACCCAGAAGTTCTGGTGTTTTCATCGGCGTGGAGTGGCGTCACTGAGCACGGATAGGTTTCGGAGATTTGTCTTCCTCTGCAGCGTGTAGGTTTTCCAGTATTTCCAAACGTCATACCTTGTAAGCGCATGGCCGTTTTTCTAATAAGTTAGGGTTTTTTAAATATACCTGAGTTAGAAAGTTAATATTTACCTCTTTTTACCCCCCCCCCCCCGCTTTGTTTAGGGGTAAGCCATTTTCTTTAGATAAGCTCCAGCGCTTAGAGCTGCTTCCGCAGCCCAGTTTTCAGTCAGGCTCACAGTTTTTCCTTGATGCAAAAGAATACAGAGTTTTAAAGGCCTGGTTGTCTGATGAGCCGTTTCCCTTTTTGAGTGTGAAAGTAAATAGTCTAGATGAGCCAACAAAACCATCTTTCCGTCACGCTCCCGAAAAGTAGAGAGAGAGGAGTGCTGGCTTTGGAGGGAGAGGGTCTGTCTGCACTTGGGTCTCGGTTTAGACACGTCGTCACCTTGTGACTTTGAGAAAGGGTGCGACCTCCCTGAGGCCTCTGTTCCCCATCTGCAAGGTAAGGGTAATCCCACCTGCCAAGTCCGCGAGGGCCGAATGGTAGTGGCTCGATACTCAGGGCCTCCCTGCCGCTCTCCCTTCCCACGCCGCTCCTGAGCCCCTGAGCCCCTGAGCTCCTGAGCCCCTGAGTTGTTTCTGTGGTTCTGGGCTCTGGCCACAGTTCTGAAAACCCTGCTGCGCGAGCCGCTCCGTTTACGGTGTGTTTTTGTCATGTTTTTAAAGCAGGTTCGCCTACATAACCAAAAACTACTGTTTTCCTCCCTACCCTCCCACAGCGCCCCCCCCAGTCTGTACATTCATTTTCTGCCATTCATACTCTTCATGGTAAATTGGGGGTAAATAATAGCTCCTACTTGATAGGATTTTATGGAGGCAGAAGCCTGCCATAAAGTAATCAGTCATTGACAATGATGCTATTGTTTAAACTGATGGCTTCCAGCTCTTAGTTAGCCTGTATTTTGCTTGCTCTAGCCAACTTCGGGCTCCTGATTTTAAAATACTGCGTGTGGAGGGGCACCTGGGTAGCTCAGTCGGTTAAGTGCCACTCTTAATTTCAGCTCAGGTCATGATCCTCACGGTCATGAGATCGAATTCCTCACTGGATGCAGATCCTGCTTGAGATTCTCTCTCCTTCTTCCCCACGCACATGCTCTCTCTCAGAATAATAATAATGAGATCACCGTACGGGGTTTTACTTCTTCAGGGTCTGTGCCGCGTGCTGGATTCGCGTCCAGAGTTCCAGCACTTCCTTCTGGGTGGGGGCGGGCGGGCGGGCGGGTAGGGAAGCTAACTTAAGCATTCCGCGTCTGCCGGCGCCTGGGCTTTCCTGTTGTTACTGTTTCCCAACCACAGGTGCTGCTGCTTATCATTTTTATTGAGCCACCTGTTTGCCGGGCGCTGCCCTTTAAGCGCAAGAGCGCGTAACTACACGGGCCTCCTCGCAAGGAGCTCCTGGGCTGAGGGAGCCTGTGGCAGAAGGCAGAGAGTATGTGCTGCCTAAACAGGTAGATCCCTTGAAAACCATTCTCCTTGAAATCGCAATTTAATAACCCCTTTGCTTAGCAAATACTGTTGGTGACCTGGGCGAGTCCTGAGGCCAGGGACACAAAGATGAATAAGACACAGCCCTTGATCATCAGTGTCTTCCGAGGAGTAAAATATTTGTTTGTGGCGATAGGATGGTTTTGGATGATACGCCATATTGTTAATTATAACCAGCACATCAAACATGCAGTTTCATGGATGTTATTAAGAAAAAGTGAAAGTGGGTATTTTAGGATAAACAAGTGAGTCGTTTTGAAGAAAAATACTTAAAATTTTAATTCCAGTAATAGTTTGATATGAACAGATTGTAAAGGGTGGTTAGGGGAGCCCTGATTCAGGGAGACTGAGGAACATGGGAGGACTTCATCATTAAAAGGAGCTTTAGCTTGATTTTTAGTGGAGTCCAAATCAATCTTCTCTCTTTTTTTTTTTTTTTTTGAGAGGAGAAAAATATGCGCGTGCACATGCGTGCACACAAGAGAGGGGCAAAGGGGGAGAGAGAAAATCTTACACAGATTCCAGGCTCAGGGGAGAGCCCAACATGGGGATTGATCCCGTGACCCTGGGATCATGGCCCGAGCCAAAATCGGGAGTTGGACACTTAACTGGCTGAGGCACCCAGGCGCCCTCACATCAGTCCTTTTTTTTTTTTTTTTTTTTTTTAAGTTTATTTATTTTGAGAGAGAGAGCAGGAGCAGGAGAGGGGCAGAGAGAGGGAGAGGGGCAGAGAGAAAGAATCCCGAGCAGGCTCCACGCTGTCAGCACAGAGCCCAAGGCAGGACCCCGGACCCCGAACTCATGAACTATGAGATCAACCTAGAGTCAGACCCTTAGCTGACCGAGCCACCCAGGCACCCCCATATCAATCCTATTTGAATAGAAGTCTGTGTTGTAGTAAACATCGATTTTTCAAAATAGTGGCATTACCCAAATAACATTTGACTGTGAAACGCTGCATTTTCTAGAATATTCGTTGCAGCGTGGCAGTGAAGTTGGAAAAGATTAGCAGTAGTAACAGGCTAAAAGGTTGGATGTTGGCACAGAGTAATAGTACGTAGTCATGACAAGTAGATCACGTAGGTGTAGATGCGACACAGAGACGGTCGCGGCAGCCGGGTGAGTCGGGGGGCGGGAAGATCGAAGTCGGTAACGAAAACCTAAAGGACACGCTAACGTGTTAACCGTGGTTCTCTCTTTAGCTGCTGGGATTTCAACACATTCCTTTTAACCTCCCAGCATGTTCTAATTATGAAATAAACCTCGGTGCCTTTTTCTTAATAGGGAAACACTAAATTTTACATTTTCTTTGTACGGGGAATAGTATAGCTTTTCTGACCCTGTTGTGATTTCTTCTCTGACAGGTGTGGGGGCACAGTTGGTGCTATTTTCACTTGTCCACTGGAAGTCATTAAGACACGGTTGCAGTCTTCAAGATTAGCCCTTCGGACAGTCTATTATCCTCAGGTTCATCTGGGGACCGTCAGCGGGGCCGGAGTGGTGAGACCCGCATCGGTGACGCCCGGCCTCTTCCAGGTCCTGAAGTAAGTTCCGCCCCCTCCTGGACCCCTGCCCCCGCTCTCAGTACAGTGTCCGTCTGCCCCGTCAGGTGAGACGGTCCGCCTGCAGTCTCTGTCCAAACTAAAGAATCCCATTTCTGTTCCAGAACCTCTGAGCTCTGACCTCCCTTGGCAGCGGGACCGTGGGCGCTGCTCCTCCAGCGGTGCTCAGAGCAAACCTCAGAAAGCAAACGGAAAATCCGTGTCGAAAGTGTTGCTTCAGTGTCGCTCTTGCCCAAGATCTTTGGGGGGCCGGCAAGCTCTGGGGTGGTGGGGTGGGATTAAAAATTTTAAAACTGCGCGAGAGAAGTGTTAGGCTATTTTAAGAGAAAATAATACAGAAACAGAATGTTTGAGTGTTTTAAGTGGTAATCGAACTTGGCTGAGGACGATTCTCAGGCCTCTGAGACCCCACTGGGAAAGGGTGTGTTCGAGAAAGACAAGGCTGCGTATCGACGTGGGTGTTCACCGGAGAAACGTGAGGAAACGGTGCCGGGAGACGGAAATGTTCTGTCTTCAGAGCCACGTCACCTAGCACTTGGGACAGAAGTCAGTCACATTTTAGATAAGGTGGAATGAATTGGAAAGTGGTTAATTTATTTTTAGGTACGTTTTGTTTGTAAAGTCTGCTGCCGAGTCACCCAGGCAACCACGCCAGACGTGTGTGCGCGAGAGCATCCGAGCCTATTGAGCCAAACCGGACGGCACAGCCAGCCGCCGAGGGCGAGGACCCGCATGAGAGAATCCGCTAGAGAAGAAGGCTGGTACCCAGGACTCCGGGAGGATCAGCCAGTTCAGATAAACATGAGGACAGGAGTGGAGACATGAAAAGGAGATAGCCCCAGGAAGGAGAAACACGGAGGCGTGGAGACACACTTTGATCTCAGTAGAGAGAGAGAGACAAACCCGCGTCCTGAAGTCCATGGCTGTGAAAACGTCCCCACCCTGGTTTGCCTTGTTATATGTTTAGACAGTGGCAGCGTCCCCAGTGACACCTTTCTTCCGAGGAACACAGCGTGCTTGGACATGATGAAACAGACAGGTAATCTGCCAACTTTACCGACATCCAAAAGGAACTTCCTCTTAGGTGCTTGCCAAATAACTCCTGACAAGTAGATTTCTATATTTACTGTAACTGGGAACCTGTGACCCGGAAGTCGTGAGTGTCAGCAGGGCTACGCACGTGAGGAAAATGGAGATGTTTCTCTAGTTGAAGACTTTAGGACGTATGTTCTAGATTTCGAGTATCTGTCTCTCCATCTCCCGTAAATCTCTCCTCTCTCCGTCTCGGTCTCTCTATGTGTCTCCCCCCACCTTCGTGGGCACAATTATTTACTAAAATGTAAATCAAAGGGAAAAAGCCTGACCATCGTGTAAAATACAGGAACAGGGCCCGCACCGCACCGCGCACAGGACAGCGCGTGCTCACCGTGGACCCAAAGCAGCCATCGGTTCCTGCAGCCACAGCTACACAGAAATGAGACCTCACTGACACGTGAATACTTTTTAAAACCGACTATTTTATATTCACATCAAAATAGGAGTGGCGGAAGTATTAAGTAAAATTTTTGTCACAATGACATTCTGTCAGAAAAGTATTCATAAAATGGCATTTTTCACCCGAGAGCTGTCTCGCGAAGCTCAGGCCCTCAGCTGGATGGACCTGCAGTGCCGGGGTTCTCAGCCGGTGCTCGCCAGCTCTCAAGTTAGAGAATGACGGCGCTCCTGCAGGGTTATCTCATCGATTTGTCACAGGAAGCCTGAGGTGAGCGCTCGGGCGTGGCGGCGCCCCCGTTTTATGAGGAGGAGAGGCGGACGAGAGGTCGAGTGGCTTGCTCCGCGCCGTCCCAGCGTATATTCACCGGTTTCCAGGGACGATTGGAAGCAGCTGAGCGTCAACAGCGGCACTCTGCCGCCGTCGCACGGAGACGGCAGGAGTTCCGGCCAGGGTCCCCCGGGACCGCAGTCCCGCCCCGCCGCCGCCGCTGCTTCTGCTCGGCCGCCGAGTCTCCCCGGCGACCTGGTGATGCTGCAGGGCCCCGGGGGGCTCCCGTGGTGGCCTCTGCCTAGCGACAGCCCCTCCTCCCAGGAGTGGATCCCACTTGGTGTCTCGGCTTTAAGCGCCGTCTGGGAGCTGACAGCGTCTCTCTGAGCCTCACACATCGGTCCGGCTGCCTGTTTGCTGGGCAGCCGAAGCAGAACTTGGGCCAAACTGGACTTCCCCACACCTGCTGCGTCCAGCGTCTTCTCGGTGTCCGTTAAAGGCAGCTCCGTCCTTCCCTCTGTGCGGGACCAAAGCCCAGAATCATCCCGAGATGTTGTTTCTCGCGGTCCCACAGGAGAATCTCCCTTCTGCCGTCAGAATGCACGCCGACTCTGACCCCTTGGCGCTGCCCGCTCTGCCACTGTCCTCACGGAAGCCACCGTATCTCGGCCGCGCTGGTAGACTCGCTTCCTCACTGGTCTCCCCCGGCCCCGCCCCTGCCCCTGCCCCTGCCCCGGTCCTCGGCGGGTTCTCCTCAGAGCAGTCAGGAGATCGTCGGCTCAGGCGTCTGCAGGGGCTGCCCTCTCCCTCCCAGGAGAAGCCGAAGTTGTCCTTGCCCGTCACGAGGCTTCCACCCCTCCCGGGACTTCTCCCACTGCCCCTCCCGCACCCCACTACACCGGCCTCCTTGCTGTTCCTTCGCCGTCTTTTCAGCTGGGAACACTGGAACGTTTTCCGAGGCAGGGCGTCTGTACTGGGCATTGTCGGCGTGGCCGGCTTGCGTAGTCACCTTTGCGGGAAGGCCTAGCCGTGACCGTGCTATTTAAAACTGAGCCTCCCCCTCCCGCCCCGTCCCTTCTTCCTGCTCTGTCTTTATCCACAGCACTTCCCTCCATGCAGCAGTGTCATTCACACGTTTATATGGTTTCTTTTCTCTCTCTACCACCACCAGAAGGGAAGTTCTTGGACACAGGGACTTAGATTTGTTTTGGGCACAGAGGCGTCCCCTCTCACCTAGAGTGCTGCTTGTCACATAGGAAGCTTCAGCATTCAGTACGAATCGAATGAATGAATTTCGGCCTGTCGGGAAGATACCGAGTATAAAATGCTCAGCACGCGCACCCGCGCCGCGCCGTGGGAACAGCCCTGGCCGCTGTCATCGCAGGTGCCTCCCGGGCTTCTTAAACACAATTCGCGACTGGGATTTTTGGTGGCCAGGGCAAAAAGGGAAAATACCTTTCATATTTCATAATTCTCATCTGAAGAAAGCATACTTGCTCTTCGCGGGAAGTGGACTTCTTTCCCCATGACACGTTCTGGAAGCAGTCTGCGGCTCGGCACTTGGGCGAAGAGAGCGTGCCGGCCTGTGAAGACCTCTCGGGGCAGCACAGGGGACCGAGACGGCTCTCTCTCGGCCCTCACCCCGTCGATGCTCCCTCTCCTCCCGCATGTAGGTTATCCGGCAGCCTGAGCGAAGGGCGGTGACGTTGGTCCGCAGGCAGGGCTTTCGACCTGGTACGTGACGAAGGGGGGGGACGAGGGTCAGGCCTTTTCTCCAGGCCACAAAGCCCGTCGAGGTTCCCATTTGAAAAGACACTGCTACCAAAACCCCAAACAGGTAAAGTGGTTATTCATTTAAACCTCAGCGCCTCCTTGTCCAGGCGAACCCTCCCGGCGGCGCTACTCTGAAAGACTCAACGCCGACGGGATTTGTTTACAGGGAGTTTTTCAGACTGCGAGTCTAGCATTTGCAGGCGTCTCAGGCGAAGGAAGGAAGGAAGGAAGGAAGGAAGGAAGGAATCCTCCAGTGGGGTACCGATAACCTTGACATTTCAATAGCTCCTAAGAAGGCCAGACGCCAGCGTCGTGAGACCCTCGCTGCCAGATTCGCTACAGGGGTGTTAAAACATCAGCTTATCTCCGATGTCTGCTTTAAAAGAAATCTTGTGAGTTAATCTTTTTTTTAAATCAGAGCTCCTATTCTGTCAGCTAGGCAGGTACCTTATTTTTATTTTTTCAAGTACCTTTTTTAATCTGAAAAGTAATTTATTAGCGAGCTAGACTCTGATCTTGTAAAAACTCGGGTGTTCAGACGAGGTCTGTGTTTTGGATTAGTCCGTAGTACGCGTGTTGCGATTAAAACTAGGGGAGAGAAGGAAGCGTTCCAAACCAGACCCTGACTTCCGTTTGCATCTTTTTTCTGCACGAAAGTTTATGCGTTTGTGGGAAAGTTAGTCCGGATCCCAGTGTGCTTCGTTATGAAGCTTGAAGCGTACCATTTATAGTAGAAGCTTGATTGTTCCAGAAAAATTCTGTAAACATCCAGATAGGTTAGAAGTTTGAATTATGTAACAGATTTGACTTTTTGCCCACTGTTAATACGCGTCACTATGGAGACGGTCTCGCTGCAGTTCTTAAAAGGCCTGAGTCACTTGAGGACACGCGTTCCCTGCTGCATTATAGATGAGAGGCTTCGAGCTTCCTGGAGCCAGAACATCCCTTAATTGTGTTTGACTGCCTCCCGGGCCCGGCCGCCCAGCGCGCGTCAGCCGGGACCACAGACCGAATCGGAACTGTGAGCATGTTGGAGTCCGCCGGCCGCTCGGAATCTTTTACATCCGGTTTGGCCAATCGGAGGTCGCTTGGAGGTGTTACTTGAGAGAAGTTTTTGTTCAGAGAGCTTGGCTTTTCGAAAGCACAGACCTGTTTTTTCTGGGTTAAAAAGTTGCTGCACTTAGGAAATAAAGTAAAAGCACAGTCCTGTTTTGAGAAAGCGTAGAAATAAAGTCTTTACGGTGGAAAACACCAAATTCCCATGCCTCTGTTAAGAGTCAGTTGTCTCGTTTCAGCCAGTGCGAAGCTTTACTCCAAGCGCATGAACGTCCGTGGGCGTGTTAGCTTTCCAGGAGCCCAGGAATGGACTTCACCCCAGCCCTTGCTTCTGTGCCTTCACGGGCTGTCGTCAAGCGTTTGATATTTTTATAACCTGCAACCTGTGCCTTTTTTTTTTTAAGCAACCATTTACTTTGAAATAATTTCAAACTTACAGAAGAGTTACAGAAACGGTACAAATACCATGGTTATATTCTTTACCTCAGATCACAGTTTGTAACATTTGCCACCTTTGCTTTTTTATTTTTTATTTTTGCTCTGCCTATGTATTGAAAAAGGGTTTCCCTCATTATACCCTTTTACCCTTAGTTCTTCCGGATTTATTTCCTAAGAACAAAGATATTCTCTTAAAATCACTGCACAGTTTTCAAATTCAGTGTTCATATACTGCTTTTTAACTAATCGACAGTCTGTATTCCAGATGAATCCATTATCATAAGTGATTGATTTAACAAGGACTAAATTTCATTTTAAAACTCCGTTCCTGCCAATATCTCTTCTGCTTCCTAGACCTTTTTCAGTGAGGCTTTTCCATTCCTCTTTGCTGCGTTGTTCTTTTGTTTAACGCAGTTTTATTCCGATGTAATTCATATACCATACAGTTTACCTGTTTAAAGAATATATCCAACTGTTTTTAGTACGTGCACAGAATTCTGTGCTGTCAGCACCACTGATTTGATCTTAAAACATTTTCATCCCTCCTAAAAAGAAACCACTCACCCATTTGCCGTCACTCCCCATCGCCTGTCCCCAGCCTGGGCAACCAATCACTAATCTACTTTCTGTCTCCAGATTTGTGTCCTCTGGACATTTCGCATAAATGAAGTCATACAACATATGGCCTTCTGTGTCTGGCTCCTTTCATGTAACCTGATGTTTCTTGAAGGCTCAGCCTTGGCATTGTGTGACAGGAGTTCCTTCCTATTTTCTTGCCGAGTAACGTTACATTGTATGACTAGGCTTCATTTTAAATGCGTTGTTTTGACATTCCCCAGATGCCATGAAAAAAAAGAAAGAAAGAAAGAAACGTACACTGTACTTATAGTGAGTTGTGCTCTCCAGTTGTCCAGTGTGGCAAACAGAGGCCCTTCATGTGACACTCAGGGGTGGCCTGAGGGTTTAGGCTGGGCCACACACCAACAAGAGTGTGTCATGGGATCACGTAAACGGGCCTGGGATGATAACTGCCAGCAAGGAAGACAGGCTATGATTAGAAAATAAGACTATTGTCTCCCTAATATTTTGAAGTAATTTAAGTATTTCGGTGGAACTGAGGTCTCATTTATTACTTGTTTAAAATAATAGCTTTGTTGAGTTATTATTCACGTATCATGAAATTTATCCTTTTACAGTGTACAAGTGGTTTTAGTATAGTCACCAAGTTATGTAACCACCACCACTATCGAATTCTAGAACGTTTTCATCACTCCAAAAGGAAACATGTACCCATTCATAGTTATTCCCACTTCCCCCCGCCTCTCCCCTGGCAGCCTCTGCTCTGTTCACCTCTCCGTGGGCAGGAATGTTATTCCTCCTGATGCTGTGGTAAATGGAATCGTTTTTTTATTTCCACATATTCGGATTGTTCATTGCAACACCGTAGAAATACAGTTGGGTTTCATATATTGCTCTTGTGTCCTGTAACCTTGTTGAACTTATTATAGTAATTTTTTAGTGTATTCCTTAGTGTGTTTTTAACTTAATTATTTTGAGACAGCACGCACACGCCCATGCATGAGCAAGGGAGGGGCAGAGAGAGAGAGAGGGAGAGAATCCCAAGCAGGCTCTGCACCGTCAGTGCAGAGCCCGACACGGGGCTCCGTCTTACAAACTGTGAGATCATGACCTGCGCCAAAAATCAAGAATTGGACTCTTAACCAACTGAGCCCCCCAGGCGCCCCGTTAGTATTTCTGTGTAATGAGATGATGTAGTCGGTATGAATAGGGAGGGTTTTGCTTTTTCCTTTCCAGTCTAGAAACCTCTTACTTATTTTCTCTTATCTAATTGCTAATCTGTTATTTTTGAGGACAGCTCTTACAGGTACAAATATTCTTTCGTTTTTAAGCAGATGAAATATTTTATAAACGTCTAGCAGTTGGAAAAGAGAGGCTAAGATTCATATTATTAAGTTTGTGCCTTCAAGGACTCTAGACCATGAAAAATTACATCGACCTGAAAAAGGAAAGAACAGGAAAGAAAGCTACGAACGGATAAAACTTGGATATTTTCCAGCATGCCAGGGGCCAAAACATCAATTTAACCTCTTCACCAGAAATTTCGGCTTTGTGTTTAGAAACTCTCTCTGTGGGCAAAGCGGAAGGGAGCAGAGATAGAATCGGCAGGGTTCACGTCATCGGTAGCCTCTCCATGAAGCGGGAAGACACCTTCCTATTTTACTTTCAATGTCATAATGAGAGTGAAGCACTAGATAAACTCTTTTAACAACAATTCCAGAGGAGCCGAGGATGCTGTCAGATTGGAGGTACTGATCACCGAGTGCAGAAACTCTGCCGTGAGGAAAGGAGGTTAAATTAGAGAAGACCTCACTGCCACTGTGAATTCTCCGGGGCACCGTGAAAATCGAGCCAGCGAAAAGAATGCATTTAACCAAATTTATTCTTCAATTTGGATCATTATGTTGGAGTGGGAAAATGCCTGAAGAATGTTCCACACAATCCTTCTTTAGCCACTTTCAGTCAGAAAACATATTAACACAGGGTGCCTGAGCGGCTCACCTGGTGAAGTGTCCGACTCTCGATCTCAGCTCAGGGCTGTAAGTTCAAGTCCCACATGGGGCTCTGCACGGAGCATGAAGCCTACTTATAAGAAAAAGAAGAAAACACATTAACACTTTTTTTTTTTTAAGCTTGTTGGCAAGGGCGTGGGAAGATTGGAACCCTGGTGCCCAGTTGGCAGGAACGGAAGACGGTACAGCTGCCGTGGTGGATCACGTGGCAGGGTCTCGGAAAATTTAAACCTAGAAATTACCATGTGACCGGCAATTCCGCTTCTGGGCGTGTGCCCCTCAGGATCTAATAAACTGGGGGCCCGGGCAGATATGTGGGTGCTCCTGCTCTTAGCGGCAGTACTCACAGCAGCCAGACGCGGAAGCGGCTCGAGGGTCGGTGGGCGGATAAGTGGATAAACAGCGTGTGGTAGACGCACGTGGAGGACTGCTCCGCCTTCAGGAGGGACGTTCTGGCGCCTGCCGCCATGCAGATGGACCTGAACGACACTGTGCCGAGTGACCTAAGCCAGCCACGAAAGGACAAATACTGTACAGTTCTACTCCTGTGAGGCCCCTGAAGTAGTCTTATCCATAGAGACAGAAAGCAGAACGGTGGTTGCCAAAGGCTGGGGGAGGGGGGAATGGGGAGTTAATGGGGGGGGTTGTTTTTGTTTTTCATTAACGTTTATTAACGTTTTTGAGAGAGTGGGGGAGGGTCAGAGAGAGAGAAAGAGAGACAGACTCTGAAGCAGGCTCCAGGCTCCGAGCTGTCTGCACAGAGCCCTGCACGAGGCTCAAACTCACGAACCGTGAGAGCATGACCTGAGCTGAAGTCGGCCCCTTAACCGACTGAGCCCGCCCGGGCGCCCCGGGGAGTTAGTGTTTAACAGGTGTGGATTTCCGTTTGAGGAAATGAAAAAGGTTTGAAAGGTGGTTGGTGACGGTTGCGCGACATCGTGAAAATACTTAATGCCCCTGAGCTGTACACTTAAAAGTGGCTAAAATGGTAACTTTTTATCTTCTGTATAGGTCACCGTGAATTTAAAAAATTAAAAAGAAAAAACAGTATTCTCTTTGAACCTGAGATTCATGGGTTTGAGCCCCGCATCGGGCTCTGTGCTGACAGCTCAGAACTGAGAACCTGCTTCCGATTTTGTGTCCCCTCCCCGCTTGTGTTCTGTCTCTCTTTGTCTCTCAAAAGTAAATAAATATTAAAAAAATTAAATAACATTTATCCAGCCCATGAAAATCATTAGGTTTTTCTATTCTGTCGATCCCTGATTGAGGCTCTTCTGCGGTAAGTAAAGATCTGGAAGATAGGATTATTAGAAATAAAGAGTAAATCGGAAAGAAATCTCATCCAGAGAAATCTCTGGACCTGTGAATTTTGTAATAATGAGGCCATCATTCCGTGTATCCGACGCGCGGCCAGATGCTCGTCCGGCCATACCGGGAGCGCGGTGTGGACCGCAGACCCTGAAGGTCTCGGTCCCGGGTGAACCGGGGAGCCGGCCCCTTGAAAACCTGTCAAACCGATGCTTTCGAAGTCTGCTTTTTCACTGTGAGGTGAAGGCAGTGTTCTTCCGACGTCCGACGCCGCGTTGTACTGTAACCCGGTAGGGGGCCGGGGTCTGGTAAACGTTCTCTTCTTTCTTCAGGGAGCTAACGTGTCGGCGACGCATTGCTTCGCGCAGGCTCCGCCTGAGGATTTTAAAGATCTTCTCTTCTTCCTCAGGTCCATCTTGGAGAAGGAGGGACCAAAGTCACTGTTTCGAGGCTTGGGTCCAAATTTGGTTGGAGTCGCGCCATCAAGGTAAGCACTAAACTCTCAGCTGGCTCACTGCGTACGGTATGTGATACGGGGTCCTTTCTTACTGAAGTGCATTACTGCTCGGTGGCCGGTGTCTTGTTCAGTGTGGGACTTGCCTAGAAACATCTGCCAGGTAGAACTGTGATAAGTGCTGGTGTGTCTTTTAGTGGGGGGGGGGGTGCGCGTGAAGGAGACGTTCTAGTTCTTCTGTTCTTAAATGAAATTTCCTCTGCTCACATCACCCGGAATCTTCTCTAAACAAGTGTTTGCTGAATCAAGTACGGTGTGCAGCCAGCAGTACCGGGGTCACCGGGAGCCCCTTAGAGCCGCACACTCGGGTCACGCCCCAGACCTGTACCAGATTCTGCGTTCTGACAAGATCCCGGTGATTCGTGTGCACTGGGAACCGCTGATCCGAAGCGATTCTCCAGGTTTCTAGGCTTTGCTTTGTGTAAAACATCCTCATTTCTGTCACAAGGCTTAAGGCCCTTTACAGCCTGTTTGGTAAAAGTGAACAGGCAAGTGTGTGTAGAGCGGGTCTCTGAAAAGTAGATCAGAAGAAACTGCTTCTAGAAATGGCCTCCCGGAGGGGAGCTGAGTGATGAGTAAGACTTCCGCTATTTCAGATAATGCTCAGACTTTAAAGAGAGTTAATTTTTATAACAAAAACAAAAATGTCTTATATAAGGTGAAGACCAAAAGCTTCCTAGAATTCTTGCAGATCAGTGCCCCCGATTTATACACGGGTCACCTGAGAATGTTGCCAAAATGCAGATTCTTATTAAACCCTTTTGTTCCTTTAGAATTTTGTAGCGTGTGTGGATAATCTGTTTAAAAAGTAAAAGAACTGGTGTGTGAGATTACATGGGGCATGCATTCGTAATGGGTGGTGGACAGCCTACATACTTATAGTAAATAAAGAAAACTGAGTCGCGCCTCCTTGTGGACAGTTTGGTAACGCCTGCTAATCTGATGCGGATCCCGGGCCACCACACCCACTTAGGACAGTCGGGACCTATAAGAAGCAGAATAATGTTACATAACACATAAGTAGTCCGGATCCTAAGTTGAAAAATACATTCTCTGACTGATGCATTGGCCAGCCAAAATAAAGAAGCCTTTTCCCTGGCATTGCTGGGGAAGGAGCCGGGAGACTACCCACCAGCCCCTACTCCCCAGCCCCAGTAAGAGCCAAGTCAGGAGAGGGGAAGCAGAGACCGGGCCAGACGAGAGAGCCGCTGGGGAGGCCAGACCCCACCTATCGGTGTTGGGGTGGGGGTGGAGGGGCGTGTGTACTCACTGGTGGAAGCTCTGTATTGAAAACACGAATGATGGTAGTTCCTACTGACCCTGAGTCATCAAATTACATTTGACATACTCATTGTGGTATAAGGCAGGACCAGCTGCGGTATTTGAGAAGTAGTGGTAGAAATTTTAGAAGGTTCCGTATATATTTTGATGCTTAAAGGATTGACACTTATCCAGAACGAAGAATGCAAAAGGGCTTCGTATGTCACCCACATCTCACCTGCCTCCATTGCTTTTGGATCCTCGACCATCACTGGACACTCTCTGGAGGGACACTCGGAGCTTTTCTACAGGTGCCTGTGGCCGCTTTTGGTTTGACAGATAAAATCAGGCTTTTGGTTACATGTTCACCTTCTTTCTCGTATTTTCCTGAATTTTTCAGAGGTCCTGGAGGGGCGTATGTAGTGCCGTGCCGATGTCCGTAGTGTTCTCTCTTTCTTCCACCAGGGCTGTGTACTTTGCGTGCTACTCCAAAGCCAAAGAGCAGTTCAATGGCATTTTCGTGCCTAACAGTAATTCCGTGCACATCTTCTCAGCCGGCTCTGCAGGTAGGTCACCCCAGCGGGTGCGGGGAAGCCTCCCGCCCTCCTGAGGCACGCGTTGTGCCGTGCGGCTTTTTCCAGGAGTTAGAAATTAGCTCCTAAAACGTAAATCACTTTTCTGGTGTCTTATGTTAGAACTAATGAAGCATGAATGTTCGAGAATAGTCTGTAACTTGGTTCCATTTTCTTGGATAACTGAAACTTTTATCTCTCTCAAAATTTACATGTGCTCATGCGTACTACTGGTCAGCGTTTTATTTCTTTTAAAAGGAATACTGGGTGCCCGGTGGCTCAGCTGGTTAAGTGTCAGCTCGGGTCATGGTCTCACGGTCTGTGGGTTCAAGCCCCGAGTCGGGCTCTGTGCTGACAGCTCCGAGCCTGGAGCCTGCTTCGGATTCTGGGTCTCCCTCTCTCTCGGCCCCTCCCCCACTCACACTCTGTCTCTCTCTCAAAAATAAACACACATGAAAAAAAATTTTTTTTGATAAAAATAAATATTAATGCGTTTTCATGTCTTTCTGTTTCACTTCATTACATTATTTTAAGGATTTGAGGGTTTTTTGTGACTCCCCACAATCCAGGGTATCTGTGTACAGTTGGCATTTCTGTCCTTTACGACCAGGCGCTGTGATGAAGGCTCAGGCTCATGGAGGACTTCCAGCAGGGCTCCCGCCGGATCAGATAGTATCTGTTCTCTTGAGGGAGTCATTGCACTTCCTCCAGAAATTCATAACGGGATTTATTCCCACAGGAAATACTTGGAAGCGACCGTAGACTCGCAGATTGCTGAAGGAAGGCTGTGTCTTTATAGATATCATTTTATGTGTTTTTTTAAGAATTTCCTTTTTTTAAAGTAATCTCTACCCCCGACATGGGGCTCGAACTCAGGACCCCGAGATCAAGAGTCACACACTCCACTGACCCAGCCAGCCAGGCGCCCCTAGGTATCCTTTTATGACTTGAGTAAATAGAAGGTATTGCGGAGGAGAACTTACGTTGGCATTCTGTGAGAAACCTCTGCCTTCCGCCAGCCTGGGAGGTGCGCGTCCACCGGTCTGTCTGCCTCTGTCACTCCAGACAGAAGCTCTAGTAGCCCACCTGAGTGGTTACGGGTAGTAGTTACTGGAGGATAGCGCAAGCAAAGAAGGGAGTTTCTACTGAATGTGGAGCTGGGGGGGGGGTGCGATGGTAGGAGGGGGTCGATCCTCACTTCCGAGGGTGGGAGCGAGGGAGCCAGGAGCTCCAACCTGGTCATCAGTTTCGTAGCTTTTGCCAGATTAACTCAGAGGTAAATAAAGCAGACCCAGAAAGAGTTTTCTAAGCCACCGACTGCGTCCCTAATTAACCGGCCAGGACCGTGGAGAGGACGGACAGAGGTGTTCAGAACTCACTGTGTGTCAGGCCGACACCACGGCGCCGCTCGGGTCGGTTGGTCTGGAACAATGAACAGTACTAGGATGAGGAAGACTTAACTTTAAAAAATGGTTCCTATACGCAGATCAGTCTTAAAACTTGAGTTTCCTGAAACCACGAGTGGGGTATTAAAATGTAGATGTTTGAATTCAGGGAAGTGGAGACGTAGTGGCTTCCATTTTAAGTTCGACATAAAGTGACCTGATGGGGTTCGATCACCAGCTTTTTAAAACAAATGATTTCTGGACCTAAAGTTTATAAATTGAGATTTAGAATAGTTTCCATATTTACCGTAGGAATTAGACTTACCAAAATATCAACAGCACCACCTACAGGTGGTAGAGACTTGACAGGGCTCTAGAAAATCGAGAGCTTTCTTTTAGGTCCAACATAACAATGGACTGTAATTTCCATCTACAGTGTAGAAAAGTAACTGCTTCCTACTCTTATTTATTTATTTTTTTGAGTTTGTTTTTTTCGAGAGAGAGCGAGCGAGCCCAGGGGCTGGGCAGAGAGAATCCCAAGCAGGCTCCACACTGTGAGCACAGAGCACCACATGGAACTCGAACCCACGAGCCATGAGATCATGACCAGAGCCAAAGCCAGACGCTCAACCGACTGAACCACCCGGCCGCCCATATCTGTTTTTACTATGAAGCCATTTCAATCCTGACCTCAAAGTTTATCGTATGAAATAGAGAGCTTTAATAAACATGGACTCTGATGATGAAATGTTCTGGGTTTTCTCTTCCAGCTTTTGTCACAAATACCTTAATGAATCCTATATGGATGGTTAAAACGCGGATGCAGCTCGAACGGAAGTAAGTTATTAATTGTTCCTTCCTTAATATTCTTGGGATCTTTTTCTTCCTCCCGGTTCCAGTTGTGAGGTGAAGAGTCCTTAGCCATCCCCATCTGTGTTTTTTTTTCTGTTTTTATTTTTGTTTTGTTTTATTTTTTTAATAGGGAACGCTTCACGAATTTGTGTCATCCTTGCGCAGGGGCCACGCTAATCTTCTCTGTATCGTTCCAATTTTAGTATATGTGCTGCTGAAGCGAGCACTGTTTTTTTCTGAATATAAGGATATGTAGAAACCCCTTTTGTTTTGAGGTGCGTGGTGCCAGGCACTGTGGGGAGATGAGGGCCAACGGAAGCCACGCCCGCGGAGGCTGGCACTCCACTCACCTGTGGCCGCCGCTGCGCTCCTGACTCCCTCCCAGACGGTCGGCGGGTCTCTGCTCTCGGCCGACCCCACCCCCAGTCGGAGCACTGCGGGGTCTCCTCCGGATGGCCTCTGTCTCAAGCGGGCGGGGCCGCAAGTGCCGTCAGGCCTCCGAGGGGTCATTTTCATCTCCAAGGCCCTCAAATGTACTGAATTTCTGCCCTGAAACTCTGGCCGGGGGCTCTCAGCATTTTCAGGCTGCGGGTCCCTTCGGCGGTCTAGTGAGGCCTGAGGTTGCTTTTCAGAGCAATGGTTTTGAAAGCAGTGGAAACCAGCTGTTGGAGTACGATGGTCCATATCTTTTGTAACGCAGTACGGTCGTCTACTTCTTTCACACAATAAATAACACAAGCAGTGGCCCGGTAACCACCGTAATTTCAAAGAAGTGATGGTGATAAGGGACACTATTAAAAACTTTTTTTTTAAGTTTATTTTTACTTATTTTGAGAGAGAGGGAGAGAGCGAATCCCAGGCAGGCCCCGCGCTGCCAGCGCAGAGCCCGACATGGGCCTTGATCTCACTGTGAGATCATGACCTGAACTTAACTGACTGAACCACCCTGTGATAGAGTTCTAAGAACCCTTGTGGAACTATGTCGTGGGGAAATGTGCGTGAGCTCTGGAAGCTTCCAGCTAGTCTAGTCTAACTCCGAGCAACCTCTGAAAAGAGAACTAGAACGCCCCTGGAAACACAGCTCTGCCTTAGTTTTTCTAATGACCGCAAAAACCTCTGAGCCGGTCTCAGAGTCCATGTTTCCCCCGATCGGTTCTGTGTGAAAGAACCTTCTAGAATGCATCAGATCTCATTATTTCGGACAATCGCTTGCTCATAATCCTTTGAGGAGCCTTGTTTACTCTCACGGTCACGTCCTAACCGCTGGGCTTACCATCCAGGTCCTTGCAGTTTTCCGAACTGTCAGTGTGCTCTCATCCCCCCGTCTCCCCGAGCGGGCCGCCCCTCACCTGGACTCCCCCTCCCCCTCCGGTCCCTCAAGAACACCTGCTCGTCCTTCAGGCTTCTGAGCAGCATCCTCTCCTGGAAACCTTGGTAATGACTCTGCCCTCCAGGTGTGCCACACAGAGTCACTCCTGCTCAGTAGCATGTCCGGGTGCGAGTCCGCGCAGAGCCCGCGTGTGCGCTCTGACAAAGCCACCTGGGAACGCTCCACGGGCAGGACATCTTACAGCCTCGTTTGGGTGGGCTCTGCGAACACGTCCTCAACAATGCGTGTTGCGTGCTTCCTGTGCACTCACTGGTCCCTGGGGAAATAGCCGGGAATGAGCCCTGGGCCATGCCTTCCTGAAGCTCACAGCTTTACAGAAAATAAAGAGAACTAGAGTCTAATGAGATAGGGGCTTGAACCGCCAAGGACCCCAGGGGGTCCCCGAGGCAGTCCAGGCAGGGTGGGCACAGGGCGGGCCTCCTCTGGCAGCGATGGCCACCTTACCTTCTGGAAAATAGCAGGGCGGGCAGCACCGCAGGTGCATCGGGCAGAGAACGGAGTGTGCAGACAAGAAGTGTTCGTTCCCGGGGAGCTGAGAGAAGGGAAGCATCCGGAGTGTGTTGCGCGTGCGTGCTGAGGCGGCGGGGAAGAGCCAAGGCTGCAGGAGTGCACGGGGTGGGGGGTAAGGGCACATCCTTCCCTGGGGGTGCTTGGAATTTGGCCTCGGGCTGTATCTTGAGGGCCATGGAGAGCCGTTGGAGCCATGGGGCAGGGCAGGAGTGGGGAGCACTTTGCCCCCCAGGGGACATTTGACAGTGTCTGGAGACCGTGTCACAACTGACGTGGGTGCTCCTGGCATCTAGTGGGTGAAGGTCGGGGTACCGTTAAACTTCCCACAGTGCACAGGACAGCTTCCACAAGCGAGAGTCCTCTGGCTGAGGGTGTCCGTGCCCAGGCTGAGCACCTGCAGTAGAGGACTCGAAGCAGGGCAGTGGTGCGGGCGGCTGGGTGTCAGGTGGCTCTAGCTAGGATGCGGAAAGACACAGTGAAGAAACGAGAGAGCCCGTTGTGACTGGTTGGGGACGCGGGGGTCGGGGGTGGGGGCAGTAGGCTTCAGCCCCAGCGGAGGGGTCTTTGATGTTGACCAGTGGAAGCCGTCAGGTCCCGGGATCCTGCGTGCAGCAGGCAGTTAGGGTGCTTTGCGTCCTGAGCCAAGAGCAGCCAAGCCTGAGGCCTTTTATTAGTGACCGTGTGCTGTTTCCATGTTCGTAATTTCATAAATTGAGAAATAATGGAATCTGGAAACGAGAGTTAGAAAGCACTCCCTTACACTCCCTGCCCAACCAGAATGTTGGTGAGGTTTCCTGCAGCATTTTCTTCCAGCCTGTCTGTACCATGCTGCAGTGATACTTTCGTCCTGCCCTCTGCTCACGCACTTCCGGCTAGCTTCCTGCCTTCTCGACTGTTTCAACCTAGGACGTGTATCACGGTTTACGTATCTACTCCTGTTTTTAGATATTTGGATTGTTTTCATTATATTGCAGTTATATTTTCCTCTGTGATGAGCGTCTTCCTTTGTACAGCTCTTTCCAGAATTAGGTCAGAGGCTATGGACGTGTTTTTATGACTCTTGGTGCAGATGCACGTGCTGTTCTGTGGGCTTCTCAGGTGTCCCAGCTGGCGGGCCAGGGCCCTGCTGAACGCGGAAGAAGGAAGACACGTCTCACCTGCTGTGTATATAGTTTCTCTTTATACTTGGCTCTCAGTTTTCGCAGCTTGGGACAGGACCCGTCGTTCGTGTGCCTTTTAACGGCTTCTCGTCGCTCTCGTGCCCACAGGGTGAGAGGCTCCAAGCAGATGAACACACTCCAGTGTGCCCGCCACGTTTACCGGACCGAAGGCGTTCGCGGCTTCTACAGGGGGTTAACCGCCTCGTATGCCGGAATCTCGGAAACTATCATCTGTTTTGCTATTTATGAAAGTTTAAAGAAGTATCTGAAAGAAGCTCCGTTAGCCTCTTCTGCAAACGGGACTGAGAAAAATTCCACGAGTTTTTTTGGACTTATGGCAGCTGCTGCTGTTTCTAAGGGATGCGCTTCCTGCATCGCCTATCCACACGGTATGGCGCGTTTCCTCTTCCCGGACAGTAAACGGCCGAGGGGCGTGTGGCGGTCGCCGGCATTCTCTGGCCAGCCGTTCGTGGGTTATGCGAGCGGCAGGAACCCAGCTCCGCTCCGCTCCGGCTGACCGCGGCCGGGACGGACTGTGCGGAAGCGGGCCCTGTGTCATAGGACTTCAGGTGTTTTCAGAGAAGCCAAAAATCTGGATTTTATTTAACGTTCCTCGATTTAAAAAAGTGATACGGGTGCCAAACTAAAAAAAAAAAACAAAAACCTCTCAGCTTCCACTTTGTGCTGAGTAAGGCTACTTCACTGAGTCTGTTTTTTAAGGAATCATAGACGTAATGTTCCATTGACGTACTTAAAGAAATAGCTTCGTTTATCGTACCGTGAAAAACAGGTTTTGTTTTCAAAAGCCCGCTGCACTGTCAGCCATGACAAATGTACCTGGTTGCCTCACCAGCAGGTAATGGAGTCCCCGTCATGTCTGGGGCACTAAGCAGCCCCACGGGGCTCATGGAGAAGAGGTCGGGAATGCCTCCCATGGGGTAGGGAGACAGAAGCGTGTGCCCTGGGGGCTGCGTGACCAGCAGTGACGGGTGTCATGCTGGGGGCGCCTGGGTGGGGAAGGGCCAGGTGTACAAAGGGTTGAAAATGGAGGAGGCAGCATTTAAGCTGGACAGAGTGGAGAAGGGTTTTAATAGGAGAGAAGGTTGGGGAGTACACGGAAAAAAACAACCGTGCCGAATGATGTGGCCACACTTAATAAAAATTACACCTTCTGTGAAATTATAGCGTTTGCTTAATTGGGAGTGGAAAACCACAAACTCTCTTTAAATGACGTCCCATTCAAACCAAGCTTTTTTTAATCCCTTAAAAATTACTTTGTACTTTTTATGTATATGTACTGTCCCTAATAGGCCATTTCCCAGAATCAGAAAAGGTTCTAAAAAGATTGCCGCTTTTCATTGTCTCGGGGTGACTGCTGCTCCAAATCGAGCAGAGACGTACGTTGACCGTTCATTATAGGGCCGTGTGCTTTTCAGTTCTCTCGTATTGCCTGGTAACTATGCGGTTCGTTCGTAGCATAAAGTATGTGTTTCTCTCTGCAGAAGTCATAAGGACCCGGCTCCGGGAGGAAGGCACCAAGTACAAGTCTTTCGTCCAGACCGCTCGGCTGGTCTTCCGGGAAGAAGGTTACCTTGCCTTTTATAGAGGACTCTTTGCCCAGCTCGTCCGGCAGATACCGAACACCGCCATCGTGTTGTCTACCTATGAGTTAATTGTGTACCTGCTGGAAGACCGTACTCAGTAAGAGGCCAGAAAGTTGGGCTCTAGAATAAAATTGAAAAAAACTAGAGAATTTTTTTTCCCATTGATGTTTAGAACGTTTGAGACGGAAACAGGAAAGGCCGTGAGACACGTGGCTCGTGTCACCTATTGGACATTTCCTTTTGGATTCACGTTTTCTGGAAGGTTTAAATTCATTAACGTTAATAGTTAATTATAACTTTGGTTTTTTTTTTAACTTAAGAGGATTCAGGATTAAGCAGCAGCTAAATTAAATCACGCTATTTAATTTAAGTATAAATTTGGTGTGTGTCCTTCTTTTATGTTCACCGTGCTGTCAACTATGGCCAAGGAATTTAGCGAAACGTAGCCCTAGAAATGCAGAGAAAACCTGTACGGTCAGAACCCAACTTGTCTCCTAATCTGACGCCACGGCGCCGAACAGGTAAGATGTGTCACGTTTTGGTGGCACTGGGTGGACCAGGACAGACTTCCCAGCCGTTTTTTTCTTTTCTGTACATTTCCAAGTCTCCCTCAGATTGGTGATTTCAGCTTTCAGGCTACTGAGTTAAAAAAAAAAAAAAAAAAAAAAGTACAACTTTCTGACACCAAATGTTTTATTTTTATTTATTTATTTTTTTTAATTTTTTTTTTTTAGCGTTTTTATTATATTTTTGAGAGACATAGAGACAGAGCGTGAGCAAGGGAAGGGCAGAGAGAGAGGGAGACACAGAATCTGAAGCAGGCTCCAGGCTCCGAGCCATCGGCACAGAGCCCGACGCGGGGCTCGAACTCACAGACTGTGAGATCATGACCTGAGCCGAAGTCGGCCGCTCAACCGACTGAGCCGCCCAGGCACCCCTGACACCAAATGTTTTAAACTGCGAACATGATTCTAAAGTTCTCCTTTATCCCTAGTCTGAACCAAAGGCAAGAATTTTAACGAACTGTTTACCAATTTTCTTACTCCTGGACCTATTTCCAGAAGTTAAGCCTGGCCAAGCCGAGCTACCTTGTAAGTGTCAGCTGCAAATGTGGACTATGGTGAGTAACAGAGCTTTCCCTTCGGGTCTTTTACCTGTTCTTGGTTCCCTAGAACGAGAGAGGAGGAACGCGACACAGGGCGACTGCCCGCCCCTCGGAGACTTCGCTTTTATTCTGACAGGAGGCGTGTTTAAATACATTTAAAAAAAAAAAAACAAACCTAGAAATGACAAATTACCAGAATTTTAGCCACACTGAGTCACCACTCACCCCCCCGCCCCCGCTTTTTTTAGGTTTATTTATTTAGTTTTGAGAGAGAGAGAGAGTACACATGAGTAGGGGAGGGGAAGAGGGAGGAGACGGAATCCCAAGCAGGCTCTACACCGCCAGCATGAGCCCGACATGGGGCCCGAACCCAGGACCTGTGAGGTCCTGACCTGAGCCACAGTCGAGAGTCGACACCTAACAGAGGCATCGCCCAGGCACCCCCGCCGCGCCCGGCCTTGAGAGGAAATGTAATGAGGGACCGAGAGTAACACAGGAGGCAGGGACGGCCGGTGGTCCTTCAAGAGCTCTTTCACTGGGATTTGCTTATTTCTCCATTAAGGTTAGTTTTCCGTCTGAGTATCTAGAAGCATGCTGGAATCTAACGACCGACGCATTGTGGTTTCAGAGCTGGTTGCAGATGGTCTGGTGGGGATGAGAGGATGCTTCCAAGTTGTTTAAAAAAATTTTTTTTTAATTTTTTTTAATGTTTATTTACTTAGAGAGAGACACACAGCGTAAGTGGGGGAGGCGCAGAGAAAGAGGAAGACACAGACTCTGAAGCAGGCTCCAGGCTCCAAGCTGTCAGCACAGAGCCCAACGCGGGGCTCGAACTCATGAACCGCGAGATCATGACCTGAGCCAAAGTCAGATGTTTAACCGACTGAACCACCCACGTGCCCCCAAAAAAAAATATTTTTTTTTAATGTTTTATTTTTCGAGAGTCAGAGATTAAGGCATGAGCAGGGGAGGGGCAGAGAGAGAGGCAGACAGAATCCCAAGCTGGCTCCAGGCTCTGAGCCGTCAGCACAGAGCCCGACGCGGGGCTTGAACCCACAAACACGAGATCATGACCTGAGCTGAAGTCGGATGCTCAACCGACTGAGCCCCCCCGGGCTCAGTTTAACACTCTTCAAATTGTGTTTAACTTAGAGTTTAATTTTGTTCACCTTTAGTCATGAAGGTTATTGGCATGCTTGCGCTCACTAGTAGAATTTACTGCAACCGGCAACAACTGTAAAAGTCCAGTGTCAGCGCTTCTAAAACGCACGGCAGTCAAGGGATTTCTAGTCCAAGCGCTCGGTTTAACTGCAGTGTCTTCCTATTTTAGTATTCATATTAAAACCTGCATTTTTTCCTCAACATTTTAATCTAATATGAAGTTTAAAAATTATGGGGCACCTGGCTGGCTCAGTCGGCTAAGCGTCTGACTTCAGCTCAGGTCATGATCTCACTGTTCATGAACTTGAGCCCCACATCAGGCTCTCTTCTGTCAGTGTGGAACCCACTTCTGCCTCTCCCCTGCTCGTAATCTCTCAAAAATCAATATTAAAATAAAAATAAATAAAAGTTCGGCTGCTTGGGGCGCCTGGGCGGCTCAGTCGGTTAAGCATCTGCTCAATCTCCGCTCAGGTCTTGATCTCAGGGTTGCGAGTTCAAGCCCCGCGTTGGGCTCCATGCTAGGGGTGAAGCCTACTTAAAAAAAAAAAAAAGGTTTAATATTCACTAATTGTGACTTATTTGAAAATTATTTTAATTTGTGCATTCTCAAGTTAATAAATTGGATGCCGACCCAGGAGAATGTAGTTCTCTGCTTGCCTCTCCTGCCCCAGGACACTGAAATGAGACAGGCGAGCACCACAAGTAGGAAGAAAATAAGCAGGAAATTCTATAGAGGGGCTCGTTGGATTCGAAATGGGGATTGTCACTGTTTGAGGCGTCCGTGGAGCGATCCCACAATTTATTTCTCTTTTCTCCACCGGCTTAGTCATTGGGATTCCATTATTTTCAAGTATTTCTCAATATAAGACTCGTAAAAGCCTCATTGTTTACCCGCCGGGTGCCGCACACTGTGTAGGAGGTCATATATTTTCTCATTTCTTTCGGACACAACCTTGTGAGGCAGGTATTCCCACGCTCCGCGGTTTACAAACAAGAGAGGATCCAGTTTAACGACCTGCTCAAGGTCTCAAGAGATGGTCAGTAGGAAAATGACCGACGGGGGGGGGGGGGTGTTGTCGACTAGATGAGTGGAAGGTGGAGGGGGCACCCGAGCCTGTGGAATGGTGTGACTGAAGCCAGGGTCCAGCAAGCCATCCCTTCCACCTGATCACGAGCTCACGGGCATTACCCCGACGTGCGTGAGACGGTACCACCGGTCACGCCCTGGACGGAGTTGTCGGGCGCGTTCTTTGTCAGCAGAGAACTCAAGAGCCCAGCCCGTGAGTGGGGGACGCGACGCGGTCACCGACTCTTAACTGGGAAAGAAGATGGTACTTAAACATGGTGCCACCAGTTTCGAAGGAAGTTTCACTGCTGCTGTTCATTCGTGGTGAAGGACGGCCAAGGAAAGACCTCGTGAGGGAAGCTCCCCGCGGCCACCGCGGCCACCGCTTGCCCCTGGGCTCCAGGCCCCGCTCCCGCTCCCTGCCGGCGCTCTCTGCAGGTCCCGGTTAAATGCATGACGAGGGTGCGGTTCCTGGCAACAGGAGACAAAGGAAAACGTTTGCCGCTAAATAACGGGGACACCGACACTGTCCACCGGAGGAAGAACTCTGATGTCGACCCCAGAAAAACCCTGGAAAAGCGTAGACGCTGAGACACCTATTGTGTAAATACAAATATTTACAACTAGCTAGGTTTTTTGGTTATGAAAGGAATTCAGCTCAAGCCAATGATACAGAACCTGGCATCGAATGAATCTTCTCTAAATCCACCTGCCTGGGGTGACTTCGCAGCTCAGCGTTAAACAGTCCTCGACTTCCTACCAGCATGCACGTATTCTCGGAGTTTCTTAGTTCAAACGTCACTAGCAAAATCAACGTGCATGTTCCTTTTTCTCAAACAGTATCCTCCCTCCAGGCCAGCAACACCCAGACATTACCTTCCGAAGTAGGGCTATCCTGTGACTTGTTCACCCTCGTCCCTAGGGGTGCGTGTGCATGTTTCCATAAACTAATTTTTTGTCCGGCGGAGTGGCTTAAAGAGCTGCAACTTAACGCAGAACAGCCCCGCAAGCACGGCCGGGCATGACCACGCGTTGGGAAGCCGTGCCAGTGGCGAGAGAGTCACCAGCGGTCCCTGGCCTGAAGCGCTAAAGTTGGCGGACTTTGCCGGAGGCGGCGTGCGCGGCGGGAACGGAGGAAGGCGGGACCGCCAGGCGCCGTGCCGCCTCCCACCTCCCGCCACCGGGGGGCGCGCGCGGGCCGGCGCCTCGGCTTCCGCCGGCGCCCCGCCCCCCCGGCTCGCCCCGAGCTCCGATTGGCTGCGCGGCGGGAGCGCGCCGAGTCAGGGGGCGGGCCCGCGCCGGCTACAAAGCGGCGAAGGTCACGGCGCGAGCAGGCGCGCGCCGCCGCCCCGCGTCCCGCCTGCGGCCCGCGGCCCTCAGCCCCCCGCCCCGCGGCCCACCGCACGCAGCTCGCCGCCCGCAGCCCGCGCGGGGAGCCATGGAGGGAGTGAGCGCGCTCCTGGCCCGTTGCCCCACGGCCGGCCTGGCCGGCGGCCTGGGGGTCACGGCGTGCGCCGCGGCCGGCGTGCTGCTCTACCGGATCGCGCGGAGGTGAGTGCGCGCGGCCCACGCGGCCTCGGCCCCCCGCCCTCCGCCCCACCCCCGGCCGGCCCGGGGGCCGCACGGCGTCTCCTTACTCGCGAGGCCGCGGCGTGCGGGTGGGGGCCCGGCCCATGTGCCCCCGCGCGGAGACCCGCTCTGCACGCCGGCGTCCCCCGGGGGGGGGGGGCCGGGTTTAGAATCCGTGGTCGGGAAGCGGTGGGGGGGGGGGCTCGGGGATCCCAGGAATGCGGGGCGGACGACGACAGCCAGCGCGTGGGTTACAAACTTCCTCCCCCACGGAGACGCGTGCCTGCCGAGCCGCGGGATCTGCAGGGCCGTCCCACGCCCACCTCGGCGCCCGACACCCCGCGGGAGACTCCAGCGGAGAGCGGACTGCGCCGTTTTCCGCCTTCAGCCCAGCTCCCCGCTCCTCGGGCGCGCTTCGGGGTGGCAAAATACTAGCCGACACTTTGTGGTCTGCATACGCGGCCTCAGGCGTTGTTCTCATTTTACGGGGGCCCAGTCAGAGTCACAACCCCTTGCTCCCTCTAGAGTAGGAGGCTGAGGGACAAAAGAGCTGAATTGTCACTCACTAATTAGAAGAGCCACCGCGTGAAGCCAAGCCTGGCGCTGGAGCCTGTGTTCCTAACCCCTGGGCTGCACTGATCCCAACAGCTGGAAAGCCCGATACTCTCAAATGGCGTGGGGCTGCTGCTGAGCTGAGCTGGGTCGGTGGCTGGCCCCCGCCATGGCAGGGCTCAGAAATCCTGCTGACCCCCCGGATTCAGAGCTGGCCTCTCTGAGGGAACCCCAAGATCGGGGGTAAAAAAGCTTATCTTGCTTCAGCAGGGCCTCAGGAGCAGCCCAGCTGTTTCCCCATCTGATCCAGCCTCTCAGAGGACAGGGGGGAAAGGTAGGGTTGCGAGAACATTCTGGGGACAGGGTGGGATCTGCGAGGCACCTGCAAAGCTCAGTTACGAGGGGAGAGAAGAGGGGGAGCTTCTCCGCAGTCCTGTAGCGAGAGGCAGAGCTGGGATTAGAACCTGGGCCATCCGGCCGTTCTTCCTTCATCACCGCTGTGCACTACTGCTTCTCACCCGAGGGAGAAAGAAGCGAGGGTGACTGAGTCACAGGCTTCCTGGAGGAGGAAGGGTAGGAGGGACATCAGCTGTGTCTGCAGGATGAGCCAGACTGGCAGGCCGAGGAGGGGGTGGCCTCCCAGGGGAAGGTAGCTCCCAACTCAGGGGCCCTCTGACACCCCCACGTCTCCCAGGGTCTCAGTTGCTGCCCAATTTCCAGAAGCTGGAGGGGCTTGCGTTGACCAGGAGGTTCAAGGTGGTCGTTTTATACCAGGGAGCTGAGGCGCAGAGGCACGTGGCCGTTCGCTCGGATTCCCTGGGGTCCGTGGACAGCAGAGCAGAGGCCAGGGCCAGGTTCGTCTCCTGCAGGCTGCTGCCTCCCGCTACGCTGGGCTGGGGATCGGAGCCTGGGCCAGGCTTCGGTTGTGTTTAGTGTGGCTGAATTTCCACTGGGTTTGCTCCGTGTCCCTCGAGCCGCTATGATTGTTCTCAGGGGTCCCGTCTCCCCGCCTGGGCTGCCAGCCACAGCCTGCGCTCCCGGAGGTAGGAGTCTGGAGACGGTGCAGTGCTGAGCAGGCGGGTTCCAGGGGGAGCCCGGAGGGTGCCTGGAAGGCCCTTCAGTCCAGCGGCACGACACCAGTCACGGTGTGGCATTGGGACCCCTTGCTTGGGCTGAGGAGGACCAGACCTTTCCCAGGATGCTCCGAGACTTTGAGAAAGCACTGGCTTTTGTCCGGGCATCGTAATTGGCCACTGTCCCGATTCACAGGCGAGACCAGCCTGTGAAGAGACTGAGCCCTTCCCCTAGCAGGGAGGACGCTGTGACTGTGGGGAACGTTGGCTTCTGCCACACTCAGGGTTCTGAAGGATCCTCAGGAGGTCATGGGAGGAGAGTTGTTTCCGGAGAGGCACTTGGCCAGGTGGGTGTTTGTGGGCTCAGCACAGAGATGGCGGAGGGACCTAGAGGGAAGACTGACCCCCCTGGAGCCTGAGGGAGAGGCCAGTTCCCCGAGGGCTGCCGCCCTCCCAGAGCCTCAGTCTTTCCCGGATTATTGTTAGTAACTCGGTGCTGATGACGTGCGGAAGTACCTGCACGCCGCCGCCGCTTCGAGAAACCCAGTCTCCAGATGAGGAAACCAGGGCTCGAGGGGTTGGGCTCCTGTCCTCCGGTGCCCGGCTGGTAAACAGCAGATCCAAAGGGGTGCCTGGGCGGCTCCGTCGGTTCAGCGTCCAACTCTTGATTTTGGCTCTGGTCATGATCTCCCAGTCGGTGGGTTCCCGGCTCACATCGGGCTCTGCGCTGATGGCGTGGAGCCTGCTCGGGATTCTCTGTCTCCCTCTCTCTCGGCCTCTACTCCGATTACTCTCTCTCTCTCTCTCTCCGAGTAAATAAATAAACTTTAAAAAATATTCAAAAAACAAAAAAAGCCAGCAGGTCCAGCCCTTCAGCTCCTCACCAGGCCCCACACCCACTGAGCACACTCGGGAGGCCGCCATTGTCAACATGGGGTGGGAACCTGAATTACACTTCCGTGGGCTTCCTGGCCCTGCCTCCACGAGGTCACGATGGCTCCTTGTGCCTCCCCCACCCCAGGCCTCTGCGGCTCAGCATTGTGTCTGGGGTCCACCTCCTGCCAGCTCCTCCCTGCTCAGGGCCTGGGGGGGCCCTCCCCCCGGGGTGTTTACTGGATCCTCTGCTGGTGTTTGGAGCCCCGGAGGGCAGCCTTTCGGGTTAGGTAGCAGAGCCCCTTCCTGGCCTCCAGAGTCCCCGTTTCCCTCCCCCCTCTGGCCACGCTCATGGAGCTGCGCACTGGCTGAGGGGCCCCGCCCCCTGGAACCACGCCGGGTGCCCCCCTCCCCGCCCCAGGCCTCGCAGTCCCGTCTGTCTGGATGCCATCTGCTCGCTTTGCCCTGCTGACCAGCAAACCCGTTCTTTAGGATGGCGGCAGATGCCCAGCTTGTTGGCCTTTCCTGTGACATCTGTCACCAGCTGCCCCGTGAAGTTGTTGTTCTTGCCCTCGTGTCCAGATCAGAAGTGGAGAGCCGTGTCCCCACCTGGGGACTTTCTGTCTTGTGTTCACAAGACTTCTGCGGGTCTCCCTGAGTTTTGCCTTGAGGCTGGGCGTGAGGCCTGGAGACCCTGGCGACACCAAGTTGCTTTTTTTAAGTTTATTTATTTCGATAGAGTGCATGCGACTGGGGAACGGGCAGAGAGAGAGGGAGAGAGAATCCCAAGCGGGCTCTGTGCTGACAGCGGGGCTCGAGCTCACAAACCGCGAGATCGTGACCTGAGCCCAGATCAGGAGTCGGACACTTGACCGACGGGGCCACCTGGGTGCTCTGACACCAAGTTGCTTTTTGGCGCTGCTGGTGCTGCAGTCCAGGAGGCACCTGCTCGGTGGATAGGATCACACGCATTGTCCATTCAAGGCACAGAGGAGCGAGTAAGGAGCCGCCTGGGGGTCCAGCAAGAACCCCTTCACCTCTTGAGGCCCTGCCAGAGGCTAACCTGGTTCCTGAGGGAACCAGCCTGACTCTCCTAGAGACGGTCTTCCAGACCTCACCCAGCCCAGAGTCAGAAGGTATATGCCAGGCCCCTTCTTGGGAGGCTGGGCACTTCTCAGGGCCTGGTGGAGACGTGGACACGACAGTCTTGTCCAGACTGTAAACCCCCTTGGATAGGGATTAAGCCCCATCCATGTGTCCCCCCGTGCGGCACAGTACTGGGCTCACAGCAGGTGCCCAGGACCTCAAGCCGCATCCCTAGGATGGTGGGCTCACGCCCACAACAGACACCCCTGCCTCCATCCGTAGGAAGTGGCAGGATGTCCGGGCGGGAGCTTTGTCTTACCTAATCGCGCATCAGGGCTGATGGGGCAGTGCCGTTATTGAGGGCACATGTTCATCCCTCCCCCCCGGCGCCCCCCCCCCATCCTGCTCCTGGCTGCTTCCGGTCTCCTCCGGCTCCAGCAGAGCCCAGGAGCTCAGCACGCAGGTAGCAGCAGCTGGGCGAACCCTTCCAGACCCTCCTGTCCGCTCGCCCGCCGGGGCCCAACATCCTCCTAAGGCAGCCTGGCCAGGGACCATCTCGGTCTTGCCCGAGTCCCCAGGATGCGCTGTCTCGTTACCTCAGAACTCCTCCACCCCTCAGAGTGCTTTGTTCTAGAACCTCCCTGGACCGGAGGTCGTCGACTTGGGGAGAAGTGGTTTGGAGGTTTCTTGAGGGGACCTGAGCGAGAGCAGGACCAGCGCTAAGCTGGCTCAGAAGACACCCACACGTGTGTCACGCACGGAGCACGGGGCCCGAGGAGAGGCATCGCTGGTGGGTTGCTGGGAGGGGGGAGCCGACTCCTAGCGCTTGCTGGCCCATCCGCCGCTCCAGGCCCGGACCCTTTCAGGGCTGGCTGCGCAGGACCTGCGGGGGAGGACTCAGTGGCCCGTGGACCCCCCGCCCTCCTCCCTGCCCTGGGCAGGGATTACTATGAGCTGAGAGCGACAGGCTGGAGCCGCTGGCCCCTGGGACCAGAGCTAATCCCCTACCTCCCTTTCCTGCCACCCGCGTCCAGGCCAGGCTCATTTCCTGAGCAGCGGAGCTGGAGGTATGATGGCTTCCTGGGGCAGGAGGGGCCCGGGGGCTCCCTGGGACCAAAGCCACAGGTCCCGACCGCCCGCACGGGTTCCTGGGGCCTGCGTCTTTATCTCCCGCCCAGCTCTCTCTCTATTCTCAGACCGCCAGCAACTCTGCCTGGCTTCTCCCCAGAGGCCAAGTGTGGCGTAGAGGGGTGCCGAGGAGGAGGTGAGGACAGAGGGGTCGGGGGTCAGGTGAGAGAGGTTTCACCCCTGCATCACCACTCACTGGGACGTGCCCCCCTGCGCTCTGACACGGAAGCCTATACAGCAGGTGCAAATTAACAGAGAAAGCCAAAGTGCCGGCATCTAGGCAGAGCGGGTTTCCACGCCCCTGACCTTGCCTGGCGCCGCCTTCCTCCGCGCTTAGCGTGGAGCCCGGTGCCGCTGCCGGCACGCCTCGCGCCCGTCACCCGCCAGGCTCAGCACTTCCCTCATCTCCCCACTTCGATCCTCTCAGCAGCCTCTCTTCCGGGCGAGGACCATCATCATCCCCGTCGTCCACGGGAAGAAGTGGGCGTGCCACGAGGTGGATCACTTTCCCCAGAGGCCGCGCCACAAAAGCGTGACCACAGTGCCACCCTGCCCGCTGCTGCCGCTTCTAGGCTTTGCTCTGGCCTCTTGCCATCGACAAGATGCAGCGGTCCCCAGTCCACCACGAGGGCCTTGGCCTGAGCGGGGTCAGGGAGCGTGCTGCTGTGGTTGCTGGGGCCGATCCAGGGTGCCCTCTGTTGGCCCTGGGGCCCCTCCTTGCAGGGCCTGGTTGCATACCCTCCTCCCCCCACCCCTTCTCAGCGGAACTACCACTTATTGGGCATCTAGACTGGCATTACTTCCCATCCTTGACTTGCTCTTGTGCCTTGACATGCTCAGTTGGCAGGTGGTAAGGCTGAGGCCAGGACCACCCCATAACCTGCCCGCACTCAGTGGGGTCACGGAGGGGCACGGCCAGAGGGCAGCTGTGGCATCAGGAGCTTCCTTCCAGGCCCCCGACGAGCGCAGGGAGAGGAGGGTGACAGAGCTGGCCCTTTGTGTCACACGGCACCTTTACGTGTCTCATGTTAGTGGACGGTTGTAACACACGGACACACGGGTTCCGTGACCACTCGCGCTTTGCAGGTGCAGGCCGGAGAGGAGGCTCACGTCCAGAAGCTGGCAGGGCCAGGACACGTGGGGTCACGGTGCCCTGTGGACAGCACGTGTGGGGTGGCTGCCCAGTATGGCAGGGGCCCAGGCAGCACTCCAGAGCTGAAGGTGGCCTCTGGGGGGACGAGAGGGGGGGATCGGAGCCGTGAGGCTAGGACCCCAGGGCTCGGGCAGCTGCCACCCATTGCCTGCATTGTTTCTAGACCCCCTGGGACTGGGGGCATTTGCTGGGCAGTTGTTGTGCTCCCCCCTCTCCACCCTGCAGCCACCAAGGCGGGCGGAGGGGCCCAGAGCACAGATCCCCCAGTGTCTGGGCCGGGATTATCCTGCAGCCCCCACCTGTCACCACACGTGTGACCAGCGAGGGCCACTGTGGATTGCCTACCCTGTCCCTCCCGCAGAGAGGGTTGGCTCCAATCCGAGCAGCTGTCCCTAGTCCCCGCCCCTTGGCCTCCTTGGCCTTACCCTCTTGGGTTTGTTTTTTTTTTTGTTTTCATTTTGGAGCACATGAGCCTCCTGCCATCTAGAAACTCCCTGAGGAGCATTGTTGCACAGCCCAGGGACAGGCTCAGGAGGTCTGCGGGCCTTGGGAGCACGGTCCTCGAGCCTGGTCACCGTCGGCCCTGTGGCTTGACGGTCCTGGTCGTGTTGCCCCCATCCCTGAGCCCCAGGACACCAGGGGCTGGTGCCGAAGGATCTGGTGTATCTTCAGCTGCCCCCGGGGCTGGGGGGGGAGCGGGGGGGGGGCAGGCTGCGCCTGGAGGCCTGAGGAGAAGCTGGCCCCTTCTTGGCCTCCTTTGTGGGTCATCCTGGCCAGCGCTCAACCTGCAGCCAAGCCCCTCGCCCACTGACTTCTGGCGGCCACGTCTTTAGCTCCAGGTCCCCCATCCTACTTCCCACGCTTTCTCTGATCCCCATAGCGCAGGTGGCGCTCTCCCGGTTAACCCCACTCTGTCCTTGTCCGCAGGATGAAGCCGACGCACACCACGGTCAACTGCTGGTTCTGCAACCAGGACACGGTGGTGCCGTACGGGAACCGCAACTGCTGGGACTGTCCGCACTGCGAGCAGTACAACGGCTTCCAGGAGGTGCGGGCCGGCCGCGGCCGCTCAGCGTCAGGCCTCTGAAAGTGGCGGAGCAGGGTTCAGACCTAGATCTTTCTGGCTCTGAAGCCCCTCCTCTGCTTTGCCTTAGACCAGGGGCCGGCGCGCTTTCTGCAGAGGCCAGCTAGTGTTTCCGGCTCTGTGGGCCGTCCTTGCAGCCGCCTGCTCTGCCAGGCCACGCACACAGTACGGGCCAGAAAATTCGATTCACAAACAGGCGGCCAGCCCACCATGTGCCGCCGAGCTCCCCAATGCGGCAGGATTGGCCAGCGGTGGGGGAGAGGGGGCAGGGGGGATGGGCAGGCTGCACTCTCAGCGTCTTGCCTGTCGGGGCGCCACATGAAGCTGCTTTAGAAGAAGGGCTTCTGCTGTTGCTTATAAAGAAAGGGGATGTCGGGATCCCCCCCGCCCCCAGCCACTTCCCTGGGGTGTTGCCTCCATCCGACGCCGAGCATGAACCGGCGGGGAGGCTCTCCTGTCCCCCAGGACGGGACTCCCGGCTCACTCCGGTCCCCTCCCACCCCCCAGAATGGTGACTACAACAAGCCGATCCCCGCCCAGTACCTGGAGCACCTGAACCACGTGGTGAGCAGCGTGCCGGGGCCCCGCCCCCCCGCGCAGCCGCAGCAGTGGGTGAGCAGCCAGGTGCTGCTGTGCCGGAGGTGCAGCCACCACCAGACCACCAAGATCAAGCAGCTGGCCGCCTTCGCGCCGCGCGACGAGGTGAGGGGCACGAGGAGGGGCCGGGGCCCCCTTCCCTTCCCGACCCGCACCGGCCCCACGTTCGGTGTGTTATTTCTTCTGGGTCCGTTGGGATTTCCCACTCTCCCACTGTCTCGTGTTGCTGCTGTCGGGGCCCCAAGCCTGGGACATCGTAGAAACCCCCGGCGCTTACTGGGGAGCGGGGGGAGGGGCGGCAGGGGGAGGTCGGGTCCTCGGGCTCCCTGAGCAGGCCCTCTCGGACCCGTCCTGTCCGCGTCCCTGAGTCAGTCTTGTCCTCGGGCCGGGCAGGCGGTTGGCCCTGCGGTCGGGGAGGACGCTCGCGGTTCCCGGGAGAGGAAGGGAGTGCAGGTGAGCAGCCTGGTGGTCGGAGTTCGCTCCCCGCCGGGCCTCGCCCAGCGCAGGGGTTCCCTGACGGACCGAGGGAGAAGAGCCCAGTTGAGGCCCAGGAACGCGGCCTTCCCCCTGATCCTGCTGATCCTGCCGGGAGGGAGGAGAATAGGGGGAGGCTAGGCAGGGGGAGCGGGGAACCCGCCTAAAGAAGGGAAGGCGCGTGCAGTTTGGCAACCCGAGCAGCTTTTGTGGCACGTTGGGCCCAGCGAGAGAGCAAACGGATAACTCCCCGGCCGCCGCAGGCTGGGTTGTTTGGCTCCCCTGGTACCAGGGGAGGAGAGGGTGTGGGACTCGAATCTTCTGGGCTGTTCCTGAAGCCAAAGAACCGTTCGGCGCCACTAAAGCCCTTGGCTCTCTTGTGTTTTCTGGACCCTTGGTCTTAAAGGAGACGGGCAGGCCCTGCCCGTGGGTGGTTCTGCCTCCATCCGAGTAGCGTCCACCCAGAGCTGTCTTCTCCCTTCGGCTCACCCGCCCTGCTGGAGCTCTGCAGCCCAGGAGCAGAGCCTGAAGCAGGGACCGCATCCCGAGCTCCTGGCCTCCAGGCGCGAACCGTGCAGCAGTAGGACTTGGCCAGAGTAGCTCTTGTCCCCTCTGGGCCCCTGCCACGTGTCGGGTTCTGGGCCAGGCCTCACTCCCTGTAGCCGGCATCACCGCAGGCAGCAGGCCGTTGGTCCCGTCAGGCACCGGAGGAGGCAGGTTCTGAGTGGGAATGAATTTTTCGTGCTCGGCACGGGCGGCACCGGTTGCCCCCCAAGGAGCCTGAGCCTCTGTCGTCACCGCCCCCCGTCCCCTCGCCACAGGGCAGGTACGACGAGGAGATCGAGGTGTACCGCCATCACCTGGAGCAGATGTACAAGCTGTGCCGGCCCTGCCAGGCGGCCGTCGAGTACTACATCCGGCACCAGAACCGCCAGCTGCGCGCCCTGCTGCTCAGCCACCAGTTCCGGCGCCGGGAAGCCAACCAGGCCCACACGCAGGTTGGAGGCAAGGCACCCCACGGGGCGTTTGGGGAGTCCCGGCCCTCCATGTTGTGTGGGAAACCCCCTGATAGGGGGCTGAACCCCCCCCCCGCCGAGACCCTTTTCCTGGAGGCAGTGGTCTTCCCCCGGGACTCCTTCCCACCCTGTTCACGGGCCCCTTCGTGTCACTGGCCTGAGCGGGTGTCCCGAGAAGAATGGCTCAGTATTTTAAATTTTTTACTGTTTGTTTATTTTTGAGACCAAGAGAGAGAGAGAGAGAGAGAGAGCGTGAGTCGGGGAGGGGCAGAGAGAGAGAGGGAGACACAGAATCCGAAGCAGGCTCCAGGCTCGGAGCTGTCAGCACAGAGCCTGATGCAGGGTTCAAACCCAAAGACACAAGATCGTGACTGAGCCCAAGTTGGAAGCTTAACCAACTGAGCCCCCCAAGTGCCTCACCACACGTGTATTTGTGTCCTCGAGCCAGGGTTGTGAGGGCCCTGCCAGACCCAGGCACTTCCCTGACACAGACGCACACCCCTGCAGCACCCTTCAGGGTAGGTGTGTCCTGAGGCCCTGTGACTCCCACTTAACAGCCCTGGAAGCCAGACTCGGGAATTTGAGGGCTCGCCGAGGGCCGAACACCAGGATTTGAACCCAAGGCTACCTGGCCAAAAACTACTCTTAATTATCACCATGCTTAGTTAATGGAATATTCTGGTTTAAAAAATCTGAGGTAGTATACCTCAAATTGCACGTCTCTCTCTCTCTGTGCCCCTCCCCTGCTTGCACTCTGTCTCTCAAAAATAAAGTGTTAAAAAATTTTTTAAATCCGAGGTAGTAGCAAGTGGATTTAAAAGTAAAACCTGTTTCCCGCCAGGGACCTTCCTGCCCAGATGTGCTCTATGTCCAGCTGGTATGTGGCTTCCGACCTGCGCGCCAGGCGCCTGACCCCGAGGCCGGGCTGCCAGCCCTGCATGCCTGTCTTGGCACGGCAGGACGCTGACCTTGAGCTTTCCCCCTCACCACCGTGCTCTAGGCCAAACAACTCATTGCCGTGTTTATTTTAACTCCAGTTTGGCCAGAGTTCTCTGTTTATTATAATCCCAGTTAAAGTCTCAGTAGGAATTTCTGATGAGAACCCGGTAAAATGCTTGAAAAACTTACTCGAAGAAACAGATCACCGTGCCGCCGAACGGGTTTCTCTCAAGAGTGCGGCAGTGCGGTGCCCCGCTGGCCGCGGGGACTCTCCCGGCGGGTGAGGGCACGACAGGAGGCAGATGAGCAGAACGCAGGAAACCTGGCGACAGAGCTGGGAGTACACGAGGATTTAAGGCACAGGGAAGCCACCGTGTCTGACCATCAGGACCCGGGTGGAGTCCTCCGAGAGCGCTCTGGGGCACTGGCCGGGTCCCCATGCGGGGTGAGCGCTGGGAATGGCTGGCGGGCCGCCCTGCCGACCGGTCTCTCCCTCTCTCTCTCCTTCTCTCCCTCTCTCCCTCTCTCCCTCAGAGCGTCTCCTCTGCCGTGAAGGCCCCGGCTCAGGTCATCGTGCTCCGCGCCCTCGCCTTCCTGGCCTGCACCTTCCTGCTGACCATCGCGTTCTACAGCACCAGCAACCCCTTCGCCCCAGAGGCCACCCTGCCCCCGGCCCTGCCACCTGGCGGCAACGGCTCGGCCCCACCTGACAACGGCACCGCCCCCGGGGTCGACGGCTGGCAGCAGCTGCTGGGGCTGCTGCCCGAGCATGCGGCAGAGAAGCTGCGGGAGGCCTGGGCCTTCGGGCAGAGTCACCAGATGGGCGTCGTGGCGCTGGGCCTGCTCACCTGTCTGCTGGCCATGCTGCTGGCCGGCCGCATCAGGTGCGTGTGGGGTGGGGTGGGCGGGGCGGGCAGGACGAGCTGGGAGGGGAGGCGCCTGGGGTCGAAACCAAGAGGCTCTGCTGGGCACACGATCACGGGCTGAGCTCTGTGGCGTGACTGGAGCCAGACATGGTCCCTCTTCCCGGCCGCTGGGAGTCTGAGGGGCAGGAGGAAGACCTGGCCTGCCCGAGAGGGAGCGGTGGCACCCAGAGCCAGCCTGCCCCTTACCATTGTGCACTTGGGCCATGTGGCGTGCTTCTGTTGCCCTCGGGGGTGATGAGGACCGCCTACCTCTGTGGTTGTTGGGGGACCAGGTGGGCCCTTGGCCCCCGGGCGGTTGCAGACCACGTGATGAATGGCATCCATGTCGGCTCAGCGGCTCTGAGGGAGGATCCGAGGCCCAGTCGTGTAGACTAGGGGGAGCTGAGCCGCTCAGCCGTTGCAGCGTGGGGGTGTTGGAAGTGGGAGTCTGAGGCCCCCCACTCTCCTCTTGGCCTTGACTCTGTCCTCTGAGCCGGGGGTTGGGGGGGCCTCACAGACTGGGGGGTGGGCATGGGGGGCAGGAAGGGGACGGGGGCGGGAGGGTTCCCGTCCCGCCGCGGGGGACCCTCACCGCCGCCCCCCGCTCTGCCCCGCAGGCTCCGCAGAATCGATGCCTTCTCCAGCTGCCTGTGGGCCCTGCTGCTGGGGCTGCACCTGGCAGAGCAGTACCTGCAGGCCGCCTCGCCCAGCTGGCTGGAGACGCTCAAGTTCAGCACCACATCCCTGTGCTGCCTGGTGGGCTTCACGGCAGCCGTGGCCACAAGGAAGGCGACGGGCACACGGAGGTTCCGGCCCCGAAGGTCAGAGAAGCAGCAGTGACTGCAGGGGGTGGGGGGAGGACAGACAGACGGACAGGCCCAGAGCAGGGCCCCCGTGACTTGCCTCTTTGTCACCTGCCTCACTCTTGCCCCCGCCCAGCCTAGAGTCCCCTGTGCTTTCTGGCACCAGCAAGCCACCTTCCCTGCCCGCCCCCCAAGTGCCCTACAGCTGCCCACCACTGCCGCACCTCTCTGGCCAAAGACCCCATCACTGCTGCCAGACTGGGACATGGGTGGCCCATGCAGCCTGCCTCTGACCTGGGGCCTTGGCTGGCAGCGCAAGGACCTCCTGCCCTGGCCGCGCCCTGTCCCTGGTCCTGACCAGTGGGGGTCAGGTCCCTGCTGCCTGCTGCTCCTCTCACTTCTCCCCATCTCAGGGGCTGGTGACAGTGGCTGCGGGCTGGGCCCTTGCCGCGTGGCCTGACTACTTGGGCTGCTTGGCGCGGGCGGGTGCTGCTGAGCAGGGGCCAGAGCAGAGACCCCCATCTTGTCTCCACGTCACTTCCCCCATCTGTCCTTTTGCTCCTGCCCATTGTTCAGCCAGCCCTTAGGGAGCTGGGGACCCAAGGGGACACAGGGCCACCCTACTTCGGGTTTACGGCTCAGTTCCTGCTCCAAGACCTTTCTAAGACCCATTGCTCCTCAGTCTCCTGCTCTGGAACAGAGAACACAGTTCTGGGGTCCAACTCGGCCACGAGTGTGTGGGCCGAGGCCCTTCTCGAAGTGGGCCGTAGAGAGGCCCGCTGGCCCTGTGGTCAGCAACATCTTAGCAGCCAGGCAGTTGGGGGACTTCGCCCGGGTGGGGTTCTGAGCAGTCTTACTCGTCTGTGTTTCAGGCCCCGCTGCGGGCTAGACGAAGTAGGGCATGCACACGCTGCTCCCTCTTCTGAGCCGCGCCTGGCTCTCCCCTGAAAAGGCACGACCCGGCCCTGGGGGGCCCTCCGCCCACCCCTGCGGAGCTGGGGTGAGGCCTCCTGAGCAAAGGCTGCCCTCGCTGGGCGGCAGTGGAGACCCGCGTGCCCTCGGCCTGCTCCCCCACCCTGTGCCTGGGATGTCCCGTTTCCTCCACTCGCCCTCCTAGGATGCCTGGGGAAAGTTCTCACTCCCTGCAGGCAGCACAGGGCCAAGGCCCAAGAGCAACACACGTGGCAACAGGGTCCTTTGTCACCTTGTCCCTCTCTGGCCTGTCACCACCCTCTGGGCCCCTGGAGCCCTTCCTAGAGGCTCCTGCTTTACTCTTCCCTGCGGGGCAGGCGGGAGGGCAGGGACCGTGCTGACCCAGAGTCACCGCTCCGGGGGGCACAGCTGCTACTCAGTAGCTGCGTGGTCCCGGCCAGGCCCCCGCTCTTCCCAGTCTCGGTTGACCATCTGTGAAATGAGAGGTGGATCTCTCTCCAGGGTCTTTGAATGCTGACCTCGGTATGATGGCTACAGCATGGAGACCCCAGTGCCGCCAAGAGGCCGAGGAAGCACCTAGCCCGGGGCGCTGTCTCTGAGTCCCTCCCCCCCCCCCCCCGCCCCCGCCCGCCGGGGCAGCAGGCGGCCCAAGGCTGTCTCCATCCAGGCATTCTGCCCTCTGCCGACTCCACAGCGGGCCCCACATCCCTCCAGGGCCAGGGCACCCTGCCACTCGTCACTCTGAGCATAAGTCTCCCTCCAGGTGTGACCCCGTGCACTCTCCCTGTGACGCATCAGAGCCTGGGGAGCAGAGGCAGATTGCATGCGGTGAGGGTCACACTCAGCAAGGGGCCGCCAAATAACAGCCTGACGGGCCCTTCGTGGAGCTTGAGCCCGACCGTCACAGTCGTCCCGTTCCTGGGGTCCTAGGAAGCCACCCCACACCGTTCACATGCTTGTGCGCCCGCCCACGCCCCAGTCTGGCATCAGGTGGGGCTGGACTTGCCCCCTTAGCTGTGTGGCCTCAGTCACGGCCCCGCCTGGCTGGGTTCTGCTCGTTCTCTGTAGAGGGTGAGGCGCAAGGTGACAGGCAAACCCCGCTGGGCTGTCTGGGGAGGGGAGGGCACTGCCCGTCCCCCTGTCCCTTCACCCCCAGTCAGCCTGCCCGAGGGGGGAGAGGAGGGGGCAGGTACTGGGCAGAGAACTGGTGGTCAGGGGATGGAGCCGCCCATGTGTGGGGAATCCCCCATTCTCAAGGAAACTGACGGCGCGATGCTAATTACTGCTTTTCTTGGCGTGGAGTAGCAGCGGGACATCTGTGTGTATGTGTGTATTTAAGTTAAATTATTTATCATAACCATAGCCAGCTCTCGTGCTGGCCAGGAGCCCCCGCCGAGCAGCTGTCTCTCCTGCCCTCTGCGGGGACAGAGAGACGCCCTCCTGAGCCGAGCCCCATCGGAGGGAGGCTTCCTGTGTTTTTTAGAGTTTTGTGTGACTTTTTAAAATTACGTGTCTGTCCTTTGAAGTTCATGACCTGGAGCGTATCCCAGCACCTCCTGATGTTACTGGCAACTGCTGAGCAAGTGCAGGCACCACTGGGATCATGGCTTATTAACTGGAAGTGTGTTGCCCCTACCGAGGACCTCTGTCCCCTCCTCTGGGGACGACTGTCCGACCGCTGGGGGTCGGGGTGACCGTCTCCAAGACGCGAGGGAGGCACCCCTGGCTGTCTTCTCCCTCGGTGTCGGGGGTCCCCGCTGCGGGCTGAGCAGCCACCTCGACGCACCTGCCCGGGAGGAGCCTGTTGTGTGTCTTCTGTCCGTGACCGTGGCCCAGTGTCCTTCCCTCTGGTTGTGTAGTAGAACTGCGGACGACTGGCCGGTGACGCTTGCTGTAACCGTTCCTCCTGGCCGTAGAGGTCTTGTTTTTCATGCTGTATTTTCAATAAATGCCTCCGGGCTCTGCTCTTACCGGCGGGCGCCAGGCACCATGTCTTTTTTGTTTTTTCTTTCACATTCCTTCAGACGCTTCTGTGCCGGGGCAGGGGACTCTGGGGCACAGGCATGCCCTCGGGGGGGTCAGGCTTGGGTGCTGGCGCTGTGGGCAATCAGACGGCTCCCGGCCCGGCTGCCGGCCCGTGCCCTGCGGAGTCCTATTTTCTCCGTCTCAATAAAGTGCTACGTAACGTGTAGTCCTCTGTCTCCTTCTGCTCCCATCTCGGACTGGGATTGGGTCGAAAGAGACCAGACAGCCCCCTCAGTGTCAGCTAGGACACGGTACAACTGCCCAACCCGTCCCAGAGCCCTTTACCCCAGTGGACGTGCAGGCTCGGACTCGGGGCTGAGGGCCTCTCTGAGACGGAGTTTGAGGGTACAGGGTGGGGGACGGGGGTTGGCCTGGCCGGAGGAAGCTTCGACACTTGGGAACTCTCCCAAGCCTGGTGGAGATTGGGCTCCTTTCCGGGAGGTTCCAGGGACCGTCTGCTGCAGAGCCGTGGCAGGAGCTCCCCTGGCCCTGGACAGGGTCTGCCGGTTGACTGATTGGCACTGCGTGTCACAGCAAGAGGGGTCAGACCAAAGAACTGTCTCCTCCTCAGTGCCAACATTCTTAGTGGGATCAGAGGTCGGGAACAGCGCCCGTGCCAGATGGATGAGAGACTGGGTTTCCAGCACTGGGATGGCGGCCGCAGGGCTGAGCGAGGTCTGGGCAAGGCAGGGAAGCGCCAGAAAGACCCTGGAAACCTCTCCTGGGCACAGCTGACCACCTCCGGCCCCTGCAGCCCGCCTTGGAGCCTCTCCCCTTGCTTGCCAGTTCCCGGGGGTGGGCTGTGGGCTCCGCGGTGGGGGCGGGCGCAGGGAGGCCGGCACAGGGTCCTGCCGCCTGTCCCCACGGGCGCCGGTGTGCCTTGCTCCCGTTGGGCCCTCGGGGCGGTGCAGGCCCTGGCAGGGGACAGAGCTTCACACGTGATCAGAGCAAGTTGGCCAACAGTCTCAGGGCATCTTCGCTGTCCCTGCAGTGTCCCTCCCGCCTCCAGCCAATCCCCAGGGTGGTGGCACCATTCTGCCAAACGCCGTCACGGCTCTACGAATGACAACACGAAACCCTCTCAGAACCTTTGTTTCGGGGGTGGGGAGGGGGTGTCGGACAGGCTTGGGCAGGACAAGTCAGCACGTGGAGTGTGGGCGCGGCCAGCCTGGAGCTGTCCAGACCTGGCAATTGGCTTGATGAGTTCCTGCCTCGCTTTCCCCGTGTCCCCCAAATGCAGGGCCCCACCCTTGGTGCTGACATCCAGGTAGCCAGGAGGCATTAGAAAGGTCCCATGATTCTCTAGGAGGGCAACAGCGGACCCCACACTTGCCTTGTAGTGAGGGGTGTGTAAGGGGGGTGGGGGCGAGAAGTGGCGGGCAGGTCGGTGGAGTGTAGTCGGGCTAACAGCGCCCCAAGCGTGTGGTCGCGATGGGCACAGGGCGGGTCCCTTAGGCCCCCGGCTCTGCTGCAGGGCCTGAGCCAGCCTGCACCCATCGGCACATTGTCCATGGCCCCAATTGTCCCTTGGCACTGAGGTAAGGCTGGACCTCCCCCAGCGCCGTCCGGATGGCGGACTAATGTATTAACTGCCTCCATCCCCGCCCCCTCCATAATCGGTTGCCTTAATCAGAAGCATGGTTGACATTCTGGCTTTTGGGGCCACCAGGGCCCGTTGTGTGATTTGTCCCATTCTCGAGTTAAAGAGACACTGTCACCTTCCGTCTTTTGGGCAGCCTTGCGATCGTTGACGGGTCTTCTCTCAGCTGGAGTTAGGCTCTGTCCCTCGAGAGTGCCCAAGCCTGGCCGAGTCCCAAGCCTGGCCGCCCCCTCCGCTCCGCTCCTCCTCGAAGCGGGAGGGCTTTAGAGGAGGTTCCCAGGGAGTGAGCGGGGAAGGGGGGCGCCCTGAGCTCAGCCGCCCTGTCAGGAGGCTCTGGGCACAGAATGGCGAGGGGGCGCCCGAGGTGTGGCCTTTATTGAGCGCCTGGCGAGGGGCTGGGCATTTTTGCTTCAAGGCGAAGGGTTTGGCGTGAGGTTGGCAAGGGCGACAGTGTCACTTTAATCCCGAGACTCGTAGTGGAGCTAGTTTGCTGTGAGGCTGAGGGGGACCCGAGGGGGCATGCCGGGAGGGGTGGGTCACGCTGGCACCTCCCAGCCACCCGCTCCTAATGGTGTGAATGCGGTCGGACCTGCTCCTCTGCTTCAACTAACGCACGCCTCCCTGGGACCTCGACTCCGGCCCCACCCGGCACCAGGGGAGAGGGGACGGGACCTATGCGGAGGCCGCCTCCAGGGCCTCCCGGGGCTGACCCTCCTCTTCTCTCCCGCCCCCGACGGGCTCTTGCAGGTGCTTCCCGAGAGACTCGGCCGGCCTCTTCCCCGTGAGCCCCGGCCTGGCCGTGCCCTGCCCGCGCACCGCCGGCCCCTCGCCGGCCCTGCTCATCCCCACGCCACCCGGCTTCCTGCCGCTCGCCAGCCAGCAGCTGTTCCGGTCCCCTCGACGGGCCTCGCCCTCCTCGCTGCCCGGCCGCCTCAGCCGGGCCCTCTCGCTGGGAACCATACCCTCTCTGACTCGGGCAGGTAAGAGGCACTCCGGCGGGTGGGTGGGCGCGGGGACACTCGCCGAGCACGGGGTGGGCGGGAGGGCGGTTAGGGCTCGTGCTGTAGAGACGGGCAGGGCTGGGGTCAGACCCCCGTGCATCCGCTCTGTAGCTGCCTTTAGTCAAGGGTCTTCACCGCTGCCAGCCTCGGTTTCCCTCAGAGGAAACGAGGGTAGCAGTGGTAGTAGAACCCGCCCGTGGGCGTTCGCGTCAGATGAAGCGACGCGTGGAAAGTACCCGGAAGGGCGGCGGGCACCCGGTAGTTGTCCTCGCACGTGGGGGGGGGGGCAGGCTGTTTCTCACCACCGTTCTCACTGTTGCTGTTGTTTTTGAGACCTTGGAGCCCGGAAGATTTGCCCCTGGCCTTTTCGTGTGACCCGGAGGGCAGGGGGCTGTTCAGATCCGCCGTGGCGTGACTGAGACCTGGTCCTCGTCACGAGAGACTTTGTCTCCTCCATCACCTTTTCCAGCGGGATCTTCCCGGGAAGTCAGTTATAAGTCAGGTCCAGCTTTTCCTCCTCGTCAGCCTTCACTCTTTGGGAAGCCACCTGGTCAGGCTGGGCTGACCTCATCCTTGGGGTGTGTCCTGGGGCCTGGCTCCCTGGGTAGCAGCTCTGGGGGTGGGAAGCCACCACGAGGCAGTGTCCCAGCCTCCAAGAATGTGGGCGGCATCTTGGTTAAACCGGGCTTGGTAGGGGCGGCTGGGTGACTCAATCGGTTGAGCCTCCGACTTCGGCTCAGGTCAGGATCTCACAGTTCCTTGGTTCGAGCCCCATGTCGGGCTCTGTGCTGACGGCTCGGAACCCGGAGCCTGCTTCGGATTCTGTCTCCCTCTTTCTGCCCCTCCTCCACTCGTGCTGTTTCTTCTGTTTCTCTCTCTCTCTCTCTCAAAAGTAAACATTTTAAAAAATTGAAAAAAAAAATGAGCTTGGCGACCTGTGGTCAGGGTCTCATTAAGCCCCTCAGCAGCTCTGCCAGCTTAGGGGCTCCAGCTCCCGTCAGGTGCCCCCCTCCCCCCACCGTGACCTGCCCGGGGTCCCACTGCAGCTCGGAGCTGGGCTGTGTGCCCAGTCAGCCGGCTCCCGAGCTCAGGCTCCTAGCCCTGTCGCGGGGAGGCCAGCGGCTCCTGGGTTGAGGGTGGTCACACCACAGGGGAACAGTTCAGGCGGTGGGTAGGATCGACCGTGTGATTGCCCCGAGGCCAGACGCCTGGACTGCAGAGAGTTCTGTGTAGCCAGGCAGGAGCAGGCTTGCTGGGGAAGCCCCCGCCTCTGGGAATGGTCATCCAGCAGAGTTCCTGACCCCCCCCCTGCCCGTGGCCCTGGAGCTGGTGGGCCTCCGTGGGCTCCTCGTGAGCAGTATATGGGGGTGCGGGCGGGGGAACCATGGAACTCCTGGGCGTGGGAACCTGGGAGGCCCAGCAGCTGAGTCCTTCCCCCAGAGTGTTCTCTAGAACTCTCCATCAGGCCTCCAGGTGGGGTGGGGCTGGAGGGGCCCAGGGTGGAGGCAGGGGCCTCTGTGGGACCAGCCGGGTTCAGATTCTGCCAGAGCCCTCAGATGGCCCTCTTGGAGAGAGAAGTACCAACTGCCCGGGACGGCTGTTTCTTGTTTTGCTCTTTACATAAAGAATTTTAATGCTTATTTACTTTGAGAAACAGGGAGCATGAGCAGGGGAGAGGCAGAGAGAGAGAATCCAGACAGGCTCTGCACTGTCAGCACAGAGAACCTGACATGGGGCTCGAACTCACAAGCCTGGAGAGCATGACTTGAGCCGAAATCAAGAGTCAGACGCTTAGCCCATTGAGCCACCCAGGTGCCCCTTGGTTTTTGCTCTTTAAAAAATGAGGGGCACCTGGGTGGCTCAGTCCTTTGAGCATCCGACTTCAGCTCAGTTCATGGACCTGCAGTTCGTGTGTTCAAGCCCCGTCTCAGGCTCTGTGCTGACAACTCAGAGCCTGAGCCTGCTTTGGAGTCTGTGTCTCCCTCTCTCTCTGTCCCTCCCCTGCTTGTGTGTGCGCGCTCTCTCTCAGAAATAAACATTAAAAAAAAAAAAAATGACTGGGGCACCCGGCTGGCTCAGGGGGGACCCTCAGAGCCCCGAGGGTGGTGGGGCACCAGCCGCTCGTGGCGGCACACGGTGGTCGCTGGATCTTTCCACGCTCCGCTCTCGGCTAAGCGCCGGGGGAATGCAGGATACGTGGGGTGTAGTCTCTGCCCTCGGGGTGCACTTGACGGAGGAGGAGCAGTGTGTTCAGTGTCCCCGAGGGTAGCGCAGGCCGGCAGGCACAGGGTAGTGGAGGGGCAGGACCCCAGAGAGAGCAGGGCTGTGGGGGGGAGAGGGCGGGCGTCGGTTTCTGTATCCCTGAAATGAGAGCAGGCCAAGCGGATCTCCAGCAGTCATTCAGGGAGTCTGCTGTGTTTTCTGGAAAGCTCGGCCTAAGTGACAAAGGCTGGCTGTCAGCAGAACGGGGGCTGGAGAATGGAGAGGGCGGGCGGCTGTCCTCACCGCGGGCCTGGCGCGTCCCCCTTCTCTTTCCTCTCCAGACTCAGGGTATCTGTTCAGTGGGAGCCGCCCGCCGTCCCAGGTGTCTCGATCCGGAGAGGTTCCCGTTCCAGGTGCGGAGGACAGGGACGGGTGGGCCGGGCTTTCCAGAGCTCCCCTCGTGGTGGGACGGCAGACTGCTTACACATGGGCTTTGGGGTCCCCCGGGGTTCTGTGTTCAAGTCTCAGTCCTGTGCCTCCCAGCTCTGCAGCCCTGGGCAAGCGACCAACGGCCCCGTGCCTCAGTTTCCTCTTCTGTGAAACGGGCGTGGTGGTTTCTAGGATTAGCTCGAATGCCGTCAGCCCTGTCAGTGATGACCGATGGAGACTACGCTCAGGGTCCCCCCTTAGCACCTGGGTGGGCTGACCTTAAGTCAGGAGTGCCCCCGGGGCAAGGGGACGTGGCTCAGCGTCTGCGCTCCCCTCCCCTCCCCCAGCTCCTGGGAGGCTTCCCTCTGTCCCCCAAGTCTCGGTACAGCTTCGTCTTTCTTCCCGGGGTTAGCAGAGGAGAAGCACCAGGGAACCAAACAGCCGTAGCAGGTGTAACTGCCCGGAGCAAACACGCACGCCTTGATCGCATTCTTACCGGAAGTAAGTCGTCGTTTCTGTCACCCTCCTGCCCTCCAGATTACTTCTCCCTCCTGTCCGGATGCTGCGCCTCGTCCCCACTCCCTTCCCCGGCGCCTTCCGTGGCCGGCTCCGTGGCCTCCAGCGCCGGCTCTCTGCGCCACCGCAGGCCCCTCATCAGCCCGGCCCGGCTCAACCTGAAGGGGCAGAAGCTGCTGCTGTTCCCGTCGCCCCCCGGGGAGGGCCCCCACACCCCCAGCAGCTCCGACGAACACTCGCCCCTCAACGGCAGCCTCTTCCCTGTCGAGTCGCCCCAGGTCCCGCAGAGAGCGCCGGCGCGGGACACGAAGCTCGCCGTGGGTACGACCACCCCCCCCACCCCCCCGTGCCCTCCCAGGAGACGAGAGAGCCCAGCGGGGCCGCGGCGGCGCCTGCGGTCCTGTGCGGCGTGGGGACAGCCCTGCGGGCGGCCTGTCCTTGCTCTTACCGGAGCGTGTGCAGCCACTCTCCCAACCCTGGCTTCTGGTGACCTTGCACCCTTCAGGACGTGGCTCTCCGTTGGCTCCTTTTAAAGTTTCGAACTTTCACACAAACGTGTGGCTTTCCTGTGTCTCTTACGATGTCGGAAGATCCGGCCACAGTGGGTCTGAATACTGACCAGACAGGTGGCCTCTCCCAGCCTCTGCCACCCCGTGCCCCACCTCCAGAAGCCTCACCTGTGGCCACCGTCCGCCAGTGCCTGTTGGCGACGGGAGTCCGCTGCCGCGGGTCTGTGACCGGCTCCCCTCACGGCAGCCGCGCAGCCGGGACAGGAACGAGGACCTGGGCTCCGCTTGCCCAGGGCAGGGCGGGCGGGCCGGGACGGGCGCGGCTGGCCACAGCCGAGGACTGTCCTGGGATTGGGGGTAGAGCCGGCCCGCGTCTGTCGCTGGGGGTGAGCCGCGAGCACCCACTGAGCCGCGCCTTCTCTCTGCAGACATGCGGTCGGTGCCGGAAAGAGGCAGCGCCTGCAGCAGCCGCTCCATCAAGAAGGAGGACGACTCCTCGCAGTCATCCACGTGCGTGGTGGACACCACCACCCGGGGGGGCGTGGAGGAGGCCGCCTGGAAAGGTCTGTGCTCCGATGGGGAGGGGAGCGGGGCGGCGGGGCAGGGGCGGGGAGTGGGGGTGGGCTTCAGGTCTGCAGCCCCTGCCCCCACACCTCCTGGTCCGTTTGGGACCCACCCTGAGAGAGAAAGCCCTCCAGGCGCTCCGGTGATGAGAGAGAAAGCCCTCCAGGCGCTCCGGTGACGGAGGGCAGTTAGAGAACCCACCCAGCGCCCTCTGGGTCCAGCTACGACCCGGCGCACAGGGCGCCCTACCCTGGGACCGGCCGTCAGTAGAAGGCCTCCGGGAGCGGCTGGCATTGAACAGAATTAGCGTTTCTTAGCAGTAGAAGCCTAGTTCCTCGGCTCTTGCAGCCGTGTTTCAGGTACGCACCGGCCCGCGTGGGCAGAGGCGCCTCTGTCCGCCAGCGTGAGGTCAAACCCCGGTCCCACGTGAGGCGCTGGGCACGCTGTGAGCACCCAGAGGCCAGCACATCTGCTGGTGTCCCCAGGGGACACGTGCGCAGAGAAGATGGACGGATGGTCCCGGGGGAGGGATCTTTCTGCACAGATGGCTCCCCGTCTTTGGAGCTGACCGGAAATAGGTGCTGCCCCCCCCACCCCACCCCCGGGGGCAAACCTGGGGCAGGAACCCCCGTCCCAAAGCCTGGGCAGGGCACCGCTCCTCTAAAGCGTCGGTGTCCTGTCTGTAAAGCGGGGATCATGTCCCCGAGTCCCCTCCTGGGGTACAAGCACGGTGCACCCAGCACCCACCTGGTAGCACGGGCTCAGGAACCGAGGTGCCTTCTGGGAGGCAGGACTTGACCCACCGACCCTAGGTTCAGGGGTCTTTCTGGGCAGGGAGGCCCCGCAGCTGCATTTCCGGTGGGCTGGGCTGGTGATCGGCTGCTCGGGGACTCTTTAACTGGGTCTCTTCTCTCTGTCTCTCTCAAAGGTCGCGTTGGGCCCTCTCTGGTCCGTGGCCTCCTGGCCGTGAGCTTGGCTGCCAATGTTCTCTTCACCTCGGCCTACCTGTACCAGGTCCTGCGCTGACCTGCGGGCCGCGGCCCCCCGGCGCCCAGAGGGTCCTGGAGACACCCGGGTGCATGCCGCTTCCACCACTGCCGGCCTCAGAGCCCTCCCGAGGGGCTCCGCCATCCTCTCCAGGGCCTTGGACCTCTCTGGGCCCGTCCCGTCTTCGGGACCCCTGCTCCTCACCTGGCTGACCGCAGGGCTGAGCGTGCCCGCCGGGTCGCTCTCCTCCCTGCCCGTCTCCTTGGCTGACACCAGTTGTGTTTGGTGCTGACCCTGATCCTGAAGCCAGATATCCCCCGGGTCCCCCTCCTGCCGCGCGGCCCGCCCGGCGGGAGTGCCACTACTGTAGCCGCAGCAGGAGCTGGCTGCCTCCGGACCCCGTGCTGCGGGCCCCGTGCTGCGGGTCAGGGCCGTGACCACACCTCGTACTGTAGCTCCCCTCCCTCTGCGGCCGCCTCAGCTTCCCCTGGTGGGGGGGGGGGGCGCACGGAGGGATGGTCCCTGGGTCACTCGCTCTCGACCCTGCCTGGTGAAGAACGGACCCCTCGGGCAGGCCCCCTTGAGGACGGGCATCACCCGCCCGTGTCTCCCCCCATTCTCCCGGCCCCCCGGCTCTCCCGGGTGGGCAGGCGGGTATTTGGGGTCCCCGGCCCAGGGCCCCTCAGAGTTCCAGTGTAAGCACCCCCCGCCCCCCGCCAGCCTCCCTTCTGCCCGCTTGTGCCCCTGTTTTATTACCTCCCGTGACCTTCCCGGGCAGCAGCCTCTGGGTTTCAGGCGGGACCCCCCCCACCCCCCGCCCTGCCCCTGTGCTGGGCTGCCCTGAACCCGGCCCCTCTCAGCCCCGGAGGCCCTACTTCTCTCCCTTTCATTCTCTGCCTCCGTGGGCTCGGTGTGGCCTCCGTGTCCAGGCCGCCCGAGGCTGGCTTGCTGTCCCACTCCACCCCCCCCCTCGGGTCCTGCCACCACTCCTGCGGCCGTGCCCCCTCCCCCCCCTGCCCCCGTGCCGGGGTCCCGTCCTGCCCCCCAGAGGAGGAAGGACGCCCCCCACTGCTGTGAGGAACGAGTGTGTGTGTGCATGTGGCCATCCGAGCCCCCCACCCCCACCCCGCCGCCCAGGGCCTCACGCACAGGGGCGGGCAGCGCGTGCCCGTGCACCCGGGGAGGAGTGGGCGGTCTCGGCGAATGCGGCGGCCGCGGGGCGGGTGGCGGTCGTGAGGGCAAGAGGAAGGGTCTTTATCATTCAGGGATAAAGTTTAATTTTATTTTTCTACGCATTTTTGCCAGGTAAGGCGTTCTGCTGGTGAGCAGGAGGCCCCCGTTCTCCCTGCCCGGGAGGGCTCGTTCTTTTAAGCCTTCGGTGCTTTTTTAGTAATTTTTTTTACCACACGGGGAAGGAGTCGCTCTGACTTCATCCCTTGCTCCTCTTCCCCCCACTCCTGTCCTGAGAGCTGTTTCCCGCCCTGCCTCCCACCCTAGGACATGGGGGGGATGGGGGGCCAGGGGCCGCACCAGGACCCCGAGTCCAACTGCCAGAGATGATTCCAACTTGGAGATGGTGCTTCTTGGCCCCCATTTGTATAGAGGGCACGCGTGTCAAGTTTTTAAATTTTATTTTTTGCTCAACAAAGCCAAACTCCATTCCCGAGTACCCTTTCTCTGTGGCTCTGAGGAAGCCCCAACACACTCTCCTCTCCTCACCCTTCCTGCCCAGGACCCGGAGGTCCCCGGCGCCCCGCAGGGGCAGGGGAGAGGCGGAGTGGGGAGGGGGGCTTACTTATGTTTTGTTTCGAACAAAAAACAACCTTATTTTTCTTTACAAAAGCAAAAAAAAAAAAAAAAAGAAACCAAAAAAGATAGCAACCTTTGAACTATACCTTAGTCGTCCCGTCTCTTCTGTTCCCTGCGGCGGCTCGGCCCTGGGGGAGGGTCCCGGCTGCAGTTGGAAGTGATGTCACTTCTCTCTCCAGTACAGCGTTGAGAGTGGGGTGCTGGGGCTTCTGGCGAAGATGCCAGTGGGGGGGGGGTCCCCCGAAGGCGTAGGGATTTGAACAGGAGTCCAGCGGCCCCGGGAGGGGGAACCGAAGCTTGAACCAAGGACAGCATGGGCAAGGGCTCCGGCCGTCTCCACAGAAAAGCGTGTCCCAACCAGCAGTCCCCAGCCTGACCCCAGAGCCTCCCAGCAGCCGGACTCGGCATCGGCCCCTCGGGGTGCGCAGCCCCTTCAGGCAAGGAGGCCCAGCTCCAGGCCCGGCCTGGGCAGGTGCCGGGTGGGCCCGGAGAAGGCACTCGAAGGTGCCGCGCTGGACAGAAGCTGAGCCAGGAGGCCAGGGTTGGGGCCCAGGGGTGGACCTCCTCAGCGTCACACGTGCGAGCTCTGCTCAGGCCGCCGGGTGGCCGCGGGGTCTGTTTTCGTGGGCTCAGTTTAACTCCCAAGTAATGGGTGAGCGGATGATCAACCCAGCCCCAAATGGGGGGCGGGGGTGGGGGGTGGCTCCCCAGGGGGCATTCAGGAGGGGGCGGGGCCGGGCCAGTGGCTGCTCTCAGAAGCTGGCCCTCTGGGATGGCAGGTGGAACCTCAAAGGGACCCCGGAGTTCGTGGAAACCGAGGGTCCTCCTGATGCCCCAAGGCCGTGGGGTCCCGTGCGTCCCTCACCCGGGGGTCCCCCAGCCTGTGCTGTGACGAGGGATCCGGGCGGGGACCGTGGGAGGGTCAGTCCCACTGCACCACTCTTACTAACGTCTCCTGTCATTTCCTTATAAAAGGGAAACCTGTTCGTTGTAGCAAGATCCGGAAATCGCAAGAAAACGTGCCCACAGCCAAAGTACCGGCCCGCTCTGCGTACGGGCACTTTTACAAAAACAGGGTCTTTCTGTTCCCACCACTTTGTCACTTTATTCCTCTCCCGGATCCGTCACACACCTACTTCCCTGCCGTCGGGCGCGCTCGCACCGGCCCAGAGGCTCTGGCGCGTTTCCCTGCCTGCTGCGCCGCTCGCTCGTCCGCCCTCCCCGCTTCCAGAACTGGGGCGCCGGAAGCCCCCGCATCGGCCTGCGGCTTCTGGATTTCAGGCTTTTCCAGGCGTTGTCTGGTTGGTTGCATTCTGGAGAGGACAGAAAATTATGTCGTTGGGGACTTTTGCGGTGGTGCTGTGTTTGGTTTTTTTTTTTACTTCCAAAAGTCCTAAGCCGACTTTTTGCTTTGCAAACCTGCCCCCGGTCACCAGACAGCTTACATGGCGGGATGGGCAGATGATCGGGTTGGAGTTCTGGAATGTTTGTGCAGAGAGAACGTGGGCCTTGGTGAAGGGCGGTGCGGGGGGGTGGGGGGAGGGTGCCGGCACCCCCTCCTAATATGCCGGTCTCCACTTGAGTCGTATGTCAGGAAAAGTTATGCCGACCTTTTAAAAAGTTTCAGAAATCACTTACCCTTACCCTTACCCTTACCCTTACCCTTACCAATAAGTCGTGTGACACGGGGACCCTTCCGTGCAGCAGGCGCAGAAGGACCTAGTCCATCTGGCCCTTCCCGGAGGTGACCGGAGACCGAGAGCCTCCCCTCCCCACGGAGGACGCAGCTGGGGGTCCAGACTGGTTGCGCCACTGCCAAGTGCGTTTATCTGGCAGCAACTCTGGGGACGTTTCGCTAGCGGGGGGTGGAAATGGGGAAAGGCACCGGGGTACGGCCATCTTTGCTTTGGGGCCACCGTGGGATGGCGCACGTCTGCTGGCTTTGTGTTTATGTCCCCCCCCCCCCATTCACTAGGTGAGAGAGCTGGGTCACAGTGACGGGCTATGGTGGCGGGCAAAATGACGATGCCCGCGTCCCAGGAGCCCCCCCCCCCCCGAGCAGGGAGGCGGGCCTAGGCAAGCACGCGGTCCCCGCATTCGCGGCGGAAGGGCTGTGAAGGAGCGGGACGTGGTGTCTCCGGTGTGAAGAGTCAGGATGCCGGACGGGAGGCTTAAGCGCAAGATGGCGATCGCTGTCAGTGCTTATGTAAAGGCCCTGGGGCCAGCTTTCAAGGAATCGAAAGGTTAGCGTGGCAAGAGCCCAGGAGAGGAGAGCAGAAGGTCACCCGTGCAAGACGGCTAGGGACTTAGATTTCATCCTGAGGACAAGGGGAAAGCTAACGCTGCCTCAAGCAAGGGAGTCAGCAGGAGCAAACGTGCATTTTTAAAGGGTCGCTCAGTGGAATGTGAGCACTGCGTTCCCACGAGAATGAAACGAGGCGGGGGGGCACCTGGGCGGCTCAGTCGGTTAACTGTCTGACTTTGGCTCAGGTCATGATCTCGTGGCTTGTGGGTTCAAGCCCCGCCTCGGGTTATATCTACCGTCAGCTTAGAGCCTGCTTAGATTCTCTGTACTCTGAACCTCTCTCTCTCTTACTCTCCCCTTCGTGCAACCACTCGCGCGTGCATGCTCTCTGTCTCTTTCTCTCTCTCTCTCTCTCTCTCAAAAATAAACATTAATTAACAAAAAAAAGTGTGAAAGGAGGGAGCCCGCAGGGGCTGCTGCCCGGTGCAGCGGAGGGAAGATGCAGTGACCAGGATGGGTTGCTGGATTCCGGGGACAACACACAGGATGTGGCTATTGGAGGTGGGGGCAGAGGGGTGTCCAGGTTGACCCCTGGGCTTTCTGTGCGCACAGTTGGCGGGTTGGAAGGGCCTCTCCTAATGTAGGGAAACTGAGAGGAGACGGGAGAGCACGGGCTCACAGAGAGCGATTCTGGGTGTGGCTCCCAGGGCATTTACCTGCCCCACTCAGTGCCGTAAGTCTCCCAACGCAGGACTAGGGGTGCAGGGGAGACCTCACTGAGGTCTTCTCGTCATTCTGTGGATTCTGAAGACGGAGTTTTCAGATGGTGAGCTTTTTTTAAGTTTGCGTTTTTTTTTTAATTATTTTTTAATGTTGATTTCTTTTTGAGAGAGAGAGACAGAGCATGCATGAGCAGGGGAGGGACAGAGAGAGGGAGACCCAGAATCCGAAGCAGGCTCCAGGCTCTGAGGGTCAGTGCAGAGCCTGACACGGGACTCAAACTCACAAACCGCAAGATCATGACCTGAGCCGAAGTTAGACGCTTAACCGACTGAGCCACCCAGGCACTCCTTAGATTTATTTACTTATCTTGAGAGAGACTGAGACAGCGCAAGTTGGGGAGGAACAGAAGAGAGACGGAGAGAGAGAATCCCAAGCAGGCTCCCTGCTGTCAGCATAGAGCCCAACGCTGGGCTCGAGCCCAACGCCGGGCTCGAACCCACGAACCGTGAGAGTGTGACCTGAGCCGAAACCAAGACAGATGCTTAACCGATTTAGCCACCCAAGCGCCCCAGGTGGTGATTTTTTTTTAACTAAAAGTTGTTCAGTTTTGGGGAAAGTGAAAAAGATCTGAGTCCGAGATCTATGTGTTTGGTGTTTTCCTCTACTTAACTGCATCACATATCCACTTACTTAGCTTGAATCCAGTGTGGAAATTAATAAGCTAATAAATACTAGAAATTTCCTCACTGCTCACAGCATCTTAGCCAGAATCAGGCAGCATGGGCAACAGGGGTCACCGACAGGCTTCCGGGACCACTCGGTGCCTTTTACAGGAATAATTTCCATAAACGAACTTAAATCTTCCTTTTAACACTAGTAGAGGGGCACCTGGGTGGCTCAGTCGGTTGGTTAAGCATCGGACTCTTGATTTCAGCTCAGGTCACGATCTCACAGGTTCATGATGGGATGGAGCCCCATATGGGGCTCAGGGCCAATGGTGCGGAGCCTGCTTGGGATTCTCTCCCTCTCTCTCTCTGCCCCTCCGTTCACTTGCATGCTCGCTCTCTCTCAAAATAAACATTAAGCAAAAAAGAAAGAAAGAAATGTAGGGGCACCTGGCGGCTCAGTGGGTTGAGCATCCAGCATCGGCTCAGGTCATGATCTCACAGTTTGTGAGTTCGAGCCCCGCATTGAGCTCGATGCTGTCAGCCTGTCCGTGCAGAGGCTGCTTCTCAGCCTCTGTTCACCTCTCTCTCTGCCCTTCTCCGCTCATGCTCACTCTCTCTCTCTCTCTCTCTCAAAAATAAATAAAACATTTTTTTTTAAAAAGAAAGAAATTGAATACTAGTGGAAATTTCCAGATGAATCCACCCCAACACCACACATTAGCACAAATCCACATGGCAGGGCACCAACTCGCAGACCCCAGGAACTGCCAGGTGTTCCTTCCCGGCGAGGAGAGACGGGGTTTCCCCTTCTCGGCTGGCCGGCCACCTGCCGCAGGAAGAAAAGCAGAGTCAGGTGCATGTTTTCTGAGGTCGATTTTACGGCAAAGTCTAGGACAGAGCAGCCGTCACTGTATTTTATGGGCAGGGCATTTTATGACCTTGAGTCCTCCCCACAGCTGCCGAGAGGTTTGCTGAGCGGGGATTTCGCCTAAAGATTTCGTTTTCTTTTTTGCCGAGACGCTGACAATTTGTCATGAACTTGCAACTTCCAAACTCACTGCAGTCGGGGCTGAGGAGTAGGCTTCTCCATTTTGACTTTATAAATAGGAAAGAAGGGAAGCTGAATTAATATTTCATTTTTATTCGGCCCCTTCGCTCAAACCTGCCGAGTTACCAGCCGCGTTCGCTGATGACTTTGCAAAAGGGCTGATACAGATGTCTCCCGGTGACCCCCGGCACAATCGAGCAGTCTAGAAAAAGACCAGATTAGCAGTGCCCTGTTCTGCCTTTATGCCGAGTAAACAGCAGGTTTCTGTTGCATTTATTTGTTATTTATTTATTTATACTTATTTAGAGAGAGAGAGAGAGAGAGAGAGAGACTCCCGAGCAGGCTCCAGGCTCAGCTCAGAGCCTGACGCAGGCTTCGATCCCAAAACTCTGGAATCAGGACCTGAGCCGAAATCAAGAGTCGGCCATTCAACCAGCTGAGTCCCCCAAGTGCCAGCAGGCTTAAGTTGCTTCTGAGCACATTTTGTTAAACTTGTATTTCTCCCCATAGGATCACCAGAATGCACACAACTGGTACGGAATGCCTAAATACTACCCTTCGTAGAAACGAAACCTTATTGTGCAGTTTGGCTAATAGCGGTGTGGGTCCGCTCGCTGCCGCAGAGGAGCCGCGGGAACACTGGGACACGGTAGCAATCAGGAAGGCCAGGCGTGGTCTCCGGCCTAGCTCCTAAATCTCAGACGATTCTAAAATAAAGACGTTATTTTTAAAAGGAACGGCAGGGGCGCCTGGGTGGCTCAGTCGGCTGAAGGTCATGCTCTCACGGTTCGTGAGTTCGAGCCCCTGGGAGGGTGACTTTGGGGCTGGCCGCCCCCCTGGTTCCCATCCTCGGTTCAAGTTCAACGAATTGAAATTGGGCCTCTGTGCCAACCAGTTTCCTTTGTCCTCAATAAACATTAGGTTTTGTAATTAAAAAATTAAAAAAAAAAAAAACAGAAACAAACCTTGGGGGCCCCGGGTGGCTCCGACGGTTGGGCATCTGACTCTTGATTTCTGCTCAGGTCGTGATCTTGAGGTTCATGAGTTCAAGCCCTGCCTGGGGCTCTGCACTGTCAGATTCTCTCTGTCCTCTCCCTGCGCCCCCCCTCTTTCTCTCTCTCTCAAAATAAATAAATAAAGTTAAAAGCCAAACATTTAAAAAAAAAACAAAACAAAACACACAGATCAGAAGTTACAAGGGACCGGTAGGATACAAAGGCCCAGAGTCTCCTCAGGAATGACAGGAATGTTCTTTTTCCTGACAGAGGCAGTGTTTCAAGGTTGAATACCTTTGTCAAAACTCAGCCAACACAGTTTACAGTACATAAGTTATAACTCCAAATGGCTTATTTTAGTAGTGTTTATTTTAGAGAGAGAGAGCGAGGAAGAAAGGGGCAGACATGGAGAGAGAGAATCTCGAGCAGGCTCTAAGCTCAGCACGGAGCCCAACGTGGGGCTGGATCCCACGACCCTGGGATCATGACCTGAGCTGAAATCAAGAGTCAGAGGCTCAACTGACGGAGCCCCCCGGGCACCCCGCAAAACGTTGATTTTTAAGTGTTTTTTAAAAAAATCTTTCATGATCTCAGCTGAGGGGCCCCGACCTAATTAAAGGGACATGGTGGCAGCCAGAATAATGAACGGCCCCCGAAGACGCCTGCACCCTAATTCCTGGGGGCCGTCGGAGTCGGAGAGGCTGGCAGGTGCTTCGCCGCCGGCTTCGAAGATGAAAGGGCCCCAGGCCAGGGCGCTGGAGGAGGCCAGGAGGCAGACCTCCCCTGGGGACCCGACTCGATTTCAGCCAGGTGGGACCCGCGTGGCCCGTCTAACCTGCAGAACTGTACCATGAGGAATGCGTGTTGTTTTAAGCCACTAACTTCACGGTTACTCGTTGCTGCAGCCACAGGGAGCTTCAAGGGCGCGAGACCCACGCAGCGACCCCGCGTTCAGAAAGGCCCCACGTGCCTCTTAATGCTCTGCCTGCACCACCTTGAAACTCTTAATAATTTTTTTAAAGTTTATTTATTTTGAGAGAGAGAGAGAGAGAGTGGGGGAGGCACAGGGAGAGAGGAAGAAAGAGTCCCAAGGAGGCTCCGTGCCGACTCAGGGCTCAAACCCACGAACCGCGAGATCGTGACCTGAGCCGAGATCGAGAGGCTGACACTTAATCGACGGAGCCCCCCCAGGTGCCCCGATTCTTAATAATTCTCGAACCCGGGTCCCCACGTTTTCATTTGGCACCCGGCCCCACAATTACGTAGCCGCTCCTGACGGGAAGGAACTCATTCCTTAGCAACAGCTAACCCGGGGAAGCACGAGGGCAGGGAGACTCCCGTAACCTGCACAGTTACATGTTTGCAAAGCCCTCCGACCTGGGTAACTTCCAGATGGATATCCAGAACGGGAGAGGAGTTTCGGGAGAATCCAGGCACCCAGTGGGAAGAAAGTGGGCTTGGAGTGGGCAGAACTGGTTGGAATTCTGCCTCCAGCCGTGAGTTACTGGTCCCCCCCACCTTGGGTAAATTCATGACTCTGCTAAGACTCTCTCCTCCTGGAAAAACAAACCAAGAAACAAACTGGGAATTGTCTCCTACCTCTTAGAGCTGCCGTAATGGAACGAGCCCGTGGTGTAAAGGTGCTTTGTCGGTAACGCGGGTGACAAACCGCCGCTTGTTCCCGGGTGAGCATGACTGGGGACGGGAGGGGAGGGGGTGCCCTGAAGGACCCACTGATGATTCGAGGGAAGAGGCTGGGCTCAGAAGCCTCGACTGAAACACTCTAGGGGACAGAGTGGGAGAAACCAACTCAGACCGGCTTCAGCCAGAGAAGACCCTGGGCAGGGGGAGTGAGGATTCCGCTTGGTTGTGCCAAGATCGGAAGCCCCCCGCCCCCCCCCCAGGCGGGACCTCACAGCAACACTTGTCTCTGTGCTTCTCGGTGCCCAGCGGGGAGGCCTCTCTCGGCTCAGATCCCTGCTGCTAGGGGACAGGTAACTGAGCTCCTTCGGTGAGGGCAGGTGGGCAGGGGCGGCAGCCCAATGGCAGCGAGAGAAGATGGAGGGAACGGCACAGGTGCACCCCCCTCGGACCAGAGCCCAAAGCGGGGAGACGAGCAGTTGCGCCGTTAGGTCTCACTTCGGCTGCATGACCACAAAACCTCGGGGGGCCTTCTGCAGCCCCGAAGTCCCACTCCTGGGGGGTCCTGGGGGGCCCGGGGGGACTTTCCGCACCCTCCCTTCCCGCCCCTATTCTCAACATCTCCTCCCCTCTCCTCCGTCAGCCAACGTGCTTGCTTCCTCCTTCACAGGACAAAACCACAAAACCCAGGAGAGAAGTCCACCCACTCGTGCAATGTAGCCACCAGCCTACGGCCAGCTGCCCCTGCCCCCCTGCTCCCCTGCCTGTCGCTGGACTGTCCAGATACCCCTCTGGGTCCCGCCCCTTCACAGGTCACCTGCTCCTGCTCCCTGCTCCTCTGTCACCCCCCGGCCGGCAGGAGCGCCCCCTGCAGGCGCTGCTTCCCCTTCCCTCCCTTACTCCCACCACGGTGCTCACTGAGCTACTCTGCTTTTTGGAGGGTTTGAATTTTTTATCAATATCCTGTTCAGGGGCCTGCCCTCTCTGCCTGCTCCCCTTCTGTTCCTTCCCTTTCCCTCCTTTACAACTGAGTCCAAAGGGCACAAGCGGGGAGCGGGGCGGTGGAGGGTGGGGAGGAGAGGCAGATGTCCTGGGTGGCCGGGCGGGGCGTGGGACCCACAGCCTGGCGAGGGGCGAATCCGCACGGGAGGGCGGCCTGGTGGGAGGTATCAGAGCCCGAGGGAGGAATGAGAAAGCGGGGGGAGTCCTGGCATGGGGTCAGTAGCCCAGAGAGCTCTGAAGGCAATGTGTGCGGTGAGGCAGCAGCTGCCCCACGTGGGGGTGTGCGGCCCAAGCAGGGTGAGGGGGGCACCTCCCCTGCTTGGCTCTCCAGAGCACCGACTGCCATACAAGATGTTGCAAATGCATTGGTTTGTTTCTTGTTTATTTCTGAATCTGCCCCGTGCCCCACCCGCATGTCCTGAAGGCAGGGACGTCGGTCACCGCAGGGTCCTCAGGGCACAGGGCCGTGTCTGGTGACATTTGATAACGTGTGTTGAATGGATGAGTGAAACTTACAGCCTCGCCCCTTGGTGGTGGCACCGACCGTGAAGCTTGGTGACACCTGCACGGGGCAGCGGAGGAGAGGGAGAAGTGAACCGTGAGGCGGGTTTCTGCTTGGGCCGCGGTGTCAAGAGGGACCACTTTCACTGAGGCAGGAAGGAAGTGAAGGACGGGGCGAGGTTGGGCCGGAAGTCGGGCTGGAGTCGGGTTCCGTTGAGGGGGACCGCCAATGTCCAGGTGGAGACGCCACAGGGCTGCCCGGCAGGAGCTGGGGGGGTTGGTGGGGGGAAGCGCTGGGAAGGCTCCCCGCTTGGGGCACAGGGGCTGCGAGGGGCCGGGCTGGTTCGAAGGTGGAGGCTGGGGCTCAGCGGCCCAGCACCAAGCTCAGCCAGAAAGCGGCTCTGGAATAATCTGCCTCTTGCATGAAGGAACCGAGAAAGGAATCGGAAGTTTGGGAGAACATGCAAGAATACAGTCTCAGCAAAATGAGCTTGCTGCTTCAATACCTGCCCCAAACCACCAGCACCCCAAGCACAGCAACACCGGGGTGGGCCCCGCCCCGCCCCCCGGCTCCCGGAGGAAGCTGGGCAGGAAGGAGAAGGAATTCCGAACGCACCGGCTCACGGGCTGGGCGAGGTCGAAGCACACCTTAGCCAAACGCGCCGCAGCGAGCGGGGGCGGGACGCAGCTAAGCGCGGTGGGGATAGTGGCGGCGTTGACCTCCTGCCGCCACCAGGTGGCGCCCGTGCTCCCCCCGGAGCCCATCCTGGAGCCCTGAGGCTGGCGCCGCGCGGGAGGAGGTGGGCCGGCCAGCCGGGAGGCCCCGCCCCGGGCTCCGCCTCTGCCTCTCTGTCGGGTGCAGCCTCGCATCCCACCCTGCGCAGCTTTGGAGGTGGGGGCGGCCCAGGGGCGCGTGTGTGCGTGCGTGTGTGTGCGTGTGTGTGTATGTGTGTACATCCAAGGCTGGCCTCCGGACCAGAGGAGACTGGCAGCACAAGCCTCCCACTGACTTAGCCTCCCATTCCTGCTCAGCCCCTTAATACTGCCCAAAGGAAGGCATGGAGCTTCACCTCTGCCTCAGTTTCCTCATCTGCAAAATAGCAGCGTAATCCTGACCTCACAGGAGTGTTGTAGAGATTTTTTTTTTAATTTTTTTTTATTTTTGAGAGAAAGAGAGTGTGAGCAGGGGAGGGGCAGAGAGAGGGAGACATAGAATCCAAAGCAGGCTCCAGGCGCTGAGCCGTCAGCACAGAGCCCGCCACGGGGCTCAAACCCGCAGACGGTGAGATCATGACCTGAGCTGAAGTCAGAGTCTTAACTGACTGAGCCACCCAGGCGCCCCTGTTGTAGAGATAAAATTACATGGTGATGGTGATACACACATATATTGAGCTTTTTTGTTGTTGTTGTTCATTTTGAAAGAGCTAGAAAGAGGGTGCAGGGAGAGGGGCAGAGAGAGGGGGGAAGAGAGAATCCCAAGCAGGCTCCTCACCGCCAGCACAGAGCCTGATGTGGGGCTCGAATCCACCAACCGTGAGATCATGACCTGAGTGAAACCAAGAGTCGATGCTTAACGGACCGAGCCACCCGGGTGCCCCATATGGAGCTCTTACTAAGGGTCAGGAATTGTTCTAGTCGTTTTACATTTAACACCTCACTTTATTTTATTTATTTATTTTTAAATTTCTTTTGAGTAGGCTCCACACCCAATGTGGGCTTGAACTCACAACCCTGAGATCAAGAGTCACAGGCTCCAGGGGCACCTAGGTGGCTCCGTCGGTTAAGCGGCCGACTTCCGCTCAGGTCATGATCTCGCGGTCCGGGTCTGTGAGTTTGAACCCCGTGTCAGGCTCTGTGCTGACGGCTCAGAGCCTGGAGCCTGCTCTGATTCTGTGTCTCCCTCTCTCTCTGCCCCTTCCCCTGCTCACGCTCTGTCTCTATGTCTCTCAAAAATAAATAAACGTTAAAAAAATTAAAAAAAAAAAAAAGAGTCACAGGCTCCAGCCAGGCGCCCCTATGACGCCTCATTTTAATAGTTCCCTTCTATATGGAGTGGCTTGCGACTAGAGGCGGGGTCTCCTCTGCGGAGGAAAGGAGGCGTCCCGCTGGCCCTGGGGTGCTGCTCAGGACTGAGGGGGGACCGCTACCCAAAGAGGGCAGAAAGAGGCGGGGACGCCCTTGAGCTGAGGCCGGAGGGCCTCTCTTGTTTGCAGTCTGCAACCCGGCAGCCCGGCCTGTGGGGAACAGAGGCAGCTGGGGAGGCAGAGCCCATCCACTGCTCAGAGAGCAGCAGAGGTACCAGTGAGGCTGACGGGGCCTCTGGGCCTGTCCATACCTGGCTTCTGCTGTGGTCTGACAGCCCCCAGAGGCTTCTGGGAAAAGGACCCCTGTGGTGGTGGGTGAGTGAAGGCCACAGCACGACATGTGGTTTCCACCTCAGAGACGGGGAGGGGGGCAGCGGAAGGGGGCGGCCAGGTTCCGTGGGCCTGGGGGACCCCATCCGAGAGCTCTGTGGAATGGAGGAGACGCCCAGGGGGACCTGGACCTCACGTCCCGGGGCCGGGAGAGCTAGGGTCCAAGCGAGGGCTCCGGTGGGGCGGCCTTCGGGGCGGCCTCTCCCCACTCCATCGCCTCACCCCTGCCTGGGTACCTCTCTCATTCTGCAGTTAGAGGCTCGGGGCGGCCCTGAGTCCCAGGCTTGAAAGGGAAAGAGGGTTCTGAACTCACTTGAAGTTCCGAGTCCTTTGGGCTGAGGTGACCAGTACTTGACCGTGTACTGGGGGTCAGTGCCCCCCCCCACTATCAGTTGGCTGACTTCCCCTCCCTGGCACCACCAGCACCCCCGTCTCTAACAAAGGAACCGGGGCGCTTGGCCCTTCCAGCTCGCACATTGCAGGAAACCGAATCTCAAGGGATGAGCCATCAGCAGGCTTTTCTTACCACCCGTTTCAATGTGCTCAGATGAAGGAGCCAGAAACGGTGCTCCCCCTCCGCCGCCGCCCGTCCCCCCGCCACCCCCCCCCCATCCGCTCACAGGCCCAGAACAAAAACACACCACAAATAGAAATCAAAGTCTGAGAAAGAATCAGGGAGCCATGACCCGGCCGTGGGAAAGGCTGTGTGGCCTTGGCCAAGTCGCTTAACCTCTCTGAGTCTATGTGCCCATCTGTAAGCTGGGGTGCTTGTACTGACCTTGAGGAGCTGCTGTGAACAGCTGAGAGGAGGTGTCGCATGCGGAACACAGACGGAGCGTTCGGTCTAGAAACCGAGGCCCTAAAAATACAGTGAAGGGGCTTTACTGGACTCCCCCATCAGCACCCCCGCCCCACGCCCCCACGGCTCGGGCCGGGGCTGCCCCCTCACCACTTTCCTGTAAGCGCTTCTGCACCCTTGCTCTCGGCTCTACTTCCTGTTTTTCTCCCCAACGAATTTTGCACCATCGCCCTTTCCTCAGAGCAGGCTGGGGGGTGGAGAGGCGAAGGTGAAGGCGGAGGCCCGCCTGGGAAGGAGCCCTGGGGGTCGGCGGATCCCAGGGGGGCGTCGGGAAGCCGGGGAGCGCGCTGTGCTCCGCGGGCCCGGGCCATCCAGCTGCCAAGGCTCTGGGCTCTGTGGTCTCCAGCTCCGAGCAGGTGCAGCAGCAGTGGGAGGCCGGGGGCGGGGAGGGGTGTGGGGGGGCGGGGGAGGCTGCCGGGTGGGAGGAGCAGAGGGGTCCTTTTTCCCATCCTCAGTCTGGAAGCTCTGGCTTTTCCTAGACGTGGGAGCAGGACCCAGGGATGGACCGAGCCAGGCCGCACCCACGCCTCTGGTGACATGAGGGGTGGAGGGGCCGCGCTGGAAGGTGAACCTGGACTCGCGGAGCCTCTGCTAGAAGGAAACGAAGGAGCCGTGCCCACGCTGGCAGGACCGGGACCTCTGTCCTTCCTCTCCCTCGGCTACAGACCCCTGACCCTTCTGCTGGGCAAAGCCTGTCCAGCCGTGACTGGGACCTTCATTCATTCATCCATCCCGCACTTTTTTTTTTTTTTAACGTTTATTTATTTTTGAGAGACATAGAGACAGAGCGTGAGCAGGTGAAGGGCAGAGAGAGAGGGAGACACAGAATCCGAAGTAGGCTCCAGGCTCTGATGAGCCATCAGCACAGAGCCCGACGCGGGGCTCGAACTCACAGACTGTGAGATCATGACCTGAGCCGAATCGGCTGCTTAACCGACTGAGCCACCCAGGCGCCCCCATCCCGCACTTCTATGGACTCACTTCTACCACTCTGGTGCCCGGCGCTGAGCTCACGCCAGGATGCCGGCCCGATCCACGCGGAGGCCCTGCTCTGAGGAGCAGCCAGGCACTCGAGCAGTCGGAACTGAGCAGATATGGAGTGTTGCAGTTGGGGGGGCAGGGACAGCTTGGAACAACGACCCTTCTAGACAAGGGGGCCAAGGGGGTGATATCTGCGCCAACCGGCCAGGTGAATAAAGAGGTGGCGGGGGCAAAAGGAAGAGCTGGGAAGGGAACTCCAGGCAAAGGGAACAGCAGGAGGAAAGGCCCAGAGGCAGGGAGCCTGGGACGGTCAGGACCCACAGGTCGAAGCCCTCGGTACAGCATGAAGGGGGCAGGGGGAGGGAGGAAGGGGAGGAGGTGACCCCAGGGGGCTCGTCCGCTCGGCTCTCTCGATTATTAGATGTCTCGAGTGTGTTCTCCGGCCACAGCTGAGCCCATACCCCAGTATGGAGCCACTCCTTTGCTCCGAGGATCAGAACTCAGTCACCGGCCGCTCAGCACGGCTTGCCTGTCCCCATTTGTCCACCGGCATCACACCTGCCACGCGGATGTGGCCTGGACCCCTTCCCCCAGAGAGAGCTATGTCCACGTCTCAAACCCCGGAACTGGCGATGGCCGGTGGTCTCGTTTGTCTGTTGCTTTTCTGTCACGACGATGTGAGGAAGGGCTACAGAACAGGGGGCCGGATGGACGGCCAGTGGTGTCTGCTCTGCACCCCCCCACACACACCCACCCCCGCACTTCATTCCTCCGGCTTTCCCCAGCTAGGTCCATTCCATCTTGCTTAACCATTATACCACCAAGGCCACCACAAATATCCCGTCCCCCTGCCAAACGGGAGGTAATCCAAGTCAGGTCAAACTGTTGCGTCCAGGACTCCATCCTCAGAGCTGCCATCTCCAGCTGACACCCGGTCCCGTCTATTTCTACCGAATGTCATCTCCGGTGGCTCCTCGGGTCCCCCTCAGTCTATAGGCTAAGTGGTCGATGTAACCTCTCCTTCCGTGCTGGACCGACAGAGCAGGAAAGGAAAGCAAGGTATAGAGCACGCGCCGTGGTCTTCCAGCCAGGAAGAGTAAATTAAACCTCAGGAAGAAGAGACTGCTTGGGGTTTGCTTTACTGGGTACCTTCCTCGGCTTCCTTGTTGGCAAACATGGCCGCCCCCGGTTCTCCCCACTGGGAAGGGATCTTTCCTCAGACCTGCCCTCGAGAGATTCTTGGGAAAGCTTTCTTTCTCTAGGAGGGGACACAGCTGCCCGGGAGCCTGCGTCACGTTGGTGCCGGGACTGGGTTTGGGAATCACCCAGAGGGTAAGACTGGGTCACAGGCCCCAGTTTGCCAGGTTTTAGGGTTTCCTGGAGTTTCACTTCCCACCAAAGCTTAGTTAATCGGCTGTCCGTTTGACTTTGGGTCCTGTCATTGACCAATCACCCCTGCCATGAGATCCTGTCTGGTAGAATATTCGGCCCGGGCTGGGGTTTCTCAACAGCAAACATGGCCGCTGGTTTCTTCTTTCAGCCTAAGGGTGAGCAGAGGAAATTATCATCTCACTTGGGAAGAAAGCAGGCTTTTAATCTAGTTTCTCTCTCTCTTTTTTAAATTTTTAAACGTTTCTTTATTTTTGAGAGACAGAGAGGCACACAGTGTGAGTGGGGAAAGCGCAGAGAAAGAGAGAGAGAAGGAGCACGAATCCGAAGCAGGCTCTAGGCTCTGAACCGTCAGCACAGAGCCCGACTCGGGGCTCGAACCATGACCCGTGAGATCATGACCTGAACCGAAGTCAGACGCTCAACCGACTGAGCCACCCAGGCGCCCCTAATTTCTCTTGAAATGCTACCCCTACCTGCCTTTATGCCACTTGACAGTGAGAGGCTGAAGGACCAGAGGTTAAGGGTTATTCACTCCCGTGGCTCTTCCCAAATTCCCTACTCCACTTGCTAAGCTCCCAGCCTTCTGTGTTCTGTGCTCTAACCTCGGTGTCAGACACGGGGTGCGGCAGGGAATGTGGGTGCAGCAAGTGCGTGACCCCCTGATGCCCAGCCGTCAAGGCTGCCGCAAAAAGGACTTCCCCCAACGTAGTTAAATACTTGCCCTGCTTTTCCCCGATCTCGAGCCGAATCGAAGAAAACTCATGTTACGGCACTCTCTGAAGCTGCTAGAAGTAACTCACATACTCACACGCTGGCCAAGCTTCCTAAAGCGTCACCCTTGCTTGGCACATGTTCCGAGCCCCATGAGGTCACTGAAAATAGATTAGCTGATCTGTTGCCACCAGCAAGAACTGCTGGCATTCCATCCGGGGAGCGGGAATCCTCATCACCCTTCTCTCTGCCTCAAGTCACCTAGTTGCTGTCTCTTGGGATGCCTGTGGGGCTCAGTGGGTTAAGCATCTGACTTCGGCTCAGGTCATGATCTCACGGTGCATGGGTTCGAGCCCCATATCGAGCTCTGTGCTGACAGCTTGGAACCTGGAACATGCTTCAGATTCTGTGTCTCCCTCTCTCTCTCCCCTGCCCCTACTCATGCTCGGTCTCTCTCTCTCAAAAATAAATAAACATTTAAAGAAATGGGAAAAAAAAGCTGTTTCTTTCAACACTCCATTTCTGATGTTGATTTCTGTATTAATTCTGATTGTTTTGTTGTTGTTTCAAAAAAACAGAAATCGGGGAGGGAGCTGGCTGGCTCAGTCGGTGGTAGAACATGCGACTCTTGATCTCAGAGTTGTGAGTTCGAGCCCCAAGTTAGGTCTAGAGTTTACTTAACAAAAAACAAAAAAACAGAAACCAACTCAAGAGAGTTTGTGCTGGGTTGAATATTATCCCCCAAGATTCATGCTCACACAGGACCTCAGAATGTGATCTTAACTGGAAATAGACTCTTTGCAGATGAAATTAGTGAAGATGAGGTCCTGGATTTGGGTATCTCTGTAAGAAAAGGGGTATTTGAACACAAACACAGACACATGGGGAGATGCCAGTGAGGACAGAGGGAGAGGTCAGAGTGCGCAGCTATGAGCCACTGCACGCCAAGAAGGCAGCGCCAGGCGGTAAGAGAGAGGCCTGGAAGAGCTTCTCCCTACGGCGTCTGGAAGGAGCCAACTCGGCCAACGTCGTGATTTCAGACTGCTGGCCGCTAGAACGATAGAACTTCCGTTGTTTTGAGCCATCCAGATTGCGCTAAGTTGACATAGCGGTCCTGGGAAACCGATACAGATTTTAAGCAAAATAAGGGAGGAAAGCATAGGGTCTAAGGGACTTTCAGAAGAACCCAAAGGCAGGGGCGCCTGTGTGGTTCAGTTGGTTAAGTGTCTGACTTCGGCTCAGGTCATGATCTCACACCTCATGGGTTTGAGCCCTGCATCGGGCTCTGTGCTGACGGCTCAGAGCCTGGGGCCTGCTTTAAATTCTGTGTCTCCCTCTCTCCGCCCCTTCCCCTCATGCTCTGTCTCTCTCAAAAATAAAATAAACGTTTTTTAATTTTTTTGAACGTTTATTTTATTTTTGAGAGAGAGAAACAGAGCATGAGCGGGGGAGGAGCAGAGAGAGAGGGAGACACAGAACGCAAAGCAGACTCCAGGCTCTGAGCCATCAGCACAGAGCCCGATGCGGGGCTCGAAATCACAGACCGCGAGATCATGACCTGAGCCCAAATCGGATGCTTAACCAACTGAGCCACCCCGGGCGCCCCTAAAATAAACATTAAAAAAAATAAAGGACCCAAAGGCAAGAATGCAGTGCAACCTCAAAAAGGTACAAGGACAAGGAGCCGAGAAGTTGCCTGAAATCCTCTCTCTCACCTATGACCCTCTCTACCTCTCTGTACGCTGCTTCCTGAATCTCTCTCAGTGTCTGGCTCTGCACAGCGGCTTCTCTGATTTCATTAGTCCTTTCGAGCAGTGTAAGCGGCCCACGGTCCCCAGCATAAGTGAACGGCACCCAGGCTCCAGGTCCCTGAAGAACCGCTACTCTCCAATTCCTAGGGAAACCACTGGTCGGCAAACCTGGGGCTAGGTGACCGGGCCTGGGCGATCCACTCGGGCATGCTTAAAGGCAAGGACATCTGACCAGAGACCGTGGGTAGAGCCACGTGGACGCACGGGGAAGTGTTTCTAGAGAAAGGACTGGGCAGGAGTGCTGGGGTCTTGCCGCCCAGCACTTGCCCGCATTGGAGCAAGGCCCTTACCATCCGCTCATGGGCTTCCCTGATGCCCCTGCCTTCCCAAAGGAGTCCTCCTCCTGGGTCCTCATCCCGGTTCAGCGTCACCCCGGTTGCTGACCGACGAGGCAAACGGGCGGCCGTACGATACTGACCAGAGCCCAGGCAAAACGGAACAACCGCTCATCCAGTGTACTGGTGTGAACAGCGGTGAGGGGGTGAACTCCGACTTGGGGAAGGGAAATCAAGTTCTACGTTTTCTGCAGTTTTAGGATGCGTTCGGCCAAACGTGAATGGAAAGGAAAAAATGGCAAGAGAAACATCTGTAACCCTCCCCTCTCGCAGCTTTCACTGTTAAGTCACCTCCTGCGCCCGTGTGCACGCGTCACACACGGGGGCGGCCCTGCCCAGGGGCAACTCCGCAGGGAACATTTTTCCCTTGGTGATGTCATCCTTTCCCATGATGCCACAGGCTTCGGAGCGGCCACCTTCTTCTTTTTTTTTTTTAATTTTTTTTTAATGTTTATTTATTTTTGAGACAGAGAGAGACAGAGCATGAGTGGGGGAGGGGCAGAGAGAGAGGGAGACACAGAATCCGAAGCAGGCTCCAGGCTCCGAGCTGGCAGCACAGAGCCCGACGTGGGGCTCGAACTCACAGACCGCAGAGATCATGACCTGAGCCGAAGTCGGCCGCTCAACCGACTGAGCCACCCAGGTGCCCCGGAGCGGCCACCTTCAATGGGCGCCCGCCATCCCGTTAGGTGGACGCACCACGTCTTCCTGGGACAGTTCTGGCCCAGGGGAGAAGGCGGGCCCCCCGCAGTGTCAAGGCGACGTATTTTCTTCCTCCCGTTTTTGGTTCAATGTCCAGCTTCCTGCTATAGCTTGTCCCCTAGACCTCACGCTCTTCCCGTCACCTGACTCCAGGGTCCTAGGAAGGCTGCCACTTAGTGCACGCCCACCCGCCCGCCGGGTGACCTCGGCGAGTTACCTACAGCATGGGGCCTCAGTTTCTTTGTTTGCGATGTGGGGGTAATCGCAACATGCCCCACAGGGGGCTCCAAGGGGTGAAACAGGATAACGCCTGACCTGCGTGATGATGCCGACTGCTCACCATCTTTCTACTTTGTTTCATTTGCTGTGTAGCGAGATTTCCTGGTTGCCTAATAATCCAGCGAAGAAATGAGTGTGTATTAGTCTCCTGTGGCTGTTATAACAAAGGGCCACAAACCCTGTGGTTTAAAAACAAAACAAAACAAAACAAGTTTAGGATGCCTGGTTGGCTCTGACAATAAAGCAGGTGACTCTTTTTTTGTTTTGTTTTTTAAATTTTTATTTATTTTGAGAGAGAGAGAGAGAGAGAGAGCCCACTAGCAGGGGAGGGGCAGAGAGAGAGGGGGGACAGAGCCTCCAAAGTGGGCTCCGAACTGTCAGCCCAGAGCCTGATGCAGGGCCCGTGAGACCATGACCTGAGCCGAAGTTGGAAGGCTCAGCCGGCTGAGCCACCCAGGCGCCCCAGGCATGTGACTCTTGATCTCAGGGTTGTGAGTTCAAGCCCCACGTTGGGTATAGAGATTACTAATAAATAAGTAAATAAATAAACAAATAAACAAACTTAAAAAAAACTAGATATTTATTCTTTCACAGTTCAGGGAGAGTTCAGAAGTTCAAAACCAAGGGCCACGCCCTCCAGCGGCTCTAGGCGGCCTCTTCTGATTTCTGGCAGCTCCCAATGTTTCTTGGTCAGTGGCGGCTTCACCCCAACCTCTGCCTCCAAGTGCCCATGACCTCCTCTGTCTCCACCCTCCCTCTGTCTTCCTCTCATAAGGACGCTTGTCCCTGGATTTAGGGACACACGCATAATCCAGGAGGACCTCATCTCAAGATCCTTAACTTAATTACACCTGCAAAGACCCTATTTCCAAATAAGGTCACATTCCTCGCTTCCAGGGAACAGGGCTTGGACGGACCTTTCCGGAGGCCGCCGTCCAGCCCCCTCCAGGTGGGCTCTCTCCTCTCTCTTCAGCACCTATGACTTTGGTTCTCATTTTCCTGTCTGGGGAGCGAGGCACCAGACGTGTGCCTTCTCGTTGAGGTTTTTGGGGTTTCACATGGGAGTGCTCCTCAGAAAAGATGCCTTTAAAGATAGATAATGATCTAGAGGGGTACTTATCTAGCTTGGGCAGGTGCAGTGTGTGGCGGGCGCAGCACGGGAGCAAAACCCAGCTCCGTCCAGCGCTGCTCTTCTGCACCCTGTTTGCAAAGCTGTGACTGGCTCCAAACCACTTTCACCCAAAGGCCTCTTGTTGGTCTTTCGACCTCTCTGAAGCCGGGGTAATACCCCGTCTTATGGAGGAGGGGACAGACTGGAGGGCTTCGGGGCCGGGGCTGAGTCTCAGGGTCCCCAGAGAAGGTTCAAAAATACTCTCCCCGCCCCAACAGACTCCAAGGCCACGCCTTCTCACTTTCTGCACCCCCCTCCCTTCTGTGACTCTGGGCACCCCCCCCAAACCATTGTATTCCACGCTGGTAACAGAATGCCTTGCTTCCAGCCCCAAGGGATGCCTTAGCCTTCTCCTCCCCACTCCCCCCCCCCCCACTGAGTTTCTTCTCTTGCTAATATCTTCTGTGACTAAGGTACATTCGTCACAACTCAGGAATCAACATTGCTACCTTGTTATTAGCGCAGCCTGCCCTGCCCTCGTTTCTACCTTCTGTCCTCTCTCTGTGCCAGGAGCCCAGCCAGGGCACCACACGACACTGTCATGACATCGTCGTGTCTCCTTCCGTTCCTCTGGGCTCTGATAGTTGCCCCGATTTTCCTGGTCTTTGATGACCTTGCCACTTTCCAGGACTGGGCAGGTATTTTTGTAGACCGCCCGGTCTCTCCTCCACCCACCTCTCCCCTCCTCCCCTGCCTTCTCTTTCTTTGCGCGGCGCCTTCCTCCTTCCAGACACTGTATCTTATTTTTATTCTTCATAGTTTCTCTTCCCTGCGGAGTATAAGCCCCGGGAGGGCGGGTCCTTGGCTTGTACCGGGCTGCATCCCAGCGCCCAGACGGTAGCAGGCACGAGGGCCAAATGAGTCAGTGTTACAAAACCTGGGTCACCCTCAGTTTATGGAGGCAGGAGGTCGGATCCAGCGTCGTGACCCCAAACCCTGTTGCTCCCCTCCGTCCCCTCTCCCCAACCCCTCCACACCCTGGACTAGGAAGAGCCAACTGCTGTTTCTGGAAAGCTGACTTTGTACCGGGGGCCGGACCCTCCCCCAGCCCAACCGTGCACAGCTGGTGAGCGGCTGAGCTGGGATTTGAACCCAGGCGGCCCGAGTTTAGAGGGTTTGCGTTTTACAAACAGGAGAGCTCGATTTCTGTTTGGGGCCCCCAGTGAGTTGGGGCCAGACACCCAATCTCCAGCAGTTCAACCCCGGGGCCACCCCTGAGCTCATCTGGATCTTTCTGTACCATTCAGTCCAGCTCTGAGTCATCATCCAGAAGGCACAGCCTGGGGACGAGGGCTGCAAGGACCCTGCCTTTTTTTTTTTTTCCCCTCGGGCGCCTCCACCTGGCCACCTCTCTGCTCCTCCAAGCCCAAGTCCCAAGTCCAGGAATCCGTTCTGACCTTGACCTAGTTCTCTCAAGGTCTGTAGTGCCCTTCCATCACCACCACCGTGACCTTGTCCACGGGCCTGCGGTAAGAAATGCATGTTACATCTTGACTTAATGCACACCCGCGCAAACCTGAAACAAAAAATGGGACAAAAGCCACAGGCAGGGGTATCCGCCCTCTCGAAGTGGAATACAATCTGATCTTTCCTATTCTATTCTGTTTGTGTAAACTTGACCCACGGAACGGGTTTCCACACTGTGGCTGCTCCGGGAAAACACTGCTTGAGAGGAAAGCACGGAGACCGCGCTCCAGGATAGTTCTGGAACGTTTTGTAGGCCCCTCGGGGTCTCCTCCACCCCTCCCTCCGCTCCTCCCCTGCCTCCTGTTTCTTCACAGCACTTACTACTTCAAGACACTGTATCCTATTTTATTCTTCACAGTTTCGGGGGGGGGGAGGGGGTTCGCTCTGCGTCCGTACTGTTGGAAGCAGTCTGTGTGTCTTATCTCGGGTAATCCGCAGAACAGTCTAGATGCTGAAAGCCATGATCAGCATCCCTGTGCCTCGGAGGAGGAAGTGGAGGCACAGAAAAAGCAAATCACTCGCCTGAGGTCACACAGCAGCGTTTGACTCCGGTGCAGGTACCCTGAGAAGCTTCACGAACTTCCAGGGAAGGCGCTCTTAACCGAGAAGCTTCGCCACGCGTTCCTCCAAGGCAGAAGGGGAAGAGGGGGAGCCGGACAACGGCTGCCCTGCTTGGAAGGAGGCAGGGGCCTGCAGCCCTTTGTGGAGGGGCTGAGGAAGCGGGCTCCCCCTCCCCGCACCCCTGCGCCCCGGGGTTCTCTGCTCGGCTCTGGCTGCCCTGAGATAACCCTGCTTGTGGGCATGTGTGGGTGTCAGCGGTGAAGCCACTCGAGGTCGGACGCCGATGCTCGCTGCATCCGAGAGACGCCGCGGAGGCCGGACGGCTTTGGAGGGGGGAAGTTCTGCAGGAAAGGAGGCAGAGAGAAACAGGCCCCGAGGGTTCCGTTTGCTCCTCTGGCCCCTGGCAGGGCACCTCCCGCCTGCCCGGGCCTGTGCCCCACGGACCTGCACCCCCTTGAATAAACCGAGACCTCTTTTCCCTTCCATGAAATGAGGCCGGAGGACTTCCCCGTCAGGAGGTCGCGGGAGGCGTTAAGTCTCTTCCTTGCAGCTCAGAGACTTCTTTTCTCCTCCGGCCGCTCGAAACCCTCCCTCCACCACGGCTGGTCTCTTTTGTTTACGGTTCAAAGGGAACTTCAAGTAGCTTCCTCCAAACAGCACAGGACGATAGTTAAAAATAAAATAAGAAAAGAGAGATCAGAAACCATAGAGAGGAAGGCAGGAGGCAGGTCTATCTAGTGATGACTGTGCTTGGGGTTACAGTCGGCCTGAACCTGCCGTCGCTGCAGGCACCGGAGGGAGAGAAGTCCCACGGCGTGCTCGCTAAAGGGCAGTGTGCTGGGTTTTCAGGAAAGTGAAGCTTCTTTTTTTTTTTTTTTACTTATTTTTTATTTTTTAAAATTAAAAAGAATTAATTTTGAGAGAGAGAGAGAGAGAGAGAGAGAGAGAGCGCACGGGCAAGGGAGGGGCAGAGAGAGAAGGAGACACGGAATCCGAAGCAGGCTCCAGGCTCTGAGCCGTCAGCACAGAGCCTGATGCGGGGCTCGAACCCACAGACCGTGAGATCATGTCCTGAGCTGAAGTCGGAGGCTCAACCGACTGAACCCCCCAGGCACCCCAGGAAAAAAGTAAAGCTTCTGGGACTGAGGCATAAGCAGCGTGGCCTGGTCAGAGCTGCAGCTAGACGCTCACTGACTGGGCGGCGCCCAGGCGATTAAGCCTTACTGAGCCTCGGTTTTCTTATCTGTAAAATGGGGCCAAGGTTTCCCTCGTAGGGATCGGAGATAACAATGCGTGGAGTGCATCTGAGGACTCCGCACGCCTTGGTTCCCCGACTCACCTGTTACAAAGCACGATGCGAATGACTGTCATTAGATATTCAGTGAAGAGTTCTTTCAAATGATGCGAAACCATGCCCCACCCCACGACTCCTTACGCCGCCCTCTGAAAACCAGGGAGTAAAACTCTTCTTCAAGTTGCCAACTAGTAAAAGCAGGTCTCGGACGGGTGTTCGGAAACCCAGGGAGCAGGCTGCGAACCCCGGCATCTGACCTGACGTGTCCCTTTCTCCTCTGGCTCTTGGCCCTATCTCCCTCGAGGGGGCTGGGGACCTCTGCCAGGGGCCAGCGAGCCGGGCCCGGGGTATAGCAGCGAGGCTGCGGGCTCAGATGTTTGCGTAGAAGCATGTTAGGGTACATTCCTGGGGACAGACACAGCATTCTTCCCTAAAGGGACTCGAGGGTCCCTCCCGGCTCCCCCACAGGTGTCTAGTTGAGAGTCCGGAGCCTGCAGCCTGGATATTAGAAAACTAGAACCATCAGGAACCTACTCCACGTGCCCTTTCCTGAGTGGAAACCCAGGGCTCTGCGCCTCCCTCTGCTGCAGCCACAGGGGGGGCCCTCGCTGGGTGCTGGGAGGCCAGGGCATCGCTTGGGTAGAAAGAGCCCCTCTCCCAGCCTCTGTTTCCCATCTCTCCAAGGGGGACCAAACAGGTGCTTTAGCTCCCAGTCCAGCGTGGGGAGGGTCCTCTAAGGCATTGTTTGGGTAAGCAATTGTGTGACTCTTGCCCCATCACCCCCTGGAAGGATTTCTAAGCCACTTTTGGAATCTGGCTGCTCCCACACCCCCTCCATGGTCTTGACCCGCAGCTTTCCTTCCAGGGCTGAGCCCGTGGGACTCTGCGCTCCGGTCTGTCTCCCAGGCCTCGCAGACCCTCCCGGGTGCCCAGCTACTGCGCTCTGGGCGCGAAGGGGGCGAGGAGGACTCCCGGGTGCCTAGAGCTGCAGCCACGGCCTCCAGCCTTTTCTGGCCACCGCGGAAATTCTTTGGTGTGAATATACGAAGGCGTGGGCTTTGGGACCTTTATTTGGTTGTTTTCCTTTGTATGAAGAGAAAACTTGTTTTGAAGAAAGGCGAGATGCAACTTCCAGACACACCCGGGACGATGCCCCTCCAGCCGCAGACGGGGTGCGGATTTGGGGGGTGGTGAGGGCGGAGGGGGGGGCAGGCAGGCGGCAGGAGGACCTGTTGTTTTTCCTGTTGCAAGTAAAAAGGAAACAAAGTGGGAAGTGGAGTGTGCGGGCTGTCAGCAGGCGGGGCGCCCCCACCGCGCCCCGCCTCCCTCCCTCGAGGCTCACTCGCGCCCAGAGCCCTGGCTCCCAGCGGCCGCCGGGCCGAGCCGCCCAGCCCGTGCCAGCCGCGCCCGGACCGGTAAGCGCTCGCCCCTGGCGGCGTCTGGGGAGGTGGGGGAGAGATCGCCGGGAGCAGGGGCTGCGGGGGCTTCGCGGGAGCCTCGGGGACCGGCTCGCGGGCGTCTCCCGGAGCGCACAACCGGGGCGCCCGGCCCGGTGCGCCTCCCGCGTCCGGCGAGCCCGGCGAGGAGCGCGCTCCCCCGGGGCTGGCCGCGGGGACCCGGGAGCGCACAGCTTCCCTGCGCCGCTGCGCCGCTGCGCCGCGCGCCCCGCGGACCCCGACGGGGAGCTCCCCGGAGCGGCGGGCGGCTCAGCCGCGTGCGCCCTGTCCCGAGCGCCGGCGAGCCGGCCGAGGGGACGGCCCGGTGGGTGCCCCGGCCCGGGCGCGGAGAGAGGGGCGCGCACCCGCCCCTGCGCCCTGGTCCTGCGCGCCCTCTGCGGCGCGGGCGAGCGGGGCCACCCGGCGGGGCGGCAGCCGGAGTCGAGCCTGCCGGGCGCCCCCCTCCGGCCCCGCCCGACGGGCCCGGGTGCCCCGGGCCTAGGGCGCCGCTCGCCTCGTGTTTACTGCAGTCGCCGGCGGAGACCAGCCCCCGGATCTGCGGCTGAGCCCGGGTTACGGCGGCAAAACCGCCTCCAGCTTTGCATTTCCGGACTCTTTTTTCCCCCCTTCTTTTTAAGACTCTTACCCGTCATTCAGCCAGAATGAGCCTTCTTCTTTTTTAAAATCGGGTTTCCTGTTTTTATTTAGGCTTCCTTCTCTGCACTTCCCTTGAAATCTAAGAGAGGGGAACTGGGAGACCTTTCGGTGCGACCGGGTCGGGGTCGGCGGCGGGGGGGGAGGGGCACTCAGCCGGTGATGCTCTGCCCTGGGTGGGACATGGGGTCCGGAGAGCAAGCAGAGGACTGACGTGAGCCCCCGAAAACAGTGCTCGCCCGGAGGGGACCAGGGTGGGGATGCGACTTCCCGGGCTGGGGTGGGGGTGGGGGCCTGGCGCGGCGCAGGCTGGCGGTCCGCGTACCGGGTCGTCCCCAGGCGCCCTTGGGATCTGCCCATTTTGCGGATGGAGCGCTCGGGGCGGGGGGGGAGGAGGGGGGGGCTTTCGAATCAGGTCCCCTGGGAGGAAAGACTTGTGGGTCTCGAACCCCAACAGACTATCAAGGGGAGGGGGACTTCTTCACCTGGGCTCCTGCCGAAAGCCCCGTTGCGCGCCGCCCTCAGAAATGTCCTGCCCAGTCGCGCGTGGACGTGGGGCAGGCGTGCCTTCCGGGGGCGGGGGTCCTCTTTCGGGGGCTTGGAGGAGAAAGCCCCCGGCGCCAAAGGGACTTTGAAAGCGAGGATTCATCCCACTGCTCGCTTCCGGGAGAGGGGCCGCCGCCGGCGGTGTTGCTGTCAAGTGAATGAATGAAGGAATGGCACCCTCGGGACCCTTTCCAGCCTTCCCGAAGAATCGATCGATTTTACCTGTTTTCAGTTAAACAATCATAGGGCCTGAATGAGGTCTCCAATTTCCAGTGGGGGAAACCGAGGCCCAGAAAAGTTAAACTTGCCGACGCACCCAGTATACAAGTAGCTGATTCAAAAACCCCAGTACCTTCCTGGGCCCAAGCGTTTCATCATCTGTAGGTTCTGTGGCTCGCAGATTAAGGAAGGTATTCCCTAATAGTTCTCTTGATGCAGGGGTGGGGAGACTTGGGGTGCCCTTTCAAAGATGCAGGGTACTCTAGGGTACCTGCCTTGATAATCCCCCGTAACCTCCAGGTCTGACTGGCTTAAGTGCGAGTAAAGGGTCTGCTCATTAAGGAGGCTGCCAGCAAACAGTGGAGATTGGAATAGAACTTTCTCTTCTGCTCTCTAGAGCAGAAATCGCCAACCCCTTAGCATGTCCACGCCCTGCTGCGGTTTGATCTCTTGACTTCAGAACTCCATCCATCCTGCCTCCCGAGAGCACCGCCGAGCACAGGCAGAGATTGGTTTTTTCGGTCATTTGACAGAATCCTGCGGAGGACTCTCTAGGGTGCGGGGGTGGGAGCGGGTTCTTGAAAATGGCTTGTTCGAAGACATCCAAGCTTGTCTTTTTTTGACCCCCACTCCCGCCACCTCCTCTGCCCACGTTTAGAAACAGTGCTGGCCACTCCGCAAATATAGATGCTTCTGGAATTAGGGCAAGTGCCCCAGAGGCGCCCCTGGCCACCCAGATGGTTCTTAAATGTGTCTAATAAGTATTTCTTGAGATCCCCCTCACAGGGGTGGGCAGGGAGGACACCAGCCCCTGGGTGGGTGGGTAGGGGGCTTACGAGACAACAGACGATCCACACATACTTAGAGACCACCCTCAGGCCTGTGAGCCGGGACTCCCAGCCGTGCTGCGTCCGAGGGGGTTCGTGGGGATGTGAATAAGGGGTCAGTTCCTGCTTCACCTGGTTTTGTCCTGCAACTGCACAGTTAAAGGGAGAAGTGAATGTGTAACTCATGAAGCAATTCCCCTTTGACTGGCTTATTTTTCAAAACCATTTTTGTTTAGAGAGCAGTTCCCTCCCCCCCCAGAAGCCAGCTGTCTTCTGTGGGGCTGGTGATGGGGCGTGGGGCCTCACCAAATGTTTCCTTACCGTGGGACCTTAGTGAAGCCCTTGCAGCCACTCCCCAGGGGACAAACATGTTTCCCAGCAGAGTTGTTGTGGGGCAGGTCCAGGGAGAAGTACTCCAGGAGGATCGGGGGCGGGGGGGGGGGGTACCCGCTGGTCTGATGGCGGAGGCGCGTGGTGATTGCCCGCCACCCTGTCTGATGGCGGAGGCACGTGGTGATTGCCCGCCACCCTGTCTGATGGCGGAGGCACGTGGTGATTGCCGGCCACCCTGTCTGATGGAGGAGGCACGTGGTGATTGCCCACCAGCTGGAGGATGGCAGGGGCCTGAATCGTTTGGGAGGGAGGGAGACATTCTCCTCTTTGTGCCACTGCCAGTATTTCACAAATGACAAGGGTTGCAAAACTCCTCTCTCCTTGCAGCTAATGCTAAAACCGACTTTTCTTTCATTTGGTTGGTGGAAATCCCCCCGCAATCATATCAGAAACGCTGCCAGTTTCAAGATGGAAAAAAAAAAATTAAAAACCCGGGAACCTCCCTCCCCGCTCTTTCCTTGCAGACAAACACTGTGACTTTCTGTGGGTTGTACCAAAATAAGGCCCACTCTCGCGTCCCTGGGGGCCGGCAGAGCCCCCGGGGCCTGAGGTTGGTGCAGTCAGAGCTCCAGCTGCCGTGGCCTCTGTGCGCCTGAGAACCCCCGCCCCCCCCCCAGTGATAACCTAGCTCCCTCAGATAAGGGTCAGGGCTTCTCCTAGAAAAGGGCGCTCCCCAAGGCCTCCCACTTTCTGGGCCAAGAGAGAGAGTGATGGTGGTAATGGGTGTGGCATTTCTAAAGTGGTATTTCAGTTAGCTTCTGTTTCACTCGCTTTGGGGGAAATGCTTTCCCACTTAGAGAAAATGCCAGGAGAGTGGGGCGCGGTGGGGGAGGGGGGCGGGGGGGCGGGGCGGAACAGCGGCAGAAAGGGAGCAAAGCTTCCCTGGGTTGGATTTCTGTCCTGGAATGGTGCTGTATTCGTTTCCCCGCGGCCGCTGTGCCAAATTACCACACGTTTTGTGGCTTAAAGCAGCAGAAACCTATTTTCTCACCGTTCTGGAGCTCAGAAGTTCAGCGTCAAGGTGTCGCCCAGGTCTTACTCCCTCCAGGGGCTGAGGGAAGAACCTTTCCTGCCTCTCCCAGCTCTTGGTGGCTCCCGGCTGTCCTTGGCTGGTGGCCCCATCACTCTACTCTCTGCGCTGTCTTCGCGCAGCCTTTGCCTCTGAGTCTGTGTCTCTCTGCTCTCTCTTAATGGATGCTTGTCATTGGATTTGGGGCCCATCCTTAAGTTATTTCCATCTGCAGAGACCCTTTCTCAGCATCACGATTTTCCCAAATAATCCACAGGTTCCGAGCGTTGAGTCACAGACTTATCTTTTTGGGGCCACCCTTCACCCCGCTGCAGACCGACGAGAGCACGCTTCTCTCGGGATCTTCTGGCGAGGTGCTGAACTCAGTTATCTTTGCCCTGAGCCAAACGTCCCTGCTTCTGGGCCCCGGGCGGCTGCCTCCCAGTCTCCAGCTTCCTTGCCCCAGCTCTGTGGCCTGGCTCCAACAGCAGCCCCCGGCCCCCGGGCCCCAGAGCAGAAAAGACAACTCCCAGGCGCGAAGGAGCTGCCTGCGGACTAAGTTCTAATGTCCTCCTGTCTCCCTCCTGACCTTCCCTCTTTCTCTTCAAAACCCAACTCCTTCTCAGCTCAGGGCCCCTCGCAGCCAGGGCTCCCCCCACCCTCTGTTTCTTGAAGTTTCCTCCTTCGAGCAGCTCCTAGGAGAGGCGGGGGCAGGGCTCCGGTTTGCTGCTGGGGCCCGGGCTGTGGGATGGGGTGGTGTTGCTGAAAGGGGTTAGGAGTCCCCCCCCCAACCCCGGTCACTGGAGCTTGCAGGACATAACGGATGAGGACGTGGGGGTGCGATCAGGGAGTGCTCCAGAACTTCCTGGTCTTTGGAGGGCAGGGCCGCTCTCCTGCCTCCCTCGCTCGGGGTGGGGGGGGGGCGCCGGAGGGGAGCCTGTGTGCATCGCGACTCTTTGCTCGGGTTGTGAAATCTGGGAGAAGTATGTTCTTATCACCAGAGAGGCAAGATCATAGCCCTGTTATTGAAACTTTGAAAAGCCACTTAAGTACGGTGGGGTGGGGTGGGGTGGGGTACAGACGGGGCGGTGGAAGAAAAAAATAAAAAATCATATCTTTGGAGCCAGCCAGACTGGGTTTTAATCTCGACTTCCTTTTATCTGCTAAGTGACCTTCGGCAAATCACTTAACCCTTCTGAGCCTCAGAAGCCCCAGCGGTGACGCTGGTAGGACCCTCGGTCTGTGAGATTTCACGCGCTGTCGCCTGGGAAGGGCCAGGCGCCCAGCCACACGGCAAAGCACACGATGCCTGCGAAGGAGCTGGTACACAGCGGCGGATCCGCGGTCCCCACATAGACACTGCCAATTCGAGTACCTTTACCGTCTTGGGAGGGGGTGTGTTTTTAATACAGTTGTACCTAGTAAGCATGTGTTTCTTTATATTACTTTTTTTAAATTTTTTTTAACGTTTATTTATTTCTGAGAGACATAGAGACAGAGCGTGAGCAGGGGAAGGGCAGAGAGAGAGGCAGACACAGAATCCGAAGTAGGTTCCAGGCTCTGATGAGCCATCAGCACAGAGCCCAACGTGGGGCTCGAACTCACAGATGTGAGATCATGACCTGAGCTGAAGTCGGCCACTGAACCGACTGAGCCACCCAGGCGCCCCTATATTCCTTTTTAAAGTTTATTTATTTTTATTGACTGAGAGAGAGAGAGCAAGAGAGGGCACGCACGTGCACAAGCAGGGGAGGGGCAAAGAGAGAGAGAGAGAGAGAGAGAGAGAGAATCCCAAGCAGGCTCCACTCCCTCGGCGCAGAGCCCGATGCGGGGCCCAAACCCACGAGCCTCGAGATCACGAGCTGAGCTGAGATTAAGAGCCGAACGCTCAACCGAGCGAGCCCCCGAGGCGCCCCTTCATGTGAATCTTTCTGTTTCCATTGTAACCCGTCCGCGAGAAAGCTGGCCACTTTGACCACACGCCGGCCCACGGCGTTGAGCCCTTCCGATCATTGTGCAACCAGGATCGCCGGCTCTGGAACTTTTTCAACTTGCAAAATTGAAACTCTGTCCCCGTTAAGCAATAACGCCCCATTCTTCCCTCCCCCCGCCCCGTCCGACAAGCACCATTCTGCTTTCCGTCTCTACGAATGTGACTGCCTCTCCGCACCTCACATGAGCGGAATCATAGGATCTTTGTCGTTTTTGCGCGACTGGCTTGTTTCGCTGAGCGGAATGTCCGCGTGTTGCCGCCCGTGTTGGAACTCCTGCCTCCTTAAGGCGCCAGGACGCTCCGCGGTGCGACTGTGCCACGTCACATCTTGGCATTCGTCCGACCACGGACACCCGGCCTGCCTCTCTCTTTCGACACCTGTGAGCACGGGTCTACAGATGTCTGTTCAGATCCCTGCTTTGAATTCTTTTGGGCGTGTGCCCAGAAGTGGAATTTGCTGGACCGTATGGTTGGTGATCCGATGCCGACTTAAGGTTTCGAGGCGCAAGGCGTGTGCTTTTGTGGTTTGCTTTTCTCGCTTCTTGCGGGCTCCTTGGCGTTTTTCCCCTTTGCTTGGTCACAAGCGGCTCTTTTCAGTGGCACAGCGAGCGGCCTCAGGGACATCGTTGTTTTGTCAAGAATCCCCCGTTGCGGGACATTTATGTTGCTTCCAGCCACACGCGTGTGCGTGCGCGCACACACACGTGCCTCCATATACACGCTCACGAGACTCAAAATACCGTCATTGACAGTTTCAGGTTATCCGACTTTTCCCACATTCAGGAATTATTTTATTAAAGCGCTTGAGCGTTTTTTATGGTTCTTCCTGCGAAAGGGTTTTCCAAGAAAGACCACACCGGCTTATCCTTAGTGATACAGGACCGTTTCACGATTCGGTCGTTAGCATTGACTAATGCTGGGAAGAAATGTTTTACTCCTCGGTGATGTGTTTCTTTTATTGATAATGAGGTTAAATAGCTTCCTTCGGGCCCCAGGTGTAGGTGTGACGTGAAGTTCAGCTGCGGGCTAAACGCTTGAGCTCAGGAATTGGATGATTCCGATTCAAAGCCTTAGCGTCCCCACGTCCCGGCTGTGTGATCTTGAGAGCCTCACTTACCTTCTCTGATCCTCGGTTTCCTCTTCCGTGAAATGAAGCTAATGCGACCTATTTGTAGGGGGGTCTCAGGGATTAAAGGAGATAAATTCGATGATGAACGTTACTTCGTGCATAGTTTGGTACTCAGGAAATACTAGCTGTTACTGCTTTCAGTGTTATTCTAATTTGACAAGCCTTCATTCACCCTCAAGATTCGTCTTGTTTCAACAAGGGGAGATGGTGTACACTTAGGCCAGAGGGATTTAGTTAGGTTAGGCACAAGGATCGGTTTTCTGCCACAAACGTAGACGGTCCTAGAAGGAAGCTGAGCTGACCGCTGTCCTCTTGATGAAGTGGACAGTGTCCTTGGCTGTCTGGTTGGATTTGGGTGTGAGCCTCCCTAACGCCATCAGGTGGATACTGATCCCCCTGGGCTGCAACCAGCTGCCCAGAATTGGGGGGCCCCCGCAGGGCTGTTTCCCCGGGACCCTGTTCCCCTGGGATCCTGCGGCCTCCGCAGTGTGCAAACGGCGTGTAAAGACTCGCTGAATGGTTGGGTACAGAGTTCATCTTGGTGGCTGTTCCCCTGTTGACATCCAGACGCTTCTTCAGTTTAGGAAACTGAGGCAGGCGTTTCCAGGGCAGGACCCCTGAGTTGCTGCCCATGAAGCCTGCTTTTGCAGTCCCCCGGGAGGAAGGCGGGAGCTTGTCTCCTCTCAGGTGGGTGTCAGGTGGCCCCCGCCGAGGGCGGATGTCGGTAGGCACACAGAGTGTACGCAGGCTTGAATGCGTGCGTGTTCCTCAGCTGCTGACCTGGGTCTGGGGGAAAAACGCCCCCAACCCTCAGCTTCCCTCCCCCCCCCCCCCCCCCCCGCCCCCGTCTTAGTGTTCAGAGCCAATGAAAGGTCAAGCAAGACCACACCTCCTGTTTCTGGTGCCTTCTGGGTCCAAGAGCCGGGCTGTCCTTTGGAAACCAGTGATGAATTGTGGTCTTTTTTTAAATTAAATGCGGCAGCTCTTCAAATATGTGGAATTTTTTTTACATTTATTTATTTATTTGTGGGGGGCAGAGAGAGAGAGAGGGAGAGAGAGAATCCCTAGCAGGCTCCACACCAGCAGCGAAGAGCCCGCGCGAGCTCGAACTCATGAACTGTGAGATCACAACCTGAGCCGAAATCAAGAGTCCCCGGATGCCCAACCGACTGAGCCCCCCAGGCGCCCCTGCTGCAGTAGTTTCTTAAGACGTGTGTGGATTTATATTTCCAGCAGGAAACACAGTGCAAGGCACGGTGTTTGACGCATGAGTACAAAAGAACTTAATGTTAGTGTCAAAAGTCAGAACTGTAGATGACTTGGGGCACCTGGGTGGCTCAGTCGGTTAAGCGTCCGACTTTGGCTCGGGTCATGATCTCCTGGTTCGTGGGTTCGAGCCCGTGCTTGGGCTCTGTGCTGACAGCTCGGAGCCTGGAGCCTGCTTCGGATTCTGTGCTTGTGTGTGTGTGTGTGTGTGTGTCTCTCTCTCTGCCCCTCCCATGCTCATGCTCTCTCAATAATAAATTAATGTTAAAAAAAGAAAAAGAACTGTAAATGACAGTCCAGGTCCTGGCTTTGACTCTTTTTTTTTTTTAACGTTTATTTATTATTTTTGAGAGACATAGAGACAGAGCGTGAGCAGGGGAAGGGCAGAGAGAGAGGAGACACAGAATCTGAAGCAGGCTCCAGGCTCTAATGAGCCATCAGCACAGAGCCCGACGTGGGCTGTGAATCATGAATCATGACCTGAGCTGAAGTCGGCCGCTCAACCAACTGAGCCACCCAGGCGCCCCCCGCCCCCCGGGCTTTGCCTCTTGACGCATGGATGACTCTGCAAGTTACTTTTCGTCTCCGAGGCTCCGGGTTTTCTTCTGAAAATTGGGGACAAGTACCTCTTTTACTGGGTTGTCCTGAAGATTAGAAATAAGGAAAAACCCGTAACCCGTAACGGGCTCCCAAAAAATTGCTGTTTTTGCCATCGAATGGATGATTCTTTGCCGCCTACAAGTGTGGGCGTGAAAGGCTTGTCAATGACCGGCTTGCTTGTGTGGTGAAGTCCATCCCCCTGCTCTCTTATTTGGCCCTCCCGGACCTGACCCGCATGGAGTGCACAGAGCGTGTGGCCATAAATATCGCCATTTTATTTATTTATTCATTTTAAAGTTTTATTTATTTATTTTGAGAGTGTGAGAGAGCGAGAGAGCGCGCGTGCACACACGCACGGAAGGGAGGTGGAGAAAGAGAGAGAGGGAGAGAGAGAATCCCCAGCAGGCTCCGCACCAGCAGCACAGAGCCCAGTGCAGGGCTCGGTCCCACAAACTGTGAGATCCTGACCTGCAGTCGGGACCTGAAGTCAAGAGTTGGACCCAACTGGCTGAGCCACCCGGGTGCCCCGACACCACCATTTTATTTTATTTTTTTTAAATTTTTTTTAACGTTTATTTATTTTTGAGAGACATAGAGGCACAGCGTGAACAGGGGAAGGGCAGAGAGAGAGGAGACACAGAATCGGAAGCAGGCCTCAGGCTCTGAGCCGTCAGTCAGCACAGAGCCCGACGTGGGGCTCGAACTCACACACCGTGAGATCATGACCTGAGCTGAAGTCGGCCGCCCAACCGACTGAGCCACCCGGGCACCCCGATACCACCATTTTATAGGTAAAGGTTGGGATGGCTTTGTCCTTCGAGATCAGCCTGCGCCTCTGAGATGTGTCAAAACCCGAAGGTTGGTTTTTTTCCAGCTCGTTCTAACCCTTTAGGGTCTAAAGGAGCTTCGGGGGGCACAAGAGCTGAGGGTTAAGGGGGCGAGAGCTTTCTGGACCGTTTCTTCCTTACCTCGGGGAGGGGGCGTTGCAGGTGCGGTCCCTGGACTCGCCCGCCTGGCCTGGCCTGGCGGATGAGAGCGGCCTGCCAGTGAGGTCTGCCATCCAGTGACCGTGGCTACTGCAGGGGACTCTGGCTGGCCCTGTCGTCTGCGAGCGGCAGCAGCGGGACGGGGCTACGGAGAGGGCCAGCCGCCCCGGGGGCAGCCACCCCAGGAGCCCTTATGCTGCAGGTTTGTGGGAAAGTGCTTGGGAGCCGGTCAGGCAGCTGGCAGTAACCTTGGCCCTCAGGGGCCGTGCTTCTCCAGCTAGAGCGGATGGGATGTGCAAGCCCGGCCCGCTGCAGCCCACTCCAGCCATGACCTTGCTTTGAAGCTTTGCTAGAGCTGTGTTTTATTTTTAACGCAAATGTTAATTTTACATTCTATTCCACGAGAAGCCCGTGTTTATTTTACCGTGAGGAAGATTTCCCCCCAAACGTCGAGTCAGATGGACGCTCTGGGAAGACGTCTGTGTTTCTGCCGTGGCTTCTGCTGCTCCCAGGACTGCCTCCCGCGGTAGTCGGGAAGCGTGGGTCAGGGCAAAACGGCGTGAAGGGCGATCGGCCGCAATCGCGACCAGAAATACACGGTTTAATAGGAGTCCTTTTCTCCTATGTGATTCGTTGGTCGAGCAGCTGAAACTCTGGCTTGGGTAGAGAGGATTAGATGCTACCCTTCACGGGCGCCTTCGTGGCTCAGTCGGTTAAGCGTCTGACTTTGGCTCAGGTCATGATCTCACGGTTTGTGAGTTCGAGCCCCGCGTCTGGGTCTCTGCTGTTAGTGCAGAGCCCGCTTTGGAACTTCGGTCCCCCTTTCTCTCTGCCCCTCCCCCACTCACACTCACTTTCCGTGTCTGTCCGAATAAATCAGTACATAACTTAAAAAAAAATGCTACCCTCAAAATCCAGACATTTTATTTTATTTTTTATTTCTTTATTTTTTTAAATCCAGACATTTAATTTTTTTTAATTTTTTTTAAAGGACATTTTTTTTTTTAGCGTTTTTATTTTATTTTTTGAGAGACATAGAGACCGAGTGTGAGCAAGGGAAAGGCAGAGAGAGAAGGAGACACAGAATCTGAAGCAGGCTCCAGGCTCTGAGCCATCAGCACAGAGCCCGACGCGGGGCTCGAACTCACAGACGGTGAGATCATGACCTGAGTTGAAGTTGGCTGAGCCACCCAGGCGCCCCTAAATCCAGACATTTTAATTTAAAACATACACACGTACACTGGTTCACGGACGTACTAATGCAAGGCCCAGGGCTCCGTTCTGAGCAGGCCCGTCCTTCCTGCTGAGGACCCACTGCAAAGGATGGTCCCTCTAAACTTTTATCACTTATCAAACCTTTCTCGGCCTCGCCGTTCTAATGAGAGGGAAAGTTTGTTTTAGTGGCTCTTCAAGCCATTGGGTTTCTAGAAGGTTCGGCTTCATTGTCATGGAAACAGCTCTATCTTTACACACCCGTATTTCACCTGCTTCTTCTCTATCCTGCGCGCTCTGGCTGTTGGCCGGCCTGTGTCGAGGAGGGACTGGAGGGCCCTGATCCGCCCCTGATTCTGCTCGGTGGAGGTGGAGGATGACGGGGGACCGTAGGAATCGCAGAACAGGGGCCAGAGGCGGGTTAGCGCTCCCGTCCGGGCCCCACCAGCCCCTCCCTCTGAGAACGGGCACCACGAGACCAGTTTCTTCTCCTGCGGCTCCGAGCAGCAAGCGTTCGTACTTCCCAGCTTCCCCGTCAGCCAGCTCGGAGTTGCCACCTTTGTTAATCCCGCTACTTCTTTGTCTCACGGTAACGGCCACAAACACGTTGGTAGCACCTGCTCTGTGCTACAAAGTGTGGGCACTTTGACAATACAAATTTATTCTTTTTTTTTTTTAAGGTTTTAAATTCATTTTAAGAGGAAGAATGGGTGAGCAGGGGAGGGGCAGCAAGAGAATCCCAAGCAGGCTTCTGTCAGCACGGAGCCCCATCCACGCGGGGCTCGAACTCACAAACTGCGAGATCACGACCTGAGCTGGGATCTGGAGTTCGACGCTTCACTGACCGAGCCGCCCGGGCGCCCCCACGAATTTATTCTTTTTTTTTTTTTTAAACGTTTATTTATTTTTGAGAGACAGAGCGTGAGCAGGGGAAGGGCAGAGAGAGAGAGGCAGACGCAGAATCCGAAGCAGGCTCCAGGCTCCGAGCCATCAGCACAGAGCCCGATGCGGGGCTCGAACTCACAAACCACGAGATCATGACCTGAGCTGAAGTCGGCCGCCCAACCGACTGAGCCATCCAGGCGCCCCAACGAATTTATTCTTATAAGTACTCTTGCAATCCCTGCTTTATAGACGGGGAAACTGAGTCACAGAAAGGCTTAGTAATTTACTCAGGTATTGCCCAGCTAGGAAGTGGCAGGACCTGTTCCTAACCCCTGTACTGTGTTGTCTCTAAATGTGGCTGCATTTGGGAGGGAGCACTTGGTGGAGGCGGGGGGATTGGGACCCCGGGCAGGAGGGGGGCCAGGCCTCTGGGAGTCAGCAGACTCCACCCCTCCGCCCCTAGGACTTAGCTGGGCTCTAGGCAGTCTTCTTTATTCTTTTTTTTTTAATTATTTTTTTAACGTTTATTTATTTTTGAGAGACATAGAGACAGAGCATGAGCAGGGGAAGGGCAGAGAGAGAGGGAGACACAGAATCTGAAGCAGGCTCCAGGCTCTGAGCCATCAGCACAGAGCCCGACACGGGGCTTGAACTCACAGACCTCGAGATTATGACCTGAGCTGAAGTTGGATGCTCAACCGACTGAGCCACCCAGGCGCCCCTGCCTTCCCTATTCTTGGCGGTCCTTCGTCTCTGGCGGAGTTGGCGTCTTGGGCTCTGGTCCTCTACAGGGAGAGAGGCCAAGAGAATGCAGCTTCCGTACCCAGCCCCGCCCCCCGTCTGCCCAGTGGTGCCCGTGCTGCCCCTCGGTCCCGAGGAAGCAGGGCCCGGGGTCTGAAATCTCAATCACTTCCTCGTCCAACTCTTGAACCTTCCTCGGGAAGTCTGCGTGAGCGTCCTCGAGCTGCTGCGTGACACGATCAGGGCAGCAGGACTCAGGCGTCTCTTCAGCCCATGGCCCAAGTCCAGTTCCTTCGCGCCGACCCGGGAGAGGTGGCGCCTCACCGCGGCGAGAGAGGCCTCCCGAGTCAACCCGGGCCCAGCTCCGCCTCCCCACTCGTTAGCGGGACAGCTGTAACCGGCTTGAGCCCCGCTTTCCTCTTTCACGAAACACACGGCCTGCCTTGGGGGCTTGGCGGGGCGGCGGGAGGAGAGAACAGACATAAGGCACCTACAGTGGCCGGCGGGTGGCAGGTGCCCAGTGATGGGTGCCGCTGCCGGATAGATGATGCAAGGCCGTTGTTCTGGACGTATCCCAGAAGCTCCCAGGGGCAGAAGTGGCCCGGGGCCCTGCTCTGGGAGGGGGCACTTGCCGACACTGACCAGACGATGGATGGAGGAAGGTGTTCAGAGGCACCGTGTGTCGCCCTCAACACTGCAGATTGGGGGTCTCGGGAGAACAGGAGAGGAGGCCCCGGAAGCCCATGGCCGGGGGAGGGAACTGGAGTATCGAGCTGCAGCGCAGATGCCAGGGGAACGGGGCAAGCTGCCACTTAGCTTGAGACCCTCGAGAAGGGGGCCCATCGCCATTGCCACCACCTGTGCGCGCGTGTATGCGACTAGGTTAGCAGTCAGGACAGAAAAGGGAAGTGGAATTTGCAGTTTTAAAAGATTTATTTATTTATTTATTTACTTTAATGTTTATTTTTGAAAGAGAGAGACAGAGTGCAAGTGGGGGAGGGGCAGAGAGAAAGGGAGACACAGAATCCAAAGCAGGCACCAGGTTCTGAGCGGTCAGCACAGAGCCCGACGTGGGGCTCAAACTCACGAACTGTAAGATCGTGACCTGAGCTGAAGTTGGACGCTTAACCGACTGAGCCACCCAGGCGCCCCAAAGGTATATTTTTAATGTTTATTTATTTTTGAGAGAGAGAGAGAGAGAGAGAGAGGGAGCACGAGCAGGGGAGGGGTGGACAGAGAGGGGGACAGAGGGTCCGAAGAAGGCTCTGCACTGACAGCAGCCAGCCCGGCGCAGGGCTCGAACTCACAAACTGCGAGATCATGACCCGGGCAGAAGTTGGACGCTTAACGGACTGAGCCACCCAGGCGCCCCAGGTTTAAAAGATATTAATTGGAATATTACACAGTGATCAAAAAGAATGAAATCTTGCCATTTGCAACAATCCGGATGCAACTAGAGTGTACTACGCACTAAGCGAAATGAGTCAGAGAAAGATAAATATATGATTTCATTCATTTGTAGAGTTTAAGAAACGAAACAGATGGACACAGGGGAAGGGAAAGAAAAATAAGATTAAAAACAGAGAGGGAGGCGAACTGTAAGAGACTCTTCAATACAGAGAACAAAATGAGGTTTGCTGAGGCAGGTGGGGGGGGGGATGGGCTGAAAGGAGGACACGTGTCGGGATGAGCACCGGGTGTCGCATGTAAGTGATGGTCACTGAATTCTCCTGAAGCCATTATTACACTGTGTTAACTAACTCGGATTTAAATTTAAAAAGAAAAAGAAACAGAAAAATAAATAAAAGGTATTGATTATTTGGGGTTCTGGATATTAGGGAAGTTTAGGTCTTCTGAGTTTTACAGGCTGGGGTCTTGCATGTGGGTGGTTTTGTTTTTTTTTCCAATATGTGCTATGTTTTAGAAATGTGTTATGCATGTATGCTACACATATATTTTTTAAACTTTTTAATGTCTACTCATTTTTGAGACAGAGAGAGACAGAGCATGAACGGGGAGGGGCAGAGAGAGAGAGAGAGGGAGACACAGAATCCGAAGTAGGCTCCAGGCTCTGAGCTGTCAGCACGGAGCCCGACACGGGGCTCGAACTCACGAACCGCGAGATCATGACCTGAGCCAAAGTCGGAAGTGTAACTGACGGAGCCACCCAGGCGTCCCCTATATACTTTTTAATGGGAGAGAATCGATACAAACTAGTTATAAAATGTTCATAAAGTCCAAATTGGCCAAAGGGAGAAAAAACACCCATCATCTGCCTGTCCTAGCCGATCCCACCCCCCGGGGGTTCCTAATCTTAAATCTTTTTGGAAATCTGTTGAAAGATCATGGACTTCTCCCCCAGAAAAAGCCTTCTACAGGATAAGGTCGCGGGGCCCCTAGGTGTCCCCCAAGTTCATCCTAGATTCGTTAGGGTGCACTAGAGGACTGTCGGGGTCCAACCGCTGGCTCCTCTGCATTATGGGATGTGGACTTCAAAACCAATGTCAGAGCCAGAGCGGGTCAGAAGATGCCAACTACCCCTGAGGTCTCTGTGAGACACGCTTGCCCGGCAGCTTGTTCGGAGTCTGCTTTGAGGCGGTTCTCTTTCAGTCTGGACCACCTCTTACGTACCGCGTACAAGTTTACTCTGTGCTCTTTAAATCCTTTCTTTTGTCTTAAATTCACGGTTTCTTCTGGGGCGGCGGGGAGGGCTTTCCTGGATCATTTGGTGACTCTGTCCTGTAGGGTCGGCTCCTTTAACGGGGCCAGCCAACCTTGGGGACAGTTGCAGCCTGTGGTTCTGTGGCCCCCCTTCTGCGAAAAGAGCCTTGGCTTGGGGAGGTAGAAGGGTCTCTGTGGTGAGAGGGAGGAAGACAAAACATAAGAGACTCTCAAAGACTAAGAACAAACTGAGGCAGGGGGGAGAGTGGGTGACGGGCACAGAGGAAGGCACTTGTTGGGATGAGCACTGGGTGTTGTATGGGAACTAATTTGACAATAAATTATTAAAAAAAAAAAAAAGGGTCTCTGTGGCCGGGGTGTACATGACGGGCGGGTGGCATCGTCTCTGGGGGATGGGAACGCAAGGCCGTGTCCAGGCTCGGCAGGTAGGGCTCCAGGCGGCTTGAGACCAGGCAGGGTCTCCCTGTAAGAGCAGCAGGCAAACCTCCTTCTGCCAAGTCGGGAGGCTGGCTGTGAGCATCCCACACCACGACACCGAGGTGTCGGCAGCTACCCTTAGACCTTAGCACCCTGGTCTCTGCCCCAGGCCCTCCTATGCAAGTCCCCCAGGCTTGCCGGTGGCCGGCCTCCCTGGGTGCCATTCCTTACTTGGGGCCGGTGGCCTTGCCTGAGCTCCTTCCTCCCCCTCCTCTCTCCGTAAAGTGGTCTCTATATTTCACTTAATGTGTACATTTCAGTGGTCTTCATTTATTCCCAGAGTTATGCGATCGTCACTATAATTGATTCTAGAACATGTTCATCACTCCAGAAAGAAACCCCCTCACTCCCATTAGCAGTCACTCCCAATCCTCCCCAATCTCCCCGGCCCTCGGTGACCACGAATCGATTTTCTGCGTCTGTGGCCTTGCCTGTTCTGGACATTTCATGTAAATGAAATCATACAGGATGTGGTCTTTCGTGGCCGGTTTCTCTCGCTCAGCCTGTCGCCTGTTCTTCAGAAACGTGTCTGACTCATACAATTACAGTAGAGGGGTTGTTTGTACGGATGGTTTACTCCGTCGTGAGTGTTGAGGGAGGCTCAGTTGTACTAAGCCTGGAGCAGGTGCTGGGCCACACAGCAAGAAACACAGCCGCCATGGATGGCATAGGAGTTGTCTATTGCTGTGTAACAAATCACATTAAAACCGAGCAGCTTAAACAACAGATGCTAATTATCACCTCGCAGTTTCCGTGGGGTCCAGAATCTGGAATCAGCTGGGGCCAAAGGTGTCTGAAGCTGGTCTGTTGGCAGGCCTCAGAGACTCTCCTGCTGGTGGCCAGGCATCTCCATTCCCACCCCCATGTGGGCTTCTTCACGGGCCAGCTTGAGCTTCCTTCCAACATGGCGGCCAGCTCCTCTCAGACAGGAGAGGAGACAAAGAGCAAAAGACTGAAGCCCCCACAGTTTCTGTGAACCTAATCTTGAAGGCGACACACATAGACCAGCGCTGCTATAATATGGGGGCGGGGCGGGGGGGGGAGCTGCAGAGAGGTGTGAATACCAGAAGGGGCAAGTAAGTGGATGTGTTTTCATGGAGAATGGCCCTTTTGTGATGGCTGGCACCCAGCCAGCTTGATCACGAAGGGCCCGCGGGGCTGCCTCAGAATGAGCTTTGGGTCGACCGTGAGTTGTCTGGGTTCCGCGCTCCATTCAGGCCACTCCCGTCCTGCCCCACTCTGTGTTTGGAACCGGAGGATTGAGCATGTAATTCTAGTCATGGCCCTTGGTGCCCCCAGATTTACCCGCTTCCCAGAGAATCATTTTTACAGGTGATTTCTCCAGGTGTTTGTGAATTCTCTTTGCATTTCTATCGAATCCATGAACCAGGGTTTGGGATTTGCTTTCATTCGCGTCATCAAGGACAGTCCGCCGGACCCATCGCAGTGGGTCTGACACTTTCCAGCAAGTCACACCATCGAACAGAAGTCCCTAGAGACAACTTCTTTTCCCAGATGGCCCGTGAGGCCGTCTTCAGGGCAGATTCCGGTCGCCTCGTTGAACCGCGCATACATCATGCATTAAATTAAATGAGTGAGCGTCATACCCCTAACAGAGTTGGATGATTTGTTGTGTGGAGTTTCAGGTGATGGTTAAAGGCCGGTCTGATCCATAGTCCTGTCACTGACTGTGTAGCCTTGGGGAGGTCTTGGACCTTAGTTTGTTCATGGAGATGATAAACCATCTCGCGGGGTTGTTTTGAGTGTTTCGGGAGATAATCAAAGTTCCAGGTATCTGCCACTCACAAGCAACACCAAACTTAGGGGTACAAAGCCACAGCTTTTGCTGTGCTCACCTATTCCGTGGGTCAGAAACTCAGGCAGGGCTCTGGAGGACAGCTTGGCTCCGCTCCACGATGCCCAGGGTCAGCTGGGAAGACTCTCGAAAGGCTGCCAACGATTCAAACAGCTTGGGAGCTGGAACCCTCTGGAGGCTTCCTCACTCATGTCCAGTTGCTTGGTTGGGCATGAACCAAAGCTTGGGCTCAGATGGGACCAACAAGCTGAGTGCCTGCACATGGCTACTCTTTCTGGCTTGGGCCATGGCAGCTTGGGGCAGCCACACTTCCTTCTGGATGCACAGAGCTCCGAGAGCAAGCGTTGGAGTTTGGTTCACGGCCAAGGCGAACGCTGCGTGGCCTTTTACGACCTAACCTCCCAAGTCACTTAGCATCACTCACACTATACTCTCTTGGCTAAAGAAGTCCCAAGCCCACCAAGATTTAAGGGCAGGGGACAGAGAGGCCACCTGTCAATAGGAGGAGAGTTCAAGATTTTGCCTCCTGAAATCTTCCTCCATAAATGTAAGGCATTTAGCACAATGACCGCCATGGGGTATGAGCCAGAGAATGTTAGCTGCTGCTGTCCATATTGTTATTCGTTTTTTTATGATTGTTTTAATGTTTATTTATTTTTGAGAGAGAGAGAGAGAGAATGAGCAGGGGAGGGGCTGAGAGAGAGGGAGACACAGATTCTGAAGCAGGCTCCAGGCTCTGAGCTGTCAGCACAGAGCCCAACCTGGGGCTCAAACCCATGAACGGTGAGATCATGACCTGTGCCGAAGTCAGACACTTAACCGATTGAGCCACCCAGGTGCCCCTAAGATGTTTTTTTATTAATTTTTTTTAACGTTTATTTATTTTTTGAGAGACATAGAGACAGAGTATGAGCAGAGGAAGGGCAGAGAGAGAGGGAGATACAGAATCTGAAGCAGGCTCCAGGCTCTGAGCTGTCAGCACAGAGCCCAACACGGGGCTTGAACTCACAGACCGTGAGATCATGACCTGAGCCGAAGTCGGCTGCCCAACCAACTGAGCCACCCAGGCTCCCCTTTGTAAGTTTATTTATTTATTTTTCAAGAGACAGAGACATTGCAAGTGGGGGAGGAGCAGAGAGAGAGAGGGAGAGAGAGAGAATCCCAAGCAGGCTCTGTGCTGCCAGCAGAGTCTGATAAGGGGCTTGAATCCACGAAGCCCCGAGATCATGACCTGAGCTGAAACCAAGAGTTGGACACTTAACAGACTGAGCCGCCCAGGCGCCCCTTCTGGTTTTATTTATTTTTATTTTATTTTAGGCAGAGCCAGAGACAGCGTGCAGTGGGGAGGGGCAGAGGAAGAGAGAGAATCGTTAGCAGAGCCCACGCCCAGGTCAGAGCCGGAAGCAGGGGGGGGGGCTCGATCCCATGACCCTGGGATCATGACCTGAGCTGAAATCAAGAGTTGGATGCTCAAGCAACCGAGGCCGCCCAGGCGCCCTCCCGTTGTTAGTAGCTTTATACCCCAGGTGCTGACGTGTGGCACACTGGGACCTGACTGCGGTGACTCTAACGCGGTGACCCGGACAAACACCCCCCCCCCCCAGCCCCGTCTTAACTGAGCCATCTTTAAGGTGCATCTGTGATTAGGTTTATTTGGATGCTTCCAGATTCATTCTTCTACCTTCTTCCGATGGGGGCCCAACTTAAAAACATTTCCTCGCCCTTCGTTTGATTTTCGTGCCCTCAGTGGCTTCTCAGACACATTTAGAAGCTTCACGCGGAGCCGCAGGAAGGTCAGTTTCGCGAGTCCCCAGGGTATGTCTTTCATGAGCCTTGACGTGTGACTCCCACAATGAACGCCCTGTTGTTCCCTTTATCCCCTTACCCTAATATCTCCCAATACGGATTCGCAATTGATCTTTTCCACAAACAAGGAAGAGCGAGTCTTCTCTAAAAGATACAAAGAGGTCTAAGACAGGGTGTCCTCCCACGAGGATCACATTCTGGAACTGGAAACCTCAGGCTCCAGGAAACGGTGGCGGGCTGCGGCGGATGGCCGGATCCAGCGCCACGAGGTCCTGGCCAGCAGCTCCCCCCTCCACGTGCTGTCCCGCTCGTCCTTGCCCCCCGCTGGCCAGGTGGGCGCTGCGTGCCGGCTCCCGCGTTCACAGATGAGGAGACCGCTCTGGCGTGGTTAGGATCTAACGCCAGGGACTCCTTTGGGCACACGCTTGAGCGAGCTCTGCAAACACGAGCACCCTTTCTTCCCTCTGCTCCTCCCCGCCCCCTCCACCCAAGGTCACAAACTCAGAAAGTGTCAGTTAAGGCAGACTGTTGGCTGAAGCTTGGGGAACTGGCCAAAGGAAAAAAGAGAAAGAAGCTCCAGATTCTAATTAACTTTGCTTTTTAACTACAGATGAGCCGCTTGCTTTTTGAATTCGCTGGCGGTGAGTGTCTCAGAGATTAATGGAAATATGTGAAGACGGCAGGGGAACCGGGGCCAGACGCTCCTGTAATTAGGCTCCCTGATCTGTGTGCCTGGAGAGTAAAAAGATCGAGGGAACAAAAAGCCAGGGGGGATTATGTGACGAACTGTGGAAAACGTCTCTCCCCTTCCAGGAGGATTATTTTCCAGAGCTCTTCTGTTTTTCCTAAAAGAATTAAAAACAAACACTTAGCTGGTTTTCTTTCTTTCTTTTTTTTTTTCTTGTTAGTTGCATCTTATTTTTTCTGGCTCTAACATTCCTACTCTCGTCTCTACTCGGCATCTTATCTGATCACACCTAAAAATGCTGTCGGGCAGGAAAAATAAATTCCTCTCTGCCCTTCTAGATTCTTGGCTGAGAACTCCTCCCCCCACCCCATGATAAAAACGATTCACAGGAGAAAAACAAATGTGATTCCTGAAGTGTAGGAGCCCCGCAAAGATAGGAGATTCGAAGAAGTCCACCAGAGCAGGAATCTCTTCTCCTCGTTGGATGAAGAAACAATAAATGTATGAAGGATTGACAAGACAAAGGGGTTTGGGTGGGGGTAGTAAAACAGTGAAGAAGTAACAAGGTTTGTTTGTATGGCCTTTTTGGCGCTGAATTCCCAGTCTCTGGTGAGAAGGATGCCTTCTGCTCTTCTGGTACCTTTCAGATGGGAGGTTCATCCCCTGCTTTCCATGCGACAAAGGAGCTCAGAGTAACCTTCATTCATTCACTGCTATTTCTCAAATACCCTTAATTCAAAATAATCAGGGGCGCCTGGGGGGCTCAGTCGGTTAAGCATCTGACTTCGGCTCCGGTCACGATCTCACGGTTCCTAAGTCTGAGCCCCGCTTTGAGCCCTGCACTGACAGCTCAGAGCCTGGAGCCTGCTTCGCATTCTGTGTCTCCCTCTCTCTCTGCCCCTCCCCTGCTCTCTCTCTCTCTCTCTCTCAAAAACAAACATTAAAAATTTTTTTAATTCAAAATAGTCAGTGTGCCAAAGTGGCCTATTTGGGGGCGACATACGCTGAGTGCCAGATTTGAACAGGAAGAGCCCACCAGGATCCCAGGAGGGTTGGTGGTTGGGGTGTCGGTGGGCAGCTGGGAGAAGCTGACACTATCCCGGTGAGGTTACCTGGAAGTGTCAGGAGAGAGGATGAAGAGTGACCCGCGGAGCAAACCGGGTACGGAGACTGTTGAACGGGGAGCAAGGGCTCTCACGGGTGGGAACAGGAGCTCGTCTGCTTCCCTACCTCGGGAACTTGTAAAGGGGGTCTCTTCCTTTTCGCCTTAGGGAGTAGTAGGGCCGGAGCCTAATTTCTCTATTCACTCTGATTTCCTAACAGTGGTGAAACTAACTTATTTGTTCACTAAACTAATTTCTTAATACCCTTGGCTGGATTTCAGAAAGGACCGAGGATCCCTCAGCCCTGAACGAGGAATTGGGACACTGTTTTTTCTTTCCTCTCTGCCACTGATTGTGTGACGTTGAGCAAGTCGCTCCATCTCTGTGAGGGCAAACACTTCCAGAGCAATGCCTGTACACACCAGGCACTGTGCTAGAGGCTTAGCTTGTATCTGTATTAATTCACTTCATTCTCTCCCAAACGAATTTTTTTTTTAATGTTTTATTTATTTTTGAGAGCAGGAGAGACAAAGCATGAGCAGGGGAGGGGCAGGGAGAGAAGGAGACACAGAACTCGAAGCAGGCTCCAGGCCCTGAGCTGTCAGCACAGAGCCCGATGCGGGGCTTGAACTCACAGACTGTGAGATCATGACCTGAGCCGAAGTCGGACACTTAACCGACTGAGCCACCCAGGCGCCCCTCCCAAATGAATTCTTATGTTATGTATCTTTCTGGGTTTGTTAGTGCGGTTCTGGTACATCCTTGCACTGCAGGCGGGATGAGTTTTTGTTGCTTTTGCTGTTTCAGAGAAGGCTGGATTTTCCTCTGGCTCCAGTGGAACCGCACTTGACGCCTCCAATTTGAAACCCACGCTGTCATTGGGTTCCACTGGACCTGGTCTTGGCATGCTGGAGAGAAAGAGAAGTCTGCAGGACCGGGAGAAGGGCCCCTAGGGAGAAGGGCGCCCACCCTGAGGATGGGGGGGTGGAGCCACAGAAGCCTGTCTGCCCTTGGAAGATCTCTGGTGGCTTGGCCCCCTGGGGTCGTGATCCCTTCCTGCTGGGGGGGGGGTTGTTGGGGATACTGCCGATTCCCAGCCAGGATGGCTGTCAGGGAACTCTCAGATCAGTCAGCCCATCTAAGGTCAGGCTGCAGCTTCTGGTGGCTTCTCATTCTGGTACTCCAACCTCCCCCCTCTCCCCTCCCCCCCCCGTACCCCCCCCCATAAGTCAAGGGCAGCCCAGCAGGAGGCCTGCCCTCCTCCACACAGACCTCCTTCAGACTGTCTTCTCCTGCCGGTCGGCTCCCTTTCCCAGGCTGGGGGTGGGAGGTGGGAAGGGCAAAGCAGAAGAAGCCAGCCTGCACAGCCCTGGGGCTTACCGGGTGGCAGGCTCCGTGGTCCCCATCCAGTGGCCCGGGCTCCGCCTTCTCCAGACGTGACTGCCAAGTGCGGAGGTTCGGGGTGTGAGTGTGGGCGATGGGTGTGAGTGTGTCTGTGGTCTCTGGGTCCACGGCGTGTGTCAGCTGACACTATTGCACGTGTGGGCGTGTGTCTTTGTGAAAGTGCATCTGTGTGTGGCTTTGATCTGTGTCTGTGCGTGTGAGGGAGTATGTGACTTACTGTGTGTCAGTTTACAGAATCGTGTCTGAGTGTGTATGTGAATGACGTGTATGGGAGTGTTTGTGAGTGTGAGTGTCTGTGACATCCGGGGCTGGATGCGGAGGGGGGTTGCCTCCTCGGGCCCTGAGATGCTGGGGACAGGGACACAAAAGTCACCGAGGGTGGTGACCCCCCCGCCCCCACCAACTCGGCCACCTGGCCCTCTCATCCCGGGTTTCTTCAAGATTCTAGGAACTTAGGGCCCTTTTTCTTCTTTCCGTCCTAGCGCGCACCCCTAGGTGCGGCGAGGGAGGCGGGGGCGGGGGTGGGGGTGGGGCTCAGCCGGACGAGCTTCTCACTGAAACACTCGATGCAGGGGGAGACGACCACCCAAAAGTGGTCCTCAAGCCACTTTTCTCCACCCCGTGCCCTCCGCGCACCCTGGGACACCCCTGGGTGATTCTGAGCCTCACACTCCCCTCCTCCTCTTGCGCTCCGCGGTTGAAGCTTGAAGTCTAGTGTGGACGCAAAAGCACACTCTGAGGGACATCGCAGCCCGGTACCAAACCGAGCGGGTTCCGAAGCTCGCTCTGCCGCCGCGTGGGGCGTGTGTGTGCATGTGAGGGTCAGCTCCTTGCCCTCGGAGCTTCGGTTTTCTCATTCACGCCCCGAGGGGAAACAGCACCCACCTCGCAGGGCGATGCGCGGATAAACCGGGGCTCGGTGGGAAGTGCAAGGGGGGCGGTTGCTTCGTTACTGCAGGAACGCCCTGCCAGCGCGCGCGTAGTTGATTGTAATGAATGGATGCACTTGGGGAGGGTCCCTGGCACGCCCATTTAGCTCCGGAACCCGACACGGAAGGGGAACCCCGATGGAAAGGAAAGCCCAGCGGCTGGGGAACAGCCTGCACACTGGACGGGAGCCCAGAGCCCGGGATGGCCAGTTACGCGGGCGACCCCGGCTCCAGATCCGTGACGGAGGGGCAGCGCCCCGCCCGTTCTGGTGATTCCCGAGGAACCCGGGAGCGGAAAGCGGTTTGGCTGGCCACCAGCCCTCCCCCGTCGCAAACGGCACTTTCTGTCCTCTGGTTACCAGGCAGGAGGAGCGGGGCCAGGGGCCAGGGCCAGGGCCCGCACGCCGCCCGGGGCCCCACGCCGGCTGGGGGGGCTCCCGGCTCCAGGTGCACACCCCACCCGCCGGGGCGGGAGCAGCGGGGGGTCGGGGAGGATTTGCAGCCGCGTCCGCTCCGCTCCCCGCGGCCGCTTGCTCTCCGACACTCCGCCTAGCTGGGGCTGCGAGAATTTGCCGACGGTGCCCGCGGCGCGGCGGGCCCTGGCCCCGCCCCCGGCCGGCGCCCCGCCCCCGGCCCCGCCCACGCCGGCCCTCTGTCCCGGCCCCGCCCCGGGCCGCGCCCCTCCGCCGCTGCCCCGCTAGCCCGCTCCGCGCCGCGGGCCTGCCCTCAGGCCCCCGCGGGCTCGGCGCCGCCGCCGGGAGGCTCGAATAGCTCCGGGACCCGCCCGCCGAGTCCCCTGGGCAACCGTCTCCAGGGAGCTCGGGCCCCGCCCCCGGCACCCACACCCGGTACGGAGCCCACCTGTGCGGGCGTCTGCGGGGTCCCAGTGCCCCCCCACCCCTGCGCACACCCAGCCCCGCCCAGCGCCGGGCTTTGTCCGCCTGGGGCTCTCGGGGTCCCGGGGCGTGGGGGCTGGGGGAGGCGCGCGCGTCCCGGGGCGGACCCGACCCCGCTGGGGAGGCCGAGGCAGGGGGCCGCGCTCGCGTTGTGATTCTCTGGTGCGGGCTGGTTCACGCTCTCCTGCTCTCCGGATCTCCACGCATCCCTTTTGTGCCTGGGTGGGGGGGGGGCGGGGATGCGGGGTGTCCCGCTGCCGTCCTTGGTGGGTTGAGCAGGGCCCTGCGCCGGGCTCCGGACGCGGACGCGCCTGTCCTGGGCGAGCTGTTTACTTGTCAGGGGCCCGGCAGGAGCCGTGCGCATCTTCCCCTCCCCCTGTCCCCGATTCGGGACGGAGCATCCTGCGCCGCGTCCATTCCTGGCGGTGCCTCCCAAGCTTTGCCCTTGAACCCGGAGGGCTGGAGGGCGGCGGACCCAGACCCCGAGGTCCTGGGCAGCGTGAGGGCCAGAGCAGAAGACGCACCTTCCCCCGGGAAGAGCCTCCTCCTTGGCCGCCCTCTTGTGAATTCTGCCCCAGCTCCCTGTTTCCTGACCTGAATTCCTGAGGACGCATTCCTTCTTGCCTTCTCTAACTCTTCCTTCTCTCGGCTCCATCATGCTCTCTGCTTTGTCTTTCCTCGGTTTGAAAGTGCTTTCTCTGTAACCATGTTTCCTTTCCCTGTGTCGGAGCTGCTGGGGTTTTGTCCTCCTGTTAACTCCATTGGTCAGCAATGGGAGTTATTTCTTCCTTGGCTCTTGGCGCTGACTTATTTCTCCTGGGAAGCCCTTGCCACCCTCCCCTGGATGCTGAGTGAAGAGACCGCCCAAGCCCGCGGTCCTGGGTTCCTGCAGCAGGGTCCAGGGGACCTTCCGGGGACCTTCCAGGGATCAGGCTCTCAGCAGTGAGAATTCCAGCTTGGTCCTGGGAAATAAATGTATTCTTGGAACAGACACCTTTCCCAACGGCTTCCCAGCACTGGACTTTTTGCCTTTGGAGAAGCAAATGGTTTAAGTTTCCTGCTCCTCAAGAGCGTCCCCAGCCGTGCCCAGTGGGTTCCAGGCAGGAGTCGCCCTGCGGTGGAGGTAGCTGTGCCCTAGGCCACCGGTTGGAGGAAGGGGCGTGTCCGACTCTTCAAATCCAGCCGGCTGGGCTTCCGGAGCTCAGGTGTCTTCCAGCCTCCGCGGTTGGATAATTCCCAGGAGTGGCCCACAGTGGGGGAAAGAAATACCGCAGATGCAGTGACCCGGGCGGCTGTCTTCTCCGCACACTCGCCCTCTTCATCTCCAGGAAGCAGGGAGAAGTCTTCCTGTATGATGCAATGTAGTCCTTTATTGGGGCCTCGAGTTCAGGAATCTGCTTTTCGCAGCCATTGAACGGAACTTGAACCCAGGCTTGGCTCAGACCATTTACTTTGCTTTCAAAACCAAGCAAAACCAACGAATAACTGGAGAAACAATCTGAGTCATCCGTATGTATATATATTCCTGCCTCAGGTGCTAGAGACCCTTTGGTTGGTTTCGGCAGCACCCAAAGGAGCTGGGGGCGGGGCGCGTCGGCACAGGTGGTTCTCAAGACTCCTCAAGCAGAAAGTGATTGGTTTGCAAAGCGGAAGACTAGGTGAAACTTCCTGAAAGGGAAGGCTTAGGCTTTTGAAACGTTCTCTTTTAAAATTTTTCATTCTTTCTTTCTTACTCTCTCTCTCTCTCTCTCTCTTTTTCTCCCCCCCCCCAACCCCAGACAGATAAGGAGCTGAGAGTCAGGCAGGGGCGGAATGGTGCTCAATGATTCCAAAGCATCTTTGATCTGCCACACCGAGGGGCCTTTGCTGCTGGTCTTCCTTGGACCATTCCGGAGAGGTAGGTTGGGTGATGATGGAGCCAAGTGTGTAGGGAAAAAGAGACGTGATTTTGCAGACACCTTAAGAATTTCAACAGAATCCTCCCTCCCTGACTATCCACTCAAAGGAGAACCTCTCGGTAGGTTCTTTGGAGAAGCAAATGGTTTAAGTTTCCTGCTCCTCAAGAGCGTCCCCAGCCGTGCCCAGTAGGTTCCAGGCAGGAGTCCCCTGGTAGGGGACTAGAACACGGAAAGGAACAGAATGACCCCAATGCGTGCAAGGTGAAGTGGACCAGACCTCCGGCAGCTCCCCAAGAGGGGGATGCTGCTGCCTGCAGAAGGAAGATGGGGGGGGACTGTGCTCCAAACCCATTATTAAGCTGCAGCATTTGGGATCTAACTCGTTTCAGTCATGATAGAGTCAGGCTGGTCTGTTTGGGGAGACAAAAATGAAAACATTCTTCTGAAGGAAGTGTCTTGAATTGTAATAACCCAGTATTACTTCTCAAGGAGTCGTTAAGGTAGGGACGTTCTGTTTCTCCGGAGAGTTGCCCGTCACTTTTTCCGTCAGACAGTACTTCTTGGAGCTTCTAGAATGTTCGCTGGGATATGAATGCAATCCTTTCATTGTACAAATGAAGAAACTGAGGCCAGAGATGGACTGGTTGAGTATTTAATGAACACCGCGCCCCCCCCACTTTGGGGTCTAGAGCTAGCTGGGTATGGTTAGCTCCCAGATTGGTAGGCCACAGTCCCATCTGTAAGTCCTGTGGGTAATATGTATTCCCTGGCTGGACAGCACATTCCTCCTTATCTGGTGCTCGAACAGCTACTGTCGTTTCTAATGGAAGGGAGCATGGGGTTACAGCATGGTGTCATCCTTGGAAGCTTCCCCCCAACCCCACTGCTCTTCACCAGTACTTTCCAGACCCCTTTGTTAGTGTGGAGATCTTTAAAAAAGATCAGAATATTGGGACACCTGGGTGGCTTAGTCGGTTGTGTCCGACTTTGGCTCAGGTCATGATCTCGCGGTTCATGGGTTCGAGCCCTGTGTTGGGCTCTGTGCTGACAACTCGGAGCCCGGAGCCTGCTTTGGATTCTGTATCTCTCTCTCTCTGTCCTCCCCTGCTGGCACTCTTTCTCTCTCTCAAAAATAAATAAACGTTAAAAAAAAAAAGATCAAAATATTAAGCAGAATTTTGACCTATAAAGTAGATAAAAACAGAGCACCCTGTGGTACAAGTAGAGACTGGCCTAGGACGTCCACTCAGCCCCTTATCCCACTTCTGCCACCCTCTGAAGCTCTTGGGGTTGCCTCTGTGGGACTCCCTGGAACATAGTCAAAAGCTGTGGACTGTGTAAACCTCTGTTGGGGGGTTAGAGTTTCTTCTACACACCTGTTTGCACCCCTGTTTTCAATATCTTGATTCTTGTTTCACAAGATACCTTTTAACAATTTTTAACCCTCGTGCTTTTTTATTTATTAAAAAAACACCCATTTACTGTTGAAAGTTTGCAAAAAAAAAATTAGTATAACGCTTATATAACCCTGCCCTCCCCATCCCCCAGAGAACCATTGTCTCCTTCACAGAGTATCCTCCCCCGAGTCCCCCAGAAAGCCTTCTGCGTGCTGATCTTTGGAAACTTGATTTTTACATATCGCTAAATATTATTTTGAACTTCCATGAAAACGTAACTGTTTGAATGGCTCTGTTTATCCTGCCTGTTTCAAAAGCCCACTAAAATGAGATTAAAGGAATAAAAAAGGAATAAATCCTTTAGGAAACAGAGCAGGAGATGATTGAGGAGGAGGATGTGAGTAGACGTGGAGAGACAGAAAGCAGGTGGGCGAAGCTTAGAAAGTTGAATGTCCTGTGCTGTGGCGGGGGGGGGGCGGGGAGGAGGAAGACCCGTGTGTCCAAGGACCCACTGAAGACTCAAGAGTGGGGCTCCAGTGTTCCTGATGATGGGGGACAGGGTGGGCTGGAAGGAGGAAGATTGATTGAAGGTGTGTGTCAGAGCGAAAGACCCCTCTCCCAGCCCGCGTAGCCCGGTGGCTCCCTCCTCCACCCCAGCAGACACGAGTTTTCCCCAGGCTTTTCCCAGAGCAGCTCGGGCCCAGCCTGGGGCGGAAAGAGGCTGTGTGGAGAGCAGCTGGGGGGACAGGAGAAGGCACTGTACTGAGAACAGGAAGATTCGGTGCAAGTCCAGATACTGTCCTGGTCCCAGAACATGGCAGCCTAGTTTCTGCTCTTCTCCAGTCAAGGCCTTGAAGAACTTCTCTCTGAGGAAACTGACCTCACAAGACAAAATGACCCTCAAATACTGACTCTGTTGGAAAATTAGCTTGCTACTTTGTCATTTCACAGCGTTGCCTGCCAGGCAACTGGCCTTACCCATGCACAAATAGCTTTTGGTGCCTCTCTCTTAAATTTGAATGGAGAGCTATGGATTGTCCCACACAGAATGAAGCCTCTAGCATGAAAGACAGAGACCCAAACAAACAGAAAAAAGGGAGTCAGAAGTCATTAAACATGGTTGTTTAAAAAAAAATACTCATAAAACAATAATAAGTTCTTGGATATAAAATATAGTAGATAGTAGATGCACCTGGCTAGCTCAGTCGGTAGAGCATGTGACTCGTGATCTTGGGGTTGTGAGTTCAAGCCCCATGTTGAGTGTAGAGATTACTTAAAAATAAAATATTTAGGGGCACCTGGGTGACTCAGTCGGTGAAGCATCTGACTTTGGCTCAGGTCATGATCTCATAGTTAGTAAGTTTAAACCACCTCATCAGGCTCTGTGCTGACAGCTCAGAGCCTGGAGCCTGCTTCAGATTCTGTGTCTCCCTCTCTCTCTGGCCCTCCCCTGCTCGCTCGCTCTCTCTCTCAAAAATAAACATTAAAATAAAATAAAATAAATAAAACATTTAAAAAACTATGATAGTAGAAGCAAAATTTCGATAGAATAGAGTTGGAGATTGGAAAATAAATTTCTAGAAAGTAGAACAGAAAGACTTGAGAGATGGGAAACAGGAAAGAAAATATAAGAAAACAGGAGAATCCATTCAGGATGTCCAATATCCAACTCATAGGAGCTCAAGACAAAGAAGGGAGAAAAATGAAGAAGGGGAAGTTATCGAACTACAGGAAGAAATTCTAGAACTGAAGGAGCTTCTACATGAAGAGTCTCTGAGTAGTACTCAACAATGAATAATAAAAGACATACAAATAAAAGGAAAGTATGTACCATTGGACATCACCATGAACTTTCAAAACTCCAGAGATAGAAATTACCAAAAGTCAACAAACAGAGGCCACATCTAGAGATCAGATAACAGAATGGCACTGGACTTTAGAAAATCAACACCAGAAGCTACAAGACAATGAGCAACTCTTTGAAATTTCCTAGGGAAATTAATTCCCTAGCAGGAATTCTGTAATTGTCATTCGAGCAAAATAATGGAATAAGGGCATTTTTTAAGATATGTGTTTTCCAAAATAACTCTGTGCGTGCACACACATACACTTCTGTGTCCCTATTCAAGGAAACTACTGGAGATTATGCTCTACAAAACTGGAGTAAACTAAAACAGAGGAACAAGTGATACAATGTGTGATTATCTCTTGTTGTCATTTGGCTCAGCTTCCAAATGGCTTTCTATATTTCAGCTGTTGTCTTACTTTGAGTTTTGTGAGTACAGAGAAAAACACCTAACACTTACTGCACCATGGAACTGAAAAGGACTCACTTCCAAGCTTTCCCTGTAGCCAGCACTTGTGACCTAGACTTCACTGATACGATGCACCTATGCAGTATTTTGAGAGAGGAGAGGGATGAATCATGAGCTGTATCCATGGTTATGATGGTGACAGCAATGATGGGCTGCAAGGTCTAATTCTTGGTACATAAGTGGCAGAGGTCCAAACTGGCATTCAGTGCTCAGTAGCATTAGAAGCAGTTTTGCCATCAAACATGCATCATGGAATCCAATGTATTAAGTTTTATTTCTTTTTTTGCTCAACCTTTTGTTTTTCCTGGAGTTTATAAGCACCTCGTGTTTTTATTTACTATGTTTTCAATGTACTAATCACCCATTCTTCCTCAAATTCTCCAACAGAACAATGGAAATTCCTCATAGTGAAGCAAATAAATCAGATAATCTGTCAGGTCCTTTCCTGCTTAATCAGTGGGAGTTAGCTTCTTTACTTGTAACCAAGAACCTTGACTGGTGGAGAGAATGGTGAATGCCTTCATTCCCTAATAATGGCAAAGCAAAGTTCCAATGCTACAGCTGTGCAACTCATCTAGAGAGCACCCAGGCCAATGTGGAGCAGGATGGCCAAGGACTCTAGGAGGAATATCTCCAGGAAGAAAAAAAAATGAAGCTGGTGATTATCTGACATATTTACCACATTATGAACCATTTTATAGTTCTGTTGGAAAGTTTAGGGAAGAATTACATATTTTTTAATGTTTATTTTGAGAGAGAGAGGGAGAAGAGAGCATGTGCGAGTGGGGTAGGGGCAGAGAGAGAGAGAGAGAGAGAGAGAGAATCCCAAGCAGGTTCCATGCTCAGCACAGAGCCTGACACGGGGCTCGATCTCATGACTGCAAGATCACAACCTGAGCCAATATCAAGAGTCGGATGCTTAACTGACTGAGCCACACAGGCACCCCGAGAATGATATATTCATAAATAGAAAATGAAGCAAATTATAAGTGAGGCTGAGGCATCTATCAACTACAGAAATAGCAAAAAGTTGAAGAAAGTAAATAAAACCATAGTATCCTATGTGGTTTAGTTAATTCGGTTTTGTTTTTTAATTTTTTTTAAATATTTATTTATTTGAGAGAGAGAGAGAGAGAGAGAAACAGAGCACAAGCAGAGAAAGGCAGAGAGAGAGAGAGAGAGAGAATCCCAAGCAGGCACTGCACTATCAGCACAGAACCTGACTCGGGGCTCAATGTCATGAATGCAAGTTCATGTTTTGACCCAAAACCAAGAGTTGGACAGTTAACTGACTGAGCCACGCAGGCACCCTAGTTTTGTTTTGAGAGAGAGAGAGAGAGAGAGAGCTGGGGAGTGGGGCAGAGAGAGAGAGAGAATCCTAAGCAGACTCCAACTTCAGTGTGGAGCCCGACATGAGGCTTGATCCCACAACGCTGGGATCATGACCTGAGCCAAAATCAAGAGTCAGACGTTCAACCGACTGAGCTACCCAGGCGCCCCTGTGGTTTAGTTTTGAACCGTATTTATGTGGTCATAATAATGTAAGCACCGAAGTTTGAATAACAGGAATTACCACAGAGCTATGTTCAGAAGTTGGAGAAGGGGACATATGCGTGTGTGTGCAGGAAAGCACAAACTCCTCTTCTAAGTACAAAGTTAAAAGTTGAAAACCCGTATAAATCTGTTGCTTAGAAATATAGAGATAAATACCCAAAGAAACAACTGTGATCAGGGGGACAGGTTTGGATGTGGAGGGCAGGGGGCTGCTGCTTTTTTGCCACAAACACTTCAGTTTTAATTAATTCTTAAAATCATGCTTGTAGAACTCTCATAGATAACAAAATTTTGAAATAATTATTATGACATTCATATTCACTCCTGTTACAGCTGTTTTCATTTTCTGTATGCTTTCAGAAATATTTTGTCCACAAACAGGTGTTGCCATGGTAAACGGGTGTGCAGTTTTTGTTTCGGTTAATGTGGGGGATGTGTGCGAGCTGCGTAGTGTACACGGGTGTCATTTTAATGACTGTATTTTCTCCTATTAAGTTAATTATGATAGTTTCCCTATTATTTTTGAATTTCCACTTTCACAAACAATACCACAAATGAATATCTTTGTCTATATCGCCTTTTTTTTCTTTTGACTTGCTTCCTTAGGACAGCTCCCGAATTTCCCAAATTACCAGATTTGAGACCACGGATCTTACATTTGATTTTGGTGTGTAGTGTCAGGGCATTTCACCTGGGTGCAAGCCCGTGGCCTCGATGGGTGGGCCATGAGCTGCACATGATAAGAGATAGTTGGGATACAATTTTCTTTGTAAGATAATTGGTTCCTTTTTCTGATGATAGCAGAAGAAGTCAGGAGTCTCTCTCTTTCTCTCTCTTTTTTGTAAATTTTTTTAAGTTTATTTATTTATTTTGCATGAGAGAGAGAGTGAGAGCCGGGGAAGGGGCAGAGAGAGAGGGAGAGAGAGAATCCCAAGCAGCCTCTGCTCCAATATGGAGCTCGAACTCATGAACCGTGAGATCATGACCTGAGCTGAAATCAAGGGTTGAACATTTAACCAACTGAACCACCCAGGCACCCCTCTCTTTTTTTAACAGAACAGAGTTTCCAGAGGACTTTGCCTCTCATTCTTCAATGTCGATTTGGTTTTCCTCCATTGGGGATTTTTTTTTTTCATTTTTAAATATTCAAATTAAAAGCTACTGTTCTATTTTTTTGAAGTTTGTTTATTTTGAGAGAGAGAGAGAGAGAGAGAGAGCATATGTTGGAGGATCAGGGAGAGGGAGAGAGAGAGAAAACCAAGCAGGGATCCCAACGTGGGGCTTCAACTCATGAACTGTGAGAGCATGAGCCGAAATCAGATGCTCAACTAACTGAGCCACCCAGGTGCCCCAAGCGTTACTGTTCTATTAAATCATAATGGCTTCAAGGGAGATGCATTGGAGATGGGAGAGAGTAAAATGAAGGAAAAAAAACAAAAGAAAGAGCCGAGGGAGGCAGAGCAGGTAGACAAGGGAAGGGGGGAGGCAGCTCATGTCCTTGGCTCACCTGCCAAGCAGACATTGGGATGCCTTTTGCATGATTTCACATTATTTTCTTATCCATCCTCGGCCTCCGTCCCTCCCATCCCGTTGTCTCCTGTGACAGGGGCTCACAGTATCAGACAAGTCCTTCCTTCCTAGTCCTGGGCGTGGTTCTGGGGACGTCCGACTTGGCTGGCTTCCGGCTTCTGGAAACTTCTCTTCCATTCCCTTTTTGGATACATGGTCCTCCTCCAAGTGCCCACCACTGGACAGTGGCTTCGCCAAAGAGGGCAGCAGAGGTGCCGCCTGCGTGGCAGAGGCCTCCCCTTTGCCGTGGCCGACATTCCTTTGCCAGGGTGCAGAGACCCTTCCTGCCCTCAAAACGGTGGTGGCCACCGGGGACAGAGGACAGTCCTGGGCCGGGGCCTCCCGGGGAGACACACTGAAGTGGTTTTCATGAAAGATTCTCTATTTTGGGAGAACAGCTCATCTGTCCTAAAACTGCACCTGCCGGGGGGACCCCGGACCAGTCAGCTCTCCTCCTGAGCTATAGTTTCAGCTCTTCGTCAAGAAGGTTCTTCAGGACAGGAATTTCAGACTAGGGTTCTGGGATGCCTGTTTCTCGCTTGTTAAGAGCAGAGGACTGGGGTGTTTTGTGGCAGGTTGGGCCCAAGCTTTCCCTCAGGAATCTGGCCCTGCCCTCTCTTGCCGGGGGCGCTGGCCTAATTGCTTTCACACCTCCATTCTTGCCTGCCTCCCTTCCACTCTTCTCACCGCCAAGGCCAAAGCCATTTTTGTAAGGCTTAGTAATGTCAGGCAACATGGATCTCCTGCTTAAAGCCCTCCGGTGGCTTCCCACCGCAGTGATCAGAAAACCTGGCCCCGCACAGTGGCTACGAGGCCCTGCGGGGCCCCACTGCCTCTCCGGCCATCTCCCCTCCAGGTCCTGGACTCCAGTTACCTGGTCCCCTGCCTCAGGGCCTTTGCACTTCCTGTTCCAGCTGCCTGAACCCCGTGTCATGGATCTTTTTGCCTGATCTTTCTCATCATTTGGGCCTCAACTCTGATATGATCCCATTCAAGCACTCTTCTTGACCCGCCATCCATAGGAGACCCCGCCTGCAAGCCCCTTTTATTACGTTCCGTCTCCTTTCTTATCTGAAATCATCTTGTGAGTCATTTTTCTATTTATTTATTTATTTTTGGTTTTCCCTCGTTAGACTAAAAACTCTGTAAGATCGGGGATGGTGCCCGTCCCCTTCATCCCCCGATGCTCAAATAAATATTTGCCGAATGAATGAGTGAACAGGACGCAGCCTGCACCCTCCTGGGCTGAAAAGGGGCCCCCTCACATTCTTCCTCCTGAGGGTCTCCAGGAAGATGTAGTTATTGAATCATCTTCTGGGCTCTCCCCGGCTGCCAGAGCCAGGGGGTGGTTTCTAGAAAGTTCCTTTAAGGCAAGCACCCCGGAGCTCCATTGGGAAGTGGGGCCTCTGGGTAGAGCACCTTTGGAATTGGCCTCCGAAGTGCCCACTTTCCACAGAAGTTAGGTGACAGGAAAAACATCCGTTCCATTCTCCACAGAAGAGAGTCTGAGAGACAAACAGAAGGACTTGTTAGAAGGACCGTTTGGAGGCTGAGAAGCGGCTGAAAATAAGCCCAGGTCAGGAGGCCCAACCAGACTCTGATGCGGAAGGCCAGCCCCTGTGGCTCCCCGTCCCTTGTCAGGGTGACGGCTGGTCTCATAACCTCCCAGCGGGGTTGATGGTAGATAGTGGACGTGTGTGTAACCACCTTCTAGACGTTTCTGAGACGCCTCTCGAGCTATTTGGGCTGCGGCTTTCTAAACGTTTTGTCCCAGAGTTAAAAGAACAGGAGCGTCTCTGTCTCTGGACGGAATCCTAGCGATGACCGGGGGGGCGGGGGGGGGGGGAGGCCTTTAGACCCTCGCCCTAGCGGAGCGTGGGAAGGTACGTGGCGGGTTGTGCCCGGGCACCCTCCGGGAGAAGGGTGTTTGTTTCTCAGATAAAGCAGGATACAACTTCCCTTCTTCCTGGGGCTCGTCCCCTGCACAGAGGCTGCTGAGAGTGACTCATGTGTTCCCCGGGGCAGCGGCTCCCGAGGGGATGTGACTCTGGGACCAAAAAGCCCGTCTCAACCTCGAGGAGTGCTGGGCAGCGCCTCCTGCTCGCAGCGGCCTCGAGAGACGCGAGGAGCGCCACCGGCCCCGGGCGACAGAGGCCAGCTCACAGCCCTGACCAACACGCAGTTTCAAACACACAATTTCAAAAGAAATGAGCTGGATGCTTGAGCTCGGCCCGAGCCACCGGCCAGCGGGTCTGCCAGCCCAGGGGGGTAGTAGACGGGCGGCCGCTGGGTTCCCAGTCTGGAGGAAGCACCGTGGCTCTGGCACACGACATCCCTTGCTCGCCTTCCCCTCTTAGAAATACGCAGCGGGGGGGATGGGGGACACCTGGGTGGCTCAGTCGGTTAAGCAACTGACTTAGGCTCAGGTCATGATCTCGCGGTTTGTGGGTTCCAGCCCTGCGTCGGGCTCTGTGCTGATAGCTCAGAGCCTGGAACCTGCTTCAAATTCTGTGTCTTTCTCTCTCTCTGCCCCTTCCACGCTCATGCTCTGTCTCTCTCAGTCTGTCAATAATAAATAAATGTTAAAAAAAAATAAAAAAAAAAAAGAAATACGCGGGGGCCCTTGTGGCACCCCCTGCCGCTGGCCGGGAAGGACGGCGGTGGTTTTATGACATCTTGGGGGAAACCCCCCTGGTGGTCGCTCAGGACACGGAAGGCCAGACCCCTCAGACCTTGGCAGCTGAAGAGACGGCCTCAGCCATGGGCCCGAGAAGGTGCCTCTGACCTGGCACGGCTCCCAACGTCGGCGCGGGGGCCGCTGTGCTCCCCCCCCCCCAGAGACCCGCCGCCGCCCACAGCCGTTCTGGGGATTGTGCTGGCTGGAAAGGGGACGGGGGAGGAGGGCACATGGCTTCTCCAACCGAGTTCTTCGATATTTCGTCGAAGGTGCAGATGTGCACCGAGAAGTCAGCCGCAAGGTCTGGCCGACTCGGACTCCGAGCAAGGAAGGCTTGATCGCGGCTCATCTTTGGCCGATGTCGCTCTGGCGCCTGGAAGGTGGTTCTGGGCCTCTCTGACCCGCTGTCTCCAGGACGCCTCATTTGCCTGTGTGTGTAGCCCGCTGACCCCAAATTATAGCTCAGGAGCCCCAAAGACCTCTCCCCTAAGCTCCACACCAGGGACTGTTCGTTGGGGGGTTTCACTGCGCCGCTCAGATTCCGTGTGTCCGAAACAGACATCTCGCTCTTCCATTGCCCCCAGATCTGTTTCTCCCCCACGCTTCCCCATTCCGGTGTATTTCCACCACCCCTCCAGTCTCCCAAGCCCGCACCTGGCTGTCATCGTTACGCCTTCCCCCACGACCCCCCCCTCTCATCCGCCCGAGCTCCTAAATAGATCTCGAGGGGCACCCGGCGGGCTCAGTCGGTTGAGTGACTGACTCTTGATTTCGGCTCAGCTCATGAGCTCGTGGTTCGTGGGTTCGAGCCCCACATTGGGGTCCTTGCTGACAGTGCAGAGCCCACTTGGGATTCTCTCTCTCCTTCTCTCTCTGTCCCTCGCCTGCTCGTTCTCTTTGTCTCTCTCAAAATAAATCAACTTTTAAAAAAATATTTGAAAAGATAGATCTTGATTCCCTGCCCCCTCATCACCGGGAGCACGAACCTCCCTCCCTCCCCGTGTGCGTACTTGCTTCTTTCCGGTTCCTTCGCACTGGGCCGTGGTATCATTCGGAATGCAGGTTGGATCCCTGGCTCCTTTGCTAAGACTGCCCATCACTCTCCCGGCGACCCGCAGGTGTCGCCCCTGTAAAGGCTCTGCAGGACTTGGTCCCTGCTGACCTCTTCAAGCCGTCCCATCCGACGCCCTCCCCTCCCTGCCCCACTCACACACCCCAGCGGCAGTGGCCTGCCTTCCGTCCTCCCTGGACACGACTGGCACAGTCCGGTCCTCTGCTCTGGGGTCCTCTCTGCGGACGGGCTCTTCCCGGCCTCCCTACAGGGTTCCCCATCACGTCGCCGTTTGGCACACTGCCTTCACTGGGATGATATGGCATGTGGTCGTCCTTCCTACCTACGTACGTGGGTGTTAGCGTCTCTCCAGCTGGAGCGTGCTTCTCCACCTCGCACAACTCCCGGAACTTAAGAAACACTAGCGTAAACTAATAGATCTCAGGCTGAGTCACATGTACGAAATATCAAATCCAGTAACACGCGAGCGCCAATTATTTCCATGAGATGAAGCGAGTTCCTGCATTCAGATTCAGGAAATGAGTTGGGAGAACCCAGCTTTCCTGGGGGAAATATCTAGAGGGTTTGGCAGCCAGTGAGGTCAGTCTTCCCGGGGGGGAGAGGGCTGATATGCCTTAGGCTAAGGAATGGGAGTCTGGTCCCCAGAAAATTCTTCTGCACTTGGCCCGTTGGGCCGCATCCCAGCATCTTGTTTTCTCAGAGCAGCAAACTTTGGCAAGAGTCTAAAAACCGGGTCGTAGGGAGAACGGTCAGAGGTACCGAGGCCGCCATCCGGCAGAAACAGCCATCAGAGGACAACCCTGTGTGCCCGTAGATGGCAGTTCAAAGATCGGGGTTGGCACCTACGGGGAGGCCAATTTCCAAGGAAAGAACTTGCTAACACTAGACACTTCCTAAAATGGAACACGCAGCTGCGAGGGACAAAAAATAAAACAAAAACAAAAAACTCAAACTGCTCTAAGTTAAAAAGAAAAAAAAAAAGGTAGGGGGCAGGGGGAGCTTCCGGCTGCTAGAACTGAAAAGTTGGGGATAGAGTCTAGCTTCAGGCAGGTCCCCATCCAGGAGCCCAAGCATGTCTTCAGGATCTGGCTTCGTACGCCGAGCTCTGCCCTCCAACTTGCTCGTCTTTCCTCAGAGCGCACCCCTAAGGGCAGCAAGAGGCGGTCACCAGCAGCCCTGGGCGGGTATTCCTTTCTGCTACCCCAGGTGCAAATACCCAAAGATATCCAGATATCAGAACCCGCCGGGCTGACTTGACATTCGCGGGCCCATCCAGGGATCGCTGGAGATGGTGATCGGCTGGGACTCAGCCCGTTTCCTGGGTCCAGGCCGACCGCCAGGGGCCGGGTGGGTCTCAGGCCATGCGAGCGGCCAGGAGTGAAGCCAAGCCATCTGAACCAGTGGGACCGAGGGCGTGTGGGGTTCGCGAAAAGTCTCCAGCTCCCAGGTGAAGAGACTGAAAATTGGTAGCACCCAGAAGCCCCTCGGACCCCTTTCTCCTGGGGTTCCTGCCCCCCTCCTGGGGGTAACCCCTGTCTCTTCTGCAACATAGAATTAATTCTGCCTTGTGTGTGTTCTCTATATAACTGGAATCACGAGCCTATATTCTCTCGTGCCTGGCTTCCTCTGTTCAGCCTTCATGTTTTCGAGATCCATTTATACCGTTGTGTGTATTGGTAGATCGTTCATTCTCATTGCTCTATAACATCCCGTTGGGAGAAGGTACCATAATTTGTTTTTCCATTATCCTGCCGCTGTGCGTTTGGGAAGTTTCCAGTGCACGGCCATTATGAAGAGCAGCACCGTAGACACTCCTGCTTGTTTGTGTCTCTTGGTGCGCCCGTACTCGTGTCTCTGGCGAGTGTATACCCACGGTGCCATTAATTGCTAGGTCAGAGGGCACCCGAGTGCTCAGCTTTAGTAGATCCTGCCAAGAGCAGAGACTTTGCCAAAGCGGTTGTGCCAACTCGCGTTCTTGGAGAGGCACCAGAGCCCCTGCGTCAGCTGGCGTCTCTGTCCCGTGCGTTGCAGGGAGAGGGGTCCGAGCTTCACCGAGAGTTCTGGCTCGTCAGCAGCCCACGAGGAGAGAGGAGGTTCCTGCTTCCTCCTGGCCCACCTCTGGCCTTCGCCTCTGCCCCGCCCCCACCATCCTGGCCTTCCTTCCTTAGGGATGAGCTTTTTACGTGCCCCCTTTCCCGAGTGCGGCCGAAGGACACTTAGCCTTGTTAAGTGGGTTCTCCAGGATTTTTGACTGGCCCCCACGTTTTGAATCAAAAAGAAAGCCTTTGGCCTGGTCATTCTCAGAAAGAGGAACCCCAAGTAGGATGTGGTTTTACAATCAGAGGAAGTGGATCCCAGCGGTGGTACACAGGGTAGCACAGGGTGACGGGCCCACGTGCTGCAGCTCCCGGCAGACTCAGCACCCAGCCGCTCTGTGAGGGGAGGTGTGGGCCCAAGCGACAGAGCCCAAAAGAATCTCTCTCTCACGCTAAACCATTCCTTTCAAGTATTTTTATTTTTTAAAAAAACATTTGTTTATTTTTGAGAGAGTGTGACAGAGCGTGAGCAGGGGAAGGGCCGAGAGAGAGGGAGACACAGAATCCGAAGCAGGCTCTAGGCTCCGAGCTGTCAGCACCGAGCCTGACGGCGGGGCTCGAACCCACAGACCGTGAGATCAGGACCTGAGCCGAAGTCGGCCGCTTAACCGACTGAGTCCCCCAGGCGCCCCATTTTTCAATTATTTTTCAAAGTCATCTAAATCTAGGAGGATGTGACCTTAGGGTAGGGAAATATTTTTCTGAAGAATAAAAATCATAAAACATAAAGGACAATATTTGACCGCATCAACAGGACAAATTTCGCTCACCAAACAGATACCAGGAACAGAGTGAAAAGATGACTTGCACCAAAGGAAGATATCTCCAACCCCTTTAATCAAAAAGGAACTGAATCCAGAGTATATAAGGAAACCCTGTCAACCAATAAGAAAAGGACAACCCCGCAGAAAACATGGGCAAAATTTCAAAGCAGGCTATTTGCAGAAGATGAACATTTCATGGGTGACCAGGGAAATGCAAATTCAAGCGACAAAAGAGCATTCCGTGACCATCGGGGTGGTGGAAATGAGTAAATTTGATGAGCCCAGTGCTGATGAAAGCATGGCGGTTCAGCAGCGGGCGGCGGCGGCGGCACCATTGCTAACGGGCGCCCCTTCTTCAGTAGAGTTCAGGGTGTGGTCTGGCTGTCCAGGTTCTGGCTGTGACCTGACAGCTCCACTCTGAGGTGGACGTATGTACCCTGCCCCTGTGCCCTCCGGCGAGGCAGCCCCCAGCCGCCCGTACCTCTGGAGCACTTGAAATGCAAAGGGTGCTGGGGCGCCTGGGGGGCTGGGGTTCAGCATCGGACTTCGGCTCAGGTCACGGTCTCACCGTCCCGCCTCAGGCTCTGTGCTGCCAGCTCAGCGCCCGGAGCCCGTTTCCGGTTCCGGGGCTCCCTCTCTCTCCACCCCACCCCTCCTAAAAATAAATAAACATTAAAAAAAACACAATAAACGGTTCCTTTCATTTTAATTCATTCAGATCTAAGAAATGGATACTCAATGCATTTCATGGAAAACTTTTTAAGTATATCTGGAACGACTTGAGTCTGTGAACCTACTTTTTTAATCTGTAAATCGCATGAAATCTACATATAGACGAGGTATTGCTGATGGGAATCTCGTGCCCAAATTGCAATGTGCCGTCAGTGTAGAAGATACACTGATTTCAAAGACTTAAAACCAAAAAAAAAAAAAAAAGTGTAAAATATCTCATTAGTAATTTTTTTGTGTGATGACATTTTGAACTGACTATATTTTGGATATATTGGGTTAAATAAAACATATCACTAAACTTAACTTTATCTTTTTACTTTTTTTTTTAATGCGGCTGCTGGCAGCTTTGACATTACCCACGTGGTTCCCCCTTGTATTTCGCGTGGACAACACTCGGCCAGACTCTACATACACGCAGAGTGAGGCTCTAAGGATATACATTGTAGCGTTGTGTGTAAGAACCGAAAAGAGTAGAAACAAACCCTGGGGCTCATCAACAAGAGAAGGGGTAAATAGAAGTGTGGGATTTTATTCACACGGTGAAGTACCGCAGGGGTTCCAGTGGATGAACTTGAGCCACGTGTACCAGCGTGGATACACCTGACGCAATGTGGACTGCCAGAAGCGGCGGCAGAAGACTCGCTATTCATACAAAGTTTGAAAGCATGCACCAAGATTAGGAACTGTTCATGAATACATGGTAACTTAATACGAGTATAAAAACGTGCTCGGAACGTATAAGCGACCGGAACGCAGGCGGTGGGAACCTGGAGCAGGGGAGAGCCTCCAAAGACCTTGAGCTGTGTCTGTAGCATTTTGTTCCTGAAGAGTGGGTATGACTGAGATGTTCCAACAAATTGTTTGATGGCCAAAGCCGTTTTGAAGCCGCTTGGTTTCTGGTTAGAAAGTTTCCAAAGAACTGCAGCCTTTGTCCTTCTCGTGTCCTGGGTTGTCTGACCGGTGACCCTGCCAGCCCCCGTTTCTGCCAGCTGGTGGCTCTGGCGGGGTTTCCCACTTGTGCGTGTGTCCCTGAGAAAAAATGATTTGGGACAGGTCTGTTGGTGTCTTGAACTTGGGCCACTGCGGTGAGGGTTGCAGACAGAGTGAGTGCCCACCTGTGATGACAGAGGAGATGGGGTCTGGGGACAGTAGGAGCCACAAGCCACCCCAGGCAGGACGCGGTCCAGAGGGAGGTGGGCTTTGGGTGCCCACGGGAGGGACTCCTTCCTGAACGTCGCATTCGGAGGATTCCTGCCGCACCCCTGCAGTGGCTCATTTTGCCCTCTCTCCCTTTTCAGGACAACCCGCGTCTTTGAAGTGAAACAGCAGGATGCCCCCTGGGGTCGACTGCCCCATGGAATTCTGGACCAAAGAGGAGAATCAGAGTGTGGCGGTTGACTTCCTGCTGCCCACGGGGGTCTATCTGAACTTCCCTGTGTCCCGGAATGCCAACCTCAGCACCATCAAGAAGGTATGATCCTGGGCGCCCGGGGCGGGGGGGGGAGGGCGGACTCGGCCGGTTAAGCCCCGGACTTCGGCTCAGGTCAGGATCTCACGGTTCATGAGTTCGAGCCCCGTGTCAGGCTCTGTGCTGACGGCTCAGAGCCTGGAGCCTGCTTCCGATTCTGTGTCTCCCTCTCTCTCTGCCCCTCCCCTATTGCGCTCTGTCTGTCTATCTCTCTCAAAAAATGAGTAAACATTTAAAAAAAAAAAAAAAGAAGAAGAAGGCGTGATCCTGACCTTAGAGCTTGGAACTCAAGGGGAAAGACAGACAGACCCTCAGGCTCAGATTTGCGATCCTACAGGACAAATTTTAAAAGATAAATAATATCTAAGGATTATTTGAAAGCTTATAGTCAGAGGGGCGCCTGGGGGGCTCAGTCGGTTAAGCAACCAACTTCAGCTCAGGTCACAATCTCGCAGTCTGTGGGTTCGAGCCCCACGTGCTGACGGCTCAGAGCCTGGAGCCTGCTTCGGATTCTGTGTCTCCCTCTCTCTCTGCCCCTCCTGCGCTCCTGCACTGTCTCTCTCTCTCTCATAAAATGAATAAACATTAAAAATAATAATAAATAAATGCTTACAGTTAGTGCCCAGCTAGCACTTTAAATTCAGCTTCCCCCTTTATCGGCGCGCGATAACACTCACTAGATTCCAACGAGAGCTTCAGGGAGTGGTTCCCATGGTGGCCTTTCCTTCTGTCCATGACTGTGCCGTCATTTTTGGAACCACACCCCACCCACGGCCACTTAAAAGAGTCATATCTGTCTTCTCTCTTCAGAGCTGTCGTCGAAGTAAACATCATCTTTAGAAACAGTTTTTAGTTTCGTTGAATAATCGTCTGGGCGGATTACTGACTCAAAGAGTTAGACATCTGGAAAGTGTTTGGTACACGCTGTCTTGTGATCTCTCAAAGGGCTCATCCCACTTACGAAGTGTGGGATTTAATGGGTCACGCCAGAGAGCGAGACCTCAGCTCAGGATTTGAAAAGCTATACTTGGGAGTTGAACAAAAAAAAAAAAGGAAAGAAACAAGGGACCATCTTGGAATTTTTGTTTGTTTGGGTTTGTTTCTCAATCTCCCCTTCCTGGGAGGTCCCTTTAAAAATTAAATTTCTTCTTCTTTTTTTTTTTCCATTTCAGAAGTAATATGGATACATTGATTTAGGAAAACAGAAAAAGAAATAGAGAAAGGAAAAAAGTTACCTGTGATCCAGCCTTTATGAGACAGCCACAGTTAACACTTGGGCCGGTTCCTGTTTTCTGTTCTATGGAGTGTTGTTTTTTGTGATAATTCTGAGTACGGACTTTGAGATCTTTTTTTTCCTGAGTTAACATTATAACATCTTTTTCATGTGATTAACTTTATGTAAACTTCATTCGGAGGGTCATCTTATTTTTCTGAACCATGCATGCAAGCTGCTATAATTCCAACACTGCAGAAAGGCAGAGCGGATTTGACTTCAATTTCTTCATACTTTTATTTATACCAGAGGCCAGATAGTAAATATCCCAGGCCTTGCTGGCCATCTGATACTTGTCGCCAACACTCAACTCTGCCAACAGAAGGCCAGCCAGCCTCAGACAATATGCAAATGAGTGGGCGTGGGTGTCTAATACCTTAGGAGCAGACCAGGTTTGCCTGCAAACCAGTTAGTTTTGTCAAATCCTGGTCTATATTAATTACTATGTTTTTTAGAGTTGTGTTTTTTTTTGTTTTGGTTTGTTTTTTTTTTGTGAGAGAGAGAGAGAGAGAGAGAGCACAAGCTCGGGAGAGGGGCAGAGGGAGAGAGAGAGACTCTTAAGTAGGCTCCACGCTCAGCACAGAGCCCAACCTAGGACTTAAAATTACTACTGTGAGGTCACGACCTGAGCGGAAATCATGAGTCGGACACTTGACGGACTGAGCCACGCAGGCGCGCCTATTAGAGTTGTTTTTATGGAAATGGTCTTGAATTAGATGTGCTATATACCTTGGGGTTTTTTTTTCCCCACTCGCTGTGTGTCGGAGTCTGCTGTTTCTGTTTATACAGGTGTCCCTAGATTCTGGGTCATGCCTCCGTACTATCCCTTTGTGCTGATGGACCATAATTATCTGTCCCCCATGGAAGATGGGGCTGTTCCCGCCTTTTCCATCTTCTCTGTGACTCAGTGGTGACCACTTTGCAGTAAAGCTTGGCTTTTAGATGGTTCTCCCAGGGGTCCCTGGGGACACTTGCCCTGAGGCCACACACTGACCGCCTTAGCTGAACACAGCCCATGGAGGGCTTTATGGCTCTCAGTTGTTCACCTTTTCTGAATTAGTGGCCAACATTTAGAAGTCAGGGTGATGAGCCCCAGGACGATTAGGTGGAGGTCATGTCTGGCCGGCCGTCTCTGGAGGGTAACATACAGGGGAGACTGTGGACAGGATTTTAGCGAATACCAGGCACCTTCCATAGAAGGGCAGTGATGGAGACTCCTGGGGACCCATGAGGCCTATTCTCAAGGGGTCTGGGGAGGGCAGGGTCCTGCAGGGGCCGAGGGATGGGTGGAACACCCAGACTGAGGTCAGCCTCCAGCCGCTTCCCGGTTCCCTGTGGCCCCTGCTCGCCTTGGGCCAGAGGGGCTGACCGGCCACCGTCCCCTCAGGTGTTGTGGCACCGCGCCCAGTATGAGCCACTCTTCCACATGCTCAGCGACCCTGAGGCCTACGTGTTCACCTGCGTCAACCAGACCGCGGAGCAGCAGGAGCTGGAGGACGAGCAGCGGCGGCTGTGTGACATCCAGCCCTTCCTGCCGGTGCTGCGCCTGGTGGCCCGGGAGGGTGACAGGGTGAAGAAGCTTGTTAACTCACAGATCAGCCTCCTCATCGGCAAAGGTGCTCCACAGTGCGGGTGGGCCCTCCCCGCCCTTGCCCCCGCCCTCCGCGTGCGGATGGCCCCGCCCCGGCCCCGCCCCGTGTGCTAGAGGCCCCGGCCCCGCCCCCGCGTGCGGATGGCCCCGCCCTGCCCCGCCCCGCGCGCTAAAGGCCCCGCCCCCGTGTGCCGATTGGCCCCCTGGCCCCGCCCCCCATGTGCAGGTGGGCCCCGGCTCCGCCCCCTGACTGATCCAGCCTCCTCACCTCCTAGGCCTCCACGAGTTCGACTCCTTGCGGGACCCCGAGGTGAACGACTTTCGCACCAAGATGCGCCAGTTCTGCGAGGAGGCGGCCGCCCGCCGGCAGCAGCTGGGCTGGGAGGCCTGGCTGCAGTACAGCTTCCCCCTGCAGCTGGAGCCCTCGGCCCGGAGCTGGGGGGCCGGCACCCTGCGGGTCCCCAACCGGGCCCTCCTGGTCAACGTTAAATTTGAGGGCAGCGAGGTGAGCCCGCGGCTCCTGCTGGACGCTGTGGCCCGTTTGCTGCATCCAAGCCGCTGTGTCCAAGGGGCTGCTTCCCCCTTGACACTTCCCAGTCCTCCACCCCACCGCCCCAAACCCAGTCTCCTCCCAGTGGCGCCCGGTTGGTACTTGTGGGGCATCCATGCATGCGAGGGGCTCGGCCAAATGTCCTACCAGGCAAGTCGGGTGAAAGGCAGAACGACCAAATGGCCTTGGTCACTGGTCGGTTCGTTCATTCAATACGTATTTCCTGGGTGCCGGCCTCGTGCCTGCATCAGACTCTGCCCTCATGGAGCTCGCGCTCGGGGGGAGAGGGCACCTATTACAAATAGGCATCCCCACCCTCTGCTGCGTCCCAGAGTCCATGCAGGGCCCCCCCCACCCCCCGTAAGGGTGGAGGGCTGACCCTCCCTCCCCCTCCCCCCAGGAGAGCTTCACCTTCCAGGTGTCCAGCAAGGACGTGCCCCTGGCGCTGATGGCCAGCGCCCTCCGGAAGAAGGCCACGGTGTTCCGGCAGCCGCTGCTGGAGCGGCCCGAGGACTACACGCTGCAGGTGAACGGCAGGCACGAGTACCTGTACGGCAGCTACCCCCTCTGCCAGTTCCAGGTGAGGGCGCGGGCCGGGAGGGGCGGGGCCGGGAGGGCGCGGGCCGGGGAGGGGCCCCGGGCTCCCGGGCCAGGGCCTGGGTGCTGTGCGGAGCCGGGCCTCGGGCCCCTCTTGAACACGACGAGCCAGGCCTTTGGGGGCCCTGGCGAGAGCGTCCCCATGCTGGGCTTGCCCGCGTGAGCACCAGGAGGGCTCCGTCTTCGGGAGGTGGGTGGGGGCAGAAGAGCCCTCAGGCCCGGGGCAGGCGGTGGTCGGCAGCGGGAGGCCCCCGGGTGCGGGGACTGGCCGGGGCTGCCCCGTCGGCCGCTCACTCTGCGCCCCCGTCTCAGTACATCTGCAGCTGCCTGCACAGCGGGCTGACCCCCCACCTGACCATGGTGCACTCTTCTTCCATCCTCGCCATGCGGGACGAACAGAGCAACCCTGCCCCCCAAGTCCAAAAACCGCGCACCAAACCGCCCCCCATTCCCATGAAGAAGGTGAGCCGGCGCCTTCCGCTTCCCCTCCCCTCCATCCCTTCCTCCCACCCGCTGTCCGACCCCAGAGCCTCGGGGCCCCGCCGCGGGCTGGCGGTGGGCCCGGGGCCCCTCAGCTCCCGCTCCTTGGTTGGTTGGTGTTGATGGCTGGGGGCCCTGAGCTTGGCCAGCCACAACAACACCAGTGTGCTGGGTGGGGGTGGGGGGCCGCCCGACGTTTCCTGGGGCAGCCCCCAGGCCTGGCTCTCCTGCTGCCCTTCTCACGCTCTCCCACCCTCAGTCCTGGAGAGAGGCAGAGAGCTCAGGGGTCCTGGGGCACCGGCATGGCAGGTTTTCCTGGTGAAGGGTGGTATTGTGAGTGGGTATTTGAGCCTTGCCACCAACCGGCAACACTCTCGGCTCACCCCCGGGTGGCCACGGGCCCTGCCAGGGGTCAGGGGCGCTGGCCTTCCCTGGATTCCTCCGCACTGACAGCCCTGCTTCTCTCCCCCCTCCCCCCCGGCCCAGCCTTCTTCCTTGTCGCTGTGGTCCCTGGAGCAGCCTTTCTGCGTGGAGCTGATCCAGGGTAGCAAAGTGAACGCCGACGAGCGGATGAAGGTAGGGGGAGGGGGTGTTTTCTGCACAAACAAGGTGGCTGTGGTCTAGAGGGGTGGCGGAGGAAGAAGGGGGGGGTCACATGAAAGCCACCTGACCACATTACCCAGCATCCCTGCCTGGGGTGGTTGTGAGCCGCTTCAAAACAGGAAGAGGGGAGGGGAGCAGGCTGGCTGGCCAGAGAGGCTAATTCGTAGAAACCAGGCCCAGTGAGTTCTGGGTACTTGACTCTAGTAGAAGTCCTGGGGCCAGGCCCGGCCCAGGGATATGGGAGGTGACAGGTGCCGGAGAGGAGCGGCTTCGGCTGGGCCCCGGGGCCTTGGGACTCCCTAGGGACACTTGGGAGGTGTGTGCGGCACGTGCCTGGACCCCTGGGGGCCAAGCCCACTTCTGGGCCATTGACACGCCCCATCGCCCTCAGTCCTCAGGGCAGGATGGCTTGCGAGGTGCCCATCTTACTGTCCCATTTGCCGGATGTTACACCTGGGTCCACAGAGGTCGAGTCTCTCTGTGGAACGCTTTTTTTCAGGGTAATTTCACTAGCAGGGCCGGTCTGGGGTTCCCGGATGGAATCCTGGACCGTCGGATCAAAGCAGCTTTCTGGCTGGGCTGGAGGGCTGTCAAGGCGGACCTGGAGGAGGCCGGGTGGGCGTGTCCAGGTGGCATTAAGCATTCCCCTCTCCTTGTGCGGCCCAGACAGTTCCAGGCCGTGGAGGTGGCGCTTGGGTATTAGAGCTAGAAGGCCCCTGGAGTTTCTAAGCCCTAGTGGGGAAACTGAGGTCCAGAGCAGGGAAGTGACATGCCCTGGGGTCCCACAGAGTCGTGGGGAGCCCATGCACAGCCCGTGGTGCCCTTCCCTGCACCCCGGGGCCCCCTCGAACCTCTCAAGTCTTCGGTTGCCCCTCTTCTGTGCCGCTTTCTTCCCCGTGGAAAGTGGGATTCAGACCCACGTGAAATGGGGACATTCCGGGAGCTCGGAGCCCCGGGTGGGGGCGGGGGCACCTGGGGGCGGGGAGAGGCTGGGCCTCTGCCGCCTGCCACCTGCACCCGCGCCTTCCCTAGCTGGTGGTGCAGGCTGGACTTTTCCATGGCAACGAGACACTGTGCAAGACGGTGTCCAGCTCGGAGGTGAGCGTGTGCTCAGAGCCCGTGTGGAAGCAGCGGCTGGAGTTTGACATCAACGTCTGCGACCTGCCCCGCATGGCTCGTCTCTGCTTCGCGCTCTACGCCGTGATCGAGAAGGCCAAGAAGGCTCGCTCCACCAAGAAGAAGTCCAAGAAGGCGGTGGGTGGCGCTGGCGGGGAGGTTGGGGCCGGGCCTTGGGAGGCTGCCGGCCACTCCCCCTTATCCGCTCGGAGCAGGCACACACCTTGGGGACGGGGTCCCCAGAGGGCTGGCCGACGCGACCTCCCCGCCCCTCCCACACTGGCCGCCACCCCTGCCGTGTGACGGCTCTGGGTTCTGGGGCTCATGAGCCGGGTGACTGTGCGGGCCAGAGCCTTCAGTCCTGGCGGGAATCTGGAGGCGGCTCCCTGGGGTCGGAGGATGAACGCACTGTCCTCACAGGGAGCAGAGTGGCCTGAGTCAGCAGCCAGCAGGGAAGGCATGGTGGAGGGGCACTGAGTCACCAGGGCCCAGGATGTGACTGGCCGCTGAGCCACGCTGACTTAACCCGTAGCCGAGCCAGGCCAGCCTTCTGGGGCCGGTGTGTTTCGTTTGGGGGTTTCTCAAGACACCAGGAGCAGGGGTGCCTCTGGGAGAGGGGAAGGGAGCCAGGAGGTGGCTGGCCTTGCTGGCTTCCTCACAGGGAGTCTGGGCGAGGGAGGGGAAGCTTGGCCTGGAGGCGACGCCCATCCTGCAGATGAGCAAATGGAGGCCCTCCGGCCGCTGGCCCTGACCTGCCCGTGGTCTTTCCCAGGACTGCCCCATCGCCTGGGCCAACCTCATGCTGTTTGACTACAAGGACCAGCTCAAGACTGGCGAATGCTGCCTGCACATGTGGCCTTCGGCGCCAGGTCCGCCCCGGCGGGAGGGAGAGGCCCGGGGGCGTGGGCTCCCCGCTGGTGGCATTCCTCGTGCAACTCCCCTCCATCCCCGTGTCCAGACGAGAAGGGGGAGCTGCTGAACCCCGCGGGAACAGTGCGGAGTAACCCCAACACGGAGAGTGCCGCCGCCCTAGTCATCTGCCTCCCTGAGGTGTCCCCCCACCCTGTGTACTACCCAGCCCTGGACAAGGTCAGCCCCCTCGCCCCACACAGAGGCTGTGCGGCTAAAGATGACCTTTCGTGACCCTGCCTCTGGGGCTTCCCAGAGCATGGTGCCCCCCACCCCCCGCCCATACCCCACCATCCCCCCAGTGGCCCAGGGCCCGGGCTTGGTCACCATACACATTTGGGGACCTCCTCGACTCTCTAGAATCCTAACCTGCTTTAGAGCCGTGGTTCTCCGTCGGGGCCACTTTGCTCCCCAGGGAACTTGGGGCCATGTCCAAGAACAGTTTTGGTTGTCATAGCTGCTGGGGAGAGATGCTCCAGGCATCTGGGGGGCGGGTGGTGGAGGCCGGGGTGCTGTGCACAGGACAGCTCCCAGTGCCGAGGCGTTGACACTTCCTGTCTCCGGGGCCCCGCCAGGGCTGGCCCGGGTCCCGGGGGCTCCGCTGAGACAGGGCCGCTCATTGCAGATTCTGGAGCTGGGGCGGCACGGGGAGCACGGGCGCTTCAGCGAGGAGGAGGTGAGCTGGGGGCCACGGGCGGCGGGGTGCCCAGCACGGCCGCAGCTCACCCCGCCTGTGCCCCTCAGCAGCTGCAGCTGCGGGAAATCCTGGAGCGGCGGGGGTCCGGGGAGCTATATGAGCACGAGAAGGACCTGGTGTGGAAGATGCGGCATGAAGTCCAGGAGCGCTTCCCCGAGGCGCTGGCCCGCCTGCTGCTCGTCACCAAGTGGAACAAGCACGAGGATGTGGCCCAGGTGGGCGGCAGGGGGCGGGGCCGGGGCGGGGCCTCCTCCGGGGCCCAAACCTTGACCTCCTGCCCAGCCGCACCTCCTTGATCCCCGCCCCCCCCCCCCCCCACTCCAGATGCTCTACCTGCTGTGCTCCTGGCCGGACCTGCCCGTCCTGAGCGCCCTGGAGCTGCTGGACTTCAGCTTCCCCGACCGCCACGTGGGCTCCTTCGCCATCAAGTCTCTGCGGAAACTGACGTGAGTCCCGCGGGCTCCCCGCCGCCCCTCGGAAGGGCGGTTTTGTCCCCACCGCCTGGAAGCCGAGCCCTGGGCCCGGCGAGGACTGAGCCTTGCCTGCGGTCTGCTCAGGTGAGGCCGGCCTCCCTCCTCCGCAGGGACGACGAGCTTTTCCAGTACCTGCTGCAACTGGTGCAGGTCCTCAAGTACGAGTCCTACCTGGACTGCGAGCTGACCAAGTTCCTGCTGGACCGGGCCCTGTCCAACCGCAAGATCGGCCACTTCCTTTTCTGGCATCTCCGGTACTGGACCCACCAGCCCTGGGGATGCGGGGCCCTGGGGCCCTGAGGAGGCGTGGTCCTGAGGAGGCGGGGCCCGGGGGCCCTGAGGAGGCGTGGTCCTGGGGAGGCGGGGCCCTGTCGTCCCTGGGGAGGCTGGGCCCGGGGGGCCCTGAGGAGGCGTGGTCCTGAGGAGGCGGGGCCCGGGGGCCCTGGGGAGGCGGGGCCCTGAGAAGGCATGGTCCTGAGGAGGCGGAGTCCGGGGGCCCTGAGGAGGCATGGTCCTGGGGAGGCGGGGTCCGGGGGCCCTGGGGAGGCGGGGCCCTGAGGAGGCGGGGTCCTGGGGAGGCGGGGTCCTGGGGAGGCGGGGCCCTGGGACCCTGGGGAGGCGGGGGTCCCTGGCCTGGCTGCCTCGCGTTCCCTCCTCTCCCGGCTGGGTGAGGACTCAGCCGTCGCTTCCTTCCCCCAGCGCCGAGATGCACGTGCCCTCCGTGGCCCTGCGCTTCGGCCTCATCATGGAAGCCTACTGCAGGGGCAGCACCCACCACATGAAGGTGCTGATGAAGCAGGTGAGGCTCCGCCCGGAGTCCCCGCCCTGGGCCAGGCTCTGTGTCGGCTTAGGGCCGTCCCTTCCGAGCTCCCCTGGGCTGGGCCGAGGCTCGGAGCCTGCCCCCACCGGGCTTCCCCGCGCTACCCTCCCGTTCCCTCTCCCTGCCAGGGGGAGGCGCTGAGCAAACTGAAGGCCCTGAACGACTTCGTCAAGGTGAGCTCCCAGAAGACCACCAAGCCCCAGACCAAGGAGCTGATGCACTTGTGCATGCGCCAGGAGACCTACATGGAGGCCCTCTCCAACCTGCAGTCCCCGCTGGACCCCAGCACCCTGCTGGCTGAAGTCTGGTGAGCCCGGAGCCCCGTCCGGGGCTTCCTCCCCCTGCCCCGCCAGGCGCCCTCGGCAGAGAGGGCCCCTCCATGCCCACTGCTTTCTGGCCCGCAGCGTGGAGCAGTGCACCTTCATGGACTCCAAGATGAAGCCCCTGTGGGTCATGTACAGCAACGAGGAGGCGGGCAGCGACGGCAGCGTGGGCATCATCTTCAAGAACGGGGACGGTGAGCAGGCGGGCGTCGCCGCGTGCTGTGCCGCCCTCCCGGGGAAAGGGTGGGCCGGCTGAGGGGCCGGTGTCCTGGGACTGTGGGGCCTGGGCACCGCGGTAGTGGAGAGCCCACCAGAAGCTCGTGCTTTTCCTCCCGGGGGCGGCTGCGCAGACCTCCGCCAGGACATGCTGACGCTGCAGGTGATCCAGCTCATGGATGTTCTGTGGAAGCAGGAGGGGCTGGACCTGAGGTGAGAGCCCCCCCCTCACCCCGTCATCCGTTTGTCCCCGCGCCAGGCCGAGGACCCCGTGCCTTTGGTGGAGTCCTCCGTCAGAGCCAAGGCCAACACCTCAGTGGGAAACGGGGCTGTTCTGAGAGCAGAGACCAGTTTAAAGTCAGGGCCGAGGGAGGCGATGAGGCCACAGAGTGAGGGTGCAGAAGGCCCGGCTTGGCGCTTGGCGTCGGTCTTACTCCGCTGTTTCCTCTGCCCCGTGCCCTGGCTTCCTGCCCCGTCTTGGGAAGCAGTGACCTCTCCTTCCAAACCACCTGCATTTCTCTCTGAGCAAACATGAGCTCATCAGCCCAGGTGCTGGCTTTTCCTCTCTGCATCTCGAGTGCTGGCGTTGACCTCTCGAGGAGCCTTCCCCTGGAGTCCCAGTAGCCGAGGACGCCTCCCTAGCCCCTTTCTCCTCCCTTTCGGCAACCCCACTAGCATCTCCTGGGGTGGTTTTGGCTGTCTTGAGCTCCTCAGGTAGGGGGTGGGTGGTGCATGCTGCCCCAGGGACAGCCCTTGACCCCGGCATTTCCCTGTCCCCCCCCCACCCCCACCTGGCTAGGATGACCCCCTATGGCTGCCTCTCCACCGGGGACCGCACAGGCCTCATCGAGGTGGTGCTTCACTCAGACACCATCGCCAACATCCAGCTGAACAAAAGCAACATGGCAGCCACGGCTGCCTTCAACAAGGATGCTCTGCTCAACTGGCTCAAGTCCAAGAACCCTGGGTAAGTTCTGGACCCTAGGGACAGACACCCTTTCCAAGAGGAGCAGTTTAGGAGTCAAAGGTGAGGAGGAGGACCCCTGAGAGCCTCCATGATTTCTTGGCTCAGCTGAGGACCAGGGGCGCTGTGTGTTGGCGTGAGGCAGGTCTCTATTCCCCTGAGGAGCAGTTAGCTATTGCCGTGTGATGACCACGCTCATCTTAGACATGTGAAACAACCACCGATGATTATGGGCTCACGAATTTGCAGCTGGACCTAGCTGAGCTGAGCGGTTCTTTGGCTGGAATCACTCGTGTGACCATTACCATCTGGTTGACTGGCCAGGATGGCCCCAGTCACATGTCTCCATGTGGTCGCCCCCCCAGTGAGCAGACCAGCCTTGGTTTCCTTCCATGATAGGTACGTTCAAGAGCTACAAGGTGTCTTGAGGCCTAGGCTCTGGCATGAGTCCAACGGGGCTTCCTCTGTGTCCCATTGGTCCAAGCAAGTCCTAAGGTCAGAGTCAAGGAGAGGGGACATAGACCCGACCTCTTGACAAAATGGCATGGCCGTGTGTGTTTGTTGGTTTTAATTTTTTTTTAATGTTTATTTATTTTTGAGAGAGAGAGACAGAGTGTGAGCAGGGGAGGGGCAGAGAGAGGGGGAGACACAGAATCTGAAGCAGGCTCCAGGCTCCGAGCTGTCACCACAGAGCCCAACGCGGGGCTTGACTCGCAAGCTGCAAGATCAAGACCTGAGCCAAAGTCGGACGCTCAACCGACTGAGCCAGCCAGGCGCCCCTTGCATGGCCATGGTTTTTAATCCCCCTCCCTCCCAACACCCACACAGAGAGGCCTTGGATCGAGCCATTGAGGAGTTTACCCTCTCCTGCGCTGGCTACTGTGTGGCCACTTACGTGCTGGGCATTGGTGATCGGCACAGTGACAACATCATGATCCGCGAGAATGGGCAGGTAGGGCCCACGGAGGCAGCACCTGTCCCCCTCCCAGCCCCCCACCCCACCCCGACCACGGCACCCCTGCTGACAGTGGCTTCTCCTTCCCTTTTCTTAGCTGTTCCACATTGATTTTGGCCACTTTCTGGGGAATTTCAAGACCAAGTTTGGAATCAACCGTGAGCGAGTCCCATTCATCCTCACATATGACTTTGTGCACGTGATCCAGCAGGGGAAGACGAATAACAGTGAGAAATTTGAGAGGTGAGGGTGCTCGGGGTCCCGGGCCGGGTGCAGGGTCGGGTCTCGTAGGAAGAGGCCGAGGGGTGGGGGGGGGTCAGAGGGAATGGGGGCTGTTTCCAGGGCGAGAGCAGGGTGGGAATGGCTGTGAGGACCCAGAGCCCTGCCTCCCACCTCCCTCTACCCCACCTCTCCCCCCAGATTCCGAGGCTACTGCGAGCGAGCCTATACCATCCTGCGGCGCCACGGGCCGCTGTTCCTCCACCTCTTTGCCCTGATGCGGGCCGCCGGCCTGCCTGAGCTCAGCTGCTCCAAAGACATCCAGTATCTCAAGGTAAATGCCAGGGTAGGGCCCTGCCAGGCAGATCGGGCAGCCCCCAACTCCCCAAGGCCTCGGCCTCTGAGCATTGCGGCCTGTGGGGGGGGGGGGGCCCTGAGCTCAGTGGACCCTGGAGGGCACTCCTGGTGTGGGTCCTTCACGCTGTCCGTGACCCAGCAGCAGGGGGCTGCTGGGGTCAACCTGGTTCCGCTGCAGGGGTGTCGGGACCTCCCTGGGTCCCCCGTCTGGTCCTCCACAGGCCGCGGTGGTTCCGCTCGTCCAAGGTGGCTGAACTAGATACGTTCCCTCTATGTAGAAGAATGCTTTTCCTTCCCGTGTCTTTTCAGTTTGGGAGAAGCCGGGGGGGGATCGGAGGGTGGCCGGCCTCAAGCCCCTCTTTGGTGCCCAGTTCATGCAGAACGAGGCTGCCCCCTCCTTCCCTCCTCCTGGAGTTAATTTCCACCGCAGGAGGCCAGGCCACCGGCCAGCCTGGGGGGGGGGGCGCTCTGGGGTCGTGGCTTCCTGGCTGGAGTGGCATCTCCCTTTGAGGGCGGGTCAGGAGGCCCATCTCGGTTTGGGATCAGAACAAAGAGCTCTTCCCAAGGGAGAGATCGGTGGCGGTCTCCAGATCCCCTTCCGGCAACTCTTTCAGGACAGAATTGATAATGATCAGGGCGGAGGGCTCTGCCGAATTGGGCCCCCTCCGGCTCACTGCTTTGATGATCCTGCCCCAGGACTCTCTGGCGTTGGGAAAGACGGAGGAGGAGGCTCTGAAGCACTTCCGGGTGAAGTTTAACGAAGCCCTGCGGGAGAGCTGGAAGACCAAAGTGAACTGGCTGGCCCACAACGTGTCCAAGGACAACAGGCAATAGCAGCTCCTGCGGCCCCCGGGCCTGGAGGCGGCAGACCGCGCCGCCTGGGGAACCAGGCGCCCTCCGCCGTCCTCTGGGGCCGAAGAGCCTGAACTGCACCCCACGGGAAAGAACCTACATAACTGCCTTTTGTTTACACTGGTTATTTATTTATGACTTGAAATGTTTCAGGAACTCGACAGCCATAAATGGAAATGCGTCCTTTGTGCAGGGGAGGGGCGTCCTCGGCCAGAGCCCTGGGCTTTGGTGAGAAGACTCCGAGTCGGGCCCTTGGGAGGCTGCGTCTCGCTAAGGACTGTAACCCCGAGTCTTCCAGCTGGTGAATCGGGACCCAGCAAAGACTGCTCTCGGCGGAGGCTTCCACCGGGAAGCCTGCCTTCCTCCCAGGCTCCCGCCTGGCTTCCCCGGGGCTTGGCGCCTGGCAATTAGCTGGTGCCCACTTCTCCGCTCACCCCCTCCACCTTTGTGCTCTCCACGGGCTGAGCGCGGGGCAGCTCCCAGAGGAACTCTGGGTACCCTCTAGAATCAGGGATGCTTGCTTTCCACTCTCAAAGTGACTCTCGGGTACGGGAAATCCTCTCCTCTCTCTGCTGCAAAGAGGTTTTGTTTGAGGGTTAAGAACACAAACAGCCAAACTACTTCCTGAACCTCCGTGGCTCAGAACGGCCTCGCCCCCATAAAGTATACTACCCGCTGGTCCTCAGGACATTAAAAAGATCTGAGCTTGATTTAGCTCAGCCTGTCATGGATCGAGATGGAAGCAGGTCAGGGTACTTTGCGCAATGAGCTCTGACCCGCCTGGTAAAGGTTTCAAGGAAGGACGGACCTGATCTCCAGAACTTTCTCCTTTGGGAACCTGCTTCGAGGAATCAGGTGCCAGAAACCTGAGTGAGGTCTGTGGTAGCATCTTCTTCTCTGACGGTACTTACTTAGCTTGAAGCAGTTCAGGCTCAGCCTTAGGGGGATCTGACGAGCTCTAGAAACCCCGGTTCCGGAGCCTCTCCCGGCTGTCTAGAGCCAGCTCCCGAGAGGGGACTAGGAATTTGGGCTTCTAGAAGCCCACACGGGTGATCCTTAGGTGTTAGAGGCCTCAGGAGGCTGGGCGGCGTCAGGAGCGGCTGCCCTGTGGGCAGGTGTGGGGGCCTCGGGCAAAAGAGCCCACTGCCGCCTCTCGTCAGTTAGCAGCAGCCACGCGGCGTGGTCCATACGCAGTGGGTGCCGCCCACACTCTCGTTCCCAACTAAGTGTCGGGGTCGCCCGGTCCACCCTGCCAGTCTGGAAAGAGGAAAAGGTGAATGTACGTCTATATGTTATTTATTGAAACACGTCTGTGCTTCCTGGCGTTCTGGTTCCGGTACGCAGCCTGGGTGCTTGGCGGGGAGAGGATTTTCTGTTTTTTTTTTTTTTAGTCTTTTCACGTTTCTGTCTGGGGAAGGGGAGTTCAACACAACTGAGGGGGGGCTCTGTGGAGCCTTCACCTGAGCGGGAAGAGCCTCCTGAGAGAAAGAAAAGCCTTTTTATGTTGTGTTCTCAGGTCAAAAACCCCAGCAGAGAGAACGCAGGGCTAGAACAGAACCAGAACGAGACCTCGCGCGCGCTCCCACTGGAGTCAGAACCAGCACTTTATTGTAGCGGGTACACTTTCTGACCTCATCAATATACACATCTCCAAAGTGACACCACGCGGAGTCTGCATTAGCATCTACCACTGTCTACACAGAGCAGCTACAGCGACAGGACGTGAGGGGCGGCCACACACGACACGGGACGGCCGCGGTGTCCTCGGAACTAGCAGTTATGATTACAGAACAGTATTCAAAATTATCTTCCCCCAGGTTTAGAAATCTAAAATTTTACATGTAAATTAAAAACAAAGTGCTGTCGGGGTTTGAGCTCATGACTGTCCTCTCCTTTTCCACCCGCCACGGGCCGAGCAGCAGGGCCCCTCGGTCCTGGGGAGCGGGTTTTGCCGCTGGGGGGGACCGCCAGCGCTCGGCCTTGGGGCCAGAGCACATCTGTCCTCGGACGTTCTGAGTACGGACCGCTCCAGCCGGTTCTGTCTCCGCACCAGGTGGCCGGACGCTTCGCACCATCGGTGCGCACACTCGCCGGCAGGGCGACGGACATCTAGCAGGCACGAACCCCAGGCTGCGCCCAAGGAGGCCGGCTTCCTGTGCAAGGAGCTGCCGGTCATCGGAGGAGTGTGTGAAAGAGGCCGGGGACCCCAGCGCCCCCACCCCTCTGCCAGATGAGAAGTGGGTAGACGCCCAAAGGAAAGGCCTGGCCACTTCCAGCCTCGGGAGAGGGGTCCCCGGCTCGGTCCCCTGCCGCTGGGCAGTGCAGGGAAGTCGGTGCCCCGTGAGTGCCCGGCCACCCGCCGAGGGTGTGCACGGAGCAGGGCCGAGCGGGGCCGGCCCCCGCAAATGGGCTGGGGGGGGTGGAGCCCACGGGGTCTCTCCTGTGTTTCGAGCTTCACTTGGCATGCCAGTCCTGGGTCACACTAGCACGGAGGACACGAGGATTCCCAATTTATTTACAAAATATTAAAAAGTCAGTTCGTCATCTACATGTTAACCCCCATTCTGCCATTTTATACATGCACTAGTTTGGAAAAAATACTTTAAAAAAAAAGAAAGGATTACGAGGCGGGAGGGAGCAATTTGAACCCTTTGTCAGTGAGTCCAGTGATCCCGGCTTCTCTGGAGGCGCGGGGGGCTGCACAGAGCGAGCCGCGGGGGGCTCAGAGCGATCTGGGCGGAGGGCGGGGGCGACACCGAGCACAGGCGGGTGGTCAGCGATGGGGAGGGTCTGCAGACCTACTGGCCGGAATGACTTTGTACACCGTGGACCCTTGGGGCTGGGGCGGCAGAGTCCTGAAGCGGAAGGGGGGGGCGGCGGGCGCGGCGCAGGGCTCAGTAGCTCAGGGTGGAGTCGTCCCACTCCAGTTGCTGCTGCCGGTTCGCGCTCTGCTGGTCTCCGTGCTCCCCCTCCTCCTCCTCGCTGCTTTCCGACTCGGCACTGGTGATGTCATCCTCCTCCTCCCCGGCCTCGCTCTCTTCCTCCTCTTCCTCCTCCTCCTCCTCCTCGCTACTGTGCTGGTCCTCATACGTCTGACACAGAGAGAGCACATTAGCCCCCGCGCACGACCCTAGTGTCCAGTGCCGTTCGCCTTCCAGGAGCCACGGACGAAGGGGAGACCTGACAGGTTACCTCGTCAGAGACCAAAGGGGGAACATGGCTCTGGTCACCACCCACGGGGGCTGTCGCACGCAGGGAGTGCCCTTCTACTCTTGCTGGGTGGCACGAGCTTGAATGAGGCCTCTCTGAGCCTCAGTTTACCCACCTGCGCCTCACTGAGCTGTCATGTGGATCACGTGACACTCAAGCCACAGAAACGTGGAGACGCCACGGCCACGCTGCTCCTCTGCTGCGGGCCTGGCTTTGGCCCCGGCCTGCGGCAGTTTCCGGTCGAGGGGCCGCCCGCCCGCACCTACCTCCATGGGGTTCACCGTGATGGTCAGAGCGGAGTCGTCCCAGTCCATCTCGTTCTCCTTCCCGGTGTCCTGGTCCCGCAGGCTTCGCTGGTGAGCAGCCCGGATCCGGAACACTCCCAGGACAATCATGAAGACCAAGAAGCTGACGCACACCACGATGACAACAGTGGCGGTGCTGGGGACGACTGCAGAGAGAGGAGAAGGAACGGGGCTGTGGTGGTGCGACCCGCCCCAGAGGGCGGCAGTGCCCTCGACCTCATCCTCCGCACGCACGCACGCACGCACGCACGCTGATGCAGCATCTGACCCGGAAGAACTGGAAGAAATGTGAGGAGAGTCTCGGCACAGGTTTCGAGCCAGGGCGGCCACTTCCTGCCCTGTGGCGCTTTAGTCCCTCTTGGGCGGCACAGAGTAAGAGGCCGGCCGGCCGTGGCCGTTCGGAGCCGGGGCCGGGCTCTCGGCAGGAGGGTGTCCCCGCAGAGCTGACCCAGCCGGCCCTGCTGCTTGCCCGCAGCCCTACCTGCGAACGGGTGGGGGCTGGCCAGGTTGTGACCCGAGAGATCGACGAAGGCGTGGCGCTCTGGGTGGACGAACTGCGGCTGGGCGGCCATGTGGCTAGCGTGCTCCATGGGGCTGGCCGTGTGAATGACGTTCACCTGCGGAGAGACACAGGTGCGGCCTGAATGTGTCTGACAGACGGCAACGCAGTTCAGAAGCGAACAGGGCCAGCGCTACGCAAAGGGGTCCCTGGACCAGCCCTGGTGGGCGGACGAGAAAAGAACAGAAAAACATCAAGGGTCAGCCCTCGGTCGCGTCGTAACCACTTGATGTTTTCACACATCCAAGAAACGTGGCGCTATTCTAACAATTCCCTCTAGCAGGATTTCGGAAAGGAGCCTGTCCACAAAAGAACAGCAAAACCATCACGACCGTCCCTCACCACAGGCCATCTGAGAAGCACCGGCACAGCCCGTGTCCCTGGTTTTCCCTCAAACCACAGCCCCATCAAAAAGCACAAATCCTAGCCATTTATATCCTTTCAAATCCGCTACCCTTTGGCTCAAACAAAACACTCATCGATTCTTCAGCACTGTGACTTCAGCATCCTGCTGTTCTGAGGTCACCGTGCACACATGCAATTGCCGAGGAGAACTCTGGGCCCGTTTCTCCAGACCACGGAAGCCGTGAGTGACGATGAGGCTGCCGTCTAGGCCTGTGGAAGACGTCAGAGTGGGGGGAGCACCCTCTGACCACCGTGCCTGGAGTCATCACTACCAGGCTCTGCAGAGAGCATGGCACCCCTCCCCCTGGGCCGGCAGTCTGCAAAGAATCTCGGGTCCCTGGGAATCGATCTTTGTAAAACTGTCAAATCTCAACGAACCCCCTCGGCCCTACTCAGGAGGCACTACCTGTCTCTAGCTCCTGACCACCTCCTTCCAAAGGCCCCTCGGGCCCCCGGGAGAGAGGGCCGCACCGGAAGCACCCTGGCCCACCCAAACCTGCGCAGGCCGGCCCTGCGGCAGCCCCCAGGCTGGGAAAGGCCGGAGCACCCGGGTCACGGCCCAACGGCTGCCACGCGAACGCTCTAAGAACGGCGTCTGCCAGCCTCAGGGCCACCGACGGGCACCCCGTCACCCACGGCCAGCCCTTCTCGGTGTGGGCCCTGCACGCACCTCCACCTGAAACTCGTTGCTGATGTAGCGGCCATTGAGCTCTGAGCACACGAGCTTGAACTTCCGGTCAAGCAGGGACCTGGTGTGCCAGTTCCGATAGCGGAGGAGGCGCAGAACCTCCTCGTAGTTGGCCATGGTGTCCACGCCTGCGGGGAGAAGGTGAGAAGATTGCCTGGTGGCTGGGGTCAAGGCCAGGGTCAGGGCAGGCTGGAGTCAGGCACAGGGGCGGCTGGACCGCACGTGCTGGCACTCTGCCTTTCCAGGTGTGGGGAGAAGTGCCAGCGTGCGGGCACGTCTGTCCCCTCCGGGGCGTGTGCCATCGTGTGCCTGACTTCCCTTCCTGCCGGGACAGCGCGTATGGCCCCCACTGGTCCCGGTGAGCCCGTCCTTTCCCACTGCCTCCAGGACCCTCCGGGGCCCTCTGAGCCCGGAGACGACAGGAGGCGGGGCTGAGGCTCGCGCTCACCTGTGAAGACCACGCCCAGGTCGGAGCCGCTCACGGCGATGCCCTCCTGCTGCAGGCGGGCCATGTCCACCTCCAGGCTCTCCTGCGCCGGGTTCAGTTCCTCCCCGTCCACCGTGACCTCGCAGTTGTCCAGGTCATGCACGATCTCCTCGGACACGAGCGACTCTTGAACTGTGAGGACAGAGCAACCACAGATGGCAGAGGCCGCGGAGCCCGAGAGGCTGGCCACACAGGGAGCCCGCTGGCTCTCCCCAAGCTCACAGAGCCCTTTGAAGAATCGACGAGAGAGGCACAGGGAGTCCCCCTTCAAGAATCGGGGTGCTGTGTGTGTCTGGAAGGCCGGGGCCCTGCCCACCCAGCAGGAGCGACGGCAACCCCTGCGATTGGCCCGAATCCTCCCAGCCTCCCCAAGGGCACCTCAGGTCCGGATGTCACACTGTCACACCGGGAGAGGGGATGGCTCTCCAGGTGGGTTTCCAAAGAGCATAACGAGCTGTGGCTCGTGGGTCAGATTCCACAAGCCGACCCAAGAATAGGATTAAAACATCCAAATCTCTCAAAACCCCAGGGACACAGAACCCAGTGAGAAAGCAGCAGCAGCAGCGGGGTTTCAGCTCCCCCCTCCCCGGTTGAGCCGAGGTGAGGGCGGCCATCCCAGGCAGAAGAGCGGCACCTGTGGGGTCCTCGTCCCCCTCCCCTTCGGGCTCCACTTCTCTCGTGATGGTGCTGATGATCCGAAGCTCAGGGAAAAGGAAAACCCCTTCTGGGCTCTCGAACTCAGAGGCCGCGCGAGCAAAATGGCGGATGCCACTCAGGCTGATCTTGGGCTCCTCCGGCTGCAGCACCATCACGTAGCCATCCACCGGGGGCGCCGAGATGCAGGCGGCCTCGTTGAAGCACCTGCCAACAGCGGACGGAGAAGGCCAGGGTCAGAGCTTCGAGAAGCGGTTTTGCAGGCTACACACAATGGCCCGTGGAGAGTGCAACAGGCAGGACTGCACAGCCCCGGCCGGGGGGGGGGGGTGGCACGGAGGCCGCGGCCGTCTGGAACGGGCCTCCAACACAGTGATAAACGCCGTTCGAAATCTCTGGTAACAGGCGATGGCCCACCGGTCACCGGTCTTCACAGACAGGAAGCTGGGTGGTCTTAAAAACCTAAATACACACATTTTCTTCTCAAGAGTCGCGAGCAAAGGCAGGTTTATGGTTAAAAATCAGGACATACTTGACCGTGCTGGTGATTTTGAGTCTTCGGATCCCCGGTGTGGGGAACTGCCGCGAGTTCAGGTAGGCGACGTGCTGCATGGCTTTATCCAGCTCCCCGACATCGTCTCCCTCCAAGGTCAACGCCAACTGACTGGGGTTGGTATGGATCTGAAATCACACCAGGGAGGGGCGAGAAAAGGGCTCTAATTCAAGAAGCTGAAACCACAAACATGCTGGCAAAGAGGGTTAGCGGGGGATGGATCTGAATCGGTGACCTAGCGGGGAAAGGCGCACAGAACTGGCAGTGATGAGACCCTCTTCCTCGAGGGTAAATTCCCAAGGAGCAAACGTATCTGTGACCTAAGAGATATAGGGGCGCCTGGCTGGCTTGGTCAGTGAAACATGCAACTCTTGACCTTGGGGTCGTGAGTTTGAACCCCACGATGGGTACAGAGATTACTTGAAAGAAAAAATTAAATCTTGGGAGCTCCTGGGGGGCTCAGTCGGTTGAGCGTCTGACTTTTGATTTTAGTTCGGGTCACGATCTCAAGGTTAGGGCATGTGAGCCCCACTTCGGGCTCTGTGCTGACAGTGCAGAGCCTGCTTGAGATTCATTCTCTCTCTCTCTGTCCCTCCCTGTTCATGTGTGTGCTAAAATAAATAAACAAACAATTAAACAAATAAATAAATAAATCTTAAAAAAAAATCTATCTTTGGTCTCTGTCCCCAGTTTCCGGCACAGAGCCCCTAACATCCCGGAAATTCCCTGAGTGATAAGAGCACCTTTTGTTACTCATAATAAGCCCTTCCCGAGCACACCAGTGTCTATGTTACCGAGCAGACTCCAGGTGGCTGCGAGGGTTTCAGGATGGAGCCAGCTGCCACAGGAACCAGCCATGTGACTACGGGGCTGGCACGTTCAGACCCAACCCCGACCTCCAGCCAACGATTTAACCAGCTGTGCCTAACACAACAGGAGCTCCGTGAACACCCCTGAAGGACTGGGTTTGGAGCTTCCAGTGGGTGGGAGGGAGGCGCTCCTGGAGAGGTTGGGGAGCTCCCTCGCCTCCCCACTCCCCTGCCTTCTGCATCAACTCCATCCGGTTGTTCCTGAGCTGTATTCTTTTTTTTTTTTTTTTTTAATGTTTATTTATTTTTGAGACAGAGAGAGACAGAGCATGAGCGGGGAGGGGCAGAGAGAGAGGGAGACACAGAATCCAAAGCAGGCTCCAGGCTCTGAGCTGTCAGCACAGAGCCCGACGCGGGGCTCGAACTCACAGACCGCGAGATCATGACCTGAGCCGAAGTCGGACGCTCTACCGACTGAGCCACCCAAGCGCCCCCTGAGCTGTATTCTTTCTAACTAACCAGCAGTGGGAAGTGGAAGTGTTGTCTGGAGTTCTCTGAGTAGTTTAAGCAAATTACTAAAACTGAAAAGAGGGGAGAATTATGGTGACCCCCAACGTTGTAGCCAAGTTAGACAGAGGTGCGGGTAACCCAAGGGCCCGACCCTGCCAAGTGGCCTCTGTGGTGGGGGCAGCCTCGTGGGCCGGAGCCTCCCCGGGGGGGGTCTGCGCCAACTCCAGGTGGTCAGTGTCAGAAGCGAACCGAACTGCGGGACGCCCGCAGGTGCCCGGGGAGCCGGGGAGCCAGCTGGTGGAACACCCCCACTCGTTCGACACCAGAGATGCTTGAGTAAAGGCAGGTCCTGACCCGCCACGGATCGACCCCCCGCCAGCAGCCCGCGTCCTCGGGCTCTAAGCAGCGGTGCGCGCCGCGCGCGTGAATGCCCGCCTTACCGTCACACCTCTGCTGTCCTCAGGGACTTGCAGGTCCAGCCCTTCTTTGCAGGTGTACAGACAGTCGATCACCTTCTTGTCCGCGAGCTTCCCAGAACGGACGGTCAGGCCCGCCAGATCTCCCCGGAAGAACTGGGTCATGCGCAGGTCGCCACCTTCGGCACACGGGGAACAAAGCAGGCAGTTACGCGCGCGGCCGGGGCCTCCGGCTTCGCTTCTCGCTGCAGTGTTACCGGCGATGGTGGCTCGATGGAGGGACATGCGGGTTAGTTCGTACCGAATCCTGTTAGCCTTGCAATCTACATGAAGCGCGATGGAGACATTAAGTCGTTTACGATCATGCACGTGGCCTGGAGAAAAGAGGTGTTGGGGATCCCTCACCCGAAGCCCAGAAGCCAAGAGGTCCCCCGAGTGTCCCCACCCTGGAAGGGGTGGCCCGCGCTGCACCCGTCAGCCTGGTGCACAGGTGATGTGCCCTGGCAGCGCCGCCTCTGGACCCCTGCCCTCTCGGTCCGCTGGGTCGTGCCCTGGGCTGCTGTTTCTAACTGCACCCCCGGGGACACACACAAACTTGGCGGCAAGCCCACGAGAACAGGACCAGAAAGTTTATATAAAAGGGGCACTTGCTACCCCAGCCTGCACCTGAGGGGCCCCATATGCTATCTGGCTGAGCCCCACTGTGCCTGCCCCCAGGATTGCTGGAAACTGATGGTGTTAAAAGGAAAACAGAAACCCAGAAAGTGGTCCTCATCAGACTGTGGCCAAGAGCCAAAAGCAGGTGAAAAGCTTACACTCAGGGCACCTGGGTGGCCCGGTCAGTTAAATGTCTGACTCTGGATGTCTCGGGTCACGATCCCAGGGTCGTGGGATTGAGCCTCACGCACTGGGCTCTGCGCTGGAGCTTGGAGCCCGCTTAGGATTCTCTCTCCCCCTCCTCGCTTGTGTGTATGGCCACCCCCCTCTCAAAATGAATAAACTAAAAAAAAACAAAAACCAAAGCAGCTTATTCCTACAGAATGATGGAGACCAATGCCCGGAGCAGTCATGTTCCTGACAGGACAGCAGACACGGAGCCACCAGCAGGGACTGAGATTTCTAAGGAGCCTATGTTTAAATTTAGTATTGGGTCAGGACAGAGTATCTAGAAACGAGTCTCTTCCTGTCTCACGGTTCAGCCACACGGGCCCCAGGCAGTGGCCTCCGTGACCTGGCCGGCCTGTGAGATTTCAGCAGGGAGCCTCGTGTGGTGGATTCGGGGTGAAATCTGAGGGGGGGGGTCCCATCGGTGCAGAGCATTAATGAGTCGTTTGCCCTCACTTCAACCGCAGTCAGAACGGGCAGGAAAGGGCAAATCCCATGAAGCAGTGGGGGCGGGGCATAATGCAAAGCAGCAGCTCAGAAGGTTCTGGGACCAAAATGCAACTCGGGCATTTCATGCGAAACGTGGAATGAACTGATGTATTTAAATGAAACACAAGAGTGAACCGTAGGGAAAGATCCAGCAACCTGCAGAGGCCATAGGCACAGGCTCGGTCTCATTGTCATTTTCAAATGCTGGATACTCTGTAGGAAAGCGAGACAGAGACAACAGAAAAGGACCAAGAGGTTAGGCTCTTCACACTGGATTTTAAAATGAGTCTCGAAAAGCTGCCAAATACAAACCACAAGGACACCAAGGGAAGAATTCCCGCCCTGTCCCTCTTGTCCCCATCTTCCCCCGCCGGAAGCAAGCTCGTACTGGGTCACCTTTGCGGAAGGCCCCCGCCCCCTGCTTCTCTTCGTTCTTCCCTTATCCCACCTTCCACGTCCACCTTGCCAAAACACGGGCCCAATTCGAGATAAGGTGAACAAAAGCTAGTCCATCGAACTCACGACCTCTAGCTGGTGCTACTGGGAGGGGCGGCGACGTGCCAGACACTGACGATACCAAACCCGGGGCCCACGCACTTCTCCCCAGATAAGCACTTCTCCCCAGATACGGAGCACTTTTGTACAGACGAACGGGGACGGCACGAGGAAGCACCCAAGGCCTGGTATGTGTACGGTAAACATGTAAAACGATGTATCTTTTGAAAGCTCAAAATGAGTTCCCTTTGGTCTAGACATTAACCCTTAAGTGACAGAGAAATGAAGGCGTTTTTATCCACTTTTTCTGAAGAGGAAGGGAGAGTCAGAAGTCAAGAAACTCACCCAGATTAATGGATGATCAGCGGTGGGCCTGGGGCCTCTGACCACTGACCCTCTCGCAGGCCCCGGGCCGCCGTCCTGACAGTGACGCCAGGCCAGCGAGGCACGGTGGCGCCCAGCGACTGAGCACGGAACTCCACTTCTCAGACCACGTCGTGGGAGCACTCCACAGCCCACGGCATGTCCTGTGCTGCAGCAGCGTGGGGGCCGGCCAGACGCGGGCGGCTGTGCTCCCACGACGCCCCCAGATGCCTCCAGAACACCGTTAGGAATGACATTTCAGGGGCGCCTGGGTGGCTCAGTCGGTTAAGCAACCAACTTCAGCTCAGGTCGTGATATCACGGTTCATGAGTTCGAGCCCAGCGTCGGGCTCTGTGCTGACTGCTCAGAGCCTGGGCCTGCTACGGATTCTGTGTCTCCCTCTCTCTCTGCCCCTCCCCTGCTTGTTCTCTGTCTCTCAAAAATGAATAAACATTAAAAAAAAAAAAAAAAAAAGAATGACATTTCACGCGATGGGGGTGAGGCTGCTGCCCAGCACGGGCTCTCCACCGTGGATTTGCACGGACGTGGTTCCTCATCCGCTGAAGGAAGGAAAGAGACCTTCCTCTGGGTTACTGACATGCTATAAACCCCGTGTCTGGTTTGGGAATTCAGGCAGGTTTCTCGGGCTGAGGATCTTGAGAAGCTGCGGCAGAGGACGCTGAGGCAGCAACACGAGCCGGAGTCAGGGCGGCCCCGCCATCTTAACCCGGCGGCAGAGCTCCCAGGCTGGCGCTTGTATTTTTATTCTTATTTTTAAAACAACTCCAATTATTGTTTAATTTGGGAAGCAACTCTGGACTGAAACGTTAAGATTCAGCAACTAAAAAAATTCCTCTTTCCCTGGTAATATGCTCCTCATTCCTTGGTCTCAAGTTCTACTTTCTCGGGGATGAACTGTCTCCGAAATTAATCTGGGATTCCGCTGAAGAAGTTCACCCTAAGATGCTATCTTAACCGTGTTAATTTACAAGGGTCTGCAGAAAATTATGAAATTCAAATTCTCTAAAACTAAAGCAGTGCTGTCGTGGGCAGCAGGCTATTCCATACCCTTCTCACCTACCTCAAGGTGCAATGTTTCCAAAGGAGAAAAAAACATTCACAAGGTCTGTTTAGCAGCGACGACGGTGACCCGGCCAAGTGTGCGGGTTCACATGAGGGCAGACTGAGGGGTCCATGACCTTGGACAGGAAAAACTAAACGCTGACTTCCACTAACTTGTGAAGTTCGGCTTTTCCTTTGGGTCTAAACGCCGGCTACAAAGCACAGCGGCGGTAGCCGTCACGGCTATTTTTCCGGCGTGCTGTGTCGCCACAAATTCACAGAGCCCGTCACTCCCTTCAAATCATCGCAGCTACTGAGCTTGCCGCTAACGCTTTCTCTCCGTCTGCCAATAAAGCAGCACAGGTAGTAGCGTGATCACTCTCTTCCGATTTAACTGGCTGCCTTCGAAATCCTACGTACTGGAGGTCACAGGTTAGTGAGAAATTATCCTGGGAAGGGGTCCACATCAGACCACGGGCCCTAAATGCACCGGCTTTACGGTTTCAAATCCAGACAGCACGATTAAGCAGGCGGGGTGACCCTGGGCTCTGAGCCTCAGTTCCACTGGCTCTAACACGGGGATAAAAACCGCTCCTTCCCCTCAGACTTACTGGTACGGAAAGTAATGGGCACGTGGCCCGCCGGTTAGAAAGTACGAATAAAGGGTATCGTTGCTTCGGTGGTTGTTGCCCTACTCCATCCCACCTCCGAGGACCCTTCGAGCACGGCCCTGTGGAAGGTGCTCCTGCCAGGTTACCCAGCACTAAACATTCTGGAACAGTCCTCTGGGTCAAAGCCCGTTCCCAGTTTCATGCCTGGTAGGCTGCGGCCTCTTTGTCTTTATGAACTTTTCAATGAACAGATAATTTATACCAATCCCTCAACTGCACTCTCCTTCCCTGTCATGCTTCCTCCCAGGTTCCCAGCGAAGGTGCTGGCTGCTGCAGTCCTACAACAAACCGTGAGTGACACCCCAGAGTATGGGATCGGCAGCGTCCCCCAAACGGCCACGTGCAGGAGAAGGAACGAAAAGATGAAGGCAATGAGGGTAAGGGCGTAAGACACCGAGACGAGCCTGCTTCCACCACCAAGGCCACAAGGCAGCTGGGGAGAGGGTGCCCATGCCGTTACCTTGCCAGCAAGCTCCAACCACGAGCTGGGTTTCAATCTTGGACGGATGCAGCGGGTAATCTTCGGTCACGGAGAAGGGCTCGTGAGAAGCGCCGTCCACATAGAGAGTCACGCTGGGGAAGTCCACATTGAGAACGTAGTGATGCCACTCCTCGTCACAGACCTGGGAGAGGCCGGGGGGAACACCAGAGCATGAAAGGTCTCCCTTCCCTCACATCCAGAGACAATGAAAGCAATACAACTGGGTACGGAGAGCAAGTCACCCATAAGGAATAATGTCTTCTGAAGAAGGAAAAGAATTTCTTAAAACTCTAACAACAAAATACATCTCGCTCAACCACATCTCGCCCAAAAGGGCCAAGGCAACACTAACACCTCCAGGACGTTCCAGACCAGGGGGAGGCGCCCATTCCTCATGCGACAGGGCCCAATTCTCTACTGCCAACAGTCGGACACCAGGAGACCCTTGTGTCAGCAGGGTGGACAGCCTCCCACTGAGCAGGCTTAGCCCTGCCTTTTCCGGATCGGGATGAAAATCACCTCCCATCTCAGAATAAGCCATGCTGTAGCTCATGGATTTTCTTTTTTAATTCAAAGGTGATGATCTAAATAACGGTGAGCATACGGCTCAGAGGGCGGGACAGATTAAACTGCGTTCCTTCCTCATCATGAATGAGCACCCCCCCCCCCACCCTCCCGCTGCCAAGGGAAGTGCGGTCAACAGCCTTCAAGACCCTTCGGTCTGGCACTCTCCGATCTTTGGCTTCAGAGGAAGAGGCAGGTACTTGAGAACAGAGATAGGCAGAGAAAGAGGTGGAGTGACATAATGCTTTTATTTCTCAAAAAAAATTTTTAATGTTCATTCATTTTTGAGAGAGAGAGAGAGAGAGAGAGAGAGAGGAGAGAGCGAGAGAACGCGCGCGCGCGCACATGCACAAGTGGGGGTAAAGCACAGAGAGGGGGAGAAAAGAATCTGAAGCAGGCTCCAGGCTCTGGGCTGTCAGCACAGAGCCTGACGTAGGGCTCAAACCCACAGACCACAAGATCATGACCTGAGCCGAAGTCAAAAGCTTAACTGACTGAGCCACCCACGTGCCCCGTTCTTGTAAATCTTAAATATGAGGCAGAGATTCATATGAAATAAAAAAAAAAAAAACAGGAGAACTGCTCAACAAAACCAGGAGCTGGTTCTTTGAGAGAATCAACAAAACTGACAAACCCCTAGCCAGACTTATAAAAAAGAAAAAGGAAAGGATCCAAATAAATAAAATCATGGATGAGGAGAAATCACAACCAACACCATAGAAACGCAAGCGATAAAAAGAGAATATTATAAGAAATTATACGTCAACAAATTGGGCAATCTGGAAGAAATGGATAAATTCCTAGAAACACATAAACTTCCAAAACTGAAATGGAAACAAATAAAAAATTTGAACAGACCCATAACCAGTAAAAGAACTGAATCACTAATCAAAAATCTCCCAACAAACAAAGAGTCCAGGACTGGATGGCTTCCCAGGGAAATTCAACCATTTAAAGAAGAGTTAATACCTATTCTTTTGAAACCGTTCCAAAAAATAGAAATGGAAGGAAAACTTCCAAACTCATTCTATGAGGCCAGTATTACGTTGATTCCAAAACCAAAGATCCCACTAAAAAGGAAAATTACAGACCAATTGCCCTGATGAACATGGATGCAAAAATTCTCAACAAGATACTAGCAAATCGAATCCAACAGTACATCGAAAGGATTACTCACCAAGATCAAGTGGGATTTATTCCTGGGCTGCACGGGTGGTTCAATATCCACGAATAAATCAACATGAGACACACCACGTTAATAAAAGAAAGGCTAAGAACCACATGATCCTCTCAAAAAGACGCAGAAAATGCATTTGACAAAACACAGCATCCTTTCTCGACAAAAACCCTCAAAGAAGTAGGGACAGAAGGGACACATCTCAACATCAGAAAGGCCACACCCAAAAGACTCACAGCTCTGATCTGCTGTGATTTTGAAGGAAAGGCTTCCTCAATTTACAGCGCCCCCTTGTTTCTTGAAACGCATCGATTTTTTTTCATGAGATACTTGATTTTTATCACAGAAACTTTTGGGAAAGCAGCTTTGCAAAGACATGCTCTCATCTAAAGGGATATAACATGACCTCACGGCGACTCCGTACACTCCCGCGAGCTAGTAGTTTGTGTGGTTTCTGAAAGATGTCAAGATTGCAGGCTCTGTGACGGTCTAAAATATCCCATGGCACCCCAAAATCTGCTGAAGCACCCCGGGGGCTCCGTGGCACAATTTGGGAGGCAAGGCTTTAAATAACGAATAAACAAATATGAGGATCTCAATCCCAATTTTTAAGTAAGTGTTGCAAATTTCAATAAATTATGACATAGTATTTTGAATTTAAAAAATATATATAATTTCTTTATATTAATACTGGATGTATAAAATACATACATATAAAATGAGTAAATGTATAAAATACATACTTAAAAACTTAGGCTTTCAGTGGAAAAGAGTTCAAAGGATTTAATTTGCTATCCTATAACCCCCAAGTAATATAATAAGGTTGTTTTCGAATGTCCTCAAAAGAAACTAAATATGCAAATTAGGCTATAGTTACTATAACAAAACTGTGCTGCAAGTGTCGACATCCATTGCAAAATATTTTTTATATTTTTATATTTATTCATAAATAAATATAACTGGTCAGAAATAGCTGGTCCTGGATAAAGTTGCAACACCTACTTGCACTCTCTGAAAGGTCATAACTCAGTGCGTTTTCCAGGCACTCACCTGATTCAGCTTCCAGTGGAACTCTGCGGGTTTGTATTTCTTCTCTTCCGATGGATCCTGGCGGAGGAGGAAAGTGAGGCGGCAGCCGTGGACGTACAGTGAGTAATGGTGCCGGTTCATGTCTGCCAAGAGAAGTCCTACTGGTAAACTGCCAACTTAAGACCCGAAGGAGAAGTAAAAGCTATTTCCTTAATGGATTTTAAAGACACAGTTTTATCATGTACCATTTATCAGCACAAATGAACTCTCCAGTTGGGCCAAGGCAGGGTTTAGAAACAAATACACTTGGGTTTTACGGTGAAGTGGGGCCCAATTCACTGAGTAAAACCGACCACCAAATACCGGGACAGGACCTCGAGGACGGAGCGCCCCGGCACAGAACAGAACAATGTGTCGCCAGCCAGCCTACGGGAGCCTTTCGGGGAAGAACAAGGGGCCTCGCCTCCAGAGACCACTGCAGCGGCCGCTCAAGTACGACGCCGACTGCAACGTTAACCTACCTGTTTTGTCTGAACTACAAAGAATCGTCTCCTTCTTCCTGCCAAAAGGCCCGTGCCTCATCCACACAGAAATCGTAAAGGGCTCTTTCGGGTTGACAGAAACGATGCCATCTGGGATCCTCACTGCTTGGGTGCCATTGAACTCGAAGACCTGGTCACTGTCGTGACCGTTGTCGGTGGGGAGGCCGACGGTCCAATTCAAGGACCCACTCGGGGACGGGAGCAGCTCGGTGGTGCCAGACGCAGCGCCTAAGCCAACATAGTATTACTTAATACACACAACGTGAAGGACTTAAGACGGTGGAAGGGTTTCGAGGCCACACTAAGGCAACATCCTTATCTTCCAGTTACACAATTTGCCAGCTCCCACTTACTGGGAACTTCCAGTTCCTTAAAAATAAGGGTTTTTATTTTTTTTTAAACCATAAATAATAACTGCGGATTTTCTTTGAAAGGAAAAAATGGGGGTGCTTGGGTAGCTCAACTGGCTGAGCGTCCAGCTCTTGATTTCGGTTCAGGTCATGATCCCACAGTTCATGAGGTGGGGCCCTGCATTGGGCTCTGCGCTGATAGCACAGAGCCTGCTTGGAATTCTCTCTCTCCTCTCTCTCTCTTTGCCCTTCCCCTCTCTTGTTCTCTCTGCCTCCAAAAAAAAAAAAAAAAAACTTTAAAAAAAGGATAAAAGGAAGAAAGCATTACTTGTAATCCCAACCAAATATGTCCAGTATTTAAAAAAATCTGGGGGGGCACCTTGGTGGCTCAGTCGGTTAAGCATCCGTCTTTGGCTCAGGTCATGATCTCACAGTTCATGAGTTCGAGCCCCACATGGGGCTCTGTGCTGACAGCCTGGAGCCTAGAGTCTGCTTTGGATTCTGTGTCTCCATCTCTCTCTACCCCTTGCCTCCTTACTGTCTGTCTCTCTCTCTCTCAAAAATAAACCACCATTAAAACAAAAAAATTTTTAAAACTCATTTTAAAGTAGGCTCCGCACCCAGCATGGAGCCCAACATGGGGCTCAGACTCACAACCCCGAAATCGAGACCTGAGCAACATTAAGAGTAGGAACTCTGAACCGACCAAGGCACCCAGAAACCCCCCAAACATATCCGCTCTTAACACCTGGGTGCAAATACTTTCAGTGTTTTCTCTACAAATATACACGTATTATAAAAAAGACAGTCCTACGATGTATACACGTACAAACCTTCCCATTAACATTCTTCGATGGAATATTTTAAATGTCTGAGCGTTTCATTGCACAGACATACTGTGACTTATTTAACTGATCTTCCTAGTGAACACGGAGACTGTCCCCACTCGGCCTTCGCCAGGACTTCCGTGTGACTCCACGATTATTCCCTTAGTGCAAATTCCTAGAAATAGCATCGCTGAACCAAGGAGCATGAAAAAATTTTTCCAGATGTTGTTTCACACTGCCAGGCTCATTTTTCTGTTAACTGTGCCCACACGGAAGAAGACTTTCGAGCTCTCTGTCACCTGGTCCTAGGTCCCTAGGAGCAGCATGACCCCGCTCATGATCTTGGTCAGAGGCCGGCGCCTGCCGCCTCCTTCCTGAAAGCGGGAACATAACGCCCTCCACTCCCCACTGAATTCCTCAGTAAAAATGAGGTCGACACCGCCTCCTCCGAAGGCCCGATGGGCACACGGAATGAAGGGACAGAGAGAAGTGCGGAGCGTGCCGGAAGCGCTTGTACAAGGAATTCTCTCCATTCCTCCTTCCTAACTGTAAACTGTTCTGCTGAGAAAATGTTCATTTGATATCATAAAAAATCATGGCACTGGAGAGAGAAAATAAATTTTAAACATTATCCTTAAATATGTACAGTTTCAAGTACGTCCCAGCCCTCTCACCTTCCAGGCAGGTTTCAGTGCGTGAGTACCTGGACCCGGGGTCAGCAACACTGGAGAACATTAACCATTAGGATGAGCCGCAGAGGATAATCTTTCTCGCTTGTACGTATGCCAGTTAGGTAAGAAATCCAGTTGCTTAAACCTACGGGCTATCATCAGGCCGGTGCAAAGACGGGGGGCGGGCGGGGGGGGGGGGCGCGGGCATGGGAAAACGCTGCCCACGGAGCCAACACGGAGTAGCTCCTGAAGCACAAAGTAGCCTCCGATCACGGCGAGCTCATCGAAGTTATGGGTGTTCCGTCACTGGCCAAGCGAAACACTCTTCCTCGGCATTTTTCCACCAAAGACATCCATACCTCACCTCCACCTCGTTTAGATAAACCAGAAAAATACCCACAACTGTCGGTGAAGACAGAGGGCGAGGCTTTGATGGGATTCGTAACCACGGGGCCTCTGGATTTCACACGACGTTTATGGTGAACGGAACCCGCGGAGCCTCGGAATTAGACGGGAGTGTCCTTAGTTTTGGCTTTCTACTTCGCGTTGGCCAATGTTCTTGTTTTACCTGTATTTTTTCCTTCAGTCCTGACATAAACATCTCATTTCAAACTCACTCTGCTCACACAACCCTCTCTTCTGACAGCCCTCCACGTAAGTTGGGGAAATACTGTCTTCGCATCACCAGTTCCTAAAATGCACACGCACGTGACATCCTCGACAGGCCTTAAGGGGGCTGCGTGCCTCCTGAAGCCCGCCCAGCGTGACGACTGGCCGGCACGGCAGCGCGGCGTGTCAGAAAGTCAGAGCCTGTTCTGGGTTAAGGTTACAGGCATCCCCCCACACACTCTCTTCCATCTGAAAGGGTGTCTCTCGCCCTCACCAAAGACCACCAGGCCCCCTTACCGCACAGCCGGTGAAGAGACTGCTCAGAGTAGGTGTCACGGTCACAGCCTTTCCCGATGTGGCCGGTCTCCAGCTCTACCGTCGCCTGCACTGAGGCCACGGGCTCATCGCACGTCTCCAGGTGGATATTGGGGAAGAGGGCCAAAGCGCCCGTGCCAGGCTCATACTCGATCCTCTTGTTCCAACCTGTGTCGGTCCACAAATCCGGGAGGGAAGGAAGGAGGGAGACTCACACTTTAGGGCGCTCTAGTACGTGACGTGTCAGAACAGGCGTGAGCGCAGAAAGGAGGATGAAGCTCACCTTGCCACCCGGGGCTGCAGGTGGGCTTGACGCTGACCTTCACCAAGACATCTTCGGCTGCCCTTCTCTTCCCACAATCGTAGGCGGTGACGGTCAGCTTGTACTGGTGTTCCTTCCCGTAGTTCAGCTTCTCTGTGTTTTTTATATAACCTTCCAGAGGGGGAGAAAAAACAACAGTGAGAAGGCAGAGCTGGGCTGAAATACAAAGTACACGTGCTCTGGGGCCTCTGGGGAATTCAGCTGGTTAAGTGTCCAACTTCGGCTCAGGTCATGATCTCTCGGTTCACAAGTTCAAGCCCCACATCGAGCTCTGGGCTGACAGTTCAGAGCCTGGAACCTGCTTCAGATTCTGTGTCTCCCCTTCTGTCTGCCCCTTCCCCAGCTCAAGGTCTGTCTGTCTGTCTCTCAAAAATGAACAATACAAAATTTTTTTAAGTAAAAAAAAAGTACACATGCTCTAAGTGTTAGAAACATGGACACGGGAACCAAACTGATGCCTGAGATAATTAACGCTCGGTCTGGCTTTCCTGAGCTTGAACGCACACTCAATCTATCTTTAAGGGCTGTTGAAACAGAAGGAAGGAGTCTACACATTCAACCTCCATTTATTCTTACGGTTTTTCTTCTTTGGTTTTATATTTGCTTTAAGAGTAAGTAGTTAACACATAAAAGAATAAAGAAGGCAAAGTAATTCAAGTACTTCAAATACTAAATACTAGATCAAGCTGCATTAAATATTTCTTGCTAAAAGATTTACTTTGTGTGTGTGTGTGTGTGTGTGTGTGTGTGTGTGTGTGTCAGAGAGACAGGAAGAGTGTGCGTGTGTGTGCATGCCAGAGAGACAGAGGAAGAGAGAGAGATTCCCTACCCCCACCTACGACAGCAGGAGCCTGTTTCTGAATGTGGGTACGGATGTCTGCAAAGTGTCTGCAGTGTCCGTAATTCCAGCAAAGGCTCTGGACTGCGCATTAGCAACACAGACACTGCATCGCTATCAAGAAGCCGCAACCTAACGAGGCGGGCGAGCTCTAGCACGAGTTCACTTGCTCCATCACAAAGGACCGGAGGAGCTGGCAGTAAGGCAGCAACCTTCGTCTGCAAGATGAGGCGGAAGACCCAAATCGAATGGAGAACGGAAAACAGACCGATTAAAGGTCAGTCTTTTCAGATGCACCTTTATGGAAGAGTGAGAAGGTACAGATTAAACACGTGTCGGGTGGGGGTTTTTTACTAGACCTTGGTGGAAGAGGAAAAAGAAGGGTGCCCAATGAAAGAACACACGACTTCAAGCGCCGGCAAAAAGGCTTTCAGGGGACAGAGTAAGAAAACAAACAAAAACACCGAAACACACACACCATTATGTCTCTGCTGTGAACTGAACCCTTGTGCCTCCCCAAATCTGAATGCTGAAGTCGGATCCCCCAATGTGATGACATTATGAGGTGGTGCCTCGGGGAGGAACTCAGGTTTAGACGAAGGCGTGAGTGTGGGGCCCCCACACTGGGATCCCAGAGAGTGTGAGGACGCAGAGAAGACGGCCACCTGGGAACCGGCACTTGGGTCCTCGTCAGACACTGAGTCTGCCAGCACCCCGATCCTGGTCTCCCAGCCTCCGGAACGGTGCGAACTGCCTGTTGTTTGAGCCCCCAGCTCACGGTGCTTTGTTAGAGCAGCCCGAAGGGACGGATGAAGCTGGGCTCCGATCTGAGTTTCGCTGACGTGCGGACCTGCCCACGGACCGTCACCCTTGGTGAGGAAGGCCTGCTCCTTGGACTCACCGTCTTTGTCGATAGCGAACGGCACATCTGGAGTGACGATTTCATAGCTGCAAATCTGGCTGAACTGCGGAGAGCAGTCTGCGTCCACGGCCTCCACCCTCAGGATGTTGTCATACTGCTTCCCCTCGACCACGGTCGCTTTGTAGGACTTCTCCTTGAACACAGGTGCATACTCGTTCACATCGTTCACCTGAATATGCACAGTTGCTCTGGAAGAACAAGGAAAACAAGCTGTGTGTTTGGTTTGTGTTTTTACCCGAAGTACACCAATTCTGCCCCGTTTTTACATTTCCATTTGCTAATATCTTATTTCACGAAGTTCGTATGATGGAGATAAACATTAAACTAGTCACTGTGTTTACTTTAACATGGAGATGACTTTAGAGAGTTAAAATAGGAATTTAAATTGATTCTTCTAGGTCCTAGGAGTAAGACGGCTGGTCAAAAAAAAAAAAAAAAAAAATAGAAAAAAAAAAAGGCAGTGAAATAAGGGACGTGCAGTTTTCTTGACAATCCGGGACAGGGCATGCAGAAGGGAGATAAACCAGGTAAGACAAAATTAGACCCAAAGGAAGAAGGAGTAAGACATAGATAGGAGACGGGAAACAGGGACGGGGAGTCTGATTAGGAGCACGGAAACCAGTCCTGGCCTGCTTCCCAGGAACGGAGGCCGCCAGCAGCCCACCGGCGCCCATTGCCCACTAACTGATCCAACAAGCGAAGGACCCCCAAGTGACCTCAATGCTCCCTCCCTGGCAGACCCCCTGCTACCACGTTCCACCTCCCCGGCTTGGGCATGAGGAAACTAAGGCACCAGAGACTTGGCTACAAAGAGAGGAACGGTCAGTCTCAGGGCTGCTGATCGGGGGGTATTTCTGACTCAGACAAGGTCTCTGACTGACAGAAGTTTTTCAAAGACACCAGGAATATCACGTGGTGGAAAAAGGATGAGGAGCGACTCGCTGGCACCCAGCACCCCAGTGTGCACCAAGACCCTCCTTGCCCAGCGATGCCTCCTCCCGCCCCTCACGGTGGGTCTCGCGTATCGTGCCCCTCTCTCCCTAGCCTAGGAGCCAAGTAGAAACTGAGACGCAACAAGACAGAACCTGCCCAACGCCGAAGGGACAGTAAGTGGCGGAGAAAAAGGCTGGAATTCTAAGCCTAGGTCTTGTTCAGAGTCCTGTCTGCTACAGGAGCAGTTCTCACAGGATACGGGTATGAAGACGCCCAGGACGGGGCGCAAAAGTCAGCCGCGCCCACCGGCGCGAACCAATTCTACGCCCTTGGGGTTTACAGAAACGAGAAACCCAACAATGACAAAATCGCCTCCTCAGGAAAAAGCGGGCTTTCCCGATTTCCAGTGGAGGGCCTTAGTTCCTTTCATTAGAGCGGGGTGTGGGGGGGAATTACTCGTTCATTTATTTCTCCAACAACTAATGCCGCGGGGTAAGCAAACAGGCTTCCTGTCCTCCAGGAGCTTACACTTTCACAGTGGATGGCCAGAAATATCTTCTGCCTCATCCTTACGAACACAGAAAGCCTGGGGGACACAGAAAGAGAGCAACCCGCTCTCCCCGATCAGCTTCCTTACTTATGAGACTTCTTCGCGCTGGCGCCGTCCGGCCCCTGGCCGCAGTCGTACGCCTGGATGGCGAACGTGAAGTCTTTCTGCAGCTCGCAGTCCAGCTTCTCTTTTGAGCGAATCACTCCCTCGCCAGTGGACTTATCCACTACCACTGCGTCGAAGGGGACATTCTGCCCGTGAATTTTAAATCCACAAATCTCACCTGGGGAGTCAAAGCAGCGCAGGTTAGAATTTCGGCCACCCGGAGTCTGCACGCTCTCCCTCCCCCTCCCCACGCCCCCCCTCCCCCAAAGAAAAGAAACGACAACAGTTCGGCAGCCAGGGGTTTAGAGGGTCTGTGGACAAAGCAAGGGCACTATGCTTGGACGGGGATAAGTTGTGGGGCTTTAGTAAAAAGAAGCATGTTCTGGCTTTCCAAGCAACTTGCTTAACTTTGCATCCATTCATGCAGGAATACAAAAGAGAAAAAGAGAAAATATAGACAGGCATTTCACAGGAGTACTTAAGAGAGCTCCAGGGTAAAAGTAGTCTCATTAGCAAACAGCCATGGCCTGATAACACGGAGAAACTGTCCCCAGCTACTGGGGACAGCCGGGCAGCGATTTTGATTTGGATCAGAGAGAAGGCTACAATGCAGTTAAGTGTTGAGAGAGGAAGGAGGGTGACATAAAGGTTCAGCACCGTAATTACAGAAATTCTGCCAAAAAAAAAAAAAAAAAAGTCAAAAGAAACAAGTCTTCCTGTGCAATGAGCCTGGCTAAAATTAGGGAATCAAAACAAACTACTGAATGAGACAGGTAGAAATACCAACTTTTCAGGCATCCATTTCAACAGCTACTGTTTACTATTAAGATCGGTCCCATCACCGGGAGGGATTTGCTAGACTTGCCTTGGTTTCCAGAGCTAGCCTATCAGACCTGAAAAAGAAGCCTGCCTGGGGACACAGGACACGGAAGCTGGCTCACAGCTTAATGAGGGGTGAAAATCTAGCTTTCCATCCTTGCCCGTGGGAGAACAAATATTAAGTGTTTTGATGTATAGATGTATCTTCAAAAAAATGTATTTCATGTAAAACTAAGGCTGCACTCTTCCAAAATTACAACTCCTACAAAATGGTTACAGAGTGAATCTCTTAAGTTCAATTAAGAAACAAATGTACAGTATTATCCGTACAGTTCAAATGGATGTCTGATTTCTAGATATTTCTAACCAAGGGTTTGGTTACATACAATTTCCATCAATATATTTAAAAATAGAAACAAAGTAGAATAAATCAGGAAAAGAGCATGACAGTTTCTTCTGTTTAAGGGCTGATTCCCAATTTTATAAACAAAGTTAGTGGGTTAATATTCATAAGAGGGATAGAAAGAACCCTTTATCACCTTCTTTGGTGACTGTCACCTCAAAACTCTCTAAAGGGAGAAAAGATAAACCCATGTCAGTAATGCAGGAAAGAATAAAGACGGAACATTAAGGAAAAAAGTCAAAGATGCACATATTACATAGAAAAGCTTGACATAATTCAACCGTGAGCTCAGGGCCACTCGCGGAACCGCTAGGGCAAAACAGGACCTTCGGCGGCAGAATGTCTCTGAATGCAACTTACCACAAACCACTATGTAATTTTGAAATGACACTGACCTATAGATGAAATCTACTATAAAGATTTATAAGGCCCTCAGGTGTCGTCTGGACTTTTCTTTTAATGAGCATTTTCATGATAAAGGTTCATAAGTAAGCATATTTAGTATTTTACAGTTTTCAGATTTTTCATCTTCGAACTAAGTTCTTGCGGCTCGATTCTGGTAACATTCAACTCAGCGTGAGACGGATGAAACAGAAAACAAACATTTGGGGAAAAGGGTCTGGATAAACAGCAATGGCTTCTAACCTTAAGGAACCGACCAAGGCAACGAACACAGGTCAGCCAACCAGGCCCTCCTTAAGGGAACACGTGCCTGACCGCGAACCGAAACCGGATCCGTTACTAACTTCGGTGACGCCACAACGATCACGGCTTTTAGCGAAAACGCCGTCCTAACAAGCCCGCACGAGTGGTGCCTGCGCACCCCAGGGCGGCTAGAGACGAGGGACAACGGTGACGATGTGCAGAGGTCAGGAGGTCAGGAGGGGACGAGGCTGGCCTCACCGGGGCACCTTCTCTCCACAGAAGGCAGTGCGGCCCGAATTCTCGGGCTTGTTAATGGCTTTCCCACGGATCTGTATACCAGGAACAGTGTTTTGTTTGGCCGGTTTTTGAGGTTTGAAAAATGTTATCACATGGTAGGCAGCTTCTGTGACTTGCTTTTCCCCCTCAGCCTTGTGCCTCTAGGACCCGTTCACCCCGATGGCGGATGCAGCTCTAGCGTCTGTCTTTCCACTACTACGTTCAGCGAGAACCCCAGGAGTGCCGGCAGGTCAAGGGCTTAAGACAGCGCCTGGCTTAAAGAAAGCGCTCAACAAGTGAAGGTTCGCGATCACTGTCGTTATTTTCCATCGTGTGACCACACCACGATTCCAGCTTCCTGCTACAGAACCTGCTGCGGCAGATACTTCTAACCAAGCTTCCTGCCGCGGTGGGTCTTGTGCTGCCCAGACAGGAGCCGCTAGGCACGTGGGCGGTTTAAAATTAAATTTAAATTCATATTTAAATTGAATAATATCAAAAATCAGATTCTCAGGGCACCTGGGTGGCTCAGTCGGTTAAGCATCCGACTCCTGATTTCGGCTCAGGTCATGATGATCTCCCGGTTCATGGGCTTGAGCCCCGCATCGGGCTCCACGCTGACAGCCAAGAGCCTGCTTGAGATTCTCTCTGTGCCCCTCTTCCACTCTAGCTTGCACACATGTTCTCTCTCTCTCAAAATAAATAAATAAACATTAAAAAAAGGGAGAAAAACTGGTGATCCAGACCCACGTCGTCTGAGTTGGCATAACTGACAGTGATGGAAGTTGCCTTCCCGACACGGCCGCTGCAGAGGTGAGTGCGGATTTCAGACCCCGGGAGGAGGCCTCTGACTGGAGTAATGCCACCTCCACAGTGCGTTGCTTATATAAAGATAGTCATTCAAGCAATGTCCTTGAGACTGCTTCTGATCATGAGATTATCATGAGAAGTGGAACTGTTTGCCAGAAGATGTACACTCCCTAAATCTCTCCTCTGAGATACCAGGCTGGGAGGAGGGAGGAGAGTGTGGAGTGTAGGAAGGCCATGGGGTGTTTCAACTTTACACTTCGTGGTCCAGGGGAGGCTTCGCTGATACTGTCTGAGTAGAAACCAGAGGAAGCTGGCAAGCCATGTGATTATCTAGGAAAGAGTTTCAGATGGAAGGGACAGCAAGTGCAAAGGCCCTGCAGCAGGCCTGGGTCTGGCCTGACTAGGCACAAAGAGGTCTATGCTGCTGCAGGGCTGAGCCGAAGGGAGGACGGCAGGAGAGGCCAAAGAGGAGCACCGGGAAGCTATGCCGGCTGCTACAAGAATGGAAGTTTGTCCTCCAAGTGAGAAGGAAATGACTGGAAAGTTCTATGCAAAAAAAACACATATATCTATATATGATTTATATCTTAAAGAATCCAGTTGTCCGCCATGTTGAAAATAAATCAAATATAAGCAGGCAAAGGGGCTTTGCTGGCTGGCTCAGTTAGTAGAGCATGGACTCTTGATCTCGGGGTTTGAGACCCATGTTGGGTACAGAGATTATTTAAAAATAAAATCTTTGGAGCGCCTAGGTGGTTCAGTCGGTTAAGTGTCAACTTCAGCTCAGGTCACGATCGTTCGTGAATTCAGGCCCCCCGTCGGGCTCTGTGCTAACAGCTCAGAGCCTGGAGCCTGCTTCGGATTCTATGTCTCCCACTCTCTCTGCCCCTTCCTTGCTTGCGCCGTCTCTCTCTCTCTCTCAACCGTGGGATTACGAGTGAGCAACCCGAGGACTAACAAACTGCCTTCGGCCAACCTGGAGGAGAAGGTCCGGGAGGACGGGAATGTGCGCTTCCGCTCTGAACACGCACCGGTGTTACAATTTGTTAAGGAATCGCGTCTCAAATGTAGGATTATCAAATAAAAGAATGTAAGTTGTTCCAAAACTCATGTCTGTCTAGGCTGCCCCCTAAGAGACTGGATCCGTTTACGACGAAAACAGCAAAAGCATGTCCTTCTGTCTTTTCTCCACATCCGCCCCTGTCTAAGAGTGCTAAGTGAGCCACCTGTGCCAAAAGTTTCTGGCGCCCCAAATCCACGGGCACTTATTAAATTGCTGGCAGGCGGGGTCCTTCTGCCTAGAATGACTTTAAAAACCATCTCGCCAGGGGGCAGCCCGGGCCTCACCCTTGCATGGACACGGGTTTTCTGCATCAGCCGTGTGACCCTGCAGGTCAGCAAGCCCGCCATGCCGTCACCAGCAGACCTGCCGGTATACCCTCTTCGAGGGCCCTTCTCTTCCTTCCATCCACGACCTCGGTTTCCATGAGGAAGACGGGCCGAGGGCAGCAAGGCGAGGGGCAAGGAAACGAAAGAAAATATTGCAGGATTTCAGACAAGATCTGGTAAGGGCCAAACGAAGGCAGTTTCAGGAGGAAATGTGAGGGATTTTCAGGACAGGCAGGGCTAGGTTACCAGCTGGACAGAGAGAGGAGTCTGGGGTAACCACCTGGGTTTTGGCTGATGTTACTAGTTAGGGAACTAAGGCCCAGAGGTTTGCTTCACTTATTCCCACCAACTTCCTGCTTGTTTCTTTGCTGGAGTATTTAAAAAAAAAATTTTTTTTATGTTTATTTATTTTTGAGACAGAGAGAGACAGAGGACAAGCGGGGGAGGGGCAGAGAGAGAGGGAGACACAGAATCCAAAGCAGGCTCCAGGCTCCGAGCTGTCAGCACAGAGCCCGATGTGGGGCTTGAACCCACAAACCGTGAGAGCATGACCTGAGCTGAAGTTGATGCTTAATGGACTGAGCCACCCGGGCGCCCCCTGCTGGAGTATTTTAAAGCCAGACTTTAATGCATACAATAGTCATAGGCAGACTTCCGTTAACATAACTACAGTAACACTGCACGGCCAACAAAATGAGCAATTCCTGAGCTATTTTCATAGCGAGTGTCCAACTACGCTCGTTTACGATCTTCCTCTCTCCGAGCAGGGACCAGGTTGTTACCTTCCATCCCCATTCTTCCAGGAGCCGAACTCTGAAGCTGTCCAATCCTTTCTTCCCTCTTTCCTCCATCCTCAGACCTACAGCTCTGTTAGTGTCACACCTGTGACAGCTACATACATGTATTCCGTGTGTTCCGTGGCGTCACATCCTGGTGACTCTGTCCCTCTGCATTCCCTGGACTCAGCCTGCTCTCAGCCTTTTGCAAGGAAGGACCTCTCAGAACCACCCCTTCTCCTATTCTATTTTCTGCCCTGCCCCTTCCCACCCGATCGGACCCCCTGCTCCCGCTGCTCTGCTGAGCCTACAGAAACCCTGCTCTAATCTCCCACGCAAGGCCCCACCAGCGCTCCCAGACGGCCTCTGCAGGTGTGCTGGCCTCCGGATACACACACCTCTCTTCCCTCTCATTCCCCAAGAGCATCTGAAATAGTCGGAAGAACTTTACTGAAGCTCTTTTTATTTTAAAGCAAAACATAAAAACAGAATAACGTCTCAACTCCAAGAAAGCACAGATTTGACTTCTCGACGTCCAAAGTCACGTCCAGGGTTCCTGGCTCACAGTGGCAGCCCTCACTTTCCTTATCCTTCCCTTTGGGAAACCTCAGTTTTGGGCTGGCCCTGCCTCCTCTCCACATCTTCTTCCAGATCGGAGCACAGCCCCGCGCTACATGCTACACTGGCAGGGGGTCTCTAAGCCTATCCTGCAGTCTCCCAGCTCCCGGGCAGTCCTGTCCTTATACACACTCCTTAGGTAGCGCCGCCTCGGACAGTTAAGGTTCCAGGCAAAAAGGGGCTCGGTGAAAAGTCATCATCAGGAGCTCACGGAATTGACTGCAAGCCAGACGAAAGGACTTGGGAACGGCCAGAAGCCAAGGCAGGGACAGGAGCCGTAACACACGCAGAGCAAAACAGCCTGGGTGAACGGGATACTACAGCAAACAGCGTTAGCATCTTTGACCTTCTGCTCAATATCCCTGTCCAAGGCGGAAGCATCTGGTCGGCCCAGCCTGGGTTGTGTGTGCGCTTGGCTGGAAAAGCTGGGGTCACAGACTGTAGATCCACCAACCTGGACCCAGCGGGAAAGAGGTCAGGGGCCGTTAAGGGAAAATGGACATTTGCCGAGCAGCAGGTGTCCACTACAATGTCCCTGCTAACCCCACTCCTGTCCCTAACCCATCTCTCTCTCCCCGGCCCTGGTGCCCATGCTCGCCAGCCGGAAGTCCAGGCTGACCCTTGTTTTCAGGGACTCCTGACTCTGCTCGCCGGTCCGGGCTACCTTCTGGCACAAGCTCACGTGTTGCTCGGATCAGAGCAGTTTTTCAAGATGCCTTAAACGTGCTGCGGAGCAGCAACCACCACGCCCCCAAGGGTCACCCTGCACGACCCACGCACAGCACAGCAACCCGAGGACACCGCCCGCCTGGCTCCTCACTGGCTACGGCAAGGCTCTCAGAAGCCAGCGTGCCAAGAACAGCATGAGAAGCTTGTTAAAAATGTGGTTTGTCAAGCTCCATCCCCAGAAGTTCTGACTCAGCAGCCGCTCTGGGGTGGAGCCCAATACCCATCTTTAACGAGCGCCGCCGGACCGCTCCAAGGCATGCAGGCTGCAGTCCAACTCGAGAGCCGGCCTGTCCGTGGCGTCCGAACCCTGCTGGCTGCCTGCGGATTTCTCAGGCTCCCCTGGAGGCACGGACTCAGCCTCGAGGGCACCTGCACTGACGCGCAGGCCAGGGCGATGTGGACGTGAGGTTAACACCACGCGCGCGGTGACACCCCACAGACGCAGCCCCGCAGCGGAGACCTCGCGGCCGCGCTGACTTCCAATTCTCGCTCCCGCGCCGTGCGCTCACCCCGCACGCTGACTGGTCACCCCTCCCTTTGGAAGCCCCTCTCTTCCCAGCCTATTTCCCCCTACCTGCCCCATGTGTGCATAGGCTCCACCCATCCTAACGCCCAGTTACTTCTGCACCCTCTGTAACCAACCTCATGCTGCCTTTCTAGGAAGCCAGTCCTGACGGAGAGTTGCCTCTCTCGCTGGGTGCCTCCACCTAACCCTTGGCCAGTGCTGGGTTTTTTGCCTTCCCACCTAGAAAACTGCGGCTTTGAGAACAGAAACACGCTTTCACGCTTTTTTTATACTCCCTAGGAGATCTCGCACGGCTACCTGAGATTTAACGATCACTATCCCAAACCTCTCCTGGAGGCATCCGGAATGAATTCACTCCAGCCCGAAACTTAACATGGAGTTTCGGTCCTAACGTCAGATACTTAAAACCACTAACTCAATGGGCGCACCTGGGAGGCTCCTTCGGTTGAGCGTCCAACTTCGGCTCAGGTCACGATCTCGCAGCTGGGGAGTTCAATCCCCACATCGAGCTCACCGCTGTCAGCACAGAGCCCGCTTCGGACCCTCTGCGCCGCCCTCTGCCCTTCCCCCGCTGGCACTCTCTCAAAAGTAAGAAATTAACAAAAACCACTAACTCGATGGAGTACTGCTTTATTTTGGGCTGAACCACAAGAAATTTCTGGTATTCCATTTTTTCAAATATTTGCTATTTTCAACATACAAACACAGTGATTTCATTTGGCTTAACTGAATACCTCCAACTAACTGCGGCGATAACAACGTCTGCCCAGCTGCACGTGCTAAAAAAGCTAAAGTGGGCGGCCATGCGCAGCAGTCAACCCCCCGCCCCGGCCTCCTCATGGGGCATGAGCCACACAAACTGCACAGAATACAGAGAAACGTATCACAGATCTGAGCTGGTTCTAATTAAATATCAATCAAGATAAAGTTCCCATCCTTGCCCTGAAATTTCTTTTGGATTCTCTCCATATCACAATTGTTTCATCTTCTAAACTATCCAAACTCTGTCCGGGAAGGCAGGAAGGAGAACGTTGGGATGGAAGCACCCTGTAAAGGGAAGAGCCTGCAAACGGGGTGGGGGGTGGGGAGGGAGGGGGTGGGGGGCGGAGAGGGAGACTGGGGCTGGTCACAAGGGCAGAGAGGAGGGAAGCCTGTCAAAACGGCAGCACCGGGGACTGTACACAGTGCAGGCTGTTAACTCCCCGTCGGGTACGTCAAATATACAATACGTTTTCATACCCACATCTACTCAGGATATTGACAGATTAAGGAAAAGAGGCTGAGTAAGGAACTGACTCATTTTAATTTCCTAAAATAGCTGACAAGTACCAAGACTCAGTCTCCCGATTTCCCCCAAGAAAACAATCTGGCTAGACAGACCCTGTGCGTTCGACACGAGTGCCTGACTGGTGACAGTTTACAACGCACTCTAGCGACGAAGCTTTCAATGTCACACGTGCATTATGTGGGGGCTTTGACAAGTCAACTCTGGTGGCTACCCACACTCACATCCTGTGACGGGACACGACTGGGAACCGGGACGTTCACAGTGTTGCCAAGGTAACGTCAGGGAAGGGCACACGGTGCACACGAGAACCTGCCCTGGAGTCAGACCGCCTGGCAGCTCGGACGCTGGCCTGGGAGCTGGGGATTAAACGAAGAACGAGGCTGTCCTGCCGCTGACGGACACACTCTGACCTCCCCTGCCTCGTCCAGGAGTAGCGAGAGTACCTACCGCAGGGGACTGCTGAGAAGAATCAGGTAAGGTAACCCACGTAAAGCTCTCAGAACAACCTCGGTCACACTGTTAAGAGCTCAGCAAGTGTTGGATGCCACCGCCACCACCGGCACCAGCACCGTCACGGTGGTAAATTAACTCGATGTCATTACCAAAACCAATCTAAGATCAAAACGAGTCTCCAGATCTGGCCTCTGCCTACCCAAGAAACTACTTAAGAAACTTGGTGAGAAAATAGAACACTATGAACACTGTAATAGAAAAATGCAAAAATTTCTCTCACAGGACGTTAGATACAAATATATTTTTAGGGGCGCCTAGGTGGTTCAGTTGGCTCAAATCATGATCTCACTGTTCAGGAGTTCGAGCCCCACGATGGGCTCTGTGCTGACGGCTCAGAGCCTGGAGTCTGCTTCGGATTCTGTGTCTCTCTCTCTCTGCCCCTCCCCTGCTCACACTCTGTCTCTGTCTCTCTCAAAAATAAAAATATTTAAAAAAATTTTTAATACATTTTTAAAAGAGTCTATTATTAACAATAATGGCAGCAGCAACCCCTGCATGTACATGCCATCTGCCTCTCACCAGGCATTTTCACGTCTTCATATTCATAAATAGATAAGCTAATAACCCCTAATCCCGTGCGGTACGCGACACTGCCGTCCTTGTTTTACAAACATTGAAACTGAGGCACTGCGATGTCGAGTGATTTGCCCAAGGCCGCCCAGCCAGTAGTGGCAAAGGCAGGCCTCCAGTCCAGGCCGGCCGCACTAAGGTCTGTTCCTGATGCACCTGTCTGCTCCAGCCTCCTGGGGGCAGTGTTGTGTGCTGCAGCTGGATGGGTACCATGGCAACAGAGGAGGGAGGGAGGCACAGAGCTGCTCATCTGGCCACAGAGGGAGGAGGGCTATGCTTCAGTAGAGATTCCACAGCCAGGCGGACGCCCAAGCGCACTGAAGACCTATGTCCACACAAAGACTTGCGCGATAATGTTCAGAGCAGCATGATTCATAATCCCCAGAAAGTGGAAACCACCCCAATGTGCATCGGCTGCTGAATGGGTAACATCGTACGAACATCCTACATCCGTACGATGGAATATTATTTGGCAATAAAAAGGAAGGAAGGCCAGATGCGTGCCATTCCTGAAGCATGGGTGAAGCTTCGCACTACCATGCTAAGCGAAAGACACTAGGCACAAAAAATCCAGAACAGGCAAATCCATAGACACAGCTAGTGGTTGCCAAGGGGGTGGGGGATATGGGGAGTGGCTGCCAATGGGTGCAAGGGTTTTTTGGGGGGTGAGGAAAATGTTCGGGAATTAAATAGTGGTTGGGGCACCTGGGTGGCTCAGTGAGTTAATCATCCAACTTCGGCTCAGGTCATGATCTCACGGTTCGTGGATTTAAGCCCTGCAGCTCAGAGCCTGGAGCCCGCTTCAGATTCTGTGTCTCCCTCTCTCTGCCCCTCCCCTGTTCAAGCTCTCTCTCTCTCTCTCTCTCTCAAAATTAAATAAACATTAAAAAAAATTTTTTTTAAATAGTGGTTGATGGGGGCACACTCTGTGAATATAAATGAACCCCCGTGAACTGTATACTTTAAAAGGGTGGCTTTTAAATATGTGGATTATATATTTTTTTAATGTAAGAACAACTGCTTCCCTGTGAAAACCTGCAGAAGGAAGGAATGGGTTTCCCTGCCTAACCATGGCAAGCACGATCCGATTACCACTAAGACTTGGCTCCATACTGCTTCTCTTCGCAGTTTTTAAAATCTCAATATGTAACTTTTGCACATCAATAAAAAACAGCTGGGAATCCCATAAAAACATAAAACTTTGTAAGTATCACCTCATTCATGATGATACAATAGCTTTTGATAAATGATACAACAGCATTAAACCATATGAGAAAGAAAAAAATAAGTAACGTTTTATTAACAAGACTTTTTCCTTCAAAGTTAGTACCCAACCTCTATTTCACTTCCTGCTTCCCTCGGAGCACCGAGCGGGGCCTCCGACGGCCTCCTCGCAGCAAAGAGCCGCCCTGCCCGGCTCAGAATCCTGCCTCTCACACGTGCTGACAGAGGTCACCACTCTGTGTCCCGGCCTCCTTCCCTGAAAAGGGGGACGGCAGTCAGCACCTGGGTTTGCTTTCGTTCTGTGTGTGGACAAAGACTCACACACGAGAGCACAAAGTGAGTCTCTCTGGCAAGCCACGACTCACCGTGCAGTTGCCACAGGTGAGGAGGAGCGAGGTACTAAAGCGGGTGCGAGTGACGGTGCCGGCGCCTGGCGGACACGAAGGCGGGCCCCGCGCCTGCAGGGTCACCGAAGGCCCAGGAATACGGGGGCAATCTCGGCTACGCTGGGTTTGTATTCTAATCTTAATGTTGGCCTGAAACACAGATGCCTTCTTTTCTCAGGCTTTTCGCTGGAGAACACAACGTCTGGACTTAAAGGTGTTGGCACAACCCAAAAATCTGTACAGGGGGAGGGGGAGAGGGCCCAGGGACGAATGCGGTTTGACCGTCCTCGTGTTAAGAGGGTGTCTGAAACTGAGCGCCAGGCACGCCCGTCTACTCTGACCCAAACCGTGCGGGGGGCTTTTGAAGGATGCCCGTATTCAAGCGGGGAGCAGAGGGGCCCAACACGACAAACTGCGGGCAGACGGTGGACTGAGCAAAAGTTCTTTTTAAAAGGGCCGTTGTGAAGATTATGCTTCTGACATCAGAGGAACTAAGCTGATTGGCACTGGAAGGAATCACAGGTAAAATTCCTTTAAATATAAAAATGTATTAACTTTAAAAATAAATCAATAAACAAAATGGAAATGGCAGGAAGTGTCCTTACCTCCTAAGACTGTCTCGGATTAAATGCAAATCTGTAGAGCACTTAGAACAGTGCCCGGAACACTGCAACGGCTTTATTTATTTATTTTATTTTATTTATTATATTTATTCTTGAGAGAGTTAGAGAACGAGCACAAGCAGGGGAGGGGCCGAGAGAGGGGGAGACACAGAATCCGAAGCAGGCTCCAGGCTCCGAGCCGTCAGCACAGAGCCCGACTCGGGGCTCGAACCCTCAAATGCGCCCCACAAAGGCTGTATAAACGTTGCCTATTATTAGTAACCCAGCGGGAGGGTGAACGGCTGACGCTTCACCCCGAGGCCGGAGGGAGTGAACCTAGAACTCCTGGCCGCGATCCCCTCGGAACATTTACGAAATGTCGGAGATGCGGAAGTCCGCTCAAAAGCATGAGCTAGATCATCTGACAAGGTCACTGACAGCGCCAAGCGTCACAGCCCCGAGGAGGCGCTGTGCGCACTAACCACGTCCAGCACACCCGGGGTGCCCGTGTGCATACACGTATACACACGGGCACCCCCAAACCCGGGCGGTTCCAGAGGAAGCCAACATGCAACGCTAACACGGTTTTAAACCCAGGCGCCAACAAAACGAACCGACTCGGCGGCCAGACGGACCCCACGTGTGCTCGCGGCACCGGGCGCCCCTCGGGGTCCTGTCCGTGTTGCTGGGTCTCTCGGCAAAAACCAATCAACAAGTCAACCTAACTGGCCTCCGGCTGCGGCCCTGGCGACGGGTGCAACGAAGAACAAATTCGGTTAAGAACAGCTCTCCAGAAACCACCTCGCGTTCCTCTCCCTCCATTTCCCACAGAAAAGTGAGCATCCGGCAGAACTGCGCAGTCAGCGGAGTTTTCCTGATCCGTCCGTGGGCGGGGAGAACCCCCGCTTCCAGGGGAGAAAGCGTGTTCTGGAGGAGGAGGACCAGGCCAACACTGGTCTTGAAAAACGACGTCACAAGGTCACTTCGGACCCTGAGGCAAAGAAAGGGCGAGTAACACTTCTCCGCCAGCGAAGGAAGCTGCTGAGGTGACCTCGTAGGCAGTTCCGACCTGGAAAGTGCTATTTAATGTTACAAAGCGGACAACCTCCGGCAACCCGGAGACTCGCCTCTTATAAATACTCAGCTTACAACCTTACGAGGTGACTCAGATTAAAAAACTAAAAAACAAACAAAAAAACTCTCAAATTAAGAACTAATAAAATAAAATCGAAGCCCATCTTCGGGCTATAAACAAGGCTCCAATTTTTCAGCGGAGGCTTTCTGGTACCCGAAATCTAGCGAGGCAAGGACAGCCTAGAGCCGTAGCTGACCCAGGTCCCGGCCGCTCGCGACCCGGCAGCGCCAGCGGCCCCGGGTCAGAACGGCAGAGTCGCGGGTCCCCCGAGACCCGCCGTAGCCAAATCCGCACTTTTTTCCGGACGCCAGGTACCACAGGGTGTGTCGGGAGCGCAGCGGACACGCAGCGTGACGGAGCCTCGGGCCCTCGGGGGCCGCACGCACGCTGGCTCGGGGCGCGCTGCTCTGGGGGTTCGCGTTCCGGTCACACCAAGGGATACGGGGTGCAGGGAACATTTTGCTTTTCAAAAAGTACAGGCTTTGGTCTCCAGCTGCTCCAACTATTAAAATTAAAAAGGAGAAAATACAACACGCAGGAGCCCCGAACACCTCTGAGCTATCGCGGCATTTTCGGGAAGGCTCAGAAAGGGTCCGGACCGGGTACGTGAGACGCTTCGCGTCCAGTCGAGACTCAGCAGCGGTGAGAGCAAAGCCCCGTTCGTACCTGCGAACCGCAGAGGTGCGTCTTTATCCAGGGCGATCAGCGGGGGGTCGAGGAGCACCGCGTTGTCGTTTTCCGTGACGATGCCGTGGTAGGTGGGCTCGAGCCACGGCTTGTGCTTGTTCGCTGGGTGGAGAGAGAGAAAAAGAGGACAGGAAATAGACCAGGTCAGAAGTATTACCTTAAACGCAACTGCTTTTAGAGACACACGGCTCTTATTAAAATATTAAAACTCTCACTTGTCTGGAAGGCAACACTTATATTTTTTTGTTGCAAAGTTTGGTATCAAGACCCGGAAGGGGTGAAACTGTGAAATCCAGCATAAGTAATGTAGAAACTGTCTCTGAAGCAACCGGAAGTAAGAAATAAATTGCTCTAGAAATGAAAAGGAGACAGACTGACAGCTATAGACCATCTACAGCCTGTCACAGGAAAGTTACAAAGGAAAATATACTATTATTTCTTTATAACAATAGTAATACGATATTTAAAATTAGCACTACAAACAAAAGCATAAAAGGCAAGATTTATGAACGTAAAATTACAAATACAGAGTTATAGGGGCTCCTGGGTGGCTCAGTGGGTTAAGCATCTGACTTCAGGTCAGGTCATGAACTCACGGTCTGTGAGTTCAAGCCCCATGTCGGGCTCTGTGCTGACGGCTCAGAGCCTGGAGCCTGCTTCGGATTCTGTGTCTCCCTCTCTCTTTGGCCCTCCCCTGCTCGCACTCTGTCTCTCGCTCTCTCCAGAATAAACATTAAAAAAAAATTTTTTTAATACATAGTATAAATAAAACTAAATGCAAAATTTCTGAAAAACTTGACTGGAAACAGTGTTTACAAATAAACCACTCTGAGGTCAGGCTGACTTGCGGTCAGAGTTCCTACGTGTTGAATGAACTGCCCCTCCTCAGTTCTTCCCCCACCTGTACGTCCGCCTCCAGAAGTACCTAAGACTAAAATTCAACATTTAGCCGTGAAGTGACAGTACTTTTTTGCTGACATGTGACGGCCATGACGTGATGTCAGGAGATGGGGACGATCAGAAGCACCCGGGCCTCGCCTGCACCTACTCGGATGCGGAGTATTCGGGGAGCGGTCACGTGCCCCATCCAAACGAGCAGGCGTGGAAGGGGAAAGAGGCTGCCCACCATCGCGCTAAGAAATGCCGCATCTGCCAGACGTTTACACAGGCCACGTCCGAACCGACAGCAGGTCCTGTTGTCCTCACTTTCAAAGGAACTCCAGACCCATGACAGGTGCCGTTCGGTTTTGTAACATGCACACAGTTCGGGGAAGTGGCTGCACACCAGGACGAATGACTGTACATAACACTACTGAGGTGGACACTTAAAAGTGGATACGAGGGGAGGTTTTACATGTACGGTTACCACAGTCTTTAAAATACACACACAAGGGGCGCCTGGGGGGCTCAGTCGGTCCAGCGTCCGGCTCTCGATGTCAGCTCAGGTCATGATCTCACAGCTGGTGAGTTCGAGGCCCACGTCTGGCTCTACACTGACAGCACTGAGCCTGCTTGGGATATTCTCTCTCTTTCTCTGTGCCTCTCTGCCCCTCCCCTGTTCATGTGCATGCATATGTGGGCACTCTCTCTCTCAAAAATAAACTGAAAGAAAAAAAAAAACCACACACACACGAAATCAATGTAGACGGAGCCATTTCTCATCATCTCTGCTGTCTCGCCTGGATACTTACAGAATCCAAGTGACCAGCCTCATTCTTACCCTCCTGCTCCTGTCTACACACAGCAGCCAGAGGGAGGCTTCTAAACCGACAGCCTGGTTCTCCACCTCTGCTGTCAGAGCCACCGACACCAAACAAGGACCCGAAACAGCTTTTGTTCATGTGGTTTCTACCATCTCACTCCCTATCAGCATTTACTGCACTAGAAAATAAAGCCGAGAAAAATTTTATTACTGGGGCGCCTGAGTGGCTGAGTCAGTTAAGTGTCTGATTTCGGCTCAGGTCATGATCTCTCGGTTTGTTGGTCCGAGCCCCCACCAGGGAGGACTTGGTGGTTTTAGACACTGGGAAGGTGTTTTTCGCATTTCGTTTCTGGCAGGTGGATGTCCCAAGTCACGGAGACTAGAGAATCTGGAGGAACAGAACACCCTGAAACAGTGTGGATCTGTCTGGACAGGTTATGGGGAGACGCGACGTGCCATCAGACCCAGATCGTAAAGACCAAACATTTAAAGGGCCTTTGGAAAAGCCTCCTCCACTCACGAAAGCTGCTGCCGGGACAGGAGATTTGGTAAAGAGAAGAGAATTCAGGTGGTGAGGCTGCATCAGCCCTTCTTCGGAAATACCCTCTAGGACAACGGCAAGTACCTGGGGCCTTGCACAGGCACCAGCTTGCTATGGCTTCTGGTCTGAGAAGGTCCCACAGGAAACGCCTCACCCTGCAGTGGCTGAGTGTTTACCCCGTCGCTGAGACTCCCCTCCTCCCCGGGTATCTTGTTAAACCGTCCTGGGACACAGATGGATGGCTGCCCAGAGTGACAGGTCGAACACCGGGAAACGGGTCATCTTAAAGGAGGCAGAGCGAAGCCTCCGCTGTTTGTCACTAGTCTCATTTTAAAACACAGAAGATGCTGGTTCAACTTAACTACTGACAATGTGTACCGTTCACAGCAGTATTTGATTCCAACTCGCTTTCATATTTAAGGTGACATTAACGAAGTCATAGGCACAGCGATTATAAAGCTGCAGCCTATTCCCATGTGTGAGTCCATGAAAGTCCTGACGCTTAACCCGAACAGTGTGTTCAGCCCAGCAGGAGTGTGGAAATGCCGGGTGGGGCAAACCGCGTAGGAGCTGCGATGGTCGGTCAGGAGAACAGCGCGTGTACTTCTGCCCTGGCGGAAAGGCCTGCGGTGAAAATGGCTAATGGTTCGGGGCGAAAAGAATCGTACGGCTGTAGTCCCGGGATCCTCACTCTGTAATTCTCTATTTATAAACTGCTCCTTTCAGCTGCTTGTAGAATGAAGAGATGCCGCCGGTTCCAAGGACTGAACTTTTAAATATTTAATAAATGGTATTTTTAATATTTCATCACCTTCAATTGGCCTTATCAAATATTTATAGAAACAACTGAGTGATATTTCTGTAATCTTCCCCCCAAAAACCACAAACAAAGGAGCGCGTCGCCCGCGCTGGCAGCCTTTACCGGGTCCGCTTTACCGCGCCCTAGGCCACTAAAAAGCCCACTGACTTCTGAGTGCACAGTCTTAACTGAAGTCTGGAACAGTAAGGCCCACATCGGACCTTCCGTACACAGGTTACATCTGGGGGACACGCCTATGACTTGGGGACACGGCTAGTTTTTGTGGCTGTGGTACATTTTAATCACTAGAAATTGCCACCGATTTAAAAATCAAGATGAAAACAAAACAGCAGTCAATTCCAGGGTTAACTTTAAACGTAAAACTTTCGCCTCCCTAGGACAGCCCGACTCTGTGGGCCGGGCCGAGGAGAAGCTGACTCCTTGTCTAGGCCGCACGAGTCACCACCTCGGCGCAGTGGTTCCCAAGCCTGCGTGCTGTGGCCTTGACATCAACCCAGCACCGAACTGTTCCCTCCTGGCTTCTTTCTTCATCTATAAAGAGAAATACACTGCTTTCAAAAGATCATTTGGTGTGTGCCCCTTCTCATTCCAGAAACCTAGGTTGGTCGCACTAGGCCGGTAAGGTCTAACAAATAACAACAGCTGAAGGTCTTGAGAGATTGCCAGCATTTCCTCGGATTTGGCAAATCCTAGACGATGTGATGGTTTGTTTGCAGATTCAACTTTTAAGCTTGGGCCATCAAAAGAATCTGCAATTAAGGAATGCTGCCACTAGGTGGCGTCTGGCACCTTTGATGACAGGCTGCAAACCACCAGGCTTGGATGAAAAAAACCCAGCCCTTTCCTCCCTGAAGGATCTGTTAGCAGGCCCTTTGTTAAATATGGTCTGCACCGAAAAGTGTCCCAACTACGTAAGTATAAAATCTCCAGCTGACTCTCTTTTTCCTCAAAGACATTTAGAAAAAGTAAAATATTCATACAGTTCCAAGATCAAAATATAAAAAGGCACACGTTCTCACAGACTCTCCAAAGCACTGTCCCCAGTCATAAATTCTTACTTAAATCAGACCATCCCTGGTCTTTCAAACCAGCCTAATGTCAAAGGTCCTTTCGGCTTCACAGCCCACTGACTCTGAGTTTGTTCCAAGAAATCTTTCCTGACTGAGACGTCTACAGTGCGTAAGCTTACGCTCGCTGCTTACGCACATGTGGGGGCTGGGCTTCGGGGAATCAGTCCCGGTCTCTTAGAGAACACTAACGTACCCGTGACCATCGACATCCCAAAATGGCGTGGCTGTCATTAGAGGGTTACACGATGTGGTAAAAACAAAAACAAAACTATAAAGGGGACTCGCTCCGTGTTGGGAACTTCATGAGTCAGCAGAGTCCAATGTGACCAACTAGCTGCCATCTCAAATGTGGCCATGCCCTGTGCTGGAGGGCAAGGGTGGGTACCCCGGAGGGTCTTCTTGTGGGAGCTAAACCTTCCACTAACTGCTGGGAGTAACTGCTGGGGCAGAAAGACCGGAGCGAAGGAGACCCAGGAGGCATTCCCAGTATGGCCTCTCTCTCCCATCATCGTCCTAAGTCGGTCCAGAGCTGTGGCAAATCCCTACAGTCTCGGACCCTGTAGGGGCCTCGCTTTTATCCCTTTTATTAAGTAAAAGAAGAATAAAGGAGTATTATACGTAGTACTACCATTACTTCTTACTACCTAAGAAGGGAGACATGGCTTCTAACTCATTAAAACTAGTCGCCTGGCCCCACCCAAACCCCCCAGGGTGGAGAAGTGGCCCAGCACCACGTGTCTGGAAGAGGGGCTGGACACACTGGAGACCTGCTCTAGGGTCCATCAAGGGACAAGCGGAGACCTCCCAAGGACATCTTTGAAGAGAGAACTGAGATCTCTCCGTGTGAGGGAGTGCTGTGAACAGTGTGCATCAGGCACAAAGGAAGAAAGACACAGGGCACATTCTGGGCCTCGCGAGACTGGTAACCGCACGAGGTGCAGCTGGAGAGGGGCCTGGGTGGGCGTCTCCCTTCAGAGCCACACCAAGGAGCTTTCTCGGTTCCCCAGGCGGCGATGCTGCTAAAAGTTTTAAACAGTGCAGTCTGGTAGAAAAGGCAGGAACTCTGGGGTCAGACAGAACTTAGTAAATTACTGAACTCTGTTTCTGACTCGGTCTGTAACTAGGTACCGATTACTTAACCACCCCCCGCCTATTTCTGCGTCGTTACGTCAGGGATGGGACAGCCCTCCACAACCCTGTTTTGAGGATTATAAACAACATTAGTGAAGAGCCCTCGCTGTGCCTCCCACACAGATGCTCCACAATCATTTCCTGACAGACAAAGGACAGGCAAGCGCTAGGTTTTGGAAGTAACTGCTGGGGCAGAAAGACCGGAGCGAAGGAGACCCAGGAGGCATTCCCAGTATGGCCTCTCTCTCCCATCATCATCCTAAGTCAGTCCAGAGCTGTGGCAAATCCCTACAGTCTCGGACCCTGTAGGGGCCTCGCTTTTATCCCTTTTATTAAGTAAAAGAAGAATAAAGGAGTATTATACGTAGTACTACCATTAAGTATAAAACAAAAAGTAAACAAAAAGTAAACAAAAAGTGGCTTTTTTTTAGTAAAAGAGGAAACTTGTTTTTAAAATATTTATTTATTTTTGAGAGTGAGAAAGAAGGAGTTCAAGCAGGCACACGCCTGGGTGAGGGGCGTACAGAGGAAGACAGAATCCCAGGCAGGCCCCTCGCCGGCAACGCAGAGCCCGATGCGGGGTTCGATCCCACGAGCAGTGAGATCGTGACCTGAGCCAACACCCAGAGATGGTCGCTTAACCAACTGAGCCACCCAGGTGCCCCCAAGAGGAAACTTTTTCCTTAACCAAAGTAACACTGCATGAAATTCACACACAGTAGCTCCCCTTTTCAGCTGACGCTCTTCCTAGTGACGGTTTTGGTTAATATCACCTCGGTTTTCTCTGACTTTGTAAAATACATTCTTAACTTTTTTTTTTTTTCTAAAATGAGACACTTCCGGAGCATCTCCAGACAAAATCTGCAAGCACGGATTTAAAGGCTTCCTCGCAATTCCAAATAAAGTTAATATTAAGGTGATATCTGATATGTCAGATATCATTTAGCTCAGGGGTTCTCGGCCTCAGCAGCGCCGGCATTCTGCACCAGAAGATTCCTTGCTGTGCGGCCGTCCTGGGTGTTGTGAGAGGTTTAGCCGCATCCCCGGCCTCTGTCCACTAGATGCCAGTAGCACCCTCCCCAGCTGTGACAAATGTCTCCAGACATTAAAAGGCGTTCCCTGGGGGCAAACGCCCTCCCCAAACCCTTGGGAGCCACTGACCTATCCATTTCCTGAAGGACAACCATGAATTTCCACTTTAAAAATCATTCGCAGATTTCAAAATAGCCAACTTTATACTTTATGTGCATTTCATTAACGTGAAGTTCATTTTTAAAATAAAACCACATTTCTGTGTGAAATGAAGCCTTAAATTAACCAAACGATCAATTGATCTTTTGAGTGGTTTGTTCACCTTTCACGGGACGGGCATGCCACTCGGGGCACACCGCTACCCGGAGCAGGCGCGGTAAGCACGGTCGTCTTACAAAAGGAGGGAATGGTGACCTGCCAGGGGACACCGGCTGGTCCCTCAAATCAGCCCTGGGTGAGGGGGGGCACTGTGGGTCTGTGCTGGGCGCAGGCTCCCCACTAACCACACTGGAAAACCAAAGGGCTCCCCGTGGTTCCATGTGGCCAGGAACGTGGCCCGCAGGAGATGCCACGAGATAAGACAAAGAGGAAGCAGGAGCGGAATGGGAGGAGCCTTGATGTGGTTTTACACGCGTTCAATCTCACGGGATACGCGAAGTGGGGAGGCAGGGAGGGAGGCAGCAGGGAGAGACCTGATGCTGCCCCCGAGGAAGACGGTCTGCCTCAGGGTGGAAGGCACAGGAGGAGCGAGTGTGGAATCACAGGGTCAGATGCCAGCTACCGGGGCGAGACGAGGGACGGCCGGGGGCTGAACCAAGGTTGTGGACATCCACAACACACGGATGAGGGGCGGCTGCTCCCACGTGGGGATGAAAGGTTAGGAGGGACCACAGGGCTGGGGGGAGTCCAGGGAGAGGGGCTTCTTTTTCCTTTCTTTTACCCAACAGTCCATCCATCCATCTGTCCTTCCTTCCTTCCATCCATCCTATCCATCTACCCATCCCATCCATCCATTTGCCCATCCATCTGTCCGTCCGTCCGTCCATCCACCCACTCATCCATCCATTCACCCACACGTCTCTACCAAGCCCCAGGTAGTCTCCAAAGTGCTGAAGAGACCATGGTGAATTAAAGGGTCCCTGCCCTTGTATAGCTTATGTTATAGTTAATTAAAATAGTAATTTTAATGACATTCTGGAAAAGAATTCTTAGGGAGCAGAGTCACAATTTCTATAAAACCAACTTTTGAAGGATTAAAGGGGGACTTCTAATCATTCTTTCAAAATCCAAACAAAATTTTTTTTAATTATGGAGTAAAATACAATATAAAATCTACCATCTTAACAATTTTTTAATGTTTATTTATTTTTGAGAGAAAGAGAGAGAGAGAGGAAGGGGCAGAGAGAGAGGGAGACAGAGAATCCCAAGCAGGCTCCACATTGTCAGCGCAGAGCCTGATGCAGGGCTCAAACCCACAAACCCCGAGATCATGATCTGAGCCCAAACCAAGAATCAGATGCTTAGCCAACCGAACCACCAGGCGTCCCCGTCACCCTAACCACTTTTCGGTGCACCGTTCAACGGTACTAGGTCCCTTCACACCACCGCACGGCCGTCACCATCTCCCACCTCCAGAACTCTTTTCCCGCGAAGCCGAAACTCTGTCTCCATCAAACGATCACTCTCCATTCCCCTTTCCCCCAGACCCTGGCTGTCATTCTACTTTCTGTCTCCCTGAATGTGCCTCTGCTAGGTATCTCGAATAAGTAGGTTATTTGTTTTATGACTGGCTTATTTCAGTTAGCCTAACACCCTCGACGTTCATTCCTGTCAGAGCGCGTGTCAGAGCCTCCTCTTTCAAGGCCGAGTCCCGTTCCGCTGCCCGGATCCGCCACACTTTGTCTACCCTCATCCGTCAACGGACGCTTGGGTGACTGCTCCCTCCAGCTACCGCGAGAAATGCTGTGGTGGACAGGACAGGTCTTCTTAAGACCCTCCTTTCAATTCGCTTGGGTGCGTCCCAGCAGAGGAACCACCGGGCCATACGGCAGTTCTATTTTTAACTTTTGGAGGACCGGCCGCCTTATCTTCCACAGCGGCCGCGCCATTTTCCATTCCCACCGTCAGCGCTCAAGGGCTCCGAGTCCTCTACATCCTCATCGACACCTGTTATCTTCTGGGTTTTGATCGTAGCCATTATACGGGTGTAAAACCAAACAAGTTTTATGTCCAGTAATTTTATCTTTGTGTATTACCTCATATACAAAAGCAGACGGAAGAGAATAACGAGCCCAGCGTGCCCAGGACCCCCCGCTGCAATGATCATCACAGGGCCGATCTTGTGGATTTAGGGACTCCCATTCCCACCCCCAATTTCAAATACTTTGAAACAAATCCCAAACCTCCTATCACTTCGGCCCTCAATATTCCAACAGAATCTCTAAAAGTTAATGACTCTCTTTAAAACCATAATGGTATTATCATCTAAAAATTTCACATAATAACATCGAATTTAATAGTATCAAATATCCAGCAGGGAGTCATACTTCTCCGAGTATTTTGCTATGGCAGATGATTCAACTCAATACATTCCTCTGCGACGTTTCATCGTAAAGTCTACTTGCTAATGAAAGAAGAAACTTTAAACAATAATGCGTTAGTAGTTTCCACAACTTTCCCAACTTTTTTCACCATTAAGTATGTCTACTAATTCGGGGGTATTTTTTGGGTGTTTGGTTTCTTTTGGTAGCTATTCTTTATCAGGTTGAAAGAGTTCCCTTCTATTCTTAGCTTGTTGAGAATTTTTGTCACGAATGGGTATTGGATTTTGTCAAATGCTATTTCTGCATTAATCGACATGATCGGGTGATTTTCTTCTCTAACCTGTTGAGATGGCAAAGTATTGATTTTTTAAACCCTGAAACAGCCTGTGTACTTGCAATAGACCCCATTTGGTCATGGTGTATAATTCTTCTCATAGATTGTTGAATTTGATCTGCTAATGTTTTACTGAGGATTTTTTTTTCCAACAGCTTTCTTGAGACTGTCATTTTAAAAAGGATTTCAGGGTGCCTGGGTGGCTCAGTCGGTTAAGCATCTGACTTCGGCTCAGGTCATGATCTCACAGTCTGTGATTTCGAGCCCCACGTCAGGCTCTGGGCTGACAGCTCAGAACCTGGAGCCTGCTTCAGATTCTGTGTCTCCCTCCCTCCCCAGCTCACTCGAACTCTCTCTCTTTCAAAAAGCATTTCAAAAATTGATTTCAAATCACTTCTGTGTTGACCTGAAAATTCTACTGGCTTGAGGAGCACCTAGCTGCCTTGATCAGTGGGCATGTGACTCCTGATCGAGGGGTCCTAAATTCAATCCCCATGTTGGGTGTAAATATTAAATGAAATCTTTAAAAAAACAATCTTCTGGCTTGAATATATCCAGTTTTATGTATTCAACACCAAGTACGACATGTATTCACAGATCACCAACTACGTTCCAGGCACCCTGCTTGCTTGATCTTGCTCACCATCAAGACTCACTTTCTAAGAGGTTCAGCTCCACAATTAGGCAAGAGACAGCAACAGTCACAATGCTATTTTTGAGAAATCAGAGTGGGATGCTCTCAAGTATGCTTTTGGAAATCAAGATAAAAAGAAAAGTCAAGTGGAATCAACGTTGCTGATATTAAGTCTGGCTTAAATAGAGGATCCCCAAGCTCGAAGACAAGTAACTGGAGAACTGTTACGGAAGCAGCATGCCCTCCGAAAGCAAAGTCATAACCTTTTCAGATCACGGACTCTTCTGAAAACCTACTGAAAGCCACAAAACCCCCTCCAGAGGAAAAAATGCAAACATAGAAAATACTCGGCAGAAGAAGGTTTTCAGGGCTTCAGACTCCTGCTGAAACCAGTTCAAGTTAAGAATCACTGTTGTAGGGGCGCCTGGGTGGCTCAGTCGGTTAAGCATCTGACTTCGGCTCAGGTCATGGGTTTGTGGGTTTGAGCCCCGCATTGGGCTCTCCGCGGCCAGCACGGAGCCTGCTTCGGATCCTCTGTCCCCCAGCCTCTGCCTCTCCTCTGCTCATGCAAGCTCTCTCTTTCTCTCAAAAATAAATAAATAAGCATTATTTAAAAATCACTGTTCTAAATAAAACAGTGAAATCTCCGTTAATGACCTTCAGAAATCTAGCATCTCCATCTAGCACCTGGGTATAACCACAAATCAAATTGTAACACTATGTTTCCTTTACGCCTGGTTCTCAAGTTGTACTTGTATTGTTTTCAGCAGCAATATTTTAACAGTTCACAAGCGACTCCCCCCACCCCACCCCGTGCTACCCCCAGGGAGACAGACCCGGGAGGAAACACAAAGAAGGTGCGACACTGGTGCTGTGTTTCTAGAGGATTTAAAGGCTGGCGAACGGAAGGGCTGAAAGCCACAAAGAAGTTAATTTGAAGCTGAAATTCAAGTATGCTTTGAATAAAGATGAGAAGTAAGTAATAAAGACAGAAACACGGGGCGCCTGGCAGGCTCAGTCAAGCATCCGACTCGATCTCAGCTCAGAGCTTGATTACTGAGGTCGTGAGTTCGAGGCCTGTATTGGGTTCCGCACTGGGCCTAAAGCCTACTTAAAAATAAATACACAGGGACGCCCAGGTGGTTCCGTCAGGTGAGCATCTGACTCTTGATACTGGCTCAGGTCATGATCTCATGCTCCTGGGACTGAGCCCTGCATCGGGCTCCATGCTGACATCACGGAGCCTGCTTGGGCTTCTCTCTCTCCCTTTCTCTCTGCTCCTCCCCTGCTTATGAGGGCACTGTCTCTCTCAAAATAAATAAACATTTTAAAAAATAGGGGCGCCTGGGTGGCTCAGTTGGTTAAGCGGCCGACTTCAGCTCAGGTCATGATCTCTCGGTCTGTGAGCTCGAGCCCGCGTCGGGCTCTGTGCTGACGGCTCAGAGCCTGGAGCCTGCTTCAGATTCTGTGTCTCCCTCTCTCTCTGCCCTTCCCCTGCTCACGCTCTGTCTCTACGTCTCTCAAAAATAAATAAATGTTAAAAAAAATTAAAAAAAAACACAAACACTGTGCTTTTATTGAGAATAATAAAAACAAACAAACAATAACTTCCAAGAGGGTCGATTCCCCTCTTGCTCCCCTATTAACTGTGCATCTTTGGTACGCGAGCCGGCAGGTGAGCTAATCAGTCTCCCTTCTCTGTTATGAGAAAGATGAAACATAAGCTAGACAGGAGGGTGGGGAGATGGACGGGTGGGGAGAAGGACAAGCGATATGAGGATTCCTTTAGGACCAGTTCTGTACAGCCCGCAGAGGTGTCTGTGACGCCCTACTGTGGACGCACCCGCTGACAGCACGGGATGAGAACCGCTCCTAGGGCGTCAAGGGTACTTGGTATATTTTACACTGTTATCGGCAAACTGCACTTGTAAAAAGTCTTGTAAAAAGACTTGTAAAAAGTCTTTAACAGATTTTTTTTTTTGAAGATTTTATCTTTAAGTAATCCTCATACCCAACGTGGGGCTTGAGCCTACAGCCCCAAGATCGAGAGTCACATGCTCCACCGACTGGGCCAGCCAGGCGCCCCTTCAATAAATTTGTTTAATGTTTACGTTTAAAGAGGCTACACCTCGGGTAACTACCGTCTCATTTTTCTACCCTCAGACTTTCACAAAAAGTCACATTTCATTTTCCAAAATAACTCAGTATCATATTCACAAACTTTTCTGGTAATCAAATCAAAACACTTCACTGGCACGAAGTGCAGAAGTCAACTACTTTCTAATCGAATTTCGTTTTACTCAACATGAAGATTTACCACGTAAAATTAACAGGCCAGGCACGAACCCAAAACATAACCAGCAAGTTGAACAGCTTTTTAATGTCTGTGTTCCATTCTTAGTCTCCGAGCTTCATGAACAACTATCTCACGTATTAACTGAGAGTCCCTCTTTAATGTCACAAATGTCACATGGCAGCCACTCCAGCCTGGGAACCTTGTGCCCAGCTATGGCAAGATTTCCAAAGGCAAAAATTCTTGCCTAACTCTTCCGGAAGCTCCAAAGGCGATGGGCGATGTGCGCAGGGAGGATAATCCTTGAGCTTGGAGGAAATACGGGGTCTCTCTCAAGCTGTGGCAGTAACGTCTGGAAGGGTCCAGAGTCACAGGATCCCGCTCGGCCCGGTAATTAACACCCTGCAGCCATCCTTGTTGCCCTGGAGCCAGAAGCCCCGCCCTTAGCTACAGTATCCCTGGCAACAGAGGAGGCACTTGGCCCGAATCCCACAATCCCCCAGAAGTGACGCGAAGATGGGGGCCCGAAAGCAAAGCACGGTTTGCTGGTCTACATCCCCGGGAAGTTTGGGGATCTTCTCTGACCCACATGGGTGGGGGCTGGGTTAGGTCCGGAGGGTCCTAGGAGCTTTCCTCAGGCTCTGTCGCCGCGGGTGGTGTATGTTCCCGTATGAATGCTGAGTGGCTGAATTTCAGAATGAAGTTTTATGAGGCGGAGTGAAAAGGGAGGAAGAGATGGGAGCTGGAGAACGTGTCTTCCTCCTTCAGCCCTTTCTCTCCACAGCAAGCAGAGGTAGGAAACTGGAGACGCTGGCAGGATTACCGTGAGTCCAAACCAGAGAGCAGGGACTGTGCCTCAGTTTACGGACCTCGGCAGTGCTCCCCGGCCCGGCGCGAGGCGGAATCGCCCAGCTCTCCCCCATCAGCCACACACCCTGGGCCCCCGCCCTGCAGCCTGAGCCAGCCAGGCCGACCTGGGGCCGGGCAGGTTTGTAACAGAACATTCTCTAGGAGCTTCTGACGCACTCCCCAACAAAGAACAAACGTATCGCAGAAGGCTCATGAATAGAGGCATTCAGAGTTACCTCGTCAGAGAAACTGGGTAATTTTCACTTTTGCTCTCTTGAATGCTTGCCTGCCCTGTGTTCTTCCCCCCAAACCTCCCCCACTTCCGAACTATTTTGGTACAGACCTGACTTTGGCTTCGCTTTTCTAGGACGCTTACTCATAACTGGTTCCAACGATGGCCACTGGCCCCTTGCTTATTTTAGCACAAATAAGCACCCCCCCCGCCCCTCCACTTGAGCAACATCTTCTCGTGCGTGACTATGAAGTCTCACGAATGTTAAGGTAGAGCACTGCTCCAAGCAAAGCAATGTAAAACTGTGAGCGTCCTCTCGGGTGTCAACCCACCGCCTTTCTACCCCTGCTGCTACCAGGTTCCCTGAGCTCCCCCGGAAGGGCCAGGGTTTCCAACGTGCACGCCCACACCCGTCAGTAAATGCTTCCAAATTTTCCTGACCGTTTCATTGTTTCTTTTTTTAATTTTTTAAAGTTGGGGCGCCTGGGTGGCTCAGTTGGTTAAGCCTCCGACTTCGGCTCAGGTCATGATCTCACAGTTCGCGAGTTGAAGCCCTTCATCGGGCTCAGTGCTGACAGCTCAGAGCCTGGAGCCTGCTTCAGATTCTGTGTCTCCCTCTCTCTCTGCCCCTTCCCTCCCCTGCTCACTCACTCTCTCTCTTTCTCAAAAATAAATAAACATTTTAAAAACCCCACTTTATTAAGTAAATAAACAAAAATTTTAAAAGTTTATTTTGAGAGCGCATGAGTGGGGGAGGGGCAAAGAGAGAAGGAGAGAGAATCCCAAGCAGGCTCCACACTCTCCGCGTAAAGCCTGACTCGGAGCTTGATCTCATGAACCGTGAGATCAGGACCTGAGCTGAAATCAAGCGTTGGACACTTAACCGACTGAGCCCCCCAGGCGCCCCCAGATGTCCCCGACCCCCTCACTTGCACCAAATCAGAACTTACCTGCCACAACTTTCCGTTTCCTCAGTCCTGCTAAGACTGGGCAGCCTGAGACTCGAACAAGCTGGGTGCCGATCAAGGACGACGACTTAAGGTATCCACGCGTGTGTTTCGCAAAGACCTTCAATGACTTCACACAAAAGCGGAAACTAAGGTAAGAAGTGGAGGCAAACTGCAAGCTGCTGGAGGAAACTATTTTTGGAACCGAGCCCTTTCACGCCTCTCAGTTCGTAGCTTCTGTGCAGGAAAATGATTCAGAGCACGTATATTTTTACGCGGCTTTCTACAGAATTAAATATATAACATGACGGCAACAAATTCACCGCCCAGACACGATCGGAACATTTCAAGCGGCTGGTGTGTACGCGTCCCTTTATCGATTAACCCTTACACGGCCAGTCGATCAGAAATCTACGGACACAACCAAGGGGAGGCCATGAGTTCCTTAAACTTCCCAGTTGGCAGTGTTATCAGAAAACACAGGCCGCGTCTGCCCTCTCCTTTCTTCTTCATCATTCTCACATTTGTCCTGAATTCAAAGAGGACAGGGCGCTGTCCCGAATCAGAACATAATAGTCTGGGGGTAATTTCCAAGTTCTGTGTGGTTTTTTTTTAGTCTCCTGACCTTTGTACACAATGGGAAACTCTAACATACGTAGTTCAGAAAAGGCCACCTCGTATCAAAGACCTGCTGACATCCCAGAGCACCGCGCAGTTCTGATCGGCGGTTGCCCAAAGAACTGTCATAGACTGACTAATAAATCCGGGACAGTCAGTCAGAAAAGTGGAGATTCTGTCCTTGCTCCCTGATTTTTTTTTGCTCACTGCGTACATTCTTACAATACTACTCGCAAGATAAATGTTTTACACAGAGTTCTTACCTTATGTGAAAACCAATACAACATTTCCGTGATAAACACAGAAAGTAAAACCTCTCAATCTTATTCTGCCGCCGTGTCTCTTAAGAAGCACGTTTACTGTAGGAAGGGCAGAGTCAGTGTAACCATGAGAGATCGAGGCCAGAACTGGGGAGAACACACAGACAAAGAAGAACAGGACACACGCTTCTCCTAAGTTACGTGGGGGGCTAAAGGACACTGAGAACACTTCGGAACAGAACCGCTAACCTACACTACAGTTTAACTTTATGAAAGCGCAAAGCACGTAACATCTGAATTTTCAAAATGGGACCAAGACGGACAGTTTAAAACTGTATTTCAAGGAGTCTGATACCGATCGTGAACAAAATTCTAGACTGGTTTGGTAGCACTGTTCACACGCGCAGGTGACCCACACACTTCCTCCGGTGAGAGGGTGACCGGAAAGGTCACGGGGATGCTGGAAGGGCAACGCCGGGCACGTCTGACGAAGTGCCAAGCACCTCAATACGAACTCTGCTCACCGCCACTCAATGGAAACTCTAGCAAAAGGGAATTAAACTGGGACCAGGCATCTGATGAATACTTTCATCTCTTTGTGACTAAGAACAAGACGACAGAATGGGATCTGGATGGAAATAAAGATGGGTGGACTCACAGGGTTTAATGACGCCCCGAAAGGACGGCATGATGAACCTGAGGAAACCTAGAATGGTCTCTCGTAACCCTTCAAAGGCTCACCTTTGGTTGGCTTTTCCAGCCTTTACAATTTGAGAAAGAACAGATGGAATGTGGAGTCAAGATTAAAAATCACTTGACAGAATGGAGTGGTGAGTCACACACAGCAAAATGAAATGTAACGAAAAGGAACGGAAAGACGCGCACTAAAACAAAGCCTCGAGTCAGAAGATGAGAAGCGTGGTTCAACCCCAACATGGGGGAGGAAGTCAGTTAAATGCAGTCGGTGTGACGAGGTGCCTGAAAAGCACAGACAAGGGGAGCTAGTGCCACGCCACCCCAACTCTCTTATGTGCAGAACTCTATTAAACCCTCTGCCCCCTCTGAAAGGTAGTGTCTGCACTCAAGGAGAAAGAAACCAGGAGGGCTGGCAGAGATTCTAGAAATAAAGTCATAGATCCTACAAAGAACAGATGGAAGGACTGGAGGATGCTTCAGTTTGAAATGTAAGCAGTTGATGTGTGGGGGGTGGGGGGGTAGGAGCTCCCTCTGCAGGCGGGAACACAACATAGTTCAGGCACGGTCAGTGATTCCTCAACAAATCAAAGAATTACCATAGGACCCAACAATTCCACTCCTCAGTATATACCCCCAAAACAGTTCCAGGTACTCAAATACTCACACGTTAATATTCAGGGGCAGCTGGGTGGCTTGGTGGGTTAAATGTCTGGCTTCGGCTCAGGTCATGATCTTGCGGTTCAAGAGTTTGAGCCCCCCATCGGGCTCTGTGCTGACAGCTCAGAACCTGGAGCCTGCTTTGGATTCGGTGTCTCCTTCGCTCTCTGCCCCTCCCCCTCCCTCCTTCCCTTCCCCTCTCTTTTTCTCAAAAATAAACTTAAAAAAAAATGTGGTGGAATACTCTTTAGCCATTAAGAAGAGATGGAGTACTACATAACACATGCTACAATGTGGACGAACCTCCAGAATGTTAGGTTAAGGGACAGAAGTCGGATGTAAAAGGTCACATATTATACAGTTCGACTTACATGAAATATCCAGAAAAATTAAGTCCAGAGACAGAAAGTAGATTTGCGGTTACCAAGGACTCAGGGGAGAAGGGAATAGGAAGGAACTGTTTAAAGGGTGTAAATTTTTCTCCTGGGGTAAGAAAACGTTTGGAAGTAGACAGAGCTGGTGGTTACACCACACCTTGAATGTACTAAATGCCACTGAATTGTACACTTTAAATTGTGACATTGAGAACTCCTGGCTTCTGGTCCGGCGTGTAAAAGTCACCACTCTGTCCTAATAGCAAGTAAAAGGCTGAGCAAACTGAAGTATCAGCAACTCTTCTTACGTCATCGGAGATGCGAGGTCGGGGGCAGACCACTGCCCCCCGAGCTGCAGAGGCCGGAATACAGAGGCAAGTAACAACTCATCTGAGCAGAACCCTCGGCAGGAACCAGCCCAGGGAGGAGAACCTCAACTATTACCTGATGAAGAGCTGGAGGCTCAGTGTGGACATTTCTGAAAGGTAAAAACTCCAGGAGGCCCAGTCACGAGGAGGCCCCCACACTTGTGAGTTCTACCTCCAGAGCCCTAGGAGATACTTCACAGCGAGTATCAGAGAAAAATCCCCCTGTGTTTCCAGGGGAGGGAAAGGAGAATAACCATTCTGAAATATACCAGGGCATTCTGTTCCTCTTCACAGGGCCTGCCCTCAGGAGGAACTGTCTTATCAAAGCCTGACCTACTTGGAGGAAAAGGAAATACCCAACTCCAACCCACCCTGGCCATCCAGTCCCACCTACGGGGGGAGACGATGACTGAGAGGCCCTGGTGTGGCTCACAGTCCTGGGGCGCAGGTTACTAAAAGACTGAGACCAGGTGGAGCACTGGGAGGCACCCCCACACACCTCACCGCCGCCTCACTGAAGGCCTGCTCACGGCAGTTCCTTTCACCCATCACGTCCTGTCCACTCTTCAACAAAACACTACAAGACATAAATGACAACATAGTTTGAAGAAATGAGACAAGATTCAGAAGTGCTCACATACAGCAGGAGTGTTGGGATTATGAGACCGGGAGTTTTTTTAAACTATGATTAATAGGCTCAGAGCTTTAATGAAAAAAGTAGACAGCATGCAGGAACAGTTGGGAACGTAGGGAGAGGGATGAAAATTCTGTGCAAGAATAAAAAAGAAATGCCAGAGATGGAAACCAGTGTAACAGAAATGAAGACTGTCCCTGAAGGTCTCATTCGGACTGGACTAGACAGAGCCAAGGAAATGCTCTTTGGGCCTGAGGACACAACAACAGCAACTTCCTGAACTGAAAGCCTGAAAAAAACAAAGAACAGAATATCCAAGAACTGCAGGACAATTACAAAAGGTGTGATATGTGCATAATGGAAATACGTGGCAGAGAAACGATGAAACAGAAGAAATACTTGAAACACGGACAGAATTTCCCACATAGACACAACCACAAAGCTCAGAGAACACCAACCAGGATAAGTGGAGGGAAAAAAAAAAATAATAAACACGAAAACTATACCTAGGTATATCATAATCAAATTGCAGATAATCAAAGATAAAGAAAAAAACCTTGAAAGAAGTCAGAGGAAAAACATTTTTCCTCTATGAAAGCAAGACATTACCTTCAATTTCACAGAATCCAGGCAAACAAGAAGAGAGTAGAGTGAAATATTTACTGTTAAGAGAAAAAAACCCCACCAACCTAGAATCTGTACCTACAAAATTATCCTTCAGAAACGAAGGGAAAATGAAGACTTTCTCAGACAAAAATTAAGAGGATTTGTTGCCAGCAGACCCGCCTTGTAAGAAATGCTAAAAGTTCTAAAAGATCAGGAAATTTATGTAAATCAGAAACTCAGATATATATAAAAGAAAGGAAGAGCAATGGAATATGAATAAATAAAGATAAAATAAAAACTTTTATTTTTAGGGGCTCCTGAGTGGTTCAGTTGGTTAAGCATCCAACTTTTCTCAGATCATGATCTGTTTGTGGGTTCGAGCCTCATGTCGGGCTCTGTGCTGACAGCTCAGCACCTGGAACCTGCTTTGGATTCTGTGTCTCCCTCTCTCTGCCCCTTTCCTGCTTGGGTTCTCTCTCTCTTTCCCCCAAAAATGAATAAACCAACATTTTTATTAAACAAAAAAAACACTCATTTTTCTTACTCTTATTTGATCTAACAAGTAAGAGTCTTCAAAACAACAGCAACGATGTATTTCATAACCCACAGGGGTGTGTGTGCCCGCGTGTGAGCTTTCACATGCTTACGTATAAAGTACAGTGAACGACAGTAATAACACAAGTGACAGGAATATGTTGTCATAACAAGCACGTGCACTATCCGCGGACTGGTACAGGGGTGTCTGCAAGCGGACCTGGATCACCTGCAAAAGTGCAGTGGAAACTCGAGGACGATCGCTTCAAAAAGTAACAAAGAGAGGTTCCTGAGCTGGGCTCTGCGCTCACACAAGGGAGCCGGAGCCGCTGGCGAGTCTCCCTCCCCCTCTCTTCTGCGACTCCCCCGCTCGCACATGTGCCCGTGCATGCCCTCTTTCTCTCTCTCTCAAAATAAATTTAAAAAACCCAGGGGCGCCTGGGTGGCTCAGCTGGTTGAGCGTCCGACTTCGGCTCAGGTCATGATCTCACAGTCTGTGGGTTCGAGCCCCGCGTCGGGCTCTGTGCTGACAGCTTAGAGCCTGGAGCCTGTTTCAGATTCTGTGTCTCCCTCTCTGTCTGTGGCCCTCCCCTGCTCATGCTCTGTCTGTCTGTCTCTCTCAAAAATAAATAAACATTAAAAAAAAAAAACCAAAAACCTGGCCTGTCATTTAAAAATAAATAAAATAAAAATAAAAAGTAAAAAAGGAAGTATAATTGGTGTGCTAACAAAAGAAAGAAAATGGAATCATATGAAATGTTCAATTAGAACCACAAAAGGCAGAAAAAGTATGGAAGACAAAGACAGGAACACAGAAGACAACAAAAACGGTAATGAATAAAATAGTTATTAAACCACCTGAATCAATAATCACTGTAAACCTCATCGGTCTAAATCCACCAATTAAAAGACAGAGATGGTCAGAATGGATCAAAAATAAGACCTAACTGTGTGTTGTCTCCAAGAAAACCACTTTAAATGTAAAGAAATATATAGATTAAGGGAGGTGTGGGGGCGCCTGGGTGGCTCAGTTGGTTAAGTGTCCGACTTTTGATTTCGGCTCAGGTCACGATCTCAGTTTCATGAGTTTGAGCCCCATGTTGAAGCATGCTTGGGAGTTTCTCTCTCTGCCCCTCCCCAACTTGTGCTGTCTCTGTCTCTCTCAAAATAAATAAACTTAAAAAAAGAAAAAGAAAAAAAAAAGAAAAATTTTCGACAAAACATTAGCAAATCCAAACCAGTAAGATAAAAAAGAATTATACAGCATGACTGATTCGGATTTATCCCAAGTATGTAAACCTGGTTCAATATTCAAAAATCAATGAACGTAAGCCATCACATCAACACGCAAAAGAAGAAAAACTACATGATCCTATCAAAAGATGCAGGAAAAGCATTTGACAAAATACAACACTCCTTTCTGATTTAAAAAAAAAGACACAAACGAACAGATAGACAAAAAAACAGGCACCTGGGTGACTCATTCGGTTAAGCAGTTAAGAGTCCGACTCTAGGTTTTGGCTCAGGTCATGATCTCAGGTTCATGGGATCGAGAACCAGTTGGGCTTTGTGCTGACAAGGCAGAGCCTGCCTGGGGTTCTCTCTCTCCCTCTGCCCCTCCCCTGCTCACAGCACGCATGCACGTGCCCTCCTCTCTCACTCTCTCTCAAAATAAAACATTTAAAAAAAAAACATTTAAAAAAACTAAAATTACGTTCAACGTCATACGTCATCAGGGAATTACAACCTAAAGCAACAACGATACCACTCCACACCTATCAGAATGGCCAAAACACAGAAAACGGAAAATACCAAAAGCCGGGAGAATGGAGCATAAGGAGCTCTCATCCGTTGCTAGCGGAAATACGAAATGGTGCAGGCACTTTGAAAGACAGTTTGGCAAGTTTCTTACAAAACTAATCATATTCTCAACATATGATCCGGCAACCATATCCCTACTTGTATTTACCCCAACAAGCAGAAAACTTATGTCCACACAAAAACCTGCACATGGGTGTTGTTAGCAGTTTTATTCATGATTGGACGCAACCAAGCTGTCCTTCGTAGGTGAGTGGATAAACTGGGGTCCATCCAGACACGGGTTATTTAGCACTAAAAAGAAATGAGATATCAGGGCGCCCGGGGGGCTCAGTGGACTGAGCATCCAACTCTTGAATCCAGCTCAGGTCATGATCTCACGGTTCGTGGGTTCGAGCCCTATGTTGGACTCCATGCCGTGACAGTGTGGAGCCTACTTGGGATTCTCCCTCTCTCCCTCCGAAAAGAAATAAACTTAAAAAAAAAGGGCTCCTGGGCGGCTCAGTCAGTTAAGTGTCCAACTTTGGCTCAGGTCATAAACTCTCAGGCCCTGTGCTGGACACTGTTGACAGCTGGGAGCCTGGAGCCTGCTTTGGATTCTGTGTTTCCTTCTCTCTCTGCCCCTCCTCCCCTGCTCACACTCTCTCTCTCAAAACCATTAAAAAAAAAAAAAAAGAAATGAGCTATCAAGCTATGAAAAGACATGGAGGAACCTTAAATGCATCATTTGAGTGAAAGACGCCAATCTGAAAAGGCTACACACTGTAGGCTTCCAACTATATGACATTCTGGGAAATAGAAAGCTATGGAGAGGGTAAAAGGGATCAGTGGCTGCCAGGCTGGGGAGAGAGGGGGGTGACCAGGTGGAACCCAGAGGCTTTGGTAGGGCAAGGAGACTGTCCTGTGTGATATTACAGTGTCACCGTATGTTTGTTAAAACCTTCAGAATGCACAACACCGGGAGTGAACCCTGACGTAAACCATGGTCTCTGGGTGACAATGACATGTCAACGCAGGCTCTTTGTAACACATGTGACGCTATGGTGCAGGGTGTCCACAGTGAGGGAAGCTGTACATGTGTGGGGAATTGGGTATATAAAAACTCTGTACTTTCCAGGGGCGCTTGGGGGGCTCAGTCGGTTAAGCATCTGACTTCAGCTCAGGTCATGATCTCATGGTTTCTGAGTTCGAGCCCCGCATCGGGCTCTGTGCTGACAGCTTGGAGCCTGGAGCCTGCTTCGGATTCTGTTTCTCCCTCCCTCTGGACCTCCCCTGCTCGTACTCTGTCCCTCTCTGTTTATCAAAACTAAATAAACGTTAAAAAAAAGTTCATGGGACACCTGAGTGGCTGAGTTTGTGAGGTGAAACCCGGCATCGGGCTCTGCACTGACAACACAGAGCCTGCTTGGGATTCTCTCTGTCTCTCCCTCTCTCTGTGCCTCCCCTGCTTGAGTTCTCTCTCTCTCCTGTTTCCTCTCCGTTCTGTCATTTTTTGTTATATGAATTTCACCTCAAATTTTTTGGCGAAGGAGAGCTCTGTGGAATTGAATGAATAAATGGCAAACACGTTTACTATAGTGTAATAAATATTAGTGAAATCTGTTTAATCATCCTAACAACCCTACGATAGGTTACCCCCCTTTTACACATGAAGAACTGAGGTACAGAGAGATTAAGTGGCCTGCCCAAGGGCACGAAGCAAGTTAGCAGAGCGGGAGTCGAGCCCCAACAGTTCAGCTCCGGAGTCCACGTTCTTAACCACTCCGCCACAGCCTCCAGCGCCCACGCGTGCTCCGGCGGGATCTGGACGTGGAAGGAAGACCGAGGACTTCCTGACGATGAAGGTCAGTCCCCAAAGTGAGAGGAGCTTGCGGACAGCTGAATTCCAGCAGAGATTAGCTCACCGATGCCAGTCCTCACTGCAGAGAGGCGGCCCAGGTAAACAGTCGCTGTCGGCTCAGACGCTGTGATCTGGGCACAGCGTGTGAACTTCCGGGATGGACGGGTCCACGACTGTGTGATATAACTTTAACACAATGTGCTCTTCCTCTGGAATTTTTATTTATTTTTTTAAGTGTTTTTTAATGTTTATTTATTTTTGAGAGACAGAAAGAGACAGAGCACAAGCAGGGGAGGGGCAGAGAGAGAGGGAGACACAGAATCTGAAGCATGCTCCAGGCTCCGAGCTGTCAGCACAGAGCCCAATATGGGGCTCAAAGTCGTGGACTGCAAGATAGGGACCTGAGCCGAAGTCGGACGCTCAACTGACTGAGCCACCCAGGTGCTCCCCTCCAGAATTTTTAATACTTAATTTCAATTTAGGGCGCCTGGGTGGCTCAGCCAGTTGAGCGGACGATTTCAGCTCAGGTCATGATCTCACGGTTCAGGAGGAGTTTGAGCCCAACATCAGGCTCTGCGCTGTCCCCCCCGCCCCCCCCGGACCTCCCCCGCTCACACTCTCTCCAAAATAAACAAACATTTAAAAAAATAGATTCCGGGGCACTTGGTGGCTCAGTAGGTTGGGCATCCGACTTGGGCTCAGGTCACAATCTTGCCATTTACAGGTTCAAGCCCCGCATCGGGCTCTGTGCTGACAGCTCAGAGCCTAGAGCCTGGAGCCTGCTTTGGATTCTGTCTCCTGCGCTCTCTACTCCTCCCCAACCTCAAAAGTAAATAAACGTAAAAAAAAAAAACCCACTCCAATTTCATCATTGTTCCTGACTCAACCGTACGTGAAAGGTCCTAACGAATCACTCAAATTTATGCTTTCTGAAGACTCTTTATTACAGAGAGAAAGGGGGTTAAAGACACGCCACATGGGGCTACCCCCCTTCTTGCTTTTCATATTCTGAGCTATAAAAATATACTGACAACAATAATCACTTCACTTGTTTCCTCTTTGGTAAAATGGGCCGAATGAGCTAAATTAATTCTAAAATCCTTTCCATTTCTAGAATTCTAGCCATATAATTCAGAAACTGGTTTTTTGTTTTTTTTTTTTTCAGATTAGCAGGTCTTTTAGGTTTCCATGTTTAAAAGAGTACTTAGTAGTGTCCTAATGCAATAAAATACAAGCGACCCAAGATTATTTAAGTGGGAAGACAAGTTGTCAGGTTTTCAAAGCAGAGGACTCGGCCGCCTGGCTGCCTCTAGTCGGTGGATGGAGTGAGCGCCTCTTGATTTCAGGGTTGAGAGTCTGAGCCCTTGGGTGTAGAGATTACTTAAAAATACTATCTGGTAGAAAAATAAAAATAAACTAAAAGTAAAGGACTTAACATAAAAGAGGAAAAAGAGGGAAAGAATTCCTCCTTCCAAGAGGAAGATGGATTTACGGGATGCAGTCCAAGCAGGAACGAGGCCGAAAGTACTGCCACACCGGCGGTCAGCCGTTCCCGCCAAGACAAACAGCACTTACATATAACTTACTCCAGGTTCGGGGAAAACCCCAAACGACTTCCTTTATTGTGATAGTTATAAAAAGCGTTTTTACAATGAAATCGGCCACTTAAAGGTCTCAAAAGGGCCATCTTATGCAGAAAAACAAAGACGGTAATCTTTCTTTTTTTTTAAGTACTGAACTTTAAAAAAAAAAGCTTGTTTTTTTCTAGGTATCATTCTAGAAATATTAATAAAGTGAGTAAGTGTATACCCCCAAAGAAAAAGCCCCCAAAATCTGATTTTAACATCTTCCTCTACTTTTTCATGTATTCTGACCTTTTCCCTCCTTAAAAACGTGTGTCCTCTAGTAAAATTTAAACGAAAAGCACAGGAATAAACCACAGGCACACAAGACCCTGACTCCTCACACGAGGGCACTGAATGCCCACCCAGCTGTAGAGGCCCCTCCCTGGGCCACAGCAAAGCACGCTGTCCATTCCAGGCAAACCCAGCCAGACTGCACTCGTGTCTTCTACGCCCAAGAAAGCAAGTGACAATGTAACTAGAGAGAGACAGGATTATAGGAATCAGTTGAATTAACTCTAATTTCTCCCCCTCTCTCTTTTTAAGTAAACCCTTTGCAAGCTGTGCTTTCTACTTCATCTATTATTTAGAGGCAAATTACAGGCGACATACCCCTCAACCGTATTTTGATGTCAACCCCTGTCCTAAAGCAGCAGTTATCAGGACGTGGTCTGAGGACTCCCGGGGCCCCCGAGGTCCTTCGCAGAGCCCCCCCTTCTCCAGCCACACATCTGCGTCCTTCGTCTGCGTCAGCCAGACCACAGACGGCGAGGGGCGGGATGCGGGAGCTGGCTGACTTCTCCGGCCCCGCGCTGAAGAGGGTCAGGACTGATGTGCGAAGGGCGATGCGAGCCTTCTGACTAAACCGTCTTCTGTTTTGGAAGACACGGTACTTACATTTCGTTAAAAACATTTTACCCGACTACATTTCAACTTCAATATACGTATATAATGTTATCATTTAATGGGTTTATTATTGCTAACGTAAATAAATTAATAAATATTTTAATAGGTTCTCAGTTTAATATTTGAGAGTAAATATGGATAGATAAAACCCACATAAACACAATCTCTTTAAGGTCTTCCATAACTTCTGAGAGCACTGGGTTCCTGAGACCAAACAGTCTGGGAACTCCACAGGATTAAACAGACCCTCCTACTTCCCTCTAATGAATATACCCACCACGCCCAGGACAAATGTTTAATGAAAGTTACAAAACGACTTGTATAAAAGGAACTCATTTTGCTTAAAACCTGGACTATGTATATAAATGTTTACAAGGGAAAGAAAAAAAATCTAGAGACACACACAAAAGGACTAGGAGTAATAATGACCCCAGAGAGGCGGTATTTCTAGGTCATTTCAATCTCTTCTTTTTGCATTAAATCGTATTTTTCTTCTCCTACCACACGGAGGGAACGGTCTTTCCCAAACTGTGCTCTGCGGCACAGCGTGTCACGAAAGAGCCCACGGTACGGTCAGTTGGATGACTGTGGATTATCAGCCCCACACACTCCTCCCGCAAGTCTGCTGACGGTTCTGGGAAGTCCCACGGCAAGGAAACCTGTCTGAGAGCATTGCCCAAACTCAGGCAAGTGACAGTCCCCTCCTCCCAAAGAACACCTATCCGCGTACCGTCCTTAGGGAAGCACCGCGTGCGAGCTCGTGCTGGACGGCAACGCGAAGAGGGGCCCGCGGCGATCCTTCACCGTGACGGTTACGAGTCGCCGCGCCACCGTTATTCAGAATGGATGACCTCTGGGACACGAACCGTACAGATCCAATCAAGAATAGACAGTTGAGGGTCAGGGCGCCTGGGCAGCTTGGTCGGTTAAGCGGCCGATTCTCGATCTCGGCTGGGGTCACGATCTCACGGTCTCGGGAGTTCCAGCCGAGTTGGGCTCTGCGCTGGCCGCTTGGGATTCTCTCTCCCTCTCTCTCTGCCCCTCCCCCACTCACACTCTCTGTCAAAATAAATAAATAAACTTAAAAAAAAAAAGAATATTTGGGGGTTATGTAAACCCTTTTCACATTTGCTTTAGCAAAATAACTCTACAAGGAGTAAACTTAATTTGTATACATTTTGGAACTTGGACAACTCGAGGAATGTTTTGTTCTTTTTTTAAGTTTATTTATTTATTTTGAGAGAGAGACAGAGAGAGCAAGCATAAGCAGGGGAAAGATAGAGGGAAGCCCAAGGAGGCTCTGCTCTGCCTGCACGGAGCTCGACACAGGCTCGGAATCACAGACCGTGAGATCAGGCCCTGAGACAAAGTCAAGAGTTGGACGCTCGACCAACTGAGCCACCCAGACGCCCCCCTAAATGGCAATTCTTGATGAAAACCACAAAGCATATTTGACTGTAAGTCATTCACTCCTTTAAATGATGCACATTAGTTAGCGTCCTCTGAACAGGGTGACCTGTTCAGGCACGCAGGCAGCTCTTGGTATGGGGGACACACAGCTGCGGGCAGACGGCCGGCTGCAGGGTCCAGCCTCTCCACCTTCCCTCCCCATCTCGGCTACCCCTGCAGTGTTGACACCTGGCCACCAGGGGGCCCTCGGGCCCGCGTCTCCCCTCTTCCTTTTCAAGATCACAACGAACAGGCCACATTCTCTCTTGTTGCTCTCGCACACAGGGCAGGTCACCTCCAAGCCAAGTCACACTCTTCGAAGAGTCCAGGTGTGACCCGGGAGTGACTGGTCACGGCTGATGCTCCCCACGAAATCGCTCCAAGTCACTCTCCTACTTCAAGGCCTACTTACCACAATATCCTACCCAGCACTTCATCAGCGGCTTGTAAGGTTAACACTGTGACGCCGCGTGTGCTGTGCTTTATTACAAATTCGCCTGGTTTTCACTTGTGTAATGGCTTAAACAGGTTTCTGACGATCGCTTTTAGAGCTTAAACGGTTTATAACAAAGTTTCTGGGGAAAATGCAATTTGAGTTCTAACTTCAGTTCCTAATAGATGGATACGAATTGCCTTTTTGGGTCATCTGGGCATCAGAAATGGGTCCCAGGAAACAATACATCAAGTCGAGGCTGGGTTAATGCAGCTGACAAACGGTCACTCAAAGTCGGTACAGAGCTGAGGTGGTCAGGAGCTGCAGCTCAGGGGGACTACACTGTGCCCAGGCAACAGAACGTGAGAACAGAGACAGAACGTGCCTGAGCCTTCAGGAGACATACCTCCATCTGACCAGATCTGAACACGGACTAACTCCTATCAGCCGCTACTGCGGTGTCTCAGCTGCTGGGGCCCCATCACTGCCCAGTGACCAGCGTGCCTCAATTTGCCTGTCTATACTTGAATTTCCAAAAGATAAGAAGGTACAGTAAGGACAGGGGCACCTGGGTGGCTCAGTCGGTTAAGCATCCAACTTCAGCTCCAGTCATGATCTCACAGTTCGTGGGTTCGAGCCCCGCATCGGGCTCTGTGCTGACAGCTCGGAGTCTGGAGCCTGCTTTGGATTCCGTGTCTCCCTCTCTCTCTGCCCCTCCTCTGTCTCTCTGTCTCTTTCTCTCTCTCAAAAAATAAAAAATAAACAGGTACAGTCAGGACTGCTCTGTTCCAAGTCAAGGCTTTTGCCCCAAACCCCTAGCTGCTCTTCTACACCAATAAGCTGAGTTACCAGATAAAAAAAGAAACTTCGGGAAACCCTTCTAGCTCTCATCCTTCAGTCCTAAACCACCAAAGCCTGGTCAAAGCAGCCCATATTTGCTTTCTCAGTGCCCCTGGTTTCATTCTGTCCATCAGCACTGAAAACCATGTAAACACATACTTAATAGCAAAAGAAAAAATGCAACAAAAATACACTTGCCTTATGCATTACTTTTTAAAAGTAAATAGATGCTAATAATCACTGGCACTTACGACCTATCTAAAACATTTCATCAAACAAACATTAATGTTGCAGTTGTTACCAATTAAAGTCGCCAGCGGGGGAGCGAGAAGACGAGGTCGTGAAACCGCCCCCCGCTGGCACATGTTCTTCCAGTGAGGAAAGGGTTAAAAATGACCGATTTCATTTTTTTTTTAAAAAAAGCATTTGAATCACTTTCTATTCTGGGGTTTGTGTGTTTAGAAGATGCTTATTAGCTGCACCTCTTAATTAAACAAGAAAATGTTTCTTACACTTGGGCATGGACTTTTAAAAACTCCTGTCAAATGGAAATGCTTCATTCAGGAACCTTGGGCAGATATTAAAGGATATCTTACAAACAATTCAGAAGATCAAAAATGTTGCCAATTCGGGGCTTCATAACACAGGCTGGGGCTTATCGAGGTTCCCTGCCATTATCACAGCACTAGTGACTGAGGCGTTCCAGTCCCCAGAACGGCTGCGCCCCACGTTTTAATCCCCGCCCCGTTCCTTCCACGCCTGTGGCCCCAGTGAGCCGAGCCTAGGAAGAAAATTCAATTGGAGCTGGTGCATTTTGCTACTTACTAGCTACTCTGATGAATGTTTGGAAAGCGTGGCAAAGAAAAAAAAAGATCAGGGATTATCCAAGGCTTTTAATTATTTCTGTGGTCCCTGTTACTGATTCCAGAAGTAACAGGAAACTGGCATGAATTAGTCGAGGCGTTTCACAAGTACCCGAAATCTGCTGACGCACAGGCATTCGTCCCGCCCCCAATCCAAACTGACCCCATTCCTCCCTCAGCTCCTACCTCTGGTCTGCCCGCACCACTGTGATTCCAGAATACCCTGTCCTCGGCTAGGTGCTGAGGAGAGAAGAGTGACCCCCCCCCACCCTGAGGCCACCAGAGAATACAAATCTTGCCTCCAGGAGTTGAGGTGGGGGCTGGGGAGAAGGGGGGGGGGCTGTTGCTGCTGAGGAGGGCGGGGCATCAGCTGGTACATCTGAGAATGTCCAGAGGGCCAAGGGCTCCGGTGAAAGCCTCAGGGCCGGCTCGTACTCTGAGTGTTACTACCCCGCCCGCCCGGTAAGTCTATCCATACTCAAGACCATTTCCTGGGGGTGCTGGTCCCCATGCTCAATTTAATGCTCTCTGTCATCTTGAAATTATTAATCAGTTTTGAGCAAAGGGACCCACGCTCTGATTTCGCACTCGGCCCCACACATTATGCAGCTGGTCCTCTCAATATTCCTCACTAACTACATCTGAAATATGCAACAGCAAATGTGGCCGGATTCTGCATTTCAGAGGGAATAAATTATGTCCTTTAAGTCACTTAATAGACAACTTCATACAAATCATTCTCGAGTTTTACATATTTTCTATTTAAGTTTATGACATTCAAGTTTTTCTTGGTGATCCTTAACATAAAACTACCGTATAAGAAAAAAAAAATTTAAGGATTAGGAAGAGCTCAGAATAAATGTGTTTGTTACACTTTAAGTAAGTCTTAAACAAAGATGACACTCTTATTTACTAAGTTTTAAAATTCCCTTTGAATCTAAAAACATAGATTTCTAAGTGTCTTATACCATGATTAAAGACTGGGCAAGTAACAAATAGTTACATAAAGAATAAAACCAAAGGACCAGACAAAAGAATTTACTTCAACAAAGTCTATTTTTTAGCCAATTAGAAGAACAAAAATGTAATGAAGAAACATCATTTTTTTTTGTTTTTAAAAAAATTTTTTTTTAACATTTATTTATTTTTGAGAGACATAGAGACAGAGCGTGAACAGGGGAGGGGCAGAGAGAGAGGGAGACACAGAATCTGAAGCAGGCTCCAGGCTCTGAGCTGTCAGCACAGAGCCCGACGCGGGGCTCAAACTCATGAACCATGAGAAGTTTTTTAAATTTATTTTGAGAGAGAGAGAATGAGCCCGTGCATAAGTGGGGGAGGGGCAGAGAGAATCCCAAGCAGGCTCCAGGCTGTTAGCACAGAGCCCAATGCAGGGCTTGAACTCATGAACCGTGAGATCACGACCTGAGCCAAAAGCACGAGTCGGATGCCTAACCAAACTGTGTCACCCAGGCGTCCCAAGAAACATCATATTCTAAACTAGTTGTTTAAGAATTCTAGAGTTTCCTCCGGTTCCCTTCGAAAGTTAAAGCCCGCTCCTGGAACCCGGGGTCTCACTCTGCTCGTCCCCCAGTCGCGGGGTCTGCACCGTCGGAGCTCGTTCCTCAGATCCTGGGGCGGGATGCGGGCTGAAGGGCTCAGCCTTTCTCACAGTGAGCGGTGGTAAAACAAAGCTGGGGGGCTGGCTGCGGCAAAGATCTGAAGGATTGACTGGGAAGCTCCGGACCTAAGGAAAGCCGACTCAGGCTTTACACTTTAAGGAAAGTCTTGCTTTTTGTGCTAGCAGGTGCCTGGGCTGAGCGATCAAATGTCAGGGAAGTGCGGGAAACATCTGTTTTTACAGGGCAGGCTACTTAGGTGCAGAGGGCACACCTTTCAACGCTGGAAATGATTCGGGAGGTGGTGGTGGAGGAAGGAGCTGGCTGGATGAGATGCCGGTCGATCACTAGAGAAGGAAAAACACAGCAACTTAAAACTCTTCTGAGAAAACCTAGACAACTGTGAAATATGTATCTGATTAGAAAGAAAGCTCCCAGGACTGATTACAGAGGCCAAGAGTGAGTGGAAGATGTCGCAGCCACTCTGGGAAACCATTCTGCAGTCCCCGAAACATTAGACGGGGTCACCGCACCACCCAGCAATTCTGCTCTTCGACGTACGCCCGAGAGAACTGAAAATACACGTCCACACAAAGCCTGCGCACAAACGTTCACAGCAGCATCACTCGCTGTAGCCACAAAACGGAAAACCACCGAAACGTCCATCAACTGAGGAACAGATAAACAAAACGCGGTATATGCACACAAAGAAAGATCGTTTTAGTCTGTCTCGGCCGCCGAAACAAAATCCCAGACTGCGCGGCTCAGAAACAACAGAAACGCGCCCCTCACGGATCTGGAGGCTGCGAAGTCCGAGACCAAGGTGCCCGCGTGCTGAAGTCCCGGTGAGACCCCCCCCCCCCCCGCCGCGGTTGGCCGATGGCCATCTTCTCGCGGCGTCGGCAAGCGGGGCTCCCCAGCTTCTCTGAGGGAACTCGTCGCGTTCACCAGGGCTCTACCCTCCTGCCCCAATCACCTCTCAAAAGCCCCATCTCCAAATCCCACGACACTGGGGACTAGGTTTCAACATAGGAATCCTGGAGGGACACACACCTAGGGCCAACATTATTCAGCCGTACAGAGGAATGAAGTTCTGATGCTACAACATGGATGAGCCTTGGAAACATCAAGCGAAAGAAGCCATTCACACACAGGCCACCTGGTGTATGATTCCACCGACATGAAACGTCCAGAACAGGCCAATCCACAGAGACGGAAAGTAGCCTGGTGGTTCCCAGGAGCGGGGAGAAGGGGAATGGAGGGTGACAGCCGAGGGCTATGGGGTTCCTCTTCAGGGGTGCTAAAAATGTTCTGAAAATAGGGCGCCTGGCTGGCTCAGTCTGTGGAGCATGCTACTTTTGATCTCAGGGTCATGAGTTCGAGCTCCACATTCGGCGTAGAGATTACTTCAAAAAAAAAAAGTTCTGAAATTAGTGGTGATGGTCACACAGTTCTGTGACTATACTAAAATCACTGAAACGTGTGCTTTAAGAGGGTGACTCCTGGGGCACCTGGGTGGCTTTGTCGGCTGAGCATCGGACTCTGGATTCTGGCTCAGCTCGTGGTCTCATCGTTGTTGAGTCCGAGCCCCATGTTGGCTCCGTGCTGACTGCACAGGGCCAGCTTGGGGTTCTCTCTCTCCCTCTCCCACGGCTGCTCCCCAACTCGCATTCACTTTCTCTCAAAATAAATAAAGTTTTTAAAAAAGGTGAATTTCCTGGGTGGCTCAGTCGGTTGAGCGTCCAACTTCGGCTCAGGTCATGATCTCTCGGTCTGTGAGTTCGAGCCCCGCGTCGGGCTCTGTGCTGACGGCTCAGAGCCTGGAGCCTGCTTCACATTCTGTGCCTCCCTCTCTCTCTGCCCCTCCCCCACTCATACTCTGTCTCTCTCTGTCTCAAAAATAAATAAACATTAAAAAAAAACAATTAAAAACGGTGAATTTTATGGAATGTGAATTACTTTTCAATAAAGCTGTTAAAAATTTTAAAAAGAAGGATGCCGGGCTGGCTCAGTTGGCAGAGCATCCAACTCCTGACCTCAGCATTGTGAGTTTATGCCCCATGTTGAGTATACAGATTATTTAAAATCTTAAGGGGCGCCTGGGTGGCTCGGCTGGTTAAGCGTCCAACTTCGGCTCAGGTCATGATCTCTCGGTTCCTGAGTTCCAGCCACGCACTGGGCTCTCTGCTGTCAGAGAGGGGCCTGTTTCGGATCCCCTGTCCCCCTTTCTCTCTGCCCCGCCCCTGCTTGTTCACACATGCGCGCGCGCGCACACACACACACACACGCTCTCTCAAAAATAAGTATCTCAAAAAAAAAAAAGATTCTTTAAAAAAACGTTTTTTTTAAAAAGAGGATGAAGGAAAAGAAAGTCTTCTTTGTCCTAGACAGTGAGTGATATTAAGAAAGTACAGAACAAAGCAGACTTGACAAGTAGCAGACTCTGAAGCTCTTGTCGCAAGAGAATCAAACCCGTCCGAGCAGATGACTGAAAGAGAATACTCACGTCTGACTTCAAGTAAAAGAGGCAAACACGATTCTCCCTTTACCACCTACTTACTGGGGTTCTAGAACAGAAGATGTGTTTTATAGGTTTTTAAGATGTTCTAAATTCAGTTATTGTGAAGTAACTGATTTTTCACCTAAAGCTTTAAAAACGAAAAAGCCTGGGGAGCCTGGGTGGCTCAGTCGGGTAAGCATCCAACTTCGGCTCAGGTCATGATCTCATGGTTTGTGAGTTCAAGCCCCACGTCGGGCTCTATGCTGACACTCAGAGCCTGGCTCCTGCTTTGGATTCTGTGTCTCTCTCTCTCTGCCCCTCCCCTGCTTGCACTCTGTCTTTGTCTCTCTCAAAAATAAATAAACGTTTAAAAAAAAAAAATGAAAAAGCCTTAGCAACACATCTTATGAAAAACTTTCACCTAAAATAATATCATTCTACAGCCAAATGAGAAAACGAACAAAAATATGCCTAAAACGCAGACGAGAAAGGACCTATCAAATCAGGGCCAAACAGGGGCACCTTGGGTGACTCGGTCGTTAAGTGTCCAATGTCGGCTCATCAGGTCATGATCTAGTGGTTCGGGAGTTCGAGCCCCACCTTGGGCTCCGTGCTGACAGCCCAGAGCCTGGAGCTGCTCTGGATTCTGGGTCTCCCTCTCTCTCTCTGCTTCTTCCCCACTTGTGCTCTGCCTTTCTCTCAAAAATAAACATTAAAAAAATTTTTTTAATTAAAAAAAAACCAGGGACACACAAATGCAGCATCCCAATTCCTAGGTGGCGGTGGCTCCATGAAAAACCAGGCAAGGTCCATCGTCGGTCTGACAGCTAGCAGGAGAACGTCACAGTTCAAGGGTTCCCACCTCCGGCCTTTGCATAGTCTCTGCCAGTATCAAAATATCACTTTTGTTTTGCTTTTCTTTGTCAGTGAAGTAGGCAACACTGCCTAAATCATTTCCACCAATCTTGAATCCGTATTTCTGAAGTCCAACCAAAATATGTATTTTGTAACAAATCAATTACCTTAAATCCCATTTATAAAAGATATAACATACGAATATCTCTATCTAACCAAATCAAGACCACAGAAAAGGCAAGGTATGTATCTTTAAAGCATAATGACCCCGAACCTCAATTAACCAGAGTATGTGAGCAACTGACTCTGGTGATCTTCAGGATGGTCTCATTTCCTATTTCGTTTCAACTTATGAACGAAAACTTTACCCCCCGGATGTGATATTTTCCTGCCTCAGAAAGCAATAACAAAAATAATTCAATCTTTTTTTTAAAATGTCTTAAAACTTCAACGTCCTCACTTGAAGCATTTAGAGTTGGTCTAAAAGCACTCTGCAGTCGGAACAAGAACTCGGTTAACTGAAGGTTCCAGTTAACGGAGTTAAAGCTCTTAAATCAGAATACAACCAGAATTACTACTTTGTCATTTCTTTAGCAGTGATGGGTCTCCTGTGTGAAATAAGTGACCTTTACTCCCACAAATACAAACGTGAGATTAAGCATAATACTGAAGTCTATACTCAAATGACTTCGCCTCAAAGTTGGTTCTGAAAAACAAGGTAAACGAAATAAGAAACCATTTTCCAAAAAAGCAGAGAATGACAGTACTTTTAAAAATTAGGCTCAAAGTGGGAGCCACAGAGCGACAGCCTTCAAGAGCTGCTCCACACTGTTATGATGATATCCCCGACACCGCAATCAACAGAAGAGACTGTTGAAAACATATCTAATCAATTTCGATACCCACGATGCAGAATTTAAGTTTGTTTTATACTCCGTAATGCCTCTTTCAGTATGCAACATTTATGTCAGATGAAAAAAAATAGGACATAAAAATATTTTGCTGTCGAAACTGACAGGTGTCCATCCGATCACTCAACAAAAACTGAGTACCTACGGGGACTGTGGGGCGGTGACAGGGTTCTCACACGCACAAAACACACCAAACACCCTGTCCATCTCGGAAAGGCCTATGTCCTAGTGAGGGGAGCCAGACAATAAACAAAATAAAGGTGACAGAATGGGAGTAAGTGCTATGGAAAGAGAAAGAAATGAGGCAGGGAAGGAAGGATTCAGCGGCTCACGAAGAGATGTAATTTCACACAGGACGGTGGGGGGAGGCCTCACTGAGAAGTCGGTGTACAAACAAACAGGAAAACAAAAATGAGCATTATTTCTTTGGCTTTGAAATGCAGTCCATGATGGCATTTTTTTGAAAATGCTCCTGGGGCGCCTGGGTGGCTCAGTTGATTAAGCATCTGACTTCAGCTCAGGTCATGATCTCATGGTTCGTGGGTTCGAGCCCCGCATCTGGCTCTGTGCTGACAGCTCAGAGCCTGCTTCGGATTCTGTGTCTCCCTCTCTCTTTCTCTGCCCCTACCCCCCCCCCCACTCATGCTCTGTCTCTCTCTCTCTCTCAAAAATAAATAAACACTAAAAAAAAATACTCCTAGGCCTTCTATAGTCTCTATTTCAACGTATTATTTCTGATCATTGACTGACTGGAGAGAAAGCAAGCAGCCTAGGGCGTGCCAAGGATACGCCTAATATTTTGATTTACTCGATGTTTTTTAAGAACTACAGCTACAAAACGAAGTCAGATCTGGACTTCTCTATTAAACAACTAATGAACAGTCAAAATGCAATTCATATTACAAACCCTAACATTCCCCCCAGCAATTTATACCAGTATTTATCCCATTAATAATTATTAGAAGTAGAATATGACCAGTAGCTCACGTCAGTCTGTCTTACAGCAATAAAAATTAAGGAAAAAAAAAAAAAGTCAGTATTAGGGACACCTGGGTGGCTCAGTTGGTTGAGCATCGGACTTCAGCTCAGGTCATGATCTCAAGGTTTGTGGGTTTGAGCCCTGCGTTGAGCTCTCTGCTGGGCGCATGGAGAGCCCAGCTCGGGATCCTCTGTCCCCCTCTCTCTCTCTCCCTCTCTCAAAAATAAACATTTAAAAAAAAAACCTCCAGAAATTTTTTAAAAAGTCAGATATTAGTTGAAATGATCACCTTTAAAATGAACCTACAGAAAAGTGTCTCCACCAACATTTGTAACCCCTCATTGAAATGAAACCGTTTTATTAGCATTTCTTGTGATATTCACAAGACTTTTTCTATCTAACAGGCTGGGGGGGGGGGGAAGAAAGCAACAAAATAACTGATGCTCAAAATGCATTCTTATTTTGAAGACTAATTATTAAGTGCTGTAAATGCACCAGAAAAGCTTAGAAAGTTAGCAATTTACAAAGGTCTCGGCCCTCAACACAGCTTCCACGTAATATTTCCACCGTCATGAAGATATCGGATAGTAAAATTTTTATTTGTTAAGTATCCGAGTAATTCAATAATGAATAGCAAATGGAGATGAATGAACAGAAAAATAGGGATTTTAACAAGACATGTTATCACCGACTAAATATATTTGAACGGTTCCCAAAATACCCAATCCAAGCACATATTTTCGAAATGTGTGGGTTTTCCCCAAGAGAAGCAGAACTTTGACATTTTCTCTTGGATAGATTAGACTTGCAGACCTCCATTCCACATCTGGAAAGAACACCTTCCAACTCAGCTGGATACAACTTTTAAAAATCAAACTGGGAGCCATTAGATACTTGGTGCCTAAGACTCGCCTGTGCCGGTCAACGGCACCTTAGAAATGAACTGAAAAAAGTATTCAAAGTTCATTATCATCCTCGCTGGGAAGAACATGAGACAGAAACATGGAAAAAAGATCCATTTGCCTCTTCTGCCCTTTAATTTGTGAACACCATACTTCTCTCCATATGTCATGCCAAGGAAGAGAAAAACGAGGGTTTTTTTTTTTTTTAAAGATCTAGTATGAAGTACGACCGTCTCATCTAGACTATCAGCCCTCTCCCCACCCCCGAAGGTTTTTGATTAAAAATAAAAAATCAAAAGACTAGATCCAAGTACCCTACAGACGGCACCTAGATTACTTTGCTTCAAGGCCAAGGAAAATGTTTACGATTCCAAGATCCGTTCGGAAGCATGTATCTGCAATGCGTAAGCTTTTCGCTGGCAAGATCAGTCAATACCCGAAAGCGCGTGCTGTTTAAAAGGTTAAGTGGATGAAGGTTAAAACAACGACGATCAATCCACTAAGAAATATTTTCTGCCAAGTAACCATAACAGAATTTCGGCCCTGAGGAATTAAAGAGGGATTTCCGCTGAGGACGTGCAAGCCCTCGCACGATCTAAATTACCGTCAGGAAAAAAAAAAAAAAAAAACCGCACCAAGGTGCCGGGAGCCGAGGAGACGCGGCTTTCCAACGCGGCGCGCGAAGGCGATCGTAAACCTCAGTCAAAATTTCACCTTTGGATAAAACGTGGGAGGGAAGCGAGAAGTTTCAGCCTCCGCTCGTCTGAAAACAGACACGATTTAAAGGACCCCGGGAGGAGGCGGAAAGGGGCGAGGATGCGGTGTCCGCGACGCAGCGGCAGAGAACCGGGATCCTGGGAAGGGATGCGGAGGAGGGGGCTCTTATGTAAGCACCCACCAAACCCTGTGCGTGCACCCCCAGCCCGGTGCACCCCCGAGCGCACGACACCCGCACACGGCCTCCCGCCGGGGTGCGCCCCCCGCCTGCGGGCGCTGCGGGGGAAGCGGGGACCGACCCCCGGGCCCGCCCGCACGTCCCCCCCCCCCACCGCCCCGGCCCCGCGCAGCCGCCGCCGGGGACCGAGCCCGGCTGCCCCGGCCCCCCGCCCCCGCCCCGGGCCCGCCGCTTACCTCGCGTGGCCCAGACGCCGCCGCCGCCGCTCAGCAGCCCGGCCAGCAGCAGCAGCGGCCAGGCGGCCGGGGCCGGCGCGAGCGCAGGGCGGCGCAGCATCGCTCGGGCTCCCGGCGCCGCGGCCGGCCCGAGGCGGGAGCGGCAGGCACGCGCGCGGGGCGCCGAGCGGGGCTCTCGCGGCCCGGGGCCGGCTGCTTCGCGCCGCGGAGAGCTCCGGGTTCCGACGAGCCGCCGCCGCGACGCTGGGCCGCGCGCTCGGGCCGCGGGCGCCCTCCCCTCAGCCGAGGTAGCGCTTGGCTGGAGGCGGCGGCAGCAACTAAGATGGCGGCGGCGCGCTCTCACGGGTCCGGCGAGGGTACCGGCGGGGGCGGGGTGGCGGCGGGAGGGGCGCGCGCGCGGGAGGGGCGGGGTGGCGGCGGGAGGGGCGCGCGCGCGCGAGAGAGAGAGTGGCGGGGGCGGGGCGCGCACCTCGAGGCGCCAGCGGAGCCCGGAGCGCGCGCCCGCGGGGCCGCGCCCGGGGGGGTGTCTCCCGGGCGGCTCCGGGGAGTCTGAGGGGCTGCGCCCCCCGCCCCCGCTGCGGCCGAGAACATCGACCCCTCATCCCTCCCCCCCACGCGCGGCCCCCCGGCTCCGGAGCCAAGCGAGCGGTACCCTGCGGCCCGCGCCGGCCTTTGAGCCCTCCGCACCCCCCCAGCCCCAGGGAGCGCAGACCCCGCTGGAGGGTGCAGCCCGCAGGCCCCGGAGCGCCAACACGTTGGGCCACTTTGGGCATGGCGAGTCGCCTCCCAGAACCCCGGTGTCCTCCTCTTCTGCCCCGTGGAGGTGATGAGACGGAGCCTAAGGGGTCGGGAAAGGTTTTCAAGGAGAGCGAGGTCAGCGAACCGCACTTTGTAAACAGCCCAAGACTGCGCAGCACGTGCTGCGAAGGTTCACCCCTGGGAGGGGCCATCAACCGCCCCCAAGGATCCACCGTGAATTTGTAACTCAAGATTCCTTTTTTTGCTGAAGAGATCTGTGATGCTGGATGATCTTAGTGTGATGCTAACGGTCCCTTAGAAATGCAGAGCTCCAAATGCATCAAGAAGGGTGCCTCCCAGGGGCTCGAGTCCTCCCCTTCGCCTTTTGTCCTGGTGCCCCCACCTTCCCTCGGCCCCTGGGACCACCCCACACTAGAGGAAAGGACGGGAATGGTCATGGATGGGCTCCCGTGCCAGGCACTGTGCCCATTATTGGCTCCATTTTGCAGGTGAGGACACAGACTGAAAGGCAAAGGGACATCCCGGATTGCAGGGCAACTACAGTGAGAAGAAGAGCCAGCCCTCAAGGACAGGGCGGTGACTTCAGGGAGACTCCAACAGCAAAAGTTAAATAGCAATAAAATGTGAATTATTCGAGACTGTGCTGGAAGAGCTATCCAAGGTGATTCAGACACTGCGATTGCCCCAGCCGTCTGGCAGGTGGTGGGCTTTGCGGAGGCCAGCGTGGGGTGGGCTGCAGGAGGCGGGCCCCCTCGGAGGCTGGGAGAGGTAGGAAGAGAGTGCAGGACTTATTTAGGAGGGCAGGGGGTGAAGTCGATTCGGGCCAAACTGTGGGGCACCTTGAGTGACGGGTTGATCCTCCGGGCCACAGGAAGACCCTCAACAGCGGTGACCAGAGGCACGATGTGACCTGGGGGGAGCTGCCAAGCCATCTGCAATGGAATACGCTCTTCTCTGTCCTTTGTCCCTCAAGAGCATCCTCCACCAAGGCCTGCAAGTTCCGTCTCTCCTTCCCCTGTCACCCCCTTCCCTGGGTCCAAGAGGAGGAGACTCCCCTCGGGTGGACCCCTCCCATCTCCAGGCCTCACCTCTCCACTCCCAGGGAGCACTGCAGAGTCATCCTCTCCACGCATTGCTTCCAGGGGTTCTCTTCCTGCTAGCTTCTTGGTGCCCCCTTATCTGGTCCAGAAAGCTCTGCCAGGCTTCCCACTCCCCCACCTCAGGCCCCTCCCAGCTGACCTCGGGGCCTGCCGCCTCAACACTGTCTATACTCAAGTTCATTCCTGCCTATGACCGGCTTTATGCAGCATGTCCGCCCCCCCCACCCCCCACCTAAGTCACCCCTGGGCTGTCTCCTGCAGGAAGTCCTCCTGACCATCAGGCCATCCCTCCCCCATCCGCACCTGCTCTCAACCGGGCAGTCCAGGACTGACAACCTGCTACTTCGTGCCCTTGACTCACTCATGTGTCTCCTTTTCTTCTCCCCACTGTGTTCTAGTGGAAAGGACCCAGATGGTACAGTCAGACAGCCCTGGACAGGAACTCTGGCTGCTTCTACCACGAATGACCTTGCCAAGACACAGAACTTTGCGTCTCTTTCCTCACCTGTGAAATGGGCTAGCAGTACCCATTTCCTGGAGTGGTCAGAATCAAATGAGATGATGCACACAGTAGGTCCAAACACACAGGAACTTCTCTTTTTCCTTCAGGCAACTTCTGAGCTGGAGGCACTCAATAAATACTCAGAGATGAGCTAAGTGAATTGCTGCGTTCATTTTTGTATTGTGGAGATCACACCTCAGAGGAGAAAAAACATACCCCGTGGGTTTCCGGGGACCTTTGAGATTTACAAAACATAAAATCAGAAAGGTATAAATCTCAGAACTATGCCTTGAGTCAATAGACTGGTGCCAAGAGGGAAAATGTAATGTATTCAGTTCTATTAGAAACACAAACAAAAGCTCTTTGGTGTCTGGAATCCTGATCCCTTTATCTTCTTACCCTCACCATCCCTTAAAGAAACAAAGAGGTAGATCAAAAGGGCCCCGCGGCAGGTGGGCAGACAGACAGGCCGGTGAGCTCAGTGCAACCTGCACACGCTGAGATTCTGCCCACAGGAGAGTTCGTCCAGCTGCAAATCTCCGCTCGAGCGTCTTGGAAGCCAGGGGGACCATGAACTCAGTTTCCGGTCTGCCTGACAACAGCCTCGGCCATATTGGCACTTTTCAAAGGTCTCCACGTGATAGATGAGTTAATCCTCAAAATGACCCTGCGATGGGGATCGATCCAGACTTCACGGTTCGCAGAGAGGGGCCGCTCCTGAGCTGAGCCAGCCGCTGAGAAAACGACTGCCCCCGGGGGTGCTGGAGCCCTGGGAAATGAGGCCCCACCGAGGCTCGGCCTTCCTCGGTGTCAGACGTGGCAGGATAAGGAGGTGGTTTGGACAACCAGGCGAGGAAGACTAGAGCTTCTGGGCATGTAGTCAACCCGTCTGTGCATTCGGTAAGAAGGACACAGAACTTCCAGGGTGCGGCACCGTTTGAAATGCTTCTTTCTAATAACAACAGTGTCTACTAAGCTCTTTACTGGTGACGTCTCCAACAACCATTCCAGAAGGTACTTTTCTTGTTCCAGATGAGAAAAAATGTAAAATTTGATGATGAGCCTATTTCTAGAAAGAAAGACACCTGGGTTTCAATTTTATGTCTGTCTGAGCCCAAAATGATGTCTCAGTTCCTATGTGAAATGATACCTCACCTCAGATACAAAAACAAAACAAAACAAAACAGCCCTGTACAGGACCCTGCAGCTTGGAGTCGACCCGGGCCACCACAGAAGTGGGACCGGGCCACCTTGCAGCTGTTACCAGGCCATGGGAGGCACCCTCGGCCAGACTGCGTTCCTCACCCCGACACTCATTCCCGGGTCCAGAGGTGCCGAGAGGAGGAAACATGCCGCATGCGGGAAAGGCCTTTGCCAGGAAGCTGAACCGCTCTCGGGTAGGGTGTTAAGACTGTTGACACAGCGTGCACGAGGCCAGTGCTGTGAGGCTGAGCTGGAGGCAGAGAAGCGGTCACTGTGGCCACTCTGAATGATATGCTTGGGAGCTAACCCACTGAAGGGCTGCAGAAGAGGGATGTGGGAATCTTGAGAGCCACCAATTACAAAGGCCCCCAAATACTAAAACCGCAGACCCCAGCACCACCACTAGCATCCGCCTGGGGCCCTGGAAGTTTCCAGATCTGCTGCTTTCTGCTGGCCCCACCTCTGCTTTCTGCTGGCCCGGCCAGGTCTCTCCACTGCTGTGAGAAGGGGTTGTCGATGAGGGACAAAAGCAGCAGAGACTCTAGTTGGACACCTGGATGCAAACCCACCTCTATCCGTTTCCTTTCCTTTTGCAAAATTTCAATTAATTTTGCTTGATGGCTGTATCAAATAGTTACATGGTTCCAAAGTCGAATCCAGAAAACAAGGTGCTCAGAAAAGTCTAGTTCCATTCCTGTCTCCTCCTTCCTGTCCCTTCCAGCCCATAAAATTACCATTTTTGTCTATTTTTGGCTTATCCTTCCACTGTGGGTTTTTAAAATACAAGCAAGTATTTGAATATATTTCTCTCCCCTTTCTTAGATCGAAAGAAGCATATGACATCCGCATGTTGCTTTTTTTCACTTAATAAAATATCCTGGAGATGTCTCCATCTCAGGATCCCTTTCATAGCTGCATTGCACTCTTGTATAGTGTGATATTCCAATATAATAAGAAATAGATAGGGGTGCCCGGATGGCTCAGTCAGTCAAGCGTCCGACTTCAGCTCAGGTCATGATCTCATGGCTCATGAGTTCCAACCCCATGTTGGGCTCTGTGCCAACAGCTCAGAGCCTGGAGTCTGCTTTGGACACTGTGTCTCCATCTCTCTGCCCCTCCCCCACTTATGCTCTGACTCTCTTTCTCTCTCAAAAATAAACATTAAAAAAAAGAAATAGATAATTGGTCTTCATCTTTAATTCCTAGCACAGAGCTGCTAAATCCCTTGGAATTTCCTGGGTGAAAGAAGCATCTTTTGTTGTCATGAGGCAACTCTAGGTGGGCTCCTAGATGGCTTCTGAATAGGGGCCAGTCATCAGAATAACCAAGCCACGATGAGAAGCTTGGAACTTTCAGCCGCCACCCCCACCAATTTGGGGGAAGGGAGGAGGGCTGGAGACCAACTTAATGATCAATCATGCCGATGCGATGAATCCTCTACAAAAATCCCTGGACCACAGGATGCAGAGAGCTTCTGGGTTGGTGAACACATCCACATGCTGAGAGGGTGGTGTGCCCTTAACTCTGCGGAGACAGTAGCTCCTGTGCTGGGGACCCTTCCACACCTTGCCCTTGTACCCCTCATCTGGCTGTTCACTTGTATCCTTTAAAATAGCCTTTATAATACCTTTACAATAAACTGGTAAATGTAAATAAAGCATCTCCCTGAGTTTTGTGCGCCCTTACGGCAAAATATTGAACCTAAGGAGAGGGTCGTGGGAACCCCTGGAACCGCAGCCAAGTTGGTCACCTGGGAACCCACTACTTGCAATTGGCATCTGAAGTGGGGGCAGTGTGAGACTGAGCCCTTAATCTGTGGGGGTCTATGCCAACTCTAGGCAGTTAGTGTCAGAACTGAATTTAATCATAAGACACCTAGTTGGTGTCCACTGAGGATCAGAATTGCTTGGTGTGGAAAACCCACACATTTGGTGTCAGAAGTGTGACATACATATAAAGTTTATATGTCTGACCTATAAACATGTAGTGTTTTCCTTCGTGTGGACATACTGGAATTCACTTAATCACTCCTCTATTGGTGACTATTTCTCCCCCACTGATGGGTTGTTCCTAGTCTTTTACTTTTACAAAGAGAGCTACGGTGAGCCTTTTTGTGTTTCCGGCTGACTGTGTGGATTTCTACCTCTTGCATAAGGTCCTTCATCTCTCCAGTCTCAGTATCTCATCTGTAAAACAGGGATAAGTCAGCGCCTACCTCACTGAGGGGTATGAGGAATAGATGAGCCAACACACAACGTCAGCTATCATTCTCGTTCATTACTGTCCATGGCCCAGAGCTTCAAGTCTCTCTGACAGTGGCAGAAACCTTGACTTAGGAACGGACGCTTCTGTGGTCACCAGCGAGTCAGATTGAGGCCTGAGGGTTTGTTTCAGCCTCTCTCTAATGCTTTCTGTGGCTCTCCATTTGCAAAGGAAGTAGGAATTCCCATGCATGCAGCATCAGCTATCACTGCCTACTGAGAATTTCCAAAGAAGGAAAACCTCACGGAAGGTGAGGCAGCTTGCTTTTGCACCCCCAAAAGGTGGGATGGGGTTGGGGTTATGCTTTCTCCCAAAGGTAACACACAGCATAATTCCCCTTCTCTCTGTGAATGGGCAGCTGGGAAAGACACAGGACCTACTCATTTCGCTGGGTGATGGAGGGGACGGGGGTGGCTATTTCATTCTGTGGCATGATTCATACACCCAATGCATTATGCACACACACAACATATGGACAAACGTGGTCCCTCTGTGGATGCACAAGTCAGACATGATGTGCCCTGTCTGTACATAACCTCCCAACGGACAGGACTGGACTAGGTTTCCTGGGAAGAGCAAGGGAGGAGGGACAAAACAGAACAGCTTCCCCGGCACCGCAGAGGAAGCACGGCCACTGCTCGGGCATAGTGGACGCAGCACCAGACCTGGGTTCCATCCGTAGCGCCATCATAGTTCTTGGGATTGGGGGAGGGGCTAGGATAAGGCAGTTTAAAAAAAAATAGGAGGAATGTCTTACTCACACGGTCTGGATTCAGAGAGATCTGGGCTCCAGTAATCAACGGAAAAGACCAGACAATCTAATTACTTTGAGCTGCAGTTTCCGTATCTGTAAAGTGGGTGTTATAATAAATAATGCCTCCTTTGGATTGGTGGGAAGATTCGAGAGGATGCACAGGAAGCTCGTAGTAGAGCTCAATCAGCAGTTAACTGCTCTCGCGGCGATGATATACGTGAATACGCCTTGAAACGTCCGAGGAGATGACGATGGATATAACTGCTTTCACACAGCCCTTTACAGTTTGCACTCGCTTAGCATACTCCTTTCTTCGAATGGCGTCTATACACTTCGGGGCCTCACAGCAATCTTCCTGGTAGAGGTTTTCATTCCTCCTTATTTAACTGATGGGAAGCAGGAGTTCAGAGGGGTCGGTCAGTGTAGAAGTAGCAGAGCTGGCCTCCGGTGAGGCTCCCCCCGCCTCTCTGTGTTTTTCCTTGCCCCTGCAGCTCCCTGGGCCAGCAAGGACCGATAAAAATCAAGAGCTGGACTTCAGGATTTCTGGCTCTTTCCAGCCTCCAGCTCATTTGCTTGCTCAGAATTACTTTTCTTTTTCTCTTTTCTCACCTGTGTAGCAGGGATTAACCACCCAGAGATCAGGAAACAGTGTTTGCTGTGTGTCCGCCCTGCATGAAGCATTCTTTTTTTTTTTTTAATGTTTATCTATTTTTGAGAGAGAGAGAGAGAGAGAGAGAGGTATAGAGCGCAAGCAGGGGAGGGGCAGAGGGAGAGGGAGACACAGAATCCGAAGCAGGCTCCAGGCTCTGAGCTGTCAGCACAGAGCTCGACGCGGGGCTCGAACTCACGAACCGTGAGATCCTGACCTGAGCCTAAGTCGGACGCTCAACCCCCTGAGCCGCCCAGGCGCCCCTGCACGAAGCACTCTGTGTGCATTATCTGATTTCGCACCGGCAGCAATCGTGTGCAATGAACACGGCTGTCTTCCTCCTTTGACAGAGGACAACACAGGGGCTGAGAGAGGTGAAGGAATTCGCCCAAAGCCACTCGGCTAAGTGGTGGAGGCAGGATTTGAACTGAGATCATTCTGGCTCCAAAGCAGAAACTCTTACTCATGACATTTTTATCTCCCAGAAGCTGCCTGATGGCGAAAGTCCCTGCAAGGCCCTGGAAAGTCAGAGGACATCAGGACAGGGAGAGCCGCTCGGCTGATCCCCGTCTGGCTCGTGGTACGGTGGGTGGTCAGGATGGAGCCAAGAAGTTCGGCGGAGCGTGAGGGGAAGCAGATGCCCTCATCAAGGACCAGGCCTCCTGCTCCATCCCAAAGAGCAGCCAAGAAGTCCCCTCTGTGTAAGGACAGGCCTGTCCTGATCACCCCAGGCTGCTCCCCCCCCCCCACACACGGACAGACACAGCCTTCTCACCTGCATGCAAACCCCTTCAGATGACCCGGTCTTTCTGGGCCCTTCTCTCACTTAACCCAGAGTCAGCCTCTTCCTAGCTCTGTGACCTCTCCTCTGTTTTGCCATCTATAAAATGGGATGCTGTGTGCTTTAAATGTGATAACGCACAGAAAGCACTCAGCGCCGTGTCTGGCACACTCTGAGTGCTCACAGGTGTGGGCTACCGTTCCAGTGAGGACACTGTGGGTCACACAGGTGGACAGGGAGGGGGGTGCGGTGGGGGCCGGGGGGAATGAACCCTGGACCCCTGAGGCCTGAGTCCTTGCCTGGCTGACTGGGAAGGCTGAGTGAGGTTGCTTCCTCCCAGAGCCTCCCTTCCCCCTGGTCCTGACTCAGGGCCCCAGGCGTCTTCAGGGCCTGGAACACCAAAGCAAGCCTTGCTGACACAGGCCCCACGCTGTCACATTGTCCGTTCAGCCTGACAGGAAAAGCAGGGGAAGGTAACGCTTACCTGCAGAGGGACGTCTGCCCTGGCCCCTTTCTGCACGGCTAGGGCCTCCTGTTTCCAGCACCCCTCGGGCCTCAAGGGGCAGCAGAAAAGTGCATGTCGTGTGGGGGGGGGTCCTGCCTCTTCCTCCCCTTTCCAGCCAACCTCGCTGGGGTTGCAGGGCTGGGCTTTGATCATCTGAGGACATTGATTTAGGGGGTGCAAACGAGGAGGCCTGTCTGTTGGAGGAAGCTAGTCTTCTCCGAACGGCAGATGGGTCTCCGAGAATTCTGAACGAGCCTCCACGAGGCGACCAGCACAGCCAGGAAAGGGAGGGAGGTGAATTGCAGGAAAGTGCTGAGCAAGTAGGGCCTCTTGCTCTAGCCCGGGGCCAGGGAGGCAGCGGCCACCTGGCTGGCGGCCTCTCCGGGGCAGGGGAAGGGACGGAGCGGAGGTCTGTGAATCCTACTCCCATCCCACCCCCGCCCCTGGCTTCGCAGGCCCTGCTAGGTGCGGTGATGGGTGGATAAGGAAGATGCACTTGACCTACAGGTTGCAGGCTGCATCCCTCCCCGCGTCCCTTGCAGCAGGCCTGGGAGCCGGAGGAAGAGGGGAGAGGCAGATGGGGAGGCCAAGGCCGACGGGCCCCAGACACGAGGTGAGGGGCGAGGAGGCTCTGCCTGATGCTACCTGGGCAGGCGAGGCCACGAGTTGGGACTCAAGCTCATGCCGGCCACCTCCAGGCCTGAGCAGGCGCCTTCTCACCGAAGGAGGCAGGCACGGGTGTGTGTGGGGGGGTGGGGGAGGGGAGGCCCAGACAGCCTGTCCCTGGAGCCACAGACGCACAAGACACTCAGGCCTGCGTGCCAAAAGGGCAGAAGGAAGAGAGGCCAAGAGCACTTATCTGCCCTTCTGAGGAGGGTTTGCCCCTGCCTCTGGCCTTGACCGCCACCCCAGGCACTGCACGGAGGTTGCCCCATTTAGCCTCAAGCCTCCAAACTAACTCCAACCTGCCCCGGGGCCCCAGATAGTGGCAGTCACCTCCCACGCCCCAATCGCAAGGACTCCTGCCAGCCTGGGGCGGGCCTCTGCCAAGGTGAAAAGGCCTGGATTCCTCACTTGCCTCTGGCTCCAAAGGTCAGGCCTGGATACTTGGCTCTGGATGGGATCCGACCAGGGCACCCCGCCGTCCAACCCCCGTCCCCAAGGCTCCCCCCGGAACTCGCCTCTGAGCGGGGTGAAGGAGAAACAGATGTGAATTTGCTCATCTTTGCTAATTTGAAAAGGAGCATAAATAGTAGAGCTCGGTCGCACTGCTCTGCCGAGGGTGTAGTTTAAGTCCAATTACGTGCTATTAGTGCATTTGCTCTTTGTTCCCATGGCATATTAATTGCAGATCTAGGATTGTGGCAATTAACACAATTACGGGCCCTCTCTTCCGGCAGGCCGCAATCCACACGCTTTCGGCCCAGGAACCGGGCCGGCGGCGAGACGGGGGAGATCCCCGCTGGGGCAAAGGCCCACTGTCATGGGCTGAACTGCGTCCCTCCAAACACCAGACGCCGAAGCCTTAACCCTCGGAAGCTCAGAATGTGACCTTCTTTGGAGACGGGGTCTTTACCGAAGGGATGGGAGTTAAAATGAGGTCGCTGGGGTGGACCTAATCCGAGATGACTGGGGTCCTCGTAAAAGGGAAAATGTAGCCACCCAGAGGGACCCAGAGGGACGACAGAGACTACAAAGGGACAGGGAGAAGCCCACCCTCCTCACACCTTGATTTTGGATATCTGGCCTCCGGAACTGTGAGACAGTCTGTTTCTGTTGTTTCAGCCACCGACAGTGTTTTATAAGACAGCCCGAGCAAACTCATAGACCCCCCCCCTCTGTCCCAGGCAGGTCCTCCAGGTCTCAGGTGGGAGGGGGGAGGACAAGGAAGGCTGGGGAGAGGGAGCCCCAGCGTTGCTGTCTGCTCGGAAGTCTCAGGAAGGGGATCTCGGGGACGGCGCCCCCCTCCCCTCAGACGCCTCTTCCCAGGGCTTGCCTGTCAGTGTCACCTCTGTTCTCCTGGCCCCCGGGCCTTCATTCCTCACGGTAGGGCTGCTGGGGCTCCGCCTCCTCTCTGTGCCCATCTCTAATTAGTCACCTGGCTTGGCCGATCCCGGGTGACTCACTTCCTCTGCCTTTGGCTTCCCTTTGCCCTGTAAGGTAAACAGCGTCTGTATTTTCCTGGCTAAGCCGGTTATAATGATCAGCTATCCGCGCAGCGCTGTACAGCTCAGAAGGTACCGAGCCAAGACCTGTTCTCATTCCACACTTACGACTACCCTATGGGGGTTGATGTTACCCCTTCTTTTGCAGATGGGGAAACTGAGGCTTGGAGAAGTCACACGCAACCCGTAAGGAACAAGCAGCAGGACTCAGGAACCTGAGCTCCGATCTTACACCTTGTGCTCTCCCTCCACGGCAGCAGTTCTTACGGAATGTTCTATGGAATACCTATGAAACTTAAGAGTTATGGGGCGCCCGGGCGGCTCCGTCAGTGGAGCGTCCGACTTCAGCTCACATCATGACCTCACGGTTCGTGGGTTTGAAGCCCCTTAACAGGCTTCAGTGGAGAGCCCGCGTTAGATCCTTTGTCCCGGGGCGCCTGGGTGGCTCAGTTGGTTAAGCGGCCGACTTCAGCTCAGGTCATGATCTCACGGTCTGTGAGTTCGAGCCCCGCATCGGGCTCTGTGCTGACAGCTCAGAGCCTGGAGCCTCCTTCAGATTCTGTATCTCCCTCTCTCTCTGCCCTTCTCCTGCTCACACTCTGTCTCTATGTCTCTCAAGAATAAATAAACATTAAAAATATTTAAAAAAAATAGATCCTTTGTCCCCTTCTCTCTCTACCCCCTCCCCCACTCTCATTTTCTCTCTCTCTCTCTCTTGCTTCTCTCCTCTCTTTCTCTCAAAAATAAATAAACGAAAACTTGAAAAAAAACTAATAGTTCTGTGGTCAAATAGATGAGGGAGAAGCTAAATGAAATGGATGTCTTCATTGCGGGACTTCTCAGAGCCTTCCGACGGCCCAAAGAAATGGGTACAGCTGAGCCTTCTTTGACTTTGGTGGGACACCTGCTGTTCGGGTGGGGCTTTCACGACAGCGCGGTACTGCTCTAGGGTGGCAAAACCAGGTCCAAATGGCGGAGGAGAAAACGCTGGTCTCAGGCTCAGCGGGAGGGTCCCCTTCCTGCCCCTGCTCCTCCCCGCCCCCATGGCAGGCTGGCTGAGCACCAGGGCTGCTGTCACTGTAGGGGTTTCCTAACTCGGAGGTGCAGCCGGCACCAGAGGCTGGTCGTGGTCGGTTTGCCCATGTGGCATCCTTCCCTTCAGGTGCCACCACTGCCCCCTGCATGTGGTTCCGGTGGCGATCAGCCCCTTGCTACCCCACCCCAGCCACAGCAGCTGTGGGCTGGCCCAGTGGGTTGGCACGCTACCCAAGCAGGGCCAACCAAAGACTGCCCTGGGATTAGGGCACGGAGAGGAAGCACCCCTTCCTTTCACGGAAGCTGCTAGGAGCTGGGTTCTGCTGTCAGAGGAGCTCAGTCTGAAAGGAGATGATGGGGCCAAAATGCAGTAAAGCAGAAACAACTAGTCACGGGTTTAGAGGGAGAGAAGGTTCTGGAAGCATCGAGTCCCCAGTTCCAATCTCTGAGGCCCTGGTTCCCGCAGCAATTGCCTTAATCCTGTGAACTCCCTGCAGAGCCTCCCCGGCAGAGTGAGCCAGTTGGAGTTGGGTTTCTGTTGCCCGCAAACCAACAAGTCCTGACCAATGCCCGTCACCCCACCCCAGCAGGAGCCTAGAATTGTGGGTGCCCAGGCCCGGCTCTGCCGAAAGGTGCCCCGAGGCCTCAGCCAGAGAACCAGAGAGGAAGCCCTTCCCTCCGTAGGTCCTACATCTCCTCGTTGCCGGGGCCATTTTAGTTTAGAAAATGGCGTCACTGTACCTGTGGGTCACAGAAGGCTCAGCCGAGGAGCCACCTCAAGGTCAAGGTTATTCACTCATCCAACAAACCTTCACTGAGAGCCCGCGATAGGTCACCGCGGGGGACACGGCAGTGAAGAAGTCGGACAAGGGCCCTGCTCCCGTGAGCTTCCCTGCTAGCGGAGCCACAGATAAGCAAGCAGGTATTTCAGATGAAACAGAGCACGTCGCAGAGTCGAAAGCAAAGTGAGGGGGTCAGTTAGGAGCCTCTGAGGGAGTGGGGACCCCGGGCGGCTCAGCGGGGCGAGCGTCTGCCTCTTTTTTTTTTTTTTAATTTTTTTAACGTTTATTTATTTTTGACAGAGAGACAGCGCGTGAGCAAGGGAAGGGCAGAGAGAGGGAGATACAGAATCCGAAGCAGGCTCCAGGCTCTGAGACACCAGCACAGAGCCCGACGCGGGGCCTGAACCCACAGACCGTGAGATCAGGACCTGAGCTGACGTCGGCCGCTCAACCGACTGAGCCACCCAGGCGCCCCAGCGTCTGACTCTTAATTTCGGCTCAGGTCACCATCTCCTGGTTCATGGGATGAAGCCCCACGTCAGGCTCTGCGCTGGGATTTTCTCTCTCCTCTCTCAATGCCCCTCTCCCCGCTGGTGCTCTCTCTCTCTCTCAAAATAAGTAAGTAAATATTAAAAAAAAAAAAAAAAAAAAAAAAGGACCAAGGCACCTGGGTGGTTCAGTCAGTTGGGTGTCCGACTTTGGCCGGGGTGGTGATCTCGCGGGTCGCGGGTTCAAGCCCGGTGCCGACGGCTCGGAGCCTGGAGCCTGCTTTGGATTCTGTGTCTCCCTCTCTCTCTGCCCTCCCCTGCTCATGCTCTGTCTCTCTCTCAAAAATAAATAAACATTAAAAAAAATTTTTAAAAAGTCCCTCTGAGGGGGTGTTATGGGCTGAATGTTTGTGCTCCCCCAGAATCGTATGTTGCAATCCTAACACCCATGTGGCGACCTCAGGAGGTGGGGTCCTGGGGAGAGGAGTCGGTCACGAGGCTGGATCTCTCCGGAGTGGGGCTAGTGCCCTTCTACAAGAGCCCAGAGAGCTCCCTCGGCCCTCCGGTCGTGTGGGAACACAGAGAGAAGACGGAAGCGGGAAGGAGCCTCTCGCCGGAACCCGACCACGCTGGCACCCTAAACTTGGGCTGCGAGAAATGGATTTCTGTTTGTGAGCCTCCCGGTGTGTGGGATTTTGTTACAGCAGCCGGAGGAGACTGAGACAGGAGGTGACATTTAAGCTGACAACTGAACATCGAGGGTTCAGTCGTGTGGGAAGAACACTACGGGAGGAAAGGAGGCGGGCCAGGCTTGGCATGTCTGAGGCTTGAAGGGAGGGGACAGCGCGGGGAGATGCGATCGGAGGTCACCAGGAGCCAGGTCCCTGCCCGGAGTGCCCACAACAGTGAGGGGAGGTTTTTGTCCCGACTCTGCCTTGTAGAGGCCGGGGTGGGGACCCGGGCAGTCACTGGTGTTTTCTCCGGCCCCAGGAAAACATAGTGGCTCCCAGACACCACCTTCCAGCAAAGCCCTTGAGCTGGGGGTGGAACAGAGCCTTCTCAGATACAGCAAGAGTCAGAAGCCACACGGCTTCTAAGGCTCAAGATCACGGAGGCCACGTGGTGGTCAGGAGAGGCTGGCCGATGGGGCAGAAGCAAACAGATTCAAGAGCTTCCGGGCACCCAACCACACACCCCCTTCCTCACTCGTGGACTGGCTGGGGCTTTGCCAGGACACAGGCTGAGGGGGCGGCCACCCCTGGAACATTACAGGGAGCCTCCACCTGCAGGGGCGCCTGGGCGGCTCGGCCAGTTGAGCGTCCGACTCTTGATTTCGGTTTCGGGTCACCATCTCATGGTTCGTGAGATCAAGCCCCACCTTGGACTCTGCTCTGGGCGTGGAGTCTGCTTAAGGTTCTCTCTCTCCTCCACCCCCCACTCAGCCACTCTCCCTTTCTTTGAACATAAACAAAAGAGTTCCACCTGCAGTGACCCATCACTTCGGCCCATACTTCATGGGCTAAGGCAAGCCGGGGCCGCCCTTACTGAAAACGAGGAGAGGGGGGCACAGTGCTCCCACAGGTCTGGAGGGCAGAGGGCCAAGAGGACCGGGGGAGCAGCCCTGACTCCCACGAGCCTGTTTCACGGATGGGAAACTGAGGCTCGGACACACGGGTCAGAATCAGCCGGAGTTGGTGGACTCTGGTGCTCTCTCCACGATGCCCCGCCCCCCCCCCCCCCCCCCCGCCTCCTCTCCTGCCTAATGACCTTGAAGAGCTTAATCCCCTAAGCCTCTTCCACCCTCTGCACCGAGCCTGAGCTTCTCCTGGTTCTCAGAGGGGAAACGGCGGGGTACTGGGACACCCCCTTTTGTCTTCCCTCTCCCCAGAGACAAATGCTTGGGGCCCTGAGCGGCTTGCACGGCCTGGGCAGTGGGTGGCAAGAACAGCAGGGGCCCACCAGGCCAGGTAGGTAACGGTGGCCTCCCGGTTTCCTGCCACCACCAGGCGCCAGCCCGAACCCCGGGGCTTGCCCTGACACGTCTCTCCGTGTGTTATCTCCTCCTTCCTGGGCTCCTCAGCTGCCCCCTCTCGGTCTGGTTACCGGGGAGGAGCCAGGGACCAGCCAGGGCACCCACGGGCCTCTGCTACCACCTTGGCCTGAGCCCACCCTGAGCCGCACAGCATGGCAGGGAGACGGACGGCCCACAGGCAGAGGCGGGAACTCTAAGGGACCCACCTGACCCCCTTGGCTCCCCGAGGACAAGCCTGGGTGTGCCGGCCCTGCTCTGCCTCCTCAGTGATGGGGGGTGGGGTGGGGGGCATGGGGGTTCCTTCACTGCAGGACGCTGCTCGGTCGCGGCCTGTTTCCAGGTCATTCTGCCCCAGCAGCCTCGGAGACCCCAGGGCAAGGCTGCATCTCTCATCTCTGCCTCCTCAGTTTGCACACAGCAGGTCCTGGGTCAGCAGTTCCTGTCTGGCTAGATGCCCGGGCGGGGCTCAGCAGGGGCAGCTGGGCTGGGTTAAGTCTCTGGGGGTCTGGAGAAGTCTGGGGGTCATCTGGGTGGCTCAGGACTCACCCATGTCTGGTGCAGCAAGCTGTGGGAGCTATGAAGGAAGGTTCTGGATAAAACCCTTGAGGGATCAGAGTCCAGGCTGTCCCCCTCCCTCCTGCCTCCCCAGGGTTTGGCTCCTCCGGAGCCTAGGCTGTTCCACATGGCGTGTGGGGATGATTCCGCCAGAGAAACGTCCACAGGCCACCTTCTCCTGGGACACTGGACCACCACCCCCACACGGATTTCCAAGGGGTGGGCTGGCGGAGCAGGGCTGAGGAGGGTGGATGCGTCAGGCTGTTTCTGAGGGAGCCCGGAGCCAGGAGCGGCCCAGTGAGGCCAGTGAGGCCGCTTCGGGCACTACAGCGGTGGGTGGGTGTGTGGAAACGACTGAGGGGGAGGCTGGCCGCACCTGGGACCTGTCCCCCCCTGTCCCCCTCAGCCAGGCCCCTTCTCCGCTCACAGCTGAGCCCCCAGCACGCCTGGGGCCAGCCGCTGCTGACTCTGGCTCCCCAGGGTGGGCCGTGTTTTTCTTTCACACGAGGGCTCGTGAGGTTGTGCGGAGGAGGATAAACAAAGAGCTATTTTTATCGCCTCATTGTTTCCTCTCTCAGCATCCTAGCTCCCAGGCCAAGGGACACCTCGGTCCTCCCTCCTCACCCCCGCCCGCCTGCCACAGGCTCTGGCCTGCCAGGTGCCCGAAGCCAGGCCACCACGCGCTCCCCTGGGGGCAGCCTCAGAGCCGGTCCGCAGATGGTGGCGGAGAGGCTGGGGAGGGACACGGAGGGCGTCAGAGCCAGGCCCTGGAGCCCCGTGGCCGCCTCCGGCGGCCCGGCCTGTCTCCGCCCCCCAACACCTGGCTATATCGACCAACCCCCCCCAAGGCCTGTTCAGAAGAAGCCTCTAGAGCTGCCCGGCCCCGGCCTCAGGGGAGGTCGAAGTTGGGGGCACCCCCCTCACCCCAGGGTTAGAGCTGCCGGTTCCTGGAGACAAACAAGAGGAGGCTGGCCTTCGGTCAGCCTGTAGTTTTGCGATTCTCCCCAGCCAGTTCACCCCTACTGCCTGACGGGGGGGGGGGAACGGGGGGGGGAGGCAGGCCACTGCTGCCGCTCACACGCACCCCCCCCAGGCCGCAGCCATGAGGTAGCTCCATTACTACTCCCGCGTCAGGCAGCAGGCCTGACAACACCGCGTGACTTGTCCCCATCAAACAGCTTATCCCTGGCAGAGCCTGGATTGGAACCCAGGTCTGTGCAGCTGAGCCCAGAGCCCAGGAGGGTTCCCCCCTCCCCCCCCCAACCGACACCAGCCACCGCCTGAGGCCCACAGAGGCTTCAGTCCATTCCTTGGGGTTCGGTGTGGGGAGGGGACCCTCGGGCACCCGGGGGGGTGAGATCTGTGACCTGGGAGGGCCCAAAGGAGGGCAAGGAGGGAGGGGTGCTGGGGGCTCGGGGCCCAGGGCCCCGCAGCGCCCCGGGCCTCCTGCTCCTGTTTGCTCCGAAGCAGAGCCGTGTGCAGTGGGAAGGAGCCTCTGGCTGTGATGGTTTTTTTTTAACCACTTGATCATGATCAAGGATTTAATTTTATCCCCTTCTCTGGCTGGCTCTGATTCTATTTGGAGTTCAAGCACGAGCTAGTGAGCAGGAGGGTCCCTGGAAGACAGGACGCCCGCCCCCAGACTCAGCAAGCCTCCTCCTTGCCTGTCCCCCGCCTCCACAAGGTCCCTCTGGGGGTCCCCCTCGGCTCTGCAGGTTCGGGAAGGCTGAGGGACGCTCCAATTAACGCCCCCTGTCCCCGGCAAAGCTGCTTAGCAGGGGAGAGGCCCGGGGTGGGTCGGGGAGCAGGAGGCAGCCCTGTCTCCATCAAGGGATCATCTCAGCTCTTTTCTTCCTCATCAAAAAAGCATTTAACAAGCACCTGACTGGCCCTGGGGCCACACTCCTGCCCTCCAGGAGCTGCACACAGGCCTCGTGCCGAGTGACTTCTAAGCAGAGAGGATGGGGGCTGGAGACAGCATCGTGGTGACTTAGCGACGACCATATGCGCTGACCACCCAGTGTGGGCAGGTCTCTGCTAAACTTGTCATCTGCATTATCTCATCATTCCCAGCAACAGCCGCGTCCCCATAAGGGATAGATGCTCTTGGTTGTTTTTTTTTTCCCCATTTGTTTTCCAATCAGTTGGACGATTTGCCCCAAGTCACGCAGCTGCCAGGTGGCAGGTCTCCTTCTCAATCCCGCCAGCCGGCCTCCAGTGTCCCCACTGTCTTTCCGGCTCCCAGTTCCACGGACGTAAGGGAGCAAACAGCATAAACCCGGGTCGGCGGTTTGTTGGGGGTGGGAGTTGAGGCGTTTTTGCATAGAGTCTGTTGAAGGTACAATTGGTTTTATTATCATTCCCATTTTACGGATGAGCAAATTAAGGCCAAGGCCAGCCCCAGAGTACAGAGGTCACAGGGCTCCCTTCCCAGCTTGCAGTCCCCCAACTCTGAGCTCTTTCGCTGACCTCACGTAGGGACAGGGGTCTTCGAGGCCAGACTGGCAGGTGCTGGCCAGGGGCTGAGGACAGGGAGAGGTAGGGAAAAGTGGAAGAGGAACCTCTTCTAGAAAAACCAGCTTAGCCTAGAGGAAAACTATCAGGGCCCCACATGAGGCATCAGAGGGGGTGAAGGGTGGAGAGCAGGAGTTGCAAAGGCCGGCTCGGGGCAGCTGCAGGGGCACCGTGAGTGGGTGGGAGGCCGGCTTCACCCCCGAGGGGACAGGTGGCCTGAGGACCCAGCACCCGACAAACAGGGAACAGCCTGCCACAGCTGGACACAACGGGGCTTGGAGAACACGGGCGTGCCCAGGTGGGTCCTTGACTCACAGAGAGGTGATGCAGGATTTACGCTCCACCCCCCACCCCTCCCGCCAGAGTAGTGTGGCTACAAGCACGGAGACTGGGGTCAGACAACCTGGCTCCAAGTTCTGGTTGCGCCATGCGGACCTTTAGCAAATCAGGTTATTTCCTCGCCTGCAAAATGGAGACGATACCGTATTCCCCTTACATGCTCCGAAGATGGCGGAAATACAGGGCCGCGTGCCCGCACACGGGCAGCACCCAGCACACATTCCCTGTGTTATTAAGACCAGGACGAGGGGCGCCTGGGTGGCTCAGTCGGTTGGGTGGCCGACTTCGGCTCAGGTCATGATCTCGCGGTCCGTGAGTTCGAGCCCCGCGTCGGGCTGTGTGCTGATGGCTCAGAGCCTGGAGCCTGCTTCGGATTCTGTGTCTGCCTCTCTGTCTGCCCTTCCCCTGCTCATGCTCTGTCTCTCTGTCTCTCAAAATAAATAAACGTTTAAAAAAAAAAAAAAAGTCATGTGCGAAAAACCCACCTCCTTCAAGGGCCGAGGCCAAAGGCCAGGAGGTGGAAACTTCAAATTCTGGGTCTGAAGTCACCTCCGGGGGCCGTGTGTGTGTGGCGAGCCTCCCACAGGTGTGCAAACAGGGCGGCCAGCTGCTGCACCCTGCGCCCCTTCCCTGGGGACGGGAAGTGACCCGGGCAGGGCAGGGTGGGGCTTAGCCCCTGTCAGCGGCTCTCCTGACCTCCTACCTGGCAGGACTGCCCGGTCCCTCTGGGAAACTGTCCCTGGGGGCGGGGGATGGGTAGCTCCAACGTCAAGGAGAAAAGTGAAGGCCGGGCACCGGCATCGGCTCATATTCCAATAGCATTTCACTGCCTTTATCCTTTAAGGAGGCCTGTGTTTAAATTAGGACCGGCAGTTACGGTCCCCGCGAGCCTCCCCAATCTAACCACCAGGTTATTGCCCGGGAAAAGCGAGTTCCGTCATTCGAGAGAGAGAAGTGTAGTTTCTCAACATGGCCTCAGGTCAGCCTATTTCTGGGAAAGGGGCGGGTGCCGAGGGCAACAGGGACACTGAGTGATGACTGGCCCGACCGAGCAGGTGCGGCAGGTGGGCAGTGGGAGGGTCCCCCGGGGCCCACAGAGCTCCCGGCTCCGGAAGCTGGCTCCTGCCCCCCTCCCACCTCCCCACTGAACCAGGTGCCCCAGAGGGATCGGTTTCCCTGCTACAAAGGGCCCTGTTCAAAGGCTGGGACAGCCTGGATTCTCAAAGCCGCTAGTCACCTGTGGGGACAGGGAAAACCCTTCATACTCACCCTGTCCCCCGCTTCCTTCTCAGCCCGTCCGCCCCCCTCCTCCCCACTCAGCCTGGCCTCCAGCGGCCTCAGGCCTCAGCAGACGGATCCCAGTGGTTGTCGCCGTTTCCGGCTGCACGCACCTGTACCCAGGAAGGTGAACCCGGAAGGTGGCCTGCTGTGTGGGCCGAGGGGCCCTGAAAGATTCCGTGCCGTCCCCAGCGTTTTCCCTGGGCCTGCGGTGGTGTCCCAGCCCCTCTTTCTTGGTGGCCTCATTCCCACAAGAGACACAACTGACCCGACAACCCCGTGAGGGCGCCTCCCTCCCGGGTCCACTTCCGGGCTCTCTGCTGGGCGCTGGGCAGTGGCGGCGGGGCCCGTCATGGCCTCCCCCTGCTCAGCTTAGAAAAGCAGATTAGGGGCGCCTGGGTGGCTCAGTCGGTTGGGCGGCCGACTTCAGCTCAGGTCATGATCTCGCGGTCTGTGAGTTCGAGCCCTGCGTCGGGCTCTGTGCTGACAGCTCAAAGCCTGGAGCCTGCTTCGGATTCTGTGTCTCCCTCTTTCTCTGCCTTTCTCCTGCTTGCACTCTGTCTCTATGTCTCAAAAATAAATAAATGTTAAAAAAAAAAAAAAAGAAAGAAAAGCAGATTAACTCCCTGCAGCGCAAATTAGAACACAAGTAAATTTACCTAACGCGGAGCCCTTGATGTGTCTCTGTAATGTTTGGCTAACGCAGCTGTCTTTTTAAAAAGTTTTAAAAACCCACTGGGTGGCTCAGTCAGTGAACTGTCCGACTTTGGTTCGGGTGGTGATCTCCTGGTTCGTGGGTTCGAGCCCCGCATCGGGCTCTGTGCTGATAGTTCAGAGCCTGGAGCCTCCTTCCGATTCTGGGTCTCCCTCTCGCTCCGCCCCTCCCCCGCTCATGCTCTGATTCTCTCTCTCTCAAAAATAAATAAACATTAAAAGAAATAAAAATAAAAAATACTTTCCTCAATAACTTTAAGGTCCTCCTTGGAAAAGGAAGTTACAGAGAAAGGCAGGCCAACTTCATGTAAAATAATGGACGTTACCTGAAGACGCAATGGGCTGTCTTGTGAGGTAGCGAGTCCCCCATCCTACAGGGTATGTAAGCAAAGCCTAGCCGAGCCCTTTTGAGACATGTTTCAGAGATGACGCACGCATCTGGTCGCTGTGTGGGCTGCGAGGCGGCCTTCAGCCTCTCTCCCAACGCTAAGAACGAGTGATGTTGCTTGTGCCGTACATCCTCAGAATCTATAAACTCCACGGCGCTCAGCACCCAGTGAAGCTCTTTGAAAAGGAAATAGAAGCAGGGAGTCCATGTAAGCAGGAAAAAAAAAAAAAAAAAATGAAGACCTAAAATAGGATGATGAAGGGTGGAAACGAAACATTCTAGAAAATGCTTCCAAAGCAAAAATTCCGAAAGCAGAAATGATTTCGGCTTCTAAACTTGAATACACAGCTGAACACCAATAATCCTCCCATTTCTGGGAGGCCGGAGGGGCCGGATATTCGGTTGGGACTTTTGTCACAAGCCGCCCAAGACCACCGCCATCACACAGGGGGCCGGGGTGTCTAGGACGGAAGGGTCCCCACACTCCTTCAGGAGGCTCAGTGTCTGCTCGAGTGCACGGAGGGGCGAGGTCGCCTCTGAAGACTACTGACCTCGGGCCAGTCTAAGATGGTATTTAGAATCTCCAGGTCGGGGGCGCCTGGGTGGCTCAGTCGGTTGAGCGGCCAACTTCGGCTCAGGTCATGATCTCACGGTCTGTGAGTTTGAGCCCCGCGTCGGGCGCTGTGCTGACGGCTCAGAGCCTGGAGCCTGCTTCGGATTCTGTGTTTCCCTCTCTCTCTGCCCTTACCTTGCTCACTCTCTATGTAAAAAAACGCTAAAAAAAAAACTTTAGAATCTCCAGGTCAAAAAGGGGGCTCAGCCTTCTACGGACCTGTCAGCTGGACTGGGCAGATCTCAAAGTCTTCCAAGCCCCGAGCTCCCCTCCAGATCACAGACAATTAAACTAGCAAACGTGGTGTTTTCGAGCCTCCGTGTGGTGCCTCCTTGGGGAGAGAGGGCCCAGCAGCAGAGCCCCCGCGACACGGGGCCATCAGTGAACGCACCCAACTCTGAGGGAGATAACTCAGCTCGCACACCAAGCTATTAAAAACCTTTATTGTCGATTTTTTTTCTCCAACAGACATAGTTTTAGTCGAAATATGGAGCCACAGAAACATCTTCACTTTTCTTGTTCAGATGACAAGACAGATGGGGGCCGTTGCTGTTACAAGAGGGAGGCCCCGTGACCTTGACAAGGACAGGCTGGGGCAGAGAACACCCCATTGGCCTGGACACGGACCCTTTATGGGAGCTACAGGTACAGAGAGAGGGCAAATGGCAACGCGGCACTGGCGCCTGGTGACAGATGTCATAACCTGGGGGGGGGGGCTCGGAAAAGCTGACCTTCCCCCAGGGGCTCAGCTGGAGCGGCGTTCACTGAGAGTGAATGTGTTTGTGTGTGCACGCTCACACGTGCACGCGCACACGGGCACCGACTGCCTCTCCTGAAGGAAGACTCTCTCAGGCCCCTGTTGGGGTCTCCAGAGTCCCCGTTCCCTAGGGATCAACACTCTTTGAAGGTTACCCTAACCAGGTCAGCTGACCAGGCCCACGTGTGGAGGAGGTCAGGGCCACCTAAGCTGTGACATGTGAGTCCTTCTGGGGCAAGGCTCAGAGCAGAGCATGACCTGCCGACATGGTCCCAGGCAGCTCCTGTGATCCGGGACAGCCCCAGCCCTGAGAAGGGGCAATTTGGCTCGGAGAATCTTCTCCTGGCTCCGGGTCCCTGGGGCAAAACGGGGGCCTCGGCTGTTTACCGCCTCACGGGGAGGGTGCAGCCTCCCCGTCCCTGAGGTCCACATCTTTCTCCACCTCCCCACCCCGACTCCTTTCTGGTGAGGGACACAGGGAGAAGGGCAGGCTGCCCCCCAGGGAAGGAGGAGGGCAGGTGGGAAGACCTGGGGCTCTTGCAGCCCTTCAAATCCGGCTGCTCCGCGCCGTGTCTCTGGGGACCCGGGGTGAGGGCTGGCCCGGTGGAACCCGCTCAGCGAAGGCCCGGCCAGCTGTCTCAGTTGGCACTTCATAAGCAAACAATTTCTCTTCCAGGCCGACACGGAGAGGGGCCCTTCCGTCGGACACGAGGACTCCGAGCGCGGCCCAGGGCCCGCTGCCCAGCAGCAGGTACCTGGGGCGGGGTGTGGAGAGTCGAAGGCCCCCCGGGCCTGGTGAGCCCAGCCGGGGCCTTTGTGCGGGTTCCGGGCTCCCAGGCAGAGACCTCTGCCCCACTGTGGGGTCTCACAGCCGGGAGCAGCTCCTGCCCTTTGCAGGAGGAGCCCCAGATGAGGCCTCAGGAAGTAGAGACGGAGGGACCGGCTGAAAGGTCAGAGCCACAGGGGGCTCCTCTGGGCAGCAGGGGCAGCGGAGAGGCCCAGCCCCACTCGGAGCCATTCCATCCCCCCCCCCCAAGGGGAGCTGGCTGGGTGCCAACGCATGGAAGTGACGAACATAAATCCTGCCTAATGGTCACCTCTAAGCTCTGGTCCGCTCCTGCAGGACCGTGCAAACCTCCTCGGGGGGGGGTCCCCTTTTCCAGCTGCAGACCCTGCGTGGGGTCCTGCAGGTCCCCCTGCCAGCGCAGCCGGGTGTGGGCATGAGAGCAAATGCACTCCCCGGGTGGACCCCCGGACCAGAGAGGCACCGCCCGCGCAGCAGAGTGGGGGGCGCCCATGGAGACGGGAGGCTCGGGGGAGCCAGTGAGGAACCAAACGCACATATCAAAAGCAAATCAAATGCAAACACAAACAAAACACGTGAAAGCAGCAGCAAGCTCTTTGTGTAATAAATATTGCAAAAAGCGCACTTGGATTTTTTCTTTTTTTTTTTTCTTTTCAAGTCAAATATAACAACCAATGTCCCAAACCCTGTTTTCAGCATTCAAAAGAGAGAAGCTGTTGCTATCAGCAGAACACCTGCAGCCAATCAAAGAAAAAAAAAAAAACCCTTTCCCACTAGCCGGCCAATCAAAATCCTTTTCCAGTTTAAGCAGCCAATCGGGCCTCTTCACATTCCTAAAAAGTGACCTAAATAAAGCACCAGATCTCGGAGAGCTTCCTGGGAAGCCATATACCCGAGGAGCAAATTAAGAAAAAAAAAAAAAAAAAAAAGTCAGAAATAAAAATAAAAGGTTTCTGTTGGTCAAGATTTAAAAATAAAAGGGTTTCTTCCTGCAGCCAATCATGAGTCCGTCCCTTTAAGCCAATTGTAACTGCACCACCGGTGACTCCTTCGGTGCCAGCCCTGCTGAGTGACCCTGGATCGGGGCAGGGTAAGGGGTAGGGGCAGGGGGAAGCGGGAAGGTGACCTGCTGCCACTCGGCTGGCCGAGGTCCACGCAGATCTCCGGGCCCTCGCCAGCTTCCGGGGTGCTCCACGGGGTTCCCAGCTACTGCCTCCGCTCCTCCGTCTCCGACCTGGAAAACGCCATCACCACGTCCTCCGCACCTGCAGACCGGGGAGGGGGCGGGGGAGAACGGTCGGACGGGCCTCTGGCGTCAGGCTGCAATCCGGACGAGGCAGCGCAGCTCAGGTGCTGCTCACAGCATTAGTCTCCGCAGCGCGGTGCCCTCGCGGGTGAATTGCTTCCAAAGCAGCCCACCCCCTCTCTGGGCCTTCCCTACAGCCCGGCCAGGGGCCGCGCCAGCAGCCCTGCCACAGGGGGACGAGGTGCAGGGGTGAGGCTCCGAGGCTTGACCGACCAGAAGCCAGGGCTGAGAGTCCTAGAGCAGGGCTCTGCTCACACCCCTTCCCCCCAGGGCACCAAAGCCAGGGGACTTTGGGAACCTCCCTCTTTCTTCTTTCCACTCTTGTCTTCATCCTTTGGGGGTTCATTAGGATTTCTAAGGGCCATCCCTCTTTGCCCAGACTAGGCACCTGCTCGAAAGAGCACAGCCAGGCCCACTGCGGGCCTGCAGCCGGCCTGGCTCCTACAGAAAGAGATAATGGCTATAATCTTTATCATTGTTATTTTTAACCATGGATTGGAGATTCTGGTCCAGGCACTCATAAAATCGCTTCTTTTGTCTTGTTTTCCGTAAGACAGGCTCTGACATGCAGCCAGAAAAGGCAGGAGGGAGGAGGGAAAGAGTTCAAAACACTGACCTGCCGGGGCCGCCTGGAGCTGCTCCGGCAGGAGGCGGCGGCCGTGGGGCAAGGCGAGCGGACCGGCAGGTCCTGACCCGCCCTGGGCCCTGGCCCTCCCTGGGGCCTACTGCTTTCTCCCCTTTTCCTTCCTTCCTCCTTTCCTTCCTCCCTTCCTTCAGAGTATTTGTTTTTAGATTTTAAAAATTAATTAATTTATCTGGAGAGAGAGTGGGGAGAAGAGGCAGAGAGAGGGAGAGAGAGAGAGAATCCCAAGCAGGCTCTGTGCAGAGCCCGCCTCGGGGCTCAAACCCGCAAACCTCGAGATCATGACCTGAGCCAAAGATAGACGCTTAACTGACTGAGCCACCCGGGGGCCCCTTAAGATTAAAAAAAATAATAATCTCAACACTCAACTTGGGGCTCACACTTACGACGCCAAGATCAAGAGGCCGCTCGCTTACCGACTGAGCCAGCCGGGCGCCCCCCCCCCTTCTCCTAAAGGGCAATTCTCGGTCACGCCCCGGACAATCACCGGCTGGAGAGGCCTTTCTGACAGACTTCTCTTCTGTGCTGTGGGAGGGGAGGACGGGAAGAGCAGACGCAGCAAAGGCCACGGAAGAGGGGGGCCACTGCGATGGTTCGTGGCTGAGCTTCAGGCACTTGAAACGGTGTCGGCCTTGCCCCCCCAACCCTCCGCGTGGTGCGGGTGGTCTTCCTCCAGGCCGCCTCCTTCTTCCTGGCCCCGAGAAAGCAAGGGGTGGGGAGGCGCCCAGCTGGGGTGCTGCAGGAGGAGGGCCCTCACCAAGGAGGTAACATCGCAGAGCTGTGCCTCCGGCCACCAGGTCACCCCGGGGCTGTCAAGGGAGCCGACCCTGCTACGCGTACCCCGACCTGCCGTGATGCGCTTCTGTCGCTAACCGGCACAACTTCTATTCCGGCGTAGGGGAACGAGCTTCTGGAAAGAAGCTCAAATCATCTGACTCCTTGGGGTGGGGGGCTCCGTTGCTCGGGAAGCCCTACAGATCCTTCCCCTGTCTTCTCGGGAACATGCTGTTCTCGCCTCAGTCCTAGGACCACGAAATATCGCTGCAGGCAGAATTTTCCTAGCAACCACGGAATCCAGGATGACATCATACCCCGCCTGGCAGCCGGGCTGGTCACCTACCAGATGCCGGCTCTTCCGGGCGCCGCCCGCTGGGCTCTGATGGCTGATGGGGAGGGGCGGGTGGGGGCTGAGAGAGGGGAGGAGAGTGCGGCGGGGAGTGACGGCCCACTTGCTTCTTTCCTTGCCTGCCTCGTGGGCTTTCTCACAGGGACCTTAGGCCTCGGACCGAGCCGCAGGCACAGAAATAGCCCCGGCTGCCCCGGGAGGGAGGGAAGGGCCAGGGGCTCCCAGCCGCGCAGCCTGCCTCCAGCGCGCACCGGGGCGAGGCTCGGAGTTGGGGAAGGAGGTGACCTGCTCGAGGTCACACAGGGACTCCGGGGACTACTTAGCATGACACCTGAAGGTGGAAGAGGATCTGCCAGAGTCCCACGGGTGCCACAGCGCCAGCTGGCCGCCCGTCCCCGGCTGGGGTGGGGAAATCGGCAGCTCTCGTTTTTAGAGCCTCCCACTCGGCCGCGGGAGCCGGGTGTGGAAGGGCCCACGGAGCCACTGCCCGGCCGGGCACCGTTCTGTTTCTAAAGGACTTGCTGTTTTCCGGGCCCCGCCAAGCGGGGGCAGGCCCTTCCAGAGCACCGTCTGACCCGCAGGACAAGGCCTGACACGGAACCACGCAGGCCTGCGGCAAGGGGCGCTGCCCCCCTCTCTCCTCTCCTCCGTGAAATGTGGGCCGGCCACCTACCAGGGAGGGCGAGCCGCTCGGTCAGCTGTCGGCATGGAGCTCTTAGAGCGTCAGGGCCGAAAGGACCTCGGGTTGGTCCCCACTGTCCTTCCTCCTTTAAGGTCCAGGATGCGGCAGCTCCCTTGGGTGCAATCACAAGGCTCAGAACGGGAAGGCCCAGCCCGCCGCCTCCAGGCTGTCGGCTAGGTTTCCTATACCATTTTACAGATGAGGCCGTGTCCACCCCACTCTTACCTCTGCTGACACTGTCTGGACGCGGCCCAGAGGTTTTGTGCACCCCTTCCCGCTAGATGCAGGTGAGCACGGGAGGGGAGGAGTTGGCCAGCCTCTCCTGCGCGACACTGTGACACACCGAAAGATACAGATGGCCCAAACCAGGGGCGTCTGGGGGGCTCAGTCGGTTAAGCGTCTGACTCTTAATTTCAGCTCGGGTCACGATCTCATGGTTCATGGAATCAAGCCCCGAGTTGAGCTCTGGGCTGACAGGGTGGAGCCTGCTTGGGATTCTCTCTCTCTCTCTCTCTCTCTCTCTCTCCCCCTCCCTGGCTTGTGCTCTCTCTGTCTCTCTCTCAAAATAAATAAGTAAACGTGAAAAAAAAAAAAAAAGATGCCCCAAACCAGGCGAAAGCATCAAGGGAGAAGAGCACACACCCAGTGTCTCTTATGAATGTAGATATTCATTAGACCTGAGATACGCAAAAAGATGCAACCACATACTAGCAAACCATACGGCAATCTATAAAAGGATTATAAACCCTGCAAGTGAGATTTATCCTCAGAAAGGCAAGGGTGTTTTAACACCTGAAAATCAACTAACGTATTACAGCCGATCAATAGAAAAAAAAGGGATGGAATCCATATGATGGTCTGATTAGGCACAGAAACCACGTCTGACAAAATTGTGCACCCCTTCACGGGCACAGCCTCACTCAACGCGCTGGGTGTGGAAAGGCGCTTCCTCGATCTGACAAAGGGCAGTGACTGAAATCCCACAGCTGTTCATCCTTCACGGTGAAAGCCGCCTCCCCCCCCCCATTTCAAGGATGTCCATTCCTGTCGCTTCTTTTTTTTTTTTTATTTTTTTTTAATGTTTATTTACTTTTGAGAGAGAGACAGAGAGTGAGCAGAGGAGGGGCAGAGAGAGGGGGAGACACAGAATCCGAAACAGGCTCCAGGCTCTGAGCTGTCAGCACAGAGCCCGACGTGGGGCTTGAACTCATGAACCATGAGATCGTGACCTGAGCCGAAGTCGGGTGCTTAACTGACCCGTCAGTTTGAGTGCCCCAAACTCCTGTCACTTCTATTCAGTGTTGTGTTGAAGGTTCTATGCAGGCCAACTAGGCAAGAAAAAGAAATCAAAGGCATCCAAATTGGAAAGGAAGAAGTAAAACCATATTTGTAGGTGACGTGGTTCTTGCATACAGAAAATCCTAAGGAATCCACTGAAAACTATTAGGACTACTAAATAATTTAAAGTTGCAGGATACAAGATCAATATATAAACATTGCTTGTGTTTCTATACACTAGCAATGAAGAATCTGAAGATGAAATTAAGAAAATTTCTTTCAAAGGGCGCCTGGGTGGCTCAGTCAGTTAAGCGTTCAACGTCAGCTCAGGTCATGATCTCATGGTTTGTGCGTTCAAGCCCCACATCAGGCTCTATGTGGGTAGCTCAGAGCCAGGAGCCTACTTCATTTTTTTTTTTTAAAGTTTTTATTTTATTTTTGAGAGACATAGAGACAGAGCGTGAGCAAGGGAAGGGCAGAGAGAGAGGGAGACACAGAATCCGAAGCAGGCTCCAGGCTCTGAGCCGTCAGCACAGAGCCCGACGCGGGGCTCGAACTCACAGACTGTGAGATCATGACCTGAGCCGAAGTCGGCCGCCCAACCGACTGAGCCACCCAGGCACCCCCCAGGAGCCTACTTCAAATTCTGTGTCTCCTCTCTCTCTGCCCTCCCCTGCTCATGTTCTGTCTGTCTGTCTCTCTCAAAATTAAATAAACGTTTAAAATTAAAAAGAAAAAAGAAAATTTCATTTACGATAGCATCAAAAATAATAAATCATTTGTGCTGGGAAAAGTACAAAACATCGCTGTTCAAAACATCCTAGAGAGACAGTCAACACAACTCCTATCAAAATCCCAGCTGCCTTTTTTGCAGAAATTGACAAGATGCTCCTAAAATTCACATGGAAACGCAGAGGCTCCAGAACAGCCAAAATTATCTTGAGAAAGAAGAAGAAAGTTGGACTCACGTTTTGGGATTTTATAACTGACTCCCAAGCTACAGCAGACAAGACAGGGAGGACCTGGTGTCAGACTAGACGGGCTGGTCAACGGAACCGAACTCAAAGGTCAGAAATAAACCCTCCCGGGGCGCCTGGCTGGTTCAGTCGGTTAAGCGTCCGACTTCGGCTCAGGTCATGATCTCACGGCTCGTGGGTTCGAGCCCCGAGTCTGGCTCTGTGCTGACGGCTCAGAGCCTGGAGCCTGCTTCCTATTCTGTGCCTCCCTCTCTCTCTGCCCTTCCCTGTTCACACTGTGCCTCTATATCTCTCAAAAATAAATAAACATTAAAAAAAAAAAAAAAAAGAAACCCTCCCACTTAGGGTCAGTTAAGTTTTGACGCGGGTGTCGAGACAACTCACTTGGAAAGAAGGGAACAGACGGTATTGGGAGAACGGGATCGTCGCATGCCAGGGATGAAGCTGGACCCTTACCCTGCACCACGGATGGAAACTAACCCCAAGTGGACCAATGACCTAAATGTAAGTGCCAAAATTATAAAGTTATAAAACTATAAAACTCTTAGGAGAAAACACAGGAGTAAATCTTCATGGCCTTGGGTTAAGAAAAGATTTCTTAGATAGGACACCCAAAGCACACCCAAATAAAAGAAAGAAAAGAATCGATAAATTTGGGCTTTCTCGAACTTAAAAATGTTTATATTTCAAAAGATGCTACCAAAAAAGTGAACTGCTGGGGCGCCTGGCTGGCTCAGCTGGGAGAGCATGTGACTCCTGATCTCCGAGTCGTGAGTTCAGGCCCCACGTTTGGTATAGAGATTACTTACATAAATAAACTTAAAAAAAAAAAAAAGGGAAAGCTTTAAAAAAATTACAATGAGAACTTACATTGAAAAAGAAAAGTGGAAGGGCATCAGGGGGGCTCAGTCAGTTAAGCGTCCAGCTCTTGATTTCAATTCAAGTCACGATCTCATGGTTCGGGTTCGTGGGATCCAGCCCCACTTCGGGCTCTGCGCTGACAGCAGGGAGCCAGCTTGGGATTCTCTCTCTCTCTCTGCCTCTCCCCTGCTTGCACGCACACATGCATGGGTGCACTCTCTCTCACTCTCCAAATAAATAAATAAACATTTAAAAAAAAGTGGGAAGGCAACCAACCGAACGGGACGATACATTTGCAAGTCGTATACTTGGTAAAGGCCCGGTGCCTGGAATATATAAATCAACACGATTCGATAATAATAAAAACTCAACTGGATTTTTAAAATGGGCAAAGAACTCAAATAGAGATTTAGAGATCTTCCCAGGGAAGAGATAAGAACGGTCCACCGGCACAGGGAAAGATGCTCGGCGTCACCAGTCACCATGGAGACGCAAAGGGAAGATGCAACGACGAGACACCACTGCACGCCCACTTAGACTGGCCGGAATCAAAGAGTGACGGCATGTGAGTTAGCAAGGAGGTGGAGAAGTTGCAAACCTCGTACACGGCTGGTGTCAAATGGTGGGTGCAAGCCCTCTCCACCCTCCGCCGTCCCCACCTCAGCAAGGGCACTGCCAGCCTCAAAAATCCTGGAAGGGGGGCGCCTGGGTGGCTCAGTTGGTTAAGCGGCCGACTTCAGCTCAGGTCATGATCTCACGGTCTGTGAGTTCGAGCCCCGCGTCGGGCTCTGTGCTGACGGCTCAGAGCCTGGAGCCTGTTTCGGATTCTGTGTCTCCCTCTCTCTCTGCCCTTCCCCTGCTCATACTCTGTCTCTATGTCGCTCAAAAATAAATAAACGTAAAAAAAAAAATTAAAAAAAAAAAAATCCTGGAAGGGGTCTTCTCGCCCCGCCTCCACCACTCCCCGTCGCGCACACGCACGCACGTTCCATGTCCGGCACACCAGCAACTCTTGTTAGCTCTACTTCTAGTATTTTTTAGTTTGTTTTTGGTTTCTTTAAAGTAATCTCTACACCCGACGTGGGGCTCGAACTCACAAACCCATGACTAAGAGTCACAGGTTGGGGGCGCCTGGGGGTTTAGTCGGTTGGGTGTCTGACTTCAGTTCAGGTCACGATATCAGGGTTCATGAGTTCAAACCCCGCACCGGGATCTGTGCTGGCAGCAAGGAACATGCATGCGATCTCTCTCTCTCTCTCTCTCTCTCTCTCAAAAATGAATAAACATTAAAAAAAAAGTCGCATGCTCTTCCAACCAAGCCAGCTAGCTGCCTCATGTTGGCTCCAGTTTTAAAGTATACCCTGAAGACGTCACTAGTTCCCCAACCGCCACCCAGTCCGGGCTACCACAGCCCATCACTAGCCTCCTGTACCCTTTTTCCTGGACCTCTCCACTCTGGCCCCCAGACTGTCCATTCTCCACACAGCAGCCAGAAGGAAGTTCTTAAAAACATACGTCGGACCCTGCCACTCCTCTGCTCAAAACTCTCCAAAGGCTTCTCGTTGCAAGAGTTCTCATCATACTCCAAGTAAACTCCAAACTCCACACCTGGCCTGTGAGAACCAACCTGCTCGGGCCTCTGGCTGTCTCTTCACCTCCTTTTATACACACCCGTCTCCTCACTCCACTCCAGCCACACGGGCCTCCTGGGCTGTCCTTCAGGAATGAGGAATTTGTACCTCAGGACCTTTGCACTTGCTGTTTCCTTCGCCTCAGTGTTCTTCCCCAAGTTCATGTCACACACAGCTTTTGTACTTCATGCCAGCGTCTGGGTAAAATCGTTTCCCCAGACCCTCCCTGATCCAGCTCCTAAAACAATGCCCGGTGTCAGTCCCTCAGCGGGGTACAGCCTGCTTCAGGACCCTTGGCACCACCTACAGAGTTATATATTGATGTGACCTTTGATTCCCCAGTGGGAAGCACATTCCATGTGATCAGGGACTTTACCTGGTTCACTCACATTTTTACAGCACCTGGGAGGAGCCAAAAGTCAGTAGCAACTCGGGGAATCGGAGGCACAGGGAGGCCCCCAACCCAGCCCCTGAAGTCCATGCTTCGCCCCCACCACACACTGCCATTGCCTCTCTGGAGAAGGGACTTGCTCCGATCACCCAGAACGCCGTGGCTGCTCGGGCTTCCCGGCAGAGACTGGACCCGTCCGTCTGCTCCTATCAGAACGGAACCAAGACGCGGGGTTTAAAGAACACCACCAAAAGAGCTCTGGGGGAGCTGGACAGAATTCAACATGGAGCCCACCACACCAACCCGGGGGGAGCCCCAAGCCCAGACCCGTGCCTCCCGCCCCCCAAGTCCCCACGCTGGCCTATGGCTCGGCCTGACACCTCCCCAGCCCCATGGCTCACCCGCTACGGAAAGCAGGGCCAAGGCGCGGGTGAGAACACAGCTCTCTGAACCCGGGCAGCGCACCCGTCCCACGTCCGATGCCAGCTTTCCCCCTTTCACAGAGTCCAGTCAAGTGACTGGGCAGAGAAAAATGACAACTATGCAGGAGCTTAGAAAAGGAAAGCCGGCCCCTCGCTGGGGGCGGGAGACAGACAATGGGCTCGCTGGTCTGTTTGCAAGCTCGGGATGAATTCACACCCGCAGAATCAAAAGCCCAGAATGGGCTCTGCACACCAGCACCAGCGCCAGCCTCAGCCAAGTGCCGGCTTACCGGAGGGCATCGGCACACTGCCATCAAGACAGGGGGCGGGGTGGTACAGAGAAAGCCCCAGGGGCACACAGCCCCCGGTGGCTGGAGAATCACTCTTGCTAATCGAGGCCCACACATAGTCTTTTAAAAAGTCTTTTCAGCAATACGCAAGCACCTCAGTATGTTTCCGGAATTGCCAGCACACACTCCCATCAGCCGTGTGTGTTTCTCGCCTGGTCGGTGACAAGGGATACAAAGAACAGGAAAGGGGAGGCTGGAGGTGGCCGCGGCCCGACGTGCAGGGTGTCTGTGGCCTGTTTCACAAACATGCCTGGGGGGAGGCCCCTCACCCTTTTCCAGGGAAGGTGGAGCTCAGTCTCAGAGATGCACCGACTCTGGAGCTCCAGCTTCGGGGCGGACGAGGACTGCTCTGGAAACCGCCCTCCGCCTCCAGGAGGGACCCTGCCCAGAGAGAGACAGGCACTGGGCAAGGAAGGGACGGGCCTCGGCAGCTGCGGTGCGCTGCCCGTGTAGTCCCTGCCTGCGTTCCGCCACAGCACCTGGCCGCAGGGGGCCAAGCCGACCCCAGGGCTCTCCCAGCTCCGGATCCTGCGGAGTCCACCTCAGAACCGGTACCCCAAGGTGGACGGGGAGGAAAAACCGCTCTCAGGGCAGACCCCGCCTAGAAACTGGCACATGGCATGAAAAGCCTGGCCCGGCTCCCAAAGGTGGCCGGTCCTGGGCCCTACGGTCCAGGACACAGTCCGGCACACATGTCCCCGGATCAACAGGGGGACTCCCAGAAGCAGCATCAGTCGCTGGTGGGGCATCCACGTCACCCAGCTCGGAGCCACAAGCTCTTGCAAGCCCAGCCTCCCACAATCGTGGGGCGGGGCTCCCCTGCACCCCTGCACCCCTCTCTCTGGCCAGAGCTTCCTAGGACTACTCAGGCTCCAATGTTCTGGGGTCAGGGAGCTCCTGGCCTCCTGAGGGGCCAAACACCTGCCTAATGAGGGTGAACGACTAGGGACTGAAAAACTCAGAAATGCAGCCCTGAAACCCCAGAGGCCCCCAACTGCCATGGCTGCTGGAAGCGAGGGACAGAGCAGGAAACTCACTTGAGCCAAGTGCTTCACAACAGCCCTGGGAATCCAGCCTGCCAAGCCCCCGCCGTCCTCCAGGCACACGGCTGACGGGCTAGAGAGGAAACACGGGCACACGCTCCCGAGTGCCCAGGGCAACTCCCACCTCCCACGTCTGCCCCTTCTTGACCTGGGTTTCGGGGCTACGGTACTTCCTCCTTACCCCGCCCCCGAGCTTGCTGTCAGTACTAACCACGGGTCTGCTACCTAGCTACCCAAAAGCGCAGTGGCTCAGCTACCAGGTCTGAGCCAGGCAGCAAAGCTTCTGGAAAAACAGGTCCCTGACCCTCCTCCAAGGGGGAGAGTTTCCACTGGATGGGGCTCCGGCACCAGACAAACCCGCTGGGTTGCGTGTGCTGTTTTTAGCAGCCGCAGCCTAGCAGCCCGGGGGCTCTATACATCTCAGCTCTGATGCCGAAAGTTCCCAGGGGATGGCTTTTACCTAGAGGCAGCATGATACCGGTTGCCATGGGGACAGCGGCCACAGATCCACCGAGGTCTCGGCAGCCAAAGCAGGCTCCAGGCTTGGTGGCGCCTCCGGGGCTCCGGGCTGACAACCACATCGCCAGGCCCTCAGGCGGCCAGAAGGTGCGAACACGGCACCAGGCGTGGGACTGGCTCCGAGCAGAGGAGCAGAGGCTCCGACCAGCCGGGGACGGCCTCCCGGGGCTTGGGCTCCCTCGGTGGGCCCTGGCGCCCCAGGACCCGGCCTGGGTCTGACCACCGCCCACCTGGGCTGCACACCTACCTTCGTTTTCTCGTCTGTGAACTGTGATAAACCGCACCCATCCCCCGCATCTGACTGGCCGGGATAACGTCTGCGGCACGGAGCGTCGTGAACGGCATCTCGTGGGGTCACGACTCGGAGTTCTAGCTCCCTCAAACCCACCTCGCCCCCTGCTGCCTTCCCACACCCCTGCGGGGCCCAACACACACACATACCCTACCTCTGGGGCTGTTTTCCCAGGTGAGGTCCTTGTTCTCCTCAAATTCTTTGGTCCCCAGAATGTAAGCTCTCCTGGACCAGAGCCTGGCTGTGGGCAGAAGGGACGAAATCTGGGAGGAGTGGGTGTGAGGGGTCAGGACCGACCAGGTCTTCGTCTAGAGCCCTGGTATATTCTGAAGTTCTAGTGGGCATCAGAACCACCTTGGCAGGCCTATGTAGATTCCCAGGCTCCCCTGGCAGGCATTCGGATTCGGTAGGGCTCGCGTGGGGCCTAGGAGCCTGCATTTTTAACAAGTACCCTCGGTGATTCACGTGTGGTGGTCCCCGGCCCACACTCCCAGAACTCATTGCTCCAGACGTCCCTGGAGCCCCCCCCCCAACCCCCAGCGGGCGTCCCTGCTCCGCCGACATTCTGAAGGAGACCTCTGTGTCCCTGCTTCCATTTCCTCACTGAGCCCTAGGCCTGTGGCAATCTGGCTTCCAGCCAGGGCTCCGTAGGAACTGTTCAGGGAAAAGTCGCCACTGACTTCTCAACTACAAGCCCCGGGGACCCTGACGGTGACCCTGCTAACCTGTCCCCTCCTTTCAGAGCTGCCCGGTGTCCCCTGCTGTCCTCGGTGCTGTGCTCACCAGGCTCCCTCCGCCCCTCACTGCGGAACCGCCCTGGATTCCACGCCTCACCCTGGTCCACACTCGGTCCTGTACCCGAGCCCACCTTGTACCTGAGCTCAGACCTGGTTCCCACCCGGATACCCCTGGGCACCTCCCACTCGGAGCTCTGCTGCCAGCAGCTATTCGGACCAGGCACGTCCCAAACTTGGCCGTGGCGCTCAAAGCCCATCCCCACCTGTTCACCCTGCCTGCAGGCCCAACTCCAGGCTCCGCCTCTGAAAAGTATCTGCATCTCACGCGTGGGTGCTCTATGCCCTTCCAGCCACCTCCCTGCCTTACCCTCTGTCCTGTGACCCCCTCCCTCGTGCTCATTAATGGCCGACAGTCTGACCTGGCCATCCCTCCCCTTCAGATCCGGGGTGACCCCTTGCAGTCTTCAGGATAAACTGTCCAGAGCCCGTTTGCCTTTCCAGCCACTTACCACCCACGGGGCAACCACCACACACACAGTTTCTTAGCAGGACACGAAGTCACCCAGTACTCATGCTGGGCAGGCTCCAGAGTCCAGAGGTTCCCCCAGTTTCCACCCCCTACACATTCCCACGCATCGATCACGGCCCAGGCAAATGGCACCTTTTCTCTGTGGCTTTTTGGGTGGGTTTCCCTTCCCTCGGGATTAGTCATACTTATTTATTTTTGAGAAAGAGGCGGGAGAGAGAGAGGGAGAGAGCACGAGTGGGGGAGGGGCGGAGACAGAGGGAGACAGAGGATCCGAAGCGGGCTTGGCATGAAGCGGGCTCTGCATGAACCGTGAGATCGTGACCTGAGCCCAAGTTGGATGCTCAACCCTCTGAGCCACCCAGGCACCCCCCTGTCCTGGTTCGAAACAATAGAACCCATTAGGCTGGTTAAAGAAAGGTCAGAACGGCCTTCACAGGCCAGGACTGGAACACTGAGTGGAGCAGCTGGCCCTGTATTTCGACACATTCCTTACCCTTTCTTGGGATGCTTTTTTCTTGTTTTGTGACATGGATTATCACACGCAAAATCCTCCCGATTGAGTTTTTAGTTTGATTCAATGTATATGGGATCTTCTTTGTTCAACTTCATTATTACAAGGTTATAGATAATTCTCATGTAAGTGTTGACTACAGTAAAAAAAAAAAAAAAAAAAAGAATTAGCTTCCCATCCCACAGGCTGGAATTCTCCGGGGGCCTGACTATAATTTCAGTCCAGAGTTTGTTATCATCGAGAGCCTCCGGGAGAAGCCTTGGAGCCCCACGTGGTGGGAAAGGAAAGGACGTCTCCTGCGCAGATGGTCCACACTCTCGCAGGACCCGCCTCCCGGAAGCTCTGTCTACACAAGGATCCAGCAAAACCCCAGCTCTGTGCCAGAATGGACCAGGGGCTGAATGTGTGACTGGGAACACAGCACGGATCCTGGTCCCAAAGGGCTTCTGACAATGTGTGACAGCAGCTACATGGCGGGAAAGGCCACTGGGAGCTCGGCACAGGCTGCCCCTGGAAGGAGTCAGAGAGGGCTGCATGGAGGCAGTGAAGGAGCAGAAGCTGGAGGCGGTGGGAGAGGACTCCAGGAAGAAGGCTGGCTGTAGAACGGGGCAGATGGTGCCAGCGCCTCGCCGGGGCGAGGAGGGTGCCAAGTAGGGGGAGTGAGCGGAGGAGGGTGCTTGCTTGGTGAACCGTGACGCCCTCGTGAGGGGTGGGCCCTCCCCCGGGGGCCGCTGGCTCCCCGTTGGTTTCCCTGTGACCACAACTATTTTAACAAGGTTCCCAGTGTAACCCTGAGACCAAATGACCTATTTTAGGCTCTCTGGCAGCGTACCCTGAACAGCGGCCTTGGCTGCCGAGGGGGAAAGTCAGAAGAATTCTGGGACAGCCCAGCTGGCTGCGGGCTGGGGACCTTCCCTGGAAAGTCTCTCGGAGAAAGAGCGTGATCACACGGAGGCTGGAACGGGCCTGAGCAGTGACTGTGCCAGCACTGTGGCTCCCAGGGCCAGCGAGAGGGGCAGTGGCAGACCAGGGGATGTCCTGGGAGGCCCCGGGGTGGAGAAGGGACAGAAGCTTCCTTAACAAAAGGGGCCACGTCCAGACCAGTGCCCCGGGACGCCCGGACAAGAGCCTGCCCAAGGCACCAGTGAGGATGAGAGTTCTTCCAGTCAACTCATCACGGGCAGGCTTCGCAAAGTGCCAGTGGGGGCCTGGGATTTCCTAGGCGGCGGCGAGGCAGGAAGGGACCAGGAGCTCTCGGAGAACCGGCACATTCATGGGCATCTTTGGGCGAAGGGCCCAGAAAAAAAGAGGCAGCAGGAAAGTCCAGTTTTTTCCGCACCTTCCTGAAATACGTTGGTGGCCCAAATCGCACCTTCCTCGGATGAGGCGCGGTCCTGCTGAAGAACGCACGGGGCCTCAAAGCCGCTCCTGGAATTTATTTTAAAGTAAACGATGAAGACGAAGATTTACAGGCAAGGATAGACGTCTGACGCTTGCCACGCCCACACCGGCGGCTCTACGGCCTTGAGCGCCTGACTAAAGCTCTTCAGGCCCGTTTTCTCCTCTCAGGTGGTCTCGGCAGCACCTGCCTTGCAGGACTGTGGCGGGGTCACCGAGATAAGCCTCGTGTGTTACCTGACACGGAAGCTGGCACACAGCAGGGGCTCAATGTTTGCTGCTGTTGTAATTAACAGCGAAAATGAGAAGCAGCGGTCCCACGGCGAAGGCCTGGGCAGTGAGTTATGGGCCGCCGCGTGGCTGCTTATCACGCAGTCCCTAAAATGTTTTTCTGAAAACTTTTTGAGAATACTTTAAAATTATTGTTAGGTAGGGGTGCCTGGGTGGCTCCGGTCAGGATCCCACGGTTTGTGGGTTTGAGCCCCACGTCCAGCTCTGCGCTGACATCCCGGAGCCTGCTTGGGATTCTCTTTCTCTCCCTCTCTCTGTGCTCCTCCCCCACTTGTGCGCTCGCTCTCTCACTCTCTCTCAAAATAAATAAACTTAAAAAAATTATAAGTAAAACACGGATGTGAAAATAGACGTTAAGATGTTTATATTTGGGATGTACGGTCCCATATGTATGATGTGAACACAAGCATATTTTAATTTTTTTAAATGTTTGTTTACTGATTGAGAGAGAGTGTGGGGGGAGAGACAGAGAGAGAAGGAGAGAGAGAATCCCAAGCAGGCTCCCTGCAGTCAGCGCAGAGCCCAATGCAGGGCTTGAACTCACGAACCGTGAGACCATGACCTGAGCCGAAAGCAAGAGCGGAACGCTTAACTGACTGAGCCCCCCCAGGTGCCCCGATAAACATATTTGTAAAAGGCTGATGGGAAACTGAGCAGGAGGTCACAGTGACTGCAGCTGCGCAGTAGGATCCAACCACTTCGGCTTTTCCGCCGCTCCTCCCTTTCCCCGGTCGTCCACGATGACTGTGCAATATTCTACAGCCAGGAAAAGGGATCGGTACGCGTTACGGAGAGAGCGGCACCAGCGATAAGAAGGCAATGAGCTCCGCATTCTGTCCAGCCTGCTCTTCGGAAGCCACAGCCCCCGGCCCCACACCTACGGCGGGGCGTCCTCAGCAAGGTGACCCTTCCAGAGGGGTATTGATCTCCGGCTCAAAGTCAGTCCTGCCTGGCTGTGGGGTCTGCTCTGCCGCCCTCGGGGAGCAGGAGACAGCGCTCGGGTTGGCTCCGCGCTGCTGCCTTTCTGGGGGATGCTGACCCCACTCATTTGTCTGAGTGTGCATTGGGCCTCCATGGTGTTGGGGGCAGGCAGCCCCAGAAATACAAAGTGGGAAGCCATAGTCCCAAGCTCGAGGGTCTCAGGGTTGCTCAAGAGACAACCGGTGGACAGTGTGGGAGTAGCTCAGTTGGGGTGCATGTGCGCGAATCACGAAAGGGCCCGGCCCGGCCTGCCACAGGCAGGGGAAGGCTGGGGGCCACGGCGAGCCTCCGGAGGCAAGTGCAGAGCCGCGAAGGCCGGCCTGAGACAGAAGCCGCAGGCCTTTGGCTCTGGCTCTTGACGGTGTGTGCGGTCACAGTGTCAGGGGGGCCTGCCCGTCACACTAGGGGGGCTGGATGTCATCCACAAGGCAGCAGGGAGCCACTGAAAGACTTTAAGACGGGGCAAGCCCTGCTGAGGTCGGGGTAGGAGGTGCACTGGAGAGGCAAGGTGAAGAGTCGAGATGCCGGGGACCGTGCGCAGTGAGCCAGACAAAAATGAACACGTGCGCTGAACAAATGAACAAAATGGGGGTTCAAACCAAGATGGAGAAGACAGAGCGGATTGGAGGAGCATTAGGGCAAGAGAGTCACAAGGATTTAGTAATTTGCTAGATACTCGGGTCTTCGAAAAGGAGGCCATGGAGCCTTGGGTTTTCGGTGATACATCCGTCCCGACTGAGAATACAGGCAGAAGGACAGATTCGGTGGCTCGAGCGTGAATCTGGATCTGAGGGTGGTCGTCTGTGGCAAGATGGTCGGTAGGGAGTTGCACGTAAAGTTCTGGGGGCTCAGGAGAGGGTCTGGGCTGAGGGTGTGTGTTCGGAGGGCGTTCACCAGAGCGCGTGAGGCCCCCCAGGGGGAGGCGTGACACACAGGAGGGCAGAACGCGGAGGGCACCAGGGTGGTGCGGGAAGAGGAGCGCTCACGGGCGGCGGGCAGAGCGGGCGGAAGGTAGGGGCTGGGGAGACAGAAAGACAGACAGACAGGTGTATCACAGAGGACAGGGGAAGGGAAGGAGGGCTTCCAGGAGGAGGCTGTCATGGGTGGTCTCAGACCAGCAGAGGCCAGGCAGGCCCAGCACTTAGTACTGGTTGGTGAGCCCCTCTGGCGCAGGCCCACACAGCACGGTCTCCGGTACCAGCGAGGAGCCAGCAGAGACCGCACGCACGTTCACCAGGGGACGACCAGGGGGGCGGGTGGCCTGGGCATGGGGCTAGGGGTGTCCGGCCCACTCTCCTCCCTGGGGCTAGGGAGGGCAAGCAGTGCCCCCAGTACCAGACCCCTCCGGCCCCAGAGGGGAAGCGTGTGCAAGTCTCAAGACAGCGGACCAGTGCGGAGCTCTGTCCCGGCGGTCTGTGGTCCGAGGCCTCCGCAGAGGGGAGCTGAAGGAGTCTTTGCTCCGCAGAGGAGAGCGCGGGCATTGGCTGAGGCACAGTGCCACCTCGTGGCAGGAGGCGCTCACACCGGATTCCTGTCAGCCTGTCCTCCCCACTGCCCCGCCTGCTCCTAGGCCTTTAAGGGGTTTTTTACGCTGGGATCCCACACACTGGAAGCAACGATCCAGGGCTTAACACTCGGACAGCACCTGGGCCCCCCCAACAGCGGCATCGGCTGAGGTTGGCCCTGCCGACAGATTAGGTGGGCAGGCTGTATGTAATAAATACATAAATAATAAATATACCTAAACAAATATATAGATTATGTATAGTTATATGATAAAACTAAAGAAAAATAAAGGGATCTCTCCCAGAAACCAGACCCCAGGAAGGGCAGAGCCCGCCCCCTCACAGTCGGTGTACGGCAGGCTGTGGCAGGAGTGTGACTCAGGCAGGTTGTGCCCAGCGAGCGGCTGTCCCGATTTGTTGCCCGAGCCACTGGGACACCCTGTACGTTTCTGCTGAGTTGGGTGCACAGGCCAGGTGACACCCGGCGTCAGAGCTGGGGAACCGGGCCCTGCGCCAGAGCTGAGGCCTAGGATATCCGGGAGAGCAGGGACTGCTTCAAGACGGGCGGCCTTGCGTGCTACACCTGCTCTCCTCCGCGGCCCCGCGGGTCAGCCCGCTCCCCTCGCCGCTCTGCTGCTGGAGCCAGCTCACATCTGACACCCCACAGGCCGCACGATTTTATGGCCAATGATTCCAACTAAGCGAAAAAATAAAAGCAAAGGACTAGACGGAAGTGCCGGTCAGGACGTCGTGGGCTACAGGGTCAGGGCGAGCCTTCCAGAATGACAGAGCCCGTAAGCACCCGGCAGCCTCTGGCTGCTGCAGGCCGGGCAGGGCCAAGGCCTGCATCCTGAGCCCTCTGGCACCTGGCTGTAAGACCCGGACGACCACTTACTGCTTCCGAGCCCACCTCCTTGCCCGTTAAGTGCGAGTGATACAGCCAGTAGCTCTCTGCGATTACACGAAACCATGAGTACCCAGCATCCCCACGGGCCTGCTAGACAGTAAATACTGAAACGTTTCCCGCTCCCATTATTACGATTGGATGAAGCCACCCAGAAAAGAGGTAACTCCCTCAGGCAGACGGACCCCTCGGGCACTCAGAGCCGTCGGGCCTCCCGCCCGGGCACAGCCAGGAACACACCAGCGCCTGTATAACTGGCGCCCAGGGCAGGTCCTAGCCCACGAGGGTGGTTTCACGCGCTCCCTGGACAGAGTGCTGGGCGGGCAGGGGTCAAGCCAAAGGCTGAGGAAAGGCAAAACCCAGAGTCCCCGGACACCTCCACTTGTTGCCTCCCCCAGGCCTCGACTCCACCATTCCGTGACTGGGTCCTCAGCTCCGCTCTGGGGAGAGAGGTGAGCCCAGGCCTGGGCCTCAGCTCTGCAGATGGGAGGCAGCTCCCCGCCCTGCCCTGTCTGCCCCAGGAGCGAAGTTTTCTCCAGGAAACACAACTACGTTCCCAGGCGCTGCTGGAAGTGCGTGGCTGGGCGCCCTGGCCGGACTCACCCTGGTCGATGGAGTGCTGGGGCAGCTGGCTGAGCTGGCTGTTGACCACCCCCGCGTAGGTGCGCAGAAACTCCTCCTCGCTGGCCGTCAGCTGCAGGGGTGAGACAACCACGGTGAGGGGCGGCGCGCGCCGGCTCCCAGAGGCACCTCCTCCTCCAATCCTGGGGCCCCTGTTCCCGACTCCTGACCCTTCGGTTGCAGAGCGAGCAGCCCCAAACCCCACCTGAAACTTGGCCCGTGGGCCCACAGGCCTTGCCACTCGGGGCGGACCTGAGACTGGGTTCCAGCGCAGCACGGGGCCAGGAGGAAGCCCAGGCCCTCCCCGGGGAGCCCATTCCTCTCTTTCTGAACAATGCTGCCCTCTCAGTGCCCACCTCAGTGCCCCTTGGACGGCTCCCAGGGAGGGCAGGAAGGTCAGGGCCTTTAGGGCTCGCCCCCACCTGGCCCAAGCCCGGCACGGGGAAGGGAAGACTGTTCCAGTAGTACCCCTGGAGCTGGACGGGCAGGGCCCTAAGTGGCATGAATCAGCCACAGAGGCAAACCACAAGCCCAGCATCCCCCCCTCGCAGACCACAGGGCTACGGGATGTGGCCACAGCCGTCTGCTCCGCCCACAGCAGCACCCTCCCCAGGGGCCCCGTTGCTCGGCACCCCACGGGCACTCACGTTTGAGCCCATCTTCCTCAGCATGAGCAGCACCCGGACCTTCTGCTGGATGTACACGTCCTCCGGACTCTTCCCGGGAGCCCCCTCGCGGTTCATTCCCTGGCCAGCCCTGGGGACTCCTGCGGAGCAAGGAGAAGCACTGAAGCGGGGGGCAGGACGAGACACACCAGACACAGACTGGGTGCTTGGAGGGAGTTGCTGGGCAGCCCACAGCGCTGCGGGTTCTCGTTTCGGAGAGCCCGGAGCAGGTGGCGAGTTGCCTATTCCTCCCTCACCCCCACCGGCCCCAGGCGGCCCGAGCGAGCGGCTAGATCCCAGAGCGGGCGCTGGCGGCCAGCACCCTCTGCGAAGAGCCGTCTGGCCCAGGGAGTCTGAGCTGACCCGGACTTCTGGCCAGCTCGACCTTGCAGCCACCCCCTCAGCAAGAGCCCTGCTATGCGTCACAGGAGATGTGCTGAATGGAGCCCAAGGTGTCCCAGGTTTTCCAAGCATGCAAACTTCCAGAAGGAGCAAAAGTGACATGACCAGCCAGCTGGCTGGAGAAACCGTGAGATCAGTACTGAGCCCAAAGGCCAGGGCAGCCCCCTCAGCAGAAGCGCCTGACCAATTCAAGAGGCCAGCTCTTGGGCGGGGCTCCAGGGAGCCCCTCGATGGGGACAGGCAGGCCCGGGCTGCGGGGCACAGACGCCCACCTGAGCTCACTGCCGTCACGCGCACGCGCCCACCCCCACCTGTCAGAGGGCAGTTCCTGCGGGCAGCGGCTGTGTCCGGGTACAGCAGGGGACCCGACCTGCAGAGAGGTCCCAGGAGAGCCGTCCCAGGGTCTCCCCACTCTAGGAGAAGCTGGCGGAGAGGAAGCCGGGCGTGGAGGGGTTTGGGTTACAGGCTTGTAACTCCTGGATGAGTCAGAAATAACGCGGCAGCTGGTGGGGGTGGAGCCTCGGCAGCCCTGCTGCCAAGGAGCTGCGCTCGGGGGACCCAGGGAGCCTGGCTTGCGAGCCAAGGACACTCCTCAGGCCGTCCATCCTCAGGGGCCAGCAAGCCCTGGACCAGCAGGCTCTCCCAGGTGGGCCTGCTCTCTGGGCAACGGGCAGACTCGGGAATGCGCCAGAGCCCCGGGCAGCAGCCTCGCTGGAGGTCCCTGGCCAGTGCTCAGGCCCCGTGAGCTAACAGGGGCTCTGGCCCTGAAAGTCCACATGACAGGCTAGAAAGCGGGCAAGCCGGGGCTAAAGGAGCGGCTGCAGACTTGACGTAGCAGGTCTCCTTCTGGGGCCTTCCCTTCCCCACTAAAGCCCCAGACCCCCTATTGTACTGTCTACTCACTTGCCGCCGCCTCCAGGCTGAGAAGCAAGCCCAGTGAACGCTGATAAGCAGGAAAGAGGGGTAAGCCACGTCAGGAGGGTCTCCACGGGAGCCCGGTTCTGGGACACCACCTCTTCTCACACTGACCCCTTCCCGCTTCCTTCCACTGCACTACCCCCAGAGGCCTCCTTCTCCTCACGCCTCCCCTCACGCTCTGCCTTCCTGACCCCAGTCTATTTCTAGAACATGCCAAGAAGCTCTTTCCCCCAGCAGCCTTTGCGCTGGGTGTCCCCTGAGCCTGGACTGGCTTATTTTCACCCTTCGACTTGCTCAAAGGCGCCTTCCCCGGGGAGCCTTTCCTGACGGCATAGCCGAAGCAGGTTCTGGGTCCCCCACCCCTAGGTCACCTAGCCTGGGCTCACCCCAAATTTTTGGAAGTGCCTTGCTGGAGTACTTGCTGACCGTCTCTCCCCTGCCAGACTTGAAGGCCAGAGCCCACCTAGCTTACCCCGGTCTGCACAGCCCAGCACAGTGGCTAGCGGGCACTTAACCTAGCAGTGAAAAATCAAGACAGCCTGTGGTGTGGAAGCTTCCGTCTGTCTACAATATCCACGCTGATTTAGGGCCAAATGTTGAAACAGGCCAGAGTACCCAAGCTGGTCTCCACAACCAAAGCGGGCCTGGCCGAAGGACTCCCGTTCCAGCAAGAGGAGCGCCTCGGGCTATTGGCGTTCTCTATGGACTTCTGAGACTCGTCACAGAGCTTTCAGGCTGGGAGTCTGGGCTTCGGGGAGTAAAAGTCTTCCACCTCCGTCCTGTGTCCAAGGGCTGGTGGACAGTGTGCTCTCTCCGTGTGAAAGACAGCACTGAAGACCAGGGAGCAGCCACTAGGTGGCACCACGCACAAAAGAACCAGAATTCCAGTCCGGTTCCATGCCTACCTACACCCCAACTCCCCAACAGGCCCATCTGGTTCAAGCCCTTATTCAGATCATAGGTCGCAAACCACACCCCGGGCCCAGGGCCCAGAGCAAGAGGTACTCATCAGTCAGGGGCCGGCTGTGCTCAGGCAAGGGTACGTATCTGGCTTTGCTGAGCATCCCCGGGTCCTGGCTTCCCAGTGATCGGGAACCCCCTCCTCACTGTCCTTTCCTGACGGGCCAAGCCTCCTCAAACAGAGACGCGGGCTCAGAACCAACAGAAGCCTCTGAGTGTGAGCGCGGCCATGAGCCCGAGTGTGTGTGTGGGAATCAATCTACACAGTGTTTTCACACAATTTTGCTCTGTCCAACAATCCTACCTCCTGCCTCTTGCATAGATCCGCGTCCTTCCATGGTCCTCCGCCATTGTAGCCCCGCTGCCCGGGGGGGCCTCCCGCGCTCATACTGTGATTCCTAGGGGGGTCACACCACCCAGGCGTGGGCCCAGGGTGTCTGTCAGTGGGGCCTGAGTGGGTCTTTGGGGCCAGGCTATGCCAGCCTGCTTCCCTGGCAGAGATGTTTTCTTCAACTGCCTCTTCTTGCTTTGAGGAAGACACCGTCATCTCCCCAGATTCCGGTTTTCTAGTATTCTTTGAGCTCTCCTTTGAGCTGATCCCGCCCTGCCGCCTGGCAAGGGGAACACGCCGGGCCCGAGGGCAGCCATGAGCACACCGGCATCCTAACAGACTAGAACCTCATGACTGGCTTATGTGGTTCCTTCCTAAACAGGATCTGCCTCAGGGGGGTCAATGCGAAGAAAATTAAGAATTGAAGAGAGGAAATCGTAATCGAGCCAAACGACACATCCATTTCGGTTGCTGATATGCCACCAGTAAATTAAAGTGTGCTTGGCTTTGGTGCCTATCCAAGCAAACGTGCTATTAAATTTTCATCACAAATCTGACAAGTATGAGATTAACTTCGTTTGAAAATTCTTATGCTCCCCCGTAGGGATGAAGAACTGGTCTCCATTAAAATGTGTTTGAATTACATGAGTCCAAACTGCAACTAATTTAGACACAGTAGCTGTTCAGTCCTCAGCAGTGAAAGGCGAAAGTACTGATGCTTCTCCTTAACGGCCTCCCCGCCAGCTCCATAAACATCCCACCGTCTACCATGCCGGTACTTCCATTCTAAACCCTGAGAAAATGTCTCCGTGTCAACCGCCCGAGTCAGAGACGGACCTGCTGCCTCTCCTAAGACATTCCCATTGTGGAAGCTAACTTTGCTTCCATTGCAAGCTCCCATTGTGGAAAAGCATAGAGGAGCCAGAAAATGGAAAATGGAAAGAAACAGGAAACCATCAACTCCCCAAATAAATGGTGAGGGCAGAGGCCCATGGCCTCTTATGGCCTATTATGCTGCAGATATCCGTGGTCATGCAAAAGTGGGTACGATTCCAGAAAATTACATCTGACGGGGACAAATGCAATCCAGAGACACCAAGGTATGTGCGCTCAGTGCAGACACATAGACACACTCCCCACCACACCCGGCGCGTTCCCGCTGGTCCGGAGCCCACATCTCCGCGGAAAGGAGGCTGATAGGGAAAGGACAGTGGGGCAAGGGCTCCCAACCGCTGGGAGGGATCCATACGAAGTGACAAATCTGGCCCGTGGCCTAAGGGGCCACTCCGCATTCCGTGGAGGCCACACGTAAGGCAGCACGCTCCTGTCCTGCTTTGCAGGGACCTGACCTCTAGGGGCACACGGTCTCCAGCTGTGAAGCGGTTGGTGGCACTTGAGAAGAGTCGCGGGGCAGCAGGAGCCCCAGAGCAGGAGCGCTGAGCGTTCCGTGCGGCAGTCAGACCCGTTCTGATAAACGGCTTTGAGAGCTGGCCTCCCTTTGACAGGCGCAAGCGGCCCTCAGCACAAACACAACCACCTGCACTCGTTTTTATTTATAAACTTGAAGCTCCTGCTGTCTGAACACCCACATTTATAAAACTGGAATAGACACTTATATCCGAGGTGGTCTTACTCTGCCTGGAGAGTAGTGAGTAACCTCAGGCTGGGCCAGACAGCGAGAGCGTTCCTGACACACACAAGCCTCCTCTGCTCTGTGGGTCCCAGCACTTGCCTTTCGTTCTACCTATTTTTTTGGTAAGTTTTGATATATTTTGGGGCACCTGGGTGGCTCAGTCTATTAAGCATCCGACTCTTGGTTTCAGTTAAGGTCACGATCTCATGGTTTCGTGAGTTCGAGCCCTGCATCGGGCTCTGTGCTGACAGGTCGGAACCTGCTTGAGATTCTCCGTCTCCCTCGCTCTCTGCCCCTCCCCCACGTGTGCTCTCTCTCAAAATAAATAAATAAACTTAAAAAAAAAAGTTGTGATCTATTTTAAGTGCTTACATTAAAAAGTGTACATTTACATTCATACAATATTTACATTGCATAAAATTACAATGCATCGTTGTGTGATTCACAGGACTTACACACAATATTAATTCAGAGACTGCACACATCTTGGCCTGAGCGACAGAGCGGGAGCACAGCACCGACTGGAAGAACCCACACGGGCTGCAGAAATGAGCCAGGATCAGGCACGATGGGGAAGGTGAGCTCCCTCCGCGCTGCCCCCCGCCGCCCCAGCCCGCTCTAAGGCCCGTTACCAAAAGCCCTTCCCCTGGGGTCCTTACCTGCCTCTGGAAATTAACTTCAGGCAAACGGCTGCTCAACTGTGCTGGGCGGGCTGTGGCCGGGGAGAAATAGGAAGGCGCGGCCCTGTGGAAACACAGACACGGGTCAGGGGAGGAGCCGGGAGGGCCCCAGGCCGGAGCCCACGCCCCACGCTCATGGACACACGGCACTGGCAGGAAGCGCATGGCAACGGGCCCCGCCGCGGTCCAGAAATACCTGTGTGTCTGGCCGGCCCGGGGAACCCGCGCCAACAGCTCTGGGGGAAGGTGCTGAGTGCAGCTAATGCCTGCCTGTCATTTCCGCTTGAAGCAGGTCACCACACACCTTCCTTCCTTGGGTTAGTCACCAAGTCCAACTGAGAGCCGTGCTCAGAGACGTTGTCACCGGAGTGAGTCACTCCGGGGCAGCTGATGGCAAGTCCTGCACCTGCACGAGGAAGCGTCCCACCCACCAAGCACAGCCCGGGCCAGACGTGGGCACGGCGGGGCTCCGCCCGCTTTGTGCTGGGACGCGCATTTAATCTGTCCCGTGCCTGCGAACACCTGTGGCTGTGTGGATAAACATCAACTCACCCCCCACACACATACAACACGGTTGCGGGTCACTGACAACCTACCGGCCTGGCCCCAAACACACCTCTTGCGGGAATCAAAGAACACCGCCTTCTCCTCTTTTGCCCCCCGACACACAACCTCCTCGTTCGGGTCCTTTGCAGGTTCCTCCGGCAGGAGTACAGCCAGAGAAGCCGGCGGGGGCCCTGGGGAGTGGTGCCCGCCGGCTCCAGCCCTCCCAGCTCTCGGCCCGGCCGTGAGGACAGAGATCCGAGGCTAGCACTCCGGAGGGTGCAGTAAGGAGGGTGCAGGACTTCGGGGAGCAGGGAGACCCTCTTCCTCTGTTCTTCAGCAAAGAAAGAGCTCACTAACCCAAGGGGCTGAAGAAAACATGTTTTCCAGAGAAAGTGGGATTTCAAAAGCCTCCCCTACAGGTAGATGCTACTCGAACCTCCAGTCTCTGGTCTGGGTCCCTCTTCAACCAGCAATGGCCCTCGGATGGAGGAGCCGTCACCCACTCTGCCACTCCCTCCACCCTCAGACTACCCCTACAGGAACGGGCATCTACGGCGATTAATTGCTCTTTCATTCCTCTAGATATCAAAGCGCCGAAATACCAAGGCTCCCTGGGGAAACTTCCACCCAAGTCCTCACATTCCTTCAAAAAGAGATGAGAAGAGACAGCCTTCTCCCACTTCCGAGGGGCTTTAATTTCTTCTACTACCACAAAAGCCAACTAGCCTCCTACTACTGACTACAGGGCTCGGGCCCTTCCCAGAAGCAAAGAAGAACTTTGTATTTGTGACTCTAAGGAGAAGGCATCCAAAGGCTGGGGCAGTGTTCCTGACGGGACCGTCCAGGTATTCACCGCCGCTGTTCTACTTGCCATTTTATGATCAGGCCAGTGTCCCCATTTTACAGAGGAGGAAACTGAGGCTCAAAGTCGTGGGGGCCGACGATCCAGTATTAGACGGTAAGCATGCTCCAGGAGCCCAACTGTTTCCAGTTCCGCCCTGCTGCCCATCAGCTGTGCAGCTGAGGTTGGTCACTGCCCTGTGGGCCCTACCGTTTCCATCGGTAAAAAAGGAAATCACGGGGGCACCTGGGTGGCTCAGTTGGTTAAGCGGCCGGCTTCGGCTCAGGTCATGATCTCACAGTCTGTGAGTTCGAGCCCCGTGTCGGGCTCTGTGCTGACGGCTCAGAGCCTGGAGCCTGCTTCAGATTCTGTATCTCCCTCTCTCTTTGCCCTTCCCCTGCTCACGCTCTGTCTCTATGTCTCTCAAAAATAAATAAACGTTAAAAGAAGAAAAACTTTAAAAAAAAGGAAATCACGGTCTCTACCGTATCTTCCCTCGCTGGGTACAACGAGATCAGAGCCGGCTTCATGAGCTGAGGCCTAGGAGCCCCTCCCTCGGTTTAAAACTCTGTTATTACAGTCTTGAAATGCTCACTACTTTTGGAACAAGGGGCCTGCCCTGGGTCCTGCACATTATAAAGCTGGTCCGGAATGAGAAAAAAGAAATCAAGGTGCCTCTCAAAACTGCCAAGGCCCCTGTAACCACAAGTAGATACAACACTTAAAAATCATAAATAACACATAAATGCAGATATGACATGGACTCAGGAAGGATTTACTGGGGTGCCTGGGCAACTTAGTCCATCGAGTGTCCAACTTCCGATTTTGTCAGGTCACAATCCCAGGGTCGTGGGATGGAGGCCCATGTCAGGATCCGAGCTCTGTTTAAGATTCTCTCTCTCTCCCTCTGCCCCTTCCCCTGCTTTTTCTCTCTAAAATAAAACATAAGGGGCGCCTGGGTGGCTCAGTCGGTTAAGCATCTGACTTCGGCTCAGGTCATGATCTCATGGTTTGTGGGTTCAAGCTCCGCGTCGGGCTCTGTGCTGACAGCTCAGAGCCCGGAGCCTGCTTCAGATTCTGCATCTCCGTTTCTCTCTACCCCTCCCCGACTTGCACTCTGTCCCTCTCTCTCTCAAAAATAAATAAACATTAAAAAAATGTTTTAATAAAAGAAAAATAAATAGAATAAAATAAAAAGGAGAAAAGGAGGGTTTACTAAAACCTTTCTAAGTGCACACAGCCCCTCGTCAGGCTCCTGGAATGGGAGATGCAAGAGGGGGGCTGTGACACTGAGCCCGCCCTCCAGGAAGGGACCGAGTAGCTGAGGAAATCACACTGTACGCAGCAGACGGAAAACAACACACGCAGGACGGAATGATGAGCCGAAGAGGTTTGTCAGGCTGAGACTCGAATGCTGGCAGGGTGCCAATGCCTGGGATACACTGTGCCCAGCGCCGGCCCCTGAGCAGCTCAGAAGCAGCAGGAAAAGACCCCGGGCTCGGACCCAGGGCAGTAAGTGCAGAATAAGGGAGGCGCACGGCCCTGTGACAACACGGAGGAGGAGGGACCGGCTGCCAAGAGCTCCAGGGAGAGGAAACTGGAGCTGGGTCTTGAAGGACGAATAGGAGTTTGCTGGTAGACAGGAAGGAGAAGGGCACTGAAGGCACAGGCACGTTCTCTGAATAATTATTGAGCATCTATTACATGCTGGGCCCTGCGGTAGGCACTGAAGATACACAGGTGAGCAAAAGAGTTATGATCTGCTTGGGACGAGGGGCTCCGAGTGAGCGAGCGAGGAGACAGGTCTTAATCAAGGCATACCCAGGTCAATGACACCAAGGGGTTAAGCTCAAGGTGCCGTGAGGACATGCAGCTGGGAGCCTAAAGTGGAAGGATCCAGAGGAAGTGACTCCTGAGCTGTCACCGGAAGGGTGAGGAGGAGCTGGCTGGGGGGCCACCTCTGCGCTCAGGGGCACACACGGATAAAGGTCTTTGAAAAACCTGGAGACAGAAGGTGTCGGGTGAGAGGCGTCAAGGGGGGCTGGGACTGGGCCGTGGGGGTCCTACGAGGGGTGAGGAGAAGCGTTCAAGCAGGGGTGCTCAGGAAAAGCCCGAGCTTCAGATGACGCCCGCGCCGGACCAGGAGGGCGCGGGGTTTGGGCTGGGAGGTGACAGAGAAGGGCCAGTGAGGAGGGGAGGGCTTGGGCACGCCGGCAGGTGGAACTGTGGGATGGGGACCGCGTGAGCGCGGTGCCGCGGGGTGCGGGAGGCCCTCGGGTAAGGCCTCGAGGACCGGCTGAGCAGCTACTCCTGGACTCCATGGGCCGCGGAGAAGCCCGCGGGCGCTGGAGAGTGGAGCAGGCCGTCCTCCGGGTGAAGCTGTCACCGCGGTGACCATCTGCAGTGTGTTCTGGAGAAACGGTCACAGCGTGGTGACCGACTACTCTGGGAGACACTGGGAGACACTGTGGCCGGACGGAGGAGCATCGTGCCTGAAGGCGAAGAATCAGCATCCTGCTGACTGGCTCACCTGCCGAGTGGCCTCGGGGGAAGTCATTCAACCAACAAATGTATCGAGCACCTACTACACGTGGGGATAGATCTACGCGGTCTGGTGAGAGGGGAGAGCAGACAAAACAAAATAAAAATCAGTCAATGGGAAATAATACAGTGCAGAGGGAAGAAGGTGACCGACAGGGGCTAAAGTAGATTTAAAAAACGGAGCTGGGGAAGGGGACTAGGAGCATCTGGTGGCCAGGTGTGCCTTCCTGGGCAAAGCCTGGACGAGGCGGCAGAGCGAGCCGTGGGAGCCCAGAGCAGAGCCGGACAGAGGCCCCAGGGTGGGGTGTGCGGGAGGAGCAGCAGAAAGGGCCGCGGGAAGGGAACACGCACCCGGACAAGGGGCACAGCACAGTGGAGTACCAGGATGGAGGAGGCCTCTGCAAAACCTGACCTTGACCTGTAAGTAAAGGCAGTGAGTTAGAGGCGTGGGCCCGTCTGACTCGGGTCCGGCGACGGATGGGGATTCCCAGGCCTGGGGGCTGAGCAGCTGAAAGTGACGCTCCGGTCCACCAGGACGCGGGAGACACAGGCGGAGCGGTTTTGGGAAAGGACCAGGGTTGAATTTCAGACAGCAGAACCCGACTCGGGGCTTGATCCCCTGAACTGTGAGACCATGACCTAAGCCAAAATCCAGAGTCAGACACTCAACCAACTGAGCCACCGGGCGACCCGGTAGGTGATATTTTTGTTACAGAAATGGGGCGGGAGTAGGGGTTGGGAACAAGACTGAACACTAGGAATTCAAAAGTTTAAAACACCAGGCTTCCTTTCCTCCCCCTTCCCTCCCAGCTCACCCATCGGGCCCCAGCTGGCTCAGAGGAATTAGATAAGGTGCAAAGAGCTATGGGGTTAGGAGGAGGTGCGAGACCCCACCTCCACGTCCCACATGCCGCTCTGAATCACCGGGGAGGCTTTAGAGTGGAGTTTCCCAACCTGGGCGCTATCGAGATTCTGGAATTCTTTGTTGTGGGGACTGCCCAGTGCATCATGGGACACCTAGCAGCATCCCTGGGTTCTATGCACCAGATGCCAGCCGCACCTGCTCCTTGGTTGTGACAACCGAAAATGTCTCCAGACACTGCCATGTGTGCCCTAGGAGGCAAAACACCCCTGGCCGAGAACTTTGAAGAAATAGTTGACACACCTTTCAATTATTGGCCAAGCGCTGCGCTCACCCCGTCCTGTACACGAAACACTCAGTCTTCACAACAGACATCCCTGTTCGGTTGTACAAACGAGGACATGGGGATGCAGGGATCGTCCGGTGAGCAGTCACCGGGTCCTACTCCGTACTGGGACAGGATTCGAACCCAGGTCGCCTGAGCTCTGAACCGCGATGCTCCGTTGCTGGGCAGGATACAAGCGAGTGGGTAAACAGCTCTCAAGGCCAAGGAGAGGGAGGCAGGACCGGGCCTGGTCTGTAGCTCCACACCGCGCGGCGGCTCGGACCCTCAGCGACATCAAAACTGGGGCACCAGAGAGGATTTCCACAAGCTCTGCTCTCGGTAATTAAACTGCAACCTCCCGCACTCTGGGGCCTCATTAGCAACTGCCTTAATTAATAAATTCCACATTTCGGCCTCCTCAATCCACAGCCGGGCTTGGCATCCTGGAACCCTGTTCCACCAGCCTGAGCAAAACAGGTCTAATGGCGGCTCTGGCGAGTCAGGGAGTTTGTCGGACGCGGCATCATTCTTAAGGGACGAACTTGGGATAAGGAATTCGTCCTGGGGGTCACCAACCCAAGTTCCAATCTGACCCAAAGCTCCTTCCTGCTCTGTGAGGCCGGGCTATGTGGCAGAACAATAATGGTAACTATTGCTGTTGCTGGAACATTCTCCAAGGGCCAGGCGCAAGGTCAGTCACATTCATCACATTGTCTTGTTTAATTTTAGTCCTCGAGACACGCCCACGAGGTAAGGATTATTCCCATTTTATAGATAAGACAACTGTGACTCAGGGATGGTAGGTAAGCTGCCCACGGCCGCCGAGCTAAGTGACAGGGCCTGGATTTGAATGCATGAGTTCCTTCCAGCCTGTCAGCCCCTTCTGGCTCAGGAGTTGAGAGAAGCACCAGCCATCTTAACTGAAAAGAAAATGAAAATCCACTTTACAGGAAAAAAGAAAGGCAGCCACGACCTCCACCCCCACTCCTGCCGATCGGAAAAGAAGAGAATGCAGCATCACAACTAAACACAGTGAATGGTCCTTGATGGGGGGCGGGGGAACGGAGTCATCAAGGCCATTGTCGGGCAATCAGGGAAAATTTACTAGGGGGTATTGATTCAATAAAGGTCTTGCATCAATGCTGCGTGTGTTCAATGTGATTTTATCCTGGAAAGGCTGGCAAATACCCTGGTCCTCGAGTGACACGGGCTGAAGCGCTCACGGGTGGAATGTCTCCGTGCTTGCCACTCGCCCTGACATGGTCCAGAAAAAAGGGTGTGTGTGTGTGTGTGTGTGTGTCTGTGAGTGTGAGTGAGTGTGCACAGAGAGAGTGCGTGCGCAAATATGGCAAAAGGTTAACACCTTATGGTAAAGGGCACAGTTCACTATTTCAACTTCTCTGCAGACTGGAAATCAAAATTACACGTTGGAGAGAACGCTGGAAAGCTGCGAGGAAACGGTAGGGCAAGGTGGTAGGAGAGCCACCCGCCCTGCAGTGCCCTGGGAAGGCCCCCTGATGTGTGGGGAGCTGTGTGTGCCCCCCCCCCGCAAGCCCCGCTGCTGTGGGGGGCGGCTCCGAGGCCCCAGTGCAGATGAGCCCGCTCCTCTCCAGCTGCAGGCCCGTGGGCGCAGGAGGGATTCGGAATTCTTGAAGTTCGCCCTCCAAACACCTCCCACCTTAGAGCTGCAACCTGCCCTTCAGCCCGTGCAACTGCGGCTGTCGCATTCTGTCCCAGGCGCGAAGCACTCTGACGAAGGCCCTTCAGTGAAGGTTCCTGCAGCATTAAAGTCAAATCCACGTGACCCGATTCGAGACAACCCAACAACAAACAGAGCGCAGCTGCCCCGCCCAGCTGTCCTGAGGACCCTGGTGAGGGCGCCGAACACGGAACAGCGCACTTGGGCTGGGAAGGCGGCACCTGGCAGCACCAAGAGGGCCTCGGGGGTGTGGGCCTGCGTCCTCCCTTCCGTGATGGCTCCCCCTCAGAGCTCGGCCTGCGGGCCACTCACACACGGCACCTGCAGGCATGTCATATAAACCGAAGGACTTTGGGACAGGCCCAGAGCTGCCCAGAGAGAGCTCCCCCGGGACCGCATGCTGGACAGGAGGTGAGAGGAAAGGGCCCCCTCCACTCTGCCCTTTGCCGGGGGCTGGTGGCTGACCGGGTGTCCGCCACCTCCCTGCGAGGTGGGGGTCCTCCGTCGGGGGCATCTGGCAATGACCGGAGAGGGTTCTGATCGTCATCACTGGGAGGATCCTAGCGGGTAGAGGCCAGGAATGATACCCAACACCCTGGGATGCCCGTGGCAGCCCCCCCCCCCCCAGCAAGGAGCACTCGAGCCCCCGAGTCCCTTCAGCGGCCACCTCGGAGTTACCAGCTGCACCAGGCCGCGTCACCGCCTCTGGGCCTCAGCAGCTGCAGGTCCCTTGGCCTGGAATGCCCTTTCAGGAAGCGTGCTGTTCTCATCTCTGGGCTGCCCCGAGGCCTGTGTTTGTGCACCTGCCCAGGTTTCCCGGCTCACAGCGCCACCTGTCGCCGCCCCTGGGCGTCTGTGCATCTCTTCCCACCTCCAAGCTGGGAGCTGGCTGCGGGCGGACCCCGGCAGTCTTATCCTCGGAGACATTAAGCCGAACCCATTAAACAGAATTCTTCTGTAGCTCAGAGAGGGAGCGGATACATTTTCTTCGGTCTCCAATATTTCTGTGGAGCCTCGAAGAGCTTGCAGGCCGCAGGCTGTGTAATGGAGAATCTGGACGGATGAGACAGTGCTGCTCGGGACCCACTTGGGGACCGCCGAGGAGCCCCCCAGCCTCAAGGCCCTCACCTGAGAGAACCTGAGCCCAGGAGGAATGGAAGGGGCCTGTGTGTACATGCCCTAGAATGACGGTGCGGCTGCACTGATATAAGGCATCCGGTTAGAACCCCTGGCTTAAAAAAAGTCTCCCAGAATTTGGCCTGATTAAAAAAAAAAAAAAAAGTAACTCAGATATGCCGTCTCTTCAAGTCCAGGGCTGGGTGAAGCCCCCCTTTTCACGGCTAAGAGCGAGTAGCTGGCAGGCCTGCTCTGCCGGCCACTGGGGGTTCAGGAGAACAATGCAGACAGGAAGGGAATGGGGGGTCACAGCAGGAGGACGTTTCTGCAGCTGCAGGGGGGACCCTCCGAAGCCACTGGGCTGTGGTTCTGACCCAGGGATAGGCAGGTGGCCGCGGCTTCCTCTCTGCACAATAGGGGAATGAGGACAGAAGGAAAAAGGCATCTTTTGACCTCATTTTAAAAGATTCTTTTTCCTTCCCCGGAGAACAGCTGGGGCCCTGGAGCCTGGCCGAGCCGGAGCCGAGACCTGAAGTCAGGAACCAGCGCGCACACAAAACCCGCTGTGGTCTTCCTCTGATTCAGTCAGATTCGTGACCCTCGGCCTCTGGCAGGTTCCAGAGGGTGGGTGACGTCTATTTATAAGTGAACGGAGGAGCTGGAAGCTTCAGTTCTCACACGGGTGCAGGCGCGCTCGGCCCGCTCCTCGGCACGGGGTCTCCCAGGCCGGACGACCCTCACCGCGGGCCGAGCACCCGGCAGGGTCCGGAGCCACCCCCTGCAAGCTGCGGACGGGAGGCTGGACCCTTCTACTCTCCCGTGACCTTGATGACACCTGAGGTGCCCCCCCCACCCAGAGAAAGCTCACTTTGCATGGCACGTCAGTCTTCTGAGGGACAGAGCTGGGGCCTTCGGCGGGGTGGGGGGTGGGGTGTCACTGCCCTTGTGTCGCCTCCAGACAAGGAGGTGAGGATTCAGACCGTGGAAGCCCCGTCAACCTCACCGCCCACAGCTATGTCACTTCTTGCAGGATCGCCATTTTAAATGTTTAATTAAATTGGGAAATTTTCAACTTTCAAATTTTTAAATATTTTTTTTTCTTTAAACAGGAAGGGAAAAGCTGACAGTGCTGTTTATTTATCAGGAGCTGCACAGGGTCCCTTCGCCCAGAAAGGTAGGGACACATTTATGCCACCCTCCTTAGGGCGGGACAAGCCTTGTTCTCAGAGGCAGGTCCCAGCATGGCCCCGCACCCTCTCCCTCCCCTCCCCGGCCACCGCCCTCTCCCACTCTGCTCCCTTGGCCTCGCCTCTCCCCATCCCTTCCCTCCAGTAAAGTCTCTTGTAATTGGTTCAAATAAATCAGCTTCCTGAATGAGTTCACGGCATCCCCTCAGAATCCCAGGGCCAGGAAGGCCTCCAACTTCCTGTTGGGAGAATTAGGTCATTAAATCAATGGGGTCGCCTGCGGGGCGAGGGCTCAGTCCCCTCGTTGTGCCCCCAGAGGCAGCAGCGCCGGCCCCCTCCTCACCTTGGGATCTAGCTGGGAGGCTCTAGGCACGGCCTCCTGGGTGCAAATTCCTCCCATAAACTCTCCAGAAAATAAGGTTGAAGATCGCTGCCTCCTCCGTCCTATAGGCTTTCAACATACAGGGACGTGCTCGTTTGCATAAAGTCTAGGTAGGTTTGTTTACCTCAAAACCACACACATACCATTGCTACAGACTGCGAGGGTTCGTGATACCCACACACGCGTGAGCCGCACTGTTTGCTTGGATAACCGCTGCTCTATTTCACAGGCCGTGACCTTCCCTCTCCTTTCCCTGCGGCTACCTCTGAACAATAAAATAACCCAAGGAAGGAGGAAGCCTCCCGCAAGAGGCTGCTGAAGACTCTGTTTCCTCCCTCTCTGTTTAACAGGCTGATTCTCAAAAGGACAAAAGTATTTTAAGCAAAGACAACTCCAGAATCCACATGCGTTCAGTCCATCGACTCTCGGGGGGAGTGTGTTTGTGCGTGTACGTGGGGGGGGTAATACGAAGATATGAACCCCCCATGGGCCACCAAACCCCCGCCTGAGGGCAACCGCGGAGAGGCAAGGAATTTCCAGGGAAAACACACGTGCTCCCAGAAGGTGGGAAGACACGCCACCTAACACGACGGGGGCCCGCCCGCAGTCACCTAGAGGGTTCGCCCAGGGCCAAGGCCACCCCGGAGCGGCCCGACATGGATTGCAGGCTGCCGGGGTCCGTGTGAGGGCTCTGGAAAACAAACTGTCTCCATTCCCAACGGGTGTCGGCGCAAACACCGAGACCGGGCACACCCAGGCGATCGGGCGGAGCAGCCAAACCCCCCGTCGGCCATTCGTAATGACATCCTTCATTCCCACAGCCGCAAAACCATTAGTCACCGGGCCGCGGTCGAGGAGCCGCAGCGCCCAGCAAAACTGGCTTGTGGCCACTCCCCTGGCAACAAGGCTCCTGGGTTTACGGGCCGGCTTGCTCACCCGAGACTGTCACGTTTCATCAAGCGAAACGCAGCACTCTTTTACAAGCCCGTGTCCCCGTGACGCAAGCAGCAGCTGACCTCTTGCAAAAACTCTGGGCTGAGAAGAAAAAGCTTCTGTGGGGTTTCGCCGAGAGAGAGGCTAATGAGGCTACGTCCTCGTCTGCCGGTACGCCCGAGGATCGGGGCGTTCGGTCTCGGAGAGCGAAACTTCCTTGCAAACGTGCTCGGAGCACCGGGCGCGATGCAGAAACGAAACAAGGATCCGGGCACCGATGCGCACCGCTTCTTACCTGCTTCTGGAAGAGTCACGTGAGCCTGCCAGAAAGATACCAGGTCATAAAAATTTCCAAGTCCAGAAAAGAATAACTCACCTAAAAAAGAGGTCCCTAAGAGAAAGGGACATAGACGACTGTGCATGCTGGAAAAGGGGAACGCTGCCAGAAATCCAGGACGATGGCCCAGGAGAGCCGGGCGAAGCCAAGGGAACCAAACCAAAATAGACTCCAGATGGAACAAAGCTGGGGTTTTTTTTTTTCTCCTCACCTTTTTTTGGTGAGAAATTTCAAAGCCACGGGAAAGCTGAAAGAACAGCACAGGGAGCATCCCAATGTCCGGCCCCTCGAGGCTCCGCTCCTTAACACTGGCCACGCTTGCCTCTCGCGTCTCCGTGTCGTGGGTGTACGGGGACGTGGGCCCTGCTCTTCTTCCGGGGCCATTGGAAAGCCAGTTGCAGACATCGCGATACTTTGCTAAGTGTCTCATCGCTGTCTCCTAAGGCCGTCCCCCTGACATGTAACCAGGGCATTACCTGCACCCCCCAGGAATATAATATCGACCCAGTGGTATTCTCTCCCGTGCACCCAAGTCCCAGTTTCCTCAGCACCCCCGGACGCTCGCTTTGGCCATCACTCGTTTTCTTTCTTTCTTCCTCTCTTCCCTCCTTCCTTCCTCCCAAGATTTTATTTTGTCATTTATTTATTTATTTTTAAAGTTTAATTATTTTGAGAGAGAGGGAGAGAGAGAATCCCAAGCAGGTTTCTCGCTGCCAGTGCCGAGCCCAATGTGGGGCTTGAACTTACGAACCACGAGATCATGACCTGAGGTGAAATCACGAGTCGGACACTCAACCGACTGAGCCACCCAGGTGCCCCTCAAGATTTTATTTTTTAATTTTTTATTTTTTTTTAATGTTTATTTATTTTTGAGAGACATAGAGGCACAGCGTGAACAGCTGAAGGGGCAGAGAGAGAGGGAGACACAGAATCCGAAGCAGGCTCCGGGCTCTGAGCCGTCAGCACAGAGCCCGACGCGGGGCTCGAACTCACGGACCACGAGATCATGACCTGAGCGGAAGTCGGCCGCTTAACCGACTAAGCCACCCAGGCGCCCCAAGATTTTATTTTTAAGTAACCTCTACACCCGATGTGGGGATCGAACTCACAGCTTCAAGATCAAGAGTCTCACGCTCCACCAACCGGGCCGGCCGGGTGCCCTGGCTGGCACTGGTCTCCGATCCAGGATCCAAGGAGGAATCGCAACTGTACTCGATCCCCTGCTCTTTCACCCCCCTTAGCCTGGAACGGCTCACCAGGTTCTCTGGCTATCGCGACAGGAACGTTTTTTTAGAGTCCAGGAAATTTTGTCTTTAGGACGTCCCACAATCTAGATTTGCCCAACTGTCCCCTAGAATTAGGATGAGGCTAACCGTTTGGCGAGAAGCTATCAGAGCTGACGTTGCCAGTGCTTCACGGGAGGCACGCGGGGCCACTTTGCCCCGTTTCTGGGGACAGAGTTTGATCTACTGGTTATGGAGCAAAGCCTTAAATATCTAAACTAGAGAGTAGGGATATTGCGTGAAAACACAGGAAAAGAAAACGGTGGGAGAAGAAAATAATATTAAATGAAACCTAAACATTATAAAAGGTTTAAAAAGTCAATCATAAAAAAGTCAAAACTCTCGGCATAGAAAGAAACGTATAATCAAAAGAATCATGACAAATTGTTGAAATATGTGTAATGTTTATCCCAGCCACGGGACAAACTTTTTTAATATATGAAGAACACCTGTAGATCAATAATCAAAGACTGCCAACCCAAGAAAGACATGGACAAACAATATGACACACTGTTCATAAATGGCTCTCAGAGCTATGAAATGAAAAAGTCCCTGCTTTTCTCATAAAGAAAAAGCAAATTAAAAGTATAATGATATAGGGGTGCCTGGGTGGCTCAGTCGGTTAAGCGGCCGACTTCAGCTCAGGTCATGATCTCACGGTCTGTGAGTTCGAGCCCCACGTCGGGCTCTGTGCTGACGGCTCAGAGCCTGGAGGCTGCTTTGGATTCTGTGTCTCCCACTCTCTCTGCCCCTCCCCTGCTCATGCTCTGTCTCTATGTCTCTCAAAAATGAATAAATGTTTAAAAAAAAAAAAGTATAATGATATACGACCTCTAACCTATCAGGTTAGCAACAATCTAAAAGTTTGACAACTTCTGCGAAGGGATGAGGAAAATAGATATTCTTGTACAATTTTAACGGGCATGTAAGATGTCCCTGTCTCCATGGAGGGCGTTTGGCAATACTGAAAATCTGAACGGATGCCCCCTTTGCTGTAGCAACTCAGCTAGAATTTGTCCTATAGATACCCTTAAACAAAGGCATAAAAACATGTGTATAAGAAGATTCTTTGCGGCACCTGGGCGGTTCAGTCGGTTAAGCATCCGACTTCAGCTCAGGTCATGAACTCGTGGGTTCGAGTCCTGCATCTCGCTTCGTGCTGACAGCTCAGAGCCTGGAGCCTGCTTCAGATTCTGTGTCTCCCTCCCTCTCTGTTCCTCCCCTACTCGCACTCTGTTTCTCTCTCAAAAATAAACAAAGATTAAAAACAAACTTTTTTTAAAAAAAGAACATTCCTTGCTGGGGCACCTGGCTGGCTCAGCTGGTAGAACATGCAACTCTTGACCTCAGGGCTGGACAGATAGAGAGAGAGAGAAAGCAATATTCAGCACACAGGAACTACTCAAGAGGTGGTAGCTTGATGATAATGATGATGGTATTGGTATAGAATGAGTTCCAGTATTTTTTTTTGAAGTTTTTATTTATTTATTCATTTAGGTGATCTCTACACCCAAGGTGGGGCTCGAACTCAAGACCCAGAGATCAAGAGTTGCACACTCTTCCGACTGAGCCGGCCGGGCACCCCAGCTGCAGTATTTATGGGGAAGTGAAGCGGAAGGTGCAGAGCCCTGTGTATCACAGTGGGGAAAAACCAGCGCCTGGCAGCAGGTGTGCGATCACACGTGTGTGTGATACACTTGTACACGTGTGGACCGCCTCTGGTTGAGACCCACGGGACACTGGTTGACGGTGGTCCCTTCTGGGGCTGGGCTCCAGGCAGGAAGGCAGACTAGGCTTTCGCCGGAGAGGCTGCTGAATTCTGTACTCTGTCTAGACGAGCAAGTCCAAAAGAAGTGAGCAATATTTTGTTAAAGGAAGAGAAATGGGGTCGGAAGCGGAGAGTAAAAGAGAGCTCTCCCCCTGGGTGGTCCGACTGGTCCGGCTGGTCCAGGAAGTGCCTGGTGTCGGGCACCCGAGCGCCTCTGTCCTGGCTCTCAGGCCTGACAAACCTCTTCTCTCCCTGGGAGACGGAAGGCGGGCGGCCTCCGCCTCCATGAACGAGGGGCGAGGGGCACGAGGGAGGAAGGACTTGCGTTTGTTCTGGCCGACTCCGCTCCACCGTAAGCTCCAGAAGCCTGCTCCGTGCAGGAGAGCAGAGCCAGGCCCCTGGAGAGACACCCCCAGAGCCGGCCTCCGGGCTTGGAGGCTCCACCGTATCCTCCTAAAACTCACCGGCAGCCCATCTTCCCGCAACTCCAGCGACGGGCCAGAGGAACGCCATGTGCCTTGGGAGGCCGCTGGGCAGTGCCGACAGCGGGGACAGACACGGCGGGATGAAGCACCCTCTGCCTCAGTCAGGAAGCTGAACCCACGGTCAGCGATGGTGCCCACGCGGGTCTGAGATCGCAGCCTACCCGAGCTGACCTTGGCAGTTTCCCTTCTGCCTTTGCTCCCCCCGCCTTTGTAAATAAGATTGGAGGGGCGCCTGGGTGGCTCAGTCGGTTAAGCATCCGACTCCAGCTCAGGTCATGATCTAGCAGTCTGTGAGTTCGAGCCTCACATCGGGCTCTCTCCTGTCAGTGCAGAGCCTGCTTTGGATCCTTTCTCTCTCTCTCTCTCTCTCTCTCTCTCTCTCTGCCCCTCGCCTGCTCGTGCTCTCTCTTCTCTTTCTCTCTCTCTCTCTCAAAATAAATAAACTTAAAAAAAAAATTGGATCATTTGGGGGCTAAAACTACCACTTTCCCGACTTAAAATTCCCCAGTCATCTTGGTAGTATTCACATCTTCATGGTTATAAATCAGCCTTCTTCCACCCCCCCATCCCCCGCACCTGAGAAACAAAATACAAAGCGAAAATCATTCAAATGTTTTCTACCTGAAGAGAAGAAACGCAAAAGGTCCAAAACATGTTTTGGTTTATATTCCTGCAGCAGAAGGACACTCGGCGAGGGACGAGGGTCGGGAGGAGTCTGTGGGAAGCCAGGGCAGCCTGGGGCAGGGGGCCATGAGGCTGTGGTCTGGGGAGGGGCCGGGGGTGGGGGGTGTCAGAGCCAACCCAGGCCCGTGGAAATGGGGTCTCCGGTTCGCCTGATGATTTAGCAGGAAGAACCAGGGCGTGGCCCCCATGATGGGAGGTGTTCGAACCCACAGGGCTCCTGATCCCCCCCACCTCCCCACCCCCCCGAAGCCCTGCTTGCAGAATCCAGGACTGCGGGATGACGAGGCGGAATGTCACGCGTCCTGGTGCTGTTGTTCAGCTCAGGGGCAGGGACCGCAGGACTCCAGCGGCAGGAAACACGTGGGTGGGATACTCAGGAGATACTCTGGCTGAACAAACCTTAATTGGAGCTGGTCTCCAAAAGCCTCCCACCCAGCTCTCCACGTGGGAGGGGACTGCTGAGCCAGTGTCACCGTGGGCCCCAAGCACACTTAAAGAGGTCCAGGGGGTGTCGAGTGACTTGGCCTCCTCGCCGGCCGGCCATCTCCTCCCGATCTGACCGGGGGTGATTAGGAGCCCTGGACTGAAGGGGCAGCTGACTGGCTCTCAGAAGGCAGGGACAGGTCAGGGGCCGGGTGAAAGTAACATTGCCCGGGAGTAGGCTGTCCCGGGTCTTCCTCCCACTCGGAATATGAGCAGATGCCTCTGTCAGCCCTTTGCCCTCTCCACCCAGCCCCGCTGGAGGGACGGAGGAAGAACGCTGTGTGCTTTCCCATGGCCTGTGGGGCCTCCCTGACCTCGCTGTTTGAAGGGATCCTGAGGGCCGAAGCTGGGACGACTTAGGGAAGGAATACCCCACACAGGCATCCACAGGCATCAGTGCCCTCAGGAACCCCGAGGGCAGGCTGGAGAGCTCCAAGCAGCTAGCCCCATGGCCACCTGCGGTCACATGCCTGCTCCCCAAAGTGGGCAGGGGACCTGACAGGCAGAGAGAGAATTCTGGAGGGACAAGGTCTGGTGATCTTTCTTAAGAAAGTCACCAGATCGGTGGCATAAGTCCGAAAACTGTGGGAAGAACCTATGATCCTTCCTCCCTGACTCGAACTCAAGTAACCAAAGGCTATGGCTTTAAGCGGAAGTGGGTTCTTACTGCCCACGTTCAAGTGCGGCTTTTGTGACGTTTGACACAGAAGGGCTCCATTCTAATAGCTCTTCTCTTGCTCTTCTGGGAAGCCAAACACAGTCCTCTGCCTTAAGGCCCGCTAGGGCAGGGACCCACGGGAGCCCACGGGGACACCCGAAATTACATCCTGACTCCCCCGAGAGTTCGAAACACTCACTGACATGTTCTTTCCTGATTCACACGACTCCAGCTAGATAAGCCTCTGGGCCCTAGACTGTAAGCGTTGATGGGGAAGAACTACTTTTACTCTGCTCACCGTAGTATTCCCAGTGGGGATTCCCACGGGGCCCGGATCATAATAAAAGCTGAATAAATATTTATTAATTGAATCGGTGGATCATTAGAAGGAAGGAGGGTGGGAAGGAAGGACGAGTGGAAGACGCCCATCACTTCTTGGTATCTCTGTGTTCTTGGCTTATCTTGTAAAGACCTCAGAGCCAGGATTAGAAACCAAGGGGCGCCTGGGTGGCTCAGTTGGTTAAGTGGCTGACTTCAGCCCAGGTCATGATCTCGAGGTCTGAGAGTTCAAGCTCCGCGTCGGGCTCTGTGCTGACAGCTCAGAGCCTGGAGCCTGCTTTGGATTCTGTGTCTCTGCCCCTCCCCTGCTCATGCTCTCTCTCTCTCAAAAATAAACAAACATTTAAAAAAAAAAAAAGAAAAGAAACCAAGCCCTCGAACCCCCTTCTCTGCCTGGCCATCGGCAGTCCTCGACTGTGTTGTGATGTACCGCGCACAGACCTGCTCACAGGAGCTTGGGCAGTACAACACAACCAGGAAAGACGGAGAAACGTTCATGACCCTTGATCCTTAAGAAACTTCAGGACCAGTGCTTTGGTCCAGCTGTGTCCACCACGGGAGGACACCTTTCCCTCTGCAGACTGTTGTCTTCGCCTTTTAACGAGGCTTCGTGGAGGATCAGGACGTAATAGGTCTTTAATAACCGAGTGTAACAGCAACTGGTGCTCGGTGCCCTTTCATGAAAGAAGTTCAAAAGCACTTTGGCTCAAACATCACAATGCCCCTGGGAGCTATGAAGGTCTAAGTATCATTATCCCCATTTACAGTTGGGGAAAGTAAGGCAGAGGAGGTTAATTAGCTTGCCCAAGGTCAGATGAGACAGGGAACGGGCGTAGGATTCAAATTCTTTGCAGCAGCCAGTGAGCTAACTCTGGCTACCCTAACAGTCACCCACGCTGGGCTTAAGAGAGATTTTTTTTTTCTTCTCTGTTGTTTCTGCTGAGAAGCAGTAGCTAATATGGGGCTCTGAGCCTGTGCTCGGGAGACACACCGCCTGGGTTTGAGTCCCGACTCTGTTCCCAGCTAGCTTGACCTCTAGCAAGGCACTTCACCCTTCCGGGCCTCAGCTCCAGAGTGTGGAAAATGGTACTAATGGTGCTATCTCAGAGAGTAGGCAGAGGGTTAAGTGAGACAGCGGACGGAAGATGCCATTACAATCCGTTGTCTAAATGAGCACGTGTCACTCTCGTTGAAAAAAAAAGTCACTTGAGAAGAGGGTTGTACCCACTCTGGGTTGAGTTTTTACAAGGCTACCGATGACGTACGACTAACAGGCACTTTGGATTCTGCCAATAAGATGTCCCAGGAGCCTGAAAGTGACCTGCGACTCCAAGCTTGGATTCCCACTACTGACTCGTGCTGGCCTCTCAAGGTTGGCGGAGCGAGTGGCACTGTGAACGCCTACTGACAAGGGGGACGCCTGAGCGAGGATCTGAAAAGCTGCCGCGGCACCCAGGCGAAAGAGCCAACTCCGGATTCCTGGCGAGCTGAGCCCCTGGGCTTTAAATGCCATTTCTGAGTGCTCTGCTAAGCTTCCCAACTCCACTCGGCTGAGACCAAAGACACAGCCAGCGCTTTCTAGGTACCACCGAGTTCCTGATCAAGCAGGAGGTGTTCAGAGGTGACGGTGTGGCCTGACCCTCTGTAGAGCGCCTGGGGATACTCAGCGGGGACTGGAAGAGAAGGGGTGGAGGGGAGGGGAGGAGAGCTAACTGGTCAATCTCCATATACCCCCGACAAAGACACTGTGACACATACGTGTGTGGCACAACTCCAGTGTTGCTGTAGTGACTGCCAAGAAGCTGTAACTCACTCGGAGAGGAGCAGAGAGCATGGGCCATGCCGCTATGCGGGACAAGACGCTAAGGGCCGGCAAGGCTCATTCATTCAATTCAAGAAGCTGAGTACCCCCTTCTCAGGGGGGAAAGAAGGCTCACCGGGATCTCCAGGACCCGCAGCACACACACCTGGGCTTTGTTAACCTAGCCCGCGGCTCTGACATGCCCTGGGCACTTAGGCCGGAGAAACGAGGAACCTGATGGGAATAAACTCAACACTGCCAGCCTGCTGGCCTCCAAAAGCCTTCCCAGGACGAGGAGAGCCCATTGGCTGCTCTTCCTCGCGTCCTGCTCTTTCTCCTAGCATGGAAGGGCTGTCACGCGGTGGCTTCCCGCTGTTCAGAATTGATGAGTAAAATCCAACCTCCTCACCATGGCCACTGTGATCCTGCCCCTGTCGCCTCCTCGCTCACCACGCTCCCGTCCCCCTGGGCTTATCGCTCCTGCTGTCCTCTCTGCCCGTCATCTGGGTCCCCATTCCAAGCCGCCCCCTGAGAGCTAGCTGGAGTTCTGATGCTGACCCTCACCCCGGTCATCTCCGTCTGAGGGCCCCGTTTCACTCTCCCTGTATCTCTCTTCACCATCGCGCATTATCTTGCCCGCCTGCGTACTGTCTGTCTCTCCCAGCAGGATACAAACTCCACTGGACCGTCTTGTTCTCGGCTGTATCCCCAGCACCGCAACAGTGCCTGGCACGTAATAGCTGTTCAATAAGTCATTCCTTTAACAAATATTTACTGAACTACAAAGTTTAGGCACTGGACTACATAGTAGATGAAAAAAAAAGGGACAACATCTCTGCCCTCAAAGAGCTTAAATTCCAGTGGCAGATGAGAAACAGATAAATGAATAACATGAAATAGTAATCACTACTTCAACCAAGTACATTTGAAGTGCTCAGTGCTGTTCTAAGCATCATCTAGGTATTACACCCTGGGGTGTCTGGGTGGCTCAGCCGGTTAAGTGTCTGGCTTGATTTCAGCTCAGGTCATAATCTCACGGTTCGTGGGTTCGAGTCCCACGTCTGGCCTTTCACTAACAGTGCTTGGGATCCTCTCTCTCCCTCTCTCTCTCTGCCTCTCCCCCACTCATGCTCTCTCTCTCTCTCTCTCTCTTAAAAAATAAATAAACTCTAAAAAAAACCATGGGAGGGGGCACCTGGGTGGCTCAATCAGTTAAGCGTCTGACTTCGGCTCAGGTCATGATCTCATGGTTTGTGGTTCAAACCCCTCGTCGGGCTCTGTGCTGACAGCTCAGAGCCTGGAGCCTGCTTCGGATTCTGTGTCTCCCTCTCTCTCTGCCCCTCCCTGCTCACACTATGTCTCTCTCTCTAGAAAATAAACATTAAAAAATTTTTGAATAAAATAAAAAATTAAAAGAAAACAATAGGTATTACCTGAATGAATCCTCCCGACAACTCCCTGAAGTATTATTATTTTATGGATGGGGAAACTGAGGCACAGAGCGGTTACATTACTTGCTGAAGATCACGCAGCTCATAATGAAAGAAACCAAGACCCAAACCCAGATAGTCTCGGTACAAAGTCCATGCTCCAATTACGAGCTACACTTCATATTTGCGGAGTGTCGAATAACTACTTGGTCAGCAGCCGCCACAGCTGTTCTCTGTAGGCAGGGCTGGAGAGAGAGCAGAGCCGTCCAGGAAGGGCCGCCCTGTTCTGCGAGCTCAGTGAGATGGGCTCTGCTGGCTAGACCGCTTTCCCCGCACCCTGGAGCAGGAGGGATCTGCAAGGAAGCGTGGTCTGACGTCAAGACAGGGACGGGATTCCCAGGGCCTGGTTCTAGGTGCTGAGACACCCAGGCGTGTTGACCCATATTGGATGAGCTTACTTTTTGTGCAGGACACTGATCTTGACGTTGCGAGGGATGCAAAGATGAATCCACCACTAGCCTCAGAAAGCTTAGATGAAGTCATGCAGTACACGTGGAACTGAAGTAGAGGTAGAAAGTGACGGGTGCCATTAAAAAATGTACAAACTGCTATGGGATTTCAAGAGTCATTTAGCCTCCAGGGGCCATAGGTACCCAACCAGAGAAGAGGGGGTGGCGGGGGGGAGCTGGCCTACACAACTCCCAAGGTCCTCTAGCTCGGAGACGTTCTGACGGCACAGATTTGGAGCAGCAAAGAGATCAGGTTTTATTCTGGTTAACAATTCAAGTGCATGGCCACTGAGTTGTCTCACCTACCGTGAGAACGGGCCCAATCTCCCGAGCAACGTCTGACAGCAGCGGCATGGTAATAACAACGCTCCCATTAAATACTGCAGCCGGATATGGAAATGAAGCCCAGCGGAAGAGCCTCCTGCGCCTCTAACTGGTTTTCAAACCCACAAACCGGGGCGCCCGGGGGGCTCAGTCAGTTAAGTGGCCGACTTCGGCTCAGGTCATGATCTCACGGTCTGTGAGTTCGAGCCCCGCGTCGGGCTCTGTGCTGATGGCTCAGAACCTGGAGCCTGCTTCAGATTCTGTATCTCCCTCTCTCTCTGCCCATTCCCCACTCATACTCTGTCTCTATGTCTCTCAAAAATAAATAAACGTTAAAAAAAATTTTTAAACTCACAAAGCCTCTTCGGTCAGGAAGGGGGCGATCCCTCTGTGAGCACGCCATCGTAATGTGGAGACCGCTCCCTGCTCACCTTGCTGACGGCCGCATCGCCGGCGCCTAGCACCGCACCTGGCTCACACTAGGCGCTGAGGAAGGTTTGCTGAGCCAAACCTGTGTATACTCCAAAAATTCCCTGCTGGCCATGTAAATCTGAATCGGTGTTCCCTGAAGTTTTGCCTTGCAGCTCTCAGCTCTCCGGGGGTGGGGTGGGGGGGGAGGGGTGCGGAGAGGAGACTGGTTCCGCCCCTTCACTTTTACTGCTGTCATCCTGGTCCCCCGAGCCACACCATCACCTCTTGCCCCGAGCCACCATCACCTCTTGCCCCGAAGCTGACCTCCCAACCAGTATCCCAGCTTCTGCCTTTGCGCCTCACAGTCCGATCTGTCTATAGCAGCCAGAATGATCTTGGAAAACTTAGATCTTATCACCTCTCTGCTTAAAACCCTCTAATAGCTTCTAACTGCACTTGGAATACAATCCAAAATGGTTCTTCAGAGCACTTAACACCACTGAAATTTTTTTGTCTCCTTATTTGTTTACGCCCTCCTCTTTAGAACGTCGGCTATGGGAGGGCAGGGGCTATGTCTGTTTTCACCCCTGTCGCCCCACTGTTTGTCATGGTGTCTGTCACTCAGGGAGCACTCACTATTGAATCTCTATCCTACAGAGGCAACTTGTATTCACAAGGCCCACTAACCCCATCAGGAGACCACGAAAGACACCCTGGCATCCCACAGCTTGCACCTTTTTTTTTTTTTTTTTCCCAAATGATTCAAAATCCTGCTTTAAGTCCTGGACACTTCAATGGCCCCAAAAGATGAGTATCACTTGGGGTCTAAAGTCAGGAACGAGAGCTCAGTAGTTGTAGCAGGGAGTCACGATGCGAGGCACTTGGGAACAAAACCTCAGGACAAACTCTGACTTGCCTCCAGGTCCCCTCCTGACACACCCTGTGCCTCAGTTTACCCAGCAGTCGGCCAGGCACACTTCCCTAAGTTCTGTGAGTGACAGGAGACAAAGTAATTAACAGCCAGAGCATGCTTGAGATTCTCAGATAGGAGGTGCTGCAAGCCACGGATCTCATTATCCGTAAAACTCTTGATTTGCTGCCAACACAAGCCTCCTCGGCCTTCCAGGGGCTAAGCCCACAGCAGGTACTGCTCAGACAAGTTCAGCACACAAGAGAGAGGGAGGCCTGCGGGGGCCTAACAGAGGTTGGGTGTCCGGACGTCAGTTGCCAGCTCCAAGAACAAGGAAGGTGGTTGGGCGGGGGTGACCAAAAGGAGGTGACAAGTGCAGTTTGGGGCTCCCGGTGGTTCATTTTGCAGGCTTCGCCGCCAGACAGGTGAAACATGTGCCTACACCGTGCACCTTCCAGAAACACCCCCCCGGGAGAGGTGGAATGGGGAAACACCTCGGTCACACCAGACAGACAGGAAGGGCGGCCCAGGGGCCAGACCTCGGCAGCATTGAGTTTGGACGAATATGGAGGGGCTCAATACAGCGGGTCGGGATGCTGAGCGCGGGGAGCAGGGGAGGGGAGGGTCAGGAGGGCGCGGGACCCGAGTGCTGACAGCCGGTGACAACCGCCCCGACGCGGTGGGGTGAACAACAGAGGGGGTGGCTCGGACACCTGTGGAGGCGACCCCAGGGCGGAGGTGAGGACGGCTGGAGGGCGGTCTGCGGCGGGGTCACGGGCGGCGAGCGGCGGGGAGGCAGCCGCCACCCGACGGGGCGAGGAGGCCCGGCCCAGACCAGGGCGCCGCGCCGGGGGCCAGCCGGTGGGTCCGAGAGGGGTCGGGGGCGCCCTCCGCGGCCCCTCCCCAGGAGACAAAGGGCCGGCGGCTCCCCCGAGCCCCGGCGCGGCGCGGGCCCGGGCGCTGCGGGCGCGGGCCGGCCTCGGCGCTTACCTGGGCCGCCCGACCCGGCCGGGCCGGCGGGGGCTGCGGGTCCGTGCACGGCGCGCGGCGGCCTGTTCCGGGGCGCGCTCAGCCGGAGCAACCGCGGCGGCAGCAGCAGCGGCGGCGGCGGCGGCAGCAGCAGCGGGAGCGGCCGGCCTGAGCCTCCGCCTCCCGCTCCGTGAGTCACCGCGGCGGGGAGGGGGGGAGGCGCCAGGCCGCCGGGGGAGGGACCGGCGGAGGGGGCGGCATCTGGCTCCTCACGGGCGGCGGAGGCGCGGCCACCGCAAAGCCCCCGGGGGAGGGGGCAGGGCCGGGGGCCGAGGGCGGGGCCTGGGCGTAGGGCGGGGCCCCGGGGAGTGCGAGCACGCTCTGTGGCTAAATCGGCCTGTGGGGCGGGATCTCTCGCGTACGGGGATGGGGCTGGGGCGTGCGCGGGGACGCTCATTGGGCTGCTCGGGAGGAGGGTGGAGCCAGAGGTTCTGGGGCGGGGCCACGAGATGGGCGGGTGGAACTGGGTCGTGGGTAGTGGCCGAGTCCGGCTCAGAGCAAAGGGGTGGAGCGGAGCGGGGGCGGGGGCTCGGAGGAGGAGGTGGTCTGAGGGCGGAGCCCGGGTTAAGGATGGAGCTGGCTCTGCGGTAAAGCCACTGTGCCTGTCCCTGGCTGCTCCGGGAGCACAGTGATCCCGTAAAAATAATGGCCTCTCCCACACACGAGTCTGTGTTTAAAAATGGGAGCGGTCGGACGGGGCGGAATCCTCGGGGAGGCTGGTTTCCCCAGGACCCCTGAAAAATCTGAAACGGACGGGCTTGCAAAACATTCAGAGGCGTGGTCTTCCTGCGCGGTGGAACTGGGAACATTGCTACCTTTGAAGAAGCTAGGCCCGCTCTTGAATTGGAGGCCTGTCTAAGCTGGGATCCGCGGAGCCTAGAAGGCCCAGGAATGGACCTCCGTGGGTCCGTTGAACTTAAAATATGGGTCTTGGTAGGGAGTACATTTTCCTAGGGAGAAAGGGTCCATGATTAAAATGTTTCTATTCGAAAGTCTGACTCTAGCTGCTAGATGGCTCTCTCTGTCTGGAGAAGAGTACAGGGAAAAACAGCCCATTTTAGGCAAAATGCAAATTGCTTTGAATGCCCACTTTCCTTTTAAAGGGACGTGTGTCTTTAAGAGTGTTCTCGTTTTCAACATTTTCCGTTTTTTTTTAAGGTTTATTTTACTTTGTGGCCGGGGGGGGGGGGGGGGGGGGGGGGGGGGGGGGCGAGGCAGAGACAGAGGTGGACATGGAATCCGAAGCAGGCTCCAAGCCCTGAGCTGTGCTGTCAGCACAGAGCCCCAGGCAGGGCTCCAACTCACAAAACCCTGAGATCATGACCTGAGCCCAAAGTCAGGTGCTTAACGGACTAAGCCACCCAGGCGCCTGTCATTTTCAACATTTTAGCAGTTACATAGTGTGGCCCTAACCGCACTTTAGAAGCCCTCCTGCCTTGTTTTCCCCACCTTTCCTTTCACCTGTTAGAAAATAGAATCCCACCTTCTTCCACATCCCACACACATTTCTCTCCCGTCCCTATGCGAGAGGGGATAGGAGATAATATTTTGTTTACTTTATCGTGCTTATATTCTGTAATGTCCATATTACTCTTTCGATTTAATAACTATTTAGTTACAGTTGAGGAATATTTTAATTTTATCAAAAGTCATGAGATTATGAACTCAAAGGCCAGAAATAGGTCTTAGTCATGTCTGCGTCCCCATTGGTGTCCCAGCTACCATGGCCATGGCAAGGGCTCAACCAATATCTGCCAATACAGTGTACTAGCTGATCCTTCAAGTTTCCCAGAGTACACTAATGCAAAAAAAAAGTGCACGTTCAAATTATTTTCATTGTAAATATTGATGTTTCAACGAATGAATGAAAACTGAACAAGTTGCTTGGTATTCAAGACACAATGTATCAATGTTACATTTTTTTTAAGAGACATCCTTAAGGGGGCACCTGGGTGGCTCCGTTGGTTAAGAACCTGACTCTTGATTTAGGCTCAAGTCATGATCTCAACAGCTCCTGAGTTCGAGCCCCACATCAGGCTTCGAGTTGACAGCAGAGCCTGCTTGAGATTCTCTCTCCCTCTCTCTCTCCCTCTCCTTCTCTCTCTCTCTCAAGATAAATTAAAAAAAAACTTTAAAAAAAAAGAGAGAGGGGCGTCTGGGTGGCTCAGTCGGTTGAGCATCCGACTTTGGCCCAGGTCATGATCTCACAGTTCGTGAGTTTGAGCCTCATGTCGGGCTCCATGCTGACAGCTCAGAGCCTGGAGCCTGCTTCGGATTCTGTGTCTCCTGCTCTCTCTGCTCCTCCCCCACTCATGCTCTGTCTCTCAAAAATAAATAAACGTTAAAAAAAAATTAAAAAAAAAGAGAGAGACATGCTTGAGAGTGAAGGCGGAAAGAAATGCATACAACGAAAACGTGTCCATGTGAAATAATGGAAGCTTTTTCCTTTCTTCAAATTTTTCATAAACCTATTGCATTTTTTAGGTTTTGTTTGTTTATTCATTTTTAAGTAGACTTCATGCCCAGTGCCGAGCCCAGCGCAGGGCTTGAACTCACCACTCTGCAATCAAGACCTGAGCTGAGATCAAGAGTCAGACTCCTAACCGACTGAGCCAGCCAGGCGCCCCAAACCTATTGTTTTTACAGCTCAAAAGTTCATCAGCACAGTCCCTCAACTACTCTATCAGCCCAGAGTTAGAAAATCCTGCCTTCCTAGATAAGAGTATTGTTACTTCAGGATTAACTCGGGGTTCACCCATCTGTAAGGTCTTTGAATGAAACATTGAAGGTTCAGGATGTAGGGGATCATCTATTGGTCCTGATAGCCCGGCACCGTCTCTTCCCCTTGGGGAACTGCTCTTCCCTACCCTGTACCCCCTAGAGGCGCCGATGAGGCTATTAATTACAGTACTCTACCCTCTCCTCTCCACAAAACAAAAACAAAAACAAACAAAAAACTAAAAAAACAAACAAAAAAAGAACCAGGGGAATCCAAACTGGAACAGTCAAGGGCTACATTCGCTTCACTGCCGGCGCAGAAGCAGAATGTGTCCGAGGCTGAGCCAATTGGAGATCCACCCCCCCGCCCCCGCCCCAAAACCTTCTGAATTGGTAGCGAAGGGAAGCTCTTTCCTATTGGATCAGGAGCTCTAAGGATACGACCTTAGTATCACCTTCCGCACACCACATGGAAAATTCTGAAAGAACGAGGCAATGTTACAAGAGAGAAAGGGACCGAGATTTGGAAGGAGGGAGGGGGAACGGGTGAGAGAGGAAGAGAGATCTCTACCCCAGTGTTCCACAATGCCAGTGGACCAGCTCTGCGCACGCCATCTCGCACTCAGTCGGTCCCCAGTCAGCCTCTTCTCCAGTGCCCCCACCTTGAGTCACTGATGCCGTTTCACCCAGTGGCTTGCACCGGAAGCTCCGAAGGATCCTTGACACACTCTCTCCTTTACGCCCCCTATCCAGTCCATGTTGTTCCTGCCTCCAAACTCTACCTTGAATCCCTCCACTTGCCACCACCTCTCCTTCCTCACCCGGCTTCTCCCTCCATCGGCTCTCAACCTGACTCCCACAGTAACTCCCAAGTGCTCTCACCTTCGGGCTCTCCCTCCCACCCCCAATCCCCTGTCCTTAAAATGTACCGTTCTAGGGGTGCCTGGGTGGCTCAGTTGGTTAAGTGGCTGACTTTGGCTCAGGTCATGATCTCGCGGTCTGTGAGTTCGAGCCCCCGTCGGGCTCTGTGCTGATGGCTCAGAGCCTGGAGCCTGCTTCGGATTCTGTATCTCCCTCTCTCTCTGCCCTTCCCCTGCTCATGTTCTGTCTCCATGTCTCTCAAAAATAAATAAACGTTAAAAAAAATTTTTTTAAATGTACCGTTCTCGGGGCGCCTGGGTGGCTCAGTCGGTTGAGCGGCCGACTTCGGCTCAGGTCATGATCTCATGGTCTGTGAGTTCGAGCCCTGCATCGGGCTCTGTGCTGCCGGCTCAGAGCCTGGAGCCTGCTTCCAATTCTGTGTCTCCCTCTCTCTGCCCTTCCCCTGCTCATACGCTGTCTCTATGTCTCTCAAAAATAAATAAACATTAAAAAAAACAACAACAAAAAAAACCTTAAATGTACCGTTCTCATCAGTCAGTTCTCTGCCATTCAAGGACTTCTCTTCATCTTCATGACGATGCTCAGAATCTTTAGCATGACTACAAGGCCCCGCGGGATCTGGCTCCAGCCTGATCTTGAACCGCTTTTGCTGAAGGGGCTCCTGCCACCCACAGGCCTGCTCCCTGTGCCGGGATCCTCGGGTACTTCTGAGTGTGGGGTTCCTTTTTGCCTCGATGGCTCTTCTCCTCTTTCCCCTCCTTCACCTGATGGAATATTTGGTCTTCCTTAAAGAGACTTTGCTTAACCCGCGCTGGCCCCAGTTATGGGGCCATAAATTCTGGCATGGCCATAAATTCTGAGAGGGTAAGAAGTCTCTGCAAACCGTGCAGATATTAGTGCATGGATACATAAATAAGTCCCACCCAGGACCGTCCCTTTCATTGGGCAGTCACCCCTCCTCGCCCATCTCCACCCCCCCACTCCCAATGCTGTCGACCCCCTCCTCACTCTTCACTCATTACATGTATGATTCTATATTTTATCCTTTCAGCTCTGGGGAGGGTCTCTCTGTGCTCCCAGACATGTATGTCTCTTTAAATACTTGTTTTCTGGAGCAAAAGAAAAATCCCTCTCTTTTCTATCGCAATGGGATAACTGTAACAGTAAAAATCGTAGGCCATTTATGAAACAACAGCAGAGCCCCAGCAGGCTGCAGGGGAGGAGAGTTTGTGCAAAGTCGTTATGACGAGAGTGGTCCTCCAGCTCTTTTTTTTTTTTTAATAATGGTTATTCTTTTTTTTAATTTTTTAATGTTTATTTTTGAGAGAGAGAGAGAATATGAGTGAGGAGGGACAGAAAGAGAGGGAGACACAAAATCTAAAGCAGGCTCCAGGCTCTGAGCTGTCAACACAAATCCCAATGTGGGGCTCGAACTCACAAACCATGAGATCATGACCTGAGCCAAAGTTGGACGTTTAACCGACTGAGTCACCCAGGCGCCCCAATAATGGTTATTCATTTTTGAGAGAGAGAGCATGTGCAAGCAGGGGAGAGGCAGAAAGAGAAGGGGACAGAAGATCTGAAGCAGGCTCCATGCTGACAGCAGAGAACCTGATGCGGGGCTCGAACTCATGAACCACGAGATCATGACCTGAGCCAAAGTTAGAAACTTAATTGACTGAGCCACCCGAGTAGTCCTCAAGTTTTAACCCCTAAGAGGGCCTTCCTGCCTATGAGGTTGGCGGGTACGGGTTGACAACACGAGAGAAAGAAGGAGGCCTTGTGCCAAATAAAGATGAGGTTTGGTAGTAAAGAAAAAAATGAGAACCAATTCTTTTTGTGTTTTGAAAACCAAAATTTAAATATATTTTTAAATATTTTTAAGTTTATTTATTTTGAGAGAGAGTGTGCGTTTGTGAGCAAGGAAGAGGCAGAGAGAGAGAGGAAGAGAGAGAATCGCAAGCAGGTTCCTCACTATCAGCAGAGAGCCCCATGCAGGGCTCGAACTCACAAACCTTGAGATCACGACCTGAGCCGAAACTAAGAGTCAGACGGTTAACTGACTGAGCCATGCAGGTGCCCCCCCCCCCAGTTTAAATATTAATAATCTCCAGTAATATAGAAGGTAAAATAATTAGTCTTTTGCTTTGGTCCCAACGTTTGTCACCGCGTTTACATTTGGTCCGGCTCAGACTTTTCGGAGCACAGCAAGCGATAAGGGCACAAAGTCATACGCCATCCCTCCCGTGTTTCGCATTGGCAGATAGCTCGTCGTCTAATTTTACTTTGGAGATAATAAGGAATTATTAAACACAATGGAGAAAGCATTTTGTAGATCAGTGCACATACATATTTGTGTCACGAGTGGGCTGTGTGCAGCTGTGAGCACCTGGCTGCCTGCCAACCTGTCCCCCGAGTGCTGCTTCCTGCATGAGTACGTCCTCCAGTCCCAGAACTCTGTTTGCATTGCGCTTGGGAACGACAGAAAGAAATCATTATTCATTTCTTTGGCTGAGCATTTTGGTAGACCAACCAGTCTTGCAAGTGTATTTTGTCTGTGCAGACACATTCTGATCGCCCGGTAAAGACAAACCAACAAAAAACTTCAGTTTGGATCCAAACACTCAGCTTATTAGCCTCTAAGCGTACGTCTGGGTGTCACCTTTTTTTTTTTGTTTGTTTCCCTGCTGGTTATCATCCAATTAAGTATAAAGAATTACTTTTCCTAAAAGCAAATAGCTTCTACCGTCTGGGAATAAACAATAAAACGGCACTTTTCCCGGTGCATACCAACGCTGTCCCTGTCTGCCGGTGACGCAATGTTACCGGTGTGTCCGGGTGAGAATGAAAACCTTTCCCGGCAGGCGCTTCCTTCCGCGCCCTCCTGAGGCACAGACCGCCTGTGGTTTGTGGCTGTAAACAAGCAGAGGGGCCCGTCCCCTGTTAAATATCTGTAGCTTTGCTCCTGCCCTTCGGGGTTGCAAGCGTGGACAACCTCAAGCCCATCCGAGACTACAAACCCTCCTGTTTTTCAGCCAGGGGATCTCCTTAAATTCCTTGCTCTTTGCGACACCAAAGTCTGGCTTTGCAGTAACGTGACGGACGCTGAGATTGTGCCTTTTGGTTCTGGCGGAGATTGCTCAATCGAAATGAACTTTGTGGTTTGTTTCCCCCCCTTCCCCACCCCTCCCTTTTCTTCATTAAGGTTCTTCCGGGGAAATTACTTCCCATCAGCAGTATTTGCCCCCAGCTGGTGAACCCGACGGGGCTCACTTTTTGTAGTTAATAAACACTGAAGGCCAAGGGTGGCAAATATACGCCCTGGTGTCGGCTAATGAAGAGCCTGACACGAGGCCGATGCAGAGGGGACAGGTGTGGCGCAAATGTCCGGGGACCCAAGGTGACTCGCTCTTCTCCCACACGCCGCAGGAAAGAGAGTAATGATGATTAATTATTTAAGCAAAGACCATGAGAGCCAACACAGGCAGAGGGAAAAAAAAAGAGAAGCTGCATTCTCGAATCCTCTGTTGAAACCATTTTAATTAGCACAAGTTATAGAGTTAAGGGAAATTGACCGAGTTATTTGATATAGCTGAAGAATTTTTAAAAAATCTTTACCACTTTTTTCCCTTAAAAAAAAAAAAGACAATGCAACATAACTTATATTTGTGTGTATTTCCTGATAAACTGGAACATGAAAGTGGAAATAGCTTCTACAGGCTTCCTTCGGTGTTGGCATGGGGGGCGCGGGGGTGACAAGAAGCTCAGTGGAGTCCTTGTAGACTCTACTGAATCCTGAGGCTGTGAGTCCCAAGGCTCCCCCCGAGCCATGTCTTTCGTCTTCATAGGCAGTAAGGACATGGGACTCGAAAGCCGAAGCTCCGCCCGCCCTGAGTTTCTTTCTTTGTGTGCTGGACTGAAAGCTTCGTGGGATTTTCACTCCAAATTTCAAAGCTCGCGTCATTCCTGGTACGTTTTACTGTGTCTCTGTATCTATCACGATACCTAGAACAGTGTCTCTGGATTGGATAAGCCATGACACTATTTCTTTTTTTTTTTTTTAATTTTTTAACGTTTATTTATTTTTGAGAGACATAGAGACAGAGCATGAGCAGAGTAAGGGCAGAGAGAGAGGGAGACACAGAAACCGAAGCAGGCTCCAGGCTCTGATGAGCCATCAGCACAGAGCCCGACGTCGGGCTCGAACCCACAGACCGCGAGATCATGACCTAAGCTGAAGTCGGCTGCTTAACCAACTGAGCCACCCAGGCGCCCCCATGACACTATTTCTAAAGCTAAGAACCCAAAAGGGCCTAGGTGTGATTGTGTTTTCAAATTCTTGGACAATCCTCACTTGTTTGAAACTCACTAGTGATGGGGCTAGAGTCCAACCTTCTCACACTCTCAGTCCCTCTGCTAATGACGTCTCCTCTAACCATCAGAGTTTTCTTTCTTGCTTGCTTTTTCTTTGAGAGAGAGGGAGGGAGAGAGAGAATGTGCAAGTGGGGGAGAGGGGCTGAGGGGAGGAGAGAGAGAGAATCCTAAATAAGTTCCATGCTCCCCGCAGAGCCTGACGCAGGGCTCGATCCCATGACTCTAAGACAGGTCCGGAGCTGAAATTGAGAGTCAGGTGCTCAACTGACTGAGCCGCCCAGGTGCCCCCAGGGGTTTCATTTCTAAGTCAGTCACTTTTGGAAATCCAACTCTCATTATTATTATAATGACCCTGGCTCCGTGACTGACAAGAGACTGTTTTCTTTGCAGGGGTCTTTTTTTTTCCCCCCTTATTCCAATAGTCACACTCTTTTCTACTAAGTTCTTAAAGGAACTTCCTTCTTTTTATGTTTTTATTTGAGAGAGCGTGCATGCACATGCACACAAGCGAGGGAGGGGCAGAAGGGAGGAGAGAGAGAGACAGAGACAGTGAGAGAGAGAGAAGGAGGGAGAGAATCTCAAGCAGGCTCCATGCTCAGCTTGGAGCCCGATGCGGAGCTCAACCCCAGGACCCTGGGCCTGCGACTTGAGCCAAAATCAAGAGTCGGGTGCTCAAACGACTGAGCCACCCAGGCGTCCTGGAGACCTTTCAACTGAACCGATCCAGATATTCAACGTTACATGTGACCTATTCTGCATCCCCTGACTTCCGTCCAAGCATAGTCTCGTCACTCAGTTGCCCATTCAAGGAACGTTTATTAAAATTTTTTTAAACGTTTTTATTTTATTTTTGAGAGACATAGAGACAGAGCATGAGCAAGGGAAGGGCAGAGAGAGAGGGAGATACAGAATCCGAAGCAGGCTCCAGGCTCTGAGCTGTCAGCACAGAGCCCGACGCGGGTCTCGAACCCACAGATCGTGAGATCATGACCTGAGCTGAAGTCGGCCACTTAACCGACTGAACCACCCAGCCGCCCCTCAAGGAATGTTTATTAAGTGCTTCCCAGGTGCACGTCATTGCCTTCAGCAGGGGATAAGCAGCAAATCAGACAAATATTTCCCTTGCCCCCATGATGGGCGGGACGCTAATGAGTTACACAATTGAATCACTCACTGCAACTCTAGTTAAGTGCTAAGAGCTGAAATACAACAGGCTGGAGGCCATATTATTGGGAATCTAACCTTGCATTGGGGTCAAGGAGAACTTGGGAATGTAACATTTAAGCTTCCACTTAACTAGGAGTTAACTAAGCAAAGAGTGGGGAGGAGAGGTTAGCACACAGGGGACCAGTCCCTCAAAAGCCCACGAGGAGAGGGGCACCTGGGTGGCTCAGTCAGTTAGGCGTCAGACTCTGATTCTGGCTCAGGTCATGATCTCACTGATTGTGGGCTCGAGCCCCCCTTCGGGCTCTGTGCTGACGGTGCAGAGCCTGCTTGGGTTTCTCTCTCTCTCCTTCTCTCTGCCCCTCCCCCCTGCTCATGCTCTTGCATGTGCACGCACACTCTCTCTCTCTAAATAAACTGTAAAATCAAAGAGACTCATTTAACAAAATGGGGACACCTGGGTGGCTGTCGGTTAAGTGACCGACTTCGGCTCAGGTCAGGATCTCACAGTCTGTGAGTTCGAGCCCCGCGTCGGGCTCTGTGCTGACAGCTCAGAGCCTCGAGCCTGCTTCGGATTCTGTGTCTCCCTCTCTCTTTGCCCCTTCCCCTGCTCATACTCTGTCTCTTTGTCTCTCAGAAATAAATAAACATTAAAAAAAAAAAGACTGTGGGTTGACGGACTCAGCTGGGTTGGGCTGGGAGCAGCAGGGCTTAGCCGCAGGTTAGGACTAAGTCTGTCCCACGTGTCTCCTCATCCCCCTTAGACCAGAAGCTACACGGGGCACAGTCCTCTTACGATGAACGGCAAAAGAGCAAGAGTGCCAAGCCAAACTGTGGAACCGTCCCGGAGACCTCTCCCTAAACATTCCACTGGCCACATGCAGTCTCATGGCCAAGCCCAAAAGAGCGGGCTGGCGAGTAATAGTCCAATGTAACAAAGTGGGTAGGATCAAGGCATTTTCCATTCTGATGGAAACCAACTAAATGATAGAGGCTGGTGCTTCCCTCTTCCTAAGCCACCTGCTTTAGCCTCTGAACAATTGCTCTAATTTTCCCAAAGCCGTTAATGGGTAGGGCATAAAACCGGCATATTGTGAGCCTAGAGCTACTTTGATCATTCACAAAACAGGTTACTCTTTGACCTCCATTTTTCCCTGAGTCTCTGGATGCAATGAAGAGTGATTTTTTCCAGTTTTCAGAAACAAATCGGTCCCTTTTTGCACTGACTTCTACGTGGACGTGAGAGGAGTTTCCTCCTGTCAGGGCTGCTCTGCCTCGTCCAGGAAGGCTTCCTTTTCTGCCAGTTGCTCCAAAGCTACCAATTCTCCGACGGGGTCCTCGTGGAAAGGAGAGTCATAGCAGGCACCTAACTTACGATGGATGGATCTGGCACGGTGCGAGGTACTCTCCTCAATGTTTAGATAGAATTTTGTTTTTTAAATAATACATTTTTTGAGAGGAAAAGAAAACCTGTTTTGTTTTGTTTTTTTTTCCTGAAAGCCCTCCTGACTTCTTATCTCACATTCTTGGGCTCAGTTTTCACGGTTAAGTATATATTTGCAGCAACGGTCCTGGTTTTTTTTTTTGTTTTTTTTTTTTTAACGTTTATTTTTTTTGAGAGACATAGAGACAGCATGTGAGCAGGGGAGGGGCAGAGAGAGAGGGAGACACAGAATCTGAAACAGGCTCCAGGCTCTGAGACATCGGCACAGAGCCCGACGCGGGGCTCGAACTCACAAACCGCAAGATCATGACCTGAGCCGAAGTCGGACGCTTAACCCCCCAACTGAGCCACCCAGGCGCCCCGGTCCTGGAGTTTTAAGTAAAGGAGTCAGTCTTGTTATGGGCATCGACACGTCTAGTGGGGTGTCAGGCTGAGGGGAAAGTTCGGGTTAAGTTGGAAGCAGCCCTGGGGAGTAAAAGTGAACTATTCTTAGCTGGATTCCAGCGGAGACAATTCACTGAACGAACCCAAAGGCGTTTGCGATATCCTAGGTTGACTTTAATGAGTAGTTAGACTGAAATAGCTCCGGGCTCCAGGGGGTAGACCAGACCTATTGAGAACCTCTCCTGGGAGATGAAAGGTGCTTCTATAGTTGGCATCGAGAGAGAGAGAGAAGTAGTGGCGGCTCCTTCCCTGCCCCTAGCACAGGCTCAGCATGCGAGCGCTTCTGCTCATCTTACTAATTGGGGGCTAAGTACAGACAGAACCGAAAGGGACACTTATGGCGCTAAAGTTGGAAAGCCTTTCTTAGGAAAAAGACAGGCTCGCGGGAGGCAGGGAGTCCTCAAGCAAGCATACAGGTGACACTTGTGGCTTTTTAAGACAACTTTGAGCGGGCGATTTCCACTCAGTTTCTTTTCAGAGTAAGTGACACACAGAAACGGCATGCTAAAGGGGCTGCCGGGTCTGGAAAAAGATAAAGGGACTAGTTTTATTACGCCTTCCATTTCTGCAGCTAACGACACCCTGCTGCGACTATAATATTAACACACAAATTCCCATAAACGCAGACACACTCTTTCAGTGGAATGTCTTGGGTATGTATTATATCTCCTTAGCAGAACTTACGTCATTAAAAAGGAAATATAACAGAAAAAGTAATGTATCTCACCTCCAGGAAAGGAAAAAAACAAAAGTAACAGATATGTAGGCTTTTCCCATATTAGGTACTCCCAGTTAATTCTGCTTTGTGGTCTTCATTTCCCATTACTTCAAATATCTAGAATATGAATACAAGCTTCCCTCAGTCGAACCAAACACAATGCCTCCATTTTATTTAGTATTCTTCAGATGCATGTTTTGAGATTTTTCTAATGAAAGTGCTATTATTTAGCTTTTATACGGTTCTTTGCACCGTGGTTTCAAAGCAATTTATACATTTAATAACCACTCTTTACAAAACAGCTACACGAACATTTGGAGTGGCAAAATTATGACTAGAAATGGAGGATGGGGCTCAGGTCATGCCTGCTCAAAATATGGCATATTAAATATTTATTTATTTCTTTAAAAAATTTTTAATGTTTGTTTATTTTTGAGAGAGACAGAGAGCAAGCAAGGGAGGGGCAGAGAGAGGGGGAGACACAGAATCTGAAGCAGGCTCCAGGCTTTGAGCTGTCAGCACAGAGCCGACGTGGGCCTCGAACCCATAAACAGTGAGATCATGACCTGAGCCAAAATCAGATATTTAACCGACCAATCCCGGGGTCATGGGATTGACTCCCATGTTAGGCTCTGCGCTCAGTGTGGAGCCTGCTTGGGATTCTCTCTCCCTCTCTCTTTGACCCTCTCTCAGACAAAACACTCAGGTTTAACTCTTTCTCTGGGTCTTTATTCTCTTATGAAGACTCCTGCGTCGTATAAACCTTAATTAAATTTGTCTACTTTTTTCTTGTTAATCCGTCCTTTGTAATAAGGGGTCCCAGCCAATGACATTAAAGGGTAGAGGAAAGATATTTTTCCTCCCCTACAGGAGTACCCCAACTTTCTCTCCATTTAATATTCTCCAAAATGACACAAATATTTTCATGAGATATGTAGTTTACAAGATTGACCAAACGATGAAGTAAAAAAATTATAGATGAAATTAGATCTTTTAGATCAAACTACACAGATCAGGATTATTTCCAAGCGTAATATTCTTTTCAAGAAATACACATCTGAAAGAATGTTTCTAGGGGCACCCGGTGGCTCAGTCAGTTGGGCATCTGACTGCTCCTCTGCCCCTCTCCTGCTCACACTCTGTCTCTCGAAAAATGAATAAATGTTAAAAAAATAATAGTGTTTCTAAGGACTCAGCTAATGATGATAGAGTGATAGATATCTTTTTTAAAACCATTAGGTCTATTTAAAACACAATTTGGGGGCGCCCAGGTGGCTCAGGCGGTTAAGCGTCTGACTTAAGCACAGGTCATGATCTCACAGTTTCTAGATGGCAGTTTGTGAGTTCGAGCCCTGCATTGGGCTCTGTGCTGAGCGTGCAGAGCTTGCTTGTGATTCTCTCTCTCTCTCTCTCTCTCTCTGCCCCTTCCCTGCTCACACTCGATTTCAAATTTTTAAAAATATATATTAAATTTTTTTAATGTTTATTTTTGAGATAGAGACAGAGCATGAGTGGGGGAGGGGCAGAGAGAGAGAAAGAGAGACACAGAATCCGAAGCAAGCTCCAGGGGCTCGAACTCACGGACCGTGAGATCACCACCTGAGCCGAAGTCGGACGCTCAACCGACTGAGCCCCCCAGGTGCCCCAAAAATATATATCAAAAAAAGCACAATTTTATCATTGTAAAATAAACCTCTTGGTGATGCAGCAGGGCATCTAAACCTCTCTTAATTATATAAAAACTAAATAACCATTTAAAAAAAGGATTCTGTCCAATATCTAACTTAGAAAATTTAACAAGAGAGATCTGAGTCGTGCATTTGGCGTCTATCGGCAGTCAGAAAACATCTGATGAAAGAATAAACGACATCGGAATCAGAAGAGGTAGCAGATAAGAACTATCCTTGCTTCCCCAAGACTTTTCAAAACATGGGGCACCTGGGTGGCTCAGTCAGTTAAGTATCCGACCCTTGGTCGAATCTTGTGGTTCATGGGTTTGAGCCCTGCGTCGGGCTTTGTGCTGACAGTGTGGAGCCTGCTTGGGATTCTCTCTCCTTCTCTCTGTCCCTCCCCTGCTCGTGCACTCTGTCTCTGTCTCTCTCTCAAAATAAATAAATGAACTTAGACAAAAAAATTTTTTTGTTTCAAAACATGTTTTCTTCTCTCCAGTTTCAAGTCCTAATCCTTACCAAAGCACGTTTTGAGTTTTTCAGCCCCAAAGGGCCTAGAGTGTACGATTTGTCCAGTGCTTTGACTCTGACGGGATTACCTGGCCGGGTCGACCTCCCGCCCTGGCAGGAGCAGCACTGCGGGAGGTCAGAAGTGCCTCTCGGGAGCAGCCGTGCCCCTGGCCGTCAGGGGAGAGCCGGGGCCGGGGGTGGGGGGTGAGCACGTGCTCACTTCCCTCCCTTCCCCCCCCAAGCTCACGAGCTAAAGACAGAGTCCACGTTTTCCCTTCTGAGACTGGAAGCGGATTTGGAATGTCTAGCGGCACTCCCTCACGCAGAGTCTTGCTCACGGTATTTCCTTGCAGAGGAACAAACCACTCCTACTTCTAGAAAACGCGATGAAAAGCAATGCTACTCGAATAAGGCCAATGGCCTGTTTGCTCCCAAAGTGACGATGCTCTTTTCCGGAGTAAATATGAAACAAAATACTGAAGTAAAAGAGCATGAGCCCAGAGCTTTACAAACCAAACCAAAGCTAGAATTTACCAGGACCTAGATTAAACTTGACATAAAACTTGGGATAAGTTTCTTTCTTTCTTTTTTTTAATACACAAAGTAGTAAAAGTACCAAGTTTTCTAAGATCATGGTCCGATCACAGGGCTCAGGCAATTAGTTTTTCTCTAATCTAGGCCAAATACTTGCTTCTACCCCGCTACAGACCTCTGTGATTACCATTTCCGGCAATGCCTCAGTTTTCAACCTGGTCTGGTTCTGGAGTGCTGGAGGAGTGATGCCAGCCTAACGGAACCAGGGTTTCACACAAGCCCCTCCCCCCCAATGAACGAAGCCTGAAACTCCTCTGATAAGAAAGAACAGTTCCACATATTATGACAATTCAGCAGTAACAAAGAATTGTGCCTGAACTCCTCAGTCGTCTTAAACAGACATAATCGAGATAACTTAAGCCCTTAAATCATGTACTGAAATTCCGGCTGCAACACAAAGCCAGAGGTTCTCGTGGGCAGGTTTCTGAAGTTCCCGCACCAGCCAGAAATTAGGGGCAGATCTGTGGCTGATAAATCTTAGAACCCTTACCTACATTATCTTCCTCTTTTTAACAATTTTATCTTATTTATTTATTCGAGTAATCTCTACACCCAACGTGATGCTTGAACTCAATGCCCTGAGATCAAGAAACACATGCTTTACTGGCTGAGGCAGTCAGGTGCCCCGTCTCCTTTCTTAATTCGAAAGGAAACTGGTGATTCTCCTTGACCTTCTTTACAGGATATGATGTTGTACTTGTTATTATTATTATCGGCTTATTTTAAATCATTTTTGAGATAGAGAGACAGAGTGTGAGCAGGGGAGGGGAAGAGAGAGAGGGTCACCGAATCCGAAGCAGGCTCCAGGCTCTGAGCTGTCAGCAAGGAGCTCGACGCAGGGCTCGAACTCACAACCAAAAAGATTATGACCTGAGCCCAAGTCAGACGCTTAACTGACTGAGCCACCCAGGCGCCCCTTTTTCAGTTGTTGTTTTTAAATTTTTTTTTTATTTAAAAAAAAAATTTTTTTAAATTTTTTTTATTTATTTTTGAGAGCAGGAGAGACAAAGCATGAGTGGGGAAGGATCAGAGAGAGAGAGGGAGACACAGAATCCGAAGCAGGCTCCAGGCTCTGAGCTGTCAGCACAGAGCCCGACGCGGGGCTTGAACCCACAAACCACGAGATCATGACCTGAGCCGAAGTTGGACGCTTAACCGACTGAGCCCCCCAAGCGCCCCTGTTCAGTTACTTTTAATTGCAGTCCATTGTCTGAGGCTCTAAGGAAGGTGGTCTTCCCAGAGGAAGACAAGCAAACAGTACGAAGCTTCCACCCAGCAGGCTCGAACCTCTCCGCAGACTCCCGGACCAGACTCTCCACTGCGCACCCTTGACAGTGTGGAGCCCTTGGGCTTGAGGTCTTTTCAGCAGCTTGGTTCCCCACTAGGCGGTTCCTGTAGCCGGGAGAGGGGCTTCAAAAAGAAAGTAAGTTAGGATGTCAAAAGGCCATACTCTCGAGGCATACCCAGAAGAGCCGTATTTTTAACCTGCTTTTTGCAATTTAATGAAAATATTAAATACTAGTTAACCCAGTTTCTAAATCGTTTTAATTCCAGGGCCAAACAGACTGGAAGCAATTACCGCTTGTTTGTGGGGGTCTGCGGCACTGCTGCCGGTTTTCATTTACATATTGATGCTGAAAAACATTTTGAGAGGCAAAGAAAAGCATTCTTTGGTTGAGTAAGGAATACAGTAAGGGGGAAAAATGGACAGGGAAGTGGTTGAAAAGCTCGAGGCCAAATGGTCTGGGTTTAGTTTTTCTGTAATCATTTCAAACTATCCATCATTCACTGCAGTGAGGTGCATCCAATAGCGATTTGTAGTCTTTTACTTTGCCTAAGACGGTTGTTCTTCAGCTGAGTTTTCCTCCGAAGAAGGCCTGACAAGGACGCCTGGGTGGCGCAATCGGTTAAGCGTCCAACTTCGGCTCAGGCCATGATCTCGTGGTTCCGTTCGTGAGTTCAAGCCCGGCATCGGGCTCTCTGCTGCCAGCGTAGAGCCTGCCTCAGATCCTTGGTCCACCTCTCTCTCTGCCCCTCCCCTGCACTCTCTCTCTCTGAAAACAAACAAACAAACAAACAAACAAAAGGCCTACCTAGCATACCCTTCTTACCATTTATACGAAGAACAAAGCACTGAAACACAGAAATTGTTTTATTTAAGATTTTATTTTTACATAATCTCTACATCCAATGTGGAGCTCAAACTCACAACCCTTCGGTCAAGAGTTGCACACTCTAGAGACTGAGCCAGCAAGGAGCCCCTAGAAACTGCTTTAAATTATTACCTTTCATTAAACAGCCCAGTTGTACACTTGCTCATTGGAATTTTCTTCTGCTTCAACCCCAGTTCTTTGAAAAATGCAGGAATTTTTCTCATTAAAATATTAGCTTGGCCCAAGGATATCAAAAAGGTAGCTGCCTTAGCATCAGTTATTGCAGTCTGAGACCTCCCAAGTTTAAAAAACCAGAAGATTAAATATAGCAAATATGAACAGGAAACACAGCTTGGAAATCATTTAATAACTGTAATGTAGAGAATTTTCGAATTACTCACTTTTCAATTTACTTTTTTTTCTGAATTAAATACCAAATTTGTGAAATAAAATATATAAACATGGCCCTCGAAAGAACTGTTAAATGGTTGGTTAGCTCCAACGCAAAACTTCTTTCTGCATTAAGGAAGGGAGGGAGGGAGACCCGCGGTAACCCTGTGTGCTAGGCAGGTCCAGCCTCCCCGTCCCTGCTGAACAAGAGAGGAAAATGAGCCGCAAAAAGATTAAGTAACCTACCAAAGGTCACGTGGTCATGAATGACAGTATCTCGCTGGTACTGCAAACTTCGTAACTTAAAAAAAATTTTTTTTTAACGTTTATTTATTTTTGAGAGACATAGAGACAGAGCGTGAACAGGGGAAGGGCAGAGAGAGAGAGAGGGAGACACAGAATCCAAAGCAGGCTCCAGGCTCTGATGAGCCATCAGCACAGAGCCCAATGCGGGGCTCGAACTCACAGACTGAGAGATCATGACCTGAGCCGAAGTCGGCCACTTAACCGACTGAGCCACCCAGGCACCCCAAAACGTTGTAACTTTTAAAGGAAGGTTAATTTTAAGTCGAGCACTAGTCAATACTTAAAAAATGAATACACTAAATGTGATTGATGACAAAATATTTCACTGGTTAGTCTCATAGAAAGTGTAAGGGAAACCAGAATTAAGGCCTCCAGGTTCATGCAGGCCCCTTTCGAATACCAAATATTCCTAACTTTCCTTATCCTACTGTTGGAGGGGAAGGGGGAATCTTGTTATGGCTTAAAAAAAACCAAACCAAACCAAAAAAACCCAAAACATACATACGCATGGCAATTCCATTCCTAGATATAAACCCAAAAGAACTGAAAACCGGTAAACACTTAGATACAAATGCTCATAGCAGTATTATTTGCAATAGCCAGAAAGTGGAAAAAAAACAAATGTTCAAGAGGTAAATGGACAAGCAGTGTAGTATCCACGCGAGGAAACATTTTTAGCCACTGAAGGAATGAAGTACTGATACGTGCTACAACTTAGATTAACCTTGAAACTATGCTAGTGAAAGAAGCCAGACACAAGAGGTCACACACTGTGCGATTCCACTGATGGGAAATATCTGGAACAGGTGAATCCAGAGACAGAGACAGAGACAGAGACAGAGACAGAGACAGAGACAGGGGTTGCCGGCGGGCTGGACGTGGAGGAGGGCACAGGCAGTGACTGCTTAATGGGTCTCCTCTGGGGTGGTGAAAATGTTTTGGAACCACACAGCGATGGCTGCACAACCTTGTGAACGTACTAAATGCCACTGAATTGTACATTTGTGAATTTTATATCATATGAGTTTCACCTCGATTTAAAAAAATGCAGACTAGGGGCGCCTGGCTGGTTCAGTTGGTAGAGCACACAACCGTTCAAGCCCCACGTTGGGTGTAGAGATTACTTGAATAAACAAATAAAAATGCAACAATGAAATAATGACGATTGATCATAAAATCCTACATGAATAGCAGCTAATTTGCTTTTTCTTGTTTTTTTACAATTTCAATGAGTTTTTGACCGCTATAAACCAATATATAAACAGTTACCCATTAAGAGTTCCAATAAGGCATTAATGAAGTTGAGGCCCTTTGTCCAGCTGGCAGAGCACCTAGTAGAGTTTACAGTATACGAGAAGCTTCAGAAATGTTTTTAATTTGTATAAAGTGCAAAGGGAAAGAAAACTGAGACATACATGAAAAAACGGTAAAGTGGCCAGAGCCCAGAAGATGCGCCAGCACGGGGACATCTGTGCACTTGAGCAAGCAGAGAAATAGAAACACTCGAGAGTATTCACTTCCTCGTAACTTATTTTGTGTTTCTCCAAAACCAGAAGAGTAAATCGTAGTTTACAGTCACCACCCTCTGGGTCTCAGCAAAGAGGTCACACACACGGGGGTGGGGGTGGGGGCCTCTAGCTGCCACTTGCAATTGCTTCCCCGGTGAAACAAAGCAGGAGGTTAAGTTACTCCAGGAGACTCTCAACAGGGCTCCCATTGTTCCGAGCTCACAACTCAGGGAAACAATGGGTCCCTTTCATACAGAGGCCCTACAGGCTGGGGGAACGGTCCCTTAGTGACAACTTTTTGTTGGGACATGGAATTTTCATAAACACAGACCTGCCCAAATATGTGTTAATTAGTTTTTAAAAACAGCACAAAATAAAGAAATAAAACTCAATGGACACTAAACTGAGAGTCAGGATGCCCAAGTCTTCTCACCAGCTCTGTCTCAGATGTGACTTTCAGCAAGTCAGCTTGCTCTTTCTGAGCCTCCGTTTCCTTGTTTATGAAACGAAAATGCCTTCCAAGATCACTGAGAACTCTGAAACTCTCTGAACACACACGACGTCCACTGACGTTGCTACACTATTCACTCCAACAAGTGGGGACAAGTTAAGAGAGAAAAGAATCATCCATTCCCATCTTTTCATGTACTCTCAGCACTTAAAACAAGAAGGCTTCATAAAAACAGGCGGAGAGACGGTTTTCTGTTCCTTCTCTCCAACACACAAGACACAATGAATAAGGTCCAATGGGTTCCTCATCCCGACAATGTAGGATCGCGCGGGCAGGTAGCCCTGAAACACGATGAGGAAGGGCATGACCAGAAACCACAGGTGTATTTTCTGTCACCGTTTCTTAGGTTATCAGTGCATTTCAAGAATCTCTTGATTTCGTTGCAATGATTCAAGATCCCTACGAGACAAACGCCATTTACAGCAAGAATGTGATCCACGTCCCAAGCTTCCACACCATGTCATTTTTTGTTTTTTTCGACCTCAAAACTTGCCAATGCAAGAACTTTGTCTCCAGAGCCTAAGGAGGAATAAACATAATAAATAAAAGGTTATTTCGAATGCATTTACCGTTCCATAGATATTGAAACAGAAAAGAAAACTAGCTTCCATCACCAGAGCAGTGCCTCTAGACTTTCCCAGTACCAATTCCCAATTTCCTTTCCCCTGCACGAACATCTCACACACACGGGCTGATTATTGGTTACAAATCCTTACTCTAACTTACTTACTTCACTTACTTTATTTTTAACTTTAAGTAATCTCTGCCTGCAATGTGGGGCTCAAACTCACAACCCCAAAACCAAGCGCTGCACGCTCTACACTGACAGTGCGGAGCCTGCCTGGGATTCTTTCTCTTCCTCTCTCTCTGCCCCTTGCCCACTCACTCTGTCTCTGTCTCTCTCAAAATAAATAAATAAATAAACTTAAAAAAAAAAAGAGCTGCACACTCTACCAACTGAGCCAGCCAAGTGCCCCCTTACTCTAACTTTAAATATGAAATAGAATACATAAAATTTTAGTTTACTTTTATATTTATATTTAGCTGACAAATATTTTTAAAATATTAGGCTATATTAATTTAATTATGTTTAATTAAAAAGTATTGGCAAATAAACCCAATACAAGCGATTTATAAAGAAAACACTTCTGGTTTTACCTCTATTTTCTTCTTTTTTTTTTTAAGTAGGCTTTATGCTCAATACGAAGCCCAATACAGGGCTTGAACTCAAGACCCTGAGATCACAACCTGAGCTGAGATCAAGAGTCAGAGTGAGCCCCCTGAGCACCCCTGGTTGTACCTCTAAACTCAAGATAAGGCCCTCCTGTTATCTCACTCATGGTATCCATTAATCTGGAACAGTACAGAAACACGAAGAAACTCACCGAGGTCTGTGGACACTTTCTCGAACTGGCTGAGTATGGCACCTGCATTTGCTGACAAGAAGGCCTCGTCATCCGCGGTCAGCTAAACGGAACAAAACCAAGCCCGAGGCAGGGGATTCGAATGTTAACAAGCGGTTCTAGAAACCACCTTAAAGAAGGTCTCAGGACCACAAACTAGATCCCAGATCAAAAGTTCTGTACCAAATACTTTACGCCTTTTCTTTATACCTAACATATAGAATTAAATATAGGTACCTTCTCTCCAAGTTTCCTGAGCGCCGTCAGTATCTCCACTTTCTGCTGAGTGTACAGGCCTCTTCCCAGCTTTCCTACCATGAGGTCTCTATCCATCTGAAATGGGTGAATGCGAAGAATATGGTACTTCAGTTAAAAACGTTGTGTCCAGAGGGCCTGGGTGGCTCCGTCAGTGAAGCATCTGACTTTGGCTCAGGTCATGATCTCACGGTCCGGGGGTTTGAGCCCCTGTGGGGCTCACTGCTGTCACTTCAGGGCCCGCTTCAGATCCTCTACCCCTTCCCTGCTCATGCACTCTCTCTTTCTCTCTCTCAAAAGAAATAAACATTAAAAAAAAAACAAAAAACCCCACAAAACATTTTATCTATAAAATCCAGATTTTCAGATCTTCTGTTTTTTTGAGAAGAGGGAGAGAGCAGGGGAGGGGCAAAGAGAGAAGAGGAGAGAGAATCCCAAGCAGGCTCTGCACTGTGAGCACAGAGCCCAATGCGGGGCTTGAACCCATGAACCTTGAGATCATGACCTGGGCCAAAATTAGGAGTTGGCCACTTAACCGACTGAGCCACCCAGACACCCTCAGATCTATTTCTTCTTAAAGAAAAAAGATCCTCTAGCTGATTAATATTACAAAGAACTACAGAATCAATTCAAGGCAAACGTCAGAAATACAACTGCGTGGCTCTAATCAATCTTTTTTTTGTAAGATTTTATTTTTTAAGTAATCTCTATGCCCAATGTGGAGCTCGAACTCACAACCCCAAGATCAAGAGTCACGTGCTCCTCTGACTGAGCCAGCCAGGCGCCCCTCAGTACTAATAAATCTTAATGCGAATCATGACCACTGCCTTGATTACAAACTTCACTGAGAAATTGGTAGGTCTATTGCTTCCTTTAGAGAGAAGCCATCCTCTAAGAACTCACTCCCTTAAACCGAAGTGGGGTCTATAGGCTCGAATGAGGGAACTGGTGTCAGGTTTCCAGGAACGTTGGTTAAAAATCGCCTCTATCATCAGAAACACTGACGGCATGCCCTATGCCTGGGTATTATTCCACGTACTTTACACGCGCTGCGTGCTACACACGGTATGTGCTTTACACCTGTTACTTCAGTCACTCCTCATAACAACCTTTAGAGGTAGGAGCTACTATTATCACCTTTTTATCAATAAGGAAACTGAGGCACAAATAAGTTGAATAACATAACTTATTCAACTTCAATAATAATAATAATAATATTTATTAAAAAGCTTATTGGGGCACCTGTGTGGCTCAGCTGGTTAAGCCTCCAACTTCGGCTCAGGTCATGATCTCATAATTCGTGAGTTCGAGCCCCATATTGTGCTCTGTGCTGACAGCTCAGAGCCTGGAACCTGCTTCAGGGTCACTGTCTCCCTCTCTCTCTGCCCCTCCCCCACTCATGCTCTGTCTCTCTCTCTCTCTCTCAAAAATAAACACAAAAAAAGATTATTGTGTTAAAACTATTAAAAGTAACTTCCCTAAGGTCATGTACCTCCATCAGAGAGCAGGGATGCAAATCCTGACAGTCCGACCCAAGTCCATGCTCTTAACCACCACGGGACTGAGTTCTCAGTGGTTGCAAATCACTTGCTAATGCCTTCATTACATTCAAGTCTGTAAACAGACTTTCCAGGTTTATAGAGATGTTTGAAATTCTTAGAAGAGAAAGGCCACATGTGCAGAAAGCAATGGTGCTAATGAGTTCTAGACGGGATTTCAACTCGGGGCTTCGGAAATAAATGGTAAAACCTTAAAGGTGGGGTTCAGTAGAAGTAGTTCGTAGCCGTTTAAGCTGCCGCATGCTGTTTACACTTCTACATTCATCACCAACAGTAATTGCTCAAAAGACTAATTTTGTCAGAAAACCGTGGGTTGTGGCTTTAAAATCAACAGATCAAATTTTTTGGTACTTGACTATGTTTTAGGGTGGTCTGAGGTTCACGGCAAATTGTGTCAACGGCACCGAGATTTCCCATGGTCCCCCAGCCCCCACTCATGCACGGCCTCCCCGTCGCGAACATCCCCCACCAGAGTGGTTCACGGACACAACATAATCCCCCCCGAGGCCACAGTCTACACGTCAGGATTCACTCTCGGTATTGGTGTACATTCACAACTGACCGATTTTTAAACCTCAGACTAACATAATGAGCAAATCCTGGAGCTGAGAGAAGAAATACGCACGGCAATTAAATCGATTTAAAGAAACTTTACCTCTGCTAACCTTGTCCGAAGCTGACCTGGTTGTTTCTTTGCAAATAATCTGATGACCTCTGGGGTTTTAAAGGCCTGGCTGATAGCGGCCTGGATGGCCTAGAATACAAGAAGGGGGAAAACTAAGTAAAATATTCCAACGAATCAAATAGTACAGTAACTGACTGAGGGGTTTTCAATTACTAACTGGTCGTCTTTGTTCATCAAACACTGTTTTAATTTCAGTTTCCCTTTGCTATTTCTGGGCCTGCCACCGGAGACAAATACATACTGAAGGATGATCGGGAAGCTTACGCGGTCTTATTGATAAGCAGACACTCATCTAGAAGTTAAACCCCAAAAAAGGGTTTCTTTTCTGTCTTAAATACACTTACAAAAAAAGAAGAGAGAAAAATGACCCGTGTCACTCACGTAAGCAAATCATGCTCACCAGCTGCATCCCGCTTAGCTCATCCACCAAGGTCATATTTCCAGACATAATCTTCTTCAGTGAATCATTAAATTCACTTAGTTGCTCCAGAGTTTCCTTCTTGGTCTCTTCATACTCCTCTGCATCGAGTTCCTCTCTGAAGTACAGCAAACATAATACAGAAACACAGAGTTCCGAGTGGAAAAAAAAAAAATCTTATATTCAGACTCTAAGACTCCAGGCACATGTATTTACAAAAAATATCTTGAGGGACCAGGCTGCAAGGAAAGAGCAAATTGCTAATAATGGATGTGTTCAGAGGTTAGTAATACGGGCGTTTTCCTGCAATGTGGTTACTTTGATAATTAAACATTTTTCTTTTACCAAAATGAGGCACACTTAACAAACCACATAACAACTTCCGTTTAAGAACTCTATGAATCAATGCATAACCTTGGGCCAGACACTTAGCACGGCTGGCCGAGCCTCAGTTTCTTGATCTATAGCCACAGCTAATGATCCGACTACCTTCCAGGGCCGCTAAGAGCCTTAAATGAAACAGAGAAAGCACTTGACAAACAACAGATACTTGATTCAACAGCCATTTCTTTCACGATCCTCAGTGACGGGAGGTGAAATTCTGTGCTCCTTGCGGCACAACAGCAATGATCCCCCATCATCTGCGTCGGAGAACATTTTTATTCACTACCTGGACAAGCCGTTTAGTAAACACTCACTCCAAATTTAACGACAGGTACCATTTACTGGGCACCGACTCTGGGCCAAGTATTGTTTTCGCCCCTTGATTTGAAATATTTACAACAACTGTTCAAAGTAGTTAAAAAAGGCAATGGAACACTTTTGGTCCTCCGAACAGTCTAAGTTGAAAATACCCTAGAAGTTCAAGGAATATCTTCTCAGCTTTATACCAAGCAGGGCTATTTTAAACACTGAGGAAAAGGTAGGTGTTATTATTTCACTTCATATTAAAGGAAACGGAAACGTAAAGGGGTTACCTTTATAACTCCAAAGCTCGCGTTGAGTTTATTTCTCCAACAGACAAAGCACTGTGAAGAACACTACAGGGGAAGCCAAAGTCACACACGGGCGCACGCCCACAGCTCCTCATCTCGCCGCAGACAAAAAGCCACTGGACCGCACAGCAGCATCCAGCCACACGCTTACCTGCACTCCTCCAGATCTTGTAACTGCTGCATCAGTCTGTCCAACTGTTCTTCTAAATTCTGCTTTAATTTGCTTGTCTCTGTCTTTCCTCTGGAAGCCATTTTGATCTCTAGGAAGAACAATGAGCCCCCATATAGTACATATTTGGTTATCTGAAATGATTCCACATACCAGTACAATTTACAATGGGCTATCTTCATTCTGAGCTACAGGTGTGGGAAAGACAGTTGTGCAGAGAATTTCATTTTAGGTATAAAAGTTTAAACTCATATACTAGTAACACCCTACAAAAATGCCTGGCAGTCATTGACAAATTAATTAAAAGTCTTCACGATTGGTCCACCTTACTTTATAAAAATGTTTATTTATTTTTGAGAGACAGAGAGAGCACATGTGCAAACGGAGGGGGTAAGGGCAGAGAGAAAGGGGGACAGAGGATCCGAAGCAGGCTCTGTGATGACAGCAGTGAGCCCGATGTAGGGCTCAAACCCATGAACCATGAGATCATGACTTGAGATGAAGTTGGATATTCAACCGACTCAGCCACCTAGGCGCCCCTGAAAACACAATTTTATAAAGAAATAGATGGGGCTGGGACACCTGCGTGGCTCAGTGGGTTAAGCTCAGTTCACGATCTCACGGTTAGTGGGGTTGAACTCAGCATGGGGCTCCATAGTATGGAGCCTGGTTGGGATTCTTTCTTTCTCTACCCCTCACTTGCTTGAATAATCTCTCTCTCTTAAAATAAATAAATAAAAACACTTAAAAAAATAGATAAGATCTTTTTGCTTTACAAAAAGATTCATTATAACATTCTTCTTTTTTTTAATTTTTTTTTGACATTTATTTATTTTTGAGAAACATAGAGACAGAGTGTGAGCAAGGGAAGGGCAGAGAGAGAGAGGGAGACACAGAATCCGAAGCAGGCTCCAGGCTCTGATGAGCTGTCAGCACAGAGCCCGACGCAGGGCTCTAACCCACAGACTGTGAGATCATGACCTGAGCCGAAGTTGGCTGCCTAACCGACTGAGCCACCCAGGCACCCCACATTCTTCTTTTTAAAATTTTTTTATTTATTATTGAGAGACAGAGAGAGAAAGAGCATGAGCAAGGAAGGGGCAGAGAGGGCGAGACACAGAATCCGAAGCAGGCTCCAGGCTCCGAGCTGTCAGCAGAGCCCGACGCGGGGCTTGAACTCACGAACCACGGAGATCATGACCTGAGCTGAAGTCGGTCCCTTAACCGACAGAGCCACCCAGGTGCCCCAATTCTTTTTCATTCTTAATTAGTCTCCAGGACTCAGAATTATCTTGTTTTTGATATGAATTTTTCCTTTGGAAATGTACCCCTGGATTATTTTTCTCCTACTGATTTATAGGAGTATGAAGCCTTTGCAGTTATGTTGCAAATATTATCTCTTGACTTTCAATTTTACTTACTGGTGTTTTTTTGTCATGATACATTATTATTATTATTTTAAGTGTTTATTTTTGAGAGAGAAGCTGTGCACATGCATGTGTGTGTGAGCAGGGGAGGGGCAGAGAGAGGGGGAGATAGAGGATCTGAAGCGGGTTCTGTAGAGAGCCCATGAGGGGCTTGAACTCATGAACTGTGAGATCATGACCTGAGCCGAAGTTGGATGCTTAACAAGCTGAGCCACCCAGGTGCCCCAATGATAAATTATTAATGGCCAAATCTGTCTTCTTCTTTAAGTCTTCTTAGTTTTACGTCCCATGAAGGCAGGCCTTAACCATCTCAAGATTTTAAAAAACATACTATTTTGTATTCTAAGACTGACATAAATCTTTCTTTTTACACTCAAATTTTTTTTTTTTTTTTTTGAGAGTGAGTGAGAGACAAAGAGGGTGCAAGTGAGCAAGGGGCAGAGAAACAGAGAGAGAATCCCGGGAGGGGCAAAGGGAGGGAGAGAGGGAGAGAGAAAGAGGGAGTGAGAAAGAAACAGGACTCAAACTCCGGAACCGTGACATCATGACCTGAGCCAAAGTCAGATGCTTAACTACTGAGCCCCCCAGGCGCCCCTCCATTCAGCTCTTTAAGCCACCTGCAGCTTTTTTTGTTAATACTGTGAAACAGAAGTCTAACTTATTTTCCTTCAAACGGGGAGTGAGTTGCCCTAACACTGTTTATTAGTCAGTATTTATTCCACTTTTAACGGAGACTCAATAGACTCAATAGAAAGACTCAAGTCGGTTTCACTGATAATATTCTGGTCCTGATTATCACCTTGTTATTTTCATTGTGAGCTATAGACAACAATAACGGATAAGGAGTTGCCCTTATTATTACACAATTTTCTTCCCCCAGGAATTCTTGGCTATTGCTATGCATTTTCTCTTCTGGATGAATTTAAGAATCAGCTTGTTGCATTCCTTTAAAAATGCAATTGAGGGGCGCCTGGGTGGCTCAGTTGGCTGAGCATCCGACTGCGGCTCAGGTCATGATCTCACGGTTCGTGGGTTCCAGCCCTGCGTTGGGCTCTGTGCTGACACCTCAGAGCCTGGAGCCTGCTTCGGATTCTGTGTCTCCCTCTCTCTCTGCTCCTCCCCCTGTTTATGCTCTGTTTCCCAAACACACACACACACACACAAAATTAAAAAAATTTTTTAAAAATGCAATTGAAATTGTGACAGGGATTACATTAGAATTAGAGATTAATATGGAGATCTGTACCCTTGAAATTTGAATCTTCCCATCAAACAATATATTATTCCATTTATCTTGGCTTTTCATCTTTAATTTCAAAAGTATAGTTTTTGGGGGGCACCTGGGTGGCTCCGTCAGTTAAGCGTCTTGACTTCAGCTCAGGTCATGATTTCATGGTCTGTGAGTTTAAGCCCCACGTCAGGCTCTGTGCTGACAGCTGCTCAGAGCCTGGAGCCTGCTGATTCTTCCTCTCTCTCTACCCCTTCCCCACTCACGCTCTGTCTCCAACTCTCTCAAAAAATAAATTAACATTAAAAAAATCTAAAAAAAATTTAAAAAAAATTTTTTAACAAAGACCTTGAACACTGGCTATTCTTAGACATTTTATGTATTTTTTTGTTAATACTGGGAATAGACTTTTTGTTATTTTAATGCTTTATTTTTGGGGCGTCTGGGTGGCTCAGTTGGTTAAGCGGCCGACTTCGGCTCAGGTCATGATCTCGTGGTCTGTGAGTTCGAGCCCCACGTCGGGCTCTGAGCTGATGGCTCGGAGCCTGGAGCCTGCTTCGGATTCTGTGTCTCCCTCCCTCTCTGCCCTTCCCTTGCTCACACTCTGTCTCTATGTCTCTCAAAAATAAAATAAAAAAACACTAAAAAAAAAATCTTTAATGCTTTATTTTTGAGAGAGAGTGTGAACGGGGGAGGGACAGAGGATCTGAAGCAGGCTCTGTACTGACAGCACTGAGTCAGATGTGGGGCTCGAACTCATGAATTGTAAGATCATGACTTGAGCCGAAGTCGGACACTCAACAACTGAGCCGCCTAGGTACCCCTGTTTTTACAATTTCTAATTATCGTAGGGCACGTGGTTGGCTGAGTTGGTAGACCACGCAACTCTTGATCTTGGGGTCATGAGTTCAAGCCTGATGTTGGGCAAGAGATTTAAAAAAATTTTTTTTCCTGATTATTGCTGATTTTGGTGTGTTGATACTGTATGCACTTATCTCAACATTTATAGTGTTTAAGGGACCTGGGTAGCTCAGTTGGTTAAGAGTCCGACTCTTGGTTGTGGCTTAGGTCATGATCTCACAGTTTGTGGGTTTGAGCCCTGGGTTGGGCTCTACACCGGCAGTGTGGAGCCTGTTTGGGATTCTTTCTCTCTCCTCTCTCTGTGTCTCCCCCGAAATCTCTCTCTCTCATTCAAGGTAAATAAATAAGCTTAACAACAACATAGTGTTTAAGTTTTTCCATTTATAAAAATTAAACTTACATTTCTTTCAGGAAACACGTTTTGCTTAACGATTCATCAGAGCCTACATCCTAGGGTAACTTATTAAAGCATTTAAGAATTTCCCACGCATAATCACTACCAGATGATCTGGTATGTGAATGTCAATGAAGAGAATTCCTTAGATCATATTTCAAAATGGAATGTAATCAGTGAAAAATCTATTCTTACTGCCATACCTTTTAAAACTGGCTTAAGTCATCTACAATGATTAATGATATATAAATATACATGAGCTACGATATAACCGGAAGTGTAACTTTCAGTTATATGTCATGTATAAGAGGTTAATCAAAAGTGTAATTTATTACAGCTCTGCTTCACGTATAATTTCTCCTGGGAAATATACATTTAAATTTTCTGTTAGGCTCAGCTGGCTAAACGTCTGATTTGGTTTCCGCTCAGATCAGATCTTATGGTTCCCCACATTGGAATCTGTGCTGATGCTGCTTGGGATTCTCTCTCTTCCTTTCTCTTGGCCTCTCCCCTGCTTGCATGCGTGCACTAGCACTCTCTCTCTGGTTCTCAAAAATAAACAGTTTAAATAGATAGATAGATAGATAGATAGATAGATAGATAGATAGATAGAGGCGCCTGGGTAGCTCAGTCAGTTGAGCATTGGACTTCAGCTCAGGTCATGATCTCACAGCTCATGAGTTCGAGCCCCGCTCCGGGCTCTGCTGACAGCTTGGAGCCTGGAGCCTGCTTCAGATTCTGTGTCTCCCTCTCTCTCAAAAATAAATAAACATTAAAACAAATAAATGTAAATAGGTAAACAAACAAGTAAGTTTTATTTTAGGGGCGCCTGGGTGGCTCAGTTGGTTGAGCATGTGACTCTTGATTTTGGCTCAGGTCACGATATCAGGGTTGTGGGATGGAGCCCTGAGTTAGGCCCCCCCCACGCGGAGTCTGGAGCCTGCTTGAGATTCTCTCTCTCCCTCTGTCTCTCTCCCCCGCTTGCAAGCTCTCGCTCTCAAAAACACACACACAAAAAAAAATTTATAATTTTAGATCTGTTGAATTTTCCAGTGAAAGTGAAGCTGACGGGTCTTTTTGGGCTCACTTTCCTACGGTCTAACCATACCGCAGTACTTGCTGTTTCAATTTTAGTATATGTGCTGCCAAAGTGAGCGCTACTTGCTATTTCAAAACTTGCCATGCACTTTCATTCTTTTCTTTTGAGCATGCATTTCTTTTTTTTTTCTTGGTACCCATCACGTCCAGGTAATCCATTCTTTAGGGTCTAGCTCAAGTTTCAGCTTCGCCATGTTTTGGTTCCCTCCCAATCGGTAAACTGAATTATTTGTGACTAGGGATTTTCTTTTTTCTTTCTAAATATTTATGTCTGAGAGAGAGAGAGAGAGAGAGAGAGAATGAGGGGGGCAGAGAGAGAGAGACAGAGAATTCAAAGCAGGCTCTGCACTGCCAGCTCAAATTCCCATGAGGGGCTTGAACTCAGGAAACGTGAGGTCATGACCTGAGCCGAAGTTAGATGCTCAACCGACTGAACCACTTGGGTGCCCCTTTACTTCTTCTTCTTTTTTTTTAAATTTTTAATCTTTATTCGTTTTTGAGAGATGGAGAGAGACAGAGCATGAGTGGGGGAGGGGCAGAGAGGGAGACACGGAATCCGAAGCAGGCTCCAGGCTCTGAGCTGTCAGCACAGAGCCCGATGCGGGGCACGAACTCATGAACCGCGAGATTATGATCTGAGCTGAAGTCGGACACTCAACCGACTGAGCCAGCCAGGCGTCCCCCCCTTTACTTCTTTATACATCAGCAGCTACCATAACGTCTGGCAGACAGAAAGTACTGGCTAAATAACTGGTAAATGAATAATGATTGCTTCTTCCATTTCATCTCACATCTTATTCTCTCCTTAGCCCTACTCCTGCCTTAAACTATATGCGCTTTCGTCATAGCGCATCGTTGGTCTCTTTCTCTCCAGACTGTAAGCTCTCAGAGAGGAGGAAATGAGTTTGATTCCTCTTTTAGCATCCTCAGCATTCAGTAGAGAATAGATATTCGATAACTGGATAAAGTGTCTAAAGGCACCAGATATTTTAAAGAGGTAAAACTATTTTAAATAAATTTCAGAGAAGATGGGGCACCTTAAAAGCTTTATCCTGGGGACGCCTAGGTGGCTCGGTCGCTTAAGTGTCCGACTCTGGCTCAGGTCATGATCTCACCAGTTAGCTGGTGGGTTCGAGCCTTCGACTGGCTCCATGCTGACAGCTCAGAGCCTGGAGCCTGCTTTGGATTCTGTATCTCCCTCTCTCTCGCTGCTCTTTCCTCATTCATGCTCTGTCTCTCAAAACTAAATAAAAGTTTGGGGCACCTGGGTGGCTCAGTCAGTCCAGCGTCTGACTTCCGTTCAGGTCATGATCTCACGGTTCGGGAGTTCAAGCTCCGCATCAGGCTCTGTGCTGCCGGCTCTGAGCCTAGAGCCTGCTTCGGATTCTGTGTCTCCCTCTCTCAGTCCCTCCCCTGCTTGTGCCCTTCTCTCTCTCTCAAAAATAAACATTAAAAAAATTTTAAAATAAATAAAGGTTAAAAAAATTATTTTTTAATTTTTTAAATTATTAAAAATTTTTTTTTAATGTTTATGTTTTTTTTTAATGTTTTATTTATTTTTGAGAGAGAGAGACAGAGCATGAGCGGGGGAGGGGCAGAGAGAGAGGAAGACACAGAATCCAAAGCAGGCTCCAGGCTCCGAGCTGTCAGCACAGAGTCCGACGCCGGGCTCGAACTCACAGACGTGAGATCATGATCTGAGCCGAAGTCGGCCGCTCAACCGACTGGGCCACCCAGGCGCCCCTAATGTTTATGTTTGAGAGAGCGAGAGAGTGTGAGCAAGGCAGGGGCAGAGACACAGAGCTTGAAGTTGGCTTTAGGCTCCGTTGCTGTCAGCAAGCACAGAGCCCGACGTGGGGCTGAACTCACGAACTGTGAGATCATCACCTGAGCCGAAGTCGGACACTTAACCGACTAAGCCACCCAGGCACCCCCCCCCAAATTGTTTTAATAAAAAAAACTGCAAAAGCCTTATTCTGGCACTGCTCATTATTTGAAATTTATCCTAGAAAGGTTAACTCGCTGGCACCACCTAGTAGTCACTAAAGGCGATGCGCCTTTCACAGAACTGCCGAAAGGGCGCTCAAACACTAATCTGGAGCGGAAGATGCTCATTTCACGCTCACCTGGCCTCTTAGCACTTTGAACTCCGCACAGTGTGGCCCGGTCCCAAAGGGCATAAACCTCCAAGTGTTGAAGTTCCAAGTGCCATAAACTTGACGAAAGCCAAATTGTTCATCAGGGTTACAAGAAGCTCAAAGTTCAACCCACTTGGAGGTGGAGTTGGCTGAGGAATAGGAAACCATCAACAAGTAGTTTCATTCACTTTATATAAACTTGGCCTAAAGCAGTCCAGATAACTTCCACCTGAGCAGCCTGCGTTCGAAACACACCCATCCCGTTTCAGGAAGACACCATCGGGAGAGGAGGGCGGGACAAGGGAGGGGAGGGGGAACCCGTTTTCTCCCTCGGCAGCGTCTCGGGCAGCCTTTCTGAGACGTTCCCGAGAGAGGTCGCGGGTGTCACTGAAGGAAACCCCGCACGCCTGGAGGGAAGCCGTGAAACCCAAAAGCAGGGAAAAGGTAAGGGCGGAGAGCACACGTTTTCCCGGGTGGCCGCGAGCAGCGTCTGGACCTCAACCATCCGGACGCGTCACGGTGCAGCTCGGACCGCAGCCCCAAATCCGGTCCCCACGGGGGAACTCGAAGCTCCCGCACTTGGGTACTGCGGCGGCCAGGGTCGACTAGGCCCCACAGGCCAGCAGAAGTCGCCGGGAACCCCCGCCTCCGAAACTCTTCCGGCCCCCACCCCCCAGACCAGACCCCGGACAACCTCCTCGGGCCCTCGGGGTCCCCTCTGCGCCTCCGCCACCGCGTCGGTCCCAAAGTTCGGAGACAGGGGCCCCGCCTACCTGAGGGTCCGGGCCGGGCGGACTCTCGCAGTAGGAGCACTTCCGCCAGACGCATGCACTTCCGGCCTCCAGGAGCCAATGAGGGTGCGACCTTGGGTGTTTCCCTTTCTGGCGTCCGGGCTGCGGGTCCTGTCCGGGAGGACTCGGGCCCGTCGACTCTGAGGACGTGGTAAGCCCCCTGGCTGCAGCCCTTGAGAAACCAATGTTTAGGGGAGTCAGCCCAGGAAGGAGTCTTTTTGTCGCACGCAGAGGGGAGAGCAAAATGGCAGGGTCTTTGAGGGGCAGATATAACGGTCCTCGAGGCAAGGTCGTGTTCAAGCTTGGGGCAAGAAGTCTTGCCCCTTCATTCTTTCCATCATTCCGTGGAACCAAAAGGCTCAGTAAATTTTCCTCTGGCCCCCTCTGAACAGGTTAAAAAAAAAAAATCCCTTTGTAGAGGCTTCTTGAGTTTGGCGGAGGTGGGTGGAGGGCGGAGGAGAAAGTTTTCCTTTCGGGAGGACTTATCTTTCTTCCGAAATCCCTTTTTCCACGTGTCAAGGTGAAGCCCACTTTCTCGGAAGCGGTTTGACACTCATGCCCCTTGCGGACACTGCTCGCTGTTGGGCAGCAGTTTAAGAGTTACTGAGAAAACTGGGCTGAAACCATGTTTTGGTGTCCTAGCTCTTGCCCTTGAGTCCGTGGTCCCCAAGACTACCAGGGTTGACGGCCAAATCGCTACATTGGTGTTGCCTTACAACTTTATTTTTTTTTTAAGTTTATTCTTTTTTTTTTTTCTGAAAGAGAGCACGAGAGAGAATCCCAAGCAGGCTCCATGCTGTCAGCGCAGAGCCTGATTTGGGACTCGATCTTGGGAACAGAACTGTGAGATCATGACCTCAACGAAAATCATGAGGTGGTGGTGTAACCATCTGAGCCCTCCACCTGGAGGGCCCCCCCATCCCCACCGCAGAGGTGTGTTCTTTAAAGCTGTTCCAGGCACCCCAAACGGACTTCCAACTAAGCTTACCACCTACCGGAATGAATTACTTCTGCCAGTTCTAATTGTAGAATTTCCGACTTATTACCATAAATTGTTTTTCAGAGTTAGAATTTGGATGTGCAATCACTGTCCTTGCCCAACTTAAGAGAAGACCGTTGACGCAGTTGGAATGGTTCCAATAACCTGCCTCGCAAAACACTTCAGGTTCACAGAATTTCCTTTGTGAAAGTAAGTGACGGTTCCATTAATGTAATTATCTCTGATTTTTGAGATGCGAATACGGCGTGGAAGTGTCAACGTTTTGAGTTATGCGGAGCTCTCGGAAACAAATAGGATCCGGGCCAAACAAAACAAAACGGGAAAATATTCTTTGTTTCCCAGTTTGAAGAACTTGGGAAATAAACATTCGCTCATTGCGGACTTCTCCTCATGTTGGTGATGATAATAGGGTGTTCCGTTCAGGCATTTGGGTTGGGTTTAGTGTGTGTAGGAAGGGCCTCACCTGGTCATACATTGTGTTCACCTGCTCTTTCTCGGTGACTTCATTTGATTTAGCACTTCTATGCTGAGGGCGTTCTTTGGGTTCTTGTTTAGAGTTAATAGATAGTGAAAAAATGTTCCTAGAGCGTAAGTAAGAGAAATTGGTTTGGGTTCCAGTTGTCAAACGAAAACGGAATCTTGGTTTTGGAGGGGGGTAGGGAGGGAAGAGGAGAAACTGTAAAAAGAAGGATAACGTACTAGGTGGGGAGTCATCAGAGAGAGCACTGGGGGAGATAACCTCAGAGCTGGGAGTCCTAACTGGGAAACCAGGTACATACTACGCAGCAGCAGCAGGAGTTTAGGACATTTTAACTTGGACTTGGGATGGGAGCCCAGAGAGGATGGGTCGCTCCAACGAGGTAGGAAAAACACTGGGGCATATGAAACTTGAGTGGCTGACAGGAAGTCGTGGGCCAATGGCTCTCTGAACGTGTGGCCCTCTTTTAAATGTCTATTAGTAGATAGATTGTACCATTGTCGGTCTTGTGACATAGTGAAGAGCATGACTTTTTTTGTTTTGTTTTAATTTTAGAGAGAGAGAGAGAGAAATAGCGCACATGCACGCAGGGGAGGGGCAGAGAGAGAGGGAGACGTGGAATCAGAAGACTCCAGGCTCTGAGCTGTCAGCACAGAGTCTGACGCGGGGCTTGAACCCACCAACCATGAGATCACCACCTGAGCTGAAGTCGGCTGCTCAACCGACTGAGCCACCCGGGTGCCCCCCCCCCTTTTTTTAACTTTAAATGGGCAATGGTAGATGTCAAACGTCAAAGTTTGTACTTTTTTTTTTTTTTTTCGAATGTAAGCTCTACACCCCCCGTGGGGCTCAAACCCATAACCCTAGGATCAAGAGTTGCACACTCCACTGACTGAACCAGCCAGGCACCCCCAGTATTTTTTTTTTTTTATACTAAGTTTAATGAGTGTAGTGCTTAATGTTTTCATTTATTTATTTATTTTTAAAGTTTATTGATTTATTTAAGTATTCTCAACACCCAACATGGGGCTCAAACTCATGACCCCAAGACCAAGAGTTGCATGCTCCCCCGGCTGAACTAGCCTGGTGTCCCTAATACTTATTTTTAGCTTCTCAAACTTCCCTTGACATCCTCCCAGAAAGCTGCCCAGATGTACACATAGCCATCATTTTGCTTATACCTTCAGAGATGTTATACTCCTAAAGCCAGGCTCCAGATTAAGAACCCCAAAACAAAGCATTCCCCACCAAAATAGGTGCTCAACAAAAGTTTTTGCTTCGCCTCTGAGCCAATGTAGGTCATAGAGAATTTCATTAGTCTGTGAGGTGGTTGTCTAAACTATGAAGGAGCTAAAAGGTATCACGCTTTCAGAATTTCGTAAATTTTACTCATATCAGAAAGAGCATAATTTTTGTTTCGTACTGTATCAGTAGCATAAAATAAATGTTTCTTAATGAAATTACCTCTCGTGAAACCAGATTTGGTTTTGGAGGTGATAAAACCATTAAAGTAAATGAAAATTCAGGTTTATAGGTTATGGGTTCATTAAAGTGCTGATTTAAATTATGCTTCAAGTTATGCTTGTTGGTTAAGACATGTGATTTTGGGACTTCTGGAGGGCTCAGTTGGTTGGGCATCCAACTTCAGCCCAAGTTGTGATCTGACGGTTCATGGGTTCGAGCCCCATATGCTGACAGCTTAGAGCCTGGAGCCTGCTTCGAATTCTGTGTCTCCCTCTCTCTCTGACCCTGCCCCACTTGTGCTCTGTCTCTCAAAAATAAACATTTTTAAAAATTGGAAAAAAAAAACCCTGTGATTTTACTTTCTGAAGTTATGTTAAGAATGTTGCATAACTTCAAGATACGGCTGACTTCGGCTCAGGTCATGATCTCACAGTTTATGAGTTCGAGCCCCGCATCAGGCTCTGTGCTGACAGCTCAGAGCCTGGAGCCTGCTTCGGATTCTGTGTCTCCCTCTCTCTGCCCCTCCCTTGCTCATACTCTCTTCAAAAATGAATAAACATTTAAAAAAAAAAAACATTATCTTGAGATACATTGATGTTTATCTGATATGTTAATATTTGGTTAATTAAATCTGGAGAATGTAAATGGTTGTGTCACTTTAAACATTTTTTTCATGTTTATTTTTGAGACAGAGAGAGAGAGACAGAGACAGAGCATGAATGGGAGAGGATCAGAGAGAGAGGGAGACACAGAATCCGAAGCAGGCTCCAGGCTCTGAGCTGTCAGCACAGAATCCGATGCAGGGCTCAAACTCATGAACCGTGAGATCATGACCTGAGCCGACGTCAGATGCTTAACCAACTGAGCCACCCAGGCGCCCCTAGGTTGTGTTACTTTTAGTTTCTGTTAATCATAGTAATACAATTATTTCAGGGGATTTCACTGTTAATGTATGGGTTACTCAGGTGTCTTTTGTTTCTCCAAGTTTTTATTTAAATTCCATCTAGGTAACATATATGTTTGGTTTGTTTCTGGGGCATATATGTTTGTTTTTATTTTATTTATCTTTTTAAGTAAGCTCTGTACCCAATGTTGGACTTGAACTCACAACCCCCAGATCCAGAGTCTCATGCTCTACCGACTGAACCAGCCCGGCTCCTGAGAATTTGGAGAAATATTTTGTTTTGCTTTTTAAAGTAATCTCTGCCCTTAATGCGGGGCTCGAACTGACAACCTGGAGCTTGAGAGTCACATGCTCTACTGACTAAGCCAGCCAGGCGCCCCCATCAAGTTTCTAATTCCTAAGTTTCAGCACTAGGTTTGATCTTTGGAAAGCGCTCCAACAGGTCAGCATGTTGGACAGACAGGGTGTCTGTCGGGTGACTTCTCCAGCAGCGGCCGGCCGCGCAGAGGAGCAGGCGGGAACCGTCATTCCCACTCGTGAAGGTCTGTGCCTGTCGTGGCTGTGTTTGTTGGGAGATGTTTGTATTAAATTCGATCCTCCTGCCGATAAAGAGTTCTCTTCCTCAAGAAATAGAGTTGTCCCTACTTCCTGAAGATGTTGAGAGCATCTGTGATTAACCGGCTCCAACTAAAAAAACCTCAGAATCTGTGAACACACACAGAAAAAGCAAGAAGACGAAAGACATCATGTAGGTCAGTTGGCTAGTTTCTCTAGACAACAATCGACTGTCGTGATGCGGAAGACTGTTGCAGCCCGTGTGGAGGAGATTGTGGTTAGTTTTCCTCTGAAATTTCCCACTGCGTTTTTAAGGAACAGTAGATTGTTCAAATACACAATCTGAATCACTGGGTTCTTTTGAAACTAAACCTTTGTGGGGTTTTTTTGTTTTTTTTTGAGAGGGAGAGTGTGTGCAAGTGAGTGAGGGGCAGAGAGAGAGAGAGCTAGAGAGAAAGGGAGAGAGAAGCGGGCTCCCCCGAAGCAGGGCTCATGTTCATCCGAAGTAGGGCTCTTGCTCACCCGATGTGGGATCCGCCTCGCGAACCCTGAGACCGTGGCCGGAGCCGAAGTCAGATGCTTAACCGACTGAGCCCCCCAGGCGCCCAAAACTAAACGTTTGTTCATTACTAAGATTTACATTTTCCTTCTTCCTTTTCAGTGCTTATTTCTGTAGCAACTGTCCAGCTGATGATAATATTTTCATGAAATAAAAACAGAGATTCAGAGAGGGTCACGATCTTGAAAGTATTTAAAAGAACATCCTCATTGGGGCGAATTTGGTCGTGATGTTGATCTGGCGATTTGGGTCGAACCGTTCCTTTTTGTCCCTTGTCCGTGCTGGTTAATCCTTAAAGACAGCTTTCCTGCGGATGGCTGGTTTTGACCTGCTTCCCGTTGTCCTAGCTGCGGTGTCAGCGGACCACGCAGGAGCAGCAGCGTAGGAGCCCACCTGCTCACTGGCAGCGGTCAGGTGGCAGGGCCGCTGGGACAGGCCGACCTGCCGACCTCCGTGGGGGGCGGCCGACCAGCAGGGCTCAGGGGCCAACGTCACACCGTCGGTTTAGTGTGCGGGCGCGTGCGGGTGCCGCTGCCCAGCCAGGTCAGCCCCAGGCCCGAGAGGAGCACTGCAGGGGAGGAAGGGGATCTAGTTAAATGGAGTGGGAATCACATGAAAAGGGTGGCTCTTCGTCTCCCATTCTGACCCTCTGTGCTTTCTCTTTACTTTGCTTTTCTAATTCCTGTGCTGCTCGGAGCGCTCGCTTTAAGAGAAACCCGGGCTTCTCTGACCACGGGGCAGCCCTGCCTGAGCATTTACTCCCGCGAAGGACTGCTAGGCCTGTGACAAGGACAGGTTGCTTGGGGAGTTTTGCTCACCTGTGGAAACCACGCTGCCCACCGACAGCAGCACAGACAAGTAGTAAAGTTCCGGGGTCGTTTTTTCCTGAGTTCGGGAGGGGAAAAGCACCGTGAGGAATACTTGTCTTTTAATTGGAAGCCCTGTTTACAGTGTTTTGCCAAAAGGACTTAAACAATGACTCCGGCTTATTAGCCAGAGATGGAAGGCTTGTTGCATCCTTTGCAAAATGCAGTCCAGCAGCTCCACTCTGCAGCGAGAGCTCAAGTTTTTTTTTTCTTTTTAGTCTAATGAAGTAGAATTTACACACGAAAAGAAAAATCTCTCCTGGAATTTTTGTTTATTTTGTCATATTTTTAATGTTTGTGTATCTTTGAGAGAGAAACAGAACATAAGCAAGGGAGGGGCAGAGAGAGAGAGAGACAGAATCCAAAGCCGGCTCCAGGCTCTGAGCTGTCAGCACAGAGCCCGATGCAGGGCTTGAACCCACGAACCGTGAGATCATGACCTGAGTCGAAGTCGGACGCTTAACCGACAGAGCCACCCAGGTGCCCCTCTCTTGGAATTTTTAAACTTTCCCTGGTGAAATGTTTTAACTGTGACATGTGTCTAATTAGGAATTCTGTCTCTACATATCTCTATTTTTACTCTGAGTAGAGAATAAATATTGAAGACTAATGGTGTATTATGTACAGCCGTGCTTTCAGTTTAGATGAACCTTTAGAAATTCAGTATTTAAAAACTACACAGGGGCGCCTGGGTGGCTCAGTCGGTTGAGCAGCCGACTTCGGCTCAGGTCATGATCTCATGGTCTGTGGGTTCGAGCCCCGTGTCGGGCTCTGTGCTGACAGCTCAGAGCCTGGAACCTGCTTCGGATTCTGTGTCTCCCTCTCTCTCTGCCCTTCCCCTGCTCATGCACTGTCTCTCTGTCTGTCAAAAATAAATAAATGTTAAAAAAAATCAAATAAAAATAAAAACATACGCAGTCAGTTGCCAGAACTGTTAACACCACGGTACAGACTCCTTCACTGAAGGATCCCACACCAAACACAGCAAACATCCTCCCGAGTGCCTGTGGGACGGGCTCCAGCCGCGTGAGCAGCACGGTAAAACCTAGGACAGCAGGGCAGCAGTGATTTACTGGGTTTAATTATCTCAGAAATATATTCGTTGTTTTTTTTCAAGTTCATTTATTTTGAGAGAGACAGATTGTGAGTGGGGGAGGGTCAGGGAAAGAGGGAGAATCTCCAGCAGGCTCCGTGCTGTCGGCGCAGAGCCCTTTGCAGGGGCCGAACTCCCAAACCCAAACCCGTGAGTCATGACCTGAGCGGAAATAGGAGTCGGACGCTACGCTGCCTGAGCCGCCCAGGCGCCCTGCAGAAATAACCTTGAATGCGAACCTAACCGGTATATGTTTCCTCGCTTCCCTGCTGTGGGACTCAATGCCCAAAACCCAGCCGGGCTACGGTTTTCCTTTAACATAGGCTGTGTTCTTACTGTTGACATTGTTGGTGGTAGGAACCATGCCTGTTTTTTTAAGGATTCCCATTATCTCATTTAAACCGCAGCACCACGGAAGCAGTGTTTTCTCTCCAGGTTATACATGGGGAGGGGGGGCGCCTGGGGGGCTCAGTCGGTTGAGCAGCCGACTTCGGCTCAGGTCATGATCTCGCGGTCTGTGAGTTCGAGTCCTGCGTCGGGCTCTGTGCCAACAGCTCAGAGCCTGGAGCCTGCTTCGGATTCTGTGTCTCCCTCTGTCTCTCTGTTCTTCTCATGCTCTGTCTCTGTGTCTCTCAAAAATAAATAAAAGGTTTAAAAAAAAAACATTAAAAAAAAAATAAATGAGGTGGGGTGGCTCCGAGAGGTTAAGTGACTTGTTGTGGATTGAGTGTTTCAACTGGCCTCCCTCTCCCCGAACGCGGTGCTCGGCCCCGCCACACGCCACGCATCGCCTCTTGTGGGGCCGAGACCTGGCGGGAGACTCTAGGGCAGGGCCCAAGGCCCTCAGTAGTGACTTCTTCATTAAAATTTGGGGACGACGCCTGGCTGGCTCAGTCGGTGGAGCATGCAGCTCTTGGTCTCGGGGGTTGTGAGTTCGAGCCCCACATTGGATCTAGAGATTATTTAAATAAATATAAATCTTTAAAAAAATTTAGACATAGTTTTCATTTAAATCACACATCACTCTTCTAAGCACACACAGAGGCAAATATAATCAAAACGTGTTAATCACGACATTCTAAACGTTCACATTTCAGAGTCCAGCGCTTCTCTCTCACTTTTTTATTTCACGTCGTCGTCGAGGTCCCTGTTCTTCTACGCGGTATTGTCGCCAGTTCAGTAACTATTTATTAAATGAGTAAATGAAGCTGGTGTTTTTTTATACCGAAAGAATTTTATAACACCAACACAAAATATTTGCATTTAACTTAATTTGGTTTCATACTCAAGCTTTAGGACAACCGGGAGAGTTACGAAGGAACTCTTAAAAAAAATTTCCTTCGCCTGAATCTTAAATGTGAATCTTTTTCTTAAGTTTCAGTCTGTGAGCTCCGGAAGAACAGGAAGTCTCTTCTTCTCCATTTTTGTTTGAGCAGCGTCCGACAAATAGTAGGCACTTAATAAGTGCTTAATAAATGCACACTTACCAATTGTGAAGAAAGTAAAGATGATGTTACCAACCAGGTTGGCAAGGAGAGGTTGCCCGCAGTATCGGGAAGATCTGGGCCTAAAATCAATATACTGGGTCATACATTAATTTATCAATTATTGGAAGAAATTCGCCCTATAAGCACAATACCGGAAGGCACTAACCTGTGAATTCTAATCCTCATTCTGGCCCTGGGTTCATTTGGCTCCAGGCAACTCACTTAACTTGCAGTCTTAACTGCAAATTAGTGCTATGAAACAGCCATATTTCTTAGCATACTTCTTCTATTTATTCTATTACTTATTTCTTCTATTTCTGATTGGTGGACAAATAATGTTTACCGCCTTTCTAATTCATGTTAACTTGATATTTTGGTAGAAAATATCAAGAAGGTAGCTGGTGAAAATTCTGGCCTTCTGGAGTAAGGAAATTGTTCCCGAGGACAGAGGTTGGCAAGTTAGAAGTAGGCTAATTACAGTGAGCGTCACCGCTTCCATTTCTGTTTCGTCCCTTTTGTGGATTTTCAGTTTTCCGATTATTTTAGACTTTCCACGCTTAGAGCTGCCGGTTTTTATTTTGAATGTTTCAGGTTGCATTTGTTTCATTTGTCTGGTGACAGAGTTATTATAAAAGTGGCTGACCTTTTCTGCGAGAATGTCCAACATGGACTCTGAAATAAGGTATCAAGTCATAATCTGACCACGTGTGCCTACGTCACCCTCAGCCCTGCAGACGTTAGCGGGTGCGAGGCTGTTGAGACGGGCCTCTGGGGGATCCATAAACACGGGTGCGCTCGTCTCCCATCTAACAGATTCTTGTACTAAAAGAAGTAGGTGTTAAAGTCAATCTGCCCAAATCTCGGCTGTTCTGTTCGTATGGAGATTTTTGACTTTTTCAAAGAGGTGAAGCAGGTGACACCATTGATAACGGGGGCAAAAACACGGGGCAGGCCTCGGTCATCCGTGTCACAGGCAGGGCAGAGCACGCCGGGACCGTCTCCAGAGGTCAGGGCTGCGTGCTGGGCTGCCCCGTGCGGGGGTTGGCCGGTGAGAACACTTACCTTAGCAGAACGTACAGCTGGAGGGCTAGAGCAGCGGTCCCAAACAAGAACACTGTCACCTGGCTGTGGGGGACACAGCGAGTTATGTTTTGCGTTACTTCTTTAGTGATAAAATGGCTTCAAGAAACCAAACATAGGGTCTGTTTCATGATAATGTCATATTAAACCACAGAGAGGAAGTGTTAAACAGAACAAAGATGACTTGAGGTCTATTCCATTCGAGCACAGTTGTGTCTAATAATACTTGACTAAGAATTGGCGCTGCCGTTTCTGCAGCCGCTACTATGTAGCAGGTGCTGTTGATACTGGTCCCTAAGGGAGCTGCAGAACCTTGGTTCCTTTACTGTGACTTGTGAGTTCGCGCCGTAAGACCACCCACAGGTGATGGTAAAAGTTAACATTCATCGTGAGTAGACAAACGTGTCAGACATTTTTCATTCACTTTCTCATTTAATGTGCACAAATAATGAGGAGGTAGGGACTGTGGTTCCCCATTCTAAAATGAGGAACCAGACTCAGAAAGACTAAGCGTCTCGTCCAAGGACAAGCACCTAGTGGTGATAGAGCTAGAATTTGGGACCAGGTCTGAGAGTCCTAACCAAGCCCCTGTGCTGCGTCAGCACTGCCCCGGCCACCCGGTTCCCACGGGGTGTGACTAATAAGCCGAATGAGCCGACCCACCACAACCGCCACAGCAGGTGAAGCCTGCTGTTTCTGCTCACTTGTGAAATTCTTTTGGAATTGCATGTGCTTACGTGTAATATAAGATAATGTGAAATAATATAAGATTCTTGCATATAAGAAGATCTTAATCTGAAAACAATAATATAAACTCCATGCATATGAGAAGATCTTCCTCAGTAACTAATAGTTTTCTTTCTTCGTCATTAGCTCTGTTATTTGCCTCGATTATTTTATTAATCAGGCTTAGCACTGAGGGACCTTAGGGTATTTGTAGAAATTAACTCTACCCAAAGGCAAAGATTTATCCCCGTTGAAAGTACTAAAAAAAATAGTTTCAAAACATATCCTCCGGACTGTTTAAAGCAAGGGCATATTGTTACAACTAGAATATAGTTATAGGCTTGATGGGACCCCTTTGTAAGAAATAGCATCTTTTTAGGGGTATAAATTCCAATCAGTCGTCAAGTCAACACATTATTTTAACAGTCAGCCAACATAGGCTTAATTATATTGAGCATTCCGAAATGTGACAAGACAGTTAACTGTTTTTTTTCTTAATGTTAACATTTAAAAACCTGACTTAATGTTTACGAAATGTATCATTAATGTGTATACCTCAGTATTTTTCAAACTTAAGAAAGTCATGGGGCGCCTAGGTAGCTCAGTCGGTTAAGTATCCGACTCTTGGTTTTGGCTCAGGTCACGGTCTCATGGTTTCATGGGTTCAAGCCCCATGTAGGACTCTGTACTGGCAGCATGGAGCCTGCTCAGGGTTTCTCTCTCTCTCTCTCTCTCTCTCTCTCTCTCTCTCTGTCTACCCCTCCTCTGCTCACACTGTCTCTGTCTCTCTCAAAATAAATAAATAAACTTAAAAAATTTTAAGAAAGTATTATACATCAGGTATACTTCAATTAAAAAAAAAGTCATTGATTTAAAAATCGAAAGTAAATTTTAGTTAAATGTCAAAACTGTCTCAGAAAGACATGAGTTTTTTGTTAGAGCAAGCTGAGGAGGGACACTTACAGCCTGAGCCGGTGTGATCTCGGGAGCCAGCAGTGCAGGTGATAGGCTGTGTGGGCCAGGCAGAAGTGAATCATGGGGACGCTGCTCCTTGGGGGCCTGGAGCAGGGCCAGGAAGATCCAGAACAGCCCTGTTAGAGCTTCCAAGCTTCTGCGCCCGGTTGTCACCAGCTTGTCCCCTCTCCCTACCCACATATTCTGGGACCCTGCGGCGATCAGAACGGATCCTTGTTCTCTTAAACACCCTGGGCCGCGATGGAAGCTCACTGTAACTTAATTCTTCCTGGTTTTGAAGATCTGGAGTCTAGTTGGCTGTGTTCACGGGGAATTAATAGAACTGAGCTGGATATATGAGATAGGTTGTGAATGTGACCAGGGAGAAAGCTTCCTTTAGCTAAGAGATCAGCTTTCCCCAGCCCCTTTCCCGACCTTTCCCCTGGGGAGGACCTGGAAACCTGGGTGCGTCCCCAAGGTTGGGGAGGAGCTCTAAGCTCTTCGTTCTATCCTTCCCTGAACTGCAGCAGCTCCTCAGGGACCCAGACCTCCTGCTCGCAGCTTCATTGTTCCGCCTGCCCACAGCTCAATCTCCCGTGGGGAGTGGGATCTGAAACTTGAGGGGGGCGGGGCTGGAACTGCCCGGCTCTCATTGATCATGCTCGGAGCTGGCAGGGTACCTTGACTTCCCTGTGGGCAACCCCCCTTGCCCCCCACTCCCTGCGTACCCTCAGGTTTGTTGTATTCACCACCCCCCAATACACCACAGGCACTTTGTATGGGAATTGGGGGTAGGGATGGGAGGGGGACAAGCCTCAGGTGAGCCCTGGTGTCATCCTTGGGCTGATCATTGAAAGGCAGGACATTTGAATCAGTCTTACGAACTAACTCATTTTAGAAATGCTGTGTGGAGCATTTCCGACCCTTCTCCCCTTTATTTCTTATCAACAATTAGCAGTGTCCCTGTGAAACCTACCGCTGTGCTTTGTTGGGTGAAGGTCTCAAATGTTTATTGAATAAATGTGTCTTATTTCCATTCTCACTGACTACTTAAATTGAGGGACTCACGACTTTGTGGCCGGCCTTCCGCTTACGTGGTAACTGGTCCCGTTTCTCCCCCTTCAGTTAATCCCACAGCATCACCGTCATCACTGTTGTCACTTCCCTCACAAATAACAGCCACCATTTATTGTAACACCGACCTGGGGAATATGCTCAGCACTTCGCCGTCTGTTATCCGCAGAATCAATCCTCCCAGTAACTGAAATTGGTTGTCATTATCCCTGTTTTACAGATATGGAAATTTAAGACTCGTAATTAAGTGATTTGGTTAAGCTGATAAAATCAATTAAGGTTTTAAGTGCCCATGTCTTATTATTTTTCTAAAACATTGTTTTTATAGAACCCTGTTGGCACTCCACTGCTCAGAACCCTCCAGAAGTTCCCATTGCCTGAGGGGTTAACGTGCACTTTCCTGTCTCCCTGGCCTGGAGGGCTCATTTCCAATCTACACAGTGCTGGTTTAATCTCCCCCTTTTTTTTTTTTTCAAGTGTATTTACTTTTGAAAGAAAGGGAGAGAGAGAATCCCAAGCAGGCTCCATGCTATCAGCACAGAGCCCAATGCAGGGCTCCGTCTCATGAGATCGTGACCTGAGCTGAAAATGAATCAGACGCTCAACCGACTGAGCCACCCAGGTGCCCCCTCTCCCATTTTCCTTTTTTTTTTTTTTTTATAAACATTTATTTAGTTTTGAGAGACAGAGAGAGACAGAGCATGAGTGGGGAGAGAGAGAGGGAGACAGAATCCGAAGCAGGCTCCAGGCTCTGAGCTGTCAGCACAGAGCCCGACGCACGGCTCGAACTCACAAACTGCGAGATCATGACCTGAGCCGAAGTCGGTCACCCAACCGACTAAGCCACCCAGGCACCCCTCCCATTTTCCTTTTTGAGGAGAGAGGCTAGGAATCAGGAAGCATAGATGCTGGCCCTGGGTCTGCCACCCACCGGCTTTGTCCAGTGAGAGCGTAGAGTCTGAACAAAAGTGACTTGGTCACCCTAGCTGTTGGGCCTGCACACTGTCGGGCTACAGATTAGTGGTCCTGACACAGGTCTTTTGAGCACTGGGAAGTCTCAGAAGTGCACAGCAAGGTGCATGACAACCTGAATTTCCAGCTCATTCTCAACCCACTATTTATATCTGAGATGCTTGTGATACTGAAAAGTTAGAAAAGCCAAAATGTCCAATGGTAGAAGATTAACTGGAAAAGCGAAATATCTAACAGTGGCTTATTTTTTGGGAGGAGCTAAATCACTTTGGCCAAATTTTTTTTTGGTGGTGAGGCTCGAACGATGATGCGTGCGAACACATTTTATCCGTCGAAAGCATCGTACGACTGTGTGTTTATTGTCCTTCATTATATTTCTACAGTAGTTCTAAAAATCTCCAGCCTGTACAGGTAATTCCCTCAAAGTTCCCCAAAACGCCTCTAGCAGTTTGCTATCATTGGAGTTATATTTACAAGCTCTTGGAATGATTATTTTGAAACATAATTTGGCTATATAAGAATATTTTTTAGGGGCGCCTGGGTGGCTCTGTCACATAAGCATCTGGCTCTTGGTTTTGGCTCAGGTCGTGAGCTCATAGTTCGTGAGTTCGAGTTACACACGGGCTCCGTGCTGACAGTGCAGAGCCTGCTTGGGATTCTCTTTCACCCCCTCGCTCTCTGCCTCTCCCCCCTTCGCGCATGTGAACTCTCTCAAAATAAGTGAATAAACTTAAACAAAATTTTTTAAAATTTTATAATCACAAAACTGTTTTTTGCCGTTTATCCAAAAACTCTAAACTGAGTGATTTGAGTTTGAGAGATTTGAAGGTTCACTGTGTCAGGGAGCAAGAATTCCTGTGTCTCTGAGGTCTTTCTAGCTGGACTAAGAACCAAATTGACAGGAGAGGGATTAAGAGGAGAAAATCAACTTTAAGAGGTGGACATGTGGGGGGTCCACAAAGACGTGGGAATTCCGAAGTCAGGCAACACGAGGCCTGTGCGTCATTCCGAACCCGGAAAGAAAGGGGGTCTGGGACTTCAGGGGAGAGTGATGCACTCTGTGGGGCGATGAGAACGGATGTTTGGGACTTAGATGTGTGCCCTGCCACCCAGATGGGTCACTCAGATAAAATTTATCTCTGCTAATAACCCTGATTCTGAGAAAGACCCCCAATTTGGGTTCTTCCGTGTACTTAAGGGAGGGGCAAGAGTTCCTCTGGAGCCCACAGTGTTCTCACATGCCTTCCGCTCAAAATCATCCACACGCCAAGCTGGCGCGTTCTGAACCTCCTCAGCGGACTCCCAGCACAGTGAATGCGGAAGACCCCCCACTAAGACACAACATTAGGGCATCTCAGAGCATTGGGGATAAAGCGAGCATCCTACAAATCTTCCAAAAAGAAGAACGAAAAGAATCAGAACAGCATTAGACTTTCAAAGTAGTGTGGGATGCTGGGAAACAAGGAAGAAACGCATTCATAAATTTAAAAGAAAATGATTTCAACCTACCGTTTTCTCAACTAAGCTGTTTATCTCTGTAGGAAGGAAAAAGATGTAATCAGACTTATTTCCCGTGTACCTTTTCTTATGAAGCTACTCGAGGATACATTCTAGAAAAGTTAGGACATAAAACGAGAAAGACCTGATGTGACCCTAAGAAATAGGGGCTCTGGGGCGCCTGGGTGGCTCAGTCGGTAAAGCGGCCAACTTCGGCTCAGGTCATGATCTCACAGTCTGTGAGTTCGAGCCCCACGTCGGGCTCTGTGCTGACAGCTCGGAGCCTGGAGCCTGCTTCAGATTCTGTGTCTCCCTCTCTCTCTCACCCTCCCCCACTCATGCTTTGTCTCTCCTGCTCTCAAAAATAAATAAAAACATTAAAAAAAAAAAGATTGGTACAATCTTGCAAAAAAAAAGAAAAAAGAAATAGGGGCTCTGCCTCCGAAGAGAGATGACAAAGGTTTCAGAACGATAGCCGTACAAAGGATTAGAGGCATTCAGTCCACATTAGAGAATGAGTTCCAGGGGAAAAACCCTCCAGGAAAAAAACAGATTCCATAGAGTAATAATATTTGGTTGGAGCATTTGAAATGGACGTTTTTGTGGATTAAAAAGAGTTGAACCACGGTGACATGACGCGCAGCGTTAATAGCAGCGACATTCACCGCGTCTTTATTTCTTGTCAAGAGCAGTTTTGTGTACTGTGCACATGTTGTCTCGCTTAATCCTCACAATGGTCACGAGGCAGGTCCTATTGTCTTCTCTCTTTTAAGATTGAGAAAACTGGGACGAAGGAAGATTCGGTTAAGGTCAGGTTGTCGTAGGTCATCCAGCCCACGCAGGTATGAGTGCAGTGATTTCGATGCAGGAAGTCTGATTTCAGAGAAAGGTTGCTTTTTTTTTTTTTCCCTCTTAAATAATGTCTCTGCGCAACGTGGGGCTTGAACTCACAACCCTGAGATCAAGAGTCGCAGGCTCTACCAACTGAGCCAGCCAGGCGCCCCACAGAACACAGGTTCTTAACTGTGGTGCTATAATAGACAGGAGATTGGAGGATACTTTTCTGTGGAGTTGGGCCAGTCCAAGGGGTGAGACCTGCAGCGCGGACCGCCAGGTTACCATCCAGTGAAGCCCGTTGTGCCTGGGCCCCACTCAGAACTTCCTATCAGCTCCTGTTGAAAGAAATTGAAAATCTATCATTCTTGTTGGCGGAGAGAGAAAAGAATGCATCGGTGACAGGACAGGACAGAACGCCATAAAAAGGAACCTTTAGAGGACAGAGGTCTTTTTCTTAAATCTATTTATTTATTTTGCGAGAGAGAGAATCCCAAGCAGGCCCCACGTTGTCAGCACAGAGCGCGACATGGGTCTCGACCCCATGAACCGTGAGATCACAACCTGAGCAGAAATCAGGAGTCAGAGGCTTAACTGACTGAGCCACCCCGGCGGCGCCCCTAGAGGACAAAGTCTTTAAAATGAAGACTATAATAGCAGACCTGAAAGCTCAACAGATGGATTGGAGGGTGGAGTTGAGAATACCTAGAAATTAGAGCATAAAGGCAAGAGGTAGAAAGTAGAAGGGAGAAGATAAGAAAATTAGAAGGACTAGTCCAGGTGCTTCAGCTCCAACTAATAGGCATTTCCAGAGAGAACAAAGAAAACGGAAGGCAGAGTGTCGTCAGTGTAGTAATTCAAGTACCTTTCCCAGAACTGAAGTTTATGAGCCTCAAGGTTGAAAGGGTCCGCTCAGCGCCCGGCACAACGGGTGAAAATAGAGTCACACCAGAGGACATCATTGTAAAATTTCAGAACGCCGGGGACAAAGAGAAGATCTCACAAGCATCAAGGGAGGAAAAACGCAAGTCACATTCAGAGGATCCAGAATCGGGAGTGACTTTGGATTCATCGCTGTTAACACCGCAATCTAGAAGCGATGCCTTGACCACTCTGGGAGAAGACGGTTTTCAACACAGAGAGAAATTACAGATAGGTCTACACGTCCAAGTTTGGGAGTAGGTCGTGAGGGAGTGTGAGGGCTAATCCTCACGGATCATCGTAGGAAGTAGGTACTGTTTACTTTGGATGAATTTAGAAATAGCGTTATAAGCACATAATATAGAAATATGGTAGAATCTACCAGAAGAAATAGCCGTAAAGGTAAAACTGCTTGCTTTTAAGGGAGTTGGGTAGAGGGGTTGGCGGGCAGGATGTGGTCAGCGACTGCTGGGTTTCGTTATGGGCCTTTTGCTGCCCTGTGATCCCTAAATCTGTCTACTTGAATTCATTTAACAAAAATTTAAGTCTGGTGCATTCCTTCGTTAGGGTTGTGGAAGGATCAGATGGCATAATATGAGAACGAGTCCGTAAATTGTGAGCTGGTCCTGAGCCGAAAGTGGCCATGTGACCGTGTTGACTAAGGCGGACTGCTGTCTGAAAGGGCAGGTTGTCGGGGGTTCTTATCGTGTGGTAGTCGATAACGTCGTATCAGTTAACCGTAGCCACAGTAGTGCAGACGCAGAACTGCAGCAGCATGCAATAAGAAACCTTTCATTTTTGCGTATGAGCCTAGAGTCGGCTTATGGGTTGACGTAAGCCGGGCTCAGCTGATCTCACCTGGGCTTGCCCGTGTGTCTGAGCACGTGGTCTGCGCTGGCGCAGGGCGGCCTCAGCCGCACAGCCCGTGGCTGGCCGTCAGCGGGGCCTCCAGCACTCTCCCGCAGGGGCGCCCCGTCTCCCCCTTGTGTTCTGTCCAGCAGACCGGCCCCTGCTTGTTTTCACGGCAGAAGCAGGAGTCCGAAAGAGTGCAGAAGTGTGCAGACCTCAAAGGCCCGGGCCCAGAACTGGCACAATGTCCTCGCTGCCACGATCTCCTGTCCAGAGCAAGTCATAGAGGGGGCAGGAGATTCCATCCCTTTCTAGCAGGAGCTGCAAATTCGCAGTGACAAGGAAGGGTGGAGAAATGAGGCTATCTTTGTCATCGAAGCTAAATATATATATATATTTTAGGGTAGGCATCAGTTCTTTTTGTTTTTTAAATAGAGGTTATTGTTAAATTGGCTAACATACAGTGTGCTCTTGGTTTTGGGGGTAGATTCCGTGGTTCATCACTTACACACGACACCCAGTGCTCATCCCAGCAAGTGCCTCCTCAGTGCCCATCACCCATTTTCCCCTCTCTCCCATCCCCCATCCACCCTCAGTTTGTCCTCTGTGTTTAAGAGTCTGTTATGGTTTGCCTCCCTCCCTCTCTGTAACTATTTTTTTTTCCCCTTCCCTTCCCCAAAACCAAATTTTTTTTTCGTTTATTTATTTATTTTATTTTATTTTATTTTTTTTTAATTTTTTTTAACATTTATTTATTTTTGAGAGACATAGAGACAGAGTGTGAGCAGGGGAAAGGCAGAGAGAGAGGGAAGCACAGAATCTGAAGTAGGCTCCAGGCTCTGAGCCGCCAGCACAGAGCCCGACGCGGGGCTCGAACTCACAGACTGTGAGATCGTGACCTGAGCCGAAGTCGGCCGCTTAACCGACTGAGCCACCCAGGCACCCCTCGTTTATTTATTTTTGAGAGACATAGAGACAGAGTGTGAGCAGGGCAAGGGCAGAGAGAGAGGGAGATACAGAATCTGAAGCAGGCTCCAGGCTCTGAGCTGTCAGCAGTGAGCCCGACGCGGGGCTCGAACTCACAGACTGTGAGATCATGACCTGAGCTGAAGTCGGCCGCTTAACCAACTAAGCCACCCAGGCGCCCCGAAACCAAATATTTTTATCCATTCACTTGGAATGGGAACGTGGAAGGCCACTAAAGACCTGGAACTGAACTTATTTTCTTTTCCTTTAGAGACAGCAAGCAGGGCGTCCGAGTTTTCCATTTAGATCAACAACTTCAAATTCTCAGCATGGAGAATTCAGAGAAGACGGAAGTGGTTCTCCTTGCTTGCGGCTCCTTTAATCCTATCACCAACATGCACCTCCGGCTGTTCGAGCTGGCCAAGGACTACATGCACGGAACAGGTAGGAATAACAGCCAAAAGCAATAAGAGGGTTCAGGCCACTACACCAAAACACGGCACCTTGGCATGTAGGATATTTTAAGCTGTAGGAGTTTGAAAAAATGGCAGAATCAGGACGGTCACTCTGACCTCCTCCCCACCCTTCTCGGAAGCAGCTCAAAAAAGCTTCATGTGAGGGGCGCCCGGGTGGCTCCGTCAGTCAAGTGTCCGACTCTTGGTTTCTGCTCGGGTCATGATCTCAGGGTTGTGGGATCGAGCCCTGTGTGGGCTCTGTGCTGACAGTGCAGAGCCTGCTTGGGATTCTCTCTCTCTCTCTCTCTCTCTCTCTCTCTGCCCCTTCCTCACTTGTGCTCATTCTCATGCTCTCTCAAAATAAGTAAATAAACTTTAAAAACAAACGAACAAACAAACCTTTGTGTGGGAGGTGCCCTCCCTGTACCAAGAAGAAAGGAGCATCCATATTACTAAAGGCAGATGGATGCCTAGAAGAATCTAAACTAACAGGCCTTGCTAAGTTTCCCTGAGTTTTCTAAGCGTGCCTCATACTCTTTGCCCTATCATATCTCTCTACAACCGTCCGCTCTTCACCAAACCTGGCATAAAAATACTCGGGTTTAACTGTTGCTTGAGGTCTTCATTTCCTTATGAAGGTACCATGTCACATAAGCCTTCTGTTACATGAATTTCTCTGTTTTCCTCCTGTTTTTCTGTCTTTGTCAGTTTAATTTTCAGACCCAACCAGGGACCCAAGGAGGGTCCAGGAAGACTCTTTCCTCCTCTATGTAATATGTTTTGGCCCATAAAGGATCATGCTGTATGCTGATAGATGGATGGATGGACGGGTGCTCAGACTCACCAATAATCCTAATAATCAGGGAACTAAGATAAAAAACGAGGTCTAGTTTGCCCATCACATGGGCAAAAATGTTTAAACTTGACAATGTCAAATATCAGAGGTTGGGGAGAAAGGGGCTCTCGTGTACACCGAAGGTGAACAATACCAATTGATTAAGGCTTTTTACAAGGCAATTTGGCGATATCAAAATTTAGATTGTGCAGGGGGGTGGGGAGTTAGCGTTGAGTGGGGACAGAGTTTCAGTTGGAGAAGGCGAAAAAGTTCTGGAGAGGGACGGTCGGTGGCTGCACAGAGATGTCACTGTGCCTGCCCCTGCCCCGTACACTGAAGGTGGGTAACACGGCGAACTTTAGGTTACGCCTGTTTCACCTCATTTATAAATGAGTGGATGGATGGATGGATGGATGGATGGATGGAAGAACGAACCTAAATCTCTGTTTTAGAGCCCGGAGGGTGGGGCTCTGTTGTGAAACCAAACTGATGATAATCTTTCCCGTGCGGAAAATCTAACTCCTTACACCTCGCTTCAACTCTGACTCTTTACCCAGGAAAATACCGAGTCATCAAAGGCATCATCTCTCCCGTGGGCGATGCGTATCAGAAGAAAGGACTCATCTCTGCCCACCACCGAGTTATCATGGCCGAACTCGCCACCAAGGATTCCGAATGGGTGGAAGTGGACACCTGGGAAAGTCTTCAGAAGGAGTGGGTGGAGACCGCCAGGGTGCTGAGGTATCGGTTCACGGTGCAGGCGGCTTGTCCGCCCTGCGGAAGTGCGCGGGTGGGCGGGCCCTTCGTGCAGCGTTTCAGGGCTGCCCCCGCCTGCGAACAGAACACATTTGCAAACCGTGGCCAGGGTTGGGAGGGCACGTGCGGGCCGTGCTGTTCCAGAGAAAGGTTACGTCTCCGGTGTGGAGGGCGGCGGGAGAGCATGGCGGTTCCTTCACCCTCGCCTCCTTCGCCGTGTTGTCAGATGTTTGCATGCTGGTTGCGCACGTATCTCTGTGGGAGAGGACACCCACAGAGAAGCCTGCCTGGCCTGTCGGTGCCCCGGATGAGGAAGGCAAAATCGTAAGAAGGCATTGTTGTCGTTAATCTTCTGAAGTAGAGGCAGGTAGGGGCGCCTGGGAGGCCCAGTTGGTTAAGCTCCGACTTCATGATCTCACTGCTCATGGGTTCGAGCCCCACACTGGACTCTGTGCTGACCGCTCGGAGCCCGGGGTCTGCTTCGGAGTCTGTGTCTCCCTCTCTCTCTGCCCCTCCCCCGCTCATGCTCTGTCTCTCTCTGTCTCTCTCAAAAAGAAAAAAACACTGAAGAAAAATTTTAAAGAGAGAGAGGCAGGTAATGTAAGCCAGAGAAGCCGCGGTCTCGGTCATGGGCAGACCCGATTCGGGCGCTGCCTCCACGGCGGCACGAGGGGGGCGTCCCGGATCTCCGTGCTCTCGCCTGTGAAACAGTTCCAGCTAAGGACTCAGAAACGAGAGTGAGCTAATCGATTAATAATGTTATCTTCCCGGAAAGCCTTTCCGTCTGATGTCTGCTCTTAGAGCTCTGAGCCTTCCGGTTCTGACCACGTCAGCTAGGGTTTGGACCGGAAATAGAGACCACCCTGAGTGTTTTAAGCAGAAGGGGACTTGGGTGCTCAGGCAGAAGTGTCAGAGTGCCAAAGGAGGGGAAGTCGGTTCGTTTCAAGGTCGCACCTCCTTTAGCTGCAGCGACCGACCGTTCAGGAGGCGGATCCTGTCCCTGTCTCCACAAATGCTGCTGTTAAGCTGTCCCAGTCTCCTAAAGTTGGTGACTGGACGGGAGAGTCCAGAATCTGGCCACTAGGCTGACGCCGTGAGAGGTGCTTCTCAGGCTCCGTGGCCCGGAAAGACGGCCTGTGGCTCCCATCCTCCTTCCAGCTCTCTCGAGAGGTTAATCCCGTCGGCGGAGAGTCTCTCTCCCGGGAGAGCCTCTGGGAGAGGCGTGTTGGGGAGGACAGGACGCCAGGCCAGCAGACAGCGTCCGGCACAGCAGCTTATTAAGAGGCATGGCTTTTCAGGCTTGGCAGGGAGAAGTCTGCCCTCTTCATTGGCCAGAAAGTCTCCCGTCAGACACCAGCCTTCTGCATCCCCGACGGTACCCAGCGCCGCCCCCCGACTCCGCGGCAGCCTCGCTGTCCCTTACGTATGAGCGCAGCTGCCCCAGAGCGAAGGGAGCGAGGGACGCAGAGACGCACTGGGCTCCCCCGGTGTAGCTCATGTTACCTGGGTAACTGCACGGCCGTAAAGCCCCGGGCGTCCAGACCAGGGCTGCACGTCAGTCCTACCTGGGGCCCCTTCCTCCTAGGCTCGTCCTCTCTAGGACCGTATCCCCGGCGTGTGGCTCTCCACTGCTGGGTGAATTCACCACCCTCTTCGGTGGTCGGGAGTGCGGGCTCTGGAAACAGACTGCTGGGGTTCAAATACTGGCTCGGCTACCTGCGAGCTGAGTGACCTTGGGCAGATGAGAGTTCCCTCTCAGTGGGGATCATGAGCAGTTCTGATCTAATGGTGGCAATAATAGAGTTGCTTCACTTTCTTTTCTTTAAGTTTTATTTATTTAAGTAATCTCTACACCCAATGTGGGACTCGAACTCACAACTCCAAGATCCAGATTCGCACGCTTTTCCGACTGGGCCGGCCAGGGGCCCCGGTAGAGTTGCTTTATAAAAGCCAAAGCATTCACTCTGTCAGGGTGTTGCTCAGTGCCTGAGGAAGTCGGCCAGGAGCTGGAGTTAGAGCTCTAAGCTTTCACTTCCCTCCATTATGGGAATAATAGTAACAAAGTAATATTTATGGCACGGGATGTTGAGAAGATTTCATCAAATGATCCATGCAGAGGACTGAGTGGAGTGCTTAGCACAGAATAAATAACTGATGGTAACTCCTATTATTATGACACACACGTAAAGCTTAGAATAGTAATAGCTGCCATGTGTTGTGTTCCCGGGATCTCCTTGCTTTCTATTCCTGATAGCCAGTCCCCAGGCACTACTGGCCAGCATCCGCTCTGACTGGGAGACCTCGGGTGTCCCGGTGGCTACATGTTCTTACTGTCACCCAGCCCGAACATTGGGCCAGAGGCTCTCAGGCATCTCCAGAGGGACAGTATTCTAGTTGAATGTCGTGAGATGAGCAACGTTGTGTTGCTTTGTGGTTTCATAGACACCATCAAGAGAAACTGGAGGCCGGTAGCTGTGATCGCCAGCAGGACTCACCTAGGCTGGAAAGGCCTGGACGGAAAAGGAAGTGGACTGAACAAAGACAAGATTTTAGTCAAAAGGAATTGCCGGAGCCAAAAACAAAAGGTCTGTATGTTTTATCAAGACTTACCGACTGGAGTAGATAAGTTTCTGGAACTGAGCAAGCCCCCTTCGTGTTTCCATTTTGTACTCAGGATGCGCGGCTGCCTGGAAAATGCCCTTTGTTAGTTTTGTGACTGGAGGGAGGGCGGGAGAGGAGAGAAGGGCGCCCCGAGCTTACTTCTCCTGCGGTGGTCCTTAACGCCTGCGGTTTCCCGGATCTCTTTGGAGAATCTGACTCAAATCGAAAGTATGAACCCTGTAGCCAGAAAAACACACAGATGCGTTCATTTTGACGCAAGGGGTGATTAGCAAAGCAGACCCTGAAGCTGCGTTTTCTTCTTCCTCCCAGCTGTGCCAAAGCTAAAGCTGCTGTGCGGGGCAGATCTGCTGGAGTCCTTCGGCGTCCCCAATCTGTGGAGAAGTGAGGATATCACGCGGATCGTAGGAGACTATGGGCTCGTCTGTGTTACTCGGGCTGGAAACGATGCTGCAAAATTCGTCTACGATTCCGACGCGCTGTGGAAACACCGGAACAACATTCACCTGGTGAACGAGTGGGTCACCAACGACATCTCCTCCACGAAGATCCGGCGAGCCCTGCGGAGGGGCCAGAGCGTGCGCTACCTGGTGCCGGACCTGGTCCGAGAGTACATCGAGAAGCATAACCTGTACAGCCCTGAGAGCGAAGAGAGGAATGTTGGGGTCATCCTGGCTCCTTTGCAGAAAAACACTGCCGAAGCGAACTCCTAGGTCCTGTGCTTTGGACCAGCCTGTTGGGAATGTGAGACAGTCCGGTGTTAGTGACCGGGGAGAGGAGTTGCGATGCTCTTTCAGAAACTAAAGCTTTTTAAAAGTTTGGTAAAAAGCACCAGTACGTGAAAATAAGGTTTATCTTTTGTTTCTGGTTTTTTTTTTTTAATGTAGTGCTTTAAAAAAAAAAAAAAGTTGATTTATTTGGAGAGAGAGTGAGCAGGGGAAGGGCAGAGAGAGAGAATCCCAAGCAGGCTCCTCACTGTCAGCACAGAGCCCAACGTGGGGTTCGATTCCATGAACTGTGAGATCACGACCCGAGCCAAAATCAGGAGTCCGATGCCCAACTGACGGAGCCGCCCCGGCGCCCCCGGGTTTATCTTTGTATCGGAAATCGCTACAATGAAAGTTTTCAATAGGGTCATTTTTTTTTAAAGAATGTACAAATCCTTTCATCTTTAAAACACGGGATTAGCACTAAAACCAGAAGACCCTCAGTTACACTAGCTACAGATAAGTCGGAAAGGCTCTCTCTGGTCGGCCACACAAGAGGAGCAAAGTGGGAAATGCAAGAGTCCATTTAAAATCCTAACTTAGGGGCGCCTGGGTGGCTCAGTTGGTTAAGCAGCTGACTTCGGCTCAGGTCATGATCTCACGGTCTGTGAGTTCGAGCCCCGTGTCGGGCTCTGTGCTGACGGCTCAGAGCCTGGAGCCTGCTTCGGATTCTGTGTCTCCCTCTCTCTGTGCCCTTCCCCTCCTCATTCTCTGTCTCTATGTCTCTCAAAAATAAATAAACGTTAAAAAAAATAAAAAAATAAAATAAAATCCTAACTTCAGTTAGAAGGAGAATTAACATTTTATGCAGGCCCGTTTCTAGGCGTTCTTGCCTGAGGGGGGCCAAGAAAACGATTCTTAAAGTAACGATCGCAGATGTCGCACCGCCGGTCACTCATCTTCAGCTACGCAGGGTACAGGTCGTGAGTCTGCCCGGCAGAAACTCTGCGAACGATTCGGTCTCCCTGGCACACGTCAGAAATTGGCCGGTTCTCACCCCTCCCTGGGGCTCCGCCTGTGGAGGAGAGAGGCCCGAGCCCTCAGGTATTCCGAAAGGTGCACAGGGGTTTCTGGTGCCCGCCGGAGGCAGAGAAACTGCCTGTCTGGGGAAGGGAATTGGATCCCGTTTCATAAGCTAACGCTTACCCGTTGTTAAAAATCAGCAGTAAGTTACAGGGTGGCGCGCTCCGTGTGCTCTCTTGGTACCGCCTCTCGCGGCTCCGTCCGTCTGCCCCGCGGCCGTCTCTGCAGGAGCCGCTTCAGAGACGACACCGTGCTGCCAGAACAGAGAGGACCGCGGAGAGCGAGGGATCTTACTCACGGGCTTTATTACGCGTCCATGCCCTTTGCCTTCCTTGACAGCCTCATAATCAAAAGATGAACAGAGGTCCTACGCACATGAGAAATGCCTCACCGAGTCAGCTCCGCAGAATCTCGGAAGAACACTCCACGGTCTCGCTCTCAGAGTCTCTAGTGGGTCTCTCGAGAGCCCCGCTCTCCCTGCTCCGGCCCACCGCGCAGCCGCCGAGTGAGAATTTAAGCAGCACAGGGTCTACTTTCTTACACTTTTTCTCTCACCCTTTTGTGTAAACCCCCAAATAATGATCAAAGTCATCAAGTTTTTATGTTACAAACGCAAGCTTGTCATGTATAGTTTGATGCATTCCAGTTTTGTGGAGATTCTACCAACTGGTAAAGCAACAAAGACCAGAAATAACTTTTCCAGAGTAGTTCACACGTTGCGTGAAAATCATCCTGTGATAGAAATTCAATTTCTGATGCAAATAGAATAATTTACCTTTTTGCAACTTATGTTTCATACCTACGCCATCCTAGATGAAGGATTAACGACCCGGCCAAAGGCAAGAAATGCAGCTGTGTGGCGGTACAGTCAGATTTGAGTCCACAGTTTGAAAAGGGAAATTGTTGAAGCTGGCAAAACGAATATAATCTTTACAAGAAAAAAAAGAGAGAGTGAGGAGAGCGCCTCAGCAGTCAGTAGAGCGTGAAACTCTTGAGCTCCGAGTTGTGAGTTCGAGCCCCACGTTGGGCATAGAGATTACTTAAAATCTTTTTTTTTAATGTTTATTTATTTATTTTGAGAGAGATTCCCAAGCAGCCTCCACACTCAGCACAGAGCCCAACGTGAGCCTTGATCTCATGAACCATGAGATTGCAACCCGAGCTGACATCAGGAGTCGGCGGCTTAACCGACTGAGCCACCCGGGCGCCCCCAGAAATAAAACCTTTAAACAACACTTGGCAGGGGCGCCCGGGTGGCTCAGTCGGTTAATGTCCGACTTCGGCTCAGGTCATGATCTCACGGTTTGTGAGTTTGAGCCCCGCATCGGGCTCTGTGCTGACAGCTCAGAGCTTGGAGACTGCTTCGGATTCTGTGTATCCCACTCTCTCTCTCTGACCCTCCCCCTGCTCTGCTCATACTCTGTCTGTCTCAAAAAAATAAAATAAACCTTAAAAAAAAAAAAACACCTTGCAAATGTCCCCTACAGCTACTGACTTTATTTTTTATTTTGTCTTTTTAAGAGCGAAAGAGAGGGCAAGGGGGAGGAGAGGGGCAGAGGGAGAGGGAGAATCCCAGGCAGCCTCCACGCTCAGCATGGGGCCCATTGAGGGATGGATCCCACGATCCTGGGATCACCACCCACGCTGAAATCAAGAGCCGGACACTCAACGGACTAAACCATCCGGGCGCCCCTGACTTCTTCTTACTAAAGCCGACAGGCCAACTTCACAAAGACCAGGAGGGGTACAGAGCCCGGCACCGGTAGGTTTCAATCTCTCTCTGCTGAAGGAGTGATGGGTTAGAATCTCAGATCCTAGAAATGAAGGGCCTTTCTTCCCCACCTTAACTTTTTGGACTTGAGAGTTGAAGCAGGGCTGAAAAATAACCACCCAGAAGCGGACGAAGCTGCCGAAATCAAACTTAGATTTCTTCTCCTGGAAATCTCCGCTTAGCGCATCTGATACGGGTACTGACTGCGAAGGGTTCCATTGCCAGAAGCTTCTCTCTCATTTTGTAGCAACTTCTCTTACACCGCGGTGCCCGCCTCCCTAGAAGTGCCCACCCTGCTCAGCTGTGAGTGTACCGGCCTCAGCACCCGCCGGGTGAACAGAGAGCGTTTGGGAACCTCCCAGGAGACCCGGTAATGGTGAAACGGTCCTATCGCTGTGCCATTTGTGAATCGATACCTTTGTACACGGAACGAGCGGCGCCGCCTTTTGTCCCGGTGCCGAGGGTGCTGCTGGTGCCCCAGCGTGACAGGGCGGTTCTGGGGGACCTCAGGGCCAGAGTTTCCTGTCTTGAGAATGGAGATGAGAACAATGCACTTCCCAGGGGAATAAATGTTAATAATCGTTGTGACTTCCATTGAGGAAGCAGAAAATATGCCACTGTATTTCCCATCGTGCCTTTTTCGTAATGTGCTTTTGTGAATTCTGAGTTGAGGAAATTCGGAAAGCTGATGTTTTCGTGTTCGACGCTGGTGTTCTGCGTGTGTCGTGCTTCTTTACTCCTTAACGTTGTATAATTTGAACGCAGCAAATGAACAGACGTCCTTTCCTGGCCGCTTCATTCAGCCGAATATGCAACATACGGGGGAGTCTTTTGTTGTTTTCCTGTGTAGGGGAAAGATAAGAGGAGTGGGTTCTCCGTGGCGAGCAAGGTAGAGACTGAGCCAGACGGAGGACTTGGGGTCAGCCGCCTGATCGAAGGGTGCTCTGTCTCCTTCCGCCACCCTGAGGGCCTCCACACGGGGTGGAAGGCAGCGCTTCCTTGGGGTCAGCGTGCGTGGCAGTGGTAGGATTGCTGTTTTCCTTACCCCCACCTCCGAGTCCCCTCTGTCCGAGCCCAGGGGTCACTATATTGCGAAACGGACTCCTGTAACACTTACTTCTGGGTGTCCCGGGACGTCCGCTCCACCGCCGTGCTCCTGCTCGCTCCCACAGGCCGCCGCATCTAAGACCCCCTCCACGGCCTCCGCCCGGCGGCGGGGACATCCAGCGTCGGCCTCTGCAACCTGGGTCTAGTCTCCCAGAGGAACTAGTGCCGTTTGAACTTAATTAACCGCCTGAGCCTCCCAGGCACCCCGCTTAGCCAAATCTCGCCATTTTCATCCACCCCAGGTGGAGGAGTACACATAAATAAAACTTTCAACGTACGATAGTCTGATGGTGACGTGTGCTGTGTTCTCTCTGCACAGAAGGACTGATGTTAGCAAGTCCTCGGAGCCCGGGCAGTGCGTGCCCGAGGGAGGAGGCGCTGGGAGCCACCGTTCACTTTCTTTTCAGAACTGCATTTAAATCCTAATTAATTAACATGTAGCGTAGCACTGGTTTCAGGAGTAGAATTCAGCGATTCCTCACTTACATACGACACCCAGTGCTCACGCCGACAAGTGCCCTCCTTAATGCCCATCACCCATTTAGCCCCTCCCTCCACCCAGCACCCCTCCAGCAACCCTCAGTTTGTTCTCTGTGTTTAAGAGTCTCATGGTTTGCCTCCCTGTCTGTTTTTATCTTATTTTTCTTCCCTTCTCCTATGTTCATCTGTTGTGTTTCCTAAATGCCACATAGGAGTGAAATCATATGACATTTGTCTTTCTCTGACTGACTTATTTCACTTAGCATAATAAACTCTAGTTCCATATACATTGTCGTAAAGGGCAAGATCTCCTTTTTCTTCATCACCGAGTCATATTCCAGTGTGTGTGTGTGTGTGTGTGTGTGTGTGTGTGTGTGTGTGTATACACACCACAACTTCTTTATCCGTTTGTCAGTCGATGGACATTTGGGCTCTTTCCATAATTTGGCTGTTGTCGATAGCGCTGCTATAAACATTGGGGTGCATGCGCCTCTTTGAATCAGCATTTTTGTGTCCGTCAGATAAATTCCTAGCAGTGCAAGTGCTGGGTCATAGGGTAGCTCTATTTTTAATTTTCTGAGGAACCTCCACACCGTTCTCCAGAGCGGCTGCCCCAGTTTGCAGTCCCACCAGCAGCGCAGAAGCGTATCCTCGCCAACATCTGTTGTTTCCTGAGTTGTTCGTTTTAGCACAGTTTGCTTTTAATCAGCGAAAGAAAGAGAGAGAGAAAAGAAAGGAAAGCAAGCAAGAAAGAAAGGAAAGAAGGTGCCCAGATGCCCGCTCCAGTACCATAATTACACCCCATTGCTTGCAAGACCGAGCAGAAGCTTCTGGGCCAGAGGCAGGTTTCCCCAGCTGACTGGGGCAGGGGCTGGGGCCGGCAACTCTCAGAATCTCTTTCTGTAAAATAATGCAGCGATCTCTGGGGACCTTCCAGCTCTGAAATGCGACTGACCCGGCGGAGAGCTGGCCCTGGCTTCTCTCCACCCAGCCGCCACCTGCCCACTCTCTTGTGCGTGACCGCGAGGCATTTCTGGGAACACTGGTTACGACGTGGAGTGCCAAGGGGGGCCGCACAAGAACAAGACCGGTTCGGCCGCCAGGTCGCCTACGGTTCGGAGGCGAGAAAAAAAAGACTACGTTTGAGCATCAGTAAGGGACTCGGCACGATCCCTCCTGGCGGTTTCCTTAGAACGAGCACTCTCCGGCCCGTGGGACAGGAAACCGCAATGGAGGACGGTCCAGGGGGAGCTCCTTCTGCTATAAATTATTTGTCATTTATCTGAAGTTCAAGGAGTCCCATTTCTGTTCTGCTTTTTGGGCTTTCGTTTTTCCAACTCGGGCAAACTTAGGTGGGAGGAAAACCTACGAGGAGGGACAGAGAATGGGCCTGACCCTCTGTGTTCTGACAGTGGCGCTGAGCACTTGCAGGAGGATCGGAGGAGCGGACGGTCAAGGAAGGAAGGAGGGATTAAGAAAAGAATTTGCCCAGAGTGCTAGGCTGGCTCAGTGGGGGGAGCATGTAATTCTTGATCCCGAGGTCATGAGTTTGAACCCCACTCTGGGCGTAGAGATTACTTAAGTAAATAAAACTTTAAAAAATAAATAGGGGCGCTTGGGTGATTCAGTCGGGTAAGCATCGGACTTTGGCTCGGGTCATGATCTCATTGTCTGTGGGTTCAAGCCCCACGTCGGGCTCTGTGCTGACAGCTCAGAGCCTGGAGCCTGCTTCAGATTCTGTGACTCCCTCTCTCTCTGCCCCTCCCCTGCTCGCACTCTGTCTCTCTTTCCTTCAAAAATAAATAAACATTAAAAAAAAGAAAGAGTCACACTCCTGAAGTAGTATTTTACTTAACGTTGCTAAGTAGCCTCAGCAAGTTAAACATACACAGAATTGAAGCATCATTAGCTCTTCTGCCCTCAAACAGGTTTAAAAAGGCAGACGAGTTACTTAGGGAGACGAGTGACATAATTTTATTTATTTTCTGACAGTATTTTCCACTGCTCAACTCCGGTAGTCCGAACAATAAGGATACTTATACCCAGGAATACCGACAGACGGCAGGATCTGGGGTGCATGCGTGCAGCAAACCAGTGGTGTCATCAGGGACCCGGGGTCGCAGTGTCCTCAATCCGGTGTTCCTCGAGTTGTAGAACAAGGCTTCCTTGTCCACCTTCAAAAGTGGAGAAAGGCTGGCTCCCCAGGGCTTTGTAAAACCAAAGAAACAGCTCTCCCGACAGGGCCATCCAATTCATCAGCATATGTCCTTGGCTGATTCAAATTCGCTGAAACCTGCTTGTCCTTAAAACCAATCACTGTCAAAGGAGCTAGGATTTCTGCGATTGCCTTAGCCTAAGACTAATCCAGATCTTACCCCCGGGCCGGGCCCAGCTGCTTGATGGCATTGCTTCACTGCCTTACGGAGTGGAAGTATGTATGGATGGCACCATGTGTCCCCAGCGTCCACGCCATTCTTTGCTGAACCAGTACCGGACTCCATCAGGTGACGCGAGTAGACCCACGGCGAGTGCCCGCCATCGATTCCCATCCATTTTTTTTTTTAAGTTTTTTTTTTTTAATGTTTATTTATTTTCTCTGAGGGAGAGAGATAGAGCATGAACAGGGAAGGGACAGATAGAGAGAGGAGATACAGAATCCGAAGCAGGCTCCAGGCTCTGAGCTGTCAGCACAGAGCCCAACGTGGGGCTTGAACTCACATGCCGTGAGATCATGACCTGAGCTGAAGTCAGACGCTTAACTGACTGAGCCACCCAGGCGCCCCCCATCCATTTTTTTAAATTTATTTATTTATTTTGAGAGGGACAGACACAGCACAAGGGGCGGAAGGGCAGAGAGTGAGGGGGAGAGAGAGAATCCCAAGCAGGCTCTGTGCTGCCAGTTCAGAGCTCAGTTTGATGCAAGGCTCGAACCCATGAAGCCAAGAGATCATGTCCTGAGCGGAAACCAACGGTAGGACTCAACCGACTGAACCACTCAGGCGCCCCCCCCCCCCATCTACTTCTTTCAAGGAGTGGCAGTGTTGGTACACAGGCTAAGGACCCCATCTTGGCTGTAATTTTATGATTTACTTTGCCAGTATCAAATAGAGGGAAAGAAAGGGCTCAAATTGGCTAAATACATTCCACCTCTTTCCAGAGATAACTTCTGGTCCTCATCTAGAAGAAAGATTTTAGAATTATGGAGGAGCGAGGTGCCTGGATGGCTAAGCGTCTGACTTTGGCTTCGGGCATGATCTCACGGTTCATGAGTTCAACCCCCGCATCGGGCTCTCTGCTGTCACTGCAGAGCCTGCTTCGGATCCTCTGTCCCCCACTCCCTCTGATGCTCCCTCTCTCTCTCTCAAAAATAAATAAACTTAAAAAAAAAAAAAAGAATTGTGGAGAAAATTATTCTCTATCCCATGGCCAAGCCCAGGATATGTCAGCTTCAACTGAAGTCGAGCTCTAGCCATGCGAATGGCCCTTGCTCAAGTTGGCCAAAAGCCATACCGACCGGTGAAAATGCTAAAATTATTATTAGTTATTTCTGTGACTTTCATTTTCAGGCCAACATTTAGAACAATAAAAATTTTAAGAGTAGGAAGTAAGTTATGACTCCTACATGTCCTGTTCCCTTAGTTTTCTGGAATTTAAACTGGCTTCATGCTCCAGAAATCTGGTCAGAGTTCAGAGTGCTGTGCTCTTGAAATGGCAAGATACAGCTAGTCCCAGGATTTGATACCAGCCTGTCACATTCCACCAAGGGAATCGATGTCTTATTCTGGGCAAGGCAGTCCCACTCTGGCTTCTCAGTAAAAATGGCATTTCTGGGGCACCTGGGTGGCTCAGTCGGTTAAGTGTCTGACTTCGGCTCAGGTCATGATCTCACAGCTTGTGAGTTCAAGCCCCACGTCGGACTCTGTGCTGACAGCTCAGAACCTGGGGCCTGCTTCAGATTCTGTGTCTCCCTCTCTCTGTCCCTCCCCTGCTTGTGCTCTGTCTCTTTCTCTCTCAAAAATAAACAACATTAAAAAATTTTTAAAAATGGCATTTCTCCTTTGGAAAAGGTCATAGCCATTCATCCAACATTTATGGAGCACTGGCCAGCACCATGCTAGGCGCTGGGAATGCTGTAGAGGCAAATGACCTGAACGTGGTCTCTGCCCTTGACATTTTAGTGACAAAGGTAGTCAGTAAACAAACCAAAACAAGATAAGGGGGGGAGGGGTATGATAATTATGAAGGAAGTAAGCAGAGATGTGATACAGAGTAAATGGATATCAGAAGTATATCAGAAGACTGTTCTGGAAAGATGACTCTTAGAGATTAAAAAAAATTTTTTTAATGCTAATTTATTTTTGAGAGAGAGACAGAGCGTGAGTGGAGCAGAGGGAGAGGGAGACACAGAATCCGAAGCAGGCTCCAGGCTCTGAGCAGTCAGCACAGAGCCCGATGTGGGGGCTCGAACCCAGGAACCGTGAGATAGTGACCTGAGCCGAAGTTGGATGCTTGACTGACTGAACCACCCAGACACCCCAACTCAGAGATTTTTGAAGATAGTCAAGTATTTTTTTGTCCAAGTTCTAAACCAACTGAAAAATAAGATGAAAAAAGCAACAAATGAAGAATGAAAAAAGCATCTTCTTAAAAATTTGAAGAAAATATTTTTTATATCATTTCCTTTGAGAGAGAGAGAGAGAGCGGAGGAGGGGCAGAGAGAGGGAGAAAGAGAATCCCAAGCTGGCACTGGAGAGCCCGATGCAAGGCTTGATCTCAAGAGTCAGACACTCAACCAACCGAGCCACCCACGTGCCTCTCTTTTAAAAAAATTTTCCTAAGTGCTCTCTACACCCAGCATGGGCTTGAACTCATCACCCCAAGATCAAGAGCCGTACCCTGCACCGACCGAGACATGGGGGCACCCTGAAAATAGAATCTTTATGACCGAGAAAGTCTGGAAAAAGTTTGGAGTTGTGGGCGCCTGGGTGGCTCAGTCGGTTAAGCGTCTGACTCAGGTCATGATCTCACGGTTCGAGCCCCGCATCGGGCTCTGTGCTAACAGCTCGGAGCCTGGAGCCTGCTTCGGATTCTGTGTCTCCCTCTCTCTGACCCTCCCTGCTTGTGCTCTCTCTCTCTCTCTCAAAATTAAATGAACATTAAAAATTTTTTAAAAAACAGCGGTTCGGAGTTGAAGCTTGATGTGAGGGTCACAGCAGAATAGGTAGCTGTGACAGATTATGTGACAGTTACGAGATCCCCCCTCCCACTTGCTCTTCTTAACATGACATTGAAAAACGGGGTCCTCCTTTGCTCCGTTTGGATTTGGGTGAGCCCGTGACTCTGGTGGAAACGATGTTATGTGACTTTTGAGCCGAGGTCGTAAAAGACAGAACAGCATCTTACTGGTTCTCTCGGGATGCTCTCTCTTAGAGCCCAGCCGCCGGCGCTGTGGGGGGAGCCGAAGCAGCCCACGACGGACCCCCATGGAAAGGAACCTGGCTTCCAGCCCACAGCCCTGGCTCCCAGCCAGCAGATAGCCCGCGTTCCTTCGTCTGCCGTGAGCATGAGCCTTTTGGGGGGCGTCTACTCCCACCCCGCCAACTGGAGTCAGGTTACCCCAGCTAATGCTACGTGGAGCCGGGCCGCGCCGTCCTCTGTGAGCCATGCCCGAATCGCAGATTTACAAGGAAATTAATTATTTTTTGTTATTTTAAGCCATTAAGTTTTTTTTTGGGGGGGACCAATAATAACCTTTTCACTAACTCCCCTAGTCTAGACTTTGGAACAGTCTACCAGAGAGAGAAGGGGAGAAGAAAAAATGGAAATGCCTGTGTTTATTTTATTTTTTAATGTTTATTTTCGAGACACAGAGACAGAGCATGAGCAGGAGAAGGGTAGAGAGAGAGAGGGAGACACAGAATCCAAAGCAGGCTCCAGGCTCTGAGCTGTCAGCATGGGCCCGACGCGGGGCTCGAACTCACAGACCGAGAGATCATGACCTGAGCCGAAGTCTGACGCTCAACCGACTGAGCCACCCAGGTGCCCCGGAAATGCCCTGTGTTTAGAGCGTTTGACAGATTAACCCTACCCAGTGGAGAAAGAATGGTTCAGTGGCTGTGGTTCCGAAGGCACATTCCCATGTTCCGGGAACCCTTCCACCTGTGGCAGGGAAAATCCCAGGTGCTGGGCACTCCTTCCGTCCTGGGAAACCCTGGACGGGTGGTCGCCCCAGGTGCCCCCAAGCAGAGAACTCACGGAAATGGACTTCTAAACCATGGAGCCAGCCTAGCTACATGGGGGCTGTGGCTATAACTGTAGGCTCGCCTCCGTTCCCAACCCCCTTCTCTTCTGCCTTTCTCCACTGTCAAGACTGAAGAAGAGAAGGGAGGTTCCTCAGGCCCCCTTACAATTAGAAGTGACATGTGACATGGGGCACCTGGGTGGCCCAGTCCACCTCCGACTCTTGATTTCTGCTCAGATCATGATCTTATGGTTCATGGGCTCGAGCCCCACATGGGGCTCTGTGCTGATAGCTTGGAGTCTGGGATTCTTTCTCTTTCCCCCTCTCTCTGCCCCTTCGCTCATTCTCTCTCTCCCTCCCTCTCTCTCTCTCTCTCTCTCTCTCTCTCTCTCTCTCTCTCTCTCCCCCGCCAAAATAAATAAACATCAAAAAGAAAAAAAAAGCGACATGTGACACAGATTTGGCCAATGAGAGGAAGCAAATCTGATGAAGGGATAAGGACAGGTGCAGCCCCTTCTCCGTGAACGTGGATGTCCTGGCTGGAAATGGCTGGAAATGACCGGAGGTAACTTCCGCCGAGGCCCGGAGAACCACAGAGGTGCCGCTGCCACCGAGTGCAGCTGCCAACCGTCAGCAGCAACCTTTCGTCCCCGACGGCTTGTTAGGTCAGAAAAACAAACCTCTCGGTATACCGAGACCCCTAGAGTCGGGTTTACTGGCCCTTCATTGGCAGCTGAAACACGAATTAATGCGTGAGTTTGGAGGGGACGCCCTCGGTCATCGCCACGTCGGCAGAGAAACAAGTGGGCCCGGAACACGGTCTGTTCTGGGGCGCGCCTGGTTTACAGATCCGAGCAGGAGGAGCAGGAGGGGGAAGGCCCGGGAAAGCGAGGACAGGAACGCGGGGACCCGGGAGGGGTGCGAGCAGGTGCGTCCGCCTCCCTCCGCCCCGCACGGCTCCTCCCCGCGCTGCTGTCCCCGCCCCCCGGGCCCCGCAGATAGGCCGAGGCCCCGCCGCCCGCCGGCCACTGTCGCCCTGCCCCGCCCCGCCATGCCGGCCGACCTCAGCGGCACCTGGAGCCTGCTCAGCAGCGACAACTTCGAGGGCTACATGCTGGCCCTAGGTAGGACGGGAGGGCGGCCGTCCCGGGTTGGCGCCGAGACAGCCCCGCCGGGCCTGGCCGTCGGTTTCCCGGGCGCGGCCGTCCCCCCCGCCCCCGTCCCCCTGTCCCCCTGTCCCCCGTCTCCCCGTCCTCCATCCCCCATTCCAACCCCCCCACCCCTGTCCCTCGTCCCCCGTCTCCTTGTACCCCATCCCCGTCTTCCTGTTCCCCCGTCTCTGGCGCCTCTCGTCTCCCCGTCCTCTGGTCCTCTGGTCCCCCGTAGACCCCCGTCCCCCCGTCCCCCGTCTTTTCGTCCTCCGTCCCCTGGTACCACGCCTATCCCCCAGCCCCGCCGTCCCCCTTGTCTTCGCATCTCCCCGTCCTGTGTCACTACCCTGGACCATCCTTTGTCCCCACCCCCATCCCCCGGTCCTGACATTCCCCGTCTCCTCGTCCCCGTCCCGCCCCCGCCCGGCCCCGTCCAGCTTCTATCCCCACGTCCAACTTCTGTCCCGTCTTGTCCCTCGGTCTTTCTCCTGGTCGCCCGCCCCTCCGTCCGTCCGCCTACGCACCCGTCAGTCTCTACCGGCCCCGAAGTCAGGCTCCTGTCCCACCGGGGACAGCCGGGGCGCCGGGCACCTCGCAGCGGGACTTGGGGGCACGACGGGCGTCCTGCAGGTGAGGGGGCGCCCCGCCCCTCTGCCGCGGGGCTCTGGGCGCTTTCTGGAGCCCGGTGGCTCTGCCAGGGAGGTCGCCGGCCCTCGGAGCGGGGGGTGGGAGGAGCTCCGGGCTGCGCTCAGGTGCACGACGTGCCCCCGCCCGGTGACTCTGGCGCCCGCCCGAGTTCGGGGACCGCCTTGGAAATCTTTAGTTTCCCGACTCCCCTCTCCCCTCCAGGTCGAGTGGGGACAAAAAACCCAGACCCCTTAGAAGCCACTCCCCTCTGTCCCTAGGACACAGCGCCAGCCCCGAGGACTGTCGTGGGTGCCCCGAGGGGTCGCTTCTTCGCCCCCTGCCCGGCTCCCCCCAGCGCTTAGCGGAGAGCCTGGTCTTTGCGGAGATGGGGGGGGGGACTCGGTGGCCGCAGGAGGTGGGGGGGCGGTCAGAGCAATGTCCTTGCTTCCCAGAGCGTTTGGAGAATGTTCCAAACGCTCTGGGAAGCAACCAGAGCTAACCTTGGTGGTTAGAACGCCTCCCTTCCTTACCGAGTCCCAGTTTGTCTGGCTCATAGTCTCATTCTACAGATTTGGTGGGTGGAGCCCCTGTGTCCCCAGCACTTTCCCCTGAATGACACCAGTCACTGACACTTTTGACAGGAGGTCTAGAGCTGCTGAGAGGGTGGGGACCTGGTGTTTCCTCTGGCTTCTCATTATCTGGCAACTGGGCCTCAGTTTCCCCATCTGGAAATTGAAAGGGAGGGGTCCATTTTTTTTTTTCTTAAAAAAATGGTGGTAAAATATATTGGCCATCTTAACCATTTTGGAATGCACGGGTCTGTGGCTCCAGCATGTTCTTTTATAATGTTTTTAACGTTTATTTATTTTTGAGACATAGAGACAGCATGAGCAGGAGAAGGGCAGAGAAAGAGGGAGACACAGAATCAGAACACAGGCTCCAGGCTCTGGGCTGTCAGCACAGAGCCCGACATAGGCCTCGAACCCACGAACTGTGAGATCATGACCTGAGCCAAAGTCGGACGCTTAACCGACTGAGCCATCCAGGCGCCCCTCCAGTGTGTTTTGAAGATGTCTGTGCCTTCGGTGGGCTTCTCTCCTCCCTTCTCACGTTAAGCAGGGACGTCTGGAGCTTGTCAAACCACATCTGATTCAGACGGCCACAAACCCCTGTCCTGAAGGAAAGAAATCTGTCTTCCTCCTCCCATCTTAGATTCACTGGCTGGGGGCCCCTGTGAATTAGACCAACGGGAGACAGATTCACAAGCAGAAGTCAGTTAACACCCGCCCGGTGAAGACACGATACCAGCGCTCAGAGCGGGGTGGCTGGGATTCGAGCCGTCTATAGAGCATCTTAGCCACGCGAGAAGTTGGATGGAGGGGAACTAACAAAACAAGGGCTGGTTAGGAAGGTTTATTATGTAGAATCTTCTGGAGCCGTCTCCAGGTTGGTGAGAGTCTAGAGTCGCCTCCCTAGCTTGTGTCTGTCGGGGAACAGTGAGGAGGGGGGACGACTTTATAAATTTATGTCCTGCTTTTGGGCCAGTGGGGGAGGGCAGGGAGCTTCTCTTCTGTCGGCTTCGTCCCAGCTGCCTTTCGTTCTATAGAATCAGTGTGCCGAGCTGGTGAATGGGAGGGGGGGGGTATATTCTGCCACTCTTCAACTCGAATCTCACTTCCTCTCTGTTTCAAACTTCGAGGAAGGAATTAATGCTTCTTTTAATGCTTCTTTTCCCCAAAGGCGGTAGGTCCTGAGAGTTTGCTTATCTCCCCGCCATCGAATTAGTGGACGCATGGGACTAACTTGGCCGGTGTCTGGTTTACCCGTGTGGAGGCTATTGAATTTTGCCTTGCTGTTTACTTCGTTTCTGGCAATTTCTGTGGCTTTTGGAGCAAACCTCTGAGACCAAACAGGGCAATGGAGTCAGCCGCAGCCATTGCAAGTGTGGGACGACACCTTGTGCTAAAACCGTCTGGTCTCGCAGAGCACCTTCTTCTTCTTTTTTTTTGACAGGAAAGAGAGAGAGACGGAGAGAGGGAGAATCCCAAGCAGACGCTGCAACACCAGTGCAGAGCCCAATGTGGGGCTCAAACTCACGAACCTTGAGATCCTGCCCTGAGCCGAAGTCAGACGCTTCACTGACTGGGCCACCCAGGGCCCCTCAAGAGGCAGCCTTTTGAGTGGTGCAATTAGTGGTTTTTTTTGTTTTTGTTTTTGTTTTATACAGTGAGCAGGGGAAGGGCAGAGAGAGAGGGAGAAACTGAAGCAGGCTCCAGGCTCTGATGAGCCGTCAGCACAGAGCCCGACGCAGGGCTCGAACTCACAGACCGCGAGATCATGACCTGAGCCAAAGTCGGCCACTTAGCGACTGAGCCACCCAGGTGCCCCGCAATTAGTGTTTTTCAAATGTGTGTTAGTCCCATTCTTCACCTGTCCCCACACTGTCTTGCTTGTCTAACTTCTTTTTTCCATGATATCAGTAGAGGCTTAACAATGATCTGCACCGTATTAGATCCTAGAGGCTAACAGAGGCTGTTTATTTATTTCCGTGACTTATATTTATTTGTCATCCAACTCACTTCTCAGAGGACTAAGCCATGGAGTATTGCCTGAGTCAGCATCCTGCCTCACAACTCCTTTTCTTCCTTTGGTTCAGGTTCCAGAAAGATATTAGATCCAGACAACACACTGAACTCTCACTTGCACTCTGCTTTCCAAAAGAAATGTAAGCGTGCTAAGGATTTCTGGAATAGAGAGGCTATTTGACGCAACAGAGCCGCTAACCGGAAACCCAGAGAGCTTAGCCGTTAATAGTTGGTAATAGAATCAAAGTTACACAACCCCTTGGGCGCCTGGGTGGCTCAGGTGGTTAAGCCTTAAGCCTCTGACTTCAGCTCAGATCATAATCTTTCAGTTCATGAGTTCGAGCCATGTAAATTTCCTTTTAAGAAAAATAGAACAGCGGCGTCTGGGCGGCTCGGTCAGTTGAGCGTCCAACATCGGCTCAGGTCATGATCTCGTGGTTCACGAGTTCGAGCCCCACGTCAGGCTCTATGCTGACAGCTCAGAGCCTGGAGCCTGCTTCGGATTCTGTGTCTCCCTCTCTCTCTGCCCCTCCCCTGCTCGTGCTCTGTCTCTGTCTCTCTCAAGAAGAAATAAACATTTTTTAAAGAGTTGCACAACCCCTGAGTGCCTTTACTTCCTTCATTTGTTAAATGAGGTGGCTGGACCCGATCTGATAGCCCAGGTGTCTAAATTACAAACCAAGAGATCTCTTAGCATTTTATACAAGAGCCGAAATCAGACTTAACGCTTACTGCCAGTTCCTAACGAGCCGGGAAGAAAATGATTTGGCCATATTGCTATTTGTCTGGCAACACTCTCTTCGGCTTCTGTGTGTAAAGAACATGGACTCCAGGGTCAACCCGTTTTCCCCTCCCCCCTCCAGGGGGGCAGGGGAGGGGCTCAGATCAGAACAGTAGGGTTTTGTTCCTCAGAACTAGCGGGAGTTTCTCGACAGGCAGACTCTGTGCCTCACCCTGGATCCCAGATCTACAGATCAGAATCGGCATTTAAGCGGATTCTCAGGTGATTCAGATGCAAATCAAATTTAAGAAGTACTGCTCTCTGAGACATCAAGTCGTCATTAGGACAACCGCAGGGGGTAACGGTGGTCTGTCTGGAAAACACAGGTTTGAACTATGCGGGTCCACTTCTAGGAGGATTTTTTTTTAATATACAGACTATTATTATTCTGTATATTAATATTATTAATATTATTCTGTATATTAATATACAGATATTAATATGTAGAATAATATTATTCTGTATATTAATATACAGAAACAGTACAGAATTGTTAATGGATTTTCTTTTCCTTATGATTTTCTTAATAACATCATCTTTTCTCTAGCTTACTTTATTGGAAGAATACAGCCTCCAATACATGTAACATACGAAACGTGTATTAATTGTTTATGTTATTGGGAAGGCTTCCGGTCAACAGGGGGCTATTAGTAGTTAAGTTTCCGGGGGGTCAAAAGTTATCCGAGGAGTTTTCAACTGAGCGCTCAGGTGCCGGGATAGGAACACTCCAACCCCCCGGGTAGTTCAAGGGCCAACCTTACCGTAAAACCTGCCGTCTCTATTTCTGTATGTTCTAAGGCCAACTTACGCAGAAGTGTTCAGACCGCTCCTGAGGACTTTTGCCTGTGCTAATGGCAAGCTAATTTATTTATGCTAACTCTCTCAAAGAAGACAGCTAAATTCAGCCAGACCAAATATATACGTATATTTTAAAACTTCTTAGGGAACATCAGAGAGCTACAAAAGAATGAAGAACCATCAGGCTGAGGTCTAGGAAGAAAGAAGAATCCAGAGAGGCGAGCCCAGCATTTAGGATGGCTCCTACCTTGGGGCTGTTTGGGAGATGAAGCTGCAGTTTGGGAAGTTTCTCGGGATGAGTGGGGGGGGAGCAAAAGGGACTCCCGAGTCAGTCAAGGGCGGGGACTCTGCAAACACCCTCTGGGCTAGGATTCTGAAAAGCAGCACCTGGGGAGTAACGGAGACCTGGAGGGAAATAGCTTTTGAATAGACTGTCATTTCATTTTGAATCATCTTGGTGGTCCAGAAAAATCTCAAGACCGGAACTTGAATTAAAGTGCTTTCAGATAGGGGTGCCTGGGCGGCTCAGTTTGGCCATCCGACTCTTGATTTCAGCTCAAGTCAGGATCCCAAGGTCATGGGATCGAGCCCCACATAGGGCTCCATGCTGAATATGGAGCCTGCTTAAGATTTCTCTCTCTCTCTCTCTCTCTCTCTCTCTCTCTGTCCCTCTCCGCCCCCTCCCCCACTGTGCTCTCTCTCTTAAAAAAAAAAAATACTTCCAGGTAGCTAGTGACTTTAAAAGCAATTAAAAACAACAACATCAACCCTCTTTGGAGGAACAGAACATCATGCAATTTCTTGAATTATTTCTAGAGAGACAGCGCCCACTAAATAATCACAGTTAAGCAACTCCATAAGGAGGTAAAAACCCATGACGGGAAAGCTCTGGGAGGGGCTGGGATAACGTCCACGCGCCGCGATCGTGGCGATGGGACCGCGGGTGTTTGCTTGAGTCCAAACATGTTAAATCGCACATAATATATAAGTACTGTTCTCCGTACTTCAGTTATACCTCAACGAAGCTGTCAAGAAATAAAAAGACCCCAATAGCAAGGATCAATAGAAACCACAAACAACAGAAACAGGGTCTCCAGATCCTGGGGTCATCAGAAATAGACTATGAAGCAGGTAGGCTGAGCTTAATTTTGGCAAGGACCCAGGATCCATATGAAGGTAACAGAACAGAGTTCAAAAAGGAACAGATGGAAATTCTAGAATTCGAAAAGAACAAGCAAACTTAGAAACTTGACCCTCTCTGTTCTCCGAATTCCTTTCTATGTCCCGTATTTTCAGAGATCAGGGCGTTCCTGTCCTCCATTGTAGAGACGGCGCCTCTCATTTGAGGGTCTTAGGACCGGCCTCGGGGGAAGGTCAGAAACTTCTTCGAGCACAAACCGTTCCTCAAATTCGTTCAGCTTGAACTATGAATAGTATGCCAAGCTACCCTGTTTTGGGGTGACGTGACCTGAACCCCCTCAAGAACAGAGTTTCTGCCCCGGGATAATGAAAAAGTTCTGGAATTGGATGATGGCGATGGTTGCACAACATTGTGAAGGTGCTTAACTCCGCTGAATTGTGTGCCTAAAAATAGATAAAATGGTACATTTTATGTTAGTGTATTTTATCACAACAGAAAGTTGTGTTGCAAGGAGACTTTAATTGAAAACCCACAACAAATCTGATATGACGTTTACAAAAATTAAAGGTGCGCCTGGGTGGCTCAGTGGGTTAAGCGTCCGACTTCAGCTCAGGTCATGATCTCTCGGTTTGTGAGTTCGAGCCCCGCGTTGGCTCTGTGCCGACAGCTCAGAGCTTGGAGCCTGCTTCGGATTCTGTGTCTCCCTCTCTCTCTCTGTCCCCCACCCCGCTTACGCTTGCATGCCGTGCTGTCTCTCTCTCTCTCAAAGGTAAATAAACATTAAAAAATTATTTTAAAAATTTAAAGCTCATTTTAAATTCAGCTGTTTGAATTAATAAGTGCATTTTGTGAGTTAGCGTTCTCTCCTATTTTAGCCATGTCTTATGACTTTACACAATTAACCAAAACATGTTCGTTAAAGACAGAGGTTTATACGTCAGGCAAGTAGCTGATGTTGCTGGCTAGATAGCTAGCTAGTACAGCTCCTATAATAAAAACCAGAGAATCCTTATCTTTTTCTTTTTCTTTCTTTTTTTTTTTTTTTTTTTGATGGAAGAGATATATAACCAGGAAATCTGTCCCTTTTGATAAAAAACAGAGCTTGAGATCTCTGTCCTGGCTGAATAATTAACTTAACGCTGTGCTTAGTAAATTACACAATGTCTTATGTTTAGACTCGTTAACAAATAAGCGCATAGCACACGGAAGGGACTTACGACACCGAACTGGAATGATCGAGGTGCTTTTGGGCTCGAGAAGATTGTTTCCGATTTTCCTTCAATTGGAGCAGATTCTCTTCCTAAAGTGAGACTTTGATTGTTCCGTTTTCACCTTCCCCGGTTACAAATTCCTAAGTCCAGGGGCTGTGCCTTTAAAGCTCTGGTCTCTCCACCCCTACTCCCACCCCCAGGAAAGGCTACTTAAATATGTCATCTCCCCGGAAGCCTGGGTGACTCGGTGGGTGGAGCATCTGTTGCTTGATTTCAGCTCAGGTCATGGTCTCGTGGTTGGTGGGATCGAGTTCTGTGTAGGGCTCTGCCCTGAGAGGGCAGAGCCTGCTCGGGATTCTCTCCCTCTCTCTCTGCCCCTCCCCCTCCGGCAAATACCCACTCTCTCAAAATAAATAAATAAACATGAAAAAATAATAAATCAATATGTCATTTGCCTAAAGAGCGGAAGGGTAGTGCCACCGCTATTAAGAAAGTGTGTCTTGGGGGCGCCTGGGTGGCTCAGTCGGTTGGGCGCCCGACTCTTGATTTCAGTTTAGGTCATGATCCCGGGGTCGTGAGATCTAGCCCTGTGTTGGGCTCCGTGCTGAGTGTGGAGCCTGCTTGGGATTCTCTTTCTGCCTCTGTCTCTCTCCCCCGCTTGAGCTCTTTCTCTCTCCCTTAAAAAAAAAAAGTGTGTCTCTTCTTCTTATTTTTTTTTAATTTTTACTTATTTTTGAGAGACGGAGCACAAGCAGGGGAGGGGCAGAGAGAGAGAGAGAGAGGGAGACGCAGAATCCGAAGCAGGCTGCAGGCTCCGAGCTGTCAGCACAGAGCCAGATGCAGGGCTCGAACTCACAAACCCCGAAATCATGACCTGAGCGGGAGTTGGACACTTAACCGACTGAGCCACCCAGGCGCCCTTCTTCTCCAGCTTTAATCCATTAAGGAATATGATTTAGGCACTTCCTGTGGACGAGGAGCTGGCACGACAGCAGGCACGTCGGAGATTTCCTCTTCCAGGGCAGACGCAGGGTGCCGTCCGGGCCCTGGGGCTCTGCACACAGTAGGCACGTGTTTCGTAATTGCAACCTGACAGAGGAAGAAGCGATGACAGGAGACATCACGCAAGCGTGGGGTGTGATTGACATAAGTGCGGGGAGAAAGCGCTATTCTTTGGAAAAAGGCAGACAATGGAAACCTTCAAGTCTAAGTATTAAATAGTCACCAACTGAGACTACCGGCACTTAACTTCTGACGGGCGACAGTGTGACAACCACAGAGGTTTCCTGAGCACAGAAAGCAGGGCTTCCAAGTTAAAAGGCAACTACGGGACTTGTAGGGGCGAGTTATTAAAATCAGGAGGGTGTGTGCAAATTCTTTGCCGTTGTTTTAGATGTTGTTTTTCTCATTAAAATATCGGCTTACACAATAAGTGAGCCATGCAGTTTTAGAATTATTCAGGGTTTAGGGTTAACTTTGCTTCTTTTTCTTTTTTAAATTTTTTTTAATGTTTATTTATTTTTGAGACAGAAAGAAACAGAGCATGAGTGGGGGAGGGGCAGAGAGTGAGGGAGACACAGAATCTGAAGCAGGCTCCAGGCTCTGAGCTGTCAGCACAGAGCCAGACGCGGGGCTCGAACTCACGGAGTGCGAGATCATGACCTGAGCCGAAGTCGGAGGCTTAGCCGACTGAGACACCCAGGCGCCCCTGCTTCTTTTTCTTTTATGCAAGGATAGGTTTTCACACCAGAACCTGGGATATCCGTTTAATTAATTTTTTTTAAAGTTTATTTTTATTTATTTTGAGAGAGAGATCAGGAGTAAGCGGGTGAAGGGCAGAGAGAAAGGGGGAGACAGAATCCCAAGCAGGCTCCGTGTCATCAGCAGAGTCCGATGCGGGGCTCGAACCCACGAACTCGAGATCATGACCTGAGCCGAAGTCAAGAGCTGGACACTTAACCGCCTGAGCCACGCAGGCGCCCCGAGATCAGTCTAATTTAAAACAATTTTCTGAAAGCCCAGCAATTCTGTTGAAGTCTCAGATCTAGTTCATTTAAGTATTAAAACCTTAATCATACTTGTCATGTTAGAATGGCTATTTATGTCATGGTACACATGTTAAATTTGGTCTTACGCATTAAGTTAACAATCCTGGATATTACTGATCTACTTGAATATACAGTGTATTTTCAATGTGTTTTTCATGTACATATAAGGGAAATACACTCTGTAAGAAAATCACAGACAACACTAGTTAGAGCTTTAAACTACATGGTCAAGGAAAAGCAGTAAGCGGTGGCCTCTTTTTTTTGAAGTAGAAGTGAGGTGAATGCCTGTTAGCGGTAATAAGATTCAAGTACCTGATCAGAGAACTCCCAATAACGCATCTCGTGATGTGCCCCAGCCGGCCTCTCTCTTGAGGGGGGAAAATGACTCCTTTTCCCCTGGACCTGAACTTGTAACTCCCCAGCATGGATCTGATATTGCCCTTCCTAGCTTCTGCAGGGAGAATTTGGACCAAGAGGTAAATTTTTGCCTGCATTAAAAAAAAAAAAAAATGGTTACTTATTTTTGAGAGCGGGGGCAAGGGGCAGAGACGGTGGGGTGGGGGGTGGGGACAGAGGATCCCCAAGTGGGCTCCATGCCGACAGCAGTGAGTCTGATGTGGGGCTCAAACTCTCAAACTGCAAGATCATGACCTGAGCGGAGGTCAGATGCTTAACCGACGGAGCCACCCAGGGGCCCCTAAAGATTTTATTTTTAAGTAATCGCCACATCCAACATGGGGCTTACAGATTTTAAAACCACAACTGATGTACAGTAATAATCTAAAGTTTGTTTTATATAAGTTGGTTTTATTTGACTTACAGAATAATGTTTAAGGTGTTTAAAATAGCAATAACTATTGTAAATTTGGCTTGGTCTTTTTCATAATGAGAAATATTTTAGGAGTTTAGCCTCAATACTTAAATGTCAAAAAAAAAAAAAAGTTTCTGGAGCACCAGGCTGGCTCACTTGGTAGAGCAAGCGACTCTTGCTCTCAGGGTTGTGAGTTCAAGTCCCAGGTTGGGTGTACAGATTACTTAAAAAAATTTTTTTTTCTCAAAATAAGGACATTTATTATATTTTTGAGTTTAGAAAGGCTGAAGGGGCCCTGGACATTGCTCGGCCGAGTTTTCCGGACTGGAAATGACGGTGTGAAGCCATGACTGGCAGTTCATGTCAGATAAAAACGAATCTGTTAGGCCAACAACTTAAAACAGGGGTTGGTGCCTTGCTGGCTCGATTGGTAAGCGTCCAACTCTTGATTTCAGCTCAGGTCATGATCTCACAGTTGCGACATCTAGCCGGAGTCGGGCTCTGCGCTGGGCATGGAGCCTGCTTGAGATTCTCTTTCTCCCTCTCCCTCTGCCCCTCCCACACTTTCTCTCTCTCTCTCTCTCTTTCTCTCTTTAAAAAAAAAAATCTTTGGGGGCGTCTAGGTGGCTCAGTCAGTTAAGCGTCTGATTGTTGGATTCAGCTCAGGTCACGATCTCATAGTTTGTGAGTTCGAGCCCCTTGTCAGACTCTGTGCTGACTGCGCCAAGCCTGCCTAGGATTCTCTCTCTCCCTCTCTCTACCCCTCCCTTGTTCATGCTCTCTTTCTCAAAATAAATGAATAAACTTTAATTTTAAAAAAGTGTAAATACGTAAAGCAGACAAAGGCAGAGTCGCTGTGTTTGAGTTTGGGCTGGGACCTGAGCCCTGTCCCCTTGGCGTCCTTGTCCTCTCATCGGCCTCTGAGGGAGCTTCTGGAACTGCTTCTTCCAGACCCAGCTGCAAATCCGTAACCTAAGCCTTTTTTTTTTTTTTAACGTTTATTTATCTTTGAGAGACATAGAGACAGAGTATGAGCAGGGGAAGGGCACAGAGAGAGGGAGATACAGAATCTGAAGCAGGCTCCAGGCTCCGAGCCGTCAGCACAGAGCCCGACGCGGAGCTCGAACTCACAGATCATGAGATCATGACCTGAGCCGAAGTCGGCCGCCTAACCAACTGAGCCACCCAGGCGCCCCAGCCTTTTTTTTTTTTTTTAATATTTATTTATTTCTGAGAGAGAGAGAGAGAGGCAGAAAGACAATCCCAATCAGACCCCATGCTACCAGTGCAGAGCCTAACATGGGGCTTGAACTCACAAACAGGGGAGAGGCAGACAGAGAGAGAATCCCAAGCGGACTCCACACTTTCAGCACAGAGCCCAGGGCGAGACTCTCACCCACGAACCAGGAGATCGTGACCTGAGCCGAAACCAAGGGTCCCACGCTCAACCAACTGAGCCCCCCAGGTGGCCCTTGGTCAAGCTTTTTAATAAGCCCCCAGATGGAGCTTTGCCTGGCCAACCCCCTCCAGACCCAGGCTGGGCAGCCGGCGGCGTGGCAATTGTGAAAGGAACACTGGCTTTGAAATATGGTGGTTTGGAGGATAGCTGCCAAATTCTTAGCTTTTGTGTCTCGAGTGAATGTTGAGATTTTTTTTCTTGTTTAAAAATGATCTTTAAGGCATTGACTTCGCCACTCGTAAGATAGCCAAGTTGCTGAAGCCACAGAAAGTGATCGAGCAAAATGGGGACTCTTTTACCATCCGCACGAACAGCAGCCTGAGGAACTACCTTGTTATGTTTAAAGTTGGAGAAGAATTTGACGAAGACAATAAAGGCCTGGATAACCGAAAATGCAAGGTAAAAAAATTCAAGTGGTAACAGAAGCTCTCGGTTTGGCAAGGTTACCTCGGCGTCCTACTTCGTGCCAGGTCGAGGACACCACCAGAGGCAGCCAGCATTCTGTCCCCTCTCTCCCGCAGAGCCTGGTCACCTGGGACGATGACAGACTCACCTGCGTCCAGAAGGGGGAAAAGAAGAACAGAGGCTGGGTCCATTGGCTCGAAGGGGACCAACTCCACCTGGTAATCGTCACCTTTTATCCTTATTTGTCATGAGATGATACGATATTAAACCATGACGGCAACCCCACCATTCTAACCCACTGTTTTCTCTTTTTTTTTTTTTAATTTTTTTTAACGTTTATTTATTTTTGAGAGACATAGAGACAGAGCGTGAGCAGGGGAAGGGCAGAGAGAGAGGGAGATACAGAATCTGAAGCAGGCTCCAGGCTCTGATGAGCCATCAGCACAGAGCCCGACGCAGAGCTCAAACTCATAGACCGTGAGATCATGACCTGAGCTGAAGTCGGCCGCTTAACCAACTGAGCCACCCAGGCACCCCTCACTGCTTTCTCTCTTAAAAAAATGTTTATTTATTTGGGGGGGGGGTGGGCGGAGGGGCAGAGAGAGGGAGAAGGAGAGAATCCCAAGCAGGTTCTACGCTCAGCACGGAGCCCAATGCAGGGCTTGATCCCACGCCCCTGGGATCGTGACCTGAGCCGAAATCAAGAGTCGGATGCTGGGGTGCCTGGGTGGCTCGGTTGGTTAAGCGGCTGACTTCGGTTCAGGTCATGATCTCACGGTCTGTGAGTTCGAGCCCCGCATCGGGCTCTGTGCTGACGGCTCAGAGCCTGGAGCCTGCTTCAGTTTCTGTGTCTCCCTCTCTCTCTGCTCTCCTCCTGCTCACACTCTGCCTCTATGTCTCGAAAATAAATAAACGTTAAAAAAAAAAAATCGGATGCTTAATGGACTGAGCCACCCGAGTGCCCCTGCTATTGCTTAAATGCATGTAAATAGAGCTTTTTTGGCAATCCATGGATTCATTTCCTTCGGAAGAATTTGCAGAGAGGGTCAAGGTCACAGGCGCACACATCACTGTCTCTTGCTCCTTAGTTGCCTTCCTTCCTTCCAAAGAGTGTGTCAGTTGCGGATGCCGCCAGCACGGTCGCGAACGGGCAAGTTACAGCTCAAGCTAATCAATAATTTCTAAACATAATTTAGAAGGTATGACATTGTACGTCAAGGATTAGTTATGGCTTCTTAAATGAGACTTGCTTCCTGCCATATATATTACGATGGCCGACATTTTTCGAGTACGACTTTGTGCTAAATCGTTGTGTGCGTTATCTCGCCGGGACTTTACCACAGTCCTGTGAAAGGGACACTATTTTTCCCATTTACAAAGGAAGGGATTGAGATTTAGAAGTTCTCCACGGCTGCCGAGCAGCGGTTCAGATCCAGGTCTGACAAAAATGTGTGCTTTCAACTCTATGCCTTTTTGCCTTAATGTACGTGAAATCCGGGCCAGAACCGTGAAAACAAAGTCAGAGCACTTACGTTAAAGTTAGATGTGTCTTCGAGGGTCTGGATGGTCTTTGATTGCAAAGACATTGAAGATATTTTGATTCTTGGGGCGCCTGGCTGGCTCAGTAGGTAGGACCATGTGACTTCTGATCTCACAGGGTTGTGAGTTCATGCCCCGCACTGGGTGTGGAGCTTACTTAAAAAAAAAAAAAAGGTATTTTGATTCTTTGATTCTAGATCGACAAATCGGACACTCCTCTGGCGAATAAAAACAAATTAAGACACTTGCCATCACAAAAATGTAATATGGAACTACAAAGAAAGACAAACATGTTTGAGGATATAGATGAGTTGACTCTAGGAAGTAATGTTCAAATTGCACGCATCCTTCCTTGGCATAACTCTGCCCGAACAGAGGAGAGAAGGGTCCTTGCCCTAAGGACACTCACAGGACAATTCTGACATGCTGTGATATAACACAGAATCAATATTTGGCCTTTGTAGCTGGTTCCTAAGACCGTTAGAGATTCCAGTGTGAGTGTCTTCTGTAGGCTAACGAGATGGCTGGGGCTGGGGTCGCCCAGATGGCCAAAGATTTATCAACCATGCCTATGTCACGAAATCCCCACAAACACCCCTAAATGAGAAGGGCTGGAGAGCTTCCTAGTTGGTGCAAACATCGACGTACTGGGCAAGCGAGACCCCTGATGGCCCGTGGAAGTTCCGCACACACCCCCCCCCCATGTGTCCTATGCATCTTCCTCCTTGGCTGTTCTTGGGTCGCGACCTTTATGATCAACCTGTAAACGTAAGCCATTCTAGCAAATTCTTGAACCTGAGGAGAGGGGCGCGGGAATCCCCAGTTAATAGCTGGTCAGTCAGAAGCCTGGGTGGCGCGGGATTGGTGTTTGACGTCGGGGCAGTTTTGGGAGACCGAGCCCTTAACCTGTGGGGTCTGCACTAGGTCCGGGTCGTTGGTGTCCGCATCGAACTGAACTGTAGGACACCCCGTCGAGGTCAGAGAGCTGGAGAGGCGGGGCTGGAAGAGACGCCCCAGACCTACCGTCCGAAGTGCTGTGAGTAACCACAGACCACATGCCAACCCATCTTCTTTCTTCTCCCCTCCCTCTTTATCCCCAGGAAATGTTCTGTGAAGGCCAAGTGTGCAAACAGACCTTCCAGAGAGCCTGAGCTGTCTCCGCCCACGGCGCCCACAGTGACTGCCGCTGAATGCCGAGTTCTCTTCCCACATGAGCGGATGTTACTCCGTCCCGGTTTGGCGACGGGGACTAGTGGTCCCGGAGGCGCCTCCCCGCCTGTCCCAGGAGCCATCTGCTCACTCGGGTCGTGGGAAAACTGCTCAGTTTCAATAAACCTGGCCAATGACTCTGACTTTCTCCTTCTAAAGAAAGCGCGTGCCATTATTTTAAGAAGTATTTGGGGGCGCCTGGGTGGCTCAGTTGGTTAAGCGGCCGACTTCAGCTCAGATCATGATCTCGCGGTCTGTGAGTTCGAGCCCCACGTCGGGCTCTGTGCTGACAGCTCATCAGAGCCTGGAGCCTGCTTCGGATTCTGTGTCTCCCTCTCTCTCTCTCTCTCTGCCCTTCCCCTGCTCACACTCTGTCTCTATGTCTCTCAAAAATAAGTAAATGTTAAAAAAAAAAAGAAGTACTTGAAACCCTTCTAGGTGCAACGCGGACACACCAATGAACAGGACGTATTTCCGTCTTCACGGGCTCGTGAGGGAAATGGACAAAGCAGGCAGCCTGACCAGCGGTGATCAGTGCAGGCAGCTATGAGGACTCAGGAGGCGCCGACCTGACTCTCGGGGACAGGCCGGTGGCGGCAAGGGGCAGGGGGGTAGCAGAGGGGGTCTCTAGGCTGAGTGAGGCCTGAAGCTCAGGTACACAGGAAGCATCGGGGAGCATTCTAGGTGGAAGGCTGGGGGGTAAGGTGGAGGGATGGTTGATGACTTGGAAGCCGGCTTTCCCTGGAGCACGGGTGTTTGCAGGGGGAGCACGAGAGCTGTCAGAGGGGACAGGAAGGCAGGCGGGGGCCCTGTCGGGAAGGATCTTGAATGTCGGCTTACGGAGGTAACATTTGTCCCAGGTTTGTCCCCCAAAGCAATAGCGAGGTGGCGACTGGCATTAGGACATCGGCACGCCAGGTTGGCTCACGGAAGGAACTCCGACTGCAGACGGAAGAAAGGACTGTGGGTGGGGCCTGTAATTCGGAAGGCAGTTCTAGAAAGTGCTGCCAGCCATCCCACCGGGAGACGGCGATGGTCAGGAGCACCCGGGGCCCAAGAGTCTCAAATACAGTGAATGGACTCGGGGCCGGAGAGAAACAGCTAATTATTTACAACACAGAATCCCCAGTCCGAGGTGGTCAATGAGCCGTCGGGATGATGGAGGAGGAGGAATCAACAAAGATGCCCCGTTTGGGGTCCAGGAGGCTGCAGGAAGGAAGGTCAAGGCCAGCTGGAAAGAAGGCAACACAGGGGCGCCTGGGGGGCTCAGTCGGTTACGCCTCTGGCTCTTGGTTTCCACTCAGGTCACCATCTCAAGGTTCGTGGGATCGAGCCCCACGTCCAGCTCTATGCTTGATAGCTCAGGGCTTGCTGGGGGTTCTCTCTCCTCTCTCTCTGCCTGTTCCTCCCTCCCCTTTCTCACAACAAATAAATAAACATTAAAAAGAGAGAGAAGGTAACACAATCAGAAGAATGAGGTCTGGATTCGGAAGCGCCGTGCCCAGTACAAGCCAGGCTATCGGGAGGGGATGTCAGGCATATAAACTATGTGTGTGGGCGAGACTGTGCTGGACGGAGTGTGGGAGTGCGTGTGTGTGTGTTTAATGTTTATTTTATTTTTAAGAGAGAAAGACAGAGCATGAGTGGGGGAGGTGCACAGAGAGAGGCAGACGCAGAATGTGAAGCAGGCTCCAGGCTCTGAGCTGTCAGCACAGAGCCTGACGTGGGGCTTGAACTCAGGAACTGTGAGATCACGACCTGAGCTGAAGTCAGATGCTTAACCGACTGAGCCACCCAGGTGCCCCGGTGTGTGTGTTTTAAGATTTCACTTATAAGTTATCCCTACACCCGACGTGGGGCTTGAACTCACAACTCTGAGATCAAGAGTCGCACGCTCCACCAACTGAGCCAGCCGGGCGCCCTGGGGACACTGAGTTTCAAGTCAGAGAGGGGCGCTTGGCTGGCTCAGTCAGTCGGTTGGTCGTCTGGCTCTTGATTTTAGCTCAGGTCATGATCTCGTGGTTCGTGGGTTCGGGCCCCTCATCGGGTTCTGTGAAGACAGTGTGGATCCTGCTTGGGGTTTCTCTTGGCCCCCTCTCTCTGCCCCTCCCGTGCTTAAGCTCTCAAGATAAATAAATTTAAAAAAAAAAAAAAAGAGCTAAAGTGAAAGAGAGGCCTGAGGTACGAAAGCTGCGAAAAGGGGGGACGGAGGGGCTGGAGAAACAGGCGGCGCCCCGGAAGCGAGGGCAGGGAATGTCTGGGGGGGGGGAGGAGTGCGGGCGCCGGCTGAGATGCCCGAGGCAGCCCCGGAGGCGAGCAGCCGTCGGACCCCAGTGCAGGGCCCGCACGCCGGGAGCGGGGAACCAGAGGAGGCGAGCGAGTGTAGACAGTGAGTGTTTGGCTGAGGAGTGGAAGGAGCGTGGGGAGTTTCAGGGAGTCTCTCGAGGGAGTAACTAGTCCCGGATCACCAAGTCTGTGCAGGATAAGGTCAGTCGGGGAGGGCTAACGTCCACTGAGCGCTCACGGTGTGCTAGCTAAGCTGGTTCTGTGGAGAACAGCTAAGGAAAGGTCTATGCCTGGGAGGAGCTGACAGCCTGCGGGGAACGACAGACTTCGATAGGAAATTAAAGTCTGGGTATCAGATATCACGCTTGTTTCAACTAATAGAAACCAACTTGTTAGTTTGACCCTTAGACACAGGGACCTCAGGGGCGCCTGGGTGGCTCAGTCGGTTAAGCGTCCAAATTCTACTCAGGTCGTGATCTCATGGTTCGTGGGTTCGAGCCCCACGTCGGGCTCTATGCTGACAGCTCAGAGCCTGAAGCCTGCTTCGGATTCTGTCTCTCCCTTTCTCTCTGTCCCTCCTCTGCTCGTGCTCTCTCTCTCTCTCTCTCAAAAATAAATGAACATTAAAAGAAAAAAGAAACAGTGACTTCAGAGCCAGAAAATGTTGGAAGATGTCGATCCAATGAGGTGTTGTGACCCCACCAAACAGAAAGACCATGAAATTGTTTCAGGGTAGAATCAGGAAGAAGGTGGATTACCTGAGGTTGTAGATCGACCTCAGCTTTGAGAGTCACGTGGTGAGGGCTCCCGTTTTTGGAAATCTCCTCCCTAACGTAACGGCACGGCTTGGAGGCAACGTGGAACAGTCGGCCCTTGTGGGAGGCAAAATTTGATCAACATTTGTGAATTGATCCAAATACGAATAAATGTGCAAATTCCCAGAATTTAGCGGGGAACAAAATGAGAAGTTTCTCTGCTCCTGGATCTGCCATTCCCATGGGAGGGGACAGATGACGAACATAAGTTAAAAACAGAGCACATCGCATAGCGGTAAAGGCTACAGAAAAATAACAATACGAACTCAGGATTGTCGGTGGCGCTCTTCAAGTAAGATGGTTAAGAAGGACTCAGAGGGGTGCCCGGCGGGCCCAGTCAGTTAAGCGTTGTGTCCGACTCTTGATTTTAGCTTGGGTCATGATACCAGCCGAGTGTGGAGCCTGCTTGAGATTCTCTCTCTCCCTCTCCCTCTCTCCTCTCTCTCTCCCTCTACCCCTCTCCTCGGCTCACATATGCTCTTTCTGTCTCTCTCTCTCTAAAAAAAAAATAAAAAGGACTCACAAAAGTGAGTCTTAAGGTGAGGAACAAGCTGTGTGGATAGCTGGGGGGCACAGAATCAGTGCAAAGGCCCTGGGGCGAGAGGATGTATGATGTGCTAGAGGTGCAGCCAGGATCCTCGAACCCGTGAACTGGGAGATCGTGACCTGAGCCAAGGCTGGACGCTTAACCGACTGAGCCACCCAGGCGCCCCTCTGTGAATCTTTTTTCAAAAACAAAACTACATCGGCTCGTAAATCTAACTATTGGTTCAGAGGGAATGCAGGGAGAGAGGGGGCGTGTTACACGACACTGTCGGCAAGTCCAGAATGTGGGGAATTCAATTCTAGAAGACAAATACGTGATTATGTCGCCCGATAACATAGCGTGATAAAAATAGGGGTAAGGAGGCTTGTTCTAAATTAAAAGAGGTCACGAAGGAGGAGCCTTAACAATCAAATGTTAATATGCTCTGCATATCCTGATTAAAATAAAGCAATCATAAAAAGACCTATCTTAGGGGCTCCTGGCTGGCTCAATCAGACTCTTGATCTCGGGATCGTGAGTTCGAGTCCCATGTTGGATGTAGAGGTTACTTAAGAATAGATATTTTAAAAAAAAGATTTGATATGTTTCTTTAAAAAAAAAAGACAGATTCTTAGGGAGATTTGAACATGGAGTGGCTATGAGAGGATAAAAATGATCGATTTCTCTGCGTGTTAGTAGGTTGTGTTTTCTTTAAACTTACCTTTTAAAGACGTGCTGACATATTACAGGTGCAATTATATGTATGGAATTTCCTTTGAAATATTCCGGCCAAAAAAAAAAAAAAATCCCAAAAAAACCAAAGCAGACACAAAACGTTACGTGTGTAGCTGAAACAAGGGTTGTCAAGTTTTTTATAATTTATTGGAGCTGGGTGTACGCGAGCGCTGGGGACAGACTTGTGTCCCCAAAACTCATGCTGAAGCCCTAACCACCAAGGGACTGTATCTGGAGACGGGGCCTTTTAAAAGGTGATTAAGATTAAGTGCGATCAGATGGGTGGGGCCCTGATCCCACAGAATCAGCGTTCCGGAAAAGCCTCCAGAGAGCTCTCTCTCTGCCTCTCCTGGGTAGGTTTCTTCCTTCCTTCCCTCCCTCCCTCCTACCCTTCCTCTCCGTTCTTCCTCCGTCATCCCCATCCTCTTCCATTCCTCCTCCAGACAAAATGTTTCTTTTGTTTTTTAAAAATATGTATGTATGTAATCTGCATGCCCAGCGTGGGGCCCCAACTCATGACCCTGAGATCTGGGGTCCCGCGTGTCACCTTCTAAGCCTGCCAGGTGCTAGAAAATGTTTCTTTTAAAACCAATTCCTCACCTAAGCAGCCCACAAAATCGAGGTGCGCCCTTGTTCTAATTCGAACCTTCACCCTTTCCCTCCGCCCAGATGTTTCTTCGGGCATTTTTTATGGGAAGTTTTTTTTGTTTTGTTTTTATATTTTTGAGAGCAGGAGAGACAAAGCATGAGCAGGGGGGAAGGGGCAGAGAGAGAGGGAGACACAGAATCCCAAGCAGGCTCCAGGCTCTGAGATGTCGGCACAGAGCGGGGCTCGAACTCACAGACCATGAGATCAGAATCTTAAGTCAGACACTTAACCGACTGAGCCCCCCCAGGCGCCCTTAAGGGAAGTTTTTGAAAGTGTTTGCAATCACTCGGGCAACTGCGGCTTCCGGAGGCTCTCGCTCTTCACACTCTGCAAGGACCGAAGGATCTGTCTAAGGAAAGGGCGGCATCCAGCTTCCCCCAGGGCTTATTTTGGCTCCAGGCTCAGAGCAATGGGGACAGGTGACACCAGGAGGGAGCTTCTCGGTCCAAGCGGGGGAGGGGGGCGGGGGGGGACGCCCGCCCCCTACGTCTACCCCCTGCGGGGACGAGACGCCCCTGCACCCTCCTCACCCCCCCCTCCTCCCCCAGACTGCGAGGCACCTCCGGAGACTGCGCTGGTGGCGGTGGCCTGCTGGGGACGTGGGGGGTGTGACCCCGTGGTGGCCGCCCCGCCCCCTCGAGCTGCCTGCCTCCCGGAGCTTGAAATCCCGGCTCCTCCTCCCGCGTCCTGGGCGGCTCCGGGCTGCGTGCGGCGTCCGGGAGGTGGGGGTGCGCCCCCTGGTGGCCGAGCCACACCACCTCGGCACGTCCCCTGCGTGGGGGGGGGCTCCTTCTCTCTCTTTTTTTATTTTCTTTCTTTCTTTCTTTCTTTCTTTTCTTTCTTTCTTTCTTTCTTTCTTTCTTTCTTTCTTTCTTTCTTTCTTTCTTTCTTTCTTTCTTTCTTTCTTTCTTTCTTTCTTTCTTTCTTTCTTTCTTTCTTCCTTCCTTCCTTCCTTCCTTCCTTCCTTCCTTCCTTTCTTTCTTCCTTTCTTTCTTCCTTTCTTCCTTTCTTTCTTTCTTTCTTATTTATTTATTTTTTTTTTTGAGAGACATAGAGACAGAGTGTGAGCAAGGGAAGGGCAGAGAGAGAGGGAGATACAGAATCCGAAGCAGGCTCCAGGCTCTGAGCCGTCAGCACAGAGCCCGACGCAGGGCTCGAACTCACAGACTGTGAGATCATGACCTGAGCCGAAGTCGGCCACTTAACCAACTGAGCCACCCAGGAGCCCCCTCTCTCTTTTTTTAAATGTTTATTTATTTTAAGAGACAGAGAGTGGAGGGGGGGGCAGAAAGAGAGAGGAGAGACAGGGAACCCCAAGCCGACCCTGTGCTGTCAGTACAGAGCCCGACGGGGTGGGGGCTCGAAGTCGGGAATTGTGAGATCATGACCTGAGCCAAAATCCAGAGTCCGGGGCTTAACCAGCTGAGCCAATCAGGTGCCCCGCCCCACCCCCATTCTGCCCTTTTTTTTAGTTTTTAGACTTAGGGTATTTTGTTTACATAACAAAATTCTATCATATTAACTGTTTATAAGAGTCCGGTGCATTTGGGGGCGCCCGGGTGGCTCAGCCCAGTTAAGGGTCTGACTTCCAACTTCAGGTCATGATCTCATGGGTTGGTGGGTTCCAGCCCCGCGTGGGGCTCTGTGCTGACAGCTCGGAACCTGGAGCCTGCTTCGGATTCTGTGTCTCCCTCTCTCTCTGCCCCTCCCCTGTTCGTGCTCTGTTTCTCTCTGTCTCTCAAAAACAAATAAATGTTTAAAAAAAATAAAAATAAAGAGTGCGGTGCATTTGCGTTAAATACACTCGCAGCGCTGTGCAGCCCTCACCACCGTCCATCCGCAGAACTTTTCATCTTCTTCTCTCAGAAAGAGAGAGAGAGAGAGGGAGAATCCCAAGCAGAATCTGCACTGTCAGCACGGAGCCTGACTTGGGGCTTGAACTCACTTATTGTGAGATCAGGACCTGAGGAGAAATCCAGCGTCGGAGGCTTAACAGACTGAAACACCCAGACCCACAACTCCCTTCCTTTTAAAGATGGAATAATGTCCCATTGCACTGCATGGAGTATCATTCAGCCTTTAAAAGGAAAGGTCCCGATCTCACACTTGGTGAGAACAAGCTCCTCGTGGGCTCCGTGCGGACCTCGTGGAGCCGCCTTGGGATTTCCCCTCCCTTTCTTTCTGCCCTTTCCCCCGCCCCCAAAGTAAATAAACAAACGTTTTTTAAAAACTGTGCTGTGGGGGCGCCTGGGTGGCTCAGTTGGTTAAGCAGCCGACTTCGGCTCAGGTCACGATCTCACAGTCTGTGAGTTCGAGCCCCGCGTCGGGCTCTGTGCTGACGGCTCAGAGCCTGGAGCCTGCTTCAGATTCTGTGTCTCCCTCTCTCTCTGCCCTTCCCCTGCTCACTCTCTGTCTCTATGTCTCTCAAAAATAAATAAACGTTAAAAAAAAAAAAATTTAAAAACTGTGCTGTGGCACCCGGGTGGCTCAGTCGGCTTCAGCTCAGGTCACCATCTTGTGGTTTCACGGGCTTGGGGCGCCCCACGGTGGCAGTGAGGAGTCTGCTTGGGATTCTCGCTCTCCCTCTCTCTCTCTCTGCACCTCCCCCACTTGCACTGTCTCTGCCTCTCTCAAAATAAATGAATCAATAAAATCGTGCTAAAATACATATAACATTTACCATTCGAACTCTTATTTTTTAAGGTTTATTTTTTATTTTTAAAGTTTATTTATTTTGAGAGAGAGAGAGAGGACACACGCATGTGCGAAGGGTGGCGGGATGGGGCAGAGAGAGGGAGAGAGAGAGAGAGTCCCAAGCAGGCTCCCCACTGTCAGCGCAGAGCCCTCCGTTGTGGGTCTCGAATTCACGAATTGTGAGATCATGACCTGAGCTGAAACCAAGAATCAGACGCTTAAAACCAACGGGGCCACCCAGGTGCCCCGTTCTCTTTTAAAGTGTTGAGGCACCTGGTGGCTCCCTTGGTTAAGCCCCCGACTTCGGCTCAGGTCATGATCTCACAGTCTGTGGGTTCGAGCCCCGCGTCGGGCTCTGTGCTGACAGCTCAGAACCTGGAGCCTGCTTCGGATTCTGCGTCTTCCTCTCTCTCTGCCCCTCCCCTGCTCACGCTCTGTCTCTCAAAACTAAACAAACATTAAAGAAAAAAAATTTTTAAACAGTCCTACGCTGTAACGACCGAGGCAGCCAGGTGCTAGGATTACCTAGCAATCCTCCTTCACTACCTCTCTCTCCTCTTGCGTTTCATCCCAAGCAGTCACAGGGAACCAAGCCTTCCCCGAAGCTCTAGAACACCATTCAGCCTCGTTCGTTGCCACTTTACCATAAGGACTGCCTCTTCCCCTTGTCCAAATCCCCGTGCCTCAGTTCCCCCGAGAACTCACCGGATGGCCTTCGCCCCTCTTCCTTCTCCGCTTTCTCGGCAGCGGCCTCTCTCCCTCCGGAGCCTTCGCCGGAATCGCTTCGAGCAGTCTCTTCTCGGCCGCCTGGGCTTTTTCCAGCGCGCCCCTCGAAACCCTTCCAGCCTCTTCCCGCCACCCAGTCCCGAAGCTATTTTTGCGGCAACCGTATCCCCCTTACCAGGACCGAGGCCCTCCGAGCTCGGGCTGCGGTAGCGCAACGCCATCGCCATCGGCGGGGAGGATTTAAACCACATTTTTTTTTTCTCACCCTTTGGGAAGCTGGGAAGTCCAAGGTCAAGGCGGCAGATTCGGTTCCTGGCGAGAGCCTGCTTCCCGGCTTGGAGACGGCCCTTTTTGCTTTTTACTGCTTCCGAGATGCTTTGGGACCCCGACTATGTGGCGTCTCCCCCACGCCAGTAACCGATTCTCCGATTCTCCGGTGTAGAGCGAGTCAACTCCATTCTGACCTTGTCTACCCGCAGTCCTATGAGACCGCCTCGACTTCCGGGGCCAACCGCCAACGGGGGGCCCGGGCTGCCTACCCTTTGTCCAGATGACTGCAAATTTGGAGGGCCCCGTGACAGCGGCCTCGGGTTGGGTCACGTGCTGGAACAACTCACAGAACCCAGGAGGGCACTCGCCTTACTGGTTTAGTAGAAATGATAGGACTCGAGGACAGCCAAATGGGGGAGGCACTCAGGGCTGGGTCCTGGAGGGGGGTGGGGGGGGTTGGCAGTGATCACCTCCTCCCCGGGGGTACCACCCTCTCAGCACTTTCACGCATTCACCAATCTGGAAGCTTTTGTGGCTCAAGAGTTTTTACAGAGCTCAGTCTCTAGTCCCCCACCTTCTGCAGGAATTCGGTGGGTGGGACAGAGGGTTCCCAGCCTTTGGGAGCTGTCCCCATCCTGAAGCTATCTCTGGGACCCACCCCAAGTCACTTCTTTAGCATAAACTTAGGTGTGCTCCGAAGGGATTCCTCAGGAATGATGATAGACACTCCTATCACGCAGGAAATACCACGGGTTAGGAACTCGGCGCCCGGAGCCAGGGACAAAGACCGAATACATATTTTTATATCTTACTGCTTTAAGCTCAGTCTGGAAAGACGTTTTGGAACCGAGACAGGGAAAATAAAGAGACCCCATGAAAAATTGCTTTTTTCACTCCTTTTCCTACTTCTATTCTTGCCAGGACTTACGCCCCCACCTTACACACGCCTTGTGAAAGTCAAGGATTTGACAATTTCTTTAGAGTCTTCCAGCACGACAGATAACATCTGAGGACCCACCGGGCGGCGTCACGAACGCTTTCCAGACTCCTGACTCACCAAGACCCCCGGATTCAGGGCATACGTGACTTATGGCGAGTACCTAAAACTTGTCCTTGTTTCTGGATGCCTGAGAAGACACGTCACCGGACCACGATCCTCAGCAGAAACCCTGGATCCCGAGCAAAGACGAGACTCGCTCTTCTTTTTCTTGCCCGATGCTCTGTCCATATCTGCATTCTCTGTCTATCTTTAATAAACTCTGCCGTCACTTCCTCTCGGCTCATGTTTGGTTTCTGTCTTGCGCAAAGCCAAGGACTCTCTCGGCTGAGCCCACCGGATCCCCCTCTGGGTCCTCGGACCCAGCCAGCCTGCATCAGAAACGTCCCGTAAAACAAGAAAGAAATATAATAAATAGGATCTCTGTCGTTCTAACATGCAAGAGGCTACCTTCATGGTGTTTTACCATAGTTAACCATTAAAAGCATTCTGTCGCAATTGCTTAGGCTGAATTCAATTCGGCGGACATTCAAAGAGGCTCACTAGGTTTAGAGAATATGAAACCGAAGCCCGGAAAAATGAATGACGAATTCAATAGAAATTATTCTGACCTTAAGAAGTGAATTATAACCCAAAATAAAATTTAAGTCAGACCAAAAGCAGTAACTCATCATGACAGTTCATTTTGAATAAGAGTGATGAAAAGGTTCTTGAATTGTTTGATAATCCCATTAATGACAAGGAGTGAATGAAAAGATCTAAATTTGTGTTAATTTGCCTAAAATATGCCACCGATGGAGTTGACAAGAAACATAACACATCATTGGGGCAACTGGGTGGCTCAGTCGGTGGGATCGTCTGACCGGCTCAGGTCATGATCTTAAAGTTCATGAGTTCGAGCCCCGCGTTGGGCTCTGTGCTGACAGCTCAGAGCTTGGAGCCTGCTTCGAATTCTGTGTCTCCCCCTCTCTCTGCCCCTCCCCTGCTCACGCTCTGTCTCTCTCTCTCAAAAATAAATATAAAAAACATGTTTTAAAGACAAAAAAGAAGGAAATCTAACACATCGCGATGCCAGCAAAACAAACCGGAGAATGCGTGTCATCCATTCAGAGCTTTGGCTAAGCCCAGGGTAAAAAACTTTGAATGCCCTGAAATCTTGCAATTCATCGCTGAGTCTTCCTAGAAATATCCGCAGATTTAAAAACAGTCCTAAAAACACATGTTCTCCCCAATAATGAGTTTTGAAGCTAAAAGAAACTTTCCCGAAACTGTCAATAATAAGTTTTGATCAACCATGCTAGCAGAAAGATTAGTTTAATTTTTTTAATGTTTTATTTATTTTTGAGAGAGGGCGACAGACCATGAGCAGGGGAGGGGCAGAGAGAGAGGGAGACACAGATCTAAAGCAGGCTCCAGGCTCCGAGCAGTCAGCACAGAGCCCAACGCGGGGCTCCAACTCGCCAGCCATGAGATCATGACCTGAGCTGAAGTCAGATGCCTAACTGACAGAGGCACCGAGGCGCCCCCGTGTTTTTTTTCTTAAAGGAGACCCCTCCTCCCAGTTGTTCATTCTTCAGGTGCTACAAAACCTAGGTCCATCCCTGTACTGGTACTTTCTAAAATAGCAACTTACTGGGGCGCCTGAGTGGCTCAGTCGGTTAAGCATCTGACCTCAGTTCAGGTCACGATCTCACGGTTCTTAAGTTCAAGCACCAGGTCAGGCTCTGTGCTGACAGCTCAGAGCCTGGAGCCTGCTTTGGATTCTGTGTCTCCCTCTCTCTCTGCCCCTCCCCCACTCATGCTCTGTCTCTCTCCATCTCTCAAAAGTAAATAAACATTAAAAAAAAAATTGAAATAGCAACTTACTAATACTATTTATTTAGCCACTTATTTCTCAGAAAAAGCTGTCACAGAAACTACTGAGGTGGATGATGGGACATTCTTTTGGTAGGAAGGTCTCTATTTGGTGCGCCTGAAGTTAACTCTACCCAAGTTCCAGCTGTGCAATGGGTACCATGTGACCAAGACAAAATAGTGTTTTTTGTTGTTGTTCTTGCATACGGTCCAAGGCGATCTAATTTGAGTGGGTTCCAGGATTCTAGCTGGGAATGATGGGAAAAGACTAGCCATCTTCCTTGCAAGGCTTGGGTGAGGAAATACGCCCCGTGCTTGGGGCCATTTGAACGCCCTGAATGAAGCCAGGCAGAAGAGGAAGCAGATAATTCGGAAAGCAGAGAGAGAACCAGGAAGAAACTCGAGTCCACTGTTTGGCCTCCGGAACAAACCTGACCTGAAAGTCTACGTCTGGACTTTGTAGTTACGCAAATCGATAAAGTCCATTTATTGTTAAAGCCCGTCCGAGGGGTGCTTTTTCTTTTACTTGCACAGAAGCTGTCCTGAAAATTGAACACAGTGCGGTTACGGAGAAGCAGCTGGGAATTCCCAAGCGTTATTGAATATAAATGGTGAAAAATAGGCAGGAACTGAGTCTCATTTTTTCCTGGACTCTTTGCCTCAGTTTATATGACCCCGATATTGAGAAGGGTAATGATTTTTTTTTAATTTTTTTTAACGTTTATTTTATTTTTGGGAGACATAGAGACAGAGTATGAGCAAGGGAAGGGCAGAGAGAGAGGGAGATACAGAATCTGAAGCAGGCTCCAGGCTCTGAGCCATCAGCACAGAGCCCGATGTGGGGCTCGAACTCACAGACTGTGAGATCATGACCTGAGCCGAAGTCAGCCGCTTAACCAACTGAGCCACCCAGGCGCCCCGAGAAGGGTAATGATTTTGATAAAAGTGCAGGTACGTTCTCAATACAGGAATCCAAATATGACCAAACGAATCAGTAACATCCTTCGAGCCGGGGCTTCCGCTCTGTTTGGGTTTAAGCCGTCCCGCTCTGCCAATGAGAAGAGACTCAAAACCCCGCGTTCATGGCAAGTGTTATCCCTATGCTACACAGGAGGGACACCGAGTTACAGAAAGGGTAAGTGATTTCCTAGGAGGGTCACGAGGTTGGGTAGGGACAGAGCCGAGAGTAGAACCGTAGCTTGAACCTCCGTACTAACCGTCTTCTGGACTGGCCATTGGTTTCCTGTCCTCATATTGGTGGGTGGTATTAGTGCCCTTTGCTGTAGCTTCTCAGATCTTTCCACTGTAGACACTAGGAATACCCAAGACTGGATGAGGGTCAGGCATAATTCACACTCAAAAGTAAGAGCATCTCAAAAAAAAAAAAAAAGCGAGCATCTCAACTAAGTACACACACCTTTGGTAGTTCACCAGCAATGCATCTGGATGGGGAAGGGTATGACGTACAGAGAAAGGCTGAAAAGTGGTACTCACTAAAAAAAAGGTTGAAAAAATAAGCAGTAATAATAAGAAAACACGTATATAATGCTTACTATGGAGGGGTCAAGCCAATTTCTAAGTACTTTACAGAGGTCAACCCAATTTTCACAACCTAGGAAATAGCTACTATTCTTACTCCCATTTTATAGACGTGGAAATTTTGACCCTGCAGTATTGCGATTTGTAAGAAATATGTGTTGGTCATTCAGATGACCAAAATAGATTTTATTTATTTATTTATTTATTGATTTATTGATTTATCTAGAAAAGGCATGAGCAGGAGAGAGATGAGAGAGAGAGGGAGAGAGAGAGTCCAAACAGTTTCCATGCTCAGCACAGAGCCCGACACCGGGCTTGATCTCATGAATCCAACCATGCGATCATGACCTGAGCTGAAATCAAGAGTCGAACTCTCAACCGACTAAGTCACCCAGGCGCCCCACAAATAGTTTTCTTATATATATTTGGTCTTCACTCACAGTTCCCGGCTCACGGCTCTCCAAACCCTGGGAATTTCCTACGTGTTGAGTGTGGTAAACGTGTCTTTTGCTGTATTAATGAAAGTGACGTCTGGACCTCACCCAGGGTGGGCGGCTGGTTACCAGGGGGACCAACCACGGGACAAGAGGGCTAAACATTTCAGTCCTGCTCCCCACCTCCAGGAAGAAAAGAGAGACTGGAGGTTAAATCAGCCAGTTCGTCAATCCTGACTTCACAATAAAGTTTCCATAAAACCCAAAAGGACAGGGTTTGGAGAGTTTCTGGGTGGGTGACCGCACGGAGAGTAGAAAGAGCGGTGCTCCTGGAGGGGGCGGGGAAAGCTCTGCGCCCTCTCCCCGGACTTTACCCCATGCACTTCTTCGCCTGGCTGTTGAGTCATGTCCTTTATGATAGCCCTTAAAAAACTGGTAAGCACTCCCTGAGTTCTGTGAGCTGCTCTGGCAAATTAAAGGCACCTAAAGGGGTGCCCCGGGGGGGCTCCGTCGGTTGAGCATCGACTTCGGCTCAGGTCATGATCTCGCAGTCTGTGAGTTCGAGCCCCACGTCGGGCTCTGTGCTGACAGCTCGGAGCCTGGAGCCTGCTTCGGATTCTGTGTCTCCCTTTCTCTCTGCCCCTTCCCCGCTCATGCTCCGTCTCTCTCTGTCTCAAAAAATGAATAAACATTAAAAAAAAAATTAAAAAATAAATAAATAAAGGCACCTAAAGAGGAGGTCGTTGGAACTTCCTATTGGTAGTTGGCACCAACTACCAACAGCACCACATGTGCTGGTTGTTTGGAATCCAGGGACACTTAATGTTTCTAGTGAGTTACAGTTTGCGTATTCCAAAATTTTGTACGAAGGTCTTTGTACATATAGACCTTATTCTAGGTCACTGCTCCCAAATTCAGAGGCGTTGGCCTCTGACGAGCAGCAAGGTGAGGCAAGTATCTGACCACAAGGAAGCTGAAAACACAACTCCCCATCTTTGGATACGGTGAGTTACTTGTGCTTCCTCAAGACTTCACAATGCAACTTCACCCATCACCTCCCGGGTTAGGGCATGGCCTCCAGGTAAAGATGCGGCAGATTCTGGTTTGTTCTGCCAACCACGTGGGTCAAATCAGTCATAGGATTAAGGCCACTATTAGGTATGTCCGTTATACCTCAGTACAGCTGAGGTTAAAAAAAAGAGCCCCCTCCCCCCAAACAGCCCTAGTTCAGAAATGTAGAAGTTCAGCGTTTCTGCTGCTCGTAAAGCTTCACGGATTAAAAAACGGGGGTTGGGGGCGCCTGGGTGGCTCTGTCGGTTGAGCCGTCCAACTCTTGATTTCGGCTCAGGTCATGCTCTCACGCCCCATGGGTTCGAGCCCTGCGTGTGGCTCTGTGCTTGGACCCTGCTTGGGAGTCTCTCTCCCTCTCTCTCTCTCTGCCCCTTCCCAGCCTCGTGGTCTCTCGCTCTCAAAATAAATAAATAAACATTTAAAAAAAAAAAGAAGAAGAAGTTTCAGAGACTTTGACTCTGTCTAGATCTCTCACATTTTGGCTCCAAGGAGCGCTGATCGAAGACCTTTCCGTGAAATCACTTCCAGATGTTGGCCCTTCAGACAACTTGCTGGCAAGGCTCGTCTTTAGCAAAGGAGTGGTTCCCAGCAGGCATCTCCGTGATCTATCCCTCTTGAATTCACTTAAATGAAAACAAAAACAAAAACAAAAAAAACAACAACAAAGGAATAAAACAAACAAACAAAAAACAAAGGAAGAGAAGCAGATGGGTAGGAGGAGGAAAAACAGCATTTCAGTTTTGCTTGTAATAAAAATGTAATTTCTTGGCATGCGACTCTTGTGTTTTTAAAAATGCTAACAGCTTTATCGAGTTATAATTTACACACCATAAAATTCACCCATTATACGTGTACAGTTTGATAATTTTTAGTAAATTTATGCAGTTGTGCAAACATCCCCACATACCCTCACATTCCAGAGAACATTCATCATTCCAGAAAGTTCCCTCCAGCTTGGTTGCTGACTATTGTTATTTTACAACCTCTTTGGAGTCTCAGACAGTGAACTCAGTGGATATACCTATAATGGATGCTTTTTAAGTTCACTTTGTCTCTGCCCAGGGCAAGGATCCCTACTTCATTTCCCCCGAGATCTTTCGTAGGATACCATTTCCCCTAATTTTCTTACCCTCCATTCATTTGAAAGGTCTTTAGTTCTCCACAGATGACAGGTTTACTTTTGACATTGACTCTATGGGCTCATCGGCATTTAATTATATCTTTGGGGTCCAGCATTTTGGGCCCTTTTCAAAATAGTCTTCTAATCAGTAACAACAAACAAGCTTTTGGTTGAGGTTGAGAAGAATAGGTACATTCCCTGGTTCGATTGCTGCTATGCAAGCATTTTCTGTGAATATAAGAATCAGCAGTCACGAAATTACAGGACTACATAGTTCCATGACGAGGTATAGGTTTATCTCACCCTTTGAAAAGTGTGTATCTCTCTTTTAATGTTTGTTTATTTTTGAGAGAGAGTGTGTGTGTGTGTGTGTAAGCAGAGGGGAGGGGCAGAGAGAGAGAGAGAGGCAGAATCCAAAGTAGCCTCCAGGCTCTGAGCTGTCAGCACAGAGCCTGATGGGGGGCTCAAACCCGTGAACCACGAGATCATGACCTGAGCCAAAGTCGGATGTACAACCAGCTGAGCCATCCAGGCGCCCTGGAAAGTGCTGATCTTAATATTGAGAATGGCAGAGCAGATTATGGCGCCAGAGGCCCCCAGAACAAGGAGTGCTGACAGAGAGTGCTGAGCCCCAAGCCCCAGACTGAGTCCTAGGCCTCGTTACTCAAGAATCTGGTGCAGTGGACGTTATGGCTGCCTCTCTACCATTCATCCGGCCCTTCTCCCATTTCGTCCCAGCCACGGGCTGAGAGTGGGCTTGGCCACACCTATGGGTCTGAGAGGGGGGCCAGGACTGCATTGCTCGTGGTTGGCATTTCTCACACCCGTAGGGACTGGTTCCAAGTCAGGTAACAAGAGTACGATTGGCCCATTCAGAGCGAAAGATTTGTATCCGTGGATGGTAGGAAGACAATTCATTCTCCCCCACCCCTTCCCTGCCTCCCACTTTTTCTTCACATCAGGTGGGTCAACAAAGCCTTTCAGTATCTAACAGCTCGAGTCGGACTTGGTTACTTGCGTTGTGAGGAGTCCTTGTGGACACGCCTAACAGTAACACTGTAAGGTAGGTATTATTACTATCTAAACTTCATAGACGAAAAATTTGAAGATTGCGGAAGCTTGGTTTGCTGAAAACTTGCTTGCAGTTGACATGATTTTTAGATCCCTCCTTACTCGCCGCTGTGCTGCGTGCGGTCCCTCTCCCGCCTGTGTCGGGTGCTCCCATTTTACGGCACCCCTGGATTGAACAGACAAAACGTCCATATTCCAAATATTAAATATATGACTTGAGCTTTCCACTCAAGCCCACGGATGTAAATGAGCTAAGAAAAACATTGGAAATTGCCCGTTAAAGAAATAATTCCATTGTAATGAAGTGACGACTCTTTTCAAGTCGAAGGAAGGAGGGATGCAGGGTCCGAGCAAGGGCACCCCGCACAGCTCGAGGGCCCGGGAGCCAGCAGGAAGTGGTCCCGTTCCAGCGAGTGGCTCCTTCTGCACACGGCACTGGTGTGGAGGCGCATCTGCCGGAAACGATTTGTGATCCCAGCAGAGTCCTCCTCCTGGGGCTTGAACGGGAGTTCGAGGTCCGGCTCTGCAGGGGAGAGAGCAGGTCTCTGAGGGCAAGGTCAAAATCGCTCCCGAGGGAGGCGCTGCTGCTGGAAACGAGGGCTGATTTGCATGTTGCCGGGAAGCCCCAAAGGAAACAGTACAGAGGCGATGATGATGCTCGGCCTGGAGGCCATGAACTCTCTCGAAAGGGAGGATGTTTGTTCCAGCGTTTCCCTCTCCACCACAGTGGTTCGAGGGCCGAACGAAGCCACGCGGTCACTGGAAATAGGTCGGGAGTCTGGCCAGGAGCTTGATACCAAAACAGTGTCATCTGTGTGACTCAGACCTCAGTGTGACGGGCTGGCCTGGGCCGGGAGCCTTGCCCTCAGAAGCGCAGTCTGAACTCCGCCTTTGCTCCTGTGGCTCCGGGGAGACAAGTGTTGTCACTGCTCCGCCCACCTTTCTCCTGCATAGACGCTTGATTCAAACATGAGTTATCATAAAAAAGAAACTTTAAAAAACAAATACAGATATATACATAGATACAAATGAGGCTTAGTTGTCAAGAAAGGCACTCTTGGGGCGCCTGGATGGCTCAGTCGGTTAAGTGTCGACTCTTGATTTCAGCTCAGATCATGTTCGTAGGGTCGTGGGATGGAGCCCTGAATTGGGATTCTCTCTCTCTCTCCCTCTGCCCCTCCCCTGCTTGCATGTGTGTGCGTGCTCTCTCAATTAAAAAAGAAAAGAAAAAAGGCAACCTTGCTTTGCTTGCTCCAAGATAGGAAAAAGCTAAGAATTACAAATGGCTGGTTCTGCTTTATTCTAGTGTTTTGTATTTGGGGGGGGGGGGGGGAGACTAGGATTTAATGTTCTAGGAGCTTTTGTAGATAAAGAACATTATTCTTTCATTAATACTAATTTCAAAACAATGTTTCATTGCTATTAAACAAGCTTTAGAAAGAAAGAAAGAAAGAAAGAAAGAAAGAAAGAAAGAAAGAAAGAAGGAAAGAAGGAAGGAAGGAAGGGAAAGAAGGAAGGAAGGAAGGGAAAGAAGGAAGGAAGGAAGAAAGGATTCATGTGCTCAGGTGTGCCAGGATACAAAACCAAAAATATCCCTAACAGCATTCGTTATAACTGCCAAAATCTGGAAATATATGTTCATCAAGAATGAAATGGCTCAGGGCACCTGAGTGGCTCAGTCGGTTAAGCGTCCGACTTCGGCTCAGGTCATGATCTTGCAGTCTGCGATTTTGAGCCCCTTGTTGGGTTCTGTGCTGATGGCTCAGAGCCTAGAGCCTGCTTCGGATTCTGTGTCTCCCTCTCTCTGCCCTTTCCCTTTTCCTCTGTGTGCACACGCGCGCACACTCTCTCTCTCAAAAATAAAATTAAAAAAAAAGAGTAAAATGGATGAATAAGTTGTGGCATAGGATTCATACAGTAGAATATTTTACAGCAATAAACATGAATGGGGCTATGCAGCCTAAATAAAATGACATGGATGAATCTTACAATGTTGAACAACAGAAAGCTATAGGAAAATACTGTAGCATAATTTCACTTATATGCAATTAAAAAAATAGGCAAATATAGTGTTTTGGGACGCACACCTAAATGATAAAATTATGAAGAAAAGCAAGGAAATCACTGTGGAAGTTAGGATCATGACCCTCTAGACAGAAGGGACAGGGTTGTGAAGCTATGAGGTTACAGTGGGTGACTGTGGTCTGGCAGCACTAGTTCCTTCACCAGAGTGGTAAATATAGGGGATTTACTTTATAACCACTTTAATGCACATTTCTGTATGTGTGTTATATTTCACAATGAAACTTTTTTTTTTTTTTCCACAGAGAGAAAAGAACATCCCTTGAGAAACAGGGAAGAGTTAAAAATCTTCCTGTGATTGTTTCCTCTGTTATTTTACTGCGGGTGCAATTTTTCAGAAACAAAGACGCAATCCCTGTGATGAAGTCCAGTTGAACAGAAACTTACTAGCGTATCATTCGGAAACCTGTTTCTCAGAATAGTGCAAACTAGAACCTCATTCTGGAACCTCATTTTAAAGATGAGTCAAGGTCAGCTATATGCAAACTTTTTTAAAAAGGGAAAAAAATATATGCCAGCTAGAGAGATAAGAAAACAGGTACTAAATATACCAATGGAAATCAATGTTCAAACAGCATAGGTTTGTTTATAAGTATTTCTATATCTCTTTATATATCTAAAACATTGATAAAAACTTATAATTTTTATGTGGTTGCATAAAAATAGAAACATGCCTCATGTTTTACGTGGTTGATTTACCTTCTTCTAAACAGTTGTATTACCTCTCCAATTCTTCTTACACGCGCACACGCACACACACTGCTGGAAGCTGGGGGAGGAAGGAATATGTTCTCTTTGTCCTTGACTCACACCAAACTTCTAACCCTCCTAACACAAAACAAACTGTATCTTTTTGGATGGTTTTCTACATTTAGTGTACAACTTCCTGCCTCTCTTGAGTCTGCTGTGTTGTCGGCCAAGTCACACTTGACGCTGCTAGAAATGTTAAGAAAGGAGAAAGGGGGGACAGAGGCACAATTAGTATTTTGTTTGTGATGATATGTACCTTTTTTTTCTCTCCCCAGGTCCCTCGAATCTGATGTGACTGCATTACTCCCATGTAAGGTGGTGACCTTCTTCCACGTCCCTTTCTTATGCTAGTTGACACATTTATCAATCTTTTCTAAGCGAAAAGAGAGAGGAAGATAGGTGACTTATGAAAATATAGCCAAGACGCAGAGTTTCCTTCAGATAACACTTTTCTTTTCACCTAATGAGGAAATACAGATGTTGAGTTGGTGAGTGGTCCACCTAACGAAAAACACACCAAATCTAGCGGTGTCTAGGTGGCTCAGGCGGTTAAGTGTCCGACTTCGGCTCAGGCCAGGACTCACAGTTGGTGGGTTCGAGCCCCACTTCGGGCTCTGTGGTGACAGCTCAGAGCCTGGAGCCTGCTTCGGATTCTGTGTCTCCCTCTCTCCCTGCCCCTCCCCTGCTTGCACTGTGTCTCTCAAAAATAAATAAAACTGTTTAAAAAATTAAAACAAAAATAAAATTAAATTTAAAAAATAAATAAAAATGAATCATTATGTTTTAAAATGTGGGGAAATATTGATATAGGCTGAGATCATTGTAAGGCAGGCTGTGGGTAGATTTCCTTCAGAATCCTTGCCTACTTCAGTGAATCAGAGCGCCATCCTCCAAACCAGAAGTAACAACCTCTCTCTTTCTCTCTCACTCTTTTTTTGTTGTTGTTGTTAGACTCTTTTAGTGCTTTCCTTGAGTTTCTTTTACGGCACTTAACACGTTCAACCGTGACTTATAGTTCTGTCTGTATTTTCTCTCTCCTTGACTGTAAGTATCTCATGGGTACGGTAACACCTCGGGTTTCTTGATTCACCGGTTAGTCTTTGTGTCTTGCACGACGCTTCGCCCAGTGTGTGGTTACTGGATGGGACACTGAGTCAGCAGCACTGTTGTTTGTTTTTTTTCTTTTCCTGGCTTTGGCAACCGCATCTGCTGAGTGTATCAAACAACCCCAGACATTAGGCATGGCCGTGGAATCCCATGGAAATATAATCGACTCCGAGCAAGAGAAATTCTGAATCCTTAGCCCAAGTGAGTGTCAGAAGAGGACAGATTTAAAAGAGTTAGCTTTTAGAGGCGTTAAGTCGATCACAAGGCATTACCTGTGATTATGGCCACAAACCACCCACAGCCACCAACGAGGCCTCATAAAGCAGGAGTCACTCCTTGGCAGGCCTGCTGTAGCATTTCATGCAAGAAGGAAGTTAAACACCTAGAAAATTGCTAACATCAAGTCAACGGCAAAGGCAAACAAGATCGAGGCCTTGCAGGCTTTGTGTAAGAAATAAATCGCTGTTATTCTCCTTTCAAGAGGAAATATCCCCTTACAGGAGGATACGCTTACTTCTTAGGAGGTAGAGGATTCCAAACAGACCCCGACAGTGCACAGAATCTAACAGTGTGCCCGTTTTCTCTCTACTTTCACTCAGCTCTTCAAACGTTCCCTCTCTACGAATAATTCTCCTTAACATACAAGATATGCTTACTTCTCCCAATCTTAAAAACAAAATACTTTGACCCACTTCTGGCTCCAGCTAATGTCCCATTTCTCAGCTCTCTTTTGTCACGAAACTGCTTGAGAGAGGTGTCTGTCCTTATTTGTTTGTTTGTTTGTGAGTAGACTCCGATCTGGGGCTCGAACTCACAACCCTGAAATCAAGAGTTGCATGCTCTACCAACTGAGCCAGCTAGTTGCCCCCTCACATTCTTTCTTTCTTTCTTCTTTTTTTTTAGTGTTTATTTATTTTTGAGAGAGAGAGAGAGAGAGAGAGATAGAATGCGAGTCGGGGAGGGGCAGAGAGAGAGGGAGACAGAGAATCTGGAGCAGTCTCCAGGCTCTGAGCTGTCAGCACAGAGCCCGACACGGGGCTCAAACCCATGAACTTCGAGATCATGACCTGAGCTGAAGTTGGACGCTGAACTGACTGAGCCACCCAGGCGCCGCCAACCACCGCCCCCCCACAACCTTCTTTCTTAAACACACTCCAGGGGTGCCTGGGTGCCTCAGTCAGTACAGCATCGGGCTCTTGATCTTGGCTCCAGTCATGATCCCAGGGTTATGAGATTGAGCCCTGCGGTCCAACTCCACCCTGAACATGGAGCCTGCTTGGGATTCTCTCTCTCTCTCTCTCTCTCCCTCCTTCCACCCTCCTCTTCTCCTCTCTAAAACAAAACAAAACAAAACAAAACAAAACAAAACACACTCCAATCAGGTTCCTGCGCCATCATTCCACCAAAGCTGCGCTCAAGGTCACCAAAGGACTGCTTACTGCTCAATTCAGTGGATAATCGATCTCACGTGACCTGTCAGCAGCATTTGAAACTCCGGATCATTCCTTCTTCGTTTAAATACTTTGTTCCCTGGACTTAACCGATACACAGTCCCCTGGGTGTCCTCCCGGTCCAGGGCTATTCCTTGGCAGTCTCCTTGGCTGCGTCCTTAACCACTCCGTGCTTCTTAACGCCGGAGCTCCCACGGCTCAGTCTGGAGCCCTCCCCTCTTGCTGTAATCGGCCCTGGGGTGATTTCATCCCATCCCATGACTTTAAATTTCATCTATACACTAAAGATGCTCACCAGATGTCGGCAGTGTAGACTTCTTTCTCAAATTCCAGGTCTCTTAGACCCCACTGTCTGCTTGAAACCTCACTTCACAGTCTCATGCGTAGCCTAGATTTAATATGTCCAGAACGGAACTCATTATCTTCTCTCCATTCTACTCCCCCCTTCGGGCTCACCACCTCAATGAATGGTGGCTACTAATAGTTGGAGTCATCCTTGATCACTCTCTTCTCATTCATTCTCTTGTCCTCTCCCAAATTCTGTTGGCTCTTCCTTCGCAGTGGATTCAGAGGCCAGCCACTCCTCCTGACCTTCACTGCTGCCATCTTGGTTTGAGCCCCGGCACCTCTCACCTGGACCGTTCCTCTCGCCCGGATCGTCGCACCTGTTGCCTCCCCGGTCTCTACGCCCCTCCTCTTGCTTCCCTCCACTCTATTTTCCACCCAGCAGAGCGATCCTTTGAAAACATAAGGAGAGCAGGTCACTCCTCTGTTCAAAACTTTTCAAAAGCTCCCATCTGAAAGAGCCACAGACGTGACCTTCTACTTGCTCTAACGCTCACTCTGCTTTGGCTACACCGGCCCTGCCAGGCCTGTTCCTGACTCGGGGCCTTGCGCTCCCTCTGCTCTGAATGCTCTCCCACAGACACCCCCTCGGCTCGCTTCTTCACTTCCTCCAAGTCCTTCTTCAGACGGTCCCTGCTCAGGTCTTCTCCGACCACCCTCCTCAGAGTGGAAACTCTCATCGCCAGCATCATTCCCCTTTTTGGATCTGTTTTGCTTTGTTTTTTAATGTTTTATTTATTTTTGAGAGAGGGAGACAGACTATGAGTGGAGGAAGAGTAGAGAGAGAGGGAGACACAGAATCCGAAGCAGGCTCCAGGCTCTGAGCTGTCAGCACAGGGCCTGATGCGGGGCCAAAACTCATGGACTGAGAGATCATGACCTGAGCCGAAGTCGGACGCTTAACTGACTGAGCACCAGGCGCCCAGATCTGTTTTAATCTACAGCATTTATCACCTTTTAATATCCTTTACAATTTACTGATTTTACTTATTTCGTGTCCCTTTCCCTCCCAGTATGTAAGCTTCACAGAGGCAGGAATTATTTGTTTTGTTTTGTTTTTCACACTGTGACATCTCTGTATCTAGTCAGTGCTCAATAAATACTTGTTCCACAGTCTTGTGCTTTTCTAGATAGTGGGATTTTAGCAAAAAAACAAGGCGGGCCAGGTGTCTGACCTCAAAGGGTTTACATCCTCTTGGTGGGAGAGAGTGTGGGGAGGAGGGAAGGCGATAAACAAGCCAACAGGCAAATGAAAATATTTCAAATTTTGAGGAAGTGCCATGAAGGAACTCAACAGGGGGTATACGAAAAGGATGACAGAGAAAGCAAGGTGACTTAGGAGAGGGTGGCCGGGAAGGGAACTCATCATTAGCACACAAGCCACGGGAGTATTCGGACCTTGTCTATCTTGTTCCGGGTGGTGATGGAATTTTCCAGGGTGGGGGTGGAGTTTCTCTGTTTGGAACCTGTTGAGAAATAGAAAGCTAGGAGGGGCGCCCAGGTGGCTCAGTCTGTTGAGTGTCTGACTTCAGCTCAGGTCATGATCTCATGAGCTTGAGGCCTGCATCAAGCTCTGTGCTGTCAGCATGGAGCTCACTCTGGATCCTTAGTCTCCCTCTCTCTGCCTCTCCCCCACTTGCTCTCTCTCTCAAAAATAAAAATGAAATGGGGCGTGCGGGTGGCTCGGTAAGTTGAGCGTCCAACTTCAGTTCAAGATCAAGAACTCATGAACTGTGAGCTCAGTTCGCTGAGCTCAAGCCCCGGGTCGGGCTCTGTACTGACAGCTCAGAGCCTGGAGCCTGCTTCGGATTCTGTGTGTGTGTCTCTCTCTCTGCCCCTGCCATGCTCTCTCTCTCTCTCCTTCAAAAATAAACAAACATTAAAAAAATAATAGATAAAAAAATGAAAAATAAAAAGAAATAGGAACCTAGGATATGGAAAAGTGGAAGTTTCTAAAAATCATCTTTATTATTAACAAAATGAGCTAAAACTTTACCCCCCCCCAACAGGAAACACTCATGCTCAATGAGGCCGTGACCCAGTTGGACAACCAACCAAAGCCTTGCCCAGAGGGACAGAGCTTGCCCCGGTCTGCTTGCTCCTTCTTGGAGAGGACTGGAATTTCCACTCCCCGCAGGCAGGCAAGCCTCAGGATCACACTGAAGCACGGAGTCTAGCACTTGCAGCTCCTCCTCCAAGTAGCTGCCTTGCCCCTCCCGCACTGGAGAAGAGTGAGCTGGCCGCATGCGGCTGGAAGGGGCGTCCAGATTCTCCATTTTCCCTGGAAATTTAAGGAGGAAGATGAGTGTGTCTCGTGGCAGCAGGAATACTCAGCTTCCCTGCCGAGGGGAGGGAGGCGGACAGAGGACTCCAGCTATTGCCCTCTGGATTTACCACCGTGTTTGTGAGAGACTAGGGTTCCGCCCCCCCACCCCCATCCATGCTAACACAGGCCCATCCCAGCAAGAGAAGGGATTAGTCCAATGGGCAACTTGGCCAACACTTCCTTAGAGCTGCTCTGCCGAGTGAGACTCTCTCTCCTCCACCCTGCTTCCTCTCCCCTCCCCTTTCCACAGCAGCTGCCCTGACCTTCTCTTTCACCCCTTCTCCTCCACATGTGTCTCCCTAAATCAACCTCGAACACGTCAATTCTAGCTGGGCGGCTGCTTCTCAGAAGACCCACACAGACGTGCATGTTGTCTGCTCAGCGCCCAGAACGGGGCCTAAAATGCAAAGGGCTCGATAAATATTTGTTAAATGAACTAACACACGAATGAAGACATGACATTTGAGCTAAGATCTGAAGGATGAGAAGGAACCAGCCAGGCAAGAAGCCGGGGGGAAGAGTTTTTCACACAAACGAGATGCCAGATATGAAGGCCTCTAGGAGAGAAAAAGCTGGTCTTTTTCTTTTTTTTAATCAGTTTTTTTTTTTTTTAAGTTTATTTATTTATTTAAAGAGAGAGAGACACACACACACAGTGCAAGCGGGGGAGGGGACAGAGAGGGGGGGAGAGAGAATCTCAGGCAGGCGCTGCAGTGTCGATGGGAAATTCAATGTGGGGCTTGAACCCATGAACCATGAGATCCTGACCTGAGCTGAAGGCAGACACTTAACTGACTGAGCCACCCAGGTGCCCCAAGAGCTTGTCTTATTGAAGACGGAAGGCCAGCGGGGTTGAAGCACAAGGGAAAGGGCGTGTGGTAGAAGATGAGGCAAGAGAAGCAGAGGTGGCCAAATGCCTTAGGATCTTACGAGTCATGATAAGGAGCTTGGGTTTTATTCAGTGGACAATGGGAATCATGGAGGGAGCTTTCGAATGGGTAAATGACATGATCTGTGTGTGTGGTTTTTTTTTTTAATGTTTATTTACTTTTTGACAGAGAGACAGAGTGTGAGCAGGGGAGGGGCAGAGAAAAAGGGAGACACAGAATCCGAAGCAGACTCCAGGCCCTGAGCTGTCAGCACAGAGCCCGACACGGGGCTCGAACCCACAAATCGTGAGATCATGACCTGAGTCGAAGTGGGTGCTTAACCGACTGAGCCACCCAGGTGCCCCATGATCTGTGTTTTAAGAAGGTCTCACTGACTGTTTCCTGAAGTGTAGATTGAAAAGGGACATGAGCGAAATAGGACCAGTGAAATAGCCACACAGGAGATGATGGTGGTTTGGATTCGAGGATCGTGGGGCGGGGGGAAAGAAGAGAATGGGGAGTTCATGACTGTTTGGAGTACCACCAGCTCTAGCTGGCTGATAGACTGTGTGAAGGGAAGGAGAAGTCAAGGATGATGCCAAGGCTTTGGGCTGGGGCCACTGGACGGCTAAGGAGGACATTTACTCTGGGGGTGGAGGGGGCAGATTTGTGGAGGTGAAGTATCTATTACACAGCCCAATACAAATATCAGTGAGGCAGCTAGACATGTAAGTAGAATTCGGGGAAGAGATTTTGGCTACAAATGCATACTTGGCAGTCAGCATACGCATGCTCTTTAGGCCAAGGGCCCAAGGAGTGCCTGGGTGGCTTAGTCAGTTAAGCATCTGACTCTTGATTTTGCCTCAGGTCATGACCTTGCAGTTCATGGGTTTGAGCCCCATGTAGGGCTCTGTACCAACAGACCAGAGGCTGGCTGGGGTTCTCTCTCTCTCCTTCTCTGTCCCTCCCCTGATCCTGCTCTCTCACTTTCTCTCTTTCTCCAAATAAATAAATAAAACTTAAAAAAAAATAGCGCCGTGGGCTGGAGACACAGGGAAGGAGTATCGATAGCGGAGAGGGCTCAACATGGCGCCCTGCGGTTCTACAGTAGTTATTTATGCATCTGTATATTTTTATGCCTTAAAAGAAAGATTTTAAGTAATCTCTACATCCAGTGTGGGGCTTGAACTTACAACCTCAAGATCAAGAGTTGCATGCTCTACCTACTGAGCCGGCCAGGCGCTGCTCTGCAATATTTAAAGGCTGGGCGGAGGAGGCAGCAAATGAACCCGAGAAAGAGCTTCTGGCAGAAAGCCAGAGTGTGTGGTCTCACGGAAGCCGACACAGGGGACAGTGTTTCGAGAGTGTGTAATCGTGCTGGGCGCTGCTGAGAAGGCCAGCAGGTGTCGGACACAGAAATGGAACTGGTCTCGGCTTAATGGAGGTGGTCGGTGACTCTGATGAGAATTTTCTCAGAATGGGATAGGGGTAAGGGAGGGCGTGCAAGTAATAAAAGAGATCTCTTTGGGGATGTTTTGCTGTCAAGGAAGCATAGCGAGAAGGCGTCGTTCGAAGGAGAGGTAGGGTCAGGGTAGGGTTTTTTTTAAATTTGTCTTCCTACAGCTGATGACGTGTCCGGTAGGGAGGGGGAAACCTGATGGGGCAGAAGGAAGGGCATAAACCCTGGACCAAAGCCCATTAGAAGGTGGGAGGGGAAGGAATCCGGAGTCCAGGGGAAGAGGTTGATGGCAGCAGGGAAAACAGAGTATACTCACAGGTCCGAAGGGAGATGGCTTAGGAGTAGGTCATTAGGAAGACACACTCTGATCCGGTGAACTCTCTACATTCTCGAACTTGAATAAAAGCTATTCCTAGAAGGGTTCTAGAAGAAGTAAAAACAAACCCCCCCGCACAACTCCTCTCCCTTTCTAAAATCACAAAACCTGCCCACGGCGTATCTTTATTTTCAGTTTTGTGTTTCGGCTTGTCCTATGGTCTCCTCCTTTATCTGTTACTAGTATTAAAAAGTACTCTTGGGGGCGCCCGAGGGGCTCAGTCGGTTAAGTGTCCGACTTCAGCTCGGGTCATGATCTCGCGGTTCACCAATTCGAGCCCCGCGTCGGGCTCTGTGCTGACAACTCGGAGCCTGGAGCCTGTTTCGGATTCTGTGTTTCTCTGTCTGTTTCTCCCCAACTCGTGATCTGTCTCTGTCTCTCTCTCTCAAAAAGAAACATTTAAGAAAAAATTTAGGGGCGCCTGGGTGGCTCAGTCAGTTAAGCGTCCGACTTCAGCTCAGGTCATGATCTCACGGTCTGTGAGTCCGAGCCCTGCGTCGGGCTCTGTGCTAATGGCTCAGAGCCTAGAGCCTGCTTCAGATTCTGCATCTGCCTCTCTCTCTCTCTCTCTCTCTCTGCCCTTCCCCTGCTCACGCTCTGTCTCTCAAAAATAAATGTTAAAAAAAAAAGAAAAAAAGAAAAAAATCTTAAAAAGTTCTTTTGCTCACTTCCAGGTACTTCTAAGAGCGAATCTGTCTTGGGCCCTGGTGCTCGGCAGACATGATTTCGCAGGCTCCGAAGAGGCTGAGGTAATGCTCGAAGGGGAGACACGGAACAAAACAATGAGAATGCGAGCGAAGCGTCATGAATGCGTCCGAGACACTTTTCTGCTGTAGCAGGAAAGCTTCCCCTGAGGGGAGGGGTAGGACTCCAGCCGTCAGATTAAAACACAAATGTAAAAAAAGCACTAAAAACTGTAGTCGTCCTGCGAAACACCCTGGAGCACAGTGGTCTGTGACCGAAGAGACTTTTACAAAAGATTTTTGCAAAATCGCATTATTTTGGCAGAAAGTATCGCCGAGTTAAAGAAAAAGACAGGGACTACAGTTCCCTCGTCAACGGTAAAAACACTGACATCGCGTCCTTGTAACACACGGAGATATTTGTGTGACAGGGAGAGAACTCGGGGCAAGCAGGGTTCCTGACCACTTTTTTGTGTGACTTGGGGCAGGCCTTTTAACCTTAAAAACTTCATGTTCTCCAATCACGAAACGGGAAGGATATTTCTTACAATACATGAATATCGTTATGGACTGAGTATCTGTGTTCCGCTAAAAATTCATACGTTGAAATCCTATCCCCACACCCCCAAAGTGATGGTATTACAGTGGACCCTTGAACAACAGAGTGGTTTGGGGGCACCAACTCCCCCTACCCCGGGTCTAAAGTTCATGTATAACTTTTGGGGCATCCGGGGGGCTAAGTCAGTTAAGCACCCAATGTCAGCTTGGGTCATGATCTCGCAGTTTGTGAGTTCCAGCCCCACAGCGGGCTTCTCTGCTGTCAGCGTAAAGCCCACTTCGGATCCCCGTCCCCCACTCTTTTTGCCCCACTCTCTCTCTCTCAAAAATAAATAAACATAAAAAAGAATTTTAATTTCATGTAGAACTTTTGACTCCTCAAAAACTAGACTATTAATAGCCTACCCGACCAGAAGAAGCCTTCCTGATAATATAAACAGTTGATAAACATATGTTTTACGTGTTATGTGTATCATAGACTGTATTCTTATAATAAAGTGAGCTAGAGAAAAGAGGTTACTGAGAAACTCATAACAGGGCGCCTGGGTGGCTCAGTTGGTTAAACTTCCAACTCTTGATTTTGGCTCAGGTGGTGCTCACAGTTTGTGGGATCCAGCCCCGGTCTGGCTCTGCACCCAGGTGCCCTGAGCATGTGACTCTTGATCTCAGGGTGGTGAATTTGAGACCCATGCGGAGTGCAGAGGTTACTTAAAAATCTGGGGCACCTGGGTGGCTCGGTCCATTAGGCGTCCGACTTCTGCTCAGGTCACCATCTCACAGTTCGTGAGTTTGAGCCCCACATCTGGCTCTGTGTGATGGCTCAGAGCCTGGAACTTGCTTCAGATTCTGTGTCTCCTCTATCTCTGCCCCTACCCCACTTGCATGCTCTCTCTCTCTCTCTCTCTCAAAAATAAAGAAATATTTAAAAAATTTTAAAAAATTAAATCTTAAAAAAATTAAATATATATATATATATGTAAGCCAGCAATTATCTTTCTAGGTATATGCCCAAAAGAAATGAAAACATATGTCTACACAAAAATCTTGTACGTGAATCTCTACAGCAGCATCATTCACAACAATCCAAAGGTGCAGACAACATACCCGTTAACTGATGAGTGGAGAAGCAAAACGTGAAATATTCAGACAGTAGAATATTATTTGGCATTAAAGAAGTACAGATATACGCAATGATAAGTACAGATATACGCAATGACATGGACAAACCTTGAAAACATATGCTAAGTGAAAGTAACCAGACACTTCGGGGCGCCGGGGTAGCTCAGTCGGTTGAGCGGCTGACTTTGGGTCAAAAGCCAAAAGCTGACAGCTCAGCGCCTGGAGCCTGCTTGGGGTTCTGTGTCTTCCTCTCTCTCTGCTCCTCCCCTGCTCGTGCTCTCTCTTTCTCTCAAAATAAATGAACATTAGGGGCACCTGGCTGGCGCAGTCAGTTAAGCGTCTGACTTCGGTTCAGGTCATGATCTCGCTGTTTGTGGGTTCAAGCCCCACGTCCGGCTCTGTGCTGACAGCTCGGGGCCTGGAGCCTGCTTGGGATTCTGTGTCTCCCTCTCTCTCTGCCCAACCCCCACTTGCATTCTCTCTCAAAATAAATAAATAAACATTAAAAACAATTTTTTTAAAAGAAAGCAACTAGACACAGAAGGCCACATAATGTAGGATTCCACTGATGTGTCCAGAATGTGAAAACTTAGACAGAAAATTCATAAAACTCCCCCCCCACCCAGAGGAGAGGGAAGAATGGGGAGTGACTGCTCATAGGTATATGGTCTCTTTTCGGGGTGATGAAATTGTTCTGGAATCAGTGATGGCCGAACAACTGTGACTACACTGACCTTGGCATGCTTCGAATGAGTGAAGTGAGAAGTGAACGCATTAACATCAGTGTCAGCGGGAGTCCAAATTCTGGCTTCCACGGAATTCCTTTCCTGGAGAGCAGATCATATGCAGAGCCAGGCCTGGTCTCATTTTACTCACAAATTCCTTGCATATCTAGCTGTCAGGTTACTATTCTAAGCAAGCGCCAAAGGAAAAAAAAAGGAAATTCTTCTAATTCTGGAATACAAACTTGAAGATGATGGTTTAGTAAACCATTCAATACAGTATAGTCTCCAGTATGTGGAAGAATCTGGAATTCCATGAGACAGCTATGTTGACTGCTCGGTTTAGACTTCTATCTTACAAAATGGTTGACTGCTTCAGAGAACAGATTGGTGAGCTACAGAGTGGGGGAGGGGAGAGCAAAATGGGTAAGGTGATCGAAAGGTACAAACTTCCAATTATAGTCCTGGGGATTTTATGTACAGCATGGGACTACAGTTAACAATACCGTATTATAGATTTGCTCTACATACATATAAAATACTGCGTTGTATATTGTATTGAGAATTGCTGGGGCGCCTGGGGGTCCCCACCCACTTAGTTGGCTAAGTGTTGCACTTTTGTTCAGCTCAGGTCATGATCTCACATTTGGTGGGATGAAGCCCCATGTCAGGCTCTGCGCTCACAATGCAGAGCCTGCTTAGGATTCTCTGCCTCCCCCTCTCTCTGCCCCTCCTCTCCTCTCGCAAAGTAAATAAATAAAATAAACATTAAAAAAGAAAATTGCTAAGACGATAATTCTTAAAAGTTCTCATCACAGGAAAAATGTAACGTGTGGTGACAGATGTTAACTAAACTATTCTCGTAATTATTTTGGAAAATATACGTATATCGAGTCATTATATTGTAAGGCAAACCAAAACTATAATGAGATATCACCTCACACGTGTCAGAGTGGCTAAAATCAACAACACAGAAACAACACGTGTTGGTGAGGATGTAGAGATAAAGGGGAACCCTCTTGCACTGTTGGTGGGAATGCTAACTGGAGCAGCCAGAGTGGAAAAAAGAATGGAGGAAAAGTTAAAAATAGAACCAGCCTATGATCCAGCAATTGCGCTACTAGGGATTTATGCAGAAATACAAAAATATTAATTCAAAGGGATACATAAAGTTTGCAGCAGCATTCTACACAACGGCCGAATTATGGAAGTAGCCCATGTCCATCGACTGATGAGTGGACAAAGGAGAGGAACGGAATGGAATATTACTCAGCCATAAAAAAGAATAGAATCTTGCCATTTATAAGGACATGGATGGAGGTACAGAGTATCATGTTAAACAAAGTAAGTGGGTTAGAGAAAGACAAATACCATATGATTTCAATTTAAGAAACAAAACAAATGAGCAAAGAGAAGGAAAAAAAAAAGAGAGAGAGAAAGGTAAACCATGAAGCAGCCTCTTAACTGTGGAGAAGAACGTGATGGTTACCAGAGGGCCGGTGGGTGGAGGGTGGGTGAAATAGGTGATGGGACTTAAGGAATGTACTTTGTATGATGAGCCCCGGACGTTACACGGAAGTGTTGAAGCACTATATTGTGCACCTGAAACTACTACTACACTGTATGCAAACTAACAGGAATTTTCTTTCTGAGCGAGAGAAAGAATGGGCTGGGCAGAGGGAGAGAGGGAATCCTAAGCAGGCTCCAAGCTTAGCATGGACTCGATCCCACAACCCTGGGATCATGACCTGAGCTGAAATCAAGGCAGATGCTCAACCGACTGAGCCACCCAAGCGCCCCTGAACTCACTGCAATTTAAATAAAAACTTAACACACAGCCCTCCCAAACCCACAAAACATCATGTTGTGTATCTAAAACTAACAGGACTTTAGTAATACCACATCTCAATTACTAAATGGTATTCTTGTGCAAGTAAGGATGATTTCTCCTCATTGATATCAAAAGCTTTTCTCATACACGGGCAGGCGCTTTGAAATTTTCTGGGTCTCTCCATCATTTATACTTTCGAATTTGACCATCGCTTTGGAACACGTTTACAAAAAGAAAACACAAAGCAAAGCAGAAACTCTCTGAAAGGCAAGAGCCAAATAAAAAGAAGTTGTACGTTAGAGTTTCCTTCCAGACGGGCTTTCTCTGCGGAGGTAGAAGAGTGGCCAAAGGTTTTTTTCAGAACGTGAGCGGTCGATACGTTAGCGAACTGGCCCCAGAAGGGAGACGTTTTCCGTTTTCCTTTACGTGGTCTGCATCGCCGAGTCGCCAAACAGCAAGCGCCGGGGAACAACGGCAGGACTGCGGGGTCGCAGGCCCCGTCCCCTCCACGCTCAGCTTCCCGCCAGCCGGGACCCTCCAGAGAGCCTACCTGGACCGCGCCAGCCACCCCCGCACCGTCGCCATGGCGCCGCCCCGCTCCGCTCCGCCCCCCGCGCGCCGCCCGCCCTTAGCCCCGCTCGCCCCTCCCCCTCCCGGGGCTGCAGCGGGGGAGGGGGTGGGGCGGGGGCGGGAGGAGACGCAGGCGAGAGGAAATCGGCGGCGCGACGCCCGCGGCCCATTGGCTGCCTCGTCCTGGGGCCAGAAGCCCCGCCTCTCCGGCGGGGTCACGTGATCCCTTTCAAAGATGGCCGCCCTGTTGTTTTGATGAATAATACTTGGTGGGGCGAGGGGGTAAGAGTAGGGGTGGAGGGGTAGGAGGATTTACTCTTCCATCCAGAGCATCGCGAGTCCCGTCCTCCCCCTCCCCCCCTGCCCGGGCTCCGGCGTGGAGGCGGGGCGTGGCCGGCCTGCTTTGGGAGGGGAGGGGCTTCCCTCTTCAGTGCTGGGCTCTGCCTCGGCGGCTCTGGGGTCGCCTCACCTCGGGGCATCCGCTCTGCAGTCCAACAGTTCCCGCCAGGGGCAAAGGGTAGGAAGGAGAGCAGGATCTGCTGGAGGAAGCACACCGGCCGTGCCACCGCCACGAAGACACAGCAGGCTCAGGGCACGAGACGAGCTGGAGACCCGAGTCCCTGGTCCGGGTAACCTGGGAAGCAGAGGGCAATTGTGGCGCCTTAAGATAACCCTGTAGCAGCAGCAGTGGCGGCCAAAGGAGGCTGCTCGGGGCACAAGCAGCTGTAGGAGCCTCTGGGGCGATTGGAGTGACCGACGCCAAGGCGGTTCAGTGCCTCTCGTGTTCTTATTTTTTAACCTCTGACTATGCAATTCTGAAACCTCCCCCATTCGGGGGACCAGACGGCCCGATAGACACCTTCCACTCTCCTCCCGCCCTGGTCACAAGAACAGAAGGATCTCTCCCTAACGCCTTTCACCATTAAGAGGAAAGCGATGGAGGAGCTGAGCGCTGATGAGGTGAGGAGGTTGGGGGACACCTTGGGAGATTAGTTGGCAACTCTTTGGCGCTTTGGACACGGATGGTATTGCGCCAGTGGCGCCTGGCCTGTGGGCTTCGGGAAGGAATGGAGATGACATTTTCCACGAATAAAATGAGTCCCTGAGAGGGTCTCTTTCTGTATTCTCCTGTATTATCTTGCCTTCTTTCTTCGTTCTGAACTCCATTTGCTGCTTTTCGAGTCTTTTAGGGTCTGAAGAAGAGGAGGGCATATCGAGGCGTTTATTCTTTTCCTCGGTGTTTCAGCAAGAAAGGCTACATTTTCATCAAGTTAATGTGTGCGTGCACGCGCGCCTCACTGCAGAGATTTAAAAAATAATTTTGGGTGGAATTAGAAGGTCTGGGGGTACGTTTTTTAAAGGCAGGATTTGAAATCCCAGGTATGCGTGGCTGTGGCATCGTGTAGGTTGATTAAATCTACGTCTCTGGGGGTGGCCTACAGACAGAGCCCTTGATATTTAACAAAATATACTTCCTCTAAAAAGCTTAGTGAATTCCAGTTCAAGTCTGTAATTGAACAGGTACCAATGACCTCTGGCATACTTCTCTTTCATTCTGCCTTTCTCTCGTTTTTGGCCCTTTCCGACTTGCGTTCTGAACGGGAAGCAACTGGAAGCAAATGACTTTTCAACTCCCCCTGTTATCTTTTCTGAAAGGAGTCTTCTAGATCCCTTTCTCGATGTTTTAAAGATTAATCAAGAAGGTTGTCCGAGAAACAGTGGCAATCAGGGTACCAGGAATTTTCTGTGATTCTACTGACTTTTCCCTTCCTCAGCTTCCCTTTCAGGACCACCGTTGGCCTCCCTCTTTCAGCAAACCTCATTTCTTTCGCTAGTTCGTAGAACGCTTCCCTACAGCGAAAGTAGTCATCCATCAGGTAGGCTGTGCTATAAAACATACATGCTTTAGTTTTAGCTAGAATAGTCAATATGCTTACTTAGAGACTCAAATTCCCCAGGGACGGAGCCTGCAGGAGGTGAGTTCAAGTGTCAGGTGGGAAAGGAAACAAATAATTTTGCGGGCCGTGCCACTTGGCGGTTTGCAAAGTCAGGGTTGCTCGTTCTGTGGTACCGACTCTTTTCTCAAATACCTCAGGAATGTGATCGTCACTAAAATTAGAAGAATATTGAACGGTTTCCTTCATCGGGGCAGGAACTCTCAAGATACCCCTTAGAGGCACTTTGTTTTAGGTAATTTTTTGTTTACCACCATCCCCCCCCCCCGTCCCCTTTCTTTAATATTAATTTTAATGGGTAATTTCTTTAAGGCCAAAAAATTTCGGTTTTTTTAGTAGTCCTTTGCTTCCAGAAATGATTTTTCTTTTTCGTGACATTCTCTGAATCGCTCGTGGTTTAGAGGTTTTTACCTACCGGAGATTTCACCAAGAAATTGTTTTCAAGCAAACGAAGCATACAGACCAGCTAAAGAGATCCTATAATCTGAACGGTGGCCCTTCACTTTACCCGATTCTTGAGGAAGTTGTAACTTTTTTGGTGACCATGTAGGAGCAAATGTAATCGTTGTGGGAGGAGATCAGAAAAGCCTTTTTCAGGTTCAACAGAATATTGAAATAAATGTGAAAACTTAAATTTGCTGATATTAAATGACATAAAGTCACGTTCGACCATCAGGTGGCCTGAACACAGAGGACGGGTTCAGTAACTGGTCATTTACTCTCAGCGAAACCTAGAACAAATTTTTTTGGGGAAAAAAGGTCTTAAATTTCTTTCTTTCTTCCTTTCTTCCTTTCTTTCTTCCTTCCTTCCTTCCTTCCTTCCTTCCTTCCTTCCTTCCTTCCTTCTTTCTTTCTTTCCTTCTTTTTCCTTTCTTTCTTTCTTTCTTTCTTCCTTCCTTCCTTCCTTCCTTCCTTTCTTTCTTTCTCCTTAATTCTGGGATTAAGTGAACAATCTCAACCAAGACATTTCCGGGAATTTTTGCCTTTGCGGTGTTACTCTCTTGATGGAAACTCTTGTTACAGGCAGGATAGGGGACACTCATCTGGTTAGAAAAGAATACATTTCTATTACTGAAAATTCAAACACCCATCTCAGGGTGAAAACAAGGAAGGCAGACCTTTCCATCCAAATTAGGAAAATGAGGTAAGGCAGAGTTTCATATTTTAACAAGCTGAAAAATGTGTGAGAACGCAGTCTCCGGAACACAGAGGTTGATGTAACCAGACTGGGAGCTTTAGAAGATTTTACATTATGGGAACTTTCTGGTCCCTCTCATAGATGACCCGGAATTCTTAACTTTTCTTCTCTTGTGCTGAGTGCAGTCAGTCTTCGACTTCCTTGCTGCCTCTTGTTTACGTAGCGCATACTGCTCTACGCAGTGGGTCCGTGACTCAGTTCATTCTCCTCAGGAACCTACATTCCAAGGCTTCCGTGTCGACGTTACATTCCGCGTGTACCTACTCGCGGTTTTTTTCCCGCATGCCAAGAAGATGCTGTGAGCAGGGCAGGGCAGGTATTTTAAACTGTTTTCTTTCTACCGTAGTGACGAAATTGCATGGAAATGGTTTGATTTTTCCTTTTTTTTTTTTTTTTGCCTAAATCTTCTTTATGACCTAGTTCATCTTCAAGATGGCTGGCTAGGCTGGTTAGGGTGTGGTCAAGGTTTTAGAAGAGGGGTAGGTAAGTCTTCCTTCCCGAAGGCACAGTCTGTGCCCTTGCACTTTTTAGCAGTGTTCTTTAGGCGGCGAGGGGCTGGGCTCAGCAGCCTTAGAAGCCTGCTCAGTGCCAGGCCCCTCACAGCCACCGCCTCATGCAATAAAACAGTGCAGTCAAGGGGCGCCCGGAGGGGGGGGCTCAGTCAGTTCAGCGTCCGGCTCTTGATCTCAGCTCAGGTCATGATCTCATGGTTCGTGAGTTCGGACCCCCGCACTGTCAGTGCAGAGCCTGTTTGGGGATTCTCTCTCTCTCTCTCTCAAAAACCAAAACCAAAAACAAAAAGCAGTGCAATCAAGCAGATCTTTGCATTTTCCTTATTTTATAGGTGAGGCAGCAGAGATTTAGGTTAGCTGACTCGTCCATAGTGACCTGGCTTAGAAGTGGCAGAGTTGAGGGGAGCGCCTGGGTGGCTGGGTCGGTCGGTTAAGCGTAGGACCTCAGCTCAGGTCATGATCTCACGGTTCATGAGTTCGAGCCCCGTGTTGGGCTCTGTGCTGGCAGCTTGGAGCCTGGAGCCTGCTTCAGATTCTGTGTCTCCCTCCCTCTCTCTGCCCCTTCCCCACTCGTGCTCGCTCGCTCTCTCTCAGAAATAAACACTAAGAAAACATTAAAAAAAAAAAAAAAGAAGAAGTGGCAGAGTTGGAATTCGGACCCAAGGTGCCCGATCTAAAAGCTCTTTCTACTACATTTTATTGCCCAACAACCGGCAACGGATTCACGGCAGCTTCCGTACACGTGTCCTACTAACACGCTTGGTCTACGTAGTTTTTCTGTAGAAGGGTTGTTTTTCATGACGGTTTTTCATGAGGTGATCGAGTTACTAATCTTTTTGGTACTGACTCTTTGTATCACGCCCCTCCAAAATGGTTCACTCGACACACATGTTTTAAAAAAGATGCTGGGTATCCCCGGCGACTCGTTAGGTAAGTTAGGAAAAAAGACAGTCTTTTTTCTTGGAGAAACTATGATTTAACTGGGGGATGGGAGCGGAGGTAGGGATAGGTAGGGATCCACCAGTTACAGTACTGGGTGCTCAGTACCGGTGTGGAGGGGTGCACAGTACGTTAAGAAAAATCAAGAAGGGCTCACGGAAAGAGCCTAAACGTCCACCAACTGACGAGTGGATCAAGAAGATGTGGTTTATGTGTACAATGGCATACAACTTGGCAATGAGGAAGAATGAAATTATGCCATGTGTGGCAACATGGGTGGAACTGGAGGGTATTATGCTGAGTGAAATAAGTCAGGCAGAGAAAGACAGATGCCATATGTTCCCATGCATAGGTGGATTTTGAGAACCTTAACAAGACCATGGGGGAGGGTAAGGGGAAAAAAAAGTCTCAGAGAGGGAGGGAGGCAAACCGTAAGAGACTCTTGAATACTGAGGACTAACAGAAGTTGGTGGCGGGTGGGGGAGAGGGGAGAGTGGGGGATGGGCACCGAGGAGGGCACTTGTTGGCATGAGCACTGGGGGTTGTATGGAAACTAATTTGACAATAAATTATATATTTTTTTAAAAAGACAAACAAAAAAACAAGGAGGGATCCCTGGAGGGCAGTGTTGTAAGGGAAGACTTTCAAGAAAGAGTAATGCTGATTGCTGAGCCATGGTGGCTGTGTGACCGGAGAGCCCAGAAAAAAGGGAGTAGAGTAGCGTGGGACTGGAGACAGGATTTTGCCTTGGGGGGGGCATGGCACCAGACTTCGGAGGGTTTTCAGAAGTACCTAGGAGTCTGACCCTTCTCAGTAAGACTGTCAGAAGCCTTTGAGAAATGTTAAGAGGTTAGGAAGATGATGGAAGGCTGTAAAAGTGGTTAGGAAGAAGGTGGCCGCAGCCCGGGGCCGACTAGGAGGCTGGTGTTGCTGTCTAGCAGTGAGGAGTGGTGGGGGGGGGGTCGAAGGAAGGCATGGGGCAGTGGCGATGGAGGCGGGCAGACACCGGAAATGTTGAGGTTCTAAGTTCACGTTCTTCCAGTGATCTGATTGATAGAAAGGAGGACGAGGTCGGGGAGGAGAGAAAAAGATGATTCCTTGGTTTCTGGCTTGAGAGAAGGAGGGATTGATGGGGGGGGACTAAGGAATTCCAGACCAAGAGCAAACAGATATTTGGACCATTGAAAGATGAGTCAACACAGAGAGCCCCCCACCCTGGCCTTTCTACTCTGCATCTCTATCTCTTTGGTCTTTTCTTTCAGGAAAGAACCCCTGCTCAGAACCTAAGCTCACTTTTTTTCTCCAATAGATGATCGCTGCCACTAAGTTTATAACGAGGGGTCTTCCTCAAGCCTGGTGGGAAACTGGGGTGTCGCCTCCCAGGTCCCTTCTCCACTTTTTGTTCATCTCAGTCAAGGGGCAGAGAATGATTATGTTATCAGCTAACGTTTATCGAGTGCTTAATACGTGCAATGCACTTACCTTGCTCAGCAGGGTTGGTGATATCACCCCTTTCACAGCTGAGAAAGTTGAGACGCGTAGAAATTAAGTAACTTGCTGGAAGACTTTCAGCTAGGAAGTGGCAGACCCCTGGATTTCTAATCCAGAGTCCGATTCCAGAGTTCTTTTTTTTTTTTTTTTTAATGTTTATTTATTTATTTTTGAGAGAGAGAGTGCACGAGCAGTGGAAGGACACAGAGAGAGAGAGAGAGACAGAGAATCCCAAGCGGGCGCTATCAGCATAAAGCCCGATGTGGGGCTCGAACCCACCAACCACAAGATCATGGCCTGAGCCGAAGACAGATGCTTAACTGACTGAGCCACCCAGGCGCCCCCTGATTCCAGAGTTCTTAGTCCCTTCACTAAACTACCTCCAGAACAGAAATAATCTGAACAAGTTTGTAATGTTTACAGCATTTTTTTAAAATTTTTTTAACGTTTGTTTGTTTATTTATTTATTTATTTATTTTAAATTTTTTTAAATGTTTATTTATTTTTGAGACATAGAGTGAGCAGGAGAAGGGCAGAGAGACAGGGAGACACAGAACCTGAAGCAGGCTCCAGGCTCTGAGCTGTCAGCACAGAGCCCGACGCAGGGCTCGAACTCACAGACCACAAGATCATGACCTGAGCCGAAGTCGGCCGCCCAACCGACTGAGCCACCCAGGCGCCCCAGTTTTGAGAGACATAGAGACAGAGCGTGAGCAGGGGAAGGGCAGAGAGAAAGAGGCAGACAGAATCCGAAGCAGGCTCCAGGCTCTGAGCTGTCAGCACAGAGCCCGACACGGGGTTTGAACCCACAGACTGTGAGATCATGACCTGAGCTGAAGTCGGCCGCTTAACCGACTTAGCCACCCAGGCGCCTCTGTTTACAGCATTTTAACTGTCCCTTTGGAGCTGGGGAGTGGAAGCCCCAGTTATTGCTAAGAGTGGAGCTCATTAAGTAGCCCCTGTATTCTTGTCGGGGAAAAAGATGGAAAGACTTCTCACGAGAGGCCCTTGGGTCTTCGGGCCTTCGGTTGGCACAGAGTCCATTTCCTGCAAGGTGCTTACGGTATGTCTAGGCGGAGGCGTCTTCCCGTGAGCAGCTCATCGAGCCATGCGTACTGTTTACTTGCTGCCTGGTGGACGCCACAGGGGCCCTGCCTGCCTGACGCTTCCTTCCAGTGGGAGGAAACATGGTAAACAGACACGGCCACGCAGAATGTCATTTGGTGACGAGCCTGTGAAGAAAACCCAAGAAGGCAAAAAGGGGCGGAGAGTAGTGGGGACGTGGAGCGCGTGCGGTGTTAGGAGGTGGCTTTTGAATAGAAATTTTAGGGATGACATGGGGCACCTGGGGGGCTCAGTTGGTTGAGCGTCTGACTTCGGCTCAGGTTCTGATCTCCTGGTTCACGGGTTGGAGCCCCGTGTCGGGCTCGGAGCCTGGGGCCTGCTTTGGATTCTGTGTCTCCCTCTCTCTGCCTCTGGCCCTCCCCCACTCATGCTCTCTCTCTCTCTCTCAAAAATAAACATTAAAAAAAAAAACCACAAGAAATTTTAGGGATGACAGGGAGCCATCTAGGGGGAAGAGTGTTCCCAGGTACAAGGAAGGGCAGGAACCAGCGGCACGTCCTCGGTCGGCGCCCAGAACAGCGAGGAAGCGCAGTGTGGTTGGAGTTTGCTGAGCGAGGGCACAGCAGCAGAAGTCGTCCGTCATTCTGACAGCAGAAATTGGAGTTTTTGGAGGTGGGGTGGATGGAGTCAACCGTGAGATGCCGCCTCTACCCGCTTTTATTTCCCTTCACATTTTAATGTCTTTGAAACTGGGTTGCTTCTTCTGATGGTATGACCACCGCTGGCCAGGTGGCAGGTGTGACACAGTTGTCATTTCCTGTTTGTGTGCAAGCCTGGGTGTACCTGTTTGTGTCATTGCCCCTTCAGTTGAGTGCTATGGGTGTTAAATTTAGTTACCATTTTAAATGCCTTCCAAAAACTCACACTTTGATGAGCAGTAAAAGCAAATGTTACTTTGTATGCAGAGAGGAATGGCCTCAGCTGTGGGGTGTCAATACAGGGGTAAAGAAAATGCTTGTCGTTGGAAGACTGGCCACGATCCCCTGTTTTATTGCCGAGCCCCAACCAAGTGCAGTGGGGAGCTTTGGAAAGGAGGCAGCCCATGGGTTTATGAAGCTCTGCCACATTTTCAAGTTGAACGGACCGTTAGAAGGATTGCCTTTCACCCCTGGCCAATGCAGCTGAAGGTCAGAGACCCTCCACCTTCCTTGGACAGAAATTTCGAAGCAATGGGTAGCTGGGGCAACTGTTTGCTACTCTATCCCGGTCCGTTGGTAGGTCTGTTGTTAAGTCATTTTTGTCATGGTTTAATGGGCAGTATTTTTTTTTTCTTGGCGGTGCAAAAAATAATAGTGCAGCTTGTAATCAGTGACGTCTTAAACCTGGTGAAATATGATCTATGCCCGGGATTGTTCTAGACCATGGGGATAGACCAGTGAGAAGTCTAGGCAGAAGTTCCTGCCTTTATAGGTCTAACGTTATCATTTAGGGTTTTTTTTTTTTTTTTACTTTATTTATTTATTTTTAATTTTTTAAAACTAATCTCTATGTCCAATGTGGGGCTAGAACTCACGACCCTGAGATCAAGAGTTGCATACTCCACCAGCTGAGCCAGCCAATGCCTCATTCTGATGTATATTTTGTTTTTTTACTTCTTAAAAAAATATGTATATTTATATATTTATTTTTTAGAGAGAGAGCGTGCATGAGCAGGGAGGGGCAGAGGGAGGGAGGGAGAGAGAGAAGGAGAGAGAGAATCTCAAGCAGGCAACTCACGGCTTGAGCGCATGACTCTGGGATCATGCAAATCAAGAAGAGTTGGATGGCTTAACCTGGGTGACTGAGCCAGCCCCCCAGGCGCCCCTGATTTATGTTTTAAAAGAATTGTATGCTGTGAAGTGCATAGACCTAGAGGGAAAGAGGGAAAGCAAAGAGAAAGTTGGGCCATCAGAGGAATCCCAGGACAGGGCGAGTGTGAAGAAGTAGAGGCTCGTCACAGATCTTCTGGGTGCAGCCCTTAGCCCTGGCTGATGGGGTGGACGTGGGCTGTGCAAGAGTGAGGTCGAGAGTGCCCATGTGAGTCGGGGTGTCATTGGGCAGACTGTTGTAACAGAGACCTGAAATAGCAGCTTTTTACACCAGATCGACGTTGATTTCTCTCTAAATGGGAATCCGGGGAGGAGGCCGGGGCTGCTGAGGCAGCTTTATGTTCGTTAGTGGCCCCGGTGCCTTCTGTCTCATTGTACCGACTCGCCTCGCGTGGGCTTCCATCTTTTGGTCTCTGCGTGTCTGCGTCCTAGCAGGAGGGGAGAGGAGAGGGGAAGGAAGTCACATTCCTTCTCTTGAATGGCGTAGCTTAGAAGCTGCAGCATCACTTCTGCTCATTCCACCCCCCCCCACCCCCAGCCCAACTGACCATTGAAAAGTATAGGCAGAACCTCAGTCACATGGCCCCCAGGTCCTTGCTGGGAAGTGAGAAATACAGGTTCTACTGCGTAGCTCGTGTTCACCTAAAAATTCTCTTCTGTTAGAAGGGGAGCACCGTCTAGGCCTGTCTCTTCAAACCCTTCTTCCCAAATCTAGAACACACACGCTCTGCACCTTTCCAAAGGAGACAGCCCTCAGTCAGCTTCTGAGCGCAGAATCGCTGGCTGCTTCATACACAGTCCAGGAACCTCCAGATTAAATACAGGATGTTTGCTGCCTCCCCTCAGCCCCCAGTTACCGTCTCGGATTGAGTCGGTTCAGATGATGGAAATAAGACTCCAGTTCAAGAACGGGAAGAACGAGAACGGACCCGTCACAGGTTCATAGCCGTTGTTAGCTCTTGCCGGGTCCGACTTGTGGGGACTTCTGCCTTGGCAGCGGTAGGAGTTCCTGCTCACTTCGCGGCCCTGGGTCTGTTCTTTTGGAGCGACTCCCTTGTCCCTCGCCCTCCGTGGTGATTTTTCAGTATCTGTTTTCCTCTGGGGTCAGGGTGTTGGAGAACATCCCCTGCCTGGGGATGGAGCGTTTCTCCAGCTGGTTTCCTGCTGGACACTGAAGCCGGTGGCTTTTTCAACCCTGTCTAGCGCCCGAATACCAGACCGAGTAGATTGAGGCTGGAGGCTGTGGACATGCCTCAGGCAGACCTCTATTCCCTTTTATCTCGGCTGGCAGATCCGCAAGTCGTAGCTTGAATCCGTCTCATTCTTGTGGGACTTCATGCTTAACACGTGGCAGGAAGCCAGTAAGCACCCAGATCGTGAACTGTTCGACCAGTTCCCCTAGAATTCGCAGCCATGTTGGCATGCAGGCAATTTTCGAAGGTGTCACAGATTTTTACCAAATCTTTTGTCGTGGCCCACCACGGGTGCAGTATGTGTGCCCGTGCTGACCCCCCAGCCATTGCCATGCGTTTATAGTCTCCTTAGGTTGATTACTTCCAGATTCCAAATTCTGTGCCTTAGTTAGGATGTTGCTTTGGCTGCTGCGGCCCAGAGATCCAAAACAATCATGACTTAAACAAGATAGAAGCTTATTTTTCTGTCAAGCGAAAATCTGAGTGGGTGATGGAGAAGCTGGCTTAGTAATCTCACGATTACGAGGGAGCCAGACTCATTTCGTTTTGTGCTCCATCATCCTCAGTATGAGGCTTCTGGCCTGTCGTCCAATATGGCGCTCCGGCACCCCCGCGCACCTCTGCGTCTCAGTACTCGCTCAGGGACTAGAGGGGGAAAGAGAGCAGTTCCCGTCCCTTAAGGACGGGATCAGAAAGCGTCACACGTCATCGCTTACACCTTCTGGGCCAGAACTCAGTCACGTGGCCACCATGAAATGGTGGCTGAACATGTAAGTGGGAGGCAGGTAGCAATCTCTACCGTAGTCATATCAAGAGTTTTAACCTACACAGTTTGAAAAATGGGGTTGTCGTATGCTGATACGAGGAAAATTGAAAGCAGATTGAGGGAGAAACTAAGTTATGCTTCAGTCATGTTATGATTATATTGTCGATCAGTTGTCCACATAGAGATGTTGAGTCGGTCGTCGGTATGTATGGGGTTTGCAGCTCAGGGAGGCTGGAGTTGGGGATACCAATCAGGATGTGTCAGTATATTTAAAGTCAGGAGAATGGACAGATTACCTGGGGAGTGAGCATAAACGGAGAAGAGAGGAAGTGAGAGGGCCAAGCCTTGAGCCGCTCCAGCATTTAGAGGTGGGGAGGAGATAAACAGGACCCAGGAAAGGACTGATAGGGGACAGCCCTTGAGGGCGGAGGAAGGTCAAGAGAGTATGGAATCCTGGCACCCAGGAGGAGAAAGTGTTTCATGCCAGAGGGGAGTGTTCAACTCTGTTTCATGTCACTAGAGTAAGTTAGTGGAGGGCCAGGCCTTGACAATAGGATTTGGCAAGTGGAGGTCATTGGTGACTTCGACAGGATTAGTTTCATTGCTGATGGGTTAGGTTCAAGGAAGAGTGGGAGGAGAGAACAGACAGGGACAGGCTGAGGAGCCCTTGTAGGTGGTAGAAGTCACACGTGCGGGAAGTGGGAGGAAAATATTTGGTGAGCGTATCTTATCTTTTGCCCTCCTCTGTCATAATCACCAATCGCTTTATCTATTCAGCGAATATTTATTTATTCAGTGTTTATTCGTTTCCTTTCTTTCCCTGAAGGAGGGAGTAAAGGCACAGAGGTAGGACTGCGTATTCCCCCCAGCAGGGTGTTTTGGGCCTGAAGAGTTTCACAGATCAATCTTGAACCGTAATCAGAGGAACGCTATGTCATATTATAGTTCATTTTTAAAATCTTTAATAAAAAAAATAAGAGTGTCAAATTCGTAGATGGTAGAATATTATTAATTCCCTTTGTTTACTTTCAACAAGTATAGGTGGGATACTTACTAGGTGCCGAGGGCCACACATGTGGAGATGACATCTTGAATACGAGTAAGACCCAGTCTTCCACTCCAGCGAGCTCACACTCCGGCGGGGAGACAGGAGCACAGGCAGCTAGAGTTCAAGTGCTCCCCTAGAGATTTACGGAAAGGGAGAGCTTTCTAGTGGGGTGGGGGGGCACTTACGGGTGACTGCGCAAAGAGCGAGAAGCTCCGGGAGGAGGGATCGGGTTAGGCCTTAGCGATGGTCGGGCGTTTTGACATTGAGGAAAATCTGTGGTGAGGATGCATGTTTCGGTTATTTCTTACTCTGGGCAAACTCTGTGAACACGCATTCTTCTGGAATCGATGGTAGACGTTATTAGAACCACTGAGGAAAAACTGGAGTTGGAGAAAAATCTGATAGCGCTGGGTGTTTGCTGATCTGAAAGGTTTTACAATGTATCAGGCATAGCGAGATACGTCCCGCCCCCCGCCCCCAAGCCCTCTAAACCAGTGAGAGTCCGCAGAAGCTGGAGGAGGAGGAGCCGGGGAAAAGCAGGGACAGGAGAAAAAGGTGCTTCGCGAAACTCGCCTCTCCTGGCGGTGCTCACCCTGCGCTGGAATTGTCTGTCTGCCCAGCGGACCAGCTTTTGCAACATAAGCTCCTGACTGCCCTTCACTGTTTTTCATCCAGCTCTTAGCACGCGGCCTGGCACAAAGTGGCCTACGATAAATATTTGTCCAGTGCAGGAATTGAATACAAGCTGTCTTTTCGTGACTCCCAGTTTTTGTGTCATAATCGTTTTCTCGCGGTTGCTGCGTGAAATTGCATTAGGTAAAGGGAGGCCATTGGAAGAAACCTGATCGACAGAACTGTCATTCGGAGTCCGAGGAACGTGGGCTTTAAGCGGCCCAGCCACTCGGATGACGCTGGGCAGAGTGCCTTCTGAGCCTCGGCCGCTGCAGCCGGTGAAGCTGGGCTGTGAATTCCTAGCTCCCGGCACTGCGCTTTAGCTGCAGCCGTATGTAAAGTGTCCAGCACGGCGCCCCGGCAGAGTAGATTCCTGGGACGTCTCAGTTCTCTCTCCCGGAGTCAGATTGAACCGTATGAACTAGAACTTGAGTCGGCGCCCATATAACGTCTGACAAACACTTCGCAGCATGGCACACCTCTGAGATACCGTGGGGTTCGCTCCAGACCACCGCAGTAAGGCAGGTATCAGGATAAAGCAAGTCACATGTCTTTTTTGGTTTCTCAATGCATATAAAAGTTATGTTTACCCTCTACTATAGTCTGCTAAGTGTGTAACAGCATTAGAATATGTGCATTTATAGGTACATAAATATAACATAAAGATGTATCACATTGATTTAAAAATACTTTCTTGCTAAAAAATGCTAGCCATCATCTGAGCTTTCAGCGAGTCATAATCACTGATCACGGATCACCGTCACAAATACGGTAATAATGAAAACGTTTGAAATACTGCGAGAATTACCAAAATGTGGCTCAGAGACGGAAAGTGAGCAAAAGCTGTTGGAAAAATGGCGTCGAGAGACTTGCTCGCTGCAGGGTCGCCACAAACCTTCGATGTGTAACAACCTCGTGTCTGTGAAGTGCAGTAACGCAGGGCTGCAGGAGAGCGAGGTGTGCCTGTAAGAATGCCAAGAACGTAAAAGGCAGTGCGTTAGGGGTCACGGTGGCGCGCAGGCCCTGGCTTGTGTGAAAGGTTGGGTTGGAATTTTCTCCCTCTGCCCCTTTAACTTCCTGAAGCCTCTTGTCGCCCAGCGTTCAGCGATTCCGTTATCGCCTGTCAGGCCGCCACCTCCCTTTTTCTAAAATCCGGAGTGATCAGGTGGCCCGAAGGTACTCGGGCTGAAGGTGGAGCCAAGAGGTTTGAAAGCAGGGGGGAGCCATGCACACAGGACCTGAGGGGTCTCAGGAGAAACGTCACATACCAGACCTAAGAAATAAAACCCGAGGTGACTCAGTCTACCCAAACCAGATGACTGACTTTGTCTTCGAAGGGCCTGCTGGTCCTGCAGGGCTGGGGAGGGGGGAGCGTGGAGTCTCTGAATCGGATGTCATTGTGTTAACTGCTCATCAGCTGCTGTAGCTTTTGCATCTTGTCTAATTCTCTGAAGACGGTCGTCAGGCTGGGAAGGGAGGTATCTTTTGAGATATCTTTAAGAAGTGCTGGGCCTTGACTTAATAGGCTTTCTTCTTCGTCTTCTTCCCCTTCTCCTTTTTTTTAGTGTTTATTTCTTTATTTTGAGAGAGAATGGAAGCGAGAGAATCCCAAGCAGGCTTCACGTTGTCAGCCCAGAACCTGATGCAGGGCTCGAACTCACAAACCGTGAGATCGTGACCAGAGTGAAAATCAAGAGTCGAACGCTTAACCTGACTGAGTCACTCAGGCGCCCCTGAATTAGCTTTCTAATTAAACATTGTGAACGTATCCAGTGCGCATTGTTCCTTTGTCCCCTGTCAGCGTTGGCTGTCGATTCTGGGCGTGTACTAGTGCCACGGGAATCTAATTAAAGGTTCTGACTAGATGAGGTTGTGCTTCGTTTTTCTGGGCCTTTTTGGGAGCTGAGCTCCTAGGAGTTCCAGGCGGATCATAGTGAGTTCCTGTAGTCTGCCAGGCATTCTTCTGGAATCATATCAGGTCAGGGTCTTTTGTCAGATCTGTGTCTATACTCATCACCAGGGCTGGCGTCATGGGCGTGTGACCCACGGTCAGGTGGTTTCATTCATACTTGGTTCACTGCTCCGCCGGCGCTCTCTTGGAATTCTTAATAAATTCCGAGCAAGAGGCCCTGCATTTTCATTTGGCACCAGGCCCTGCCAGCTCTGTGGCTGGTCCTGCTTTGTCATGCACCTTCCCCGTGCAGGTAGGTATATGTCTGGGAAGAGTTCAACTAGATCCCAAGATTCTAGAAAACCAAACGAAAACCCAACGAAGAGAGATGTTCGTGTCCTTATGGAGGAGTTGTCAGTATGTGTCTGATCGTATGTAATGCGATGTCATTAATAGACTTTCTTGCAATTTTGTACGATTTTCTACATATACATGATACGGAATCTTTGGATAACTTATTTAACTTCATCCCATAGCTTCGCTTGTCTTAAGATCAAGATTTTTGACATAGAGGCACTTCCGTAGTATCTTTTTCATGTTGTACAAATTATTTCTCTAATCTTAACAGGACTTCTTTTGGATTTTCCCCAGTCCACTATGTGTTTCGGTCATACTTTTACAGTATAAACACTTCTTTTTGGAACTGTGAATTGTTTTAAAACTATAACCGTATGGGGTGCCTGGCAGACTCAGTCAGTAGAGTGTGCAACTTTTGATCTCAAGAGTTGTGAGTTCAAGCTCCAGTTGGGGTGTGGAGCCTACTTAAAAAGAAAACAAACCAACCGTACAACTCATGTTGCTTTTAGCACTGAAAAAATTTTAAGTTAAAAAATGTCATCCGAAGCCTAGTTTTTTGAAGTATTTGCGTTTCTCTGTAAATACTTAATCTGTGCTGGCCGATCGGGGCTGTGACTGCTCAAATGTGATCCTGTACAGACGATCGGTTTTCAGAAATAATAAAGCACACTCGCTGTTAGAACTGGAAACATTCTGCATAATACGGATGTCCTAGCAGGGAAAACTTATTTCTGAGAAACAAACGAAAATTGGTGGAAAATTTAAAAATATCTAGCAACCTTTGTAATCAACTCAGTAGAACTTTCTTTGTGCGATTTGACTTACGCATCAAATTGTCATATTTAGGGTATCGAAAGGTATGGACAACCAGAAAAAAAGCAGACAGTAAATTCTTTTTTGAGACAAGATGATGGGAAAAAAATGCTAAAAATGAAAAGAAATCCCCAACAGCCAGCTTTTCTGTGCGGTGTATAGATCTGCCAGAGGAATTTACACTTTAGTTTCAGCGATACTTATTTTGTGGGCCAGTTAAAAAAAAAAATCATAGCGCCGTTGAGCTTTGAACAGCAGCTCTATAAAGTAGATGTTTAGATTATCGTTTATGGATGTTAACGTGTGACGGCCTGTGTACATTGTGTTGGTGAACAATGATTAATTCGTGAACCTCTTCCTTTTACGTTAGTTAATCTTCTACTTACGGCAGGTCGGCAGGTACAGATCAGATGTCGTTTCCAGGGAGTTTCGTTAAAAGAAGCGCCACATTTTATTTCCCCTCCGGGACAACTCGGGGCAGGCGAGGTGGCCATCGGCAGGGGCTCTGGCGCGTTCGCTCATTTCTGCGTTGTGCAGACGTCCTCACGCTCAGGAGAGTTTGGTGATTCGTGGTCGAGGGTCATGTGAATTCAGCAGCCTTTTCCCCTGAGATCTTGCGATTAGAACGGCTGATGAGTGGGCGAATTCTGGTGAACGCCAAGTGGAAGAAATGCTCGTGGAGGGGTCTCATGTGACGACGCCTCTTCATCTTTGTTTTGATGTTGTTACCTCTAGTGACAAGCACACTCACCTTTCCTAGAACAGGATGGTTATGTGAAAATGTGACCATTTTTGATTTTATTTATTAAAAATTAAAAAAAAATCTTTTTTAATTTTAAGTAGACTCCATGTCCAGTGCGGGGCTTGAACTCATGACTCAGATCAAGAGTCGCAGGCTCCACTGATTGAGCCAGCCATGCGTCCCATCATTTCCTTTTCTTTTCTTTCTTTTTTTCTTTTTTTTTTTTTTTTAAATATTTTAACGTTTAATTTTGAGAGAGTGAGAGAGACAGAGCGTGAGCAGAGAGAGAGGGATCCACAGAATCCAAAGTAGGCTCTAGGCTCTGAGCTGTCAGCATAGAGCCCTACTCGGGGGCTCACAAACCATCGTGACCCGAGCCGAAGTTGGACACTTACTAACCGACTGAGCCAGCCAGGCGCCCCATCATTTCTGATTTTAAAAAGGGCCTCTTGGCGTTGGCAGAGGGCTGATGCATGACCTGCCGGAGGAAGCTAACATTAACAGTCCGCATTAGGAAGGAAACCTTTATTCACACCAAGAACTTGATGGACACGTAGTGGCCAGATGAGTATTTTCTCCCCCCGAAAGAGCATGCCTTGTTGGACACTGCTGTATATAGATCTTCTAGAATATTGGCTTTAGGATTCAGAGCACCTGTGGGTATAGAACTTTGGTAGAGATTAGAGGAAATGCGTGAATCCTCCTCCAGAAGAATTTACACTTGGGTTTCAGCCGTAATTATTTTGTAAGTCAATATAAGAAACTTTCCGTATACCTGGGTTTTAAACAATTTCGTAAAAACGTTTAATGCTGTCTGTTTCACTTGATCCCTTTTAACGGCCCAGAATCCGTTTTATGGACTAGTGTCAGAAGTAGCTGCTGCTTGGTCTTGTCGAGGCTTATCTTGTCGGACTCACCAGCTGGGGTCAGAGATTAGGAGATCTCTTTCTATCACTTGGGATATTTTCGGTGAGGACATAAAACTGTAGTTGCAGGAATCATTAAAAAAATTTTTTTAAAGGTTATTTATTTTGAAAGAGCAAGCAGGGTAGGGGCAGAGAGAGAGAGAGAGAGAGACAGAGAGAATCCCAAACTCGTGAATTGTGAGATCATGACCTGAGCCGAAATCAAGAGTCAGACACGTCACCCGCTGAGCCACCCAGGCGCCTCAAGAATCACTTTTGGAAATACCCGATCTAATTAAGACAGTCCTGCTCTCGGGATGTTTCTCTGCTGTAAAACGCTGGCCGACTCAGGCTCCTGGTCCCAGTAGTTTCTCCTGGGGCCAGTTTCACAATCGTGTAATAGATCTGATGCTGATTTTGAGTAGCTGTGCTAGAATTCATATTGTTTGGGTGAGACGGAGCCCCGAGCCCAAGGAAAACAATCTGGGCCTAACAGGAAGGTGCAGAAGAGCAAAACGCTGGAGAAAACTTGCAGGCTAAAGTTACACGAAAGAGTAATAGCTGTTTACTGTGTGTCAGATGGACGCTTGTTATTCCTTCAATAAATATTTATGGAGCAGTGTCTGCATTAGGCGTTGTTACAGTTACTGGGGAGGCGGCGGAATATGGTAGATCAAGTCTCTTCCCTCTTGGAGCTTCATTCCCGCTTGGGGGAGACAGACCGTAGACTGATGAAAAGATACCACTTCGGGTGGAAGGTTGCATTACCTTTATCTCCGATGATTCTTGCTAGATAAGTGATGTGTATGTCATCGCCTTCTGAATGGGGAAGCCAAGGATGGGAGAGGTAACACAGCTAGGAAGGGGTGCAGCTGGTCCCGTGACCAGAGCCAGCCACACACGAGCTCGCCGCGTGGAAGACTTGGTGCACGCGAGGCCGCAGAGCGGCATTTCCCTCATCCGCTGCTTGCTCCTTCGTTTTCCCCTCAAGTGGAATGTTCATTTACAGAAAGTCGTTGTAATGGCAGATATTGATGAAGAGTCTAGAATAAGTCTTTACTTTTATGAGCTGTTATCCCGATTTGAACTCCTAACGTTCTCAGCATTACAGGCGACTCGGGAAAGTCCTTTCGGTAATCAGACAGGCTATGCCTTTGGTGCTCAGCCTGCCCACTTAATGTCGTCCCTGTTATCCATCAGGCAGAAAGTGTTGCTGTTAATGATGATTGGAGTCTAGAAAACTCCTGTAGTGAAAATTATATAATCCCGGGATCGCATTGGAGAATGCTGACGGCCACAACCTTGTCTCCCCTCTAAGAAAATACAGTTTACGGTCTGTTTTTTGATAACCATTGCTTTGGTTCTGTTGCAGCCAAGGCGTTAGGAGCGCGTGTGTATTTTGTGTATTTTGCTCGTAATTGCTAGAACTTGGCCTTCGCAAGAATTTCGTGCTTTATTTTTGAGAGCTTTCTTCAGCCAGGTGGAGGAAGTGAGGTAACTTGCCTCATCCGCCTTCCTGTCTCAGGGAAGGGAAGCGTGGCCGGCTGTGGGCGGGTAAAGAGAGGCGCTGGAAGAGAGGGACGACCGTCAGATGCAGGGAGGGTGACCCCGAAATGGTCCCGTCCAAACCAGGACTTTTCTGAGGGGGAGAATTAGGAGCCCCCGGAGTCCCCCTGCCCTACGCGACACTTTGGGGCTGGTGGGAAGCATTTGGGTCAGAGCACTGTTTGCTTCATAACGCTTTTGACTTGGGAGTCGGTCTTGGACGTGGTCGTATATCCTTTGGAGAAGAAACAGGTGGAGAAATTAGGCTCTTCGTCCTTCAGCGTTGTTGGAGCCGGGTGAGTAATCAGGGGAGGAGGCAGATGATTGGAAACCCGAGGTCGCAGAGGACGCGGTGCTCCTGTACGCTTCTCTTTCCACTGTGCCCTGTGTGTCCTGTGACAGTGCTCAGCTGATCGGGAGGCTCGGCCCTTCGCCGGTCAGCCTGGGGAAGATGATCTGGGCCATCAGGTCCTCGTGTGTCAGCACTCACGGGCACGCTTACAGGAAAGTGACCAGTGGCCTGTTCCTCTCTCCTGTCAATTCTACAATTAAATATGCTTTAGGGTCATTGTATCAGGCAGAAATAAAAAGGAAAATCGGAAACAGAAGGTAAAAACAAAATCTTTGTTCAGAATCTCACCGTCCAAGGATACTTTTTTTTTCTAGGTTAGGGTTTAGTTTTTTTCCAATTAGTTAATTAATTGGCACACAGCATGAGTGGAGGAGGGGCACAGAGAGGCGGGAGAAGAGAGAGAGAGAGAGAGAGAGAGAGAGAGAGAGATCCCAAGCAGGTTCCACAATGCTAGCGCAGAGCGGGACAATGGGGCAAGAACCCACGAACCTTGAGATAATGACTTGAGCCGAAAATCCAGACTCTGGTGCTTAACCAACTGAGCCACACAGGCGCCCCCAAGCTAAATCTTCTAATGTGATTTTTTTCTCTTAGGATCACAGATTCGTAGAACTTGAAAAGCTTTTAGAAATCTTTGTAGTCTACTTTCTTCATTTCAATTGATTTTTTTTTTTCCGATTATGAAATTCGGTAGCATAGGTTCATTGAATTCTGTATGACTCTTTGTAAGAAGACTTGCAAAATCAAGGATTAAGGGAAGAGCAAGAATCACCTGTAATCCTGTTATCCAGAGGTAATCATTGTTAATTATTTGGCCTATTACTTCACAGCCGTCCGTTATTTTCAGCTGAGTAAATTTAAAGATCAAGTTGGTGCTATTCAGTGAATCCTGAATAGGGCAGCATCCCATCTAGCAAATGGAAAGGAGTTCCCAAGAGCCAGACACAATGGGAGATTTTTCTGGGCGGCGGGGAGTGGGGGGTTAAGGAACGAGGAAAGAGCGGAGTACCTCATCTTTCCTTGGGGGCCAGACGGGGTCTATCCGGCAGATCACCTCACTAGGGCTGTCAGGAAATTCCAGATTTACTGCTTTAAGATTACGTTCCTTAGAGAGATTGAAACTGCCGTGAGGCGAGGCATTAAGCCTTGGTTTGCTGTTGTGGGGCTTGGCACAAGTGACTCCGTTAGGTGCCTGTTGTCTTTCTCTCAGCTGTGTATATCTGAGCGGCCCCTGGGTGGCCCAGTTGGTTAAGCATCTGCGTCTCGATGTCCGCTCCAGTCTTGATCTCACAGTTCATGAGATCGAGCCCCAAGTCGGGCTCTGTGCTGACAGTGCGGGGGGAGCCTGCTTGGGATTCTCTCTCTCTCCCTTTGCTCTTCCCCTGCTCATGTGTGCACATGTGCAAATGTGTGCCTGTGCACAAATGTGCACACACGCACACATACTCTCTCTCTCAAAATAAATAAATATTAAAAAAATAAACTGTGTGTTTGGCGTCCTCTACTGTTCCTTACTCCTGTGTCTCTGCTCTTCCGGAAGCCCTCCCTCCCTGAGCATTACACGCTCTCCATCTTTTAAGACCGAGCTGATGTGTCACCTTCCCCTGGAACCTTTCCCTCAACACCCCACGTTCCTGTGGGCCCCCACTCTGGTGCGGCTTTGCTTCTGTTCTCATGTTGCATCAGAGCAATCTGCTTTCGTGTCCCGTTTCCCCTGCTAGATTGACAGAGAATACGTCACATCCATTTTTAATTTCCAAAGCCCATTTATTTCTGCCTGAAACGTTGGGGCTCGGTTAAAGTTTGTGGAATCAATGAATAAATCATTAGAATCATATCGTATGCAGTTTTATATATTGCATTTTAACTTAGCATCGCATTATAAGTATTTCCTTGTATCCTTAGAAATTAAAACATCATTTTTAATGGCTACAAGGTTTTCCATCATTAGATGTACTGATGAAGTGTTTCCCTAAATGTAGGCAATTCAGGTAGCTGTCAGTTTTTTCTCTTCTTTTCTTTTCTTTTCTTTCTCTCTTTTTTTTAATGTTATATTTATTTTGGAGAGAGAGGGAGCGCAAGCTGGGGAGGGGCAGACAGAGAGGGAGACAGGATCCAAAGCAGGCTCTGCGCTGTGAGCTCAGAGCCTGATGGAGGGCTCGAACTCACGAACTGTGAGATCATGACCTGAGCAGAAGTTGGATGCTTAACCAACTGAGTCACCCAGATACCCCAGCTTTTTTTTTTTTTAATTTATTTATCGTTTATTCATTTTTCAGAGACCGAGCGTAAGTAGGGGAGGAGCAGAGAGAGGGAGACACAGATCTGAAGCAGGCTCCAGACTCTGAGCTGCCAGCACAGAGCCCAATTCGAGGGCTTGAACCCATGAACCCCAAGATCATGACCTGAGCTAAAGTCAGACACTTAACCAACTAAGCCACCCAAGCGCCCCCCCCCCCCAGGTTTTTTTGTTGTTGTTAAGTAAACTCTACTCACAACACAGAGCTCAAACTAACGACCCTGAGATCAAGAGTCCTGGGGATCAAGAGTCGTATTCTCTACTGACTGAGCCAGCCAGGCACCCCTCTTTTTTATTATTATATGATTTTGCGATGAGGCTTTGTATACGAATCTTTGTCTGGTTTTCTGATCGTTTCCTTAAGATTTCTAGAAGCAGAATTACTGGATCGAAGGATGTGATCATCTTGAAGGATTTTTCTAGAATATAGCCAGATGCTCTCTAGAAGAGGGGTAGGGCTAACCTCAGTGTCTAGAGCGCCGGGTGGTGGTAGGAGGGCTGGCTGTTTTGCCGTCACCTCCTCGTGATCAAGTCTCATTTCTGAAGACGTCGAGACGCTGGCCTAGGGCGGCACGGTTGGTGGGGCTCCGTCTGAGGTTTGGTTCGGATCAGGGGAAGAAATAGGCCGTGAGGAGAAATAAAAAGTAATTGGAAGGAAAATGTCCTGTGAGTGGGCCCCGGTGTTCCTGTGCTATTTTTCTTTGTATATTCATCATACCACAGAACGACTGGCTTCCATCTCCCACTTGCTGTCTTTTTCTTTTTTGAAAGCATTTACTTATCTTTTCTAACCCTATACTTACCGTGACAAGTTACCTTTTTTTTTTTTGCCTTTTCTTGAAAAACATTTTTTTGGGGACCTGCCAGAAATACTCATAATAATAGCAATAACAAGCTAGTGTGTTCAACACAGGATGTACTAAACACTTTCCATGGGTGATGGCCGTTCAACCCGATGAAGTGAAGGCACGGTTACTGTTCTCATTTTGTATGTAGACAAGGAAGGTGATACTCAGGGTCACAGAGCTATTGCTTGATGGTGGGTGGAGCGCTCCTTACCTGCCTGACTGTGTCCAGAAAACAGGAGTCTTGTTTGGGCAAAAAGAAGTCTTAAGCAGCCAGAGCCATCTAGGAAGACACAAGGTGTGTGTCTTTGCCCTTTGCTGCCCTCCGGGCTGTTCTGCTGCCCTCCAGCGCGATAGAAGAACCCACCCACCCCAGCCCTCCCCCCCCCCCACCCCTTGGCTGAAGGGACAGCCCCTCCTCATTCCCTGCAGGTGACATAGTGTTCTGAAATAGTAGTAGTAGTCAGGCACTAATGGCCTGTGGCCTTTACGTCCCTACTTCATTTGCACGGACTTTCCGTTTTCAGGGGGTGAAGCCTGCCTCTCCCTCAGAAGAACAGTGACTGCAGTAGTGGTAGAGGGAAGTGTTACGGGTGCTGACTCCTGTTCTAAGTGCTTGATTTGCGTCTCTGCTCTGGCTTCCTCCGTGCTCCGCTCTGTCCTGTCTTGCCCTGGCTTCCTTGGTCATCATTTCCATCCTCGACCTTCCTTCTCTACTGCCTTTGATTCCGAAGCTCTCCGGCTCACACCGGTGGCAAAAACAGCAAGATGCCACCTCTGGTCCTGCTTTCCCCCCAAGCTGTCACTTGATCCCTGTCATCCCCTTTCACGGACCCAGACCCTTACGAGAGTAGATCTTCCCCTCACCCCCTCAGTTTTAGTGCCCTCCCTCCTTGAGCTTTTTGGGGAGGCTTTTGCCTTCATGGCTGCATCCAAACTGCTCTTGCCAAGATCGCCAGGGCCCGGGCACTTGTCAGAACATGTTGGTTAACTTCTCTTTGGCTTATGACCCCGGCGGTCACTCTTTTTTGGAAAGTGTCTTCCTTTGGATGCCATGGGCATACTGCTTCCTTGCTCCCCTTCCTACTTTCCCGTCACCGTCACAGACTGCTCTTTCCTGCTCCTTCCTGATACACCGTAAAGGATGTCTCTCAGGATTCTGGTCTTTTTAAAAAAAAATTTTTTTTAATGTTTACTGATTTTTGAGAGAGAGCGTGCCAGCGTGCACGCATCAGCAGGAGAGGGGCAGAGAGAGGAGGAGACAGAATCCCAACCAGGCTTTGTGCTGTCAGCGCGGAGCCCTGTGCAGGGCCCGAACCCACAAGCTGCGAGATCATGACCTGAGCTGAAGTCAGACACTTAGCCATCTAAGCCACCCAGGCGCCCCAGGATTCTGTTCTTGATTTTCCTTTTGTTTCCTACCTTCCAGGTGCATTTCTTGAATGAATGAATGAACGAATGAATGAATCTCATGTTTGGGGGTATTCCTTTTCGTTATTCTCCAGGTGCTTATTTAGCACTTCCTGCAGGCCATGCTTCGTTCCGAAGTTCTCAGGAGATGGACGTGAACTAGAGAGCAAAGTTCTGCGCCCTTGGTGTCTATGGTTATTTACCTGCGTTCGTACCGATGCCTCTCACGTCCCCTCGCCAGTCATATCTCCTGCTTGCGATCTGTCCCCAGATCTCTCCCCCAGCATGGTGGACAGTGAGAACATGGCTTCCCACCCCGCGGTACCGTACACACATGGCTCTGCTTTGGGGTGTCATTGGGAAGGCACTCAAACTCACCATGACACAGTTCTTCTCGAGACTTCTGTTGGGAGCACGTTTCTATGGGGGATTGCTTGAAGGATATGCAGCCTATGCGTGCCCCGGGAGAGTAGCTTTTCATCTTTTTTTTTTTTTTTTTTTACACTTTTAGTTTTGAGAGACAGAGAGAGACAGAGCACAAATGGGGGAGGGGCAGAGAGAGAGGGAGACACAGACTCTGAAGCAGGCTCCAGGCTCCCAGCTGTCAGCACAGAGCCCGACGCAGGGCTCGAACTCACAAACCGAGCTGAAGTCGGACGCTTAGCTGACTGAGCCACCCAGGCGCCCCGCTTTTCATCTCTTTTGAGTCAGAGGGACCTCTTTAAAAGGCTTCCGAAAAGCGGACAGCCTCCTGACCCTCAGGTTTTGAACCCCTGCCCTCGGAACTCTAAACTTTGTCTTTGAATCAGGTCACCCCTCGTTTGGGCTACTCTAAAATCACTTTCTCCGAATCGAGCTTTGGATTAAGCCTCTGCAGGTACGGACACGTGATAGGTGCACGTTGTGTGGATACACGTGTGTGATGCGGACTCCCCTCACTTCTGGCTTTATCTTATTTTTCTGTGTCATCATTTTACTTCTGTCCTCGTTTCCTTATCTATTTGGTTTCAGGTTAAATTACAAAAATGATTTACGGGGTTTTGTTAATCCCTTTCAATCCTTGCTAGAACAAGGAAACGGAAACTATTGCCATAAATAAATAGATCGATACGTAGATGCTTACGTGCGGACCTGTGCCAGCTGCCTGTGGGGCCTTCCGCGTGGGTGTTCTCACGGGCGCCTCACCCCACGGTGGAGTCCCAACTCACCTTCTCTCTCAAAACCTCCTTCTTTCGTGGTCTCCGTTTTAGGGAGGGCGTCGTCCGCTTCGGCCTGAGACCTACACTCCACCCTTCTTCACGTCTCACTTCCGAATTATGACCAAGTTCTCTTGATTATACGCCTTGTGCCCGGACCTGTCGCTTCTCCACACAGTAGCCGGAGTGGTTGGTTTTAAAAGACAGATCGGACCCAGTTATTCCCCTGCTTACATCCTTCAAAAATCTCTTCCTTTCCTTCTAGAAAAAGTTTGGTCTCGGGAGGGTATTCAGAGCTCATCAGGAGCTCGTCTCAGCCTGTCTTTCCTGCCCCGTGTCTTGCCTCGTCCTTAACCGACTCAGAATTCCCTAATGCACCTTGTGTGCTCACAAAGCCCCTCTGCCTTTGCCAGTGCTCCCCTGTCCCCTCGCCTGGCCGCCTCCTACCTGGAAGAAGAAACTCCAGGCAGGCGACACGTGTTGCCTTTGAATTTGTATGTTGCTCAGTTTTCAAAGTGACTATCTGGGGTGATTTGTCGTGACACTCATAAATACATAGCTCGTGAAAGTGAATTCGAATCCTGAAAACCTGCTGGTGACAAAATCGAGGCGGTACTCTGCGCCCAGATCACTGAGAGTGTCTGAGGAGTTGAAGTAGAAGTAGTTACAAACATCCACACGGTAAGTGACAGAACGACTTTCCGGACCAAAGCAGAACGTGAGATTTGTTTTAAGGATGCGGGGGTCTTCGTTCTGAACCCAAGGGTGGAAAGATAGCCGGGGCACAGGACGAGCCCAGAACCTGGGACCCAGCGCTGCCAGGGGCTCCTTTGTGTTGGGTTTCTGCTTCCTTATACTCGCCCCTCATGCCCGCTGCCCGTGACCTCCCTCGTGCCCACTCAGCAACCCCGGATACTCCGACTCCGTGCCTGCTCTGTGCAGCTGAACACAGCTAGAGAAAACACAAGCCGTGCTGGTGGATCCAGTTCTTTCCTCAACTTTTTACTCTGGAAATTTCCAAATCTGCAGAAAGATTGGTTGAGTCACCTAGAGCCATCAGATTTTGGTGTGGACTTTTTGCCCACATTCACTCTCTCTCAGTATGTACGTGTGTGTGTGTACGCATGTGTGCGCGTACGCATACGCGTACCCGTTGGTTCCGGCCGAACTGTTTGAAAGTATGGAGAACCATAACGCAGAGGTGGGAAGTAGGGGGAGGGAAGGGAAGACCTCCCTGGGAAGGGAACATTTGAGCAGAGACCTGAAGGAGGGGATGCTGGGCAGTTGTCCTGGGGAGGAGACATCCAGGGGACACCGAGACAGCAGTATAGCAAGTGGCCTGTAACATCAGGTGTGTGGCCAATTAAGAAGAGACTCTACTGTGCCAGACTGTGTTCTTGTTCAGATAGTCCCTGCCCTTCCTGGGGGAGGGTTCTGTTCTCCGCCCCACTGGATGGCCACGTGACTGGTTTCGGCGATGAAATGTGAGCAGAAATGAATGGGCCCCTCCTGGGCCAGCACGCCCTGCACCTCGCTCGCTTCCCTCTGCCTTGACGGTGAGCAGTGTGCCCCGTGGAGGCTACTCCGTCGCCCTGGCTGCTGGAGGGAGGACGGTCTGGAGCAGAGCTGCACTCTGACCTCGGGGTTCTCAGGTTTTACAGACATCGCAGGGGACAACGACGGCTTCGTTTTCTTCATCAGAAATCGTGTGAAAGGAGGCGCGCCTGGGTGGCTCAGTTGGTTCAGTGTCTGACTTTGGCTTCGGTCATGATCCCGCGGTTCATGAGTTCGAGCCCTGGGTTGGGCTGCCTGCCGTCAGCACCGAGCCCGCTTTAGATCCTCTGTATCCTTGTCTCTGCTCGCGTGCGCACGCTCTCGCCCTCTCTCTCAAAAATAGGTAAAAAGATGAAAACAAAAGAAATTCTGTGTGTGAAAGGAGAAGATGGGAAAAAATAGAAATTTATTATGTATCATTGCCATTTTCGTTGATGCATAATTTGCATTAGCGATATCCCTTGTAACGTGAATGTGCCCGAATGGAGTTACTGCGTGTGTCCTAGCGCAACCTGCTGTTTTTCAACTCAATTAAAAACAGTACTATGGCAAAATACACGTAAAAATATCCCTCATTTTAAGAGCAGGAGATCTCGAAATGAACAGAAAACACGTTTTCAAAAAATTAAAAAGGGAAAACATGTTTTCTTTTAAAGATAAGCATTACCGAGCTCCTTACGTACGCACGTGTGTGTATGCCCGTGCGCGCGCGCACTTGTGCGTAACCTCCCCATGAAGCCATAAGATACCCCAGACCGAGCTGGGGTCTGAGTTGCCCTTCTTTGTGTCTTTTCTGCTGTTGTTATATCTCGTGCAGACCTTTCGTGCTGTATCATAATTGTTGGGTTTCATCTGTCTTTCCTCAGTGGGCCTGGAAATCCTTAAGGGTGGGGATTATGACTTGGGCGAGGTGTTATCTTCAAGTGCCTGCTACGGTGACTTACCTGCACTTAATAAACCAATAAAGGACTGAATATGAGGGGGGCAAGGTTATCTTCATAGAGTGTCATTTTCGTTGTTTTATTTGCTAGTGCTCTGTACACTCTGGACCAGAAAATGGAAATATTCTTTATTTCCATATACACACTCATCAAAGTGGGAGTTCACTAGTACTGTAATGTTAGAGTATGACTACAGTCCGAAATGATAACATCGTACGTATAAGTTCACGCATGCATACCTGATCCTGAACAAGCTCTGGGTCATCAGGGGCGTAAGGCTGCCTCAACCTACAGGTCACTGCAACTTCAGAAGGGATTTTCTGCCGTGAAGGTCCGTGGCTGTGGTTAGTATCGTGTACTCCAGAGTGAGACTGTCTGGGCTCATATCTATTCTTTCATCTTCTAGTAGCGTGACCTCGAGCAAGTCACCTAACCTCTCTAAGTTTGGTTTCTTCATCTGTAAAATCGAAAGATAAATGTATCGATCGCCTTGGACTATTAGCTAGGCGTCTATACGTGAATCCCTTAGAATAGCATCTGGCACATGGTTTAAGGGCTGGGTGAGTGCTTATCATATTATTAAAAATTATTCTCTTGCCTTAGAGCCCCTAAAAAAGTGAATTTTTAAAATGCAGCTGGCGAGTTTTTAATCACAGAGCTGCGATGTTCACTTTCGAATGCGTTACTTTGAGATGCACCGTTGGGCTTAGATCCAGGCATTTTATGAAATTGTCATAGCATTTTATAAGTGTTAGATATGGCCAGCCATGAACAAAGAAAACAAAACCAACAGTAGTCAGAATAAGAGGTATCTCGGGCACCTGGGTGGCTCAGTCAGTTTAGCATCCGACTCTTGATTTCGGCTCAGGTCACGATCCCAGGGTTGTGGGATTGAGCCCCGTGTTGGGGTCTGTGATGAGAGTGGAGCCTGCTTAAGATTCTGTCTCCCTCTGCCCCTCCCCCCACTCTTGCTCATTGTCTCTCTAAATAAATAAGTAAATAAATAAGTCTTAAAAAAAATAAAAAAATAAAACTTAAAAAGAAAAAAAATAAGAGGTACCCCTAAGGACACCGTTCCAAAGAGTAAATGTTTGAAGGTGTTTTTCTTTATGTTGGAATTTAATTTTTTTTGAGTAGTGAAAAATGCTTTTGTAGAATGATTATTCACCAAATTTAAAACCATGCTTTTTGGGGGGTGTTTGGGTGGCTCAGTCAGTTGGACGTCCAACTCTTGGCCTCAGCTCAGATCTTGGTCATGAGTTCAAGCCCCATTTTGGGCTTCTCACTGGGTATGAAGCCTACTTAAAAAAAAGCTTAACAAACAAACAGTGCTTTTTGGATTTTACCTCACCCCCTCCTTCCCCCCCCCCCCCCGAATCCCACTAAAAATAAGAGGAGCAGAGTTTGGCCCATCCCATCAGAGCCTCTGCCCCACGACACCACAGTGGCTCTTGTCGTTTTGAACAGTAGCTGTTTTGAATCTATTTTTAGTTAGTCCGGACTGTGAGGGTAGGGAAATGCATCAGGTAGAACAATTCTGGGGAAAACCCTGTTTTAATGTCATTTGTGAAATGAGAACCGAAAGAGTCCAGACCAGAAAAACTCTAGAAATGAGATTTCATGATCTGTATGTTTGGGTTCGAATTGGGGTTTGGGACACAAGTTGAAGAATTGGAAGTTCCTTTTTTATGCTTTTGGTATGTTCTCTTTGTGACATCTGGGAAAACAGAATTCTTTCAAAGAGGAGTTGTTTAACGTAAGAGAGATGGGACCAGTCTTACGTGCTTAGTGTTAAAAGAGTACGCAAAGAGAAAAAAGTTGAGTAATATTTTGATGTGCCGAACTATTTTTAGTCTGTGTCTCATATGTTGTGATGTGCCGTTTGTGATAAAAGTGAGGTCACATCTCTTAATAGTCAAGTTAGTTAGGTAAGCCTGTATGCCTTCGATTGCTAAAAGCTGTCCCCTGGGAGTCTCCTGTCTAGATATTCCCAGGGTCCTCGGGCTGCTAAACTAGTTTAAAGCCACCACCCCTCGAAGGGCACTGTCCCCCATCGAGTCCCCTGCAGGCAGCCCCGAGCACTAGCCCTTTCATGGCTGTTTCTCCTCTTTGAGTAGGTCTGGACGATGGGGGAGGTGAGGACGGGTTTTATCGTCATCTCCTACCAGTTCGTGTCATGCACGGACCTGCCTGTGTCCCTTACTGCGTTCCTCTGTCTTCGTTAATGGCCCACAGTGTATTTCACAAAGTCCTGATTCTCTTTCTTCCTTCTTCCTTTTCTCTAAACCTGTGTGTGGGGAGCGTTGTGGGGAGGGACTGGGGCTCATCAGCACAGTGGAAATCTTTCTTGGAAAACTCCTTCCTTCCTTCAAGCCTTATTGCAGCGAGTCAGGCCATTTATTCTCTGTTTGTTTTGCCGAGGAAAGCGTTTAAATTTAACATCTCAGGCTGAACCTGGCACCAGATATAAAAGCGGCTTTGTCTTTATTCCAAAAACAGCGCGTGTGCTTTTTCCAAATAATGGTAATATTAATTCCCGAACGGTAAATTTTATATACAGCGTATTTTCTAGTATTTTTTCATTCTTTTCTTTCATTAACTTGGCAAATATTTAGAGAGCGCCTACCAATGTGCCAGGTACTCTTCTAGAAAAACCTGAGAAAAGTCCTTGTGTTAAGAAGCTTGGAGTCAGGGAATGGCGAGTGGCGAATAAGCAATAGGTAAATAGCATCCCTTACGTCGGAGGTCGGAGGTCGGAGGTCGGAGAGAGCCGTGGAGAAGGAGGGAGTAGCAAACGGGGTATGGCTGGTGGTTTTCTCACAACTCTGAGTGGAGACGACTCTTTCCACACCCATCGTATGGCAGTGGAAACGGAACACAGAGAGGTTAAGTGACTTATCTTGATCCTACCTTGGTAGTAAGTAGTAAAGGTTGAACTTGAATTAGAAATCAAGCATGGGCTCCCAAGTTAGCCACCTCTCAGATAACTCAACTCCACTCGAAGCAGATCTCCCCCCACACTGGTTTCCCTGAAAATTCCAAGTCTTTCACTAGGCCCTCTGTCGCATTGGTGTGCGTAGATAAACACACTTTAAAAATTAAAATGCTACTTTAATTTTTTTTTTTATGTTTATTTATTTTTGAGACAGAGAGAGACAGAGCATGAGTCGGGGAGGGACACAGAGAGAGGGAAACACAGAATCCGAAGCAGGCTCCAGGCTCTGAGCTGTCACCCAGAGCCCGACGCGGGGCTCGAACTCACAGACCGTGAGATCATGACCTGAGCCAAAGTCGGAAGCTCAACTGACTGAGCCACCCAGGCGCCCCTAAAATGCTACTTTAATTCCACTATCAGATAATGAGTACAGGTTTGTGTGAGGTATTTTAACTTTAATTGCAATTTATTTATGTAATTACTCTTTCATACAAAATTTTTAAAAAACTCATAGAATCCACACAGAGCACAAATGCAGCATTTGTAGGCCTTGAAGGATGAGTAGGATTAATTTTTTAAAAATTACATCATGGGGACGCCTGGGTAGCTCAGTCGGTTAAGTGTCCAACTTCGGCTCAGGTCATGATCCACGCAGGAATCCATGCAGGAATCAAATGAGTGAGCTTGTGCCCTGTGCAACAGTCTGGAAGATTCTCACAAACAACATGGAGCAGAAGAAGCCAGATGTAAAAAAGCATCGGACCGCACGGTTCCATTTATAACAAGTTCCAAAACAAGAAAAAAGGAGGCATGAGCAAGCTCTCAGGTCCTAGCGATGGTCTTTGCTTTTTAACTGACACCGGATTCACCCCTGGGTCCACTGTGTGAAAGTCCCCTGCCGGACACTTCCAGTGTGGGGAGCAGGTTCGTGGGTATTCGTCGTGTTCTTTTCCGTCCACCTTCTGAAAAAATCACAGCGCCCTCTTCCCAGCGTGCCCTGCGGGCCCTCCCCTACTTAATTTTTCTCTCAGGGTGCTTGTAACCACCTGGCATCCTTTTTGTCCATTCGGCTGTTGCTCTTCTGGCCTCTGCTAGGATCCGAGTGCCGTGGCAGCAGGGACTGTTTTGTTTACTGTGGTACTTGATGAGTATTTGTTCAGGGAGTAGATCTCTGAAGAGGACCTAATATCAGAAGTCTGAAACACTGGCCTTTGAATATTCAGTTAAACATTCTTCTGTGTGGCTTTACTACTTCGCCTGTCTTGATTGCATGTGTTACTTTTTCCCATTGTTCAATACGCACAGGGCTGTTGTGTGCCTGGCCGTACGCTCGGTGCTGGAGATACGCCAGTGACCAAGATAGATGTGGTTTTCTCACGGAGCTTCCGTTCTACTAGGGAAGCAGATAATAAGCAAGACAGTAAGTAAGAAACAGATACCGTACTCACAGACCGTGTGGAGTGCCTGAAGCATGCGATTGGAGGGCTGCAGTGTCAGTGAGCGTGGAGGGGAGGATCGTGCTAGGGAGAGCATCAGGGAAGTCCTGCAGGAGGAGGTGACATTTAAGCTGAGAACGGAAGGGAGAGAGAGAACCCGCCTTGCCAAGAATTAGAAAAATTGCTTCCAGGCGTAACAAATTACAAGTGGCCTTCAAGGCAAGCTAGAGCTTAAGATGTTTTAGGAGCTGTCCCAGGGCTGGTGTGGCTGCCGCCTGGTGGGGCGTCCCGCAGTCGGGAGAGGCAGCCGATGGCTCCGATGGCTCCGACATGGTGAGGACTTGGGTTTTATTCCAAGTACGTTGGGAAGCCATTGAATGGTTCCAGCAGGAGAGAGTGGTGTGTGTGTGTAAAGCTGCCTGGGATGGCCGTGTGACGAGGATGCGCGCTTTCTTACCACTTAGGATTCGATTCTTTTCTTTTTCTTTTTAAATTTTTCTTAATGTTTATTTATTTTTGAGAGAGAGAGACAGACAGAGCACGAGCAGGGGAGAGGCACAGACAGAGAGGGAGACACAGAATCTGAGACAGGCTCCAGGCTCTGAGCTGTCAGCACAGAGCCCGACGCGGGGCTTGAACTCGGGAACCGCGAGATCATGACCTGAGCCGCCGTCGGCCGCCCAATCAACTGAGCCACCCAGGTGCCTCCAGAATGTCCTTTTTAAGGCTGGATAATATCCCGTCGTATGGATATATCACTTTTAGCTTCTCCGTTCATCCGCTGGCGGACACTTGGGTTGCTCCCCCGCGTTAGCTCTTACAGATGACGGCCATGAACATGGGCGAACGAGAGGCCGTTCGAGGCCCTGCCTTCGGTGGTTTTGTGTGTTTCCTAGGAGTGGACTTGCTGGGTCTTAACGGTAGTTATATTTGTAATATGTTGAGAAACCACCAAACTTTAAAATGGTGCCTGCGCCACGTGACCTTGCCACCACCATTGCAAAGGGTTCCATTTTCTCCACATCGTCACTAACCCTTGTTATCTTATGGTTTTCCAGTGGTAGCCATCTTCGTGGGTATGAGGTGTTGTCTCGTTGCAGTTCGATTTGCCTTTCAGAAACCTCAAGCTTTGAAAATGTTTGAAGAAAGGGATACGGAGCCTTCACTTTGGCCGGGCCAGAGTGGACACACATAGATCGATTTGATGAGGACCTTTTGCGAGGTCCTGGTGAGAGAGGGTGGTGGCCTGGACAGGGTGGTGGCAGAGGAACCGAGCGGAGAGGGCGGGCCCAGATAGAAGAAGCAGGGTTTGGTGATAAATGGCGTGTTTGAGGAGAAGAGGGGGGGAGCGAGGAAGCAGGGAACACAGGTCTCGGGTCTCTGGCTTGAGTAGCTGGGTCGGGAACAGGTTGGGGTGGGAGTTCCTGGTCCACTTTCCCCACCCTGCACCCCAGGTAAGTGTTCTGGAGGAGAAACACGTCAGTGATTTCTTTCGGCGAGTTTTTCATCTCCATACCACTTGTCCCTTGGATGACTTGTGATGACCCTCACTGTTCTCTGTTCAGGTCAGGGAGCACCGAGCGCCTGTTACGGACCAGGTGCTGTGCTTGGCTGTAGGGAAATCAGGGTGAATGAGGGAGAGGCAGCCTGCCGGTCAGAGGTTTGGTCTCAGCACCCTTTCCGTTCTTTACAATGTTGACCTCTCAAAGGGCTTTTGTTTCGGTGGGCTGTATTCTTTGATGTTTACCATAATGGAAATAAAAAGTGAGAAACGCAAAAATATACGTTAATAAAAAAATAATAACATTGTATGTTAATAGAACTATTTTTTTTTTAATTTGAGAGAGAGAGCGAGCAAGAGATCACAAGTGGGAAAGGGGGCAGAGGGAGAGAGAATCTTCGGCAGGCTTGGCGCTGAGGCAGGGCTCGATCCCACGACCCTGGGATCCTGACCTGAGCTGAAACTGAGAGGCAGATGCTCAACCGACTGAGCCACCCAGGCGCCCCTAAATAATGTGTTTTTAGTGAAAACAACTACATTTTCCAGAACAAATGTGGTGAGAAGAGTGACTTTTTCAGGTCTTTCTAATGTCCGATTTACTAGAATACAGCTGGCTTCTCATGTTAGCTCCTTTATTTAATTTGTTGCAACATGACATGCCACGCAGCCTCTGGAACCCCCATTGGACGCTTGACAACGAGATTGAAGAGGCAGGTGTCTTAGTGACATTCATTGCAAACATAGCTTTGGCCTCAACACGCCCTCTGCGAGGGTCTTGGAGACCCCCAGAGATCCCCAGACTGCTAGGTTGGTGGTAAGAGCATAGGCGCTAGAGCCAGACTGTGTGGGTTCGAACTCCAGCCCTACCACTTACGAACGAACGAGGCAAGTATCTAACCCCTGTGCCTCAGTTTGCTCGTATATAAAATTGGCCTCAGTACCCATGGAGGTTCGTCACGAGGATTCAATGAGTATAGATTTATAAAGTGTTGAGAACATTGCCCGGAGATAAAGTGCCACATCAGGGTTTATTTTAATTTTAATTTTCTTTTCAATGTTTGTTTTCAATAGTTAAGCGCTAATCTTTCCTTCAAGGGATTTATTCCAGCGAAGTAGGTAGACGAGCAACCAAACCTCTGGGTTTTGCGTAAGGTCGTTGAAGGTTGTCTTTGGAGCAGGGGCACGGGCGTGGGCTTCTCGGGTTTGGGGTCAAGATCCGGGATGTTCTTGGCTGTCTGAACAATCAAAGGAGCAGCTTTTCTGCAGGGTTGGAGTGACAGACTCTTGGTTCAGATGAGGTCCATCCCCGTGAGCGTTTGTCACAGGTTACCTTTCTCGTCTTCCTCGTCTCTAACGGAATGAGCGTGCGCAGCCTCGTTGGTTTGCTCCCTTGATGCCTCCTCAGAGCCAGAAGCCTCATCCACGGTAGTTGGACGTCCTCCCCGCCCGGGGCGGCAGGCGGTCGGCGGGGGTTTATTGCCTGGCCGTGAGTGAACGGCCGTCAAAATGTGAGGAGTTCTGGGATTCTGTGGGATTTTTGTGGTGGATATTTGTAATCGCTTGCTAACCCTGGAGTATTATTATAAGGAAGAAGTGGCCGATTCTATTTCGATTGCAGTTAACTAAGAAGTTACATAGTTTTACTAACATAACGAGCGTCGGTGTGTTTAAAAGCGTAGTATGCTTATGGTAGAGCCGCAGTATCGGTGGAGGAGGTGTGATGAACAGGGGTCGGAGGGCAATCAGAGGTGGGTACCGGCGCGCCAAGTCATCACGTGTCTTGAGCGCGTCCTTTTTCCTCCAAGCGTATTTAGTCGTTCAGCCCCGGCGCGGTTTTCGATGGTTACCGATGACGTTGATGTTGTTCTTCTCGGGCAGAAGTGTGTTTTCCGCGGTCGAGTCACAGAAGGTCTCCTCTCCCCTCCCGCTGTAGATCCGGCGGAGGCGCCTCGCGCGGCTTGCTGGTGGACAGACCTCCCAGCCGACCACCCCGCTCACCTCGCCCCAGAGGGAGAACCCGCTGGGACCTCCTATAGCTGCGTCCGCCCCGGGCCCCTCCCAGAGCCTCGGCCTCAACGTCCACAACATGACCCCAGCTACCTCCCCAATAGGTGCATCAGGTAAGCCTCACTTTCGTTACCCGGGACATGTGTACCTTAGTCCTGGCCTTCCGTGAAGCCTATGGGTGTGACGTTGTCACAACAGGGTAAGATTGCACAGCGTTTCCGCAAACGGTAAAATTGGAGAGCAGCTTAAAATCCTGCAGGCAGTAGTTTAAAGATTAACTTCGTTCTCTTGTGTTCGGTGAAAATTAAAATGGATGGTGGTCTGTTCAAACTAATGGTTTTTCTTTCTGTAACTTTTATCCTTTGTTTCAAACAGGATCAGGTCTTACTCTCCGAGGTAAGGCCATTAAGACTGATGTGGCTCAGCTGAGTTTATGAGTTTGGTCGATGCTTTCCTTCTGTGATAAAATCACCTGAAAAGGCAAGATTGAAATAAGGGTCAAAATAACAGGCCTCTAATTGCGGATTTCCTTGTCTTCATTTTACGTTGTCATAGAATTTTCGGGTATAAAAGTTCACCCGATGTGATGTGTGTAGCTATCTAATTGACAATTATTTAACTGGTGTGCAAATTTCTTTGTTTATAATTAATGGGCTCGTTGTTGGTATCCAGGTATGTCTTTGTTGGGAAACAAGGGTATTGACTCATTCTGTATATTTGAAAATACCTCTTGTCACGTAAACTTTTCTATTGAACATGAGAATTATTATCATTATAATTATTATAATTACTTAGGATTCTAATTCGAAAAAGCAGGTGCATTCAGGCCTGTATTCATCATCACGTCATTGAATAATTTAATATGATTGTTATTTCTCCATTTAATGCACTCTCTCTTAGTTGACTTCCGCATAATCTGTCTTTTTGAACTTTTTTAACTAACTCGTCAATTAAAAGTATGTGCAGAGGGGCGGCGCCTGGGTGGCTCCGTCGGTTAGGTGTCTGACTTTTTGGCTCAGGTCGTGATCTCGCAGTACGTGAGTTTGAGCCCCGCGTCAGGCTCTGTGCTGACAGCTCAGAGCCTGGAGCCTGCTTTGGATTCTGTGTCTCCCTCTCTCTCTCTGCCCCTCCCCTGCTTGTGCTCTCTCTCTCTCAAAAATAAATAAACATTTAAAAAATTAAAAGTATTTGCAGGGTTTCAGTTATCGTTCCTCTTAACAGACATTATCGTAGACTCTTCCCCAGGTAAGTATAAACGCTTATGCATCCTCCCGTTGATTATAAAAGTGAGAGAGGTTCAGGCCAAACCGTCAGTTCGTAGAACAGTGCCTTTGCCTGAAATGTCGCCTCTCTACACCTTTGAGAAGCTGTGGTGGTCTTCGGTAGGGGACGGGCTCAGGATTCCGGTCGGGTTTTTACCCTTTCCTTGGAAACGGTGCCACCAACAGTCCCGATGGCTCCACATGACCAGGTCCCACCCGGGATGCTGGAGATTGTCCGGGGAGAGCTGGTGGGATGCGGAGGGGCTGCCAACGGCGCTGCACTAGCAGCGGTCAGGCAGGAGACCGAGCTCCGCGTGGGCCTGGTCTCAGCACCGTATCTCTCTCTCTGGGACCACTAGGGATCCTCTCGGCATGTGTCCTGTCCTGCTCATGTCAGCCACCAGGTCTCCCGGGTCCCTTACCTCTCAGTCTCTGATCTCCGCGTGGCTTGTTACGGACACCTCTCCCCATGCAATCCCCGTCCCGAGATCCTCCCGGTCGGTCCCTGGCAGAGGCCTGCTCCGTGGACGGTCTTTCCCCTCAGTGCTCTTGCTGAATTTTCACTCTTCCTCGTTTCTTCCAGACCACGCTTCCTCCTCCCTGAGAACACATCGATTTGAACCTCGTGTCCTTAGACTGTGTTCCCCATTCCTGTCCTTGTCACAGCTGCCCTCCGAACCTGCTCACCCTGCCTCGTTTGGTCCCCCGTCTCTCCCCCCACCCCGTGTCATGGTTTGCGGTGCTCTCGGCAGCCACAGGTCAAGATCTCTTGACTTTCCAGGACTCTGCCCTCGCACGATTTTGAGCTGTTTTCCTTTAGTAATCTAGTCTTCCGTGTGACATCAGCCACTCGCTGCCTTGGTCATACTCTAGATCTTTCCATCTCAGTGACTTCCTGACAGCCACCTTCAGCTTTGTGGCTCACCCTATCTGTCCCACTTGCTTCACTTCCCGCTCCCCTGGTGTCCCCACGTCTCTCCTGGCCCCACTTACATTCCACAGTCCCTCATTGTCCCTCCTCTCACCTCTCTCTCTCGCTTTGTCTTACTTCCTGGGTTAAACCATGCTCCTGGTTTTGTTTTTTAAGATTTCATTTTTTTATTTGCGCATTTATTTCTTTTGAGAGAGAGAGCACAAGCAGGGGAGGGGCAGAAGAAGAGAGATAGAGAATCTCCATCGTGGGGCTTGAACCCACAAACCGTGAGATCATGACCTGAGCCGAAATGAAGAGTCAGATGCTCAACCGACTGAGCCACCCAGGAGCCCCTGAAGATTTTATTTTCAAGCAAACTCTGCTCCTACCATGGGGCTCAGACTCACAACCCCAAGGTCGAGGGTCATATGTTCTACTGACTGAGCCAGCCTGGCACCCCACGCTCCTGGTTTTAAATCCCATTCCCCAGCTGCTGTCCGTCTCATGCAGTGGAACAAGGCTAGAGAAGAACCCAGAGCCGTGCTGCGTGTCTCATTTCTGATTCGCGGCCACGCACCCTGCAGACCCTTCGTACCGGCAGGTAGTGACTGCGTGTTTCCTGTTCGCTCTCCTGCTCCCCAGGTCTGTTTCAAACCCTCTCCTTCAGTCGGCAGCGCCTCGTCCTCAGGGCCGCTCCGGCCTGGTGGCCTGCCTTTCCGTTTCGTGGAGGAAGCAGATGCAGGCAGGCCAAGGGGAACCCCTGTAAGCCCCCATCATCGCATCCACCTGCCTCCCCGTGTGTGCGGCCTGTTTTTATTAAGCCTGAAGCATCCCCGCGCTTCCTGAATCCTGTGCCCAGACCCCACCTCCTCTCTCTGTCGTCCCAGGACTTCCCGGCTCTCCTGCTCCGTCAGGTTTTCCATCTCAAGTGGAATACTTTTATTTTTTTAACAGTCATTCTATATGCTCTTCCTTGTCTTCTCCTGGGAATATGCGTATAAAGAACTCTCTAGATCTCGTTCCCTGGCCAGCTTCCACCCCCCTGCCCGCTCTGCATCATAACAGAACCTCTCCCGACCTCTGTGCCCTCCTTCCGTCCTTGCACCCACTGCTGATTCGAATCCAGTCGGGTGTGGACTCCTGAGCTCTGCTCTGAGTCACCGGCTCAGCCCCAGTTGATGGGACCCCAGGCCTCTTCCTGCAACACTTTCTTCTTTTGGCTTCCAGAGCTCTGCACGCTCCTGGTTTCCCCCGTCCCTGTTTCTTCTTGGTGCTCCGTATGGTTGTCGTTTCTCTGACGTGTAAATGTCAAGGGTGGGGGGGGGTGGTGTTCAGTATTTAACCTGTTGTCCTCTCTGTCTGTGTTGATTTTCTTACTGATTTGATCTGGGTTCCCAGCGTTACTTACGGTCTCTAAGCCGCTGCTCCCTAGGTTCCTCTCTCCAGCCCAGAACCGTCCTGGAACCTCAGACTCCTACACTGTCTAAGAAGCATCTCACGGTGAGCACCTCCAAAATCGTCTTGTCTTCTCCCGGCACGCCCTCTCAGAAAATACCAGCTCATTTTTTCTGTAGATGCTTAAGCCTGAAACGTTACCTCTTCTTTTGACCTTCTATTCGAGATCAGGGGTCAGCCAACGCTTTCTGGAAAGGGCCAGGTGGTAAATATTTTGGTTTTGCAGGCTGCATGGCCTCAGTCACTGCTTTTCTTTTCTGCGCCTGTAGCGCAAAAGCAGCCACAGCCAATAGATAAACAAAAGAGCACGGCTGTGTTTCGGCAAAACTCTATTGACAGAAGCAGGTAGTGGATCACATGTGGGGTCCAGGGCCCCGGCGCGTCTAGCCCGGATTACTGGAGTGGCCGTGCCTACCCTCGGGCTCAAGGCGGCACCAGACTGGGTCCCCCTGAAGCGTAAGCCCGACCTTGTAGAACAGTGGGGTTATTTTTCACAGCAAGCTCATTACGTTGCCGGCACAGACTAACGGAAGACCGGGGCAGCTCTGGCCGGTTAGTCCTGGGCAGCGCCCCTCGATACTGGGCAGTCCTGATTGTCTCTCTCCCATTGTCACCATTATTCACAGTCGCAGGCAGGTAGATGTTATTAGCCAGACGCCTGGCCGGTTGGATAAGCAGAGTTTCACGAATGTATTAAACAAGTTTAAACAAAATGAAACGGAAGACAAGCACCTCCTAAGATGGGTCACGTCAGCTTTCTGTCGGCTCCTTCCACGGGCTCACTGCCTCATCGAGAAAGAAAGTCAGAAGTCCTGGCCTCGACCCTGGGGCTGGGTGTGAACCGGCCCTGTTTGGGCTCTGACCTCCTTTCCCAAGGTGCTCCTCCTCTTTGCTGCCTCCGCTGCAGCCATACTGGCTTCCTCACTCTTCCAGAACGTTATAGCCATGATCCCTGTTGCTGGAAAGCTCAGGCCCTAAAATCCGTATGGCTTTTTCATTCGCCTCTTCAGATGTTTATACAAGGGTCACTTTCTTTGGTCCCACTGTCTGAAAGCACTACCTCCACGTGACACGGATAACTTTTTCTTTGAACTCTTGTCACCCGCTGACGTAGCACATACGGGACTCACTTATCCTGTTTTCTCTGCGTCCTCCACCGCAGTGTAAGCTCCACGGGCCAGGGACTTCTATCTATTTTACCGACGGCTCTATCCCGTTGGGCTCTGCGCCAACAGCGGCAAGCCCGATGTGGGGCTCTAACTCATGAACTGTGAGATTATGACCTGAGCCGAAATCACTCAACTGACTGGGCCACCCAGGTGCCCCCACTCTTCCCTTTAGAACATAAGGTCAGAGCAGGGACCTCATCAGTGCTGTTTAGTCCCTTGTCCCCAGAACCATGTGGACACATAGTAGGCACTCTGTTAGTGCCACTAATTAAGCAAGTAAGCGAATGAAAAAATAGTTTTTTGGGAATGTTAGACATAAAATAAGACTTAAGCTCTATTGATGGATTGATTGATTACATCGATTTTTTTTTTAATGTTTTTATTTATTTTTGAGAGACATAGAGACAGAGCATGAGCAGGGGAAGGGCAGAGAGAGAGGGAGACACAGAATCCGAAGCAGGTTCCAGGCTCTGAGCCATCAGCACAGAGCCCGACGCGGAGCTCGAACTCACAGACTGTGAGATCATGACCTGAGCCGAAGTCGGCCGCTTAACCAACTGAGCCACCCAGGCGCCCCTGATTACATTGATTTTTTTAAAAAGTAATCTCTACATGCATCGTGAGGCTCGAACTCACAACCTCGAGATCAGGCATTGCACACCCCACCGACATAGCCAGCCGGGTCCCCCTTGTTCTGTTTAGAGAACGTTTACTAACGTTAGTCGTTCACTGTGACCCACTTTTAGTCTGTCTCTTGGCTTTTCCTGGCACTCAGAGCAGAATTTTAAAAACCTGTAAGCCAATTTTTTTTTTTTTTTTTTCTAAAATTTTACCAGAAAGCATACTACAGAATATTCTGGACATACACGATGGATAACATGTGGCAGACATAGTAACGCCTCGAACCCCTGACGGAGTCTCTGGCTCTCCGCCCCTCTCCCCCATGACAGCAGGTCGCTGCTGTTCAGAATTTTCCGTTTATCTTGCTCATTTTTTTTTTTTTCAACTGCACTGTTAACATGGCATTGCTTTTGCCTGTCTTAAAACTGTGCGCATGGGTAATATTTTTCCTACAGCTAATTGGCACGTTTTTACAGCCACCGTCGATTCTGTCGCTTTTACGTTTCAGTTCAGTTTATTTAGGGCTTCCTGCAGGTCAGACCCGGCAGCAGGTCGTGGGAACGTGAAGACGTGAAGACGTGTGAGGCTCAGTTTCTTTCCTGGAAGAACTTACCCTCCGGGGGGGGGGAAGGCGTTCCTTCCTTTCCTTTTACAAATCTCTGCTTGTTAAGTTCCTGGGAGGACAAACTGGTTTTCTCGGTTCCTTCCCCGATCTCGAGGTCGTTTTGGCCAGCCTTCAGAAATTCTTAGCCCTCCTGCATGATTTTTATTTTACGGTCTCTTGTTTTGAAATCATACTTATCTTCCTTCTGTTCCCTCTGATGTGTGTCCCGCAGACATCTCGAATACATCCAGCTAAAGCCTCACCCTTCCTGGCTGTTGTGACCTTTCTGAAGACACGGTCATTCTTGCACCAGACGCTCTCAGTGAGCCCTTTATCAACTGGTTTTATCTTGACAGGATTATTAGGTCCGTGGCCCAAGTTCTCCGGGTGCCTTTTCTACCCTCTGGAGCTGGAGTTCTTAAAGGAACGTTGTCATTCCACAAGTTCTGGCAAACTGGGGAAGCCTTTGATCAGCTTCTCCAAGTAGATTTTTAAATGTATATAATCAGAAGATTACAAAGGAAACCGATGATACAGAAATCTAGTTATCACAATCTTTTTAAAGATTGGGACATAGTAATTTATGCGCTTCTGTGTTAAATGCTTTAAATAAAAGATCTCGCAACTAATCAAACTGCTACTATAATTTCGGCCCCCTGGTTTCCATCTCCACCGTGGAAAAGCACTCCCGCTCTGGGAGCAGAAATGAGCAGCAGGGCCCGTTTGGAGGGAGCGAGAAGCCAAACGATGTGTTTGGCCTCTGGGTTAGTTCGAGGGTTTGGCTCAGAAGGAAACACAGAAGCCATTTCCTCTGTCTGACTGCGAGTCTTTAATGTACTTAGTACAAATTTAACCTAAATTCTCCTTACGTTTGAAGATGGTCTTGGTCCTGTTCCCATCAATGCCTTTGAACGCGTGTTTAATGCCTTCCATGCGCTGGGCACTGTGGTGGGAGCTAGGGACACAGCCCGCACGGCAAGTCTCGCTCTGCGGGAGTGTCGGAGGACCCCGCGTCCAGCAGGAGGTGGTGTCCTCGTGTGGAGAGCTCCGTGCAGGCACAGCCACAGGTGGTCTCTGCCTCCCACCCCCGCCTCTGTGGTGGTCACATTTTTTGGAGAATTTCAGAGAAGTGTTTATCTGACTGCAAATTTTGCCTTAAAAACAAACAAACAAACAAACAAACAGGATTGGGGTGCCTGGCTGGCATAGTTGGTAGGGCCTGCAACTTTTGAGCCCAGGGTTGTGAGTTCGGTTGTGAGTTCAAGCCCCATGTTGGGTGTGAGCTTACTTAAATAACGCCACAAAAACAAAAACAAAAACAAAACAAAACACCAGGATTACTACTTTTGAAAAGAGGGAACATCCTTCCATATCCCAGTACAGTTGTTCTCCTAAACCCTCCAGATTTGCTTGACATGTTTTATTATCTGTTTTACCTTCTGGTTCGTATCAGGTGTTAGTGATCCACTGAGCTCTGTAGGTTCACGCAGCCTTTATTTAATACCTTTGCATTTAAATCCTGTCATGTTTGTTAGGTTCTGTTCTAGGTCACAGTGCTTATAGTCTAGTGAGAGAAGACAAACAGTTTTCAAAAACCATAAAATCTCTCAGGTGGTGAGAATTATTGTGGAGAAAATAGAAAATTATGTTGGGAGTAAGTATTGGCGGGGGAGGAAGGCATTGCTATTTTAAGTTAGAGAGTCGACCGTAGGCCTCATTAAGAAGATGACATTTCAACAGAAGCCTGAATGAAGCCGGGGAGCAAACCAAGTGGTTATCTGTGGGCGTTCTTCTCTAACAGAAGGAACAAGAAGATGCAAAGGTCTTGGGGCAAAAATGGGCTTGGTGATGGTTGATGTAGTCTGAACGGGGCAGTCGTCTTCAGTGTCCCTTCAATATCTTTCTCCGATTTTGATACAGAACTTCGTTATTAAATAGTGGTACATTTGTAGAAATTTCAACGAAATCAGAATCGTGCTTTTATAATAAATTGTCTTTGGCTAAGAATGCTATTAGCTATGACAAAATTATAACCCTCATTCTGTTGTCGATTGCTAATCCAGTATTTAAATCTTTTTTTTCTTCTTCTTCAGAAAGAAGCTAGTCTGTCGTTTCCACTTGGTCTGTACCTTGGGAGAGAGAGCGGGAGAGTGCCGAGGGCTCGAGGGCTATTCGGAAGCGAGCTGGGGGCAGAGGCTCAGGCACAGGTCCCAAGGCCAGAGGGCTGTAGTGAGACTCCTCACACCCGCGAGGTCTTGGGAGGCTCCTGGAGGTGTTGAAATCTGTTTTGCTTGAGTTGTACCCGGTGTGCCCTGTACCAGCACAGTCATTTCATCTCACGGGAGTGATTTTTTGGCTACCCAAGGGGGCCATATTTACACGTATTTTGGCCACCGAAAGGGGGAGGGTGTTCTGTATGTGTTCTTGTTATAATAGGCTGCATTTCTATAACATCATTGCTGGGATCATGACATTTAGTTTGTGAATCTGGAAAAAGTCTGACGCCTTCTTAGTGAGAGGTGTGTAGCCCTGTTTTGACCTGGGCTTGATCCCTTTTTTCTCCTCCTCTGTCCTCATTCAGGCTAACGTAGTCCTTGAACTTCTGTTGCGTCCGACTCCAAACTGCCCGCTAGTGCTCTGCCCACATACGGGGTCCTGAACGTCACAGCACTGCTACTTTCACCACTTAGGTCGCGCTCTCAAGGCTGGGGAAGGCACAGGAGTAAATGGTGTGTGAGAGCGGTTTCAGAAAATGTCGTCCCTGTCCCTTGGGGGACTTGATGGCTTAGTAGGCCAGATCAGACCTGTCACCTGCTCAGACGTCTTCCTCGTTTCCGTGTTCACAACTGTAATGCAGTCCAGGAGCTTTCAAGGCCCTCTGTGATGGGCCCCTCCCCCCCTTCATTTAACTCCATGTCCCGTTTTCAGAGCTTCTCTGCTTCTGTTCCAGTAACCATCATACTCACTCCAGACACTTAGAACCCTTAGAACTTGTGCCGCACACGCCATTCTTAATTTTGTGTGCATCTGTCTTGTTTTCCTAACTAGATTGCAAACTCTGAATAAAGCTATCTTATATTTCTCTTCTCTCTGTTGAGTTTGCAGTAGGTATGTATCCAGGAAGTAATTCTCTGTTTTTGATTTGGGAATATGCTGGCAGTTTTACTCACCATCTGTCCCCAGTCTCCCAATTGGAGTCTAAGGGAGTGGGCTTAAGAAAAACTAATGTTTTGACATACAGCCTTCCAAGACAGAATCATGAAGAAACAGAAAATCGGAATAGCCTGGTTACTAGGAAGGGGACTGAGGCAATAATCAAAAACTAACAAACAGAAGTCCAGGACTAGACACAGCTTCACCAGTGAACTCAAGGGATTAATACCAACCCTTCCCCCGACCGGCCCCCCCCCCCCAAAAAAAAAAAAAGAAGAGAAAGAGGAAGGAACACTTCCAAACAATTCTAAGGGGCTGGCCATTACCCTGGTGCCCAAACAAATCAGAAAAGGACACCACGAGAAAAGAAAATTATAGATCAGTATCCCTGATGAATATAGGTGCAAAAATCCTCAACAAAATATTAGCTAACCAAAATCAGTAGTACGTTAAAGGATCATACATACACTGTGATCAAGTGGGATTTATTTCCGGGATCTCGGGAAGGTTCAGCATCTGCGTACCAATCAGTGTGATACATCACATTAGCAAAATGAAGGAGAAAAAGCTTGAGCTTGTAGAATAAGCATTTGACAAAATTCAACATCCATTTATGATAAAAACTCTCAACAAAGTGGGCGTAGAGGGAATGTACCTCAACACAATGAAGGCATGTTGGCCAGTCCACAGCTAACATTGCACTCAGTGGTGAAAACCTGAAAGCTTTTCCTCTAAGATTATGAACAAAAGAAGTTTGCTCATTCTTGCCACTTTTATTCAACACAGTTTTGGAAGCCCTAAGCAGAGCGATTAGGCCAAAAGGGAAAAAAAAAAAAAAGAAAAAAGAAACATCCAGATTGGAAAGGAAGTAGAACGGTCACTGTTTGCAGGTGACTTGATGCTACGTGTACAAAACCCAAAACCCTAAAGACTCCACCCGAGTACTGTTAAAACTGATAATGAGTTTGGTAAAGTCGCAGCATAAAAAAGTCAATGAACAAATATCTCTCGTGTTTCCATACACGTGCAATGGCCTTGTTTTGGACTTAACAATGGACTTGTTAGAAATAGAAATAAAATAACCCCATTTACAATTGCATCAAAAAGAACAAAATATCAAGGAATAGATTTAACTAAGGAGGTGGAGGATGTATACACTGAACAGTACAAGGTGTTGATGAAAGAATTAAAAAGACACAGATAGATGGAAGGATCTTCTGTGCTCACGGATGGAAAGAATCAACCTTGATAAAATGTCCGTACCTAGCTAAAGCAATCTGTAGGTTCAGTGCAATCCCTACGAAAATTCCAGTGGCATTTTCACAGAAATAGAACAATCCTAAAATTTATACAGAACCATAAAAGACCCCAAATAGCCGAAACAATCCTGAGAAAGAACAAAGCCGGAGGCATCACAGTACCTGATTTCCAGCTGTTACAAAGCTATCGAATCAAAATTGTGTGGCCTGGCATAAAAACATTCACATAGGTAAATGGAACAGAATAGAGAGCCCAGAAATGGACCACTCGTATAGAATCCATTTATGTGAGGGGAGCCAAGAATGTACAATGGGGACAGTCTCTTCAGTGAACGGACAGCCACATGCGACTAGACTGTCTTACACCACACGTAAAAGGTAGCTCAAAACGGATAAAGACTTGAATGTAAGACCCGAAACCGGGACACTCTTGGCAGAAAACATAGGCTTATGGTAAGTGCCTTGACATCAGTCTTGACACCGGTTTTTTGGCTCTGACTCCAAAAGCAAAGGCAACAAGAGCAAAAATAAACCGATAGGACCAAATCAAAGTAAAAAGCTTCTGTGCAGCAAAGGAAACCATCAACAAAATGAAAAGGCAACTTCTAGAATGGGAGAAAATGTGAAATTATATATCTGATAAGTGGTTAATATCTAGAATACGTGAAGAAGTAGACCTAACTGTGAGACCCAAAACCATAAAAATCTTTAGTATACTACTGTTAACCAAACTAAAGATGAATCTCCTTTGGTCTGTGACAGTTTCTCCATCTTTCCGTGGTTTTCAGTTTCTTGACAGTTTTGAAAACCATTGTATAGAACGTCTCTTAATTTGGCTTTGTCTAGTGATTTTCCTCATGATTAGACTGGGGTTGGGAGTTTTTAGGGGGAGGGTATCACACAGGCAAAGGGCCCTTCCCATCACGTCCTCTCCGGGGCGCACCCTACCCTGTCCATGCCACACTGCTGGCCATGTTAACCTTCACCACCGAGGTAAGCAGCCGTTTGCCAGGTCTCTGGACTGTGACATTACGATTTTTTTCCCCCTTTCCAGATTTGATTCGTTGGTACTGCGTTCTTAAGTCCAGCCTATCTGTGCTGACAGCTCAGAGCCTGGAGCCTGCTTCACATTCTGTGTCTCCCTTTCTCTCTGCCCCTCCCCCACTCGTGCTCTGTCTCTCTCTATCTCAAAAATAAACAAACATTAAAAAAAAACTTAAGTCCAGCCTACCCCACTCTAACAATGGGAGTTAAGCTTTACCTTCTGGAGTGGGGAGTATCTAGGTAGAGACATATTGGGAATTCTTCTGGAAGGGACATTCGCCCCTTCTTCTCCCCAGTTATTTATTCAGTCTCTACTCACGTCACTGGGAACTCACGTATATTTATTTTGTACTTTGAGTTATCAAATTGTTATTTATTTTTGCTTTATTATTTTACACAAAGCGTCCTAGCTGTGGCCATTGGGAGCTCTTTTGTTTGACGACTCTGGGCTCGTCCTGCCCTAGACTCGGCCGCTTCTCCGTGGAGCAGTCAGGATTCCAGACGTTTGATGGCTGGCATGGTCCACCCCGTCGACACGAAGGAGAGGAATCTCTGTCTCATCAATAAGAAGATCAAAGCATTTTTCCGATTCGAGTTGTTGCTTTTCTTGTCTCGATGTTTTAGATCCCCCTGTATTTCTTTACAGGTTTGAAATTTCGTTTTATTTGTGTTTATTCACAAGAACAAAATGTTTCCACCAGGAAGTTAGCTGCCGACCTAATATATCTGTCGGTTTTATGGAGTAGAATATGTTCGTTGTAAGTCGTGTTGAGGGGGTGGCTGTGGTATTGGCCAAAGAAAGTACTAGTGTACTTGGTATTTTCCATGGATGTTAACCTTTTAGCTTAATTCGTTGTCAGGAGCTTTTGATACGTAATAGAAGGAATGATTCTTTTTATAACACTAATATTTTTTTAAGTTTTGCTTTTATAATTTTATTTATTTTAATGTTTATTTTTGAGAGAGAGAGAGAGAGAACGAGCAGGGGAGGGGCAGTAAGAGAGGGAGACACAGAATCTGAAGCAGGCTCCAGGCTCTGAGCTGTCAGCACAGAGCCCGACACGAGGGCTCAAACCCACGAACTGTGAGATCATGACCTGAGCCGAAGTCAGACTTAACCGACTGAGCCACCCAGGTGCCCCAGCTTTTGTAATTTTAGAATGCAGAAACATACAGCTTTGATTTAGAATAGCTGTGATCAAAGAATTGTTCAGCAGTTTGGAGTAGAGGAAATAGCAACGTTTTCTTTGGAGTCAAGACACCTGTGTTTCAATCTTGGCTCTGTTTCTGACTTGCCGAGGGAAGTTCTTAGACTTCGTAAATCTCCGTATTCTCATCTGTTAGAGAAGAAGCTTGGCCAAGATCGGAAAGTCACCCCCCACCACACGCACACCTTTTTAACAGCTTTCCTGGGGCTCTAAGTTCCCTTCTGGCAATTCCGTGCTTCTTCTTATACTATAATTTAGCAAGCCTGTGTGTGTGTGTGTGTGTGTGTGTGTGTGTGTGTGTGTGTGTGTAAAATGCTGGACTAGATCTAGGGTTACAGCTTAAACAGGGCGTTTGGTCTTGTTTATACCTGAAAGGGAGAGGCATCCAGGAAATGCTGCAGTTCTGGGAGGAAAATCTTAGAGAAATAAAATCCTCCTTATTTCCTTTAAAATTACGGCCTTCCACCCAGAATGTATAATTTCTTTAACAAGTTCTTATTAGTAATAAAAGTTTGGAAAGCCACTATCTTGAAAGCTTGTAGTTCATATTTTAATTAAGCAGACAAGGCTTACTTACACACGGTCATTGTTTGAAGAATTGTTTTAACTTTTTAAAACTTGTAAAAGAGAATCAGAGATTATATCTGCTTTCATTCTTCAGTATCCTTCTTCATGGAGATGAAGAAGTGGGGGGGGGCACCCCCCATTCCTGGAAATTTGGCTTCCCGACAGCGATTTCCCAAGTTAGGAATGGTAGAGAGGGAGGACCACAGAAGCACGGGTGTGTGGTTTGGAAACAAAGCGATATTTTGTATTGTCGCTTGATTTGGTTTTAGCCACAATATTTAATTTATATGGATACTAAGTAAAGTCAAAGACACCATCCGTTTTTTAAGTTTAAGAAAGCGATGGGGTCACTCCGAATTCTGGATGGTGTGTACGGACCGAGAAACAGTGTGATACGTCATAAATTCTTGCGGGGAGCTGCCCCACTGCACCCAGGGTGTGAAGAGCCCATGGGGAGGGTTCGAGAAAAGAAGAGTTCAGATGATATACTCGACGTGTTATAAAAATACTGCAGCCACAGTGTCCCGGACTGTATGGTGGGCTCCGGCTCTGTGTCACCATGGGGTTATCATACACGTCCTATAGCAGAGCGAGCTATGTGACAGACACAGTTTTTTCTAACAGCTTAGTTTAATTTTGGGACTGGTTTTATAAGGTCGAGATTTTAAAGCTGCTTAACCGACACTCCATAAAAGTTGTTGAACTTTATTATTGGTTAATTTTATTTAAAAATGTTAGACATTTCCTTGGGGTAGGTATCATGATCCTAGCTTTCAGAAACGGATGAATGTTTTGTGACCTTCAGTAAGTAGTTCTTGAGAACTTACTTTGGGTTACAGTCTTGAATTCATGAATTTAAAGTTTTACTATCTACTCCGAGCTTATTTCAGAATTCTTGCCGCATTAGAGGTTTTCTGTATTTTCCTTGAGTCTCCCTAGGAATAGGGAGGATTCAGTGTGTTTTCTCTCCTGCGAAAGCTTTAATAAATAGACACACGTTAAAACCTGCTACCGGAAATGGATGAATGTTTTGTAATCTTCATGGGAGAGACACATATGACTGGCAGGTTTACTTTTCTTGGAGCTGAGAGGGTTAAACTTTATCCACTTGGTAGTTGTTTTAGCTACAAATGGCCACTCAGTTTTAATGTGAGTCTTATTTTTCTTTCAGCAACATCGGTATATAAATTTTAAAGTACTTGAAATGCCTGGGTAAAACTTTTTTGTGGAAAGATATTTGTAGAGTTAAAGTTTTTTTTTTTTTTTAAATTCTATGGGAGAAACATGGTTTTAAAGACATGGATAAGCAGTAATCTGCCCTGTGCTCAGGGGTGCGGTTCCCTGTACCGTAGGCTCTGTGAAGACAAGGGCAGTGTCAGGGTTTTTATTTTCCCCGGTCATCAGGTGAGATGTTCAGTCAGTGAATGAACTGATCTGTATTTAAGGACATTGGTTATTGAAGGCTCTGTTTGCGTGTTGTCAACATTTTACCGTGCAAATCATAAGCATCCAGCAAAGATGAAAGACTTCTGCAACGAACACCTGTATAGCCGCCATCTAGCTTTTACCATTAACGTTTTGGTAAATTTGCCTTATCACACATCCGCCCATCTGTGTATTTCTGTAGCCATGTATTAATTTATCTTATTTCTGGTACATTTCAAAGATTTTTTTTTCTGGATAATCGTGGTAGCTAATTTGTATTCAGGGACCGTATCTGAATTGGTGAAAGAAAAAGCGGCGAGTCAGTTTTAGATACCAGGCGTAGCTCCGTCACTGACCTCACATGACAAATATGGATGCACTGTGGTTTCTTGCTAATGTTTCTACGATTTTAACGTTACGCGGTTAGCATGCTCTCCCGCTAGAGAATCCTCATTTGCTGATTGTCGTGGTGGTATGGATGCTGATTGTGTATGTCTACTGTCGCCATTACCAGTGGCTTTAATGTTACTTCACAGGAACCTTAAATTTCTCGTGTCTTTTCTGGTTAGGAGTAGCTCATCGAAGCCAGAGCAGTGAAGGAGTCAGTTCTCTCAGCAGCTCGCCCTCCAATAGCCTTGAAACCCAATCTCAGTCTCTCTCACGTTCCCAGAGCATGGATATCGATGGTGTCTCTTGTGAAAAAAGGTAAAGTAAGCCCGTTGTCCAATAAGCTGTGGGATTTATGCAAAGGGAAAGAGTCAGTCACTTCAGTCTCTAGTCCACGCAGAGATTTCTGCCAGTGCTTAGCAAAGTAGCATGGGCTCTATGAGGCTTATAGGTCTATGTATTAATCTGAAATGTTCTTTATAAGTTGTTGTTTTTTGTACTGAGATGTCTTTTATGAAATAATGGTGTGAGTGGTAAAAAAAATTTTTGAAAAATGTTTCCTAATGTCCTTATTTTGTATATATCACGTTGGCAAGCATACGTCAGTGCCTAAGAATGTCTTCAAAGTTTTACTGATCAGTGAAATTTAAAGTTTGGAAGGGTACACACGGCGAAGCCAAATATCTTAGGAGCTCCACGAGGGTCAGGATGTCCTAGAGCAGAGTGTTCTGGGCGGTAAGTGTGCCACGAGGGGGTGACAGAGTGGCTGCGGGATCGGCTCCATTGTTCCTTGGGCGGCCCAGAACCCCCTGCCGCAGGACCCATCGCCTCTGCCCGGAAGCCGCTCCCACAGTTTGTGTCCGTGGACCAGACAAGTAGTAGTTTCTCTGTGTGTGTTGCGAAGTGAAAAAGGTTGAGAAGCACTGGACTGGAGCCTCAGCGCCTGTTGGGGTTGGGGTTGGGGTGAGGAGGCAGTTCAGAGATCACCTCATGTTAGGTGAGAATTCGGAAAGGATGACACTCTCAGGGAAAAGATCAAGTAGGAGAAAATCAACGCCACAGAGTAGAAGCAATTGTGTTCTTACTACCTTTGCCCTGAGTAGATACCTTTTTAAAAAATCAAGTCAGTTCTGCAACTTCATGGCCAGCGGGTGACTTCGTATTGGTTTCGCACCTGGGTTGACACTACTGGTACAGTCTGAAGAGCCTCATGCTGAGAACTAGAACTAGCAATGGACCCAGGCCTCTGCTGATTTTAAGGCATCTTACAGAAGCAAATGCAAATCATGTCTTCAGAGAATTTCCTTAGAAAAATTTCCAAGAAGTATGAGCTCATGGTCAGAAATCACAGAACACACTAGATGAGAGCCACCATGAGTAACATATGGCAGAACCAGTAACAGTAGAATTTTTCATCGATATATTTTTGGGTTTTGGAATTCCCAGATGGAGAATACAAAATACATATATTTAAATAAATTACAAGGGGACTTGAAGACATGAGTAAGGGGAGAGCAACTATAAGGACAGCCAATCACGTTTGAAAAAGAACCAAGTAGAATTTCTAGAAATGAAAAGATAATTCAAATTGAAAACATGATGTGAGAGTTGAAACAGTTGATGAGACATAGCTAAAGAGAGAATTAACAAACCGAATGGTAGAGCTGAAGAGATTACCCAGAGCGTGCCACGAAGGGAAATATGCAAGATCTTTAGAGAGAGAACGGACACAGATGCCCTCTATATCTAAAAGAAATTTCAGAAGGCGAGAATAGAGAGACTTAGAGTGATTCCCCCCACCTCTACTGTGTTTTCCTCTACTGGTTCGGAAGCCATTATCCAAAAGATAAATGGCGGAGAATTTTTCTAGGCTCGATAAATGATACGAATCCTCAGATTCAAAAAGCCCAGGAGCTCGCATGCTGATAGTAAAGAGAGATTCATATCTGGACGTTTTATAGTAAAATTTCAGAACATTTTTATAGGAAAATTTCAGACCAAAGACCTTTAGTGCAGCCAGAGAGAAAAAAGAGATGACCTGCCAAAGAACGACAGTTAGATGTCTGCACGATGGAAGTCAGGTGGTGGGAAACCGTGTCAAACGCTGAAGGTCAGTTAACTTTCCCCGGCGAATTGTGAAGCCTCGTGCACCAATCTTTGGGAAGCACAGGTGAAATAAAGACGTTTATAGATTCAAAAAACAAACAAACACAGACATCCTGATGGTCGGCCACCGGAAGACCCCAACTTGTAACAGGTGTAGTTGACGAAGAAGGGAAGTGATCTCAGGACTAATGTCCGAGATGCAAGAAGGAAGGACGAATGAATGATAAAGGTGGTAAATCCAAACAGACGCTCGTGGTCTAAAGCAGTAGTAACAGGACATACGTACAAGAATACCGAGGGAGGGAAGTAAAAAAATGAGTTAGATGTAACATGCTGGACAGCAGTAGCATGGAAGCCAGAAGGGCGGGCAGGGGGAGGTCATTAGAGCAAGCACTAACGTCCCTGTGTACTTGGGAGAGGGATGAAGATACCGGCCCGCTTTTAGATTTTGAGTTAAGGATACTTGATACAACTTCAAGGGTGGCCACTAAAAGAATAGGAATGGGGTATATCTTCCAAGCCAAGAAAGGGAAAATATGGAATGGGGCTTGGGAGTTTGGGGGGATGGAAACAAACTTTAAAGGCGAGACAAATAGCACGAAGTAAGATGGTTACAAGAAATGAAAAATAGGTCAGTAATCACAGTGAATCAGGGTGAAAAGGCTTAGATCCGGGTTAAAAACGAAACAGAGCCCAGCTTTATCCTTGTTTACAGAAGGCACACCTGAAACATGGGGTTAGAACTTTCAGCCTTTTGTTGGAAGTGAAAGAAAGGGGAATAGTCCATGCCAATAGTCAACAAGAGGAGATTGGAGTAAACATTAATACATTAGTCTTTAAGGAACAAAATACAATTAGAAAGAAGCACCGTGCACTGTTTCACGGTAGAATGTGACAGTCTCCAAGTGTATACTTTCATGACGGCAGCAGCAGTAATGCAAATAACGGTAGAAAAGTGACACATAATCTTGATGGGAGATTTTGACACCTCCCTTTTATCCATCGATAGAGCAAAAGGAATGAGCGTCGGTAAGCATATGAACAAGTTGAACAGCGCAGCCAACAAGCTCCGTCTCACCCTTCGCAGTCAGCCTTTGGAGAATACACCCTCTTCCCTAATATCCAAAGACCAGAGAGTCTCAGGACGCAGCACCGTGCAGACCACGTTTTCTGACTAGGACATTAGGTTAGGCAGTTAACCCAGGGGAAAACGGTTTTTAAAAAATCCCTCATACGTTTGGAAATGTTAAAAACAGAGCATGCTTCTAAATCCAGGTCAAAGAGAGAAATTCGACATTGTCTAGAGCCGAACAGTAACAGATGCTACAAATCGTGAGCTTCACGCCGCAGCTCGAGTGGTCCTCAGAAGGCAATACAAAGCTCTAATATAAATGAAACAAGGAAAAAGGGACTATAAGCAGATATTGGAAATAAAAACCCCCTTCTTGGAAGGCTCTTTGCCTGGATCCGTGCGCGGCTAACCCCCTTCCTGTTCGTGCTCCCGAGACATTTCTCAGCGAGGCTCACCCCGTTTAAAGTGGAAAAGTCCTGCATTCAGTTGCCTTTTCCCTGCTCTTTTTTCTTTTTCTTTTCCCCATAGCGTTTCTCATTATACGATGTGTTTTACTTGCTTATTATGTTTATTTATTATCTTTCACCCTCTAACTAGAAGGGAAGCTCCATGACACAGGGATTGTTTGGTCTCTTTTGTTTGTTCATTGACATCTCAGACACCTAGAACAATGCCTGCATAGAAGGGGGAACTCAGTAATATTTATTACCGAAAAAGAGAATTCCGTGAAAAAATGTAAATACGCAACATGCAAATAAATACAAAAATCTGGATAAAAATCAAATTCCTGGAAAAACATAATGCTCCCGAAATGGACTCAAGAGGAAAGGGAAAACCTGAATAATCAGAAGCCATGAAATACATTGAGTCAGTATTTTAACATTTTCCAAAAGAAAGCACCTTGCCCGTATAATTTGATAGGTAAAGGCTACCATAAATACACAGATTTTTCCAGGTAATTTAAAAAATAGGGACTACATACCAACTCAGTTTACAAAGCCAGCAAGACCTTAATATCAAAACCAGACAAGAATAATGTCAAAGAAAAAAATTACATGGTAGTCACGCTCGTGAACGTGTTTGCACAAATCTTGAGATACTGACAAGTCAGGTACTGCAGTACGCAGGAAGCAGACAACACTTCTCTGGGGCTAGATGCCAGGAGAGTGGTCACAGGGGGTTAGCATAGTTGTGACTGGAAGGGCTATAAGTGGGCTTTGGGGATGCTGGTGACGTTCTATTTCTTGATACGGGCGCTGATTACATGTTTCACGCATGATCATCTAGGAACAGTTCCGTACATATGCGTCAATCATGAATTTAGTGAAAAGTAACAGGATAACATAACATGAGCAACTTGGGCTTATCCCAGGAATGCAAGGGCGCAACATTTGAAAATCTATATATATCGTTCACCACATTATATATTAAAGAGAAAAGCCATATGATCTTGGTAGTTGGAAGAGTTTGTTAAAATTCAACATCAATTCATGATAAGAATCTTTGCAAACAGGACACAGAAAGGCGTGTCCTAAATGGACAATATGGCAGAGACAGAGTCGAGCAAATATTTCACGTGCTTCCCTGCATTTCCAGTTTCTTTTGCAGTTAGATTGGGGCCAAGTACCTAGTTTTGTCCAGTGGACTGTGAGTGGAAGTGACGTGTGTCACTTTTAGGTGAAGGCAGTTGAGCCGATGTTCCTCCTCCATCCCTCTCTTCTCTTGCTCCAGTGACCTTGGAGGCTGTGTATTGCAGATGGCATAGATTAAAGATGGAGTCAGGATGCTTCACTCTCACCAGACTTGGCGTAAGCAAGAAATAACCCTCATAGCGTTAAGCCTCTAAGATTTCCAAGTGATTGTGTCACCACACATAGCCTACCTTGATTCTGACTAATATAAAGGACATCTCTCAAGAAACTACAGCAACTCTCATACTCAGGGGTGAGAAATTAGAAGCACGCTCTTTAAAATCAGGGATAAGAGCCAGGACGGCTGCCGTTTCTACGTCTGGTCCACATGGGGATCCTACCCAGGGCAGTAAAACAAGTAAGGATTGGAGTAGAAGAAATAAAAGTTACGATTTGGAGATGAAATTATTTTCTACCTAGTAAATCCTATGCGTAAGTAAAAAAGTTGCTTCTGAGAGGTATCAGTTATGTTACTCTGTGCTAGCAACGAGAAATTAGAAGAGTTAATTTTCAAAAAGGTACCATTCACAGTTTCATTTAAAAATATATGGTACCTAGGTATAAGTTTAGAAAAGAAGTGTAAGCCTTATGGAGCACATTATAAAAGTATATTGAAAGACTTTAAAGAAGGCCTAAATAGTCGGAGAGAGATACCTTGTCCATGGATAGACTCAACAACATAATGTCATTTCTCCCCAGTTTGATCTCACAAGTCAACAAATTTCTAGTCAAAATGCCAATAAGATTTTTAAGGAATCTGTGAAGCTGATTCTTAAGTATGTGTGAAGAGCAAAAGGCCACGAATAGGCAAGACTCTCTTGAAGTAGGAGAGTGAGGTGGAGGCTTTGACCCAGTAGATACCGAGATTTATTGTGAAGTTTTAGTAAGATAGGATAGTTTGTTTTGCGGAGGGGTGGGAGGGCAGGGGTGGAGGGGAGACAAATTGTCAAATGGAACAGAAATAGACACATAAGCTACATTGCAGTTGGACCTGAGAGGTGATTTCATGTTAGTGTTAAAAGGACGGTCTCTTCAATAAATGGTGCTGGAAAATTATTTAATGTGGGAAAAATAATATATGTGCTTAACCAGGTTTTTGTAGTCAGGCTCTGATCGTATATATACTATTTAAAAATAATATGTATAGAAAGAATGCCGTAATTTGTTTTTGGAAGTGAGCCTAAGACAATGGCAGCTTAGCACTATTTCCAACAAGTACAAAAGACAGAATGTTTATATCCTATGAAATGCTCTTAAAAGTTAATCAGAAAAAAGATGAACCTTTATTATTTTGCTCTCCTGGCCGATTTTGACTGATACTTAAGAACTTTTCCTCAACCAGCAGCTAGGACCCTGGGTGGAGTTGTAAAAGGTAAAAGCCTTCTTTGTCTTTTGTACTTAAAGCATGTCCCAGGTGGACGTGGATTCGGGAATCGAAAACATGGAGGTTGACGAAAACGATCGGAGAGAGAAACGGAGCGTCAGCGATAAGGTTGGTAAGAGGTGAAACCCTCGCTTCTGTTTTCAGTGCAGGCGACATAAATACACACCCTCTCATTTCTGACGTCCGCCGAGTCTGTTAGAGCGGGCCACCCAACTCGGCAAATCCTCTTTTTTTTCCTTTGAGGAGAAATGCGCGGGCTAGTTTGCCCCCACGGAGTCATGGCTCGCTGCTTCTGTCTGGTCACAGCCCTTTCTTCCCTTTGTTTCATGTCCGTATTTTTATCAGTGACCGTAGCTTGTCATGAGAATGAATCTAGAGGTAATTCGGACTTCTTCTTTGATCTTTTTGCTTATGCCAGTTGGTCATCACATCTTAGGTAGTATTCGGAGGAAAATGACCGTGAAATCCAATAGCATGTAGAAGCTGAGGTCTTTATATTTTGTTCTCATCTGAGCTGAGTTCCCTGTATTTAGCAAAAGAGGTATTTTCTTGGGGGTGCCTCAGTGGCTCGGTTGGTTGGGCATCCGACTTCGGCTCAGGTCATGATCTCGCGGTTTGTGGGTTCAAGCCCCATGTCCAGCTCTGTGGTGACACCTCAGAGCCTAGAGCCTGCTGCAGATCCTGTGTCTCCCTCTCTCTCTGCCCTTCCCCTGCTCTCTCTCTCTCACTCTCAAAAATAAATAAACAAAAAAATTTTTTTTTAAAAGGGGTGTTTTCTTTTCGGGGGGAGGTGTCACGGTGTAGAACTGGTAGAGATAATTGCATCTTTTTCTGTGCAGGAATTATGAGTATTGAGCACCCTGTGTTGACGATGATTTTGTTGGACTGTGGGCTTCTAGTGGCATGATGCTTTGTTTTGTAGAGTTCTTTCATGTTTATGGAGTTCTTTTATATATACGCTCTTTTATCTGTAATGGAGACTAGTGGGTAACATTAAATTCTGGAGAATTTTTTGGACGAAAATTGGTTATGTGCCTGAATGTTCACCTGGTCCTTTGGGGTTCAGGAAAGTAAAGAAATATGATGTAGGTATACCCTTTATTCACATTACCCCCTTGGTGATTACAGGTGATTCCCCTGCTCTTGCCCCCCTCCCCACCCCCACAGCTTCTATCGTAAACTCGTGAAACCTCCATGTCACAACTTTGCAGTCATGGTAACCAGCTTCTTGTTCCCCAAGTCAGTCAGTGAACAGTTGCATGCATTTCTAAAATACTCTCGTTAGTAAATGAATTAATTGAAATTAACCCCTAAATCTTCTTCCCCACAAGGAGCCTCCGTCGGGTTCTGAAGTGTCCGAAGAACAGGCCTTACAGCTGGTCTGTAAGATCTTTCGCGTCTCCTGGAAGGACCGAGACAGAGACGTCATCTTTCTTTCTTCTCTTTCTGCACAGTTTAAGCAGAACCCAAAAGAAGGTAGGAATCTAGCTCAACTGTGAAGAGAAAATAAGACTGTGCGGTCTTTGTCCTTGGCCATTGCCCACATTCACTCTCTCTTGCTTCGGGGCTGTTGTTTTGACCAACAGAGGTACTGATGTTTGGCCAGTTTCCCCTGATCTTACCGACACGTTGGTTTTTTACTTTGATGATTTCTCTAGAAGAAAACTGTATGAGTGAGTTAATAGTCTCCATTGTTTCCGAGTTGAAGTCATTAATGTCCCTAATAAAGTAGGAGTACCCCGGGGGGTCTCCAGGGTTCTGAGAGCCGCTCTGTCTGACCTATACCCGTGTTAAGTGCCTGCCAACGCCTGGGTAGACAGTGGAGTACATTAACTTGATGGGTTGCTTCGGAAGATAGAACATATTGATATTTTGCTGTTTCCAGGATTCTATTATAAGAGGCTACAGGAAACCACACTTGCAGAACAATTAATACAACTCTTAGAGGATACCAGCCTTAAAGGGCACTGTCTCTCTTCTTTACAGCAGTCATTTGGAATGCAGAAGAGATAGGGGTGGGGTGGTAGTGTTCCTTTGCGTATCACTAGAATATAACCTTCCTGATGGCAGGGCTTTTTGTCTGTTTTGCTCACTGATACATTCCCGGGGCCTAGGAGGGTGCCTTGCACTTACTACTCCCTCAATAGATACACTTTACATGAGCGGATGAAAGATCATCTCTCCCTTTTCTGTGCCGCCCGTCTTCCACGGCGAGAGAAGTCCCCCGTGTTCCCGGCAGATAGTTCACTTCCGATTTTACCAGGATCTTCTTATTAACTGGTCGTGGACATGCCTAGCGCCCGTGTGTTTCCAAACCCTGCCACTTGTTACTATTCTTACTAGAAACCTTACGATTCTTCAGTCTGTCTCCGTACATACATAAGTGATAATTTTTAATGACCAAATCAGACAAGGTGCATATTGGTTACAACTTCTGTTTATTTAGTGATCCATAAAAATGTACCTAAAGACCGATAGTAGAGCACTGGGGAGCTGCAAAGAATTAAGGAGAATGTTAGAAAATAGAATTCGCTCCAGAAAGCCAGATGGTAACTAAATGTTAGACCCTTCGTAAAATTTTGAACCTGGCATTTGATAGTTTTTCTGTATATAAAGCTTACGCAGGCGAGGAAACATGAACCCAGCTTTGTTTCTAGTATGAGAAAAGGGCGTCTGTATTTGGGAATGGCTTCTTTTTACAGTTAGTGATATCAGCAGTGATTCTCATTGGCGACACTTGTTTTTTCAAATAAGCTTTGTATTTTGGAATAATTTTAGATTCGCAGGAGACTTTGAGACAGCGCAGGGAGTTCCCGTATACCCTTCACGTGGGTTTCCCCTAATGTGAACATCTTCCGTAACCACGGTGTATTTGTCAAAACTAAGATCTTACCGTTACCTCAGCGCCGCACTTCAGTCGGACTTCACCGGGCTTTCTGCTCGTGTCCTCGTACGCTTCCAGAGTCCAGCCCGGTCACCGTGCCCCCTCTGGTTTAATGTGGCTTATTCAAGGACCGCGTGTATATACGAGGAGACATGCATAACCTCTTCTTTCTTCTACCTTCCCGACAGTGTTCTCCGATTTTAAGGACTTGATTGGCCAGATTTTAATGGAAGTGCTAATGATGTCTACGCAGACTAGAGACGAAAACCCGTTTGCCAGTCTGACAGCCACGTCACAGCCAATTGCAGCGGCAGCTCGGTCCCCGGACAGAAACCTCCTGCTGAGTGCTGGCTCCAATCCAGGACCAAGCCCCATGTTCTGCAGCGTGGGTTCCTTCGGCGCCGGCTCGTTGTCTAGGTCAGTGTGGTTCCTTTCGCACGTCTGACTGGTGGCGACGCGGCCACGAAGGATGTGAGAGGAGGGGCCCACCCTCGCGGGCCTGCGTCACGCCGGTTGCAGCGTGCGGTGTAGCCACTGCAGGTTTCGTCTTTTCCACCGTGGCTTGTCTGACTTCCCCAGTGAGGCTGTTGGTAGATTCTAGAAACGAGTGGCCGTCTACGGCTGTGTACGTAGTACGTTATTCCTTGGAGAGAAGGCTTTGTCATGTCATACATGTAGCCTCCAGATCCGTGCAGCAATTAGACGGTAACGATTTCCAGGAGTATCTGAAAGATGCGTTCGCTCGAACGCCTAGAGGTCGGAAGCGTAACCATGCTGTTCTTCAAGAGCGTGTGTTTTCTGCTCTAGTCGTTCACCTCAAGTTTTTCTTCCGTTTTCTCTTCTTTCTTCTCTTCCTCCACGCCTGTAGCCTCTATGAAAGTAGCCCGGCTCCCAGTACAAGCTTCTGGAGCTCGGCGCCGGTGACGAGCCCAGCCTCTGCCTCCTCCCCTTCCCGCACGGCCGGCCAGCCGGCTGCGCCTTCTGTTTCCCTCAGTCCTCACGGTGCGGCCTCTGGGACCGCCGCAGGGAGCCAGCCCTCCTCTCCACGGTATCGCCCCTACCCGGTCGCCCACCCGTGGGGGCCCTCCGCTTCTGCCCCGCGGTCCCCGGGCATCACCGTTCTGTCCAGCTCGCCCGGCCGCCCTGCCCTCGCTAGTAGCCCTCAAGCGGTGCCTGCCAGCTCTCCCCGACAGAGACCCTCCAGCCTGGGCCCAGCCCTGCTGGCCGCCTCGCCCAGTGCCGCGAGCAGACGCCCCTCGTCCCTAAGGATCTCTCCTAGGTACTTCTTCCCTCGGCAGGAGAGCGGGGCGCGGGTTTGCAGTGCAGGGAGAGGCGATTAACCTCGGGTTGGCAGGACTGGTGTGTGACACTGACCTCGGTTCCGTGTGTTTTTCCGTTCGGGGTCATTAACCCGTGTGTCTAACTCGTCTGGTAGGCTCGCGCCCAGAGTCCGTGCTTCGGCCAGGCTTCGCTAACTGTAGAAAGTGTGTTCCACTGTGTGTCCCTTTTTCTCGCCCCTCACTCTTCCTCCTTAGTGTACAAAAAAACCCAACAAAAACGAGAAGTCATTTTGTGTTCTGAAATCTAGCTCACGTGTCGTTCCTCATTACAGATGAATCCCAGAGGCCGTGGGCAGTTTGTATTTGAGAGCGGGTTCTCATGGGAGCACTTTTCAGCTCTCTGGACTGTTGCCAATCATGGCTGAAATGCAGTCAGTCCGAGGGGCGGTGGGAGCGGGTCTGGGCTGGTGTCCCCTTACCTCTGATCACGGGGGCTGGGCCAGTGTTGGTGCCGCGACACTGTGACTCGAGCCTCTCAGAAAGCGGCAGCATCAGTGCCCCCACCCCTCGGGCGCACCTGTGCATTTATGTGAATTTATGTGATGGGGGTGAATTGTTTTTCTGCATGTCGGTAGACGGAACTTTGTGCATAACATTTAATTTAAATGGGACAGCAGTTGCAAAAGCTTTCCGTCTCTTGTCTTTTCTTTGTTCCCTGACGACCTTTTTTGCTTTTGTTGTGGTAGTCTGTACGACAGTCCTTTCTCCTTCCTCTTCCTCGCGCTTTCTGGCGACAGTAGTGATGAAGATGAAGAAGATGATGATGATGGTGATGATGGTGATGATGAAGGTGGTGGTGGTGGTGATGAGTTTTCTTGTGTCCAGTTTGGGTCCAGGTATCAGAGGAATGGAGTCTCACCCCTGCATGTGCTTAGGCGCTTCGGAACTAACTTTTATTATAAGCCCTCGTTAGGGGTGTGCTTTGGCTCTAAACAGGAGGGGGTCAGATGAGACCAGCCGGAGAGTTAAGATGCGGAAAACCTGCATGCGCCGAGGTGTTAGGACCTTACTGTGGGGCAAAGTGGCACACAGGGACTTCCTCATCACTGTTGCTCGGTAAGTTTAGAAGAAAACTTACCTGTAATCCTTTGTCAGAAACACGAGCAGCAGGTTAAAGATCAATCGTCAGGTTGACCCACCGTGAGATCTGAAATGAGGGACCCTTCGTTCATCTGTTGCGAGTGTTCTCGTGAGCTGCCAGACGTGAGCAGCATGCACTCGCTGAGGCGTGTTTTCTTACGGACAGTTGCATGGATTGCTGCTACTTAGGAACGGCAGAGGGGCCGGGATCGTGTGCGCGTGTGCGTGTCTGCTTCCCCCCTTCCCACCTGCAGCTCGGCCCGGCAGTCCGTCGGAGAGCATACGGGCCGTACTGTGTGGTATGACCGTGAATCTGCATTCACTTCCAGCCTTCAATCTCACCGATCACCTCCTCGGCCTCAGTGAAGCTAGACCCTTGTTTAGACAGCCTTTGGGATGGCAGCGGAGGCTAATGCACAGTTCCTGATGCTGCTGAATGTTACCCCCTGAAAACCACGTGAAAAACTCTCTGGGGTTCTAGGTGACTTTGGGCAAGAAGATATAATAGCCCCTTCTTTCCGAACCTCTGACTCATTGTCTTACGATTTTGCTCTTAAATCGAAGTTTCCACTGGACCGACTTGGTATTTGTGCCCAGCACTGTTCAAAAATAACTCAGGGCTATAAATAGAGACAGCAGTAGGAGTTAGGTACACTTCATTAAATTTGACAGTGTTCAGAAGAATCGTTAGAGAGAGTATATAAAGAGAGAAAGGAGTGTGGGTGCAAGGTTGAATATTGATTCAGGAGGGCTGATATTTGTGTTAGGATGAACATTATATTGCTGGTTCTCAAGTAAATTTCCCTAAGGTGGAAGTGTCTCTCACGTAGATAAAATCCTCCCGCCCCATCCTGGCAATGCAGCTGGCATCCCCCCCCCCTTTTTTTTAATGTTTATTCATCCATTTTTGAGGCAGAGACAGAGAGCGCGAGTGGGGGAGGGACAGAAGACAGAGGGAGACACAGAATCCGAAGCAGGCTCCAGGCTCTGAGCTGTCAGCACAGAGCCCGACGCAGGGCTTGAACCCACAGACCGTGAGATCGTGACCTGAGCCGAAGCTGGACGTTTAACCTTAAGTCTGAGCCTCCCCAAGGCCCCGAGCAGGCATCCTTTTTAAGAATCCATTTTCATACACGATAACAGTGCTTTGTTATCTGTTTTACCCTAAATTGTGGGAGACATGCTCTCTCCCTGGCCGATTTAATTCCAGCGTGCTCTCACAAAGATCTCGGATTGTGTGCTGCTTTTTGCTAGCACTGGGCTCCCAGCATCCTGACCTTGTCTGCCATCTAGATTTTATAGCTACAAGGAGAAAGAACGGACTGTGTAGTAATAGCTCCGCATCCTTACTGAGCCTCGCGCCCCAGACCCTGAGCCAGCACACTGCACACATTATCCCTTTATCCTCACAGCGGCCCTCCCAGTGACTGTGAGGGACGCGGGGACAGGGAGGTCAGTCACGTAACTGGTACGGGGCGGGGCCTGAGTCCGGACCTCACCTGCTTCCCCCCCATGCTGTGCTCCCAGTAGCACCCGTGTCGTTCTCGCGCCTCATACTAGTTATTTCCCTGCCCAGTGTTTATCCCATCTCCTCCGTTCCTTGGCAAGGAGGCGCCAACATTTTACTCGGTAATTACAAAATTCCATTCAGCTGGCAGGTCCTTTGCTGGCTGTTAAAACAGAATCTGATCTATCCAGATTTTGGCAACTTCCAGCTTTTGAATAGACCTCAAACGGAATGCGAGAGGACGGGTAGGAAGATGGTAACTGATGGAAGCACACAGAGAGGAACTTGAGAATGCTTGTCGGGCCAGAACCAAGACGAGGTCATAAAAAACCTTGTTAGTGTGAGCGATCAGGAAATAGTTATTTTCTTTCTCCCCGTTTCTAATTGATCTTCCCAGAATCTTGTTTATTGTGAAGTAAGCAGTTTCAACACGGACTCCTTGCCCAGTAAGATTAACGTCGTGGAAGGAGGAATCAGCAGCCGCATCTGTCTCCCCTTCTGCTTGCCCGGCGGAGTTGACGCTGGAGTCGACGCTTTACAAATGTTTTTGGAAATAGTTGGGAAATACATTCGTATGCTAATGATCTGTAGTGGTGATGGAAAGGATTAATTTAAGAACGGTAAAACTTTCCTGGGGCGCCCGGATGGCTCAGTTGGTTAAGTGTCTCACTTCCGTTGGGTCCCGCATCGGGCTCTCTGGTGTCAGCACGGAGCCCACCCGCTTCAGACCCTCTGTCCCCTTCTCCCTCCACCCCTCCCCCCAACTTGGGCACTTGTGCGCGTGCGCAGGCACGCTCTCTCTCAAAAGTAAACCTTTTAAAAAACTTTAAAAGAAAGAAAGGCAAAACATTCCTTCCATGGTGTTCCGGAGCCGTCTGTGAAGAGAGCTTATAGGCAGTACAAGGATCTGCTTGTCGTCAGAGCGAGCACAGGTGAAGCAAGAGCGTCTTGTAGTAAAGAGAACATTGCAGTTCCTCTGAGGAGACTTTTTCCGATTGTTTCCTAGGAAATTGGTAATGGGAAAGAAATCTGTTTTTAACTGCTTAGATATTTCAGCGAAGGAGGGAAAATCTTGAACCCGTGTGACCGGAGAAAGGGAGAATTAGCGAGTAGTGAAAAATGTTGACATTTGCCCTCTTGTTCCTGCTGCTCGTCACTGCTTGGGGGACAAAACATGGAAATAGTTCCACCATGTCTGTCTCCAAACTCTCCAGTAACGTCCCTTGTCACGCAGAGTAAAACCCAGAGCCTTGCCCTGGCACACATCTCATGTACACCCACACGCGCACACACGTGTGCATTCCTCCCTTTAGCCTCACGTGCCTCCACTTGCCTACACCCTGCGCCGCCCTGACCCTGTTCTCGACCTCGGCGTCTCCCCGGCTGCCTTGGGCCTTCACACTTACTTCCTCTCTTTGGATGGCTGGCCCCCCAGATCGCCGCACCGCTTGCTCCCCTGACTCCCTCGGGTTTCCGCGTGCACGCCGTCTCATCGGAGGGTCATATCACACAGCATGTGAAACAGGCGTGCACTTGCCGCCCGTCTCTGTCACCATGCTCTGCTTCTATTTTTCTTCCTGGCTTTCCTGTATTGTCCTGGCCTGGCCTTCCTTCCGTCTAGAATGTACTCGCCATACGAGCAGGGTCTTGATCTGTTCCGTTCGGCGTGCCGCCCCCGGAGCCTACGGCAGCGCCAGCCGTACGGAAGGCACGCCGCGAGCGTTTGTTCCATGAGTTTACATTACTCAAACCCGCATAGCCCTGACTTCGGCTTGCAGTGAGAAAACACAAAACTCTGAAGTCTGCATTCCAGAAAATGAGTAAATAGGAGGGTGCATTATCGAAAAAGTGAAACTGCAGTGGAATCCTTTTAAAGAACACTTTCCTTGGTGCCTTTCAAGTGGGATTCGAGTTGCACACATCTGATGCACGCGTGACTCCCGGGAGGATGGCCGTTGTTTGTTCAGAAGCACTCCGCTGTGTTTCTTTTATGCAGAGTAATTACATTACATCGGAGTGCTGATGCAGTTATCAGAAAATGGCTCACAACTCCTCCCCAAGGGCACGGTCACTCTGTAGATAACTCATAGGCCTTAAATATGACCTGTTTCCCGTGTGGTGTTCTGTGGGTCACAGCTGTCACAGCATCATGAATTTTGTGATGACTTTTTTAGGGAACAAAATGAAAGGTTATTTTAAAACTTTTAAAATGTTTACCGATAGCCCGAACGTACGCCCCTAAACACGACCCCGCTTTCTCCTTCGGTGTCACATTCAAAGCGTGAGTCCAGCGCTTTCCCTTTGAACCTGAAGTTCCTCGTCGGTTTTGACCGTTGGGACCGTTGTATAGCACTGTCGGGACGGGCCGCCCTTCCTGCTTGGGGATCATGGTTTTCTTTAGGATTGATTCTCAAGTTTGTAATGTAAGGACAAGTACTGGAGTTTTCTCTACATTTCCAATTCGGTTAAGTTTTATTTCACTTTTTGGTCTTCCTCTCTTCTTACAAGCCAACCGAAGTGCTGCTTGGTGTCTGACAGATGATCACCAAAATATACCAACTTCTTTTAGCCTTGAAAATTCTCTCGTATGTTCCGAGTGCCTTTGTTGGCATTGCCCGGCATGAGACAAGGAATCTTCTACGTGCGTTGTCGCTTCTCCTGATCTTAGTGAGATAGTCGTGAAGATACCTCAGCTGGCTTTGAGTCTTCACATCTAAGTTAAAATTCAGTGACAAGTGTTGGCTAAGAAGAGAACCTACAGACCCCAGTCTCAGGGCGTGAGCAGCCGCACCACGAGCGTGCTGACCTCGTGCCGACAGATGTGCACGTGCTGGCACTGACCCCTTGCACCTGGCAGGAACCGGTCGACATCAGATATAAGGTGCTTTTCGTTTCAGAAATGTAAAAATGTAAAAAAATTGGGCCTTGTTTTCAAGGAAATCGTATAGTTGAAATGTTTCATTTTAAACAGGAGGGTCATCTGTTTTCATGGTCTCCCGCGGGAGCCACTAAAGGAAGATGAGCCTTGGTCGTGTGTAGGCGAAGCCTGTCTTTGGAAGTCCAGGGAGTACGTAGTCACGGAGTCACTAACATCAGACAGAAGAAGAAAGAATTGCAGTTAGTTCGAAACTAAGATTGTGCAGTAAAGAAAATAGCTCTCTTTCCCCTTTATATTATATTTGTGGGTGAGTTTTTCTGTTTTGTTTTTATGGTTGCTTTTTTTTTTTCCTCTCAGGGCTTTCTGCTCTCTCCTTCTGTCAGACCTGTGGGGTAGATTGTAGGAATTCAGATTTATAGACGCCGGCCTGAAAGCCTTGGGTTTAAAAGTGATATTGTTTTCATCTTTTAAAAAAATTTTTTTTTTTTTTGTTTTAATGTTTATTTTTGAGAGACAGAAAGAGCACTAGTTGGGGAGGAGCAGAGAGGGAGGGAGACCCAGAATCCAAAGCAGGCTCCAGCCTCTGAGCTGTCAGCACAGAGCCCGACGTGGAGCCCAAACTCCTGAACCGTGAGATCATGACCTGAGCTGAAGTCAGATGCTCAACGGACTGACTCACCCAGGGGCTCCTGTTTTCATCTTTTTAATGTTGATATCATCGTTTCATTCCAGGGTCGGTTATGTGTCCACTCGACCCTTTAACAACAGGGTTCGAACCATGTATATGTGGACTTTTTTGATAAATACAGAACGGTATAGTATAAATGTATTTCCCTTATGATTTTCTTAATAATATTTTCTTTTCTCTAGCTTAAGAATAGTACTTAAGAACATGCTGTATGAATACAGTATATAGTACACATACAAAATGACATGTTAATAAGGCTGTTATGTTTTTGATAAGACTTCTGGTCAACAGCGAGCTGTTAGTAAGGTTTTTGGGGAGTCAAAGGTTAAATGCACAGAATTGGCACCCCAGTCCTTACACTGTTCAAGGATCGACTGAATTTTTCTAAAATTCTAAGGTTGATTATATATATATTCCAAAATTAGTTGTGTATATACCTCTATCTGCATAGCGTATTGTTTCTATCTCAGTCGGCCCTGCGGGTTTCTAGCCTTTAATTGTCTGCCCCAGTTGAAGTAGGCCTGGTTTCTCCAGTTTGTCATTTTCATCCTATCCTTTATCAGCTTTCCTATATAATTTTTTTTGACTGTTAATCTTTTCTCATTTCCTTTTCATCTCAAAACTCTTGCCCTCTCCCTGTGTGTCTTTTGTGGATATCAAATGAATCTGTGAGTTCAACATCAGATTTGGTATGCGACTTATTGACGGACAATTTCATTGCCTCACACCTAACCCCTGAGATAATGTTTGGCGTTGCCCTCAGAGAATAGTTATGATGAATCCTAACAGTGCTTCGTGTTGTATCCTGCTTCTGTTTTACAAAGCGCTTCCACTTGGCTTCGCTTCGGGCCTCATGACAGAGGAGACGAGGTTCTAGGCTTGGGGAATAAGGAAGCACTATGGCTGGGGTACAACCCAAGTTCAGATACTCCTTGTTTTGGTTGTTTCTTACTGTACTACCTTGCCTTTGTCGCTGAAAGTTTTGGAAATTTTTGTGTTCATAACAAGTATTTTTGTTTCCTTCTCTAACTGGACAGAGTTCCTTTTCTGGTGCTATTGCCAAATGGTGGGTGAAGGCCTTTGAGATTTATGGCAGAAGTCATGAGGAGTATCTTGTTAGTCTTTGTAACTTTGCTCCCAAAGCGTTTGATCACAGCGGTGGCGTAGTCTGGTTTCGACTCACAAGTGTGCCCGAGCGGAGCTGGCCAGTTTGGTTTAAGTACATGCGATACCCCGTCAGATGCCTGGCGCACGGCGGCAGCCCTTAGTCCTCCTGGCTTCGTAAGCCGCCGTTCCTAATAAGATAAGGTGTGGGGTTTCTGATCCGACTCTCTTCTTAGGTCAATAAAATGTCTCCTGGGCGTTACTGTTGTTGGACTTGGAGCAGGTTAAACGAGCGGACAGCTCCAGCCCTGGCTGCATGGTGTCTGTGCTTTGTCCCGCGTGCAGGGATCCTAACGGGCTTTTTGCTGCAGAAATGCAGACTCTAGCAAAACTCATTCGTTCCGAGAAGAGACGAGAATCATCGATTTTCTTTTCTCTTCTCCAAAGTTTGGGAGCCTCTGGTGGGGCAAGTACTTGGGATTCCTACAGTGACTATTTCACCATCGAGACCTGCAAGGAGACAGACATGCTGAACTACCTCATCGAGTGTTTTGACCGAGTTGGAATAGAAGAAAAAAAAGCACCAAAGGTAATATGAAGTAGATTCATTTCAAAAACCCACAAAAACCTGGTTATTTTTTGGCAAATAATCATCCGCCCCGCCCCCAGAAACACTCAGTGGTTCAGTCAGGAAAATGGTCACCAAGCATGTACTATGGCCAGGCACCGTACTAGGAGCTCAGGGTCCATCGGGGAACAAAACAGCCAAAGATCCCTGCCCTCATGGGACGCACATTCTAGTGGAAGGAAGGCGTGGAAGTGCCATTGCCACCAGCGACTCACACGGCCCTGGTAACTTCCGGTAGTCTGTCGCTAGCGTAATAACGACCCGCGTCGATGGAGGGCCTGTGGACCGCCAGCACCGGACTGGGTCTACAGCAGCTCCGATTCTCACCGTTGCTCCGTTAGTCCAGGGGAATCTCTCGTAAGATAGGTATTGTTCTTACGTCTCAGTAAGCAAACGAACCTCAGGGACGTTATTTGTCCGTAATCACATGAAAATTACGAAGCCAGGTTTAAACCCCAGAAGCTACACTTCCTCTGCTGTTTCATGCTGACTTGAGTATTCTTTCCTTCCCAGTTCATTGGCCGCTTCCAGTTTTCCAGACTAGTCCACTCGTCCACCTGTTAGTTAAATGCTCGTGAAGGGCTTCCCTGGGCTTCATTGCTCGTAACCGTGGCAAAAGCAGAGCGCGTGCGCCTATCCCCCCAGTCCCCCATCGGTCACCTCGCACTTCCGCTCTTTCTTCTCTGACCGTAGATTTCAGCAGAGGCAACACCCTTGGAGCACACGGTCCCTCTGGTTGGCTCCTTATGAATAACGCAAGCCATTTCCTGGAGATTGAGCTCTTCTGACTCTTGTCGATTTTCAGCAGAACAGGGTTATTTTATTTGTTTATGCAGTCCTAACCTCCGCCTTTGGTTTCAGATGTGCAGCCAGCCAGCGGTCAGCCAACTCCTGAGCAACATCCGCTCACAGTGCATCTCCCATACCGCGTTAGTTCTACAAGGTTCCCTCACACAACCAAGGTAGGCAAAACCGTATGTGCTCCTGTTAGCAGGGAGAGGACCTGTCCACCGGGGGACTCGGGCTGCCCAGCCAACCGGCAGCACCTTGGATAATGTGCCCACTCATCTGTGAAACAAAAGTGGCCGAGTAGGTCCCTTCCCTTCTCTGAAACACTGTGACAGTAAACCACTCCGTTTGCTTTCTTTATGGACCATCGTCGAAATATGTCAACGTCAAGGCTGGAAATTAGTTTAACAGCAGCTTCTTGAAATCAGGGGAGATACTTGGGAAAGGGTGCAGGTCTTCGCTTTCCACGTATCATACGATCAGTTCCGTTTGTCAGTAATAAATTAAAGTGGTCGAATAGTTAGTTGGGGAATCACGCAACGTATACCGCCTTACTCGCTGATTATTTCCGAGGGTCCCGTAAAGGTTTCTAGTTCGATAAAAGTATTTGCCGATTTCATGTATTTTATGAAAAATACCTGAAGGAAAAAGGATGCAAAAATATCTAAGGAAAAAATGGCAAAGTTACATTTATTCGTTCTGGCTCTTGTTATATTATCTTCTGTACCGTAAGCATCTGTTTGTGAAATTTGTCAAAAAGAAGGAAAAGGTGGGCGGGGGTTTGGGGGTGGGGGGTGCTCCTGGCCGGCTCCGCCAGTGGAGCGCGTGACTCTGGATCTTGGAGTTGTGGGTTTGAGCCCCATGTTGGGCTAAATAAACAAACAAACAAACAAACAAATAAACTTCAAAAAAAAAAAAAGGAGGAGGAAATGGTTAAACATCTACCAAGACCGAAAGATGGTTAAACATGTTCCAAAACAGAAAAAAAGATTCTATTTTAAAATTAATCAGAGTTTCTAAAAGTCCTCAGCTACTGCTGATCTTTTCGTTTCAAATGGATGAGGCATAAACAAGTAAAAGAGATATACAAGGCCTCTTTTTGGGGGGATAATGCTTTATTTTTAAAGGGTTGAATGTTGGAAAAGGTGGATTCTTTGAAACTTTCCAGAGTCTCTCGTTTAAAAAGACCAAAAAGTGATTATTAACAATAGGAAGGGTGATCTTTTGCCTAAAACTGTTGCCAGATTCCAAGTTTGACTTTTGACCGGACACCTCTGCTGACGTGACAGCCCGTGTGCAGTGTCATCACCCGGTGAGGGGCTGAGCCATCACAGTCCCGGCCTTTTTGTGCGTTCGCAGGTCCGTGCTTCAGCCGTCCTTCCTGGTGCCATACATGCTGTGCCGGAATCTCCCGTATGGCTTCATGCAGGAGCTGGTCAGAACCACTCACCAGGATGAAGAAGTGTTCAAGCAGGTGAGGGTTTGTGAGTTCGCTGCCGAAATTGTCAGCCGAGGAGCTCCAGTGCTGAGGCAGGTTTCTCAAGGCACCATGTTCTGGAAACTTCTGTTTCTGAATGTGACCTGCATGCGTTATTTGCTCAGAGAGATCTACCTGAGCTTGCTTGCTTGCTTCCTTTCTTTTTTAAACGTTTTATTTATTTTTGAGAGAGAGAGAGAGAGAGAGAGAGCATGAGCAGGGGAGGGGCAGAGAGAGAGGGAGACGCAGAATCCGAGACAGGCTCCAGGCTCTGAGCTGTCAGCACAGAGCCTGACGTGGGGTTCCAACTCATGAACTGTGAGATCATGACCTGAGACGCTTTCTTTCTGGAGATGATTAGATTGACAGCTTCATTGTTCAGATCATCTGTCCACTTCAGTCAGTCCAGCATCGAGTGTTTTCAACAGCGCGTTAGTGCCGTGGCGGGGAAACGCCAGCGGGCTCCGTCCCTGATTTGTAGGCGCTTTTACACAAGAATACCGAGAGAGAGCCTGAGACGCGCTGTGCGTTTGCCGGTTGCGTCATATTGAAAATTAGTTCTCTGAATCTACATAAAAGGGAATCAGTAAATCAGGGACTGAATTGGCTCTGTGGCAGTCTGCACACCACATAGAATCTTCTGCCTTCTCACCACTAAACTGGGAATGAGATCTTCTGTCTTACTAATTTACGTCTCACTGTGTGAAGTCAAGTGAACGTGCAGATACGGAATATTTAGTAATAAAGCAATTTCTTTAGCCTCGAAAGTCTCTTCACGGTGAAACTTTGGCATCACACTTGGCGGCCGTTTTCCGGCCTTTGTTGTGACGTGAACACTTGGCCCCCGCAACTTTCACACAAGCCGCGTCCCCCGACGGAGCGGTTTTTATGACATTTTCTTACAGTAAACTGTGTGATTGTGTCTGTTGACGCGGTAGAACAGAAACAGTGGCTCTCACTGATCGGACTCCTTGTCATCTGTTTTCATACCTAGGATTATTTGTGTAACTGTTAATTTTAAGGCCTTTGAAATCTCAGGAATCGTGTTTTACCAGCTCCCCAAGTATTGTGGAGGAGGAATCCAGGACCCAAGCTCGCAGTTAGTAGTGTGACTGTGTCTGGAATTCCTCGAGTCCTCTTCTTGGCTGATGGTCTTGTTGACTTGCAGGAATACTTAAGGCAGCATAGTGAGCTTTTCTTCCCTAGAAAGGTAAGTGGACAGTGTCGAGCATAAGTAGCTGTCTCGCGAGGTTCGAGTGTACACTCTGCTGTGTGTGCGATGGGCACTCATTAGACTCCTCCTCCTCTCCTACAAGACCTCATTTGAGGAACCCGGAGTAGCTTTAGCTATACAAAATCAGCTCAGTGATCGGGGCGCCTGGGGGGGCTCAGCCGGTTAAACGTCTGACTCTTGGTTTCAACTCAGGTCATGATCTCATGGTTCATGAGTTCAGGCCCTGGTCCCGGGCTCTTGACAGTGCAGAACCTGCTTGGGATTCTCCCTCTCCCTCTCTCTGCCCCTCCTCTGCACGCATGCTCACTCGCATGCTCTCTCTCAAAATAAATAAATAAACTTTAAAAAACTTTTAATAAAAAGAAAAAGAAAGAAATCAGCCCAGCGATCAGCTGACAGGGGTATTCGGCTTATTTTATTCTTAAAGAAAGTTACCCAGAGTTAATGAAGTGATTTTTTTTTCTTTTAATTGAGATGAAATCCACGCAACATAAAATTACCCACGTCAGTGACATTCAGCACATTCAGAATGTCGTGCAACCGCTGTTTCTTTTTGATCCCAGCATTCTGACGCCTTTTCTGCCGCTCAGTCTCGAACACTTCTTCTCTGTCTTACGTGTTACCTTCTGTTTTTTCTAGAGAGAAATAATGAGTGAGTGGACTTTGAATCACCAACAAACATATACCTCATAAACACCACACATATACCATACACAAATTCCGTAAAAAAAAAAAGAAATAAAAATGCCTAAGTCACACAAATACCATAATGCTTGACTGTTTGGAAAATATTATACCTAATAATATCTTGTCTGCTGCAAATTAAATCCTACCTGCCAAAAAGGATAACTCTACCAGAAGGATAAATGTGATAGCGTTCTGGGGGAAAAAAAATAAGTTTGAGGTTTTTCTAGATGACCAATTGTGAAATTTATTTTTGGTGATTTGGGAACTTCAGTTTTGTTTTTTTTTCTTGATTGTAATTTTGTCACTTCCCCAACCACACACCTGAGCTTTATCTATCCATTTTTAGCTAGCTTCTGACAGCACGTTGCTTCTACCCTGATGGTTCGAGTTGCAGCAACTAGAACAATCTCGTCCAGAGCTGTTTTTACCTCAAGACACTCCCAGGCACTTAGTCATCCAGGGTACTTTTTTTTTTTTTTTTTTTTTTTTTTTTTTTGTCCTCTGCTCCTTAAATGAGGAAGCTGTTTGAGACAATGGGCCGAACTTGGTAGGAGAGGGAATTTGTCAGATTTCCTAGTGGCTTTAGAGAACACTCCCATTTCAGCTTGTTGGCATTTGGATCGTCAGCTGCTGTTTATACCATTTTCTACTTAATGTTATTAGTCTGGAGTCCCAGCCAGCTCCCTGAGTGTCAATCAGTGAGTGCATTGTGACATTTGAAGATGAGCTGTGCCGAGCAGAGCTCGCGTGGTGATAGTGTGCCCTGGGATTCACGATAAACTTGTAAAAATAAATATAAGTGCCCTCCTTAAGCTCTGACCTCATGGATTGTATTAATTATACCGCAGATGGAGGTAAGTCATTCTGAAAAAGTTTTTTTTATTTTTTTATTTTCAACATTTGTCAACTACCTTTTCACGCTGCATAATTAAAGTTAATGTCATGATAATAATATCCATTACTGGTTTATTTGTCTGTTCTCTTCCAAATACACAGGGAGAGATGAGAAGAATCAGATGGAGGGGGAGAGCGGCAGCAAAGAGTTTTTTTTTTAAATACCAAGAGTCGGGAAAATATTGGAACATTTAGTCCAGCTTCTGTACAGACTGTGGGTGCTTAGTCATCAGAAATGTATTCATTGCTGAGATGTGCAGAACTGAGTGGACGAGGACCCCGGGGACTCGTAGAACAGGCTCAAAAATTGTGAGTTTCTACCGAGTCCCTCGGAGTCCCGCCAGAGAATTAGGGCTCACCAAATCCTGTTACTTCTGGGAAATTCAGCTATATTACTTTATGGTTAGCTTTGTCAAAGGACAAAGCCACACTCTACAGCTAGATTCCAGGCCCCGTTACAAACAAAACAGGTTTTCCCTGGGGAAGGTGGGAACGCTTGGACGTGAAGAGTCGGTACTTGATGTAACATGCCTCCTGTTCTTACGTTTTCCGGAACTTCCATTTCTGATTGATTTTTCTTTTTTCTCTTACAGATCTTTATCCCCATTTTACAAGGCCTGGCTCTCGCTGCCAAAGAGTGCTCCCTTGATAGTGACTACTTTAAATACCCCCTCATGGTAAAACTTGGCTCTTTTTCTTTAAGCCATTCGCTCGATGCTCTTCTTCTAGATTATTTTAACGCACGCTTTTCTGTCAGGCCCACGATCAACCTTGTTTTCACGTTTGAAACATGAAAGCATAGCATCAGCCACACAGTGTTTGGGGTCAAGAGAGTTTTAGCGCCTGGGATGTATTCCACCCATCCGAGCCCTAGACGGGGTCAGAGGTGCAGCCCTTAAAATGCACTTCCCCTTCCAGGGCAGCTTGTGAGAAATGACGATCGTGGGTGGCGTCCTTCTGATTCTCCTAACAACGGGCATATAGTAATTGGAATGAAATTTTGTTATAAAAAAAAAATAATCAGGGGGCGGGGCGCCTGGGTGGCTCCGTCGGTTGAGTGTCCGACTTCGGCTCAGGTCATGATCTCACAGTTCGTGAGTTTGAGCCCCGCATCGGGCTCTGTGCTGACAGCTCAGAGCCTGGAGCCCGTTTCGGATTCTGTGTCCCCTCTCTCTCTGCCCCTCCCCCACTTGTACTCTGTGTCTCTCTGTCTCTCTCTGTCTCTCTCAAAAATAAAGATAGATTAAACAAAAATAATATTAAAAAAAAAGCTCTTACAAATTCAAATAAGAAGACAGAGCTATACTAAGGAAAAGTAGTCCAACTTTATATCGTGACTTTTTATGGAAAAAATCTCAGAGTAGTTTTCTTGTCCCTTCAAACTTCACGTGGGAGCAGGCGTGATTCGTGGACAGAACTTTCCTCTAGTTTCCCATTGAGGGCCTTGATGGTTGTGAAAACACTAGAACCAGGTAGAAAAAAAGAGGGGGGGGCCTCTTCTCTGAATTTGCTTCTTGGAAATTGTGGAAGAAAACTACTCTGACGTCTGACTATTTTTCACTCTAGAAACATGAAGGAAAAATACCAAAATATGAAATGAGCCAACTCTACGAATAAATACAGCCTTGTGTAAGCTGAGGCCCTGGTTAAATGGGTATTTTAGTGCAGTTGTTCCTTTTACTCCTCCTACCTACCTACTGAATTCCATCTTCCCGTTCCCTCAGTACCCACCGAGGACCTCCTCTGTGCCAGACTCCGGGGCCGATCAGACCAGGCGCCCCTCCGCTAGTTGCTCCTGACCCACTGCACAGCTCAAGTCCGCAACAGCACAATCAGATAATCACAGCGCGATAAGTGCTCCCACGGAGGCGGGCACGAGGGGTGCATTTATCTATGTTAACTAAATCCGTTTTAGTACACGCGCTTAATCAAAACTGAGCTAAAAGTCTAAGACCGTGCTGGGAAATTAGAAGGTTTTGAAATGGGAATTCTTACTTTTAAAAATAACTTGAATGGATATGTGTCAGGGCTCTCGCCACTGCACGTGTCGTTCAGGTTTCTAGTAAGATTCTGCTGATCCTTCCGCACGCTTCTGCCTGTGCCAGATGACAGGAAGTGAGATCATCTGATTGTTTGAGTTCCGCGATGAAACGAGTGCACATTAATTATCACCGTATTATGTAAATGGTCCCTCATGGGACTGTGGGCTTTGCTGTTGTGGACTGAAGTGGCTTGACGTTTCGGGAAGGGGCTTTTAGTGTCAGATAGCAACAAAACGTTCTTCTTGGTCAAAAGACAAAGGCCTCCATTATGACAGACAATGGTTTGATTTTATACCGTGACTGTCGCTTGGCCGGCCGTGAGAGTGCCGTGCGAGGAAGGACAGTGGGGGCAGGAAGAGGAAGACCACCGGAGCTAGCGTCCGAAACAGTCGTGATTATTCTCTGGCCCAGTGCATTCCGGCGTTGCCGTGTCCCTGGAATCACCTGGGGATCTTCAAAAAACACCGGCGCCCGGCTCCCAGACGTGATTCGCCCCGTCACGGGTGTGGTGACAGTGGGGCCTGGCACTGGGCTTTTCCAGCTTCCCTGGTGGTCCCCCGGTGCGGCATTAGCCGGGAACCTCTGCGAGAGCTATTCCTTCCTGGGGGCTCTCCGAGCCTCAGGGGCACCTCGAGGCATGTCAGTGCCTAAGCGCATCGACCCAGAAGCTTCTGTCGGCTGGCTTAGCAACTTGTGTAGCTCCGTTCACATCACAGAAGATTAAGCTCACTTGTAAAATAGCGTTGGAGGGGCGCCTGGGGGGCTCAGTCGGTTAAGGGTCCAACTTCAGCTGAGGTCATGATCTCGTGGTTTGTGAGTTCAAGCTCCACGTCCAGCTGTGTGTGCTGATGGCTCAGAGCCTGGAGCCTGCTTCAGAATCTGTGCCTCCCTCTCTCGCTGCCCCTCCCCCGCTCACACACTGTCTCTGTCTCTCCCTCTCTCTCCCTCAAAAATAAATATTAAAAAATTTTTTTTTAAAAAGACAAAATAGCGTTTGATTGGAATACCATGGCCATGGTAAACTGTGTTCATGCCCCTGAAAACCATTTTTCCTGCTTCTCTAATGTGAGAATGATTGGAGCTCCAAGGGAAAATGTTGGGAGTTCTCAAAAACATCAGAGGTCTTGAAACCATGTAACGCTTTTAAATATTTTCCGAATTTGGTTGCTTATTAGATTGTAATTAGTTGTAGTCCCAGTTAGCACTGGAAAGACTAGTCATCTAAAGTTGATGAAGCTTATCTTTTTTGACATGGGAAAATGTTCAGTGAAAACATCATTTTTTGGTAAAAATATACACATTGATCTCAGTGTGTGTACGCACAGAGATCTCTCCGGCAGGCCATTAACTAAGATATCAACAGAGGTTATCTCCTAGGGTAGAGTTTATGAGTGATTCTTAGTTTCATTTTACATTTCTGTTTTATCTGAAGTTTTTACAGTGCGTGGGAATTCACTGGTTCATCAGAAAAGAAAAGCAGCGAAGCCGTTAGTGTTTTGGAAGGAACGCAGACAAACTTACAGTAGCATTAGAGCTGTTCCTTGATGTTACGCGCGGCAGTGAGTTTAAGATGAAATACACTTAAACACTTTCTGATCTTACTTCTAGGCTTTAGGTGAGCTCTGTGAAACCAAGTTTGGGAAGACACACCCGGTGTGCAATTTGGTGAGTGCCTTCCCGAGGGACCGTCACATATCCAGTGGGCGTGTAACTCAGAAGCTACCCCTTGAGTAACGGTATCTGAAAGACGTTGCTTAGAGGACGTTTAGGTGAGATGCAGGTAGCGCGTCCGGGGCGGCCCACAGTGGTTCCGTCGGTTAACCCCGTGTGTTATTGCCTGGGATGACGTTATGTATCTTCTTCTGTGGCTTTTGGAGAAGTATCGTGCAACCAGGAGAGCAAGTTCTCTGGAAAACTTGACTTGGCCTTTGATAGTGGAAGCGTAGTTCACCTGAACTCTATCCAAGAGCGTCTTGAGACATACAAGTTCCAAGACTGTCTTGTAAAAGCGTAGAGGGCTTGGAGGCTTCTCCTCCTGCTTGGGAGATGAGAAAATACCAACAGGGATCCTGGCGTATTCGTGGCGTCCGGGTCTGTGTGTGAGCGGTCAGCCGTCGTGCTGGGGGCCGAGAACCCGCTGAGCAGTTGGCTGGGGAGAACTCTGTTCCTTATGGTTTCCCCTCACTTGCCGACCTAACGGCTTGATGCGCCTCTTCCTTTTCTTTTTCTTTTTTTTTTTTGGGCATAGGTTGCTTCTTTGCCGTTGTGGTTGCCTAAGTCCTTAAGCCCTGGCTCTGGGCGGGAGCTGCAGAGACTCTCTTACTTGGGGGCTTTCTTCAGCTTCTCGGTCTTTGCAGAAGATGATGTAAGTATGGTGGCCACTTGCACTCGGCTGTTCACCTGTTCAGAGTCCTGCCTAAATGTACATTGCACATGGGTTGACTTTTTTCCTTCTCTTTCCAGGCTAAAGTGGTTGAGAAGTATTTCTCAGGGCCTGCCATTACCCTGGAAAACACTCGCGTGGTTAGCCAATCACTGCAGCACTACTTGGAGCTGGGAAGGGTAGGTGTTTGGAAATTGCTTTCAAAGGATGAGTAAAAGGGAAGCTGTTTGTAAGTGACCTGTGCCTTGAATGAGAACCGTCACGACAATACCGTGTGGTGTCACGGGGGACTGGTTCTGAGGTTAGTGGCCGTGCTCTCTCTCCTGCTCGCTCTTAGGCCTTTAAAATACGAGACTGAGCGAGCGCTGTTCGTTTGCATATACTCCTTGATGACTTGTGTGTCCCAAGTATAGATTAGTGTGTCTTCAGTTCTGAAACTTTTAGCAGCAAAATTCTAGGCTAATGATAGCATAATTAAGGTAATTTTGATCCTATCCGGGCGAGGAAATAGTGACGCCCATTTTATTGAAACTAACTCCTTACCTTCTCCACTCTGTAATCCGCTTCCACGTGAACTGTCTTGACACAGTTGAATTTGGACATTTCTGTTCCTCTCGTAGTCAGCTTCTCCTAACATGAGTGGAAGGAGTAGAGAGAAAGGCGGAAGAAGCCTTGCTGTTCTTGAGGTCAAAAGGAATCATTTTTTAAAGTAAAGTTTTAAATTTTTTCTTTTTCTTAAAAATAACTTCCAGCAAGAGCTCTTCAAGATTCTGCATAGTATTTTGTTAAACGGTGAAACCCGCGAGGCCGCTCTCGGGTACATGGCAGCTGTGGTCAATGCCAATATGAAGAAAGCACAGATGCAGGTAGGACTCCGAAGGACTCCTTTTACTTCTCGGTTAAATTCATTCAGCTAACTCGTATTTGTTCGGGAGTGACACCAGGCGCTGTTCTAGAAAATGGAGGTGCAGTGTTGAGCAAGACACAAGAACTCCCTGCCTCAGTGGGGCCTATGTTCTCTGAGCTAAATGGGTAGACATATAAACATACTATCTCAGAGCCCTGACTCGTGTGAGAGTCCGCCATTACAAGGCTGGGAAAAGAGTTTTCTAGACCCGGGTGAGGCCCCGAAGGTGGGAATGAACCAGCTTTGGAACAGGCCGCGCCTGCAGACATCAGTGGCTGACGGCGCACAGGAGGCAGAAGGGCGGGCCCTGAGCTAGCTGGATGGGCAGAGGCTCCGCCAGCCTGGCTGACGTAGTAAGAACCATAATGGGAAACCACTAGAGGCTTTTGCGGCAAGGAAACCACCGAGTGTGCTGTGGGAGGAGGGACAGAAGCAGACCCGAGGCGACCGATTACAAGGTTATAAGTGTATCAGATGTGGTGAGGAGGCTGGTGGCTTGGACGGCTTTGCAAAGGTAGAGAAGTGAAAAGGTCATCCTTCCTGTATTATTTATAAGTAATGAATGACAGCTGTGACCTTCCTCCTCGGAAGAAGAAAACAGGTCTAGAGAACTGCATGAGACTGCCTGGGTTTCCTGCCGTAGCCCCCCTTCTCCGCCCTCCCCCCCAAGTTACTGATCTGATGGTGGGACCTTAGGTAGTTCTTTCTCTGTGCCTCAGTTTCCTGAGTGCTAAGTAGGGGTGATAATAGTACCCAACTGTGGATTTCGTATCTGTAAAGCTGCTAGAACAGTGCCTGGTGCACTGTGGACACTCGACCGATGCTAACTACCATTATTATAATTCTTCTGTTATTAATACAGGACTTCGCTAATGATGTTGACCAGGGAAACTATTAGCCAAATGGTAATGAGGGAAACTAGAGTGTTGATGCTCTTGGGGGGAAATAGAGAAGGGAAGCAACATTTATTGTGTTTCTACTTAATTAATTTTGAGGACCTTGGGCAAGTCACTGAAATTCTCTGAACCTCAGTTGCCTCCTCTGTACAATGTGAATGACAGAGGCACTGACCTCGAAGGGCTGTTCCGAAGATTCAGTGAGAGAATGGATAAAATGCTTCACGTATGACGAATACTCCACAGAGAGCCTGCCGGTAGAATGACAGTGGTGACGGTATTTGTCCTCTCCTCGACTTGGGGATGGATGTCTGGTCTCCGTATACAGTTGTGCCCGAATTTCCATGTAAATCATTGTTTTAAACCCCTTCTTTTTTCATCTCTCACAGACAGATGATAGATTGGTGTCTACAGATGGGTTCATGCTGAATTTCCTTTGGGTGCTGCAGCAGCTAAGTACAAAGATCAAGTTAGAGACGGTGGATCCCACGTACATACTCCACCCCCGGTGTCGGATCACGCTCCCGAACGACGAGACGAGAGTGAACGCGACGATGGAGGATGTGAGCGACTGGCTGGCTGAACTCTGTGAGTGACGCGCTCATTATTAGGCCGCCGCAGCACCGCCCTTTTATTTGAAACCTTGTTTCTAACTTACTTTAACTGGATGCTAGCGATTCCTCACAAATTGTTATCTGTCCAGAAGATGAACTTACGAACCAGAGATACACAATAAAAAAGTTCTCATTTGGATTAGCCAACTAGAAACACAGAGCAACTGGAAGGAAATCTACTCTTCGGAGTAAAACAAAAAAGAGGAAATATCATAAAAATGATAGCAGAGACTTAATCATTATGTAGATTTTGCATATACCCATTAGAGTTCTCATGAAATATTCGTAGATCTTGATGAATCGATGGTGTTAAAATAGGAATATCTTCAAGGCGCTACGGGTGTTGATCTTACTCCTTTCTTGGTTATAAACCGTGTTAACGACAGGCGCCAAGCCATCTGGCAGTTATTTTTTACATATTGTAAAATCACCCGTGCCGTAGGAGAGAGATTCGTGCTTGCCTGGCAGCGTCACGATCAGGTGTGTGTTCGTGTTCCAGAAGAACGTTGTTTTTTAAGTTTATGTATTTATTTAATTTTGAGAGAAAGAGAGAGAGCCAGAGAAGGGGAGAGAGAATCCCAAGCAGGCTCTGCACTGTCAGCACAGAGCCCAATGTAGGGCTCAAACTCACAAACTGTGAGGTCATGACCCGAGCCGAAGTCAGGTGTTTGACCCACTGGGCCTCCCAGGTGCCCCTCCAGAAAAACATTTAAGCTACAATAAGAACTAAGTATATGATGAACAATAAAATTAGTATTTTTTAATTATTAAAAAAATTTTTTTTAATGTTTATTAAAGAGAGAGAGAGAGAGGGAGACACAGAATCTGAAGCAGGCTCCAGACTCTGAGCTGTCAAACAGAGCCCAGTGCGGGACTTGAACCCACAAACCATGGGTTCATGACCTGAGCCGAAGTCAGACACTTAACCAACTGAGCCACCCAGGCGCCCTATAAAGTTAGTATTTGATTAGTGTCATTTGAGTAAGTAGCTGCTAGTATAGCCTTGGACTCATATCATAGACTAGTAAGTTCCAGAAGAATCAGAAGGTTAAACATTTAAAAAAATATATATATAATAAAATGTGAAAAAACCAAACAGGATTTGACCCAGCCAGGAAGGATACAAGTTTATAACGATTTAAGAAATGAAGCATATCCCCAGAGATAATATGTATGTACAATATCTTAATATGTAAATATACTTTTTCTGGAGTGAGACTAAATGAATATGTAAAATTTTAAAATGGGACAAAATACATGTCATATATTTGAGAAAGTCATGCCTTACAAAAGATAAAACTGTTAGTAACATATAAGGCCCAAACTAAATTCTACCAAGAAACAGTTTTCTTTTGTTTGGGAAAAAAGTGTAAGCAGTGTATATCCTGAGAAATAAAATATACTTTTTGGAAAAGACATACATACTTCTAGGAATTAGATAAAAAATTGGAAGAAATTCAGGTTACTGTTGTGTTTCTATAAATTATCCAAAAACAAAGTGATAAAATAGAATGGAAGTTTGTGAAGAAATAGACAGCATTAATCAACGTTCTTAGTGATTTCTGATTTATGTAAAAAATTACAGCATTGTCATGCTCAACAATGCTTCATTTTAGAACATGCTCCCAGAGCTGGGGGTGGGGTGAGGCAGTAAGTTTTCGTGCGTAGATCTTCCAAGCACTGCTTGTAATAGAGAAAAGCTGAGAAATGCCAAACGTGCCCACGGTGGGGAGATGGCCGTGGGATCTGTTGCTTATTAACATAGTCTGGTAGCATTTTGAGGGTCAAGGTGATGCTTTGTGGCCTGTGTGGAATAGAAATGGGTGTACAAAGACCCCAGGAAGACACAGAACAAAAGGTTGTCGAGGTGCATCTACACACACATTTAAGCAGAAGGCACACAATACCTGCTCATTGAACGGAGCTCACAGGAATTCTGTTCCTCTTATAACCGGCCTATATATTTTTTTTAAACATCCTTAAACTTCTTAAATTCAAGCGTAATTTTGTCTTAACGGTGCTTTTCCTCTGATTTAGTCTTGCAGTGGATTTTATGTAGGGAATTCTGTTCTTTTTTCTAGATGGAGACCAGCCTCCGTTTTCTGAGCCGAAATTCCCCACAGAATGCTTTTTTCTTACCCTGCATGCGCACCACCTCTCGATTCTGCCCAGTTGCCGTCGCTACATCCGCAGACTCCGGGCCATCCGGGAGCTCAACAGGTATGAGCGTGTCCTGGGGCCGCCTGAGTCACCACTGCTCTCACAGAGCAAGCGGCTCCCTTGTGACCAGTAGCTTTGAAGGTGGGGAGTACGTACGTTACGGTACGCCACCTGCCTCTGCTTCCAGGTCCACGTTCCTCGGTCGGCCAGAGTTCCTTATGTGAAGTGACTCCAACTCTGGCTTCTGAGAGTTCTCAACCCTTGGTGCGTGGTTACTAGACTTCAGTTGACTCTTTCCGTCGGGCATGGTGTTGACCAGGAGGTACTTTCGAGGCTCTCCCGGATTCCAGACATATCCCTGCTTCCCTGGACTCGGAAGCAGGAAGTCTAGTTCCGCTTGAGAAACAAGAATTATTTACTCCTGCCTACGTGTCATTCTCTTTCTTGCATGCTGTCCTGTGGCATTCAGAGCGGCCGGATAGTAGCCTCAATTTCCAGTTCATTAGCACCGTCGTTGAGTTTCCTTACTCTAAGCATTTCTCCGCGTGTACCAACATCTCCTAATAAATCACAGGAACAGGAAGCGAAAGTATTTTTGAATGGGTCCTCTGGAAAGATAACAGTGTGGCCACTTCATTTGGTCCCAGACCTGTGTACACGTCTGGCGGTGAGAAAACGTCTATCGTGTCTATATCTGGAACTGTCTATCTCCACCTGTCTATCTGTCTGTCTGTCTATCCGTCTATCTATTTATCATCTATCTATCTTGCTACTCACTTGTTAATGCTGGTGATTACCCTGTAGGTGCTTTAAGATTTTCCTTCTACGTGTATTCGTGTTGTTGGTAAATGATGACAGTTTTCTTACACCTTTTTTCTCTTCACCTTAGTACACTGGCTACAATTTCTAATACAATCTTGAATAGAGACCACCTTCTTTGTATGTCCTCATTATCAGATTAAGAAAATGTCTCATTATTTTTAGCATTTTAATAGTTTTTATTCCTAACAGAAGTTGCATTTTGTTAAATGCCTGTTCCATAGTTGTTAAAGAGATCAGATTTTTTTTTTTTCCTGTCTTCTGTTTGGTTGTTAATGTGGCTGAATTACATGAACTGGTTTTCTGATATCAAACCAGAGTTCCATTCCTGGAGTACACTCAGCTTTTATATCTCGTTGATAATGCTTTTACGTCTCATATTCAATTTGCTTATATTCTGTTTAGGATTTTTGAGTCTACGTTCAAAAAAACTAAGTCTTTCTCAGTTAAGTCACTGATTTTGGTATCAGTGTTATGCTTGCCGCGTAGAATGAGTTGGGAAATACTCTCTCTTGTTATTTCCCTTGGAAGAATTTATGGTATAACAGTCATGCTGTTTCTTCCTTGAGTGTTTGGGAACATTCATTGATGAAGCTGTCTGGGGTTAGAGTTTTCTTTGTGGGAAGGTTTTTAATTATGTGCTTTATTCGGTTAATAGATACAGGACTATTTAGATTTTTATTTCATCTTGCATTAGAATTTCTGTAACATCTAAAGTTTCAAGATCTCTAGGCCTGAACTTGCTCATAATATTTTCTTTCTATCGTTCTAAAGTCTGCAGCACCTTCATTATTTCCTTCTATTCTCTTTGAGTTTAATTTGCTTTCTTGTTGATAATTCTTCTGCTCCTTGAGGTTGGTACTGAAATCATTCATTTTCAGCCCTTTCTTACGTGCATTTAAGGTGTTTCGTTTCCCCAAGAGCATGGTTTTGGCTGCATCCCTCACGTTTGGCATGTCATGTTTTACCTTTTAATTCAAAATACTTTCTAATTATTACTGTTTCCTATTTGACTGTAGGTTATCGAAAATATATAATGTTGAAATTCCGGATTCTCGGTGGATTTGTCTGTTTATCTCTAGCTAAATTTCATTATGGTCAAGAGGACATGTCCTGATTTGTGTCCCTGGAACTTTCCTTGAAATTTGCTTTCTGGCCTCACATTTCCGAGTAAACGTTGCGTATGGACGCGGAAGGAAAGTGCTTTCTGTGTGGCACGTTGCACAGCTTCGCGTTTGTCCGTTAGGCCAGGTCTGTTCCTCTGTCATTCACATTTCTCTCATATTTGCTGATTTTATCAGCTTACACCGAGAGAGACGTGTAAAAAATCTCAAACTGTGATTGTGAATTTGCTTCTTCATCTTGGAATCCCGGGATCCCGTCTTTTCACCGACTTCGGATGATCCGTTTCAGGGGTACCAGCTACCGCTTTCCCTCCAGCCCCCAGCGGATGGTCAGAGGTGTCGTGTTCCCCTCACATGTGTACTTTCCAGTGCGAGACACAGGGGATGTCATCGAGGGCATCAGGGTGAGAGGGCACGTGCTGGGAGGAGGGGTCGTCTGAGCTGGCCACACGTGGTGTATCTATATTAATGGTCTAAGCTTCTTTTTTTTTAAAGTGTATTTATTTTTTTTGAGAGTGAGAGAGAGGGCAGGGGAGGGCAGAGAGAAAAGATCCCAAGCAGGCTCCGAGCTGTCAGCACAGAGCCCAATGTGAGGCTTAAGCTCACGAACCGCGAGAGGATGACCTGAGCTAACACCAAGGGTTGGACGCTCAACCGACTGAGCCACCCAGGCACCCCAGTGTTCTCAGCTTTTTTTAAATGTTTTTTAATTTATTTTTGAGAGAGAGAGATACAGAATGCAAGCAGGAGGGATAGAGAGAGAGGAAAACACAGAATCCAAAGCAGGCTCCAGGCTCTGAGCTGTCAGCACAGAGCCCGACGCGGGTTCAGACTCACGAACTTGGAGATCATGACCTGAGCCCAAGTCAGACACCTAACCGACAGAGCCCCCCAGGCGCCCCAATATTCTCAGCTTCTCAAGTGTTAGATTTCTTCCTCTGAATTATGCCAGGAGATGCCAGATAGCTCACCTTCACTCAGCATCGGTCACTGTTGGTTCCAACTTTGAGTCCGTTAGCTGGGCACACAATTACAGCCCATCCCAGCTGCTCAGGACAGTCTTGAATCCAGGATCTCTGACGGTTGTGACCGTGTTGGCGAGCTTACTTGTACACAGAAGGATGTTAACATGTTTCACTCTGGCTGATCACGCGTTTCCAGGGTCCGTTGCACACACACTCGCACGTTGTGTCACTCCAGAGGCGGTAGAGAGAATAACGGTGTCCCAGGGAAGTGGCGGGGAAAGAATAACGCCCAGGGCGTTGAAATCTCCACCAGTTTGCTTGCAAAAACAAATACTCCGACCACCCGTTGTCATGACCACCCCGTTGGAAGCCGAACCAGGCTGCTTTGCACTTTTCCTCATCGTTCCATGTGCCTGTCCCGTGTGGCTCCCTAGAGGCAGGCCGTGAGGCCCGTCCGCCCTCCCGCAGTGCTTCTAAGCATCTTTCCATGTCCTCTTGTCCTGCCATTTGCGGCGTGGACAGGTGCCACCCAGCAGCTGCAGGGCGCTCTCCCGTCATCGCCGGTCGTCGAGAGCCGGGTTGTGTCCTGGGATTTCTCTTTTGAACCTGACCTGGCGGGAAGCTGCTTCAGGGTCCATCCTGACAGCAGGACTTCTGTCACTGCTCAGACAAAACTCCTCCACGAGCCTGTGCCTCCAGAAAACCTGTGTGGCTGCCACTCCCCGGTATCTGCCTCTGCCTTCAACGAGGTTCACCTCTTGATGGAGGCGAGGTCGTGGGCAGAGCTGCTGGCAAGGAGGGAGTCCGGGAAAATGTCGTTTCAAAAAATTTATCATTTCTATACATTGCCTTGATGGGGAGGGGTGTTGAAATAGCATTAAGTGGCCCAGTCTTTACAGTGTGCAGCCTGCGTGTGACTGGCAGGCGATGTTTGGGCAGGCGCCTGAGGGAAGCGAAGGAGCAAGCCACCGAGATCTGCGGCGCGCTCCCAGCAGAGGGAACGGTTGCAGAAGAGGAAAAGGAACTGCCATTACTGAACTAGCCTTTCGTTCCGGGTGATTCACCAGGTGTAGGAACCTTGGATTTTCACGAAGGACCTCTTTTTCTCCCTCGCTGGAACATAAGGGCACAATATGTTTCTTACTGTATTTCATTAAATCTCAAGTACCATCGATTTTAAGACCTCCTTATTTTAGGAACCAGTAAGAAAGAAAATTTCTGCCAATTCATGATAAGGTACACTCTGATTTTAAAGATGCTAAATGAGGGGGAGAGGTGAATCTGAGAGTCAACGAGACGGTCAGCGTGGATGGCTAAGATGGGTCCGTGTGTCTTCTTGCGTTTGACTGTTAGTCTTTGGTTTCAGAACTGTGGAAGATTTAAAAAATAATGAGAGCCAATGGAAAGATTCCCCACTGGCAACCAGACACCGCGAAATGCTGAAGCGCTGCAAAACTCAGCTTAAGGTTTGTAAAGTTCATTGGAGTAATTACGGATCAGCCTCGTAACGGAAATTTTCCCGCCCACGCGCGTGCCTTGAGCAAGCCGGTCAGTGTCCTCTTTCTCTTCGGTATTCTCGTCCCCGAAGATAAAACACTACACTGTCAGCCTCGTTGCCCTCTCGCCCGTGTCTAATGCAAGATTTAAATCTCAGCACCGAATCTGCGCACGCTCACGCCAGCGACAGCTCTCGTTCTTCCCTCCGTGTAACGCCACCGGCCTGCCCCCCCTCCCGCCCCCCGTCTGCAAGGTCCTCCCCTCTGCGGCCCCCCAGCCCCGTGACCCAAAACACACAGGCGCCGGTGTGTCCAGCCACGCGCTTCCACGATGTTCCACCCAGTGGATGTGTGGTAGTGGGAAGACCCCCTTCCTTTGTCCCTCGTTCTCCGTTCATCCTTGAAGATGATCCCTTGCACAGACCCCGACTGTAGGCAGGGAGGTTTCTGCTGGCGGATGCTGGGCAAAGGCCTTGCCAGGGAGCGTAGACAGCGGGCTTAGCATTCTTCTTCTGTTTTTGTTCAAACCGTAAAACTGAGTGTTAGCCGGGTCTGCTGTCCGTTGACCAGTGGGAGGAGACGTGGACATTTGAACTTCGATTTCTGGTGCACGTTAAGATAGATTTGTTCTGTTTACCAGTAGACCAGCTCAAGATGCAGAATGAACCAGGGGCCCTTCCCTGGCGTCTCTAGACGCTCGTGCGCACCCCTCAGACGTGATGTTAGGAGCCCGGAAACTGTTGACACCGATGGGCCAGTGTGCCTGTGTGCGTGCGTGCATTTCCTTCTTACGGTCATCCTCCCCTCAGGCAGGTGTGGGACCCTCCATGGACAGGCCCTTTGCCCAGGGGCAGCTCATAAGTGGGAACGTGGAATTCAGAGGCAGACTTGACCGCCTTCTTTCCACGAACTATCTCTGACGCCAAAGCACCTCCTCCATCAGCCTCGTCCCCCCAGTCAAGCTACTTAAACATGACAGTTCATAACTACCTTTTTGAGCCCCAGCCGCGTGCTCCGTGGTTTGCATGGTGTACCCTTTGTTTTTCTCCGAACAAAGGAAGCTCTTGAGACGTGACCAGCTTACCGTAGCTAGTTAGAGACGGAGCTCACGAAGCCCTAGAGCTTCGACTTCCCACCTCTTGGCCTGCTCCCTGGCTAGTCGACGCTGCAGGCACTTGCTCCCAACTAATGTGTGGGCGGGGGCGTACCTCCTTCCGCAGAAACTGGTACGGTGCAAGGCCTGTGCGGACGCTGGTTTACTTGACGAGAGCTTTCTGAGAAGATGTCTGAATTTTTACGGCCTTCTAATCCAGCTGCTGCTCCGTATCCTGGACCCCGCCTATCCCGAGTGAGTGTGCCCCCTTCCCCGTCACTCCGCTGCCCCCTCGTCTGGCCAGTGTTGTCTTCGTTGTTCTTTAGTTGATAGCTAAAACTTAATCCATTATTTAATTCTAGATTGTACTTTATATAGGCCACAAAATTAGTAATATTTTGTGTTCCTCGTGATTATAGTAAGAAGGGAATGTCAGCATCTATGACTTTAATTTTGACCTACTTACTTTTTATACATTGGCTATAGATTGACAGAAAAGGAAGTTCCTACATTAGAAACTAAAAACTGGCGATAACAGGCTATTAGCCCCATTTCAGCACCGGGTCCAGGAAGCTACCCAGCCAGTTACTATTATTTTATCGTTACTACAAAATCTCCGGGTCACCAATGTGGGTGAGGTTGAGCCAGGCCCTCTGCAGGAGGGGAAAATATTATGTAAAGTATATATGTAGCTCTTTTATCTCCAAACAGCATGAGTTGCATAAAATGATCAAATATGACCCTTTTATTTCTTCCGCATTTTATTACATTAACCTTAGCCGAAAATCAGTGAAAGGAGACCTTTCTTGTGCGTGCCCTAGTATGTCCGCCCTCTTCCTTCCTCCCTGCTCCTTTCTGGTTCCGGTCTCTGGGCGTGTATCCTTTCCCCGCAACTATATTATATAGGAGGAGGTTCCCCTCCCCCCCAATAAAATACTTACTACGTAACAGTTGTGTGGTATTCCTCACAGTTTCCGGTGCCATGTTTTTGTTTTGTAACTTGTGCTTTTATTCTCTTTGACAGCATAACACTGCCTTTAAATTCAGATGTCCCCAAGGTTTTTGCAGCATTGCCTGAGTTTTATGTAGAAGATGTTGCTGAATTTTTATTTTTTATTGTACAGTAAGTGCCTTTGACATACTCCATGGCTCTAATATGTTTTCATATGTAACGTGTACGTTGTGTTATGAACTGTATCGCCAGCCTCCATTTTATGCCTGAAACTCTGTGCGATGGCTGTAACCGAATGCCGCCTGGAGACTGGAAAAATAAATCCGACTGTGGCACCAGGCCAGTTCCAATAATATCTTCAAGACAGAAGCGGGATTAACAATGCTGCTAAGAATGTACTCTGTGAAAATCGAGTTGAATTTCTAATAATTGAGTATGTGTTTCTGAGAAACAGAAGGAGCAAACAGTTTATAAATATCTAAGTGAACATTCAAAAGCCAGAAATACCCATATCTGTATTTTTGTACCAAAATTTTTCCCAATTATAAAATTGGAGAAAACTTGCAAAGAAATGGTTTGAATTTATAATGGACATTTGAGTTGGTTTTAAAAAGATTAAAGCAGCTAGCAAAAAAATTTGTAGGGACACTTGGCTGGCTGAGTCGGTGGCTCATGCAACTCTTGATCTCAGGGTTGTGAGTTCGAGTCCCTCACTGGATGTAGAGATTACTTAAAGTACTTTGGTAGCAAAGATCTTTTGGAAAGTTCGCCTCATAATTTAATCATGGCTTTGGCTTATTTCCTAAAACGTAATAAGTTAATACAACATGCGTCAGCCAATAGACACAATACATTTTAAACCTATCTGGTTATAAAATAAACAGTCACTTTAAACTCAGCAAGTTCAAGGTAATTCAGTGTCTTGGCTCCTTGACCTATGGGCCCCTTCCCTACTTAACGATCCCAGCCTCCAGTAGGTAGAGTTTCTCGAAGCTTTATTTCTCGTTCTTCTTGCCTCTCTTCAGATACTCTCCGCAGGTGCTTTATGAGCCCTGTACTCAGGATATTGTGATGTTCCTCGTTGTGATGTTGTGTAACCAGAACTACATCCGAAATCCGTATCTCGTGGCCAAACTCGTAGAAGTCATGTTTATGACCAACCCTGCTGTTCAGCCACGAACCCAGAAGTTTTTCGAAATGATCGAAAACCATCCTCTCTCCACCAAATTGTTGGTCCCTTCACTGATGAAGTTTTATACAGGTAAGTGCCGAGTATTCAGATAGGCAAGGTCGTCTAAAGCTAGTGGACAGAGTTGCTCTAAATCTGGTAGCTAATATCCTGATGGCCACTCACAGGTGTGACCTACTAACCCGCCGCTGACAGAGCACGCACTGTTGCTTGCTTTTCCCCGAATAGTGGAAATGCCACGTTGACCGTTGCGCGCACTGTGCCCCGATGCTGCAGCAGGAGCCGCTGTAAGTCACGTGGTTAACACTGCACTCTGATAGGTATCGACTGCACAGATTAGTTGTTTTGTCTGAAATCCTCTGGTCCATTTTAGCTTTGAACTTTCAGAGCGCGGGTCAAACAGGGAGTTTATTGCGACTCTTCATTCTCGAACCCCACTCAGATCAATGGAATCAGGACGTTGGGGACCTCTCTCTCAGTCACTCAATCTACACGTATTTGCTGAGCGTCTGGGAGCAGCCAGGCGCTGTTCTAGGTGCTGGGTCATGCTAGTGAACAAGACCCGAGGGCACGTCAGACACCTGCGAGGTGGCCCTCCGCTTCGGGATTAGTTGGGCTCTGAATTTTCGTTTCACTTGGCTTTCGAGCTGCAGATGTGTTTGCGTACAGCTGATTGGGTCCGAGTCACCTGTCGGCTAGCAAAGGCATACGAGCGCACCAACGGCACGCTTTCCTTCCAGTTTGTACATTTTGCAGGAAAGGCAGCGTGTTCTGTCCGTCTCATCTTGTGTGGAAGCTAGCCCACCCTGGGCACTCAGTGAGGGTCCTGAGCCTTTAGCAGGACGCACTCGCCGTGCTCTTGGAAGGAACACCGGCCGTCCCAGAGTACAGCTGTTGGCCGTTCGCCACAGCGAATAAGTTTGAGGATTCCTCTGTGTTCAGTGACAGCCATCCCCTCCCTGATAACCAGGACCTGCTCCTGCTCTTATGGGGCTGGTGCTGTCACCTCTCCCTTCACTTCTGAGGGTTCCAGCAGTCCGCCTACCTCCTTTCTCTTTTGTCACTCTTGCTTTATACCATCTAATAAGAGTCTCTCTCGGGCGCCTGGCTGGCTTAGTAGGTAGAGCATGATCTGTGATCTGAGAATCGGTAGACTCTTGATTTATAGGTCGAGTGCAAGCCCTGCTTTGGGTATAGAGATTACTTAAAAAAAAAAAAAAAAAAAGTTTCTTTCCTTCTCAGCCTACCTGTATTGTCTTAAACCTAGAGTAAGTCAATGAGCATCTTGAAGTTTTGTTATCGTCTTCACTTTGACAACAGCAGAGAATGCTCCGGGGTCAAAAGCCTCTTCCTGGCCCCCAGTCCTCCTCCTCCATTCCTTAGCCCTGGCGGGCCTGGGCCTCCCTCCCTGGGAAAGAGGGCCATTCAGGTGCAAATGATGAGTTGCACGTGTACAGAAGGACCTCATTCAGTGCCTTGCACTTACCAGACTTCGTTGAAGATAATTCTGCATTCCTTTTTTATTTATTTATTTATTTATTTTGAGAGAGAGCTCAAGTGCAAGTTGGGGAGAGGCAGAGAGAGAGAAAATCCCAAGCATGCTCCATGCAGTCAGTATAGAGCCCAACACAGGGTTTGGTCCCATGAACTGTGAGATCATGACCCAAGCCAAAGTCAAGAGTCAGATATTTAACCAACTGAGCCACCCAGGCGCCCTGAAGATAGTTCTGCATTTCTTAAAATAGCATAAGGCACCTCTTTTCACCTATTTGTTTTTAATTAGTGTTTTAAGAAGAGAAAACCTAGATGTAGCTCATAACTTAGTTGTAGAGAAATACATCAACCTGCAAAAACCTATTTCATCTCCCCTATGGCTAGTGTGCAGAAGCAGTGCCATGAAACTCCATGAAAACATAAATTGGTAAAACCTTTCTGGAAGGCGATTTGGCAGTCCACACCCGAAGCCCTACAAATTTATACATTCTGCGTATCCGTCAGCGTCCAGTGAGGAAGACAGAAACATACCAGTTATTTTAACAGAATTGAGTACCCAGTTGATCCTGGAACAATGTGGGAGTTAGGAGCACCCCCGCACACAGTCAAAAATCTACACTTAACTCCCCCAGACTTGATCATTAAAGCCTGGTGTTGACCAGAAGCCTTATTGACAGCGGTCAATTTACACATCTTCTGTAAATGTATTATATGCTGTATTCTTAAGATAAAGTGAGCTGGAGGAAAAGAATGTTAAAGAAGAATTATAAGGGGGAGAAAATACATTTACCGTCCTGTATGTATTTTTTATTGAAAAGAACATGTAAGTGGACCCATGCGGTTCAAACCCATGTTGTTCGAGGGTCAGCTGTATAAGGAACTGGTCAAATAGGTATTGGAAGACAGAAAGGCAAACAAGGAACTTGGGGGTAAGGCAGAGTGTAGGTGCAGGGAGCGGCAGAGCTGGGGGCACCGAGGGAAGAGGCTGGAGGTAGTAAAATCTAGCGGTGCGGATGAGGGTTTGGCCAGGCCTCTTAGCAATGACGCTGGCCATCTGGCCTCTCTGAGGGTGTGCAGGCTGGCTGGTTCTGCGAGTACTGAACAGAGCTGGAAACCGGAAGTAGTTGCTGCTGCTGGGAAGGAGAACCATTGCCTACGGGAGCAGCCAGCCTGCCCCCGGAACCGAGCCCCTTCTCTCCTTCAGATTTCCAGTTCCCCTGCAGCGCCCCCTGTCGGCAAGCCCAACAGAGGGCGGGCTGACCAGGGGAGACCTGCAGAGTCCCAGCCCCTGCATCACAAAGCTGTAAAGGGTGGATTGGGGGCTGAGAGACAGCAGCTACATAAACAGCTCACCCTTTTGTCTGTAAACTTAATTTTTCATAATCTGTTCTTTGGGGATGATTGTAGATGGACACATGTGTGTATAAGGATTATCACCGAGGCATCGTACACAGGGCAGTGTAGGGAAAATTCGTCAAACTGCCTAAGTGTCTGCCAGCTGTGGGTGAAGTCGTTTGTCCAGCAGTGGGTCTCTCTGAGCTATGAAAGATTATGTGTTGTTTACAGTAAATGGTGAAGTAATAAGAAGTAAAGATGTCACGTAATGAAACAAGATGTACACTGTAACCACGTGTTGGTACCCAAATGTATGATGGAAAACCGGGTGAAAGACTAGATACCAAAATATTAACAGGGACTTGGTTACTTTTTAGTGGTAGACCTATGAATGGTTTTATTTCTTTTCCTTTTTAAAAAATTATCTGAACTTGGGGCACCTGGGTGGCTCAGTTGGTTGAGCGTCTGACTTCGGCTCAGGTCATGATCTCACGGTTCATGGGTTCAAGCCCCACATCAGGCTCCATGCTGACAGTGTGGAGCCTATTTGAGATTCTCTCTCTTGCCTTCTCTTTCTGTCCCTCCCCTGGTCACTTACTTTCTCTCAAAATAAATAAACTTAAAAATCTGAACTTAATTATTCTGCAGTAAACATGTATTGTTAGTATTAAAAACAAAAATTGTTTAGTTAAATGTATTTAAAAAAATTTTTTTTTCTTGAGAGACAGAGCATGAGCAGGGGAGGGGCAGAGAGAGAGAGGGAGATACAGAATCCGAAGCAGGTACCACCAGACTCCGAGCTGTCGGCACAGAGCCTGACACGGGGCTCGAACTCAGGAACGGCAAGATCATGACCTGAGCCAAAGTCGGATGCTTAACCCACTGAGCCCCCCAGGCGCCCCTAGCTAAATGTATTTTATACCCTGAGCCTGTCACTGCGGCTTTGGGATGAAGCGTGGGGGTGGGGTATAAGCATGTGCAAAGGGCTGGGCCTCTACCTGGGAGACCAGCGCTGGGCCAGGTGGAGCCCCGCTGGTAAGATCACGGGGACGGCTGGATGGGTGGCGTTCTCCCGTTCCCCCTTGCCACCAAGCAGTGTGCCGTCTGGCCCCGGACCATACCCGCAGTCCTAGACAGATGATACCCGCGCTAATAATAGCCACCGCTTATTGAATACTTTCTAATCCTCTCACTTAATCTGCACAGCCGTCCTCAAGATGGGTCCTATAAATACCTCCACGTTAGAAATGAGGAGCCCGAAGCTTAGAAAGGGCAAGCAGCCTGCTGAAGGTCAGCAGCTTGTGAGTGGCAGCAACCTCAGCAGTCGGGACCTCAGCACGGGTGCTCCCGACTGCCGCGCTGTTACTGCTGGGGTCACGAGGGACCTGGCGCCAAGCGAGCCCTGCAGTGGGGCGTCTGAGACCGCCACCCACTCACGCACGAAGCCCATAATACGACCTGCTGACTTGGGTCCTGACTCTTAGACATAAATGAGAGGTCGCTGTGAGGAACAAGCTCCTCTTTTCTGCCCCGGAAGAATATCCCGGCCGAGGAAATGTGGAAGGGAAGGTCAGGTTTTTGTTTCAAAAATAAAATTAAGCTTCAGAATGAGGGTATTTTATTTGGATCAGCAGTCAGTTCCTTAAGGACCAGCGTTCCCCACCTGGCTACTCAGAACCTGGAAGAGCACTGACCCCTAAGACGTATTTCAGCTCTGTCCTCGTCCCCAAGCTCACGTGCATCAGCAAAGCCAGCGTCAGCCCGAGTCGATTCACTCGCTAATTCTGCAAATATTTATGAAGCTCCTGCGCTGTGTCCGCACTGGTTTTGAGGCGAAGGCCTAGTGGTGAAGGTGTGACCGTTGCTGCTTCTGTGGGTGAGGCGTTCCAGTTGGGAGACGGACACTGAGCCAAGAAATAAGATCCTTTCAGATACTGGGTGTGGGAGGAGGGCATGATGCTACTTTCAGAAGCATAGTCGGGGAAGGTCTGACGAGACCAAACAGTGAATCACATGAAGGTCTCGGCCAGTGTGGCAAGCAACCGGGACAGCCTGTGGAAAGGCCCTAAACCCTGGGGCAGTTTAATGAACCGAGCAAGGAAGCCTGCAGGGGGCAGCAGTGAGCAGTGGGGGGGAGCGAGCCCGACCAGGGTCTGGTTCATTACAGGCCTCTTAGAACTTGGACTTGGGAAAGAAACCTGGGGTTGCTGCAGTTTTGAGGGAGCATCAGAGCAAAATTTATAAGACGTTGGGAGAGGCGTATATTGATCATAAGTTAACAGTCATCACTTGGCCTCTGCTCGGGACCGGCGCGGGTGTGGTGGGCTGTTTCGAGGATACGAGATGTTCTGTGTCAGCCCCCAGTGTCTTTCCCGAGTATACTCTGTTTAAATCAGCTCTCCACACTTTATTTCACACGTTTATACAGTGAATAAAATGACACTTAATTCATTGCAAGGAAAGCTTGACCTAATGAAGATGCATTAAGTGCTTCAGGTCTTCGTACGATATAGGTGTTGTCTTGTTCCTTTCGTTTTTAAATAACTTTTCTTGTCACAAAAATATGTTCTTCGCAAAATACAGCAAATGCCAAGAAGAAAAGAAAAGTTATTGGTAATCTCTGCGTTCAGAAGCTCTGTTAACATCTTGCTCTATGTATTTTCAGCCAATTTATATATATAAATTTGTGTGTGTGTGTTTGTGCGCGCGCGCGCACTGTAAACACGATTGGCCCCATTTGGTAGCCTGTGGTTTTCACTTACCGTATCACAAGTACTTTTTCATGGTCTCTGTTGGGCATTTGCATTTACATCTTCTCCCTTATATAAGTAGATCCCGGGAGATCTTTGAACATGCCAGCGTATGGTTTCTGGAGTAGAGCCGGCGGCTCAGAGACATGGGCTTACCGCTAGCCTGTGATCCGTGTTGTCACGTGGCCTTCAGGGGATCGGCTCACTGTTCTTTCCCACCAGCCACCAGAGGGTAGCTTCTTCCCCACGTGCTCACATCGTCTCTTCTGTAATATCCGCCAAGTCGAGAGGTTAAAAAAAAATGGCATCTTATTTTAATTTGCATTTTTCTCTTTTCCTTGAGCCTTTCGTCTTTACGTGACAGCTTTCCCTCTTTTTAAAACTTGTCATGAATTCAGTAGCTATTTGGCTTTGGATAACTAAGTTTGATCTTTGTGCCGTTTTAATATATGGATGTTGGTAAATGTAAATGAGTGATGAAGACCTAGGGTTTTACTGCGTATTCTCTCTACTCTGGTGCGTGGTTTTTTTTTTGTTTTTTTTTTAATTTTTTTAACATTTATTTATTTTTGGGAGACAGAGACAGAGCACGAGGAAGAAAGGGGCAGAGAGAGAGAGACACACACACAGAATCCAAAGCAGGCTTCAGGCTCTGAGCTGTCAGCACAGAGCCCAACGTGGGGCTCGAACTCACAAACTGTGAGATCTGACCTGAGCCAACGTCGGCCACCCAACCGACTGAGCCACCCAGGTGCCCCTGGTGCGTGTTTGAAAATGTTCATTGTCAGAAATATTTAAAATAATACAGGGGCACCTGGGTGGCTCAGTCGGTTGGGCGGCCGACTTCAGCTCAGGTCATGATCTCATGATCTGTGAGTTCGAGCCCCGCGTCGGGCTCTGTGCTGACGGCTCAGACCCTGGAGCCTGCTTCCGATTCTGTGTCTCCCTCTCTCTCTGTCCCTTCCCCTGCTCACGCTGTGCCTCTGTGTCTCTCAAAAATAAATAAACATTAAAAAAAATTTTTTTAAATAATACAGACAGATTTCGAAGATATTGCAGGCTTGGATCCAGGCCACTGCAATAAAGTGAATCTCAGAATAAAGAGAGGCAGATTAATTTTTTGGTTTCCCAGTGCGTATGCAAAGTTATGTTTACACTGTTCTGTAGTCTGTTAAGTGTACATTTTCATTATCTGTAAAAAGCCAGCGTACAGACCTTAATTTAAAACTATTTCATCGATGGGGCACCCAGGTAGCTTAGTAGGTTAAGCGTCTGGATTCAACTTAAGTCATGATCTCACAGTTTGTGGGTTCAGGCCCCACATCGGGCTCTGTGCCAACAGCTCAGAGCCTAGAGCCTGCTTTGGATTCTGTGTCTCCCTCTCTCTCTGCCCCTCTCCACTCACCCTCTGTCTCTGTCTCTCAAAAATAATTTAAAAAAATAAATGTTAAAAATAAAACAATCTTATTTTAAAAAATAAAAATATTTTCTTGCTAAAAATACTATCATCTGAGCTTTCAGTGAGTCATAATCGCCTGCCACAGGTCATCATAACAAATGTAATAATAATAATGAAAAAGTTTGAAATATTGCGGGAATTACCAAAACGTGACAGAGACACGAAGTGACCAAACGCTGTTGCAAAAATGGTGCCGATAGACTTGGCGATCGACTTGGCACGACGCAGGGTTGCCCCAGACCTTCAGTTTGTAAAGCACGGTGCCACGAGGTTGATTTAATAGGTATGCGGCCCCGAAGACAATTATAACCCATTGCTTTCCCGGTCACTGGTCATCGGCGAGCTGACGCTGTGCTGGTGGCGCCAGGCAGCTTTCCGAGCCGATTCACTTCGGAGTCGTGTCGTTGCCAAACCTTCACTGCGAAGCTCGCGTCTACGGAACCGTCTCATGCAGTCTCTGCCCTGCCCTTACACGCGAGACACAGGTGCATGTACAGATTCGTACTCGCATCGGGGCCCCAGTAACTGCTGTTTGAAAGGTAAGACCGTATCCGTCCTTCAGTCCTTTTGTCTTTCTTCTTTAGATGTGGAGCACACCGGAGCCACCAGCGAGTTCTACGACAAGTTCACCATCCGCTATCACATCAGCACCATTTTCAAAAGCCTTTGGCAAAACATAGCTCACCATGGCACCTTCATGGAGGAATTCAAGTGAGTATCGGGCCCCTGAGCTCACAGCTTGCTCTCTTGCCAACCACAGGCAGGGCGGCGGCTGCTTCAGAACTTTCATAGCTGGTTCTTATTGACTGTTTGCTTGACCTCAGCCTCCTTTAAGTTTTCTAGATGGTTCTGCTACGTGAGAGCAGGGTTATCAAAATGTCTGTGCTGGCAAGACATTGCTGAACTTTAGATTTGTTGAGATATTTTGGGGATGGTATGTATAGATTAAAGAAAGAATCTAAATATTCAGAGATCATGTGTTAAGTGTCTTTTGCTGTTTCTGTGATTACAGTGTGAAGCAAAGTTGTCAGAATGACTGGAACCAGATCTTAGAATGTTCTGGAATATGATGTCAAGCTTTAGATGAGAAATGTTAGGAAGACTTTAGATATGGAAGCAGTCAGGTTGGGGTTGTCAAATGTCATTCTTTATAACAAGGCCCTAAACCTTGATTAAGGACTTTTCGTTACCTACCCGGAATTTTAGTGACTCCTTAAACCTGGACAAAGTCATTAGTCGATAATATTTGTTAACCATTTGCTACATAGCTTTCTGCAAAGCGAACTCTAAGTTAATTCTTTCCATGAGCTGTTCTCATGGTCAGAATTATGTTCTAAGCAAACCCTGGCACAAGTTTAGGCCAGACAGACCCACGGCTTGTCCTGCAGGTGCTGAGTGGGGGTGCTCTTCCTGAACTTTCCTCGTTCCTGAAATCCAGACTTCCCGCCCTGTTCACAGGAACTGGTCTTTCCCAGCCCTGGGCTCCGCGCCCCCCCACCCCACACACAGCGGGAGACCCCTCTTTTTCTCTACCGATCTTGCAGTCACGAAGCCTAACGGTGCACTAGCAGCTCAGTGAAGAGGCGTTATAGCGGGATACGCAGGCCAGTTTTACAGACTGGAAGCTTCCAGTTCTAGAAAATGAATTAATAGCCTCCTTTATCAATATTACAGCTGCTGACTTTCCTTCAACGTGTCTTTCTTTATAATAAGGAATAACCGTGTTAGTAATTCTCTTGTCCCTTCTATGTGGGTAACTGTGTTTTCTTTGTATCTTGGTGAGTTTAAGCATATTTTCTAGTCTGGAAGAGTGTCTTCTCTACTTCAAATCATTGAGAGAGCGAGCCAGGGACGTGTTAGGAAACCGGCTCTCCGAAGAGGTGGAGAAAATTCAGCATTTGCTGCTTTTCTAGGATGTAAATACTTCCACTGTTGCTAAACTTAAGCCACCAAGGGAATCCGCTCACAGAATTCCAAAATATTAGCAGTGGCTGTCATAAACCATGCCAGGGGGCCTCCAGCGCACCCCCGAAACGAGCTTATCACAGTTAATTAACAGGAGTAGCCAGATCCAGGGAGAGACTCTGCAGTCCGTGGGCTCCACGGTACTTGAGCGGTGCCCGGGTCGGAGTCTTACGGGCCGGGGTGGTTGGCGTCGAGGGCAGAGGCGCCTGTTCTCTGGGGTCTGCGGCGGCATTCTGCTTCGGCACGAGGTATGACCAGGGGCGATGCAATTGCCTTTTCAGTTCGGGGAAGCAGTTCGTGCGCTACATAAACATGCTGATAAACGACACGACGTTCTTGCTCGACGAAAGTCTGGAGTCTCTGAAGCGGATCCACGAGGTGCAGGAAGAGATGAAGAACAAAGAACAGTGGGAGCAGCTGCCCCGGGTGAGGACGCGGGGTGGGAACCCGCCTCTGCGCCGGGCCGGGGCGGGGCTGGGCCTGGGGCCGCGTTCCTGGGCCCTGCTGACTTGGATGTGACTTCCTTGTCACCGCTCGGCTCCTCCCACCTGCAGGCTTTCAGGGGAGGAGTGAGCTTAAACACTCAATGCGTTCTAAAAGCTTCTTCCCTTTTTCCTTTGAGAGGGCTTTTTTGGAGAAGAGCTTTTATTGTCTGAATGTGTTGAGGTCAGGTTATGAAAGTAGGAAAGAAATCTCTAGAATTCCGTGCCAGAGAAGCATTCGATTTGCCCACATGGTCTCCTGTAGCGGACCGTGAGTCCCGCGGGGTTCTGGCGGGGTTTTTTCCTGCCGGTTGATCTTGGTTTTTCGGTTATTGATGGAAGAGAGTGTTGTTCTGCCAGGTTCCCTGCCGTGGCGACGTGGTGACGTGACAGCGTACTAGCATCCTGACAAATTTGCAGCCATTTAGATGGTTCCCTGTTTAGTAACTTAGCCCTTGACAGCTACCGGCGACTTTGAGTCTTGGTTCGTTCTGTTCCTGGGCTCAGAATCAGAACTGCTTCCCAAAAGAGTTCTCATGGGGAAGTAGGAGGACTGTTTTTTCTCCTACTTGCAGTGGCTTCTCAACAGGAAAATACTGTCGAGCTTAATGCCGTACAGTCAAAAAGTATCGTAAGATACATAAGCACATAGGAAAGCACATTTAGGAAGTGTTTTTATTCCAAGCATTCCTGCAGCTGTGGTGAGAATTTCACGTCTGGCTGTAGCCAGCGTGCTTACACTGTAGACTGAAACCTTCCAGGGGCTTCGCAGGGCCCGTGAAGCTGGATTCCCGAATCCAGGCCGCCACACTGCCTGACCCCCTCCTCGGCACCGCCCTGGCACCCGCTGGAGCCTGACCTGCCGTCTACCCTTGTATTCATTCCAGAACATACTCTAAACTGTTTTTCCTACGGGGCCTCCAAAGCTTGCCTCCTGCACCTCCCCATCTCTCCCAGGCGGCAGTCAGCCCCGACCTGATGCTTCGCGCCTCCCCACGGTAGCTCTCGGGGTCCCTCCAAGCTTATCTGCAGTCTGCAGGCTCCAATCTGGACTGGGCCCCAGGCCCTCGCAGGACGTGCTGGGGAGACAGATGAGGCCTGGCCGAGAGAGCTCCAGCTTGGGGCCGAGGGCGCCTAGGGAGTGAGGACTCACAGGGCCACGTGTTCAGAGTTCTTGAATCTGTTTCCTCGTCCTCGAAGCAGAGATGACCCTGCTTTGTGGAAAAGCCAGCGGGAGGAATGGCGGGTGCCGCGAACACAGCTCCTGCACTGGCGCTCGAGACGTGTGCCTCCTCTTGTTTCCGTTGCCTCGAGACACTCTTTCTGTCCAGAATTCTCTGCTTGCCGTTCTCATGTATGAAAATCCTACCCACTCCCTGCATAAGGCCTTGTCCGAGTTTTCCCTCGTGGTAGGACTACCCCGGTCAGAGCCTCACCTTGCTCCGTGCCCCTCCAGCGCCCACTTGGTGTCGCTCGTGATGCTCCTTTTAGACCAGCTTCTGTTGTGGATGCCAGGGTACGGGTGTGTGGCACGTGGCCTCGTTCACGGTCGGCGCTCAGCAGCGTTTGCTCAGTAGATAACTCAACAGTTCCTATTGACTTTGCCGTGTCCGGGGAAGAGAGAGCGGCATAAGTAATCCCAGACAAGTGCTGTTTCAGAAGTGTGTCTGGTTTTTGTTTGTTTGTTTTAATTTTTATTTAATTTATTTTTTAAATTTACATCCAAGTTAGCATACAGCGCAACAGTGATTTCAGGAGTAGATTCCTTAATGCCCCTTGCCCATTTAGCCCGTCCTCCCCCCACAGCCCCTCCAGGAGCCCTCTGTGTGCTCTCCATACTTAAGAGTCTCTCATGTTTTGTCCCCCTCCCTGTTTTTATGTTATTTTTGCTTCCCTTCCCTTATATTCATCTGTTTTGTATCTTAAAGTTCTCATATGAGTGAAGTCATATGTTTGTCTTTCTCTAATTTTGCTTAGCAAGATACCCTCTAGTTCCAGCCATGTAGTTGCAAATGGAAAGATTTCATGCTTTTTGTTTGCTGAGTGATACTCCATTGTATGTGTATGCCACATCTTCTTTATCCATCCATCCATTGATGGACACTTGGGCTCTTTCCATACTTTGGCTATCGTTGGTAGCGCTGCTATAAACATTGGGGTGCGTGTGTCCCTTTGAAACAGCACACCTGTGTCGCTTGGCTATATCCCTAGTAGTGCAATTGCTGGGCCGTAGGGTAGTTCTATCTTTAATTCGTTGAGGCTCCTCCACACTGTTTTCCAGAGCGGCTGCCCCAGTTTGCATTCCCACCAACCGTGCAGAAGAGATCCCCTTTCTCCGCATCCTCGCCAACGTCTGTTGTTGCCTGAGCTGTTACTGTTAGCCATTCTGAGGGGTGTGAGGTGGTATCTCACTGTGGTTTTGATTTATATTTCCCGATGATGAGTGATGTTGAGCATCTTTTCATGCGTCAGGTGGCCATCTGGATGTCTTCTTTGGAGAAGTGTCTGTTCGTGTCTTTAGCCCATTTCTTCCCTGGATTAAGAAATATGTCCGTTTGACTTTGAAGTCCTTTCCTGCTACCACCTCCCTGCCTGCTGCTCCTCGCGAAGCCGTCCTCCGAATGCCGGAGGACTCCGCTGCTCAGCCCGCAGGTTCCTCCCCTTCTCCTTCGACGCTCGCTGCTGAGGCTGGTGTTTCTCAGCGCGCTAGTGGGAATTTTGAGTGTGGTGGAATTTCGGTGTGAGAATAATCATTATGAGAGACTGCACCGTACATCGCAGGACATTTAGCGTCTCTGGCTCACGCCCATTTAATGCCAGTAAGGAACCCTCTCACCCCGAGTTATCAGGCAGCCACAAACAGTCCCTCGCGTGGCCTGATGCCCCCATTTGGAAATCACTGCTGGGAGATCTCCCCTGTCCCCAGGCTCTACCCAGAACATGTGTCCTCAGCTCCTACCTCTCCTGACTCCGCACCTGCTTAACCAGCCTCCGACTTGCCCCTCTGCCCGGTGGTCTAGTAGTATCTCTCGATTCGGGGTCCACATCTCTCCAGGTGTGCCCAACCTCAGAGAGGGACAGTTACGTCCCCTTGACTGCTCTAACCCAATGCTTGAGTCCTCCTTGATTCTTCTCTCTCAGCAAATGCCTCAGGCTGTATCTTTTTTTTTTTTAGAGAGAGAGAGAGAGCACAGGGAGGGGGGGGCGGGGCAGAGGTAGAGAAAGAGAGAGAGAATCTTAAGCAGGCTCCACTGCTCAGCGCAGTGCCCAACACAGGGTTTGATCCCATAACCCTAGGATCATGACCTGAGCTGAAATCAAGAGTCGGATGCTCAACCGACTGAGCCCCCCAGGCGCCCAAGGCTCTATCTTAAGACACGCCCGTATCTGATCTCCTCTCTTTCCCCCACCTCTGGACTGTCTCTCGCCTGGCTTGCTGTCACCGCTCTCGCCTGTCTCTGGGCACCTTTATCCGTGTCCAGAACAGAGGGATGCTGTTAAAACCTGTCTGCCCATCATAGCTGCTGGCCTCAGAACTCTTCCCGGCCTTGCTCCTCGCTCAGAGTCCAGTCCTGAGTTAGAGTGGGCCCCGCGCCCCACCGTTTTCCCCGCCCCACCCCTCCCCCAGCCGCGCGGGCTCCAGGTTTCCGCGTAAAGGTCGCCTTCTCAGAGGCCGCCCCGGACCCCTCCTTCTTGTCACTTTTGTTTTTCTCCATCGCTCGCAGACTCCCCGTGTATCTGTGTGCGTGTTGGTGTACTGCTCGTCTCTCCCCCTGCAGTCCGAGCCCCGTGAGGCCTGCGGGCCTCGTGGTCATGCTCTGTACTCTTCTCGCCGGAGCCGAAAGGTGGGCCTGGGCTGGAGGGCGGCCCGGAAACCAGGTCGGGATGAGCGCGTGTGACCCTCGGACTCACGTTGCACTCGTTCTCACCTCGTCGTTCTTGTGTCTTCCTGCTTCAGCGTGTTCCGTAGGCGCAGTCTTGACCGAGGGGCAGGGGGCAGGGCGCCCAGCGTCGTCGCAGAACCTCCCCGGGCACCCACTTCCGCCATCCTGGCTCTCGCTCCTCCCCCTCCACGTAAAGCAAACCGGCCTCTGAGCCGAGATGCAAGGATTTCAGTCTTTCCGATGTTTCTGTGGCTTTTCTCCATCCAGGAGCCTTCAGTGCCCCGCCTTGCTTTCCCCGTGACTCAGAGACCTTCTCGTCTTGTTTCCCAGCCCGCGGCAGAGTTGAAGGACGGGGACGGTGCCAGAGGCAAGCACGCTGACAGTTGTCGGGGGCGACAGCCTGACGAAACTCAGAACCGTAGCGATCTGTAGGCGCTCCATGTAGGGGCAAAACCTGTCGCCCCGGTGTCGGAGCAGAACACGCCCCGTGTTTTCACAATAAAGACGACTCCCAGTTGTCGTTAAGGGAAACGGGCTCCCTTCATTAGCAACCACGGGTACCGGGTGTGATGGAAGAATCACTGATTTCATCCCGCACAGAACATGAACGTGATTTCTTGTGTCATTGAGGAAACCCGGTCGCACGGAAGGGGAACAGCAGGCCACAGTCACCTTATGCAGAGGCCTAGAGAGTTCTGATGCTGAGAGGAAGGAACTTTACGTTATCTGGAAAATTCTCTGCTTTGGGTTGTTCCTGCTCCCTCAGCGTGCTGGCTTTGCTGCGCACTTGTCCCGCTAGGAGCGGGCTGTGTTTTCCCTCACACTCGGCGTGCCGGTGGGCTCACGGCCAGTACTAACCTTGGCTTGGCGTCTGCTCCGTGTCTCCTAGGATCAGCAGCAAGCCCGTCAGTCCCAGCTCGCTCAGGACGAACGTGTTTCACGCTCCTATCTTGCCCTGGCAACAGAGACCGTGGACATGTTCCATATCCTCACCAAGCAGGTCCAGAAGCCATTCCTCAGACCGGTGAGTAGAAACTTCGGGGTGTTTGTTTCGCGTGTCGGATTCCACGGTCAGGCTCCGGCACCTGTAGCTAACCCACGGTCAGGCTCCGGCGCCCATAGCTAACCCACCGGTCAGGCTCCGGCGCCTGTAACTAACCCACGGTCCGGCCCCGGCACCTGTAACTAAAGGTCGTTGTTGAGATCCTGGACTTTTCAGCTCACCGTCACTAAGTGAAATTTTGATTCTGGTTTTGTTCCCCATTATGCTAAGTGATACAGCATTCCGTGGCTCAACGGAAACCCGCAACAGTCTTTTCCAAGATAACTTAATTCGCTTTCTGCTCACAGAGCACATGGGATCACTAGTGTGGAAGCTGTGACATATTTTTATCATTATTGATTCCCGTATTTTATTTATAGGAAAAGTAGAGAGTAGCGTCAGTTAGAACTGAGAGTCTGTCAGGTAGAAATCACTGATACTGGGTGAGAGCTGGGTGAGAGCTTCGGCTCTCCTGTCGGTAGCTTTGCCACACTCAACAAAGCCCAAGGGTAGCGAGAGCCATAATTAGGGTTTATGACAGATTGAAGGGAGTCAGAATGTTTGGCCTCGATATGATTAGTAAGCTCCGGGCCCTGTTTCTGAAACGGAAATGGAGCGACGTCACTGACGATTGCCGCTTCGTGCCGACCCCTGCCCTGCCGCACAGCACGGAAGCTTCACGGTGCGGCCGGGGTCGGGGTCGTGAGCAAGGCAGAGAAGGGGCCCGGGAGCTGGGGGTTACTTACCTGGCGACATGGAGACAGGTTTCCAATGGAACGTAATTTTATTACTCGTTCCCTCCAGTTTCCGTGTTCACGGTTTTGTTCAGCAGTATCGCCACACCCTGGCCTGTGTGCATCTCAGCAGCGAGTCTCCCCCCCCACACTCCGTTTTCCATTTCATGTCTCTTTATAAGAGAGCGGTGAAAATTGAGCTCGCTATTGAAGCGCGTGAACACCACAACTAACTGAAACAAGATAGTTCAGACCCTTGCATGTAAGCAGTCACAGACAATATATAAACCCGTAAGCGTGGCTGTTTCAATAAAACTTTATGAAAACAGGCATCGGGCCGGATTTGGCCCGCAGGTGGTGGCGTGCCAGTCCCTGCACGAATCCACATTGTTTTACGGTCGGTGACCCCAAAGCAGCAAGCCTTTGATTGTTAGGAAACTATGATAAATTATTTGAGACTAAATTGTCATAGAGCCTATTTTTGGTTCTAAGTTCTTCATTTTTAAAGACATTTATTGAAAGCAGAGTCTAAGATTAACTTTTTTCAAGGCCTACTCCTTTTTTGAAGAAACTTAAATTTTTAAAGAAATTTATTGAAAGCAAAGCCTAAAATTAATTTTTTTCTAGGGCTACTCCTTTTTTAAAAAATTTTGTTCATTTATTTAGAGAGTGAGAGCTCAGGTGAGGGAGGAGCAGAGAGAGAGGGAGGGAAAGAGAAGAAAATCCCCAACAGGGCCTGCAATGTCAGCATGGAGCCCGAGACCGGGGCTCGAACTCACAAACCGCGAGATTGTGACCTGAGCCGAAAGCAAGAGCCGGACGCTGCACTGACTGAGCCCCCCACGCGCCCCTCGAGGCTGTTCCTTGACCTGAGCTTTCTGCGTGCCTCGGCTGTAGTCTTCCACACGCGCTCTCTGCCTGTGCCTGCTCCGACGCTTCCTTTTCCTTTGCCACACGGTTTTGCCTTCTCCACTGGCCGGCTCACACCTCTCCCGCTTGAAAACAAAACAACAAAAGAAAACTGCCAACTGTCTCCTGTTCTTATCACTTCCTTATTTCAGTTTCCTAACAGCCAAACACAGGAGTGCTCGACTTGGTGCGAAAGCAGGTTCTCGAAAGCCCAGATTTCAGTTGGGTTTGTGGAAGTGCAGTCATTCAACGTGACGAAAACCTTGTTCTGTGACTCCTTTTGTTTATGGCCAGACTCTCCCCTGCTCCTGTCTAACCTAAGACGGGGCTCCTCTTGCAGGTTTGCTGAAAGCCCGCGTGCCCAGCTGTACTAAGTACTGGGACATCGGGCGCGTTCCTGCGTATTGTTTACATTGGCTGCTTGTTTCATTGACGTGTGCTTTGTCCCTCCCCAGCCACATTTAAGATGATTTAAGACGTAAACTTTATCTTCTACTTCTTTTGCGTTTCTCCCCTCTTGGCATCTGGTAATAAGAACGGTGCACCCTGTCTAAACTGTCAAACGCTTTTGAAATTTAGAAAAATAACGCATCGGGGCGCCCGGCTGGCTCAGTAGGTGGAGCGTTCAACTCTTGATTTGGGGTTCATGAGTCGAGCCCCACGTTGGGTGTAGAGATTACTGAAAAATAAAATCTTGAAAGGAAAGACAGAGAGTGCACATACAATGACGGCCACGTGAACGTCTCGAAAACTTGTTTGACTTACATTATGTTGATGGAATTCTGAGTGATTTTCCCTTTTACCTGCTTCTCAACAAATTTGGAGTGATCCTTGTTTTCGTAACTCAAAGCGTGAATTAAAGAAAAGGTCTCCTTCTGTTGATATTTATAGATGTTCCGTCCGCCTGCAACATTACTAAGGGTTAGGATTATCGGGTTCGAGATGGAGAGTAAAGAAAATTTTGAATGAACGTCCTTTTCTGGCCTGTGACCCACGGCACATACGAGGGATTCTTTGCAGGTTTAATCCAGCCACTTCCGGTTCGTCCGCTGAGACGTGGGTTTCGGTCCTTCTCGCTGGTCTCAGTGGCGTGAATTGTCCTGTCACCCTGTGCCTTCCTAGGAGCTTGGACCCCGATTGGCTGCAATGCTCAACTTTAATCTCCAGCAACTCTGTGGCCCCAAGTGCCGTGACCTGAAGGTGGAAAACCCTGAGAAATACGGCTTTGAACCAAAGAAGCTGTTGGACCAACTGACGGATATTTACCTGCAGCTGGACTGTGCCCGGTTCGCCAAAGCCATTGCTGACGACCAGGTCGGTGCCTGGCGGGGGGGCAGGCCGTTTCGCCGGGAGGCCGGGGTTTTCAGGCTGCTGAGCGGGGCAGCCAGAGGGGGCGTCTCCGTGGACTTCCGGGCGGACCCTGTGCAGTCACGTACCCACCTGTCCCTGGATTTTTCCTATTTGAAATGAGGGAAGGTGTTACTTTTTAAATTGTGGTTTGGGAAGTTTTTAGTCTATAAACGGAAATAATCACCACAGCGGCCGGGGGAACTTGTCTGATAGAAATAAGGGTGACTCGGCTCTTTTCCTTTGGGTGTAAACGAGCCGACTCGGCTCCCAGGCGCCCCTCCGGTGGAGTTCTCAGCCCGTCCTGCTGCGAGCCGCACGCGGCGGGTCCCTTCCCTCCCGGAGGCCCGGCTTTCCCAGGGCGCCAAGCCTGCTTCCCAGGCCCTCGCTTTAGTGCTGCCGCTCTTGATTCCAGGCTCCAGACCTCGGGGGGTTACCTTCACGGTCTTCTCTCTCCTCGATTCCTCGTGTCCCCTGTGATGACGCCACCTTGCACTTGTCATTTCCGCAGCTGCCAGCACAGTCCAGCCCCACCCCCTTCTGACTTCCCGGCCGTCTCCTAAGGGGCTTGCCTCCCTCCGTGTTCTTCTGGCCTGTGTCGTGGCAGCGTCATAAGGGCTGAGGTTTACCACCTGAATACCAGGTTTTAACCACTTGGCATATTTTCGTTGATGTAATCCTCGCAAAATCCTGTGGTATAGGTTCTATCGGATTCTTCATTTTGACATGAGGAAGCTGAGGCACAGAGAGTTGAAGTAGCTTGCTCCCGGTGGCGCAGGTGCTGTGGGCCAGAGGTGGGGTTCATACCCAGGCAGTTTGGCCCTGAGCCTGTATTCCCAGCCGCTCCGCTTTCTGCTTAAAATGCCCCAAAATCCCATGCTCACCTGTTTCTCCATCATTGTTCACACTCTCTCTCTAAATTTTACTCATATTTCAGGTTAACCAGCAGTAGGGATTCTAGAAGGTTCTTTACCCATATCTCATCCAAAGGAACCATAGAAAAATAGGGAAATAGTGGGTATTATTTTTTAATATTTATTTTGAGCATGTGCGCACAAGTGCGGGGGGAGGGGGAGAGAATCCCAAGCAGGCTCCACACTGTCAGTGCAGAGCCCAGCACAGGGCTCGAGTCCACCACCCTGAGATCATGACCTAAGCTGAAATCAAGAGTTGTACGCTTAACCAACTGAGCCCCCTAGGTGGCCCTAGGTACTGGGTTTATTTTTGGGGTTTTTGTTTGTTTGTTTCTTTCTTTAATAGCAGCTCTATTGAGATATAAGTCACATATGTGTGTACTTTCAGACATAAGCAAGAGAGTTGTCTTGACAAAGTGCCTGCAAGGGAAACAACCACACGTCTAAAGCAGTGTTTCCATAAAAAGTTAGTGGTGTCGGAGGGGCTTCGGAGTTTACCGTGATGGTGAGGAGAGGCTGCGGTGCGTGTCTAGCCTGCGGCCTGTGACACTGCGCGTACTTAGAACTAGGGAAGGCGGGTGGAAGTCTGCAGGGAGAGAAAGGAAATGGAGCTGTACCCCCATCCAGATAGGGGTGTCTGCTTGGGGAGCGGGCCGGCCGCAGCTGGGCTTCCGTAGCCTGGCCAGAGTTCAGGGTGCGAAGAGTCCCCAGAGACTCGCTTTTACTGTGAGCGACTTGGGAGAGTTGTTACGTGTGGTCTTGCCGTGGCCGCCTCATCACAAGTGGTTAACGTGACAAACTTTGCCGAGCGACTAAACACGGGCAGACAGTGGAAACCCAAGTGAGGGACAACACCCGGTGAGGCCTGTGGATTGTCGTGGCGGCCCGTGGTGGCATCTGCCTTGAGTCACAGAGCGGTTTCTGCAGAGTGGCACGTGGGTTTTCCTGAATGTCTAAATAGCCCCGTTCTTCCAGACTCAGGAAGCCAACGCACACAAGAGCCAGTGTCACAATGGAGAGAATGGTATTTTAAGTGGATTTTTTTGCTCCCTTTTACAGTGTAGTATTTGTTCTGATTGTTGGGTATTTTCCATTTATGTTGGCCGTAAGCTGGTTAGAGTCCTGACGATTGTGTTGGAAGAGGGCCGAGGACGGGGGCAGGAAGGGCGGACGTCTTCAGAGCTCCAGAGGAGCGGTAGTGGAATTTTCTCCTTTGGGGGCAGCGGCCTTGCTTTGGTCCGGTACGTGCTATGTCCGGGAGGACCTCTGTGAACCTTGAGATCATGACCTGAGCCGAAATCAAGAGTCAGACCCTCAACCGACTGAGCCCCCCGGTGTCCCCAGATTAACCATTTTAAAGCGTGCAATTCAGAGGCATTTAGTTCGTTCACGGCGTCGTGAAGCCATCGCCTCTTTCTACCCCCAACATCGTATCCAGACAGCACCCTCAGAAGGAAACGCCGTACGCGTTACGCAGTCACCGTCCGCCCCACCTTCTCCCCAGCCCTCAGCAACCATTGATCTACTTTCTGTCTTCATTTTACATAGTTTTGGATTTGCCTGTTTGCCTCTTCTGGAAATTTCATGCAAATGGAATAATATGATACGCTACCTTTTGTGCCCGGCCTCTTTCATTTGGCATGTGTTTGAGGTTCCTTCGTGTACACGGAGTATCAGTAGCGCGTTCCTTTTTATGACTCAGTAAGATCTCATCATGTGAATATTCCACGATTTCTTTATTTGAGTCATTTCCAACTTTTGGCTATTATAAATGGCGCTGCTCTGAACACTTGTGATGAAATATTTGAATACCTGTCTTTAATTCTTTTGGGTGTAGACTTAGGAGTAGAATGGCCGAATCGTATGGTAATACTGTGTTTAACTTTTTGAGGAAATGCCACACCGTGTTCCACGGCGCACGAGGCTTCTAATTTCAGTTTCTTCGTTTCTTCACGTTCTCACTAACACTTGTTATTTTTTCGTGTGTTATCTGTTTTTGGTTTGTTTTTTTTTTTTAATAGTTACTCTAGTGGGAGTGAAGTACTTTGCCGTGGTTCTGGCTTACATTTTCCTAATGACAAATAGTGTTGAACATCCTTCCACGGGCTTCTTGGCCATTTGTGTAACTTCCTTGGAGAAGTGTCTGTTCAAGTCCTTCTTTCGCCATTTTTTTAAATGGATTGTGTTTCTGTGTTGAATCGGAAGAATTTTTCATATATTCTAGATACAAGACCTTTATCAGATACACGACTTGTAGATGTTTTCACATCTAATTTTAGAAAGACTCTGGAGTATCCTCGAGGTCAGGAGCAGCATCTTTCCTGCATCTCTCACCCCACCCACAGCAGACTTGAGGCGACAGCCCAGGGAACGTGCGTTCGTCCATGCATTGACGCTGTTGCTCCTTGAGGCCGAATGCCGCGTCCCCTTAGTGCGGGTTCCTTTTGATTTCGGATACCATTCCCCACGCTGCTCTTAGAAGTTGACGTATAAGCAGGCATCAGTTGGTTAAAAACTCATCATCTTTTGAGAAATAGAGTGGGTGATGTTTCCCGAGGATAGCCACGTGGCTCCTCGTTACAAAGAGAAGTTCAAGGCGAAACCGTCTCCGACTTGGCAATGCCCAAGCAGCAATAAGTCCCTGCGCAAAATATGTTAGTTTTGCCCTTCCGGCATCTTCCTGTAATCTTTCGGTCACTTGTCCCCTGCGCCTCTTCCCAAAGAGGCAGAGACTGGCTTCCTGGCCCGTAGTAAGATGTCAGAGAAGGTATTTGCTGGATCAGTGCAGGAATTTAGTTTCGGAACTAAACACTGGAGGCTCTCTGAACTTTTCAGGGTCAGGATCGGACAAGATGGCTTCCAGGGTTTCTGCCAGGCCAGGGCCGGTGCTCGCCCTTCCCGCTCTCTTCCCGCCGGTTGTGTGGCGGTAATAGGGGGCACGGGCGCCTGTGAAGACAGGAGATGAACTTGTGCACTTACTTAGAGACTGAAGTTTAAACAGGAGAGAAGAAAGATTCAGGAATTTCAGTTCAGCGCTCTTCAGAGAGCACAGACCCTTTGGTGCATTCCTCCCGCAGACGGTCATCTGAGGCTTGGAGGGGAAGGACCGCTCACGGGTCGCGATGCCATCCATCCTTGGAGTCTTGGTCCGTCTCCTCCTCTGTTGCATCACCACCGCTGAATTGGCAAGTGGCTGGTGTTTTCGCCAGAAATGCAAATTAGGATATACTGTGCTATTTTGAAATGGCAATGATCCATGTGAATTAGGTACCTGCGACGCGGGTGTCACCACCCCCATTTCACACCCGAGGAAGCTGGGGCTCAGAGGGCCGTGCCTAAGACCACCCCGTCCTCAAGGAGACGGTGGAGCCGGAATTCGGGTCCAGCTTCATCTGGACTTGTCCTCTAGACTGACACCTCCCCCCCGCCCCTCCCACCCCCGGCGTGCTCCTGTCAGAGGAGCACCTGACACTTCAGTGTTGAGCTGAGAGATTGACCGTGAACAGGAGAAAGCTCCTTTGACTGTGAGCCAGGTCGGGCTGTTTTCACCATGTCTGCCTTTAGGGGGAAAGAGCCGATCTCTGCTGCCAGGGCCCAGTGCCTTGCAAGGCCTCGAACAGACTCGAGTTTCATTTTCTTTTTAATGTTTACACTTTAAAAGAAATGAATGTTTACTGTAAAAATAATTCTGTTTAAAAATTCTCCTCCGTGGGGCGCCTGGGTAGCTCAGTCGGTTAAGTGTCCCACTCCAGCTCAGGTCACTCACGGTTCATGAGTTCGAGCCCCACGTCGGGTTCTGTGCTGGCAGCTCAGAACCTGGAGCCTGCTTCGGATTCTGTGTCTCCCTCTCTCTCTGCCCCTCCCCCACTCACTCGTGCTCTATCTCTTAAAACTAAATAAACATTAAAGAAAATTTAAAAAATAAAATAAAATAAAAATTCCCCTCCTTTGCCGCACTCCTGAAGCCCTCCCCAGAGGTAATGACCTTGTGCACTTTGGTATGTGTATTCGGTCTTGATGTGCTCGTAACCACGTAAACATGTTTATAGATGTGTTGTCCTTTCAAGGCTTTTTTATTTTTATTTTTTCATGTTTATTTTTGAGAGGTGGGGAGGGGCAGAGAGAGAGGGAGACAGAGGATCCGGAGCAGGCTCTGTGCCGACAGCCCAGAGCCTGACCCGGGGCTCGAACCCATGAACCGTGAGATCACGGCCTGAGCTGAAGTCAGACGCTTAACCGACCGAGCGCCCCAGGGGCCCCCGCATGGGTCATAACTTTAGGCATCGTGTGCAGCCTGCGTTTTCCCACCTAGAATATATTCACATCTCCCGTGGTCTTCCCTCACCTGCAGAGATCCTACAGCAAAGAGCTGTTTGAGGAAGTGATCTCGAAGATGCGGAAGGCAGGGATCAAGTCCACCATAGCCATCGAGAAGTTCAGGCTCCTCGCCGAGAAGGTGGAGGAGATAGTGGCCAAGAACGCACGCGCGGAAATCGACTACAGCGACGCCCCGGACGAGTTCAGAGGCAAGCGGGCCGCTCTTTTCTTGCCGAATTCTTTGATTCGAGTTACCTTGAAACACGCGACACGCAAAGATGGCATTCTGTGCTTTTCACTCTTTTATGGGGCGCTAGGGCCGCTCGAGGCGCGCCGCCTGAAATCACAGTCGCCTGCTTCCAGTTCCTGTTGCAAATTAAAAGGGGGGAGAAGTCGTTATCCTGATTCCAAGCCGGGTGACCGCCAGGAAGATCCCGGGATCAGCCTTGCCTTGGCAGGATGGGACTTCCCGGAAGTCCTCAGATGCGGGAGCTTCCTGCACGGCCCCGGCCCTTCTCGTCTGTTCTTCCACCCCCACCCCACCCCACCCCCCCGTAGCCGACGAGAGCACCTGCCCCTCCATTGAGGGCGCCGGGCGCGCCTCCATCCGATGCCGACTTCCAGGGAAGCTGGGGGGCAGGGCAGGACCCTGTGAGATGGGAGGGCTTTGTTTTCACTTCCACTTTCAGGTGCGGGCGCTGTGAGTGGCGTTTGCTCTTTGCTTTGTCTCCGCAGACCCCCTGATGGACACCCTGATGACCGACCCGGTGCGGCTGCCCTCTGGCACCATCATGGACCGCTCCATCATCCTGCGGCACCTGCTCAACTCCCCCACGGACCCCTTCAACCGACAGATGCTGACGGAGAGCATGCTGGAGCCAGGTAGGGGAGGGCGCGGCGGGCGCCACGGCGGCCGGGGCTTGTGTCCGAGATGGAGCTGACGGGGGCCTGTGTCAGACCCCGAAGCCCCACGGCATGTGACGCTCGATGGAAAAGACGCAAAACGTCCTCGGCTCCTTCTTTCACTGCTGGAGCCCGGCCCTTCCCGGGGCCTCGGCCTTCCCCCGGGAAGAGCCCTCCCGCCCGGGCGTTAATCCTCTGCTTTCCCTCCCCAGTGCCGGAGCTGAAGGAACAGATTCACGCCTGGATGAGAGAGAAGCAGAACAGCGATCACTAGGCCGTCCCCCGCGCCCACCCTCCGCTCGCGGCCGCGGCCAGCCCAGCCGGAGCAGCACCGGTGGCGGAAATGCTCTTCGGATGTCGGAGGCCCAGCGCGGCGGGAGCCGCCGAGAGCCTCCCCCCCCTCCCCAGGGCGACCGGACGGGGGAGGTCCGCAAGGTCCCGGCTGAGGAGAGGAGCCCGGTCCCTGTACATATATTTAAGTGACACACATGGCCAAAGCTTGAGGGACACAGTTTACGATCGCTCGTGTAATAAAACTCGTCCTTCTTACGTCACCGTTTGGGGCTTTTGCGACGGAAACCTCTGAGCGACTGATGACAGATGGGTCTGGACGGCACCCCCTTCGTCTCGACTTCCCCCCCCCCCCCGAACCGAACCCGGTACCCGTCGATTTGATTGTGATTAGAGAACCTTGGACATGTTGCTGCTAAAGAACCCTCCCCCGCTCCCCTCCTGACCCGACTTGCACTGCTGTGGATTTTTTTAAGAGAAGCAAAAACAAAAATAAACTCCCCCCACCCCCCAGCCCTCCAAACACACACTCTGTGAGAGAATTGTGCCTGCAACAAAGTGTTCGTCCCGGGACCGTATTTTTATATCATATTCTCATATTTGTTTTTTTAATTGGTGTTAGATGACATGATTAATAAAAAAGGCAAGCTATTTTCAGAATTTGAATTTCAGTTTTTATTTTTATTTTTTCCTTTTGAAACGTCCCTTTAAAGTTTTTGTGTTTTTTTGTGTTTTTTTGTTGTTTTGTTTTTGTTTTTATTCTGAAAAAAATGAAGAGACTCTGTCGCTCTGGTCCTTGCGTTGAGGCCTCTCTTAGGGGTCTGAGGAAGAGCCGCCACAGAGGGAATGTTCTCGGGTATCAGGATTTACGTGACTTAGGGGTTTTTGGGGGGGGTGTCGGGTAACGAGGGTGGGGGACGATTCAGAACCATCACAGGCATCCTGGGGGGAGGGGAATCCATTCCTCAGCCCTCGAGTCTGCGAGTTCGAGGCAGGGGTCGTCCGTGTGACGTGTCCTTTGGGGCTTGGCCTTACCAAAGCAAAAAAGGGGTGCAGGAAACGTGGCTGTGTCTGCTCGTAAAAACACACACAGGCAAACACACCCGCGCGCGCGCACAGAAACGTGAGACTTTTTGTATGACTGCTCCCGACTTAACATACTTGAATTCTTGAATTTCCTTTGGGGTAAAAAAAGGACCTGAAACCATAAAGTGTTTTTTGAAGAAATTAAGCTACAGAAACATACTTTCTTTTTCTTTTCCTTTTTTCCCACCCCCCCCCTCCCCACAATGCCCTCTGTTCAATTCCTAACGCAAACTACAATAAACGGTGATACACATTCAGAAGGAAGCTTCTCGGAGTCTCTTTTTGTGGAAAGCCAAGGGGCGGGTGAGGAACAAGGGCCAAAGGAGTTCGCGTGTGGCCAAGTCTCTCGTCTGCCGCCAGTTCGGAGTCGCCGTTTCTAAAACGGAACCGTGGGCGCTTTGTGTCCGCGCCGAGGCTCCGTTCGGTTCTCTGTCCGCCTGTCCGCCGTGTGGTGCGCGACGGGTTTGAGCTTTGTCACGTCGGTCTCTGCCGTCTGTCCGCAGGTCTCTGCGTTTCCCACCTCGAGTACCTTTCCCTTGACTCTTCCGCCCCTGACTCAAGGCCGACCCCCGACCCGTGTCACCGAGCTGCTCTTTGGCGCCGCCGTGTGGCGCGAGGTCGTCACCAGCGCGCGAAGCGATCAAAGTGGGCGCTGAGCTTCGCACCTGCTGCATGCGCGGCGCCGCGCAAGCCTTCTCGTCTGTGGCTTCGGTGTTTTTAAACTGGTCAGGGGGCGGGCTGAGGAGGGGCTAGGAAACGCGGTCAAGGTCGCCTTGTCGATGGAAGAGCAGGTGTCCAGGCTCCCAAGCCCATGCCTGCCCCTAACCACCATGCTCACTGCCTCTCTTGAGCAGATTTGGACTACGTCACTTCCCTTTCCTTCCCCTAATTAGAACGCAGTCACTGTAATACATGTTTCGTGGGGCGCCTGGGTGGCTCGGTCATCGAGCGCCCGACTTCAGCTCAGGGCTTGATCTCACAGTTCATGAGTTTGAGCCCCGCGTCGGACTCTATTCTGACAGCGCAGAACCTGCTTCAAATTCTGCCTCCCTCTCTCTCTGCCCCCCACCCTCTCAAAAGCAAATAAACATTAAAAAATTAAAGAGGGGCGCCTGGGTGGCTCAGTCAGTTCAGTGTCCAACTTCGGCTCAGATCACGATCTCGTGGTTCGTGAGTTCCAGCCCTGCCTCGGGCTCTGTGTTGACAGCTCGGAGCCTGGCACCTGCTTTGGATTCTGTGTCTCCCTCGCTCTCTGCCCCTCCCCCTGCTCCTGCTCTGTCTCTCTCTGTCTCTCAAAAGATGAATAAACGTTTAAAAAAATTAAAAAACTGTTTTCACACAATGTAGATAGATTTTTAAAAAGAAAAAAATCACCCATAATTCCACAATGCAGCTAATTCTGTTAATTTGGTTCACTTTTTACTTTTAGTTCACTAGTTTTACATAGGCCTTAAAAATTATGTTTCGAGGCTTCTACGCCTAATTTGTTTGTTATCCAACTTATGAATGAATATGCATTATTTTCTCCTCTCCAACCGGATTATAAAGTCTTCACAGGGTACAGATTCTGTCATTGTCTGCATGTCTTCACGAATGTAATAGGATGCTGCCTTCTCCCTCCGCGTGCACTCGGCATTTTGAATATTCCGAATTCAGAGGTTTCAAGGATCTTCTGTTTGGTAGGACCCATCTTCTACCTGAATTATCTCTAGGAGCAAGATAGTTCGTATTTCTGTTCATGTTTTCAGGGCTACTGTTTAATAGAAACTTGGGTTTGCCTCCCGTCTGTCAATTATGGGTATCGAGATAAATTCCAAAATATTCTTAGAGTAGGTCGTGGCTACAAGAAAGAAGGTCAAATAAAAAGAAGGATCGGAGTATCCGATGAACAGAAGAGAAATAACCCTTGACAGAGTGACGATTAAAATAACTTCTCGCTCATTTCGTGACTCACCATTGTGTGGGTTTTTTAAAGGAGTTGATAAAATAGCTTTTGAAAAGATAGCCGAGCACATGAGTTTGTGCGCATTTTTGCAAAAGGTACAAAAAATAGTGGATTTTGTGGTGTTTGGGTTGGAGTGGTAAGAAGACATAAATAGGCCCAGTCTGACTAAGGTTTTTTTTTTAAGTTTATTTATTTTGAGAGAGAGAGAGAGAGAGGGGGCGAGCAGGGGGGGGACAGAGAGAATCCCAAGCAGGCTCCACGCTATCAGCCCAGAACCGGACGCGGGGCTCAAACCCACAAACCGTGAGATCATGACCTGAGCCGAAATCAGGAGTCCGACGCTTAACCGATTGAGCCACGCAGGTGCCCCTGACTAGGTAAGTCTTTCATTGAAAGAAACCTCCCCCAGGGGGCCCATGAGCTTGGCGTTCGACATCAGCTAGTGTTGGGTTAAAGGAAACCCCCTTGCTCGTAGATAACTTGTACTTTGCGAGAATATTCTATATGTAAGTCACTCTTTCATGCAATAATTTGCTTGATCTTCAAAAACCGTCTGAGGGAGACAGTGTAGTGATACCAGCATGTGAATCTAAGCCGTGTGGGCTTCTGAGTCTGATCCCTCCAGCACTCCTGTTGCAGGGCAGCATTCCAGAATGCACCAAGTTCGGAACGCCCAAGGATGCACGGACCGGCAGCATACCTTTCGGGAAGGGGCTTTGGCCTTGGGGTCAGTTCCAGAACCGACACTCATGGGAAATGGCGAAATAGCTTGAATCTCGTGGCTTTGCTTGTCGGCCACTCCCTGCCAAGCCCCAAGTGTGTGTCTCCAGCCCGGGCCTCCCTCCCGCACGGCAGACACTAGTCCTCTTCGATGTCCGAGAGGCCCTCAGAGTTGATGTGTCCAAATTAAGGTCCTCCCGTTCCACCCCCAGCCTGTTCCTCTGAGTCTCCCCGTCACGGTGGAATGGCACCTACATCCTTCCGGGTCACTCGGGCCAAAAACTTGGGAGTCATCCCTGAGCCCTCTCTTGTGGTCTCCTCCTATCCAGTCTGTCCACGAATGTCTCCGCTCTACCTGTAAGACGTACCCAGATTTCAACCACTCTCCCCGGGTCCGCTGGGGTTTACTGGTCTGAGTCACGAGCAGTGAGCGGGTTTATTGCGGTCGCCTCCCGACTGCTCCCTCTGTTTCTGCCTTGCTCTCCTTTCTCAAAGCAGCAGCTGGAGCGGCCTTGTTAAAACTTGACTAAGATCGGGGCGCCTGGCTGGTGCGGTCGGTACAGCGTGTGACTCTTGATCTCGGGGTCATGAGTTCAAGCCCCACATTGGGCGTGGAGATTACTAAAAGCGAAAAAGCCTTATCGACTAAGGTTGCATCGCGTCTATGCTCCAAGCCTTCCACAGCTTCCCCGTCGCCTAGGAATAAGAATTTCCAGTAGCCTAGAAGGCCGTGCCCTCTCTCTCTGTGACCTCTCTGAACTTAGCCCCTACGGCAGCCTTTCCTCCAGCCGCCAGGCCACCCCGGTCTCCTTCACCTGCAGGTATGCTGCCCGCCCTGCTGGGGCCTTGTCCTTGTCACTCCCCTGGCAAGGAATCCCCTTCCCACGGACATCCGCAGGGAACACAGCTCCGTGAGTCCTTCCTGGTCGCCTATTTAAAATCACACCCGCTCCCCCACTATCTGCTGTCCCTTGCCGTTCCCTTCCTTTGCGTTACCTCCTTAGCATTTATCACTAACTTACTATATTATTTACTTATTTCTAGTCTATTTACCCCCCTAGAGTGTGCCCCCCAGGAGGGCGGGATTTTGGTCTGTATCCGCCAGCACCTGAAGAGAGCCCCACGCGGGTTTCCACCATTTTATCCATCGCTGCACAGGCAGATCACCCTCAAAATTTAGCGGCTTGATACAATAACAGTTACTTGATCCCCCCTGGTTCTGGAGGTTCCGAGAGGACCAGGCAGAAGCCGTATCACCTTGTTGGGGCGCCTGGGGGGGTTCAGTCAGTTAAGTGTCCAACCTCGGCTCAGGTCATGATCTCGAGGTTCCTGAGTTCGAGCCCCCCATGGGGCTCTGCGCTGACAGCGCGGAGCCTGCTTGGGATTCTGTCTCCCTCACTCTCTGCCCCTCCCCTGCTCTCACTCTCTCTGCCTCTCTAAAAATAAATAAAAATTAAAAAAAAAAAAACAACAAAACTTAAAAAAAAGCTGTATTGCCTTTTACAACCTAGGCTTGGAAGTCCCACAGTGTCACTTCTGCCTTCGTCATAAGCCCGCCTGGATTTACGGGGAGAGAAGGTAGACGCCGCTTCGCGATGGGAAGGACGTTAGCACTGCACCGTCCGAGCGGCATCTGAGAGGGCAGCCACGTCCCGGCCGTCCTGCAAACAGGACCTGCCACGTTCCCCTGCTGCCGACAGTTCGCAGTCTCCCGAGACTCAAAATACATCCGTGTCCTCCCCCAAAGTCGCCCAAACTTCATCCCGCTATGGCATCAGCTTGAAGTCCACGGTCTCACCCTCCACGTCAGGTCTAGGACCGGGTGGGGCTCCTGCAGTGTGATTCTTTCAGGTACGGCCCCTGGGGGCCTCTGCTCTTGGTTGAAACATCTGTGAACCAAGATACAAGTTATCTCCACACACGCACACGCGTACATACACACTGTACAATGATGGGACACATATGGAAAAAACATCATAGACGCTCCTATTCCAAAAGCTGGAAAATGGGAACACACCGGAAGCGCCGGTCCACGGTAATTGTGAAATCCAGCCTGGTACGTGTTGCCCGTTCCTTACACAGGCACGAGTCCTGCAGCCCGTAACCGTTCACCAAGCCTCTCAGCTCCGCCATCTGGGCTCTTGGGGTTGGCCCCTGAATCTTTTCTTCCTTTTCTTGTTTGAAGTTTATTTATTTTGGGGAGAGAGACAGAGTGAGCAGAAGAGGGACAGAGGGACAGAGAGGGAATGCCAAGCAGGCTCTGTACTGTCAGCACAGAGCCTGACGTGGGGCTGGAACTCACGAACCGTGAGGTCATGACCTGAGCCGAAGTCGGATCCTAACCCACTGAGCCCCCCAGGCGCCCCTGGCAGCTATTATTTTATTATCGTCTGTCCTGGTTCTGGGGTGAAGCGAGCTCTCAGCAAGCCAGTTCTCACTCCAGGACTCGGTACAGCTGCAATCATATGCCGACCGAGGATGAAGTCACCTTCAAGGCTTCCTTCCATCTGGCCGTCAGCTGGGACTGTTGGCTGGGACACCTACACGTGGCCTCTCTGGGGCTTTTGGGCTTCCGCGCGTAGCGTGGTGACCAGCTTCTGAGAGCCAGCCCTCCAGGAGGACCGGGCAGAAACCGCGCTGTCCGACCTAAGAGCGTCGGATCATATGGCATGTCTTCTGCTCCAGGCCCCGGCCTGCCCAGGGTTCGAGGGGAGGGGGCGTAGACCCCGCCTCTCAGAGGGAGGAACATCAGAGTCCCGTTTCCAGAATAGCTTGTGGATGAGAGAGGCTGTCGCAGCGAAGCTTGGAAAATGTCACCAGCCACCCAGTTTCTCCTTTCTGTAAATTTTCACTTCTTACCTACGTGTTTTCCTGCCCCTTTCCTTGCTGTTTGGCCAGTATTCTTATGTATTTTCTAGAACCTACTCCCTAGTCCGTGTTAGATGTCGGGACCATCCTCTCCCAAGCTGTTACCCCTCCGATAGCTTTGTTGTGACCCCTTTTTTTTGAAAGAGAAATTCTGAATTTCAGTACTGTTATATTTAGATTTTGATTTACGCATTCCTGGAGATAAAATTCATCTAACATGAAATTTACCATTTTAATTCAATTCCAGCGTCCGGTTGAGTGGTTGGTAGTGTATCCACAGTGCCGCGAAATGGCCAGCTCTTTCTCGTTTCAGACGTGGTTTCAGGGCTACAATTTTTTTAGTTAACATTTTTATGGGAAATATGTACACACAGTTCAAAATGCAAAAAAGAAAAAAGAAAGAAAGCCCGAGGAATATTGAGGAAAGAGACTGCCTCCTCTTTTCCACCCTTGCCCCCCGGCCTCCCGTGACCCTTGCACTGTTACTGGTTTTCCGTTTCAGCGAAAATGGCGGTTCTGTGGCCCGCGGCACCTCGCTCTTCTTCCCATAGAATATACCTCGGAATCCATTCTGCCAGCAGCATGTAATATACTATAATGACCAAGTCGTCTTTTGATAGCACGTTGGCTGACCGCCACCGGGACCGCCTCAGACACCCTGCGGTGAGCAGCCTTAGAAAGACGCCATTTTGCGCATGCGCAAACACGCGTAAAGAGAAACGCCTAGCGGTGGAACTGGACGGTCGGAGAGCGTGTACGACTTTAATTTTACTAGATGTTGCCCAGCTGCCCCTCCGCCGGATCGTACCGTTTATTTTCTTACCAGCCCTGCACGAGAAGGCCTCCTGGAGGAAGGCAGAAACGGGGTCTCTGAAAGAAACGGGGTCTCCCGTTCCTCCTGGGAGAGAGCCACGGTGCGAGCCTGCAAAGGCCTGTGGGAAGAGCGGTCCGCAGACACAGGGGACAGCAAAGGCGGGAGCTCCCCCGGGCGATCTCCTGGAACAGCGAGGAGGGGCACCTGAGTGGCTCAGTTGGTGGAATGTCCGACTCTTGATTTCAGCTCAGGTCATGATCTTGCACTTTGTGGGTTCGAGCCCCGCATCAGGCTCTGCTTGGACAGCATGGAGCCTGCTTAGGATTCTCTCTCTCTCTCTCCCTCTCTCTCTCTCTCAAAAATAGGAGTATTTTTTAAAAAGATTTTTAAAAATCTTAAAAACAAAAGACTTTACTTGCTTCCTAAAATCAGTCGAGCATACTTTATTCATTGAATAAATATTCAAAAGATATTAACAGAGAACCACTACGTGCCAACTAACTGTTCCAAGTGTTGAAATACAAAAATCCTGTCACCGTGGGATCCATATCCTAGTGAGAGAAGACAGATAATAAACAAGATAAATGAGTAAAATATGAAGTATGATGGGGGGTGGTTAAATGCTGAGGGGAAAGATAAAAGAGGGAAGGAGCGAGCAGGTTTCAGCTTTATTTAGGGTGAACGGCCAAGACCCACTGGGAAGACATTTGGTCTTTCCGCTTTTTTTTGGTTTTCTGGCACAACGTATAGATGATAGAGATTGTGTATATTTTGAAAGACTGATGCCACACTCGTAAAACAATCTAAACCTGGGTTGTTTTTTGTTATTGTTGTTGTTGTTTTTAACTGTGGCATAGTTAGGGGCAGTAGGGAGGGGCATTTCTCTCTTTTTTTTTTTTTAAGTTTATTTATCTGTTTTGAGAGAGAGAGAGAGAGAGCACTATTGGGGAAGGGACTCTCCCCAGAGAGAAGAGAGAGAGAGAAAGAGACAGAGAGAGAGAATCCCAAGCAGGCTCACTAACCCCAAGATCAGGACCTGAGCCGAAATCAAGAGTCGAACACATGTGTTTTCTGTCTTATTTTCTGGCGAATGTATTTAAAGTCGTACGTTTCCCTACAGTACTAACCACGTTCCACCAATTTGACACTTGCCGTTTTATCGTTATTCATCCGCATCTTTCATGATCCACCTCCTGGTTTTATTTCGTAGTATTTAAAAACTTCCACGCACATCCATATTTATATTTAAGTCAAGTTGACATGTATTCGTCATTTTATTACGCTGTGCTCTGAGAACAGACGCCAAAATGGTGTTGCTCTTTGGGAATCTGTGATGGCTTCCTTGCGGCCTCGCCCATGGTGAAGTTTCGTGACCGTTCCCCGTCTCTCTGGGTAGTCTCTGTTTATCAGGCGTAAAATTTTACTTGTATTTATGAATTCCAGCTTGTTGATTGCCTTATGATCCCGTTTTTGGTTGCTTTCTTGTCTGGCTTCTGGTTGATCTATTTATTTCCAAGACTGTAGGATCAATTCTCTGTTCCACTTGTCGGCTTAGCTCTTTCTCTCTGTGGTTTTATCAGGAGTTGCTGTGTATCTTTTGAGCTTATGCTACAAGGGAGATATCCTCATATTTTCTTGATTATCTTTCTTTTAGCCATCTCTCTGTTAATATTAAATATATAGCATAATATATTTAATTTTTAATATTAAAATTCCTACTCTGGTGTTGCTTCGGTTGAATTTGTCTGGCACATATTTCTTTTTCCTTATTTCCCCCCACCTGTTTATTATGAAATATTGTGCCTGTTTAGAAAAATGCATAAAACATAGATATACAGCTTAATGAATTATTATAAAGCTACATACTGGTGTGACTACCGCTCAGACAAAGACACGGAACCTTTCCCGTATCCCAGAAGCCCAGTTGCTGCCGTTCCCAGTCCCAACCCCATCCACAGGGAAGCATTGTCCTGATTTTTATGGTAATCGTTTCCTGACCAAACGTAAGGTTTTGTCACTTAGGTGACATCTAAACACCACAATTTTTTGCCTTTTTTGAAATGTTATCTTAATATATTTAAAGGTGGGGCGCCTGGCTGGCTCACTTGGAAGAGTATGTTCCTCTTGATCTTGGAGTCGTGAGTTTGAGCGCCACGTTGCAGAGATTACTTAAATAAATAAAAACTCTCTCTATATATATATGTACACACACACACACACATATATGTGTGTGTATATATATGCGTGTGTGTATATATATATGTGTATATATATGTGTGTGTGTACATATATGTATATATATGTATGTATTTAAAAGTAATATTTTTAAATCTGAACTTTCTTGGTTTTTTGTTTCTTCTTAGTTTATTTTTTAATTAAAAAGTTTTTTCAAGTTTATTTATTTATTTTTGAGAGAGAGAAAGGGCGAATGGAGAAGGGGCAGAGGGAGAGAGAATCCCAAGCAGGCTCCGTGTTGTCAGCACAGAGACTGATTGGGGGCTTGAACCTGTGAACTGTGAGATCATGACCTGAGCTGAAGTCGGACGCTTAACCGACGGAGCCACCCAGGCGCCCTAGATCTCTGATTCTTGATCTTGGCTCAGGACCTGATCTCATGCGCCACTTTGGGCTCCATGATAGGTGGGAGCCCACTTAAAAAAAAAAAAAAAAAGTGAGTATAGTCAGTATTGCTGCATTATCTATGATTCATTTATTTTCATTGCTGTATATATTTCATTGTTTAAGTATACTAAAAGATTTTTTGTCCCTTTTACTGTTGAGGGACACTTGGATTGTTACCAGTTTGGGACTATTACAGATAATGTGGCTATAAACATTCTTGAATATGGTTCAGGGTCCGTTTGATGTTGGATTTGGGATTTTTATCAAATGCGTTTTTCTGCATCTGTTGAAATGCTAATAGAGTTTAAAAAATTTTTAGGCGAGGGGCACCTGGGTGGCTGAGTTGTTTGAGCGTCCAGCTTCGGCTCAGGTCATGATCTCATGGTTTGTGAGTTTGAGCCCCCCATCAGGCTCTGCGCAGTCAGTGCAGAGCCCGCTTCGGATCCTCTGCGCCCCCCTCTCTCTGCTCCTCCCTCTGCCTCAAAATACATAAACATTAAAAAAAGATAAAAATAAAAAATTTTAGGCTAATATGGTGAATTGATACCAATAATTTTTTAATAAGTTTATTTATTTTGAGAGAGAGATAGTATGAGTAGGGGAGGGGCAGAGAGCGATAGACAGAGAGAGAGAGAGAGAGAGAGAGAGAGGAAAGAATCCCAAACAGGCTCCATACTGCCAGCTCAGAGCCCGATGCAGGGCTCAAACTCATGAACCACAAGATCATGACCTGAGCTGAAGTCAGAAGCCCAACCGATTGAGCCGCCCACCAAGGCACCCTGATACCAAAACATTTTTTATTTTAATTTTTATTTTTTTAAACATTTTTTTAATGTTTATTTATTTTTGAGAGACGTAGAGACAGAGTGTGAGCAGGAGAAGGGCAGAGAGAGAGGGAGACACAGAATCTGAAGCAGGCTCCAGTCTCTGAGCTGTCAGCACAGAGCCCGACACGGGGCTCGAACTCACAGACTGTGAGATCATGACCTGAGCCGAAGTCGGCCGCCCAACCGACTGAGCCCCCCAGGCGCCCCCCAATACATTTTTTAAAAGCTAAACAAACCTTGGCAGTCCTGGGAGAAATCCCACCAGGATAGCACGTGTTTTTCCTGTTATATATTGTTCGATTCAATTTGCTAAAATGTTGTTAAGAATGTTTGCTTCTATCTATGTCTACCATTTGTGTCATAAGGGACATTGGTTTGTAGTTTTCTTTTCTTGCAGTGTCTTTTTCTGGTTTTAGTGGCTCCCCCACCCACTTTTTCTCTACATCAGAGATGCCAATTTTCAAATCACTACATTGCATAACGTAGTGATTCAGCATTATAACCTATGATGCCATTTCTACATATATATCGTTTCCCTTCTTGGTGTCTTCTGGCGGAGTTTCTCAGTCTGCTTTTCTAGGTCACTAATGCCTTCTTTGTATGCATTTTCCTATTGAATCCTCTCTCTCCAATTAGTTTTTGGTTTTTTGTTTTTTTTTTTTTAAGATAACTGTGGGGGCACCTTGGTGGCTCGGTTGGTGGAGCATCTGACTCTTGATCTCCGATCTTGCTCTCAAGGTCATGAGTTCAAGCCTTCCATTGGGCGTAGAGCCTACTTAATAAAAAAACAAAAAACACCTTATTTCACTACCTGTTACCAACAGCTCTTTGAAGATATTTACTATGCATATTAGAAGTTTTTATTGAATCTACTCCATTAATTCTGCTTCCTCAGATAGAAGCTTTTCAGTTTATTGTCTCTGGTTTATAGCATGGCTGTTTTGCTCCTTAGGTGTTAATTATTTTCTCATGAGCTCAGATTCCCCGGGGTTCATAGTATGTAGTGAGCAAGGCTAAATCTCAGGCCCCAGTCTGAGCCCTCCTGGTGAAGTATGTGTGTGTGTGCGTGTGGGGGAGGCCGTCGGAGGGTAGAGTTGGTGGCATTAAATTCTAGGTCTCATAAGCCCCCACTGGCTTTCCCTACAGGTCACTGTGCCCTTCAGGAAACCTTCTTGTAACCTCTTTTTTTCTTGATGTTTCTTTATTTTATTTGGGAGAGAGAGGAGGAGAGAGAGTGTGTATGCACCCATGAGTGGGGGAGGGGTAGAGGTCGGAAGAGAGAATCCGGAGCAGGCTCCACACTCAGGGTGGAGCTAGACACAGGGCTCGATCCCATGGCGGTGAGATCATGACCTGAGCTGATATCAAGAGTAGGATGCTTAACTGACTGAACCACCCAGGCGCCCCTTCTTGTACCTCTTTTGAGCAGTTTTGTTGTTGTTGTTGTTGTTAAGTAGGCTCCAAGCCCAGTAGCGGGCTTGAACTCATGCCGTGAGTTTAAGAGTCCCCCGCTCTACCAACTGAGCCAGCCAGGTGCCCCAACGTGCAGGTCTTTCCTAGAAGCCTCTTCACTTGGATGTACTCGCCCGGTCCTCAGGGAGTGGAGTTGGGATGTGGCCGTCCTCCCCCATGAGCTACCTGCTCCTCCCCACAGCTAGGCATCTGTGTCTCCCCAAACTGCTCCCGCACCCCAAGCAGAGCCAGTAGAGACAACACGGGGACGGGGAGGACTACAACGGCCCTTCCCAGACTCCCCTCTACTCAGACTGACACCCCGACCTGCTCCATGCTGCCTATTACCTCCCCTCCTAGAGCCCAACCACCTTCTGTCCCCTCTTGGATTTCTCGGGTTTTATATAGTTTCTCAGGCTCACCTGCCTCCCTCTCTACTCTGGCCTCTCCATGGCTGGGTTCAGTGGTTACCTGACGGCCTCATCCCATCGTCCAAGAACCCTTGGCATGGATACTGTCATCCATGTCTTTCTCCAGATTGGAATGGAAGTTCAGATGGGTCACGTTATTTGCCTGAAACTACATGGCTGCTGAGCGGACCTCTGAGGGTCACCGGTTTCTGTCTGCCCACAAAGCCTACAACACACTCTTTGGCGTAGTTCGTCCCCAAAGATAAAGAAATGTGGGCAAGCGCTTTGCTTCAGCCATTTCCAAGCCCCACGGGATGCTGGGATAGATAAAGGCACGGTGGCCGTGGTGCTGATTTCCAGGAGACCGTTCCCTTTAAATCGCCCGTCCTCTTGTCTCATGTATCGCTTTTTATGGAGGTTTAAATTATTTATACTGTTCTGTTGAAAGCTAAGCACGTTGGAGACATCGCCACTCGTTGGAAGGTAGAAAGTAGGCAGACTGGACGGGGATTTATTTTTTTATTTATTTTTTTTTTTTTAAATTTTTTAACGTTTATTTATTTTTGAGAGACATAGAGACAGAGCATGAGCAGGAGAAGGGCAGAGAGAGAGGGAGACACAGACTCCAAAGCAGGCTCCAGGCTCTGAGCCGTCAGCACAGAGCCCGATGCGGGGCTCGAACTCACAGACCGTGAGATCATGACCTGAGCCGAAGTCGGCCGCTCAACCAACTGAGCCACCCAGGCACCCCTGGACGGGGATTTAAAAACAAAGCAAAACATCGTGTCTCCAACCCTGGTGCCTTGATACCTTGAAGTTCTTTTGGTTGCAAGCTCTGTGTGTGTGTGTGTGTGTGCGTTTGAGAAAGAGGGAGAGAGAGGGAGAGACACTCTATACCTTTGAGTTTCTTTGTGAGACGAGCCTGTCACCTGCCAACATGACGTGGTTGGAAGGAAATCGCTGATGTAATGGATTTTTTTTCTAAAAGGCAAAAAAAAAAATGAGCTCTTATAACGAAAAGTACATTTATAAATAAAGTTAATTTTTACCCCAAACCACAGAGTCAGCTGTTTATATAAATATTATAGATCTAAAATGCTTGGCTTCCTCAGAGGCTCCTTGTCTTAGAAGGCTGTGCTTTGTTGTCCTTTCAAACCGCAACGTACTGGGGCCATCAGTGACGCGAAAACACTTTTCTTTTCCAGCTGATTTCTCCAGGATGGTTGAAAAAATGTGAAGGCAGCCAAGGGGGCCCCAACCTCAGTTCTCTCCACGCTCTCTACTTTGTGCCCCTAAGTTTGGGAGGAGAACATTGAACTTAGAGCATTGCAGACCGTCCAATTATGACCACTCATCTTAAAACTTTGTGCATCTTCATTTAAATGGCCAAAGGCAGGGCAGGGGTGGATACAATGAATAAGGTTGGTGGACTGAGGGACTATCAGTCACGCCCTGATGAGTATGACAGGCTCAGAGTATAGACTAGAAGGTTTAATGAGTGCTAAGAGTTTGAGCTGAAGTTCCCCGTTCCTACAGAGAAAACACATGGGCTCGTTTGCAGATTAGGATTGAATTCAACCCCCAAATCCCAAGCCTCCCATTTGTCGATTCGCGTGGGAACTCAAAATTGTCAGGAAGGTAGCAAGTGAGGGGAATAAAAATCAAGTTCTTAGTTCTTACTCCCTTTCCTTTTGAGAAAATTGAAGACCGAGTCCCCATCGAAGGGGAAGAGAAGGAAACCAACCTTTCTAAAAAGATGAGTGGCTGCCGTTTCTCCGGTTGCCCAGAGTGGCCTGAGCCTGAAGTTACTGCCAAGTAACCTCGTCAGCTGGAAACTAAATGTATCAATCGTCTTTTCTCTTTCACAGAGCGTATCTTCTCGTTGAAGTGCCCACATTCTTGGCTGCGGTGCAGGTATGACCTCATTTCAATGTCAAGTGTGTGGGAGAGTCAATTTTCACAGCAGCGCTTTCTAAAGCAGAGATGTTTGCAGTAAGGAGAATGAACTTGGTGGGATCCGCCACTGAGAATACGACCTTGCTATGGATAGAATTCCGATTCTTTTGCTTTCTGTTTTCTTAGTTAATACTTGGTCCATTTCTGTGCGTGTGTGTGTGTGTGTGTCATAGGGGGCACACCGCGCTGAACAGCATGGGGCGTGGAGCCCACGTTGATGGGTTTGGATCCTGACTCCACCCCCTTGAACAAACGAAACAGCATGAGTTTCCTGTGGCTTCGCTGCAGTGAGCCAGGCGATCTACAGAATTTTACTCCCTCACATTTCTAGGCCAGAAGTCCACAATCGGTGTCGTTTGGGCTGCAAAATCCAAGTGTTGACCGGGCTGTGCTCCTTCCAGAGACTCTAGGCGACATTTTATTCCTTGCTTCTTCTAGCTTCTGGAGGCTGCTGGCGTCCCCGGGTGGGCTTGTGGGCGTATCCCCTCTGGTCTCGGCCTCCACGGTCACGATCGCACTGCTGTCTGCGCACCTGTGTGTGCAGTCGTCTCTCTCTCTCTCTCTGCCTCCCTCTTAGAAGGATACATACGATTGCGTTTAGGGCCCCTCTCGATAATCGCTGCATCCTAAAATCCTTAACATATCTACAAAGACCCTGTTTCCTTGTAAGGTGACGTTGACAGGTTCCAGGAATTAGGCCCCAGCGTTGTAGGTGATCACTAGGAACCGTATGTGAACGACAGGAGTGGCTTATTTCATAGGGCTCTTTTGAGGATTAGGTGAAACCATGACTATGGAATTCTTTACTACGGAATTCTTAGGGTAGAGTCCACGCTCAGCACGTATCAGCGGCTGCCATCACTTTCCCTACCATCAGCAGCACCAGCATCTGTTTAAATTCTGGGGCACCTGGGTGGCTCAGTTGGTTAAGCGGCCGACTTCGGCTCAGGTCATGATCTCACGGTCTGTGAGTTCGAGCCCTGCGTCAGGCTCTGTGCTGACGGCTCGGAGCCTGGAGCCTGCTTCGGATTCTGTGTCTCCCTCTCTCTCTGCCCTTCCCCAGCTCATACTCTGTCTCTATGTCTCTCAAAAATAAATAAACCTTATAAAAAATTAAATTCTTCCTCTTTCTTGGAGAGGATGAAAAAAATCCCATCGGTACAGCATGCGAGGATAGTCAAACCTAGACATACGTTAGAATTCATCTACTCTGATTGATTATAGATCAGAAACCGAGGTCTAGAGGCACCGACTCGCCCGTGATCCCGCAGCCAGAATGAAGCAGGTGTATCGCGCTCTAACATTTTAGGTGCTGTGACGCTGTGATGTGTAGACAGGGAACCAAAGCAAAGGCATGGTGGGGGGCCGCTTAGGGAGAGAGAAGGTGAGAGAGAAAAAAGATTCAACGAGGTCGTTTCTTGACTTGATGAGACCATGGCTGTATCATTATTATTACTATTCATCGAATTCTTTTTTTAAAAAGTTTTAAAAAGTTTATGTTGAGAGTGGGAGGGAGAGAGAGAAAGTTGAGGAGGGGCAGAGAGAGGAGAGAGAGAGAGAATCCCAGGCAGGCTCCACACTGTCAGTGCAGAGCCCCACGTGGGGCTCAAACTCAGGAACCATGAGATCATGACCTGAGCTGAAGTCAGATGCTTAATCGACTGAGCCCCCCACCCCAAAGTCAGCATATTATTAATACGATGGCAGCCCAGGCACTGTGCTTTACACGTACATCTCCTCTGATAATACCTCCTCCTCACGATTAGGTATTATCTTCATTCCCATTTTAGAGACGAGGACACCGAGGGTTATGCACATAGCAAGCGATAGAATCCAAACAGCAGGACTGAAAAGACCAGGCGCTCTCAACCCCTCTCTATTCCCCCACTTCCCAGGAGACGCTTTTTCAGCATGAATTATATATTCATCTCAGGTGGTTATGCTATAAGCGAGGGTAAGAAGATGCAATTTCCAGGGCGCCTGGGTGGCTCAGTCGGTTAAGCAACTGACTTGGACTCAGGTCATGATCTCGCAGTTCGTGAGTTCGAGCCCCACATCGGGCTCTGTGCTGACAGCTCAGAGCCTGGAGCCTGCTTCCGATTCTGTGTCTCCCCCTCTCTCTGCCCCTCCCCTGCTCGTGCTCTGTCTCTCTGTCTCTCAAAAATAAATAAATAAATAATTAAAAAAAAAAAAGAAAATGCAATTTCCCAGAGACACTGTCCGTGAGCTGGAGGTTCGGAGGTTTGGAGGCGGCTGTGTCTTGAGGGTAGTTTCCTTGGACTGGGGATTCGGGAGAGGTGGAGAGGGTGGGGTCATCTGAGATCTCCTAACTCTGCTGAGCCCTGTCGGGCTGTGGGCACTGCGCTCCCAGCTCTCCGCTTGGCCCCGATTGTCCCTATTCTCAGGCCCCAGGCATCCCTCCCGGCGGCCGGACTCTCTGGAGCCGTAGGAAGCCCATTTCAGGCACCATCTCCTGCCCATGTGCTCCGGGGCCATCTGTCGCTGGCACGGCAATGCCCAGAAACAACAATTTGGTTTCTTTGATCCTGGCCTTAAAACCAAAGTTACCCTATACAAGATCGTCCCTAATTAGGAAAAAAAAAAATGCCTGTTCCGGAAAAACGATGTGTACGCAAACTGCAATTCAGAAGAGTCTATGCCGAGTATTCTTATCCGGCTGACATGATAGACCGCCCGGTCACGATGAGGGGAAACAGCCAGGCATGCGGGTTACAGCTGACCGTGTTCGCGAGCGGCCAGCAGGCGATTAAAACGAAACCTTGTACTAATCGTGGGGAACTAAGGGAACACGCCAAATTAAAATTTCCCAGTCTCTTAGTCTTTACAGAAATATCGGTGTTTGGTTCTTGATTCATTACTTCTGCATGGATTGTTTGGTACTTACTATGGGGTCGTCAGGGCCCAGGTGACCTTGGCAACTGTGCTTACAGTGCGCTGTCTACATTCCTTGTAAACTGATACTCATTTCATTATAACTGAACACTGGAGGAAAAGAAAAAAAAAAAGGATTTTTCACTTGCCTTTAGGAACATCAGAAAATGTGCAGAGACTTCTCTCTCTCTCTCTCTCTCTCTCTTCTTGTCTGGAAGACTAGAAACTTATTTTCAAAGGTGTAAGCTTTGTTCTACTCAACGTCTTTTTGAAATTACTTTTCTAGAATTGTGTTTATATCCTGCAGCATGGTTTTGACCCTTCCAGGCAGTATCAGAATTCGCTTTTGGTATTCATTTGGCTTTTAGAGACAGGCAGAAGTCATTTGGATCTGAATGTTGTCGGGTAGCTATGTTTTCTGAGATCTTACACATGACTTTTACATTTTAAAAAACATTTTTTAGCCTTTATTTATTTTTGAGAGAGCGACAGAGCGTGAGCAGGGAGGGAACAGAGAGAGAGGGAGACACAGCATCCCAAGCAGGCTCCAGGCTCCCAGCCGTCAGCACAGAGCCCGACGCGGGGCTCGAACTCGCAAACTCCAAGATCATGACCTGAGCCGAAGTCGGGCACTTAACTGACCGAGCCGCCCAGGCGCCCCGAGTTTTACATTTTTAATCTTTGGATTAAAAGATTGGAATAAGATTCGCCTCTTCCAGCAGTTCACGCCCTCATTTCCTGTTTCCTGTGAGTTCCTACCAATCGCATTAGTGACGAATTCAGGCAACCGAGCATGTGGGAATTCGTGGTGAGGTCCAAGTCAAGAGACATGGAATGCAGGCTCGAGGAACTCTTCGGTGAGGGAGATGCTTGAGTTTTGTAACATCTATTTTGGCAGACTTTCCTCTCCTTCCTTCTGGATTTTGGGTAGTGGAAGCCACCAAATCAATCGGTCCTTCGCCAACTCGAGGTTTGCTGTGCTCATTGGTTTCCTGACGGGGAGGTCTAACCAGTGCTGAAGGACCTTGCACTTTTGATTCTCCGATTCCAAATAACCTCAGCAGAAGTCCTGTCACTGTCTATTAATATTAATGCGTTAGAGAAGATTGCATCCTAGATATTCGCTGAAAAAAAAAAAACCTAAGCATTTATTGATTTGTCTCGAGTTCTGTATTGTTGTTTTTTAATACAGTGGCTAATACAATCTGTACGCCCGTACTAATGTCAAATAGACATTAATTAAAATTTACAAGGACTTTGCATTAAAAGTACAGATATTTTCCAACTTCAACACGACAGCCTCCTAAGTCCGAACATATAAGCAGTTCCTATTTTTAAATGTGCAACGTGATCCAAGACTTAAGTACATGTGTTACCTGACCTTGGTTAAAATACCCGGGAGATAATTCTCTTTATGGGCTTGGATCGTCCTGCAGAGGACTGCGGTCTCGATTCTCCCAGAGGTAAAAACGGGCTCTTCCTACGTTTTCATCAGTGCGAGTGCCTGCGTGTGGCTGGTTCCGAACAAATACGGACTCTGAGTCAGGAAGGCCAACTGTTTGGCCAAGACGCAGTGACCTTGCCCAGTGCAGGCTGTTCGACCAGGGCGTCTTAAAACCAGGTCAGAGAGAGGATTATGGCTTATGGCTTACGGCCTCCCACCCACTCGGCCCCTCTGCTCGCCCAGCTGCCGCGGGTGAGTCCTGGCCCCTCTGATCCAGCTGCTGACCCAGCCTGTGGAGGATTACTGGTGGGAGCGCAGTTGGGATGCCTTTGGGCGAACACCATTTTTAAATGATGAAATATTTTCTTTTTCTTTTTAATGTTTATTTTTGAGGGAGAGAGAGAGAGAGAGAGAGACAGAGCACAAGCAGGGGAGGGGCAGAGAGAGAGGGAGACACAGAATCTGAAGCAGGCTCAAGCTCTGAGCTGGCAGCACAGAGCCCGACTCAGGGCTCGAACCCATGAACCGTGAGATCAAGACCTGAGCCAAAGTCAGACGCTTAACCAACTGAGCCACCCAGGCGCCCCCAACCAATTCCTCTATTAAACCTCCTGTGTTTGGGGCGCATGAGTGGCTCAACCAGTTGGGCGTGTGACTGTTGGTTTCAGCTCAGGTCACGATCTCACAGTTTGTGGGTTCGAGCCCCGCTGTCAGCGCAGAGCCTGCTTGGGATTCTCTCTCCTCCCGCTGCTCCTTTCATTCTCTCTCCTTCCCTCTCTTTCAAATAAATAAACTTAAAAAAATAACTCCCGTGTTTGTCATGACTACCGTGGTTTCTATTTTCTAACTGGGCCGTGACTGCTGCAGGTGTGTTCGATGTAGGTCAGGACCATTGACTTTAGTTGCCACATAGTACTCCATGGTATGACTATGTCACAGTTTATTCATCCGTCCTCTCGTCGATGGGCGATTCAATTTTTCCCTACGGCAAACGACGTTGCAAAGTCCGCGTCCTTGGAACCCTTACCTTACCTACCTGTGCAAGACTTTCCCTAAAGCATCTACGGAAAAAGAATTAGTGGGTTACAGGGTTGTGCTCATCTACTGTTCGCCCAGCTGCTAACAGATTTTCCAGAAGTCATCCCCTTGCCTTCCCTTCCGTTGCTTGGTATTGTTACCCTTCCCATTTCCGATAATTTGCTGGATTTGGCATGGTATCTTATTTCCATGCTTTAAGCGTCTTTCTATTCTTCCGTGAATTGCCTACTCATATACCTTTGCCCATTGTTTTTGTATCAGGTTGTTTCTGTTTTTCATCTTGGTTTATATTATTGTAAATTGATTGGATTTCTTTCCTGTTCTGACGGCTTTGCAGGTTATAGGTGGTGCAAATATATTTATCCATCCTATGGTTTGTTGTTTCTTGCGTGGTATGGTATCTTTTGTTGTATAGAAGTGTTTTGTTTTTAAATTATAGCCAAATTAATCTGTCTTTTTTGTTTAGTGTTTGTTTCGTATTTAAAATATTTTACCTTATTGGGGGAGCCTGGGTGGCTCAGTTAGTGGAGCGTGTGACTCTTGATCTCAGGATCATGCGTTTGAGCCCCACACTGGGTGTAGAGTTTACTTCAAACAAATTAGTAAAGATTTTCTTTATATTAAAATTTTTATGTTTATTTATTTATTTTGTGAGAGAGAGAGAGAGAGAGAGAGCGAGCGCACGTGAACAGGGGAGGGGCAAAGAGAGAAAGAAGGAGAGAGAGAATCCCCAGCAGGCTTCATGCCGATAGCATGGAGCTGGACATGGGCTTGGTCTTACAAACCATGAGATCATGACTTGAGCCGAAATTAAGAATCCGATGTTTAACCGACTAGCATGGACTCTTGATTTCAGCTCAGGTCATGATCTCACAGTGCATGGGTTCGAGCCCCGCGTTGGGCTCTGTGCTGACCGCTCAGAGCCTGGAGCCTGCTTCGGATTCTGTGTCTCCCTCTCTCTCTGCCCCTCCCCTGCTCGCACTCTACCTCTCTAGCTCTCTCAAAAGTAAATAAACATTAAAAAATATTTTTATCTTTATCTCAACATCATAAAATATTTTCTATTTTCTACTAAAATATTTAAAGCTTAGTTTTTCTGATTCAGGTTTGAAATTCCACCTGAAATGTATTTTTTGAACGGTGCGATATAAGGATCACATATTTCACCATACGGTTAAACAATTATTCCAGCATCATTTATTACCATGTGTAGTTTACCATTTTCCCACTGATTTGTAATGCCAATGCTGTCATATGTTGTATTACCATATGCATGTGGTCTGGACTTTATTCCGTTCCATTTCTGGACTTGTATATTCTTGTGCCAATGCAACAGAATTCTAATTAGGATGATGTTACAGAAAATCCTGCTAACTTGTGGGCAAGTCCCCACATCTCGTTCTTAAAAACTGCCATGGATAATTTTGTCTTTGTTCTAGCCCATGAAGTTTTTAAGTGGACACGAAATAGATTTATTATTTGAATTTATCATCACTTTGTCAAATTCCATGAAAAATCCTGTTGAAGTATTCACTGAAATGACATTAAGTCTACAGATTTAACTTGGGAGAGGATTGACAATTTGATAATATTTTTTTTCCTGTCCAAATATAAGGACTAGCTCCCTCTATTTTTAGTGATTGGATGAATTTTTATTTTTTTTATTTTAAAAAAAAATTTTTTTTTAACGTTTATTTATTTTTGAGAGACATAGAGACAGAGAGTGAGCAGGGGAAGGGCAGAGAGAGAGGGAAACACAGAATCTGAAGCAGGCTCCAGGCTCTGAGCCGTCAGCACAGAGCCCGACGCGGGGCTCGAACTCACAGACTGTGAGATCATGACCTGAGCTGAAGTCGGCCGCTTAACCAACTGAGCCACCCAGGCGCCCCTATTTTTTTTATTTTGATTTAATTTTATTTTAATTCCAGTATGATAAACATACCCTGTTACATTCACTTCAGATATACGGTGTAGTGATTCAGCAATTCTATACATTGCTCAGTGCTCATCACGACAAGTGTACTCTTAATCCCATTCATCCATTTCACCCATCTCCCCACCCACCTCCCGTCTGGTAATCATCAGTTTGTTGTCTGTAGTTACGAGTTCTTTCCTCCCTCCCTCCCTTCCTTCCTTCCTTCCTTCCTTCCTTCTTATTTATTTTGAGAGAGAGAGAGAGAGAGAGAGAGAGAGAGAGAGAGCAGGAAGATCAGAGAGGGAGAGAGAAAGAATCCCAAGCAGAATCTGCACTGTCTGTATGGAGCCTGTCTTGGGGCTCGAACCCACGAACTATGAGATCATGACCTGAGCTGAAATCAAGAGTCAGATGCTGAACCAACTGATGGCACCCAGGTGCCATCTTTCTTTCTTTCTTTTTCTTTTCTTTTTTTTTAAAGTAAACTCTGCCTCTAACATAGGGCTTGAACTCATGACCTCAAGATCAAGAGTTGCATAGTACACCACCTGAGCCAGTCAGGTGCTCCTGTTTGTTTTGTTTCTTAAATTCCACATATAAGTAAAATCGGATGGGATTTGTCTTTCTCTGACTGACTTATTTCACTTAGCATTGTACTCTAGCTCCATCCATGTTGTTGCAAATGGCTAGATTTCATTCTTTCTATGGCTGGGTAATATTCCAGTGTGTGTGTGTGTGTGTGTGTGTGTGTGTGTGTGTGTGTGTTTGTATATATATATACCACATTTTCTTTATTCATTCATCAACTGACGGACCCTTGGGCTGCTTCTATAATTTGGCTGTTACAAATAATGCTGCAATAAACAGAAGGGTCCATGGATCCTTTTGAATTAGCGTTTTTGTATTCTTTGGGTAAATACTCGGCAGTGGAATTACTGGATCATATGGTAATTCTATTTTTAATTTTTGGGGAAACTCCATACTGTCTTCCGCAGTGGCTGCACCAGTTTGCATTCCTACCAACAGTGCCTGAGGGTTCCTTTTTCTCCACATCCTCACCAACACTTTTTGCTTCTCGTGGGTTTGATTTGAGCCGTTCTGACAGACCCGAGATGATATCTGACCGTGGCATTGACCTGCATTTCCCTGTGAAGAGTGATGTTGAGCATCTTTTCATGTGTCTGTTGGCATCTGGGTGTCTTTTTTTTTTTTAAGATTTTACTTTTTTTATTAAAATATGTTTTTTTACAGTTTATTTTTGAGAGAGAGACAGACAGACAGAGCACGAATGGGGGAGGGGCGGAGAGAGAGCGAGACACAGAAGCCAAAGCAGGCTCCAGGCTCCAAGCTGTCAGCACAGAGCCTGACGTAGGGCTTGAACCCACCAGCTGCAAGATCGTGACCTGAGCTGAAGTCGGCTGCTTAACCAATTGAGCCGCCTATGCACGCCCCAGAAGATTTTATTTTTAAGCAATCTCTACACCCAAGGTGGGGCTCAAACTCACAAACCCCAGATCAAGAGGTGCAAGTTCCACCAACTGAGCCAGGTGCCCCTGTATGTCCTTTGGAGATAGATCTGTTCATGGTTTTTTGCCCATTTTTAAAATTGATTATTTGACTTTTTGGTGTTGAGTTGTATAAATTCTTTATATATTTTGGATACTAACCTTTTATCAGATATGTCATTTGCAAATATCTTTCCCATTCAGTAGGCTGTCTTTTAGTTTTGTTGACTGTTTCCTTTGCTGTGCAGAGATTTTATTCTGATGTAGTCCCAAAAGTTTATTTTCACTTTTGTTTCCCTTGTCTCATAAGACAGTTCCAGAAAAATGTTGCCATGATATTTAGGTATTCTTTAATGTGTTTCATCAATAATCTGTATAATTTGTTTCCATATGGATCTCGCTTATCTTTTGTCAACTTAACTTTACATATTTAATAGTTTTATTGCTATATTTAATTTAATAGCATTATATTATATATTTAATGCTATATTTAATAGCTATATTTATATTTATATGCTATATTTAGTAGTGGGGTGTATGCATCACATTAATATATATTTTTAAGTTTAATTAATTTTTTTGAGAGAGAGCATGAGTGGGGGGTGGGGCAGAGAGAGAGAGAGAGAGAAAGAGAGAGAGAGAATCCCAAGCAGGTTTCACACTGTCAGCATGGAGCCCGATGTGGGGCCTGAACCTGTGAACTGTGAGATCACAAACAGAGCTCAATTCCAATTCCTTCCTTCCTTTTCCCTTTCTTTCTTTCTTTCTTCTTTCTTTCTTTCTTTCTTTCTTTCTTTCTTTCTTTCTTTCTTTCTTCCTTCCTTCCTTCCTTCCTTCCTTCTTCCTTCCTTCCTTCCTTCCTTCCTTCCTTCTCTCTTTTCTTTTCTTTTCTAAGGCAAACTCTAGCCCTAACATAGGGCTTGAACTTGCAACCCCAAGATCAAGAGTTGCATATTCCACCAACTGAGTCACCCAGGCACCCCACTATAGATCTTTTGATGTTGTTCTTTTTACATTCTAGGGATAGCCCAGTGGGGCCATGGCTAAATTCAATTTTCTAGAACTTGAGAGTTTTTAAAAGGTACTTTTGTACAAAATCTGTATTCTTTTTTTTTTTTAAATGTTTATTTATTTTTGAAGGAGAGAGAGACACAGCTTGACTGGGGAGGGACAGAGAGAGAGGGAGACACAGAATCTGAAGCAGCTCCAGGCTCTGAGCTGTCAGCACAGAGCCCAATGTGGGGCTCGAACTCACAGACCGTGAGATCATGACCTGAGCCGAAGTCGGACGCCTAACTGACTGAGCCACCCAGGCGCCCCCAAAATCTGTATTCTGAGAAACTGAATGGGTCTGCAGAATGACTTCATCTATCAAAGAGGAAAAGACTGATACGGTGCCGGCTGTTTTGGTCTTGACACCTAGAACAGCCTTACTTGGCTCTATTGACCCTTCTTGGTGTGTATTTTGGCTTAATTTCAGTGCTGACGGCCACCACATTCCCTTTATTGGGTTTAAGATTCTTTTGAGATGGAGCTCCATTGAAAGCTCAAACAAGATTAACTACCATCCAGGTATTTGTAACTCTCCATGGTACTTATCATAGTGCTTCTACAAAGAGATCCAAACGAGGAAAAGTTGGTGTTTACTGATGAACTGATGCACTTCTGTTCATTAGCCTCTTGGAATTTCATTTTTCTTCTGGCTTTCGGGAAGCTAAGAGCTGAGTTTTGTGCTCAGTGGTGGCACATTCCCCCACTCTGCTTTCTAATTTACTTTTCTTTCTATGTACCGGGCTTATTCGTATAGCCTTTCTCTCCCACCATATGGTCTTTTATTATGTTTTTTCTTAAATTATTAACTTTGCTCCTATGTTAATGTTATACAGTTTTATTGCTTTTATAATTCCATGGAAGTTATGTCAAATCCTTTTGCAGGTAGGTGGATTTCTAAATAGAATGAGAAACGTTCAATAAATGTTGACTGGATAGAGAGTATGAGGACTTTAGTGGGGATGGGGACTTTCCAAAATCATTACTGTAGGAAATTAATTTGGATGTTTTAGTGTCTGCTTGTAAGTAAGACTTTGTACATCCAAAACTGTATTGAATTCAGGGCGAAAATCCTATTTTGCTTTCACTGTTAGTAAATAAAAAAACCTTTCACAACCTAATAAAATAACAGTGCTTGGCATGATAATTGCACATATATGCTGTCGACTACTGTATTTCATTAAGTGCTGAACTGGACCGCTCATGAACAGCTGGGGGCTTTTCCTTTTGAGCTGAATCTAAATCTGATTTTTAAAAAATCGCTACTAGATTGTTCGTATTGTCCGGGTTGCTGAATTCCAACAGCCCCTCCCCCCCTTTCAAGGGCATCTCCCAGAGGGGAGTTCGGGTCATTAGCTCAGGGACGATACAAAGCATTTTGTTCTTTTACTCACGGCCTTTACCCCGTCTCCCAAGGAGACGAGTGGAATGCCCACTAAGTCATGCTTTTCCATTACTCATTCCGCCTTTTCTCCCAAGGTGGCGTGTGGGAGGTGTTGTGATCGGGCTCGATAAGAATAGGCCGGGAAGCTTGCTGCGGGATAATACACTCATCCCTTTGCGTGTTTCAATTCCGATTGCGCCGTGCTCGGCGGCTTCAACATGTGAGAAGCTTTCCAAACGGACAATGACTCCACACTCGGCCGCCTCCCAAAGGCCATCTCAGCCCCTCCGAAGGCGTCAGGTCCCCATAGTCCCGCCCCGCCCCGCCCCACTTGGCCAAGCTTTGTTCCCTTACAAGGTGGATCATCAGGTGGGCTAGCCGCGACTGCTGCCGACTAACGTCCTTCGCGGGTCAGCCCGGAGGGGACTCTGGGCGCCGGCCTTCCCAACCCCGCACCCCCGCACCCCCGCATCTTCGCGGGCTCCTGGGCCACCAGGAGGCGCCCCGGCATCTCCGTAGCTCCTCGCCGCAGCCTCTCTCTGGCTCGCCCTGCGATTGGCCGGCTGTCCCGAGTTCTAAACTCCGGTTGGCTGCCGCCCGCGTCAATCGCAGGAGTCGGGGCGGGCCGAGGTGACGCGCGGCTGCCGGGCTCCGGGCGGTGTCCGGCGCGGGCGGCCCCGGGCGGAGCTTCGCGAGAACCGACGCGGGTCAGTCAGACGGCGGCAGCCCTGGGAGGCGCCAGCGCGAGTCCGAGCCGCTCCCCGTCCGCTGCAGCCGCCACCGCCGGCTCCGTCGCCGCCGCGCCCCGGCCTCCCGCGTTCTTGCCCTCCCCGCGCCGCGGCCCTCGATGCGGGGCCGGGCCGCTGCGTGATGGGGCTGCGGAGCGGCGCCCTGCGGCTCGCGGCGGCCGCTACTCGCGCTGAGGAGCGTCGGTACCGGGCCCCCCGCACCCCAGCGCGCCGCGTCGCCTGCTGACCCGGTCCGCCAGTCCGCCCGGTCCGTCCGCAGCGCGGCTGAGGTAAGGCGGGGGGCGGGCGGCGGTTGGCGCCGCGGCCGCCGGGCTGGGGAGGGGGCCGCCAGGGGGGAGGGGCGGACCGGGCGGGGTCGAGCTGAGGAAGCGCCGGGGCCGGGCGGGAGCTACGCCGCCCCAGCGGGGCGCGGACTGGGGGGGTGGGGCGGGGTGGGGCCGGGGACCCTCCCCGGGGCGAGCCTCGGGCTCGGGTCCAGCGGCCTGCCGGGTCCGCCGCAGTGCTCCGCACCTTCGCTCCGCTTCCTCTGAGCCGCGGGCCCCGGCTGTGCCCAGCCGGTCAGCCTGCCCGCCGCCGTGGGTCTGTTCTGCCTGCGCTCTCTGCGCACACTGCAGCTCCGCGGAGCCGGCGTTGCTCGGCCTGGAAGCCCCCTGGCCCTCGTTTCCCCCATCCCCTCTCCCCAGTTAGGGTTGGCATCGGGACTGAGACTGGGAATGTGGTTGTGCCCTTCTGCCAGAGGGAGGTAGGAAGGGGCTCGGCGTGGCGGCGGGGGAGGGGGGGGTTGCCGAGGGCGCGGGGACTGGAGGGGAGCGCGACGAAAGGGAGGGGGCGTGCGGGATGCCGGCCAGCGGCGAGGAAGGTCTCGGCGTTGAGCGGCAGCCCGGGATGACTCTGGCAGCCATATTGGGAGGATGATCTGACAAATCCTTCGGTAGCCAAGTCCGGTTGCTGGAAGGCACCGAGCGACGGCCCTGGCAGCTTTCAGGGTGACTGGCCGCACCAGAAGCCAGGCGGTGGGGGTGGGGAGCCCGCTCGAGCTAGCTAGTCATTGTTCGTGCAGCGCAACCCGTTCCGGCCCCCAAACCGGACCCGAACTCCCCAAATCACTTTTTCTCCCTGGCGAATTTGCTACGTGAGCTTTTGTGGTTAAGCGCCTTCAGGATGCCGTTCTCGTTGGGGTGAAATGCCGTATTCGTGTGCTCCTCTCGGACGGCCCGTGCTGGGGCCGCGGAGGCCTGGTGTTGATCCCTTGCATGTACACAGGGTCGCCGAGGCCAGTTTACCGGTCTGCAGGCTTCGAGGCAGTGTGTTGCGTTTTGCGTGGCTGGATTTTTCAGAGTTGCTCGCCACGCAGCGATTTAGTAACCTGGAATATTCTCGTAGCGACAGAGGCGTGCAGCAGTGTTTCCGACGATGCAGGTTGTCACCTTTGTGGAATCTGGAGGTAGCTGAAATTAGATTGTCAACAGATCGCTTGCTCACATGCCTCTTACTGTTCTGGGCAGCTGCTGTGCCGACACTGAATACGCTGCTTTGTGTCATGGATGGGTCTGTCTGAGGCCTGTGGAAGTATGGTGACTGGCGTAGACTAGCCCTTCCGTGGTATCAGGGTGGATATTTTATTTAAAAGCTGGCGTTTTGTCGGCTTAGCTTAGTCATAATAAAATCTTAGATTGCTTACGTTCTCTTAAGCGCGGTGGTGCTTTCTCATTAACTTGGTGTGGCTGCTGGGCTACGGGACAGGCAGAGTTAACGTAAATGATCCGGAAATGATCAGTTACCGATTTAGTGTGAGCCCTACAAGTCTGTCTTCTACATGCTCCGTGTGGACGGGTCCTGGAGAGCGGCCTGCCTGTCTTTTTGGTGCCCTCTGCTTTCAGACTCTGTCTCTTTGTCGAACAAATTCCTGTAACTTCTTAAGTTGAACTATTTAAAAATTTTCAGATAGGGTTTCCTAAGAAAAGTCTTAATATTTTTCTATTTTTACCGTTAAGCTTTCCTTTTAAAACTTAGTTGAATCAAAAATGGTGTCAGGAGAAACCAGTGCTTTTTGTGTTACTTCAACACGAAATACAGGACGTTTGTCTTAAAATTCCATGCGCCAATTAAGAAGTATTTCTAAGTTAAAAATTTTTACTGTCACTTTATTAGTAAAAAAGATCTGAAGAATTGTGGTTAAATATAATTGCAGCATTTAATAAAATCGGACCTGATTATGAATCTGATTTGGAGGCAGAATTTTATGAATCTGTGCAGCTCTGCTCTGATGAATGTTTTTTCCAAAATTTATCCAATTAAGTACAGCTTCGAAGGCTTTAAACAGACAATTTTTCTTTCCAAGACCAGATATGAATGTAGCTTTCCTTCTTTCTCTTTCCCACTTTGAATTTGCGCAGGGAATAAACTCTCAAGAAGAGTGCCTACAGAGTCTCTCCAAAACCAAAGCTTTGTAGCCCACTCCCCTGCTAAGGGCTTGTTCTGGGTACAAAGTAAAGGGTAACAATAGGCCCCTGCCTTCTAGTTTGTAAACCCCTTCCCAGGCTGCTAATCACAGCAGGCCTTTTCCAGGAGTTAAGCATATCCTTTTGATCTTGTAAACTGATATGATAGAATTTTACAAGGCTCTCAAGTGAAAGGTATAGCCTGTCTGCTTCATGCAGTTCTCTTTGAAAGAGGGCCTTGTTGAAACAGAACCTGGTGAATCTCTGGAGTTCCTAATAATATGAATAAACATACATACTTTCAGAACTTTTCTTTGTGCAGCTCCTTGGAATAGAAGATAAACGAAGCAGATGTGATGGTGACGAGGAAAACCTTGCAGAAGAGTCCTTGGGCTTCTCTTTGAGGTGGACTTCTTGGTTAATGGCCCATTGATTCATTTATGCTCACTTTTATTACGTTCATTACTAGTTTATTGACAGCGTACGTAAAGATTTAGTTCTTCACCCTCAAGGAACTTCCGTTCATATACAGGCATGGTAGGATAAAATTAACTCCCAGCTCTTTTCCATTTTAGGACAGTTTAATGTACTGGTGCCCATACCATGGTGGTTTCCATGGTTTTTATAGTCCGAGCTTTTTCCCCTTTGTTTTGTCATATAATGCTTCTCTAGTGCTAATTGGTACTTTCATAATTGCTTTGTGTTTGTTTGTATATGTGTTTGAAGTCAAAAGATTGTAAATGTCTGATGGATTAAAAATTATTTTTAGGGGCACCTGGGCGGCTCAGTGGGTTAAGCATCCAACTTCAGCTCAGGTCATGATCTCACGGTCTGTGAGTTTGAGTCCCGCGTCGGGCTCTGTGCTGACAGCTCAGAGCCTGGAGCCTGCTTCTGATTCTGTGTCTCCCTCTCTTTCTTTGCTCCTCCCCCTGTTCATGCTCGGTATCTCTCTCTCTCAAAAATAAATAAACATTGTGGCACATATATACAATGGACTACTACATGGCAATGAGAAAAAATGAAATCTGGCCATGTGTAGCAACATGGATGGAACTGGAGGGTATTATGTTAAGTGAAATAAGTCAGTCAGAAAAAGACAGATACCATGTGTTTCCACGAATAGGTGGACTTTGTGAGACTAAGCAAAAACCAGGGGGAGGGCTAGAGGGGAAAGGAAAAAAAGACAGAGAGAGGGAGGGAGATAAAACATAAGAGACTCTCAAAGACTAAGAACAATCTGAGGGTGAGAGAGGTGAGGGAGGGGGGAGAGGGGATGACGGACATTAAAGAGGGCACGTGTTGGGATGAACACTGGGTGTTATATGTAAGCCAATTTGAAAATAAACTATTATAATAAAAAATAAATAAATAAACATTAAAAAGATTTCTTTAAAAAATTTTTATATTTGATATCACATCGTCTCTGCCAAAGCGTGTCATTCAACTATACCATCCTCTACCATTGCTCTGTTTGAGGTCATTGATACTTGGGTTTGTTCTCCCTTCATCCAAGTTTCTGACCTCACCCTGGCACATGTCAATGACTGTATACATAGCAGTGGTATTGACAAGATAGTTTACTTGTACCGAGCTCTTCTAATGTGCCAGGCTCTTTGCCAAGCACTTTACATTATTCACTAATTTAATCCTTATTTAAAAATTTTTTTAAAAAATTTGTTTATGTATTTTGAGAGAGACAGAGTGTGAGTGGGGGAAGGGCGGAGAGTGAGAGGGAGATCCCCAGCAGGCTTCACATTGTCAGCACAGAGCCAGTTGCTGGGCTTGAATTTACAAAACCGTGAGATCATGACCTGAGCCAAAACCCAGAGCTGGATGCCTAACTGACTGAGCTGCCCAGGCACCCCTCTAGTTTAATCCTGGTAACAACCATAGGAAGTAGATACTATCACTCCCATTTCACAGATGAAGAAACAGGTTAAATGACTCCCCTACCTCCCCCCCATCATTAGAGATACCTAACCGCTATACTGAACTTCTGTAACTACTTTTAAGTGTAAGATTCCTGGATTTCAGCTCAAGCAAATGCTGTTCTACTGTCGTGGCCACATCTTAACTTATCATCGCCTTCAGATCTGTCTTCAGATCTCAGATTGGCCTGCAGATCTGAACGAAGCTCTGATCATTTACAGCTCTCACTTCTGTAGGCTCTTTCCGTGTGCTCTTCCACCTCCAGTCTCCTGTTCCAGCAGCCTCTACCAGCGTTTCCTTCCGTGTGGCTTGTGGGGTGCATGGCTCCGGCTATTTTCTTACTGGCACTTGCAGTTTTTAATTCTTCATTATTGTGCAAGACCCATTATGCACATGCCAGTCTTGCATCATTCTTATCATCCATACCTTCTATTTTTAGTCTGCCAGGGAGAAATCGCACACAGTGCTAGGGGGTAGTGCCGTAACTAATGTGTAATCTTAGGTCTCCTCAAATCTGTCTTTGGTGTCTGCTGAAGTAATTCTGTTCAGTTCCCTCCCCTGTCCTCCACACTGACTTTTCTAAAATTTTGACTGCTTTGCTCAAGCCTCCTGACTGCCCCATGTTTGGCATAAAACCTTACCTGCCACCTCATAGGGAAAAGAAGGCATTAACGCCCCCCCCTTCCCTTTCCTCTATTTACAGAATTCTCTGCCTTCTTTCTTACCTTCTTTCCTTTAGTCAAGAGAAGTTACTCTCCCTGACTTAGCTAATCCCTCAGCCTGTGTTCTGGATATTAGCATTGCCTTGTAATCTTAGGGACTTGCTGTATTGGTTACTCTTTTCCCCTTTTGCAGTTTCCCTACAATCCCACCTTAGGCCTTTGCTCTGACTTAGAACACTCTTCTCCTGAAAGCTGCTTGGCTAACTCCTTCACCTCCTTCAAGTCTTTGCTTACACCTCACCACCTCAACAGGCCTAACCTGACTTCATCTGTGCACCTGCACAGCATTCCTCCCCACCAGACACCTGCCTTTGCTGTACTTTTCCCTCTCTCGTAATGCTTATTATCATGCAGCATTCTGTATAAATTATTATTTTAATGTCTCCTCTTCCCCTGCTAGTATGTAAGCTCCTCCATGGCAAGGATGTTTATCTGTTTCATTCATTGATTTATCCCAGACTCCTGGAACTGCCTGTCACATCGTAGGCACCGAGTAAACAGCTGTTGAATAAGTATAGAAACATGCAGATCTCTCCTAAAAAAAAAAAGGGAAGTGGGGGAGAAAAATCCTTCCTTCATTCCTGTTTCCTCCTAGCTGTCACTCTTCTGCCCCTCACGGTCAAGTTCTGGAAGCAAGGAGGATACTTGTATTTCCACTTCCTAGCTGCGTAACTACTCCCCAACCCAGCACAGGACTGGCTTCAGTTGCCCTCACTTTGTTGACACCTGCTCTTGCTCTGGTTTCCAGCCTTTTACTGCGGAAACCAGGAGACACACTGCCTTCACAGTACTGGGAGTTCACAGACCCTCCTTAATTGAACTTTTGTCTGCTTCTGTTTGGTGGATCTGGTTTCAAATCTTGGCCTGCTTTTCTGGCCGCTCAACACTGTTATCAAATTCATTCAACACAAATTTTTGTATAATTTTTAAAGGCCTTTATTTCTAGGAACTAGAATTTTGACACAACATATTTCTGATGTTAAATTTAAATAGCAGAATAGGTTTATTGCCGGAATGTTTTATTTGTTTATAATTTGTACTGCTTACTGCTTCTAAAAAGGATTTGAGCAGCCTCCCACAAGTGCCATAAATTCGGGGGGGGGCTGTTAAAGTATAGATAAAAAACAAAACTCTGTGTAACAGGAGGAAAAACTAAATAAACACATTACAGCAATTTATGTAATGTGGTTATTATAGTTTCGAAACTTGTAGAAGTCAAGGTAAAAAAGAAAAGATAAATTATACACACATATAATGACTATATATAATGGTTCATCAAGAGAAACTTTTTTTAATAATAAATTTGAAAATTGTAAGAGAAATGTGTTATAGACATAATGATGTAACAATGTATATACTAGGAGTTTTTAAATTTTTTTTAAGTTTATTTATTTATTTTGAGAGAGACAGAGACAGCGTGAGCAGGGAAAGGGCAGAGAGAGAGAGAGAGAGAGAGAGAGAGAGAGAGAGGATCCCAAGTAGTCTCTGCACTGTCAGCACAGAGCCTGACGCAGGGCTTGAACCCACAGAACCGTGAGATCGTGACCTGAGCTGAAACCGAGTCAGACACTTAACCGACTGAGCCACCCAGGCGCCCCCCACACTAGGTGTTTTTAACAGGTCCTTAAATAAAAGGAAAAGATGTTTTTCAAGGACCTTTTTAAAAAAGTAATCCAACCTGCTATTCAAACTGAGAAAACATTAAAATATAACCAGTCTTTTTAATGAAGGCTATGACTAATGTGGTTCCGATATATAACTTTATAAAAAGATAAATAAGAGCAGAAAACTCATTATTTAACCCTTGTGAGAGTCTAGAATGCTTGTATTCTGTGTTGTCATCTAAATGAAAACATATCTATTAAACTTTCGGTGCTGGTTTATCATGTGGCAAGATTGGCATATTATTAACACATGGACAGGTCTGACCTGCATTCTTGCCCATGTAGTAAGCTACCTTCCGGGCAGGTAGTTGCAGAGGTGTGGTCAGGGGCAGATTTCAGAAGGAGGGAGCCTTGACTCATACCAAATTTAAATTAACCTTGGATCGAAACTTACCATTTCTACACTATAGCTGAGCTGAGTTGGTTTTAGCTTGGACAATTCCAGGAGGATGTGTTGTGTCATTCACTTTGACAATAGGAAGTTTCAGTAGAATGTTGGGATTTAAGTGGCAGAATTCCCAGCAGATCTGCCAAAATAAAATTACGAGATGTAGCTTCAGGTAGGAGAACGAATTGACTTACTAGAGTTTAGTATTAACTGTCCTTTGAAAGGAAAAAAAACCCCACATCACTGTCATTTAGAATAGTTTATTTTAAGCCATAGGAGCTGTTGTCTCTTATTTACTTATTTATTTATGAGAGTGCATGTGTGAGTGTGAGTAGGGGAGGGGCAGAGGAAGAGAGAGAGAATCTTAAGCAGGCTCTATGCTCACTACGGAGCCCGAAGGGGGCCCTATCTCACTACTGTGAGATCATGACCTGAGCCGAAATCAAGAGTCAGACACTTAGCCAACTGAGCTAGCCAGGCACCCCTATTTATTTTTATTTTTAAGTAAGCTCTATGCCCAGCATGGGGGTCAAACTCCTGACCCCAAGATCAAGAGTCACATGCTCTACCAACGGAGCCAGCACCTAGGAACTGTTGTCTCTTGATAGACCTCTTGGTTTATGAATAAAACCATGTACAAGTGAAAAGGAGGATCCTAGATATCTTAATTACAGTGACAGTTAAATAATGAGTTTTCTGCTTAGATTTATCTTTATATAAAGTTATATATCTGAACCATATTAGTCATATCCTTCATAAAAAAAGACTGGTTATATTTTAATGTTGTATTCTCACGTTGGATTAGTTTTTTTAAAAATGTCCTTGAAAAATATCTTTTCCCTTTATTTAAAACTGCAGTGACAGTTTTTTTTTTTAAATTTTTAACATTTATTTATTTTTGACAGACAGAGAGACAGTGCATGAGCAGGGGAAGGGCAGAGAGAAAGGGAGACATAGAATCTGAAGGAGGCTCCAGGCTCAGCTGTCAGCACAGAGCCCGACGCAGGGCTCGAACCCACAGACCGTGAGATCATGACCTGAGCTGAAGTCGGCCACTCAACCGACTGAGCCACCCAGGCGCCCCGCAGTGACAGTTTTAAAACTGTATATTTTAGAGAGTGGTTAAAAAAAAACAGTTGGGGAGCCTGGGTGAGCTGGTTTAACCCCATCTGAGATTGAAAATCTGATCTATCAGGAGACTTTCTGTGCAGTCTGATTCTGGGCACTGGGTTAGAGTGCAGAGAGAAGCGTTTCCAACGTGTGATTCGTTTTGAGCTTTCACAGCTTGGCTCGTGGCTGCTTTTTGTTCATAGAGTCAAAGACCAAGAATAGATGGGTAACTCATACACATACAAAAATACTTACCTTTTGGAGGTGCTATTTTATCAGTATAGCCATGATCAGTGACATGGAATATCGGTTCCTAAAATCTGCTTTGTCCTCTTGGAAAGTATTGGACTGAGAGATGCAAAACTTACAATAATGAAGTTTTCGTAGCATCTCAAAATGGGCACACTAGCTACTGATGCTGACTTTTGGGTACCCATTCATTCTTTAAGTTATAATTCATTCTTGACACCAGAATTCAGTGGGAAAGATGATATTTGAAATAGAGTGCTTATTGCTGCTATATAGCAAATTATGTGGATATTGAATTTGAAAGACTAAATTTCCTGGTTAAATTCTATTTTCAGTTGTGACAAACATGTATTGAATAACCTGTCTGTGTAGGAGAGTTAGGTGAACCACCGATTGCAACATTGGGCAGAATGGAGTAACTAGAAAACGGAAGAATCAATACAACATTTCTAAGGAGCAAAGAGAAAGAAGGTATCACTTTTGGCTCAGAAAGGGGCACATTAAGGAATGAATGACTTAATGCTTTTTGCTTTATGGTGACATTTGACCTTGTCCTAGAAAGATGCGGATGTAACAGGTTGAGAAGGGGGATTGAGCTTCCAGGAATTGCATGTTTGGTGTAGTAAGAGGATGCTTGGTGGAGAAGGCTTGAAGCTGGGCTTGAAAATGGAGACTGGGAACGCAGGTCAGATTGTGAGGGCCCTTGGATTTTTGGGGTGTATTCTGAGGCCATGGAAACCAATGGAAGGTTTTTAAAGAGAGGAAATGACATGAACTGACTTGTGTTTTAGGGTTATAATCTTGGCTGTTTTCTATAGAAAGGGGATACTACAAAAACCAACCAACCAAAAACTAGTTGTATCTTGTTCCTGTTTAGTGACTTTGCTGAAGGGTTAATTTGAGAATTAGGCTTCTCCTTAGGCTCTTAATAGTCCAGGGAACCTCTGAGGGCAAGTTCAATTGCACAAGATCAAAGTTAAGCAGTTGGGCAAAAATTCAGAAAAATTCAAATAACTTAGACCTAACGGTTTTATTATCCCTTTATTGTTAGTGAATGCTTCTGGAATTTTTGCTCCATTCCGCTTTCCTGATGCTTCTAAATGTGTGTCAAAGGAAGGAAGACAGGTCAGAGGAACAGTCTAGAACTGAGGCTGTGTAAGTGGTTTAGAGTATGTGTGATGGTCTTTCCTGTCTTTCTTCCTTTGGCTGTTAAAAGCGTGGAAAATGTATTTTTATGCTAATTTTAAGAAGTATCATTTTCCTGTAACTTCCTGAAAGTATTCTGTAGTAGTTGTTTCTCACTGGAATTTAAACCTGATTTCAGATTTATGTAATTGGTAATTTTTCTTTAAGAGCCTGGGAATATTGAAGCTGTAATTCTTTGATGTAATTCTGTTATAAAAGAGATACTGTTTACAGTAGTAGGGAAGTAACAAAGTTAACACTTTCTATAGTCCATTTAACTATAGTTTCCTATTACTATGTAAAATTTTAACTCGACTTGTGAAGATGGTTGCAGTTTTACCTCAGGACATTAAATCAGAAACAATATATATATTTAGGTTCAAATTGTTTGGGAAAAGTAATTTTATTTATTTGGGGAAAAGTGTATATATATATTTTTTTTTTTGAGAGAGAGAGAGGACACAAGTGAGTGAGAGGCAAAGAGAGAGAGAGAGAATCTCAGGAGGAGCAGAGAGAGAGAGGGAGAGAGAAGCAGAGCTCACCCTCACCCTAAGTGGGGCTCGAGCTCACCCAAAGCGAGACTCAAACTCAAGAACCCTGAGATCATGGCCTGAGCCAAAGTCAGATGCTTAATGATTGAGCCACCCAGGTGCCCAGGGGGAAAAGTGATTTTAAAATGTACTTATCACTTCCAAAAAAGAATGACTTAACACTTTTAATTAGGAAAGAATTTGAAATTAATTTTATCCTTTTTCCTTCTGATCAAATACCTGTTTCTATTTTGGAACAACTTATGGTTTTTATTAATGCCATCCAAGCATCAGTTCATTGATACAATAACTAGGAAGTCAACCAAAATATTTTTACTATACTATATTCAAGCCCCTGTATCTAGGGGATTAGAAACATGACTAAAATTCTGTTCTTGTCCACAAGGAGCTTTAAATTTACAGTAGAGATAAGAAAAGTAAATAACATACTTGCCCTAGGTAAGGCCAGTAGTTGAGTACTATTAAATGGAGAAGCATTAGCATTTGGTTTGGAGGTAGGGAGATTCTGTGAAGGCTTTAGAGATAGGTGACATACAAGAAAATCCTAGAAGAATAAATTAGATTGGTAGAGGAAGAAGGTCACAGTGGTTAGAAGGAACGTTGGAGCAAAGGCACAGGGACAGAAAACCATGAGATACTTTCAGGATGCCCTTTGGTGAGTGGTTGTTAAGGAATGTGAATGGAAGGCAGTGTTTTGTGGGCTTGTAAAAATAGGTGGTTTATGTTGCAGAACACATTGAATGCCAGTGTGGGAAGTTCAGCCATTGCTTGGTAGACAGTAGGGAGACTCTGAGGATTTAAAAGTGGACACTGATACGAACAGACCTGTGTTTCACGAAGACCAGTTTGGAGTATTGCTTGGTATGAAGTAGATGAAATGGCAATATTGCGTAGTATGGGTGGAGTAGATGAAGGTGGCAGTGTTGTGTAGTAGAATTGGGGTAGAAGGAAGAGAGAAAGTGATTAAAGTTAACAATCTTGGATGAGAAGTACTGAAGATCTAAAAGGGATGGTAGTGGTAGAAATGGAGAGATTTTCTAGGTAAAAGCTATGTAATTTGGCAGTTGATTCGATGGATGGAAGAAGTAAGCAGATATTAGAGATGTTAGTGTTTTGGTTCCTAGTAACAAAGGCATAGAGCTCTTTATATCTAAATCCGCGCATGGAGGCTTCATTCTTTGTTGTCTGTAAATCACTCAGCAGCAGCATTCAATACTTGGTAGACCTTGGATAGAATACAAAAGAAGAAAGTTTCATTTTTTTTTTTAAATTTAAGTATCTACAGTATTCAGTAATGGTAGACATTTTGGCAAACTTGTTTCTTATATCTTCCCCTAAAAAAATCTTAACATTATCTTATACTGTGTCTGTGTTCAGACTATATGATTATCTAAAAAATGTGTTTTTGCAAATTTTCTTGATTAAAAGAATCACTGCATTTATCTGATAACTAACACAAGTTTCTTTTATTACCTTCACATGCTATATAGTTGAAGATACTGGGTGAGTTGACCTGTAGATTTCTCTATATTCTGGTTTTGGCTGATTATATCTTCTAGGTGTCATTTACATTTTTTATTTGCTCCCCTAGGTGTTTAGAGCTGAGGCTTCAATCTCTTCATTTTTTTTTTGAAGGGGGTGGGATAAGAATATTCACTAGGTGGTGCTGTGTATAGCATATGTTAGAAGCACAGACCACCCAGGTGTCCCACTTTTAGTGATATTAGAATTGATTATTTGGTTCAGATATTGTCAGCCTAACCCAAGCAATACAATGTTCCCACATTGGGGCGCCTGGGTGGCTCAGTCAGCTACACATCTGACTCTTGATTTGGCTTATGTCATGATCTCTGGGTTCGTGCGATCCAGCCCTGTGTCAGACTCTGTGCTGAGCGTGGAGCCTGCTTGGGATTCTCTCTCTTCCCCCTCCCTCCCTCCCTCTTTCTCTCTCTCTCTCTCTCCCCTCTCCCCTGTGCGCACTCATGCTTTCTCCTTCAAAATAAATCAAAGAAAAATGTTCCCGCATCAACCAACCTTTCATCTACGGCTTCTTTTCTTTTCTTTTCTTTTCCTTTCCTTTCTTTCTTTCTTTTTTTGTGGCTAGTGACTATTGTTGCAGAGAGCTTTTATATCAGTAGGGTTGGAAAAATGGTGACATTCCAATTTTGTCATCTCTCTTCTGCATTTATTAGCTGGACTTTTTTTTTTTTTTTTTTTTTTTTTTTTTTTTGTGAAAAGAACTTGCCCTCACCAACTGTTTGGCTGTCTGGACTAGTTTATACAGGATATACAGACTGGGTGTATGCTCAATTATTTTGTTTGCCAGTTTTAAGAATGAGTGTTTTTTTGAGTATCATTATGATAACTCATGAATTTATTTATTTTTAAAAATGTTTTATTTTTGAGAGAGAGAGAGCGAGCGAGCATGAGCGGAGGAGGGGCAGAGAGAGAGGGAGACCTAGAATCCGAAGCAGGTTCTAGGCTCTGGGCTGTTGGGCTGTGAGATCATGACCTGAGCCGAAGTTAGATACTTAACTGACTAACTGAGCCGCCCAGGTGCACCCAAATTCATGAATTTTTATATTTGATGTTTTTAAGTCCATTTGTGGTTTGTATGAATGTAATTTTATGCTCTACTCTATTTTTGAGAATTCCTTTGAGTTGGCGTTGGTGTGCTTTTGCCATGACTCTGTTCATCTTTCATAGGCTTCTTGCTTGTGATCACACTAAAATGTCCCAGGATCATCTTGAAATTTCTTGACCAGACTTGTAATTAGCCATTTTTTCAAGAAGCCCAAGTTCAAAGAGTTTTTTTGAAGCAATAGGAGTTTCACTTTGGGAAGCTATTGAAGAACAATACAAGATAGAATGCAGTCACATAAAATGATGGCAGGGTTCTCATAATGTATTTGCAGCTATAAGTGCTGTAGGAAATACCACTAATTCCTGGAATGTTTGGATAGTTATTTTTGAAGAAGTAAGACTGGAGCTGGGCCATCAAATAGGAGAAAAATTAAAATTGTAGGGGAGAAATTGTTCAAAAGTATGAAAGAGCATGTGCGTGGGATAGTAAGGACGCTTGACTAGAACACAGAGTACCTTGACTTTGGTCTTGATGTTGTAAGCACTGGGAATGAGAAGGTTCTTGAGTTTGGAAGTGAAATTGAAAGTAATGCTTTAGAAAAGATAATATTGCAGCAAGGTTAAGCAGTTGGTACAGCAGGGTTCTCACCTGGAGATTTGCAACGTAGTCTTTGAAAAATGAAAACAAAAACTCCGTACCTGAAGCCTTTTTCAAAGCTTTGAATACCAGGCTCATTTGCTTTTCAAAAGACCGGTGTTTCAGTTTTGTGCAACCCTGTGAAAGGACTCTTGGATTAAAATGAAATGGTCTAAGGTCAGTTTCAACAGTTCCACTATTGCAGGTACGGTGGGCATGAGGTAGTGAGGACTAGGGTTAGGCAGTGGCAGTGGGTTAGGGTAATGGCAATTAGAATGAGAGGAAGGAAGTGATAGAAAAATGCAAATTTATGTGTTTTTTTTAATGTATTTTTGAGAGAGAGAGAAAGAGAGAGAGACAGAGCATGAGCAGAGGAAGAGCAGAGGAAGGGCAGAGGAGGGGGAGACTCATAATCTGAGGCAGACTCCAGGCTCTGGGCTGTCAGCACAGAGCCCGATGTGGGGCTTGAACTCACAAACTGTGAGATCATGACCTGAGCCGAAGTCAGACGCTTAACCGACTGAGCCACCCAGGTGCCCTGCAAATTTATGTTTAAAAGTTTATAGGGGCACCTGGGTGGCTCAGTCGGTTAGGCATCTAACTCTTGATTTCGGTTCAGGTCATGATCTCGTGGTTTGTGAGTTCAAGCCCCACGTGGGCTTCACGCTGACAGCACAGAGCCTGCTTGGGATTTGTCTCCTTCTCTCTCTCTCTCTGCCTTTCTTCCCCCTCAAAATAAATAAATAAACTTAAAAAATTGTTATATAGTATATCATTAATAATTTTAACACTAATAAAAGGATTCAAAGAGAAAGAAACAAAGACGACTCCAAGATTTATGGTATGGGGTCAGATAGAGATAGGAAGATTGGCAGAGATTGCTAGTTTAGGGGAGAAGATAATGGAGCATGTTGAGTGTTCAAATGATGGCTGTATATCACAGTGAACTCTTGTGTGGAGGTTGAAGTGTGTTCTATGTCTTCCTTTTTCTGAATGCTTCATTCACTCTCTTTTGGCAAAGTACTCAGCTAGTGACTATGGGTGATGCTGTATTGACTGGGAAGGCAAATAACTTTAAGTTTTTATTTGATAGATGTGATTACAATAAATGTTTGATATATTAAACAAGATCCATCTGTTGAATGTTAAATGGGAAACAGACTGGAAAAACATCCCAGCAAATATAAAAAAGATTAATATCAATAAGTATTACAATTATTTGAAACAAAACCAGGCAGAGGACTTGAACAGATAATTCTCAGTTAACCCTTGAACAATGTGGGGGTTAGCAGTGCCCTCCCCCCTCCATGTAGTGGAAAATCCACATAGAACTTTTGACTCCCCCAAATTTAACTGTTAACAGCCCACTGTTGACCAGAGCCTTACTGGTAACATAGTCGATTAACACATATATTGTATGTTATATGTGTTATATACTGTATTCTTACAGTAAAGAGAAAAGAAAATGTTAGGAAAATTATGAAAAGATATTAATTTTTTAAAATGTTTATTTATTTATTTTGAGAGAGAGAGAGAGAGAGAGAGCGCAATGGAGCATGAGCAGGGGAGGGCAGAGGGAGAGGTGGGGAGAGAGAATCCCACGCAGGCTCTTCACTGTCAGTGCAGAGCCTGATGCAGGGCTCAAGTTCAAAAAAACGTACATGAGTTTGAGACCCACATTGGGTCAGTGTGAAGGCTGCTTGAGATTCTCTCTCTCCCTCTCCCTCTGCCCCTCTCCTGCTCGTTGTCTCTGTCTCCCTCTCAAAAATAAATAAAATTCAAAATATTAAAAACTAAACAACAATTCACGAATCTTGAGATCATGACCTGAGCCAAAATCGAGAGTCAGATACTTAACTGACTAAGCCACCCAAGTGCCCATGAGAAAATATTTTTACAATGCTGTACTGTATTTATGGAAAAAAATTCACGTGCAGGTGGACCTGCACAGTTCAAACCCATTTGTTCAAGGGTCAGCTGCAATTCATTAATTCACTCCTTCGACAAACGCATACTGAGGTCTTCTGTCAGGCAGTGAGTGGTCTAAGTGGTAGCAAACAAGATCTCTGAGCATTTGTACGGAGGTGAGAGAGATGGACAGTAGGTGTGTTCCAAAAAATCAAGAATTTCAAATAATGCCGTTAAGACAATAAGACAATAATGTAACGATAGGGTAGAGAGTGGCTTTTTGGCCTTTATTTTGTTTTGTTTTGATTGATTGATTTTGCCTTTTCTTATTGGAAAGCATTAGTAGTTGTACTGCTGTAGTTTAGGATTCCTAATCTCTACTTAATATGTGGGAAAAATTATATTGAATTTTTATTGGGGTTCCCTGATACTTGGACTCAAATGTGTTTTTCTTTTTTTTTAGTTTTTTCTTTTGTTTGGTTATTCTCAAGGACATTTATATAATGGATAGAGTACAGATTGAGATCTGTTGTTCCTTGTGAAAATTACTTACGTGGGTTCTTTTCACAGAATAGTGTTTGTTTTGTTCTGTTGGGAGGGAAACTATTCCTCTGAAAAATGTTCACATTTTTTCCCATGGCTTCGTTCAGTAGTGAAATGTAGTGATTTGATTTTGCCATGAGTCACTAGCATATTAGAGGATAGAACCTGGGTCTCTTGGAAACTTCTCTGCTTATTGTACAGGATGGTTGTAAGGGTCAAATGAGATACATGTGAAAATTAAAGGAATCCCTGGATACTTAGAAGTTGAAAGAGCTAGCCGGAGCTTATCTTCCTCCTTTGCTGTTTAATTATATGTCATGTAACTGAATGTTCCCAGTGTAATTAGAGTATAGGAAGTTCAGAGCCTTTCTTTAAAGGAAGGTAATAAGTGCTCTGGCAGATGGGAAGTTACATGTGTAAGGAACTCTCTTTAACAGATAAACATTTGTGTTTTTCATACATTACTGAAGACTGATCCAGAAAAACAGAGCAAGAAAGATGTCTGTTATTTTGCAGTTATATATTTTTTATTATTATTAAGTTTAGGGACTTTTTAGGTATGAGAAAGAGATAGTTGAATAGGAAAATAAATTTAGGTCTTTAATTTTCTATTTGGAAAGTTTTGAGAATATGAGATCTACAGGAAGGAAAGGGATGAGGTTTTTAGAAATGGTACAAAGATTGGGGTGCCAGGGTGGCTCAGTAGGTTGGGCGTCAGACTTCAGCTCAGGCCATGATCTCACAGTCCATGAGTTCGAGCCCCACGTCAGGCTCTGTGCTGACAGCTCAGAGCCTGGAGCCTTCTTTGGATTCTGTGTCTCCCTTTCTCTGCCCCCCCCCTTCTGTCTCTCCCTTTCTCAAATATAAGTAAACATAAGCAAATTGAAAAAAAAATAGTACAAAGATGAACAAGAATAGCGCTTAGGCTCACGTTAGCCCGTGCTTCCTTTAATTCTGACTACCTGTGTGGAATTGTTTTCTTTTTGAAGGAAACTTGAACATAACTTCAAAAGAAGATTCGATACTTTATTTCTGGACTGCATATATATAACAAGACTGTCAGAATGTCGGGAGCTTCAGTGAAGGTGGCTGTGCGGGTTCGGCCCTTCAATTCTCGAGAGACCAGCAAGGAGTCCAAGTGCATCATTCAGATGCAAGGCAACTCGACCAGTGAGTACATGTTGTGTTCTGTCAGTTATATCTCACCTTCCTATCCTTTCTCTTTTCCCTTCTTAATGTGAACAGAATAAATGAACATTTAGGTATTAATAGTTTGGACTTTGCTATCCTTTTTTTTTTTTTTTTTTAATTTTTAACGTTTATTTATTTTCGAGAGACATAGAGACAGAGTATGAGCAGGGGAAGGGCACAGAGAGAGGGAGATACAGAATCCGAAGCAAGCTCCAGGTTCTGAGCCATGAGCCATGAGCACAGAGCCTGACGCGGGGCTCGAACTCACAGACCGCGAGATCATGACCTGAGCCGAAGTCGGCCTGCTTAACCAACTGAGCCACCCAGGTGCCCCTGGACTTTGCTATTCTGAATGATCCACTTAGTGGCTCCCCCCGTGATTTTTGCTTTAGTATATTTAAATAGAACTATTTATTTTGTTCTTTACAATCGAGAAATCCCTGGAAAATGGAACTAATTTAGCTAGAGTTATTAAGTTAAAATCTTTTTTTTTTTTAATGTTTGAGAGAGAGAGAGCGAGAGAAGGAGAGGGGCAGAGAGAGAGGGAGACAAAATTTCAAGCAGGCTCCAGGCTCCTAGCTGTCAGCACAGTCTGACATGGGGCTCGAGCCATGAACCATGAGATCGTGACCTGAGCTGAAGTCAGTTGCTCAACTGACTGAGCCACCCAGGCGCTTCTTAAGTTGAAATCTTAATGATAATAAAGGTGTAAGCAGTGATTTTTCCTTACCCATGATGTGAAATGTATCGAGTCTCTAAGATTATTTTTCTTTCTTGATTTTAATTTTTTTTTTTTATGTTTTTATTTATTTTTGAGAGCAGGAGAGACAAAGCATGAGTGGGGGAGGGTCAGAGAGAGAGAGAGAGACACAGAATCTGAAGCAGGCTCCAGGCTCTGAGCAATCAGCACAGAGCCCCACGCGGGACTCGAACTCACAGACTGCGAGATCATGACCTGAGCTGAAGTTGGCCGCTTAACCGACTGAGCCACCCAGGCGCCCCTCTTTCTTGATTTTAAATGACACTTGACCTTGCCAAGATGGTCTTAAAACTTACTCTCCTTCCTTACGGTGATTCTTTGAGTCAAACAACAGATATGGCTATAATTGATAATAAACTTACAAATTTATTACTAAAATTATCAGTAATAATTTGCTTATAATTTTTTTTACAAATAAAATTGTTTATTACTGAAATTGAAGTAATTACTTTCTAGCTTTTTTGTATATAATTGCTTAGGTGAAATATCACTTAAGCTGGTTTATTTTGTACTTGAATCAATAATTAACTGATATGGATCTGTAGGCAAATTATTAGTTAAAATAGTGGTAGGTTCTACTATCTTGAAACCTACAACTTTGTGATAAAGCAGAATCATTGTTCTTCCCGACACACAAGTTAATGCCGAGCTCTTGGGGAAACTATCCTGATCTCCCCTCTGTGTAGGCCTTTTGCCAGTGTTCTCTGTAGAAGATTCTACCAGTGGGGAATAAAATTATGTATTTAAGGTGTACAACGTGATAGTTTGATATATGCATACATGTCCAAAGTAATTAATGTAATCTATCACCTCTCATAATTATCTTTTTTGTGTGTATGTGTGGTGAAAACACTTGAGATCTATTTCTCAGCAGATTTTAAGTATACAATACATTATTATTAACTATAGTCAACTATGCTGCACATTAGGTCTCTAGAACTTATTCATCTCATGACTAAAAGTGTGTATTTTTCATCAATATGTCAACTTTGACCCCATCCCTAGCCTCTAGCAATCACCATTTTGTTCTCTGTTACTAAGAGTTTGCCTTTTTATTAGATATTCTAAAAGACGTGAGAGTATGAATTATATCCTATGAGTAATTGTAAAAGAAAAAGATGCAAAATTTAGTACTGAATTGTACACTTTAAATGAGTAAACTCTATGGGGTGTGTTAATTATATTACAGGTTTTTTAAAAAGTAGATTTTGACCATTTGCTCCTTTCTTAAAATCTGAGCTAGATTTATAATTGAACTAAAGAACAAGTGTTTATGTTCTTAAATGCCACTCATTTAAGCCATGGTATCATTCATGCTTCATTTTAAGGATTAAGTTTCACACAATATATAACCAAGTCTTTGCACAGACTAATTCGTGTCAATTCAATTTTAGTGTTTGTGCTGCTGAAGTGAGCAGACTGAATCCTGATTATTGAGCTCTTGTTTCTCTCTGAAAAATGTATTTAATTGTAACCAGTTCGAAGGCATTTTTGGCTGACCACACTTCTTCTAAAAATGCTGGTATAATGACAAGTTCTTTTAAAAGGTGGTCTTCAGGAAATCCTGAGTCAGGAGCCAGAATCGATCCTAAAAAGAACTATTTTTCTCTGTGATGTGTTTTGCATACTGAACTATCCGGGAGAGATCCCCAGCATCACGAGTGTCGGTTGCTACTTTCTTTTTTTTTTTTTAAGAGTTTTTTTTGTTTTGTTTTTGTTCTTTTTTTTTAGGTTTATTTATTTTGAGAGAGAGTGCACGAGCAAGGGAATAGCAGAGAGAGAGAAGGAGAGGGAGAATCCCAAGCAGACTTCGCACTGTTAGCACAGAGCCCGAGGTGGGGCCCAGTGCCACCAACTGTGAGATCACGACCTGAGCTGAAATCAAGAGTCCAGTGCTTAACTGACTGAGCCACCCAGGCGCCCCAAGAAATCACACTACAAACTTCTAAGTAGAAAATTAGTCGTAGGAGCCCCTGGGTGGCTCAGTTAAGTGTCTGACTCTTGATTTCAGCTCAGGTCTTGCTCTCGTGATTCAAGAGATAAAGGCACTCTTTGGGCTTTGTGCTGATAGCTCAGAACCTGCTTGGGATTCTCTCTGCTCCTCCCCTGCTTGTGCACGTGCTCAGTCTCTCTCCCTCCCAAAATAAATAATAAAATTAAAAAAAGAAAGAACACGAGTATTAGAAGTCCATGTTCATGAAATGCAGAATTCAGTTTATTATATAACAAAAATAAATGGAAAAGTTTTATTAGTCTAAATAATGTTACTAGTGTTTTTTCTTGATGACAAATCATTTTATAAATTGGTTATAAGTTTATATTCATTGTCAAAGTCAGATAGCATTATATTAATTCCTCCCCCGTTTTTATTTATTTTTGTGACTCCATAGAACATTCATTCGCATGGTATAAAATTCAAAAGGTACAAAGAATATGCAGTGTAAACACTTCCTCTGACTCATCATGTAGTCAACCAGCTCCTCTCCCTAGAAGCAACCTGTGTTTCCTTTCCTTCCAGAGAGAATGCAAGCAGCATCTTTTTCTAAGATAGTTTTTTACCCTTTTAATTAGTGATAAGGTATAATAGTAGCTTATATTTCAGTCTTGACTGATTTTTGTTTCGTTTATTTATTTTCTCACTCCTTCCAGCAGTGTATGTTTTAAATACCTAATAATACAGCTCATGTTTATAATTCGTAAAAGTTGTTTTGCTTGAGATTTCAGCATGAAAAAATACCTCTGTAAGTTAATAAGGTTTTATGTATGAGTAGGTATTTACTATATGTATAATGGTATGCTGAGTACTAAATAGAATATCAAAAAAAAGTACTCAATTGACTATCCAGGAAAATAAAACTGTTAGAGTATGTTGTAAAATGAAAAGGATTTTCTGTATGTCTGGAGAGTTTGAAAATGGATCTGGGTCTGCTAGATTTTTCTGACTTTGCTATTTTTTTGATTATAAGGATTTAAAAAAGCTCACTAAGAAATTATTAATGGATAATAAAAAATGAGTGTTAGAGCTCATTGTTTCTAAGATATATAGCTCTCTTTTTGACCTTTTTATTTTGATTGTATAGAAAATACTGTCAGTTTAGGGGAAAAAAATAAAATGGTCTAAATATGATATTCATTCCGGATGGAGAATGTGCCATGTTTTCACTTGTAGTGGATAGCAAACTGAGGCGAAAATAAGACCCCTGGTGGTACTTCTTTTGAGTGTAGGGCCATAAATTTCATAGTTTGTGAGGATCTAATTTCTATTCACTCATTTTTGCTTATTTCTCACAAAAGTCTCTCCAGAATTATTGAACATATTGAAGTATCTTTCAATGAAATAGTGATGAAGGAACGGTTTTTGTTAAAAGCAGTAATTGGGTTATGATAGGCCTGGGTACATTGTATCGGTCATGTGAAAACCAATCTGTGGACCATGTTGAGCACAGCGCCGAAGTACCAAATGGTTTTTTCGTCGTACTTGGTTCAAAACTGTCATAGACAGTAGGCTCTGCTCTGCTTTACAGTTTCTTTTCTCTTTTGAGAGTTTGCTATAATGTGTCTGTAGGAATCAGAACTGTATGTACCAAAGGACCCTGTCCCTAAGGAGTTTTCAAAAGTTTGTGGTAGAAGACACAAGACATACCGAAATAAACTCAGTACAAAATAAAAGCGATCAGAGTGATGGTTGCCATAAAAAAGAGTTTTAAAAAGTGCAGATGTGAGTTCGGCAAAGGGCACATGTATGTAATGTAGGTGTGTAGATGATGGGGCATTTCGACTGGACCTTGTGGAGTAAGTGAGATTTAAACTAAACACCCAGCATGTTTGGGGAAAATTTCAAAATCACCGTGCGTTAGAATTTAGTAGTGTTATGACCGCATGTGGTATTCCTGACCCTCGTCTGGCGAGGGCACATGCCTCTCTGCACACAGTTAGCAGGACAAGTGTGTGACTTTTAAATTAACATTAGCGTACTGAGGCAAAATTCTCATTTGATGAATCAGCCTTGGAAAAAGTAGGGTTGGTTTTATAGCTAAATACTTACTTTGTTGTATTAGCAGTTTTGGGGTAATTTTGGTTCCTTTGAAAGGTGTTTGTTCTTGGAAAACTAATTAATTGAGTGAGACCTTTCCTCCAGGATTTTTGGTGGTTTCAGTTTTCTGCTACTGTTTGCTACTTCTGTTTTCAGTTTTCTGTGGCAAGTTTCTTAATAGTTTGGCTAAAATGTGATCCACATAATTTTTATGTGAGAGATTTTAAGCAAACTACTTGCTCCATTAGAAAGCATTAGTGGCTTATTGAAAAAAAAAAAAGTTGGGCTTACGATTGGGAGATAGCATGCATTTTGTTGAAAAAAAAAAAAATGAATTTGCTATAGCCACATGTGTTAGCTGCATTAAAAGACTGCTGTGCTGGCAGGCTGGCCTGGACTGTTGCTCACAGGGATTATAGCTGATTGCACACGGAATGCAGTGGAATGTTCCTGCCATAAGGTCTCTTATGAAAAAGTAGAAGGGGGTGAAGAGCACTTTAGGGAATGTGCCAGATCTGAAAACTGAGTAGTAGCAGTTTTATTTAAGCACTTTCTGGTCTCAGAGGGAATATTTTCCATAGCACAGATAAATGTTACTGCCTTGACATTTTGGAGTCCATATGTATACAAATGGGTTTGTTTAATAATATCCCATTAAATTCCAAGTTTTCCCACTTTGGAAGCTTTTTTTTTTGGTCTAACTGCTCTTAAAAAGGAAAGTAGGGCAAAATTAATGGTTGGACTGCTCATATTTATGGTAAATCTGGAGACTTTGAAACTGCATTAATTCCCCTCTGAAAAACAAGAGGGTAGGTAAAGCTGGTTCTCACATGGTCCTTTAGGTATTAACTATCTCTAGCTAGCCCTTTGGTAAGTTTCCTTTATGTATTTATCAATCTTACTTTACTTGGGATCTTTTTGTTTTTCAGTGCCCAAATCAGTGGGATAGAAGGGACCCTGTGTTACCCCCCAGCCCTCGTTAATTACTAACAAGGAACATTTTTAAAGGCTTTTTCATTCACATTTCAAGATGGAATGCTACACATCACAACTGGCACAAAGAATGACTTCATGTCCATTAATGAAAATTTGGGATGGAGGAGGGGACAGAGTGGAGGTTTGGAAAGGAAGACTTTTGAAAGGAATTCTTTTAAATTTGAATGCATTTTCTAACCTACAGAATCAATTTTACTTAAGTCTTTTCTGGGATAAGCCATAAGCTCCGTAACACAGCATCCAGTGCTGGCTGGAGACGTAGGATAAGGCCAGCTCTTCAGCAGTCCTTCCCCGCCTCCACACCATGTGCTCTAACCTTAGAGAGGGAATGCTTAATATTTTTTAACACACCCTTTGTCAGGATGCGTTCCATGAACTCCATATCTCATTCACACTCTGTCCTGTGTCTCTGTGACCTGCTACTAGTGAAGTGCATTTCATTGAGTCACTAAAACTGCTGAGGATTTGGGCATTTAAACTCTTAGCAGCACTAGTTTTTCTTAGAGAAAACAGCTGGAAACAACCCCAATTCCCATCAACAGGAGAATGGATAAATAAATCATGGTACACTTACATAAAATAGAACACAACAGAGAAGAATTACTGTGCACACACACACAAATTATAAGCAAATGGTAGCTATACAAGCAAGCTGCAAAAGAAATTGTTGTATTTATATAAATTTCAAAAACATGCAAAGCTGTTCTCTGTATTCTTAATGGCCTACAAACACATGGGGAAAACTATGAAGAAAAGTAAGGCAATAACATGCCTCCGAGATGAGGTGGTGGGCAGAGGGATCTGGGAGGACACAGCGGGCTGCAAGGGTGAGAGCCACACCCTAGAGCTGTCTGGTGGGTACCTGGGGTTTTGTTCTGTATTACAGCTCGTACCTTTGACACATTTACTTATTTTACGAATCTGTCTACTATATGTATACTAAGTGATTTGAAAAGTATAAAACAAAGGGAAAAAACAAAATCTTCACCTTGCAAATAGAGCTACTGTATACCCATGCCTCTCGATATCAGTGACCAGGGCTTATCATGTGATGGGCACAAGCCCATGAAATTTGTCTCCTGCCCCCTCTTTCTGAAGTCTTGTAGAACTTTTCACTCTCTTTTTTCAAGGAGAGGAATATTTCCTTTTTAAGTTACATGTCCATATTGATTAACTGACACTCATTTAATTGCTGGACGGCTAGAAGGTAAGCAGAAAGCAGAGGCTTACGTGGTGCTGGAAGCAGAGTTCAGTAAAATATATTGAAATCAACTTGGGTGCCAGTGGCATGAAACTTTTAGAAATTTTGAAATGAAACACTTTTCTTCTTGTTGGGAGTTGGAGCTACAGCTGGAGGGGTGTGCGGGGGTGTGTATTGGGACTGGGGAGTAGGGGCGCCCTGGAAGTAATACTATATTTACTCAGCCAGAGTTGATAGAAACTGAGTCTGTCCTTCAGGATGACTTTTAGATGAAGTTTGAGGCTAGCCTTCTAAATCTAACACTGTCTGCTGGCCCCTGACTTTGCTGTGCACCTGACCCCTCTTCTGCCCACTCGTAGTTTTGAAGGCAGTTTTTGCTTTCCTTTTCCTCAGGCCCAAAACATATTTTTTTTCTTCCACATCTGACACAGTGACTTCTCATGTGGCAACTTACTAAACTGACATTCTGGAATGTATCCCTGGAACATACCCTCTTTTAGATGAGATGAGTTAATTTATCATTAACTTATTGAGCCCATTCTTTTAAGTATTCTTCAAGAAGATGATTGTAATGGCTATTCAGTATTCTGTTATATTAATACACCGTAATTTCTTGAGCTAATCCTCTGTTATCTGACACTTGAGCTTTAAAACTGCTTCTTAGGTCTCCTGTAAAGAAAAGTGTAAGCCCACACAGGTGGGGAAGGAATTGTTTTTGAGGCAGTGTGTGCAGCCTGGCATCTCTCCTGCCTGATAAACATTTCAAACTTGACACGTCCAGAACTGAATTCCTAGTGTGTCTTCCTCAGTCCTGCTTCCCTGCACTCTCCTCCTTCCACTCGATGGAAATTCTGTCTTTATGTTTGCTCAGGACAAAAATCACATAATCATCCTTGATTTCTCTCCTGTCCTCTCTCCATCAGAAAGGCCTGTGGGCTCTGTCTCAGAAGATACCTAGAATCGGACCACTCTTCCCTCCGTAGCCACTGCCCGCAGTAACCTCATAGCAGGTCTTCGGGCTTTAACCTTTGTTTCCTAGCATTCTTTTCTCGATAGAGCAGCTAGAGCAATCCTTTTAGAATAGAAGTTGGATTGTTTTTTTCCCTCAAAACTCTAAGGTGGTTCCCATTTTATTCAGAATAAAAGCTAAAGTCTGTTCATTGACCTTCCTTCTCCCTTTTTCAAGGCTCTGGTCTTTTATTTAATAGCGTGTTGGGTACATTTCCCCACGTATTCTGCAAGAACATGATTGTAGTAGCTACATGGTGTTCAATTGTATTTATAAATTGTACATTATTTAGCTCCTTCTCTGTGATCAGACACTTGAGCCTTAAGTTTTTCATTTATTCAGCGGAAACGTTGCTAGTGCCTACTCACGCTAATATCCCAGGGTTGTTGTGAGGATCAAATGGAATCTGGTATACTGTATAGGATGATATTTGAAAAGTTATTTGTTAATTTTTTTTTGTAATTAGTTTTGGTACCTAAATTGTTATTTTCAGTGGGAATATAAATTTAAAGCGGAAACAATTGCACCTATCCCCAAGTTGGAGGAGGCCTTTGGTATTGTGTATTTGCAACTGGTTTTTATTACATTTTATAATTTAAACTTCTTCAATTGCCTAAAAAATCTACCATCTGGATTCCAAAACAGGGAAGAGAAGACTAGCTAAAATCATGTAGGAAATTAGTCCTCCTTCTTTGCTGCTTTGCATCTGATTGTTCTGGACTTTTGAGGTTGCCTTAATTAAATCTAAACTGTACTTCATGTGGCCCTTATATATGCATTTGATGTTTTTTTTTTTCCAAAAGGGAAAGCAACCATGCTTTTCTCTTCTTTTCTTTTCCTTTCCTTCCTTTGCAATTCTCCAGAGATGTTTTGGAGTTCATTTTTAAAAGTCCATGCTGATAACATGGTGCTGATTGCTTTTGGTAGTTGCCTAGTCAAGTGTGAAGGGCTGCGATGGGAGCTAGCAAAGTCCGGAGAGCTGTTAGTGAGACCAGGGCAGGGCCTGCTATGTCTGTCTGCTTGTATGGGAGGCAAGGCAGGTATTTAGATTGAATTTTTGGTAGTATATTAACAGTTGGTTATTATATCAAAATCATTTCCAGCAGGCTAAAAACAGTTCTTAGTTGTAGCTTAGGGATGAATGCTCTGGACATACAGGTGGTAGGATTAAGAAATATGAAATCAGGTTTTTGAGAGCATCTATAGGAAATGGGGTTTTTGTTATTCAGCAAGCATAGGCTGGGAGGCCACCAGGCTCTCAGAGCCTCAGAGATGATAATCACAGTACTGTGACGACTCTTTTTTTTTTTTTTTTTTAATAGTAGAAGGGTAAAGAATTTTTTTTTTTTAAAGTTTATTTATTTTTGATAGACATAGAGGCATAGCGTGAACAGGGGAAGGGCAGAGAGAGAGGGAGATACAGAATCTGAAGCAGGCTCCAGGCTCTGAGCTGCCAGCACAGAGCCCGACGCGGGGCTCGAACCCACAGACCGCGAGATCATGACCTGAGCCGAAGTCGGTGGCTTAACCGACTGAGCCACCCAGGCGCCCCTGTGACGACTCTTAAGAAAGCATTGGGAGACCTCTGAATAATTGAGGGGTAGGGCCTAGAAAGGTAGGGAATGTCTGGAAGCCTTTTTGTTTTGCCAGAACAGAAAACCGTATGGCCAGAATTAGCAGAAGCTGTGTGAGTGGTTGAACTATGTTTGCTGTTTCCTCGTGACATTCTTCTGGTCCGATACGAAGAGTTCTAAGAGTTTGTTTTATAACTGTGAATAAAGTTGAGGAGGAAAATGGGTGAAGGGAAAAACAAAAGCAGCTTTTTAAACACCTTTTATTGGGGGAACAAAACCAAACCATGATTAGTAATTAACAGCGACAAAAGCCGTAATAAACACAAGCTGTGCCCGCCACAATCAGCCACTTCCAGATTTTAACTCCGGTAGTCCGTACAGTAATCCTACGGCAGATACTCCTCTTCTCCCCATTTCACAGATGTCTTGTCTGGGGTCGCACATCCAGGACTTGGGAGAAATAAAAAGTGAACTTGAGTCGTTTGACTCTAGAACCTCAGTCTGAACCTCTTTGCAGCACATATTGCCTCTCAAAATAGTAAGTTTTATTATTCTGTGTAGAAGTAGTGCTTATGTGTAATTTGAACTTAACTGTTACATGGAAATTTATTTTGATGTCCCTTCTTGTTGCAGGGTGATTGTGAATAACAAGGGCATTATTATTAGTTCCACTATCTTTGTGCCATTTGGACTGAGGGAGGACTAGGTCGCCCAGAGCATCTCCTTTCCCAGTCATTCAGCGTTTGCTCAGGAAGGGCAAAATAGATGTCAGTGGAGGGTTTATTTAAGGTTTATTACAACTTGGGTGCGTGGCTGGCTGAGTCTTTGGAGCACACAAGTCTTGATCTCGGGTTTGTGAGTTCAGGCCCACTTTGGGTATAGAGAAATTACTTAAAAAAAATAATAAAACCTTAAAAATGTTATTATAACTGGGTATAAAAATGTTTATTTCATACCCAGCTGAGGATGACACTGTGACATTACAGAGTTGGTAGAGTTTTTTTTTTCCCATTGTATATTTATTTTTACTACTCCGCGATCGAATATATAGTGAACACATATAGTAAGTACGTTTATATTGTTTATAGGATTTGGAATCTAAGTTTGTTATTTTAAATGGTTAAGGAACTTTATGATTATAGTTCTTCTGCTCAATTCTACTTTATGGCAATACTCTTTCTATACTCTAGAAATATATTAAAATTTCTAGAAATATGTTATTCTGAGTAGGGGAGGGAGCTGCTTATGGGTTGTGGTTTTATGGTTTTAGAATATACATGGTGTGTAAAATGGCTTTATTTTTTGTAGTGTTCCTTATATTTTGGGGTATATTTTGGAAGAGGAAGTTTGTACTGAAGATGTCACTGGGCTTTTTAACAAGCCAAAACATTGCTGTTAGAAAAGTTAATATAAAGTTACAGTGTTGCCACAATGATAAGTTAATTGTAGTCGCAGGCAAGATCTTTAATAGTTTGCCAACAACAGTATAATTGCTACATAGAGGCTTTGAGATATTAGATAAACAAACTTATCCTGGAGAATATAAAGGCTTTTAAGTACAAATCTTGTTTTGACTTCCTTGTTTTCTAGGGCTTAGTAATTAAAACATTATTTCTGCATCTTAATGCTGCAGTAACAAAGTTGAGAAGAAAGCAAAGGAAAAAAGGGGTAAAGTTGGAGGACTTAACAGACTTTGTAAGGCCAGATTTGACTGGAAGGGTCTCTAAGAAAGAGAAGATGGTCCAACAAAAAACTAAAACCTATGGAATATTTTGCAGTAATCATTTTAAAGGTGTTTCCATTTATCTTAGATAGGAGTCGTCAGGTTAGCCTTCACATGAGCAAGGCTGTCCTGTTTCTCACTCTTCTCCAGCTCTCCGAAGGTACAGTGTCGGCTACAGCGTGAGGAATAATAAAAAAAAGGCACAAAGACAAAGGGGTAAGGTGTGTAAGGTGTAGGGAGGAGAGAGAAACACAAGGTCCTCTTCCCTGTGCACTGGGGGAAGGATCCGGTCAGACTTCAGTGCCGAAGCTGCCTTTCTCATCTGTGAAAGGGACTTAAGAAAACAGCCTTGAAACCAGCTGAGATCTGGGTGGTGAAGGGAGCCAAGGCACAGAGGTGAGGGTGAGCAGAACGAGTTATTCGGGAAGTCAGGAGATCACCCGAACAAAGACTCATTCCTCCTATGGGGCCAGGAATGGTTGTGGTGGTAAGCATTGTCATAATAACAGGTAGCATAGCTTGACTTCCTCGAAACATTTCTGTCTTGTCTCTTGGCTCTCAAGTCTCCAGGTTCTCCCCATTGCCTTCCTCCCTCACAGGCCATTCTGCGTTCTTCCTTACCTCCTGTATTCAAAGTGCACCAGGATTTTGTCTCTTTTCTTTGATCTTTCTGGTGTCTTCAGAGACGGACCCCCTAAGTGATTTCACTTTTACTGAAAGAGCCACCCCAGCCATCTCCATTGTCACCTCTATCTCCTAACTCTCTTTTGTTTTACTCAGGTTATTCTGTCTCTTTTAGTTAATTATCTGACTTCTGGATTAGAATGTAAGCTCCTTGGAGATAAGAGACTGGTTTCAGGTCTGGGGTAGGGTAGGCACTCAAGTGATTGTTAAATGAAAGAATATTTTGAACATTTGCTTTGTGTTAGAATTTTTTTTTTTTTTATTTTTTATTTATTTTTGAGAGAGAGAGACAGAGCATGAGTGGGGGAGGAGCAGAGAGAGCGGGAGACACAGAACCCGAAGCAGGCTCCAGGCTCCAAGCTGTCAGCATGGAGCCTGACATGGGGCTCGAACTCACAAACTGTGAGATCATGACCTGGGCCGAAGTCAGACGCTTAACCGACTGAGCCACCCAGGCATCCCTTGTGTTAGAATTCTTGACGCGGACTAGTCATTAATCCTCACAACAATTCTATAAAACAGGAAATATTATTGTACCCATTTTACAAGTAAGAAAATTGAGGCATAAATAATTTATTACATGCCCAAGTTATAGATGGACCCCAAGATAATAATGGATACTTATGGGGGGGTATGTTAAAGCCTCTATAGTATTCCATTTCCTTCATTGCCAAAATCCTGGAAAATGTCTTCTAAAACTATTTTCCAGGTCTGCTTGTGTTTTGATCATTTGACTGTTGGGTTGTATTGTGTGTGATTTTCTTTTATGTTTATTCATTTTGAGAGAATGAGAGTGTGAGTGGGGGGAGGGGCAGAGAGAATGAGAGAGAGAGAATCCCAAGTAGGCTGCTCACTGTCAGCTGGGGCTCAATCTCATGAGCTGTGAGATCGTGACCTGAGCCGAAATCAAGAGTCAGACGCTTAACCAACTGAGCCACCTAGGCACCCCAAACATTGGGTCTTATCGTAAGACAAAAATTCAGTTTTGGATCAAGAGACATAATGTTTTTGATCTAGGAATGGACTCTTCTGCCTCCCTGCCCCCACAAATGCTACATCATGGAACTCATAGATCTTTGAGGTCAAATGCAGTTCTCATGGGAGTTGTTGGCAGAATTTCCCAAACGTTCTGCAGTGGTGGTTGTGTTCTGTGTAATTGGTCTCCACACTTCCACTCATGCCTTTCTCCAGTCCCCTCTCGTACTGTAGTCAAGTCAGTCCAGGGGCTTCTCATTGTCCAGGGGTTCACCAGCTCCTTGAAGTCCATCTGTGATGGATTCTGAGCTTTTAGTGCTTTTCTTTTTTTTTTTTGGGGGGGGGGATTTGCCCCTCAGGAACATTTGACTTTTTTTTTTCGAGAGAGAGAATACACTCCTGCAAGAGCAGGGGAGGGTCAGAGAATCTTAGGTTGGCTTCACACCCAGTGCAGAGTTCTGTGGGGCTTGATGGCAGGACTGTGAGATCATGGCCTGAGCTGAAATCAAAAGTCAGTCGCTTATCCAACTAAGCCACCTAGGTGCCCCAACAATTTTTAAAGAATTTGGCTGTCATAACTTGGGGTGTGTGTGTGATGCCATGGGCATATACTGGGCATTTTGTGATGCTTCTAAAATATCCCACCATGCACAGGACAGTCCCCCACAACAAATAATTCTCTAGCCCAAAATGTGAATAGTACAGAGGTGGAAAAATCCTATATATTTGGGGGTAGAAATGTGGGGGTTGGAGACTTAGGCAGAGAACTTGCTTTAAGAAAGCTTTGTTTTAGGGGGAAATACCTAGCATTAATGTATAGTGTATGAATAAGGAAGAGGATATACCCTAAATGCTGAGTTTCCTTGCCTCATATTCTTTTCATCTAAGTTGCCTGAGGGAAGCCAACGTGTACTTTAACACAAAACTCATTTCATACCTCCTATGTCCATCAATAGCCTTCCTATTTCCTGTGTTGGATGCAATTATTTAATGGCAGAAGTTGAGTTCTTGTTAAGGTTCCTTCGTTGTGGTTAATGACAAAGAGGCACACCAGTCCCAAAGAAACCCACCCAACAACTCCGCAGATACGTTGCTTCCTACAATCACAAAGTATAGGTTTGCGACGTGGCCTAAATCCCACCCTGGGATACCTTACTCTAAATACACAGGTATTCCCTCAGGGCCTCAGTTTACTAAAGGGGAAGCATTCTGGGGTGCCATCCTCTGCAATTTTTAAGGTCCCTGACCCTGGACTTCCCTGATGCCTTATCCTGTACTCTAAACCCAGGGCCACTTAGCCACCCTTTAATTCTAGTTCACATGCCATTTCTCGTCCTTCTTTCTGAAAACCTAGAGGAGTCAAGTTCGCAGTATCCCTGACTTGGTACTCCCAGGGGCCAAGGCCTTTGGCTTGGTATCCCTAGCAGCTCTGACACTACCTCCTCGCCTCCATCCCAAACCCTTCTCGGTCCAAGGCCACTTCAGGACCTCCGAGGGTCCTAAACACTCAGACTTGATCGCCCCACTCCAAATTATATAAGATATATTAAATGAGTCCACATTCAATTCATAATATATAGCTTATGTACCAGTTGAGAGGTTACTTATTGTGGTAGACTTACTAATTTCGATTTGCAGTTGTATCCCTTTTGAGAGTGAAAGCATTATTTCGAGGTTCAAAAAAGTTCATGGACTGCCACTGGTGTCTGCGTCAGACTCCCCCCAACCCTGTCCCCTCACGAGCCGCCTCTCAGCGCCCTCCAGCAGTCTGCGTCCACGCCACCGTCTCCTCGCAACCCTCCCCACTCTCGCTCCCTCGCCTCTTCACCAGCTTTCCGCTCTGTCTGCCTCCGTCCAGCCAGGCTCCCTCCCACCTAGGTCCTGGTCCAACCAACCCTCCACAGCCCACCGCCCCGCCGCCCTGCGCCCAGCTCCCCGCCGCTCTGCTCACCTGCCTGCACCTCCGGTTGGCTCCAGGGCGCGGACAGCTTTAGTGCTTTTCTAACCCTTCGTTGTTCACTGCACTTGAGCCATACCAGCCAAACCAGAATCCGGATGCCGCATGTTTCTTTTTGCCCCAGGGCTTCCTTAGGCAGTTCTCTGGCGTGGGATGTCTACCTACTGCTCAGTGGTTTAGAGCTTTGGAGCCAGATGTTCCAAACTTTAGTGTAGGCCCTGACCTGGGACAACTGCCTTCTTCTCTGGTGCTCCAAATATAAAATGGAAATGATAATAGTACCTGCTTCATAGGTTATTACAAGGAGTAAATGAGTGAATACATGTAATGCTTTATTTAGCACAGTGCTTAGAATGTAGTAAGCATTTAGTTAAAGTGTTGAGTGTTATTATTCTCTCTCCACTGTCCTTGGCTATCTCCTTTATCCCTCAGCCCAAACTTCTCTGTTTTATCAAATCAGAGTTTACCAACTCAAAAGTCATCTTTGTTATAAGTTTCCTTTTATACATTCCTGTGTATGTGTTCTTATAGGACCCCATGCTTATCTAGCATGGCTCTTATCATAATTTGAGAGCATTTATTTATTTTATATGATGATATATCTGTCTTCTCCATTGGCTATTAGCTCTAGAAGGGCAGAAATAACTTGTTTGTTTGCCATTTTATCCCCAGCACAGTGTCCGGCACATAGTTTGTGCTTAATAAATGTGCTCAGTAAATATGCCCAACGAATGAAAGTGCTGTTTAACTTTTCTTTTCTTAAAATAGGATCTTGGGATCTTTTGCAATAATGCTTCTTTTGGGAAAGAGTAATGTTAGTGTGGAAGCTAGCATCGTTTCTAACCAACCTGAGAGATGTGGAAAGCTGAGCACAATGAGTAAAAGTGTAGAAGGCAAAGGGGTAGGAACTGTTGGGAGACGGGCAGAAAGATCAGGAAAATGAACTTGTTCAGATGGATGCCGTCTAACAGTGTTTGGTTGAAGATCTTTGATGCACCTAGATGGTAGTTGTGATCTATTCAGCAGTGACTCAACCAGTGCACCTCACCCTTCTGATGGAATGTATGTTTCAAAGGAACTGCTTGGGAAGATGAGTACTGAGAATATTAGCATTTATTTGTGTCAGTGTTTATCATATGGCAGTGGGTGTGTGTCTTGTCTTGTGTGTGAGGTCAGGAATCTATTTCACATCCACATAAGAATCCTTATAAAAGGCTGGGCAAGCCTTTTATATCTAGGACACTGGAGAAGATTTTACAGGAATAAATTTGAATGGTAAGGGACCCTATCTGATATGAGGGTCCATATTCCCTTTGAAATGCATACTGTAAGACACAGTTCTAAAGACCTGGAGAAGGAGAGGGATTTCCAATACTTAGCCGCTCTTCCTGCCTCCATTATATTTTCCTTTATCCTTGACCTTCCTGGTGACTTCTATCAACATATCTTCCTGTTTAAAACCTGGTCATCTTTCCTTCTGTCCCCCGTTTACCTATTACTGCTGTTTTCTAAAAGTTGTATTTCTACTCCTGAGATTGGAATTTAGATTTCTCCTCTCCTAGAGATTAATGTTACTTGTCAGAAGCTGAGGAAGTTGGCTGCTCAGGAAGAGAAGACTCGGAAGCAAGTCGTGTAGAGAGAGCTATGTACCAGTCCACATAAGGGACTGCTACTTAAGAAGTCAGCACAAGCCTTCCCCCTGAGATCAGGAACACGGCAGGGATGTCCACTCTCACCACTGCTATTTAACATAGTGTTAGAGGTCCTAGCATCAGCAGTCAGACAACAAAACGAAATAAAAGGCATCAGGATTGGCAAGGATGAAGTCAGACTTTCACTTTTCGCAGACGACATGATACTCTACATGGAAAACCTGACCAAATCCACCAAAAGCCTGCTAGAACTGATCCATGAATTCAACAAAGTTGCAGGGTACAAAATCAATGTACAGAAATTGGTTGCATTTCTATACACTAACAACTAAGCAACAGAAAGAGAAATAAAGAAGCTAATCCCATTCACAATTGCACTGAAAACCATAAAACACTTAGGAATAAACCTAACCAAAGATGTAAAAGATCTCTACGCTGAAAACTATAAAAAACTTATGAAGGAAATTGAGAAAGACACAAAGAAATGGAAAAACATCCCATGCTCATGGATTAGAAGAATAAATATTGTTAAAATGTCAATACTACCCAAAGCAATCTCCATATTCAATGCAATCCCAATCAAAATTGCACCAGCATTCTTCTCAAAGCTAGAACAAACAATCCTAAAATTTGTATGCAAAAGACCCTGAATAACCAAAGTAATATTGAAAAAGAAAACCAAGATGGGAGGCATCACAACCCCAGACTTTAGCTTCTACTACAAAGCTGTAATTATCAAGACAGTATGGTATTGGCACAAAAACAGACACATAGATCAATGGAGTAGAATTGGACCCACAAACATATGGCCAACTAATCTTTGACAAAGCAGGAAAGAGCATCCAATGGAAGAAAGGCAGCCTCTTTAACAAATGGTGCTGGGAGAACGGGAACATGCAGAAGAATGAAACTAGACCACTTTCTTACACAACTCACAAAAATAAACTCTAAATGGATGAAGGACCTGAATGTGAACAGGAAACCATCAAAATCCTAGAGGAAAAAGCAGGAAAAAAACCTTTTTGATCTCAGTTGCAGCAATTTCTTACTTGACACATCTTCAAAGTGAAGGGAATTAAAAGCAAAAATGAACTATTTGACTTCATCAAGATAAAAAGCTTCTGCACGGCAAAGGAAACAATCAACAAAACTGATAGGTAACCGACAGAATGGGAAAAGATAATCGCAAATGACATATCGGATAAAGGGCTAGTATACAAAATCTATAAAGAACTTACCAAACTCTACACCTGAAAAACGAATAATCCAGTGAAGAAATGGGCAGAAGATATGAATAGACACTTCTCTAAAGAAGACATTCAGATGGCCAACAGACACATGAAACGATGCTCAACATCACTCATCATCAGGGAAACACAAATCAAAACCACACTGAGATACCACCTTACACCGGTTCGAGTGGCTAAAATGAACAAATCAGGAAACTGTAGATGCTGGCGAGGATGTGGAGAAACAGGCACCCTCTTACATTGTTGGTGGGAATGCAAACTGGTGCAGCCACTCTGGAGAACTATGTGGAGGTTCCTCAAAAGAATGGAAATAGAACTACCCTATGACCCAGGAATAGCACTGCTAGGAATCTACCCAAGAGACACAGCAATGCTGATGCATAGGGGCACGTGTACCCCAATGTTCATAGCAGCACTTTCGACAACAGCCAAATCATGGAAAGAGACTAAGTGTCCATCAACTGACGAATGGATAAAGAAGATGTGGTATATATATACAAGGGACTACTACGTGGCAATGAGAAATAATGAAATCTGGCCATTTGTAGCAACGTGGATGGAACTGGAGGGTATTATGCTAAGTGAAATAAGTCAGTCAGAGGAAGACAGATACATATGTTTTCACACATAGGTGCATTTTGAGAGTCTTAGCAGAAAACCATGGAACAGGGTGGGGGGGGGAAGCCACAGAGACGGAGGGAGACAAAACATAAAGAGACTCTTAAATACTAAGAACAAACTGAGGGTTGATGGGGGGTATGGGAGAGGGGAGAGAGGGTGACGGGCATTAAGGAAGGCACTTGTTGGGATGAGCACTGAGTGTTGTATGAAAACCAATCTGACAATAATATAAAAAAAAAAAGTCAGCACAATGAGTGATACAGAAAGAGAAGTCATGGTTTTCAGTTACAAAGAAGTGACTATCCATAGGAAAGATAAAACTAATATAGTAATTGGTTCTTTGGGTACATATTGAGTATCTACTATGTGACAGGCGCTCTCCTTGGAGCTGGAATGTAGTGGCAGATGAAACAAGATTTGGTGTCATGGAACCTGCATTTCAGTGACTCATAATAAGTCAAGTAGTTAGGAGTGCAGTGAAGACAAAGCAGGGAAAACAGATGGAGAGTGAAGGCATGGTGCTTAAGGAGCATGGTCAGAAAAGGGCCACCTGATACGGCACTGTGTGAGCAGAGAGGGTATGAAGTTAGGTGGTGGGCTGTTCACATACCTGGGAGAGTGGCACTCCTGGTAGAGCCAAAGCACAGAGGCCCTGAAAGAGTACAGCTTCAGTAAGAAGGGCAGTGGAACTGGAGTAGGGGGTGAATCACTCCAGTGGCTGGACAGGAGCTCAGAGAGGGAGTAGAGTTTTGTTCAGTGTCTGTTGGGAAGCCGTCGGGATGCTCACTGGAGGCATGATGTGAGTGCGATCTGGGGTAGTCTGAGAAAAGGACCACTGTTTGCAGTGTGGGAATAAGACTCTCTGGGGGCTCACAGGGAAGCCGGGAGCCTGGTTAGGAGTTAACCATCTTCAGGTGAAGGGGGCGGTAGTTTGGACTAGGGTGGTAATGGTGGTGGCTGGTGAGAAGCCATGGGATTCTGGATTCATTTTGAAAGTAGAGCTGACAGATTAGATCAGATGTAGGTGTAAGAGGTGAAAGTTGGAGATGATTCTTAAGAGCATCTGTGAAAAGTTGCTTGTGGGGGTGGGTCCAGGTCTGGAGTATACTGTGTGTCCAGAGAAGTCTCCATAGGAGGGGAGGCCTGAGGTGTGGAAGTTGCTTAAAAGAGACCTTGAAAAGTGACATGAAAGGTGATTTTATAGAACAGAAAGCAGTATGAGGTGTATAGCATTTAAAATAGAGTTGTGTTCTGACTCCAGCCCTCAGAATATGCCTGGGGTCCATTTCCTGCAAAAACAAAACAAAACAAAAAAACCCTGGTGATTTATCCTAAACAAAGCCTGCAGCTGTTGACATGTGACCTTGGGAGGCATGCTGCGTTTGTAACAGCTTTTACATTGTTGAAAATAGTTTATATGGTGAAGATATTATTAATTACTACTAATTAATTATTGATAATATTAACTAATTATTAATTATTATTCTATTCTTACACTGTGTTAAGTAGTGCCTAATCTTTTGGTAATACAATTCTGTGTTCACTGTGAAAGTTGATACAATGAACTGATGTTTTATGTGTATACTGCATAGGTATGTACTTTTTTTTTTTTCTTTTTATGCTTCTAAAAATGGTATGGGATTTAATGAAATTAACATTATACGTGACTAAAGGAGGGCATGCATCTGAATGTCTGTTTGGTGTTGAAGATCCACAAGACACAGTCCATGTACTGAAGGGATTTATAATGTGGTAGGAACACCTGAGGTTTGGTGGCACAGGTAAAGGACCCCAATGTAGTTTTGATTCTTGCCGAGAAATAGAATTCTTATGCTCCGCTTTAGCTTATTTTATCAATTAGTGAATGTACTTTCCTCACTTTGGTTAAAAGACTGTGGAGCCTATCCACCAAAACACTGAGTGAAAAACAAGATAAAATACCTATTTTTGAAGTGGCACCTAGTTTTGTGTATTGCTTTACTCATTTAATCCTGTGAACTAGGTATGATCTAAGTTTAGGGGAGGACTCAAACGTGCAACAATACCTAAGGTGACAAAACATTGTAAATATTAAGAGTTTGTCATATATTTAGAATATTAACATATTCCAAATGGTCCTTGGATCCAAATCCCATTCCCTTTCCATTACATGTACTGTGTTCCCCCTTCCCCCTTTTATTAATGTTGAAATATCCTGTTTCTTAGTTGGGTTAAAGGAAGTAAGTTAGATCTCAACTGTTACTAATTCAGAAAGAAAAAACCTTTGGCACATTGAGAACATATTAGTTCATTGTCCATGAAAGTAATGGTGAAGTTCATGGGCTTCTGATGAGGTCAAGGGCTGTCATTGATATATATTTTTTTAAACATAAAAAAAATGTGTTTTTTTTTAATTTATTTTGAGAGATAGCATGGGAGAGCGTGAATGGGGGAGGGGTAGAGAGGGAGGGAGAGAGAATCCCAAGTAGGCTCCCTGTTGTCAGCCCAGAGTCCAACTCGTGGCTCAAGCTCATGAACTGTGAGATCATGACTTGAGTGGAAATCAAGAGTCCAACGCTTAAGTGACTGAGCCACCCAGGTGCACCAGTAGTTTCTTTTCCTTTCTTTTCTTTCTTTTTTAATTTTTGGAAGTCTTTTTTTTTTTTTTTTTAATGTTTGTTTATTTTTGAGAGGGAGGGGAAGGACAGAGGTGCGGGACAGAGGATCCAAAGCGGGCTCTGTGCTGACAGCAAAGAGCCTGATATTGGGCTCGAACTTACAAACTGTGAGATCATGACCTGAGCTGAAGTCAGATGCTTAAGTGACTGAGCCCCCGCGTGCGCCCCCAATAGATATTTATTTTTATAACAGTTTTTTCTTTTCATTTGTAGAGTTGGGGAGTTCCAAAATTTTTTATTAGGAACGTTTCGTATATTCAAGATGTTACAGTGTATATGTAGATATAAAGAATAATATAAAACAAACTATCCTTTAACTATTACCCAGCTAACATATAGAAATTATCCATGCCTTCTGGGGCTCTCTGCTTACACCACCCCATCAGATAACAACAGTATTGAGTTTTACATTGTTCTAAAGTATCTTCTGTAAATATCTTTCATTTAGGAATTAAATATTTTAAAAAATATATATAGCAGCACTATCAACAATAGCCAAAGTATGGAAAGAGCCCAAATGTCCATCAATGGATGAATGGATAAAGAAGATGTGGCATATATATAGAATGGACTATTACTTGGCAATCAAAAAGAATGAAATCTTGCCATTTGCAACTTCGTGGATGGAACTAGAGGGAGAGGGACAAAACATAAGAGACTCTTAAATATGGAGAACAAATGAGGGTTACTGGAGGGGTTTTGGAAGGGGGGGATGGGCTAAATGGGCAAGGGGCATTAAGGAATCTACTCCTGAAATCACTGTTGCACTATATGCTAACTTGTATGTAAATTTAAAAACTAAATTAAAAAGAAAAAAGCAAATTTTCTAAAAATTTTTTCATCTTGCTTGACACAACTATAATGTAAATAGCTCTTTAAAATTATATTTTGATTTACTTATGTTAAAAAAGTTTTGTCTACATACAAGCAGTTACTTAAAAGGCAGCTTGGTTTCAAATCTGAGAGTTAGGAAACTTTATTATAGTTTCAGGAGTTTCAAAGATCCGAAAGAAGGGAATCTTAAGGAAGAGAAAAAGGATTTCAAGTGAATCAAGGAAATTACTTACTGGCGTACTGTTTCTTTTTCTTTACTAGGAAAAAGAGAACGAAGGGGTAGGATTGAAAACTAGCCCTTTCTTAAGTGTTCTTGGCAGAATCAGTACCCCAGTGAGTAGCTAAAAGACTGAGTGAAATATGATTTAAAAGTTATATGATAGGGGGCACCCGGATGACTCAGTCGGTTAAGCATCTGACTTCAGCTTAGGTCATGATCTCACGGTTCATGGGTTCGAGCCCCGTGTCTGGCTCTGTGCTGACAGCTCGGAGCCTGGAGCCTGCTTCGGATTCTGTGTCTCCCTCTCTCTCTGCCCCTCTCCCACTTCCTCTCTGTCTCTCTCTCTCTCAAAAATAAATATTAAAAAAAAATTTTTTTTAAATAAAGTTTAAGGGGCGCCTGGGTGGCTCAGTAGGTTAAGCATCTGACTTCGGCTCGGGTCATGATCTTGCGGTCCGTGAGTTCGAACCACGCGTCGGGCTCTGTGCTGACAGCTCGGAGCCTGGAGCCTGCTTCGGATTCTGTGTCTCCCTTTCTCTCTGCCCCTCCCTTGCTCCTGCTCTGTCTCTCTCTCTCAAAAATAAATAAACAGTAAAAAAATTAAAAAAAATAAAGTTTAATTATAATAGCAAATTTCCTATAGGTTAGAAAGTGTTTATTTTAACCATGTTTTTGAGTGGTGAGAAGGCTACTTTAGAGGTCATATCCTGTGTCTTGTTATTGTCCTTATTGCTGAGCCCCTGAAACCTGGATCTGGTTTACATACTATGACACAGATTTCCATTTTCTTGGCAGAGCTTGTGTGTAGTCTTTCATCTTTTGGGAACTATAATCCTCATAGTTGCTAGTTTTAAATGGGTGAGGAGAGTTTTAAGCAATGTCTGTGGTGTAATTTTGGGGGGTGATCATATACATATGCATACATGCACACATCAAGTATGCATATGCGTAAAAATGCCTTACTGTGTTTACCTTGACAGTTGCTACATGTAGGGGATAAGCCTTTAGATGATGGGTGTCTTGGCTAAGAGTGGGCTCTGGAGCTAAACTCCCCAAGTCCACATCCTGGATTGCCACTAGCCAGCTCTATATATAGCCTTGGGTAAGTTATTTGTGATAGTGTCTCTATCTATACAGTGGCCGTAATGAAACTTCTATATGCTTTGGTGGTTGGGAGGATTAAATAGGTTAGTATGCAGAAAGTTCTTAGAGCTTCGAGTAAGTGCTCTGTGAGTGTTCACTATTACTTAAATCTTGTTCCTAGTGCCTTTTGGTTAGAAGCACACTTCTTTGCTTAGGTTGCCATTTGTGTGCGGGGAGATGTTCTTTCTAGAACTATGTCTCCTTGTCACATGATTATGTGCAGTGTGAGCCTTATTAATACTCTGTCAGCATTTGAGGTTTGAACCTAAGTGTGTGGCCATACCCAGTGGAATCCAGCAAGAGAGAGAGAGAACTAAGCACCGTAGCAACTGTTGCTATTTATGTCCTGAGCAGCAGCTGCCCTGGACAGATTTATTTTTAATCCTGATCTCACTGATAGTCTGGGATGTGGCCATGCCTTACAGAAGTGGATTGGTTGAGATGTCTGGTCTTTGAGGAGATTTCGTGACCACATGTTACGAAGATTCTATTCCATGTGAAATATGAGGCGCTAAAGCTTTGTGTATAAGAGAAAGGAAGAGAGTCTAAACTTCAGCATTCAGTCAGTCCCTAAAAGAGTGTGACTGGATTAATCACATGAGAAATACTTTCATTGTGGGCAGTAAGGCTTTATGCTTTTTTTACAAAACGTAATTTTGCTTTCTATAACATTCTATAGAAGATCTGTGGTGTGGTGTGTGATCCACTGTATACATACGTAGTACGCATGTGTACATGCACACTTGATAATTATTATTAATTGTGGATTTCAGCAAGAAGACTCTTTCATTATCAAATGCTTTTCTAAAGTAGATAATAAGATATTTAAAAAGAGTTCATTTCAGGTAGTATTTGGATTGATTCAGTAATTTTCTAATTTTTATTTCTGACGTATTGAAATATTTTAAGCTTTATGAAGTACCTTGAAATAGTAATGTGACCTGTTTCTGAATTTTGGCTGCTAATTTACCTGTCTGTCAGCCATACAATATTTCCTGAGCACCTACTGTATACCAAGCTGTGTTCTAAATCCTGGTGGCACCCAGTGAATATTGTTGGTCTGATTCTTTTAAGTTCTGTGTACAGATTCTACCTATTAAAAATGTGATTTAAAAAAAAATTGTATATTGTTCAGATTCAGTAATATCAATTTCCTGATTCGGATGTTTTGAATTTACAACATAACATCATGTTGAACTAAAGAACTTGTAACTGAGTGACTTATCAAATCAAATCATTTTCATTCTTTAGGTATTATTAACCCAAAGAACCCAAAGGAAGCTCCAAAGTCCTTCAGTTTCGACTATTCCTACTGGTCTCACACCTCGGTGCGTATACTCACGGTGCAGCGTACAGAGCAGCGCAGGCTGGGAGCAGTTGTGAAAGTGCTTGCAGGTCCACGAGGAAAACAAAGATGATCAAAACGCAGGAAAACGGAGAGAGCGGGGGCCTTTGCAGCACCCTTACTTAGTCAACGAACCCCAGTCTTGCTGGCTCTTAGGGATTGTTCCTCAACTAGAGTTTGCTACTGCATCTCTTCATTACATGTTTTTCCTTTTTTTTCCCCCCTTCTGTTTTGTGTTGGAGTGGGAAAGGTTTCAAATACTTGACAAGCCTGCCAGCCAAGGGAGGGGCCTGTGAAGGGGGGTTGGAAACACTTGTCACTGGGAGCTGGGTTTTTTGAGAAATAGCCACACCACCTGGAGTGAGTGCATAGTATTTCTATATGTGGACTTGACCTTTGATCTTTTAGTCCCATTTTCCATTCAAGAAAACTTTCTTGCAACTTCTATGAATGGAAGAGTGATACTTTTAAGATTATAGAAAGTGAAATGTAATCAAGTGAGATAATTCCATGTAGGTATTTTTATATATGGCTGACCTGGATGACTCTAATTGTGTGTGTGTGTGTGTGTGTGTGTGTGTGTTTAATAAAAGAAAAATAAATTATATGTAGGAGGGACTCAAAAATTTTATAATATATTTTAGGTGACTGTTGAGATTCCACTTTTATTTGTTATAGAAGTAATCAAATAAACCTTGAAAGATATACGAATAAAATGCCATTGATTTCTCCTAATCTCTACAGCCTGAAGATCCCTGTTTTGCATCTCAAAACCGTGTGTACAATGACATTGGAAAGGAAATGCTGTTACATGCCTTCGAGGGCTATAATGTCTGTATTTTTGCGTACGGGCAGACTGGTGCCGGGAAGTCTTATACAATGATGGGTAAACAAGAAGAAAGCCAGGCTGGCATCATTCCACAGGTAAAAAGAAACAAAAAAAAAAACACAACAAAAGACCTCTGTTTATTATAACTCTTAGTCTTCAGTTGCCGTAACAGTTATTTCTGTTTAGCAGACACTTATTCAGGAGCTATCGTATATGAGGGGCACAAAAATAAATGACTGGTCCCTTTCTCTCAAAGGAGCTAGCAGTCTGGTGGAAAAAGACTAATGTGTACACATGTCTGTCTTTAAAGGTGGGGAAGTTGACGTTTTGTAAAGGTTTTACTGTATCCCCATGTCTGGTTATTTTATCTTCTGTCCAGTGTTACCAGCTTCTTAAAGAAAGTAGTAGTATGTACCAGCCTCTGTTCTGCATCCTGGGGACACCTAGTCACTGTTGTTGCTGGTCTGGTTTTTTTCCTCCAAGTTTCATATATAGATGACCTTGTAAGCATGAGATTATTTTTGTTTTTTGATTGCCTTCTCAGAGATATTTTCCTTTTGTCTTATTAATACTATCACTTTAAACTTGAATAGTCTGAAATTCTTAAGAGTGGTGTCTTTGGCTTTGTGTTGTTCGGCTTGGAGAAGAGTTATAATCCAGGTATTTAGAAGGAATTTTTTTTTTGGTAATAAGAAAAATATGGTTGGTTTGCTTTTATTGGTGATATTTGGAATTAGTTTTAAAGTGCTTTTTTAAATATAGGCCTAGTGTGACTCACCTCTGTATTCTGAGAATAAAATATCATAAGAGAGCAATAGCTACTTTTTCTAATGGATTATTGGATTATAATTTTAAATTCAGCTGTATAACTGAAATGCTTAACTATCGGTAAACATTAAGAATTTTTCAGAAAAAATTGAACATACTAGCATATTTTTTCTGTGAAAAATATATGTCAACATTAAGACATACTTGGGAATTTTCCTTCTTTATATACAGGAATAGCAATACGGTGCTGATTAGAGAAGACATTAGGTAGCCTCATCATGTGCCAAGCACTGGTCCAAGTGTATTAAACCATTAGCTCATCTAATCCTTCTCATTTGACCCTGGGAGGTTGATGTTGTTTCTTTTTTCTTTTCTTTTTTTTTCCCTTCTCTTTCCTTTCTTTTCCTTTTTTCTTCTTTAATTTAATTTTCCTAATTTCATTTTGTGTTTTTTTTTGTTTTTTTTTGTTTTTTTTGAGAGAGAGGGCATGCAAGTGAGCGAGGGACTGAGAGAGAGATAGAATCCCACAAGGGGCAGAAGGAGGAGAGAGAGAGAGAGAGGTAGGCAGAGGCAGGTGAGGCTCACGTTCACCCAGTGTGGGGCTTGTGGTCACTCGAAGTGGGGCTGGAACACACCGATGCAGGGCTCAAACTCAAACTGTGATATCATGACCTGAGCCAAAGTCAAATGCTTAACCAACTGAGCCACCCAGGTGCCCTCATTTCATTTCATTTTATTTTATTTTCCTCATTTTAAAGATGAGGAAACTGAGACACAGTGAGGTCATGTCACTGTCCAGGGAAGTGGCAGAGTCAGAATCCAAATGCAGGCAAGGTGGTTCTGTAGGCTTTGCTTTTTCTACAGTTGTGATACTTCTTTAGCAGTAAGAAAGCTTTTTGTAGATTATAGCAAGTTACACTAACAGTCCTGTTTATCCCATCATCACACTTAGTTTCTCCTTCCCTCTCCTTTAACCTTAATTTGTTTGCTATTGGAATTTTTGTGTAATTACATATATATCTCTTTTCTGGCACAGTTTTGGAATATTTTAATGAAAAGGCATTAATTTTTAAAAACAAGTTATCATTTAGAAACTACCATTTATAATAAGTTTTATTTATTTTTATTTTTTTTTAATATTCATTTTTGACAGAGAGAGAATGCGCTCGTGCGTGTGTGCACACTTATGGGGGAGGGGCAGAGAATCCCAAGCAGGCTCCACGCTTGGTGCAGAGCTAGATATGGGACTCGATCTTACCAACCATAAGATCTTGACCATAGCTGAAATCAAGAGTCAGAAGCTTAACTGAGCCACCCAAGGACCCCTATAATAAATGTAATTCTTTCAAAAAAGTTTTTTAATGTTTTGTTTATTTTTGAGAGAGAGAGAGAGACAGAGCTTGTGTGCGTGTGGGGGAGGGGCAGGGAGACAGGGAGACAGAGGATCCAAAGCAGTCTCCAGGCCGACAGTGCAGAGCCCGATTTGGGGCTTGAACTCAAACACCTGAGATCATGATCTGAGCCATAGTCAGCCGCTTAACCAATTGAGCCACACAGGTTCCCCCCACCCCGCCCCGCCATAAATTTTAAGTTGTATTTAGACTTTTGGAGAATCACAAACATACAGTTCATTTTCCCAATGTGTTTTGATTGCTTTAACATTAAATGTATAGCAAATGGGGGCACCTGGGTGGCTCAGTCAGTTAAGCATCTGACTTCGGCTCAGGTCATGATCTCGCGATCTGTGAGTTCGAGCCCCGCTTTGGGCTCTCGCGATCTGTGAGTTCGAGCCCCGCTTTGGGCTCTGTGCTGACAGCTCAGAGCCTGGAGCCTTCTTCAGATTCTGTGTCTCCCCTCTCTCTGCCCATCCCATGCTCATGCTGTGTCTCTCTCTGCCTCTCAATAATAAATAAAAACGTTAAAAAAAAATGTATAGCAAAAGTGGTGCCTGGGCAGCTCAGTTTGGTTGAGCCTGGGACTCTCGATTTCATCTCAGGTCATGATCTCAGGGTTGTGAGATTGAGCCCCATGTGGGGCTCCTTGCTGAGTGTGGAGCCTGCTTAAGACTCTCTCTGTCTCTCTCTCCCTGTCTCTCTCCCTCCCCCCCACCTTCACTCCCCCATGTGCATGCCCTCTCTCTCTCAAAAATAATAATCATTTAAAAAAATGTGTAGCAAATGAAAATTCAATAGAATGTTATTAGGTACTCGTATTAAAATATCACATACTTTGAGTAAATTCAAAGGACAAGGAGAGTAAAACTTTATGATTTTACTGATCTAGAAAAATTAATGTTTTCTATTAGAATTTCACCATGTGAAAGTGGAGTACTTTCTCTAAAGGGTTTGGAATCTTAAGACAGAGGTAAAGGGGAAATTTTTATACAATTAAAATTCTTATTTTTTTTTAGGATTTTATTTTCAAGTACTCTACACTCAACATGGGGCTCAAACTTACAACCCTGAGATTAAGAGTCACACACTCCACTGACTGGGCTAACCAGGCACCCCTATACTCTCAAAATTATTCTTAAATACCTTCATTTACTCCCTCTAAATAGCATGCATTCTCTTTTTATACATACATATATTTGAATTTAGAACGTATATGGTAACTGGCAATGCATAATAAAATGTATACAGTATGATAAATAAAATGTGTGCGAATTGTAGTTTAATAGTGATTTGAATGCTATGTAATAATAATAGTAGAGTCACAGTTATTCTAGGATAGTGTGAAGAATTGAATTCACATAAACTAAATGTGCCAGGGACCTAACACTGGAGAGCTCCTCCTCTTCCCTAAATGTGGCTTTCTTTCTGAGGAAACATTTTTGAGATGCTGTCACTGAGGGAGAATAGAGATGAGATTGGAGGAAGAATATATTCCAGACTCTCCTTTTATTTCATTCAAGGCATTTACTTTTGATATCATTGCTATTAATATTTTGAGAAAGAGAAAAAGGATCTCGCTAATTTGTTTAGCACTCATGAGTAACTTTGTATGTCTCTCATTTATGCTATTCCCGCCTCTCCTGGTTCTGTAGTTGTGTGAAGAACTATTCGAGAAAATCAATGACAACTGTAATGAAGAAATGTCTTACTCTGTAGAGGTGAGTACAATTGTGGGTTAAAGTCAGCGGCCTCTGGACTCCATTCCTTCCGGTGTTACTTTGCAAAGGTCCCACATTATGACTGTGCTAGATCACTTAACCATTCCCCCGGTTTTGTGCTAGTAGTCTATTTCTAAGTTTTGGTCATAACATAATATTGCAGTTAAATCCTTGTTCGTAAAGTAAGCTTGTTCATAAGCTTTATTTTTAGCTGTTTCCTTTATGTATCCGCTTGTCAGACAATACATCTGAATTGCCACATGACTTTTTAGAAGGAAATGCTGTTCCAATTTCCAGTCCCATCAGGAGGGTGTAAGCACCTGGTGTTTTCGTTTTTCACTCTGCCAGTTTGATAAGGGCACAATTTCTTGCTCACTTAAAGTAGAATTTCTTTGATTATTAGTGTAGTTGAACATCTGGTAAATTATGCATATGCCTGTTTACATTTCGGAATTGCAGTGTTTATCTTGATATTAATTTGTGTGAATTCCTTCCCCCTTTAATATTATCTATCAATAATGATTTTTGATATGCATTGGTTTTTAAAATATTTATAATCAGATTTTTTTTCTCTCCTCCCTTCTTCATAATTGCTCATAAGCTTAGAAAGTTATTCTCCATCCAGTGAATAGTCCAGTACTTTGAAGAACAGGTCTATAGAATTTCATTATACATTAATTTCTTTTTTTTTTTTTTAACGTTTTTATTTTATTTTTGAGAGACATAGAGACAGAGAGTGAGCAAGGAAGGGCAGAGGAGATACAGAATCCGAAGCAGGTTCCAGGCTCTGAGCCGTCAGCACAGAGCCCGACGTGGGGCTTGAACTCACAGACCGTGAGATCATGACCTGAGCCGAAGTCGGCCGCTTAACGGACTGAGCCACCCAGGTGCTCCCTATACATTAATTTCTTTGATGAACATTTCCACTCATTCGTATGTGCTTTATGAAGCTTTTGTTTCCCGTACCCCCATTTTTGGTACTTAGCTTTATGGAAACAAATTATTAAAGTCTTCCATTAACATGAGCCTATTTTTCTGAGACATGAAGCTGTTTTTAAACAAACTACTTTTTTTTATGTGCGTGTTGTGATTTTCTATAGGACTTACCCAATTCCTAGTTGACCCACTTAGCTGGTTTGGGTTTTTTTTCTTTACCCGTACAGTGTTGCATTAATTTATAAATTTTAAAAGAATTCTGATGTGATTATCATATGCCAAAAAGGGAATGTGCTGCTCTAAAAAATTTTTTTGTAAAAATGAATTCTCTAAATAGCTTGTCTCATCCTATAACTGTTATTTGTTGAATACTAAATGTATGACAAATGAAAATTCAGTTGATTTTTATTCTTATAAAAATAATCACATATTTTACATAAACTCAAAGGATACAGGGTGTGACAGAATGGTGACAGAATTTCTCTGAGCTTCTAGATAGATAATGAAAGAAGATGCCGTTTCCTTTCATATTGGAGTTCATAGGCTTACTTGGAGTGCCGTGTGGATCGCTAGTCGATACTGTGGTTCCTTATGTTTGTGGGACCTCTGCCTCTTCTCCTTTCTCTCCTGTATTTGCTCTGCTCTGGCCACACTGGCTTTTTATTTGCTGTTTCTGGAATACACAGGAACTTTCCTACCTCAGGGCTTTTTACTTTTTTTTTTTTTTGGCCTGAAATTTTCTTCTCTTGGATATCTTTTTATCTAAGTGTTGTAACTCCTTCAAGTCATTTTCTTAAATCTTATCCTCTCAGTGAAACTTACTTTGACTACCTTGTCTAGCCCTGCAGCTTGCCCTCCACCCCAGCATCCTGGTCTCTTGCCCTGGTTTTTTTTTTTTCTTTCCCCATATTACTCGTCATGTTCTACCTACTTATAATTCTGTCCCTCTGTCTATTTATCTGCCTGTCTATTGTTTATTTTCATTTAGGGTCATAAGCTCACTGGGACAGAGATTTTTGTCTGTTTCATTTACTGTTATTGTGGCAAGTGTCTTAGAAAGTGCCTGGAAGATAATGCTGCTCAGTGAATTGAATTCGCCAAGTGGGGTCTGTAACTGTTGACTCAAAGGAAAAGAGATAGTGATGGCTTTAGATGGATTTGCATATTAGAGAGTAAGTAATGGAGCATGACGGCCTTCACCTAGGTTACTTGGGTCCTCTTAGTCCCATACCTGTGTGAAAACAGACATGTTTTCCAAGAAGATATAATATTTACCTGGGATTCTGGAGTGTATGGTCAAGTTTAAGCATGCAAGAATGATTAAAGTACCATTTCACTTTCTAGGATGAGCTGCTTTTAAGAAGGAATATTTGTTGTCCTGTTGTTTTACTCTCAGAGTAGATCGATTACTTTGAGAGTTTTCAATATTTAAAAAACTGATTTTAAAATATAGTATAAATATACAGTCAGATCTGAGATGGAGTCAAAGAAAAAAGTAATAACAATGGAGATAAGCTTCTATTTCAGATACTCTGAAAATATGTCTATAGAATATTTAAAGTTGAAAGATGTTGAAGTTTTATTGTATGCTTGAGTAGCTCAGTGCCGCACCAGCTTCTCATTCCTGGGGAAGATCATAATGAGGTTTACTGTGGTAATTTACCCCAGTCCAGAGCCTGCGTTATTTGCTTAGAAGTCTGATCTTATACATCAATCAGGAACAGAAGCATCCTTTAAAGCCAGACTCTTGAATGAAACTCCTTTGGCTTATGTTATGAAGCCACCATTTTTGTTTGTTACTTTCTCACGAGGAAACTCTTACCTAGACCAGAACACCCACATTAGCAAGACTGGTATATTATCTTCCTGTGGACACACTTCTGTTGGAACCCTTTTGGTTCTTTAGTTAGCATGGAATTCGAGAGGGAGGAGTTGACTAGATGACTGCTACATTTAGTTGCCTCAGGTGGAGAAAGGCTAGTCTGATACATCCATCTCCAGGACGGGAACGGTCCTGCTGGTGGGACAAGAGTTCAGCAGTGTGTTAGCTGACGCTTCCTCTTCCGTCACGAGTCTTGGGGAGGGTACCACCATGCAGCCAGGCTCCATGCTGACCAGTTCTCACTCCTCATGGTAGATGGATTGCGTGTCTGTAGTCAGTCACCGTGTGGTCAGTTTTACAGTAGTGGGGTTGCTGGTCTCTTTTAGTCTTCCCTGCTCTGGAATATTGTTTCTTGATTTTAACATCAATAGAGTTTTTATTTCCAAGCTTTTAGAGTAACCTCACTGTAATCCTCAATTATTGACAATAGCATACATTTTAAAAAGTATATTAGTAACTGATAAGCTGTTACTAAAAATGATATTTTTTTTCCACCTTACACAAGTAGCAGCTGCTGACTGCCGAGGTAGTCTGTTTACCTCCTTTTCTTCCCTGATACTGTGGGGAGGCTGGCTCTAAGTCTGTGATGGCTATGCATACCATTAGTAGAATCAAAGGGACTGGACCTATGGCATTTTCCTTTGTAAAAATCACTGATCTCTCATTGTAGGACTTTTTTTTTTTTTTTTTTTTTTTTAAGTAATCTCTACCCCCAACATGGAGCTTGAACTCATAACCCCGAGGTCAGGTTGAGAGTCGTGTACTCTACTAACTGAGCCAGCCAGGCACGCCTAATTTAGACCTTTTAATAAATGTTCTACAACATTTAAAAATTTTCTTAAATTCATTTATTTTGTGAGAGAGACAGAGAGCAGGGGAGGGGCAGAGAGAGAGAGGGAGAGAGAGAATCCCAAGCAGGGATTCGACACAGGACTCGAACCCACGAACCGTGAGATCATGACCTGAGCCGAAACCAAGAGTCAGATGCTCAACTGACTGAGACTCCCGGGTGCTCCTGTAAAGCATTTTTTTAGTGTATAGAATTTCTTTTTCCAAGTCCTCCAGCTCAATTTAATAATTTATTCCCAGGTGAGCTACATGGAAATTTACTGTGAAAGAGTACGAGACCTGCTGAATCCAAAAAACAAGGGTCATTTGCGTGTGCGTGAACACCCACTTCTTGGCCCATATGTGGAGGATCTGTCCAAGCTGGCAGTCACTTCCTACACAGACATCGCTGACCTCATGGATGCTGGGAATAAAGCCAGGTATGGTGGAAATAGACTAATGGCCGAAGTCTTTGTTGGCACATTTTCGGGTCCTTTGCTCCCGGTTAAGGGTTCAAGACCACATTGATAGCTATGAAAGTGGCTTTAATTGTGGACCCTCTGACCTTTTGGTTGTGCCAGAGAACGGGGTGCGGGCTTTAGCGTATTTGGCATCTTTCTTCTCACCAGGACAGTGCAGTGCTGGGATGTGTCAGAACTCTGGTTAAGTTTTAATACCTTGATTTTGATCAAGTCATGGTAAAATGTTGGATATCACGTGCCTATGGTAGTAATCGATTGTGGAATAAAGAACAAAACTAAATATCTCAGTGGTTTCTAAAGGGACAGCTGAAGTGTGAGAAATGATTCTGATGGGGTGCCTTTGGAGTTGGGGCTGACTCGATAGGCTCACAAATAAGGTGTATGGAGAACAGTTTGTTTAAGAGACAGTCTCACGATCTGTGAATAAGTTCAAAGCTATTACTTGTGGTGGTGGTGCTTATGATGTGGAGCCTGCCGTCCATTTTTTCATCTAAGAATTCCATTGTCGTATGTCACCCTCATGTTTATTTAGGACAGTGGCAGCTACCAACATGAATGAAACAAGTAGCCGTTCCCATGCTGTGTTTACCATTGTTTTCACCCAGAAGAAACATGATACCGAGACCAACCTTTCCACTGAGAAGGTAGGACAACTGCAGTGTCTAGGCTTGAGTTGTGTAGAATGGGAAGCTTCAGAAGTCCTTGCTACCCTCTGCATTTTATGGAGGGAAGAAATTTGCCCTTTAATTCAATGGAGAATATTTTATGTCTTCTACTTGTCATTTTTATTCCCACTCTAAACCAATTTTGAGCATGGGTTTTGAGTGAAATCGCAGGATAGAAAATAGGGTTAAGAAAAAACAATTCAAGACTTTGGGTCTCGAAAACTACTCTCTGCAAGAGATTTCAGCAGTTCTGTGGGAAGAAAATCCTTCCCTTTTTTCTTGACTAGAACCTCTTTATTGCTTTATTAGCTTGTTTGGGGTGTGTGTGTGTGTGTGTGTGTGTGTGTGTGTGTGTGTGTGTGTGTTTTTCTTTGAGCTCTGATAATGCGATGTAGTTGGTTAAATAAGCAAACAGTTAAGCAGATAAGGGTTATTTTTCCTTGGAAAATAAACAACTGCCCAGCAGTCCTGAGGTTTTTCAAATACCTTGCTTATTAATGTCTCATTTTCTACACAGTTCAGTAGAATAGACTCTGGAATTAAACTGCTTGCTTTAGATCCAGCCTTTACCACTTTTCAGCACTGTTACCTTGGGCAAGTTACTTAACCGCTTTGTACTTTAGTTTCCCCAGCCTCCTAGGGTTGTTGTGATTACATATTGATACAGGTTAGTGCACATAATAGAGCCTGCCTCAGAGCCTGGTTTATTCACTTGATAAACGTGAATTTTTTTGTATTATTTTTAGTAATAGATTTATGTTAAATTCTTCTCTGCCTACTCTGCCTACCTACCTAGGTAGCATGTGGCCAGATTTTTAAACCTGAAGTTAGATTTAAAAAAAATTTTTTTTAATATTTTTGAGAGAGAGAGAGAGCGGGAGAGAACTAGTGGGGAGAAGCAGAGAGAGAGGGAGACACAGAACAAAGCAGGCTCCAGGCTCTGAGCTGTCAGCACAGAGTCGGATACAGGGTTCGAACCCATAAACCGAGAGATAATGACCTGAGCTGAAGTTGGATGCTTAACCGACTGAGCCATGCAGGTGCCCCTGAAGTTAAATTTATTATACTGGCAGTGAAAAAAGATCCTTTGCTTTATTAACTGAATACTTTATGATACTGGGTCACTAAAAACTAGAATAACTTTTTACTTGGTGACTTGTCTGTTTTTAGCTGAAAATTATTTTAGAAAACTTTCATAGTCTTCATATAAGTGATCAAATAACTTGACACTGCTTAGCTGGTTACAGTATTAATGCTCTTTAGTACATCGGTGTGAAAGCAGTTTTTCCATGATGTCACATCTACAAAAATAATGATGCTATGTTAACCCCATAACTGTAGCTTCTTTGATCATCCATTTTGGATACTTTTGTCTAACTTTCCTGAAGATTTTTTTTTAACAACTGTATTGAAGTATTGTTGAAGTACAATAAAGCGCACTTATTTGAAGTATAAAATTGGATTGCTATGTATGCACCTGTAAAACCAGTATCATAATCCAAGTAACCCCTTCTGTTACCCTGGAAAATTGCCTCATGCCGCTTTATAATCTAACCACACCACTCCTTCCAGCCTGATACTCAGGCGATTCTGATCTGCCTTTTGTCACTACAGATTAATTTACATTTTCCAGAATTTTGTATAAATGGAGTTTTATAGTATGTACTGTTTTCTTGCCTCGCTTCTTTCAATCAGCATAATTTTGAAATTCATTTGTGTTGTTGTTGTATCAGTAGTTCACTCATTTTCATTGCTAGTTAGTATTCTATTATATAGGTCTATCACAGTTTGTGCATTAACTCATCTGTTGATGGGCATTTAAATTGTTTCTAGTTTTTGATTTTTAAAATGAAGATGCCATGAACATTTGTATACAAGTCTTTGTGTAGATACTTGCTATTGTTTCTCTTGGTAAATACCTAGGAGTGGAATGGCTGAGTCTTATGGTAGGTGTATGTTTAGCTCTGTAGGTGTATGACTCTGCTAAACTGTCTTCCAAAGTGATTATGTCGTTTTACATTCACACCAGCAGTGTGTGACGGTTCTGGTTGCTGGAGGCTTCATATTTAATCTTCCATTTAATGAATTAATGAGTTTTTTATATTTTTATGACATGCCATTGTAAAATATGTCATGTGTATCCTAAAATTACTTATTTTGAACCAAGATAATTGCTGCGAACTTTTGTGCATGGTCTGTATGTTCTTATGCCATTTGTAAGAGCCCAAACTAATATTTGTAGTCTTCATGCCTAATTTTTAATTTCCTGCCTCTTATTATTTCTGAATTGCCCCAATGTCTTGTTCTTTACCAGGTCAGTAAAATCAGCTTGGTGGATCTAGCAGGGAGTGAGCGAGCTGATTCAACTGGTGCCAAAGGGACTCGATTAAAGGTATTTATTTTGCCAAACGCTGTCCTAGTAAATAAATGTTCTGTAACATAGGTCAGCAAATTATGGCCAGCAGGTAACATTGGGCCCACCCTCTGTTTTTGTAATGAAATTTTATTGGGGAACAGCTGTCTCTCTCTATGTGTTGTCTATAATGGTAAGGTTGAAAAGTTGTGAGAGAGACTGCATGGCCCACAGAACCTTTACAGAAAACTTTTGCTGATGTCTGATCTATAATCCAATGAAAGATAAGTTACATAATGTAATAGTTAAGGAGGACTTGATGGTTGGGATGAGAGCTGCAGTGTATTTTGAGGAACAGGCTAAATGTAAACGGCACTAATAGGACAGGGACACAGAAGATCCAAGTGGAGAACAAGCATGGGCCTCTCCAGAGAGATGCTTCGTTAGCAAGAGCAGAAATTGCGTGTTGGTGAGTTGGGGGAAGAAGGCTGCATCTGTAAGCTTTTGGGGCAGGACATCTTGTGGATACGCAGGCCTGTGTTAGGCCTGTGGTCCTGGCCTGGCATTAAGTGGAAAGGACTAGAAGAGGTTTTTAGAACTTGTCATAAATACACAATGCTAGCATAAGGCCTAATTGTATCTTATGTTATATATGATGTGGCAGTCGTAGAAATTCTGCATCATAATTCTTCATGTTTGGTATTGATTTCAGGAAGGAGCAAATATTAATAAGTCTCTTACGACTCTGGGCAAAGTCATTTCAGCCTTGGCAGAGGTGGTAAGTATTATATACTTGATTGTATGGGAAAAGTTGTCTGTCCAGCAAATGTACTTGATGACATTTTATGTGTTTATAAAGACTGACCTTTTTTGGCCCTTTTATGTAACCTTGCCTTTCTCCATTTAGAGCTTTTCAGATAAGATACTAGGTATAACACATTTTGACTTCCTACTGAGAGTAAAAGAGATTAACGAGAATGAAAGTAAATACAGATCTGTAAAGGCTAGACTGAAACTAGTTCTTCACAGAGACCTAGGGTCTGACTGCTTATTTTGAGCCTTACTTCAGTCTAAAAAAAAAAAAAAAAAAGCCAAAGTTTGTTTTGTTTTTCATATTCTTTTCTTATACAGTCTTTTCTAAGTAGAATGTAGTACCTTTTGGAGTATTTTGAGCATTTGCCTTGGTGAATGCCATTGATTTGGGGGCTAATCGTATATTTTTAAAAGTCGTGTTATTCTTTCCTATTCTTTAAAATAGGACACTAAATCTGAAACAGTTTTGTATACGGGGCTTCACTTTTTAGGTTAAAAGCTAAGAAAGTACCAGTTAATACTGTGTACTCTAGTTTAGTACATGATTTGAATCCATAAAAAGAATCAACTGCTTTTTTGCTTGTTTCTGAAAAGTCATACTCAGTTTGTGACTTTAAAGTACTTTCTGTTTGAAGGCTTATCCTGTGTTTTCATTCTTTCTTTTAAATGCTTCGTCGGTAGGATAACTGCACCAGCAAGGTATGATGGGGTTTGGTAGAAATGAACTAGCTATAGAATCAATTGTGATGATTTTAAATCCTCAGTAGAAGTATGGAGACATAAGTAGGAATGGAACCTTGAAAAAACCTCTTGGTTACTTGCTTTCTGACTCTGGAGTTTAGAGTTGCTGTTGGGAGTGACCATGAGTCATGAGACTTTACACCACAGTTAATCTAGGGAACATGATGTGCTTTGGACAAGGAATTCAGAATAAAGGAACCAGAGGGAAATTGGGGAAGCGTCTACATTGTGTTATCTTATGATGCTTTTCTTAGTGATCTGTAGGACTGTCATTTGAAGAAGTCAACTATAAACCTCTGGAAAAAGGCAATAAAAATATTTCTTGCAGGTACCATGCTGAAACGTAGCTACTTTCTTGAAATTACTAGGACATTTTCCTTAAACAAACCTCTTTGTGTAATCTTATTTCCTATCCTGAAAAGTCATGGATTCCTTAAATTGTTAGAAAAAATTTTTTCTGCTCTTCGGTTATTTATAAGCTGAAGCTGTAGAATCAAGTTAAACACCGTATTTGTATCTAGAAAACATACTCTTTGCATCCTTTTAAGCCAAATACAATAGACTTTTCCGTATATTTCTATACAAATATTCTAAAATTTCTCAGTACTATTTTGTATAAATAGTAGAGCACTTAAAAGTGTGTTCTGAGTCACATGAGTAGCATTGGAGATAGCAGGCAGTATGTGCCATGGAGTACTTTATACTCATGGTTGTTAAGTACATAGGTTTGTTTATTCTCTACTTGTACAAAAATTACTTAGTAAAAAGTAATGCTTTTTTTTTTTTTTCCTGTTTCTGCTTGTTGGAAAAAGCTGCCTTAAATGAAGAAAGTCTGTTATTTGATACGATGTGTGTGTAGATATTCTTCAGATACCTAATCTGGGCTCCAGGACCATGTAAACTGTTAAAATTGAGTGGCTTTTCCAGCTTGTCCTGTCCATTTGCTTATTTTTAACATTCATATTGACCAAATGAAAAGTTTACAAAATATTTATCTGCATATATCTTACATTGCTCTCTGCCACAATTAATTTGCAAATGAATTTTTTAGAATTAGTTTTGTAAAACCCAGTTTAGTACTTGGCATCTATGCCATTACTAACAGGTCAGAAATAAATTTTAGTTTCTATGTAACAAGCATAATTTGGGGTGAATTAAAATGTACTGTTCTTTTCACTTGGAGAAAAACAGGATTAGAATTAATATCATCCACACTTGATAGTTTTTCTTTTTAGAGAGGTTAGTGATATAAATAAACCTTTTTCTGTAATTACTGAGGAACTTTATGAGAACAGATGAGATTAATTTGTAAGAGCAAATAGAAAAGAAGTGGCTAAAATTCTGAGGTATTTTCAAATGGAAGAGATTGAAGTTCTCTTTATGCTTCTTTATTTAGCTACTCCTTCTTAATTTAGTCTAATTGACCGACTCTTTGGCAGAGAGGTACTGCTTATTTTTATAGTACTGTTTGTGGAGTCCTTGTAACTGACATACTTTAAATCTTGCAGCATTTTCAGTACTAACCAACCTTAGGCAAAGCGGAGTGGTTAGGTGTGGGGTGGAGCTGGAGAAAACAGACTGAGGTCGCAGGCCTCCAGAATTTTGTAGTGGAACCACAGTCTCACTAAACTCTGAATGACTGACAGGGTTAATTCTCCCTAGAGGTCTGTGTAATAAAAGATGGAATTAAAGTGCTACTTGCCAATTTTCTTTTCCTCCTCGACAGACCAGAGGTCAGCTACATAGTACTCCTTTTCTGAATGCTCATGCTTTTGCAAGAACTAGATCATCCTTGGGGCACCTGGATGGCTCAGTTGATTAAGTGTCCAACTTTGGCTCAGGTCAAGATCTCACGGTTTGTGAGTTCAAGCCGAGCCCCGCGTCAGGCTCTGTGCTGACAGCTTGGAGCCTGGAGCCTCCTTGGGATTCTGTGTCTCCCTCTCTTCCCCTCCCCCTCTTACACTCTGTATGTTTGTCTGTCTCAAAAATGAATACATAAACTTTAAAAATTAGATCATCCTTAGTTTAACCTCAGATTATACCAGGAATAGGGGGAGATGTTTTTCAGCGAACACTGGCTTCCCCTTAGTGGCTTCTTAAATTGTCATGACATCGTCGTCGGCTAGGAGGATACTGCAGTAACTATTGTCTGCCAAGTGTTTACGTTAATTTTTACTTTCAAAGGATATCCTCTCCTTCATTTTAACACTGGCTTTGCATTGGTGCTTTTTGCTCTATGCTGTGATAATGAGAAAGGTCAGAGCAGTATAAGTGAATGCTTGATACATATAGACAGAAAGTTCAGCTCGCAGTCTTTATAAATCTCCAGATTCACAGATCACATCACTGTCTTAGACCTTTTCACTTTGAGTGCTAACTCTGTCAGTTGGATTTTTGGGGGTGTAATTTCCTTCCAAAGAAACCAAACATCCATTACTTTATAAAAGTTATTAGAGACGCAACAGTCCACTTGATGAATTGGTGGTTGGCGAAGTAAATTCATTACTAAATGACTTGCTCCCACACATCCAGCCTGGAATGCCCAGGACTCATGTTTACCCTTCTGCACAAGTAAAAATTTATTGTTTGAGGATTAGATATCAGACGATATCAAGGAATTACTGTTAATTTTGTTAATGTGTGATAATGGTTTTAATAGTTACCTTTTTTTTAAAAAAAGTCCTTCTCTGTTGGAGATATCTGAAATATTTATAGGTGAAATGTTGGATTTGCTTTAAAACACTATAAGCTATAAAAGATATGATATGGACAGAATATTAGATAATGGTAATGTATGGATGTTAAGTTTCCTAAATTCGGTCTTTGAACTGTGACTATGTAAGAGAATGGCCTTATCTGCTTAAGTATTTAGGGATGAAAGGGCATGATGTCTGCAGTTTATTCTAAAATGGTTCAGGAAGAAAAAGTGTGAAGTGTTTGAGGGATAACAGAAACATGATTGGCAAGTGAGTGAGAAGGTGCATGATAGACATATGGTAGCTCATCATACTACTCTCGTATTTTAAATTTTTCAAAGTAAAATATTTTTAAAAATTACTTCATTGCATGAACTTCAGGTATTGTGAAGAACTGAATTGTGAGCGTTCAATTTCAGCAGTGATGGGGTTCTACTGTAGTTTACTTGGGAATTATAGACTGGTTTGCCTTCCATGTGAATTTTTCCTCCCTAGCAATGCTAAGACCATTTCTTTCTGTTTAATAGAGTAAGAAGAAAAAGAAAACTGATTTTATTCCCTACAGGGATTCTGTACTTACTTGGCTCCTTCGGGAAAATCTAGGTATGTTGAACACTGGTGTGTGGTTATCTTTTTAAAGCTGTTTACTGATTACCTTTTGTGGTTAATTGTCTTGTATGTTTGTTTTGGAGAAGAATAATCTCTAGATATCCATGTTACTCACCTAACTCCTCCCTTGTTCTTTTCGTTTTTGCTCTTGAATTAAGCTGGTTGGATTTGCTCACCTTTAAATCAGGGTTTTCTCCTCTATCTTGTTGACTTTGGAACATGAACTGTGGTGTGTTTGTCTTCCTAACTACACCTGCTTCAAACTTTCGCTCCTTCTTCAGACCTCTTTGAAAACTCCATGTTACCTTTTTGCTGATGTTTTTGAACCTTCAGGTCATTGCTCTTTATTCTCTGCTCTATTAGTCTCTTTCCTTCCTTCCTGATGGAAAGAAGGGAATGATCAGCTATGTCAAATGTTGCTGATGGAAGGAAGAGGCTAAGAATAGCCTGAATAGCCTGTAGGACTGTCCACGTCCTTGTGACTTTCACTCACTAAGAGCACTTTGGTGGAGTGGCTGAGGTCTTAGCTGGAGCAGGGAGAGGGAAACTGGTCACGGTAGATTCAGACACCAAGATTAGGAGTATTATAGTGCCTGACATAGGAACATTCGAGACATTTGTTGACTTATGGCTAAATCTTAGGATCTGAGATTGTGCTGTCTAATTTGACACATTTAATAAAGTTCTTCTTTCTAAAACGAGTATGACTTGAGAAAACCATGATTTATCTTCTTAGGTGGCAATTCTCGGACTGCAATGGTTGCTGCTCTGAGCCCAGCAGATATCAACTATGACGAAACTTTGAGCACTTTGAGGTACTCCAGTCCAGTCTCAATAGCAAAATAGAACACTGTGCCATCATAAACCATTTTGTTATGCCACGGATTTTCTTATGATATATGGGTAATTTTTTGTGTAACTAATGATCCAGCCTTTTCATAACAAGGAAAACACGTGCGTTGGGGGAGACTTCTACCGTAATAGAATTTACTTGTTAATGGTTTTCAGTTTCATTGGCAAAGACAGGAACTTTTTCATAGGAAAGATTCCAAAATTGCTCAAGTGAGATGTTCGGATGACTTTTAGATAATAGTGAAAGTTTCTTATCATTTTCATCCCTGTAAAAAGAAGCATCTCCTTCTCGTGGTGTTTTTCATTATAGAGATGTTCAAGTTGTAAGCAGTAATGCAGTTATGAATATGTGTCGTGTTAAAAAATTGCGGAATGTTCACTAATAGAACACAGTTGGCTCTTGAATAGCTCAGTGATTATGGGTGCCAACCCTCTGCACAGTCAAAAATGCTCATGTAACTTGACTCCCCCAAAACCCTGCTACTAATAACCTTCTGTTGACCAGAAGCCTTAACGATAATAGTTGATTAACACATATTTTGCATGTTCTATGTATTTTGTACTATATTCTTACAATAAAGTAAGTTATAGGAAAGAAAATGTTATTAAGAAAATCATAAGGAAGAGAAAATACATTTACAGTACTGGACTGTATTTATCAGAAAAAATCCAATTATAAGTGGACTTGAACAACTCTAACCCGTGTTGTCCAAGGGTTGGCTGTATTTCTATATGTGCAGTAGTTTTTATTTAATAGTTTAATCTGGAACTTTCTACTCTTCTATTGAAGACACTTTTAATATAATGGAAAGAACACTATACCGTCTGACAAATTTGTTTTGAGTCCTCTTTCTGGTATTTATTTCTTTTATGATTTTGGGTAAATCACTAAATTCATCTGAGCCTTTTTCTTCATCTTTGTAAGAGACTATAAAACGTCCTGTGCATGTATTATTACTAAGGCTTATAAAACGTGTAAATACTCGAGCTGTTTGATTTAGAGATAGAAATAATGATATGTTACTTACGAGAAGTAGAGTATCTGAGGAATGGCAAAAATGAATGTTCCTTTTTTTGATATAGATATGCAGACCGTGCAAAGCAAATTAAATGCAATGCTGTCATCAACGAGGACCCCAATGCCAAACTGGTTCGTGAATTAAAGGAGGAGGTGACACGGCTGAAGGACCTTCTTCGTGCTCAGGGACTGGGAGATATTATTGATAGTAAGTGAATTAAGAATAGACATAAACTCTAGTCTTTTCCTCTTCAGGGTTCTTATATTTAAACTTAGGTTAAAAGAGCATGATGAAGTTATTAGATGGTAGAAAAAAGGTTTCTTTGTTTTTGCTTTTTCTTAAGTTTAAAAAAAAATACAATGAAAATGGTCACAGAATTCTTTATGTAGTATGTACCAGGCTGTCCAGTTGAAGTCATGAAATTAGTTTTTAAAATGTAACTATGTCACCGTTTATATTTTTTTAAATATGTATTTTTAAGTTTATTTATCTTATGAGGAAGAGAGAGAAAGTGTACGTGTGCATGAGATGGGGAGAGGCAGAAAGAGAAAGAGAAAGAATCCCAAGCAGGCTCTACGCTGTCCACACAGAGCCCAGTGCCAGGCTCAATCTCATGAACCGTGAGATCGTGATTTGAGCTGAAATCAAGAGTCGGACACTTAACCGGCTGAGCCCCCCAGGTGCCCCTTATTTGCTTGTATTTTTGTTAGGTTTTCATTTTAGATCAGCAGTGAAGTTTATTTGGAATGTTGAGCTTATTCTTACTGAGAAATTAATCACTTCTTAAAAATATTACTTGAAATTTTTGTTTTTGTAATATATGTTTCTCTGGATTACTATAGTAGCAATAATGTATGTGTAACAAGCACACTATTTCAGTCCCCTTTCGGATAAGATTTACCTTTGAGTGATATCTTTCCCCTCCTGCAAAATGATTGAGGAACACTCCGCACCTCACTCCCTATGAACACACAAAGGGGAAAATATCCATTTCCTATCAAGTTTAAGAATGAGATTTCCAGGGAATATTATTTCACAGTATTGTCTTAAAATGAGTCTTTTTTGGGGGCACCTGGGTGACTCAGTCGGTTAAGTGTCTGACTTGATTTAGGCTCAGGTCATGATCTCGTTCGTGGTTCTTGAGATCAAGCCCCACGTTGGGCTCAACATTGACAGTGCGGTGCCTGCTTGGGATTCTCTCACCTTCTCTCTCTGCCCCTCCCCACTCGCATGTGCACACGCACTTTCTCTCTCTCCCAAAATAAACTTAAAAAAAAAAGTCTTTTTTAACCTCCATGTTCTGCCTGCCTAATGTCTAGTAAGAAGTTGAGTTAACCGGGTGATTTGGGTAGAGTGTTATATGGGCTTATTTGATAAAGCGTATTTTTATTTTTTAAGTAAAAAATTAATATTCTCTTATTTGGAATTCTAATAAGATGTGAAAAGCCTCTTTGAGTTTAGTAGTTCTTATAGATTAGCACCTGAGTTTTAAGTGAATACAGTGTGTAAAATGATCATATATTCACGTGTTAATTGTTTCTTCTTCCCAAATGCCGAATACTGCTCTGTTCCCTCTCTGTGTCACTGCTGAACCTGAACTTTGACCCTTCTTGTATTTTCCCTCCTGCTTACCTTCAGTTGATCCATTGATCGATGATTACTCTGGAAGTGGAGGCAAATGTGTGTATTTCATGTATTGGTTATTTCCAGTACTCTGATTTGCTAATCTGCCTCTGCTGGATCAGCCTTAAAATGAGCTTTGCATGCCAGCAATCCTAACAGGGAAATCCCAGACAGAGCACATTGTAGGTTCAGAAATGATCCTGCTTTAGCCCTTCTCCATTTAGCAAGCACACTGCTGAATTTCAGTTTGTGGAGTAAGTCGTCGATAGGCTTGAGAATCTGTTCCTGCTTCTGCTCTTCAGTTTTTCCACTTCTGTGATTAAACTGAGTCTAGAGTCCTAGGGGACGATGATAGCGACTATAGCAACTCCCCTATCCTGAGTGTTTGTGAAGTGCTGGGCCTCATTCCACAGACCTCGAATGTATTATCTCATTTAATCCTGTCACTGATTATGGAAAAAGTTCCATTATACTAGTTTTTCCCCATGAGCACACTCCTTACCTGGGGTGATTAACTTGCTACTAAGATCTCATGGTTTCTGTGTGGTTAGATTGGATAGTGTAACTCAGCCCGAGCTTTTGATCGTTACTACACCTTTTTGACCTCTTGAGCTCCTTCCAGGTCTGATTATTTAATCTAAAAATCCTCTTAAATTAGCTGTATAACTCTGAGCCATAGTGTACATATAATTAAAAACAATCACTTGCGGTTGGCCAAACTATCCATGACTGAGTAACTGTGAATGTTGGGTTAGCACTCACCTGTGCTTATGCTAAGTTAGTTTCCTCCATATCTTGGGCCTCAGCTTACATGGTGATTAGGAAAACTTTTTTGTTTTCCTTTTCTGGAATTACAAATTAAATTTAAATATGCTTGAAATGAGGATATTTTATGAAGGATCACACCTCATTGTCCTCTCCATGTATATCATTAAGTTGGTGAGGACATGGTTTCTTACCCTTTTCATGAGGCGATCTTTTTTTAGAAGAAACGAAGGATCTTGACTTCTTAGTTAAGTTTAGATTTTAATTGATTTGCTTGTTCATTTAATGAGACATGTAATAGGGCTTGACGGGGAGGAAACACACAGGAGAAAGGAAATGTAGCCGTGGCCGCTGCGATGAGGCTAGGCCTTGAGGACACAGGAACACTCCAGTGCAGAGTGGCTCTTGGACCAGAACGGCTCTGTCTGAGATTTCCAAAGCTGACCGATACCGATGTGAGAAAGACGCCATCTTGTTCTTGCTTTTGTGCCCCAGGTGGTGCTGCTGTCAGCTTGTTGCCTCACTCTTTTCTGAGCAGTTGTGGCATCTCCCAAAGAGCTATGCATGACTAAGTTTTAATTTGTACCCATGTAGGAGAGCAGCCCTGACTACTTATGAATTTCCATTTCGATCTACTGCTCTTAATTTCTTTCAGGGCTTGCATGTGTCCATTGGACCTTCTACGCTCCATCCATCCTATTCTTTCCTACCTTGCCGCCATCACCTGATGGCTGATTTTTCGCTCCAGTTCCTATCCCCTTTTAAAACTTGCTTGTTTTCCTATGTTCTCTATTTGCAGATGGTGGTTTTCAAACTGTCTTGAAGCAACCACTGGTTTTAAGGGGTTTCAAGAACTGGCTTTGATTGAATAGAGATGAGTAGACCCAGAGAGAGCAAATAATGCTGTTTTCTGACTCTTTGCTTTGATTCATATCATTTAAGGAAAACTTAGTTTTGATACAAATTTTAAGCAATGTTGACTTTCTCAAATTTAAATATGAGCTAATTTTAAAATAGAAATCCATCAGTACCTATGGTTTTCCTCTGGTGTCTGCGATAAAGATGACAAATGAAGGAAAGTACATAGAGCAAATTAATTTTGTTGTTTGTGGCTCTTTTTACCCAAACTAAATTTAAAAGAAAACTTACAGTTCTGTTAAAGACTTTGTATAGTAAGTGAAAGTATGTCCCTAAAACCTGCATTTCATACTAGGAACTCGGCCTACCAGTGACTCCTGGTAGTACTGTTAGGCAAGGTCAGAGCCGTGCTTTGCAATAATTAGCAAATAATCAGCCTTAGTTTTGCTTGATCTAAAAGATGAATGCAAAGCATACCAACTTCATTAATTTGCTAATTGTTCTTCCCCGTAGAGGCAATTGGTCCTGAGTTCTTAATCAGAACTTACACAGAATTCTTGCGGTTTCTCAGTCACCTCTCCTTTTTAATAAAAGCATATTTTAAAGGTCCTTTTAAAATATTGAAATGCTGCTATACAAAGGATACTACTGAGTGCTCAGATTTTGGTTTTAACTACAGCGTCTTCTTGGGAATTTTTGCTGAATGCCATAAAATACTGGGCCATGTTAATATTATTGATAAATAAATGATCATCTTTTTTCCTTTACCATGACAAACTACCGAGATTTAAGAGTAGTGTAAACTTAAAACATTGTAGATTCGGAGCCGTAGAAGGAGGAGCAGGAATGTAGCATGTTTTATTTACAGAGAGTGCCTGAGCATTCTCCTTTGAGGCTCTGGTTACCCTCTACCAAATACAGCGTTAACCTACACTGGAGTTTTTTAGTTTCTAAATTCAGCAGTGGTTCTTCACCTCTATGATACCAGTATTAAAGACAGACATGTTTTAGAACTGCCATCTAGAACAATTATAAGTTGTCTTTGTATTATAACGTGTCTGTCTTGGCGCTTTAATGCTCTCCTTTCTTACGCTGGTGTTCCTTCCTGTCTTTTTTCTCCCTCTGCTCCTTTCCCTCTTCTCCACTTTTTCTGCCTTCCCTTCTTTCTATCTCCCAGATCTGAAAGATTTTCAGAACAATAAGCATAGGTACTTGCTAGCCTCTGAGAATCAACGCCCTGGCAATTTTTCCACAGCGTCCATGGGGTCCCTTACTTCATCTCCATCTTCCTGCTCACTCAATAGTCAGGTGGGCTTAACATCTGTGACCAGTATTCAGGAGAGGATCATGTCTACACCTGGAGGAGAGGAAGCCATTGAACGCCTAAAGGTAAGTAATAATTCAGACTGAGTGAAAAGTGTTCTGTGTAGTTCCATAAGGCAGAGTGAGGACTTAAAAACTACTGAGATTTTAGTTCAGGATGTGGAAGAACTTTCTAACTCCTAGAGGTGTCCTGAAAATGGGATTTGCTGCTTTATAAGATAATTAATTGCTTTTTACCAGAATACTTGAGTCTGACGTGGCCAGGCGAGATTAGAGAGATGCGTGGGGAGATCGTAGGTCGGCCATGCAAATAACTGCTAAGTAGCTGTGTCCTTTAATTCTGAGGTAGTTTTTAAGTCGCAGGGAAATTGTTTACTTAGAAATTTAGTGGGAAACTAATTTGTTAGAAGCACTTGGTTTCATTTGAAGATGGAATTCTGTATAGAGCCGTGTGTGTGTCAGTAAAATATACAATTGAAAGTTTGAACTTGGGAGTAGCTGTACCAGGTTTATTCAGAACATGTGAAACGATAACTTCTAGAAGTTCATAGAAAGTCTTGGACCCTATTCACATGACTGTGGAAGGGCTGCCACCTCCTGTGCTGGTGCACACTGGGACACGGGCCTCAGCGCTGTGCTGTGTGCTTGCATTGTGTGCGGGCAGGTCCACCTGCTGTGGCACCCAGCCTCCCTTCCCCAGGCTGTGATTGGCTCTGTTGGGTACTTTCTTGTCTCTCTCCATGAATATGAAAGTGAGCAGTAGCAGTCCTGCTGACTCCCTGCTCCTGGGTCCTTCCTGCCACTCAGTGACTGCAGTGAGAACAGCGCCATCCATCAAATCACTGTGACACTATCACAAATGCTTTTTCTTTCCCTGCCCTTTATCTCCAGGGTGACCTTTTGATCCACACCTTTGGGCCTTTGTATTCCCAAGTGTGTGGGGGGTGGGGGAACAGGGGAAGGAACAAGGACGGGAGAGAAAGTTTTTCAAGGAGCCTACAGGCTCTTTGTTTGCACTCAGTATTCTCCACAACTGCTGCTTGTTCAACAACTGTTGGGGACGGTGACACACTTTGACAAATTAATGATGGGAAAGGTTTGCTGAGCCTTTTCACCACTCAGGGGAGGAAGCTTAATAGTTGAAGATGGCAGATGTTTTTCTTTTGGTTTTCAGGTGAGGCCGAAAAAGATTTTATTTTTTTAAAAAATTTATTTATTTATTGAGAGAGAGAGAAGAGAGGGAGAGAGAAGAGAATCCCAGGTAGGCTTTGTGCTGTCAGCCCAGAGCCCACGCAGGGATTGATCTCAGGAATGGGGAGATCGTGACCTGAGTCGAAGTCAAGAGTCAGACGCTTAATTGACTGAGCCACCCCAGTGTCCCCGGAAAAAGATTTTATATGAAGAATGGGCTTCTGCTTCTTAGCCTGTTTTTTCCCCTTGGCATTTTACTCCCTTCCAAGCTTAGGTGCTTCGGAAACAAGAGTATTGATCTTGTCTTTTCCTTCAGAACATGTTAGCAAAAAGTGGATGAAGTTCTGAAATACCTAGCAAAGGGGAAGGGTGAGAAATCTTTTCATCAGTTGCTACAACTTGCAGGGTAATTTCTGCTATTTTAAAATTTCCTTTGAAATTTTAGTAAAGGCATTCCTGCACGTGTTTTTTTCATGAATAGGCATCAGTAACAAAGTTGCTGCCTGGGGTTCTTTCTATTCAGGCCATTGGGGGGGATGCAAGGGTTCCGTGGGAGGGAGGTGAGATCTCCCACTTGCTACTTAATATGAAATTTTCTTTGTCTTTGGGGATTTTTGACTCTCACTATATGCCTGTTAAAGCCTTGGTATACAAATGAGATTATACTTTCCATTAACTTGCATCTTGGCCTAAAAGAAAAAAATTTTCCTAACTGCCAAGTGGGACCAACTGAAAAATATCGGTGGGTGTTAGGAGTTAAGACATTAACCAGACTCTTTAAGAAGTAGGTCACCCGGTGTCTTCCAAATAGTTTCTGGGGAATAACATGGCCATTATTCAAGGAACCCTCCCCCCAGTCTTTCTACTTCCCACCAAAACCAAAACAAAACTGTTATTCCTTTCATCAGAAAAGAAATTTTCTGTTTTAATTTTCTTTTAAGCCAAAGTAAGTACAATCTTCTATTTTCCCTAGCTTTAGAAAATTACTTCTTGGTGGTTTTGCATCGGATCTTGAGTGTTTAATGCAGCACGGCCCTCCACTGGGGCCTCAGCGCCTTAGCTATGCTCCTGTTTTGTGAATGGTGAGAATTCCGTCCCAGCAGACCTGCATTTTAATGCTTCAGGCAGATAACATCTTGCATGCACAGTGCAAGGCAGTGGTTATACACTAGAAATGCTTGAGAAGGTCTCATTTTTGGACCATTTCATTATTGAGTGTTTAGGAACTGTGTTCCTAAGACCTGATACTGCAGAAGAAAAATACTGTAATGGAAAACAGTAATAGAGGAGAGGAGGTTACTTTATTTTCCTAACATTTTATTTCCCTTTGCTTCTCTCTATTTTTGACTTTAAAAATATGATCAGTTAATAGAAGACATTTGCCCAATGTGTTGCTACTGCTTCATTTTTTCGAATAGCTTCTTTCCGTATGGGAGAGACCCATGTTACTCCACCATAAAGATCTCGGTCCCTCCGCAAACGTCTCGCGCAAAAGAGAGTGAAATGTAATTGCTTTCAGTTTTTAATCACAACTCAAACTGAGTTGGAATGTACATATCCTTGATTTGGATTCTTATTCAGTAAGGTTTTAAATATGTAACTATAGCTACTATGTGGTGGCTCCGGTGTTTATTAGTCTGGCATCAAAGTCAGTACTAGGAGTGCTGTCGCCGAGGCTTGGATTATAAATATCCACAAATATCCATTACAGAAGCACGCAAGGGCAGATGCTATGCTCAGCGGCCGAGGGCCCCACGCTTGGGACTTACTTATGGAGCATACTAATGTTCAGTACAGTAAAACCTTGGCTATCTGATGGCTTCAAGGAATGTTCCATGTAGTAAGCATTTAACCTTTTAACTATCACAATTTAACTGTAATTTTTTTTTCATGGAAATAATTTCTGACTTGTTCTGTGGATTTTTCTGCCACCTTAACCGAATCGTGACAAAGAGATTAAATTGTGTTAGCTGTGTGAACACAATTATTAACCAGCACTATACAGATAGCTAGACCTACAGGATGTGAGGCCAAACTTGAATGGCGCCTGAGCCCAACGATCCTTGGAGCTTAAGAAAAAAGTTCATGGTGTCATTGCTCTTTGGAATTTTTTTGTGTTTGGGTACTACCTGCATGAAGGAAGGATGCTTAAAGATTTGTCTCTACTCCTCATTTCTGAAGCACGAATCCCAATTTCAGTCTAATCTTGAGTTGGGCTTCCAGAGTTACGGGGAGCACTGGGCCCCAGTGTGCTGGGCCCGCCTGCCAAGCAGGTTGACAACTCAGAGACCACAGCCGTCTCCTGCTGGCAGCTCGGTTTTATTTATGCTCTGTTTGCTATTCAAGCTTCAAGAAAGAATATCCTTCACTCTTTCTTAATTGATGGTGAGCTGTTTTTTCGAATATTTTCTTTAAAGCCTGTTGATTCTGCCTTAATTGAAGGAAGAACATCAAGAGTCAGGAGCCCAGCTCTAGGGTTTAGTGGCTCAAGAAGCAGCGTGGCCTCAGCTTAGTCTGTAGCTTCTCTGGCCCCCAGTTTCTTTCTCTCTAGAATGGTTCTGGAATAAATGGCTTTTTCCAGCACTGAAGTTTTGCTCAGTATCATTTTCTCTGACCTTTCTTCAGAGTTTTAAAAAATAGCTTCGAAAGGAAAAAAAGACACAGAGAGGGAGGGAGATAAAACATAAGAGACTCTCAAAGACTAAGAAAAAACTGAGGGTGGGGGGGATGAGGGAGGGGGGAGAGGGGGTGATGGGCATTGAAAAGGGCACATGTTGGGATGAACACTGGGTGTTATATGTAAACCAATTTGAAAATAAACTATTATAAAATCAAAAAAAAAATAGCTTCTGAGACAACATAAAAATTGCAACTTGAAGCTGTAATGAAAAATAAAAGTAGTATCATACTCAGCTAACTCACTAAATCTCTTTTTTACAAAGAGATCATGTCCTGATTTACCCTCCAGGTAGAAAGTAATATTAGAGAGTTCACATTAGGATTGGCACCAAAAGACAAGAGGGTCCCTAGACAGTGATTTTGCTAAATGGGGTGAGTTTCCAGTTGTCCCAAAATGGAGTAGCTTTTCATATAGCCAGATAAACCTTTTATCAGATACAATCTGCTCCCGAAAATAACCAACCCAAAAAAAAATATTTAAGTGTTTCTTGGGTCAGTTTGTATTCTGTGTCCAACATCAGTGGCTTGTGGGCCACACTCTGCATAATAAGCACTAGTCTCGATGCTCCGGTTTGGGCAACCTGTTGTGCTCATCCTTTGTTTTCAGAGTTACCATTTCGAGACTGTAAAGGTTTCTCCCCAGCCGTCTGTAATCAGCCCTACTATCATATACGATATGGTGCCCGCTTGTCTTCTCTTTGCCCTCTCACAGTATATGCAGAAGCATTTAATGCTACTCTGTTAGAATTGTTGTTTGAAGAACTTTGGTGCTTATTGGCCGCTTGGTTCCTGGTATGCTTCCTCTCCTGGCCATCTCACTCTTTGCCAAAATTATACAGATGTTTTGATTGCTGGCCCTCTAGCCTGGCACGTGGGCTCATCCCTTACCTTGGGAGTGGCAAGTGCACTGCATGTGAAGTCAGTCTTGGGAAGACCGTGTAGAGATGCCGTTCAGGTAGCTGTTGGAGTCTATTTGCAGGGCTAATGATGGCCAGCTTGGGTGGTTTTGTCTCATTCGCTCCCCCCTCCCCCCTCCCCCCTCCCCCCTCCCTCTGCAGACTTGCTCTAACGTCCCCCATGTTGTGATGGACTCTCCCCTGAACCAGTACCTTTTCAGTGGCCCCCTTTGTGTGGACCTCACCGATGCCCATGTGGTTTCTGACTTTCCTAACTCAGTCATCAGTTTTGCTCTTTGCCCCACGTTGCTAGTTGTTGCTGTTCTTTACCGTCATTGTCATCGTCATGCTCTCCAGTGGGTTTCTCCTTTGCCTTGTACTCCTTTGCTTTTGCCCCCCTGCCACTTGGAGTTTTCACTCATGGCTTTTTTTACATACTCTCCTGTCTCATTCTGGAAAACCAAGTCACAGACATGTTAGGGTTGATCGTATTACATGTTCACTGTTTCTTTCTGTGTAGAGAATTATGTTTTCAGATCCCAGGGGCTTCTTACAATAGCCTGTTAAGTGAATCAAACAGTGAAATATTTTGTAAACTATGCAGGGTTTTCATCCCTAGTCACAACCACTGCCGTCATCAGAGCTGTCGTCTCATCATTGTTAGTCTCGTCCTCATCATTTGACTTTCTAATTTTGTCTCTGTGACTAGATTTCTCCTGCTTGCTGCATGTGCTCATCTCCTTTTCAGGTTTTCCTCCTCCTGCCTCCATTTTTCATTAAGTTGATTCCTGCTTGCCGGTCCTTCATCAACGTGAGCACCCTTCTCCAGCCACCTTTGAAGGCTTCACTTCTAGCACTTGGCCTCCTGTTCTGTGGTTTCCTCCTGCCCTACCCGTGCACAGTCCGCAAGCACGCTGCTCTGGCCACGCCGTTGTTCCTGGAAAATGCCAGCCATTTCTTTCCTCTTCCCTCGTGTTTGTTTGGTGCCCCTGCTCCTTGCCTCTGCTCACATAGGACCTTGGCAGCGGGCCCTGTACTGACAACCCCACCCCAAACTGCTCCCTCCCTTACCCTTTCCCTTTCTTGCTTTTTCTCCAAGGTACTTACCGCTCTCTGACATACTATATATTTGAATTATTGATTAAAATCGATTACTTCAGACTCTTTACCACAATGTAAGACAGAGATTTTGTTCCCTGCCACATCTCTAGTTTCCTGAACCAGGGCTTGGCATGTAATGAGGTGACGTATAATTAATGAGTGAGCAAATCATTGGTTATTTCTCTCTCCCTAGTATATGGTAAATTCCTTGAGATCAGGAAACGTGTTTTAGTTCTTACATTTCTGGCATTGATAAACACTCAGCCAGAGACCAGGAAGCTGTCACTTCAGTGGCTACATGCCTTCAGATGAGATTAATGCTAAACCTTTGTATAGCAGGTATTGGGTTGTGTTTGGGAGGGTGTTGTGTTACAGGGGAGTTAAAATATCATTCATTTACCCTTCAGGTTCTTGGCTGGTGGTTCCTACAACTAAAGATTAAAAAGAGAAAAGCACACAAATTGATTTAATATAAGTTTTATGTGACACGGGAGCCTTCATAAGAAAATAAAGACCCAAAGGTTTAAAGATGTTAAACCTGAGCATTTTTGTGCTAGGTTTGATGACGAGGGAAGAGTCATGGAAAATTATGATAAGATGGGGCGTGGGTGGGGAGCTTATTAAGGCCTATTTGTTTAGATTCCTCCTGGGATTCCTCCATCTTCCAAGGCGAGGATGTGCCTTTTCTCCAGGTGTAAGGAGGGTCTTAAAGCTTGCTTGAGGAGATCAGAGTCCTTCCTGCTGATACCATTTCTCTGATTACTTCAGCTTAAAATAGTCAATATGCAAGATGCCATATTTTAGGCAAGCGGGTTCTGAGCCCCATCAGTGTTATGGTGAAATTACAGTGATGAAACAGAAGCAATAAATAACTTTGGTGGCTTTATTCTTTTGTAGAAGTGACTGTCGGGAGTAGTGTCTTGCATTTTTGGACGTTAGTATTACTCTTCCTTCTGTAAACACACATATACACCCTCACTCACTCACTATTAGGGCATTTGTAGAACTTAACAAAACTTATATATCTAGGGTTGATTAAATGTTAGATCTAGTCTTCATAATTTTTATTGTACATAAAATTAAAAAGGAAAACAATCTCACTGTATTAGATTCTGCGTCATACCCACAAAGGGCATTTTGCTGTCCTTCCCAGACCTAGCCTGTCACATCATAAGGCTCTGCACTTTAACTGTGGACTTCCTCCCTTAGGAATCGGAGAAGATCATTGCCGAGCTGAATGAAACCTGGGAAGAGAAACTGCGTAAAACAGAGGCCATCAGAATGGAGAGGTCAGGACATTATTAAGCTCAGGGGGTGTCTGCACATTCTCAGGGGAACTGGGATTCCTTTTATAGAAGGGGAAGATGAGCTGGAAGTAAAGGCGAAGCCACCCCTCCCCCCCCTCCCTCCAACCACAGAACAGAACAGAGAGCAGCCTGCTCTGGGCCTTCCTCCAGTGAGACTTACATAGTCCCCCGGTCTCTGGGGGAGTCCTGTGCTCCTCACTGGACCGAGTGGTACTCAGGGCCCATATAAAATAGAAGATATTGAGGGATAGAGTTTTTACTTTGCAAAACAACTGCCTTTGATAAAGGCTCAAATAATAAAGCTCTTTGGATGATTATCTTTGAGTTATGTTTTCTGGAACCTCTTTGGTAAGCAGTGAAGTAGTTCGAGTTGCAGACTTTTGAAATCCCTTTTCTACCTTAACCTGTCATTTCTCTACCCTGAAGGTGAATGTAACCTGAAATAATACTTTTCCTTTTGGAATGAATATATATTTTAAAAAGGTCAGACCTGTCTTCCTCCTCCATGGAAGATAAGGTAGAAGTGAGTGCTGTTGTATTGATGCAGTAGGTGTATCAAACACTTGAAAGTTTCTTATTACAAGGATTTTAAGCTAGAATTGTTGAATCTATATGATGGTGGGCATGGGAGCCTAACATTTGAGAAAATCACATTTATAGACAATCTTCATATATCAAAGTTACTTTCTGATCGCTTTCTTAGATTTTTTTTAAACAGCTGAGTTTTGTTTTTTAATTTACTTTCGAGAGAGAGAGAGAGAGTGGGGGAGGAGCAAAGAGAGAGGGAGATTCAGAATCCAAAGCAGGCTCCAGGCTCCTTGCTGTCAGCACTGAGCCCGACATGGGGCTCCAACCCACAAACTGCGAGATCATGACCTGAGCTGAAGTTGGATGCTTAACCAACTGAGCCGCCCAGGCGCCTCGCTTTCTTAGATTTTGAGGAAATGGTTCTTTGAGTTGGATGTCTGGCATTAAGGAATATCCCTTTCTTCCTTTTTTGAATATTAATAGACATATTATTTATGAATTACTGTCTGCCTCCAAAGTCAGATGAGACAAAGTCCTTATTTGGGTGAATATAACTTTAGCTAACATGGGAACAGAATTTATTTTGAATGTGCTGCTTTTCTTAAAAATAATTTCTCGGGGCGCCTGGGTGGCTCAGTTGGTTGAGCGGCTGACTTCGGCTCAGGTCATGATCTCACGATCTGTGAGTTCGAGGCCCGCATTGGGCTCTGTGCTGACAGCTCAGAGCCTGGAGTCTGCTTCAGATTCTGTGTCTTCCTCTCTCTTGGCCCTTCCCCTGCTCATACTCTGTCTCTAGGTCTCTCAAAAATAAATAAGCATTAAAAAAAATAATAATAATTTCTCATTAATGACGAGATAGACAGATTTTTCACATTTGTATTACTAACCCAGACAGTAGTTTTTGCTTTGCATGCTTTATTTTCTAGTTCATATGAGACTGATTTCATTGACATTTGGTGTTGCTATTCTGATACGCTTATTGTTTTTCTAGAGAGGCCTTGTTGGCTGAGATGGGAGTTGCCATTCGAGAAGACGGAGGAACCCTAGGAGTTTTCTCACCTAAAAAGGTAGGACACAGTGTTGTGAAACTCCACCAAACAGAAGACAAACTTCCTGTTTGTCTTGGTCACTGAGGCACTTCTGGTCTTTCAGGGCTGGCCCCTCCTCCCTTCATTTTGTCTTGGGATTTGGCTTAATTTCAGACATTTCTGATTTCATCTCACAGTGCAAGGGCAACCTATTTCTAAAATGCCTGTCATGTTTGCTGTTTACAAAACAAAACCCAAGGACATAAATCTAACTTTCATTCACGATTCAATATGTTTACTCATGTGCATTGTTGCTTTCTCTTCAATTCCCAGCCTCTCACCTAGCATACCTTGCTTCAGTTTGGCTACTTTTTCTGTGTAGATTTTCCCACAGATGTCAGCAGCCCTGATTTATAACTCTGTGGAAGCAATTTCAGCCATTCAGGTTTGTTCAGAAAAATACCACTCAAGTTTGTTTCTTTAGTTTGTGTTACAGACAACCATTGTACTGAGTAAAGCAATTCCTGTCCTCACCCTTATAGCCTCCTCTGCTCCCTTCTTAGTTTAAAAATAAATAAATAAAACTCCAGTAGTTACCATCCTACTTATATTATCATAGTTGTTAGGTAGTAGATACCTTGTAGCTAAGTAGAATAGTGAGGTAGGTTTTGTTTTGGGGTATTTTGTTGTTGTTGTTTTGTTACAGTGCATTGTTTTCAACAAAGAAGATTGTTGCAAAGACATCCTAAATACGTATTGTAGAACTGGAACAATAATAACAGTATTTTGTCTGTCTGCATTGCCAAAGATCTGTGGTTTTCACAGTTTAATAGAGTTTGCTTCAGTAAGACATTTATTGAGATAGGATTGTAGACGTGTTAGCAGTTCTCCATTTGATAGAATTGGTGGCTTTGTGTATATTGAAAGATTTTAGATCTTTCAGTGTTAAGAACTATGTGGAAAAATTTGGTAATACCTTGTAAAAATATGGCATTTAACACAGTTATAAATTAACTCGAATTAGTGTCGTGATGTAAACAACCCAGAATTCCTAGTGAGATCTCTGTTTCCAAAGCTTTTTCTTACTTTAATTTTATGCATCTTGTTTTAATTTTCTAGACGTCCTCAGGAAAGGAAGGGATACACCACTGGCCATATCCAAATTCAGTTTTAGAACCTGTTTCTGATGTGTTAACTTGATTGTGGTAATCATTGTACAATGTGTATGTATTAAATTGACACATTGGACCCCCTTAAAAAAAACATGTTGTACAACCTAAATATATACAGTTTTGTCAGTCATTCTTCAGTAAAATGGGCGGGGGGAGAATACTTTTTAAGGCAAGGGGAAACAAAACCTGTTTCTAGGATTCCCTTTTTCTGAGGCCAGTGTCATGATGGGCTTTAAAGAACAGTACCCACAGAGGGCTTTGACTTTCTGAAACCAGCAGAGCTCTTAAACTTCAGAGGCAGATGCTCATGTAGAGCTTTTTCTAATTTCTTTTTAATCATCTTTCTCATTCCCTGTTCTTAACTTTCTCATCTGACTCTTCTTTTCATTTTTCCACGTTTGCTGGCACTGTCTTGAGTAGATTTTGACCCCAAGACCATGTGACTTATTTTTGGATTCCAGTGGGGTATTTTCACCAAAGAAGGTTGGTTTTTCAAAGATTTTAGAAATATTAGAATTAGACGAAGACGATTTTTACAAGATATGCATATTGTTGAATGCCAATAATTATAATTTTTTCTTTAAGATAAAAACTAATGAACTAAAGACTGGGACCATGGAAGAAACGATAAAAATTAGAGAGGAAAGTGACAGGAGATGTGAGGACATGTTTATAAAGTAAATGAAAAATTAAGTATTTCTTAAGATTATAGAAAGGGAAAATAGTTTTCCCTCCACCCTTCTGAGTTCTTAGTTGAGAGCCTTGTAATTAAAGATTAATAAGAGAAAAACAAAAATAAGTTTATTGACATGTCTGCTTCATGTATGTGTGGGGGCTGCCCAGGGGAAAGTGAGTGACTCTTAGGCGCCATGTTAGTAGGGAGAGGGGAACAGGGCCATAGGCCTCTCAGGAGAGAGTGAATGATTTTCAGGAAAGATGAAGGGGCTCTTGGGAGAATAGATGGGAAGTGTGATCGTTTGTGACAAAATTGGTCTGGTGTCGACTTCTGGTCTCCTATCCTGGGACAAGAGTCCATCCTCCCCGGTTGATGGACTTCCGGAGGGGACACAACAGTTGAGGTCCTTTAGGAGGACCTATCTTCAGGCGGGGGGAGCAGTCAGAGAAAGCCTCTCCCTGCCGTTGCCGTTTTCCAAGTGCCTTCAGCTCAAAATAACCAATATGTCAACGTGGCCTATTTTGTTCTCCTTCAAGATTTTTGTCCAAATAGTTACAGAAATTGCGATGAACCCATCCAGAGAGTCAACTTGTCCTTATTTTTCTTTTATCTTCATGCTTTGACCTTATCAAGAATTGGATCTTGTTCTTTATCCCAGAACTCGTGTTTTTAAATAGAATATATTAGTGCAATTTGAGAAGGCCTGAAGAGAGTGTTTTCTGGTTATAATGGAATTGCAACTAGGAATAAAAGATGTACCTAATCTAGAAACTGTAGATAATCCAGGAAGCCATCAGTTTCCGGTAGGTCACTGTTCTTGTCACAGCCCGCGCAATGGCTTTTGCTCCAAATTGATCATCTGTACCCTCTTTCAGACCCCACATCTTGTTAACCTCAATGAAGACCCACTCATGTCCGAGTGCCTGCTTTATTATATCAAAGATGGAATTACAAGGTATATTTGTTTCTTTTGGTTACCTAACGTTTTCTTAAATGATTGAATAACTAAAGGAAAGTTGTGTTTTGAAAAATTTGTTGTAATGATTTGCTTTTTCTTGTCTGAAATAGTTAACAAACCATCTTGTTTTCCCAAATTATATAAGTACTTTAGTCAACTGAACCAGTTAACATGTAGTTTTCCCTAAAAGCCCTAGGTAAAATTTTTTTCTAACTTCTTGCATGAATTCATTAGGGAGATTAGTTCACTCATGTCTTTTTATAAAGCTGAGTGAGTTACACACTGATGTATCCTTGCTCCTTGATTTCTTATTCTCGTGTAGGGAGGTTGATCAATATGTGAAAATAAAATTTGCAGTTGAAAGACTCCGATAAAAAGAAGCGATACCTTTTTTGTACATACCAAAGAATATTCTTTGGGAGAAAGAGGTTCATTGTTTTCAGTGCTTTTTGTGTCTGAATTTCCCTGGGAAACACTTTCCCTTGTGTTCAGGGTTGGCCAAGCAGATGCTGAGCGGCGCCAGGACATCGTGCTGAGTGGGGCTCACATTAAAGAAGAGCATTGTATCTTCCGGAGTGAGAGAAACAACAGTGGGGACGGTGAGAGTTCCTGGCTTAGCTTTTCCAACAACCTTTTCATTCTATATTATTAGAAATCCCCAAGGCTTGGTATTCCCCCTCTCTCTCAGTGATATTTTCTCCTACAATCTAATATTCAGAAAATAGAGAAACCTGGGCTGCTTACAAATGCTGGGAGGGACATAGCTATTTTACATGAAAATAGGCTGGACAAAAGGAGCCCTTTTGGGACTGCCAAGAGCTGAGCAGGACAGAGGCAATTAGGCTTGGCCTTGAATGTTAATTATTTAATAGACAAGTAAGAAAGGAACAAAGATCCTGGGTAGTGGGAGATTTGAAGGACCTCTGATTTTAACCCAGTGGAACTTTTATCTAAAAGGGAAGAAAAAGTCAATCTTGATTTTTGCCCAGTTTATTAACAAAACAATAATGGTATTTTTGTGCCATATAATTCATTCCTTTAATCAGAATATTAGCTTTTGATCCTAAGTTTCTGGATAGTACCTATATCTTAAATTTCTGACGGTTTTCAGTTTTATGGACTGAACTATCAGATATCAAAACGAACATTTCCTGTCTTCTTCTGAGATTTGTCAAATTCATTTAAATGTTTCTCTTAGCCATACCCTTGGTTCGGGTCCCCTAACGTGAACTGTTTTGTAGATTGGTTGCAGGAATCTATTCTGGTTACCCTGAAAGTCATCTGCTTTCCATCGTTTGAGTCCAGTGGTTTGTGATGCTAATACTAGTTTGTGTTCTTCTTAGTTATTGTGACCCTAGAGCCCTGTGAACGCTCAGAAACCTATGTAAATGGCAAGAGGGTGGCCCAGCCCGTTCAGCTGCGCTCAGGTGAGACCAGGAAAGGTTTGAAGTCTTCAGTAAACAACACGCGGCTTGTGTGAGCAACTGTTTAATGTTTGACTCTTTATTGGAAGAAGTGAATAGTCAGCATTAGGATTTCTGTTCTCGTAAAACTCCAAAAGCTGTCTTTTTGAATTAGGGAAAGGGAGGGAGAGTGAGGTTACTAACCCTAGGTAAGTACCCATTTAAAACATGGCTTCTTAACTCTGTTTCTGTTTTGTGCTAGGAAACCGTATCATCATGGGTAAAAATCATGTGTTTCGTTTCAACCACCCGGAGCAAGCACGGGCAGAGCGGGAGAAGACTCCTTCTGCGGAGACCCCCTCTGAGCCTGTGGACTGGACGTTTGCCCAGAGAGAACTTCTGGAGAAACAAGGGATTGATATGAAGCAGGAGATGGAAAAAAGGTAACGCACAAATATGACGTGGCCCACTGTGACCGTCACTTCTTTTAAACCTACAGTATATAGCACTCATGAAACAGTCCAGTGATTTCACAGGTTATTTTTTCTTCTCTTGTTTTTCTTTTCCTCGTAGGCTGCAGGAGATGGAGATCCTATACAAAAAGGAGAAAGAAGAAGCAGATCTTCTTTTGGAGCAGCAGAGACTGGTAGGAGGCCATCCTGAATCCTCTGTTAGGAAAAGGGCGGCTTGCTCTTGTCCCTCCCATTCCACAGATGAGCACTCGCCCAAATGGCTTGTCCAGCTCTCACTGACACCTATGCTACTCTCTCACTTCCTTAATGGAGAATGAACTTACTTCTCCGGGTAGTCTTAACCTGAAAAAGTATCCATAAAGGTACAATTTTGTGCCTTTTATGTCTTAAAGTCAAATCTTTAGTTCTATCAAAACCAAGTGCTTTTTGGGAACTAGTGGGAGCTTTTCTGGTAGCCTTTGCCTCCTGATAGTGGTTTTTGAGTATGCATCAGTGGCGGTTCTTTTAATAATAATTATATTGAATATTGAATTTGGTGGGTGTTTGCCTTGGTTTTGTTTCTGATCACCTGATAGTACTAATTCTCTGCTCTTGGGCTGACTTGGGGATTGTTCTTATGCTGGGCAGACTTTTTTTTTTCTTTTTCTTTTTCTTTTTTTAGTTAAACTGTGTCTAAAAGTGTTGCTGCACAGTTGCATGTGTTAATCCTTTTCTGTTCCCCTGCATGGAGTCTGAATTCTCAATAAGGGTCTCCGTGGCATGTGGGATGGCAGTGGAAGCGGGGGCTACACAACCAGCTCCAATAGTAGAAGGAAGCCTGGTTGCTCCGGGTTGAGAAAGGGTATGGGTGAGCAGTCGAAAAGTTGGTTTAAGGTTGCAGCTTATAATGCTAATGGCGTTAGCATTTTATGATGTAAATTGAGTCTCTAAGTTTGATAGAAACTGAATCTCGTGCATAAATAAGTTGATCCATTAGTTAGATTTTTATTTTTAAGGTCATCCAGCTTTGGTTAACAAAGCCCTGGTCATAAGAAGCTTCTTGGCATTCATTTGATATGTAAGGAAAAGGTATAATAAACTTTTGGGTACTGTGGATATACAGTGTAGGATTTTTCAAGATTCATGGACTTCTTTTAAGATAGGGGGCTTTAGGGAAAAAGCTGAGATACTGGTTTCTTCCCTTAGCATAAAACACAGCTTCTAAAATACTGTGTGTAAACTGCAGCCTTACGATCATGCTCTGCTTTGGAGGACAGAGGCCGTTGTTGCCAGCCAGGCCGGAGGAGCCAAGGGCTCGAGCAAAAGCAGCCTTTCCCAGGGGGACTCATTTCTTAGGCCTGGCAGTGGGTTAAACCAGTTAGTTCGTTATCTTGGAAACTATAGTGAAGTCCAAGAAAGAATGGATTGTAGGAATAAATCATGTGTTTGGGGCAAGATAATAGCAGTGTTCCAGTCCCTTTATGAAGCCTAGTCTACATTTAGTTTTTAATGAAAACAAAAGGAATTTGGCTACAGTGTGATTAGGGGTTTGAAGGGTTTGTGACACATGAGCCTTTTATCTTCGTAATGTATGATTTAATAACATGCCTCTGCTGGTCTGTGACAGATCACATGAGGACAGGAATCATTAAGCTGTGTGTGTTATTAACAGTAGTGCCTTGTGTTTCTATAGTGCTTTATAATTTACAGAGAGTTTTAATATCAAAAAAATTTTTTTTGATTTCCGTAATATCTCTCTCTGGTAGACGTGTGTGTAAATAAAATGAGTAATATTACCTCCAATTTATAGTTGAGTAAACCAAGGCCAAAAAAGGCTGTCTTGCTCATTCTTAAAAACCTGTTAAGTCATGGGTCTGAGGCTTCACCTTGGGTCTTCTCAATTGCTTCCGTGTTCTTTTCAGTCTAGAAAGAACAGTGCCTCTTCCCCACCTGGGAGTCTTGTTGAAATGCAGATGCTGATTCAGTAGGTCTGGGGTGGGACCTGAGGTTCTTCATTTCTAACAAGCTCCCAGGTGATGCCAGCGCTGCTGGGCCTGAGACCAGCCTTTGAGGGAGAGAGATGGATGATGGCTGGCGCTCTCCATAACCAAGAGCTGAGAGTCCTTCTTTGCGCTGAAGTAAAGATGCTGACCATCAAGTAGAGAGAAAGTAAATGTCTCTAAGACCTATTTCGTTTCCAGGGGACATACTTAGTCTGCAACCAGTCAGGTCCTGGTTGTCATCTGTTCCGTGTATCTCAGAGCAGGTTAGGATCTCAAGGGCAGCTACTCAAAGCAGAGGGGCCGCTGTCCTCCCTTAAGTCCAGCTGTTTGTTCCACTCACATTTCTTGTCCTCAAGAGGAACTGATTTCTAATGCCGTAGCCTAAGGAGTATTTAGCAGTAACAATACTGAATGGGAAGTGTATTTTTATGATCCCATATTGGTCAACCAACAGATACATTTTGAAAGCACCCTATGAATAAACATTGAGAGTATACAAAGGAATTCTTATTCAGTAAAGTTGTATTTAATATCATAATGTAATCATTTTGCATAATGACAGCATTAAAAAATGGAATTCAGGTTCATGAATATTATGTTAGTTCCCCAAATGCGTCACATTGTTTGCTGAACATTCTCTTGTAGTTAGTGCTCTGTTACATACCCGGTCCTCTTTGTGCTTGCTTTTTGACACGTGTACTTTAGGTACCTTCTCTCTTCTGTTTGCATAGGCTTCTTGCAGAGTCTCTTACAGAGGCCTTTGCATTTGGGATTTAATGAAGACAGAAGCAGCATTTAATGACATGAATTGGCCAGACCTGAGTAGTTTTTCCAACCCTGTAATAAGTCCATCTAAATATCTTTAAATCTTTTTTGACACAAGATAGGGTTTATATCCCTTGGCACATAAACTTTGCATACATAATATTTAGTATCATGGTCAGTATGTGATAGGGTGGCTTTAAGAATATATTCTACAAAGTCAATACGACAGTATTTAAGAAGAAGGAAAATTATGGCCGCTTACTTTAATTTGAGTTCTTTTGGATTTATGTAGACTTTCTTATTTTTGTTTTACTTATTATTTTTTATAATATAAATATATTTTATTTTTATTAGAGTTAACAGACCTAATCGTTGTCTCTCGAGCATGATACAAACGCAGTGATTAGAATATTTGTTATTCCTTAGATAGGTAGTATTCATTTTATCCTTAAGCGATCTTAAAAGGAAAAGAGAAGAAGCCAGAATGGGCGTGGAGTAGTTGTTGTCAATTATGTGGGAACAATCAGAGTTGATGTTCTGTAAAACATAGTTTATACACATTGGTAAGAAAACCTTTTTAGGAGTCAGACATACTTTTTTCTCTAATGTTTATTAATGTCCTCTCATCACTTAAGAGTAGCCATTCTGAGGTTTAAACTAAAAATGAAAAAAAATAATGTAGAGTCTATAAATTTAGCTCTATCTGCTTTTTCTTTTTTCCTTTTTAAAATTTTTTCAATGTTTATTCATTTTTGAGAGAGAGACAGAGTGCAAGTGGGGAGGGAGACACAGAATCCAAAGCAGGCTCCAGGCTCTGAGCTGTCAGCACAGAGCCCGATGCGGGACTTGAACTCAAACCGAGATCATGACCTGAGCCAAAGTCCGATGCTTTACTGACTGAGCCACCCAGGCGCCCCTCTGTGTGCTTTTTCTTGTTAAATTTTCAACTAGATAGGACTTATAAGTGGGTTTAGTACCCATTTGTTGACCAACAGAAATAATAGATCAACACCTCCAAATTCAGGAGCCAAATTATTATCATTATTGTTAAAATTGTTAAAATCATTATTTTTTAGAAATAACTGTACTTATAAAGTTACTACATAGAAGTCTTTGGTCAAGAAAGCAAGATACTGTTTGCTAGAGATAATTGTGGTAATCACCGTCAAGTAAAAGAGAATAGTGAGATTTTTTTTTTTTAACTAGGCCATCTTGAACTACTCTTCTAAGTGAGAAGTTTCTTTTCTAAAGAACTTTTATTTCCTGAATAGAGATTCTTCCATAATCCTGTCCATCATAGGGAATTCTAAATCCAGCATTGCTTTCATTTAGATCCATGTTATCAAGATGTGCCCATGTTAGTTAAGAACAATTGGTTAGTATCCAGATAGCCCTGGAAGACTAGTTAGTTGTTTTAGGCCCTAGTCCAAACAGCAGCCCAACTACCCAACTAAAGTTTTTGAAGGGGTAAAGTGCAAACAAAGTATGAAAGACAGAGTTAGAGACAGCATTTTAAAGTGGAATTTTTATATGAGCGGAATATAGTCTTTCTGTTTCATGTGTTGATAGGAAGAGTATCGTTTAAAGTGATACTCCTCAAATGGCTAAAAATGCCATGGTTTTTGTAATGAGAAAACCTCTTTAGGTTGTATTTATTAAGATCTTACTTGGGGAATTTTAAATGATGTTCAATGAAAAGTATATTTGCCTCGCTTAATTTATGTTCTGGAAATTTACTTCTTAAAAATCTGGAGGCGCAGTGTTTGTTGGTTTAAGTGTGTGAGGACAAAAAAGCAGACCCACCGAGAGGGTCCTTTTCTCCTGCTTCCTGTTCTCTGGGTAACAAGTGTTAATTGCGCAAACATAGTGCATCCATCAGTTTGGCATGTCAAGAAGATAGCGAATCCAGTATGTACTTGCGGAAAGACTCATATCAAAACCCTCTTGTCTTCTAGAAAAAGTTTGGTTGATAAGAACCTTACGTGGTCTGCTAGTAGGGATTCATTTTTAACATCATCCCTGTTTGACTGCTTCTTTTTCTACCTTCTCATCTTCTAACTTTTTTCTAGGGCTGCTCTTTTTAGTAAAGCTAAACAAAACGTGGCATCCTACAGCCTTACTAACCTTTGTTAATCCGCCTGCTCGTCACATCTCGTATGGCATCTGTGCTCACTCATGGGGGAAAGAGTTTCTGGAAGAAGCAACAGCAATAACCAAGGCAAATGTGGGGAAGTGGCTGCATGGGCGTTAGCATGTATGGGGCATAGGTTTTACTTCATTTTCTCAAGATGGTGGAGATGTCATTTCACGGCATTTTGTTAAATACAAACTTCATATGACCTTAGAGAGAAAGGTCACTGTGTCAATCCTAAGAGATTGGATTGCAGATTTCATCACTTAAGCCAGAAGATGGGAATTTGCATTAGTGTTACTAAACAAATCTTTATATTAATAATCTTTATATACATATATCTTAATAAATGTACACATCATTTAGGGGGTTTTTTGTATTTTTTGTTTGTTTTTATTGTTTTTTTTTTTTTAGTTTTATTTATTTATTTTTGGTTTTGGTCTTAAATTTGGTTAAGTCTCTTTTGCTTGTTTTTTCTTCAGTTTGATTTTCCTTTTTTACATTTTAATTTTGGTTATTTTGGGGCCATTTTTTGATTTTGTTTTTCCAAAGGACGCGGATTCTGATAGCGGGGACGATTCTGACAAGAGGTCCTGCGAAGAAAGCTGGAAACTGATTACTTCTCTGAGAGAAAAACTACCTCCCAGCAAGTTGCAAACCATTGTTAAAAAATGTGGCCTCCCTAGCAGTGGGAAGAAACGAGAGCCAATTAAAATGTATCAAATCCCCCAAAGAAGGCGTCTGAGTAAAGATTCCAAGTGGGTCACCATCTCAGATCTTAAGATTCAGGCCGTAAAAGAGATATGTTATGAGGTTGCACTCAACGATTTTAGGCACAGTCGGCAGGAGATTGAAGCCTTGGCCATTGTGAAGATGAAAGAGCTTTGTGCCATGTATGGAAAGAAGGATCCCAATGAGCGGGACTCCTGGAGGGCAGTGGCCAGGGATGTCTGGGACACCGTTGGTGTCGGGGATGAGAAGATCGAAGACATGATGGTCAGCGGTAAAGGCGGAACTGATGTAGATGACCTCAAAATTCATATTGACAAACTGGAAGATATTTTGCAAGAAGTAAAAAAGCAAAACAACATGAAAGATGAGGAAATAAAAGTCTTAAGAAACAAAATGCTCAAAATGGAGAAAGTCTTGCCACTGATTGGATCTCAGGAACAGAAAAGCCAAGGAAACCACAGGGCAAAGGAGCCTGCTGGCGCTGGTGTCGGTAGCAAGTCTGAGAATGACGGAAGCAGAGGGGACAGCGGAGAACTTGAGAAAGAAGAGCGCGTCTCCCAGCTGATGAACGGGGATCCGGCTTTTAGACGCGGACGTCTGCGTTGGATGAGGCAGGAGCAAATCCGCTTTAAGAATCTGCAGCAGCAGGAGATAGCAAAGCAGCTTCGTAGGCAGAACGTACCTCATAGGTTCATCCCTCCTGAGAACCGGAAGCCCCGGTTCCCCTTTAAGAGCAACCCTAAACACAGAAACTCTTGGAGCCCTGGGACCCATATCATCATAACAGAAGATGAGGTAATAGAGCTTAGAATCCCGAAAGATGAAGACGGAAGGAGAGGAAATAAAGAGGAGGGCCAAGAAAAGGGGAGTAGAGCAGCTCCAAAGGATCCCCAGTTACCATGGGGCTCTCAGGGCCCACGAAGTCAAGATCACATCCAAGTCAGCAAGCAGCATATTAATGCCCAACAACAGCCACCTCAGTTACGCTGGAGAAGCAATTCTCTGAATAATGGCCAACCGAAAAGTACGCGCTGCCAGGCATCTGCCTCCTCGGAATCATTGAATTCCCACGGTGGCCACCCCACTGCCGACCTGCAGACTTTCCAGGCAAAGCGCCATATTCATCAGCACCGTCAGTCCTACTGCAGTCATGGTCCTGGAGGTCAGTTAGAGGGCAGTGCAGCCAGTCCCGTTCAGGAGCAGACTGACCAACCCGGCCACTGTACCCAGTTGATGACGCCTCCGAGGGTGAGGCGCCAGTTTTCGGCGCCCAATCTCAAAGCTGGTCGAGAAACCACAGTATAAACTACTGGACAAACTTGAAATCTTGGTGGAGGAAACAGGCAATGTTAGCTTTTGATTTGAGTTGGTTCTAGCCTTGGCCTTGAGTTCTTACTATTTACATTATGATTTTAATGTTGTGTTCCTACAAATCTTAACTGATTTTAATATTGTTAAAACATAAAACACTGGTAAACATTACAGCACCTCCCTTTTGTTTGCGTGCCATAAATGGGCAGTTCCTGGAATTTTGGACAAAACACTGAGACCTCCCTTATTTTTCTGAGACTTTCCTCCTTTCTTGGTGCCTACATAATACACTTACTTACCCAGACTGGTCTGGTTTTGGCGTAAGTTTGTTATGTTTTTATAATGCCTATAAACTGATCTAATATCCAGAAAGACCTGCCTCTCTCAGTTTATGCAGACACTCAAAAGGGGAACTTGTATTCAGAATTAAATGTCTGTTTTTTCCCTGTAAATGTTTGATGTTAGTTTGATAACATGCGACTATGTGGACACAGCTTTGGGTTTCTCATCTGTGTCTGTTCCTGTCTTTAAATATAATTGGAACTTCTGTAAGCCAAAACTAAACGTCTTCAGACACATTTTATAGTACACGGCTTTGATCCTTCTGCAGAACTTCCCCATCTTCTTCTACCATATTTTACACAGAACTGCTTCAGTAGGTTTGTTTTGCTTTGGGTTTTTTTTTTTAATGTTTCAGTATGTGTATGAAATTTGTCATAATACTGAAATCTTTAAATTGGCACCGTTTCTGGATTTGTTTGTAGTTTGCATTTTGAAATTTCACATATCATTTCTTATACACACACACATACACACACGTATTCACACTCTGAACTATTCACCAAAATCAGGCCAACAAAACACTTGGATGGCACTTTGAGCAGTATGTATGAGTTCACAGGGAGGTTATTTGGTGGAGAGAAGGAAGAAGTGGGATGTGGGGAGAAGGCCACACAGCATGTGGCTCTGTGCCACTTATTTTCAGTAGATGATGATATCATGAAATAAGTTAACTTTGGTTGGATTGAGAATGAAGGAGATGATGTATAATAAACTATTCTTTGCTTAACAGTAGTAATGCTCACAGATGCTCAAGCAAGGGAAGAGAAGTCCTGATGAACATTTATTGTATCAATACCTCATTTTACTGTGTTGTGGTCTCAGTTTGCCTCACTGGAGAATCCACTAAATGATGGATTTTAATGGGAAGAAAAGAATAGTTTTCTACATCTTTCCTCATCTCTTGAACTTATCGGCAACTTTTTAAAGGCGGTGCAAAGAGCAGGAGATGTCTGTGATACTGCCTGACTTCGTGCCGATGACTCCTAAGTCACGGGGTCACCTGCCCAGCACTCGTCTTCCAGATGGTGTGGAATTACAGCCAACATAGCGATTAGCATTCATGGAAGCCTTCAAGATTGTGATTATATGGTTTTCTTTTCCTTTGCGTGTGGGCACTATGCCTTATTAGAACACTATTTTTAACCATGGTATTTTATTTTATTTTTTGCTTCTAAAAAAATGCTTTCTTAATGCACAGAAAGTTGCTTCTGATTAACTTTGGGGACATTTTTGCTTTCGTAGCTAGAACAGTTCTAGTCTTCAACTGAGGTTTGATGGCATATTAGACAAATTAGGGTGAATGATGTTTGTAACGGGTGGACTCTGTTGAGATGGCAATGTCCTGTACCACGTGGTTTGAGTGAATTCAGTAGGCTACTTCAGATCAGTCACTGCAGCGCATCTCGTGTAAGCTCTGCTCATTCTTCTTTATTAGTCTTAGATATGTTCGTAGATATGTTAATTATTCCTTTCTTGCAAAAAATTCATTTTCTACTACAGGTTTCCCCCGCTATCCGAAAGTAGAGTGTTTCTACTTTTCCTAAGCTGAAATGGTGTAAAGTGAAGAAGCCATTACCATTAATTTATACGGGAAAAATTTCAAGGGTTCCCAGGCTTGAAAGAATAACCTCTCTTAGGCTTTTCTGATACTTATGACATGTCTTGCTAATGGATGCAGGGAATAAATCAAGATAAAGCACAGGTGCTCACAGACACAGTTCAGAGATCTGGCAGCTTGATGCCGAACTTTTGTGTGTGTGTCCCCGGGAAGGAGCCCGGCGGGGCCCCTAGCTTCTTGGGATCTGCACGCTAGCTGCTTTGGGATGTGCGTGCTACCTCTAATGGCCGGCTGCAAAACAAACACACTGAACGCGGGTTTTCGTAAAAGCGAAAATCTTCTTTGGATTTCTTTCGGTTAACAAAAACAGGTACTAACATAGGTCTTTTATAAAAGCAAGTGATGTAACCCAGACTTTTGAGATGCGGGGGATACCTGTATTAATAATAGTAATAATTGACCGAGCTTTCATCCCTGTAGCAAAAGTCGGCTCTCATTTCCCTATCTTGAAATACGATAGGATAGGCCTACACATTTTTTCATTTTTATGGCAGCCTTTTAATCTTGTTATGAGAAGTTGCCTCCCTGTCCCACTAAGTAACGGGAGCGAGTTTCTACTGGTGGTCAGGTGATGCTGTAGAATGAGAGGTACTACAGCATTTTCATTTACAAACATGGGTTGTGGTAGCCACCGTACCCACACTGATGTTCCAAAGAATTAGGTTTGTGTTTGTGCTTCATCTGCTGATCTTGATGCCCTCGTAGTGCTAAAATGTTTAGATACCTAAAGCAGCCCTTAATTTCAGATGGCTGGAAAGAAATGAACCGAGATATGATTGATCGTCACGTATGTCCCCTCCTGCATTTCAGAGCAGATGCTTGTCTTAGGAAATAACTTTGAGTAAATAAAACTATTTCATTGAGTTTTTAACTAAATAAACTATTAGTGTCATGCTTTTGTAAGCAATTGGCATAGCCCGTATTGTTTTCTTTGTTTTTAAATTTGACAGTACCTCTCCCTAGGCTTAAATAGTACATGACCAAAGAGAAATGGTCATCATTAAACCATGATTATGTTACTGAAGTATTCATAGCTGTTATCCTAGAAAAATGGGGGAAAGTGTGCTACTGAAATTATATAATCTGAAAACTATGAGAATCTAAAGGAGTGCTAACTAATTAGTATAATTTTACACACCACAACGGTATTCCCTGGAGAGTTAAAGACATTCTGTTTATCTAATAAGTCTAAACCAAAGGGCTTTTCCTTTATTTTTGCCTCTTCATTTTTTTCTAGCACTTCAAATTGTTTCTCCATTCACTGGAGACACAATGAATGGGGATTGTTTTTTCCACTGACGTGACTTGAAGTGACCTTTCGTGCTTTAGGTGCAGGTTGATGCTGAAAATAAACACAGCACAGCACAGCACAGAGTTTGCAACAGTGATGTCTGCATTAAAGGCTCAGACTACAGGAAGTTGCATAGATTTCCTCTGGTCAGCTGCTGTACCCCTGTGCCTGACTGGTCTTTAGTAGGCTTGCCTTAATGATTCGTACACAGGACTGGGAGGAGGGGAAGCTGCCGCGTCCCGGTGCCATAGTTGAGGACCCCTTTTTAGGTGCCGTGCAAAGCCACCATCTGTCCTGTGCTGGCAGAGCCAGAGTCTGCGTCATAGAAGAGCAGTTTTCGTGCTTGTCCAGTTTATGTCATCTTTCCAAGGTTTCAAAATCTGCTCTAGGATACTTAGTGTGAACCACTCTAGGTTGTGAAATGTATCAGTTTCCTGCCATCATTACTGTAAAAACAACTTGTGAATCTTCTTGTTAAAGAACTATGGATTTCTCCCCCAATTTCTAAAATAAAATGCTTGAAGATTGTGAGTGTAAGATCTACCTTTTCAGAAAGGGAGAGTTAGTTTGTAATGTTAAATAAAGTCCTGGTTCAATAAAAGCTGAAACCATCTTTTAAGAGTGTGATTTCTCTCTGATGTGGGAAGAAAGAAAAGTGAAACAGGGTGGTGCCAATTAAGTCTGGTCTTGACTTTTATTTATTCCTATTTCATCTGAAGATGGTTGCACATCACATCTTTTTAAGATGTATTTCTGCACGAACTTGATTCGTTTAAAGCTTTTGCATTTGTCGCCCTTTTCTGTTTATCGACATTCTGTCTTAAATAGGATCTTTAACCCCATTCTGTGCCATATTTTATTTAAATAAAAACTTGTGTAGTGAAGTTGAGTTTAACTGTAACTGTTTTCAATCTTTTTGTCCTATAATCTGAAAGTTTTTAAAATGAAATAGTTCCTTTCACATGGGTGGAAACTAAATTTCTAAAAAGCTTTCAGTAACTCTGTTTATTAGCCTTTCTTTTTTCCCTTACTCACCGCCCTTCTCCACCCAGAATATTAGTGGTGTGCTAGAGGTGACACAGGACAGAGCAGAAGAGTTTTCTGGAGTGGGCCGTCAGTCTTAATGATTGTTTGGACATGACACTATTTTTTTATATCGAAGAACCACACAATCACGAATTATGGAGTAGAATACAAAATCTCCATGAGGCCTTTTCCCCCCCGTGAGTTTTTAATGTGAAATTTAGAACTTGAGAAAAACGTTATGTTTGGATTGATCTACTCCAGGCCTCATACTCTGCCCCTTAAGAAGGTATACTTTGTATTTCTCTGCTGTTGGACAAACCGGTGGAAAAGTGGCCAGGACCCAACCATGTCTAGGGCGACACCCACAGTTCCAGTGCAGTACGATGTGTGCAGGCAGGGATAGTGCATGGGGGGAGTGGGGAGACGTGTTTGAAGGAGGAGGCCTGAGCCAAGAGCAGAGTCACAAAGTACACCTGGGAATTTCTCCAGGTGAAGAATGGCAGGGTGAGCGAGGAAGCCCGTCAGGTCCAGGGGAACCGCGGGTAGCCTGAGGTGGTCAGAACCGCAGCTGTGTGTCAAGGAGTGGTAATGGGGAGGGGGAAGGGCCAGATCATGGCATGCTCGGGGGCTGGGATTTTTATCTTGAGTGTGACGGGAAGCTACCAAATGATTTTGTTCAGGGGGACTGCATGATTAGATTCACCTTTTAGAAATGATTAAAGTTTGGGTTGAAGGGAGGCAAATTCTGAGCCCAGTGCTCCAGTTTGGAAGTTGCCGCACAGACCAAATGAGAAACGATGCTTTCCAAACAAAGGCAGGGACAGAGGAGAGAGGGAAAGACTCTGATAGATAACTGCTCTGTTTGTCAGCTCTACCTCTAGTGATGTATCAGAGTCTTTCCCAGATCAGTTTGCGGGTGGGATAAACCCTGTGTATACAACCTGAAAGGTGACGAATGCTCTCACTTGGATTGTGGTTGGAATGTAAACGAGACCAAGATGGTACTGGGGGGCTGGGAGAAAATAGGAGCCCCTCAGGTCTTAGAATAGGTGTCGTGGGACCCGTGGAGGAAGAGGTCTGGGGCTTTTTCCTCATGGTGCTGCAGGTGGTGAGCAAGTTTAGGTGTTGACAAGAACCAGGGCTTGGATATCTCCCTTCCGGCTATTGCTTGCCAATTATAATCTGCCATTAAGAGAGGAAGGTACTATTAGCAAAAGGAGCCAAGTCTGTAGTGTCAAAAACAGACCTAACCAGAAACCCCGGAATGATGACATCGATTTCACCTTAAATGTTACCTCCTCAGAGGTGCGCCGTGTGCCACCGTCATCTCTTCCTGGGAGTGCTGCAACAGCCTTCAGACTTGTCTCTTTGCTTCCGTCCTGGACGCCCTAAGCCACTGTCCACACAGCAACCAGCATCGTCTTGTAAAAAGAAAAATCAGATCATGTCAGTAGCCTCTGGTGGCTTCCCCTTGTGCTTTAAAATCTGAACTTGTCACCGTCGCCTACAAACTTGTCACGTTCTGGCTTCTTGCCTGCTCCTCTGACTTCATCTCGTAACATTCTCACACTGCAAGTACTTTGGACTTTTTGTACCCTGAACATTCCCGCCTCTGGGCTCTTGCACTTCCTCAAGACTGGAATCCTTCCTCAGCATGTTTAGCTCCTCTTCCAGATCTGCGCTTAGGCGTACTTTCCCTGGCCTGGACCCCCCTCCCCACCCCAGGCCGGCTCTCATAGTTTTAATAATGATGACCTATAGTTCCTTGTGCTTGTTTGCTTCTTGCATGGGCGTACAAAGTCACCTGGAATAAGTTCCTTATCTGTCCCGTCGGCTCCACCTTTCATCTGTACACATTGTGCAGAGGAGCCGTTCTGAAATGAGTGTGCTTCAGAACTCCCTGGGGGCTTGGAAGAGCACAGATTCCTGAGCCACCTCCAGAGTTTGCCCAGGTCTGGGGTGGGACCTGATAACCTGCCTCTCTGATAAATTCCCAGGTGCTGGCGAAGCTGGTGATGCTGGGCCAGCACCCACCTATGAGAACCACTGATCTAGAACACGGGGTGGCAGACTTACTCTGTGAAGGACCGGAGAGTGAATGTTTCAGGCTTTGTGGACCCTATGGTCTCTGTTGCAACCGCGCATCTCCACTGTTGTAGCTGAATAGCAGCAAAATGCAAAGGAATGGACATGGCTATGTTCCAGTAAAGCTTTATTTACAAAATAGAAGCAGTGGGCTGGATTCGCCCCCGGGGCTGTAGTTTGCCAACCCCGATCTAGAAGATAGTCACTTTGGGGGAACTTCCACTAGAAGCTTAGCGCACAAGTACGTATCTGATCTAGAAGACAGGTGTGTGCCAGACAGTGACAAGCTCAGACGCTGGTGATTCCACAGTGAATGGCAGATCACCGGTCTCAGGAAGCTCACAGTTGTGGACGAAACAGCAGTTAGACAAACAGTCACACTGGTAGTTATATGGTACGTGTGACAAATGCTATGAGGGAAAAATGCGCGATGCTCTGAAAGTTTACCACTAGGAGACTCTGGGAAGGAAAGGCAGCCTGTCCTTTGCTCTCAGCTGATGACGTCCACGGTGCTTCCCTGAGAGAAAGAAGTGATCGTAAGAAAACCCGCTTTTCTGTGCGCGTCCTTCCCTCCTGTCGGTGGGGGAACTGGCCTTGCTCCTACCCTAGTCCCGCGCATTCTCCCTGCACTCCCTCTTACGTCACCTTCTCAAGAACTCCCTATACGTTCACCCCTTCTCTTGTTCATCTTCATTCGGGCATGGGCGTCATTTCACCACTTTCAAAACACTCCCTTGTTGCCTGAGAGCCGTCACTCCATTTCTCTGTCGCTTGTTGTAGAAACGCATCTGCAAAGAGTTCTCTGTACTGCCCTACTCGTCCACCCCGTTATTTCCTTTTATTGTTCTTTTATTGTGTCTTCTCCCCCTTCTTACTTGAACTCACTCTGTAGTCCGACTCTTGTTACACGTCACCATACTGAAGCCACTCTTCTCAGGGCCACCAAAGATCTTGCAGTGACCGTGACAAATCCAGTGGTGGTCTCTCAGTTCTCCGCCCTGACCCGAAGGCGCCACACACAACTATGACCTGACGACCTTATAGCTGACTGGCATCTCACAGTTAAACTGCCTAACCTGGAGCAGCCAGCTCAGGCCCCAAGTCCCAAGAGCCATCCTCAGTTTCTCCTTTTGTTCTCACACCCCATGACCACATCAGCTGATACGTCCTCTACCTGTGAAGCATACCCCAACCCTGTTCTCTGATAACCACCTTTACTGCTGACACCCTGAACCACCTACCAACATCTCCCTCAACATTGCTGGGACAGCGTCATGACTGCCGTCCCCAGGCTTTTTTCCATAGAGAGTGATGTTTTTACAACATACGCCAGACCTCTGTTACTTCCCAGCTTCTAAACTGCCCAGTGGCTTCCCTCAGAATAACATCCACAGCCATGTCCAATGAGGCCGTCCATACCCAAGTTCCTGCCTGCCTCCATCACAACTGTATTCTCGCTCCTCTGCTCCACCCACGCAGGTTTGCTTGTTTTTCCTTAAAACATATGAGACTCCTTTCCATCTGGGAACCATTGTACTTGCTGTTAGTTCTACTTTGATTGGAATCTCCCCCCATCCCCACTGCCCTCAGAGATCTCAGCATGTCTGCTTAGATCTCTGATTAAATGTGGTCTCTACAGAGGGACCTCTCCAGACCACCTAATCTAAAAGTCTTCCTCCTGTTCCTCTCTCCTTCCTACTACCTACCTACCAGTCTTTATTTTCCTTTATAGTTCTTCTCTCTGCCACAACCATGGTGTATCTTGTGTCTGTTTACTATCGATCGTCTGTCTGTCTCTCACCAGTGAGACATCTGTCTCATTGACCACTGTATTCCCAGCATCTGCATGTGGTAGGAGAGGATAGTGGTGAAGAGAGCGGGCCCTGAAGTCCTATTGCTCGAGTTCAAAGCCCATATCCATGCTTGCTAACTCCGATCTTTATAAAATTATTAACTTTTTAAGCCTTTTTCTTCTTCTTTAACATGCTTTAAAACTGAGGGTAGCACTAGTACCATCCTCATAGGGTTATTAGGAAGATACAGATAATCTATGCAAAACATTAAGAACAGTTCCTGGCACAAAGTAAGCTTAAAAAGAAGGATGGGCAGGAGGCAGAGATCATTCTAGTAGAGGGAACCGCCAGTGTAGTGCCTTTATAGGGATGGAGATATATTTAACCAGTTAGGACTTCTTACAAACACAAAAGGCTACTGCTAAAATATATTACTTGGTGTGCTTTCCATAATTATCCTAGTTTTCACCATGAAGTCAACAGAACAATAGCATCCAAATCTCTCCATTTGTTTTAGGAAAATCTAATACTTAGAGTTTTTCTGATGACATACCAAATGTCCTTGTTGGAAGCTCATGCACAGCCTGGCTTGGGGAAGAGGAGGGCCAATTCAGGAAACGGTGCTGATACTTGGACTATCTATCAACTGCTGATAGAGATTTTCCCGAGTCAAAGTACAATTAAAGTTCTAGGCCCATGGTGTTACAGGAAACCTTTTTATGTCCGCTTTACTGCCACAAGAGCCTTTAGGGAAGGTCACCCTCATACCGTAACTGTCAGACTCTAAGGATTTTTGTTTTTATTGGTAGTTTGGCCAGCTTGTAAACTGATTTTCGAAGGAAGCCTCAAAAACAAGCCAGTCACTAAAAGCCAGAATCATGTGATTCCACATGACAGAAGTATCCACATGGATACGTAAAGTAGTTGAAATCATAGACAGAAAGTAGAATGGTTGCCAGAGGAGGGGGAAAGGGAGAGTGGAGAGTTAGTGGTTAGTGGGTGTGGAGTTTCAGTTGTGCAAGGTGGAAAGAGTTCTGGAGTTCTTCACGGAGTTTTTCACTGAAAAATGGTTCAGATGATAAGTTTTACGTTTTGTGCATTTTACTATAATAAAAAGTTGCAGAGGGAAATGAAAAACAAGAAAAAATCCTCAAGATAAAATACTAATATTTTTTCCACCTGAGGACTTTTCGGTAAATGGGCCATCTCCCTCCATCTTCCTCTTTTTACTGAAAGGGTCTTATAGAACATATAGATTTTCTAAGGGGGAAAAAAGTAGTCTTACCCCAACCTTTTATTTTGAAATATTTCAAACATATCAAAAGAAAAGATTCTTTTCTGAATCATTTGAAAGTCGGTCTCAGGCATAATGGAGTTTATCCCCAAATACTGCCATACGTATCCCCCAAAGTCAAGGACATTTTCTTAATGTCGTTAACCTACCCAAGAAACTTAATGTTGATTCACTACTGTGTAGTAGACTGCCCATTTTCAGATTTCCGAATTGTCTAAGAAATATAAGTGTTAGAAGTATGTGCGTGTTTTAATCCCAGATCTAAGCGAAGTTTGTATATTACCTTTAGTTATGATATTTCTTTTCTCTTTCATTACACTGGTATTTTTGAATAGTCTCGGCTACGTGTTGCTTTGTCTGATTATTTCCTCAAGATTAAAGTTAAGTATTTTTGATAAGAATGCTGTCAGGGTGACACTGTGTACTTCCCTCGCATCACGTTAGTAGACAAAATGTCAAATTGTCCTATTATCAGTAATGTTAAAGTTTAATCAATTTAATGCGACATTTCCCAGCTCTTTCTCTTTCTTATTAATAGGTATCTAGGGTGGTGCTTGGACTCTGTGATGTTTCTGTTCTCCATCCACCTTTCACCCTGTCGTTTCAGCACTTCTTCATGATTCTTACCTTGACTCAGTTACTACATCTGGGGTTGTGACGTAGTGGTTTTCTACTCGTCAGTCCCTTTGCATTTATTTATTAACTGGCTTTCCCCCCACCCCCCAAAGAGGAGCTCTTTTTTTCCCCTTCTTTCAGTATCACTGTGGACTTACGGATTTCTTTTATATTCAATGTGCTATATTGTGTTTCTGTTATTATTCTTATTTACTTGCCAATGGGATTCTGTGTCCTTTAGAAATGGCCTCATCAGTCTTTGAGTACTTTCGTCCTTTCTGGCACAGGATACTCTGGGCTCACCTGTACTTTCCTTGCTTCAAATCTGGAATCGGTTGTTTTCCCAAGGAGCCCTGGTTCCTTTTAGTGGGGACTGGTATTTAGGAACTCAAGATCTGGGTGCTAGATATACTTAGAAAATAAACTTTTTAAAGCATTACCTGTCATTTTGATTGCGTGTGTTACCAATTAAGAGGACTTTCACATTCAGTTTTAAGTGGTTCATCATTTGGTCCTTCCTTCGGTCCTGTGTGGGAGACAGGTCATTTTAAAAATGACAAAATGAGATGTAGAGAGGATTTAGCTGGCCCAGAATTATTAGACTAGTAAGAGCAGGTGCCAGGAGCCAAACTTTTACCTGCAAGTTTACCACAGAACATAGTCTCCTACAAAGTGTGTTTTGATATCTCTGATGCTGTGTCACTGGCTCCTGCTCACTGCCACCTCCACTAAAGAGGGAAAGCTTCCTTTGTGATTCTAAGTGACAAATGATGAGCCTTGAGAGTATTTACATCCTTCTTAGCATCGCCATTGGAAGCTCTTTTGGTAATAGACTTTGCTAGGAGGCTTTCAGTGGTCATTTATAGTGAAGAGAATATTTGACTTGTGACTTGGAGAGCTCTGTTTGATGACAGTACACGGTCACACCTAAACCCTCTGTCTCAGGACAGCCTATAATTGGGTCGCTCCAAGAAAGCAGGAAACCCAGGCAGTACATCTTAAAATGCTATGCTTATGCTAGGATATGGTATTTTATTATATGAAGGTCTCTGCTTTTTCAAACAACACAAGCTTTTTAAATTTGGGTGGTTTTTTTAAGTTTATTTTTTTTGAGAGAGAGAGAGAGTACACTTGAGCTTAGCCAAAAGGCCGAGAAGCGATGAGAGAGAGAGCAGGGGAGGGAGAGAGAGACTCCCAAGCGGGCTCCACACTGTCAGCACAGAGCCCAGCGTGGGGACTGGACCCACGAACCACGAGCCCATGACCTGAGCCGAAATCAAAAGTTGGACGCTTAACCAACTGAGCCACCCAGGTGCCGCCTCAACACAAGCTTTTTAAAGTTAACACTCCAGGGCACCTGGGTGGCTCAGTTGGTTGGGCAGCCAACTTCAGCTCAGGTCATGATCTCACTCACGGTCTGTGAGTTCAAGCCCCACGTCGGGCTCTGTGCTGACGGCTCAGAGCCTGGAGCCTGCTTCAGATTCTGTATCTCCTCCTTTCTCTGCCCTTCCCCTGCTCACACTCTGTCTCTATGTCTCTCAAAAATAAAAAAAAAATTTTTTTTTAAATAATAAAGTTAACACTCCACGGAACCTTTCTAGACACTTTTTCCTTAATCTCTCCCCACCATGAAATTTTAATCTCAGATACATATGTATCTGATGCAAACATATGTATCTGATGGGTAAACAGATGTATCTGTTTATATGCTGTGTGTATATTTGTGCTTTATACATAAAAAGAGTAAGATTTTTTGGTATCCTTCAAAAGCCATTCTTTGCCCTCCTCAGGGTGATACCACCCTCATTGAGAACGCATGGAGTAGATGGAGAAATGAAGGATAAATCTGATCTATATTACAATAAAACGTTTTGTATTATAATAGTGTAATTTAGAATATCTTTCTTGGGGCACCTGGGTGGCTCAGTCGGTTAAGCGTCCGACTTCGGCTCAGGTCATGATCTCACAGTCTGTGAGTTCGAGCCCCGCGTCGGGCTCTGTGCTGACAGCTCGGAGCCTGGAGCCTGCTTCGGATTCTGTATCTCCCTCTCTCTCTCTCTGACCCTCCCCCACTCATACTTTGTCTCTCCTGCTCTCAAAAATAAATAAAAACATTAAAAAAATTAAAAAAAAAGAATATCTTTTTTGAATAACTAAATACAATCTATAGATTATTTTGGTCCTAATAGCACTGTGATCCTTTGGTTACCTGAAGGCTGCATCCTACAGCTGCAAAGACAGTAGTATTTCGTCCACAGAGAACTTCAGAGTCCACAGTTCCCATCCAAACAGCTAGAAATCAGAACTGTTGGGGATACTGGTGAATTTTTCTAGTATCGTTTTTCTTTGGAATTCCTTGATGGGTGAAGGTACTACTTAAATACTACTATTAAATTTAAGGGACACGTGCGCTTTTCCCGTCAAAGTCCTCTCACCCCCCCCAACCCCCCGTATGGACCTGATTCCCACATAAAGAACTCTGAGGGAATAGAGAGAGACTGCAGTTAGCTTTCTTCAGCACTTACCCATCAGACCATCTCGTGTGCATTGTGGGTTTTTCCTGCGTATTTCTATGTCTGTCTTTTTATTGTTGCTTCCTGCCTCTGTCTTTGTCTTTGTCTTTTGCTCTCTCTGCTTTCACCAATGCCATGCTCATCTCTCCTCCCCTCCCTCCACTTCCTCCCTCTCCTACATGCCCTCTCCTCTGTTTTCATCCAGGACTATGAGAGTAAGTTGCAGGCCTTGCAGAAGCAAGTTGAGACCCGCTCCCTGGCTGCCGAGACAACGGAAGAGGAAGAAGAGGAGGAAGAAGGTGAAATCTAGAAATGGAAACTTCCTTCTGTATATCTTTTGGATCTGTACTGTCAGATTAGCCCTTTATCTGTGGTCAAAGCTGGATTTGATCATAGGTGACCCTTCCATTTATTGATATTTTATGGAGCCAGTTTAAAGGTGATTCAAAAGATTCTCAGTTCTACAGACTGTGCTCTCTGACACGGGAGCAGGGCTGAATGTGTTGCTTAGGACACAAGATTTCTTAGCTTGGTCTTCACAGAAAGCTCTTGGATGGTTTACATATATGGACGGTTTTCATATTACTGTGTATACAAAGTTCATGCATATGTTTCAGATAAATTAACTTTGAAGGAACTCTGCGTACTAAATTTTTAATTTTTTAATTTTTAATTTTTTAATGTTTATTTTTGAGAGAGAGAGACAGAGTGCGCGTGAGGGAGGGGCAGAGACAGAGAGGGGGAATACAGAATCTAAACAGGCTCTGGGTTCCAAGATGTGAGCACAGAGCCTGGCGCGGGGCTTGAACTCATGAACTGTGAGATCATGACTTGAGCTGAAGTCGGACGCTTAACCGACTGAGCCACCCATGCGCCCCTTTTAATTTTTTAAAAGTGAAGTAAAATATTGGCGTTTTTGTTTCCTGCATTAGCAAGAAAAATAGATATATGTGAAGTTGTACAGTAGAGGATTTTTCTTTATTATAAGCCCTGTATTAGGTACGTGTATTTTTTTTAAAGAAAAAAAGTCTGTTTCTTTAATGTACTGTTTTCTTTACTTTTTTAATATTTGTTTATTTATTTTGAAAGAGAGAGCACGTACATGAGCATGGGAGGGGCAGAGAGAGAGAACCGCAAGCAGGCTCCATGCTCAGCGCAGAGCCTGACGCAGGGCTTGATCTCATGAATTGTGAGATCATGACATGAGCTGAAATCAAGAGTAGACGCTTAACTGACTTAGCCACCCAGGCACCTCTGTACTGTTTTAAACAGAAGGATTTTTTAAGTTTTCTGAAATGTATATGCTACCTTCATAATATCAACAGAATTTAGTCAGCTTTGCTGAAAAGAAGAAAACAAAAGCAACTGAATAGAGAAAAACTGGACAGTACTTTCACTTGATAAGAGAATGAGGTAGAGGAGAGATATAATTTCTACATAGTTATGAGATCACCATTAATTACACGTCGTTTGCTTTTTCAGTTCCTTGGACACAACATGAATTTGAGCTGGCCCAGTGGGCCTTCCGGAAATGGAAGTCTCACCAGTTTACTTCATTAAGGGACTTACTCTGGGGCAATGCTGTTTACCTGAAGGAGGCCAATGCCATCAGCGTGGAACTGAAGAAGAAGGTATGGAGGGCGGCAGAACCTGTGTCACCTGGAGCTGCAGCGGAGCCTGAGGGGCTTCATGACTTTCAGTCTCGAAATAGTCTTTCCCTTGAGTGAACTCAGCTGCTTTTTGCTATGAAACAGGTTTATATATGCCTTTATTTTACATATCTGCCTGGAACGTAGTAGGAACTAATTAAATATTTAGTACATGACATTTTTAAAAGAACATGTTTTCTGACTGACTTACAAACGAGGAGACGATGTTCCAGCAAGAGCTAGGGAAACATGTTAGCAGGAGAAAGCTACTCTTGGGTTTCTGAAATTCTCGATTTTCTTTTAGTTTGCTGCTGTTACATTTACAGCGCCAAGTCCTAAGTGCCCCTCCTCCTCTAGGCTCTGAGAGGCAACTTTGTGCAGTGGACAGGCGCTCTGCACTCACCCAGCCATGTTCCAGTTCCAGCTCTCCTAGTTGTGTGGATTCTGACGGCCCTGTGCCTTCATTCCCTCATCTATAAAATGGGCTTGGGGGGCAGCCCCTGGTGTCTAGGGATTTGTGAGGGATGAAAGATTAATACGTGTAAAGAGCTGAAATAGCTCTTCGATGTGATGAAAGGCAATAAATGTTAACGATCTTCCTCCTTACCAAAACGTCACACCACATCTTCGATTCATTCTTTGGCACCATTGCTGAGTGGCCTGGGGGCTAGCAAGATGATGGGGGGGGGCAGGATCACATGGTAGGAGAGAGCACAGACCGCCCAGCTTTGGGGAGGTTCAGTCTCTTCCCCTAGGGCTGTAGTCTAGTTCTGTAAAACAGAGATAAGGTGTCTTCTTCCTTTACAATCTCGGCAACCCATACCGTTCTGTAATTATTTAACTACTTTCTTCACGTAGACAAAATGAAGCACAGACTGTGTCTTAGATGTAATTAATATTTGTAGGTGAAAATGCAGGGTGGTAGCAAGAAATAAATGATGTGGTGCTTGAAAAGCACTTACAGTACAGTAAACACTTTTAAGAGTAGCACTTGGGACCCTGGAATTTCTAGCGGAAAACCAACTGTGACACTTCCACACCCTCTCAGTGAAGAGCTCGGGATAGACTCGCAGGTCCCCCCTTTGTTGCCGTGTGTAAGTTCTAAAAGGTCTTCACTCAGTCAACAAAGATACACGCACTGAGATTTTAGTTTGTGTGAACACACTGGGCCAGGTCAGGAAAACAGTCTGGAAATAGCTTCATTTGAAATTAGGATGGTTCTCTACAACTAATGTACAGGTGGCCATATTTTCCCCGGTTGATCACAAGCTGTTTGTCGAGCATGTACTACACATTTGACCTCTTCCCTGTGGGGTGTGATTATATCGCCTTGTTTCTGAAGCCGACTTGCTGAAACCATGGAGGCCATTTGCCTGGTTTATTGTGTTCATGTAGGTGCAGTTCCAGTTCGTTCTGCTGACTGACACCTTGTACTCCCCTCTGCCTCCGGAATTACTTCCCACTGAGGTGGAAAAAACTCACGAAGACAGGCCTTTCCCTCGGACGGTGGTGGCGGTAGAAGTGCAGGATCTGAAGAATGGAGCGACACACTATTGGTCTTTGGAGAAACTCAAGTATGAAAACATTCCTCACGAAGCCAGTTGTTTTATTTAGGGAATAATAGTGAATTGCTCAGATGGGCTCCCCGCACTCTCCGTTTTCTGAGGTCACTATTGCATCCTTTTCTGTGGTTCTAGATGCTGTTGTTCACAAGCGATATTACTGTCCATCCATTTTCTTCTAAGTGGATGGATCCCACTCTGCTTACACCTTTGGCATTTGTAGATATGATTTAAATTTTCCCTCCATAGACCCTCCTACGTTTTCAGCGTTCCAGTCTCATGATACCTATTTCTATCTTGGCTCTAGTAATTAGTCATCTTTCTGTTCTGGAGCTGATGATGAGTGAAAAACAGGAAAGTTATAACGTAGATTTCCTTTGCACTTAACTATGATGACATATTTTCTACTGGTCAGTCTGTTGGAGACGTCATCTTCCACTGAACTACAGCTCTCCTGTTATTCAGCAGAGGTTAGACGGCCATGGTGTCCTTTTGGTGGCTTGTCTCTAGACTCGGACACTTTGGATACTGAGTGTTTGAGTTTCTGTACTTTTGGCCTTCATTCTTTTTTAATATCATTAAATGGTGGGAGCAGCTTTTGGTTTTTTTGTTTGTTTGAATCTTGTGTGGAAGATACTTTCAGAGTGAAATTTTAATACAATCTCATGATATTAACCCGGTGACTTTATGTTTCTGCAGGCAGAGGCTGGATCTGATGCGAGAGATGTATGACAGAGCGGGTGAGATGGCCTCTGGTGCCCAGGATGAAAGCGAAGCCACCGTGACCGGCAGCGATCCATTTTATGATCGATTCCATTGGTTCAAACTGGTAGGAAGGTACGTGATGATATCATTGACGTCTTCTCTCTAAATAATGGAATGGTTTTGTATAAACCTCAGCAGATATTACAGAAGGTTAAAAGAAACTGTGTAAAAATGCTCCATGTAAAAAAATTTAAAAATGTTCCATGTATAACCTTGTCGACTCATACGCAACCACTGTGTTATTCGGTATATTTCCCTTCATTTTATTCAGCATGCGGATTTAAGTCTCAACTTTCAGCCGGAGTAATTCACAGTCTTCCTTGCCTCTTACAGTTGAACAAGATAGATTTACTTTTTAAAATTTATATATTTTTGAGAGAGAGAGAAAGAGAGAAGGAACCTGAGTGGGGGAGGGGCATAGAGAGAGAGGGAGAGAAAGAGAATCCCAAGTAGGCTCCTCACTGCCAGCCCAGAGCCTGACATGGGCTTGAACCCATGAACCGTGAGACCATAACCCGAAACAAAGTCAAGAGTCAGACCCCCAATGACTGAGTCACTCAGGTGTCCCCGAACGAGATGGATTTAAAAGAAAACCTGTGTCTGTATCACAGGTTACCTCTCCATGATCTGACATGTCCTCACTTTCTTTTAAAGCAGTTTATCTCATGGTAGTCTTTGTAGGGGTGAGCCAACCACATACCTTGGTCATCTGCTTGAGCCTCTTTTGTGTATGCATAAATTTCAACATTTAATGAAAAGAAATAATGCCTCTGTGAATCGTACTGAGTCCAAGTTCTTAGATGTTTAGAATTTTAAAAACAGACGATGTAACTTTTAGCTTAATGATTTCGGAATTTGAATCATTTTTTTAATTGCAAAAATTTTCTGACAGCTGGGTATAAAGGAGGAACAGAAGTCCTAGTATTTTGTAGAAATGAAGTTTAAATCCTTTCTGTTCCACTCTAATAATGGAATATTTTTCAAGAGTTGAATTGGCCAAACACCTCTTCCCCAAGCAAGGCATATAACTTGCTTTGCTGTACGCCATTCCATCCATTTTGTTTTCTGCTCACAGATGACGTGGGAATTGGGGTGAAGATCTCAACCATATTTTTGCACCAAATGTTGAGTGGCTCCTTTGAGGCCTGGCTGCTGATCGTTTGTGCGACCTGGAAAATATAAACATTTTTACAGCACACTATTTGCCCGAGATCTCCTACTCGTGTGTTTCTTTTGCTTTTCTTATTCTAAGGATCAGTCCTTGTTCCCTTTCACCTGAACCAGATGATTTATGCTTATTTTACCCTTTGCTTTTCCACTTGCTTTTACCATGTTGATTCCCCAGTGGGTTCTGTCCTGTTGGCACCTGTAGCTTCCTGTTTAACCAACTATTCCTCTCTCCTTGGCTGTGTCCATCGGCGTCTTCCCTGATGTCTAGCTCCCCCATTTTCCACGGCTGTGTGAACGAGCGCCTTGCTGACCGCACACCCTCCCCCACTTTTTCCACGGCCGATTCCGACACCACTGAGCTGGCTGACGAGCAGCAAGATGAGATGGAGGATTTTGACGATGAGGCGTTCGTGGACGACACCGGCTCTGACGCAGGGACGGAAGAGGGATCAGGTCTCTTCAGTGACGGGCATGACCCGTTTTACGACCGATCCCCATGGTTCATTTTAGTGGGAAGGTTGGTGAGGTTATCGTGAGAAGGGCGAAAAGGGACCAGCTCTTACTTTACTGAGGCTCCTTGTGCCATATCGGATGATCTCTGCTTAACAGATTCAATTCGTGACGTGCCGACCTGGCGAGAGAGAGCCCTCAGGCAGTGTTTGTGAGGTACTCGGTCTGCTTGGTGTACAGCACATGGTGGTGGAGGAGGGCTCTAGGTGGAGGACCCCTGGTCTGCAGGTGCCCAGTAATTTCCTTCTGAAGGAGGAAACCCCAGAGGAGAAAGTAATGAAAGCTAAGAGTCACATGTTACAGGGTCGAAGAAAGGTGCTGTGTTCTAATGCTTTCCGCTTTGTAGAAAGGGGAGTGAGGAAGCGTATGGGGATGATTTGAGGCGAGCAGAGCGAGTCCATGGTTCGGCTAAAGGATTTGTAGCACCAGCCGGAATCCAAGGGACAAAAGTGGAATCAGGAGGAGTGTTAGTTACTCTGAGTCCAAAAAAGAATCAGGAACACGAAGTTTCCTTTTGTCTGAAGTGGATTCCTTTCTTTGGCCAGCTTCACTGAGCCTATCTGTAGATCTTTGGCTTCTGCTAAAATTTCACCTATAGGCTTTATGGTGAATCTCATGAAGTGATCTGTTGACACCATCAACAATGGATATTTGTTCAGCCCTGCATGAAACTGCTTTGTGTTTAGTTGGGTTTTCCGAACTGAGGCCTTGTCTCTGACTCCATCTGTCAGTGATGCAGAGCTCTCACGCACATGCTCCTAATACTGGAGTCTTTGTCTGTACCCCGTCTTCACACTCAAGTAAGTTCCGTACCAGTTCCACAGTGCAGCACTCACTGGAGTCATACAAAAGTCTGCCTAGGTTTTGAAGTATGAAATCTAATTTTAACGATGCATTAGAACCACACGTACTGTTGTACCTTTTGAAAATAGGGAATTAAGTCAGCGTTAAATGGATAAGCACCAGTTATCTAAAAATTGAAGGGCAGCAAGTATCCTGACCCGGTAGAGATCTAAGGTTCTGAAACTAGCTCCTCGTATGGTGTTGGCGTGTCCTTACCTGGCAAGGACTACATAATTACTGGAGCAAATGATCGCTGTTAGGGAAAGAGGGAAAGGAGAGCTTTCTTATAGACATGAAAGTCTCAAACATGACCATGGGTCATAATTGAATATTAGACAGTCTTGGGGTTTTATGATAGGGGAGGGGCTTTTATTCACTGTTTCCCTGAATAAACATGAAGGGATTATGCAGCCACGAATGTTGTTTTTTTATTAGTGTATTGCCAGAATAGATGCTTAGCATTTCGGAGAAGATGATTTATATTAAAACTCAGAAAAGTAGTTTTATGTACAAATAATGGGACATGTGCTCTTTGTATTTTATGGCTGTGTGCATTCTAAAAAGGTCAGAAATTAGAACCAAGTTTCTGTTCAAAAACTGCTTCGTCCCTGTGCCAACTGCGCAGCTTCTAATCCCACCCGATGGTGTCGTACGCCGTCAACACAGTGAGGAGTGTGGAGCTTCGCCTCCCGTGGCACATTGGGAAGAGCACTGGCCCTCATTGTCTGAAGTCTGAGTCCTAACTTAGGCTTAACTTGAATCGAGGCCTCTTAGGTTCTCGAGTGTATAATGATGAGTTAGGTAGGAAAACAAAGAGCCTTAAAGATCATTTTTATCTTTGAGATTCTGTCATCCACACTAGCGAAATGAGTATCTTGGTTAAGAGTTCTACTCCAAAGCATTTGTATTCTGAGTTACTTGTATGGAAAACTTAAGTCAGGATCCCGCTTAATGTGGACATTCGCTGGCTTCTGAAATAGCATGCATTATTTTCTCTATGGTTTTTGTTCACTGTAATCATATCTGATATAAGTTAGGTAAAAACAATCAACTCTGCTCTGATTTTCAATTAAAGTGTCTATTTGACACTTTAAAGACACACTAGAGTCTTTTAGGAATTGATTTTTCCATGTGTCTGGCTTCCCGGGTTCTAAAACTAAATTTATATTGCAAGGAAATGGTTAGGGGAGGAGGTGAAGTCATGGCAGTCAGGAAAGTGAAGGATAGCTCTTTACTCTTGCCCTCGGCTACATTTCTCATCCACAATCAAAACTGGTAACTGTGCAGCATCACCCAGCTAGGTGTAGGAGTCAACATCTGTGTAAGAGAAGTAGCCTCTTACCTGTTTTTGTGATTCTCAGGATTGGATTTCCCCTATTGGCACATTAATTGCAAATACAATTCACTTGTAAAATTTTCCAGTTTCTTGTGAAATTCCATTTGGAGGTTTTGTTTCTTGGCCTTGGCTGCCTCTGGTGATTTTTTATATGAATATGAAAAGAGCTTGTCCCTTTAGCTGTTCTCTTATGGCATGCTGGGATGTTATGAACATCCATCATAATTTGGGATGAAATGTAAATAATTTAAGCTAGTTTCTGGGTGAAAGGGGGCAAAAGATAGTTATTCTCATACCTAAGTCTGAACTGACAATTTTTTTTCTGTAACTAGAACCATAATTATGCTGATTCGTCTTTATGTTGACAAAATTTGTTTCCCTTCTTGATGTAACTTCACAGAATTTATGCTAATACATCCTTTACATCTTACCCTGTCTCATCCTTGTTCTCCTTCAGTCTGCTAGCTCAAAGTTGAAGGACTCTCAAGAATGCAGAATATTTATTAAAATTCCAGTTTAAAAAACTTCAGAGGAGAACTTAATACAGCATTGACTTTGGGCTAAGTACTCTCTTCTGGTAATAGGACAGGGAACTGTCTGGTGACTGTGCCCCTGCCCCTGCCACTGCTATAGAATTACAGAATTCTCTTTCTAAAAAAGGAAATTTGCAAGAATACTTTCTGTTCTTTCACCTTTCGAATAGCCATTGCGACGGGCAGAAAGGAGATTCTTGTCTTTAACATGCGCTCAAGCAGTGCTTTGTTGTAGTGTGTGTGTGAACATGATATGTGGTGCCTTCCAGTGGTAAGCTTTTTAAAAATTAGAAACTGGGGTTCCTATTCTAAGTATAAAACCAGCTGTACAAATCAAGACCAATGAGGAACCTAAACTTGTTGTATATAGTTAATACCCATCTTCAGTATAGCTTGGAAAAATCAACCTAGTATGTAAAGTTGGATGGCTTTGCTACTCTGCTTCTGGTGTAACCCATTTTTCTGGAAAATGTTCCGTTTCTTCTTAAAGATAGAGGGCACATCATTTTCTGTTCGCTCACTACAGAGATGTTCAGTCATACGCCAGATATTTATCGTGTTTACTGAGCTGTGCCAGGCCCTCTGTAGGAGTGGCAAGCAAAACCACACATGATTCCCACTCTCACGGGTTCGCAGTCTGGTGGATGAGACAGATGATCACATAAATAAGTGGAAATCATAGCGATGATGGAATCGTGTTACTGAGATCACTTAACACCAGGGGGGGGGGGCTGTCATGGGAGCCGTGTTCAGACTAAGACCTGAAGGTGTGATATCAGCAGCGTGAGGTGGGTGGCAGCATTCAGGGAGGACTCCGGGCAGGGGACAAGTATGTGCAGTGGCTCAGTGATGGCCAGGCATTGAACGCCAGCAGATGTGGCCGGAATGCCACCAAGAGACAGAGGTGGTCTGTGTGGTGCCGACCTGAAAGTGAAGTGATCATGTGGTACCTTAAACCAAATTCTTAGTCTTTAAACTCTGTCACAGTACTTTGATGTTTGAGAGTCTTGTTTGCGTAACCCTTTTTAAAAGACTTCTTTTTTTTAATTTTTATACAATAGGGTCTTAATCCTCTGTTTCTTAGCATTTCCCTCCCCACCTTTGGAGCAGACTGAAAGGGAAGTAGACCTCATTTGATCTGATTCAGTGTTTTACTTACAGTTATTTTTGTTATACTTTTCATTCACATTTCATTTATGCTCTCAGAGTTTTATTAACATTTGTTTTTCTGTGGTGTATGTTGTCTGTTTTCAGTATTGTTTTCATTACATTGAGTTGAAACCCCACAAATCCCGCCCATCTTCTTTTTCTCTTTGTTTTAAAGTAGATACAGAGCAGGAAAAGCAGCAGAAAGGCACATGTGTCGCGTTCAGTTATGTTTGATTCCTTAGTGCAAATGTTTGCTCTTTGTTTTGCCTTGTGTTCAAAGATCAGCATATACCAAGTGGGAAGACAGGAGTAACAGTAGGAACTAGATTCTGTATCCCATCCACTGATTGAAACGAGCACTCCTAAGCTTTGGGATCACATTTTTATTATTTAAAAAAACCTCAGGAGCTACAAAATAACAGAAGAAGTAAAAAGAGTACAAATGTGATATAGGACTCCGATAGTTTGTTTGAAATCGACACTGTTAGGTCTGTAACTTCCCTTCTGTGTTTGCATTTCTGAGTTAAGTTTCAGATTCAGGAGCAAAAGCAGTGCTTTAGAGACCAGCTGTCTGTCTTCTCCCTCGACATTTGTCTCAGTGTCCTTCCAGAGCCTCCTATATGCTTGCTACACAGAAACTCCTAGCTGCAGAGCCTCTCTGCTCATGTGTGTCAGTCACCTGCCTGGAGACAGCAGTCATTTCCTAGGGGAAAAATAAAGACCCAGAGTGCTGTGACTTGAAATCTCTTTTAGAGTAATTAACTATATTTCGTCTCCTGATTTCTGTTTTACCTATTGGGAGAAACAAAACAAAACACCTCTAGAATTTGTTAAAAGGTGAAGCTCTTCAGCGGGCTCCCTTTTCTCCACCCTTAGTGGTATCCATAGGGCAGTATCTCGAAAGTCTACTTCCAATTGTTACTCTTTTACCTACACTAGTCATTTTTTTTTTTTTTACTCATCAATTTTATAGGGAGTAATTTGGTATAAGTTGGTCTTTGTTAACTGCTTTACCAAGCTTTTGCATTTCTTTCTGTATCATCTGTGCTGAAAAAGCAATGGGGGGCAGTCTGGGAGTACAGAACAGAAAGGTGACCTTAAGACAGGGCCCAGAGCCAGCTCACAGTTTCATGAAGAGATTCTCGGTAAATCTGAAAGCCAGCCTCTCTGTCTGTGGGATGCTCAGATGTTTGCCGATTTCTGTCTCCAGGGCATTTGTTTACCTGAGCAACCTGCTGTATCCGGTGCCCCTGATTCACAGGGTGGCCATTGTCAGTGAGAAGGGAGAAGTGCGGGGATTTCTGCGTGTGGCTGTGCAGGCCATTGCAGGTAGGTGACCATCTCCCAGACTGGGAGCTGTGGATTCTTTGCCTGGACGCTGAGCAGGCCAGTTGTATGTGAGCCGCACTTCAGTTACTGATTGATGGTCTGTCTTGGAGAAAGTCTTTACTGCTTCCTTTTAGTAATTATTCCCGAGTATCAGAAACGGGTTCTATTTAGCCTGGGCTACAGCTGTTTTGGAGTAACGGGATGAAGGGATTTCTTTTAACATGAAGAACAACTCTTAGATTGACTTTATAAAAGACATTGATAAAACTGCTTCAGAAGTAACAGGATTTTCATGACTCTTTCTTGCTTAATTTTCTCTCAGGGTACTCCTACTAGACATCTCTCTCCTTTGACTCTATTTTGTTGGGCATGGATCAAGATTCTGGTGTTTTACACTTTTCCATGATCCAGCCTACATTCTGAGGAAAGAATATGGCCATTTCCTGTAATTTTTCTCTTTTAATTTCCGAATGCCACGCGGTGTTGAGTGACCTTTCAGCTTTTCCCATGGAAATCTGTGGCTTGGTCGCCAGTGTTGAGTTTCTGAAAATCTCTGCAGATATTCTTTCTTCAAATATTTGTTGGGTAGTATTGAACATCATCTTGCCAAGTGAAGGATCAGTATTTGTAGGTATGACATTTGACCAATATCAAGAATAAAACTGATTCTTTATTAACTAGTCTCATTGGAGCTAAGCAGGTTGGTAAATGTACCTGAGTAGAGCTGGAAGCAGCCCTCTGTGGCTTTCCTGCTTCCAGCTTGCCTTTCTTATGCACAGGCCTTGTTCTTCAGTTTCTCGTATTAAAGTTCTGGAACTGGGAGGCTCCACTGCTTTCCGATTTTATTTATAATCCAACAAGAGCCATTCCCTCCTTTCTCCCATATGTAGTCTCATTTGATCTTTTTTTTTTTCCTACTTAGCGGATGAGGAAGCTCCTGATTATGGCTCTGGAATTCGACAATCAGGAACAGCTAAGATATCTTTTGATAATGAGTACTTTAATCAGGTGAGAAGCCTTGTGGGAAGAGAAATAACTCGTAGAAGGAGAAAGTAGAAGACAGGTTTATAAGGAGGGTGTCTGGAAGTAAAACAGATGAGTAATCCCGGGGTTGTTCGTAGATCACTGGACACGGCTGACACTTAACAGAGGTAAAGGTGTTTATATCTTGCTGTATTGCCTTTTCTCGGGCAGCTCTTAATCCGCATACCTTTCCAGTCACTGTGACTTGTTGGGCAAATAGACATGAGGAAGGAGATTGGGGAGAACACACTGTTGTGCTGCTTGATCATCCGCCTGCTCCTGCCTGTTTTCAGAATGATTTCTCTTCCGTGGCAATGACTCGTTCTGGTCTGTCCCTGGAGGAACTGAGGATCGTGGAAGGTCAAGGTCAGAGTTCTGAGGTCATCACTCCTCCAGAAGAAATCAATCGAATGAATGACTTGGGTACGTAGACAGAGTTTACTATGACTGGGACGTTCTCAAAGAGGGGAAGATACTGAGCTACCGTCAAGGGAGATAGTTGCTTTCGTCCATTGGGAGAGGAAATGCCCTGCTCTTTCCTCTTTGGAGGGTGGTGTGCATTATTTGAACCATATGTGTGTTCATTTGACTCTCTTTAGATTTGAAGTCAAGCACTTTGCTGGATGGTAAGATGGTCATGGAAGGGTTTTCTGAAGAGATTGGCAACCACCTGAAACTGGGCAGTGCCTTCACTTTCCGTGTGACAGTGCTGCAGGCCAGTGGGATCCTCCCGGAGTACGCAGACATCTTCTGTCAGTTCAAGTAAGCCGCCCGGGCCCCGCCCTCCTAGCCGTTGAGCCAGTCCTTTGTGCGCCACAGGGTGCGCCACCCACGCGAGGTAGTACCGCCCTCACTAGGTGCACGACTGCCAGTTGCCGCAGTAAAGGCTTTCTTCACCCCAGACGGGAGTAAGAACCCGACACGTAAAATGGTATGAAAGCGAGTTTGCCATGGGGGGAGTGTGACCGCGCATCCTGCTAAGGGTTCCGCGTGGCCTGTCCCTCTGCTGGAAATTCGGGATCTGATCTAGATAAGCCCGTGTGTTAGTCGTTTTCACGCTCTTCATGGGGAAATACCTCACTAATAAGCAAGTCTGAAGGCAGTGAATTGTCCACCCACCAGTTATGCCCGTTCAATGCTAACAAATAATATGAAGGACAGTAAAATTCCACGTCAACTGGAAGACAGCTAGTGTGTTGAGAAGATGTGACAGGTTTGGCTCCGCCTCCACTGCAAACTGTCTCCAGCCTGTAACCCTCTTGAGCCCTGGAGTTCTTTTCAAGACCTCCCTCGGAAAACACTTTTTTGACAGTCTTAAGTTTTAATGCCTCCAGACATCATTGTATCTTTTCAGTACTTGCGAAGGTCCACAGAGAGTGACGTCTGACCCTCCCTGTTCCACCAGGTGGCACCTGGTGCCACCATGAGGCTGCTCTAGAAAGTTCTGCCGTCCCTCTCTCTCAGAATATGCCTCGGCCTTCCCAGGCATCCTAATGCAGTTGACAAAGCACTGCCTTTCTAGAGATTTTAGCCAAGTCCTGAATCAAATGTGATTACTGCATTGTGGGCCGCTAATGTCATTTGCTGTAACTCATAATTGTTGTTGAAGTATTAATCCTAAATTAACATGGGTAGGGTGCAGTGGAGTTTGCTAGATGAACCAATTTGAGTTTTTATTGTTGTTCTCGTTAGGCAACTGGAATATCTTATGGAACAGACGTACTCAGTTAACTGGCATCTGAAATGCCAGTAACGTTAGGTTGATCTTTTGTCTTAAAATCTCCAAAGAGAGAGCAGCATCTCCACCTGGTGTCAGCTCTGGAGAAGAGGGCATGTCGCGAGAGGACTCAGATCCTTCTCGGGCTGTCACGCACTCTCACCTGGGCTGTGTAGGGAAGACACAGCCATCAAGCAGTATGGATGATCTCATGTGTCACCAGTGCGGAACCCCAGGGTATTTGTACCTGCTGTAGTAAGCAAAGCATCATTAGACGAGTATAAACCGCAAATCAAGTAATGCTCCTGGGGCCTCTGGCACGGATAGTGTATGGTCTGGATAGGAAAAAATTGGAAGGAAAAAAAGGAGTCAGAAGTACAAGAAGGAGGGGCGGGTAAGGAGAAGGGTAAGAAGAAAGCCAGTAGGAGAAGCTGCATGTAGTAGGGAATGCTTCAGTGCCAGCAGCAGGTGGCATCTGGGATGTGGTGTGCGGGGCCGAAGTACGTTGCTGCCCTCAGACTCCGTGGTTTCTGTACCCTGTTCAAAGTATTCCTTTCCCCCTTTTTTTCTTGTGGGATGTCCTTCTGATGAGTATTTCTGTCTTAGAGTAAGTCTTTGTATTGAGTTTTTTTTAAATCTCTTCTTTTCATTTCAGACTAATAGGGAGGGAGAGAGAACAGTAAAAACTCACTGTGAGAATAAATAAGCATAGCCTATGTCTTCACAAATATTTCAGGAGTATCTTCTTTATCTGGGGCACTGTAGGAGGTACTCGCTATCTCTCGGGGAGACGGGCATATAAATATATAAAGAGTGAAATCATTGCTATTGAGGAAAAATGGGTCCCTAGTACTGTGGAAAGACAGAACTGTTTGGGTGAGTCGGGGAAGACTTCCTGGAAGAGGTGACATTTAGATCTAATCTTTGCAGGTCTTTAGAGATTAGAGAGACTCCTAGGCAAGAATGCCAAACATAGACTTTAGTACTGCCTTGTAGAAGCTTGACTATGGCACATTCTTTCTACACAAAGTGATTTTATAATTTTTTTCCCTTAGTCAAATATGTTCCTACAAAGAAACAGGAATTCACTGAATTCACTCTTGCCCTGCTGGCTGAGATCTTCTTGCGTATGCGTCCAGCTGGCTAAGTGGTCAGGGCCAGTTAATCTTTGGGTCATTTTTGAAATAAAATCTAAACTGCCGTCTCAGTGATCTTGGAAAATGTGCATTACAAGGAGCTACAAATTACTTGGCTCAGTGAAAGCCTCCGTTGAAGTAGGCTGCTTCTTTCCATACGATCCAAGTCAGGTTCCTAAGACATTGATCTTGATGAAACGTTCAATGTGAAATTCATGTGTCTTTTTTTTTTTTTAAGCTTTTTGCATCGCCATGATGAAGCATTCTCCACGGAACCCCTCAAAAACAACGGCAGAGGAAGTCCTCTGGGCTTTTATCACGTGCAGAATGTAAGTGGCTTTTCCCAAACACCTTGCAGGTTCGGGGTCCTCATAGAGTCTGGTGTTAGGCCCTCGTCCTGTATGGGCGGCCTCTGGCTCTCTCAGCCCAGAAGGGAGGATCATCCAAGCTGCTGGGCCTGGGGCGGGGGAGCTTCACGGTGAGAATAGACAATGGAGGGAGTGGCCAGAGCGGTGAGGTCATCCTCCGTGAACAGCCAGCCTTCCCTGGGAAACAATGGGCCCCAGGAGTGTGGGGGTTGGTCTGCCAACAAAATCTTCCATCAGTTCGAATGTAGTCAGTTGTCTCTAGCTTTTCCTTTCTAGAAAAATAGGCACGTTTAATATGAGTTTTGTTAAAATTAACGTGTTATTCTTTAAACTCTAAGATACTTATATTGCTCAGTTGCAAATAATGTAGAAAAAATTAAATGATCTTTCGTAGCTAAATTAAAATTCAGTCTGTTTTCCTTGCAGCTGATACTGTGATTAATCCATCAGTGCCCCTTACAGCTCTCAGATGTGGAGTAAGACAACAGATCTTCTGTCTCTTCTAGGAAGGGTCACCCAAACTCTATTCAAAAGTCATCATCCTCGCCACAATAGCTAACATTCTTTGAGAGCGTACTTTGAGAGAGTGCTTTTTTCGTGTGTCTTAATTCATTTTAATCCTCACCTCTCTACCGCAGACCCTCATAACTCCCCAAATGACAGCTGAGATAACTGAGGCACAGAGCAGTTAAAATCACTCGCCAAAGTTACAGAGCTCAGAAGAGGCAGAAATGGGGTTTAAGCCCAGAGCAATGTGGCTTTAGTGTCTAGGATTTTCACTACAACATGAACCACTCTCATCCTCTTGTTAATCATATTCACTCTCTAAAATCCGAGTGGAAAGGACAGCTCTGATTATGGAACAGCAAACACAAAACTCACTTTCTTTATGTTTAATTGCATGAGTATGAGCAGGCGTGTATCTGAGAAATACTGACAGTGATAGCGCGCAAAGACTGTGCCTGACACCACCAGGGAAGGATGATGAATCATAGACGGCTATGTCCCCGAAGAGCTTAGAATGACAGAGAAATAAAATACATATTGAAATAGTACTATCACATGATCTAGAGACCTTACATAGCAAGGTATTTGTTAAATGCAAACGGAGTAGAAAGAAGGGAGAGTTATTTCCATTAACAGAAAGATATTTTAAGTTACTTTTTCTTTGGAGTGTTGGTAGTTGGGTGGAGGAAGGAGGTGGGAACTTTCCGAAGTATGTAGTGTGATAAGAAAAGGTGGGTCAGACTTGGTCATCGTACCTGGTGCCTCATCAACAGTGATGTTTTTCTCACTGTTGTTACTGTTAAAGCCAGGCCTGGAAGTGTGGGAATGACTTTACAGGCACGGAGACAGGGGCAGGCCTCACAGCAGGGGAGGGAGGAGCGGCAGGTGAGTTTGTGCCAAAACAGTAAGCGTGTGAAAGGCAGCAGGTGCAGATGACTGAGGGTCTTGAAGGCCTCAAGCTTGCTAAAGTTGCTTTCGAATGAAAACCAGGGCAAGCCCCTGTCTTGGTGTGGGAGACCTGCAGAGTCAGATCCCCAGCACACACAAGCTACTCAGAAGTGCTAAAATCCTGACCGCAGCCAAAATGTGTGTTTCTTAGAGTCAATCGCTCCCTAATCTAGCTTGGCTTTATTCCTCATCAGATTGCAGTGGAGGTCACCGAATCATTCGTGGAATATATCAAAACCAAGCCGATAGTGTTTGAAGTCTTTGGACATTATCAGCAGCACCCGCTTCATCTGCAAGGACAGGACCTTAACAGGTTTGGACCAGAGAAGCAAAGATGCTCGTTACTGATACTATTGTTGGGTTCTTTTTACCGTTATTGCCACTTGACGGGAAGGAAGAAATCTTCTGAGGGATTAAGAGAACTGAACAACAGTTTTCTATGGTACCTGATATTTCCCCTTTAGAAACGTCACCATCTTTTTTCCAAGCCACTGAACCACGAATTGTAGGTAGAGCACATTGAATTTTACTCAGCTCACCTGGGGTGTCATCTCTTGTAGGAAGAGACTTTGACTAGGTAGAGAGTTGAGATGATATGACGTGAGAATTCCGTGTCATTGTTCCTGACTAACCCAGAGCTATGTGAAGCCTGAGCTCATAGTGGGGACATCAACCTTGATGAGGAGAGCAACAGTGGGGCCTTATGGGAAGTGACAGAGCGTCAGTGTCATCAGAAGACCTCTCTTATTAATAAATAAGAGGACACCCAAGGGCACTTTTATTAAAATGTCTTAGCCTCAGTTTCACTGCGCGGGGTTATATCTGGTATCTGATATTATGTCTCATCTGAAAATGCCAATGATCCATTTCTAGAGGGGATTCAAACATGCCATTGATGGGACCCGTTCTCAGTCTTGAACTTTGTCCCCTTCCTTTGCAGCCCGCCTCAGCCGTCTCGACGTTTCTTCCCTCCGCCCATGCCGCTCTCCAAGCCAGGTGAGCCCTCCTCTGGGTGACACAGCTCTGATTCTGATGGCTTTTCAGATAGAAGTCATTTTCAAACTCCCCCTCCACTTGGTGCGTGCTTACATATTTTTGTGTCTAGCAGGAGCTAGGATTCTTGGTTCTTCGTTTAAATAGGAAGTAAGAAATGATAGGGCTCTCTCTCCCTGCCAACTTTCTGGTCTTCTTATTACAGATTTTGATAAGCTCCCTGTTCCTAAATCTCTCTGCTTTGTATGTAACCCCTCATAACTGATTGGCCACCGCGCGTTTCTTTGCATATCAAATGTATTCTGCATGTTCATTCATCTCGTTTTGCTTTCTCTTCGTTTTCATCCTCTCTCCTTGTTGCCCACTTGCCACCGTCCCCCCCGCCCCCTGCCCGCACTTGTTCTCCACCTCCGTACTGCTGCTCTCCATCCTGCCTTCAGACCATGAGAGAAAGATTGAACTGATTCGGTTTCTCGTAGCTGACTATGTGAATGTGCGTGTGTTGGACGCGGTTTCTGAGCACGCCAACGCGCTTGCTTCCTCCGCTGTCGTCACCTTCCAGGATGGGGCGGACACATCGCCCCCTTTCCTCTCTCTGCCAGTTCCCAGCTGCCAGAGTGAGAGGGCACCTAAACGAGATGGTTAGTAGCCGACTTGGCCCTGCCGTAGATGTAGAACCATCCTCGGGCTGATCCTACAGCCTGGCTCTGTGCGTGTGAAACCCTGGGGTTTCTCGCTGCTTGAACTGAACGTAGAGCCTACCGTGTTGTCAGGATCACGTTTCCTTTGGAGAGACGTGGGGACACGCCTTCTCTCCTTGTGCCCCTTTCACACCACCACTTAGGTGAGGGCCTCCTTACATTTGCTCGTTCGGACTCTTTGTAATGGTATCTTTAATTTTAAAGACTTTTATTAGTAGGTGGTTTTTTTTTTTAATGCTTCTGATTTTGCTTTCTGACTATCAGGTGACCACCAGAATTAGTGACACTGTTTTTTTCTTGACTAGCATCACCAACTCGTGTGGAATTCAGCTAGAGTGAGCAGTGCAGATAGGCTAACATTTGACTAGTGCTGTATGTATTGGGCCCCTTTAGATACCTCCTGTCAGTGGGTCCTCACGATACCTTTTCAAGATAGCAGGCTAAATATTAACGATCTGCGTTTTGTAGATGAGGAGACACTCTCCTAGAGATTAAGTGACTCAACCAAAGTCTCATAGATAGTTAGTGATTGAACAGTATTAGATCCCAAGCCACCAGACTCTCACTCCAGTGCTCCCAGGTTCAAAGCAGAGAATGCTCTTTGTATTGCCAGATTTTAGAATTTCTATATAATGTTTCAAAATACCCACCATGTAGAATTTGGAATTCTTGGAAATACCGCATTTTTGGCTAATTTATTTCATCAGTACAGTTAAGAATATGGAATTTAAATGTGAAGAAAATGTGTAACATAAGATCATTTATAGAATCCTGTATTTACACCTTAGACCAATGGTTCCGAAACTTACCCACACAGTAGAGTCCCCCCCGGAGGGGGTTCAGTCCTCTCGGGGGACTGGGTCCCACCCCTGGTGATTGTGATTTAATTGCCTGGGCTCTGCTTTAAGATCCCCGGGTGACTCCAATGTGCAGGGAGGTTTGGGCACCACTGGGCTGGAGCCTGGGTCCTTCACACACTTCAGTCTTGAAGAGACCCTGTGATGTGTGAGGCTCTGCCCACATTGTCTCTCCCACATCGTTACCGTGCCCAGGTGCCCAGCATGCCAGAAACCTGAGCGTCCAAGGAAGGTTTTGAATAGTTTTGTGAGCACAGTTACTCTGCACGGAACCCGTTTTCTTAACAATGGATACTGTTTGTTGAGAGGGAGAAAGAAGCCGACTCTCCATTTTCCCAGTTCTCTGAATTTAGAGGCACTAATGTAGTAGATGGTGACATTTATCTGAGTCTTCTGCACCGAAACGTAGCCCTGACTCTTGTTGCCTTTCCCAAGTGTGTCGTTGAAGAGAAGTTTTTACTTTCACTAAGTAGACTTGGACCAGATTGTGACATTTTCTAAAAACTTTTAAAAGTTCCAGCCACCAAGTTAAACACCATGAGCAAAACCAGCCTTGGCCAGAGCATGAGCAAGTACGATCTTCTGGTTTGGTTTGAGATCAGTGAACTGGAGCCTACAGGAGAGTAAGTCCAACTTTCTAAATTTTTAAACAAGGGCAAAGCTTTTCAAAATGAGAAAATGTAACTTTGAGCCTCTCTGCTCATATTCAGGTTATAGTGTTTGTCAAAGAAAGGACTGTCCAGAATACTAATTTGCCTTCTTATTCGCAACAGCAAGAACATTGAGACTGGCACCTTGTAGGAGGGAAGAAAACTTACACAGTGGGTTTCAACAGCAGCAAAGCAAAGGGAATTGGAAGCATTTTGCGCATAATGTAGTCAAGACTTACCTTAATCTCAGTGAGAGGATTCGGGAGCAGAATGTCTCTTTAGACCAGGGTTTCTCAACCTTGGCACTGTTTTGGGCCAGACAAGTCTGTCATGGGGGGCTGTCCTGTGCATCATAGGATATGGGGTTGCATCCCTGGCTTCTTCCCACAAGATGCCAGTAGCACCTCTCTTCAGTGTGACAACCAGAAATGTCTTCAGACATTACAGATGACCCCCGGTTGAGGTCTGTTGTCCTAGATGAAAATAATCAATATCAGCTTACCCTCTGTGTGTGAGCTGTGTTAGAGTGAGTGGTGAATGTAATTCTCGTTCACAGTTGTCTCTAAATTGCGTTTGGAAAAACACAAATAAGAAAGGAATCCCATTCCTGAAACAGAGGCGAGGGGCTTTATTAGTTAATGTAAAGGGTAAGGAATAAATGTTACCTTAATGATCCTCTATAATGCCGAGTACCACCATCATGGTCATCTCCATGAAACATTTTTTGAGTTCCTACAAAAACGAGAGTCTGGCTGTAACAGTCCCATATTTCGTTGTCGGCAGAGGCGCTGCTGTAAGAAATTGTACTTTCCGCAGACAGATCCGTGATGTGATCACAACTTGCATTATGGGGGAGACATAGTTATAGCAGTAGTTTCTACTGAGTTCATTGCTTTCTGATTCTTAAAAACGACCTCAAATCTGAAATTACCCCTTTCTTACCTCCTGACACGTGCTGTTGCCGTTGTACATAATTTATGGAACATCTGTTATGCAGGAGGCCGGGAGGGAGGCAAAAATGTTACTGTGCTTCGAGCACTTCGGTCTAGTACGGGCGATGTGGCACGGATACGTGAGAAGGTTTATTAAGTGCCGGTGACCATGTGACTAACTAAATGCCCAAATGGTGAGGCAGACCGGGGAAACCGAGACCCCTGGGGGCTGTCGCAGCGGGGAAGACCCTGCAAGTGGCACTCGGTGCACGCACCCGTCTGACCGCTTTCTCTGGTTTCTGCTCTCCTAGGTACATCCCAGCCGTGGTCGACCACACGGCAGGCTTGCCCTGCCAGGGGACGTTTTTGCTTCACCAGGTACTAATGAGGGAGCCGGAGAGGGCCTGGGAGAGACCCGAAACAGCTCTTTCTGTTTCTCTGCTCTTCCTCTCCACATTAAGCAGATTTGGGAATAAGGAGACGTTGTACTTTTTTTTTCTTTCTTTGTATGTTTTTTAATGTTTCTTCCTCAGACCTTGGCTTATATTATATCTTTGCCGATATGTAGAAATACATTTTGAGAGACCTATTTTAAAAAAGATTATTTTATTAAATTACTATAATTTGTGCAGCTCGCATGTCATTTTATACAACTTTATTTTCTTGTATACAGTTTTCATGTTTGGAGACTGTACTTTTATAGTTAAAAGTTCTTAATGGGGTTAGAGGATGAAAGTTGCAATGGACTAAAAATCTGGCCATGAGATGTAGGTGTCCCCCTTTGGTAAATCAAAAGTAGATTCAGTCAGTGCTCTAACATGCTTATGATTGGGGCTCCTGGCTGGCTCAGTCAGTGGAGCCTGCGACTCTTGATCTCAGGGTTGTGAGTTTAAGCCCCACATTGGGTGTAGTAGAGATTACTTAAAAGTAAAATCTTTAAAAAAAATTGCTTATCACCCAGGTGGACCTAGGAGCTGGGGGTCTTATACTCTGGATCATATGGCCACACCTGGTCACTTGTTCTTAAAGCCATATCAGAACCTGGTTCTTCCTCAGCTCCTGACCTGTATCCCTTTGTTTAGTGTAACAGTGGAGGGGTGCCAAGGTGGCTTGGTCAGTAGAACATGTGACTTGATCCCAGGGTCGTGAGTTCAAGCCCCACACTGGGTGTGAAGCCTGCCGGAGTCCTTGTTCCGGCGAATCTAGGGATCCACGAAGGACGGACAGTCAGGCGAAATGAAGTGAGAGAGCCACAAGTGAGATGGAATCTGATGACCAAGCAGGCAGCCCTGGCAATTCTGGCATCTCTGACCTGCTAGTCTCAGTGTCTTTATTTTTAAAGGTAGCGAGTGACATTACATCAGTAACAAGGTATTTTTAACAATATTTCTTAGGTTGGCATATTTGTGAATCTCAGACCTAGAAGGAGACAGTCTTATCTTAGATTAGGCAGTAACCATCTTTATGACTCTGTTCCAAACAATAGACCACGCACAGTTTTTGGGGCAGAGTTAGGTAGGCTTGTAGCAGAGAAAATAACAAGATGTTTAAGAAGAGAGCAGGGTTGTTGTAGCGCTCAGTAAACAGAGGGCACATACACTGTTGCCTGTGTTGACCATCTATAGATCACTCTATCCATAATCTTAAACCATGACGGAGGAGGCATTATTCGCTTGGTAGAGACAAGATCTCTAATACTTGTCTAAGTTCTTTTCCTTTATGAGTGAGTGAGCCTGTATCATAAGGGCTCATGTTTATCTGTTCTTTAGACAAACAGCAGTTTCTGTAAAAGTATTTTGTTTATTGCCTTTTTATTATAAGCGAGTGTGGGGATGGGAATAGCAAAAGGATTCGTGAAATGTTAACCTCAGGAAGGTACTCAATATTTGTTGTTAATCAGTGAAGATATGTGTAGCTACTTTTGTTTGGCTACTATTTGTACCTTATCTGTAAACAGTGCTTCTAATTTCTGGGTTAAACTAACCTCTGGAGAAGGTCTTAAATCTCTATACAAACTCTCCCATCAGTCTGTTAATCAAATACTGAGAGAAGCTTTACAGAGATGTGCCTTGAGGTTTTATGGTGGGGCTGAGGGGATGATTAACACAATGCTATACCTGCAGGGAAAATCTAGTTTGGTTCAAGGAGTCTTGGGGCCTAACATCTGCTAATTTCTAGCCAACTCATAACTGCTATTCTATATGATCAATTTGTGTAACCTATCCCCAAGAAGCAGCTTTGAGGTTACTTCTGACCAGGTTACTCTCATTCAGATTTTATCCATCAAGACATCGCACTCCAGGTCCCCTTTTCCATGTGCCATAAACCCAAAGAGCATTATGTCCCTTAGGCCAGCGAAAGCAGTTCAAGAAATCCAGGCCTGAAAGATTATTCAAGGAGGTAAGGTTAGGCGCCAGTTTGGCTAGCAGGAGCTTTGCTTCAACCTTTTCCACACAGAGAGGGGTCTCAACCTGTGAGCCCAAAATGGCTCCCAACAGAAGCCTACTTAAAAAAAAAAAGTAACAGTGGGGACAGCATTTCCCCCTCTCTGTTCCTCTCCTCTTGCCCACCCCCACACCATACAATCCAGAAAACAACACACAAGAGGAAATCCTAGACTGTCCCAGCTAAATTGTAACCCTGCTCTATTACCTAGGGCATCCAACGAAGGATCACGGTCACCATTATCCATGAGAAGGGGAGTGAGCTCCACTGGAAGGATGTTCGGGAGCTGGTGGTAGGTGAGTACATTCCATCAGCTGAGGACAGAGCCAGGGTTTTGAGAGGAACACAGGGAATGTGCAAAAGAGTACTGGAGACGGTGTGGCCTAGAGTTTGAAACTGCTGTTTCTCAGCTCCCATCATTAGGGATATGTTATTTAACCAATCATTTTTTTAATGCTAATTTATTTATTTTTGAGAGAGAGAGCAAGAGTGTGATTGGGGGAGGGGCAGAGAGAGAGGGAAAGAGAGAGAGAGAATCCCAAGCAGGCTCTGTGCTGTCAGCACAGAGCCGACACAGGGCTCAATCTCATGAACCGTGAGATCATGACCTGAGCTGAAATCAAGAGTTGGATGCTTGTAACCGACTGAGCCACCCAGCCAACCATTATTTTACTCATTTACCATGGGAATGGCTCTGTTTTAGAGGTTCTGAGAGGGCATAAGAGAAGTGTCTGCTCATTGTAAGCTTGCAGTTTTGTTGAGGAGACAACAAATGTATATGTGTAAAGCAGTAGGGGGACGCCTGGCTGGCTCAGTCAGTAGAGCATTCGACTCTTGAATTCAAACCCCATGTTGAGTGTAGAGATTACTTAAATTAATAAACATAAAAGATAATAAGTAAATAGAGCAGTTAGGTGAGTAGGTGCCAAAATGAGGGCAAGTGAGAAAGACCCGTGCTGAGAATTAACAATAGAAAGGATCCAGGAGGCTCCTAATAGATGTGGGAGAAATAGAGGGTTTTCATCTGTCTTGTTTTCCACACACAGAAACATCTTGATTAAGAGAGTCAGAAACACGTCTAACATGCAAATGACTAGAAACCCATGGCCAGGGTCACCTGATGAGAAGAAAAAACTGGATAAACCATATAAGCTTTAGAGTCCAAGGCAGGGTTCTGGATCTTGTATTGCCATGGACCCCTTTGGCAGTGGGGAAGCCTCAGAATTAACGTTTTTAAATGTAGAAAATAAAGTATGGTTGACCCCTGAACAGAGCGAGGGTTAGAAGTGCAGTCGAATAGGGGCACCTGGGTGGCTCAGTTGGTTAATAAGCATTTGACCTTGGCTCAGGTTATGATCTCATGGTTTGTGAGTTTGAGCAGTCTGTGCTGACAGCTCAGAGCCTGGAGCCTGCTTCAGATTCTGTGTCTCCCTTACTCACATGCTATCTCTCTCTCTCTAAAAAATAAATAAACATTAAAAAATTTTTTTAGTGCAGTTGAATATTTGCATATAACTTTTGACTCCCCAAAACTTAGCTGTTAACAGCCTACTGTTGACCAGAGCCTTCCCGATAACGTAGACAGTTGATTAACACGTATTTTTATGTTTTATGTATTATATACTGTATTCTTAAAGTAAGCTGGAGAAAAAAACATTATTAAAAAAAAGGGTGGGAGGGTACACCTGAGTGGCTAAGTCAGTTAAGCATCTGACTCTTGATCTCATCTCAAAGTCTTGATCTCAGAGTCATGAGTTCAAGCCCTGCTTTGGGCTTCACACTGGGCATGAAGCTTACTTTAAAAAAAAAAAAAAAAAAGCCATGCGGGAGAAAATCATAAGGAAGAGAAAATATATTTATAACACTATACTGTGTTTACTGAAAAAACAACTGCATGTAAGTGGACCCATGCAGTTCAAACCCATGCTGTTCAAGGGTCAGCTGTACATGGGATCACCAAGGGCGCTAGTGGCACTGAAACTGCTCAGATACTGAATAAATTCATAGTGTAAGCTCTTCTTCATATTCATGCGTTAAATGCATTAACAAAGCAGCAGGTCTAATTTCTGTCATTGAGAGTGGTGATGAATGTCGAGATGTTTTACCCTAGTACGATATGAAAACATTTGTGATTTCTACTGGGGACAGAGTCACAGCTTATGATTTTCCTGTGGATTGTCCCCTCCCTTCATAATTGAAGGAAATGCCAAATTTCAGTCAGAGGCTCATGATAATAAAGTTGTAATTTTTTTTCTCATTCAAGCTTGTGGACCTCCTGAATTTTATACATAGACCTCTTGAGTATCCATGGACCACGTTAAGAATCCCTAGAAGGGAGATTAGGCTCTCTTCTGTCTAGTGCAGTGGTTTCTCAAGCTTTTTTTTTTTAATCTTTTTTTTTTTTAACAAACAGCGTAGCGCTTACTGTAGAACAGGTGCTTTTCTGAATGCTCTAAACATATTATTTAACATAACAAACATACAACATGGTCGTAACAGTCATGTAAGGGAAGAATTGTTAATCACGCTTCATAGAAGAGGAAACAAAGCCTCAGAGAGGTGGAGCAGTATGCCCAAGCCTCACAGCCAGATAGTGTTAGCTGAGACTCGAATCCAGTCTCGCTCCAGAGGCTGTGCCCTTAACCTCTCTGAGGTACAGCCCCTAGTGTTAACTGGAAAACAGAGTTGTAGGATTTTGAACAAGAAAGTGGTTTAATGAAGGCTGTGGCTTCAGAAGTCTGCGTAAGGTGAGTGTAGGGTGGATTGGAGAGGGGCGTAAGGTGAACAGCCAGGAGACCAGAGAAATGGCCATTGCAGTGTTCCCGACAGGAAGGGGGTGACCTTTGTGAGTGGGAGTGACATTGGAAATAGAAGTTGAGGTGAATGTGAGAAACTGCGAAGAAAGGATCAGTAAGGTTTCACAGTGGGGAATGCGGGAAGGAAAGGGGAGACAACAGAGGGAGGAGTGGAGGACCATTCGGTGGTTAGCTGAGTGACCCTTCCAGCACCTGAAAGTACACAGGGTTAAGTCTCTCTCTGGCTTAATGAGTTTCTGTTGTGTTTTTAAGTGTACCCGTGTCCTAGTTTCTTTCTTCTTCCTTGTAGGCCGGATCAGGAGTAAGGCTGAAGTGGATGAGGCTGCGGTTGATGCCATCCTCTCCCTAAATATTATCTCTGCCAAGTACCTGAAGTCCTCCCACAACTCCAGCAGGTAGGGCCCCTACGCAGCGTGATGAGTCAGCCCCCTGCAGGTTGATGCTACACCATTAGATTCCTTGTTCACCGGCGACTCCTGTTCAGGTGTAGAAATGAATCCCTTTTTCACCTCAGACATCCCTTTCCTCCCTGCCACCCTGTTCTCCTGAAGTAAATCATTGTGGAGATACGTGTATGTGGATCCATTACCAGTACAGGGTGAGACTCTCCTGTCCCGTGTGGAGTTTGAGTAGATGCAACACAGTCTTCGAGACGAGAACAGAAAAAGAAAATTCAGTATTCTACCCAAGGATTTAAAAGTACAAATTAATTGTTGCTGAGTCTAAGCTCTCCTATGAAGTGGTTGCTGTGGGAAAGCTCTGTCTGTCCTAAGGGTCACGGAAACGTGCCCTCCCAGGCTTAGCGAACCCTCCTGTGTTTAGCCTTTGCTGCTGCCAGCATCGGCTCCGTGATTCTCGGTGTGTGCTTTTCATTTTCGTTTACTCATGAAGGAGATAAATGAATACATATAAACTCTTCTGACCAAGTTACCTGCTGTAAATAATGAATTTTATTTTAATTTTAAATTCGTTTGCCTTAAAATTCCATTTTATAAGCAGATGATGACAGACGTGCATAAAGTAGCCACAGTCTGCTCTCCCATGCCAGACCGGGGCTGCATCTGCCGGGCCCTCACCTCCCGGGAAAGGAGTTCTGTCACTGCACAGAGACCATCCTGTGCAGACACAGAGACCGGCTGGGAAACCGGCGGCTCTGTGTGCGGACGTGGGCTCAGAGCACTTTCTCTGCATTACAGGTGGACTTCTGGATACTTCTGTCTGTTCCTGAAAAACTTGCTCACATCTGTGTTGGGAAGAGGGAGAGGAAAAATGAGACAAAAGGCAGACCGGGATTAAAAGTTTGAGCCAGGATTAATTTTTTTCCATCGTTTCCTTGTGTTACAGTTTTGCGTAGGAAAGAAAGAAAAGCAAATGTCTGTTTGCTTTTTGCCTATAGGAGGAGCTGCAGGCGCTGTGAGGGAGAGGGACTGAATACGAGGCTGTGTCTGTACAGGGTCGGGGGCGGGGGGGGGGGGGCGGGGGACAGAGGGAAAGAAGCGTGCTCTGGCCCTCCCTGGTCTGTTCTCTGGCAGGATTGTGAACAGTGCCATTTCTCTGAAGTCAGCACTAACCCTACATGGTATCCTTGCCTGCTGTACCTTGATAGCAGACATTCAGCCGGCATTCATCATATTTTCTTTGCAACTTCAATTTCCCTAGGCTACTTAGCAAAATTCACAGGGATGGATGATGTTTGCTTGAAATGCTGGTTGTGCTAAATTGTCTGCGTTAGAATAATCTTCAGAAGTCCTATGATTCATACCCAGCCGCAGATCAGATGCAGTAGAAGAGGAATTTGGCTTTTGCTGGAAGCAACTTATCTTTCACAATAGAGGTGTAGAGTTAATCAAAAAAGTCAGCTAAGGCCAAGTAAAATAGGAAGACATGCCCTTTAAACATTTTACGTTAAGCTCTATAAATGTACATGAACTTGTCAAGTTCTTGCGGTAGGGCCAAGGCCTTTAATTGTAGCCTTATTGATTGAACTTCTGATTATCTTTCTTGCAAAGCCACACCCATAATTCATCATCTGTGATTTTTAATTTTGTGGAACAAAACTAGAAACCTGTGAAGAAAATCTAATTGCAAAATCCTGTAAAACTTCATATCATTTGTCGTTAAAATTTTAATATTTCCTTTTTTCACATTGATCACACCCAAACTTAAGAGCTGTGTTTTCAACAACTCAACATTATCAAATCTTTTAAAAATGTTCAACTGAGTTTTGTTTCACACTAAACAAAAATGATTTTTGCCCTCACGTTTCATCGATTTGCCTAATATTGAATTAAATTAAATTAGATAATCATAAGTACAACTCCATAAACAGGGTCAGGACCAAATACTGTTGACACTTAATCAGCACACCACTCAGTTCTAGGAAGCAAAGTGTTTGGGTGAGTGAGATGCCCGTCCAGTTTATGATGCTCAGTGCGAAATGGACGTTCATCTTTATATTTTAGGAATACGGAGAGCATAAGTGACGGAGAGCATAATCTGACAAGTTGCTAAATGGAATCTGGTTAAGAGCTTTTGCTCTTTTCGCCTAAGGTTTGCTGTTTAAAGGTGAACTTGAAGAACGTGTTATCTATGCACGCGTATCTAGGAGAGAGCGCCTCTGTGTGTCGATGGGCGCCTGTGTGACGGACGGGCCACTGCAGCTTTTCTTCCCAGCCCTGCGTCTGTGTTAGCGAATTGACTTGGTTTTCCCTTAACTCCACAGCAACTTCCTACCCCTTCCAGTACCGAGTCACCGGCAGAGGGGGTGTCAGTAGAGGGGGTCTCCACAGTCCCTTCTGTGCCCAGCATTTTCCTGACTTAAATATTTCAGGAGAAGGGGACCCATGTCATTGTTAGCTGTCTATCAGATTGTGCCCCACGGAGTTCTGTTAATTGTCCACTTGAATTTACTTTGCTTAACAGCAAATGTGTCTTTTTAATGTATTTTTTCTCTTTTTTGCTCTTCTCTCTCCTTTCCTTTTTTGTTCTGCTGCTGCACTAACAAAAGCCTTTTCTGTGTTTTTGCAGGCTCTTTCTTGATAAGGATATTCCTAGGTATTTTCTGTTTGCTTTTTTGCACATAAAGATTCTAATGTATCAGAATGCTTTATGTCTTATGTTGCTTAGACTATTATTTTAATTTAGTAGTTTTTCCCCATGCAGACCTAGGATAGAGCAACACCTTCTCCTGCACCCTTTGTTCCCTGGGTTTTCCTGATGTGTATCGTTTCACACACAGCTTCTTAAATGATTGGTAGAATTCGTATCCTCTCATTCCACTTACTAAACCTGTTCACCCTATTCTTGTGGGCCCTCTCATTTTCCTCTGCTACCTTACAAATTAGAGCGTTTCTCCCCTCCTGTCACATGGAGTCTCAGCTGGGTTTTCTGTTCTTTGTCCTCTCTCTGTCAGAAGCTTGAAAGGTTTGTTGCTCTGTAGCTTTGCATAATTACTCACTGTTTTCTTTGTTTTGTCCTGTGCCGTAGAAGAGATAAGTTTAGCCATTTGGGCAGCTAAGTCTGTGAGAAATAGGCTATTTATTTTTAAACATTTCTCTTTCTGCTGTCAGGGCTGCTTGTCTTATTTGTATATTTTCTTGGTTTGCAGTAGAAAGAAATCCTGGTTCAGTAGTGAAGGAAGTCTTTTCCCATCCCTCTTCATCTGATTTAGGGAAGAAAACTGAAGCAAGTGATACATGACAACATAGCCTAAAATATCTGTCTGGCTTTTATTTATTTATTTATTTACTTTTTCTGTCTGGTTTTTAAAGGTACGCGTGCACACACACACACCCACGCACTACCATTGTTCAGAACATCTCGAGAAATCCATTTGGGTTCGTTTCTTAACCACCGCAGGAACCATGCAGGGAAACGTGTCTCGGGGCTCAGCCCTGTTTCTAATTCTGAATTCTCCTGCTAGCTTGATTCAGTTGACATTTCTCTTGTTTCTTGTTTCTTAACCACCAACCACCTCTGCAGAATTGCCATCTTTGGTGGGTATTCCCAAAGAATGTGCTGCGGAACCCCCAAGTGCCAAACGAAACAAAAAAATCTCTCCTCCTCAAACACAGGAAAATTTCAGTGGAGTCAGAAATTCCTTTTTTGTTAGCCAAGGTTCTACCACTGAAATTTCCTCCTTTGGTTAAGTGAAAACCCAACCCGAAAACAGAAATGAAGAGGCTTTTCTTTGACAAATTCAAAACATTTACTTCCATTGAAAGAGAGCCATGAACCCTAAATATTGGCACTGGGAAGTGCTGAGTTACGCTGTGAAGCTCTAACGGGTCACAGTGTATAGGCAGCAGTGGCAGGGACTTCTGTCCGGCTTCTCCAGAGTAATAAATGCCTTCGCTCTAAGAAGGGGGTTCATTCCACTTCAGCACAGGTGTATCCAGACCTTGTGATGTGACAGGTAGGCCCCATTCCAGGTACCTCGACACACACAAGAACACAATAAAAGTGGAGTCTCAGGCGATAGAGCTCTCAGAGAACTTCTGCCCAATTAGTGCTTATCACCACCCAGGATTAGAATTTGTCTTAAACCAAAACAAACTATTTGATCGAAACGGGGCGTTGTGGATGTATAAAATATTCTCCGCTGAGCCCAGGAGCCATGGAAGACTTCCACCATCCTTCCTTGTGGTTGCTTTTTGAGTCCTTTGGTTGCTTTATCTGTCTCTGTCTCTGATGCATCCACACTGCATCAAAAGCTAGACGTTTGAGAGAGTGTCAGGTGCTTGAGGAAGATTTAGACATAGAAGCAGCTACAAAATGAACTGGGCAGACTTCACACGCTGGCACGTGGAGGATGAGGTGTGGCTAGGGTGTTCTTTTAGAAGTGAATTGTTTTCTCTCGACTGTTTCAGGAGAAAGCAGCACAGGCATGTGTTTAGAGAGAAAATATGCAAGTTATGTGTCATAGGAAATCTAGAAGAGACACCAATAGCAAGGTTACCATTTGGGAAGGAGTTGGTAGGAGTGTATTGGGCAGGAAGCAGAGTGTGCAGAGCTCTTTCTAGCTGAATCGGGTGAGAGCCAGTAGTGACGGAACACGCACTGTGAGGTAGACGCTTGTCATTGGGCCTGTGAGGGGGCTGCGGGGAGACCATGGGCAGTCGGGAGCTGGTCTGTAACTTGGCACAGTGCTTCAGATGAGACTGCAGAACGGGCAGAACCGATGTCAGGTCAGGCCTAAGGTTTTACCCATAGGAAATGAAGAAGATACTAGAACAACTTTAAAAAGTTTATAGGTATTATTAAATCAAGCTTCTGGTTGTTATTTAAATGTAAGATTGGTTTTCATGTGGATTTTTTTTTGGAAAAATAACAAATAGTAGTTAGCCAGCTCTGCTTTAAAATCATTCTTTTTCTGAAACATCACCTAAGGGTAACTGCTTGTTTTTTTATTTAAAATAAGACTCCCTGTACTTAAATTATTCTGCCTGTTTCCTCCATCAATCTTCTCAGGTATGTCTGTGACATTTCTGAGGCTGAGCAGAACTGGACTGTGATGTAAAGACAGGCTTATAAGCTCCTGAGGATCTGCTGTTTCCTGCTCTCTCTGTTGGCCGATGGAGGAGCTTTCTATAAGGCTTTCTACCTTTAGTTTCTGACTCTACCCACTCATTCTTTTCGTCTTAATCTCTTCGATTGATCTATTTTTATGTTTATAGGCAGAGAAGCAGGCTTTTAGAGGGGGGGAAGGCATAGCTGAGTGCTCCCGGATAGCGGGTGAGGTGGAGACTGGGGCCTGCCTTTTCCTCCGAGGGGATAAAGGCTCCACTCTGTTGCTAGATTTCGATAATTGCAGGTGTTTTTTGGTGTAGGAATCAGGAGCATTACTGACAGTAACAGTACCTCGACTAAGGTGACTTCACTTCTTTGGATAATTCCCTCTTGCCATTCTGACCTTAGGACCTTCTACCGTTTCGAGGCCGTGTGGGACAGCTCCCTCCATAACTCTCTCCTTCTGAACCGAGTGACGCCCTATGGGGAAAAGATCTACATGACCTTGTCAGCATACCTAGAGGTGAGGAGACTCTGAGCTTGAATGGCCACAAATGGCTAGCCCTGAGCAGTGGGCAGGTGACCACAGAAGATGAAGAGGAATGATTTTGTCAACTGTTTGCTGCCATTCTGGTTGTAGGAGATTCTGTTCCTAGTCTCTGTTTAATCAAAAAGTCATACAACATGGTGCTCAGCTGGCTCAGTCAGAAGAGGTTGCGACTCTTGATCTTGGGGTCGTGAGTTTGAGCCTCATGTTGGGTGTAGAGATTATAAAAAAAATAATAACAAATAAACTTTAAAAAAGTACTGTGAGTTCTATTATAGCTTCAGTTTTCGTAGCCAGTCAGCATTCTTCAAAGAAGGCATGAGTTTAAGAAAACTTGGCCTCTTGTTTCTGCAGTTGTGGGCAGAGCCCAGTAGTGGTTAACAGCACAGACCCTGGAACCAGCCCATCTGAGTTCAGATCCCTGTGCTGCCACTTACTGCCAGCACGTCCTTACATGAGACTTCATCTCTCTCTGCCTTAGTTCCTCATTTCTTAAACAAGGATAAAAATAATGGTATTTACCTCAGAAAGGTGTTATATATAAGCATTTAGAACAATGGTTGGCACATAATGAATAGTAAACATTATCCGTTATTATAGAAAAAACTTTTTAATTTTTTTAATGTTTATTTATTTTTAAGAGAGAGAGAGAAACAGCATGAAAAGAGAGAGAGGGAGACACAGAATCTGAAGCAGGCTCCAGGCTCCAACCTATCAGCACAGAGCCTGACGTGGGGCTTGAACTCGTGAAACGCGAGATCATGACCTGAGCCGAAGTCGGATGCTTAACCGACTGAGCCACCCAGGTGCCCCCAGAAAAAACTTTTTAAAATATTTGAGAAAAATAAAGCAGATGCAAGGACCACTGCCTGGTCTTGCGCATGTTATCTGCTGAGTTGCTGTGGAAGTAACTGGTAGACCTGAAATCTTCCTGCCCCCACATCTGGGACCAAGCTTTCCCACTGAGACGGTGCACAGACCCCGCCACAGGTGCTCCGCCTGCATTTAATCAGAGCCCACCCCTTTCTCCTTTCAGCTGGATCACTGCATCCAGCCGGCGGTCATCACCAAAGACGTGTGCATGGTGTTCTACTCCCGGGATGCCAAGATCTCACCGCCACGCTCTCTGCGCAGCCTCTTTGGCAGCGGCTACTCAAAGTCACCAGACTCGTAAGTTTCTGAGACAAGCTTAGTTTCCGTTTGGTTTGCCCACTGCAGAGTCAGCAGAGCCCTCAGTGTCCCTGGCTTGCTGTCGCGGGGTTAGCTGACAACCGGATACCTGAAGTGCAATAACTTTTAAATGTTAGCATTTAATGATATACTAATGGATAGACAGGTGCAGGAAGGAAGGAAGAGTATTACCTTGTAAACACTCGAAGAACAGTTTTGCAGGGACTAAATGTTCCCTCAGATGTCATTATTTCTAACTGATTACCATTGGGACTTTCTTCTTTTAAAGATTTATTCGTATTTAAGGTATGTAGAAATCCATGAAGACTAATACAGGGAGTACCTGTGCATTGCCACTCAGTTTAAAAAGTATGTGTTACAGGGGCAGCCTGGGTAGTTGAGTCGGTTAAGCTTCTGACTCTTGATTTTGGCTCAGGTCATGATCTCAAGCTTCATGGGATCGAGCTCCGCGTCAGGCTCTGTGCTGACAGTGTGGAGCCTGCTTGGGATTGTCCTCTCTGCTTCTCCCCCACACACGTGTGCATATGCACTCTTTCTCAAAATAAATAAATAAACTTAAAAAAAATGTATGTGTTACTAACACAGTGGAGGGTTCAGTAACCTTCCACGTCACATGCCCCCGAAGTCAATGTTTATCATTTCATACTGGTCAGACTTTCCCCTGCTCCCGTCTCATCTCTCATGGTAAGAAAACACAGATTTTTAATTTTTATCTTTATATTATATAAACTTTTGGGTTTATCACTCAATTTTATTCATCCTTTGAAGTAATTCAAAAGATTGGGATGAAAACAAACTCCTCCTAGGAAAAAATACACTTCTTAAGTTCAGAATAAAAAAAGAAATAAGAAATGTCTATAATTATATTTAAAGGTAGGCTGTAGTCTCTCCAGAGGAGGCAGAGTTTTAAGTAGAGAGAATTCAGATTGTCCTGTCTTTGTGCTATGAGAAGTTAAACAAGTGTTTGTTTTAATTCAAATAGCAATCGCGTCACTGGAATTTATGAACTCAGTTTATGCAAAATGGCAGACACGGGTAGTCCAGGTAAGCCCTTGTGGGTCGGGGCGGTGATGGTTATCTTTGCCTGTGTTTGGAGTATTTTTATGTCAAAAGTCTATCCTAAATGAGTAGGAAAATTTTTTAGAAACCAAGTATATTTTATAAGCCAGTCTTTTTAGTGGTGGTGGGAGTTACCTTTTTCTGAGTAACAACACTGTTTGGTTCATGACCTGCAGAACAGTTACAAAAACTGTACTGAACAAAATGTTATGAGGTTGTAGCATATTATAAAAACTTTGAGTGTGTTAGAATGAATTTCGCTGGCCAGACCTCATAACCATTTCCCTCTCCACTTTAGCCCCAAAGGTAACTTGGCCGTGTGACTTTACAGGTATTGTCAAGCTAGAATTGAAACTTCTTATGCCCTAGGACGACAAATTATTAAGCTGAACTTGTTCTGTGTCCTTTTGAATGTCTCTTTGGGCTGCTGTTGCTTCTCCGGCCTGGTGGCCTTAAGCAGCCCTTTTGCATTTTTAAGTTTATAAACTGGAACATGGACAAATATCAGGGTTTTTAAAAAACATTTGGGAGGTGCCTGGGTGGCTCAGTCAGTTAAGCGTCCGACTCTTGATTTTGGCTCAGGTCATGATCTCAGTTTCGTGAGTTCAAGCCCCACATCAGGCTCTGCATTTGCAGTGCAGAGCCAGCTTGGGATTCTCTCTCTCTCTCTCTCTCTCTCCCCCTCTCCCTATCTCTCTGCCCCTCCCGCACTCACACTGTCTCTGTGTTTCTCAAAAATAAATAATTAAACTTAAAAATAAATAAATAACATTTGATTAAGGTGAGCTTGAATCATTTTAGAGAACATATACGGGAAAGGTCAGGGCCCACAGTTAAGATGTAGATTAAAAAAAAACTTTGAGTATTAATCCAAGTCCCAATAGCAACTAATGACGATGTCTGGGTACTTCCTTGAGAAATTTTTTTAATTAACATAAATTCGTGTCTTTGATATATGAAAACAGTGTATTTTTAGAAATTAATGGGAAATGATGGGGCTGAAGCCATCTGCCATCCTCACTGAGCTCCTGAACGTGGGGTGTGTGCGGGGGGTACGGGGATGGTCCTTTCCTACTTTTTTCGTATGGGTGTATTTTTATGTATGTATTTAGAACCCTAGGGTACAGACGATTTGATTTTTCTGTATTTTCACGTCACATAATAACTTCAGCATTTTCTTAGCTTGTGTTACAGTCATCATAATTATCAAAGAATATAAAACTCAGTTTTAAAAGAGGTTCAGAGAATTGCTTTTGGGGAGAAAGAGGTGAATTATTATTATTAATAAACAAAATCCCAGGTATCTTGACTAAGTGTCTTAGTTTGCCATGTGTATGAATTATTAGTGTGTTTTGAGCTAAAAATGGAATCAGATTTTTCTCTGAATGAAAGACTTCCATCCTCTTGCCCCAGGCATGCAGAGGAGAAGAAGAAAAATCTTGGATACGTCAGTGGCCTACGTGCGAGGAGAAGAGAACTTAGCAGGCTGGCGGCCCCGTGGAGACAGCCTCATCTTGGAGCACCAGTGGGAGTTAGAGAAGCTGGAGCTCCTTCATGAGGTATCCGAGGGCAGGAGATGCGGAGACAAACTCTTGGGCACGACTCCCGAAGTATGGGTCACACGCTCACCTTCTCTGTGTGATCCTGGCTCTTCAGCTTTCCATCGTGGTAGAGGTACAATATTTTGCTTATGAAGATCTCAACGAGCTTTGTGTTTGCTGAGGCCATTGTGTTAATCTTCCTAGGTGGAGAAAACTCGCCACTTCCTGCTGCTGCGTGAGAGACTTGGTGACAGCATCCCCAAATCTCTGAGCGACTCGTTGTCTCCCAGCCTCAGCAGTGGGACCCTCAGCACCTCCACCAGCATCTCCTCTCAGATCTCTACCACCACCTTTGAAAGCGCCATCACCCCCAGCGAGAGCAGCGGCTATGACTCCACGGACATTGAAAGCCTGGTGGATCGAGAGAAGGAGCTGGCTACCAAGGTGTGACTCCCTTTCTCTTTGCTGAGCATTTTCCCCTGTGAGATCCCCTGAGCCAGGTGGAGTTTCCATTTTCCACCTTCTTTGAGGGCTTCTGTTTCAAGGCCTGTGCTAGCTGGGAAGGCAGACTAAGACTCAGTTTCTACCCGTACGGAGCTCCCAGGGAACTGGGTGACAAGCATTTAGTAGAGGTGTGTGTCTGGAATCTGGGGGAGCCAGAGGAGTAGCCTCCATGAGCTGGTGCTGGCGAGCTGACCTTGAAAGTCTGCACCAGAGGGAGCCTCGTGTGCTGCACCATCAGTGCTAGGGAATCACGTGGGCAACAGGGGCAGGGGCAGGAGATGGAGTCAGAGACATGGGGCAGGACCCCATCTGGCGGGATCTGTGGACTGGACTAGAGTTAAGAGTGTCCTGGGAGTGACTTGGAAATATTTTAAACAGGTATTCATGTGGCAGCCTTTAATAAAGAGGGGGTTTGTGGTGACAAGAGACTAGAGGCACAAAGAGAGCTCTTTATCATGGTGACCCAGATGGAGGTGGCGCGGGTCTCAGCTGAGGCCGGAGGCCGCAGGGGGAGGAGGAAGAGTATTCACGGAAGAGGCACCGGGGAGGTAGAACCGGCACCCCTTGTTGTCTGGATGGGGTGGGAGGCTGCAGAGGGGTCTTTGAGGATGACTCCCGGGCATACGGAGCCTGGGCAACTGCCCAATAGTAGAATACAGAAATGGGGCAGGGCGGCGGGGGGGGGGGGGGTGTCATGTTGTTTCAATAACCGAATGGTCTTCTAGGCTCTTCTAGTTGTTTTAGGAGAATATGTCCATCCAGAGGTCTCCATGCCTTCTAGTACCAGGACGAATCAGAAAGAGAGCCGGCGCTCTGAACTGTGGTGGTAGCAGCAATTCACTTTTGTAGTCTTGAGAATGGCCTTTTTTATCCACTTATCTTCTTCATTAGGCATATGCCAGGCTTCCCTTGCTATTTTCGTATTTAATTTCTAGAACTGTTTGGTCAGCACCTGAGCCCCACTGCGGGTCTTAGTCCTGTTATTTTCTCTTCCTGCCTTGCATCCAGGGCTTCGTTTAACTCTTGAAACTTAAACTTGCCTTTTTGTCCCCAGTGCCTGCAGCTTCTTACTCACACTTTCAACCGGGAATTCAGCCAGCTGCATGGCAGCGTCAGCGACTGTAAGGTGAGCTCAGATCGCCTCTCCCAGGTCTCCCTGCTTTTAGGTGCCTTCAGATGGGTGTAGCATCGTGTTTGAGGATGGAGGACATATCTGCTTTTGTATTTACTTTATCTTTTAGAGTCAGAACACTGACTTCTGAAGATAAAAGTACTCCCCTGTGTCTCAGGGTGTTCTCAGATGGGAAACGTCTTGGCTTTTCCCTGAATCCCTCGGAGAAGATCCTGTAGGGGCTGGTATGTCACTGTAGGACAGGACTCCAGAGGTCCTAAGGCTCTTGGTGGCATAATGTTGTTGCTTTTGACAGAGTGAGGCGAGCACTTTAAAGAACCTTGCCAGCATTCACACTCTGTTCTAGTTACTTTGACCTGTTTTGCTGTTGCTTAGACACTCCAACTTCATTCCTGCCTAGCAGATCTCTGCACCCATGCAGTCCCTTTCCTTAGAATAGTCTTCCTCCAGATGTTCCCCTGATAGGCTCCCTTATCTTTTTCATTTTTCTGCTCAACTACTGACTCCTTAAGCACCCTATGTAAAGGCAACAACAGCTCCTGAAACTTTCTGACCGCCCCCCTCCCCCCCTCCCCCACCTCCCCCCTCCCCCCCTCCCCCCTCCCCCCCCCCCCCCCGCGTGACTTTTTGCTGTAGCGCTTAATCGCTGTCTGGCTCTTTCCTTATTGAAGTATAATTGACATACAATGTTACGTTAGCTTCGGGTATACAACTTAGTGATTGAATAATTCTGTGTATCACTTAGTGGTCACCATGATTATAAGTGTAGTCCTCATCTGTCACCATAGGATGTTATTACGGTGTCATTAACTATATTCCCCGTGCTGTACTTGTCATCTCTGTGACTTATTTACTTTATTTATTAAAAAATTTTTTTAATCTTTATTTTGTGAGAGAGAGAGAGAGAGAGAGAGAGAGAGAGAGCGAGCAGGAGAGGGGACACAGAGAGAGGGAGACACAGAATCTGAAGCAGGCTCCAGGCTCTAAGCTGTCAGTGCAGAGCCCTACTCAGGGCTCAAACCCACAAACCTCGAGATCATGACCTGAGCCGAAGTCACACACTTAACCGACTGAGCCACCCAGGCATCCCTATTTATTTATTTTTTGAATGTTTATTTGTTTTTGAAAGAGAGAAGGTGGGGGGAGGGGCAGAGAGAGAGGGAGACACAGAATCAAAGGCAGGCTCCAGGCTCTGAGCCGTCAGCACAGAGCCCAGTGCAGGGACCGAACTGCACTGTGAACTGCAGGACCCTGACCTGAGCCGAAGTTGATGCTCAACCGACTGAGCCACCCAGGCGCCCCTTATTTATTTTATAAGTGGAAGTTTGTACCTTTTAGTCCCCTTCATCTGTTTCACCCACCCCTCACCCACCTCCCGTCATTTTGTTCTTTGTATTTAAGAGTCCATTTGTTTCTTTGGGTTTTTTAGGTTCCACATATAAGTCAAATTATATGGTATTTGTCTTTCTCTGTCATACTTCACTTAGCGTAATACCCTCCAGGTCCATCCATCTTGTCACAAATAGCAAGACGTCATTCATTTTTATGGTTGAGTAACACTGCCTTTTGTATATATACCACATCTTCTTTACCCATTCATCTGTTGACAGACAGTTGAGTTGCTTCCATATCTTGGCTAGTGTAGATAATGCTACAGTGAGCATAGGTGTGCATCCATCTTTTTGAATTAGTGTTTTCATTTTCCTTGGGTAAACAGTCAGTAGTAGAACCACTGGATCATAGGACTACCTGACACTTCTCAGAGCATTTGTGGATTTGCTTGGTGTGTGCCGTCTCCACTTAGAGTGGAGCTCCAGGGCCATCTGCCATATTCTTAGAATGGTGCCTGTTGTTCTGAGTTCTGGGCTCAGAGAGACAGGGTCATTTAATTAATGCAGGAGGACAGTCACAAGATAAAAAGCCAGCCTTGCCTCTTTTGTAAATGATTTCTATTGTGACACTCAGGCCATACAGTATTTGTAAGTCTTAGAAATAAAATACATATACATACGTATCACATATATATATGTGTGTGTATCACAGCTCCTCACTGCAGAGGCGTTCTGTTTTCCTAGCCAAATCTCACTTGCTGTCTTGTGATTGCCTCCAGCTGTCTGATATCTCTCCTATCGGACGGGATCCGTCTGTGTCCAGCTTCAGCAGCGCCACCCTCACCCCCTCCTCCACCTGCCCTTCTCTGGTAGAAGCTCGGAGCAACTCTCTGGATCAAAAGTAAGTACCCTGGTTTACTTCAAAAAAATAAATGAGGGGTTCCTGGGTGGCTCAGTGGGTTAAGTATCTAACTTGATTTCAGGTCATGATCTCACAGGTCATGAGTTCGAGCCCCTCATGGGGCTCTGTGCTGATAGCTCAGAGCCTAGAGCCTGCTTCAGATTCTGTGTCTCCCTCTCTGTCTGCCCCTCCCCCATTCATGCGTTTTCTTTCTCTCTCTCTCTCTCTCTCTAACATAAATAAACATTAACAAAATTATTTTAGAGGCGCCTGGGTAGCTCAGTCAGTTGCGCATCTGACTTCAGCTAAGGTCATGATATCACGGTTTGTGGGTTCAAGTCCCCGCATCAGGCTCTGTGCTGACAAAGCCTGGAGCCTGCTTCAGATTCTGTGTCTCCTCCTCTGCTCCTGCAGAGAGAATAATTAAACATTTAAAATACAAATATATAAACGTTTAAAATATTTTTTTCTTAGATAAAAAAATAAAAGTGGTGCCTGGCTGGCTCAGTTGATAAGAGGATATGACTCTTGATGTTGTGGTCATGAGTTTGAGCCTCACGTTGGTAGTAGAGACTACTAAAAATAAATAAATATAAACTTAAAAAAAAAAAGGCAAGTACCCAGACTTCACTGAGAGAAGCTGATCTAAGAACCAAGGGAAACACCAGCCTTCCTAGAGCTCAGTGGTGCTCAGGGCGGGACCGTCCCTCTTGGCAGTGCTCAGAAGGATGTGGGAGCCTTTTCTGGATATCACAGTCCTGGGGAGACACTCCTGCCCCTTGTAACACCACGCTTCAGCAGCTTTCTGCACAAAAAACCCTTGGTTCCTCTTCTGAATCCCTCTCTGTTCATTCTGGCCTTCCAGGCCCACCCTTGCTGAGCTCCCTAGTCATACCAGACAGAGGAAGCCTCATCATGGGGAAAGCAGTTTGAAACTACTTTGGAAAAGATATTTTGATGACATAATGAAACATGTTGGTAAGAATAATAGAGACAAATTTAGTCTAGATTCCAAGACTCATCACTGTAATCACTTCTTTGCAACTCACCATCAAACTCCTATGCCGTCTCGGTTAACCGTGCTCACCTGTCAGAGCCCACGTGGTACCGTCTGGCTGCCTGCCCTGCGGCACCAGCACTGCTGCAGTTGACCATGGCAGAGACAATAACACAACCAGGCAGGTTAATTAAATCGAGGATGTCATCAACTTTACGTGTCACTGGGAAAGAAAATGTGACCCGTTATCAACTGTAAGGTGCATCCCGACTCGAGAAGTGGTGAAGTGGTAAGAAATTTTAGAATCGGTGGAATACACGTCATTAGGCTTAGCTGCTCTGCAACGGTAAGTCACAGTGCGGAGCGCAGGAAGTCCTCACGTAACAGCCATGCACCGGGCCAGCTCAGTGCTGCGGCTCTGCTCTGCGGGTCATTCTCCCGCTTGCGTGCTTTCTCTGCCAGCTGCTTAGAGTAGCGTTTCGCAGACGTCCGTGCGCGTCAGCATCACCCAGGAGGCTCGGTAAAGTGCAGGTGGCTGAACTCTGCCCAGCATTTCTGATTCTGTGCCTCTGGCTTGGAGTACTTGACTTTCTGTCAAGTTCCGAGGTGAGGTTGATGCTGCCGGTCAGGGAGTGCACTTTGAGGACCACTGCCCTAATCGTGACCTTGAGACTAAATAGAAACGTGTAAGGGAATGGAGCTCATGCCCGAGATGCTTCTGTTCAGAGGGCTTCAGAGTAGGAAGAGGGACTGTGTGATTTGGTGGTGGTTTTTGTAGCTTCTGAAGGATGACCCCAGCTGAATTTGGAATTAGCTTTCTACCAGCAGCTTGTTTTCTCAGCCAAGCTCTCTGGAACTGATGTTTGCAAGGCCCCTGCTGTTGAGGGAGGTCTTGGTCCTCCTGGTCAGGGGGTTGTGCACATTAAGCATTGACTTTGCTGAAGCTCCTTGTTACCCTTAACCCTTCTCTCTTTTAAAGGACCCCAGAAGCCAATTCCCGAGCCTCTAGTCCCTGCCCAGAATTCGAACAGTTTCAGATTGTTCCGACTGTGGAAACACCCTATTTGGCCCGAGCAGGAAAAAATGAATTTCTCAATCTTGTTCCAGATATTGAAGAAATTAGACCAGGGTGAGTACTGTATTGACAAGGGATGCCAGGTACAAAAGTTGAATCAGCAGTAATTTACTCTGGGGTCTTGTACATGAGGTGAATCTTAGTGTCTAATGCCGGTGGGATCTGGGAGGAGAGAGTGGGGCTGGGGCCCTGCTCCATCTGTGTCTTGTGGGACATCTGCTAGGGTGGTGCATTGTGCTGTTTTGCTGTATTACATTAGCCAAGAAGATTCTAGGCCAAACAGATCTTTTGCCTGTTTTGTTCATCATAGAGACTAGGTCCAGCTGAGACATATTTTCTTGGTCCTCAGGCCATGATTACTTGCTTTTTGTGAGAAACTAACCTCTCTTGCACTGTCCTTTTTAGCTCAGTGGTCTCTAAGAAAGGATACCTGCATTTCAAGGAGCCACTTTATAGCAACTGGGCTAAACATTTTGTTGTGGTCCGTCGCCCTTATGTCTTCATCTATAACAGCGACAAAGACCCAGTGGAACGTGGCATCATTAACCTGTCCACAGCACAGGTGGAATACAGTGAGGACCAGCAGGCCATGGTGAAGGTCAGTCCTGCTCTCTTGGCTTTTTAATGCCACCGTGTGCCCTTCCCTTCTGAGTTCTGAGCTCTCTGTTGCGTGGTGTGGCATCTCTCCCATGTGTCTGGTCCCTCTGAACCTTCAGTGTGAAGTGCTGGCCACCTGCAAATATGGCAGGGGGTTCCCATTGTCAGCAGCCATTGTAACTTTCCCATCTACCTGTGTCTCTTTCAGACACCTAACATCTTTGCTGTCTGCACAAAGCATCGTGGGGTCCTTTTACAGGCTCTCAATGACAAAGACATGAACGACTGGTTATATGCCTTTAACCCACTGCTGGCTGGCACAATACGGTAAGAAGTCCTTGTGTTTCCTTCTCTTGGCTTTTGGCCCCATTGACATCAGTGTAAACTGAGAAGGAAGTCTTGTTCCCCAAAAGTAGGTTGAAAATAGAGGAAGGACAGCAAGTATAAGTGTGGGTGTAAGATAGTGATGCCTCAGCTTCTTATAAGGTGTCACTTGGTGTCCTGAATGGCAAAGGGGAACTGGTCACATTTGGACGCAGGTAATGTCCTGCTTTGAATTTTTTTTTAAGATTTTTTTTTTTAAGTAATCTCTGCACCCAGCGTGGGGCTTGAACTCACAGCCCCAAGACCAGTGGTCGCACTTTCCACCCACTGAGCCAGCCACGCGCCCCTTGACTTTTTGTTCTTAAGAGGTCTGCTGCTGGGGTCTGTGGGACCGAGTCCAGGTAAAGTGGCAAGAACCTTCATGGTCTCCCAGATTCTGCCCTGTGATCAGGCCTCTTGAGCCTGTGAGGGCTGTGTGTCTGGCGGCTCCAGAATGGGGAAGACCACAGCTTAGCCTGCTTTTTCAGGGAGGCTGGAGACCTGGGCCTTGGGTGCCAGCGGGGAGGAAAGAAGCTCAAGGAACCACAGAGGAAAGAGACCTGTGAGGAGACGGACACCTGGATCCAGCTTTCTAATTCCTCCTTTCCCTCTGTCACCTGTAGGTCAAAACTGTCCCGCAGGTGCCCGAGCGAACCGAAGTACTAAGTGACTCTGCTACGCGCCTGCACTCACCTGTGAGAGATAAAGAGAGTGCTGCCCCTCACTTCTCTCTGTGATTCTTGACGGCCCCTCGTGTGTGTAAGCCTGTGGCGTAACTGCTTTTCCTCCTGTCAACACTCTTTCTAGCTCTTCTGGTCCCCGTCTCCATTGCTCTGTGTCCTTCTTTTTTCCTGTGCTGAGAATTGTGGTGATAGCATGTGGCCTAACAAAAGGGAGAAAAACAAACGAACAAACACAACCCAGAGGGGATCCAGCGAATCTCCAAATTATTTCTTCGTGACTTTTGGCTTCCTTTTGTATGATAGGTCCCTGTAAGACCACCTGTGATGTCTGTACTGCTGTCTTTGGATATCTGTGTCTGTTTTTTAAGACAACATAATACTTTCTTTTTCTTTTTTCTATTTGTGATTTCACTTTAATTTGGGGGGGGGGGTGGCTTCAGAGACTGAGGGAGGAAACATCTGGCCTTTTTTTGAGCCTAAAAGGAAAAATCTTACCCTTTTCCTTTCCCTCTCTTTTTGCCATTGCTAATCCCTGCGTTTTCCATTCAGGGAAAAGGTTGTAGTGAGCTTAGAAATGGCACAGGTGCGTTCTCTGAAATTGGAGCTTATTTAGAACGTAGCTCTGCGGTTTTCTTTTAGTGGAAGAGAGAAGGGAGGACTTTTTAGCAGGCCTGGAACAGCAGCTGCCATTGTCCCTGTAAGAAAGGAAAGGCCAAGGATATTGCCAGTGCGTTCGAAAGGCCCGTGGGATCTGGCAGCAGCTCCTGAAGGCGGATGGACAGGAGGATGAGGGCAGTTCCTCACAGCAGGATTCCTGTGGACTGTTTTTCTCTCAGAATTTCTCATTTCTCTTGGCATTAGTGACGGTGGTACAGTTTGGAGTTAGCGCCCTGTCATACACCAGTGTTCCACAAGGGGGGAGCAACTCACCTCACCTCTGGGGGGTCATTGTTGTCATAATGACGGTAACACTGAGCAGCCACCTGTGATCCTTGTAGCTCCCTTTGATCAAACAAGTGTAACTTTCAAGTGTAGACTTGAAGTCTCCCTCTGAATCCACGGGGCATTTTCAGTGATCCTTGTCAGATTGAAAGTACTGTCCGTAATGCTTCTCCCCCTGTAATCGTAAATACGCACACATGCAGGATCCCAGGATTAGAACCACTCCCTTCCCACCACTAAAACAAAACCAATCAGGACAAAAGGACACCTGAGGGCAGAGAGGAGGTGCGCCTGAGCCAGGGCCCCCGTGGTTTGCTGCTGCATCTGCCTGGCCTCGCCTCCTTGGTTGCCTTCATCGGATGTGGAAGTCTTGCCAGAGGAGAGAGGAGGAAGCTCGCCGCTGTCCGTCTCCTCCTCTGACCGATCACGGTCGTCTGTGGCCGTCATGGAAGAAGGTGGACTGTCTCTCCCGGCTGAGTCACAGTCAAGTCTTACAGGAATGAGCTGGGGACAAGAAGGCCTCCAGGTTACTCCACCTGCTTTGCCAGTTGACCTGGGGTGTTTCGTACCATCCTTCACCTCCCTCACGCAAACCTCTGACCGCCCCTCGGGCCTTCAGGAAAGTAGCTGCCCTCTCCCACCTTGTGGAGCCTGTGGGCCCCCAGCCGTGAAGTGGCCGACTCCTTGGGGTCGGGCCGACTGTCTGCCTCCAGCAGCCCAGGCCAGGGGCTCATGCACGCTGTGGACGAGAGCCAGGCAGGTGTGCTGTCCCCAGACCCTTGCTTCTGACTTCCCGGTTGGGCTCATCTGTGAGAACAGGTCTCCCGGCTTCGGTACAATTGCCTCGCAAAGGGGAGGAAAAGTGGATCGTGGTGAGCTTGAAAGAAAGGCTAGAAATCACAGGCTGTGACCTTAGCTGAAAAGTGATCAATAAAAACTCTACAGTAGATTTTTAACTTTTTTCCTCTCCTTGAACATAGGTCATTAACTGTGATGGTACTTGTTTTCTAAGCGGCGTGTGAGATTTTTAACGTAGTTAAGAGATTCCTTCATCATCTAATGGACACGATAGGCCCTTCAGGTATATACTCAAATCCAGGACCTGTCAGTGCTTAGGGACAGCTCCTGGGCTGGAATGAAATCCAGTTGCATGGAAATGAAGGTGAAATTTGAAGATTACTTTAGTGAAGTCACAGGTGCCACTGCTGTTTGTCACGAAGTCTGACAGAGGCCCCTGTGTCTGTGACAGAGGGAGGTGGGGAGGGCTGAGGGAGAGTAAAATCACGTGATAAACTGAAATGACGTTTGATTTTTCTTCTAACTCAAAACTGGCTTGGAAAGTCTTTGCTTTGGAGGCGTCGGATATTAGGACAGGTAGGACTGGACCGTTTGTAACAGCCTCCGGGGAAGAGGGCCTCCTGAGGAAGCGGATGTGCGCGTCCCGCAGGGTCTTGGGCAGGCGTGCTTCCCGCCATCTGCGGACAGCCCTTCCTGGTGGCCCCTCTTCTGCCAGTGGCCCCTTTTCACATTGGAGTTGGAATAATTTCGGGATTAATGTTCCCTTTCTGGGTAGGTCATCCCTACTGTGAGGCTGTATGGCAGGAACTACTTACGAGGCTTTAGCTGAAGCCATGGTGGCAGGAAAGTGGGTATTTGATGATACGAATATTATATTAGTATTTAAGGAAACTTCCTTTTGAGGGTTTCTTATGTGTTTTTTTCTAGAGTATTCCTGTAAACAAGCAAAAAACAAACACAAAAACAGAAAGAAAACGCTCTTCTGTAAATTAAGGAGAAATGAGTACCATTTAAGAGTAATCCTCTCCTTCCCTCCTCTCCCCCCCACTTCTCCTGCCAAAGCAAAGTACGGCCTCACAGCCCACACCAAACCAGGGCCCCTGCCTCCTCCCCTCTGTGCTTGCCCGGGAGTCAGCCAGCTCTTGGGCCAGGCGCGGCTGGCCAGCCGTGCACACAGTAGGGGGCGTGGGGGAGGGGCGCTCTGGCAGCTTGGGTGGGCACCCAGGCCCCAGCACGTGGTTACAGTGCTCGAGCACTCACTGTGAGGGAAGGGAAGTGATTTTTCCAGCTAAGAAACCACTATTGTTTTACTTTTCTTTTCCCTTCAGTTGCATAGAACTTCTACAACTACTCATATTTTTGATGCATTTTTTCGGCTCTCTTAAGATGAAGGAATAAGGTAAAATCATTGTGAAAGGCCTTTAGGAATTAAAAATTAAAATGACTTTTCCTGGCACGTATTTCAAAGCAAAGACTTTGTCGCCTGCTGCTTGTTCTAATTTACAGGGATATTTAATTTTGTAAGGTATGTGTATATTTATAGAGCTGTGATTAATTGCACATTGGACTGGAAACGAGCGGATGGCCCGTTGTGTGGCAGCTCTCGGTACTCTCCATTTCCTCGTGCTGTGTTCCACGCGATCCGGGCTTGCTGGTTTGTCTGTTGGACTCGGGTCCTTCGTTTGTGCTTTGGGTTCCCTTATTAAAATGTGATTGTTAACCTGCTCCTTAAAAAGAAACACTAACTCAGCTGCTGCTCACGGAAGGTTTGCTAAATGTATTTTAAATAGGGCTCTGGCTCGTACACACTGCAACTGTCCACTGTGGCCACTGGTGACAACCCCCGGGTGTGGCCAGAACTTTACTGTGTGTAGTGGGAACGCACTGACTTGTGCTTCCTTAGCGAACTGAGACGCCAGCCGAGAGACCGTCCGCTGCTGCTGTTCAGAAGGCCGTTTGTGAGAGTCGCATTCGAGCCCCACGGAGTCTCAGGAGAGCCTGTGATCATTTCATGGAAAGGATGAGAATTGATGCAAATTTCATGTTAAAAGCTGTGCTCGGAAGGTCCGAGCTGAGGTTGGTCTCTTCCCAAATCCTGGCTGTTGTGTGTCGTCTCCGTGTGTCCGAGTTCCCTTTTTTCAGGCTGCACATTCTGGCATCTGTTCGCCCCAGGAGTCCCTCGGCCCGCCCGCGTGCGAGGCGCCACCTGCCCGGGTCTCTCCTCGCCGTCCTCGTGCGCTGCCACAGAACCATGGAGCATACGTGGCCTTTTTGAACCAAGACTTTGCAAACTGATCTCTCCCCAGTAAGGAGTTGAGCACATTAGCAACAATGTACATTATTAATTTCAGATTTTCATTTTCATGTTTTATTATGTAAATATGATCTGATGTTTGGAGCTTGAGTATACAGACTGTAAATATAGTTCTTGTATTTGTACTAATTCTGGTTCTTTTGCTGTATAGCCTTAGACGTGCAGTGCAGACTATCTAACTGTGTATGGTAACCTTGCATCACAGAACTATTAGTGAACGAGGTAAAAATAATAAAGGTACAACCAGTGCATCCGAAGGCTCCTGACGCGCATTTTTTCTTGCATCCTTCGAAAGGTATTTTCTTAAGAATTCTTTCTGGACTTGCGGAGATACTACGTTTCTAGGACAAAGGTCACCATGGTGTGACCTACACCTTCTTTTCTGATCGTTCGAAGTAGGGTTATTCTAGAGCCAGGTGCTGCTGTACATGCCGTCCTCCCGAGTGCTGTCCGGGTTCTCCCGAAGCCTCTCTACGCGCCTGCCGGCGGCGCTCCAGTGGCGGGGGGCGGGGGGTGGCTCTAGGGGGAGAGGCTGAGCTCACCCTGACTGCTTAAGTTAACAGATTCCCATCGGGAGCAGAGCGCGAGCAGGGCCCACTGTCCTGGTTCGCAGAGACGCAGGGCAGGGAGGAGCAGCATTCAGGCAAAAGGTGGCGATGCCATGCCCCGGGGGTGTTGACTCGGCAGCAAACAAAACGCGCCCTGGCATTCCCCGTCCCCGTGAGGAAGGACCTTTGTGACACGAGCGTGGAATGTGTCACATCGAGTGCTCAGTGACAGAGCAAATGGCAGCCGAGCGAAGGTGAGAAGGGGTGGGAGGGAGGTGTCTTTCAGACCGTGCGGTCCGGGAAGGCCTGTGCTGACAGGACGCCGCAGCAGACACCCGAACGAGGGGGTGCACGTGCACGTGGAGCCCCGGGCAAGGAGGTCTCCGGGCAGAGGAACTCCGCCCTGGGGCAGCGGTGTCCCCCTATGTTCCAAAGACAGCAGGCAGGCTGCGCGGAGTTAGGGGGAGAGCGCCCTGGACTCAGGGCGCCAGCAAGCAGGCAGGGCCCGCCCGGTGAGCTCGGAAGCCGGTGAAGGGCTTGGGGAGAGGAGTCACGTGGTCCTGTTTGTGTTTTCAAAGCCCATTCTAACTGCTGAGTGGGAAGCAGCCAGGGTGGTGTGTGGGACCAGTCGGGGAAGGGAGACCAAATAGGAAATGGTCACCCCGGTGCTCGGAGGGTGGTGGCTTGGACCCAGGTAGGAGCGGAGAAGGCGGGAGATGTGGTCAGATCCAAAGCCGGTGGTTTGCTGAGGTAACTGGGGACGTGCGCCTGAGCACAGAACGGCATGGCCGCTGCAGGAGGAGGAGACTGGGAGAACGGTGAGGAGTGGCACCGAATTAAGGATTTGGCTTCGGTCATGTTCACTTGCAGATGCCGACGTTCCCACCTGACTTGTCCAGTCGCTGAGCCGGTCGGATTCAGGGCAGAGGCGGGGCTGCAGACGTACACTTGGGGGTTGTCAGCCTGAGGGTGACAGAGAAGGTGAGAAGCGAGGAGACCCGGGACTGAGTAGCAGGGCCGAGAACCAAGGGTTGGGCCCCGGAGCACTGCAACGAGGAGTCCAGGGGGGAGAGGACTATTCGGCGAAGATGAGGGAAGTAGCCGTGGGGAGAGACCGACACGTGGCGATGAGGTTAAGGACGTGTTTGCAGAACTGTGTCCAGTGCAGCTGTCAGGTTCAGGGCAGAACCGAGTGGTGACCACAGGTTTTGGCAACAGGGAGGTCTAGGAAGTTTGAGGGAGCCAGAGAATACCATCACTTTTTCCCAGGCTCAGAGCCAAGCGGGAAACAAGAAGTAGGCCCGCGGCGGATCAGGGTAATCTCCTCGATGACGATTAAAGGTTCGATTAGAGAATGTGAGGGTTTAGAAGGGTCGGCGAGCTTGGACTCACCTGCGATCGCACCGAAACATGGGTTCTGGCTGAGCGGGCCTGGGGTGCAGCCTGAAATTCTGCCTTGTTTTTGTTTTGGTTTGGTTTTAAACTTAATTATTTTGAGAGAGAGAGAGTGCATGCATGTGTGCATGAGCGGGGGAGGGGCAGAGAGAAGGAGAGGCAGAATCCTAAGCAGGCTCCACGCCATCAACACAGAACCCTGTGTGGGGCTCGAACTCAGGAACTGTGAGATCATGACCTGAGCCGAGATCCAGGGTCAGACACTCGGACACTTTCCCGACGGCACCACCCAAGCACCCCTGACGTTCTGCATTTCTGATCCGTTTCCAAGGGACAGCAGTGGCGTGGCGTGGCGTGTTTCTAGAAGCAGGAACATTCTAGTAACGGCACCCACTTCGCATGGGAGGAGACGTTATGAGCACCTCTGCCCTCCAAGGTCGTTGGTGAGGAGAGCAGCGTCGTCTTGAGTGGTGCCGGAAGAAAGCCTACCGGGGGTGGGTGCGGGGGGGAAAGGGGGAGGGGAGGACGTTGAAACAGTACAGAAAGTTCTTGCAGAGATTTGTACGGCAGAGGGGAGAAGGGACGAGGATACGGAGCCCGGGAGGCGTTCTGGTTTTGAAGAAAGGCAAGAGCCTTGCAGACGTGTGTGTGTGTCAGACCGGAGCGAGTGAACGGACAGGAAAACCTGGTGACGGGAAGTGACCAGCGTGGCGAGTTCTGCTAGAGTGATAGCCTCGGAGGCTGGCACGCTGGGGAGCTGGTCTCGGGTCCTACAGGAGCGCCACCGCGTCACCACAGTTCCCCGAGGCCGCCGTGGACAGCAGACAGCAACAGCCAGTGCCCGGGGCCTCTTGTGATGGCAGTGGTCTCTGTCCGTGGGACTCATCGGTCAGAGAAGTTAGGTCGGCTCCGGGGGTTGTGTCCGGCCGTGCCTTCCTGAACCCCACTGGACTTTACAGCAAAATGGAATTCGTCTTCTAGAGTTGGTTGTCCGCCACCACCAGGCCTCATCCGGGGTCGTGTAGGCTCCGTCCCGCACCAGGGTTGCGGGTCTTGAGGGTCACCATGCCTCTCAGGAGGCCCCGTGGGACTGTGCACATCGAATACTTCACTTTTCTACCTGGTGTTCCTGGCCCTTCCACTTCCGGTCGGGTGCGGAGACTTCCTTTCCCTCGGGCGCTCCTGGCCTCTGCCTAGTCTGTTTTAATTGAGCCTTTCTGAGCGTGTCACCTGCTTGCTCCTCTGGCTTCTGAATATATGGTCTCCTGGTTTTTCCCAAAGTCGCTCTTTCTCCCTAGCAAGTAAACCAGGCCTCTGAGTTCATTTGCAGGAATTAGAGCAAGTGAGTGGCAGGGGCGTTTTCAAATCTGCCCCCGCTAGTATGTTTGTTAACTTACACACTCTCTTACGTAAGTAAGTCTTTCTTTCTTCCCTGGGAGATTTGCGCAGAAGGGTGGTTTTTGTAGAATTCATGCCCGTGCTTTGACTGGGGATTTGGGGATTTAAGGCAAGGCTAGAAGTTAAGGTGAATTATACTGTGAGTTGACTGAAGCATTACAAGCCAAGCATTTGAGGATTTTCTACAAGCTGAAGGTCAGCATGCTCCAGCCGCGGCCAGCCCTGGCCTTACTCTCTTCCTGTCTGGGAGAGACTTGCCTTTGTCCCAGCTCCACAGTCGTTAGGATTCCAAGATGCCGTTCAGCAATAACGATCAGGAAACCGGGGAACCAAAACCAGGGTTTATTATTTTTATAGGACCTGATAATAGCATGGGACACCCGGCAAGGTTATAGTTAGAAAGACAGAGAGAGAGAGAGAGAGAGAGAGAGAGAGTGCGCCAGGTCTGGGGCTCTGCTGTTTCTTAGGTCAGGAGGGGATCAGAGTTTAGCTGGGCTCACTCTTTATTGGTGAATATGAAACAAAAGCAGGAATTTGAAGTGGGAAGAGAAACAAATGGCCCAGATGGTCAGTTATCTAAACCAATCAAGATCTCTAAAGCAGAGGAGCCTGGGGAGGGAGCTGAGTGGGGAGAGCGGGCCGGCTAAGTGTTTATGTGAGACAGCTGTCCTGGACGCGGATGCCCCAGCCATCGTAGCTGAAGTGTCAGGCACTTGGAAAAAAGAGAAAACCCGACTGTCAGGACACCTGCCTCTTCTAAACCAGTTTGTGGTAGTTTTCCAACAGTCCTGGGAACCAGCATTTTTCGCGGGTCGTTAACGCCTTAGCAAAGAAATGGGCAGGCTGCATAGCATGTAGCATTAGTAACGGAAGAAGAACGGGGCTGTTCGATGAGATGTTTCAGCATGTTTGCCTAAAGTGAAGTCTACTCAGTGGTGACCTGGGTGTGTCCAGATGTTAAGTCACATTGACTCAGCATTTCTCTCACTTGCCAAATCTCAGACTAGAGCAATCAATTCGTTCCTGCAACAAAACCCGATGGGAGGCTTTCCTTGTGACCAAGCCCCACGGAAGGAGGAAATCGTGGCAACAAAGCTGAAAGGTTGTGGAGGCGCCGAGGCTCTCTTGAAGGGTGCTGTTGTGTAAAGTGCAACCCATACAATTTCCAGAAGTGTCGTTTGGTCTCCAAAACTAGTCATAAAAAGTTATAACTTTTTATTTTTTTCTTTTCTTCTTTTTTTTTTTAGAGAGAAAGTATGCAGGGGAGAAGGGCAGTGGGGAGAGAGAAGAGAGAGAGAGAGAGAGAGAGAGAGAACCTTAAGCAGGCTCCACCTTCCGTGCAGAGCCTGACGCAGGGCTCGATCCCACAACCCTGGGATCATGACCTGAGCCGAAATCAAAAATCAGATGCCTTCAGACTGAGCCACCCAGGCACCCTGAAAGTTAATTTCTATTTAACTTACCTTTTAAGGTCAACTAAAGGTCTCTAATATGCAGCCAAACCCAATTTTGCTGGGGAGACTGCTTGATTATGGCCTGCTATTCCGATGAGGACGGAGTCGTGGGCTCTGCCTTAGATTTGGGCTTAAGTCCTGTTCTGCCACTGACTGGCTGAGATAGCCAGCTTCCCCGCACTGAGTCTCCTTGTCACGTTCCACAGAATGGCATCTTAAAACTGGGTGGCGATCTGAAGTGTGCAAGGAACCTTCTAGGCATGAGCTCACTTTGCTTCGCCCACCCTGGGAAGGAGACAGGACAGACAGGAGGCAGTACCCCTGCAGTCAAGGGCTCTGCGGACTGTTTTGTTGTTGTTGTTGTTTTAAATAAACTCTGCCCAAAATGGGGCTCAAACCCACAACCCAAAGTTGTGCTCTACTGACTGAACCAGCCAGGCACCAAAGAACTTGCAAACTCTAGTTAGCGCCTGGAGAATAACAGGACTCGGGGGAGATTCCTGATCCCTTTGTCCTTTCCGAAGCGTCTCCCTGCACGTTCCGCTTCCTGGTGTGTCTCCCCCCTGCTCTGAGGCTGAGGTGCCAGATGCAGCCTGCGGAGGAGGAATGCCAGTGAAGGCAGCCCCCGCACAGGGTCTATTTCACTTTGCCCCCAGATCAGTGTCTGGACACCCCCAGACCCTGAGCGCCCCCTGGTGGACTCCAGGTGAAGGCCCTCAGTGCAGACCAAAGGGCAGTGCTGTGGGGGGAGCTCCGGCCCCGCAGCATGAAGAGGACAGGCAGTCTGGAAAACCTAAAAAAGCATAAAACTTGGAAAAATATTAAAAACGTTTCAAGACTCTGGAAATCGACCAAAGGCAGACAAATTAAAAAGCATTTATTCTTGGGAAAAATACTAGAGCTTCAGGTAAGAGCAGTGGAGGCCCGCAGCCCTCTTCCCTGGGGCTGGCCCCCATCCCCACCGTCTCTTGGTTGGTAAGGGAAGCCATTTTACCAGATCAGGGTTCCGCCGAAGGGGACATATGTGACCATCTTTGGTTTGGGGGTGGAGGGGAGGGCTGTCGGGTTTTTTTTTTTTATCAGCTAACAGTGGCAAACCTGGTGAGAAATGAATGGGAAGAACCCGAGGCTTGCTAGCCTGAGGTCTCAGTGGGGCAGGCAGCAGACTAGCCAGAAAGTTAACAGGGAGACTCGAAGTGAGAGCACCATAGGAGGGAGGACGGGGTACGTGCTTAGCACATCCCTGGCTACCAGAAACCTGCACGCGTGCAGGGGAGACTCCGGAAGCCCAGCCACAAGTAAAAGCCACAGCAAAGTTGAGGCCTGGGAGAACTGTGAGTGCAGCTCCTGATGCAGACAGACACGCCGAGGGTCGCAGCCTGAAGGCCTCCGGTGGGTCTGGGCACGACTTCCAAATCCTCAGCTGGCTGCTAAGTTAGGTAGACACAGAGCAACTGTCAGGAAGCCAAGCTAAAAATATAAAAATAAAAAATCTGGACAGAGTGTACCGGCAAAGGTGAAATGGGGGTTCTAAGAGGAGAGGAAAGAAAGGGCAGAAAAAATATGTGGAGAATTAAGGGCTGAAAACTGCCTGAATGTATTGAAAGACATTAATTTACAGTTCTTGTTTTTTTTTTTAATTTTTTTAACGTTTATTTATTTTTGAGAGACATAGAGACAGAGTATGAGCAGGGGAAGGGCAGAGAGAGAGGGAGACACAGAATGTGAAGTAGGCTCCAGGCTCTGAGTCATCAGCACAGAGCCCGACGTGGGGTTCGAACTCATAGACCGCGAGATCATGACCTGAGCTGAAGTTGGCCGCTTAACCAACCGAGCTACCCAGGTGCCCCTCATTTACAGTTCTAACCCTGTGGGCCTCAGTAGGATACCCACAGAGCGATCCGCACTTAGATACATCGTAGTTAGCCTACTGAAAACCAGTTCAAAGGGATAGTTCTAAAAACAGCAAGAGCAAACTGCTCACCATATACAGGGGATGACAGTAACCAACTACTCAGCAGAAACTACAAGTCCTAGCCACTGAAATGAGGTCCTCGAAGTGCTCAGAGAATTCTCAGCAAGCCAGGGTTTTATACCCAGCAAAACTATCTTTCAAAAACGGGCAAGTTAGAGACAGTTCCATATTTAAAAAAAGAGAGAGAGAGAGAGAAAAGAAAAATAGGGCCGGCAGAGTTGTCCTACAGGAAATACTACAAGAAGGAATACACAAATACTAAAGGAAGGTTTTAAGCTAAGGGAAGACAACAACAGACAGTAACTGAAGTTCACCAAAAGGAGTAATGATCCCTGGAATGATGAACACATAACAAAAAAGAAAAGACTTTATTTTTTCTTTTTTACTTAATTTTTAAAAAATGTTTAAACTAGCAACTATAACATGTTTGTTGGGGTCGTGATATATATTGATATATATGACAGTAATAGCAAAAGGGATGAACAAGGAAATGGAGTTATAGTGTAGCAAAGTTGCTATATTTTACCAGAATTTTCAGTACTAAGCTGAAGTACACTGTAATAAATTAAAGACACACATTGTAATCCCTAGACAACCACTAAGAAAATAACTCAAAAAAAGATATAGTTAAAAATCAACCTAGGGATTATAGTGGTAGACACACACACACACACACACACACACACACACACACACAATTAACACAGAAGATGCAGTAAAAGCTGATCAGAGGAACAAAGACATGAGACATAGAAAACAAATCGTTAAGTGGCATCCCTATATCCAACTATATCAATAATTACATGTGAATAGATTAATTCCAATAAATGCAGAGTGTGTCAAAGTGGATTTTAAAAAGCAAGATCCAGCAATATGCTGTCTACTAGAGATGCTTTAGATTCAAAGACACAAACAGGTTGAAAGTAAAAGGTTGGAAAAACTTGCCATGCAAATAGTAATCCACGAGAGGCCTGGAATGGCTATGGCAACACCCGACAAAACCAACTTTAAGACAAGAACTATTACTGGAAACATTAAAGAGAAAACCACAGGCCCAAAATGGTGGCACTTAGATCAAGGCCTGAAGTCAGAAAACCAACACTCAATACCTAACCTAACTGCAATTTCAACCCCCCACCCCCAGCCCAGAAATGTAACTTAACCAATCACACGGGAATTTCCTGGTCAGCATTAGGAAATTTACTGATGGATCCTTCTGTCCCTTGCGGAAGGCAGCCTTGCCTAAAACAACGGATTCTTTGCTAACAATTTCCTTTTTTCCCCCTTCCTCTCTACCTTCACAAGCCTTTCCTTTTCTGTAAACTTTGGAGCTCTACTCTATTTGCTAGACAGGATACTGCCCTATTCTTGAATCAATTAAGAAAGCCAATTAGATCTTTACAATGTATTTTGTTGACTTCTTTGCTGTTTAACAGATTTGGTGGCAGTAGTGGGATCCAAGACAAACCTCCAGCAGCATTCCGGGAACAATGAGAAACACAGGTGTGGTGCCCAGGAACCGTTTGAATTCACTGCCTTTCTCACCGAGGTCTGTTGGTTGAGTTCCTCCTGGTTCTGAGCTCTCCTCTTGTGTGTTGGGGCTCCTGATCTAAGTGGCTTTCTTTATCCACTTGGGCTGGCAGAGAGTTATGCCTGGAGCCCAGTTGACCTGTCATATTTGCCCAGAGCCCAACTGAGCTGTCGGAGGGTCTGCCCAGAGCCAAGCCCCTAGTCTTTCAGATCGTAAGTCCCCTGACGGAAAAGCTCAGCAAGTTTCCAAGGGAACTGGTGGTGGCGCCCACAGGGCCGTCTCGTGGCCAGGATGCCGTAACATCTCCTGGTTGCTGCCAATGCATTAGGATACACGTGTTTGTTTGTCTTGTTGAATATAGATAAAGGCTTGCTAGCAGGGATCTCAGGCCAAAAAGCCACCAAAATCTGTGGGCACGGGTTGAGCATTTAAAGAGTGTTAGAGCACTTGCCATCTCCAGAAGCCTCCTGTGATAGGACAAGTTGGTCACAGAACAGGTTAAGTTGACACCAGGTCACCCACCGACCTCAAGAGAACTTCGTGCAACAGGTAAACCATAAAACACAGTCCTCAGGGTCACGGCACATCCCTTTTAGGTATCAGTTTGGCTCCAAGAAACCCAAAGGCTTAGCTAATGGGATTCTTCAATTCTAAAGACTCGAGCGTTCAACCTGCCGGCACGCCTGCTTATTTTATGTCTAAAAACGATAGTCCCGGAAGCGGCAGATACCTAGCAAAACCAGCAGAATCTTACTATGCTTGTTTTGTGTCCCGAGGAATTTGACTTGGTAACCTTTACGCTGGAGGCCCCCAAAAAAGGCCAGAGAGAAGTGAGAGTTGCCCCCAATTTGTGGCTGGATATGGCTGTACAAATATGGGAGTTACCTCCATTTGCAGCCAGGGTCCTACCGAGCTGCTGGAAGCTCTGGGGAATTACAGCCTCCAAATAAAATGGCCACTCTGGGGAACTTTCCAGTTAGAAAAGATCATTTAAGAAGTACCCTCAAAGGGCACCTGGGGGCTCAGTCAATTAAGCGTCCAACTCTTGATCTCAGCTCAGGTCTTGATCTCAGGGTTCGTGAGGTTCAAGCCCCATGTTGGGCTCTGTGCTGGCGGTGAGGCCTACTTTAAAAAAAAAAAATACCCTTCAATGTAGAGATTCCCAAATTAAACCAAATGGTAGCAAACAGAAGCCTCCAAAAGGTTTCAAAATTCCCAGTTAGTTTCATTAACAGCTAATGAAAAGTTGCAAACGTAAGAGGTACCTAAAACAAAAGCCTGAAAACTGACATAACTTCTGCTCAGTGCCCGGTCTGCTCATCCTCTGTCTGAATTGTTTCTCCACTCCGAAAGGACCACAGAACTGTCAACAAAAGTCCACCAAGCTAATGGCCTTGCAGACACCCCCACATCTGCCTTCCAAGAAGGGCTCCCACATGGGCCCCTCCCAGAGTTGATGAAACCGAGGGGTGTTCTGGTAAACAGCCAAGGGAAGGCTCTGGTGGATCCCAGAGCCTGCAGAGCGGCCCCTGGAAGAACCGGCAGGAGCCAGCAGAGGGTGGAAATTCTTACCAGAATCCGCTCTTCCGAATCTCTGTCTGTAGTGCCTGGTTGTCATGTTGCCCCTTCCTCTCCAAATCCAGACCTACTGGTTTTGACCCTTCGTGTCCCAGCTGCCTTCCTGCTCCTCTCCTTCCCAGAGCTGGCTGGCCCTTCTGCCTGCCTGGGACTTTGGGGTTGTGTTTCTATTCTTTGGCTCTCATTGGGAGTAACTCGTCTTGGGATGTTAATAATGTTTTGCACCCTCTTTGCGGACCATCTTACACCAAAGGGGGGATTATTCGGTACTGCCAGAAATATTTAAAATTAGAACCATGTACGCAGAGGGGAAAAAGCAAATTGAGAATAATGTAGTTGGGAAGGTGGATCAACCCCTGATCTCATTTAACTTAAGAACCCAATTATTCGAGGAACGAAAGCAACTGTCCCTATGTTACAAATCTTTACAAAACTAGAGGCAGTTCCAAGTTCACCTATTCTTTAGCAATCCCCAGACTTCCCCTAATTATCTTAAACAGGTTGTAAAACTTTTGGCTTTGAGAAACCAAAGTCCTTCTGGAGGAACTTGCGTTCTTTCTCTTAAAGTTACACATCTCGTCAGGACTTTGAAATGTAAACACAGCCCACAATCACCTGAGATTGAAGGAAAAAAGGTGCAGGAGGGGGGGCGCCTTTTAAAAATACAAACAGCTAAAAGGGCACTTGTACCCAAACTTTAGCGCCTCTTCCTTGAGATCAATTCCAGAAACAAATACAAATCTTAAAAATCTTCTCCACAAATATCAGTAACTATAGGGTCCTTGCATCTGCGTGTGTGTGTGTCCATACCTATTCGTGTTACAAATGTGAGATTTTTCTACCTCCGAGAGTATTGCTTAAATTGATTTGTCAAAGAGCTCTATTTAGTTGGACAAGCGCTTGTGAGGATTGGGCATTCTGAAACTCTCAGACAGATGGAAGCCAACCCAAATGTTTTTTTGAGTTCATGTGATTCTGGGAAAATATTCAGTTGTTGGTTTAATTTAAATAGACCTGTCTCTAGGAATCAGCATTAAAATGAAAACTTTTATTCTGCCTGGGTTTACTTAAAGTCAAATAGGTCGATGTGAGGTCTTAACGCAAAAATGTGTTTTTATTTTTTTTAAATAGCTTGGGAGAATGAAGGACTTTTTGATGTCTCATACTATGTTGGGCTCTGTGCTGACAGCAAGAAGTTGGCGTGGGATTCTCTCTCTCTCTTCCTCTCTCTCTGCCCCTCCCCTGCTCATGCGTACTCTCTCTGTCTCTCTCAATAAATAAGCAAACTTGGGGCACCTGGGTGGCTCAGTCGGTTAAGCATCTGACTTCGGCTCGGGTCATGATCTCGCGGTCTGTGAGTTCGAGCCCCGCGTCGGGCTCTCTGCTGACGGCTCAGAGCCTGGATCCTGCTTCGGATTCTGTGTCTCCCGCTCTCTCTGCCCCTCCCCTACTCACACTCTGTCTCTCTCTGTCTCAAAGATAAATAAACATTAAAAATACATACATACATACATACATAAATAAATAAGCAAACTTAAAAATAAAGTAAAATGACTTGAATTATAGACAGACGCTGGTGGAGAGACAAAAACAGTCTGTTCCTAGAGGCCTCAGGCCTCCTCCCTCTGGACACGTTGAACACCCGCACCTGACCTTCATTCAGCTTCCGCCCAGTACGAGCTACCAATGTGCTCTTGTACTTGTCTGTGTGTTTCCCAGACGGGTTAAAGCCTTGCCCTGCCGCACGGCCGATGCCCTCACGACGGCAAAGAAAATGTGTTCAAAATGTGTTCAGAAATGTGTTTGTCACTGGGGGTGTGTCTTCCGAAGTCTCCGGGGACCGAGGCACCCAGTTCACTGGGCAAATCATACGAACCTTAATGAAAACCTTGTAGCTTCCTGAGATCCTGTCAGCGTACAACCTTCTGCCTCCTGCCGTCAGTCTCTAGTGTCTTGTACGCAAGCCTGTCGCCAAAGTTAAGCCTTCCCGGATCCCAGTTCGGAGGCGCCTGTGGGTCCGTCTAGAGCCTGATGAGTGGGCATTCTGGAAACGTGAGCAGAGGAAGACAGTCCTCGAGCCCCGTTGGACGGGACCTCACCAGCGGCTCCTGACCACGGCCACTGCTGCAAAACCGGAAGGTATTCAGCCTCGGGCCCACAGCCCACAGCTGAAAAAGGCGCCGCCTCACACCTGGTCCTGCGCAGACTCTGGAGACCTCGAGTCAAAGACGCAGAGAAGACAAGTAGCTGGAGCCACGGCACTCATTTAGCCGAGACGACGGATCCAGGCTTCTCACTTTAACGAAACGTGCGAACATTCTCCTTCGTTTCCTTTCTTGTCCTCTGACCTCGTCCTGGGAAGATAATGCCCTCGTCTCTATCTCTGGGGTGACCCGGAAGTTCAGAGCAGGCTTTTATTTCAGGCTTGGAGAAAGTCACACCGCGCTCCTAACGGTTCACAAGCAAAGTAAGACCCCTCATGGGCCAACGCCGCTAAATGTACATCGTGCGATAAAAAGGACCTACGCGGAGGCCTTTGTGGTTCACTCCTTTCGGCCTGACCCTGCTTCCCTGGTTAGGGACACAGGTAAGTCAGGCTATAGGACCAGGAACTTCTCCTCAGCTCTTAAAATTATTACAAAATCTGCTGCTGAAGTCCAGTAGCTACCCACCAGAAAAGACTTTCTGGCCGAAGTAGTTCTTTCTTCTTTTCTTTTCTTTACCATACTTATTTATTTAAATTCAGGTTCGTTTACCTACAGTGTAGTACTGGTTTCAGGAGCAGAACCCAGTGATTCATCACTTACATACGACACCCGGCGCTCATCCCAACAAGTGACCTCCTTGATGCCCATCCCCCATTTCGTCCCTCTCCTACCCATCCCCCACCCCAACCCTCAGTTTGTTTTTTGTATTTAAGAGTCTCTTATGGTTTGCCTCCCTCTCTGTTTTTATCTTTGGCCGAAGCAGTTCTTGATAATGAGATAGCCCTCGACTATCTTTTAGCTGGGCAGCCGCCCACACGGTCTTCTGCACCTGGGTGAACACTTCTGGGGAAGTGGAACCTTGACTACAAAAATCACGAGCGAGCCACTCGACTAAAAGAGTGGTTCCTTCAGCAGGGTCTTTCTTTCTTTCTTTCTTTCTTTTTTTAAGTATTTATTTATTTTGGAGAGAGAGAGAGAGACAGAGTGGGAGCAAGGGAGGGGCAAAGAAAAAAGGAGACACAGAATCTGAAGCAGGCTCCAGGCTCCGAGCTGTCCACACACAGCCCGACACGAGATCATGACCTGAGCCGAAGTCGGACACTTGATGGACTGAGCCCCCCGGGCGCCCCGGAAAATGCAATTCTAATGCAGTCTGGAGTTCAGTTAACAGTATTAATGCCAGCGTCGATTTCTGAGCTGTGACAAATATACCACGGTGATGCTGAGATGTTAGCCACAGGGGGAAACCAGCTAAAGCCTATAAGGTTAAGATCCATTACTTAATAAATCTAGTCAAAAATAAAATGCGTGACTTGTTCAGCTCAGAAGCGCTTCAGATCTTCGCTCACTTTCTTATCTCTCAAAAATAAATAAATGTTAAAAAAATAAAAAAAATAAATACAAAGAAAAGATCCGAATAGACATTTCACCAGAGACATATATATGAACAGCTAAGAGGCACTTGAAAATACGTGCATCACTATTAGCCACAGGGGAGAGGCAAAGTCAAACCACAATGAGATACCATTTCCCACCCGCTAGGACGGCTGTCATCGCCAAGGCAGAATCAAGTGTCGGTGAGGCTGTGGAGGGGCTGGAACCCCCGCACGCTGCTGCGGGAGTGTACGCTGGTGCAGCCACTCTGGCTCTTAGCGGCTCTTCGGAAGCTAAACACGCACCCTGCGACCCCGCACTTTTTCTCCAGCGCATCTACCCGAGAAATGTGAAAACATGCCCACACCCTTTGTACGTGAATGTTCAAAACAAGATTTATTCTTTATTTACGGTCCAACTTCGAAATAATTCAAATGTCCGTCAACGGATAAATTATGTGGAAAAACAAACTACACGCAGGGGAATACCGCTCGGCAATTAGAAGGAGCACACCGCTCACACACGCCGCAACGCGGACAAGCCTCAAAGACATGCTAAGTGGGGCGCCTGGGTGGCTCAGGCCGGTTGAGGGTCCGACTTCGGCTGAGGTCATGATCTCGCGGTTTGTGAGTTCGAGCCCCACGTTGGGCTCGCTGCTGTCAGCATAGAGTCCGCTTCGGATCCTCTGTCCCCGTCTCTCTGCCCCTCCCCGCCTTGCGTGCTCTCAAAAATAAACATTTAAAAAATAATAAATCGTGACCTGAGCCGAAATCAAAAGTCAGACGTTCCCCTGACTGAGCCACCAGGGTACACCTGATATGTTTTGTTTCAATCCTATTTTCCACTACAGTTTGTATCTCTTCTTTCTGTGTCCTTTCCGTAAAAAAAAAGACAGAAGCTAGCATATGGGCTCTCTGTCCGGACACAAGCCCTGGTTTGAGTCATTTCACCCTAGAGCTACCCTCTGTGGCTTTGTCGGTCCTCGTTGACAACTCCTGAGACTTGCTCCATTTTGCACAGCTGGGGAGAAGTGGAATCGGAGCGAGCCGAGGGCAGTGTGACCCCAAAGCCCACCCCTCCCCAGCTCCGTCAGGCAGCTGCCGAGAAAGACATTCGGATCGTTTGGGAAGCCATCTGATCTGACTTCTGTGATAACGTGCTGTCCTACCACTGAGTCTGCCTCGGGACCCCAGGTTCTATTGAGAGGGACCTTGGAGAGCCTCTGATCTGTCCCCAGAGGGGCAGTTCTGGCACACGTCTCTGAGTGAGCTAGTGCCAGTTCCCTGAGCCCCAGCGTCCTCATCTCTAAAACAGGAATTGGTTTAAATGAGCGCTTCACAACCCACTCGTCTCAGACCCCTTGACATTCTTAAAAATCATGACCGATGATACAAAGAGCTTTTGTTTATGTGAGTTTTATCCATACCAATTTATTCTTAAGTTTACTTATTTTGAGAGAGAGCAAGGGAGGGGCAGAGAGAGAGGGAGAGAGAGAATCCCAAGTAGGCTCCACGCTGTCAGCCCAGAGCCCAGCACAGGGCTCACGGCCGTCAGATCACGACCTGAGCCGAAATCAAGAGTCAGACTGTTTAACCGACTGAGCCACCCAGGCACTCCGATGTTTAGCATTTTACAAATTAAAACTGAGAAACTTTTTAATAACAGTTCCCCAAAACAAAAGGAAACTCCGTGATCTGTGTTATTGTTGTCGGTTTTGCAAATCTCTCTAATGTCCAGCTTGCTATAGTTTCAGACAGCGGATTCTCTCATTTGCTTCTCCATTTAATTTCCAGATCACATGTCCCAGAGAATCTGGAAGACCCCACTAGACCACGAGGATGAAAAAGAAAAATCAGATCTTACAGTTTTTGTCCCTCCTTCTCCCTGAAAAGGGTATCAAGGACCTCCAGGGGTCCTAGACCACCCTTTGAGAAGCATTTCATTTTTTTTTTAATTTTTTAATGTTTGTTTAATTTTTGAGAGACAGAGCATGAATGGGGGAGGAGCAGAGAGAGAGGGTGACAGAATGTGAAGCAGGCTCCAGGCTCTGAGGTGTCTGCACAGAGCGCGACGAGGGGCTTGAACCCACGAACCGTGAGATCATGACCTGTAGACGAAGTCGGACGCTTAACCGACTGAGCCACCCAGGTGCCCTGAGAAGCGTTTCAAAAAGTGGTCCGTACGCCTGCAGTCAGAACCCACTGGCGTGATAAAACGCACACCGCCCTGGCGTCCCCCAGATCTGTGGAATTCACATTTAACAAGTCGCTTTGCACACTGGAGTGTGGAGACACCTGGTTGGGAGAGCCCCACGATTCCTACCCAAGCTACTGTCACCTGTTTGGGCAGAGCCCGGTTCAGACCGAGGTCTCGGTGCGGGGCTTTTGCCTCAGCAGTGGCCGGTGACGGAAGCAGGTCTGCGCTCCCTGCTTTTGCTTGGCTCCATCATTTCCGTATTCACTTCCTTCCCCCTTCAGGGAAGCGTTGAGGGCAGGCGCGTTGCTCGTAGCTTTAAAATAAATTCTGGGCTTTCTTGGCTGAAATCTAAAACACAAGAAACAACAGGTGTTGCTGAGGAAGTGGAGAAAGGGGAACCCTCGTGCACTGTTGGTGGGAACGCTAACTGCTGCAGCCTCAGTGAAAACGGCATGGAGGTTCCTCAAAAAATTAAAAAAAGACCTACCCTCTGATCTAGTAATTCCACTTCTGGGTATTTGCCCCAAGAATAAGAAAACACTAATTCGAAAAGATATAGGCACCCCTATGTTTACTGTAGCATTATTTACAACAGCCGAATTACAGAAGCAGCCCTAAGGTCCATCGAAGGATGAATGGATAAAGAAGTGGTCTAGGGGCGCCTGGGCGGCTCAGTCGGTTAAGCGGCCGACTTCAGCTCAGGTCATGATCTCACGGTCTGTGAGTTCGAGCCCCGCGTCGGGCTCTGTGCTGATGGCTCAGAGCCTGGAGCCTGCTTCGGATTCTGTGTCTCCCTCTCTCTCTGCCCTTCCCTTGCTCATACTCTGTCTCTATGTCTCTCAAAAATAAATAAAAATGTTAAAAAAAAAAAAAGTGGTATAAATACACCGGAATACTATTCAGCCATCAAAAAGAATAAATCTTGCCATTTGCAACATGGATGGAACTAGACTGTATTATGCTAAGTGAAATAAGTCAGAGAATAACAAATTATCATAGGATTTCACTCATACGTGGAATTTAATGAACAAAACAGGTGGTTACCGGAAGGGAGGTGCGTGCAGGGATGGATGAAATATGGGGAGAGGATTAAGAGGGGAGTACATTTATTGTGGGGCACCCGGCTGGCTCCGTCAGTGGAGCATGCGACTCTAGATCTTGGGATTGTGAATCTGAGCCCCGCTTTGCAGATCGAGATTATGTTTGTCAAAGGATGCACTTATTGTGAAGAGCAGGGAGCAATGTATAAAATTGTTGAATTACTACATTGTATACCCGAAACTATTGCAACCCTGTACGTTTACTGGAGTTTTAAAAAAAAATTACTGATGTTGAACAAAAAAAATTAAATTCTGGGCTTGCCTTCAGTTGTCTATTTCTGCACCCAGGAAAAGCAAGAAGGAATGAAGGAAAGGGCCTCATGGGACAGGGACTCCTCTTCCTCAGGGTTCAGTGCCGACGCGGGAAGAGGCCTGGGGCACCCGGGCACTTCTGAGAAGGCCTGTGGGGTCGCCTCCAGTTCCTCAGCGGGGTTCGGGCGGTTCAACCACGCGACCTCGGAGCCTGACCCCTTCAGCCCGCAACAAGTTCGTTCCCAGCCTGCTCTGCGCCTGCTGCTTCGCCTGCCACTGGGGCTGCGCGCTCCCCACGCAGGGAGGTGGGTGGGGACCCACATTTCCTGGCACACGTTACACCCTCAGGCCAGAACGAGGCTCGGTCCCCGACGGGGCTGAACTCCACAGTGCGCGGCAGCGATAGGAAGGGGCGAGGGTCACTCGGGCAACAGGCGTCCGAGTGCCTGGGACACTGGAACGCACGGCCCTGACGCGAGCCGCCACCCTTCCCACCGAGCCGAGCCAAGCCAGGGCCCCGAGCGTCCTCTGCTCCGGGGTCCGGGTGGAGCCGCCCGCCGCGCGCCCGAACCCCCTCCTCGGTCCCGGTGCTTCCCAGCTTGCGCCCCCCGCCCCCTCCACTCGTGCCCGCGCCCCTCCCAGTCCCTAATGCCTGTCCCAGAGACCCCGCCCCCGCGGGCTGTGCCAATCGGGGGCGCCCCCGCCCTCCGTCGCCCCCTCCGCCAGCCCTGGCGCCTCCCGGCTCGGGCCCCCCCACCCCTCCGCTAGTGCCCGCGCCCCTTCCAACCCCCAGTGGCTGTCCCGGAGTCCCCGCCCCGCCCCTTGTGCCAGTCGGAGGTGTTCCCCCGCCCTGCCCGCTCGGCCATCCCTAGCACCCCCGACTCGCGCCCCCGACCCCCTTCTCTTGTGTCTCCCCGCCCCCGTCCCCCTGTGCCCCGCACAGGATGCCCCGCAACCCTCCACTCGTGCCTCCGCCCCTCCCAGCCCCTTGTGCTAGTCCCGGGCGCCCCCCGGCCGGTTCCCTGTGCCTGTCCCAGGCGCCCTCCCACCCCTCTCCTTGTGGCCGCGCCCCGCCCAGCCTGTTGTCCCGGCGCCCCACGCCCGGTGCGTGGGTGCCAGTCCCCGGCGATCCCGCCCTTCCTGCTTCGGCGTCGTCATCGATGTGCTCGGCGCTCTCCAGAGCCGGGCCCAGAAGTGGGCGGGCCTGCTTGCCTCAGGTGGTCTAACAGGCGCCGTGGAGGGCCAATGGCGTGGTTGCGAGGCTCCGCCCCTTCCTTCCGATTGGTCGGCGCCGGAAGGCCGCGGCCAGGACCTGGGGGCCGGAGCAAGAGCAGGACTCCTCCTCGGTCGCCGCTCCGCGCGCTCTCAGCTCTTCGGTCCTGTACGCTGCTGTCCACTTCGCCGCCGCCGCCATGGCCCAGTGAGTGACGGCTCGCAGACGACCAGAGAACTTTACAGGGGCCGGCGCGGAGGGCGGATCCTCCCTAAAGTCGCCTTGGTCCCGGGGGTCGCCGGAGCACTGCCTCGTGGCGCTTGGAGCCCGGACCTTCAGGGTCTCAGCCCCTCGGGCCCGGGCCCTCTACCCCTCGCGGCGGCGCCGGGCGAGTCCCCTTTTCTAGAAAGGGCCGGGCGGGAGGGAACCCGCATGGCCAAGGGAAGCCAGAGCCCGAGCCGGGAGGGGAAGAGGCTGGACAGTGGGCGGCCGTGCCTGCAGGGACTTCTCCGCGGTGTGGGAGACGGGGACACCCGCAATGAGTCATTACCGGGTCGATTAGAGCACAGTAAAGATTGCAGGCCCTCCTGCGTGCAGGTTTAGTTGCTCTCAAGAGAACTTGAGGTCCTTTGAAGTGGCAGAGGGCAGGGTGGCCTGGGAGGCGCATGCTGGGTTCTCAAGGGTGGAAGAGAGTATTGGGACAGAGGAAATGGTAAGGCAAGGTATTGGTAGCAAAAGTGAGGCCACTCTGGGCCCCTGAGTTGGAAGGGATGAAAGTGGCACTGACACTCTTCTTTGTTCCTTTTCCCGGTCTTTTAGAGCTGATATCGCACTGATTGGACTGGCTGTCATGGGCCAGAACTTAATTTTGAACATGAATGACCATGGCTTCGTGGTAAGTCAGGAGAGCACGCTCTTGTGGGTTCTTGGTGTGCATTGGTGCAGGGTCGCTGATTTCAAAGATCCTGTACAACCCGGGACGTATCTCTGTTGGTGTGTGCTCTGTTGCTGCTTAGGACGTTTTTGCAAAGGAAAGAGAAGCACCGGGTGGCATGCGGGTGTGGGAGGGCCAGCTCTATCTACCATTCTCTGAAGGACGCTCTTGCTAAATCTGTCAGTTCTGTAAGCCTGAATGTACTTTCCGGATGTTGAGAAGGAGAAATCCGGCTGGCCGGCCGTATGAACTCTCCCTTTATTGCCTAATGAGAACGGGGGGGAGAGTGAAAAGTGTAAACAGTTATACACACTCAACTGGTTTCGATACAAAAGATAGCAGTTTGCAGCCGCTCGTTCCTAGATTTGATTGAGCCCCTATCAGCTAGTGACAGACTCTAGCCTGATTTGCCTCTGGCAGTCACCCTTTGCTTATATTCCGTTCCGTGCCTTGGGGTTCACCCGGCCCAGGGTCTGAAGGTCGCCTGTGTCCTGGATCTCCTAATCAGACCTGCTTGTCCTTGTAGGTTTGTGCTTTTAACAGGACAGTCTCCAAAGTTGATGACTTCCTGGCCAATGAGGCCAAGGGAACCAAGGTGATTGGCGCACACTCCTTGGAGGAGATGGTCTCCAAGCTGAAGAAGCCGCGGCGGGTCATACTGCTGGTGAAGGCTGGCCAGGCCGTCGATGACTTCATTGAAAAATTGGTGAGGCCTGCTCTGTTCCCGGCTGCTACTGGGGGAGGGGGTGGGGGACGACTTTCCTATTCCTTTAGATAGATTTCACTTATTTTTGCTTAAGAGATTTTTTTTTTCCCTCTTCAATTTCTGGATATGAACTCAATTCAAACAAAGCAACGCTTAAATGCCTCGGTGTTGGTTCACTTGGCACTAATTAAGTAACAACATATCCTCAGGTGGTAATAATTCCTTAGGTATGAAATTCTGAGGCCACCGAGACGTTGGCATAAGAATTCATGAACAGAAACAGTCTTGGTCTCTGTCTTTGGTATTCAAAAACACTTACACCTTGCGTCGCGGTGTTAGGCGTCTTTAGCCCTGGTCACTGATAACCCTTAGTGTCTGAAATTTAGAAGTCGATTTCCTTTTTTCCTCAACACTTAAATTGCTGTAGAATTTGATATAAATGATGAGGTCCCCTTGGGAAGTCCTGGGAACTACGCACTGGGGTACTGATTTCTCAATGATGTGTTGGCTCTAGCAAGTGTATCTCTTTTGCAAGAAAAAAAAAACCAAAAAACAACTGTGTGTATGGGCTGGAATGGCAGTGCTGGGGCAGACGGGTGACCCGGTGCCGAGTGTCCCACAGAGGGCCTCTGGGAGGCAGGCCTCTGTTACACTTCTGGCCCTGAATATCAGCCGAGGAGGGGGTGTTTGGTGGAGGCGCTAATCTTTGTTCTGTAACGCATTATAGTCTGGCCCCTCTAGACCGTCCCCTGCTGCCCGGCGCCAGGGATGGCGGGTCTGTCCCCTCACAGAAGGGCCGGCGGCCACCTACCCACTGGGATGACTGTGGGAGAGGAGGAGCTGATGGGGACAGCACCCTTTCCCCCCCCCCCGGGAATGTGCCCAGCGGCATTTGGCTGAGGCACTGTAGCTGTGAGCTGTTTCTGGGGCACCTCTGGGGCCCCTTTCCTCAACGTACCTCCCCGACGGCCCATGGAGACAAAGCTCACGGCCAGTGCCCTGCAGCCTCGGCGGGCTTTTCCCTCCAACAACAAAACGCAGAACCACACACAACACATGGACCAAGGGGAACCCGTGGAGATAGCTTCTGAAGCTACTCAGAAACAACTCGACAGTGACGGCTCTGAAAAAACCCGAGGGACCGGCTGTCTGGAAGAGACGTTTCGCTGTGAGAAATGTAGTGACAATAAACAAAGGCAAGGGGCGAACATTCCTTTCCTCCGGGACCGGCGTTAACGGTGGGGGTGTCTCCACAGGGAGGGGAGTTTGTAACCAGTGTGCTCCCATTAGAGAAAGAAATGGCCTGGAAGGGAAGAACACTGTGATAAGGGAAGGCCAGAGCAAGCTTTTCGTGTAGCAGGATGCCACGCTGGTCGTGATTAGCTAGAGACAGAACGGACTGGAGAGTAAGTAGCCTATCCCTCAGCGTAAGGAAATAGGAAGTCAGGGAGGGCGGGAGACTGCACGATGATGAAGGCCAGTTGCGTCCTGTAGGGAGGGGTGCTTGCTGGAGGCCCGGTCTCCTCCCGCCATCTCCAGGCGGCCCTGGCCAGCTCCCTCATTCAGGCACCAAACCACCTCAGGCCTGTTCACTGGACCCCTGCTCCGCTCCTCGCGGAGATTTCGTAGGACGTGACGTAATCCTCTAGAACGAGTCCCCTTCCCGGTGTTCGGGAATGCAAACCAGCCGGGGGCACACCCTGGAAATACAAACTTTTTCACGTAGGTTTTGGTTGGCAGATTTTAAAGAGAACGATCCGAGTTGCAGGGGAGTGCTGAGGGGCTGTCAGCCCTGGCCTTTCACGCAGGCTCCAGTTGTCGCCACGGGGAGGGTTATTGAAAAGTATACAACATACTCTTTTAGACGGGATTTACTGGGGATAAATTCTTGTTTGTATCAATTGCTCAAGGTGCCTTCTATGTTTGTCTTTCATTTCTTTGGCTCACCTTGATGCTAGTGTCTGGTTACAGGTACCATTGTTGGACGCTGGTGACATCATCATTGATGGAGGGAATTCTGAATACAGGGATACCACAGTAAGTATTCTTCAGTCCGAATTCTTCCTGGTGTCGAGAACGTTTTAGGAAAAAGCATCGGCACTGTACATGTGATAAAAGAATGACTGTCCTTCTGTAGTGCTGGCGCGGGCTTGGCACTCATGTTGCAGTTCTTGGCCTTTGTTTCTACTAAGACACGCCTGACGGAGGAGGTCTCTTCAGTCATCCATATAACTCAAAAGGATGACTTTTGCTTGGATACAACAGGCTGACAGTGTGTGCTTAGCTCTTTCCCACTCCGCCACCAGCCCATGCTGTCAGTCAGTGTACAGTGTGGTCAAGAACCACGTCTTTTTTTTTTTTTAATGTTTTATTTGAGAGAGAGAGAGAGAGCGTGCGCGCATGTGAGTGGGGGAGGGGCAGAGAGCGAGGGGACAGAGGATATGAAGCCGTGAGCCCGATTCGGGACTCGAACCCGTGAACCGCACGATCATCGCCTGAGCAGAAGTCGGGTGCTCAACCAACCGAGTCACCCGGGCGCCCCGAGAACCACGTCTTTACTGGCCTCATACACTAGAAGGAGTCTCTGATCTGAAGCGCTGAGTAGGGAGAAGCCATATTTGTATTAAACTCTTCTGTTCCATTTTTTACAATGTTTTATTTGAGAGAGAGAGAGTGTGAGTGGGGGAGGGGCAGAGGTGGGGGACCGAGGATCCCAGGCTGACAGCAGAGAACTTGATGCGGGGCTCGGACTCGCAAACCGTGAGATCCTGACCTGAGCCGAAGTCGGATGCTTGACCGCCTGAGCCCCCCTGAGCCCCCCGGGCGCCCCTGTATGAAACTCTTGATTGAGTCTTATAGTCACTGGATCTTCTAGTAAAATGAGCATGTATGTTTGGCTTTATTATTTCCCTTTCGGGGAAGGATAGCTATTTTATTTTGTTTTATTTTATCATCTTACTATTTTTTTAAATGTTTATTTATTTATATTGGGGGGGGAGGGGCAGAGGGAGAGGGAGAGGGAGAGAGAATCTCCAGCAGGCTCCTTGCTGTCGGCACAGAGCCAGATGCGGGGCTCGATCCCACGGACTGTGAGATCCTGACCTGAGCTGAAATCAGGAGTTGGACACCTAACTGACTGAGCCACCCAGGCACCCAGATGGCTATCTGAAACTTCTGTGGAGGGGTGCCTGGGTGGCTCAGTTGGTTGGATGTCTGACTTCCGCTCAGATCACGATCTCACGGTTTGTGGGTCAGCTGTGCCGACGCTCAGAGCCTGGAACCTGCTTTGGATTCTGTGTCTCCCTCTCTCTGCCTCCCCTGCTTGGGCTCTCTATCTTTCTCTCTGTCAAAAATAAATAAACATTAAACTCCTGTGGATTATTTGTTGTTTTTTTTCAAGTAATCTCTGCACACAACACGGGGCTCAAACTCATGACCCTGAGATCAAGAGTCACGTGCTTTACTGACTAAGCCGGTCAGGCGCCCTGGATATATATTTTTTTCTGACTCCCAAACTGAGGGGATTAGATTCCTTGATCGGGTTATTCCTGGATCCTTGGGTCATTTCATGTCCCGCGTGGGCTCTCCGTTCGTGTCTGATGCCTCCTCTCATTCATCGGGAGAGACTTTTTTGGAAGCATAATGAAGCTAATTTTCTCTCCCGTAGAGGCGATGTCGAGCCCTCAAGGCCAAGGGGGTCCTGTTTGTGGGGAGCGGAGTCAGCGGCGGAGAGGAGGGGGCCCGCTACGGCCCCTCACTTATGCCAGGAGGGGACAAAGAAGCCTGGTGAGTATCCAAGGTGTCCCCCCCCCCCACTTCGGCACAAGGGAGCTTGAGCTGGGAGAAGGGCGGGCCAGGGACGCTCCCGCCACCCTGACCTCCGAGGTGCCTGAGTGTCGGAGACGCCGGAAAGGTTTCTTTTATTTTATCTACTCTGCTGATTCAACATTATACACGTGCGCGTTCTCTTTTGCCTGGTTCCGTCTGTCACTCCCTCCAAGACTGATAGTGGAAGTTCCAGATAGGCCTACAGAGTTCAGAGACTTTAAGGAAGCTGTTGGGATAGTGTCCCGTGCGCGGTCTGGACTCAGAAGTAAGGCCTGCCTCTACAAGCGGTGGCTGGTCCTAAAGTAGCTGTTTATTTAATAATCGTGGGTAGGGGAAAAATCTGGCGGCGCCTGTTTTGTCCCCGGGAAAGCGAGGTGGGTGCTTTTCTATGATTTGGGGCAAAAACACATTTTATGCTGTTTGCTGCACATAAGAGGAGGTGTTGGCCCCAGGAGGGGCGGTGTGTTCTTGATCGAAAGAAGGGGTGCATGAGGCGTCAGGGTGGGGGGGTGAGCAGAGAGAGAACCAAACTGAACAGATGGCAGGAATAATCCTACCTGCCGTTGGCTGAGGGAAGCTCCCCCCGCCGTTCAGACCGCAGAGAGAGAGGCAGACAGAGGCAGACAGATGAGCAGAACAGAAGGAAGCAGACAAGGAGGACCCTTGTCAGGGAGGATGGCAAGGTTCCATTCTTTCCTGAACGAGTTTGGTTTCCAGATTTGCTACAGTTGTCCCAGGCGTTCCCAGGGGGGAAGGGTTTCCTGGGGAAAGTTATCCTTTCCGTTACCTCCCTGAGGAGTAAGTTTGGGGATTCTTTATTTATTTATTAATTTTTTTGGTAATATTTTCTTAAGTTATTTATTTGAGAGAGACGGAGCATGAGCAGGGAAGGGGCAGAGAGAGAAGGGGACACAGAAGCCGAAGCAGGCTCCAGGCTCTGAGCTGTCAGCAGCACCGAGCCTGATGCGGGGCTCGAACCCATGAACCTTAACCAACTGAGCCATGCAGGTGCCCCAGGTTCGGGGATTCTTCTAAGTGGGTCACATCTAGAAGTAGATAGAGGCCTTCCTGCTTCTGAGAAGCTTACGAACATCCACGCTGGGGCGACAGCCCGGCGGGCTAGACACGCAGACGAGACGTACCAAAGTATTTGATGTGCGCAGGTGCCCCAGTGGCTCCCGGCTGCAGTTCCTCGCACTCGGCTGGTGGGGGTACAGGTGGCGCTGCGACCTGACGTGCTCCCCGTGAGATCAGGAGGGTCCCCAAGCTCCGCATGCGGCTGTCTTAGCCCTAATCCTGGGCGTTAGCTTTGCGACCCCGACAGTTCTGTGTGTTTAGCAAACACTTCCTGTGCAGGAGCCTTTACCGGCCGGGAGCGAGGAGAACACAGGCGGGAAGGCCCGTGAGGTGACCTGTGCTCGTACGGGAGCCGCTGGGGGGTGGGAGGGGTGATGAGGATGAAGAAGGGCTGCTGTTTTTCTGCACAGCGGCGGGCACAGCTCCGGGAGCTCCTGGACGCTTCTCCGGGCAGAGCCAGCCCGCGCCTGACGCCACGCACCCAGGCCGAGGCAAGGGCTGTCTCCAGGAACGTCCCTGTTCCTGCCGTTGGGACTCACAGCTTCTTTTGACTGTGGAGAAGAAATTTCTCCTGGGGCTTCGATGCTTCCTCTGGCCTGTCTGTCTGTCTGTCTGTCGGCTCTGATCACAGAGTCCACACCCTCTGACAGGTTTCCCTTTGTAGTTGGCCCGTTCGTTACTTTTTTCCACCTCCTGTTCAACCTTCCCATTCGAACAACAAAAAAAAAACGGGGGGTGGGGTGGTCCTTGAGTGTGTCATTGAGAGCCTGACCCCTCTCTTTTCAGTAGCTAAACCGCACGGCTCCTTTCCACAGGCCCCACATCAAGACGATCTTCCAAGGCATCGCTGCGAAAGTAGGAACCGGGGAGCCGTGCTGCGACTGGGCAAGTTCTGGCCGCTCTTTCAAGCCAGCTGGTAACACGGGCACGGGTGTCACAAGGCGCACAGAGCCCGGACCCCCGCGGTGGCGACAGCGGCTCAGTTGTGAAGTCGCGACCTCGTGATGTCGCTGGCGCAGCTGAGGCCTAAGACGCCCGCCTGTTTTACGTGTGCTTGATCTTAACCGAACATTCAGAGCCTTGAGGCTGATGTTAGAAACAGCCCTCCCCCAGTTCATCCGAAAGTCGGGTTCTTTAAGAAGGCCCAGGAAGGCTGAGGGGAAGTTGAGGTTGGTTTTAGCCGTGCGGCTTCAGGAAAAGGACAAAAATGTCAGACTCAAAAGGGGGCCTCGTCTGCCCGCCTGGAAGGGAGGGGACCGACTAGCTGGTGCTGTCAGGTGTCCTGGCCCCGGGGACGCGGGTGTCCTGGCCCCGGGGACGTGGGTGTCCTGTGCTTGAACAGGGCCCGCTGTGGCCTTTCACCCTCACCAAATGGGAAGGAGGCCCAGGCTCCTTCTTGCAGACCTCCCTTCGCACATTTTATGCTGCTACTAAAGCGAGTTTTGCCCTCCCGAGGCTGGGGGGCCCGAGCTGTGATTCTGGCTCTCCATGAGCCGGGCGACACAAGCGAGTCAGCCAGAAAACTCCGCGGGCCTCAGTCGTCTTGTCTTTATGAAGCGGGGGGAGGGCTGGATGATCGCTCAGGTCACTTGCGCTCCTAATCCCCTTGGTTAGTTTTACTTCGTCCGAGGGAGGTAAAGGTGGAGACGAAGCGAGGACTGAGGCCTCCGGAGAGTGGGGGAAGATGGGGGGCCCTGCTGGGGGGGCCGACCACGCCCGGTGACTTCAGCTGCGGCACCCACGCTGGTCGCTACGTTTTCACCAGTGGTCACTGCGTTCAGTAAAGATCTGCTTAGGGAGGAGAGAGGCCGGGCTGGATTCGGAGGCCGATGGTTTTCTCCTTAGTATGACGGACTGGGGAGGGAGCTCTGGCGCCTCGACGGTAAAACTACGGCGACCGTCACTTCCTTGTAGACACGCTCAGGACAGAATCGCAAAGAACTCTGTCCTCAGCGTAGCCACAGATACAGATACTGGTCCCGAGGCGTCCACAGCCTCGAGGCTCCGTCCCAGGAGAGACCGAGAGAACTGGAATAGGCCCTAAAAGCAGCCTCTCCTCGGTTCGTTTCTGAGGTCACAGCCAGGATGGGGCAAAGTAAGGTGTCTGTCGCCATGTTACTCAGCAGCCAGAGAAAGTGTCACGATCAGGAGGCAGGTCACCAGCGGAGACTCCGACAGCGGAGGTCTCTGAACGTCAACAGCACGGGTCCCGGCGGCGACAGCGGGGCAGAGCGTGCTCAGTCCCGCCAGCGCCGGGTCTGGCGCAGGTAGAGGCCCGTTGCGGAGACGGATGCGCCTGACCGCAGAGCCCGATGCCCCCGAATACTGACCCCCGACGCTCCCTTCGTTCTGGCTCCCGGCCCACTGCACAAGTTGGTGTCCCCTGTAGCTTGTCTGTAGGGACAGAATGTGCCGAGCGGACTCAGGCTTGTAACCACTAGGATCCAAAGTGAAGTTTCTCACCCCAAATTCATAAACCGGTTCTCTGACTGTACGCCTCTTGCCAGCTTTATTAGAAATCAGTATTTTTTGTCCAGTGCGAGACCCTGGCAAGAACACATTTCTGGGCTTACGAGGTCGAGGGCCAGACCTGGGATCTGAGGTCACTTTACCCCTTGGTAGCCCTTAGAAACACCTGCCACACTTTTATGCAGTTTTAAAAGTACGAGGGATTTAATTAGCCGGCTTACTGTAACCCCCGGTCGCCAGGAGCATGGTGACCTCAGGAGCGGGGGGAGAAGGAGGAGGAGAAGGATGCCTTTCGCTGGGCGTGAGGAGCACTTAGCAACGAGGGAAGGCGGGAAATGCAGGTGAAGGGCTGGGGGTGGCGGCAGTGAGTTGGAAGGCACAGAAGAATCTACAGTGAATTTCGAGTCAGTGTGAAGTAACACTGGACTGGACTGAAGCTCGTAGAGAATCGTTACATAGATTCTTAATTTTAAAACTACAGACACCTGCTTCGTGTCTGTCGTTCCTTGACCGGGGAGGGAGCCTCGCCAGAGAATTTGAGGTGGGCTTTCCTGGGGCGCGACCTGCCTCTCTGACGGCCTCCCGGTGCTCCTCGCTCCGGCAGGTGGGAGACGAAGGCGCAGGACACTTCGTGAAGATGGTGCACAACGGGATAGAGTACGGGGACATGCAGCTCATCTGCGAGGCCTACCACCTGATGAAAGACGTGCTGCGCATGGGGCACGGCGACATGGCAAAGGTGAGTCCCCGGCGCCGCCTGCGGGCTCCGAGGAGGCGCCGGTGGAGCCTTCCTCCTCCTCCTGCCCGCGGTCAAGTGGGGGCAGGACGGACCCGGGCTGGCCGAAGGGCAGCTGTGGGATGGGAGAGCTAGGCCCGGAGCCGGAAGTCCCCAGACGACCCCGGCGGTAATCGTCACCACCGCCCGGTGCCCCTTCCCCTGCGTAAATAAATAGGTGAAACCCGCCGGTGATGCCTTCCATGGCGTTTCCTCATTTGGTCCTCCCGTCATCCCGTGCGGTGGGCGAGTAGAAGCTTGCCCTTCTTTCTTTCTTTCTTTTTAATTTATTTTGAGAGAGCGAGCGAGCGCATGGGGCCAGATGCAGGGCTCGAGCCCGTGAACCGTGAGATCATGACCTGAGCTGATACCGAGTCGGATGCTTAACCGGCTGAGCCGCCCAGGTGCCCTTTGTCTTTTTTTTAATTTTTTTAATGTTTACTTACTTTTTGAGAGACAGACAGTGAGACAGAGTGCTAGCAGGGGAAGGGCCGAGGGAAACGGAGACGCAGAATCCAAAGCAGGCTCCTGGCTCTGAGCTGTCAGCACAGAGCCCGATGCGGGGCTCCACCTCACAAGTCGTACATTCATGACCTGAGCTGAAGTCAGAGGCCTAACCGACTGAGCCACCCGGGCGCCCCTCTTTTTTTTATTTTTTTATATTTTTTAAGTAATCTCTACACCTAACGTGAGGCTCAAACTCCAAACCCCGAGATCGAGTCACACACTTCACCAGCTAAGCCAGCCAGGCTCCCGAGAAGCTTGTTCTTTCTGGTCAGGCTGGGACTGGCTGTTCGGCAGTTAGTCAAAAAAGTTAGCCAAAGTGGGGGAAACATAACATCCGCCCCCCAACATTTTATTATGAAGATGAGCAAACACACAGCAGAGCTGGAGGCACTCGGCCATGAGCACGTGTGAGCACACCACCCGATCCTCCTCTTAGCATTTCGCTGCCCTCCCCGTGTCGGGTGCCCGGCCAGCCCCGTGTCAGTTCGATCTTTTAAAAATCCCTTTCAAAGTAAACCTCAGTACTCTTTTCTTTTTTTTTTTTTAACATTTATTTATTTTTGAGAGACATAGAGTATGAGCAGGGGAAGGGCAGAGAGAGAGGGAGACACAGAATCCGAAGCAGGCTCCAGGCTCTGAGCTGTCAGCACAGAGCCCGATGCGGGGCTCGAACTCACAGACTGTGAGATCATGACCTGAGCCGAAGTCGGCCGCTCAACCGACTGAGCCACCCAGGCGCCCCATGTACTCTTTTCTCTAAATCCTTCCGCATCGTTGGCAAGGCAAACATTTCTTTGAACGGAACCTACAGGCAAGCACGCTCATCACCCGTCCCCCCCTTTCCTCTCAGTGCGGCTCTGCCGGCTGCCGTCCCAGTCCTTTCTCATCATCTGGAGTTTCTAGTTCCAGTTACTTCGAGTGGAGCGTTTAGAGACGCTTACCGGCGAGGTCCACACTGCAGAGTCCTTCCGGAGTTTGTACAGCTTTTCCTCGTGTTGAACGGTGTCCCCCCTACTTTGCTTTACCGACTGAGCCACCCAGGCGCCCCCAAAACAATTTAACTTCGTTTTCATAGAAACAGTGCTTTTCTTTGCTGTGTTCGTGTTTAATTGGTTTAATTCAAACCTAATGTATTTATTCAACAAATACACACACGAGTGCTTTTGTCTATGCTAGGAACTGTTCTACAAGCTGGGGATAGGACCGTGAAAAAAAAAAAAAAAACAAAGGCGCTGTCCCGTGTGGAGCTGGGAGACACGATAATAATTCCATAGACAATTGAAAACTCGGGCGTGGCACCTGGGTGGCTCAGTTAAGTGGCCCACTCTGGCTCAGGTTATGATCTCACAGTTCGTGGGATCAAGCCCCAGATCAGGCTCTGTGCTGACGGCGTGGAGCCTGCTTGGGATTCTCCATCTCTCTCTCTTTCTCTGCCCCTCCCCTGCTCACACACGCGTGCGCGCACTCTCTCTCTCTCTCTCAAAAACATCAGAATAAATAACTGGCTGGAACCCGCTGGGGGTCCCTGTTACAAGGAGGGCAGCGGCGTGAGGGGTAGATGCAGAGCAGGGGAGGCCTCTGAGGCGGCGACGGGCTGGGGTGAGGGGCGCTCGGCCCTGGGGAGAGAAGCGTGCTGGTGTCGGAAATCCGCGTGACCAGGTGGGAATCGAGTTCCGCTGCCTCGAGGGGAGCGGAGGACTCGGCTCGGGGGGCAGCGCTCGCAGAGGAACGCGGCGAGTCGGTGAGGGGAGCGTCTCCCGCGTGGCCCCGGTTTCTCTCACGCTGTTCCCTCTCACGGCCGGCGCCAGGCATTTGAGGAATGGAACAAGACCGAGCTCGACTCGTTCCTGATCGAGATCACGGCCAATATCCTCAAGTTCCAAGACAGCGACGGCAAACACCTGCTGCCGAAGATCAGGGACAGCGCGGGGCAGAAGGGCACCGGGAAGTGGACCGCCATCTCGGCCCTGGAGTACGGCGTCCCCGTCACCCTCATCGGTAAGGCGCGCCTTCCGGAGCCTTCCGTCTCACTGCTCTGCTCTCGATCTCCTTCTGGAAAACTGGTGTGGACCGGCAGCTGAGGAGCGGGTCTTTGGAGGAGGTGTGCAGCCCTTGTCAGCCCCCGAGTGCCTCCTGCTCTTCCAGCCTCTTCCTCATAACCTCCTCTCAGGCATACGGCCTTTGGGGTACATTTGGAAATTCCTGGCTTTCTTCTCCAGTTCGACCTTTGGGATAGCTTTTTTTTTTTTTTTAATTTACTTATTTATTTTGAGAGAGAGAGCATGAGCAGGGGAGGGACAGAGAGAGAGAGAGAGAGAGAAAGAGAGAGAATCCCAAGCAGGCCCCACACTGATAGCCGACATGAGGCTCAAACCCACAAACCGTGAGATCATGACTTGAGCCGAAATCAAGAGCCAGTGACTTGAGCCACCCAGGCCCCCCTGGGATAGTTTTTGTTTTAACGATTGAACTGTAGTGGTGACCTCCGTGACTTTCTCACGGGTAAGATCACCGTAATGAAATTTTTCATACAGAAGTTCACAGAATAACATAAGCTTATGTACTCAACACTTATTAATATTTTGCTGAGGCTCTTATCCCCCAGATATTTTAAAAATAAAATACTGCCTCTACATTTCAAGTCCTTTAACACTCTTTTCCTAAGTTCCTTGCCCTCCTTCTAGAAGAAAGCCGCTATCCTGACCATTGCCGTGTGTCCTTTTCATGCATGTTGTTTGTTTTACAGCAGCGAGCTAAGATCAGACTCAGAAAGATACAGGGCAGAGGGAATCAGAAAGCAGAGATAGAGAACAAGTAATAAGAGGACTCATAAAACCACAAGCTGGTCTTTTAAGAATAAAGTAGTTCTATTTCTCGCAAGAGTGAAAAAGGAGAACAGGGGCGCCCGGGCAGTTTAAGGGGTTAAGTGTCTGACTCTTCATTTCGGCTCAGGTCATGATCTCACGGTTCGTGGGATCGAGCCCTGAGTTAGATTCTGCGCTGACAGCACGGAGCCTGCTTGGGATTCTCTCTCCCTCTCTCTGTGCCCCTCCCCCCACTCACATGCTCTCTCTCTTTCCCTCTCTCTCAAAATAAACATTTAAAAAGTTTTTTAAAACCCAACAAATTAAATCTTAGGAAAAGAAAAAGAGTAGAACCAGGTGCTAGCGTGTAACGAAAGGCTAATCTTCGGTGTCGGCAGAACAGGCCCCCTTTGCAATGAAATGGATTTTCCTCCTCGCTCTTCCGGTTAAAGGTTGCCTTTCCCTCCCTGGCCTCCTCCTTCCCTCTGATATCCTGATTGATTGTGACTCCTTGGTGGCAGTGAGCCGAGGCTGTGAGACACCACAAGGAGAAGCAGGCCGTGCAGAAGGAAGTGGCTGGGTCTTAGCAAATCTTGAGTGTTGCCGTGGGCTGGGGACCGAAGGGACGATAGCTGGGAACAGTTTAGTCATCACTGACTCAAATATAACAGTATCTCGGGCTCAAAAAGAAGCCCGCCGTCTTGTTTGAGAGACTGTGGACCCCTCCCACCCGTCAAAGGCAGGCCAGGCTTAACCCCCAGACGCCGGGGCGCCTTCTGTTTGCTGAACTAGTGGGAAGTGAGTCTTGGGGCTGAGCCTTGAGCAACGCCAGTGGCTTGCGACACACTGGCCTCCTGTGCCAGCGGCCTCGCACCGACACTTCCTCCTGCCCGTGCCGAGTCATCGTGTGTGTGCAGGTCGGGGGCTGACCGAGGACAGAAGGCCTACCTGAGTTCGGGCGGTGTCCTCGAGTGTACGGCTGGCACCCTTTCCTCCAAAACAGAGCCCTTTGTTGGTCCCTAGAGATTTCACTTCATTTTGTCTGCGTGGGAAGGAATGGCCAGAGGAATTCTTTTAATCCTAGAACTTGTCAGCTGAGGGGCGCCCGGGGGGCTCGGTTGGTTACACGTCCGACTTTGGCTCAGGTCAGGATCTCGTGGTTCGTGGGCTCTCTGCTGACGGCTCAGAGCCCGGAGCCTGCTTCGGATTCTGTCTCCCTCTCTCTCTCTCTCTGCCCCTCCCCACCTCAAAAATGAATAAACATTGAAAAAATTAAAAAAAAAAAGGCCTTGTCAGTTGAACAAGTAGTCTTTTATAAGGGTTAATTCTTGAAGGTACTAAACGTCTCGATATGAACATACTGTACTAAAACTTTCTGTAGTGAAATGAAACCAAGTTGTGATCAGGGAGGTACTGGTAACTACATTTTCACAAATAGAAAATGAAGTGTTTTGAGGGGCGAGTCTGGGCTAGTTCTCCGTGTTCTAGCATTTTCAGAACCGCCCCCCCTACCCTCCGAGGGCAGGCAACACCTCCCTAGTTGAGCCTCTGGCCAAATTCTGAGGCTGCCTGTCATTCACTAGTTTTTGAGGGGTAGCCAGTGCTTCTAAAGTAGAGTCTTCGGTGAACATTTAAAAATTAAAGTCCTCTCGATGGAAATTGAAGTTTTACTTGCGGACAAACAGAGTGATTGTGACTCATGGTGGCTTTACCTCCTCGCTTTTTCTGCAAAGCTCCCCACTGAAGTTCATGTTGACTTTTGTGGTTGATGCGTGCATTTGTGTTGGAAGATTGGCTTGTTTGTGGAGTTTTAGTTTTCAAGTCAACTGTCTAGGTTTTGTATAAAAGTTCTTCCTGGGGCGCCTGGGGAGCTCAGTGGGTTAAGTGTCCGACTCTTGGTTTTGGTTCAGGTCATGATCTCCCGGTTCCTGGAATCGAGCCCTGAGTTGGGCTCTTCGCTGAGAGGGAGGAGCCTGCTTGGGATTCTCTCTCTCTCTCTCTCTCTCTGCCCCTCCTCCGCTCGCCCTCTCTCTCTCTCAATAAATAAATTAATTAAAAAAAAATAAGTTCTTTCTGAGCCACGTGAGATTCTGCAGCCTAAGACTGAGACTTCTGGCTCTTTGTACAACTGGAAACCCAGCTCCGTTTCTGTTTCCCTCGCCCTCCGGGCTTTCGTGTGCTCTTTTCTGCCCAGGCTTATGCGTGCACTTCCGTAACGTTATCCTCTGCCCCACGCAGGAGAGGCGGTTTTTGCTCGATGCTTGTCATCTCTGAAGGACGAGAGGGTTCAAGCCAGCCAAAAGCTGAAAGGTCCCCAAAAGATGCAGTTTGAAGGTGATAAGAAATCATTCTGGAGGACATTCGGAAGGTGGGGCCCGATCCCTGGCCATGGTCGTGGTTGGCGCCTCGGGCGGCAGTGGGGGCGGAGCCACCGACGGAGGACGTGGGAGGCCCCGGGCCGGGGCGGCAGAGTCCACACCAGGACCCGCGCTGCCCGAGGGGGGGAGGCGGCCGACGGTAGCGCTGACGGGTCCGTCACTCCGTAGGCCCTGTACGCTTCCAAGATCATCTCGTACGCGCAAGGCTTCATGCTGCTGAGACAGGCCGCCACCGAGTTCGGCTGGACCCTCAACTACGGCGGCATCGCCCTGATGTGGAGGGGGGGCTGCATCATCAGGAGGTGAGTGTGGGGAGGGGCTGGGAGCGGCGGCCTCCGCACCTGCGGACGGCTGCCCTGGGACGGGCGCGGCAGGTCCCCTCCCGGGCGACAGGACGGGTGGGCTGTTTACCTGCACCGTCTGCGCTAACGTGGTTCCGGGAGAAGGCTCGTGCCCTCTGGCTTCGCCTCCTGGGACTCCGGCTCTGTTTTCACCGGGCAAACAGCTGGCTCGGAGGGACGAGGAGAGGAACCCCTGCACCGCGCAAGCGGATACACCAGCCTCCGACTGCCTTTCAGCGTGCCTTCTGCCAGGCATTCAGATTCGCTGATTTCTTCCCTCTTGATTGTTTCAGCGTGTTCCTAGGAAAGATAAAAGATGCATTTGATCGGAACCCACAGCTTCAGAATCTACTGCTAGATGACTTTTTTAAGTCTGCTGTTGAAAACTGCCAGGTGGGTAGCCCAGAGCCAGAGGTAGGGCACTCCGCCTCACCGGGCTTTGCTTCTCCCCTGCCGGCATCAATGCCCATGCACGCGGCCATTTCGAAGGGAACCGGTTCTCTTCTCTGGGGGCCGACCCCTAGCGTCTGGGGGTGACCCCTAGCCTCTGGGGGTAACCCCTAGTCTCTGGGGCTGACCCCTAGTCTCTGGGGCTGCCCCTAGTCTCTGGGGGTGACCCCTGGCCTCTGGGGCCGACCCCTGGCCTCTGGGGCTGACCCCTAGTCTCTGGGGGTAACCCCTAGTCTCTGGGGCCGACCCCTAGTCTCTGGGGCTGACCCCTAGTCTCTAGGGTGACCCCTGGCCTCTGGGGCCGACCCCTGGCCTCTGGGGCTGACCCCTAGTCTCTGGGGGTGACCCCTAGCCTCTGGGGCTGACCCCTGGCCTCTGGGGGTGACCCCTAGCCTCTGGGGCTGACCCCTGGCCTCTGGGGCTGACCCCTAGCGTCTGGGGGTGACCCCTAGCCTCTGGGGCTGACCCCTGGCCTCTGGGGCTGACCCCTAGTGTCTGGGGGTGACCCCTAGCCTCTGGGGCTGACCCCTGGCCTCTGGGGCTGACCCCTAGTGTCTGGGGGTGACCCCTAGCCTCTGGGGCTGACCCCTGGCCTCTGGGGCTGCCCCTGGCCTCGGGGGCTGACCCCTGGCCTCTGGCTCTCTCCGGCTCAGGACTCCTGGCGGCGGACGGTGAGCACCGGCGTCCGGGCGGGCATCCCCATGCCCTGCTTCACCACCGCCCTTTCCTTCTACGACGGGTACAGACACGAGACGCTGCCAGCCAACCTCATCCAGGTGAGCTTTCGGAGTGGGCGGTAAACGCTGACCTGGCTGGTGCCCGAGGGTCCCCGTCCCCGTGCTATCCTGACCGGTCCAATTTCCTGTTTTCCAGGCTCAGCGGGACTACTTTGGGGCACACACGTACGAACTCTCAGCCAAGCCTGGACAGTTCATCCACACTAACTGGACAGGCCACGGTGGCAGCGTGTCTTCCTCCTCGTACAACGCCTGATCGGACGGGTCACCCGCCACAAGTCCACGACCGGGACATTCCACTCCACGCTACACTGCTTACGCAGCCCTCTGCCCCACAGCCCACTGCGCAGACCTTTTAAAATAAAGTCTCAGAAGAGACTCCCGAAAGAGTCGGCGTGAGTTTACTTGTAACGTAGCTCTCCGAGACCCGCCATGTCCTTGGCCCCTGCCCGCTGGGGCGACCGGAGGTGATCACATGCGCAGTAGCGTGAATCAGCTGCACGTGACCCCCGTGGTCAGGCAGCGGCAGTGTCCCCCGATGGAGGCACATGTAGATGGGAAGGGTTTCTGTGGAATCCGCTCAAACTGGAACCTTCGTATCACGTAGTAGAATTCCCATTTTTCTCTACTTAATAAAAGGTACATTCTATTTATGCTTTTTCTCCAGACTCTTCGGTGTCCTCTCCTCAGCCCCACGGAGCCATTAGCCCCACTGGCAGAAAGATCTGCAGCCGGTTCCCTCACAATTGACTCTGTTTGCTTCCTTTCAGCCTCGTTTGCTTTCTCCTCTCTGTTTTCTTAAAGACTATAATACAAGAAACACACCAAAGTCAGGGTAATGATTAACTTGGGGAAAGACGAGGAGGCGGTCGGGGGCTGAGCGTGCAGGGGACGCGAGTTTCTCTCAGGTTGGGCACTGGGGCCGTGGACGCTCACGTGTGTCACTTCTGTATGCATGTCACTGTGTCCTGGAAGTTCCACTTAAACGAAGGGCCGGGCTCAGTGTGCCCCGCCCCGTCCCCTCACCTGTGCCCCGCCTCTTTCTGCTTGGCCCTAAGCCAGGCCGTGGGTTTGGGTGGGATTTTTAGCAACCCGAGCCTGCCCCTCGAATCAGACCTTTTTACTTTAGCTTCTTTACTCAAGAAAAAAAAATCCTGCTGGGAAATACTCACTGATAGCTACTGGCCTGGGGCCAATGTAATTGTTCTGTTCCGGCAGCTTAGCTCCAGGAAGAATTCCGCGGAATGCTTCGGAAAGTCCCTGCGAGTACCCTAGAGCAGAGCCAAGGGCTTCCCTGTTTTGACAGCTGGGGTCTAGAATCTCACCTCTGGCCTCCTGGAAGGCGCAGGGGCAGGCGGGGGCGGGCGGGGGGGGGACGGTCCTTCTCATTAAATGTTCAGCTTGGGAGCCTCTTGGCCTGGATGGGGGTACGTAAGCTAGACGTGGCCCCTGTCCCCGCTCCCCCCTTCGAATATAAAAGTTGCCGAGTCCCTGCTCATGCCAGGGGACCTTTTTTAGGGGACTTGGATCTCTCAGCAGCTTTTCTCACAGATGAGCTATGGCCGCTTGTGCTTCTAGAATGGAGAGCGAGCGCCTTCAAAGAGAAACTCTAGCGAGGCTGTGGGAGGTTAAGTCCCAGAAGGACGGGAAGTAGGGCGAGACCGTCCAGGGAGCGTTTGAAGTACTGATGCCGTCTGGAAGCTGGGAGGCCTCACACCCGGCCCCTTCGCCGGCTGGCCGTGGGACCCCAGGCCCGTGATGGACTGCCTCTGCCCTCGGTTTTCTCAGCTGTGACACAGGGTGGTAGCACCTGTCTCCCTGAGGCTGTTTTGAGGACTTGCAGAGTAAGAACAGAGCGGTGCTTGGCACAGAGTCACCTGTACGTGGCATTACGGCCGCTTCCGGGAGTGCCCGTCCCCTGAAACAGAGGGATTTCAGAACGCTAGAAACCAGATTTATTTCTCTGCACCCAGCGGGGAGTTCACTCTGCGAACCCGCCCTCAGAAGGTTCCTGGTGGGGCCCCTCCGTGTGCTGCCGGGTGGTGGGGGGGGAGCTTCCGACAGACATCTTCCGGGAGGGCCAGTGGGGCTTCTGGAACCGTGTGTGAGCCCCCACCCCTGGGGGTGGATCTGACAAAAAGGGCAGATTCTGATTCAGCAGCACCGGGGTGGGGGCGGGGGTGTGCGTGGGGGTGGGTGGCCCCTTGCTGTGCATCTCGTTTGTTTTTTATTTTTGAGAGAGAGAGAGAGAGCAAGCACCAGCAGAGATGGAGGAGAGAGAGCAGAGAGCACTGTCAGCGCAGAGCCCGACGTGGGGCTCGAACTCAGGAACCATGAGATCATCACCTGGGCTGAAATCAAGAGTCGGCGGCTTAACTGACCGAGCCACCAGGCGCCCCTCTGTGCCGTGCATCTCTCACTAGCTCCCGGGTGAGGCCACCCTGGCCGCGTGACCACCAAGTGCTGGAGCCCGGCCGGGAGGGGCGTCAGTGCAGAGTCAGGATGCCCGAGCGCACATGCGCCCTGGCTCCGCTAACTGGCGTTGGCCCTGCGGGCAAGTTTTTTAAACCCTCTGACTTTCCATCTCTTCATCTGTGAGGTGAGGTTAAAAACTACTTCCTGGGGCGCCTGGGCGACTCGGTTGAGCGTCCGGCTCTTGATTTAGGCTCAGGTCATGATCCCAGGGTCATGGGATCGGGCCCTGTGTCGTGCCTCCCGCTCAGCTGCTTAAGATTCTCTCTCTCTCTCCCTCTACCCCTCTCCCTCACTTGCACTCTCTCTAAAACAGACAAAACAAAACAAAAACAAAAACAAAACAACGAGAACTACTTCCCGGGGTTAGTGGGATGAGAGGCGGGATTATGTAAAGTCCTCGGCGCAGCACCTGCCACACGGGCCGTGACCAAAGGAAGTTCTTACTGGTAAAGAATACAGCAGCCGTCTGCCTAGGTCCTCGGGGGAAACTCTCTTCACTACGTACGCTTCCGTGGCTTTTTGAATTTCACATCCCGTGGCCTGTGTGAAAAACGTATCGGTGAGGCTCTTAGCTCCAGGAAGGGGGGCCCCGCTTCCCGGGGAGGCGCCTGGGCCCAGATCCTAGCCCCGCCACCAGCTCGCTGTTGTTCCACACGTGTCGGAACCTCGGTGCTCACAGCAGTTTTCCGTCCACGCAAAGGAGGCCATGAGAACCCCTGCCTCACAGGGCCCTTCTGAGGGTGGGGCGAGTGCCAGTCGCACAGGGAGCACTGTCGTAGGGCTCACTGTCTGCTACCCGGCTCCCGTGGAAGGTGAGGCAGCCCGCGGTTCCGAAAGTGCTGGAGGCGGTCTCACGGGGGTTCTGTCCCCGGCCAGGTCGGTCCATCTGGCCTGACCACACAGGGACAGTCTGGCCGCTATTCCAGCAAAGGGCCTCCCTGGGCAGAAACTGTAGGCCTGTTGATGACTTTGGCCACAACTTCCGCTTTACTGGGGACACAGAGGGGCTGGCTGGCTGGAGAGACGTATGGATCAGACACGGAGGGGGCAGGATTTCTCAGCAAGGAGGCTTTAGGCAGGGGATTGTCAAGTGTCGCGCATCCTTTGAGGCAGACGTGGAGCCCATCCTTTTAGGAGGCGTAGAGAAGTCTCCAGGCTGCACGCAGGTGCGTGTGCTGTGTTTAGTATAGATGTTAGCGTATGCGTGTTCACGTCTCGGAATCCTGTACGATGTTCCAGTTACTACCGAGTGGTGTGTACCAGACTACCCTGAACTCACTGGGTGTCACATAACCGTCATTCTTATCCTAATTCTGTGGGCTGGCTTGGGAACCGGAAGGGCACAGGGGCTGTAGCTTCTCTCCCCTCCACAATACCTGGACCTCGGCAAAAAGACCCGACAGCTAGGGCCCCGGCTGGGATCACCAGGAGGTGTCTGCCCTCTTCATCCAACTCAGCTAGGGCTGAAAAAGGTACTTGTGGCCTCGCCGCGCGGCCTTGGGCTGCCTCACAGGATGGCAGCCTCACTCAGCCTGGGCCGACTTCTTACGTGGGGCTCAGGGCTCCAGAGGTGAGGAGTGTCCCAGCTAACAAAGTGGACACTACATCGCCCTGTACGACCTGGCATGGGCACTGCACAGCAGTATGCCAGCCGTGTTTTGCCAGTTACAAGCAAGTCATAAACACCCCCAATTCAATGGATGGAGGACTAGACTCTTTTTTTTTTTTTTAATGTTTATTTTGAGAGAGAAAGAGAGCATGCACACGAGCAGGGAAGGGGCAGAGAGGGAGAGAATCCCAAGCAGGGTCCGCGCTGTCAGCATGGAGCCCAGCGTGGGGCTCAAACCCACAAACCATGAGCTTATGACCTCATGCCAAAACCAAGAGTTGGACGCTTAACCGACCTGAGCCACACAGGTGCCCCTAGAGTCTACCTCTTTTTTTGTTTTTACTTTTTTTGTAATGTTTTTATTTATTTTGAGAGAGAGACAGAGCATGAGCGGGGGGGGGGGGGGGGAGGGAGAGGCAGAGAGAGAGGGAGACACAGAATCAGCAGGCTCTGGGCTGCTATCAGCACAGAGCCCGACCTGGGGCTCAAACTCACGAACTGCAAGATCATGACCTGAGCCAAAGTCAGACACCCAGCCGACTGAGCCACCCAGGTGCCCCTAGAGTCCACCTCTTAATGGCGGAGTGGCAGCGTTCGGAGGAACCCATGAGTCAGGAGATGTTGGCTCTGTTTTTGAGCAAATACAATCTGCCGCGTACGCCTCTCCTGAGAAAGACAACTGGTTACACGAAGTCAGGAGTAGTTTTCCCGGGCTCTCCTGCCGTATACATGGCACATACGGGAAAATAATAACCGAGTGTGCGCCAAGCACGGTCTTATAACGTGACGCCCTCTGAAGCGGTACTGCCACCGTCCCCAGTTCACAAAGAAAGTTCGTGGATGGTTAAGTAACCCGTCCAAGGTCCCACAGCTCCTGAGCACCGGAACGGCAGCGGCGGCTCTGCTGCCAGCGTCCGTGCAGTTGACCGCTAGACCGCCTCACGGCTTGACGCGCACAGTCCACGCACTCGGCCGCCGGCACGCTCACGGTGTATCGACTGCGCGCCCAGCACTGCGGTCGGGACCGCATCAGCGGTGGAGAGAAGACGGAAAGTCCCGACCTCATGAGCGTACAGAAGCTATCCTACAGCTCCCGGAGACTGATCGTTTTCCTTGAGAGAGAGTCAGTGGGGGAAGGGGTTGAGGGAGAGAGAATTTTTTTTAATGCTTAGTTTTGAGAGAGAGTGCAAGTGTGGGGGGGGGCCGGCAGAGACAGAGAGGGAGACACAGAATCCGAAGCAGGCTCCAGGCTCTGAGCTGTCAGCATGGAGCCCGACGCGGGGCTCGAACCCACAGACCGTGAGATCATGACCCGAGACGGCGACCGACTGAGCCACCCAGGCGTCCGGAGATTGATTTTCGAATCAGCATTTTACAGCGCGATTACAGGCGGAATAAATGATGACTGTTACTGAGCTAAGTATTCATGGCACCCTATTCACTGCAGCTGAAAAGCATCCAGGAAGCCCCAAGTGTCCCTGTCTTATTTATGATGAGGGCACGCACTCCGAAGGCCGGCCGCTGACAGTCAGGTCCGGGCTCTGCCATTTCCTAGCAGGCTATGTAAGACGGGGGAACAGCACCTGCCTCTGAGGGCAGCTGAGCTCCAAGACCAGCGGGGCGCCCGGGTGAGGGAGGAGGGCCAGCCCGAAGACCCGCCTGGTTTCACAACGTGGCACAACGCTGACACCTAGTGGCCAGTTGGCGTGGCTGGTTCTTTCCCGGGGCCAAACCGTTCCAAAGAACAGAGCCATTTTCTATGACGTGATACCTCCGCTCCAGGCCTTCCTCTTCAGATTCTAAAGTGCCCAGGTATTCCAGAAGCTGCTAGAATAGTGTATTTTTGCCCTGGGAACCAATTCCTTTAAAATGAGATACCCTGCAAGGTACAAGGCACGGAAACTGCCCAGGAGAAAACTTACTATTTCTCGTGCACTTAGGTGAGGCAGTTTAGGCCTTGAGACCACTCTGACATTAGTCTTATGCTTCTCACTTTATAAATGCAGGAAGTGGGGCTTGGAGAGGTTCTGTGACTCGCCCAGGGTCACAGAGCTTGTGAAAGGGGCCAGGCTCCGAACCCAAGGTCTGGAGCTCCCCACCTGCTCCCAGCCCACTCCGCACCCCCAGCCCTCTCTTCCCTGCAGGAGGCCGGAGAGCTGCAGCAGCGGGGAGCGGGGCGGCTGCGACGGGCAGAACTCGGCCTGCTAAGAGACAGGCTGAAGATCAGGGACATCTCGTGAGAGGCCCGCCCTGCATGACACTGGGGACCATTCCAGGGACTGGAGACTGGGGTTCTCTGAGGGAGCAATGGGGAGAAGAGGCCAGAGGCACCTGCCATCTCAGATGCAGTGGAAATTGATCAGGGGCGCCTGGGGGGCTCATCGGTTAAAGGTCCAACTTCGGCTCAGGTCATGATCTCATGGTTTGTGAATCTGAGCCCTACATCGGGCTCCACGCTGACAGCTCGGAGCCTGGAGCCTGCTTCAGATTCCGTCTCTCTCTCTCTCTTTCTCAAAAATAAATAAATATTAAAAACAAGTTTAAAAGCAATTGGTCAGAAGTCTGATTCCTCCAAAAAGAATTTCTCTGTGTCTCAGCCCTCTGCACACTTGTGAGGCTTGGAGGCGCCTCTGTGGACGAGGAAGACCAAGACTGGCTTACGTGTTCGCCTTCAATTGTAAAGGACACACACACTTGTTAAAAAGTGCAGGGGCACCTGGGTGGCTCAGCTGGTTGAGCGGCCAACAATGGCATGATCTCGTGGTTCGTGAGTTCGAGCCCCACATCGGGCTCTGTGCTGACAACTCGGAGCCTGGAGCCTGCTTCGGATTCTGCGTCTCCCTCTCTCTCTGCCCTTCCCCTGCTCATACTCTGTCTCTATGTCTCTCAAAAATAAATAAACGTTAAAAAAAATTAAAAAAATTTTTTCAAAAAGTGCAGAACACAGGAATATATGAGGAAAAATACGTGAGTGCCCTTCTCTGCCTTCTCTTTAACTCACCGCTCTGAAGTTAACTGTAGGTGTCGTGTGTCCTTCCAGCTCTTTCCTCCCAAATATGCCACATCTCCATGGAGATGTGTATGCTTTTTTTTTTTTTTTTTTTCAAAATTAAGGTGACCCTCTACATGCCGGGCTGTGGGTTTTCCCTCCCTTTGTGTCCCAGGGGACTTCGTTTTGTCAGCTGGCGATTAAAATATATTAGGGCTTAGTGTTTGTAAGAGCCCTTCGCAGATTATTTTGAAGAGGAGGATCTTCAGGTTCCGCGTGGAATCGCCCCTGAGAACCCTGTGTTACGGAGTCTCCGCGCCTCTGCCCTCACCGCTGGGGACCCAGCAGGGATGTGGAGGAACCGCGGGGGAGGGCTCCAGAGGAACCCCTCGTGCGATTCTGCCTCCACAGTCTCGCCCTTTCTCCTCTCTCCCTGACGTCCCCCCCGGAGGCAGCAAGAGGGGAGGCTGCCTGTGTGTGCTCCCGGCGGAGCACGAGTAAACGCACATGCCGCGCACCCTTCTCGTCCAACACTGGTTATATTCGTCAAGGCAGGCAGGTGATTTCACGTGCACCAAGGTGTCAGGAATGGGCAGTTGTCCACACTCGCCTCCACAGGGAATAACAAACACACACAACCTGGGGCGCCCGGGCGGCTCGGTCCGTTAAGCGTCCAACTCTTGATTTCGGCTCAGGTCGTGATCTCACGGTTCATGGGATCGAACCCCGAGTCAGGCTCTGTGCTGACAGCACGGAGCCTGCTTGGGATTCTCTCTCTGCCTCTCTCTCTCTGCACCATCTCCGCTCATCTTCTCTCTCTCTCTCTCTCTCAAAATGAAGAAATACATCTTTAAAAAAATAAACACAACCCTAAGCCTGACAAAAAGTGTGAGGAGGTCCAAGAAGGCTCTTTTCTCCCTCATGACTGCAACAAAACATTAGAAAATATATAACCAAGTTAATTTTCTTAAGAAAAAAAAAATAGGGGCCCTGGGGCGCCTGGGTGGCTCAGTTGGTTAAGTGTCCAACCCTTGATTTTGGCTCAGATCATGATCTCACAGTTCAAGCCCCGCATTGGGCTCCGCCCTGACAGTGCAGAGCCTGCTTGGGATTCTCTTTCTCTTTGCCCCTCCCCTGCACTCTCTCTCTAATAAATAAACAAACAAATAAATTTAAAAAATTGGTGGCCCCAGCGCATCTGACTGGCTCAGTCGTGGAGTATGCATCCCGGATCTCTGCCTCACCTGTGAGTTAGAGCCCCATGCTGGGCATAGGTATTACTTAAAGAAAAAAAAAAAAAAAACCAGGTTGTTTTTTTTTTAATTGGGGCACTTGCACTGCTGATAAGTGCCTTAGCCTCTGCTGTGTCACCTACTCGCTGAGATGCTGAATGGACAGTAATCCAGCATTTGCCTGCGTCTGACTGACTGTCGGTGACACTGCTGTTGGTGACACAATTACAGAAAGTCGGTGGATTTTGCCAGGCCTACGGAGCTTACGGCTCCACGTAATTCACAGTAAAAAGTGCCGCCCGATAACGCAGTCCCTACACACAAGCGTTCTTTCCAAGGGCTCGTGTGAGCCGCGAGCCAGGCGCTGAGCCGAGCGGAGCCGGGGGACCTGCCAGTGACCGCTTGCCGCCACCAGGTCCCCAGCGCCAGGAGGCTGGGAGCTCGGACCGTTCCCAGAGTGGCCGCCAGGGGGCGCGCGCACACGGCGGCGTGGAACTTCGCGCTTTGTCCCCTCGCGCGGTCCGTCTCCTGGCGCCGCGGCGGGAAATCCGACGGGCTCCTCCCGGCCGCCGCCCCCTCCTGCCCTCGCGCCCCTGCCTGGGTCGGCCCGCTGAGATGGAGGAGGACGAGGCGGCCGAGGAGCAGCAGCAGTTCTCCTACCGACAGGTAGCGGGAAAGCCGGGTCCCGGCCAGGCTAGGGGAGGACGGCGTCGAGCTTCTGGAGAGGGAAAGGCTCTGAGGCCTGGCGCTTCTCGGGGCGCGTCCCCCGGGGCGGAGGGCGCGCTCGGGCCGCCTGCGCCTGCGCCAGCTGGGCTGCCGCGGGGGGTGCTGGGAGGCGGTCTCCACGGTAACGCGGGTCCGGGTCGCGCGGCAGCCTTTATGCCTAGGACAGCCGCAATCTCCTTTCTCAGGAGTGTTGCGAAGACGGGGTGTGAGCATTTGAAGGGGATTAAGGCCAAGCACGCAGCCCGGTGCCCGGCACGTGGCCGCGGTGACGTCCGCGCTCCGTCCTGCAGACGCGGAGACGGCCTGCGAACCTGGGTGCGAGGCGGGCCGTGCGGTCGCGGAGCCCACCCTTCCCCGGTGGGTTCCAGCCCCGGCTCCGCAGCCCGAGGGTCCCGTCGGCGCTGCGCAAGCCCGGCTTTCCTGTATGCGGAATCCGAGTGGCAGTAACCCCCTTCCAGGGGCGGCCCTTCCTCTAGTCAGCTCCCCGAATTAGTACAAGGGGGCAGGGTCCTGAGAACCAACCGTAAAGCCCTAAAGAGAGAAAAAAGCAAGAACCAGGGCGGTATCCTCAGAGGGTAAACTGAAGAGACGCCAAGGAGATCAGTGCGCGGGAGTTCCCTCCTGCCAGTGTTACATTTCAGCCGGTGCACCCACCCTCTATGTTGAAAAGTAATAAGATTTCACGAAGAGTTGCGAGAATAGTCCACTCAGCAACCATTCAGCCTCACCTGAATTTCCGAATGGTTAACATTTCGCTGTGTTTACTCCTTTGCTCTCTTTCTTCCGACCTATTAGAGATGTAATCACGGATACCGTGACCCTTTTCCTGTAAGTTTTAATACTTTATAGTATGCTCTCCCAGCAACAAGGGTATTCTCCTGCATAATCACAGTGCTCACACTCAGGAAATTTAATGTGGATAAAATCCTATTACATAATGTTCGGTCCATGTTTACCTTTCCCAAGTGTTCCAAAGCTGGGGTTTTTTTTCCAAATGGTCTCTTTTGTTTCACCCGGCATCCTGCCAGGGATGCAAACTGCATTTAGTAATCCCATCTCTCTGATCTTCCCTGGACGGGTTGGTTCTCCAGCGTCTTTGCCTTTCCCGACATGGATAGTTTTGGAGAGTCCATTGATGGCAAAAGTGTAGCGAGAGATAAAGTCTGAGCACGGAGCTGCCCTTTCTGGTTTTATATTCTCAGCCCCGAGTCCAGGGCCTGGTTCTCCGTGCCCAATGAATGCTTGCCGAGGAGATGAGTAAGGCTGCAGAGATGGGCCGAGAGATTGCTGAGCAGGTCGAAGATCCACCAGCTGTTCGTTCAACCAGCTGTTCTCGGCACTCGGTGGACGGTAGTGAACAAAGCAGTCAGGGTCGTGCCCTTGAGGACTTAGGGTCTAGCGTGTTAGCGTCTGCAGCATTGAAGAAGGCAGTTGGCCCCGTCCAGGAGGCATACAGAAGGAGGGGGGACATTAAAAAACTTCCCAGAATGTTCTGAAGGCTTCCTGTCCTGTTCCCCTAACCCCGCCCCCCCCACACGTAACTAAAAAAGATGACCTTGGAGGGTCTTCATCCCTCCCCCGGTGATGGTCCCTTTGTCTCCTCCTGCAAGGGCCTCAGTTTACCTAGTCTTGTGACATCTGAAACTAAGGGAGGTAGTTGCCCTTGCTTACGTGCCCGGCCTCTACCCCTGGGTTCTGGAGCTGTGTTTCTGCCGGTCCTCCTCATCTTGTGTCAACTGGGAACGCTTGCTGGTAGGGTCTTGGCTTCCGCGATCCCCGTGTCCAGTTCGGTTCTGCCACCACCGTAGAGAAGGAGCACGCCTAGGGGCTCGAGAAGTTTGATGTCATGAGACCGAGATCTTAGCTTTGCTTTGCTGCTTTGCTCCTCTGCTTGGGAAAGATACGTTATTCCGTATCGAAAGGGTTGCTAAGGAGAGTGAGGGTCCTGGCGGGGTGGGCTGGCAGGCCATCAAATCAAAGGAGGCTCAGACCTCCTCACAGGCCCTTCCCAGCCAGTCTGAGCCTTTGTCCTTTGTCACGGGCAGGCCCTGGGGCTGGCAGAGACTTGCAGCCGAGGGATGGCGTCCTTTTGCGTTTCCCTCGATTAACCCCTGTCTGGTTTTCCACTTTCCTCAAACGCCTGGCATGTGCCTTTACCCAGTCGGAACGTGGGCCCTCTTTGTGGACTAGCCGAGGAAAGCCACGCAGATACCTTGCAAGTGCAAGTCTTTTCTCCCCACTGACCTGCCGTTGTAATTCCTTATCTTTACTTGACCTAAATCATAACCATTAACCAGGAAGGAATGTTTCTACAAGTCCCACTCCAGAGGGCCTCGTTAATTTATTAGCACACTCGAGAAGCCACTCAGCCATCATGGGAGGCGCCGGAGGCATGCGGCCGAGCAGACCCTCTGCCGGCTCTTCATTTTCTAAGACGTGCAGAGCTCCTCCCTGCACCCTCACCCACGAAGTATTTTGATTTTCGCTCCAGAGGCTGAAAGCAGCGGTTCACTACACCGTGGGGTGTCTTTGCGACGAAGTCGCATCGGACAAAGAGATGCAGTTCAGCAAACAAGCCGTCGCGGCCATCTCGGAGCTGACTTTCCGGCAGAGCGGTACGAAGCCACGGCCTCCCCTGGATGTGCGGACACCCCGGAAGTCGCTTTTGCCGGGGAGCAACGTGCGGGCGGAGAACACGGTCATCGGGCACGAAGCACTTCCTGGCCGTAAAATTCAGATCTTTTATGAAAAGCACTTTTTTTTCCCCCGTTACCTAACACTGGGCATTAACCCCTTTATTTTATTGTTTTAAACTGCCTGGAACATTAGACATTAAATTTTTTACCACGTTGCTGTATAACATTTTTATGTCACCCGTGCCACGGTTTATTTGACAGCTGAGCTTATGACATTGGTATCTGCTGGGCGTTAGAGGAACTTAATGTGCTCTCGCGCCCTAGCTTGTAGCAAAATTTAAGGTTAAGGGCTAGTTTCATGGGAGGCAAGGTGTAGCCGCACTCGCCCAGTTATGACGAGGAGGCCATAACAGATAAAACGGCTAAGGCTCCGGAAGTGCCTCCTCTCGCCTGTCTCCGGGCGGGGCGTATGAGTCGCTGTGCTGCGGGAGCCGAAGCTCCCCTTTCCCTCCTTCTCAGGTAAGATCGAGATGAGGGTAGCTAAAGCCCCTCTTTTTCTCTTTCAGAAAATTTTGCCAAAGACCTCGAAATGTTTGCCAGGTGGGTAGAGAGCTTGGCTCCCCGCTGCTGTGTGCACTTACGTCCGTTCACGCTCTCCACCTGCTGCGTTTTCCAGGCGCGCTCTGGTCGCCTTTTGTGTGTGTGTGCGTGTGGATTTTCGGGAGGCTCGGCTCTGATCACGATTCTGCGAGAGTGTCACGTCTGCCTTCGTCACGTCCATTCAGACTTGATTCGGGTTTTTTTTTTTTTCTTTTTTGATGCAAGTACTTTTCCTGCAAGAACCTGAGTCGTTCAGTCGGCGGTGGCAAGGACGGGGACCGTGCAGGGTGTGTGTGCTCTGCAGAGTGTTTCCGAGGGACGGTGTGCGGGGTGTGTCAGCCTCGCGTCCGCCGCCTTTGTCACCAGGGAGACATACGCTCCCTGAAAAGTGGGTGACTTGCTCTCAGCTGGGAAGCTTGAGCTTTTCCAGGTGATTTACACCCATCTCTTCAATTAGGACCTCAGGTAATTGAAAACAATTGGCAAGGAATCGCTTTTATGAAGCAGTTTGAATGACGGAGGCCGGAAAGGGCTAGCGCTTTCTAATTTGCTAGCACTTCCGAGTCGGTGCCAGCCTCTCCCGCACCCCGTGCTTTTCACCTTGCTCCTGTGAGCTCCGTGTTGCTCGGGTGAATGTTTTGAATGAATTAAAGTGGTAGGTTCTCAGAGGGCAGACTCTAAATCTTTCCCATCCCTCCGTACAGGAGTCCCTAAAAACCGCTTAGCATCTTCGGCTTGGCCAACGGGGCCAAGATCACATTATGGGATACTAATAGCTCATGTGGTTTATTCTTTGTTAATCCGGGTGGTGGCCCCTTTCATGGCGCCCATTATCTCCCCGGTCCCCCGCCCGCAGCCCCCTCGTCTCCTGTGAAACCCATTTATCACCTTTCCTTGCCATTTCTTTCCCTTTTTTTTTTTTTTTTTAAATACAACTTCTTTTTATTACACAGGGTGGCACGAAAACGTAAATAAGTAAGCAAATGAGTATTTAATTCGAACGTGGAGTTTATCAACGTAGAGCAGGGTTTCTCCGCCTCAGCACCGCTGATGGCTGGGGAAGGTCATTCTGGGCTGCGGTGGGGGCTGTCCTGTGCCCAGCTGTAGGGTGCTCATTGGCTTCTCTGGCCTCTCCCTGGGAGGTGGCAGCAGCGCGCCCCCGTTGTGACTTTTCTTGCCATTTCTGTGTCAGCCGTGGGAAAAGACCGTGCATGTTTTTAGATGCTTCTATAAAAATACTAGAAATAAAAACGCGATTGGAAATATTCAGCATTGTAATACATTGAGCTTTCAGGCACTCTGTGTTTTTGCCGTTGTATCAAGAGGTTGATTTTCGGGGCACCTGGCTGGCTCAGCCGGTGGAGCACACAACTCTTGATCTTGGGGTTGTGAGCTCGAGCCCCACGTCGGGTGTAGGGATTACTTATCACTAAGCTCTTAATAAAAAAAACGTCAGGGGAAGGACTCCCTAACTCTGCTCATGCTTTAAAAAAAAAAAAAAAGACATTGATTTTCTTTTGCTGGGTACTTGGCGAAGTGGGGGAGGGTGTTGTGTCTGTCACTTAGAGCGTGAGCTCCCCCGGAGGGATGTCATCTAAGTCGAGGGGTCTGTGTCAAGGCTCCCACACTGCTCTTGCCTAAGTGAGCTCGGCACAGACGTACTGACCAGGAGGTGCCTCGCCTTCCGCGTGTCCGAGCGGCCGCAGCGCCACCCCCTGGACCCTGAGCCGACGCAGGCGCAGGTTTTCTTTGAAGACTCGGCCTTTGTCTTAATTTCACAGTCATCTTCGTAATATTTCAATTTGCTGTCGTGTAAAAAAAAATCCTTTTTTAAAGTTTATCGCAGGACGGAATTGATATTCCCGGAGGGTCAGCTTTGTTTATCCCGTGGCCTTGCGTTTTCCCCGCGGCCACTGCCTTCTAGAACTGTGAGCCCAACAAGGAGTTCAAGTCCCAAGGTCTGTTTCAGGCCAGTGTAAATAGCCTGAATAGGCTGGCTGGGAACTCAACCGGTATTTATGACATTGTTTCTAGGAGAAAATGTGCCTAAATTTGAAATAATTTGCCTGTAAACTTTGGAAAGTTATCTCAGAATTTAAGCTGTGAATTTCCTTTAGCTGTGCAGTCTCTGGTCACGTAATATTGTTATGCTAATGTGTTAAAGATGTAACATCTTGAAGAAGATGCTGGACAGTGAATAAATTCTAGGAACATTTTGGGAATAGTCTTTAATACTTGCGTTGCTAAAAGTGTCATATGAAAAATCGCTTTGTAATCTTCCCTGGAGTAATTTTCTGGATTCAGAGATCTGATTTAGGAGTCTCTGGTGTGCAGAGGCTGCCATCGGATATACCTGCCCCCCCCAGTTAGGGAAGTGTTACATTGAAACATGGGCCGAGATACCAGATAACTAGCGGAGGGGTGGGGCGGGTGGGGTTGGCTCTGCTATTTCCTAAATGCTCCCCTTGTGAACAAATCAACGAACCTAACTCTGTAAACAGCTCCGTATGCTGCTTCCTTTTACGCATTCCTTTCGTGGCACTTCGGGAAGAATGTGAAAACCGACAGCGCGGCCCGATAGTGTGACCGAGGGCCACGCTGTGTCCGTGGCACCTAACAGCCTCCATCCCGCACATCTGTGCACCGCCTTCATCCTTTGAGGCCGCTCTGACTTTTCCCTTCTGTCCTGATGCTTGCGGATGGCTAACTAGAAGTTGTCTCCTTTAAAAAAAATTTTTTTTTAGTGTTTATTTACTTTTGAGAGAGAGAGAGAGAGAGACAAAGAGTGAGTGGGGGAGGGGCAGAGAGAGAGGGAGACACAGAATCTGAAGCAGGCTCCAGGCTCCGAGCTGTCAGCACAGAGCCCGACGCGGGGCTCGAACTCACAGACCGAGAGATCATGACCTGAGCTGAAGTCGGACACCTAACTGACTGAGCCCCCCAGGCGCCCCAGAAGTTGTCTCCTGCAGTGGATGCCATTGGCAGAGGCAGTCGTGATGAGATGACACGTGATGTTTTCACAGTTAGCAGGATGGCAGGGTTTCATTCGGCCAAATGAGAGAGTAGAATTCCCACGTGAGTTTATCGTTAGCGGAGTGGGGATTCGGTGAGGACATTCTGTGTGCCGGCCACTTCATTGGTCGTTCAGGACACACGCCTGCTTCCTCCTGTCTACAAAGTTTCTCCTCATTTTTGGAGGAAGTTAGAAATGGCAAGGAAGGGTGTAACTAGCGTGATAAATTATTGACTAGAGCTTATCAGACTTCCCGGCTATAGTCTAAAGCCAGGGTAAGAGGCCTGGACTGGGAATAGGAGTCCAAGCTGTGAGCAAGACACAGACTCCAGCTGGAAAGAGGTTCTTTGTTCTGGCCAGGCCGTTGTCGCGGAGCGCAGCACCTCCCTGGTGGGGAGGGGGGCAGCAGGGGGCGTCCGCGTGAGCTTCCTCCTGTGATTTCGCCCCGGGGAGGAGAGCCTCGGGAACTTGCATCTTTGTCCTTCTTCTTGATGTCTGTAAGTGTAAGCGGTCTTTGTATCGTGAGACTGTGCCGTTTTCTCTTGGCACGGAAGGTGTGCACAGATGTGCTGCTTGCTCTTTCTGTGGTGTCCACTGTGACCGTCGTGCCCAAGCAAGTCCCTGCTCAGGCGGGAGGCGGACAGATGGGCGTCTGCCTTCCTTGGTCTCTTTATTTAATTGCTGTCTTGGCTAAGTCGCTTCCCCCGTTTTTATGTCATTGTTGCTTAATGAGTTTCATCTTAAAAGATGGGCTACTTAGAGACCCTTGCTAGTTTGGACTCTGACCATGAACTTTTGGGTTTCATCAAAACTTGAAACGATACTAAACATTTTGGTGAATTGTTCCTGCCCTTTCTACAGACACGCGAAAAGAAGCACAATTAACACGGAAGACGTGAAGCTCTTAGCCAGGAGGAGTAACTCACTGGTGAGAGATGGATTTCGGGCCTCACTCCCCTTTCCCATCAGAATACATTATTCCCAATTAATCACTTGCAGCCGTGAAGCGATTCCCCGGGGCACCTTGCATTAAAAACGAGAGATGGTTGAACCATTCAGACCTGCCCGTAATTTATAGTCTCTCTTTCATCATGATGGATCTTGCTAAGCCAATTTGGAATTTTCTAATCAGCACTCTCTGGGTCTCATAATTTGCCTTTTTTGTAACGTCTCAAAACTCTGGCGCTGCGTTTCATTCACAGCGTGATGTCGGAGACAGGCCACGGGCCGGAGCGCACAGGGACAGTTCCCTCACAGCGCCCGCAAGTCTGACAGGCCGGGTGTGGAAGGAGGGTCCGTACCCCGGGACGGGCAGAAAACTGAGCGCGTTTTCTGTCTTTTCAAAGAAGTCTAGAAGTCAGCTCGGCCAAGCTCTCATTTTACAGGCGAGGCCGTGATCATCCCAGGCCAGCGGCCCAGGGCAGATCCCGGGCCTCTGTGCGGTTGTGTGGCCTCGGTTAATCCTAGCAGTTAAAGCACGTGACGCTCCCCTGATGCGCGCTCCGGCAGGGCGGGTCTTCTCTCCGGCCCCGTCTGCCGTGCCTCGAATAGAGCCCGGCGCCCAGCAGGTGCCCAGCAAGGGGCAGTCGACGAGTTTGTGTAGCAGTTGGCAGTTTGCAGGGGCTTTTATGGCTGTTACTTTACATACAGTACTTAAACCTCACAACTACCCTCTGAGGGTTTTTAAGAACAGGATTTATTAGCCCCGTCTTCCAGGGGAGGCAGCTGGAGCTCAGAACTTTCCAGAGCTGAATCCCAAGCCCTCTGGTCCAGAGCTGAGCCCTGACCTTCTGGCCCAGAACCTAGTGCTGCTGCTCTGTGGGCTTCTTGTCCCCCTCTGCTCTTCTAACATCCTCCCTTTAAAGATTAAGTCAAGGTAAAGATGACATGATCCCTAAGGAAAATAGCTCAGGTGGCGGCTGGTGCCGGGTGTCAGTGGAGAAGACGCTCTGTCGGTAAACTCGGCGCGGGTCAGAGCCGGGAGTGCTCTGTTTCCACGGGCAGTTTCTGCCTTTGCAAACGACTGCCCAGTGCCGGTCGCCTTAGAATATTAATCGGGAAGTTATCTGTTTTCGCACATTTACCTGCAAATACCGTTTTTATTTTGGACTCTTAATGACAGGATTGAGCTAAATTTATGCATTTGACAAAACCTCCCAGAGGGCAGGGACCCTGTGTTCTGTACTTTCTACCCCTACTGTCTGGCGGATAGTATCACTCAGCGGTGTTAGTTGGATACATTTAGGGGGCTGTTGGCTGTGCTGGAGCTGGTGTTGTGTGTATTTAGCACTGGCGTGCCTTCTGCAAGTTCCACTTTTTTTTTTTAATGTTTATTTATTTTGGGGTAGGGAGGGGCAGAAGGGGAGAGAGAAAGAATCCGAAGCAGGCTCTGTGCTGAGTGGAGGGGCTCGATCCCACAACCGTGAGATCATGACCTGAGCCGAAGTCAAGAGTCAGACACTCGACTGACTGAGCCACCCAGGTGCCCCAGGTTCCACGTTTTAACTCTTCTGATTATTCAAGGAGCTCCTTCCTCCCTGTTTGGTAGGAGTGTGGGCAGCAATCGGTTGATTTTTGTAGTAGATTACTTCTTCCAGAAAAAAATTGGAAGTCCTGTTTCGCTCTAAGGGATGTAACCCAGGCTTTTCCACCCAAATTCTTAGGGTGGGAGCGGTTGGGAGGGGTGTAGATTCCCACTGCCTCCCCCAGGCTTATAAAGTGGCACAACCAGATAAAAACGTCTTCTTTCTTTCCTTCCTTCCTTCCTTCCTTCCTCCCTTCCTTCCTCCCTTCCTTCCTTCCTCCCTTCCTCCCTTCCTCCCTTCCTCCCTCCCTCCTTCTCTCCCTCCCTCTTCCTCCCTCCCTCCTCCTCCTTCCCTCCTTCCCTCCCTCCTTCCCTTCTTCCCTCCCTCCTTCCTTCCTTCCTTCCTCCTTCCTTTGTCTTTCTTTCAGCTAAAATACATCACAGAGAAACACGAAGAGCTCGCTCAGTTTAACTCAGAACAAAAAGCAAAAAAGAAGAAGTTAAAGGAAGAAAACAAAAAGCCTGCGGAGCCGGCAGGGGCCGCAGCAGCAGAAAAGGACAGTCCGACTCTGTAGCCGCCACGGCGAAGGCAGGCTTCCGCAGGGAGGGCTGCCGAGAGCCTGCGTTGCCACAGAGGGCTTTTCCAAGGGATGAGTAGAGATTAAAATGAAAAGGCTAAGAGGCTTGCCGTGCTGCGTCGCAGAGCCACTGGCTGCCAGAGCTGGTGTCAAAGAGGCGGGAGACCCTTCAGCAAAAGAACTCCCGCCTCTCAGCCTCCACTAACACGGGAGGGTTTGAGTGGCAAGGATTGGAGAGTGTATTTATTGCTAATAAATTCTGCCAGCAGTTCAGACGTGGTCGATTTTTTCAAGCAAAAACGTTAGTTATTTCTTTCTTCTTCCATGTAATTTTTCAGGCCGACAGTCCCTGAAAGATGAATAAAGCTCTATTCATTTAGTCTCTTTGAGCATCAATATAGCTTTTAATCCGGGATCACTTGTGACCACAAGGTAAATGCGATGTTTGGAAATCGTCCGTGTTACCTTTTCAAGGTGATTTTCTCCAGAACACACTTGATGCCACTTTTCTCTAGGTTAGTTTGTAATTTGACTCTGGTTCTACGGGCGGGACGTTTTGCTGGAGAGGAAAACCTGGGCTCTTCCCAGACACTTCAGCGGGTCGTGCTCCGGTTCAGCCTGCGAGGGCTCGTCCTCCCCGGAGCCCAGTTCCGCCGTCTCCTCTCCGGGGCGTCTGGGAGGCCAAGGGTGTGCATTTCCCTCGCGGGGCGAGAGGAGGGGGGGCGTTGGCAGAGCCTGTTCTGTGCGCCAGGCTGCCCGCTGGCTTTTCACAGTGTGGATCTCAGTGTCCCCATTTTGCTGATGTGCAGACCGAGGCTCACAGAGGTTAACTCGCTGCCCGGGTCTACGGACAGAGACAGTGGTCACACTGGGGGTGCTGACTAAAGAGGGGGCAAGAGAGATCAGGACATGCATTTTGGGTTGAATTTATACCACCCACGCCCAAATATGAGCAAAAGACACCCCAAAGTTTGGCTCTCCAAGAGCGGTGGCGGGCTGTGGTCCCGGGAAAGCAGTGAAAGCAGGCTTCTCAGCTCCAGGCTCTGCAGAGGACGAATCATTTCATCTCTGGAAATGACTGTGTGTCACGGAGGAGAAGGGGATCCTCGAGCGTTCCAGCCTCAGGCCACGTTCCCGCCCCGGCCCGTCTGCGAGCAGCTTCGTTTCCGGATAAGCTCCCTGGAACTGCGCATCAGGAGAGGCGTTCGACCCGGATGCCCTGGACTCTCCAGAAGTGCCCAGACTTGGATTTGCATCCTGGTTTGGCAGCTCTGGTGGCTGCGTGACTCTCTGTAGCTTTGTGGTGGTCTCAGGGTCCCCACTGCCTTGCATCGAGGTCATATGTGACGGGGGGGGGGAAGGGGGAGCACTGTCACTCTGGGTCTCGTGTTTAGGGATTTCTGTAGCTCTCGAAACTCAGGACACTCCTGATCGGAAGTGGTGAGCTCTGCGCGCCACGGGCGTCCTGCCCCCGGTTGCAGGCTTGGCGAGGGCACCTGGGAGCTGGCACGGGTGTTTTGATGTGAAATTTTCCAGCCGGATGGTAAAACTGACTTGTTCACGTAATCCTCCGGCTTGTTTGGCATTTTGAATGTGTGACCTGCTTATACTGCAGGTGAGTGTCAGGGCTCATGACACAGGAGTGGCCAGACTTTGTCAGGAAGAGCTGACCCCACTTCCCGTGTTCTCTCGAGCTGCCTCTGCCCCACCGCACGTCCGAGGCGGGGTCTCGTGCGGAATATCCAAAGTGATGCCGATCATCCTGTGCGGGTCCATCTTCGGGGACAGACGGCAGGAAGGAGCTGCAGAGGGCCCTGCTTTGGTGGGCTGGCTTCCTCAAGTGTCCCGGAAGCTCGTCTGAACTTTAACTATTAGCCATTCACCAGACGAGACGACAACCTGTATAAAGAACATATCTTTGGAATGAATGTGTCCTTGAAACACACATGGGGGCAACTTACATTTCTAGTGATTGTTGTCTTCCTTGTTCCCCCAGTTCCTCGAAGAGCTGGAAATAAAAGGTCTTGTGTTGGTTGGTTATTACGGAAATTCACCAGAGCCAGGGAACTTGGAAGGCATCGTTTCTGCACGCAGCAGCCCCTGGACCGCGCCGGGAGAGGTCGGCCCCGGCTCGTACGCTGCCGATACCTGAAAGCCTAGGTGTCCCAGAAGGGTTAGATCGGGACACCCTTCTCCCCTTCACCGAACTGTGGAATTTATAAAGAGCCCCTCGGTGTCATTTAGCCCAATTTCCTCACCAGTGAGGAATTCCCGCAGCATTCTCCAGAGACAGAGCGCCCTTCTGGTGATGGGACACTCATTATTCCAAGTTTCTTCTGTATACAGAGAAAAGCCTTTTCTTCTTTAAAAATTTTTTAACATTTTTGTTCCTTTTTGAGAAACAGAGCATGAGCGGGGGTGGGTAGGTAGGAGAGAGAGAAAGAGAGAGAGAGGGAGACAGAAAATCTGAAGCAGGCTCCAGGCTCTGAGCTGTCAGCACAGAGCTCAACGTGGGGCTCGAACTCATGAACTGTGAGATCATGACCTGAGCCACAGACAGATGGTTAATCGACTGAGCCACCCAGGCACCCCTTTTCCAACTTCTATCTGGGTCCTGTTCTCCCCTTTAGAACAAGTCGTCTTTGTTTTTCAAAATAATTCAGTACTGAGTCCTTTTTGTTTTTTTTTTTTAACTTTTCTTATTTGTTTATTTATGTTTAAGGAGGCTCCATGCCCCATGTGGGGCTTGAACGCAGGACTCTGAGATCGAGAGTCCCATGCTCTCCTGACTGAGCCTGCCAGGAGCCCTGGTGCTGAGTTCCTTTTCCTCAAAGTTTCCATTCTGCATCTTTCCAGAAACACGTAGTTGCAGAAGACCTTAGATTATCAGCTCCCTGCGGACAGGCTTTGGGCTGGAGATGGGTGATCACTCGGTGACTTGTGTAGCGGTGGGCACCCTGAGATACTCGGACCCTGGAGTGTAAAATGTGCCGGTGGAGCAAGGAGGAGCCCTCGCATAGGCTGCGTGGCTCTGGTCAGGGGGTCCCCACACGTGGTGGGCAGCTCTTCTCTGTCGTGGGAGCAGGAAGGAACGACTGAGATCTTCCCAAGAGCGGTTCCGAACACGAGGGCTTGCTGTGCACTCTGCTTGTGCCCGGTGCGTTACCTGGTCCTCACGACGACTCTGTGACGCAGGCAGCAGGTGCTGGCTGTTTCATCCCCATTTCACAGATGAAACTGAGCCACGGAGAGGCTAATTCATAGCAAGGCCAGGATTTTAGTCTTCAGCTCTCCCCTGAAGACACGTTGCCGCCTCCTTGGAAACGGCCGCCCCACGCGGCTCCTGGGGCCGTCACCCCAAAAGTGTGCTTTCACTTGTAGGCTGTGCGTCCTGCCCCCTGGCTGGGCTCTAACGGCGCTGCCGGGGTGGGTGTAGGCTGGGTCCTTTGTCGTTCTGTGTACACGCTAGGTGCTCGGGGTGTTTAATGAGTCCCTCGAGTAAAGGCTGCAAAGTAGGGGCGCCTGGGTGGCTCAGTCGGTTGACCACTCAGGTCATGATCTCATGGTTTGTGAGTTCGAGCCCTGCATTGGGTTCTCTGCTGCCAGGGCAGAGTCTGCTTGGGATTCTCTCTCTCCCTCTCTGTCTCTGCCTCTCCCCTGCTCGCACTTTCTCGAAATGAATAAACGTTAAAAAAAAAAAAATCTGCAAAATATACTCAGGGTATAAAAAATTGGCTGAGCTGCTGTGCATTTCTCATCTGTAAGAATCTCTCAATTTTTAATCCATTTGTGGGAATTAGCCAAAGAAATTAGTACAGAAAAAAATAGGAGCCAGGACTCCTCAGGTCATGGCCGTTTTACCCAGCCCCTTTCAAATCCTGTGATGAAATGGAACTTCAGGTGGAGACTTCCCCGGCGAGGGGGTGGGACCCAGGACTGTGGACGCCGAGCACCGCGGTGCTCCCGGCTGGAGAGAGCAGCGGAGTCCCTCCTCCCGCGGCATTACTTCCACTCGGGACCTTGCCGTGGCTGCCGGCCGCCGTTAGCAGCTTTGCGGCCCGGGCCTCAGTTTACCGGTCGTCTGGGGTGGGTGAAGGGGGTCTGTGCCTTCGCTCGTGTGAGGCTGAGATGGGACCAGTGAAGGGAAGCGGCCGGGGGAGGGGGTGGGGGGGGGAGGCGCGGCACGGAGGAGGACTCCCCGCGGTGGTGCCGAGGAAGGAAGGCGGGTCAAGAGCACGTCATTGGGTAGGAAGCCCTTTCGCACCCGCCACCCACGCGAAGTAGCGCTCCTGGCTCCACGTGACGCACTCTGATTTCCGTTTCATTGAGAAGAAGCTGCGAGTTTACGACCACAAGGGGGGCGCCAGCGGTCTGAACCCCAGGGGGCCTGAGCCCGGCCCCTGCGGTGCCGGTGCCGGTGCCGGCATCCCCGGGGCGCTCGCCGGGATCTCAACTCCTCCCGGAACTTATTGGATCAGAATCTTGTTGGGGAAGGGAAGCAAAAATAAGATAAACAGGGAGGGAGGCAAACCATGAGAGTCTTAAATTGCTGGAGGGGAGGTGGGGGGGGGATGGTCATTAAGGAGGACACTTGTTGGGATGAGTGAGCACTGGGTGTCCGATGTAAGTGATGAATCACTAAATTCTACTCCTGAAACCATTACTACATTCTGTGTTAACTTAGATTTAAATTTAAAAAAATTCTAAAATTGAAAACAATCTCTACATTCGTGTCCATTTCCACAAGGCGTGCGGGTGCGGGGCAGTCTGGGGGGCCTGGGCAGGAGGACCATGTCTCTGGCCTGCCGGGCTGGGGGCCCCACTGGAAGGGCCACTCGGGGCCTCCCTGCCTGCGATCTGAGCGCCTCCCTGCGCCCTGGGCACCCCTTGTGTCTTCTGCCGGGAGCAGGTTCCAACCCCCGGGACGTGGGCAGAATTTCAGATTTTAAGCTCCTCACCCACGGCCAGTTCTATATCGAGTTGGATCGCTTGGCTTTGTTCTCACGGCCTCCTGCGTGCTGTGGGCAGGCTTCTGAGGAAGTAGAGCTTCTTTGGAGGCAAGTGCACTGTCCTCTGCTGCGAACCCGGGGCAACGTCGGGGCTTTAATGAAGCGGTTAACTCTCATCCAAAGGCCCTTTTGTGAGCTCTGATGGCTTAGGCCTGTGCGGCACTGGCCGGGTGTGGGGGCCGTGGGGGCACGGTGCAGGCTTTGACCGGTAAGTACACACACACACACAAAAACAGCTGCAGGTCGAACTGAAAATATTCCCGCCCCAAAGAGGAGACCCGAGTGCACAAAACACTGGTTCCGGGTCGGCCAAGGATGCGCAGCCGCAGAGCTGGAGAGAAGTGGCAGCCTGTGCGGGATGCCACCGCCCCTCTGCCATCCCTGCTGCTGCTCTCCGGGACCACGGCCACCGCCGCCGCCCTGCCCCGGGAGGGTGGCCTTGCCGGACACGACAGCAGGGCGAGTAGTCTCCGACCTGGCCGGGCACTGGCCCACGTTCTGGCCCTTTCCTTGGCATCTTCGGCCACGGTGGTGTACACCCCCCTCCCCTCCCCCCCGCCCCCCCGGCGTCTCCACGGCCGGCCAAGTGCGCACAGGACAGACGGCAGGGCCGACCTTTGTGATGCGACATCCCTGTACTGGGATGAAAGCTCCCAAACTCCAGGGGAGCTTCTCCAAGCCCCTGATCTCCGTCTGCTAAACTTGGAAACATTAAGTGAGCGTCGGAGTCCATCACGGCGCAATCATGGAGCCGTCGCTGCCACCTTAGTCACGCTGGCTTCTAGAATCTTCATTTATATGCGCGTGGGGCTCTTCTCCCTGGCTCCGGTTAATTGACATCATTACGTTTTCCGTTGTGAGAATTTGTAACTTTGGGAGGTGATTTATTTCTCTCTCTCTCTTTTCCGTCTTGAAAAAGTTCCAAGAAAGAGTACATAAAGTTGGCCATTAAACATGGATTTTTCTCTAAAATTACCAGATGAGTTTCAGACAAGTCATTGATCATCAGCTGACTCCCAGAAGCTTCCTAAAGAATCTGAAAGAGCAGAATATCATGTCTCCATCTGATCTGTCTCAGAGAGTCGTTCCTGGGCGCCCGGGAGTCAGACCAGTGACTGGTGGGCAGGGACGATGGCAGGTTTCCCCAGCCCTTCTAATGAAGGACCGTGGCAAAGATGACGGGCAAAAAAAGCTGCTTTTTTTCCCCTCAACGGAAAATCCTTAACTTTTCCTTCTCTAATTAGAACAATCTTGTGAGGGTGTTCTCTTAACCTTTTCATCCTTTAAATGGAAAGGTGATTTATTCTTCTGAGGCATCTTTTGTTTGTTTTTATTTTTTTTTAATGTTTATCCCTTTTTGAGAGACAGAGACAGAGCACAAGTCGGGGAGGGGCAGAGAGAGAGACACACATAGAATCCCAAGCAGGCTCCAGACTCTGAGCTGTCAGCACAGAGCCCGACGTTGGGGACTCGAACTCATGAAACGTGAGATCATGACCTGAGCCAAAGTTAGATGCTTAACTGACTGAGCCACCCAGGTGCCCCCGCCCCCGCCTTTTTTTAAGGAAGAAATTATGGATCTTTTAATGCTGGCTGAGCCAGATAGTTGATTTTTCTTTCCTTTGCCCTCTGCTTCTTTTTAAAAAACATTTTCAGGAAGCAATAGAAATGAAGAAACGCAGCCGCTTGACCTTCCTGGCCTGGTGGGATGAGTGGGTCTTCCAGGCTGCTGCCCCGCGGGACACGGGCGGGGGAGCCAGAGGGGCGGCCAAACAGCAGGAAGTCCCGCCCCCCCCTCCCCACCGCGACAGTCCCTGTGGGAGAAGACACCTTGCAAGGGTTTCTTCTAGAAGACCTTCTCCTCCTGCAAATAAAACTCCACCCCCGATTACTCATGCAGAGGAATTGTAACGATGGCTCTGAATAAAGTGTATTAACAGTCGTGATCTTTCTTCTTTACGTCCTTGTCTTCTCCTTCCCACGTAATTCGAAAAGTTTACTTGTTTATTTATTTAAAAAAAATATATTTTTTACGTAATTTCTACACCCAATGTGGGGCTCGAACTCATGACCCTGAGATCAAGAACTGCATGCCTGACCGCCTGAGCCAGCCAGGCGCCCAAAAAGTATTTTTTATTTAAACTCTAATAAAGTCCAATACTGAGTGTCTTAAGTTAATTCGGAGCCCGAAGCGAACATTCTAGGATGTTTTAAACTGTACCTGACCTACGATAGTGTATTAGTGTCAGGTGTTCAACATACTGATTCAACAATGATATACTTGGGGCACCTGGGTGGCTCAGTTGGTTGGGCAACCGACTTTGGCTCAGGTCATGATCTCGCGGTCCGTGAGTTCGAGCCCCGCGTCGGGCTCTGCGCTGACAGCTCAGAGTCCAGAGCCTGCTTCAGATTCTGTCTCCCTCTCTCTCTGCCCCTCCCCTGCTCGCACTCTGTCTCTCTCTCGAAAACAAAAAATTAAAAAACAAAAAACAAACGAAAAAACAATGATATACTTTATGAAGTGCTCACTGTGATAAATGGGGTTACCATCTGTCTCCATACAAAAAAATATATATATTTTTTAAAGTTTATTTATTTTGAGAGAGAGTGAGCAGGAGAGGGGCAGAGAGAGAGGGAGACAGAGAATCCCAAGCAGGCTCTGTGGCATCAGTGCGGAGCCTGACAGGGGCTCGAACCCACAAACCGCGAGATCATGACCTGAGCTGAAACCAAGAGTCAAGACACTCAACTGACGGAGTCACCAGGTGCCCCAAGGTTTTAAGTCCTCTCTACACCCAACGTGGGGCTCAAACTCACAACCCTGAGGTCAAGAGTCGCAGGCTCCACTGCCAGCCAGCCAAGTGCCAAGGTGAACATTTTTGATGAAGATTTTTATGTTTCTTGCTGTAACCATGCTCAGTGCGCCCACCGGGCTTTCCTTTCATCTTCGTGTGTGCTTGGAAGTTCTGTTCTTGTTTTCCTCCCTCTGATTTAAAATAGCTAAAGGCGATATATCTACGGGTCCAGAATAACATCCTATTTCAGTTTACCTTCATAGAAACCGTCTAATTTAAAAAACATTCCCCTCATATTCAATGCAAATTTTTAACATTATGCTCCAAGAGCCAAAGGATTATTTCTTGTGTTTTAGCAGAAACGAATTTAAAAACAAATGTCATGCTATACAACAGATGATATCAGTTCGCTTACTTATAAGAAGCGTTACATTCAAACCTGCTGCTATAAAATACCCATACTAGTTTTCATTAGTAAGTCAATTTTAATTTGCTACAGTTCTTTCATGGATCAGAGCTTTAGGTTTGCTTCGTGAAGAACGAAGTCTTTATTTTTTTAAAGATCTTTAAGTTATTTTATTTTATTTATTTTTTAATGTATATTTATTTTTGAGAGAGAGAGAGAGAGAGAGACAGAGTGCGAGCAGGGGAGGGGCAGAGAGAGAGGGAGACATAGAATCTGAAGCAGGCTCCGGGCTCTGAGCTGTCAGCACAGAGCCCGACGTGGGGCTCGAACCCACAAACCATGAGATTATGACCTGAGCCCAAGTCAGATGCTTAACCGATGGAGTCACCCAGGCACCCCTAAATTTTATTTTACAGAGTGCGCCTAAGCAGGGGACAGGGGCAAAGTGGGAGAGAGAGAGAGAATTAAAAAAAATTTTTTTTAATGTTTATTTTTTAAATTAGTGTTTATTTATTTTTAAGAGAGAGAACACAAGTGGGGGAGGAGTAGAGAGAGAGGGAGACACAGAATCCGAAGCAGGCTCCAGGCTCTGAGCTGAGCACAGAGCCCGATGCAGGGCTCGAACTCACAAACCATGAGATCATGACCTGAGCTGAAGTCGGACACTCAACCAACTGAGCCACCCAGGCGCCCCAATGTTTATTTATTTTTGAGAGAGAGACACAGAATGTGAGTGGGGAATGGGCAGAGAGAGAGGGAGACACAGAATCTGAAGCAGGTGCCAGGCTCCGAGCTGTCAGCACACAGCCCGATGCCCGGCCTGAACCCACAGACTGTGAGATCACGACCTGAACCCAAACCAAGTGTTGACACTCAACCGACTGAGCCACCCCAGCGCCCTGGGGTGGAGGTTTTTAGATGCTAAACTTTAAAGCTTCTGAGATTCATGCCTGGAGTCACAGGAAGTTTCTGAGGGTCAGGCCTAATATGAGAGAAATCGGCAAAAGCTGGCTGGCGGAGCGTTGCAATCTCCTCTTCTCTGGACACCAGGGGAGCAGACAGAGTATGACTGCTGACCATCCCGTTCTCTTTTCTGCAGAGCTGAGCTTGTATTCTTAATTACTAGCTGTACTACGTAAAGTACAACGTGACGGAGGGGCCTTAAATGCATCCGCGTTTCCAGACACAGCAGCTTTACGAGACCAGGAACTGGGTCAGCGCCCCGGAGGAAGACGCCGGCCGGAAAGGCCAGCTGACCTTCCGAACTTTGTCTTTTAAGAGTTTTCTAGAAGAAAAGCGTGCTCATTGTTTTTCAGTTTCGATTGGGGTCGTACCTACACAGTCCTGAAGACTGGGGACTTATAACTTTGAACTAAGTAATATCTGAAGGATAATGAGGCTATACTAATGAGACTGGCAGGAAATCCATCAAGGCTAAGCTCACCTTAGTTCAGGGGACTTCATGTTAACTGGCGTCGACTGCATGTTAGGCTGGATTAATGTGCTCGTGATGAAGACATAAGGGTAAAATGGGTAAATGAGGATAATTTTCTACCATCAGGTTTTGGGTAGACTTTTCTCAAAGTATACGTTCTTGTAGTTCAGTGTAGACGAGTTCCATGTCTAAGTGGGGTCACTAGCACCTGGACAACTTGTAATTCATTCTCTTGCATTTATGTCTAAATTTTTTTTTTACATTTATTTATTTTCGAGAGACACGGAGACAGAGCGTGAGCAGGGGAAGGGCAGAGAGAGGGGGAGATACAGAATCCGAAGCAGGATCCAGGCTCTGAGCCATCAGCACAGAGCCCGACGTGGGGCCCTAACTCACAGACTGTGAGATCATGACCTGAGCCGAAGTCAGCCGCTTAACCGACTGAGCCACCCAGGCGCCCCTCTCTTGCATTTATTTCTAATATTTGGCACCAAATCAGATCCTCAACTGCTGGGGAAGAATTGAGTGTAACAAAGCATTCAAAGCAAATCATTCTGTAGTATTCATGTTTTGGGGCTGACGGCAAACCATTCCCGGCTTTAGGACACTCAGCCCAGTAAGCTCATGGGAGACCCTTAAACGACTTGATGTAACAGCACCTGCTGAAGGGATCGCCCACATGTTAACAGCAGCTTCTTCAGTAGACATGGATTCCATTAAAAAAAAGTTTTATTTATTTATTTAGGCAATCTTTATGCCCAATGTGGGGCCTGAACTCAGATCAAAAGTCGGATGTACTTCTGACCGAGCCAGCCAGGAGTCCCTGCGCTCCATTTTCAACAAATCAGAAGAGGAAAAGTCACGTAGGTATTTAAAAGAAAATTTTCGGGGCACCTGGATGGCTCAGTCAGTTGAGTGTCTAACTTCAGCTCAGTTCATGATCTTGCGGTTCTTGAGTTCGAGCCCCGCGTCGGGCTCTGTGCTGACAGCTCGGAGCCGGGAGCCTGCTTTGGATTCTGTGTCTCCCTCTCTCTCTCTGACCCTCCCCCACTCATGCTCTGTCTCTGTCTCAAAAATAAACATTAAAAAAAAATGCATGTGCTTGTCTTACTAAGATATAAACTGGAGAAAACCTCGGTTTGGTGTGTGTGTGTGTGTTTCAGTGATAGTTCTTAGAATACGGTATTGGGAGATGCTGAGGAAAATCCAGCGTCTATGCATATTAACCTGCTGGCTCACTTGCTTGTAATTGCAAAGTGGGTTCTGATTTAGTCTGAGCAAACAGCGAACTTGAAGGTTCCGCGCTCCGAAAATTCAGTGCCCTTCCCAAGAGTGAGTCTGTCCCCCTCACTGGAGGCCTTCTAGCAGGATGGAAGACCCCAGCATGAGGACTCAGGCAGCAGTGGTTGGGTGTTCGGACTAGATCGTTTACAAGGTCCTTAAAAAACTGAAAGTAATGCGAGACACAGCCAAGACAATTTAAGGCAAAACTGTACAAACAAAATAAAATGGAGGAAAAAAAAAAAAAGAACTAATTGAGTGGATGACTAGGAAATGAAACAGCTAAACAATCCGGTTCGTAAGGGCACATTAATCATTTTTGTAATTAATGCAGGTTTTCTGTTCCCAGACTACTATTATTTTATCCCTTTCTCTCTGAAAAATGAAAAACGCATTAGTTTTTTTTTCCCTTTTGCTTTTCCCCAGAAATTAAAGGTTGGTAAGTGGTAATTAGCATAGCTCCTGTCACAGCCAATTGCCTAATGGGGACCGACATTTGACTTGAGTGGAAAGAACGGGCTGCGGCTAATGCGGAGTTCATTAGTCCCAGCTGCTTCCTTTGACATTCTTCTCCCCTCCTGTAAGAAGGGGCCGCCCTGCCCGCTCTCTCCTATTTTTAGACATATTGCTGTGCTGCTAGGTTTCTATTCTAGAAGGCCTGGTGGCACAGTGGCGCGGGGAAGGTAAGTGGCACCAGGGGCAACGGGATGTGTCTGCAGCCACGCGCACCACGCATCTGGGTCGAGTTTGCAGACTAAGGTCTTTGCCCCGTCGACCCAAAGACAGGAGCCCCCTCACACGGCTCTGTCTTTGCTCCTGCCCCCCTCTCTCTGCCCCTGGGGAGGTGAAGGGGACCTGCTCTCTGTGCTAGGTCCTCCGCTCCTCCTCATCCTTCGTTTAACCCTTACACCGGCGGCTTGGCTCACTCAGCCCACAGCACTTTCCCCATCATCCTGTGCAGCCGAGATGCTTGGTGGATCGGTCTCAAGTAGAGCGTACCAACGCCAACACCCAGGCCACCCAACCGAGGCTCTCCTGTGTGTGTGACAGGCCTGGTTCAAGAAACCGTTTTCAATTCAGGAGGGCCAAGCTGGAGACGCTGCCGTCACTGGTGAGCGGAGGGCCCATTCTGTTCCTGGCATCCAGGCTTCCTTTGCCCCCGGGCTAGCTGTACAGGGTTCACGGGGCTCTATGCCTGTGGTCAGGAATCTTCTGGCAATTATGCTGTAGACACCCGAGGTCTTTTCCGGTTCGAGTTGACTCCAACTGGTTACGTTGGTGTCACACGACCAGTGACCTGGATGGAGAATAGCAAAGGGCGTGTGGGGCGCCTGGGCGGCTCAGTCCGTTGAGCGTTCAACTTCGGCTCAGGTCATGATCTCACAGTCTGTGAGTTCGACCCCCACGTAGGGCTCTGTGCTGATGGCTCAGAGCCTGGAGCCTGCTTCGGATTCTCTGTCTCCCTCTCTCTCTGCCCCTCCCTGACTCACACACTCTCTCTCAGAAATAAACAAACATTAAAAAAAAGAAAAAAAAGAAAAGAGCGTGTGGCCCTAAGAGAAAACACATGAAAGCGGGAAAAGCACTGGTATTAGAACCAGGATCGCGGGCCTCCAGTTAGCCTCGCGACACGGGGCGGGCAAATCTCTGAACCTCGCCGACCGCCGCAACTTTGCTTACGTGTGAGAGGGCGAGTCACGCTCTGACCGGCTCACTCGGGTTTGTGAGGCTCCCATACAGAAGAGCTAACCCAGAGGAGACTGCTAGAAAACCCCCCCCCCCGCCCCCCTCCCCCGCTGGCATGAGTGCCCCTCCGGGGACATCCTAAGACGCGTGGGGATGTTTTCAGCTGTCCCCGGGCCGCAGTGGCCACTGGCGGCCAGCGGGCGGGGGTGGGGGTGGGGGCGGGGGGTGGGCCACCCGTGCTCCGTGCGGGGTGCGGGACGATCCCACAGAATGAAGAACCCGCCCGCAGGCTGCACGGCTTCTGAGCGTCACGCTGGACATTCGCGGGGACAAAAATCTGTTCCGAATTAGATTATGAAACCCAAGGAAAGAGTTCTGTGCAGAAACGGGACGCGGGTGAACCGGAAGCCCCTGCCCTGCAGCCACAGAGACAAGCAGCCGCGTCACATGGAGACCGGTTTAATGACCTTTCGCACCCCTGCTGATTACACGTGAGAAAGCTGGAACCCGACTCGCGGTGGTGACAGAGAGAATTTCACAATTAGAAACGGCGAACTGGACTCTCCGTGCGTCCCTGTGGTCTGCATACTTGACCGGCACCTTTACACCAACCGGAAGATTCGTTCACGTGAGAAACAAGTTTGTGGCCGTGAATCGACTCTAGTACGTCCCCTTCTTGACCATTATCTGCGTTTAAAGTTCTGCCCTTCCAGCTTCCGAAAAAGGACAGTGAGTCTGAAACACGACGGTTTTCTTTTCACTGCCCTTGACGGTTACGTTCAAACAGAGAACCCGAGAACAGGTCGTTAGTGAGAGGCGGTGGGGTACTGTGGGCGCAGCTTTGTCATTCAGAACATTCAGGGGCGTGAGGCAGCACTCTTCTGGAAGCGACGGGAGGCTAGTCTCGCAGCGGGTTCCGAACGCGTGGTCAGGCCGGGGGTACAGGATTAAGGCAGCGGCTACGGTAATCGGGCTGAAGGTCTTTACTGAGAGGAGGAGCAAGGCCACAGGGGTTCGGGCCGCGGCTACGTGGGCTCTCGTCTGGCTCGCTTAGGCTCCTGCCGTGCCCCGGGCAGCGAACTCTTCCTGGCCGACAGGCTCCGGAGAGAGCGCAGGCTCTGCACCTGCTGCAGGCGCAGGCTCAGCTCCCGACGACAGGCCTGCTGCACGGTCGCGGTCTTCTCTGCGTCCCAGCTCAAAGCAGCAGCCAGCGCTCCGGGGGCCTCGTTGGCAACCAACTGCGGCAAGAATGAGAAGCACTGAGAAGCGCTCCCTGCTCCCCTCGCCTGCCGCTCCGGGACCGAGCTGGGGCAGCCCCCGGCGCGCGCTGGGTCTTTGCGCTGAGACGTCAGAATCCTGCCGCACGCCACGGCCACGGGCCTCTCCTTACCCCCCGACACCGACGGGAAAGGCCCTCTGGACAGAAATTTCGCGGGAGCAACTTGTAAAGTCCTCCGCTTAGGGGAGATTTAGGCCGGGCGCGAGTCGAGCCGTCTCCTGCCTTCTAGCCACGCGGGGGAGGTGCCCGGGACAGGGACGAGGATGACGAGGGAGCGGCGCCCACTGTGACGGATCCGGTGTCAGGCTTCCAGTTTCCTGGCCGTGGAGCCAGCACGAAAGGACCCCCCCACCCCCGGCGCGCCTTTCACGGGGATACTGTATGTGCCTCGACTGACATTAGTCTCCCTCAGGGGCCGACAGAGAGGCTTGAGCCCCGCCGCTCCACCCTGTCCGGTTCAGACACTCCACTTCCCGCAAAGCGCCGGGAATAAGGTCTGACGGTGCGGGAGCGCGTCCGCTTGTTCAAGCCACTGGCACAGATTAAGTGAGATGGTTTGCACAGAAGAGGCAAGCGGGGCGGCGAGGAGCCAGGGTCTGCAGGTGCGAGAGGCAATGCTGTGCGCGCCTCTGCAGGGCGGCGCTGCACCCCAGGAGGCGTGGCTCCCCCAGAGGGCGCGGCTCCCCCAGAGGGCGTGGCTCTCCCAGAGGGCGTGGCTCTCCCAGGGGGCGCAGCTACCAGAGGGCGCGGCTCCCCCAGGGGGCGCGGCTCTCTGCGGCTCAGGGCCCCCCGTTCTCGCCCACCTCCAAATCCTGACTGGACAGACTGAGCTCTGGAGCAGGCTTCTGCCCCAGCGCGGTGAGGATCCGGCCCGCGAGTGCAGTTGCGGAGGAGCTCTCTCCGTTACTACCCGTGTCCACTGCGTCCGTCTGGTCACCGCCAGGTCTGGACACCTCTGCAAAGCAGACACGAGGAGGAGATGGTACCCCGGGCGAACAGACAGCCGCCCAAACAGCCGGTGAGAGTCATCAGTCGGGCAAGGGAGAAGCACGCCGGGGCGCCGGGCGGGCTCAGGCGGTTCGGCAACCGACCCGATTTTGGCTCAGGTCACGATCTCGCGGTTCGTGGGATCGAGCCCTGCATCAGGCTCTGCGCTCACAGCGCGGAGCCTGCTTGGGATTCTCTCTCTCCCCCTCTTTCACTCTCTCTGCCCCTCCCCGGCACGCGTGTGCCCTCTCTTTCAAAATAAATAAACATTAAAAAAAAAAAAGACAGGAGCACGTCATTCCAAGATACCAGCAGCTGTGGCGCCCCCCTTTTTTGGCCACGTTCTAACACGGGCTCCGTCCCCAGGGAAGGCTCTCCAGGCCCTGCGTTCTCAGGGTGACTCCCCTGGCTGGTGAGTCCTACCTTGCTGCTTTGACAAGATGCTGCCTTCCTTCTCCAAAGCCTGGAGGTAAAGCTCCAAGAGCTGCCTGGACTGCCGGGCTTCCTCCCTCTGGTCCAGGACCTGCTGGAGGGTGTCCTGGAGCCCCTGGACCGTGACGCGGCTCTGGCGTAGCTCCTGGGCCAGGTCTGAACTCGGAGCGTCAATGAGCACCTGACGCACAAACACAGACTTTGACGAAGCTGAAAGTGCTTCCAAGGCACCGTGGCCCGACCTGCCGGCGGCAGGCTCCCTCCTTCCCTCAGCTCCCGGTGTAATCGCCTCCTCCTGGGAACCTGCCAGCGTTCACCGGCTGCACTTCTGGGACTTTATTCTATGGCCGAGCATGTGCGCAAAATGATGCTAAGCTTCTGGTAGCACCGCCTGGAACAGCAAGGCTCACGGCAACCCGGACGTCCACCGGTGGGGGGACTCCTGAGTAAGCCACAGCGCGTGAGCAAAACGGAGTACTATGCAGTGGTGCAAAAAAGAACGGCAGTGTCTTTTAGGTACTGAACTGGAATGTTCTCCAAGCATTTCTTTAAAAAAGAGTAGATATACTTCTGTTTGTGGAGTACAGGGGAGGGGAAACTATGTTTATATTTGTTGGTATATAAAACATCTCCAGAACGGGAAATTGAGAGACGGACTATCTCTGGGAAGGGAAACTGGTGGTTAAGGGGCAGGAGTCAGATTTTTCCTGTATGTCCTTTTAATTTTTTTCCAAACAGCTTTATTGAGATCTAACCCACATGCCGTACGATTCACCCATGTAAACTGTAGAACTAGGTGGGTTCTAGTACATTCACAGACCTGTGCAGGCAGCACCCCTAAAAGAGCTGCTCCCGTCAGCAGCCACTCCTATTTCTCCTCGAAGCTTCCCCAAGCCCGGCCCGAGGCAGCCAGTGTCTCTCTTCCAGCTCTTCTACAGATTTGCATATTCTGGGCGTTTCATATACAGGCGGCTACGAACTCCGTGGCCTTTCACGTCTGGCTTCTGTACTTCGCACACCAGTTGGAAGTAAGCCAACTTTAAGTTTATCCACGTCACAGCACGTGTGACTACTTCAGTCCTCCTAAGTCATGTGGCCAGCCCGCCTTTTATTCATCCACTCATCAGCTCACGGACGCCTGGGTTGTTTTCAATTTTTGGCTACCAGTATATCCATTTATACCTCTTGGATTTTGAGCCATACAAATTTATTTATTTATCTTATTTTTGAGAGCAAGAGACAGAGTGTGAGCGGGGGAGGGGCAGAGAGAGAGAGGGAGATGCCAAATCCGAAGCAGGCTCCAGGCTCTGAGCTGTCAGCCCGGAGCCCGATGGCGGGGTTCGAACTCATGGACCACGAGATCATGACCTGAGCTGGAGTTGGAAGCTTAACTGACGGAGCCACCCAGGAGCCCCTGAATGTATTTATTTTTATTCGAATATGTAAGTTTGTAAGTTTAAAAAATTACCAAAAAAGCCACCTCCTTGAAGGGGCCTCCCCTGACCCCCCAATCTAGACCAGCCCCGTTGCTCTCAGCACACTGTCCCACCTGCTACCCATCTGACAGCTTCCTGCTTTCTCTGCCTCCTGTCATCAGAATTCGAGCTCCTTCCATCAGAATTCTGTGCCTGGTGTGTTCACCACTGTACCCCCTGGACAGAACCGTGCCGGGCACAGGTTAGGTGCTCAATAAATATTTTTTTGAATCAACAATACTGTTTTTATCCCAATTTTACTGGACAGGAAACATAGGCCAAGAGGCTAAGTTACTGGCTCAAAGTCATAGTGATGGGATTTAATTCTGACTCCTCTGACTCCAAATTCTTTGACAGTACCTCCTTAACACCCCCGGTGAGACGAAGCGGGTCTAGGCGGGGCCTGGGCATCTGTATTTTCTACTCTAGGTGCAAGAATTAGAAAATGAAGAGTCTTGGTTGTTTTCAAAGCATTGTTTAAACATTAAGAAATAAGGGCGCCTGGGTGGCTCAGTCGGTTAAGCATCTGACTTCGGCTCAGGTCATGATCTCACGGTTTGTGGGTTCGAGCCCCGCGTCGGGCTCTGTGCTGACAGCTCAGAGCCTGGAGCCTGCTTCGGATTCTGTGTCTCCCTCTCTCTGCCCCTCCCCTGCTCACACTCTGTCTCTCTCAAAAATAAACATAAAAAAATTAAAATAAAAGGATGTTAATAAACATTAAGAAATAATGGGATTATTATGGCAAGACACTGGGAAAGCAAGGGGCCGGGGACTGTGGAGGAGGAAGGCTTACCTGCAGGTCTTCCTCGGACAGGAGGATGATGTTGGACAGATCCTCCTGCAGCTGCCTGGCCACGTTCCTCCACCTCAGCTCCGCCCCACTGTCCATCTCATCTACATCGAGGGACTCCTGGGAAATCCAAGCTGTACCTCCATCTGACACAGGGGAGGGAGCGCCAGGCACCGTCCGGTTAACCTGAGGGCTGTTTTCACCTCCTCCTCCAACACGCAGACCCCGAGGAGACCCGTACCTCCCTCCCACTGACCATTCAGAGTAAGTTCGGTGGTCAGGGAAGCGCCTTCTCTCAACGAGTCCCGGGCAAGCCTGTCCCCCATCCAGGACCTACGTCTCCCCTGCTCGTCCACCTTCGCGTCTTAAGTGAATCGCTCTGTATCTTTTATGAAAGGAAGCCACTGAAACCCGACGCCCGGTCACGCACACCCGGGATCCTACCACACTCCCCTTGAGGGGAGTTTGCGTGTCTCAGTAAATGCCGGCTGCGCAAATGCTGAACCGGACAAACGGCGCCCAGGTGCCTGTGCGGCAGCACGAATCGTGATGAATGTCGCACCGCATAGGCCGTTTTGTGTGCGGCCAGAGCGCCTTACCTGAATTGCTGTACGCCCACTTTTCGTTACTGGCCAACGCGACGAACTTCGTATTGGAAGGGAGACACAGGAAGTAATCGTTGTCATCCACTATGGTGCCGTCCTCTGCCAGGACCAGGGTGATGGGTGCCAGGGACTTATCAATGGCCAGAATGTCACAAGCTGAGAGGAATAAAATACTTAGCAATTGACAGGTGTCCATAAGAGAAATTATATGCGTCCCCGTACTCTTAACATCTGTGCTCTCGGAGCGTAGCAGAATTCCTGGTCCGTTCACATTACCTCCAGGACCAACCACAACTACTAGCACTAATATAACACTTCCCACACGCCTGGTACTGTCCTCAGTGTTTTCTGTATACAGTTATGTAATCTAACAACCCCGTAAGGTAGGTCCTATTGTCACTCCCGTTCTACAGATGTCAAACCCAAGGCTCAGAGAAGTGAAGTAGCTCGTCTGAGGTCACACAGTAAGCGGCGGGGCCGAGATTTAAACCCACGGCCTGTCTGACTCCTGACAACGTTTCCTCCGGCTGCTTTACACCCACGCTAGGGGCACTCTCATCTTTACTTGGATGAAAAACACGCCCAGGTCCGATACGATTCCTGGGGAGCAAGCAGTCTTTCATTCATGTATTCAGTGGTCCTCTTAAATTCTCCTGTGCCAAATGTCCCAAAAAAAAGGAAAAGAAGAGTAAAAAAGGAAATGCTTTTTGTCCCACGCAGTGCTGTACTTTGCAGCCTTTCTAACCTACAGGAAGGCACAAGAGAAGCAGGAGTTTGCATCAGTAGCTCTTCTTTGCTGTCAATGGGCGACGGGCTTGTCCGGGGCAGGTGTGTCCCATCGCATCCGGTGACGGCCATGCCTACAGCGCGAACAGGATGAGGGGGAGCAGCACAGGAGCCAGACGACTACAAACATGTCTGGACAACCTCGTCCGGCACCCAAATAGAACGGCCGGCCTTGCAGAGGCTGGGCTCCGGAGAACACAGCCGCTCACGCAAGTCTCTGCGCCAAGTGTATCCAGCCGACGCGCTCGAGGGGAACTAAAACTTAAGTACCCTAATGCCAGGGACAAATATGTGAACACTGATTTGGCAAAAGCCATGTCACTAAAGCTTTTGTCACGCTTTGGCTGCTCCTGGGTCTCCGAAAGATTTCTGTCTGGTATCTTTTAGGGTTTGGTGACTCTTGAGAGGAAGCTCACTGGACACTGACACACACTATGACTGGGGATGGCTCACACGTTTAACGTGTCGAACTTCCGTGGATAAACAACTTATGACTCCTGGCTCATAATACTTTCAAGTCGTGTAAATATATGTCGAGAGTCCCCAACGACCCTGTAAAGCACGGCTGGAAATATACCCATTTTGCCGATGAGAAAACTGAGGGTCGGGAGCCGGTAAAGTACAAGGTCAAGCAGCTAGTAGGTGCGGGGCTGGGGCTCAGAACTTCGGTCACCCCCGGCACCCGGCTCCTTGCCTGGAACTCCAGAATGGTCGGAAGCAGAGCCCTCTACGCCGCACAAGTGCCTGCCGGAGCAGACGGTGGAAAGGCGATCGCGCCCCGGCCGTGGGCACCAGGGTCACGTTAGGGAGACCGGGAGGCAGGCAGGCACCGGGCTGGGTCTGCTCCAAGGTCTGAGTGAGTCTAGGCAAGGCACCTAAGTCTAGTCGGTTTTGATTTGCATATTTCTTCCCGTCTACCTTCCCACTAAATGAGCCTCACACGAGATAATCGCCTCGAAACTTGTCCATCGCTATGCCCACGGGAGTTACTTTCGTCCCAAGTCGCTCCTGCTGACCCCGCTTTGCCCCTGCCCGACCTCCTCACCCGGCCCGGCTCCCCGCAGCCCCCGCCCCCGCCCCGGCCCCCACAGCCTCCGCCCGGGTCCCGCGCCAACCCTTGCTCCTCAGCTCCTCCAGGGAGGAGGCCGCCACGCCATGCTGCTCGCGGCTGTGGTTGCGGCGCAGCAGACACGGCTTCAGAGCCCGGATCTCAGCCTCGCCGCCCTCGACCACCTCCATCTTCTTCAGGGTGGGACTCGACTGACTCGGGAAAGTCGAGGAGACTCAGCGCGGCACCTCCCCCGGCCCGCGGCTTGCCGGGAGATGTAGTTCTTTCTGCGGCAAATCACGCGTGGGAGCAAGGTACGCCGGGAAGTGTAGTTTTAGTTGCCGCTAATCCCTTGTGGCTCTGGGGGCATGCCGGGAGCTGTAGTCTCTGGACGCGAAGCTAACTTCATTACATCGCTCTATTCGGCCTAGAGTGTTTTTCTACCTTATATTGAGGAGTTTCAGTGGTGGGATCAAAATGAGGTCAATATGGATTCATTTTGCATTATGAAAGGCATGCATATATACTCCTTGGATTGTTAGAGCACTCTTATTTACATACATAGATGCATAACATTAACACTCAAATGAAACAGCCCCTCCTTCTACTGTGTTAATTTGTTTTCCTTTCCAAACTGAAAAGATCTGTAAGATGTCCCAACCCCCGAGATAATCTAAAGGAAGTCAATTTAAAAAATTAATGAGTGTAGTTTTCAGTCCTGCTGAAAGGATAAGATACTCGCACGTTTCCACCAGTTTGATTCCCGGCTTCAGCTGTGCAAATTGGGTTGGGAACTCGGAACGAAATGCTTACATAACTAGATTAAACATTACGGTCTCAAATAAATCAGACGAGAAAGGGAAAATGCGAACCGCATCACTGTTTGAGATTGTCCAGATGCCGCTTGGGGATAAATTCATCCTTGTTCTAATACTGCTACTTTCCTCCCTCTGAAAAACGTTTAATAGTAAAAAAATCTTAAAAGGTTCCTCACTTGAAGGGGGAAGGCATTTTATGTACACATCCAGAGTCCCTTTCGTATTTTGTTTATAAGAAAATAAGATATTATCTCATTAGAAAAGGGTAGGCATTTAAAACAGTGTTTGGTAGGAGGAATTGTTACTTGAGGCAACCCTTTTTTTTTGTTACTTTTGAGGCAACCCGATTGTACTAATCGGTCAAAACACAACTGCAGTATGAACTGACCGATAATTCTAATATATGCAATCTTTTCGTGTGATTTTACATTTAGCTTAAAATCTAACAACTCAGCACTACAAAGTAAGAATGCAGAAGTCTCTCCTCTCCAAAAAGTTCCGTTCTGTGTCTTCCTAATAGATCTGCAAACTGTTATCAGACTCCTATCTCCAAGATGCTGTAATTGTGTGTGTGCGTGTGTGTGTGTGAGAGTGTGTGTTTGGCGAATTTAGGAGCAGGAGTTGAGTCTTGGATCTTCTTATTACTTACTAGAGGCTACCAAAGTGCCTGGCAAAAATAAGCACTCAACAAATGGTACGGCACTGAACCATTAATTAATTAATTTCCAAGATTCTTCCCATTCCTTTATTAAAGACTTAGTACCTGCCTGCGCCCAAGGCACTGTGGGGATGGTCAGAGATTTAATTCAATGAGAATAATACACGTATAAAACTGCAAAAAAGACGGACTTGGGATCTTCTTGGCCAGCAGAGACCTAACGGCAATTGTGTGAGATGACCTGGCCTTGGGAGGTCCCCCTCCACCGTCCCCGTGCCCCCATCGATATGCTCAGTTCCGGCTACTTTGGTCTGGGCGGGTGAGCGAGAGCGAGGGAGCTTGGGAGACGCCTCGCCCAGCGGCAGTAGATTAGTCAGGCCTCGGAAAGATGGCGTCCTCGGAGCAGGCAGAGCAGCCGAGCCAGGTAAGGGGAGTGGGACTGCCCCGCCGTAGTGGCGGGGACCCCGGCTGGAGGGGGCGCTCGGCGTGCGGCTGGGAGTTGGGCGGGGGCCTTGAACCTCCCCAGCCGGGGGCCCCGACCTCCTGTCCCCTCCCGGGCCCCGCCCCTCTCCTGGTCCTCGCCGCCCGGCCCCTCCCCCGGTGACCCCTCTCAGACCACATTCCCAAACTGAGGCTCGGGGGCGCCCGCGGGCCCCCACTTCCCGCCTGCGGACCCTCCGTGTCCCACTTGCGCTTGGCCGGGACGGTGGCGGGACCCTTGAGAAGCCTCCAGCCTTGAGCTGCGAGGGCCCCTGCTTGAGGAGAGAGGGGTGAGAGGCTCGATCGTTCTCGGTTGTCCCCTCCCAGGAGGGCCCTGACTCCACCGGGATTCCCACTCTCCCACAGCCTCAGCCTCGCGAGGTGGCCCCGCTGCCAGCCTCTTCGTCACCTTCGCGCTTTCCCTGGTAGTGGAGGGTCAGAAATGTACTCGGACCTTCTCAGTACGTTGGTAGGAAGGGGACTCACTGTAAACAACAGACGCCACCAAGCTTTTGGCCGAGGATCCGTCCTTGCTTCCCAGAGTTTGGTTTTCTCGGCCCAAGGGCTCCCTTGTAGCTTTCCAGCCACAGATTCGGCCAAATCGCGCTCCGTTAAGGGGACCTTGGGAACCAGTGTTCCTGCTGTCGGGAAGCCGTGGATGATAAGGCCTATGAATGGGTTTGAAATCTAAAGGTGGGGTGGGGACGACGGGGGTAAGCGGTACCTTGCATTTACTGAGGCTGCGCTATCACGCTGAGGACGAATTAACGTTTATTCTCTTGTGTAGCGCTCATTACAACCTTTATGAAATACAGGCTATTAACCGCCATTTCACAGGAGTGGGCACTAAAGGACTGTAACATACCCCAGATCACGTGCCTGATCCGGTCTGCATTTAAACCCAGATGTGCGCGACTCCGCGGGTCAGCCACACATGCTTGCGTTTAGTTAGGATTAGACGGAGGAAGAAGAAAATGGTTTCAATGTGGACTGCATCTCTCATCCCCTTGAAACACCTGTAGGCTTTTCATAGCCCCGCGGCGTTTCACTTCCTTCCCAGGCAGCAGAACGGTACCTAATGTTTCAGAACTGTTGTATTCTTCGGGATAGGCCCGTTCCAGGAATTGCGCTTAGAGGAGTTGTGTGTTCCCCAGACCAGCTTCTGTTAGCAGAGCGAATGGTTCAGGAAGATGCCTGGATTGTGAAACATGGGAAATAACTCGGGCCGATCCTGGCCTTCTCACCATCAGAAATTCTGGAGCGTGGGAGAGTGTCTGGGAGGAGGGGCCCTTCTTTCTTGCCGGACCTCACTTAGCTTCCTGAAATGCTGAGGCTCCTCAAAATCTGGGCTTTTCTGAACAGTTGCATCTTAGGGATGCCCACAACCTGGGGGGGGGAGGGGGAGGGATGTCTTCATTCCCTGATTCTTCTAGGACTCGTTTGCCAGTGCTGTGAAGGTTACTAAAAAGCTTGCTACTCGGAGCCATCGTAACGCCCGAGGATTCCTTTGGTTCCGGAAATTATCCTCTCTGTACACGTGGTAGGGATCCAAGGTCCTCTGAGGGGGTTTGGCCAGACTTGCTGGGTTTTCAGCTTTGCTTCTCCTTTGCCCTCCTTTCCAAAGCAGGTAGAGACCGGATTGCGTCAGAACAGTCTGGCATTCCGGGGAACATTTGAACTCCACGCCAAATTCTGTCATTGTGTAACCATATAAAGTGGACCCACTTCTGGAGGTGCCTTGTCATTTCGTTTTCAAGTCGCGATCAGCGTAGTTTCCCATTGCTCCGGTCAAAGCAGAGTGGAATTGAAAGAACAATTTGGATAATACCTCCAAACCTGGGCTGTAAGAAAGAACGCATTATTAATGCCGGTGCGGCTGAGTCAGTCCCTGTTTCATAGAAAGTTGGTTGGTTGGCTTTGTGGCTTCAGTTACTGGTTTTGAAAGATACGGGGTGATAGCCAATCCCTTCTTCCTCTGAGAGGCAGTGTAGAGCAGTGGTGTGGGCTCCAGAGGCGTCCTTACAGGCTTAGAATCCTAGCCCCACTACTTATAGCTGTGTGATCTCGGACAAGTGACTGAACTTTTTTTTTTTAGTTTATTTATTTTGAGAGAGTGAGCGTGAGTGAGCACGAGTGACGGAGGGACAGAGAGAGAGAGAGAATCCCAAGCAGGCCCCTTGCTGTCAGCATGAAGCCAGGCTCAGGGCCTGATCCCACACACCTCGGGATCTTGACTTGAGCTGAATCAAGAGTTGGCTGCTTAACCAACAGAGCCAGCCAGGCGCCCCCAAGTTACTGAACTTCTTAGCTTTAGCTTCTCCATCTGCAGAATAGGAGTAATACTAGTGCCCATCTCATAGGGGTTCTCTGACGATTAAAGTAACTTATTTTAACTACTTTTTCCCCCTAATTTTGAGAGAGAGAGAGTGAGAGAGAAAGCTCCAGTGGGGGAGGGGCAGAGGGCGGAAGAGAAAGACTCCCATGGGACTTGAACCCATGAATCATGAGATCATGACCGAGCCTGAAGCTGGATGCTTAACTGATTAAGCCACCAGGCACCCCAGTAAAATCACTTTAATTTTTTTTAATGTTTTAGTTTTGAGAGAGACAGAGCACGAGTAGGGGAGGGGCAGAGAGGGAGACACAGAATCCGAAGCAGACTCCAGGCTCTGAGCCGTCAGCACAGAGCCCGACGCAGGGCTCGAACTCACAGACCATGAGATCTTTACCTGAGCCGAAATTGGAGGCTCAACCGACTGAGCCACCCAGGCGCCCCTAAAATAATATTTTAGAACAGTGTCTGACATAGTGTTGTTATTATTATTGCATTCATAAGCTCTGAATTTTCACTCACAAACAAGAAATCTTTCTTCAAGTCCTATCATAATGTTTTTTGGGGGTATGATCTTTCACGTGTTGACTTCCAGTCCACGAAAAGTTGTTCTTTTATTTGTTCTAGAGTAACTTCCTTCATATTTGAATCCCTTGAATGCTGGGCTTTATCCCTGCCGTCCTTTGGGACTTGCAGATATTAGTGACACACTTGCTTTTTTCATAGTGGTGGTCTTTTTATTCTTCCAGACAGTCTGTCGGAGTTAGAAATTACATTTATTGGGGCGCCTGGGTGGCTCAGTCGGTTGAGCGTCCGACTTCAGCTCAGGTCATGATCTCGCGGTTGGTGAGTTCGAGCCCTGTGTCGGGCTCTGTGCTGACAGCTCAGAGCCTGGAGCCAGCGTCAGATTCTGTGTCTCCCTCTCTCACTGCCCTTCCCCAGCTCACTCACTCTCTCTCTCAAAAATAAATAAAAACATTAAAAAATTTTATAAAAAAAAAGAAATTACATTTATTGCTTTGTATCCTTGTGTTTTCCCCATATTACTCTGGTTTGCATGGTTGGTGTCTCATGAGAGGCCCTTCTAGTCTGTACGCAGACATGGGAGCTGTTTTCCCTACTTCTGTATCTCTCCACCAGCTGTCTTCAGTGAAGAGCAGAGGCATGGTTCAGTCTGAGTGTTTAATGGTTATTGAATATCGAATATATTACGGAACATAGATTTCAAATCTGTTGAGATTCCCTGGAGACAGTATGTTTGGGATTGAGAAAACACAGAAGCAGGGAAGGGAGAAGCACACAGCAAAGACATTAAGGGGTGGGAGAGCATGGCCTTGTATCGTGAGAGTCTTTGAACTCCAGCGCTGACTCACTATCGGACTCCCCGGTCCCCCTCTCTGAGCTTGTTTTGTCCTCTGTAAGGTAATAACTACCCTAAAGGGTTACTCCGAGGGTTGACTGAACTCACAGACATAAAGAGTATTTGGCATATAGTAAGTGCTCAGTGAGTTAGTGTCCTTCTCCCAAGTCTCTACGTGCTCAACTCTTACTTATTTATTTTTTTAATGTTTGTTTATTTTTGAGAGAGTGGGGTGGGAGAGGGGCAGAGAGAGAGGGACAGATCCTCTCTGTCAGCCCAGAGCAGCGCCCGATGTGAGGCTCGAACTTACAAACCCAAGCTGAAGCCAGATGCTCAACTGACTGAGCTACCCAGGCCGTCCGGAAGTCTCCTGAACTCTTGAATGACAGTAGTTCAAATGAGATATTTTCCCCAAGTTTTTAGTATTTCGAAAATTTTCCAACCTGTAGAAATGTTGAAAGAATAATACAGAGAACGCTTGGGGCGCCTGGGCGGCTTGGTCAGTCACGTGTCCGACTTCGGCTCGGGTCATGATCTCATGACTTGTGGGTTCGAGCCCTGCGTCAGGCTCTGTGCTGACAGCTCAGAACCTGGAGCCTGCTTCGGATTCCGTGTCTCCCTCTCTCTCTGCCCCTTCCCTGCTTGTACTCTCTCTCACAAAATAAATAAACTTTAAAAAATTTTTAAAAATACAGAGAACTTTTGTAAAACTCCCATATGAACTTCAAGATACACTGTTTATATTTTGCTAAATTTGCTTTATCTCTGTCTCTTTATGTATATATATTTAAAGACTTGAGAATGAGTTACAGAATTACAGTATTCTGTCCTAGAATACTTCACCTTGTCTTCAGAGTAAGGTTATTCTCATACGTGACCCGAATACCATTATCCCACAAGAAATTTAGTATTGATGAAATATTATTTAAGAGGTGCGTGGGTGGCTCAGTCAGTTGAGCATCTGACTCTTGATCTCCGCTTAGGTTTTGATCTCAGGGTTGTGAGTTCAAGCCCCATGCCTAGCATGGAACCCACTTAAAAAACTCGTTATTGAGGTGCCCGGGTGGCTCCGTTGGTTAAGTGTCCGACGTCAGCTCAGGTCATGATCTCATGGTTTGTGGGTTCGAGCTTTGTATAGAACTCGGGCACAGATTTTTTGTCATCTCCTCTTTCTGTACATCCTCTGTTCACATTCTTTCTAAAAAATAAACATTATAAAAATCATTATTTAATAATATAGTCCACATTCAAATTCCCCCAATTAAGAAAAATCCGAATCCAATCAAGAAATAGGGATTGCATTGTCTCTTTAGTATGCCTTAGTCTAGAATGATTCCTTAGTCTTTAAATTTTTTCTTTCTTTGCTTTATTTTTTAAGTATTTGTCAGAGAGAGAGAGAAAGAGAAGGAGGGAGGAAGTGGGGGAGGGGCAGAGAGAGAGAATCCCAAGCGGGCTCCATGCTCAGCGTGCGTCCTGATGCAGGGCTCAGCTTCACAGCAGTGAGAAATCGAGTCGGATGCTTAACCGACTGAGCCACCCACGTGCCCCTCTTTTCTTTTCTTTCTTTAATTTTCTTTTCTTTTTTTTAAACTGAAGTTGAGCACAGACCCAGAAAGCACACAAATTACGTGTCCAGCTTGGAGAATTTTCAGAGTGAACACACTTGTGTAACCAGTACTTACATTAAGAAATCAGATATTCCCAGTACCTCAGAAGCTCCCCCAGTGACCCTCCTGTCACTGTCCAACCCCCAGAGGTTGTCCCCATCCTGACTCAAAATCTGTACATTCATTTAATAGCTTATTGAGTGACAAAGTCCTTATGGCCAAAAACTTTACTGTGGAATTCTAATAGGTGTGTTGGTGGTCAGTTTAATGAGTTTTGACAAATATGTATACCTGTGTAACCACCAGTACAATCAAGATGAGAGCTATTCTGGTATTCCTAAATGTTCCTTATGCTGCTTCCCAGTAAATCCTGGCCTTTGGCTTCAGGGAATTGGAACTGTTTCCTGTGACTGTCGGTTTATATTTGTCTTTTCTAGAATTACATATGAATGATTCAAAATGTATTTTTTTGTGTCTCACTTCTTTTGCTCAGAGTAATGTTTGTGGAACTTATATCAGTAATCCGTTAATTTTTTAGTAGTGTGTAGTATTCTATTGTATAGATATACCACAATTTGTCGATCTGTTCATCAGTTTATGGATATTTGGATTCTATTAATTACCTGCTGCTGCATAACAATATCACAGCAAATCTACACCAGTTACCAAAAGGAGCACACATGGACCAAAAGAGCACACCAGTTACCAAAAAGAGCATTTTCTGCGAGTCAGGACACAGTTTAGCTGAGTTTCACAAGGCAAAAAATCAAGGTGTCTGCTGGGGCTGTGATCTTATCTGGGTCTCGACTGGGGAAGGATCTGCTTCCTAGCCCATGTGGCTCTTGGCAGCATTTAGTTCCTTATGGCCTGCAGGCCCCTGGTTGACTGCTGATAACAAACTGGGACCCTCCGTTTTTTGCCTCAGGGGTCTTCCTAACATGGTCACTTGGCTTCCTCAAAACCAGTAAGGAAGAGAGTCTCTTAGGAAAATGGACACTACCGTCTTACATAATGTAACCATATACATGTGATTACATGCATCCTGTCACTGTTGCCCTACTCTGTTGGCCAGAAGCAAGTCACAGGTCCCACCCACACTCAAGGGTACCACACAAGGGCATGAATACTAGGAGGCAGGAATCATGGGAGTCACCTTAGAGTCAGTTTCCCCACATAATTGGTTCTAGTTTAGGGCCAGTATAAATACTCATGTAATGTGGAGAGAGGTTTTCTTTTTTTTTTTTTTCCCCCGGTAAATACTTATGAGTGGAATTGCTGGGTCATATGGTAAGTATATATTTAGCCTTAGAATAAACTGCCTAAGGGTTTTTGCAAAGTTGTACTATTTTTGTTGTCACCAGCAGTATGTGAGCATTCCAGCTGCCCTATATCTGCACCAACACTTGGTATTGTCTGTCTTTTTAATTTTAGCCACTCTAGTGGGCGTGTAGTGGAGTTTCCTTGTGGTTTTTTTTAATTTGCATTTCTGTGATGACTAACAACATTGACCATCTTTTCTTGTGCTTGGGTTCATGGTTCCAGCATATCATCTGCTGAACAGACTACCCTTTCTCCATTGGCTCACTTTGCCGCTTTTGTAAAAAATTAAAAGAGTGTATATATGTAGGTCAGTTTCTGGGCTCTATTTTGTTTCACTTATCTCTGTGTCTAGCCTAGTGCAAATGAAGTACTGTCTTGGTTCCTGTAGCTTTACAGTAAATCTTAAAACCAGGTAGTGTAAGTCTTTTGATTTTATTGTTTTTCAGAATTGTTTTAGCTTAGGGCCATTGCATTTCCATATAAATTTTAGAATCAGTTTATCAATTCTAACAAAAACGTGTCTTGGGATTTTTATTGGGACCATGTGGAATCTATAGACCAGTTTGGGGGAGAGTTGACATCTTGGCGGTATTGACCTTCTAATTCATTAACGGGGTGTGTATCACCATTAGGCGGTCTTATTTTTTCTCAGTGTTTTGTAGTTTTCAGTCCATAGGTCATATACACATTTTCTTTTTATTTTTTTTTTTTTATGTTTTTTAATTTATTTTTGAGAGCAGGAGAGACAAAGCATGAGTGGGGGAGGGTCAGAGAGAGAGAGGGAGACACAGAATCCGAAGCAGGCTCCAGGCTCTGAGCTGTCAGCACAGAGCCCGACGCGGGGCTTGAACTCATGGACCGCGAGATCATGACTTGAGCTGAAGTTGGATGCTCAACCAACTGAGCCACACAGGCGCCCCATAAACTTTTTTCTTTTTTTAAAGTTTATTTATTTATTTTGAGAGAGAAAGTGCAAGCAGGGGAGGGGCAGAGAGAGGGAGAAAGAGAATCCCAAACAGATTCGGCTCTATCCACGCAGAGCCCCATTCGGGGCTCGATCCCACTCAGGACTTGAGCCGAAATCAAGAGTCAGACGCTTAACCAACTGAGCCACCCAGGTGCCCCGAGCTGTAAGTTTTTGAAGGTGCCCTTTATCAAGTGGAGGAGATTCAACTTTTATATTTAATTTGTTGAGCGGTTTTGAAAAACATTATGTGTGTTTTGACCGTTACCCAGTGTTCTTTTTGCCATTGATCCGTTTTCTTTATTAATATGGTGATTCATGTTGATTGATTTTTCAAACGTTAAATTAATTTTCTGTTCATTGGATAAATTCCACTTGGTTATGATGTATTATTCTTTCTATATATTGTTGGATTAGGTTTGTCAGTATTTTAAGTGTTTCTTCATTTATATTTAAGAGGGATATTGATTTCTAGTTTTGTGTGTGTCTGTGAAATCTTTGTCTAGTTTTGGTATCAAGGGCATGTTGGCTTCGTAGAATGCGTTGGAAACTTTTACCTTTTTTTCTCTTTTCTGAAATGGTTTGTGTAAGATTGGCGTTACTTTTTCCTTAAATGTTTAAGAGAATTCATCAGCGAAGCCACCTGAGCCTACGATTTTCTTTACAGACTTAATTTCTTTTTTAATTAAATATTTTAAATTGTGTTATAAATTTGTTTTTTTAAAGTTTATTTTGAGAGAGAGGGAGAGAGAGTGTGGGCGTGAGAGCAGAGGCAGGAGCAGAGAGACTGGGAGAGAGAATCCCAGGCAAGCTCTACACTGTCAGCACAGAGCCCCACATGGGGCTTGATCTCACAAACTGTGAGATCATGACCTGAGCCAAAATCAAGAGTTGGGGCTCAACTGACTGAGCCACCCAGGCGCCCTTTCCTAATTATCTTTTAAGTATAGATATGCAGTGATTTTCCTGATTTCATTTATAATACTGTAAATTAGTGTCCTTTGTATTTTTTATTGATTGGTTTAGATAGACACTATCAATCTTAATACTCTTCCAAAAATACCAGCTTATATTTCATTGACCGTAATTTTTTTTCTTTCCTTTTCGTTTTTTGTTTTAGAGCGCATGCACACATGTGAGTGGGGGAGGAGCAGAGGGAAGGAGAGAGAATCTTTTTTTTTTTAAGTTTATTTTTGAGAGAGAGAGAGAGAGAGAGAGAGAGCGATCTTGCATGCAGGGGTGAGGGGCAGAGAAGGGGGAGAGAGAGAATCCCAAGGAGTCTCCATGCCCAGCGTGGAGCCCAGGTGGGGCTCCATCCCGTGACCCTGGGATCATGACCTGAGCTGAAATCAGGAGTCGCATGCTTCACCAACTGAGCACTGGAATATTATTCCACACACACACTGGAATATTATTCCAGAGGCCCCTATTTCTTTCCTTCTATTTTGGGTTTCATTCGCTCTTATTTTTCTAGCACATTTTCTAAAGTTAGTACAGTACTAAAAACATTAAATTTCCTTCACAGCACTGCTTTAGTTGCATTCCACAAATTTAGATTATGTTGTGGTTTCATTTTTGTACAGTTCAGAATATTTTCTTACTTCCCCTGTGATTTCTTCTTTCACCCATAGATTATTTAGAAGTCTGTTTAATTTCCAAACATTTGGGATCTTTTCCAGATTTTTTTTTTTATTATCGATTTCTAGTTTAATCTCATGGTCAGAGAGCATACTCTGTATGATTTCAACTCTTTTAAATTTGAGATTTGTTTTGTGGTCTGTCCTGGCGAATCTTCCTTGTGAACTTGAAAATAATGAAGATTCTGCAGTTGTTGGGTGGAGCGTTCTACTAATGTTAATTAGGCCACGTTGGTTGATAGTGTTATTTAGGTCTTCTGTATCCTTACGGACTTTTTGATTAAGGAGAGCGGATTATTAAAGTCTCCAACTGTTAATTGTGGATTTGTCTATTTATAGCTTTTTAATTCGTCTGATTTACTTAATGTATTTTGAAATTTCGTTATTGTGTGCATATTTATTCGGGATTATTATGTCTTCTTGTGTGACTCCTTTTTTTTTTTGAACTGTCCTTGTTTGTATTTGGTTATATCTGCTATTTTGAAGTTGTCTGAGACTAATATTGCTGCTGCAGCTTTCTTATGACTAGCGTTCGCATGTGATGTCTCCCATCCTTTGGCCTTTTACCTATGTTTCTTTTCGTTAAAAGTGGTTTTCTCCTAGATAGCATACAGCTGGGTCTTGCTTTTCACCCACAAAGCTTGACTATCTCTGCCTTCTAACTGGAGTGTTCCTTTTATACTTGAGGTAAATATAAATATGGTTGGGTTCGAGCCTACCGTCTTGCAATTTTTTTTTTTCATCTGTTCTTTCATCCCTGTTGTCCTGTCTTCTCTTGGGTGGAATTAAAAACACTTTTTTTTTTTAAGATTTTATTTTTAAGTAATCTCTACACCCAGTATGAGGCTCGAACCTACAACCAAGAGATCAGGAGTCGCATGCTCTATCTACTGAGCCAGCCAGGTGCCCCAGACTGAATTGGTTTTTAAGGCTTTCATTTGATCTCTACTATTGGTTTGACTGTATCTCTATGTTTTCTTTTTTTTTTTTTTTTCCGGTCAGTAATTGCTGTGAGGTTTACCATATGTTACTTAAGGCTGCCAGAGCTTGCTTTCAAAGGGTATTCCAGTTCACATGGAACGTAAGAACCGTACGACAGCATCCTTCTGTTGCTTCTGTCATCCGTTGTACTGTTGGTGTCCTCGATTTTACTTGCACCTATGTCGTCACCCCTGCAACTGCATTTTGGAGAGACAGAGACAGAGAGACAGAGCGTGAGGGGGCGGGGGAGAGGGAGACACAGAGTCTGAAGCCGGCTCCAGCTGAGTTGTCAGCGCAGAGCCTGACACAGGGCTTGAACTCGTGACCTGCGAGATCATGACCTGAGCGGAAGTCGCACACTTAACCAACCAGAGCCAGCCAGGTGCCCCTTCTTCTACTTTTTCTTCTTCTTACGGATCACACTTTCCTGCTTCTTGAAATCTGGTGAGACCATCAATTGGATGCTGGGTGCTACGAATGTTACACTGTAGAGGGGCTGGATTTTGTGGTCATACTTTAAAGCATGTTGAGATTTATTCTGGCGGATAGTTAAGTTACTTTTGTTCATTTTGATTCTGTCAAGTCCTGTGTTTGTTTGTTTTTGTTTTTTAAGATTTTATTTTATTTATTTATTTTAATTATTTTTTTTAGTGTTTATTATTTTTGAGACAGAGAGAGACAGAGCATGAGCGGGGGAGGGTCAGAGAGAGAGGGAGACACAGAATCCAAAGCAGGCTCCAGGCTCTGAGCTGTCAGCACAGAGTCCGATGTGGGGCTCGAACTCACAAACCGTGAGATCATGACCTGAGCAAAGTCAGATGCTTAACCGACCGAGCCACCCAGGCGCCCCTAAGATTTTATTTTGAAGTAATCTCTACATCCAACATGGGGCCTCTAACTCACAACCCTGAGGTCAAGAGTTACACGCTCTATCGGCAGCCAGCCAGGCGTCCCTTCAAGTCCTGTTTTTAGGCTTTGTAAGGGGGGGATCTAGGGTGGCCTTTACCCTAGGGATAATCCGCCCTCTCTCTACCAGAATGTAGCCCTTCCAGGTCTGTCCTGAGTGCCTTGACCAGGCAGTGAGGACACGCCACTCCAGCGCTTGTGACTTGTGAGGTCTGTGGGGGCTCTGGGAACCGTGCGGCTCACTGTGTCTTCATCGCTCTTCGTGAGCCTTGGGGAGGTTCACTCTGCGTGTGCACACATTTTAATATTCAGCGAAGTCATAAGGGAATCTCTGCAGATTTCTAGATCTCTCTTTCTGCCTGGCCGTCTCCTCTCTGGAACTCTGTCCTCCAACTTTCAGCTGCCTTAGCCTCCCCGAACTGTAATCTGTTTCCTCCACTCAGCAGGAGACTGCTGTGCTCTGGCGGAGACCAACCTCCTCCTTCTCGGTCTGAGACATGCCTCCCGGCAGAAAGCCAGGGTGATCTTAGGGGCTCATATCATTTGTTTCTGCTCTATCAGGAACCGCTGCGGTCTAATGGCTGCGAACAGTGGTGTCATTTATTTTGTTTAGTTTTTTTTTTTTTTTTTTTTTTTTAACTAGTAGGAGGTTAGGTCTGGTCTCAATTACTCCATCACAGACAGAGCAGAAGTCAGTTGGTTGATTTTGAGCAGAGGAGTGGTAGGATAGAACTTCTTTTGTCTCATCTGATCCCGAACGTGAGGGCGTGGTATCATTCCCGTTATTTCCACGGATGGGGAAACTGAGGTTTAGAGAGGCTGAGCGGTATACCCGCAGTCGCTCAGGTTTTAGTGCCGAAGGTCACGCACTCGCCTCTGCGCCGGCACCTCTCAGAAAATATTTGAATGGAACCTTATTCTTCTCTGCAAAGAACCGTAGGCCTGACTGGCCTAGGACGTATCCAGAGTTATACAGCCGCTTGGCAGGCGCGGGATGGGCACACCCGGACCTGGATGTTCTGCCAGTTGCTCAGACCTGAGCCACGTGTGCTGTTGGTCTTCGCTGTGCCTCAAGGTCAGCCCTGGGGCACACCTTCTGGCTGGGGGACGTCAGCGCCTGGACAGGAGGAGCGCGAGCGCCTTTGTGCCTTTCGGACCGGGAGCACTTCTGTCTGCCACTGTGGTCTGTTTTTGTCTGTTTTTTAAAAGTCTTAGGCGTCTGCTCTTTTTTCCTTCCTGCCGTCTGCATTCTGGCCCTTGGGGATCCTGGCTGTGCATTTGTTGCCTTAGAGCCTGCTTCTTACACCTTTGCAGTGGGCCTCCGCCGGTGATTTCTAAGCCTGTTATTCTTATAATGTTTATTCATTTTTGAGAAACAGAGAGAGACAGACCGCAAGTAGGGGTGGGGCAGAGAGAGAGGGAGACACAGAATCGAAGCAGGCTCCAGGCTCCGAGCTGTCAGCACAGAGCCCGACGCGGGGCTCGAACTCACAAACTGCGAGATCATGACCTGAGCCAAAATCAGACACTCAACTGAGTGAGCCACCCAGATGGCCCTAGGCCCCTGCCTTCTAAATGCCAGTGAGATTCCTTGGTCACTGTGACAGCTGGAAATAACGCCCCAGGTTTCGTGTGTGTGTGTGTGTGTGTGTGTGTTAGAGAGAGAGAGAGAGAGAGAGAGAGAGAGAGCATACACACAAACTGGGGGGGAGGGGGAGAGAGAGAGAGAGAGAGAGAGAGAAAATCCCAAGCAGTCTCCATGCTCAGTGCAGAGCATGGGATCATGACCTGAGCCGAAACCAAGAGTTGGGCACTCAACGGACTGAGCCGCCCAGGCGCCCCGCCTCCACACATTTTCAAATTCCCCTCTGGGGTGTGTGCGGGGGCGATTCCTCCCTGGGGCTGAGAACCACTGGACCTCAGCGTTGCACTGGGAGTCGGCCAGGTTCGTGTTCGGTTGTAGGTGAAATGTTTCAGGGGCGGACACGTGTCCTGCCGCCGTCCTCTGCCTCTTCTTTCGTGCGTGTGTATATGAAGTGATTCCTCCTTTTTAATGCTTTAAATTAAAAAAAAAAAAACACAACAAAACCTGAGCTCTTTATTGGGTACAAGTGATGTTTTAAGTGCTAAAGATCAGCCTTTAGTGAGAAGGCAAAGTGCCTGCCTTTAAGGAGCGCAGAGTCGGGTGGGCACACGTGGGTGATAAACTAGTAATCCAGGGGAGGGTTCCGGGTGGTGTCAGCAAGGGAATCGGTATGGAGAAGAGTGAGGATGAAGACCGTTTGATCTTCAGGGAACAGTGAGTGTTCTCTAGAAAGCTGTCGAGAGTGAGAAAAGGGGGACGGTCCATTTTAGACTGCAGATATTTCAACACGAGCTGGAGTACCATCTCGAATGTCATCAGTATTGGGCAATGCCTAGATTGGTGAGAAGTGAGTTCCCTGATAAGGTCTGACAGACCTCAGTCCCACTCTGAGTTCGAGCACGGTGTGGGGAAATCTCGCTCCTCCTTGCAGCTCAGAGACTGAGCTTGGAGCCCCGGCTTTGGTGTGCCGAGGCTCCAGAAGGCTCTGGAATTCAAGACTTAAGGAATTTAGAGAGTCCGGCATTCAGATTCCTCGATAGGGGTACACACACGCATAGGGGTTCTTAAACGGTTTGAATGTCCCTGCAGGAATCTGTAAGGAACCAGCATGCGTCAGCGGTGGGTCCCCCAAGGAAGAGCGGAGTGCGGGAATGAGAGACAAGCTTTCTTTTTTAAAATTCTAATACTCATTTACTTTTTAAGTGGGATATGCTTCTGTGGCTCGCAGTTTAAAAGGGTACAAACGGGTATAGGATGAAAGAGGCTTAGTACTGATGCTGTTTTCCCTCCGGCAAGCGCTGGCTGTTCACGAGGTGTTTTAAGGGAGGTTCCTTGGTGATCATGATTCAGAGAGATCCCTTGTATTTTAGGAAGAAGAAAGCTGTGGGTTAACTCAGAACGAGGCTCCCTGAATACTAAAGCTGTGTGAGTTAGTTCTGTTGAGTCAAATAACCCACGTTATTATTTGCGGGGGCAGCATTAAGAGTGTTGCTTAACGAAATGTGGTCTAAACAAAACTCGATCATTTTATGTTCTTTAAATAAAAAAATTTCTTAAGCTCATTTATTTATTTTGAGAGAGTGTGCGCGCGCATGCTAGCACTAGTAGGGAGGGGCAGAGAGAGAATCCCAAGCAGTCTTTCTCTGCACCATCGGTGCAGAGACCCATGTGGGGCTCGAAACTGCTAACCGTGAAATTATGACCTGAGCCGAAGTCGAAAGAGTCAGGACACTCCACTGACTGAGTCACCCAGGTGCCACCCCTCCCCCCCGATTTTTTTTTTCTCAAGTAGGCCCCGTGTCTAGTGCACAGCCCAGTGCGGGGCTCGAACTCACGAAGCTGTGAGGTCATCACCTGCATCGAAACCAAGAGCCAGACACTTAACTGACTGAGCCACCCGGGTGCCCGCAAAACTCGATTATTTTTAAGTAGAATGCTTCAAATCCCTCTACTACCAGTTGCTAACTGGGTCATCACGGGCCTGTTGTTTATTTCCTTTGCCTCCGTTTCCTCATCAGCAATAATTTCATACATTTGTTGTAGGAGTACGTGAAGAAAGAGGTAAATAAATGTTAGTACTTGCCAAGTGGAGTGAAGGAAAGCCCTCAGGGAGCTAATGAACTTTATCGTCCATTCAGCTGAGTGAGAACCATCCTACGCTTTGTTGCCTTTCCTTCACTCAGCAAATATCTGTGGAAGGCCCACTCAGTGCCCGATCCTGCCCTGGGCCCCGGGGACACAGTGATAAGCACACACAGACAGTTTCTGCCCCCTGTGGACTTCATAATCTGGTGTGGGACACAGACAGGAGTCAGAGAATCCCACAGGTAAAATTGCAGTTCCTCTCAGTCCTTGAAGGAGAGGCGGATGGTGTTAGGATATAATAGGGAGATTGCACCCTGTTGTGGAGGTCCGAGAAGGAATGCTTCCCCAAAGAAGTGACTTAGCCGTGTCAGAGGCCCGGGCAGGGAGAGCATGTGCAAAGGCCCGTGTGTTTGTTGGGTAGAGCCGGGCAGTGTGTGTCACACAGACCCGAGTTGCAGTCAGTAGGTACGAGGCCTTGTAGCCACGCTGAGAAGGTTTTCTGTATTAGGGCTGTTGTTGTAGCTGTTTACTGGGGTGGGGGGCGGGGTGAGATCCGATCATTACCGTTTTGAAAAGCTAGTCTGTTTGCAGCGCGGGAAGCAATCTGGAAGAGAGCCAGTGTGGACGTGGGTGAACTGCGCAGGGGGTTGGAGTGGTCCAGGCAGGAGACTGCGGGAGCTTTGGCCCAAGTGAGGACGATGGACGTGGAGAGAAGTGGACGGACCGGTTGCTTGGATATTTAGGAAGGAATATCGGCAGGACTTGAGAACGCGTTCGCTCTGCCGAGTGGCGGAGAAAGCTGTCAAGAATGGCCTTTTGGACTCCCGTCTGTGTGTTTTGGTGGAAGGTTGTGCCGTTGGGTCAGACGGAATACTGGAAGGGGACACGTGTGGCAGAGGGAGAGGATTATGAACCCTGCTAAGGGACTTGTTGAGTCCAGACGTGGCTGGGAGGCGGCTGGACGTAGCTCTAAATGCAGGTTATCGCTGCTGCGAGCAGGGAGGGGGAAAGCAGGGAGAGCGTGCTCAGGTTCCCTGAGACTTTCCACTTGGTTTCCTGCAGGCCGATCTTGCCCTGGGACCTTGGATGAGGAGCTAGAGTCCTTCTCCCTGGCAGGGTCCTTGCCACTGTGCTGTGTGCCAGCCGTGCAGTGGCAGCTGGGTGTAAGGGACCCACGGCTGAGTCTTTGGGGACCCTCTGCGGACTGGACTCTTTCCTCTCTCACCTTCCGTGTTTTTTTTCCCCGAGGAGGTCTGGCGCTTGCCATCTGAATGAGCTGGGAGGAGGCTGGAGGCTGGAGGCTGGAGGCTGGAGGCTGGCTCCCAGCTCCCGGCTCCCAAGCCCCGCCGATTAGCTGCACTTGTCTGGATGTTATCTGTAGATAATTGGAAATTGGCTTGAACATCAGTAACCATAAACTAATCATAACTCTCTCAAACTGCTTGTTTTATTCTTTGGGAGATTTGTGAGTTTCCTCCGAGTCTGTCTGTCTCTGTCTCTCCCTTTCTCTAAATTTGGCTAGACCGTCAGCCCCAGGTTGAAGGCAAATGTGAGGACGAGGCAAGTGTGAGATCCAGAGAGAGGAGAGGGTAGCAGACTAGAGCCGGGCTGAGACCCCATGCTGCCTGCCTCCCGCTTGGGCTGGCAGCCTGTCGCTAGCTTCATTACAAAACTGATTCGAGCTCGGCTTTCTTTACTCCTGTGGATTGGTGTCCCCAGTGACAGGTGATAAATAGAAACCGTGTCCATAGTTTCTTCGCTTCCTGGCTCCAAGTAGATGCTGGGAGACAGTCTGAGTGTGGGCAACTGGGGCCCCCTGGTGGCTGGATCTGGTTCTCCACTCTTGCTCTGCTCTTCCCAGTCAGGCGGGAAGATGGCAATAGGGAAGTTTTTCTCTCACGTAAAGCCTCTCCTCTGGCCTTTGCTATTTCTGCGGATCTCACGATGGTCCTCAGCCGTTGCTGCTCAGCTGCTGATCTTGGGCCCTCGTAAGCCAAACCTAGCCTTCTCCCTGGGATGCTGCGGCAGTGAACCCAGAAGCAGTCTCTTCTCGTTTACTGGCAAGCCCAGACTCTGTGGGCTACTTCCTCCAGGCCGGGCGCTGCGGAACACCGTACAGTCGGAGAGGTTGGTGGGAAGTAGGAGGAGCAGGTGTTGGTGTGTGTTGCTTGCGAATGGAGCACCTTCGGCTTCTTGATGTCCATTGGGTGGCACTGTGACCTTATTTTTGTTTCTGTTTTCCTTTGCAGCCAAGCTCTACTCCAGGAGGTGACAATGTGGTGCCTCGAGAGCCGCTGGTAAGTACCCGAGATATAGAGTACCGTGTCCTAATAATTAAAATACTGCGTGAGTGCGGAGAGACCCATGATCCTGGGGCGTTGCATCATTTAGCGTCCCTTCAAAAGTAGGTATTATGTGGAGACTGACTTCACGGCCTTTGACTTCTGACTTCTTCTCTGGCTTGCAGGGATTAGTGAGCTGTCTCCTCACTAAAGCCTGGTCTTTTCTGGAAGCGAAAGCATCTGCCCCAGGGGGTGATGCACCACTTTGTTTGTTGCTGATCAGTAGTAATTAGCGGGATGCCTGAAACCTTTGGAGGCAGAGTTGGGACTAGGTTGCTGGCCCCGACCAAGCTGCTACTTGATTGAAATAGCCATTCTGCTCTTCAGGCTGAGAGCACTGTCAGGGGACCTCGAGGAACAGGTGGGGCGGGGAGTTCTGCTTTTGCCTGGTCAGTAATTCGCGATGGTCATTACCAGTGTTATCTGCTTATGGTATTGATGGGGAAGAAGCCTCCTCAGTACCGCGCAGCAGCTTTCTTCACAGAGTGCTTTTGCTCTGGTGGTCTGAGCCCCAGTCCCTGCCAGCGCACCCGATTTTCATTCTGTAGTTTGCATCGCAGGGCCTGCCGCACATCCCGTTCGTTGGGTAGTAAGACCTGTTCCGTACCAGCCTGATAAGTTTCACGGAGGGCCGGCTTTGAAAGCTTTGCCTTTGTTTGGTGACCGCGAGCTGCGGGTCGCACCGCCCAGCCTTCGTGTCACAGGCCTGCTTTTCTTCCCTCTCCTCCAGCAGTCGTGGGAGGAGGTGATGTGAGGTCTTAGCTGGCGTGACAGGCCTGAATCGTAGCCTGTACTAGGCTTTCCGAGGCAGAAGGTGAGTCGGATTTGGCTGAGCTGTAGAAAGACCAGGGTGATGCAAGCCCTGCCGGGGCTGATTCAGGGAAGCCCCGTCGTCCGTCCTGTTGTATGTGCTGCTACCAAGTGTGGCTCCCTTCCCCCTGCGCCCCCCGGCGGCTTCCTTTCACTCTTCTGGTGTTGCCTGGGTTGGTCTGGAGGTCAGGGTGGTATGAAAGCCAGAGACTTCAGGCTTTTCCTTGCCAGGCCCTTGGATCGGGAGCCCGGGTTTCCCTTGGGGCCTGTCACTGCCCACAGGCTGGAGTCGTGGTTAGTTTCGGACGAATGTCCAAACCGAACGCTGTCGTCTTCTGTAGTCCTTTTCGTTCTCAGCCCCCTTTTGCATTTTTCTCTACTAACTGTTGATCGCCGGCGGGAGGGGGCGGCGGGGCTGGTCCTTCTTTCGAAGCGGGCTTGGGTAAACTCTCGGGGGTTCTTTCTAGCAGTGAGCCCTAAGCCACGGGCAGCCTTGCTGATTTCTGGGTATTTGGAGCCCTGCAGCCCCTTTGCCCTGCTACCGTTTCTGTAGCTGCTCTTTTCCTGCCGTACGCTGCATCCGCTTGGTGGTTGGTTGTATTTTTATTTCTTTCTTTTCTGGGAGGCCCCGAGCAGTCTTCAAACCCTAGCAGCCTGTGATCGTCCAGAGTTCAGACTCGTTCTCTCCAGGCCAACTCTGCAATTACCTTATATTTAATTAATATTTTTTTCCCTTCTTTACGTACTTGCTGCATAATTGCTCAGAGGAAAGAAAACACATAGCAGCGATTCATATATATATAAAAAAAACAATAATTAAAAAAAACACCCCGAAATAAACTCCCATCTCATTTGGGCTGATCCTACGAGTTGGGTAATTAGGGCCCTATTAAAAGGTAGACCCTTTCTCCTTCCCTTCTTTTTTTTTTTTTATTAATTTTTTTATATTAAACTCCCACAGTCTCTCAGTCATGCCCTTATTGCTTTTGGCCAACCATTTGCAGCAGCCTGATTAAATGAGGGCACCAGCCGAGTTGTATGGTCTTGTGTGAGCTGCTTCTGCCTCTTGAGAGTGGAGGTGGGAGGGTGCCAGGCAGAGGGGCCCGCCGAGGACTCGTGGCCGGTAGGGGTACAGGAGTTTGAGCTGGCAGCAGGCTGGCTGAGAGTCACAGGGCACTGGGGACGGGATGAGCAGAAAGCTCCCAGCACCGTGCCCGAGCCCCGCTTCTGCAGGGCAGGCTCCTCAAGCGCGTGCATTGGCCGTCCTCTCTTGGATGCTGGGAAGGAAGAGACAGCTGAAGAATAGAGCTGAGCCTTCTTCAGTAATTGATGCATTTTATTGGGGAGGAAAAGGCATTTGTACACATGGAACAATTAGCAGACAGCACAAGACCATATATAATTTTAGCAAACAGTACAAAATCGCATATAATTTGGTGCAGAATTGCCTGGCTGGGAGTCTGAGAGCCCTCATTATTCACAGAAGGAAGCGTTCTGCGCGGGGTATACTTAGGGATGGTTTCTGCGAAACTTGAAGCCAGGTCTTGCGGAATAGGATTTTCCAGTGTTGGGGGTTTCGGTAAGAGGTTTTGGTTTTTGTTTTTAACTGAGAGCGTATTTTCCACAAAATTCTTTCTCGAAAGCTGCCTGTTCTTCTCCACACCGAAAGGGCTAAGCATGGGATACCGAAGGCACATAATCTCATTCTTTGTCTCCAGAAGCAGGTGATCACTTTGGAATAATTTTTCCCTTTATTAGACAAGTGACTTAATGACAGAAGAGGCTCTGTGGAATGATCAGTACAGCGCAAATGACATTGACAGGTGACATTCGGGGGTCCGCATTAGTATTTTGCTTTATCTGCTAGAGAAGGAGGGCCTGATTTTCATTTCTGCCCTCACGGGACCATAAAACTTGTCTCGTGATTTCGGTGGTGAGGAGTATTGTCTTGTCATCTCTTAAATGACACATTTGTGTTTGTAGCCATCCCCTTGTCCGGATTTCACCCAAGTAGTGACTCTGTTACCTTCTCTTGCCCCTCAGCCCTCCTCCTCCCCCATGAAAAAACTCACCCTGGCAACCCCAGCTGTATTAGTGAGATATTGCTCTCTGATGTCGTAACGTCCTCGGGGCTGCAGATTGGTGAACAGACCGGTCTTGATAAATCTTGTAAACTCCCAGTTGAAATTCCCGTATTATTGATGATAAAACTCTGCCAAAGTTAAAACGGCTGATGGCTTTTTCTTCTTCATACTTTCTTCCCTGAGCGTTGCCTCCTAGGCCAGGGAGTTTTGACAGCCCTCCAGAATATTGACCTCCAGCTCCCCAGCCCCTGCTGCCAACCTGTTGAAAACCTTCTGTAAAGGCCCGGATTTTCTCGTCGCCTGTGTGGGCATGTGCTCAGGCCCGAGATCAGGTGCCTGCACCGCTCTCGAAGGATCAAGCCCCACCTGGCTGATGGGTCTTTAAATGGGTGGGCAGCTGTCTGCATGGACTAACTTGGTTCCTGCCTTGCTGGGATGTAGAAACTAGGGTTAAGTAACCGTCTGAGAGTCCTTTTAGTCATATGAGTTGTGGTTATTTCAAGTGAGCAATAACTAAGGTTTCGTTTGCCCAGCGCTCGCTGGTTGCAACACAACGTCCTCAGTATCCAGCAATACTACAGCTCACCTGCCTTATGCAGTGCTTACGCATTCGGGTTAAGCCAGCATTTTGCCTTTTTGTTCTTTGACACCAAGTTCTTCCTAATGGATGAGTCTCCTGCCCTTGTTTCTTTCTCTGACTTGTAGGTATAGTTTTTTTGTTCTGATATGTTTTTTTTGGTTTATATCCTTTCCCTACATCTCTCTACCCCAGTACTCCCAAACTACATAGCTTTATTGTTATTATTTTTATTGTTTATTTATTTATTTTGAGAGAGAGAGAGCGTGCGCAAGCAGGGGAGAGGCGGAGAGAGAGAGAGAGAGAGGGGGGAAGAGAGAATTCCAAACAGGCTTTGCACTGTCAGCACAGAACCTGACTTGGGGCTTGATCTCGTGAACTGTGAGATCATAACTTGAGCCGAGATCTAGAGTTAGAAGCTTAAGTGACTGAGGCAGCCAGGTGCCCCTACAATAACTTTATTTTTATAAAGTATCATTGTTATTTCTACTTTATCACCTTCCCTAGGATTAATAGTTTTTAGTAGGCTGAATTGTTAAAAATAAGGGTGTTCTACACTTGCAGAGCAAGGCTGTCTCTCAGTTTTGCCCTATAAGTAAGGAAGTATCACAGAATCCAAAATAGGCTCCGGGCTCCTAGCTCTCAGAACAGAGCCCGACACGGGGCTTGAACTCACAAACCGTGAGATCGTGACCTGAGCCGAAGTCGGACGCTCAACCGACTGAGCCACCCAAGTGCCCCTCTTTTTGGTTTTTAAGCCATTTAACCAGGGGCTGGTAATCAAAAGGCCATTAATATCTTGATGAATTCAGGGAACTAGGCTGTGAGCTTTTCTTTAAGAATAGCTATGTGGCTAGTTGCCTGTCTCCTAGAGACCTCGCGTGTGTATTCCTGGCACAGCCTCGCCCTGTGTTTGTATCTTTTGTGGCTAGAGTACTTTGGTTGTACTTGCTGGCGGGCTCCCCAGGGACAGGTGCTTCTCATGTTTTGGGCCCCCCCCCCCAAAGTTTCTGAAAGATGACATTCACATGCTCAATGCATTTCTTCTAAAGATTTTATTTTTAAGTAACTACACCCAACATGGGGTTCGAACTTACAACCCTGAGATCGAGTCACAAGCTCTACCGACTAAGCCAGCCAGGCCCCCCAAACTTGATTTTAATATTGTATTCATGAAGGTGTTTCACAAGCACATGGATAATGAAACTAGCCCATTAAGAGATTTCAGGAAATTGTCATTTTTTTTCAGGAAAAATAAATATGGCAGATCTGAAGGATTAAGCATTATTATTTTAAGAATCTCTAGCAGTTGATTTCTGTGCTGAGTTAAGTTTACTCAAGCTGTGATTTCCACTCAGGGACATCTGGCTGGATACAGGTGAGTGGGGTGACATTACAGGGATAATCTGAAATCTGCTTTACCTATTTATTTTTAAAAAGTGAATCTTCTGCAGATGTTGGTACTTAAACCAATAATAACAACTCATGCTGGGTGGGGGGTGGGGAGTGGCGGGGGGGGGGGGACCCCTCACAACTGCTGCTGAGAAACTTGGGGCTGAAATCAGTTGTATACTGAAGGGCGGGGCACCCCTCTGATGCTGCCTTCATCCTGTGAGCAGGCCTGAGGGCTGGCGCCGTTCATATAGGGAAGGTGCTTGGCTCTCCTTCTTCCCCCCTCCCCTCCCATCAGCAGTGGAGAGGCAACAGGGAGGAAAATGCTACTTGTTTTTAACACTGACCCCTCCACTGCCTTTTGGGAGGGTGCCGGGGAGTCCCGCAGGTCCTGGGGGAAGGAAGCTGATGAGAACTTGAGAACAGCCTCATTCCAGCTCTGGGTGGCTTGCCTATAATCTCTAGGCCACTTACTGATTTTGGAATTACTGTCTCTTCCTCCTTCGTCCTTCCTGTTCTAGATGAGGTTTATTCGATAGACTAGGTGGGGCCCTCCAAGTTCTTTCCTCTTCCAGGTAAATGAAGGGGTGTTTTGTTTTGTTTTTTCTCCCAGTTTTAAGGTATCCTTTTACAAATAATTATTAGACGAATCGAAACCCTGAGGAGTAATAATTAAGGGAATGGAATTTAAAATGGTTATTCATCTTTGTTTATACTTTGGGTTCCTGGCTTTCACGGTCATACTTGCTATTTGTTAGCGTTCCTGCAGCCAGAGGCCCCGACTGCTGGATAACCGACCAGGCAGGCGTCCTCACTTCAGAGACCTGGGAACCCGGGAGCCCAGGAGCCGGGCCCCCGTGTGCCTTTTGCAGAGCCGCACGGCAGCTGGGCGAATTCGGGCTGTAATCTTGTCACCCGTGTCATTCTTCCAGAAGGAAAGGCCGAGTTTGCTCTCCGTCTCCTGGGGGTAGTCTCGGAGTCCTTCAGGTGCCCTTAGGAATTGCTGAGGAGGCTGAAGGACGCTCTGGTCTGGGCAGAGGGACGTTCAAAGGTTTTTTCTTTTTTACTTAAAATCAATCATTATCTTATTTGAAAGACCTTTCACTTAAAAGTTTTTGTTTTGTTTTGTTTTTGTTTTCTGTACGTGCGACCAAAAAGGCGGGTATCCCGTGTGGCAAGCCCAGTAAATCTCCCACGGGCCCCAGGCGTGAGTGAGGACCGCCGAGTGTCGTGTCGTGCTGAGGACAGCCACGCGCCCGCCGTCTTCCAGGATCGTGCCAGCCTAAGAGATTTTAGCGCGTCCTCAAACCGTGCAGACCAATTTGGGTTTGAAAAATACGATCTTGTAGTGAATCCCACTTCGGTGCCGGGAGAAGCCGCAGGAAGATGAAGTGATGCTTTGCAGAAGGACGCGTTGGCCGCCCTTCCTCCTCCCCTCCCAGCTCGCCTTTCTTTTATGGTTTGTAGTTATAACCAAGATTTATGCTTGTTGCGCCACAAATCTTCTCCCTGCCATTATGAGTTTGTCTGAACAGTCTAGAGATGGGGCCGACACTGAGTGATTCTTGAGGTAAATCTACCCAGGGGCACTCTCTGACGCTCGGAGTCACCGAGGAGCTAACTCATAGCCCCCAGCGGGTCGGATAAATTGCCCCTGTCGAGAAAAAGACGTGCTGCCACCCTGGCGGCCTCTTGCCGTAGCAGCGTCCCTGGTGGCACGGGGGCCCGTGTGCGCCTGCGGAGTCTGGGGTGGCGCTCTGGGCCGGCAGTCACACCCCTCACCCAGCAGTGTCCGTCAGGAGGCCTTTCTCTCCCTCTCTGCCTCCCTCCCCTCTCTCTCCCCCTCCTCCCTCCCTCCCTTTCTCTCTCTGTCTTTCTCTCCGAGAGGGTCTCTGGGGCAGGGCAGCTTTCTCCAGCCTGGTGGGGAGAAGCGGCCAGCAGGATCAGGCACGCGAGTTGATTATTTGTATAAATGGTTTCGTTTTTCCACGGTTCCCTGCGGGTGGAGTTTGATGGAGAAGAGGACAAAGTAGACAGCGCCTATTACACGTCGTTTCTCCCCCTCCTTTCTCCTTTCCTTTGGCTGCATCCTGTGGCTCGTGTGTACTTCGGAGAGTTATTTGAAATCTGTCGCATGAAGCGGCAGCATCAATAAATACATAATTTTTTTTTTTAAGTGTCAAGAACTCGCATTAGACGCACGCCTCGAAGCGACCGGCCCGCTGCTGCGGCACCGTGGAAGCTGCCGGAGGAGGCCTTGGGTGCTCTGCACGGGCGGCTCCGCGGCCCGTCACACCCACACCACACCCACACCCACACCCACACCCACACCCGTTCTGCAGACCCACGTCGGCTCGCCCCGAACCTGTGTGTCCTGGTTGTGCTCGGTAGTGAATGAGGCGGTTTTGTTACATACGCCGTAAGCAGGTGAAAGGCAAAAGTGAACAGAGGGAGCCACAAACACAGCGCGGTTTATAAACAAAAATGTGAGAAGAAGAGGGTTCAGTGGAAGCCGGGCCGAATGCTCTGGTAAACGTGAGTCGCACATAGAATGTCTTTTCAGGTGAGAGTGAGACGGCAGTTGAACCCGGGGAAGACCATAAAAATGTAGCCGTCTTCAGCGCTTTGATTTGCGTCGCCAGTGCCTTTAAGTTCTCGCTTTGCTTTAGAAATTGTGAAGGGTGTGTCGTGGGTGGGGTTTATGCAAGAAAGGCGTCTGGGAACTTCAGTCTGTGGGCCCACACTCAAAGGAAAGGTCTTGGCTCCACATCAAAAGATTAGCAAATGACTGTACGTTTATAGGTTTTAAGTTAATGTAAAATGTTTAAGCTGTATAGGGTAGGCTCCACTCTTAATGATTCCCGGCTTTAACTGATTTTTCGATTAACTGACCAATTACCAGCTCCAATGACCTAGGTCAGGAGGGCTTCTCCTGTGCCATCTGCTGGCCGTGGCGCCAGCTGCTTTATTTTCCTTAGTGAGAACTCCTCTTTTCCTCAGTTTACAGTGAGGAAACAAGCCCAGGGCGGTTGGTTTTGCAAGGCGCGTGGGCCTGGGATTTAACCCCCCAAGTGCGCGCTGCTGAGCCCTGGGGACCCACACGGGAGCAGGGGGAGCAGGTCCAGAGGGCAGGCGGGGACAACCGGCTGACCTCGCCTCCGCCTCCAGCCAGGGCGTGCAGGAGGGGCTTGGGCCCGGTTCAGGGGCTGCCTGGTGCCGGCTCTGAAGCTGCTGCCTTCCTGCACTCCCTGGTTGGAGTCTTTTGTATGCATCTTAGCTGTTGAAAAGGCACCTATTAATTTATCACAGGTGATGTGGGCCTCCTCGTGCTGGGGGAGGCGTCTGCACCCATGTACCTCACTAATGACAGGTTACAGGATCGAGGAGAGATAATAGGATCTTTTCATCTGCGTCTCTACGGCGAAGTGCGGCGTCCCTGGGAGCTTCTAGGGGGCAGCAGCTGCTTGTTGTTTAACCTCCTGCTGGCGGAGGAGAGGTTCCGCGATTGGGCAGTTTGCTCCTGACTCTGGCTGAGCAGGTCTTCAGGGAGTCACCTGAATCCACATAAGTAAAGAGACTGCGGGATCTAGGACATTCCATCCCTGGTTTCCCTGCCCCCTCGGGTGCATCCTGTATCTGCGTCCCCATCGGCACCCACAAATCCCTCACTGTCAGAGTTAACAGCAGAGTGCGCTTGCTTTGAAGATAAGAGGCGCAGAGACGTCTTTAAGAGAGTGAAATCTTTTTGTCAGATCTTGCTCGTTGCCATTGATAACCCACTCACATCACGTGTAGATGTTTTGAAATGTTCCCCTGTGGGCACGTGTCTTTACTCTGCTGGGAACACGACTGTCCTATGGTTGATTACCTGTTCTTCCTCTGCTGCTTCCCCCAGCTCCCCGCCCCTACCCCAAGCCCGGGCTCGGGCTCGCAGAGGTTTCTTTTCGGTTCTAAATGACTCACTGCGAGAGCACAGTAAAGGGGAAACTTTGGATTTGCCAGTTCTTCGAGACTTTGGGGCCCAGGCCTGACATATGGCCAGCTCGTGCCTTGTCGAAGTGAGTGACTAGCACCCAGCCTCCCACAGCCCGTATTTCACCACGGCCCTGGCTCTCAGATCTTCTTCCAGTTGTGTGGCTGAGGCCAAGTGACGAAAGGAGAAGGGTTGGTTGCAGGCAGAACCGGATGGTTGCAGTACACACCGAGAAGCAAATTGGCCACGACATTTCAGCCCTGGGAGGTTTATTTAGGATTAGCTAAGAATTCTCAGCCCTGACTCCACAGTGGGAGGAGCTGGTGACTGATGGCCGCTCTTGGGCTCTGCGAGCTTGCGGGCTTTCATCCCAGGACCCCAGAGCACTGGGGAAGGAAGGATGGGAGCCTCTCTTCCAGCTCCGAGAGTGGCTTTCCTCAGAGACAAAGGCATGCCTCTTCACCCCACCTCTCCAGCCTGCTCTCTGTTGTCGGTCTGAAAAATGGCAGTTAATAGAATCTGCTAATGAACAGAAGAAATAACTAGACCTAGTGGCAAGTCATTTGATAGTGGAGTGGCTTATAACTTCTGTTCATCAAGTGATTATAATTATTGTTACTTCCATCGGGTTTTTGAAGAATCCGTCCTGGTCTCCAGAGCCCCACGGCGTTTTCTGTTTTTCTTTGTAATGCCTGCAAATAACTTTATTCCGGGGAAATCCAGATCTGTAGTCCTCCGCCTGGCCCCAGCCCCCCAGCTCCCTTCTCTTCCCCTCTCTGCTTCTCTGCCATTACGTCAGCGGGCTCCGTCAGGTGGGGGTATCCCCCACTGACCAGACTGGCAGAGCTAATGCTGGCTGGAGGGATGCTGTGGTGTTTGTTTTTGCAGTTCCTGGATTTGGTTTAATGTACAATTGATTTTTTTAATGTATTTAATCATTTTTTTCTTACCTCATAAGGATTAACCTGCACAAACCTCATTTTATCCTAAGTGTGGCTTTGGGAGGAAGGGAGAAGAAAATTGAGTTTCTCTAGCTTATTTTATTCTTTCACTTTTTATTTTCCGAATGGCTTTTCCTGCCGAAGCAGCTCCGTAAAATACAATGTATTTTAGTGGCCATTACTTACTCATTACTAACTGGTCTCTCCTGCTTCCCTTTGTCTGTGAACTAAATACAGGGGGCCTAAAGATAATTGGTAGCTCCATCACAGACTCGCCAATTACAGATCAACAGGGAAGACGGCCCTACGGTGGCTTGTGGTTGGCACTGGCTGCTCACCCAGCAAATGTGAGTTACCACCGAGCTGGGCTGGACCAAATGAGTCCTTCCCTAACGTTGTACCCCGGCTTTCCTCGTTTCTTCGCCCGACCTCCCTGCCTTATGGATGTCAGCTTCCTTTCCTCTACCTCTGTGTGTGGCTCTCGTGTCCATCTTGTTCTTTCAGAGTTCCTGCCTCTCGGTCATGTCTATCAAGTATTAACGTAGGTCTCGTTTCTGTTTTTCTCTGCGGTTCCCTCTGGGCCTCCGATGGGTAGGTGGCAGGCTGCAGATAAAAGATACTCTTGAAATTAGCGGTTTTCTATAGTTTCGTCTGCTGAGTCCAAGTAGAGGCGAGTCTTTGTGGGTGCCCAATTTAGCCCACTTTGCGAGTGTTTATCTGATTTGTGTTCTAGGAGGCACCGGCGGGGGAAAGGTTGCATCTCACCGGTAGCCCGCTGAGCTCTGTGTCAGGCTGTGAGGTGCAGACGGAGCACAGAAGACCCTGTGCTGTATGGCTGGAGTTCCAAGCGGAATGCGTGTTTTGTTTGTTTCCTGGGCATTTGGCACCCAGGCATCTTGCTAGTCCCTCTCGGGGATGGGCAGGTATCCTTACAGCGCCCCCGTGGGCAGGAGGTAGGCACTCAGTACATATTTGCCGAGTGTGCGCGTGTGCGTGTGCTCACTTTGGTAGATGGTGACGAGGAGCCGGGGAGCTGGAGCGCACAGTGGCTGCCCGGCTCCTGCCTGGGGACCCAGGGCGCCAGGTTCCCACTGGTGCGTACGTACGCGGGTGTGTAGTGTATCATTGCCACGTAAGCAACATAAAGCGGGCGCTTTATGACAGGGAGCATCAGAGGAAGCATTACAGCTGAGACCTTTATAGCCTTTCCATTATTATGGTTTAAATCTTGACAGTCTTTATTCGCAGCGACACCAGGACCGGCGAAGACCGCGCTCACTCCCACCTCCCCGTCCGCTCCCCACATCCTGTTGGGTCGCCATGAGAGGCATCGCGAGTGTGCAGGCAGCAGAGCCGCTTTGCAGTTTGTCTAGAAACGGCCCCTTTTGACTCAGAAGTTGAAAACCAGATGACTCACCATTCTATTTGTTTTATTGCAACTGTCGTTTCGTAAAATGCCCTGAAAGCTCTTTGCGTCTTTCTTTCTCATTTTGTTCCCTCTGCGTCCTCTCTCATCTCTGCTCCCTTGCCTCTCCTTTCTCCTTCCCTTTCATAATTCGTTTCTCTTTCATTACTCTCTCTTTCTCTCTCTTTCCCTTCCTTCCTGCCACCCCTCCGCCTTCCGTCTTCTGAGAACTCTCATGGCGTCAGCGGGTGAAGCGGCCTTGGCCCACATGGTGCCGCGTGCCCTCCAGCCACCCGACTGAGTTTTGTGTGGACCTTAGACTTGGAAACACACGTCCGTGCACACCAGAGTTTATGGAGTGCTCACTGGTGTCAGCTCTGGAAGCTAAGTGCCCTGACAGATCGTAACAGCTACTCGCCTTTCGTGAATCTACGTTTTGCACAATCGCGGGTGCATCCCACGTCTCCCCACGTATCCTCTCCTCCGTGGTGGCTGCCATGCTCACAGTGGGACTGAGAGAACTAGGATTTCCCAAGATGGACCGGGGAACCGAGTGCCGGGCTCCCTCAGCAAAATGCCGATTGCCCCGAGAGCGCCTTCCTCGTGCATGCTAACCTTTTTTGCTCCTGAGATGCCTTTAACTGGAATTCCTGAAGTAGAAGCACCTGCCGAGTCTTAGCGGCTTAGGTGGGAGATGGGGCTCTAAATTTTTAAGGACTTGGGCTCTCAAACCAGGACTTGCAGAGTCTTTTTTTTCTGGCGGTTTCTGACACTGTGGCACTTGACTGAGTCACCTGATTGATGACATGAGCATCACTGGGTGTTAAACACCTGGCCAGGGAGCCGGGGACCCTCGGCGGATTCCCCACAGGATGGCAGACAGATTGTGGAATTTTAATGAAGGGGGGGCGGGTCCCTGATGTTCGTCTGCGTTGGAGCATAACAGGATCCCGGCACTGAGTTCAGCAGTGTTGGCGGGAAGCCTGCATCGGCATCAGAGGTTCTAGTCCACGTTTGTCAAATCCACAAATCCAGCGGAACTAATTATAGAAGTAGCTGGTTAGAATGAAAAGAACGCTAACTTCAAATGCATAGGAACCTCTCTTAATCAAACACGCTTTGCTGTTTATCTTTTTCTCTTTTTTATGCGCTTTTGGGTCTGTTTTGGGCTTCAGAGCAAGCCATCCTCTGAATTCTGTTAAAATTAAACTTCTTTCCTGTATGTCTCCAAGGAAGGAGAGTGTTTTCCACGTTGTGAAGCAGGGTGGGGCGGTGTGATATCTGTTTTACAGTATTTAATAGATCGATGGCGGCGAGTTTTAAAAATGCGTGTGTGTATCTGCTGGGCGGCTTTCAACATAGAATGCTCTGTTTTTCACCCACTTGGCTGGGTGTCTGATTCTGACACACCGCCATCCTTGCTGCTGGAAAACAGAAAACCACAGGCTGTTAACTTAATACTCTTCCCTTCTGGGGCTAGGGTAGGAGCAGGGTGGGAACAGCGTGGGAGGGGGTAGGGGGGTGGGGGGGCTCGGGGTTCGCATCAAGATACTCTCATCCTCCCCCCCTCCCCCCCCCACCGCTAGAGACCGAAGTTCCCCTGTTCTAGCTGGCCATTTCAATTAAACCTCCACGAGAGGTGCCTGGAATCTGCAGGTGACCTGGACATTTACTCTGTGGGACCAGGAGCGGCCTGCCAAGTGTCCCTTGCAGGCTTCCTCTGGATTCCCTACCTGTGGATGTTTTCTTCCTTCCTGGGCAGGGCCGATTTGAGAAGCAGAGGGATCATTTTCGTGCTCCTGGCCTGTTCATTCCTTGGCTTCTCTGCTGAGCTCTCCAGCAGGGGTGCCAATTCTTCCATTTAGCTGACTATTATATAGCCCTTAAAAGGGAAGGGTTTATTTTAGCTGGCTGCTATATTGATTGCTACAGGGACGTTTCTATTTTCACTGGCTGCTATATTGACTGGGAAAGGGAAAGGGGCCGTATTGCCGGGAGCTGTCATATTGACTGTTACAGAAAAGATCTGTATTTAAGCAGTACCAGTGCACTGGGATCTCCCAGGCAGGATATTAATGCTAATTCATCCGCTCACCCCCTGCTGTGAGTGTTATTTGTTTAAATCTGTAGATTCCCACAGCGCGTTTATATCCTCACTAGAGTGAGCTCTGCTCCCTGTAATTATTTAACATTATATGCTGATATAAATTGTAACAGTTAAAGAATGGTAATGAGTAGCCAAAAAAGAAAAGAAGGAAAAAGAAAAGAAGGAAACAGGGAAAAATGGAAAAAAAAAAAAAAAGGAAAGGGGGAAGGTATATTGAAAACGCGCGTCATGTATACGTATCATAAGCGTGTATCTGTACACGTGTGACAGAAGTGGCAGAGCCAGATTCTAAAACAGCAGGGAGCAGCTTCTGGCATCCTTTCTCCCACTTGAGGCTGATTTGTACGGTGTTTCGGAGTCCAGGTATTGTGTGTCTGTGCGCGTGTGTGTGCACCATGCTCACACCTCCTGTCCCCGTCAGAAGGAGGCTGTACTGATGTGTGTTCCGCTCTGCGGTTTGCGTACACGTGCGTTGTCACACACAGTGTGTGTATGTCCTCCGTGTAGTGGCAGGAAATTTATCCATTAGCAGTTCGAGTTCTTGATGAGTAGCTGACATCTGATTTTCTCTCGTGCTTCCGTGTTCACGCAGGAACTCTGGGCCTGAGACGCGTCTCCGGGAAAGCCACGGGGAATGCTCCGTTGGGCTTGAACCAACAGGCCATTGGGTGTCACTGTCGCTCTGTTGGCTATAGTTGAAAGAGGGCTTTTCTGCTGGGGAAACTGGATCTCAAAAGAAAGAAGTTCTGCTCGGAGTTGGAGGTGTTGTCTTTGAGATGTTTGTCTGCGTTTTTGAGAAGACCCCCTTTGAAAAACAGTTGCGTTTGCTTGTTTTTGCTCTGCTGAGCGTTGGCATCTTTATTGTTCTTGAAAACGGCGCGCCGATGGCCAGCTCTGTTCCGACATCACCCGGAGCACGGCAGGTGCAGACTTCCGATGAGCAGAAAACTTCCGCCTTAATAAAAAGAGGCAGCTCCACAGCACTCTGGAAACCCTTACTTAACGAGGAGAGAGGGTTTGGGCAAGAACTTTAAGACGGAGGGAGAGCACTCTCTCGGCAGAGCCCGGATTCGGCGAGTGGTCCTGGCCTGGCGGAGGTGGGAAGCAGGCCGAGCTGCCGCCTGGTCTCCGAGGAGCGGGCGCGCTCCTCCAGCTGGCTGTTCCGGCGGCGTGGCGCCGTGCCAGGCTTCACCACAATTCATACTGTGTCAGGTTAATAAATGCACTACTTAAATTATGAAATTACAAAAGAAAAAAGAGAATGCACTTATTCAGACTCTTAATACATTAAAAATAAGGCATTAAAACTCTGACTTTTTTTTTTTTCTTCCAGAATCAATAATGAACAGGAAGGGTTGTAGACATTAACAGTCATGGACATTCAAACTCTTATACATAAATTATCTCAGAAAAATGCACATAAGACTTGAATAATGTAAATACATTAATGCATTTAATAATTTAAACATTAAAGCGCAAGCAGGAATTTGAGGCAGAGGCTGTTCTGAGGTAAGGATTGGTCCTCGAACGCGTGTGTCCTAGGATCGATGGGTGATTTCCCCTGGAGACACCCTGGGAGGATAGTGCCTGGCCGGCCGGGGCGAGCTCCCGTGCCAAGAACCCCCGGACGTTCCTGCCCTCAGCTGCCTCCCAGCCCTGTGCTTTCGCCTGTCCCGCCCTTCGTCCTCAATTCCGTGTTCTTGCTGGTCCCGTGCTTCTAATTGTTTGTTTGTTAGAAAATCAAATGCTTCCACTTCAAAAACCAATGAACTCTGAGAATGTCTTGGTTGGAAAACCGAGCCAAATTAAAAAAATCCTTCACCCAGCTCTGGCTGCTTGTGTCCGGGAGCAACGTGGTTGTTCCTTACCATCACCGGTGACGCTCCCAGCCTGGGACTCCCCCGCAGCACCCTGGTCAGTGGGTCTAGGTCACAGTGTACTGATGGACTTAGAGACAGATCTGATGGGAGAGCGGAGACGATGTACCGTGTCGTCTCTGGCCATTGGGCACAAAGGCGGCAGGTCACCACGCCAGGACATGAGACAGGTACCGTGGGGTTTGACTCAGTGGTTGGTCATTGATCATGCCTCACTTTGATTTGAGGGTTTAACTCTGGGAGAGACCGCTGTTCCTCTTTGTTCCTGTCTCTGAAATCGTATTCACAACAGTAGAAACCTGCTGGATAGAGCCCCCTTTCCTGGCCGAGTATGGAATGACTGAATTCGGTTTTTGGCATCCGCGCTGTCGAGTGCCCTAGGCAGAACTAAGGAGCCAGGACAGTGAGCCTCAAGTGTTCATTCATTCCTCCAGTGCTATTCTCTGTAGTTGCCTAGCCTCGCTTTACAGGCCGAATCACATGATAACTGGGTAGACCGCAGAAAATGTGTTACTGGGCGCATAGTCTGAGACCTGTTTTCCTCCTGTAGAAGAGGTGTGTTTACTTGGTCAGTGATGCAGATTTGGTGTACGGGGTTTGCTGTGGGCCTGAGGGACCCTCACGAAATGGTTATCGGATGGTAGTAGCAGGGCAAAACCCATTTTCACCATTACCAGAACCACTGGAGTCTCTTACTGGATCTCAGATCTCCTACCTGAAACTTCACCTCGGGTCGTCTCGAGTGGACGCAGGCCTTGTCTGGTCTGGCAGCGGCGGCTTTGTTCGCCACCATTTCCAGCCTCTGTTGCAGCCAGAGGCAGCCTGCTCTCCAGCGAACACGGTGACAAGACAGCTTATAACCACTTTCCGGAGTGGCTATCGGCTGCCCTGGTGCGGGCAGCAGATACAAACAGTATTAGGCTGTGCTGCCCAGCCAGCCAGGAGGAAAACCAGTTCTTTCAAAACTGGTACTCAGGTATTGGTGTAAGAGGGAGTAGGATCAGGAATGGGTGAGGACCTCCCGGGTACCAGCTCTCGAGGTCAGTTTCTCACCTTTGGGATGTGCTCAGATCCTTCTCTAGACCTCGCGAACAGGATCCTTGTGTCGTGACCCCTTCTCCACCTGTTTTGCTTTAAACAGGCACGGCCTTCCTTGCCAGTTAGTTCCCTTTCGGATTTGGGATGAAATGTCAATCCCAGGTCCGTTGTGTTTATTACTTTTCCAGAGTTTATCTGAGCCCCGGCCTGCTCCCTCTGTTGCTCTGTCGACCCTTGAACAGGGGCTGTTTTTCCTACCTGCCCGCCCCACTTCATCCTGGCAGAGGGAAGAAAGTGAAATCCGGGAGCGCTCAGACCGGAGGTGGGGTGGGAGGGGGGTGGATCTAATTCTCTTTGGGTTTTGTTGGTCACACCCGGGAAAGCTTGCTTCTCTCCCCTTAAGTTCCAAGAAATGTTTTATGGCCTTAACCGCATAATAGGCTTGTGCCAGATTGGGGTGTGTAGTGGGGTGGGGGGGTTGGGTGGAGGGGTGGGGACAGCCTCTCCTGTTGGAGGTGCCGCGTGCTGATTGCCATGAGGCACAGTGAGCAGACAGTGCTGACGGGGGGTCAGTTCACCCCTGTGATATATCCCTTATGCAGATTTCCTTTGAAGAGAGAGGAGTCAGGTTCATTAATTAAAGGAGCCTGGCTCGAGCGCCCTGTAATTATAGGTGCTAGAAATCTGAATTTTAAGAGGTCTGTGCAGCTGCATTTTGAGAAATGTAGGGAGGCACCGAGAAGTACAGGCTGTGGGCAAGAATGTGGCTGAACCAGATTTGGGAGCTTCAGGTTTTGGCAGAATTCCCCTTCAAATTCATATTTATTCTATCTTTTTTTTTTTTTTTAATGGGAAGCTGTAGGTCTGATTTTTATTTATTATTATTTTTTTTGACTGAAGTTTACACCCTTGGACAGGCTGGTATTGTCAGAGTATGGAGGGCAAAAGCTGTCAGCTAGAAGATGCTCAGTTTCTAAGGAAGCAAGGGGTATCTTTGGCCTCTAGGGATGCTGTGTTTGAAAAGGATTAAATAATTTCTCTCTTGAAATGAGTGAGGGTGAGAGGGAACGGAAAGTTATCTTGGATGCGATGTAGGGAGAGAAGTCCCCGGCCTGTGCGGGACTCTAGAATCTTTGTGCCTTCTCTTCCTCAGAACCGTGTCCTCTCTTGCCGTAACTCACTTTGGATGTGAACCCAGAGATACAAACAGAAAATTTCAGGCCCTTATGGGAAGTCCTGACCTGTCCTTTTTCTTTCTCATTTCCTTTATTATTTGGAGGTTGACCTTTAGCTTTGGGTCGGTCCTTTCTTTCTCTCCCTCTTCTTTTTTATTTTTCTGTTTGATTTATAAGGTCTCTTTTTACTTCTTGTTAAAAACCTTTATTTTGGGCCGTGACTGTTTGCATTGCTGTAATTAACATGGCTAATTTGGGATGTGCATAGGAGGGGGAGATTAAGATGAGTAGGGGTCCCTTCCTCACCTCCCCCAAGAAGGAAAGAGGAGGCTAAAGGGGAGTGGGGTCTCACTGGGGACCTGTGTGGCCGAACACCCGGCTGGACGCAAACCCCAGGCCCCTGTGAGCCCCCTTCCTCCTCACTGGCCCTGTCTTCTTGGGGGTCTTGTAAACATTGTCCCGTTTCACAGTGTGGGCCCTCCGCCTCTCCTTTGGGGTTTGCAAGGGGCTGAGAAAAATATTTTAAATGACTAAATACACATAAATGAATACGCGTCTATATTAAAAGATAACCCTCTGTACTCCCTTCTTCCGTTCGCATCCGTGTGTATCCTGGGAAATCTCGTACTCGCGCACCCATAAACTGTGGCGTAGAACAAAAGTCTCGAAGGCTGTCATTTGCTGCATTTACCATATGCAGATTGCAGTTCCAATTAGATTGAGACCTCTATTTAGCAGAGTGGTTTTGTGAAATAAATAACTTTTGAAGAAGGCCTACTACGTATAATAAATACGTATTTTTTCCTTCCCTTGCTGGCACCCAGCTTCCTGCCTTCCGAACACTCGCCCTGAAGTGCTGATTCAGAAGCAGGCGGCATCTTTGGGCTCTCGCAGAAGAAGTGCGTCTCCGCGGCTTTCCCGGCACCGGGTTTCCTCCTTGATTTACAGTGCTCGGCTTGTTAGCGCCGGCAAAGGGGAGCTGGCGTGAAGGTCATCATGTCCGTTTTGTCCTCTCGGAGAGGGAGAGCGAGGGGCGTGTGTTTCTCCCTGTGTGCTTGTGGAGGTGGTGGTGGGGTTCAGGCAGCCCCCGCTCTGTCCAAACGAGTCAGCCAAAACTCTCGTGTCTCTTTTCCACCCTCTGTCTCTACTGCACATCATCTGATGGGGGAGGGAGGGCGGGCGGGGGGGGGCGGTTTGAATGATTTTGAAAGCCTAATTCAAATTTCAGGAAGAGTAGCACACGACCTAGTAGGAGAGCTTCCTCCCAACACCCCCCTTTTCATAATCGTCCCCTCCTCAGCCCAGCCGTGACAAACTGGCGGGTAATGAGCAGATCGGGTCCTCCTATTAGGCGAGTCCCGACGCTGGAAGCGGCTCTCGCTGTGTGCGGGTCCGTTAGCAGCTCTGTGCCTGTGGGTGGTGGTGCTCTAAGTGGTCCTAGCAGAGGGCAGTGAGTGCTTTGGGAACAGCGGATAGAAGGCTCTTTGGGAGAGAGAGAGTGCTTAAAAGAGAGAGAGGGGGCAGGAAGGTGCCCAGCTTGAAAGCACCTGGTGAAAATACTTGGACTTGCAGGGCTGCGGTCCTGAACACCACCGCCTGTCTCCGCAGCGGTGCTCTGGCTAATAACAGGATGCCTGATTACAAAGAACGTTTTGAAGGCCACTTAGTCCCAGGTCGGGCTATGCATTAGGCAGCTAATCCTCTGCCGTAACGCTGGGCTGGAATCGCAAAAGTGGAAGGAGGCAGTCTGTTGTGCTCCAGCTTTGGCAGTAAATGTTGCTGCTGTTACAGGCGCTGCCGCCCCGCGTGGCTTTTTCCTCAGCTCCCCAACTTTCCTTTCCCCGGCGGAGGGACAAACTTCGTTGTGAGAGTGTCCTCTTCTCTCCACCAGTGACTTTTAAAGACGACTTTTCTGCTTCTCTTATGTGGTCACTTTTCTCATCTTTGTGATTTAAAACGTTGCCATGTAGATTAATCCAGGACCATGCGGGGGCCACGCGTGGGCTCGGGTCCTTGGGCCTGGCGTGCTGGAGCAGGAAGAAACACCTAATTGCATCCAAACCCCTCTTAAGTTCATATATGTGGAGCCCATCAAGCTGAAAGCATCCAGACAGCATCTGCTGTTATCAAATCACTCGCGAATCCAGCTAATTAAAATAGAGCTTCATTTTTCTGAACCATTGTTTGGCAGGAATTCGAAACGGGTCTAACCCAATTTCTGCGTGTTTATGAGCCTTTATTATATCAGAGGTACTTTTCTGTAAATGTACAGGGCAGCGTTAAATGAATTGACCCGCGCGGTATTGCTGTAGACGCACTGTGGACTCGCTAATGATCTCTCCCCCAGCTTTCTGGTTTCCAGACAGACTCCGGAGAGCGCTCTGTTCTCCTTCCCTAGCCTCTGCTCTTTGTCCTCCTCTTTTCTTTGTTTTTTATTTTTAATGTAAAGTGTTTCACTCTTACTTTTGACTTTCTCGCTTTCTTTGAAGACAGGACACACTTTTTATATTTGTTCCCTTGATGTTTGCTTCTCCATGCCTCTGTTTCTCTCTGTTTCTCTCTGTTTCTCCTCCCTTCCTGTTCTTGCTGTTCTTCTAGGGGATGGGATTCCCCTGCCCTTTATTTCTCGCTCTTCCATCTTTCTTCTTCCCCCTTACTCGTCTCTCTCCTCGTCTCTTCCCTTAGCCCTTCTCTTCAGTGCCTCTCCTCGAACCTTCTCTTTCTCCTTCTCCCTTCTTTCCACCCCCTCCCATTTTTCCTAATAAAACGTTCTTCTGCCTTTGTCTCCACATGCAGATGCAGATTAGGGCAGAAAGTGGGTGCTTGTGGAGGTAGAGGCATCTGGCGGCTGGGAGGTGATGTCAGCCTGTTTTGCCTCTCCGAATTCGCTTGCCTGCTTTATTTTCGGTTTTTAAAAGATTTTTCAAACCACATCTACTCTACTTTATAGTCTATAATAACCTTACTTTGAAGATCAAAAGCGTGGCATAAATGCTAACTAATTCTTCCACGTGACACTTTGGCGCATCTCTCGGCAGCCTTAGTTCCATTTTACAGATGAGGAAGTAGAAACAGGAGAGGTAAGCGCCTCTTGGAATGCTACTCAAGAAGTTGGTGACCGAGTTAGAATTAGGACCGGGTCAGCTTCGGCCGGGCGTCTTTGATGATCCGCCTCTTGGGAGAGGGCTTTCCTCCCCGTAAGAACCCTCCGTCTGTAAGATGAGGGGGACAGTATGCTGTGCCTTTTTGCCCTTCTCTTTACATCCTTTTAGCCTTCTGAGGTTTTTCACATTTGTAGTCTTTAGACGTTAAATGAATTTCTAGGTAATTCCTGGGAAAGAAGGGGGCCAAACCACTTATGGGCTGGTAAAAACTCATCCGTTACAGCCTCGAAGCGGAGCGCTCACTGTCTGCTTCCAGCAGCTTCCAGTAAGTGGGCCCACGTCACACGCGCTGGCCCCAGTGATCGGAGCATTGTAGGAAGCACTGCCATATTTGATTGAATTTAGCCGTTCGGGAATGACGTGTGTATGAAGTCGTCTCTTGCATTACTGTGGCCTTTATTATTGCTAATGCATTCTGACATTACAGGTGTAGCCTCGGCCCTCCCACAAAGGGCAAGGCTGCTCTTTCCAAGCTCAAGAGCAGAATTCATGAAGCTGTTACATAGTGAAACCGGTGTTCGCATTTAGTTAATAAGCAGAGTAAGGGAAATGCTTTTATAGAAAAGATAGCCAAGCGGCAGAGGCCTATCCTAATTCCTCACCCAGCGTTGTTTCAGAAGCTGGGTCAGATAGGGTTGTTCTCCTGCAGAGAACTGGGGCCAGTGCACAGAAGGTTCGGGAAAGTAGATTTCAATTCCGTTTAAGGGAGGACTCTTGAAAATGAATTGACAGGCTCTTGAGAGAGAGCTCTCTTGTTCATCGTAAGCATTCAGGTAGAAGCCCACCCAGCCTTTGTCCAGGCTGTTGAAGGGCAGGGAGTCCTAGATGACATGTGGGACCGGATGGCCTAAGGTCCCTTCTGACTTCTTTCCTTGTCCGGGATCGGAACAGCAGAAGCAGCATCTGGCCTCACCTGGTTTCCTGAGTGCCTGGCGTGCTGTGCAGACCTGGCGAATGCTCAGTAACTGTTCGTTATTTACTCTTCCGCTTCCTGCTTCTTCCTCTAGCTTGAGTAAAAACCGTTCTTGTTCGGTTCGGGAAAATCAGCATCTCTGGCACCCTCCCAGAATGAGTCATTTTGGATAGGCACAGTTAGGTGGGCATCGAGGCCTGTATGAAAACAAAACGAAACACTTCGAAACTTTGGGCTGGGAATTACATGAAATGAGTTATATACTTTCTTACTTTATTAGGCAGAGTGTCTAGAATATAATTTAGTCCTCATGACTCAGTACCGTCATTGTAGACGTAAACGTTTATGCTGTGTTGTAAGTGTGGCTCTTTTTTCCAAAAACTCTTGAGATATAGAGATGTCGTATATTTGCCCTTATTCTAAATGACTCCACCTGTGCCTAACGACCCCAAACCAACAAGCTTTTTGAGTTTTTTGTTTGCTTTTTCATAGACGTCTTTCTCTCTTGACATTTGTCGCTAGGCTTCTTTTGCTATCTGGTCTTTGTTCCATAAGTGTCTATTCGTTGGCTTGTTTTTCCTTTCTCATTTGCAGTTTTAATCTTCTGTAATTTGGATATCCGATAACCCAGCTTGTGTACAAAATCCGTTGCAAGTAAGTAGTGTGGGTAAAGCTCTGCTATGTGCGAGACGTGTGGAATCTGTCATTTCTTTTTTGGCAGCAGTGATTTTTTTTTTCCCCCTCCCTTTCCTTCTCTCCTTCCTCTTCTCTGTTGGTTTTCTCCTTTTTTTGAATTGGGTGAGATTAGAGAGCTGAGCTCCAGAAAGGTCGGGTCTCATCCTTGGCACTCCTAGACCCGACCCCATATCCCTGGTCGAGGTATCCCAGGCCGCCTCCGGGAGTCAACGTAGAAATCATGGACTCGCACAGCTAGAGGGTCCTGAAGGTCATCTGGGTGAGCTCTTGTTTTACAGAAATGAAGGGGTCTGTGGCACGGAGCAGGGACGTGAGAGGCTGGGTCTCAGGACACGTGGGTGTGAGTGCTGGACTCGGTGTGCAAGTGTCTTCAGACCCAGCCTGCTTCTGTCCTCCCGTTCCGCCAGGTTTCCTTCCTGACCGACTGTTTGTTTGCTTGTTGGTTTGTTTGCTTGTTTTTTAAAGTAGGCTCCACGCGTGTGGAGCCCAACACCGGTCTTGAGCTCACCACCCTGAGATCAAGAGTCAGACGCTTAACCGACTGAGCCGCCAAAGCGCCCCGTGCCCGTTCCCCACCAATTCTGAGCAAAACGTGGGTGAATGAGAAAATACAGGGTTTGTGTGAGGTGAAGTTCTGGAGAAAAATTCTCTGCTAGCCCCGGGCGGGTTCAGAAGAAAGGTACATAAACCGGAAGAGGCTTCTGTTTGTTGCACTGTTTGGCTGTGTTTGCACTCAAGGCTGATATCGATATTGTAAGAGAAGCTTCAGTCCTTTCATTAAAATTTACAAGAAATGCTGTTTCCTTTTAGTTAAAAAAAAAAAAAAAGTCCAAGAGAGCATTTGATTTGAGGAACCAAAAGTCTAGAAAATGTATCCGGGAGTCCTCGTCAATTTGGGGCATAATGAAATATAAAAAATACTCAATAAAAGCTCCTTTATTACTTTAACTGTTTAAATGTGGAGTTTTTAGCCATCAGGTTAATGTTTGGGTATCATTTTTTTATTTGATTGTGAGCACTTTTCCAGGTAGCTCTGCCACTCGGGCGCTAATCGGATTCCCGCAGATGAATGGCGCTCGCTGCAGCCCTGACGTCACCGCGGGTTCGCTTCGACGTGATTTTATTTGGTTTTCCTGTAAAAGTTAATAACTCTGTGTCCGTGTGTGTAAACAGGCAGGAAGAGAGGGAGAAAGGACAGTGAGCAGAAGACGGCGAGCGAGGTCTCCGGAAGCTTTGGCCAGATTGAGGAAATGTGGGCAGTTTTGTGATCTCAGAATACTTCACCCTCTGAGCGGGGGGTGCTCAGAAGCCAGAGGGCTGCAAAGCAAGATGGTAGTTCCTGATCCTTCGGAGAACGGAAAGCGAACTTCTCTCCGTTTCCCAGACAGAGCTGGAAGGAATTAGAAATGAGTTACTATTGATTTAGGGGAGGAGGAGGAGGGTGCGCAACAGAAGTGATTTGCTTGGTGGTGAAAATTGTTAAAATGTCGTGTTAATTGTGAGTAAATCACGTGCCCATTTTAGATGACCAAGGTTGGCGAGACCGTCCCGAGTGGGACGTGGAGACCCTCCTTTGATCTGCCCGTCAGAGGGAGGAGGTCTGAAACAAGGGCCTCGTGGCCAGGGTTGGCTCTGGTGTCTGGTAGGCCTCTCTCAAATCTTTTATTTTTAGAAGTGTGGTTTTTTTATTGGTGGCTGTGGTTATTGATAATAGGAATGTTCACGACGTTCAGTGGAAGGTCACAGAATGGTTCAAAGCCGTGACGCTCACCATTTGATTCTTCCTGCGTTCCGCGGACATTTCCTTGCTGAGCTGAAAGTTTCTAAGTCGGGGGGGGGGGGAGGTGTCGATCAGAGAAGGCAGGCGCAGTGGTAGTGCTTGTGCCAGTCTCTCTCCTGGCTTCCCACCTTGGTGCCGGGGGTACAGGCGGGGTATGTTCCACAGCCGTTATTCCAGTGCCCCTGGAAGATGCGTGGGAAGAGTGACACCTCTTTCCCCATCTGTGTCAGAGGCATCCCCGGACTTGGGGTGCTCCGTTTCCTGCTTTTGGGGTGACTACGTTCCTTCTAAAGTCAGCGACAGAGGTGTAACCTATGTCAGAAACCCCTCTCTTAGAAAACAGAACCTGGCCACCAAGGTTATTATTACATAGGGATGTCAGGTTCCCCTGGCGTCTGTCACCCCAGAGTCCGTTCCATTGATGCTGTCTTTGTAGACAGCCTGTTCCTGTCCACCTTCGGGGGCTCGTGTACTTGGCGAGGAGGGTCATTTTCTCCTGGGAGGACGTGACTTCGTTTCTCTGTTTGAGTAGCAACTGTTTCTAATCCCTGTCATCTTACTGTAAGTTTGAAGGTTTTTGAATCTGCCAGTATTATGAATCATAATTTTGGATCTCGTACTTTTATATTTTTCCCTTAGTCCATGGAAGAATTTAAATAATAGCAGAAACTAGGACTCGGTGGTCTTCTGTTAGTGCTGATATTAACTATTTGCTTTCTTCTGCTCTTCAGTGGATCTAAAGGTGATTTAAAGGCCGTTCACATTTGTCATTTTATGTTTACTTATTTATTTTTTGTGTGCAAAATATTTTAAGTAACATACTATCCAGTTAAGCAACATCCAGCCCAGAGGCCCAGGCAATTGCACGTTAGCTAGAATGGAGTCAAGGCGGGCCTTCTAGCTGAAAATTCCTCCTTCCTTCCTTCTTCCTTCGTTCCTTCCTTCCCTCCTACCTACCTACCTACTTACCTACCTACTTACCTACCTGCCTACCTACCTACCCTACCTACAAATTAAGTCAGCAGATTAAGTAGGAAATACTACATGCAGAGAGGCAAGATCAAGTACAGAAGCAAAGACTAGGGCAGAACGCTACAGCATGGAAAGAGCTAGGTCTTGTTTACCCTCTGTCTGTGGCACAGCACCACACAGGGGCTGGAGGTATACTTCCGTGTATTAAAACAATTTTAGCTCTCCTTTCCCCACTGTCCTTCATCTGTTTGTGTATCCGCTCAGTCCCAGTACGCGTGGGTAGCGGTATCAGGACCGTTGACCTGCACTCCCCAGGGAAACAACTTTATCCGCTGCCGGCCAGAGCCTGTGTGTGGTTCCCTCAGTCCTCTGCCTGCAGTCTCCTCTCGCTTCCGAACTTCCTCGTCGTGCCATTTCCCCGACGCCCTTCAGTGAAGTCCTGTTCTGCGTCCGTAACGACAGAATCTTTTCTTCAAATAAAATTTTACCCCCTTCACCCACATCTCCCACCCCTCCACCCCTGTCTCTGGCAACCACCAGTCTGTTCTCTGTATCTATGAGCTTGTTTGTTTTTTTAAAATTCCATCTGTAAGAGAAATCATATGATGTTTGTCTTTCTCTGTCTGACTTACTTCACTTAGAGTAATGCCCTCGAGGTTCATCCATGTTGTCACAGATGGCAAGGGTCCCTTCCTTCCTTCCTTCCTTCCTTCTTCTCTCTCTCTTTCTTTCTCTCTTTTGTTCTGGCTGAATAATACTCTTCTGTGTGGGTCAGGGAGAGAGAATACATAATAATTTCTTTATCCATTTATTCATTGGACATTTAGATTGTTCCCATATCTTGGCTATTGTAAATGATATTTGTCATTTTAAATTTTTCCTTGCTATCTTTTCACTCAAACTATTTCTTTTGTATTTAAATCTATTTTTTTAAGTTTATTTTTATTTATTCTGAGAGAAAGAGAGCATGTGTGCATGATGGGTAGGGCAGAGAGAGAGAGAGAGAGAGAGAGAATCCCAGGTAGGCTCTGTGCTGTCAGTGCAGAGCCCGTTGTGGGTCTTGATCTTGTGAACCATGAGATCATGGCCTGAGCCGAAATCAAGAGTCGGATGCTTAACTAGTTGAGCCACCTGGGTGCCCCCAAATCTATTTTTTACCATTTAGCCTTTCTCTCGTTTTTTTGTAGGATATATGTAAGGAATGTCATTTAGTGTCGCTTCACAGGTTTTGGTTTTGTGCTGTCCGTAGGGTGATTGTAGACAGGATTTCTTGGTCCACAGTTTATCTTCCGTGCAGTCCAGGAGCCCATCGGAGCGTAAGGTGCTAAGGCACCCTGAAGGGACCCTGCCCTGTACCACTTGGCGGTCCTCTGCTCAGTGGCTTATGCCCCCCGGTGATGACTTACTGCTCAGAACTGTCTGTCCACGACGTAACCTCCATCCCCTTCCTCATCATCGCACATCTCAATAGCGCATGACCAGAGAGGGCTTTCCGGATCTCCGTCTGGCCGACTTCAGAAGAGGCGGGACCCGACGCACTGCTTCATCTGCCGACCATCTGAAAAGTACTGGAGTTTAAGAGAAGTAACCTTCAGAAAGCATAACATTCAGCCTGTGCCTGAGAGAAGGGAACCGGGAAGTAGGAGCCATGGTATCATCAGGAAGGTCCTGGGGACTGCATGCTACATATTTTTAGTGTTGGAGTCACCAGCCCCGTCACCGAGTGAGCTCAGAGTTCTCCTAGGGAGCATCTTGGACACTGAGTCATTACATTCCTTTGGAGTGATTCAGCTCAACGGCTTGACACCTTCATTAATTTTACAACACGAAGCCCGGGTGCTCTCTGCTTCCTCTAACAGCACAGGAAAACTAGAGGAATATCGAAAATATAAAAACCAAGGGAAACTGGCAGAAGGAGCAACCAGGGGGCTGTTGAAAGACACCGTGTTAAGAAATCGCACTCCTTGCCTTTTCCTGGTATCTCTTGAGACCGAACACCCAACTCTTGCCACACGTTTCTGGCACGTAAACCTTTTGTTTCTGTTCCTGGCACGCCGGCCGGACCTCTGACTTGCAGCCGGCTCGTTCGCCTTCTCCGCTGAGGTCACTGCTACCGTGATCCGTGTATAATGGCATTTTCCTCCTCTTTTCAGTATGGAGGCTATTACAGTTTCTTCTCTAAGCAGGACTTCAAACAATTTGCTGCCAGTTGGATTTCAAAGCCAAGGAAAGGCAAATGTCATCCTTTTTTCCTCCCCTCTTTGGGTAACTGCTTTGTTGGTCGCATCAAAAATTAGAGGGGCTGCTATCTAAATTCAGGTGGGGCTACATGGGGACAAGGCATTTAAATTTGCTTTTCTTTCTCCCTGAAGGAGAAAATCCTTTTCCTTCTCAACCTTCCCTAAAAAGGAACTTTGATCTTCTCAACCCCGAAGCAAGGGTTTTCATTTCCTCCCCGGCAAGTGTGTGCACCGCAGCCCTCTCTGCGGCGCGGTGACAGTCAGACTCGGGCGGCGGCAGCTCCTCTGCTCTTCAGGCTTTGCTGCCCACCTGCGCCAGCTCCCCGGGGGCTGGAGGCTGGCGCCCGCAGCGCTCTCCGGCGTCACCCTTCCCACCCCTGAAGTCACCGTCACTCGATATGAAATAGTGCCTGTTGGCTGAAGATGCTTTTGATTTCCACACACATTTCTGGAAGAACTAGTTTAATCAAATAACAAAACAATGACATTCTGACAAGCAGTTCGTGCAGTATTTGTAACTCGGGCCAAGCAGAAAACAATTTAAACGCAGAGGTATTTCACTTTGAAAGGTAGTTTTTGTGCGCACGATGTTGCCACTTTTCATAAAGGCTTTTACTGCATATATCAGTGTGTTTTAAGAGAGACTCGGGTCAATAATGCGTACCGTGCAACTCCCCAAATGCAGGTTTACACGGCGGACCTTAAAAACACTGCGTTCCATCGTGCCAGCTCCTGTGCACTCCTACCAGAGAGCTTTTATTTCTTTAATGTGAAAAACAAAAGGACAGAGGAAAGTAAAACAAGGAAATTAGGGCCCACAAGCTTAATTAGTATAGAGTTGTAACCCAAATCAACAATGGGAAGGACGCAGTGACAAAACCCAGGAAATTCCAAGTTGGAAGAGAGACTTTAACTCCTTGAGTGCTAGGGCACTTGCTAGCACACTCCTTACCCAGGTGCCGGAGGTGGGCTCAAGTACAACTCGTCTGTATTTTTGAACTTCCTGGCTTTTGTTGACTTTCCCCTCTCTGTCCGCCCCCCCCCCCACGGATGCAAATGAAACGTACCTTTGTGTGTGTGTGTGTTAACTGTAGATAAACGGGCTAAAAGTGCCTCTTGATTTTGTAACCCTCAGAGAAGGAGAAAGAGTAAAAAAAAAAAAAAATTCCTGTCACTGTCATCTGTTCATTTTTAATGAGCAATTTTAAAAAATTGAAAATAAAAGAGGAAAATGAATAGGTGTTGAACCAGCCCGTGATATGTAAATGCCAACTAGTAATTACCTAAAACCTCAATTTTCATTCTGTTTCATCTTGCAAAACATTTCATTTTCCCTGAGTGAAAACACTTCACCAGGGCTGTGCGAGTCAGCGGAGCGGCCGCCCTTGGCCTGCGTGGCCGCCGGCTCCGGCTAGGGGGCACTTTGGCTCTGCGCTTGGGCTGCCCGAGCGGCGTGTCCACCTCAAGGTTATTCCCCTCTTGCCATTCCAGTGGTTTTGCTCCGAGCGCCGGGAGCCGTGGGTGGCGCCCCTCCCCCCGCCCCGCCCGTCTGGTTTCGGGGCGCCTTCTCCCTCCTTGTCCTTGCCCGGGATCGTATTGAATTTTGGCTGACCGAGCCTTCCTGTGCGCCTTAACTCTCCCCTCCCCTGCCCGTGCGGCCCCTCGGCTTCCCCGCGTGGCACCTCACACTCTTGAGAGCAGCTTTCTTTCCGCCAGTCCCCCTTCCCCCCTTTGGGATTTCGGACACAACAGTCTCTCTGTTTTTGTTTCCTGCTTCTCCTCCTCATTCCTCCTTTTTCATTTTGGCGACTGGGGGTGGGGGTGGGGGGCGCGGCCCCCTCGCTTGCAGCTCACACACGTTTGCCCTCCTGCCATGCTTAGAATGAGGGTTCTGACATTTCTCGCGCATGCGCTCGTAGATTTTCTTTCGTTCTGGTTCAGGATCTGACACCTCGTGGGTGTGTTCGCGCGCGGCGTCTTGGAATGTGGCTCTGTGGATGCCCCTGCTTCCAGGGCGGCTACCCTTCTCAGCCCCCTTCCCTGGCTGGAGGGAGAGCGTGGAGGGTTGAGAAAGAACGGAGAGCCCCGGGGTTGGGAACCGGCAGATCAGAGAGGATTCTGGGTGCAGAGAGCCAGAATTATGTGGTCCTAGGACCCTGGATCTGAGAGTGCTTCGCCTCGAATCTCAAGGAACACGGCCTCTTTAGTGAGATATATAGCTTCATAATTAGCCCGTTGCATTTTTTCACGAGTGCTAGCATCAGCGTTCTACGATGTGTTTCTCTGATTAACAGCTGCTTTGCAACTATTTCCTTGTGCCACCGATGACCATATTTGTCAAGGAACTCCTGACAGAGTACTGATTTCTTACTAAAATGCAGCATTTCTGTTTGAAGAGGGTGCTCTCATTCTCAGCACTGCCTGGCTTTTAAAGTCAGTCCTTGTTAAAACTCCAGTCTGCTTTGGTCTCATGCTTGTTAACAGGATTCTGGGTGTCTATCTGCTTTAGAGCACGAGCGAGCGTAGGAACCTCTCACAGGCGATGGCATCTCCCGAGGCCCGCACGTGCCACGGTGCGGCGGCGTAGGGGTGGGCCTTCGGGCCCGCGCATGGGTCATTCCTTTTGCCCTCCGGCTGTGATCTCCCTGGGTTAAAAAGGACTTGGCTTTGGTTGTTAGCGTCATTAATTTTTGACTATTTTTAATATTTTAAAATCGCTAATGAATGCTCACATTTTAGGAGATAGATGTGTACGGAGCACACAGGAGTGCTGGAGTTGGTGGCATTCCAAATAAGTGTCACTGGAGACAATGCATCAGGCTTACGTGTCAGGTGCAAAGTGCTAAGACTCCCTCACACCCCGGGGTCGCCATCAGGCAAGCTCTGTTCTCCCGTCCCCCTCGTGCAGAAAAGAAAGCGTGCATCTGAAGGTTACATACAGCGTGCGGGTCTTTTGTAGGAGAGCCGTAAGCACACAGGACGCATCTCTTCGGCGAGGACTCTCGGAACCTCGAGTCTGCTCACCGGGGATTACTTACCCTGCACAGTGCGTTTTACAGCACATAGTGCATCGTAGGTGGTCCGTTGATTTATACGGGTACAAATCCTGGGCGCTCAAACAAGGGTCTCTCGCAGTTGGCCAGCCATCGGGGGTCCAAAGCTGCCTCTTTCCCTTGGGTTGCGGCAGGCCCTCCGGGGCAGCCATTGCAGAGGGGCGGTTCCTCCCCTTGCTTGCTCCGTGGCTTTACCCTGGCTTTCAGTGACAGACCCGGGAAAATGATCTAATTTCCCTGACACTCGGGAGTTGACGGTGACAGGGTGGTTTTATTTTGCTTTTTGGGGGAGGGGAGCCGAAGATGGGGTCACGGGAATGGGGGGGCAAGAAACTTTGCTTCTGTTTTCCTCTGAGTTCGTCGCCCGTGTTTTTATGACACCAGCTGGGGGTAATTCGAGGTACGCTCATTAAGAACTCTCAGTGCAAGAGGAGGAGAAAGGAAAAACGATTCCGGGTTTCTCATGGACTCAACAGCAAGGGGCCTCCGACAACCGCGTCAGGTGCCGTGCGCCAGAATCTTCCCTGGCTTGCTGCACTCCCACAACATGTGCAGTAAAGTTCCTGTCTCCGTTTTACATCTTTGACATTGAGGCGGAAGATTTGGCCTGAATTTATGTAATTTAGTTGGGCACAAATATAACCCATGAATAGTCACATTCATCTCCTAATTAGAAAATCAAACGATAACACAGGACAGGCTGCAGGCACCCCGTCATTTCGGCCAACAAAAGCATGCTGTGTGTGTCGACCCTCTGTAGAGGAAGAGCCAGCTGAATTGCTTCATGAAGTTAATGAAAAGTGTCCAACAATAGGCGAACGAAAGCTGCAGAACCCGGTGTGCCCGTCGGTATTTGGTGTGTTAAGGTCTTTGCATTATGGGCAGAGATTTTGGGGAAGTCTTTCACCATCCGTGGATGGCTCTCGGGCGGGTAAAATTCCGGATTGGGCAGGCCTTTCCCCCCGCATTGTAGCCCCATTGTAGCGGGTGCAGGGGAGAGGAGAGAGTAGCTGAAGAAATAATTAGTGGAAGGAGGAGAGAGGCTTTCATATGCTCACACTTACCTGGAGCTGCCTATCTGGGTATCTTTCTTATTCAGCACATTATGTTGAGGCTATTAGTTTGGATGCTTTATATTTTTGCATCTGGCGTAGTGATACCGATGCTGTTAAATATGTGATTTGCCTGTCGCCTGCGTCTTCAGACAAAGATCAAGAGGAACATAAACAAGCCCCAAATATACTTTATGTAGGTGTTCGGCAGCCTGGTTTTATGTGGCTTGAAATTAGTGAATGGAAACTTTAAAAGAAATTGTTCATATTTTTGCAAGTTTGAAGTGTGCCGGGACTTTGTCAAATTCCCGTTAAAATAAATACGTCAATTTCATCTCCCTTCCGAATTCATTTATCTTGCTTTTTTAAAAGGTGTTTTCTACTTTACCTGATGTTTAAATTGGATTCGCTCGTTTATGCTGTTCTTTGCTATATCCCCCACGTTTTTCTTAAATGAATTACTAATGACAGAGCACTCCATCATTCCCTCTCTACAGCCACTTTAAGGAAAGCATGGTGATCTAAACCTTTTAACCTATTAAAGATGATTTTTCCCAATTGAATCAGACCCACCACAGGTGTAATAACTAATCATTTAAACTACACCTGCTATTATGTATTTTTAAGCCATTATGCGTGTTGGATAGATGATAATTCATGTTTATTGCATTGTCCGATGGATCCGTTTTGCCTACACTAGGCTGATTAATGTATTTAAAGAAATAAGAGATGCAATTTTTAAAAAAAAATTGATGGAATACGCCAAGCACTGCATTGAGTGCACCATTAAACCCATCAGAACTTTGCTCTCTGACCAGAAATGCATATACCAAGGACTATATTAAAAAAGCAAGGTGAAACCTGTGCATTTTAGTGGTGGGATTCTGTTTTCTTTCTCTGTCATGGAAAATTTTGGAAGGATGGAGGAAAGGTCGGCGCTTCGGTGGGTAAATGAGGAGCCGTGCGTTAATATCTGCTGCTCAAGCCCTGCTCGTCCGTGTTCCCTCTGACACCTGGTGCACACACCGACGTGTGATACCAGCGCCATAACTGTCTTGTGTGTGGCAGGTGTATTTTTCCTCCAGGTGAAGGACAGTCACCCCCGAGCCATCCGAGCTATGCCGATGGGCACCGACCCTGCGGGGCCTGTGACTGTGTCGCTGTCCGCCCCTTCCCGGGCACGGGTCCCTCTTCCTCTTGTCTCTCTCCTTCTTCCCTCCCCACCTCCCCTTCCGGCTTCTCCCTTCCCCTTTTCTTCTGCCTCCCCTCGTGGGTCAGCTCCTCTGCTTTCTCCTCTTGTCCCGTGGCCGCTCCTTCTCCCCAGCCCCTCTTCTGTCTTCCTCTTCTCTCTCTCCCTTCTCCCATCTCTTCACTGAAATCCGTCATTTTGTAGATGTTTGTCAGATTTTTGTCTTGAAGTTTGGTGTGAACCGAGGAGATGTGGTCGAGGGGCTGAGGGGGTGCGTGTGGAGTTTGGGGCTCTAGAGTCTGGAGCATCGATTTCCGTCCAGTCCGGAGCTGGTTGGTTTCCGCTGCAGCTCATGACGCGGCTGAACGGGCTTGCAGGGCTGGACGGAGGACAGCCCGGCTCGGGGAACGCTGGTGCGTCTTACCACGGACAGGCCTCGATCGGAAGGCCTGGGACCCCTGAGTTCATCCTTTAGGGAGACTGTCTCCCGCAAGCCTCCAGGAGAGGGATTACAGGGGGAAGCATATAAGGGAATTGCCTGGCTTTTTGTTTTTCTTTCTAATTTATTCTCATCTTTTGTTACCAGACAAGTGCGTCTGGTGGCACGATTACATTCATATAAAGTGTGAGGAGACATATAAAGTGTAAGTCGTATTCCATTTGTCGCCACAGTCGCTGCATAGCTGCTGCCCTCAGTCTGCAGGATCTTAGAAAAGTTCCTTATATTTGGTCCCTTAGAAATTTTTTCCTCCAGCAACTTAGGAGGGAACTTCAGGGTCTGTTGACTTTACCTGTAACATGAGACAATGTTATTACCCATTTGGTTTTGAAGAGGTGAATAACGCCAGTCACTTAAAACGGCCCCTTTCGTATCTGGGGCAGGTTGGCATTTCCCGCCCGTTGCACTAGTACCTGGGACAGAGAGCACACAGGCGGCGCGCGGATACACACTCTGTGATTGCTGAGTGACGCGAAGGTTAATACCTTCAGCAGTTTGCCTTCCACCCCCTCCTTGGCTTATTTGAAGATATGAAGATTTCATGAAATAATATCATCACCGGAGGTAGCGAGACAATCCGTCAATCTGTCAGCTTTTGGCCACGAAACCCCAAACTTTGTCCCTTGAAGTCTCTTCAGAATTGAGCTCCGTTGCATAAGAGGGACCAGCGTGAGTGGCTGTGCGCGTCGTCTCTTATATAATCCTTCCCAGCCGGTCTGTGCTCAGCACTTTGCCAGGCTCTGTGGAGGCAGCTTGGTCTTCTCTTCCGATGCTCGCAGTGTAGTTGGGGAGGCAGCCCGAACATTAGAAGACAGTATAATTATGTCTTCAATTATATGGTACACACTACAGGCATTAAAGAATTTAAGAGAATAGGGAGATCAGAGATGGCTGGCTTATTTAGGGAAGGCTTCGAGGAGTCAGCGCGGGCTCCAAAAGGGCTGTGCTGGGGTGTGTGTGCGTGTGTGTGCGTGCGTGTGCATGCAATGTTTAGACAGGTAGAGGCGGGAAAGGGCGGCCTTCTAGAAAAAGGGCAGAGCATGAGCACAAGCGTAGTGACATGGATGAGCGTGGCCAGGAGAGGGCTACCTGCCGAGGAGTTTGAAGAATCAGCCCAAACAAGGAGAAAAGGAGAAGGTTACTGCAGGTTGTACGAGCTAGGCTGAGGGGATTACATTTGATAGAATCAGATACAGGAAGCCAGTGGGAGCCAACACAGTCTTTAATTTAGGTAGATTTTATTTATTTTTATTTTATTTTATTTTTCTAAAGATTTTATTTTTCAGTAGTTTCCACCTCCCAACGTGGGGCTCGAACTCCTAACCCTGAGATCAAGAGCTGGATTCTCCACCGACTGAGGCAGTCAGGCTCCCCGATTTAGGGAGATTTTAAATGTGAGAAAAAACTGGTTATAAATTTGGCCACAGTGGCGTGCTTGTTTCTACGGACCTGGGGATAAACTGGTAGGATTTTGAATCTTGAAGTTCAGACCACGGAAGTTTACTCTTCTTCTCCGTTTTATCTCCCCGACCAGATTGCCACGGCAGTGAAGTTTCTGCAGAATTCCCGAGTCCGTCAGAGCCCGCTCGCGACCAGGAGAGCATTCCTTAAGAAGAAAGGTACAGGTTCCCCATGGCCGTGTCGTGTGGCCTGCAGAAAGGGGCTGGGGACGGGGCAGGTGGAAGCCACGGTGTTGCCGAGAGGACCTCCTGGAGCCGTCCCACTGGTGTGGGGGTGAAGGGGAGTCCCCCCCAGTGGGAATGTAGGCTTCTTCCCTCATGGAGCAGAGAGGTGATACCATCTGGATGATCAAGCACCACGTGCAAGGCGACAGCTTAGTCCAGGACAGCCCGGCACAGGCAGCAAGGAGAGGCCCACTGGGTAGGACTGTGGAGGACTTCTGTTTTCCGGTCTGTTCTGATAATATGACCCTGGCTACACAATGCCCGGCCTCAGGTTAGGAGGTCAGCTGCCTCAGTAAAAGACCAGGGAGAAAGAAATTGAAGGGCGAGGGAAATGAGATGGCTAAACAAGGTCGGGTTAAGGTCAAGCCTGGGGTCAGTCTGATTTACAGATTGAAGTGGTAAATTACTGGTTTTGTGGTATTTCTGTAAGCAGGGATTAAATGGGCCTTGACAAATCCAATATTGTCCAAGGCAGAAGGAGTCTCTTCTGGCTCTGTTGCAATTTAGGATAATTCTCTCTTTTTGTAAAATACAAAACAAACCCCAAAACGAACAACAACAACAAACGAAATCTGACTTTTCATTCTTTGAACATTTAATTTTCTAGAAAGCTGGAAAGTTGTGTAAAGGCCCTTAAACACCATGAGCAGGGGGAAGTGAGGTTTCTCCACCCCCCCCCTTGGCCCCCCAACAAAGCTCTTTTTCCTTTAGGAGCTGGAATGTCAGCCTCAAAATTGTAGGTTGTGAGCTTTAAGTCATCCATGGCTGGAATAGAAGACGGAGCGGCTTGGTGGTGCTTCCTCGGTCTGTGTCCCACCAAAGAGACGCTGGCAGGACCACGTCCCAGGCCTATGCCCTTGGGGGTCCGGGCAGAACGAGCCCGCAGCCCTCCGTTCCCAGGCATCTGTTCAGAGGCAGCCTCGGGGCCGGCGGCTCCGACCGAGCTGGTGAGGAGCGCTGTGCCGGTGCCGGCGGCGTCGGGCTCGCCCCCTGTCAGTAGGCGGTTATTAAAATTTGGAGTGCGTTGGCTGGCCTCTCCACTCCGCAACCATCATGCCATAAAAGAGTTTTTCCTTGAAATATGTGTACCTATGGGGAGTAATTAATCATAAAAGCTTGGGGATTTCAGCTCCCTCATCAAAGCATGGAAGCTCGGGAAAGCTGAGCCTAAAAGCTGTGCTGATTACCCGGGGTAACCTGAGACAAAATCTATGGTTGCCGAGAGGTCCTTTGCCCCAGGATATTGTGCAGTATTATAACTGCCTCATCTTCTCTCCCCCCGACAATGACCAGTTATTCCTCATTTTCTCTCAAACGCGGCTGGGTTAGAATTTCATTTGCAGAAGGTATTTAGAGCAATTTAGAGACAAATGTCTCTGGTGTTTGCTCGGCACTTCCCCACCGCAGGCTTTGCTGAGCAGTTTTAGTATCAGGAGCTCCATCTAATCTGTTTAATTTTAATAAATCCCTGACTGGGAGAGGGAGAGAAAAAAAGAGAGAGGGAGAAACTCTGGACCAAATAATACTTCTTTCGAGTTGGCTGGCTAATAATTACTGTAGAGAGGAAACTGTTTTGTGCAATTATTATTTGTTGCTCCTTTAAAAAACGCGAACCAAATCCAGTTGATTAATTAATCCGTCTGAGAGTGTTTTGCCCTGTGCCGTGCCCTCCTCCGCGCCCCGGGGACTCAGCAGAGAAGGGGGAAGACAGCATCCCTGCCCTCACTGAGCTTACGTTCTCACAGCCAGAGGCGGACAACAGCTGGAAAAACGAGGCCCGCAGCGTGTCGGGCGCAGGTGGCCGTGGAGAAAAAGAAGGCCGGGTGTGTGGGGGGGAGGAGCGCCGGTGCTGGGCTGGGAACGGGCTGCGCTTTTAGACAGGGCGACCGGAGCACGCCTCTCTGGGAGGGTGACGCGAGCGGAGGCCTGAGGGAGGTGAGTATTTGTCGGTGTGGACAGGGCGCAGTTCTCGCCCTGGGCGGGGTGAGAGGTTTTAGAACTTTAGGGCAGCGGGCACCGGGAGAGAGGCCTCCTACCCTCCCCCTTCCTCCAAAGACAGCCCAGGAATTTACTCCGAGCCTCCGTCCAGGATCCCTGGACACAATCACCCATCTCCATTATCCTCTAAAATGCTGCTTCAGTCAGTAATTCTCTGCTTCCGAGTTGAATCCCAGTAGGGTATGTTCTGGCAGGACCTTTTCTGGGCAGAGGATTCCAAGGTTTGATTGGCGTCTGGGGAAGAAGAGCCCCTGCGTGGATTTACACTTCACTTTTTACATTTCCGGCTGTTCCTTGGGTCAGGTGTACACGGCCGGACGGCGGAGCTTGGCACCGTCTCTGACGGGGAGAGGGAGGAGGGCGTCTCCCCTGTCCCTAACTGTACTTGGGAAGGAAGGAGAGTTGGCTGGCTGGTCTTTGGAGGCGGGGAGGGTGTCCTGAGGGGAGGGACCAGGGTTCTGGCATCCTCCCCGCGGCTCTCCCCCCGTAGGACCGTAGGACTCATTGCTGGGGGGGCGGGGGGTGCGGTTTGGAGCGCGGGCTTTGGGCGAGCGCACAGCTACTGTAGTCTTGGCTTTTCCTAGCAAATGTCACTTCGGGGAATTGCAGTGGAGCGCTGCCTTGAATTATAATCTTGACTTTCTTTTTTTTAATAAACATCTCTTTCCTGAAAAGGCAAATCCAATTTTGTTTTTCTTTTAATATTATTTAATATTTAATATAGAAATTGAGGTCCCTGTAGTGCATGTCAGTTCAGTGGAAAATGAGGGTTACTTTAGGCACATCAGCTGAGTTGGTTTTAATGTGAAACCTGAAGCCTGCCTCTGACGATGACAGGTTAAATGTTGTGCTCTCTGATTTGGGGGGCCGGGGAGGGGCGGGGGCGGGCCGGAGGGGAGTGAATGGGATGGGCACGAGAGAGCGTTGGTTTGCGAAGGTCTTCTGGGTTTGTGGCTTTTTTGTTTTTGTATTTCGAGATCTCTTCTGGATGCTTTAAAGTCTGAATATGGAGTCATTAATGAGAAACATGAAGTTATTGGAATCATTTATCATTTTCTTTGAAGTTTGTACTGCCATTTTGTGTAATTTACAACATTTCTTTCTTTTATCGGGAATTTTTTGGATGAAAGAGAAAAGCAGCTGTTCACCTTCAGAGAATGAGAACAAATGCTTTTGTTTTCCTTCCAACCACTCGATTCTGCAGATGGCACGTCGACCACACAGTCAGCCGAACGTGGGGATCGCCGGGCCGTGTGTGGGGGTTCAGCCCTCCTAGAACTGGAACCGCCTCCGGAAGCCGTGCTCACCGGGCAGGCGTCATGTCTGGGCTTTAAGTGGGCTGCGGTCCAGGAGGTTAGGGTAGCTTAAAAACAGCAATAGAATCGGTCCAGAAAGTTAGAGGCTTGGACAGCGTTGTCAATGGGCTTATGTCGATTTGACACCCTATCCAACCACAAAATGTAGGAGGCAGGCTGCTTCCAAGCATGTTGGCAGGCCGAGTGGAAGGTGGGTAAAAGTGAGGCCTGTTCGTCGGGGGTGCGGGGGCAGGTGACCTGTGGGGGAAGACAGTGTTGTCTGTTAGCTTACTCTCACGTATATGTTGCAAAGCAGGCTTCTAGAAAAACGACGAGTGTCATATACCCGTTTCCGTATGATCCTGCCTAACGGGGTCTGGGCGGTGCCGGCCGATATTTGTGCTCCTGGTGCCTTTGTCAAGTGTGTGAGGAAAGGGCCAAGCTCTAGCCCATCTAGCGAACAGTCCGGGGTGGGGGAGGAGCACCGAGCAGACAAGGCATACCTCCATCCTCTCTCATTCTAAAAGGTGAAACAAGATCTTATCTTCTCCTGTTCCTGGAAGCGGAACCCCCGGTAGCAGGGCCGCCTCCTTGCTGGAAATGAACTTGAGGAAGAAACCTGATGGTCTCAACCTTGGTGGTGGGGTAGAGGTGAAGGGCTGCTCTCGCTGGAGTATTTTAAGGGGGAGTAAATTCTTACGCAGATTTCAATTTAACTCTCTTTTATTACTTTTCTTTTTTATCATTTACGTCCATTTCATGAGGTAGTTTGCATGTCCTTGAATGGAATCTCGTTACCATGAAAGCTTTTTTAGCATTGATTTCATAACAGTCTTAATTTAATAGCTCCGTCATTACTGAGAAGCTCTGGGAGTGGGGCCCTGGCTTTCCAGGTCACTGACCTTTTAATTACAAACCTTGTTCTGATGGCCAGGTTATCGACTGGACAGCTCCCAGCTTGTGCCCCCAGGATGAAAACGAAAATAACTATGTTTCCTCCCCCACCTCCAGGAAAAAAAAAATTGTAACCTCATGTGTTTCTAAAATTAATTTTCCCCTTCAGCTTTACTTTATAATTAATTCTTTAACATGTCTTGGTGAGGCCAGAAGTATTTTTATAACGCTGTTCTTTCTAGAGCTTGGGTCCATCAGAGAGCTTGGAGGGGGCGGGGAAGAGAGATAAAGATCCCACCAGCTCCCACCCCATGCTTGACGTGGCCCGTTTCCTCACCCTCAGAGACTCCTGCGGCCGAGCTGGGAGGAGTGATATTGGCTCTGTGAGGGACTGTCTGGCCTTTCGGATTCTTTGTTAATGGCACGTGGATCGTGGCATCGAGATTTAGATTCATTCTTATATTCACTGGAGTAATTGTGCCTTCTCTATCCAGTTCGTTTCGTTTTATTTATTTATTTTATTTATTTAAAGAATATTTTATTTTATTTATTTTTTTAAAGGAATCTCTACTCCCAGTGTGGGGTTCGAACCCACGACCCTGAGGTCAAGAGTCTCATGCTCCACCGGCTGAGCCAGCCGGGCGCCCCTGACGTGGACGTTTTAAAAAGACGCGCCCCTTCTGGGCAAAGACCAGGGTTGGGTGATTTTTTCTTATTGTCTTACCTTTCTGTTAGTCTCGGATGACTGGAAGAAACAAAATAACCTACCTGAGGAGTTCTGCTCGGCCATGAGCTTGAACTTGATACGTGATCTAAGTTCTCTCTCACTGATGATGAAGAGGGAAAGAACAAGGACAGGACCGTGGCTGGTGAGGAGGGTGACCGCCGGTTCCGGTTTGCCCAAGACTGTTCTGGTTTCAACACCAGAATTCCTGTGTCCCCTAGGCCTGGGCAGACAGGTCATCCCGGCAGGGCAAGCCTCTCCCCCCCCCCCCCACCTCCGCCCCCCGAGTGAGAGCTATCAGGAGAGACAAAATGGGTGTGTTTGTGGAAGCTGGAGGAAGAAGTTCCCCAGCAGTCAGTTCCCTGAGTGCAGCTCAGACACTGCCTGCTGTCACTCCCCCAGGCCCCGCCCTGCTGCGGTCCGGGCCGAGAGCCTCTGGGGCCGGGCGTGCCCCGCAGGTGAGTGAGCAGCAGACCGGGCCGCGGGCGGCAGGGCAGCCTCGGGCTCCCCTGAGGATGATTGAGCACCTCCATCCATCTGTTGTGAACCCACGTCTTCCTTCCCTGCCAGCCTTGCATCTGCATATCCGTCACCTGCTGTTCCGGACCGGACCGGCCTATTCATCACACTGACTGGTGTTCCCCCCATCAATTTTCCTGCCCCCCCTTGCTCTCCAGACTTGTCTTGAACTCCAGAGATTGTTTCCAGCCTCCAGGACGAGAGCCGCAGCGGCTAGACCGGCCGAATGCCCTGGGAATAGGGACGCTGTGGCTTCCCCGTCCTGAGGGGAACGGATAGGCCTTGTTCCCCCAAGAAGCCTGAGTCGAGTAGGTTCCTGCACTTCACCCTGCCACGGGGGGACGGTGGCACGGAGGAGCCGGGGCAGGGGGGACAAAGCTCTTTCGGATTTACCTAGTTGCTTCGAAGTTTGCCCTGAAAATGAAGAGTGGTTCCTCCCTTCTTGGGCTCGTGTGCCTGCAACACCGCTACACAGAAAACCAAAGTGACTTTGTCGCCTATGGTAGTAGTCTTAAAAAAATTTTTCTTTTTTTTTACTTTGTGGAAAGGTAAGATATGTATGTGGCTTCAACAATTCAAACCATAAAGAAGGGTGTGCAGTGAAAAATTCGTCTTCCTCCTCTCCCTTGCTCCTGTCCCCCTTCATTCTCTTTTCCCGGGGATGCTGCTCTTTATTCACAGTTTCTTATGCATCATTCCAAAGATAATCCACCCATGTAAAAGCGTGTTCGTATTTATTCCTCCTCCCAGAGAAACACACCTTTTTCACGCGGCGGTGGCCTATGTGACACTTCACCGTTACACTCGACGTTACAATTGGGCGTTCGTTCCGCATCAGCGCCTGCGGGTTGGGTTCCTTCCTCTCGGTGGTAGCGTGGGTACCAGTATGACCATGGGCCAGAATCTTTCTTTCGACCAGTCCCAAACTGGTGGACATTTAGACTGGTTCCTGTCTTCTGCCATCTCGAGCAGTGCCCTGGTGAGCATCCTGGTGTAGACAAGGTTGGACCCGTGTGAGTCTGGCACTCAGCTAAAGTAAAACTGCTTTGCATGGGTGAGTGGGCCTGGGTGTATTTCTCTTGCTTAAAATTTCATGCGACTGTGTTCCCCCCAGAAAGAAGACAAAACTGTTTTCTAACATAAACATGACTGTAGGTGGAAAGAAATTAATAAAAAGAAAAAAGGCCGCATAACACGTTATCCTTAACACTTAGCACAGATTTGGAGTCTGAGGGGACATTCTGGTCATTGGTTACAGGAAAAAAAATGCTTTCTTTCTAAAAGGATCCTTCTCCAGCCCATTTTCAAAGGGGTTGTGGGCTCCTAAATTTGATTGTTGATGCAAAAAAAGCATTCATACAAATAGAAAGCTTCCGAAACGTGGTTACAGTCTGTTTCCAAATGAAATCTGTGGCTCAGTGTTCTTTTGTTGCTCTTGGGTGTTTTACGGGTCCTCGGCTTGGGTTAGGCGGTCGGCCGGCCTTTATTCGGTACCTGTCGTGCGTGGAGCATCGCTGTGAAAGACCCGCGGAGCACCTGCCTTTTCCAGGGCAAGAGGCTCCCTAGAAGGAGGGGGGTGGGCACAGAGGGCTCATGAGCTGTGTCTGCGCACGCCCACGAAGGGCGGCCGTGTCTCGGTTACAAGTCGACCCTGTCCGGCCAGGAGAGACTGCAGTATAAAGCTCACTGGACTGTGAGTCCCTCAAGGCCGGAGCCTGTGTCTCACTCTTCCCAGCTTCCTCCACACCCCGCAGAGCCAGCCCTCGTCAGAGACCGATGAAGGAGGGGCCGAATGCACGACGGCCAGAAATGGAAGGCGCTCGCCAGGGAAAGTTGGCAAAAGGAGCTTGCCTTTTTTTTTTTTTTTTAATTTTTTTATTCATTTGAGAGACACAGAGCCAGCACGAGAGAGGAAGGGGCAGAGAGGGAGAGAGAGACTCCCCAGCAGGCGCAGAGCCTGATCCAGGGCTCGAACCCACGAAACCGCGAGACTATGACCCAAGCTGAAACCGAGAGTCAGACGCTTAACTGACCGAGCCACCCCGGTGCCCCATGGAGCTCGGTGTTTCCTGAGTCTACAGTGCGCGTATCTGTGCATCTCCGAACAGAAGTGCTGCGTGCCATCACCAGCTGGGGGCCAGTGTTTGGATGCAGTTCTTTTTGTCTTCGGCCTTCTGGTATCCACTGAAGATGCTCTTGTCCAAAGTTCCTTAGGTCAGCAGAGCTCCATCTCAACCTAGACATTGAGGGAGGCAGTGGGCTTAGGTGGTCAAAGAGTGGGAAGGGTGTTGTTAGGGAGGCTCGCACGAGGCTTCTGTGCTGTTAGCTGGATTGGCCCGTGGGCTCTGCAGAAGAGGTTGCCTCTGCATTGAGGTTGGTGAGATGGGCAGTGAGGAAGGAGCCAGTGTTAGGACTCAGTTTTTTGTTGTTGTTGTTGTTAATTTTTTTTTTTAACATTTATTTATTTTCGAGAGACATAGAGACAGAGTGTGAGCAGGGGAAGGGCAGAGAGAGAGACACACACAGAATCCGAAGCAGGCTCCAGGCTCAGAGCTGTCAGCACAGAGCCCGACGCGGGGCTCGAACCCACAGATCGAGAGATCATGACCTGAGCTGAAGTCGGCCGCTTAACCGACTGAGCCAACCAGTCGCCCCAGGACTCAGTTTTATAAGTAATGGTGGATAGCATTATTTGAACCCGTTGAAACTCTGTGATAGCTCTACCAAGAACGTTTACTCTGGGCTCTGTGTCTGAACCAAAGAGGCCTGGCAAAAATAAAACCAGCCACAAAAAGGCGCTGCCGAGTCTGTCATCAAATGCGGGGGATCTGGACTGGGAAGGTGACCATTGAGATGGAAATAAAAATGCCAGCATATTTATGCAGACAGTTTTATGGTTTACAAAACACACTAGTTTCTTCTTCACTATAATGTTTGTAGTAGACAAGTTAGTATTTGTTGAATTAATGAATGAATGAAATCGTGGTTTAATGAGTCTCCCATTTTACAGATGAGAAAACTGAGGCTTAAGCAGTACAAGTATGTGGCAGAAGTAGTAGGTCCCAGTCTTCTGACTAGAGGTCTTGGAACTCTAACACATACTTTATGTTAAGGAAGGAAGAGCGACCGATCCTGTAGGAAAAAGAGTAAGCCATGCCAAGTCGTGGAGTGGGTGTGTGGGGTTGGGCAGGCAGGACTGCAGTGACTCGTAGGGTGGTGTTAGAGCATTAAGCTGCTTTAATTGTGCAGTTTTTAAGATTTTGACACGTGTATATCCGTGAAACCACCACTGCAGTCTTGATAGTGAACACACTGGTCACCCCCCAACGTTTCCTCCTACCTTCCGCCTCCTGCCCCCCCGACCCCCGGTTCCCACACAAGCACCAATCTGCTTTCTTTTGTAAAGGTTAGTTTGCCTTCTCTAGAATTTCATATAAATGGGATTATATAGTGTGTATACTTTTTTTTGGTCTGCCTTTTTTCACACAGCGTTTGAGATTTTGAGGTTCTAAGGTTTGTCTCTGTTGCTACATGTATGAGTGGTTCATTCCTTTTTATTGCTGAATAGTATTCCATTGTTTGGATAGAATACAACTTGTTCATCCGTTCACTTGTTGATGAATATTTGAGTTTCTTGTTTTTAGCTATTAAAAATAAACCTGCTCTGGGTGGCTCAGTTGGTTAAGTGTCCGACTCTTGATTTTGGCTCAGGTCACGATCTCACAGTTTCGTGAGTTCAAGCCCCACATTGTCTGCGCTGACAGTGCAGAGCCTGCCTGGGACTCTCTCTCTCTTCTCTCTCTGCCCCTCCCCCGCTCATGTGTGCTCATGTTCTCTCTCAAAACAGATAAATAAACTTATCAATCTTCGTAGGGACATAGGATTCTTTTTCTCTCGGGCAGATACTGATGGGTGGAAGGCCCGGATCGTGTAGTGGGTATATGTTTAACTGCCTAACACATTTCCAAATTGTTTTTGAAGGTGGTTGTGACGTTTTCAGTTCTCCCCAGTTGTGCATGAGCGTGCGGGGTTTGGAGCGTGGAGAATAAGAAGATGCCGGTGTCATATTTGTAATTTCTTTCTAACAGTAAAACCACATGGTTTTGGAAGCATTTTTTTTTTAATAACATTGATTTTTGAAAGAGAATAACATTTTTTGCATGAGCAGGGGAGAAGAGGAAGAGAGAGAGGGAGACACAGAATCCGAAGCAGGCTCCAGGCTCTGAACTATCAGCACAGAGCCTGACACGGGGCTCGAACTCACAAGCCATGAGATCATGACCTGAGCTGAAGTCGGACGCTTAACCGATTAGCCACCCAGGCGCCCCGCTTTGGAAGCGTTCTTAAGAGCGACTGAATACTAGGTCATGTTTGGGATACTGCAGCCTGGGAGGTGGCGGTGCACTGACGTCCTGGGTCGAAATGCGAGCTCCACTAACTTCCTAGCTGTGTGGCCCCGGATAAAATACTCAATCTCCCTGTGCCGTGGTCTCTTTCTCTGTAAAATGGGGTTAACGGTAGCATTTACTACAGAAGACTCTTGTAAGAATTAAATGAAAATGATGTGAAAAGTGCCCAGCAGAGTGCCTGGGAGTAAAATCAGAGCTTCCTGCACGGTGGCGATGGTAGAACAGAGTACACCCTCCTGGGAGGTACATGCCTGATGGGTAGTCAGTTTGCTGGAATGTGACGTTCAAAAGACAGACTCGTTGGGATCGTGAGCGCCCGCGCACCAGGAGCCTCTAGTGCTGAGCAGAGCGGGATTCAATACAGGCAGTTAGCAGCTGGCTCCAGGTGGGCAGGCCCGGCGGAGCGGACTCCAGGCCAGGCCTCCGGGAAGGACTGGCGTGCCAGGGGCGCTGCTCCACCCCTCCGTTCCAGCCAGGAAAGTGGGGAATCCGGAGGCTGCCGCCGGAATGTTTGAGTTCAAGAGCACACCCTCGCAGCCGTGACTCAGGGGTCAGGAGGTTGCTGCCGCCGCCGCCGCTGCAGTGCGTTCGACATCCGTAAAAACAGTGACAGGACGTTGGGATGTGAACCTGGCTTCCGCCTCCGTAAAACTGCCCCTTGGCCCCCGTGAAGTGCGGGCTAGGCACTGGACACTGCGACAGGGAACCTCGGTATTTCCAGCATCGCGCCTGCCGCCTGCCGACTAGCCCACGTTTGCAAATCAAAAGCGGCGGCTCTGGAGTCTTTTACCTCGTTTCAGCTTTTCACACCAGCCGTCAGCGCACCTAACTCCCAGTCCAGGACTCTAGCTGCCAAGGAGTCTGGGAAGGGTGGCTTTTAGCGTGTGGCTTCTCTGACACGAGGAAGAGGTGGGAATGGACGCCGAGTGCCTTCAGAGGAGCCTGAAGAAGAAAAAAGATTCACACGTACAACGCACTTGGCCCCAAACAGGGTCTAAGCACCTCTTTACCATAAGCCCCTTTCTTACTGAAGGCTTAACTTGGCATTTTCCAAGCCTTTTAGGTAAACGGCCCACAAAACGAGGGAAGCATTCCGTTGGCCCCACAGCACGCTAATAAAAACAGTCGGTCCGGAGAGAGGTCGGGTTTTCCGTCTGTAAGCAGGTGGCGGTGGCTCGGCTGTGAACCTGAAGTGTCTCATCCAACAAAGAGCCAGTTGTGTGTGTGCGTGAGGGAAGGTGCTGCTTTAGCCACTGTTTTTGTTGTTTTCGAGAGGAGCTGGCTCTGTAATCGCTAACAAAACGGCGGTGATGTATCTCCGGTTTGTCCAAGAGGCAAGTATTGATGTGTGCTGTGCCGCCACTGGCTTTCTGAGAGGGTCGTAAGAATACTTGTCGCTCCTTTCTGGCTCCCTCAGGGATGGGAGTTGTAATGGGATTTATCCGCTAAGGGTGGGCAAGGGAGGCTTCACCAAAGGGATCACGTGATATGTGGGCTTGTCTGGAAAATGTTGGAAGTCGGGACTTGTGAAACTCAACCTAAGGTACACCAGTAGGCGGTCTCTACTTCACAATATGTTATGTTGATGGGATTCTAATTGGAAAGCCTGTAAAGTAACTTTGGATAGCACTCGTTCATTTACCAATCCATTGTTAAGTTGACATTTTTGAGCCTGTCCTGTGCGCGTGTGTTAAGCGTATCTGTGTTTGCGAAGCATGAGTGAGCGTGCTTTTATTTTACATTTCCTTTCCATCGTGGGCTTGCTAGGTTGGTCAGGAGACAGCTTTATCTTCTTTCCATTTGTGGCAGTAAGTGGAGGTCGCTCCTCATGGTCCTCGGGCAGGGGCATGATGGGGCACGCAGGCCTCCTGTTGAAATCAAACATCCGACCCTTTTTCCCTTCCGGCTTTCCACAGGCCTGCGTTTGGTTTCTAAACCGTCCTGGTAGGAGCCAGTATTCTCAGATGTCGCCCCTGTCGTCAGACAGAAGACTTGCGAATGCTCCAGTCTCTTACTGTTAATTATTCTTTGTAGTTTTAAAGCCCTTTCGAGCAATCTTTCTGCTAATTAGATTGGTGAGTAGATTGGCTGCAGTCATAGCGTGGTCTTTAAATTTTGTGTAGATTTCCAGTTTGTTAAATGATTGCAAAGGCTTTCATTCATAAAGTTGAAGTTTACCTTATCATGGCATTTCAGGGGAAGAAATCATGACCCTCTGTGATAAATTAAATATCACAACCACACAAATGTCATCTTTTCAATGAAACCTAAAAGTGCAGAGGAACAGGACTCCCGTCCACTCTGTTTTTAGCTTCAAGCTGGAGCTGTACTCTCAGCCAACAAGAAAAACATTTTACCACTGACAGGGGTAAACCTCTCAAGCTAAAGAACAAAGCCATACCCTCTCCTGCTTTGCGAGTCACAAACAGAATTGTCAATTAAATTATTCTAATTGCAAAATTTGGGGTCTTGGCCGAAAGAACACAGGTTGAGTTTGAAGAAGAGGCTGTTAGAAAAATCGGTTTAACTTACAAACGGAGCTAATTTGTACAGAATGTAATTGAAAGAGAATAAATATGGAGATTCACGATGACCTCTTCTGAGTCCATTTCTGATATTTACTTAGATTTTTTTCAGTCAAAGCCTCTCCGTGAAGCAGTCCCGGAAAGAGCAGACTAGGTACTAAAATAGAACAGAAAATAGTGCTGTTGTCTGCAAGGCCTGAATACCTGATTTTGAAAGATTTTTACCATCCGTTCGTTCGTTCGTTCATTCATTCATTCATTCATTCATTCATTCATCTGGCCAACAAGTGTTGAGCATATTTTTTAGAAGGCACTGTGCTGGCCCGAACACTGAGAATATCAGGGTTAGTAAAACGCAGCATTCTGGAGTGGAGACAGAATCCCCTAGAAATGTAAAATGTGCAGAATTATCGCAATTAAGCAAGGTCCCGTGAGAAGATGATATTGGGAGGGGGGAGGCTTGCGTCGGGCGGGTGGCTGGAAGCACAATACAAAGAGCGAGGGTGTCGGCCGAGCCACAGCCAGCTCAAAGACTCCAGTCTGACCCGAGAGCCCATGGTGGGGCGGAAAGGAGAGTGGCATCTTACCAGCTTCGGTCTCGAGATGCCACTGAGAATAGAAGTTCTGTCGGAGTTTCGTATCTCTCAGTCTGTAAACTTTTCATGCCATCGGTGACCAGGTTCATGCCCGTTCACCAGGCGTTCCTGGTCTGCGGTCCGCTGAGCACTGTGCTGAGCGCGTGCGGTGGGGACACAGATGGCCCGTGCTCTGGGAGCACTTGGTGGCGGGGCAGTAGAAACTGCTAGTGACGCAGTTACCGTCGTTCGTAAGCGAGCCTGAAGTGATTCGGTACAGACCGTATGACCGCCACTGGCCTCTGTAGTTTGCTTTACGTTTAGAAACGTTCCCGTATACGCATCTCCTTCAGGCTTCGTGGTGACCCGAACTAGTTCCTCAAAAAAAGTGTACGTGAGCACGGCGACTTAGGGCAGCGCCCTGAATCTGAGGACCATGTCTCTGTCATCGGCGAGTGGTTGACTTTCAGTGCGTCCGTGCACGGTCGGCTCGTGCAGACCAGGTGCTCTTCTCGAAGGGTCCCGTTCGTGGACATGAAATCCGGAGGGACCACAGAGGTTTTCTTTCACGCATGTCTCTTCACATGCATTTCTCTGGCCAGGAATGCAGGGTGAGCGTGCTGTTCGTTTTCTGCAGTGGCAGAGATCCACTTGCTGCCTTCCACGAGGGCTCTTGCCCAGAGAGCTCGTTCTTGTGCTCGAGGAGGGAAGGCTCGGGCTTGAGAGGATGGCTGTGTTAGTGAGTGCTGTTGACTCCGTTGTTCTGCGTGGAGGCTTCTGTCAGGACAGTAAAGGGTAAACAGGGTGATCTCTGCTCCAGTGGAGAGGTCGAATGGTTACATTACACAATCTTCTAGAGCATCTTGCAGCAAATACATGGGTTATATTAAAAATTGCAATCATATCATTTTTTATAGTAAATTGCTGACCTTATGCAGTGGAATCAGCTTTATTGAATTTCGCCAAAAATGCGTTTATAATTCTGCCATACACACACGATATTCATGTCCTTGCTGTCCATGTGGAACTGTCCCTTTTTATGATGTTAAACAAATGAAATCGACTTTCTCCTGAGCCTCTGTGCCTCGCTCTTAAGATCCACTCCCAGGAGCCGAACTCCCACGGAGCAGGGCTCACCTCCATCAGCGCGGATGTCATCACCTGCCGCAGAGCACGGGCGTCCGGTGCCCTGGGAAGCCCTGCCCCGGCGGCACGGGTCTGGCTTTGAGATGATTTCGAGGTGGTTCTGGGGCTGTTAATGTATACTGCGTGTACAACCGAACGCTAACAAGACCTTACCATAATTACTCTGTTTGTTTTGAGGAAATGGTAGGTATTTGTTTACAAGCCTTTCATGGTGAACCAAGAGTACACATGGACAGTTAGTTCTCAGCTTATTTGCTGATGCCTATTCATTACAGAAAGTTAATCATTTTTTTAAAAGTATTTATTATTTTTGAGAGAGATAGCGAGCGGGGAGGGGCAGAAAGAGAGAGAGAGAATCTGCTGCCTGATGCGGAGCTCAAACCCATGAACCGTGAGATCGTGACCTGAGCCGAAACCAAGAGTCGGGCCACCCAGGGGCCCTGCAAAGGTTTAATCTCAGACCAGTTCTTTAATTCTCTGTAGCTCGGCTTCCTTTCTAATCAGTGATGGATCAGGGATGCAAAGTTGCTTTCATGTCCATCTAACAAAAGCACAACCAGGAAGTTATGATGCGTATTTAAGTGAAACAAACGCTTTTCAATTATCTGCTTCTTAGAATCATTGCTCTGAGTTTCTCCCTTATATGTCTGTTATGTCTCTGTCCATATGTGTGTTTGTGTGAATTGCTATTCCTAATTTTGTACCCAGAGGCAGTATGATACAGTGGAAAAATTCGTCCATTCGCTAATTTATTAAATGTCCGTTTCCTTTATGGCCAACATTTGTGGTAAGCACCGCAAGTATGAAAATAAGATTTAATGTTAGTGGCCTAGTGAGGTTCCGTGATCTGCAAACAGGTGTCATATGGGTGATAACCCTTACAGGGTGTAACAGGTGTATGTGTAGGGGCCCAGAGGAGGGGGTGATGAGCTTTGTGGTGGGGGAGGAGGATTGGAGAGGAAGGTTAGAAGAGGCCTCTATTATAGGGGAGGTCACCCTTACAGGAGTCCCCAAGAGGATTAGTTGTCTCTAGTGTTTGGGGGAGCAGAGCTGACTTTAATCCGTGCAGGGCTGGGCTGGGAGCATCGTCTCTGAGACCAGGAATGACCCGGAGACTCAGGAAGCCGGCTGGGAAGTTGGAGAGGTAGGGGTCAGACCTTATTTGTGTTGACTCAAGGGTGTGGGTTGTATTACGTGGACAGTGGGGAAGCTCTGAAGAATTTTATGGAGAATAATAGATCCTGTTTGTGTTTCGGAAAGCTCTCTCCCCGGGCAGGGTGGGCAGCTGGGAGTTCGCTGCAGTGATTCAGGTGAGAAATGGTGGATGGGCAGGGGCACTTGTTGTGGCGTGGGGGAGGGTGCGTTAGGGAAGGGGCGGGGGTAGAATCCGCAGGGGTCGGTGGCTGAACGATGCCAGGAGTGAAGGGGAGGGGAGGGAGGCGTCGGCTCACTGTCCAGGATTTTGGTCTGGGGAGCCAGATGATGGAGGAGGACGGGTAGCGTGGAGGGAGTGCCAGGCTGGGAGTCGGACGACAGGGAGGCCAGAGAAGGCCTAAAGGAAGTGGCAGAGACCCCTGAGGTGTGGTTAGTGCCTGCACCTTCGGCTGCACCAGACACCAGTGGTGCGGGGGCGGGTCTCCTGGCTTTCGAGTCGCCTCCACAGGGGGTGACTGTCAGTCAGGCTTGCCGTCTGTGCGGGGAGACACTGGTAAGTGGTTTCGCTGAAATTTAAAGCTCTCTGAAGAAAGAGAAGATGGCATTTGTGAAGCAAGTGGTATTTTATCTAGAAATGGCTTCTCTTTGCTTCTGATGAAGCCTGCCTCCCCGGCCAGGAGGAGGACTGCACTGAATCGGACCATGATCGTGGCCGGCTGCCACTGAAAACTCACCTTCCAGAAAGCTCTCCCCCCCGCCATCCGCTCCTTACTCGCTCTTCCCTGAGTTTGTCCATCTGTGTTTGTACGTATTTCCGCCGGTGTCCTCGTAATGGCCAGTGGGCTCTGCTGATGTGGCCTCATGGTGTATGATCGGATGGTTACAGCGACCTGACCCTGCATGTACCTTGGTTTTCTGGTAGCAGATGGCCTTCTGGGTACCTTAGCTCTTCTGGATCGATGAGTCAGAGGGATGAAAAGTGTGTGGAACCAAGGCTGAAAGCCTGAGGCAGCAACTCCAGCCGGAGTGAGGGTGAGAGACCCCCGTGTGCTTGTTAGTGTGACCGGGGCTCCTTGGGAGGTCCCAGAGCTCAGTGCCCTGGTCCCCTGGAGGAGGGGCGGAGGGGGAAGAGCATTTCGCTTCCTCAGGCTCCTCCTCTGGTGCTGGTTCAGCTCCATCCCGGGGCGCAGCACGGGGCTTCAGGCCGCCCTGGAGCTCCGCCTGGCCCGTGCCTGGGGCAGATGGACTTGTTTTGTGGTGGGTTATGACTTGCAGTTTTAAACAACATATGGGTTATGCACCTTTGGAAAAAAAGTATACATGAAAGCAAGTTTCTTCCCTGGAGGCGTCTTGCTCCGTTGGCTTTTGTCCAGCCTTTCCATGGAAAAGAGCCTCCTTGTTTGATTCGAGGCTGCTTTAGAGCTGGACATCTCTGGGGGTGCCTGGGGGGCTCAGTTGGTTAAGTGGCCGACTTCGGCTCAGGGCATGATCTCACAGTCTGTGAGCTCGAGCCCCGCGTCAGGCTCTGTGCTGACGGCTCAGAGCCTGGAGCCTGCTTCAGATTCTGTGTCTCCCTCTCTCTCTGCTCCTCCCCTGCTCATGCTCTCTCTGTCTCTCAAAAATAAATAAACGTTAAAAAAAATAAAAATAAAAGGCTGGACGTCTCTGGAATTCACCCCTCCAGTCCCCTCATTACAATCACCCACAAGACTGCTCTCTGCCTCCACTTCCCCCTCACCCCCGTCTGGTCCATTTCTGTCTGGTCACTTTGTAGTCCGCTTTGGTGGCTTTTGCCTCTTCCTTCTACCTTTCTTTCAAATTGAGATCTTTAAACATTACATTAAAAAATCGTTTTTGTTTTTAAAATTTTTTTAATGTTTATTTTTTGAGAGAGAGACACACACACACAGACAGGGGTGAGTGGGGGAGGGACTGAGAGAGAAGGAGACACAGAATCTGAAGCAGGCTCCAGGCTCTGAGCTGTCAGCACAGAGCCTGACGCGGGGCTCGAACTCATGAACCGTGAGATCGTGCCCTGAGCCAAAATCAGACGCTTAACTGACTGGCCTACCCAGGTGCCCCTAAAAAATTGTCAATGAATGGCTCGGGCATTTGGTATTGCCATCCATCCACCTCGGGTAACTTTTTAAGACATCGGCCTAAGGAGCCTTTCTCCTTCCTCCTTCCCTATGTACATGGTGAGGGGAGGGAGGAGGATGGGGGAAATTATGGAGAAAAACATGTTAAAAATGACTTCCAGTGTAAAACGAGAGGGAAAAATCAATGTTTGAGGAAACCCAAAAAAAGCACCTCTCATTATAGTAATTAAACGGCAGCATTTAACCTATCAGAATGTTCTGCATGTGTGAGAGACAGGCTGAGGAGCTGTGGGTTTGAAATTATAGCTCTAATCCTCAGGGAAGAGAATAGTTAAATAATTTGTTTTTGAGGTGCCAGAGCGGAGCTGGGGAGGTTGTGTGTGTGTGCGTGTATGTGTGTGTGTGTGTGCGCGCGCGCGTGTGCATGTGTGTGCCCCCGTGAGGGCGAGGGGCCGCGGTGCCCGTGTTTACCGAGAATACCCTGGGGTCGGTATTTATCAGCACCTGTGTGCTGTCAAGAAGCACGCAAGCTGCCGTTGCCCGTTCATTAGGTTTCCAGAAGAGTCCGGGCCTCACCTGTGGCCAGGCGTTGCATCATAACACTGGGACTTGCTTCATCCTGGCCCCTCCTGGGACGCACAGGAGTGGCTTCGAGAGGAGACAGGATGAGACAGAGAAAGAGAGACGCAGGAATTAGGGGAGGAAGCAAGCGGAATAATTTTAAAGAATGTGCAAGGCACAGACTCCCCGGACAAAGCTTTCCAACTTACGGGGCTTGGCGCTCGCAAACCGGGCTGGGCACAGAGCGCTGGGCGGAAGGGAGAGGGGCGGCCGTGGCCTCACGGGCGTCCCCTGCCGGCCGGCGCTGCTGCCGGCGGGGTGCCTCCTGTGCCGTGACGCGGTGTTGGGCGTGGTGTGAGTGGCGGGGATCAGCAGTGTGTCCTGTCTGCCCCATTAGTGGCGTGACCTTGGTCTTTCTGCACCCCCGGTGGGGTTGGCGATACCGCTAACGTTCCGGGCCTCTGGAAGCTGCTCGCCTTCTCCCTGGGCACTCCCAGAGCTTGGCAACTACAACCAGAATTCCACGGGACAGGCCGGCCACGGCAAAGGGGCACCGTGCGCATCCGTCCCTGTGCCCCTGGTGAGGGAACGAGCTCTTTAGTGACCTGGGGTGGGGGCGCTGGTACCTCGTGTTCCTTTGAGGCTCACAGCCGCGTCGGTCTCTATGAGAGCACGCAGGGTTTCTATTAGACTAATAAGGAGCCCTGGGGACGCTGGTTACAGTGTGATAATGGTCCCCTTGGAGGGCCCGAGGCCGTCTGTGTGCGCTGACCTCATCCTGGAGGAGGCCTGATGAAACCCGGCCGGCCCGCCGCCTCATGTGGGGGGCGGGGGGTTGGGGGACGAGGCCACCCGTGCCGCTGCTCCTGCTTCATTATCGTCAGGCTCTCTTGGCTTCGGGGCATTTCGTCAGAACTTCTTCAGTTTTGCTTAAGAACTTTAAAGAGCTGATGAACCTAGTGGAAAATTTTCTGTAACAACTTAGTGCAGCAGCGCACTGCACACATACCCGTGAATTTATCCATCGTCTGCAGGGGGCGATGGGGCAACGACGTTTTGTTTATTTCCGTTTTATAGGCGGAGAGACTGAGGCACCTGGGAGGGTCTGACTTGGGCCAGGGGCGGGGCGGTTGGGGGGGAGGCAGAGGTCTGAAAGCTGAGATTAGAGCTCTCTGCCTTTTGGCTTCTGTGGAACCGTGGGGTCCCACCTTGGAGGCGTTTAGGAAATCACCCGGGTTTGGCTTCTCCCATCCTTCCTCCTGCCCCACCTGGTGCCGTGCCTCAGGCCTGAGTTCATGTTCATAAGTACAGATCCCCGCCATCGGTTGTAATCGCTGCCTGGCATTGTGCTGAGAGTCTCTGTACCATAATTTATTCTAACCGGTCCCTTGATGGACATTTAGATTATTATTTCTGTTTTTCGCCATTAAATCAACGCTTCTTTAATATCCTTGAGAAATAGGCATTTTCTTACTTTCGTGGTTTCCTTTCTGGGGTAAAAGCCTTAGAACTCTGGGTCAAGGAAGTGGGCTTGTTGTTGTGTTCGTGTGCCTCTCTAGCCCACGCTTTGATGGCCACTGCCGGCTCCCACGTCATGCTGCCTTCAGTGCTCTTGAGCCCGAGGGTGGGCTCCGCGTGGTCAGGTGTGTCATCTCCACCGCGTCTTCACAGAACCTGCTGCCCAGAGACGCGCACACCTCAGCAGCATAGCAAGATTCGCTTGCTTCTCTCCTTTTATGGGTTCCTTTTTCTTGTATGGAATTTGATCTGTTGTTAGAAGAGCGACGGGGGTATAACTTTGTTTTTTCCTAGTGGCCAGCTCCATTGTTTCAGCACCATTTATCGATTTATTTCTTTTCCCGCTCATGTCAAACGTGGCCCTTATCTTACGAAATGCTTAAGTACAGCGATGTGTGATCAAGGACGTTCTCGTTCTCGGATATCCATATGGGCCGTTATGTCTTTATTGTCGTAGATTTGTTACGTTTTAGAAATCTGTTCGGGGTAAGCTGTACTCTTCTTTTGTTCTTTTGAAGAACATTCCTGGCTTTTCTGGCCCTGTGTGCCCCTGAGCTCATGTCAGAATCACTGTATCACGTTTCCTCCCCTCCTCCTTGATCCCACCCCTCCTTCCCCACGGCCAATCAAATATAAAATCCTTTCGGAATTTTGATTATGATTACATTCAGCGTAGAAATTGCTTTGGAGAGAATCGGCATCTTTGCAATACACAGTTTCCCACTCAGGAGCGCGGTGTATCTTTCAAGTACAATCCGCTCTCACTGGTGAAGTTTTACGTCCTTCTTGCATTTACAGTTATATTTCCTAATCGATCTTTGCTGATATTTGGGAAAGCTATGTATTTGCATGTTTTAAAAATTATTTTACTGTATTCTTTTTTTTTTTAATGTTTATTTTTGAGAGACAGAGCATGAGCATGTCTCATGGGTAGGGAAAGGGGCAGAGAGAGAAGCAGATGCAGAATCCAACCAGGCTTCAGGCTCTGAGCTGTCAGCCCAGAGCCCAACGTGGGGCCTGAACCTGCAAACCCGGAGATCATGACCTGAGCCGCAGTCAGACACTTAACCGACTGAGCCCCCCAGGCGGCCCTACTGTAGTTGTTTTTAATAGTCCTAATGGCTCTCATTCACTTTCTTAGGTTTTCTCAGGAGCATATCATGTGAAAATAACATTTTCCCTTTCCAATTTTATATGACTTTGTTGTTATTTTGGCTGGGCCTCCCAGAACAGGACTAATTAAAGGAGGTAAAATGTTTCTCTTCAGAGCGATAGTGTGGAAGTGAAGGGCGGAGGAATATGAAAGAGATACTAATGATCCCTAGACTTTTCACCATTGTCAGCCGATAAGGATTCTTTGGCCCAAATTGTTTGACATGCTCATAACAACCTTGTATTAGAGGAGAAAGTCACCAGTCTTTCCATTTTCTTCAGGCAGAAAAGCTGAATCACGTGATTTCCAAAGTCACTTGGCCGGTAGATCAACGCCTGGACGCCAGAATTGTCGTTCCCTGTGTGGAACAGAGCCCCCGCCTCGGAGAGGGATGCGGAGGGGCTGGTGGTTAGCAGTCGGAGCTGCCGCAGCCTGCCGGCACCCCCACAGCCCTTCCCGTGGCGCAGTCTGGGGAGGAAAGGGCAAGTTTCTGACTGAGAGTACCTGGGGCACGAATACTGTAGGATGTCAAAGGTGACCATTGATTCTACAGAAGTAGAGACCTCTCCTGTCCCCAGGCTTGGACGTGTGCGCCGACGGCAGCTGCTGTGTCGTCAGGCTGCTGTTCCCCTCACCCCGAGGCAGATGGTGGCAGTGGGTGGAACCCAGGATCTTTCATTAACTGGGGCCGGTGGCTGCAGGGCGGGGCACTTGGGTTGCGCCGATGATAAGATTCTAACTCTGCTTTTAGCTGTCTCTTCCTTAGCTGTCTCTTCCGCACAGAGATGGGTAGTCCTTCATTTCTGATAGGGTCAAATCCCGTCTGTGTACGCTCCACCTGGCGTTTGTTTGTTTGTTTGTTTGTTTGTTTGTTTGTTTTGCCTTGCTCTCTTTTTATTTTGAGCAATTTCAGAACTACAGAAAAATCGGATGATGCACCGAACACCCAGATACCTTCTAGCCAAGTCTCTCAATTTTTGCCACATTTTCTCTCTCTCTCTCTCTCTCTCTCTCTCTCTGCCTCTCCCTCTCTTTCTACACACACAATTCTTTTTTCTGACCGTTTTAAAAGTTAGTAAGTTGCAGATACCATGGCACTTCCAACCCCAGTTACATCAACACATATCTCCTAAAATAGAGCACTCTGTCGGATAACCACGCCACGTTGTCACACCTAGGGAATTAACGCTCATTCCATAGGGTCGTCTCACGTGTCGTCACTGCTTAAATTTCCCCCGTCCCCACATTCCTCCTATAGCCTGCAATCAGGGCTCACGCAGGCATTTCACTGCTGTGTCTCTTCGTCAAGAAATGGGGCACCTGGGTGGCTCAGTCGGTTGGGCGGCTGCCTTCAGCTCAGGTCATGATCTCACGGTCTGTGAGTTTGAGCCCCGCGTCGGACTCTGTGCTGACGGCTCAGAGCCTGGAGCCTGCTTCAGATTCTGTATTTCCCTCTCTCTCTGCTCTTCCCCTGCTCACTGCTCTGTCTCTATGTGTCTCAAAAATAAAATAAAAACGTTAAAAAAAAATTTTAAAAAGAACTGTCCTCTTGCCTCTTCTCGTTTTACTTGTCATTGACTGTTTCGAGGCAGTCAGTCAGGGCAGTTTTGTAGAATATCATACGTCCTGGATTTGTCTGTCTGATTGTTTCCCCTTGATAAGATTGAAATTAAACATTTTTGGCAAGAATACTGGATAAGCAATATCACGTCCTTATTATTACATCCCGTCAGAAGGGGAGAAATATCAGATTCCTCCTTATTGTGACGTCAAGTCGATTGCTTGGCTAACGAAGTAACCAACTGATTTCTTCTCCGTAAAGGTACCTCTTGCCGTTGGGAATGGAGAAGTCGTCTGAGAAGTGCGTTGTGAGAGCGTGCTCTGCTATTACTCAGCCTTTCATTCAGTGGTTTTAGCATCCACTGGAGAGCCTTGCTCGATCAACTGTTTCCTTGGGATTTAAGAAGTAGTGATTTTATGGGGCACCCGGGTGGCTCAGTCGGTTAAGTGTCTGACTTCGGCTCAGGTCACGATCTCTCAGGTCACGATCTCTCGGTTCCAGAGTTCGAGCCCCATGTCAGGCTGTGTTCCGAGAGCTCGGAGCCTGGAGCCTGCTTGGGATTCTGTGTCTCCCTCTGTCTGCCCCTCCCCTGCTCACATTCTGTCTCTCTCTTAAAATTAACATTAAAAAAATTCAAATTTTATTACCTTCTATACATGTGTTGCTAGTTTTTTTTTTTTCTGTAAAGAACTTTCTCACCTTCCCTCTTCAGTCTCTCTCTCTTGCTCTCACTTTCTGTTGAGCGTCACGTCATACTCTTTAGTTCGGGGTATTATAGTCCATTATCATCATATTTCATTTTAGTGCTCACATGTTCCAAGTTAGGTCAGTGGATGGTTAGCTCCTGGGTCCTTTTTTGGCATAAATGTCTCAGGCGCAGCTTTTACTGTCTGTGCCCCAAGACATTTCCCTGAAGTCTCTTTTTCTTTAAAGATTTTTTTTTTTTAAAGTAACCTCCACATCCGATGTGGGGCTCGAACTCACGACCCTGAGCTCTAGAGTAGCGTGCTCTACTGACTGAGCCAGCCAGGTCCCCCCTAAAGTTTCTTTCAGTAGGAATGTTACTTAGAAGCTAGGATCTGGACAGTGGTTACACACATACACACACACGCGCGCGTGCGCACACACACACACACAAGGTTTTATATTTATTCACATGATACATCTACATATACACACAATTCAAACTGAACATTAGAGAATTTTCCTGACATCTCTTATTTTGCATTTATTTCTCTTTTTTCTTCCAGTGAAAAGCTGGGTTCTTAGGAAGCGTGACAGGATTATCATTTATTGTGTCTCATAACATAAAGAAAAATGGTTTTTAAGTTACAAACTAATATCGTCATCAACGTTTCCGTTACCGAAGAGTTTAAGAAAGTTTGAGTTCTCTTTGCAGGCTTTTTCTTTGATCGGTTTAGCCGTTCTTAAAGTTTTAGGTCTGTAGAGCTCTGGGGGCTTCCCAAAATTCTTTCAGGAACTCAGATCAAAATGATTTTCATAGCCAGTGGCAACATATTTTTTCCTCTTCCACTGTGTTGGCGTCTGCAGTGACAGTGCGGAAGCAATGGTGGGTAATGGCCTCTCACTGGAGTTTTTACTGCTGTGCACTTGCCATTTTAAGAAAGGCCATTTCATTGAAGATTGTCCTTGATGAAAGAGTAAAAATGATTAATCTTATTAAATTTCACCACTTGAGTCTGCATCTTTGTGTTTATTATTATTTTTAATGTTTTTATTTATTTTGGAGAGAGAGACAGAGTGAGTGGGAGAAGGGCAGAGAGAGAGGGAGACATAGAATCTGAAGCAGGCTCCACGTTCTGAACTGTCAGGATAGAGCCTGATGCGGGGCTCAAACTCACGAGCAGTGAGATCATGACGTGAGCCGAAGTTGGACACTTAACCGATTGAGCCACCCAGGCGCCCCTGTTTTTATTATTTTTAAAAATATGTATAGTTTTTACTGTTTGTTTATGAGAGACTTTTTCTTAAGTTCCTGTTGCATTTTTTTTTTTGCTCTGCTCTTTATTATTTTCTTTCATTGACTAGCTTTGGGCTTCATTTGTTCTTCTTTTTTGAAGTTCCTCTAGGTTTAAGGTTAGATTGTTTATTTGAGATTTTTCTTATTTCTTAAGGTAGGCCTGTATTGCTATAAACTCCCCTATTAGAATTGCTTTGGCTGCATCCCAGAGATTTGGGAACATGGTGATTTCATTTTCATTTGTCTCAAGGCAATTTGTCATTTCTTCTTTGAGCCATTGGTTGTTTAGTAGCATCTGGTTTAGTCTCTACATGTTTGTGGTTTTTTCCAGTTTTCTTCTTGTAATTGATTTCTAGTTTCATCGCATTGTGGCCAGAAAAGACGCTTGCTATGATTTAAGTCTTCTTAAATTTATCGAGGCTCATTTTGTGGCCTAACTTGTGATCTGTCCTGGAGAGTGTTGCATGTGCACTTGAGAAGAACGTGTGTTCTGCAGTTTTGAATGGAATGTTCTATATGTATCTATAGATATCTATAGATCGATCTGTATCTATATACATATATGTATCTGTCTTAAGTCCATCTGGCCCAATGTATTTTTTTAATGTTTATTTATTTATTTTTGATAGAGAGAAAGAGAGAACGCAAGCAGGAGAGGGGCAGAGGGAGAGGGAGATAGAGAATCCAAAGCGGGCTCCAGACTCCGGGCTCTGAGCTGTCAGTGCAGAGCCTGTTATGGGGCTTGTATTCATGAACCGTGAGAGCATGACCTGAGCCAAAGTCAGTTGCTTAACCAACTGAGCCACCCAGGGCGTGCGTTCGTGTGTGTGTGTGTGTGTGTGTGTGTGTGTGTGTGTGTTTTGTTTGTTTATTTTTCAGAGAGAGACAGAGCATGAGTGGGGGAAGGGCAGAGAGAGAGGGAGACACAGAATCTGAAGCAGACTCCAGGCTCTGAGCTGTCAGCACAGAACCAGACGCGGGGCTTGAACTCATGAACTGCGAGATCGTGACCTGAGCCGAAGTTGGATCCTTAACTGACTGAGCCACCCAGGCGACCTCCCTGGTCTAATGTATAGCTTAAAATTAATAAGGATTTCCTTATTAATCTTCTGTCTGGATGATCTAGCCACTGATATAAGTGGGTGTTAAACCCCATACTATTATTGTGTTACTATCAGTTTCTTCCTTTGCATCTGTTAATATTTGTTTTATATATTTCGGTGTACTCTAATTTTGATTTCTAATATGAGAAGCATCAATACATGTGATCTTTACTAAAAGTTGTTTGAAATCCTTAACAGTTGCTAAGAGTATGAAGAGGTCTAGAGACCAAAATGTTTGAGAACCACCGCCCTGGAGTTTGCAGTCCGCGTCCCTAACTCACCGTGGTCTTCCATGAGTGAGGACCTTTGCCGCTTCCCAACGCGCCAGCTCCTCAGAACCCTTCACTTCCGTTTACTCTCTTCCTGCCTTTTGTGATATTGTGGGAGTTTTTGGCAGTTTAGTACTACATAGATTTCAAACCATGCAAGCCATTATTGTTTATATGGTCGATATTTATTTATATTTATTCTTTCTCTTCTCCTCATTCCTTCCTGCAGTTCTGCACTTCTGCTCAGGACCGTTTTCCTTCTGTCTGAAGAACTCCTTGAGTTTTTCATTTCGTGCAGGTCTGCTAGTGATGAATCCTCTGATTTCGTCTCTGTGAAAATGACCCTCTTTATCTTCATTTTTAAAAGGCTTTTTAAAATTTTGAAATGATTCTTTTAATACTTAATCATATTTTCAATAAATTGCAGTAGTAGTACAAAGAATTCCTGCATACCTTTCACCCAGATTCCTCAAATGTTGACATTTACTTCACCATATACGCTCTTTCTCCCCACTTCCTCTTGCCCTCCCTTCCTCTCTCCCTTTCTCCCCTTCTCCCCCTCTCAACCTCCCTCTCCCTTCACACACACACACACACACACACACACACACACACACACACGGCACACACATCAAAATCAGGAAAATAATTTGATAAAATACTATTATGTAATCAGCGTGCCTTGTTCAAATACAGTCAGTTGTCCTAATAATGTCCTTTGTAGCAAAAAGAAATTTTTTCCCTGGTCCGCCATCTAATCCGCGATCATGACTTGCTGACGATTGCTGTTGTCTCGCTAGCCTCCTCTGGCTGGGAACAGCGTTCCTCAGGCTCTGCCTCCTGTGACCTTGACGTTTTTGTAGCATCTAGGACAGTTTTGCCCCCTGTCCCTCACTTTGGGTTTTCCGATGTTTCCCCGTGACTAGATTTCGCTCTTGCACTTCGAGTTAGACTCTCATGGAAGTGATACTGTGTCGTTTTCAGTGCGCCATACAAGACGCGTGTGACACTGGTTTGCTCCGCTGTCGTGGTTTCACTTTGGTCTGTGGGTTGAGGCGGTACCTCCTGGGTTTCTCCACTATAAAGTTGGTATTTTTTTCCCCTTTGTAATTAGTAAGTGTCTTTTGAGGAGATACTTTGAGATTATATAAATATCCTATTTTTCATTCACTTTCACCTACTCTTTTAGCAATTCTTAATCGGTTATGGTGGGGATTGCTGACTCCTCCTATCAGTTGCCTCTGATCAGTTATTATGAGGACTGCTGAATGATGATTTTCTAATCCTTTCTTTTGAAATATGTTCTCGCGGGTTCAGAATTCCTGATTGGCAGTTGTTTTCTTTCAGCACTCTAAAGATGTTACTTCATTCTTTTCTGGCTTCCATTTATGTCTTCTTCTTGCTCTTTTGAAGGTGATATGTCTTTTTCTTCCTGGTTGCTTTTAAGATCTTTCTCTTCTTATTTTTAAAGCCGTTTTACTGTGATTTGCCTCAGGTGGTTTTCTTCATAGGCATCCTGCTTGAGTTTTACAGAGTCTTTTTGAATATGTGGCTTGATTGCCTTTTGTTAGCTTTGGAAAATTATTGACCATTCTGTCTTTAAATATGGTTTTCTGCTTTGCCTTTGTTCAATTCTTTTTCTTGGACTCCAAGTATAATTATGTTAGAGCATTTTTTTCATGTTGCATACGTCTTTAACCATTTACTCTTCTTTCTTCTTACTGACCTATCTTCTAGTTCACTAATCCTCTCTTCTGCTATGTCCAATTTGCTGTTAAACTATCTATTGTTTCAATTAGCGTGTTTTCCAGTTATCGTTTCCATCTGATTCCTTTGGATCTGTTCTGATTGCTCTCTTTGTGTACCGGTGTCCCGCTGTCTTAGAGTATGTTTTATTATCTATTAGGGTTAATCTTTCCTCCTCCTCTTTTCAGTTATTCAGAATTTTCTTGGCTATTCTTACTACTTTCTGTATAATTTTCTTTTTTTAATGTTTATTGAGAGAGAAAGGGGTAGAGAGAGAGAGAGACAGATAGAAAACATGCATGCGAGCAGGGGAAGGGCAGAGAGAGAGAGAGAGAGAGAATCCCAAGCAGGCTCTGCAGTGTCAGCACAGAGCCCGATGCAAGGCTTGATCCCACAAACTGAGAGATCATGATATGAGCTGAAATCAAGAATTGGATGTTTAACCAACAGAGCCACCCAAGTGTTCCTCTCTGTAATTTTCAAAATTAGCTTGCCTAGTTAGAAAAGACTGTTGATGTGTGTGTTTGTTTGTTTTTTCAAAAAGTTTTAAACGTTTATTCATTTTTGAGAAACAGAGAGGGACAGAGCGTGAGCAGGGGAGGGCCAGAGAGAGAGGGAGACACAGAATCCAAAACAGGCTCCAGGCTCTGAGCTGTCAGCACAGAGCCTGATGCAGGGCTCGAACTCACGTAGCGGACCGTGAGATCATGACCTGAGCTGAAGTCAGATGCTTAACAGACTGAGCCACCCAGGCACTCCAAGACTGGTGATGTTTTAAACATTGGAATCACATTAAATTTATAGATTAATTTAGGACAGATGAAATCTTTATAATATTGATATTTCCTGGAAGAATAAGGTAATCCTTTCCAACTATTCAAGTTTTCCTTAATACCCCTCAGTATCTTTATATAGATCTTGCCCATTTACTTCTAAGTTTGTGTTCTGATGTTTTGTCTTTTGTTGCTGCCGAGAGTGGTACCTGTTCCTTCATTATACCTTCCTTTAAGTTTTTATATTTAAAGTTGATTTCTACCATTGACCCTTGAATAATGTGGGGGCTAGGGGTACCACCCCCCTACCATCCCGTGCAGTTGAAAAGTTGTTCATAACTTTTGATTCTTCAAGAACTTTACTAATAGCCTACTCTTAATTAGAAGCCTTACTGATGACATAAATAATTGATTAATACATATTTTGTATGTTATATGTATTATGTACTATATTCTCACAATAAACTAGAGGAAAAAATGTCATTAAGACAATCAGGAGGAAGAGAAATGCATTCACAGTGCCGGGTCGAAAATTGTGTGTAAGTGGGCCCACGCAGTCCAAACCCATGTCGTTCAGAGTAAGCCATACTGATTTTGACTGTAGACATGTAACTGTTTATATTGTTTATGAAAGGACTTTTTTTCTTTGCTTAGTTAATTCATATTCGTTTTCCTGGTATGTCAGTTTTCCAGGTACTATTGGGAAATAACATTTTTACCTGTTCTTTTACCGTGTTTCTGTTTCTTCTTGTCCAGTGGCGTCAGTGAATACATATTTATGTTCTGCGTTTTGTTTTCCAAGAACTCTTTTTTTTTTTTTTTAATTTTTTTTTTTAACATTTATTTATTTTGAGAGACATAGAGACAGAGTATGAGCAGGGGAGGGGCAGAGAGAGAGGGAGACACAGAATCTGAAGAAGCAGGCTCCAGGCTCTGAGCTGTCAGCACAGAGCCCGACACGGGGCTCGAACTCACAGACCGCGAGATCATGACCTGAGCCGAAGTCGGCCGCTTAACCAACTGAGCCACCCAGGCGCCCCTGTTTTCCAAGAACTCTTGTCGGATGTTAGAAGCCTTGGGCTGACTCTCAAATATTTTAAACAACTTTTTCTTTCTTGTTTCCATTTTTTGATTTACCTGCCCACTTTATGGACAGTTCCTTCCAATATTTTATCTTTTTATAGTTTAGCTTTCAGTATTTCTCTTGAAACACTCTTGAAAAGCTTTCTCTTGTTTTCTTGATCAGATCTTTAATTTACAATAAATGGGGACTTTTCTTTTTCTCTGAGTATTCTTTTTTCTGGCATTCTGTTCTTGTTTCTTGGATACATCATCTCTTTATTTTCCCTGAGAATACGATTATTATTTCTTCCTGCTGCCTAAATAATTAGTTTCCTCTCAGTTGTTTTTTTATGATGTTTTCAGGACTCTGATTTTCATTTTTGAGATTTTCTTTACATGTCTGGTGATCCTTTGCTGTCTATTATTTAAGACAGAGACTGTAAAAACAAAAAGCCAATTGGAAGGTTCCTGGGCATGAATCCTTCTTATCATGGAATGTATAACGAGTTAAAATCACAGTCAGAGCTATGTGTTCAAGCTCCCATATCCAGCTGGAAGTTTTCTTTAAAAGGGATTCCAAGAGCAATTTTGACCCTACAGAATTTTGACTGTGTACATAAGTCAAGTCTCTGGCCAAGTTGTGATTTCATTTTATGTTCAACGTATTAACAGTAATTGCTTCTGGATGGTAGGCATGTAGGTGATTTTTCTCATCTGCCTTCTTTCCGCTTTTCTCTGTTACAACAGTTGTTCTCAGTTTTGGAATATTACTTCGATAATCAGAAAAATGTCAAAAGGAGTGAGTTTTCTTCATGTTCCTTCCCTCAACCACCATCAGTCTGTAGGATATTTGAAAAAACTTAAAGCAGAACATGTGAGTTTAATTAATTTAGTGCAATCAGGTGGCTAGATGCTGGACACAAGGTAGAGATTTTCCTCCACTGTTTCCTTAGGTCAAGAATTTTCTGAAATCAAGGGCTGACAGCCCCAACTTGTTAGACTGCTCACTAGCTCCCAGGAGGACAAGAATATCTTTCTTGTTCACTGATTTGTCTTCCGCTCCAGCACAATGTCTGATTTTGTAGGTTCTCTGTAATATATGTTGATGAATAAATAAATTCACAGAACGCCAGTGCTCCAAAACCTGGTTTTGGAATAATCAGACTCTCCTGTGAAAAAAAAATCAGCTTCGACTCTTACCTCACAACATACATAAATAGTAAAGGTAAATCTGTGAAGTTTCTAGAAAAACACAGCAGAATATCGTCATGATCTTTGGGTAAGCAAAGATTTGTTAATTAGGCCACAATCCTACTACCATAAAAGGAAAAAAAAAGCTACATCAGAATTTAAAACTTCTCTTCATGAAACAATAACAGTAAGAGAGCAGCACAAGGACAAAAAATATACAGGAAAAAGGTATTCATGATATATGTATCTGACAGAGGTCTTATGTCTAAAATATGTATAAAGGGCTCCTACAAATTGGGGTGCATGGGTGGTTCTGTTGGTTAAGCATCCAACTTTTGATTTTGGCTCATGTCAATCTCACGATTGTGAAATCGAGTTGTGTGTCGGGCTCTGTGCGTGCACGGAGCCTGCTTGGGATGCTATCTCTGGGGGTGCCTCGGTGGCGCAGTCTTTTAAGCATCGACTCTGTCCCAGGTCATGATCTCACAGTTCGTGAGTTCAAGCCCTGCATCGGGCTCTGTGCTGACAGCTCAGAGCCTAGAGCCTGCTTTGGATGCTGTGTCTTCCTCCCTCTCTTCCCCTCTCCTGCTCATGCACTGTCTCTCTGCGTCTCAAAAATAAACGTTTAAAAAGAAAAAGAATCTCTGACCCTCCCCTTCTCACATTTTCTCTTTCTCTCTCTCTCTCCCAAAACCAAAAACTAAAACAAAAAAACAAACAAAAAACCCACCCCAAAAAACAACTTGTACATGTCAATAAGAAAAAGTCAAATAACCTAATTGTAAAAAGTGTTCAGAAGATTTGAGCAGGCATTTTATCAGAGAGCATTTCCAAACCACAGATGAGCATATGTAAAAAGGTGCCTAACATCACTACCTCTTGGGGTAAGAGAATTCAAAACCACAGCAAGTCACTATTAGACACCCACCAGAATGGCTAAAATTAAGAAAACTGAAAATACTAAGTGTCGACATGAAGGTGGAGCAACTGATGCAGCCACTTTGAAAAAACCGTTTGTCACTTTATACTAAAGTTAAATGCATGCTTGTTCTATGACCTACAAATTCTATTACTCGCTATAGGCCCGAAGGAAATGAGTGTATATATCCATGAAAAGACATACACATGAATGTATGTAGCAGTTTTATTTCTACTTGTTTTTTTAAATGTTTATTTTTGAGAGAGTGCACGCATGTGAGCAAGTGGGGGAGGGGCAGAGAGAGGGGGGACAGGGGATTCTAAGTGGGCTTTGGGCTGATGCTGACAACAGTGAGCCGGATCCGGGGCTTGAGATCATGACCTGAGCCAAAGTTGGATGCTCAACCGACTGAACCACCCAGGCGCCCCTGTTTCTATTTAAAATGGCCAAAACCTGGGGGGAAATGTCCGTTAACGGAATAATGGGTAATTTGTGGTGTGGATACATAATAGAATATTACACAGAGAGAAAAAAAGGATAAATTACTGTTTTGTGAAGCTACATGGATGAATCTTAAAGTATTTTGTCAAAGAAATCTGATATAAGAGAATACATAACAGGGGCAACTGGGTGGCTCAGTCGGTTAAGCGCCCCACTTTTGATTTCTGCTCAGGTCATGATCTCACAGTTTGTGAGTTTGAGCCCCACATTGGGCTCCATGCTGAAAGTACAGAGCCTGCTTGGGATTCTCTCTCTCTCTGCCCCTCCACCACTTGCTCGTGCGCATGCGTGCACGCTCTCTCTCTCAAAAATAAATAAACTTAATTAAAAAAGAAGTTTTGGTGAACTCCATACCTTTCTTAAAAAAAAAAAAAAGAATACGTAACATGTACATGATGTTTCAGAACAGGTAAGACTGATATTAAGGGCGAGAAGGGTGCGTAGGTGGGAAGGGCTGCCTTACTAGCCTCCTGGGAAATATTCTGGATCTCCTTCTGAGAGGGGGCTGCGCGGCATCTACATATGTACAAATTCTTCAAGCTGCGCACATAAGATTAACTGGTATATTATCTCTCAATTTAGAAAAAAATGGCTCATTCTTATTAGACTAAAGAAAAATAGGATTTAGAACTTTTAAGCCATATTCAGAGGGAAGAAAAGATGATCGGGTCAGCAAAGGTCAGGAAAGGAAAAACAAAAGCTATAAATAAACTAGGGGCAGTGAAAACAATAAATATTCGTGGGATTAAAACAAGCCCCTATTAAACAACAGATCCCAGACTCACTACAACCCGAGGAAAAAACAAAGGTCAGTTTTATGCTGTTCATAGGAGACACACCTGAAATGAAATAACACAGGAAAGTTGAAAACAAGGGACAGGCCAGACGTAGCAAACAGACGCAGCCGGAAGAAGGAGAATTGGCAGAATTCAGATTCGGTCAGATGAGAAGTTCAAGTTAGAAAATATTAAAAAGATTGATCAGTTTATAACACTACAAAGTTCACTCCACCCAGAAGGGATGATAATCGTGAAAGTGTATGCACTTGAAAATATTTTATAAAACCATATAAAGCAAAAGCTATTAGAAATACAAGAAGAATTTAAAATGGCATAATTGAAGATATTAACATACTTCAGCATTTAACATACCAGCAGTCTCAAGTAAATAAGAATGTGAAACAATTGGATAACAATGAATACACTTATGTAATATATGTACATGGAGGATTTTGTACCCATCAAACAGGGAATATTCATTCAGTTTTTCAGTTCCTATGGTGTGTTTATAAAAAGTTATGTGAATTCATCTCAAAGAAAAATCTCGAAGTCCAAGAGGCAGAAATCATAAATCACCCCTTTCTCTGAGCAGAAGAAAATAAAGGTAGAATTTACAATAAGAAGACCTAGCAGGCAGTTTGGCCACTTGGAAAATTTAAAACATTCTTCTACAGAATTGCTTTCGTCTACTTTGTTTGGATTTTCCTGATGTTCTTCTTTTAGCTTCTTGAGATGAGTACTGGATTTATTTTCTTTCTTGAATTTTTATTTTTTGGAATTAGAAAAAAAAACCCAGAGATGGCAGATACTGCTTCAAGATAGATTCCTGAAATGAGGAAGTATTGAATCACAGAGTGTGATTTTTTTTAAAGCTTTATTTATTCATTTTTGAGGGAGACAAGAGATATTGTGAGTCGGGGAGGAGCAGAGAGAGAGGGAGAGAGAGAATCCCAAGCAGGCTCAGCACTGTCAGCATAGAGCCTGATGAGGGGCTCAAACCCATGAAACCATGAGATGATGACCTGAGCCGAAACCAAGAGCCACCCGGGAACCCCAGATTTTTTTAAGACTCTGGATACACAGCAGTGGTTTTCCAAATAGTCTTACCAGTTCCTTTACCAGGGTCTGAGAATAACTGTCTTAATATCCTAAATGTGTCTGGTCCCTAAAAAAGCAAGAAAACAGGAACAAGACCACTTTCTCAGATTATTTTTATTTGCATTTATTTGATTAATAACACAGTTGATCTTTTAAAATGTGTTTATTTCTTCTCAGAAATGTTTATTCAATCTTTTATTTTCTGCTGGGATATTAGTGCTTTACGTACTGATTTTTAAATGCCCTTTATATATTAAGATTATTAATTCTTTGTCATGTTTGCAAACACTTTCCCCATCGTTCCTTGCCTTTTATGTTTTTTAATATATAAAAGTGATTATTTTCACATAATCAAATCTATCAATCTTCTAATAATTTCTCTATTATTTTTATGAAAGAGATGCCTTCCCCATAATTATTAAATAATAATAATTATAGTAACAACAATAGCAACAGCTAACATTTATTGAGGGGTGATTATGTGTCAGACAGTGGGCACAGTGCCCTCATTTAATCAAAGGAACCCTATGAGATGGGTATTTTTTTATTTTGGCATTTGAGAAAGAAACTAATGAGAGAGGTTCAAAAGTTTATCCACAGGGGCACCTGGGTGGCTCAGTTGGTCAAGTGTCCGACTTCTATTCAGGTCATGATCTCATGGTTCATGAGTTCAAGCCCCACATTGGGCTCTCTGCTGTCAGCCCAGAACCTGCTTCAGATCCTCTGTCTCCTACTCTCTTTGCCCTTCCCCCATGCTTTCTCTCTCTCTCTCTCTCTCTCAAAAATAAACATTAAAAAAAACGTAATTTAAAAAAAAGTTTATCTACAAACACCAAACCAACAATAAGTTAAATATTCACACCCACTTTATTTTAGTATATGTGGTTTACATTTTTATATTTTACTCTTTAATCCTGAAATTAATGAAGTGATGGGAAGTGACACTCTTTTCAAACATCACTTTTCCCAAAACTGTTCTTCAGATAGTTTTTCCTTATTTGTTTGTTTTGCTTCCTTTATTATATATTAAATTTGAGTATTAAGAAGGCCTCTTTCAGGGAAATCTGTTGTATTTACTGACCTATACACTCCTACACAAGTGCCACAGTATTTTGATTCCTGTATCTTTATCATCAGTATTAATATGTACATGAACAAAATTCACTTCATTCTTTTTCTCTTTCAAAAACATTGAGTTAGAGTTCTGGCTTTCAGTAATAACCAAGTAGCTTAGATCAGAATAACATTCCCACCAGTAACAAATATAAACTCTAGACAAAATATTTTGAAAATGTTGTTTAAAGGCACAAGAAAGCAACTAAATGCAACCAGAAATCAGAGTGGATTTGATTCTGTAAAGAAGGGACCACTTTAGATAAGAGCCAACTACGTATGGCTTTTTCCCCGAGGGACTCCCAGTGCATCAGCTTCTAGCAAACAGAAGTTAAGCAGAAAGTTGCTGCCATGTTGGTTTGAGGAATCGAGGGGTGGATTTCAAAGATGCAGAGTGGCTGGAACTTGAAATGGAAATTACAGGAATAAGAGAACTTTGGAGGGCCTAGCCCCAGCCTAAATACACACACCCCTCAAATTCTGGGCTGACTCGTGACCTGCCCACGCACTGGGCACATATCACAGGTTCCAGCTGATTTCAGCAGCTCCTACTGTAGGAAAGGCAGGATTTAGAGTTTGAGTCTTATCAAATTAGAAAGTCTTGGTAAGCCCCTTAGACTTTCCTTTGAAACCCCAGAAGCAACACCCCTTACGAGGAAACATGTAGGAAATGTCTACAACTGTGACCTTTTCCCTAGGATGAAAGTTTAAGCATACAAAAAATATATAAAGCCTAAAAGGGCCTGCCTCAAAGTAAGGTGATCTGCCAATAATTTGACTGCCTACCGGGACCAAACTGAGTTCTTTAGAAGGAGACTTCAGGACTCAGAGCCTCTACAACCTATCATCCAAAATGTCCAGTAAAAAAGTGAAAACTTTCTAGACATGCGAAGATGAGCAAACAAGAACCTATGACCCTTACTTGAAATGAAAATCAGAAATAGACTCACAGGCAATAAAATTTTAAAATAACCAAAAAAATGTTTAAAATATATATGAAAAATATGGGTGAAAGGATGAAGGAAGTGGAAGTTGTCATATAGATACAGAAGCTATAAAAAAAAAAAAAAAGAACCAAGTGGAAATCTTAGAACTGAAAAGGATAAAACCTTTTCTTCAGTGAAACTGAAATTTCACTGTTTGAAATTAACAGCCAGTTAGCCCAAGAGAAGAAAGGGTCGGTGATCTTGAAGACAGGTTGGTAGAAATCTAAACTAAAGTACGAGGAGGAGAAAAAGATTGAAAAAATAGGATCAGAGCTTCACTGATCAAGTTGCCTAACATATGAGTAATCGCAGTCCCCAAGTCTGAGAATGAGATAGAAAAAATATTTGAAGAAATGTTGGCTGAAAAACTTCCAATTTTTGATTAAAACACGCACATATGGAGCAACCAGGAAGCATGGCCAACCTCAAGCAGGATAAATACAGAGAAAATTCCATCTATTGTATCAGAGTGAAGCTGCTGGGTTCTAAAAATAAAGAAAAGGGAACAGTGATCAGAATGATGGCTGAGCTACAGTCAGAAGCCATGTAGGCAGTGGAATAACATCTTCAAAACACTGAAAGAAAAGACTGCCAACCTAGAATTCTATACCCAGTAAAAATATCCATCAAATATGAAAGGAGAAATAATATTTCTAGGTAAAAGCTGAGAGAAATTGTTGCCAGCAGACATGCATCATAATAAACAGCAAGGGAAGATCTTCATACTGAAGAGAAAATATTGGCAGGTGGAAATTTGGATCCTCAGAAGGAATAAAGAGTATGAGGAAGGTGAAATATGTGGGTGAATATAAAATACTTTTTTTACTTTCATTCTTAAAATTTGTAAAAGTTGTCTAAAGCAATAATAAGACATTTTTGGGTTTATAACATATATGTGTATGTATGATGAGTGTTAGAACAGGAGCACAAAACGTGCAAGGGGGTGTAAATGAAATTGATTCTTTTTTTAAAAAATTGTTTAAATGTTTATTTATTTTTGAGAGAGAGAGAGAAAGAAAACAGAGCATAAGCGGGCGAGGGGCAGAGAGAGAGGGAGACACAGAATCTGAAGCAGGCTCCAGGCTCTGAGCTGTCAGCACAGAGCCTGATGTGGGGCTTGAACCCACGAAGTGCGGGATCATGACTTGGGCCAAAGTTGGACGCTAAACGGACTGAGCCACCTAGGCCTCCCTGAAATTGATTCTTAATAAAATGTGTTAACATACACAATACACAATATAATAATATGGATCATATTAAAGTCCTTAATGTGTAAAGTGGTAGAACATTAGAGTAGACTCTGGTGAGTTAAGGATGCTTACTGAAATCCCTAGAGGAGCCAGTTTAAAAAAACAACAACAAAAAAGTATACTTAAATACCTAGCAGGAAAAAAAAAAAAAACCTAGCAAAGGAGACAGAATGAACTCCCAAACTTTTCTTATTATTCTTACTTGTGCATTCTTATGTGCTTATGTAAGATAACCTTTCAGAAGTTTTGAGAAAATTTAAAATAATTGGGATTTTTATTGGATCACATTTTTCAAATTAATTTGAAAAGTCTTTTCCATTTATTTCAATATTTTTGTTTCTTTTGGAAGGTTTTCTTTATACAGATCTAACATACCTTAAGATTATTCATAGTAATTTTATATTTCTTGTGGCTACTGTGAAAGGGATTTGGTTTTTTATTACTTATTGCTGGTGCATAAGAATGCTATTGAATTTAAAAAATATATATATTTGTAAATCTAGGCATCTCATTAAAGTTTTTTATTGAATTGATTTTTCAAGATATATAATCATATTGTCTACAATTGATTCTTTCGTGACCTTCTTTTTAATTCTTAAACATTTTAATATTATGTCCTGCCTTATTATATGGGATGGAACTTCAAAAATAAGAATGCATGTTGTGCTGAGTTACAGGTAACGTTACACGCAGTGGTAATGAGCGTTATGGTAAATAACTTTATTTTAAAGAAAAAAGAGACCGTCCCCAAGCGCCACAGACATATCTTTCAGTTTTAAATATCTGCAGTTCAATAAATATCAGTATGCTTTATTCACATTCGTTTACACGTGGAACAGATACTTGGTGAATGTCCACTGCAAGTCGATTCATATGTTAGGCCCTGCGGATACAGTGTGAATAAGACAGACAGTAAAAGTTAACGATACACGACAAAAGGAAGGTTACAAAGAGATCTGTGTTCAGCACCCAGAGGAATATTGTACAGATGGCAGTTACTATAGACAAGTGTCCGGCTGGGGTGGCCAGAGAAAGCCGTGGTGGTGGGAGAGAGAACCCAGAACAAGGGACAGGATCGGAGTAGGACTGCGAGCAGTCTGCAGCGGGTGGGCCACCGGGGCAGAAGACTGAAGAGCGCAAGTCCTGTCCGGGCTGGGGAGCAAAGCGGTTTGCCTTCGTGCGAGGCGAACATATAGTGACAGTTTTACCTTCACCCGTGGGGCTCCTCGAGGTGTTTCAGGGACAAAGAGGGATCAAGAGGGTGGGACTCTGGGTTTGCTCCCTGCCCCGCCGGCGCTCCCCAAACCTGAGCAGCATTACTTTGACCTGTTTTGCATATTGAGTTTCCATTTATTTATTCCTACACAGTTTTGTTGAACACCTGCCAGTGCCAATAGAACCTTGGTGCTCTTCTAGGAACTGGGGATAGAGCAGCAAATAAAATAGCCCGCAGTCTCTGCCTTCATGGAGCTTCCATTCCATTAGTGGGGAGGAAAGGAGACCATTAGGGGAATAAAATGTAACCATAATATAAGTGGGGCGAGAGCAATAGAGAGTTCTTGGAAGGTTGCGATTTTCAATGGAATGGTCCAGAAGAGGCTCCACTAAGGTGACATTTAAGCAAAAACTTGAAGAAAATGAGGAAGCAAGCCATGCAAGTTTCTGGGGACAAAGAGTTCCAGGAAAAGGGAACCACCTGTACAAAAGTCTGAAAAGGGAGCATGTCTAGCAAATTCTAGGAACAGAAAGGAGGCCAGAGTGCAGGCAAGGTGGGTCATAGAGCCGAGGTTGCAGCCTCGACAGGAGGCGAGGTTGTATAGGGCGGTATTGATCCACACGAGGACTTTGGTTTCACTTTTAATAAAATGGGAGAGACTGTCACAGGGTTTAAGCAGAGGGTTTACATCATCTGCCTTGAGCTTTTACAGGGTCACCCTGGTGCCACCTTACGAATAGACTGTTGGGGGCGCCCGGGGGGCTCAGTCGGCTGAGCGTCCGACTCTTGATTTCGGCTCAGGGCATGTTCTCATGGTTTGTGAGTTTGAGCCCTGCATCGGGCTCTGTGCCGGCAGTGTGGAGCCTGCTTGGGATTCTCTCTCTCTGTCTGTCTCCATAAATCAATAAAACTTAAAAAAAAAACAACAAAAAAAACAACTGTTGGAGAGCAATGATGGGAACTGGGAGAAAGGTCAGGTGGTAAGTCCCCAGTCACACCCCTGGCTATTGTGTGACAGTAAATCCAACAGAATATCCTGATTTGTTGGATCTGAAGTCTGAAGGAGAACCCTGACTCTAGGGATTTTGGCCTTGTGACTAGAAGGATGGAATTGCCATCAATTTTGATGGTGGCATGATTACGAGCCCAGTGTTAGACATGGTAGGTTTGAGGTCTCTATTAGGCATGCAGGTGGAAGCACCAGGTGGGCAGATGGGTTAATGTGAACCGGGTTCAGAGGGGCGGTCTGAGCTACAGAGATCAAGTGAACGATGTTAGCGTCCCGATTTTGATAATTGTACTGTGGTTATGTATGAGTGTGGACTCCCCACCCCAGAATCAGGAAATGAATACCAAAATACTTAGGGAGAAAGGGGCAACCTGTTTGTAACTCAGTCTTAAACAGTTCAGGGAAAAAATAATTAGATAGATTGATAGAGAATAATAAAGCAAATTTAACATTTGGAGAATCTGGGTGAAAGATACATGAGAATTCTTTGTACTGTTCTTGCACCTCTTCTGTAAGTCTGAAATCATTTCACAATAGAACACTTTTTAAAAGCAAAGGAAAATACAGACATTCCAGATAAACAAAACGGAGAGAATTCATTGCCGGCACACCTGCGCTGAACGGAGCACTAATGGAGTTTTCAGGCAGAAAGAAAATGATCCCACCTGAAGACACAGAAGACACAGAAATGCAGGCCAGGGAGGGGACAAATCGAAATAGATGTTGGCTGCATAAAATATGTGTCTTTCTTGTGGGATTTAAAACCCATGTATAATTGAGATGTATGACAATAACACAGGCAGAAGGGCGGATGAAAGTGTTGGATTGTTGGCAAAATGGTAACATTGCTCAATTATATGAAACAGTAGTAAGTCAAGAGTGTTCTGTGGCATCTAGGGCATCGGTTCTCAGACATTTCAGGCCTAGCAGCCCTTTCGCTCTTAAGAATGGAGGACCCCCCATTAGGCAAACACTACAGTAATCATCATTGCGGGCACACGGTCCACTGATGGGTGCTGAAATTAGAGGTGAAAGTTCGAGAGTCTCCTCCAAGCTATTTAGTAACTACAAAAGAAAAGTTAGTAACATTGCAGTGAAGAAATCCATCAAAAACCACCTCGACTACAAGCCAGTGGAGGGGAAAGCTGAATTAAAAAGTTGGCAAGAAGAGAAAAGAGGGCATTAAACAGATCAAAAGGAAAACAAATTGTGAGATGAAAGAGATAAACCCCCAAATTTCAGTATTCACGTTAAATGTAAATAGACTACTCCATTAAAAGCAAAGTTTGTCAAGATTAGATTAAAAAAAAAAAAAACCAAAAAAACCCTAAACCCCGTTCAATGCTGCTTGCATGAAACACACCTCTAATAAAAGGGCACATAGGATTCAGAGTAAAATGATGGAAAAAGATACCATGCAAACACTAACCAAAAGAAACTAGGTACTAATACCAGACAAGATAGACTTAAAAGTGGAGTGAGAAATAAGGAAATTTCAAAACGATCAGTCACCAGGAAGATTACACATTTCTAAGTATGTATATACCAAATAACAAAGCTTCGCTCTACAGAAAACAAAATGGGCAGACCTGAAGGGAGAACTGGACACATCTGCTCTTACCATGGAAAGTTTCAAAACGTTTCTTAGGAATTGATAGAACAGACAACAATCACGTTTCTAACAACACAAGTAACAAACTCAACCACACATACACTGTATGTCGACACGTGTGTATGACACTGTACCCAATAAAGACACTAAATATGCGAAAAGTTCAACATCATTAGTCATCAGGGAAATGCAAATTAAAGAATGACATAATCACACCCACCAGAATGGCTAAAATGGAAAAAAAAAATTGAACCTGGGTGTTGGATGTGGAACAGTTAGAATTCTCCTGCCCTCCTGGGGTGAGTGTGCATTGGCCTGGCCACCTTGGACAGGTCCGTTCCTCTGAAATACGCACAACCCATGTAATCCAGCAGTTCCCGCCAAAGTCCGTGTGTGAGAATGTGGTTAGCAGCACCACTCAGGAACGAACAGATAAATCGTGCTTAGTTCTTGTCCTGTGTGCGAGGACTATTCAGCGGTCAGAGTGAACGAGCCGTGGCTACGGACTCTGGCATAGGCGCGTTGCCGAAGCGTGATGTTGAGCAAAAGAAGCCCTTTGTGAAAGAATGCTTTCTGTATTATTCCATTTATATAAAGTTCAAAATTAAGCAAATTCCATCCGTGGTGCGAGGAATTGAGAGGTGACTGGGAAGGACACGTGAGGGCTGCTCCCGGAGGCTGTTCTATTACTTTTGTTCCCCTCAGTCTGGGTGGTAGCTACATGGATGTTTTCGCTGTGTGAAAATACATCAAGCTATGCTTAAAATGTGCTTGCTTTTCTCTATGTATATTGATGGCCAACACAAGTTTACTTAAAACTACAGTGGGCCATTCTTCTACCTCTCAGGATAACAAAGAAAAAGCTTGATAGCATCATGCAGGCAGAGTTGTGGGAAACACATGCAGACTGGTGGGAAGTAAGTGGAAACCACCTGTAAGGAGGGTCGGGCAATGTTTATCAAAATTTAAACTACTTCCAGGGACGACTTGCACATGTTTGAATGGCCACATACAAGGACTTATTTGGGGGCTTTGTAATATATGTTCAGTAGGGGACAAGTTAAAATAAATTATGGTACGTCCACGAAATAGAATGGTTTATAGCCACTAAATAGAATGAGGGAGGGCTACAGATTCTGATAAGGAGTACTCTCTAAGATGTATTAGTTAAAAATAGCAGCCTGCAGAATAGTATAGAATATATATCATGCTATTATTTGTATAATATATGTGTGTATATATATATATACACACATCTACACTAATATATAAAAAATGTATTAGCTGGGTATAGAGAAGTACTTTCATATTCATAGACTATCTCTAGAAGGCATGTAAGAACCTAGTAGCAGTGGTCGTCTCTGGAAGATCTAACTGGAAGGCCGGGTGGCAGGAGTGGGAGGGAGACAGCCTTTCACTGCATACCCTTTTGGATCTTGAGAATACAGAATTTAACTACGGGAATATATCTGTAAGTGTTAATTTTTGAAACAATTCTTTACAAATCCCACAGGAAGGTATTTCGCAGGACACCGCCGGATTGCCTCTCCGTAAGTCTGGTGCGGCCACATTCCTCTTCACATGGAAACAGATCTTTGGTTTAACACCAGAGGACCCGGTCGGCTTTGCGTAGGGGTGCCGAGGTGCCTGGGGGGAAGTTCCCCGTGGCAAGACGCGCAGACTGCAGGGTGTGTGGGACTGCGTTGACGAGCAGACGGCAAATTTGAGCCTCCTGTGTCACGCCCGCTCGCAAACACAACACTCCTTGAATGGGACGGTAGGCCCCTCCCTGCGGCTTATAGTGTAATTTTCCTTCTCTCTTTTCTTCTGAACATGCAGAAGTTGAATTCAGATTAAGTTAAAAATGATGCAACTCTCCCGCTTCCTTTTGTTCTTTTTTTTAAATGTAATTAAGATCAAGCTATGAATATAACATCTGCTTTTTATGTCTTAATGTATCAGAAGCGTTTTCCCATGCCATCAGAAATTGTTCATGAGAATGCGCCCAGTCGAATAACAGCACGTTACTGAAATGTGTCCTAATTTGTCTGCTCAGTCCTTTTCGGACATTTGTGTTCAAACGTTTTGCTCTTCTTTTTTTTTTTTTTTTTAATTTTTTTTTTTTACATTTATTTATTTTTGAGGGACAGAGCACGAGTGAGGGAGGGGCAGAGAGGGAAGGGGACACGGCATCCGAAGCAGGCTCCAGGCTCCGAGCCGTCAGCACAGAGCCCGATGCAGAGCTTGAACTCACGAACCGTGAGATCATGACCTGAGCTGAATGCTCAGTCGGATGCTTCACTGACTGAGCCCGCCAGTCAGTTTTCTCTTCTTAAAAATATGGTGAGGGGCGGCTGGGGGGCTCAGTCCGTTGGGCAGCCGACTTCGGCTCAGGTCATGATCTCACGGTCTGTGGGTTCGAGCCCCGCGTCGGGCTCTGTGCTGATGGCTCGGAGCCTGGAGCCTGCTTCGGATTCTGTGTCTCCCTCCCTCTCTCTGCCCTTCCTCTGCTCATGCTCTGTCTCTCAAAAATAAATAAATGTTAAAAAAAAAATATGGTGAGAAACCACCTTTGTACATTAGTTTTATACTACGTTATTTTATTATTTCTGAGAAGTTAAAATGTTGAGTCAAGAGATTATGAACATTTTTAAATACTCTTGAGACAGAGTGCTGAACTGTCTTCTAGAAGCTTCTCAGTTTGCACTTCCACGGTACCCTTGCCCCCTTTGGGTATTCGAATGCAAAAAAAGTCATTTTTATTTTGAAAAGGTTCAATCGTGACAACTTTACCAACACATCTGAATGATATGCCAGAAGTCCCGGCGGGATATCAGTATTTCCTTCCAACGGGAACAGAGATTTGGAATGCTTCCCCTGTGTTGTCTGGAGTTGTGCAGAGTCCTGCCCGTCCCCACCCGCAGGCACTGGGACCTAAGATAGACCGCTTTACTGTCCCTGTAGCTCAGCCTCCCTGTAAATAGGGAGCCAAAGGGGGCTCCCCTGCCACCTCTGGCCGCATGGGTTACACACCACACGGGCCCACGAGGTCCATGGACACAGCGACGCAGAGCCCTGGAGTCACGCCCCTCGGAGGCTCCGCTCAGGGTTAGTACTGGGGTTCAAAGAGTTAGAAATCTATAAAGCTCCAAAAATTACTCTTCGACAGGTGGGTTTAATACATTTTGACTGTTATTCTAGATGGAGAGTGAAAATGTGAATGATTTTAAATTTTCCCTGTGCTCTATTTTCCGTATTTTCTGCAGTTGACGTGCTATTTTTACTGTCCATAGATAGATATGCCTATATATTATGGCTCATATGTTTGTATATTGTACAATATTACATGTATTATAGATAGAAGACAGACAAAATACCCTTCTGACATAAGAAATTTGGGGGGAGGAGGTCTTAAGGAGGCTGCCATTTAACCAGGTGAGGAAGGTGAGGTCTTGGCTCTCACATTGCCTGGCAAAATAAGCACTCAAATATTTATGGATTTGGTTGAGTTCTAAATATTTATCTCTACGCTAGTAATGTTGACGATAGCAACCAATACCATATTCATTTGAGCTACACAAATAGGTGGTGGCAAAATAATTTATGTACTGTATTGACCTGTTAGGACAGAGCATGTTTTAATGTGTTAATATCAGGTTAATATGAGGGCTTAAAAAAAATCCGATAGCTGCATGGTAGTTTAAAACTTTAGGAAGTAAGTTGAATGCCAGATAATAAGCCTGCTGATCGTATACTTAAGATTCAAGTTAAAGAAAACCCCAGACGAACCGGCATCCCAGTTTAGCCGGGTGACTGAGGAGTGCGTCTTGGCACACTGAGCTCTCGTGCCGGCGTTGTCCTTAAGGAACAAAAATCTCCCCCTCGATCCTCCTGGTCCCACAGTAGAGTTGTTTCCCAGATCAGGAACATATGAAACAGCGTATGGCTGTCCCTGCCATCCCAAAGCAAATGTTTGTTTTGTTGCAGCGATGGAAACATTTCCATTGGTGAAGCAAATATTTAGAGCTGAAAGAAACATTTGGGCGGCCAGGATGTGTCAAAATAGAACAGATGCCTGCCTTTTAAAAACACACATTTAAAAACAAGAAAGAAAGCAAGCCACCTTGTACTTGGCTGCTGTGGTTACAGCCACAATGGGTTAAACAAGACATTAGAAAATGTGGATGTCCCTCCGATCCCAGCGTCTGGGCACATCTCTGTACCTTTTCGTGTCTTGGTTTTTCTCTCTGGGAAAATGAGGATAACCGTCTTAAGTGATTTTGCTCAGGATTCAGGGCCCCCCCCACCCCGCCCCAAATATTCTCTTTGTTCTTAAAAAGTAATCAGCCCTTTTGAATCAGAAATACATTCACATGGAATACAGTTTGTAAGGATAGACGTGAAGAAAGTCTGCCTTCGGTCTCTGTCCCCAGCTACCAGTCCCCTCCTTCTTTGTCACCAGTATTACCTGTGTCCTCTCTATTTTATGCCTGTACACACAACTAAGTGTGTGTGTGTGTGTGTGTGTGTGTGTTTTACACACAGAGCCTCTGTATCCTTCATGTTGTTTTCACCCTGTACTCCATATATATTCTTCTTGTTTTTCTTCTTTTTTGAGGTGATTGAGTCTAAGAGTTTGCTTATTAAAAATGTGCTAGCTGTGTCAGATGGTAGAGGGGGACAGGCGTGTCAGGCTCTCATGCTTGACCCTCCCTGCCCCCTCGCCCTCTGGGGCTCACCAGGGGCTGTGGTGAAGTCAGTCACTGTCCCTCTCCAAGTCGTTTCTTCTTGATTTTTAAAACAGAAGAAAAAGGAAGGGATAAGAATAGGAGAGAGACCAGAGGAGCTCTGACTTTTCTCTCCGATCTGAATCTCTCGGTTGGGTTGTCAAAGGTGAATTTTTTTTTTTTTTTTAAACACACTTCACCGCCTCTTCTTAAACAGGAGCAGGATTCAAGTATCGTTAAAAGTGTTGATTAATTTGGCTTTTCTGCATATGCACAGACATACCTTTGGCTTACCTGGCCCTTGGCATTCAAGTAGCTGTGATTCCCGATTATCACACCCTTTGGTCCTTAAAGATACGGCTCGTTCCCCAGGACTGGTTCAGTGCACCGTGGGAGGGCTGACTTCACAGCCTGTTGCCAAGGACCTGCTGGCTCAGATACTGCTGTCCATGACAGCCGGCAACAACATTCGCGACGCTATTAATCCTTTGGAACGGATGATCAAATAACAAAATCAACTCCTCTTTGTTTTTGTTTTTAATTTAGTGGAGAGGGATTAAAAGGAAAAAAAAAAAAAACCCTTTAGACTATAGATCTAAAAATAGACATCATGGCTGCTGATTGGAAACCCTCCCAGTCTTTCATATGAGAGATCTCAATTTGTGTTACACAGAGGGGCAGCTCACTTCTGTCTTGTTCACCAGTTATACTACTCCCCAGAGAAGCCCAATAAATTTTATAGGGAAGTTTCCTCCTTAAGCGGAAGGAGCTAAGCTCAGTGACTGGCGTGGCTGAAGTAATTTAGGGCTCCGCGGGAGTATGTCTGCCGTGCGGAGCACCGTATCCGAAGTAAATGTACAAAAACTTGTGATCTTGGTCATTGAGACCACCGAGCCCCGGATCCTGTGGCCGCGGCCGGTCTGATTTGGGCCGGAACTGCTCCCCCAAACTTGCATTTAATTCACTGCCCGGACGGCCCTTCTGCATGCTTCACTGGTAGTGCCGGCAGAGCTCGCCTGCTGCTGTGGGCTGGCGTTTTCACCAGGAACCGTTCGAAACCTCCAAACTTGGACTTGGCTGAATTTTTACGACTCTCGTCAGCCTCTCTGAGACGCAGAGAGATCCTCTTCCCCTGACCTCGGGAGAGCGGACTGCCTTCTCTTTTCAGACTCCAGCGGGGCACGGCTGCCGGGTCCTCAGTCTCGAAGCTAACAGTGCAGTACGTTTCGCACTGGCTTTTTGCTCAGTGATTTATACCAGGAGACGGGGCTGGGCGATATCCAGTGTCCTTTTGTTTTTGTGTTTATTTTTCTTGCACATTTAATGTATTTAAAGGATATATTGTCTTTATGGTTCACTGGGATAAGGAGGGGGTTGGTGCAAGTTTTAATGAGAGGTCCCCGGCTCCCTGTGTTGAGATGAGAATTATCTTCTCGATTAGATAGCTCTCTTTCTTTCCTTAGGTGGCAGGAGGCAGTGTTTTGCTGCTTTTTGAAACAGCATTTCTACCTAACGATTTTTAGAAGGGTACCGAGAGGACGTTCAATTTCAGGACATCATCAGCAACTTTTCTCCTGTTGTTCGAACTTCCCGTATTTAAGGAGACAGGGAAGTCTCGTGTCTTGTTCCTGAATTTACATATCAGTGTCAGGATGCTGGGAAGCAGCCCTACCCTCAGGTCAATTTTTACAAAACCTATTTTTGTTCGGAGGTAATGATATTTGGAACTAGTTTTCTCAAAAACTGTTTTCACTGCTTGGGAATAGTTAATCAGTAGAGAGAAAGCACTTGGCTTATTTGCTTAATATTTTAACCAAGTGAATTAGACAGGTTGGGGGGCTGGGGGGAGGGGATAAGAAAGTGGGTGGGGGAAGCCCCATAAACAAGGTGATATATAATATTTTTTTTGTTCTCCTTTTAAATAAATACCGATCAGCTTTATGTTCAGAGACAATAGGAGCCGTTGGCTTAAATTTGCAGTTTACTGTATTTATGGCTGTAATATCAAGGTGCTGCCGTCGTAATTTCATGCCCCAATGAGAAGAGCAAGGTCGAAGCAAATGCTTCCATCGGCATCTGCTAACACACTAACTCATAAACAAGGCCCGGCTGGATCAGGTGGCACGGAATAATACAGGCTAATGAAATACAGCACAGCTTTCCATTACTGTTAGTTTTTACAGTGTCGTCATTACGTGTAATTTATGTTTAAAAAATTCAATTTTATACAAGGCACTGGGAAATAGGGGTCTACAGGTCATCCAACGACTTTTAGAGGCTCCGAGAGTCCTTATTGTACTCTGCTGTTCCAACGAAATGTTAATAAAATAAAATAAAAATACTTTTTTTCCCCTTTCCCCTCCCCTAGCGTTTTCGGAGAGAGTTGATTTTTCTTTTAATTCGGGGAGTATTTTTAGCCAGCTGTCTTCTCTGCCTCATCTCCTCTCAGAGTGTGTGCGCGGGGAGATAACTAGTTGTGTTCTCAGAGAGGTGACCCCCGCACGGTCTCCGCGCGTCCCAGATGAATCACCCGAGTCCCGTACACGGAGGGACTGCGATGGGGGAGGCAGATGGGCCCGAGTGGCCGGCCCGCAGCCACCGCCCGTTGTCACTGGCCCTCTGGCCCTGTTCCCTGATCCCAGTCAGACTTGACGTTTTTATTATGAAACTCGGGCCAGGCTGGAAGGTGCCGTCGGGCGTTCATTACCTTGCTCATTTCCAAACTATTCCTAGCCCTGCTGTCGCGGTGGTTGTTTGACCTAAAAGACGCAGACAGTGCTGCTGTCTGCTGTCATCTGTCTTTCTGCTTCACCTGCACAGGGCCAGGCCCCGTGGCAGTGCTCAGCGGTCACTGGGGACAGCACCGAGGTGACTTACTCTGAGAAGCCCTTGCACAGCCAGTCCCGCAGGAAAAAGGCAGCTCTTCCCAGCGCCCGATTTGGTCAGTCTGTGCAAAAGGACCCGCAGCAGCGGCTCGCAGCCAGTAGGCTGCGGCTCCCAGAGTCAACCGGTTTGGTTTTGTTTGCATTTTAACCGAAACCTTTAGAAAAAGAAAACAAATCTGTCTGTCTTCTCGGGGATACAAATAAGCAGGTGTGGCCGCCCCGAGGCCGTTCACTTCAGCTGCGGCAGCAGTAACACAGGGCTTTATTAATCAGTAGCTTGTAGCCTGCCGGCCGGGTTCTTTTGAAAGAATCCCACCCTGGAGAAAGTGTTGGAAAAGAAATCTTTGGCCCAGCTTCTGCTCAGGAGCAGCAGCCGTCTCCTTGGGAAGGGCGCTCGTTCTGAAAGTAGATTCCGGAGAAGAGAAAACAAGAAGTCCACCCTGATTCCGGGCGCCCACGACCTTCACCTGCGGCGCTCGGGATTGCGAGCTCTCGGCCGTGCCCGTCAGGCAGCTGTCGTCTTACGGGTGAAATGGCCCTGCCTCCCAGAGGCAGGCGTCCTGACCTCCTGCTCGCTTGGGACAGGTGCCCTCGCCCCTTTCTCTTCCTCTCAGCGAAAGCCATTGAGCGGATGGAATAACTGAGCGGGACTTTCTTAGTTTTACTCTCTATCAGTGATGTGTTTCAATTGTCACAGACCAGGGCTGAAAGCTCTTGGAATTGGCAAGTGGCGGAGGTGAGGTTACTGAAAGCGTCTGAGTGCAAAGGGCTGGTGATAGCAGGTGATGCAAATTGACACCCCAACTAAGGAAGATTTTTGGCTTTATTGAAATTGGTTAATTCTCCCGAAGGCAGCAGCTAAAGGAAGACTTGAGGCAGCTAGGGGAGGGGAGGAGGTCTGCCTGCCACAGGAAGGCGACACCCTTCACCCCCACGTCTGCTCTGCTCAGCCCTTGCTCGGGTCCCTCTGCGGTTAGATTATTCCTTGCAGATAGCAATCAACTGGAAGGAAGTGTGTGTGTCTAATTTGCATGAGATTATTTAAAACAACAAAAAAAAAAGGTCTGCATTAGTCAGGGCGATGGTAAACAACGCAAAGAGATGCCTTTTATAATATAGCCGGTGCCCAGCGCTCACCCGCAAATATAATTCACTTCCAAGTGGCGGTTTCCTTTATTATTCCTTTTAACCTTTTGGATTCTGCAAGGTCTCCATCTCAGCTCTCTACCGTTTGTCTCGTGGGGGTGGGTGGGGACCTGGATGTCGGGTGTGTGGGTCCTGTGCGGGTCCCTCTTCCCTGAAGGCAGGGTGGTTTCAGCACCGGGAGCCCATGACTGGGTAGGTAGGTAACTGTTGTGAGCTGAAAGAGATGACCTCCCCCCACCCACTTCCTGCCGAGGCTCTGGGAGTCTCGGATGAATTACCTGAGTGTACAGAGTCCCGAACCTGGGCTGTCCCCCGCAAGGCGGGGGCACTCAGGGAGAGGACACTAAGGGAGGCACAGGCACCAGTCTGTGAGAGGGCTTAGGATTTACTGGGAATTAGAATATTAGAACGAGGCAGGGACGCTCAACCCTTGTCCCTCTGGGGTCGTTCAGAAAGTTGTCCAGGTGTCATTTGCAGATAGGACCCGGGCATTCGGTTCCCATGCTGTTTTGGCATTGCCACGAAACACCGTTTGTCAGCTCTCGCCCGAGGCTGGGGTGCCAGCGTGGTGGTGAGGAAGACACATTTAGTGCTTCTCTCGGCCTCTCACAAGCTTCAAGACTTAGGACGGAGTTTCGGAGCCCACCCTGTGTTGTTGCTGGGCTGGCGGGGAGTCGCCAGAGCCTTGGGCTGCCGGCGGGCAGCACCACTCCCTGACCGGTGTGGTCAGAGGCACGATTTCACCTTCCTCGGGTCTTAGTTGTTGTTGTTCTTCATCTGGCAAATGAATGCAATGGCTGGGATAATGGTCCAGCTCTGAAATTATATTATTCAGTGAGATCATGAAAATGCTGATTTTTTTTACAAGAAGAAAAGTGATTCATTTTACGTAACGAAATCAAAGGCCTGGCGCTCCGGAGGACTAGGGATATCAGAATTCCAGCCAGTGTACGTTTAGAGCATCGAACGATAAGGTCTCTGAAAAACTAGAGCTTGGGAGGAAGTGCTGATGCCCTTTAAACCGCGGCCTCACTGGCGGGCTCGGCTGCAGTAACGCAGGGAGCATGTTTTATTAGGAAAATAGGCTCCGTAAAAGCTCGGGGCCAGAGGGCAGAACAGCGGGCAGGGAGTGCTGTCCCTTTAACCAGCTGCAGCTCTCGGGGCCGCAGCACAGCCCGTGACTTACTGTAGATTTCCCCAGCGCTAAACATTATCGTACTTGTTTATATTTGAAAGAGCCAGAAGGGAAAATGAGAATGCAACTCAATGCTCCTTTTGGGAAAATTATCCTCATTTGCAGCCAGCGGCTGACAAGGCACACGAACCACCAGGTTTATGAAATCCCGTAGCGTACCAGTGACCATCAGCCCGTGCTGACGCCGCACGTGCACGCGCTGCTCCACGCGGCGGGCGAGCCGGTGACGGTGGGCCCGTCCCGCCGGAGCCCCGGAAGGAAGGGGTTCTCCTCCCTCTCTGGAAGCTGACTGGCAGGCGCTCTCTGGCTGGATGGGGCCCGAGAAGCACCCACTCAGAGTTCACAGGTTTTCCTTCTGTCCGGCCCCTGTTTTCCTCGGGAGGCCTTGGGAGCAAGCTGGGCCATTTGGGAGGAGGAACGTCCCCGTATAGCCCCACACACTCAGAGGTTGCTTTGGTATTTGAAGGCGCTCGGCGCCAGCCTTTCCATCCGCCTCGTCAGTCTGTTGAGAGCGGGGTGTGCCGGGGGCCACCCCAGCAGCGCTCAGGCTTCACAGCGGGGTGGCCTCGTCCGCCCCTGGCTGGCTCCTCTGTGTGCGGTGGGGAAGGGGCCGAGCTGCAGTTTTAAATGGGGACGGCCCTCAACTGCTCAGCATAGGGAGGGGAACGAAGATTCCGGGCCTGTCAGAGGAGTCCAGGCCTCTCCCTGACCACTTGCGTAGGGCCTCAAAAGTTGCAGCAGTGCTCAGCCAACTGCAGGCCGGTGAGGTGTGGGGCAGCCCTGTGCTTCGGAGCATTAATGCGCCCCGTCGATTAGCCCCTCGGCACCGAGCGCGCGGCACCACGCTCTGGAAGATGCTGATCCTCTGAAGCTGCGTGTACTTCATGCACCCCCAGGGGCAGATACACCGTGATGTGGCCTCTAACGGAGAGCTGCCGACCAGATGGGGAAAAGCTCTCGGCTCTCGTTTCAGAGCCTTATGTGGCGGCCGCGCTGGATCCTGGGATTCCTGGAGCAGCACGGGCCGGCTGGAGTGGTCTTTGCGGGCTGGCCATGACCTCCCCGACGCTGCTCCCGCTCTCGGCGGCCCGAGCACTTTTGTTACGCCCTGTACCCACTTCTCGGGTCCAGCCCGCAGGGAGGTTCCTCTCACGCCTGTGCGCCACACTCCGTTCCCGTGCTGGTTGGCGGCTTCGTCCTCTCCCCACGGAGCCGGCGGCCCCGGTCGGCCTCAGCCGTGTGCGCCCACTGGAAATGGGGTCTCCGTGGGGCCCTGGCCTTGTATTCTTCCGTGGGCAAATCCTCTCCCCACGCTGGAGCCGCTGCAGATGGCGCCCTGCTCTTCCCTGCCGTCCCGAGAGCAGTGTGCGTTAGCGTCAGGAGGATTAAAACAAAGGGAAGCAGAAAAGCTAGCCAAAGGCGGTGCAGGCGGCCTCTGCTAGGCTGGAGCAATAACCATCTGAAAGTTTGGGCCTGGCCTTGTTTTGATCTGTTTTCTTGTTTTATTTTCTTCTTTACATTCTATATCCCATTCATACTAATCACAGTCAGTCCTGATTTTTCTTTTTATTTCTGCATTTGTCATAAAATAAAGCAAATTATTCCCGTCTTCGGAAACGATCGAGACTAATTAGTCGTCTCACCCAATAATTAGTTTTTTGTTTCCCTGTCTGTTTTCATGCATTATTGTTAGTTTTTTCCCCTCTTTTTTTAACACCATTACAGATTAAAATGAGCCACATTTGCAGTTGATGGTATCTGTTTTCGGGGGAAGAATGGAGAATTGCAGTACGGAGCGACTTCAGAAGCAGCAATAAACTCAAGGATAAATTAAGGAAATTGAATGAGCCACATTTGGAAGCAGTGTTGAGGCTAATATTCTGTCGCTTAAGGTTAAATTGCAACCGGGAGAGGTTCCGGAGAATCCGAAATCGGGGAGGAAACTTACCAGGATGCTAGGCACTCTGTGGCTCTAGGGGTCGTTTCTCAATGAAGATTTCGCTGCGCCGGCCATGGACAGTGGCAAAAGGTATTCACCTGCAATTATGTCCTCTTCTCCCCCAGGGCTGACAGATGAAGAGATCGATTTGGCTTTCCAGCAGTCGGGCACGGCTGCCGAGGAGCCCCCGTCCTTGGGGCCAGGCACCCAGGTGGTTCCCGTCCAGCCCCCTCACCTCGTTTCTCAGCCGTACAGTAAGTCACCTGCTCAGACACCTGCCATAACCTTGATTGGGGGGTTGAGGATTCCCGCCAAAGAGCCGTGCTCCCGGTCTCCTAGACTCCGCAAGCAGAGAGACGGGGATGAGGAGACCGCTCTTGGGTTTTTCCAGAAGAACGTGACACACCCAAATCCCCTCTTAGGCAAACTTTTGAATACGTGGCGAAGGTGTAAGAAGAGACAAGGGACCGGAACGAATGAGCGGATTGTGCTGTTTCATATCTTTGGGTTACAAGCAGGAATCTGTAGAAGTATTTCTTGGTTCCGTTTCCAGTTTCTTACATCGTGCTTTTGCATGTCACTTTCACGGAGGGGAACACGACTGTCTGATTCTTGACTGCATTCTCGTTTGCTCACTGAGCCAGCTTCTCTCCTAGTCGTGTTCTCCAAAGTTAATATTAGTAGCTTTGGGGGGGGTGTCTCCCACCCACCCCCCTTCTCCCCTCCCTCCCTCCCTCCTCCTGGCTACACCATGTATACTTGTGTGTCCACAGTCTGTTAGAGAATTTCGGATTAAATGTAAAGGTCCTTTTCGAATGTAGCTTTTAATTGTTACATGAGAACCTGACCCATGTTGTTTTTAAGTGAAGCTGTTTTAGGAATAAAGGCTCCTCAAACTAGTAATAAATGTACAAACCTTCAAAATATGGCCAGAACCCGTTCTTGAAATCACTTATAAAAAGTCTAAAAAAGGTTAAAATTGACTGCAGAGTGATGGAAAATAGCTCAAGTTTTGTGTCTTCACTGTAACTCAGCCTTGGATCCGTTGTCTTTCAAAACGCCTTTTGTATAATTGTCTTCATTTTAACTGTTTATCTCAGAAGTTTTATTTTTTTCAAAACACGCTAATTTAGAGCAGTGTTAGATATCAGATTTTGCAAGGCAAGGGTTTAAATGCCGGACTCGTTCGGACCCTTCCCGCGCGGTCCAGAGCTCCCTTCCGGCCCTTGCTCTGCTGCCCTCCTCACTGGCCCAAACATCGTGGGGGCCGGGGCGTCACGGACCTCCTTTAGATCTGCCCTTTCTTTTGCTTTCTGGGCGAGGCCGAGGGAGCACGCCGTCAATTTCACCCCATCCGTGGTCACCTTGTCTAGCAAAACACCGGCATCACGTGACCTCTGGGACCAGAGAAACGGTGCTCAGCAGCGAGCCTTGTATCGGAGCTTCCGAGTCAGTAGCAACCACTTGTCAGCCTGGGACTCCCATCTCCTTCCCGGCCAGCATTCTTTCCGATCTGTCGTGTTTGTCTTGGGTCGCTAAACATACTCTCCGCGTTTCCTTTTAACCACAGGCTAGATCGCCACCCTTTTTCTTTAGTCGTATCCCTGGGCCCAGCCATTTAATGGATTTGTCGAGGACAAGCAGTGGCAGCTGGGGTGTGGAATTTTCTAAGACGCACATCTGTTCCATTCCAGCTGTTTCCTCCATGGCTTAAAACCAAGCAGGTCTCTCGACTACTTGGAAACTTCTTGCTCAGAACAAATTCTTCTGGTTGGTCACAGAGTCGGCCTGAAACGTCACGCATGTGCCCACTTTTGGTAGACACAGAGGGTCATTTAAACTGTTGGTGTTGTGGAAAGAGGCGAAAGAAAGGGCCGGGGAGGGGCAGGGCCGTCATTTAAATTATTCTTCTGTCCAGGTCTCTTTGAGAAAAAGCATTACACGTTTAGGTATTTAGGTAGGAGTATTTTTAAGAGTCTCCCAGCCCTAAAAATAAAATACATCTTCTTAGAGACAGACTCCTTCCTGCTTTGACGCTAGTATCAAAACAATGGTAATGGCAATTTTAAATCCCCGAAGTTTCTGCTTGTCACTGCCGAGCCTCATTCCTCTTGTTCCGCCGCACCGTTCCTTGCAGCTCCGGGGGTGACTCTGCCTCTTCACTTCTGTACTTTTGCCAAGAGGTGTCAAAACTGCTCAAATAAAAAAAAAAAAAAAAAAAAAAGCTTGATTTTGATTAATATAGAGAAACAAGACTTTGCCTGACTGATAATAAAACTGATAAATGACATTTGAATTACTTGTAGCGGTAATTTATTACATAAAATATCTTTTATTTGACATGCGATTAGTTGCTGGAAGCATCACTCAATCTGACTAGTTTAAACATGCTCTGAAATGAACCCCAGTAAAAACCAGGGCTGTCTGCTGCTGGCGTTATGAAATATACGAATCCTGGAGTGAGGAAAAAAATCTGACTTTAAATATTTAAATGATTAATTGGGTTTATATATTTTTTTTACCTTTCTAACCCCCTTAATTACAAGCAAACTCAGGGGAGTTTCTGAACTAGGTGTGCAATCTGCATGCTTATCACCGAGGCATTGTCTGCGTCCCGGGCGGGATTTATGGCCCCCACTCATGTGTGTTCCTGCCCATTTCACATCCAGAGCCCTCGCCTTCTTCCCATGTCTTGGCTCTTTAAGGACAGACGTTGTGTCTCTGAACCCAAGCCTAGAAAATGGGATTCTCTGGGCACAGCCCCAGATGCTCACTCCTCGGGGAAGGGGAGCTTTTTCAAGACCACCTCAGGGAGCCCGGAGCTCTTGGAGGATCGCCTCTGGTCTTGCCGGCCCTTCCGCTCGGTGGCAGAGGTCTCACTCTGTGCCTCTTTTGGCGTCTCTGCTCTTTGGTGAACGTGGTTGACCTTGAGATGGTAGGTAGTCAGTGGGCTGTGTGTCAGCGAAGAGCACTTGGACACCCACCGGAATGGTGCCGGCTCCGTCCATCGTGTTTATTAAGTGCCTACCGTATGCTCAGCGCAGTATCGTCAGAGATACAAGGCGTGAGCCTTCAAAACCTTGCAGGCTCTCTGGGAGAGAGACGATAAACTCTTAAGAAAAGATAATAGTAAAAGACATTATGATTTAATGCCAAAATTAATTACACAGGCAAGAAATTCCGTAAGAATACAGAAAAGAGAAAAATTAACGTGGGCTAGAGAAGTCAGAGAGGGCTTTGCGAAGGCAGTAGGAGGCTGACACCGAGGGAAGCTCGGTGTCACCTGGTGTGAGAATACACCAGTGTTGTCAGGGCTGAGAGGAAAGTCGGGCGGAGCTCGGGAAAAGTCAGGCTGGGGTTCAGGAGGAAATCTGACGCTCTCTGCCTCTCGTTTTGCTTTCTTTTTGTTCGACTTTGAATCGGGAATCAGTATGTGTGGACATCCGCGGCGCCTGCCCAGAGGCCCGGACATAAAGTTCTGCTAGACGCCTGACCGATTGGTTTGTTCCAAGCTGATTTTTTCTTCTTTCCTCCCAAAGAAACAAGAGTTTGAGAGTTAGGCAGGGCCGGTGTAAGTTTTGTAGGATCATGTTTTTTTCTTAGGCTTAAATATTTTCCCTCGCTGTCTTTGATAACCAGTGTACGTCTCTCTCAGACGGACCTATAGCTTCAGTTAGGGTGTAAATATGTGAGTTTGGGGAGAGGCTCTGACACTCGATTAGAGATCCTGAGAGTGCATGGTCTTAGTTTGCTTCTTCATAGCCCTGCTTACTAGCATATCCTTACCGATTATCTGCATTCACTGAGCAAGCACTTTTTATTATATTCCTGCTCTGGGCCGGGCAATCGTGCTAGACCCCTGGGATGGAAAGATTAGTGAGGTCTAACTGCTGTCTCCCGTGTTTCTTTCCAGTAGGAAAGGCAGTTAAGCCAAGAGCAGTGCCTATGAGGTAGGTCCAGGTGGGGCCAGTGGCACAGACGAGGTAAAGGGGCACTTCGGAGAGCAGCGGATGGGCCACTGGATATGAAGGGGGTTCTGAGGGGGAGATTGGTTCATTGACCAGCCAAGCTGGACAAGAGCATCCGGGCTAAGGCAAAGGCACGTGGACATGAAGCCGTGTGATGTTCAGTGGCCGGACACTGGTGCCAGAAGAGAGGACTGGGGTGGGAGGTGGCAGCCAGGTCATCGCCCTGACGGAAGAACAGTCAAAAGCACGTTGATTTTTTCTCCCTTCAGAATGCGGCGTCATCTAACTATTTCTGAGGCCTATTACCTGTTCAATGATATTGTTCTCAGACTAATCTTAAAATTGTTTGTATCCTCTGAGAAGGTGCTGTGCGGGGAATGAGGGAAGACATTCTGAGAGCGTGTTGGGTGAGGCGGGGGCTCCCCGTGCCCGGCCTGTAGCTCTCGCCCTCTCCTTTGCCTGGCTGGCTCGTCCGCCGTTCTTCGCGATTGGGATCGGCTCTCGGCCCCTCCAGGGACGCTTTCAGGTGCCTCCAATCCAGTGGGACGGCGGTCCCTTGACCCACTCAGTCCTGCTCACTTAAATGTTTATTCACTGTCTTTTCTATTAAGTCATGAGTTCCTTGGATTAGAGACAGTTTAGTTTTGTTTTGTTTTCATCTATAACCCAAGGCTGTGACTTAGCGGGTGCTCTGGAAATGCTCGTCAAATGGATAGACGGTGGTGGAAATGTGCTCGAGAATTAGAAGGCTGTTCATGAGTTCCCATCAGCCGAGAGGAGCTTCCCCAGGGAAGCCAGCGCGTGGGGCCTTCCATGCTCGGCCACGCAGGCCGGGGGAGCCGAGGCCAGACCTTGCCTTCAGGAGGCCATGGAAGCACTTAGAGGGAAGCCCAGTGCTTGGGGAAGGACAGCGAAGACTAAGCCGTGCCGTCATGCTCGGGGCAAGTGGTGAGGGCTTTTGGAATTTATGAAGACACATCTCGCTTTTTGCTTACATAGAAGTTACTGGTTTGTATATCGAAGAGAACATTTCTCTCATTTTTAGGAAATTACATTTTTCTTCTTTTGTCCACGTGACTGGTTTGGAATAGCGGCTTTCCAGGAGCTAGGACCCTGCCCATTCTGTGTGCTCCGTGCCACACCCGTTGTGGAGCCGTGTAGGTGCCGCATAAATGCCACTTGGGCACGTGGAGGAGGGCTAGTGTCCCAGGAAGGAGCCAAGCGAAGACAGCCATTCCCTAGGTTTTTTCGGCCAACGAAGGTGTCTGGTGTTGGTAGTGGGTAGGATTATATCTTTGCTCACAGTGCACTGTGTTCATTTTATAAGATTCCTCAACAAATAACAGAGAACCCAAAATAAGAGCAGCTTAAATGAGATAGAAGAGTATTTCTCGGTTACGTCGATGTAGGCAGGCGGGGCTCTTTGCTGTGCGTCTCTGACACCTGGCTGCCATCCGTCGTGTGCCCCGGCATGACTTCCCCAACTCCCACTCTCCCACCTGCTGTCCAGCTGGCAAGAGTGGGGAGAAGGAGGGGAATTGCCCGCGTCACATTCACTTCCTGCCCACTGGCTGGGACTCGGTCACATGGCCACACCTGTCTGCCCAGGAGGCTGGGAATTGCAGCCCTCGTCCTGGTGGGGCACGCTCCCAGGCTTTTCACGTCCCACAGAAAGTTCGAGTTAGAGTGAACACTGACTTCAGGAGCTGGTTACCTCCGGGCGAAGAGGAGCACGTGGCTAGTTGCAGTGGTTTTTGGAAAGCTTTAGCTGGTAAAGAAGGTGGGTTGAGGATTGCTGATTTTATTATGCTTCATAACATACACATGTTATGTTGTTTTGTGTGTATCATAACTTACAGAGGGCATTTTAAAAAGTTGAATTGGAACTAAAAATCAAACTAGAGAGCGATCTACTATGATCTAGAGAGTGTACTAAGAGATATTTACTCAAAAGAGACAGAAATACAGATTCGAAGGGGTATCTGCACCCCGATGTTTATGGCAGTGCCATCAACAATGGTCAAACTATGGAGAGAGCCCCAATGCCCGTCCACTGGTGAGTGGAGAAAGAAGATGTGGTGTGTTACACATACATGCACACACACACAACGGAGGATTACTCAGGCCATCAAAAAAAAACACGAAATCTTGCCGTTTGCAATGGTGTGGTTGGAGCTCGAGTGTATGATGCGAAGCGAAATAAGTCAGTCAGAGAAAGACAAATAGCATAAGATTCACTCATATGTGGAACTGAAGAAACAAAACAGATGAACATGTGGGAAGGGAGCGGAAGAGAACAGAGGGAAACAAACCTCAAGAGACTCAAAGATAGAGAACAAACAGGGTTGATGGAGGGAGGTGGGTGGGAGATGGGCTAATTGGGCGATGGGTATTAAGGAGGGCACTTGATGGGGCACCTGGGTGGTTTAGTTGGTTTACATGTCTGACTCCCTGGTTTTGGCTCGGGTCATGGTCTCACGAGTTTGTGAGATGGAGCCCTGCATCAGGCCCTGTGCTACAGAGCACGGTAGACTGTGCTCATAGCCTGCTTGGAATTCTCTTTCTCCCCCGTCTCTCTCTGCTTCTCCCCTGCTAGCGCTCGCACTCTCAAAAAATAAATAAATAAACTTAAAAAAAAAAAAGATGAACGCTTTTGATGAGCGCTGGGTGTTGCATGTGAGTGATGGATCACTGAATTCCGCTCCTTAAACCAATATTGCACTGTGTGCTAACTAGAATTTGAATAAAAAAAATTTTTTTTTTCAGTTGAATTTGAAATCTCAGATCTTGCTTTTCCCTTTGGTCTCAGCCGCTGACTGAGCAGAGAGAGAACGTAGACCCCCTGCTGCTGGGTCTTGTTCTCAGTCACTGCCGGCTCCCTCCAGCTCCACCCCTCGTTTGAAAAATTCTAACAACTTCTTTTTCTAAGTCAACTTTATTGAGGTGTCATTTACCTAAAGTAAAGTGCACTTATTTTATTTGCACAGTGCGAGCTTTGACAGGCATACACTCCCGTGTAGGCATCACCACACTGTGGAACGTTTGCAATGCCCCAGAAGGTTCCCCTGTGCCCTGTCCCCAGCCAGTCGAACTCTGGGGCATCCCGTGGTCTGCCTTCCATTGCTTCTGACTCGGTTTTTTTCCCCAGGGTTTTATATAAATGGAATCCTGCAGGACACACTCCGTTGTCTGGTCTTCCACTCAGCGTCATGTTTTTGAGCTCTATCCAAGTCGCTGTGCATATCGGGGCTTATTTGCTTCTTATTGAGTGGTATTCCATGCCGTAGGGGCGTCTCAGTCTGTCCATCCACCAGCGGATGGGCTTTGGGCTCTTTCCAGTTCTGAGCTATTACCCCTTAAAGCTCTTATAAACACTTGTGTACGGGTCCGTATGTTTCGTAGCTCTTGGGTAAATGCCTAGGAGTGGAGTTGCTGGGTTATGTGTGAAGTGTACGTCTGTCTCGATAAGAAACTGCCAAACTGGTTCTCAGAGTGCTCGTACTGTTTCACAACCCCATCAGCAGCGAGAGACGCAGGGCTCGTGTGGGCGCTAACAGTTGGTATTCTCGGGTCTTTTTAATGCCAGCAATTTTAATGTGTATACAAGCGGCATCCGCTGTGGCTTGAGTTTACCCTTCTGGAATGGCCAACCCTGCTGAGCGTCTTTTTACGTGCGTGTCGTCCATCTGCGAAGTGACTCTTCCCATCTTTTGCCTCTTTTTAATTGTCTTCTTGAATCGAAAGAGTTCTTTATGTCTTCTGGACTCAGGGGCTTTGTCAGACGTGTGTGTGTTGTTTGTATTTCCCCCCAGTCCGTGGCTAGCTTTCTCTTTTTCTTTACATTGCCTTTTGTAAAAAAGATTTTAAATTTGATGACATCCATTTATCTTTTTTTTTTTTTTTTTTTTACAGTTTCTGGTTTTGGTGTCCTATGTGTGAAGACTTTACGTCCCCCGAGGTTGGAGAGGTTTTCTCCTAGAAGTTTATAGTGTACTCTTTAATGTCAAGATCTGTGATTCATTTTTAGTTAATTTTATGTATGGTGTCATGTGAAGGTCAAGGTTCATTTTTGCCTGCATGGCTATCCAGCTGTGCCGGCACCATGTGGACAAGAGATTGTCCTGTCCCCATTGGGTTACTTGTCCTTCTATCAAAAACCAATTGTTTAGGGGCACCTGGACAGCTCAGTTGGTTAAGCGTCCAACTTCGGCTCGGGTTGTGATCTCGCAGTTTGAGAGTTCGAGCCCCGCGTCGGGCTCCGTGCTGACGGCTCAGAGCCTGGAGCCTGCTTTGGATCCTGTGTCTCCCTCTCTCTCTGCCCCTCCCCCGCTCATGCTCTGTCTCTCTCTGTCTCAAAAATAATAAACACTAAAAAAAAAAATTAAAATAAATAAATAAAATAAAATCTTAAAAAACAAAAACAAACAAACAAACAAAACACAGGACTTGAGAGAATCAAAATGAACAAAAGTAACTTAACTATCCGCCAGAATAAATCTCAACATGCTTTAAAGTATGACCACAAAATCCAGCCCCTCTACAGTGTAACATTCATAGCACCCAACATCCAATCCATAGTCTCACCAGATTTCAAGAAGCAGGAAAGTGTGATCCATAATAATAAGAAAAAGTAGAAGAAGGGGCACCTGGGTGGCTCAGTTGGTTAAGCGTCCAACTTCGGCTCAGGTCACGATCTCGAAGTTTGGGAGTTTAAGCCCCGTGTCGGGCTCTGTGCTGACAGCTCAGAGCCTGGAGCCTGCTTTGGATCCTGTGTTTCCCCTCTCTCTCTGGTCCTCTCCTGCTCATGCTCTGTCTCTCTGTCTCTCAAAACGTGAATAAGCGTTAAAAAAAAAAAATCAGTTGATTGTCTATGCATGGGTCTGTTTCTAGGCTCTTCTTTTTAAAAATGTTTAGGTTTATTTATTTTTTGAGAGAGAGCGAGCAGGGAAGGGGCATAGAGAGAGGGAGACAGAGGATCTGAAGCAGACCCTGTGCTGTCATTGCAGAGCCTGATGTGGGGCTCGAACTCATAAACCGCGAGATCATAACCTGAGCTGAAGTTGGACACTGGACTGTCTCCAGTTTAGGCTAACATGAATCACCCTGCTAAGAGCATCTGTGTGCACATCTGATGTGGACGTATGTTTTCATTCCTCTTGGGTGGACCTCTAGGAGTTGAATCGCTAGGTCGTATGGTGGTTTTATATTTCTGGATTGCTATTAATTTTTCTCCTAGACAGCTTTTTAGAAATGCTTATTTATTACTTTTGAGTGACAGAGAGAGAGAGAGAGAGTGAGAGAGGGAGAGGGAGAACAAGCGCCCAAGAGTGGGGGAGGGGCAGAGAGAGGCAGAGACAGAGGATCCGAAGCGGGCTTTGTGCTGACAGCAGACAGCCTGATGGGGGGCTCGAACTCATGAACCACAAGACCATGACCTGAGCCTCAGTTAGATGCTTAACCTGAACCACCTAGGCGCCCCGAGGCAGCTTTTTTGAAGTATAATTTATACACAGTGAGATTAATCAATTTTAAATGTACAGTTTGATAAGTTGTACAAATGGTAATTCATTTAACTCCTGTAACCAACGCTACAGTCACAATGCAGAAAATTTCCATGACCCCGGAAAGTTCCTTTGTGCTCTTTGCCTCAGTCCTCTCCCCAGCTTCAAGTTCCTTCCAACCAGCAATCTACTCTGGGTTACTAAAGTTCCACCTTCCAGAAATTTTCATGTAAATGGTATCATAGAGCATGTAGTCTTCTGTGTCTGGTTTCTTTACCCTAACTTGAGGCTTTGAGACTGAGCCACAGAAAGATACACATACCTGACAAGTTCAGAGATACGTGTTTCTGTGACATATTCCCCCTCCACCCTCTTTTCCTTTAAAAATATAAAACCCATTCTGAGCTCACAGCTGAATAAAAGCAGGCCGAGTGGGGCTTAGCCGAGCGGGCGTAGTTTGCTAACTCCTGTCACTCCACACTTTAGATGCAGCACGGTTTGTTCATCTGTTGACCATCAATAGTTGTTTGGGTCTCCAGCTTGGAGCTATTATGGATAACATCACCGTGAACGTTCGTGTGCCACTAGGAGCCTTTGTGTGCCTGCCGTACCTGCGTGCTTCTTTCTCTCCCTGCCTTACGCCTGGGAGTGAATTGCCTTAGCCGCGCGTGATGCTTGTGTTTGACTTTGGAAGAAATTATAAAGCTATTTTACAAAGTGGTTATGCCAGTCGTCATTCCCATCAGCTGCTCCACCCCCCTGTCTACACTTGGTATTGTCGGCTTTTCGGTTTAGCCATTTGAACGTGTTTGTGATAGGATTTCATTGTACTTGTCGTTTGTATCTCTCTAATGACCGATGATATTTTCGTGTGCTTGTTGGCCATTCCTACGTCTTTCATGGCGTATCTCTTCCAGTCTTCTGCTCACACTTTTTTCTGAGCTGTGTCCTTTCATCGTTGCGTTGTATAGACACAGCTCTTTAATCAAATACATGATTTGCAGATATTTTCACAGTCCCCTAGCCTGTGAGTTGACTTTTTTCATTTTCTTGGTGGTGCCTTTTGAAAAGCCCAAGTTTAAATTTTTGATCATGTCCATATTTTTCTTTTTTTTTTCCTCCCCTTTTATGACTCAGATGTCTTCGCTTGTCCCAAGGGTATCCTTCTCTGTTTTCCTGGTTTTTTTTTTACAGCAGCTTTAGAGTTTTTGCTTTCTGGCTTTGGCGTGTGATCTGCTTTGAGTTCATGTGTGTGTATGACACAAGGGGAGGGTCGAGATTCACTCTCTTCCCCCCGTGGCCCTTCCAGCTGTCCCAGCACAGTTGTTACAGAGATTGTCCTTTTTCTGTAGAATGACCTGGGCTTCTTCGTAAAAAAAAAAAAAAACAAAAAAAAAAACTCTGACCGTATAAGCTGGGACTATTCCGGGACGCTTCCGAGTTCTTAGAGTTTAATTAGAGCTCATATATTTTCATCTGTGAGTGAGGATATAGATATGACTGTCAGCGTCCTTCCTGCCTAAAGATGACACTTGCAGCCGGTAGCCCTGCAGCCCGTCAGAAGTGGACAAGATGGCCTTTCGTGGGATGTTCACGTGAAGGACCTTGAATTTTCAGGTGTGACCGTGGTGGGGCTTCCGCCGTGCCTTTGCCTTTGCCTTTGCCTTTGCCGCCCGGTGGTCCTGTTCAGAGCCGAGCTGTTGTGTTCCTCGGTGCCGCGCTCTGGTTGGTTTGTCTGTCTGGCCGCTGCCGTGTGCCCCCACGTGCCCCCACACCGCGGCCAGCCCCCGCCGCAGCTCGCCTGTAGTACAGCTGGCCGCCAGTCTCTGTGCGTCCAGCCCCGCCACTCTGTGCCGTAACAAGCGCTGGGCTGGCCGACTGGCTCTCTTCCAGGCCCTCGCTGTGGGAGAGCCTCGCTGTCTTACTTAATTTCCAGGGTGGCTCGTGAGTGAAGCTGTTGGGGTGATTTGAGCCGCCAGACAGGGCTCCGTGTGGAGTCACAGCCCCAGCCTCGGCTAGCGTGGAGGGGACCCTGGCTAGGCCTGCCCGGTTGCTCGCCCTGCGCTCAGGCTGCCGGCCTCCCCGAGGACTTGATAGTTTCTCCCTGTCGTCAGCAGCACGATCTCGTGATGCTTACTGGAATGTGGCATTTCCGTGGTATTAGTGAGTCCGGGTCCGTGGCTTCAAGTTCAGCATCGCCGTGTTGCTGTGTGGGGTTCCCAGCCCCGCGTGTGTCCCTCGACGTTTGTTCTCACTTGCTCGGTGAGCGTTCCTTGGTCGGTGGAGTTTAGACTAAGGGACTGGAGTAGCGTTGGTTTAGTTGTGTTCACGGGATGGGTCAGCAGCCACAGGGACGCAGCTCTCCTGCCCCTGACAGGGCCACCACACGCAGTGGGTTCACCTGGAACCCGACACTTTGGGCAGGCCGACTGTCTGAGCTCAAGCTAGTTGACAAAGTCCTTGGAAAGTTGAAGAAGGTATCGAGTCTCGAAGAGCCCTTCGCTCTTCTCCCTGCGGTGATTTGGCCTCTGACCTTGTGGCAGCCAAAGGCTTCAGGGCGGTCCCAGCAGCGCTCAGTTGTGCAGGCTGGGCACTGCTGCCACGGTCGACTGCCTCTTTATTCTTCACGAGATGCCAGCGACGAGGTGTCGTTGGCAAAGTCCCGGGCCATTCAGCTCATTAGCTGGCCGTGCCTGTCGGGGAGGTGCTGTGGACAACTCGAATCTGAGTGACAGTAAACAAGCATATCAGTGTCCCTCCACTCTCTAGCGGCGCAGAGCTCCGCCACCTTCAGTCGAGTGCTCCGTGCTTGACAGGAAGAGAAGAACGTCCTTGGGAGCCATCGGGTCGGTGGTGTGGAGCCGGGATCTCGGAGTCTCCGGCTTCTCGCCTGCCTTGTGCGCAGGCAGGTGTCTGCTTCTGGGCTGGAGGCTTGGAAGCTTTTAAAAGGCTTGTTACTTCTACTTCCCTTGTTTCCAAGCTAGAGCAGAAGAGTGACTGGCCCCATTTTCTGCCCTTGACTCTAAAATTCTGGACATTCGGGGAGGGTGGGGACCAGAGAGGTGTAGCTCCCAGGGGCTCTGTTCCCTCGTGGGGGTCTGCGCCGACCTTGGAACAGATGGGCCCCAGGGTGGGCGGCAGGGAGACTCCGAGGGGTCAGGGCTGGGGGTTTGAGCCAGTTTGGGATCATGCCTGCGTGCTTTCTAGGTAGCCCTGCTCTGTCACCCTTTGAAAGCCAGGCAGCGGGTCAGAGTTACCTCCTCTTCCTTTCTCTCTTTTTTCATTTTGCCACAAGACAGAATTGTATCACACATCTCCAAAACGAGTAAAATGGCATTTCAGCTTCTTGTCTTTATAGACTCTCTGAACTTTAGGAAAGATCATTCTGGTCCCTTTTCATTAATAATGAAAACCAAGGGGCAATAAAATGTTCTTAACGCGAGCATGTCAGGAACGAGTCACGGTGCGGGGGTGAAGGGTGCGGCCAGCGGGGAGCCACAGGTGTTGCTTGGTGCTTGCGGAGGTCAGAGCTCTGGAAAGGCGGCGGCTGCTGGAGGAGGGGTTCTGGCTCGTGGACCCCTGACCTGCCGGCATCTGTTCAGCCCTCCAGCTCCAGCGCCCGCGACGAGAGGCTGCGCCTTTCCAGGCAGAGCGTTTGCCAGAAAGAAGGACCCAGGCAGGCCGTGGTTCTGGTCCGCTTTCTAGCCCGTCGCAGCTGTCCTCTTGCAGGATACTGAGTGGGTATTTGAGGAGTCAGTCGTGGATAGAATATTCTGGACACATGCCCGTTTTGAAGCTGCTCTCTCTGAGCATTTGGGCAGCACGGATGGAGGTGGTAGGTGTGGACGAAAGCCCTCCTGAGCAGTGACTCTTGGAGAGTGACAGGGTTACCCTAGCTCCACTTTTTCCTCCTAAAAATGGACTCGTACTGGATGTTGGACGCTGCGTCAAGGCACTCAGAGCGGAGTGGGCTCGGGAGGCGACTGATGAGAAGGTTGCCTGGGACTCAGCGCCTCCTGGTTCCTCGGGGTCAAGGTAGAAACGTCCGCCTGCCTCAGTGGTCTCAGAGCTTTTGATTTAATGAGCCGCAGTTGCTTATCCGCGTCGACGCTTGTCGGGGGGCGGGGGGGGGGATGTTCGCCACAGCAGAGCCGCAGGACTCCTTTCTGGAGACCGTTTCTGTGACCCTGAGAGTCACCGCACAGCCCCGGGAGGGAGTGGGGACGCCCGGCTTGCCATAACCCACACCCCAGAGCCCATGCGACGCGCCGAGAGACCCGGTAAGCAGAATGGAAAGACAAGTACACTGGGAGGGATTTTTGCAGCTTCTGTCACAGACAAAGGACTAATTTTCCAGGCTCGTCCATCACTGTCACCTTTGCCTCCCGAAAGCCCCCTTCAGCCGTATAAGAAGTTTCTAGAAATTGATGAGGAAGTTGATAAAGAAATTGAGTAGGAGAGTAGGGATCACACGCAGCGCGCCAGAAAGGACACACGGGGAGGAGGTGCTCGGTCCTCACTGGGAGACGGAGGTGAAAGGAAGCCGGAGTGAGGAACTCTTTCCCGCTTAGCGCAGGCGGAACCCCGAGTGCGTTGAGCCCGCGGTGCCGCCGTGAGGGAGTGCGCGCTCGTGGACGTGGCTGGTGGCAGCCCACTGGTTCGGCCCCCGCGGAGGACTGTCTGACCGTGTCTTTCAAAATTGCGAATTGGCTGCACTTCCGCCCGAGGCTCCTAGGGACTCACGTGCGCGGTTGTGCTGGGACGTGTGCGGGAGGTGACACACGTACCCGGTCCTCGGGGGCAGAGGCCGGAAATCAATGGGGAGCTGAGCAGACGGAATATTAGGCAGCTCTGGAAAAACAGGAGGATGGGGCCTGGGGGAACGGGAAACACGACGGGTCCGTGCTGCCTTAGACGTGCACGGAAAGTCTCTGGCAGGACAGACAGGAAGCTGTTCACGGTGGCTGCTGATGCTGGAGGGAGGCTGTTGGCAGCAGAATGACAGATGCGGTGTGCTGTCTGGACCGTGTGCATCTATTAGCTACTCACAAACTGTAAAACAGAAAAGGGAGTCGAGGGCTGAGGGGGAGGCCATCTCGGGAGTTTGCGCAGGTGACTCCACGGCTGGGCCACCTCGGGAAACTGGTTTGGAGTCCACAGGCCGCGCGGGCAGCGGGGGGAGGTGGCCGACCAGAGGCTCTTCCGGGCCCCTGCGTCACTGTCGCATCCGCCTCCGGAAACGCCATTCAGCGGCTCGGGGAGGCGGAAGTGGCTCCCTCACCCCCTTGGGGGTCTTTGCCACTTGGACACCCCTCCCCCTGCAGCCTGTGTGTCAGCAGCCCCTCCTCCCCGAGCGCCCACGTCCTGCCACTGAGCTTCGAGAAGGTCCCTCGCCTGCTCCCCTCTGGTCACGAGATGCCAGGGCGTGATGAGGACCCAGAGAGCTTGCAGGCCCAGGGACAGGTGGCGGCGGAGACCCGTGCCTCACCTGTGCCCCCTGACCCACTGGTCACTGTGGTCTGAGGCCACAGACGGTCGTGCCCTGCCCTCCTGGCAGGCCTTTGAGAGGAGGCAGAGCGTCAGAGAAGATTACGGACGCGAAAGCCCCGCTCTCCTCCCTTCAGGGGTGGGGGCTTCCCCGGAGCCGGCTCCTGCTCCTGCTCGGGGACGGGCTGCCCATTTCCGGTTCCTCCACAGGCACCTTGGCGTCCTGGACCCGTCCCTCTTACCTTCTGTGGCCCCTCGAGGAGGCCTCTTCCCCCGCTCCCTTGCCTCCCTCCCTCTCACTTGTGTCTCACCCTCGAGACACCCCATGTTGTCTTCCCAAATGCAGAGCCGACTGGGTCACTCCTGAGTCAGAGCCTTCCGTGACCTCAGGGCATGTGACCCGCCTCTTCACCTCCCCCCCCCCGCCCTCCACCACTCCCGCTTGGGTATTCCCGCTCGCTGCTCTTGCCGGCCTTCCCACTGGGATAGGCCACACTGGCCACCTTGTCTGCTTTGAGTGCAAGCTCATCCCCTGCCTGCAGCTCTGTCCTTGGGACCCCACAGGCCTCAGCATCTGCCTCCTCCAAGGCCCTGCCCACCCCTGGCTCCCCTCTCTCATTCTCCCCCTAGTCCCCTGACATCACACTGTTGGGGCACCTTTTAAAAAAGATTTTATTTATTTAAGTAATCACTATACCTGTCATGGGGACTCGAACTCACAACCCCAAGATTAAGAGTCTCAAGCTCCACTGACTCGAGCCAGCCAGTTGCCTGCCCTGGTGGGCCTTCTTGATCACTCTCTGGAGTTACCTCGCTCAGTTGTTTGTGAGCTGTCTCCTACTCTTGTTGAGTACGAGAGCAGACCGGGACACGGGGGTCTCTTGTCACCATTGTGCCCCCGTGCCTACAGCACGGTCGGGCACACAGATGATGCTTCGTGAAGTCTTTTTTTTTTTTTTTTTAATTTTTTAATGTTTATTTATTTTTGAGAGAGAGAGCACGAGCAGGGGAAGGCAGAGAGAGAGGGAGACACAGAATCCGAAATAGGAGCAGGCTCTGAGCTGTCCGCACAGAGCTCAGTGTGGGGTTCGAACTCATGAACCATGAGATTGTGACTGAGCCAAATTTGGACGCTCAACTGACTGAGCCGCCCAGGCGCCCCTCGTGAAATCTCACATACACAGAGGGTGCAGTCTCCCCTCCTCCATCCCCTGCGTCCCAAGTGGCTCTTAGCTCTTCCCTGTGTGTAGCAGGGCGTGGGGATGTGTATTTACGTACACAGAAGTGTGTTCCTGTCAGCTGCACAGGACCCTGGGTTCCCTGAGGGCGGAGACCATGCCCTAGGGTCTTCAGATCGCCTCTGTCACCTGACCACCACCCCGGGACTTGCTCGCTGCTACACACCCCTGCACGGGAGGTGCGAGGTTGGGGCAGGTAGTTCCGAGAGCCTGGGAAGAGGAGGGAGGCACAGCCAAGCAGCTGGTCCCGGCCATCACGCACTGTCCGTGTCGTGGTGTGTCGCAGTTGCCGATGCTCTGAGATTAAGAGACAGTGCATGTGCTCTCCCCCGCCCAGGAAGGACGTGTGTGCTTCTCCTGACGCACCTTTTCTCCCCCCCTCAGGCCCTGTGGGGTCCCGATGGAGGGACTACGGCGCCTTGGCTGTCATCACGGCAGGCATTGCGTTTGGCTTTCACCAGCTCTACAAGGTAAGTCCGCCTTCCCCGTGGCTCCCTTGGCATTCAGCCCCATTCTCCCCCGTCCCAGGGTTTGTCTGTGTCAAGGCACCCAGCCCTGGAGTGCGATGGCAGGAGAGGGGCGGGCGGTGGAGGCAGTATATAGATGGACGCGTTCTCTGCGCGGGACGTCCAGGTTCAGGCTCCGTGCTGCCCCCGCCTGGATGGGGACACTTGGCAGCTTCAGACCCCACTTCATCAGCACCACCCCTCCACGTCCCCGCCGCACAGGGTGACTGTGGGGCCCGTCCATCCACAGGCCGTGTGCCCGGCACATGCTGAGTAGTCGGGACCTTTTTGAGAGACAGAATGACGTGGTCTAGTGCTTGGACACCGGAGCCCAGCTGCTGTGTGGCATCCTGGCTCCGCCACGTAGTAGTAGCTCAGCGGTCTCACCTGTGAAATGGGGACAGCGGTACCTACCTCACGAGGCTGTCGTGAAGCTCGAAGGAGCTGGTGCTCCTTCGAACGTGCCCTGTGCCTGCACCCGGGAAGCACTCGCATGCTGTCGCTCTACTGTAGTGTAGGAAGCCAGCTTCGAGAATCTCAGTATAGTCCTATTCACGGGCTCTGGTTTCTGTTTCCTGCGTATTGTGTCAGCGTCCGTGTAAACTAGGATTTTTCCCCCAGACCTCATATCCCCCAGACCTCGTATCCCCCAGATCTCGTATCCCCCAGACCTCGTATTCCCCAGACCTCGTATCCCCCAGACCTCGTATCCCCCAGACCTCATATCCCCCAGACCTCGTATCCCCCAGACCTCATATCCCCCCAGACCTCATAGTCAACCCTCTGGATCCCAGACTTCCCCGGTTACAGCAGGCACGAAATGAACACATCCCTCCTCAATACCAAATCCGAACCAGGTACCGACCAGCAGATGCTAACTTTGATTTGAAGCAAGTGTGTCTTTTCAAGGACGCAGAGCTGGGGCTGGGCCCCAGAAACAACTCTCTGCTGGTCCTGGGGAGGAAGCCTCTGCTCCCGATGCCCCTGCGGCTCTGCCCCTTATTTGCAGATTAAAAAAAAACAAAAAATGAATACCCAGACTCACCGTAGTAACTATCAGCACGTGAAACATGTTTTGACACTGTGCTCTGGGAGTCTTAATTTTTGACTTAGTGCAAAACCTAGTGACAGAGTTGTGGCAGAGTTTAATTTTTTCAGAGTAATGTCTATTCTTGGAATTGGAGATTTCCATGTGAAATCCAGAAGCAAAATGTTCTAGGTCCTGGGCTTCTCCCCCTGACCTGACCCCCGACCCCCCCCCCCCCCTCCACCGCCAACCCTGTGTGCTGAAAGCCTGGTTCCATCACTGACTGCCCACAGTCACCAAGAAGAATAAAACGCTAAGACAGAAGCCTCAAAATCATGTCCCGGTTCTCCTAAGCAGCACCTGGTTGTCACGCGGCCGCCCTCGGACGGCCTGCGGCTGGACGAGCAAAGCATGGGTGGCGTCAGTTCTTCCCGCGAAGCCCTGATCTTTACTCGATGCCTAAAAAACGAGAGACCTTGAAAGAGCAGTCACAACGGTGATGAGAATTTCTTTAGTTTCTCTAAATTAAAAAAAAAAAAAAAAAGAGGTAAGAGTTTGCTTTATAGATTATGTGACTGTTTGGGCTCAGGTAATGTATGCGCTCTTTCCCGTGGCTTTTCAGATCTCAGAAATCGAATTTTTAGTTCGTTAGAAGCATAAGAATCTCTTGACTTGTATACCCGGGAAACTTTCAGCCAAGAGCGTAAGGCTCCATTTGATGAGTTTCGGCTCAGTTGTGAGTCATAACTCACACGGCGGCTGAAAAGCACTTTGCAAAATAGAAAACGCTCCTATATGCGTGCTAAATAATGATCTTCCCTGAGAAGTCGCTCTTGAAGGGAGTTCTGCAAAGCGCTCGTGAGAGACCTCCTTCTCCTTCTCCAGGGCAGCCTTAATGGAGAAGTCGCTCTCGTTTTTTCCCATCTGGGCCCCAAATGGAGTAGGAAGCAAAGTTCCGTGGTCACACCTGCCAGTCACCACACCTGGCAGCCTGTGCTGTGCTCCCTCCAGGCCCGGCCCATTCACGGTGACGGCCGGGCTCCCGCTCCTGAAACAAGAGGCGCCCGGTCCTGAGCACGCGTCCTTTGCTCCTGCTGCCCGCCTTCCGCCCCTTCACACCCCAAAGCAGGCAGCCAGTTACCAGCTGTGCCCCACCTTGCCTCCTTCCCGAATGTTCCAAGACCCCCGTGCTCCCGTGGCTTCCTGAATTCTGGACCCTCTCGTTTGGCTGACCTGTAGCATCCACTTCCTTTTCCCCAGAGTCCGTGTCTTCAGCTTTTGCCCTTCCTCTCCCGCTGCCCTTGTGTCTGGGGGAATTTGACTGCATTTGACTCTCACCCGAAGGAAACTCATTCTGAGGCTTCAAGCCTTAGTTTAAGGAAAAAACAAAACAAAACAAAAAACCTGAGGTGTGACCTCATTCGATGGCCTCGGAATACCGTCTGTTATTCCCTAGTAAAAGGACCAAAGGCCCAGAAGTCTGTTACGGATTTTCATCTAGTTTCTCGAATAATTTTTTGTTTATTTTACTCCGTTTTCTCTGAATGGATAATTCATTCACAAGGTTCAAAGTGTTTAGAGAGTCAGAGGAGAAAGCTTCCCTTCCGCTCCCTGGAGGCATCACGTTCTTCTATCACCTACAGTTTTGTCTTACAACTTTTTTTTTTAAGTTTATTTGAGAGAGAGAGAGAGGGCATGTGCATGAGCAGGGGAGGGGCAGAGAGAGAGGGAGACCGAGAATCCCAAGCAGCCTCCACACGTGAAGCCGGACGCAGGGCTCCGTCCCACGCGCCGTGAGCTCACGACCTGAGCTGAAACCAAGGGTTGGACGCTCACCTGACTGAGCCACCCAGGCGCCCCTTTATCTTACAACTTTTAAAGCAGAATTTTAAATATTTTTTGTGACAGAAATATTTGGAGCATCACTGAGGTAATTACATAAAAGAACCGAAAATAGACCACACGGACCTTACTTGTCCCCAACTTCCCGGTCCCTGTCCCTCATTCAGAAAGAATCTTAATCAGCCTCCTCACTTTCAAATCTCTCATTTACGGTGTTTTGGTCGGTGTCGGGTTTCCAGAACCCAGAGGTGACAGAGAGAAAGTTGGCGGGCCGAATTCGCGAGCTCGCCGGGCAGTGAGCCCAAGTGCGCACCCCCTGCTCACACCCTCCCTGCTCCTCGCAGAAATACCTGCTCCCCCTCATCGTGGGTGGCCGAGAGGACAGGAAGCACCTGGAGAGGATGGAGGCGAGTCTCTCGGAGCTGAGTGGCAGCGTGGCACAGACAGGTAAAGATTAATGACTCCATCAAGTCGCCCCTCCGAGCCTTGCTGAGCAGCCCCTTCTCTGCCCCGCCCCTCCCCCTCGCCTCCACTTTATGTGGTGACTTCATTTATCTGCTCTGAGAATCTGTTCACATTTGCAAATGAAGCCGCCGTCATTTCGGTTTAATTTGAAATTGCTTGTTTACTGTCGGCGCGGCCTCAATTAATTATGTTTTTACGGAAAGGCTCCCAACCTCAGAATATTAATAAGGGGAATAAAATGACAGCCTTTCTAAGGGCTGTAAAGTTCATTTTTAATTTCTGCTTCTGTGAGGTTTTCAGGGGGGTTTTCAGCGATTTTTTCCCCCTTCCCTCTAAGAATCCAGCACAGGGTCAAGAGAGGCTGTAATTACTGTGGCTCCGGGGACCCCAGCCAGCTCCTCTGTCATCGACTCCACGGGGCTGGCGTTCATTACCCGGTGCCCCAGTGACGGCCCAGATTAGCTGGGACCTGTCGCACCAGAGGCGGCTTTCCCTCTCTCTAAACTTGTTTACTAGACGGAGGCTCCGAATCTAAAAACTCCGGTGAGTGAGAGGGAGCCGCCGTCCTGGGCAGGAGTCTGTCCCGCTGGGGGTACACTTTGCAGAGCCCCCCAAAAGTGCTCGGTGCGTCTGGCCCTGGGAGACTGACCCCAGGGCCCGTGGCTGGGACACGATCTGGTACCACCGTGGCCCCGGGAGCTCCGGCAGCCTCGGGGTTGAGTGTGGAGGGCAGGAAGGAGCGGCAGGAAAGCGGGACTTGCGGTCTTTAACCGCTCCCGGTATCACAGGGGCCTGGGATGCCTTTCTCCCAGCGTGGCGGAACCGAGAGCTGCGTGGTGAGGGGCGTGCGATGAGGGACGCGGACGTAACTGAAGTCAGGAGAGCCAAGCAAATCATAAGCACGTGTAATTGGAGGGGAGAGGTTGTGGACGGATATAGTGTTGACCACGGACAAGTGCACAATGGAAAGATGGAGTGGAAACACTAGAGGTCAGACGCCGTGCAGGCGGGTGGCCCGGAGCGCAGACGGATGACATGGACCGCGGGGCGGGGGGACGACTGCCGATGAACTGACGGGGCAGCCGTGGGTGTGTGGACAGAGAAGGGGGGGGTATCTGCGTGTATCATTTAACGGAGATGCGACTGCTTTTTCCTCCCAGTGACTCAGTTACAGATGACTTTAGCCTCCGTCCAGGAGCTGCTGATTCAGCAGCAGCAGAAGGTCCAGGAGCTCGCCCATGAACTGGCCACAGCCAAGGTACTTGTCACCCACCCGCTCCGGGGCCAGGTCTGCCCTGCTCGGTGCTCGGCTCGCTCGCGCGTTCCACGGGGTCCGACTTGGCTTTTCTCATGCCGGTTCCACAGCGGGGCCCACACGGTCCTCGGAGAGAAAGGAGGCGGTCACCGTCCTGTCTCTCCGGCTCTGTGTCCCCTCCTCGAAGGAGACAGCTCTTTGCCTGTGGCCCTCCTGTGGCCGCACACGCCCAGGCCCTGGAGGTGGCTGCTGTAGACACGGGGTGGTCTCCGCTGGCACTGTGGGCCTTGTTAGGCCACGGGTCACAGCATCGCCAAGAGCGAGTCCAGGGACAGAGGAGGCGGAGGAGTGTGCCAAGGCACCGGGATTGCCCGGGGCTGTCTCCATGCCTCACTTCCCAGGTCTGGAGTAGCCTTGGCAGTGTGGGATCCTAGGATCAGACCTCTTGGGTCAAAATCTGCCGTGTGCCAGCTGGGTGAGCACAGGCAAGTTACTTCACCTCCCTGACTTAGTTTCCTCATCTGTAAAACGGAGCTGTAATGGCACCTCCCTCACTGTCTGCAGGTGCTCTGAGCGGTGCCCGGCTCCCGTCAGCTCCCAGGAGCACAGGCTTCTGGCCCGGGTCTGTGGGTGCGTGACAGGGTCATTCCCGAGACGCTGTCTTAGACCGAGCCCAGGGGTCAGGATGTCCACTGTCCTCCCCAGTGCATCCCCGTTCCCATGCTGCTCTCTGGTCACTTCCACGCAGCCCGTGCTGTAAAGGAACTTACTCTGTGTGGCTCTCCCGGGGAAGCCCCAGCCAGCGCACAAGCAGATGCGGGCCAGGCCTCAAAGCTTTTGCATTTGCAAAACCAAGTGAAACCGGAATCTTTCTATTTCTGGTGGAATCTGGGGGTACCTCCTGTGAAGAGTAGTCCCCAAGAATCCCCTTTCCCCTTCTTGGATAGCCCCCACACAGGAGGTGCTGCCTGCACTCCCCCGCAGATGCTGCGGTCGCGACGGCCACCTCTAGCTGCCGTGCGGGTCCCCGTGGGCGGGCGGCCCTTAGAGCCCGCGGAAAGCCTGCCTCCTGGCCCCCGCCTCACTCTCCTCTATTATCTTTGGGAGCCGTGGCCTGCCAATGGCCAGAAGCCATTCCGGAAATTGGAAAACTGTTTGCAGACCTGAAGCATTAAATTAAGACCACATGTTGCATTTTAAGAGGGGGGGGCACCCAGGATCGTGCTTGGTGGCTGAGCGCTTGCCTCCCTGCTGGCCCCCTCCCCCCACCCCGCCCCCAGCCGCCTTCATCCTCTCCTGTCCTGACGCGGGGCTCACTGGTGCTGCGTTGAAACCCAGACGAGGGAAGACTTTGGTTTCCCCATAAACCAGAGACTCAGAGCTGTGTTTTCTCAGCTGTAACGTAAGTTTTTATATCTGGCTTCCAAACTCCTACTGCAGCACTGTAAAAAATTAAAAAGAAGAGCGTTAAGTAATTAAAAAACCTACATAAAACTGAAGGCTGGGAGTTTTCTACAACTGTTTTTTAAAGAGACTGGCTAAAAAGCCCCAGATGTCAGATTTTATTTCTAAATCCTGGCATCTGGCACCATATGCGTTTGGAAATTTGAGTCCTTCGGAGGCCGGTGAGTGGAAATTGCTCCCTTGTTAATGGGCTGCTGTGGCTTTCAAGGTCTCAGGGAAGCCAGAACAGTGGCTCCTGGGGCTGCGCTGTCTGGTGGTCTGGAGCGAGGACCCCGAGGGGATGTGCGTGCGGGCGACCGGTGTTCGAGGTGGTTGCCTGTGCTCCCGCCCAGACCCACGGCCCCTCCGAGGGGCTCCTCCCTGTAAAGGAGTGCTCGCCTGAGCAGGCTGGGAGCGGCCCCCACCCCAGGTCAGAGGCCCGCAGCAGGCTGGTGGGACCATCCAGGGCCCCTCGCCGCTGCCAAGCCCAGGTAGAGGTGTCGGGGAAGCTGGGTTCTGGCACGACTCACCTGTGCGCTCGAAGCCACCTGGAGGCGGCGTCCAGCCTGGTGGATGCAGGCCCGCGCGCCTGGGACAGGCCCATCAGCACGTCACAGTCCACTTAGCTGCTGCCATCCGGGGGGCCGCCGTTTGGGCTGTCTCTGTCCTCTCCCCAAGACTTGCCAAAGAAAGGCGTGGTTCTCTGAAGATTATTTGGAAGATGGTCAAATCAAAGGGGAAAGTCGTGCATGGAGTGATGGCATTTGTCCATTTCTCCTGTGGGCCCTCTTCAGGGAGAGGATGGACCGGCTGGCCCACACGCCGCGGTAGCTCTGCACTCAGAGGGGTGCGGCCTGGGGGCCTGGCCTTGCTGAGGAGGTGGCCGCGGGTCGCCCCGCAGCGTGGGAAGTGCTCCCGAGGCGAAGCCTGTCTCCCGGGGCTGCTTGAGACTGGAGCTGGGGGCGGGCCGGGCAGGTGCCCACGGTCGCCCCGACCCTCCGGTACAGGCCCGCCTCGGTCTGGTTCCAGACCACCACAGTGAAGCAATTACTGCAAGAAAGCGAGTCAGGTTACCTTTCTGGTTCCTCGGTGCATGTAAAAGTTCTGTTTACACTATGCTTTAGTCTGTTAAGGACGTAGCAGCATTATGCCGAGAAAAACGTCCACACCTAAAATTTAAAAATACTTTATTGCTGAAAAATGCTAACCGTCGTGTGAGCTTTCGGCAGGTCCTACTCACTCGTCCCAGATCACCGTAACCAATATAATAATAATGAAAGAGTTTGAAATACCGCGAGAATTGCCAGAACGTGACACAGAGACCCAAAGCAAATGGCGCGGGGTCGCCACACACTCCCCTGCAGGAGCGCGGGTCTCCGAAGGGCGAGCAAGGCCTGTGCCGTGGGGTCGTGGCGGCTGCTGGTCTCAGCCCCCGAGCCCGCTCCCATGTGCGGTGTGATGGTCTCTGCAGGGAGGACGGCTCTGCCGGGGTAGCCAGTGTGGTGACAGAAGCCACCTGTTCTATTAGTTTTGCTTTGATGGGACATTTCGAGCACACGTGGAGACGGAGGGGCGCAGAGCGAACGGCGTGCTTCTGTCGCACAGCTGGGCGCGTGTCTCAGCTCGCTTTGCGGCCCATGCCGGACGGTGGGCCATCTCACACCGCACACCCTTCCGTTTGCATCTCTTGGAAGATGAGGGCCCTTCTGTGCTGCTGTCTTGCACAGCCCGCGTACCGCGATTATACGGCTAAATACGTGTCACAGTTCTTCGTATCATCAGCTATCCAAACAGAGTTGTGGGAATATTTGTCTTTAGGACGCCGTCATTTAAACAGAAAAACCCAGGAGGGCAGGCCCCTGAATGGGCAGTGCCAGAACCTTCCCAAGGGGTCTCCAGCCTGGCACTCGGGACACAGCACGCCCCGCGCCCCGCTGACGCCGCGGCCCCTCCCGCCGCCGGGCCTGCGGAGCCGCACGGGGCGGGAGGCGGGCACGGCTCTGATCCTTGTTCTCCCGTGATTTGACTTTCAGGCTACCACGTCTACCAACTGGATCTTGGAGTCCCAGAATATCAATGAACTCAAGTCGGAAATTAACTCCTTGAAAGGGCTGCTTTTAAATCGGTAGGAGGAGAGAGGGGGTGGGCTGTGGTTCTGCCCCAGCCTGGGGCCTGTCCAGCTGTCATGGGAAGGGATGAGCCACCCTGAGGGGCCCCTTCCCATCCAGCCCCTGACTGAGCCAGGAGACCCAGGCATCGAGTTTGGGAATCTTTGGCGCTTCTGCTTTCCCTCCCCGGGGCGGGGGTGGGGGGTGGGGCTCTCCGCTCCAGGGGGGACAGTCCTTGGTGCCTTGTTAAGACCTGGTCAGGGACAGCTGTAGCCAGAACATGGGACCTGGAGCTAAAGAGAACATCCCCATCCTGAAGCAGGGCCTCCGGCCAGGGCCACCGCCCCCTCCTCTGTCCTGAGCCCTGACTGGGCCTCTCAGTGTCAGTGTGGGCCCAGAGAAGTTCTTCGCAGAAGGCCAGGGAGTCCTTAGTTGGAAGGATTCTGCAATGTGGGGCAGGGGACAGAAGCAGAGCCTGCCACCCCCGCCCCCAGCTGCTTTGGTCTCCTGCTGTCCCCCTGCAGTGACAGCATCTGCCATGAGCCCCCGCAGTGGAGGCCCTGTCACCAGTGCAGCCCTGAACGGAGGGGTGACCGACCTGTCCTGGCTTGAAAACCACAAGCCCTGTGTCCCAGGAGCCACTCAGTCCTGAGGTGGATACTGAGATGGTTGGTCACCTCACCTGCAGGGCACTTCGGGGTCAGCCTTGCCCGGCTTCTCATTTCTCTGGAGCTCACCGGGGCTCTGTGACGCGGTCCAAAGCTACAAAGTGGCCTTTCACTCGGGGTCAAGGATAGGGGGCTGCAGGGGACTTGTGGCCCCGACCAGGGAACCCAGTCCTTCAGGGCCCCCACTCGTAGGCCGTCTTGGAAGAAAGGAACACGGCCCTGAGAGAGCGCGACCGAGCCTGGCGATGGGAGGGGTGTCATTAGGAGAAATCGTTTGTGCTTCTGAACCTAGGAGACCATAGCCTTCGAGGTCAGAGGAACAGAGAGCAGGGAGTTTGGTAACTTGGGAGCCGAGGAAACGGCAAATTGCATTTCCTGTTAGCATCCACGCCGCCTTCGTTGTGTGCGTGCCGTGCCGTGGGGTCCGGGCAGTGGGGGAGAGCTGTCCCGAGACCAGTGCTGGTGGACGGTGGGCAGCCCACGAGGGAGCAGACCATCGTCCTATGCCTTTGTCCCCTGGGGTCAGGCAGAAACGGGCCGCCCACCGTTGAGCCATTGCCCAGTGGACCTGACCTCCCGGGTCCCTCATGCAATCGGCTCTGGTCCGGGCCGGCCCAGGACCCAGGGTGGACAGGCAGAGTGGAGAGCTGACTCCTTGCCGCGTGTTGAGCTCAGAGGTTTTCTCGCCAAGGGCACGGGCGTTACCCCTTCTGGTTGTGAGGTCTCTGACCCCATAGCCGGTGGCCAGGCCTTCCATTTCTGCCCAGGCCGGACATAAGGCAGATGGAGGCGAGGCCACTTGGGTCCCCAGTTCCCTGGCTCAGCCTCCGTTCGCTGCTGGCTTCCCCACCCCCAGCCCCCTCTTCCAGGGGCTAAGGACTGGAAGGGAGCGGGCTTTAGCGTGTGGCAGCCCCTGGGGCCAGCTGTCCAGTACCTATCAAGGAAGGCAGGCCTGGTCCAGGCAGGGAGGGCACGGGAGGCACCCTGAGCGAGGCGGGGTGCTCTGAGGGCACCTCTGGCTTCCACTTCTGCCCCGGCTTCCAACCAGCCGAGAGGGTGGCTGGGTGGGTGGGTGGGTGGCCCAGTGCGTCCTGCCCCCTGTTCAGCGGCCCCGGGCGGGGGGTGGGGGGGGGCGTGCGTTGGCCGGGGAACACGTGTGGCTCTACCAAGCGAGGGCCCCAGGGTACTGGCACCAACCCTACGTCTTCTCTCCCTCCGTCAGGAGGCAGTTCCCGCCGTCCCCCTCGGCCCCGAAGATCCCGTCCTGGCAGATCCCGGTCAAGTCGCCGTCACCCTCCAGCCCCGCTGCTGCCAACCATCACAGCAGCAGTGACATCTCGCCTGTCAGCAACGAGTCCACGTCATCCTCGCCCGTGAAGGAGGGCCACAGCCCCGAGGGCTCCACGGCCACCTACCACCTGCTGGGGCCCCAGGAGGAGAGCCAGGGGCTGGTGGACGTCAAGGGCCAGGTGAGGATGGAGGTGCAGGGCGAGGAGGAGGAGAGGGAGGACGAGGACGAGGAGGACGAGGACGCCAGCCACGTGGACGAGGAAGACTGCCTGGGGGTGCAGAGGGAGGACCGCCGGGGTGGGGACGGCCAGATCAACGAGCAGGTGGAGAAGCTGCGGCGGCCCGAGGGTGCCAGCAATGAGAGCGAGAGGGACTAGGCCGCCGCCACCTCCTCCAGCTCTGGGAGGGCGGCCTCCAGCAGGTGGGGCCGCACCGGCGCAGCCTCTGCGCTCTGTGCGTGGGGACGAGTTTCCGTGCCGCCCGCCTCTCTCTCCCGAACGCCAGCCCCGGCCCCAGCCAGCGGGGCCTCCACCTCGCTCTCCCGTCCGGCTGCGGGTGCAGGTTTTCTGGGCCCAGGCCCACCTCAGCCCCGTCCCCCAGACGGAGGTCTCGGCCAGGGCGTGTCTGCTGAGCGCTAGCTAACCTAACACCGTGCATGACAAGAGGTAGTCTAAGTACCTGGCTCCCGACCCTCCGCGGAGGAAGAGCCGCGTTGCTGTGGTGTCCGCTGACCTGCCGCCCTCCTGTCCTGCCCCGGCTCCTTCGCTAGCCTCACGGGGGGCCGTCCCGCCAGGCGTCCAGAAGCCACGGCCCTGTGCTCTTCTCTCTCTCGGCAAGGGCCTCCCAGGGCCCCCCAGCCAGCTCCCACCCGGAGGCTGCGCCCCCACGCGCCCCCACACCCCGCCGTGCCTGTCATCCTTCCGGACAAATGGAATCATCCTGCACTTCTCCCGTCCTCGCTCGCTGCCTCGTGACTCAGCTAGCCCCGTGGCGAGACGTGGTTTTCACTCCCACGTAGGAGCCAGGCGTCAGGGCCCCCCTGTCCGCCCTTCCACCCCCAAAACACATGTTCATTTGTGTGATCAGGTATAGGTTTCCGAATATAAGATAACTACTGTATATAATTGTAATAAATACGAGTTGTCACTATTTAATTCCTGCCTGTGGCTCCCTGTCTGCTCACGTAGCCGCTGCCCGGAAGTGGGTCTCACCCAGGGCTGTGCCGGTGAGCCCGGAGGGGCCCGCGGGGGATTGTCTGGGCAGCCCTGCCCGTGGGCCCGATGGGTGACAGGCCCCTCCCCGAGGCAGGTTTCCTTAGCTGCTCACCGGCAGCTGGAGGGTTTGGTCCTCGGCTCCGAGTGCGGAAGGGTGACATCCCAATGCGGGGAAGGGACCTCCCGTTACTGTATATAGACCTGGTGTTGAGTGTGATGAGCTCTCCTTCCTTAAATGGATGCGTGTGCTCCCAGGAGAGCGTGTGTCTCGCTCTGTCTTCCTCCCCCGTCTCCCTTTAACCTTCACACAGCGTTCGGCTGCACCCAGGAAAACCAGCGACGCTCCTTCCAAGGAGCCCCTGCTCCCTCCAGCCCCCAGTGCTGCGTGCGGACGGAGGGCAGGGCCACGTCCAGGTGCCTTGTGTAGCTACAAGGTGGGGACAAATTGCAGGGACAGTGGGCGTGGGGGTGAGCCCTGCGGCGGGGTCTGTACCCTGTGGGCGAGCGCCTCACTCCCTGCCGGCCACCACGTGCCACTGCCCGGCCTCGTGCCCGCCCGGCACCCCAGGGAAAGAGGTGCTGTTCTGTCTCAGGAACCATTTCTGCTCCTGCCTGGGACCCTTTATGGGGCTGGGAGCCCAGTCCCCTTTCCGCTGCTGCACACCTGGCTCTGTGGCCAAGGGCGCCATGCAGGTGTCAGGGGACGGTGACTCGGCTCTTCCTGACCCTCCTGAGCATCCAGGCCTCTGGTCCACTCTCAGGTGTCACCTTTGATGCTCACAGCCTCCCATAACATCCCTGTGGTCCCTGTTCCCACCATGTGCTCCCTAGGGCCAAGGCAAACCCTCAGGGACTCCGTGCGGGGGTGACGAGCCTGCCCTGGGCCAGGAGTCCCAGTGTCGGGGAGCCCGGCAGATGGGCGCGAGACAGATGAGCAGAGGGCTGGGGGCCTGGTCTGAGCCTTCGGTTCAGATGCAGGGTCCGTGGGGTGTGGCCGGAGGCCGGCCCCCCCGCCCTGTGACCTGCCGTGCCCCAGCCTCTCTCAGTGAACGGACACCCCAGGCCCTCAGTGGGTGCTTCGGGGCCCTCCCCATTCAGCTTGGTGACCATTTGTCACTGTCTCTCACTTGGTCTTGAGCTTTCCGGCGGTCCCTCCTGCAATGGCACCAGATGGGGAGAGCAGAGGACAGGTGGCCTGGGGTGGCATTGGCCGGAGCCATCAGGGAGGGTGCACTGGAGGGGAGTCCGGGCTTGCCCCCCCACCCCCCAGACAGGACTCCCTGAGGCTTCAGCATCCCAGCCAGGGGCGGAGGGGGGTCCATGGGCAGGCGGGGGCCCCGGGGCCCACGGGCAGGAGATGGGGAGGGAAACCTGGGCCTGGAGGCCTTTCGCCCCGCGGGTCCTGAGCTCCAGTGTCGGCTTTTGAGGACAAAGATTCTGGCGAGATTTCAGGGAGGGAAAAACCCCTCCCCAAAACGGCGTGAGTGCTGCCTAATAAAGGCAGCTGCTGGACGGAGGGAAAACAGCCCTTTGAAAAAAAAAGCCTTTCATTAGAAAAATAATGCATTTCATCCAAATAAGGTAAAAATATTTGGAATGGGGCAGAAGTGAGCAGCCGGCAGCGCCTGTCAGGCCTTTCTGGAAGGGGGAAGATTATTAAACTCAATTACAATGTAGTTTTGTAAAGCATCACTAAGGAAAGAACAGGCCCCAGTGCCTGGAGGCTGCCGGGCGGCCCTCCTGGCCCCGGGGTCTCCCCAGCCGCCCCCTGTGACTCCCTGGCTCTGCGGGGCCTGGTGTCAGCCCTGTCCCCAGAGCGGAGCCCAGAGAGGCTGCTCCCCCACCTGCCCGCCCAGCCTCCTACACTCCACATCCCTGACCTCCCCCCCCAAACCCTCCACCCCGCCCCCCGTCGGGGAGGGGAGCTTCCTGGGGGAGGGAGGGGCTGCTGAGTTTTAAGTGTTCATTTTTTTTTCATATCGTGGAAGCGCATCTCTGATGTTTAAAAAATCCAGTCCCTATAGAAAGGAGCAGAGGGCTCACCATCTCCCCTCCACTGTCTGGTTTTGAGGGTGCACTTACAGCCCCCCCCACCTCTATTTTCATAAAGACGGGAAGTGCCTTTCACCCTGTCCTGTGACTTGCTTGTCTCACTGAGAGCGAATCCTGCGTCTTTGGGAGCTCACACCGAACGGGAGTGGAGGGCGCTCTAGAAGGCTCTCCTCCCACCCTTGACTGCCTAGCCAGGAGCACTAAGGTTGGTTCTTGGGTCTGGGTCCAGAGCCTCCCTCTCCTCTGGTGACTGCTCGGCCCTGTCCCTGCCCCAGCCCTCCCCTACCCCTGCCCTGGAGCCCAAAGAGGAGGGAAGGCAGGCAGGAGACGTTTCTGACAACCTGGTCCTCAAGAGTTTACCTAATCCTTAGTGTTTCTTCGTCTGTTTGTTTAAGATGGTTTCTGCCAAGCCACCCAGAAAAGAAGGTCGGAGGCTCCAGGCGGCAGGTGTGGCTCTGGCCTCGGGGGAAATGCTTACCTGGGGGGGGACCCCGGTCGCCAGTCTTGCCCCTGCTCCTTTGCCCTGCACAGGTGTTTGCACCCTGGGATCAGCCAACCCCGCTGGGCTGGGAGGCAGCCACAGGGTAGACCCCCTCGGGGTGCCGTGCTGCCCTGTGACGGCCGCCCCCTCCTGGGGAGAGCCGGCATAGGCCGACATGCAGGGCCTGAGCTGGGGGTACTCTCTGCGGCCCCCTTGGGCCCCCCCTTGCTCCCATCCCCCACTCCCCACCCCAGCATCGTAGGGGCCTTTCACCTGAATTACGAACAAACCTTAGTAGTTACTGAGCACTTTCAAGTTCATGCTCTTCTAGAAGAAGAGATAAGATTTTACTCTTTTGTAAGGAGAATGCCCGATGCCTTTCCTTGTTCCCTGACGAGTCCTGCAGGGGTGTCTTTCCAGTGACAGGCCACATTTTTAAATACACCCTGGAAACTCCGGCGCCCTGCCCTCTGTGCCCAGCCCAGCAGCCCTGGGAGAATCGTCTCCGGGCACCAGCAGTTCCCGGGATGCCTTCTAGATCCGGGGCGCAGCACCCGGGCCTGAGGCAGGGGTGGGGGGCGGTGGGGCTCTGCCCGGGCCGAGGGGATCCTTTGGTGGGGAAAAGCTTTGGACTTTTTGAGGCCGTGTGCCTCCTCCCTCGGGTGGCGTGGGGTCCGGGGCTCGCAGGAGCAGCAGCTGGGTCAGGCTGTTTGTCACCATCAGCCTCCCGTGCTGGCTGCGGGCCTCTCGGGAGCTGCTTCCTGTCTGGCCTGCCTGAGAGGGTGGGGCGGCTCCTCCCTGCGAAGATGGCACAGGCCCGGCCCTACAAGGTCCCCAGGGCTCCAGCCCGGCTGAGGGGCCCGACGGTCCACCTTGCTTCCTGGACGCCTCTCCGCCCGCCACCTGCTGTGCCCTGGCCGCGGGCCGAGCCAGCCTGTGGGGCCAGAGCCGCCTCTCGAAGGTCGGCGCACGAGCTGCCATTGCCCAGGTTGATGGGGCAGGCTGGCCGCGTGGCCTAGAGAGGGGGCTGGCCCGTCACTGTGGGTCCAGGTGGGGAGGGGGCACGGCCGCTCCTGAGGGCTGAGGCCCGACTCCCATGTATGACTCAGCGGCTGGTAGCACCCAAGCCGGGCCAGGTCTGTGGGAGGTGGGCAGGCCACTGAGCTCAGCGTGAGCCTGTGCAGCTGGTTCTGGCTCTTTCCAAGAGGTTACAAAACTCTTGAATTTGCCCCAGTTTGGGTGTAGGAGCATCACACCACCACGGCTAATTAAAGTCAAGAATGAAAACATGTTTTACTGCGTTTCCTACTGAGTCCAACAAGCCACAGGGAATGCGGTGGGGCCTGGGCCCACTCGGCACCCCTGGGGTGCATGCCCCCGCAGCTGCAAGCCCCACCGCCCTCTCAGGGGCGGAGGACACGGTCTCATGGCGGGCGTTGTGGCCACTTCTCTCTGCCCTCGTGTGGGGCAGTGCCTGGGACTCGGGGCAGTGAGCTGGCCTGGTGCAGCGTCCCCATGGGCCACAGGTCCTCGTCCCCCTGAGGCTCTTTTGAGAGGCCCCCTGAGACCTGTGCCCCCCTCCCTGGGCGGGGGACGAGGCCCTCCTGATCCGTCCCTCGGGGCCCTGGCACCTGCCTTGTCCGTGAGTCCAGCTCGGAAGCTGGCCCTGTCCTCAGCTAGGCTGGGCCTCCCTCCAGTCCACCGAGTGTGGCTCTGCTAAGATCCATCTGGGCCCCGAAGACCTGGGGGCAGCCAGGGAGGGGGTGGTTTAGGGGGTCCGCCTTGAGTCTCTCCTCCCTCCCCTGGGCCCCAGGTGTCCTCGAGAGGCAGCTGAAGACGGAGCCCCTGAGAGCCGGCCCTCAAACTGCAGTGGGCCGCTGCCCCCTGCCGCAGCACCCAAAGGCGGCGGGCCCTGTGGTCACGCCACCCACTCACCCAGCTGAGGTCTGGGCTTGGCTCTGGGCCTCCCCTCCGGCCCCACGGGAGGGCCGCTGGGCCCACCGGGGCCTGTGAAGCTCCAATAATGGTTTTAATTTGTTGAACTTGTGTTTTATCCCATAAATTAGTCACTGTTTTATTTAACAGAATCGAGATATCCACAAACAATAGGCGAGTTCCAACTTGAACATTTTAATAAGACAGAAAAAAGTATATATTTTCGCGTCTGTTACAAACATATTTATGTAAATAGCCTGTGGGCTGCGTTCCAGGAAGAAGGAAGAAAAGGAAGGGCCTTCCATGCTGGGGCTGGGTTGGAAACGAGGCTTTTGTGGTGGAAACGACAGTGAGCAGGGTGCTGGGAGGGTGCTGACCTGGGGGTGGGGGGGGAGCAGCCCGCCCCCGTGCCCCTCCTCCTGCTGGTGCCAGGCCAGAGGAGAGGGGTTCTTTGGGGGGCTTCACCTTGCCCCCCCCAGTTCCCCCCTCTGGAAGGTGGGTGTGCTCATCACAGCAGTGTGACACCCAGCAGGACACCCAAAGTGGAAGAACTTGGAGGCTCCCACACACGTTCCCCCCGCCCCTCCCGGGGCCCTGGGCTGCTCTAGCCACCTGGGAAGACGTCAGCTCAGGCAAGACTGGCAAGATGGTGGGGATGACGAGGTTTCATGGGAAAGCGGGTCGCCATTTAGAAACGTCAGGGCAAACGAGGCTTGAGACCTGTGCTCCGGGTGAGGCCCGAGGCCCGGTGGCTGTATTCTTGCCACCCACGCTTCTGAGGGAGCCCCGTCCCCCTCCGCCCCTCCCCCCCCCCACACACACACACAACAAGCCACAGGCTGGCGGCTCAGGCCCGGGACTGGTGGCTGCAGACCTAGGAATCGGCCCTCTCTGGCTCTGCCCCCACGTGCTCCAGGCAGGAGCCGAGCCAGCATCCGGATCGGATCCGGGTACGTGCCGTTCCCAGCCCAGGCAGGTCCCTGCAGGAAGGAGGAAGGAGCCGAAGGGGGCGGCCAGGGATGACCCTGCCGAGCGCCTGCCCAGTAGCCCCGGCTGCGGGAGGCTGGGGCCGGCCAGGGTCTGGGGGGGGAAGTGGCGGGGGCGCGGGGGAGCGCATGGAGCCTTCGCCCGAGGCAAGAGGCTTCCGGGCCCGTCAGCTCTGCCCTCCTGGCTCGGGGGCTTCGGGCAGCGCCAGGGAAGGAGGCCACCCTTCCGGTGGGCAGGACCCTGAGCTCCCCGCCCTCCGTCCCCCGGCAACCTGGGGGAACTTGGCCCCATCCCAGGGCCAAACTGGTCTGCCCCTTTCCTGCCAGGGTTGAGGAGTGACCGACTCTCCCCTCGTCCCTGCCCTGGCACACGGAGCCCGGCCACGGCTGGGCTGTCCTGCATGGCCGGATCACTGCCAGCCACTTGAGGCTGATTTTTAAAAATAAAAGATACCTTGATAGATTTTTTTTTCCAGTTTTTATTGAGTGAAAATGTCAAACCTTGCATCAGTCATGCAAAAAAAAAAAAAATCAAATAAATAAAACACATATATTAAATTTCTAATAGCACTAAATTCAAGTGGAAAAATATTCAGGTCTTAATAACCAGGTGCCGAGGAGACCAGATTCAAGTAATCAGAGCACGCGCTGTTCGGTTTTCACGTTCTGCATTTTTCGTCTCAAAACCTCTCTATATATCTCTATATATCTATATATGTATATACATATAGATATATACACACACATATGTGCATACATATTATTTTATATTTATATATATACACATACATAGTTATAAAACATTAAAAAGAGCATTGGTGGATCAAGCATTGTTTTCCCCACAGAAAGAAAATAAAACAAAAATTACACGTTAAAATTCAAAATGAGCTAGCAATGGCTTATAGTCCTAGTGTGCAATATGGAGTTTACAAAAGGCTAGCCTTCCCACTGCCGGCATCTTCTTTTTTCTTTTTCTTTTCTTTTTTTGTTTTTTCTTTTTTTTTTTTTTGTTTTTTGTCTTTTTATGTTTAATTTTGCTACATTGAAAAATGTTTTTGTGTTTTGTGTTTTGTATTTGTTTTTGTTTTTTCCTTTACAAAACTCCCTCCACACACCCGGCGGCTCTGTGGCAGGGCACAGAGTCTGGGCGAAAGTCAGCAGCAGCGCGAGGTGCCCACAGAATTCAGGAGGCTCTGGTAGGGGACACGTGTGAGGAAATGATTTGCTCCCTGTTGACTCGGGTACACTCCGTCTGACCACTCCTCCCTCCCTGCTCCCTCTGTCCAGTGCAGGTGATCCTGGCTCTCTGGCTGTGGGCAGCCAAGAGGACGCACACACACACACACACGCACACACACACACACACACACACACAGACACACACACACAGACACACACAAGGACAAAAAAAGGAAAAAGAAAAGAAAAGAAAAATAAGGAAACCAGTGCCCACCTCCCCACCGCCAGGCGGGGCTCCCCTGGGAGATCCGTGGGGAGGAGGCTCTGGGGGGACAGGCCTCCTCCCAGCTGGACTCGGCTCTCTCCCTCCCTGTGATGGAGTCTCGGGGTCCAACCTGAGCCAGGCTGGTGGCCGGGACTGGAGACCCGGGCAGCTTGGGCAGCCTGTGCTGGGTCCCTGTCGCCCTCAGAGCCCGCCGCCCGGTGTGCGCCAGCCAGGTGCCCACCCCCCAAGTTGGGCTCGGTGGCCTCATTCTCTCGGGAAATGGGGATGTTTTGAAAAAGGCCCCAAATCTGGGTGGGTTGCACCGGCAAAGAAGCATCCCAAACAAAATAATAAAAACAAACCGGGGTGGGGGGGCCGGGGGGTGGGAAGCCCTATAAAGCCACACGCATAACCAATAGAGAAAAACTCAAATGTTAACTACAAACTTGTATCAACAGTAATAGTCCTTTTTCTTGTTTCTACAAAATTCAAGTTAAAAGTTGGAATCACGCAGCTCCCGTCAGTGCTAGTGTAAAGACAGACAGCCTCAAACTGGTAAGGCCTCTAAAATAAATGCGAAACGAAATCCCACGTGAGCGATTGCACTCGGTCTCCAACCCCAGGGCTGGTCCGACGCGGGTCTGGCGGCCCGCCTGCCTTTTTTTTCTTTTTGTTCTATGTAGAATAGTAACCTTTACAGGAAAAATACTGTACAACTTTCTCGCATTTTTCCCCCCTATTTTGAAGATTAAAGCCCCAAACAGTGGTATCCTTCCTGTTCCCACCACGTGGGTGGCTGAGACCCCTGCCGGGCCCAGCACCCCAGCACCTGCCGCCCTTAGGTATGGAAGCCGACGCAGCCTCGGGCCTCCGTGGGCGGAGGCTGGGACCCGGGAGTCACCGCGCGCGGCCGAGGCGCGCCGCTCTCAGGCCCCAGCCCTCGGGAGCAGACATCGGGGCCGGGCCCAGCGGCGGGGCGCAGTGCCCCGGCTCTGCCAATTCCGTGAGGTTTCCTCCGCGGTCCCTGCAGTGTCGCCGGCGCTGGCGCCTCTGCCCCGCCCTCGCCCCCCCCCCCCCGCGGGGCCAGGAGGGAGGGTCTTAGCTGCATGAATGGGAGGCCCTGCCAGATGCTCCCGGGGCCCGCCTCTGGGGGTTAGGGCTGGGGGTCGCGGTGACCCCCAGCGCCCTTCCCAGTCCTGAGCAATGAGGAATCCCACCGGCGTGGTCGCGGGGCCCGGGGTCCGGCCGCGGGGAGGGGCGCGCGGGGCGGTTGCCCGGGTGTCTGCGCGCCCGCCTCGCCCTCGGGGCCCCTGCTCCTCGGTCCCACCCCGGACAAGAGCACCTTCTGTTTCCCTGAAGAAGATCCCCGAAGTGCAGCCAGAGGAGGGTCGCTCGCAGCCTGTCCTTCCAGCCGCTGGCCGCGCGCCGCGGGCGGGGCGGGGGCGGCCCCGGAGCACCAGAGGGAGGCCCCCGCCTCTGTCCTGAGACGGACTCGGGGTCCGGAAGCACCGGCGGGGCCGCCCCGAGCCCGGAGCGCCTCCCCACGCCGGCACCGGGTGCGATCGCGTAGCTCTGGCCGGGGAGGGGGGGGGGCGGGGAGGGGCAGCGTTACAGATAAATAGCATCTCTTACAAAAGGAATCACAATGGCCACCACGGGAGGGGGGCGGGCGAGGCGTCCCCGACGGGCGGGCTAGGGCGACGCTGCGGTGGGAGCGGGGGCCGTCAGCTCCGGGCTCCGCGCCCCGGGCCCTGCCGCCGCCGCCGCCGCCTCGGGCAGCGACTCCTCCGAGTCGGTGCGCAGGTCCTCGTCGTCGTCCTCGTCGTCTTCGTCGTCGTCCTCCTCGTCGTCGTCGTCTTCCTCGTCGTCATCGTCGTCGTCCGCCTCCTCCTCGGGCAGCTCCAGCTCCTCCTCCTCGTCCTCTTGCGACGACTCTCCGGCCGCCGCGGGGCCCGACGCGGGTGCGGCGGGACCATCGCGGGGCCCGGGGCCGTCGGGCGGGCCCGGGTCCCCTGGGTCGCCCGCGTCGCCGGGCCCCAGCCCCAGCCCCAAGCCCGCGGAAGCAGCGGCGGCGGCGGCGGCGGGCGGCAGGAAGAGCAGGGGGCCCCCGGGCTCCGCGCCCAGCGACAGCGCGCCGTCCAGGCCGACGGCGGGGCCCGGGGACGCGGCGGGCGGCTCCCCGCGCTCCTGCTTGTCGTGCTTGCGCTTGTGCGAGTCCATTTGCGACATGCCCACGACCGTGTGGCGGCAGCCCGGGTAGGTGCAGTGAAAGTGCGAGCACTTGAGCTTGTACTTGCAGTCGGGCACGGCGCAGTCGGCGCTCGAGCTGAACTGGCAGAAGCCCGCCGCGCTGATCACGTCCTGCTTGCCGTGGTGCTTGCGGTGCGCCGTGACCTTGGTGCTGTCGGTGCAGCGGAAGCGGCAGCGCAGGCAGTGGAAGTGCGTGCTGGAGCCCGAGAAGGGGCAGTCGGCGAAGTGGCAGCTGAGCGAGGCCTTGAAGCGCTTGAAGTCGTCCAGCACGAGGTTGTCCACGCGGTCGTGGTGCTGCGCGTGCTTGTACATATGCGTGCGGCCGCAGAACTTGTAGCCACAGTTCTCCCGCGTGCAGTGGTAGTGCGTGACCTTGAGCGAGAACTGGCAGGTCGGGTCCCTGCAGTCCTCGTAGAGGTCGAAGCGCCGGAAGCCCTCCAGCATCATGCCCTCGTCCAGCATTTTGCGCGAGGAGGCCGTCTTGCGCCGCTTGCCGAACGGCGACATGTCCTCGATGATCCAGAAGCGCTTTTTGGCCCCGGAGGCCGCGGGCATGGAGATGGTGTTCCCTGCGGAGGGGCGGGGGGAGGTCAGCGGGGGGAGGCCAGTGCCGGGGCGCCTTTCCCAGGATCACGCCCACGCGGGGTCCCGGTCCGCTCGTGGCGGGAGGGCAGCGCTGGGGGTCGGCTTCTTCAGACTCTGGGCCCCCCCCCACTGCCCCTCCCCAGAAGAGCCAGGGAGCCCCAGGCTTCCCCTCGCGTCATCCCACGTCTGCGGGCCCACCACACAGGCATCCGCCCCTCGCGGCGGCGCGAGCAGCTTGCGGGGGGGATGTGGTAGCCGCTTCCTGGCCAGTTTGGGTGGGAAGTGAGGAGCGTCCTGGCGCTAATTGAAGCTGAAGGGGGAAACTAGGTCGGCAGAGTGTAATTACCCAGGTTGGACGGACGCCAGGACGCCATCGCGCACCCGCCTCTAATGAGGGGCAGGCGGGCTCCTTCTCCGGGCTGGCTAACCAGTTTCCCCGGCGGCCCACCTGTCTGCACAGGGGACCCGCCTGCTTCTCACAGGGATGCCCAGCTCCCTGGGGCTGTTTGGGGCTGTTTGGGGCTGTAACTCCCTGCCCTGAGGGACACCTTCCCCTTGGTGCCAGAAACTTCTTTAAAGTCTCTTTGGGGTCTTCTGCCCCCAGTGAGCCAGGAGAGGGCAGCTCTTCTGAGGGACCGGGGCTGGAGCAGGGGCTCAGCCAGTAGACCGGGGCCCATCTGTGCCCTCCCACCTGCCGCCCTGGACTTAGGATGGCCCGTTGCCAGGGCCGCCTGACGGAGAGTGGTTTTGCTTCCGTTACCCCCTTTCTGGGCCCTGCTGCCTCGACAAGGGGACGGCAGCCCCTGGTGCTGCACAGGCAGCTGGGGGAGGGGCAACGACCCTGGCATTCCTGGCTCCACGCCCCGGAAATGAGACAGGAACCTTCAGGGGCTGGCCCTACCCGGGGTCAAGGGTGGGCTTTCTCCAGGCTTCTCCCACGTGGCTGACCTGCTCAGCCCACCCTGACCTTCCTAGAGTGCCCGGCACCACTGTGCTGCGTTGTCCATTGGGGGAACAGCCCCGGTTGCCCCCGCCTCGACGGGTGAAGAGAAGCCGAGGGCAGCAGTGGTGTGGGGGTGCACGGCGCAGGACACAGGAGGGTCTGGGGCCTGGAGAGCCAGGGCAGTGAGACGCGGCTGCTTTGGCCCTGAGGGCACAGGGTTCCACGGGGTTATGCCAGTGACACCTTTCCATGGGTAGAATCCCAGAAGGGAGACCTTCTGTCTCTCTGCCGTACCCCCTGGTCTGGCCCAGGACTGGCCTGGCACTCAGCAGAAGGCGAGGCAAAAATGAGCGAAGGAAGGTGCAGGGCTGGGGTGACGACCGCATCACAGGGGAGGGGTGGGAAGGTCCCAGCCCTGCGGGGCATCGGATATGCAGGGGGGAGGGGGTAGAGGGATGGGAACCAGAGGCACCCCTGCCATTGAGCACTGCCTGGGGCCTGGGCCACAGGGACTCCGACTCCCTCTTCCTGCTTGGCTCCAGGGCTGGGGGGTCGGGCAGGTGTCAGGGCCCTGCCCAGACCCAGTGCTGAGCAGCAGTCGAGAGGAGCTGAACTCGGGACATCTGGTTTTGTGGGGGGCCGGGCTGTGAGGGACGGAAGGTGGCCCTATTCTTGCCCCGGCAGGCCACAGGAGAAGGTCAGGTCCCAGGCCGTGGGCTCGAGGGTCAGCGGAGGTGACACACACTGGCGGGAAGGCACGTGCGAGTTACCTGCAGCATCCTGAACTACGGGGACGTCACTTTTTACTGGAGTGGCGGTGGCAGTGGCGGGCGGGAGGCGGGGCGGGCTGCTGACGGGGTGGCCCAGGCCCCGGGTGGCTCCGAGAGTGGCACTGAGCAGAGAGTATGAGAGACAGGGCGGAGAAAAGAGGCATGGGAGGGAGGGGAGGGGCGCCCGGAGCACGGCCGCTGAGAAGGATGGGGTCAGTGGGGGCTGCGGAGCCACGCGGGCAGCCTCGTCGCCAGCGGCAGCAGGAGGAGGAAGAGGAGGAGGAGGAGGAGCCGGGCAGCCTGGAGAGGGTGGAGAAAAGCAGAAAACAAAAAAAACAAAACAAAACAAAAAAAAAAAAGAAAAGAAAAGGAAACCAAAACAAAGAAAAAACAAACAAAAAAGAACCAAAATGAGAAACCCAATGGCAGAAGCAAGTATGACATGAAAACACGTGGACAGATGACGAGCAGAGAAGCGCCACGAGAGCAGAGTGGGGAAGGAGGTGGCAGGAGGAGGAGAGAACGGGAGGGGAGGCTGTGCAGGGAGAGGCCATGGAGGGCTCAGAGAGGGCCTGCGGCAGAGCCCGGCCCTGGTGGGACCCCACTCTGGGGTCCAGGGACCGAGCTTCGGGATGATGGCAGAGAGGCCAGGAGAGAGGCCGCGTGCCCGGGACCCGGGCCCTGGCAGGTCCCCGGCCTCCGTGCCCTTCCAGCTGGGGGCCGTGCTGCTCCGAGCTGGGGCGCCCAGAGAGGACCAGCCCAGCTCTTCTCCTGGAAACTGAAGCCAAGGGCCGAGTGTGGGCAGGAGGGGGGCCTCGGTGGCCCGTGTCCCCCAGACCAGCTGGCCCTGCCACACACTAAGCTGGCTCTGTCCTCCTTTGAGGCCGCTTGACCATGACCTCCAAGTCCTAAGACGGACCCTGCGGGCGCCTTGGGCCGGAAACTCCCGGCCCCCGATGTCTCCTCCTGGCCCGCTGCTCGCGCCGTCCCGGCGCTGCCCGGCCGTGCGCTCACCTGCCGCCGTGCTCTCGTTGCCCACAGGGGTGCTGGAGCAGCTCCGGTCCATGGTGGGGGACTCAGAGGACACGGCGCCCGGGCTGCAGCCCGTGTAGTCCATGTACTCGTCTGTCTCCGTGTCCATCAGGCTCGAGGGGCCCTGAAAGGAAGACGGCGGTGGGGGCCCCTGAGGAAGCCGGGCCGGGGGGGGCGGGCTGCGCGGCGCACGGGGGACGGGCCGTCCCTCCGGGGGGGACACCGGCAATGCCCTCTCGGCAGCCCGGGCGCTCACCTGGGCAGGGGGCACGCGGTCGAAGTTCTTGCCCAGCATCCTGCGCATGTGCTTCCGGGCGTGGGAGGTCATCTGGTGCTTGAGGAGGAAGGAGAACTGGCAGCCCTCGCGGATGCAGTGGAAGTGGCTGTTCACCTGGTTGTACTTGCAGCCTGCGGACACAGCCCCGCCGCCGTGAGCTCCCCCCCCCGCCCTGCCGCCGTGAGCTCCCCCCCACGCCCCCCGCCCCGCCGCCGTGAGCTCCCCCCCCCGCTCCCGCCCCGCCGTGAGCTCCCCCCTGTCCCCCGCCACACCGCCGGCACCCACCACGCCTTCTGGGCTCGGGGGAGGGTGGCCGACAAGCCAGATGGCGTCTGGGGAGGGGACACGTGACCCGTGGTGGCATCCTCCGAGGAGGGCTTGTATCCACCCCGCCCCCAGGGGAGGTGGTCCCAGGCCCTCCGGCCGGCCAAAGCCTGGGCCCACCCTCCGGCCCAGCGTGGAGGCAGGTGCAAGGCGACGGTGGCAAGGCTGGGCCCCATCCCCTGCCTCTCGCACCGAGAGGTCCCGGGGCTCCAGGGTGAGAGACCCTAATGACCCGTCTGGCAGGTCAGCTCCCCACCACCACCCCCCGCCGCCCACCACAAGCCACCTGTGACCAGACCTGTGTAGACCTCTGCCCTGCCCCCACCCACCTCTGCTGCGCTCTGGGCTGAGAACAAACAGAGCGGGCAAGGCTGCAACAGTGTCAGCAAAGGGCAGGTGAAGGCCTGCCCGTCGCCATGGCGCCGGGGCCGGCCAGGTGTCTCGTATCGTCCCCCAGCTTTGTTTGGCCCCAACTACCACCAAAAACACCCGAAGTTGAGTAAATACCGACAACTACAGAATACCCGGACCCCGTAAGCTGAGCCCACGGACGGCACAGGCCACCAAATGTTGACATCTGTTGCCATGGTTACCAACCCTCTCCCAGGCCACGAATTCTTTTTGAATTAATACTTGAAAGAAAGGTTTGTTTCCTGTCTTTTCTGGCAGTTGCTCTGAGTATCTCACCCTGCCCCCTGTGGAAGGGCCAGCCCGCAGCAGCCAGCGGCCCCACCTCTGCTCCCCCAAGGCCCTGCTGCTATGACCACCTGAGTCACAACAGGCCTGGCCGGAAGCCCAGCTGTCTGTGCCCGGCCTGCCTAGCCGCCACCTGCCTTCCAGTTTCCAGTCGCTTCCTGGCAGATCCCTACCCCACACCTGCAGGCCCGTGAGCACGTGGCTCCATCCTGAGGCGGGCGGGTGGGCTCTGCCCCCTGCCCGAAGGCATCCCCAGGGCAAGCTGGGGCCGGGGAGCTACTCAGGAGGCCCCGGCCCGGGGCTCTGGGCGGCTGCCCTGCCGAGGGCCCGGCTCCCCACAGCAGACTCAGCTCCCTGGCGTCTGCTGCCAAGCTCAGGGCCATCTGTGCCCTCCTTCCCAGCCCCGTGGCCACCTCCTTCTGGGTCGCCCCAGGTCACAGATGCTCTGGGCTGACCCACAGCACACCTGCTTGTCCCACCAGATCCCCACCGCCAAGCACCGTTCTGGCCAGAGCAGACGCTCAGAACGCTGAGCCGCACCCCCCCCGCCGCCCCCCGCCTCCTGTGATAGCACGGAGCCCTGGTCCTCGACAGGTGTCTGCTGAGTGAGCGAGGGAACCAGGGTCCATCTGGACAAAGCGCTTGTAGTTCGAGCCATGGAGCGAGTTCCCAGAGCGAGGAACTTCGGGGCTCCTGCGTTGTCCGCACGTCCTCTTGAGAGAACGGGAAAGGGCACCAAGCCCAGGGCCTGACTCTGGTGACCAGGCCCTAGGCGTTTTCCCCGGAGGTAGGCGGAGGGCGCCGAGTCCCTCTCGCCCCTTTTCCTGGGCTCTCTGTGCTTTGACAGTTTCCCCTGTTTGGTGATCCCTGGCCTGTGACATCGATGGCATTTTTAACAAAACGCGGAGCCTGATGTGCAGGCACAAGAGGCGGGTCCCAGGAGAGGTGGCCCCGGGGCCGCCAGGGCCTCAGAGGCTAGAGCCACCACCCTGCCGCCTGCTGCGAGTCTCTGCCCCCAGCCCCGGCCTTCAGTACCTAGCCTGCCACACTCCTCGCGCTTGGTGAAGTACTTGAACCCGTTGGCTGCCCGCCTCTCGGCTTTCTCGTGCTTCTTTATGTGCCACGGCAACTTGGTGGTGATGTTGGTCACAAAGTAGCAGCCGGTCCGGAGGCAGTGGTAGTGTCCACGCATCCGGAACTCGCAGTGCTGCAGGGAGGGACGGGAGGGTCAGGGCCGGGCTGACCACTTCTCTGAGCTCCCGCCCGGCCCGCGGCTCTGGGCGTGGCAGGCCCTCTGCTCTTCCATGCTCAAATCAGAAAACACAACTGGGTTCAGGCCTTCCACGTGTTAAGAGGCGGTATGTCCCTTTTGTGATCTGACTAAAACGTCTGGTAATCTTGCCACCCAGCTCTAATTCCACGCCCAGGGCAGACATCACTAATCCATCCTAGCACTCCACTCTGGCCTTGGGCAGACATCACTAATCTGGCCGAGCACTCTTCTCTGGAACGCCCAGCTCTAGGATCAGACTCCTTCTCAAGGCGCTCTGCCAAACAGCCCCTACCAGTCTTGGGGGCAGGCCTTTATGGTGAACTTGATCTGCTCTTCCTCTCTGGGGCACGGACAGTTCAATCTCTTAGCTGTCCAATGGGCCTATTTTAAAATTCTAGGCCTCTGGGGAAAGGGAGCATAGTTTCAGGATGGGTGGAATGATGCCAAGCGCACAGTGGCTGCCCAGCATGGGGCCACCACGGAGGGTTAGGATGAAATGACAGACCTCACCAACTGAGCACCAATTTGGACTCTTGCCCAGGGGCCTCCAGGGGCCCAGGGGCAGACAGTGCCCTTTTCAGAGCCCGGACAAGGCCGGTTCAAAGTGGGCACGAGAGACGGAATGACTCTCTGCCAGTCCCAGGCCCTGCCACCTCCCCGCCCCCCCCCCACCCCACCCCGGGCCCCCGCCCCCACCCGTCCCCGGGCCTGACCTGGTTGGGACAGAGACACTGAAGTGAGTAGTACGCGAACTGGTCTCGCACGTTCACCAGGTTGTTGTTGGGGTTGATGTGGTCCAGGCAGTGGGACTCGGCCTTGCCGGAGGTTTTACAGACGTACTTGCAGTTCCCGAAGAGACAGTGGAAGTGGAACTTGTTGGCGTACTTGCAGTCCGTCGCGAGGCAAGGATCGCTGGAACGAAACCACAGCCCAGAAGGTCACCGGTGTTCCCAGAGCCCTCCCGGCCGACATGCTGGCATTGGTCGTGTTGGGGTTCTGCTCCCTAATCCCCTGTGGCGCGGTCCAGAGGAATGGCCCCCCGGGCTGCCCTTCGGCTCAACAGGTGGACTCGGCCAGAGGCGACTACAGATCCCAGCATGCATTCCTGCCTTTCGGAGCTCGGCTGGTGCAGAAAAGGTTGCAGTGTGCAGCCTGCCCAGAGCATTGCATGCTGGGACACGTAGTTTCCACGGCCACACCTCAGGATTATAGATAAGGCGGCTGCAATAACCTCTTGGATGTGAGAATGAGAGATGGCGCTCCCAGCCCTGGCGGGGCGCCAGCGAGGGCCTGGCTGGCATGGCACGGGCACTGCCCTGGGTGTGGCTGACTGACAGGGTGCAGATGGGTGGGCAGCCCTACCCGGAAGCCCTGCTCCCTCGGGGCCCTGGCCAGGGGGAGTGTGGGCCTGGTGTCAGGGCCTGCCGAGGCGCACAGCTGCTGGGGCCCCCAGGGTCAGCTCAGGGCTCGGGGCTCCTGCCCACTCAGAGAACCTCGCCAGCCGGCTGAGTGGTGGGGGTCGGGGGAGCGCGGAGGGGTGCCGGGCTGAGCCCCCGTGCCAGCCTGCCTTGTGAGCAGCGGCCCTGCCCTACGGCCCGCCTCCTGGGCTGCAGACAGGTGTGGAGGATGCTGTGCCCTGGCCTTCTGCCCTGGCTGGCGCCACGGCCGACCCCCACGGCGGCCCCAGGGTGGGAATCCGACCACGCTGGCGAAACCAAGAGGGCTGCCGCTGTGGGGAGGCGGAACGGAAGAAGGGAAGCTCGGGGAGGGACGGAGAGGAACGCAGGTCCCCTTCCATGCCAGAGGCCCAGCCCCAGGTGCCCAGAGAGGGGGGACAGCTGCCACTCAGGCGGTACACGGTCACATCCAATTTTTTACTTTTATTGAGAACAGGAAGCCGCACACATACCGATACAGAGTCACCGTTCTCGCCGCAAGGCGCCACCACCATCCAGTAAGGAAGGTCCCTTCCACCCCTGAGAGCTCAGACCACTGTGCAGAAGGGTGTGGGCCTGGAGGGGGAGGGCCTAGCCCCCTCGCCCGGCACCCACGACTTCGCTTTTTCTGCGGAGACTCGGCCACGGGCGTGAGTCACAGAGCTCGACAAGGGGGCCCGGAGCGAGGCGCAGCCTTCCTGGGCCCGGCCAGCCTGAGCTGGTCCTCACGGTGCCAGCGCGGCCCCTACCACCACCACCTCCTCCCACCCCTGCTGCCTGCTCGGAGGACAGGCGGTGAGGCCAGAGCAGCAGCATCTTTGGCTACAAGGACAGCGTCCGACGACCGTGTCCCAGAGAGGCTGGGGACAGCCCGGGCTCACTGCAGGGTGAGGAGCAGGGCCTCCTTGCTGCCCTTGCTAGCACCTACTCCCGAGACACGCGGGGGACACGGGACTCCCGGCTCATCGAGGGACTCACTTCTCCTGGAACTGGAGGAATCCGGGTTTGACCTGGGGCTTGGCGTTTTCTAGAGAAGTCGTTGCCAAGGGTGAAGTGGGCAGGTGAGGCACCGATGCTGGAATCTGAGGCATCTGGGGTATGGTGGACGCCAGCTGCTTCCAGGCCAGCAGCGTGGGGGTGGAGGGCACGGCGGCCGGGCTGGGGGTGGGACCCTCCAGGGAGGCCGTGGTGACGGGAGGCGCTGGAGGGGACGAGGGGGCCAAGGCAGGTTTGGTCTCTGCAGCCGAGGTGGGGAAGGGAGCCTCTGCGTTTCCCTTCGCTGCTCCTCCCTCCGTCCGGAAGTGGAAGCTGCAACGGGCAGAAACCGTGGCTCAGGTGGGGAGGAAGAGGGCCCTGTGCAGGCAGCCTCTCCCCGGGTGTGACCCCATCACAAGTCTAGCGGCCCAGTGTCCCCACCTAGTCCCCAGCACCAGGCGTGATGCCATCAGGAGGGAAGACTGAGAACAAACTGCTGTGTCCTCTGGTTCTGAACTTGGGCTCCTGGCTCAGCCCTAACTATGTCTTCCTGTGAGCTTCCTGCTGTGTCTGTCCCTGGCTCCTTCCTACACAGCGCAGGGGATAGGGGCAGCAAGGGGCATGAAGTCTGTGCTTCCAGAATCTGCTGAGAATTAAAGGTGGGTCTCGCTTCAGAGAGGCCCCTTCTGCAGACTAGCAGCTGCGGCTTGCCTGAGCAGTGAGCGGAGCCTGAGCTGGGGGCCAGCAGTGGCCAAGGTCTGTGTTAAATGTCTGCGAGTTCTGGGTTCAATTACAAGAGGCGGCTGGCCTGCTGCTTTTCAGCTCAACGGGTTTACAAATTAATTTCATTATTTTTAGGTCAAAGAGAATCTACAAATGCGATACTGTGGCTCGGAAAGGCCCTTCACGGAGGGTCCATGCCTCGGTCAGAGGGGGGTCTCTCTAGCGGGCTCCACGGGGAACGTCTGTGGTAGAGCTGCGGGCCACACCGGGCAGGGGCGGGGGGGGGGCAGAAGCAGCTGCTCGGGGTCTCTAGGTGGGGCCTGGACAGGCTCAGAGGACCCCTGCCGGGGGCTGAGCAGGTGGAAGGACAAGGAAGCCTGCCTTTTTCAGGCACTACCTTCTAAGAAACCAGCTCAGCTTCTGAATTCCAGTGGGAGCAGCGTACGGGGCCTGCTAGGAAGGCAGTTAGAGACCCAGGCGGCCCCCGACCCTGCGCAGCCTGGAGCCAGGCTGGGATGAAAGCGAGGTTTCCATGGGCCCTTGGGGACCCCCCACTCACTTAGCATGCTTGATGGCCCCGTCCAGGGTGCTGAAAAGCGCTCCACACTCCTCCACCACACAGTGGAAGTGTGCCTTGTGAAGGAAGTCACACTGGGCGTCACAGAAGTCCTTGGTGCCAAACCTGGCCAGAGGAAGCAGTGGTCAGAGGAGAGCCTGGAGCACGGGCCACCACGACAGGTGGGCGTGGCCCTTGCTGCTCCTTTGCTCTGCCAGGAAGCCCCTCACCTTCGAAGGTACAGCTTCCAGGGCTCGGACAGTTTCTCCTGAACCAGCGCCTTCGCGGCCTTGCCCAGGAAGGGCGAGGCCTCCACGGTGGGGCTGCCCTCCGCTTCCGTCTTGATGTTCAACAGGCTGCCGAGGTTGGGGTTGCCCTGAGACATCTGCAGAGAGAACAGGGCCCGTGCTGGGGGCTGGCTGGCCGCCGTGGGGGCAGCAGCGGCACCGGGCCGCCCGGACCTCTCGCGACACACGAGAGCAGCGGGGAGGAGCGGGGGCCTGGCCCTGCACAGCTCTGGCCACGGCCGAGCCCACTCTGAATGGTGCCGCCGCAGGCAACGTGGAGATGCCCCGGCTCCCCCACACAAACCCCGTGGTGCTAAGATCCATCACTCAGGCTAAGGCCGGGACTCTGGGCACACACCAGACCAGCTTTCCCCAGACTTCGTGGCTCCCTGGTTATTTTCCTGCCAGGTTTTCAAAAGAAGTGCGGGGGGGGGGGGGGGAGAACCCCTATGAATTCCTTGAGAACAAGAGAAGGCACACAAAGGAGGAACAGAGAGGGAGGGAGGGAGGGAGGCTCAGGGGGTGAGATGAAGACGGCTCACGGCTGCTGGGCCAGGAAGGGGAGTGGCGAGGGGGAGCCCGTGTGAAGGCTCGACCCACATGGCGTGTGGGGCTCCAACAGAAGGGAACGAGGGGGTGCAGGGGCCAGCACCCCCGAGAAGGGAAAAGTAGAGCAGGAAAGCAAGGAGGGAGAGGGGGAAGGCAGAGGGCGTGGGGCCCACGGCAGAGGCCAGAGGGCGGCGGGAGGCTCCTTCCCGGCCAAGGGCCCAGCGGGGACCCCCACCCGTGAGGTCCGGCCCAGGCCCAGCTCCCCCAGCAGTCACTTGTTTATGGTAACCAAATTAATCTTGCTGTAGTCAAATTTATCATGTGAAGGGGGGAAATATATTTGAGATGATGTATAATTCACAAAGACCCTGCATTATTTAAAATAAATATTCTGGAGCGACCTCTGCGGAAGGCGTCCGCGACCATTACTCAACCCGAAAAGTGGGAATTGATGCTTTGCTCCCGCTTTAGTGCCCCTCCCCCACCTCTTCTTAAACAAACAAAAAATATAGAAAATAAATAAATAAAATTAATAACTGAGAGGGAGAGAAGTTAGAGGGCTCTGGAAAAGCTTTTGGAGCCCACCACTGAAGGGAAAAAAAGGGTGTCAGAGGCTGGAATATATTTCTTCAGCCAGTTCATTAAATTAATTTGTAAGCAGTGGCTCTGAAATTATATCCGATGAAAAATGGCCTCAAAATTTAAATGGTACAAACTCATCTTATTAGAGGCAAAACATTAAAAAACAAACACCTCCCCCCCACCCCCCAGCATAGCTTTAATTTCTCTGGGTGGGGGAACGGGAGGCGTGTGATGGATGGTTCTTACCTTATTCATAAGCGAGGATAAAAGAGACGAATTTGCCGGGACTGCATGGCCATTTGATTCATTACTGGAACACACAAACCAAGGGGCTTTAGCTCAGACGTACGTGGGACTGAGCCCAGACACTCACCGTTCCCTGCCCGTCCTGAAGGCCCCGGCCCCGCCCGCTACACCTGCCTGGGCTGGAGGACCACCCCCTCCCACCCCGCCGGGAGGGCCTGGCCCCTGGCCTCGGTGGGCTCTGGCTCCAAGGCTGCTGTCCCCCAAGAGCCTCCTGCAATGGGGCAGAGCTGGTGGGGGCGGGAGGGCCTCGCCTTGCCTCACCTGGGCTCCTTCACGGTCAGGTCTAAACTTCGGTCCTGGGGGACCTCGTGGGGAACCGGGGCGCCAGCGCTCTCACCGGGCTCTTGCTTCACCGGCGCCGGGGGGAACCTGGCGGGGGCGGCCTGCTGCCCGTTCCCTACGGGGCAGGGGAGGGAAGATGGTGTTAGAGGGGCTGAGGGCGTCCTGTGGGCACAGACCGGAACCCCCCGCCGCCAGGAGGGAGGGCAGTGGGCTGGGTGGGCCAGGGGGGCCCCAGGGGAGCCCTGGCTCTGGTCAGCGATTCTCCCCACTGACATGATCGCTTGTGACGCTTACCCCTGTGTGGCAATTCTTCAAGTGATAATTATTGCAAAATTATGTCAAAGTTGTCCCGGCTCAGGGCCTCCTGGAGGAGAAGGGCGGGAGGCTGGGGAGGGGGCTGGCACGGGGGTGGGGGCCCTTCATTCTCTCCACCGACTGTCACAGTCAATTTGTGGGGCTGCCGCTTAGGCTTTTATTAAAGACTCTGTTAATGCTGAGGGAAAGTGGCAGGTCTAGACTGGGAGCTGCGCCCCTCCGCAGGTCCCCGGCCCCGCTGTTGCCGGGGCGACGGCCCTGCCTGCCACTGAGCATGCCTAGGAGGGGCATCCGCTGTGTCAGGGCTATGGGAGCTGACAGCCAATCAGAGCGGTTCAAACTATGTGACCTCGCCCGTCGAGCTGGCCAGGGCAGGGACGTGAGGCCCACTGTGGCCGGGCTGGGCTGGACCAGGGTCCGGGTGGGAGCTGGCGAGGCGTAGTTGTCGGGGGAAAGGCTGGAGCTGGGTGGGCAGAAGATTCGGGAGGCCAAGCAGGGCAGGGGCAAAAGAAGTTGCTGACAGGAACATGTCCACCGAGCCCTTCTCCACAATCCCCGAGTGGCTGAAATATTAATCTGCCCCAAGGCGCTGCAGCTGACGGAAAGCTGCTTCACAGACAGCAAGTGGCATTTGATTAAAAAATAAAGGAAAATGGGCCCCCCTTCTCCCCTTCCCCTGACCTTTCTTTTGGGGGAAGGAGATTTTTCTAATAAAAAAGAAAGAATTGGACAGTTTGGCCACTGAGCTCAACGTGGTCCCAAAGCGGGCCCCAACCCAGCCCACAGCCCCCTGGGCAGTCCCGCTGTCCCTCTCACGCCCGGAACGGAAGGCGGGTCACTCCACACTTCTGGTTGATGAGAGGATCCCACTTGGGACAGGATCGTTTTCAGAAGTCAGACTCCACATGCCAGTAGCTCCCCAAAGTCACTTGCCCAAGGTCTCCTGGGAAATGGCCCGGCCCCCTCGCCAAGGACTGGCGGGGCCCTGTAGGAGACCCGGGCAGGCCCCTGGGCTAGGCCGCAGGGACCTTCTGTCTTGGCTGGTCTTGAGACGGTCTCACAGAGGAGCAGGGCACTCGGGCTCAGGAGCCGCACCACTGAGGTCCAAGTCTGGACCTGGCCACCTCCTGGCTGTGTGCCCGGGATCGGGCTGCCCCCACTGCCCCATCAGCTCCACCAGGCAGGACTCTGCTTCCCTGCCATGTCCCCAGCACCGGCGAGGTGCCTGGCCATCAGCAAGCACAGTGGTTGCTGAGTGAGTGACTGAAGTGACAGCTGACTGTTCTCAGCTGAGTACGGAGAAGCGAGAGGCCAGGGAGAGGAGCCAGGTAAACAGAAAGCCAAAGAATTCCAGAGACAGAAGAAACATTTAAAAAGACTAGAAAACTTGAAAAGGAGAACCGCTCCCCGTGGTGAGCCAGAGGTTGTGACTGGGGGGCGGGGGGTGGGGGGTCTGGCTGCGTTGTCCAACATGGCAGCCACTGGCCAGGTGTGACTAAGTGGATTCCAACTGAAATCCAGTTCCTTGGTCACAGAGCCAAGTTCAAGTGCTCAACAGTCCCGGGTGACTAGTGGCTGCCATACCGGACAGCACAGGACAGAACGTTTCTGCTGTGGCAGAAAGTTCTACCAGGTGGCACTGATGGAGAGGGAGACATGGGAAGGTTATCCTCGGCCTCGAGGGCTGGCCAGGCGTAAATCCCAAGCATCCCTGAAGCGCGGCCACTGGCGGCTTGGCTGGACTCACGCCCCCTCCGGGTCACGTGGGGGGCCCTAGGGAGGCGCACGGATCTGGGACTCCTCTCATCAGGGGCCGGACTTGGGACGAGGTAGGGTGAGAACTGGGGGGTGGGGACCAGCTGTCCCAGGACACCCAGGCTCCCAGTGAGGCCAGACTACGGCCCCCACTTCACAGATGAGAGAACAGAGCTGCCTGGGGTGGGGTGGGCAGGCCAGAACAAGGGGTCTCAAAGAGCAAGCAAACAGGATGGAGGCAGAGATGGGAAGAAGAGGCTGGGGGGGGGGGGAGGGACGTGGATGCAGGAGTAGAAAGACGCCCCGCCAACGCCCCCCGACTCTGCTCTGCAATCTGAGGCGGCGGGCTCCCGGGGTCCATAAGCCACTCGCTTCCTGGGCAGGGCCCGGCCCGCTCACCTGGGTCAAAGGTGGCAGAGGGCTTGAGGGCCGCCGCGGCCAGCCTGGCCATCATGGGTGAGATGAGGCCCTTGCTCGCCGAGATCCTCTCCATGATGGAGGCGGGGGGCACCGGGACAGAGGTGGCGGCCGCCGGGGCGGAGTCACCAGCTCCCGAGGCCGCCAGAGCGGGAGTGTCGGCCGCTGCCGAGGCCGCTGCCCCGGCCGACATGGCACCCAGGAGGCCGGGGGCACCCACGGGCAGGGAGGCGCTGCCCCGGCTCGGAAGGATAGGGAAGTAGGGGGCGGCGGTGGGCAGGCCTGAGTTGGAGAGGGCCAGCGCCAGCGGGATGGAGGCGGGCAGGCCCTGGGACAGCAGCCCGGAGATTTTGCTGCTGGGCGGCTTGGCGGCGCCGGGCGCGGCCTCGGCGGCGGCGGCGGCGGCGGCGGCGGCGGCGGCGGCCAGGGAGGCGGAGGACTGCTGGCTGGTCGGGGAGGCGCTCAGGCTGGAGTTCTTGCTGCTCAGGGCCGAGAAGTCGACCAGGTCGTCGTTGCTCGACTCCTCGTGCTCCGTGTCCTTGGCGCCCGGCAGCGAGGCCGGCAGCCCCAGCGCGCCCGAGGAGCGGACGTGCCTGCGCTCGTGCTTGCGCTTGTGCGAGGTCATCTGGCTGGTGGACGTGAAGGTGAAGCCGCAGCCGGCGCGGATGCAGTGGAAGTGGTTGGTGGCCTTGCTGTACACGCAGCCCTCGTACCTGCACTCCTCGTACTTGTAGAACTTCTTGAAGCCGTCCTTGGCGTACGCGTCGTCCTTGATGTGGTAGCTCTTGTGCTTCTCGATGTCACACTTGTTCTTGAAGGTGAACGTGCAGCCGGGGCGCCTGGACGGGACAGGGCGGGGCCTGTTGCAGGGCGTCGGGGAACGGGGGGGGGGCCGGCCCGCCTGGGCCCCCTTCCCCGTCTCCCACCCCTCCCGTCCTTCCCTGGCGGGCCCCCTGCACACCTGCAGTGGAAATGCGTGGTCTTCTGCCCGTAGAACTGGCAGGCGGCCGTGCCGCAGTCCTCGGTGGCTCGGAAGCGCTGGAAGCCGTCGTTGATGAGCTGGGTGTTCTTCTTGTGGAAGTTCTCATGGGTCATCACGTCCGACGTGCTCGTGTACACCTTGTTACAGCCCACCTGCAGGGGCAGAGTGGCCGTCAGCGGAACCCGGGCCAGGCGCCCCCGGGCCAAGGTCAGAGCAGCTGTTCTGCCAGCCCCCAGGCCTCCCCGCTCAGGGGAGCTTCGGCCCCTTGTCAACATCCAGCTGGGTGCTGGAGAACCTCTGGAGACCACCCCTCTCCGGGGGCCCCGCCTGCGCCCAGGGCTGGGTTGTCTGTAGGGACTCCGGACACCTCCCGGCACAGACAGGGGTGGGAGTCCCGGCCCTCGGGAGGGGAGTCTGGGGTCCCAATCTGTGGCTCGGCCTCAAAAGCCCCTGGCCGCAGTCACCTTCGGCCCAGGGACTCGTCTTAGTGGACACTTCCTGGCACAGGGCCCTCCCCACCCCACCCTAGCTGGGCCAAGGCAGGCGGCGTTGCCATATTGAGTAAAAAGCAGTGGAATCCGAGCACTCTTGAAGGCCGGGCCGTGCCAGTATCTGCACCATCTCAGGGCCCAGAGAGAGAGCCCCCCTCTCCTCCCGGCCCAGGTTGTTCCACGGAGCCCATAACAACCCCCTGACAAACGCCGGGGGAGGTGCGGTGGCTGCTATTTGCAACCCCGAGTCGCTCCCCCTCGGGCCTGACACCTTGAAAAAGCCCAGACTCGGCGTGGCATTAAAACAGAGAATTAAACAAAAACCTCCTCAGGAACCGTCCGCAACGCTCCTCTTGGTGTTAAAGCCTGAAAAATGTTGGTCTGTATAAACAGCTCCCTGAATTTCACCCGCACCAAGTATGGCCATGGGGACGGCCCCGCCCTGGCCCTGCCAGACACCGCCCGCCCGGCGGGCCCGCGCCCCCCGGGACTCTCTGAGCGGCGCCCGCCCCCCGCGCGGCCCGGCCCCTGGCACCTGCATGCAGTGGTAGTGGGTGCTCTTCCCGTTGAGGTGGCAGCCGTGGTAGTAGACGCTGCAGTCGTCCAGCGGGCTGAAGCGCATGAAGCCGTGCTGCAGGGAGTTGTCGCGCTTCTTATGCATGTTGTAATGCCGGATCACGTCCTGCTTGCTCGTGAACCTCTGCGGGAGAGCGCCGGGTCAGCGGGGTCTGGGCCGTTCCCCCCCCCCTTGGCTCTCGCCGGAAATAATCCGGCCGGGGGACCAGGCGGCCCAGGCAGCCCCCCCCCCCGCCCGGGGCCGGCACAGGGGACCGCAGACGGAGCAATCCCACGGGGCCTGAAGCCACAGGCCCTTCGGTGACCGCCCGCCGGGCTCCCAGCGCTCACGCCCAGGAGCAGGGGAGACGGATCAGGCCAGACCCTGAAGGCAGGGGCTCTGACGGGTGACAGCTCATTTTGCCCGGTGCCACCTACAGGCCGTGCCAGCTTGGGCTCCCTGGTGAGCAGGAGGGGACAACCCTGTGCACACTGGCCGTGTTTCCCTCTCATTCACCTGCTCTGCGTTCATCAGAGGTGGCTCTGACCGTACGTGACGACCTCTCTGCACCTCAGGGTTATCATCTACTAGACGGGGCAGGAGGACGCCAGGAAGTGTCAGACGAGGTGCCCCGGCCCTGGGGCGGGGCAGGCTGTCCCAGTGAAGGGAGCGTGGGTGACCATCCCAGGGAGGCAGGTGGCTCCGGACCCCATCAGACGCCTATGAGGCCAGTAGTTTTCTGGGTTCTCTGCCTGCGTGAGTTAAGCTCAGGTGGCCTTGGCAGAACCGAACACCCCCATCCCACTTCCGAGAGGCTCTCCCACCAATGGGCCGGCCCTCAGGGGCGGGGCTGGTGCCCACGAGGCCCTACCTGGTAGTTGCACTCCGGGTCCAGGCAGTGGTAGTGCTCACGGTACTGGTAGGCGCAGTGGATGTGGCCACAGTGCTGACTGCCCGAGAACCTGCAGAGACAGGTGGGCTCAGGCCTCTCTGGGCAGCGGCCCCAGGGAGGACTCTTCCCTCCCCTCCCTGGGAGGACTCTGCTGCCAGAGCAGCAGAGAAAATCTGTGCCCATACCCCGGGGAAGCGCTGCTGGGGTTCAGGGGGCCCTGGGCCCTGGGTGGGGGTGTGGGGGGCAGAGGTGGTCTGTGGGGGTGAAGTGGCAGAGGCCAGGGTGAGTGGTTGGGCCTGCTGGGAACCCGAGAACCACCGAACTGCAGGCCTGTCCTGTCTTCCTTGGGAATGCGGGCCCAGCGAGGCACAAGGCCTGGCACCAAGGTGGGGAGGAAGTAGGTAGGGCGGGCCAGACGGCAGAGCAGAGACAGGGAGGAGGCCTGGGATGGGATGGGAGGAGGCGGTGAGGGCAGGAGCCACCTTTCCTGCAGGTTGCTGCCCGCCGGCCCCGCGCCCAGTGCGGAGCCAGGTGCTGGAGGCACCGGCCGGGCCAGCCCAGGGCCCCGCTGCTGAGAGGTGTTAAAGCCTGTCTCTGTCCTGGGCTTTCCTGACACTTGCAACAGCCCAGGGTTATGAATTTTTAAAGCACAGCATCTGTTCGGCTTCCTGCGGCAGGGAGTGCGCTCTCCAGCCAACTCCGCAGCCAGGAGCCCCGTGCTGCCTGCCTGGCCACTGCCCGCCTCCCAGAAGCCCTGGCCTTCTCCGGGCCCCGGTGCCGCTGGGCTGGGGCTCTCAGTCCCGGCGATGGCTACCCTGGGGAGGCCGCTCTGGGGACAGCCTGCCAGGACACCTGGGGAGGAGGGCTGGCCTGAGACCAGGGGACACACACACAGAGAGAGAGAGAGACCCCTTTGTAAAGGGAGAACCACTTGCAAATAAATATTTAAGCTGAAGCTGCCAGAAGGGCCATCTGCTGAGGCACTAATAATAATGATAATAATAATCAAGAGATTGGACCAAAGCTGAAAAGACAGAGAGGGACAGGAGGAGCCTAGAAGACCAGCAGAAAGACGCGTGCTGGGGCACTGCTCTCTCCTTGTGCTGCCCCATCGGGCGCTGGCAGCAAGGGGCCGGATTTGGGGGCACCTGTGGAGGCAAAGGTTCTTTACCCGCCCGGTCCTGCTGCCTTAAAAGTGTAAAGGAGCAGGTGTGGAGTCAGGCGGTGAGGGGCGAGGCCTGGCCCAGGGAGCACACTGCGGCCGTGTCAGAGAGGGTAACCGCCCGCACCCCGTCTCACCCCCAGCGGCTCCGCGCTGGCCCGCGTCCCACCCCGGACTCCGCATAAGCCATGGCGGGGGCTCTGCGCTCACCTGTGGCCAGGCTCCGCCATCAGGCCCCCGAGGGCACCCTGGCCCTGCCTAGGGTACAAGCTGCCGCAGGGCGTGTGGCCCAGGTCACATCGAGGGGGCAGGGGCTCTGAGATGGGGCGCTGTCCCTCGGGGGAGTTGGAGGGCACGGGCGCACAGGGGTGGGGAGGCAGTAGGCACTTGGGCAGCTAGCGGTCGGACAGACCTGTGGTCCCACAGTCCCCGGGCACTCCTGGCACCACCCCACCTCCTCTCCAGGGCAGTCTCCTCCCCAGGGGCCTACCTGGCAATATATTTCTGGTAAATGTTTACATCTTCGGTGACAGCTGGTTTATCTGTGGGCAATCCGTTCCTGGCGAGAGACACACAGGGCACAGCCGATCAGCGGACGGGGGGTAGCCTCGTGCCCCAGAAATGTCCAGGGGGGCAGCTCCCTGTCCTGGGGCCCTGGCCCTTCCCTCTCTTGCTCTGTTGTTCTCTGAGGCCCTCAAGGTGGGACTAAAATGCCCTTTGGCAGAACCTTGGCCCAGGTTCAATCAGCCCGACTCCGGCAAGGACAGGGCCATCCCAAGCTGGCACGGGCCTGGGTAGGAAGCCTCGGAAGCCGGGGCCTAGCCCCCGTTGCATTCTGGGAGTCAGGACGATGCTGGGAAGACCACTGGGGAAGGGGCGAGAGCAAGTGTGGCCCCCCTCCGGGGCCAGCGGGCAGCTCCCAGCTCTGGCTCTGCCTCGAGGGGGAGGGGAGAGTGGAAGAGGGTCTCTCCCGGTGCCACCAACTGACCCACAGGTAACGTGACCATCGCCTGGGGGTTAGCGCTGAGTGCGCCCACAGACCCCTGCCTTCTCTTGCTGCCTTCCCTGTGGCCCAGGCCTGAAGCTAGAAGCCACGGCTACCGGCCTGGAGCCCAGAACCCTTAACCCAGAGTCGGGCTTTCCCGGCCAATCTCAAGGCTGCATCTGAGGCAGAGAAAGCCCGTCACTGGCAAATGGGGGTCACAGCAGGCCCTGGTACGCGGGTTAGCAGGTGAGCACGTGCACGGGGATACCTGACGTGCGATGCGTGTGTGCACGCCGCAAGATGTATAGTGTGCTGGGTATGAGTGATTAGGCAGGCTGACTGTGTGTGTGCGTGTGCGCGCGCGCGCGCATGTGTGGACGCACACGTGAGAACTAGCGCGTGCATTAACCTGGCTGCACGGCGGACGTGCGCAAGAACGAGCGGGGGGTGTCCACGAGCACGGGCTGCGGGGGCAGAGAAGTGGCTACCGTGGGCCCCAGCTCAGGACGGGTGTGCCTTACTTGACGGTGGAGACGGTCCCCGTGGTGATGGAGTCTGTTTTGGAGAAGGTCGACTTCAGGTACTCGGGAGTGTTGAAGGGCAGGGAGGCAGACGGGCTGTGCTCGCTCCCCGGCCCGGGGGCGCTGGGCGCGCTGGGCGCGCTGGGGAGGGGTGCCGGAGCCAGGCTGGGGGTGGGCGGAACCTTGGCGGGGCCCGGCTTCTGGATGGCGCGGACGTCGTACTTGGAGGGGCGCCCCACCTTGCCCGTCTTGAAGGCGATGGCCCCGCCCATGTCGGGGCTGCCCTCCCCGGGTTTGAAGAGGTGCAGGTATTTGACGTTCTCCAGGTCGTACTTGGATGGCTTCTTGTAGGTGCTCCCGTTCTGGGGCCGCAGGGTCTCGCCCGTCTTCAGTTTCTGGATGAAGAAGTCGTACTTGGAGGTGCGGGCCGCCAGGCCCTGCATGGGAACGCTGCTGTACGAGGGCAGGGGCAGGATGGTGGCCTTGGTCTCCAGGTGCGCCGTGCTGCCGGGCAGCCGCAGCCCGGGCAGGGGCCCCACCGCCTCCTTGCCCGCCCGCTCCTCGGCCTTGGCGCCGTGGGCCGGCCAGGAGAGCTGCTCGCCGGCCTTGAGCTTCCGGATGTACTCCTCGTATTTGGAGAAGCGCGCCCGCTTGCTGAGGGCGTCCTCGGAGGCGGGCAGCATGGAGGAGGTGGCCGCCTCGGGGGTGGAGCCCGCGTGCAGCTTCTCGAAGCTGATCTTCCTGGCCAGCTCGTCCCTCGTGTTCTGGTCATCGTAGCCAAACATGCCGAGGAACTCGGTCATGGTGGAAGCCGCGTAGTCCCGGAGCGAGGAGGCCTCTCCTGCAGCGATGGGGAGAGGCCGGTCACCTCTGGGAGGGAGCAGGGCAGCCAAGGGACAGGGGGCGCCCCCTCCCCGTGAGCCCCCACCCACAGAGGGAGGAGGCCGGCGTGGGGAGGGGGCGGAGCACGACATGATCTACGGACGTTTGGCTCACTTGTTAGGTTTTACGACTCTTAAATTAATTTGTTTAAAAAAAAAGTAATTAATACCGGGGTAAAATAAAACGAGTTCATCAATGCCAGGAAAATCAATTTCCTAAATGTTCTGGCCGATGGCTTTTCAGTACATTAAACAAAGTTTCATAAATGTCTCCTCTCTCTCGCCTTGGCCTAATATGAAAGAGAAGTCACTTTACTGGAAGTAAGGCCGGATCCCAACCTGCCTCCCGGGGGGTGGGGTGACACGGGGGCTGGGGACAGGTGGGGATGTGGGCCGGCAGTCAGGAGGGACCCCAGGGGCTGAGGGCTGGGGGTGGGCCCGGCTGAGCCTGCCTGGAGGACTCTCCCCGACCCCCACAAGCGGACACACAGCCCCTCACCCCTGGGAGGCAGAGGGCTTACCCCAAGCCTCAGCAGGAGCTGGCCTCTCGGCTCCCCACCTGCCCCCCGCGTACCGAGGGTCCCAGACAACAAGGCTGAGGGGGCAGGGGCCTGGCCGATGTGTTTCCTCGTACTCACTCGGGGCCCCTTGCCCCAGCCCAGATTTATGACTCAGGGAGTCCTACGAACCTCCCGTCATCCTCCTGCTCGCCCGCAAGGGTGGCCACCCCGAGGAGGGTCAGCGCCCCGGGCAGCAGGCCGAGCACAGCCCGTCTACGCGCTCCGCCCGCGTCCGTTCCGGGCACAAGCAGATCCCAGAGCAGCCTCCCCACGGGACGTGAGCAAACACCACGCACACACGTGCCCATCCCTAGCTACCTTCCCGACTCTGCAAACACACACGTGTGGACACGAACCACCCTAAATTCCACACCCAGCTCCCCAGGCTGAGTCTCAGGACGGCGGAGGCGGAACGATCCCATTCGGGCTGCGGTTCTCCTCTGGAGACCTGAGTCCTTGCACACGTGACCTTCCACCACGGCAGACATGTGACTCCCCAGCACGCAGCGTTCCTGAGCAGAACGCTCGCTGAGCACCTACTATGTGCTATGGCCTGGCTCAGGGGCAGGCGCACGTAGGAGGGTGAGACCCACGTGGGCCCCAGGCACACATATGTTTTTTCCATTCCTGTCTGAGCCAGCAAGGCCAGACACACTGAGAGCAGCAGGGCCGCAGGCTGGGAGTCCTCAGAGCACAGCCGGGGGAAGGCATGGTGGAAGAAGGGGTGGGAGGCAGACGAGGGTCGCCTCCCAACCCACGTGGCAACCTGTCGGGTCTGCATAGGAAGGGGACGGTCGCAGGCGCCACCTGACACCCAAGGTGGGCAGAGTGACTCCGGGAGCCAGCAGATGGCTGCTCCCTGGGGTGGGGTGGCCCGTGGGCCACCCTCCTAATCTCAGGCTACGTGGGGTTGGGGGCCCACCCTGGGAGGGGTGGGCTCTGGCCGCTAGATCCAGTGGCTCGGGGACCAGGGAAAGGGGCTAAAAATAGCAGGCGGCAGCGGAGCCCTCGCTATATATGGCAGAGAGACAGAAGGCTTCGAAGGGCAGGCAGCTTAGAGGAGGGAGGGGGCCGGGCGGGGGTCTGAGGCAGCCCAGAGGCCTGCATTCCGGAGCCCCCAGGCCGGGAGAAGGGGGTCTGAGCCCGGCGGGTGGCTAGGGCCCCGGCTGCTTTTCTCTGGGGCCCAGGGCCGAGCAGGCTGCCCCAGGTGTCAGACAGCAGTCCTGCTGCGCCTCCAACCAGAGGGGCGATGCCCGGGTCGCAGGGCCACTGGCAGTTCCAGCCCCGACTCCTACTGTCCCAGCTCTCCGTTTGGGGTGGCCCTGACGGGACAGCGGGCCCCCTCCCCGTCCCTCCCTCTCCTCCGGCTCAGCACAATCACCTTGTGTCTGGCAACGGCAAGGGCTTTTCCTATCAGAGGAAACTGAAGGTCACACTTTTCCTCATTGATCTTGCAATGTTTGTTAATTACTCTGTCACTGATGTGGCGAAGGATAATTAAACAGCTCTGTTTATATCTTATATGCATAATTATGTGGCTGCGCAGGGCTCCCCGCGCGGGGAGGAGATGCGCCCCTCGCTGCAGGGGGAAGGGGACAGGGGAGCAGGCAGGGGAGGCTCGGGGCACCAGGCGCAGGCCTGAGAAGGAGGCTGGGAGCTGGAGCAAAGGCCCGGGAGCTGGGGTTCCATCCTAGCCACGGCGACCCTCTTCTCCCCGAAGCCGCAGGCCCTCCCTCCCTGGACTGTGAGGCGCTCCGGGCTGCTCCGAGTCGTGAGGACAAGGAGACAGCAGAGAAGCCAGGCCATGGTCACCTCACGGGAAAGAGGTCGGCCAGAAGAGCACGGCCGGGGGCAGGTGGGTGTAACGGGATCTGTGGGCTGGGCCGTCCCTCGGGCCCGAGACTCGGCCCTGAGAGGTCCTGCTCGGCAGAGCCGATGCCCCGGGAAGGAGAAGGATGCCAGGAAAGGGAGAGGGGAGGCTGGGAGAAGAGGCCTAGCCCAGAGCTCTGCTCCTGCGGCTCTGGGGCTGACCCCGCCGGCTCCTCCGATGCAGGTGTGGAGAGACCGTCCCACGGTCTATCGTCCGTCCCGGGCCTGCACGGCCATCCCTCACTTACGCAGGCCCACCATGCTCAACGCTGCCCCCAGCCTGCTCACACCTGGGACGCTTCCCTCCCGCCCTGAGCAAGTCTCCCCTGTTCTCGCCACTACCTTGGCCCCCGGCCACACCCCACTATCCCCCCCTCCCCGGGTCAGGAGTCCTCTCGGGGCTGAATGAGGTGCTGGGACACGGAGCCCGAATGGGAGAAGTGGGCATGCTCTGCGGACCCCCTACTCCTCCCCCACCGGGCCGCCCACGGCGTTCTGCCATCTGTCCATGCGGCTGTCTGTCCGGGGCTTCAGACCCCTACCTGAAGCCTGCTTGGTACTGGGGCCGCTGTCGTCCTTGGAGGCCGCCCCGTCAGGCTCCTTCTCCTCCGCGCCGCCGCCGCCGCCGCCGCCGCCATCCTTGGGGGGCTCTTGGCCGTGGTCCTCCTCGTCGCTGCAGCCCTGGGGCTGCACCATGTAGACGCCCTCGGGCGGCAGCTCCAGGCCCTCGCGGCCGATCCGCCCCAGGCCGGGCGCGGGCGCGGGCTCCTCGCTGTACTCGCCGTTGACCCACTTCTCGATCACCGCCCGCCTCTTGTCTTCCTCGCTGCGGGCGCCCCGGGCCGCGCCGGCCTCCCGGTCCCGTGGCCGCAGCGGGCTGCCCCCGGGCTGGGGGCCCGTCTCGGCCCCCTTCTCCACCACCACCTGGCGGCTCAGCTTGGCGCAGATGGCGTTGAGCTTCAGGCCGCCTTTGCGCTTGGCCGCCATCGCGGGCTTGCCTGCGGGCGGGTCGGTGCACCGGGTGCCTTCAGCTGCGGGGGTGGAGGGAGAGGTCAGAGGCGCGCGCGTGGGCAAGGCCACCGCCTTGGCGGTCCCCCGGGCCCTAGGTCTTCCCGATCCCGCCTTCCACATGCCGCCCCCTGGCTCGCGGGGGTCCACGCCCCTCTCGCCAGGCCGTGAGCTCCAGCGGCCCAGCTCGCCCAGTGCTCCATCCCCAGAGCCTGGCACCGAGGCTGGCGTGCACTGGGTGGTTCAGGACGGTTTGGAAATGAACATATGAACAAAAGAATGAACGAACAAACGAACGAACGACTCCTCAAACACAAGGGGCAGGCTTCTCAGCACCTGGTTCCTGGGAGCGTTTCCTACAGTTGCATGACCCCAAATTCCCCTTCTGAGAGGCGGGGCTGACGTGACCCCAGACAAAGGAGGTGGTGTGTCCTCTGACACACGAGGACGCTGAGGCACGCAGGCTGAGGCGCCGGTCGTTGGGCAAAACAGGCAAGTGACAGCAGCCTGACTCTACACCCCTCCCCGTGACCTGCCCCACGGGGAGGAGACCACCGAGCGCTGGGGACCAGCGCGAGCCAACCTCCTGCCCCACCGTCCCAGCCACGGGTGGCCAAGACCCTTCACCCCCTGAGCATCTCACCCCTGGCAGCTCCCCTGCCAGACCTGGGCCCTGGGCCCCGCCTGACTCCTACTTCTGCTCCCTGGAGAGCCTTGGGATCTCTTCCTGCTCTCCCGGCCCCCGGGGCCCTCCGGAGGCCTCCGTTTTCCCTCACTGCCCTCCCTTTCTCAGACCCTCTCTGGTCTTCTCTGGCCATTGCCTCTCCTCCAGCCTCGATCGGGGCCGTTCAAGGGCAGAGCCGCTCATCCTTGTCTGAGGATCCCACTCTGCCCTCTCCGCCACGGCTGCAGCTCCTTCCCTCGAAGCCTGGCTGGCTCCAGAAAGCCCACTTCCCAGCCCCGAGAAGCAGCCGCCGGAACAGGCTGGGGTTCCTCAGATACTCAACGGAAGGCCCAGAAGCTGTAGTTGCTGTGCCTAATCCCCGGACATGAGAGCCCGATGGAAACTTGAACTAGGCTGGCCGAGGTCTCACCACCTCCCTCACGGTTGCCGAGCGGGGCGCCAGGGGTCCAGGGTTGGGGGGGCACATGGCAGGTTCACTCGCCACACAGCCTGGGACCGGCCACAAAGGCCGAGGTGGACACACATACACGTTTATTTGTGAACCTGTCTGCCTGTCCTCCACCTTTCCATCTGTCCGTTTAGTCGGCTCCTATTGCGTGCCAGACCCTGCGGTGGGCACGGCAGACGGTCTCAGCCAATTTGGGCACAGGGGGCCCCACTGGAACCTCTCAGGGGCAGGGCTCCCTCGTGTGTCCCCCAGCAGATGATTGGGTGTGTCTGAGTCTCCACCCACGTTGGTGGAAAGGCTGAGTGAGGGCAGGAGCTCTGCTCCCAGGGCCGTGGGCGGAGGGGCTTCCCTAGAAGAGACCAACACCCTAAGAACCCCCCCACTGGAAGCCCACCGACAGGCATGCTCAGACAGGATGGCCGCCCCTGTGCCTGCCCGAGGACCCTGTCCCAAAAGGAGGCTTGGCTTGCACAGACGGGTGGTGGTGCAATGCCCAGTGTCCCCAGACCTGAAGCCAGCTGCCAGTGCGTATGGCCTCCTCCGGCCCGGGGACCCACCGGCCCGAGCCTAGTCCAGCCAGCCGACTGCCCCAGAAGGGTCTGCTTGGCTCACGCCGGTCGGCCCAGTCTTGGGGCCCTGGCTCTGCCGGGCCCCACCCCTGCCCGGGCTCTGGGCCCACTCTACCCAAGTTCGCCCGCGTCTCCAAGTCTGTGCCGCCCACACCCGAGGCTCCAAGCGCTGACATGGGTTCCTCTTCAAAGTTCAGGATGCGTCCCCTAGTCCCACCATCCCACCCAACCTCTGGGCCAGCCGCCGGGCTGCACGACACTGAGTTTCCTCCAGCAGACCGACAGGGAGCGGGCCTCACCTGGCCCCCTTGGTGCCCTGCCCTGGTGGGGAAGGGAAGAGGAGAGTGGGGGAGCCGGCTCTATTTTTACCAGGAGGTAAGCAGCCAAGTGTGTAAGGCAGACAGCAAATGGATCTATAAATATTTATCCCAAGGAAGAGGGAAGCAGAAACTCCCAGGGCTGCACTTGCTGCTGGTGACACCCCCTCCCTGGGCTCCCACCCATCCTGGAGCCTCGCGGCACTTGGGCCCACCCAGTCCAGCCCACCCCCCTCCTGCTCTCGGCCGTGCGCCTGGCTCGGTCCCCCCTGGGCCCCCACCAGCTGCGATGCAGCTGCGCACCCAGGGCCCACCCCCGGCCCGCGGGCCCCTCTGCTCCGCCTACACCCCCCACACCTGCCCTCCAGCTGCCGCTCTGCCCCAGCCCACCTGCCTTCCAGATGTTGCCCTCCCTCTGACTCTACTGCCGGTCCCAGGGGTAGAGGTGGAGAAGGCGTGTGGGCCTGGAGAAGGGGTGCAGGGCAGGAGGCAGAGGCTAGGGCGGTGGGTGGGGAGTATGAAAGAGCCGAGGTCCGAGTTGCCTGCCCGTTCGCCTTCCGGCCCACTCCGTGGGGTCCACCTCTCCTCCCCCTCCATCAGGGCGCTGGGACATACAGACTACCCCCCTCGTGGTCTGACCCCAGGCTCCTGTCCATGTAAACATTCCCCCGACTTTCTTCCCTAAAATATAAACGCCGTGGCCGGGCCTCAATGGGAGGAAGCCATCCGTCCCCGGCCCTGTCACTGCCCCTTTCATCTCCTTCCCGCCACCAGCCTGCCCGCTGCTCTATTTACACTGGACACTTCCTCTGGGAACAATACTGCCCAGGAGGCAGGCCTGGGCCAGGGGGCGGGGAGGCGAGGGGACTCCTGCACTGCTTCCCCGGGGCCGGGCTCCAGAAAGGAGGCGAGGGGCTGGGCGGCGGAGGTGAGCCCGGTCAGGCCGGGGGTGGGGGGGGTGGGGGGGGCGGGGGGCCGGGGAGGGGGACGACTAGGGAAACTGGAGAAAGAAGCGACCAGTACCCGCACGTGGGCAGTCAGCCCAGGGGCTCTCCTAGCTTCTGGCCTCTGGCCCCGGTGCCTCTGCATCGGTGGGGTGAGCCCCAGGAGCCGGCACAGCACGAGGGCACGGCCCGGCTCTCCCCCTCGCTAGTGAAGGGGCCCCAGGCAGGCTCTCGCCCTGTGAGACGGCCACGGGACTGCAGGGTGAGAGGGTCTGGCAAGCAAGGACCTGGAAGAAGGTAGCTGAGCCCGAGAGGGACAAGCAAGCAGGTGTGGTGCACATGGAGGCACAAGTTCCCAAGACCAGGAAACTTCACCGGGCCCAGAAGGAAGAGGGGACACCAGAGAGGCCGGGGGGTTTGGGCTGGGGGCAGGCTGCCCACTCAGCAACAAAGGGCTCCTGCCTAGCTCTCCGGGTCTGGGCCTCCTTTCCCAGGGCTCCAAACCCAACCGGCCCCCCTGCAGGCAGTCCTCCCGTGTCAGCTGAGCAGATGCTGCTCAGGGTGGAGGAGAGAGGGACGGACCCCAGACCTTCCGCGCACGCCTCTAGGCTCGGTCCCCCGATGCCTCGTAATGACCCTGCGTGAAGCAGGGACTGTCACCATCCCATCTGATAGAAAGGGCAACTGATCCTGGAGCCGCGAAGACACCCTGAGCCCCAGGCTCAGCCGGGCGCGGGGGCTGCCACCGTGTCCCCAGTTAAGGCTTCTGGGTGGGCTCTAGGAAGTCCCAGGCCTCTCTGCCCCGTCTCTTCCTCACTCCCTCTCCCGGTTCCCATAACACAGAGCCCCCTAAAGTGTTAACTGCAATGGGTAAAATGGTGCAGCAGATTGCTACAATAAATAATTTACTGATATTTATAAATATTCAAATCAGCCAGCTTCAGAAATCAAATGAAGGGAGGGCCTCGGGAGAAGGGCCCGTTATGGCAGGAACCTCATCACTCCCTCCAAAGGCTGGGGAAGGCCAGGGCTCCTGCCAGTTACGGGGGAGACAGGGAGGCTCCTGTCACTGCACCTGGGCCCCCTGTCCCCGATCTCTGGGGATGAAGGGGTGGGGGGTGGCTGGAATGGCTCCACCTCCTTGCCAGGTTGGGGCCAGACCCTCTCCTGCCCCGGGCAGCCTGTGCTCAAGGGGCTGAGAGACTCCAGTGCCCAGTGCCCACTGCCTGGGTCTCGAAGTTGCTTGTTCTGCCCGGGGGGGGGGGCGGGGGGCAGTCCCTGGGGGCTGGGCAGGCCTGGCAGCACCCCCCCCCCACTTGTGAGTAATGTGTTTCGGGGCCGGGCGGCCTGTCAGCTACCAGACTCCGGGTGCTTTATGGGCTCTGCCTGGTGGCTCTGAACTCCCTGGTAGGAAATAAAGTTCTCCCTGCGCGTCCCTTCTAAACATTTCACTCAGTGGAAACGGTGTTTAAGAAAAATGAGGACATATTTCTTCCTAAGGATGCAGTGTCCCCTTTGGGCGGCCTAATGCCCGCGGTATATCAGGAGGTGGGGAGGCAGGGGCCAGGCACCGGTCCCCTGGGGCAGGGATGCTCCGGGGCCCCCCTGCCTCCTGCCAGGCAGCTCAGGGGCCACGGACACTGCCAGGCCACTGGTGGCTGCCCTGTGGCACGGCCCAGAGTGACAGCGTGGCTGGCACCCTCTGAACACCTCCCCTGGACCAAAGACCGTGCTGAGCACTTCACGATGTCACTTCAGGGACACCCCAACATCTCCATGAGGCTGTTGACCTGTCCCCGTTTCCAAATGAGGGAGCAGAGCCCGGTGAGACTGGTAATCCCCCACGGTCACCCGGTGTCGGTGCTGGGACCGGACTCCCCCGGGGTTCACATGTCCAAGGCCACAGTCTGACACCCCACACACCCCTCCCACAGCCTCCCAAGCAGGGTGGTGGCAGTGTTGGAGCTTCCACCCTGCCATCCCTAAGAACTTGAACTTGACAGGCCACAAGCCCCCGTTTTCCAGCGATGCGTCTACAACACACCCTCTGAGCTCTTTCTACAGGCCAGGCCCTGGGCTCAAGCCTGAGGATGGCACGTGAGTGAGCAAGACGGACTGTCCTGGTTCCTGCCACCACGGGCAGCTCAATTTAGACAAGGGGGCAGGCGTTCACGTCGCTGTAAGCGCAATCATCGCGGCGAGAAGTCCAGGTGCCACGGGAACAGCGCGTCTGGGAAGCAAGGAAGGGTCCCTAGAGACGTGTGCTCTCCCCAAGCTCCCCGACCACCCTTCCCACCCCTCTCCTTGCCTCCCCTCCACCAGCCAATTTCTGGGTTAACAGTTGGCTCCCCTATCTCCTCCAGCTGTGACCCCTACCCCAGCCAAGACCCGTCCCATAGGAGAGGGTGTCCTCTCCCGGGCCCGAGCCCTCCCCTCCCAGCTCGGAACAGAAGGGCCGCCCAGCTTGTGCAGGTAGGAGCAGCGGCCACTGCTCCCCAGGGCTCTCAGCCAGGCCCCCTGGTCCCCAACAGCCCTAAGACGGGAAGTGGGGGGGCCGGGCTACTTGCCCCCCTTTGTTTATTTATTTATTATGATTTTTTAGTCCAGTTAAAAGGTTTACTATCCAGACGCGTCTAAGTGGCCTCACTTAGCGTAAGTAACTCTATAAATCAGGGGAACTGTTAACATCCACCGCACAGGCTGGCTATCAATCTCCCCCAGGTCACAGCCAAACAGGAAGGGGAGAAAAAAAGAGTTACCACCCAGGGGAGATTTAAAACACACACATACGGCGCACACACAGACCGTGCACGCGCGCGCGCACACTCGGGCGTCTCCGTGTTTGTACAATCGTATTATGATCTACGCGTGCACGTGCCGAACGGCCCGGAAACCGGCAACGCTGAGTGTGGTCATGATAACAGAGCACCGGCAGGGCTCCCGCAGCCGAGACGGAGTCGGAGCCCGAGGGCAGGGAGCCTCTAAAGGGCCCCCAGGGCCCCGGCTCTCATGCCTGAGCTGCCCTGCCCAGCCAAGCGGCTTCTGAGGGCTGCGGAGGGGCTCTGCTGGCCCCCACCTCCCACCCCGCCCCGTGGCCCCTGTCCCTGCAAACCCAAAGGACCAAGCTTTCCCCTTTTGTGTGCCCAAGGTGAGCACCCAGCGGGGAGGCGGAGCCAAAGGAAGGAGGCTGGGAGGCTGTCGGCTGCAGGCCAACACGGCGGGGCATGCTGCGGTCCCTGGGTCCACGGCGGGGCATGCTGCGGTGTCCGAGGCCGGGCACACCCCAGACACATCTCGGGACTCAAGAAGGGTAGCACCCTCCAGAGGAGCGACCAGCTGCCTCGGAGGGTGCTGAGGCTCGCTGAGCGCCCAGAGCAGCCTCAGGAACGCCCTCCCACCCCCGCCTTTTTACTGGAGTCTGCGAGGCCGGAGGCGCACAGAGCTGGGACACGGGCTCCCACCCCATCGCCAGAGAGGCCCCAGACCCGGAAGGACCCACCAGCTGGGCCACACCAGGCACCAGGCACCGGAGGGGGAGAGGCCTCTCCTGGCCTCCTCCGTGGATCCCCGAGACACGGCAAGGCGGCCCCGGGGTGGAAGGCCCGCCCGGGGCCCACCTCTCCCACCTCGGCCCCGGACGCCTCCTGGCTCACCCGCCCGCCTGCCCGCCGCATCTCCCGTGAACTCTATTTCTCTTTCCTCTCTGAAAACAACTGAGCTGTAAATACTGTTTAACCTTCTCCCCCCCTCCCCCCCCACCCCCTCCCCTCCGCACTATAAAAACACAAATATGCCATAACTCAGCCGGCCCGGCCGCCCAGCCTCCAACATGCCCCGCGCCCGGGCCTCTCAGGAAGGTCATTACAAACGACTTTCCGATTCACTGCTCCTGAAATAATTTTGTGTATTAAAACCTGAATCTGCACTTTCTGGGGCCGAAAGCCTCGCTTAATTATGGCGGGTGTCCTTGGGACGGACAGTGATCCTTCACTCGCCAGCCCGCTCCAGCCCTCCGCCCGCCAGCCCGCCCCCCTCCCTGGGCCCAATCTGTTTTCAAAGTGTGTCTGTCCTTTATTAAATTGTTTTCTTTTCCACATTATCAGTTGCCATGGAGACCTCATCTCTCGGATTATTTGAATTTCATTATATCTATTGATTTGGGAGCATTTCATCTTTTTTATTGTTTTTCTGTCAATTTTCAAAACGAATAACCATCTAATTTGCGTCAGTGCTGATTATGTTTGTCCCTCAATAGAGGTCGGCAGCTGCGCTGGGGAAACAAATCAATGAAAAACCATCATAAAACTCCCCACTCCAGTCTCCGGGATGTGTGGGTGACATTCCACGCCTGTGAGAGACACACTCATCAGCTCCAAGTTCGGCTACGGTGGCAGCGGCGCCGCTCCGCGTCCGCCTCCTCTGGCCTTAATATTTAATTTCGCGATTTGGGGCATTATTAGTGGTGTTTTTATTAGTGCGTGTGCGTGTGAGTGTTTGGTGGTGGGCCGGCTGCTCCGTTAATTTGTGGGTGAGACTGGGAAACCCCAGAGGAGGGCAGGGCGGACGGTGCTAGGGGTGCGGTGGGAAGTGGAAGAAGCAGGGCGGGGAGGGGGGGGAGCCCCGAGGATGGGGCACGGGGGGGCCCTGGGAACAGGAGGACGGCAACGAGGGGCCGGAAAAGGGGAGGGGGTCGCAGAAGGGGGACCACGCGAAGAGGAGGAAAAGAGGGAATTCAAATTGCTTACTTTGTTGGTTTTTTTTAAATAATTTATGCAATTTTAAGCATTTATGTATAAATTTTTTAATAAGCCACCCTGGAGCAGGACGGCCATTAACATCCCAACGTCCTTCTGTCCAATGGGCTGGCGGAGAGGATCAATTTCTGACGGTACTTTCCCTTTTTTATGACATGATCAAATGCTTTTAAAGCAACTTACACAAATATGGAAATTTTTTTTTTTCTTTCTTTCCCCTGTCCCCTCTCCCTTCCCCTAACAGCCTTCCCATCCACCGGGGAGGGGTGTGCGGGCACGCGCGCCGCGCGCACACACACACACACACACACACACACACACACTTGTGCTCCTACTGCTCCCTCTCCTGCCGGGGAGGGGGGCTGCGGGGGGCTGGCAGGGAGACAGCCCCAGTTCTAACTGGAACTGGCCGCCTGTCCTTCTAACAAGGGCATAAACTTTCATTACCCATGCACGCAGTCAAAGACAATTTAGGGAAACGCGCTGCTCGGAAAAGGAAAACCTCAGCGATTCGTGACCCACGCCGTTGCCATCTGGGGGGCTCTCGCCTCCAGCGCTCAGGGGAGCCCGGGCCCTGAACCCCTGGCCCTGCTCGCAGGAGGTCAGGGGGAGGGGCCCTCGAGGGGGGTGGCCAGCCCGCTGAGGGAGGGAGAGAGAGCGGAGGGAGCTGAGGGGCTCGGCCTCGGCGAGCTGGGAGCACCCAGGCAGGCCAAGGGACAGTCTCCCTTGTCGTGCTCTCCCCCCACGGAGCGCTCCTTCTCCAAGCCCCACCAGGTGTGGGCCCTCGAGGGCAGCCATAGGGCTCATGCCTTTCTGCCACCCAGTGCCGGCACGGAGCAGAAGCTCGGCTCTGTGGACGGGCGGATGGCCGGGCGGATGGACGCACGGGAGGAGGGACCGAGTGAAGACCGCAGAGGAAACCCGGCCCGGACACCCTCAGGCCCAGATGCCAGAGAAAGACCCCTGTCCAGTTGTCACCTGCTCTGGAAGCAGGCCTGGGGCAGGAGTGCCTCTGGGTATAGAGGTTGGGGGGCACTTGAGTGACAGGGGCCAGCCTGACAACCATCACCCCTACCCTGGGCCCAAGCCCCAACTCCCTGAGATGGAGCCAGGCCTTGTGAGGAAGAGGCCAAGTGGCCTGTGCCCAGACTTGGGGACAACTGTACTTCTATGTCCCCGTCACCTTGCAGCCCCTCATCCTGATGGGGAGTAGGGGAAGGGGCCCGAGGGGTGAGCCCTGCCCAAGGGCTGGTGCGAGGGGAGGGGGGGGAAGGGGGGGGAGATGACCCTGTCCCTCGGGGCCGTGCCCGGCCCTCCCATACCAAGCTCAGGCAACCAGGACTTTGGCAGCTTCCAAATCAGACAAATCGACATGAGAAACTTGGTCCCCCGCTTTTAAGAAAGTTAGGTCTCTGCCCTGGGCCGCAGTGTCCTCGTCTGAAACAGGGCTGTTAAGACGGCATTGAGTGACGTGTCTGGCACGGGGAGCCTGCCCCTCTACTGGATGGTGACCGGGGGCAGGGTCCTGCCTTGGGAGGCGGAAGGGCTGCTTCCTCCCTGGCCTGGGGGCTGGCGCGGGCAGGGCAGAAAGCCCAGCCTCCCTGAGACCTGAGAACCCTCGGTCCTCCCGCTTCTTCCCTCAACCCCCAGAGCCCAGCTCTCTCCTTGGGCCCTCGGCTGTCTAGGCTACCGAGGGCACGACAGCCTCCTGCCCTTGGGTGTCAGGGCATCCCTTGGGAAGCTTCCCTCCCTCTGGGCGAGCCTAACCCTCGGCAGCCCAGGAAGGGCTCCTCGGCGTCCTTGGGGGCAGCAGCAAAGGAACCCGCCCGCCCCGGCCAGACCGCTCCAGCCTTCGGTGGCGACCCGAGGGGAGCCCACCCTCCTCCTCTTCTGTGTTCAGAACCCACCCCCCACCACCAACTGTCATTAAAATAACAAGTTTCTGTTACAATCTAAACATTCCCACATCGCATAAAGGGTTATATTACACCCGAGTCACTCCCGGGCCCGTGTTTGCACAGAAAAGCTCACGGCAGGTCCCCCCTCCTGACGAAGTGACTTATTAAAGTTTAAACAGTAATTAACAGAACAATAAAAATAAAGGGATGTTTGGGGAGTCATAGCGCACACAGGGTTTTTGGCAGTGCCAGCAGATTTTCAGTGCCCTGTGCTGGCAGCAAAATGCGACTGTGCAGCCAGGGGGGACGGAGGACAGGGCCGGGACGGGGCCAGGGAGGCTTCGGGCCTAAAGGGTAAGGAAGCAAAGGCAGACTGGAGGGAGGGGAAGAGGGTACCGGCGGGGTGGGGGGGCTCATTCGGGTCTGTGCGGGGCCACCGGCCCCACCAGGATCCCGAGAGGCGGGGTGGGTGCCGTAGGAGCAGGAGAGAAGGCCTGACGCCCGCAGGAAACCGCCGAGCCGGGGCCGCTGAGGCTTCGCCAGGCCAGAGCCCAGCTTGGCCCCGGGCACTTCCGGGAGCCCAGTGCCTTGGTCACATCCAGCCAACTCCGGCATGGACCTGGCTGGGGGAGCAGCGTGGGCATCGCCAGACCCTGCCGTTAACGATTCGTGGGGCTGGACCCCAGTCACGCTGGGCTTCTCTCCCAGTCGGGCAGGTACCTCTCCCTGCTCCTGTGGCCGGGGCACCACACACCCCTGGGAACTCTCCTGAAGCTACTGGCCGCTACTAAGCATGAGTAAGGACTCCCGGGAAAGAACTTCCTCTCTGCCCTCTGGGAAGGGGAGATGAGCTGGCCCCACCTAGAGGGAGGAAGCCACCTAGGTCAGCGTGGGCCCCCCCCCCCCCCGCCCCCGCTGGTGGGAGTCCTCACGCACCGACAGGCCCGCAGGCAGCTGGGCCCGGAGGGCTGGTCCAAGGCCAGGCCAGTCATCTTTCACCCTCTCTGGTTCTCCCTGTACAAGCTCTGCCTAGAGGCTCAGACACCTGGCCGTCGGGGATGGCAGAGAGCCGGGGAGAAGCCTGGGAAAGAGGAGAGGCTCCACCCGAACGCGGCCAGCATGCCCTGCTTTCTCCTAAAGCCTTGGGGGCCGAGGAGCGAGGGTGGGTGGGAACCCGAGGAAGCCACGATGCACGTGTGTTATCGCACGCCAGCCAGGCGATGGTCACCAGGTACTGCCGGACTGGCCTTGGACTTACCAGCCCCCAAATGCCCTCGATTCTTCCCTCTCCCAGACTCCCCGGGCCCTGGCTGGGCGGTCCCAGGCTATGCTGTGGCGGGGCTGGGGGGGGGTGGGTCTCTCTCTCTCTCTGACCTTACAATCTCTCTTGGCCAGTCTTGCTGCCCCCCCCTGCCCATTGCCTATGCCTGTCCCTCAAGGGGAAGCCGCTGCAGAATCAAAGTTCTCTCGTCGCTGCACAGGAGTCATTTCCAAAAGTGGTTTTGGGTGTAGCATCCCCCGTGCCGGTTCTTCCCACTAGGGCAGAGCAAAGGGCAGATGCGGGGACATCACGAGACTGTAAGAGCACTCTTCCCCCTCCTCTTGGCCTTCTCCACCTCCCCGTGCCTCACGCGGAGCACCAACCTGCCCTGGCCTGCCTGGAGATCCACCCCGGTGCCTGCCCCCGCAGCCTGGCCCGGCGTCAAGCCCAGAGAGCAGCCCCCCGCCCAGGGAGAGCAGCCCCACTGGGTCCCTGGCACGGGCTCCCAGGCTGGTTCCTCCACATCACAGCTGCAGGGGCTGACGCGAGCAGCTGCGAGCCACACGTGGAGGTGAGGTGCTGGGCTGGGGCCAGACACTCCCTCTAGCCCTGTGTCTCCTGGGATCTGGTCCCCGGGCAGCCGGCAGGCACGCAGGGCAGGGACTCTGGCTCCGGCTGGCCCCCGTGGTGCCTAGCCATGCCCCTGCCTCTCACCAAGTTCCTGCAGGCGCAGCCAGCAGAGTGCTGGGCCCAAATGACCTCAGTGCCGCCCGGGCCCTGGGCACGAAGAACTTTGCCCTGAAGAAGTGGAGAAGAGCCAGCAGCTCTCCTCCCCCTCTTTCCTGGGCAGAGTTCTTTGGGGCTCCACCTCCTGCCCCAAGATGAGTGACTCATGGCGAGAGGAGAGTGGAGGGTCAGGCAGAGGGAGCTCAAGAAGGGGGGCGGGCGACGCTTCCCAACCCCCTCCCCCCCCCAGCGGCTCTGCTCAGGAGCCAGCCTGGAAGGAAGCCAGGGGCTTAGCCCCCCCCCCCGCTTGCTGCCGGAGGAGGCCCCCTGAGGCACCCAGCGCCAAGGCTGGGGTGGGAGCAGGGAGACACGCTCTGGGTTAGGATGCGGACTGGCGGAAGGAGGGCAGGTGAGGACAGAGGGCTTTTAACAGGTGCACTCCAACATGGGCAGACGGAGAGCAGGCTGTTCACCCTAATCTGCCCTGTTTCTAGAACCCCCCACCTTCTCCCCTGTCCCCTCCTCGCATGGTGAGGAGCTCGGGCTGCATAGGGAGCTCTGGAGGGTGGGAGCTATCAGAGCGCAGGTGTCCTCGATTTGCACAGAACTTTAGAACTGGAAGAGAACTGGGCCCCAAGAGGTGGAGAGGCTCATCAGAAGCCCAGGTCACTAACTTGTCAGGACCAGACAAATCCAGAGTCCCGACTCCCCACCCCGGCCCTCGCATGACCAGCAGATGAAACTGCCATACACCTGTGCTTTAAAGGGGGAACTTTCTACATCCTGGGGTGGGGGGGGGGATGCTCCAGGGCCCAAAGGCCCCAAACACCACAGGGCTTCCCTGCTGGAAAAGCTTCAACCCCACGCTGGCCCACCCGGGTGAGAACCCCAAGTGGCTCTGAACCAGCACCTGCAGGGTGCAGGGCCTGGAATTCAGGCTCCCAGCTCTCTAAGGGAAGCAAAAGTAGAGTCCGGCTCTCTGTGGCCTGGCTCACTCCTGGGAAAGGGGCAGGACACGGGGGTGGGTGACCAGGTGAGGGAGAGCACGACCGGGCACACGGGGGGGGGGGTGTGTGTGTGGGGGGGGAGCAGGTGTATCGGAGGGAGGGGACCTTCCTCTTGCAGAGACTGAGCTCCCCAGAACTCAGGAGCTGTGCTGTGAAGGGGAAACAGGGCGAGCACCATTCTGGGATTGGAGGAAGGGCCCGGGAGAGAGGAACCTCTCGGAGAGAAGGTGGGGACGGCAGCAGGTGGCAGAGAGGTGCTGCGGTTGACTGAGGCCACCCCCACCCCCACCCCACAGCCAGCCCATCTCCACAATCCCCTTGCTAAGGCCGCCAACGACATGAGGGGACTAATTTAGGAGTATTTTTAAAACTGTGGCCCTGGCGGAGGGGCTTAGCAGTTGTCAGCCATCTGGAGTAAGGAATTACCGTCACCTCTCTGATCCTACAGCCCTAAACCCAAAGCTGGTTACAGCTCAAGGGGGAGGCAGCAGGTGGGTGGGGTGGGGGCCTGCCCCTGGGAGGTACCCGCAGGCCTGGGAAGCACCTCCCCTTGCCCTGGGAGGGGGCGTGGGGCTGGGGAGGGGGCTGGAGAGCCCGGTGTCCTCTGTGCCCACTCAGGCTCCCCCGCCCGCTCACGCACGCTCACTCCCTGGGCCGCGCCGGCTCGCGCAGGGGCCGTCAGGTAAATTAGATCTGAAAGCTGACAATTTCTGACCATATTTCCTTGATTATTTCAAACAAATGCACAGCAGCCGCTGTAAGGAGATTAAAGTGACATAAACGTCCCGAGTGGGAGGGGGGAGGGCAGAGGATTCAGGTCACCCCCATCCGTCCCCCGCCTGACAGACGCTATATCGCTATCCAATCCAATAAAAAATCCCCCCCTTTTGCTTTAATTAATTTTACAGCTAGCTTGCTTAATTACTTTCAATCAAAATCCTCCTGCCATCGCAAAATTAGAGATGGTTGAGCTCCATTAGCCTAAATTCTTCATTTCCATATAGAAAAGAGGCTGTCTGCATAGCCAGCCTGGGCCCCTGGCAGGACAGACGCCCGTCTGCCCGCCCGCTGCCAGCCAGCCCACTCCTGGCCTGCGCTCCGTGGCTGTCTCTGGCCTGTGCGTGCCCCCCCCCAACTCTGCTCTGCCATTGCTTCTGGGGGGACAGAGCTGAGGTGCAGGAGGGGTACGCTCCCCCAGCCCCCAACTCTTCCCCTGGCTCAGGGGCAGGGCCTGCGGAGCTGGGCTGGACGACCAGGGCCTGCTTGCTCCTGGCTAAAGGAACGGCAGACCCTGGGACCCTGCTTTCCCGCTAAGGGGCCCCTGCCGCTCCCCTGAGGAGGCTCGTCTCCCAGCTGTCCAAGCCCAGAGCAGAGGGTTCTGGGTCCTCTGCCTCACCCCTCTCAGGAAGCAGAGCCCCTGGCAGGGCAGAAGCCCTTTCCAGGCTTGCACCTAGGCCCCGGTCAGTGCAGACCCCTGGAACCAACACCACCCAGCGTCCCCTCTGTCCCCTCTCCGCTGTGTCCGGGCTGGGGTCCCCGCTCCCTATCTGAGAGACTCCAGGGCCGGCTGTCCCGAGGGTGCTAACAGGCAATGCAGCAGCCCCCACAGACTCTGGTGTTCTCCGGGGGGCCCCACGTGGGCCCCTCCTCACCCTCTCACGTCCCAGGTTCCCAGCCTGCAACAGCTGCTCCCCCACCCCCAGCCTGGGTCCGGTGGGCGGCCGGTCTGGGCTCCCTCCGCATCCTGTGCCTGCACTGGCGCTGTCCTCCTCCCTTCCACCTGCCTCCTCCTCGCAGCCCCCAACCCCAACTCCGAAGCTCCACTTCAGGTTTTCCAGGCTACAGCCCCGAGTGTCACCACGGGGTCCAGCCCAACCTGGGCTCCAGCTGATTAAGGATCTGCAACAGGATGTAGGGATTACAGTAAAACCTGGCTCCGGATCTGCAGGGGCAGGGGGCCAAGTCCTGACTCGGGGACTCCCCTCCCCTCCCACTTCTGCCTGCTTCCTCCCTCTCGGCTGCCAAGGGCCCAGGACGGCTGAGCCTCTGGGTCCTTCCTGGGGTCTTGGCAGGACCCTGAGAAATGGATGACATAGGGTAGCATTATGGGACCCAGGCCAAATCTGGCAGAAAGGCAGGATCGGGATGGGGTGGGGAAAGGGGAGTAATGGCCGAAATCTGCCCTGGACCCTTGAGCGGGGACAGGAAGCTGAGCTGGCCCTCCTCAGGGAACAGGTATGAAGACAGGTCCTGGGTCTGAGTGCTGGGCACAGGCAGAGACAGGCGGGGAAGGAGGCGCACTGAAGGCTTGCCGAGGCTCTCCTAGGCCGCAGGCCTTAGGGCCGCCCCACTGCTATGGCTGAAGGACTCCAGGGTGTGAGGCCGCTCAGGCTGGGTGGGGCAGCTGAGCTCCAGAGCCTGGCCTCCGGGACACCAGGTGCCCACTGGTCTGCCTCCAGGCTCCTCACTGGTCTTTCTCTGAGAGCCAGCCCGCGTCCTCTACTTCCGGGGGCCAGGTGAGTTTCTCAAATATATCTCAAGTACCTATAGGCATACATTTCCCAGGGCCCGGCAGGCCCCAGGGGCGCAGGGAGGATGGTTTCGGGTGTCAGAGAGCTCAGAGTCTGATGGGGAAGGCACGCCGGCACTGGGGCCTTCCACGCACCGCACCACCGGAGGCCCAGGAGGGAGGCCGGCTGTGAGCTCCAGGAGAGCTTCCTGGAGCCCAGGCCCCGGCTGTGCCTGGGAGGCCAGCAGGTGCAGGAGGTAAACAGGAGTAGGGAGCAGACACACAGACAGGCCGCTGTCCCAATCGGGCTCCCCGGGGCTCCGGCTCCTACTGTCACGCCACTCTCCACGCGGGTCTCTATTCTCCCTCCTGCCCCCTCTTCAGTGAGTCACCAGCAGAGGTGCCTAGGAGGCAGGAGAGAAGGGAGCAGCACAGTCCTCAGTGGCACCTGCAGACTTCCTGGCCGCTCCTCCTCACACCTGGACAGGGCTGAGCCGCGTTCCTGCTCTGCCCCCAAGCACCAGGCCTGGCACAGATGGGTCAAATCGGTAGGAGAGTGGCTGGAAGAGCGAGTTCTGGGCCAGTTACCCAGGGCTCGAAGGAGCATAGCCCTGGGGCCGGCACAACTCCCCATCCGCCTCTGGCCTGCCAGCCAGCAACCTGTGCAACAGGGAAGCACCCGCCTCCTTCGATCCAGGGCCCGGCTGCCCCACCCTGACCCCACGCATCCTTCAGAGGTCCCAGGAGAAACTTCATTTCCTCCCGGAAGCCCTCCGAGATCACCACGCTCTGTAGGGCCCCTTCCTCGTCCTCTCATGCCGCCCTGCTCCCTGCGGTAGCACTTCTGTAATAGCTTGTTTAATTACCCTTCTATGTCCCTAGACTGCAGGACCCGTAGGACGGGACTACTGTTTTAGCAGAGCGCCTGACCCAAATAAATATTTACTGAATGAATACAGAAAACTAAGTGCTTCTCAAGTTCATTAGGGGAAGAGCTGGCATCAGGGGGTGTGGCCTGACTTCTGTACCAAGCCAGCCCTGTGGAACTCTAGGAACCTTCCCTCCCTTGGGTGGGACTGAGGCCGAAGCTCTTGGGCCTCTGACCCTCTTGAGCCTCAGGCTCACCTCCAAATGCCCTTCGCAGGGCTCTCTCTGCCTCGAGAACAAAAGAGGCCCCAGTTGTTCCAACATTTCCCTGGGAGAGGAACAACTGTTGCCGGCCAGGCCCTTTCAGAAAAAACCCAGCAACTGTTTGTATTGTGGTGCGCTTCTCTCCCTCCACCTCCTGTCTCTGTCCCAAAAAGGAGAAAAGGAAATTGAAAAAAGATGTGGGGGGAGGAATATCCCATCCCAGGCCCTACCACCTCCCTACACCCCCTATCAAGTCTGTCTGAAAACGTTATTAACACAAAGAGGGCACGGGGACAGCCACCTGCCGTTGCAAACAACTGGGGACAGCCGCAGCGAAGGGCGAGGCTGTGAGATCAGGGCCCAAAAAAAGGAGGAGGGAGTGAAGGCTGAGGGGGGGAGAGATCAAAGCGCAGGGAGAGGCTGTGGAGGGCAGCGGGAGACCTGGGAGACCCGGCCCTGCTGAGGTCCTCGGGGGAGGGAGAGGCCAGAGGCCGGCAGAGAAGCAGGAGCCCGAGGGCCCAGGAAGGCTCCCAGGGCCAGGCTGCACTGAACACGGAGGCAGGAGGTGTCCGGGGGGGCAGTGGCTGCAAATGGGGGGGGGGCGGGGAGAAGAGGGAAGGAGAAGTTGACTGGGGAAGAGGGAGAGAGGTCTATTAAAAACCTCTCAGTGCATAACACAAAATGTCAGGGTTTATAGCTTCATTCTTGGCATTGCCGGGACTGAGAACCCCGCACAGAAATGTCACCGCTTGTCATGTTTAATCACCTGCTGTTTGTTAACACCTTCCCTGCAAGGAGCCTGTCTCAATCTGCCCCTGGGCCCCCAAGGGACCCAGAAACAGAAAACATCCCCGTCTCCTTCTCGGGGCTCTTGGCCCTGCCTTGGGATCTCTAGGGAGGAACTCCGTTCGCCACCCACTCCGTTCGGCTCCCCCCAGGAGCCCCCAAATGACCCTTCCTATCAGGCGGGTCAGGGAAAGGGGGCCATGCGGTCCAAGGGGCCACGCCCCCCGGCTCCTGCTCTACCACCTGCCTTTCTAGGGCTGGCTGTCTGTCTGTCTGTCCGTTCCGTCTAACCGGCCCTCGCTCCCGTACCCTGGGGGTGAGAGAGGACGAACAGAGGAGGTTGCTCAGATCCCTGCAGTCTAGACTCTACCAGTCTGGCGGCCTGAACAGCAACTGCCACATAACATGGAACACTCGCTGCCACCGTCCTTGCAGTTACAACCCAGGATCACACCATCTGCGGTTCCGGCTTGGCTCGCTCCGGGAGCATGTTTCCCGAGTTGTTTAGACTAGGAATTCTCAGTCCTACTGCCCCGTAATTCCTTCCTCTGGGGCGGGGGTAGGTGTGCGGTGGGAGGGTGGAGAGAGGCCCCTCGAGCGGCCCCGGGGTTCCCAAGAGCACCGGGCTGCCCCCGCCCCCCGAAGCAGCGTGGCCAACACCAAAGAAGGAGCTGGGTCCTCCCGAGGATCACACCCGCCGCACTCGGCACGGTCCCCGGGCTCGAACCCCACGCTCGCACGGCTGTCTGTAAGGCAGCAAGTTTATCCTGTATGGTTTCCAAGGAGGCCCCCTTACTTCTAGAAGCAACGAGGGCCAGTGGCGACATACACTCCCGAGCCGAGCTGCCAGGGTCTCCCAGCGAACCAGGGGCCACGTCCCGATCTCCCCCTCCAGCAATGTCTGTGCTTACACAGAAACACGTCCGCCGGTCACACGTCTGCCAACCTGTCTCCTAGGAGAAGGCCCGTTCATTTCGACTCTCTTCCTGGAGGGCGCTGTGTCCAGTCTGCTCATTTCCATCTCACCAAAGAGACAAGTCAGAATGTTTTCCAAGTGCCCTTCAACCCTTCCCTGCAAACAGACGGGAAGACCCCTTTCCCGGGAGGTGGGCAGGAATGAATGCCTCCAGGTGGGGCTTCCTCCAAAAAAGCTCAAAATACAACCGCAACAACGAGCACGTTTTATTTTGCAGGGAAGGCCCTGGGACGTGTCCACGCGTTACAGGCGGGACACAGGTGGGGCCCAGAGACGGCTGGCGCTGAGGGCCAGGCAGCACAGTAAATACCCCAGGACCGGGCTGCCATTGGAACGGTTCTCCAGACAGTCCCTCTTCCCCGTGGGAGGGAGGCAGCCCTGCTCCTTGCGTTTGGGAACACCCCGTCAGCGGCTCTGGGCCTCCCGTGTCCCCACTTGTGAAACAGGACAGCTCCCGGTCTTTCTCCCAGGGAGCCGACGAGAGAAACGGGATCCTAAGTGCGGCGTGCTCTGAATGTCGCAGAAGGGAGGCACTCGATCGACCCACGGGGTGCTCTTACGGTTCTGCCCGTTGAGCCGCATCCGCAGCGTAGGGGGAGGGGCTCAGCATTGAAGGGGTGGGGGGGCATGGAGGGGGGAGCACAGGTTCGAGTCCTTTCCTACGTCCGTCCGGCAGAGGTTTCCGGGCAGGGAAAGGGGTGTGTCACGCCCACTCGGGTTCACACGCACCTAGCTGAACGCAGCGGCCCACGGAGCTGGGTGTTTGAAGTGGAGCCGGCTGTAAGTCGCCCATCCTGGACAAGGACTATTCTAGTTCACGAGGTGTTTGGGCTCTCCCGGACCCCGAGGGAGGGGCCGTACCCATCAGTCCCTCCACCTGCCTCCAGAACTGAGGTGTTCACGGGATGTGGGTCTCTCCAGTCCTGGGCGGACTGGGGCGGCTGGTCACCGTGCTGGTGACTACGCCGTGTGACCTCTGGAAAGTGCTTCTGAAGCTGTTTTCTTGGGCCTCAAGAGACGTGCCCTATCTCCTGGGGGACCTGACCGCACAGGACCTCTCCTGCCCGGGGCCATCAGAGTGAGCCTCTCCCACCTTCGGGTTTGGAAAAGCTGGGCCCCATTTTGACAGGGACCTTGAGCACGCATGGAACACATCCTCTCAACTCAGCACGCCGCGGCGGAGCTCCTGAGGAGCCGGGGAGCGGGGCCGGGCCTGAGGCTTAGGGGAGCCTCCACCCCACCCAACCCCCGTCTAGACCTGTTTTGCCCAAGCCACCTGGGTTTATCGGAGGAGCATGGCCTCCCGGCCAGGCCCCCCTGCTATAACCCTTCCATTAATTTCCTATTCGATGGGAAATTACTCCTCACCCAGGAATATAAGTTTTCATCTTATTTTAAGTTAGATTCTTAAAGCAATTACCAAGGCATCTGGCGATGACTTCACCGCTGTGGCCGGGCCCTGGAGCGGAGAAGGGCAGCCCTGAAGCTGCACAGACCCCTGGCTCCAGGCCCCCGAGGGGAGCTCAGGGGGAGCCGGGAGCCCCCAGACACCTGTCCTGGGTCCTGGGAGGGAGGTGGCGGGTATGCCGTAATCTCGGATGTTTGCCGTTGGTGGAAAAACGGCTTTTTCCAGCACCACCTGCCCCGTGAACCTACTGGTGACAGTTGCTGAAAAGCCTCGGCAGCTGGTGCCGCGGGAGCATTTTCTATTTTTAATTGTTTGATCGGAATATTAACTCATCTAGGTCCGTTCCCAAGACACGCTTCCCAGCCAGAGGGTTTCCCCCATTTCCCAGACCTTCCTCTCCTTCTATCTCTCTAGTCAGAAATCAACTTTGAAATTTAATAACTGGAGACACAGACCTCGGTGGGTTTGCAAGGGATCAGAGCACTGGGGGGAAAAGGAAAGCAGGGGCTCCTCCCCCAGAGGCGCCCCCAAACGGACCTCTGCCCTTCCCTCCAGACCGCTGACCCGGGGCTCCAGGGCAGCAGAGGCCGGCTCAAGCTCGCTCAGTACCGCCAGCTCCTGCCAGAGCCCCGCTCTGCCTCGGCGAGGAAGACGCCGTCTCTCCTGCTCCCCTCTCCGTCAGCCCCACTGACTGTCTGCTCACTTGCCAATCTTGAGGGCCACACCGAGGGGCTGGGGACACTTGGGAGGCCCCCAGCAAAGGAGGCACGTGCCTCTGGGCTCAGACAGGCTTGGCAAGAGGCGGACTTTCCTTTCAGCTTCCATCTTCGAAAGGAAGGGGGGGGCAGCGTCTCTAGGGAGCCCATGGGAGAACCTGCCAGAAACTCCTCTGTGAGTGCAACACCAAGGGCTCGCGGCCCAGTCCCCCAGCGGGAAAGTCACACACCCCAGCCTGAGCCAAGTGTCACTCTAGCTTGAGACAGACCACGCTGTCTGTCGGGAAGAGACTGTCGGGGACAACCCCGAACGCGGTAGCCCCTCAGCCCCTCCCAGGAGGCCCCCCAACAGCATGGGGGGCCACTGGGTCTCCTCTCCCTACGTGCCCTTGGCCGCCCTGCCGTGCGCTTCCTTCTCAAGGTCACAGGGCTGTCCACGCCAGGAGCATTTACTCACCAGACTGGCCCTGTTAGCAGCACTCGCCGCAAATATGCTTTCTGATAAAGTTGGCAGAAAAAAAGTTCTAGAGCTCAAAACAATGTCAGAAATCAGCCCCCACCCCCACCACGTGAGGGTGAGTGAGGTGAGGCCTGCGACCGGCCGGCGCGACCAGCCTGGAAGAGTCCTGGGGGAGGGCTTTGGTCAGCTCTCACGGTTCTCCTTCCTGTTTTACTTCCCAACATAGAGCCTGTTGCCAGGGCACCGAGGGCTGGGGACGGTTCGAAGCTAGGACTGGGTCTTGGCCCCCAAAGGGTGCGGCGGGGGAGCAGGGGCACGGGAGCGGTCCTCTGCTGCCTCCAGCCAGGAGCCCGCCTGGTGGCCTTTGGAGGACAAGGCCGGCGGCCTCTTCCCTCCGCTTCTCCCGGGGCCGTCTCACCTCACCGAGCCCCCTCCCCACCCACCCACCCTCCCTCAGTGCACACGGGCTTTAATGTTTTTATTACCTGTTTGACTCGCTGCCTTATTGCTTCTCCCCTTAATGGGGCCGTAACCGTGGAAACGAGGAATAAACGGCCACCAGAAAATGAGATGATTAAACAGGTCACCCTGGCAAAACAAACTCCGCCGAGGAACCTCTGGGGGTGGGGGGAGGAGAGGCTTCCCCTCCCCCCACCCCCGGCCAGAAGGCTTGGACCAGACCCTTGGAGGAGCTTCCCCATCCCTAGAACTGGGGCAGATATGCCCGGGCGCCCCCTGCTGGGCGGTGCGGCGCCTGGCCAGTCCCTCCCCCAGGCAGCCCACCAGGCTTGCTGCGGCCTGGGGCTCTTGGCCTGAGGGGGTGGCAGGCCTTGGTCTACAGGGAGGGGACGATCTTGGCCAGGGAGAAGATGTCCTTCTGGTGACGGTGACGTGGTGGAGCCCCCCCCCCCGCTTACTGCACCTCCCATTCTCATCCGCATGTTCCCTCCCAGGGGTCCCCTGAGTTCACGGAGAAAGCCCTAGAAGAAAAGGCCAACGCAGGCCCAAGCGCAGCTCGAGGAGGTTTCCTCTGGAGACACAAAATGTGTCCATCCCCCTCCTCCACGCTGCTCCCCTGAAGCCAGGCAGTGCCCTGGCCTCAGGCCAGAAGGCAACAGGGAGGGCCCTCTTGGCTTTCAGAAGAGTCTCAGCAGCCCAGAGCCTATGGCACCGACACTGGCTGAGACTGTGGGGCCAGAAGAGCCCCCAGGAGGCAGCCTGTGGGAAGCTCCGAGAACCACAGCCAGCTCAGGAGGAGCCCGAATGCCATGCCAGGGGGCAGAGGTCCCGAGTCTCCTTCTGGCACTGGGTCCACCCAGCTGCAGGGATCCCGGGACTGGGAACAGGACCCGGAGAGGACGGACATGCCGCCGTGAGGTCTCCTTGGGGGCAGCCGGAGATGGGCCGGGGAGGGGGGGGGAAGTGCAGGAGTGTCCCAGGGCACCCACTGGCTACTGCCCTCTTGTCTCCCACAGGGTAGCAGGCTGCGTGTGCCAAGACCCTCCCAGGCCCAAGCCACAGTCGGCGAGCAGCTGAGGCAGGCCCCCACCTGGCCACACAACACCCATCTTTAGCCGGTGCCGCCTTTATGTCACCCCTAATCCCAGCCCCACTCTTTCCTATAAACCAGGCTGTAGAAAGCTCTTAAGGAGCCAAAACCCAGGTCCCGAGGGAATCGGCCAGCGTTTCCTGCCTGCCTCCTGCGGCCCCCGCTCAGCCGGGAGGCACCTGGTGAAGAGGCACATCAATCAATCCCACCAGCCCTAGCAGCGGGCAGGCGCGAGACCGGCCCTGTACCAAGCGAGCGCTGGGCGATGTCGGCACAGAGCTAACTCGAACGGTTGCCATCAGGAGCAGGAGTAGCAGAAGAAAGCAGGTTCCTGGCCTTGACCTCCTGGGGACGACCGGCGTACAGAAGTCTGAGTGCCGCCTGGACACACTACCGCCGCAGGCGTGACCAGATCCTTGGACCTGCGGGCCTCCAGCCAGCCTCTTAGCTCTTATCTCTTTCCAGGACTGAGTGGGAATGAGGCCTGCAAGGAGGAGGGGGCAAGGGCGGCAGGAGGGCCTGCTTTAGGGAGCCGGGCAGCCTGGACGGAAAGGGCAGCAGGCTGTGGCCGCCCAGGGGGGGCGGCCGTGAGGAGTACAAGGCAAGAGAGAGAAAGGCCGCGTGACAGTCTAAAAGGTGTGGGGGGTGCAGGGAACACCTCCATCTGGCCCAATACCTCCCATCCTTTATCGAGTTCAAAGCCCACCCCTTCACAGAGCTCCCCTCGCGCTCCTCCACCCCGTGTGACAGGTGAGCACACCTGGCCCCCTCCACCAGGCAGGTCCCCTGGAAACCAGGGAAGGACCAGGTGGCCTCCAATTCTGCAGCAACTATAGTGGGCGCTCTCCCAAACACTCACTGAGTCACTGACCTCTCCACCCACGTGGGGGCTCTTCCCAGGTGAATGTGGGGGGGGTGTGAGGATGCTACAGTCAGGCACCCGGAGGGGTGAATGCTGGACCACCACGCTGCCACTTGTCACAATCAGTCCAAGGGAAGGAGGCCTTCCTCCGCACCCTGGGGCCACCGGCCCTTCTCCTGCTCCCCTGCTCCTTCTTCCCCCCCGCTTTCCCCGGGCCCAGCTACCCCGGAACAGCTCCTGCTTGCCTCGGGGACCCGCAGGCTGGAATTACTACAGAGCAACTTCCTCCCCCTTCCCTTCAGAGATGAAGAGGAGGAGAAGGAAAAGGGAAGAGGAGGAGAAAGAGGAGGAGGTGTGGCAGCAGCCAGGTGGTCAAGGTTTAAAACCCAGCTCAGAAAGGGCAGCGGTGAAGGACGAGCCTTGGCCCCCGGGGCTGGAGACACGACCCGGCCCCCCTCAGAATGGTGGGCCAGCCGGAGGAGGCTTATGGCGGGGCAGGCGCACCACTACCCTGGCGGGGTCCAGGCCGAGGAGTCGGCGCCCAGAGGCCTCCCGGCCCCACCCAGTCCCCAGCCCAGGGAGGGACTTGAGCCAGGGGCAGCAGCTTTAATGAGGAGATGCTGCTGCGTGACTCAGCCCTCCAAAGGTGCCTCCGTTTATTTTATTTTTCCATCATAAAAACCCAAGCTGCAACTCCGCCAGATTTCCTGGCCGTGGGGGATGGGAGAACGTGGGGAGTAATGGCGAGGCCGCACAGAGGTCTGACTAACTGGCCCCAGGGCCCTGCTTGGGGAGAAGAGTTCGTGGGTTCTCCTGGCTGGTCCCTACAGGAAAGAAAGGGCCTGGGGTGAGGCCCCTCTAGGGATCCTTCCAGGTTTGCCCTTGCTGCCTCTGCCTCCTCTCACAGGAGACCGGCTACGCCAGGACCTTCATCCTGAGATCTGCTCCGACGTCTTATAGCTGGGACCAGGGCTGGGTCAAAGGCCGCTTTACGGGTCCAGAGGTGCCTGTCTCAAACGCCCTCCTCCAAAGACCAGGCCCAAATGATGTGCTTCTCACCTCGTCCACTCAACTCTTCCCCCTAAGACCGAACCTCATGTGTAAAAGCAAGTTGGGAGTTGGAAAGCCAGAGACTTAAAGGTCATCTGATGCTCAAGTCCCTGCAAACGTCACAGCCAGCCTCTGTTTCAACGGTACCAGGAAACTCACTACTTCCGAGACAGCCCATTCTGTCCTTGGCTCTGACGGCTCCTTCCTGCCAAGATGGCACCGAAGCACCCACCCCCTGCAGCAGACTCGTCAAACCGGTGCCCAACCTGACTGCAGGGACTGGCCCCAGCTTAGACTGGTCGAGTGGGTGTATCTGGCCAAGTAAAGGCTTGAGGAAGGAAAATTGAGGGCAACCTGCTTGGGCTTCCTCCAGAGCTGAGGCCAGGGCCGGATGCAACGGCGGTGGGTGGGTTGTGCATGTGTGTGAGTGTGTGGGGGGTGGTCTGGATGCAGTGCCAGGGCGCCCCGGCCTGGAGTTCCAGCAGAGCTTCTCCCAGGGAGAGAGACGAAGGTCTGGCTCAGCGAGCAACCCAGATTCCTCCCACTGGCTCACCTTGACAACATGGCTGCAGCCATGGCGCCAAGCGGACAGTGCCAGCCCCTCTCCGGCCCTCTGTACGGTCTGCGGCCATCCCCTTGAACTCGCTCTCTTGCCTATTAGCCCCTCTACCTGGCAGAGCCTAGCCTGGCTCCTGATGGACGGCTCTAGCCCTGGACAGCCCCTCCTCTTCTTCTCACGCTCCCCCAGGGAGAGCGGGGCAGTGACCACCAGACCCCGCGGAATCAAGGGCAAGGTCCTCCTCAAAGCTCCGCTGCTGCTTCACAGCCGTTTCGCCCCTGCCTCCAGTCTGCTGGGGGCCTAGCAATGAGCCTGGTGGGGCCTCATCCTGGGGAGCTTCCCAACTGCAGAATGGATTTACCTGTGTCTGAAAGCTCCCGCCCCCGCCCCTCCCCTGCCTGGCTCCCTCCCCCAGGGAAATCACTCTAAAAGGGCCTAATGGAACTATGTCCTCCTCTCTTCCTCTCTCTCCTCCCTCCCTCCTCTCTTTCCCTTTCCTTTTTTTTTTTTTTATTAGCATTTGTGGAATTTATTCCCAAACTCTCCTAATCTTCCGTACACAACCATTTGATTTGCATAACCCAACCCCCTCTCATAAAAACTGGCTGCTAGTTTAATTAAAAAATGTAAATTTGCTGTCATCTCGGGGCCTGGTGAATTAGGACGACATCGGCATTTTTTATTGCTAAAGACGTCCAGATTGATCCAGCCCTTGGCTGAACTATGGTGGGGGAACAGGGGTCCGCACGGCCCCTAAGGATCGTGAGGTCCTGTCGTCCCCGCCTGAGAAGCCTTGGCCCTCCCGTTGCTGAGTGACTTCTGGGCAGAGCGCTTCAGGACCTGGAACTGCCCCAGGCTGGAGATGATGCTACCCCACGACCCAGTGCTTAAAGGGCCCCCGGAGCCTGCAACTCGGTGGCGCCTGTGCCTCTGGCCTCGCTCGGTGCCAGAGAAGGCCTCGGCGGAAGGGGCCTCCGTGGTCTCCCTCTACGCCCCCGAAGAGGAGAGCCGCTCACAGCACCAGCAATGAGCCCCAGCTAGCAACAAGGCCTCTGGCTACGGCTGGGTCCAGGAGAACATTCCAGATGTCGAGGGAAGAGGAGCATAGAGTCAGCCCCGAGATGGGCTCAGAGGGGATCTCAGAGTCCCCACCTGCTTCCCTTTTTCTGTGAACAGGGAGAAAAGTGCTCTTCTTCTGAAGTTCTGAAATTAAGTGAAACTTCCAAGTTCAAAGAAAAGGCTGAGGTGGGTATCACCAGATGACTTCTCCAGGAAACGGTCGGAACTCTGACACCCCGACCTCCCCTTACTGAGTGGCCAGAGGCCAGGCCCGGGCCCTGCTCGAAGAGCCTCGCTCCAGCTCCAGGAGGGACCGGTCCACCTTGGTGGCTCTTCTGGCTTCCAGGAGAAGTTTCCAGAAGCCGCCCCTGGAATGCCGGGGGAACTAAGTCTCCCTAAGGCCCAGGAAAGACGCTACAAGAGGCCCTGCCACCCACAGGCCCAGGAGGCTCTCTCTCCGGTTGGACACACCCTCCAGAAGGACTCTGGAGTCCTGCGCCCACAGGAGACTGGAAGGGACTGGTCGGTATAGGGCAGGAGGATGGAGGCCAGCTCCAGCTGGCACCCAGGTTAGAAGGAGGAAGACCAGGAGGGCCCGCCTTCCAGCTGAGTAATGCCTGGGTCCACTGTGCCCGCCCACAAGCCGAGGCTCCTCCGCCCCAGGTAGGGGGTGGTGCCAACTGTGGCCCATCTGTAGGGGCTGCTTCTTGGCTGGGCTGGGTGGGGGCCCTCTTTCTGAAGACAGGGGGTGGGGCCCGGGAGAAGGAGGCGCTGAGACACCTGGTGACGGTGGGGGCGGGCTGCTGCTCTGTGGGGGTGGAGGCCAGGGAGGGGCAGGGTGGCAGAAGTGGCCTTAGACACCTTCACCGCTTTGCCCAGCAGGGGGTGTCACACCCGTCCTGGGCACCGGAGGTCCCAAGGACCTCCACGTCTATTACCGGAGATCACACCTGCCTGGATGCAGTCACAAGCTCTGAGCCGCCCTCTCCCCACAAACACGCACCCACTTCCCAAAGTTGGCCGCCATGTCACTGGCCCTGCCCGCCCCCCTGCTGCTTCCTGCCCTCTCTGCCCACGCCCCTTGGACCTCAGAAGGTCAAATGTCAGCTCATGGGTCCCAAGGGGCAATGCCATGAACTTGGACCCATTATAAATAACCACCCTAACTGCCACCTATTTTTCTATAAATCAAACACGAGGGTTCAGAGATCAGCTGCAATGAATTTTCAACCTGTGTACTACTGACTTCTTTCAAAAACATTTAGGAAGAAGATAGTGGCTTTTGTCAGCCTAGGACCTGAGGGTCCTGGTCAAAATGTGGTTTCAACGGAACGGGCTAATCGAAAGCCTGAGGATTATGGTAAACCTCACTCCAGGCTCACGGTGAAACCCCAGATGAGAAGAGAAGAGAAATATTGAAAAACTTAGATAAAAACCGATAAAAGCTCCAAAATATCAGGATAAACTGCCCCGGGCCGGCATCATGTTATCTGGAACCCTACCCTCCGCACCATACTAGGCCCTCCAAAACCCAGAATCCAAATTTAGTAGTTTGTCTGGTGTCCCCCTGGGGCGGGGGGAGCGGAAAGGGCGAATGGGAGCGCGTCCTGGGCCCCTCACTTTGAACTGATAACAGCCGCCGCATCCCACGGATTCTCAGGTGAAAAATACTCATTAGCCATAATAAGCAGCTTGATCATCCGACACAGCCTTGTCCCAAATAAATTAAATTCCTTTACCTTGAGACAGTCGCCCCGAAACCAGACTAACCACCTTTCCCAACAGGACGCTGCTTTCAAAAACTAAACCACCCCCCCCACTAAAAAAATAAAAACACACACCCCACAGCCTGACACACAGAGATCTTTGCGGGGGGGGGGGCGGAGAGAAACACACACACACACACACACACACACACACACACACACACCACGGAGCCACTCAAAAAACACGGAGAACAAAAACCCCCACAAAAACCCCCTAAATCCTCTCTCTGGGTGCCCCCCAGCTCCCTCTCCCCTCGGTTCTTTCATAATGACAAGCATCAAATTAGTCACAGTCACTAAGCAAGTAACAAATAATAACAATAATATCATCAGAAGCCTCGCAATCCAGAAACCAGGGCGAGAAGCGCAGCGGCGCCGGACCCTCTCCAGGCCAGCCCCCACCCCCTGCTCAGCTGCTACCTCATTGGGCTAAAAATAATAACTTCCGTAAAAGAACCGAAAGAAAAGCGAAAGAGCCTCCCCTGGTTCCCACCGCCGGTACCTGTACCGAGATCCATTCTCCTCTCCTTGGTCCCAAACTCTTCGAGGAACGCCAAAAACAGAAGAGGGAAGAAAAAAACATCTGTTTAGTCTCTCGCGGTGCCCCCCGCCGCCCCCCTCCCGCCCCCCTCCGCTCGCCGCACCCCCCAGCGAGGGCCGGACCAGTCCCCGGACCCGGCGAGCACTGACAGGGGGGCCCGGGAGGGAGAGCGAAAGTTTCTCCCTCCCTCCCCGCTCGCTCTCACGCTCCGGCATTGCACACTCGGAGCGGCTCCGCTCTGCTCTCGAGTTTATTAAACTAAAAGAGAAACTATTTATAGACGCGGCCCGGGTCGGGGGGCCCGAGCGGCCCTCGAGGCCGAGGGGCGCTCCCGCCCGCGCCCGGCCCCGCCCGCGCCCGCGCCCGCGCCCCTCGCCCGCGCCGGGGTCGAGCCCCGCGGCGGCGCCCCCTGCCCTCCCCCGCCCCACTCCCGTACTCACCATAGTCGGAGAGTCGAAAGCCGAATTCACTTAAATAATCAACTTTCATAATACTTAATTAATGCCTAATTGCAACTGATTACTCCCCGAATAACAAGTTGTTTTAAAGCCCTGATGTCATTGCTCCTGACGGTAACACTCAGGGTAACAGTTTGGCAGGAGGGAGCGGGCGGGCGGGAGCGGCCGGGGGCGCTGCCAGGCGCCGAGGTGATTGGCAGGGCGGCCGCGGCGCCGCCTCCTCCGGGCCGGGCCGCGCCGCCCCGGCAGGTGAAAGAGCAGAGCTCGGCCCGCCCGCGCGCGCGCGCGCGCCCGCCCGCCTGCCCGCCGCGGTGCTGGAGTGAATGGGCGCGCGCTCGCCCTCCGCGCCGCGCCGCACGCACGCGCCCGCCCCGCTCCCGCACGCGCGCCCCCGCCGCTCCCCCTACACACGCGAGGGCGCGCGCGCGCGGCTCCAGCGCACCCGCTCGGGAGGCCGGCCTCATTGGCTCTGCGAGTCCCCAAACCTTAGACTTCGGGAGGAGGGAGGCGGGGACTCGGCGCGCGGACCCGGGCGGGAGGGGCGAGGCTGGCGGCGCTCGCGTCCCCGAGCCAACTCCGGCCGGACGCCGGCGGCCGCGCGCTCGCACGCTCCCTTCCGCGCCCCGGGCCCCGCGGGCGCCACTCGACGGCGGCCGCGCGCGGACTCCCTCCGGGCGCCGGCCGGCCGAGGGCTCACGGCGCGCGCGGCCGCGCAAACTTTTCCGCACGGGCGGGCGCAGGTGTGAGCGCCGCGGGGTCGCGCCCGTCGGGCCGCGCGCCCTCGTTCTCCCCCCATCGCGCGTTCGGCGGGCTCCGGGTGCAGGGGTAGTGGCAAGGCATCCGTGTCCCCTCAAATCCGCCTCTCATGGTGGCGGTGGTGACGGGGCTTTTTAGTTCTAAGGAGGAAAGATTGCTGAGTGGTGGGCCTGGGGGGTGGGTAGGGTGGCCGGGGACACGCGAGTCGGCTCGCGCTGCTCTGCCCGCCAGCCGCTGCTGCAGGTTCCAGGAGAGCCAGGACCCCTGGCTTCGGCCACTTGCGCTTGGTTTTGCCCTGAACTGGGCCCTGGTGCCCTCCTGACCCAGGCCAACCCTAGCCGCTTACACATCTCTGCTCTCCTGGCCTTTCTCCTCCTCTCCTCCTTCTCGAAAGTTCAGCCCCCAGTCCCCCAGTTGAGCCTTGAGGGGTGTCCAGCACCTCCTTCTTCCCTCACCCCGCTGGGCCGCCTTTTATTCCGAGCACCCCACCACAGATCCCTGCCATCACGGGGGCTTCCCTCCCACCCTGTTGCCTCTGCCATGCCCCCAGTAAGGATCCAGGCACAGAGGTACCCCTGAACCAAGGAGCCGGGGTCCTGCACCTGCCCCTGGGACGGCCTCCGCCTTTCCTGCCTGCTACTTCCTCTCTGGACCAGGGCTCCTTATGCTCTCCTTGCCCCCTGGAAAGCACTGCACCCCCCGACCCCCCACCCCAGAAAGCACTTTGGTGGGTCTCCTGTCCCCAGACTTCCCTGCTGCAGGCAGTATGTGGAAATTCCTTAAATTTCAGTGATCCAAGTTACCCATTGGATTTGGGGGAGGGGGCTCAAGGAAGGTGGCAGCCAGAGGAACAGAAACATGGGCAGCTTAGCTAGTAGGGTACCTGGATATGACTGTCTCTAGCTCTCTCTCTGTTCCTGTGAGACCGTTCTGCCTTCCTCTCCTCCTGCTTCAGGGAAGGGCACGCTGCCTTCAGTGAGGGGAGTGGAATAGACCCTGGGTTTTCTCTAGTCTTTGGGCAGCATTCAGCAAAATGGCACCTGCCTGTTTCTGCGGTATTTCTACTTTGCAAAGGGAGGTGCCCAGGGAAATCTTGGGGCAAAGCAGTCAGAGAAAAACCCAACCGACTCTTTCTCCCACTTTCCCCTTATTGTTCTCCTTCGTTGTCTTTTTAGTTCCAAATGGCCTCATGAGGCGGGAGGTTTGCGTCTCTTCCCTATTTGACCGCCCTCCCTGCTGACTTCTTGGCCGCCCTCTTTCCTGGTTGTCACACACCACCCTCCGCCCTTCAGGCCTGCCCCGTCCCTTTGGAGGTTGAGCAGCTGGACAGGCCCAGAAGCTTTACTGAGCGTCCTGCGGCCCTAAAGCCCTGAATAAAGGAGCAGAGGTTCTTGACCAAGCCACGTGCTACCCGGGGGCTAGGACAGGTGCTGGCCCAGGGCAGTCACGCGCAGAAGACCCTGGGCTCTGCTCCCCACTCGGGATCTCGCAGAGGGGACCTCTGTGTCCGGAACTACTCTGGACTAGGCACCTGCCTCTGGGTGCTCACCTGTGACTCCCCAAAGTAAGGCTTACGGCTCTGGGTTGTCACAACAGGCGGTCCATCCCAAACCCCAATCCTGAGTGTCTGCTTCTCTGCCTGGGCAGCTAGGGTGTGGGAGGAAGCCTGAAGACATAAGAGTCACACAGGAGCGGAATATGATTTCAGGGTTTATTTGATGATGCGCGTATCAGGAGCCCCCTGCGCACGTGACCCGCGCGGGCCCCGCTGGCTGTCTCTGAATGTCCTCCTAGGCTTCTGCCGATGGTGGTCAGGGCACGGGAGGGCGTGCCTTCCAGTTACCCAGAAGAGGCCAACCGGATTGGCCACACGGTAACTTCGGCGCCTCTGACAAGGGCCGGAGAGCCAGAAGGACACAGAACGCACAGGGCCAGCCAGAGGGACCCATTAAGCGAAGCGGTGGAGGGAGGTGGGCTGCCTGAAGAGCCTCTCCCCTGCCAAGGCCATGGCCGGGATCAGTCACGGCAGGCTTAAGAGGCCTTGTCCAAGAGTGGAGAAGAGGCGGGAGAGAATGAGGCCATCTTGGCATTTAGGATTTGAGAAGGTCTGAGAAGAAAGGCGGCCGAGGCATCGAGGCTGAGGTGTGAGTCAGAGGCGGCACAATGGAGGGGTCCCCAGGCTTCTCGTTCTTTCTCTTTGGGCGTGTGCTCGTACAGAGGGGAGAGGCCCACAAGTCTGGCCTCTCTGACCCTATGGCCCATTTTTGCCTTGAGGACCCCGATGTGGTGACAGCTCTTAGCCCCTGAGGTCAGGCCGCAGTGAGGACATTTGTACCTGGGACTCAGGGGACGGAAAGCCCAATGCCACCATCCCTCCCGGTCTTGAGGCCCTGGGCTCAGAGACACCAGCTGGTCCTTACACACCCCATCCCGGGGGCAAACGCGGAGCTGTGCACGGCGTGCCCACCCACCAGGCCCCTCACACGAGTCCAGGGGAAACCGTCACGTCTCCTCCCCCACCCCCCCCCCAGGCCGGCCTCCACGCTTGGCCCGAGGTCCGCTCACACCCCCGGAGGGCCCACTCATTCTCTCCCCCACCCGAGCCCGGGGCCTTCTCACTCACCGGCCTGTTTACACACCAGATATCTCAGGCTTTATCTGCTCTCATTCTGAATTTGTAACTTTCACATAAACTCGAACAAAGCTCCTTTTGTTCCCGCACCCCACCCCAGGATCCCAATAAACTGGTTCCCTCTGAGGCGACTGGGCCAGGGCACAGAAGCCTTGGCCAGAGGAGCGTGTGCGCATGTGAACAAGCATGTTCGCACCTGCGAGGGAGCCCGTGTGTTTGCGTGTGAGTGCGCTCCTCGGGCCGACGGAGGGCGGGTGTCAAGGGCGCAGAGCGCTTGGGAGGCAGGGGCGTGGGGCTGGGACTGTCTGCGGGGACACGAGAGGTCGTGGGCCGTGGATGGGCCGGTGTCGGGGGCGGGGGGGGGGGCAGACAGGGACAGAGAGGAGCGGCGGGGCGGGTGGTGGAGCGTGCGGCTGAGGCCAGGCTTAAGCTAAGGAGAAGGCAGATACCGGGATCGCATTATGGCGGTACAGAGGCTGGCACAGCCGCGCGCTCGGCCCTGTAATCCTGTTAGCCAGCAATCTCCATTCCGAAAGAGCTTCATTTCTTTGTGAATATTTGTAAACTAGATATCTAATGGAAAATTATAGGAAAATTATAGTGAAATTCATGACGGAGAAATCCGATTATCCCTAATTCAATTATGCCATCTTAGCCCACACAGCACATTTCCCATTTTTTTCCCATAAATACCGATGCCAGGGGTCCCGGTAATCAAATAAAATTGAAAATCATCTTCCCATTAAATTCAATTAGCCGCAATTTCTAAAGCCTATCAGAGATTTTAATTACTAAATTATAAAATTCTCCAATGCTAAATTGAAACCAAAAAAATTGCACATCCTTATATTTCAGAGAAAAAAAAAAAAGGGCCAGCAAAATCCTTGAAAAAAAAAATGCCCTCCTTTCTGTACCCAGCTTCCAAGCAGGTTCCCCTCCTGGCAGGACCTCACATGGCGCCCTGCTCGCCCAGCTTCGGAGGAAGCCAGGTGGACAGAGGAGAGGACTCTGCCAGAGGAGGGGCTGAGGCATATTCATTGAGCAGAGGGGCCAACCACACCTCCAACCCCAAGCTGGGGCTTGGTGGGCCCCTAGAGAGGACCCGCCTTCCTCACTGGGTGTCCTGGCTCCCGAGATACTCCCAACTCTGTCTGCCCACCGAGAGGTCTGTAACTTGGCCCGTGGACAGGGTTCAGGCTCAGGTGGGAGCTCGGCCTCAGGTCTCTGCATAGTTCTAGGGCGGCAGACCCGAGGCAGTGCCGGCTTCCTGACCACTCTGCGGGGGGCCCCCGTGTGGCCCGGGGACGGTGGGAGTGGGACGGAGGGCAGTGTTGATGGGGGGGGCACAGATAACAGGGGATGGTTCTGTGGCCCCAAGTCTCCTCCGGAGCGTTCCCAGGGGCCACGGGTCCTGGCAGTGGAGCAGCCTCCTAGGAGAGGGCTCTGGCCTCTCCTGTGCTGGCAGCTCATTCTCTATTCTCCTCACCCTCTTCTGGAAAGCTGACAGCCCTGAACTGGCCAGAGGGCGTGCCTTGGCCCCATGGCAGCCCTTACTCCCTCACCCCTTCTCCTTGTAGGGAAGAGCTGGCCACAGCCCCAACAGTAGCCCTCCTCTCTATCCCCCGCAGGCCACTTACCCAGCTCTAAAGACCGCGCTAGAAGTCAGAAGAGCCTTCGGACGTGGCATCGGCAGTGGCTTAAAGTGACCCTAGGTCTGAAACCCAAGGCGGGAGGCCGGGTGGGCAGCCGATGGGCCCGGCAGTGTCAGGACAGCCGAGAGCAGAGCTGCCGGGGCGGGGAGCAGGTTTAATTTGCCGGGCAGTCAGCAGTGCCAGCAGGGGAGGCACCCGCAAACAAAACAAAAACAAAAAAGTTAATTATCTTTGGCTTTTTCTTAATAAATATCCAAACTGGCCCGGCCGGATCCTCCGCTTTGGAGGGAGAGAGAAGAAGGAGGAAAAAAACCCCAAACCAAACCCAACAGACTCCTTCCCTGGCCTACCTTTCCCTTTGTCTCTCTTCCTCGTATTCACCCCTTATCAGAGGCTGTAAGAGTTTCACATTAATTCCCAAAATTTGCGAGTCAAGAAGATGGCCCCGAACATTTGTTTGTTTGTTCGTTGGAAGTTTTGGGGGGAGGGAAAGCAGGCGTGTAAAGGAGGAGGAGGCAGGGGGGGAGGGAAAGGGTAGAAGCAAAGGAGAGCGTGACAGTCGGAAGGAAAGAGAGCGAGTGTGACGAGGGTGCTGAACCCCTTGAGTCTCCCTGTGGGCATGGCAAGGCCTAGCCAGTGGCCCCAACCCAGGCGGGACCTGTTCTGGAATGTTGTGTTGGCATCGGATTTTAGTTACAATGATCAGCTACAGGCGATATGGAGATTTCTTCTTTTAAAACTCTCAAACCGCCTAGGTCTCACTGGCCACGTTAGCTCCCCTGTTGCTGCTGGTTCCTGTGCCAGCCAACCCTCCCTTCCAGGAGCCAGGGCTTCGGGAGAGAAGCTTTGAGAGGAGGGGACGTTGGCTGTCCTTCCGAGGGGTGTGAGATTTTTCTGTATGGACTCGCGAGTCTACCTAGGGAGAGAGATTCGTGTTGCCGCCTGGGCCTACGTGTCTGGCCGGTGCTCACACACGCCTGAGCCCGGGCTGTTAGAAGCGTGTAGCAGGGCACGTCGGGGGTGGGGGTGGGGGGAGGGGACGCAGCCAGGACAGCGGGCGCCCTTCAAGGAGCACTGACTCCGGAGTCCCACTACCTGGATTCGAACCCCAGCTCTATCACTCGCTGGCTGTGCCGCCTGGATCAAGGCCTTGACCCTCTCTGAGCCTCCATTTTCTCAGCATCAAAGAGAATAACTCGTGAGGGCCCAGGGCTGGGGGCGGAATGTGGCGTGACTGCTAACGAGGACGGGGTTTCTTTCTGGGGCCATGAAAATATTCTAAAATTAGATGGTGGTGACGAGCACGCAATGTTGGGAATATACTAAAAAACCGTTAAATGGTACCCTTGGCGTGTAAACTACAGCTCCGTAAAGTGGGTTCTAAAAAAGTGGGGACAAAAGGGGGGGAAGCACAATAGCAGTCATTGCACAGGGTTGTCGTACGGGGCACAGCACAGCCTGGCACAGAGCAAGCACTCAGAGACTAGTGACGAGAGACTAATACGGCCCCAGGCAGATGGGTTGGTGTCCACGAGTGTATACTGCCGGGTGCCTGCCTGCATCTACCCGGGTCCCCAGTGCTTGTTAAGCAGCTGAGCTGCCCCCCTCCCCAGTACGTGGAGGGGCTCCTGGGCGGCCGTTCCCCGGCAGCGATGGGAGAGGGCATGGCCCTCCTCCCGCCTCTCTGGCTGGGTCCCTGGAGAGGAGGCTGCCCACCACCGTAGGCAGACTCTGCTGCTCGCTCTCCCCGTCTCCCAGAGCACTCATATTTTCCATGTGCAGCAGGCCGTGACTTCACCTTCATACTAGTTACAGGGTTATTTAGCTTCTCCTGACACTGACAATCACCAAACTTTAATTCGCTGCGTGGCTTCTCCCCGCTGTGCCCTCTGCCCACCCCCAAAATCCCTGGGAGAGGGTGGGAAGGACCTAGTCCGGCCCCCCTGTTGCCAGAGCCTGCCCTTCGGAGTGATGGAGGGATGACAGGAGGGGATGCTCAGAAGGAGAAGATGATGGGCAGAGAGTGGGGGCGGGGAGGGGGAACAGTGCGGGAGAGAGGAAGTAGCACCAGCCCTGAGGGGCGCTTCCGTCTCACTCCTCTGGCCTGACACTAATGTATTCAACCCGACATCCATCCTGTTGTGAATGAAGATTCAGCTGACCGGGCTTTGGGTCTGCAGGCTGGCAGCCCGAGCCAGGACCCACGGGGCCGGGGCTCGCCGAGCGCCCGGGGCCGGGCAAGCTGGCACGGACTGGCTCCTTTGCCTGATGCCGGACGCGGAGGGGCCCATCCGGAAGCTGCCTGAGGGAGCCCATTCCTGCTAACCTGAGCAGCCAGCTCTCCTTTCCTCCTGCCTCCCCCATGCAGGTCTCCTGGGAGGCTAAGCCACCCTGCCTCACAGAGGCTTCTCTCCGGCTTACTGCCCCGCGGCCTGTATCACGTCCCTCTGCCTCCTGAAGTGGTCACCCATCCTCGTTCCCCAAAGCCTTCTAGGCAAGCAAAGGAGTGATGGTTTGCTCTGAGAACCATCCAGTGGAGCCAGGGGACTGTCTTAGTCCCCAAATCCAAGCTGGCCCCACGAGCCTCTCATCAGTCAGAGTCCCAGAAGCAGATAGCTGAGCCGAGAGGATTCTCGAAGACCAGAGGCCTGGCAAAGAACCTGGGCCGGGAGGCTTGGAGAGGCAGAGGCAGAGGCGGGAGGAGGGGAGATGCAGGGAAATCCATCAGGGGGTCCAAGCTGTGTCTGCTTCCACCCAGCCTCGTTCGCTGCCCCACCCCTGCTGGTGGGGGAAATGGCCATGGTGGCCTGGGCAAGAGAGATGTCACGGGGCCGATGGCAGAGAAGGGAGAAGGGGCTTGTTGACTGCAGACTGTCCATTATGGCTCAGATTATAAGCATATTGTGCAGGGCCCTCTGCACGATGCCGAGGAAATCCAATACGCTGAAAGGTTAATGCAATCAATTAGGGTGACAAGGAAGTAAAGTAAAGCCTTCGGAGTAGATGAAAAGGAGAGAGAGGGAGAGAGAGAGCGAGCCGTGGAGCTGGGGGGTGGCCGTATGGGTGGCGGGAAGGCAAGCAGGAAGAGAAACTGGCGGGATGCTGGGAGGGAAAACACACACACAAAAGGCCAGGAGCCTGTGAAAAGACGCAGAGGGTAGGAGAGCCGGCAGCAGACGCAGCAGGAGTGGGCGGCCAGTGGACACAGCCCTGGTCTCAGACCTCCGACTGCTGCCCAGCTTCACCTCCCCCCCCCCTTCCCCCGGCCTCCCTCCCTGCCGGGCTCATGGCACCAGCACTGTGTCACGGCAGCTTGGCCCCTGCGCCTGTACAGAGCAAGTGCCCACCACATAACCTCCAGGGCCTTCTCAAGAGACACTATGGCCTGGTTCCTGCCTCCCCCAGAATGGGCCCAGGTTCAAACCCAGACTCTACCCTTGTCCTCCTTCACCCCCAGCGGCACCCACGAACACAGCCTTCGCAGCTCTCCCCCAAGCACCTGGCTCCTGCTTGCAACAGCCTACGAAGCAGAGAGGTCAGGGTGGTCAGGACGCCCGTTGACAGATAGAGAAACCGGGGCCCGGAGAAGATATGTGACTTTCCCAGGGCCCTGCAGCAGACGGGGAGGACAGGGCACAGTCCTGAGAACCCCAACAGCCCTCAGCCCACGACCAGGGTGGGGGGCATTTCCTTCCGAGGCACCCGCTGGAGCGAGGAGACGCACGTCCCCCAAGAAGTCAGACCCAGAAGTCCCCGGGCAGGGGTGGAGAACCCCTGGACCCTGGTCAGGGATGGCTGGTGCTCTGGGAGGTGAAAAGGTAGGAGGGAAGGAGGGAATGTGCGTTCTTCCTACCTCCCAGGCCCTGGGCCAGACACCTTGGGCCACACTAACTCACTGGTGCCAGTAACTTTGTCTGCAAAGTAGCTATTCTGCTCACCTTTCAGAAGAGGAAACCAGATCTGAGAGCTTAGTGAAGGCTAAAGGCTACGCAGGGCTCGTGGCCTGGGATGCCGAATTCTGAGGAAGACGGTGGCTGTCGGGGAAAACGAGCCTGGAACTTCTAGATGGGTGGGACTGGGCAGAGAATGGGGCCCTGAGGAGGCCCGGGGAAGGGGGGGTGGCCCCAAACAGACCAGGCCTGCAGGTAGTCCGAAGCCCGGGGACAGCCTCCCGGGCAACTGCCCGCGGCCCTCAGAGCAATCCCACGGAAGACCAGAGCACAGGGCAGCATGACAGTCAATATTGTGGACCTACTGAATACCAGGAAACTGTACACTTAAAAATGGTTACGACGGTAATTTTCATGTTATGTGTATTTTGCAACTTAAAAACAAAAAACAAAAAAAGAGCGGAGGTCAGGAGACAGCAAACTTTTCCTATAAAGACTTAGAGAGTAAATATGTTCGGCTCTGCGGGCCAAACACTCTCTGTTGCAGCTAGAGTAAAAGCAGCCAGAACCGACATGCAAATGAGTGGGCGTGGCCTTGTACCAATAAAACTTTATTTACAAAAAAAAAAAAGCAGTGGGCCATGCCTTGTTCCAGAGAATGGAAGCACCTAGGGCTGGGCTTGCAAGACCCAAGATGGGGTCCCGCTGCCCGGAGACAGAGGTATCCAATCTGGACCTTGCCAAGAAGTGGAGGGAAGGGCTGGCCAGAGGCCTCAGGTGGAAGTCAGGCTCTCATTACCGGCAGAGGATAGATAAAAAGAAGGGGAAAGAACAGGCGCTGGTCTGGGAAACAGATGTCCTCGAACTGGCTCCGGCGCCCAGCATGCCAAGAGGCCCTTCGCTTTGCTACAGAGCCTCATGGACGATATGCGGGAGCGGGGGCGTGGAGGGGGGTGACTTGGGAGTTCTCGCCATTCTGGGAGTCTTGATGCCCCAAGAGAGGCGTTAGGCTGCGGCCAAGAGGGGATGGGAGTGGGCAGCGGCGGGCCGGCCGGCCAGAAGGGACGCCGGGGGAGAGGACGGCGAGGAGAGAGGCCCGGGGAGGCCTGTAACCAGGGTGGAGCTGGCGGCAAAGGGAGGAATCCACGGGCCCCAGCGAGAGCGCAGGGCGCGGGCCGGGCCTGCCCTACACCGGCCGCCTCTGATCACGTTTTCAGGGCCACTGCCCGCAGGCACAGACAATGCTGGGGGAGCCTTTGAAGTCCGAAAGGGATGCCGCGGTGGGAGCAGCACGAATCTCCTCCCTTCCCCCCGTCCTCCCGGGGGAGGGGGCCAGCGGGACAAAACCCGGAGCCGGTCACAGCCAGGCCCGAAACGCGTGAGACAAAGGGAAAACAAACAGGTTTGGAGCCAGGCGCACGGTGCCGTGTCTGTCCCCCGCCCGCCAGGCGAGGATGATGGATGGCTGCAGCCAGCCAGCTCGCCCGCCGGGCAGGTCCCGCTATTTACATAACACTGGCGTTCCACCGGTCACCTCTGACACCGCGCTGCCTGGGGCCGAGGCCCGGTGGCCCCCGAGGTTCCTGGAGCCACGGGGGGACTGAGACAGCCTGTGAAGGCCCGGCCAGACCCGGAGAAGCCCTGGGCCTGGGAAGGGCAGGTCAAGCAGCCTGATCTGGGCTCAGGGTCTGAGGCCTCCTCCCTGCCAGCCTCTTATGGAGGGAGGAGGAGGCCACCAGGGACCCGCAGCTCCAAAGAGAAAGGCAGGGCTGGAGGTCCGGGCCTTTCAAGTCCCCGAGGCCCCCCCAAGAGCTACAAGCAGAACTTGCAGGGACAGCCAGCAGCGGCTGCCACAGCGGGCCGACAGCGCTGCGGAGAACTGGGGATGGTACCAGCGACCCTGGCTCCCGAGGGGCCTCCTTGCCCCACACCACCCCTCGAACACATTCCAAGCCCAAAGTCTGCAGTCCATGTGTCCCCTGCCCATTTCCTCCTGGGGCCGTCTTTTCTTGCCAGGTTCAAAGGGGCAACGTGGCTCCAATTCCCTGTCTCCATCTTCCCAATCCTAACCCCGGAGTGACACCAGTACTAGGTAAGTGGTCACCAGTGGGGGAGAGGACAGGAGGATCAGGGCGGGGTTCCGGGCCTTACCTCGTAGCGGGTCCTTAGAGGTTCCTCTCTCAAAGCAGGGGCGTCACTTCATCCTGGGGAGGAGAGAGAAGAGCCCTGTTAGCCTTGGAAGGCGGGATGCCCACAACTCCCCAGTGCACACCCTCCATCCTGCTGTGCGCCCAAGGGCTCCTTGCCCCCTCTGCGTCAAGGGGCTAGGGCTCCAGGACCGGCGAAGGGGGTCAGAAATGGATTTGGGTTCATCTAAGTACATGCCAACCACAATTTGGGAAAGTTCAGAAAGCAGCAAGAGCTGAGAGCAGAAATACGGTCCTCAGGACACCCTGAACCAAACAGGCAGAACGCACTGCACACAGCTCTGTGGAGGCAGAGCTAGGAGTGTGTGGGTGGGGGGTGCAGTGACCACGCCTAGGGGCCTGGGGACCCCAGAATACAGCTCCACCCACTCCTTCACTCTCTTCCCCAGCCCCTGAAAAGAAAAATGACGTATGCCAAGCTAGTCGCTACGGCAAGCAGGGTGACAGAGAGGCCAGGGTGGACCGGGGCCCATGGCACCAACAAGCCTCGCCTCCCGGGAACAGGCTACGACAGCACCTTCTAGCCTGAGGTCCTACCAATGAGACACAACAACCCACGCTGGGGGCCCACGTAGGGAAAGGGACATGGTCCCACAACGTAGAGGGTCTTTGGCCAACGTATAACTCGGCCCAGCTTGCCAGGCTCAGACTCTCCTGCCCAGTGCTGGAGTTTGGGGAGCCAGGTTCCAATGAGAGGGACACGCCTGATGTGGACAGAAAACCCAAGGAGCCCTCTGTCCCCTCCCCCTCTCTCCCCCCAGCCCCGGGCCTCGGAACCCTATCCATACTTGGGAAGAGTTTCCTGTTTATTATGTTTATTCCTCCCCACTCCCTCGTTTGTGGCTTAGCAATGATGCAAGAGGAATAACACCAATTTCCTTAGGCTGTGTAATCCCCAAATCAGATTGGGGGGATTGCGAGAGGTGAGGTGACCTTGCACAGGGCTCCCGGAGTGCCACCCGGTCCTGCAGCCCGCCCTCTCTTTCCCAGGACATATTTGGACAGATAATGCTAATTGTACTTGACAGGTCTTCCTAAGGAGGGGCCGGGTCTTCTGCCAGCTTCTGCTGCCTTGGCCGGGCTGCCTGGGCAGAGGTGCCCACCCCGGGCAGAGCCCACCCTGCCCGACACAGGGCTCTGGTGGGCATCGGGCAGGTAGGGGGGCTTGCCCCAGGGGCCTCCTATGCCCACCCGACCCAGATGGTGAGAGGCTGGGGGTCCGCAGAGACCTGGGCGGACTGAGGTAGGGGGCAGCAGAGAGGCAGGGGGAGGCTGGTGAGGTGGGAGAGTGGGAAAGAGGAGGAGGCCTGGGAGGGGGAGCTTGGGCACGTGGAGGCCGAGCCCAGGGCGGGGCGCAGGGCAGGGGCTGGAGAGCCCGGCCTCCCCGTCGCCGCTGAGAGGCACTGCACCGGGCAGGCCTGGCTGTCAGGCTCGCTTCCCAGCCGGCCAGCCCCGGGGCCTGGCTGTACGTCCGTCCCACACGCTCTGCCTGAGATCTCTCCAGGCGCCCTGGCCAGCCTCCCTTGAACCCCCAAAAGCCCCCCAACCCCATAACTCCAGTATCTCCCTTCCACCACCTTTTTCTCCCCTCCCCTCCTCCCCTGCAACTGTGCATTTATTAATTCATGAGGCACTAATTAGTTCTTTGTTTAATTTTGTGTTAAACAGACTGACCGGAATGATAACGACTCGCAGCCCCGTGCTGCCGTCCCCAACCGCCCCTGTTTTCTGACAACAAGGGAGCGAGGGAGGCCGGAGCGCTGAACCCAAATCCCTCAGCAGTTGCACTTCATTAAGTCAAAATGTGACAAGAAGCTTAGAGAGCAACTTGCAGATCTGATCGCGCACAACACTCGGAGGAAACTTTGCAGGAGTTGGTCGGGGTGGACGAGAGGGGGAGGGGCAGGGTTGCTGACGGCGGGGGGTGCGGGGGCCCGGGACCGGGGTGGTGTCCCTCAGCGGCCCCTGGGGCAGGTGGCCTGGCAGACAGGAGCAGGGGGGTCGGTTGGGTGCATTCTAGAACCCCAGCAGGAGCCTGAGAAGTTCGGCCTCACCTCTTTCTTCATCCCCTGGCATCTTCTCTCTCTCTCTCTCTCTCTCTCTCTCTGCCTCTCACTGTCCCTGACATCTGGTCTGGCCTGTGTGAGCCAGTGGCCGGGCATCTCCGGGACCCAGCAGAGGACCAGAGAAGCTGCTGCCGTTAAGAAAGGATTCCGCAAGGCCGGGGACAGGTACAGGGCGGGGAAAACAGAGCAGAACAGGAGCCCCTGCGTTTGGCTACGAACGAGAAGTGACAAGCGGAGGAATCATGGCCGACACATCTATTCCCTGCCAGCTGTCTGCGCAGCGCCCCCCTGGCCCGTCCACCCTCCGATGGTTCTTAGCCTACATACCCCGACCAGAAAACTGAGGGCCAAAAGGTTGAGTTCTGTACAGAGAGGCAGGGCAAATCAGAAACAGAACCAGGTCCTCGAGCTTCGGGGCTGTAGGCAGGCAGCTGAGCTAACCAGGCCAGCATCCTGGTCACCTGCTGTCCCTCCTGTCCCTGCTGTCTGTGAAAGAGCAAGAGCTTGGCCCCAGAGGTGTCAAGCTGCTCACCCCATTGGCCCACGGCACGAGCGAGGACGGGCGGGATTGCAATCCGAGCCCTGCCCCAGTCTGAAGGCAGGGCCCCCGCCCTCCTTTTATACCTGGCCCTAATCTCTGAGACGTGGACACTGTCTTATATGAATGAGAACTTGGGGGGGGGGTGGTGAGGAGGAGGATAAGAACAGAAGTGCACAGAGAAAGTTGCCGATTGTGTCCCTTGTGTGCCAAGATCCTCTTGCCTTCTTCCCATTGGCCACTGCACCCGCCAGGTGTGGCCCGACCCTTGCTGTGACAGCTCTCTTTCTGGAGCGCGCCCAGCCCGCCCACCGGCCCGGGGCTCAGCCTGGCCTGCCTTCGCCCAGCCAGCGCTGGAGAGCAGTGGTCTCTCCCCGAGCCTGGCAGCCCTGGGCTGGCTTCTGTTAATTTGCTGTCAGGCTGCCTAAGCAAACCAATTAAAACTAATCATTAATTATAAAAGAGAGCGAGAAGAGTAGAAGAGAGAGGGGAAGGAGAAAAAGACCGCGATGGGAAGGAGAAAGAGGGAAGTGGGAAGGAGAGGGGAGACCCCGGAGGGCCCGTGGGGAGCTCTGGGCGGGGGGCACCGTGGGCCAGGGAGCTGGGACGCTGGAGGCTCCTCCAGGCATAAGGAGGGCTGGGGTGGAAGGAGGGCTGGATGGAGGCCGGAGCCATGGAGAGGGGCTGCCAGGGGCGAGGGGTGGAGGGCCAGGCCAGGAGAGGAGGGAAGGGGCAGAGGGAAGGGAGAGGAGGCTGCTGTGTCCAGCATACCGGGACCTGAAGAGGCCTCACCCAGCTGCAGTCCCCTCTGGCTGGAGCCACCAACTATCCTGGACTTGGCTTCGGAGCGTCTCGCCCACAGCTCCCTGGCCCCATACTTATGAGGCTCGGCTGATTATGCAGCACCAGGCCGGGCTGCTCGGCCCTGCCGCCCCTACCTGCTCCCCAACCCTCTCAGGCCATGGAGGCTCAGGGCAGCTGTCGGCCGCCCATCTACCCCCCAACGCTGTCCCCTGCCCCCTCCCCCATCCTCACACACACCCTCCACGGCCCTTTCACAGGAGCCGAGGCCATGTCAGCCGGCAGCTTGAGGAGGGGGGCAGCACAGACAACAAGGGACAGTGTCATGGAAACGGGCACTTTCCCCGAGAAATATTCTGTTTGGCCTCCTTCCTGCATTGAGGAGCTGTCAGGAGCCTGAGTGAGAGCCACACCACCCCGGGACCAGGCGTGACAAAACCTATTTTCTGCCTCAAATTTGATTGATTAAAAAACTTTTTAGGAAAACCATGTTAAAAGAGTGAAAGAGCGAGAGAGAGGGAGAGAGAGAGAGACGGAGAGGGAGAGAGGGAGAGGGAGGAAGCGCGAGAGAGACCAGAGAGAGAACGAGAAAAGAGAGAGAGGAAAACGGGGGGAAAAAAAGAAAGAATAGGAGGTTCTGCCAGGGGAGAAGGGCCGGGGACAGAAAGGCCGCAGGCAGGGGCTAAGCAGTCACCCCGGCAAACACGCCAGGGGACGTGTGTCACTGGACAGCCACAGCAGAACCAGGCAAAACAGAAAGGTCAAAGGAAGCCCGAAACTTTTACACAGTGGTTAGCGGGACAAAGAGGGGGCCAAGGGCTCTGCACGATCCAGCAGGTGCCTGTCCCCCCCTAGGGAAAGGAACCTGACACCCCAAGGTAGGCAGGGAGCAGGTGGGGCTGGCCGCCCAGCACCGGGAGTCAGAGCAGGGCTCCGGACGGGGCCCTGGGATGGGGTGGGGGTGGGGGGTCCGAACACAGTCTGGGCTGCGATTTGGCCAGAAACCTGAAGAATCTGTACAGGGCCAGCTGGGAGACAGAGTCTAGTAGTTTGGGGGCAGGAAAGGGGTTTTCCCACCTTGTTCTGTCAAAGTCCTGGCTCGGGACGTGTTTTTCATAAAAAACATATTCAAAAGCAGGAAGTACTCGGCTGGCCCCCACCAGCCCCGGGCCCTCTGGCTCACCCTCTCTGTCTCAGTCTTTCCCCGCCCAGGCCGTGGACTTGTCGGAGGCTGTCCTGCAGGGTCCCCATTCCTGCCTTGCTCTCTTGGGGTACCAGGAGAGGAGCTAGCCTCCCCACCTCTCCTGAGACTCCAGGGGAGGAAGAAACTCTTCTATTTCCCAGAGGCCTGCCCGATCACTCAAGGCAGAGGTGCCTGAGACCTTCCCGGCGGGACCCATCCTCTCCGTAGGAAGAGGGGTCCAGGTTGGTGGCCGAGCTTGCTATCCCCCATCGGAGAGCCTCCAAGGTCAAGCTGAGGAGTAATTCTGGCCGGATTGTCAGCGAGGTTTCCTTGGGAGGCCGGGAGGAGTGCCCGGCAGCGCCCAGTGCGGTCTTTGCTGGCTTAGGGCTCAATGAGGTGGGGGGGGGCAGCGGCCAGCTTGGACAGACGGGTGCATTCCGCCGGACAGATGCACGGAAAGACACCACCCGCTCCAGGCTTTGCCGAGCCCCTCTGCCAGGTGAGCCGACCCTAGATCTCTCTCCGTCCCCTGCTCTGCAGGGGTCTGAGGTATTCACGGAGCACGTACTGTGCGCAGGGCCCGGCGCTAGGCACGAGGAAGAGAAAACCCACAGCACGGGGATCAAGGCAGAGTCAGGGAGGTGGGGCGTGATTCTGTCCCTTAACCCCTGCGGGATCTGGTGGGGCAGGCTGCTTAACCTTTCCAGGCCTCAGCCTTTTTGTCGGCAAAGTAGGGGTACAAGTCCCCGCCTCAAAGGCAGTCGCTTCGGTAAATATTTCTTGAAGGCCTCCTGTACATGGAGGCTGTCCTGGGCCTGGAGGACGGCGGGAAACCAAAGACAGTCCTCCGGGCGCTTCGGTTCTCACGGCCGTTGTGAAGATTCACCGAGATGATGCGCGGCTAACGCCCGACGCGCGGTAAGTGCTCAGTATGCAGTTCCTGTCGCTAACTTTAAGAAGTGGGGGGACATCCAGCAACTCTGCTGCTAGGTAGAACCCAAAAGAATGGAAAACGGACCCCCATAAAACTTGGACACGAATGTCCGTAGGTGCTCTATTTACAACAGCCAAAAGGTCAATGAACGCAACCCAAGTGTGCAGCTGCGGGACGGCTGGGTAAACAACGCACGGCGGGCTATCGCTCAGCCCCGAAAAGGAAGGAAGCTCTCCCACACACACTACAGCACGGGCGCACCCTGAAAACATGCGAAGTAAGAGGAGCCAGACACAAAGACCACACATTGTACGATTCCACTCACATAGGAGGCCCAGAACAGGCAAATCCATAGGGAGAGAAAACAGATTGGGGGTTGTCAAGACCAGGGGGAAGGGGACTGGTGAGTGGCTGCCCGTGCGGGGCGATGAAAGATTTCCGGCCCCGGATGTTGGTGATGGGTGCACAACACGGTGATGCACTTGGTGCCACTGCAGTGTGCGGCTTAAAATGGTTATAACAGGGGCACCTGGGGGGCTCTGTCGGTGGAGCGTCCGACTTCGGCTCAGGTCAGGATCTCGCGGCTCACGAGTTCGAGCCCCGCACCAGGCTCTGTGCTGACAGCTCAGAGCCTGGAGCCTGCTTCTGATTCTGTGTCTCCCTCTCTCTCTGCCCCTCCCCTGCTGGAGCTCTGTCTCTGTCTCTCTCTCAAAAAAACAATCATTGAAAAAAATTTTTTTAAATAAAACAGTTACAGTGGCAAAACTTACATGACCTGCGTTTAACACAATAAAGTAAAATAATATAGCCAAAGCGGCAGCAGCAGCAGTTTGAGAAAGGAGAAAGCTATTGCCATGTGGCAGCTCCGCCTAGGTGTTAGAAAGAGCCGAGCAAGGGGGCGGGAAGGTGAGTCATCCCAACCTCAGAGGGGCCCCTTGTTCCTCGAGACTGGCGCTCGCTAACTGCCCAGTAGTCCTGCGTCTCTGCAGCCTGCGCCTTGTGACCGCCGAGGGAAAAGGTAATACGGAAAGGCTAGGGTGGCTCCAGGGATGGGCCTCCCCTTAGCGTACGTCACTCAAGAGCCGAGGATTCCGTATCCTTGACCCACCATTCCCCCCGCGCATCGAGTCCCCTGTGTGGTTCCCAACCCGTCCGGCCCGGGGCCATCCATCTCTGCCAGGCTCCCCCGGATAACTTTTGCCACCGCCCGGCCGCTTAGCGCGCAACAAGCTGTCTGTCCTCTGGGCGGGGAAGGAGGGTCGGAATCAAGGACTTCCCCACCCACAGGGCTCTGGGGCTCCCCACAGTATGGAGTTCCGCCTTGCAGGGGAAAGCCTGGGACGCCCGGAGAGCCCGGCCCTCGGGGCAGCTCCCTCAGCCCTCTCCCCGCCCTCCTGCCCGCTCCCGAACGCGTGTGTGCGCACACACACCCCTGCCTTGGCCCAGGAACTGTCAGGAGATCAACAAACAAAAGCTGCTTCTTGACAGGGAGTCATTTATATTTTAGCTTCGTTCCATTATCCTAACGAATCCTTCATCAGCAGATGCAATATTAACAGCAGAAAATCAGCTCATTACATCCGGGGGGATTTCATCAAGACGGCAATCATGTATGCGGCTCCCCAAGCCTTCAAGAGGCCAGTGTGGCTGTTATTTATTTATTTTGTTAGTTATTTATTTAATTTTTTGGGTTCTTTCCACATAATTGCATCGCATCTCAGATCTTTAATAAATAATTTGTAGGTCCTGAACTGCAGACAGCTTTGCTCTCTGCCGTGAGAGCCTGCATTAGCCAAAATATTTACCAATATTTAGAAGTCATTAGAATCAGGAGGGAAGCGGGGAGGGGTACTCTGTTTTTCTAGAAACGGCCTGGTTTGGGGCTAAGGTGCCTGGTCCTCACTTCGGTCCTCCGGCCCCAGCTCTTGGTCTGAGAGGAGCCGATCCGGATTGGACGCTCCGGAGGGCAGGCCTACGTCACTTCCTTGGGCTCCCTGGGTTTGAGCAGGGGGATTCCGCGAGCTCTTAGACACACAGGGCACAGCTTTCCGACGGGCGGGTGGGGTGCCGGAGAGGCCCTCCCTGGTGCGGGGACAGGCAGCGTCCCGCGCCTCGGCTGTGGCACCCCACAGGGCTGGCACTCCCTGGGTCCCCTCGTGGGACTCCAGCGGGCCCTGGCTCCGCTGTAGCTGAGCAGGAGGAAAAGTCTGACACCCCTTCCTCCCAGCTTTCTAAGGTTACGCCTTCAACTTCGAAGGAAAGTTCGGCGGGTCCAGGAGGCAGACTTGTCCCTTTTTACAGCTGGGAAAACTGAGGCTCGACCGACTGAAGCTCACTGCCTAAGGCAGCACCGCTAGGCAAAGGCACAGAACCAGCAGTTCGACTCGGAAGTGGCTCTGCTGGGCTTCCATTCTTTCCGCTGGGCCCGGGGCCTTCCCGCAACGCGGCCTGGCCTTTCTGGAGGTGCCTGGCTCCAACCCACAAGGCTGGAGTGGCCACTGGGCCCGACGGGCATCCCCCCGCTGCCACCCCTGGACTGCCCGTGCTTTCACAGGTTTTTCCCAGCGGGGGCTGGATTTCTGCCCAGCCAGGAATGTGCTCCCAGGATGTCAATTCTAATCTCCCCGGCGCTCTGACAGAATTAAGCTCCAGTTTGTCCGACAACATCCCAAAGTTTCAGAAATCCAGGGCAGACTCTCTAATCAGGCTGGAGGACAAAGGTCTGGCCTGACCCTGTCACTTCCACTTACTCCTCCTGTCTGTCTCCCGGCTGCGGCCTTTCCACAGTTTCCTCCACCCTCTGCCCTTCCCCGGCCCGGCTCGGCCCCCCGCCCTCTCCTCCGAGCTCCCCTGTTTCTCCGCCCAGCATTTCCCCTCTCTGGGCAGTTGGGCTAATCCCGCTACGCCACTGTCTAAGGCGGAGGAGCTCCTCTGAGGCTGACCTGCCAGGGCGCTGGGGCTGCCGGCCTCACCGTGGCCACCTCCCTCCAGTTCCCTGTCCCTGGAGAGCACACGGGCTGGGCTCCTGTGCTCAGCAACTCCTCGGCTCCACTTAGTGCAGAGCTGTTCTCAGACTCTGCTCACCCCTGCCTCCGGGCGGCCTGACGTGGGCTCCCCATAACCGCCCCTGAAGCATCCTCTGGCCTCACCCAGCCTCTACCCTGTTTGAGGGGTCAGCTCACGGGCCGTGGAAAGCCTTGGCCCTTTAGCCATGTTTGGGGACAGCCAACCTCAACCAACCCTGTGAGGCACCAAGAAGGACACCGGGTAGAGGAAAATAGCAGCCACAGCCCTGGACCCGGAACAGGCAGGGCCCGTGGTGACCACCTCAAGCCCTAGGCTCGGGCAGACTGTGGCACCATTAGAAGGGGGTCAGGGGCCCAGGAGCCAGGCAGCTGGGCTACGAGAGGTGCCCCTGTGCGGCCGGGCGGAGGACCCCCCTCAGAAGCTGGAGAAACAGAGGTGCCTCCTCTTCCACTACACATGGTACCCAACTCACTCCCCTTCCGTGTGGCTCTCATATGGGCCCAGAGAGGGGGTACCCGCCTCAGTTTCCAGAAGAGAGAAAACCTTCAAAGCACTGCAAAGAGGTGTTGTGGGGACCGTGGGAGCTTAAATTTGGTTTGCTCGCATCGAAAGGCTCATGGGACAACAGAGGGCAGAGGGAGGGGTGCGGAAAGTCAGGAGGAAGACCGGGTGCTGCCTCGATTGTACCCGAGGACACAGGCCAGAGAGCCCGGTGAGGGCAGGGACTCCCCAGGAGAAAGGGGCAAGAAGAAACACACGGGGTGCAGAGAGAAGGCTTGAAGAGGAAGGAACAGAAATGGAAGTGTCGTTCCGCCCTTTTGCTGACCCTCCAGAAGGTGTAGAAATCTGGAGTGGCCAGGATAGGGGGCTCCCCGAGAGCCACCCACACGGCAGGGCGCATGGAAAAGCTCTGGAATGCCACAGTAGGCGCTGCCACAGCGCCTCCAGCTTCCTCCTGTGAGCTGGGCAGAGACTTTGCCCCTCCCCAGCTGCCTCGGCCATGCCGTTCAGGAGCGGGGACCCCAGTTTTCGAAGTTGCAACGCCCCGCCCCTGCCGGCGTCTCCTGCATTCTGCCGAACGTATGCCCCCTGCGAGGCTGGCCCTGCCTTCGCCAGCTCTGCCGGCCAGGTGGCCTGGAGAATTCACCTAGAGATTGGGGTGGGCTGGGCCGGCGGAGGGACAGGAGCAGGAGATGAAAGCAGCCAAGGAGGAGGAAAGGTCTCTTGTGCCGGCCCTCTCCCGGGAAGAACGAAGATAATTATTGTATTTTTGGCCGAACGACAGAAAAATGGACAATGGCTACCAATGGAGAATGGAGGAATGCCTGCCGGTTAGCACTTTTTGAGAAAGCCCCGCGCCCATGGCCACTCCCACCCCTGCAACTCCACAGCCCCCCAAACCTCCAAGTTCACTTCTCTGCCCTTGCGTCCGCCTTGCCTGTTCTCCCTCGCTGTGCTGGGTGTTGGTGAGATGTTGGGTTTTTTCTTTTTTGCAATTTATCAGCAGATTGTGTGGAGCTGAGTGGTGTGAGCCTCACCCTGCTAAATAAAGCTTTGGTATTTCTGATAAAGCCATCAAATTCCTTATCACACTGACACAAAGTGCATTTAAAGAGACAGACACCCTGTCCCTCCCTCCCCACCAGCCCCTGCCCCCTCCACTCAGTTCAGATTTCCAGTTGCTCAGGCTCTTCTGGGTCGGACGCCAAATACGGCTCCTGAGGCTGTGGAGGGGGTGCGGGAGCGGGGGGCGGTGAGGGGTCAGGGTGGCAACCGGGGGCCAGCTGCCCTCTCCCCTCCCACCCACCCACCCATGGACCAGGGACCAGGGTCCATGGGGAGTGGCCTGGACTTCCTGCCCCAGCTCTGGAAGCAGAAGGAAGCTATCAATAGAAACATCTACAACAGGGGATGTCCTCATAAACAGAACAATCCTGTGTTAGGACAACAGCCGGCAGCGGGAGGAAGCGCTCCCGGTGAGCCGCTCAGTCGCTGTGAACATGTCAGGTCACCTTAGCCATGGCAGGACCTAAGCAAGGGTGAGGCACTGCCAAAGGCAGGGGTGGGGTGGGGGGCAGCGGGATTCCCAGCTGCAGCACCGCCAAAGGGGGCGCCTCGGCCGTGGCAGTGCCAAAGTGGGGTGCAAGGATGACCGAGAGGGGCCGCCGGGGCCACTCAACACAGGGCTGACTGGCATTCACGGCGGGCTGGGCTCCTCACACAGCCCCGTGAGGCCGGCGGACAGATGAGGAAACCGAGGGGTGCCCCGGTGGGGCTCTGGCCCCAGCCGGCCCACGGCTCTGTGCAGTGAAAGACCCTCTTCCCCCTCGTCGATCTGCTGAGCTGCCGTCCACCTCCTCATGTATGATCCCACAAAGACAGGCCTTCCTGTGTCCCGGGGCCCCCCTCCCACCTCCCCAGCCCTAGCTTGGCAGCCCAGGCCCTGCGCCCACACACAGCCCGTTGGTTGAGGAATCAAATTTATTATTTTTAATTATTTTGATTTATCAAAGCAGCGGCTACGATCATATTAAACCCACTTGGCTTCTTGGCATTTAACAGATTCAGCTGCCGCAGGACTCCCCCGGACTCCATAAAACACCCGGCCTGTCCACGGGGTCCCCGAGGAGGGCGCCCGAGGCCCCTTCTCCAAGAACCCCAAATTCGAGGACTATCGGGCACCCCCACCTGCCCTGCCGGAAGCACGTGCTGTCAACAGGTGCCAAGGGCCAGAGAGGGAGAGGAACGGCCGGGCGAGGCTGCGAGGTCCTTGGGGAAATGAGCACTTCCGTCCCCCCCGCTGGGGAGGCCCTTCCGGAGTCCTGGTCCGCTGGGGACTGAGCGAGCAAGGGGTAGGTCCAAGCACACGCCCCCTCAGGGCACTTGTGGAGGCCTAGCCCTATCCCAGGCCTGTCACCAGGCACTCGACATAGGTGAGCCGAGTGACTCCTCAGATCCCGCCCCCGGGTGGAGTCCCTGCTCCCTTTCTGCAAGGAAGAAATTATGCCCAAGATGCACGGCTCATAAAAACAGTCCGGCCGGGGGCGCCCCGGGGGAGCTGAGTCGGTTGAGCACCTGACTCTTGATTTCTGCTCAGGTCGTGATGCTGCGTGTCATGGGATCGAGACCCGTGCTGGGCTCCGTGCCGAACGTGGAGCCTGCTTGGGATTCCCTCCCTCTCTCTCTCTCTCTCTCCCTCTCTGCCCCTCTGCCCCTCTCCCCTATTTGCACACTCACGCTGTATCTCTAAAATGAAAAAAAGAGGGGCTCCTGGGTGGCTCAGTCAGCTGAGCCTCCAAGTCTTGGTTTCTGCTCAGGTCGTGATCTCACAGTTCATGGGGTCGAGACCCTTATTGGGCTTCACGCTGATAGTACAGAGCCTGCTTGAGATTCTCTCTCTCTCTGCTCCTCCTCTGCTCGCTCACGTGCGTTCTCTCTCAAAATAAATAAACTTTAAAAAATAATAGTAAAATAAAAAAACAAAAAACAAAAAATCCCCGTCCAGGCCAGAGTCCAAACTAACACATTTGGAATGAAAACGCCCCGGCTCTTTCTACCATACTTCCCTGCCTTCCCCTTAGACCTAGGAGCAGAGTTCCTGCCCAAGCAGCACGGCCAGTGGACGAAGGGGGCAGAAGCAAAAGAACCCTGAAGTTCAAGGTCATGGCCTCAGGCTGCACACACCGAACACTCAGAATCTGGGTGCTTGGGAGAAGGGGTCCCCAAGAGGCAGCACTGTGGGGTAGGCAACGCTAACCAAACAGGTTCCCGTGAGATGCCCAGGCGCCCATGGCGCTGCGCACGAGGACCGGCGGGGAGTGAGAACGGAGGGAGCGGGCGCGTCGCGATGCTAAGCAAGACTGCACACGGCGAGCATGGGTGGGCCTGGAACGGGCCCCTCTGGTTCAAGGGCCCATAGAACCCGCTGGAGTCCCCTCCCTGCCCCTCAGGGAAGGCAAATCTTGTGAACACGGGCAGGGCTCCTCAATGGGGTGAGAGGAGGCAGCGGTGCAGAGAGAGTCTCAACGCACGGCCTCTGATTTCATGCTCGGAAATTATAGTCGGCTGCCATCAAACCAGGAGCCAGACTCCCTCTGTTCTCACTGCCCAGAGGCCTGGTGTGGAGAGCGCGGCTGTGGCTGCAGGGTCTGAACCCCGATGGGCACCGATGGGCACCTTATCTGGCCTCTCCGAGGTCAAGTTTCCTTATCTATCAGATGCGTGCACCGATAGCGCCTGTCTCCGAGGGCGGTGACGAGGATTCGGGGAGACGGTGAGTGCCAAGCTTAGCAAAGTGTCTATGCATTTCCTATTCGCAAAAAGTGGCGGCATTCATCCTTGTTGTCACCGTCGTCATCACCGGCGCCATCGTCTCACCTAAGCACCTAACCAGGATCAGGCGCGAGGGACTGTGGCTCTGGGCCCGGCGGGCGAGGGCAGAGAGGCCGCGGAGCAAGTTAGGTGTTGCCGAGCGGCCTCACTGCTGTGCTCCTCAAAGAGCCCGGGGCTGTGCGGGGGGGGGGCGGAGGGGGAGAACTCCGCAATGTCTCGAAGAGCCGGTCCCTGGCGCCTGCCCGGCAGACTGGCTCGTGCCCGCTGACGAGGTCCTAGAGTTTAAGGCAGGAGGGGGAAACCAGGATGACTTCCTGCAATCACGATCGCCTCTCAAAAACTCTACATCCACTCGGCGTCCCCGGGAACTCATGCCCTAATATGGGCCCCGCAGCTTTCTGGGTTATTTCCAGTGCTTGTGATAGTGACTCCGGGCTTTGCTTCTGCTGCCCCCAGGAAACTTTCCACCGGGGGGCGGGGGGGACGGGGAGGGCGGCGGGCGCAGGGAAGGCTGCGGTCAGAGAGCAGGCAGAAAGGGGGCACAGATGGGTAAAGCCAAGGGGAAGGGGAGAGCAGGAGGCTAGAGGAGTGCCCTGTCCCAGAGATCAAGGCGAGAGACAGGGACAGAGCTGGGCAAAGCAAGCCCAGGACACAGGGGGGCACTGAACCGCTCCTCTGGCCCACTGCTCCCCGCCCGGGGAAACGCGCCCAGCACAGCAGTCAGGCCTGCACGCTGCCTCCTCGCCCACGACTCCGGTGGGGATGCCTTTGGCACGGGGGCCGAGCTGGGCTCCTGGCAGCCCCTCGATGCCTTGGGGCCCCTCGGCTCCTGGATTTCTTTAGGTATTAATGATCTTCTGGCCAACCTTGGCCCATCAACTCCAGGCCACGCAGGGTTAACTCAGACAGACGGCCGCCTTTGCCTTCACTCTACCTCAATTTCTACTGCACCCATCACCTACCTCCCCCACCCCCTGATCTTAGGAAAAAAAACCCATCAAAATAACTATTTTATGTCTCCAAATATGCAGATCATTTTCTTTAATGAAAGATGCTTGACGTCTCCGATCCAATTAATATGCAAATGCAGGAGAGGATTTATTTGTGACATTCTGTCTGGGTGAGAGAAAACAAAAAAGGCCTGTTAACCAAAACACTAATTGCTGTGACTGATTGTCACATATCATCATTTTCATAGGGTCTCCTCCATTCCCAGCTCTCGGGGAGCTCGAAACCAGGACTCATCCGCGGAGGCATCAAGGAGAAACAGGGCAGAACGGCTACCTGTCGGCGCGGCCCCTCCCCACCAGCTCTGTCGGGGGCCCACCAGGGTGGAGGTTCCGCCAGGTTCTGGTCCCACGGGTTTGTCGGGGACCTCCTATGGGACTTTGCCAGTCCTTCGCTCGGGAGGTAGCCTGCAAACCGGGGAGAGGGCGGCTCGGTGTCTACTGGGTCTACCAGGCCGGGGGAGGAGGCCCAGGTGGCACACATTCCGGCCCGACTCCAGGCCGGGTGCTTTTCTGCCGTCTGCTCCCACCTGCCAAGAAGTGTTCAGAGGAAGGAGAGGGAACCTCTGCGGGTCCTCCCGGCGCCCACGTCCCGCTCTCTTCCCTTGCTTCTCCGGAAGCATCTTTCACGGCGCTTGTCGAGGGAAGCCACCTGGGGAAACTGAGGCAGGCGTGGCGTTTCCCCCCCTTAGATGACACAGGGTGTCTACGGAAGTGTTCGAAGATGACTGGGCACGCGCTGCAGCCGGGTAGACTGCGGGTCAGCGCCCGGCCCACGAGGGCACACTGAAGTGGGTGTGCCAGCTGCCACAGCCCAGGTTCCCTTGGGTCACTGACGCCCTCGGTAGGACCACGGGGCTTCCTTTTCCTTTAGGAGGAGTGCGGACAGGAATGAGTATCAACGGGTATCCTTATTCCCAAAGAACGTTTTGCCCAAGGTACCAGGTGGACAAGACGGTTCTGGGCGTTACGCAGTTCCAACTTCAAGGCCAGGAGGGAGAAGATTCACGAAAGCAGCCTTCTTTCCCTCACAGGGGCCAGCACACTAGAGAAGACTAGAGGGCACACTCGGGGCTCGGGAGCTTGGAAGGCTGGTCTCTTACCAGCTGAACTCAAATGTCCTGAACACTCAGAAGGCCTCTACTGGAACCTTCCTGCCTCTTCCCTAGAACTCCCTGGAGGTTCCAAAGACACTGAAAACGGGGCTCGGGGAGCCAGTGTGGTTCAGGTCAAAGAGCCACGAGGGTCCCCGAGCGCCTCCGTGGGTGCTGGGCCCAGCTGGCGGCACGGTGAGAGACTCTGCGTCCCGCAGGGCCAGTCCCGCCGAGGGTTGGTGAAGCAACGGCCATCTGTGGGCGCCAACGCAGACCCGCCCGGGGCGCCGGGAGCTGTCCCCTGCGGGGCTGCGGTGGTGGCTGTGGCAGGGGAGGCGGCTCCACCCCAGCCGACGCCCATCTCAGACGTCCTCCTCTCCCGCAGGGGCCCAGCTGCCTCCCTCCGGCAGCGCGAACGCGGGCCTCCAGGAAGGGCTGGCGCCAGGGCAGCACGGGGCAGACGCTCTCCCCCCAAAAGGCCTGCCCCCGCACCCCAGGAACAGGCTCAGCAGGATGCCGCGCGGGGGAGCTTGGAAGCCTTCCGGGAAGAGCGCGGCCCTGGCACGGGTCCCGCGGGGAAGGAGGTGAGCTGGGTCTGCCGCTCCGTCGGCCGCTCACCTGACTCGCGCCCACGGCGGCGAAGCACCAATGGGGTGTGCGTGGGCGCAGACGGGAGGCGCGCATCACGGCGCCAGGAGCCAAAGGGGGAAGGGCGGGCGGCTGGGGAGTGGCAGCAGGTTGGCGGGTCAGCCGGACGGCGCTCCGACTGTAAGCCCCAGGTGTGAAGGCCCCACCTGCTGGCGCGCAACCAGGGCAAGGGTCCTTCTAGAATGCTGAGCCTGGCCCTCCCCTGGCCGGAAGCGCCCACTCCGCCCTCGGCCTGCGCTCCACCACGGGCTGAGTGACGGGGCACAGGCCCTGTTCCTGCTCTGCATGTGTCTGCCCCGCGGGCGCTCACAGGCACAGCCCGCGGGGCTCTGGGAACATTGATGTGGTCTCACGGGGCCATGGGTTCGCTAGAGCCCCTTGAACACCAACCCATCTGGATAGGAAACCTTCCCATAAAATAAAGGAGTCCGAGGCGGTGGCTTTGAGCCGTCTGTTAAAGCCAGACGCCTTCCCCCCCATCCCACCGCCTCACCCCTCCTCTGGTGCCCAGCTCCGGAGCAGCACCTGCCCTGCCGGTCATGGCGGGCTGGGCTTCGGAAGGCGTGATGACCGAATTCGGGCCGAGCCAGATCAGCTTCCTGGCACTGGGCAGAGAGGCCCTGCACTTGGCAGGTGCCCTTGTCTGGGAGGGTCAAGACCCTAGGGCACCAAACTGGAATCTTCCTCCCTCCGTCGGTCTTCCTTGACCCCACGTCCAACGTTTCCCCCCTGTGGTATGAGTCTAGAGCCAGACGTCTAGAAAACATGTCTAATTGTTGCACTGCCCCCAAATCCCTGCCGCAACCTGGCTATTTCCACCGTCTGCTTGACGTCGGCCGTCCCGGGTGGCCACCCGGTTCGGCATGGCCGTGGCTTCCCCCACCTCCTTCCCCAAAGCCCTCCTTCCCTGGACCTCAGGGTTCTCACCAAGTCCAAACCACATCGGGATGAGTCAACCCCAAACTCGCACCCAACCCTAGCGTCTCCTAGGGTCTTCCTGGGTCATTCAGGTTCTTGGTGGTGATGAGTCTAGAATCTGTTTCCCGTCCCCGAGACCTGGGAGCTTTTCACCACGGGTCACTTTCAGAGAGGTAGAAGCGTGTCCCCATCTCCGCTGGAAGGGGTATAAGGTTAACCATTTAAAGCCATATCGGCTTTAAAAATACCCCGGCACACAATCCATGGGGTTAGAGCAAAGGCCACATGGTCAGAGCGGAACTATAAATAACCGGCGAATCGTTTCCCAGAGCCTCGGCCCCCTCCCCAGCACCAAGAACCTTTCTGAGGAAATCAAAGTGAGCACAACTGTTACCAAGTCACTACTAAAATATTTACCAGCCTGGCGAAGCGCCGAAGGTGCTTGGCACCGAGTGTTTGCTTATTTACAAGGCTGTTTTAAAGGGTAGAAAGCAAAATAAGGTAACCTGAGCTATTAAATGGAGGGGCCAGGTGGTACCTACCAGCTGTCAGCTGTCCCAGGGACACCGGGAGCTGGGACGGTACGGGTGCGGCTTCCCCCAAAACGGGCCAGGAAAGCAAACAGACAGGCTTTAGAGTTCCAGAACAACCCAACCAGCGGGGGTGGGGTGGGGTGGGGTGGGGGGTGGGGTTATAAGTTGGGAGGGGGCTTCTCCTTGGCCCAAAACACCAGCTAGTACAAGCCCCCCAATTTGCTTCTGGACCTGTGCATCCGTACTCTGAGGGGCAACAGGGGTCACTGCCCTATCTCGACGGGGGTGCCCAGGTAAGGAGAGGGGAAGCAGAGGAAGGGAGGCGAGTGGGGGCTCCCAGAGGGTGACATAAGGGGGACACAAGGGAACCTGAGGAAGACCACGCACTCGAGCGTTCCCGTCTTGCTCCTCTTCCTCTTTCTTTGAAGTTCCCTTGTGGTTTGAATTTAATTTTGATTTTCTCAACTTTGGCAGATTGAAGTTGAAATAACCTACAAATTACTTAATGTGTTGTAAATCTGGGGGAATTCACGGGGTAATGGGGACCACATGTTGGCCAGGAGGAAGCCCGCGGAAGGCTGAGGGCAGGCGGCCCTCGAAGACACACAGGTGGCTCTCCCAGGCAGGGACACTGGATGCCCGTGGCCCCGTGGGAGGAGGGGGCTCGGGCTCCCCTAGGGGTGGGGGTCGCGTTCCCGAGCGGGCCAGGGGGCTCCGGACGGACACAGAGAGAACGCGTGAAGACCGAGGGCTGACCAAGTCGCTGCCTGGGGCAGCCCGGTGACCGTGGATGGGGGGCAGCCAAGTAGGCCGTGTGCCAGGTGCCCGCCAGGCCCCTCGGCTTCGCCAGAGCCGCCGCGCTGGCCCCGCTCCCCTCTGGCCTCCCGCCGCATGTGTGTGGCTGTCAGCTGAGCTCCCCCCGCCCTCCCCCTCCCGCCCTCCTTCTACAGCAGATTTCTCTCAAGTACTAAGCCATATGGTTCCAGTTAAGCTCCATATTTTTCCTTGTCGATTGAAGAGACACACTTTCCTCTTTGCCAGACAGTTTGCAGATTGCTCTGTTGGCTCAATTTCTTATTGGATTTCTCAAAAAACCTGACATTTTAAATTAATTTACAGCCACAACAAAAAGAGTTCAGAATTTTAATGGTGTTGTAAGTAATTTTTAGGTAATCCACTCCAGATTTTGATATTAACCTTTGAAACTGGAGTTCATTCAGCTACTATGTTACAATACCCAGTCAGATTCCAGGCCTGGGGGAGGCCAGGCTGGGGTAAGAGTCAGGAGCAGGGTTCTGGGGAGCCCTTTCTGCCAGGAAACCCCAGGTGAGGGGGGGGTGCCCGGGGAATCCTAGACCAGTGGGCGAGAGTGACAGCGGGCACAGAGGGGAGGGCAGGGGGCCCATAAGACAGCAGGGCAGGTGTTGGAGAGTAAATGTGGGGGGCCAGGGGGCCTACCGAACATTCTAGAAGGACCGGCTAGACTCAGCAGGGGGCAGCATCCCCAGAATCCCTCAGTAGTAAGAGCAGGGCTCCCAGTGTGTGGTACGCGGCATGAGAGAGACTCCACCTCGGTGCACCAGGAAATAATAATGATAATAGTAATAATAATGGTGACAGCTAACATTTGCTGAGCTCACCGTACGTCAGGCAGTCTGTTAAGTGCTTCGCAGGCACTGTCTCGTCGACTCCTTAAAACCACCTATGGGGCAAGCTACGGTCAGTACCACGGCGGCGACGAACGCTAAGGTGAACCGTGAATGTTTATGGAGAGCTTACCATAGCCCGGGCAGGGCAAAGGCCTTTCTACCCACTCCCTCGTTAAATGGTAACAGAAACCCGAGGAGGGAGACAGACTATTCATATCCTCTTTTTACGGGGGAGGAAATGAGGCTCTGAGAGGTGAAGTCAGGTCTTCGCTGGTTGACCGCGACTGACCGACAGCCAGAGCTCTGGGACCCCATCTTTCTCTGGCCAATTCCACACCCCGTCAGTCCTTTCCCCGAAATGCTACAACACGGCACTGTCGTGGTCCTTCTGGGGGGGGCGGGGGAGCCGGAGGGAGCTGGCGAGGATGTGTGGTCCTCCGGGCAGGCCAGGCTGGGGCCTGCCAGAAGCCACCTCTTCCCCGTGCCGCCTCAGGCTCGGCCGAAGGCCACACGCCAATCAGGACAGAGGAAAGTCCGGGCATGGGGAGCGGAGCCCTCGCCAACGTCTTTACTAGGCTCTGGCACCAAGCGGCCCCTGCCTGGGTACGGTGCCAGCTTACTACACCAGCAGATTGTTAGCATTCCTTCCCTGCAGGAGCTTCCCAGGGCACCCAGGAAAGGAGACGCAAAGACGGAGCCCCGGCCAAGGCTGATCTAGTCCCTGGAGGGTCCTCACTCCAGCAGTGACCCGGAGCTCTGGAGACAGGCCGAAGAACAGGGGTTGCCTTGGAACATAGCAGCTGAATGAACTCCAGTTTGGGCAGGGTGTCTTTCTTGGCCTTCCCCTCGCCTTGGGGGGAAATGGCTGGGGGTGGTGGGGGCATCAGCCCCTGCCAAGCCCACTGAGATGTCATGTAAAGAGTGCCACACGGGGCCTCAGGGAGCTTCCCCATCATCAAAGCTAGGAGAAAGGACAGCGCTAACGGCGGGGAGCGGGGATGGGATAGAAAGGTTTTCACTTTACCGGCTCTGCGAGAGAACGGGGCCCCCAGAGCGTCCCAGTGAGAAGGACCCGGGACCGAAGTGAAGGCACAGAGGGGAGCGGTGGGAGCCAGCATCAATTGAAGGCGGGGGGGTGGGGGAGGCGAGAGGGCCATGGGAGAACCTGGCGGAGGCAGACAGGGGCCCACGGGAGTTCCAGGTCTTCCAGGGGAAGCTGGGCGACCAGGGTGTCAGGCCGAGCAGTGGCTAAAGCCATGAAGCATACCTATGCCTTTCAAGCCCAGCCCACAGCCCACCATACAGGAAGTGGCCCTAGGACCTCATGGTCTGGCCAGGTCATCCATCCATGCATCCATCCATCTGTTCATCCATCCATCGGTCCGTCCGTCCGTCCGTCCATCCATCCCTCCATCCCTCCATCCATTCACAACCATCTGCTATTTGCTATTCTGGGTGCCAGGTGTGCACAGGTCTCGTAAGTCCAGGAAAAACCTGGCCTTCCCAGGAGCAGACTCAAGCACCTCAGCCCTTTTATCCTCAGGGACCTGGGGACTCAGGATGGCCTAACTGCGCGAAGCAAATGCCGACTCGATGCCGACTCTCTGACAGGCTCTGCCCTCTCGGGTCCCCTCCTTCCTCCCCTCAGACCCCAGGTTCGATTCCTAGACTCCAAGAATGCAGAAAACTCCCCACGAGGTACTGGGAGGCATGAACTTCTGACCTTTCACCACTTGCGTGGAGAAAGGCGGCCTGGGCCCCCAATCTCAGGGCGGCCGGGAGCCCTGAGAGATAAAGGCTGGGCCAAGAAGCTGGCTTTCACCGACTTCCCGATCAGAGTTTTCTGGAAGGCCAGGCAGCAGCTGCCAGGCTGCCCGCTGCCCGTGCCCAAGCTGTGCCCGTGCCCAGACTGTGCAGACCTTGGAACCTGTGGAGCCCCTGGCTAGCGGCCAGACGGCATGTATGAGTATCAGGGGGCGAGGTGGGGGGGTGGGGGAGGATTCGGGCTCTCCATGCCCCCGGCACCATGCCAACACGTGGAAGGTTGAACTCACCCCTGGCGGGATGCCACGTGCCCAAGGAGTGGGCATCTGCTGGCATGGCATCGTAGGAGGAACTAGGGGTCCTACCACCGCCTGTCACTCGGGGCTTCCCCTGACACGTCACAGGGGTAGGTCTGCTCCCTCCCCGCGTGGCGCTGAGTACGGGGCCCCCCCAAATGCCCTTTTGGCGCCGTGCCCACCACATACCATGGGCCATCCCCACTGGCACCCGGCCTCACATGGAAGAGCTGAGACAGTCTGCTGGACCCCGGCCAGGCTCGGAACGGTTCTCCCTGCTGGCTGGAGGCCAGAAACTGGGCATCTCTGGGTTTGGGCCCACGGTACCATCTATTCGCTACCAGGGCCCTCAGGACTGCCCTACCTCCCACTCCGTCCGGAGGTGACCGTGTTTGGTCACTTTATGGACCACGGAAAGGTGCCGGAAGCCTTCGTGAAATTAGTTGCAACATGCACACTGTACGTAAAAATCAAAATGAGTGTCCTCCCCCTCCGGTCACCGGGACAATCCTGTCCGACTGATTAAATTTTCATTTGTGTTCCGATTGAGGGAGCAAACCCCAGAAACTTTCTGAATTGTCCCCCCGGCCCGAGCTGTCTACTGGCCTCTCACCCTCTTTCTAAGTCTTTCTTTCTTGGCTTTTTCTTATTATTTTATTTTTTATTTCCCCCTCTTGGTCAGGTTAAAGCGCTCCTGAGGGGTGATTGACGGGGGTTGCCATGGAGACCCCGGCTTGAAAAAAAGCCTCGTTAGTTGCCAACTCTGTGTGTTGTTGTTTTACAACTGTGACCGACCGTCACATGAGAGGGGGGACAGCTGGGGGCCGGGCAGCACAAAGGGGAATGGCTTTTTAATGGAGTGCCTGGCCAGCGCTTGAAGACTCAATAAAGAGTTGCTGGTGAGTCCCCTCACTGGGCCCGGCCCGGCACACGGGAGCCGGAGGCCCTTTGTTCCTCGGGAGCTGGGCTGGGAAAGTTGGGAAAACCGGCCGCTGAGAGGTGAAAACAAGAGGCCTTCCCCCGCCGCTCACGGGACAGCTGTTTTCTCTCACTCTCAGGGTGCCGGCACGGAGGGGACAAAACCCAGTGTCTCGGACAGGCTGCCATGCTGGGGGAGGTGGCTGGGAGGCAGCTGGGGGAAGCGGAGTGGGGAAGCAGAGGGAGGAGATGGCGGAGGGGGGTGATGGTGGTGGCGGTGGCAGGCCTGCCTCTGGTTCCCGCGTGCCCCCCAGCCCCCCGCGTGAAGGCAGGTGGCCGATGGGAAACTGGGCCGCTGTGGGGCGGGGGCAGCGGGAGCCCAGGCTCAGCACAGGCGGCGCCCTAATGTGAAGCCAGAGGGCCGCGAGGGGGTTTTCTAGGGGAGGACGCCACAGACACAGACACGGACTGCAGGGTGGTTCCTGTCTTTCTCCCCAGGCCGCCTCGTGAGGACCTCCTCGCTGTCTTTCCCCAACCGTCTTTCCCCACGGCAGCAGCTCTGGGGGGGGGGAGGGAGGAGGGAGGCTGTCCCCAGGCAGATGCTGGAGGGGGGGCGGGGGGGCCGCTGAATCAGGCCAGGACCTTAGCCTTTCCTGAGGGCAGAGACCAAGTGCCCGAGCGAAACACTTTTCTTCAGTCCTGACCAGAGAGAGAGAGAGAGACACCACGAGTGAGAGAGACTGAGGTGGCTTAGGGCGGCGGTTCTCAAAGTGTGGCCTGTGGGCCTCCGGGGGTTCCTGAGGCCCTTTCATCATAACGCTAAGATGCAACTGCCCTTTTCACTGTGGCGACACGGCCCCGACGGCGCAGAGCGATGGCAGGTAGAACACCAGCCCCCTCGCACGGGCCAGCACCCTGGCAGCTGCCCTGCTGATCGCCAAGCACTTTGCAGTGAAAGAGCCGTATTCGCGTCAAGAATGCCCCTGACGAAGCTATACAAGTTGTTAATTTTTAGGAAATCTTAGCCCTTGAGCACACGTCTTTTTAATATTCTGAGGGACACAAAGGGAAGCACACAGAGCCCTCTTCTGCTGCGTGCCCTCGAGGATGGGTACTCCTGCGACTGAGCCCAAAGCCAGCATCTGTCACCGAACGCCATTTTAACTTGAAAGAGCGACTGACAGACACGCCGTGACTTTTCAGACGTGGGCATTCGGCATTTTCTCGAAAGCGAACAAAGCGAGGCTGTCACTTCAACTGGGGGAAACAACACTGACCGTATTTGCTGCCAATGATAAAGTCTGAGCTTTCGAGGGAAAATAAGACTTTTGGAAAAACCTCCGCCGTCGCGACTTTGACGGCGTCCTAAAATTTCACGGCTTTTCCGATGAGACCGGCAAAGATACCAACCAGCGTCATGTTCTAAAATGTCATGCCGTGAAATACGTCGACGTTTGGAAGATCCGCACTCCTCAGTGAACCAATATTTTCCGAATGACCCACGCGTCAGGTTGCAAAATCGCGCATGGGGGAATGATTCATTCGGAGCGCAAGGCAGACCCGCGGGTCGTAACGCAAGAGTGTGCAAAGTTCAAAGCTGCGGTTTCAGATTCCACGCTGCAGCTGACCCTTGGGAAACCATCACTCGCCGAGTTTTAGTGTAATAGCAAAGAAGAATTCCCACCATTATCTGCAAAGTCTACTTAAGTCGTCCTCCCTTGCCCAAATACACATCCGTGGGAAGCTGGAATCTCCTCACCAGACTAACCGAAACAATAGGTCAGCCGGGATTGAAGACGGAAGCACATGAGACAGTCCGGCTGTCCTCTGTTACACCGGTCATTAAAGAAGCTTGCGAAAGTGTCAGGCGATGCCACTCTTCTCGCTGAAAGTTTGCTCTGGAAAATCGTTACTCTCATGAAGATATGTTCTTACTGTTAATATGTTATGGATTTACCACTGTTATCGTTACAGAAATTAATAGGCAAGTTTTAAATCTCTTCCCTCCATTTTAATTTCTAATACGGTAATTATCAACAGCTATAACCCACAGTAAGACAAAGCTCTTCGGGGTCCTCAGTACTTTTTGAGAGCGTGAAGGAGTGCTGAGACCGACGGTTCTAGAACCACTGGCTTAGGGCGCAGGGAACAGGCAGGAAGGGGGCGGAGGGCGTGTGTTTTCGGGCTTCGTGGAACAGAGCTCGGGCAGGGATAATCCTCAGTAAGGGCCCCGGGAGGGAGTTACACAACACAGCCTATGGCGAGAGATACAACCTGGGGCAGGACGGTGACCTGGGTGAGAGACTGCAAGTATTAAAAGAACCACCCAGAGGCCCTGAGTGAGCAGAGGGAGAGGAGGCGGCCACTTCTGAGTTGACCCCGGGACGGGGAGGGCTGGGGCGGGGGCGGGGGTTGGTGGCAACTGGGGAAAGCGGGCTGCAGGCCCCATCGGAAAGCAACGAGGAGCGAGTGGAGGGGGTGCCCAAGAATTTAGAGCTGAACAGGGATTCCTGCCACCAGCGTGCAATTCACAGGATGCCCCGGGCCCCTTCTCAGGGATGTGTTAATTACCTTCCCCCACTGGTCCCCATGGGTAGCCAGGCTGGAAATGAGCAGAGGCAGGCTCCAGCTTACTTGGCTCTGCTCTGCCTGGGAAAACCGACGGTCCTCAGCCCCAAGCTTGGCTCTGGTGCAGGGATGTGGAATTTTCCAGGAAAACTTCAAAATCATCACTGAGAGGGGGAGACACTTGAAAACTGATCTCCAAGAGGAGAAAGAAGAGGCAGGCCAGGTTCCCCAGGCACGCCTAGAACGCAGAGGGCTGGGACTGTCGTCCCCTCACACACGAAGTCCCCAGGACAGCACCCACACTTGACCTGGGGCCCCAGGTCATCATCGCCCACCGGCCCTATGGCTTCTGCTAAGAGCAGCGTCTTAGAGGGAGTCCCTGGAGACTCAACCAGCCAAACGTCCAGGTCCAGAGTCCCTAACAGCCGATACCCCAAGCGGAGGCTACTGGGGCGTAGCACTCTACCAGACGCACCTGCAGGCTCGCCCGTCCCACAGACAGCACCGAGACCGGGCTTCGTACCAGGCACCAGATTCCACGCTAGGGGCCCATCAGGGACAGTGGTAGAAAGCCCTCCACCCTCACGGGTCTCTCGCTCTCAGAGAAGTAACCAGGCAACCGGGGCAGGCACTTTGACTGTGAAGCTGCTGGGAACACAGGCAGAGCACTCCACCTCGGCCTTGGGCAATCCGGGAACGCTTTTTGGAGGAGGTGGTACCTGAGGACCCACTCAGAAGAGGCAGGACAGCGTAGGTGGTAGGAGCCTTGGGTTTGAATCCTACTTCTTAGCTCTGCGGTCCCACGCCTTGGCGCCTCCTCTATAAATCGGAGGTGACGTTAGTATCTGCATCGTAGGGCTGCTGAGGAATTCAGTGAAACAATACAGGTGAAGAGCACGAGACGGGGATTGCCACAAGAATGTTAGCCCTTATATTTATGGCTTCGCCGGTCCCGTTCTCGCCCCTGATGGGTCCACCTGGGTCAGACCCCCAGACTGGCCCACACCAGCCAGAGCTGCCGGCACACGATGCAGGCCCTGCCGGCCTCCCCGCTCCCATCCCCCCGGCCCTATCAGCCTGAGCCCCGACCCTCTCCACACGCCAGGCACACATGGGGTAGGAGGGGACAACCCCAGGGCCCTGGCCCGGCAGATGACAGGCAGAGGCACCAGCTGCCCACCTCTCCTGGGTCTGCGGAGCGTTGAGCCCGACTCAGCGCTGATCTTGAGGAGTGTTCTCTTCCGGCATGGAAACTCCAAGTCACCTGCCTGGGAAGAAGCAGGGAAAAAAAATCCCACGGCCATGCCCTCCCTTGGAAAAAAAAAAAAAAAATTCTAGGAAACAAAATACAACGACATCTTTTTATTTTGTTTTTTTCGGTAATTATACTAAAGATGAAAAACTCATAATAAACATCTCCCAGTCCCCACCTGCTAACAGTAATTATAATAGACTCAACAATAAATGGTAAAGCAGGGCAGAGCTGCATCTCGGGAATTCTCTAGGGCGTGTGGATTAGCTCGGAAAGCCTGAATGATTAAAATACACTAATTAAAATTTTGTGTTCCTTGGTAACTCGTCTGCCTGGGCCCCTGGTGTTGGCAAAATGGGAATTAACGTGACAAAAGCAACACAGAGGGTTTTTGTTTTAAATAAAGAAAAAAAGAGAGAGAGAGAGAGAGAGAGGGAGAAGGGAAGATCTATATAAACAAGTTAGACACCAGGAGAAAAGAGAGACAAGGTGGTTTGCTTCCCTCTTTTTCTAACTGGAGTACCAGGATGCTTGGGACAGGGAAGTGTGAGGGAGAGGGTCCAGGGCCTGGACGGGAGTCCCTCTGCCCTGCCCCGGGGTCCTGTGAGGGACACGGGGAGCATGTGTCCAGGGGTCAACTGTTTAAAAATAATTACCGGAGAAAGGAGGGTGGGAGGGAGAGAGGTGGGGGCAGCAGGCGCCCACCCAGGTCCGGCTTTCCAACGACATTCCTCTAGGGCGGGCCACATGCCCCCGACTCCCCGCCCCACGGCCAACGGGACCCTGGGAGGACGCAAGGGAGCTTCTACCCCGTTGCAGTTGCACAAAAGAAATTGAACACTTTTGAGTTGCCCTTAGCAACCTAATTGCATCAGTACATTGCACACAGGAGCCAAAGTAACTGAATTTTGATGAAAAGACGGCGGTAATTTACGGCATCACAAAATTAGTTGTCATGGCGACGGGTTAATTACATCTCAAATTAACAATGCAAGTGTGGTGAAATTAAATATAAATCATATTTTCTGCATAAATTATAGGGGTTGATTAGACCGGGGCTCTGGGAGAGGGAAAGGTTGAGCCGCCACGGGCCCCAAGCTGCATTCCGAGCTGCCGAGAGAGGCGCCTGCAAACGCGGGCGCGGATGGGGAGCTCTTGGAGGGGACGGGGGACCGGCGGAGTCAGGCGCCAGGGCTGCCGGGGCTGCCTCCCTCCGCTCCGGCTGCCGCTCGCAGGCTCAGCTGGCTCCACGCAGCGCCAGGGCTGTCCCCAAAGTTTGCTTCTGTTTGGATCAAACTTTGGCTGGGGTGGGGGGGGGGAGCGGGCGAGAAGGAGGGACCGCAGGTGCCTCTTAGCTGAGTGCCAGAGACGGAAGTTCTACCTTCAACCATCCCAAGCGACTTTCCTGCTTTCTGTGCCCTGAGCCTTCAGAGAACCCTCCACAGATGGCCGGCTTAACCTCGCGCTCTTCAGTTAAATGGGGTCAAATGGTTTCTGAGTCACACGCATCTGCCTACCAGGGGACAGGCCCCGTGCCACCCGGCAGGCAAACGGCGCACAGCCAGGGCTGCACCAAGTGGGCAGCGTTCACTGGAGGTGTCCGGGGTATCCAGAGACAGACCGTGGGTGGCAGCAAACACGTCTGACCGAAGAATGTGCTGGTCCGGCCGGCTCTGGTCAGGCGGCCACACTACAGACTCTGCTCTCTCTCCCACCCACGGGCAGGCCAGTTTGACCCCGCCTTCCTTGAACGGGGGGAAGAACCGCAGAGAGTAAAAGCAGAAGAGGACTGTGCCCGTCCGTGCCCTCCGGGGGCTCCGCTGGCAACAGGCAGCCCAGACGCCCCTGCCCCAGTGCCCCCCACCTGTCGCCGAGGGCCAGTCCTCCCACCGAGCACTCGCTGCTGGACCAAGTTCAGCTCCGTCTCTGGGAACCCCCAGGCCAGGTGTTCCTTAGAACACCCAGTTGATAGATGCTTTAGAATCGTGCCTCCCTCCTCCCGCTCCCGGCCTTGTTTCTCGGCTTCCGGAGAATACAAAGTAGAACTCTGGTTCAGAGAGGAAAGCCCCATTTGCCACCTGGACAAAGGTATCACGAGGCAATGAACCAGGAGTTCCAAACTAGTGAGCAGTGCATCGCCGGCAAACCTCCTAGAACCTGCAGCGTCACCGGGCCCCAGCCTCGGACTTTCTGATTCTAGATCTGGAGGGACCAGAATCTTTCTTTTTACCTGTTCCACCAGAGAGTCTGATGCAGGCAGTCCCGGGCCCACACTTATGAAGCCCGGGCAACATGGTTTCTTAATCTCCGTTTGCAGATGGGGAAACGGAGGTCCCACCGGGTTAAGTCACTTTTGAAGCCAGGACAGAATAGGGAGTCACAGCCACCGCTGAGCTGTCACCCATCGCAATGCCCTTCATTCAAGGCTGTGTCAAGACACATGCCAAGCCACGTGGGAAACACAGGGACCAATGGGACACAAGCCTGTCCTTGAGGAGCACGCGGTCTAGTGAGGACACAGAGGGTCAAGCAAACAGACATGGCCCAACGTGTCCAATCCATCACTAAGGGACAGGGACATGGGAGCACGGGAGTGATGGTGGGGACAAAGGGAGGGCAGGGGTCAACATGCTGGTTTGGCCAGCCCCGGGCTGGAGGCGCTCCCCCGGGGCGCCGGGCCGGGCTGAGCGCGAGGTGGGCCCTCCCTTCACCTGGCCCAGGTGGGAGGCATTTCCTGAAAGGCCTCTGCAGAGAGATGGGGCGGAGGAAGGAAGAGAAGGCCCTCGGCGGTCCCCCTGACCACAGATGAGCATGTGCAGCTCATGAATATTTCAGTGGCCATTTATTTATTCCTGCCCCATCCAGCTGCTGGGGCCACAGACCCAAGGTGGATAAATATAGCCACGGGCCGATCAATGAGGCATCCGCTCCCCCCCAGCCACATCCATTAGGCCCCTCGTTCCCACAACCTGCTGGCTGGGCACCTTGTCCTGCTCAATTGGTTTCCGATTTTCATTAGCGGTGGAGGCACAGCCCCGCTCCGAGCCTGGGCGTCCCCCCTCACCCCTCCGGGCCCTCCCCCCCTCGGGCTGGGCACGGAGCCCGAGGCTGCCTGCCGTCAGCCTGCCGTCAGCCTGGAGGGGCCTTTCGGAGAGCCCGGCCCACCAGAGTGGTGAAGCGGGGAGGTGCAGGGCCCAGCGGCCAGACCTCACTTCCCTGGCTGGCCCCCGCGCAGCGCAGAGGGTGGCCGGGGTTCCCTAGGACTCCGCCACCCACGGCGGGGCCAGGCGGCAGGTGCGATCCAGTTACGCAAAGCTGAGATTCTTGCTTGCTGGGCCTGACATTTTGGGGGGAGGGGGGTCTTCCCTCTGCCGCATCTGGAGTGAGGGTGCCTGAGAGCGAGTTGGGTGGCCGTAGGGTTGGACTGTCACCAGGGGACCCCTGGCTCCATCAGCCCCTGCTATTCCCCCGAGCTGGAAGTTGCACACGGGCCATCCTGGCCTCCTGGCCTCCGGGGTCAGGCCCGGCTCCAACCTGCGATCCAAAGGAGTAAGAGTGGGCTACCACGCTCTTTCTGAGGGCTCATATCAGACCGAGGCTCAGCACCGGCCGCGGGCGGGCGGGGCGGGTGGGGGGCAACACTGTGTTCGGCCAGGAAGTGACTCCAGGGGGCAGGCTCAGCCCTGACCGGGGTGCCGGCACCCATTCCTTCATTCAACAAACAGTTCCACCGACACCACGATGTGCCTGACATTGTCCTGGGGGGGCAGCTGTGAACAGGACAGACCCAAACACCCGCCTTCGTGGGGCTTCGCCTTGGCGGGGGCTGGGGTGGGAACAAACCATCGAGTAAACAAAAAACTAAAGAGTTCTAGAGGACGATAAAACAGGGACCGTGATGGCGACGGAGGGGAGAAGAGCGGCTACCTTGGCGACTTCTGAGGAGGTGCCATTTCTGGTCAATGAGACCGGAAAGATAAAAGGGAACACGGCAGCCTGGGCCTTCTGGTTGCGGAAGGTGGGAAAGGTGTCCGTCCCAGGGAGCTGACCCGGCAGAACATGCCAGCTGGAGCGCCCCGCCCGTCCCTCCTTTGACGCCAGGCGCCTAAAGGCTCAAGCCCATGGCTGGCAGGACGGGCGCCCTGAGGCAAGCTTGTGGAGCATGCGCATGGCCTGGGGAAGGGGAGGAGGGGTAGAATGGAGACAAGGGGAGGGCAACTTGCTTGGGAGCCGGGAACACAGGCCCCTCCTCCAGAGCCGCCCGCCAGGACAGAGGGGAGCCCAGGCAGCCCGGCCTGCGTGGGGTCCTGCCCGCACCGGAAGGCTGCAAGGCCACAGGGTGACCAAGGGCCGGGGTTGGCTCCAGCCACCTGACTCCACCCTGAGCCAGCTCCAGAGACAGAGGGCCTTGGCCCTCCTCCATCGGCTGGCAAGGAGGACACAAAGGGTGGGGTGGGAGGTGAGAGGCGAGGACTGAGCATAAATTCCAGAGGGCGCCGGAGAGGGAGGCAGGCCTGTGCCTTTAAAAGAATTTTCATTTAAAGGCTCTTCTCTCTTCCACCATTTCAGTGATCTATATGCAAATATGCTAATGCATGCAAATTAAGACACCACTTTTAGTCCCAATTTAATAGAAAGCATTAAAATACCATTTTTTTTTCCAAAAAACTCCATATGCATGAAGGAAGGATTTTTTTTTCTTTTTCTTTTTTTTCTTTCTTTTTTTTTTTTTTTTTTTTTTTTTTTTTTACTTTTCGCTAAAGTCACATTCCGGCAGCAATTTCATGCTGTCAAAATGTTCTCAACGAGGGGAGATTTGACTGGCTTCTCTGAGAGCCAGTCATAGGAAGCTTGGGCTCTGCTTCTTGTTGAGTTTTTCTTTTTTCTTAATTTGGGGGGGCGGTGTGTGGCAGGGAAAAAAAAAAGAAAGAAAGGAACAACAAAAAAACGAGACACCCAGGAATCTTCGAAAGGGCAGTTCCTATTTCCAGGCCAGGGTCCAACCCCTTCTGCACGGCGCGGGCCGTTAAACCTCAGCCGTCAAGGATGAGCCCGGGCAACCCGGTCACCTGTGCTGCGGTCACTCCTGCTCTCTGCTACGGGGGTGGATACAGCACTCAGGTGCCGGTGGCGGGAACGTGCTCCCAGGGGCCCCGGAACCACCTGCCACAAACACCTTGGGAGGCCAGTGCCCTTGCCGAGGACACGGGAGGGCACCAGGGCTGGGGGGCGGGGGAGGGCACGGGGGGGTGTAGCAGGTGCCGGGGGCTCAGCACCCCCAGCTGCACACCAAGGGCTGCTCCTTAATCAAACTTGGCCGCTCCCGCTTGGGCTAACAGGCCTGCCCCAGAGCGCCCCCACGCCTGCGCAGGGGGCCCCTTCCGCCTTCTCCGGCCTTGCTGGCCCCTGTGTCTTCCCCTACACCCTTCAGGAGACTTCAAATCTTTGATCTGGAAGGTCTCCGTCAAAACCACGGGCCCCCCCGCTGCCCCAGAGCAGCGGCTGCGGGTCACTGCTCCCGGTTCTCTGGGCCCTCTCTCTGGGGTTCTGAGTCCTGGCCAGACCTCCGTGACTCTGGCACGTGCAGTCTGCCAACGCCTCCATTGTTCCTGGCTTTTCCTACCTGGCTGAGGTTAGTCAGGGCCTGACCTCTGGGAAGCTGCAAGGTGCTGTAATCCCAGCCCGGGTCCTCCTGAAGGGGTGATGCCTGGCCATTCAGGGAGAAAGGGGCCAAAGCCATCCTGCTACGTGGCTGGCACCCTCGGTGGGCAAGGTTTCAGCCAGGTGTCACAACGGGTTCTCGGGTTCCTGTTTTACAGTCAGGGTGAACCCGACTACCAGCACCTTCTATGGGAGGGAGGCCCACCGGCTGAGCGCCCAGCTAGGGCCTTGTCATGCGTGGGCGCGGTTTCTCTTATCAGGGACCCTACGGCACAAGAACTACCGATTCCGAGTTACAAATCCAGAAAAGCAAGGCCTGGAGAGGTGAGTGAGGCCGCTTGCCCGAAGTCTCACAGAAACTACTGCCAACTGGCAGTGAGGCCTGTGAGTCTCTCACGCTCCCAGAATCCGCTGGAAGGCAAGAGGCTCACGCTCTCCGCCTCGGGTCTGCACCGTCCCGGTGAGGAACCCCGCCTGCCCCACGAGGGGCTTCAGCTCTCTATCTGTATAATGGGAGAGGCAGGCTGCCCTCCTCGACGGCTCTTCTGGCTCCATCTGCTCACAACTGCACAACAGATGGAAGAGAAATGGGGGGGGTGTTCTCCCCAAGCTGGGGCACGAGGCAGACTGGCTCTCCAGGGCCGCTCCATACTTCGGAAGAGGCCCTGGAGGCAGTGGGCCGGGAAGTTAAGCAGAGTTCGGGAAAAGCGGGGAGAGAAGGGTCTAGAAGCAGGAGACAGAGGAAGAGAAACTGAACACTGGGGGTAAGAGGTGCTTCATGAAATCAGAAAAATACTTAGACCGGGCTTTAAGGGATACTGAGGCAGACGCCCCATTCCAGAGAACTGTTCAAAGCGGGGGGGAGGGGAAAAAGCAAAGAACAGAGAAAAGACCCCTGGGCGGGGTGAGGACAGAGCATGGGGACATGCGGCACCCTCGACCCCGGGGTCGGGAGCTCGGGCGTGGGGGGCAGGGCGGGGGCTTCCCACATAGGCATTCCTCGAGCGCTCGAGAAAAGGCAGGAGGAAGGGAGGAGCAGCGCTGGGCTGGCGTGAACCATGCCCGGCAGAACCGTGGTGGGAAAAGGTTTAGATAGTTACCGGAAGTACACCGGTTGGTGCCAAACCCTCGGTTTTATTGTCCGGGAGAAAACAAACCCAACCACCGAAACTCGTCCTCCACTGCGATTCCCCACAGAGGGAGACGATTTCCCCATCAAAACCAGTTTTATTGGATATAAATATCTAATTATTTGTACCAGGCCCCAGAATGCCAGACATTTTGCAGCTTTTATAACATGTGTGGGAGTCTTTACAAACGACATATACATAACTATCCACGTACATATCGCCGTACGCGTAGTGATGTCTAGTTTTATATACATATATATGCACACACGTGGTTATACATTAACGAACCTGATTTGAATGTCACCTGAAGTTTTTGCTTACTGAGCAGTTTCCTTACGGACTTGGAAAAGAGCTAGAACATTCTGGGCTGCGCAGACCCTCCTCCTGTGGGGAGCACTTTCCGAGACCTAATGTGCCTGAACCAGAGAGCTCAGGGGACGGGGGCCCGCGCCCTCTGCAGGGACACGCGTGCCCGCCCCTCTCGCGGCCACTCGGCGTCTCTGAGGTGCGCGCCTGCTCACAGCACTTTACAAACACAGGACCCGCGGCCGCAGGTCGATACCTCACGCATGACATAAACACGACGTCCCAAACAGACAAACAAAAGTATCGACTTTTCAAACACCGGGCGCACGACCACGCTTGATGGCGAGCCCGGGGTCAGCGCGGCACAAGCCTCGGAGGGCGACAAAGAACGGGGCAGAGGGGCCAGCCGGAAGGGGCGAGGGGAGGGGGAGAGCGGGGGTGGGGTGGGGTGGGAGGGAGTTGTCCTGTGGGGAATAATGTAGATCAGCCTGTCATCTGGAGACCCGTCTTCATCCAGAATTAATGCACTAAAGTTCTTTTGTTTTTCCTCTAAATGGTTTTAAAGAGACAGTGAAGTCTCCATCCGGACCCGGGGGCTTGGTGTGCAGCTGGTCCGGCCTCTGGAAAGTGAACAGGCGGCCGATTCCAGCCGGGCCCGAGCCCATTATCTCCCTGTCCCTGCCCCCCCCTCCTGCCTCTGTGTTTTCTCCCAACTCGCAGAGAGAAAGTTGAACACCGCTGGCTTCCCCGGCTCCGGGCAAACAGGCCGTATCCCACAAAAGGGAGGAGCACGCAAGCCCGAAGCTGGGCAAGCCGAGGGCAGGGGAGGGGGGTGCGGCGGGCAAGGGCCTGGGTCAGCGCTTGCGGCGGGGGGGCTCTACCAAGAGAGCGTGCCGTGAGGGCTCTTCCCCCTGGACAGGAGTCCCCCAGCCCCCGAAGCTGAGGACAGAGGGGCAGGGAAGGGGGCAAGGAGAAGTCTGGGCATGAACCACAGAATTCCAGGGGACCCCTGGTGGAAATCAGGGTCACAGGACACGGTCCCTTGAGGCCCCAGGGCCGAAGGAACCATTCCGGTTTGAGTGATATCTGCGGAGACTCTAGCCAGGAGCTGGCTGGCTGCATGGGTGGCCAGAAGGAAACCAACCCCATCTCCAATTGCCTCCGTCTCAGGCGGATTCACGGGGAGAAAAGGCCTGACGATTCAGGAGAGCTCGAGGCCTCTCCCGAGAACCTTCTGAGAATGCCCGCACACCCTCCGCCTGGAGACCTGGACTCAGGGGGCTGGGCTGGGGGCCGCGGAGCCGAGAACAAACAGCAGCAACAGGAACAGAGTTGAGCCATTTCAATTATTCATATGCCAGATGGATTCTTTTCCTGCCTTTTTTTTTTTCTATAAAAATAAGGAGGGGGGGGAGTAGGTCTTACAACAGTCTCCAAAATGGGGGGGAGGAAGGGGAAAGGGAGAAAACAGAGAAATCGAGCCCCTCATCTGTGTCCATCCCCTGCCCTGGAGAGGCGGACAGGAGGGACGGAACGCCCCGCTGGGCAGAGATCAGAGGTGTCATTTGGGTTCTCTATGAGCGGAGAGCAAGAAGCAAGGAAAATGGTTGAGGGAAGGGAGGGAGAGAGAGAGGAGCACGGAGCATGGGGTGGAGGGGGGAGGCAGGCAGAAGAGGGTTCCGACCTTCTGTGAAGGATATAAAAAATCCAGCCGCCTCAGGGGACACCCAACTATCTAGCATATTGCTGTTAAAATGTCTGCAAAATTTAATACACTTGGCATGCCATCTAATCAGTCCTTGGAAACTCGGGCACTCTCTCCCTCCTATAGTCGAACCGCCTCAGACCTCACGCCTATGGGGTTCCCACCCCTACCCTGTCCCCCGACTTTAGACAAAATTGTTCCCCCCTCCCCATAAAACCAGCTGCTCTGGTTTCCAGGACACGTTTTATCCCGAAGTTCACACAAGGTCCAGAATCTAGAAGGTTTTCTAGGAGGCGGTGGTCCCGCAAAGAGAGCCAGGGGTACAGTCCTGGGGCCAGGACTTTGGTTCCCAGACTTCTTGGTGGTGGCGTAGGGGGGAGTGTGTGCATTAGGAGGAGAGAGAAAGAACGTGAGGGCGGGCACGGGCCGCCGAGGAAACGGGTCCCAGACGGGCAGGCGAAGGCTGCTCGGTCCTGGGAAGCCAGCAAAAGCCACTCGTCCTGACAGCTCTTATTTAAATAGCTGCCTGCCACACAGAGAGTGGCGTCCTCCCCAGAACGCGCGTGCACACACACGCACACGCGCACACACGCACCACTGTGCGTGTGGACATGTGCCCCGCGGGGGGCTCTATCGATCTATCCATTACTGGGAAACTTCTGTGAACCCCACAACATTCTGTGGCTACTCCAAGTCCCCAACGACCAGCCCGGAAGTTTCCAGATCAGCCCCAGGAATGGCCGCCTGACCTTCTGTCACCAGCACGGTGACTTGGATATTTTGGCAGGTCACCACCTCCTCCATCTTGACAAGAGAGATCCATAGAGCTCTTGGATGAGCGGGGGGTGGGGGGGATCAATCCCAACACCTTCACCCTCCACCCTAGAAATGGGAGTTCGTACCAAATCCTCTTTATTATTATTATTATTTTTTTTAATATTTCCTCACTTCTGACTTAAAGTCTCAGGAGACCGTAGGGAGGCCTGGAGGACCCTAAGAGACTCAGGGGACCCCAGAAAGTCTGCACCATGCTAAGGCAGTGTTTCTTCAGAGGCTAGGGGTCTGGCGGGACAGGCTGAGAATCGGGAGAACCCAGAGTCCTCTCTCCCTGCAGGAGAGAGCCACAGTAGCCAGGGACCTGGAGCACAGGTGACCCCCTACTGAACTTCCCTGCCCTTCAGCACACAGGTGGGAAACAGGAGAAGGGAACTCAAGGAGGGTGGAGACAGGGGGTGCTGTCTGGGTGGGCGACCCACACCATTACCGAGGGCCCCACACTCAAAAGGGCGTGAGCTATCACTGTCATTAAATTCCTAGTAATTTAGAACAAGAGTCCCTGCGTTTTCATGTTGCACTAAGCCCTGCAAATTTTAAATTTTTTTTAATGTTTATTTACTTTTGACAGAGAGACAGAGTGTGAACAGGGGAGGGGCAGAGAAAGGGGGAGACAGAAAATCTGAAGCAGGCTCCAGGCCCTGAGCTGTCAGCACAGAGCCTGACGCGGGGCTCGAACTCACAAACCGTGAGATCATGACCTGGGCCAAAGGTGGCGCTTAACCGACTGAGCCACCCAGGCGCCCCAAGCCCCGTGAATTTTGTAGCCGGTTCCCGGTGTGGGTTTTGGGAGTTCAGAGGATCTGGGTTGGAATCCCAAGGCCCTGCCCCCAGTAAGCCGAGTGACATGAGAAAAGCCACTTACTATCTCTGGCTGCAGGGAGCGCCTCACCTATGGAGTGGGGCGCTCACACCTGCTCTCACGGCGGCCAGGGGCACCGAGAGGTGCAAAGTGGGGAAAGGGCTTTGGGAAAACCACCGCGTGCTCCTATCCAAACGCAGGGTGTGTTGACCAAGAGGGGAAAGTGAGGCTGCTTCGCGTTGGTGGTGGCTTCCTCCCACCCCAAGGATGACCTACTATGTTGTGGCAAGAGGTGTGCTTTCAAAGCAGTGTCGCGGGGAAGCCTCCGGCATGCCCAGCCCACTGGCCCCATTTTCAGTCAAAGAAACTGGGACAGAGTCAATAGATGACCTGCCTGTGGTCACAGACCTGCCTCTAGGCAGGGCAAGGCTGAGGGCATACTGTTCCTGCTGTCCAGGCTCTGCCTTGGCCACAGGCCACTTGCGACAGGGACAGTGAGAAGGAGTAGGAGGCAGGATTTGGAACAGGAGGGGTGCAAAGGATTCATTACACTCCATCATACACACACGCGCGCACGCACACATGCGACTCGTGCGTGCATGTGTGCGCATACACGCAGCAAAATTAAAGCTGAGAACTTGGCCAAAAAGAAAAATCCTACCCCTGTTCCATCGAAACTTATTTTAGGGCAGGAGGTAATTGCCAAAGACCCAAATAAAAAGCCAACCGCAGGCTGTAAACGGCTCCAAGTCTTTAATTAGACCCCAAGAAAAAATAGTGGCAAAAAGAAACTGAACACGGGACAAGGCTCCCTGAGGAGGGAGGATGCATGGGGACCCACCCCCTACCCAAGGCCAGGGGCTTCGGATGAAGGCCAGCCTTCCCGGGGTGGGCATCGGAGCGGGCACCACCCATCGTGAGGACAGGCATGAAGCCAGGCACTTCACACCTCAAGCGAGGGCCAGCCTTGGTCCTGGGTCCTTCTCCCAGTTCCTTCCTATGCCCCTTCCGAGGAGGCTGGCCCAGCGTTGGGCGCCATGGGGCCGAGGAGAAAGATGAGCAATTTCTATCGGCTCTGGAGGCGAGGGAGCAAGGAAAGGAGAAAGCTTTGGGTCTGGAGTGGCCTTCGACTCACTGAAACCTCTGCCCATCCAGCCACGAGGCCCGGCGCCTTGGCCACTGACCAATCTACCCACAAGACACCGCTCCCACTACGTGGAGCTCTCCTCCAAGCTATGACCCCAGACCCTTGTCCTGGGCCCATGTGGAGTTGGGGGGCCCTGAGGTCATGGAGGCACAGCAGATGCCCCCAAGGCCTCTCCTCACATAGTCCTTCCACGCGAGAGGAGGTGGGTTCTCCAGAACCCTCGGGGTGACAAGGTGCCGTCCCACCCAGGCGAGGGAAGAGGCATAGTCCCTGTGCTCCAGGCAGTGCTGGTCCCCCCGGGAATCTGCTCCTGAGCCCCCCCTCAGCCCTGGCCCTTGGAGAACATGGGGGACCCTGGACTGAGGGTGGGGTGGACAGGAAAGGGAAGGTGGGGGTGTGCAGAGGAGAGTGTCCAGACTCTCACCTTTCATATAAACAGAGGCAACCCAGGAGACTAACCAAATCCCACGGCCGGGGTGGGGGAGGGTGTATCCTGCGAAGCGCCAAGACAGCACGCGCCATGCCACACCGCGGCAGAAGCTACGGCCTCCGCTGATGTTATAACAACAGCTGGTCCCAGTGGCCGAGGACAGGAAGTCCACCCAGACACCCAGGGAAGAAGCTAGGAGACGAATGCGTCCCAGCCTGCATTGAGCGAGCGGGCCGAACAGGGTGGCCTGGTCCCCCACCTGTGCGGTGTGAGGGTGCTGAGCGGGCTTTACAGCCAAAGCGGGCGCACCCAAGGGAGGGGCAGAAAGACCCTGCCTCACTGCTGCCATCACAGGCAGCGGGCAACCACCGTCCTTCCGCTTCCTCACCTGTCACCACAACTGCCTGGAACCAGGGCTGCCACGCCCACACGCGGCTCCCCCACCAGATCGGGCACTCCTCTTCAAAGCCTCTCTTCTGCCCCCTGCCCCTTCTTTTTTTTTTTTTTTTAATTTTTTAAATGTTTATTTATTTTTGAGAAACAGAGAGAGACAGAGCACGAGCAGGGGACAGGCAGAGAGAGAGGGAGACACAGAATCTGAAGCAGGCTCCAGGCTCCGAGCTGTCAGCACAGAGCCCGACTCGGGACTCGAACCCACGAACTTCGAGATCATGACCGGAGCTGAAATCAGACGCTTAACTGACTGAGCCACCAGGCGCCCCTGTCCCCTGCCCCTTCTAAGCTTAGCCTAGGAGGACGTGCTCCAGAAACCCCACCGAATGGATGGGCCTGCCCTTACCTGCCGCCGCCGCTATCCCCCTGCAGGAATGCTGGGCCGTGCCCTGCTGGATAGGCTGGATCCTTTACTCATTCCCTTTCCCGGTTGTCAAACAGGACGTTAGTGACCACAGACCAGCAGCCGCCCAGCAGCATTAAGGGCGCCCAGACCCTGTAGTGAGCACAGTAGAGACCACGTCCCTGCAAAGAAGGTACTATTGTGCCCATTTTACAGAGGAGGACACCGAGGCTAAGTGTGGTGAAGTGGCGGCCACACACCTACCAAGGGGAAGCTTGACTGCAACCCAGTTGGGTCCGGTTCCAAAGCCTGTCTCTCATCACCGTCCCCTCCCCCCACCCAGTTCTCTCATCTGACCACTCGTTCTAGGCCTGGCTGCCCCCTGCCCTCTGGCTGCTGGATTCTCCAATTACTGTTTGTTTGGTTTTTTTTTAACTATTTAAAATGTTTATTCTATCCATTTTTGAGAGAGAGACAGAGAGCACAAGCAGGGGAGGGGCAGAGAGAGAGGGAGACACAAAACCTGAAGCTGGCTCCAGGCTCTGAGCTGTCAGCACAGAGCCCGATGCGGGGCTCGAACCCACGAACTTCAAGATCATGACGTGAGCCAACGTCAGACCCTTAACCAGCTGAGCCCCCAGGCGCCCCCTCTGATCACTGGTTTAACACACGTGCCTTGTGTAAGGTGGGAGACGAGGATGCCTCCACGCCGAGCTACCCACCCTGGCCTGCAGTGAAGGTCAAGGCCTGGTCGGCCAGAGCAAGCGGGAAGGTCTTTCCAGTAGAAGCGGGCGTGAATCTGACCTTTCAAGGCCGTCCCAACACCATCACGCCGGTCAAGTTGGCCTCCCTGCCGGCCCCTTCCTGCTTGCTTTGCTCGGTGGGGGTGGACGGGCTCCCATCCATCAGGACGAGAAGTGGAATTCCTCCTGGACGAGCCCTATGGCCACCGCTTCCAAACTTCCTTCCTAGCTTGGGAACGGGATGGGAGAAGCAGTCCAAGCTCCTGGCAGAGGCAGCGGGAGTCCTGCTAATTAATTGGTTCTCCGTCTTCCCCGAGTGCTCACCGGACACAACCAGATGGTTCCGGCGACATGCCCTCTATTCCCATCCTCCCTTAACACGACACGACATCTTCACCTTACACCTCACCTCCATCCTTCCCTTCTATGTGGCAAAACCCCGAGAGAACCCCTTCTCCCCCTCAGCCGGGCCTGGGCCCACAGAGCCCCAGAAGGACGGGGGCGGGGGGGGGGGCAATGAGAACCCTGGTTCAGGTTTGTAGCAGGGAGAGTTCTAAATGGAGCCAAAGTTTGGACAAGACTCCACTGTCTCTTTTGGCCTTCAAGCAACTCAGCTAGGGCGTACGGGGTGGGGGACCCCGGGCTGAGTCTGCCCCTATTTCCTGGAAGTGTTAAGAGATGACTCTATATCCAAATAACGCTAACTTCAAACCCCAAACAATCAAGTCTGGCTGGCCCCCCCACCCCGCCCCAGGAGGGCACCACTTAGAAGCCGCTCCAGCTCGTTGGGGCCTCTGCAGTACCACGGACCGCCCCCCCACGTTGGCTCTCTGTTGACACCTCTGGGTCCTAGGTGGGGTGGTGGCCTACGAGGTGCATGGCTGTGCCCTCCAGGTGGTCAGCCTGGGCAGGCACACTCCCCCAGGCATCGAGGAATGGAACGGCAGGATCCCAAGGGCAAGGAGCTAGGGTCAAGCAAGGCCGGGGCCACAGCGGGGAGGCCCTGGTGGGTCCGGGAGGCCTAGGAGTGGAGACGGCCTCAGGCCTTTTGGGGAGGCCACCCCTGGCCCCGGTGCCAGCACCTGTGAGGTGTGGGCTCCAGCTGGTGAACTGCAGTCCCTTTTCTGGGCACTGGTTTCCCCACTTACAAAAATGAACCCGAGCTGGGTGACCCCTGGGGTCTCAGGGAACATTCCAGAGCCGCTGCATGGGAGCGACCAGTAGAAGGCCTGCTCACAGCGCTCAGGAGACGGCAGCTGCGATTATTATCGTCATTATTATTATTGCCATCATTTTCATGAGCGTCGCTCTTTATTTTTTATTTATTCCTATTTTTTTAATGTCTTATTTACTTTTGAAAGAGAAAGAGAGTGCTCACAGGGGAGGGGCGGAGAGAGATGGGGACAGAGGCTCCGAAGCGGGCCGGGCTCTGCGCTGACAGCAGAAAGCCCTATGCGGGGCTCGAACTCGCCAGCCGTGAGATCATGACCTGACCTGAAGCTGGACGTTTAACCAACGGAGCCACCCGGGCGCCCTGCGTCACTTTTTTATTCCAAACGTTCGATGAGCCTCCTTTCAGTCAGAGCAACAGAGTAATGGGAGAAGATCTGAGCTTACAGTGTAGAAAAGCCACGTTTCCTGAAATTTTTAGCCCGGAATCAAAACTAGTGAAGGAGAGAGACGGTGATGGAGATTTGATTAGAGGCTGCGAGGGGCCTGGCCAGGTTTCACGGGCCTGAGTGATCCCAAACCGGCCCACACGGGATCCACGAGGCCCTGACCTCCGAGGAGCCAGAACTCGGACACGTGACTGGCTCTTCCGGGCCCACCCTGGCGGGGGATGATCTTTGGGACGAAGCGTGATTATCTAGGGCAGCAAGGGTTAACGCCGGGGCTGGGAGAGGCCAGGCAGCACGGAGCACTCCCTGTTTATTAATAAGCTATTTATCACCAGCTTTGCTTTTAATGCCATTTGGGCTTAATGTCGTTAATGAAATATAAATACCCACGCTAACGATGTCGGTCAGAGGCAGCGCGGGCAGCAGACGGCTCGCGAAACAGGGCCAAACCGCCGGGCACGCTGGGGAAGAGGCTGAGAGCCTGGGAAGCGGAAGAGGTTCCCACCGGCCTGGCACCCCCAGCCCCCTCCTTGCTCTCACCACGAGGCTCCACAGCGGGTTGTGCCGGGAAAGGCTAGGAGGAGGGCGGCCGGGGGGCTGGGGGAGAGGAGGCCTCGAGGGCACAGGATGCTGTTAACTCCTAGAGAACACAGCGGGAGTGAGAGAGCTCCCACCTCGGGGGCACCGCCTGCCTGGCATCGGGCCCCTTGGCTGCAGGAGGCTGGACTACCACCAGCTGGCAGCAGGCCGCTCTCGCCGCCCTGAGCACCCTGACCACTGGCAACGGAGCCGGGGTGAGAAGGGGCGCGAGAGGGAGCAGGAAGGATCCCATAGCAAGTAAGGCTTCCAATAAAGACCACCCCTCCCCACCCCTAGAATGGCATCCCGGACCCCACTGGGTGGCACATTGGCTATGAAAAGCTGGCACGGGCCACTTGGCCGCTTGGGGGCTGCATGCGGAGAGGCCAGCAGATGGGTATCTCTGCTCAGTGCCCAGAGGCACTGGAGCCCGGAGGCGACCCTGCACAGCCGCAGGTCCCTCACCTCCTGCCTGACCTGGCCAGCGGACCGCCCCTGCTGACCCCTCGGTAGGCTCCGACCAGATAGACGCCCTCAGAGCAGACAGATGCCCTCCGCAGGTGAACACCTAGCCCAGAGTACCCCCAGAGCTTCAGGCCTTTCCCTCGGGAGGGGCCCCAGACTATTCCCAGACCCCAGTCTCGCCTGGGAGTGATGACCGTGGGACTTGCTTCGCGGCCCGGAGCCCCAGATCCTTCAGAGGGAGACCTGGACTCTACTCACCCAAGGGCCACCTGGGCCCAAATATAGGTTAGCGACTCTGGCAGGTGGCAGACCTTTGCTCCATCCTCCTCCACCTGCAGCACCGTGCCAACGGAGGTCACCGTGCACTGGCCCCGCCTCGCTCCCCAAGGGTGCTCCCTCTCCCAGAGGGAGCACTGGGCTGTTCTTGGGAGGGAGCCCAGCAGCCTCCGGCCCTCCCCGCTCAGGATTGTCTGAGAAAATGCAGGATGACTGGCAAAATCTGAACTTCAGATAAACCTTCCATACTTTTTTGGTGCCTGTCCCCCATATTACCCGGAACGTACTTAAACTAAAACTTATTTGTGATTTATCTGAAACTCAAATGTCACGGAGCATCCTGTACTTTTTTTTTTTTTTTAAGTTTTTATCTTAATTCCACTTAGTCGCCATAAGATACAGTGTTCTGTTGGTTTCAGGTGTACGGTGGGCACCCTGTATTTTCATATGCTAACTCCAGCGACTCTGTCCCGCCTCTCAGCAGGTTAGCTGGCAGGTGGGTGAGCAGGACTGTACGGGGAGGGAGAATGGAGACTCCCCGCCCAGCTCAGGACAGCAGCGCCTTTCAAGAGGCTCCGTTAGTTCGTTCTTCACTGTCCCCCTGCCTGCCCTCTCCCCTCCGTGGTCACTACTGCGTGGCCCGGTGCCGCAGCTCACCTGCGGGGGTCCCCTCTCCCTGCACCCCTCAAAGTCACCTCCATGTCCCCGAGGAGTACAGGGCTCATTTGCTGGGGCTTGGTGGAGCTCAGCTCAGCGGCTAATCCCCTGGGTGGCTCCTGTCAGATTATTAATTAGCTAAAGCGGATCGGTACTGGAACAACATGCATTTGGACTTCAGATAAAGCAGGCCAGGGAAGCTGGGCGGGGGGCTGCTTAAAGTGACAGGAGCCTGTTTCTGAACTGCTCCCTGAGGAGGACTGGGGGCCGGGGCAGGCAGAGGCTAGGGCGGGGGGTGGGGGGGAGGGCCTCGGCACTCCCCTTCGCTTGCTCAGGAGAGCACCCCCGGGAGGCAGGGAGTTCGGATGCGCCTAGATGGGGCACCGAGGGTCCCCGTGAGAGGACGAGTCGGTGACAGTTGGGTCTTGCTTTTTTAATAAAAAGAGCTTGTGCCTAATCAGATCAAGTCGCCCGGAACTCTTCCAAAAGCTTCTTATTTCACTTGGGGTAACGGCTACCAGGCCTGCAGGATCTGGGGGGGGGCCCCTGGCGACCCCTGTGACTTCCCACAGTATCTCTCCCCAGCGAGCTGCCCTCCAGCAAGCCAGGCTGTTCTTGTGTCTGGGAGCTCACGCTTGCCGTTGTCCCTGATGGGGACGCTCTTGTCCCAGGTACTGAGTAGGAGGGCTCTTTCCCTCACCTCCTCCGTCCTTACCCAAAAGTCACCATCTCGGCACTGCCTTCCTCGGATGCCACACCTGGAATCACAAACCATCCCCCGCCCCCGGCCCCCGCCACCCCTGCCTTGCGCTCTCCCTGTTCTGTTCTCCAAACCTGCTGGTTCTCTCCTGGACACACGTGGCCATCCAACAAATACTTTGTTTCTTTATCTCGTGTGTCATTTGCCTCCCTCCACTAAAATGCAAATTCCGTAGCACAGGAGAAGCTTGCCCGGTTCGTTCACTGCTGCGGTCCAGTTTGCAGCCTCTCTCTCAGTAAGGCTTGATGAATGAATGAGAAAGAGAAATGAATGGCCAGAGGTTAAAGGTCAAGATTTGGACCACCACCTCTTCCAACTCAGAGCCGATCGATCGTGGCTGAGCCCTGGGCCGCCCTGGAGGCTTCCCAGGTACCCATCTCCTACCAGGCCCATCTCCCCCTTCCCCAGCTCTGCCCTCACACAGGCGGTCCTCTCACCTGGTCCTATCATTTCCTCTAAGATGTATTTCCGGTTCTGCGTCTCCTGAGGGATAGGGGATCCATCTCCCTGCCACCCAGACCCCTGTCTCCGGCTGGGCCTGCTACCCAGAAGCAGCCGGGGTTGGGGGTGGGGAAGGGAGCGGTGAGGGGTGAGGAGAGGGAACAGGGACTCCCAGCTGCTGCCCAGGCCCAGCTCAGCTGCCGGCAAACTCCTGGGCTTGGATTGTTTTGACTTGAGTCGGTGAAGCTGAAATATTGAGTCACGACGGCCCTAAACTTCATTACCAGCTTTTAACGCAGATTACTAAGGGAAAAAAGTTGCTTTTAATTGCTTCTCGCGATTAGCATTTCTGGAGAAGAAACTAGTGATTAATTACACCTTCCCATTTCCACTCACCCTGGCCACGGGGGTCCCAGCCCCAGGCTACCACACAGAGGCTCAGGGGCAGAAAAGGTGCCTGTTCCGGAGGGGCCGAGAAACCAAACTAGAAAGAAAACTTGGGTGGGAGCGGAGGGTGAGGAACCTGGCCAGAGCTGATTTACCGGAAAACCACCAGCCAACGGTGTGGGGCAGCCACACAAGGGTCCCTACACCGGCTGCCTCAGGCCTCCGCGTGGTGTCCTCTGGGCTGAGAGGCTTTCACCAGGGCTAGCCCTATACCTGGGGAGCTTCTGGAATCAAAGAGGCCAGGGACGCTGGGGGAGACAGAACAGGAGGAGCCTGAAAATTTGCAAGAGAGGACAACGCGGTCATAGCCACTTGGACCCCTCTCCGGGTGCTCCTCCGACACCCGCAGAGCGCTCTCCCTGTGGAGGCTCCTAGGTCATGAGGACAGAGGCAGGGCAGACGTGCTTCTGCCCCCATCCACACCCACGAGACGTTAACCCTCCCAAAGCCACGGGCTGCTGTTCCTTTCGAACAACTGCATCACCGAATGAAGAGAGGACCCTCTTCCCGGCCAGGCGGGAACTGCCGGCCCTACCCCCCATCCCTCTCCTCTTGGGTCTGCACCTGTTGGGACCCGGGGGGGGGCGCTTCATGACTCTGCCAGGGAACAAGGGACAACTGAGGCAGGAGGCCCAGGGCTGGGGCGCTGGCAACATCAGGCCCGATTCCCACACAGAATAGAAACCAGAAGGACCGGAACTCTCCCCAAGCCTTGCGGCTCAGCCATCCTCCTGGGCATGAAGTCGCCCAGGGGTGGCAAAGGGCTCGGGCCCCCAGGCCCCTCCGCCAGCGCCTCTCCTGACCCCAGCCCCGCTCACCTGGAGCGGCCAGCCCCACATGAGAGCAAAGCCCGGGCGGATGGGGTTGGAACTGTCTCGTCCGGTTAGGAGGCAAGGCCGTGGATTTAGTGCAGGCCGTGGAGGCAGCGAGCAGAAGAGCCTCCCACGCACGCACAGACACACCGCCTGCCCCCCACCCCCCAGCCTCAGCCCGGCGTTTTGATGCTGGCTGACACCCCCTCAGAGCCAGGCGGAGGCACCAGCTGCACGCTTGGGATGTCCCCGTCACCCCTGCAAGACGTCGCCAGCCTGCCCTTCTGCTCCCTCCTGTCACTCCCCCTGGAGGTCAAGCCTCCAGAGCTTTCCTGGAGGGCTGCGCTGGCCCATATGGCTGCGAATATGTTGCCAACACGGGCAAGAACTCGCTGGGGCCCCCCCGCAGCCGGCTGCGACAGCCTCAAGCTCACTCCGGCCAGGTTTGCTGTTTCGGACTGCGGAGCGCTCCCCTGGCAGCGCCGAGGATCGCTTAACTGTTACGGCGTCACTGTTGGGGGTTGCCTGCCCCGTCCTGGCCCAAGGAGACGACACCAGGACCCAGGAAAGTAGAGCCTTGTATTAAAGGCCCAGGAAAAAGGGACAGCGGCCCAGGTCAAATATGACAGGCTACCTGCAGGAATTCACGCTGCGAATGGTGAAGAGACTTGCCGCATGGAAAGACTGCTGGGATCCCTGCCCGTGACCTGGGGCTGGAGGTTAAGCTGGCCCTCGTGGAAATGAGGGGGAGGTCTTAGACAAGCCCTTTTTTTGGGTTCTGCGTGACACGACGCAGGGAGAGGATACACAGGTGCTCAGCCCGCGAGAACACAGATCACTTTTGAAGCCACAGTGAGAGGAACTGTGTGCCCTGCCCCCGACCTCGGCCCCAGCCCTGAACCCGTGAAGCAGAGACACAAAACGGGCTTCGGTGCCTTCTTAGGGCCAAAAGGACGGCCAGCTTGGAAATTCCTACCGAAAACAGTGCCAGAGACGAGCAGGCCTCTAGCCCTCCCTCCGCACGGTGCCGACCAAGAGGTGCCTAACCCGCTCCGCCAGGCTTTCTCAGCAGCCAGCACAGCGCCCTGGATGGTGCTTCTCCTTCAACCACAAGACACGGCGCCTCTGAAAGCCACGGGTGGTTCCTGGCACCGTCGGGGTGGGTGCGTGAGAGGGGAGGAGACGCAGCAGGGCCGCGTCGGGCGTCTGGAAAGCCAGGGCCATCCCGGCTCCTTTCTCCACTGCTCACCCCATCCACAAGCCCAACCGACCCGCCCTCTCAACACACGGACTCTGCACCCTTCTGTCCACTTCCACCGTCCTCGTCTCGGCGGTCACGGCGGCCTCCCCTCTGGCCTCTTGGTTTCGCCCCTTGCCACCGAGCAACCCGCTCTCCCCACCGCAGCCCCGGCCATCTTATGAATTTTTTTTAAATGTGTATTTATTTTTGAGACAGAGAGAGACAGAGAGACAGAGGCTGAACAGGGGAGGAGCAGAGAGAGAGGGAGGCACAGAACCCAAATCAGGCTCCAGCCTCTGAGCTGTCAGCACAGAGCCCAGTGTGGGGCTCGAACTCGTGAACTGCGAGATCATGACCTGAGCCGAAGTCGGACGCTTAAGCGACTGAGCCACCCCAGCGCCCCCACTGCCAACTTTTTAAAACAGAAACCGGATCACTTTACCTCCATGCCTGAAACCCTCCAGTGGCTGCCTGTCACCCAAAGAATAAAATCCCAGCTTCCCCCAACACACTAACCCCTACCTACCCCAACTGCTTCCCGGCCACCAGGACCTTCTTTTTGTTACCAAAGGTACTGAGCTCATCCCACTTCAAGAACTTAAGACTAGTTCTCTCTTTCTAGAATATTCTTCTGCCTTCAGATGGTTCAGACGGTTGTCCACTTCCTATCCTTCCATCCCAGCTAACTCGCACCTCCTCCAAGCGGCCTCCTCTGACTGTCGACTCACCTCACACCACTCCGTCCTATGTCCATTCTGCTCTAACGGTTTCCTTGTTCTTTTTTGTGGATTTCCTGTCTGCCTGCCCAACCAGAACTCCAGGAGAGGCAGGGCTGTCTTGTCCACTCTACCCCCAACGATGGGCAGACACCAGGCCCTCAGGTTCTGTTGAATAAATACCGCCGGCTCTCACGCGGCACAGCCAGAAATGGGCGAAGGCTGAGCGGGACAGGAACAGGCCTGCGGACCAGGTGGACTCACCCCTCTCCCACACTCTGGCGAGCTGAGGTAGGGCACCCAGATCTGAGACCACGCAGGTCAGCCCTGCCACGGATGACACGGGCCCACGGCCAAACCCAGCACCTGGAAAGGGGCAAGTGAGCGTGGCGGGGCTTGGCCACGAGGTTCCCTTTCGGAGCCCTCGGGGTTCCCAAGCTCCATTATCAAGCCCCAGACGGCCGATGCCAGGATGCAGGAGCCCCACGGGACTCGCGGAGCCTGTACCCTAGGCCGGCATGGCCCCTGGGAGTCAACGGTGAGTGGAAACTTCGGAAAGGGAAAAACTAATGGGCATGTTTTGCCGAGGTAACAAAGAAAACAAAAAGCCCGCCACTGAGAACAGAACGGGCAGCGTTCCCCCTTCCAAGGGGGCTCCACCAGCACTTTGGCGTCCTGCTCATGCACGGGGCCCCGGGCGGGGCTGGGGAGGCCGGCCGGAGGCTCGAAGATACGAGGGCCTGCCTCCCCAGGACCCGTGATCATCAGAGAAGCCGAGTGAGGCAGGAAGAGCTCAAGAAGTGTAGAGACGCGCAGGTGCTGGTACGAAAAACCCAGCAAGGACGGCTCTGCCGGCAGTCCCGGCGCAGCCATCGGCGGACAACGGCGGCACGCCTTCGACACGGCCAGACCCATTCCTGGAGTGTGATCGCATTCTGGAAACCAGGAAGAAGAGTCTGGGCCGCACAGTTGTTCCTCCGCCGTGACCCAAGGCTACATTTACATCTGATTTGCAAATCCCTGGCTGTTCCCAAGGCTCCTGCCAGTCCCCGAGGTGGCGGGGTCTGGCACGAAGCAGGCCTACAGCTCTGGGAACCTCTCGAACCCCAGTGGGCACCAAGGCACCCATCGCTGCCGAGCGCTTCCTCCCTGCAAGTTCAAAGTCCAGAGTTGCAGAGCCTGGCCACGGAGGGAGGGGCAAGACACGCCTGATTGTGGCGCCCCTGGGGAGGGACAGTGCGGGCTGGTAAGCCGGGGCTGCTGAGTCCTGTCCGGCACACACAGGAGGAGTGGCTCTCGGTCTCACCCTCCCAGCCTTTCTCTAGACCCTCAACCTCTGCCCCTGGCCTACCAACCCCTCTGGGCTGGTTCCCTTGGGATCCTAAGAGAACACTGAATAACGACCAATAGGTAGTGAGGCACCTGCTGTGTGTCAACCCCCCCCCGCCCGCCTCCCCCCCCACCCCCGGAGCAAAAACCACCACGTCTGATACCTGCAGGCAAACATCTGACAGTACCAGCCTCATAGACTGCCCACCCCTGGCATAAGTGACCTCCCTGAGGTGAGAGGTGGTTTTTGAGCCTGGATCAAAAGACACCTGTGGCTTCTCCTCGAAGGAGGGTCCTGCCGGGGCTGGAGGACCGCCTGAGAGAGGCCCCAGCAAGTCACATGTGAACTCAGAGTGGAGAGACAACCTGTGGACACGCCGAGGGACTAGACCCGCCACTCCCAGAGATGACGTTCGGAAGCCTCCCCTGGAGTACCCGTGTGCTGCTGGCCCCAGTCGGTGTCATACGGTGGTAAGGCTGGGAGGATTCTCTATGGCCAGGTATTCCAATCTCTTTATATTACAGGTGGGGAGACCGAGATTCAGAGGGGAGAAAGCAGTGAGTCACTGTCAAAGCCAGGGCCAACGTGCAGTGTCCTGTTCCCAGGCCAGGGCTCTGTCCTCAATCCTATGTCTTCTTACTTTCACCTAGGGTCACCTGACCCCGTCCAGGTCAGAACCCTTCTGAGAAAGGCCTACTCGGTCCCTCGCCTAAAAATGAACCCCCAAACCGGCCAACCACAGCTCCCTCCCACATTTCCCAGACGCGTCTTGGGAATCAGGAGCAGCTACCTTTGTATCCCAAGAGGCCGGGGTCCAAAGTCCATTCCAATGCGCACCACTGGAGTTGCAGGGTCCCCTTCTACGGGAGGGCTGACAACCGTGGCGGCCGGAAGGGCGGATGGGACGGAAGGGATCTCGGCCTTCGGTCAGCGAGGTCTGTTTGCCTACTGGAATGAGAAGGGAAAACAGGTTATTAGGCTACCGTTGAGACCCACAGGGCCCCTCCAAGGGGAGGACAAGAGGGCCTGGTTCTGACACTCTGTGCGGTAACCAGCCAGCGGTTGCTGGTCAGAGACTCTCGGACCCTGCTTGCCGATTGGCAGACAGCATGGCTGCGGGGTGCGCCATGCCTGACCCTACAGCCGGGCCACCCTTTGCACAATCATTAGTCAATTGCGAAGCAGTTGTCACACCTAACAAAAGAATCAGACAGATAGAAACAATAAGAGGCCAATCAGATGCCACCCCAGGTAATAATAGAGCGATCATGCCCAAGGCTCGGCACCCCGGGTGAGAGGTCATCAAGCCAGATCAGACCCACGCAACCGAACCAAGCATTGGGCTCCCCCACCTCTGCTCCCTCTAGACTTTCCCTGGGCCGGCTCCCAGCTGCTCCCATGACCCCCGAGTGGCCCTGTGGGAGTCTCTAAAAATGGAATCGACAGGTGTCTCTGCAGCTACCCAGGATGGGACGGTTTGTTTCTTCTCTTTTCCTTCCCCCGACCCCCCATCCCCGCTGCTACTGTGCCATCGCGCCCCATAAAAAAGAAAGGAGGGCGAGTGCACACGCCCGGAAGGGGGCTGCTGAGATTCATTCGTGATAGGTGTTGGGCCAAAAAAAAAAAAAAAAAGGTGGCCAAAGAAAGTTGGTGCCCTGCTCCCAGCAACCTTTGTGTCAATTTAAGCAAATATTGTGGTGTTTCCATGGTGATTCCTGTTTTGAATATCCACTACACTCACTTTTTAAAGGGCTTTTCCTGTTTGCGTTTCAACTTCAAATCTGTAAATATTTTCAGCCTTTTTAGAAAAATTAGCCCATGCGCGTGCAAGCACAAACCCAGCACCGGGCCTCCCTCCATGCGCACGCTCCCGGGCCTGGAGGTCCAGCCTGATGGGCGTGAGAGCAGGGTACAGAAACCCCGAGGGGGTTCTCCATCTGCTCCCACACCCACCCTGCCTACGGGGGCTGGCACCAGGGAGGGGGGTGGCTGAAATTTGGGTCCTTTCTTTCTCCCTCGGCGGGGCGGGGGAGGGAGGGTGGCAGCATCCACACTGCCTGTGTGCTCCCGCATCGTGTGTGTGGGCTCGGCCTGACGCCACGGTACGGCACGGTGTGGGCGGTTACCCGGCAGGTTCTCCAACGTGGCCTGCCGGCCCTCGGATCCCCGAGCCTCCCTGGAGCGCGTGAACCCCTCCTCTCCTGCCTCCCAAGGTCGGGTCCTGAGTGCCCTGAGCGGAAGGGGCTGTTGGGCAGTGACAGTGACAGGTTCCAGCAGCCGCTGCCCCCACCTCTGCTCTGGGGCACTGCCACGGAGATGGGCCAATGACAGTGGCCCCGGGCTTGGATCGCCCCGCTCCCACCCCACCCTTCGGCACCATACAGGGTTAACAGAGGGTTTCCTGGTTTCCATGGATTCCCGCCAGGCCCCTAATGTGAGTTTCGTGTGATTTGGGGGAAGTGGATTTCCTTTGTTTTCCAGTTTGGGAATATTTTTTTTCTTTAAAAAAGAGGAAAAAACACTTTAATGGGAACTTCAGGGCCACAGGGAGACTTATTTTCTGGGCTCTGACAGGCCTCCCCTGCCTCTTAGTCCAGAATCCCCCAAACCCCTGGGCAGCCCGCCCACCACCTAAATATCTCCAAGCCAGAGGAACGGGTCCTCGGACCACCTACAGCTCCCCGCCCCAGAACATTCTTCTGCTGGGGAGGGGGCGTGCTCTATTCCAATATCCCACCAGAATGACCCCTGCCCCACCTGAAAACCAGCGTCTTCTACAGGTGGCTCACACTCTCCCCTGCCGGACACACACATATCCCAGGGAAAAGGTCAAGAGAGACGTTTGCACCTCCCTGACTTCTGGCAAAGAGCTAGAAAGACCAGGGTCTGACCACATGCAAATGGGAATGTGAGCCACACCAGGCTCTTCTGTCCTGCCTCAGACAGGGGGACGAGGGTGTTCCAGGTCCTGGTGGGGTCCTTGTCCGGCCCCTTCCAGTTGAGGAAGGGGCCTGCCCAGGGCAGAGGGAACTCCTCATCTTGGCAAAGCAAGAGCAATCGAATAAAGGGTGTGGCCAAGGGCCTCGTCCTCCTCCTCCTCCTCCTCCTCCCCCTCCTCCTCAGTCTTCCCCATTCCTGCCATCCTCCAGCCCTGCCAAGGTGTGGCCTTGCTCAGGGACTGTCCCCAAGCAAGCAGCCTGACCTATTTACCAATCCAGGGCACAGGCCCCGGGGCCTGCCATGGTCGGGGCCCTCCCACGGCACAGGCCCCGGGGGCCGGGGCGGCACCAGGAATCTCGGCCAGTAGGTGGAGAGCCCAGAAGACAGAGCTCTCTGGCCAGCAGAGAAGGGTGAAGGGGCGAGAAGCCATGAGTAGGTACAGAAATCGCACCGGGCCGAGAATCAGAAGCCATGAGCCTGAGTCCGTCAGGCCACTTAACTTGCTGTGGGCCCTTGGACAGGCCGCATGATCCCCTTAGAGCCCCCCCTTTCCTCATAGATGGAGATGACACCCCCTTCCCTCCTACCTAGCAGGGCTGGAGGGTGGAGGGTCATCACCGAGAGATGTGCAAGGTGTTAACAGTGCTCCGGCTGGTCCTCCACTACCACCGCCTCCCCCTTCCACACCCCTTCAAGGTAACCTTCCAGAATCCACTCCGAACAGCCCCATATGCCTCTCCGCTCTGCTCCTCACACATCCTTCCTCATGGCGTTTAAATCCATACCGGACTAAAGTAATTTGTTCACGAGACTGTCTCCACCACCGGGTTCTTAACTCCTCGAGGGCAGAGACCAGGTCCTAATTATCTCTGCGTCCTCAGTGTTTAGCACAACAGCTGGCTCACGGTGGGCAGCGTGCGTGCGTGTGCGTGTGTGCGTGCGTGTGTGTGTGTGTGTGTGTGTGTGTGTGTGTGTGGAACTGAACTAGTGCCCGATCTCATGTCGGAATCCGATGGGCCCGGGGCCGCTTCGTCCCTCCCCGGCGACAGAATACGTCACCGGCTATCTTCAGACTCCCTTCCTTCTGCTTCCCCGAAGCCCCAGCCTGCACCGAGGTCTCCCTGCTCCGACATTAGCGCCAAGAATGGGTAACTTTCAGGTTCACGGGGACCACTTGGTTCCCCGACCCTCCTCCGACGGGTTCCGGTTAAGTATCCACTGAGCTCCTCCTGTGTGACCGAGAGCGCCCTGTGAGGGGAGGGCACGCCAGATGAGACGTTTTTGCCCTCACCTGCCAACAGGACTACGTGATGCCTTCTATCCGTCGAGCGCCAGGCTAAGTGCTGTACCCGTGTGATCCCGCCAAGTCTTTGGAAGGATCAGGCTCTCGTGTTTAGATTAACGAGGGGAGGCACAGAGAGATATGAAGGGACTTGCCAAAGGTCACACAGCTCAGGCCTGGACTCGGGGCTGACGGGGTCCCAGGGCCAAATCTCTTCCAAGTTCCTCTTTATCCCGACGCCTGGTCTCGGCACTGACCCGCACCTAATGCTCTTTCCCCTCCAGTATCCCAGTCCTCCTGCCCCCACGCAGGCCTCCATCAAACCCCCCCCCCCCCACGAGCCAGCAGGAAGCACTGAGAGACGCCGAGGGAAGACAAAGGCCTTGTCTAGGTGTTTCCTTCTGGTTGGGCTGTGAATGGGGGCACGTGAGGCTTCTGGTGAGGTGCCCGGTGAGCAGGAGAAACCCCTGAACCTACTTGGTTAATGGGGTCCCCGTTGCGGGTATGGACTCCGGGAGGGGGAAGGGGTTGAGCGGCCCATCGCTATCATCTGGCGAGACGGGGACAAGAAGGTCACCAAGAGAGGGCCACTCTGAGTCACGAGGTTCTGCGGGAACGGGACGGCTTCCATTTCTTCTCTCCAGACCAGGGGCAGGCTAAGGGGCTTTACCTCGGGGAGAGATTTCTGCTTACCCCCCCACACCGCGACCTCCTGCTTGCAATGCATGTCCGTCTGGGACTGAGAAACAGGGACCCAGGAACCCAATTTTCACCTGGCGAGTGGGTGTGGCCGGGGCACCCATCGTCTCCCCAAAGGAGAGAAGACAACAGGAGGTGATGGGGGAAAGATCCACACCGGGGAGGAGAAAGGGGTGGAAGGCCAGGCTAGGACGGGGAGAGGACGAAGCCCTAATGAGCAGATTTCATAAACCACCCGGAGTGAAAACAAAAACACAGACGTGTATGTTGCCCAACTGCAGGCTGTATGGAAAAGGGGGGGGGGGAAACAATAAAAAAATCCACATCTTAATACAAAAATCCTACATGATGTGTTGTAGCACGAAAGTGTTTTTCACTGCATTTTTCACCTGTGATCTCACACAGCCTACGACGGGCCCGCCCAACGCAGTAGGTATTTGATGGCGCGGCGCACACACAGAGCAAACACACACACGCTTAACCAAAACAAGAGTGGCAGATCCTCAAACTGGCCCGAGCTGGCACCTCGGGGCTTCAGGTGGCCTCCGGAGAGGGCTACTGTTGGCTCCGCAAATGGGCCCCCTGATTTCTGAGGGGGAGAGAAACAGGGCCAGAACGCAGCTCGAACGGAAGGAAACGTGGAGTTCTGAGAATTCTCAGAACTCGGCAAGTGGAGCTCCCGGGCCGGCTGGTTCTGTGGCCTTTCTGCCCTTAAGGGGCCGTCCTGCTGCTGACCAGGGACAGAGAGGGGACCCACGCCCCAGGGGCCCCTCCTGCGTATCAATGGCCCCAGTCACTATCTGTCTCCTTTTTGTTCCGCCCCTCCCCCCTTTTAATTGTTGGATGAGTTTACAGAGCTGTGTGCCAAAAACAATCAACTCTAGGGAACAGAGTTATACAAAAAAGGGCGTGTCGCCAGAGGGAGACGGATATCCATGGAAACCACCACCTTTTCACAGCAGCCTAGGTGAAGCCAGGATGAGGAGGACGGTGTGGGGGTAGGGAGATACCCTCCACTCAGAAGAGGGCCCTGGAAAATGCTGGGGCCCCCGATGACCTGGGGAAGCCATATAATGTGTGGAGGGTCAGGAGGAGGGATTGGCCGGAGACCCCACCACGAGGGCAGGGCTGTTGGGACTCGTGTGAGCACCCTTGTGCAGGCGCACAAACACACACGCACACACACACACACGTCACCCCGCCAGATCACGGGGGCAGGCGACGCAGCGGTTTAGCGTACAAGCTTTGGAGCCAGACTGCCAGGTAGGAATCTGGGCTCTGCCATTTACAACTTGGATAACCTTAGGCAAATAAATTTAACTTCTCTGTGCCTCAGTTTCCCTGTCTGTAAAATGGAATAATAATCAAAAGGCCAGAGGCAGGCGGGGATAGGGCTTCCAGGCTCTGCCACAGAACAGGAAACTAACAGTTGATGTTTCCTAAGTAGTATGTACTAAGAATTTTAATACATTAATATGCATGATCCTCACAAGAACCCAGCGAGGAGGGTTGCCATCTCAACTGGAGGTACCACCTCAGCAGGTGAGGAACTAAGACTCAGAGAGGGGTATAACCCACCCAAGGTCACGCACTCAGAAGGGGTTTGAACCCAGGCCTGCGTGACACTTTCGAACCGCACCGGGTGGCAAGGAAAGGGAAAGGGAAGGGGTTGGGGAGGGAACAAGGCAGGGATGGGCTTTCGGGAGGCTCTCTTTCCAGATTGGACCGAAACGCACAGCAGTGGGACCCGGACGTGTTTTTCTCAAGCTTCCAAAGGGAAAAGAGAAGTCCTCCAAGAGAGTGACTGCAGAGGGAAGGAACGAGGAGCAGGGGAAAACAGAGGCGGCCAACGGGCCCAGGTGGTCACGTTCTCCGGGAGTTCCCATCCCAGCCCCGCTTAGAGAAGGCCCTCTGAGCCTCTCCGCCCCAGCCCCCCTCTCCCAGGCGGGCAGCTCCAGAAAACGGCCGCGCCTCCCAGCAACAGAGGCTCCAAGCCGGGGAAAGGCCCCACTTCCGGGTCGGAACCCAGTGAACGGCCCAACTGTCTGCCTTCCTGGAAGCTAACCAGATCGCTGGAGTGGGTGGGGAACAGGCGAGGGGGAGCGAAGGGGAGCCCAGGTCCCCCCTACGGCCGGGCCGGGCCCACGGAGGCCCAGGGAGGCCGAGAGCTGGGAGTCAGAGGCTGCCCGCCCTGAGCGGTCTGGTCCTCACCCTGCTCGGAGACGGAGGCCACAGCAAGCTTGGTGGCTCAGCCCTTTCTGCCATCGACCACCCAAACTCATTCAGATATTTCCTCTCTCGCTTGCTTTTTAAAAAAAATTTAATGTTCTCTATAATTCATCCGTCCCAGAAGATAATCAATAGAGCCCGTAATGAAAATCTGAGCCATATTTTACGACCCGCTGCAAGCAGAAAGGGCCACCTCAGCAGGTCCGGTTTTGGCTCTCCCTATCTGTCTTGCCCACTGCTCCGGGGATTACTGCCCCAGCGGGTCCTGCCCACGGCCCCCCACCCAGAGCCCTGCCCTCAGCCACGTGAGGAGGGCGTGGACGGCCCCGCTGGAGAAGGGGCTCAGCCGCAACCCCGGCATCGCCCCAGCGCCCCCCGCTCCACCGGCCCGTTACAGGACGGTCGCCTGCCACCGCGAGGTCTTCCTGGAGCTGCCCCTGGACCTGGGATCCCCAGCTCCCCTACCCTGCAACCTCACAGTCGTCTTTATGCCGGGCCCTTCCAGAAGCCTGAAGACCCTCGCTGGGATCTGGAGGCCCGAGCAGGCTGGCCCCCCAACCGCGGCATTCACTCCCCACCAAGAAAGGCTGCCCGCTGCTCCCTGGGGTGGGGGGCTCTCGGTCGGGGGTGGTCTTTGGGGGCTCTGAGGGACACCGGGGCTCTCAGGCCACTGGAGGGTGGGCCGTTATTGCTCAAACATGTCCCTCCTCTCCCTGGTCTGTGCCCTGTGAGGTGACCATGTGCAAGAGCCAGCTTGAGGGGAACACACTGGGGGCTCCCGGGAGGCAGCCGCCTCCTGCTCGGCCAGGGCCAACTGGGGGCAAGCAGAGCCCCGCCCCTTGCTCTGGCACCGCCCCTGGGAGCCAATCGGCAGACAAGGTTCTGTTCCTCCCAGAACCCTTTGCTGCCTGGCACCAATCAGAGAGCCCCACAGCCCCAATGTCGGGCCAGGCAACCCCAGCAGGCCCAATCAGAGCCCAGAGGATGTTCCAAACACCCCAGGAACAAAGCCTCACACCAATAAGGAGCATGATTCAGCCACATCATGAACTACTATGCAGCCATTAACACACACCGACCCAAAGCAGGAAAACCCAGACGACTCTATTGTTCAGAATGTTGTCCAATAGAACTTTCGGTGCCGCCCAGTATGGCAGCCACTGGCCACGCGTGGCTCCGGACTCCTTGAAGTGTGCCGCAGCTGTTGACTGTGGCACGGAATTTTTTGTTTGACTTGATTTCGGTTCATTTCAGTTTAAATAGCCACATGTGGCTCGAGGCCTCAGTGTTGGATGGGGCAGGGTTAGACAGCGAATTTCATCGATGCAAAAAAAAAAAATTCTTAATAAAAAATTTAAAAGCCTATTATCTCAAAGCAGTGGAATAATCATTATTAACTATAATAACAAAAATAGTTACTGTTTGTGTGTGCCGTGCGCCAGGCCAGGTGCTCGATATTTCATACGGATCCTCACACCGCATCCAACGTGTAGACAATCGTCAGCCCCACTTTACAGATGGGGAAACTGAGGGTCAGCAAGCTTAAGGAACTTACCCAAAGTCACACTGTTGGGTGGCAAAGCTGGGTTTCGAGCCTAGGTCTCTCTGTTCCCCTAACCCACGCTTTTAATGACTACACTGCATATTTTTAAATTATTTTCTTCATACATTTTTTTTTGTCTTTTCCAATGAGCCATGAGCATGAGTTATAATCAGGGAGAAAATGTGTTTTTAAAAAAGACCCTGAAAAGAGGCAAATCCTTCCTCCCTAGGTGGGGAGTGTAAAGGGAGATTTCTGGGACCCCTGGCCAACTGGGCTTCTAGCTTTCTGATGGAGAAAGAGAAGGCAGTGTGGTTACGGGCTGCCTCTGTCCCTCGTGCACCCACCGCCCAGATGCCCGCACTCAGGAGGCCTGGGGCCCACAGACGATGCTGGGCCTCGGATTCTCCGGCAGCCAGGCTACCAGCGGGAGCCAGCTTCCTCCCAGCCCCACCCCGGAGTCAGCTCCTGACAGGTTTCTCGGCAGTTTTGCAATCACCACCCAGGTCTGCATCTTAAAGAAGGCGGCAGGCCACGGGGCTGTCTGCAAAAGACAACGCACACCATTCTTACCATGGACCACCCTTTCCCACTACCTTCTAGAAGAGCCGGGAACTCTGGGCTAGCAGCCTAAGCCTGCGACACGCTGTCTGCCCTCTGTGGGCATGGAGAGGCTTGTTTTTCCCGGGGGGGGGGGGGACAGTCATTGCCTCCACTCCCTCCCCCTTGGGACTGCATTGAGGCTCAGAACAAGGGGACGCAGAGAATCCCCTGGAAAGGTCTGGGACGGAAGAGGCCCCAGCAAGTACTGCGCCTGGGTAGAAGTGGAACCGGGGAAGATTCCAAGTTGTTTTTGCTTTTTTTCCATAGCGCCAACCAGGTGGGGAATAGGGAGCGATTACGCTCCTTGGTTGGGTTTCCATTTCAGTTTTTTCTCCCCCCTGAGATGCGCAGACGGTTCTCCTTTCGGGGCAAGGAGGATAAATTGTCCTTACTCAGAAGGGTTTTTTTTTTTTCTTATTATTATTATGGATTTTTGGTTCCCCGCTGTCCGCAGTTCTCCGTCATTGCCAATCTACCTTAAGTTCCCTTGGATTTATATATTTATTTTTTGGGTTGGTTTCAGGTGCTTCTAGTTTATCAAACAATCAGCCTTGTGAGGCACACTGGGTGTTTCCAGAAATTACATCACAAAAAATCACGCAATTAAAGTGTAAGGGAAAAAAAAACATAGCTGTTGCTTCATTTTGTATTTTAATTAGCGACTTATTGTAAACGTAGACTTTTAAAATGGAGGCGCCTAAGCAAAGCCAGTAAACAAGTTTTTCTAATGAATTAATTTCACCTCTTTCCTCCTCCTCCTCCTCCTCCTCCTCCCCCTTCTCCTCCCTCTCCTCCACCTCCTCCTCCCCACCAGCCCAACTGTCATCTTCCAGAACTTCTTGGCCTTCTTTCTGTCTATTCCACTTCTTAATCCTTGCCCGATATGTTGTAGAAAAAGGACACCCCCAAATAAAAATAGGAGCCCCGGCCCGTCCGATCACAGAAGAAGCCTTGATGGTGAGGGCCCGGGGTGCCGTCTGCCACCACACCCCTTGCTCTGTCCCCAGCCCTGCAAACGCCTCTCTGCCGGGCCCCAGAGATCCCTCTGTTCCTGCCTGTGCCCTGAGCTCAGGAAGGGAGAGAGGAGGAAAGCCCAGTGCAGTGCCGACTGCCCAGGCAGCGGGGAGCACCCGCCACAGGAAAGAGGTGAGGTGACCTGGAGAGAGAGGGAAGCCCCCCACTTGCTGTGTGTGAAACCCAAAAGATGCCCGCTACTGGGAGGGAGGAGTGGGGGAACAGGAGGGAGAAAGCAAAGGAAGTCTGTAGCCAGGGAAAGAGAAGCTGAAATTAGAAGGGTCTGTCTAGGTCCCATGGCAGCTCAGAGAAAGGACGCATCCATCAGTCCCAGGCACCCCCAACCCCTGGAAGGGTAGACCCAGGCGGCCACCGCTGGTGAAACTTCAGACGGTTGGCAGTTGGCATAGAGTCTTGCTCCTCCTCTCATAGAAAGTTCCCAGCCTTGAGGGGAGGGGGACGAGGGTGAAGGGGGAGGGTAAGCTCATCTTCCTCTTTTAGCCTAGTGTCTGAAAGACCGGGCTGAGGATGGGGCCGGAGTTCCCAGGAAAGGTAGACAAGCCCCAGATGTCCTAGAGAAGGAAGACCCCCTTCTGGAAGCTGCCTCCACACCCCCCCCATCGGAAACGGCACCGGCCGCTTCAACGTCCCTGTTCACTGGGGAGTATCTGAGCCCTCCGGTCACCCCAGAGACTAGGCCAGCTTACCAAGGGCAGGTGTCCACCCCGAGCACCAGACAGGATCACACCTCCTCCCCGGCGCTGCCTCTCCAAAACCAACGCGGAGACATGGTGGGGGAACACATCTGCCTCACCGGCTCTCTCCTGGGGTGAGCCAGGGTAGTCAGCGTCACAAGCAAACCTCCACACCGGCCGTTTTTGTGTGGAGTGGGAAGAACCCTAACGATGTCCTTCAGAAGGGCTGTCCTTTCCCATCTCAGACCGTCCTCAAGCTGGGATCCCCCTTGCCCCTGACACCAAGCCCACGGTGGGGTCCCCTCCCCTTCATTACAACAGGTGGCCTCCGGACAAAACTGGTGGTGGGGAGAGGGGCACTCGAGAAGGCTCTAGAACACCTGGTGGGAGAATCCTGGCCCCCACACTCTAAGATGCCCAAAGAAAGGAAAGCGGGGAGGAAGGAAGAGCCAGAGAGGAAGGGGCTGGACCTCCATGTCATCAGGCACCGGTGGGAAGCCAGACCTCGCCTCACGACAGATCCTGCTTCAATCGGAAAGGAAAGCTCCCATCAAACATGGGCTGGGCAGGGATGTGGGCACCGAGATTAGGAGTTTGGAAACCCATCTGAGGAACCTGGCCCTGGGAAGACAGCAATGGGATTTAATACCTTATCCCTGCTGTCTGGTAAACACCCCTGAACCATCCCCGCACTCCGTTAGGCGGCCCAGATCCTCAGGTGTGCCGGCGACGGGCAGGTAGAGACAGACGTGGGCAGAGACAGGAAGGGAGGGAGTGTGGGCCTGGGGGGAGGGGGGCGGGGGAGGAGCTGGCCTGGGAGGTAGGATGGGTGGCAGCCAAGCCAGACAGTCAATGAAACAGCTGACAGGTGCAGGGAAGGGGGGCAGGGAGAAGAGAAAGGTGAGCCGGGGGGTTGGAATACTTGGGGATGCCGCCGTCACACCCCAGGGGGCTGAGGAGGATGACAGGAAGGGTCACAGGCTTGTGGGCCAAAGACCTAGAAGTTCTGGCCACCTTTTCTCCCTGTGAAAAGGCCAACTGGAGAGGTGCTACGGACCAGGCCGCAGGCTCCCGCCACAAACCAAACAGGACAAAGCCGCAGACGGGGAGCTACCACGGTCACCTACGAGGGCAACCCACGGTGTCCTCTGGGGTCACCCTCTTCTGAACACACATGCATTTGCCGAAAAGAAAGTCAAACCAATCCGGACGGAACGTCCTTCTAATTCCAGGCTGTCGTGGGAAAGCAAGCACTGAGGGGAAGCAGAGAGGGTGGGGGGCAGCCCCGGGGCCTCGCTCTCCAGCGGTGGCCTGGGGACAGTTAAGAGGAGACAAGTCGAAAAGAGGCGCCCAGGGTCCTGGCGTCGCCCCAGGGTGCTCCGGGGCCACCCACCTTGGCTACGATGTTAGCACAGAGGCGGGGCCTGAGGAGGGGGCCCCCGGAGCCACCTCCATCGCGAGACCAGAGCGGGCCACGCCGCCAATCCTCTTTTCCCATTTCCGTCTGCTCCTTGATGTAATTACAGTTTTGGATTGAAATCCACCCGGAGTGTAACCCCCTCTGCCTGATGCACTCTCTAAATCCTTGGGTACACAGCCGCGCGGCTCCCCGCTCTCAGAGAATCGGAAACCATTTCGGAAGCTAAAAGTCGCACCGCTTTTAAATGTCCTCATCTCTGGTGTGTTTCAGCAACCCTCTCGACCCCCTCGGCCAGCTTAGGTCGTCCCGCTCTGTCCCCTCAGCCACCAGGGCCTCCGGCGTACCCAGCAGTGGGCCAAAGAGGTTCCTGGCCTGTCATGGGGTTGGGCCGAGAGTCCCTTGTCGCTGCGTGAACCCCACGATCCCCAGAAATGCCATCCACAGACGCTGGATCCAACTTTCCTGCCCTGGCCAGAACCACGTGAGGTGCCGGCTCGGCGGCTGGAGACCCGAGCCTTGGAGACGCCCCAGCACCCAAGACTGCTCCACACGTGACCCCACAGGCACCAGAAAAGCCACCGGGAGAGGCAGGGAGCCCACCCTCCTCTGCTCCGGTGCCAAGTTCCCTGCAACCCACAGCGTGCTAACACCCCAAGCTCGCGCCGGCTGCAGCCAAGGGAATCTTCGGTTGCTTCTGCCGTCTCTGATCCGCTCCCGTTTCTCAGCTCCGGACTTGCCAGTATCAACACTTCGAATCTTTGCATGAAACACACACGCACACATACGCACACACGATGCTCCCGTACAAGGGAGCGAGAACGCATGACAAAAAACCCCACGAGACCGAGGGTTGGGGCTGGAAACCGGTGTCACCAGCTCACCGTTTCCCCCACAGCAGGCAGGCGGCCAGAGAACCCTGGGCAGTACACGCCGCAGACCTCGCCAGACACTAGTACACTTGTTCGGGTCCCTACCCTTTGGAAGCTGGTCCCCCAGTGCATCGCTTCGGGCCACTGCTGCTGATAATTTCTCAGAGATAAACAAACCGGTTTGGATCAAACAAGAATCGACCTGAATTCTTCGCCCAAAACTCAAAATGAAACTCTCCGATCACCTACTTCCTTCCCGGGTCCACCTTCCTGTGCCCTTGTCTGCTTCCCTAAAACTCGGACAACTGGATTTTTATGTTTTCATTCAGTTCTCTAGCCTTTTCGTGACTCGTGCACCTGGGACCTCTGGGCCTGACCCTTCTGAAGGGATGCTGGCTTCCCGAAACACGTTTTGCTTCCTGTTTCTTAAGAATGCACAGGGGGTGCCTGGCTGGCTCAGTCAGTTAAGCATCTGACTTCAGCTCAGGTCATGATCTCACAGTTCATGAGTTCGAGCCCCACATCGGCCTCTGCACTCATGTGTGGAGCCTGCTTGGGATTCTCTCTCTCTGCTCCTCCACCACTTGTGTTCTCTCTCTCTCTCTCTGAAAACAAATAAATAAACTTTCAAAATTAAAAAAAAAAAAAAAAAGAATGCGCAGGTCAGAAGGCAGAAGAGACAAGGGGAACACGCCTCGGGACGCCTGCTGGGCTGGTATCCTGCCTGGGGATGCTTTTCCTCGGCTCCTTTTAGGCTCAGGGTCTTTCCTCCACAGTCCTATTGCTCCTGTCAGTTTTCAGCCCCTTTCAGAAGGGTGATGTGTGTGTGTGTGTGTGTGTGTGTGTGTGTGTGTGTGTGTGTTGGACATCTGGTCTACCCCTCCTTTCTAGGTTCAGAGGGAAGAGGTTGCTGAGTTCCCCTCGAGGAGTCACCTGGTTAGTCCAGGCTCAATGTCAAGACGGGAAGGAGGCCAAAGGGCAGAGAGGAAAGATGCGGCCCTGAGGTCCGTGGCCACGCGTGTCTTCCCGTAGGCTCAGTGCGTGACATGCTTGCCCTCTGTGCCTGCTGCGCTCTCCCCTCACTCCCCATCCTACCTGATCGGACCCCTGTGCCCCTCTGGCCTCTCTGTGGAACACTGCCTACGTTCTGCTCTGAGCCGGTCTGGAACCTCTGCCAGGGCTCCCGCCTCTCAAGTCCCCATCAGTGGGGTCTGCTCGGTCCCTGTAGCTAATTTACACCCGTCAGGGTTTAAAATAGCAGAGGCATAAATGAAAAGTCCAATTTCTCCAAATTTGCATTGTAAAACCATCCTTCAACTTCCTTGAAATAAATTTTACTATTTTATTAGTGCAAACAAAATGGTAATAAAACACTAATACAGCGCCTTGTATCCAGGGGAAGAGCTAAAATTAACATAGAGCGAGCAGTGTTTGCTATTACATTCAATTACCTTTTTACTTGAGATTTACATTCTCATCCCCTTAATCTCCATAGTAGTGGCTTCAAAATCATTCCTCCCCGTCTCTGCCCTTCCGGAGCCCCCACAGCTGGAAGCCAGGCCTCCTGCCCAGATGGCGTTCACCCTGGGCATGGCGCCTACCCCTGTCACCACAGCTGCCTCTTGTCAGAGGGTACCACGTCTCTCCCCTGCTCATAATTTCCTCACGTCTCGGCCCCTCGGGACTCAGCAAGTTCAGACCAAAGGGCTCTGACACGAGGCACATTCAGACACGCAGCTATCGGCGAGCAGGTGCATGGGGCATGGGCCGGGGGCACTGCTCCGCAAGCCGGCGAAGGCTCTCCCTGGCATAAGAAAGGGGCAGGGAGCTCACGGGAGCCCTGAAGAAACTGGCGCCTCTGGTTTGACAGGTTGTGGGAGAGGGTTTGCTGCCTGGCGCAGCTGGGGACTCTGGACTGGGGCAGGAAGTTCAGCTGTCCTGACGTGGGACAAGACGAGGAACCCCCGGGGCCAGCCTCTCACTCGGTACGCGGACCGCAGAGCTGAGGTCTTGGGATGCGGCCGCTCCCGGGCGACAGAGGTGGGGCTAGAACGCCCCTCGCCCTGGCTCGCCATCTTGGGCTCTTTCCTCTCAACAGACGTAGTCCCAAAACCCCGACCAGTCGCTCCAACCGCAGCCACAAAGCGTCTGATGCTCCAAAAGGGCCCCTTTGTTTCCCGGAAGAGGAGGAAAACAGAATTCCTGGTCTGAGACCCGTCAGCCTTGCCCAGAGCCACCGGCGGGCATGCCCGTGTTTCCAAACAGCCCGAAACTCCATCCTGGTCCCGTATCTGTCATTGACTGGCTGTGTGATCACGGACAAGCCGCCTCTCCTCTCTGGGACTCAGTTTCTTCACCTGTAAAGCAGGCACGAGAACCCCCTGTACTGCCTTCTTCGCAGGAATCATCACAAGGATGGAAAGATCAAGAAGGCACATTAAGGCCCATAGGGCCTCAGGAGCTCGACAGCAAATCTGTTCCCAACACGGCCCGGACAGCGCGGGATGGGGAGGCAGGGCCTCAGACGCAGACACCTGAGTTCTAGGCCAGGCCACCACAGGCCACCTGTGTCTTTGTCTCTAACCTAAGAGACTGCTTTCTTGGGGCACCCGGGGTGGCTCAGCCAACCGGTTAAGCGTCCGACTCTTGGTTTCGGCTCAGATCGTGATCTCACAGCTCGGGGGGGTTCGAGCTGCCGGCGCAGAGCCTGCTTGGGATTCTCTCCTCTCTCTCTGCCCCTCCCCCACTTGCACCGTGTCGTCTCTCTCAAAATAAATAAATAAACTTAAAATAGATCGGGAGGTAGATCAATCGATCGATCGATCAATAAATAGATAGATGACTGTTTTCTCTTCCTGGTCAAACTGCTGCCAAAGACCCTGGATTATTCCTACAAAATCCTTCCAACTAATCTTGAAGAAAGGCTCACCAATCCGCCCAGGGGCCAGGCTCCCTGACAGATTCACTAGGAGAGGTCGTTTGGGCCAGGCAGACAAGACGAGGTGATACAGGAGAAAAATAGATACGAGGCCACCAGAAGTTTTGCTCAGCCCAGCTATTACAGCTGGGGGAAAAAAAGTGAGTAAGGGGACACACACGCACACACAGTCACATACACCACCACACAACAACACATACCATGACACACAGTCTCTGCTGTACACAACCACACGCAACCATACGCACACAATCACACACGCCCCCATTCCCCACTCCACCCTCCCAAGTTCTCTCTTCCCGAATCTCATCCTTAAAACGGCTTCCAGCGGACACCGGGAGGTACATTCTAGTCCAAGCAGGTACAAGGCGAACTGTACCTTGCTCCTGATTCACAAGGAATTCCAAGTCCCATGAGCGAAGAACCGCTTCTGGGGACACCGGAGGTAGGAATCTTATTTAAACCCGCCCCGAAGCGGGGGCAATAGCTGTTGGCAGTTGGGCATTATTGGCCACAACAGCCGAGCGAAACGGCCGAGCGAAACACCCGTGTTCGCCGGAGCCCAACCTGGCTGTCCTTGTTCCAGCCCTCTCCGCCTGGGCCCCTCCAGTCCTCCCTCCCCTCGCCAGGTTCTGGCCCCGAGACGAGCTTCCCAAACAGCTCTCTTATCCAACCAACCAAAGGCAAAAACCCACCACAAGAAGCCATCCCAGGCACAGAACGTGAGGAGTTTTATTTGGTTCGGACTGGTCCCCTTCGTTTTTTTCCTCCTCCTTTTTTTCTCCCCACCGGAGAAACAAAAGAAAGTTTGTTGGTGAGGCTCAAACGTTTCTTGGGCCTTGTCCGAGTTCTCCCTTGTTTTTCTTTTCTTTTCTGTCGGCCCCCCGCCCCCACCCCGCCTTCCCTGCCTCCCCGCCTTGAATAAATAAGGCACCCGAAGCTGGCACGGGCTGGTAAGTTAAGTACAAACTATCTCATAATTTTATAATTTTTTTTTTTTTCACACACCGGCCTAGGGTTTTGGGCAAAGGACAAAAGCTATTGTTGAACACAATGTCTGAGTCACCGATACGCCTCGGCTTCTGGAGATCTCATAGGTTTCTGTGGCTGGCACAGCCGGTGAGCTCAGCACCCTGCGGGGGCCGTGGGTGCCGGCGCCCTCCCGCCTGGCGCGGCCCCGCCCCCTCCCCCTCCCCAGGCTCCCTCCTGGGCCGCCACGTTGGCTTTGTTGGTTTTTAATCACAGGGGGAAATTTCAAGAAAATGTTGTGAAATAAAACACAAATCGCCGTGGTCTCGCCGCCCATGCTCTAATTTTCATTTTGGAGGATTCCCTTTCAAGCTTTGTCCATCCGCCTTCGCGATTTTTATATAGTTTCTATCGCGGCGTTCACTGGGCCTTCGGTGTTTTGGTTGCTTTTTTTTTTTTTTTCACTCACATAATAAACATTTTTTCCATGTTTCGAAATCATCTTCAACATTATTACTTGTACAGGTGACCCCGTATTTCTTCCGCCCTGTTATTCTTGGGCTGACGCGACGGAGCTGGAGGGGGGGGAGAAGGGGGCCGGGGGGAGACCTTTCCATGAATTGAATCATTTATCCACATGCTTCTGGGCGAGGTGGGGGCTTTGCCCGGATGCGCTGGCTCACCCCGGCCTTGGAGCATGAACCTGGAAGGCAGGCAGAGGCTCCAACGAAACCCGGCCCATCCCGGACCGGGCCACGCACGCCCCTGCCCTCGTGCCCAGAGAGACGTTGGTTCCAGCGCCGGCCTTCATCCTTACCCTGACCTTCACCCCCACAGGCTGTACTTCCTCTTTGTAAAGCACCCTGGCAGCAAAAGGCCCATGACAACACTCTGCTCTCCATTTTTATATCTGAATATCTCAAAGCACTTAGCAAAGACTTTCATTTTCTCATTACCCCAAGGAGAGGAGGTCATTCGGGAAAATGGTACAAATATTGCCATTTGTCAAAAGCAAGAAGGAAGTGAGTTAAAAGGAAAATTCTACCACTTAACTGTGCAAAACCAACCCAGGAAGGAACGCAAGGGTCTTCTTGGCCTGTCCATCCCCCGCGCCCACCCCCCCTCCCGTTTGCTTTCTCCAGCACAACTTCAGGGAACCTCATTACGGATGAGATGGTCGGGGCCGAAGCCAGGCCTCCATTTTGCTGAGAACCGATGGCTCCTCTGTGGCCCCAGCTCAGGAGACCCTCTCCCCCTTTTACTTCTCAACTAAAGCCCAAATTCTCTTATGGTTATCATCACATAAATTGCACATTATACAAATATGTACAGTCACCAAAGGAAAAAAAAAAAGCACTAGAAGGAAATACACTAAATACTAGAAGAGGTGATCATTAATCTGCAGGTGAATTTTTTCCTTTATTTCTTTTCAAAACCTGCTTGAAATACGGTTGTGTTTTCCAGGCGCGTGGAGAGAAAGCACATGCTTCGGAGTCCTACCAGCCTGCATTCCGACTCCCGCTCTCCTTTAGCCAGCTGGGTAAACGCGGGTAAATTACTTGACCTCTCTGAGCCTCATCTCCTGACCGGTACCCCAGGAGTCGAACCACCACCTGCCTTGGGGTCCTTCAGCCCCACGAAAAGTCACAGCACAGCACTGGAGACATAGTCTGCGCTCAGTAAAAATGTCTACTTCCTTTCTCTTCTACTAAGCTGCAAATGTAAAGTCACCGTGACAGCTTGCTTGCTGCCCCTTGGGGACAAAAGCAAGAGGCTTCCCCTGTAGCCTCTCCAATTCCCTCTACGTCCTTCGTCCCTCTTCCTGGCTCCCCTCACTGGGGGCTCCCCCCCTGTCCCCCGGCAAGCCCCCAGCACACAGGACTCAGGCTGCCGGTCCCGGCCCTCCCGTGACTCCCCCGTGACTCACCTGCAGGGCTTGGCGGGGGGCTCTGGACGACAGAACGAGCCCTGCTCTGACGTCTGACACCAGGTCAGGCCCAGGCGAGCCCCTCCGGGGAGTAAACAGGCCTCGCGGGAGGACTCGGCAGACACCCTGGGCGATCCCCAGGTCCGCGCCTTCCTGGCAGCCGCCCTCCAGGAACAGGTGCCAGGCTGCAAAGGCCACCTGCTCCAGTGGGAGGGCAAGGGCCACGCTCCCGACCGCCGAGGGGAGGCCAAGGGGAGCCAAGATGGCGCCTGCGCCCAGGAGCCAGCTCTTCCCCAGCCCGGCCGGCCCGGCCCAGCGGCTGCCACCTCGGGGGTCCGCGACCCCGGCCCCGGGTGCGGCCAGCCTTCCCCCGGCCCCCTCCAGCGCTCTGTACTCGGCCGACACGTTCGTGTTCTCGGCCTTCACTCTGCTGGTTTGGCGAGTGTGCTTTGGCAGAATTCTGGCGACGGAGCCTCCGGGCTGGGGTGCCGAGGCTGCGGCCCGGCCTGGGGCCTGGCGGGGCCTGATGGCAGCAACGGGCCTGAGCCCCCCTGCCTTCCCGTCTTCCCCATAACAGCTGGGGAGCGAGGAATAGAAAGAGTGACGGTAGCAATAACAGCTACCTTGCTACCATGTGCCGGGCCTCATGCCGAGTACCGTGCCGGCATTATCCCGTTTCCGCCTGGTAGCAGCCCCATGCCGGGCACTCTGATCGTTCTCCTTTCGCAACTGAGGACACTGAGGCTCACGACAGTTAGAGTCGTGCCTGAAGTCCCGGTGCTCATCAGGGAGGATCTAGGGATTCGAACTCGAATTAGCCCACGCTGCCTCCGCACGAGGGCCACGGTCCCAGCACAGGTGCCAGAGCAACCACACCCCGCCGGGCCTTTTCCAGAAAGGGACCCCCCACCCCCCGAGAGGCACTCCCGGCCACTGGGGGGGACACACGACCCCCCAAAAGCGGGCTGTAACCCTGCCGAAACGAGTGCTTCCCCTCGCCTCTGGCCCCTGAGGAAGAGGAGGGACTCCGCGTCTTCACAGAGAGAGGACGGTCAAGCTGCAGGGACACCGAGGTGGCAATATTTCCCTCCCTGGCTCTGTGGGGAATGTTTAAGCGGGGAGGTCAGGGCCATGGGACCACTGCCAGGGCCGGGTGCAAGTAACTGTCTGTTGACCGTGCAGGCACGGCGGGCGGGGGAAGACCGGGGGGTTTGGGGAGGCCTGGGCAGGGTATACAACCCTCGAAATGGTGAGGGTTGTCTTCTTTGCAAACCAGGCCCGATACCGGCTCGAGAGGAGGCGCCCTTTCCTTTTGAATTAAAATACGTCTCTGACGGGGAGGCTGGACGTGGGGACCGCAGGACGAGGTCCCCGCGGCACGGGCCACCAGCTCCCCAGTCGCCAGGAGCAGGTCCCACGGAAGCCGGTGGAGCCCGGCGGGGCGGGGGCCGGGTGGGCCACCGGGGGCAGGCAGTCTCCAATCGTGCTGAGCACAGCACATCGCTTCATTCAGGAACCCGGAGCGAAATGTACAGCTGGGCCTAGAGTTGATTCAGCCTTTAACTCATTCGGGATCGCCGGCGGAGCCACGGAGGCGACGGGGAGCGGGTTCGGCCGCCCCTGGGGCCGGGGGGGCAGGCCGGGGCAGAACCCCCACTGACGATGTTGATACGAACGGCAAGAAACAGTAATTTTTTTTTTTCGAAACCCCTCTAAAACCCAACGAGCACTGGGAGCTGAGGGAGGGGTGAGCGAGCGTGCGTGAGGTGGGGGGCAGGGGTGGGGGAACTTGTTTTCTACCCACTGCCAAATTCTCATTTACTGTCAGCTCCAATCCGTTCGGAACTCACTGACTCAATTGCCTTTTCACGGGGAAAGGAGCCGGCACAATGCAGGGGACTTTCCAACCCCGCATCAGCACACAGGGCACTGCACAAGGCCCAGGAATAAACGCACACGTCCCTCCCAGAGGCCACCACCCCCGCCCCCACCCCTAGCCCCAAACAATCCAGCCAGCCCCGCCTGGGCCACGTCTGCTCTCCCCGATTTTAATTCTTCAGTGTTTTTTTTTTTTTTTAAACGTAGTTTGGCCAGCAGTGTGTGTGTGCGTGCGTGCGTGCGTGCGCACGCGGGCACAGTTTTACGTGTGCTGGGAGGAGGAGGGGCTCCCACAGGTAGAAGCGCCTGCAAGAGTTAATTCTAGGGAGGTTTCAACTCTTCTTTTGGCCCAAAGAAAGAAGGGTTGGGGAGAGGTGGAAAGGGAACCAAATCAGGCTTCCAGAAGGCAGGGAATTGGGGGGGGGGGGCGGTTGCTCATTTAATTCTGGAAAGTGTTGATTATAGGGAAATCAGCATTTGGTCCGGGAGTGTCCCTAAGAACGTGGCAGTCACAAAAGCTCTTCGATAATCATATAAAAGTAATATCAACACCAATAATAATATAGTTATTATAATTGTGGTCCCCACTTTTCAAGCGTCTACTCTATGCCCAGCGCCGTACGAAGTGCTTCCACCCGTCGGCTCAGGTAATGACCGCAAAGACCCAGGGGGGCAGGTACCACCTACTGTCAGCACGTCCATGGGCTCAGTTACAACCCCTGTCCAAAGTCGGAAAGACAGAGAGTGAGAAAAGGCTTTCAACCCTGTTCTGCTAAACACATGGGTGTAGACCCGCCATCTCGCCCTGGCCCAGGAAGGGGCACAGCTGCCCTCGATTCTAAAGGGAAGAAGGACCCAGCGCCATGGGGGCCTTGGCACCAGGCAGGGAGCCCATCCCCTGCCTCCCTCACTGTCCCCTGGGGGCTCATCCCTTTGGCCCAGGCTCTGAGGGAAGCGTCTACCCCATCTTATCCCCTTCTCATCCAACAGAACTTTATGTCACGATGGAAACGTGATGGAAACACCACCACGTGCTGCCCAACACAGTAGCCGCTAGCGGCTATGGAGTCCTTGAAATGTGGCCAGTTCATTGAAGAGCTGAAGTTTTCCTTTTGTTTTTTTTTAGTTTTAATTTTATTATTATTTATTTTGAGAGAGGGAGAGCATGAGTGAGGGAGGGGCAGAGAGAGAGAGGGAGAGCGAGAGAATCCCAAGCAGGCTCTGTATCACCAGCACGGAGCCCTACGCAGAGCTCGAACTCATGAACCGTGAGATCACGACCTGAGCCGAAACCAAGAGTCGGATGCTTAACCGACCGAACCATCCAGGCGCCCCCGAAGTTTTCATTTCAGTTCATTTAAAATGCCACCCGGACTAGCGGCTACTGTACTAGACAGTCCAGATCCAGAAGCCCTCCGGCTGCCCCTTTCCCTCCCAGCTCAAGAGTTACGTTAGAAATAAACTCAAGAGCATCAGAAGACAGAAGCCCGTCTCCACCACCAAGCCTCTCCTCTGTTCTGGCATGGCTGCCTCCAGCTCGTCCGTCTCCTTCTCTCCCTTCCCCCCTCCCATCTTTTCTTTTTCTTTCTTCCTTCCTTCCTTCCTTTCCTTCCTTTCTTCCCTTCTTTCCTTCCTTTACTCTTTCCCTTCCCTCCTTCCTTCCCTTCCTTCCCTTTCCTTCCATCTTGCATTTCCCTCCCCTCCCTCCTTCTTTCCTTCCCTCCTTCCATCCTTCCTTCTCCCTCCATTTCTTCTTTCTTTCCTTCCTATCTTTCTTTTCTCCCTCCCTCCCTCCCTTCCTTTCTTCCTTAGGAAAAAAAAAAAAAAGCATCAGTTTAATTAGATAAATCCTCTGAGCACGTGGCCTGGAGTTCGTCATGGAAATTAACCTGCTCCCAGATCTCAGATAGTGAAACAAGAACCGGGGTGTTTTGGCATAGCACAGTGAAATGGGAGAGGCCGGTGGCGATTCATACACCTCATCTTCCATAAGTGCCCCTCGCCCCTCCGGTGCCCCCTGCTTTGCAAAGCCCCCATGTCCTTGCCTCCTTAGGTCACTGTCTCCAAGCTGCTGCCTGCTTCATCTCCTGGCCCGTCTCTGCCCACCTCCGCCCAGGCCCGGAGGCATGCCCCCACGCAGGGCAGGATCATCCAAGGGCAGGAGTGGGGGTGGGGGAAGCCTGGGCTCCATCCCCACCGTGCCCCGCTTTCCCCAGTTTGACCCTTATGCTGAGCACTGAGCTTAGCACTTAGCACCGGGTCGTCCAGGGCTCAGCTCAGCCTCGGCCCAAGGCTGGCCCATGGCCCCTCAAATTTTCACCCCGCGGTCCCTAGTGTGTGCTGTCCACCGGACTAAGTGAATTCCAGAAATAACGTTCGAAGTAGGAACTCAGTGAATGGGAGCTACGGCCACTGTGGTCTTAGTGCTTGCGGGTGGAATTCCAACCCCATTTTACGGATGTGGGAACGGAGGATTAGTGAAACTGATCCCCGGTCCTCCGGGGCCTGCCGACACTCGGCATTCAGCCCACAGGCTGTGGGAACACAGGCAGAATCCACCAGCACCTCGCGGCAGTTCCCAGGGGCTGCCCCCTCCCACCCCTCGTCGGCGTCCCATCTGGGGTCTGACTCCAAAGGAGGGCCCTTGGACGTAAATACCGGAGACCTCGAGGTGGCCCCCAGAGGTCAAACACAAAATCGGAGTTTCCAACTAACGCCACGGCACCCCACACCTTCGGGAGTCCCAGCCCCCGGATACAGAGAGCCGGCCCTTCCTTCTCTCTCATCCACAGCACGCCCTGGTGGGCGGCAGGTGTGTCCACACTCGCTCCCGCGTGAGTCTGAGACCCACACGGGCGCCGGGCTGGTTCTAAACGCAAGCCTGGGCTCCTCTACTCCTCACAGCGACCCCACGAGGCAGCCGCGGTTCCGCCCATTCTACAGATAAGAAAACGGAGGCACGGGCTGGTTAAGCGATGAATGGAAGGACATGGCTTTGATCCCCAGCTACCTAATTCCGGGATGCATAATGTCCAGCTTCTCCAGCTCCTCAGTGAATCCGTGGCTCCAAACAGTTAAGTGCACCCCACATCCTGAGAGGGAGCCCCCATCGCGATCCCCACCGACTCGGCCCCCAGCTCCCAATACTGAGGACCAAACCACAACCTGATAGAAGAACGCAACCTCAGTGCCACACAAACACACCCACGGTGTTCGGGCCCACGGCTTTCTGGAGCGACTGATGCCATGCTCTCTGAGATGGCTCATCTGATACAGGGGGCACCCCAGACCTGACTTCGTGACCGCGATAAGTTCTGCGTTACACGTCGTGATTTCAAAGAACCTTCATGGCTGCTGGGCCAGCCGACCGGCCGGGCAACTCTGTGAGGGAAGTAGGGTCAGAGGCCATTTGATAAGAGAGGAAACTGAGGCCCAGAGAGATCGAACGACTCGCTCGAGCCCACAGGGTGATTTGCTGCAGAGCCAGAACGGGGACGCCGTCTCCTGACCCCCTACGACCAGACCTCAGTGGAGCTCTGGACCACCCGGGCCTCATCCTGTCCCCTCGTGCCAGACCGAAGATGCCGGGCTTGGCCCGTGGTCCCCCTCCCCCTGCCCCCCCCACCTGCCCCGGCCTCAGGAATCAGATTTCCCTGAAATTCCCAAAGGAGCCTCCGGGACTAGTGGGCCCGGAAATGGCCCTCACATCGCGAGCTGCACAGCTGAGCTCCCCAGGGGCGAGGGGGGCGGGCGGAGCAGGAGACGCTGGCACAGCCCCCCTGGGTACTCTGCCAGCAATTAGTGCCGGGGAAGGGTGCCAGCCTGGCAGCGCCGATTCCCCCACCCCTTCTTCTCATCACACACACACACACGCGCGCGCGCGCGCACACACACACGCACACGCACACGCTTACCCGCCCCGAGACCAGCAGAGAGGCAGCGCGGCTTCCTTTTGGTAAATCTCGCCCGCAAGGCGCACGCGGGGCATGCGATTTGGCCCTGACTGCTTTTAAACAACAGAAAAGCAGAATCCACCCGCCATTAACCCGTCCTGCTCTCCCTCCGGGTTTCACACCGGCTCAGTCACCAGCCTTCATCTCCGACTCCCACGCACCCCCTTTTGCAGGCTCCCCAGAAGTTGCTTTCCAAAAGAAACACGGAGTTAAAACACACACACACACACACACACACACACACACACACACACACGCACACCCTGACTACGGTAAGTCAACCCTGAACTGTGTCTCCTGCCCCTCCTCTGTCTCCAGAGAAAACCATCCATGGTTTGGACACGACCTTGGCTAAGACCCTTCCTCAAATGCCCTAGGAATCCTCCAGAATGCCCCTCCGGATGAGGAGAAGGCTGCCTTTGTCCCGGAGAGAGACCTCTCCCCGGGCAGGTATGGTCCTTCAGAGGGGAATCTGGGTGTCGGCCCCAGTCCATCTGCGGGGGGGGGGGGGCAGGGGGGCGGGGGGGCGGGAGCAGTGTCACAGCCTGAGCTGGCTCTGCTCCCCAGTCCTGAAGCGGGCAGGGATGGGAATGGACATGAGAACGGCTTCTGGCCTCCTCGCTAGCCCCCACGACGGTCCTGGAGAATTGGAAAGACGCCCACCAGAGCAAGGGACCCCAGAGGGTCCTTAGCTGCGTTTACAGGATCTGCTGAAACCCCTCGAAGAATAAGTAGTATTTATGCTTATGAAACCTTTTTTTATTAAGAGGATTCTCAAAGGGGGCACACGAACTCAAAAGAGGAAGAAGCGGAGATGCACCCCCCCACCCCCGCCCCGACCATGCGCCTCAGCAGCGTCTCACGCCCGACTGTCCCTCCCAAGTGGCCCTGCCCAGCCGCCTCCCTGGCCCCCAGGGGCCTCCTCCTCGCCTGGCCTGGGAGCTGGCCACTGGGAGCGCTGGCCCCGGGAGCTGCGCCATGCCCCCGTGCCAAGGCCCACTCACCCTCCTGCCCCTCTGCCAGTGCTGCCCGCGGGCCCGGCAGAGCCCACCGGCGGGGAGGAGAGAGGCAGCCAGCGGCCGCTCGCTCGTCTTGCAAAACCTCAAAGATCCTCTAAGCCACCTAGTGTCCGGAGCTGAGCTCTGGCCGCCGCTCTGGCCCTCCCGCTTCGCAGAGCGGACGAGGCGGGGGAGCCCAAGGGAGCGGGACAGGCCGTCCACCCCCCAGAACTTCTCCAGGAACCTGAGGCCGGGGTGGAGGGGGGCTGGGGGGGGCGTGGACGGGAGCCGAGCCTGCTGGGGAGAGAGTGCCTAGGAGGGAGCCGAGGCCCTGTGGCACCTGCTCCCCGTCACCACCCAAGGCAGGGCGGACCCAAGGCAGATGCTCCCCTTATTCCTGCTGCTCGCCTGAGCGAGTCACCCTCTCCAGGAGGTCCCCAGTGTCATCTCAGACACCCGTCTGGTCTGGGCCCCTCTGGGCCCCCACCCCCACCCCAGCCTCCAGGTCTCCTGCACAGCCTCCCAAACCCTGGGCCTGCCACTCCCCCAGGACTGCGTGCCCCCCCCTCCTCTGCTCTCTCTTTTCTCTGTGTCCTCAAGACTCCTCTCACCTTGAGAAGTGTTAGGATTACCCGCATTTATACTCAATGCTCTTCTTTATTCCTTAAGGCTTATTAAGAATGATAATGAGTTCCGAAGGAGCCACACGGCGCTCTCTCTCTCTCTCTCTCTCTCTCTCTCTCTCCCTCTCTCTCTTCTCTATCCTTCCCTCTCTCTCCCCACCCCCCTCCTTTGCTCTCTTTCTCTACGTGTCTTTTCCACCAAAGACACACAGGACAAATCCAGACCAAAAGGAAAAAAAAAAAAATTCCAACAATATGGAACAAGGGCGCTTGAGGATTTATATTCAATAAACCCCTCTCTCCTCTTCCCTCTCCCTAGTTGTTCTCAATTATTCAGATTTAAAAAAAAAAACAACTCCCCCTTCTCTTCCCCACCCTCCAGGCCACCCCTCACTCTGCTGGACTTTGAGGAGGGAGAACGGGAGAAGGGGCCCCGGCTTGCCCGCACAACCTCGTTAACGTGCAGCTCTTAAACGGTTGATTAATTTTTGCAGAATTTATGACAGGCTTTACCTTCCCCCCCACACCCCGACCCACACGGTGGCCTCAGCACCACAGCAACTTAACTTGGTGAACTTGAAGGGGGGGGCAGAGATGGGGCGCCCCCCCCTCAACCTTCCCCGGTGGCTTCCTGCAGCTGGAACCACCGGCGGCCCGGCGACAGATGGAAGACACACAGATCCCAAAGGCCAGGCAGGAGGACAGACCCGCTCAAGGCACGCGGCATGGACCAGGCAGCCAGAGGCCATGGTTAACTTTTGGTTATCTGGGACTTTTTCATTCCCGAATAAGGAAGCCGCGAGAAAATAGGCAACAAGCAAAGGAACGCACCGGGCCCCAAGCAAGTCCAAGTTCGCGCCCACCAAACCGCACGGCGCATCCCAGCAGAGGGGGCCGCCGGATCGGGCTGCCGGGCTGCCCTTCAGAGAAGGGGAAGAGCGGATCCTAATGAAATTACAGTTTTTAAAATGTCTATAAATTAAATCTCTCTCTCTGTCTCTCTCTCTCTCTGAATCTCCCCCTGAGCTCCCTCCTTTACGAGGCTTGTTTGCCTCCCCTCGGTTCGCTCTGCTCATGTCTGTTTTTCTGATATAGACATCAAGAGGTTACGGGCTCAATTACCACTCCGCTGAGTCTCAGCACCACACTTGCCTGGCCTTCTCTTCTCCTCTTCAGAAACCAGATACCAAAGAAATCTCTCTTCTGCTTTATATTTTTATTTTTAATGCCAAAAGCCTAAAGATTCATTCAGCTGACTCACAGGCTTTTTAAACTTACTTCCAATGGAGCGGGGGGGGGGGGGGGGGGGAGAATAGCCTTCTTAATCGTGTCCGAGTATAAATATAATAGAGATGCTTTTCTCTTTATCTCATTCCCCTTTTTTAAGGACACACAGCAAACCTTAGCAATACGTGGAATTTCAAAAAGCAGGGGGACAGAGTCTCAGTGTGCTTGATTAACGCCTGCCTGTTGGGGAACGGTGGGGGGGGGGAGCAAAGGAGAAGCTGGAGAGTATCAGTTGGACATCCAGTGTCTCCCTAAAGGTAAGGCGTGGGATCATGAGACTTCTTAGTAGCAAAAAGTCCATTTGAAAAGGGTGGAACATAAATGGTGATTTAAAAAAAAAAAAAGGAAAACATTTCTTATACCTTCCCTGACACTGTCACTTAAGACAGAAGGGAGATATGCGGTCTATATAATTTTACATCCTCACGAGGCCACCCCCTCCAAAAAAAAAGTGGAAAAAAAACCCCCAAAACCTCCAAGTCATAGTCAATTATCCTACTGAATTCCTGAGAAGCAGAAACCAGCTTCAAGTTGTGCGTCTCAGGGAAAAAACAAATAACCCCTTCGCTATAATTCTGGAAATATTAAACCAGAGGGGATTCCAAAAGGTACTTTTCCAGGAAAAAACACTTGAGACAAAGGCTGGAGAAAGCTGAAGCTCAAGGTGAATCAAAAAAGAAAAACTTTGTCTTTCCAATTAACTAGACTGGGAAAAAGAAGGGGGGGGGGGGACACGCGTTACTACCAACTCATTAATTCTTTCCTGTAAACAATTTAATTAATTCTGCTAAATACAGGAGAAATACTCATTTTGGAGTGCTTCCCCCCCCACCTCAAAAGCAAATTCCTTCAGGTTACTCCCCCCCATGCCAACGCTTCGCCTGCCGCACAACCTTCAAATGGATTTCCAACCCAGGCGTGGACTGCCCTGCTCACGGTTGCCAGAATGACAGCCTCGTATGTCTGAAAGCTGACACTTTAGCTTTTAAAAGAAATGGGGGAAAATAAGCTGTTGACTTCTTGGTTAAAGTATTTTCTTGTTCTAACTCATGTTCTTATGTCACTGGGCTAAAAAAAAAAAAAAAAGGGGGGAGAGAGAGCGAGAGAAGGGAGAAGAGAGAGAGATGACTTTCCTTGAATGATCTGTTTAACCTAAGCCAGAGGAAAAAAAAGAAAGTCATTAATTACTTATGTGAGCTATTGCTTCAGAAAGACAATAAACCTGCCCGGTCGCCATGGATATGACATATTTGCTCTGAAAACAACACAATAATTAGCAAAGGGGAAAGATACAAGGAGAATATGCAAACTCCTGAGCTTAAAGCCACAGTGTGCACTTTTCTCCCGTAAGCCTGTTCTGTTTGCAATCCAAATCAAACAAATTTTTAAAATATAGCAAAGGGGGAAATAGCAAGAAGGGCTCCTCTCTCCTCGGATCTGAGAAGCAACAACCACTCCACCCCCTTCGAAAATAAAAATAATGTGAAAGAGAACCAGGATGGCGGGGGGGGGGGGCGGGGGGGGGAGTCAAGCGTAGCCTCTGTTTTATTTCCTATAGCAGGGGTGGAGTCTGAGGTTTGTTTTTTCTTCTCTCTCTCTCTCTCTCTTTTTTTTAAGTGTGCTCTTATTTAGCTTTGGACCTTCTGGCCAGATATAAATTTATTTATGAAAGCCAAATGCCCTGCGTGTGGCTCATCCCTCCCCAAACTAAATGGAAGTGTGAAGGGGCGGAGGTGGAGGATTCTACTTGCAAAAGCACAACAGTATACTCAGAAAGCATCAGCTCTGGAGAGGGCCATCCACTCCCCCCACCTCCAAGAAAATGGAACCCGGGCCTTACTTTAAAATTAAAAATGCATTAAATGGTTTTACCTACAACTTAGTCCCAGAGGGTCATTAGGAAATGCAATCGCTTTGTATCATATCTGTCAGCGTGATAAATATCTCAGTTCAGAGTAGGTTTGCAATTTTTCAGAGTGTCACAAACCGAGATAATTTTCTTCCGCCTTACTTTTCTTAATTCGCCGTACCCACCGCCCCCCACCCCAGGGTCTGCAGAAAAATACCTGAGGAAGAGGAGGAGAAAAAGAGAAAAAGTTGCTCTGTTCTCATACACAGGACAGGTTACTGACATTGCCCCCAGAAGTGGGGAAATTAGGACTGGAAAATATTTGGGTATTTAAAAAAAATTTTTTTTTAAGTACTCCATTAAGTTTGAGTAACTTTCCCCCTCTTCCCGGAGGCTAATTTTCCAAAAACAGATGGTCAGGATCTAAGAGAGAAGCAAATATACCTCAACCCCCACAGGCAGAGAAATCTAACTTTGAACTTCTTTTTAAATTAAAAAAGGGGGGGGGGCAGATAAACTATTAATAAGTATGAAAAATCAGCTGAGCTACAAGTTTTGTTTTTCTTATTAAAAAAATTCTTGACACACAGGGGAACAGATATACAGGAGGGGGTTACATTTGACTGACTTTCTTTTTTTTTTTAACAATAGTTGTTTTTGTGCGTGCGTGTTTTTTTTAGATTGGACTCTTTGATCTTGAAAGAATTTTGCTCTTATAAGATGGGGAAGGGGGGGGGCGGTGAAATGATCTGTTTCAAATGATGATGCAACTTAGGGATCAAAGCCTTCGCTCTCTTCTAGCCATAATAAGCTGTAGTTGCCACAAAGCGCGAGTCTCCCGGCTCCTCTCCTTCGTAAGAAGGAAATAAAACGCACCGAGGCTCGGGGAAAGACTCGAAGTCTCTGCAAGGTGCAAAGTCGAAAAACAAAAATCAAAAAGAGGGAGGGGGGAGAGGGAGAGAGAGAGAGAGGAGCTGCCCCTTTAAACGTTTTAGTGCATATGGAGTTTGATTTCTGAAAGAGATCAGTTTAACATCTCCATAGAAACCAGCAACAGATTATCATCAACAGAATAAATAACTAGTCTAATAAATTAAACAGGAGGCATAAGATCGCTGGAAACCTGATTACTGAAGTTCAACAATATTCCCCATAAACTCTCGTTAACCGCCTCTAAGGTGGCTAACAAGATGGGGGCGGGGGGCAATCTCTCCAGCTCGCGGGATTCCGGAGAGAGAGACGGTGGCCGCCGCCCGGGAAGGGAAAAGTTCCCCACCGGGCCCCCACGGAGGGTCCGAGGGCTCCGGCGAGGAGCAAACCACAAAGCCGAAGTTTGGGAAGTGGGAAAGCGACGGGCGTCGGGGGAGGTGGCGCGAGTCGCCGGAGATGGCCCGGGACGCGCCTCCCGGCCGCCGCCGAGGCGCAAACCCGGAGCTTTGCGCTCGGGCGCCGAACGGCCCAGCGCCCCCTCTGGGCACGTGGAGCGCAGCCCGGGCGCAGCCCCCGGGGACCGACTACCCCCCTCACCACGCCCGGCGCAGCTGCTCCTGCTCAGCCCGGACAGCTCCCTTTAGGACGGCGACGTGTGTGTGGTGTGCGTGTGTGTGTGCGCGCGCGCGTGTGTGTGCGCGTATGTGTGTGTGTGTGTGTGTGTGCGTGCGCGCGCCGTGGGGTGGGCGGGGGGGGGGCGCACCCATTTACCCGGCGATCTGTTTTCCAGTCCCCTCGTGCGCTCTGACCGCGCGCTTGTACCAGCTTAGGGACGTCCTAAATTTACTAACTTTGCTCCGCGACTACCCTGGCCTTTCTCCTCTCGCCGCCCCCATCTCGTTGAGTGTACCGGGTGTTGGCGGGACAACCACACGGTCTGGAGGTCGTGCCCCCAGACTCCGCCGGGGCAGCGACGAATAACCCTCCCCCCCCCGCCCCCGCGCTCTTGATCCAGCTGGGTTTGGGGGAGCTCCAGGCTTGTCGGAGGGGTGTTTTCGCCGCTTCCCTGGGGGACAAATCATACGCACCCGCACACGCACCCGCACCCTCCCCAGCGTGACTGGAAAGAGGTCCTCGCCGCACCCAGGGCCCGCTTCCCGAGCTGAGGCTGGGTCCGGAAGAACTTGAGTAGAGGGAGAAGCAGCCCCCTGCCTCCCTCGGCACTCTTCTCCGCCCCCGACTTCGGACCTGGGTCGGGAACGACTTGGAAGAAGAATCTGTGCCCACCCCCTAGAGAAAAATCTATTATTATTATCTTAATCTACGCCCCCAATGTGTCCCTCCCGCCGTGATTGACGGCGCATACACCTGTTCCCCTCGCCGAGAAGCTCCTAACGCTGGGGACAGACATTCGCCCGAAGGCTCCGCAGCGACCCAGCGCCCGCTCGCCGCCCTTGCCCGCCAGCCCCCGCCCGCCGCCCCAGCGCGCCCCTTGCCCGCCCCTTGCCACCCCGGCGGCCGCCCCCTCCCCTCCCAGGCCCGGCTCCCCCGGCCCGCCCGCTCCCGGCCGCGCTGGCTTCGGAAAGAGAGAAAGAACAGAAAGCAAAACTTCCTGGCGGCCGACGGCCATCAGCTGCACATTCTGCAAATGCCACCGAGTAAAAATAAACCGGCCGCCTCTCCGCCCGGCCGGCTCACCCCGGGCGCACGGCTCGGCCCCCTGCCCCGGGAGCTCCCTGACAGTCTGTCCGACCCGATCCCCCATTCCCGCGCGCCCCCTGGAGCCCCGCTTCGCTACACTCCTCTGGCAGCTACCACGCGCTCCTGTGCCCTGAAGGTCGACCCCAGGGGACCGGGTGGTCCGGCCCTCTCCGCGTTGGTGCCCTCCTGCTCCCCTAACAAGCTACTCTTCTCCCTGTCCTCCGCCTCGTGCCTATTTCAGCCGGGCGTTGCCGGATTTAGGGTTTCCTTTCCCCAATTGCTAAGCCCCGAGGTCACCCTCAGCCCACCCTCGGGGCACAGACCCCCGCCAGACCCTCTCCCGCCGCGGCCAAGGCCCCGGGGAGCGCAGCGCTCCGCCCGCCTGCCGGCCCGCCAGCCCAGCGTCCCACATCCCCGGGCGCAACTTCTCTCCCAACGCACACAACAACCGCGGCAACTCCCCGGAACTTTTCCCCGGACCCAGGCGGCCGCCGGCGGACAGCCGCACGGCCCTAAGCCCGTGCCCCGGCGCCCTGTGCCCAGCACTGCCAGCCCTGCGCCCGGGGAGGCTGGGGTGGGGGTGGGGGGAGTGAGGAGCGCCACTTGCCGCGCCCGGAGCAGCGCACTTGAGACAAACTTCCCAGGCACAAATGAAAAAGGGGGCGCCGCTCCCCCCAGCCAAGCAACCCTTTGCCTTCGTTTTCCCACCCGGAGGCACCCCTTGGCACCCCGCGCCTAAGTGAACACTGCCTACCTCTGCCAGTAGCACCTATACCCTGGTATTGGGGCACAAGAGTCGGCTGGAGGGGTTCCCCGCCCACCCCTTCCCCTGGGCAAAGTCTTGCAAAGTCACCCCAGGCACCCCTCACCCCTGCCTCCTTCTCTGCCCTGGCGAGCGTACGAACCCCTGCAGCTGGGGTGGGGAGGTGGGGGGTAGCGTAGGGGGCAGGAGTGACTACCCGGTATTGGCGAGCACCTGCCCCCCCCTCCGAGCCTGCAGCGCGGGGGACGCCCCCACCCTATTTGCAAAGTCCTGCACTCGCGCCTGGCACCTCCCCCTCTTCTCCCCTACCCCGCCGCCCCCTCAGCCGGGAGTAAGTGACCCCCAGGAGCAGCAGCCCTCCCCTCCCTCGGAGCCGCGCGCTGGGCATTCCCCTGGCCGCGGCGGGCGACGCGCCGCCCCGCGCCCGGATGCCAGCCCTCCGTGCCCCCTGCCTCCCGCACTGCCGGAGTTGGGTGGCAGCCGCCGCGCGCAGGCTGGCTGGCTGGCTGGCTCGCTCGCTCGCTCGCTCGCCCCGCTCCCTGCTGCAAGCGGCAGCCCGGGGGGTGGGGGGGGGCTGCACCGGGACAGGGGGCGAGGCGGGGAAGCACCCCGGGAGGCCCCCGGAGCCGAGGGGCGTGGGGGAGCCGCGGCGGAGAGAGCGCCGAGTCTCTTACCTGCACTTGGGGCGGCTTTGGGTGACTTTCCAAGTCCGGGGGAAAAATGTGTGTGTGTTTGGGATGGAGCGCCGCGGGCGCGCATGCGCTGCCCAAAGTTGCCGGATCCCGGATTTTTCGCTCCCAGTCTCCGCTCTCGCCCGCTGTGATTATGGAATTCTCCGCGGCCGAGCGGGCGAGTGGGTGGCATGCAAAACCCGGGCCGGATCGCGGGGCCGGGCTCCGCTCCACCCTCACACCCCCAGACCTTCCCCTCCCTGTTTCTTCCCACCCACCGCCCGGGCTGAGCTCGGCTGGTGAGCGCAGCTAGACGCGGCCTGCGGAGGAGCATCTGAGCGCACGACTCTCTTTTGCGGCTGGAGAAGCTTTCAACCCGCTCCCCCCCCCCCCCCCGCCCAGTTGAGTGGAGCTGAGGCTGGGGGACAAGAGAGGAGGGACAGGAGTGGGTTGCTTTCACCTGTTCTGATCCCCCCCCCCCAGAGCCAGTCTCGCTTCCCACTTTCCCACTGAAGAACTAGCTCTTTTCTACAAGTTGCAATGTTAGAATTGCCGAACCCAAAGGAACGTGATGTTCTCACTGTTTGATATCTGCTTTGCACTTACTCTTCGCAAGGGAGTTCTTCATTCAGTCCATTGTGCAGGAAATAAATCCTTAAGTGAGCCAGATAGACCATGAAGAATGAACCTGGCTGGGGGGCCGGGGGGGGGCAAAGGTAATGAACGTTAAAACAAATGAATATTATTTCAGAGAGTGAAAGGACCCGTGAAGAAAATAAAGCAAAGAAAATAGGAGAATGTGTTTGGGGAGAGCTAATTTACCTCTCTCAGGGGACAGGGGGGCCTCTTTGAGGGGAGGAGACCTTCCTATTCCCCTAGCAGAGCCCCCCCTTTTGTCCCTTGGCCCCGGCTGCCCACCTCCCAGTTGGTCTGAGGTGGCCATACTGGGCTGAGCTTGGAGGTCGGCTGCGGTCCTGGTTCCTCGGTCCTGCCTGCCTTTCTCCGGCAGGCCTCCCTGTCCCAGGACGGAGCGAGTCTTTGTGCCTGTTTTTCCTTCTTAACGACAGCATGATGGAAATAACGCCAGACGCGAAAGAAACGGATAAAACACTCAGACTGAGAGAGAAGTGAAAAATTGACCACAATAGTAAACGAAATAGCTAAATGATTTGTCTGATAAATGAATACAAATTCAAAGTATGACCCGCAGTTTGGAGAAGCGTTCAACACAACGCATTAAACTAAGAGGAAATCCCACAGGCTGGTAAATGTTATCGCAGGCCGCTGGGTAGACTTTGGGGCCTAATCGGCAAGGTTTCGGCAAAGCTTCTCAGGACTGGAAGTGACCAGAAGCCCTGGATGGTAATTACCCAAGACAGATAACTGCTGGGATGCACTCCACGCCCTGCCTTAAGCTTGAAATTAATTGCTAAATGGATAGAGACTGGGGACGCCCTGGTCCTCTGGCCATGAGTGGCCAGGATTTGCCCGGTCCCCTAATAAAGCCTCCAGATTTGGGAGAGGAGGCCCAACCATCCCCATATCCCTCAGTTGCTGAGTGATCTCTACTTCTTTTAAATTGGCTGAGAAAAAAAAAAAAAAAAAAAAAAACAATCGAAAATAGACCTTGTCTCCTTACCTCCTGGAATGGGTCTGAGAATCCCATATTTGTGATTTGTCCACCCCGGAAGCCCAGATTTTGGAGTGAGACTCACCTCTCTGGTTCATTTCATTTTCTCCCCTCTTCCCCCCCCCCCATCATTAACAGGAAGCAGCCACACCTTGATAATTAACTGTCCCCACGGGCCACTGACCCATTGCCACCCCTCGCCATCAAATCAGTCCTCAGTTCTGGGAACTGGCTGCCCGCCGGCCTCTCCTAAGACCCTTGTGTCTGGTGACTCAGCAGAACATACGGCCCCGAAGAGCTCAAGCCCGATCCTGCCATTCTGCAGAAGGAGAAACTGAGGCACAGCGAGGCCAGGGACCTGAGTAGCGGCGAGGTGGGCTTTCTCGCTATTGATGCGACGCTAATGCCACTCCTGGGGCGGTATAAAGAAGCGGGCGACGGCTTGTGTTTGGTGGTCAGACCCCAGTCAACTCCCCAGCGAGGTGATCTCGGTAAGGCGTTTTGCCCCCTCGGCGCCTCAGTTTCCTCAACAGTAAAATGGCGATCATCAGAGGACTACCGCCTGGGCTTGCTGGGAGGCGAAAATGAGTTAATGCAGGAGACGTGCCCGAGCCAAGCTAGTGATCGATAAATGCCAGTAATTGTCGTTGCTCCTTGGGACATCCAGCGCTCCTTCCACTTCTCATTTCTTCCTGTCCTCTCTCCCTTGTTTGCCTCCGGCGGGACTGGAGGAGTCCTTCTCGCTCGCCTTCGTTCAGCAGGCTTCTGCGGAGCCCCAGCAAAGAGCAAGCAGGCCCTTCCCAGGGAAGACGGGGAGCCAGCCAGGCCCTGCCTCTGAGGCCCTGGCCGAGGAGCTCGCCGGTTTCCTCCTTCTCGCGTTCTCACCAGAAGGCTCGCCCCTCCCCACACCCGCATCTCGAGCAACAAACTTTTATGAAGACATTTATTCTTCCCTCCGTGTTTTTTCTCAGGGACCTTGCCATTCCCCGGTCCTCCAGGGAGTCTTTCTACCTCCTCCGAAGGAACCTCATCTGGGAAGGGGGAAGCTGGAAACTGGCAAGGGAGGGAGGAGGAGGACCCCCTCCTCCAACTCAAAAAAAAAATTTTTTTTTAAACAAAGCCAGGGGCTGGGAGGGAACACCACACCCGAAGAGTCGCCCCCGATCTCTCAAGCTGTGTCCGGGTGCTTCGTTTCCCACCCTCGGTCCCCCTCGCAGAGGCCGAAATCACATGCTCTTTTCCTCATCGGCTTCATTTTTCTGGCACTGCCTGCCCCTGGACCCCCCCCACCCCCAGTCACACTGCCCTGACACACCAGCTCCTGGAAAAGGCTAAGCTTGTCCCTACCTCAGGGCCTTTGCACTGGTTCCCTTGGCCTGGATGGCCCTTTCGGGGCCTGCTTCCTTGGCATCACTCAGGTCTCTGCTCAAATGTCACCTCCTCAGGGAGGCTTCCTCCCTAAAGTAGTTCTCCAGCTTTCTCTCTCGCTTTTACCCCGTTGGAAGTGTTTATAACGATTTTGCGTATTCATTTGTTTTCGTATTTCCTGTCCAGTTGCCCCTGCTAGAACGGGAGCTCCTGGGAGACAGGGACGTTGTTCTGTGTCCCCTAATGTCCTCAGCACCTCGAACAGTGGCTGACACATAGTAGGCCTTCACTCTCTGTGAGTCAGGCGCTGAATCGAGAGAAGCCTACGTGGTCCCTGACCTGGAGGGGCCCGTGCTTTAGGAAGATTACTACAAAGTTCCCAGGACGAAGTTTGGGGGGAGGGGGAAGGAGGGGCTGGTACAACGCAGGAGCTGCCAAGAGTTGCCAGGTCGACACAGGGGGGCTTTGCGGTTTCCCACTCCCTGACGTTAGGCCGGGGGTCAACAGAGGGGAAATAGATGGTTCTGACAAACCGTGCCCCAGCTCTGCCCCTTCAGAGCAGGAGGGGAAGGACGGTCAGCCAGGGCCCCCAGTGAAGTCATCTGTCTAGCCCCCTGCCTCCACTGAGAGCCTCTTCTCTTTCTGAGTCTCCAGAGAAGACCCCCCCGCCCCGGCCCTCACCACCTTCCCCACTGGCCCGTGAGTTTCCCGAGTGGAGGGTCTGTGTCTTTGTGGCAGAAGGCCAAGGTGCCAAGCACGGGGCCTGGCACCCGGGAGGCTCCTGATGACTGGCCGTTGAACAAATAAATCCGTCCGTCTCAGTTCGTGTAAGTGGGAAAGACTTGAAAGGAATCACAGCTCAGCTTCCTGGTCACAGTTTTTTGGCTTCGGGTCCTCTGCGGTGACAGAAAGTGACACCTAATCGTACGTCAATCGCTATTATTTTGCTGAGTGGCTGTTATGTGCCAGGCACCGTGCCAAGCGCTGATACCATCTTATTAGACCATCACGACAACTGGAACGAGGCGGGGGTGGGGGGGCTATGTATAATATACCCATTATACAGATGAGGACAGCAACGCACAGAGAATAAATTTCCCAAGGCTGAACTGGGCCCTCCGATGATTTTCACCCTCAGGACCAGCTGCTTGGGCCGGGAGGGGACAAAAGCCTTCTTCCCCGACTTAGTCCAGAGCAAAAGGTACTTCCTACCTTTACTCCGAGCTCATAACGAGATGAAACTTGAGCGTAAGTGCCTTGGCAGAGGAAAGAGGAAGTAGAATAGAACAGACCCGTCCTTTAACTGTAAATCTTACCCCGATCTAGTAAAAGACAAAAAAAAAAAAAAAAAAAAAGGAAGAAAAGAAAAAAAAAGAACCAAAGAGAGAGCAGGACCAAGCAACAGACTCCGTACACAGTAAACACTCAATAAACGCTGACAAAAATGACTCTTTTTAAATTAAAGAATTACAGACTAGGTGCTCTGTCTCCTGTTTTTCCAGAGCTGCTCCTGGTTTTGAGATTTCCCTTGGGCGAGGTCTGTTTCTCGGGGTCCCTGGGCCTAGCCTGGTACTGGCATCGCAGTAGGTACTCAATAGATGCTTAGTAACTGAATAATTAAACAAATGCCCGAGATAAGTGATTACGGTGATTACTGGGCAAGTTGTAATTAAAAATAAAAAAAGCTGAGTGCCTTTCTTTTATTTACGAATGTTTCTCCTGGGAGTCCTGGGAAGGGAGACTGGGAGAGGGGCTCTTTCCCAAAAGCTAAGCTTGGTTCCTGAAGCCCATCCACGAGTCGGTGAACTTGACAAATCCTTCCCACCCCCAATTTTCCTCATTCGTTTTGCGAAGTACATGATTATTTGTTTCTGACTCTACACATAATACGTGTTTACCGTAGAAAATTCGGAAAGCACAGATAAACAGGAAGAAGAAAATTTACATCGTCCGTAACCCCGCCATCCATGAATAATCACTGTTGATGTTCTGCTGTACTTCCCGACGGTCTAGGTTTGTTTGTTTGTTTGTTTGTTTGTTTGTTTCGCCCTGTCTTGTTTTATAAAATCAGAATCACACCGAACACACCAGGGGTGGTGGTTTTTTTAGCCCGCCGCGTATACGCAGCCCAGACGTTGCCTCACGCTGTCGAATATTCTTCCCCAACAGGATTTGCGATGGCCGTATTGTCGAGTTAGTCGCCATCTGCTCACCCAGTCCCTCGCTCTTGGAAATTCCGGACATGGGACTCATTTCCAATACTTTTCCATTAGAATAAATAACTCAGATGAATACCTTTGTCCAGAAAGAATCGCCCGCCATCCTTAGAGCGGAATTGTCCAATAAACAAAGTACGTACATTTCGAAGCTTTTGATTCCCGCGGCCAAACGCCCCTCTGCCTGGAGGGGGCCGCGCGGGTTTGCTCTCCCGCTAGCTGAGTTCTCTGCCTAACGCGTCCAACCTTTGGTATTCTCTGTCTCTGTCTCTCTCTCTCTCTTTTAACCCCTGTTAATTTAATGGGTGAGAGAGTCTGTGATTCTAGTAATGAATCCTTATTAGAACCACGCCGGCCACAAGCAGGGGCTGTTTCAAGGTTCGAGCGGCCTTGTTCAGACCCAGAGCCTCGGGGCCGAGATGAGCAGAGGACAGGCTCCTGAGGCCGAGAGCACGGTCTACCTGAGCCCAGGCTTCTCGGCATCTGCTCGACCGCGGGGGTGGAGGGGTGGGGTCTCTCTCCGTCTCGCAGCCTCCGCAGAGATGAGCTCTGGCTCCCTCCTACCTCTCCGCGCCCACACCTTCCAGAAACCTCTCTCGACAGAGGAGCCTTAGGGATTTCTGTGCCATAAATACTATCTGTTTTCCAAGCTCAGAATCCACACATCGTACCTGCTTCGGCTTTCCCCGCCTGGGCTTTCCCGCCCAGCTCCCGTTCGAGCTTCTCCTTTCTAGTGTGTTCTCTTTCGCTCACATTTTGGGGTGGGGTGGGGATTTATGTTTACCCCTTGCCTGCTAACGAGAAGAATCGCCGGTGACTCGTTTCTTCCCTTTTAGGAAATATTTGCCGCTTCCGGGGTCTCTCATCTCTATGACCCCTTCCAGTTTTACTACCCTCTGAACCATCTAATTACAAAAAAAAAAAATAGCTTGAAATTTCTGAAAATAAAAAAAAAGGGGGGGGGCGTAATTCACCTTCCATGCTAACAGTTCGGGAAACACAGAGAAATACAAATATAAATATAATGCAGAAGATTAAAAAAATAAAATAAAACACCCACGACCAGGGAGTCACGTATTCGGGTGCGAATTGGATTAAACGATTAGTAAAATGAATTTAAAGGAAACCCACTGGGCGCCTCTTTTGGGGTCCGCCCCAGCAGGCTTCCTGGGCGATTTGAGGGTGTGTGTGGATAGGAGTGTCTTCCACGCCTGGCGGTGAGGGTTCTGTCTGATTTTATCTGTGACGGGAGAGCGCGCCCGTGTGTGTGGGACTACGTGTCCCTTTAGAGGAGGGTTCGGTGGCGGAGGTACGGCTGTGCTCTGTTTGCACACGGGAAGACTGCGCTCAGCAGACACCTGAATGCAGAGAAGTAGAGCCAGGTGAAGGGCAGGGCTCCCTGCTGACATCACCTCTTACCCGAAGATCCACGGGCAACACCTGACCCCTCCCCTGCCTGCCAGGGAGGGGCGGGCCTGGCACCGGCACTCCGGCGAGCGAGGGAAAGCGAGGGATGGAGATCTGGAAGGGACCACCCATCGTCAGAGCGAAAGCCACACTCCCGCGGCCTTGCGGTTCCTGCCACATGCCAATGACACCTTTACCACAGCCCCCCCCCCTGCCCCGCACCCCTTGGGGTGCCCACCCGGCCCAGATCTCGAGTCAGCACAGACCTCGGAGGGTTGAGGCGAAATGGACTAGTTATGGCAGGGCGGCCCCGGCCCCTGGGATGCGGTCCCGCCGGAGGTTGGCGCGGCCGGGCCGTCGCCAAAGGAGCCTGTCCCGAGACTCCGGAAGTAGCCATGCTTCCTCCCGACTGGCACCTGTGCAACTGCCAGCCGCCGCCCGTGGCACGGTGTCTCACGGAGGGCGGGGCCGGCCGGGGAGGCAGGAAAGAGCTGTTTTGCTGATGAGGTGCCCTTGTGCCACACGGACGGGAGTGCCAGGCAGCTGAACGTGGGTGGGGGAGGGCGGCCCCGCTGTGCCAGCCTGGCCCGGATGTGAGCGAAGGCCCGCCCGCCTCTCCGGCCTCACCTGTCAACATCCTCTCTGTCGCTCGCTTGCGCTCCCTCTCCTCCAGCCGCACGGAGCTGCCCAGGCCTCTGTCTGGGACCCTCTTCCCTTTCTTGACGTGTCCTCCTCCCACTCGCCTTTTAAGACCATAGCAGAGGAGGCCTGGGTGGCTCAGATCATGATCTCCCAGTTCTGGAGTTCAAGCCCGTGCGGGGCTCTGTACTGACAGCTCAGCACCTGGAGCCTGCTTCGGATTCTGTGTCTCATTCTCTCTCTCTGCCCCCCCCTCCCACTTGTGCTCTGCCTCTCTCTGTCTCAAAAATAAATAAACGTTAAAAAAAAAAAAAAAAGCAGATATCACCTCTTCCGGGGAGCCTTCCCTGATGTCTCCCTGCCCCGAATTGGCTTGGATGCCTCTAGCTGGGCTCTCACAGCCCCCTTGTTTCCTCTGTCACAGTATTTATCGCCCTTTATTAGAATTATCTTCTCCCAGCAGACTATGTGTGTGTGCGCGCGTGCGATTTTTAAATCTATGGGTCTACTGGGGCGTCGATTTCCCAGTCGGGTAACCTGGGTTCCAGTCCTACCTCTGCTACTCAGCCGCCTACTACATCCCAGCAGTTTGACCTCGGGCAGGTTTCCTGACCTCCCTCAGCTTACAGTACCCATCTGTAAAATGGACACATAATCAGTGTCGGCCTCACAGCGTTGTCAGAAGGATCGATCGAGACCATTCATACAAAACACGTAGCCTGGATTCACACATAATAATGATGGTTTTTATTATTATTCCCAGAATCTAGCAAAATGCTTAGAAAATGTCAGGAGAAGGAGCAGCGTCCCTGTGTTTGAGGCACACGTGTGTGCGTGTGTGGTATAGACCAGGGCGTGGCGGCACGGGAGAAGAACCAGCATTTAGAAGGAGGCAGGTCCTGTGTGGATACGTGTGTCCACTCTGAAGGGTAATGGGCTGGTTATTTATGGTCATGGCTGAAGAAAAAAAAAAAGACAAACCAGTGTTCAGTAATGACAAAGTAATTACCTTTTTATTATTTTTTCAATAGGATTCAGAGGGAGTGTGGGCCTTGGCTGTGGCCAGAACAGCCTGGCTTTCAGAATATCCTGATGCCTTGAGCTGCCCCCATTCCAACTGCCCGAGCAGGGGAAAGGCTGGGGAGGCCTAAGTGGTGCTCCTAAGCATGGAGGGGGGCCGGGGACAGAGGGAGAAGGGCTGCCCGGACCTCAAAATAGGAGCTCCAGAGGTAAAGTTCTTCTGAGTTCCGGCTGAGTTGTCTGTGTAGAAGGGGCCAGACTCTGAGCCTAGATTATTTAATAGAGAACATTTTCAGAGTAGGCAACTGAGGCCCAGAGAGAGGAAGCCACTTGATCGCCTGTGGCCATGCGCTCGTCATCGGCAGAGCGGGAGCGGAGCTCAGGTCCCCCGACCCCAGGCCGGGGCTCTTCACCACCGCAGGACTCACCTGAAAACAGGGCCTGCTTGGCCCCAGAGCTCGGCCTCAGATTTCTACCTGGAAGGGGTCTGACTTGCTAACAGGTGGTTTTTTTTTTCCTGGGGTGCTTCAGGAGATTATTGGAGACATAATTTCAAGGCACTAGGACCTCAGATGTTAAGTAAACTGTGCTGATTGGCTTATTTAGCTATCTGGTGATGGCTAATGGCCAGTGAAGAAACCAGATCAGCTTTAGCCTCTATTCATCCATCCATCCATCCATCCATCCATCCATCCATCCATCCATCCATCCCATAATGTAGCCAGCCAGCCAGCCAGCTATCCATTCATCCATTCCATCATCCATCCATCCATCCATCCATCCATCCATCCATCCATCCATCCATCCATCTACCCATTCATCCATCCACTCATCCATCCATCCATCCATCCAACCACTCATCCATCCATCCATCCATCCATCCATTCATCCATCCGTCTACCCAACCATCCATCCATCCATCCATCCATCCATCCATCCATCCATCCATCTAACCACTCATCCATCCATCCATCCATTCATCCATCCATCCATACACTCATCCATCCATCCATCCATCCATCCATCCATCCATCCATCCACTCATCCATCCAGCCATCCATTCATCCATCCGTCTACCCATCCATCCATCCATCCACTCACCACCCATCCATATATCTAACCAACATCTGGTGAGTGCCCCCATGTACCAAGAACCTTGCTGGAACCTGAGGGTCTGGGGAAGCTGAGATGCACAAAAACAAAATACCAGGAACAGCCCGTGAAGAAAACTCTGTGGCATAGGGGGTTTCTCAAAGATATCTAGAGATAAGTGCAGATAGATGAGGGGTGACCTGACAGAAAGTCAAGCCCCCAGAGTTCCAGGTCCAACTCGGTCACTAGCTTGCTGTGGAGTTGGGGTCTTGAATACGTACCGTCCATTCTCTCTTTGCTATGGTGTCTTCCTCTATCACTTGAGACGGTTGGACTAGTCGGGGGGACAGGCAGACCCTCTACAGAGAAAATTCTCTGGATGGGGGTAGCTTTCTGAGAGGGACATTGTGAAGCTCCAAGCGGGCAAGGGACAGGAGTTCCCTTGGTTTACAGCGAGAGGATGAAGAGCAGAAAATTCTGGAAGAATAAAGAAGAGGAGATGAGGGGTGGAGAGTCTGCTCCGCCTGGGACTCTGGGTCTTCGAACCATTGCTCTGCCTCTCTTACCCTGCCTGTGGGTCCCCTAGAGCCGGTGTCTGATTCCAGGTAACTGACAAGGCCCCTGTCCCTTTGTCCTCCCTTCCCCGCCTCCCAGCCCCTGCCTCCTCACAGCTGTGATAACCCACACGTAGCACTCTGCCCTCTGGAATTTATTTTAAGGTCTTGGCTGTTTATTTATTTTATTTAGAGATTTCTCGGTGCTTTGAGGGGAGGAAAATTCGAATGGGGTGATTATGAAATACTATTTCACCTCGCTGTTCATTCACAACAAACAAAGAGAAATGATTGGTGATTAAAAATGCATTCTCTCTGCTTGTTTTCTTTTGTTTTACCATTATGGAAATATTATAAATACTGAATACTAATCTGGACCTGCGGGGACCTCACAGACCTTCCAGAAACCAAGGCTCCTGCTCTTCCCCGGGGCAATCTCATGCTATCCTCTCAGGCACGAAACTGTGACTCGAACCCTCCCAAGAGGGTCCCAGGCTGGCAGGCCCGGCCCCGAGTCCTCGCTGGAGAGGTGTAAGAGTCTCCCCACTTCCTTGTTCTGGTTCCCTCGAGAAGTTCTTGAAAAGAACTAGTCAAGGAGGAAAGAGCCGTGAATGCCAAGAGTGCTTGATACTGATGGTCCGAAAGTCGTGAGCACGGGATTTTACTCCCAGAGTCAGGCTGCCTGAGCCCCCCACTCCCCGCTCCACCACTTCCTGGCTGTGTGACCTTGAGCATACTGCTTTACCTCTCTGAGCTTCCATTTCATCCTCCGGAAGCCGGGGATGAAAGCGGTACCCACCTCAGGATTGCTTTGAGGCTTCGATGGGATCCCAACCCCTTTGCAAAGGCCTGGCCGACAAGTGCTCCCAAACGTCGGTCCCTTCCGGGACTCAGTTTCTCCCTCTGGAAGGTGAGAGAGCTGCACTGGTGCTCCTCCCAGTACCCCCAGCTCCCAGGATGGGGGGGGGGGTAGCGGGGGCATCCTCACCCACCTTGATTCGACTCTCTGTCTCGGAGACCTTGGCTCCTTCCTGGGAAGGCAGCCGGCCCCTGCTCAGGGGCCTCCTAATCAGAGGCTGCTCTCCACGGCCTCTTTTTGAGCCATAAACCTGGCACGTCCCGTTTCTGTCAATCACAAACAAATAAACAGGAGCCAAAGGGCCCGATCCAATTCCAAAGTGTTACACCAAGTCCAGATACACAGCGAGTTCCGTGGCGTCCGGGCTCCTTTTATCTTTCACTTTATTTAACCAAATTAACTGCTCTCCATGTCCCCTGCGTGTGAGTGTCTCTCTCTGTCATATAAAATACAATCACGCTTGCTTGCTACATGTTTCAGATACTTTATCATTAACATCAATTCCAGCCAAATTAGGAGTTTCTCCCAACATAATTGCCCTTCCCATTATCCAGCACTTTATTTTTTCAAAGCACTTTCCAACCATTAATTAGTTAACCCTTAGGACGCCCCAGAGCCGGCGCTCAATGTCACCCTCCCTGTCTCCCAGCTGGGAAGGGGGGGAGTGGTGTGGGGGTCAGGTGGTTTGTTGGAAGTCACCCTGGACGGTGGGGGCTGGGGGCCGGGGTGGGACCTTGGAAATCCTCCCTCCAGCCTCAGACCCTCTGTTCC